>OY998256.1:6765000-11830000 GCA_963922045.1 Persicaria maculosa | reverse complement strand
CGGTCTGGTGAGAGTCGCCGGCGTTGATAGATGTGCAGACGAAGAGGATCGCCGGTCGTGAGAGGCTACCATGGTGGTCGCCGGTATTAAGGAGGAAGGTCGGATCGGGGAAGCGGATTGCCGCTCTGGAGAGGAGAAGGAGGTAGAGGATTGCCGCTTCACAAATCAGGGCTAGGGTTTTATTGGTTTTCCACGCGCTTCTCATAGGTTTCCAGTGCAATTGGGCCTCATTTACCACAATTTTTTTTTTAAAAATAAACCATTGACGTGGCATGATCCTGGGCGCCCATTCCATATAGATCAATGGTCGAAATTTGTGCACAAAGTACACCCTAAGGGGTGTGCTTTGTGCACAAATTTTTTTTTTAGTTTTGTTTTATTTATGATGAATGCAAAATTGTTCATTTAATGCCTAATTTTACTTCTATAAAAAAATTAAAATGATCATGGTTGAATTGGTATTAGTGATCGATGATAGTGTTAATTAGTTTTAGGAGTTACAAAAATGAATATTATGATAATTGATTGTAGGAGTAAATCAACATCTATTTTTTTTTGTCAAACCATTAATGTAGATAAATCTCTTCACATTCTATAAACTCCTATGATGAATCAACATCTAATTTGTAATATTCATTTATTAACTACATGATGAAAGAATAAATCAAGACACCGATAAAATTATGTTTTTTTCCTTGAAACTCCCATGTCTGTTTTGGTATATTTATTCAACATATTATCTTATCAATACTTTTTTTATTTCATTTTATTTATGATGAATACAAAAATAAAGAACGATATCATTTTAACTAAATAATTGAGTTGTCTAAAATGATAGTAAAAAATGATATCCAATGTGAAAAGCTTGTCTTACGTTCACGAAGAACGAGGTCTATGATTGAAATATGTTGGGTAAATTAAAGAAGACATGAGAACATTTTTCATATCATCTCTTTGTTCTTTGTTTAATATAGTTTATACTATTATAGTCGACTTAAAAAACTATATTGTACTAACAATTTTGATATATTATATGTATTATAAAAAATCAATAAACATTATAGGCATGTAACAAATACCAAACTGGCGATATATATTTTATTAATTTTTCCGGTGCATATTAAATTAAGGTTTAATCGATTTTACCATTTAAAATAGAATATGAATAAAAAGCTTAAAAAAAAGAACCTAAACAAGATATTTAATAATTAATGTTATTGTAGAAATGCACTATTGATGAAAATATGCGAATGGGTAGAAGTTCAAAGAGAAAGATCATCAATTTTAATCGACTTTCTTAATGTTTTACATTAATACATACAAATTTTGATATTTCTTTTAAAAAAATTTGGAAAGGTAATGCTCTTTTATATTTGTTTGTTAATGTTTATTGTAGAGAAGCAAAATTGGTGAATTTCTCTTGATCTTGATGGAAGACGGAAAGATGGATCGAGTATTTTTTTCCCTCAATTTGTTTGTATATCATTGCTCTGATGTCATGATATTTTCATTTTTTATCATAGTTAAATCTTTTGTGTTTATATTAAATTTTTTAAGTGTATTAGAAATTCGCAAATGTATTTTTTTTTTGTTTTTTTATTGGGTAAGGATTCGGATGCAGAAACTGCTATCCGAGAGCATCCTTGCGGATGAGGTTAGCCAGACCTAGGTCATTATGGAGAGATGGGTTAGCCGTATCAGCAGCTAGGTGTGCAACCTTGTCAACCACTTGATTACCGTTACGAAGAATGTGAGAGCACAGAACTTCGTTAGACCCAATGAGTAACGAACTAATGTCAGATATAATTAGTTCTATTTCCCATGGACACTTGCCTCCCATTTGTAGGTAATCGATGATAATCAAGGAGTCTCCCTCAATAATAAGCTTGTCAATTCTCATTTCTTTCGCTTTCAGGCTCCCAACTCTTAGAGCTAGAGCCTCAGACATAAGCGACGATTGTCTCCCTGTAAGACTACATCCCATTGCCTCCGGTTGCCCTCTATCATTACGAATGATGAATCCAATGGAACTCTCCCTCTGGTGAGGGGCCGATCCATCGAAATTCAGTTTCATTTTACCGGGTGGCGGTCTCTTCCACTTATCTGTTTTTTAGTGTCTTGATTTCTGGCGTTGGGGGTTCTTGCGAATGAATGTCTGACTTTCATCACCACTCTTATACTTTTCTGCCCTATTCCATGCGCTTATAGCAGTTTGGACCTTACCTATGAAACCTTCTGTATTAGTTGGTTTTTGCTGTTGGAAGATAAGTTGGTTTCGAACTAGCCAGGTTGTCCACCAGTGAAAGGCCATATTTTGTTTTTCCTGAGCAGTTAATTGAGTTCCTAATAAGGTCATTATTGGGATGATACTCCTGGACGAGTTGATGCATCCTGATATCCTGGCTTTCATTGCCGTAGATAGATCCGAATAGAAAATCGAGTACTTGCATTCGAAAAATAAATGAGTGGCATCCTCCTCATGGTGGTTGCAAAGGGCGCAATACGGAGGAATAACAATGCCCTTCTTTTCCAGTCGAGCAGTAGTTGGGAGACCATCTTGACTGACTTTCCACAGAAAGTTCTTGATTTTTTGAGGAATATTGATATTCCATATCCAAGCATTCGCATCCCGGACTTGGTCAAGCGCTTTTGTGTTGTATTTATATGCGCTGGACGTAGTGAACCGACCTTTGTTATCTGGCCACCAATGCATTCTATCTTGTAGTCTTGTTTTTGGGAGAGGTATATCTGCTATTTGTGTCGCTATATTTGTGGGTAGGACTATTTTGAGTTTTTCTTGATTCCATTTTCCCTCCGTGATATATCGATCGACTGTATCATCAATGTTTATATTTTCCGAATCCAGACTATGACTTAGTAGTCTATCAATTGGTGTCCATTTATCTTTCCAGAATTTTATTGTTTTACCATCTCTAACTGCCCATGTGAGACCATTCTTAAATGCTCTGATTAGTTTTCTTAGTTGCGTTCATTGCCATGAAGCGTTTCCGTTGGCCTCATACTTAAGGAGATTTGTCGTTTTAAGATATTTATATTTGATAATTTGTACCCAGCAATTAAAGGGTTCAACTATAATCTTCCATAGTATTTTCATTTGTAGTGCCTCATTCATTACTTTCGTTTTTCTAATACCCATCCCCCCATTTGTTTTAGATCTGCAAACTTTATCCCAACTAAACAGTGGCTTGTACTGAAGGTCCTTGTTCAAGAAGAAAGTTCTATTAATTTTATCTAAAGTTGCATGCATTGAGGCTGGGAGCATGAAGTTTTGCATTGAGAACAAAGGCTTGGATGCCAAATTTGAGTTGATTAGAACAGATCGCCCTTGCTGAGACAGAGAATCAGCTCGCCATTTTGTTAGTTAATTTGTTGTTTTGCTGATGATCTCCTCAAAAGTATCTTTATTCACCCTACCATTCACGATTGGGCACCCTAGGTATTTATCAAGTTTTGTCTGGTGTGAGATATTTAGGCATCCTTCGATAAGGGGAATTCTCGAAACAGGAACTCCCGGGGAAGCTTGAAAAGCCGACTTACTATAGTTAACCTTCTGACCTGAGATTTGAGAATATTCATCCACTATAGTTCTGACTGTTTGGCATGCTGATAAGTTCCCTTTGGAGAAGATGATAATGTAGTCAGCGATTGCTAGAAAGGGGATTTTTGGTCTAGAGTGCCCAAACCGGAAGCCAATCCCCGAGCCATCCAAGTTGGATTCTGTAGACAACTTTCTTGCAAGAACCTCAGCCTCAAGAATGAATAGGAACGGAGAGAGAGGGTCTCCTTTCCGAAGGCCTCTAGACGGTCGGAAAATATCCGTCGGTCCATTGTTAACTAAAACAAAAAAGGATACTGTTTTAACACATTCCATTACTAGGTCAATAAATCGTTGTTGGAAACCAAACTTGCCAAGTACTGCTTCAGTAAATTGCCAGTCTACACGATCATATGCCTTTTCCATATCTAGTTTAATTGCTAACCAGCCATCAATACCTTTGCGTGTTTTGAACGAATGGAAGATCTCATGTGCAATGAGGATGTTGTCTTGAATAGCTCTATCCGAAACAAACGCCCCTTGAAGAGGGTGGATTAACTTACCTATCACTGTCTTTAAGCGTTCAGTTAGAATTTTGGAAATAATTTTATAAATGGTTGAACATAAACTGATGGGTCTATAATCCTTGGTCCTTGTTGGATTGTCACATTTAGGGAGCAGCGTGATAAACGCGTGGTTAACTTGCCGAAGTAGCCTGCCCGTATAGAAGAAAGCTTTGATGGCTTTTATAACATCCATTCCAATGATATCCCAATAGGCTTTATAGAATTTGACCGTCATACCATCGGGGCCGGGGGATTTGTTAAGCCCCATAGACCAGATAGCACGTTTTATCTCCCCATTAGATGGTTGCCTACATAGAAATGCGTTTTCTTCATCCGAGATTGACGGAGGAATCAACTCCAGGTAGCTATTCAATAGATTTGTATTGATAGGTTCTTTCAAGAATCATTGCGCAAAATCATTTCGAATTTCAGTGCGGACGTTTTGTTCTTCTATAATATGCGTTCCAACATTAGAGAAGATACTTCTAATTACTTTCCTATTCCTTATTCCCGATGCCACTTTATGAAAGTAAGAAGTGTTTGAGTATGCGAACTTAAGATGTTTCAATTTAGCCCTTTGCCCCCAGTATTCCTTCTGAAATTGGAGAAGTTTATCCTTCTTACTAATCAGTTGTTTTTCTTTTAAGGTGTGCCTGCAATCTATCGACTTTGCAGTCTGAATGTTAACCAATTCTCTTTCTACTTCTTGGATTTGTCGGAAGATGTTTCCAAAGGTAATCTTGTTCCATGATATGGCCTTTTCCTTCAGAATTTTTGTTTTATATGATAGTCTGTACATGGCTGATCCATTGCACCTTGTTCTCCAAACTTGTTTGACAATATTCCGTAAATCTCCTCTATGCAACCACATATTCTCAAATTTAAACGGCGGTGGTCGAAAAGTGTGGTTTGTGTTTAGATTTAGAGAGATAGGACAATGATCGGAGGATGTAAAGACGCCATTGAAAGTGGCTAGGTCGGGAAACGAATCAAGAAAAGCATGTTGCACTAGAACCCTATCGAGTTTTTCCCGAATGTTATCATCTCCGTCAAATTTTTTTCTCCAAGTAAATTCGTTACCAGACGACAGAATCTCTAGAAGAGAGCACTGATCCTTAAACTGATTTAGCCTTACAAACCTTGTGAGACGATTAGTGACACCCCCTTCTTTCTCCTTGTTGCTACATATTTCATTCATATCCCCTATAACCAAGCATGGTAGAGACTCTGCAGTAATTAGTTCTGTAAGACTTCCCCAGAAAGCATCCTTTTCAGATGCATGGGGAGGGGCATATATAAAGAAAATAAATCCCGTGAAACTCTTATCCAGGCAGGAATATTTCACTCTAATAGCTCTCGACATTACTATTTCTGCCTCAACTAATTCATTAAGTTGGTTCTCATTACATAGAAGGCCTATACCCCTAGTTTTACCATTTCCCATTGCCCATAGGGCCTTAGTAAATCCGCTAGCTTGCCAAACCTTTTCCGATGGGACTTTGTCCGTTCTAGTTTTAGCAATCGCCACAAGCGATATACGATCGTTTATTCGCATTGATTTCAAGTCAGTCCATAAATTTGGATTTCCAAGACCCCTAACATTCCAGAAGCAAATCTTCATATTTCACTTTTCATGTATCTCAGAAGCAGAAGTTGCACACCTTCTGACAGAAGCCAATGATACCCAATTGATGTTGCTCCAAGAATACCATATTCTTCATAAGTTTTATCCCGATAACGACACTCACATATCGGGACAGAAACTGAAAGTCTTAGTTTTAAATTGTATGTGACCTCCATCGCAAACCCTGAAAACGAGTACCATCGATGTAAACAATCTGGCACTATCGAAGCACATGTATGCTTGATAGAACAAGATGTTGTCCTGTCGAGACTTATGTTTTAATTTTTCGGTCAGTAGTAAGCTATCGAAAATAAGTAAATGAAGCACCTAGCACAAACAATCCAGTTCACCCAATCATTTCGGGGATTAGAACACTTAAGCTTTGAAACAATTACATAGGAGGAGATTACTCTATTCTTTCCATTCAGTCAATTTCCTGGTGAAAAAGCCCTACCAATTCTTCTGCCCATGTTAATGACAGCGCCTCTTTCGATTAAATAAACCCACTCAAGCGCCCTCATCATCGTCCTTTTACCCGCCCATAAATGGTGTTCATACTTATATTCTCTCCTGTAGACGAGAGATTGGATACCACCAATAATATTTAACTAGCTAGGCATATATATAATATATAGATCCACCATTAATTATAATTACAAGATGATTCACACGACTTTGGTAGCATGTGTTTCGACCAAAGATTACCAAGACAGTCCTAGAGTTACACTTCATATTGTTCAATACCTTACAAGCAAACTGATAGACAACTAGAAGTAACCATAGCCATAGCCGCATACATGAGAACCCACAAGGAGCTGACAAGAAATGAGTTCCAATGTCTAAATTAATCTGAAGCATTAAACTAAGCATGATTATAATAAAACCATCCTCTAAACCAGTGCCCAGAAGGAGGATAAATACCTTAAGGGATGGTTTCATTATTTTCATGGCTTGAATGTGATGTAGATCGCCTGGCTGTGCAAATAGAGGAAGACCTTGATCAGAAGAAGGTGCGGTATCGGCAGAACTAGATTTCGAGCGTCCGGTGTCGGATTCCTTATTATGATACCTTTTCGGACAGGGAATTGCGCCACGAGTCAAACTCGCCACTTTTCCATGATGTATGGCCTTTTTCGGGCATCCGAGATCGTTTCAGGGCTTAAAATTAGACTTTTATGTTTTTTCGGCAATTTCCGTTATTTTATTTTATTTATTTCGCAACTAGGGTTTATTTCTATCTTTCCTATTTAATAACTTGTAGCCCTGAGGATGATATTATTCAATTATCAATTTTCCAATTATTCAGAGAAATCTCTTCTCTTTCTGATGGATTCCAGTTTATCGGTTCTAGGGTTTCGTCGCTTGCGAAACCTCCATTACAAATCTCGTGCTTGCGAGTTTTAGGCTTCCGTTATGCGTCAGAATGAGACCCCAACCATCAAAGACCTCATTTATCCAACCCATCATCGTTGCGCTACTCATGTTTCCCCTCCGCAAAGCCTCCTTGTCATCCTTGGGGACATCAACCCCCTTAGTGAGTTTTGAGCCCTCCGGCTTCTCCTTTCGGGTGTTACTCTTTCCTGGTGCAGGATCATCTGCAATTCCCCTTATCCACACTCGGTGGAGCCATTTCCAAACAAAAGATAAGTAATTGTGTTATTAGAAACAGGACAAAGACAAAGAGATTGAAGAAATAGAGAGGAGTGGTGCGAGGATTCCAACACCACCCAGCCCTCCTTAAATAGGAGAAAATAGCGAAGAAGATCAGCGATGAGAGAGATCCGATTGTACTAACCCTTCCAGAGCAGAGCAGCAAACCCCAAACCACACGCTTGATGCAGCGCCCCACTCCGGCAATCGTGAACCAACAGATCGGAGAGCCAATAAGCAACTCCCACAACCCAATCGCTCTGACGACCGTACAAAAAGGATGTGGCCAAGGAGGAGGGCGACGTGACCAATCCAACAAAATCAACACTCTTAGCACACTCAGACACCAACAACAAAGGATTTGAGAGTAACAATTAGGCTTTAGCCTAATCAGGGACGTTATCCCCAATTTCGGGATAACCCTAGAAGCCAAACGAAACTTGCCAACACACAGGCTATAGATCAAGATAATACTGAGAAATTGGAGATTCATAGGTATTAGGAAAGTAATTGTAAAAAGATTTGTGTTTATCTTTTCTTTCCTTATCTTTTGTATATGGGTTTATCTTACCCTATACTTTGTAAAGTCATCTATAAATATATTGCATCTCTTGTTGGGGAGATCAACAGAGATTTCATTCATTCAATTGTGAATCCTTTTATGGTATCAGAGCAGGTTCGAAACCCTAATTTTTTTTTTTTTACAATCAGGAGGAAGGGATTGATTATTTTGACACATTCAGTCCGGTTGTCCGCCCCACCACCGTTCGCCTTGTTCTCTGCATTGCTCTGACAAAGGGGTGGCCTATTCAACAACTCGACATCAATAATGCTTTTCTCAACGGGGACTTATCTGAGGATGTTTACATGGATCAACCACCAGGATTTGTCAATCCGTCTTGCCCTTCGTTTGTCTGCCATCTCCGTAAGGCTCTCTACGGTCTCAAGCAGGCTCCTCGGGCTTGGTTTGGTAAGCTCAAGTCCTTTCTACTCCAGTCTGGGTTTCAGGCCTGTCAGTCAGATTGCTTGCTGTTTGTGTTCTCCTCGTCCTCCGATGTCATCTACATTCTGGTCTATGTGGATGACATCATTATCACAGGCAGTTCCTCCCCAGCTATCAGCAGATTCATCCATCGCCTCAATGAGGTATTTTCGCTAAAAGATCTCGGTCCTCTGCATTACTTCTTAGGGGTTGAGGTCACGCGAACTCCCACTCGGCTTCTTCTGTCGCAGCAGCAGTACATCCGTTCGTTGCTTATCCGCTCCAAGATGGAAGATGCCAAGCCTATCTGCAGTCCAGCTGAACCTCACTCGCGCCTTCAGCTATCCGGTGATCCCATGCCCGATCCGTCTCTGTACAGAAGCGTTGTTGGTGCTCTGCAATATGTTGTGATCACCCGTCCTGAGATCGCCTATGCAGTCAATCGTGTTTGTCAGTATATGCAGTCACCGACAGAGGATCATTGGTCAGCCGTCAAACGGATACTCCGCTATCTGAAAGGTACTCTGTCTTACACTTTTCAGATTAGCCCATGCCCCCGCTTCTCCATCACTGCCTTCACTGATGCCGGTTGGGTGTCCGACTCTGATGACTGTCGCTCGCAATATGGGTTTGCTATCTATCTTGGCAATTCCCTTATCAGGTGGACGTCCAAGAAGCAACGTGTTGTTGCTCGCTCCAGCAATCGTCGTTTTGAGTTGTTGAGATCCAAGCTTCATGTTGGTGCCCCTCCATGAGCTTGCGGGGGGTATTAGGAAAGTAATTGTAAAAAGATTTGTGTTTATCTTTTCTTTCCTTATCTTTTGTATATGGATTTATCTTACCCTATACTTTGTAAAGTCATCTATAAATATATTGTATCTCTTGTTGGGGAGATCAACAGAGATTTCATTCATTCAATTGTGAATCCTTTTAATAGGGTAATCGATCACACAAAGTATGGCTATCAAAAGATTGACTAAGCAATTGTATGACCGGAGCTTCTTCATCGCGAAATTGGGACGAAAGTGTTGGCACCGAAGCGACAGGACGAAGGAGGAGTGGGAGGGGAGGCAAACACAGGCGCGTGTAGGCACGTTCTTTTTTACTCTGGAGGGTTTTTTCAAGGAGAAGAGTTTTTTTGGATGCTCAAGTTTTGATATATTCACAAATGTATTAATACTTCACCTGTTATAAGTTACAATATATGTAACAAAGAAGAGAGAATTTTAAATTTAATCAATTAAGTGGTATTAAACTATTAATGTACATTATTATATCAATATCAAAAAAAAATTAATGCCAAAGAGCATATGTCTAACAACAGTTTAATTATCTTTAATCTTTAATATTAATTAAAAATAAATAATGTGTATATCAACTATTGTGTAAATCAAATTACATTTAATTAATAGATCGAACATACTCACTGAAGTATATCAGCTAACTAAATGAGTAAACAATGTAATTAAAACATGTTCCGTGCACGTACTAGTAACACCAAACAAATGTGATAGACAGTAGTAAATTTTTGACTTTCAACCTGATTACTTAGTTTTTATATTTTTTTTTGATGAGATTTGTGTTTTCTTATTAATTTGCGTCGTTTGGTATTTGTATTATAACGGTTAGTCCCTTTACTAATTTGTCGACATCTTGAGTTATTATAAGTAAAAAATGCCGGTCTCTCGAATCTTTTAAGATGATGGATTTTTGAAAAAGAAAAGATTCATCAAATTAAATAAATAGAGATAATTGGAGGATTAAAACAATGAAAAAGGTCTATAAAGCTCATTATCTCAATTAAATATTTTCAGGATTGGGAAACAAGAATACAAACTCATGAAATGTACAAACAATTTGATTGAGATTATGCACACAAAAATCTCAAGAAACTCAATTGGGAATGGGGAAAAATCAGTTTGCTTGTTCTTAATAACTCAACACAAATATTCAAACACAGGTAGAATCAGAAGATCATGAACAAGGTTGGCTTCTAGCTTGAAGGATCTTGATCCCTTGGTACCTTCCAAGCATCATCAATGTAGCCATTGGATTGGTCCCAGGAGAGTCCATCAAAGTGGATCCATCCAAAACCCTCAAACCCTTGACTCCATACACATTGTAATCTTGATCAACCACTGATCCAATGTTACACCCACCATGGTAATGGTAGAAGGTTCTCACATTCTTCTTGCAGTACTTCCTCGTGTCGTTTTCGTTAGCCATAAGGTAGCCCCTCCGCTGAGTCCCGAGGAACATGGTCACCGAGCTTGTGCTGGCAACACGCATTGCGAGCTGACCCATTTCGGCACACACCTCCATGTCCTTCTCATTCAGCAGGTAGTTGAACCTGACCAGTGGGTTCAGCCGCGGATCAGTGCTGTTCAGCTCTAGCCTCCCCCTTGATACCGGGAAGGCGACTTTGGCTGCTATGTTTGTCATTGACATGTTCATGCTTGTTGGGATGGTTGCTGATTGGATTATGATCTGATAGTTGTCTGTGATGGCTGTCACTTGAGGCGGATCAGGCATCTTTGGCGTTGCTTCGGTGTCCATAAGGAGTGCGATTGCAGGGTTGTCTTGCATCTTTCTTCCGACTCCTCTCAAGTCCACAACTACCGGGATCTTCAGCTTCGTTAGATGGCTTTTCGGACCAATGCCACTCAACATGAGGAGCTGAGGGCTCCCTAGCGCACCCGATGAGACTATTACGTCGCCCCAAGAGCTTCTACTCTTCGGCCTCTTAAGGTATACTTTGTAGCTTCTCCTCGTCTTTCCGATGCTTTTGATGAATCTCACTCCATGTGCTCTTGGCTTGCTCCCTGCATTGCGGATATATCACACATTGATTATACAAAAAGAAACACACCACAATGTGTTATAGCCACTGTTCTAAAAAACCCTTCAAGGTCCGCCTAGATCCTACCCTATGGCCAAACACCTGCCAAGCGTTTTTTAGAACACTGGTTATAGCTTACCATCAGGTTGGAAGATGACATTTTTCGCGGTAACATTGAGCAAGACTGTGATGTTCTTTGGGTTCCCTCCCCATAGGAGATCAGCAGCTGTGTGCCTAGTTCCGAAGACATCAAAGATGGTGCCACCGACTTTAGCCCCTTCGACATGGTTGAGAGTGTAGCCATTGAAGGGTAGGATCTTGGATTGAAGAAAACCATCCAAGACAGTAGCCTGCCAAGGACTCAAAAATGGCGCGAAAACCACCTTGGATTCAACCCATTGATAGGCCTCCTTGACCATCTTCTCATCCCAACCGGCTTTCTTGATGGACTCGTCGCTGGCTCTGCTGTAGAACCCGCTATTGATAGCAGTTGAGCCGCCTAGGACCCTCCCCCTGTGGTTCTCAACCCCATCTAGGGACACAAATCTTTGTGCAACCGAGGAAAACTCGTTCGCTTGGAGCAAGGGAATCCCAAAGCTCTTCCTTTGCAACACATATGGGTTCCCATAGGGCGAGCCACCTCGCTCCAAGACCAACACCGAGAACCTCTCTGAAAGCGTGGCAGCTAACGGGCAGCCAGTGGTTCCACCTCCAACGATTATATAGTCATAAGACTTCCCTATCACTTGCTTGATATCCGACGTAATATAAGGCAACTCATTTCCTACAAAACAACAACATTTGATGTTCAAGATAGAAATAAAAACTAAGTATTAATCCATGTGGTTAACTTCCTTACCTTGACAAGACCTGAAACTCGTGAAGACGACAAATGTTGCTAGAAGCCAAAATTCGGAAACAAGAAGCTCCATCTCTACAAGCACATCACATACAATACAACACTAATGCTGTAGTACATATATAAAGCATTGATTAGCTTCTACATAAAGCATTGTTTAGCTTCTAAGATGATTGTTTTCGCCCTTAAACACCGGTGTCCGAATGATGAAAGAAGGCTCCTTTAAGCTCTATATAGATCAGTATAACTGCGCATGCTGCTGGTAATCATACCTTGTTTGGTCAGTTGGATGTGTAATTATGACGGGAGCTACAACTATAATTACATCTAAATTTCACCCTTAAATAATTTGATCTACTTTCTTAGTTGAACAACAATCAAAATCAACATCTTTATACACAAGTATATATACATGATTTGTAATTAAACATTATCTTGAGGCCCAATAATATATTGGTTAATACTATATATAATTGCTTTAATAATTTGACCTCAAGGAACCAAAGATGCACAGTTTAAATTTAGATCTATTGTGGGTTGCTCCAAATCTTGGTCTTCTTGATATAGGTTGTTGAGATCAAGGGACCCAAAAAGTCTCATCTCATTGGTTGACCCATTTCCCATATTGTCTTTGTATGAAGATAGTTTCTTGGTAGAAGCTCTTTCAACGCAGTTATGTTCTTCAATTGAGGCTCCCTTCCTCTTCCTACCGGAAACTGGATCACTCGAATGACTCATTGTCGATGGTTGATCGAGTAACGCGAGGAGAAAAGGGGTGTGGCTTAAGTTGTCCTTATCCTCCTTTGCACCCGAGGTTTCGGATGAAGTCAAGGAGCTTTCGGTTGAGCAGCTGTGGTGTTTGATGTCTATGATCAGAGGCCTTGCTTCTGTCAAGTCAGACAATGAAGGGCTTGGGCAATCAGAACTGACCATTGAGGACAGTTGAGAGAGCTCAGCTTTAGCGAGTTCGATGCCCCTTGATGATGATCCTGTGTATGCAGCTAGTGTTTCTTGTGCCTTCTTTAACACTTCCTGTAGATACTTCCCTTGAGCTTCAATCCTAAGCTGCAAGTGCTTTTGCACCTGAAAGAACACACCCTCTTAACGTAGTCGGGGAAAGGGTTTGTACAAATTAAAGTGACACATTAACCACATGTTGGTTTACCTCAATTTGTTCATGGAGTTCCCTTTGCACACTAGTAAAGCCAACCAATAAAAGAAGCTCAGTATCAATGCAAATCTTTAACAACCAACCAAACATTGAAGCAACAATACATCAAGATTCAGCTATTACTTGTCTGTTGGATTAGACGCTTGTTCGCGTGTTCCTTCGCTGTTAAGATCAAGTCCGCCCTTGTTATCTTTACAATCTGCAGGGAAACAAAAGATCAAGAATGAAATCATATCACAAGAACCGAAAAATCCGAACAGTTAAGGTGATCATCATTCATCAACAATCTCACCTTCCTGGCTGAAGTCACTGCAGACCTCAGCTGCTGGCTGATTTTTCCCAAGCCTATATTTCTACAATACAAGAACAAACATAAAGCCTTGGTCACTCGTTTTCCGAGCATGGTATCTAGGATTGATTTCGTCGTAAACTAAAGGATGTACCTGCAAATGGCTCTTGAGATGGTATAAAGTGAGTCCCGGAACTCCCATCTCTGCCATCAAGCTCTTAGGCGTCGCCTCTGTCGCAAACAAATCAAACAAAGATACTGAAAACAAGAACAATAAAATTCATGACAGCAAAATGCAAAAGCAAAGAGGGTCAGCAGGAGGATTAAGTATTAACTGTCTGGCCCTCCAAGGCGAATGGCAGCATCGACGAATCGCTGGTGAAGCTGAGGAGTCCATTTAAGCCTTGGCTTTGCATCAGTAGAAAGGACCAAATTCAAGTCCTGGTTATGCACATTCTCAAGGCCCATTTTCCTTTCTTCAGTTCTTGAGTTGTATGGATGAGTAAAAATATTTAAATACAACAAGAACTAAGAAAGGTTGTTGGAGGGTTTGCAACTGATATTTTTCCAACCAAGCTATTTGCTTTTATAATTTGGAATTGCAGGTAGCTAGCTGGCATGGCTTTGCCTTGTGTTCTCACTCCATATCAGGAAACATTTTTAGTGGGGTTAGCTACATAGAAAGGAATATATGCTCTATTAGTTGGTCTCTCCCTCTTTCTAATCATTTTCCCATTTTTATTTTTGAATGTAGGTAGGGTTTTAGGATCGATGATCCACGCGCTATGGACGCGCGATCTTAGGATGTTTAAACAGTACAAGTTGAAACGCTTAATGTTACCATGTCAAACACTGTTTCATGAACTAGAACGTTTTAACGCTCTGTCAAATACGCTCTTGCGATTTCTGCAGGAGAAATTCTTATGTTTGAAGAGTATAGGTTGAAACGCTTAACGTTACCATGTCAAACATTGCTTCATGAACTAGAACATTTAAATGCTCTGTCAAATACGCTCTTACGATTTCTGCAGGAGAAATTCTTATGTTTGAGATATTGTAGTTACTTAGTTACCTTCCCTAAATTGAACAAAAGTCACTTTAAAAATGCTGAAAATCTAATAATCTATTGCAGTTTTTGTCCCCTCTTTATTTTTCATCATCTTCTTTGACTTGAAAGAAGAGGAGAGAATCTCTTGTGTAGCAATGAAAAAAGTGTTTTGCTAGCTTGTTTTCATCTTACTATTTACCCACTCATCTCTTATTTACCAGTTGACTCACCAAGGTGAAAAAATGGGGTTGAAGTTCAACTTTGTTACAAACTGCAAGAGCCTTTTGAATTTTTTTTTTTAAAAAACATCAATTATTTTTTGTTCATGCAGGTGGATGGATGCTTTAATGGATAATGGTCACTCTTTTGCATCCTACTTTACCCTTGTATATTTCACAAGCAAGTGTTTGATTGTCTCATCCTTTTTGTTTCTTGTAGGGTTGAAGGAATCAAAGAATCTTGTTGATATATTTTAGGACAAAGAGTCACACACAAAAAAAAAATCTTTTTTTTTTAATGTTATCATCAAAATACACCCAAAGATCAATTTAATACCCACCTACCATCTTGAATCACAACTGAAAAACTGTTACCATATGACAATTTTGTGCTCGGATTATCTTAAATTATATTATACAAGTTTTGGGTATTTTTTCGGATTCAAGTTATCTCGAATTTTGTTTTGAAAATTTATTACAAAAACCAATATTCTTAGTTTTACTCTTTCGTTGACTACTAAAGTATAGTATGTCACATTTTGACAAATATGTAAAAGATGGTAGTAAGCAATCCAACCTAAGATTTGAATCCCTACTTTTGTCCAATATTGTACTAATAAAATAAAAGGTAAATGTAAAGCAGAAAAGGAGAATGCACATTGGCAAACAAATGTAAATCAAGAATTCGAAATATCAAAAATTAATGTAGACGGCTCGGTTAAACCTTCGAGGGATTGCCAGGTCGGGGGTATTGTCCGTGATTGGAATGGGCAAATCAAAGATTTCTTTCAGGAAAAGGTTACCAAGGGATTTGTAATTCAAACAGAATCCCTGGCTGTTTGCAGATGATTAGAACTAGCCTTTGCTAGAGGCTGGAGAAGGATCATCATAGAAGGAGATAACTTGGAAGTTATAAAGGCTATTACAAGGGTCAACACACCTCACTGGGAGATCATGAGAATTACAGAGAAGATCTCAAGATTGTTGCAGGAGTTCACTTCGGTTCAGGTGCAACATTGCTGCAGAGAAGCAAATTCGGCTGCAGACTTCCTAGCTAGAAATAGTACTAAATTTAATCCCTATAACCTCTCTATGAGTAGGGAATTTTGTAACATCATCCGTCAGGATGATCAAGGATGATCTTCTGACATTCTACTGTTTGCCTACTGTATATAAAAAAAAAAAAGAATTCGAAATATCAAATAACAGTTAATGAGTCTAAGATTTTCTAGTACCGGTAAACACAAGTACTTGTTAAAGTTGAAAATTCATGGCTCAAAGGGAAAATAAAAGCAAGGAAAAGTTGTAGAGCTACTGAAGTGTAAGTAGCAGTAACAACAACAACAGTAACTGCAATCCCTTTAACAAACTGATGTGTAGTTGTATACCATAACTGGTAAAGGAGATTCAGGGATGGTGCTGAAAGAGCCATAGGGGGTATTTTTCAAACAAATAAGAAAAGATGGGTCCACTGAATCAAAAAGTCAATAAGCAAAGGTGCCCTCAAATCAATTATTATTATTCTGTAGGGACCCAAATGAAGAAGAGATGTTACAATGCTAAAAAAGTAAAGCAATTTCAAATAACAAAAAGGAATCTGATCAAAAACAATATGGCATCAAGAATCAAGAAAAAGATAAAAACACCCCCAAAAGAGAACAATAATTTTTCCATGTGATTTCATTGATAATGTGTGTGTATGAAAGCAGCTACATACAGTCGGCAAACGAGAATGACGCGAGCAACATGTCAGCGATATTGTCACTTGTTACTTGATTAGCTATAAGCTTCATCCTTCAACCAAAAATGAGAGTGTAGATCGAATCCTAGAAGGCGAGCCAAGCTTCAATGATTGATGGTGAGCCTACAACCTTAGGCTACTTCACCAATTATCACTTTGTAGTTGGGTTTAGGTTGGAACCCCATTAAGTTTCTGTGTGCTGGGCTTGATTGATGGTGGTTTGAGTCAAAAAAAAAAACTTGTCTTGGTTCATTAAAGTGTGCATAAAACCAAAGAGAAACCATTTAGCAAAGTCATTGTTTTGGTGATCTTTTGCTTATTTTATGAGCTTCTAGTGCCTGAAATGGACACACTACCAAATGCTCAACAATTTCTCAACCACCCATCATATATAATGTTACTAGAGATATGAATTCTAACTACTAAGATCTAATACTACTAATGTTACAGAGTTTGGATTGATTAAAGATGCGTTTGGCAAATATACTTTTGCCATATCTGTTACTTAGGTCTTATCAACTACCATATCAACTACGCCGTTTACATGATAAGCAAGTTTACCGGCCAAACACACCTTAAATCAGTTTAGTGATCATTTGATTGAGATGGACACTTGTCCTTTTTCATAGCCAACATATTTGTTCCATTAGAATCTTACAAGAAAGTATAACATTCTCTGCAAGCAGGGCCAAACATATAACAATATCTACAGTCTCCCCTAACACAAAATGCCTTCTGATCTCATGATCATGTTTAATGACAAGAACCATTTAAGGTACAACTACTTTGTACAGGGCCCCACAATCTTTTTTTTCCACAAAACTGCCCCTAATTTGGGTAATTTTGCACAAAACTACCCTTGATCAACAAATTTTCAGTTTTAAGTTTATGATGTCAAGAGGTTAATCACTTTTTTACAATTCAAGATTCTCATAGTGAAACCAGTGATTAGCAGATGGTTAACCTCCAAATTGACATAGTTAAAAGCAGTGCTTAATTATGCTCTTCTAGATGCCAAGAAGACACTAAAGAGAGTAAAAGGAAATTTGAAGTCCTTTAATTAGTATATGTGGGGCTCAGAGTGGTTGTTGAGAGAATACAAGATGTGAAGAGACCAAAGTGTCCCACATCGACAATATGAACAAAGAAGCCTTAGTATATAAGCTAGTGGGTTACCCCACCTATAGCCAATTGGTTTTAGGATGGAACCCCGCTCGACTTATATGTTAGGCTATTAGCGCAAGGGCGCACGTGTGCACACGACCCCCGATCCCGAGTCCCAACGGACTTTAGTATGGTATCAGAGCGGAAAAGCCAAACAGCCCGACTCTCGATCCTGGGCTAGCTAAAAAGAGAATGAGATGCTAGACCCGTTGTCCAAGTGTCAACTAGAGGCGAAAGACGACCCTAGTTGCACTTGCGGGGGCGTGTTGAGAGAATACAAGATGTGAAGAGACCAAAGTGTCCCACATCGACAATATGAACAAAGAAGCCTTAGTATATAAGCTAGTGGGTTACCCCACCTATAGCCAATTGATTTTAGGATGGAACCCCGCTCGACTTATATGCTAGGCTATTAGCGCAAGGGCGCACGTGTGCACACGACCCCCGATCCCGAGTCCCAACGGACTTCAGTAGTGGTTATAAACTAATTGTGTTATATATGCCATTTTTTTTCCATCTCAAATTCTCAATCTTAACATAAAGTAGTAAATATGGCAAATGCATATCATTATTAACTCTACCTAATCTCTAACTCAATCTTTTTATTATGGAATTCTCGTCAATCTAGCTAGCCTTTTTTTTTATGACGCTGAATAAAGATTAGGTCGGGTCGGCCGTAGCAGAAGCCCTTCCTTGCGCATCCTTCCGGACGAGAACAAGCAGTTCTGGATCATCAACGCAGCAGTCGTCGGCAGGGGATGCATGAGCACTACGCGCAAGATAGTTAGCCACAGCATTTGATTCCCTGAAAATATGACGAATAGCAACATAGGTAAATGACGAAATATCTAACAGTATATCCGATTGAAGCAGCTCGATAGTCCAGGGGCATTTCCATTCCCCCAGCAAAGCCTTAATAACCATTAGGTTGTCTCCTTCGATCAAAAGGTTAGAAATCTGCAATTCCTTAGCTTGTAAAATGCCCATTTTAAGGCCAAGGTTTTCAGCATAGACAACAGAAACACTTATAAAAATAGCCCGTCGTAAAGCGACAACCTCACCCCTTGAGTCTCGGATAACATAACCGTAAGAAGCCGAACCACCCGGCATAACAGACCCGTCAAAATTTAGCTTGTAGCAATCTGTAGGAGGCCTTTCCCACCTTCCGGAGCGACGCCGATTTTTCCTAGAAGGATTACCAGCCATGTGGCGACCCGGACGAAAGGAACGACAACTACCTCCCCGTCCAGAGTCAGCAGCATTGGGGAGATCGTCCTCCAACAGCTTGGTTTGTCTCCAGCAATGGGTACTTGTAGTACAAAGTAGAATGATTTCGTTAATACTTACTTTATCTGTGTGGTTAAACACTAATTGATTCCTGAAAAACCACAAGGCCCACCATGCTGAGGCTAAATCAGCGAAACGCTTGTTCCCAATTGCATTTTTAATATCGTTTAGAGGAAACGCCAAACCTAAACCGCAAATTGCAGTAAGGGACCTTGGAATGTGGATGTGTAAAGCTTGTAGCAGGCTTGTCGCCATATGACACTCAGTGAACAGGTGAGCCACCGTTTCGTTACCATTCCCACAGAAGGGACAACCAGAAGGCACGGACACATGAGATTTTTGTAATCTGAGGGTAGTAGGAAGAAAATGACGTACTTTAGGCGGCACGTCCAAATCCCAAATCCACCCACAGTCAAAGTTTGGCAGACCAGCATGTTTTGATAACAAAGAGTTAGCCGAGCTAGTTGAAAACCAGCCGTTTTTGCTCGGACCCCAATATAGACGATCCGTCATGGGATTATTAGGCAGAGTGATGCTCAATAATTGGTCGATGTCTTGTGTTGACAGAATGTTTGTTAAAGAGTTTGTTATTAGAGATCTATCCCACTGCCGAGCTGGGTTGAGGAAGTGAGATACCTTTATACCTTTAAGGGTTTCTGGTATAGGCTGGAGGATCCTGGATTCCAATGGTTCTAAGAAGGCCCAGTTATGCGACCAAAAGTCAACGGTCTGTCCGTTTCCAACACTCCATTGAAGAGCCGGTTCGAATTTCGGTCTGATAGACATAAGTCGAGTCCACTGCCATGATGACTGACCCTTTTTCTTGTAGCTGAGCAGATCGTGCCCTTGAAGATATTTTTGCGAGACTACATGGACCCATATGTTGTCTGGTTCAGAGATTATCTTCCAAAGAAGTTTCATCTGAAGTGCTATATTCATGGACTCAGCTTTATGGATACCAAGACCCCCCTTCATAGTATCTGAGCAGATCTTGTCCCAGCTGATAAGACGTGTGACTTTAGTATTTTTGTTCCAAAAGAACTGTCTATAGACTTTGTCAAGCTCATGGAGAATATGCGACGGAAGTAAAAAGGCTTGCATAAGAAATATCGGTTTCGCACTGAGATTAGCTTTGATAAGAACCTTTCGACCTTCGGCAGAAAGATTTGAAGATTTCCACTTTGTGAGTTGTTGCTTTGTCTTAAGGACCACCTCCGCGAAAGTATGCTTATTGACCTTACCATTCACTATTGGGCAGCCCAGATATTTGTCGAAATTATTTGCTTGCGGAATACCAAGCACATCAGTTGTAGCCATAGTAGCTGTTGCTGTCGTATTTGAAGAAGCTTGGAAGCTAGATTTATGAAGATTGACCTTTTGGCCTGAAATGAGACAGTATCTATCTAAAATGGACAATACAGAGGTGCAAGCAGATTGAGAAGCTTTACAGAAGATGAGGATGTCATCTGCAAAAGCTAAGAAAGGAATTTTAATACCCGGCCGACCGAATGTGATGCCAAGGTCCTTGTTCACTAGGCTTTGATGGTGCAGTGTGCGTGCAAGCACTTCAGAAGCTAAAATAAAGAAAAACGGGGATAGAGGATTCCCTTGCCTGAGCCCCCGTGACGGAACAAACAGTGTGGTCGGTTCATCGTTGACTAATACCGAATGGGAAACAGATATAACACATTCCTTAATCCGACTGGTAAAAAGGTCATCAAAACCAAATTTGACCAGTACTTGGAAAAGAAAGGACCATTCAATCCGGTCGTGAGCCTTTTCCATATCCAGCTTCAAGGCTACCATGCCCGTTCGACCTTTCTTTAGCCTAAAAGAGTGCAAAGCTTCGTGAGCAATAAGAATATTATCCTGGATTGATCTCCCTTTTGTAAATGCCCCCTGTAGAGGATGAATCAGCTTATCGAAAATCTTGGTTAACCTAGCAGAAATAACCATCGAGATAATTTTGTAGATTGTAGAGCACAAACTGACTGGTCTGTAATGATTGACCGACAATGGGTCATCACATTTTGGAAGTAGGGTGATAAACGTATGATTGATCTGACGTAGAAGTCTGCCACTGGTAAAAAAAGCCTTTACTGCCTTGATTACAGATGGACCTACTGTTGGCCAAAACTTTTGGTAGAAACCCGCTGGGAAGCCATCCGGACCCGGGGCCTTATCTGGGCTCATTGAAAAGACCGTAGCTTTAATTTCATTGTTACTCACTGGCGCGGAGAGCATTGCATTGTCTGCTTGAGATACCAAAGGCGGGATAACCGCAAGATCTGAGGACAGATCAAATGCACTAGTCGAAGAGGACTTGAACCTTGATTTGAAATCTTTTACAAACTCTTGTTGGATAATATGAAAGTCAGCTGATGATTCCCCATTTGAAAGGGTAATAGACTTAATCATTTTTTGACCCCGTTTGGTCGTAGCAATCTTATGGAAATAGCTCGAGTTTGAGTCATTTAATTTGGCGTGTTTCACTTTTGCCCTCTGGCTCCAGTAACGACGGTGGAAATCCAACATTCTTTCCCTCTTGTTGAGCAGTTGCTTAAGAATTTGAATATCCTTAGTATTGTAATTGGTAATTAAAGAGGATTGTAACTGAAGTAGCTTCTGGTCAGTGACCTGAATTTGGTTATTAATATTGCGAAAGGTATTCTTATGCCAAGATTTGGAAAGCTTCTTAAGTAACCTCGCCTTCTACACAAGTTTGAACATAAGGGAACCCTGTCAGTCCAAGCGCCATGCTTGCATGACCAGATTTCTATAATCAGCTCTGGAAGCCCAAGCCAATTCGAACTTGAAAGGTCTATTTTTAGGCTGAACATTGTGACGGAAATCTGTAGAGATCGGTGCATGGTCAGATCTTGTGAATGGATGAATTTGGGTCCGAAGTGAATCAAACATCGTTAATACATCCGTGTGGATTAATAGCCGATCTAGCTTTTCCAGGCAGGTAACTAAACCGTTAAATTTACGTTGCCAGGTAAACTGGCCACCATACGATGGTACTTCAAGCATAGAGAGGTTACTCTTTAAGTCATTTAAGCGATTGAACCTTGCAACTGAAGGATATAACCCTCCAAATTTGTCTGCTGGGGAGCTAATTTCGTTGAGATCCCCCATAATACAGAACGGGATGAGTAACATTCGTATATAAAGGGATATAGATTCCCAAAAGGTTGATTTTCGTCGTTCATCCGGTGGGGCATAAACCACCAAAAAAGCAATACTTCGATGGGTGACATAGTCCAAATAGTTAAAGTGGATGAATCAGTGTTGAACCGAAATGAGTTCAATAGATCCTTGAGAGGAGGGGATGTCTTTCCAAAGCAAACAAATTCCACCAGAAAAAACCCAATGCCGGGTCAAAAGCGATGTTTGTGAACCCACATTTCCGCCAGACGCTTTCACGAGGTATTTTATTTGTCTTTGTTTCTAACAGAGCCAGAACATTGATATTATTGTTCTTACAGAAAATATCAACATTAGTCCAGAAGTTTCTACTACGGATACCTCGGGAATTCCAATAACATATATTCATAAAAAACGATTTTTACGAGCTGTTGGTACTATTTGAAACCGGTTGGCAACCGAATTGAGGGTATGAGTTTTGAAAAACAAAACCCAAACGAGAATAAGAGTGTGAATGTTATCCGATTCAATTTGGTTTCGATACGGTGGTAGTAATAAAACAATATAAATCGATTTTGAACACCTTTGAAGGGTGAAATGGTCCAGTAAGGACAATGTGTATTGATTGGTGTATGGAATGGGGATTGTTCCATAGCAAACATGATAAAGATGGAGCCATATTTTTCGGATCGTATGAATTGTGATCAAACATAGGTAATGTGTATACAACCACTGCGAGAGAGAGGAGTATGCAAATAACTTATGATCAACAAAGGTGTCATTGACCCTTAATTGTTTGTTTTGGAAACCATTGTGTATGAAGGCCTTGTATGGCGTATTTGATCTCGAAAGATCATAAGATGCATTATGGTGACTTAGTGTAGTCGTGTAGGAGCTAACTGGGAGTGTAGACCAGCTCCCAAGGCTCCGCAGCAAGTAACCACATAGCCAAGCTAAACACCAGCAGCAGCAGCAGCTAGAAGTGCGCCAGTAGCAGCAAGAAGCGCACCAGCAGCTGGAAGTGTGCCAGTAGTAGCAAGAAGCGCACCAGCAGCAGCAGCTAGAAGCGCCCGCAACCGAGGGAACATCCATGACCCTGCAACAAGAACATAAGGCAAACGAGTAGATCTTCCAAAACAATAACAAAGTGCATCTCTTTCTTGGAGACTTATAGTGATACGTGGCTTGTGAGCCAACCAAAAAATCCTTTTGCAGGTAGCATTGGTAGAGATTTATAATGTTGAAGATGCTTAGTAGAAACAAAGTCCCACAAGACAAAGACAGCGAGCATGGAGACAAAGCTCGGTCAAGCTTACGAGAATCAGACATAAAACCAGAGAAAAGGTAAATCAAATTAGAGAGGCAATGCAGGTAATTGCATAAAAGATCAAATATCAGTAAGAGAGTGTTAAGCATGATGTAAAACTCTTGAAACGAAGGTTCACCAGTAATATAGAAATAAAACACCCCTATAATCTTAATAAATTGGGGGTAACCCAAAATTGGAGGGGTACTAACCATGATTAGATGCAGGGATAAGGGGTAGCAAAGAGCCAACCCGAAGGGAGAAAAGCGACAAAATTCACAATCACAAGAAACCAATTGGTAAAGTAGGCTAACACCATTCAGCGCCAAAATCACAAAATCCAATTCTTGTTGAAAAGAAGCATACAGAAGTAGTAGGAGCTAATCGTAGTGATAGATTACATAGGTCTCCTCATGTATAGTGGGCTAAAAGCCCATTAAGGCCCAATACCTTTGTAACCTATATATATATATATATATATATATATGTTTATCAATGAATGGAAACCCTCAAGGGGACTTTACATCAATTCCGCTATTCTACATGGTATCACAGCCTTTTCTTCCTCACGGAACCCTAATTTGATCCTCTCGCCCCACCCCTCATCTTCCGCCGGCGTCGTCCCCTCGCCGCCAATCTCACGTACCCTAGACGTCTTCTTCCTCTACCTCCTTTGCTCTCGCTCTTGCTGACCCACATTGCCAGCCCTCGCCGGACGCCGCACCACCACGTCTCCCTCCAGATCTGCCCGCCGTGCGCCACCAGCGTCCTGCCGAGCCCAGTTCCAACACCCACCCTCGCGCTCTCTAGCCCAGATCCGGCCGGAGCAGATCCACCGATCGACAGATCCGGCCTCTCCCGCTCGCCCGCCGACCGCATCAGCCATGCTCGTCCTCGCCGGCCTCAGATCCGAGCCCAGATCTCGCTCCCTCTCTCGCTCCCTGTCCCGTGTGTCATAGATCCGGCGCCGTCGGTCACCCACGGCCTCCCTCGCCGCCCCTTCCCTCCTCCCTCAACCGCAGCCCTCCTCCCCGTCTCTGAACGTCTTTCGAAGGAGAAAGAAGGAGACACTTTTAATCTCTTTTGAAGCGGCTGCGGCGTCCGAAGCATGTCTGTCTCCTCAAGCGCTCTCTGTATGGTCTGAAACAGGCTCCGCGGGCTTGGTTCCAGCGTTTTGCCTCTCATCTGCTCCGTTTGGGTTTCACTGGCAGCCATTCGGATACGTCTCTGTTTATCTATCGCAGAGGCTCAGACTTGGCATTCCTCCTGCTATATGTCAACGACATCATTCTCACCGCCTCTTCTGATGCTCTTCGGACGTCCATTATTTCGCAATTGAGTGCGGAATTCGCCATGTCTGATCTGGGTTAGTTGTCTTACTTCTTAGGAGTTGCTGTTCAGCGTCATGCGTCTGGTCTGTTTCTCTCACAGAGTAAGTATGCTGCTGACATTGTTGCTCAGACTAAGATGGTGAACTGCAATCCGGTCGCCACCCCTGTCGATACATCCAACAAGCTCAGTGCTCATTCTGGTCCTTTGGTTGATGATCCGACATTGTACAGGAGCCTCGCTGGTGCTCTTCAGTATCTCACTTTCACCCGACCAGATATCAGTTACGCCGTTCAGCAGGTCTGCTTGTTCATGCATGCCCCAAGGGAGCCTCACTTCCAGGCGTTGAAGCGGATCATTCGGTACATCAGCGGCACCCTCGAGCTCGGCACCACGATCACTCCTTCCTCGAAGCTTGATCTTGTTGCTTACACTGATGCGGATTGGGGTGGTTGTCCTGATACACGTTGCTCCACGTCTGGTTACTGTGTCTTCCTCAACGACACCCTTGTGTCATGGTCAGTCAAGCGTCAGTCCGTCGTATCTCGCTCCAGCGCTGAGGCTGAATACATGGGTGTTGCCAACGTTGTCTCAGAGTGCTCTTGGCTCCGTAATCTCCTGCTTGAGCTCCGTTGCCCCCTTCAGAAGGCCACTCTGGTCTACACTGACAACGTCTCCGCCGTCTACCTGGCTAGCAACCCAGTCCAGCATCAACGCACGAAGCACATTGAGCTTGATCTCCACTTCGTCAGGGACAAGGTTGCCATTGGACATGTCCGCGTTCTACATGTCCCGTCCTCTTAGCAGTACGCTGATATATTCACTAAGGGTTTACCTAGACAATTGTTCATTGATTTTCGTTCCAGTCTCACTGTACGGACCCCTCCCGTTTCGACTGCGGGGGTTTGATAGATTACATAGGTCTCCTCATGTATAGTGGGCTAAAAGCCCATTAAGGCCCAATACCTTTGTAACCTATATATATATATATATATATATGTTTATCAATGAATGGAAACCCTCAAGGGGACTTTACATCAATTCCGCTATTCTACACGTAGCATAAATTGATTGGCTTGTGAAGCCGTACAGATTTATTGCACATCCAGATCTTGGCTTAGTACAGCTTGTCAGCCAAATGAAACAAGAACCGAAAGTAAAGTCTAAATGCTGAGGAAAGCGAGCAAGCTGATTGCAAGTAAGGAAAGCCGAGTGAGAGTAATATACCTGATGAGATTGTAGGTACAATTGGTAGGGGTACAGGTGCCTGAACACCGACAACAACAGGACCAAACGAACAGGGAGCAAAGGAGAAGGAGAAAACCCCCCTCCACTCCACCACCCAAAACCCCACCTCCAGGGCCAAAGCACACGACGGACCGCCTTTGAGACTATCAACTCCAACCACTTGCCAGATCCGCATCAGAGCACCTCTTTAGATGTCGAACAGGACTTTGCCAGAATGACGAAGCCTTCAAGGCCATTAACAGAGCCATTTGAGTGATTAGGACTCAAATTCGATATGAAATCGCAGCAGGAGGGAGCTACCTCCTGTAATTTTACTTTTGAATGATATTTGTGAGAAATCTACAGCGATA
Organism: Persicaria maculosa; assembly: GCA_963922045.1. NCBI lineage: Eukaryota > Viridiplantae > Streptophyta > Magnoliopsida > Caryophyllales > Polygonaceae > Persicaria > Persicaria maculosa. The sequence continues at coordinate 11,803,626 of OY998256.1, read as the reverse complement.
AACAGGGCAAGTGGTGAGGATTTTGGTTGGCTGATGAGCAAATGCACCGGTCGGCGGCAAGGAGGCAGGTTAGGGCGAAATTGAAAAGGCGCATGAGGGAACTCGGGTCCGATACCTCATAGAGGGTTTTTTTTTTAATGTGGAAATCCATCCATTAAAAGTTTAAAACTTTATGTTGTTTCCTTTTTTATGTTAATTTCTTTTTTTTTTTGGTATGATTTTATGTTAATTTCTAATAAACATGAAAAACTCCATTGGATAATTGTTAGAGCATATATCTCCAATATATTCCTATTTTGAAAATTTTGGACTTATTTTTGGAGAAATTTAAGACTTTTTTTTAGTTTCAAAACATGTTCTCCATCCCATGCTCAAAGAACATAAAAAAAAAATAAGCAGCATTTTTCAAAACTAAATGATTCTCCACATCATTAAAATGGAAAGACTATTGGAGTTGATCGAAACACAAATAATTTAAAAAGTATGTTGTTTTCTCATTTTGAAGAAATTTTAGAAAAGTTGTTGGAGATGGTCTTAGTAGTTGAATAGAGTCTCAAATTCTCAATCATTGTCAGTAGTTGCTGATCATGGCAATTAAACAACTTCACTTTGACATTGTACAAGGGTATAGTGTGCTACACATGAAACAAAGGGAGACATTTTGTAATTAGGAGTTTTGGGCATACACGTGTAAGGTGTAGATGAATTCAGGTTGTTAGAGTTGGGTACTTAGTGTGTATAAATAATGAGCTTGAGCTCTTTGTACAATGGTTGGAAAATTCGATCAATTTCAATACAGAAATCAGTTGGTTCCTTCTCTTCCTTTGCTCAATCTTGTCCCTTATTCAATCTTCATGGTATCAGAGCACATCTAGCAAGATTGATCGGAAGCTATGGCCACTGATCAGCGTTTTCCATCGTATGCTGAGATGCAGAGCCCATTGTTTCTTCACCCGTCGAATGGGCCAAGCACCATTGCTGTCTCCGATAAGCTTTCAGGCGCTGCGAATTACAGATCATAGCGCATGAGCATGGAGATCAACCTATCAATGAAACAAAAATTAGGATTCGTCAAGGGCACAGTGATCAGATCTCTGGATGATCCTCAGAAAGCGGAGCAATGGGACATCTGCAACAATTTGGAAATCGCATGGCTTATGAATTCCGTTTCAAAATCGATTGCTAAATCTGTCTTGTACATTGAATCTGCTAAAGAAATATGGAATCAATTGGAAAAACGATTCTCGTTGAGCAATGGTTCAAGAAAGTACAAGCTTAATCGGGAAATCTATGCAATGAAACAAACTGGTAGTACAATCAACGAGTATTACACTCGTATGAAATATTTGTGGGAGGAATTGGATGCTATGGATAGCTTGCCTCATCTTGTGGGAGTGTCGTCTGATGTTGTGGACTATCTTCGAAAGATAGATCGGATGAAACATGAGCAGAGGTTGTTCCAATTCTTGAATGGATTGGATGAGTCGTATGGTGCTCAGAGAAGTCAAGTTTTGTTGATGGCTTCATTGCCTAATGTGGAAGAGGCGTGTGCCATGATTCAACAGGAAAAATCCCAGAGGGAAGTTCTTGATGCAGGCAATTCAAGAGAAATGTCTGTGATGTACAACAAGTCAGATGGGAAATGCAAGATTTGTGGAAACAAGTGGCATCCAAAGGAAAAGTGCTGGGAAATCATAGGATACTCGAGCTGATATTTCAAATCTAAGAAATTCCCTTAGAAGCAGAACTCTTCATCTCCAGAGAAGAAGCAAGGATCTGCTAAAGGTTCGAATGAGAAGAAAAATGGACCTGCTAAAGGAAGCAAAACAGTGGCTCAAGCCATGACTAAGGAGGAAGCTACTGGGAATGTGTACTTCACTCAGCAGCAGTTTGCTGAACTGTTGAGAAGCTTGCCTCAAGGAAACAAGGAGGAAAAGGTAGATGATGATCTGGATGGTGACTTTGCAGGTAATGTGATTTGTTCAAATGTTAATGCTATGAAAAATGAATGGATCATGGACACAGGTGCAACAGACCACATGACTCCTGTGCATCATGACATTTTGGATCCTATATTGCATCCCTCCTTATCCAATATTCATTTACCCAATGGCCAAAAATCCCAAATCACTCATCATGGTGATCTCATACTTAAAAACAACCTCAAAATGCAGAAGTCCTGCTTGTCCCCTCTTTCCAATTCAGATTGATGTCAATTTCCAAATTAATTAAACAAAATAAATGCTTTGTAACCTTTTATCCATATTTTTGTCTCATACAGGACTGTGTCAGCAGGAAGCTTTTGGGGATTGGTAAAGAGTGTGGTGGTCTCTATTATCTGTTGAACAAGAAAGTGAGCTCCATGAAATCTGATTTTCTTGAAAAGGTTATTTCTTCTTGTGTAAAACCATGTGTTCCCTATTCACTGTCTTCTAGCAATTTTGTTTTGCCTAGTGATTTCCATATTTGGCATAAGAGGTTGGGTCATGCTCCAACTGTAAAGCTCAAACATGTATCTTGTGTACCTATGCCATCAATAAAAGAGAATTCACTTGTGTGTCCAGTTTGTCCTTTATCCAAACTTACTAAATCACCTTTTCCTTTGAGTACCACAAAATCTGGTGCCATGTTTGAATTGATACACATGGACATCTGGGGACCATACAAGGTTCCCACTGGTCAAAATTGTCGATTTTTTCTCACAATAGTGGATGACTTCAGTAGAGTCACTTGGGTTTTTCTGTTACACTCAAAGGCTCAATCATTCACATTGATCAAAAGGTTTTACAACCTTGTTCTTACTCAGTTTAAATGTCAGATTAAGGTGATAAGATCTGACAATGCTCTTGAGTTTTCAAGCAAAGAGTGTCAACAATTTTATCATGATCAAGGCATAGTTCATCAAACCTCTTGTGTTGTTAGACCTCAACAAAAGGGGGTGGTGGAGCGTAAACATAGAAATATCTTGGAAATAGCTAGAGCCCTTCGATTTCAAGCTCACTTACCTTTGCATTTTTGGGGGGAATGTGTGTTGACTGCAGTCTACCTTATAAACAGACTTCCAACCCCTATTCTAGCTAACAAAACTCCTTTTGAGATGTTGTTTGACAAAACTCCATCATATCAGCACTTAAAGGTATTTGGGTGTCTAGCCTTTGCCTATAATCCTTCAAGGGATCATGACAAGTTTCAACCAAGGGGGGTACCTTGTGTTTTCATGGGTTATCCTCCCACACAGAAAGGATACAAACTTTATAATCTGTCTACCAAATCTATGTTTGTGTCAAGGGATGTTCAAATTTTTGAGCATATTTTCCCTTACAGTCCTGAATTCAAGCAGCAAATTGTCTCTTCACCTTTGTTTTTTCCCTCAACTATGCCTTGGTCTGATGAATTGCCAGTGGATTCTATAGAATCCAACTCTGATCAGTCTCCAAACACAGCTCCAAACACAGTCTTCAATACTGAACCAAACACAAATTCTGTCCCAAACACAGCTCCTCGGTCACCTGGTGTTCGAAAGTCTGGAAGACAAACCAAACCTCCTTCTTGTCCAAGCGATCTGTTCACCAAACGATCACCACTGCTTATGTTCCCACAAGATGGCAGCTTGCTATTCTGTTCACCAAACTCACAATGGTTGACACACTGGGGAGATTCTTGTCCAAGCTGGGTGTTCAGAATCTCTTCCACACTCCAGCTTGAAGGGGGGTGTACAAGGGTATAGTGTGCTACACATGAAACAAAGGGAGGCATTTTGTAATTAGGAGTTTTGGGCATATACGCGTAAGGTGTAGATGAATTCAGGTTGTTAGAGTTGGGTACTTAGTGTGTATAAATAATGAGCTTGAGCTCTTTGTACAGTGGTTGGAAAATTCGATCAATTTCAATACAGAAATCAGTTGGTTCCTCCTCTTCCTTTGCTCAATCTTGTCCCTTGTTCAATCTTCAAACCTTGAGATAGCCCACCAAATGAGATCACAAGAACTATTGAAGATAAAATCATGATATATAATCAAGTACAGTACTATATTTCATGCACAAGTGAAGGATGCAGTTAGAATGATCTCCATGGTCAGTAGATCTATCAATCGGGTCATTTGAATCCCGGGTAAATCGAGTTTCGAATTAATTGGGTTACTGGTCATTCCGGGTCGAGCCAAACCTGGTTTTCATTTCGAATTCGGGTCGACCCAACAGGTCAAAAACTCGAACTTTTAAAGACTTAAAATATTATCAAAATTAAATTGTTGTATAAATATGTTGTTGAGAATATGAGTTGTGGGACGTATAGATCTCACATTTATTAAAATGTGAATCCAAGCCTTGTACATAAGTGGGTGGGCTACTCCTTGTAACACCAATTGGTTTATGATGGAACCCCATTCGGCTTATGTGCTCGGCTTGGTTGACGCGTGTTACGCTTGGGCGTGCGTGGCCCCCCCATGTCGTATATGACCAACCGTTATTTAACATATGTCAAATCAAACTAATAATAATAATAATAATATTATGATTAAACTTACAAATATTATGATAATAATTAATAGCAATAATATTATGATTAAACTTACAAATATTATGATAATAAGTAAATTGAAGACAGGTGCGCCTGGGTGACCACAACGAGCATGCCAAACAGGAGCCGACACGACAGACAGGGGACTTGACGATGTGGTGATGGGGTAGAGCTCGCCGGAGCTAGTGCATCTCAGTCGATGAGTTCCCATTTGAAGATCCTTCATAGAAAAACCATACGGGTCAAATTCAACTGTCCTATCAAAGCTTTCCAATGTGACAACGGGAAGGAATTTGATAACCATGATTTTCATTCCTTCTTTCAGAAACATGGGATTGCCTTTCGATTCTCATGTCCATATACATCACCTCAAAATGGCAAAGCAGAACGTACAATTCGAACCATCAACAACATTGTCCGCACACTCCTATGTCATGCCTCTGTGCCCCCTCGGCTCTGGCATTTCACTCTCATTGTGGCTTCATACCTTCTAAACATTCTTCCCTCTCCTACTCTCAAACAAAGGTCCCCAACTCAACTTCTGTATCTCTTGACACCTCGCTTCGATCACCTTCGGGTGTTTGGTTGTCTATGCTACCCTAATCTATCCGCTCAAACCTCTCATAAACTCCAACCATGCTTAAGTGCCTGTGTGTTTCTAGGTTATCCTGACAATCATCGTGGCTACATTTGCCTAGATCTCACCACCAGGAAACTCATTGTGTCTCGCCATGTCACGTTTAACGAGTCCGTCTTTCCCTTTGCCTCGCCCAAACAAATCTTCCCTGAGGACCCTCACACTGATGTCGATGTCTCCCCGCTCCTATCGCAATTCCTACATGGCTCGCTGGCCGCTGCATCAGCCCACCGATCTTCCCCTCGATCACCGTCACCCACTCCAGTGCACACACCGGCCCAACCCACTCCCCTTGCTCCCGGAAACTCACCCCCAGCCCCGGCACCGATACCCCCAGCAGCCCCTACCATCACCAACATCCACCCTATGACTACTCGTAGCAAGGATGGTATTGTCCAGCCTCGTTGCCTGTTTGATCTCAGTACCACTACCTCACACAAACAACCAATTTCCCCTCTCCCTACATCCCATAAATCAGCCCTGCTAGACCCAAATTGGTGTGCAGCCATGACTGCCGAATATCAGGCTCTTATTGGTAATGGAACTTGGGAATTGGTACCCCACCCGGCTGAGGTGAATGTGGTTAGGTGCATGTGGCTGTTTCGCTGCAAACTGCGATCTGATGGCTCTCTGGAACGCTATAAAGCTCGGCTGGTGGCTAATGGTCGATCTCAGAAAGTCGGAATTGATTGCGGAGAAACGTCTAGCCCAGTGGTTAAACCAGCCACTGTTCGTACGGTTCTGCACTTGGCGATCTCTCGGTCTTGGTCCATTCATCAGTTGGATGTCAAGAATGCTTTCCTCCATGGGCACCTTCATGAGACAATCTATATGTTTCAACCGCCAGGCTTTGTCGACCCGGCTCGACCTAAGCATGTCTGCCTCCTCAAGAAATCTCTCTACGGCCTCAAACAAGCTCCGCGTGCCTAGTACCAACGGTTTGCATCTTTCTTGATTCAGATTGGGTTTCACAGTAGTCGCTCGGATTCCTCGCTGCTCATCCTTCGCCGCGGCACTCAGACTGTATATATTTGCTAGTGTATGTGGATGATATTATCTTGACTGCTTCTACCGATTCCCTCGGGACAGACATCATCAGTTTGCTGGGTCGAGAATTTGCTCTGTCTGATTTAGGCCCTCTCCCATACTTTCTGGGTGTTGCTGCTACCCGGACATCTTCAGGCCTCTTTCTGTCACAAGAGCAGTATGCCTGTGAGATTGTGGAACGTGTAGGTATGACCGGTTGTAATCCTGCAGTCACCCCTGTCGACCCTGGCACTAAGCTTAGTGCTCAGGCCGGCAAACCAGTGTCAGATCCTACCCTGTATCGCAGCCTAGCGGGTGCTCTTCAGTATCTGACGTTCACTCGCTCTGACATCTCCCATGCTGTTCAGCAGATCTGCTTGTTCATGCATGATCCGAGGGACGGTCACTTCGCTGCACTCAAGCGCATCATTCGGTATGTTCACGGTACTCCCTCGTTGGGCATCACCATCCATCCGGCGTCCTCTCCATCCATTGTCGCTTACACAGATGCCGACTGGGCTGGTTGTCCGGATACTCACCGCTCTACGTCAGGTTACTGTGTGTTTCTCAATGACACATTGATTTCCTGGTCTGCTAAACGGCAATCTATCATCTCCCGATCCAGCGCCAAGGCAGAGTACCTGGGGTGGCCAACGTCGTCTCCGAATGTACCTGGTTGCGAAATCTGTTGTTCGAATTACACTGCCCCCTATCTCGGGCCTCTCTGGTCTACACTGATAACGTGTCTGCTACGTATATGGCTTCGAACCCGGTACAACATCAGCGCACCAAACACATTGAGATTGACATTCATTTTGTTCGTGAGAAGGTCGCACTCGGTCATGTCCGGGTTCTTCACGTACCATCTGCCTACCAGTATGCAGACATCTTCACCAAGGGTTTGCCTCGTCAGTTATTTCTAGATTTTAGAAACAGTCTCACTGTTCGCTCTCCTTCCGTTTCGACTGCGGGGGTGTAATAGCATATATATATTTCCCTAACTTATTGTACAAGTCATGTACTCCTATATAAGTCAATTAATGAGAAAGGCAAACCCCAAGGGGGATTATTGAATCGTGTGAATTCTAACAATAATTATTATATATTAATATTTTAAGCATAAATAAAATCATATTTATACAAATATTTGTTTTAAACATACTATAATTATAAAAAAATATACTTCGGGTCGATTTCGACCCAACAAGTGATTTTAACTTACACAATTGCATGACGAATCTGTGTGGGGTAATCTGATGTCTGTGTGGTGTCTACATGGTATTGACTCATCGGGTCGATTTCGACCCAACGAGTTATTGAGTCTTGACCCTAAAAGACCCAGGTCATTCGAGTTCGGGTCGATTTCGGATCTCGAGTCTAAAACATGGGGTTCAAAGTTCAAACCTGCAAAATTATCGGACGTACGAGTCGGATCATGTTTTGACCGGTATAATGGCCAGCAAAACCTACCCTCTCGAGTTCACGCGGTTTGTTGTTTTCAACCCTTAAAATGATCTAATTATAACACGTATAACTCTTGAGGTTCATCAAAGAGTAACTTCTCCTATCAATGAAGAAAGGCTATAGCACAACAAGCATGGCTTTTACACCTTTGAAAAGTGACAAGTTTTGGAGGTCTATTTCACTTCATTTTCTTAGCTTTCCACTTGTTTAGATTCACTTAAAAAGTTTCTCTTATCTTTTTCCAACGATTTTATTCTTTAGTAGGATATACACCTAATCATCTATCAATTGTCAAACTAAGCACCTCACGTTTGGATACACAAGTCCTCGGTTTGAATCATTTATGGAACAAGTAATTTCCCTTTACATTTCAAAAGTGTGATGCGTAAAATATGCACCAGGTTAAAGGTGATCAATCCGCATGAACTTATAATTCAAGAACAAGCAAGGTCGAATGGGAGAGGTTTGCCTCCCGACACTCAAGTCATAATTCATCCTTCAATATCTGAGAATTCAGTCCCCTATTTAATTATCAAATTTAGGGTTTGATTAGTGTTTTACTTGTAAGAGACGATGATACTTCTAGATCTTTATGGAGTTCTATTTTTATCCCTTTTTGAAAGATATGCAATCAACTTTATCTAGCCTTAAAATTGTCAATTCGTTTAATTTGATAGAACCAAAAACCCTTAACTATTTAGGATCGTGTTATTATGGTTTTCGAATTTTAGTCCAAACTTTTGTGTGAACACAATTTATTTTTTTAAGCAATATAAAGATTAGAAAGAACGTCCCAAGGTGGCCATCATTCCTAGGGTATTCTTGCGGATGAGAACCTGAAGTTCTTGATTGATCATCTTCTAAGAAGACATTGACAGAGATATTATGAGCGAGACGAACGAAAGTCTATCTGCTACAGATCGAATTAGATTCCTTGTGTGAACACATTAGGATAAGATTGAGGCTCATCTTAAATTGCTCTTTTAAGCTTGGTGTTCACAAAAAGAAACCTTTGGTTGGCCATCAGATTACCTTCTTGGAAAGTGAAACATTAACCCATGTTTGATTAATTTGATTCTTAATCTACAAATTTAGGATTGAATAAGAAGCAATTTACTTTCTCATGTGTAGACTTTGGGTAATGAAATAGGATAAGTATAGTAATGATAAGATAATAGTGCCTCACACTTCATTCCCACTATATATACTTTCTCCGGCCACTAACCTTTTTGGTATAGTGCCTGCCTTAGCTTTTTCAGGTCAACTATCTGTAAGGCATTTTTGAGATTGGTCTTACTCAGCATGTGAACCTTTGAATTATCTTATATGGAAATCCCCACCCAGATCTTGTGTAGGCCAGACCCATTAACCCTAAGAACTTGATCTTCATATATCCTCTCAAATCTTCATCACCCATGTGTGCTTTTCTTTTTACATGTGTTTTTAGTTAAAACTAGTAACTTCTTTTATCACCAAAAGTATATGGAAAAACCTACTCGTGGAACGTTTTGCAATAGCAAAACGTTTCCTTTTCTGACGGTTTTCTTTTAATTTACATAGGTATCCGGGGCTATTAGCACTCGACTAATCACATATGTCCTGAAGTTAACGATCAGGGGTAAACTTCCCAGTGGCCACCTGGAGCAAGATTCAAATTGAGGACCTTTGAATACTATCTGCAGGTCTTTTCTGACTGAACCAACACGCGCGAAACGGTTCTTTTCCCTCTTGCATATTCCTTAGTCTTGATAAGTACGCGATGAACAACAATGAACAAGGCGGAATTTTTATGAAGGATTATGAGATAGTGAAAGTATTAATCAACAAATATGCAACATATACTTAACTATGGTGTTGCATCATCAAATGGCTTCACATCTATATCACTCAGTATATGTAGTACTCAATCTTATACATATGATATTGAAATATATGGCTATGCAAATACTATATCCCTTTTGCATAAGCCCCCAGTACAATTAATATGAATGTATTACATATGAGATACACTAAACAAGCGTCTTGTTACAAAACATTAACAATAAATATGAAGTGTATATATATGTAGTCATGTTACCTTGCTTACATTGCAGCTTAGGCAGGCTTTCTAATGATACTATTGCACGGATTGAGTCCTTATAGCGTTATGACTATTAGTCAATATCTAGCTAGCTTGTATCTTGATTGAAGCTAGCCATGTGGTGGCTTTGGAGTGTGGTATGGATTGGGGCCTGTCGGCGAATAATCATCCAAGTGAACCATCCTCCCCTTGACGCTTTCACCTCCAACTTCCATGACCTCTTCTGGTGTTTTCGGTTTCATGATGTTGGGAGCTGAAACCTCTACACTTGTATAAGTTGTATGCAACAAGTGCCTTGTCCCTGCAATGAAAATGCAAAATATATCAATAATATATCGAATACGAAAACCAGTATAGTGAAAGTTGTGAAGGAGTTGTACATACTTGACAATGGAATTGCAAAGGATGTGACAAGATGAGCGCAAACTAGCGCGATGATCATCAACAAGCGAAGGTAAGTGATTCGTGCCATCTTCCTTCGACGTCTAGTACTCTTAAGGAGTTTATATGCTGTGATAAAAACTTGCCCATTTGACATGTGGTTTTATAGTGTGAGATTGCACCTTCAAAAGCACAAAATTGGCCTTTAAGATCACATTTCATGATTAACCCTAAAGTCAAAAAAAAGGGTTTATACAACTCATCTACTTTTGGAAGGTTGCCTAACTTAATGGTCCTTTCCCTTCCCCTCTCCATCCCTATAAGAGCACTTTGTTCTTAACAACAGGACCTCTCTATGGGTCTTATTAGATAACAGTTGTTTTTTTCGGCTGGCCACGAGATCGAATGAATAAGAAAGGCACTAATAATGTGTACAATGTGAAGCCTTATGTGTAAATGGGAAATGATCATATGTCAAAGATCACTAATGGCTTGTAGAACCCACCATGAAAGTGGATGAACGATATCATTTTCGCCTTTTTGGACTCGATTTGGAGCCTGATTTCATTCCATGCCTGATGCAATCATGATTTGTAGATATGGAGAAGTCGGCCAATTCATAGATCCTTCATTAGGGTTCTTGATCATGTGAAAAAGGTGCCACCTTTACTTTCTTGTACTGCATCAACTTAACTAGCTTGGAAAAAGGATTATCATCTATGCCCCCATTCGCGGCTGCAATAAAACCAGAACTCATCGTCTCCGTAAGGGTACGCACATCTCGATCCCCAGACTCTACTGTGAGCGAGATAGATTATGATTGTTGTTGTCGTCGTCTCTGTAAGATAAGCTCTCATCATATATATAGATCAAGGGGGGATCTATATATTCTTGCTACATCATAGTCCATGTTTTTTGGTAATGGAGACCGGATACGTGTGATTTACTCTGGGGCAATGGCTTACCAAAGTGATGATCAGTAGCTGGTCTTAGAGGATGATCAGTGATTGGGAATGAGACACGGCCCAAACTCCTAAGGGAGGCAACAGTGGGGAATTTCCCGCAATGGGCGAAACGCGAAAGCCTGACAGAGCAATGTCGCGTGGAGGTAGAAAGCCCACGGGTCGTGAACTTCTTTTCCTGGAGAAGAAGCAATGACGGTATCAATTGTTAACTGATTTTAGAATCAAGAAATATCTACATAGTAGGTTTAACGCGTTATTCGATAAAGAAATATCTACATAGTAGGTTCACGATGCGATCGAGTAGCGACACGAAGGGCGGTCCAAGCTTCTAGGAAGTCATAAGTAAGGCTTTCAACACTAGGTAAATAACACATCATATCCTGGATCACAACATCAGTGCAACACTTTCACTAGAAGCATATGACTTAGGCCATCCACACCGGTGAACATTTGCCCTGTTCTTAGAAGCCACGTAGGACAAATGAAAAAAAGAAAAAAAGAAAAGTTGAAGTACAGTACTTCTGTAAGAACAAAATGAAGCACACATTTGTCCACTGTTCAACAAAGGAGTAGACATTTTTTATTTTAATCTTGTTATTTAAAAACTGATTTTGTTCAATTTAAAGTAATTAAGAATAATATTAAAATTATATTTGCACGAGTCTTAATTTTATCTACCCAAAAACACCCATTTTGTATATATTTAAATTAAAAATAAGAATAAAATTAATATGATATGTTATTTTAATAATTTTAAAATATCATTTAAATAATACTACGTATTAATATCATACTTTGGAATAATTATAAACAATAAATTTATAACGTCGGGTTAGTATATAAAATGCAAATGATTAAAAAGCGATTGAGTGAATTTGGAGTGCAGTACACGGATGTTGGTGTAATTGATAAAAATGTAAAAGAGTGTTCTTATGCTGATGTGGCGAAGATAAAGTGGGTGAAGTACGCAGAGTAGATGTACACCATTGTACATGGCCTTAGGTCCCCCACACCCCCAACTTCTGGGGTCTAGGGGTATGTTTGGCAACAAATTAAGTACTTTCAACTATGAGATATGATGGTGCATTTGGTAGGTGATTGAAAAAAACTAGTTGAAGTTGAGAAAAAAGAGTGTGTAACATATCTAATCTAGTTTAAATAGTTTCGAGTGACCAAAAAAAAAACTTGATTTTTGTTTTTCAATTCAAATGTTTTTTTATGATGAGGAAACCATCATTTGGTGGCAAATTCGGACACGTGCCCTTAGATATTGTGTTTTGATTGCCTAATAATATTTTATTTTTCTCTTTCCGCTACATCATCCTAGCATCCCATTTTCACTTTTTCCACTTTATCAATAACATTCCTAGAATCCCAAAACTCATTTTTTCCTATCAATTCAATTTACAATTATACCCTTCTTCCATAATTATTTCCATCATTTCCTACCAAATTAATTTACGATTATACCCCTCTCGCCTCATTTTCTCCAATGTAGATTAATTTATAATATTAATTTTTTGTTAAAAAATATTAATAAAAAATTAATATTATTTATAATAAATTATTACTAATATTCAAAGTTAATGAATATAATTAAATATAAAATTTTAGGTATTATTATATATAATTGTATTCTATCATTTTTTTTCAAACTTTAATCAAATATATTCAAAATGATGTCTATTTGTAGAGAAAAATGAATCTAGTATTTTGGGTATTTTTAATATATATTTTTTTTACATTTTCAATGTCAAAAATTGCATTTTCTACTAGTAAAAAATCAGCCCAGCCGTTTAAATCACAACCGTCCAAGCCTGAAAATCACAGTCGTCCATTGACCCTCCTCTCCTGCGTCGACATGTGGCCCTACTGCTGCAATTGGCTGACGCATGCACAGTAGATAAAACACAACACTCCATATGGGTACCACTCTCCATACGGCGTCCTTTTTTGCATGGGGTTTCCAGAAAAATAAATGCCACTGATATATGGGAATCCCATATATCTTGAGGGGATACTAGGGGATTTCATTAATACAGTAAAAAATTGATTGGGGTGCAAGATTCGGGCATAGCGATACTAGCCCTGGTATTCTCACAAGTATCCCATAATGGGATACTTGTGAGAATACCAGGGCTAGTATCGCTATGCCCGAATCTTGCACCCCAATCAATTTTTTACTGTATTAATGAAATCCCCTAGTATCCCCTCAAGATTCACCCGTTAAACATGTCCGCCATGTTTATCAAGGGGTACTAGAGATACTAGGAATATTAATATTTTATTCTTCTCTTTCCGCCACATCATCCTAGTATCTTATTATCATTTTTCCACTTTATCAATAACATCTCTAGTATCTCAAAACCCATCTTTTTCTATCATTTCAATTTACAATTATACCCCTCCGTCATAATTATTTCCATTATTTCCTACCAAATCAATTTACGATTATACCCTTCTCAACTCATTTTCTCCAATTTAGATTAATTTATAATATTCATTTTCCGTATAAAAATATTATTTATAAACTAAATAGATAACTATATTTAACCCAATATATAAATTTTAGTAATGAAAGATAATTAAAAATATTTTTTGGGTATTATTATACATAATTATATTCAAAGAAAATCAATTTTTTAAAAATATGATCAAACATATTCGAAATTGATCTCTATAGGTAGAGAAAAATGAATCTAGTATAACGGTATTTTTTTTTATTGTCAAAAATTGTATTTTGTAATTTTAAATAAACAAGCAAAAGATTAAATCTCAGCCGTTCAAGTTAGCTCATCTCAGCCGTCCAACCCTCCTCCACTCACAAATCGCCACATGATCCCCAAATGCAAGTTCCTTGACACATGCAAAGTGGAATCTTGCGTTTTGCCCTTTGATGAGATTAAACGGTGTCGTTGTAATTCATTGTTTCTGGGAAAAAAAAATTGCAGATTGACACAATAATAATTATTCGATACTTGCTAGAATACTTGGGCTAGTATCCCAAATGCCCAATACTTGCACTGTTCAGCCTTTTTTATTAATAAAAGCCCAAGTATCCCTCCTAATTCTTCACCGATAAACATGCCCTTAGAATTTCTACTATCCCTAATATCTATTGATAAAAATGGCCTAACAAACGTACATTAAAGATTTTGGAAACCTGAAAATCGGAATCACTATATATATATCAAATATATCTGGGCCGACGTATATATGTCGGCGATATTTGAAATTCGATTATATCGATTAAAATTTATCGATCAACACATAAAAAATGATCAACAACGATATTCAATGTTATATCGCCGATATAGCATTGATATTCCATGATATATTGTCATATCGGTGATATTTAGTATAGTTTGCAATATAATCATTATTTTCTCAAGTTTATATAGAAATTTTGAAGCATAAATTTTCACTACATAACCGATTTATATATATATATATAATAATTTTGACTAATAATTAGTTAATTCGATATATTATTTTCTCTCTTAACCGATATGATCTCAATAAACTATATTTATAACCTTTATTAGAATTGAAGATGGAAACTGAAAGACGACATATGCCTAAATTTCCCAGCTGGAAGGGTGAAATTGAAACCAAACCCAAACTTAGATAGACACTAGACCTGTCAAAATATGATCCGACCAAAAAAACTCAATCCGTATATCCGGTAATTTTACATGTTGGAATCCGATGTTTTTTACTTGGGAACCGAAATCGATTTGAACCCGAATGACCTAAGACTTTTTAGGGTCGAAACCTTTTTTTTGGTCAAGTTTTAGGGTCGAAACCTGATGACCCGTTGGGTCAAAATCGACCCAGTGTGTCAGCAATATTTAGACGCCACCCAGGCACGAGATTGACTCCACACAGATTCGTCATAAAGTTGTGTTCGTTAAGGTCATTCATAAGTTAAATAATGTATATATTTTATAATTATACTGTGTTTAAAACACTTATTTGTATAAATATGATTTTTTATGCTTAAAATATTAATATAGTATTATAATAATAATATTTATGAATTTAATTATAATATGATTATTTAGTTTAATTTGACACATTTAAATTTCATTTTAATTTTGATAATATTTAATATTTTAACAAGTCTTTAAAAAGTTCGAGTTTTTTGATCCGTTGGATCGACCCAAATCGGGACAAACTCAGTTTGACTTGACTCGAAATAACCGGTAACCTGATTTACCCAGGACTCGAATAGTCCAAATCCGAGCCCGATCCGATCCGAATGACGTGATTGACCGGTCTAATCGGAACGAATGACACAGAATCACAGATCCCTTAGTTTCAATACTTAAATGCCTAAAACCCAAATTGGTCAAACATTGCGCGTGCAATACATAAAGGTGAACCACCAACCCAACGATTCCTACCTATAGATATCCAAGGTTATTTTATTATTGTTAGATAACTTAATTTTTATAGAATATTTTTCAAATTAATTAAGAATTAAGAATTCTATCAAAGTCCGACTTGGATTGAAGATTGGAAATTGTGTGCACGGACACACATGAATTAGTAGTCTAGCACACAAGTTGAGCGGGGTTCCATTCTAAAACCAATTGACAATAGAAGGAGTATCTCACCGACTCATATACTAAGGCTCATTATGTTCAACTTTCGATGTGGAACTCTTTATGGTCTCATTTCACATCTCTCAACAAATTCAAGAATTTAATCCATGTCCCTTAAAAAAATTGTTTGAAAAATATTTTATAAAATTTAGTTATTTAATAATTTCTTTAAAAAAAATGGAGTTTAATTTTCCATTTAGGAAAATAATTTTTGATTGAAGTTCTTAACAAAGACCTGAGATAGAAAGACGCAGGGAATCGAATCTCTCTCCCCCCATTTATAATCCAATGTTTGCATTGCTCCTTTTCAGTTGGTCAAGCCGGTCCGCGCAAGCCGGTTTACCTGGTACGTGGCTCTTACCGGCTGGGTCATGTGCCCGGGATTTTCTATCAAATGTGAGTTCCTCGTCAAAAAAAAAAAGACCCAGGGAAAAAAAAGTTCAAAATATACTGTAATTTTAAGCCAAAAGTCGTGTTATAATTTATAACGAAAAATAAATACAACTTTCACTCATGATGGAGGCCAAAGCAAACTGTCTATTGGGTCAAAAAAAAACCATGTCGTTATGAAATGGATCTTATTATTTTTTTTTTCGGAAATTTCGCCAGCTACCCCTAAGGTATTGCAATTTTCGCGAGATATACAACTTTTTTACATATTTCGCGTGGTACCCCTGAGGTTTTAACCCATTTCGCCTCGTGCCCTTCTCGGTTAACTTTAACTGATTTTGGTGAATCCCGTTAGTTTGCTCAAAAAAAAAAGAAAAAAAAGAACGCTCGAGCGAAGAGAGAACGCCAGACGAAACACCGGCGCGATACAGAGAGCAAGGAGAGAGCGAAGAGAGAACGAAAGAGCGAGGGAGACCACGCGATACAGCGGCGCCCTACCCTGCTCGGCTCGGACCACTGCTCGGACTTGGGCTTGGACCTGCGTCGGACCTGCACTCTGACCTGCTGCAACCTCTGCTCGAAGGTGAGTATACGAATTAGGGTTTGGGTGGTTAGATTTGTGGTGTTCTTGTTTTTAGATCTAGTATCCCCTAGGGTTTTAAATTAGGATCTATAGATGTCTTAAACGAAGTGGATTTCCGTGACTTTGTTTTCCGTTTTGAATCTCGCAAGTAATGGAACTTTTGATTGATTCTATCAAGCAGTTGTTGATTTTTGGATCTGTTGTCCTTGTTTTTGTCTAAATTCGAATTCGAACGATAAGAGACTGACGATTACACTAAGAGCTGTGACCCCAATTGATTTTTCTGTTGAATCCCATGTTTTTGTTGGAAGGATCTCCATAATCAGAAGCTCTAAGTAGAATTTCTTGTTTGAATGGATGTGAATAAACAAGCCCTACATAATTATCATGGTTAGTAGGAAATTGGAGTTGTTGGGGCTGCTGTACAACTGCATTTGGAAGATGTCATGTGCCAGCATGTTTGAGAGGTTGTTGTTGTTGAAAACTGGTTGACTCATGCTCTTAAACAACAGCAACTTGGGGGTGCTTGTGCTGCTAGAAAACAACAATTTAGAGATGTTATTCCAGCTAGAAAAATACCAAATGGAGCTGCTGTAAAAATGCAAGAATGAGCGGTTGCAAAACATCAATTTGGAGCTGTAATTGCTGTTGAGAAGATGCCATGTGTGCTGCTGATCAAGTGCAGAGAATTGCTTATGATCTGTACTCGGTCTTGTAGAGAGAATCAATTATTTACAAACAATGATTAGGAGGGCAATATGAATTACTCTGAATTTGCTATAATACTTTTCTGCTACTTTGGTTATTACTGATTGCCTTTGTTTGAGACTGACTAATATTAAGCTCATATTACAAGTAGCCTATTAGCTCAATTGGTAGAGCAATGTGTTTGAAGCTACCCTACATTGATCTTCTCAAAAAATCCCCAGCCTGGACCCTTCTCAATCTTGAAACCGTTTACTATCCCCAGCTTACCCGCCTGTTCTACATCAACCTAAAAGCCAAACACGACGCCAATGGTTGGTCTTTGGAATCTGTTGTCAAAGGGGTTAGAATCTCTTTCAACTCCAATGACTTTGCAGATTTCCTTGGCCTACCTAGCCCATGTCCACCCTCTGAAGTACACCCCTCAAAAGAGAACTGCATCATCCTTACCCGAGCCAAGTACCTCCTACCCGAAGCATCTAACAGCACCTCAAAGCAACTCACCCACTCATCCCTTACCCTTGAGGCAAAAATCATATTTAACATCATTGTTCGATAACTCTTACCCCGTCTTAACTCTGGCTCGCTCCTTACTGACAATGCCATGGTCCTCCTTTACCGTATCCTCAATGGCCTTGATCTTGATCTGGCCAACACCATTTTAGGATCCATGGCTCACACAAGAAAAGCCAGGAAAGGAACCCCCCTCCCCTTCGCTACCCTTTTGACCCCACTCTTCAAAGCTTCTGGAATTGATTTCAAAAATGAAGAACAGCAGCGTCATATGGGTAAGTTCGACTCCAAGAGCCTTGAAAAGATAGGCATCACTCGGTCTCCCCAAGGGACCTTGAGTCTTTCCCATCCTTCAAAAGCTCTTCCCACTGCCTCAGTTGTTGATGAGCGCATAGACAACCTGGAGTTGGGCTTAGAGGAAGTTCGCCTGGATATCAAGGAGCTGCACAAGGAGGTTATGACGGAGATGAGCGGGATAAACAAGATGCTGCAAGGTCTGTGGACGAGGCTCACTGATGATGCTCCGGACGACGAAGCCTAACCCTACCCTACCCTATCCCATCCCTGAAATCTGATACATTGCTAGTTTTTGGAAACATTTTCAAAACTTTTGGTGACTGTTTTACCTCCTCCCTTTGTTGAAAGACAAAAAGGGGGAGATGATCTGTGGTTGTTTAGACTTGAAAACCTTTCTGCTTGAAGGTCTTGGAAGACCTTGGTTTTTGATTTTTGGTTTTCGGTTGGATGGCTTTTTCATGCTTTAAAAATTTGATCCAACATTTATCTAACCCATGCAGGTACTTAGTCCGATTTCACTTATATTATTTATGCTTGACTAAGTTGCAGGGATGCACAGGTTTTGTCTTTCATCAAGGGGGAGATTGATAACTCCCTCCCTTGATGAAAATCGGAATAAAGTTTCAAAGGCATTGACAGGATGTCTGTGACAAAGGTCTTGGAGCTTTAACAGTTGATGAAATCCAAAACCTGTTCCATATATTATTATGTCCGAATATTATTTAATATTATATACTTCCATTATATTATATGCCTAACTAACCTTTCAGGAAGTATTATTCTAATTACTTCTTTCCTTATGGTGCATATTGAGGAGATCCAAATTGGAGAGATCATGTCTTCGAAGTGTCTAAAAATAGAAGATCCTTGGGCGCGCCATGATCCGAACTAGCCGTTGTTAAAGATCCTTAGGCGCCATGTTGCTTCTATATAAAGGAAAGGAAGAAGAAGACAGAATACACTAGTTGAACACAAGCTTTCATTCATTCAAGCGAGATCTGTCTTCCAAGTGTACTCTCTGCTAGCACTCAAGAGTTTGTTATTTCATTTCAAAGCCTTTGAGAGTTACACTGTGAGCTTATAGGATATATTCATTTAAAGTGTTATACTCGAGAGTTTATAACTCGGGAAGTAAGCACTAGGCTATTGATTTGTGAGAGTAGGAGGATTGTACTAGATAGCTGAGAGAGGTGGGGCTCTTCTAGATTGGTCTATGACTCCAAGGGAACGTGAGTTGACTAGATTGCAATTGTATAGGAGAGAGGCTTCTCGGTGAGCTATTAGGATCCTAAGCTTTGCGAATCAATAAAGCCTTTTGAATCCTATGGTTGTGGAAGAACCCTAGGCGGGGACGTAGGCCAAGTTCGTGCCGAACCTCGTAAACAATTACTCGTGCACTTGGTTCGATTGTCTAACTTTGTGATTCAGGTTTAATCTCAAAGGGTTTTATAAGAGCTTCAAAAGTCTTGAGACTTTCTGCGAAAAACGGGCATACTCTATTCAACCCCCCTTCTAGAGTATTTCTATATTACCTTGTTTTATATTATCGAACCTTCAATTGGTATCAAAGCTTTACTCACTGCTTTTGATCTAACAATCTTGTGAGTTTTTCGATCATGTCTGGTGAAGCAAGCGGAGGATTTGCACAGGGAAGGTCCACGAGCAGACCACCACTCTTTTTAGGAAACAACCTTGTCCACTGGAGATCCTTGATGAAAATGTTCATTACAGATCAAGATCTGGAACTTTGGAACATTATTGAGAATGGTCCGAAGATTCCAGAGAAAGACGGACCAAATGGAACCAAAGTCGCAAAGAAGGAGTCTGAATACATCCAAGCAGATCTTGAACTCGTCTCCAAAAACTACAGGGCTATTAACTTACTTTATTGTGGTCTTAGCACTGATGAGTTTAACCGTATTTCATCTTGTAGGTCAGCTAAAGAGATTTGGGACAAACTGGTCGTCACCTATGAAGGAACGAGCCAAGTGAAAGACACCAAGATCAGCATCTTCCTTCGAAAGTATGAGCTCTTCAAAATGAAGTCTGATGAGTCAGTCAATCAAGGCCATGTTCACACGATTCACAGAAATCACCAACAACCTTGACTCTCTCGGCAAGAGCTTTACCAACGTGGAGAAAGTGAGGAAGATATTGAGGTGCCTCCCAAAAGAAAAATGGGGTCCAAAAGTAACAGCTATAGAGGAAGCACAGGACCTCACCACTCTACCCCTTGATGACCTGCTTGGGAAGCTGATCACGCATGAGATGATCCTTAATGAAGACGATGGAGAACTTCCAGCGAGCACTAAGAACTTGGCCCTCAAGTCTAAGAAGGATGAGCCTAAAGATGGATCTGATTCCGAAGATGAGGATGATCCTTTTGCTCTTATCACAAGAGGCCTTGCTCGAATTCTCAAAATAAAGAAGCAATTCAACAACAAGGATGGATCAGAGTCTTCAAAATTTCGAGGTAAGCCTCAATACAACAAGTATGAAAAGAAGACTAAACTGTTGTCTTATTTTGAATGTGGTGAAACAGATCATCTCGTGAAGGACTGCCCTCAAAAGACAAAGAGCCAGTCCAAGAAGGGTGACAAATGGAAGAAGAAAGCCATGGTGGCAACTTGGAGCGATTCTGACTCTGACTCCGATGATGAGAAGACCAATATTTGTCTTATGGCCTCGGAAGATGAATCCCACGATGAAAAGCTTGAAGCTATTGTAAGAGAACTTATGGCAAGTCCAAAAGAGGTATTATCGGAATTCCTTTCCAATATGATTGCCAATGAAGAGAAACTTATTGCCCAAACTAACATTCTTATTAAGAGAACTGTGGATCAGGAAAGAACTATTGAGGATCTGTCTATGAGGGTCAAAACTCTTGAAGCTTCTTATTCAGGTCTTGACATTAAAGTCAAGACGCTTGACTCAGAGAAATCTGAACTCAAGCAAGATCTCTCTTCTCTAAGAAATGAGCATCATGACTTAGAGAACGAGAAGATCTCCCTGAATAATAAGATTCAAGACCAACAGACAGCCCTCATAAGTTTTACCAAATCCAAAGACACTCTCGATAGGATGTTGGGTGAGCAACAAAGTTCTCTAAACAAAAGTGGTATTGGTTACAATCCAAGGTTTTTAAAGAAGCAACACATTACCACCTTTGTAAAGGCAAAAGGAATCAGAACCTCTCCTATATGTCACCATTGTGCTAGAAAGGGACATGTAAAAGAGACCTGCCCTTATAGAAGAAAGGATCCATATATTATTCGCAATACATTTCCTGTTCATTTGAGAAAAGAACGGATAACACAAGTTTGGGTTCCAAAAGGCACTATTTTACCAAATATGGTTTACCCCAACAATGGATCCAAATTTGCTTATTGGTCTAGCCACAAAGGTTGATGTTTGTCTTGCAGGAGAACACCAAGGTGAAGGAACATAAATGGATCATTGATAGTGGGTGCTCGAGGCATATGAGTGGAAAGAGTTCTCTCTTTCATGATCTAAAGGAGCAATCCACAGGAACAATCACTCTTGGTGACAAAGGAAAATGTGACATCGTTGGTATTGGTAGTGTTGGAAGTGATTCCAACCATAGTATTAAAAATGTCTATCTTGTTGATGGTTTAAAGTATAATTTGCTTAGTGTCTCTCAATTATGTGATAGTGGCAACAATGTCAGATTTAACAAGAAAAGATGTATAGTATGCAGGGAAGATACAGGTGAAGTTATATTAACTGCATATCGTTACAACAATATATACGCCGTAAATGCTGATCAAGTGGCACAAGGAAGCTTAACCTGTCTAAAGGCTTTGACGGACGATCCGAAGCTCTGGCACAGGAGACTCGGTCATGTGAGTCCACATACACTACAGAATCTTGTGTCCAAAGGGCTTGTAAGAGGGCTACCTGAGATGGACTTCAAAGGTATTGATATGTGCAATGCATGCACACGAGGTAAACAAACACATAGCTCTTTCAAACCCAAAAAGGTTGTAAGTTCTTCTAGACCCCTTGAACTTTTACATATGGATTTATGTGGTCCTATGCGAGTCAAATCTCCCAATGGTAAAAAGTACATGCTAGTTGTTGTTGATGATTTTTCTAGATATACTTGGGTTGCATTTTTAAAAGAAAAATCAGAGGCCTTATTTGAGTTTTCAAAACTTTGTAAGGAGTTGCAAACTTTAAGAAATGAGCTCATAGTGTCAATTCGAAGTGATCATGGTAGGGAGTTTGATCAACTTCAGTTTGATTTGTTTTGTGCTAAATATGGCATCTCCCATAACTTTTCTGCTCCTAGGACACCTCAACAAAACGGGGTTGTGGAACGCAAGAACCGCACCTTAGAGGATATGGCCAGGACTATGCTTTTAGAAAATGCATTACCTAAAACCTATTGGGCTGAAGCTGTTAACACAGCTAACTACATTTTGAATCGTTGTCTTATTCGTTCCATCTTAAAGAAAACTCCTTATGAACTTTTCAAAGGCCGCAAACCACTTATATCTTATTTTAAACCCTTTGGCTGTACTTGTTTTGTTCATAACAATGGAAAAGATAACCTTGGGAAATTTGATGCGCGTAGTGATGAAGGTATATTTCTTGGCTACTCCACGAGTAGCAAAGCTTATAGAATCTTCAAAAAAAGGACCCAGTTAGTTGAAGAAAGTATATACATGTTATTTTTGATGAATGCAATGACGGTGCTTTGAGTGAAAGTGTTGCAGATATAGATCTTAACATTCATGCAGAGAACGAGCAAGGTGATGATGCTGCTACCAAGAACACAGAGAAGAGGAACATGCAGGAACAGATTCTTAACACTGAAGAATTGGCCCAAGGTGTTGAAGATTCGCCCAAAGCCCTTGGTGTATAATCCAACAGTGTTGAGACGTCAGAAACTGCTGTAACTAGGTCTGCCCACGGGTCACGGGTCCACCCGTGACCCGACGGGTTTGGCGGGTCGGCGACCCGGCGGGTCCGGGTCAGACGGGTCACGGGTCTTGGCGGGTTACGGGTTCGGGTTAGGGTCGAGGGTTTTTGAACCCGCCGACGCGCCGGGTCATGACCCGCCAGGTCAACCCGGAGGGTCGACCCGCCAACCCGGGAAAAAACTAAAAAAACAAGAACTAAAATATATATTTATATGTATAATTTATAACAATAATAATGATTATTATTATAAATTATAAATTATAAATATAAATTATAAACAAAACTAGAATTCATATTTATAATTTATAATAATAATTATTATAAATATTATAAATTATATTATTATATTATAAATTATAAATATAAATTATAAACAAAACTTGAATTCATATTTATAAAATATATAAATATGAATTCATATTCATATGCATTCATATGCAATATATGTAATGCAAGATAAGTTTTACATGTGTTGAACTCCTTTTATAGGGTTAGGGTACTTTCACTTACCATCTCATTTCCAATGTGGGACAAAAAAACCTCTCATTTTCAATGTGGGACAAAAAAGATGGAACTCACATACTAACACTCTCTTCATGTGATCATGTCACATACTCACTTAATTTTTTTTTGTTGAATTATATTAACATAAAAGTTATTGTTAAGATAATAAATCATTTACATCATCATTCTTTTTATATATATAAAAAATGCAAACCATTTCTATCGATAAACCTAATCATATATGCATGATACATTCGACCAAATTTCTAAGCATGTTTAAAAGTGCTATATGTATAGCTTTTTATCTTATTATTAAGCACACAAGAATAATATGAATGGCAATGTATGTTGTTAATTTCCTTACACTTGTTGTTTCTTGTGTGTATCAAGTTCCTTAGTCTTATTGGCAAGTATAATATAAGTTCGAATTGTTTTTAAAATATGAAATTACATGTGAACAAGTTCTTTAGTCTTCTTGTGTGTATCAAGTTCCTTGTTGAATTGTATCTTTTTTAACCTTATATTCACTTAGTTGTTGGTGTGATTTATTAAAACCATCCTATTTCGTCCTATTAAAAAAGATGCAATTCAACACTAAAATACATATAAGATTATGGATCTATTTGAAATAACATGAAAATATTGATAACCATTAATATAATTTAGCAAAAACAACTAAGTGAATATGAATATGTGAGAGGAAGACAGTGTTGGTGAATAAGTTCCATCTTTTTGTCTCACATTGAAAATGAGAGTTTTCTGTCCCACATCGGAAATGAGAGGATATGTGGGTGGGAGTATCCTACTCTATAAAAGGAGATAAGCAAATGATGAATTTTACCATGCATTACCTATTGCCTTTGCATATGAGTGGCATATATTAACATGAATTTATATTTTATTGATATGAATTCTTGTTTTGTTTATAATTTATGTTTATATTTATATTTATAATATAATTATATTTATAAATTATAAATTATAAATATATATTCTAGTTTATATTTATAATAATTATTATTATAAATATAAATATATAGTATAATTTTTTAAAAAGTTTTTTTTTATTTTGTTGGGTCGACCCGTTGACCCGGCGGGTCGACCCGTGACCCGCCGGGTCAGTTGACCCGCCGACCCGGCTGTTTCCCGGGTCCGGGTGCGGGTCGTGCCTATCCCGACCCGTGGACAGGCCTAGCTGTAACTGAACCTAACAGGACCACGGAGTCAGATGTACCACAAGTCAAACCTACCGGTGTGACGAATCAAGGAGCTGAGACTAGCAAGAGGAAATTCAAATACTCCTCATCACACTCATTAAAGGATATCATTTCTTACCCTACTTCTAGTGTTCAAACTCGTTCTAAACTTAAAGATCTTTGTGCTTTTCACGCGTTTGTTTCTCTTATTGAACCAAAGAAGGTAGATGAGGCACTTCAAGAGCCAGACTGGATCATTGCTATGCAAAGCGAGCTTAACGAATTTGAAAGAAACAAAGTCTGGACCTTGAAGCCAAGGCCAAAGCATCAATCAGTCATTGGCACACGATGGGTATTTCGAAACAAGCTAGATGAGAATGGTAAGATCGTGAGGAACAAGGCAAGGCTTGTTGCTCAAGGCTACAATCAAGAGGAAGGTATTGACTACGAGGAGACCTTTGCTCCCGTAGCCAGGCTTGAAGCCATTCGCATTTTATTAGCATTTGCATCTTTTATGAGCATAAAGTTATATCAAATGTATGTCAAGTGTGCTTTTCTTAATGGTTTCTTAGAGGAAGAAGTATATGTGGCTCAACCCCCAGGATTTGAAAGTTTGGAATTTCCCAATTATGTTTATAAACTTGACAAAGCGCTTTATGGTTTGAAACAAGCCCCAAGAGCTTGGTATGAGCGCTTGTCAAAATATCTTTTAGAAAATGATTTTAAAAGGGGGTTGATCGACAAGACTCTTTTTATCAAGACCAAAGGAAAGGACATTTTGGTTATTCAAATTTATGTTGATGATATATTATTTGGTGCTACTAACACATCTTTGTGCAAGGAATTTTCTGACATCATGTGCAGCGAATTTGAGATGAGTTTGATGGGTGAACTCAACTTCTTTTTGGGATTACAAGTTCATCAATCCAAGAAAGGGATCTTTGTCAACCAAAGCAAGTACACTAAGGATCTCTTGAAGAAGTTCAAGATGGATCAATCCAAAGCAGCCAAGACTCCCATGAGCTCAATATTATCTCTAGATCAAGATAAGACTGGGAAAAGTGTCAATCAAAAGGAGTATCGAGGAATGATTGGATCTTTATTATATCTCACTGCTAGTAGACCTGACATCATGTTTAGTGTTTGCATGTGTGCTAGGTTTCAAGCTGATCCTAAAGAATCTCACCTCGTGGCTGTAAAGAGGATCTTTCGATATCTCAATGGCACTAAGGAGCTTAGACTATGGTACCCCAAGCAAAAGGATTTCACATTAATTGGATATTCTGATGCAGATTTTGCAGGGTATAAGGTGGATAGGAAGAGCACATCAGGATGTTGCCAATTCTCAGGGGCACCACGCAAAATATGCAAAAAAGTTGTATACCCCGCGAAAATTGTAATACCTCAGGAGTACCTCGCGAAATTTCCGTTTTTTTTTATTAGGAAATAATTCGAGGGCCAGACAGACCTGACACCTCGATAGGCCGAAAATATCGACAGACGGCGAACCGTCAAACATACAACATACAATAAAACAGTGCAATACAAAGAGTGACAAGCTAACAGACCCAGATGAACAAACGAACCTAACCCAAAACCGCAGGGGACAACGAACCTAACCCAAAACCGCAGGGGACAACGTAGACCCGAAGCCAAGCGCCGCCAAA
Source organism: Persicaria maculosa (assembly GCA_963922045.1). NCBI lineage: Eukaryota > Viridiplantae > Streptophyta > Magnoliopsida > Caryophyllales > Polygonaceae > Persicaria > Persicaria maculosa. The sequence continues at coordinate 11,777,145 of OY998256.1, read as the reverse complement.
CAATGACACCGCTGGCCAGCGATACATCAGGAGTCCCTGTGGGCGATGAAGACGATCCTCCAAGGAAATTTCCGGAATACGGAGTCGCCTCGATACACACCGTCTCGACCCCAGCCAGACCCGACATCGGAAGCCAGAGCCCCTGCTAAGATTAGAATCGCCAAAAGCACCCAGAAACGCAGCCAAAACCACCCTAGTAAGCCGCACCAAAAAACCCTGACGGGATTTTATCGAGTCCCTTTCGGAATTTTTATCAAACCCATTCAGGATATGGTTTCAACCATTCCATATATATAAACAAAATTAAATTTGCATATATATGAAACCGATAGTTTTTTAATATATAAATATATATTTTTTTCTTTTTTTCTTTTACTTTTTTTTTTTAATTTGGGAGGTTTGGCGTGCAAGGCCACCAAACAGTAGCTTGCACGCCAAGGCCGAGTTGCAGATTGATGTGGAAGCATAGCCTTGGCGAGAGGCCGCCGACAGGGAACGCCGGAGAAAGGCGACAACGGGCGGCAGAGCACAGGACCACAACAGGAGAGGGAGCGCCAAGGGTGATGAAAACCGTTTACCGGGTACGAAGTGATCGGAGAAGGAGAGGGGCGAAAAGCTAGCGGCCCCGGAAGGCCACCGTGTACAGGCCGGCAGGAAGAACACCCCTAGCTCGACGACAGACAACCACAGTGCCCTGCCGGAGCAATAGGAGGCACCGACGCAACAACAAGAGCAACGGAGGTAGGGATTGAAGGTTGATTTAAAGGGGAATAGAGAACCAAAAAAGTGAAATAGGGACTACAGTAGCTCGAATTGTGCAAGATGAAGGATGAAATTGGGAGTAAGAAGCAAGAAACAACAAAACCCCCAACATAATTTAGGATTAGATCAAACACAATAGATGGAAACACGGACAAGGGTTTAATTCACAATCTTGTTCTTCAACATGGAAACAGGTCAGAATAGGCATGGTGGATTGGTGGCACCACTGCGGCCGTGAGACAGCTTAAGCCGGGCTGAGGCAGCCGGAGCTGATGTTGGGGCAGCCGAAGCCGAGGTTGGAGCAGCACGCAAACACCCCGGAAACCGGAGGAGAAGCGGGCTGCGATTCAAGCTCCGACGAGGAAGCCTCAGTCGAGAGGGGTTTATTGCCTCCGAAGAGGGGTTTTTAGGCCTCCGAAGAGGGGTTGTAAGCCTCCGAAGAGGAATTTTTAGGACCGGCGATGGTCAGAGCTCCGGCATGGAGAACGACACCCCGGGCGATGGCAGTCTCTGGTGACTTTTGAAAGTAACCCCATATGTTTTTTTTTTCCTGGAGACCTTTTACTGTTTGTACAAACTTGCCCTTTGTATGTATTATGAAATGGATCTTATTATATTCGGAGAGAGAATTTAAAGTAAATTTTTTTTTATTGAGTAATAATTCGAGCTCAGACATACATGTATCTCGAGAGGTCAATAAATTGGTAAATAGATGAACTGTCAAACATATAATAAAATCGAAAATACAAGAAAAAAGGTGCCAATAACACGTAACTTGCACCTTGAAATGAGCGAAACTAAGCATAACTAAAACCGTAACGTTGAGGATGCCGACGAAGAACAAAATCAAGCACCACCAAAGGAAAGTCATTTGCACACTACCATGACCCCAACCTGTCACTACTCCGGACGCAGCAAACCCAACCAAGGTGAAGAACACTCAGAAACGCCAAAAACAAAGCCACACGCTACATGAAGAAAAGACACCCGAAAAACCGGTCAATCATGACACAGATTTCAACACTCGTAGGATGAGGGGTATTGAACCTTGCAAGCAGGAATTAAATTATATATAAAAATTTAAATATATTAAAGTCAGAAAATATGTTATTTATTTATTTTTCCATTTCATTTTTTTATTATTATTTTCCCTATCGGGCTGCTTTGGGCCCTAGGATTTTCCTTAGGCCTAAAGAATGAAAATCAAGCCCAACCCATTTTTTCTAATTTTTAATTTTCCATTGAGTACACGAATAGTAGCAGCCATCAACGGACCCAGGACAAGACGACAGCCAAAGGCCTCGCAACCGAGGACAACACTAAGAGAATCCAAGAGGGAGGGCGGAGTGAGGGATCGACGATTATAATGGTGAGGGAAAACCTCCGAAAGGCCGTCGCCGCCAGGACAGCAGCAAGCGGAGAGAACGAAGGGGGCGAACCAGATCTCAAGCGGAGGAGGAGGCGAAGAAACGAGCCAAATCCACCCCAAGAAAAACGATTACAGTAATCGTAGGTAGAAGATGATGTGGATTCCGGGGGAACGGAAGGCGGCATACGAAGCCCCAAATTTCGAGCCCCAACTCGCGTGAAACCCCATAACAGGGGTAACACAAGAGGAAAGAGCGGAGATGAAGTCAAAATCGCCCAGATCGGAGCACATCAAGGCTGCCACCGAGAAGGGAGGCCGTGAGGATGGTGATAGGTTAGAGCTTGCACGGCGAGATGTAGGACCCAAAGGGGGTTAGACTCCCACAAGCACACCGAAGCGGCCATCGGAGGTGAACGAAGAGGTGGGATGAGAAGGTAGGTGACAACGACGGCCCGAGAAGGACACCAAAGATGGGGAGAATGGTGGTGGCGGAGGTGGTTAGAGCTCGCACAACGGGATTTGGCACCCAAAAGGGGAGTTTGGCTCCCTCTCTCTAGTAACCTAGACCTTTACATCATCTGAAATGAGTTTAAAGTAACTTTACTAGTAAAGCTGGAAATTCACCCCAAAAATTTACAAAATCCATCTTTATTATTTTTTTATGAGAAAATTTCGCGAGGTACCCCTGAGGTATTGCAATTTTTCGCGAGGTATACAACTCTTTTACATATTTTGCGTGCTACCCCTAAGGTTTTGAATCTTTTTGCCTCGCACCCTTGCGAGTTAAATTTAACAGATCTCTGAAGCTCCGTTAGTATTCAATTAAAAAAAACGGACAGCTTGTCCACCGAAGGGAGGTTCAGATCTTAGGGCAAAGGTTTCCTAGCGACGTAGGCCCTGTCGGTGTTTTTGTCATTCACATATGCTTAAGTGGCATACAGAAGGGGAAAAAGCACAAATCGAAGGAGAAGGAGGAGGAGAAGCACAAATCGAAGGTGAGTAGAAGGAGAAGAAGCTTCACCGCTTGCAATTGACGCCGGTTACTAGAGAGAGGGAGCCAAGCTCCCCTTTTGGGAGAGTTTGGCTCCCTTTCTCTAGTAACCTAGACCTTTACATCATCTAAAATGAGTTTAAAGTAACTTTACTAGTAAAGCTGGAAATTCACCCCCAAAAAATTACAAAATCCATCTTTATTATTTTTTTATAAGGAAATCTCGCGAGGTACCCCTGAGGTATTGCAATTTTTCGCGAGATATACAACTCTTTTACATATTTCGCGTGCTACCCCTAAGGTTTTGTATCTTTTTGCCTCGCACCCTTGCAAGTTAAATTTAACAGATCTCTGAAGCTCCGTTAGTATTCAATTAAAAAAAACGGACAGCTTGTCCACCGGAGGGAGGTTCAGATCGTAGGGCAAAGGTTTCCTGGCGGCGTAGGCCCTGTCGGTGTTTTTTTCATTCACATATGCTTAAGTGGCATACAGAAGGGGAAAAAGCACAAATCGAAGGAGGAGGGGGAAAAACACAAATCGAAGGCGAGTAAAAGGAGAAGAAGCTTCACCGCTTGCAATTGACGCCGGAGAAGAAGGAGATCTGATGCGCCTGCCACTTCTCCTTGCGCCTCACCGCCGACAGCCCTAGGTAGCTCCACCGCCTCCAAGTGCTCTGAAGAAGAGCACAGTGGCGAACGCCGTCGGCTGGCCTTGAGTTCGGCCCCAAAATCACAACCCACAAAATCGAACATAATTGTTCAATTTTTTTTTTTGGGGGGGGGGGGGGGGGGTGTTGTCGATCCAGCAACAAGGATCTCAAATATGTCATCTTCTTCATCAAATTCGAACTTTTAAGCACCCAAATTTCAGATCTAGTTTCCAGGAACACGAAGAGCAAGAACCCCAAATTTCAAAACTGAAATTTTGCCATTATTTATAAAAATCGATCACTGAGATCAACAATCAAATCTCCAACGATCACAATCACATCAAAAGAAAGTAAGATCGAGCCTCAACAAGTTCGAATTCAACAAACAATTTGCTCAATCGAAAAATTTACAGTGGACACTGTGAGATATGTGGGGCTGTGAGGGTGTTGATGGCATTTCAAAGGTTTCCTGGCGGCGTAGGCCCTGGAGCAGTGGCATCGTAGGCCCTGGCGGCGGGCTGTGGGGGTGTTGATGGCATTTCTAAGGTTTCGCGGTCGACTGTCTTCTTTTCCGCTCTCTCTCTTCGATTCTTTCTTTCTCTGTCCGTTCTTTCTTTCTTTTTTTTAATTGAATACTGAGGACTCCACCTTGATTGTAAGATCTTGAGACCTAACGTGCAGGTGAACTAAAGGATGATGAAAGACAAAAGGCTAAGTTTCAAGGTCTTGAAACCCAGGCTAAAATGTTTGATCACTTATGCATTTCTCTATTTTAACTTGTTCTCTCACAGGAAAGAATCCGAGGCCAACCTTGTTGGGCCTAAATTATAATGGGCTTTGTATTGGGCTATGAGATGTGATTTGGTCTTAATCGATTTATATATATATTTCTCATCTAACCCATTTTATGTGCTAGATACATTATGTATGTTCTTTTAGGATTTCATTTGTCATACAAGGAAAGAACCGATCCATATTTGATCATACATGATCATGAAGAAAATTGAAGGAACAATCTTGGAAGGCACACAAAGGATCACTTTTGGAAAGAATTCAAATGTCTTGGAAAGAATTTGAAATTCAAACGGTTCTCCCTCCAAGAAGCTCTACAAGTGTTCTGACTATATAAAGACGAAGGCCAAGAAGGATGGGAACTAACTAAGCAAGCACTCGAGCAATCATAGCATCCTAAAAGCATTCGTCATCTCAAGTTTCTCTTACATTCTCCAAAAGCCTAAGTGTTGATCATTGTTTAAGAGTTGAGAGAAACACTAGCACTTATTGTACAATTCATTCATTTTACACTTAGAGTATTTCATACTCGATCAAAGCACACTTGGTGTGTGGTGTGAGCTTTTATTTCACTTGTAAGGTTGAGAGCTAGAATAGAAGCGGTGAGGCTTTGTATAGAGAAAGGGTAGTTTCTCTAGGAAGTTCTAGGCTCAAGAAAAGTGAAATAAGAAGTGTTTGAATCCTACGGGTTGGATAACCCTAGGCGGGGACGTAGACCAAGTTGGTGCCGAACCTCGTTAACAATTCGTGTGTTCACCTTTTATATTCCGCATTTACATTATCGTATTCGATTTTACTTTGTCAAGTCCTGATAGCCTGTATCAAGGTCTTGACAAGTTGCACTGAATTTCTATTATTGCGAAAATCGTTCATACTCTATTCATCCCCCCCCCCCCCTTCTAGAGTATTATTCATCGCCTTATAGACTCTTCAAATACTAACAAAGGTTCAAGGATCTGTTAAATTTAACTCGCAAGGGAGCGAGGCAAAAAGATTCAAAACCCTAGGGGTACCACGCGAAATATGTAAAAGAGTTGTATACCTCGCGAAAATTACAATACCCCAGGAGTACCTCGCGAAATTTCCGTTTTTTATATTAGGATAACCCATCACAAGATAAACCTTAGATAATCCAATTGACAAGACCTATATTGATCATGGGAACCGAATTACGTTGAACGACTCAACTCAATGATAAGAAAGAATCCATCTAAATGATTCGATTATATAAGATCTCATAAGTTGAAAGATCAAAATATAGTTTTATTACTCGCCCGTTGCGCGATTTGTTAATAAATTTTATTATTTAAACCATCTTTTAATAGTATGAATGACTACTCCATATAAAGTAAATATATAATTCGAAAATTTCGCCTGGTACCCCTGAGATATAGACTTTTTCGTGTGGTGTACCAAAGTTTTGAATAATTCGTATGGTACCCTTGAACTTTTGTTTTTTGGCCTCGTGCCCTTATGTTACCGTCGTTAACGTTTTTCGTTAAAAATAACGCTTGTGTTTAAACGACAGCTTCGTGCCTTCTTCTTTGCCTCTCTGTGGGAGAGCACGAACCAGGGCCGCCAACAAAGGGAGAAGCCGTTGCCGAAGGAGAAGCCGCCGAAGGGAGACGCCTCTCTGACGGAGTAAGTTTTCTTCCCTCCCTCCTCAACTGCTTATGGGATTTAGGGGTTTTTTTTCGAATTGGGGGTTTTCAAATTGGGGGTTTTAGGGGTGAATTTTATAAGAATCTCAATTCATTTGTGCTATATGTTGATCTATTTCACACTTATTTTCGAATTAGGTTTTTAGGGATTAGATTTCGAATTGGGTATTGTATTTCGAATTGGGGCTTTAGGGATTGCGCGTATGATGCAATGAATATCTTGTGTAAAGTTTGGATTTTTAATTGAGCTTTTAATTTAGTTTCACCTCCTTTCTTTCTTTATGAATTTGTGGTTGTATCTCTCCTTCTTTTGCTTACTTGAAGGATTTGCAGGGATTGTATTTGAATGATAATAATTTGACTCGTACTATACATGAGAATTTGACTGGTACGATTAGAGCTAATTCCTAAATAGCAGCAAAAATTCCATGTATCCAACTATGAAATTGAAGGCATGTACATCTTTTTCTTGTTATTTTATACCAAGGAATAATTCAATAATCTTCATGCATTGGCATGAAGTTCACAGTGAATAGAATAAATCAGGGAAACTTGAGAGAACCCGAACATAAGGGGTGAGAAGGGAGAGCTGAAGAGCCCAACCAAATTGGACACCAGCAAATTCTAAGGGGAATCCATTCATTTGATTTCTTGTTGATTTTGGTCTTTCAGATAACAAACCTCTCATTAATGCTAGTCTTTAATAAGTAGTACTTGACCAATTTTGAGAGTTAATCTGATGAGCAAAGACGTCTAAGTTAGACAAAGGCTTCCTAGGCTAAATTTATGCCTTTTGGGAAAGAAATCTATATATCTTTATGCCTCATTGAAAACAGAACATGTTAGTCTCTTGTTTTGAAAATCTTGGCTTATTAGCTCAACCGGTAGAGCATTGTGATTAGGCACAAGACGTGGGTTCAAATCCCACATAAGCCATAAATTCATTAGAAATTGCAGCAAGTCTATGCGGGATTTGAAATAACTCAATAGTGCAATTTTCAGCAGTTGGTTTCCTTTCAAGTTCCATACCACACTAATACATTCCTGGTATAGGAACTAAAACTTGTAGTGGTTCACTCATGCTTCTGTCATGGAAAAAAAATATTTCCATGTTGTCTCAATATATATTCTTCTTCGTGTTCTGACTTTCAAGGTAGGATTGCAAACTAAAGAAGGGAAACGAAGTTGAAAATTCAATTAAGTTGAGATTAGCATATGCGGGATTTGAACCCGCGTCGATGTGCATGAGCACATAGCTCTACCAATTGAGCTAATAGGCTTAAAATTTATCACGTGGAATAATAACAAAAAAAAAATATGATGATCATTATGGCGATGCAATGATCATTAATTTTTAGTTGTCATACATTACTTGCTGTCATATAACAACAATGAGCACATCGCTCTTGGTTGCCGCTGATTCCAGCTGCATTCATTGCATTTGGAAGATCTTACTTGTTGGCAAACACGAGTAGCACTTCATCCCTCAACTCATCCTGCTCGAAGCCACCCCAAAATGTTAAGATTAGGATTGTTAGTGGAAGCTAGTTCACATTAAGCTTATCATATTTGCAAGATAGATTAGATGTAAAGAGGACCCTACTTGATTCAATATCCTGTGGAGTTCATCTCTAGCTTCAACAATACGATCATGATCATTGCTATCCACTACAAAGATTAGCCCTCGAGTGTTCTAGAAATAGTGCCTCCATAATGGACACATCTGAGTTTACTAAAAGAAAGAAAACACAAGATTGTCATAAAGCTTCGAGACAAAAAGTTCAAACAAGAGGGGAAATGCCATTCTGTTATAATATACTATGTATTGGAGAACTTTGGTGCAATAACACTTCCAAAATCAAAAATTATACATAAAGCAGTTCATTCACAATCATGGTCACGATACTGTAGTTCATTGCATCAGAAAAGCAAACTAATTGACAAAAAGAGCTTGTGATTTATGTAATTTATTATAACAGCATAGAGTGCTGACTCAAACATATCCAATTAGCACAATAGCACTGGACCAACAAGCAGATTTCAATGCCAAGCAATCCGTAAACACATCCGTAAACACCTAGATCACACGCATACAAAAGGGAAATATGCTCTGCCACAAATTTATAAAGAAAAAGAATTGAGATTCATAGGACACAAATGAATTGAGATTCTTATAAAATTCACCCCTAAAACCCCCTAATTTGAAAACCCCCAATTCGAAAAAAAAAAAACCTAAATCCCATAAGCAGTTGAGGAGGGAGGGAAGAAAACTTACTCCGTCAGAGAGGCGTCTCCCTTCGGCGGCGGCTTCTCCTTCGACGGAGGCGTCTCCCTTTGTTGGCGGCCCTGTTCGTGCTCTCCCACAGAGAGGCGAAGAAGAAGGCACGAAGCTGTCATTTAAACACAAATGTTATTTTTAACGAAAAAGGTTAACGGCGGTAACATAGGGGCACAAGGCGAAAAAAAACAAAAGTTCAAGGGTACCAACCGTACCATACGAATTATTCAAAACTTTGGTACACCACACGAAAAAGCCTATATCTCAGGGGTACCGAGCGAAATTTCCGTATATAGTTTTCAATTGTGTTATTTTTTTGCGAATGTAAACACATGTTTAAGTTTAGATTAATCGTGTTTGTTCTCTTATTAAAAAAAATGGTTAAAATATATTTTTATAAATATACAATACACCGTTCAAAAACTTTTAGTACCCTATTTATTTTATAATTTATTTATTTATTAAAAAGCTTAATCGTTTAGAAAATATCATAAATATACAATCTTTGCATCAAATATATATATATATATATATATATATATATATATATATATATATATATATATATATATATATATATATATATATTACTTAATATTCATACATATTAATAATATATCATTTTTAAATTATAATCTCAAACCTAGACCTGTCAATCGGGTCATTCGGGATGGGTCATTTCGGGTTTCGGGTAAAACGAATCCCGAGTAGATCCGGGTTGACTTGAACTCGGGTTTGATCCGGTTTCAGGTCAAATCGGGTCGATTTCGGGTTTGTCAATTTTTTCTTTTTTAAATTAAAAAATCATGATTTGGTCATTTTGCGATAATTTTTAAATGTTAAAATTAAAGATGTGGTTCATAAGTTCTAATGCTTGTAATTATATAATACATCTGATCTAAAATACTTGATTTTTATTATTTTTCATAATTTTTAATAAAATTTAAAAATATATAAAATACCAAAATTTTAAATAATTTTTTAAAAATAATTGCATGCAATTAGTAATAAGCATAGAATTATTTTTAATATTTTAATATTTTTAGAGTTTTTATTTTCTTAAAAAAATGATGAAATATCAAAAATCAAATATTATCGATCAAATGGAATATTACACAATACAAATAAATATAAAAGTTGATTTATAAATAAAAGATCAAGTGATTGTGATTAAAAATGTAATAAATTGGAATTTCCATAGAAAAATTTAATCATATATAATTATATATCAATCGGATCACCGGGTCTAAAGCCCGATGACCCGAAAAATTATCGAATTTTCGAGTTCGAGTCGAAAAAAAATTCGGGTCATATATAATTAGCGAAATTTGATTGATCGAATTTCGCTAATTCATGCACACCATTGTTGATGCTATATTGATTTAACATTGCTAGATCTCCTGATCGTTGTAATATGTCGGACATCCCTCTTAATAGGGAATTATGTAACATCATCCGCGAGGATGATCAGGGTCGTATTCTATCCTGGTAGAATCTTCCCATTCTTTGCCAAAAAAAAAAAAAAAAAAAAAAAAAAAAAAAAAAACATCTAGAAGACGACGACTAACCGTAGGAGGAGGATCAACTAGAACATTAGCAAGTGAATCACGCACCTTAATACATTCTCTATATACGACTTAAGTAAATAATTCGGTCTCTTCTTATAAATCCTTGATTGCGAGTCACCGGACTAGAAACATGTAGGGGTATTCAAAATTCGGTTCAAATTAAAATTTTGGATCGAACCGAGCTAATTAAATCGGATCTTAACCAAGCTTGAGTAGATTAGGTTCAGCTTATTGTTCGCAATTTTTAAAAATTCGGTTTTAAGCTTGCATTAAGCTTGGGTCGGTTCAAATCTAACTTTTATAGTATTAAATTAAATAAAAAAAATGATATGACACTAGTTTAGGTTGAATCAATCCTCATAATAAAAGAGTTATAATCCATTATAAGATATTGTGTATATTTTAAAGAACAACAACAACAATCCAAGTGTGTTCCGCTACAAGCAGGGTCTGGGCCCTAGAGGGTCGAATTGTAGGCACCCTTTCCCCGAATAAGTCGAGAGGGTATTTTCAAGAGACCCATAGTGCTAATAAATAAAATACAATATAGTACAATGTGAATATAAATCGGAATAAAAGAAAAACATAAATAAACAAAATAAACCAGATTATCATATAGCAAGCATTGCAAGCCAATCCAAACCAATACGCCGCCTCGCAAAGCTAACTAAGGTGCTAGGTTCAATTTTTTAAAGAAATTTTTAATAATATAATTTTTTTTAAAATTAAACTTGAATTTTGTTTAATAATTAATTGTCAATTAGATTTATTTAGGTTGGAAACCTAAATAAACTAAATCTAAACTGAACCAATTTTAAGGTGTTAGGTTCAATTTTTTGTTTGCCGTTTGTAAAAATTCGATTTTAGGTTAGTTTCGGTTTCAATCGATGAGGAACCCTCTACTTCATAAAAATGGGTGAAATTTAGCTAATTGGGCCAATTCATTAATCGAATTGGGTTTCCTGTGTCTCTGAAGAGGCCCAAATAGGCAAATACTATCCTCAAATATCCACCACGTATTTCCTATTTTGCCCCTGGTCGATTGCGGAAATTACGTTTGGTGGTGGCCTTTCAAACCTGGGGTTGCTTTTTGCCGGTGGGTCCCATCACGTGGGGCTTTTTCCACGTGGCACCGTAGAACTCGTTCCACGTGGCTATTTTGGATTAAGCTTGAGTTACCTAGGGAACACAATAATTCATTAATCTGCTTATCTCCCTATCACATGGTGTAAGACTAACACGGATCCTGTTTCGGTGGAGTTCAGACCATCTTTATCCATTATACTTCAAGTACCATAGCTAATTTTTTAAAAGAAAAACAAAAAGAAAAGTCAGATTTTTTGTTAAACCAAGAAAGTTATGTGAGGTGAGTATCATGGTAAGATACTCACTTTATTGGTTCTCCCACCTTTTATACTCCCTCCGTCTCGAAAAATAAGTCGTTTTAGGATAGTGTAGTTGTATCAAAATACAACTCAAATATTTTATTCTAAAAAAGAGCTATGATACTCAACTCAAATACCACAATTAAAGATGCTCTCAAGGGAAACTCTACCAAGTAGATTTTCCTTTTCCTCTCACAAAAATTAAAAGAAAAGAAAAAAATAAAAAAAATTGAGGATGGTGGTGGGGGAGGGAAAGAAGGGGGGGATTTTTAACCACTGACTCCACCCAAACTGACTCGCTGTGTAATACTCGCTATGTTACTTAATTATTTCGTGTATAATTTAACTTTGTTTAAAAAAAATAAAAATTATATTCATATCTCATACACTTATATTTACATATTTATAAATTCTTATCATAAAAATCATTTTTGAAAAATTACATATAATTAAAATAATGATTATATTAGTTTTTTCTATATACACTACAAATCTTGCACCTCAAGCGGTGCAATGTTAAAAAAAAACATGCGTCTCTTGAGGCATAGGTTTTGTGGTGTATATAGTAATTTTTTGTGGTGTATTCAGCACGGGAGATATAAAAGGGACAATATAGTACTCACTCTGTTAATTAAAACTTGTCATTTTAGAAATATACACACTCAAGGGCGGAGCTGAGGGGGGGCCTAGAGGGGCACGTGCCCCCTCTCTCACGCGAAGAACTACCTAGGTGTATTCTCCTCGTCGATAGCTTTGTTTTGATATATAATACGCCTTAATCCGACATCTGAGTAAAAAGTTATGAATATTTAAAAATTAAAGCCATATTAATCACTTTATTTTTATTTCAATAGGTTATAATTCTTTTATATTTTACTTAAATTAACATTTACATACTATAATTCATCTCGAGAGCTTCGAAATGAGAGGTTATACTAATCATTCTGACAATTAGATAAGAAGTGATACGGGGTTAGCCGTAGGATGGCCGATCTTCGACAATCAAACAAGAAATAACAAGAACGGAAGCAAAGACTGGATTACTCAACAAGACTCGAAAATTCAGCAACTACGGACTCGATTAAAAGCAATAGAAAGACCGGTAGAAGGGTGATTCGAACTAATATAGAACGAGATAAAGACCCCAGGCCTCCTAAGAGGGTAGGAACCAAATACCAACGACTATAAAGCCCGCCTCTACAACCTTACACAACCAAGCGGACAACTTGGAGGCACAAGGAGGGGACTTGTGATTACCAGGATCACCAAGCTCTCGCGAGGTTGACGAACTCAAAGCAAACCAAGTTAGATCAAGAACCAATTTGTAATCGATGAGCAACGCTACGAATCAATTGACTTTCTCACAGTTGTGTTTCACACAAAGAACTGTAATTCTGAATAATGGAAGACGTGAAATGTTCTACAGAGGAACGCCGACTATTTAACCTAGTCTAGGGCTGATTTTCGGCTATTCTAATAAAAATAACTAGTGCAGTGCCCGCGCCATGGCGCGGTTTTGTTAGAAAATCTTAATAATAAAATTTTTATTATTATATAATTAAATACTCCGCAAATGATTAACAAAGGTAGTATCGACTAATAAATGTAGGGAGTTGATAAAGTAAAAAATACGTAAAAACCATAAAATGAAGGTGGTTATGACACATTACCAAAAATATTCTCATTTCATTAATAAATAAATACAGGTAGATGATTAAAAATGTATAAATGTTCAATTATTAACAATTTATGAGATCATAACATCAAAATGTTTCTTATTTAATATTTAGATATAGATTATAGTTTAATTTAATGATTTGAATTAAATAAGTTGATTAGAAAATATAAAATATATTAATTTAATATTTTGAATTAAACCAATTGATTAAATAATTTATTATAGGTTATTCTTAAATAGTTATTTGTTAATATATGATGTAATTTTTATTGAAAAATAGTTTTGAATTAATCCCATTGCTTAAAACATAAGAATTAGTTTAGCATATTATATAGATATAAAAATATATAGATAAATTAAATAGAATAACCTATAATAAATTATATATATGAGATAGATTGAAATATATGGATAAATAATAAATAGGTTAATTGATTTACCCTAATTAATTATATTATTATGGAAATACACTAACCTAAAATAACTTAGCATAAAATGGTGACATGTGGCAAAATTGCTTCTCATTTAAAGTATAATATAGATATAGATGATCAAATAATTTATTATAGGTTATTCTTAAATAGTTATTTGTTAATTATATGATGTAATTTTTATTGAAAAATAGTTTTGAATTAATCCCATTGCTTAAAACATAAGAATTAGTTTAGCATATTATATAGATATAAAAATATATAGATAAATTAAATAGAATAACCTGTAATAAATTATATATATATATGAGATAGATTGAAATATATGGATAAATAATAAATATGTTAATTGATTTACCTTAATTAATTATATTATTATGGAAATACACTTACCTAAAATAACTTAGCATAAATTGGTGACATGTGGCAAAATTGCTTCTCATTTAAAGTATAATATAGATTAATAAAAGGAATTAATTAAAATAACCCTAAAATAACATAATTAAATAAGGCCTCTAAAATAACATCTTAAGAAAAGTCCATTTCGGCTCAATGAGAATCCTAGGCGCACAGGGTGTCGGCGTCGAGGCCTTGGTGTTGGCGTCGAGGGCAACAGTGAGCAATATGTGCTTCAGGCGTTGGCATCGATGCCTCTGGTGTCGGAGTCGAGGCCATCAACAAGTCCTATGCACATGTATGACTTCATTGTAGGCTCCGGGAGTTGAACCGTGCCCGAGAACAAGGCATGACTCACGAACATGAATGAGTCGCGTTGAAGCTTCTTGGCTCGAGCTCGAGTCATAGGTCCGTCTCCTAAGATGATTGGCGTGTCCGGAGGTGTAGAAGATGGTCCCGCATCACGAACTTATGCAAGTTTAAATTTTTTATATATGGTTAAACATTATTATATGTTATGAGTGCAACAAGTTATATATATTAACTAGGGTTTTTATTTGAGCCAAGTCTAGTATTAATGTTTGATTATATTTAGCTCATTTAGAAACAAGTCAAGCTCGAGTCGAACCTATATTTGAAATTGAGCTCATATTCGACTTATTTAGTAAATGAACGAGTTTGAGTTGAGTGTTTTTTTTTTTTTTGCAAGTATTATGCAACTTTACTTGCCCATGAAATAGCAACTTAAAAGAAAATTTGTAAATTTCACAAAATTCATGCTATTTGAGTTTCAATCGAGCCAAGCCAAACTTTGAATCAAGCATAAAAATGTGCTTATAATAAACTCATTTTGCAAATAATGCTCGAGACGAGCTTTTATTGAACAAAACTCAAGTCAATTAAGCTCTAGCTACTTAACTCATATATCAACCATAACATTAACTTACTGTTTATTATATTGTGTTTCCTATACTTGTTTAGTTGATTTTTTTTATATTTCATTTTTATATTTATATTTCTTTTTTCTTAGGCGCGAAAAAAATGACAGCGTTTTATCATAAACCGGTGATATTTTATCTTAAAATAACATCATTAATTGTCGTATTATATATAATTCTTCATGTCAATTTAATCCAAAAAAATATCGTACATTTACGACGGTGCCTCCCCTCCGAAAATTTTCTGGCTCCGCCACTGTACACACTTGTTAAGAAAACAAACAAAAAATACACTTATATCCCTAAAAATTTATTTTAAAATTTAGATATTTTATATAGTTTTTATCTCCTAAAAAAGCGTGTGTAAATAGTAAAGTGGCATGTTTTGCCGAACGGAGTGAGTATTTTTTTACTTTTTCAAAAACTACAACTAACAATTTTCTAATCATTACAAGAAGAGTTTGTAGATCTTTTCAAATTCATAAAAAAAAAGATTTGGATTATAAAATACATACTCCGTATTATAATACGAAGTATATTCTACCTATCCAATTTTTTTTCATTTATTATTGGTGCACGTTTTTTAAAAATAATAAAAATCATATTAAATTCGATAAGAAATATGACAATTTAGAGAGTAAATCTTGTTAAAAAAAATTATCATTATTCATATTTTTAGATCAACTTTCCCAAATTACTATCTATCTTATTTAACTATTAAAAGAGAAACATTTTTTATGAGGTGTCATCACCATCATAATTATAGACCGGGTTTTCAACCAATCAAATTAAAATAGATTTTTTTTCTAATCAATTGGTTCAATTTAAAACATTAAATTAGCATATACTCCGTAATTTATTTCTTAGTACATTATATATGTTCTAATAAATTGGTTCAAATCAAAACGTTGAATTAAACATTCCATATTTTATTTTAGTTTATAGTAATAAGTTATATTATTGTGATTTTATTTATAAAAATAACGCGTCATGACGTGGGAATCGTACTAGTTGTAATAATTAAAGAGATGTTGGTTGTAGTGTTCGTAAAAATAAAAAATTATGTAGAGTAATAATTAAATGTATAAGTGTAAAAATATTTAAACTAATATGTTCCCAAATTTTTATTTATTTTCATATAAAATACTACCTTTGTCTCACAAAACTTGTCGTTTTACTTTTGGCATGTTTTTTAAGAACAGTAAAAAGTATATAAAATATCAATGATTTTATTATTTTAAAAATTAATTTAATACTTAATACAATTATCTATAAAATTATGAAAAAAATTTATTAAAAATTTAATATTTTATAGAGTTTTTATCTTCTTGTAAAACGTGTCAAAAAAGTAAAATGACAAGTATTTTGAGACGGAGAGAGTATCAAAATCTTTAAACTATCATGTTTTAATTAATGTAATGAGTATAAATTTATTTTTATTAATTATTTTTTATAATTTAAAAAATAATAAGTATGAAATTATTTATAAAAATTAATACTTTATATAATTTTTATTATTTTGAAAAAGCGTAAATAAATAGTAAACAAAAAAAAAAAGCTTAAAAAGTCGATACAACAAAACTAAAGACAAAACAACAATCAAAATATACTTATAGAACAACAGCATGAAGTCAAACGTACTGAAATTTCGGTTGATTTTATTATTTTTGCACAAGTAATGATACAACAACTCATAAAATAGTTCAGTATTGATTATATACCTAATAATAATAAGATAAATCACATTATAAATGGTGGAGATATGACATAAAGTGGTTTGTGACTAATAAAAAAATACCAATTAAATTGAGACTTACTCCTACCCACCAAAAATAAAAACCAAGGGAAGACAAGGGGTTTGGGAGGAAAAAGGCTTTAAAGCAAGAGAGGAATCAAAATCAAAAGCAAGAAAGATCTGCCCTTTGCCACATGACAATTTGTGGCTCAAAACTCTCCCTTCCATTGATGACTTGGCAAGCACCCACCTCTCTCTCTCCTCTCTCTTTCTCATTACCCATTCACCTGCACTTTCGCCTTCAAACTTTGCCCCCAACAACCCCAACTCACCTTCGATTCACTCTCCTTTGTTGATCAACCACATATTTCAGATCACTGAAACCCTGAAAGAGGAAGAAATTAAGGAGCCCAATTTTACATTTCTTGACTTTTATAATGTCTGATGCTAAAGATCCTGCAATTAAGCTGTTTGGGAGGACGATTCAGCTCGCCCCAAACGACGACGTTTCTGCTGAAGCTGATTGTGAGCAGAGCTGCTGCGATCAAAGCAACAACAACAGCAACAACAACAACAACTGCCTTTCTTGTTCTAATGGGTCTGTTTCGCCCAGTTGCCTGTTTGATAAGGTGTGCTTGATTTCTTGATTTGTGTCTGTTGGATTGCAATTTTGTGAGCTACCCATTTGTTTTAATCTGTGATTCCTGAATTGGGTCGATCTCGGTTTCTTGAAATCTGTCGGAATTCCAACTGGGTTTTTTGGGGGCTGTTTGTGATAATTGAGGAGTTTGGAAGACAAAATTCAGATTGGATTTCAATGAATTGGGAATTGTTTTAGTAATTTATTGACAAATAGTTTGTTTGCTAATAAACTGTGACTTTTTTTACTGCCTCTCAATCAATTGAATCTCTCCTCCTAGGGTTTGGGTTGATTGCTGTTTTTGAGTTTTTATACATGTATTTATATAAAATTCTCTGCTTTTAAATTGTGGCTGAATTTCAATCCTTTGTCAGTACTTTTTCCTAAAAAATAAAATAAAATAAAAATTCCTTTATGATTTTCTTGTTTTCTTTCTGCTGCAATTAAATAGTTGATCCTTAAAACTATTTACTATAACTGATTGTATGTATATGTATATATATTGGTGTCTGTCATGGATTTGGATTTTATGGTTAATGGTCATGAATATGTTGAACAATTAGATCATATAATGAAGGCAATCACTGAGATTAGTGTTTAGATTTTGTTCTTCTTATTGACCAAATGGACTCCTTTTGTGCTCTCAGAGCTCTACAGCTGGAGAAGGATCCACAGATTCGAAGCTAGAGGATGGCTCGTCAAGCGCGGGCTTGGAGGAACAAACCGCGGGTGAGGACAAGCAATCATCATCCCCAAAAGCCTCCAAGAAAGACGAAGAAAGCGAGAAAAGCAGCAAATCGCAGGATAAGCCTTTGAAGAAACCTGACAAGATACTGCCTTGCCCTCGGTGCAATAGCACCGACACCAAGTTCTGCTACTTCAACAACTACAATGTTAACCAGCCGCGCTACTTCTGCAAGAACTGCCAGCGGTACTGGACCGCTGGAGGGACGATGAGGAACGTCCCTGTTGGAGCTGGACGTCGCAAAAACAAGCACTCTTCATCAAATCCCCGCTACATTGTCATCCCTGATACGCCTAATGGCATGATCTACCCTGCTTTGAGAGGCAATGCCTTTGGATCCGAAGCCCCACTTTGCGAATCCATGACCTCTTCTCTAACCATTGCAGAGAGCTCGTCGAATACCTCTTCAAATCCAACAGGTGAAGGAGTTAACCCGGTTACACAAGAGCCTAGCACAAGCGGCATCCAGAGTTTCGGCCCTCAAGTCCCCTGCTACCCGGCCCCTCCTTGGCCGAGCCCTTGGAACCCGGCCCAATGGAGCTCCCCAGTGCCACCTTATCCATTTCCCATGCCAATCTTCGCTACACCGCCTTACTGGAATTGTGGAGTACCGGCTGCTTGGAGCACACCATGGATGCATCCTCCAGCTGAAGTCTCGTCTCCTAGTGTGAGTCCGAATTCTCCGCTAGGGAAGCATCCGAGGGAGGGAACCACGCCCAAGTCGTCGAACAAAGAGCAACACGGAGAAGACCACAGGGCGGAAACAAAGGTGCTGACTCCAAAGATACTGAGAATCGATGATCCGAGTGAGGCAGCAAAGAGCTCTATATGGACAACTCTAGGGATCAAGCACGGAAACACGAGCTCCCTCGACTCAGGAGCCTTCTTCAGAGGGCTGCAGGCGAAGGGTGGGCCGATATGCTCGGCTCCTGAGGCCTCCTCGGTGCTGCAAGCGAACCCTGCAGCGCTATCTCGGTCCTTGACATACCATGAAACCGCTGAATGAATGAGTGAATCACAGCTCAAGTTTGATACCTAACAGCACATCTAATAAGCTTTCAACATCACTAGCAAGAACTAAAGCTTCTAGTGGCCACAATAAGGAGTTAGAGACATGGTTTTGTAACTGTATCAAAGTCTTTTTTAGTGTTGTATATATATATGATTTTAGTGTGGGGTGAAACTTAGTGTTCTTTGAATGCATTGATGTTATATATAGTATAGTATAATATATACATGTCAATTTTGCAAGTGAAGAGAAGTTTTTTTCCCTCCCTTTTTGATAGAAACTCAAGCATCAATTATTAAACAACCAGATCATCCAATACAATGTCATATACTACCTCCGTTCAACAATATAAGTCCTTTTAAAATTTGCATGTTTTTTAAAAACCTAAAAAAGATGGAAAATATTATAATTTTTTATCAAGTTTTTTAAATAATTTGATACTTATTACTAATAAGTATCAAATTATTTAAAAAAACTTGATAAAAAATTAATATTTTACTATAAAGTAATAAGTATCAAATTATTTAAAAAAACTTGATAAAAAATTAATATTTTACTATAATTTTTAGGTTTTTAAAAAACGTGTAAAAGGACCTATATTGTTGAACGGATGAAGTATATAACACCGGATGTAAGTCTAAGATTGTTTCTTAAAAAAATAGGTTTTGCTAATATTTTTTTTACAATAATAGATCACATTTTGAATATATTTTCAAATTTTAATTATCGGTATATGATTAAAAGACCGAAAAATATTTGATGATGACTCAATTGGTAACTCAAAAAAGGGCTCCATATATAAAAAGAATTATTCAAATTCACATAATGAGATCTATATATCTAAAATACTTATTATATATATATTAAATAATTTCATAAATAATACTCCATCCGTTAATTAAAACTTGACGTTTTACTATTAATGCACGTTTTTTTAGGTGTTAAAAACTATATAAAATATTAACTTTTAAAATAATTTTTTAAAATAATTTAATACCTATTACTATTAAGTATGAATATATAAAAACAAATGTTAAAAAAAGTTTATATTTCATAGTTTTTAGCTTTTTAAAAAAACGTGCATAAATAGTAAACGACAAGTTTTAATTATCAGAGAGATGAGTATATTTTACCGAACTAACCATTGCATTGCAATCACTCCTTTAAGCATTACATTGAAAACTGATTTTGACCTTATATACTAGTACTAGTACTAGAAATAAATTCACACACATGAAAAGTTATTACTTAAACTTGTAAACCTTATAATTATATTCCCTCATTTTGCACTTAGTGTTCATGCTTACTTATTGGAGCAATAAAATGAAAATTCCCCATTGGATGAAACAAGATATGAAGAAGGAACACGTGGGCCCCATGTAATTGTAGATAAGCTTGAATTGTTGGTGGGAAAAGGAAAAAAAGGGCCAAAAGCATCTTTCTTTACCAAATGAACAAAAAAAAATCCAATCCTAAATAGCGACATTAAACTAAAATAAAATAAAGAAAACAAGAAAGGACTAAGCTTGAAAAGAAGTTCTCCTTTCTCCTTTTTTTTACCTTCTTTTTTTTCTTTTAAGTTGTGAAGTTCCTTTAATCTCATTCCCACATTATATGTTCTCCTTTCCAATAAAGATATGATCCTCTTCCCTTTTTTAATGCTTGGAATATATTTTTTGATAATTCATAAAATAGAGTTTACTTAAAATTTTCATTGTATTTTTTCAAATACCCTCTCCGTATGAAAGCGTGCCACTTACTATTTACCCACACTTATTTATGAAAATAAAAAATATATAAAATATCAAAATTTTTAATTCATTTTTTAAAATAATTTCATACTTATTAGTAATAAGTATGACATTTTAATCATAAGAAAAAAAATTAATGTTTTATATAGTTTAAACTATTTTAAAAGGGATATGTTTTTAGAATGGAGATATTACTATAGTATGTTTATTTACACTAATAGTTGTTGAATGGTAAGCTTAGATGTCTAATTAAAAGACATTCTATATCAATTACAAACCATGAGAATGGATCATTTATCAGAAAAGCTAAATGTTATAGCATACACTTGCAGACAATAACAGTGGAGCTCGGCTCCTTTGTGTGTTGCTAGAATGGGGTGAGAAATAGAAGAATTAGACTGGATGCGAGAAGAAAAGATAGTAAGAGTGAAGAGAGGGTTTGGAGGGAAGATGTGGTTTATTTTTAGTCATACCCATCCTCAAGTGTACAAAGGGCTATTTATAGACCACCATTGTTTTGGCCACAACATGAATCAACCGACCAAGATTAAGCCTAAAGACTTAGAAATCAAATGACTAAGATCATTACATTGCTCACCCCATAAGAGCCTTGTTTTGGCCACATGTTTTGGCCACAACATGTGAGCTGCAGCTTCCCATGTTTCCTTACTCGGTGGAAGATTCCTCCATTTGATTAACCATTCAGTCACAGGATCCCCGTTTTGAAGCTTGTGGACTCTGGTGTCGAGAATGCTCTCAGGTTCTGCTCTAATTTGACCCTCATTATCGTTTCAGTTAGTTGTGTACTGACATCCCCCATCGGCCCTTTCTTCAATTTCAGTTTAGAAACATGGAAAACTGGGTGAATTCTAGAATTGGGCGGCAAGTCAAGCTTATAGGCAACAAGACCGACTTTAGCTACAATCTGAAATGGACCAAAGAATTTGGCGCTCAATTTGACAGACTTTTGAATTGCAGCTGTAGACTGGCGATATGGTTGTAATTTGACAAAAACCCAACCACCAATACTCAGTGATCGATCTGTTCTGTGTGTATCTGTCTTCATTCGAACTTGAGCCTGTTGCAAATGATCTTTCAATTGCTTCACCATCTGTTGTCTTGACACTAACCAGTCATCCACTGGAGATCCAAATGCCGACAAGGTAGGCAATCCTAACTGAGACGGAGGAAAACCATAAAGAGCCTCAAAAGGGGTCATCTTGATGGCTGATTGCACAGTGGTGTGATACCACCATTCAGCTAAGAACAACCATTGAGACCATCAGATTGGGGATGATATGCAGTACTCATATCCAAGCTTGTGTGTAAGGATTTGAAAAGATGTTTCCAGAAATGACTCACAAAAATCTTATCCCTATCAGACACAATACTCTTGGGAATCCCATGGAGTTTATAAATGTTTTCCATGAATAAGGATGCTACCTTAGCTGCAGTATAAGGGTGGGATAGGGCAATGAAATGGGAGTACTTGGTAAGTCTGTCAACAACTACCAATATTGTATCTTTGCCTTGAGATTTAGGAAGCTCTTCCACAAAATCCAAACTGACGTGGCTCCAAGCCCGATCAGGAATAGGCAAAGGTTGTAATAATCCTGGAGAAACAACATTTTCTGTTTAACTGTGTTGGCAAATATCTCACACATTGACAAAATCAGTAATGTGCTTCTTCATACCCTGCCAATAAAACAAGCTCTTTAGCCGTTGGTATGTAGCATGTATCCCTGAATGACCCCCTATAGGATCTTCATGTAAAGCCTTCAAAAACTTATTTCTGATATCTCCATTGCTCCCAATCAAAAGTCTCCCTTTGTACCTTAACACCCCTTTAGTAACTGTGAGTGGTCCAGAATTTGCAGACATGGCATGAAACATCAATTCTTGCACAACTTTATCCCCTTCATAACTGCCTAAAACCTCAGATACCCAAGCTGGTTGAATTACAGTCAAAGCCCCACAATCCCCTTGCTCAAACACCTTGGCCAATGCATCAGCAACTTTGTTTTCTATCCCTTTTTATAAGCAATTTCATATGACAATCCTAACAACTTTCTTACTGCTTTGCGTTGAATTTGAGTAGATAACCTTTGATCAAGCAAATGTTTCAATGGTTGATGGTCAGTCTTGATTATAAAATGATTTCCTTCAAGATAATGCCTCCACTTATCAACAGCTAAGAGAATTGCTAAGAGCTCCTTCTCATATACTGCTAGCAAAAGATGCCTACCATGTAAGGCTTGACTGATAAATGCAATGGGCTGCCCTTTTTGCATAAGCACTACTCCCACACCAGAGTCACAAGCATCAGTCTCCACAATAAATGTGATAGAAAAATCTGGCATTGCTAATACAGGTGGAGAGCTCAATATCTTTTCAATTCTAGAAAAGCAATGTCAGCTTCTGTAGACCACACAAAGCTATTGTTCTTAAAGATCAGTGAGAGGCTTGGCTATGCATCCATAACCTCTGATGAATCTTCTGTAGTAGCCTGTGAGACCCAAAAACCCTCTAAGAGCTTTGACAATCTTAGGAATAGGCCAATTCAGCATTGCCTCTACTTTCTTAGGATCAGTGGACACCCCCTTAGCAGAAATAATATACTCCAAGTATTCCACTTCCTGTTGAGCCAATTCACACTTGGACAACATTGCAAACAATATGTGAGCTCTCATTATAGACAAAAGTTCTTGTAAATGGATGACATGCTGCAACAAATTAGTACTATAGACAAGAATATCATCAAAAAACACCAAGGCTGATTTTCTGAGCAATGAACTAAAGACATCATTCATCAAACTTTGAAATGTAGCAGGTGCATTAGTCAATCCAAAAGGCATCACCTTAAACTCATAATGGCCATGGTGGGTTCTAAATGCAGTCTTAGCAACATCCTCCTCCACCACACGAACTTGATGATATCCAGCTCTCAAATCCAGTTTTGAGAAAACACAAGCACCATTCAATTCATCAAGTAAATCTTCAATAGGAGGAATTGGAAATTTATCCTTAATGATGATGTCATTCAGGCGTCTGTAATCCACACAAAACCTCCATGAGCTATCCTTCTTTTTAACCAACAAGGTTAGAGAAGCAAAGGGACTATGACTTGGCCTTATAATACCATTGCTAAGCATTTCAGAGACTTGCTTCTCTATCTCAGTCTTTTGAAAGTAAGGATATCTATAAGGTCTGGAAGCCACTGGAGCAGATCCTTCTTTCAACTTAATAGAGTGCTCATGCTGTCTTACAGGTGGTAGCTCAGTAGGTTCCTTGAAAGCATCTGGAAATGTTGTAAGTACTGCTACAATCTCAGGTGGCAATTGAGTCTTTCCTTTTCTGATGCTATAAACTTGAGCTACCTGTGCCATACAAAGTTGTTGCTGAGACTGACACCATTTGGTGAGCTTCTTCCCAGTCAACATTTTTATAGAGGCAGATTCCCCATTCTTTTCCTCTCTAAACCCCTTTAAGACCACTTGTTTGCCCAATTTCATAAAGGATATTTGCACCTCAATGAAATCAAATAACACTGGGTTATAGCCTGCAAGCCAATCAGTTCCTAAGATCATGTCACAACCCTCCATTTTCAGTAGTCTAATATCATGTTCATAGCTACACCCCTACATTTCCCACACAAAAGAATTACAAACCTTAGTACTAAACACAGTACCACTGATGGTGTTAACCTACATTACCCCAACTCGGCAAGCCTCAAATCCAACATCTCTGGCTACCCTTGAGTCAAGAAAACTGTGTGTAGCCCCAGAATCAATGAGGATTGTCATCTCTTTGCCTTTCACTGATCCTTTCACTCGGATTGTACTCCCAGACTCGCCCCCAGTTAAAGCATGGACATAACCCTCCTCCTCATGATCTTCGTCAGGACCCCAATCATGTGAACATCTTTGAAATGGAGTCTGGCTTGCTCCAGCACATCTGCCATTGAAGACGGCCTACCCTAGGGCTGGGCAAAATTTGGATCGGACCGGGACCAGACCGGAAATTACGGTCTTTGGATCGGACCGGAATATTACGGTCTGGTCCACGGTCCAAGAAAAGTTGATTTCCGATTTCTGGTCCAAACCCGGGACCAGACCGGAATTTTCGGTCCAGACCGGAATTGGACCGGAATTCCTAACATTTAAAAAAAAAAAAAAAAGGTGAGGGAGGCGTGACTTTTTTTCCTTCTTCTGTACGCGTTTCATCAGTTTCACTTTCATCTCTTCCCATTTCACTTCATCTTCGCCGCCGCCCTCTCACATCGTAACTCAACCCTCGCTCCTCAGTCCTTCACTTCGGCGTCACCGTCTAATCCCCTGTGCTCTCGCCAGTCTCTCTCTCTCTCTCTCTATTCAGCCCTCTCAGCCAGCCCTCGGTCCCGCACCTCACCAGTCGCACTAGCACCGCCAAATCTGGCCACTCCCGCTGCCCGTCTTTTCCAATCTTTCGTTCTTCCTCTTCTCCCTGTACCTCTACACGCCCGTGCTTCCCTGTCGATCGCTACCTTCACCATCGCCGACGGCATATGTTTCTCCATCGCCGCCGACACGACGTCGTTCCCGATCCCTCCGGCATCCAGCACCACTCCATCGTCCATAGAGAATGACGATAACTATTTATAGATCGGGAATTAACAAGATTAGATATGGATTTTAGGATTTGTTGATCGAATTGAAAGTGGAGAAGCTAGGGTTTGGAATTGGGGCGGTTGGGAAACGGTCCAATCGGTCTTTCCAGTCCGCGGACCGGAAAACCCGGGACCATATTTCTCGGTCCTGGTCCGATCCGCGGTCCAAGTTTTGGAAAATTCCGGTCCATCGGATCGGGATTCCCAGCCCTAGCCTACCCAGCTTGACGAGTGATTGAATTTCAGACTTAAGACCACTAATATAACTCGAGACAAAGTAAGATTATGTGAGCTGAGGATTAAACGAAAGCATACACGCACGCAATTCCTCAAACTTCTCGTTGTACTCCTCTAGATCCTCTTGCTACTCGAGTTTGTTAAATTCATCGACGATCTCAACTTCTCGCCGATCCCCGAATCTCAAGCAAGTCGCATCACAAAACTCCGACCAAGATACTCGAGGATGCTACATCAAGTATCCCTGTAACCAGGTGTCTACCTTATCAGTGAGGTACATTGCTGCGATTTCCACTTGCTGATACTCCGGCACCGAGAAAATGCTGAAGTATTTTTCACATTTTCGAATCCAATTTATTGGTTTCTTGCCATCAAACCCAGGGAAATCCAACTTTGGCAATCTCAAGAATCTGTTGTCCGATCCACCCATACCTGCCATTGCTTGACCACCATTGAAACACTAATGCCATCTTGATTTGGGAATTTCTTGGCCAGCTGGTTCGTTTCCCATCACAGAATCCCTTCTCTGATCTGATCTTGATCCTGAAGCACCTCCTCGAAAGCTCATTCCCCTCTCGAACTCCGGCGTCTGCTCCTGTTGCTGTTCTTGATGCGGAGGATGACGAACGAATTCAGCGAGATGTTCCATTCGTTTATCATTCAGGATCTTGAATTCCTCGAATTGCTTCGCCTGATCCTCGCAATACTTCTGAGAATCAGCCATGAATTTAACCGTTGAAGCCATGAATGACTTCGTGTCCTCTTTGAATTCATGGAATTGAATCTCGAGCGTCTTCGATCTAGTTCCTTCGGCCATGGCGTTGAGGTTGTTGTCCCGTACTGAATCTGATACCAATTCTGTTATGGCCTACACTTGCAGACAATAACAGTGGAGCTCGGCTCCTTTGTGTGTTGCTAGAATGGGGTGAGAAATAGAAGAATTAGACTGGATGAGAGGAGAAAAGATAGAAAGAGTGAAGAGAGAGTTGAAGGGAAGATATGGTTTATTTTTAGTCATACTCATCCTCAAGTGTACAAAGGGCTATTTATAGACCACCATTGTTTTGGCTGCAACATGAATCAACCGGCTAAGATTAAGCCTAAAGACTTAGAAATCAAATGACTAAGATCATTACACTAAAACTCTTACACAATGATTTGAACTTCTGTATTAAAAAATAAATCTCAATCCCTTAAAAATCCGTCATAATCATAAAACATAATGCTCTCTAAAAAAAATATATGGCTCTCTAAATACTTATCAACTAATTTCACTACAATTAAGTACTACATCAAATTTTTTAATATGACACCTCATACATAAAAAGTGTATCAATTTCTTAGTAACAAAAAAAGAATATTTATAAGAATCTTCATAAATGTGACATGTAGTGGGGAAAAAAATTCACTACAAATGGTGTTAGAGAAATTAATTTAATTTTTTTTTTGGTCAAAAGAAATTAATTTAATTGAACACACTTTTTGAATTTATCAAGTACGAGAAAAAATTGACATATTTTAAAAATGTTTTTATCCAGAGAAAAATGGACCACGAATGTTTTGTATTTGTACATGAAATTAATTTTTTCTTGGTCAAGACTCAAGATTGCGAGTTGTAAGTTACAAAGTGGGACCAAGTTCACGTGATATCAATATGTTATTTGGCCCCTTTTCATTGCTGTCCATATTTTTTGCAATAATTAAATATAAAAAAAATCCAATTTTGCTTAATTCTTCCTCTTCAATCACTTTCACTATGCATATATAATCAATAAATTGGAAATAAATCCTTTTTTGAAATATATAAATCAATTCGGCGGCATGGGGAATTCCAAATTTAAAAGGTGGAAAAATAATAACTCCAAATTTCTGTAATCGGATCAGATATTTGGATATAATGTTTTTTTTTCCTAGTAAATTATCGAATGCAATTTTAGACATTTGAAGAACGCTATTTTTTTTTGTTGGAATTGAGGAAGATCTCGTTCTTCCACATTCCCGTCTTAGCAATCGGGTAGTGGATAAGATTGCATACCTTAGTTACTCAGTAAGGGGTCTAACATTTCCAATTATTTAGATCTTTTGGACCTCGTCCGAAATGATGCTATCAGTAGAGTTTGCTCTCCCGAATTCTTACCTAATAAAAAAAAGGCTATTTTTTGCATTAAAATTAATTTTTCATAAAAATAGTTGTTTTAAAAAAATCTTCCTTTTCAAGAGATGTCATACCGGGCCTAATGGGCTCACACGGCCCAACAAGAGAAGGCCCTCGAATACCAAAATACAATCTAAGGCTTTAAATTTTGAACACAACTTTCTTGGGCTTCAAAAACTTAGTGGGATAATTTTTTATTTAATTTTGGGACATTTTGTTTTTTTCAAAGAATGAAAGTGGAGCGACTAATCTCGTTGAGTTCTTGGAGCTAGTAACATTTTTTTTTTCCGGGACCGTGTTCTAAATATCGAATATATCAGCCTACATATCTGGTATATTTGAAATCTGCTACGATATCGCTATATTGGGTAAAAGATATTGGTCAACGTCATATATGAGATCAACGTCGATATATCGGGTCAATATCAACAATATATCGAGAATATTTAACATTGCTAATGTTGGTAAGGTAACTTTAGCCTTTAAGAATGGAGTTTTTATTTTAAGTTTATTTGATAATTTTTCAATTTAAATATTAATTTTGCATGTGTATTTTTACATTTTAAAGTATAAATATAATATTTATAGTTAAAAATTAGCAAAACCTACCTATTAATCCTATACATCTCGACATATCCCCGATATATCATTGTTACTCATAATCGATACGATCCCGATAAACTATATTTAGCACCTTGGTTGTAAATCAACGAAAATATTCACCGAGCAATTTATTTTTAACTCTTCGCCATTTTTTCAAGGTAAATAAGATATCAATTTGATAGGTTATAAATATATTTTTTTTCATAAGATAAATACCAAAGTTCACAAGATGACATGTTATGTTTCAATTTTTTAGTATAATTACTACTATATACAGATATACTTATATATTGATTGACTCAATTGTGTAACTTTATCTTATATACTACCTCCGTTCAAAATTATAAGTCATTTTAGGTGTTTGCACACATATTAAGGAAATTACAAAAGTGTTACTTTTATACCCCTCATTAATTATCCACAACCACTAACAACCAATAACATTTCATAAAACAAGTCCAAAAGTTACTTTTCTCTTAACCCTATGCCTAGAAAACCTAAAAGGACTTATATTTCTAAACAAAATTTTAAGCCTAAAAAGACTTATATTTTTTAACGGAGGGAGTATTAAATTGACATCTAAAAAAACTTCTCACCCAAAATATTTATCTTATGTAAAATACTATATATATATATATATATATATATATATATATATATATATATATATATATATATATATATATATATATATATATATATATATATATATATATAGTGTATATTATCAATTTGATGTCTTATTTACCCTAAAAAATGGTAGAAAAATATCTTCAAGAAAAAAACAATACTTTAGAGTTAAACGTAAAATACTCAAACAAATAATTTCGTTGATTTGCAATTTAAAAAAAAAAACCTTATACATCGCCTTATTATGAACAGTAAATTATAATATAGGCCTTGATTTGACTAAAATAAAACGATCATTTACCAATTTTAAGCATGAAATGAAAAACTAAATTACGGGTTGTTTTATTTAATTTTCTAACTTAGAGGTGGTTGATGAAAAACTCCTAATTTAAGGGCAATTTTCAGAAAATTACTGGGTAATAAAGTACCTTTCTATTATGAACAGTAACAATAAGATGGCCAAAATTGGGTCCACTGGTCCTTTGTTGTTTAGGTAAAAAGGCACTGTTGGAACAATCCTGAAAAGTAAACCAAGCTAGGCTAAACAACCAATCAAAAATTAAAAAAAAAAAAATTAAATTGAAAGGGTGGTTAAAAATTTATGACTAATGTGACATCTGAGAGAGGTGGAGGATGATCCAATTCCAGCCAGACCTTCACTTCAAGGTGATGAGTAAAGACCACCACTGATATATGACAACTGTCAACTGAAACTGAGATCTAACTGATACACATAAACCTGATCCCTACTTTTACTTCTACTACTTCCTTTGTTACCATTAATGGTATCTAAGTTAACTTAGCCAACACCCTACATTAAGCCCCTTTCACCCTCTCTCCCTCTCTCTATCTCTCTCTATGTGGCACCAACTCCAAGGAAGTCTATGAATGGAGGTGATGAAGAAGAAGAAGATGATGATGATGATGATGAGGTGATGGCTTGCAGGTGCTGTGGAGCTGCAAACCCTCCTTTGTTGTGATAGTAGTAAGGTGATGATGATGATGATGACTGTTGCATTGATACCAGTAATGGAGATTGAGTGTTTGTTGTTGTTATTGTTGTTGTTGTTGTTGCATTGTTGTTGTTTTGGCTCAACATCCCCATCATGTTATGCCCATTGAAACCTGCAGCATATATACACAGTCAACCAGAAAATCATCAACAAGTTTGTAGGAAAAAAACAACACAAAAACATTACAGAGAAACTCTAGTTATTACCCTTTTG
Source organism: Persicaria maculosa (assembly GCA_963922045.1). Lineage (NCBI taxonomy): Eukaryota > Viridiplantae > Streptophyta > Magnoliopsida > Caryophyllales > Polygonaceae > Persicaria > Persicaria maculosa. The sequence goes on along the minus strand of OY998256.1, from coordinate 11,746,871 downwards.
AAAGCAATGTTTTAGTCAGTGTCAAGTGGTGCAAAAGATGAGATTGCTGCAGCAATATTGTGCTTAATTAATGATGCAAACCCAAGCTGCATTTTTCCTATTTTCTTTTAGGATTAAGTCTTTAATTACTTGCAAGAGTTAGTTATTGCTTTACTATTACAAAATGAAGGTTGTTGTTGTTGAAAGCCAAAACCACCATTACAAGCTTGCCCATATATGGTAGGATAAAGTCTTTAAGGGCCCGTATTGATATCAAATATCGATATCAATAGCACGCAATAACTTCTTTCAAATTAATATATCAAATAGGCTAAAAAAGTCTGAAATCTTATATCAAGTGATATCTCCATATCGGATCATATCAAAAACTAGATACTGAATATCAACTCTGATATCTGATATGTACTTGTAGAGTAGATTGAACGGCCATGTGAACTTAAACTTGAACAAATAGGCTGATTTGCGAGATACTTGCATTGCATTGAGATAATCTTGCTAAAAAAACAGAAAAGAAAGTAAGATTTAATACCATGAAAAGGATCAAAAGGGGGCTGCTGTTGTTGTTGATGAAGGCCAAAACCACCATTACAGGCTTGCCCAAGAGGAGCACTCCCCATAAACTGAAGACCTAGAGTGTTGCTGTTGATGATGCCAGTTGGGCCATTAGGGAGCCCATAAAACTGCTGATTTTGTGCTTCTTGCTGATCTAATCTGCTATAAACAACAAGGGGATGAGGATGAGGATGAGATGGTGGTTGAGAGCTCATCATCTTCCTCCTCCTATAAGCACTGGACTGCTCTCTGTACTTCCTAGCCATGATCACATGCCAATGGTTCTTCACTGCATTGTCAGTCCTACCAGGGAACAGCCTTGCTATCATTGCCCACTTGTTCCCATACACTCTATGTGCCTGCATTAGCCTCTCCTCCTCCTCCTCTGTGAATGCCTTCCTGTTTATCCTTGGATCCAGTTGGTTGAACCATCTCAATCTGCAGCTCTTACCTTAATCCCCAATTTCCCCATCAAACCCCACAAGTTAATCATCATTTATTGTACATGAAATAAGAAGGATAAAAAAATTAAGAGGTCCTTAATTTGGTATCATCCCTCAAGTAAAGTAAAGATTGTGTCTTTTTAGGCCTATTGTTGTAAAACTGTCATTTTCTTTACTAAAGTGTCTCAAGAAAAGGGAAAAAAAAGGTGTCTTTTTGTTACATGAAAAATAGGTAATGAGGATTTAATCAATTAATTACCTGATCTGCCTTCCAATTTCTCAGCAATGAGGTTCCAGTTCTGAGGGCCATAGATGGCAACAAGCTCTTTGAGCTTGGCATCTTCAGCAGGCCTCCAATGGCCTCTAGCACACATCTTAGCTTGGGCACCATTGTCTCTACCAATGAAAGAGACCAGTTTGTTGCTTTCTTGATCCTCTTTGTAAGTGGCATTGAGATCCACAGATGATCTCCTCCTGTGATCATCATCATTGTCACCATCATCCACCTCATCCTCCTCCTCCTCACCCTCATCTTCCAAGCTCTGGGCACTAAAGGTGCTGCCTTTCCCCATGAAAGTGAAGCCCCACCCATGAAAGGTGTCATCTTTGCCTTGAGAGCAGCTCCCTTGTGCAAGAAAGCTTGGGTTTATGGAGAGGGTGTTCAGGTCAGGGAAAGAGGCCATGGCCATTGATTGAAGATTGGAGATGGAGTTAATGGAGGGAGATGGAAATGAATGTGAAGAGGTGGTGGTGGTGGTGGTGGTAGTACAAGTAGAAGTAATAGGTGCACATTTCATCAGAAGGAGTTGGTTACTGCAGGTGAATAAATAGAAGTAGAGCCAGCAGTGGCCATGGCCTCTTGGTTATTTGAGGGCCTGGCCTGACAGATTTTGGAGGTGGGGAGGTTTGCTCAGCAAGCAAACTGTTACATAGTCATCTTACTTGCCCGGTCTCCTCGTAAAACGTGTTAGCGATATGTTGTTTGCGCACTCTGAACGGTGTTAGTAAATCTAGCGCATTTATAACGTATTTACGTTATAAATGCGCTACGAAATCTCCTTATAATGTGTCAATATGGTATAAATACAAGATGGATTATACATGTTGTATACTTAGGAACCTCAACTATTACCCTAACAAATTCAGTATAATATTTGTCTCCTAATTATTTGATACTATAAATAATGGGGTTTTGTAAGTTTGTTGCTAACCAACAATAAGTACCACATCAATGACCCATGACACCATTAAATGATTAATAGTTTTTCAACAAACAAAAGAGAAGATCTGAATTATACCTAATTATTCTCTTCATTGAAGTGACTTGATTAAGAGTGTGGTTAGGGAGTGAGGATCCCAAATCTTACCAATAAAAGATCAGGTATAATCACTTTGGGTGTGTTTGGATTCCATTGCATTATGTTTATAATGCAATTATAAGGATAATGCATTTTGATGTTGTTTGGTGTGCACGAATTACAATGTATTTTATTTTAAATTCATCTTAACTTAAATACATTGTAATCCGTGCTAACCAAACACCATCTTTAAATTTTGAATTATAATTATAATACAATTGGAATCCAAACACACCCTTTGCTACCAGCAAGACATTTTTTTCCCCATAATAGTAAGCAAATCACGGTATCGGTCATTGTAAAATCGAAAGATCGGATAAACTTATAATAACACAAGTCAAAAGGTTGTACACTCCTACAAGTCGAAAGATCAGGTGATAGATTGAAAGACCGAAAAAATTGACAACAAGCAAACCAAAGAAGAAAACAAAGCACAAATAAGATGAAAATGATATGTACTTATGTAGATAAATGATGACACAAATCTTCATCCCGTTAGTTAAGGCAACACAGGAGATCCCTGAAAATATCTGCTTACAACATTATTGATCTAGTTTTTTTTTTTTTAAAGTCATTATTTTACTCATAAACTGATCACACATCACTCACACACAGTCACACGTGTGAAAGTGAGGGGGGTAAAGATAGGGTTGGGAGGGGTTCATAGGCTGTCTGTTTCTACATTGACAAGAATGTGATGGGGTGGTTTTGATAGGGGTTTGGGGTTGATGACTTAAGAGCTGGAGGGCCCCACCCACCACCTATAAGCTACACTCTACACTCTCTCAACTCCTTTCTCTTTCTTATCAAATTGAGAGCTTTCCCCTCCTAACTTCACACAACTTACCAAGAAACACTCTGTCAACATTAGTTAATTATCTGCCCTCCATCTCAATCAGTCCTTTATTTATTTTTTTATATCAAACTGGCCACCTGATATAGACCCAGCAACCAACTCCAATTCAAGAATCTAAATCCTTCAAAACTTGTATCATTGTGTCAAATCTTTGATTATTTCTTCTTATGAGTGGTTGCTACTTCCTCCATGTTGCCTCTTATGTGGATATTTTCTTTCTCAGTGATGTTCTTGGATGTTGGTCTAGTTTTTTTGGCGTCCTTTTTTTCAAGAAAGAATGATAAGATAAGTTTATTAAGAGTCTGTTCGTCGTGTCATGATAGGAGTATATATATAAGTAATATAACATTATTAACCTTTGGTGTCAGTTAGATCCCTAACTTCTAGTCACATTCTTCCAAACCCTTTTCCCCCTTTCTGTGCCTCTCTTTTGCAATTTGTCTCTTTCATTGTATGTATATATATATACACACTGTCAAGAAGTTACAAGCTTTGGCAAGAGCCAATTTGGATCAACTGTCTATTTGCATCCAGCTGGATTTTCAGTACATTAGCAACTTGCATTTCATTTAAAAAAAAAAAAAAAAAGGAATCCTTATTCCTTAATGTATGCATTGCTGATAGATAGGTGTATAGGAAAGTTACCTACAACTACAACTAAGATCTTATGTTGTTGTACTTGTAGTAGCTGTTTAACTGAATAAATAAATGATCTTATCAAACAACAATTTCAATAATTTATTTATAAAAAAATAAAATAAAAAAAAAATCAAATTTTCAACAACCAGCTAAAATTGCTGCATGCAAACTGTTAGAAGTAGGAGCTATAGTTGATCAAAATTGAATGAAGAAAGTGTGATATAGGTTTTGAATTCAAGGGTAACATGTCTCCCTCCATATTGCTCTTGATGAGTCCAATCAGTGAAACTGTAGACAGAAATATATGCAGTGTATTCTAATCCCCATATCTAATACAAACCAGTAAAAAGGATGGGTATATTTCCTTCTTAAGGAATGTCTGAGCTGCACTCTTTTTTTCTTTTTTAATTTTTAATTTTTTACACTGTTTAGGTCCTCTTTCTACTCTTCCAAATCCATCACCACCCACCACACCCAATAACAATAAATGGGTACAAAAAGATATTGGTTAGTTCATCATAAAATCTCCAAAAAAAAATATAAAAAAATTGAAGGGTGTGTGTGTTTGCAGTTGTAACTTGTAACTCACTGCCAAACCAATGGCTACAAGTTACATTTAATTGGGAGGAGTCACAGGTGGAAGGAGGTGGGTCTAGTGAGTTGCAACAGGAATGTCCCATCTTTTGCTGTATGGAGAGAGATGAACATAACAGCTGAACAGTTCTTGGGTCAACAGCTTTCAAAGCTGTCTTTTTAATGGGAAATAAAGATAACTAGAGAGAACTCAAACAATTGGTTGAAACAATTGAATGAGAAAAGTTTTTCTTCATAAGAAAAACCCCTACAAGATTTCCCTTCTACTAAAGATAAGATATTTCGGATCCGAAAGATGTTATAGGTTGGACTACTAACACATCATAGCAAATCCTAATCACTTTCTGGTTTAAAAAAAAAGCTAAGATATTTTGATAGAAGGGATGTTCGCAGAAAAAAAGAAGGGATCAAATAGAGTCTTAACGCATACTCTCAATCCACGGATACAACTCGAGCAGCTAAGAACTTGATTTTGTTTAGAAAATTCCACATTTTCATCGTTCATACCCGATCATTTTAATGACCAGATATGAACTAAGGGATTTCTACCATTTTGACATTTTGTTTAGAAAAAACCCTTCTAGATTTCCCTTCCATAAGATAAGATATTTTCAGATCCGAAATATGTTATAGAATGGACTACTAACACATTGTGGTAAAGCCTAATCACTTTTTGGTTTTATTAAAGAAAGCTAAGATATTTGAATATAAGGGATATTCGCGATTAAAAAAAGTTTCAAATAAAGCTAGCCTAACGCTCACTCTCAATCCATGGATACAATTTTTTTAGAAAATTCCTTTTTTTTTTTTTTTATCGTTCATACCCGATCATTTTAATGACTATATATGAACTAAGAGATTTTTACCATTTCGACATTTACCCACCATTTGTTTTAAGCTTCACTTCAATTCCCAATTCAACCTCAAGGGTAGTGTATACACATTTCCCCATAAAAGATCACTGTTTGAGCTTCAAACTGAACTTTGCTATACCATCACATAAACATGGTTTTAGTATATGGTCATGTATGTGTAATGTACTCCATATTTGCTATGGTGTATTTAAGATGGGCTATGGCTGGTAATGATGTCATCTTCTGGGTGAGGGTTCTGACCACAGAAGTTCACATTGGGAACCTGCAAACAGACTTGTTTTTAATGCTCTTTGGTAGAGAGAGTTGGATATGGAGTTTCAAGTACTTAATAATTTTACCCTTTTTTCCATTTACCTGTTTTTCACCCTTGACAAACCCTGGAGCCAAAGTTGCTGGATTCAGTCAAGTTCAAAATCTTTCCCCATTTGGATTCAAGCATTACCGGTATATTTTCTTCCTTGTTATGTTTCCTTTATTTATCCATTTTTAACTCTTTATCAAGTTGGTGTCAATCAGCAATGAGATATGGAAACAACTTTTATTAAATCCATAACCAAACAATCTTTTATGCTATCCCATTCTCTATATTGATTGATTGGGAAAATAAAATGATATCCCTTCCCCTTTGTGTTGTGCAAAAGAAAAAAGAGAGTGGGCGAAATCCCTAACCGTATGGACCCCCGATCATTAGGGAGGGTAAATCGTAAAAAATACGTCTGTGACTTAGTGGAGTAGGGAACATGGATTGCCTTGCCTACCAATCCCAATGGAATTTTTTTTTCGAAATATTCACGATTAACAAAATAATTACAAAAATAGGCATCGATTGAAACAATTTATCAAAATGTTCAAAATTATCAGGGGAAACAGAAAACCGCGGTTTCAAACCGCGGTTTTCTTTGAAAACTTTAAAGAAATTAAAAAAAAAACAATAAGGTAAACCGTGGTTTTACCTTTTTTTTTTTAAAAAAAATGAATCCCCAATCCCCATTGCAGATCTGCAGGGAGAGAGGCGCTGGGCCGGTGGGTGGTGGCGATGGCAGGATTGGCAGCAAAGAAAAGGGAGGGAGGTGAAAACCTTGAAATTCAAGGTTGAAATTGAACTGACAAACAAAAAATGAAGAAGACGATTGATTCAATGGGAGTCCGAGAGGGTTTTCTCCCTTTCTGTATTGCTGTAATGAAGTGAACGAAAAATTGTTGTTTGTTCAGTTGTAACAGAAAACGAAATGGGAGTATTTATAGACAAAATACAAGCATAGGGTTCCTAGGCTAGATTTTACATCACTTCACTCCTTCTTCTGAATGCCTTCTGCTGTTGCTCTTGTTCACTAAGCTTGTGAGCCTTTGAGCCGAGCTATCAGTGACTCTAGCACCCTCCAACACCCCCCCCCCCCCAACAAGTTGGAGGATGGCAAGACAGACCCAACTTGGAGAGAGTTTGTTGATGAAGAATCCCAGTGAGAGGTTTTATGAACACATCAGCAGGCTGTGTAGAAGAAGAAGTGAACTGCAAACTGATCAACCCATCATTGAGCTTCTCTCTCACAAAGTGACAGTCAAGCTCAATATGCTTGGTGCGCTCATGGTATACAGGATTCCGGGCAATGTATATTGCTGCCTGGTTGTCACATTTCAAGGGAATAGGAGTAACTGAAAGGACAGTCATTTCATGAAGAATTCGTGATAACCAGGTGAGCTCAGCAACAACACGACGCATTGATCTGTATTCAGCCTCTGCTGAGGATAAAGCAATGGTGTGTTGTTTCTTAGACTTCCAACTAATGAGACTTCCTCAAAGGAAAATAAAGTATCCACTGACAGACCTTGTAGACGGGCAAGCCCCCCAATCTGAGTTACAATACGCTTGGAGAGAATAATCAGGATGCTTGGAGAAAACTAAACCATGAGCAGGACAGTTTGACAGGTACTTGAGAGTGTGTAGGAGAGCTTCATAGTGAGGAACTCTAGGACTCTTCATGAACTGACTAAGGAATTGCACAATAAAAGCCAAATCAGGCCTTGTGTTGATGAGAAAGTTCATCTTACCCATCATACGTCTATACCAAAGAGGATCGTCAAACAAAGGACCCTGATCAGGAAGTAACTTGAGGTTGAGCTCCAAAGGAGCTTGCACTAAACGAGAAGCAGAAATATTAGCTTCTTTCAGAAGATCAATAGCAAACTTCCTCTGAGACAAAATAATTGAAGAATCACCATAAAGAACCTCCATGCCCAAAAATAGCTAGGCAGCCCCAGATCCTTAATTTTGAATTGAGAATGTAACTGCCGTTTAAGAAGAACAATCTCATCAATGGCATCTCCTGTCAATAGAACATCATCTACATATACAACCACTAAGCAAATCTTGTTATCAAAATGCTTGATGAATAGGGAATAATCATTCTTAGAGGAATGGTATCCTTTGTCATGGAGAAACTGAGACAATTTAAAATACCATTGTCTTGAAGCTTGTTTCAAGCCATATAATGACTTGTTAAGCTTACAAACAACAACACCTTGATCCAAAGAAGGTGGAGAATAACCAAGAGGAATCTTCATGTAAACATCCTCAAATAAATCTCCATGTAGAAAAGCATTATTGACATCTAGTTGACTCATCATCCAACCCTTCTTAGCAGCTACTGCAATCAAACTCCGAATTGTAGTCATTTTAACTACCGGTGAGAATGTCTCTGTATAGTCAATCCCTGCCTTCTGAGTATTTCCTTTGATGACTAAATGAGCCTTGAAGCGCTCAATACCACCATCAACTTTGTATTAATTTATTTTGAAAACCCATTTGCTAGAAATAGGCTTCTTGCCAGCAGGCAAAGCCACCACATCCCAAATGTGATTAGCTTCAAGAGCTGCAAACTCTAAATCCATTGCATCTCTCCATTCACTATGCTGCAGTGCTTCAAAATAAGAAGAAGGCTTCTGATGCTTTTCTACAGAGAGTGCCAGTTGCTGGCTAGAGTAAGAAAAAGCAGAAATCCCTGAAGTGTGAGAGGGAGTAAGATCTGCCATCAAAGAACAACTCCCATGATCTGTAGAAGCATAAGAACACACATAATCCTGGAGCCTAGCAGGAGGATGAGACTGCCTTGAAGACCTCCTCAAACCATCACCAACAGGTACATCACCAATAGAAGGAACTGAAATTGATGATCTAGCAGGAGGTTGAGTGACAACTGGAGGGAGATCAAACACTGGATGATCAATAGGCACATCAGGAACTGGCATAGGAAAAACTGAACTTGGCACTGAAATATCTGAACTATCAAAAGGTATGATGTGTTCATAAAAAACAACATCACGGGACACAAAAAAGAGCTTACTTTCCAACTCATAAACCTTGTAACCCTTCTTACCAAAAGTATAACCTAGAAAAACACAAGGAACACTTCTAGGCTTCAGTTTATCCTTAGCACTTCCAACAATTGTCTTGTAACAAAGACAACCAAAAACTCTCAAATGATCATAAACCGGAGCTTTGTTGAACAAGAGCTCAAAAGAAGATTTCCCATCCAATAACTTTGAAGGAAATCTATTAATGAGATACGTGGCTGTAAGAAGACAATCACCCCAGAAATCTATGGGCAAATGAGAATGAAACAACAGTGCTCGGCAAGTCTCTCACAAATGCTTGTGCTTTCTCTCAACTACACCCTTCTGTTGAGGAGAATGTGCACAAGAAGTTTGATGAATAATTCCTTTTTGAGAAAAATAAGCCTTGCCCTCATTACTAGTACCAAGTTCATAGGCATTGTCAGTTATGATTTTCTTAACAAGCACATAGAATTGTCTCTCAACTAAAGCCACAAATGATTTGATCAATTCGAAAGCTGATGATTTAGACTTCATCAAATGAGTCCATGTAGCTCTACTATAATCATCAACAATAGTGATGAAATACCTTTGACCACCATGAGTTGGAGTGACATAAGGATCCCAAACATCAACATGAACAAGCTCAAACAAAGTATCTGACTGTCTGACAGATCGAGGAAAAGGAAGCCTTTGCTGTCTTGCCTTATGAAAAACTACACATGATTCTAGAGAAGCACTACTAGAATATTGAAACCTAAAGATGCAGAAATTTGAAACAACTTATATGATGGAAGATGCCCCAACCTTGAGTGCCAAATACTGTGATCTGCAGAAGCCACTGAATTGCAAGAATTCTCCAGCAACTGTAAAGGTCTTTGTGCACCCTGAGACATCACGTACAATCCATTCTGAGCTTCACCAATTACCAGTGGCCTCTTCAGAGAAGGGGCCTGCACAATGCAATGTCAATGAGTGAAAATCAACAATCATTGAGACTGTGCACACAACCTCTGAACTAATAGCAAATTACAGTGTAGAGGGAAGTTATGAGCATTACGTTCATGCATAACTTCCATACCAAGGTTAGCGTGGTTAATAATATCAGCCCAAGTATTAATTACACGACCTTGACTATCAACTACAGATTGGTTGAAATTGAAGCCGTTTAAGTTAAACGCCATAGTACTAATACCTAAAGCAGTAAACCATATACCTACTACAGGCCAAGCAGCTAAGAAGAAATGTAAAGAACGAAGGCAATAACAACACATTTCTGAGATGAATTGCAGAACTGAACAAAGTGTCTCCACAGAGCCGAACCTCTACTTTATGATCATTGGGCAAAGATACTAAATAAGGCCTTGACAAAGGTCTAATATTGGATAACAAAGACTTATCAAAAGTCATGTGCTCACTGGCACCTGAGTCAATTATCCATCTGCTATTGTCAATATGAACACTACCATTTTCCGAATTTAAACAGTGTAAAAGGATAGAAGAGATACCAGCAAAGTTTGATGTGACTCCATCTACTTCTTGATTTGGAGATGAATTATGGGTTTTGAGACCATTCAAAACACTCATGATCTGCTGAATTTGATCATTAGAAAGAACATGAGAACCGGAAACATTAGAACTGGTACTAATATCAACGTACTTCTGCATTTCCTGCAACTCGTTGTCCCATATTATTCTTGAAATTCGGGGGAAATCCAATTATCCTGAAACACCTTTCCTTCGGGTGTCCTTGCTTCTTGCAATGATCACACACCACAGTCGACTGAGAAGGAGTGAATTGCCTAGGATGACCATTAGATTGTCCTTGCTTAGGCCTGTCATACGACCCTTTTTGGCGCTGGGTAGAAACATTCAAGGAAGCTGACTCGTTGGAGAACTGTGTGAGAGCCTTTACCTCCCTTTGAGTTTCTTCATGATCAAGCATTGAATATGCCTGACTAATGGATGGAAGAGGATTCATAAGCAAGATCTGTCCTCTCACTGCCATATAAGACTTGTTTAACCCCATTAACATCTGCATCAGCTTCTCTTCTTGTTCTTGCTTGTGATTCTCCCTTTGCGCGCCACAATTGCACACTGCAAGCTTCCTCATACTCGCCAATTCATCCCACAACTTCTTGATCCTTGTAAAATACTTAGAGAATCGATTTGTACCCTAATTAATCGAAGCAATAGATTGCTTGATCTGATGGACACGAGCTCCATTTGGTTGATCAAATCTGTCTCGAAGATCATCCCAAATGTCTTTTGCTGTGCTGAAATACAATACACTTTCTCCAATGTCCTTATCGAGCTCATTCACAATCCAAGAAATCACCATATCATTGCATCAATCCCAAGCTTGTGCCCTTTCTTCATCATCTTCTGGACGAACGCATGATTCGTTGATGAAACCTATCTTGTTCTTATCCGAAATTGCGATCTGCATCGCTCGTTTCCATGAACTGAATCCACTCTTGCCATTGAATACCTTGGACACCAGAATTGCACCTGGATTATCTGAGGCGTGTAAGTACAAAGGATCACTAGGATCGACGATTCCCGGTTGCCGGCCATCTCCAAGAGCTCTCACAAACTCTGGATTCATGATTCAAAATGCGGAAAACTAGAAAAAATGCGTTGATCGAGACTCAGTGCTCTGATACCATGAAAACATTGAAGAAATTCAAGGTTGAAATTGAATTGACAGTGAAACAAAAAATGAAGAAGACGATTGATTCAATGGGAGCCCGAGAGGGTTTTCTCCCTTTCTGTATTGCTGTAATGAAGTGAACGAAAAATTGTTGTTTGTTCAGTTGTAACAGAAAATGAAATGGGAGTATTTATAGGCAAAATACAAGCATAGGTTCCTAGGCTAAATTTTACATCACTTCACTCCCTCTTCTGAATGCCTTCTGTTGTTGCTCTTGTTGACTAAGCTTGTGAGCCTTTGAGCCGAGCTATCAGTGACTCTAGCACCCTCCAACAGGAGGGAGGTCCGGTGGCAGCGAAGGAAGGTGCGGGTCGGGTGGGCGGTGGTGATGGCAGCAGAGAATGATAGAGAGGAGGAGGGCGGTGGCGATGTCGGTGGTAGCGAAGGAAAGTCCAGGCCGGTGGGCGGTGGCGATGGCAGCGCTGCGAAGGAAGATAGAGAGGAGGAGGGCGGTGGCCTTGCAACGAATTGGCGTCGAAGATGTCACCGCTCCACCAATCTCTCCACCGAGAATCGCCGCCTGGATCTCCTCCTTCGTCAATCCACCGATAACCGCTCTGGTCCACCACTCCTCCACCGCTCTCCCTTCGCTTGGATCTTCTCTCTCCTATTTGCTACCATCGCCATTGCCCTCCTCCTGTCTGACTTCCTTCGCACCACCGCCGCACATACCCCTCCGCTACTCCTCTCTCCCCTGAAATGAGGATTAGTTTTTTTAAATAAAAAAAAAAAGAAAACAGGTAAAACCGCGGTTTACCTTATTGTTTTTTTTTTAATTTCTTTAAAGTTTTCAAAGAAAACTGCGGTTTGAAACCGCGGTTTTCTGTTCCCCCTATAATTTTGAACATTTTAACAAACTGTTTCAATCGATGCTTATTTTTGTAATTATTTTTTAAATCGTGAATATTTCGAAAAAAAAAATCATCCCAATGGTCATTGACACCAATTTCTAATGTCGTTGGCATACCTGATATGGTATTTCCATATTCTTTCAACCCCTGAGTTATGCTTTTAATTTTCAACATTTGATTAATCTTACTTGTTGACACCCAAAGGAGCATTTATTCATTGTGCGGGATCAAGCTGACTAGATAGAAAAGAAAGATGCTAGATAGAAGCATAACTAAGACAAAATTTAGGTTTGCATTCGATGAAGTTGCAAAATAACTCTATTTAGTAGAGTTAGTTTTCTCTGTACAAAAACTCATTAGACTAACTTCAATGATATGATATAAATACTTAAATCTGCACATTTTGATATAAATTGTGCTCTAATCATTGGCGGATCTAGGGGGCTCAGAGGGCTTCAACCCTTAGTTCGAAAGAAAAACATAGGAAAAATATTTTGTAGGGTTTTTTTTGGCAGTTTTTTTTTACTAATTTTAGAGATAAAAAAGCGCAAAATAAATAATAAAATACAAAAACAGCTTAGCGTAGTTGGAAAGGAGATCGAGGTTTTTATTACCTTAAGATCATGAGTTCAAACACCATTAGCATGATTCTTTCATAATTTTATTTCTCTTAGTTTTTATCTACAAAAAATCCCTAATTAAATATAAATTTAAGTTTTTCTCCAATAGATTTAAACAAAAACATTTGTTTCTATATATACATATAAAAAAATTCTCATTTTTTAATAATTTTATTTTTAATATTTTCTACTAAAAGAACTATTTAAATCACAAATTAAAGATTTTTTCTAATATATTTAAACAAAAGAATAATTTTTCATGCATACGTGGTAAAAAAAGTTCTTGAAGATTTTCTCTTAGTTTTTGTCTACAAAGAATCCCTAATTAAATATAAGTTTAAGTTTTTCTCCATTATATTTAAACAACAACATTTGTTTCTATATATACATATAAAAAAACTCATTTTTTATTATTTTTATTTTTTTTCTACTAAAGATAACTATTTTTAATAATCTCATTTTATTTTTAAATATAAATTTAAGTTTTTCTCCATTAGATTTAAACAAAAAAAATTTCATACATACATGGTAAAAAAAATTCCCGAATTTTTTTTCAGCTCCCCTAAAAAATTTATGGATCTACCACTGGCTCTAATTTTTACTTTTTGAGTAGTCAAAATGTGCATATTTGCACACAAAGTGCTCAAATATAAGCACAACACATTCCGTGCAAAAACTTTTATCACTTTTCAATAAAGTATAGTCTTTCTATTGACTACTTTTAAGTTTTTATTTTTCCTTTTATTTTAAACATATTTAGTTAAATAAGAGCGTATAAAATACAAATTTAATCAGTTGAGTAAAATTCCAAAAGTGATGTGCATTTTTGCACACCTATATAAATATGCACATTTGCACACTTATCATTTGGAGTTTGCCTTAAATACCAAATGTAATTTTTTTCCGCATATTTAACTAATGGAGTAAAACGCCAAATATATGCATTTTGAACACTTACTCAACCATTAGAGTACAATTTGTACCAAAATGTACATATTTAAGCCTTTGCATCTTACTATTGGAGTTAGTCTTTATGAGAGTTAAGCATTTTACATTGTAACTTTTTGTTTTGATTTTCATCAATCCGCTATCAATTCTTATTAAGGGCTCGTTTGTTATAAGTATGCAACGTAAACGGAATTGAAACAATTATTTTATAGGAAAATATGTCTAGATAAGATAAGAATGCTATTTTTTGTATGAAAAATAAGATACGAGGGGTAATGATTATAAGAATATAAAGGATATGATTACCCGTTGTTCAAATGAGTGATTAAAATAAGGAAAAACAAAACCAATTTTGTATGAAAAGTTGAGATGAGAGGATAATGATTAATTTTTTTAACAATTAACTCTTAAACTATAAATGAACTATATTAATTTTATTTTCCTTTACCTTTCTAAAATTTAAACCATTAAATTTTTTTAAAATTTATCTTAAACTATAAATAGATTACATTCATTTTCTTTTATTTTATCTTTCTAAAATTTAAACCAAATGAAATCAAGACCAACTTTACAAATAGAGTTGTTTTCCTTGAATTGGTAAATAAAGAGCGGCCATTCCGGGATTCGAACCGGGGACCTATGGGAAGTCCTTTCCGGTGAGCCATTCCGGAATGGTTAATAGAGTTGTTTTCCAATCCCAACACGAAAAATGCATGCTTCCGTATTGATTTCAAACAGCTGATCAACGTCAGGAATAAATGAAACATAAATGTTACAACTTCAAGCCTTTGTTTTGTCATCTCACCAAAGTTTTTTTCTAACTTTTTATGATTTAAAGAACTGTTCATGAAACTATTTACAACACTGAAAAGAACAAACAATCAAATTAATTTTTTTTCAGACCAAAAAGAAAAAAAATTAAAAAAAAAAGACACTGAGATTGAGAGTGAAACCATATAAACACATGTAGATGACCTCCAAAAAGGATATATGATGTAAATGGTTTAGTTAAAAGGTGAGGGCAATCTTGTGCAAAGAGATGATAGGGACTACTTACTTGAGGACACTGTCTTGTGCCCCCTCATGCAACCAAAAGGAGAGGGGTAAAATGGGAAATGTAGGGTCAAAATGCAAAGGAGAGGCAGGTAAATAGCAAGGAGAATGTGAAGTTTAGACATCCAAAATGACAGTTTTGCCCCTGGAGGAAGATGTGGTTTGAGAATATATTGCTCTCATCACAAACTACTGCATCCTTCAAAGCTTTTGCCCAGATCAAAGCTGTGATTTCTTGTTGTTTTCTCCACTGTTTTTTTGCTCATTTGTGTTGTTTTCTGCTTATTCATTTGCTCTGTCTAAAAACTGTGGTTGGGTCATCTGCACGTGAGCGGCGCATGATGATGACATCCAAGGCTTCGCAAAATGACAAACCTCCCCGCGCATCGCAGGAAAAGTCTCTCTACACACCCACATTGTCGCCTTTAGATTAAAAAAGAAGAAGAAGAAAGAAGCAAAGTAAAATTATCTGCGCGTAATATGTGACACTCGAGACGAAGAAAGACAAGATCAAACCATAGGAATGGTAAGTTCTTGTTATCAACAATAGATGTCAAAAAGGTAGTTGATGAAGATATGAGATCTTTGAATAGGTCATAAGTGAACATGTACATGTGAATTATGAAGAAACATGGTTTCATGGGTCACAAGTCACAACAATTCAATGAAGGGAGAAAAAAAATCATATAACAGAAAGGGTCAAAAATGAGAAAGAATAATATGATGGCCCACAATATATATAGTGGGCCAGCCACTCAAGCTCCATGAGATTCTATAGAGGGTCATTGGAGGGATATGCTGAACCAGTGGCAACTTGTTTACTCTTTAGGGTACCCTAAAGACACCTGCCTGGCAATTTGGCATTGAATTCCAAACAAGGGTATGGACCAGTAAAGGGTGGGTATGGGGAGTGAGATTGGAGGGTTAAAAAGGGAACATGTATGGTGGTGACTTTAAAGACAGCAAGTGAATTGGTTTCCTTGGCCTTTAACAAATTGGTGAGGGATAGAGTATATGATGAGAATGAGTGTCAGTTAACTTTGTCTTGGACACAAGATTTATGTGGCCATGAAGTCCTTAACTAACCCATGTGAGTATGTGTCCTACTAATGAGAAGATCTGAACTAGTAAAATATGTATGGTTAAAAAACATGAATTGTCTAGTAAATCGATGGATATGTTTAAACGAAAACATGAATTGTCTATCGACCCTTTTTTGGACATTGATAGACAATTCATGTTTTCGTTTAAACATATCCAGCGATTTACATCTCCACTATCCAGGACACCAGATGGTGGGGGCGGTTAGGGATAGGGTTCATGATTTTCATCCACAAATAATAGCAAAGGCTAAAGCCATTAGATCTTTCATATCTCCTCTCTTTTTCTCACTGTCCATCTCCTGTCTCTATAAGATTTTTTTTGCTTGTAATTCATTGAAGCATTTTTAACCATGTAAAACTCAGAAAAAAGAAGAGCAAGGACTGTCCCTAGTACTGTTTTAACTCTTTCAGTGACTTCATTTAGCACTCAAAAAGCTCAACACCCTAAAGTTTGAAGCAGTTCTTACTGTGCCCTAAACCCTGAACTTTTCCACCCCCATAAAAAGATAAAAATATAACTTGAATACCATCATATTAACAAAATACATCCAAAAGTTTCCAAGGATTTAAAAGCCAAAAAAGCACCAGCAAACAGGGGAGGGGGGGACTGAGTCATCAGTTGGCTCAGCATCTTGTGATTGCTGAATGCTAAACACTGAACACTAACACATCTACAGAATGTATCATTGTCAATTTATGTTATCATTTTCTCTAAAAATGAACTCCCTTGTCCTCGTCCTAGTCCATCGGACATCACGGAGAAGCTCAATCACGGGTTGTCTCACTAGAGCAGAAAATACGAGTCGCGACTCATACAACATCAAAACTAAGCTAAGGGAGGAGTGAATTGCATTAGTTGTGGTTAATCACATAAGTGAGAGACTTGGCCAATATTGGAAGAGCATTATAGCAGGGTGTAACTTTCACAGGTGATAGGCCTGCAAGCCTTTTTTCATAGAGTAGTAGATAAAGGAACAAGGAGATGCACTAAATGCCCTTATTTGATCCACAAGTTCAAGCAAAGGGCTCTAATTTACCCAAACAAGTACACTACCCACACATAGCATAAGGCCACTCACTACATACCAAACAAACACTGGAAAGAAAAATAATTTCTCCTCATGTTACCCTTTTTGTGGGGTAACAGTTCAGAATCACACAATAAGGAAAAAAGGGTGTCAAGATCCAGAGTACGTTTAAGACATGTTTGCAAGTCTCAAGAGGATGAAAGCATGGGCGTTTGAATGACTGATATAGAACAAAAACTCCTCTCCAAATGAGACAGTAAATAGAACAAAGCAACTTGAAGTGATTATATGATTCAGCTGGTGTAAAGCTGAAGTGACATTGATAAACAGTACACCAGAGCTCAAACTTAATACAGTCTGATTTCACAAGGTATCATCATCAAACAGGCCATATAAGAGACAGTGTTGTTAACAGACAGCTAGATGGATAGATAGGTAGATGGAGGCAAACAAACATACAGTAGTAGGACACAACATCTTGCTTAATAGAGCAGAGCACTCAGCGATAGTACAGCAAATTGCCCAAAACAAGGTGTGGTACATAACAAGTTAAAATCCCCATATTTAGGTAACACAAAAAATAAAATAAAAGAAGGAATAGTTCAGAACCCAAAAAAAAAGGAGAAACAACAAACTTATCTACACAATCTGTGATCTGAATTGAGTAACTGATGCAGAGAACAGGAGATGCTTGCAGGATTATTAAGAGGAAAATAAAGAGAAACAGGAGCCTATTTTGCATCTATGCCACAACACAACAGGAAAATCAAGCTTGGTGTGTGTTTTGCTACATGCCCTTATGATTTAGAAGACGTTCAAAAATCAGAATAGTCTGATTTAGAAGACGTTCAAAAATCAGAATAGTCTGATAGGCCCAGTACAGCTGGCTGAAGACTGAATCATGGGCATTCAGCAGAAGCTCTTTTTTTTCCTTTTTTTTTTAATCAGCATTTGAGCAACTAATATGTATCAGAAAAGTTGCCAAATAATGTTAATGGGTACTGACTTGTGACAAAGTTACAAGCTAAAAGCCAAAAACTCAAAGCTAGTTGTGGAATCATCAAACTTTTATCAGGGACTACCAAAGATACAGGTAAGAACTCAATACTAATTGAATAACATGGGTAATTGGGTATCACTATCTACTTGTATCTAGCAACACTTTCTCGGGTCCCTGGTTGATCAAGTAGTTGTCCTACCACCACATGTGCTTGCAGGTGACAGACTCGTCCGTAAATTCCCAATCGCATTCTCCGGACTTGGATTCGCGACCTCAAAGGTGCGCCTTGGCACCTCCAAGGCTCCAATGGTCTTTTTCCAGCTGAGTAATCATGAGATGGATAGGTTACTACTTAACATGCACAGGGAACCCTAGAGTCTAGACATGGGGCCTGTAGATATGGTAAAAAGGACAAGACTTGATTTAGTGGGAGATTTTTCTTTCACTGATTGAGGAAGGAATAGCCTATAAGTGTTAACTATGCTTTTCCCCCCTTACCCCTAAACTTCTCTGCCCTTGAAAAAATTTAGTCAAGGACAGAGATTGTACCAAGACCACGTGCAATCAAGCCACCCATGACCAATTTGCTGCTCCATTGAAACAAGGCAGGCCCAACGGTCCCTGGCCTTGTGGCAGTGTAGGCATAGGGCTTTGGAAAAATATCATCCTCCCAGTCCCAAGTCCCAACCCCTTCATGGTGCTCAAAATTTTGAAATGCCCTCCTTTGTCTTCCACTGAAGTCCATTTTTCTCCAAATTACAGTCCTAACTCCTAACAGAAACTTATGATCTACAACACTTCTACCGACATCGTGCATAAAAGACATTGTATAAACGCGTATCCAGCCATGATCTAGTAAGGACCCCATATAAACTCCATATGCGCCACACTTAAATGATCTGTGACCTTGCTATTCATAAGGGTTCATTATGTGAAAAAAGGGAACTGGGATCATCAACTTGGTTGGCTTAAGGATGAGCTGCTTTGCAAAGCCGCCCCATGAAATGAAGCTGAGATATTTTTCC
Organism: Persicaria maculosa; assembly: GCA_963922045.1. NCBI lineage: Eukaryota > Viridiplantae > Streptophyta > Magnoliopsida > Caryophyllales > Polygonaceae > Persicaria > Persicaria maculosa. The sequence continues at coordinate 11,727,883 of OY998256.1, read as the reverse complement.
GTACTGGCTATTGCTTGTGGTGAAAGCTTATTGCGTAAAGGATAGTAACTAGTAAAGATGGCATAGCACAACATAGAAAGGTGTTGGTTGTGTTGGATACTTGGATATCAAGGATAGACTGATAAGAGATAAAATCGATAATTAACACAAATATACATTCCAATAACACAAACGCGCACAACTTAGGGAACTCAAGGGGTTCCAGAGGAATTCCCAGGCCCAAATCTGTCGAGTCCTTGGTGAAGCAAGGATCTTGAGCCAAAACAAAGCTAATAACTTACCTTCAATTTCAATATTCAAAAAGCATACACGATTAAGAAGCTTATTCTCTTATTTGTAATAGAGTTGATGTCTTACATACCTTGATGTGACATTACCATCCCCTTCCTCACAACAAGTGACATCTTCATCCCCTTTCTCACAACCTAACTGATTGTTTATAATCTATATCAATCTAACCTAGCTTGGATATTTAGTCTTCTTAGTTCCAAATACTACTTTTAGATAGAGATTAGAGAAGAACTGCTTCAGTGGTTCCTCTCTATAGAAAATGGATTAGTGAAAGCGTGGATACAGTCCTTCACCAATTGCAAGACGAAAACAAATAATTTACAGTGACATGACTAATGTAAAATTTGATTTTAAAAGAAGATGATAATAAAGAATTTGTTGTTCCTTCATAGCCCCAGCAAGTATGGGTTCAATGTCAAATAGAAAAGTGATTCAAGAAAAATTAGAATATCCAAATGGATCACGAAACTGCCTTAGAACTCTTAAACCATGCATTGTGATAATGTACAAAACTGATATCTTATCTTGGGAGGGATAAAATGGGGATAATTAATCAATTTATTGGTCAACAAAAGACTGAACCAAGTAGTTACCACAGTTCCCCAATAGCATTAAGGAGCTTCCGACAGCCAGTTAACATCTGTCGTTGCTACCTTAAGATGAAAAGAAGATAAAGAAATAAATGTGGTCAGGCAATATGAATGACTATTTGTACATGTTTACTAATAGCCCAAAATATCTAAAATAACCGACTTGTCAAAACCACTTATCTTTGCTACAATACAGAATTAGAATGACAGCAATAGACAGAACTAACAACATTTTTCATCAACCATTTTTTACCAGTACAAGATCAGACCAATATAGATGTTTTGCGGTGCAGAAATGGTAAAATATCCTGATAGCAAAGGGATGTCTTTATGCTCAAGTTGAATAATTAACAAAATCTCAACGTAGAACTAAGCAACCAGCCCCTTATAGAAGACATTTGCTAGGAAAGAGTGCAACAGTATGTAATGGCAGCAATGCCCATCAAGGGAAATGGCTAAGACAGCTCAAAAGAGGAGGAATTCTAGCTAACAAAACCCATGATATAGTTTATACTCGAAAGATATCTAAAGTCGATCCACATTAGGCTATTTGAATTCCATTTCCTTAGAGGAGTTCGGAGAATTCATCTGTCATTACTCGTGGGTGACTTCTGAATTGCACCTAGTATATAATATATATAAATAAGAGAGGAGATTATTATTTTAGGATCTGACTACTATTCTTTAATTAGGAGTATGCCTTGGGCCAGGTAGAGGTGTTTTCTCTGCTGGGGTGTCAAGTAAGTGCATAAGGAGGTTCCTTACTCCCTGTGGCTTGCTTATCTACATGTGATTCAGATTTGTATGCTCTTAATTCCAATAACTTCAGAAGTTTATCAGTTATATGAAGCAATAGCGATCATGACGGATCACATCAAGTATATATAACTTAACATACCTATTCACTAATATTCAATAACCTTGTATTCAGTAAAAGATATACATTTCCCAACATATCAACACCAACTAGCATTTGAAACATAATTAAAATCACAGTTTTGGATTCACTACCAGCAACTGATGTACATCAGGCAAAAGGCAATCAAAGATTGAGCAGTTAACTTACTGATACGAACTCTGCTCCAAAAACTGCAATCGCATCTCAAGCAAGCGTTCATTGAATTCTCCATCACTGACCTTCAACATTTCCCACAAAGGCATCGAAAGGCCATGTTCCACAAGAAGCCTATGTCTTGGCTTTATCTTCCCGTCCAAACTGAAGGAAAAGTACTGGGGAAACCTCCTGATTTGAGTCAAATCCCCCTTCATCTCATTGAGAAAGTACTCCACCTTCGGCCTGTAATTGTTCTCTATACTAAAAGTCAACAGACACGGCGATCTCAATACCATGTTAGCAACCTCCGCATGTGAGAACCCTAAGTCCTGCAAAAACTCAATCTTTGGCAGTAATGTGTTCTCCACGCTGGAAACCAGCAACAACGTCGTCTGACATGTGATTCCATGCCTCCCTATAAACCCTAACCTCCGCAGGAAGAACAGTGTCGGCCTCAATTGACCCTCCACGCTACAAATCAGCAATCTAGGGCACCGATTGATCGATTTCCGGACATCAGGAAAGGGGATCTGAACCTCATTGAGGAGAAACTCAAAGACCGGGTAGATATCGCGGTGCGGATCGCAGGTCAGGAGCTGAGGATACATGTCGAAGATTCGGCCGAAGTCGGAGCGTAGAATCCCCATGGAGGAGAGGCAATCCTCAACCGATTTCAGTTCCGCGAGTGACGATGATCGGAAATTAGGGTTTCTCTCGATGGCTTTGAGAGGGTCGACGTTGAGGCTCTCGAGGTAGAGGAGCTTGTGGCGGAACTGGAGGCCGGCGTCGGAAGTTGCAACAGCAGCAAATTCATCGACGGAGGTGGAGCAAAGCGGGAGGCCCCGGCGGCGAGAGGATAAGGTGGGGAGGACGTGAGGGTTTTGGGTGAGTTTATGGACAGGGGAGAGGGGAACGGAAGGGAAGGGTCTTCGGTGTTGAGGAAGGAAGGGGAAGGGATTGCTGGTGGCGGTTGAGGCGGCAGAAACGGCGACGCCGACGGTGGCCGCTGCGGCGGCGGCGAATTGGGAGGTCATTTGGAAAGCATTGAAGCCTTGAAGGGACTTTGTGGATTATCCGTACGGGGTTTATCTTTTCAACTCCCTGCCGTTTATTTTCGCGCCTTTATAAAAATTGTAAAAATTAAGCCAATCTTATTTAGAATTTTTTTTCAAAATATTCAAGAAAAAATAAATATTTATGTATAAATTCACGAAATTAAAATATTTATACAAATATTCAAAATTTGCATAGAGGTCAGAGAAACGCGACCTAAGACCACGTTTCATTCGTATGTTATATCTCCCCCTGGAAAAATTTGGTCAAATTTGAAATTGTTATAAAAACGCGGCTTGAAACCGCGTTTTATAATCCGTATCGGATAAAACGCGGTTTCAAACCGCGTCTTTATCATTTTGCATTTTAAAATTTAAAAAAAATGAGTAAAACACGGCTTGTTACCGCGTTTTACTTTATTAAAAAAAAAGAAAAAAAAGGGGCAAAGTGCAGGAGAAGGGGAGGTGCCCGGCGGGGAGCTTGGAGCCAGAAGAAGGGGAGACGGAGCCCGGAGCCTCGTCCACCACCCGGAGCAGGAGGAGGAGGTGGCGTCGAAGGAGACGAGCCGGAAGATTCCCATGGCCTGGAGAGCACCCTCAGATCCTAATCTCGATCTCGGAGATGGTGGCGTCGAAGGAGGAGGAGGACCAGGGAGATGGAGATGGTGGCAGAGAAGATGGCAGCGGAGGACGAGGAAGAGTCGCAGGCAGATCGATGGCGTTGATGGCAGTGGGCGGAGGACGAGTCGCAGGCAGATCGAGCCCAATCCCCAAATCTTCTCCGCCGTTGGCAGGCAACGGAGGACGAGGACGCCACCACCCCCTCCTGCTTCGGGCGGAGGACGAGGCTCTGGGCTCTGGCTCTTGGCTCCGTCTCCCCTTCTCCTGGCTCCGAGCTCCCCGCCGACCGCTTCCCCTTCTCTTGCGCTTTGCCCTTTTTTTTTAATAAAGTAAAACGCAGTAAAAAGCCGTGTTTTACTCATTAATATTTTTTTTTTAATTTTAAAATGCAAACTGATAAAGACGCGGTTTGAAACCGCGTTTTATCCGATACGGATTATAAAACGCGGTTTCAAGCCGCGTTTTTATAACAATTTCAAATTTGATTAATTTTTTTCGGGGGGAGATATAATCTACAAATGAAACGCGGTCTAAGACCGCGTTTCTTTGACCTCTCTGCAATTTTTGAATATTTGTGTAAATATTTTGATTTCGTGAATTTATCCGTAAATATTTATTTTTTCTTGAATATTTTGAAAAAAAATTCTCTTATTTACACTCAAAATTTTAGGGGGCTGTTATTCGGACGGTGAAAATATTGCAGTACGCACGGTGCCGGTCCCTCTCTCCGAAGCCGGCAACGCAACCGTCGAACCCGGAAGCTGGAGCCGGCAACGAGTTCACTGACACCGGACTTCAGAGCCGGCAAATATTGCATTCAGATTCGAGATCACGGGTTGCACAACCCACTGCAATATTCACCTGCAAATTCCGTCAAATCACCTGCCCTCTCTATTAATTGAAATGAATTGTGCATCTCGGTCTGTTGCGAGAATCTCTGAAATTGCAAATGATGAAGCATTTGACTTCAACAGTGATATGATTTGTATATTTGAAATTAATTTGAAGTAACTCCCCTCTCTCTTAATGTATATATCCAGCGGAAGGAGGACTCATTAATTCACACATATGTAACTCCTCTCTCTATTAATATATCAATTCCAATCGTAGTCGGCGGGTGAGAAGTATGAAGGATGCATTGGCCTAAATTACCGCGTGTTCTCCGGCTCCATGGTGGCTCGAAGGACGGCGATGAGCGGGGTAGCGACGCCGCTCGTAGTCAAGCAGGAGCCGTTGTAAGTCCGCATTTTGTGCTAATAGGATATTAAATGTTGAATTTGTAGTTGAAAGATATTTTGGTAAACAAATTAAAAATATTAATATTTGTGACCCGTAATTAGGAATATTAATATATAGTATGCATGTTGATTTCGAAAATTATGCATGTTGAGTACAATGTTAATACACATAAAATGGAAAATTTTGGAACATACACATGCAATGGGAAAATTTGGAACATACGCATGCAATGAAAAAATTAGTCCGCATTTTATGTCATTAGTGTCACTAATTATGCATGTGACTTACATAATTTGTTTTTTTTTTTTTGTGATGAGTCACACTATTTAATAGGAAATTAGGAACATATGCATGTAATAGAACAAATACATTTGTGTTTAGATAAGATGTACGGCTAGTTAGTAGAAGGATTTTGTAGTAGTAAAAAATACATTTTGTTGTTGTTGGGTTTCCTAGATGAATTTTGTAGTAGTTAAAATTTCATTTTGTAAGGAATATTCATGCAAGATTTTTGTTGTAAAAAATCCGAGAGTTGTTAAAAATTCATTAGTTGTAAAAAGTGAGACATATCCAATATCGGGAAACTGAATTTGTTGTCGTAAGTTGGCAAAATCCATTAGTTGTAAAAAATGCTCCACATCCAATATGAAGAAACTAATGCATTTTGTAGAGCTCTTTTTTTTAAGTTGTAAACATAATGCATTTTTATTGTAGGGTAATGAATTTTTTTAGCCGTAAAAACAATTTATTCATTCTTGTAGTTCAGATTAGAATAAGAATTTAGTAATTAATTTTCTTGTAAATTAGTCAAACTAAGAGAAGAAAATTTTAAAGGTTTGTAGGCTATGAGTCGTTCGATGACCACATCGCTCTGATGGAGCCTCATTCCATTTCCAATGTTTACATGAACTCGTATGTTGATCATGGGCATCCGCTCCTCTTTCATAACTCGAAACAGGTCCAGCTACCCCAAACCGCCCCTCCACCTGTTACGGTTTTCGATCAACAGGTTAGTACCTTTTCAAAATATGGGGTTAAATCCATATTGATCTGGTATGATTTGTTTAACATTTGACGTACAAGTTGTTCTATATTCACAGCGCCTTGGTCTGTTAGTCGCTCGACTCCGTGCTATAGTGAACTGAGGTGATCCTGAGTTCAAAGTCGTACTATAATACATAACACACACGATACGAACAGACAAAAAACAAGACATGATATTAATCCGACACGGCTCACTTCGTCTAGGAACAGACCACAAAGAAGACATGAAAGTAATTAATGTTGCTCACTCAGTCTTACACGCGTCGGTAGTTAATGTACTGCTGCATGCGCTCCATGTAGGGAGTATCCCACCCATTGACGCTAGGGTGATGGAAATGAGACCACTCTAGTACAGTTGGGGGCAGGGGGTACCCAGTCTTTAACCATACTGGGATCCAGTGGACTCTTCCTGCCCACGCTAGGGTAATAACTTCAGTAGGTGGAGTTTGGTTGGCTCCGGCCACTGCAATGGGAAAGCAAGTATGTGGAGCATCGGTACTGAGTACCACGACGATCTTGTGATATAAGGTGGCTACAGCAAGTGGGATCATCGGTGACTCCATCCACGTCTCATAGCGATGTAAACAGGGTGCTGGGTCATTAAATATCTACATTGTCAATAAGGGCATCGATGGAATTTAACAATGACGCATTTTGATATAACCCACTGTGCGCTCGAAGTTCAGCAGCAACTTCTCTTCGAACTTTCATGTACTGGTGCTCCCCGTATCCAAGAAGCAAGCCTAGGGCACGATATCTGTAGTGATTGTCTCCTACGACGGGATAGACACTGTCAACTAAATCTAGCATGAAGGGATCGGTGTTTCCACTCAACATCACTGCAGGGTCAATTTGTCTTGACGATCTCGGTTGTCCAGTCGAACCCCTACCTCGGCCACGAGACCACCCACGGACGCGTCCCCTAGCAGCACCCTCTCTCCTTCTATGCTCAAAGCCAAATGGGTCACGTTGCATGGACCGACGTCCTGTCAGACGACCATTTCGATTGATCCCAGTTGGCTCGCACATTGTTGTCAGACCAGGGTTGTTCATGGAGAATTATGCCTCACCCATCGTATCCTGTTGGTCGGCCGTAAGGTTGTTGGCATCCATCTCTCTATGAAGTGTGGCATACTCTTGACTGTTTGGGGTTGAATTCTGCACTCCGTTGGCGGGCTCCTCAACAGGAAATAATAGGATCCCACATAACTTGTCGCCAAAACGAATGAATTTGCCACAACTGAATGGGATATCGGTTGGATTGTGCTTCTAAGAAATCATGCACGCATGGCACACCATAAGCTGACCTCCAGTAACGATCCCTACAAACACCATCGTTGTTAGCCGGTAGTGACTTCGTCTTATTGTAATTAGCCAATAACAGCTCGAAGCACTCGTGAGTCACCATCATCAGAAGCGGAGCGAACATAGGTTCACTTAATACATTCCGTTTGATCCTCAATCGTGAGCTCTCAAGAAACCCTCTGATTTGGTCTATCTGTTCCCTGACCATGTTGTCGATACATCAACGAACCCACCAACGGATGTGTTGAGCATGAACTTTAGCTTTGAATGGGCAGACTCGGCAGTGAAACATATTAGCCGCATATTTATTATACATATCGAAAATCTATTAATAATTTCACAGTTAAACAAAGTGGATGAATATGTGAGAACTTACATATTTGTTGTACGTGTCCCCAAATGTAGAAATCGATCAACCCACGCACGAACAATTGTCTCCTTGAATTATGTGAGCCAAGTGTCTTCGAGATACTTTATAAGACCCCAACGTTCCTCCCACATCTCTTTCATCGATTGCAGTCGGGACTCGTAACTTTCTTCAGTCTTCGACTCAAATAAGGCATAACAATCATTGTAGAACGCATTTCACTTCTCGGTTGATTATGTAATCCTCCCCTTCAATTCAATGTTGCATATAACAAGCCACGAGCACAACATATGCTTTACCGTGGGGAATACCTCTCGAAGAGCCTTAATAAGACCCAACTCTTTATCTGTAACAATGACTTCTGGAAGGTGACGTCCGCACAAATGACGTAGTCGCCTCAGTGCCCAGCTGTAGTAGTTTGTGGTCTCCCCTGCCATAAAAACGAATGCAATTGCAAATGTGTTCTTCATGCTAGTAATCCCCACGATCTCCAGCAACGGCATTTGGAACCTTCAAACAATTATATTTATTAGTACAAGCAAAACTAACTCTTATGACATATGCATAATTATGTATTTCAAGTGGTAACTCTTACTCGTTCGTCTTGTAGGTCGTGTCCATCACGATAACGTATGGAAAAAACATTAGAAGATGGCGGGAGTCCAGATGCGCCAAAATTATATCAGTAACCTTGTTTCCTCCAGCTTCGGTGGATTTCCTAGTGACGATATAGTATCCCTTTTGGTCAAGTTGGTGCAACGCTTGTGGCAGGTCCCTTCGTCCCTCTGCAGCACTTCTCTTAAGCTTCGCTTGAGCATTGTACACTTGACGAATGTTGGTCATGCAATCTGGATCATCATACTTCAAACCGCGTAGGACATCTCAAGGTCTAATCCTAATCACGGTGTCACGGCGGACCTTTTGATGTTGAGCAGGTGTTAATCAACCAGCATAGGGATGTCCAAGTATCTTATTCGACAGTTTGTGGTTATGGACACCACATTCGACTCTAATGGTTTAGTTATCAACATCATTTTGATGGCCCTCCAGCTCAAACTCACATCCGAGCTTCGTCGATTTTCCTCGCCTACCCGATGCAGGAGGAAACTTCGAGTCTATGTCTCGAATCTCTCCAGGGCCTCCGTATTTATCACACACTAATCGAAAAGTTCCAAATCCAGTCATTTTGTTCTTCCACGACCGATTGATAACAAAAACCATGTTATTTATCTTTCCTATATATCGAGCTCATGCCTCCATGTTCACTTCATCATCCCAAAACCCATCAAGTTCAAACATCGACGTGTAATCCGTACCCAAATCCAAAGGTTGGTTTTGTTCCTGCATAAATATAACTTTCGTTCTAAGCAAATGGTTCCCATAATATAACTTTCGTCCTAAGCAAATTGTTCCTGCTTATTATTATTATTATATTATTATTATTATTATTATTATTATTATTATAAGTCCACTAAGGTACACATTCTATTCCGATTACATATTGAAAACTATATTACACATGGAAACTATAACGCTATATGATTACAATGCCGATAAGGTACAATTCTACTCCGATTACATATATATATATAATTATAATTCCGCTAAGGTACACATTCTACCACAATCATTCCAACAAGCAAGCTACATTAGATATTGTTGAAAACTACAATGCTGTATGAACAACTTATTTCGAGATTCGTCGCCAGCTCTTCCGGATCACTATAACTGTAAATGTCGAATGGTAGCTCAACTTCATCCCAGTCTTCGAATGAGGACATAATACTATTACCGTTTACTTTTCGTAATAGTATGATATTGTGTATTAGAGAAGTTTTCGAGGGATGATAGTTATAAATGGTTGAAGAAGTGTGATTTCAACGTTGCTAGTACAACCACCTATTTATAGGAGATTTCGATTGCTAAAAATAGGATATTTTATTGCCGGCTCCAGCTTCCAGTGTCGACAACTATTTTGCCGGCTCTAGCTTCCAGTGTCGACAACCATTTTGCCGGCTCCAGCTTTCGGTGTCGACAACCGAGATGCCGAATCCGGAGATCAGGACCAGCACCTTGCATTTGGCGATAACATACCGTCCCAATAGCAAAACCGAAATTTTACTATATACACCCCGTATTCCCTTTTTTATATTATTTTAAAAATAGACTTTGCTCCTCTTAAGTCACAGACGTGTAACTCAAGAGGCGTTGAGTCATACGTCTGTGACTCAAGAGGGCAGAGTGTGGTGTATATAGTAAATTTTATGATTGTAAATATTATCGCCCAAAAATTATAATACTCCAATGTTTTGTTTGGTAAAACAGTTTAATTTGGCGCAATTTAGTTTTTTTTATATATATATATGTAAGTGTGTTTCGATTCTAATTAATTTAGAATGCACTTATAAATATAAAAATACTTTAATAGTATTTGATTAATATATGTATTTAAAATAATGTCATTTTTAATTAAAACACATTATAAATGATGTTAACCAAACATCATTTTTCACGTAAAATCTAAAGTTTTGTTATAAATTTAATTGATTGATACAATTTATAAGATATTTTGTTTAAAATTTATATTCAAGTATTTTTGTATTAAGATAAGATTGTATCCTTAGATAGAAGTTATCAAATTTTCATAATATCCTATCATATCCTTGTAATCTCTATCTTTGGAGAGCAAGGAAACCATGTGTACAAATACCTTATTCAATCCATAGAAAAAGCAAGAAAAAATCTTTCATCACATCCTTGCAATATTTACATGGTATCAGCTTACTCTTGATCCTCACGATCTTCATTCACCTTCCGTTTTCCCCTCTCGCCGATGTCGACCGACAATTTCACCAACAACATTGCTGATGTCTCCAGCGATTAGCCCGACCATAAGAACGCCGACAATCTTCTCTTTGCGGCTGCATGGTCAGGCCCCATGCCTGCTCTGCAATTCCCAAATCTCAACGTTCGCCTTGATCGAACAAATTACACCCTTTGGAGGCACATCATCAAATCTGCACTTGAAGCTTTCGACATTGAGGACCCTTTGGACTTCCTGACCGCTAACTCTCAACCTGACGCAAAGATGTCGGCGTTGTCAGGCTCCGCGGATCCGCCCCCATCCAATCCGGCCTTTACCAGATGGAAAAAAAAGGATCGGCTGATCCTACTCTAGGTTCGCACCACCCTCACGCCATCCCTCCTGGCTCACGTTGCTCGTGCTCAAACGACCCATGAGGCATGGGGCATCCTTGAAAGGATGTTCTTTGCTCAAACTAGGGCGTGCCTGATGCACCTCAAGCAACAGATGCAGAATCTTAAGAAGGGTACTCTAAGTATTCTTAATTGTGTTGAAAATAAACGTGGATTCTCTGATGCCTTGGCAGAGTGTTCCTACATCATGCCCGACTCGGACTCAATGGGTTGGATGCTCCTTATTCGGCTTTTCTCACTGCCTACAACATGCAAACGGAGCCGATTTCATCATATCAACTCCTTGGTCTTCTTTTACGGGAAGAGGAACGTATATATTACTGCCTCTCTTGTTCCCGCCAACGATGCATCTCTTGCGGACAATATCGCCAGCAGTGGGAACAAATCATCACAGTCATCTCCTCGCTCGGATTCCGCTCCATCCTACTCTTCTCGCCCCATGCCCACTTGTTAGATTTGTGCTAGGCTAGGGTACGAGGCTATCAACTGCTAGAATCGGCTTAACACCAGTTAGTTCCCACCCACCAACACCAACACCGGTCGATGAGGTGGCCGCACTAGGTTCGGTCGAGGTGAAGGGTGTGGCCGAGGATTCTCGCAACAGCCCTTCCAGCAGCCTACCTCGGCTCCGCAACAGCGTCATGCATATCAATTAGGCCATCCTCTGCCAACTTTGGTTGACCCAAACTGGTACTTTGACTCTGAAGCAACAAACCATGTTGCCTTTGACTTCGGTAACTTATCCGTTCACTCTGATTACACCGGCACTGAAGGTTTGCAAGTAGGCAATGGTATGTCTCTTCCTATTACGTATTTGGGAACTTCATCTTTACCTGCATATCCTCACCCGGTTCAATTACATAGTATTCTCTTTGTTCTTGATATCAAGAAAGATCTCATTAGTGTTTTCCAATTGACACGAGATAATGATGCTTACATGGTATTTTTTCCTACTTGTTGTTTTGTCAAGGACAAGCAGGGACGAACACTCCTCAAAGGAATCGTTGAAAACGGGTTCTACCACCTTCAAGGCTTCAACCGTCCAAACCCAACATCCACCCACCTTCAAGGCTTCAAGACCACTCTTCAGATATGGAAAGAGCGCTTTAGTCGTCCTCATGAGTCAGTTTTTAGACATCTTGTTTCTAGATTTCATTTACCAGTTTCCAAAAACAACCTTAAAGATGTTTGGGAGTCCTGTCAACTTGGGAAGAGTCGTCGACTCTCTCTCAATAGTCCACATGAGTCAAGTCAATTTCCCTTTGAGTTAATTTATTCGGATGTTTGGGGCCCTGCCCCTGTTACTTCTTTTAATGGCAATTCCTATTTCTTAATTTTTGTCGATGATTGCACAAAGTTTCAGAGAAGCAATTTGGCTTCATTCCTGGCAGATCAGGAGTGGAAGCTATCCACTTGTTAAGGCGACTGATCGATTTTCACAAAGACAGGAAGAAGAACCTGCATATGGCCTTTATTTATATAGAAAAGGCATACGACAAGGTTTCGAGAGAGCTACTTTGGAGATGCTTGGTAGAGAAGGGAATGTCAGGGTCGTATATCAGAGTTATCAGGGATATGTATGAGAGTTCGCTAACAAGTATTAGAACACCGAGTGGTGATTCAGAGTATTTTGATGTTCGAGTGGTGCTTCACCAAGGTTCAGCACTCAGTCCGCTTCTATTCACTCTAGTTTTGGACACACTCTCTGCTCCTCTCCAAGAAGAGGTCCCGTGGTGCATGTTGTTTGTTGACGATATTGTTCTAGTGGACAAGTCAAGATCGGGTTTGGCTCATAGGCTTGAAAACTGGAGAGAGGTGTTGGAGTCTAAGGGTTTCAGAATGAGTAGGACGAAGAACGAGTATGTTCAGTTCCGTTTTGGGGAGGGCAGGGACCCAGATGCATCAGTTGTTTTGGGGGATGGTCCTGTCCCAATGAAAGAGTATTTCAAGTACCTTGGCTCATACATTCAAAGCGATGGAGATGTCAACAAGGATCGAGCATCGAATCCAGGTAGGGTGGTTGAGATGGAGAAAGGCGTTAGGGGTGTTATGCGATAAGAAAGTTCTGGCAAAATTGAAAGGGAAATTCTACAAGGCGGTTGTTAGACCGACCTTATTGTATGGCTTAGAGTGCTGACCTATCACTAAAGCTCAATTACAGAAGTTGTCAGTGACTGAGATGGGAATGCTGCGATGGATGAGTGGGCACACAAGACTGGACAGAATCAGAAATAAAGACATTAGGAACAAGGTTGGAGTTACGAATATTGTTGACAAACTGTGGGAGTCTAGATTACGATGGTTTGGGCACGTTCTTAGGAGACATTAGAAACAAGGTTTGGGCACATCCAGATTACGAGTACTGACCCCCCAGACCCTGTTTTATCGCGGGATATACTGGGTTGTTGTTGTTGATTCCACAAAGTTTGTCTGGACCTATTTTCTCACACAAAAATCCCAGGTTCTCCATTACTTTTAGCAATTTCAGAAGATGATTGAGACCCAATTCTCGGCTAAAATCAAACAATTCCAGTTCGATTGGGGGGGGGGGGGGGGGGGTGAGTACCAAATTGAGTCTCAGGGCATCATTCATCGTGTCTCATGTCCTCACACTCAATCCCAACATGGTGCTGCTGAACGCCGCCATTGAACCATCGTCGAAAAGGGTTTTGTCATCCTTTCCCATGCCAAATTACCACCCATGTTCTGGGAACATGCCTTCCACACTTCTGTCTACTTGCATATAATCGCACCATCACCCATGTGTTGCATTATAAGTCTCCGTTTGAGGTTTTATATGGTTAGATCCCTGATTATAAATTTCTCAAGTCCTTTGGTTGCTTATGTTATCCATTTCTGCGTCCATACAATTCCAATAAATTAGAGTTTCGGTTCTTGCCTTGAATCTTCCTTGGGTACAATTCAAGGCACAAAGGTTTACATGTCTTCATGCTCCTACCCATCAAGTCTATGTTGCCCGCCATGTCATATTTGATGAAACCATGTTTCCATATCCACACCATGTCGGCTCCACTTGACACCATGACTGACACCACATCCCCGTCCTTACCCACTCTCTCCCTATTGCAGCAAGCGGATTCTCCCTGGCCATCGTCGCCCTCCATCACTACCCATGATCATGCGACACCACACCCATCATCACCCTCTGCCACACCTTCCCCCATGCCGACACCACTCCCCTCCCTGGATTCCCCTGAACCCTCAACCCCTACCACTTCCCGCGGCTCTTCGGACACTCACCCAAACACATGTATGATGTCCTCTTCTTCTTCTCCTCAACAACCTATATTTCCCTCTTACTTTTGTCCTGCTGATTATTCTTGTCATACTATGACTACATGAGCTAGGACAAATGATCTTCAACCCAAGGCCCTGACCACCACAAAGCACCCCTTGCCTCCTTCTATTTATCCATATGATGAACCTAAGACCTTTCTTCAGGCCTCAAAATCACCCAAACGGCAACATGCTATGCAGGTTGAATATGACGCTCTTTTGTGTAATGGGACTTGGACACTTGTACCTCGTCCTACTCAAGCTAACATTTTTGGTTGTAAGTGGATGTACAGGATCAAGCGGAGGGCAGACGGTTCTATTGAACGCTACAAGACTTGCCTTGTGGCCAAAGGTTCCCACCAAGAAGAGGATGTTGACTACTTTGACACTTTCAGTTATGTGGTTAAGCCTGCTACCATCAAGATTGAAGGTTCGATAATATAAAATAATGTAATATAGAAATACTCTAGAAGGGGGGTTGAATAGAGTATGCCCGTTTTTCGCAGATATTCTCAAGGCTTTTGAAGCTCGTGCCAAACCCTTTGAGAAAACCTGAATCACAAAGTTAAACAATTCGAACCAAGTGCGGAAATAAGGTAAAGCAATAAGTAAAGGACGCAACGAATTGTTAACGAGGTTCGGCACGAACTTGGCCTACGTCCCCGCCTAGGGTTCTTCCACAACCCTAGGATTCAACAGGCTTTATTGATTCACAAAGCTTAGGATCCTAATAGCTCACCGAGAAGCCTCTCTCCTATACAATTGCAATCTAGTCAACTCACGTTCCCTTGGAGTCCTAGACCTATCTAGAAGAGCCCCACCTCTCTCAGCTATCTAGTACAATCCTCTTACTCTCGAGAATCAATAGCCTAGTGCCCACTTCCTGAGTTATAAACTCTCGAGTATAACACTTTCTCTGAATATATCCTATAAGCTCACTGTGTATCTCTCAAATGCTTTGAAACAAAATATAAGACTCTTAAGAACAAGCAGAGAGAACACGCTGAAGAGAAAAGTAAACTTGAGGGCTGATTGTGCAATGATATTCTTGAAGTGCGTCAGTCATCTCTCTCTCTTCTTCATCTCCTTTATATAGTGAAGATAATCGGCGCCACTTGAGGAAGGAATCTTCTCCAACGGCTATTAGAGATCATGGCAATCTTCACAATCTTCTATACATGGAAACTCTGAAGCCATGATCTCCGATTGTGTCCTTCTTCACTTTTCGACTTTGGAAGGAGATATAATTTGAAAAGCTTCCTGAAATGTTAGGCATATATAATAATAATATGGAAGCATATAATAACATAATATAATATTCGGACATAATATAATAAAGTACAGGTTTTGTGTTTCATCAACACAGCTGTTAGCTTCAAGACCTTTGACACAAACTGTTTGTCAAAGCCTTTGAAACTAATTCCGATTTTCATCAAAGGGAGTGGAGTTATCAATCTCCCCCTTGATGAAAGACAAAACATGTGCATCCCTGCAACTTAGTCAAACAGATATATCATAAGCAAAATCAGACTAAGTACCTGCATGGGTTAGACGAATGTTGGATCATAAGTTTTCAAAGCCAAAGAGAAACATCCAACAAAACGAAACATGTTCTTCCAAGACCCTTGGTTCACAACAGTTTTAAAGTCTAAGCCATCAAACAATCTCCCCCTTTTTGTCTTTCAACAAAGGGAGGAGCGTGAAAATAGTCACCAAAACAATTTCAAAAATTAAACCAAGAGTCGTTCGAATCTAAACGATAAGGCAAGAGATGTTTATCCGATTTAAAAGATTTCCACAAATAAAAATATAATCCGATAACATGCAATAAAAAAGATTTTCCCGAATACGTAACAATAAAGTAAAGATATTTAAAATCCCTTTTTAAAAAAATATTTGATCAAATATATAAAAAGATACTAACCAAATACTAACCAAATACATGATCCGTTATATGTGCTCTACTGTTCAGTTCACAACCTTTGAAATGAGATTCAAGGGTCTTGACACTGAGTAGAAATTATCTTTCGTATAGGGAAAGCTCCCCCTACGAAAGTGCATCCTTGTTAAGCATCCCAATCTCTCGTCTAATGAAGGTGAACCTGTCCTCTGCCAAAGGCTTAGTAAAAATGTCAGTCCATTGATAATCAGTTGAAATAAATGATATGGACACATCACCTTTTTCGACATGGTCTCTAATGAAATGATGCCTTACATCAATATGTTTGGTCCTTGAATGCTGAACAGGATTCTTAGTGATGGAGATGGCACTTGTATTGTCACACTTAATTGGAATACCTTTGAGGTTGATGCCAAGATCTCGCATTTGTTGAGCTATCCAAAGGATTTGGGAGCAACAAGCTCCAGCTGCAATGTATTCGGCTTCTGCAGTGGATAGAGCAACTGAGTTTTGCTTCTTTGAGTGCCAACTGATCAAAGATGCTCCTAAGAATTGGCAACATCCTGATGTGCTCTTCCTATCCACCTTATAGCCTGCAAAATCTGTATCAGAATATCCAATTAAAGTGAAATCCTTTTGCTTTGGGTACCATAGTCCAAGTTCCTTAGTGCCATTGAGATATCGAAAGATCCTCTTCACAACCACGAGGTGAGATTCTTTTGGATCAGCTTGAAACCTAGCACACATGCAAACATTGTTCCAGTCTTGTCTTGATCTAGAGACAATGTTGAGCTCATGGGAGTCTTGGCTGCCTTGGATTGATCCATCTTGAACTTCTTCAAGAGATCCTTAGTGTACTTGCTTTGGTTGACAAAGATCCCTTTCTTTGATTGATGAACTTGTAATCCCAAGAAGAAGTTGAGTTCACCCATCAAGCTCATCTCAAATTCACTGCACATGATGTCAGAAAATTCCTTGCACAAAGATGTGTTAGTAGCACCAAATAATATATCATCAACATAAATTTGAATAACCAAAATGTCCTTTCCTTTGGTCTTGATAAAAAGAGTCTTGTCAATCAACCCCCTTTTAAAATCATTTTCTAAAAGATATTTTGACAAGCGCTCATACCAAGCTCTTGGGGCTTGTTTAAAACCATAAAGCGCTTTGTCAAGTTTATAAACATGATTGGGAAATTCTGAACTTTCAAAACCTGGGGGTTGAGTCACATATACTTCTTCTTCTAGGAAACCATTAAGAAAAGCACACTTGACATCCATTTGATATAACTTTATGCTCATAAAAGATGCAAATGCTAATAAAATGCGAATGGCTTCAAGCCTGGCTACGGGAGCAAAGGTCTCCTCGTAGTCAATACCTTCCTCTTGATTGTAGCCTTGAGCAACAAGCCTTGCCTTGTTCCTCACAACCTTACCATTCTCATCTAGCTTGTTTCGAAACACCCATCGAGTGCCAATGACTGATTGATGCTTTGGCCTAGGCTTCAAGGTCCAGACTTTGTTCCTTTCAAATTCATTAAGCTCACTTTGCATAGCAATGATCCAATCTGGCTCCTGAAGTGCCTCATCTACCTTCTTTGGCTCAATAAGAGAAACAAACGCGTGAAAAGCACAAAGATCTTTAAGTTTAGAATGAGTTTGAACACTAGAAGTAGGGTCAGAAATGATATCCTTTAATGAGTGTGATGAGGAGTATTTGAATTTCCTTTTGCTAGTCTCAGCTCCTTGATTCATCACACTTGTAGGATTGACTTGTAGTACATCTGACTCCGTGGTCCTGTTAGGTTCAATTACAGCAGTTTCTGACGTCTCAACACTGTTGGATTGGACACCAAGGGCTTTGGACGAATCTTCAACACCTTGGGCCAATTCTTCAGTGTTAAGAATCGGTTCCTGCATGTTCCTTTTCTCTGTGTTCTTGGTAGCAGCATCATCACCTTCCTCGTTCTCTTTATGGATGTTAAGATCTATATAACCTTTTTGGGTTTGAAAGAGCTACGTGTTTGTTTACCTCGTGTGCATGCATTGCACATGTCAATACCTTTGAAGTCCATCTCAGGTAGCCCTCTTACAAGCCCTTTGGACACAAGCTTCTGTAGTGTGTGTGGACTCACATGACCGAGTCTCCTGTGCCAAAGCTTTGGATCGTCCGTCAAAGCCTTTAAACAGGTTAAGCTTCCTTGTGCCACTTGATCAGCATTTACGGCGTATATGTTGTTGTAACGATATGCAGTCAAAATAACTTCACCTGTATCTTCTCTGCACACTATACATCTTTTCTTGTTAAATCTGACATTGTTACCACTATCACATAATTGAGAAACACTAAGCAGATTATACTTTAAACCATTAACAAGATAGACATTTTTAATACTATGGCTGGAATCACTTCCAACACTACCAATACCAACGATGTCGCATTTTCCTTTGTCACCAAGAGTGATTGTTCCCGTGGATTGCTCCTTTAGATCATGAAAGAGAGAACTCTTCCCACTCATATGCCTCGAGCATCCACTATCAATAATCCATTTGTGTTCTTTCACCTTGGTGATCTCCTGCAAGACAAACATCAACCTTTGTGGCTAGACCAATAAGCAAATTTGGATCCGTTGTTGGGGCAAACCATATTTGGTAAAATAGTGTCTTTGGGGACCCAAACTTGTGTTATCCGTTCTTTTCTCAAATGAACAGGAAATGTATTACGAATAATATATGGATCCTTTCTTCTATAAGGGCAGGTCTCTTTTACATGTCCCTTTCTAGCACAATGGTGACATATAGGAGAGGTTCTGCTTCCTTTTGCCTTTACAAAAGTGGTAATGTGTTGCTTCTTTAAAAACTTTGGATTGTAACCAATACCACTTTTGTTTAGAGAGCTTTGTTGCTCACCCAACATCTTATCAAGAGTGCCTTTGGATTTGGTAAAACTTATTAGGGCTGTCTGTTGGTCTAGAATCTTATTATTCAGGGAGATCTTCTCGTTCTCTAAGTCATGATGCTCATTTCTTAGAGAGGAGAGATCTTGCTTGAGTTCAGATTTCTCCGAGTCAAGCGTCTTGACTTTAATGTCAAGACCTGAATAAGAAGCTTCAAGACCTTTGACCCTCATAGACAGATCCTCAATAGTTCTTTCCTGGTCCACAGTTCTCTTAATAAGAATGTTAGTTTGGGCAATAAGCTTTTCTTCATTGGCAATCAGATTGGAAAGGAATTCCGATAATACCTCTTTTGGACTTTCCATAAGTTCTCTTACAGTAGCTTCAAGCTTTTCATCGTGGGATTCATCTCCAGAGGCCATAAGACAAATGTTGGCCTTCTCATCGTCGGAGTCAGAGTCGGAATCACTCCAAGTAGCCACCATGGCTTTCTTCTTCCATTTGTCACCTTTCTTGGGCTGGCTCTTTGTCTTTTGAGGGCAGTCCTTCACAAGATGATCTGTTTCACCACATTCAAAACAAGACAACGGTTTAGTCTTCTTTTCATACTTGTTGTATTGAGGCTTACCTCGAAATTTTGAAGACTCTGATCCATCCTTGTTGTTGAATTGCTTCTTCATTTTGAGAATTCTAGCGAGGCCTCTTGTGATAAGAGCAAAAGGATCCTCATCGTCATCCTCATCTTCGGAATCAGATCCATCCTTGGGCTCATCCTTTTAGACTTGAGTGCCAAGTTCTTAGTGCTAGCTGGAAGTTCTCCATCGTCTTCATTAAGGATCATCTCATGCGTGATCAGCTTTCCAAGAAGGTCATCAAGGGGTAGAGTGGTGAGGTCCTGGGCTTCCTCTATAGCTGTTACTTTTGGACCCCATTTCTCCTTTGGAAGGCACCTCAGTATCTTCCTTACTTTCTCAACGTTGGTAAAGCTCTTGCTGAGAGAGTCAAGGTTGTTGGTGATTTCTGTGAATCGTGTGAACATGGCCTTGATTGACTCATCAGACTTCATCTTAAAGAGCTCATACTTTCGAAGGAAGATGCTGATCTTGGTGTCTTTCACTTGGCTCGTTCCTTCATAGGTGACGACCAACTTGTCCCAAATCTCTTTAGCTGACCTACAAGAAGAAATACGGTTAAACTCATCAGTGCTAAGACCACAATAAAGTAAGTTAATAGCCCTGTAGTTTTTGGAGATGGTTTCAAGATCTGCTTGGTTGTATTCAGACTCCTTCTTTGCAACTTTGGTGTCATTTGGTCCATCTTTTTCTGGAATCTTCGGACCATTCTCTATAATGTTCCAAAGCTCTAGATCTTGGTCTATGATGAACATCTTCATCAAAGATCTCCAGTGGACAAAGTTGTTTCCTACAAAGAGTGGCGGTCTGCTTGTGGACCTTCCCTGTGCAAATCCTCCGCTTGCTTCACCAGACATGATCAAAAACTCACAAGATTGTTAGATCAAAAACAGTGAGTAAAGCTCTGATACCAATTGAAGGTTCGATAATATAAAACAATGTAATATAGAAATACTCTAGAAGGGGGGTTGAATAGAGTATGCCCGTTTTTCGCAGATATTCTCAAGGCTTTTGAAGCTCGTGCCAAACCCTTTGAGAAAACCTGAATCACAAAGTTAAACAATTCGAACCAAGTGCGGAAATAAGGTAAAGCAATAAGTAAAGGACGCAACGAATTGTTAACGAGGTTCGGCACGAACTTGGCCTACGTCCCCGCCTAGGGTTCTTCCACAACCCTAGGATTCAACAGGCTTTATTGATTCACAAAGCTTAGGATCCTAATAGCTCACCGAGAAGCCTCTCTCCTATACAATTGCAATCTAGTCAACTCACGTTCCCTTGGAGTCCTAGACCAATCTAGAAGAGCCCCACCTCTCTCAGCTATCTAGTACAATCCTCTTACTCTCGAGAATCAATAGCCTAGTGCCCACTTCCTGAGTTATATCCTATAAGCTCACTGTGTATCTCTCAAATGCTTTGAAACAAAATATAAGCCTCTTAAGAACAAGCAGAGAGAACACGCTGAAGAGAGAAGTAAACTTGAGGGCTGATTGTGCAATGATATTCTTGAAGTGCGTCAGTCATCTCTCTCTCTTCTTCATCTCCTTTATATAGTGAAGATAATCGGTGCCACTTGAGGAAGGAATCTTCTCCAACGGCTATTAGAGATCATGGCAATCTTCACAATCTTCTATACATGGAAACTCTGAAGCCATGATCTCCGATTGTGTCCTTCTTCACTTTTCGACTTTGGAAGGAGATATAATTTGAAAAGCTTCCTGAAATGTTAGGCATATATAATAATAATATGGAAGCATATAATAACATAATATAATATTCGGACATAATATAATAAAGTACAGGTTTTGTGTTTCATCAACACAGCTGTTAGCTTCAAGACCTTTGACACAAACTGTTTGTCAAAGCCTTTGAAACTAATTCCGATTTTCATCAAAGGGAGTGGAGTTATCAAAGATTGTTCTCTCCCTTGCTCTCACAAATGCTTGGTGCCTCCGTTAGGTCGATTTTAACAATGCTTTCTTGAATGGTGACTTGTCAAAATATGTCTTCATGGCTCAGCCCCCAGGCTTTGTTGACTTATCTCATCCTAATGTTGTATGTCTCTTGCGCAAGGCGTTGTATGGTTTGAAGCAAGCCCCATGGGCCTGGTTCACTAAGCTCCGCCGTTTCCTACTACAACATGGTTTTTGTGCTTGCAAGTCGGACACTTCACTATTTGTCAAACGACAAGCACAATCTGTTCTCTATATTTTGGTTTATGTTATTATTACAGGCTTTGCCTCAACTGAGATTGAAAAATTTGTGCTCTTGCTTAATCATGCTTTCTTCCTCCGTGATCTTGGTGATCTTCACTATTTTCTCGGCATAGAGATGACGCGCACTCGTAACACTATATTACTATCTCAGCAGAAGTACATCTGGGAGCTTATCCTGCGTAGCAAAATGCAGGATGCACGCCCTATTTCATTGCCTGCAAAGCCGGCCTCTCGCCTAATCAAAGATGGTGATCCGTTTCACGATCCACATCTTTACATGAGTATTGTTGGGGCATTACAATATGTCACTATCACTCGGTCGGTGATCTCCTACGATGTCAATAGAGTTTGCTAGTTCATGTAGTCACCCACAGAGACACACTGGTTGGCTGTCAAACGGATTCTCTACTATTTGAAATGCTCTCTCTCATCAGGTTTGACTATTTTCCCTTCTCTAGATCACCGTCTTCTTGCATTCTTTGATGTTGGTTGGGCTTCCGATGGTGATGACTATCGATCACAACATGGCTTTGTGGTACATTATGGTGGCAACCTGGTTAGCTGTGCTTCTATGAAGCAAAACGTGGTTGCGAAGTCCAGTTCTGAGGTTGAGTATCGCGCCATTGCCTTCACTGCGACAGAATTAATCTGGCTTCAACAATTGCTTCTTGAGCTTCAGGCTCCCATTGTTCAGCCTTCCATCTCGCTCTGTGATAATCTCAGTGCCACCTATATGTCTGAAAATTTCATCAGCGATCCAAACATATCAAAATCAATTATTATTTTGTTCGCGAACAAGTTGAAGACGGGTCACTTGTTGTCCGCCATTTTCGCTCCCAAGATCAGATTGCAGACATCTTCACCAAAGCAGTTGGCACGACTCGATTTCAGATGCTCCGTTCCAAGCTCCATGTGCAGAATCCTCCATGAGCTTGCGGGGGGCTATTAGGATAAGTTTGTATCCTTAGATAGAAGTTATCAAATCTTCATAATATCTTACTCCATATCATATCCTTGTAATCTCTATTTTTGTTCGTCTCTATCCTTGGAGAGTAAGGAAACCATGTGTACAAATACCTTATTCAATCAATGGAAAAAGCAAGAAAAAACTTTCATCACATCCTTACAATATTTACATTTTGATTGATACAATTTATAAAATATTTTGTTTACAATTTATAAATGATATTTTGTTTAGAATATTAATCAAACACTATTCAAGTGTTTTTGTTTATAAAGTCATGATAAGAATGTTATAATTAATGATGAGTTTCAACAAATCTTATAATACCACAACGTCAATACATTATCATCTTATCAAAGAACATTGTCTCGTCTTGACCAAAAAAAGAACATTGTCTCGAGTATTGGTTTTTTTTCCACCATTGTTAAGATAAAGGATAGTTGAGTGAAATTTGAAAATACACAAGTCATACTCAGTGTAATTGTAGAATGGTTAAGATATATTATGTTCGTTCAACAAAATATACTGTATCATTTTACTTATTTGTACAAATTTTAATGAGACAAACAAACACTCATGATACTCTCATTTACTCTACTATACAATACTGTATTTTCTCAAAAATTGTAATTAATCATCTGTTAATAATTACAAGGATAATTATTTAAAATAAACACCAAAATAGATAAAATGACATATTTTTTCCCTAACAAGTAGCACTCCATACTCCATAGTTCATAAACATATTTTATTTATAAATAAATCCAAGAGCATTGATGAAGTAGATCTGCTCCTTTGGGCCCAAATTCAGGCTCCTTTGGGCCCAAGGTGTTGATTTTTGGTGAAGAATTTACCCACATTAAAAATCCCATATTTGCAGGTGTACAACATACGCTCTGCCACATTACTCCCTTGAAGGGGGGGGGGGGAATTGCAAGCGTACAACATACGCTCTGCCACATTACTCCCTTGAAACAATTTTTAATCAATTAAGGAAGGAAGGAAAAAAAAAAGGAAATCTTGACCAGCCTCGGTCTTTGAGTTCTTCGCTGACCCGCTACCGATAAGGTTGGAGTTTAGTCTTGGAAGGTTGGTGTGGACGTCTTTTCGTGTTTGCTGACGTTTGGAGAAAACGTGGATGTGCAATCGACACCTGAAGGCTCGTGAGGGAGTCCAAATCTGAGGCGTCCGCAGTTGTTCCCCAGGAGGCTTTCCTGTGTTGTTTCTCCCGTTGGTGACCGCTCTTGATTCCTCGGCAATCCGACATTCATTCTCCTGCTTTCTGATAGTGTTTGGTGGTGTTCGTTTAGTTTTTCTTTGCTGTTAGGTTATTTCTTATGATGGTTTGCCCATCTACCAGTATTTCCAGTCTCTCAGTATATCCAGATGTGGTTGTCTCGTATATTGAATCCTTACTTGTATCAAAAAAAAAAAAAAAAAAAATAGAATGCCAAATCTAAATGCACAAATCAATTTGAAAACAAGGCCTGGCCCAACTTAATATCCGAGCCTAGTCCAGCCCAAATCAATTTTTGACTAAAAGCAAAAATGTCATCATCTCTAAACGAATAAGTCATTTATGAGTAATTTTATAAAGAAATCTATAATCTATAAATAATTTTCTTGCAAAACAGCCGTATATATATATATATATATATATATATTTGACATAGATTAATTAGAAGGAACAAAAACATATGAATGAGAAGAATTTCACAGTTACCCTAAAACAAGAAGAAGTTTATAGAAAAAGAGACTCGATTGATAAGAAATAGATATATATTAATTTTTTTTTAAAAGAAGAAGTTCATCTTAGTTTTGCATCTTATTATTCATTTTTCAAAATTAATATATGCCAAAGAAGAGAGATTTTAAAATTAAATCAATTAAATGGTATTAAAGTACATTATTATACCAATATCAATAAAAATTAATGTCAAAGCGTGTGCATAATAATAGTTTGATTATTTTTAATATTAATTAAAAATAAATAACGTGTAAATCAAATATTGCATAAAGCAAATTACATTTAACGGACTAGACATACCTAATAGAGTATATCAGCTAACTAAATGAGCAAACAACGTAACTATGACATGTCCCATGCATCGCACGGGCATGCTCACTAGTAAAGAAATAAAACTATGTTCGCCTCAATTTCATTTTCTAGTTTAATTTTGTAATTAAATTCCTTTTCATTGTCATACAAATTATACAAATTATTCAATTCACGGTTCACCATTTTTTTTGTTACGGAGGAAATCTTTTGGGCGGAGGTCAGGTTTTGCTGACGCTCCATCCAATAGGTTCCTTATGAACGAGAGCCCTGAACTCAGAGTCAGAGTGATCTATAATCGATGTACCATCCACCAAGAAAACTAAAGAAGTTGCTTTGTCGACCCCTTGGTTCACAGTCCAGTGGTGGAGCTAGGATGAAATCCAGGGAGGTGCTAAAAAAATTTCATAAAATATTTTTTTATACCTATTAAGAAGATTTTTACAAAAATATTTAAAAAACTAAACTAAAATTGTGATTTATTTATGATATTTTTATTTAAATAGTTGAGAGAAACAAAAAAATATAGGAAAAAAAATCAAGAATAATTACTTTTAAAACAATATTGAAGGAAAACATTAAATTTAAATATGACATTTTTTAATTGAAATAGTTTAAAGAAACTAAAAATATAGAAAGAAATCCCTAAATAATTATGTGAAATAATGATATGATAAAACAAATAAAAAGTGAGGAGACTGAGATTCGAACCCAAAATCAATTAATTCCTCTTTACCATTTGAGTTAGATAACACTTCTATTTCAAATATTACTTAAAAATCTTATATTACCTTAAATATACTTAATATATGTTAAAAAATTGTTTTTTTTTTTTCCGGCCAGGGGGTGCTCGAGCACCCCCGAGCTCCGCCCCTGGGTCCACCAATGCCTATATAGTCTACGAGACCGTCATGCACACTCGTAAATGATGTATAAATAACTAGTATTTTTTTTTAATAGGAAAAAACATATAGAGGGACATGTTACATCACCCCTTTAATTTTTAGGGTACCCCCTTCTATGTTAGGGCATTTAGATCCAAGACTACAAACACATTAACATGATTGTTTTTTTCCCCTCTCCTTTCCTTTTATCCACCGACACCATCACACCATTTACTTGTCTAGTTTTGTAACGCAAACAAATGTTACATCGTGTGACACTAACAATTTCTCTAAAGTTTATTTAAAATGGAAACTAAAATAAATATTTAAAATTATTTTTGCTTCAATTTAAAGCTTCTCTATTTTAAAGATTTAGAGAATCATTTATTTTTAAAAGATGTTGCAAATTTAGAGAAATTTTTCTATTGCTTCCCCATTTTTGTTAATGAGGTACAAAATCTGTTAGACAAAAAAGGTCTTAAAATTCTTCAAATACTCCAAAGTTCCAAAATGAGGAATCTATTAGAGGTGCTCTTACAACCACGACTAAACAAGCGTTAAGAATACTCCTTTCTGGGATAGAGGTTTCGAGTATGATCGCTCGGCAATTTTAGATATCAATAAAAATGATAAGCCAACCACACAGAACATATCAACAAAAAAGTATCATCTCGATCAGAGTAGAGAAAAACAAAACTATTACCATATCTAATAAATCTATTAGTTACGAATCTTTCTGTATAAAACCCTAGAAAAACAATGTACGATTGAAGGACAAAGTTAAGCGAGATCGACACCGACGATTTTAATTAAGGATTCATGAAAATTGTAAAAGGGGCTCCATGGATGAGTTGTAGGAGACAAAGCTACTACCTCATAAGTTACATTTAGGAGGAGGAGGAGCCCCTTTACATTTGAAGTTATGAATGACATAACATGTAGGAGTAAAAGCTTACTTGAATACAAGAAGAGAAAGCTGGATGATTTAATGCAATCAACTTATTTCCACACTTTTTTTTTTATATGGTTCCCAATTTTTAGGTTTTCCTTGTAGAATTGACGTGGATTTGTGAAGGTTTGTTTTGATGGTCCAAATTAAATAGCCAAGTTGCATTATCAAATCATATATATGCCCACATATCAATTAAGAGTTTGATATATATTTTGTAACTATAGCTAGGCCAAGATTTGTAACTATCTAGGCAGACATCAGATGAACATTGCTCATGTGTGATATTAAGTGTTGGTTGATATGTCACAGAATCACAGTTAGTAGAGATGTCAAATATATGATTGAGACCCATCCAAAATTTGCACCTTATCTTCTTTTTCACCTTTCCCTTTAATTTCATTTTTGTCAATTTAGAGGAACAATAAGCATCAATAAGGATCCACAAGGATTCCGTGGAGTTAAACTTTATGAAATCTAAAGTGGATATCCATATATAACGTGTTATACTCGTCGATCTATATATGTTATTAATACGGTTTTCTATCATACACCCATGGCGTATAGGATAAGATTCTCATTTTAGAAAAAATATATTCTTAATTAAAATGTATTAGCCAAATTTTAAATTAAATTTTTAATTTTAAATATATCCTTTTTAGTTTTTTTTATAAAGTATTTATAGTCTTTGGCATCCTTTTAACCATTTGGATATGGATATTACACATATATTGTTCCTATATATAATGCAATGTAGTATAATAACTCCTAGTATAATTTATCCACCGGCAAAACCCGTAGCTTCCACTCTCTCCACATGATCGAAATTCAGTTTACCGCAGATAGTGTCTGCGACCGCCCCTGAGATCCTGGTTTCGCACAGAGCGAGTACATCCACCGCACAACTTCGACAAAGATAACGAATAGCTCTTCTGAACGATTTTTTTCCTGCACCAAAACAATTCCAGATCAGAACATTCATAAACACTAAATACCAAAAGGACAAGTGAAAGACAAAAATCAATCCAAATCCTGATCCAAGTAGGCATCTTCTAATCTCCTCTCTTCCGAATTCCCGACGTCCCTCCAAAAACGACCCTCAATCTGCTTAAGGCTTTCCTCTGAGTCTGCCGACTCGCACGAGAATTCCACCTCCATCGTGTCTTCCCTGGTCGCTGAGTCCCCATCGTAGCGCTGCTCCTCAGGTTTCAGCTTCTTCTTAGGGCCTTTCGAAGTGGCTCTGTCACACTGGACCACAATCAGGGCAGACTCCGGCCCATTCACCATGGGCTTGTTTTTCTTAGTCATTTTTCTCTTCCTATTAGTCTTTCCATCTTTTCGGCCCACCTCGGACTCCCCGGGCTGGTCCATATACGGCCCATTCCTCATGGGAGCAACAACCTCCTCGGTTTGGCCCATCTCCGCGAAAATAGGGTTTGAGTGCAATGTCACCCCTTTCACGGACATGACCTTGCCTTTCTCTTTTTCCTTAACACCCGTAGCGGCAGAGAGTTTCATACTTCTACGAGGGTATTAAGTACAAAGCACGAGTAGTTGCAAAGAGTTTCATTCAGGGTGAGAGGTAGACTACAATGAAATTTTCTCACCGGTGGTCAGACATACTTCTACGAGGGTGCTACTAGCAATAGTTGCACATCAGAATTTGGAGCTTGAACAACTAGATGTGAAGAAAGCTTTACTACGCGGAAAGATGGAGGAGGAGATATACATGACTCAACCAGATGGCTAGCTTTTAGGTTCCTGGCAAAAAGGATCATGTTTGTAGACTGAAGAAGTCTTTATATGGGCTGACGTGCTGAACCAATTCACCGAGGTAGTGGTATAAAGGATTTGATAACTATATAGTTCAACTTGGATATAAGTATGATTTTTATGTACGTGTACCACAACATTCTAGACACTGGCGGATTTAGGGGTAGGCTCGTATGAGCGCGAGCCCACCCCAATCCCGGAAAAAAATACGAAAGGTTAACTATAAAAAAAAATAAAAAAATAAAAAATAAAAAGGTCTAAATTAATTTAGAAGTGAAAATGGATCATAAAGTTTACCTTTCCTAGTTGGTAAAGTATAGATGGAGAACTTTTTCTTCTTTATTAGAGCCCAAGTTCAATTCCCACTTTTTACATTTTATTCACTTATTTTTTTTGGTAAACAGCGCCTCAAAGGGCGTTTTTTTATTCACTTATTTTTAACTATCTTTTTGTATATAAGTTTAAATATCTTTCTAAATTGAGAATAATTAATTTCAATTAGTATTGTTAAATTTTTTTACATAACCCTTCACAATTAAATTTATTTAAAGTTTAGCAAAACTCGTTTCATTATTACTTAATTTTTAGCCTAAATCTCGCCCACCCCTATATTGCGGGTTGGCTTCGCCACTGATTCTAGAGGGTGGTTCACGCATTTATCTGGTGTACACAACATCGTGGAGGTTCGGTCATATATCGGATCAAGTCATATATCAGGTATATTGTATGTTCGGTCAGGTAAATTTTCGGGTCGGATAAGTTCAGGTCAAATGGATTTCGGTCAAGTCGGGTAACATTTAGTTTTATTATAAAATGATTGATTATTTTTTATTTATCTTAATTAATGACTATAATATATAAACATCATTTATTTAGTTATATTAAGTCTCATTATATAATTTACAATATTTGAATGCATGTTTAAAAATAAGACAATTAAAGTAATTATAAGGATGAGTCGGGTTTGTTCGGGTCGGATCAAGGACAGATTGGGTATGGGTCGGATCGAACTCGGGTTCATCCGATTATCGGATCAAAATAGGTCAGGCTCGGGTTCAAATCGGGTTATCCATATGATGCTAGATTTTCGAGTTTGGATTAGAATGAGTCAGATATTGGATTCTCGGGTCGGGTCAGATTTTGTCAACCCTACGTAGGATTATGCTCAATCAGTATGCAAGGGTGGAAGGATGTGTTATGACTGTAAAAATAACTAATATTGATCATAAGAAAGAAAATGAATAATAAGGAAAGATAAAATATGAAACTTATATATATAAATAACTTGAGATTGACATGCATTGTGATTGATATTGAGATCGAGTTCAAGATTGAGATTGAGATTTTGACTGATAAATATAGACTTTCTGATAGATGTTATACATTAATTTCTAATTTTCGTTTGAGTTTGAGATGAGATCGAGATTGATATTGAGATTTTAGTTGTTAAATATAGCTTTTGTGATAGATGTTATATATGAATATCCAACTTGCTAACATGGATAGTCAATGAAAAAAATTCAAATGCTTTTAATTGAAAAAATTCAAACTTACAAAATATGTCAAAAAATATCCAACATTATTTAGTAATGTATTTTTATTTAAAATAAGAATATATTTGGTTATACATATAAATTTAATTAATTAATATAATTTAAGTAAAATTAAAAACCTCATATATTCTTAATTACTTAAATTATATTAATTAATTAAATTTGGAATTTATTAAAAATATATTAATTAATTAAAAACCTTATTTCGTTGTACTATAGTTTAAAAATTCTACAATTAGAATAATCTTGTTGAATTAAACAAACCTTAGGTGAATAATGGAGAAATTGATAAGAAAAATTAAATTAAAACTATTTATCATATTTATTTAAAATTTGAAATTTATTAAAACTACATTATTATTGAAATCTCATTCAGACGACGAGCTTTGTATTTATGTTGGTCGCTTGAGTATATGGCACTTAATTTTCCCGCATAAATTTTGGTGAAATTTCGAAACTCGTTCAAGAGAGGAACAAGTCTGTACAATGTCCGTCGTCCGAATAAAAAGTATAAAACCTAAAATGTGCAACCCGACTTCCCTCTTCTCCTTCCCGCTTCTACCCCGAAACCCTAGCACCTACAGATGCCGCCTTCTCCTTCGATTCACCGTCCCTACTGCTTACCACTTCCTCCTCACCTGCTCCTCCTTCGATTCCCGCCACCTCCGTCCCTTCGACACAGTCGCCGCCTTCTCCTTCCTCTTCTTCTCACGCCGAGCTCTCAAACTCGCCCTTCAATGGCTTCCTCCGTCCTCAACTCCTCATTCCCCATCCTCTGTCTCTCGCCGCAGCAGACCCTTGCCACGAACGACGCCCACGCCGGCGCCATCTCTCCAGGCTCCAAGGAAGGCGGCCCTCCTTTCCCTCTTGCATCCACCTTCGTGAACGAGGATGAGGACTGACCCATTCGGACCCGGAGGCACCGGATTCACGCGACCCGGACACCGCCTGGCGCCATTTGACATCGCCTCGTCGGAGCTTGCTCTCCCATCTCTCCGCTTCGAAAATAGACCAGAGAGGAAGAACACTGCCTCCCACCATCCTATCGATTTGGTTTTTGCCCCACGGTTCAAGAGAAAGGTCCGTTCGAGTTAAATTGATTGTCAAACAATGGTTGCCTACAAAGGTTGTAACTTTTTCTCAAGCTTTATTGTTCTTTGTTGGTCTCATCTGATTTTTAATAGTTGTTGTGTCAATTTCTTCGATTAGGTCAAGCCACAAGCTGTCAAGAGTCCTAATTTGTCTTGATACCTGAGGTACTTTGCGCTCTCTCTCTCTCTCTCCCCCCTAGAATTGTGGCATATTCAAGCAAATTCCTAGATTTTGAGCCTTGTGAAATGATTGTATGCATCTGTTTGCGATATTTGTTGATTCTCGGTTTTCTGATTGTGGAATGCTGTTGTGTTGTTTCAAGTAATAAAAGTGTGAGTTTTGTGGTTAGTTTAACTTGATTTTTGTCCCTTGATACTTCAATATTCTAGATTTTGTTTCCTATCATTTTTTAATCCAGTCATTCCTGTGATTACAAAACAGAACTTCATATTCTTGGTATTAGTTGCTTTGTTATTGACATGTTTGATTTACATTTGCATCCATAAGATGATATCTGATGTCATATATATTCCTAGTCCCATGTGCACAGTTTGTATTAGTCTAAGCTGATAAGTTTGCACGCCGAAAATTGGGGATATCATATCTATTACTCTCTGTTGTTATGTGTGTGAGGAAAATGGTAACTGTTGGTCCTATCCTCATCAAGTGCAATTGTTCTGTGTAGATGCAACTCATCAAGTGCAATTGGAGCCGGAGGAATGCAGAATAATCAAGCCTGTACAGTGATCACTATGAGCATCCTCAGTTCGACATTTTGAACCGAAGGTAACTGTAACATTAAAAGAATGTGCAAGACATCATTAAAAGAAGTAACATAACTCAAATCTTGAGATTCATATGTTTAATATGGTTATGAGTTGAAGCTTCATGCCTTCCACTGATTTATTTTATATGATATACTCATTTTTTAATCTATATGTGGTGTGTTTATGCTTCTTGTCTGTTTCATGTATCTTGTTCAATTTTAAAGAGCCAGTACACTTATACAGTGGTTAACAATTTTCCTATATCAAATATTAATCTGTTTTGGTTTCCTCCTGCTGGAAATTCGAGATTTGATTTATCTCAAAAATAGGAAATGTGTCAATAGCGTTAATGATCTTATGTTGCTAGGTGGCAGATTCTGACTTCCTTTTGGATAAAAAAAAAAGTGACTTCCTTAGATTTGAGAAGAATGTGCACTGCATAGACCATCCATTTCTCTATTTCCATTGGTATAAAAAAGTATATCATACTATTCTGAAATGCATTACTAAGGAAAATAAGCAGTCCTCCTATGTTCTGAAATGCATTACTAAGGAAAATAAGGAAAACGGTATTTTCCCGTGAAGAGTACAAAGATTGATAGGCTGCAGCAAGACAAGAGAGGAATGATTCTGATCATGGCATCTCTCTTTCTCTTGACTCAACAAGTAGAAAAGATTTATCAATTACAATGGTTAACGATAGTATAGTATATTTTTTAGAACATGAAGATCAATTGTTGCTAACGCATATTGATGAGCAAGAAAATTAACAATTCGCGTGCGAAGCACGTGAATAGCAATAGTTAGTAATAAAAGTTCAAGTTACACTTTATGTAATTGGTTTTACTTACACCATCTTTTTCTCTGTTTGCAGAAAAATGATTCAGCATTTCATCTTTTTTTTTGCACAACATTCAAGCTTCTAGATCATCAATGGCTTTAGATAGTGACTTTGTAAATATTGGCGCCTTCGACTTTGAATACGCAGCAGCCTTCTCAGCACTCGTCGGATCCGCAACCAGCTTCGGCTATGGATATGCAGTCTTCTCAAGAGCCTCCGGATACGCAAATGCTTCAACTATTCGGCCCTCGTCCGCGCAACACTAGGAGGTATCTCTCGCACTCCTCTCCTACTTCCTCTAAGTAATGAAGTTGGATTTGTGAATAGGTTTGTATTTGTGAATTTGCATGTGGTTGCAAACATGGATTTGTGAATTTGTATGCGGATTTGTACGTGGATTTGTATGTGGTTGTGAACTTGGCCATGTGTGTTGTGTGTTTGTTGTGCAAGATGAAACAGGTTTGTGCACATTTTTGTGCTAAAAATAAAAATGTGCACAATTTCGGTGCAATTGCAAACAGGGGCATCAGCCATATTTCAATTTTTTTTAAAAACAAATCATACTCAGGCGACGAACATTGACATAACTCGTTGCCTAAATTTATTTTTTAAAAAACCCACTCATATTCAGGCGACGAACTTAGCTAAAAATATGGTCGCTTGAGTCACCTTTTGTATTTTATAGAATTCTCTAACCAAATTCGGGCGACGAACTTTTGAGTATAAATCCGTCGCCTGAAGTGAGTTGGCTCGGCTCGGCTTAGAATGCCCTTTTAGGCCTGACAATATATTCAGGCGACGAACATTTTTTCGGTTGCCTAAGGTTACTCAGGCGACGGGCAACATGACATCCGTCGCCTGAATACTCTAGGGATGACAGTGAACTGACCACGGTTTAGGCGACCGATGTTCGTCGCCTGAGTGGTAAGGCGACGAAAATCCCCTCTCAGGCGATGAAATGGGTCCGTCGCCTGAAATGTAATTTGGCATAGTGAACTTTAATTTCCAAAACTTAATTATTCCACGCTCATACATTGCACCAAACAAGAGGAAAAAATACATATAGACCTCATATTTCTACTAGCTTATGTCATAATAAGTACACCCAATCCACCAAAATCAAAATTATCTTGATAAAGGGAAAGAAAATGGGGAGCTTATAAAAAAAAAACCATCTCCTCTTTGCTTAACCCTAACTAATATTAATAGTGTTATTATTTAACCACTCTTTATCTTAAAAATTTACAAAAATCGCTCGATATTTGTATATCTATTAACATTTACCACCGATTTTTTCTGTATTTTTCGTGATAGGAAAATACGAAGGGTGGTACATGTTACAATTATACAATTTCGGGCCATTTTCTATAATTTCCAAGATAACGTGTGGTTAAAATAGAAAAAGATGAAAATAAGGATTGTTAAATGTGATTTAATTAGTGTAATCACACCATATATGTATGAATATATATAACACGTACAACATATATATATCTTTAGTGGCAAATGTGGTAATTAGGGCGGGTAACGGAGGGGCAAAACGGTCTTAATTAGAACTGGGCGCCGGTGTAGGTCTGGCCGAAGGACCAGCCGGCGGGGGCGGCGTTGTAGGAGACGACGCTGCGGCCGTCGCTGGTGGTGACCCTGAAGGACAGGCTCTGGCCGTCCAGCAAGGAGTTGCTTTGCCAATTTTGGCCCCAGTTTCGCGACATCGCCTGCCACATCATCGACTTGGAGCCCCTCACGGCCACGGCGTTGACGTCGCCGGCGCCGGCAACGTTGGTGATGAGGACTAGGTTGAAGTATGAGTGGCCGTTGATTGTAAACCTTATCCCTCCCCTCTTCCTGCAGGCCACCCTGCATGAATATATATAATTATTTACCAAATATTATTTATTTGATTAGGATAAATTATAGGAAATTACTTGTTAACCAAGAAAATTTGGGAAACTTAATCATTCAAGTACAATGACATGCATATATCTGTGTAATGAAAAAAAAAGATGATTTAAACCCTTAAATAGACTATTAGGACTATGATCTATTCGTAAATGTAGAGCGGCTGAGTTAGATCAAATCGAACTAAAACAAAAAAAAAATGCAAAAAAAAAAAAAAAAAAACTTACATTTTTTTTAATTAGAAGAAAAGAGAATGAAGTAAAATAAATTATATTGTATGTATATATAATCTAGCGCATATTTATAGATATTGCTTTGATGACTTTAAAAGTGTTAAAATTGAAAATGAGCATGTATTATATATGCACAACTCAATTTTTAATTAATGATCACATATAATATAATATAACCCCTTTTTTTTTTATCAAAAGAAAAGTCAATCCTCTTATCCAAATTTAATGTCATAAATCAATTTTGAAACAAGGAAAATAGTACATTTTGTAACATTAATTAGTTGAACAACTAGTTCTTATTTAATGAAATGAGTTTGGGTGAGCTCAAATATCAATTACAGTACATGTTATATACAATTATAGACTATTTTGCACAGCAAAGTGATTTGACTCAAGTGGCATGAAATCCAAAAATTTACCAGCTGGGATGTTCAAAAATAGTGACTAATAAAGTGAGTTTGATCAAATGGGTAAAACTGTAAAATGATGTAAATTTACTATATATAGAGAGTTTTCCTTTTTAAAAAATTAAAATAAAAATAAATTACCTTCTGTAAGCAACAGGAACAATCCCAGCCCTATATTGTGCAATCTGTTGGAACACAGGCTGTGAAAGATCAAAGTGGAGAAGAGGAGGGCTGCAGCAGCCTCCCGGCGGGCAGAAGTTGGTGGCGGTGACGACAATGACGCCTTTTAGGCACCATTGTGGATCGTCCACGCACACGATCTCGTAGCACGAGCCACAAGCGAGCCCATTGTTGAACAGGGCAGTGCTCAGGGCGGCTGTGTTCGTACCGTAGCCTTGGCTATATAGGTTCCCATATCCACACGCCCCTCCTACAAAGGATATGTATATATCACACGCAGTGAGCACATAGCGAACTATTTCTTTTGCCTTTTACTAAATGATAACGGTATCACATTCTTAAAACTTAACTCAATGTAATGTCATTGTATTGCAAAAATCGCGTTACATGTAACTTTATTTACATATGATAAAAAATCGCGGTACTTGTAACTTTTGACATGTTTTTGTGAATTCTAAAAGCGAGTTACATAATTACGTACCCATTGTTCCAGACGCGTCACCTCCTCCGTAGAAGGTGGCGTGAGCCTTAGTCCACCCGGCTTGTCCTTGAACACAAGTCGCCATTCCGAGAAGAGCAACGAAGAAGAATCCGACAACTTCCATTTTCTTTTTTCCCTGCAAATTTCACACACAAAAAAAAGGGACTTCCTTTAAAACACAACTCTTGCAATTGCAGAAGATTAAGACCCATCACCTGATTTGCATTGTTTTAGCTTCACTTGCATTACCTATTTTTTTCCTTTCTCCAAGTTGTATTGCAAATGTGTTTGAAGTTGTGAGGTGGGAATAAATACACAAATGGAGGAGGCCTCTATGTTGCAGCTACAATGTGGGCCTGTGGGGCCCAGCGCACTCTTGTAAGGTGTTTGCCCAAAAAGAACTATCAAAGAGTGAGAAATGGCCAAAAAGAACTTATATGATGTTAAGTGTAATTGAATGTAGTTTATATGATATTTAATGTGATGTCTGGAGTCTATAATCTTACTTTTATATATATAGTAATAGTTAATATAATGGGTATAACATCTAAAACATTGTCTTGTCATGTACCACTCTGTTTACTTTTAACTGTCGTTTATTATTTATACACGCATTTTAATTCAGGGTAATAAAAATTGTTGTAAAGTACATAAGTATGTAAATTCTTCGATAAATCGTAAGGAAGTCTTGGGTGTAATACAATAAACCATTGGGGTCAATTCAGGTCTATTTCTCATTGTCTTCAGATCCGATCCGTTTCAGACAATATACTGATGGATATAACTTATTTAGGCTTATAAACAACTAATCATGTCTATATTCTCATATGTCATCTATAGTAATTTTTTTTAACATGTAAAAGGGTTTTGGTAGTCAAATATGTATCAATTGCATGGGGTTAGAGACATTGAAGGTGGGGATTCTTGTTTTTTTTTGGGGGGAATGGCAGTTCTTTAGGTTTTTATTGCTTACCTATTTATGGGGTTCAATAAATTTAGTTGGAGTGGAAAGGTAAATAAAATACAAAGATGAGCTTTCAACTGAAGTAAGAGCACCATGTAGTGCAAAAAAGTAACCATTAGCATCCCTTTTTACCTATTTTTGTTCTTTCTCTTTCTCTAATAATTAATTCCTTTATTTTACACAT
This sequence comes from Persicaria maculosa, assembly GCA_963922045.1. Classification (NCBI taxonomy): domain Eukaryota; kingdom Viridiplantae; phylum Streptophyta; class Magnoliopsida; order Caryophyllales; family Polygonaceae; genus Persicaria; species Persicaria maculosa. Next base: position 11,690,936 of record OY998256.1, on the reverse strand, counting down.
ACGGGATACACGAATAATACATAAATCTAACGAGATTTTATCTCAAAACCAATTATCAAATGAAAGAAGTAATCTGCTAAACGTTATATATTATTCAAGAAGTCTCAATATTTCCAATGTGGGATGGCCATTCTAACACAATGTACAAAAGAATCAAAGAAGCGATTGAAAGGAACATAAATAAAAAAAAAAAACTGAAATTGAAGAAGATCGATAACTTTTACATTGGCGATACACTTTTAAGTATTTGAAGTTGCTTGTAGGAGGAGATTGAAATTATCACATGTAACTCTTCTAGATCTTCTAAAATCCACTTTTTTCCAAATGAATTCATCACATTTTCATAGAATTAATAGCATAATAGATAGATTGACTTAACTGAAACACTTAAAAGTACATGTTAGATTCAATTAAAAAGGGGATTATTAAATACACAGGTAATTTTTACTTGATACATCGTTAATAGGTCTGCAATAAGTTGTAGCGGGTCCCATCCATGTTCAAAAATAATAATTTAAAGCACCATTAGCAAGTTGCGAACTCATCAGGGTGTATCCAATAAAAATTACTGGTATATTTAGATTTTCCAATTAAAAATGTAGATTGTAATCATGCCTAATTTATTTGTTTTATTTAATTATTAAAAAAACTAAGAAGTTATCATACAAAATAAAGCATAAATCAAACAAAACTAGAGATTGATCATGAAAAAAAGACATTGCAAAAATAGTTTGGATGAAGTTAATTAACCCATAAAAATGAGCTGTTTTATTCCTTAATTATCGCACATAGCTCCATTGACACTCTTTGTAATGAAGAAGTTAACATCACATGTTCACATTGATTCAGTTGGCAATCGGTCATATATGCTTATATATTGTTATGTTTATTGCCTTCAATTAAGGAAAAAAAAACCGTATGTAATTGCGCCTGTAATTGGTTTTCAAATGTACATTATTGATCGAAGACCTGAGATTTTTTGACTTCCATCGTAGTTAGTTGATGACAGCCATGAGATATCCTTAGTTAATCTTAGGCCAAATTGCATAAAACTACCCTTTAAGTACATCCATTTGTCATAAACCATCCCTTAAATTGATATTTTCATAAAACTACCATTTAAATGAATTTCTTCGACTTCATCAATCAACCAACTCCGAATTAATTTCGTTCAAATATAGGTTAAATTTGATAAATTACAATTTACCACTCTTTTTATATAATATTCTAATAGAATTTTAACAATTAAAAAAATGTAACTAAGTAAGTATGAAATTGGGAAGAAACTACTGATATTATTTTCTCTTTTAAAATAATCAATAAAATGGTGTCGTCTTCTACAAAATTGTGCTCCCTCCAGTTGAGTTTGCTTTCCTCTTCCAGATCACTTTTTTATTCTCCATTAGCTTCTACACACTTTCAATGTGAGAGAAAAAAATGACGTCAACTGTATCCTCGATTAATTTAATTCTTACCTATTTTTTTTTCTTTTTTAATTGTTAAATTTTCATTATTATATAATTAAACAAGCTAAGAGGGGTAAAATTGTAATTTAACAAGTTTAATAAATATTTGGACGAAATAATTTCAAGGGTGGATTATTGGTGACAAAAGTTATTTAAAGGGTGGTTTCCTGAAAATATCAATTTAAGGAGTGACTTATGACAAATGAGTATATTTAAAGGATGGTTTTATGCAATTTATCCAATTTTATGTTTCACTTTGTAAATCATTTGTTTTGTAGAAAGAAGTGGCTAGAAAGATATATACTTATATACTATTTATTCCTTTAGTACATTGCCAACTCATTACAAATTTACAAGTGATTAATTAAAAAATAGAAAGAATAAGACGAAGATATGGAATAACTAATGAAATACATTCATTTGGTTAATTATTATTCGGAAACGATATCTCCACCGCTAATTTTTACTATTTTCACCGCTAATCACCGTATAGGTATGCGGTGGTTTTAATCCACTTTTACCCACCGCATGCAGTGGGTTATGACGACCGTATACATGCGCTGGGTTTTTGGCAATTGGAAAAGGTTTGTAGAAATTATCCAAAACCGTCGCCATAACCCACTGTATAGGTATGTGGTGGGATATGGCGACGGTTTTGAACTGTATGGCGACGGTTTTGGACTGTTATGGCGACGGTTTTGAACATGTATACTTCTCGACCCACCGTAAAGTATTGCGGTGACCCACCGTATACCTATGCGGTGGGATCGTTGACTGTCATTAAACCCACCGCATACCCATACAGTGATTAACGGTGGAAATAGTAAAAATTAGCGGTGAAGATATTATCACCCATTATTATTTCTCCTTGAAAATGACAAAATATACTAATAAGCTGCAGTTCAAATCTCCCTTGACATAATCAAATGACACTTCATATATGTATATGATTGAATAGAATGTGTTTTATATTATTTTATTTATTAATAAAATGATTTTTTGATTCAATTTGAAAATATGTCCATTAATCATGATAAATTGTTACTCCATCTGTTTCATAATAAAAGTCACTTTACTTTACGACACGCATATTAATGAAGTAAAAACTCTATAAAATATTATTTTTTAACGATTTTTTTTATAATTTCATACTTAATACTAACAAGTATGTAATTAATTAAAAAAATTGATTAAAAAATAATATTTTATAAATTTTTAGCCTCCTTGAAATACGTGCACTAAATGCCAAACGACATTTATTTTGAGACAGAGTGAGTATATTTTTAGGTTTGTTCATTAAGAGAGATTTTTGGAAACCAAAGATAATGAAGACAAATAACAAAATTAGAAAGTTTATCTTTAATTAATTATATCTCGAAGAATAAATATATAATATATATATATTATAAAACAAAATCTATGGTGTAAAATGACAAACATTAGATAGAGTAATACTCCATTTTTTATTTATAAAAGCCACATGGTTGGTAGATAGATGACAAAGGGGACATGAAGTCACAAAGGTAGGGAACTGAAAATTCAATGCAAAAAAATAGACAGTAAGGATAAATAATACATGTTATATAAATAATTAAACAAATAAAAGATATATAAATTAATATATGTTCATGATTATATGTGAAGATACTTTTAAAGGTTCAACACGAGCTACTACGTCAAAATATTTCTTTTATTTATGACATGGATGTTTTTAAGTTATCGACTAGCTAGTTCTTTAGGAACCGAGCACTAGTTTACAAAACACTCAAACTAAGAAAGTCAAATAACAAGCTATCAGATAGATCCACTAAAACTATTGCACCCACGTTCAATTTTCATCAATTGTAAAAAGTGTGATTTGAACGGTCTTCCCGATCACGGAGTCGCCCCGTACATTGATCAGTGAGTTTCATGAGCAAGGCAAATTCCAAGCCATATATGAAAGGCCGTTGTTAAATTACGGTGGGTAATATACGATGTGGGGGGGGGGGCCACGCACGCCCAAGCGCAATACGCGCACCAACCAAGCCGAGCATACAAATCGAGTGGGGTTCCATCCTAAAACCAATTGGTGTTAGGTGGGGTAGCCCACCGGCTTATATGCAAGGCTTGGATTCCATTTTTAATCAATGTGGGAGATCCCACAACTTCAACTTTTTTATATTCTCAACACACCCCCCTCAAGTGCAACTGCCTGGCCACGCATTATTGCCAGTTGCACTTGACGACTTAAGCCTTAAGGCCGGCCAGCCAATTAAGACCAGGAATCCAAACCACACCGCACTTAGCCGAACCTCGGCTCTAATACCATGTTAAATTACGGTGGGTAATATACGACCTAGGAGGGCCACGCACGCCCAAGCGCAATACGCGCACCAACCAAGCCGAGCATACAAACCGAGTGGGGTTCCATCCTAAAACCAATTGGTGTTAGATGGGGTAGCCCACCGGCTTATATCCAAAGCTTGGATTCCATTTTTAATCAATGTGGGAGATCCCACAACTTCAACTTTTTTATATTCTCAACAGCCGTCCAAAAGTTCAAGGTGATCAGGACAAAGCAATTAAAAACTCTTCAACTTTTATGGTAATGAACAAATTAAAGCAATTACCTAAAATCAGAATTACTGATTTAACCACTTGTACCTTTGTATATTTAGGCCCAATTTACCACTTGAACCTTGTTTAAGGTGTAACAAAGAAAATAGTGGGTTAGTGATGAAATATTTTGCCAAGGATGCTTTTTTTAACCAGTTTACCTAAAAATTACTGATTTAAGGATGCTTTTTTAATTAACCATTTAACTAAAAAACACTTCTTCTTTTTTTTATCCCTCTTTCATTAAATTAAATGAAAGAACAAATTTTAAGTATGCAAATCAAATTAGGAGGTTCTGTTGAAGGCGGTTGTACAAGCTATTCTGATGTATACCATGTCATGCTTTCTGATGCCTGAATATCTTTGCAAAGAGATTGAGCAACGATGGAGTGATTTCTGGTGGGGAGAAGATGGAGGAAAAAAGAAGATGCACTGGCTTTCTTGGAAGCGGATGTGTCACGCAAAAGACAAAGGGGGTTTAGGCTTCAGAGGGGTGCACGCTTTCAATCTAGCTCTGTTAGCAAAGCAAGGTTGGAAAATTATCCAGGAACCGGATGCTCTATTGTCTAGACTGTTGAAGGCGCGATACTTCCCATACTCATCTTTTATGGAGGCTGGTGTGGGGTACAACCCAAGCTATACGTGGCGGAGTATGATTCAAGCTAGGGAGGTGTGCTCGAAGGTGGCTCGGTATGGATGGTGGGAAACGGGGCAAACCTGGAAGCGTGGGGCGATCGATGGATTCCTAGACCTGTGTCATTCAGGGTGATAGCTAATCCGGCAGGATGGGATCCTTCGACGAGGGTGATAGATTTTATTGATTGGGATAGAGGGGGGTGGGATGAGGAGGCGGTTAGAGCGGTGTTTCTACCATGTGATGCTGAAATCATTATGAAAATTCACCTCGTTGACCCGATGGTGGAGGACTCTTTAGTTTGGTATTACACAAAAGATGGTAATTTCAGCGTAAAATCTGCTTACCATCTCATTATGAATCGGCTGTCTATAAAGGAAGGGGGCGTGGAGGGGTCGAATGGGGGGGGTCGAGAGGGGTTTGGAGGAAAGTGTGGAGCTTAAAGGTGGTGCCTAGAGTGAAGAATCTGGTCTTGAGAGCTTGTCGGGAGGTTATTCCATGCAAGAGTAATCTATTCAACAGAAAGGTTGTGATGGATCCGCTATGTGATAGTTGTGGTAGGAAGGAATCGGTATTGCATGCCTTAGTTGAGTGTAGGAGTGCTCGGCAATGCTGGAAGCTGGAACCGGAGTTGTTGAGGTCTGGGAAAGGGGTCGGGAACTTGCTGGAGTGGCTAGGAAGGCTCGACGGCAGCAAACAGGAACAACAGCGATGTCTGTGGGCTTACTTGTTGGCTGGAATTTGGCATGCTCGCAACAAACGGATGTTTGATAACATACTTGTGGAACCATTGAAAGTGGTTGAGGAGGCGAGGGAGTTGAGTGCAAGGCATCTGGAAGAAACAAAGGAGAGAAGGAGGGACGGCGAAGGGCGGCGACACATTGCTGAAATAATCAGATGGGAGCTGACGGAGGTGGGTTTCCTTAAGATTAATTGCGACGCTGCTGCTTCCGAGGACAAGGGGTGCGGGGTTGGTACGATTGCTCGTGATCCTGACGGAGCGCTTGTGTGGGCGGCTGCTAGTACCATTCAACGGGGGTCGGAGCCTCTTATTGCAGAACTGGAGGCGGTAATTTGGGCAACTCGCCTAGCTGCGGAGAAGGGAGCTCAGCGCGTGGTGATAGAAACTGATTGCAAGCACATTGTCGATAGGATGAGAAAGAAGGAAGAGCCCAGGGGCGTGGCAGGCGTGCTCATACATGAATTAAAGAGAAGGGCTGCGAATTTTGAAGAGTGCAGGTGGAGTTTCGTGAGGAGGTCGGGCAATCAAGCTGCACATTTTTTAGCTCAAATGAGACCCTCTAATTGTTTTTTCTGTTTTTCTGAAGATAATTTACCATCACGTTTATTTGACATTGTATCGGGAGATTTACAGGTTCCGGAATAATATAGGCCATGATTTTTCATCAAAAAAAAAAAAAGTATGCAAAACATGGCATATGGAAATAAATGCACCCGGCTCCCCTCTTCCCCAACTTCTCTTTCCTACCATTTACTTAAGTTGGCTTTGTTATTTTCATATAAGTCACACTACCTAATTGATTAAGTAATTAAATATATATAAAAAAACAGCAATTATATTATAAAGTCATCAACTCATCATTAAAAATAGAAATGCGTGTAGTTTTCTAAGAAAAAAAAACTAATGTTGAATGGTTTTGTATAATAATGTAAATATTTTTCTAGCTAATTTATGTCATAAAACATTTTCATTAAAAGTTTCGTTGATATATGACTCCCTAAATATATTTGCTAAAAAGTGTTTTAATTTCCTTTGATTTATTGGTAAGAACTTTATAAACTTAATATGGCCATTTATTGTAAAAAATCTTCTTTTAAAATTACTTGTTAAAAAGCTTTTGTTCTTTATAGCTTGGTTTCCCTTAAAAGGGTGTGCCTTGACTCCACAGTGAATGCCAATTAGAAGTGCCCATTAAAGATATTAAGTTTGTCACATCTATATAATAATATAAATCTCGCTCGATCGTCGCCCACCCATAGATCCGCCACTGTATATAAATCTCGCTTTCTCGAACTAGTTAGGGTACATTGTTGTCTAAATGGTCCCTCACGGCCTCACTCGCATGTGCACTCACATGGATGCATTCATATCTTACCTAACAACATGAACCACAAACTGTGTTTTGAATCTCATGTCACTTTGTTTTCAACATGGTTGGTTTTTTATCTTATTCGCTCGATTATATTTTTGCACTTTTGAACTAATAAAAAGATGATATTCGTAAATATCAGATTACGAGTTCGATTTTCCTCCCTAAATAATGTGTTTGTAAGAGAGCAGTAAAAAACAAACTTGATTAATATACATTCATGGGACAATGTCACCCCCAACATTTTCACATGATTTTGGGCCCTTTTCACTTTTTTTTTTTACTAGGGAATGATTGAAAATAGTAAATCAATAGATAAAAATACGGTAATAGACTAAACGTCAATATACAATAATGAAAAATTAAGCAAATCAAAACAAACATAATTAAAAAAAAAAATCAAAGACATGGAAACAATTGAACACAACAACAATCGGACCGACCTATCCCATATTTTGTCGAATCCAAGAAACCCTCATCATTAAGGCTTAAGCGACTCTTTTATTGACAGAAACGCTCTCCTTTTGGAGAGAGATCAAACCTTCCTCCGGGAAGATCTAACCCTCCTTCGGGAGCCCTAATCCTCCTTCGGGAGCCCTTACCCACCCCATCGGGTTGGCTCTAAAGTGTCGGTCTGTCCGGTTGCCTCCGGCTCCCCCGTTCGCTGCTAGTCTCCGCCGGCGGTACAAACATTCTCGCCATCCCCTCCGACTATACTGTGTTTCGATGGTTGTAAACCCCTGCTCGATATTCGGATTTCCTTTCGTCGGACCCTGATTTGGTTCACCTCAAATTGATTTGGGGCTTTGCTCAATCCTTGCGTTTTGTCGACCGCTGATTTCAGTCCATCCATGGTCGCCCTGCGGTGGTGCTCTATGGCCGATTTCCCTCCGTCACTGCTATCCCCGAGGTGGGGCTTTGCCGCCTCCCTTCGATCATCGATCTTTCCACACCTTATGTTCGATGGCGTCTGTTTTCATGTCTCCTGTCCTAGGGTTCTTGGTCTGGGGCGGCGCCGCCTTCGTCTGTCTCTTTCGACGTTTTCGGCCTCCGCTGCCTCTTTCCCTGTTCCTGGCCTCCAACACCGGGTGTTTTCTGCCTGATTCCCGCACCACCTTCGATGCTTCCCCGTTCCCATCTCTGTTTGCCGGGTTGCTGGGGTTCTTCTCGGTGGTGGCTTCCCCCTGCCTCCGATTTCTCTCAATCGGAGTTTTGCCGTACGTCTCCTCCCCATGGAGCTTTTGGTTTCTGGGGGCCAGGCTTTCGGTGGCTTGGACCTGCCCTACCCGTCCTTTGGGCCCAATCCTTGGGCCCTAAGGTGGCCCGATAGGAAAAAAATTAAATACATTAAATTAAAATTAAAAATCTTATGACTCATAAATCCCGCTAGGTTATGCCTTGGGTCCGGGGCAGTCCGATTTGATCGTTAAAAATAAAATTTAATAAAGTAAAAAATAAAATAAAATAACTTGCGTAAATATTTTCCGGAGTTTTCTGCGCTCTTCGTCCTCTTGCGGTCGTGCTTCACTTTCACGGGTTGGTTTGGAGTTCTGTCTGTTGGATAGTGGTTAGTTTCGGTTGAGGAGCAGTTCTGCGGCCCTGGTTGATCGAAGTAATCGTGTTGGTGGTGTTCGTGGTCTCCGAAGATCCTTCATCTAGGTGGAGGGAACGTCGTGTGATCCACACCTCCCCAGGAGTCGTCTTTGCCCTACGTGGATTACTGCTTTCCGTCTTTCCGGCGGCGAGACATCGTGTCAGCTATCCTGTCCCATGCGCTCGCTATCCACTTCTCCTTGCCGGGTCTCCTTCTTCTCGCTCCTATGTCCGCTTGTGCGCCTTGGGTCTGGGGTTCTCCGGGTTTATTTTGTGTAGTTATTTTGTTGTATTAGGTGTCTATGTTGTATGTTTAGACGGCTTGACCGTCTGTCGACTTTGTCGGCCTCTCGAGGTCCGGGCCTGTCCGGTCTCGAATTATTTCCTTATAAAAAAAAAAAAAAAACAATCGGACCGACCTAAAAATCAAGAGAGATTCAGAAATATACTATTATGATATGAAAATATGAAGGCTATGTTTGTTTGAGGGGAAGGAAAATAAATCAAATTTTATATATAAAAATTGTATGATCATTAATTTTTTGTGAGTTGAAAAAAGGGGAGGAAAATGGTTAGAGTATCCTAGGAGATATGACTATTCTATGCTCAAATTAGATAATCAAATGAGGGAAATGAAATAGAATTTGTATTGAAAATGAGAAAGTGACAATAATGATTAGAATATTAATCATTAATCAATGAAACTTAACTTAAAAATAGACTAAATTCGAAAGGTTAATAATTATCTTTCCTTATCTAAAAACAAATGAGGAGTAAATATATAATTGACTGGGTTTTCACATTTGCAATTTCTCAAACTCATGGTTTGAATTTAACTTTGCTTTTAAATCCATGGGCCTATTGGATATGGGCCTTCTAGTTGGGCATTATTATGGGCCTTCTTGGGCTTCAAAATAGGCCTTCTAAGTTGTTCTTCTTCTTAGCTGAAGCCATTCATGTTAGGGAGAGGAACCTCAATATAACCAGTAACCACAACTCTACAAGTCTACTGAAATTGATGGAAATCTCATCTACCATACAAAGTTACCAAATTCATCGAAGTGTTCTTCGTTCCTTAGCCAAAGGTTTCGAGTTCGAGCCATTTCAATAGAACCTCTTTGAAATAGTTTGTGGACTACCACTGGTTTCGAACCGAAAAGAATAAATAAAATAAAAGAATTAGGATACCAAATTCATACATTATCATCCAAGGCAACTCCTCTTTGAACTAGACTCTTTTCTACAAATGTTGGATGCAATGCAATCAAAGGCGAAATCCGACCCATCGTCTAAATCTTAGGGTTGTCTCCGTTGCATCGCAAACTGCCATACCGATCCTCGTTTTCCCTCCTTCGCCGATCCCTACATAGTACAATCTCCATTGCTCATCTTTACTCCCATCCATTTCAACCAAATATGGTGACCCAACTCCTTTGCAATCCCATGAACCATCTTCTATTGAAGGCTTCAGAATCGGCTCCTCGCTCAACTGCCTCCAATCCCTAAGCCCATCCGAGGACAATGCCATTCCGATTCCCCTCCCTCCATCGCAATTTACGCCTTCATAGGCCATAAGATAGCTCCCATCCTTCCTATCTCTCACCACACAAGGATTCATAGTGCCTAAAACGTCGAACCCATCACTTGTTCCGCCTTCCATGATCTTCCCGAGCTTCGCCCACTTAAGCCCGTCTCTTGACCTCGCCATCCCAATGGCGAATCTCCTAGTATTCGGATCAAACGAATGGTAATACATCCTTATGTCATTGATGTTGTGGAAGACCACATGAGGAGAGGCAATCAACAAGGAATCCCATTCCCCATCCGAGCCTAAACCGAGCAATGCACCACTATGATCCTCTCCTTCGATTTTCGCCCAATGCCTCCCGTCCTGGCTTATCGCAAGGCCCGGCAATGAGCTCCCCTCATCGGAGCTGAAACCGGTGTAGTAAAGCCAGTAAACACCATTAGAAACCCTAACCTTAGAGCTTGACATGATCATGACTTCTGAAGGCCTAACACCCCTTGTGTCGAATCCCCACCAGTCCTCGCCGCAGCCCATGACCCGACCCACACCCGCACTCGAGCCTACACGCTCCTGGCCCCTCTCCCAGTGGACCCCATTGCTTGAAATGGCAATCCCAATTGAGTCACTTGCAGGGTCTGAAGTGGACCTTCCATGGTACCACATGTACCACCTTTCTTGATCATCACTCAAGAACCTCTTCACCACAGGTGACCCAATCTCAGCTGAGTCCCATGAGCCCTTGATTCCCAAATCAAGCACCAATCCCCTTGATGATTCCGAGCAAGACGATACCACCGGGTTCAAACCCGAACTCGACGATGATTCACTGGTGCTGCCCATGGAACAATGAGTAAGAACATAAGATTGGCTCTTATTGCTAGAGCTCATACTAAGAGTATCCCTTTGGATGGCCATTTTAGGCTTATTTGGGGCAATTGGAGGGGCCATGTTTGGTCTTAGAGTGGGAGGGCATGTTTGGAAATTGACAAGTTTCATGTTTACAGATTAAGCTACAAACCTGTTGCTGCAATGGAACTACTATGTTTTCTGTCATTGTGATTTGCAAGGGAATGGTTTTTGAGACTTAGGGGATGTGAGGAAGATGTTATGTGGAGATAAAGAGCCAATGAGGAGGTGCCAAGTGTTAGATGTCTTGGAATGTGGTAGAAAGTGAGAGTTCAACACCTTATCTACACCATAGGAAAAGTTGTGGATGTAATCTAATCCCTTTTGTACAATTATACCTTACTCCTTTTCTTTTATTTGCTTTTTTTTTTTTAAAATTCCATTTGTATATTCACATGGTGATTTTTTTTTCATTGTCAAATGCAGAGTTTTGACATTACCTTTCGAAATCGATATGCGTTTTTGTCTGAAAATAATCTGTCAACACTAGCTTTTCTCGAATTAGCATAGAGTTGAAATTATACATTTAGCGAAATATTCACCGTGCGTCCGTGCGTATAATAGGGTCTTTTGGATTTCCGATTTGGAAAGTTGTGTATAAAATAACTTGGTCCTTTTATAAGAATATGTCTTTGTAGAGGATGAACATGGGTTATTTATCATACTCAACAAAGAGATTAGTTCATGTCAAATGCAAGAATGATTTTTTTATTTATTGAAGCCTCACTTTTTTAGTTGCTAATGCGATTAATAAAAAAAATTATATCAGCGGCTGTTTTATCATTTTAACCACTGAGCTATTGGCTTGAGCTAACTTTGTTTTTCTTTTGTTTATTGTATGCATAATTGGATACAAAACACATCCTTTCAAGAGCAACTACTACGACTTCCGCGTCATGACACGTTTTTTTAAAACCAAAATATTATATATAAAAATATTATAAAATATTAATTAATGTTTAAGATCAAAATCATAAAATTTTTTTACAATAAATGTATCTTATAATAATCTCATATTTTTTTTGAAATCTTATGTAAAATATAATACATAAATATAGATATTTTAAATTACTCGGTAATAATAACATCAATATCATTATAACATTGTTTAATGTGTGTGCCATAATCAATAGTTATATTCAATGTTTTGAATTAAGTCTAATAGCTAGTTAGTAAATAAATTTGATTAAGCCTAATAGTTATATTAGATTGAATTCAATGTTTTGAATTAAGCTCAATAGTTAGCAAAATTAAAGAAAAGAGAGAATTTAAGGAAAAAAAGAAGAAAAAAAAATGAGAATTAAAGAAAATTAAAGAAAAATGGGAAAATAAAAATAATTAGTTAAGACTCCTAAAATGCCTCTAAGATTGACACATCATCCTAAACTCTTCTAAATTAAGAGTTTTCATCCTAAACTCTTCTAAATTAAGAGTTTATATAGATAGTTAACAAAATTAAAGAAAAAAGAGAATTAAAGGAAAAAAAAGAAGAAAAAAAATAAGAATTAAAGAAAATTAAAGAAAAATGGGAAAATAAAAATAATTAGTTAAGACTCCTAAAATGCCTCTAAGATTGACACATCATCCTAAACTCTTCTAAATTAAGAGTTTTCATCCTAAACTCTTCTAAATTAAGAGTTTATATAGATATAGATAGTTAGCAAAATTAAAGAAAAAAGAGAATTAAAGGAAAAAGAAGAAGAAAAAAAAATGAGAATTAAAGAAAATCAAAGAAAAATGGGAAAATAAAAATAATTAGTTAATTAAGACTCATAAAATGCCTCTAAGATTGACACATTATCCTAAACTCTTCTAAATTAAGAGTTTATATAGATATAGATTGTTGAAAGAGATGTAAAACGAACTCGTCTAAACCTTTGGAATAGGTAAAAAATCTTTCAAATAAAGGATTAACAAAATGGGCTTAGAATCCAATGCAACTCCAAGCTTGGATTGAGCATTGATCCAATGTTCATCGAGGAAGACAATCAAAGTCGAACCCATCTACTATCTCACGATTCTCACTCAATTAGCAAACCAACTCTCCTCAAGGCTCTGCGGTCACCACCCTCGCGAGTGGGTCATCCCACTAGACCTCATGTTGCACCATTCTACAAGTAACAATAGGTTTACTTGACTCGTGTGCTTTGCTCCATATTAAGGGTGAGTTTGTGAAAATTTCTTATTTTAAGGGCGGTTTTATGTAATTTATCCTTTCCTGTTTTACAAGAAAAGGGTTTAGAAAGGGTTTTAAAACAACGAACGCGGCACGGCGGACGCCATAGAAAAGCGAAGGAACGATTTTTCTCCCCCCTTTCAAAACCCTAGCGGCGAGCGTTTAGCCTCCCATGTCGTCTTCAACCTCCAAAATCTCAGAATCTGTCTCAGATTCCAAAGATCTACATGAGCAATCCTTGAAAGCTGAAGCTCCAGGTCAGTCGAAGGATGGAGGCGGCGAGTCGGATCAAATCGGCGGCCGAGATCCGGAGGCGGCGGCGGCTAGCGTCGGAGAAGGAGACGGATCTGAAGAAGGTGAGGAAGAAGGAGAGTGCGGATTCTGTTTGTTCATGAAGGGAGGAGGGTGCAGAGACGCTTTCGTCGATTGGGAGAAATGCGTGGAGGAAGCGGAGAAGACCGATGAGGACATCGTCGAGAAGTGCTTTCAGGTCACCGCGAATCTCAAGAAGTGTATGGAGGTTCACGCGGATTACTACGAGCCGATCCTGAGGGCGGAGAAAGCCGCCGAGGCGGAGGTGTCGAAGGAGTTGCAGGACGAGGCGGAGGCGAAGAGAGAAGAGTCAACTGCAGCGTCGGATTCGAAAGCTGATCCGGAGATTTCAAAGGAACAGGTGAAGTCGTGATTGATTGGGAGCGAAATAATGATATTTTTGGCCGACGGAAAAGCATTTTTTTACACTAATATGCTGTTTTAGGGGTTTGATTGAAATTGATGATTGTGAATCCACGGAGGTGGGATCAGGAACCAAAGTTAGGGTTTTTACTTGGAGATGATGAGAGATTTGATGTTATAGAGGAAAATAAGTGGAATCTTATGCAATTTGATGCAATGTGCTTCAAATTAAACTACAGTTCTCAATTTACTTAATTAGTTAATGATCATGATTCATGAGCTTCTCTGATGGAAGCAATTTGAATGTTGCAATTCTTAATTCAGCATAATTTAGTTCTTGAATGTGAGGGAGTAGAAGATCATATCTCCATAGATTCTTCTTTTTCTGCACTACATTTCAAAGTACTGTCATACTTACCATTGGTCAGCCATTTACTCATTGATTGTTCAATTTATACACAATGTATATTTGCTGAATTACAGGGTTTGATAGAATTGGAATCCAGATATAGGTAATGGGTTGGACAGGTATAGGTTGGTATGGTGTGGAATCTAAGTCATACATATACACTTATTTGGCGAAATTTGGATATGATCTGTTTGGGGAGGGAGTGGGTTCTGTAACTTCTATTTGGTGCAATGAGCCAACCCAGTTGCTGGTTTTGCTAAGAGCCTCTACATATAGAGATCTGCATTTTTGTTGAACATGATAAAGAGTTTTTTTTTTTTTTTTTTTTTATATATATATATATATATATATATAGGTTATTACAATGCCCTGATATGGCCTCAAGTTTCATCACAAATCTAAGAAGTTCATCACAACTCGAAAGATAAAAAGAGAGAAGGGGTGTTAGAAATCCAAACTCTGAAAGATAAAAAGAGAGAAGGGGTGTTAGAAATCCAACCATTTATTGTAATACTCACAGGTTTTCGGCGATATGGCACCATCAGGAGTGCACTGGTTAATCCGAGGACAAACGCCACAGGGTACTGAAACCATCTCGCCTCTCGACTGAACTGTACGGGCGATTCTATAGCAAACCGTCCCAGAGGGAATAGAACTGTACTCCCCGGAGCCAGTGCTCTTCACTTCCATAACCTCATTGTCCAAAACCAATGTCTTTAGTATTTCCTTGATCTGATCGATTGACATTTCAACCTTAATAGCTCCGGACTTTGCTACCATCTCCCGAGCTTGCTCAGCCGTAGCGACCTTCTTCCTGCGGATCAAAGCCACACAGATCCTTCTGAGCTTCTCGATGAAGTCTGTGTCAAGTTGCCCGTCGCTGTACCACACGCCTCCGGTGAGCTCCTTCGGTGGCTCGAACTCCACTGCCATTAAATGGCCCTTTCTGTTCTTGACACTCTTCACCTCTTTTATCTTCCCCTTGGTTAGCAGGCTCTTGATGCAGTTGTTGAACGCCTTATCCCGCATCGTTAACTCTCTTTTCAAATCCGCTTTCAATACACCCATGTTCGTCTTGCTCCTGATCGCGTTGTAAACAGCCTTCTCTTCCGCTGTCAGTTCCTTCTTGATCCCATCCGAATCTGGTGCTTTCCGCTTCAACATTCTCATCGTTGCGATACAACCCTAATTAATCGAAAGATGCACATTATTCAGCACAAATAAACAGTCGAAACCTAACACAATTCGCTTTTCTCCGGGAAGATCAACACAACATCATCATCAACAACAACAACATCTTGGTCTTTCATGAGCTCCTAGAACCCCAACTTTTCACAAACAAAACGGACCGTTAACTATGAACAAGATCACAAACAGAAATTGAAATAAAACACTCGTTAATCAGTTTCAGTTAGTAAACAGATCACCTTTTTAAGAGGTGATTTCATGAAAACGGAAAAATTTGTATTTGTCCAGGATTCAACTTCAAAATCAGTTGGCGTGAATAAAAAGCAAACGATCGGAAGCGACGAACAGCAAGAACGCGCAATTCGAGCTAACCGAACCAGCCACAGGTGGATTTGTAGCACAGGATTTGAGTTTAACCTAGACCGAAGCAAGCAACAATTGTGGAGCAAAATTGACTCAAAATTACAGCTCAATATGTCAAATACTGCCATCGGAATCGTCAATCAAGGTTTCAGAGAAGCAAACAGAAATTCTCAGTGAAGCATCGTGAGCTGAGCACAAAGAGAAATTCCAAATCGAATCGGTCTAGATGAGAGAGAGAAATGAGGAAAAGTTACCAGAAGAAGACAAAGGTGTTGGAGTGATGGAGGTACGGGAGGTGGGGGTGGTGACCGGCGCCGGTGACGGAGAAGAAGCTGGCACCGCCGCTCCAGGTGGAAGTCTTTGTGAGATCGGCTTTCCTTTTCCTTTTTTCTCCTCGGCAGGATTTATATAAAATAAGTGTTTTTGTTATAATATTATTACTCGTCCAGTAAAGTTGTGAATATTAAATAATACAAAAAATTTACCGATAAAAATACACATATTAGCGGTTAGAAAATAATAAAGTAAAGTGTATAATACGTAGTTGGTAAACAGCTGAGATGATTTCGTAAACGCCTACAAACTGCTCAGCCAAGGCAACTACTCTTGTCATTTCAACCTAGCAAATGAGTATAATATAAAACGGTTGAAATGACTGACAATATTCAGTACCGAGTGTATTATTTATAAGATAGTTGGACAAAAGTAAAAGGCAAAACGACAATTAAGAAAAATCTTGTAGATCTTGTAAATAGAATCAAATAAAAATATTCCATAAATGGATATGCATTCAAAATTAAATTAATCAATTAGATTTTCGGGAAAAAAAAAAGTAAAAGGCAATAGCATAATTAAGAATAATCGTAAAGATATAATCATTGAAATATTTCATAAGTGGATATACATTATAAATTAAACTAACCATTTGAATTTTCGTGCATTAAAAAATGGGTAGATGAGTGAAAAAGAAATCAAAAGTATATATTACATTAGATATTGGATATCAAAGTAGATATTTATATATTTAGGTAATATTGAAAGTGTGTACATGTTATCCTAAAAAGAATATGAATATGAATTATAATTATAATTATAATAATTATCAAATCAATTCAGTTATTTTAGGCGATAGTTGACTTACCAAAAGCATATGCTAATTATCATAAAAAAGGAAATGATATTATATCCCCGTGCCATGTCGTGATTTTTTATAAATAAAAGCTTATTAATATATTAAATTATTATTATAAAATAATACGGAGTAGTAAAAGTTTAGATGATTAAATGTTTTGAATTAAACCCGTTGGTTGAAAAAGCAATTAAAGTAGTATATATAGATACATATTACTAATATTTATTTTATGTTTTGAATTAATCTCATTGATTTTTTAAACTATTAAATTTGTAATTTAGGCTAAGGTGATTGGTTAAAAAGTCTAGGATTAAGGGGAGGGCGTCACGTTATCTGTAAGACTTTTGTTTTAAGGGTTTTTTTGGTGATTGTCCATAATTTGGGCAAAAATTAACCCCTAGGACAAAGGAGGGGTGAAATTAGGGGAGTGTCCACAATTGACACTTTTGCCGTTGCCTCCTTATTCCCGTTTCTTTCTTCATTTTCACGCAAGGAGAAACACACAGCAACGAGAGGGCAAAGGCAAGGGTGATTTCGATTTGGATTTCTATCTCGAGCACAACTGTTAATTTCAGCCCCAATTATCGATGATTTCGAGCTCTTCAATTAGATTTGAAGAGAAATATGTTCGGACACACCACTGTCAGCCAAAAATCGATTTTCAACATGTAATTTTCTTATAATCTGTAATCTGGTGTAATACGAATGCTTTGATTATAGTACTGTAATTGGGAGCACAATTGTTGTCTGAGTTGTGGATTTGGAGAACAATTTGGAGAACAATTGATTACATTAACAGAAACCGAACAACTATCATCGATTTTGACATCAGATGGCGATTTTGATCTATGTTGCTAGTGTTGTGATTATAGAACTGTAATCTAGATTGAATTGTTGATGTAGTTGCTGATCTTAGATGTTGGTTTCGTGATATAAGGAGTTGTTGATTTCGTGACTATCCTGCTGTAACCAAAATTACACTGTAACCTACATGTTGATATCTGAGTTTGAGTGCATCTATGTACCTTTAATCACTGTATTTCTGAAATTTAATATGTGTCAATGTGTCACCAATGATCAAGTACAATGGAGGCCAGTCTGTTAACAATAAAATTTGGAGGAGAATGAAAGTTGAAAGATGGTGATTTAGTTTTTGCTGGGGATGTGTCATCAAAGGTACTTGTCATCGGGCAGACTGTAACTCTGTATAAGATGAAGCGTGAGATACTGAACAGATTGACAATAGTGACAATTTGTCTCTTACTCTTCAATTCAGTCACTTGCATTCAAGAAAACTATTGAGCCATTTTCAATTGAGATTGACACTGATTTGAGGAATTTTTTGCAAATTAATGAATTGAAGGAAGTGAATTGGACATTGCTTTTATATGTTACAACTGCGAAGGAAATCACTGAAGAACAGGTTACAGAATGTCATGGAAGAGGACTTTGATGTGCATGATGAAGATGTAGAATGTATAAATGATGGTTGTGATATGGATGGTAATGGAGATTACACATGGATTGAAAGTCGCATCAGTGGCAGTAGAATGTCCACAAAATATATAACACCACCTATAAGTGAAAGAAAGGGAGAAATTCTTATATTTTTGGGACAACTGTTCCGAATAAAGAAAGATCTAAAAAATATTGTTGAATTGTTGGTTGCACAAGAGGTGTTTGCTTACAAAGTGAAGAAGTCAACACCATGTTATTACAGAACAGTTTGTGTCGATTGGAGCTGCACCTGGAAAATTCATGGTACCATAGTGGGTTGTTCAACTGTATTTATAATTAAGAAATACTTTAAGAAGCATACCTGTAGCATAGAAGTACGAATAGGAAAGCAACGCCCTCTAAATTACATAATCATAGCTCAAAGGATCAAACACAGGTGACATAAACTACAATTAATTCTTCATTACATATTTTATATTTTTATTCACTCTAATCATGCTTCATTTCATATTTTATTCACTGTTTTACATAATATATACAATTTTGAAGATGACAAACATGGTCCAACTCCAAGACAAGTTAGAAAAACGATGAGGAATGATTTCAAACAGAATGTTAGCTAATGGAAATCTTGGATGACTCGTGATTTAGCAATGGAGATGACAATGAATTAGTGCCATCATATTGTTGGGTCTTGAAGCAATCCTGGAAATATCACCTTCATTGAAGTTGATAGCAACTCAAAGTTCAAGTATGTGTTCATTGCCTTTAGACCATGGATCCGAGCATTTCCAATCCTACGAAAGGTAGACATGGCCTGATGGCCACGGGTCACGGGTCGGGCGGGTCGACCCATGACCCACCGGGTCGGTGACCCGCCGAGTTAGGGTCCAAGGGTGAAGGGTTGGCTCGGGTTGAGGGTTAGGGTTAGGGTCGGGGAAAAGATAACGCGTGACCCGGCGGGTCTGTCCCAGGTCAACCCGCTATTTCAAAATATATTTTTTTGAAAAATTTATTTTTAATAAAATAAATTTATAATTATTATGTAAATTATATAAATTATTCTTAGAATAATTCATAATATTACATAAACTAATATGCAATGACAATGTGGGACAAATGAACCCTCATTATTATCCTTTTATAGACTTGGAAGTCTTCATTCCATCCCCTCATTTCCAATGTGGGACAAAGACTACATCCCACATCAAAAATATGGAGTTATAATCAGAAGCCATGATGCTATATATATGTATCCCACTATCCTATTCAATTGTACATGTGCTTGTGGTAGATGGTGCATTTCTAAAAGGAAAATACGGAGGGACTCTTCTCACAGCTTTTGCACAAGATGCAAATTATCAAATATACCCTATTGCCTTTGCAGTGGTTGACTTAGAAAACAACGCCTCTTGGGAGTGACTCTTCAAAAAGCTAGCAGCAGTCATCCCATTAAATGAAGAGCTGGTTTTTGTTTCTGACCGTCATCAAAGCATTGCAAGAACGTTAGAGTTGATTTACCCAAATGCTAAGCATTATTACTGTATATGGCACTTGAAGCAAAATATAATGGCAAAATTCAAGAAGAATATACTCTGTCAGTGGTTTGAAAACGCAGCAAACAGTTACACAGAAGAAGATTTCAGCAGCTACTTTGGTTGCATCAGTAATACAAACAGCAAGATTGAGAAATATCTTCAAGAATTACAGATTGAGAAATGGGCAAGAGCTTATTCAAAAAGTGGCAGGTACAATATGATGACTTCAAACAATGCAGAATCATTAAATAATGCCTTTAATTTGGATAGATCATTCCCAATTATAGACTTATTGAATGCAATCAGGGAGAAGATAACAAAATGGTTGAATGAGCGCAGAAATGAATCTGAAAACAACAACTTTGAGCATCCAACTAAGATAAGTGATATAGTGTACATAAGATGCAGTGATGCAGGAATGTACACTGTCAAGCACCTCAATAAATTCAAGTTTGAGGTTGTCGGTGGGATGAAAAGGGTTATGGTTGATTTAAAGGAGAACTCTTGTACATGCAAGGTATTTGATTATGAAAAGATACCTTGTGTACATGCTCTTGCTGTCACCGGGGACAAAAAACTGAGTATTCTGAGGTATATTAGCAGCTACTACAAAATTAAAGCTTAGAGATTGGCTTATCACGAGACAATATATCCTGCTCTAAATGAAGAACAGCGGGTTGTACCAGAGGACATCAAAAGACAGAAATGTCACCCACCAATGATACGTAAAAGATGTGGTTGCCCTCAAAAGAAAAGAAAGTCGTTAGCTGGAGAAATCAGAGGCAAAGCATCAAAGAGGATTCACAATAGCTAGAGATCAGAGGCAAAGCATCAAGGAAGCCAAGAAGATTTACTTTATCGTTTTTTTTATTGAATAAATTGGTCACTGTCAACAGTTCATTACACTAGACAGAATGTAAACTGTCACCATATTTCAGTTTTTTCTTCTTCTGGGGCCTGACATCTTCGGTTATGTTTTCTACTAGCTCTGCTATACGTCAACTTATCCAAACAGCACCCCAAATCACTGCGGAACCTGGGTGGAAAACGTTGTGGAGGCTGCATGTGCAACAACGGGTGTGGACCTTCACATATTTGGCTTCACATGATGCATTTCTCTCGAATGGAAACAAGCTCCGCAGGCACTTAATAGAGTCTGACGTCTTCCCCCGCTGCCATCTTTCTAAATCCAGGATCCATCTACTATGTGATTGCAAAAAGATTAATTAGGAAAGAATAGAGTCTGCTGACGACTGAATTTGAGATCAGAGACTTCTGTGTTCAAAGCTCTATCAAAGATTGGATTTTTACCAACATCCGGAAGACTCCCGAATGGGGAGCTATGTTCGCCAACATGTTGTGGCTAATTTGGAAAGCCAGGAATTCGCTTGTTTTTGAAAATAAGGAGGACCACGTGGGACTTGCAAGTAGAGCAAATGAATTCTTTGCGATGTATGACCACTGTCGTCAAGGCGTTAATCTACCCAATGGCCCACCGACTTGCAAGTAGACCATGTGCTTTATTTATAGGCCTTAATCCTTGCTAATCAAGGTAAGGAAACTCTATCTAACCATAAAGATATAAATTCTACTTGGAAATAAATAAATCTAAATTAGGTAAACAAGATAAATCCTAAAGGGTAATTAAATGTTCCACCCTTAGGATAAAAAGATAAAATATCTAAAGTTTTCATGTGCAAGGAATCTTCAGCTCGGACTCGGAATAGAACTCGGAATCGACCTATGTTCGTCACTGGCAGTTGGTCGATATCGACCAAAGTTGGTCGATATCGAGCTATCTTCTCGGCTTCTCTTCAGCTCACTCGATCTCGGCTCCTGGAAGAATATCGAGCTGGTTGTTGGTCGATATCGACCAAAACTGATCGATATCGAGTTCTGTTCTTGTCTGCTGGTCATTTCGAGTCGATCTGGAGATTTTCGACCAAAATCTGGTCGATATCGAGTTGGCTTAGTCGATATCGACCACTCTTCAGTTCTTGTTCTGTGCTCAGCTTTGCTTGATGTCGGGCGCTCTTCCGTCGATCTTCGAGCTCCTTCAGTAGACATCAAGTGCTCTTCCAGTCCTTCTTGGTTTTGCTCCAAACTGGCTCCAAATTCTGCAATATTAAACAGAAACTTATGTAGATCTCTATTTCTTGCAATTAAGCGTAAACTACACAAATTCGATATATACCCAACCCAGAATATATGAAATGATAGAATAAGGAGCTGAAATAAATATAAAAACATGGCATAAAACATGGACATCAGTCTCCACCGTCCCCAGGTACGCCTCTGTCTACTATTCAACTTCTCCCCTCCATTGGTTCACTAACACTGAATCTCTTTCCCCGTTGTCTGCGTGAACACCACATTGTAGCCGCACCATCGGAGTCCCATTCCCAAGCCTTTATTTCCAATAAAGATGTGTATTATCAGCCGCACCATCTAAGTCCCCTTTCTTCTCCGAAGTCTTTGTTTCCAAACAGTCAAACACAATAGGCCATGACTTTTTTGAGAATTGATTGCAAGACGTGTATTATCATATTGGCCTGAATTTTACATTTGGAAACAGTACAGATAGAATTTGTTGAGAACCGATTGAAATTCACACCCATGTGCGGCCATACATCAATCTAGGGTTTGTTTTCCGAAACATCAAGCATTTCTTGAACTGTGTAGTTGCTTATAATATGTGTTACAAGTGAAAACCTTTCTTGGTGTTGAAATTTCTGCTTGAATATCTACTAGACTGGTTGGTAACATATGAATGCTGTTTTTTGCAATGCGACCAAACTAATCGATAATACAAAAAAACAATAAGTGGCTAATACCTAATAGGTTATGTGTACTTGACATCAACTTGAGTATTTGATTCATGTGTAGTGTAGTTTTCATGCTTGGCAAACGTTGACATTATTTCCAGCCGTACATTTATAAATGAGGTTGTCCAATTCTAGTTTTCAAAAGATACAAGTGTATAATAATGGGTGTCTACAGATTGAAGCTAAAGTGTAATTGTTTTGTGAATCAGGTTGCATTATGTCTGACTCTGTTGGTAGCTGGCCTTGTGGGTGCCCCGAGAAGTACCCTTGGATCGATGGGGAGGAACGCCCCGAGCCGTGGTGGTACGCTGAGGTAAGGCAGTTGATCATCTCCATCCACTTCACCGAGACCATGGTATTGGGTACGCTTCGAGTAACTGCTGCACTAGTTTATCGTTTCGTGTCTAGAGAGGAGAGCCTAACGAAGATCCGGAGGTGACGTCCTGAATGCAAGTCAGTGACGACGAGAATATCCCACCTGAGCGGCCACCTTTCCAGGAGCTGCCGCCACTTGTGGAGGATCCTCGGATCCAGCAGCTTGAAGACATTGCCATGGACCTGACCACTAGGTTGTTCATGACTGAGGGCAGTGCTCGACGCACTGTAGATGAGTTAACACAAGCTAACTCGTTGAACGGCGAACTCGTCGAACGAGCTGCAGGAGTGGTCACCCACTCGTGAAAGCTTTGGGCTGACCTGGAGGCTTCGAGGAGCCGGCAGAGCAGGAACAAGTTGATGGCAATCATGTTAGGAGTCATTGCCTTGGCTTCAAAGCTGAAGAAGTAACTTCTTTGTGACTTTACGACACATTTTTTGTAGGTAGTCCTCGAACAATTTGTAATGTAAGGAATGTACTTTTTGTGTAGGCATTTACCTTTTGTGTAGGCGGTGGGGTGTGCAGGGACAACTGATTCATCACAACTTTAGTGAAACTTGAAAGGTTTCGGGGGCCAAGATTAAAACTTGTATGGCCAATTTGACTTTCTTTTGGTTGGGGTTGTGTTGTTCATTCTCGTATTGGGTTGCTTGAACTACGTACTTATAATATCAATGTAATGGTTGCTTGGTTTGGTTCGTCAATGGCATGCTCTTTTATGGTGGTTTATACATTCTTCATGTTGCATGGTTCAGTTTGTTAATGGTAGCCTGAACAACATCCTCGTGCAAGGTTGATCATGGACTCAAGTTACACACAACATATTCCACCATCGTGATGGTTGATCGAGTGCTAATTAGGAACAAGTTTATAGGAATTATTGTGTGGGGAAATAAGGTGGAATTTTGTTTCTTCTATCTTACTTGCAAAGTGGCCAAAATGAAGCATTGTCTAGAGTAGCTGTTAGTTTGCCAATTTGATTGATCAACGACCATTATCTACAACTATATAAACACAAGCCACGCCCATCTATAAACACTACTGAAATCTATATACGCATACCTTTAACCACTTGAGATTAGTTGGATAGGTTACAATCTCCTAGACAAATTAGAAAACAGGTTTGGTACATCAAATACATAAAATACAAATGGCATCCGATGACATACAAAAAATACACACAATACCCGCATCGCACCGGATAGGTGACAATGTCCTACACGAATTACACACCATGTTTGCTATGTGAAATACACATAATACAAAATCGGGGGCTGCATTGAGCAACGCAAAAAGGAGTCGGCTCGTTCTACCCACCCAGTGTCGGGCCCTACCGTTGCCCTCGCCTGTCATTCCATATGTGATGGGCTATCTCATCCCGGAAGACCCATATTCCTACGACGGGTGGTTCGTCGTCATCGTTGGACCAGAAGGCATCACTGTCGTGGTCGTAGTAGGCCTCGTCATCATCGTCCACGTCATCGGAAGGGTTGCTAGCCTCAACATAAGGATTGTAACTGTCTGTCGATGGGCCCTCATTGTCAGCAATTGCGTGGCAAATGAAGTTGTGTAACGCGAAGTACGCGATGATAATATCCACTTGCTTATGAATCAGATACTTGGGCATCGTTCGTGTTATCTTCCACTAGCTCTTGTAAATCCCGAATGACCGCTCAGTAGCGCCTTGCTCGTAAAGAAGAATGTTGAGCATTGAACGCTTCTTTCTCATTCTTCGCCGACTCCTCAATGAACGCCTGACTATGGTACTTCATCTTCGAGTATGGAACCATGTACCCCTCCCGATCTAGGTAGCCCTTGTCGCATAGATAACCCTGTCCAGGGGGTGTGGGAAATGAAACAACGGGATACTAACCACGTGATCGAAGACCCGAGCATTGTGAGCACTTACCTCCCATCCAGCTGAAATGAACGTGAAATTGAGGTCGAAGTCGCAAACGACCATGACGTTGAATGTTGTTATCCCCTTGCAGCCTTTGTACAGATGTTGCTCCTCTCGAGGAATGCACGCCTGAATGTGCGTCCCATCTATAGCCCCTATGCAGCCCTGCAGACACAAATGTACTCATTACCCATGAAACGGGAGTTGGTGCGAGCGACCAGGTTGAAAGGAACCTTGAAATAGCGGTTGTATCGACTATCAGACATGATGTTTTTCAGAACCTCTGTAAACCACGGGTCGCGTGGAGCGAGAACCTCGCGTGCAAGGCCATGCCATCCGTTGTTACGGTCCACAATCGCCTCCAGGACATCGGTGATCGACTCGCTTATGGTGGAGGTCGATCATTGAAAGCGCTAATAAGCGCTACGTTGTGATTCCTCCCACGCCATTGTGCTGACAAAGATTTTGACCTTCTCGAATACGGACATGTTCACGGAGCCTCGCAAGCCATATCGATGATGAACCACAAAGCACAAGTGAAGAGATAGTTGTTTGGGCATGCAGAATACTTGGAAAGCCCGCAAATCAGTCTCATGGGAGAGGATGTCATCAATCTAGTATGCGCCCGTATACTCAGAAATGTAGCAAGGGACCTTGTGCACGTGCTTGTAGTAATGCGGCATAATCTGCACTGAGTTAATGTGGATGAGAAACTACATCAGCAAGGCTTGTTTACGCCGACTTCTACGTAGAACGGAAGGAGCTCGGGGATCCATTATCTACTCCCTGCATGGGTAGACAGAGAGGATTACTTCACTTCATAATGGGGAGAATGTGAGTGAGTTATAGTACAACATAGATGTGATGCTTGACATTATAATCTTCAGTCAAGAAGGCGTATTATCTCCCATAAGAATAAAATACAATGACCAATTAGTTGTCTTTCTGGCTTTACATAACACAAGTGTGAGTTTGCATTTCATTAATCAATTTATCATGTCTATTGCTACACAC
The DNA here is from genome assembly GCA_963922045.1 of Persicaria maculosa. Lineage (NCBI taxonomy): Eukaryota > Viridiplantae > Streptophyta > Magnoliopsida > Caryophyllales > Polygonaceae > Persicaria > Persicaria maculosa. The sequence continues at coordinate 11,665,046 of OY998256.1, read as the reverse complement.
ATGGAAAAACTATGACAGTTAGGAGCCATGTACCCAAATGTGAAAATGTTCATTTCGACGTAGACAACATAAACAACCGCTTGGATTTGAAGGTGGTAATCTTGTGTTATTGGAGGAGGTCATTAGTTTCCACTTCCTTCGGTATAATTGCCTAATCTATTTTTTTTCCAGTTTCACCTCAAAGACGAACTTCTTCATGTTCCTCACTAAGGGATACATGAATGGTGTCTAAGCATCATAAACTACCGCTTACATATTGTGTATGAAGATAGAAGTCTTGATAGTAACCACTTAAATCAAAGTTAGCTCAATGATGGTGTCTAAGCACTTCAACAACACAATCCACATGAGATTTAACATCAATAACGCGATAACTTAACAACAATGAAAGGTAAACATCAAGGAAAATCTAAATCCACACACCGTCAAGAAATCCACAAATAAACGAAATCCAAAACAAACTCGTACATGCAGGCAGAAAATAGAAAGGAACATGCTATCAAGCTCTACAACTCACTACCACTCTGACGAAAATGATTCTTCAGCCAAGCTATCCTCGTTGCGTTGTGCTTGTAGGTCAAGAACATTCGGGCGTGCTCGGGCATTATGAGGGTGTCCATGTCAAAGCAGAACAACGGGCTCGCATCTTCTAGTAATCCCTCGCCAACCAACTCATCCAGCGCTTCCATAACTTCACCTTCCCAATCCTTTGGGGTTTTCGAATGCTCGTCGTCAGCAGTGATGTAAGCTAGCATCTTCTCACTGTTTTCCTAGACAACCTCGATGCGACGTTGGTACAATGTGGACCTCCTGGACTGTCGTGCACTTCTGCGCTTCGCAGACTGAGTAGCTCACCAAACTGCGGGTCTCTTCCCTATCCCCGCCGGGGCAGACCCGGAGGCAGAGATGGTGACATTCAGTTGATGGACAGACGGAAGATGAGTGGAATGGTTGATCCCTCGGACCATGTCCTCGAAGCAGCCGAAGCCAAACTCGGCCTTCGAGTTGTCGAAGTCTATCCCAAGATCAAAGTCATCGGTGTTTACTTGCGGTGCCTGAGTCGTCTCTCCAATGTCCTTCGTAGTTGACATTGGCTCAGGAGCCACATCTGGGTCCATGGACGGAGCCACACAATGTTTCCCCGTCGCCACCATGCCTCCATGTTAAATAGATGATCCGAATTCATGTATGTCGGGTATCCAATATGGTTGCTTGGAGAATAAGTTGTCATTTTACATTGTTTAGCTAAGTAGTATAAATAGCTTTACTTTACATGTAATAGATAGATTATATACAGCAATTACAATTTTTCAGAAACACTCTCAATTCTCCTTCAATGGAACAGTAGCTCTCAGCTGCATTTTTTAGCTCGGCTCACCTTGCTTCTTCAATCTCTCTCGATCTCTCTCTTCTGAGCTCAATCCACACAGATCTTCTCTCGATCTCGTCAATATGGTATCAGAGCAGGCTCTTTAGCTCTAGATTTGTGCTGGATCTACTCATCTTCTCCTGAGATTGATGGACGATCGCTCTCCTCCACACTCACCAGGATCTGGATCTGTTGCTTCTGATCGACGACGAGGAACACAGATCACCATGACTGATCTTCAGAATCCTCTATTCATACATCCATCTGATAATTCAGGTATGAATCTCTGCAATTCAGCTTGTTGGTGAGAATTATCGTCGCTGGAGTCGATCATTCACTAAAGCTCTCTCAGTGAAGAACAAATTGTGGCTCATTGATGGCTCAATTGCTCGATCTGCTGAGAATGCTCTCCAGTGGGATAGATGTAATGACATGGTGTGTTCATGGTTGTTGAACACTATGTCAAAGGACATCTATAACACAATTGATGAATATGATATTGCTAGAGACATGTGGCTTGATCTAGAGGAGAGTTATGGTCAGAAAAATGGACCTCTGATCTTTGAGATCAAACGAGAAATTCATGAGTGTAGACAGGATGATTCTGAGCTTACTGAGTATTTTACTAAACTCAAGGGGTTGTGGCGTAGACAATCTGTGATTGTGCCATCTATAAAATGCAAATGTGAAAAGTGTGAATGTGATTTGCAGAAACAGGCTGAAGATGTTGATCTTGAGAATAAGCTAATGACATTTCTCATGGGACTCCATGAGAGATATGATGGAGCACGGAGACAGATCCTCATGACCACTCCTTTTCCATCACCTAGCACTGCTCACTCACTCCTTCTTCAAGGAGATCAGGGAAAGAAATTCTCATATAAGAGAATTGTTAAGCCAGATACTACAGCTACCACTGCTTTGGTGGCCAAGCAGGAAGAAGACAAGCAGAAGCGCAAGGCACTCTCAGTCAGACAAGATGAGAACAGATACAGAAGAGAGAAGTGTGGTCATTGCTCTGGGAATCACAAGATGGAGAGATGCTGGGAGTTGGTTGGATATCCCAGTTGGCACTCAAAGAGTAAGATCAAACCTCAAACCACTCGGCCAAGCAACTACGAGCAAGGAAAAAGGTTTGGTTACTCTCAGTCCCCTAAAGCAAATGCAGCAGTGAACACTACACAAGAGTTCACACAAGCCAGTGCAACTTGTCTGAACACTGAGCACCAGAATCTGCTTGGATCTCTTATTTCACTTCTCAGACAGGCAGATAGCTCCACACATGAATCTCACCTTGCAAGTAAACTTTGTTTCAATGCTTCCAAAAACAGCAAATGGTGGATAATGGATAGTGCAGCCACTGATCATATGACCTCTGATTGGAGTATCCTTGTGAATCCCATACCTATAACAAATCCGTCTGTCATCAACTTTGCTGATTGCAGCTCTTGTCCTATCACACATATTGGCATAGTTCAATTGCCTAACCTAACTCTCAATCATGTTCTCTATGTTCCTTCATTTCACTTTAATCTTCTGTCTTTACCAAAGTTGGCTAGAGGCCTCAAATTCCACATTGATCTCACTTATGACTTCTGTGTTGTTCAGGACCAAGCAAGGACAAGGATGATTGCATTTGGTAGGTACTTTCAAGGCATGTACTACATGGATCCAGAAACCTGTGGAGTAGCCCCAAGTGACCTATCTCAGTCCAGACTTTTCAGCTTTACTTCTATGTCCTCTTTACCTTTGTTTTTACCTAAAGACAAATCTACTTTGTCTAACAACACTGCCTTGTGGCACTTGCGTCTTGGACATGCTCCAATTGTGAAGTTAAAACATGTTCCAGCTATTTCAAATGATATAAAGCTAAGTTTTGATCATGATTGTCTTGTGTGTCCTTTATCTAAGCATACTAAATGCTCTTTTTCCCTCAAGTGCATCCACTGCTGATCATATCTTTGAGTTACTTCATTGTGATGTGTGGGGACCTTATGATGCTCCTACAAGGGAGGGATACAGATTCTTTCTCACCATTGTGGATGACAAAAGTAGAAGTGTATGGGCCTTCCTAATGAGACACAAAAGTGAAGTCATATCACATCTTCAATCCTTTATACCTCTCATACAAAACCAGTTCAATACCAAAGTCAAAACACTGAGATCTGACCAAGGCACTGAGTTTCTAAACTCAACTGTCTCCCAATTTCTCCAATCTCATGGGATTGTGCATCAAACCACCTGCACCTACACACCACAACAAAATGGAAGGATTGAGAGACGCCACAGATACATCCTTGAGGTTGCTAGATCATTTATGATTCAATCTGGATTGCCCATCCAATTTTGGGGAGAAAGCATCCTAACTGCAACCTATATTATCAACAGGGTACCCAACCCCCTCATCCAAAACAAAACACCTTATGATATACTCTACAAAGATGCCTCCTCTTATGAATACCTTAGAGTGTTTGGTTGCCTGTGCTTTGCCTCTACAGCACATGACCCTCACAGAAAAAAGTTCCATGCTAGATCTGATCCCTGTGTGTTTGTGGGGTACCCATATGGAGTCAAAGGTTACAAACTCTTCAATTTAAAAACTCACAAGTCTATGATCAGCAGGGATGTCAAATTCCTTGAACATATCTTTCCATACAAGCTCTACTCTGATCACAAAACTGAGACATCATATCCAGCCACATTCATTGAGTTTTTTTATCACAACTTTTCCATAGACTATGTCTCCTTTGACCACTCTTCTGTGTTCATGGATTCACCTAACCACTCTGATCAACAACCTGCATCTCATGCAGACTATATACCCACTCATGTGTCACCTTCCTTTGATGACACAGTTCACCCTCCCATCCCAACAAGACAATCCACCAGAGACCACAAACCTCCTTCATGGTTGAAGGACTATGTGTACATGGCTTCAAAGGACTCATCAAATGTGCCATCCTCATCTGCAGCTAAGCCTCTTTACCCCATTTCTTCTTATTGCTCTTACTCTGCTTGCTCTCCTTCTTATCAAGCCTTTGTGGCTACTGTTGCTAACCTATCTGAACCTTCTTCTGTTGAGGATGCATTGACAAATCCTGCTTGGTGTGAGGCTATGCTGTTGGAGCTTGATGCTCTGGAGAGAAATGGCACCTGGGTGGTTCAACAGTTGCCTGAAGATCAGTCTCTTGTCACTTGTAAGTGGCTGTTCAAGCTCAAATTTAACAGTGATGGGTCTCTAGAGAGGCACAAAGCCATACTGGTGGCTCGAGGATTTACTCAGGTAGAGGGCATTGATTACTCTGAGACATTTGCTCCTGTGGCTAGGATGATCACAGTGAGGACATTACTTGCTGTAGCTTCAGCTCAGAACTGGCCATTGCTTCAAATGGATGTGACAAATGCTTTTCTCCATGGTGAGTTGGAGGAGGATGTGTACATGACTCTACCTCCTGCATATTCATTTCTCAAGAACTTGCAAGCATCCAAACTGGGGGGAGAATAGCCTTGATAATTGCCCTCAGGGGGAGATATATGATGAGGCCAATGGTTCATCCCTTGTATGCAAACTCAGGGAGTCTCTTTATGGGCTAAAGCAAGCCCCAAGACAATGGTTTGCAAAATTCTCAGGAGCTGTGCAAGAAGCAGGCTACATACAATCTAAGGCAGACTACTCATTGTTCACCAGGAAGAAAGGGTACTCGTTTACTGCCCTACTTGTGTATGTTGATGATATGGTTATTACAGGGAATGACCAAGCTGAAATCAACAATCTCAAGAGACATTTGCAAAGCAAGTTTCAATTGAAAGATCTTGGTGAAATGAGATACTTTCTAGGAATTGAGGTTGATAGAACTCCTGAAGGAGTAATTCTCAATCAAAGGAAGTATACAATGTAGATGCTAGAGGAAGCTGGGATGAGCAATGCAAAGCCTCTCAGTAGCCCTCTTGACACTCATGAGAAGCTGAACAAAGAGGGGGAGAAAATGAAGAATCCACATCTGTACAAACGTCTGGTTGGAAAGCTGATATATTTGACTGTAACCAGGCCAAATATTTCTTATAGTGTTCAAATCTTAAGCCAGTTTATGCAAGAACCATGCATGGATCACTGGAAGGCTGTCAAGCATCTAATGAGATACATAAAGGGGCTCCTGGACAAGGTCTTCTACTGGCTAAGAACTCTGATCTAAAGCTGACTGATTACTGTGATGCAGACTGGCAGTCATGCCCCATGACTAGGAAGTCTCTTACTGGCTTCTGTATCTTTCTGGGTTCATCACTTGTCTCATGGAGGACAAAGAAACAGTCATTTGTTGCTATATCAACTGCAGAATCCGAGCACATAGCTATGGCAGCCACATGTTGTGAGATCACTTGGTTAGTGGCTCTATTGAATGATCTAAATGTGCTACAGAAGGGTCCTATAAGTCTCTATTGTGATAATCAGGCTGCCTTGCACATTGCAAAGAACCCAGTGTTCCACGAGAGAATAAAACATATTGAGGTCGATTGCTATTTGGTGAGAGACAAAGTAATGCGCAAAGAAATTGAAGCTCAGTACATCAATACAAAAGAACAACATGCTGATCTATTCACTAAGATCATCTCTATTGATCAACACAGAAAGTTTTTAATCAAGCTTGGAGTTGTAAATCAGTTTACCAACTCTAAGCTTGAGGGGGAGTGTTAAATATATGATCCGAATTCATGTATGTCGGGTATCCAATATGGTTGCTTGGAGAATAAGTTGTCATTTTACATTGTTTAGCTAAGTAGTATAAATAGCTTTACTTTACATGTAATAGATAGATTACATACATCAGTTACAAATTTTCAAAAACACTCTCAATTATCCTTCAATGGAACAATAGCTCTCAGCTGCATTTTTTAGCTCAGCTTACCTTGCTTCTTCAATCTCTCTCGATCTCTCTCTTCTGAGCTCAATCCACACAGATCTTCTCTCGATCTCGTCAATACTCCATAAATCTGGTCCCAACAGCCCTCAATCTGGGGGGGGGGGGGGGGGGGGGGTCTCTTTCTTCTTGAATTTGCTGAACGTACTCCACATTCTCCTACAACTTTGATGGATTCATTAACAAGTCTGATTGGAAGGTGTTGCGGATTGCATGAATAAGGGTGGTGAGGTTACCTGTAGTTTCTTCTACCACCACTCGTCACTGGCGATGATGCGCCAACGTTCATGGTCCCACTCGAGGCTCGTCTCCCCGTGCTTCAAGTCCTTCCACGCCCTCCATAGGTATCTCATTATCGCATGCTTGTTCTTAAGAGTGTTTATGTCACACTTCTTCCTGGTCAGCTCCTCAAACTGCGTGGTAAGCAACACCCAGTTGAAGGCCTCCTCTTGATCGTACTTCCGCTGATAAGAGATAAGGAGGTCGAGGAATTGCTTCAGCAACATCGGGGTCCACACGAACGCATCAGTCTTCGGGGCCTTCTCTTTCTTTTATTTGTCCTTACTCGGGGGTTTGCTCGTGGATGCCATAGAGCCCGAATCATCACAAAAAGAAAACTCTCCTTCACCACACCACACAACACGAGAAAATTGACCAGACCTCAAGTGATGATAGAGCAAAAAATTCGAACGCAAAGTGCAAGACGAACCCTAAATAAACCTTATTCAGATTTACTTGCAACTACTGCAAGCATAAAGTGCGTAACACTAACAACAACAATTGATCCTCAGTTGCAATAGTAGCTATAATTGAGGATGTGGAGGAGAGAAAAACATTGGAGCAATACACCAAATACCTAGAAAACCATTTGATGGTAGCGGAAATGAATGGAGCGGTGGAGCAAATTCATAGCAAAGTCATAGGAGAATACAAAAAGAATGTATACTACTTTCAAGTGAAGTGAAACCTTAACGAAATTAATCAACTGAAACCTTAACGTCATCATCATCAACACTTCAGCTACACCTTTAGTAATAGGACTAGCGGCATCATCAGCTAAACCACTTCATTTGAAGGTAATCCTACTGATAAGGAAAGCACGTACAGAAACTTGAGCACACATTAGGTAATTCATAACAGCCATCCCCACCACATTTTGCAATCGCATATGTCATCCTACTTTCATCATCTTTAAACTTCATCAGACGGACAAATGAGCACAGAGAAGTGTTGCAAATTCCTGAACCCAGGCACTGTACATATTCCCATTAAACAAGCAGGAATCCTAATGAAGAGGCTAACACAAAGCTGACTACAACAACAATGTCATCAACGATTAAACAACGTCGAGAACCCTAACCACTGTGAAGATTGAACACTGTAAAAGTACAGAACAAGAGCACATAATTGAGACTCAACCACGACGTTCTCACCTTACTCCTAATATCACCCCCTAATTTTACTAAAAAGTTGAACCCGGAAAATCCCCAATATCGTCCACAACCCTAACCATGGAAATCAGATACACATAGACCTATCAATCGCGTAATTCGGGTCCGGTTTGGGTTCGGGTTTGAGTTATTTGGGTTCCGGGTAAATCGGGTTCCAGATCAATCGGGTTACCGGTCATTCCGGGTCGAGCCAAACCAGGTTTGTCCCGGGTTCTGGTCGACCCACACGGTCAAAAAAATGTAACATTTTGAAGAATTTAAAAAAAAAATAATATCAAAATTACATTGTAATATAAATATGTCAAATTAAACTAAATAATAATATTATAATTAAATTTATAAATATCATTATAATAATATTATTATATTAATATTTTAAGCATAAAAAAACATATTTATACATATAAGTGTTCTAAACATACTATAATTATAAAATATAAATAAGTTATTTAACTTATGAGCGACCTTAACGAATACAATTGAGTGATGAATCTGTGTGGGGTCAATCTGGTACATATGTGGCGTCTACATAGTGCTGACTCACCGGGTCGATTTTGACCCAACGGGTTACTAGGTCTTGACTCTAAAAATCTCGGATAATTCGGGTTCGGGTCGATTTCGGGTCCCAGGTCAAAAACACAGGGTTCAAACCCGTAATATTATCAGGTGTACGGGTTGGGTTTTTCGGGTTGGGTCATGTTTTGACATGTCTAGATACACACCATCGCCTAAGAAGAACATAAATTCGGTATTCCATATTGGGTTGCAACGATAAACTGAGAAGAAAGGGAGTTCTATTTACCGGCGTCGTCGACGACCTGAATTCTTCACCGGAGGTTGTCATTGGCGCCAACGAGACAAATTGATGGAGGTCGGAGATGGTGTTGCTACCGGCGATGGGTGTATACGCCGACTACTTCATCTCGGTGTCGGAGGTAGGCCTCCACTATGCAAGCTCATCGAGGGTCGGATGATTTTCCCTTCCTAGATACCAACCGCAATTGTCAGAGAAGGACGAGGCGTGGGTGATGGGAATGAGAGGGAAGGGTAGTTGAGGCTTGAGGGAAAGGTATTGTTGTCTTTTCCAATGGAGACAATCTACTGCAATCTTATTCTTATACACACCAAGCATTTATAAGAGATTTTCAACAACTAAAATCTCAATTTACAAAATCTAAAAAAAAAAACTTCGTCTCTTAAAAATCTACACCTCCCAAAATAATCTCTAAAAAGAATATACTGAAGTGACAAGCACAACCTAACCTAATTTCAATTCAGTAATTGAAACTCTTATGAGAAGCAAACCGAGTTGCGGACCATCTATCACAGCTCCACCTTACTTTCTTTGGAACTCAGACACCTGACGATCCTGTGCTTCGCGATTACATCCGTCTGGATGCCCTTGGTGTATGAGTTTCCCTCGTCGCCAAATTATTTCTGGTTAAAAAACAAATTCAGTAATTGAAACAAATCCAGATCAACATAGTGCAAACTGCAAAGTCATCAATTTAGTTTTGTGAGCCAATGATAATGTGCCACGTGTCCATTCATCGTCACGAGTCACGACGGGCCACGACCGATCCAACACCCGCCGGTAAATCTAGTTTTTGTTTAGTTTGCCAAAAAAAAAATCTAGTTTTTGTTCATTTCTGATCTTCGAAGTCCTCTATCGGACTATCACCATTGCCGAACTTCATTGAAGCTCGAACCGACGAACTCATCTCTCTATCTCTCTCGTCTATCCCCAATTTCTAGTCAAGGTCGTCGGAATTTCGCCTAGTTGTAGTGGATTTGTCTCCCACTACGATGCAGAGATCTCGAACTTCCATCCTCGTTTATCTTGCGATTCTAGGTTTTCTGTTCGAATCCTGCCAATCTCTGAGGTTCGATCTGCAATCGGGGCACACCAAATGCATAGCCGAGGACATCCAGACCAATTCCATGTCCATCGGAAAATACCACGTCGTCAACCCCCACGAGGGCTCCCCGTTGCCTGATTCGCACAAGCTCACCGTCAGGGTAAGCTTCGGATTGCGATTGCATTGTTTCGTTTGAGAATTTTTTTTGAGGAAAGTTGGAGTCTGATCAAAACTTTTGGATGGATCGATTTTCGGTCAGTTTAAAATCTGTGTTTGGAAATTGTTCCTGTTTGGTCTAATTGTTGTTGGAATTGGGGATTTTTCAGGTTACGTCTTCGCACGGGAACAGCCACCACTACGCGGAGAAAGTGGAATCGGGGCAATTCGCGTTCACTGCAATGGAGTCTGGAGATTACATGACGTGCATCTGGACGGAGGATCATAAGCCTCCGGTGACGGTGACCGTCGATTTTGAGTGGAAAACCGGTGTTGCTGCTAAGGATTGGGGCACTGTTGCTAAGAAAGGGTCAGTTGATGTAAGTTGATACCTTTTCTCTTTTCCCTGCCTAATTTCTTATGCACTGATCTTGCATTGATAAATCTAATTGGAGACTGTTATTTTGATTGGTTTGAAGATCGATTTTTTGGTGTGAAATTTTCAATGTTCTTAAGTTAGCACATTATACCTGAATAAAGATCATTGCTTTGGCTAGTATTTGCTAGTTGCATGTACCTTTTTCTTGCCACATTGTCGAATTCGAATTCGAATGATGTGTATGATCTTGTAAACTTGGTGATCTTCATTAGGCATGTTCTTTCTGTTTGTCTATCAATTTATTCTGCCTACCAATCGATAAACGAATGGTTAAATACAATCTGAATGTGAAAATTGTTCAGCTGCAAGCTACTCTTTATCGGACTACAAAAGATGACATCCCGAAAAGAGGGGAATCCCTGGGGTAGGTTGTTGTTGTTTTTTATAATATACTGAATAATAATCCGAGCTGAAAGAATTCCTCAATCAAGTTCTATAGTGTCGTTTAATTCATGCCCGAAATCAAGTGATTCGTACCTCCTAATTTATGTGACTTGCCGACTTGGTATGCTTTAGGGTGAAACCGTTATTGATCTAGTACTATCCTATTCGAATTCTCTCATGTCAGTCTCTTGTTTCGATTCTATTTGAAGAGGGTTTTTGTCTGTCTGGTGATTCTGGTTCGTAGAAGTATTTCTGCCATGATCTGATATCCTGATAGACAGTTTCTTTGTATTTTGTTATGTTCTGTGAAACACTAAACTGTCATTTTGAGATCGACTTCTATATATGTGCAGTCTTATGGCAATAAGTTTAATTTGGACTAGACACTTAATTGTGCTGTCATTTCCTGTCTTTATATTTATTTGAAATTGTTCCAATTTTGTTCACGGATTTTTACTTTGATGCTAGAATATGGAACTCGAGTTGAAACAGTTGATGGATACGGTTAGCTCCATCCATGATGAAATGTTTTACCTTCGTGACAGGTGAGTTTTAGGGTAGCTATCTTCCCCAAGCTTTTTTGATCCATGGATGTGATCGACTAACACATTGATTGTGTTTCAGGGAACAAGAGATGCAAGATCTTAACAAGTCAACAAACTCAAAAATGTTCTGGTTCAGCTTCACCTCCCTCTTCGTTTGCTTGTCTGTCGCAGGCTTGCAGTTTTGGCACTTAAAGCACTTCTTTGAGAGGAAGAAGCTGCTTTAATTTAATCTCGACGGATCAAGTTAGTCTTTTGGCTGTTTAATACTTACCAAGGAACTTTTTCCTAACAGAGGATTCCAAAAAGGAAAGACAAGTTATGTTGGAGCTCTTTTCGTGGTTTAAATTTATTCAAATTTTATACACAATCTTTCTCCGATTTATACAGTCTCTTTCTCGTCTGCTGCAGTTTTTTGGTGTGTTTGGTAACTTGAGCTTTTTGGGGTAGATAAAGCTGGTTGAGTAGCTAAAGCTGAACGGTTAGTTGTGTAAAATATATATTAAACTAACTAGTTGATGAATTAGTAATGTGCTTGGTAATCTTAGTTGATAGGATAGCCGATAAAAGTGGAAAAAATGAGCTCTGAAAAGCTACTTGTGTTGCCAAACACACCCAAAAGTCTCTATATCTAGAGGGTGTGTGTGGGAACCCCTGCCCTCGTCTCACTAATGCATCCAATGAGATGAGGTTTGGCAAACAGAAGATTCCCAAGCACACCCATAAGCTAAACAGCATGCATAATACGAAAAAGCGTCTTGCGTTGAAGTGTTCGAGGGCTCTCACCATGCGAAAGACGAATGTCAGTTGTTTGGGTAGACCGATAAGCAGGTACTTGAACAATAATAGCTCTCACAATATATAGTTCAGTAGTACAGTTTCTGCACTCATAACATTCAGCATTTACAAGGGGCAATCAAATGGGAAATTATGCTTGTAAGGTACAATCTGTTGTAAATAAAGGAAAAACCAATCTACACAGAAACAAAGCGCAAAATTCGGAACATCGAGGTAATCAAGTAGACAATATTGACAGAAAGAGAACGTCATAACAGTGATGTATGTCGATAAAAAAAATCTGGATGGAGGTTGAAATGGCCAGAGGCCACAATGAGAGTGGTTCACAATCTAATAGCCAACAGTTTTTCGAAAAGAATTGGAAATCAGCCAAGGATTTGCTTGCCTTACGAAGATCCTGCACAGATTAAGGAAGGCTTAGGAATGAGAACCATGGCCACGACAGTGTTTGAATAGATGTGAAAGGATAATGTAAATCATCATATACCAAGTCCAAGTAATCGTTTCTGATCAGGAGAAGAGATTCCAGTGATGATCAGCTGGAAGACGCTCCTTTATTTTCTCGAGATTCTTGAGAATCTCCAAGAAAGAAGGCCTCTTCTTCATATCAGCTGCCCAGCATACCTCAATCAAGCTATAGAATCACAGACAGACATTGAATAAAGGAGTTGAGACAACGAGCAAATAAATAAGCAGAAAAAATAAAAGACGTTTTCAAGTATGAACGCGAGGGTCTAGAGAACGAAAAGGGCATTAGGGTTGTGTAGTATGAACGAGGATTTGAGGAGTCGACAGATTCTTGTATAGGTGCAATATATTTGTATATAAAGAGTGTGAAGAATGAAGTTCTCTCAGAATGAAATATTATTTTTTAGGGGAAATTAGGGAGCATAAGTTTAGATTTAAATTATAATTAATGAATAATGATATTAAAGTGGACTTGAATCAATTCATTTCCATTCCGTTCCCTCGATTTTGAATTATGATTTTTGAACCCCTAAGTTGAAATTTTTTTAACAGGAGCAATGAGCAACTCACTCTTTCAGGTCAGTGGTGAATCCTTTTGCTTTGAATAGAGGTCTGTGTCCATCTGCAGCGTACTTTGCAGCTTCGTATGGCTCATAATTTGCTAGAGGTGGTTCACCCTCAATCATCTGAGGAAGTTTAAGAAACAAATGTGCCAAAGTTTAACACAAGTAACCCCAAAACAATCAACATGTGCAGTATAGAAGAGGTTACCTCATAAAGTATCATGGCAAAGGAGAACACATCAACCTTCTTATCATATTTACGATGCTTGAATACTTCAGGAGCCATATACCGATCTGGTAGATTGTTGAGGAAAAAGAAAAAAAGAAAATGTTAAGTAGCCATGATCAACACAATTTCTGGTCATAGTAAACTAGGTAATAGGTACTCACAGCTTCCTGTCTCGCCCGTCAGTTTGTACACATCATGAGCATGTTGAGCTTTAATCAGCTTGCTCAGACCAAAATCTCCTACTTTTAGATGGTCTGCATTTGAGTTGACTAGAAGAACATTCCTGATTCATATGAATTGTGTAATAGCAGTGTTTTTTAAGATTTCTTATGTTATAAAATGTCCAGCTAAATTTTCTACACTGAAAATCGTGAAAGAAGTGCACAAACCTGGGCTTTAGATCCCGGTGAATAATGACATTTGGTTCATTATGAAGGTAAGCCATTCCTCTGGTGATATGAGTTGAACAACACGAATATTAGAATAAGTGTAAAATTACTCATTGCTGTGTATTTCAGACATTTTGAAAGGATAAATTCTAAGATTCTTAGTGAAGTAAAGAGTTTCGTCGGGGATAAAAAAAACCAAAAAGACTGGCTGAGCCTTTCCTGTGTTTCATACCTTGCAATATCCATTGCAAAATTTATAGCTGTTGCTGGACTTAGAGCTCCTTTTTCCTTGAGATGCTGATGAAGATCGCCCTATCAAGAGAAAACCTTTTCAAGATTCACATTACCTAATGCATTTCAAATTTGTTCAAACAAAACTATAATATGAATACGAATCGGACAAAATATCTATACCCCTCGTAAATACTCTGTAATTAGCATCAAGGGCTTCCTATCAGTTACAGCCCCAAGAAATTGGACTATATTGGGATGTCGAAGCTTAACCAGCAAATCAACTTCATGCCTGAAATCCTGACTGAAAATGGAAAAGGCGTTGAAAAGTTAAAGAAAAAGACATCTAGGTTCATTTGCCAAAGCATAGTTGTAAACAGAAAAGGTAATACATAGTACAAGAAATCATCGCTATGTAGATAAGAATGGTCATGTGCCAAGCAGCCCAAGCCTAGATAAATCCCTGAGCAAGTTTCATCTTAGCTTATTTTGATACATAGCTGAGTTTCATTCAATTTACATAAATGAGTTCAAGCTTTGCTCACTTGTTAATTAAAATGGTTAGGTTTCAGCCACTTGATAAAGTTTGATGTGTTTGTATTTGAACCTAAACTCTGAACTCCCCGCTTGGCAACTCCCCGCTTGGCTTATCTAAATAAAGGTTGAGCTCAAAGCCTCAAACTATTCTTAAAACAAATCAAGCCTGACTGGTTCACAAATAGCTTAATCTTGTGGCTTACCCTATCTTTATAATAACAGCATAGCACAGAAAATAGTAGACCTGATAACCTATACAGCTTAGTGTATAAATAGTTTACAGAAAAGTAGAGGAATGGTTATTCCCCTCCGAGTTCTATTAGCTAACAGTAACATGGATACTGGCAGGACAAGAGATTCAGCTTTGCAGGCTTTGACATTCGGAATATTATGGTTAACCTTGGAATCCAGCAAGAGCACCGAAGGTAAACTGTACAGGCTGGGGAATATGTCAAGCATATCTTAATTTAATTTCACCATAAAGAATAGCATGCAAGGATCAAACATAAAATACAGATCTGGCACACAGCAATACAGCAAATGAGGCAACTTGCTAGACTCTCAAGTGAGCACAGGGTCAAAGTATTATAATTATAATTTATCTTACATGACCAGTCTATCATCTGAGAGGGATGGAAGTATACGCTTGACAGCAACTGGAGTTCCTCGCCAATGAGCTTTTATGATTTCGCCAAATGAACCCTGCATAAATAATCATTGATCAGTATGTAACATTTCATACAGAAAACAGCATAGAGCTCAAATGCTAATCTAAAATTACAAGATTACCCCTCCTTTGGATTAAAAAAAATTTACAAGATTAAGCAGCTTAAAAAACTTGCAGTTATCACTTACCGATTAAATGGAATCAAAATGAATTAAATAATACTGCAATAACATAAGGAAAGGATGCTTTTTGGAGAGAGCAATTTTGTAAGCCCAGCCACTGATACTTTGGGGTTTACACTGTGTGAAGTTTCCACTTCTTTCTAACTTTTTTCTTATCCCAATCTATAAACTGAATCACCAAAGTCTCTGGCTCAAGAACTAACAAACAACATGGAACTAGATTAATACTGAACACATTGTGGCAATTAGTTAATGATCTCTAGCCTGAGAACTCAAAATCTCGGACTGAATCAATTAATGCTCCGTATATTCATCAAGGAATGTAATTTTATAAATAATCCTTTGATAAGATTAGTACATCCATATACAGAAGATGAGCACACCTTTCCAATAATAGCAGCATTAGCAAAGTCCAGTTCAGAAGGTTCAATCTCCCAGTCACATTTATTTGGCAAAGGCGGAGCAACTGGCTTTGGTTCGAAATGGCTTCCATTTTGTCCCTGCACATGTAAAAGAAACAAAAACAATTTATTTTCATGAAATATTAATATCACAATAAGAAGTGGTAATCCATTTCCTGTTACTAAAGTCACAAGCAGAAATGGTCATCCTATTATTTGGGTATGTTTGGTAGTGGTTTTATGAAATAGTTAAAGTTGAAAACTAGATTTTCTTTTAGATGAGTTAAAATTGTAGTGATTTTTTTTCAAAAAAAAAGATAAACTCCAAAAAGCCGTAGATTTATTTATGTCAATGTGTATATTTCGTGATGAAAATTTTTCTTACAACATGTGAATGGTTGACATTTGACACATGCCAATTATTGTTACTTGTTATAGAAACAAATTGCTTTTCTACCATTGTGAGAAGTATCCTTAGAAGAAAATTTTGTAACCACTGAATATTCCAGAGAATTCATTCACATACTACATACAAAACAGCATACTGAAACACCAACATTTACAAATGAGAAATTGCTGAATACAGGTAATGCATTGTTGAAAGTTCAGGCTTCCATGACTCCTTTCCATGAGCTAAAGGGTTTATTTCTTCCTAACCCTCTAAAAATCTTGAACTTCAGATTTTTGTCTAAATCATCAAGTTTCTTGAATTATTATTATTTTCCCAGAGTCATAGAAACACTCACTAAAAGAGCGTACTGAAGAAATTTTCATACAAGATATCAAAGCAACAACACAATAAGCTTAATCACAATGTTGGAAATACAAAATGTAAACAAGAAAACTGCACTTACAAAAGATTTACCACCATTTTTGGTTAGCAACTCAACCATGGCAGGTTTTTTGGCTCCTTCTGCATCCGCTAAAGGCTGTCATAAAGTGAAACCTCAACCAGATTAATCGAAATCCAATTGACTACAGTCCCGCACACGAAGGAAAATATATATGGTCACAAGCAACTAAACCTTCCTACACAATAATCTTATTTAAACCTTGAACACAAAGCTGCAACTAAGAATTTAGAGATCACATCATGTATGAATCGATAAATAAGCCTCACAAGGAGACATAATCTTGATTATAGCACAAACTATATTGGAGAAAATGTATCACAAAATTGCTTCAAAAGCACAATTTGACTTATCCTGGTTCATGTTCTAACTCTAGCTAAATTATGTTTTTCGCTTTGTTCTTTGTTATAGAAAGGAAGAGGAAGATGCACTCTTACATATATCCTTCATAGATGGACCAATTAATCAACAATTCCAACATTCTATCATCATCTTGTATACCAAAATTTTGCAAAGCAGAACAAACAAGAACTTCCTAAAAAAGACTATGACGCTTGAATTGCCAAAATCACAAATCCGCGGCGAAATTGGAAAGGCTGTGCGCCTCAAAATGATACCGACAATTGGAAAATAACGGGCAAATGAAAAAGAAGACAGGTAGAGGATCAGATTTTACAGTGTTCTTCCAACGATCTAAGGCGTTGACATCGGCGCCAAAGTCGATAAGAGTCTCGGCGACGTCGATCAAGCCGTGAATCGCAGCCACATGGAGAGGCGTCCGGTTGTCGTAATCCATGGCGTTAACGAGCGAGCGGTCTTCCTCGAGGAGCCTCCGAACGGCAGCGGCGTCGTTCTGGTGCGCGTGCCATAGAATCGCCGACGTCTTGCTCACCCTCGCCTTCTCCTTCTTCTTGTCTGCCTTGGACGTTTCCGGCGCCGGAGAAACTGCGCCTTCTCGAGCATTACCGTCGGAAGAGCTTCCACCGCCGTCGCTCATGGATCTCGGATCCGTATCAGATCAGAGGGGACAAGGATAGAATCCTACGAAACGGAAGATCGGATCGAGAGGTTGATAATAACTGAGAGAATCGGAGATCTGCCTGATGGGTGAAATTGAATTGCCCTCACCCTCTCTCTCCGCGTTCACACCATGGGAGGAGCTTTAGAGGAATCGGTTGACGAAAGCTGTTTGGATGGAAGGGGACCCTGGCACGACTTGTGCGTGGAAATGTGGAGAGTAATTTAATTCCCACCAAAAAAAAAAGTATATACTCCGTATTTAATTTACTTAGGGTTCGTTTGGTTGTTGGCAAACCAAAAAAACAATAAGTAGAAAATTTCAAGAAGTAGAAGAAATATACTCCCTCCGTCCTAAAATACATAGTCTTTTAGACCATTGCACATTAATTAAGGAAACATATTTATATTTAAATCTCATTATTATTATAGATGGGGGAACTCTTATTTAATCTCATTATTATTATTATAGAGGGGGAACTCTTAAATTTTACCTACTGTTGTACTTTTTTAGGGGTAATAATTACCCTACAAACCTAAAAGCCCATTATTTTTGACAAAAATTCAAGGCCTAAAAGGCCATGTATTTTAGGACGGATGGAGTATGTATTTGATTAGCATTTTTGTGACATAAGTATATTCAATCTCCATTGAAATATCTAAAAAAAAAATCATAGATCCGCCATTGAAGAAATATACCGAGTATGTATTTGATTAGCATTTTTGTAGTATTGAACTCGTAAGATAAATTTTATTATCATTCTTTGTAGTTTTCACTTTTCAGCCTCCCATACAAAAAAATATAGATCCGTCGTTGATAGATCAAGTTAATTCTCCAAATCGACTTACATATAATCAAGGTGATAGAATGTCGAATTTACGCAACTAGATAAAGAGCTTTTTTTCCCCTAATGCTGTAATTCTTTCATCCTATAAGGTTATATAAATTTTAGGTCTCGTTTGGTATAAGATTATATGAGGTTAACGGAATGAAAATAAGTTTTATATGAGAAAATATATTGTATAAAAGTTTGATGAGTTATATGAGAGAAAAATACTCATTTTTACATGAAAAATAAGATGAGAGAGGTAATGATTAGAGTATAGAGAATACGGTTACCCCTTGTTCAAAAACTTCAAATAAATGATTGAAAAAAAGGAAACAAAACAAATGTATCTTGAATTATAAATAGACTTCGTTCATCTCATTTCCTTTTACCTTTCCGAATGTTATACCAAACAGGCCCTTATTTTGATAGGCGATTTTGTACACGCTCTAGAAATTTATCCATATAAGTAATGCAGGTACAAGTAGTTTCAAGTACAACTCTACAAGTAAAAGGATTATGAGAATGGTCCAAGGAATGGGAGAGGAGAACTTTCAGCCATAAATTGTGGTTTATAAGCTTTGAAAAGGTCTAATACGGAGTATAAATTAGGAAAATGACAATATCTGACCAGTATTATGGATCTGACAAATCCTATTTGTCCCTTCGCAACACCGGAAGATTATGTATGTACATGGTTTTGCACGGTCATGTATGCAGCAGTTCGCCCTGTAGTAAGCAAATGATGTTGAAATTACACCAAATCACCAAGTTACAATTTGCAGGGCTGCAACAAGTTTCAAGGGTCATAAAATTGAACAAGGCAACAACAATGATTCATAACAAGGCTTTATGCATCTAAGATCAAGGCGAGGGTGCCTGGAGCGTGAGAAGTGGGGAATCGATCAGTGATGGGTAAGCTTGAAGTATATGATAAAGATGATAGCCAGAACGAGAGCTGCAATGACTGAGCCGGCGATCCATTTGTTCTTGCTGATCCTCCGGGACATGGATGTTAAGATCTTCTTACTTTTGTCAATGGCGTTATCAACCTCGTGGAGCTGCAAGAAGTTTGGAATCAGGCTAACAGCATGAGGTCTAAGAAAGCACACTTCTGTACAAGAATAAATCTCGGGCTGATAAGACATTTAAACTGTTATCAACCACGAGTACCTTTTGGTGTGAATGCAAAAGAGTTTCGCGTTGCTGGTGCAAATCTTCGAGAATTGAGACACCCAACTGTTCTGTTTCCAGTGCAGTTCTTCTACTCTCCCTTACCCGGTCGCTTGAGTCGTTCAATCTTTCTGTTGATAGCATCAATCTGTCTCTCTGGTCTGAAGATGCCTGCAGTTTCAGCAAATATCCATCAGTTGCAAATTTTCTTTAGAGAAGCAGAGATAATTTGGCGCAGGTAGGTATCTTGGATGTTGTTAAGTGGCAAAACATAGTTAAAGCAACCGATTGGTCACAACTCGTAACAATACAGTGCTGTCCGTAGCTCCAAAAATCACCTGACAGCATAGCTTGGACCATTTTTGGAAATGAATGGATCATGAAAATACACAAATGGTTCTTCTAAAAGTTCTTTTCCCCTAAGAATAAGTTGCAAATTATATTCTGAATATGTGCACACCTTGTGTGTATCCAGCATCCCAGACTCTAGCAACTCATCACGAGCAGCTTGATCATGGTTAGGTGAACTAAGCCTCCTAACTTCTCTTTTCAATTGGTTGAGGTCCGATTTATATTCTCTCAACTTTGCAAGAAGCATTGCCTTCATGTTCGGTTGCAAACTTCTTGCCTCTAGGTCCATTTTCCGAATCTGAAAATTTTATCAAAAGAAAGATCATATGTTGACACCACAAACCAAAAGGCATAACACTAAAAAGCTTATACATTACAAAGGAATAAACACAGCAATTACCAATATCTCAGCCTCTTCAAGTCCTGCCTTGATTTCAGATATCTTCTGCTGCTTCTCCTCTGCAGTTTAAGAGGAAAATCATACGAATGAACACAGATTTCACACTTCACTCCTAAGAAAATTATTTTTCTTTTACAATAATGTAATTTTAAACATTGCTTCAATGAAATTTCAGTCCCTTTGTGATTTATCTGGATTCCATCCCAAATGAACGGATCAGATAAAATTGAACAAGTAATGAAACAATCATCCACAAATTCAGCAAAGAATCCAGAAATTCTGAAACTATCATCCATCGGCTGGTATCAAAGCTCAGATCTAGATAAACTTCAAATCAAAACCAACAATGGCCAACCAAGGTCTGATCGAGAAAGATCTAGCTACTAGAACCCTAAATTGAATCCATTTAAGACGGGCCAGCGACCAGAACCTACATTAGGCCGAATAACCAACGAAATTTCTTATGATCGATCAGCAACCAGACAACCTAGAGAAAACCTAACCGTCCAATCGATTACTAAAAATGAAATCGGCGACGAACAATTGAGATTCGGCATATAGGAACGGAAATTCCTAGAGTTTGAGAGAGGACGATACCTTCAGCGGAAACAAGAGCAACGGAGGAACATTTACGGGAGAGATTAGCGGAGAGCTCGCAGTACTGGCGCTCGTAGCCATCGAAGACCTCGCTCATCTTTGCGATTCACCTTCCGATCGATGCCGCTCCTCCGAGATATCTCTCGTCTTCTACAGGAAGGAGAGTTTTTGATGGATTGGGAGAAAGAGTAGATGGGAAGTGACAGGGAATTCCACTGAGGAGATGGAGATGGTTTCGGTTGAGGTTCGGTGAGGGCTGTTGTTGTTAGCTTGAAGGAGTTCTCCAGCGATTGCTTGGCCTCATTTCCATCTGGTTTACAATTGGCCTGAAGCTATTTTTGACACAATTCGGTTAACCGTTTCGGGTAATCCTTGAGCATAATTTCCATTTTTTTTGTGTGTTTGTTCAAGGGAAAGAGATTCGATAAGGGCAAAATTATAGAAAGAATTTCGTCCCTAATTATTAAAAATTATAGGATAAGCAACCCATATTATGAAAGATTCTCTATATTTAGATGCATATAGACCATAAGAAAGCACTATTAAATATGGTTAAAATTATTTAAATTTAAAAAATATTTTTATTTTTAGCCTCTTATCTTATGCCCCAAAGACATAAGATAGAAAAATCGATTAAATAAATATCCATTTATTTTTACCAATTATGTAAATGTCAATAATATTTTTATAAACCCCAAGCTACCCTTATTCATTTTTTATTCTTCCTTCTCCCTTCTGTTTCATCTCCCGTTGGTGCAGCCGATGCCCGCACAAGTTCGTCGTCCAACAAAGACCCGAAGTCGGATAAGGCGCCGATCAACCTACCGGAGATCCAGATCGACATGGGGAAGGTGGAGTTCGAATTTGGTAAATAAAGAGCGGTCATACGGGGTTCGAATTGGAGACCCTTGGGCAATACCCTCAAGTTCTTTCCGGTTGAACCTTCAAGGGAATTCTTTTGGAATTTCCCTGAAAATATATGTGGAGTTCTCCAATAAGGCATCAAGCGGCGAGACCACGCTTCCATAGATTCTTGCATCTGCCAGATCTTGCCCGGTTAAGTGCTTTCAACCCGATCCGGTGTGCGGCGACGACGGGGTGACATACTGGTGTGGGTGCTTCGACGGGAAGTGTGCGGGTGGGAGGGTGGTGAAGACCGAGTTCTACGATGTTGGTAACAACAGATCGAGGCCGCTTTCGGGCCAAACGTTACTCTTGGTCCACACTGTTTGGCTCTCTATTTTAGGTTTTTTCTCTCCTCTACGGATTGCTTTAATCCTTCCAAATTACAATTGTTGGTGCATAAAAGTTTGTGGATTATCTTGTGATTCTTTTGTTTTAATCGTTTGAGATTGACTAGTGATGAGATTGTATCTACAAAAAGGAATGTTCTATGTTTTTCCTCGTGTTTAATTTGATTGTGAATTCATTCATTGTTGATATGATCATGTGTTTGCGAGAATGACATTTGATCTCAGAGGCATCGTCAAATTGTATTATTGGATTTTTTTATTCAATTTTAGGGTTGAATCCCACTTATTGTTAGTTTATGATAGATTTATGTGATTATTTTGTTGTTTTTCATAGGATGTGTTTGGATTCCATTGCATTTAAATTATAATGCAATTATTTTACCTCGTTTTATGTGAATGTTTGGTTGTAAAAATAAAAATCTCGTAAAAATCGAGGTAAAATCGTAATTTAACCAAATAATAATATAATTCGAGATAAAATAATGATATTATAATTAATACATCGTGGACACCAAAAACACTAATTTAAACACCTTAAATTTTTGTTAACCAAACATTGCCTTATCGTTTTGCATTATAAACATAATGCATTTGGAATCCAAACACACCGACATTTAATCATCTATGTTTATGATGACATTAAGTCATACTTGTTTAGGGGTATAATGTTTTAGTTTGGCGAAACCATTGATGACAAATATCAGGTGACAAAGGTGATGACAAGTGATTACCTTGGTGACAATTTTTTGTATAGTGTCAATGGTCAAATTTTGAAAATATTAGTGAGTGACATTATATTGGTAATAAATAATGTGACAATGATTTTTTTTCCGGAAATTTCGCCTGGTAACCTTGAGGTTTTGCGTATTTCGCGTGGTAAACAAAGGTTTCGGATATTTCGCCTGGTAACCCTGGGGTTTCGAAATGTTTTGCCTCGCGCCCACAAGTTTGAATTTGTTCAATAATTGTGTTTTAAATTTATAGGCGGGTGAGTATTGTAATATTAATAACTTTTGTGGAGGCATTTCATAAAAACTAACATTTTCAATCTTCTTCCTGAGTGATACACGAACATAAGGGCAACATCAAGTTGCGATATAGCAGACGAAGGGAGACGAGCGATTGCAGAGGCAGGGCAGACCGACGGGCGAGTGGTAACTCCCGAGGGGCGGCGACTGGCGGCGAGTGGGGCGGCGGCGGCGCAGGCGGTGGCCGGAGTTGGGCGTACAGTCGAGTCCGGGCTAAAGTAAGTTTTCTTCTTTCGAAAATTTTGGGTAGGTTTTTCCCTGAATTTCAAAATCATATATATCAAATTACTTCTTATTGAGTAGGATTAGTGATATATGTGTGAAATCCAACTCAAATCATGGTTTGAAGTTTTCAATTTCGAATCATGAAATTTAGGGTTTGAGTTTGAAAATTTTCGGGTTTTTTTTTTGTAGTTGATCTAGGGTGTGAATCATGAATTAACCAAAGTGATTGAATTTTTTTGTTGGTGCAGAAATTCCACCGAGACCTGCCAGCAACGCCGGTGTTCGCCTACATGACATCAATGCAAGCAGCAATCGTGCCTGGACCGAGGAAGAAGAAGGAGGTTGAAAATGTTAGTTTTTATGAAATGCCTCCACAAAAGTTATTGATATTACAATACTCACCCGCCTATAAATTTAAAACACAATTATTGGACAAATTCAAACTTATGGGCGCGAGGCAAAACATTTCGAAACCCCAGGGTTACCAGGCAAAATATCCGAAACCTTTATTTACCACGCAAAATACGCGAAACCTCAGGGTTACCAGGCGAAATATCCATTTTTTTAGGGTAAGTTATCATGATGACAATTTTTTGTTGTTGCAATTGTATCATGATTACAAATTTTTTATATAGTCAATGGTCAAATTTTGAAAATATGAATTGATGACAATATCTTGGTGATATATAGTGTGGCGGTGACATTTTTAGTTGTTACATTATTTTTGTGACAAATATTTCATAAAATACTATTTGGGTAACAATTTTTTGTTAGAGAAAATATTCAAACTATTAAAAATTTAATCAGTGAGAATATTTTGGTGATATATAATATGGGGATGATATTTCTTATGGAGATGGTACATTGGCGACAATTTTCATAGAGAGTCAATTAATGGTAAAATTTTGGAAATATGGGTTGATGTCAATATCTTGGTGACAAATACGGGTTGGTCACAATTTATCTTGGTGATAATCAATTTTCGGGTGATGAACTGGTGTAGAATTATGTACATTAAATTTTCATTTGCTTCGCTTTAGCCCTCTAGGGTCTATGCTCCCCTAGTTCTAGGGTTTTAGTTTGGTGACAAAAGTGAGTTAATATTAAGTGACAAAGATGATGAAATTAGTACTATACACACAATTTATTTTGGTGACAATGCTTTATAGTTGGTGAAAATAGTTTGGTGACACTATTTTAGTAACGATTTCAGGTGATAAACTATTCAAACTTTTAAAATTTTATTTAGTGACAATACTTGATGATATATAATGTAGTTGTGACATTTGTTATTATGTTGACATATTTTTGTTATCATTAATGGTTCATCGTTTTAAAATATGGGTTGATTATAATGCCTTGGTGATATATAATATTATGGTGACAATTTTTTAAATTTACAATATCGTGTTGACAATATATTGTCATCAACCTCGTCATGCTCTCACCAACAACTATTACGAGAAAAATCATCTATTAGGCTAGTAGTAGAAAAAAGAATTATTTGTCACTAGAAAAAATGATACTGGAGACCGTCACTAGAAGAAAATCAACCGTAAAAAATTCTATGTCACAAGGGAAAAAAAATCAATTGTCACCAGAAAAAATTCCCCCAAACGGCACGAAAGAAAACTAAAATATCACCAAAAAAGTCAACTGTCATCGAAACAACTGTCACCCAAAAAATACTACTGTCACCAGAAAAATTGTTATCAAAGGTAGGCATTGACCGAAATGGTCAATGTTGACTTGTCAATGTCAAAACTAAAAAAGACCAAAAGGAGAAGGAGGAATGGTTAGAGATAGAAAAGGAAGAGTAAAAATGTCAAAATAGACTTTTACTGTATTTAAAAAGTGGAAAATTTTGGTTAAATATCCATTTAGAAAGTCTAATTAACTAAATGTCCATTTTAGAAGGACAATTAAGTAAGTGTCCATAATTTTTCATTAAACCCCAAACTACATCTCTCTTAATAAAATAAAACAAAAAGTGGAGCTCCAAACCCCCCAAACCTCCCCTCCCGACCTCCCGTGTTCTATTCATCCATCACAATTCACAACAATACTCATCAGATTCCACAAATTCAACTCAAGTTAATTCAATTCAACTCATGGTTATGGCGAACAGATCACTGTAAACGGAGAATTCGAGGTGGATCCGCGGTGACCAGATCGGGAAGGGAAGCTTCGACACAGTCAACGTCGGATTCGACCACCACAACGGCCGCGTCTTCGCCATTAATTCGGTTTCGTGAGTTTTGCCCAAGCGGCGGAGGTGGACGCAATCGAGAACGGAATCTCCATCCTCAAATCACTCTCGTCGCCTTTCATTGTCGAGTACTACGGCGATGACCGTATCGCGGCGCCGTGAATAGAATACCGGAATCTCCACATGGAGTACCGGCTTTTCGTGAACGACGACGCAACTTGGAGGGATAGACGATCTCAAACATTTGCCTTTTCATTTACAAAACGACAATTTTTAAGGTAAAGTTTGGTCTTTTATTTCGTTTTTTTTAAAGATTCGAATTGCACATTTTGGTTCAACAACTCAAGGGTTTGGTGTGGTACGAAATTTTGATCGAATTTGCGCAAATTTATCAAATTCGATCATAGAAATAGGTCATGGTGTGTGGAATGTGTTGATAGTCTATCAAATTGCTCGATTTGTGTTGAACAATGTGTGAATTAAAGCTGCTGCTAAGAACCAACTTACGGCTAGGGCTTCAGATAGTTTGACTGAATCCCTGATACATGTGGAGTTCTTACAATGGTTATATGCTTTAGATATTTTGAAGCTTGCTGAAGGTGAAGCTGGTTCAATACTCATATTGAGGTGACTTTGTATTTATGGAGGTTTTTGCCCATTTAACTTATTAGAAGATTAGGAGTTAGAAAACATTCCTTGGTTTGTTCATTAGAGGTTTCGAATTCAAGTAAATAGTCAAATTGTTGGTTGAATATTTGTTTTCATCACTTTAGTTTATGTGCATTATGTATATATATTGACAACATATTTGATTTGAATTGAATTATCAAGCTTACAGATTGAATTTGTATATAATTCTTTGAATCCATATGTCTAAATGTTCGAGAAAATAATATGGTGACATTGTTGGGTAGTTAGTGACAATATATAAGGTGGTGACAATGTTTTGTTATTGATGACAATAAGTTTGAGAAAAGAATATGACGACATTGTTCTATAGTTGATGATAATAAAGTGGTGACAATGTACCGTAGTTGGTGACAAAAGGCTAATACTGGTGACACTATTATGTCATTGGTGATAATATATTACTTACAAGAGGTCAATGATAATAGAGTAGTGACGTTGTTTTGTAGTTGGTGACAAGACATTCGAGAAAATAACATGGGTTGTAGTTTGTGAAAATAGGTTTGATAACACTATTTTGGTGACAATTTCATGTAGAGAAATTAGTCAAACTTTTAAAATTTTATTTGGTGACAATACATTCGTAGTTGTTGACAATAGGTTGGCGACAACATGTTGTAGTTGGTGATAGTATGTAGTTACCGAAAATTGGTGGTGACAATATTTTATAGTAGGTGACAAAAAGTGGGTGACAATGTTATGTAGTTGTTGACAATGTTCTGTAATTGATGACAAGAGGCCGGTGACAGTGTTCACTAGTACTATATATTTGTTCAAATAATATTTTGGTGACAATTTCATGTGAGATAAACTAGTCAAACTTTTAAAATTTTATTTGACGATATAATTTGATGATATATAATGTGATGATGACATTTATTGTGGGGATAGTATCATGGTGATAGTTTTAATGAAAGTGTTATGATGATATATTTTTGTGAGGGTTAATTGTTCAACATTTTAAAATATGGATTGATGACAAATTACCAATGCCTTGGTGATGTATAATGGTATCATGATAGTTTTTTAAGGTTACAATATCGTGGTGACAATATATTGTCATCAACCTCATCACTAACCACTGTCACCAAGAAAATCATCTGTTATTGAAAAAAAAAACTCATTTGTCACCAGGAAAAAGTGTTACAGGCAACTGTCACCAAAAGAAAATTATTCATCACCAAAAAAATATGTCACCAGAACAAAAAAATTGTCACCGGAAAAAATTTCTCCAACCATCATCAGAAAAAATAAAATGTCACCAAAAAAGACAATTGTGACCAAAACAAATTATCACAAACAACTGTCACCGAAAATAATTGTCGTAAAAAAATTGCAGTCACTGGAAAAATCAATTGTCATAAAAAAATCTTTGTCACCAGAAAAATTGTCACCAACAATTTTCACCCAAAAAAAATTAATCGTCACCAGATTTTTTTTCCCAATTGTCACCAAGAAAAAAAAAGATGTCACCAAAAAATTATCAAAAACAACTGTCATCGAAAATAATTGTCATCAAATCTAGATATTGAATGAAATGGTCAATGTTGACCAGTTAAAGTCAAAATTTAAAAAAAGTTAAAGGGAAAGGAGGAAGGGTAAGGAATGGGAAGGAAGAGTAAAAATGTCAAATATGGACATTTACCTAATTTTTTTAAAAAGTAGACATTTACTTAATTATGTCCATTTTTTTGGATATCCACTAAATTAAACCTTAAAAAGTGGACATTTAGTTAATTAACACAATTTTTTTGGATTATTTTGGGTCATTTTCGCTCCAGCATAAAAATATTTTTGGAGACAAAATCGGGATCCCGTCGGTGCCGACAACTCCTGTCCCACTCCCCTCACCTCTTTCTCTCTCACTCGGCAACTGTCCACTGTACTCCCCCCAACCTCCCCCCTTTCTAGGGTTTCGATTCCAATCAGATTCTCCCCCCAAATTCAACCTCACTGCAAATCGAATTTGCTATTCATGTTCTCCAATTAACCAATCAGCGCTGTTTCCTACTCAGTTCCTCCCAAATCGCACTTCAATTCCAATCATGGGTCAAGATAGCTTCACTCCGCAGAAGCGCGCCGGAGCCGCCGCCGGAAATGGCGCCGTTCTCCCCACCACCGCCCCTGGCGGCATGTTCGGGCGTCCTCGTGTTCGCACTCGCCAGATCGCCAAGACCTTCAACAATATCAAGATCACCATCCTTTGCCTGTTCATCACGATCCTCGTCCTCCGGGGAACGATCGGGATCAATCTACTGGCAACGCAGCCCGACGATGCGCAACAGAGTCTTATGGAGGAAGCTAATCGGGTTATTGCCGAGATCCGATCTGATGGCAAGTTGCCGGATGACGAGCCGCCGATGAATCCGAATGTTACTTTTACTTTCGGGTATAGGATCTCAGATTGGGATGAGCGGAGGAGGTCTTGGTTGAAGGAGAATCCGGATTTTCCGAGCACGGTGAACGGGAGGCCCCGGATGCTGTTGGTGAGTGGCTCTCCGCCTAATCCCTGTGATAATCCTATTGGTGATCATTATCTTTTGAAATCTATAAAGAATAAGATTGATTACTGTCGAATTCATGGGATTGAGATTGTTTATAACATGGCTCATCTGGACAAGGACCTTTCTGGTTACTGGGCTAAGCTGCCTCTGATCCGGCGGCTGATGTTGTCCCACCCTGAAATCGAGTGGATATGGTGGATGGATAGTGATGCACTGTTTACTGATATGGTTTTCGAGATTCCTGTGAAGAAGTATGAGAAGTACAATATGGTGATTCATGGGTATCCAGATTTGTTGTTTGAGAAGAAGTCATGGATTGCTTTGAACACCGGGAGCGTCTTGTTTAGAAATTGCCAGTGGATGTTGGATTTCCTTGATGTTTGGGCGCCTATGGGTCCGAGGGGGCCGATTAGAGATGAGGCTGGGAAGATCTTGACATCTTATTTGAGTGGGAGGCCAGCATTTGAAGCTGATGATCAATCTGCTTTGATCTACTTGCTGATCAGTCAAAAGGATCAATGGATGGATAAAGTGTTTGTGGAGAACTCTTATTATTTGCACGGGTTTTGGACCGGATTGGTGGACAAGTATGAGGAGATGGTGGAGAAGTATCACCCTGGACTGGGTGATGAGAGATGGCCCTTTGTTACCCATTTTGTGGGTTGTAAGCCTTGTGGGAGTTATGGTGATTATCCTGTAGAGAAGTGCTTGAAGAGTATGGAAAGGGCATTCAATTTTGCAGATAATCAGGTGCTTAAATTATACGGCTTTAGGCATAGAGGTTTGTTGAGTCCTAAGATCAAGAGGACAAGGAATGAAACAACCACTCCTTTGGATAATGTAAAACAGTTTGATATACGACACTCGGGGCATATCATCGGATCAGAACCGTGAGGGGTTCAACTTACCTTCTCACCCTGAAGAAATGCAAGATGACCTTGCCAAATGTTGATTCATTGTTACAAGTGTAGAATGCCCGCTTTTGAGATTTTGATGCCAGGGCATTGTTATCTTATTTAAAATTCATACGTTTGAAGCACACTGTGGCTCACTGTCTCCAAACTGAAAGAAGAATGACTATAGTGGTTTGCTCAGGTTTCCTGTCTTGATCTCTAAAAAAAAAAGCAATAGTTTGTGATAGTGACTGGAAATGAATACTTTGTTTTCATATGCTCATTCTTTTCACCTTTCAGAATTGTATTCTCACTTCATGAAATGAATTTGGAAATTCTCAGGATTTGTGTTTAATGATCTTATTTTCAGTTTACTGCAAGTCAGAAAATCTAGCTGATTCTGAAAATAGTTTTTTCATTGATATTTTAAGGCCATGCTAGTATGATATTGATACCACTCATGATAAGTTTCACTTCTCATCTATTCCATTACGATTACTCAATTGTTGTAGCAAATAGTTAGTAAAACTTCTGTTTAGGGGATTAGTAGTGAATCATATTTATAATTCTTTGATATACCTGCATGACAAGGAAAACTGAAATAGCTTTTTAAGCATAATTCTCTCTCTTTTTGGGCATTATATGTAAAGCAATTAAAGCAATTGCTTAATTCTGGAATGTGAACTCTTGATCATATATAGCAAGATTCTATCTATTCCTGAATGTTAGCGCTTGTAACGCAAATGAATATCTTAATTATCATTTAACATTGCTTCCTTTGGTGCATATATACAATTAGATCACAGATTTATGAATAGGCTGTTGGTGTCTTCTTGTGCACAAGCAACTCTTTGCTTTCTGTATTTAAATACATGTGTGTGGATTTTTATTGAAGAATACAATACAGATCCATGTTTACAGGAGAGTGGAATATGAAGCGTTGAACTCATGGAATGTAGTATCTGAATCTTTTATAAAGCGGCTTGGTTTTTCATAACCTTTATGACAGCTAGTGCAGAATCGGCACGGTGTATTTGTAATGCAAAGGTATGCACTTTTCATTGACATTGATCAAATTTCCAAAATCTGGAGGTGCGTTCAGCATTCCCTCAATAACCTGCTAATGCTTATTGTCACACCCGGCATTCCTGCAGCATGCTGTATTTGAAGGACATTTTCTCTAGATATTCATGTTTGCCTAATTTGAAGGATTAGTGCAGACCTTTTATTCTATTTGTTTTCTAGCCTTGTCTGTGAAGCACATGAGATTTCCTGCTAGAGTTTATAATTTTTTGGCTTTTCAGGGTCTTTTTTTGGCTGAACCACCCGCAGATGATTGCTTTAGAGTTTAGAATATCTGTAGGAACAGATTTCTGTAACTATGGGTAAACAAGCCAGTCTTGCATTTGGTAGGAGGAAAAATAAAATTGCCCTGTCAATAGCTCGTAGGAAAAATAGTATACATGCTTATCTTACTAGTTGTGTGATAATCTGAAGAGGGGCAGTTCGTTACCATAATTTCCTTGAGTATCTTCTCCAAAAAGTTCTCTATTTCTTTTCTGTCTCTTACATTACCAAGCCTTGTTTGCCAGTTGCCTTTCAGTTTTGGCAGCACCATTAGCGTATGGCTCGTTGAGCAGTCTGTAGCAAAACAACAGATGATTTGGAGGGTGCTGTTGATCAAGTACGTATAACCGGAACCCTGCGTCTTGCTGATAACATTTCATTCATTTGAGCAATTCGAAGCAAAAGTTGGCTACTTTTCTGCAAGCAAATATGCAAGAAGAGTTTCAGAATAATATACAAGGGATTGTAAAATTGAGAGTTGAGTAAAACATAGATCCATTTGAAAAATGACGGAACATATTACCTGTTCTTGTTGTCTTAAGAGAACGAGTATTCTGTGCTTGATTTCTTCCAGAGCTCGTTTATGCAACCGATTCATCCTTACATATGCCAGCATAAAAGCTACTGCTGCCATGAACGCGGTTACTGAATTCAATGTCCATATTTTCGCGCCACAGGCTGCACAAGGCCAAAAGAACGAAGTCACGGAGACAATTCTTCTGCTCAGGCTGCCAATCCTCAGTCTCATTTGCTTACCCATCCAGCCTTTAACATCAAGCAATGAATCTGACTGTGGAGTCTGCTGCAAATCCTCATCATCAGACTCAGAGCACCCTGAAAACGAAGAAGACGAACTTGCTCCAAAAGATTCCTCTTTCGAGACTTCAAGATCTTCATGCTCACTCACTGGAAAAACCTCCAAATTCGCACATTCATCATAAAAGTCCTCCTTGATGAACACGCCCAAATCTTCCTCTCCCACCTGGGCAGATGATGAAACTCGCTGCTGGACATATGGACTCGGGATAACTTCCCAGCTATCAAGATCGTCCTCCAAGACCTCCAAATTCTCCATCCTTCAGCAATGTAAGTCGGTAACGCAGTATTATAACCATTAACCAGTATCAAACTAAATTATAGCTGTTTCGGAATCTTGTTTTCTTCTGTTGGAGGGATTGGATAGCTGATTTTTTGGGCATTGGAAGAATGTGAATCACAGGAGATGGATTGGACTACGCGTTACCACATCTTGGTGCTTTTCTGCTATACTACAAAGGTGAATTGCACATCAGATGTTGCTAGCTTTGTCCTGCAGTGCAGACTCAAAGAACAAGGTCAAAAATATCTCCCTAGATCTTTTATTTATTTATTTTATTTTTATTTTTAATCATAGTTAGGAAGTATGAAGTTCCACTTGATCGAATCCCGTTGGACTTGTACAATGTATTCATGCAAAAATCGCGTTGCCTCCTTTTTTCGTTTTGGTTTCCGATTGAGTAAAACTTCATCGGGTAGAGTTGTCGACGAGAGCTTGGAAAGATGCTTTGAATCGCACATTTGGATCGAATATTGTGTGAATTTAACATCACTGACACATTTTCTATAAACCAATATAAAATTGCCCAATTTTACCACAAGTTACCAAAACCCTACAAAGAATGTTATATAAGCAAGTAAATTGTATGAAGCGAAATTGGGTTACCAAAAGTAAATGTTACTAATTTTACCACAAGTTAAGCAAGTTACCAAGCAAAATTTAGGGATATCCCGACCTTTTAACAGTAAGAAAAATAACACAATCTTTCGGAAATGTGGTAACAAAGTATCTCGATTGTTTTTACAACTTTAAATATGGGCAAAAACGATGAAATTTAATTGACGAAATTAAGCTTTTGGTAAATTTTGGATGATATTGACTTGTTTTACCACAAGTTATCAAAACCCTACAAAGAATGGTATGTTACCACAATTTTAGGGATATCTCCAAATCCAGTACAATTTTACCACAAGTTACCAAAACCCTACAAATAATGTTATTTTTCTTCCGGTTATACTGGATTTGGAGATAGTCCTAAAGTTTTTAATTGGTTCTCTCATAAACCGTATACCCTCACAATGTAGTCTTTGTGATTCTCATGATGAAGATTGAAAATTCAAGACATCTGTTTCTTAACTGCAAGTACACAAGAGGGATAATTCTTTACTATGAAAGATTATTGGGGAAAAGATCCTAAATAGTAGAGGTGACAACAATACAACTAATATTATGAAAATACTTGCTGGCACAACGACCAAAACTATGATGGAGGACCTGGGATTCATTTGGCAAGCGATATGGACCTCCATGAATGAACTCATATTCAAGCAAAAGAAATTGGCATACATTCTCAACTTGGTCCAACAAATAATAACATACAAGAATGATTGGAGATATGAAGAAAATACGCAAGTACCCTTGCAAAGAAAAAGAAGAAGACAAAACACAAAATGGAATAGACCAGACATTAATACATTCAAAATCAATGTGGATGGCTCCATGAAACCCACGGGCGCCTGTTGGGCGGGGGGTGGGGGGGGAGGGATCATCAGAGGCTCCAATAGGAATGTTATTGATATTTTCTACTAGGCTACCCGCAAAGGCTCAGTCCTTCAGACGGAGGCCGCATCGATCTGTTTGGGGCTGCAGACAGCTACAATGAGAGGTTTAAAGAAGGTGTTAGTCGAAGGTGACAACCAAATGCTCATTAAAGCAATAAATGGAAGTGGTATTGTCAACTGGGAAATCACACATCATGTGGAAAAGATCCACTAATTGACCAGAGACTTTGATCAAATAGAGTTCCGTCATTGCTTCGGAGAAACCAACAAAGTATCTGACTATATAGCTAGACATGACATCATTTGTAATAGTTCTACTCTCCCTTTTAATAGGGATCCGTTTTCCATCCTCCTTCAGGATGATCATTGGTTGTAGTTTACGCATTGCGTAAATTATGCCAAATGTTTGTCTACTAAAAAAAAATGTTATTACTTTTAATGTCAAATTGGGCTATTTGGGGTTACTTGAAAATCGGTTTAATATCAGTTACATTTTTTCGCGTCGGATCGAGTTAGTATTAGGTCGAATTATTTCAGATAATTGATCTCACATTAGTGGAAAAAAATCGATTTTTTATTTCGAGTTTGTGTTTGAATCAATTTGGATTCAGATTTCTTTCGGGTTGGATTGTCTCCATGAGTCCATGATCCAAAATTGCACAACCCGAACCCAAATAATCGAATCCGATTCACGGGTAAATGCTTGTAAGAAAATTGTAGGGTAAATTAAAGAAAATCACTCTTAAAATAGTTTTAACAAAATTACCCTTAAAATAAAAGTTTATAAAAATCACCCATTTTTATTTTTATTTAAAAAACTATCCGTGACCATTTAAATATGTAAAAAAGTGTTTCTAAAATGTTCAATTCTCACCTTTTGTTAATTATACAATAAATTAACTAAAATATTTAAGAAAATATGAACACATAATTTTTCTTATAACTTTTTACACATAAAAATGATAGTGGCCTAGTGGGTAATCTTTTGAAAGAAAAATAAATTTATGGGTGATTTTCTGTAAATATTTATTTTAAGAGTGGTTTTGTGAAAACTTGCTTATTTTAAGTGCGGTTTTATGTAATTTACCCAAAATTGTATGTGTTCCTGACTCAATCTCGATTCGATGCTGACATCTGTTTCTTCGTCCTCGAAATACCTTGCACTGACACATTAATTTATGCCGCCTTGTCTTCTTCCCAGATTCGGCCGTAATCAATTAATCATCTGAAAATCCCCATTAAAGGAAACTCTGAATCATCCTGCGTTTTCCCCAATGATCCCACAAAACCCCCTTTCTAATTCTGGAGTATGTACTGTATATGATTCGAGCGGTTGATTTGTACTGGACTAAATTATTTAAATCCGCCTGAAAATCCCCATAAAACGCAACCCAGAATCATCCCACCTGGCCCACCTCCCTCCAAGAACGTTTCTTCATTGATCCCGTCGAATCCCCCTTTCCGATTGTTGAATATTTCCACCTCCAAATTCCTCAAATTCGTCTTCTGGCTGACTTTCAATCAGGTTATTACATTTCCCTCTTACAGTTTCTTTTGCCTCTTTTGAATTTCTTCACCAATTTCGCTTCATATTGAGATTAGGTTTTAGTTAGGGTTTTCCTCCCCAATTTGACATTTTGGATATATTTTTCGCAGGCTTAGGGTTCATTAGTTGGAAACAAATGAAATTTGCGGATTTAGATTTTACTGTTTAGTGTTTCCTCAGACATCTTGGTTGAAGAAGCCATTGATTGCTAATTACTTAAGCTTCTGACATGTTCTTTTCTGTAATGGTGATTTCTAACCACACCAAACACCCCAGTATGAATCATTCCAATTCCCTTGCCCGATCCCCATTGAATGATACCCAATGTGCCCTAAGGGAAACTTCCTTTGATCTTGCAGATGCAGCTCTGACATGATTGTTTGTAAACATGATTGTTTCGGCCCTTTTAACGTCGGTGGGAATAAATTCTGGTCTGTGTATATTATTCTTCACATTGTATTCAGTCCTGAGGAAACAGCCTCCGAACTATGAAGTCTACCAGCCGCGGTTACTGACCGAGAAAGGAATCCAGAGAAGTAGTAACTTCCACATTGAGTCCCTACTGCCTTCACCTAGCTGGGTGAAAAGAGCTTGGAAACTTACCGAGGATGAGTTGCTATTGCTTTCTGGCTTGGATGCTGTAGTTTATATGAGGGTTATCATCTTCAGGTAATCAGCTTCTTTCTACTGACATACACCGATGAATGAATACCTTTTCTGGCTTTTGCATTTTCGTGTGTTTGATGTGCAGTTTGCGAGTATTTTCTTTTGCTGGGATTATTGGCGTTTTCGTTCTCCTTCCTGTAAATTGCTCTGGCAATCAGGTTGCAGAATTTAACATTGCAAATTTCTCAAGCGATTCTTTGGACATATTCACTATTTCTAATGTAAGTAACGGATCAAAGAGGTGAGACTACGCACTTCTCTTGTGGAGTCTACCACTGTTTCATCGAAAGCTTCCGTAATTTATGCTGCTTTTACTGAATGATCACGCCCAATGTGGCAGGTTATGGATTCACTTTGGTGCTGTATATTTGGTCACTGCCTTCGTCTGTTATCTTCTTTATTATGTGAGTTATCACTTTGACACAGGTTAGAGGATTCGTTTGATGCTGCAATTTGGCTACTGAATGAATGAAATAATTGATTTTGCAGGAATACAATTACATCTCTAATAAAAGGACCCAGTATTTTTTAACATCTAAACCTCAGCCACATCGGTTCACAGTTTTAGTTCGTGCCATCCCTGTACCTCCCGGGGGTAGCGTCAGTGAGAGTGTGGATAGTTTCTTTACCGAGTATCATCCATCTACGTATCTGTCCCATACGGTGATCCATCACACGAATAAGCTATGGGCTCTCATTGTAAGATTTATTGCTCCTTTCCATATGGATTTCTGTTCTGCAAGGACTTCATGTAACAGATATCTGTACGTTTGCAGAATGATGCCAACAGAATGTATACAAGACTGGCACGCTTAAAATCAGAGACTGGACAACAGAATGTCAGCCGAGATGGTTTCCTTGGACTGTTTGGCCGCAAAGTGGATCTTTTAGATCAGTACGAAAAGAAACTGGAAGATATTGAGCAAACTCTGAGAGCACAGCGAGAATTATCTCTTGCTGCTGCAGTAAGTCCTCGGTTGATTTCGGTTTTTCCACTGGAAAAATATGCTGTCATCTCCATTCACTAACATCTGTTGTTCTGCACATAGGAAGTACGCGCTGCCTTTGTATTCTTTAAATCCCAATATGGAGCTGCAGTCGCTCTCAGCTTGCAGCAGTCGACAAATCCCACAGAGTGGATTACTGAAAACGTTCCTGAACCCCATGATGTTTACTGGCCGTTTTTCCAAACGACTTTCTTTGAGAGCTGGATCGCTAGAGTGTTTGTGTTCTTGTCTTGCATTCTCGTTACCATTCTATTCCTCGTACCTGTTTTGATCGTTCAAGGTCTGACTAACCTGGAGCAGTTGGAGGCCCTTTTCCCATTCCTTAAAAGCGTCCTGAAAATGTAAGTGCGTTTTTCTCAAGAACATACAAGAATTCGTTGATTGTCATAAATGCGTAAGACAAGAACTAAATCTGTTCATTTTTTTTATAATAAGCAGATCGATGGTGAGTCAAATTGTTGCCGGATACCTTCCGAGTCTCATCCTTCTGTTATTTTTGACTCTGGTGCCGCCTGTTATGCTGTTCCTTTCGTGCGTTCAAGGATACATCTCCTTCAGTGAGATACAAAGAAGTGCTTGCAATAAGTTCATTTGGTTCATAATATGGAACATCTTTTTCGCAAACGTACTCTCTGGGTCGGTTCTAACTCAGCTTTCACTCTTGCTTGATCTCAAGAACATCCCTTCAAAATTAGCAGTTGCTGTCCCGGCACAGGTGAGGAGTGTAGGCTATGTTAGAATTAAAATTTGGCCGAAAAAGTGCTGTTTCATGGAGTCAAATGTCGCCTTTTTGCCTGTGTTTCTATACAAACTTGTAAATGTTTTTTAGTTCTGCAGGCATCATTCTTCGTTGCATACGTCGTCACATCAGGATGGACGAGCACCTCATTAGAACTATTCCGGATGATCCCTTTCATTCGCATGTTACTGCAAAAATGTTGCTGTTGTAAAAGAAGTGACGCCGTCAGTGATGAGTTTGAAGCTCCGGGTATCCCATATCATGTGGACATCCCTCGGCTTCTATTCTTCGGGCTTCTTGGTATAACCTACTTCTTCCTGGCGCCCCTTATACTGCCTTTCGTGTTGGTCTACTTCTGTCTTGCGTACATCGTCTCCAAGAATCAGGTCAGTCCCTCTCGGCTGAATGAATATAGTGTATGATAACATAAAGACTCTGCATAACACGGTATGTATTGGCTAAGTGCAGTTCATCAATGTGTACTTGCCGAAGTATGAAACAGGTGGGAGGTTTTGGCCGATTGTGCACAACTCGATGATATTCTCCCTGGTACTGATGCACGCAATTGCTGTCGGCATCTTCACACTGAAGAAGCTCCCTTCAGCTTCGACACTGATTTTCCCGCTTCCAATCCTCACACTGCTCTTCAATGAGTACTGCCGAAAACGCTTCATTCCCAACTTCACAGGTTATGGTGCTGAGGTATGTTTTTTCCCCACCTATTAATCCTGTTCTGATTCCCCATAGGATACGGATTCGACAAACGAAACGTCAATGTAAACTGTTCGAATGCGTTTTTGTGCTATCCAGAGCCTAATAAAAAAGGACAGAGAAGACAGCAAGGACCCTGCAATGGCCGAATTCTTCAACAAGCTGGTAACAGCTTATCTGGATCCCGCCCTCACTCCCCTTAGATTCGCGCAAATTCCCGACAGCCAAACTGCTCCCCTACTCGCCAATCAGAGTTCTTGACACAATTCTGTCTCAGTTGGCAACCGGTTTTCGAAAATCAAACCAAGACCACTGCTTCATTTGATGTGGAGTTACGCAACTGGTGTTCAGTGCATTCATCGAGATGTTCCTAAACTACACAGATTTTGTCCTATAGGATGTTGCAGGTTGGTATATGTCAAGCAACTCCCTGATTGTTCAGGTTACCTACACGGAAATGATCGTCTTTGTCGATAAAATAACAGACATACATACATGGCTTGTTTTTCAGCCTTGATTCTTGCAATCAGATGTCTGTACGTATTCGTCGATTTACCTACATCAAATAAGTGTCAAAGACGAAGTCATATAGAGGAAAATTCCGAAGAACAAAACCTAGCAATTGCAAAAACGCAAAGTGCTAGGTTGCTGCAATACATTTCAAAGCTTCAGATGAGGTGAACTTGACATGAAAACCGAGTCCAACCCTAGTAGACAACATCACCTTTCGGAACTGAGATTAACCAGCGTCCCGAAGCTAGTGACACTGTTGTTTAATCTAAATGTTTCGTTTCAAATCGAAGCTAGAATCTTCGAGTCAATTATGAATTCTTGTGCATACAGTATCTGTTGTTGTTCAAAAACCTTGTTCTTGCAATCAGATTGGCAGTTTTACAAATAAGACAAAGCTGTTAATCAGATGAACATAGAAGGTTAGCAAAGTACCTACATTTTTTTTACTCGGAATCTGGCAACTGACTCAAGTTTATTTAATCTAGTGTAATATTACACTTTTATAGCTAATTTTGTAAGTTGAGGATGGTAGAATAGTGTATGAATAAACTTTTTTTTTTTTTAATTCAGTAAGATTCTCATGTTAATATTGTGGCAAAATTGCAGAGACCCGTCCTTTAAATAGGGTGTTTTGCAGTAAACAATCCCTTGAAACTAAAATTGCATAAAACCACCCGTCAAAACAATTTTCTTTGTCAGTTAATAGAAAGTTAAAGTGCATGAAAAGTCAATTATATCCCTTGTGAATTTGTCAGTTCGAGTATTGAATTTAGTTTATGAGTTGTTATATGAATCTGCATATTTGAGAATGGATGTGTAATCATTTCAATCAGTAAACACAAATAGAGGTTTTAGAATGACCAATTCACACAAACAGAAGCTGGAGGAGGCAGTTTGTGGTGTCCAAATGGAAGGCCTCTATGGGGAGCATATATGTACCTAATGTACGTTTTCATGTTCATTCTGGCTGATTCTAATGCCATGAATTAACATCCACATTACTTATTGCATTTAGCTCATAACAGACATTGTATAGTGTATACCATACTTATTGCATTTAGCTTCCACTTGAATTTCTGCAAGCCCATATAATAAATGGACAAAGGTTCCCATTTTCCTTGCTGTGAGTTGCTAAGTAGTACCCACTTGCATCAACATTTTTTTATATCAGCAACCTTTTTGTAGGCATAGGTAACTCATAGCTAACCTCTCATGCTGGCATGTATACCGCAATACTGGAATTTTCGTAGACATTAAATTACCACAGTACTTACTAATCCTTTTTGTTTCAATTTGGTTTGATGCTTTTAGATTCTATTAATTGTAGGTGTTAGTCTTCTTTGAAAACATGCTGTTTTGGTTAATTTAATGGGTTGATGCCTTATTTTTCTTGAACAACTCCTGCTAAGCTTTGAAACAATTGCCTTATTTGTCTTCAATTTTTTATTTATTTGAATTATTTTTTAGTCTATTAGCTCAATTGGGAGAGCAATGTGCTTGGCACAAATATGTGGGTTCGAATCCCACATAGGCTATCTAAATTAGCACGGTAAACATGAATGATTTGTAAAGATGGCTTCTAGGACTGATGCATATTTAGAAGTGAGTTAGATTAGGACCTCTTGTACAGATTGTTGAGTTCTTGGTGCTCTTGTCCTGATGGCCTCTTGGTGCCCATATCTATGGAATTTGTTTTAATGGTTAATTATATTGAAGTTAATGGTTGTTGAGTCTAATGATTTGCTCGCGGGAGTGAGGAGAGTCATGCAATTGCAAATCAAGTAACAAAACAGAGAACTGTACTGCTACACGGAATAAAAATCAGTAATGTACTGCTGCAAGATATAATATCCTCATGTTTTCCTCATCTTTACTTTTGACTAGTTGAGCTTCCTCACCTATTGTGCATGTTGGCTTGTGTTGTCACTTGTAAAGTTGTAATCCTATTGCTCTTGTTAGTGTGTCAACATATTCCTGAAATTTTTCACCTAGATATAATACCCTCATGTTTTTTTTCTTTGGATTCTTGTCACTTTCTGTAATATGTTATATATATATAGCCTATGTGGGATTCGAACCCACATATCGTGCCTAGGCACATTGCTCTACCGGTTGAGCAGATAGGCTAACAAATTTTAGGGGAAAAAAAAATTTCAAACCAATAGTACATAAATAATTTACTATTCAATAATTTCACTTACAGTTCAGATTAACACAATTCAGCATATTGAGCTCAAGCACAAAACATCCTAAACCAAGGAAAGTGGAGCAAAGGTTACAAAATTAGACATCCTAGATGAGCAGATGGTAGTGCTCTGATTAATACGACTTGGCTAATTTAAGGCATGATAAAAAAGCAATACCTGACAGATATACCATTCAGTGGCATTATTTATTCTATTGTTGGCGCAGACATAAACAACAAGTTGATTAGGATGAAGCAAACTTATGGCAGGTAATACGACTTTGCTAATATAAGACATCATAGAAAGCAATACCTGACAGATATACCACATAGTGGCATTATTTATTATGCTGTTGGCGCAAACATATGCAACAGGTGCCTCAACTTAGGAATCCACATTTAATCGATTAGCAAAGTAAAATTCATGAGTAGACTCATGTTCATTGACTCCTGCTCCTGCAGTGTTATCTCAAAATGGCATAAGAATTATCCAAACGTCAAATGAAAGGCAATTCCTAACTATCAAAATTGTTTTGGCATGACTACCTTTTGTAACATTAATCCGAAAGGAAAGGTTGGGAAGATTGTTTGACCCATTCATCCCCATCTTTAGCTTGATCAGTTGATGATAATCCTTACAGTCCTTCAGAAACAAATAATCTAATTGTAACTACATGCCTACCAAATAATAACAGCTGCATACAAACGGGAAAAACAAGCATATACTAACTTCGAGAAAGAGGGAGCAACCTAGCACAATCTTGTGCTTGATTTGGATTGCTTAGTCTGAATCCATTCCAAATATGAAAGTCACCACATTTTTTGCATGCAATTCGCCTTACCTCTAGAAGCGGGTCATCAATATCTGCCTCTGACTATGCAAATCCATTTGGGACGAAACCATTGCACCCCATCTATAGTTGATTGCAAATCAAAGCACAAGGAAATAACTCACTAAAGTTAGCAAATTACAATTTCACCATTCTCATTACTGAACTCAAAACACCAAATGGTGCAATTTGCAGAAAATAGATGTTGTCTAACAAGCAATAATATATGAAGTGCTAAAAAACTAATCATGCCCAGGAGCTCAGAAGAACGCATACCAGAAGTATTGATCCACCAGATTTAACATTTTGGCACCAATAGAAACCATTTAAACACATTGTTTATCCTATTTGATGTCTTCACAGTTGCAAACTTGCCAACTCATTCATGCGATGAGCATGTTTACATAAAACTGATACTCAACCAAGCAAATAAGAAGCCTTGGAAACAATCGAATTCAACCTTTTAAAGTTTTTTTTAGGAACAAAAGTTATCAACCTACGCAAAGCCAAAGCCAAGTGAAACACTGAATTTGGTAAATCATTTACATAAGAGGACCAACTTGTACAATTGCAGGTTCTTTGTTTACTTCTACTCACCTCTCATTTGAAGCTATGCAAAGCAGCAAGAAAATGTGCATTAGTTTGACCTTTGTTGAAGTGAGTCAACACGTTATTTTATCTAGATTTAGATATGAGATTAAAGATCATGTCACTATGTCAGTCACAGCATACTTGCAACAAAACAAAATGAGCCGGTAAGCCATTAACCCTCGCACTTTCGCTAAATTTCTAGTTGGAAGCAGCCTATCAAATCTGGTAACCAACAAAACAAGAGAAAAACAGATTAAGCCTGACCTTTTGCGGAATACGTTGAAATTGACAGAAATAATTCAAAAGATCCTCTCTTCTTAGTTCATCATCATATGCTTTCCGCTTCAACGTATCAAGCAAAATCTACTGGGAATATCATTCCTTATAATCAGAAGGATATATATATAGGATAAGGATTGAATTCTGGAAGAAGGCAACATAAATAATTACCTCATACGCATTTTGAAGTTTCTTGAAAGCTTCTGCTGCTTTCTCAGTTCCCATATTTTTATCAAGATGGACCAACATTGCCTGCAATTAAAGATTGAAGAGAGCTCACTTGTCAACTAGGACGAGAGCCAACAGTAGCACCAATAACCGAAAAAATAAAGATTTGTTTTTTTAACATAGAGATGGTTGAGTGGCTGAAAATGATAGACTTGTAGAAGTAGCCAGGAGCAGATAAAAGAATGAAGCCAGGAAATAGCAAGTTTGAAAGAAAAACAATTGTTGCAGAAAGCTGCACTTGCCATTAGTTTATGATCACAAAAGCATATCATTAATTTGTGAAGTATTAAACAGCAAAAACAAGCCACTTTTCATCTTAAAGGCGCTTTAATGTCCTAAGTAACCAATCTATTAAGGGTAAACTTCCATGTGAGAGTTCTAGCTTTGATCAAAGCTAAACTGAGGCGCATAAGTGGACAAAAGGTAAATATTTGAATAAATATATAATTTTTAATCTGACATAGTGATTTACTACAATAAAACAGTGAATAATACATAGAAGTTCAGTTCAACTGCAACAATAAAGAAAGGAACTCTAAATTGAAGACAAACTAAGAGACAACAACGCCAAAAGCAGAGAGATTAGGGGGGAAAGGTTCAACAGCAGGAAGATTCAAGGGTGGCGCAAGTTCAGTTTGGGGCTTTAGCTAATCCTAGCTGCCGAAGAAGGAGATAAGAGGAAGGAAAGGCGACCACAAGGTCCTGATGGAAAGGTGGTGATCAGGAACGATTAGAATGCAGGAGGTGGAGAGGCGGCGATGACGATTGATTAGGAAGCAGGAGATGGGAAGGACACAAGGAGGAGGACAAAATCTACAAGGTCACAGACAGCGGAATTGAGTAAGCAGGAGATGGAGAAGAGGAAGAACGAAGCAGGAGGTTGAACACGAGCAAGCAAAGAAATTCAGTGCCTGTGTGATTGTTATTTCTGTTGATTAACATTTAATCAAACAGTATAAGATAAGATTTTCTTTTATCAGGGATCTAATTGTTAAATCTGGAGGTGAAAGTCCCTTAAAACTCAATGTTATCTAGGTTAAAGTCTGGTACACCTCAACAATCTCTTGAATTCAAATAAGCTCTATCATCACAAGTCACAACACAATATAGTCCATCAGCAACACAATATAGTCCATAGATAAACATTTTTACATGTATGGCAGAAGAAAGCATCTATCATCACAACACAATAGTCCATCAGCAAGTAAATCCACTAGAT
The DNA here is from genome assembly GCA_963922045.1 of Persicaria maculosa. NCBI lineage: Eukaryota > Viridiplantae > Streptophyta > Magnoliopsida > Caryophyllales > Polygonaceae > Persicaria > Persicaria maculosa. The sequence continues at coordinate 11,620,991 of OY998256.1, read as the reverse complement.
GAAAATCCAATTCTCAACCAACAAATCCCACATAAAAGGGAATTGATTGCTCAATTTATCTCATGGAAGGAGAGAACAGGTGTAGCTTCCGTAACCACTTACCATGTTAGCATTGAATTTCATTCTGCAATTCCTTTTTCGTCGACCACTTGAGCAGAATCAGCAGATGCAGGATGAACCCACACAGCGCACAAGATGACGACTACGAGTAGCGAAACGAAAACCCAGGCGAGGAATCCGAGCATTGGAAAAGCACCGGTGGCGATGATGGGTAAGACGGTCACCACACAGGCGGTTCCAATCAGGCCACTGGTAGCCGCGGGCTCAGGGAGGTTCTTATGAAGGGCGATTGCGAGGAAGAGAGAGAGAGCCCCAACCAATAGCAATAAGCTAATGAGGCAAAGGTGGGATTTAGGAAGGAAGTGGGCGTTGAATGTCGCCGGAATGCTCAGGACGCCCCCGAAAGATAGAATGAACAACGTCTTTGCGATCTCGCCGGTGCCGGCGACGAACTGGACGCGGCCTCTGACGAGAGCGTCCTTGATGCAGCGGAGCCTGTCGTGCCCTCCTGGCCTCCCGAAGTCGGGTTGGAGGTTGATGTCGACGACGTGCGATTGATCGGCGATAGTCGTCGAGCCGGAATCATCAGCCATCACTTATTGGGTCGATTAGGCGGTTGAGAGGACTTTGGAGGAAGAGAGAGCGCTCGCTCTCTCTTAAAAAAAAAGGAGAGAGCTTTCAAAGTACTAGGTTATTAATCTAACCGCGCGCATGGTGTTGTCATCTTGTATAATCCGGCACACTTGCTTCACAATATAAGACAACATTCAAGAAAATGCATCTTCTCTCCCGTTTGTTAGAAACAATATGATTTTTCTCATCTTTTTCGCAGGCTCAACAGTTCTCTCAAACTCCAAATCACTCATCAGATCAACAAACTCGAGCTCTCGTCTTTCTCGAATGCTCAGGAGTGTTCCTTTCCATGATTTCACTACAAAACAAAGTTCAATCGATTGAGTAATCATCATGGAAATTTCATCACAAAATATTGTACAATTTGTCTTCATTTTATTTACAAGAAACATCATTGAACACATAATTTAACTCGCTATTAAGCCTTAAAAGACTAATTCTCAAAACTATATGATAAAGAAATAAAGCAAATGGGTGGGAACCAAAAGTAGGCATATATGATTGCAACACGCATGGCAAACATTTTAGAGAAGAAATGTGAATTAAATACTAAAAGGAAAGCACTCATAGCTCATGGCTTGCTTATAATCCATTTAGCTAGTAAAGAGAATAGATCACCCCTACTTCAACATAAGAGTTGCCGTAGAGTAATGAATTAAAATAGAAGCACAATTTAATAGAATATTCTCACACTGAATAATATGAAGAAAGAATCAAAATCAGTTATTTGACAACGAACCACCTACGGTTATCTTAGGGAGTATGAGCTTTAGACTGTAGAGTTTTAAGATGGGAAATAATCTGATGCATAACCCAACTAAAAAGAAGTCCATCATCATAGTTTTCTTCACTTCCGGATGTATCATCAGCAAATATGGCTCGTATTGATTAACAACATCAAAAAGATGCATTCTATAGCAATTGATCATGCCCTTAAGGTGTTCATAAGGATTTCATTGATCTAAATTCTAAATAATCGAGAATCACCATCAGCCATGCCTCCCGTCATCACAAGAACTATTCCATAAGAAAAACTTTATGCTCATACTACAAAAATAATTTTTCAAGATTGTCCATAACAATTAATGTTGTTTTACTATATATATAAACAAACAAAAATAATTAATATTGTTTTACTATATATTTTTCAATCTTTTGTTCTACGAGAAAATACCTGATATAAAAGATTGGCAAACACATTCCATATCATGGAGCATCCGACTACACCTAGCCACCGATGAACTTGAGGATGAATATTAAAAGGGATCATGATGAGAAATATAAGGCAATTAGAGGGTATAAGAGTTTTTTATCATCAACCTTGGGATGGCTGATAATATTAGAGATTTCATAATTATATTTAAGTGTACAACACAAGAGGTTAGATGTAAAATTTTCCATCACTTTCTTGGCATCCCGAGCTCGTTCTTTATTCTCCACCACCATAATCACATCAAGAGAATGTGAGGCTCAAACCTGTGACATTGATAATATTCATCTATGGAAAGCCTACCGATGATGATCAAGTACAATTAAACTAACTTAGGGGTCTTGCTAGCTAATTGGATACTTAATAGCATGGAAGAGAAGGATATATATAAAGATAAAAGACAGGTCAAATTCAGATTAGATACAAATCTAGGTAGGTGCCAAGTAGATCATTCCTTACAACGACAAGGAAGTGCATTTAGTAGATTTATGAGTGCAAATAAATTTAGTTAGTGCCTTATATGGATGCTAATAAGGGAGAAAAAAAGGGATACATACCCAACTATGATCATATATCAATATATGTCGATTCCAAGATTAAGCGATCAACTGATGATTTCAGCAATGCCAAGTCTAAGAGGATCAAATAGGGGAAGCAAAGGAAGCTTGATGCTCGTGGTACCTCCGGGAACAAGCACGACTTCATCTTCCCCTTTCCATTGCTAATCTTCCCTTATAGGGAATTTTTCCAACTAATTCAAGGAACCAAGGATTTGTTTAAACACATGGCATGCAAGGCATTGACCAATCTAGAACCCAAAAAACCTTTGGCCGGTTGATCAGGCAAGGAAACACAATAAATTAAGAGCAAGAAACAAATCTTCAAATGTGAGGAGGCGAAACGCCAGTTAGTAACACTAACACAATAGGATTGAAATTTGAAAACCAAATAATTCTCCGAGGTAAGTACAGGGATAAATATGATGCCTTCTCTAACTTGTCCAGTGCATCCCAAAAGAGCTTCGAGGAAACCTATGGTTACATTTGTGTCCAACAACTACAACAAAAAACACTGCTTTAGGACCTCCTCTAAAATTGAACATGGATAACACACCAAGTTTTAGCTCATTCCATCCTAGGTTGAGAGCACTTGCACTTTTTATTCTATTATTTGAAAAAAGAAAGCACATGCATTATTTATGACTTTCTATATTCTAATTTACCTTGCTTTTGATACCCTTCTAAGAACCAATCAAGGATCGATATGCTTTAAAAACAAAGACTTCTATTTGCAATGATGACAGAGATGAAAAAGAAATAGCTAAGAATGTGATTTTTTAAAATTATTTTATCTCATGGGTTTTCATGATTCTGTAAAAGCTTGCAAGTGAAATAAAATAATATTGTGGCGATCGTGAGATATACTGGAGCTACGGTGAAGCCAAATATAAAAGATATTAGTTCTTCACAAGAATAAAAATGAATTACAATATTAATACAAGCTTATATAGAGGCATATCAAAAAGTGTGGAATGGTATGTAATCTGCAAGCTAATTTAACTAAAACATGTCTGAGATATAAGTAAATTTAGTTAAATAACAGAACGAAAGAAAACATTGAAAGACAATAACCCAAGTGCAAATTAGTTTACCTCATTGGCCATTGCATAAAAATTGTCTCAAGTCCTCTTCTTTTACATCATGTATACTTTTGTTCCATTTTTATACTCTCAAATCTTACTCAATTTGTATCCTCATCCGTATCACGTGGTATCTCAACTGCAATAATAGACTCCTAAATGAAACAGTAGATTTCAAGTGACATTGATTTCAAATAATTAAGGGGCTTAGGTAGAGAGGAAGAAGCGGAAACAGTAGATTTCAAGTGACGAACCTTAGATCTAGACGGAAGTTGTAGACTTGTCAGGGAAGTGAAAGAGAAATGAAGAGAGAAGAGGCACGCGAGAGGAGGAAGATGAGGATGAGACGGTGTACCTGATGGCAGTGGAGTAATTTTTGGCTAAAGCTGAAGGGATAAAAGGGCAAAATACCAATAAAACCCCTAAATTTTGGAGGATGAAAAGAAAGAAAGGAAGGACAAATTAGTAATTAGACTTGATGAACAGTAAATCTCAACCTAGGCTTTTATATAGTAAGATATATAAGATTTCTAAAATAATTACAATATTCAAGTTTTCAAACTATTTTAAAAAATATTTAAGATGGATGTTTTGCACTAATATACTAAAAAAATACCAACTTTGCAAAAATGTAAATGGGGTGTAAAAATTGCAAGGGAGTGTCAAAATGTTACTTTTGCAAATTTTCCTCACCAAATGTAAATGGGGTGTAAAAATTGCAAGGGAGTGTCAAAATGTTACTTTTGCAAATTTTCCTCACCAAGTAGCAGGTCACTTGGTAAAAAAAAAAACAAAAAGATTTGTGGGAGAGAGGGCAAATGGGATGGTGACAAGTGTCAAAACTTGAGTTTTAATTGTTTAAAACTAATTTTCAGCCATTTTTATTTGTTAAAATAAAAAAATAAATTTATTTTTGAACTTAATTTAATTTTATCTATCTATAAACACCCACTTTATATATGTTTATGAAAAAAATATTTCGAACTAAAGTTGGGTGTACATCGTATCTTGATCTCAATTTGGAGTATGACATGGATAACCATTTGGATGACAAAGATGACAATTTAGCTGGCACGGAAATTCACACAACTGGCAAGATAAACCAGAAAATCTAGGCAGAACCGACAATCGTTGCTCCGGAGATGAAAGGTAAAGCTGTCGACGTGGATATGGAGGAGGGGACAATGCTCATAGAGGAGAGCATGCCGTTTGGGTCCATCCGGAGCAAGATAATGGAGACAAGCAGGTACCCGTCTCGAGTATAGTTCCTTCGCCGGAAGCGTCGGAGGACATAAGCAAGCGTGTGATGGTAAGGTGAAGAAATCGATGTATAGTGGGATAACTCTTCTTTTGCGTAGTCGAATGTAGTATTTTGTCTACTTAATCTCTCGGAAGCGTCGGAGGACATAAGCAAGCGTGTGATGGAAAACCGGAGGAGTCACCCCTGGAGCTCGTACCATGTCTCACACCTCTGAAATACTTTTCCAGAGGAAGGGCTAGTGTCGACTGCACAAATATCACATGACACGACATGTTTAACATCACCAAGACAAAAAGAAGGCCCTTAATCTGTCCGAGAAGTGATTACAGTTAATACCTTGTTGTTCGACGGCGTCGCTACTTTTTTTCTTTTCAATTTTCTCATTGTCTACTTAATCTGTCATACAGGTGTTCAGATAATACCCATTTTAACAATAATCATAGCCAGTATATACATATGTCTAGCCAATCAAAATAATGTTTATGTCAAAACAGATAACATTACACAAATGACACAACTACACAAATGTCACGAATACAAATGTTCACATATTCATATGTCCGACAAATACACATGTTCAAATAATCTCAAAATGGTAACTGACACAAGTAAAGAATGAAACAAACACCACACATGCACAACTACACAATAGTGTCAACAATAAAAAAAACTTATGTAATACACATATGACAACCCTAGAAACAAACCTACATTACTCTCAAATGACATTGTCCAGTGTAACATTAATGGTTTCAATCACAACATACTTCAACACATAGAAACAAACTTACAACGATGTACAAGTATAACCCATTATTAGCATTATATTTTGAAGGCAAATAGTCACTAAACACCCCCGATCTTGAAATCCACAAAAAGTTTCCGATTTCCAAAATAATACGCACCCATTCCATCTACCATTCACCTAACCCTTTACCACATCCAACATCATTCCATACCCATCTCAGCAGGACAACAAAACACACACGAAAAGACACAACATCACCATTGTTGCTGGTCAAACAAAAATCTGTGCCAGTAAAGAAAAAATGCGTGACAGAAAAATGTATGACAGTAAAAAATCAGTGACGTTAACTATTTCCCCATTCCAAAATCCACCAATTAATCGAGATTTTCAGTTCGATTCACTCATGTTCAGACCTTCAATTTCAATTTCGTCTTCAGATCCCCGATGACTTCCATATCCATTTGAAAATCACAACTTCCTCAATTTTCCCAAACCTTCCAACTCCCACAAAGTTAGGGTTTCAAAAAAATTTCAATCCGATTTCTCCCCAACCTGGCTGACTATCTACAATAGGACAATCTACAAAATTTTCGAGTTCAATAGAGGGAGGATGAGTACTTACTTGCTTTCTGCGTGGGCGGGGGATTGTTCTTCTTCAATCGCCTTCAATATTTATCGAGGGGGTGGGGTTTCTCCTTCTTCGAAACTCCTCCACAGCTTCTTCCTTTAATTTCTTCATTGTCTTCTCCCTTATGGAATCGCCTCCCGGGCTTCTCTCTCTGTTGGGTGGGCGGTTGAGGGTGGCGGTTCGAACGGTGGTGGTTGGGTGGGCACGAACCGGGTGGGTTCTGGGCTCAGTGGGTGCGCCGGAGAGAGAGGGTTCGAACGTAGGTGGTTGGGTGGCCGGAGGTGGCTCGTGGAGGGCGGAGAACGACCGGAGAGAAGGCGGGGCGGTGAGGGCTCAGTTTAGCAGGAAAGGTAACCTGTGAAAGGAGGTGATGACCACCGGTTATTTTTGCCAATGTTTGGACCTATTTGCTACTTTTGCAAATTTTAGAAGGGGGGTGTCATTTTTGCAAGAGGCCCAAAGTTTTGGTATATTCCCTATCATTTTCTCATTCAAGATTTCAGCTTTTTACTTTTGATTTTTCAAAAGGCACCCGTACTTTATACTAAATTACAAACTTAGTCTTTAACTTTCTAGTTTTTGACAATAATACTCAAGATGCAATATAGAATACTTATAAATGACTTTTGGTGGTACTAACTAGCATAATCTACTAACTATATTATGAATAATAAGTTTTATGTGGTTTTAAGCCCACCACGCTCTGCAACTAAAACTTCAAGCTAAAGAGGTTTGACCCATACCTGAACGTAGTTACTCTGGAACACCGGCGTTCCTTAGCTTCTGGCTTTCTAGAGGTGGTTAACCTTCAACCAGGCCTCCCTTAGTTCAGACTGAGTACATATCTGTTTCGTTTCCTACCTCAGACCGTAGTCTCTAGCTTTTGGTTTTGGTTTTGATTTTGAGAGAGTGAAGGGATTAGAATCAAGAAAACAGAATATTCAGAACATAGTGTTCAATTAAGTAGCTTTCCCTTTCTTAAAAACAAACTTTATTGAATTTGGGAAATATTATAACATACAAGCACTCCTATTTTAGAGTTTAAACACACTTAACACTCATATCAAAAGATCCATTGAAGAGTTTTGAACTTTAGAGTGATGGAAACACCAATCTACTCAAATTCAAAACACTTCTACTTCTCTTTCTGATTTACAAGACTCTTTCTCTCTTCTCGATACTTGATGATGTGGTAGTAGATGTAAAAGAATTCTTTTTCTCTTGCCTCCCATGAATCCCTTACTACGTCGATTCTTCTCTCTACTACTTGATCTATCACGTACCAGTATTCTTCAGTAAATAGCAGGAAGATCAAGTAATGTGCTAACCGAGTTTTTCCCTGGTTAACATCCATGCAGGCACTGATAACACGACAACCATTTATTTCCTCTATCTTCTCAAACTTTGTTGCTCTGAGGAAGACCTCCTTCTGGAATTTAGTGAAGTAGTTGTACATGACACTCTGCTCTTCTTCCTTTGGCCATGGTCGCTTGTATTTGTAGAGTCCATTACACATTCCATATTTCCATGCTTTTAGATACTCTGTATCAATATGTGTTGTAAGTGGCAATGAGATTCCTCCTACTCCAGCGCCATTGTTTATACAAAAATGGTTACACCACTCTCTCATCCTTGCTGTAGTATTGTGATCCCTCAGGGTTATTATCCAGTAGAAATCTCTCAAATCTCTCATCCTCCATCTTCTGCAGATGTCTTCCTGGAGTTCAATAGGTAGCTAGAGAACTTTTATTATTATCTCCAGGGTTAAGATTCGTATAACCGCTCTGTGTCTTGTTTGTAAGAGTCACTATGGAATCTATTTTCAGTAAACCTTCCAAAATCAACAGAAATATAAAAACTTGGAGGGGAAACACATCATTGGTATCTTCGAATTTCTCCTAAGAGATCAATATCGTATGGGTGGGTTACCCACTGCGGATTTTCCCACCGAATTTGATTTCTCTGATCCATCAGCTAACTCTCTCGTTAAGCTGTCAACTAGAGAATTTTCCGATCCCTGCACATGTTCAATGGTAAAAGTTAATTGATTAAGGGCTAATTGCCAACGCAGGAGTCTCCCATGCGCTTTCATATTATCAAGATTATTATTTATGAATCCCAATATTCCTTTACAATCTGTTCTGACTGTAAAAGGTTTAGGGGCTAAGAAGATTATAAACTTCTGGATTCCATGATAAATTGCAAGAATCTCATTTTCCATGACAGTGTAATTATATTCAGATTTGTTGAAGCTGTCACTGCTATACCTGCAAAGCTTATTATCTTTCTTTAGTTTCAAAACAGCTCCCCAATGATAATCACTAGCATCTATTTCGAGAACTAACTCATCTTCTTCATTAGGTAAAGTCAATATTGAAAGTTTTTCACATCTTCTTTTCAGCTCTTGGACTATTTTAGTATCTAAGTGAGTCCAACTCCAAACTTGATCTTCTTTAATTTAACCCGTAGAGGTTTTCTTAACTTTGCTAGATCTTTAATAAAATCAGAAGCATAAGTAAGACAACCTAGAAATCTTTTTAGTTGTTTTCTATCCTTGATTTCATCAGGAAATTTTTCTACCTTTTCCAAGATATGTTCTTGCAAGACAATTTGACCTGCTTTAATCTTCAATCATAGGAACTCAATTTCAGGCTCAGCATAAATGCATTTTTTCTGTCCTAAAATGATTCCATGATCAATACATTTTTGAGTTATAGCTTTCAAGTCATGCTTATGTTGCTCTATAGTTTTAGAGAAGATTAAGATATCATCAATGTAAACAAGACAGCAATGTTTAAATTCTTTGAAAATATTATCCATTCTTCTCTAAAATATCCGTGGTGCATTTTTCAAACCAAATGGCACGACTACCCATTCATAGTGTCCTTGTGGGGCACTAAATGCAGTAAGTGGAATACTTTCTTCATCCATTCTTACCTGCCAATAACCACTTTTGCAATCCATTTTAGAGAACCAAGTGGCTCCCTGTATTCTATTAAATAAAACCGTTTTATTAGGGATATAATATCCATCAAAAATAGTATTATCATTAAGCTTTTTATATAGTTGATAACCATTCTAGCTTTCCCTCTTTTTTCTTCTGCATGATTCCTGACCATAAAGGCATGGCTCGAATGAAGACTTTTACTTTCTTGAATTAAACATTTCTTTAAGAGCTCATCAATTTGTTCTTTGAATTCTTGTTGATCCTTGTAAGTGTAAACCATTTGTTTTACTCTAATGACAACTTTTGGATCTATTAATTCTATGGTAGCAAATGATCTATTAATTCTTGTTGCTTAAGAATTTTTTTCTTTTAATGTCACCTCACATATAGAGAGTGCAAATGCTCTTTGTGTAGGAAGAATATATTCCTCACCACGCTTAGTGAGCGTAAATTCTATTGCTTGATGTGTATAGGCTTGTTTAATCTTTTTTACCCAAGTGTCTTCACCATTGATGTTGAGACCATCATGTCTAAATGCTGAGTGACCAGAACATGAAGTCTTTAGAAATTATTTCCAATTAACATATCATGAGAGGGATGATTAGTAGCCCAGAGTGTAGGAATTACACATTGGACTCCTCCTATCATGACTGGTACATCATAGGCTAATTCTGAATGAACCATGATGCTATCATCAGCTATTCTGACTTGAATTGGTTTACGAGCTTTCTGCCAAATAAACTCGGGAAATAGTGCCTTTTTACCAAAGCATACCGAACATCCACTGTCTACAAATGCACATAATTCATATTTATTGAATCCTTCTAAGCAAATACTTATTGGGATATAAATGCTGTTGGGGTTGGTTACTCTATAATTATTCTTTATTGATTCTCTACTGACATGTTCAAGACTTTTTTCTACTCTCATGTTATCTTCATAGAGTTGTCTAATGTCTATTACTTCCATCCTCATACCTATTTCATCTTCAAATAATGGATCCGTGAGAGATTCTTTGAACTCCTTAGCCCTTGGATCATTTTCATAGATAGGTTCACTAATGGTTTTAGTGGAATATCCTATTAGCTTTCCTTTGGGATCGAAACTAGATGATCCTTCTTGATTTTCTCTAACCTTTAGGATTGTTGGAGGTATTGAACCTGATCCCCTAAAAGGACAAGAACGTAGATCTATACTATGTCTGGCTGGTTCGTTTATAATTTTACTTTCTAACCTCTTGTTTAATGTTGCTATCATGCTTTCTATATCTTCGTCAACCACAAACGATTTATCTTTTTTGCTCGAAGTAGCTCCTTGATTCCTCGGGGTAATACTAAGATTAGGATTGAACATAAAACTAGTGTTTCTGGATAGGCTTGGATATCTAGATAGACTGACTGGTGGTTTAGCATTCGTATGGATTCTACCTTCTTCATCTATGGTTAAAACCTTATCACTGCTAGTGGCAGTAGAATTTTCAAATGCATTTACCCAAATGGTTTCGAGTCTTATTTGATTAGGTCTTAACTTAACAGGCACAACCTCCTTACTTGGACCTACAACTTCATGTTTCTCGGCTTCAACTATATGGCATTTTCGTGGAGGATTTGTAGTATTCTCAAGTTTATAAACTAACTTCCACTTTAATTGTAAAGGACAAGATCCCTTATGCATACTAATACCTTCTATTAAAAATTTTATGGCTAAGAATTTAGATGCATAATGATCTTCTAGACTAACATAATAGTTAGGTCTACAGATCCAAGAAACTGCTCCTTGACTCAAATTACAAACTATTCCACTAATGCATTGATCACTAAACTTTTTATGCCTAATTTCACAAACAAAATTAATGCATTGCACATCTTTACCATAGTCTTGTAATGGAGTTATAATTACTTGGATGCTACATATGAAAATATATTTAATTTTTTTTATCTTTGTTATGCTTTTGAATATTTGCCCAATTTATTAAGTTTACTTTCGTTGCTTGATTTTCATTGTTCTTGACCGTTACATCTCCAGACATTTCTTCGCAAACATACTTAGCATATTTAGAGAAAAATGATTTTTTAACAAACTGTTCTTTAGCGATGATAGAGAAATCAACCCCTGATCTAGTCATTTCTTCAACTTGTTCCTCATTTATAGAGGTTTCAGCTTGCTGAAGTTGAGCTAAGGTAGTCATTTCATATTCATCAGAGAACTCACTAGGAGATTCTCCTTCCATCATTTCATTAATTTCTTCACCTTCTACTGACTCATTTTCAGATTCTATATCTTCTTCAACTTTTTCTTCTATTATTTAACTATCCCTTTGTTATTTCTCAGGGCTAGATCTACTGCTTCATCTTCAGATAGCTCGATGTAATCCAAACTACCTAGGGCTTCTGCTAATCTATTGTTCTTCTTGTTTTTACATTCATTAGCATAATGACCGGATTCTCCGCATGCCCAACGTACATTTGCAGTTTTTCTTTTTATCAGGATAGAACGAGGCTTTTTGGAAAAACCTTCTGTTTTAGATAATGTTTTTTTATTATACTTCTTATAGTATTTTTCACCTCTTTATTTGTTGAAACTTTTTCTCTTATAGTTTCTCTTTTCCTGATAATCTCTGTTGTTACATCCTCAATCTGTTGGCGTCTCCCAAAAAGAATTGTTTTTTCATTCTTTGGGTGCTTCTCACATCTCGACATTTTTTCTCTACCCATTTCCTAACATAGGAAATTCTGTTGCCAAGAGAATCTTTACTTCCATTTTTTAGTAATTCTCGATATTCTTCACTTATTTGTACATTAATTGGGGCAAGAAGTTTATCAAAGAACATTTGCAGATTAGTGATATTTCCCCTATCTTATAATAATACTTCTCGAATTCTGTTATGTAATTATCAACAGATTTCATGTTACAGATTTCAAGATTATTTAAGGTTCTTTGCCATTTTAAAGCTTCCTTATCTTCATCTTCTTTTTCTCCAATGAATTCGTCTTCTATTAATTCACATATTAATGTGAACATAGTCACTGGACTTGCCAAATTCCTAAGTTCTTGTTTTGATTCATCTCCAATAGCTCCATACCAATCGGCAATACATCCATAGAAGCTATGTTCTATATAATTAAGGAATTGAGAAGAGTTCCATCTTACGTTCATGTTTAATACACTCATCATACTTTTCTTCCAGAACTCTATGATTTCACGCCTATTCCTTACACCATCTAGGTTTAATTTATAACATGTTTCACTTATGGGTTCTAGATTAATTTCTCTTTGATTTGGTCTATGGTTTGGCATAATGCTTACTCCAAATCTTTCCTTTTTTTCTAGAAATTCTTTAGGCTTTAACCTAGGTCTGTAATTACTGGTTGAACTATGTTCATATAGTATGTAATGTCTTCTAGCTTCGTTTTGTTCTACTGGTTCATTCTCCCTCGGCCTTCTTTGTCTTAAAATTTCATTTAACCTTTGTTGGACTTTAGATATGGGAATGTTTTCTATGTCTTTTAGGTTAATTAATCCCATTTGCTGATACACAACTTCTTCATCTGAGTTCTTTTCAGACTCGTCGTTGCTCATGACTTCTTGGTTCATAAAGTTGGTTTCAATGGCTTTTTGTTTCTCTAATTTTAGCTTCCATTCTGGGTCATCCAACTTATTGCTAAATCTCCTTGTTTGTCGAAGTGGATGCTGATTCATTTTTAAGATTTTCGTCTTGGTTTTCTTCTTCTACAATCGTCTTTTTTAATATTGTCCAATTTAGTTAAAAACTTCTTTTTAGATTTTTTAAATGGATAACTATATCTAAAAGGATCTCCTTTCTTGATTTCACCACCTGATGTTAGGCTTAGCTGATGACTAATTTCGTTAATGGCTTTTAGATTTGTTGAGTGATGCACTTTACCTGTTTTTTTTACAATCTTAAATATTTTATTGCTAATTAATCTCAATATATAAATGTTCTAATTTTTTAACTTCGAGTTTTAGATCTATAAGTTGGTCTGAAATGACATTTAAAATTGCTCGAAAATGCTTATCACTTACATCTAAATGTAAAGCATGAGGATAAGTCTTATGAGAACAATTAGTAGACACCTCCAGATTGTCTTATAAATAAATACCAATTTTTTTTTAATTAAATTGGCTCTGATACCAAATTGCAAGATCAAGGTTCTAATAATAAATTTTTGATGCGGAATATAAACTAAACAAGTAACATACAAGGATATTAATGCAAATTATAAAAAGATATGGTGATTATATATGATTTTTGCTTTTTATGGAAAATTATAAAAGACAAGTGAGACCCTAGTGAATATTTTTATAAATATTTTCAAACTCTAAATTTTTTGGTAAATATTTTATTTTTTGTGAATATTTTGGCAAACAACTCCAATTTTAATTCTCCTGGCCTCCCGAAAGTCAGGTTGTAGGTCAGGAATTTTTATGTATATACACTCAATTTTAATTCTGTTTGACAATATCATTGCTTGGTTTGGTTATTGTAATTGGCAAATTGACATTATTTAAATCGTCATTGACCATGATATGGCTTAAGTCCTTTTCCTTCGGTTTCTTTAGATTATGTTGAGAGTAATTTTATTTGTCAAAATTCGTTATTTATGTAACTTGATTTCGGTTAAAGAGAGCTCAAGTTAATTTTACGGAATTTTCGCCTGGTGCCCTTGAGGTAAGGTTAAATTCGCCAGATATACAAAACTTTTGAATAATTCGCCAAATGCCCCTGAGGTTTGGAATTTTTTTGCCAAATACCCCTCGCTTGGTTTGTTTTAAAAAAACGTTATAACGGAGTTAAAACTAAAGCAGATTGAAAGAAAGTAAAGAAAGAAGCGACAAACCTTCGACAGTTCAAGCCATTGAAACCGAAAGAGAGAACGGCCAACACAAGGAGGAAGAAGTCAGACTCGCCACGTGAGATTGGTCTACACGAGAGGGAGGAGGCGCGGACGCCAGCCATTGTTGTTGAGGTAAGTCTCTCCTCTCAATTTCAACTCTAGGGTTTACAATATCAGGATTTAGGGTTATCAATTTGGGATTTTTGGGGAATTATTGTTATAGGATCTTCGAATTATGGTTTGTTTGTTGGTTTTATGGATTAGAAATTCAGAATGTATCTAGTTTTGTGACATGTGTTTGATTTCGAGTCATTTATGAATTATGGGATTTAGGGTTTGGGATTTGGGGCTGCTGTTCAATTTGGTGTTGTTACTTGTTGTTATTTGCTTGCTCTTGTTGATGACAATAAATTTGTTATTGGGGTGCTTTCTGTTCACAAATTTTCTCAACTTTCATTTGATTTAGATTTTTAGAGAAGGAGTTTACTCTTTGAGAATGAGTTTTACACCCTAGTCTTTGAGAAATTTGTTATTGGTGTGCTAATGGTTGGGATACATACCAACATATATATCAATTTCTTGTCTTCTTTATTGGTCTGGGTGCTTTTATATGTTATAAGTTTACATAAACTTGGTTCTTTTCTTTTTAATGTATTGTTTGGGTTAGATACTTCTTTTGATGTATTTGCCATGGTTTAGATAAACTTGGTAGGTGAGCATTTAGAGAAGTTGAAGGTTTAGATAAACTTGGTAGAAGCTTTCCTAGTCCTATAAATTGATTTTTAGCATGACATTTTGATTTATAAATTGAAATCAAATTTTGAGAGTTTTTAAGTCTATTAGCTCAAATGGTAGAGCGTTGTGCTCACGCACAAAGATGCGAGTTCAAATCTCGTATAGACATCTATGGTTATGTATAGTTATCATGTTTATTGCTTTTGGTCTTTTGTGACCAATTCAAATAGAATTTCGATAAAAAAAAAATCATAAACAAAGATTGCAATTACAGAATTAAGAAAAAAAATAGAAGCTAAATTCATAACCATACATGACATCAATGAAGCTGTAAATATTCAGAAATTATTGAACAAATGTTGTAAATTTAAGAATAGAAGCTGTAAAATTGAGCAGATGTAAATAAAATATTGTAGGAAGCTGAAAACAATATACGTTGGATATTTAAGAATATAGAAATACAAAATTCTTAAGCTGTAAAAAAAATTTCTGCTGTAAAAATTCAGCAGCTGTAAAGATAGAAATTTGAAGCTATAAATTATAGAAATTTGAAGCCAGAAATTTTAAGGTGTAAAATATAGAAATTTAAGTAATGTAGGCATGTAGCAACACTATTTTACTGAATTTTAATGTAAAATACAGAAATTGTAGTGAACTTTATGTGACTGTTTTGAAACTTATTTTACTGAAATTTGAAGCTATAAAATAAAGAAATTTTATTGAAATTTTACTGAATTTTGAACCTTGTTTTTAACCCTTATTTTACACATGATAGCAACCAAAAAGAGCACTTTTAATTGCAAGCAATGGCTGCTGTACAATGGTAGCCCACACATGGCAGCAGCCATACATCACAGCAACAAAAAAGATTATTTTACTAAATTTTTAGTTGTCTACTATCTTGCTGCATAATGCTTGTGTTTCTTCTTCTGTTCATCTATAGTGATAACCCTGACCCTCAAAATTTTCTGGGTTTGCTTGATAGTAGACAACATCGCCATTGTTGCAAGCTTCTTGCAAGGTCATCAATTAAATGAACTAATTTCTAATACCTAACATTATGGACTTTGACTCACAATTTTAGATAGCCTACGTAGGATTCGAACCCACATCTTTGTGCATAAGCACATTGCTCTACCATTTGAGCTAAAAGGCTTAAAATTTCAAATACTTTAGGCATATTAGAAGCAAGCACAATAGTAATTCCTAGTATTAAAAATTGTTATTCGGTGTAGTTCTATTTCATGGATGTTGTTGTAAAACCTACAGTTTTGTTTTATTGATGTTGCTTTGACTTTGATGTTCCCAAATGACCCTCTCCTTTGCTGTGATGCACTTTGCAGAGTAATTTGTCTCCACCCTGTAATGCTTTTATTTTGGTTTCTTGCAACATTGCATTATGAGATAGCTATATAAAACGATGGGAACTTAAGATCATGTCTGCTGGAGAGAACAGAGATGTTCAAATTTGCTATGTAAGTTTGCAATTTCTGTTAATGTACTGGGCAATGTTATCTAGAAAGCTTGACGGCTTAGAAAACTGATGGGAACCCTCCTTAATGCTTTGCAAATTATATATAACACAATTTTAAAGAAAAGTACTTTTGAAAGTGGTAACTTTTGAATGGAAGTTTTAATTATTCCAGTACATGCATAATTGGTGATGGTTCTACTAATGCCACTTGATTCATAAGAAGAGGTTGGCCCAAATTAGTGTTTGGTACTTGTTTATGTTTCAAAATGCGAACAGACGAGTGTATACCAAAAGAACATCAAGTGATGGAGAAGAAGATCAAAACTCTTATTATTATAAGCACTAAGCTTAGCAATCCAAAATCCCTTAAGGACTTGAACAAGCAATTGAAGCTCTAGAACAATGTTGCCCCCAATCCCCTAAATAAACAGCCTCAAGTAAAACCTAGCACGAGCTATACTCGCCTGACAGTATCATTTAGCTTGAATTAGGATGAAAACTCGAAACCATCATCTTCGATAAACATCCAATTTCACAATTAGCTCACAGATTCAATGAGTACAAGCAAACAATCAATAGTTTCACAACCAATCCCCAAGATTCAGCAATGTATAAAACCAATTAATCCCAAAAACAAAGCATAAACACATAACTAAATTCAATTCTAGGTGGAAGCTACCAAATTGGGAAAACTTTGTGTTACAATCCACACCCAAACTCAGTAGAACAACTAATTTCAAATCTCTTACACACAAATCTACCAACAAGTTATCCTAATTCAGTAAATTAGCAGCCTAGAATGGAAGAGGGAGATCACATACCTGCACTTACCCGGTGGAAATCTAAGTCAGACGACTTCGATTCAGAGATTGAGTTGGCAATTGTGAGAGCACGAGCAGTGGCAGGAGCTTGCAACGATGAGCGATTCCATGAGTGGTGGTGAAGCGACAACGGCGCGCGTTGATGGAATCACGAGCCACTGGAGGAGACAGGTTTAGGGCGGCATCTACTGCAGTTGTTGGCTTCGCTAGCGTTGATGCGGTGAAGAAACGAGGGAGGAGGAGGCTGTGATCTGGAGAGAGGCGAGGGCGGCGACCAGAAGTCACTGAAACGAGGGTTGACGGAGGGAAGGAGAGAGAGAGACGATGAGGGATAATTTCCTTTTTTTTAAAAAACGACTTCGTTAGTTAAACGATCAGGGGTACGGGGCGAAAAATTTCCAAACCTTAGGGGTATTTGACGAATTATTCAAAACTTTTGTACACCCGGTGAATTTGCCCTTACTTCAAGGGCACAGGGCGAAAATTCCGTTAATTTTATTTGTCCGAATATGTATTTATGTGTTCCACAGCCATATTTAATGAGACCTTGAAATAATTTTATTTGTCCAAATTTATAACGAGAGTTCGAACTAATTTTATTTTCCCAACCTTCTTTATTATTGACGATGTCCTAGAAAATAGTTCCCTTAATAAACAGAGGTGGGAAGTCATAAATAAGTTACCCAATGCAAAAATCATACACGGAGCATGGCATCAACCATCGCAATCAAACTCACCAAACTCAGCGAATCCTCAAGCCCCCTATCACCCAACAAAGATTGTAGACCATCCAACAAAGGGACACGTGGATCGCGATCAGGGCCTCGAATACTTACATCCATACCATTTAAGCTAAGGCCGGAAACAAAGACCCCACGTCATCTCGCCTACACCAAGAGCAAGCAGCTCGCTGGCCAAACACCTCCTCGCTGGCATCACCACACGTAACGACTCAAAGCCTCTGGCATGAGAGCATGGGTTACACGTGTCCTCTGCCACACCACGAGGTCGCTAGCCAGCTACTTGCTTAGCAACACTATAAATACCCCCCTTAGGGCATGGTTTTGTCGATCGTTTCCGTCCACCCTAAGTGGGGTGAGCTTAACATGGTTCACCAACTTGCCCCGATCATCTATAAGCAGTTTCGCCTAACTATCCGACATCTTTGTCTCTCATTTTGGCAGCACTTGCATGCGAAAACGCACCATGCTGGATCTGAATTCCATCAAACAAGAACCGTCTGAATCGATGGGAAGTTTCTTCAACAGATTCACCACCATGGTTTAATCAGGAATCTGCAAGTACCATCCTTATGAGCAACTAAACTCATTGTTTCGCCTGCTATTCGAAGACATGGTTGGTTGAATTGTAAGGATTTGATTTCTAATGTCATTCCTTAGTTATTTCATTACCTTTGTGCTCATATCATTGATTGTTAATTCTCTCTTGATTGATCACCTCGACATAATTGCATTCTAGCTTGCTAGGTTTTAATTGATTCGCGGGAATAGTTATACCGTAGTAGCAAACACAAGTAAGTGATCCTGTAAAGCAGATCTTGGTTGTGTAGGGTAATAACAGCTTGGTTAAATATCGGTTCCTAAGTTGTTAGGGTTAAGGAAGTGACATGTATTAACTTCAAACTAGTGGCTTAGGAGGGTTGGTACTTCCATTCTGCCAGGATTTCGGGAGTTTATGCTATTTTTATATGCTAAATCCAAATAGGGTGAGGGTTGTATATAAGTGTAAGGGATTGACATTTCCGTGATGAGTGTTAGTCCATATAAACCAAAGTCATAATAACATTAATTGCATTAGAATAACTAGAAATCAGGCCAAGGACCATGAACACTAACCATTATTGAGAATTGTAGGTGAAACGATTTCATCCCATTGGTAACAAATTTGAAATCATCCCGTTCTTTATTTCATTTGCATTATTTTATATTTCTCAATCTTGTTATTTATTTGTTTTAGTTAACATAAGAACACATCAAAACAGGATATCTCTGTGTGCTTGACCCCTTACTTGCTCCCTATGCTAGTTTGCTAATTAATTTGGGTTAATAATACTCCGTATTATTTTTTACGGGGATCAACGACACTTCTCCCTCTGTCACCTGTGTATACTAATAAAGTCATATAGAAGAAAATTCCAAAGAATAAAACCTAACAATTGTGAAAACGCAAAGTGCTAGGTTTCATGAAACCCGAGTCCGACCCTAGTAGACAACATCACCTTTCGGAACCGATATTAACTAGTGTCCTCAAGCTAGTGACACTGTTATTGTTCCATATTCTGGATGTTTCATTTCAAATTGAAGCTAGAATCTTCGAGTCAAGTATAAATTCTTGTGCATACTGTTAGACGTTATATGAGTTTGTTAGGTTGTTGGAAGCTCAACTATATTCTCCCCTGTATAAATAAAAGCTTGTACTGAACAAGTTGTACTCATTCATTCATTTCATCAATACAGAAAGTACCTGTTGCTGTCAAAAACCTTGTTCCTGCAATCAATTTGGCGGTAAGACAAAGCTGTTAATCAGATGAACGCAGAAGTTCAGCAAAGTACCTATCATCAATGGATCGGACAAGAGCTGATTTCAGGGGCCCTCGAGAAACTCCTCGCATCGCTTGATTTTCGCTTCCCGGTACGAATCCATCTGAGTTCCCCAACAATTTCCTTCCGAAATCATTTCCATGAACTCCAGATTTGACCGCAGGCAGCAAAAAGGGAAGCATCTTTGATGTTTTGAACTTCATCAAACATTATGAATTGAATTTTTTTGATAAGATAAAGCAATCGAGCGGAAGCTTGGACATAATGATAATCTTCGTAAAGGGCGGAAATTGGAACATTGCCATTAAATCAAAATCCTAGATTATAGAATTTTGCAGAAATTGGAGGTAATCACGAACAAAGAGTGAGAAATTGTGACCATTTAGATTGAACAAATGGAATTAAATGTTTCAATTTTGAATAATTGAACCAATACAGTTGAGAGAGATCGCATGCAGCGGAATGAACCATATGGTCTGTTGCAGGGTTTTCGCGGGCAAGTCAAATAAAGGAGGCCGAGTCCAGTAGAGTCGTGTGTTTGGGCCGATAGGGTCGTTATGTTAGTGGGCCTAGCCCAAACTCGTATCCGTTTTATTACCCGTTTTAGAAGCTTTATAAACGGGTGCATCCGTTCTCAGTCCTTTTATCCAATTTCAGATCTGTTTCTTCAACCTCAAACTCTCTCTGTAAATTTGCTGAGATTTATGCAAATTCCGTTTCGTGCATCTTCGAATCAGTTCTTCTTTTCCATAACTGATTTCTAGGTCCGAAATAGCTCAGTTTCGAGTTCTGCCTACCTACATTGTTTGAATGACCATGAATTATTAAATTTATCGATTTTACCCACCTACATTGTTTGATTATTATTTTTTTTATTATAAGGAAAATTAATTAATTAATTTTTTGTTTTAAGTATAAAAATATGTAACATTGGAAAATTTTAGGATATCAAAGTGAATTGTATATGGAAAATATAAAGCAAAAAAACTTATGATAAATAAAAATAAATAATTTGTAAAAAATAAACATGTATTTTTTTTTTCATTCTGGACTTTATATTTTTTTATTTCAAAAAATAATACATGATAGTATGATACCTACAATGGAGAACTACATTTTTAGTTTTTTTTTTATAAGGTAAGATTTCGAAGGTCGGACAAGGTTGACACCTAAAGAGGCCGACAAAGTTGACAAACGGCGAACCATTAAAACATACAATGAAAATAACAAAAAGGTGCAAACTATGCAGTAATAAGCAAACACTTCCGGGCAGGGGTGGATCCTTGTGTAAGGATGGGGATGCTTAAGCATCCAAAAAAAAATTAATGTTAATTTCTTAATATCCTAGCAAATCTTACCAAACACACTGGGGACAACATAGATTACGAACTGAAGCCAAGTGCTACCAAATAGCGACACCCCTATTTTTTTTTTTTAGTTTTTAGATCTTCAAAAAGATCTTTTTTTTTTTGGTAACAGACAATAAAAAAAACGAAAAGAAAAATGAGATCTCTAACCATGCCGAAGTCGATGGTAGCACTTTTAAGTTCGTAGTATAATCTAAGGTCATAAAATTACCATAATAAGTATCCAATTAAAACATTTCTATTTATAAAAACGCTATTTTAGCCAACCACAAATGTACGTAAATACGGCAATGGAATCAACCATAAAACTACTATAATAAGTATCCACCTCTAAATAGTTGAATTCATTTTGGGTAACCTCTAATTTTACTCTACTCTTTACATCATCTTTATCCGACGCTATAAACACCTTCATCTCAATCCATTTCATCTCCATTTCCTAGTTCAAAATGACAACAACTAATGTCCCAAACCCTGTCGTTGCTTTAGCCCTCGTTGCGATTCTCCTCCCATCAACTTGGGCACAACCCGGTGCAGTCAATCCTTCTGGTGGCGCCGCTATTCCGCAACCCGTTGCAGGCAATCCTAATAACGCTGCTACTCTACAACCCGGAGTAGGTAGTCCTGGTACCGCTGCTATTTCGCAACCCGGAGGAGGCAGCCCTTCGGGAAGTGCTGCTATTCCGCAGCCCGGAGCAGGCAGTCCTTCAGGAAGTGCTGCTATTTCGCAACCCGGTGCAAATAATCCTTCCGGTGGTGCTGCTGGTGGTGGTGCTCCTGTTGTAGCCGGGCCCCATCTTTTCGATAGATCGCTCGAATTGGACTACTACAAGACTTCTTGCCCGAATGCTGAGAAGATCGTATTCAATGTGATCAACAAGAACAAGGATGAGAAGAGTACCATCCCCGGCATTACCCGCCTCCTCTTCCATGACTGTTTCATTACTGTAAGTTTGTTCCGTCGCTATCCAAATCTTTTCCTTTTAGCGACGCAATAGTTAAAGCGTCGTTCCTGGTGAAATATACGACTTCTAATGCAAAATTTTAATCAATTTAATTTTCGCTGTCTGACTGAGTAGTTTTTACGTTCTTTCTAACTTATGCCCTTTTGTGCGATTTCGTATTCACAGGGATGTGATGCATCAATCTTGTTGGAAACGTCGCCGTCGGATCAGGCGGAGATCGCCTACCCGGCAAACGGCGTATCGATCCGGGGGCTCGACGTGATTGCGCAAGCGAAGGCCGAGATCGAGAAGGTGTGTCCGGGGAGAGTGTCGTGCGCGGACATCCTCGCGTACGCAGCACGCGACTGTGCGGTGCTCAGCGGCAACCCGAGCTACCCGGTCGTCGGGGGCCGACGCGACAGCCTAGTCTCCCGTAAGGAGGACGCCAAGGAGCTCCCGGGGCCCGACTGGCCGATGGACAAGATCGTGGCGGCATTCGCACCGAAGAACATCTCCCTCGAGGGCGTGGTGGCGCTTCTCGGGGCCCACTCGATTGGGGTCAGCCGGTGCTACAACACGATCGCGAACAAGGAGCGGATGGCGAAAGTGCCCGGCGGCGACCAGGCGCTGGACCCGGAGGCGAAGAAGTACGTGGCGGAGCATTGCCCGAGTATTTACGATGGGAAGGTGCCGCTGAATTTGGTCAACGAATCGGGCCCGTGGGGCGTGTCGTACTACAAGGATGCGCTCCGCGGGAGGGTGGCGATACCGAGCGATTTGGGGCTGTTGATGAACCCGGAGGCGAAGGCGGTGTCGGAGAAGTTCGCGGCGGACCCGAATCTTTGGGCCAAGGAGTACAACCAGGCCATGATGACGATGGGGACATGGGGCGTCTTGACCAATCTGCACGTCGGCGAGATTAGGACGAGATGTGGGTATCGAAATGGAGAAAAGCCAGGAGATAAGCCTGCCGGTGTCGCTCCTGCCGCCGGAGTGAACCCTGAAGCCGTGAAGCCTGGCGCCCCTGCCGCCGGAGTGAACCCTGCCACCCCTGCCACCGGAGTGAACCCTGAAGCCGTGAAGCCTGGCGCCCCTGCCGCCGGAGTGAACCCTGCCACCCCTGCCGCCGGAGTGAACCCTGAAGTTGTGAAGCCCGCCGCCCCTGCTGGAGTGAACCCTGAGGTCGCGAAGCCTGAAGTAAAACCTAAAAAATGATATAATTAATTGATTGATCGATCGATCGATCGAATTCGAGAAGAAAAATGCTTGAAATTTTGATAGTGGGACGTGTATGTTGAAAATCGAATAAAGTGATTGAGGGGGATAGGAGATCGATGTGTTATTTGGGTGTTCAAATCTGTGTTATAAACATGTAATATCAATTTCTGGGTTTGTTTTAATTGATTGGATTTATTGTTTGTTTATCTGGCTTTAAAATGTATCGATCAATTAAGGTGGAAGGTTCATTAGGTGTATAATCATGTCATTTTTTTTTATTTTTTGATGAGAGTAAGAATTCGGTGCGGGAGCCCGCTAACCGAGTGCATCCTTGAGGATGAGGCCCTGAAGACCTGAATGATTGTACAACGAGATGGTGTCCGGAGTGCTATGGCCAAGGTGGGCGACCTTGTCCGCCACAGCGTTACCAGAACGAAGGACATGACAAATATTCCAGTGCCTCACACGGCTGAGAAGTCGTAATGAGTCTGATATGATCATTTCTATTTCCCATGGAGGAGTCCAGTAATTCCGAATACTGTTAACAACAGTTAATGAATCGCCTTCCAACTCAATTTTATCATACCCACTTGAGGCAGCCCACCGAGCAGCCTGCCAAGCTGCGAGGGCTTCAGTGGTAAGGGGACTTTGCTTCCCACACTTGCAATGTTGTAAGTGTATCACATTGCCTTCATCGTCCCTAACAACGAGACCAATCGAACTTTCCCCATTTATGTGAGTGGAGCCATCGAAATTAATTTTGACATATCCTCTACATGGTTTGGACCATTTACTCGTTTTTTCCCTATCCCTTTTGCGAGTCACGGTCTGAGTGTTCCATTCCGATGAGTCAACCTCGTATTCTTTAGCTGTACTCCAATTTTGTAACATGCTTTTGACGAGACTCTCGAACTCGGTCAACTTAGGAATCTTGCTATCTTGAAAACTAATCTTGTTTCTTATGTGCCAAATCGCCCACCAGGAGACCACTAGTCGGTTCATTTCAGGTGAAGTGAGCGAAGAGTTGGCTAGCATAAGTAGCCCGAAGGCGTTAGTCACTTGGGAAGCATTATTCAGAAGGATGTTCCTTACTTTGGCCATATTGTGATTGCAGTGCTGGGCAAATGTACATTCCAGAAAAAGGTGATTGGTATTTTCATAGGGCGCCCCACAGAAAACACAGTCAGCAGGTACGTGAATACCATTTCGTATCAAACGCTCCTTCGTAGGCAAGCCATCCAGACTTAGTTTCCAGATAAAGGATTTAATTTTGGGTTGTACATCCAGTTTCCAGATCCATGAGTGGCAAGAGGCATCCTCGTGAGGATGCTCTGTGAGGAAATTCATGGCACTTCTGGTTGTGAACCAGCCTTGTCTGTCGGGCCACCAATATAGTCTATCATCCACCAACACATTGGGGATAAAACTATTAAGTACTTTGTCTGCAAGCTCGGGCGGCAGGTTCCTAAAAAGTTTGTCTTCGTTCCAACTTCCGTCTTCTTTAATGTAGGCTGAGACCATTTCGTCTTGAAACCCTCCGGGAGTCTGGGGGAGAGATTCTATTAAGGGTTTGCAGTTGAGCCATCTATCAGTCCAGAAATTTATTGACCTGCCATTACCGACTCTCCAAATTAGCCCTTCCTTGAATTTTTTTGTCAACGTCATGAGTCTTCCCCATTGCCATGATACATTTGCACCTTTCTTGTAGCTTAGCAGCGGGGTTCCGCGCAGGTATTTATTTGAAATTATTCTTACCCAAATATTTGTCGGTTCTGCCAGGATTTTCCACAATAGCTTCATCTGAAGGGCCTCGTTCATTTCCTTGGATTTCCTTATACCCATCCCGCCTTTCCGTTTAGGTTTGCAAACCTTATCCCACCCTATGAGGGGCTTATAGCTCAAATCTTTGTTCCAAAAGAACATTCTGTTAATTTGATCCAACTCCTTGTGAATCGAGGCCGGGAGAAGGAAACTCTGCATGGTATAAACCGGTTTAGCCGCTAGATTAGCCCTGATAAGTACCGCCCGTCCCTCCTGAGATAATGTGTTGGCTCTCCATTTTGTTAATTGGTTTTTGGATTTTGTGACTATGTCTTCAAAGATTTCCTTGTTTACTCGGCCATTTATAATAGGGCAACCAAGGTATTTCTCCAAAGTTGTTGATAACGGTATTTGCAGGATTTGTTGGATTTCTTCCTTGTTTCGGTCAGGGATTCTTGGGCTTGTTTGGAAAGCGGATTTATGAAAGTTAACTTTTTGGCCAGAAAAATGACAATAATCGTCTATAATCGATCTAACAGTCCGGCACGCTTCGGTGCTTCCTTTAGAGAATATGAGCATGTCATCGGCAAAAGCCAAGAAAGGAACACAAGGGCCATCACGTCGACACCTGAATCCGATCATATTGTTGTCAGCTAAAGCCGCGGCCTGAAGCTTTCTTGCTAGGACTTCGGCAGTTAAGATGAAGAGGAAAGGGGAAAGAGGGTCCCCTTGACGAAGGCCTCTTTCAGGATGGAAAACCTCAGTCGGGGCATTGTTCACGAGAATGGAGTACGAAACTGTCTCGACACACTCACCAATCCATGAGATGAACCGAGGGCTAAATCCAAAATTTGTAAGAATGGTTCTTAAGAAGGCCCAGCCAACTCTATCGTAGGCCTTTTCCATGTCCAATTTGATCGCTAACCATCCTTCTTTCCCCGTCCTAGACCTGAACGAGTGGAAAATTTCATGGGCAATCAATACATTGTCTTGAATGGATCTATCAGATGCAAAAGCGCCCTGTAATGGGTGTATTAATTTTCCAGTAACTGTCTTCAATCGTTCTGTTAGAATTTTAGATATGATTTTATATATTGTCGAGCATAGACTTATAGGCCTATAATGGTTCACATTCGTAGGATTTTCACACTTTGGGAGTAGGGTGACAAAAGTATGGTTGATTTGCCTTAGCAATTTCCCTGAAGAGAAAAAACCCTTAACTGCTTTAATAATCGAGGGTCCTACAATCCCCCAATATTTCTTGTAGAACTCTGCTGTTATGCCGTCCGGTCCTGGGGATTTATTACTTCCTATAGAAAACATTGCGTTTTTTATTTCGCTGTTAGAGACTGTTTTTGTAAGGTAGTGATTATCTTCGGTTGTTATTTCTGGCCTGATAATGCTAGTGTAGTGACGTAGTTGCTTTGTGGGGGTATCGCCTGTTCTAAATCGTTGTTCGAATTCTCTCAAAATTTCTCCCCGTATCTCTTCATCCCCTTGCGTTGTGGACCCGTCTGCTAAGGTTAGTGTCTTTATGGATTTCCTGTTTCGTCTGCCTGTAGCCACCCGGTGAAAATAACCCGAGTTCGAGTCAGACAATTTTATATGCTTTGCTTTAGCTCTTTGGCCCCAGTATTGCTTGTGGAATTTCAGGAGTTCTTGCTTTTTGCTTATCAGCCTCGATTCTTTTCTATTCCATTCTGGGGTTCGCGCTTCAACATCAGTTGTTTGAATGTTCAGCAGGTCCTCTTCAACCTTTTTTATTTGAGTAAAAACATTTCCAAACGTTTTTTTATTCCACTGCTTCGCAAGATTTTTGAGAATATGAGTTTTCTTCACTAATTTGTACATTCCAGATCCGGGCACATCCACGCGCCAAGCTTGAGTTACTACATTTTTGAAATCCTTACGGGATAGCCACATATTTTCCATTTTGAAAGGAGGCGCCTTGAATTGAATATTGTCATTCAATTCAAAGAGAATTGGGCAGTGATCTGACGTGGAAAAGGCAAAATTTTTGGTTTGTATATCGGGAAAAACTTCCATTATCCGATGTTGGACAAGCACTCTATCGATCTTCTCATAAGTGTTGTCAATATCAACCATTTTACGGCGCCACGTGAACTTGTTCCCTATTGTCGGGATATCCTCTAGCTGGCATATGTTTTTGAAAGACAAAAGTCTTTCAAATCTAGAAGGATGAGGTTCTGCACCCCCTTCCTTTTCATCCCTACTCAAGATTTCGTTCAAATCCCCACAAATAATGCACGGCTTATCATCGGCTAACACCAAACGATGTAGCGTATCCCAGAAAGCCGGTTTTTCATCAGGTCCTGGCGGGGCATATACACAATAGATCGAGCATTTAAAATCAATTAGTGTGTTGTGATATCCAAGACAGATAATTCTATCTTGGGTATGGTTTATTGAAATAGAAATATGAGGTATCTGGAACGCCTTCCAAAGGACCCCAATACCTCCCGAGCGGCCTCGAGCGGGCAACCACACAGCATTATCGAAGCCCGCACGCTTCCACTGATTTTCCCCTGGGATTTGCTCGGTTTTAGTTTCTGATATCATCATCAGGTGAATGAGTTCATTCCTGCAGAAGATTTGAAGATCCTCCCAAAAAGCGGGTTTACCAATACCCCTACAATTCCAAGCACAAATTCTCATTTTATTCTAGCTCGCATTCCATAGCCTCTAACACTTGGGCAAAAGCTCAACACAATGGGGTTTGAGATAATCCCAAACTTGCTTAGAGTGCTGTTTTTAAACAGTTGGTCAGTCTCTGAAATAAACCAAACCTGGAGGTCCATTTGAAAGTGTTCAAACCTGTATTCATGCCACGGATAACTAAGCTTGGTGAAGCCATGTGTTACCTTCACAGTAGTTGAGTTGCTAAGGCTCATTATAGATAGGATGAGCATTTGAAATTGCCATTTCATGACTAGCCATACACCACTACTGGAAATTATTAGTTTGCAAGAATGGGTAATCAAGATTAAAGAGGTAATCCAAATAAACACACGATCCATTAATTTACTTCTATAGTAGCCCCACTTCAAGGGGATCAAAACATACATAGGATATGATGAGTCCATGCTTAGTTCATGCCGATCATACATACAACAGCTAGACACATACTTGTTCTTGATCAAAAGTTCACATAGCATATAGTTGAAGAAACAACCACCAGAGGACAGCCCTACCACGGTTTTATTACTAATTACAGCCCTACATATGCAAACCAAAAGGGTGACAAGCGAGTCACAAACATAGGGACTAGTAGGATCTGGTGGGGGAGTCATTAATCTTCCGATGGACGATAGACAAAAGGGATTCAGAGTGTAGCAAAAGACATACGGCAATACCTTGCAGCTTCTAACCTTCATGTCGCTTCTTCTTTAGCCCACTCCCCCCCATCTTGGAAGAGTCGGAATCAGAGTCGTTGTAGTCACACTTCCTTTTGCTCGACTCCGATCTGGAAGGAGAGTGCACTCCGAGTGTTTCGAGACGGCTCATCATGGAAGCTGAAACCGCTGCACCCCCAGCAGGAGACTCCAAGGAAGCTTCCAACACCGCCGGGTTACTCAGGTCAGGCATCCTTGCATCGTCGGGGGTTCCACCATGGATGATATCATTCAGGTCATCTGATTGCAATTCTCCAAATGGTGATCCATAGTCCAGTAGCATGTCCTCCTCAGCTTCAGGAACAAGGGCTGCAATCATGGGACCAAGCTCCTCATTGTCAACATAGAGCACGTCGTTGGGGTTCATTTCATAGACATCCGCATAGGCCTCCTCCTCATCATTCATGGCAGCAATGGGGTTCAGCTCGTAATCATAGGCAACCTCAAAAACCTCCTCAGTTCCGCTGAGCACTTCCATAGGTGGTAGATTGGTTTCTGGGTGTACAGCAACATCGGCCACAACAGCCTCCACACTCGGTTCATTATCAACGCCAGCAGGGGGGAACGAAGGCGGATTCACCCCACCCACCACCGGCCCCATTGAGGCAGCAGAGGAGGAGCCGGAGCTAACCCCCGCCTCAACACCGAAGAACTTGAGGATATCTGCTTTTGAGCTGCCCACCCTTAACGCAGAAGTAGGCAACCGAGAAGAAGTAGCAACCTGTTTCCAGTCGCCCTCATCCCCGGGCATTGTATTGTCAGCAGGATGGGGATCCGGTGCCTCGGCTCCGCTAGGTGGTTCACCAGTGACAACGCCTTCCAGCTTCCTTATAGGGCAGTCTGCAAACAAGTGATCGGGCTTGCCACAACAGCCGCAGCCTTCCGGAAATTCTTCAAACCACACCGGATAGGAGACTAATTTGTCATCTTCATCGAGCACCAACACTTCCTTTTTCCTTGGAATGGATTTAACATCCACATTCACACAGATTCGAGGATATTTCACTCGATTCCCTTTCAAAGTAAACGCATCCAGCTTGAGTACAGTTCCTAACTTATTGGCATCGACAATCGACGTGAGAACGTCCTTGCTAATGAATTCCGATGGCAGACCCGGAATTCGAATCCACATGTCTAAAACAGAGAGGGATTCTGTTTCGGGATCAAATCCTTGTCTCCACTGCCTAAGGAGAAGCAGCTGGCCCATGATATGAAACGGACGGCCACCCCAGACTCTTTCTTTGTCTTCAGGCAACACAAACTTCAGTTCAAACCACTTGCTGGTTTTAGGGATTACTTGAAAATTCCCCTTAAGGAACTTCCAATCCTTGCGAATTTTCTTCCTGATCTCTTTAAGTTCAAGGGGTTCTCCAATAATTGCTGCAAATAATGTTGTCTGTTTGAGCACCTGCACATTGTGCTTAACCACAGCAAGCTTTTCACGATAGGTTTCAAAATCGAAAGGAAGTTTGCTCTTGCGTTTACCTGATCGTTCATTCGGATTTTCATTTTTGTTTGTTGGGTCTGGTGGCCCGTTGGAATCATGCTCCGAATAGGAGATTTTTTCTATACCTGGTCCCCTCTGGTCAGGACTAGGCATCAGCTTTTCTTTACCTTTATTCCCTTTGTCTGCCATAGCAACCACCGACAGCTTGACTTCCCAGAATTTGTTCCCAGTGTTAAGAGCATATGAGACAGAACAAGAGTGAGAGGAAGGGAAGAACCAACTGCCCTTGAGTTTCCTTATAAAGGGGCTACTAGGAAGAGATTCACTAAAAAAGAGATGAATTTTAAAACCGTACCGTGTAACCAGAATGGTTGGAATCGAACTGGAATCTGAACCGACGCAAAGATCCAGAATCCCAAATGGAGAGAGAGAAACAGAGCGCAGGCGCCCCTTCCCCACCTCGAAAAATGCCCATAGAGGAGGCAGACTCCACACCTCCATCCACCACCACCATAATCTGCCTCGGAATTTGTCCGTAATGACAGATTTGCAACTCTGACAGGCCGAAACTAACAGATCTACCCTCCACGAGCCATATGACACAACTTCAACAGCTCTTTCGTTACTGACATCATAATCATTACACCTCAATCGTATAATTTTACTCAATAGATTGAAGATAAGGATTAAAGAACCCATAAATTGACTGAACCCGAGGCCAATTGCGAGACTCTTGATCCAGATTGACGGTGGTGAATGGGATGAGTTTAGGGTTTTCGAGGGGAGGTTACTCTAGGCGATGATCGCACTCTCTCTCATCAGGAGTCAGGAGTCAAATTTTTTGTATAATCATGTCATTTATTAAAAAAAGATATTGTAAAAAAAAAAAGAAGAAAATAAAAACCTGAACAAGACAATAAAGTTAATAAACCATAGGATCCTCGAACTACGCATCTGCCTCGATATCCCTAATGAAAATTCAATAGAAAGGTATTTAGGTTGTCCCATTATCAATGGAAGAGTTACTAAAAGCACGTTCGAAGAGATTATCTGTAAATCGAAACAACAATTGACAAAATGGAGGGCTAATGCCCTCTCCCAACAAGGTCGTGCCACCTTGATCAACTCCAACCTGTCCGCTAAGCCATTATATGCTATGCAAAATTTTATGCTCCCTGCGACTGTGCACAAAGAACTCGACCAGATAAACCGCTCTTTCTTTTGGAATAAGGATCTCCAGTACCGGCCGCTGATTAGCTGGGATAGGATTATGTAAACCGAAGCAGTGTGGGGGGTTGGGAATTCGAAAATCTAGCGACATGAACGTGGCTCTCCAAATGAAGCTACTGTGGAAAATTTTGGCCGAACTGGGTAATGTATGGGTGTCAGTGATTAGACATAAATATCTGCGTTCTGTCAGTATTTTTATTACAAAAACAAGGGATCTAGCTCTTGGCAGTAGTCTAAGTTGTCTGCTCTAATCGATAAGTTTAAAGAGGGGCTTATTTGGTCAGTTGGAGATGGGCGAGCTATTAAGTTTTGGACAGACAATTGGATCTCAACCTCGCCTCTATCAGACAGGGAAGAATGCCCTCAAAGTTACAATCAAGACGAAACTGTTAGTGATTATATTCTGGGGGGGGGGGTAAGTGGTGGACAGAAAAGCTTCAAGAGGCTATCCCAATTGATATAGTGCATGAGATCCAAGATATCCCTCTACCTACCTCGACTATGCAAGACCGCTTATACTGGTGGCCGGACAGGGAAGAATGGTTTACTACTGCCAGTGCATATAAATTGATTACAGCTCAGTCGGCACCACGTCCATACCACAATGCCTGGATTTGGAAGATTAACACACCTCCGAAAGTTAAAAACTTTCTTTGGAAGATCGCTCAGGATGGCCTCCCAACCGCTTCCAGGCTGTCCAACAGGGGTGCTTCGGTCTCACCTACCTGCTCTATGTGTAATGCAGCACCTGAGGATGAGATCCATCTGTTTCTGGAGTGTTCCTTCATCCAAGCGATACATCAGCTTCCACCTTAATCAGGTCCGGCAACAAATTGTCTGCCAGATTGCACAGTCCCGGGATATTAAGCCCATCCTATCTACCCTTGGGAAGAGCCTTCCTCCTTCCGCTCTGACCAACCTCGCTTTCTCGTGGTGGACAACATGGTGTGTCAGGAACAAACATCTGTTTCAACAGGCTGCAATCCCGCAAATGTAAAGACCGGGAAATTTTAGAATATTAAATTATTAAAATAGTGATTTATAACCATTTCGATTTCTAAGTTTCGGGAGATTTGAAATTTCCGTCCTTGAGCTATTGGTTTTATCCTAAATATTTTAAAGTCATTCCGGCATTGTTTGAAATATTGGATTTTGACGGATTTTAATTCCGCTTTTGAGTTTCGAAATCGAGAGTTTAATTTGATTTTGATCATTTTAAATAAGTTGTAAAATTTGATTGGACTTTTAATTTATTCAGTTAAAATCGGGATTAACGGGTTTTGAGAACAGAAGCCCTGTTACAACAAATCCGAGCATCACTGAGCCTCATCCGAGCTCCGACGTCCGACGTAGCCAGAACCGCCGCCCAGGAGCAGCCGGAGTCGCCGACGCCCATCGCTTCCTTCTCCCTTCCTCTGTTCTCCGATTAAGTAACGGTAAGGCTCGGGTTCACTTCCTTTCGCCTCCTAACTAAGAAAAGTCGCGCCTTTAACCCTCTCCCCTCCTTCCTAGGCCGACCCAGGCGCCGATCTACCTCCGACGAAGCACCATCGGCTCCGGCGAGGCGGATCGAGGCGAAATCGATCGGGCGTGAAGAACCCCCTCGGTGAGCGTCTTCTTCTTCCCTCCCTTGTTCAATCTCTGGGTCTTGGTGTCGGATCGAGTGGTCTGATGCTCAGTTTTCGCCGGCGAAGCTCTGTCTTCCTCCCTTCTTCCTTCCGGGTTGGGTCTATTCAGATTGGGGAGTAAGAGAGTTGGGTTGGGTTATTGATGAGGGTTTAAATTGTTATATGTTGGTTTTATAAATATTATGTGTGATATTTTGTTGTATTGATATATAATCCGGTCTTTTGGAAATATTATGTTATGAAATTATGATTTACATTTAAGTTGTGTTAGAAATATTAGTATTTGGAAAATGTTATTATATGGTGTAAAAAAATGTGATTTTTGGGAAATTGAAATGAATTATTGGCTTTGGTTTATTAATGTAAATTGTAAAGAGAATTTAGCTATGGTGAAGTAAATTGGTTTGGTTGTTTATAAATGAAGGTTATTAAAATAGAATCGTTTTGGTGATTTAATATAAGAATTTATTTATATAAAGATTTTGAAATAAAATGTCGGAATTATTCTATAATATGATTTTGAGAGATTGGTTCTAAGGTATAAATGTTTAATGTCAGGGTTTTGGCTAAGTAAGATTTTAAAGGAATTGTTGATTTTCTGAGTTGATTTAACTTGAGATTTAAGAGTTGGAAGGTTTTGGGAAAGAATGATTTTGGTTGATGTTGATCGTATCGGAAGGGTTTAGAAAATGGTTTTACTATCGATTGGTTTTGAGTATGTTGATTACTTGGGGTCATATGTATGAATGATGAATCGGTAGCTTATGGAAATGGCTTGATGATAGGTGTGAATTGCTTTTGGGTTGCTTTGGACTTGCATTTGGGCCCTTGCTTGTGTTATCTATTGCTGTTCTGCATCTTCAGGTAAGTTCCCTAGGGGGCTTACTCAGGTTGGACATTCATGCCTGTTGTTGCATTTTATGTTAGGTGTTGCATATGCATAAAAGCATGCCATGTAGTATCATGTTTAGGTTGCACTAATTGATTGAGCATCTGTTTACTTTATGCGTTTGAAACAGAACGGTCGTTATCTGTGATAGTCCTAGAGTCTTTGCTAGGGTCATAGGGTAGCCCAGCCTCATCGGGTACCCTGAGTCAATCAAGTCATGAACTTCCTTATATTATGATATGCCTGCGGGCTTTATTGTGGAGCGGGTTAGGCATGCGTGCCCCCCGATTATGATGGAATGCATTCACGAGCTGGCCAGTCTCCACCTATCGGAAGGGGTGGAAGTAGGAGAGGGATATGCCACTTGGCATTGTCTTGGGCCCTTTACAGTATTTCTGCACATTATTATGAACTAGGAGCATGCTAGTGTGTTTGAATTTCGTACTGCATTAGAGCATCTTTATTAGGTATAGCACATACTATGTGGCCTCAGCGAGGACTGCCGGTCCCGCATGAGTGGCTCGATCTGATTCCTTTCCCCGTTCTTCTTTTAAAGGTATTTCTGCAGATCTTGTTTGCTCCATGCTTCTGTGACGGGAAACCTTTTGGCGAATCAAAGAAGTTGGCTAATATTTTAACTTGGTAAATGGTAATCACTCACTTATGATCTGGTTTTGTCCCGACTTTGCCGTGACATTTGTATCTTAACTTCGCATTCGCTTACTTTTGCTTGAATTGAATTTCGCGACATAGCCTTAGGACAGGTTAAGGGTACCCAACGGCCCTTCGAGGTTTTTAGGGTTTGAAATCCCTCTTTATACTGATCTTAAAAGAGTTTGAAACCTTGACCCGTACCTGGATTGCAAGATCCGAACAAGGGTTTTCATCCCTTGAAACGTAACCCGGAAATTATAATTCTGGGCCGTTACAGCAAAAAGAAGTAGCCTTACGAAGGATCAAATCCCATATAGATAACTGGAATAAGACATCGGTTGCTGAGGCTGACTTTGAGGAAGACTTTCGCCCGCTTCGACAGTACCTTGTCAAAAAACAAAGCAAGAATCAACACTAGTACAAAAACTAGATTTTATGCCGGATATTTGGGCTATTTATGCCGGATATTCGAAAAGGTATCTCCGGGGTATAGGTCAATGTAATAAAAAAGGGGGCATTTTATTTATGCCGGATATTAATATGACACGCCCGGCATAAATAATTGTGTGTTTTTTTACACACAGATATTTATGCCGGATCTAAATACCACACGCCCGGCATAAATAACAGCAATATCCGGCATAAATAATAGAAATATCCGGCATAAATAATAGTAATATCCGGCATAAATGAAGTTGATCTTTTTATTAAAACAACCTCAAGCTATTTATGCCGGGTTTAAAATAGCCAGGTCCGGCATAAATACTAATGTTTTTTTAAAAAAAAATTCTGGCCGGTATATAATATGACCTTTTATAACGGACGGTTTTCCGGGATATATAGTTTAATGTCATTTTGCAAGAGCACTTTTAAAATATCAATATAAACCCCCTGTTAAATGTCATAAAAAACATACATAAATATCATCCAAACCATACATAAATATCATCCAAACCATAACACAACCACTACAAATCCACCAACATCACATTCGGGGTACATCATATGATATATCAACCTTAAAACTAAAATGTAAACACGCTAAAACAAAAGTTATCCCTGATAAAGTAAAACGAAAGTAAGTGCATGGCCACATCTGGGTACATATCTTGATAGATGCTCGAGCTCACCAAATGAAAGTCATCTCTCGATGAGCACATGAAGTGGACACAACTTGTGGCTCACCTAAAATAAAAATCAGAAAGACATTGTTACGAAAGCTAACAGCTTGAGCTTATTACATATAGCACCAGCTGCAATTTCTGAGATCAAATAATAAATTGATAGAGGAAAAGGGGGAAATTTTGCAATATATTTATAAAATGGTTTCTCAGCCCCTAGTTATAAGTACTTCCCCAACTAAATCAAGCTATATATGTAAATTAACCAAGAACGATTACCTGGTCATAAAGGGCAACCTGATATTGATCGAGCTACATGTCTATTATGCAAAACAAAGGAGGATAAAAGAAAGGATTGAGATGCATACTATCATGTTAGGACTTAAGGCAGGTGTGGTAGAAGGCCAGCTTTGCATAGCATATTAGCATCATCCTATCTTCAATTCCTATATCATTAAACGGATACAAAAGTAACATTTGTATATGACACCGGCCACCAAGACAAGCATCATTTTACATACTAGGTAGGGAACCGTGCTACGCACGGTGAAGATAAAATTACAAAGAACAACATATATAACAAGTTAAATCTAAAACAGACCAAAAATACATAAAAACATCCAAAAGACCCTTGTCAAACAACATATTGAAATAGCTAATTATCTGCAATAAAAGTTGTCCATGATACAAGGATAAATACATATACTAACGAAAATAAATATCCTTGAGAAATGGTTTGAACGTTTGACAAGTTCTTTGCATAACTTTTGCACCTAATAACATGGACAGGTACAAGGGTTCTCGAAGCAAAGGGTTTATAGCTTGACAATCACTAAAACTAAACATAAGAACCCATAGAGAGAATAAATAACATAAAATTAATAACAAAATGAACTGCCTACCTCCTTTTACTTACAGACACATTAATGTCCTTCATTGCCAAAAATACAGGTGGTGGATGGTCAAACTTGAAAATTTATAAACATCACCAGAAAGTTAGTATACATAAAATGTATATAAATTATTGTCAAATGGTTTAGGAAGATGCGATTTCAACTAGGTTGTCGTTTTTGTTGCGATTTAAAAAGTTGCGGCTAAATATGGTTCAAACAAAGACAAGTCCACTGTGTTGTTATGGGCCCTTCAAACAAGCAACAATAATACATTTTGATGCACAAACTATGACATGAGACTTGTCAATTCTAAACGCAAATAGTCAAGAAAGTATTGCTAAATGAATGACTGAATGTACACTTGAAAATTACAAAACTCTAAGCATCTATCCATTCTGTAGCGTTTAGACGGTAAATGACATCTAAACATATTCAAGTTAATAAAAAGTACCTTTTAGAATTTCCACGGTCTTCAACTCTTTTAACTAATCATCTTGAATGAACATGCAAGATTAAGTAGCAAAAATAGAATCGCCATGCCCTGATATGTACTATGAGTAAAAGGAAGATAAATTGTTTTAACCTTTGAAAAATAAGCAAAGCTTTAGGTTTTTATGTGTATTCTCTCAAGGTATTTCTTTATAGGAATAACTTAGGAGTTTTTGCTTTTTCTTCAACTCTAGTTTCTCTTTCTAATCCAAATTTTTTTCTTGAATTATGATGTTTTGATATCACATGGTTCATCTCCGAGATAATAAGCTTTAGATTAAATAAATTCTTGATGGACCAAAATGACAAGTATTCATGGAAGACACATTAGTTAGAAAGAAATGGTTACAAGTTGGCGATGAAAAATGTAAAAAGGCAACAAGTTTTATGCAAGGAGCTCAAGTTCCAATGCTAATTAAAGGGCTTGTTTGTCATAGTTATCTGATAGAGAATATTACTTGCAAACCTAGAGACAGGTCAGTCCATCTATAATGTGATGCAGAATGAGAGAAAATGAGAAAACTACTAATGAGAAGAGGAGGACAAATAATATGGAAGCGGAAAGCGTTTCTTCAGCCAATAAATATGAGCTTATGATCATATAGCAGGCCAAGCAGGGTAACAATATTATATAACTGAATACTTAAAATTTATGCAAGGGGTGTGAAACTACCTTTTTTCATCTCTAGGATCAAATGTTCAGCCACAATGCATCCAATCAACCCTATTGTAAAGATGAAGCACCACTTCATGGAATAACATAAATAAACAGGTCAAAACAATAACCATTCGTTCGCAAAACATAATTTCCTCTATTGCACATCTCATATCTTCCACCTAGCAAACTCTCTTAGCTCCATTAAGTGTACTAACTACATGATGATCCAATCAAAAGTTCAGCCACAACACCACCCACACCCAAGTCAAGTAGTCACGGGTAGAGAAACAAAGTTGAACTATTTTCATTCACAGGAAGAGAAACAATCAAGAATATATTACATTCTTATCTGAAAGAAGAAATCATCACCTGTGCAACCTATTAAAACAAGAAATAAGACATCTTGTTAATATCTTCAGGTGAGAGTAAACCGATGACCTGCTGACGAGGTTAGATTGGGCGTCGGAAAGAAGCTCAGTTGAGCGCAACCACATCCCATAGACTGACAATTCAGAGAGAACGAGGTACAAGAACCACTGCACAACCGAACAATACATGACAATTTCTTAATTTCCAAAATCTCATAGGCAAAAAGAGGACTGCCGCAATGAAAGAGGCGGTAGCCTAAACCCTAAATTCAAAATTACCATTCAATCAAATCCTTAAGTTCAAACACTAAACCTAGAAAAGAAATACTGACCTGTTCCTTTGAGAGTTGAATTGAGAGCCACCAACCGATGAAGAAATCAGAAGACGGTATACCGGCAGGAGCATAAAGGGCAAAGCGAATTCAACATGGGTTTAGACAACACAAGAGAGAGGTTCACTTACTTGAGAGAACGTTCAAGAGGAGAGGCCGAGCAGGAGCAACGGTGACAGTTAAGGTTGAGCATAAGTGAGGCGGCGAGGCTGAGCAGGAGCAACGACGGCGAATCAGGGTGGAGCGAAGTCTGAGCGAAGAGGGCCAGAGTTAGGGTGGAGCGAAGAGGAGGGTCGCCGACGCTTCAATTAGGGCCGGCGAAGAGGAGCGAAGGCGAGGCTGAGCGAAGTCGATTAGGGCCGGCGAAGAGGAGCGGCCAACAAGATCCCGACAAAGACCTCCACAGTGAAGACCCCCGCCGATGAGGAGTGGAGGGCCGCCACAGGCGCTCAGGGCCGCCGACTGGAGTGGAGGCCGCCACAGGCGCTGAGGAGCGAAGTCGAGGAACTCAGTGTTTCGAGGGTTTGGTTTGGGAGAGAACAGCGAGCGGTCCTTTCAATAATTTTTTTATGCCGGAAATAAAACGCTTATTTATGCCGTATATTTATATTTGGTATAAATAATGTCTAGGTAATTTTATTAGCTTTTTATGCCGGATTCCCATATTATTTATGCCGGATAAAAAATTTGACACGCCCGGCATAAATAACTAGGGTCTTTTAATATTTCGTTGTCATTTATGCCGGATATAAATTGTAATATCCGGCATATATTTATTTTTCAGTATTTAGGAGAATAAAATTAAATCATTTTAAGGTTTTTATTTCGAAAATTGAACATCCGGCATAAATAGTTTTGGAATAAATTCTCAGTTTTGTACTAGTGCAAAAAACAATTTCCTGGCGGAAGCCTCCCTTGGACACTTTCAAACTAAACTTCGACGGTTCAACACTTTCTAACGGCGAAAGCTCAGCAGGTGCCATTATTAGGGACTGGGTTGGTCATCCGATTTCAGTACACCACCAACGCTTGGGCAAGCAAAATCCACTCAAAGCGGAAGCTTTAGCTCTTAAACTAGGGATCCAACAGGTGCGGCAACTACATATAGGAAAGATCCAGATTGAAGGCGACAACAAGATTATCATCGATCACTTAAATAGGAAATCCAAATGCCCTTGGGAGATCGAACTAATATTGTCGGATGTTCAAGTCCTGCTATCGACTATGGAAGAAGTAGTTTTCTTCCATGTTCCTCGCATGGGCAATAGAGTGACGGATAAGGTTGCACACCTTAGCTACTCTGCCCGAGGAGTCGATATTAAAAACGATCCAGGTCTCCTCGACCTCATCCGCAAGGATGCTGCCGGGTAAGGTCAGCCCACCCGAATTCTTTCCTTATCAAAAAAAAATCTAGAGAGAAGGAGGAGTCATGGTAGAAGGAGATTCGCATATTATCATCAATCCATCTAACACAGAAAAGAAAATGTCGTTAGGAGATTGAATTGACTATGATTGATCCAACACTTTCATGTAGTATTCTTCTCGTATGTGCCCCGCAATGAGAATAGAGTGGCTGATAAGGTTGCACAAATTTACCGCTCTTTGCAGGGTATGCACTTGAAACACACCTAGGTCTGTTAGACCTCATCTGACATAATGCGATCAGCTATGTTTCGGCCAGCCGAAATTTTACATTATCAAAAAAAAAAAAAAATTAGCTCAAAATTTTTAGGCTTTAGCGGCTACATAATTAAAGCTTCCATTATTTAATACTTTTTGGTGTTATGGTAATTTATACTCCGTATTATTTATATGGAACCCTGCCTTTTTCTTTGCTGCAGAAACAAGAAGCAAGAAACTAAAAATAGGGGTCCATATGTCTATTGCAAGATATATAAATTTATTGCCTCTAATCAATTTTCTGCATTAGCCAATTAATTAGAATTTGCAAGTAAAGGCAGTATATAATTATTAAGGGACTTTGAACCCAAAAAAAAGAGACACCATATATTTTATCATTAAGGAATGATTACAGTAGTCCCTATCTCGACGATAAACATACTTATGTCCCACTCCGATTGACAAAACATATCATTTACTATTCACATACGCTTTTTTAGAATGATAAAAATTGTATAAAATATTTATCATTTTATAATTTATTTTTTAACAAGTTCTACTTACTAGTAGTCACTATGAATTTGTTAAAAAAAATTATGAAAAAATAGATATTTTTATACAGTTCTTATCTCCTACAAAAAACATACGTGAATAGTGAAACGGCATGTTTTGTCGAACGGGGGAGTAATTTTTTAAACCTTGCTCTATTACATACTCCGTTTTTCGACAAAACGGCATGTTTTTCCTTATTTCTCAGTTTGACAAGAGTAAATAGTTTTTTCAGAGCTTACGGTTTTGATATTATATAATTTCAAATGAAATAAATATAAATTTTAGTTTAATTAGCTTTAATTTTGAAATCTATGTTTTTCAACATCTAATCACACAAGTTATTCGGAGCTTTTGTTCTTTTATTCATAAGTTTTCATCAACTATGTACCCTAACAATTAGCTTTACCAAACACCATATTTGGTCCAAATCTTTAAAATAGAAAAGTTGTTAGAGTTAAAGAAAAAAATTATTTTAAAGAAATTGTATTTTATTTTCCTATTTTAAAGAAATTAATCTTTGAGGCTACAACCCTCTCAAATATATTATTTATTGTTTAGAAAAAATCAAGTTTGGCAAAAGAATAACACGGCTAAATTAATTACAGGCAAACAATCAATAAAGACCGATCTTTATGCAACATACCTTTTGGATTCGATGCTTCATAGGAGCTACTATTAATTACTTCCACTTTAATGAGTGCAAAGTGACCAAGTTGCAGTATAAAACTATAAATAAATGGAATGTCACATATACAATTAATCACGAGTTTTCCATGTTGGTAGTCCTTGTTTTTGATCCATTTAACATCACAAGTTCCTATAATTAATAGTTATATAGTACATTAAGTAATGAGATCACATAGTCATGACTCATGAATTCAACACTCCCTTGGCCGTTTGCGAAAACTTGTTACTTTAGCTCCGAACACAATATTTAAAAAATATTTAAACTATCAAAATTGCCCTTACTTTTGTTTTAATTATCTCAAAACAAAGTACGGTCATATTTTTCAAGGTAATTCAAATTTTAAATAAACGAGGGTAATTAATTAGAAAATATATGGGTAAAATATCTAAAATGACAATTTTTTTTTTTAATAAAATCAAAACTATAAAATGATAAGTTTTCACGAGTAGTATTAAATTCTATTGATAATTAAGTTAACTAGATATAGTACATATTCACCTGGAGCCAAATCAAGCTAATTAATTAACAATTAAGCTTCATTATTATGATTTCTTTGTATCGATTTTCATGCATCGATTAAAACTATGAGTTATTTATCGAGAAAGATATTTTCACCGTAAATTTTGACTATATCTATTGCTAATCACCGCAGTTTCGTGTGGTGAGTTAATGACTCCATAATCACGTATACCCCAACATACGACGGTGGATGAGATACGATTTCAAACTCACCGTCGCTTCATGCGGTGAATCGGTAGCAACTGAAGGGTCCTCGATCTACAACATCTAGCGTTGGACGATTGCACTCCCTGAATTGTTCTTCCATTATTTCCGTGGTTTTCTTGTCCGACACTTCCCCATAAAGAACAAAAAAAAAAGGTATGTTCAGTTACTTGTGAGCATGGTGATGGTCGAGGTCGAGGTCAAGGTCGCGGTACGGGACGTGGAGCCCGTAACACTTTACAGATAAATGAAAATTATGATCGTTATTAGACTGTTTGTTGTTGAATAGCCCTGACATGATAACTATAAATATAACAATTACTGTGGTGAATGTGACTAACTTGTGTTTAACCCACTGCATAATCTTACATGCGATGGTTAGAGGTGGAGATAGTAAAAATTAACGGTGAATTTATCAGCTCCGTTGTTTATCTTATTTATTTACAATGTCAGGAGTTGAGATATATATTCCTTGATATGGGTTGTCCATATGATTACTAATCAAATAATGATAATAATAAAGTGTTTTGAGGGTGTCATCTCTCATAATACAAAAAAAAAAAATGTATGATTATAAAGTTTTTTTTTTTTCCATAAGCTTAATTCCCAAATAAGTGAGTTCAATTTTTCTTAACCAAAATATTCGATCTTATGAATACACGGTGAACATATTCTTTACTTTTCTAGAAAAGTTAACTCATAGTGACAATTCATTTTTAAGTTCAGTTTACACGCACTTTCTTACCATTTGACTAATAAAAATGTCAATTTCTTTTGATAAATTGATATATAAAACATAATTGATGGAAGAATTAAAACTAGCTGAAAATAATATTTAAATATTAAATCTATTTTATAAATAAGTAAGATATTTAATAAATCGATAATTAAACATTAATTTTAATTTTAACTCATTTAAAAATTAAAATAATAATAATATATTAAAATCAAAATCACCAACGAATTTATTTTTTCTGCAATCTGAAAGCAAATCCCTATTAAAAGTGGTAACCCACCATTAACCCGCCAAAAAAGAAATTAAAATTAGGAAAGAAAATCTTTTTCAGCAATCTGAAAGCAAATTCAGAGGTAA
The DNA here is from genome assembly GCA_963922045.1 of Persicaria maculosa. Lineage (NCBI taxonomy): Eukaryota > Viridiplantae > Streptophyta > Magnoliopsida > Caryophyllales > Polygonaceae > Persicaria > Persicaria maculosa. The sequence continues at coordinate 11,578,330 of OY998256.1, read as the reverse complement.
AGCCAGGCTCCCGCGAATTCCAACCGTTTATTTAACACACAAAAAAATAGCTTTATTTAGTTTATTATTTTTTAATTGCATTTATTTATTTTAAGCGATAAATCGAAATTAAGCGTTGGGGGGAAGATTTAAAAGGGCGCGAGGGAGGAGCTTCAATGGCGGTGTCGGAGTTCGAAATCAGCCAAGGCAGAGAGATTAGCTTCCTCTGTCTCTCTTCCTTTCGTCGTGATTCGTGTTCTTCATCATCCGGTGGTTTCCGGCGGCTTTTTTCGAGAAGAGAGAAGTTCGAATTGCCGACGCTGACGGTGTTGCCTTCTCCGGCCACCTCCTTCGCCGGAATTCGTCTTCCTCTCTCTCGCACTCCTCCTCCTCCTCAGGTTCCGCTTTCTCTCTCGCTGAATTTCATTTGTTGCAGCTTCATGATTGTGAGTTTGTTATGATGCCTGTTAGGTTTTGCAAATCTGTCGCAAAATCCAATCTGTTTTGGCTCCTTTATTCCAATTTCCGTCGGGAAAGAGATCGACGGCGTTGTTTTTTGTCTTCTTCTGTTCTCAAATTCGTGATTCGTGATCATTCATAAGGTTGTGGTTAAGAAAATTTGAAAGCGATAGTTTCTAATGTGATGAAAAGGAAATGGAGGAAAAGCAGGAGCTGTTTTGCAATTTTATCCTTGTCGGAAGCTTTTCTGCAATCTTTATTCTTCATGTGAATCATTTGAATCCAAAAGGCCTTTTTGTTTTCGAAGCTTTTCCGTAATTTCTTGTCTTCCTCCCATCAAAAGTGAAAGCTGCTGTTATTTGATTGAAATGGTGCCTTTTTTTCGTGCTTCATGTCAGCACAGTAATCAATTAAAGGCTCCACTCTCTTTACTGAATGCATCCAATGAAGGAAAAATCAGGAGGATGTTATTGATACATATGGTAGCACTTGAGCTGTTTGAGATCTTAATGATGTTGTTTTTGTCCTGGGGGGATGCATTGCAGATCACTGAATTGTAATTGGATAGACATAATAAACTAAGTCACAGCCATGGGAGGTTGCGTCTCAACCGCGAATGCTCCGACCAGAGTTCCAAGCGCGCGAAGGAAGTACTCGCGCAGGACAAGGAGGTCCCGCAAGGTAACCACCGTAAGGGAGGCGCCCATGAAGAGGGTCAGCGATGCAAGCCGCGTCTCCTTCAGTGGCTTTATCCAAGTAGACTATGACAAGGACTCCAACAAATCTTACCGAGTAACCCAGCTTCAGTACAGCCAGATCGATATACACGGTATGTTTACACTTCGTTCTAGCTCAATCGGTTTTTCTTGATGGAAATCAGTGAGTACTGACCTTGTACCATTGAATTTGGCATTGAAAATCAGGAGTATGCCAAGAGGAATGGTTCGACTCAGTAAGCATACTGGATTCTGATTCGGATGATGATGATTTCAGCAGCGTGATCGATGGTGATGCATGTTAAGAACTTGCCATGAATTTCATGAGGCTGTTGTGTTCTTTGTTCTAATATTAGGATCATTTGTTTCAGATGTGTTGGACGGAAAGGGGCTCAACGTAGCGAACATGGCAACCATGCCGAGTGTCACAAACATCTGGACTGATACAGCAGACAAGTACCTATCCCGACCCCAACCAGGACTCCTGGTTCCTTGTTCGACAGACGAGAAGCCGTTTCCAGGCTCCTGGGCTGCTGTTCCTCCTTCGGTCTTCAGGGTCCGCGGTGAAACATACTTCAAGTATGATTTCATCTCTTCTACTGTCTTTCCCTATCATGATTTGATCGACAACCCTGAAATTTTCTCATCTCTGGCATCCAATCCACAGAGACAAGCATAAGAGTCCTGCTCCTGGCTACTGCCCTTACACACCGATTGGTGTTGATCTGTTCGCTTGCCCCAAGAAGATCAGCCACATTGCTCAATACGTCGATCTTCCTTCTTATGTTCTGCACGAGACGATGCCATCGCTTCTGATTGTAAATATACAGGTGCCTGCATATGCAGCTGGTATGTTCCTAGGTGAGACTGATGGAGAAGGACTGAGTCTCGTGCTGTATTTCAAGTTGAACGAGGAATTCGACAGTGTCATTCCTCCTCAATTTCAAGAAAGTGTCAAGGTATTTCCTCTTGAATGCAGGATTGATAAGTTCTAGATCTCCTAATCACTGTTTGATGACGTTTCAATGATTTTTCGCAAATGTTTTGTGATCCTTCTTGATGCAGAAACTGATTGATGATGCGATGGAATCTAAGGGGTCGAAGAAGGAGGCTTACAGGGAGAGGCTGAAGATCATATCTGCGTTGAACAACCCAGAAGAGCTCCAGCTTAGCTCTACTGAAAAGAAGCTTATAAATGCTTACAAAGACAAGCCAGTTCTGTCGCGGCCACAGCATGAGTTCTATCATGTCTGAAAACGCCTCCCCCTTTCATTCGCATTATCCTTTTCATCCATTTCTTGCTTCTTGTCCTGACATAGTTCATACCTGCAGGGTTCTAACTACTTTGAAATCGATATAGACATTCACCGATTCAGCTATGTAGCTAGGAGAGGGTTGGAGTCACTCAGGGAACGCTTGAAGAACGGCGTTCTTGACATGGGTTTAACCATCCAGGTATAAAACATTCGTCAGTCCCCTCCTATAAACACTCTGCTGCATTCTTCAAAATCAATTGTTCACAAGCTATTTTCGGCTTGCAGGCTCAGAAGCAAGAAGAGCTACCAGAGAAGGTCTTATGCTGCCTGAGACTGAACAAGATTGATTTCGTAAACCACGGCCAGATACCTAAACTGCTTGCCGTGAATGAGGACTGACTCGGATACAAAATGAGCTAAGATAAATTGAACCTAGTTTGCTGCCATTGCCATATTGCAGTTAAGTCGCATTCCGATTCCTTGCATGACTTTTATTCTATATTCCTTCTATTGTATTATAAGGAAAGGAAATTTACCTTCCACTGTGTATGTTCTGGTATTTGTGTAATCTATGTGTAGCACTGAAACAAGGAGAAGCTAATCTAATTGATGGAACTCCGAACATACGAAAACTATCATACACTTTTCAGCTTCTAATGCATAAGTGATAATCAAGTGAACCAGTGTACGAAACGAAAGAATGAAATTATAACCGTCTGTTACTACTAATCTATGATATATATGAAACAACAAACAATCACTAGTAAGTACATACCTTGCTTTCTTGTGGGGAACGAGTATCGAGCATGAGCTATAAGCTGTTCAAATCATGTATGCTATTCTTTCTTGTATGTACAGACAGCTAACCAGCAAATCTACCATCTGTTTCGGTATGCAGCTATGTTATTCTTTCTTCTTTCAACTGCAGGAAGGCAACTGGTTGATGATTGTCGCTAGAAGGATCCGGCTTCCCAAGGAAGATGTTCTGATTCACCACACTATGTGGTCTTGGTGGTGGCTGTGGCATATTGTTGGTAGCGGTGTTATGGCTGCTCATCCTAGGTGCTGGTATGTCATGGTTATGCTTACCCTCGTACGTGGTTATGACTGCTTTTGGGTCTGTCGAAGCCCTCTCAATATGCTTACGCACATTGCACCCCTGGTATGTGCATTTATAGTAGCTCCTGTAGGTAATAACTTACACTGTTCAGGAAGATTCGATTTAGTTGCACGAGAAGAGAACGAACAATAGTTCTTCTGAACCTCGGTTGGTGATAAAGAAAGCTAACAAGACGGAATCGTGTCTTTTTTATCGAACACTCTATTCCAATTGACAATGTATTACTATTATTATTATCAAGAAAGCAATGCTTCATTGGATTCTTCATTATGTTTCCTTCTTACTATGCCTCATAAGACCGATAATCTGAAACGAAATTCATAGCTAGGGAAGGAACGATACCTCGGATATGGATTGCCCTTAACGACCTTTTGGCCATACTTGCGCCATTTATATCCGTCATCCAATAGATCGACTTCACTAGTCGTTTGAACAATTATCTTGGGCTCTGTCACTGTTCTATTGGGATGGGAGGCAGCTGGTTCAGAAACTCCAACTTCCAAGTTCCTTCACAACAAAGATACATTCCAAATCAATAAGTAACATCAATGGTGAAGATGAACCGAGCAAAAAGAAATAAACTAAGAGAGAGCAACCTTCTCTTTGCATCGGGTTCGTCTTCATCTCCTTCATGTGTCGTAGCACCTTCATCACCCGCTTCCTCGCTACTAGATAGGCATTCACCGGTAGCTTGGCTAGTCTCTGTCTCCTTCTTACCTAATGTGTTTGAGTCTGTGTTTCGACTTTGCAAGCTCAAGCTCCCACGCTTACTCGATTGAGGAGGCGGGTGATTGTGCTGGCCCTTGTAGATTATCTCCGTCACTTGGCCATCGTGCGAGCGCTCCACCTTCTTCCTGACAGGGCAACTCGGATATGAGCATTTGTGATAACTCCGCGGAAATTCACTTCCCTTCACTGCCTTCTGTCCATACTTCCTCCAGTTGAACCCGTCCTCAGCAGGCTTCCGGACAGCAATGTTACACGGATGTGGTCTCTCATCAGAGCTCGGAAGTTGGGGCTCTTCTTTCGGCCTGACTCCTCCTGAATCCGGTGAATCCAGTGCAGGAGGCAGCACTTCTTGTTCCGATGATGTACATGGAATCGCAGATTGAGCTTGAACAGCTTGAGCAGTTACATGAGCTAGTGCTTGTTGGTGTGACATACCAAACGGCCCCTATAAATAGCTCCCGAATACACAAATGAGCTTCAAGCGAAATACAATAACTCGAATCAAAGCATATATGATAACAAAATCATCATATTTATGGAGTTTTCAATCGAATACATGAAATTACAACAAAAGGTATTATTGACCATGAAGCTATTGGAAGGTGCATTTTCTCAAGTAAACTCTAAATCACATATTCACCATCTATGGCAGATCCTTGGCCTAATGGAAAGCTAAAATCTCGCGCCAAAGATGCAAAAACTCAATCATCTCACAAAATTCGATCTATTCAAGCTTGAGTTGAGTTTCAATTTGAACTGAGATACTTGGCATTCAAGTCCAACTTTTTTCGAGCTTATGATTTAGATGGATTGGAAAAGTAAATTGAGTTCAATAATTGTGGTATTAAGGTTATGTTTGGCAAATCAGGTAACTTTTTGGAGCTTTTGGTTTTCAACAGTTATTCACCCAAATTTCGGATATTTTGGTTTTCTATTAACAAATTTTCATCAGCTACCTAACAGTTATCGTATTAACTTATTAAAGTTATATTTAACCCAAATAATTCATAGATTTCAGAAATCGAACAACTCATCACATAGATTTCAACTTAGTTTGATCATTTGCCAATCAATGAGCAATACCTGACCCGGAAACAGCCCGGGCGACCCGAGCAAGCAGGCCGGGCTGAGCCCCGGCGGGACTACGAAGCCCAAATCAGCACCGCCACGCGCCGGAGGGGTCATGGCGCCGGCGAGTAGCTGAGAGAAGGAGCGGCACTCGGATTCGGGATCCGTGTCGGAGAAGAAGCTGGACACGAGGGTCATCGGGCCTGGGCTCACCCCGAACCCGCCCGACCCGAACATCGATTCGATTGGGGCCCGAGGCGGGAGAGCTATGGTGGGGCGCGCCGCCCCCTTCCTGGCCGAAACGGCGTCGTTTTCTGCCATTTCTGAACCAAAGCTTGTACCTTTAAGCAGAAAAAAGGCGAGGTACGGCCTTTGCTTTGGGCTAAAAATCTCGGTGCGGATCGATTTCGTTTCTATGATTTCTTCTCCGCCATTGGTGGATCAGATAGGAAAAAAGGACCAAGCTTTATCAATTTAGCTCTATCTTTAAGGGGAGGAAGATGATAATTTGTGCAAATTGAAGGGCTGTTTGTGTGTCACTGCATGATTTGTGTTCCTCGGAACTGTGCCTGGTTTTCAGATTTGCGAAATAGAGATGGAGAGAGATTGGGTTTTGTGGGAAGGAAAGTCCACGCCGCAAGTCCGTGGGTAGATACAAGTAGTTGATTTTTGGACCACCGCCTTTTTTATTTTTAAAAAATTACATACTATCAAAATGAAATTAATTGGATCATAGATAATACGGAGTATAAGCTGTTTGGATTTTTGTACATGTATTTAAAAGTTAAAAAATATTTAAAATATTAATTTTTTAATAATTAATAAGTATTAAATTATAAAGAAATTAATAATAAAAAATTATTATTATTTTATACTATAATTTTTAACTTTTTCAAATATGGGTACAAAATTTAGTTAATAGTTGGATTTATTGTCATGATATATTATTTTTCATTTTAATTATAAAAATGATGAATATAGCACATTAAGTTTTAATTTAATTTTTGTTAAATGCCGGTGATTTGCAGTATTAAGACTAGTTGTTTGCATGGAATATATATGTGAAAGTTAATTTTAGTTCATGTGACAACAATCTATTATGTAAATAAACACCCATCATTTAGAATTCTTGATGCATAACTAGCTTTATCAAAGGGTGGTTTGGTGGATTAGATCAGAAAATACAAAAACAGGGTGGCTTGGTAAGAGTGATATAAAAAGTAAATCATAAGGTCACTTGTAGTTAGTATTTTAAAATTTAAGAATCTTTGTTTAAAATGAGAGTCTGGTTAAATTTATTTTAATTTTTAATTATAAGATTGTGATCCAATATAAGTTTTACCTTCCTTTTATTTTGGTTGTATTTTAAAATTCTCAACCATTCAAAAAATTTACTAATCGGTGGAATGATAATTATGAATCCTTTGAGTCTCCCTGCTAGTATACAATTCTAAATAAATGGGTTTAGTTCATATAAAAAATGGTTTTAATTTAAGACCATATAGAATCAAACTATCAAAATAATAAGTGCAATCATAATTCTAAGTCATTTTATAGATTTATTGATCGTTATTCTAATTTAAATATTATAAATTATCCTTATTGTCTTCATTATCCTATTTTTATAGATTTTTTTTTATAGATAATGTAAAATAATTTTACAATATTATATTATGCACGGGATAAGACTTATACTAGTTTAAAAATATTTTTCTATCTAATACTCTATCCGTCTCAAATATAAATTGTTTAACTTTTTTAACAGATTTTTAAAAAATAATTAAAAACTCTATAAAAAATAATTATTTTATAAAGAAATTAACACATATTTAAGTAATGATTTATGAAATTATTTTATAAAATCAATAAAAGACGGGATTTTATTTAAAAAAGTGTGCTAGTTAATTAAAAATGGTTACACGTTGGAATTGACGTGCTTTTAAGAAGAAGGATATGCGGTTATCTAACAAAACCCAATGTTAATTTGAGTTTTAGCGTTGCAAATTGCAATAAGTAAGGTGACAAAAGAAAGGCGGCTGGGCTGGAAAATGGAAGGTGGCAGGCTGGCAGCGACGTCGACGTGTTGGCGATTATTTTGCCGACAAGTGACCGATTTCTCCTCAATTTATTGCTTTAATTTCGAGTTTGCCATTCCATCACAATTTCACAACAATCATTTGAGTTGAGTGTTCACTGTTCACCCACTCGCTTGTTCAAAAATCATTTTCTAATCAACCATCAATTCAATAACATTCTCAATACTTATCTTTAACCTTTGTTAGTTTTATTACATAGTGGAGTATATGAGATAATCCATCTGTTGAAACCGAGATTCGATATAACGAAAGTGATTTATGCGGAAGCGAGAGATAACAAACAAGAAACTCAAACAAAACATGCAAGAACAACACCAGAGTTTTACGAGGTTCGGCAAAAGATGCCTACGTCCTCGGGGCCTCAAGAAGCGGCCGAATCCACTATGTAAATGTTCAACAGAGGGTTACAATCAAGCAATACAGAGATAAACCCTAAATCTAGCATGTACGAGTTTCAGAGATACAGAGAGAAGAAGATCCCCCTGTGTGGGATGACCGGAGTTCGAAGATCGCTTCGAAACTCCCAAACCCTAGATCTCCAGACGTGAGACAAGCGGCAACCAAAGCCAGGAGCTTAGCCGCGCCACCACCAGGAGATCACCGAGATCAGCCAACGCCTTCGTCTTCACAATCGCCGGGGAGGAACCAGGAGAAAACCCTAGAAACCCTAGAAACCCTTTTGAGAGCGTTTGAGAAGAGACGGAGGAGAGAGAGAGCTGAACTGAGGATCCAGAAGCTGCTAGCGAGCTTATATAGCTAGGGCATCGGATCTCAAGTGAAGCCAAGACCAAAACGCAGTGCTTCACTCCAATGGACCAGGCCACCAAGCTTACTCCGTCTTAAGAGATCTTTGGGCTTGGGAATGGGCCTAAGGCCCACATCCGGGTAAGACTTCTTCTATACATATATCATACATATTATACATACATTATATACCATAGTTTATACATTATCACTCCACAAGTGTTTATTAGACTCGTTAGAGGATCAAGTCGATTTCTCGACTCAATACGACTTAGTCGAGCCTAATTATAACTTGTGCATCCATGTATACCTAAGTATATAATATATGTTATATGTATACTCATCATACACTCATACATGATTACAAGCACATAACAATATTACATGTAACATATATGAAAGCAAGACATAGGGAAATATAACACATAGCATTACAACAAATCACCCTCTATTTTTCTAAGTCTTGCTCCAGGCAGACTATAACCTAAACAAAGTGGATTCAAGGCCAGTCCGTCATCAGCCCAGTCATGCAAGGATCACCCATGGAAATCCTCCAAATGGAGGAAGTTCCTGCAGAACACAAATTTTTCATAAGGAACAATTTTAGTGCCAAAATCTGCAGGATTATACTTACCATCAATTTTCTTAACATGTATGACATTATCTTCCACTTTCTTACGAATAAAATGGTATCTAACATCAATATGTTTAGTACGCTCATGGTACATGGGGTCCCTGCAGAGATAGAGTGCACTTTGACTGTCAATGTGTAAGACATAAGTGTAGTGCTTTCTCTCTATCTCCTTAAGGATACCTTGCAGCCAGATGGCCTCCTTGCAGGCCTCTGTAGCTGCTATGTACTCAGCTTCAGTGGATGAGAGAGCAACGATGGGTTGCTGCTGGGATTTCCAGGAAACACAATTGCCTGCCCATGTATACACATAGGAGGTAATAGATTTCCTGGTATCCTTGTTAGAAGCATAATCAGCATCCACAAAGCCATGTAAGTTATAAGAGGAGGAGTGTTCAGCATATAATAAAGACAGATTAGCAGTTCCAAGCAAGTATCTTAACAAATATTTCATAGACACCCAGTGTTTCTCAGCTGGTTCAGACATGAACCTACTGAGAGTGCTAATAGCAAATGCAAGATCAGGACGAGTACAAATCATAGAGTACATCACTGAACCTACAGCAGCATCATAAGGGATGGATTTCATAACATTCGACTCAGCAACAGACAATTTCCCTTTTATTTTAGTGAGATCAAGATGAGCACCTAAAGGAATATTGTTAATCTTATCACCAGAAATATAAAATCTTTCAAGAACCTTATGCACATAGTCACACTGATGCAACCATAACTTCTTATGCTTCCTATCTCTTATAATAGACATGCCTAAAATCTTTTTAGCAATGCCTAAATCTTTCATGTCAAAATGCTTTTGTAAGTTCCTTTTAATATCATGAATAGCATCAATAGATTTAGAAATCAGCAAGATGTCATCCACATATAAAAGCACAGGACTCTTATTGACACCTTTAAAGTATAAACAGGTATCAAATTTGCTCCTTTTAAACCCTAGACTGAATCTCATGCACTTGTCAAATTTGATATTCCATTGTCTAGGTGACTGTTTCAAACCATAGTTGGATTTATTTAACAAGCAAGCATGATTAGGATGCACAGAATCAATGAAGCCCTTAGGCTGTCTCATATAAATTGTCTCATCCAAGTCACCATGAAGAAAAGCTGTCTTAACATCCATTTGTTCTAATTCAAAATCATAAACAACACTCATGGCAAGCAACAGTCTCAAGGTTTTATATTTCATAACAAGAGCAAATATTTCATTGTAATCCTCACCCTCTCTTTGGGTAAAACCTTTAGCAACCAGCCTAGCTTTATATCTAAGGGGATCTGACTTTGTAATGCCATCTTTAAGTTTATAGATCCATTTACAATCAATTAATCTAGCACTCACAGGTTTAGGCACCAAAGTCCAGGTTTTATTCACCCTCATAGATTCTATCTCATCATTCATAGCATGTTTCCATTCAGTAGAGTGAATACATTTCATAGCTTGTTCATAAGTTTCATGAGTAAAAATCTTCACAACATCGGAAACTAAGCAAGCAAACTCAACAATGTTATTAATGAACCTTTTATTGGGTATAACAGTCCTAGGACTCCTATCCCTAGTCAACTACCAATTAGTCAAGTCATGCCCTTCAGTGGCTGAAGAACTAGAGGTACCAGAACCAGACACAGGCACAGAGATAACAACATCATCCTCATTCACAGAAATAGGAGAAGTAGAAGAGGAATTAGGTTCATTATTTGCTCCCCCACCCAATTGGTGAGGTTGCACAACATCAATTTGCATATTATCAGAAATAGTAGCATCATCAGATGTAGACAGAGATGAATCATGAGCAGGGAGAGTAGAGGAAGAAGAGGGAGAGAAGGTATTGTCAAACTCATCATCTGAATCAACATCATTGTGCTTAGGCACAAAGAATTGATCCTCTTGTACCTGCAAGTTAGCATCTGAGATAACAGGAGAAGCTTTCTTAAAATGAAATTCATGCTCATTGATAAAGACATTCCTACTCACAATAGTTTTATAAACACCAGGTTGGACAAGAAGCAACTTATAACCCTTAACCCCTTCAGGATAACCCAATAAAACACATTTTTGGGACCTAGGATTAAGCTTACCTTGGTTTACATAAGAAAACACAATGCAACCAAAAGGTTTAATGTGGTCTAAGTTAGGTTTTCTTTTAGTCCATAACTCATAAGGAGTTTTAAAATCAATAACAGAGGAAGGAGTCCTATTTATCAAGTAAGCAGCAGTCACAACAGCTTCACCCCACAAGCAATGTTTCAAGCCAGAAGATATAAGCATGCATCTAGCCTTTTCAAGGAGAGTCCTGTTCATCCTCTCAGCAGTACCATTCTGCTGGGGAGTTCCAGGAATGGTTAAGTGTCTCTTAATACCATTAGACTTGCAGTACTCATTGAACAAAGAATTACAAAACTCAAGGCCATTATCAGTTTTTAAACATTTAACAGTCAGGCCCGTTTCATTTTCAACTCCAATTTTCCAGTTCTTAAAGGTTTCAAAAGCCTCATCTTTAGTTTTAAGCAAATAGACCCAGGCCTTCCTACTGTAGTGATCAATGAGAGACATAAAATATCTCTTATGACCTACAGGTGGAACAGGAGAGGGTCCCCATAAATCAGAATGAATATATTCAAGAGGTGCAGCAGCAACATAAGATGAATGCTTAAAACCTTTTCTAGCATGCTTTCCTAGGATACAATTTTCACAGAGATCAATCATGCAAGGTTTGGAGTTGATAATGCCAGTTTTATGAAGGTGTTCTAAGCCTTTATTGCCTATGTGACCCATTCTATTATGCCACAACATAGTGTCATGCAGAGACATAGTATGCACAGAAGCAGTAAAGGCAGAAGCAGGATAATTCAAAACAGGAGTAGCCAACACTTCATAAAGACCCTTCTTTCTAAAGCATTTAATGACAGGCTTCCCATTTTTAGAAATAATCCTAACACCATTAGAACTAGACATATCATAGTGTAATTCTTCAAAAGCACTTTCAGAAAGCAAGTTTCTCCTTAAATCAGGAACCCATTTAACATCCTTAGCAATTCTAATCACATTATCAAACATTTTTAAAGCAACAGATCCAACACTTTTAATTTTAAGAATAGAGTGATCACCCAGCATAACAGTACCAGCATCAAAACATTTAAGATCAAAGAACCAAGATTTATGAAAGGTAGCATGCATGGTACACCCAGAATCCAAAATCCATGTAGTTGAATCAGTGTCACTTAATAATGCAAGAACTTCATGAGTAACATAAGGATGGGATTCACAAACAGCAGACACATTAGGTTTCTTACCAGCTTTAATATCCCTCTTCTTTTTAAAACAGTGCTTCTCAAGATGACCAGTTTTATTGCAGTAAGTACATAAAAGATGAGATTTATCAGGTTTTTCACCACTGGATTTATCAGAAGACACAGAATCAGATTTATTGTCTTTATTTTCCTGTTGCTTAGGTATCCTATAGCCTTTGTACTTAGACTTCACCATAAGAACCTCATCTTTGTTTTCAGGTTTAGGGTCAGTCTTATTTCCATTCACACTTTTAAACACTTTCAGATTTTCATTTTTCTGTATGATAGAATCAATAAGCTCCTTTTGAGTCAACTTATTAGTACCATACTGAACAACATCAACAAAAGTAGTAAACTGAGCAGGCAAAGAATTAAGCAATAAAACACACAATTGAGTCTCATCAACTTTGTCACCACTTCTTTCCAGATATTGGGTTATAGCCAAGAATCTGTCAAGATTATCAGCAAGAGTGCAAGTAGTAGACATTTTGTAATTGAAAAGTTTGTTGAAGAGATTTACCCTACTTGGTAGTGATTTTACCAAGTATAATTCCTTCAACCTTTTCTAGAGTTTTTCAGTAGTTGTGCAAGTAAGAACTTGCCTAGCCACCTCATCTGAGAGTCTCAACATAATTTCACTGTGTGCTATTTTATCAAGACGTTTTAGATCCTTTTTCTTGTCTTCTTCGACATCTTCTCCAGTGACCACTTCATAGCAGTTTTCTTTGATTAATATGGCCTTCATTTTCACCTGCCACATAGCAAAGTCAGTAGTGCCATTGAAGGGTTTTAAACGATAGGATTCACCCATGTTTATAGTTAAGAACTTAAAAAAAATTAACAAAACACAGTAAATCACGCAAGGGATTCAAGAAAACCTTGAATCTAAGAGCAGAGCACAGGATCACACACACAAGCCTAGATCTAAACAAACAAGGGTGTGGTATGTCGTGTAGGAGGGGTGCTGCACCAGCGATGTCGCCTTTTAGGTCAGCCCGAGGCCCTACACCCGTTCCCTATCCCTAGAACTCAACAATGAGCCAGGAAATCAGAAACGCGACACTCAAGCTCTGATACCACTCGTTGAAACCGAGATTCGATATAATGAAAGTGATTTATGCGGAAGCGAGAGATAACAAACAAGAAACTCAAACAAAACATGCAAGAACAACACCAGAGTTTTACGAGGTTCGGCAAAAGATGCCTACGTCCTCGGGGCCTCAAGAAGCGACCGAATCCACTAGGTAAATGTTCAACAGAGGGTTACAATCAAGCAATGCAAAGATAAACCCTAGATCTAGCATGTACGAGTTTCAGAGATACAGAGAGAAGAAGATCCCCCTGTGTGGGATGACCGGAGTTCGAAGATCGCTTCGAAACTCCCAAACCCTAGATCTCCAGACGTGAGACAAGCGGCAACCAAAGCCAGGAGCTTAGCCGCGCCACCACCAGGAGATCACCGAGATCAGCCAACGCCTTCGTCTTCACAATCGCCGGGGAGGAACCAGGAGAAAACCCTAAAAACCCTTTTAAGAGCGTTTGAGAAGAGACAGAGGAGAGAGAGAGCTGAACTGAGGATCCAGAAGCTGCTAGCGAGCTTATATAGCTAGGGCATCGGATCTCAAGTGAAGCCAAGACCAAAACGCAGTGCTTCACTCCAATGGACCAGGCCACCAAGCTTACTCCGTCTTAAGAGATCTTTGGGCTTGGGAATGGGCCTAAGGCCCACATCCGGGTAAGACTTCTTCTATACATATATCATACATATTATACATACATTATATACCATAGTTTAGACATTATCACTCCACAAGTGTTTATTAGACTCGTTAGAGGATCAAGTCGATTTCTCGACTCAATAAGACTCAGTCGAGCCTAATTATAAGTAACTTGTGCATCCATGTATACCTAAGTATATAATATATGTTATATGTATACTCATCATACACTCATACATGATTACAAGCACATAACAATATTACATGTAACATATATGAAAGCAAGACATAGGGAAATATAACACATAGCATTACAACACCATCCGTTCTATATTGAGTGTTAGTTTTTAGTCTTGTACAAGTTTTAATAAAAAATATTTTATTTTAAAAAAAATCATCATTATTTCACTAATTTTTCTATTAATTTTATTATTTTTTAATATTACTAAACATTTTAACCAATTAAAATCTTTTAAAAATTCAACAACACATAAATTAATACTACAAATCATTACGGAGTATTTATTTTGATCGATAAATCATGTCGTTTTACTATTCATGCACGTTTTCTTAGGGAATAAAATATCTATTTTTTTACAATTTCGTAGTTAATATTAATAAGTAAAGACTTATTAAATTTTTTTATATATAAAAATATGGATATTTTATATAATCACTAAAATTCACTCATAAGTACTCCCTCCGTTCCAAAATAAAAGCCGTTTGACTTGTCAGCACGTATTTTAAGGAGATAAAAACTTTATAAAATATTAATTTTTTTTAATAAATTTGTTTAGTTCATACTTATAACTAGAGAGTACGAAATTATTAAAAAAAATTGATTAAAAAGATAATATTTTATAATGTTTTTACATCTTTAAAAAGCGTGCAGAAAAAGACAAAAGACATTTATTTTGGAACGGATGGAGTAACAAACATAAACCAAATTTCTATTTTTGTTACTCGATTGAGGAGATGGGTGAGTGTGATGGGCCTCGTAGAATATCTCCATCACTTGGCAACTGTATGTGAACTCTCCACACCCTTCTTGGCATGGCAATCGCGATGAGCGCATTTGTCGAAGCCTACTCCCTTTCGGTAGCTTCTCCTCGAACTCTCAACAATCGAAACCATCGTCAGAATCAAGCTTACTATTTACCAATCAGTGGCGGATCCAAAATTTTTTCTAAGTGAGCTAAAAAAAATTTGAGAAATTTTTGCACAAGTTGCAAATCTTTGACATATTATTAACCCATTTGCTATTCACACGACAGCATATCGTCAAATGTATGGTGTCATTACTAATTACTTTCAGTGTCAATGAAGTTGAAGGGGACAAAGTGAGAAAATAATGCAGAGAAGGGCGAGGTCACCGTCTCAATGCTTTGCTTACTCCGAATGTCGATGATGGCAAAGTAGGCAAAGAAGCTTGGATGGTGAGTGGTGACGGTGAGTGCTTCGTCATTACCGACTTCTAATGTTGATGAAAATGACCGTGTATTTGGTGAAAAAATCATCGTACCAATAACAGGATCCATTATTACAAATTTACAATTATAACTAAGCATTACAACTTTTCATAAACCATTTCCCGATGAGTAAATAAACATTCTATGATCATCAATACCTGACCTGAACCTAGAAAACTCAGGGGGTCGGGCCTAAGCCTTTGCGGGACTGTGAACCCTAAATTGATACCGTTCAACGTGTTCTGAGATATCGGAGATGTCATCGCTTCCAATGGGGAAACGACGCTATTGGTGAGGTGTGGCATTTTACGGAAGTCCAGTTTTTAGTGCGAACTTAGGGATGTGAAGGGAGATGTACTTTATGATGTATTTGAAGGGTTTTTTTTAGCTCCTATACCCTTATAGTATAGAATGAAAATATTGTTATAACGTTATTTAGATGTAGACTCAAATCCTATTATGTGTAAATTGTCGGGTGTTTTTTATGGTAACACATGCTTTGTCTTCCTTAAAAGTTGAAACCTTTGGTTTGTTATAATGAAAAGAGATTTGATACAACCATGAATATATGTATCGAGAAATTGAACAAACCAGACTGAATGTACCAGGGAATCAGACAAATCAGGTGAAGGACTAATCATATAGAATTAGATACGAGTTTTTTTTATCAAGATAAATATTCAAAAAATATCGACACTCTAGTGTCGGGTAAAACGAGAGGCCGAAACAAATGGCAAACAGGCTAACCGTCATGGTACTAACTAGCTAAAAGATAAAAAAACGTAGTCCAATTCGAACAAAGCAAAGAAATGCCAGACAAATGAGGAAGCTGAGAGACACTAGCTCCGGGATGAAACTGTGAATAGCGAGAACATGGGAAAATCTATAAGTTTCCATGATGTCTTGTCATAGGAGAGACTGGAGCAGAAACACGAGAAAGTGACGTCTTTTGGGAAAGTGTGGACCAACGACGTTCACCCACCTAGATGAGATATCGTTGAAAGTTACGAAGACATTCATGATCCTCTTGATCAATAAGGTGCACGAGACTGCAAACTCCTTTGAAACTAAACACATGCACACCAATATCATCGACTTCATCATGAAGAGCAGAAAAAGCCATGATTAAAAGAGGTCGGACAAAAGAAAATCAGGTCGATCAGGATAAAACTTTCAAACTTCTTTGTACTCAATTCACTTTTCATTTCTTTTATTATTTTTTCAACGTTTGGTATGATCCTTTGTACTGGCCACACAGAAGAGCTTCGACTCTTGTAACTAGTGATAGAGAGGAGGTGAGAAATAGAAGAAATTGACTAGATGAGAGAAGAAGAAGGTGAGATGTAGAAGAAGAGATTTGAGAGGGAAAATATGTTCATTTTTAGCATACCCTTCCTCAAGCTTACAAGGTCTTATTTATAGACCACAATGTCAAGGTCTAACCATTGATCAACCGACCTAACCATCTCAAGCCTTAACAACCAATTGACTAAGATCATTACATTGCTCCATCCCCTAAGAGCCTTGTCTCAAGGCTTAACAACCAATTGACTAAGATCAGTTCTGAAAATGAGGAAACCGGTTGATGATGTGGGCAGGTGCTTCCCATGTTGCTGAACTTGATGGCAGGTTCTTCCATTTAATCAACCATTTTGAGACAGGGTCTCCATTCGGAAGTGTGTGAGCTCTGGTGTCTAGAATGCTCTCGGGCTCTGCACTGATCTGGCCCTCTTCATCTGTATCTGGGGGTTGTGTATTGACATCCACCACCTGCCCTTTCTTTAGCTTCAACTGAGATACATGAAACACTGGGTGGATTCTAGAGTTGGGAGGTAAAGCAAGCTTGTAGGCCACATGTCCTACTTTAGCTATAATCTGAAAAGGACCAAAGAACTTGGCACACAACTTAATAGATTTTCTAATAGCAGCAGTGGATTGGCAATATGGTTGTAGTTTGATAAAAACCCAATCACCAATGTTGAGTGATCTGTCTGTTCTGTGGGCATCAGCAAAAACTTTCATACGGGCTTGAGCCTGCTGCAAGTGGTCCTTCAATTGCTTCACCATATTTTGTCTTGACACGAGCCAATCATCCACTGGAGATCCAGAGGCAGATAATGTTGGCAAACCCAGCTGGGATGGTGCAAATCCATATAAGGCTTCAAAGGGTGTCATTTTGATGGAGGAATGCACAGTGGTGTTATACCACCATTCAGCTAGGAACAACCACTGTGACCATTGCTTTGGATTGCTAGCAGTCATGCACCTTAAGTACGTCTCTAAGCAGCGATTTACTCTCTCTGTTTGCCCATCAGACTGAGGATGATAAATTGTACTCGTGTCTAAGCTCGTGTGCAAAGCTTTGAACAGGTGTTGCCAAAATTTGCTCACACATATCTTGTCTCTATCAGACACAATGCTCTTGGGAATCCCATGTAGCTTATAAATGTTCTCCATGAACAATGTTGCCACTCTAGCTGCAGTGAATGGATGAGAGAGATATATAAAATGTGAGTATTTGGTGAGTCTGTCTACCACCACTAATATGGTATCTTTGCCCTGAGATCGAGGGAGGCCTTCTATAAAATCTAGACTGATGTGGCTCCAAGCTCTATTAGGTATAGACAATGGTTGCAATAACCCAGGAGAAGCAATGTTTTCAGTCTTGCTGCGTTGGCAACTGTCACACACCTTCACAAACTCAGTCACATGCCTTTTCATGCCCTGCCAATAGAACAAGCTCTTTATCCTCTGGTATGTAGCTTGTATCCCTGAATGACCTCCGATAGGTTCTTCATGTAAAGATTTCAACAATTTTGACCTGATATCAATATTACACCCAATCACAAGTCTTTCTTTGTATCTTAACACACCTCTAGCAACTGTGAATGGCCCTGGACTGGTGGACAAATCTTGCAGCAAACATTCCTGGACACCAGCATCCCCTTCATAGTTGTCCAATACTTCAGATACCCAAGCAGGTTGTATCACAGTCACAGCTTTACAGTCACCTTGCTCAAACACCCTAGACAAGGCATCTGCAGCCTTATTTTCCACCCCTTTTTTTATAAGCAATCTCATAGGATAAGCCTAGTAACTTCCTTGCGTTGAACCTGAGTGGATAACCTCTGATCCAGTAAGTGCTTCAAAGGTTGGTGGTCTGTCTTGATGATGAAGTGGTTTCCTTCAAGGTAATGCCTCCATTTGTCCACAGCTAAGAGTATAGCTAAGAGTTCATTTTCATATACTGCCAGCAAAAGGTGTCTCCCATGTAAAGCTTGACTAATAAAGGCAATAGGTTGCCCTTTTTGCATCAGTACTGCTCCCACACTAGAGTCACAAGCATCAGTTTCCACTATAAATGGAATTGAGAAGTCAGGCATTGCTAAAATAGGTGGAGAGCTTACAATTTTCTTCAACTCACTAAAAGCATTGTCAGCCTCAGTAGACCAATTAAAGCAATTTTTCCTTAGGAGCTCAGTTAGAGGCTTTGCTATGCATCCTTAACCTTTAATGAATCTCCTGTAGTAGCCTGTGAGACCCAAAAATCCCCTAAGTGCTTTCACAGTCTTGGGCACAGGCCAGTTTAACATAGTAGCAACCTTCTTAGGATCAGTAGACACTCCTTTTTCAGATATAATATGACCTAGGTATTCCACCTCATTTTGAGCAAATTCACACTTAGACTACTTAGCAAACAATTTTTGCTTTCACATGATGGACAAAACTTCTCTTAGATGATCAGCATGTTGTAACATATCCTTGTTGTATACCAAAATATCATCAAAGAATACTAAGACTGTTTTCCTGAGCAAGGAACTAAAAACATCATTCATCAAGCCTTGAAAAGTAGTTGGTGCATTAGTCAATCCGAATGGCTTCACTCTAAATTCATAATGACCATGGTGGGTCCTAAAAGCAGTCTTTGCCACATCCCCTTCAACCATTCGAATTTGGTGATAGCCAGCTCTCAGATCAAGCTTTGAGAACACACAGGCTCCATTTAATTCATCTAAAAGATCTTCAATATGAGGAATTGGAAATTTATCTTTAATTGTGATGTCATTTAGACGCCTATAATCCACACAAAACCTCCATGAGCCATCATTTTTCTTAACCAACAGAGTAGGAGAAGCAAAGGGGCTATGGCTAGGTCTTATCACACCATTGTTGAGCATATCAGAAACCTGTTTCTCAATCTCAGTCTTCTGAAAGTAAGGGTACCTATAAGGTATTGAAGCCACTGGAGCAGACCCCTCCTTCAGGTTAATGGCATGCTCATGTTGCCCTACTGGTGGTAGTTCTGTAGGTTCTTTGAATACATCCTGGAACTCTGCAAGCATATCTGCAATCTCGGGTGATAGCTGGTGCTCCCCTTTTTTGATGCTACAGACCTGAACCACTTGTGCCAAACAAAGGTGGTCCCCAACCTGACACATCTTGGTTAACTCTTTCCTAGTCAACATTTTAACAGATGCAAATACCCCATCTTTATCTTCTCTGAATCCTTTCAAAACAACCTGTTTCCCTAGCTTCATAAAGGAGATTTGCACCTCAATGAAATCAAAGAGCACTGGATTAAACCCTGCAAGCCAATCCGTGCCAAGAATCATATCACAACCCTCCATTTTTAGTAGTCTAATGTCATGATCATAACTGCAACCTTGCATTTCCCATACAAATGATTTACAGACTTTAGTGCTAAACATAGTTCCACTGATTGTATTAACCTGCATAATCCTCACTCTAGATGCTTCAAAGCCAGCTTCCCTTGCCACTCTTGAATCAAGAAAGTTGTGTATTGCACCAGAATCAATAAGGATTGTAATTTCTTTACCCTTTACTGACCCTTTCACTCTCATCGTGCTGCCAAATTCACCTCATGTCAAGGCATGCACATAAACTTCTTCCTCATGGTCCTCCTCTGGACCCCCAATCATGTGAAGGATCGTCAGGTAATGGCTCATGCTCTTGCACTTCTTGAGCGATTAAACTGAACAAGGATTGTGTTTTACACTTGTGTCCATGGAAGAATTTTTCACCACATTTATAACATAGACCCTTCTTAGGATCATTCGAACGCCCTGTGCTCGATTCCGAGGCAGATGGTGCAATTCCCTTGTTAGTGTCACCGCCATTGCTGGTGTTGTTCAGGCTCCTAGAATCCCCTTTATTCCAAGAACCCTGACTCCAAGGAGATGAAAACTTAGATCCAGAGACTTGAGATCCACCTGTAGGAGGACGCCAAGGGTTTCTTGACACTCGAATAAAGGCTTGAACGGCCTTGAAATGAAGCCTCGCTTGTTTAATAACATCTGCCATTGATGATGGTCTTCCCAGTTTTACCAGCGACTGAATCTCGGATTTCAGACCACTAATGTAACTCGATACAAAGTAAGACTCCGTGAGTTGAGCATTGAACGAAAGCATACAAGCACGCATCTCTTCAAATTTCTCATTGTACTCTTCCAAATCATCCTGTTGCTGAAGTTTGTTGAATTCGTCGAAGACTTCAGCTTCCCTCAGATCCCCAAATCTCAAGCAAATCGCATCATAAAATTCCGACCAAGAAACTCGCGGGTGCTGCATCAAATATCCTTGCAACCAGGTGTCAGCCTTGTTCGTGAGATACATGGCCGCGATCTCCACATGCTGGTTTTCTGGAACCGAGAAAATGCTAAAATACTTTTCGCATCTTCGAATCCAATTTCGCGGTTTCTTTCCATCGAAACCGAGAAAATCCAATTTAGGCAATCTCACGAATCTGTTGTCGGCTCCTCCTAATCCTGCCATTGCTTGTCCGCCATTGAAGCATTGATTCCACCTTGATCCCGGAATCTCCTGACCAGCTGGCCCATTTCCCATGACAGATTATCGTCGCTGATCCATCCGCGATCCTGGAGCCACTCCCCGATAGCTCATTCCTCTATCCGACTCTTCTGTCTGCTCTTGATGCTGATCTTGATGTGGGGGATGTCGAACGAATTTCGCAAGTTGTTCCATCCTCTTGTCATTAAGGATCTTGAATTCTTCAAACTGTCTTGGTTGATCCTCACGATATTTATGCAAATCCGCCATGAATTTCAATTTGGAAGCCATAAATGACTTCGTATCCTCCCTGAATTCATGGAATTGAACTTCCAACGTCTCCGAACGTGTTCCTTCCGCCATGGCGCTGCGTTTGTTGTCCCAAACTGAATCTGATACCAATTCTGTTATGACCCTTTGTACTGGCCACACAGAAGAGCTTCGGCTCTTGTAACTAGTGATAGAGAGGAGGTGACAAATAGAAGAAATTGACTAGATGAGAGAAGAAAGAGGTGAGATGTAGAAGAAGAGATTTGAGAGAGAAAATATGTTCATTTTTAGCATACCCTTCCTCAAGCTTACAAGGTCTTATTTATAGACCACAATGTCAAGGCCTAATCATCTCAAGCCTTAACAACCAATTGACTAAGATCATTACATTTTCTTGGTGATGGTTCATTTTCTCTTCTCAATGTTGGTCCTCGATACTTTTTTTGTCTTTCCTCTTTTCTTTTTTAGCTTTTTTCTAACTATCATCAATGTTTATGGTTTAAATAGTGTTGAAATGATCTTATAATGAATTCATTTTGAATTTAGAGTGAATTAACGTTTCGAGTGTATAGTCCACAACACCTTTGTTCTTTACTGTAAAAGTATTTGTGTCCATCCAAAAATAAAAGACATTGTAGTTTCAATAGATTTTAAAGGCTTATAATGGATTGAAACTAGAAAATAAATACTTATATTTTCATTTTTTTAGTAGGCAAACATTTGACGTAATTTACGCAACGCGCAAAGTACAACCATGATGCATGATACCACTTCCATGATGCATGATACCACTTCCATTTATAGATCCCTATTATAAGAGAGAGTATATCTATTACAGATGATTCCATGTCTAGCTATATAGTCGGCGACTTTGTTGGCTTCTCTAAAGCAATGGTGGAACTCTATTTGATCAAAGTCTCTAGCTAATGAGCGGATCTTTTCCACATGATGCATGATTTCCCAGTTGACGATACCACTTCCATTTATAGCTTTAATGAGCGTTTGGTTTCCACATTCAACGAACACCTTCCTTAAGCCTCTCGTTGTAGCTTTCTGTAGCCCAAACAGATCGCCTTGGCTTCCGTCTAAAAGACTGAGCCTTTGCGGGTAGCCTGGTAGAAAATATCAATAATATACCCATTGGAGTCTCTGATGACTCCCACCTGACAGGCGCCCGTGGGTTTCACGGAGAAATCCACATTTATTTTTAAAATATTAGCGTCCGGTATTTTCCATTTCGTGTTCCGTCTTCTTCTTCTTTAATGTAAGGGTACTTGATTATTTTCTTCATGCCTCCAATTACTTTGGTATGTTATTATTTGTTGGATCGGGTTGGGAATGTGTGGCAATTTCTTTTGCTTGAATATGAGTTCATTCCTAGAGGTCCATATCGCTTGCCAAATGAATCCCAAGTCTTCCATCGTAGTTGTGGTCATTGTGTTTGCAAGTATTTCCAAAATATCAGTTGTGTTGTTGTCACCTCTACTATTTAGGATCTTTTTTCCCAATAATCTTTCATAGTGTAGAATTACCTCATTTGTGATTTTGTGTGCATACAATTAAGAAACAGATGTGTGGAATCTTCATCATGAGAATCACAAATACTGCATTGGGAGGGAGGGTACACGATTTATGTATTTATTTAGCCTATTTTTTATTTGTAATCCATCAATCATAATCTTCCAAAGTAAGCTTTTTATTTTAGGTGGCAAGTTTAATTGCCAGATCCACTTTATGTCGTCAATGGTCCGGTGGTTAATGTTATTTAATTTCTAGGTGGATTTAGTGGTGAAAATTCCACTTGGTTCTAGTTTCCAAAAAAGTTTGTTTGGCGTATCCCAATTAGGAATCTGAATTTCGAGTATATTTTGAACTATATATTGTGGGAATATACTATTTAGGAGGGGGATGTCCCATTGTTTGTGTATTGTAAGAAGTTGGCTAACCTTCATCTCTGGGTCAAGGTTTTGAGAATAGTCTTCCAATACTTGGTCTTTCACCCAAGGGTTTTTCCAAACATTAATTGATGAGTCATTGTCAATAATCCAACGTAGTCCTTGGTTGAATTTTTCTCTAAGAGAGAGGAGTCTTCCAAATTGTCATGAAGTGTTCATCCGAGTTCTTTGATTGATGTTGTCATGGTCTAAATATTTTTCTTTTATCAGTTTGACCCAAATATTACTTTGCTCCGTATGAGTCTTTCATAGGAGTTTTATTTGAAGGCTTTCATTAAGTTTTCTGCTTTCTTGATTCCAAGTCCACCATGATGTTTAGGTTTGCATTTAGAATCCCAGCTAATCAACGGTATATACCTTTCTGATTGGAGCTTATTCCAAAAAAAAAATTATTTATTCGGTCAATTTGTTGTAGAGTTCCTTTAAGAAGTCGGAAATTTTGCATTAGATAGTTTGTTTTCGAGTTGAGATTTGCTTGGATAAGGGCAGCTCTTCCACCTTGGGATAGAGAAGAGACTTTCCACTTTGACAACTGCTTCTTAAGGCTTTAGATAGCTTCCTCAAAAACGCAATTTTTAATTCTTCCATTTATTAGAGGGATTCCTAGGTACTTCTCGATGGATTTTCATTTGTAGTTTGCTTAAGACTAACTCCAATGGTTAAGTGTGCAAATGTACATATTTGCACAAGGTGTTTAAAAATGCACATTACTTTTTGATGTTTTACTCCATTGGTTAAATGTGCATTTTATACACATTTATCTCTAAGTAAATATGATTAAATTAAAAAGGAAAAGAAAAAACTTAAAAACAACCAATAGAAATGACTTTACTTTATTAAAAAGTGATAAAAAGTTTTTGCACATGGGGGAGGTGATGTGCTTATATTTGAGCACTTAGTGTGCAAATGTGCACATTTTAAACACTCAAAAGTAACCATTGGAGCACAATTTGCATCAAAATGTGCATATTTAAGCATTTGCACCATACCATTGGAGTTAGTCTAATGTGTGTCCAAGGCCAACATTAGAAAAATCATTTGAAAGTGTGAACAATTGTTATTTATTGGGAAGGTATTTTGCCAAGAGGGAAATTCACATAAAATTACTCGTTTTTTTTTTGTTTTTTTTATAGTGGGCAAACAGTCGGAGCTATTACAAAGAATATAAACACGCTCCGGGATCATCCTTAGGGATGATGGTATAAAGTTCCCTATTAAAAGGGATTGTAGATCTATCGCTAATGATACCCCTAGTAGCTATGTAATCTGCAACTTTGTTCGCCTCTCGGTAGATGTGGTTGTACTCAACCTTTTCAAAATTTGCCTCCATGATCTTGATCTGTTCTGCTTGGCGCAAGATCTCCCATCTGTTATCTCTTCCTTTCGAGAGAATCCTCATCAGCTCTTGGTTGTCACCTTCTACAATAATTTGTCTTAATCCTAGTCTTGTACCTATTCTCATTCCTTGTAGAACGTGTTGTTGCTTCCGTTTGAATAACCGTACCTTGATCAATTTCCAGGTAGAAAATCCCAGTAACATGGCCCCTTAAATCACGAATGATTCCCCCCACCTGACAAGCGCCCGTGGGTTTTACAGAACCATCTACGTTAATCTTGTAGATGGCTCATACTGGTGTAGTCCAACTAGATCTAGACCTTTTCTTCCTTTTGTTGGCATCTTTTTTTTTACCCGTGGGATTTGTTGCAGAAAGTATACGGGCTAGTATGTTTGAAAATTAACTTGTTTCTAGTTTCCCAGATAATTTCCTAAATAACGACTAGTTCTTCAAAAAATTGGTTTCCCTGCTTAATTAATTTGGGTAATATTGTCACAAAGGGGTCCCTGTAAGGAGAGGTTGTGAAAGAGCTTACCTGTTGTATGTTCAAACTGAGCTATTAGTCCTTTTGCAAAGAAGCACTTTGTAAAGAGATGTGAGTGGCATCCTCATTTCCTTGACTACACAGAGAGCAGGTGTGTGTGGGACTCTATTAATGTACCTACTAAGCCTACTAGTCGTGGGGAGAGCGTCTATTTTAATTTTCCATACTAGATTTTTAAGTCGTGGAGGAAGATTAAGATTCCAGATCCAATTATGGTTTTCAATGTTGTGGTCGGAAGTGTTGGTAATCTTTTTTGCCGATTTGGTTGAGAATTTTCCAGTGGGATTAGGCATCCAGATTAGCTTATCATGAGCTTGCCATGGGGGGATATTAAGGGATAAAATACAATTGGTTATATCTTGGGGAAAGAGACTCTGGTTAAGAGGCTTATTCCAGAGCTTTTGGGGGGTAAAGAGGTGGTTGAGTTTCATGTTTGGGTCATTGTTACCCATGAAGGTTTTGAGGCATTTATCGGGAACCCAATGATCTTTCCAGATATTTATTTGGTTACCATCTCCTATAATCCAAAATAGGCCAAATTGACAAGAGGTAGCGTGATTTGGTTTGTCTTGGGTGCTGCTATCTTGTAAATATTTTTCTTTGATGACCCTTGCCCAAATATTATTTTCATTAGTATAAAGTTTCAAAAGAAGTTTAAATTGGATATTTATATTTAGGTCTTCGACTTTTCTAATACCCAATCCGCCTTGGGCCTTACTCTTGCAGATGTTATCCCAGCTAATCAGAGGGGTATATCTTTCAGATTGAAGTTTATTCCAAAAGAAATTTTTGTTTATTTGGTCAATTTAGTTGAGAGTTCCTTTGGGGAGCATTGACAAGAGGAAAACCTGTCGTTGTTCTTGCCAAAGAATACTCAAACTCACTAACTAGTATAGCGTGCAAGCAAGAGATCGATCCACAGGGAAATCTATTAAATTCAAGTCTAATTATAATTGCTAAGAGAGAAAAAGGGGGAGTTTTTAGTGTGAAAAGATCTGCCTTTTAGCAAAGCAGACGCAAGCAAACAAAGTGAATTGGTTTAAGAATGCAGTGGAGAGGAATAGGTTCACCTACAATTTATCACTTCGATTGATGAATTCGATCCTTGTTTCAGCCTCTAGTTCTTGTCTTTTCCTATCAATGTCCTTGTCCAGATCTTATGTAAATTACTAGTCCTACGAGTCCTAGCAACCCTTATCTCTAAATAACCCTAACACGGTTAAGATTTAACCTAGAGATAGCATTAAGATTATGAATTAACCAAGGTACATGCAATATCAAGCTACGAGTCGATATTTAACATATATTCAACTTCCTACACATCCAATTAGTCCTACGAGTCCTAAAGGGATATGATTGCCACTTGGGTTAAGGTTCGCTACGAGGAATCTACAAACCCCTAGCAATTGAATGAATCTACTCTAACTAGTCGGCCAGGCCAGAGAGAATAAAACACATTCAAGCAATTAAGCACAAAGAAGTCAAAACATTGCAATAGAAATAAGAACTAGATTAAGAAACTCACAATTCAACAATCAAAGATCCAAATCGTAGGCGAAACCTCGAGAGTTTAGTTGCTCATGCTCAACGGCGCTCTCAACAATGGTGTAAAGTGCATAAGGTGAATGAAAGAATAACTAGAAAAGCCTAAAATAGTCTAGAGAAATTCGGCCCAAAATAACATCATAAAAACCCTAAGTAAAAATCCGTTTCCGAAGTTCAGCTACTGCACGGGCCGCGGGGCGGCCGGCGATCAGCGAAGTGCTCCGTTTCTCTCTTCGAGCCGCGGGGCGGCCAGCAATGTCGCGGGGCGGCCTGCGATTCTTCCGAGCTGCTTCCTCTTTGTCTCCAGCATCTCCTAAGTATTCTTCAACTTGTTTCCGTCCTTTCAATATTAATTCACCTCCAATCTACTTTTCCTGAAATAAAACATAAAATCATGTAGATTCCGCCTCTTCTAACTCAACAAGTGATAATGCAAATTCAACTAAATAAATGCAATATTCACACCTAAATTATGCTAAATGCAATATATTATGCAATACTAAATATGCTCTATCAAATTCCCCCACACTTGAACCTTTGCTTGTCCTCAAGCAATAGAAAACTTAACTCTGCAGCCCCACAGAATAGCAATTCATGTATCCACACCTCAATATTCTTTAAGTGCATGAAAACTAGCAAACACAAAAGATCAATAACATCATAGCACATAATTGGAATAATCAATGAAATCAGGCAACCATATCCATTCTAGACCTCACAAAGGAGATGTGTTTCACTCTCGCTCAAGTGTTGGGGTTTAAATGTTTACGCTCAAAACTCAATCTTCAAAAACTTAGCTACAAGAGCCTTGCACCAGTGTTCTAAATCTCCGTCGCTGGTGACTCTACACACAACAAAAATCATGAGGTCTTTCAATTGGGTTGTAATGGGGCCAAGGTAGAACATATACGGTATGGAACAATTTTGGTCATGTGGTGCTCATAATCCGGGAACTAAGGAAGAAACCAAATCATACAACCACTCATAAACATCTCATACCATATCTCTATAATGCCAAACAACGCCAATCTCAAGCACAAAATTTTACAAACCAACTCAACTCATTCCTTTATTCTTCTCTTTTTTTTTTTTTTTTTTTGTATTCTCTTTTTTTTTTCTTTTTTTTTCTTTTCATTCATGCTATATCAACTGATTTTTCTTGACTTTTACCCCTAAGTGAATTTTATCCTCCTTAGGTCCCAAGTAATAAAAATGTTAGCAAGAATCAAACATCTCATAAATACACCTCCAACATACAATCCACCACTACAAACCATCATGCACAATAGATATTCACCAACTATTCCTAAATTCCCGGATGGGGTCAGGCTATAATTGGCTATGGAATCATCTTGTGGAGCTATAAAAGAATAGGCAATTAGGCTCAAACTGGCTTCAAGCAGAGGATAATATGTAAGGTGTGAAAAGAGTCAAATAGGGCTAATAAAGGTGCCTCAATCATGTTTAAGTCATGTGCAGAAATCATAATATGCAGCCTTGAAAAAGATATCTAAATGCAAGTCAAAGAGGAAGTAATTGAAGAGAGTACACACAACAAGCAAGAGGACTAAATAAAGTGTAGTCCTGAATAGGCCAAAATAAGCTAACCAGGACATGTCTAGAACTTCAAGATCACCCAAAAATTCAAGATTTTATGCGCTCAATTATCAATCAATCATGCCCACCAAATAGTGTAGAAAACATATATCAAAGGCTTCAACAATCCAAGCACATCATGGGGCATAAATCTCAATAGAAAATATAAAGGACAAACGGCATCCATATGGGGAAATAAGACCTATTCCTAATAATGCAATAACTAAAACTGTTTTTTTTTTTTCATTTTTTTTAAGTAAGAAATAATGGTAAAAACTAACTATGCAACAACCAATATAAATAAACATGCAACCTAAAAACTTAAAATGCAGTGCAAATTAGAAACAAAATACAGAGAGTTTGCAAGTCTTCTCCCCCACACTTAGTTCTGACATTGTCCTCAATGCAGAAAAGAGAACAAAAACATCAAAATAAAAATAAAAGGAAAAAGAAAAGAAACAACTGACATGCTCACTGCTGAGGTGGTGGAGGCGGCGGATATGGTGGGAACTGTGGATAGGCGAATCGATAGAAGTCCTCTTGCCTCTGCCATATCTGCTCCTGCATCCGTCGGATCGCCGCCTGACTCTCAGAGACCTCCTCGAGGTGGGAAGTCAAGCCACGTACATCTCGACGAATGTCGCCGACCTCAACATACAACTGCTGGTTGTGGTCCCACATCGCGTCCTGGCGATGGTGCATCCGCTGCTGGTTCTCCCACATTGCGTCTTGACGACGCGACATCATCTGCTGATGCTCCCACATAGTGTTCTGCTGGAGAGACATATCAGCCATCTGCTGTGCCAGCGAGTAGTAATCTGGACCAGCACCACCAGCTGTGCCAGAAGGTCCAGCTCCTCCAAAATCCGTCTGAACTCTGGGAACATCCTCAGCATCTTCCTGCTCAGCATCAGGAACCTGCTCCTCCTCATCATCATCATCCTGATCCATCTCTTCCCCCATATAAAAATCAGCAGCTGTAGGGCCAAAAGGGAGATGGCGGGGCAATCTCAATCGAACCCTCCCCTGATGGCCTGCCCTCCAGATCCACATCGGTGCTCTGCCCTCCAGGTGGCCAGTCTTCCTCAGTTGGGCCTCATCATACAGAAATGACCCATGTTGAATGTCATGGACAGTGCTCATATCAATGCATGCGCGAGCTATGAGGGTGATAAGACCCCCAAAGCTGATGGTCGCCTTGTCGCGCTTGTCCAAAATGTCCTTACAGTTCATCAGAAAAAGATCTACCCAACCTGGAACCACGGGGCTCTCTGGCGTCAAACACCATAGAAATGACATGTCCTTCAGCGAGATCTTGTTGACCTCAGCCTGTGCGAAGAAGGTGTTCGCCAGAACCTTGTGAATCAGTCGTAAGGCAGGATGGCAAATGCTGGAGTTGTACTGGCCCTTCTTGGCCTCAAAAGGCACCCTAGTAGATGCCACCCAGAAAACCACAGGGCCCTCTCCCTTGCAGACATCAAGCCAACCAGCGGTCGGCGCAGCAGTAACACCCAGAATCTCTGCCAATCTCACCTTTGATAGCTCATGACCCCTTCCCAATAATCGAAACTCAATGGATGTACGTCCCACACTCAAAGTAGCTAGAAACTCCTTACATAAACTCGGATAAGTAGGAGCATTCTTCTCCAAAAACCCTCCTAGGCCCCCATGCTATAATAGCTGCCTAGTGCAGGCATCCATCTGTAATAATCTCAAGGTAGAATCATGAAAGAATTTCGTTACAAAGAAGTTTCTAGTGTTCAACGAAGTCCATCTCTCCTTCTGATTTCTATTCATTCCATGTGGCCTCGACATAGTGAATCGGAGCTAACAAATATTACCCAAAAGAAATGAAATCAAAGAAGAACTCACGGAAAATCAGCTTCTGCAGCGGCCGCGGGGCAGCCAAGGGTGGCGACGGGGCGGCCGGCGACGAGGATGGCCGCGGGGCGGCGGGTCAGGTGACGGGGCGGCCTAAGAATCGCCGGATCTGGAACTTCCATTGTCGGATCTGCTTTCCGACGTCCCTAACTTCCTCCCTCTGTGGTGGATTTGAAGAAAAACTTGGAGATTTCTTGGGAGAAGGCCGGTTTTTGTGTAGATCTAGAAGAGAGAAGCAATAAGGTGGATAGTGTGGAGGAAGAAGATGAGAAGAGAGAATTTATGTGGAGCTTTGGGGGAAAGAAAGCTTGGGGAAAGTGTTGTAATGGAGGATTTGTGGGAGCTTGAAGAAGGAGGAAGAAGATAGAGGATAGAAGAGGATGGCGGCGGCTGATGGTGATAGAATGGGGAGAAAAAGAAGGGTAGGGTTTATTTTGTTTGGTAAGTGGGGGCCCACACGGGCGCCTAAAAAATTTTCTATCCGGATGGGGCCGCGGGGCGGCCAGGGTGGGCGACGGGGCGGCCGGCGATTCTGCGAAGGATTTCGCTGGGCGCCTTGGCCGCGGGGCGACCCTAGCTGGCGACGGGGCGACCCGTCCTTTTTCGCCCAATTCCTTCTTCTTTTCCTTCCTGCACTGTTAGTCCTCCAAACCAAACCAAAAATAAACTAAAAAAAACTTAATGCAAAAAGAAAATACCTAAACTATTACCTTGGGTTGCCTCCCAAGCAGCGCCTTTAGTTAACGTCGTTGGCTCGACGTTATGACACCCTAATGATCCTCAGCATTTGGTTCAGTGAGAACCAACTCGTCCCCGTCCTGTTTGACAAAATTCTCATAATACGGTTTAACTCTATGACCATTTACCTTGAAAATGTCTCCATTCCTCTCATTTAGTAGCTCAACTGCACCATGAGAAAAGACATTAGTAATCACATATGGTCCTGTCCATCTAGAACGGAGCTTACCTGGGAAGAGTTGTAGGCGCGATTGAAATAGAAGGACCTTTTCCCCAACTTTGAGGTCCTTTCGCAAGATATGCTTATCGTGCCATGCCTTTGTCTTCTCCTTATAGGTGACGGAGTTATCATAGGCATCCAATCTCAACTCTTCCAGCTCCTGCAGCTGTAGTTTCCTGAACTCCCCAACTTCATCAATCTGCATGTTGCACTGCTTCACCGCCCAATATGCTTTATGTTCGAGCTCGACAGGAAGATGACAAGCCTTTCCATAGACCAATCTAAACGGAGACATCCCAATGGGAGTCTTGTAAGCCGTTCGATAGGCCCATAGAGCATCATCAAGTCTGACACTCCAATCCTTCCTAGCCTTTCCATAGACCAATCTAAACGGAGACATCCCAATGGGAGTCTTGTAAGCCGTTCGATAGGCCCATAGAGCATCATCAAGTCTGACACTCCAATCCTTCCTGTTTGGGGCAACAGTCTTCTCCAAGATAGTCTTTATCTCGCGATTAGACACCTCAGCTTGCCCATTGGTCTGGGAGTGGTATGCAGTAGACACCCTTTGAGTCACATGATACTTCTTTAAGAGGGCACTCACAGTCTTGTTGCAGAAATGGGTCCCCTTATCACTGATTAGTGCTTTTGGGACTCCAAATCTAGAGAATAGCTCCTTGAGGAAACCTGCAACTACCTTTGAATCATCAGTTCTGGTGGCCTTCGCCTCCACCCACTTGCTGACGTAGTCCACCGCAAGCAAAATATATAGGTTTCCAAAGGAGTTAGGGAATGGTCCCATGAAGTCAATGCCCCAAACATAAAAAATCTCACAGAATATCATGCGAGTTTGTGGCATCTCATTCCTCTTAGAAATATTCCCAACTCTCTGACAGCGATCACAGGATTTGCAAAAAGCATAAGAATCACGAAATATATGAGGCCAAAAGAATCATGCATCAAGTACCTTCCTAGCTGTCTTTTGTGGTCCAAAGTGTCCACCACATTCATGGGAATGACAAAAATTAAGGACAGATTGTACCTCATTGTCGGGTAGACACCGACGTATCACCTGATCTGCGCAATGCTTCCATAGGTAGGGGTCATCCCAAACGTAGAAACGAGCATCGTGGCGTATCTTGTCCTTTTGAGCCTTTGAAAAGTTGGGTGGAAACTCTTCCGACACTAGAAAGTTTACCAAGTTAGCAAACCAAGGGTGTAGAAGAGCACTAACCTTGAGGAGAGATTCGAGTTCAGAGTCTGCAGGGGCCGCGGGGCGGCGAGGGGTGGCGAAGGGGCGGCCGGCGATTCCAAGGGAAACTTTCTCCGAGGATTCGGCCGCGGGGCGGCCTGGGGTAGCGACGGGGCGGCTGGCGATGGCGGAGAAATCCACCTCTGATGACTCGGCCGCGGGGCGGCCAGGGGTGGCGACGGGGCGGCTGGCGATGGCGAAGACTTGTAAAAGCTCTTCGTCAGGAAAGCTCCCCAATATGCCTTCTTGTCCATTCTCCTCCTGCACAATACGACTTAGATGGTCAGCAACTAGGTTCTCAGCACCCTTTTTGTCCCTGATTTCAATGTCAAACTCGCTTAGAAGCAAGATCCATCTAATCAGTCTTGGTTTAGCCTCTTTCTTCGTCAAAAGGTAACGAAGTGCTGCATGATCAGTGTAAACAATAACTTTGGTGCCAAGTAAATAAGATCTAAATTTCTCAAGTGCAAAAACTACAGCAAGAAGTTCCTTTTCTATGGTTGAGTAATTCCTTTGAGCTCCATTCAGGGTCATAGATGCATAGTATATGACATGAGAGCTTCTCCCTTCTTTTTGTCCAAGCACGGCTCCCACAGCATAGTCACTAGCGTCACACATCAATTCGAACGGCTGAGACCAATTTGGTGCTTGTATAATTGGTGCACTGGTAAGACAAGTCTTTAACTCATCAAACGCCGTCCTGCACTTCTCATCAAAGGCAAATGTAACCTCCTTCTTCAGCAGCTCGCACAAGGGTGAGGTGATCTTTGAGAAGTCCTTAATGAACCTGCGGTAGAATCCCGCATGGCCTAAAAAGGAACGAACTTCACGCACATTAGTAGGATAAGGCAATGATTGAATGATGTCAATCTTTGCCTTATCAACCTCAATCCCTTTATGGGAGACAATGTGACCCAAAACAATGCCTTCCTCAACCATAAAGTGACACTTTTCTGAATTGAGCACTAAATTAGTGTCAACACATCTTTTAAGCACAAGCGCCAAATGGTTGAGGCAAGCATCAAAACTATCACCATGGACTGTAAAATCATCCATAAAGACCTCAATAAATTGCTCTATATATTCAGAGAAGATACTTACCATACACCGTTGGAATGTCCCAGGAGCATTGCACAAGCCAAAAGGCATTCTGCGATATGCAAAAGTGCCAAACGGACAAGTGAATGTTGTCTTCTCTTGATCCTCTGGTGCAATAGCTATCTGAAAGTACCCTGAATATCCATCTAAAAAGCAGTAATATGGACGACCAGCAAGTCTTTCAAGCATTTGATCAATGAAAGGTAAGGGAAAGTGATCTTTTCGAGTTACCGCATTCAGCTTACGATAATCGATGCAAACTCTCCAGCCTGATTGGACTCTGGTAGGGACCAACTCACCTTCTTGATTCTCAACCACCGTAATGCCTCCCTTCTTTGGTACTACCTGCGTTGGACTAACCCATTGACTACCAGAGATGGGATAGATCATACCTACCTGAAGGAGTTTGAGCACCTCCTTCTTTACTACCTCCATCATAGGTGGGTTGAGTCTCCGTTGAGGTTGCCTTGAAGGTTTGGCTTCCTCTTCTAATAAGATCCTGTGCATGCAAGTAGCTGGGCTGATTCCCTTGATATCCGCTATGGTCCATCCCAGAGCTGTCTTATGCTCTTTGAGCACTCCGACCAACCTATCTTCCTGTTCTTTGGTAAGCTTGTTAGAGATGATGACAGGCAAGGTGTCACCCTCCCCCACAAATGCATATTTCAGATGCTCAGGAAGAGGCTTGAGCTCAACTTCAGGTGCCTGAACGATAGAAGGTAAGAGCTTTTCATTGGGAACGGTCAATGCCATAAAGGCATCTGCCTGTGAGTATATAGGTAGGGAGGACAAGTCTCTCATGGTCTCCTGCAGGTTAGTAGATAAAGCATAATTCAATGAGAACTCCTCAATAGGAGTTTCTAAAACTACCTGCAGGTCATCTACACAACTCATATCAAATGTATCCTGCATACAAGTATCAATGGCATCCATAAAGCATAAGGAATGATCATCAGAAGGGAATTTCATAGCATCATATATATTGTATTCAACCTTCTCACCATCAAATTCCATAGTCAAAGAACCAGAATACACATCAATTTTTGTTCTAGCAGTCTTTAAAAAGGGCCGTCCTAGCAGAATAGGAGCCTCTTGGTTACCATGCTCCATGTCCAAAACAAAGAAATCAGCAGGAAAGATCAAATTATCAACCATAACTAAAACATCTTCAACTATGCCTCTAGGAAAAGCATTTGATCGATCCGCTAGTTGGATTACCACTCTAGTCTCATGCAAAGGTCCTAAACCCAATGATTCATACAGAGAATAAGGTAAAACATTAATAGATGCACCCAAATCTAACAAAGCTTTATCAAACTTAGTTTCACCTATCACACATGAGATTGTAAACATGCCAGGGTCGCTAAATTTCTTAGGCAGACGCTTTTGAAACACAGCAGACACATGTTCACTTACCTTAATTTTCTGCTTCCCCTTCAACTTTTGATTCCTCTTTATTGTGCA
The DNA here is from genome assembly GCA_963922045.1 of Persicaria maculosa. Taxonomy (NCBI): domain Eukaryota; kingdom Viridiplantae; phylum Streptophyta; class Magnoliopsida; order Caryophyllales; family Polygonaceae; genus Persicaria; species Persicaria maculosa. Next base: position 11,543,334 of record OY998256.1, on the reverse strand, counting down.
AAGTTCCTTGAGAAATTTGGCATAACGAGGAATACTTTTAATCAGATTGAGTAAAGGGATGTTTACCTCGCACTTACTGAACGTCTCAAAGATCTCTTTGTCATTGTCTGGTCTTTTTGTGTCTCTGAGTGCTTCAGGAAAGGGAGGAACAGGCTTAAAAGAATTTAAAGGGGGGAAATCAGGTCGAACATACCTGTCAGAGGCGTCACTGGAGAGGCCGCGGGGCGGCCGGCGATTTTCCTCGTCGCCAGAATCGCCTTGGTCGCGGGGCGGCTCATGGGTGCCGTGGGGCGGCTGGCGATTTCGAACTTCTTCTTCTTCGTTCGCACCTGTTTCAAAATTTTCTAAATTAGTATCATTATGGGGAGTGGTAATCAGTTCCTTACCACTTCTTAGCGTCACAACGCTGACGTTCTCCTTGGGATTCACCACCGTTTGAGATGGCAGCTGTCCTGAGTCCTTTGCCAGCAGTTCGCTCAGCGATTGAGCCATTTGGCTAAGTTGCTTCTCCATATTCTTTTGGTGCTCATCTTGTCTCTTTTGGTGCTCAGCTTGACCCAGGACGATCTTTGTGAGAGCTTTGAGAGGATCCTCATTGGATTGATTATCAGTTGGTGGAGGTCCTCTCTGTCTTTGATCAAATGGTTGCTGAGGTCTGAAATGGGGTCCTCCTTGTTGATTGAAAGGGGCTTGGTTATTACCATAGCCATACCCCTGGTAACCTGCATTATAGTTGTTATTGTATTGATTGGGATTAGCATAGTTACCATACCTGGGTCGCTGAGGAACAAAGTTCCCCATGGCATTCAGTTCTACATTGGGCTCCTGCAGCATTGGACAAGTGTCCGTCGGGTGATAAAGATCAGCGCAAATGCCACATGCCTTAAGTTGTTGTGGGGTTCCTTGTAGCATGAACCTTTTCATCATATCCTTCAATTCAGCCACATCTCTATGTAATGCGGAAGTTGAGGAGTCAACGGCGAGTACCCCTCTAGCATGAAGTCCCTTGCTGAATTGCCTAGAGCCATCAGCAAGCTCTGAAAACACCTCCCAAGCAGCAACGGGTGTTTTGTTCAAGATGTTGCCTCCACAGGCAGAGTTCATCGTCTTGCGCTCCTCGTCAAGCAATCCATTGAATAGAAAGAGCACTAAATCCTTCTTTGAAAAACCATGGTGAGGGCAACTAGAGCAAAGCTTCTTGAAGCGCTCAAAGTACTCATAGAGTGTCTCTGTAGCCTGCTGGTCAATGCTGCTGATTTCCTTCTTCAGACTGTTCAACTTGGTTGCAGGGAAGTACTTTTCCAGAAAGAGACGCTTCAATTGTATCCATGTTGTTGCACTACCTGGTGGCAAGTAGTAGAACCACTCATTAGCAGCGTCCTTAAGCGAAAAGGGGAATGCCCTTAACTTGATTTGCTCCTCCGTGACATCGCCTGGTTTCATACCCACCACAACAGTATGGAACTCAGATAAGTGCTTGTGGGGGTCCTCACCACTCAACCCATGGAATTTGGGTAAGAGATGAACCACCCCAGACTTTAGCTCAAAATGGACACCTTCATCAAGTTCAGGGAGCACGATAGCCAATGGTTGTTGGGCTAAGTTTGGTGTAGTGAGCTCCTTCAGCGTTCGATTATCATCGTTAGCAGCCATCTCTTCACTCTCTTCTTCTCCTTGATCGAAAGGTAACTCGCGAAAGCGATCACGAGCTTCTCGCCTCAATCTAGAGAGAGTCCTCTCAATCTCCGAATCTAAAGACAATAGAGATGAGTTAGTAGCACGAGTGTGGACCATATAAGTGGTCCACACAAAAATTAGCAATTAAAACAACACAAGAATTCAATCAAAATTCCCCGGCAACGGCGCCAAATTTGACAAGAGGAAAACCTGTCGTTGTTCTTGCCAAAGAATACTCAAACTCACTAACTAGTATAGCGTGCAAGCAAGAGATCGATCCACAGGGAAATCTATTAAATTCAAGTCTAATTATAATTGCTAAGAGAGAAAAAGGGGGAGTTTTTAGTGTGAAAAGATCTGCCTTTTAGCAAAGCAGACGCAAGCAAACAAAGTGAATTGGTTTAAGAATGCAGTGGAGAGGAATAGGTTCACCTACAATTTATCACTTCGATTGATGAATTCGATCCTTGTTTCAGCCTCTAGTTCTTGTCTTTTCCTATCAATGTCCTTGTCCAGATCTTATGTAAATTACTAGTCCTACGAGTCCTAGCAACCCTTATCTCTAAATAACCCTAACACGGTTAAGATTTAACCTAGAGATAGCATTAAGATTATGAATTAACCAAGGTACATGCAATATCAAGCTACGAGTCGATATTTAACATATATTCAACTTCCTACACATCCAATTAGTCCTACGAGTCCTAAAGGGATATGATTGCCACTTGGGTTAAGGTTCGCTACGAGGAATCTACAAACCCCTAGCAATTGAATGAATCTACTCTAACTAGTCGGCCAGGCCAGAGAGAATAAAACACATTCAAGCAATTAAGCACAAAGAAGTCAAAACATTGCAATAGAAATAAGAACTAGATTAAGAAACTCACAATTCAACAATCAAAGATCCAAATCGTAGGCGAAACCTCGAGAGTTTAGTTGCTCATGCTCAACGGCGCTCTCAACAATGGTGTAAAGTGCATAAGGTGAATGAAAGAATAACTAGAAAAGCCTAAAATAGTCTAGAGAAATTCGGCCCAAAATAACATCATAAAAACCCTAAGTAAAAATCCGTTTCCGAAGTTCAGCTACTGCACGGGCCGCGGGGCGGCCGGCGATCAGCGAAGTGCTCCGTTTCTCTCTTCGAGCCGCGGGGCGGCCAGCAATGTCGCGGGGCGGCCTGCGATTCTTCCGAGCTGCTTCCTCTTCGTCTCCAGCATCTCCTAAGTATTCTTCAACTTGTTTCCGTCCTTTCAATATTAATTCACCTCCAATCTACTTTTCCTGAAATAAAACATAAAATCATGTAGATTCCGCCTCTTCTAACTCAACAAGTGATAATGCAAATTCAACTAAATAAATGCAATATTCACACCTAAATTATGCTAAATGCAATATATTATGCAATACTAAATATGCTCTATCAAATTCCCCCACACTTGAACCTTTGCTTGTCCTCAAGCAATAGAAAACTTAACTCTGCAGCCCCACAGAATAGCAATTCATGTATCCACACCTCAATATTCTTTAAGTGCATGAAAACTAGCAAACACAAAAGATCAATAACATCATAGCACATAATTGGAATAATCAATGAAATCAGGCAACCATATCCATTCTAGACCTCACAAAGGAGATGTGTTTCACTCTCGCTCAAGTGTTTGGGTTTAAATGTTTACGCTCAAAACTCAATCTTCAAAAACTTAGCTACAAGAGCCTTGCACCAGTGTTCTAAATCTCCACCGCTGGTGACTCTACACACAACAAAAATCATGAGGTCTTTCAATTGGGTTGTAATGGGGCCAAGGTAGAATATATACGGTATGGAACAATTTTGGTCATGTGGTGCTCATAATCCGGGAACTAAGGAAGAAACCAAATCATACAACCACTCATAAACATCTCATATCATATCTCTATAATGCCAAACAACGCCAATCTCAAGCACAAAATTTTACAAACCAACTCAACTCATTCCTTTATTCTTCTCTTTTTTTTCTTTTTTTTTCTTTTTTTTTTGTATTCTCTTTTTTTTTAGTGAGATTGATTCCAATTAGTGCATCCTCTTGCAATGCTTCCTTATGCATTTCTCTTGCTAGGCCTTCCATAATTAACACAAATATGTACGGTGTAAGTGGGTCTCCTTGTCGAATTCCCCTGTTGGGCTTGAACTGTTTGCCTGGACAATTGTTGACTAGAACTGAGAAGGAGGATGTTGTGAGACATGTCATAACCTAGTTGATCCATATCGGATGGAAGCCAAAATTTTGTAGAACAACTTTGATATAGTTCCCGTTTATTTTATCATAGGCTTTTTCCATATCTAGTTTTAATGCCATCCAACCAATTCTACCTTTTTTCTTATGAAAGCTATGGAAGATTTCATGTGCTATTAGAGTATTATCTTGAATAGATCTCCCTTCTACGAAGGATCCTTGGAATGGATTGATGAGTTTGGGGAGAATAGGTTTCAATCTGTTGGCCATGAATTTTGTGATTACTTTGTATATAGTGTTACATAAGCTGATCCGCCTATAGTGGTTGATTGTGGTAGGGCTATCAGTTTTGGAGATTAGAGCAATAAAGGTTTTGTTAATTTCTGACAACAGTTGCCCTGAGTGGGAAAAAGCTTTTATTGCTTTGCAGCAAGAGGGACCAACTATATGCCAGTATTTCTTATAAAATTCTGGGGGGGAATTCATCTGGGCCGGGAGATTTATCTTCTGCCATTTCAAAAATAGTATTTTTTATTTCAGTTGTAGACGGTTGGGAGATTAGGTTTCGGTTTTCCTCTGAGGTTATTTGAGGTTGAATGTTCCAAACATCCCTTGGGTTAACTTGATTTTGATGAGTACGTATGAACCTTTCCGACAACTCATTTGTGATTTGGTCGGAGATGGTATCATTGTCATACAGAATATTGCCTTGTTTGGATGTGAAGGATTTAATTTTTCTTTTAGAGTTTCTGATTCTAGCTATTATTTGAAAATATTTCGTATTCTTGTCTGCGAATTGTAGATGATTTGTTTTGGCCCTTTGTTTTCAAAATTTGTGGTTACATTTTAAGAGTCTGTATCTCTTGAGCTCTAGTCTCGCTGGCTTTTCTTCCTCTTGTTTACTAATGTTTCCCCAAGGTAACCTATTCTGCAAATTAAAGATTTGGTTCTCAACATGGGAGAGTTGCCTAGCAGTATTACTGGTTTGGGATTTGCACCAGTTTTTGGTATTCTGTTTGAGTAGTTTCTTTTTCTGTATTAGTTTGAAGCCTTGGGATCCGTTAAAATTATTGCACCAAACTGGTCGGACCATAGTTTCGTATATAGGATTTGTCGTCCAGGCCATTTCAAATCTGAAAGGTGCACCTTTAGTGACATTTCTAGATCCTATATCTAGGGAGATCGAGCAATGATCAGAGTTTGAGAAGGAGTGGTATTTTGTATGAATCTTTGGAAACCAGTTGAAAATTTGTTGACTTGCCAGAATTCTATCCAAGCGTTCATATGTATTATTAAAATTTGATTTGTTCTTTCTCCAAGTAAATGGAGAACCCGTGTACGGGACAATTTGGAGGTTGAGTTCGTACTTGACAGTTTGTAATCGTCTAAATCTAGATATAGCTGGGGTAGCGCCCCCTATTTTTTTTGTATCGTTTTCTATATCATTCAAGTCTCCAATGATAAGAATTGGGAGGGAGTACTTGTGAGTTATCGAGAACACTTCTTCCTAAAATTGTTTTTTTTTTTTCTGATTCAACAGATGGTGCATAAACGAACAGTAAGGCCAATTCATGATTGTCTACCTTAGTTTTGAACATGAGGAATCTATCAGATTGTTCTAGGATTACACTTGTATCTTCAAATTTTGTTTTGTAGAGGAAGTATATGCCACCCTTGTGACCCTTAGCACTGATACTAAAAGTTTTATGAAACCCCGAGGCTTTGATCATTTGATCAGATGGAGCTTCAGCCGCTTTAGTCTCAGTGAGCATAAGAGCATCAAGGTTGTTTGTAGCCCTTAAATGGTTTATTTCTTGCCAAAAGAGAGGCCTTTTGGAGCCTCTAACATTCCAGTATGCAACTTTAATCATAAGAGTTCCATTGAAGAAGAGATTTTAGCATGTTACAATGTAAAATGGTGCAAGATTCTACAACATCTCCTTTATATCCTATACATTGAAAGTTGCAGTATTGATTTAAGCTAACAGAGAGATTAAGATAGAACCATACTTCTCTCCCGAGAGGCCTGCTGGTATGTAGATGCTGATGCCAAGTTCTGTGAGCAGTTTGAGTCCACCATTGTGTTTGAAATTTGTATTGGACTTTAAGTCTATATTTTGCACTTGTTGCAAGGAAGTTTGTCGAAAGTTTTGTTTCTAAAGGTTCGGGAGTAAGGTTTGTGTAGCATGCCTCCACAAAGTCCCTAACGAGACCAGTGTGGCAATTCTTGAAATTTGTTGGGAGTTGAAGAGAGAAGATCATACCTGCTCGGATACAGTCACATGTCATATACTTCTCATAGAGCTCTAGGTCCCTGCAAATGTGGGAGTGTGTCTTTTCCATTGCTAGGAAGGCAATGAGAAGACAATCCTTGCAGGAGCAGCAGTGTGGCTTCTCCTGAATGTTTTTGCTTTGAGAGGTTCTCTTTGGGTTTTCCATTTCTGTGTTGTTGTCCTTTCTGGCATCTTTGCTTTCTCTTGAGAAGATTTTCATAGTTTGCCACCTCTTCTGCATCTTCTGACTTTGGATGGGGAGTCCATGATTTCATGTAATGTTGTTCTTTTCGAGGAAACTTGTTTTGATAGAAATTTTGTTTTGATAGTGTTTGTTGATAAGGTTGGGGCAGCTTACCACCCACAGAAATCCTAAGATTCCTATGCGGTTGAGCTTAAAGTTTTTGATGCGTGTAAGGGTTAGAAGCATACATGAAGTCCTTAGATGGTCTTCAGTTGGACGATTCCCAAATCTGCTGGTAGTTAGAATTCTTGCCACCCTTACCGGGTGAGAAAGCCAGAAGGGGAGTTCATACAACATATGAAAGAGAGAGTAACATAAGCATTTCAAATTAAAAGAAAAAAAGAAAAAAAACCATAGTCGGTAAGTGATCTTGGATAGGAATATCTCCAAAAGAAAAACATGGAGAACCTTCGGCCCAAGAAACACTCCAAGCTTCACTCCAAGAGTCACAGATGTTCACCAAATTACAAGCAACAAGCATACGGGTAAAGAAAAAAATATAGAGATTTATGGTTAGGCTCTTAGGGTTACAAAACATAGCAATATAATCAAGGTAAAAGCATTCGATCAACATAAACAAATCATACAAAGGATCCCAATTCAGACAATTATTAAAAGCAAAAGTGACTGAGCATAAATCAATATCTAAGGAGAACAAAGGATTATGATTAAAACTTATCTGTTCTTGGAATCGTATTGATAGTTGATCTGGCGCCCTTTATAATCTTAATCTGCAGAACTAGAGAGTTGGTAATCTGCCTGAGCCAGTAACTTCCGCACATTTGGGCCTGAAAAGAGTAGAAACTGAAGCAAAGAAATTTCCGAAAACAGTATAGCAACTTAAAAGTTTTGTGCTGAATTTTTTTTTGAAGATTTGGGTTTGCATGTGCTTTTTCCCCAGATTTGGAGAGGGTTGTGAGAAGCCTGAAAAGAAGACCGAAATTTACAAATAAAGGGTTGCTCCTCAGCCAGTGTTGACACAGCAGCCAAGGCGTACAACTGTAGCGTCCGGTTCCCGAGCGTGGGTCACACAACAGGGGAGCGAAACTCGCCAGAGTAGGCCGACACTGTTGGAGTTGTTGATGATTTAAGTTCTTGAGAAGGAAGCGGTCACCCATCCACATAGAGATTGGAAGTCGTCCTCTCGAGTTGGTGATGTTGGACAAACTGGAGAGGGGATTGCCCAAAACGAAGCCCTCCGGCCACGGCAAAACCAAATTCGGGCAATCCCATCCACCAGTCCAGTTGCATGTGGTAGATTCAGTTTGACGATTGATAAATTGAAGGTTGCAGACAAAGGTTTGGCGAAATTTGGGAGGGATTTTAGATCTAGAAAAGTTAGGGTTAGCTTGATGTTTGTTTGAGGAATGGGGTTTGGTGATTGGGGATTCAAGAGTAGAGCTCGGGTGGGTGGCCAAAGGCGACGGCAGCGCCGCGCCATGGCCAATCGGCCGAAGAAGGCGGAGCAACATGAACATCGGTTTGGAGAGAAGAGAGAGTATCTAGTCGAGTTTTTGCTAGAAATTGTTTGTCAATCTCCTCATCCTTGTTTGTCTTCACATAAAATTACTCGTTAACTACATGATTTAACACTTATCCACCCGTTTAATATTATTAAATTTAAATCATGCTAATGATTTATAAACTTATTTTATTTTCATTTAAAAAAACCTATAAAATCTGTATAAAATACTAAAGTAGAGGTATGAAACGGCATTTGATGCGATTTCGCATTCATGGAATTTTCTGGATTAAAACGGGATTATTTTTGCTTACGTGTAATATTCTGGATTAAAATGGTACGTAGTATTATATTTTTGGGTCACATCGATTAATAAGCCAATATAGTTAGGTAAAAAACTTATCTTTTTAGATCAAATAATCCCACATGTTTTTATAAATATTCAACCTTATATCTTAATTAGTTAGAAAACTTATCTTTTTATATCAAATAATACATCTACTCCCTCCGTTTCCTTTTAATTGACTTTTTCAAGTCAAGCACGTAGTTTTAGAACGATAAAAACTATATTTATTATTAATAATTTAATAATTTTTTTAATAATATTATACTTATCACCAATAAGAATGAGATTATTTAAAAAATTATTATTTTATATAGTTTTTCTTACCTTAAAAAACGTGCATGAATAGTAAAAAGTCAAAAGGAAATAGAGAGAATAATATTTAGTCAATTAAGCCTTTTCGATCAAATTGGATATAATATATTTAAATATAAATATACCAAATTGATTTTGTATGTCCGATTAAGTTTGCTTTGTTAAATAGATATCGCATATGATTATTAATATAAAAAAAATTAGAATTACGAGTACCTATCGATCAATATTTGTAGGTTTACTTAATCGGCCAATGTTGTTGTGGGACTAACGGTGGGAATTTAAAAAAAAAAAAAAGGTAAAAATCATAAATCAAAATTAACAGTTTAAATTGAATATAATATATATACACACATATATATAGAAGATTTATATCAAATTTTATAGCATATAACGTTATTAATATATAAAATTGATAAATTTCATATCTAATTTTCATTAATATTATGAAGTTTGACTATATTTGTCCTAAACCATATCTAATAAAAATAAAAATAATGCATAAGAGAAATTTGTTATCTTATTCATATTATCATACGTAAAATTTCAAAGTGTATGCTTTAAAAACAATATAAAATATAAAAAAATTACAATCTCATACTTCATTCGTTTCCTTTTAGTTAACTTTTTACTATTTATGCACGTTTTTTAATGTGTGAAAAACTATATAAAATAATTTTTTTTAAATAATTTTTTGAATAATCTCATACTTATTGGTGATAACTGAAGTATCATATTATTAAAAAAAATTAAAATATTACTCCAGTATTTAATATAATTTTTACTGTTCTAAAACTAGAAGTAAAGGCCTTTGGACCAAATATTAAATGTCCTAAAAAAATTTCTTTGATAGTAAATGGCCAAAAAAATTTCATAATACCAACACTGCCCCCGTTTTAATTTTTCCCACACCCGGCCTCATCTCTCCCTGCATTCAGATCTGATTTCAAAGAGAGCTCCATGGCTGCTCCTCCGTTCTCGCTCCTCCCTCTCTTCACGGCTAGAGTCGTTGGCTTCCCACTTTTCGTCACCACATCTTCGGCTAACCTCCATCGTCGGTCCTCTATTCCGCTCGCTGCGGGCACAACCTTTATTGCCTCGATTTGTCACTGCCGCCTTCTCACCACATCCCAGCTTCATCGTCTCCGGCATGTTCGCTGCTTCGCCGCCTTAGGCGTTGGATCCGCCGCTTGAAACCTCCTTGGTTCACCAGCAATTTTATTCCCTCGGCCAATCTTGCGAGGTTGCTTCGCTTTTTTACTTTTTTATTTGTGAAAATAAAATGTTGCCTTTCGGACCAAAATCATTTCATCGATCGATTTATTGATCCTCTGTTTTGATTGATATGACGAATTGAAAACTGAGGTGTTGGTGGTTTAAAAGAGGTTTGGATGATATTGGTGGGGTTTACAGTAATTTGGAAGGGGAGATGAATGATGATGATGATGGAAGCAAGTTGTAGCGTCTATTACAAGCCTCAACTCAAAATTGATACCCACGTCTATTTTCAAATATCATCAATTACTCCGTATTATTTTTTATTTTGTGAAAATAAGATATTTATTTGTTCCCGTACCAAAAAAATTAGTGAAAATATTTATGACACCGTTTTAATTGTGGTGACAGCATTTATAACCATGTTTTTATAGCGGTGACACCATTGAAGACTCTATTTTTATTTTGGTTACAGCGTCTATGAACCTTTTACTCATTTATATATTAGAGAAAAATTGTCACCACATGTATTTCCTTTGATTACAGTGTCTTTGACCCTTTTTTCATAGTGGTGACAGTGTATATGACCTTGATTTTATTTTGGTTACATCGTCTATAGGGTTTTCCTTTGATTATAATGTGTATGACCTTTTTTCATAGTGGTGACAGTGTCTATGACCCGGTTTTTATAGTGATGACAGTGGCTATGACTCTCTTACCCATTTATATATTGAAGGAGAAATGTTCACCTAATGTCTTTTGGCTTCTCATTAGCCCCTTTAGGGTATGTGCTTACCTTGTCCTAGGGTTTTCCATTTGGTGACAACAATCATCTCTTAACGACGTACTGTACTTAACATTTTAGGGTTTAGGGTTTAGGATTTAGGGTTTAGGGTCTTGGCCCTAAACCCTAAAGACTTAACCCTAAACCTTAAACCATACTGTACATCACATGTTCTTTTGGCTTCTCATTAGCCCCTATAGGGTTTGTGCTTCCCTTTTCCTAGGGTTTTCCTTTGATTACAGTGTTTATCAACTTTTTTTCCATAGTGGTGACAGTGTCTATAAAGCTGTTTTTATTTTGGTTACAGCGTCTATAGGGTTTTTCTTTTGATTACAGTGTATGACTTTGTTTTTATAGTGGTGACAGTGGATATGACACTGTTTTTTAGTTTGATTACAGTGTCTACGACCCTCTTACCCATTCATATATTAGAGGAGAACTGTCACCACATTTATTTGAGCTTCTCATTAGCCCTTATAAGGGTTGTGCTTCCCTTATCATATGATTTCTCTTTGATTACAGTGTCTATTACCATGTTTTTATAGTGGTGACAGTATTTATGACTTTATTTTTATTATGGTGACAATAGTAGTTACATTTTTAATTTTTTAATTGTGGTGACACTACTTTAAAAAAAATATAGAAAACTAGAAATTAGAAATTAGAGAAGAACTGTTATCAAATGTACTTTGACTTCTCCTTAGCCCCTATGAGGTTTGTGCTTCCCATTTCCTAGGATTTTCCTTTGATTACAGTGTCTATGACCTTTTTTTCATAATGGTGACAGTGTCTATGACCTTGATTTTATTTTGGTTACATCGTTTATTACCCTCTTAGGCTCTTACTCATTCATATATTAGAGGGGAATTGTCACCACTTATATTTTGGCTTCTTATTAGCCTCTATAAGGTTTGGTTCCCTCGTCCTAGGGTTTTCCTTTGGTTACAATGTCTACGACTCTGTTTTGATTTTGATTACAGCGTCTATGGCTCTCTTGCCCATTCATATATTAGAGGAAAACTGTCACCACAGGAATATCGACTTCTCATTATCCCTTATAGGGTTTGTGCTTCCCTTTTCCTAGGGTTTTCCTTTGATTACAGTGTCTATGAATATTTTTTCATAGTGGTGACAGTGTCTATAAAACTGTTTTTATTTTGGTTACAACGTCTATAGGGTTTTCCTTTTGATTACAGTGTCTATGACTTTGTTTTTATAGTGATGACAGTGTCTACGACTCTGTTTTTATTTTGATTACAGCGTCTATGACCCTCTTACCCATTCATGTATTAGAGAAGAACTGTCACCACATGTATTTTGGCTTCTCATTAGCCCCTATAGGGTTTGTGCTTCCCTTTTCCTAGGGTTTTCCTTTGATTACAGTGTCTATAAACCTTTTTTCATAGTGGAGACAATGTCTATAAAGCTGTTTTTATTTTGGTTACATCGTCTATAGGGTTTTCCTTTTGATTACAGTGTCTATGATAATGTTTTTATAGTGGTTACAGTGTCTATGATCCTATTTTTATTTTGCTTACAGCATCTATGACCCTCTTAACCATTCATATGTTATAGGAGAACTGTCACCACATGTATTATGACAGTGGCTATGACACTGTTTTTTTATAGTGGTTACAATAGTAGTTACATTTTTATTTATTTTTATTTTGGTGACACTAATTTAAAAAAATCTAAAAAACTAGAAATTAGAAATTAGAGAACAACTGTCACCACATGTATTTTGGCTTCTCATTAGCCCTTATAGGGTTTGTGCTTCCCTTTTCCTAGGATTTTCTTTTGATTACAGTGTTTATGAACCTTTTTTCATAGTGGAGACAATGTCTATAAAACTGTTTTTATTTTGGTTACATCGTCTATAAGATTTTCCTTTTGATTACAGTGTATTTGATCGTGTTTTTATAGTGATTACAGTGTCTATGATCCTATTTTTTTTTATTGTGGTGACACTACTACTCATTTTTCAAACAAAATAATTCAGAAGCAATTCCAATAAAGAAATTAATATATTACCTCCCCTACCCCAGGAGGATGAATAACATCTTTAACTTTTTAACAAAAGAAGAGCGTGGCTTTAATTCATATATTGAACTGGAAGATCAAATTTCAAGTCAAAGGCATAATTAGATATACAAAAGCAAGAGATTGACAATTTCCACTTTCTTTTGAGAGGCATCTACTGAGTTCCCTCTCTCCCCCCTCTAATTTCGCCTTCCTCTTCGTTGTTGCGCCGATCACCAATTTCCCACCCAATTTGGACGACGGTTAACGCATACGAGATCCAAAATTGAATTGAAACAAGGAAAAGGACATTGTGCAACTGCAAGGGCTGAATTTGAATCGACGCCATGTATTTCAATTGCAAGGGGAGTGGTTGGAAAAATCAGGCTCGCGGACGAAATCGGCGGACGGACATCGGCGCGGACATTGTGCAACTGCAAGGGCTGAATTCGACTCCTCCGACTCCGATTTCTTCTACCCTGCTACTTTGGTCCCTCCAGAATCCGCACTTGTATTGCAGTCCTCGCGGACGAACATCGGCGCGCCGGGACGGAGGAGTTGATGGCGTGGAGAGTAGTTGGACGGCGGAGATTGGAGCGGCAGCGACGGGATGGAGGAAGGAGGAGGAGGAGTGAGATCGGAGGGGGAGATTCGTCGCCGATCGCACCACTGGATCTTCCTTCTCCAGAATTCCAGATCGGAGGGGGCAGAGAGAGATGGCGGTGGAGAGATATAGTGATGGAGATCGGCCGATTTCGACCGAGATCGGCGGTGGAGATAGACGGCGATGGAGATCGGCAGACACGAGAGGGAGAGAGAACCAGGAGGCGTAGATGCGAAGAGGATAAGGACGGACTGGATTCCAAATTTTATAAGGGCAGGGGCAAAATTGAAAATTATGGACTATTACCTAATATTGCCACCTTATGGCCTATGTCTTAAAAATTGGACCCAAAATGGCCACTTAGCAAAAAAAACCCCTAAAATTTATAACCATTTTTAAGAATGAAACAGAAGTACCATTTAACGGATGATTTTCAGTAATTTCCTAGTATTAAATAGACAATTTTAGTATATAAAAAAAATATTAAACCGGCGATTTTATGTAAATTTTCCTTGCTAAAGTCCTTTGAAAATTGCAGTATGAAAAAGGAACTACAGTAGCTTTTGAAATGGTAAACCTGCCATTAATGAGCCGACCACCCACCACCACCTGTGACAAATAAACCCTAGATCCAAAGACAAATCTAAATCTACAACTACTCGTTCAAAACTCTTAAATATCCCCAAACAACCTACTACTACTGCTGCACTTACACAAATCCAACTCTATCCGATTATACTTAGGGCTCGTTTGGTTGAAATTTTAAAAAGATAAAGAAAAAGAAAACGAATATAGTTTAAGATACATTGTTAAAAAATTTAATCATTATCCTTCTCTCCCAACTTCTCATACAAAATTGGTTTTATTTTTCCTTATTTCAGTTACTAATTTTAACAGGGTAACCATGTCTCATAAACTTTTCTAATTATTACCCTCTCATCTTATTTTTTTACATGAAAATTAGCATTCTTCTCTTACATCTTATCAAAAAAACACATAGCATTCGTCTCTTATCTAAATATATTTTCCTAATTCTTCTCTTATCTAGATATATTTTCCTATATAAAATTTGTTTCCTTTCGATTTACCTTTCGTTCTTATACCAAACGAGCCTTAAAGGGCACTTCAATCTACAGTGTCAAACAAACCTCCAGCCAAAATAGAGCTGAATTTAAAGGACATGAACTATGAAAATGACAGGTTGACAGCACCTTTTCAACATTCAACACTAACCAAAGACTAAAAAGGTCTCATCTTGACCTATGAATTCTCATAGCTACAAGTGAAAATAAACACAAGCAAACAATCCATGAGCCACTTGAATCACAAAACACACTATAGGACTATAAGAGGCAAACTCAAAATCATTTGACATTATGATAAGCATAATCTAACATAAAAAAGAGGGTTGATCATAGTCATACACAAAAGCACTAACTAATGGTAAGATAAAAACAAAGTCCCCATAAACTCAAAATAGTAAAAATGACCACCAAAGCTGAAATAGTATAATGCCACCCTCAAATTTTGTAAACCTTCTTGGAATCAAGAGGTCACACAGTATTTTGTAAACCTTCTTTGAATCAAGAGGTCACACAGTTGGGGAGTAGAATTACTTATTTCCAATGTCCTTGAGGCCGCAGATCTGCTCCTCTCCCATGGCTGACATAACACTCACAATGAGATCCTTTCCCTCACCGAAACCATCAGTGATCTGTACAAAGTTCAGCATTTATCATCAACATGAAACAAAACAATGCAATTCACATGTAAATATCAATCAAATGCGAATGCACTATACAAACCTGCTTAAGCAGAGCTTCGTCGGTTGGAAGCCTCAAGTCGTCTTTGGTACCGCCATTGTCGGTCAACAAGCTAACCTGAAGTGAAAGTGGAAACAAACAAACATCATTATACAAAGGAGACATTACTAAATCAAGGCAGTTAAATAGAGCACACATACAAATCCATCTTCAGAGATGTCAATTAGCTGGTAATCGGTACGAGCAACATGGGGAACCTGCAAAAAACACCGTATTTGAGCATAAGATAAGCCGAAAACCGAAAAGAATAATGGCAATTAATCTAGAAACAGACATACATCACAATTGTGAGAAGAGGGAACAATATCCTCGAGCTTTTTGCCATTGAAGATGTCAATGGCTACAAAGTGGCACTTTGCATGCCCGTGCTTGCCCGTCTTTGAAGTAGAAACTTCAACAACCTACATACAAACACAGACAGTAAACTCGCACATCCTACAGACAGTAAACATTCAATCTGCAAAGTTCAAGTTTTTAATGGATAATCACAATTGTCTTCTAAGAGCAGACCTAAATGAACAAGACCACCTCACCAATTGGGGAAAAACAGATTATTCAACCTACCCTAATCCCCAACCGTCAAAATCTAATGCAAATTAAATCTAATTTAGAGTGATCCAAATTTACGGGCATGTATTCATCAAATCAAATCCAAATTCAAATCCAAATCATCAAAATCAAAACAAATTGAAGCAACTAAACCAAACGAAATCGCGGATCCAAAATCAAACGAATACCTTGCAAGGGCGGCCCTTGATGACGATGTATCCACTCTTGCGGATGGTACCGGCTTGCTGCGGATAAGTTTTGGAAGCTCCGGCGTCAGCCTTAGACTCGAATTGGTGCTCCTCGTCCGACATGATTGAAAGCTCGGAGGAGTGAGAAAAGAACAGAGAAAGGAGAGAGCTTTTTGGGAGTGGGGGTGGGGCGGTGGGTGAGGCGAAATTGGAGAAAAAAGGATTTTATATCGACGGAAAGAGGCAAAGTGAGAGTGGGACTCGAAAGTGTTTATGTGATGATTTATATAATCTCTGTTGTGTCCGTATCGAATCACAGCCGTCGGTTTTTCAATGTGGTTTGATCAACGGTTTGGATTGATTGTACACTGATAATCTTTTATTGTTATTTTTAATTTAGATAAAAGATAGAAATTGATAGATTGAACTTAATTTTATCCTAAATTATATTGATCAGATTTTTGGTTCCCCTATAGACTATAGTACTTCATTAATCTAATTCAAATAAGATTAAATTTGTTTTAATGTTTTGGACATTTTTATATGTATCTTACTTTGATCCCGATATTTTTCAATTTAATTCTTTTGTCTATCTTACTTTGATCCCAATATTTTTCTTTTGAACCTATAAATTGATTTTAAAAATACCAATGAGTAATTTTTTTCTTTTTGTATTAGATGTCAATTTAATATTGATGTTCACAAGAAAAAAAAAATACTGAACATTACTGAGAGATAAAAAAAAAAAAACAAGAAGTTGAATACAGATTTTTTACATCAGATTTTAGCAAAATAAAGATTCAGCAAAATACAGATTTTTTAAAATAGATTTTAACAAATTACAGATTAACAAAATCTAGATTATTACTCAGGAGATTTTAGCATATTTTGCAAATTATATATTCAGCAAATTAGATATTTTTTTACAACATATTTTAGCAAATTACTGATTTTAATACATCAGATTTTACGAATTACAGATTCAACAGATTACAAAAAAAAAAAAAAAAAATAGCAAATAGGTGAAAACAGATCTTTTCAAAGCTCATGACAGATTACAAATCAAAATTTACATACTAAAAAGTGCAAATAACAAATGGGTGAAAATCACGCTTTGGCACTTTTCGGAATTGTAGCAAACAAGCTCCATTATGTAATTCAAAGACCAAACAAGCTCCGTTGTATGTAATTCACAAATCAACAAACCAAAATCACTCTTTCTTCTCCACGGATTAGGACTCCGAAATCACTCATATCATATCATATCATATCATATCATATGTACGCTCATTGCAGGCGGACATTCAGCCCGATGTCCGCTCCTTCGATTCCAATATGGTGATGACCCCTCCTTCAATTTCAAATATTCAGCGGTGGAATTCTTAAAAAGGTCCCGAATAAAATACGAAGATGAAGAAGAGAAGGTAGCGGATAAACCTGCTATAACAACCTCTTCAACTTCGTTTTCTTCAATGAACCTCCATTAGAGAGTCGGAGGCGGACATACAAAAAGGCAGACAATCAACAGTGGGCTTCAACAAACCTTCAAATCGGGCGATGTCCACTCCTTCGATTCCTATCGGGCGATGTCCGCATTGGAGAAGAACCGGTCAACTCCGGTGTCTTGTCTTGAAGGATGAGGAATGAGGAAGTAGATACACCCTCTCTTAAGCTCGGACTCCGACGGTGGTTGTCATGGCCAACTCGGCACCTCTGGATCTCGTTGATTCACTCGAGAATAAGCTTCTAGATCCAACACCTCTCTCTTCCTAGGCCAACCGATTCGCTATCAGTGCAGCGAAATCGCCATGGAACCTCGGCTCATCGGTTTCCTTGAAGCTAAAGCCGAAGACATTTGCTCTTCCTAAGGTATTGATCAACAAATCCAAAGACCCGCCGCCATGGAAGATCCAAACTCGTCATAGAGGTAGATTGATATGAAGTTTGGGAAGAAGGTGAGGGAGAATGAAGATCCGTCATCAGCGCACCAAAGTCTAGGTTTGTGTACTTTTAGTACGCGTAGACATTTCCTTAATTTGGAATGCGCGATGATCGAACATTTGTTTAATTAGGATAGAAAATTGGGTCGATGAGCCCAATTTCCTCTTAAAAAATAACCTATAAAATATTAATAAAATTTATAACCATTTTTAAGAATAAAATAGAAGTACCGTTTAACAGATGATTTTGTGTACTTTCCTATTTAATAGATAATTATACGGATTTTTCACCCGGTAACCTTATGATTTTGCCTTTTTCGTGAGGTACACAAAACTTTAACTTATTTCACGTGATAATCCTGAGTTAATAGTCAATTTTATCTCGCGCCCAAGTCCGTTAATTTAACCCTTTTAACCTTTTCCTTTGTGTTTTCCGTTTAGTGTGTAAATTATTAAAAAGAAAATTCGTTTAATTTACAAAATTAAAAACAATAGAAAAGAGAGACGAACGGAGAACGAAGTCCACGGACGAAGAACACAACGAACTTCGAGAGAAAATGGTGACTCCAGGGGCAAGGCTCCAATAGGTATGTTTCTAATATAGTGTGGCTACAGTTCAAATATTAGAATTTAGAGATTTGGATTTGGGGATTTTTGTTAAATTGAAATTTTTAGGGTTTAGGGTTAGGATTTTGTAGTTGCTTAGTGCGTGAGATTTTGTTGAATGCAAGTACTTTGATGCCTTGATTATACGTGAAGCATTAAGGGTCTTTGAAATAGTAGAAACTCCTTTTTTTAAAAAAAACTTATATGATACATTAATCTTGGTTATTATTTTGGTATATTGATTATAGTTTTGCTTTGTGCCTTTGTAGAATGGAACATAATATTTTGTTGCAAATGCGTTACATTCAAATTTTACTTCGGTTAAAAAATATATTTAACCGATAACATTATGTAATTTTTTCTTGCTAATGTTCTTTGAAAGTTTCAGGAGCTTTTTTTAATGAAAAAGAAACTACGGTAGCTTTTGAAAGGGTATACCTACCATTAATGCAAATGGGATCACTCGTGCCAAAACTGTCTGCTTCATGAATGTCCCTCATCACCACCGAATTGGAGATTCAAAAACAAAAATAATTAGAATTTTAAAAAGTGAAAAAATAGTAAAAGTGAGAGATTATGTGAGAGGGATAGATAGGAGACAAAGTGATTGGAGACAACTAGACCTGTCAAACAGGTCGAATTATCTCGGGTTCGGATTCATTACGGGTCAGATCGGGTCATGAAATGCTCAACCCAGATCCATATCTAACAGGTTCGGGTCGACCCAATGAGTCAGAACGTTGCTTATCCATAATTTTTTAAATGTCATTTACTATTCATACACGTTATTTAAGAATGATGAAAAAATATGTAAAATATCATTTTTTATTATTTGTTATAATTTCATTCTTTTTAATTTGAAGTATGAAATTATATATAATATATAAAACCATACATGAATAGTAAATGATATTTAAAAGTAGAGAAAATTTGCGCCGAAGGCGCAAATTTTCTCCCCAATTTAGTGATTGTCCCCCAACTCCGTCAAATTGGGCTTTTGTCCACCTAAATTTTTTTGGACAAAATTGCCCTCCCATATATAAGGGTCTATGCTGTAAACCGCTCTCTCTCCTCACTCTGTTCTTCTCGTCGCGTCCTTCGTACGATTCGCTCTCTTCTCTCCATCTTCTTCGAAGCCATTGTTGCGGTTGAAACCGGCGGTTCCTTTTCGATTATGTTCCAATGGCAGAGAACAAAGTCCCCGACGACATCGAGGGACCTGCTGTTGCTGCAATCGACGATAAACATTCAAGCGATCCTTCAAATGGCGGTGTGTTATCTGTGTTTATAGTTTTATACTTGTTTTGAAGTTGAAACCGACATTTCTTTTCTATTTTTGTCGAGTTTCAGAGAACAAGGACTCCGATGAAATGGAAGCAGTTGATGTTGCTGCGGTTGACGGTAAAACTGGAAGCGATTCGGCAGATGACGGTTTGTATTCTGTGTTTATGTCTTTTATGCATGTTTTTTGTTTTTCCCCCCTTATTACTGTGTTTGATATCTAATGTGTCTAATTTGCAGTGAAGAAAAGGTCTTCTGAGAAGGTTCCTTCAGTTGAAGGTAGCAGTTCATCCGGTCCTTCAAGCAGAGGTGTGTTGTTATTGTTCTAAAGTTTTGTGTTTATATTTTTCCAGGCCTTTGTTGTGTTTTTCTATCAAATGTATACATGCATTTGGTATTTTTTCTTTGATTTTAGCATAAATGCCTATTTCAGCATAATCTGTAAAAGACCTATTTTAGCAGATTTTGTTATTCATGCTGAAACTGTTGTTGTGTATTCTTTGTGTGTGTTTTTTAGATGATAACGCCTCTGCAAGTGATCTTCAAGAATATAAACGGGTCAATGGGGGGCACCCGCATACACATCCTGGATGTGCGGCACCCGCATACACATCCAGGATGCGCACCAAGTGGCATGCCCGTGGACGATTTCCGCGTGTTGCCACACGTGTGGAGTGAAGGATTTAAAAAAAAAAAAACGTAATAATAAAAAAACAAATAAAATAATAATAATTGAATTTGATTTTAATTCATTTATAAAAAAAACAAATAAAATAATAATAATTGAGTTTGATTTTAATTTATTTATAAAAAACAAATAAAATAATAATAATTGAGTTTGATTTTAATTTATTTATAAAAAAAATTATAGTGTAATAAAAACATAAATTACAAAATTGAGTTTTATTTTAATTTATTTATAAATAAATTTATTTTTATATTTATTTATAAAAAAATAAACACATAAATAATAAATAAAATAAAATAATTTAGTTATATCAAATAAATAACATTAATACTTTAAACAAACAAAAATGAGTTTTATTTTAATTTATTTATAAAAAAACAAATAAAATAATAATAATTGAGTTTGATTTTAATTTATTTATAAAAAACAATTAAAATAATAATAATTGAGTTTGAATTTAATTTATTTATAAAAAAAATTATAGTGTAATAAAAACATAAATTACAAAATTGAGTTTTATTTTAATTTATTTATAAATAAATTTATTTTTATATTTATTTAAAGAAAAAATAAACACGTAAATAATAAATAAAAGAAAATAATTTAGTTATATCAAATAAATAACATTAATACTTTAAACAAACAAAATTGAGTTTAGGGTTAGGGTCTAGGGTTAGGGTTTAGGGTTTAGGGTTTAGGGTTTAGGATCGATACATGAGTACATAATATATTTTCCGATGTACATCCCAACCACCCCGTTTCCGAGGTATGCAGACCAAAGTCGATTAACTCAAACCAGCACGACTATATTTTATCAGCATCGAGGATTCTGTTGATTATTAATAAAAGAATATTTGAAGCTCGAATGCAATCGCGTACCATTATGGACCATCAGTTGTGGACTAAACCCTAACTGAAGAACATAAACCTCCCCACCGAAATCAGCAAAAAATTGGAGACTTGACTGCTCTACAAAGTACCGAATTTGAAGAAGATTAGAACTCGAAGAGCCATCGTGTACCGGCGTAAAGCTATCGAAGATTTAAGTTACTAGTTTTAGGGAAAAATAATACAATTTCATATAATTTATAAAAAAATCAATATATATATATAATGATTTATTTATTCTATTTCATTTAATAAAATTGTATTTAAAAAATATTACTAAAGATTGTAAAATAATACAATTTAATATTATTTAAGTTATGAGAGAGTACACAACTAGGATGTGTGTGAACTTTATGCGCATTTAGGATGTGCACACACATTTAAGTTATGAGAGAGTACACAACTAGGATGTGCACAACTAGTTGGAGCAATGTGAAGATTCTGAAAGACAAATACTTGAGGTATGCTATAGCCTGTGGCGAACAGAATTGGATGTGTTGAGATGAGGACTATCCGAGATTAGCTAGATGGAGCAATGTGAAGATTCCGAAAGAAAAAAGATTTGAGGTCTGTTATAGCCTATGGCGAAAAGGTCGTATTATATATGTTTACAACACTATTTAAAAACGCGAGCAACATGTTATTTATTTGTAAATGTAATGGAACAATGTGAAAAAGTATCGAGCATTCCGTTGATTAAAAAAAGAAGATTTGAAGCTCGTCCTCAATCGCGCACTATTATGAACCATTAGTTGTAGACTAAACCCTAACTGAAGAACATAAACCTCCCCACCGAAATCAGCAAAAAATTAGAGACTGGACTAGTCTATAAAGAGCACATAAAACATCATCCCCTCAAACTTTTACCCTACACGAGGATATGGAGGCAAGTTCTGGCCTCCCCTAAGCATCCGTATGTGGAATTGAAGAAGTTGCAGTTCGATCTCATGACTGTGAGGAGATTCATGGAAGGTGGCGGTGAGAATGATGCAATTGTTGTGTTTGAGCGGAAGAATGAGGCTTTAGAGTAGGAGAAGAGGTAGATTGAAAAGGAATTGATGGATCGTGTCATCAAACTAGAGGAATTAGTTGCGACCTGGCTCGGGACAGAGGCTAAGGGGAATGTTGATTTCAAAGACTCGGGTATATAACACAATTTGTTTCTCTACCATGTTTAAGATGTTAATTGATCTATTTTAATTCTCAAATTAATAAGATCCAACATGTTTAACTGAAAAAGATCATAAAAATAAAATAAAATTTTTAATCTATAAAATTAAAAAATATATAAAACAATAAATAATAAATAGAATAAATTTATTTATTTACGTAAAAACAAATACAATTATAATAAAGTAGAAAAAAATATAACAATTATTTTATTTTTTATTTACGTTTTTATTTTATTTTTTTTAAATCCTTCACTTGCCACGTGTGAAAACACGCAGAATTTGTCAGCGGGCATGCCAATATGTGCGCATCCTGGATGTGTACGCGGGTGCCGCACATCCAGGATGCGTTTGCGGGTGCCCAACTCACCACCCAATATAAATGTCAATTTGATGTGAGTATATTTTTTTTGGGTGGTGAGTTGGGCACCCGCAAACGCATCCTGGATGTGCGGCACCCGCGTACACATCCAGGATGCGCACAGATTGGCATGCCCGCGGAAAAATTCCGCGTGCTTCCACACGTGGGAACTGAAGAATTTAATTAAAAAAAAAGTAAATAATAAATAAAATAAAATAATTTAGTTATATAAAATAAATAAAAAAATACATAATAAATAAACAAAATAAAACTAATTTGATTATATACATAAATAAATCAAGAATTAATGAAAAAAATAGTATAATTAATACATGGATAAATATATATATAAATATATAATAAAAAAAATAACTATTTAATAAATTAATAAAAATATAAATATAAATATATATAATCAATACATATATAAAAACAATAAAAAATAAATGAATAATTAATAAAAATAATATTTAATAAACATTGAATAAAAAATCTATTTATATAATTACTATAATTACTATATATATATATATATATATATATATATATATATATATATATATATATGTATGTATGTATGTATGTATGTATGTATGTATGTATGTATGTATGTATGTATGTATGTATGTATGTATGTATGCATAAATAATATAATCACAAACATAGATAAATAAATTAAATTTATTCATTGATAAATTAATTATTATTAAATTATATTAATTTAAAATATTTAGTAATATTCTTTTAATAAAAAAAGTCAATTAAATATAATAAAACAAATAAACATATATGAATTAAAAAATCAATTAAATCTTGAAATTAGGTAATAACAAAAAAATAATGAAAATTAAATTAAATTTGATTGGTTATTTATGTAAATAAAAATATACATAATTAATACATAAATAAAAATAGTAAAAAAATGAATAGTTAATAAATATATATATATATATAATTAATTAATATACAAAAATATATGTATAATTAATAAATTGGTAAAAAATAATAAATAAATAATTTATTTATTTATTACATTGAATTTTTATTGTTTTATAATTTTTTGATTTTTTTTGTAAATAAATTAATTTATTATATCTATATATAACTTTAAGTCAGAAGACTTTGCTGAGGTGGCGATCTCTCCTTTAATTTAGGTATTTTGACCAATCACGTTTTATCTCCTACTTTCCTTTCCCTTCCTAATTTCATCATCGCTCCTAGGGTTACCACCTCCCACCGCCTCCGAATTTTTGGCTGATGGAATCCTCCGCCTCTTCTCCAGTTCCACCTACTGTCTCTCCTCCGAATCCATCTACCACCGCCTCCGACTTTCTACCGCCTCTCCTCCGAATCCTTGCTCCCTCTCCTTCTGCCCTTGCTTTCGTCCTCCACGTTCTCTTCGCCTCTCCTTCTGCCCTTGCTTTTTCTTAATTCGATACCGGAAATTCATCATGTAGAGGCGTGCCGGTCGAGGTTTACAAGTGGTCTCACCCTCCCTTTGCTGCTCATATCAGAGGCTCCTAGGTGACCTTTGTTCTTAATATGTCCAGTTTGTTCTATTATTGCAATTTTCTTTTTGTTGCTTATAATCAACCCAGAAATCAATTTTTTTTGTTGTTTTTCATCCTCCAGATCCTACTTCGACTTCTTTTTTTGAACTATCAATTCGATTTCATCGAATCTCGAAATTCTGATCAGAAACCCTGGGTTCCTAATCTGTTCCATCCTACATTATTTAAATTCGCTTGAAAATCCCCATAGAACGAAACCCATATATGAATCATTTCCCACATACAATTTATTGTGGCTCTTTTGAATTTCTTCACCAATTTCGCTTCATATTGAGATTAGGCTTTAGTTTTAGGGTTTTCCTTCCCAATTTGACATTTTGGATAAACTTTTCACAGGCTTAGGGTTCATTAATTGGATACAAATGAAAATAGAAATGAGATGGATTTACAGTTTACTGTTTAGTGTTTCCTCAGAAATCTTGGTTGAAGAAGCCATTGCTAATTACTTAAGCTTCTGATATGTTCTTTTCTATAATGGTGATCTTTAACCACACCAAACACCCTGGAATGATACCCAATGTGCTCTAAGGGAAACTTCCTGTGATCTTGCAGATGCGGCTCTGACATTGCTTCTTTCATAAGTTGTTACTGAGACACAAATTCATAAGCTGTTACTTCTTTTTGTTTCTGTTGCATCACATTTTTTGTTGTTCGCCTTTTACTGTTACTTCGCTATGCATTTTTAGATGCTATGCATCATATTTAACTAATGATTATTTTTTTTTACCGTTGCGCCACCTTCAAATATTACAGGATCCATTCATGTGGTTGGTGGTGCTCCAAATATTCAAGTGTTCGCACCCTGTGCTGGATATGTGTTGCATATCAAGGAGCTAATAGATGTTAGGGTCAGTTGCAAAGGCTATGAAACATCTTGCTGATAACCCTCACGCATACAACCAGTTTATATTGAGGTAAACTCTACGATTATGCTTTTGCAACAACCCTTTCTCTACACCACAGCGAGACTTGGCAATCTCTTTGCTATGAGAATGCTAATTGATCTTATTGCTTCTTGGCTAAAAGGTGGAAGTATGAAGGCCCATCAGACTCATTCAAAGCACTTCTCGATATGGCTACAAAGTCTTGCCGTCTTTGTATTTTGTTGGCAACTAGCATCCGAGAGAGGGAAGAAAAAAGCTCATTGTCAAGACGCCCCTGCAAGTGTACCAGAGGTCCTGGAACTGTTTATCATGTATATATCCGAGAAAGAGGGAAATTTGAAATGGAGTCCATTTTCCTCAGGTGATCTTCTTTCGATAATATTAAATTTTATTAGAGCCCTTGCTGAAAGACAAACCACAGTCTAGAAGGAAACACCCCATATAATCATTCAATCCAATGTGCATACATTGTTAGGCTTGAAATTATCATGATATTGATCATCGCTTTTGTTCATGTTCTACTGGACAGGTCAAATAATTTGACGCTGGAAGCCCTCAATCACGTCGTCTTTTAGAAATTTAATCACTTGAAACATGTGCATGTATGGAAGCAGGAGAGGTCCGAAAGCCTCAGGCCGGGAGGCGATGAGCTGAAAATCTGTAGGATTTACCCTCATGGCTTGACACAGAAACAAGCTCTGTCCGCATTCAGATTCCAAGGAGATGCTGATTTTAAGAGGCATATACAAAACAATCCCTGTTCGAAGTTTGAAGTGATTTTCGTTTAGGGCATTTTCTAGAACAAATTCATCTTTTGAAGCAAATTGGTTGGTTTAGACTGTTTAGTGTTGCTTCTGATCTTCATTTTTTATAGGCGTGCTCTTTATTCTGCTTAATGTCACTTATGTGTGTGTTGGATGGTGGGTTTGTTTTTGTTCGCTTTTAGAATCTATTTTCTTTTTTTTGTTCGTTTTTTGAATATATTTTCTATCTATTTATTTCTCTTAATTTGTTTTTAAAATTTTAATCCTTCGTATATCCTATCATATTATTAGTATACATCATATCAGCCAAGTAGATATTATTACCTTGATAACCTTTTTTTTTAAAACCTTAATGATTTATTCGATTTTCTTTTATCCGAAATCCTAATTTCCTTCAAACCAATTACCTAAAATTTGATATTCTTTCCAAAATATGGATTTTTCTTTTATCACTTCTAATGTGGGGTTATCTGATTGTCCTTACTCCGTTATATTTGCTTACCACTTATCTCCATCTCCTCACACATCAAAAGGAAACTACATCTTCATTCTTTTCTTTTATGCAATGGCATTTCCATTGAATCCACAAGTCTTAAGATATTGGTCAGTGATCTACGATCAAGGTGTTTATATATAGTTACAGTATTTTCCAAATCTCAATTTCATGGGAGCAAAACAAGATCACCATTATGGTTTTTATTGACGAAATGGTATGTACAAATAACTTCCGTTTTCTTTTATATAGCTAATAAATGTGATAAGATAATTTACCGTTTGTATTTTTTTTTAATTTTTGTTCATCCTTATAATAAATTTTTTATAATTTATTTTTCTTTTTTTCCTCGCGCACGCGCCATGGCGCGGGGACTGTACTAGTTTATTATTTATTGTTTTATATGTTTTTTGTTTTTTAGTCATAAATAAATTTATTTTATTTAATTTTTTCTATACTTATTCTTATTTTTATTTGATATATTTTTTTCTACTTTATTATAATTGTATTTGTTTTTATGAAATTAATGAATTTATTCTATTTATTATTTATTGTTTTATATATTTTTTAATTTTATAAATTAAAAAATTTATTTTATTTTGTATGATCTTTTTCAGTTAAACATATGTATAGTTAATAAATTGGTAAAAATAATAAAAAATAAATAAATAAATTATTTATTTATAACTAATAAATTTGATTTTTTTGTAAATAAATTAGATTATTATATTTATTTTTTATTGTTTTATATGTTTTCTGTTTTTTATTCATAAATAAATTTATTTTATTTAATTTTTAATATTCTTATTCTTATATTTATTTGTTATATTTTTTTCTAATTTATTATAATTGTATTTATTTTTATGTAAATAAATAAATTTATTCTATTTATTATTTATTATTTTATATATTTTTTAATTTTATAAATTAAAAAATTTATTTTATTTTGTATGATCTTTTTCAGTTAAACATGTTGGATCTTATTAATTTGAGAATTAAAATAGATTAATTAACATGTTAAACATGGTAGAGAAACAAATTGTGTTATATACCCGAGTCTTTGAAATCAACATTCCCCTTAGCCTCTGTCCCGAGCCAGGTCGCAACTAATTCCTCCAGTTTGATGACACGATCCATCAATTCCTTTTCAATCTACCTCTTCTCCTACTCTAAAGCCTCATTCTTCCGCTCAAACACAACAATTGAATCATTCTCACCGCCACCTTCCATGAATCTCCTCACAGTCATGAGATCGAACTGCAACTTCTTCAATTCCACATACGGATGCTTAGGGGAGGCCAGAACTTGCCTCCATATCCTCGTGTAGGGTAAAATTTTGAGGGGATGATGTTTTATGTGCTCTTTATAGACTAGTCCAGTCTTTAATTTTTTGCTGATTTCGGTAGGGAGGTTTATGTTCTTCAGTTAGGGCTTAGTCTACAACTAATGGTGCATAATAGTGCGCGATTAAGGACGAGCTTCAAATCTTCTTTTTTTAATCAACGGAATGCTCGATACTTTTTCACATTGTTCCATTACATTTACAAATAAATAACATGTTGCTCACGTTTTTAAATAGTGTTGTAAACATAATACGACCTTTTTGCCATAATCTATAACAGACCTCAAATCTTTTTCTTTCGGAATCTTCACATTGTTCCATCTAGCTAATCTCGGATAGTCCTCATCTCAGCACATCCAATTCTGTTCGCCATAGGCTATAGCATACCTCAAGTATTTGTCTTTCAGAATCTTCACATTGCTCCATCTAGCTAATCTCGGATAGTCCTCATCTCAACACATCCAATTCGAAACTTACTTCATCATAGGGAATCCAAAATCTACAGCACATCGGAAATAGGGTGGTTGGGATGTACATCGGAAAATATATTATGTATTCATTGATCGATCGACGACTTATCTATGTCAATATTCACACTTATTCATTGTGTTTATTTCTTCTCATGAGATTTGCAGAGAACTAACATATTTTTGATGTTTGTAAATAGTTATGTATGCAAAATATTTCAAGCTAGACTCTAAACCCCTAAACCCTAAAAACCTCCCTAAACCCTAAACACTAGCCTAACCCTAAAATCTAAACCCTACACATCCTGAATGCGCAGACAGTGTGTGCACATCCTAAATGCGCATAAAGTTCACACACATCCTAGTTGTGTACTCTCTTATAAATTAAATAATATTAAATTGTATTATTTTACAATCTTTAGTAATATTTATTAAATACAATTCTATTAAATGAAATAGAATAAATAAATCATTTTTTTATATATATTGATTTTTTTTATATAAATTATATGAAATTGTATTATTTTTCCCTATTCGATCACCTAGTAGGCTTTTTTTTTAGGTAACATCGCCGAAGCGTATTAGAAGATTTCACTACGAAGGAAGGAAAGATGATTGAGGGGGCACCGTCTTGCGCAACGCAACGTTGGCCTTCTATCATCTTCTATCTGGTAGACTTTAGCTTTACGCTGGTACGCGATGGCTCTTCGAGTTCTAATCTTCTTCAAATTCGGTACTTTGTAGAGTAGTCAAGTCTCTAATTTTTTGCTGATTTCGGTGGGGAGGTTTATGTTTTTCAGTTAGGGTTTAGTCCACAACTAATGGTCCATAATGGTACACGATTGCATTCGAGCTTCAAATCTTCTTTTATTAATAATCAACAAAATCCTCGATGTTGATAATATATAGTCGTGCTGGTTTGAGTTAATCGACTTGGGTCTGCATACCTCGAAAACGGGGTGGTTGGGACGTACATCGCAAAATATATTATGTACTCATTGATCGATCCTAAACCCTAAACCCTTTCGAGTTCTAATCTTCTTCAAATTCGGTACTCTGTAGAGTAGTCAAGTCTCCAATTTTTTGCTGATTTCGGTGGGGAGGTTTATGTTCTTCAGTTAGGGTTTAGTCCACAACTGATGGTCCATAATGGTACGCGATTGCATTCGAGCTTCAAATCTTCTTTTATTAATAATCAACAGAATCCTCGATGCTGATAATATATAGTCGTGCTGGTTTGAGTTAATCGACTTTGGTCTGCATACCTCGGAAACGGGGTGGTTGGGACGTACATCGGAAATATATTATGTCCTCATTGATCGATCCTAAACCCTAAACCCTAAACCCTAAACCCTAACCCTAAACCCTACACATCCTGAATGCGCAATCAGTGTGTACACATCCTAAATGCGCATAAAGTTCACACACATCCTAGTTGTGTACTCTCTCATAACTTAAATAATATTAAATTGTATTATTTTACAATCTTTAGTAATATTTTTTAAATACAATTTTATTAAATGAAATAGAATAAATAAATCATTTTTTTATATATATTGATTTTTTTTTATAAATTATATGAAATTGTATTATTTTTATATATATATTGATTTTTTTAAATACAATTTTATTATGTTTTTATTTTTTTTTTAAATCCTTCACTCCACACGTGTGGCAACACGCGGAAATCGTCTGTGGGCATGCCACCTGGTGCGCATCCTGGATGTGTATGCGGGTGCCGCACATCCAGGATGCGTATGCGGGTGCCCCACATTGACCCGTTTTTTTTTCATACCTTATCCCCCTTTTTGTGTGTTTTTATGTTTATTCATGTTTATGAATGTGTCTTTTTAACAGAGATTGAAGTATTGCATTCCTGTAAAGGATAGATTTTGTGCAAAATCCAATGCTTACTGCGCCCTAGATGTATGTAATGTTATAGAGGAACATCTGTCTAAATCTGATTTTGAGTTGCTGAGGAGAAGTTGCTTTGGATGGGTTTTTGTTCAAAGAGATAAGATGAAACTTAATTTTCAGCTGATTTTATCAAATGATGCTTCGTTTGATTAAGAGTGATAAGCAGCATGAATTGTGGTTCAAGGTTGATGGTCTTGTTGCTCGGTTCTCTTTTGTAGAGTTTCATGCAATTACAGGGCTTACTGTCATAGATATTTTAGTTAAACCGCCCGCGAAATTTGCATGGTCTCATTTTCTTGGGCAGAAGCAGTCAAAGTGTACGTACGATGAGTTGTTGGAGGCATTTAAAAGATGTAGAAAATCGTCTCCAAAGAAGCTTCAGATGGAAAAGTTGTTGATTATCGAGAAAATGTTATTGTTCAGGCGTTCTAAAAGTGTTAAGAAAGATCATACTGCTCTTGTATGCAATCCAGCGAAATGTGAACTCTATCCATGGGGGAGGTTGTCTTATTCTTTGGTTGTGAAGTATTTAAAGAAGGTTCTGGTTTGTGATCGATCAGATCTGAGACCATCATATGAATTGTTTGGATATATTTATGCTTTTCAGGTAATTAACTTCATGGATATATGTTTCAGCACCTGTTTGGATACTAGAGGCTTTCCCGGTGATTTCTGATAAGTTTCTTTGCGATTTCAAAGTTCGTGTGGGTGATCCATATTCTTTTCGTTGGGAGTGTAAGTTACGACATACTTACGTTGAAGCGCAAAAGTTGTTTGATGGTGATCTGGTATTATTTTTGTCTCAGCTCTATCTTCATACAATCTTCTTTTTTTATTAAGTTCATTTTTATAATTTCAGTTGTCTTATTGTGTGTTAATATTGTTGGTTATGTAGGCACCCATTTTCCCAACTTTTGGGGAGTTTGCAAGGTCCCCAGGGATGGTCTTTAAAGATGAAGTTGCTCACCCCATTCTTGATCACATGACTGAACCTGTATTTTCCCAACCTGAGGAAGATAAGTTGTATGATTGTTGGAGACTTAGGACAAGAGCGTATTGGAGACGGTTCAATTGCTTTGCAGATGATGATTTATCATTGGATATACCTTCTGCTGAAACCCAAGGCGGACAACAACAAGAAGTCAATGAAGAGTCAGGTGGCAATGAAAGTGGAGGTGCTACAGGTTCGAAGAAGCGAAAGTCTGCGAGTAAAGTCATGTCATTGGTGAAGAAACAGAAGATTGAAACAAGCAAACCTACCACAACGCGGAGAGGTCGGTCTGCTGGTTTAATTTCAGCTAAACAAGCCGATGTCATCTCCAAATCTCCCTGTGAAATTGGTTCTACTAAAAAAAAAGACAAGGGGTAAGAAAATTTCAGCTGCAAAGAAACCATCAACCGTTGAAGATGTAATTGCGAGACCTATATTTGTATTTCGCAAGAGAGGTAAATCTGCTTCCGAAGATTCCAGTTATTTGTTTATGCCAATTGAAGTTGCATGTCCATCCTTTCATCGAGTTGCTGAAACTGGATTGAGGCCGCCCTGCACCTGCAAAGGATTCTTTGTTATTTAAGGATGGGAATGATGATGCTAATGATAGAGTAGCAGAGGGTCCCGGGGGGGGGGGGGGGGGGGGGATGTGGCTCAAGGAGGGGATGATGCAATGAATGTTGAAACTGATGAATACGTAAACAATGAAGGCACTGAGAACGTTGTCAGAGATGATCACTTGGAAGGAGCGGGGAAGAATGTGGGTGGTGAGACTGATGATTTCAACAAACAAGGGGGACATCCTAGCTGGTTGAAAGAAATACAGATGAGGTTAGATAAGCTTGAAGAGTTGCCTCAAAGAGTTTCTGATTTGTCTGTGAGGGTGGAGATGCTTGAGGAATGTTTGTCAGGATGTTTAAAGTTGGTGGATGTTGTTGATGATCTACTGAAGAAGGTAAATTCCTTAGAAAATAAGTTTACAATGCAAGAGTCAATGCAATTTAAGACACAGTCATCCAATGTTGCAACTTGTGACCCAGTGATTTCAAAGGTTGTGAATGAGGTGTTGGATGAAATTTGGGAAGAGGTACCTACTGAGATTCTAGGTCAACCAATTGGTACAAATGTTTCAGCATCTGTGAATGAGGTTATACCTATTACACTTGTTGAAGGGTAGAAGTCATTAGATTCATCTTCAGGGCATGTATATGCTGTTGACTTAGGGCGCGACTCTGATTTTGATTTGAAGGGTGAGGAACAGTGCTTAGATGAAGGCATTTCTGGCGGGTTGGGGAAGGTGGTGGGTGGTCCTGAAGTCAAGGTTGTTGGAACTAAAGTTGCTGAAACAAAAGTTGCTGAAAGTAAAGTTGCTGGAACCAAGGTTAATGCAACAGAAGATACTGAAGCCAAAGTTGATGGAATAGAAGATGCTGAAATGGTTCATGTCGAAGTTGTATCACCTCATTGCCAAGTAGTCAAAGATGCTGAAATGGGTGATGTTAAAGGTGGTGCTGATGCAACAAAAGATGATGCAAGCAAAGATGCTGCTGGTGACTTAATGACCCCACCCCCTAGAAAAACAATACATTTAAGTGATGGAGAAGGTGATGATGACAACTTGGTGAAGAAGTCACGCACTCAGTGGGATACAATTTCCAAAGATCCTAAATGTGCGCAAGAAATTGAAGATTTCAGGCGTTCAAAGCGTCTTCCAAAAGCGAGTAGTTTTCTGTTGAGCCCGTTTGTTGCTGAAAAGGTAAGGATCCCGAAGCATGTTGAAAAAAAATCATTGCTCAGCAAGGTTGATCATGACTTCATGTATCAATGTGTTAAAAGCTCAAGGTATGTCCATCTTAAATTTTCATGTGTGTTTTCGAGTGCTCTAGCAATATATAAATATAAATATATATATATATATATATATATATATATATATATATATATATATATATATATATATATTTATATATTTATATATTTATATATTTATATATTTATATATATATATATATATATATATATATATATATATATATATATATATATATATATATATATATATATATATTCTGACCTGATTTTTTAATCTTGTAATAATATGTGCAGGGATTTTTCAGTACTTTTAATGGGAGCTAGAAAAGAGAAGTCATTTTTTAGAAACATTGTTAGGAAGGATGGTTGGCTTGATACAGATGTAAGTATGCTGAAACTGTTTTTCTTTTCAGCATCTTTTCGAGTAAATGTAACTATGTATGTATTTCTGTTAGTATGATTTTCAGCACCTTACACTGTTTACTGTTTCAGCACCTTGAAGCTGGACTGGTTCACATGAGGAAGAGAGTCAGTGAGGATCCTAGCAGCTTTGAAGGCATTGTCGTGATGGATCCTATTTTTCATCAGAAATATCTTCCAGAATGCACGTTATCTTACGAAGAAACAACCCCTGTTGAAGAATTCACTGCTAGCTACTTCCTGGGCTTATATCCTAGCGATTATCCCAAGAGTTGGGAGTCTGCAACAAAGGTCTACACCCCATTCAACATAAACAATGAGCATTGGATTGCATTGGAGATAAATCTTGTTGAAAAGGTTATAAATGCATATGATTTCAACCACTACTTTATGTCTGCTGAAAAGCTTGTTGATCATCTGTGCGCGATGGCTGAGTGGTTGCCAATTCACTTGGATAAGGCTGGTGTGATCCCAAATTTTCAACCGTCTACATTCCACATTAACAAGGTCCTTGATCTAGTGCACGATATAACTGGGTATGGAAACCTACATTTACACTGTTTTTAAAGTCATTCAGAAGCATTTTGTTGTTGTGCTTGTTATCAATATATTTTGTTTCATTTTTTGCAGCGCATCTTGTGGGGTGTTTGTACTGAAAGCAATCGAAGCACTTGTGTTTGGGGGAGATGTCAGGAAGTTTACCAATGAAAGAATCTTTCGATACCGAGAACTTATGGTTTCAGACTTGATTCAAGAGAAATGGAGCTTTAAATTCTAGTTAACAGCATCTTGTGTGTAACACCATCTATCAGATTTAGGGATTTCAAGACATTCTAATGTAGTTGTAGTTTAGATGTATGTCCGTGGAATATTCTGGACAACCGATGGTCTTTTGTAGCATTTTGGATGCATTTTCAGTGGCACTCTTTGAAGCTAGTGAAATTGACATTTATCTAATGTTTTAAGGTAAATTGTGTCTGCATTCCTGTTTCAGCATTGTTTTCAGCAAGTTTGTTTTAGCAAATATTTCAGCAAATACTTCACCATATCTGTTTGCTGAAACAGTTTATAAGTTGCCCAAAAATCAAAATCATCATTATTTGTCTGTATCTATCTGGTGTTGAGCTTATTAAATAGACATTTAGTTAATGGTATAATGTAAATTGTTCAGTTTTCCTGTTTCAGCATTTTGTTTCAGCAAGTTATGTTTTCAGCATTTTGTTCAAGTTGACACCAACATACAATGTTAATTTGCCATATTTTAGAGAAACACAGAAATATAATCTCCAAAGAGGGGACTTATTGCGTTTGTTAAGGTGCCATATTTCGCTCAAGTTATGTTTTCAGCATTTTGTGCCAGGACGTTGTTTTCAGCACATTTTTCATGCTGAAACAAAGAGGATTGTCTAGATCAAAGCTTCAGCATAGCAATAAATAGTAACCATAATGAACTAAAAATAATACGATATAGCAATGACACAGAGTACAATTGATTAAAAAAAACACAAAGCATCTCATAAAAATCATATCAGATTGCTGAAACAGTGTAAAACTGAACTAAAAATTAAAATCATCATATTTTTTCGGTAGCCAGCTGGTGTTTGAATTCTTCCCGTGCTCCCTTTGAAGCCATTCCTTACTGTATTTTGCTTTTCTCACAAACTCCCATTTGGAAAGTATCCTTTTACAAGGAGGTCGACCACATATCTTCCTTACATTAGGGGGTAACATTTAATCTGTTTAATATATTCAGAAAGGTTTATTTCATCATCAGGGAGGACTTGATATATGGTTTCAGCATGTGCTAAAATCCAAGCTTCATTTGTGTAGAAACTAGCAACAAAATCTGACACAGCAAGCCTTTTAGTCACTATTGCCGACAGAGCATGTACACATGGGATTTTTTGAATGTCAAACACCCTACAGGTGCATTTTTTTGCTGAAAGATCAACAACAGTCCGCGTACCTTCTCCAGTAACTTCAAAGACATACTCATTCAAGCGCTTTACAGTGTATGCACCGACATCCTTTTGCAATTCTTGGATCATTTTCATTATTGCAGGGGCGACTCTCTGTGTATTCAGTGCTGCAAACTGCCTTCTCTCTTGAGACCTCTCTGTGAACTTATCTCTAAAAATTCCAACAGTGCAACAATGGGCAAATTTTTTTTATCACTCAAAATAGAGTTTAAGCTTTCAGCGTTGTTGGATGTCATCATGTTATATCGATTACCCTTTGCATGTGCTCTTGCCCACCTCTCCAGCCCCGCGGATATCAAATAGGTTGCTAGGCTTGGGCATTCTTCTTTTATACGGTCAAATTGGTGTGCAAAATCACCAACAGTGTAGGTTTCAGCAGCCTGTTGGAACATGTCTGCAAGATGCCTTTTCTTGAAAGTTGCTTGGATGTTCTGCTTCAAATGCCACATGCATACGCAATGGGTAGCATTAGGGTATATCTTTTTGATAGCCTTAGCAATGCTGGAATGCCTATCAGAAACAAACACCAAATCATCTGTAGGTTGTATAACTTTACTGAGTTGCTGAAAAAACCACTCCCAAGATGCATTATTTTCTGTGTCAACAATCCCAATAGCAATCGGGTATAATTTCATATTTGCATCTTGGGTAACTGCTCCAAGCAATGTACCCTTATATTCCCCTATTAAGAATGTGCCATCTACTACAACAACCTATAAATAAGACATACACAATTTAAATGCTGAAATCATCATAATTTTGCAAAATTATAAATGATTATGTACATATACATACCTTTTTTAAGATGGAGAATGCTCTAATGGATTGTCCATAAGACAGGAACATGTATTCGAACCTTTCAGCACTGTCTGTTTTAATGAGAGCTATTGTTCTTGGATTTTTCTCCATAAGAATGTGACAATATGACGGCAAGACAGCAAAATTTGATTTCGGTGACCTTTTTTCTCTCAGTTGTGCTATTCGTGCTGCCTTCCATGCCTTCCAATAAGTAATTGAGATCTTGTGGTCCGTTCTCATCTTATCAATAATTTGTTTTGGGTTGTATCCACTGTCAAAAAAACACTGAGATTAGTAAATGATTGCTAAAACTACCAATAAATATAGTGCTGAAATGAAAGCTGAAATTAATATGATAAAAAAAACAAAAAACAAAAATGTTGAAATTAAATGTTGAAACAGTATACACCTTGATTGTATGAGGCTGACAATAACATTGGATGGTGCATGCTTGCAGTGTCTTGTTCTTGTATCCCATGTGCATGTGTGTATATCTCTATACAATATTACCTCATGACAAATAGCTGAAATTCTCTTTGTATGCAATTTCCAATCACAATTTCAGTCTATGCATATTGCTCTATAATATTTTGGTGTTGATTTTTTAACCTCAAATCCAAATATGTCTGTCATAGACATAATGTATAGAGCATCCTTTACTGCCTGCCTAGATTCAAATGTTTTTCCAACATACATAACCCTTGGGCATTGAGTGACACGGTTGACAATACTGTCTGTGATAGAGCTTCCAGCACCCCTTTCATCAATTGTGTTCCCTTTTCTTTTCATCATGGCATAGCGCTCATTCCAATACCCATCATTGGAGTTATCTGAAAATGATTCACTGTTTTCAGCATTAGAGGAATATTAAAATCTGTCAGCATCCATATCGTCTTGTGGCACATCCTGAATCTCATCAAAAATAGAGATATTTTCTATTATATCCCTATTGATGCTATATCTGTCATCAGTTTCAGCAAGCTCATCAGTTTCAGCAAGCTCAGCAATAAGTGTGTTTATGGCAGAAGCATCTTCACGAAATTGAAATTCATGGACAACAATATCCAATGGCAAGGTATTGGTGACACACAACTCTACAGCAAAATTCACTCCATCCAGCTTACTCAACAACAAGAATTCTTTTAAATCAGCATCAGAATCTACCTTAAGCGGTGCTTTCAATGTCTTGAAGGGGTGCAAATGGCTGAGTTCCAATTCAACTGATTCATCAACATTGAATATGCTGTAAACCTTGTCCCTCAAGGTTAATAAAGTGATTGAATCCTCTAGCACAAAAGCTTTTGAAGTAGTGCTTCCATCGAACAGTAATCCTATTTCAGCAACTCTCCACTTTCCCCCATACACAACAGTTACAATGTTTGATGACATTCCTATCCCTTCAATTAATTGTTTGACAGTATTAAAGTACTTGAAATATAATTTGAATGCATTTCCGCAAAAAACGAGCAGGGTGAAAAAAAAACAAAGTTGCTGCAACAATTCAAAAAAAGATAACTGCAATCCACATGAGATCAATATTCGATAGTTTCAGCAATCAAAAACGATAGTTTCATTCCACATGCTAAAATGTTATATAGAAAATCGAAACACATACATGCATAAACACTTTTAGTAGCAATAAAAAAACCGAAAATCTGTTAGTTTCAGCAGATCTGGTAGTGCAAAATCAAAATAATTTCGTAGAAACTTTGCGCCTTCACATCAACAATCATAATCAATTGATAGAAAGTATTGAACTATAAGCGATCAAAACAAAAACAATATAAACGATCACAACAGATCTGTTGCAACGTTACTTGTAGCAGAAAAATCGAAAATATGTTAGTTTCAATGATCACAACAGATCTGCAATGAATCAATAGCATAATCAAAAGTTCGAAGAACATTGCTAAAGAGTAGTCCAAAATTACAGAAAAAAACGAGTGATAATGCTTAATTTGTTGATATGCGTACGTAGTTGAAGCAATTCAGCAATATATTTTTTGATTGAGCAACAGATCGATCATTTATAGCAGATAGATTGATTGATAGGCAAAAAATGATCAATTTTCAGCAGGAAGGATGAAGAGGAGGATGCTTGTTTGGCAAGTTTTTCGGTGGGTTTCGGTTTCAGCAGGGTGAAAAAATCGGTGGACAAATCCCAAATATGGAGAGGTTGGGAGACACATTCCTAATATAGCCCAAATTTGTGGCCTATATGGTAAACGCCCCTTAAAAGTAAACAGATGGAGTATTTTAATGACTATTTACATAGTTCTTAAACCTAAAATTGTTATATTATTGAAAAGAAGTAATTAATGTAGCTACAATCTATCTATATATACATATACTAAAACCGATGCATAACATCCTATGTGGCGCGTTGTGGTTGATTTTGGGGACAAAAATCCTATGTGGCGCGTTGTAGTTGATTCTAGGAAAAAATTAATAAAATAATATGTGATCATAGTTTATAGACAGTTATATACTTATATAAGTCACAATCTATCTATATATATTTATATTTTAGTTAATTGACATAAATATAAATAAAAAATACTTCATAGTCATACTTACCAAAATATGAATAGATAAATATGTAGTATTTGATAAGTGCTATTTTATTTATATATAGATTATTTTTTGGTGGAAAAAATTAATCCGTGGATAGATAATTTAGTAAATTAACGTAATAAATCTATACTATATATTTAATAAATTGGATGAGATTAAATTAATGGTAGGTTAGAAAAAAAAATTACTTTATAAATGGGAATTTTCTTTATATTTTGAGAGAATTTAAATAAAAGATATTTAGATTTATTTATATGAAACTACCTAAATTATTTATAATATTGTATTAATGTATTCTCCGTACACGGGACGGGACTTACACGAGTATCTTATAAAAGAGTAGATATTATATAAGGAAAAAACTATATCAATATAATTAAACGTAATAGTAGTAATAATAAAAATAATTAATAAAATTAATTTTCATAGTCATAGTTACCAAAAATATTAATAGATAAATATGTAATATTTGATAGGTGCTATTTTATTTATATTTAGATTATTTTTTGATGGAAAGAATTATTTATATCAAAATCAATCATTTAACAATTGTTATTTAAGATCTGTCTATATTTTTTTTGAGGACAAAATAAATAATTAAAACATTATATAGCCATATATGTAGCCACAATCCATCCGTACATAGATATTTTAGTAAACTAATATAATAAATATATACTACATATTTAATAAAAAAGAATATTAAAATATTTTTAACAATCAACTATCTAATTAAATTACGTGAGATTTAATTAACCATAGATTAGAAAAAAAACTTTTACGTAGTACCTTATAAATGTAAATTTTATTTATATTTTGAGAGAATCTAATTAAAAGATATCTAGATTATATATAACCTGTCGAACTAATTTTATTTATATTTATATTATTTTTTGAAGGAAAAAATAATTTATAGTTAGATTAACGCATTCCCCGTACACGGGACGAGATCTACACTAGTAGTAATATATATTTTTATACACATAACAATTTGCAATGTTAAATTATAAAGTAAAGTTGGTGATAAAAAAAAGATGATATTCAATACTAATTATTATTATTATTATTATTATTAAATTTAAATATTAGGTTAAATTATAATTTATTTAGATTTTTATTATCTTAGAGCTTGACCCAACGGGAGATCCATAGATTGACCCAACCCGACCCAGAAATTTGCGATTTCAACAGGTTCGGGTCGAAATATGTGGCAAAACCCACGTTTTAGAGGTCAGGTCCTCAAATCGGGTCACGTTTTAACCGGTCTAGAGACAGCAGATCCTTACTGCCATTCATGAGCCGACCACCCAATACCACCTGATAAATAAAGCCTAGATTCAAAGACAAATCTAAATCTACTAATTAAAAACTCATAAATATCCCCCAAACAACGTACTCCTACTGACTGCCACAAATCCAACCCTATCCGATCATACTTGGCAACAAACCTCCAGCCAAAACAGAGCTTGAAATTTAAGAGCATCCGCAAGGACCACAACCAAGGTTATCTTATAACATCAACAACTACAAGGGGCAAAACTTTAAATAAAGGAAAAAGGTTACCTTGGTGTGAGTGTCTCACCATGTATAAGAGTACCATAGATACAAGATAAATGAGGGAAAAAAAAGATAAGACAAACTCATGATTGTCGAGTAAAAATATAAAAATAAACGAGATGTCAAAGAGTGAAAATTATTTTAAAACAAATTAAACGAGGTGTGAAAATATTATGAAGAGAGAAAAAAAAATGAAAAAGAAATTATGGTTGTGGACTTGCGGACGATTAAGTGTGGAGAGGTAAGGGGTGAAAAACTATATGGTGGACAAATAAATTATAGAGTAAATATATAAAAACCATAAAGGAAAAAAATTGAGAGAGTGAAAAATTATTTAAAAGAAACAAATAAATAAAATGCCCAAAATATTACAGTATAAAGAGACAGGAAAAATGGAAAGGGCATGGAACAATAGCAATATAATAAGAAAATTACAGCATCTTTTCAACTTTCAACGCCAACCAAACTGAAAAGGTCTCATACCCACAAGTGAAAATAAACACAAGCAAACGATCCATGAGCCACTTTTAGATCACAAAACACACTATAGGAGGCAAACTCAAAATCATGTGGCATTATGATAAGCATAATCCAACAACAACAAAAAAGACGGTTAATCATAGTCATACAAAAGCACTAATTAATGATAAGATAAAAACAAACTCCCAACCCCATAAACTCAAAACAGTAAAAATGACCATTTAAGCTGAAATATTATAATGCCACTCCCAAATTTTGTAAACCTTCTTGGTTTACACACAGTTGGGGAGTAGAATTACTTGTTGCCAATGTCCTTGAGGCCGCAAATCTGCTCCTCTCCCATAGCAGACATAACGCTCACAATGAGATCCTTTCCCTCGCCGAATCCATCCGTGATCTGTACAAAGTTCAGCAATTATTATCAACATCAGGGAAAGGGTAAACCAAACAATGCAATTCACTTGTAAATATCAATCAAATGCAAATGCACTATAGAAACCTGCTTAAGCAGAGCTTCGTCGGTAGGAAGCCTCAGATCGTCTTTGGTACCTCCATTGTCAGTGAGCAAGCTAACCTGAAGTGATTGGGGAAACAAACATCAGTATATCCATCAAAAACAAAGGATGACATTGCTAAATCAAGGTAGTCAATTACTGCACATACAAATCCATCTTCAGATATGTCAATCAGCTGGTAATCGGTACGAGCAACATGAGGAACCTGCAGAAAAAAAAGGAAGAACACAAGAACACCATATTTGAGCATAATAAGATAAGCTAAAAAGAATAACAGCAATCCATCTAGAAAGAGATATACATCACAATTGTGGGAGGAGGGAACGATATCCTCGAGCTTTTTGCCATTGAAGATGTCAATCGCTACAAAGTGACACTTTGCATGCCCGTGCTTGCCAGTCTTTGAGGTAGAAACTTCAACAACCTACAAACAACACAGACAGTAAACTCGCACATTCTAGCTCAATCTGCAAAGTTCAAGTTTTTAACTGCTAATCACAATTGTCTTCTGACCATTAGACCACAAGCACAACAGTCCTAATTGAAGAAGACCACCTCACCAATTGAGGGAAAACAGATTATTCAACCTACCCTAATCCCCAGCCGTCAAAATCTAATGCAAATTAAATCTAATTTAGAGTGATCCAAATTTACGGGCCAAACTCACATGTATCTCATCAAATCAAATCTAATCCAATCAAAACAAAAAAGAAATCTCCAAATCCAAATCCGCTCCATCAAAATCAAAACAAACTGAAGCAACTAAAACAAACCAAATCACGGATCCAAAATCAAACGAATACCTTGCAAGGGCGACCCTTGATGACGATGTATCCACTCTTGCGGATGGTACCGGCTTGCTGCGGATAGGTCTTCGAAGCTCCGGCGTCGGCCTTCGACTCGAATTGATGCTCCTCGTCCGACATGATTGAGAGCTTCGGAGGAGAGAGAAAGACGAGAGCTTTTTGGGTGGGGCGTGGGGTGGGTGAGGCTAAATGGGAGAAGAAAGGGGTTTTAATGATGATTTATATAATCTCTGTTGTGTCCTTATTGAATCACAGCCGTCGGATTTCTATCAACGGTTTGGATTGTTTGTGCACTGATAAAAGAAATTGTTATTTTTAATCGCTGCGGCTATATACACCCCAAATCACCCCAAATCATGCACGTCCTTAAGTACGTGCGTGATTAAAAGGGGTTAATTTTTTTTTAAAATATTAATCAGACACAAGGCTTGCACGTCCTTAAGGACGTGCAATTTTAACCTTGTGATTTGTGGTGTATCTAGCAACACCCTTTTTAATTTAGATAGAAAAAGTAGAAATAATTGGAATGATAGGTTGAACTTAATTTTATCCTAAATTATGTTGATCAGATTTTTAGTTATCATATAATCCGTTGTACTTTTTTAATCGAATTCAAATAAGATTAAATTTGTTTTTAATATTTTGGAGATTATTATGTAGTTCAATTTAGTTCTTGTCTATCTTATTAGACCCCAAATATTTTTCTTTTGAACCTAGAATTTGATTTGAAAAATACGAATGAGAGTGATTTTTCATGTTCAAAAGAAAAGATATTGAACATTAGCGAGAGAAAAAAAACACATAGTTAACTAATGTAAAAAATTATCCCCTGATGAGGTAGTTAAGGCTGGTGGATTATTTGTATTAATGCAATGAAAACTTGCGAAGCTAATATGTCAGTTGAAGCTGATTGTTTAGGATGACTGATGAAAAAGAAAAGATATTGAACATTAGCGAAAGAGAAAAAAAACAAATAGTTAACTAATGTAAAAAATTATCCCCTGACTACCAAAGTAATGAAAACTTTTGATTAATGTGATGAAAACTTTTGAAGCTGATAGGGCAATTGAAGCTGATTGTTTAGGATGACTGATGGTAACTTGTGAATAGAAAATCAAAAGCTCCAAAAACCCTCAAAGCGCACACGCGTTAACCAAGTTGAGTACACAAATCGAATGGAGTTCCATCCTAAAACAAATTGGTGTTAGGTGAAGTAACTCACTGGCTTATATGCAAGGCTTGGATTCGTTATTTAATCAATGTGGGATGTGTTATATTTTCACATCTTTCCACACAGTTGAAAAGTTTCGATTCCAAAAATTAATTAAATTAAAATCTTATATTTATTTCATTCAAAACTATATAATATCAAACAAAAAATTCTAAAAAACTAACTAATGGTGCCAAATAGCTTTTCTTTATTAGACGCGTAGTTTCACACTTTCAGAATTACAGTATTATTTTTTTGGTAGACCTTTACACTTTCAGAAGTTTTGCATAAGTCTTACTCCTTCCGTTAATTAAAACATGACGTTTTACTATTCACACACGCTTTTTGAGGTGTTAAAAACTATATTAAATATTAACTTTTTCAATATATTTTTTAAATAATATCATAGTTGTTACTATTAAGTATGAATTTAAAAATCAAATTTAAAAAAAAAATATTTCATATAGTTTTTATCATTCTAAAAAAGCGTGCATTAATAGTAAACGACAAGTTTTAATTAACAGAGTGAGTATTAACTTACAGTATCTAAGATAGATCACGAGTTCAAATACCCCTTCATCCTAT
This sequence comes from Persicaria maculosa, assembly GCA_963922045.1. Classification (NCBI taxonomy): domain Eukaryota; kingdom Viridiplantae; phylum Streptophyta; class Magnoliopsida; order Caryophyllales; family Polygonaceae; genus Persicaria; species Persicaria maculosa. Next base: position 11,499,527 of record OY998256.1, on the reverse strand, counting down.
ATTATAATGGGTCTAGTAGCTATCTATGAACCAAAAAAAAGTTTTACATATACGCATAACATATATTTTTTTTTTGATACAAGGCGAAAATTTGGGGTGGTCAACCTCGGCTGAACCACTGCCCAATGGCGTCCTTACGGACTAAATCCTCAATCTCAGCTGGGCACCGCTCAACAGAGAAAGAGGAGGGCAAACCAGCGTGCGCCAATCTGTCAGCGACCTGGTTGCCTTCCCGAAACGTGTGGGAGAAGTCGATGGCCTCAAAGGATCTGCATAGGCCGAGAACATCGGTAATCACCATCTCAATAGGCCACGGGCAAGTACCGATCCCACGCAGGCTGTTGACAACGGTCAAACAATCTCCTTCCACCACGAGACGCGAGAACCCCATCGGCTAACAGCAGCAAGAAGGCCGGCATGAAAACCTAGACACTCAGTTTGTATTGCAGAAGCGCTCCCAAGGGCCAAGGCCAAGCGCACCGCAGAACACCACTCTACCACGACAATCGCGGATAACAAAACCAGCAGCAGCTTGTCCAGACGCGACCTTGGCACCATCAAAATTTAGCTTCATGAATCCTTCGGGCGGTTTCTTCCATTTAACTTTTTTCTGACGTCTCGATCTGTTTTGAGGTTTGTGATGTATAGTTTTAGCCTCATCATTCTCTATATCATATTTTAAAGTTTTTTTCCAAAATAACCTATATTGTGTAATGATTTTTATCCATTGTTCCATATTTCTGACATCATGTTTTTCGAAAACAATTTTGTTCCTCATAGACCAAATCCCCCATAAGGAGAACACTAGTATCGATTTCTGGGTAGCGGATAACTGAGAGAAGATTTCAATACTTATCATCTTGTAGGTCTTGTTAGTTTTGTCAGTGTTTCGTACTATTCTTTCAATCTGCTTGTCCATTCTTCCAATTAGTGTCAGAACCTACGCATAACATATAGATAAATTATACTACCTCCGTTCGGAAATATAAGTCCATTGACTTTTCGGCACGCTTTTTAAGGAGTTAAAAATTATATAAAATAATATTTTTTCATTAAATTTTTTACATAGTTAATATACGTAGTATATTACTAATAAGTATATAGTTATGTAAAAAATTAATAAAAAAACTATTATTTTATATAGTTTTTAACTCATTAAAAAGCGTGTCAAAAAGTCAATGGACTTATATTTCCGAACGGAGGGAGTATAAAACAACCTTTAAAATATGGTGATTTTCACATAACCACTCATGAATTAAAAAATTACAATAAACCAAATTTACGTGTGTAATTCCCTAATTTTATAGGTAGTTTTGTAAAAAGTCATATTTTCAGGGTGGTTTTCTGTAATTTACTCTAATAAAGTAATAAATATCCAAAAACATGATATCAAATCTTTAGCTACTACCTGTAATAGAAACCACATAACCAATTGTAAGAATATGTAGCAATTCAGTATAAAACAGTTTCTCAAGGAAACTGCCTACAATACTAAACCTGACAGATGATACTAATATTAACAAAATACAACACCATGAAGGAGACAACAAAATCCCGCCCCTTGGCTCAAGCAAATAGTTTACACATGGCCCGGGTTTTCTATGAGAGTCTCAGCGTCGCCTTTGGTTGAAGGCGCATATTCTGACTGAAACTATGCTGGATGTCAAAGTCGAATAGTACACCAGACATGAAGCAACCAAACAGAGTGGTAGAAGTCATCATCTTTTGCAGGAACTCTCACCAGATGAAGATCTCCATAAGCTGCTGTTTCCTTCATGTATGAACACTTGAGGAGGGTCTTCTCTATTGGAAGCAAATCAGAGTTTCATATGTTAATAGGGAGGCAAAAAAAAATCAACTGGGCTGATAAAAAAAGCAATCAGATTCTGGTGTTTCATCATTTTGACGTTTTGTGAAATTTGATTTCTAAGGGTTTGTTTGAATGATCGTGTATAATGACTCATAATGCACAATATATATTATAATGCATTATTGCGCATTATGTCATATACATAGTCATCCAAACAAACCCTAATTAAGTTGACAGCAGTGACAATAAGGCAACTACCTTTCACTTGCTTCTTTATATGTATAGCTTGAGGCAACTGCAAGGAGTTCTCCGGTGCAGTTGTATGACAAGGAAGCCACGCTATTAGGATATCTCGGCAGCTGCGTAAAAGGCAAGTAGTAAGATGCTTCAGTAAAGAGTAAGAAGAAAAAGGCTTCATCTAATGCAAAGATGACTAGGTAGGCAAAGATGCCGTTATTGTACATATGTGAATTCCTTGAATTTGTAAATAAAGAGCGGTCATATCCGGGATTCGAACTGGGGACCTTTGGGTAAGACCCGCAAGTCCTTTCCAGTGAGCCATTCCGGAATGTTTTACATATGTGAATTCCACTCAAGCCAGAAAAGCGCAATGACTATATAATTAGTTTAATTACTATGTAAGGTTGTAGTTGAACAATTAGAATCGGCTAACCAGCCTCCCAAGGTAAAACTTCCATGATAAAACCAAGTTCTGAAGTAATTATTTGAAAAGAAACAAAGAAAACAACAAAGGTTTAAAGTATATGTTGTAGGATATATGAGAAGCACCTCGAATAGCCTCTTCCTGCTTTGGGCGTCCCATCCAATCACATGGCCATCGTGGTCACCAGTGACGAAAGCTCCATTTTTACTACAAATGTAGATTGTTCAGATGTATGGAAGCATCCTAATTCACGATTGTAAACGTTACTGAGAGAAAGATTGGGCAACATGCACATACACTGGATTGAAGGTGATGTTGTTCACTGCCGCATGATGATTCTTTCCGTTCTTTTTTGGATGGCATCGAAATGCATATCTACAATATCAGCATGAAGCACAATCATCATATAACTACATACACCTATAAAAAGCTACACTTAAAACAAGGTCAAAATGAAGAAAAAAAATCAGGAGACAGATTATGGAAAGGTATAGGCAAGAAAAAAGGATGCCAATGATGTTTAAGAAATATTCCAATGACATACTGCAAGCATGCAAGAAGAACATGAGACTTAGTTGTTGAACATGCTTGGAAGTCTAAACTTAAAAAGCCTTCATAGGCGCAACCACGCAAGATTATCAACCATAACATCCATATGTGTTATTTTTAAAGCTTGGTTTGAAAATGGAAATCAGGATTTGACAGAAGGATAAGATTCTGCAGCCGTGAAAATTTCCCAAGATGGTCGTAAGTGCAAATTTACCAAAAATTGTCCCTTTTGAGTTTAATAAATCAGGAAACACAATATCTATACCCTGTTTTCTCTGTGTTGGACAAGTATGGAAACTCTAGTGACACACGACCATCAACTGAGCCAACTGCAAATCCTGCATAAGGAAAGTATATTTATGATAAGATCTTATCATGTAATGAGGCACTGAAGAATCTAACTTCTGGACAGTATGCATAAGATGCAGAATTGTATAGATAATATAAAGTTTTTAAGGTTTTGTAACATTTTTCAGGGCGAAAAGAAAGAAGAGATTTCATTGCTCAAAGTGTTAACTGTATTCTTCTCGATAACATGAGAAGGGATAAGTGACATGTATAAGATTACAAGAAAATTGAAGGTGTCAATAGTACCTCTGATATGTGGACTGGAACTGATACACCTTATCCGAATACCCATAGATGATGACTTCACTTCAACTGGTACATCTGACATGCGCAAGTCGTATGTGTTCACTGAGTTTTCAGAGGCTACAAACAAATGAAATCCATAAAGAGAGATGGACTCCACATCAGCAGTTAAAATCCCTAAAACCTTTGACGCGCGCAAGTCCCAGTACATTAGTTGTCTATCCCAACCAGCTGTGACCAACTGACCTGAAATAGTGGCATGACATTATGACAATATATCCGCTTAGGTTAAGATCTAAAATATCTTTTTAACATGTTTACCAACTAGGGCGAGAACTCACGTATCTACAGCCTACAGGTTACAATATGTGTACTGAACTTTAGACATTTTTATGTTATGTAGATCCTACAATTAGAACTCCAGAAGTCCAGATTCCTAAAGAGATTTTCATGATTGTGAACCCACAACTCAATAAGTAAAAACTTCTACAGACAAAATATGCTGAACATTCATCAAACGGTTTACTAGTCCATCAATATTTAGCAGTTTCAGTCAGCAGATCCAGCATGAAATAGTGAAGCAAATATGGAAGAAAATGTTTAGGGGCAACACACCAATTTTCAATTTCCAAGACGAAGCCAAAATATAAACGTCACAACGTGTGGCTAATTTTGGGAGAGGAAAAGACTTTATACACTCTACTCGATCATTCCAAAATTTCCAGTAGAGCATATAGACAAAATTTGAGCCCAAAGCTCCAAAATAAGAACAAGTGATGAGAGAAAAAAGATGTCAAAGTTATCTAATTCTTGCTATTCATGTCATACAACATATTATCTTTCAGGGCAGGATCAAATGATCAATGATGTAACTACACAGGTATGCAAACGAGTCTTAGTAAATGTGGCAAACTGCAGATATAGAGAAGGAACCCCCAACAGCTAAAACCACTTACTTGTTTCTTGAGAAAACTCAACACAAGTAGCTGAATCGTCATGACTTCCTATATTGGCACAAGTTGCAGATTGCAAATCATACCTAAGGAGATTCAAACATTGAAGTAATCAAACAACATATCCAAAAGGAAATTCATTAAATTTCCATAATGACTTAATGACCCATCCATATACTGTGTTAAGTTGTTAACTCATTCAACTGAAGGTGAATGGGAATGATTGTTAACTCATTCAGCAGCAGGTGAATAAGAAATATTGTTACAGCTTACAACAAGTAGTAGTCTTCATTGTCATCGAATTTAGTACTTTCTGAAAAATTCAGAGAGAGTAGTCCTATAAATCCCAATAATCTTAGGGAGATTCTAAATACTGAATTAACACCCTTTTTGCAACACATACTCCGTACTATCAAGTTAGGGTAAATATCATTGGCATGCCTTGAAGATTTGACTACATCCCACCTGAACCTAAATTGAAATCTTGTTTCCGTCACTTTGCAACTACATTGAATAAAATTAACATTCAAGTTCCCAAAATCCATTAACTTCAAACAAGAGCAGATCAGAAATTCTCAGAGAAAGTACCTGCAAATGGAACCGTCGCAACCGGCAGCGAAGGCGATCGACTCTTCCTGGAAGCAACAATCAAGCAGCTCGACGTTTGCTTGAAAATCAAGCCTAAGCACAGAGCCACTCACATCGAACAATCGAAGAGTCTACCCCAAAAAATGGCAAAAATCAAATTTCAAACAGATGACGGACAAAATAAAAATTACAAACTGGAAGCTCAGGTAGAGACAAGATGCTCACAGAATCCCAGGAAGAGATTAGGAGATTGTTGGATTTCGGAGAGAAACGAATTCGGGAAATTGCATCCGTAATTGGATTTTCGAACTTCAACATTCCCCGCATTGCTGCTGCGTGCAAAATGCAATTGGATTGGAAATTGAGGGGTCGTTTGGTATTGATATCTAGATATCAGCTAATATCTTGATATCCTTGTTTGGTATATTGCAGGATATCAGATATCAAATAGGATTATTTGATATCTGATATTTGGAATGAATTTTCAGGATATTAGATATCATATATGCATATCGGTTGTTAGTTGAAACAGTAGCATGAACGATCCAATTCAATCAACACACATTCATAGCATAGGTAATGATTCAAACTCATCAGCATAGAAACAAAACAACATCCACATAAAAAACAAATTTCGATTACAAGGGCTGCAAATTTTGATTACAAGGGAGAGCACACAAAAAAAAAAAAATCAGACTGGACAGCTATTTCGATTACAAGACAGCACACAAAAACAAAAATCAACTGGACTGTTATTTCGATTACAAGGGCATACAAATTTCGATTGTACAAGGGCTGCATATCGATTTCAGTTTTCATATTTCAGGCAAAGAACAAGAAGCCAGAAATCGCCCCAAAATATGCATAAACCCTAATCTACAAATCACACAACCCTAGCCCTAGATTTCGAAATTGGGATTGCCCGTAGATTCCAATCCACCATAGACGAGGCAAAGAAATAGGAGAGAAGAGAAGAAGAGGAAAAGAGAGAGCGTACCTGAGAGAGGGAGCGAGCCACCAGAGAGAGCGAACGAACAGATGGAGAGAAGAAAGAACGGATATCAGTATATCCCCAACACCGTCCAAAAAATGGGTATATCAGTTTGGGCCTCCTCCAGTTAAAAGTTGATATCGAGTACTTGATATCTGATAAAATTGCTCAGATACAGACTTACAGAGAAGCAGCTGAAGTGCTGAGGTTGTGATTTGAATTTTTGCCCTAGTAGTTGCAGTCGTACTTGCAGAGCTCCAGCTATCCGTTCAAATTCTGACCTTGAAAATTTCCCGCTCCATTCGTCGCTCTTCCAGAAGCAAGTTCATCTCCCTTTTTACTGTTTTTAGAGAGGAAAAAAAAAAGGAAAGAAAAACATATGGACCCTGGAATTTTAAAAAAAAAAAAAAAAACTAAGGGTGTGTATGGTAGGCAATTTAAGTTGGTTAAAAATTAATCATTTGTGGCTGTTTATTTTTAAATACCGTTTATGGTTGTTTGGATGACAAAAATGAACTAAAAACAGTTTAAAAATTGTGTTAAACAAAAAAGCTACAAAATAAAGGTTATTTCTTGATCCAAAAAAAAAATTAAGGTTATTTGGGTGTTTATTTTGTACAAGTATTATTTTACCTCTTTCCTTCTATCTTAGTATTTGATTTGAAAGTTTCACTATACCCCTAATAACAATCAAATAAACTTCATTTTTTACAAATAATAAATTGTTTTTCGCCTCGTACGGAGATTATCTTGTTTTTAAATTTTTAACTACTTTTACCAACAATTTATAAATTTTATCATGTTTATAATTTTAGTCAGTTTATTAACTCCGTCTCATACGAACCTGTAAAATTAGGGTTTGTTTAATTTATTTTTATACAGTATCTTGTTGTTAACAAACTCGATTTGAAACTTTACAACATAAATCTCGATTTGAAAAAATAATTACCAAACAACACCAAATGATAGAAAGGTAAACAAAAAAAAATATTTAATGAACTTTTGTAACAAACTTTACATAACTTCCAGCAAATCAGAAGTGTTTACATTCCCAACATCATCAATAAAGCAAGCAGAAAATTGTATACAACTGAGATGAATCCATTTAGCAAGTGCTCAACTCTACTACTAGATCACACTTGAAAATTTGAAGCCTGTCTTCATATGTTCTTGAATTTCGTGGAAAGATTTTACATATTCTCCCTTCGCCCTGTAAAATCAAGAAAGTGCACTATCTTCCTCGTGGGTCGAGCCGGTCGGCGCAAGTCGGTTTATCTGGTATGTGGCTCTTGCCGACTGGGTCACGTGATCGGGGCTTACTATCAAAGGTGGGTTCCTCGTAATTAAAAAAAAAAAAAAAAAGTGTGTTATCAACATCTAAAGGTGTAATGCAGGATAGTTGCAACACTCTACAAGATTTCGGGACTGATATGAAGTTGTTGATAGGTTGTAATAGAATTTACATCGCATGGATCATGGATGGATCTAAGACGTTAACGAAAACGGAGGTAAGGCCTATAGCCGGATCATAACGCCAAGGATAGTGCAGCAGCAAAAGAAAGGCAATCCAGTGCTGATGCTCAGGAGAGGAGCAGATTTTATAGCTTTGTATTCGTTTGCTGCGATATGCTAATCACTACTCAAGTCCGAACTCGCGACTGAGGGGCCTGTTGGGGAAAAACGGGTAGCTGCTCACTTGATCACGTGTGACTCCAATGGACAAACTCTCCTTATAAACAAGACCTTATATTAATGTAAAAAAATAATTTGTACAACTCTCAAAATACAAGACTATTATTAACACACACTACTCTTTGAGACTTACACTCTACCGACCAACAACTCACTCTGCTACACAACTCACACACCTGTACTCACTTATGAAGACACTCACCCTCGTCACTCACTTGGATGATCCCTTAATTCTTACACCCTCTACCTATGACCATATATAAGCTAAGGCTACAACACTGGTTCACTAACTGACCTACGTACCCATCTCCATTTTACTAGAATATTTCAAGTCTTAATTATACTAGATTTAACTAGGTGATTATATCCTATACACCACCAAAAATCCAGATTCTTCACCGTCCCATTTAGCATCCAATTTCAAACCATTAATCCAATCAACTAATTTTGAATTATCACCCAACAGGAACAGGGTCATCTGCATTAAAGCACATAAGCAAAGTCATTCTAAAATCAATTGACAGGAGAAGTAATAGTCCACTAGACTTGTTTTAGCTCATACTTTCAATGTGAAACTCTTTTGGTCTCCTCACATCTCAACATGCCCCCAAACAAATCTTATAAAGAGCTTTTTTGTGCCAATAAGGTGTTTATATCATACACCAAATGAATATCCAACTATTATCTTATCTGTGTAGTGAGGGGAAAGATTTGATTTTACCGGAAAACTATATGATTGTGAATTGTGATTATAGCTTCTTCAAACAATTTTGACATTTTGGTCAAAGAACGCACGAGAAGTAAATTCTAAGCATACATCAAGTAGTGATTTTGCTGTGTTAATTTTGGAGACCTGGACAATGGAAACTCACCAACAGTGGAGTTCAATGCTTTAACAGTTTAACTCCTTCCTTGTTATCCACTCGATCATCTCCAACGTGCACCGCCTTTCAAGCATCAACCTTTTTAGCACCTACAAGGGAATTGCAGCAAAAGGCATATATATGAGATGATGAGCACTTTTGTTAAAGAACATATCATTGTATTTAGTTAAGGAGAACTTCAAATGATGTACTACTATACTACACTTTGGTATTCGACTAATTTCAACAGGATCAATACTACATGGCAAGCATCGTTTTCTTTTCGAGGGAAAATGCTGATTTTAAGTCTACATCACCTAGTAACACTCTTCAATCCTCATCGTTACATATGTCAGATTCAGAAACAAGAAGTTTCCAGAATGGCCTTCCATCTCCCTGTTGAGGTCGGTATCTCCTTCCCTAAATTCTTATTGAAGGTTATATAGTCGCACTGAGTCGAGTAGGCAGGAAAAAAAAAAGAGTTAAGCTTTCCAGAACTTTTTTTGCATTGTTTGGAAACAAATAAGTAGATCTGTCAAAACAAAGCTACCTTCAAATTTTGAGGTCCTACTAATGAAGGTGGTACACTTTTGAGACCTTCTCAGATCGAACATTGAAATCTATTATTCGGAATTTCCTTCAGGCCTTGTTAAATTATAAAACCCATCTCCAATCATTTACTTTTTCGATACAGAATTCACTGCCTATCAAACTCTGAGGTGTTGTTATAAAAGGAGTTCCATTAAATGTTGACATTGTTCAAGACTCCTCAGACATAATATAATAAATTTAAAGGATTATATAAACAAGCAAATAGTTTATTCAAATCAGAAACATGACCCCAAAAAAGTCTGAAAGGTTCATACACAATCTATCATTGTTGGAAGTGCCTGGTATGGAAGTTTTTCAGGCCATGGGGCAGAGAAGGCTCTCTTAAATCCTTGCTTGATTTCAGATGCAGTAGTTTTCAGCCCTCTTTAGTTTTTTTTGTCTATAATCAGTAAGTCATGTGTCCAGCCAATAGGTTAAAAGTTAAACCCCTCCATAAGTGTTCAAAATCTAATATTCAACTCATATTTTTCACAATACACTATAATTATGGTTTTATAAGCCACACCATATGCTTGAATTGCACTTGAGCACTTCCATTTTTGCACTGCATTTCAATCTCATTCTCCAAACATGATATTTCACAAACCCAAAACCAGTTCAAGTAAACAAATACTAACCATATATGTTGCCGATTTCAGCATCCATGGCTTCGACAGGTTTAGAGAGCTGCAACCTCCAGCTTCCAACAGCAACGCATCCATCATATGCTCTCCTCGCTACCCTTCCTCTTTCTGAGAACAATTAAGTCCCAAAAAAACAAAACCGAAGGAAGAACAGAAACAAAATAAATCAATCAAGTTCATGGTTGGGCACAAGATGGCATGTCGTAATTTGCTGGATTTAGAGGTCCAGGAATGCAACACAGAAGGTGTCGTTTCATAGTAATTGACAGTAGGAGTGCTCACAGTTCTATTGATAAGAATGTGGCAAGTAAACTGCTTATGTTGAGCTCTCTACAAGTTGCTTATCAACTCAGCTGAGTTTAATTTTATCAATGACAGTGGAGTTCTGTACTCTTTGCAAAATCAGGAATCACCAATTCTAATTTCATATTTAGCATGGCCTGAATCTCATTCCTATCATTTTGATCCCCAGACTAATTGAATGAGTTATGTATCTCTTCTTCCTTCCTCTTTGATTCCTAAAATTTAACCAAACAATTGAATGATTCCAACCTAAAATTAGCCAAACAGCAAGTATCCTAATCACCAATTCACATTCCTCAATCCCAACCTGATGATCAAATTCAGGAGACAGAGAGAGAAAAAACACATCATTATATTGATGATCAAATTTCTGTTATTGTTACATTAGATGATGGCTATAACATCAGGTATCACTATAATTACAGATCAACTCTTACAGGTATCACTATAATTACAGATCAACTCTTACAGGTATCACTATAATTACAGATCAACTCTTACTGGTATCAGTAAGCTGACAGCGGCCGCACAGAATTACAGATCAATGTACAATACAGTAGGGGAATCAAGCTCCGCAGAAAACGGCCGACGGAGCGGCGCCGAAGCAGATGAATAATCCGAAGGCAACGACCATCGACAAGATCGATATACGCCGGAGTAAATCAGCGATAGCGGGGTACTCGCTCCTCAAAGCGATGGTGGCAAATGCTCCGCCGAAGGCAAAATTCAGGCCAAATACAAAAGCGTGAAAGTAATTAGGGCGATCCTTGAAGACGATGGTCGGAACAAGTTTTCCGTCGATCGTTTCGTAGGGTAGTAGGAGAAGCGCAAACACCGCGACGAAGGAGACGGTGCCGATGGTCTTTTCCGTAGAGTTACGACCTGCGAGATTCGGGCCGGGAGGCGAAGAAGCGGATGAAGAGGCACCGGAAGAGTCAAGTTCAGGATCCGATGAAAAGGCCATCACCTCGATCTGCAGCGGCGAATCCGACGAGTTCAGATTTTTTCTCTTTGTTCTCTCCGATTGTTTGCTGAATCCTGTTGTATCTCGTAGATTGGGTTTCGCTCTGTTTACAGGATAAGCAAACGAGGATGGTTCGGTCTTCTGTGAACCCTTAACAGTCAACGACTCAACAGGATTATTGTTTTTTTTTTTTTTTTTTTTTAATGAGGAAAAAATTCAAGATCAGACAAATCTAAACTTCGATAGCCGATAAGTCGACAGATGGAAAACCGCCAACAGGATTATTGATAGCAACACGTAATTTTTGGTTTGATGAAATATAACTATTTATATACGTTAATAATCTTTTTTATATTAAAATTATTCGTTTGTTATAATATGATTCTTTGGACTTAATTGTATGAATTATGCGTGAATAATCATCTTCTTACAAATAAATAATTTTTCTTTTTAAACTTTCCTACAAATCTCTAATATTGATTTTTTTTAATAAAAAAAAACTCAATACTTCATATTTATTCACATATTCTAGATATTCACAAATTATTTTCATTAGTAAATTATACGGTACATATTACACATAAGACCATAAAATAGGATTAATTTGTATATTTTAAAAAGGGGGGAAATGTATAAAATAGTAATATTGATTATGGTCTTAAAAGAGTGAGTTACTGGAATTATTTTTAGGCCGATTTGCTAAACTAGATCAAAAAATGGGCCTAATTGCTAAACTAGACATGTACCTAAAAAATTGACTAGGGGTAGAAAGTGGTGTATTTTTGCAAATGCAAAAATACCACCGGCAGTGGAGGTAGCAGGTGAAGGGGAGTTGAGCACTGTAGCTCCATCATTTGAAAAAACAGAAATCAGGAGGGGGAGGAGCTGGACATGGTGTGTGGCTCAAATAAAGTAGGAAAATGGGGGGCATTTATGAGGGGAAATTTCAATGATTGAATTAAGGGTGTCAATCAATCCTTAGAAAATCTTGATTGATGTGTGTCATTCCTTATTAAATGCTCTGCAAAAAAGGGAGCCAACATAGGAGACGAGTGGAAAGTTGAGGGCAAAACATCACCTTCATTTTTGGGAACTGGAAACGGTTGGCTTACCAATAGAGGATCAATATCTTACCAACAGCCGACGGGTGTCTTACCGAGAGGACAAACTTATCCTACCATACATTGAAATTTTGGAGATAATATGGAGGGGAATGTCCATAGCGATTTTGGCGGGATGTCCGTGTAATTTTGGCGCCAAAACAGGGTTCTTCATTGGGGGAAGAGGGAGAGCATCTGTCTGACCAATATGGTACAGTTATCTAACCAATAGCACATAGTTATCCTACCAATAGGCTTAAAATGTCTTACCATACCTGAAATTTTGGAGAAATTTGGAACGGATTGACCGTAGCTGTTTTGGCGGGTTGTCAGTGTAATTTTGGCGCCAAAATAGGGTTCTTCATCGGTGTGCATCTATCCTGCCATTAGTGTAAGTTATACAGGAATTAATGGGTTTCCATTATGATCCTACCAATATCGTTGTTTTCTCCTACCATTAGTTTCCATCAATCATACCATTCTGATCCTATCGATATCGTTGTTTTCTCCTACCATTAGTTTTCATCTATCCTACAATTTTTGTGCATCTATCATACCAATTTAAATAGCTTTCAAGGAAAATCAAGCTAGAAACCATAGCAAATTATGTTCCACATTTTTCAGAAAAACAAAAGGGTAGAGGAGTTGAATACATCCCCACCCCGTCTCCTTTTGAGTGTAGACTAGATCATGGTACTATTTATTCTTTCATTTCGTCTAACATCAACAAATTATACAAGAATTATTGGGTTTTCATTCTGATCCTACCAATATCGTTGTTTTATCCTACTATTAGTTTTCATCTATTCTATAATTTTTGTGCATCTATCCTACCATGAGTGTCAAGTTTCTTGGTACTTTTTGACTTAGTTCTACGCACATGAATTTCGGTGATTACATTATTATCCTACCAATATCGTATATTTATCCTACCATTACTGTGAAACTATCCTACCATTAGGGTGTATCTCTTCTACCACTGCTTAAGGTATGGTCAAACTTCAGTTGCGATATGTCATGCTCAATAAAATCACAAGTGGATGTAAAAGCTTAAGGTAATAGTTTGTCATCTGTAACATAAGAAAAAAAATTATTGCCAAGTAATCCACTCAATGGCAATGCAAATTGAACGAGTGAAGTGTAAAAGGTTTCCCTAAGCTCGTAGCTTTCTAGAGACACAGGGAAAATACTTTGTTTGCCACCTTGTCAGGAAAATACTTTCTTTAGAAGCTGTTTTGCTATTCTTTGAAGACAAATCTCTTGAAAGCTAATATATATGATAAAAAATCAAACAGGTTTTTGCATAAGAGAGACCCTCCTTCTGATCCACTCATTTTTTATCAGAATTTATGTAAAGGCCCTGTCCTTGTGACCGATTATTAGTCATGACTCTTTGCTTGTCAGCATAAGACACTAAATCTTTTCGGTTTGTATTGTATATCTGAATCTCCTTTTCACCCATGACGGAGGTCTCTGAATGATGTATGAAGCTGGAGTTAGTCTCTTGAATACTGACAGCCTGATATTCTAACGAGTTTTCAACTACATTGTGCAGGCCAATCCCAGAGTCCTCTGCTTCTTCTAGCATCTCAGGCTCATGAATATCAATCAGCTGCCTGTCTGCTGGGAGTGTTGCATACCACAATTCATAATAGCATAACCCCGATATTAAGTTGGAGATAGGGTCATAATCAGCTTCATGATCTATACTGAGGCTGAGAATAGAATAATAAACTAAAATTAAAGAGTTTATAACCCATGAAAATTGAATAAATAGTCAAATAAACAACAAACAAGATCAGCCTTGCCCTGACTACCTTATTAAAAGTAGAAAACACATCAAATTCAAATCATTACTCAAAGTTTACAAAACTACAATCTTAATGAAGTAATCTGAAATTTCAAAGCAGACATCAAAATAAAAACTCTGGAACTGAAGTAGGAACTAAGAAAGGGAGCAAGAACTGAAAAATAAATTTGAGCAGAGCATGAAGGAGGCAGCTGACAAGTTTCAGGGTGGTAATCTCTATGTTAAAAATTTGAATGATACCATTGACAATGAAAAACTAATAGAGCTGTTTGCAGAGTATGGTAAAATCATCTCTTGCAAGGTTTGTAGATCATGACACTGTGGAACATGGTGAAAGTGATATTACTCCACAATAAACCAGAAATTGAAACAGGTTAGAGGCCCAAGCATGCATAAAAAAGAAACGATCTTACCATTAATGTGCATCTATTCTACCATTAGTGTCAAGTTATACAGGACTTACTGGGTTTCCATTCTTATCCTACCAATAACGTTGTTTTATCCTACCGTTAGTTTCCATTTAACCTACCATTCCACGAAAACATTTTCGACAGAGAAAAGGCCAACTATTTTGTGCATTATGATATTCTATAGGTTTCCTCATGCTACAACGGCTGAACTGCTGGGTTAACCTATCTCATGCTACAAAATAATGCTACAAAATCCAGAGGGTACGATAGAAGTAATATATTTATCAAAGATAAGTTACATATGTTGAAAAAGACCTGCAGCAGCAAGGGTAGCAGCAATTGCACGAAGACGATCAGGATGTGGATGAGACTTCATTTGAACCTACTCCAGAAAATAAATCACCAAGTAGTGAAGCCAGATTTTTAATCATATAATGGAAAACTATTGAAGCATGTACAGTTCTTCACTTTATTTGTATCAATAAGGAATTCAGATATAATAGAATCGCATCATCACAAGATCATGGCCTTCTTGGATTAAAAATGGAAGTTGTAATCTTATCATCTCAATTCATCTCTTTGTAGTTCATATATACCTCCTCTTACAAAAGCATAAATTTAGCCTAACTTGTCTTTTCAGTTAAAATCCACAAAAGAAGGCTATATAGAAAACTAATTATGAAATTCAAATCTTTGACTGGTTAATTATCTCAGTGTGGCTTGGGAAAAATTATCCTAGAAATATTAGGAGCACTGTTCTGCTACAACAGATTACAGTGTGGCTCCTCTTCCTCTAAAATCTCCTTACTTATCCAGCTAGGAACAGATTTAGGAACCCAAACACTACTCGGCTGAACTGTTCTTTTCAACCGATTGGAACTTCTCAACTGATCAGACTTAAATCTAGGAAGTAGGAACAAACAGACGCTTAGTTTCCTTGTCATTTAGTCGATAAGGCACCTTTTTGTGAGATGCAAATAGCTCCTCTTGTGCTACTGATGTGTTGTTATATATCAAGTTTCTTGGAAATGATAAATTGGTTCTAGGTTTTATATTCACAATGATTGCAAGATGGTAGGATTTGTTGGAATTAAGTTTGTACTGCAAACAGAACCAGTTTTGTGAATTTGAATTTATTGTGCCATCAGTTTCAATTATTTGTGCCAGTGGGTGGATATGTCTTTTGAAGACCTTCACATTCATCTAACACTTTTCTTCTTTTTCTTGTTGATAGGAGTCTTAATAACAATACTTTATCGGGCACAATTCCTATGTCTCTGACAGCAATTTATGAACTGCAAGTTTTGTGAGCATTCAACTATTGTCTTCTTCCTTGCACTGACTACTGAAGTTTAACAAGTGCTATTTTCTTTCTGGATTCAAACTTAGCTTACCTGGTTTTCATTCTTATTCCGTGTGCAGGAATCTGTCATTCAATAATCTCTCAGGAATTATTCCATCAATTTCAATTTCACGCGCAATTTCAAACCCTAAACCATCAAATTCCAACTCAATATCAAATCTTAACCCTAAATCATCAAAATCGAATCTAAATCCCTAAATAAAGAGTTTAGGGAGAAGATCCATACCAGAAGAGTTGCAAAACGAGGGATTGAAATCGAAAATAGAGGGGATGGGGGCGTTTGGTGCGAATCTGTGAAGAGGAGAAAAGGGG
This sequence comes from Persicaria maculosa, assembly GCA_963922045.1. Taxonomy (NCBI): domain Eukaryota; kingdom Viridiplantae; phylum Streptophyta; class Magnoliopsida; order Caryophyllales; family Polygonaceae; genus Persicaria; species Persicaria maculosa. Next base: position 11,483,329 of record OY998256.1, on the reverse strand, counting down.
CACTGGGCTGCTGCTGCGGCCTGCGGGGTTGCTGTGAGACTGGGAGGAGTGCAGTTGGGCCAGAGCTGGTGCTGCAGTAGGGCGGCGCGAAAACTGGTCGGAGAAGGGAAGAACGAAAGGAAGGAGGCGGAGGGTGCTGTGGAGGGGTACCACACGTCTGTCGTCGGCGCCTCACCCTCACCCACCGCCGTCCGCCCCAGCCCCGGCTTCTCTCGCTGGGATTCCCCTTAGGCCCACCCGCACCCACCACCTCACCCTCCCCTCTCTTCTTCTTCCCCGACGCTCGCCTCTCTGCTGCTACACCATCCCTCTCCTCACCTGCTACACCCGGTTACCAACAGTGCCAAAAAATCGAAAGTTTTATTTGCTTGGGGGTAGAGGGGTTATTTTATGCCAATTTTTTACCTTGTGGTCTAATTATGCAAATAGGCCCAATTTTCGGTCTAATTACTACCATTTCATACTTATTATTAGTAATAATATATATATGGTTATTTTTATATATAATTTCATACTTATTATATGGTAAATCTTCCTTTTTTTTTAAATACAAAATAAGAGTTTGGTAGTGTCAGAATATGCTTACTCACCACCCAATTGCGCCCTTTCGAGTTTCGAACGAGAACAAGGAACTCCAATGTGAAGAGAGTGCTCTAAGGTTATCGTATGCCTGAGCCTAGCCACCAAGTCTGCAACTCGATTTACTTCACGGAATATATACCGGCAGCAGGTGGCTTCCTCATAGGTAAATCTTCCCTATTAATGCACCACAGAAGCCTCATTCAAAGTACTCCATTATTTTAGTAATATGGTAATCAGTTTTAACATTTTTAAGCATTTGTTTTGTGGACAAGCACTTTCGTATTTGAGCCCAACACTTTTATTTTTGATTCATACTCTTATTATTGCGGGAGTCCAGATTACGCTGGTTTGGGCACGTCAGTAGAAGACCTGAGTCGGCTCCGGTTCGTAGGTGTGAAATCCTAAATTTGAGAGATATTCGTAGGGGGAGAGGTAGATCTAAGAAGAGCTGGCTGGAGGTTATCAGACATGATCTTATTCTGCTGAACCTATCGGAGGACATGACTTCGGATAAAAACCACTGGAGAAGGAGCATTCGGGCTGCTGATGTTTAGTGTCATTTGTTTTGGTTTTGATCTGAGTTGTGTTCTCGTGCCATTGTTTACTTTCTTGCTTCTTCCCTGCGCCTTCTCTTTCCTATTCCCTGCTGTCTCTGCTTCCTTTTTTGAGTCATACTGCTATGTGATTATTGCCCTACCGTTCTGGGTCTACCGGAAACACTCTCTCGATCTATTCAGGGAACGAGTGCGTACATCCTGACCCTCCAGACCGGCAAACCCCGCTCTATAGCGGGAAATACTGGGTTGTTGTTGTTGTACTCTTATTATTTTTAGTTAATAGAAATGAATTTAACAAGGTAGCCGTGAAGCATATTATCACATCTCAATGCAATCAAAGATACAAGCAGATTAAAATAGAAATGAATAGGAAAATTCATCCAAAGACAGATCACAGAGTGTACACATATGGCAAATATATACAAATAATGACTGTTATCAAACTAACTAGAATCAAGCAAAGTAGAAAATCCTAACTCCAGAAACTTCAATTCCTCTTTCAACTAGCTTCTGCCCAAATACCCACATTGCTCGAAACCTCTGATTATAGAGATGGTCAGTGTCGAAGTCATTGGGCCATGTCGTCTGGAACATAGAAATCAAACCTCACATCAACAGACCCAGATCTCTCACCGGTGTCCTTGTACTCTATGTTGGTTATTGACCCGGCCCCATCGTCCTCCTGATACTCGGGCTTCACTCTTCTGACAGGAACTGTGACAGAGTAAACAGTTCCCAAGTCGGTGTCTGTTGAGACGTTGAGCTCGACCTTTTCCTGGGACTCGATCTCCACAAAGTCCGAGAGGGCACCCACAATGCTCTTCACTATTCTCTGTTTAGCCTCATCGCTGACAGCGCATCTGTCGGAGAAGAGGATCATCTTCAGCCGTTGCTTGGCAATGTTTGCGTTGGAGCTCTTCTTCAGTTGTTGAGATGGGAAGATGATCTTCCAAGCTAAGCTCAAGCGCTCAAAGAAGTTCATGTTGATGGCATTTAGGAGAAGGTTCTCCGCATCTTGGCTTATGGATTGTATGGACATTCTATCACCTCGATTAACCCTGAAAGTCAAATCAGACCGGCAGCGAATCCTAAGGCTGTCTGATCCAGAACGAGACTTCATTGGCATGACTCCAGAAATGCTTACTGCTCCATTGGGGAAACAAGAAGGTTTGACCTGCATTGAAGAATGAACGACTAAACCTGGTTATATTGTAATCTAATTCATAACTCCAGAATGGTATGCAGTTCAGGATAAATTTGCTTAAAAATCTTCACTAGTGTAAACTTCCCACTTATACTACCCACAGCAAGGGTATTTCAATGCACTTTCATGTTCAAACTTCATTCTTCCAACTTCCAATGAAGGACTCGGGTCAAAAAAAAAAGATAAACAATTAAACATAAGGCAATGCATATGAGATACTTCATCAGTCTTAATTTTTAAGACCCATGTTCAGGAGGGTCTCAAAGACGATGACGGGCGTAGCTAAGTAGAATATTGAAACAAGAACAGATATAAATGACCTAGAGCTACAAGATTTGCAATTTGGAGCATAAGTATATTCAACTAATGAAACAACAATATAAAAGACCTACAGCTACAAGATTTGCAATTTGGAGCAAATTTGTACTTAACTAATGAAACAAGAACATATATAAAAGACCTTTCAATATTGTATGATGAGTATCCTAGAAGCACTCGACCTTATTATAAGTCAAGGCAACCATTTTCACTTCACAACCAAGCTGGACTTGTCTAATAAAGATAAAATATTGCTTTAAGTCGAGGAGCTCAGCTTGGAGAACGTGTGAATTTGGCCACTGCACCACAATACTCAGTCAATCACCACCATACAAGTTTTAAGTACAACGATATCTAGTTGAAATGATGGTATAGCTGAAGGTTACAGGCTATAACTTGTAGCTTCAATGCTTCATCAAGCTCAAGTGAATGAGGTGAAAATTTTATAGAAACTTCAAAATACATGGAACTATCAACTATGTAAGTAGTATCCCGCACTTACCATATGAATGTCAAAATAGATTACTCATATGATAATGCTAGGTTTCCCAAAACAGTTTCTAAATGCGCAGATTGATCTTAACTGCAGGACCATACAACTCAAACAAACCCTAGCCAGGAAACGAAAAATCAACGTCACATCAGTTCACAAGCCAAATAACAAATACCAAATGCATTGCTTAGTTGCATTGTGGCTTCTAAACGGTTGCAATTTCGCGACCAAATCCAAACTAAAACCAAGTTTTCCAGATTTGTAACATCGACAATTCCGCCCACTCGAACACTCCCAGCCATCCAGAAAAATGAAAATTCCACTGAAATGTTAATTTCTCCCCTATCTAATCCAGGCTCGAGTGTTCGACAATCAATCCTCGTCAAAAACAGAGCGATGACAACAGAAACGAAATCGAACGAAATTTTGCTCGAAATATTAGATAAATTCAACGATTTGGACTTCAAACCTGCGAAGAACGTAGCAGAGAAGGACGAATTAGATGAGACCGGTGAGTTGCGAAGACTCCGAGATCCCCTGAGACCGCCATTTCCTCCTTTTCTCTCTCTCTCTCTCTGAAAGGCTCTCAGAGATTGCGCTTTGCTTTGTGGTGAGACGAAGTATGACTCCACCCTTTTTTTGTCGACCCCCCATAGCCAGCGACACGCCTTGATGGGTATCTACTGCTTTTGGCACGACGCCGTTTTGGTGCTTTTCGGATTGCAAACGCGTCGTTTGATGTTTGATGTTTGGTAAGTTGGATTATCAGGATTATTGCTGTTCCACGACGAAGGCACGACCCGTTAATTATTTGATTTGACGAGCTTTTTTAGCAACAGTATTGGTTTTGTCAATCGCCTGAATTTTAATTTTGGCTGTATTTTAGTTTTTTTTTTAAAGAAAAAAATATAAAATCTATATCTATATCTATATAAACTCTTAATTTAGAAGAGTTTAAAATGATGTGTCAAGCTTAGAGAAATTTTAGGAGTATTGACAAATCATTATTTTTTTTTGCCATTTTTCTTTGATTTTCTTTAATTCTAATTTTTTTCTTCTTTTTCCTTTAATTCTTTTTAGATTTAATTTTACTAACTATCTATATCTATATAAACTCTTAATTTAGAAGAGTTTAGGATGATGTGTCAAGCTTAGAGAAATTTTAGGAGTCTTGACCAATTTTTTTTTTTGCCATTTTTCTTTGATTTTCTTTAATTCTAATTTTTTTATTCTTTTTCCTTTAATTATCTTTTTGATTTAATTTTACTAACTATTGGGTTTAATTCAAAACATTGATCTTAGCCTAAATTATAATTTAAGTAGTTTTTTTTTTTTAAATAATCTATATAAACTCTTAATTTAAAAGAGTTTAGGATGATGTGTCAAGCTTAGAGAAATTTTAGGAGTCTTGACCAATCTTTTTTTTTTTGCCATTTTTCTTTGATTTTCTTTAATTCTAATTTTTTTATTCTTCTTCCTTTAATTATCTTTTTGATTTAATTTTACTAACTATCTATATAAACTCTTAATTTAGAAGAGTTTAGGATGATGTGTCAAGCTTAGAGAAATTTTAGGAGTCTTGACCAATCTTTTTTTTTTTGCCATTTTTCTTTGATTTTCTTTAATTCTAATTTTTTTATTCTTCTTCCTTTAATTATCTTTTTGATTTAATTTTACTAACTATTGGGTTTAATTCAAAACATTGATCTTAGCCTAAATTATAATTTAAGTAGTTTTTTTTTTAAAATAATCTATATAAACTCTTAATTTAAAAGAGTTTAGGATGATGTGTCAAGCTTAGAGAAATTTTAGGAGTCTTGACCAATCTTTTTTTTTTTTGCCATTTTTCTTTGATTTTCTTTAATTCTAATTTTTTTATTCTTCTTCCTTTAATTATCTTTTTGATTTAATTTTACTAACTATCTATATAAACTCTTAATTTAGAAGAGTTTAGGATGATGTGTCAAGCTTAGAGAAATTTTATGAGTCTTGACCAATCTTTTTTTTTTTTGCCATTTTTCTTTGATTTTCTTTAATTCTAATTTTTTTATTCTTCTTCCTTTAATTATCTTTTTGATTTAATTTTACTAACTATTGGGTTTAATTCAAAACATTGATCTTAGCCTAAATTATAATTTAAGTAGTTTTTTTTTAAATAATGGGATTAATTTAAAACATAAAATTAATAATAAGAAAAAATAAAATTAATATTAGTAATCTATATATCTCTCTCTCTCTCTCTCTCTCTCTCTCTCTCTCTCTCTCTCTCTCTCTCTCTCTCTATATATATATATATATATATATATATATATATATATATATATATATATATATATATACTACTTTAATCGTTTTCTCAACCCATGAGTTTAATTCAAAATATTTAATTATCTGAACTTTTACAATTATGTTATAATATTAATTTAATATATTAGTGAGTGGGATGGTCAACCCCTTAAATGGGCCTACAGTAACCCGATCCAGATGTAGAGTGGGCAAAACCCACTTGAACTGGAAAGGATCAAAAAAAAATATATTAGTAAGATTTTACTTATAAAAAATCGCGTCATGACGCGGGGATCATACTAGTTTCTCTAAAAAGCGCTAATTAGATCTTAGACTACGAGGAGAGCCTAGGTAAGTCTAGGTGATTTACACGATCGCCTAAATGGAGCTTAAGCACTAGACAAAGAGGGATAGTCTAACACCTATTTGTGATTTTGCAACTACATGTCATTGATTGTTGTTAAAAAGTATTTACATTGTATGATTTATGATAGGAAAAGTTAGATCATATTGTGCTTAACGTTACTAATTTTTTAAGTTTCAACAAATACTATCAACTTTTAACGTAAGCTGTGCTTTATGTTAAAAGAGTTTTTATGACTTTTACTAAAAAAAATTCTATGTGGCTACAATGACTAGGTGAAATATGTGATGTGTCGGATAATATTTCATCAAAAAATTGTATCTTCGGAAGGCCTCTTTAACCAAAGGTACAACCAAAATAAAAGTTTATAATATTTTCTATACTTTAAAAGTTAGTAAACTAAACAACCTCATGATGGAGCATATGGATAAACTAAAATAGTAAAATAATCGAAAACATCAACTCAACAACAATACAAAACATAGAAATGATCACATGTATTACAATTTTTTTTTAAAAAAAACTTGATCATGAAGATGAGTGATGACCTGATAATCAGAAACAAACAAACAACCCCAAAAAACAAAGAAATTTGATGTGGAAAAAACGACTGAAATAAACCTTTAAAATAAACTTTGATGGATGCAACAACAACATTAGACCCATTGAGACCACCTTGGTGAGATTATTGTATGTGGTGGAGCTCAATGTGGATTGTGGACAACAGACCGCCCTCTTCTCGAAAGCTTTGGGTCTCAAGCTTGGGATATTGAAGGCAAGAGCTTTTGGCTTGCCTAGAGTCCACGTAGAAGGCGTCAACCTCACAATTATTAACGCTATCAAGGGAAGATGGTATTGTCCTTGGAAGATCGAGATTGTCATCGCAGATGTCCTCCTTCTCCTTCACACTTCGAGGAGGTGACCTTCTCGCATATATTCTGGGAAATCAACAAAAGAACAAACTGCATGACGCGCCTTCTCCAAACTCAGGCAGCGCCCCCTTTACTCTTTGACTAAGAAGTCAACATCATTATCCACAATAATGTCCTTCGATGGTGGTCCAGCAGAGTCTAACCAGCGACCACATCCAAATTTTTACATGTATAAAAAAAACTTATAAGGTTGATAATATTTACTACTCCCTCCGTCCAATAATACATGGGTTTTTAAAGGTGAGTTTTTGTCCAACAATAGATGAGCTTTTATGTTTTCTAGATAGGAAATTGTAATGATTTGTATTGATTTGTGTGTTGTTGACTTTTTAAAAGAATTTGATTGGTTAAAATGTGTAGTGGGTGTTAAAAAATAATAAAATTTATAAAAAAGTAGTGCAATACTAAAGTTTTTTTTAAAAGTGAAGTGTTTTATTAAAACTTGTGCAAAGGGCTAAAAGTCCATGTATTTTAGGACGGATGTAGTATCATTTTTCCATTATTATACTTGTAGGGCTCTACAAGTAACCTATTTACTAATCATCTTCTTGTTAATGTTTTAGCATTTTGGGTTTGTTTGGACTCTGGATTCCCAAATAATTATGTTTACAAACTTAAAGACTTGTTTGGTGTGGGTATATAGATATAAGATATAAGTATAAAAATTCACATATCAAAATTTATGTTTGGTAAATTAATATATGGATATCAAATTGATATCATGTTATACCAATTATGGAGTGCGTGTTTTGACTCTTTTTATACCTGATAGTATTAGGGTATATGAAGTCTCTGCTAAAGCCTCCGCCTTCCTCTTCCCATCGATCTTCTCCTCCTCTCTACACCTGAAAACACCAACCTTTCCTCCTCTTCGTCCTCCCATGAAGCCCTCTGGTGACACATGCCAATTGCCGACATCCACCCTTCATTATCGATGAGCTCCTCCCCTGCTGTTAGCACCAACCCCTATTCCCATCAATATCTTGCCCTCTTGCCATTGACCTCGTCTATTTTTGTTTGATCTCGAGCGACCTTCTTCCAATCAGTGATGCTACAATATCGTGGGATGGTTGTTTTCTCATTTACAACCACCAAGGAAGGTCATGAGTATCGTTTTAAGATATTGCTGGTTTTGATTGATGTTGCAATTGAATTTTTTGTTGCTCGTTGATGTTGATTGTGTGTTGCTTAGATTGCATCTTTTAGGAGCTGGAGAGGGTGCGATTTAAGTTCATGTTGCTGCGTTAGGGACCGTTGGTTTGGTGTTTGTTGTTGCAACACTTAAAAGAGGATTTCGATCAATGTTTTTTTGTGACTACTTGCTATGAGTTGGGTCCTACAGAGTTTATAAAGATGGAGCAACCATGGTGTTGTGGACGGGCCCTTCCCTTTTATAGTGTTGTTGCAAACTTTGATCAATGAAGGTTGCTCGAGCATTCATGGTTGATCGTTTACTACAACTTTTGGAGCTCAACTTGCTGAATGTTATTGTTCGTTTATTGTCGATTTATAGGAGATTCAGAAGGGGCTTGCTGAGCTTTTTGGAGGTTCTTCGAAGATTGTCTGGTAGGTGTTTGTGCTACGCAAAATATTTCAAATTGTGTAGCTTTTTTTTTTAATGTTTCGAGGGTTGTTTTATGATGTTTAATTTGAGGGCTATATTTTGGATGTTTTCAATGTGTTTCTAATGTATTCGGGACAGTTGGATGTTGGCAATTTCTTTTTGTTCTTGCTGAGCCCCAATATGAAGTTGGTTTGTCGTATTGCTAATGATGATCATTTTGTTGAATTTTTCAACAAAGTTATTGCCAATATAAGGACATTGAAACCAGGGCGCTTATGGCAGAGTTCCTAGGTCTTAGAATGATGTTGATGAATGCCAAAGAGCTTGGATTTCAGAAGATCAAAGTGTAAGGGGATATCTTAATTGTCATTAATGCGCTTAAAGAGAGTTGGACGTGTCCTTGCGAGATTGAGATGATGTTTTCAATGTGCCTCCTTCTGCTTCAAGACTGAGTCTTTGAGTATGCTCTTATCTATAAGACTATAACATCTTCCAGGAGGTTAACCAAGTAGCCGACAAAACTACTTCTTTGTCTTTCGTGGTGGATGGTGTGTCTGAAAAAACGTTGTTGGTTGGAGCATTAATAGGACCTGACGTCTGTCCAAAATATTTCCCCTATAAAAATAATAATCTTCAATTCTTCATATATATAGGAAAAGAAACTTTTTTTGTCATAGATGTGGTTGAATAAATGAGAAATGTTGAAGATTTAAAAAAATTCATCACTTGAGTAAAAATAACTTCATAAGAAGTTAAAAGTACTGTATAATATAAGTATATAACATTATCAAATCAATTATTTGTATAATATTTTTAAGTTGTAAATTATCAAAAATAGACTCCATATTTAAAAATAATTTATTATACACAATAATATATTTAAAAATATCTAATATTATAAAATTTTCATCGATGGATAAATAAGCATACGGTAAGATACAATACAATAATTAAAAGTGAGATTTTTTAAGAGTAAATTACACATAACCACCCTTAAATTAGGCTAGTTTTCACATAACCACCCATAAAATTATAAATTACAAAAAATCACCCATAAATTACATTTATTTTCAAAAGATCACCCATTCATTGAACCTCTATTTGTTTTGTTTGAAAAGACTAAAATAACCCTAATTCAAACTTATTTTTTAAAGGAAAGACTGAGGTGGCAATTGGGCGAGTCGGGTCGGATTCGATTAGTCGGGTATCGGGTCATTCGGGTAATATCTAATAATTTGATCATTTGGTTGAGTCGGGTTCGGGTTTCAGTTGTATCGGGTTTCGATTGTCTCGGGTTTTAGTTATTCGGGTTTGGATTGTCTCGAATTTTCATTATTTCAATATTCATTTAAAAAAATTTACTAGAATCTATCTTAAAATTCGGGTTATATCGAGTTTCGGTTATAACGGGTTCGAGTCTTAATGGGTTTCGGTTGAATCAGGTTAGGTTCATTCGGATTTGGGTGAGTTTCGGTTATCGGTTATTCGAACTTCGGGTCCAGAATGGGCCGGGTTGGGTCGGTGTTCAGGACAATCGGTTCCGGGTCGACCGGGTCAGGTTTTGCCAGCTCTAGGGTTATTGTATGTATTTTGGAACCGATTGTTCTGAACACCGACCCAACCCGGTCCATTTTGGACCCGAAATCCGAATAACCAATAACCGAAACTCACCCAAATCCGAATGAACCGAACCCGATTCAACCGAAACCCATTAAGACTCGAATCCGTTATAACCGAAACCCGATATAACCCGAATTTTAAGATAGATTCGAGTAAATTTTTTTAAATGAATACTGAAATAATTAAAACTTGAGACAATCCAAACCCGAAATAACTGAAACTCAAGACAATCGAAACCCGATACAATCGAAACCCGAACTCAACCCAACCAAATGATCAAATTATTAGACATTACTCGAAACTCGAATAACCCGAAGCCCGACTAACCGAATCCGACCCGACTCGCCCAATTGTCACCTCAGTCTTTCCTTTAAAAAATACTCCGTAAATTTGAATTAGGGGTATTTTAGTCTTTTCAAACAAAACAAATAGATGTTTAATGGATGGGTGGTCTTTTGAAAATAAATGTAATTTATGGGTGGTTTTCTATAATTTATAATTTTATGGGTGGTTATGTGAAAACTAGCCTAATTTAAGGGTGGTTATATGTAATTTACTCATTTTTTAAAGGATGGAAAAAAAGCATTTTAGTTTCTTCTCAAGAAAACCTGAAAATATAAAGACTACCGGTTCCATCGGTAACCTTTCTTCACTCCCGGCGGCCACGAGCTCCGGACCTCCATCGCCTTCACAACGCGGCAAGGGCTTCGAATCCTTCGATTCGATCACTGCGTTGCCACACAGCCTCAAAAGCTTCCATTTTTCTCCAACAATGGCTGCCGTGGCTTTCTTCCACACGAGCGGCTACTAGCAACCAAAAATTCCCTTCATTTCTATACCGCAAACCTGAATCCAAATCACCTTTTGCTACTATTCCATTCCCGCACAATTACGGGAGTCCTCCCGTTAATGGGGAGTTGGAGAGCGTGTCGCCGCCTCCTTTTTCATCTGGCTTCATCTGCAACCTCTAAATCCGTGTCCTCGCAGCTCCAGGGTTCCAATCGTATTGTTTCTCAAACGTACCGGTCGTGTATTTGGAGTTCGGGGGCCAATTTTTGTTGCTCTAGGGCACTCTCTTCGTTCCAATCGTCAAACGCCGCGTTCGAAGACGAATTCGACGAGGGATCTGCCGATGAGTTTGATCGGAATTTTGGGATGCGAGTGGAGTCCGGGGAGGACGAAGATGAAGCTGGGAAAATCCCTGTCAAAGCTTTCTTCTTGTCCACTAGGTTTGTTCTTCTTTCATCTCTTGTTTTTGTATTGGAATTGAATTTGTGTTGTTGCAGTTGTTGGTTCTTGTTCAGTGTTTACCAATTTGTTGATTATGATTGAATGACAATGGCATATTCATCTATGGGCCTTGAGGAATCAAAAGCAAACTTGTTTTGGTCATGGAGCTGTCATTTAGCACATTCTTTCAGATGAATAGCAGCTAAGCATGATTCAGAGCCCTTATGTGTAATGCGTTAATTGCTGGTAGTTAGGGTTGAGCATTGGTCCAGTCTTGATTGATACAGAAGCAGATATAAATCAGCATCTAAGCATCATATAAAGATCACTTTCTTAGTTTCCATTCACTAAAATTGTAAGGGAGATCGAAAGGCTGATGCCATAAAAGGGGAGGAAATGAGGAATTGATGAGACTTATGAGGCACTAAATAATGAGTTTATTTTCATTGTATTTTGTATTTGCTGTGCTTGCTCAGTGCTTACTTGTCTTCATTGCTTTGCTTTTGCTTTTCATTGTTCGGCTTCTCAGAGTCATGGTTTTGGCAGTATCGATTTGAAGAGAATGCAAGCAGAGAATGTGAGGAATATTATTCCTCCAGCTTCTCGTACCTATAATTACATTGCACTTCGTTTCCGTGATGAGCCTTCACTCAATGTAAGAAAATTCGACAACACTTTCTGCTTTCATATTCATCATCTCAAGATTGTCCTTTCCCTGATTGTCTATGCTTCAATGCATATTTCTTAGACTGCAAGCATTTTGCCAATTCTTTGCTATCCCTTTTATGTTATGTTAGCATATTTTGGCTTAAATTCACTCCTAGAGTCGGCACTATGCTGTTAACCATTGGTTTTTGTCTCGCCTACATGTTTCCGTGTCATTTATGAAATACAAGGCTCTCCTTTCCTTTTTCTCCCTGGATAAATAATCATTCAGGAGGATAAGCCATGTATAGTATCTACGAATTAAGACTTGAGTATAAGCTTTTCTATCTATGTATGTCAAACTTGAGACATTGATGAGAAAACAGGAAGGTAGTAGCAGTGCAGTGCATAGCTGCGTTCATTCTGTCTCCTACATCAGCCGAAAAATTAATCAGTTGGGCAATGAACTTCTATAGGAAAGTATGTCATGCTTGAAAGCAACGCACAACTGCAACCATCTTTCTAATGTGTTTAAATTCTGATTTACCCGAATTTTATTTGGTATATAACACGTTCTTTACGTACAAACATCGTGTTAAAGTGATACTTGTATTCCCTGAATGGAATTTGTACATTCAATTATTATGGGTGTGCATCTGTTATTTCAGGGGAATACATTTCTGGATGATGATTGTTTCCGATACATGGTGGTATTCCAATATGGATCAACTGTTCTGTTTAACATTGATGATCATGAAGTTGACTCTTATTTGGATCTTGTTAGACGACATGCTTCTGGTCTGCTTGCAGAGTCAAGAAAAGATGGTGATTTTTTTTTTCTCCTACGACTTTTCTATTTCCTGATATCTTTTTCTTGCTTCAGAATATACATCCTGGTACATGTTCAACCTTTTTCTAATGTCATGATTTTAATGTTGTCTTTAAATGAGTCGATATTTTTTTATCAAGTAATATAATTGAATGACTGGTGCTTCTTATTGAAATCTAATGAGTTATACGTTAGAACAGACTATGCTGTGAAAGAGAAGCCTAGACTAGCCGAGGATATGCAGGGAGGTCCTGATCACATTGTCGTTAAACATCTGGATACTGATGGAATTCGTATTATTGCAACTGTACTTGGCCAAAGTGTTGCTCTAGATTACTTTGTATCTCAGGTAATTTCCATCTCGACATTGCTCTCTAGGTCATAGTCAGAAATCAGAAGCCATACCCAGCTTTTACCGGTAATATTACCTCCACCCGCTTCAGTTTACATATATACGCTATTCTTTCTTCCAGGTTGATGGTATAGTTGGAGAATTTGAAGATATAAATCGAGAAATGGAGGGAAGTGGGACATTTACAATGGACAGGAAGAAGCTTTTTCGCCTTGTTGGGAAAGCAAATTCAAGTCTTGCTGATATCATCCTGAAAGTTGGTCTGTTGGATAGGTATTTTTTCCTCTATTCCCTAACACCCTCACCCCCGGAAATGGCTCATAGGTCTTTCTTGTTTGTCAATCTTTATTTTGCCTGTAACTGTTGCCTTGTAGATTATTACCCAAAACCTAGCTGATAAGAATAAGCTATTTAGTAATTGCTTTTTAGTAAGGGAAAACTAATTAAAATACCCCCACCTTTGGGGGTATGGTAAAAATATATCCTCAACTTTCAAAAGTAATAAAAATATCCCGACCTTTGATAGTAGTGGTAATATATTACCACAATTTTTCTCATTGGTCAAAAATTCTGACAAGACATCCTACGTTGATTTTTTACAAAGGTTTTTTTGAACGGTTTCCTTAGGAAAAAAACAAAGAGTTGGATCGGGTTCATACACCACGCATTTTCCTCTCTCCTATCTTCTTTTGTGATCGCCTCTTGAGCTGTCTTTGAGGCAGCTCATAGTTCCTCTTCAATGACAGTCTCCCTCCCTCGTGGTCGGCTATCTTCCGCTGTCTCTCTCACATCTTCTTCCTCTTTGATTCGTTCACAGACTTAATTAGTTGAATAAGTTTTTTTTTTCCTGCTTTGTTGTTGTTGTACGTTGTTTTCGGTTTAGTTTTGTCGTTGTCGGTTTGGTGTTAGGAATAGTCGTGTTGTGTTAATTTGAGGAAATTTTGACCGGATTAGTTGGTTGGTTGAATCAATTTCATTTTTTCGGGTTTAATTTTGTTGTCGGTGCATTTTTTCCTTAAAGAGACCGTTTAAGAAAACCCGATTTTAGTACTAATTTGTAAAAGGGCTTCCACGAAAGATGCCTTGTTAAAAACAAAATCAACGTAGGCTGCCTTGTCAGCATTTTTGACCCATGAGAAAACTCGTGGTAATATGTTACCACTACCCTCAAAGGTCGGGATATTTTAATTACATTTGAAAGTTGAGGATATATTTTTACCATACCCCCAAAGGTGGGGGTATTTTAATTAGTTTTCCCTTTTAGTAACTGTTGCCTTGTAGATTATTACCCAAAACCTTGTAGATTATTACCCAGACCCTGCTTTTGTGGGATATACTGGATTGTTGTTGTAGTAATTGCTTAAGTTATAACTTGCAAGCTATTTAGTTTTTATTTTTATAAAGCTTCAGCTAGCTTATCAGTTTGTCTCGCCAAACACACGTGTATGTTTAAGATAGTTTTTGTTTCCCCTTCAATTTCAACTAACACAGCTTAGACAGAAAGTTCCTCGTAATTGTTCAAGGTATATGTGAGGAATATTGGTATAAACTTCTTTGTAAGACTAACAAGTTGGTCGTAATTTGACTCAGATCAGAGATTGCTTGGAGAGAAGCAAAATACGCACAGATAAACGAGTACCTCAGGGAAGAATACGAGGTCACTCAACGCTTTGGAAACCTCAACTATAAGCTCAAGTTTGTCGAGGTTTGTTCTCCCGTCTTGTTTCCTGCAACATTATCTTCAGATGCATAGATGAAATGCTGCTTGGAAACACCATTATCCGATATTTAGTGATAGGGTCTACTGATTTCTTCCACAGCACAACATTCATTTTTTGCAAGAGGCCCTTCAGAATAGGAGGACGAATACCGCAGAGTGGTGTATCATTTTTTTGTTGGCCGTTCAGAATGTTCTATCAGTGTATGAAATTGTTCAGGAATCAGCTGCTGGTTCCCTGTAACGAAATTAGCCCGATAGACACTCCACAGGCACAGGTATTCATGAGCCCTCGGATGAGTTGTGGGGGCAGCCATGATAAGCGTCATCACTCATCAAAAAAGAGTTAGATTGACGCGAATTTTGTTTATTTTTTATAGTGAAAGATGGAATAAATTGCAGTCAAAAGAAGGGAAAACCTCTCCCAACACATATTCCTTTGATTTATTAGAGTTGGTAATTTGGTATCTCTGAGAAAAAGTTCAGCAAAAACCATCAGTTCTATGACAGTAAACCTTATATGATTGGATATGTAAACTTTGTAAAGACCCAATCTTTTTTTGATCTTGGTTAATCATTACACACATGTTTCTTGCTCTATGTTCTCTTCCTTGTTTCATGATTGCATACCTCTTCATTACCATAACATAACATAACATAATAAGCTACAAGAAGATGCAACTGTTACCGCCCAACCAATTAGTAATATAGAAAATTTCGTCAATGACATAGCAAAAACAAAAGAATCTAAATCATGATTCATCTAGTCTCAGCAAAAGATGTCAAAGGCCAACAAACATGCCGGTGTTTTTGGGTGTTTTTGGTTTAGGGTTCCTCAACCCGGACAGCGTCTCTTGGGACATCATAGGCGTCTCGGGGCCTGGATTTCTTAACACCAGCTGTGAATGACACCTTGTCTGACTTATAGCCCTCGACAGCCACGCTCGTGACCTTGACCCAGACTAGGAACTTGGTCTTCATACCCTCAACGCCCATAAGCTTTCCCCTCAGTAGAATGGCCTTCACTCTGGTTGCGTACCTTACAACCGAGGAGTCTTTGAAGCTAACTTCACAGGTATACGGCAGATGGACAATCAGTCTGGACTTTGTCTCGTCGAATTCATAGCAGGTTATGTTCTGAGGAAACAGGCCTGGCGGTAAGTTATACTCTTTGAGGAGATCCGGTAGACTCTTCAACGGCTTCCCTGTCAACATACGGATGCAAGCGTTTCAGCTCAATATTTTCAGCTTCAAAGTATCTTCTCGCGAAAACTGTATTTAACACTACAGTGACATATACATTACCCTTTAGCTTGTCGAAGATCCATTTTGCTTTCTGTTCAACTGTGTTTGAGAAGATCTGATGAAACAAAAAAATAAAAATGTTATGCATCTCGGAAAGCAAATGGTCATGAAGAAGATCTCACACAGCATCACTGTATTCGACATAGACGTTGTCTATGCTATATAATCATGCCTCTCATATCAGCACATACCGAAAAACCGGCAGGTCCAGCAATATAGAGTTACAGTCATTCATCAGCCAAGTGATAAAGTGTTCATTTCTATCAGAGGCATAGCCATGAACTAACTGATTCCACATGGGTCATGTTATACCAAGTTTTGATACCAATGAGACCAATTTTGATATTAAATCAAGCCAATTGTGCCAATATATACTTGACATAGTTCGAATCTGTTTGGCGCAATGTGTTCATTGTTGATTAGCAGACCCTTACCTCTTTAGCTTATCATAGTACCAAAATCACCACATTGTTTGACTTCTAGTAGAACCAAAATCACCACTTTCAAAAAGCCCCAAAACCAATTAGGTTCACTCACAATTGAGATAAACAAGTCTGAATTCCAAATGAACCAAACACATTTCCTTATTGGATTCGGATTTGGACACCACAAACCCCAACCCATGTTTTCTCCCATGAAAATTCAAGAATCCACTTCCATTCACCTCACCCAAATCAAATCTCTGGTTCTTTCTAATACCCATTTCACAATTCACCCCAAAAAACAAGAAAAAGATTGCAAATCAATTGGGAGAACAAGACACACCAAATAAGCATAAATTTGCAAGAAAGCAAAGAAATTGAAGGAAGTGGTGAAGAGATAAAGACTAACAGTGAGGTCTTCAGTAATGTCTTTGATTTCTTCCTTGGCTTTCTTGGTAATCCAGAAGCTCCCAGTTTTGATGCTTCCCACTTTTGACAGTGCTTTCTCCATCCCCTCTTTCACTTTCACTTCCTCTTTCTCTCTCTTTATCTTTCTTTATGCTTCTGCAAAGTGGAAGATGGGAAATGGGAAAGTGGAGGAGGAGAGTGAAAGTGAAGAAGAAGAAGAAGCTATGTAGGAAGTGTGAACAGAAAGAACATCAAAATCCAGCTGGTTTCAGAAAATGGAAAGCCAAACCGGAGCTCTTTCTGTCACTTTTCCCAAAACTATTAGGGTATGTTTGGTAATGATATCTAGATATCAGATATCAGCCCCGATATCTGATATCTAGTATTTGGTAGGGTTAGATATCGATATCACTTTAACTGATATCGATATCTAGTATTTGGTATACATAATATATCACTTGATATCAAGTGATATCTGATATCTGTGTTTGGAAAGAGTCAGATATCGATATCAGTTGATATCTAGATATCAAATTTGGCCTATTTTGATATACTCATTTTTTGGGAGGTGTCACTTGATATCGATATCGCCCGATATCGATATCTTGATACCGATACCGATATCTTGATATCAAGATATCAAAGATATCACCCGATATCGATATCTTGATATCCCGATATCTTGATATCTAGATATCGTTACCAAACACACCCTTATGGAATTTTTCCTCTTTTTTTTTTTTAAATAAATTCATGAAGTTGATTCATAAGGGTTTTAGGCAAGATGTCGGAATGACTATTGACAAGATAATTTCACCTAAATTGCCACGAGTCCTTTTCATTTTTTCCGAACACATTACAAAAAGGCTTAAAACTCTCTTTTCCCGAATCGAAACCTAAATCTGTCGAACGAATTGTTTTGATCGAAAACAACCTAAATCGATGAAATTAATCAAAATATCAATTGATCGGCACGCGAATGGGTCTATCGCTCGCTTTACATGATTATCGAATTGCGATTTTTGGTCTTCGTTCGAAAAAACCGTCGAAGGAAGGAGCTCGGCAGATACGAACGAGGTTCATGAATAAGCTCGGCAGGTTTAGACGAGGTGAATAAGTAACCTCGACGCATAAAAACGAGGTTATGACGGAGCCTCATCTAGGTTTTGCGAGGTATATAATGACCCTTTTGAAGTTCTTGTTTGAAGCCCCATTGACATAAGCCGAGCTCAGTAAATAACCTCGGCTTCTGTTGTTAAGGTTAAGGAAGAAGCTCGGCTTCTGTTATTGAGCTTAATGAAGAAGCTCGGCTTTTGTTGTTGAGCTTAATGAAGAAGCTCAGCTTCTGTTGTTGAGGTTAATTAGGGAGCTCGGCTTCATTGACACATAATGCATAAATTCATTATATTGTGTAGATGTATGTGTGATGGATTTTGTTATAATGCAAACTCATATGCTTCTAAGAATGAGACAGACTAAATGACTAAATCAGTTTAGAAAATGTTGTTTTCCCCACTTCTGATTGCAACTCTCAGTGACTAAATCAATATCATAACTTTATCCAAATAGTAAATTAGTTGTTCTTAAGCAGACATGAAACAAATTAATTCATATTTTAATGTTTTATCTTAGAGTAATTGTTTCAAGTGGCCACTTCCCACCTATTTTTGTATAAATATATTGAGATTATTTATGATGAACTTTAACCCCTAAATTGTTATCAAATGTACAGTTTTTCGTGCTTCATACTAATATTTATATTTAACACCACAAACATTATACAATTAACCTTTTTCTTGCTTCTATTGATTCTGAAATTTAATTTATCGTCATTGTAATAAACAAATATGATGTTTATTCAAATTAATTAATATGATATATTATGATTTCTAATATTAATTTTAAAATGATTAAATTAAATAAATAAGTAATGTTAATCTAAAAAGGATATTTCTAACTGATGAGAAAGCCTAAATTGACTAAATTACATCAAAATGATTAAATTAATCTAAAAAGTAATGTTACATCAAAATGATTAAATTAAATAAATGAGTAATGTTAACCTAAATTGACTAAGTTGAGTTCAGACGATGGATGCAAATCATGGAAACCAATCAAAACAGCAATCGGGTGAAGAAGATGTTGATGTAAGTTTTAATTTTATAGTAAGATTCAATTTTTATACCTTAATTTGTACGCCATATTGGTTGATGGGCCCTCCAATAACCAATTTTCCTTTTTAGATTTACATTACTCATTTATTTAATTTAATCATTTTAAAATTAATATTAGAAATCATAATATATCATATTAATTTGAATAAACATCATCTTTCTTTATTACAACGACAATAAATTAAATTTCAGAATCAATAGAAGCAAGAAAAAGGTTAATTGTATAATGTTTGTGGTGTTAAATGTAAATATTAGTATGAAGCACGAAAAACTATACATTTGATAACAATTTAGCGGTTAAAGTTCATCATAAATAATCTCAATATATTTATACAAAAATAGGTGGGAAGTGGTCACTTGAAACAATTACTGTAAGATAAAACATTAAAATATGCATTAATTTGTTTAATGTCTGCTTAAGAACAACTAATTTACTATTTGGATAAAGTTATGATATTGATTTATTCATTGAGAGTTGCAATCAAAAGTGGGGAAAACAACATTTTCTAAACTGATTTAGTCATTTAGTCTGTCTCATTCTTAGAAGCATATGAGTTTGCATTATAACAAGATCCATCACACATATCTCTACACAGTGGCGGCCGCAGGATCCTCCGAAAGGTGGGGCGAAATTTTCTAGTGTGTACTGAGATATTGGCCTTGAATAAACTCTTTTACCTAAGCTACGATTTTCAACTTAGCAGTGGATTATAGAAAAGTAGGCATACATTTGCTTTGTTGATATGATAGTTGTTTCTCGTCATTCATTGGAAATTCAGCCATTTGTCATATTTAGGAGTGTAAACTTATCGAAATTCAATCATGTTAAATTCAAGGCTTTTGCATATTAGCTAGGATTGTAAACTCACCAACTTTATAATATCTTTTGGTTCCCAAAGACATGATAGAAATTGTAATTTGAATATGTAGGTTACGAAAATACAAATATTGCATAAAGCTTCACAAATTCAATTCACAAACCCCAACTTCAATTCATAAATTTCATTCTCAAAATCACATACACAATAATTAAAACACAAAATTTATTCTCAAAATCAAAACTCTAATGAAAATTTCACAAAATTTATTCTCATAATCAAATCATAATTTCACCAATTTTATGGGTTTAATTAGTTTATAGCTAGATAATTTGTATATAGTAGGGAGCTCGAGAAGTGGGAACATAATTAAATAAGGGGGTAGAAACATAGAGAGTATGTGCAAGTTGGACAAAGAATAAAAAAATTTTTTTGAGGGAGGCGAATTTTTTTTTTTAAAAAAAAAGAGGCTAATTTCACCAATTTTATGGGGTTTAATTAATTATAGCTAAATAATTTATATATAATAGGAAAGTCGGGAAGTGGGAATATAATTAAATAAGGGGTAGAAACAAAGAAAGTGGGGTGTAAGTTGAACAAATAATAAAAAAGCTATTTTAAGGGAGGTGAAATTTGTTTTAAAAATGAGGCTAGTGGGACTTGAACCCCTAACCTTTGGTCTAACATTAGTTTCCTTCCTTCCCACCAACCAACTAAGCAAAGTAGACTAATTGATTCTATATTCATTCGATTTTTACTTATTACAACACTTATATATATATAAATTATTTTTTATTTTTTTCCAAACCCTGGAGTACGTGGGTCGAAGGGTGGGGCGGCCGCGTACGCCCGCCCCACCCTGGGGCCGCCCCTGTCTCTACACAATTTAATGAATTTATGCATTACGTGTCAATGAAGTCGAGCTCCCTCATTAACCTCAACGACAGAAGCCGAGCTTCCCTTATTAAGCTCAACAACAGTAGCCGAGCTTCTTCCTTAACCTCAACAACAGAAGCCGAGGTTATTTATTGAGTTCGGCTTATGTCAATGGGGCTTCATACAAGATCTTCAAAAGGGTCATTATATACCTCGCAAAAACTAGATGAGGCTCCGTCATAACCTCGTTTTATGCGCCGAGGTTACTAATTCACCTCGTCTAAACCTGCCGAGCTTATTCATGAACCTCGTTCGTATCTGTCGAGCTCCTTCCTTCGACGTTTTTTCGAACGAAGACCAAAAATCGCAATTCGATAATCATGTAAAGCGAGCGATAGACCCATTTGTGTGTCGATTAATTGATATTTGGATTAATTTCATCGATTTTAGGCTGTTTTCGATCAAAAAAATTCGTTCGACGGATTTAGGTTTCGAATCTTTCGATTTGGGAAAAGAGAGTTTTGAGCCATTTTGCAATGTGTTCGGAAAAAATTAAAAGGATCTGTGGTAATTTTGATGAAATTATCTTGTCAATAGCCATTCCGACATCTTGCCTCTAGCCTCACTCAAGTTGATTTGGGGGTAAATTTCACAAAACACCCTTATAGTAAGGGATTTTCCAAAAATCGCCTGCAAATTAGGACATTTATGCTGATTGTAAACTTGGTTTTATTTTTTAAAAACCACCCAATAGTCATTTTTTTTGTTAACTTTATTCTATAATATATAGTCCCTTCATATAAAAATTTAAATCATTTAACTTTTAGTGCACTTTTTAATTTCATGTATGAAATTATTATAAAACTAATTATAAAATTAATATTTTATATAATTTTATTTTTTTTAAAAGGGTATCGAATAGTAGTAAGTAGACCTGTCAAAACACAACCCGACCGACCCGAAAAATTTCCGACCCGATCCCGAAAATTTTGACCCGAATTTTTTTTTCGACCCGAACCCGAAAAACCCAAAATTTTTCGGGTAATCTGGGTTTCGACCCGGTGACCCGATTGACCCGGTAATTTTGACCCGATTTACCCGATTGATCCGGTGACCCGATTGACCCGGTTGATTTATAATTATATATAATTAATTTTTTTTATATATAATTAAAATTTATCACAAAATTATCAAATAATAATTTTTTTAATTTAAAAAAGAAAAAATTGACAAACCCGAAATCGACCCGAACCCGACCCGAAACCCGATCAAACCCGAGTTCGAGTCAACCCGAAAAACCCGAAACCCGTTTTACCCGAGACCCGTTTTACCCGAAACCCGAAGTAACCCGACCCGAATGACCCGTTTGACAGGTCTAGTAGTAAGTCACCTAAATTTGAAATTCAAGGTAATACTGCAATTTAATGATCTTTGTGGTATTAAGTATAAGGCATTCTAACACCCAACATTATTTTTAATAAAATACAGTATAATATTTTCACTAATTTTTTTTTTTGTTTTTCAATTATCAATTTTAACACAACGATAAGGTATCTAGGGTGTACGGGCAACGATTATATCGGTTAAGGGGAAATATGATATATCAAACATATATTGGGATATATGAAATTTATCAAATGAGCTAATTTGTAGTCAAAATTATTATATTTATAAACTTAAACAAAAAATTGCTCAAGTAGTTAGAAAATTTATACTTCAAAACATTTAAATAGACGTGAGAAAAATAATATTTATATTGCAAAAAATACTAAATATCACCGATAAATTATAAAATATCAAGAATTTATCGCAAAATATCAACGATATATCGCCAAATATTGTTGTTGACCATTTTTTTATGTATTGTTCGATATGATTTAATCGATAGGCTCCTATCATATCGAATTCCAAATATTGTCAATCTATATATCCACCATTTAGAACACCTTTTGATTTCCAAAATGTAAAATACATATAGTTATTTATGAAGGTCAATTGCATAATTAAAACAAACTTTTAAAAAATCTAGTAACGCAATCAAACATTTCTATAAGGGCGTGTTTGGCAACGGGATGGGGCTAGGTGGATGGGGATGAATTTTTGAGGGTGGAAGGGATGGGGATGGAATTTCGGGGTGAAGATTTGAAGTCAGTTTAATCCCGTCCGTGTTTGGTTGTGTGTTAAAGTATTTGGGGTGGAAGACGCCCAAAAAGACACATTTGCCCCAACTAATTGTCATAAAATGACGAAAATGCCCCTCCCAAATACCCCTCGAACCCAAACCCATCTTCTTGAATACGCCTTTCATATCGCAAATCTGGCAACCATGGCAGGAGAAGATTGCGGAATATCAAGCGGAGGAGGATATAAGTCAAATCGCCGTCGAAGATCAGGCAGAGGATGAATCAAATTGCTCTGAAAACCACCTCCGGCCGTCAATGGAAGAAGACGGAGACGATGATGGGGCGAGGAACTTTGCCCTCGACTTTCGTCAGCGCACGAGGAGGAGTGTTGTCGTCTTCATCGACACCCCGATGTGGAGAGAGAGAGAGAGAGAGAGAGAGAGAGAGAGAGAGAGAGAGACGGTCGTCTTCATCGCCTTCAATAGCGCCTAGATCTGGAGAGAGAGAGAGAGAGAGAGAGAGAGAGAGAGAGAGAGTCCGGAGATCTGGAACGAGGTGATATAGAAAAGGGACAAATCTGGGCATTTCGGTTCCCCCATCCGCCCCATCTCCCTTCGATCAGGTGGAGATTTCCCACCCTCGCACCCCCTTCCATCCCTTTTTTCGCATCTCCTGCACCCTGGGCACCCCCTTACCAAACATGGATTGACGAAACCCGAAAATTCATCCCCACCCTGCACATTCCTTACACCCCTTGCCAAACACGGCCTAAAATGATGGAAAAATAATTACTATATTATAATGACTGCATTTTATAAAATACAAACACACCCTAATTTTATTTTATTTTTGTGGCCAAACACACCCTAGATTGGGAAATGCTTTTTTTTTTTTTGTTCGATAGATTGGGAAATGCTGGAATGACCAAGTTTCCGTAAGACAGCCGCAGTAGGGAAAGGCAAAAGGGGACCAACATCCTCTAAATTAATATCCCATTATTAATATAATCTTTATTGCTTTTTTTTTTTTTTGTATATATACAACTGAATATTAAATTAAGCAATACAAGACAAATGTTTCATTATGAGATACAGCTCAAAAGTGATAGCTATAGCTCTATAGACTATTTGCATTTATAAAAACATACATGTGCATGCTGTTGAATTCGACATTTGATTAAGATAAAAATATAAGTTCATAAAAGTAAATTAAAAAATACAGTGAAATATTAATTTTTTAAATTAAATCTTTAAAATAATTTTCTACTTATTAGTCTGATTAGGATAAAAAAAAATATAAGTCTAAAAATATAAGGTTTTTTAAAGTTAAAAAAATATAGTAAAATATTAATTTTTTAAAATTAAAAATTTTAAATAATTTTATAGCTTATTAATAATAAGTATGAAATTATTTTTTAAAAATTATTATTTGACGGTATTTTTTAACTTTTTAAAAAACATAAAATTAAAAAAAATCAAAATTAAAACGAAAAAACACGTCAAAGTAATTTATATGAGCATATTTAACGAAAAAACACAGCAAAGTAATTGGTTAGTATTGGATTTGATCCATCTATCTACCCCTCTCGACTCTCGTTGGGTTAAAATCTAAAGTTTCCCTTCAATCCAACTCGAAACGTTGACCAACCTTGACCACCTATTAATCCTTGCTCCAAATGGAAGGCTGGTAGTGCACGGAAGTGGTGATGGTAATTGGGCCGGTCCACTAGGCTCACAATTGGATCCTTTGCACGGGCCCATTGAAATGAAGCCCAACTGGATCATGAGAGTCAATGGGCATGTCTGGCATTAAACACATATATAATATACGGAAATTTCGCCAGGTACCCCTGAGGTATTGCATTTTTCGCGAGGTATACAACTTTTTTACA
This sequence comes from Persicaria maculosa, assembly GCA_963922045.1. Lineage (NCBI taxonomy): Eukaryota > Viridiplantae > Streptophyta > Magnoliopsida > Caryophyllales > Polygonaceae > Persicaria > Persicaria maculosa. The sequence continues at coordinate 11,458,619 of OY998256.1, read as the reverse complement.
TATTTCGCATGGTGCCCCTGAGGTTTTAAAACATTTCGCCTCGTACCCTTCCCGGTTAAGTTTAACAGTTTTGGCTTTTCTCCCGTTAGTTTGCTAATTAAAAAAAGAAAAAAGAAAAGAAAGGTGGGACGAGAGCGAAGAGAGAAGAGCGAGGAGAGAAGGCTCCCGCTGCTCGAAGAGAGAAGGCCGAGCGAACAGAGAAGGCTCCCGCTGCTCGAAGGTCGGCTCCGGCTCGGACCTGCTGCAACCGCTGCTCGAAGGTGAGTATTCGAACCTATAACTAGGGTTTGGGTGGTTAGATTTGTGGTGTTCTTGATTTTAGATCTTGTCTCCCCCTAGGGTTTTAAATTAGGATCTGTAGATGTCTTAATCGAAGTGGATTTCTATGACTTTGTTTTCTGTTTTGCATCTCACAAGTAATGGAACTTTTGATTCTGTCAACCAGTTGTTGATTTCCGTTTTGCATCTCGCAAGTGGTTAGATTTGTGGTGATTTTCGATTGCTTTTAGTTTGAACCTGTGTGCAATTTCCGTTTGCTTTTAGTTTTGGGAATCTGTCTGTTGATTTTCGATTTGAATTAGTTTTGGGAATCTGTCTGCATAAGGATATGGGGGTTTTGTTTGCTTGTTGTTTTTCGATTGAACGAGCGGTTTGTTTATGGTTAGCCTTCAGTTTCCATGCATTTGCTAGAAAATTTATAGCCAGCATAATGTTCCATGCATTTGCTAAAAAAAAAACTATAATTTGGACATTTTATGTTCCTTCCTCAAAGAATCACTATCAAACTTTTGATCTTCGAACCCAAAATAAAATTCTGCAGTAAAACGGTTTTCATTTTGTTGGTTATAATCTTCCTCTCAAACTTCACCAACCCAAGCAAATTTGTGGTTTAGAAAATATGAATTAACATATTAGATTGAGAACTAATAAGCTTCTTATTAGCCGTCAGCTCTTATCCGTGTTTTTTTAGTGTGTGTGTGTGTGTGTGTGTGTGTGTGTGTGTGTGTGTGTGTGTGTGTGTGTGTGTGTGTGTGTGTGTGTGTGTGTGTGTGTGTGTGTGTGAGTGTGTGTGTGACAGAAGATGTGGATGGCAAATTGAGATTGTTTTTAGTTTATGAAGGGCGTCCTAAAAGTCTTAGAGATTGTTATTAACTATTAAAGCTCGACTAGTTTAGTAGGCTTTTTTTCTTTTTGAAATTATCTTGTTCGCTTTAAAATTAGCTGATATATCATGTTTAGCCTTTTTAATATTTTTGGTGGCTGATGTTCTTTTATGTTAACTTTCAAATGTAGGCAAGTGGCTTGAACAGATCCGTTGTAACTGGGCCACAAAGGGTGCTGCTTCTGGCGATGACAAGCAGGGTTCAGATTCTAAGAGTGTGTTGTAGAACTCACAACTGGAACATCTGGTGACCTCACAACTGCACATACTTTATACTCTGAGACATGAAGTTAATACGTAGTAATTTTTTTACTCTTCAAGAATATTATGCTGGCTATCAGCTCTTTTGATGGTTCTCAAACTAGATGGCTGCATTTTCGTTTAGAGACCCTTGATCAAACGCAATGGGAATATTAGGGAATAGGAATTTGAGAGTTGAATTTACAATCCATAGAGACCCTTTCTCTGTCTCTCTCAATATTATGGTTAGCCTTCAGTTTCCATGCATTTGCTAGAAAATTTGAGCGGTTGATTATGGTTCTGTTTGGGCATTGCAGTTGATGCAATCGTTGGAGGCATATATACCTAAATTTGTACATGAACTTCTTGTTCAATTAGGATGAACATCAATATTTGGGTATTGAAATTAATGTGTTGAAGTGATTTTAAGCCTATTAGCTCAAATGGGTAGAGCGTTGTGCTCGCACACAAAGATGTGGGTTCAAATCCCACATAGGCTATCTACGATTATGTATAGTTATTGCACAAGTGTTTTTATGTGTCCTTGCTGTATTTTCTCATTGATCACATCCTCACCAAGTTTAAGATTCAGCTCATTAAGCTCCCAACTCTTCTTTTACCATCAAGTTCTTACTAACCTGCGTTTCTCCCAATTAAAGCTCTTTTTCTAATTCATTCATCCTTATGCCTAATTCATTCATCCTCATTAGTGCTCGTTACATCGCTGTTATAAGCGAGATCTGTTTGTTTCACTCACCTTAGGAGTTCAGCAAGATGATCTGATTTTTAGATGTATAGGTTCTTTTGGCATTTTGTTGGATTTTAATTTATCTGTTTTCTGTTTCCTTGTTAATTATATAGTGGTAGTGGTAGGTTGGATTTAAAAGTTGCTTGGAAAATTATTGCCTTTGCCAATTGCCATTGTTTTTGTTATATAGAGATGGTTTCTTCATCTTCATAGATGGGTTCAGATTGTTCAAATGGCTCATGTTTGGTTTCTTTAATTTGAAAAATAACCATTTAAGGACAAGAAGGTAGGTGTTGGCTAACTGAGTTGGTGTGGGTTCTGACCCACAAATCTATTTTTAGGGTTTATTCAAAAGGGAGAAGGGGCCAAAGAATGTAGGAGTAGGACCTTTTGTGGGTGCTGGGTGGTAGCCTACCCCTCAGACCATCATGTTGGATGGAATAACCTTTGAAATGAATTGTCCTTCTCACCTTCATTATCCAAATTTGTTCAGCTTGGTTGGTTGTTTCTTGTAAGAAATCTTCAAGAACCTCATAAGCAACTTATTGGTACTCTTGACAACACATTAGAGAGTAGCAAAATTTTACCCGAATCTAGTTCAATCTAAAAAATTGATTGGAACATGAGCTTTAACTGTAGCTGAAATGTTCCCAAGTTGAATGAAGATGAACTCGAAACAAAAAACACTTGTTCAATAACTAAAAATAATCGTTGATAGCCTATGTGGGATTTGAACCCACATCTTTGTGTGCGAGCACAACGCTCTACCCATTTGAGCTAATAGGCTTAAAACCACTTCAAAACATTAATTTCTATAGCAACCCGACGAAGATAATTAGCAATATCGAACTAACAATTTCTATAGCATACTCTTCTGAAATCGAAACAATAATCAATAACATTACATACCAGCTTCCTGAAATTCTATTTAAAGTTATCAAAAAATGAAACTCTCTGTCAAGCTCTATAATATGAGAATCAGCAGCTTCCTGAATCCACTCATAAATCACCTATATATCATCATGGATAAAGTTTTCAAAATATCTTAAAAAAGGCAGCATCTAACTTTGAATATGACATATATAATGTTCACTATATCAAATACCGAATCTTAAGATGTTATTGGAATCAAATTTAGGCTTATTCCCCCAACCTTCAAATCAGATTATTCCAATTTCAGTTGCAGGAGAATGAATTGATAGGAAAACAAGAAGCCAACACACCCTCAGTTTCATAAGCAAATAGACCATATGCACACATAAACAAACCGCTCGTTCAATCGAAAAACAACAAGCAAACAAAACCCCCATATCCTTATGCAGACAGATTCCCAAAACTAATTCAAATCGAAAATCAACAGACAGATTCCCAAAACTAAAAGCAAACGGAAATTGCACACAGGTTCAAACTAAAAGCAGTCGAAAATCACCACAAATCTAACCACTTGCGAGATGCAAAACGGAAATCAACAGCTGGTTGACAGAATCAAAAGTTCCATTACTTGTGAGATGCAAAACGGAAAACAAAGTCATAGAAATCCACTTCGATTAAGACATCTACAGATCCTAATTTAAAACCCTAGGGGGAGACAAGATCTAAAATCAAGAACACCACAAATCTAACCACCCAAACCCTAGTTATAGGTTCGAATACTCACCTTCGAGCAGCGGTTGCAGCAGGTCCGAGCCGGTTGCAGCAGGTCCGAGCCGGAGCCGGCCTTCGAGCAGCGGGAGCCTTCTCTGTTCGCTCGGCCTTCTCTCTTCGAGCAGCGGGAGCCTTCTCTCCTCGCTCTTCTCTCTTCGCTCTCGTCCGACCTTTCTTTTCTTTTTTTCTTTTTTTAATTAGCAAACTAACGGGAGAAAAGCCAAAACTGTTAAACTTAACCGGGAAGGGCACGAGGCGAAATATTTTAAAACCTCAGGGGCACCACGCGAAATATGTAAAAAAATTGTATACCTTATGAAAAATGCAATACCTCAGGGGTATCTGGCGAAATTTCCGTATAATATATTCCAGGGACCACTAATGGCGTGTTTGGCATTATACTATAATTTTCATGACCAGCAACTAGGGTTGTTATTCGAACCGAACGAATCGAGTATTGTTTGTTCATATTCAACTCATTTATAAACGAGTCGAGCTCAAGTCGAGACGAGCCTAAATTTAGACTCGAGCTTAAAAATGTACTTATACTCGGCTCGTTTATGAAATGAACGAGTTCGAGCCGAACTTTTTTCGACAATTGAGCAACCCTATTTGCTCACAACATAGCAATTTAAAGAAAGTTTTAGAAATGACACAAATTTTGAGCTATTCGAGGTTAAATCGAGTGAGCCGAGCTTTGAATCGAGTTTAAAAATGTGCTCATACTCAATTTGTTTTGAAAATGTACGAATTTCAGCCGAGCTTTTATCGAGTCGAGCTCGAGCTACTCGGCTCATATAACACCCCTACTAGCAACAACGACAATAGCAATATCAGTCTATCTAGCTCAAAGCAGTGTCATGCCCCCTTATTCACCATAAGTTAACCAATACTAGGACCTCTTCTCGGTTCAGTTAGGATCCACATTATTCGCGTGCCAAGTAAGTCCTTTTGTAATCCTAAACAATACTAAAGTAGAAGCTGGTTCTGCCACGTGTCATCTTCTGGTGAAAGATTTTCCCGCCCAATTTTTTAGCCAATAAAATTATGCCACATATCAGCTTATGCCACACATTCTTACAAAAAAAATACTGTAAGGCCACATATTTCTTTTTATATTATTTTTTAATGCATGTTATCAAATAATTATTCTTGGTAAGTACTTTTTAAAACACAATCTTAAATTTCCTAATTGAAAAACGTAAAATCTTTACGTATACACTATCCTTTCATTTTTCAAATTTTCTCTTATATATTTATTATATTATATTCCATTTGATGAAAGAGCATAGCATATTTTGTTATATATAAAATCAATATTGGATAGTTGATAGCTAATGTTATATGTGTTATTTTAGAATGATAATATTTTCAGGATGAATACATTATACTTTATTTGATGTATATTTAAAAAAATATAAAATTGATTGTAAAACTAGATTATACTCCTATGCAATATTAAAATAGTAATCTTTTTAACACATATCATGCTCCGGTGAATTTTTTTCCCCGAAAAAACTTTAACCAATTAATATTTGCCCCTTCATCTTTAATGCCACATATTTAATAATCTATTTTTTATTTATTAATAATTTTAGTAATGCAATTTTGAAAAATAGAAGTGATGAAACTTGAAGAAATATTGGAAAAATCTGGCGCGTCACTTTGAGGCCTTTCCCGAAGAGAGTTGATAGAAAGAACCAAAAAACGTCAAAGCTAGGAAGAGTCGGCGGATAAGACATGCTTGTATTAATCCATCCGTGGATAATTAAAGAGCTCAACCATAATGGCCACGTGTCACACATGCCCACCACCCACGGGTCTTATGAACTCGCCACGTGTGATAACCTCATAACTCGTCATCCATTTGTCATACATGTGTCCGTACAACTAAACCACTATATAAGCCCTGCATGAGCATAGAGAAAGTTTTTTTTTTTGGAAATCAAAGGATACAAAGATGAGAGAGAGAGAGAGAGAGAGAGAGAGAGAGAGAGAGAGAGAGAGATGTTAACCTGCATGGTGATCAAAGGCCAAGGCTTAATTGAAAGAAACTGAATTGTCCAGGTTTGGCATGTGTTTCGCGCAGTGGATTACATAGCTAATTTAGCGTACTCTTATAACATTGGGCTATCCCCGCATGTTGACTACTTAGCCTATTTTTACTTATTAATAAAAGCATGACGAGATGCGCAGAGAACTCCGACTCTTCTTCCAACCAAAAAAAAGAGTCACTAGCTAGCTATGCGGAATAGCGCGCTTAACCCTTTCCGCGTCCAACATTCCCCAATTTCGAGAGGCCCCCATCAGGAGCAGGTAACTTGTTCGTGAGCCTTGCTTGACAATTCGCTCATGACCCCAGGTATGATTCCTGGCCTTTATGGGTTTAGGGCGCGATTTCTCCCGGGGGAATTTGTGGAATTCATTTTTGCCCGTATCTCCACGGCATAGGTCAGACTACAGGGACATTGGTCATGTGGGTCAGGTAAGCCCGTGTTGACCGCGGAAAATTCCAAAGGTTCCACCTGGGTCCCACTAAACCGAGCCTTTTCAGGAGAGACTTCGTCAAGAAGTACGTGTATTGACCATCTTTTTTCCCATAAAGAATTAATCAATATATGGACTTTTTGTTACTCATTTATAAAATCATTTGCTTTTTGGAAAAATCATATATACTTCAATTATTATTTTTTGAGTTATTTTCGGTATATCTTAGACTTTATATGTGATTGCCTATTTTTTTTTTTCAAAATATTATGTTATTAGTATGTAATATTAAAATAATAATTACTCTCCACCACATGTTACAGTCACATAAAAAAAATTCATTCAAAACTTTTGTCCAATTATACCTTTTTTTATACATATATATAGATCATTCCTTTAAGATACTCTCTACCACATGTTATTTAATTTTGCACAACCCATTTTTAAATGCAAAACTATCCTTTTTTAGAAGTATTTTCACGTAATTAAATTTTTAATATAATCCTTTAAGATACTTTGATACATTGAATTGTTAATGTTAAGAGTAAATTTACATATCTAATATAATTTTTTTTTATATCTTTATTTTTAATAAATAAGTATAACTGTATAACTGAATTCGTGCATAACACGAGGTATTATATAATGATTTAATGATGGTGTTATTAGGAAAAAAAAAAGTGTTTTGAATTTTTTATACTACGTATTTGATTATAACAAATTTTTATTTTTATCATTTTAAATACTGTAAAATTTTATTTTTACACATGGTCAATTCTAAATTGTAATATCTAGACTGACATCAAGAAAGGGGTTAAATATTTTAATTTGTAACAAAGATTATCAATCCATAAACACAACAACTAATGATGTCAATAAATAAGTTTTTTTCATAATTTACACTAATTTGGTATTTCTTTTATTCCTTTATGCTCATCTTTCTCTATTTTTTTTTTTATAGTTTATCATCTAATCCATTGTTATTTTTTCTTTTTGAGCAGGGCTTTTCATATTTACATTTTTTTATGGATAGACTCGTATCATTGCATTCAAAACTCATTCTAAAAGTTTAATTGTTTTCCTTTTTTTTAGATTCTAAATTTTACATAATAATGTAACTTTATGAATTTATTTATATTGGCTTTAAGTACAATATTTTTTTAATATTAACATTTGATTTTGTTTTTATTTTTATTTTATGATTATACATATTTTTTTACTTAATTGTTAATTTTAATTTTTTAATATACCCGTGCAATGCACGGGTGATGAACTAGTGACATTTATTTATCAGTTGGATTTTGCTTGGCTTTTTAAATTTTGGATTTAGGAAGTCTAGTGATAGAAATTTCATGTCACATGATTAAACACAAATGAAGTAACATATATAGCATTTTATCAATATTTGAAATAACTCGAATCCAAAACCCACCCGACTCTAAAAGATCTGAACTCAAAATAACTGAAAATCACCGTCAATTTTTTTTTTTTGTTCAATCACCATCAAATCAAAATAACTCAACTAAAAATATTATAGACATAAAAAATGCACATAGAAATGAGTATGAATTATCAAATAGTAGTTTAAAATTTTTAAATATTCAAAATAAAAAAAAAATGTTAAGAACCTATGAAAAATAAATTTGTTAAGGTTTGAACTTTGAGTCTTTGAAGTATCCGAATTACAAAATATCCCAACCCAATCCAACACAAAAATTATTAACGACTTAATTTTATTTTATTTTTTTGGTAGGATATTAACGACTTAATGTATATAATAAAGTAACCAAAATCTGAAATAAATCGGAATTCGGAACCAATTAATTTGATCCAAAACCGACCCAACCCGACCCATCCTAGATTCCTAATGTCATTTGGCTCCACCAGTCGCGTGGGATATCAAAAGGGTGGGACCCACTGAACCCAGGTCCAAAGGTCTCCTCCAATATATGGAGATGAGAGTGACTCGTGCAGGATTTAGGTGGGCCCCTTAATTTAGATGCTATGCTGTGGTTGTCGAACCACACCTCGTCCCTAAATTGGTAGATAAAGACTGGTTATTTGGGTTCGGACCGAAGATCTATGGGCACTATCCAAAAGTTCTTACTGGTGAGTTATTCTGAAATGGTTTACCACACCCCATCCAACCTAAACGTGGAAAACATAAACATAATGTGTATGTATGGCAACCCAAATAAACTGTTAAAATTAGGGTGTTAATATTTACACCCACTTTATTTACTATATACACCACACCCTGCCTATCTTGAGACACAGACGTGTGACTCAAGAAATGCAGGGTGTTTTACATGTAAAATACTGGGGCAGAGTTTTTTTAAAAATAAATGAAAGAAATAGAGTAGGTGGTGTAGATAGTAAAAAATCGGGTGTATATAACACTTCCTTAAAATTAAAACACTTTTTGCTGTTTAAAAAATAAACAACTAAAATGGGTGTATGGCAGCCCCAAATAAGTAGTAATCAGTTAAAAAAAGGTGTTTAAAAAAAGCTACAAGTTGAAGCTTATTTGGGTGTTTATATTCTACAATTACTATTTTACCCCTTTCCTTTTATCTTATTTGGTTTAAAAGTACTATAATACCCTTAATAATAACCAAATAAACTCAACTTTTTACAAATAAATTGTTTTTCACCCCATACGGAGATTATTTTGTTGTTTAAAATTTTAACTACTTTTACCAACAATTTATAAATTTTACCCTGTTTATAATTTTAATCAGTTTATTAACATCGTCCCATACGAACCCAATATCTAATTATCATTAAAAAAAATCTAATTAACTAATTAAACATATTGAGTAATTAAATAATTAGAATCTCTCACGCTCCTTAAGGGTCTAGCCCGTTTATTTACCAAAAAAACTAATTAGAATCTCACCCGTCCGCTTATGCAGACAAATTGACTGCTAATATTTTACTATTATCGAAAATTCAGAATCTTTTATATATATATATATATACAAAGTCAGTATCTCAACATCACTCTTTCTTAGCTAAAGTGATGAAAATTCAGCATCTCTTATGACCTAAAAAAAATTCAGCATCTCAACATCTCTCTATCTCACCTAAAGTAGAACACCTAATTAAACTCTAAAAAGAGAGGAAACTCTTGAGAATGAATCAACTAGAAAATTCGGAGGCGGACAAGTAAAACACCTAATAAAAATGCGGAAGTAGAACACCTGATAAAAATGCAAACAAGTGTATGTAGTATATCCTTACAACATGAGTAAAATTGTTTACGATAGAATTGAAGCCTCCTGCAACGCCTGCTTGGCACTCTCCAACCCAGGTTACCCAGCCACAACATTCCACTTCACATTAGGCTCCTCCTTCTCCCTAATGATAACCGAATTCAATCCACATCTGAGCTTCTCCTGTCGGAAGAGCGAAAGAAAGGTGGGTAAGGTGGATGATGCGAGACCATCCAAGACACCTTCGAACACACCTATACTTGGGGATGGACCTATGATTCGAGCTCACGAGAATGATGTCATTGTCATCCTCAAGAGGAAGAAGAAGGCTCCCCCATGGGAGAAGGTCCAAAGGTGCAAGTTTGATGGTCGTTCGTTCTTAGATTCGTTCAGCAGTTTGACAACTTTTCGACGTCTCAGTAAAATGAGTCGTACAGATTCAATATTAATCGGATTGGATCGTGTCATACCTTGTTGGAACGAGGACGAAGAGATCTACAACTTTGCTGTTGAATATTTTTCCAGAATCTACCGGGAACATGGCCGAAAATCACATTCTTTGCAAGTTGTCACTGTTTTGAGCGGGCGTGCGGAGTGAGCGCGCGGGCGTGCAGCTCCGGACTGTTGGATGCTGGCCACCGATCTCACATATGCCGAATTTGGGTTTTTTTAAGTTGTTATTTTAGAGACCTTCTTTATTTAAGTTATTTTAGGTAATTTAGGGATTTATTTTAATTTTCATTATATTTATTATTTTCATTAAAATCAGCCATAGGGTTTTCTATATTAGAACGGCTGATTCCTCCATTGTAAATCAGACGTCTCTTTTATGAAAATTTCAGTTTGTGTGAAACACAATTGAGAGAAAGTCAATCGACTCGAAGCGTGGCTCGTCGATTGCAACTATTGGTATAGATCTTGCTTGGTTTGCTTTGAGTTCATCAACCTCGCGAGAGCTTGGTGATCCTGATAATCACAAGTCCCCTCCTTGTGCCTCCAAGTTGTCCGCTTGGTTGTGTAAGGTTTTAGAGGCGGGCTTTATAGTCGTTGGTATTTGGTTCCTACCCTCTAAGGAGGCCTGGGGTCTTTGCCTCGTTCTATTTTAGTTCGATTCAGTCCTTATCGGTCGTGTCTTGTTTTCAATTTCGAGTCTTTATTCTTGTTCATCGAGTCTTTGCTTCCGTTCTTGTTATTTCTAGTTTGATTGTCGAAGATCGGGCCATCCTACGGCTAACCCCGTATCAAATTGGTATCAGAGCTTTGGTTTCCGACATCAAAGTTGTGTCTTTTGTTTCCCTAAACACAAAACCTACAAAAATAGAGTCTTTCTAGTTCTTGATTTTTACTTCTTTAATTTTAAATTTGATTGCTACTAATCCTTGTTTGTGATTGTTGTGGTTGCCTTTAGCCCTGAACATATTCCAAGCCGAGACCATAACAATCACTGATGCTCCTATTCGACCACAGTAGCTTTGTTGAATTGCAACCATTCTTGGGCCTTTGTTCGGCCGACAACAATTCAGTGTCCCACATAGCTTCAAAAATTCAGCCTTGTGACGCCGCCGATCAAATTGATATTCCATAGTCGGCAACCTTTGTTTTCCTAACCCTAGTTTGCGTTGTTCTATCTTTGGCTACCTTAGTCTATCATTGTTTATCTATTTTATTGCCTTATTAAATTTTGATTTTTGGTAGATTAAATCACTTTTATCTATCATAGATTATAAAAAGGCCTTAGATAGATATACCTTCCATATTTAGCCAAACCATCACCTATATATATTTCATAGGGCTACATATTTTATTTTTCTTTCACCATAGTTTAAATTTTCAAGAGTCCTTTTTATTTCATAGATAGTTTCGAAAAAAAAAAACAGTCCAAAAAAAATTTAAAAAAAAATACATTCAAAGCTTTGACCTAGGAGGATAAAATTCACTAGGGGCAAAAGTAAGCTTCAAAAAAAAAAAGAGAGAGAATGATTGTATCTAGTGCAAGAAAGCTTAAGGACCAAATTTGGTGAATTTGTTTTAGCCCTAGTTGACAACCTTCAAACACATACCTCCCAAACCATAAAAAAAATATTTTTAAGCTCTACCTTGCAACTACAACATCCATACTAAGGGTTTAAATCAAAAAGAGGTAAAAATACAAGTTTTTCTTTCTTTTCCTTCATTTTCTTTTCCTAATTTTGTGTGTCGTGTACTGCAGTGCCCATACCGACCCCCTACAACCTCGGTACGGGTTCTGTCGAGCCTGTTTGGTCGAATTCGAGTCAGTTTGGTCGATTCCGACCTTGTATCCATCTTTTATCGAGTGGTTCTTGCCTTGTCGAGTACCTTATTTGGTGATTCTTTGTCGCTTCTCTTGATTACTTTCTTTTGATTGTTAAGTCCTTGCTTGAGTGTTGATTTGCCCAAAGCGGATTGCCCCAACAAGCTTGTCATACCAATTAGAGAGAAGAGTGTGAGAGAAACACATTGTGAGTTGTTTTATTTTGCTAATCTTGACATAGTTCCGTGTTTGTCTTTATTTGCAATGTCTAACAATCAGGTAAACAACGAGAACAATGGCAACAATGACAACATCTCCGAAGCGACTATATCCACCGCGATGTTCAACAACACAATGAACACTCTTGACGCCACGTTGGCGGCAATGATGGATAAGCTGACGGCATTGGAGGCTAGACCAACGGGTTCTACTAACCTTGGTGGTCAAGGTGATCAACGGCGTGCCGAGACGCCTAATGATGAACCCTCCTCCTAACCTTAATTTGCATAATCCTATATTTGAAGAGAACAACTCTCCACGAGGGGAGAGAAATGGTAGAAATAACGGATTTGTTAATGCGCAGGGGCAAGGACGGGGAAGAGGTCGTGGCTTCCAGGAAGAGTTCTACTACTCGGAGCATGACGATGACTTCCGAGAGGAAGACTATTGGGAGCAACGCCCGAGGCGGAACGACAGAGGAGGACGTTACCAATACCGTGAGCATAGAGATCCTGATCAGGACGGCATAGGTAAGGTAAAGGTAAAGATTCCTTCCTTTGATGGTAAGACAGATCCAGATGCATATATTGACTGGGAGACGAAAATGGATCAAATTTGGAACTGTTACAATTTTTCCGAATTTAAAAAGGTTCAATTGGCTTCTTTAGAATTTCAAGGGTTTGCTCTTATTTGGTGGGATAATTTAATTAAAGAAAGAAGACGATCCCTTGATGCGCCTATCGCTTCTTGGAACCAATTGAAAGCCTTAATGAGAAGTAGGTTTGTCCCTCAACACTATGCTAGCGAGCTTCGACAACGATTAGAAAATCTTAAGCAAGGTAATAAATCTGTTGAGGAAACCTTTAATCTGATGCAAGAAATCATGGCTAGAGCTAATATTGTTGAACCTTACGAGGATACAAATGCTAGGTTTCTTAGGATTTTGCATCCCGCCTTAGCTCATGACATTGATTGCTTTCCTTACTCTACTCCTACTGAATTGTTACGTTTGGCTATTAAAGTTGAATGTGGAGCTAGATACAGGAACCAAGACGGAAGGATGACGAGTGGACAGCCCCAACCATGGCGCCAAAGCCGGCCACAGCAGGCCCAAGGGCGGCCTGACGGAGGCTACAACTCTCGGCCAAACCCAGCCCAAGAAGAAGGGGAAGGCCGAACATTCCAGCAGTCCTCCGACAAGGGCAAGACGCCTGCTTATGGACGAGATTCGTCTGGGGTATCTACTGGCCCTAACGGGAGTAATCCTAACTCTTCTACTCTTAACCCTATGTACATTCCTTGCTTTATATGCTAGAGTAGAGGACATGTTATTAAGGATTGCCCGAATAAGAATACTTTCATGATTAATCACCTAGGCGGAAATGAATATGAAAATTCTAGTGGTGAAAATAATGAGCATGTTAATAATGATCAAGATCTTAGTTTACTTGCCTCTAGAGATGATTGCATTCAGTATGAGCATGATGATTCTTTGATTGTTAATGAAGTTTTAAATGTTCAACCTATGTCTTCTGATGATAATCAAAGCGACGATTTGTTTCATACCAAATGCATAGAAAAAGGCAAAGTTTGTAATATGATCATTGATGATGAAATTTGTTCTAATATTACTAGCCTTGAAGTGATTGCAAATTCAGCCTTGAAAAGGGAAGAAAACTTGCTAGTCATTGATGAAAACATAGAGATGAATGAACAACCTATAGTGCATATTGAGTTAGAACATCATGAAGATGATATGAAATATGAATTATGCACTAATCAAGTTTCTATTCTTGGTTTTGTAGTAAGCTCTGATGGTCTACAAGTTGACGTAGCCAAGATCAAGGCATTCGATCCAGGAGCTCGTGTGGATGCATTTGTGGAATCTTATGCGACCTTGGATTCGAGGTCGAATCCTTAATTTTCAAGAAAGGGGGAATGATGTGGGACCATCCAAGACACCTTCGGACACACCTATACTTGGGGATGGACCTATGATTCGAGCTCACGAGAATGATGTCATTCTCAAGAGGAAGAAGAAGGCTCCCCCATGGGAGAAGGTCCAAAGGTGCAAGTTTGATGGTCGTTCGTTCTTAGATTCGTTCAGTAGTTTGACAGCTTTTCGACGTCTCAGTAAAATGAGTCGTACGGATTCAATATTAATCGGATTGGATCGTGCCATACCTTGTCGGAATGAGGACGAAGAGATCTACAGCTTTGCTGTTGAATGTTTTTCCAGAATCTACCGGGAACATGGCCGAAAATCACATTCTTTGCAAGCTGTCACTGTTTTGAGCGGGCGTGCAGGTAGGTGCGCGGGCGTGCGGAGTGAGCGGGCGGGCGTGCAGCTCCGGACTGTTGGATGCTGGCCACCGATCTCACATATGCCGAATTTGGGTTTTTTTAAGTTGTTATTTTAGAGACCTTTATTTAAGTTATTTTAGGTAATTTAGGGATTTATTTTAATTTTCATTATATTTATTATTCTCATTAAAATCAGCCCTAGGATTTTCTATATTAGAACGGTTGATTCCTCCATTGTAAATCAGACGTCTCTTTTATGAAAATTTCAGTTTGTGTGAAACACAATTGAGAGAAAGTCAATCGACTCGAAGCGTGGCTCGTCGATTGCAACTATTGGTATAGATCTTGCTTGGTTTGCTTTGAGTTCATCAACCTCGCGAGAGCTTGGTGATCCTGGTAATCACAAGTCCCCTCCTGGTGCCTCCAAGTTGTCTGCTTGGTTGTGTAAGGTTGTAGATGCGGGCTTTATAGTCGTTGGTATTTGGTTCCTACCCTCTAAGGAGGCCTGGGGTCTTTGCCTCGTTCTATTTTAGTTCGATTCAGTCCTTATCGGTCGTGTCTTGTTTTCAATTTCGAGTCTTTATTCTTGTTCATCGAGTCTTTGCTTCCGTTCTTATTATTTCTAGTTTGATTGTCGAAGATCGGGCTATCCTACGGCTAACCCCGTATCAGTGGAGGTGTCGGACGAGATGATGACGCTGGAGGATTTACTGGCCAAGGCCCAAGGCCAAAGCTGTAGAAGAAGAGGATGTGAAGCCTCGGTTCAAGTGCCTCATACAGCGACGATGTCGGAGAGGCTGAGAA
Organism: Persicaria maculosa; assembly: GCA_963922045.1. Taxonomy (NCBI): domain Eukaryota; kingdom Viridiplantae; phylum Streptophyta; class Magnoliopsida; order Caryophyllales; family Polygonaceae; genus Persicaria; species Persicaria maculosa. The sequence continues at coordinate 11,443,524 of OY998256.1, read as the reverse complement.
GTGGCAGCATATATGCATTTGATAACTGAATTCATCTCCCTTTCCACGCCAACATAGACGGCAAAAGAGGAGGGGTCGAGCTTATCGACTTCTTTTTCAGCTCCTTTGCCTCGGCTCCGTTTTCCTCGCCAATCTGAAGTCCGCCGACGACCTATATTTCGCTAGACGATGCTTCGATTTAATTGCACAAATCAAATCGGACTTAATTGAACAATCAAATCTCATCCACAATGCCTCAACTTAATTGCACAAATGAAATCTCATCCACGACATTTCGGATCCAAGCTCTCCGACTCGAAGATGAGATTCTTGGTCTCGGAGATGAGGAGGAGGAGGAGGAATAGGTAGATTTGGCGAAAGAGGAAGAGAATTGGAAGGGTCTTCAATGGCATCGATCGTAATATGCAGTGGTAGAGAGATAGAGAAAATGGGATCGGAGGGAAAAAGGGGATATGTTATTGTTCAAATCCTCCATCCTTCAATATGTCCCCGTCCTATCCCAGTCACCTCCCCCTCACAAACCCCAACTTAAAAGAAAAACAAAAAAATAAATTAAATTAAAAAAAGGAGTAAAAGAATTTAAAAAAATTATGTGAGAGATGACATGATAGGGAACAGGATCGAGCACAGAGGATTTACACCCGTATTTGTGCCTTTAAAAATATTGTTAGCTTTTAACCAATTTGGATTCAATATTGTCAACTTTTAACCAATTTGAATTCAACAGTGGTCAATTGACTAATTAGGGTAGGAAATTGGGCATCCTGGCCCAATTTTCTCAAGGAATATATGCCTCAAATGTACCAATATTGATTAGCTTATTTGATGGACTAGTAAATCCATGATTTAGAGCAACAATTTTGAATCCTTCTATCTTACAAGTGTGTTTGAATTTCAAAATGTGTTAATTATAATGTAATTACTAGTTCATTATCTATATCTTATAAGATTTTTTTAATATAATTATTAATGCATTTAGTATAAAAAAAGATGCATAAAAAATATAATTAACCCTTAAACTCTAATATTCTTTCATTTTTTTGAATTTAGATAAATTTTCAATTAACATCCATTCAACTAACTACTTTTAATATTTTTTTACTGTTATATCAATTTAAAAATAACAATCAAATGAGAAGAAATCATATTGTGTATATATATTTTATTTTTTGAGTTTTAATAGATTTTGTATTAAAACCCGCTGGATAAATTTTTTGGTGAAATTGAGTAAAATATTATCTTAACTACATAATAATATATCGATATCTTATGAAATTGAGTAAAATCTTATTCGAAGTATATAATAATATATTGATATCTAATGAAATGGGGTAAAATCTTATCTCAAGCATATGATGTTATGTTGATTAAATGGAGCCGATGCATATAAAAATATGGTAAAATCTTATCTTTAACATATATAAATATATTGATTAAGGAAAATCATGCAAGATTTTCAAATCATGCATTTTATTTTTAATTTTTTTTATAGGTGAGTATATTTATAGGTGGATTTGAAAATAAAATTTGGGCACATTATTTTTTATGATATATAAAATTCATGAGGTTAATTTCAAAATAGCCATTTTCACTTAAATATTTTTTTGTTAAAAAAGCTAACGTGCCTAATTTGGATATCATATGTTAATTTGAAAATGAATAATTTGAAAATAGTTAATATCTTCTAAAAATATATCCATATATAATAGAATTGGGTTAAATATCATCTTAATCATATATTGCTATATATATTGATTAAAAATAATAATATATTTATCCTTTATTTTATATAGTAATAACAATAATGAGTTACATATTGATTAAAAATATATCCATGTGTCATAAGCGACTTATCCTTTAATTTATATAGTAATAATAATAAATTCTACTTTATTATTATTATTATTATTATTATTATTATTTGAATAAATAAGAATTCGAAATACTAGAATTCCATCTGGTAAATTGAGAGGGCACAAGGATCGCCAGACGGTCAGACCGTCATGATACAACAAACCAAAAACAAAGAACCAATCAACCAAAGCAAAACTAAGAAAACAACTCCCAAAAGCTATGAACTAGTCAGAAGACCGGTTGAGCGCGTACGAAAGCTAGACTCGACGGAAGAGCATTTGGTTATAAATTCTACTTTAATTAGAGAGCATTTGGTTATACAATTAAAAAAAGCCTTAAAAAGTGAGATCAATTAATAATATAAATAAAAAAACTCACATAAAGTGAGATATAATAACCACATTATAATGCATAATACATGTATTTTAAAATCCAAACACACCAATTCCTCCTTTATCACACGTACTATGCTATCTGTATATTGAGATGACATGTCTATATTGCATTAATTATAGATATGTAATGTAGTAATTTAGATATTAAAATGTCGTCCCACCAAGACCATGATTGGTATAGATAACAATAACATGTATAAACCAAAACACAAAAACTGAAAAAGAAAATTAAAGAAATTCATTATCAATGCTAAAATTCCCTATTTCTATGCAAACTAAGCAAGGCGCGTACTTTACAAAAGAGAGAAAGAGATGGGCCAAAAAAGACACAAAGTTGGAAATGAAATACGCATAAAGATTAAAGAACATAGAAAAAATCATAATAAACACTTTCCTCATCTTAAACCCTAATTTTTTTTAATTATTAAAAAAATCAGTTTTGTACTCATAAAAGAGTTATGTATGAAGAGCATCATTTTAAACGAGGTCAATTAAATCTGGGTGACTTTAGATCTGAACATTCATGATATAATAATTAAGTTGTAAATTGATACTTAGTAATAAATATCAATTTGTAAAAAAAATTTAACTAAAAAAAATATTTTATAGAGATTTTACCTCCTTAACAAACGTGCAAAAAGTTAAGCGACTTTTATTTTGAAACGGAGGGAGTAATTTAACCGGGCACGTACCAATCGATAGTCACACGAGTAGGTCCAGTGGAGACTAGCAAATGATCTAATGTACTTATAGTTCCAAAATACACGGGATTTTGCTTTTCGACACGTTTTTTAAAGAGCGAATAATAAGTATCAAATTATATATAAAAATTAATTAAAAAATAATATTTTATAGAGTTTTTCGCTTTTAAAAAGCGTGCCGAAAAGCAAAAGGTCATGTATTTTGGAACGAAGAGAGAAATAATAATAATAATAATAATAATAATAATAATAATGGTTACGAAAAGTTATGGGGCATGGTCTGATCATGGTGATTTCATGTTTCATAGAGTTGGTTTTACTATTCAAAAAGGGGTTGGAGCTCAATTTGTTACGTGACATCCAACTAACTTTATGTAAATCCTTTTCATCACAATAAAGTTTTAATAATAATAATAATAATAATAATAATAATAATAATATCATTCTATAATAATAACAACAACAACAACAACAACAACAACAACAATAATAATAATATGGTCAGAGATGTTTTGGTAGATATTTGTTATAAAGCGGGCATTGCAGTTCAGAAGGAAGCGCATACAGGTATGAGTAGCGACGATGGCGTTGAGCTGAGGCCGGGTGATCTGCTGGTTTATGGGTGGGACAAGGGGAGAGACACTTGTATCGATGTGGTCGGGGCTTCGCCGTTTACGACCAGAGCCAATGACTCATTTGTACTCGGCAAGGCGGTCTCTCAAGCCACTGAAAGGAAGAAGAAGAAGAAGTACGCCGATGTTTGTGCTGTTAAAGGGTATTGCTTCATGGCTTTTGCGTTCTCTACCTTTGGTGAATTGGGAGACGATGCTATTGGTTTTCTAAAGCGGATTCAGTTGGTTACGAAAAGCCATGGGTCGCCGTCCGTTAATGGCGATTTCATATTTCATAGAGTTGGTTTTACTATTCAAAAAGGTGTTGGGACTCAATTTGTTACGAGGCTCCCAACTAACTTGAGGGCTGCATCTCGGCGACTAGGGCATGCGCGCGATCAGGAGGCGATGTTGTCTTCCTCAGACCGTTGCTTCTCTTCTCGGCGATTGTGACTAGGTTGTCCGGGATGGTGCCTCAGTGATCGGCATCTCATCAGGTTTGTTTCCTTCTTCTCGGAACGGTGTCGATCGGGTCTGTTTTGCTTCTGTCGGGTCTGGTGGTCGGTCAATGGGCTCGATCTGCTGTTGTAGTCCACTTTTGCTCCGACTGTCGCTGCGGTTGTTGTAGCAGGCCGTTGGTCGCTGTGGTTGCAGTTCGACGGGGTGGTCTGATCGGCGGTGTGGTCTGCTCGACACTGTGGTTGCTGCTGTATTAATTGTTGTTGCAGTGGCGGTAATATTCCAGTTTACTTTTGTTTTTAATTCAGTTCTGAGTGCTTTGTCGTATTTTGATAGTTTGTGGGATGCCCAAACTTGTTCGATACCATTGCCCCTTTGTGGGTCTTTGTGGGTGCCTTGATGGTGGTGGTAGAGGCCTTGTTAAAACCTCCATGCTTAGGCACCTCCGTGATCGACATTGCAGTGGTGATGCTCAGGTCCTTACTCGTCAAACTCTTTTTAATAGTTTGACAATTTATTCTGATGCTGAGATGACTTTCAAGCGTATGGGGGTTTGGCTATGTGGGGTGTGTCTTAAAACTCATACCTTTCGTGCGCGGTGTCGGCATAATCAAGATGATTCTGTGGAGCCTCCGGATTGTGGTGATGGTATTGTTCGCTTTACTATTTATGATATTCCTAGACCTCCAGCTCCGTCTACATCGGTTCCCTTGGCTGATGTTGGGGTTGTGCCTGCTGGTTTGTCTTTATCTTCGCTTGATCGTTTGTTTTCAATGGGATTACGCACCGTGAGAGCCATCCCTCCTAAGTGTCGCCTAGGTTTTTCTCAGGTTTTAAAAGGGGCATTAGATTGTGTGGCTGACTCTCCGGGCGACCTCTCCTGCTGGATTCGCTTGCTTATGATGCTTCTTTGTATACTTAAGACATTTTCCCCGCGGAGTAATCTTGAGTGCAGGACGACTGTCAAGCGTCAGCGTCTAGATGAGAGTATTGCTAGTGCTATTCGCACTTGGGGTGTGCCTGGTGGCAGTTCGCAGCTTCTACATGAGACCTTAGCTGTGGTTCTCCCTTCTTTTAGTGTGGATGAGGACCTTGATTTGAGTGAGCTCAACCTTCGGCAATGTCGGAGGAAGATTTGTGATGGTCACTACACTTCAGTTGTTCGGGTGCTTTCTTCATCAGTTATTGCCCCGTATTCTGATGCATGCCACTCTTGAGGCTCTGAGAGATAAGCACCCCACTGCTGCGTCTCCCAGCTTGCCGCCTTTGCCTGTTGACCACCATCCTCTCGTTGCTTCTTCGACCGTTGTTTTGGATATGACTACGAGTTTCCCACGTGACACGTCATGTGGGAGGGATGGGTTCCATGCTCAACATCTTTTCGATTGTTTGGGTGGAGTTGCGGTTGCTATTTCGGATGATTTGATCACCTCTATTACTCGGGTGGTTAATCTTTTCCTTGAGGGCCGTTGTCCGCGGGCTCTAGGTGAGTACATTGCTAGTGCCCCGCTCACGCCGCTTGTTAAACGAGGTGGTGGTATACGCCCTATTGCTGTTGGCACTATTTGGAGACGCCTTGTCTCTAAGGTTGGTGCTTGTTTAGTTGGTCCTTCTTTGGCGGATTATTTTGCTAGTCTTCAGTTTGGGGTCGGGGTATCCGATGGAGGAGATGCTATTCTGCATGCCTTGAATCGTTTCGTTGAGGCTCGTGGTAGTGAGAAGGGTCTTTCCATGTTGTTGGTTGACCTTCAGAATGCCTTCAACTTAGTCGATCAGGGTGCCATGTTACAGGAAGTTCGCCGTCACTGCCCAGCTTTATCCCGGTGAGTTGAGTTTTGTTATTCTAGTCCAGCACGGCTGTATTATGGGGAGCATAGCTTATCATCTTGTCGAGGGGTTCAACAGGGGGATCCTTTGGGTCCTTTGCTTTTTACTTTGGTGTTGCATCCTTTGGTTTGCAAGATCAGAGACTCTTTTGCTCTTAGTCTGGATGCTTGGTACTTAGATGATGGCACTGTTGTTGGGGACACTTTGGTTGTAGGGAAGGTCTTGGATCTGATTATGGAGGATGGTCCCCGCTTTGGCCTTCATCTTAATGTGGATAAGACCGAGGTTTTTTGGCCTACAGAAGACCCCAGGAGTCGTCTTCCTGGTGTTTCCCCCCCCCCCTCTATTGCTCGGCCTTTGCGCGGCGTCAAAGTTTTGGGTGGGCCTGTCAGTGTATTCCCTACTTTCGGCAGCGACCTTGTGGAGAAGAGAGTGACTAGAACCATAGAGCTTATAGATTCTGTCGCGAGGATTGATGACCCACAATGTGAGTTAATACTGCTTCGGGCTTGTACGGGTATTTCTAAACTTTACTTTGCTTTGCGTACTTGTTCTCCGCGTGTCTTTGGGTCAGCCCAGCATTCATTTGATGTGGCACTCCGTTCTAGCCTGGAACGTATTGTCACTGCGTCTGGGCCTGGGTTTGTAGATTGGCAATGGTGGCTTGCCACCTTCCCTTTTCATTTTGGTGGGCTCGGAGTGTATGCTGTTGGGGATGTCCTACATGATGCTTTTTTGGCGTCCCGTTTACAGTCTGCTGAGTTGCAGTCTAAGCTCTTACGTGCTTCTGGTATCATGGTTGCTGGCCCTACTTTTGATGATGCTTTGCGCGTTTTTAATGAGACCACGGGTTCTGATCTTCTACGCGACCCTAGTGAAATCGCTGCCCCTAAACTCATGAAGAAATTGGCAGATATATATTTCGCAAAGAGTGCTGCTGAATCGGACTCTGTTTTCTCCTTGACTCCGCGACAGGCGGCATTATGAAAGTCTCAGCAGGGTGCTCACTCTTCTGACTGGTTGCGTGCAGTTCCTATTTCTGGGTTGGGGCAGACTATGAATGGAAGGACCTATCGTAGTGTGCTTAGCTATCGACTGGGTGTTCCGCTGTTCACGGTGTCTAGGCCTTGTCCCGCTTGCTCTCGGACCTTTGATGGTGACATATATGGTGATCATGTTGTGTCTTGCGCGGGTATTGTGAGCATTAAACATCGCCACAACCTCGTTCGCGACACCTTATTGGATATTTGCTACAAGTCCGGGATTTATGTCGGTAAGGAGGTTGATATCGGTTTGGTTGATGGGCATGATAAGTCCATTCGGCCGGCAGATTTGCTTCTTTATTCTTGGGACAAGGGGCGAGACATGTGTGTTGATCTGACAGGGCCCTCCCCTTTGACTCAGTCAGGGATGTCTAACTTTGTGCCGGGTCGTGTTGTGGTTGATGCTGCTCAGCGTAAGTGTGCCAAGTATCGAGATTTGTGCGCGACGGCTGGTTATGGTTTCTTACCCTTCTCTTTCTCTTCGTTGGGGGAGCTGGATACAGATGTTGTTTCTTTGCTGAAGCGGATCCAGAAATTCTCGGTGTCTCAGGATGCCGGAGCCCGTGCTGCAGCCTATATTTTTACTAGACTTAGTTTTGCTATTGCTAAGGGGGTGGGAGTCCAGATTGTATCTCGGCTGCCCACTAATTTCTTTTACTAGGATTTGATAATAATAATAATAATAATAATAATAATAATAATAATAATAATAATAATAATAATAATAATAAATCCGATAATGTTTCCTAATTTCAATCGAAAGATTTTTTCTAGATCTGTCATATTGGATTTATTTATGAGATTTTGCTAATTTTTATCTAGATATATTCAAACCGATTGACTCGGATATCCACTACCATCAAATAGTGTTGCATAACCTATTTGATAAATAATGCTCCTTTGTTAAAAGATATAATTTTATACTTATTATATCATTAATTAATAAGCACATGAAATTATAACAAAAATAATTAAAAATTAATATTCTATATAATTTTTTTTTAAAACGTGTTAAAAGTTCAAATACTTATAAATGTAAATGGAGGGGATACATAAAAAAATCTATTGAATATAATTATATTTTTCTAACTTATGTCCTAAATAAAAAAAATTATTTACAAAATATTCAATCCGATTGAGGTTATTCTCATTCGATTTCAATGTGCTTTTTTTCCGACTAAACTACGACTGCAAAAGTCGCATCTGGCAGTGCTTTCGGGTTATGCTTACTGTGGTAACACTAACGAGTCGGTACACCACTTTTTTCTTCACTGTCCCATGGCTAATAAACTTCGTCAAGCTTTACGAATTCGTCTTCCAGAGCATATAGTTGTAAACATTGGTATGGGCTCGATGCTTCCATTGAATGAGATCAAACGAGCAATCGAAAACACTAAGTTTGCTGATCTAGCCTCAGCTTGGTGGGCATTGTGGTTCTTTAGAAACCAAATCGTTTTCAACCACACGAACAAGGTAACTATTAATAAAATCCTTCTGTTCCACAGTACCAGTACCCATTGTTTAGTACCCATTGTTGGAAACAATCTACGATTCCCTCTGCTCATCGTACTACTGGCAATATAACTATAAACCACTCAGACCATAGGGTTGGTGTTATTCCAACCAGGTCTCACCATCGTTCTAGGAAGTGGGATAAACCACCTATAAATTGCTATAAGCTTAATTTTGATGGATCAATTATCCCGGGTGGTTCAGCATCATACGATTACGTCATCCATGACTCGACTGGTGAGGTTGTCTCTCTTGGCCGGTCCATTTGTACAAACATCTCAGTGGTTTATGCCGAAAACCTTGGCCTCAAAATGAGTATTCTGCGTGCTAAGTCGTTAAATATTTCAAACCTTCTGATCGAAGGGGGCAACTTATTGGTTATAAAGGCTCTACTGGGGGATTGGAAATGCCCCTGGACAATCGAGATGCTACAAGCGAATATTTTGTCAGATATTTCGTCCTTTACTTATGTTGCTATTCGTCATATTTTCAGGGAATCTAATGGTGTGGCCGACTATCTTGCTCGTAGTGCCCATGCACCCCCTGCCGACGTCAGCTATGAGGATGATCCAGAACTGCATGTTCTCATCCGAAAGGATGCGCTAGGAAGGGCCTCTGCTGCGGCCGACCCAACCTAATCTTTATCCAGCGTAAAAAAAAGTGCTTTTTTTCCTCCTATTTTTCAGATACCTAGTTGATAATTCGGGGGGATTGAATACCATTAATGGCGATAAGGATCTCGTGGAGTTGAACTCCGTAGATTTAAAAGGATTACCCTATAAGAATTTATCGACCCTAAAAAATAAATTGAAAAAATGGTTAAATTAATTTAAATCTAAACTTATTTAGAATTGAATTGTTAAGATTTAATTAACCAACTTTATATGGAGTTATTAATAACTCCATTGGGATCTCAAGTGCATTAATTACTAAAGAGAAAATTAGGTAAATAGGCACTTTTCTTTGGCTTTATTGGTGAATTGTTCCACTTTTGGGACAAATTAGTGGAGTGTCCAAAGTATTTTAAAATAATTAAACCTTAAATCTAATCATATTTGTCGATCCTCTCTCGCTCAATATTCAGCCCCTTCTATGGCTGCTCCCGCTCTCCATGGCTAGACAAATCGCAGATTGGAACCGGAGATGGCGTTGGGACACCTTCGAAGCCGGCGACGAGGCCGGAGCGAGCGAGCGAGGCCGGATCGAGCGATGCCGGAGTGAGTGAGGTCGAAGGAGGAGCGAACCCGAAGGTCTCCGGCTTCGGGCTATCAAAGTCCGACTCGGACCGATGAGTGGGGGTCGTGTGCACAGGCGCACATGCGCTAGTAGCCTATCAAACAAGTCGAGTGGGGTTCCATTCTAAAACCAATTGGAAGTAGAAGGACTAGCACACCGACTCATATACTATGACTTGATATGTTCAACTTTCCGATGGGGGACACTTTTGGTCTCATTGACATCTCTAACACGGGCTTCCGACAACATTGGGGATTTCAGATCCGAGATGCGTGCAAGCCTGGAGGAGAAAGTGAACAATAGCGGCGTCCATCAATTAGGATAATTTAGAGAAATTACAAAATATTTCCACTATTTTTATATTGTAAAATTTTCACCCCAATATTACATTTGCATGACATACAATTATATTTGCACAACAAAGTGTTATATGAGCACAACATACCGTTATAGTTGCACATCGAAAAGTGCTGAAACGAAAAAAAAAGCGAAAAAAAATATATATTACATTTGGACAACAAGATGTTATATTTGCACATCGTAGTCTTATATTTGCACGACAAAATAAAAAAAATAAAAAAAAACTAGACTTGAGTCATATTCACACAACTTACGGTTATATTTGCACAAAGTACTCTTATATTTGCACGACAAAATGTATATAAAAAAAAACCTAGACTTGGTCATATCTGCAAAACTTACGGTTATATTTGCACAACGTACTCTTATATTTGCACATGCGCAACATACTCTTATATTTGCACGACAAAATGTAAAAAAAAAACTTGGGTCATATTTGCACAACATACGGTTATATTTGCACATGCACAACATACTCTTATTTTTGCACGACAAAATGTAAAAAAAAAAACCTGGATCATATTTGCACAACATACGGTTATATTTGCACATACACAACATACTTTTATTTTTGCACGACAAAATGTAAAAAAAAAAAGAAAAAAAAAAGAAAGAAAAAAGAGTGATGATATAGGCAAGATGATAAAATTGCTATTGGCAAGATGAACACTCCACCAATTTGTCCCAAAGTGTGGATATTTCATCAATTGGGACAACTTTTTTGGACATTTTGCAAACTCACCCATTACTAAATGGACACCCCATTTTTTTTTAAAGTAAGAATTTGATATCACATTTAGCTAAATCTTGAAACAAATTAAAGATCGTCGAAACATACAATAAAAAAACATAAAAAGTGTAATAAAATAAGTGAAAACGCATCCTACAAAAGACTGATCTAAACAAAATAAACCAAATAAGTCGGAGACGTAATTTAAAAAATAAAATAAAATTGCATTATACGGAGTACCTATATTTATTTAAAAGTAATTATTATTGCCACGTCGGCCGCTATATCTGGTAACCCCATCGGGTTTAAGTTCGGCCACACAGGCCCCCGTATACCTTTCCTCGCCTTTGCCGATGATATTATCATCTTTTCTAAAGGGTCGACCCTTGCATGTAGGCTTATCAAAACAATCATTAACGAATACTGTAATCTTTCTGGTCAAAAAGTTAACTTTAATAAATCGGCTTTCCAAACAACCGTGGGTATAACACGAACTAGAACACTTGAAATTCAAAGCATGTTAGGCATTCTTAGTGAAACATCACTTGAAAAATATCTTGGTTTCCCTATTATCAATGGGAGGGTAAATAAAGAAACTTTTGGTAATATCATATGCAACTCTAAGAACCAGTTAGCCAAATGGAAAGCTAACTCACTCTCCCAACAGGGTCGTGCGACATTGATTGCATCGAATCTTTCATCAAAACCGCTATTCTCTATGCAGAGTTTCATGCTCCCGGGTTCGGTTCATAACGAATTGGACCAACTCAATCGCACCTTTTTTTGGAATAAAGACGCGCAACATCGTCCTCTTATTAGCTGGGACAGAATCTATCGTGCTAAAAATAAAGGTGGGGTTGGGCTCAGGAAGTCTCAACCTATGAACAAAGCTCTTCAAATGAAACTCCTATGGAAAATTTTCGCTGAACCAAATAATCCATGGGTCCAAATCATTCAGTATAAGTACATTAAATCCTCCCATATTTTGTCCTATGTTCAGCGTGGTGGGGCATCTTGGCAGTGGTCTGAGCTCACTGCCCTCCTCGACGAATTCAAAACCGGTCTAGTTTGGTCGGTTGGAAACGGATCCAGTATTAAGTTCTGGAAGTATAATTGGGTTACTCGTAAACCACTGCAAACATTGCATAACCCGAATAGTTCCATAAATCTGGACAAAAATTGTCAGTGAATACATAATTGGTGGGAATTGGTGGGAGGAAAAGCTCAGTCTTGTTCTCCCGCCCGAAATTGTTTCTACTATCAACAATATCCACCTGCCTATTAACAGCTTCCCCGACAGACTTTACTGGTGGCTAGCAAAAAACGTCTGGTTTTCCACTGATAGCGCGTATAAACTCATCATGAATCATCACCGTCATAATGATGATGCCAATGCATGAGTATGGGAAATCTCTGCTCCTCCTAAAGTCAAAAACTTTCTATGGAAACTTAGTCACAATGAGATTCCGAAGAAAGCACGCCTTAGTTGTAGGGGCATCTCTTTGCCTCCTACATGTGAACTGTGTAACCATGCAATCGAAGATGACTCCCACATTTTCCTTGAATGTCCATTTAACTCTATTAACTCCACATTAAAGTCCCCTAACAAGCTGCTTATCCAAAATATTCTATCTACATCTAGGGACATTCAACCGATTTTGGCAGCTCTGGACAGAGTTCTTTCTAAGACTGATAAACAAAAAAATCGCCTTTACTTGGTGGACCACATGGAATGCACGAAATAATCTCATCTTCAGAAATGAACCACCTCCAAATCCCGATAGGATGAACTACATTACCTATAATCACATCAACAATTGGATGGTTGCTTGCAAGATCCACAATGAGGAGTCATTATCTTCTTCGGTTTCTTTGTCTGCTAAACAGTCAAGTGAGCCTGGTAGGAAAAATAAATCACATAAATGGAACCCCCTCCAAGGGACACTTAAACTTAATTTCGATGGATCCACGCTTCCTAATGGTGACAGCACTATTGGATTCATCATTCGAGACTGGTTGGGTAAACCTATTCACATTGGGCATGCAGCTGTTGGCAGACAGTCTCCCATTGGGACTGAAGCACTTGCTTTAAAATACGGATTGGTTCAGGCTATCCGCATGCACATAACTTCTCTCCATATAGAGGGTGACTCACTAATTATCATTAATCACTTAAATAACAGTATACAATGCCCTTGAGAAATTGAATTGAATATGTCGGATATTAAACTTCTTCTACTTAATATGAGAGAAGTTTCTTTCTCTCATGTGCTCAGTAGTGGTAATAGAGCGGCGTATAAGGTTGCACACCTTTACCGCTCTGTCAGGGACGGTTGTTTAACCAATGATCCAGGTCTTCTATATCTCATCCGTCAGGATGCTATCAGTTAGGTAATCCCTAATCGAATTATTTTCTAATAAAAAAAAATTATTATTACCGGCAACAAAGGTTGCCACGTGGAAGAGAGAGAATAAAAAAAGGCAATAAAATTCTGATGCAAAACAGGTAAAGTACTACTCACGTAAAACATGGGCAGATCAGCCAATCAAAACTCTACACAGTACACACTCCTCAAGTTACAAATAGTAGAAAAATCCACTGAAAACCCAATTAATCCACTGTAAAAGAAGCTTTTAATACTACAGTACATTTTTTAAAATCTTGATTTCTAATATTAGAAAAATCCTTTAAAAATAATTTTTTTTTTTTACAGTAGGCAAGAAGTAGATCGACTAAGCGATCTTGAAGCCATCAAAAGACGGCTTGATGAACCCTATGCAGAGGGTCGCCAGTAAAAAAAAATTGCTTAAGCCTAAAATTACAATAAGATAAATTTAAATTTAAAAGAAACATCAAAATTATTAATCACTGGTTGCATCTCGGTCGAGGAACAGTTGACGCTGGCATAGTTGGAAGCGGTAATGGTTGCAGATCTGATTCCGGGTACGCCTTGACTTAGACGTCACCGACGTAAAGGACAAAGAAAACCTGAAATTTTCACTCAATTATGGACTTCCTGTTTAGTTTGGTAAAAGGGTTTGGTTGTTACAAGTTTGAGTAGCAGATCTGAGCAGATCTGGGGTTGCATGTGGTAGGTGTTATCCCGCTGTTTTGGGTTTTTTGATTTTTTTTTTTTTTGGATATGTCAAATTTGGGAGAAAGGGGATGGGAGTGAGGGATAAAATCAGATTTGGGGTTTTTGATTTTGTGGGTGTAGGGTAAAATCAGATTTGGTAAAATCAGATTTGGGTTCACTCCGGTTGAATAAGGGTGTTTTAGGCGTGGGAGAGGAGGGAGAGACGGAGAGTGACGGGTGTTTACAGATGAAGAGGAGGAAGAGGTTGCGATTATTACCGAGGGAGCGTTTACAGATGAAAGAGAGGGACCAGGGCGATGCTGAGGAGGAGGAAGGCCGAGGACGGAGCCGCTCAGGCCGACGGAGACTTCATGGATGGAGGCGGCGGCGGTTGGAGATGGGGCGGGCATGCAACCAGGAGGTGTCGGAGCAGGCAGCCAAGCCGGAGTTGACAGGTGCGGCGGATGAGATGAAGACGGAGGTGAGGAGGAGGTGCGACGCCTGGGGCTTCATCGCAGAGGAAGTCAGGCGGCGCCGGGGGCTTACCGGCTGGTGTTGTTGGGATTGGGGGTCATGGAGATCGACGGAGGAAGATGAGTTACAGGCAGGCGGCTTCTATGGGGTTCGACGGAGGACACCACTCCGACACCGCCAGACCCAAGGAAGGACCCAAAAGATCCCGAAGAGGGCGGCGGCGCCGGAGCACTTGCGGCTAGGGTTTTTTGGGGGTTTTTTTTGAGAGCGTTTGGTATTTTTCCTTTAAAAATAATTTTATTTAATAAAATTATACCACATCCGTCTCAAAATATATATCGATTTATTTTTTACCGTAATTTTTAAAAATTAAAAACTCTATAAAAATATATATAAAAAATATTAAATTTTTAAAAAATATTATACTTATTAATAATAAATATAGTATTATTTTAAAATTATCATCAAAAAATAATATTTTATAGATTTTTTAATTTTTTAAAAAGTTGGTAAAAAATGAAATGACCTATACTATTTTTGTGATGATATGCACGATCTCAACCCTAAAATACCTAGGGAAGAGAATTTTATTCCTCTATTCATGTAAATAAATTTACAAGTTATTTACTTGAATCTTAACCCTAAATAATTAAATTATAATTTGATTTAGTGATGTGATAATTAATACCTCATTTAAAAAAAATTCAAGTTTTGAATAATTTTTTTAAAAATATATGAAATACTAACTTATAAACGAGAGGGTTTGTCCTTAATCACATACTACCTCCGTTGTGTGAAATGGCAACCGGCACCAGAAAACCCACTTTGGATAAGAAGAACGCGCTAGCGCGTGAGCCCCCTTTCTCCCAACCCCTCCACACCAGAAACCCTAGAACGAAAACTCGATTGGACTACTCGATCGATTCTTCTGTAAATTACTCTGTTAATCAGAGCTTGAAGCCTCTAAACAAT
Organism: Persicaria maculosa; assembly: GCA_963922045.1. Lineage (NCBI taxonomy): Eukaryota > Viridiplantae > Streptophyta > Magnoliopsida > Caryophyllales > Polygonaceae > Persicaria > Persicaria maculosa. The sequence continues at coordinate 11,428,273 of OY998256.1, read as the reverse complement.
CTAAGCAAGTCCTGTCCTAGTCGATCCAAATCGTTCCTCTTCTGAATCTGGCACAAACTTTGGGAACTTCTAAGATTTGGGGGTGGGACGTTTTTATGGGTTTCCTCTTGTTCTTCCCTCTCTCCATCGCTTCAATGGATGTCTGGCACTCTCATGATTGCCACCGCTACCAACTCTCTCACTTCTCTCTCCGTTTGCCTTGTCAAATTCGACGCGGCTTCATTCATTTTCTGGATCTGGCACAAACACTGGGAATTTCTTAGATTTGGGGTTGGGACGAATTTTTGGGTTTCCTCTTGTTCTTCCCTCTCTCCATCGCTTCTATGGATGTCTGGCATTCTCATGATGGCCATCGCTACCTACTCCCTCACTTCTCTCTTCGGATGCCTTGCTGTTTCTGTGAGGGATGGCTCTGTGTTACTGGCTGTGGGTCAACGTCTCCACAATCATCTCTTGCGGGGTTTGCTGCATCCCCAGGAGTCTGAATTCGGCTCTGACAGGTATGACTTCTATCCTACCCATCTCTACTCCATTCCTCAACTGCTTGCTGAATCTGTGTACCTGCATATTTGGAGGCTCTCTTTCTTGCTCTATTTAAACCCTTGTCCTTCACCATTAAATTCATATCTCTCACCAACTTTTCTGCTTCTGATTTCTGTTGTTATTTATCAAATTGCTTCTGCTCTATCTGTGTTCTTCTGCAACCACTGCTTTTACTGTTATCTTTCAATGGAACCAAACCAAAAAGGGAAGGGGATCCTCGTTGAGGATCCACCGACACCCAAAAAACCCAAAACCAAAGGGAAGGGAATCCTCTCTGAGGATTCACCGACACCCAAAAAAACCAACAAAAAACCCAAGTTACCCAAGCCACTGAAAAGTGACAAAGGTAAAGAAAAACTCGATTTTAACTCCTTCTTTACCCAGCTGCAGCAATTCCACCCTCAATACCGTTTCCCAACAAATGCTAGGCTCTATGGGAGATCTTTTGGTGCTCCCATAGACTTCAAAAAACTGGAATCCAAGCTTAACTTTGATTGGAAAGGAGTTTCTGGTGAGCTGCAGATTGTTGAGCTTCCAAACCATTGGTTTGAGGTGAGATTTTCTGACCCAAATGATCTTCTTATGGTTTGGGAAGCTAGACCTTTTCATTTTTATGGTCAACTGATCATACTTAGGATTTGGTCTGATACCTTTGATCCTATATCTGAGAACACCTCTTCCATAGATATGTGGGTTAGGATTACTTCCATCCCTGAAGCTTACAAAAAGCCTGGTGCTCTTGCACTCATTATTGAGAAAAACAAGTTTGGCACATACATTAAATATGATCCCACTGTTGACCCTAGTGCTAGATATGCAAGAATTTGCATTAATCTGGATCTAGCACCTTCTGTTTCAAACACAATCTTGATCCCAGTTAACAAAGAAGAAGTTTCTGCCCATATAATCTGGTTTGAGGAGTTCCCTGAAGGCTGTGGGAACTGTGGTGGGCAAGACCACATCTTTAACCACTGCCAAAACTTCCTTCCTAAACCCAAGAAAATTCAAGTCACCATAAAGAAACCCCACAACATGATCACTAAGCCTAGTGTGGGTGGGGACTGGACAACTATGGGAAAAAAGGGAAAAATTCTTAAGATGCCTAATCCTATCCATTCCTTTGGGAATAAACCCTACCTGACTGCTAGGGGTGGAGTTGCCATTGCATTTGAGGCCCTTTCCAACTCCACAAACTCTTCTATTGGTTCCAAGTCACCCTCTGATCACACTGAAGTGCCTGATACCCATCCCTCACCCTTACCTTCTGGTGGTATGCCAGCTGCAACTGATATCCCAATTCCTAGCCCCTTTCCTCCCTTTGCTGGCATCACTGGTAACCCTCCAGGCTGGATGCCTGCAGCTGGTTTTAGTGGTGCCCAGGGAGGAAGCAACAGAGCCTGCCCTTCATCTGCACCCTTTCCCTCTACTGATCTTACCCACTGCCCTGAGCCACAACTGATCTCAGACACTGGCACTACCATCACCTCTAATGATGATCCCATGGAGACTGCTTTTCCACTCCCTAACCCACAGCTGTACAATGAGATTGGTGCTGAAGTGGAATCTGAGACTCTTCCTTGTCTCCTCTATGAATTTGATGAGGATGATCTTTTGGATGGAGATTATGATGAGGGTTGTTACCTACTAGAGGAACCTGTGAATGATAGCCATGTTGATGTTATTTCTGAACCCTCTTTTCACTCTCTACAATCAAACACATCCTTGATAAGGATGCTGTCCACCTCTGAAACTCCATTAAAGGGCTCTTCCACTTCTGGCTCTCTCAAAAGGAAGGCTGTGGGTGGGGAAGATGACACAACAAGCTCCAATCTGAAGAGGGGCAACAACAAAGTGTAACTCGATGTATATCAAGCTTTTGCCAAGCAATGGGATGACCAAGCCCTGCCCATGGGCTCTTTGTGATGACTGCAATATCTCTCCATCACCTTTTGGAATAATCCAACAATGTTTTGTAAAAATATCTTCTCCTACTTCTTGGCAAAATCTTGGATGTCACTCTCTGAAGCAACTTAGCCTATATTTCTATTACTTTGCTAGCAACTGCATTGTGGGCATGAAATTTTCTGGAATATCCACTTGTATTAAACTCTGCCCTATTAATGAAGATCTATTTTATGTACTTATACTGTCTTGCTGGCCACATTATGCCTACTTATCTAAAATCAAAATTTCAAGCAAAACTTACTTAATCTCATCAATGTCTTGGCTAAATACTCCTTTTTTAAGCTACTGGTTCTTGCTAAAGAACTCATATAAGGAAAATCATGATAAATCATTAAAAATCTACCCCATCTGGTTTTTGCCTAAAATATTTTATCTTAAGCATGGTTTCTGTCTGTTTTTGGGTATATTTGATAGCCAGAACTATCTTAACTTTGTTACCATCTGTACAAATTTATCCACTCTGAACTTTAACATTATTCATTTAATTTTGGATTCCTTTTTGTTTGTTTTGAGTGCTATCTCCACCAAAACTAAAGAAAATATACACTCATCACCTTTGACTTGTTTACTGCTCTCTTACTACTATTTTACCCATTACTGTATCAGGAGCCCTGCACCTTTCTTAGTCTCTGATCAATTTTTACATAACTTGAATGTTACCCTCCTAAGGACTATAGGAAAAACACATACAACTCTCTATACATGGGTGCTAATTTCTTGCTGGATTTCTTTTAATTGCTTAAAGAGTCTAGCATGTTTTACAAACTATGATAAGTACTATATACCCAATTCTGTGACTAGCTATCATTTATATATAAATATCTCCCATCATTTATATAAATTCGAACTATATACTTATCCTGCTCGAGGGATTCTTTCTCTCGAGCAAAATGTTTGTTTACAATCTGTACAGACCCTCAACACAACCAGCAGAGAAGCAGAAATTGGACAACAAGCTTACAAAGGAACAAAAAAGTGTACAAGAAGTAACTACAATCAGGAATGGGAAGGAATATCCCACATCTCAACATCACATTGCAATACAAATAGAAGATGCTTTTGGAAGGTTTGCTGCTGCTGTATCTTTTTTTACCTTCCATGGCTTTTTACCTGCTCACTTTCCTCACATGGCCTACTGAACTATTACAATCCCCTCCTTTTCAAATATAATAACTTAACTAGAAGAAGTAGTGATTGCTACTATCTGATTATCATCCATCAGGATAAGATTTTAAACAAAGCACCAAATATTATAAAATCTTCTAAAACTGTAGCAACCTATGCTTCTCCCCTCATTTATTTCCATTCTCCCTTACTAAAAAATTCCAATCATCATAATCATTGTCATGACCAGTACATGTTAGAACTCCTTACGCTCTTAGAGAATTTTAATCCTAAAACCTATACTTTACCTTGTGCTAGACTCTGGTTCCCAGCTAATTTCTACTATGTATCTAGCTTTGTTAATTTACCTGATGTCTATAACCTATCTCCAATTAGAAATCAAAACCTTTGGCTTGAACTATCACCTAATTATAAGATGCAACTATTATACCTTTTTTCTGCTGTCTGCTCTCTTTGGGTGCTTTTGCAGATTAAGGCCATACTATGCTATTGCATAATAATTACATACCATAACATGGCCTACATCTATTCTTTATACTCCTGTTATGAACTTGCTATAAATGATACCTTACCTAAGTGCTATGATCCTTTGTTACACAGCACCCAAACAGGCCTCAAAATACTGATGACTTTACCTATGAAATCCCTAAAGAGAATAACAATAATGCACCCTGAATGGGCACTGTTTGTTTATTTGCTTTCTATCCATGTTGTTGTCTATGATCTTGAACTCTATGACAGATTGGAATTCTTCAACCTATTTATATACTTTAGATTGCTTTATCATGCTTCCTTTATGATGAAATATAATTCATATTCTACCTCCCTAACTGAGAGGAATGCTATCTTCCTGAAAAAATTTGGAAATGAAAATTTATTCTCTCTCATATGGCCTTTCATTTGCTGTTGTCTCCTTTTCCACTACTTGTGGAGAATTAAACCATTCATAAACTTTAATCAGTACTTAAATACTATATTTGTTTCACACCTAGGCTTGCTTTCTTGGTGTTTTTTTAAGTACTGTCATACTTACAAATGCTTATGGAAAACTTCTTCTCTCACAAACTTTGTACTCTATACTAACTCTGACTTCTGTACTATGATTATTCGGGGGATCTCTTCTCTTGAACACTTTGTGGGCTTGAAATTTTCTGGACTGTCCACTTGTATTATACATTGCCCTATTAATGAAGATCTGTACTATGTACTCCTGCTGTCTTGCTGGCAACAATGTGGTTACTTATCTTCAACTCAAATTTCAAACAAAAGTTACTTAACCTCAACTTTGTTCTGGCTAAATCCTTTTTTAGAGGGCAATTGGTCCTTGCTAAAAAACCTCTATATGAAAACTCATGATAAACCAACAATAATTCACCCTACCTGGTTACTACCTGAATACTCATATTTTATCCAAGTTTATTTTCTGGATTTGGGTCTAATAGATAGCCATGACTTTTTAAACCTTTTTATCTACTTTACAAAAGTTTCCATACTAACCTTTTTGAAGATGATTGATTTAATTTTGACCTTCTTCTTGTATGGTTTGTATGCTATCTTCATCAAAACTAAAGGAAATACACACCCAACCATTCTGACTTGTTTACTGCTTTCTTACTGCTATCTTACTCATCACTGCCTTAGGAGCTCTGCACTTCTCTTAGTCTCTGCTCAGTTCTTCCATAACCTGAATGATACCTTCCTCAAGACTTTAGGGAAAACAAACCCAGCTTACTTCACATGGGTTTTTTTTTTGCTGGCTTTCTTATAATAGCTTAAGGAGTCTTGCATATTTTACAAACTATGATCAATACTATATACTCAATTCTGTGGCTAGCTATCAATCATATATAAAGATTTACTATCATATACACAACCCTGAACTCTATACTATGACTGCTCGAGGGATCTCTTCTCCCGAGCAATTTGTGTGTTTACAATCTATACAGATCCTCAACACAGCCATCAGGGAAACAACAAGGACCAAAAGCAGAATTTGGACACCAAGTGTACAAGACTTCAGCTACAAAATAACAACACTGGGTACTGGGAGTAACTGCAATCAGGAAGGGGAAGGAGAAATCCACACCTCACCATCACATCATAACTCAAATAGAAGGGGCTCATGGAAGGTTTGCAGCTGCAGTAAATTTTCTTATCTTCCATGGGCTTTTACATGCACTTTTCGCATACATTGTCTACAGTTGTTAACTTGTGAGGCTCTTGCTCTGATCTGCACAGCCGTTGCTAACCTTGTAAAACAAAAACTTTGGACATTATATTTTTTCAAGCAATTACACTTTATTGCTTGGAGAAAGGAATGTAATATATGTATTCACTCGCACCTAATGAGGCTTGCTGTACCATGTTTTATATATGAAAAACAAAACACAGGAACTAATACTATCCCTCCCCACTTCCGAAATCATGATTCAAATATTCTAACAAACCATCCTTCAAAACTTAAAACTCTTCAAACCAAACACAATATTGCAATGATAAATTCTATATTTTTTACTAGAATTATGAATCCTGAAACCACTGATAATGTTAACTCAAAAATCCAAACAAACACAAACCATCTGACTTGCACAGAAATCTCTAAACTTGTAGAACATAAATATAGAACACTACTTAATTTTACTCATCTTTATTTGCCTGCTAAGAACTTGTGTCTTTATATATGTATTTGTGAGAAACTAGAAAGGACTGCTGTTCTAGTGATTATTGGTAAAATTTATGGAATACAAAACACAATCACTATCACCTATTATTCTCGAAAACTTGGATCAAATATACCAGCAAACAAGTTTCTGAAACCTAGAGTAACTAGAAACAACCATGATCTAATAACTATAAATTTTACCCCTCCGACTAGGAGAATGAATCTCGAAAAAACCAATAATACCACAACCAAAATCCGAAAAATTACAAACTATTTCAAAAATCATAACCTCTATAAGTATGGTCCTAACTCTTTAAGGTACCAAAACCCCCAATTGGTTTTTTATGAAGTTTAGCTTCTGGAATGTGAGGGGATTGAGTAGGAGAAATGTCTGGACCCAGATCGAATCTACTTCGAAATTGGACCACATTAAAATCTTAATGTTAGCTGAAACAAAACTAACTAATCCTCCCCCGGAAAATTGTTGGAGAAAACCGGGATTCGACAAGATGTTCTTCCGTCCCTCAAATGGCCTGTCTGGAGGCCTCTGCCTCCTTTGGAAGGAATTGCAATTCCAAAATGAAACCATCACCATTAGAAACGCCACTGACAGGATTATTCAGGCAGACTATACCAACACCAAGCTAAACATCACAATAGAAATACTATTTATCTACGCAACTCCGTATGCAAATGGAAAAAATGATTTTTGGGCATCAATTGATGAATATATAAGTAAATCTAAGGACTCTCTCATTATTCTGGGAGATCTAAATGAAATTTTGGAACCAAATGACAAGCAGGGTGGAAGAACGCCATCTATAAACAGATTTGCAAGACTTAGAGATTTAATTAGTACTCATAATCTGGTCGATTCCCCAACTAGTGGTAATAACTTCACCTGGAGAAAACGAGAACATGGTAACGATAACATTTATGAGAAATTGGACCGTGCGATTGTAAGTCACTCTATCCTAAAAATTTTTCCTAATCTTTGTACTAAAAATCACGCCTTCTTGAAATCTGACCATGCACAAATCACACTGGATTTAATGGATAATCAAAAACCAAAATTACAACCTTTTAAATTTGAAATGGCTTGGACCACAAGATCGGATTATGAAAACATTGTAAGATCGGCTTGGAGAATTGACACGCCAGGATCCCAAATGTTTAAATTAACAAAGAAACTGCAAGAAGTTAAAAGAAAGAGTAAGCTTTGGAGCAAGGTCACTTTTGGTAACATATTCCGCCAAATAAAACAAGTAGAATCACAACTCTTGGAGCTGCAAAACACGCTCTGCATTGCTTATAACTGTGATATAGACAAAAAAATCAAAAGACTCACAGTAAAGCACGCCTCACTCTTAACTTACCAACAAAAATATTGGGGACAACGAGCCAAAAGAATACATGTCAAATCCATAGACGCAAACACAAAATATTTTCACAAAATAGCAACTGGAAGACGTAATAGAAATATAATAAAACAGATTCAAACTACAGCTGGTATAACAGTCAATAGCGAAGACGAAATAAGAAAACAAATTAAGCATGACTTTAGCCTAAGATACTCCCTTCAAAGAAGACATCAGAACCCTAGCAACTTATTAACCTATCTGGAAAACGAGGTTACAACGGACGATAATAACTGGCTAACTAGACCAGTCACAAATGCTGAAATAAAAAATGCGGTCTTTAGTCTAGCAAACGACAAATCTCCGGGGCCTGATGGGTTCCCTGCAGGATTCTTCAAGAAATACTGGCATATTGTAGAACCATCCGTAATCAAGGCAGTAAAAAGCTTCTTCCTAAGTGGACGGATTCTGAAACAAACAAACCACACGTTCATCGCGCTAATACCAAAAATAGACAATCCAACAACAACTTCACACTATAGACCGATAAGCCTTTGTTCAACAACCTACAAGGTTATATCCAAAGTATTAGCATCAAGGTTAAAAAAAATCATTCCTAAGATAACACACCCCCTACAGAGCGCTTTCTCTTCGGGCAGATCTATACAGGATAACATTTTAATTGCAAATGAAATCTTTCACTCCTTCTCCAAGAAAATTGGAAAAACTGGCTGGATGGCGGTTAAGCTAGACATGGAAAAGGCTTTTGACATGGTTGAGTGGGAATTTCTTCTTTCTACTATGCTCAAACTAGGTTTTTCGACAAAGTTCACGGATTGGATCAAGGAATGTATAACCACGGTCACTTACTCGGTATTGGTTAACAATGAACCAACTGACGTCTTCTTCCCCGAAAGGGGTCTACGCCAGGGCGACCCGTTATCACCTTATCTATTTCTAATTGTCTCAGAGGTCCTCGCTAGAGGCCTACACAATGAATCTGAAAAACACCAGAGCCATCTAGGAATAAGACTAACAAGAGGAGGAACAAGGATCCCCTTTCTAGCTTTCGCTGATGACATTGTTATCTTTGCATCGGCTACACAAACGGGATGTGACCAAATCAACAAAACATTAAGTGAGTACACTGCATTGTCAGGACAACGAGTAAACCGACATAAATCCCAATTCCAAACATCAAAAAACGTTTCGACTACACACAAAAATCTAATCCGTAGTGAATTGGAAATAGCTCACACACCCAATTTAGGATGCTACTTAGGATGCCCAATCATTGAAGGCCGCGTCACGAAGGAACTCTTCAAAGACCTTATAATGAACAACAAAACTCAACTACAAAAATGGAAGGCGAACTGTCTCTCACAGGCTGGGCGGTGTACTCTGATCAAGTCCACCCTCTCAGCGAAACCCTTGCATTTAATGCAATGCTTCATGTTACCAAAATCTGTTCATTCAGAACTGGACAGAATTAACAGACAATTCCTCTGGAACAAAGGGCCCAGCCATAAACCACTAATCAGTTGGTTTGATATATGTAAAACAAAGGAAAATGGTGGGCTTGGGCTTCGTTGCTCAGAGGATATGAACAAGGCATTGCAAATGAAACTTCTCTGGAAAATATTAGCGGAACCTAACAGCCCGTGGGTTAAACTAATAAAAGAAAAATACATCAAGACAAGCAATATTCTGAATTACCAAAAGCAAGGTGGCTCCTCGTGGCAATGGACGCAACTTATAAAATTAATACCTCTTTTCAAAAAGGGTCTTCAGTGGTCTATCGGGGATGGTGCGGCAATAAATTTCTGGCATGATCTTTGGATAGGACAAACACCCCTAAAAACATTTATCCCAGTTACTCAACAGATTGATGAGTTACTAAAAGTACAATACTTCATAAATGAAAATAAGGTATGGGACCGGAATAAATTATTTGAGAAATTACAAGGGTTATTACCAAATGACTTAATAGAAAAAATCATCACAATACCATTACCCGAGAACATCCATGTTGATAGGCTATATTGGAAATGGAGTAAGAATGGGTGGTATACAACAAGCTCTGCAATAGACATGATACATAAATCCAAAAACCACACAAGTTCGGACATTAGCTGGATTTGGAACCTGAATATCCCACCCAAAATAAAATCATTCCTGTGGAAGGCCCTCAAAAATGCAATACCAACAACGGTCAGATTAGCATCTCGTAGACTAGGGATCCCGACAAACTGCCCCCACTGCGACTCATGCTATGAAGACTTATATCACTTATTATGGGATTGCCCCATTACGCGAGGGACTTTGATGGCTAATGACCCAGGTTCCTTTATAAAAATGCATGGTTGCTTTGATAAAGGAGACCCGATCAGCGAAACTATTTGGAATATTAAAAACACAATTGGAAAAAAAAAATTTGAAGACATAGCTTTTATCTGGTGGGGCATCTGGTTCTCTAGAAACAAAACGCTTTTCGACAATGTTACACCAGATATGAGAAAGATCCTGGCTTTCAAAAAAGACCAAAAATTCATATGGACAGCCACACAAACAAGTGAACATACGAAAAATAGTATAACAGCCACACCAAGCAACTCAAAACCCAGATTGATTTCAAAAAGAAAAAGAACCAAATGGGAACCACCTCCTCAGGATACATACAAACTTAACTTTGATGGCTCTCTTTCCTCTAGCAATAAGGGCACCTTTGGGTTCATCATTCGGGACTCCAAGGGTTCTCCTGCCTACTGTGGTTGGGGACCTTCACCAATTAATTCGGTATGTGGTTGTGAAAGCCATGGACTTTGGAATGGCTTAATTGCTGCAAAAAAAATTGGGAATTTTGAAACTGACCATAGAAGGAGATAATCTAACAATTATTCAGTGTTTAAAAGGGTTGGGGAAGCCTACTGGAGACTCGGATATGATTGTCTCAGACAGTCTAGTCTCGTTGGGCTTCTTTTGTTCGGTTGAGATTCGTCATGTCTACCGGGAAGCAAATCTAGTTGCAGATCGGCTGTCACGGCTTGATTCTGCCTCACTCGGTCCATTGACTCCTGATGATTCTCTTTTGCGTAGTCTCATCCGCAAGGATGCTCTTGGCTGATAGGGCTTAGTCCTATGGCCAAATTTTTTCCGTTTCAAAAAAAAAAAAAAAAAACATACTACCTCCGTTCGATAAAATATGTCACTTTATTATTTACGTAAGGTTTTTTATGAGATAAAAACTATATAAAATATCTAGTTTTTTAAATAATTTTTTTAACAATTTTGTAATTATTCTTACAAACTTGTTAAAAATATTTTTTTAAAAATAAATATTTTATATAGTTTTTATCCTTTAAGTAGTAATATCAGATTCTAAGGGAAAACTATCAACTCTAACTGAATCCGATTAAGATGAAAAAAATAGCAATAAAGTAATGATGAATACTTTAGAAAAAGTCAAATATTCAAAATTTATAGCTGGACAAGTACTATTTTTTCCACTTGAAAAAATCTATAAAAAAATATAATTTGATAAATAAAAGACGCCAAAAAAGGTGAAATTGTTAAACCACCTAGGAAACCTCATCTTCTGGGCAGTGCCCTACCCACCGTATAAACTCGGCCCCGCTAACAATTGTCCGCTGAAAACCCAATTAATTCCGCCTTTAACACGTACTTTAGGGTGCGCTAGTTATTCATAATCTAAAATAATAATATAATTAAATATTAATTATATTATTAAAGGGTGTATTTGAATTTAAAGTTTTTTAATTATTCTCTGTTTTAAAAAAATATAATACTGTATTATTAATATATATATATTTTAGTTTTTATTCTATTAAAAAATGTGTATAAATAGTAAATAATATGTTTTTTTTAGAACGAAGAGAATAATAAGATTTACAATGTGTATAAATTAATATAAATTTAAACTAAAATAATTAATAAATTGTCTCAATCAATCATCCATTACATAAAGTCACAATTGTTGTTGACACAATTTATAATGAGTTTTATTTAAAATTTATGGTGAGTTAATTAAACACATTGTAAATTGTGTTAAGATTACAATCACTAGTAATCCAAACACATTCCTAATTAACCCTAAAATATTGCAGTTCAAACGCTATAACACCCAATCTACATCTAACTATTAAAAGAGAAACATTTTCTATGAGGTGTCACTCTCTACTTAAAAATAGGTTATTCAATCAATTTTTTTTAAAAAAATAATTTTAGTAGTTTAAAATAAAACAGTGAATAAATTAGTAATAAAAAAATATAAAATTAATATTAGTAAGCTATATCTATATATACTACTTTAATTGTTTTTTCAACCGGTGGATTTAATTCAAAACATTTAATTATCTAAATTTTTACTATTATTTTATAATATTAATTTAACGTATTTTTTTTGCTCCGAATTTTAACATATTACTAAGATTTTATTTATAAAAAACTGAGCCATGACACGGGGATCATACTAGTACATAATTATACTATTAATCTAGTACTAATTATTAGTTTTTTTTTTTATAAAAAAAATATCATTCATCATTGAGACAAATGGTTGTGACTTGGGTGTTTCTTGTGTTGTTGCAAGTAATTCAATCTTGTCACACACTACTAGTACTAGTAGTATGCACTTTAGGTAACTTTTTTTTTTGTCCTTTTTTGGCTGTGGATTTCCCCTTTTAGAGTTAATTTAGATTTAAATGCCTCTTGTGTTAAGTATTTTTAATTTAAGCCGACCAAAAATAAATTTGGCATCTAAAATGGTACTTTTAAATATTTAGCTTATACTGTTTGAAAATATCATATCATATAATTAATTAAGACATTTAAAACATAGGTGTATACATATCCCATTTTCAACGGGAACATGCACATCAAATACAGTAGTACGTAGTATATGTAACAACCTGAAATGGTTTTATTTACAGTTTATTTTTTTATGGCATATATGGCTTGTCAAGTGTCAAGTTGTAGTGGTGGTTGAGATAATGGTAACTTATTGACTAATTGTAGTGATAGTGTTTTTTATCCCTTCTTAACTTGTGACAAATTAAGGTGCTAGTGTTTTAAGTTGGGTGGTGTGGAATAGGGGTGGGGTAAAGAGGTTTCGAGTTTGATCCCTTCTTCTACCATTGGATGAAAATTTTAAGGTTTATAAAAAATTCTATGGGTAGAGTTGAGAGAATTTCACTCATGTACGTAACTGATTTTAAAATCAGTAGTTGAGACCCTCACCATCCTCAATTTTTTTTCCTTTTATTTTTTAAGAGATGGATGATCCCTTGAACTCCACCGGATCCAAGCCCTATTGGCTATTTTGCTCCCTAGTTTACCTGGTGCTCTAGATTTATCATCGAAGGTGGGTTTATCGTCATTAAAAAAAAAAGTTGCTAATCGCAGTTGCCTTAAATTTCACTTTACAAACTAATTAATGTTAAATAATAGGAAAAATGACCAAGAATAATACCAACTGTAACCCGTGAACTAAAAATAATACGAATTTTAAACATTACTAATTGGTATACAAACTAAAACCAACTAAATCGATTTTGATACCATGGCTAAAATTTTTAAACGAAAAAATAATTTGAACTCAAAATATAATTAACAATAAGTTCAGATTTTTTATTTTTTTTTGTAAAATTAGGGAAAAATAGTCACTGTTCATCTCCATCGCCTTACCTCCTCGGTGTGCCCAGTCCCCGACCAGCTCTCCGTCCTCCTCGCCGTCAGCTAAGGCTGATCATAGGCTCAAAACGACCCGAACCTGGCCAAATCGAACCGAACCTAAAACCGAAATTCCCAAAAATGAAAACCGAACCTAAACTAATAGGTTTAGTTCGGTTTTACACTGGTTTGGTTTAGGTTCGGTTCAGTTATAACCTAATCGAACCGAAATAAAAAAATGCACAATGGAAGAAAAAGAAGCAAAATGAAACATAGGGCTGGTCATAGCCCTACAGTACACATCCGGACACTTGCTTGAACAGCCCCTGCCCTACAGCACACACTTTCGAACAGAAGCAATTCAGAGAGACTGCGAGAGGACTCGGGACTTCGGGAGAATGGGAGGCGAGGCACACACACTCACCAAGATCTAACCTAAGTTATTGCGTAAGGAATAAGGATAAATCAAAATTTAAAAAACAAATCAGTTTTTACTGGTTTAACCTAAACCGAATACAAACCGAACCTAAAACCGAAAATTAAAATTCCCTGAACCGAAAACCTAAACCGAAATCCCTCGGTTCGGTTCGGCCGAAAAAATCGGCTCGAACCGATTTTGATCAGCCCTACCGTCAGCCACCCAATCTTCTCCCACCTCCGCTCCCCCTCCTTCTCCTCCTCTGCCTACATCCTTCCCTCTACCGGTGACCGCCGCTCCTCCCCTGTGAACCCATCATCGGCTGCTTCTCCTCCTCCAGTCGTTCCCTCTCCGCCATCGGAACCCCCCCCCCCCTCCGGCCACTCCCCCGCCTGCTCCCGCTCCAACGACTCCTCCTTTGGCTCCCGCCACTCCTCCTCCAGCCGCAGCCCCGGTCCTCGACAAAGCAGGAAGAAGACGATGAACTTTAATTATATTTTTACAATTCCCAAACTTTTGGCCGGTTAGTTATATTTTTAGTTTAAATTATTTTTTTCATTTATGAATTTTATCTATGGTATCAAAATCGATTTAATTGGATATAATTTGTATACCAGTGAGTAACTTTTAAAGTTCATATTATTTTTAGTCCACGGGTGATAGTTGGTATTAAATTTGGCCAAAATACCAAATTGGTATTTAAAACTGCACCGATGGACAACTTGGTATTTTTTCTAGTCAGAATTTCGGTTTTCATGCGCGTGACTCCTAGACGTATATTGAACCCTTTTGTTTAGCTTGGACCGTTTTTTACTTTTTTTACTTTTTCGATAACTATAAAAGAAAATAATTTTTTTTTGTCAAACTTTACTAACATAATATGCATTGATTAATAGGTCATGAGTTTAAATCTCCCTTATCCCAATTGTAATGTTTTATTTGCCTAGCTATGAACAATTTTTTTTTATAAAAAAATAATAAAAAATTTCACATTCATTAATAATAATAAGTATGAAATTGCAAAAATTAATTGAAGAGTGTTATTTAATACTATAATTTATATTTTAAAAAACATATAAAAAGGTAAAAGATCAACTATTGTAAAAAAATAGGTAGGATTATAAACTCTTGTAAATTTGAACAATCAAAACCCAAAAACCCTTGCATAAAAAAAAACCCAAAAACCCTCTTACCAACAACCTCTTGCCCTAAGGGTTCAAATCCCACTAGGAGCAATTTGTGCTTGAGTGAGTACTCGCATGAGTTAGCCTGTCTTGCGGTTTGCCGCTTGGCTTACCCGACTCGAGTGCTTTGCAGGCTAATGCTCGGCCCGTGGAGGATTAATCGAAAACATCGGAACCTCCACGTCGTAAAAAAAAAAAATCTTAATAAGAATTAGGATAAGATTATCTTAGAAAAAAACCGTCATTAAAATCTGAACCAAAAGAAGGAAGATTGAGAGAATCTAGAATTGCCCATTTCCTTTCATTTCCACAAACCAATTAATAAATGGGCAAGCAAACCGCAAACGCAGTGTATGAGAGAGAGAGAGAGAGAGAGAGAGCAAGAAATGGGGGATCGATGAAGAAGAGAAAAGCGGAGAGAGAGGAGGGGAATAAAACGAGACCGGATGTTGACAAATACCCATGTCACTGTTCTTAATACCATCTCGTTTGTTTGTGTGAAGAAGATCTCTTTTTTTCTTTTCTTTTATCTGGGATCTCTCTACCAAAAAAAGAACTACCTCTTCAGTTCCCCTCTCTCTCCCTCTCTCTCACTGGCCCCATCGGATCGAAATCTCCTCTTTTTCCTCCACCTTGCGACGATCTATGCTCCTTCAATGGCTTCAGATTAATACCCACTTGCTCTTTTTGCTGTTTTCACCTCTCATTTTCTTTATTGTGAGGCTGAATTCCTGATGGGTCTTTGCTTTTTTCATTCAATGATTGATGTTCAAAGCCGGAATTGATGCTTGAAGGAGCTGTTTGAGGATGTGGGTATAAGGTAAAAATCTCATTCTAATTATTTTTTTTTAATGAAAATTTATTTATTTATGTTTATGCAATTAATTGGATTTGTAGGGTTTTTGGTTTGGCCTTTTAGATTGTCCTTTTCTGCTATTGTTTTTGTAATTGGGTTTGGTGAAGTTTTCTGGTAAATGGATATGGTTCCCAATTGGGTTTGTGCATTTGTTTAGCCTTCAAATTTTCCTGATTCCTCCCTCCCACAAGTGTTTGGATTTGATGGATGAATTGCATTTCTATTCAACTATCGTTGGATGTGTTTCTAGGATCTGCTTCCTTGTTTTGTGTTTTTTGAGGTGAAATTTACTCTCTGGGTTGAGCAATAAATGAGTGGGAGATTTTGCAGTTTTATGGCTGATTATAGGGTTTTGGGGATTCTAACCTGCCTTTGCAATTGAAGTGGGGTTTTTGGGGTTTGATTATATAGTAATCAGTACAATCTTGGGTTGTTTGTGTATCTGATTATCCTTTGTATTGTTTCTAGTTTTTGACATCAAACTGTCCCATGTTTGGCAAAAGTAAAAAGGGTCTTTATTGTTTCTTTGGTTGTTGAATTCATGTTTATTTTTTCTATACTAGGAGAGATTGATTAGTGTCTAAAGCTAATTTAGCAAAATGATGTTCAATTAATGATACATGGGAATTGTTTTTGCAAGTTCTTGCTTTATTGCATCTGAACTATGAGCTCCTTTCTTCGGTTAGTTCTTGCCTTCTTTGATGTGTGTGGCAAATTAGCTGCAAGATCTTACTACGGACTTCCATTTGGAGATTGTATCAAACAGAGTCGATCCACATGACTTGGTCACTTGTAATGAGTTGAGTAACTCGGATTGTCTTGATCATCCATGAGAGTATTGTTTTCATGTACTCATTTTCCCCCGAGGGTTTGTCTTGATCATCAAATTCACGAATTTACCTTGTATAGGAAATTTTCTCTTGCTTTTCACTTGTATGATTATATAATGTATGGGAAATTCATTGATTTTTTCCCCTTGCATTTGGAAGCATGGGAACAAAAGTGCAGGTTGATAGTTACTTACCTAGATATTGCTCGATGAGGGATCTTAACCACAATTCTGATGGAACGAGTTGGGCTTCATTTTATGGAGAAAGTAACTTATCAAATGGGCAGTATTATTGTAGTCCTTTGTCAAGGGCTGCTTCAGATTCGTCACAAGGAGCCAATAAGGATATTGTGAAGCAGACGATCTTGAACCACGAGTCTACTTTCAAAAATCAGGTACCTTCTAAGCTATAAACAGTTCACGCACGCTTATGGAGCAGGTGTTCACTGAATTACCTGAACTGTACCCTCATTGCTCAGGTTGTAGAACTCCACCGACTATACAGAGTTCAGAAAGATTTGATGGATGAAATTACGAGGAAAGAACAGTACAAGCATGGGATACCGAATGAGGCATCGTCATCAAATAGTCTTTTGCCATTGCAAATGACACCAGACGATGCTCACAGAAGAAACTCTAGCTTCCTTTTTACAAACTCAGTTTGTGATGGCCCGCCTGTTTCAATCCCGGATATCATTCACTCGTCTGGTGGAAGTAACCTTAAGGGAAAGAGTATACAGGCGAGCTCAAGTCCACTGCAGAAATGTGGCAGTCCTAAGGAATCTGAGGCCTCCGAGTCCAGGCCCTCAAAGGTGAGACGAATGATTGATCTTGAACTTCTGCCTGAGGAGTGTATAGATATTGATGAAGTTGAACAGGAAGGGAATAGGACAGTTCCTGGTAGTGGTAAAAACTTATTTCCAACCCATTGTGGAAATACTGAGTACCAGACAGATGCCTGTTCGAGAAAGCCAAATGCTCTGGCGGACTTGAATGAGCCCGTGCAGTCAGACGAAACAAGCGCGGACCCTTCTGTTAACTTTTTCGGGGTTCCAAGACAGGATCAGTTGGCCATGGGTCCTGGTCTGCCCAAGGATCTTCCATGGAAATCCAACATGAATGGTACTGTTAACAATTTTCAGTCGAGTATCAAAGGAAATGGGCATCATTGGTTATCTTCAGCGCTGAAAGAAGGTATGTTCTTTTATAGCATTCAATCTTACTACCTCCGTTGCAAAATATAAGGGCTTTTAGTTTTTGGCACGTTTTTTAATGAGCTAAAAACTCCATAAAATATTAAAATTTTATTAAATTTTTTTACATAGTATTATACATATTAACAATATGTATAATACTATGTAAAAAAATTTATTAAAAAATTAATATTTCATGAAGTTTTTAGCTCATTAAAAATCGTGTCAAAAACTAAAAGCCCTTATATTTTGCAACGGAGGTAGTATTTTATTTGCCCATGTTTTAGATGGTCAAGGATTTGGTTAGAATTATTTTTTGTATAGAGTATATAATATTTTGTCCATTCTTTCTTCTTGCTGATGCAACACTTACAAGCGCACGGTGTTAGCTGTAGTATCTCTCAAGCTACTTGGTTTCTCTTTTGGATTTTGGCAAATCTTCTGATAATTTGATTGATGAAGTGTGTATATTATTGGGGAACATTTGTTATATTGCTGTAAGCATGTAAACTTCTGTATATGAATGATTTATAAATGATAAAGTGAGCCACCAAACTCCAGCTATAGTATCAATCCAATCAATGGGTAGGGGAAGGGATGTAATTTAACATACCGAAATAGAGATATAGACCATGTCCAACTGATTTATATCATCTAAACATTGTATATATGTTGAAACTGATTGAATTATTTGCTGTTGTTAATCTAGTCTGTATTTTTCGTTTTGTAAAAGGAAATTCAGACAGCGGGAGATCCATTCATCTAAACAACAATCTTGTAAAGCCGTCCATGCCCTTTTCACCAGTAAAGAGTTCACATCAACCAGCTGTCATTTTTCCGTCTAACCCCGTCAAGGACGATTCATGGCCAGCAAATGCAAATGCTGGCTTGAGAACATTTGACCGGACACGATCCTTTTCCAGCTGCAGCAATGGAGAAGCAGCACTGGCTTCTCAGCTGCCCTCTTACGGTCGTTCCTCTGATTTGGCTCACTCTTGGGACCCTTCTTGGGGGAGGCCAAATAGTTGTATAAGCCAAAAGTCGTCCTCATTTCAAGCATCCCCATATCTCAACTCAGCTAGCCTGAGCAAGAGTCCTCAATCATCAGTTTGGAGCAATGAATTTCTTGGAAATGGATGGCACATGAACAGTCACCCCCGATCCAATCTTGGGTTTCCAGGTGAATCATCAATGCAGAATGGGTTTTACGCCGGGTCCTCATCTGGGCTCAAAGAATTACCAGTTCACTTTGGCAAAGCTGCTCCGGATTATGTAAATGGAAGTTGCACTGATAAGGCAAACTCCTTCGATTTGAACTCTACTGGGGACTTCAATTTGAACTCTACAGAAGACTTCAATTTGAATGAGGCGCTTCCAAATGATTTATCCTGTGAGTCACTTGCTGAACAGAGTGCAAAGATTGTTGACAGTGAATTGAAGCGAGAGTGCCAAGAGGATCCTCCAAATGGGGTTCTTCCATGGCTTAGACCCAAGGTGGGTTCTACTAGTGAGGCTGCAAGTGTAAGAGGGGCTGCAGTTGTGCAAAAGCTTGATCTGCAGAACGAACCAAGTAGTTGCAGTAAGATTGTCGGAGTTCCCATATCCCAAAAGCTTTCATCAAGAGAAGAGATTGAAAATGGGTTTCGAAAAGGGCTGCTTGACATCAATGTGCCTTGTGAGGAAGCCGAGGATTTCGATAATTCTGCTAACATGAGTGAAAGCATAGTCAGGGAGGAGAAGGAAGAAGCCGGGCGCTCTAGCGTTCCTGTGAACATGATTGATCTCAATTCCTGCGTATTAGAGGACGAGATCCCACCAGTGGATGCTAGTAGCATGAAATTGCCTTGCAGAGCTCCAATTATAGACTTGGAAGCTCCTGTAGATCTTGAGACCGAGGAAGACGATTCACATCAGCTGCCATTGGCAACACCGCCACGAGATTTAACTGACAGCACAGATAAAGATTGTGCCAGGGAGGCAGCGGACGCAATAGTTGCCCTCTCTTCGTATTCTGCTGATAATCATGTCACCGAAACTGTTGTTATTCCTCATTCGGTAGAGGAAGCCTCATGCTCAGAGGATGCTCTCGCTTGGTTCGTCGATATAGCATGCTCGTGTCCTGACAGTACGAAGAGCTGCCCGGATGATCCTAGGAAGGGTTTATACAGTGAACCGGATTATTTCGAAGAGATGACACTGAACATAATCCAGTGCACTGCTGAAGAGTACTTCCCAAACCCTCCTGTCTTCGACATCCCAACAGTTGAGGAAACGAGTCCCGCCAACCTATCTGGCAGGACGCGCAGGGGCCCTCCACGAAGGGGAAGGCAACGGAGGGACTTCCAGAGAGACATCCTACCGGGTCTCACTACCCTTGCTAGGCACGAGGTAACCGAAGATCTTCAGACCTTTGGAGGGCTAATGAGAGCCACTGGGCACGCTTGGAACTGTGGGAGCAGGAGAAATGGCTCTAGGAACGGGGCTAGACGGGGCAGGAAGAAGTCTGTGGTGGTACCGCTGCCACCTCCTGTCGCTCCTCCGACAGTTACCACACCTGCTCCTTACCTCCTGAAGAACGGCGAGATCATACTGGAGAGTAGGAGCTTGACAAGCTGGGGCAAGACGACAAGGCGCCCTAGGAGGCAACGCTGTCCTCCGGCTACAGCAGGTAACCTAGCACCCATTGCCTTAACCTGAATTCATATGGAATGGCAGAAAATGGGTCATTGATTCATGAAGCATGAGATTGTTAACACCATTGGCATTATGAAGCCGAAAAATCGGAAACTATTTAGAGTTGATCTTTCAATGACTTGCAGGATTCAAGGGTTTTACTGGAACTAGAGTGATTCTCTCTGTTCTTGTAAATGTCATTTGTCTGAGGAAACCCAAAATTTGAGGGTTTCCTCTCTATCTGTGATTACTGCCTACTTCTAAGTTTAGCTCATGAATAATCATTCCATTGTTCACTTGAAGTACCAGCAAGTTTTAGCTTATCTGACGGCGACGACGACGACGGGTAGTAGGATTATATGTGAGGTTCATCTGTAGCCATTTTTAGGTGATATGGTGGAAGTGTTGTCTGGTTTTACCTGGAGTAGATGATTATTTGGCCAATTTTAACCCTCTTTAGCTTTTGGTGGATAGTTTGTGTATCAGCATTTTGGAAAAATATACTCTATTTATAGGGTTCGAACTCAAGACTTGGAGTTAGGAAAAATCTGCACATTTAAAGTCGATTTTTTTTAATAAGGAAAAATTCAAGGAATATTTTAACACAATATTTTAAAATTACATCGAATAATTATAAAAAAAAACCACTAAAAATATGATAGAAATAATAAATTTTTATTACAACTTGAGAATTAAACTAATAACGATCATAAAGTGTGTGAAATATGAAATAAAAATTAATTTAGATATTAATAATTCATTCTATAAAAAATAATATAGATATAAATAAATATAACAACTATAAAATAAATATTTTGATAGAAATAATTCTTTTCACCAAAAAATAATATAGATATAAATAAAATACTATAGATCATTTTTAGTATAGATCATTTTTAGTATATGTATTACGTTACGTATATAGATCGAATTCAGACACGGATCCAAGGGTGAGCTCACCTATGCTGCATCCCATCCTGTTTTTTGTACAAATTAATAGTATAGGTGTGTGTTCAACCTGATAGATTTAGCTTAGTTGGTGTTGCTCTGGCACTTTCATCCACAATTCCTAGGTTCGGTCCTCAGTTTTTCCTTTTAATTGGCATTTACTTTTGCCCCTTATTGCAGCCCAATAAGTGTTGACCCATCATTATTTCCTTTTGGCTTACTTAACTCATTATAAATATCCTATCTAATTCTTTTCATACACTATAACGCCAATTTTCCTTCTACATCACATATTTGATTGAATTTATTGGACCTTTGGTACAATAATATTATTTAAAAATAAAACATAAAAATATTGGTATGCAAACTTGCTAGCTCTATCACTAATCATATCAGTATTTTATCAACAAAATTTCAAAATAATTATGTTCTTTATATAAAACAAATACAACCTACCCGATTTTAATTCCCGGTTCCGTGCTTGGATAGAAAGGTAGATAGATTCATTTAGTCGATAACTTCGAAACTCCTATTATATTTATATATGGAGGAAAAAA
This sequence comes from Persicaria maculosa, assembly GCA_963922045.1. Classification (NCBI taxonomy): domain Eukaryota; kingdom Viridiplantae; phylum Streptophyta; class Magnoliopsida; order Caryophyllales; family Polygonaceae; genus Persicaria; species Persicaria maculosa. Next base: position 11,406,274 of record OY998256.1, on the reverse strand, counting down.
CAGATGTTTTTTTAACTTATACTATTCAAAGTTTTCTTTCTCAATAAAGTATGCTTAGTCAGATATAAGTTATCAACTTCCCATATCATTTGTCTCTACAAGTTGTGCTTTGAAATGAGTTGGGATTTTGGAAGGATTTGAGTATCTTTAAGATGGGGCCTTATATAGTTCACTTTCTTCACCTAGCTAGGTATGATCTTTGCTTGTTTCGCCTATAAATAATACTAGTTGGAATACACCTATTTTCTTCACCAATTATGATTTGAACCACGATACCATTCGGACAGCCCATAGTTAATGCAAACATTGTTTGTAGTAAATTATTCCATTAGTTATTTGGCAAAAAAGCATAAAACCATCCACTATTCATTGTTGTTTGCAAATAACCACCCCTTATTCAAAAATTGTCAAATAACCACCCATTAAATATATGTTGTTTGCAACTAACCACCCATACCCCTTTTCTTGTTAAATCTCACTTAATTTAATATGAAAAGACAATTATACCCCTATTCTTTAATATTTCATTTTTAGTAAAAACACAATTATACTTCTCTTTGTTGCTTGATTTTTCAGGTATTACAATTAGACTTGTCAAATGGGTCATTCGGGTAGGGTCACTTTGGGTCCCGAGTAAAACGAGTTCCGGGTACATCCAGGTTGTCTCGAACCAGGGTTTGACCGAGTTTCGGGTCATTTTGGGTCGATTTTGGGTTTGTCAATTTTTAAATAAATTTGTAAAAAAATTTTAATCTAGGTTTCGGGACATTTGATTTACCCGATTACTCGGAAAACATTTTTAATAAATTAAAAAAATGAAAGATCAAATGTTTTTAAATAAAAAAATCTCCAACCCAAAATTAATCATATATTATTACATTTTATTAAAAAGAAAAAAATTGATATTTTATATATTATTACATTTTATTAAAAATTATGTAAAATAATAAAAATCAAATGTTTTTAATAAGATGTAATAATATATAAAATATCAAATTTTTTAAAAAATTGTTTAAAATTTTGATTTTTATATATTATTACATTTTATTAAAAATTATGAGAAATAATAAAAATAAAATATTCTAGATCAGATATAGTATATAATTACAAGCACTATGATTTATGAACAACGTCTTTAATTGTAGAATTTTAAAATTATCCAAAATTATCAAATCATTAATTTTTTTAATTTAAAAAGGAAAAAATTCACAAATCCAAAATCGACCCAAAATGACTCGAAACTCGGTCAAAACCGGGTTCGAGACAACCTGAAAGTACTCGGAACCCGTTTTACTCGGGACCCAAAGTGACCAGACCTGAATGACCCATTTGACATGTCTAATTGTAATACCTGAAAAATCAAGAAACAAAGAGAAGTATGTCTTTTTACTAAAAATGAAACATTAAAGAATAGGGGTATAATTGTCTTTTCATATTAAATTAAGTGAGGTTTAACAAGAAAAGGGGTATGGCCGTATGGGTGGTTAGTTGCAAACAACATATATTTAATGGGCGGTTATTTGATAATTTTTTAATAAGGGGTGGTTATTTGCAAACAATAATGAATAGTGGGTGGTTATTTGACAATTTTTGAATAAGGGGTGGTTATTTGCAAACAACAATGAATAGTGGGTGGTTTTATGCATTTTTGCCTAGTTATTTTTATGAATATGGTACATTAAATTATTTTATCTTTAGTCATTAAGATTCATTATTTTAATCATTATATTTAACGATAAGATTTCATTTTAAATTAATTATCTATTGAATAATAAAATCTTTTCATCAAGTTATTTATATTGATTATCAACCTCAAATTTTAAGTCGTTATAAAACCTATTATTTTTATAATCGTTTGAAAATTTTTATTCACAAATTTCAAGTAAACTATTTTAATCTTTACTTAAAATTTAATAAAAAAAAATCATTCTAATATAATCAATATGATAAAAATATAATTTATTAATAAAACGCCCAAAAGCGCTGGTAACAAATATTAGTATATAAATAATACCATAACAAGTCACGCAAGGAAAATAAATGAAACAAATAGAAAATTAAAACAAGAGAAAATCAGTTTGGATCCCCTATAACAATTTATGTGTTACACTCGATGTTACTTAATCATTTCGGATATAAATTCACATTAAAAAATTAAAAATTATATTTATACTCAACACACTTATATTAACATTTTTATAAACTTTCATTATTAAAATATATGATTTAGCAAAATAATTTTTTTTTTTTAAAAAAAAATCAGTCTTTTAATTATCCATAAAATGTTAATATAAGTAATACTATTAATACTTTTAATTATCCATAAATCAACTTGTAATAATTATAATAATAATAATAATACATTTTAAAATAATATAATTAAAGTAACGTTTAGTTAGGTGAGATTACAAGCATGGGTCCATTCTTCCAACTAATCATTCAATTCAATAAAGAATTAAAGTCATATATTCATTATTCGATCAACACTTTGGTTGCCGACGCTCTCTACTTTTGTTAGTACCACTCTTTCCATTTCCCCTTATCCTAAAACACATGGACGAGGAAGAATACTCCTCCGAGAGGCCGATCTCCGCCGGCCACCACGGCCACCGCCCGGCGTCAACGTCGGAGCTGATGGCGAGCGCCAAGGTGGTGGCGGGGGCGGCCCAGTCGGCGTTCACTAGCCACAGCGCCGCCGGCATAGACAAGGCCAGGGTGTCGGAGGCCGCGGAGGAGCTCCTCGACGCCGCCAAGAAGTACGGTAAGCTCGAAGGCGGCTCCGGCTTCGGCAGCTACCTTGACAAGGCCGAGGATTACCTCCACAACCTCCACTCCTCCTCCTCAACCACCTCTCCCCCCTCCTCCGCCCACGCCCCCGCCCCTCACGGCCGCCAGGAGCACCGCCCTGCTCGCTACGAGGAGGAGGAGGAGGAGGAGTCTCGACCCGGCGGTGGCGGTGGCGGAGGCGGTGGGGATTACTTGAAGATGGCTCAAGGGTTCTTGAAGTGATATAGTATAAGACTCTAAGGGATGTATTTGTATTATGTCTTTCTACTTTGTTTCTATTGTAGAACTTTATATTATTAAATAATAAAAATGCTATCTTATGAATATGTGTAAAATATTGAAAATTTCAACTTTATTTAAGGGATGAAACTTGTAACCTTTGTATGTAAATAAATTATTATGTGTGAATGGCATAACTCAACTTTATAGAGTAAAAAAATATTCTTATGATGATTTAAAGCAAGGTAGATAGTAGATACATATACATTTCCTAGCGTTGTAACAACTATAATCAAAATTGTAAATATAATAGTATCTGTTTGTTTAATTTATGTTATAAGGAGTTTATTTGAAATACTATATAAATAGATGAATTATATAATTTATTTCAATGATATAGATAAATTGGCGGTTAAGAAAATCAATATTATAAAATAATATAATATAGATTCTATGTTGTATTTTATTTGATTTTATTCCCATTTTTATAATACGACGCCGTTTGAAGCCTTAAACGCCCTCCACCCGGACACCCGGTTGCCCGCCGCACGTATACCGCGTACTGCCAAACATCGCCTAATACGACGCCGTTTTAAGGTGAGACGGTGGGTCGATCAACGGCCGAAAAATTTGGATCATGCTTACGTTCTCTACGCCAGAGGGAGTGGTTCGGGCCAGAGAGAGAGAGAGAGAGCACCTCCACCTCTTCCTCTCACCTCTCCCTTCCCTCCCTCCCTCCATTCTTAGGAATCTCTGCAAATCCTCTCTGAAATTGATCGATTTCACGGCACAGGTTTCATTCTCTTTACACCATCACAGATTCACACCATCTCAAACCCTAAATTTCCATGCTTTAGTTATTTACGATTCGATTCTTATCGCGTTTGAGCCTGTCACTGCTTTGTTTGTTGATTGATGATTAATCGGACTCCCAATTTCCGCTCCTTGATTTTCAATCCATGGAAAATCTCATCTTTGCGGGAGATCCGTTGTTTCAATTCGGTACAGTTTGCTGATTTGTGAATCTTCGCCTTTACCAGAATGTGGAGTTTATCGAATTCAATCTCGAAGATCAGGTTGAGAAAGAGCGCAACCGAGCCGAATATATCGGTTTCGGAGTTTTCGGACGACGATGCAGGTTCGAGTGCGAGCAGAGATGAAGGATTGGAGTGCCCTATCTGCTGGGAGTCCTTCAATATGGTGGAGAATGTGCCGTACGTTCTCTGGTGTGGCCACACTCTTTGCCGGAACTGCGTATTCGGACTCCAATGGGCCGTTCTGAGACTACCTTCGCAGAAAATCAAGGTTCCTTTCTTCGTTTCCTGTCCCTGGTGCAACCTGTTGTCCTTGCGTTTTGTCTACAGAGGGAATTTGAAGTTTCCTTGTAAAAATTACTTCCTCCTGTGGATGGTTGAGAGCTTGAATGGCGAAAGGACCAAATCGTTTCCTGTCCGCGGTGGTGAAAATCATTGGATTTCCTCACCAACCAGAGGTTTGCTTTTAGGAAATCATGGCAGTAGCAATGGCCAATTGAGAGCTACAGGCAGATTAGGGTTGAGTGATAACCATGAGAGGCGTCCCGGGAACAATGCCAATGCGGATCGGCCACAGTTTTCGCTTCAGAAGTCGATTGATTACTTCATTCGATTCACAGCCAAGTTCCCTCTGCTTGTTGTTTTGCTGGCCATAGTCTTTTTGGCTCTACCTGGAAGTATAGCCATCTTAGTTCTGTACTTACTTGTTACTATCCTTTTGGCTCTCCCATCTATCCTTGTGTTGTATTTTTCATACCCTACACTGCGTTGGCTTGTGAGAGAAATCACCAGTTGAGATGTTGTCATGAGTCTCACTTTGTAAAAAAAGAAAACCTTGGAAAGCTGCTTTAGGCAGATCACGTTGATTCGGCTTCTGATGGCGCTTTGCCGATCTTGTTAGTGTTGATTGAGGTTTGGCAGGGTTCGTTTGATCATATTTTGATCCTTGGATTTGTACTGTACTGATTGAAATAATATGAAATGTTGAATCTTTCAGATTCCTTTGGTTTGGATGTTGCCTGAAATGTTGGAATTTTCTGATTCTTTCCTTTTCAGACGGTGTGCTAGAACAATGAAATTATTTCATCAGTCTCTGTTTCAGCTTTGTTCAAGATTCAGGATGAAATTTTGCTTTGGTTTTCATGTCACCTTAATTGTTGGAATTTTCCGATTCTTTCCTTTTTGAATGATGTCCTACTAGTCCTAGAACAATGAAATTTTGCTGTATCCTTTTCTGCATTGATGTTCGTTGTTGGGTTTTCACTTGATGATCAGCTATAAGTAACAGAAGATATATTCATAGCTCCCTTGAGGATATAGCACTGTTATTTACTCTGAACAATCTCTTTACAAGGCTAATATATTGACTACTAACAAGTTTGTTTAATAGCAGTTCTTCATATGGAATATTGTATTCTGTTTAGTGCTTAGGCTCTCTTATCCAATCCACAGTTAATTATACTAATCACTGGTTGAGATGTGATGGGAAGGAATATGTTTCTTGTTGCATTGCATCTAGGGTTGGGGCCGTCTTCCTCAGAAACATAGACATGTTGCTGGAGGCTCACCGGTTTGTCGGTACTTATCTGCCTTCTCTTTTACCTTCAACTCTTCATTTCTCTGCCTTTCTTTTGCCTGGGCTTTTGCTCCTTCAGTGACTCGTGTTATCTGTTCTATTTCAACCTGGTAAGTTTGCAACGCTTTGTCTCGTTTCCTGCCAAAGTCACTCTGCATGTTTTTGAGTTTAATTCATTAGCCTGTAACTTGCTAAAGTATAACATGATAAACATGTTCCCCAATAAGAAAATTTGCAAAGAACCTCTGTCTTTTTATCCAGTTTGTTTTTGGCTTTCTTTTTCCTCTTGTCCTCCCACTCAAGAATCGTCATATTCAGGTCTTCATACCTGCACTTTACAAAATTAATAGATTGCCAGTTATAGCAACTTCATGATGCCCTGTTACCCTGTATTATTAGAAAATGAGACCTCCTGGTGATAATTTATGAATTTGGGAAGTGTAGAACAGCTTAAAAGTACCGCTTTTTTATCTTGTTGAGCTCAGCCCTTTCCCAAGCATCAGCTTCTGATTCCTGGAATCTTGGTTTCTGTGCTTCTTCTATTGGCCGTGAAACGGGCTGTGTGCGCGGTGGTGGAATTGGAATTGGGGGAGGCATGGTAAAACTGGGTTCTTGTGTGTCAGTTTTTGACTTCATCCTTTCAAATTCTTCAAATTCGTTGCTGCTAAGAGTAAGCATTGGTCTCCGCCTTTTTGATGGAATAGGTGGTGGAGGTGGTGGAGGAGGTGGTGGTGGGAAACTGTGTTTTGGTGTGTCAAATTTGGGCTTCATGCTTTCCATTTCTTCGGAGTCCTTGGTGCTAAGAGAAAATGTCAGTCTCTTCCTTGGAGGAACAGGATGAATAATCTTCTCAGGTATCTCGTTTCCTCTTTCACTTTCTGGCATTGATGTATCCTCCTTGCTTGGACCCTCCATTGTTTTCACTTCATCTAATGTAAATAGCTAGCTTTATCAGTTGGGCGTTCAGCCAACTACTGTTATGTAATATCAGCATATGAAAAAAATATTTTTAATATTGATAGCGCACACCTGATGAACTTTCTGATCTTGCTGTTTGAACCATTGGCTCCTCTTCGCTTTTGATCCTGTTTAGGGAAGGTTCAAGGCCGCTTAGATTTTGTGGTTCCTCATCTCTGGTAGCTGATTCCAGTGTAGTAATGGCAAATACAGCCGCTGCAACTGCTGTTGCATATTCAACTTCTCTTGCGTAGAGATCATCAATTTCAGTGCTCATTTGTTGAGAAATCTGTCTTCTGAACCACCTCCAGGGCCTTATCTCTGTGATACGCAGTACAGGTTTTATGTCAGCATGATTTTATGGCTGCAGAAAGTGTATAGTGTACCTCAGCTTTTATATATGCAATCACTAATTCGCTATGTAGCTAAAAACAATTGGCTTTGTGCATTTTGGTGCTTTAATATATCATTGGTTTAGGGGTGATTAAATCCTCACAATCACTGAAGTATTGTAGTTTGAGGCACATACCTAACTTCCTTGGCCTTGATTGATGCTACCCTCTGTTGCTCCAGATATGCTCACAGTGAACAACAAAACGTCGAGGGAGTGCTGATTTGAAGGAGAAAGAGGACGAATAATGTGCCTTGAAGTATGGTGATATTCATACAAGGGGCTAGCAAAGCTGAAGCGATATTCCTTTAGCAGTTAGATATGGTTGGATAAGGAACTTCAGAAGGCCAAATGGACAAGTAAGGTTTTGAGTTTTCTTTTGCCAAAGGTTTACTGTCTGAGAAAGTAGTCTTTTGCCTCTTCTGCAGGTTTTGAGTTTTCTTTTGGTTTCTTTAGAAGTTGTCATGTTTTGTTACACAAACGAAATGTCCGTTGTTTAACAACCAACAACCACCTGCTGCGACAACATAAGCAGGTAAAAAACCTCCCGCTTTAAACAACCAATTAGGGTTGAAATTGATACATTACCAATTGCTGCAAACAGTTATCACAGCAGTTAAATCTACAAATTTCACAATTTATTTCAAGGATTTTCGACGCCTAATATCTGGACAAGGCAATCACAGAGCTGTTGAGGCTTAGAGAGCATTCCCATGTGATCTGCACCCTCTATCTCCATTACCTCTTTCAGCCCATTAGCCTCCATCATCTCCCTGACAAATCCTTCTGGCAAAATTTTATCCTCTTTGCAGATCACTGAAACCCGTCGAATTGATCCATACCTTCCATCCGAAAACTTATCAGCCTTCGACAATGCCCTAACGAAACTTGGCAATGGCCTAACCAACATCTTCCCCAACTCGTAATCCTGCAAATTAAATTGAATGATTTGCTAAAGCTCCAACCTTTCTTCCAGGTAGCAAATGGTTACTTCAATTTGGAGGAATTTTTGCCATACCTCAATTGGCGACTGCCCATATAAAAAGGACAACATGAACTTGTGACCCATAGACACCACCACAACTGGTTCGTCTTCGTCCAGGCGACCATCAGTAGAAAATTTGCTGTCCAACCACTCATTTCCGGTTGTAAAGTTGAAGATCTTCACTCAACAGTTGAGTAATTAAGGGTTTGTTTCGCGCAACAGATATTAATCTAGCTTAAGATTAAAATTTTAAATTATATTTTTTTCGAAAACTGCAAAAGCTTTTCCACAGCTCTTAACAGCTTAAATTAATGTACAGTGTTGCCAAACATTCCCTAACAATTTCGATGGATGATCGACCTGATGAAGCTAGGCTTACCTTCTCCGGGTAATATGATGGCTTGTTAACGGTGTCAGGCACGAATGCAGCTAGAAAAACAGCAACCAAGATCTTCTCCGGGAACTTCTCCATGGCAAAGGCAAGATTAAATCCGCCAAGGCTGTGTCCTACCAGGACGACCTTGTCGTCTGCAGGGAGAGAAGCCATGAAGGAAACCAATGGCTCGTTATAGTCCTCGAAGGTGTGGAGCTCGTCAATCGGCTTCATGTTGATCCCAGATGCCCCCATGTCGAGGGCGGTCACCTTGTGCCCTAAACACTCTAGAAGAGGCTTGAGTTTGTACCAACACCAGGCTCCGTGGCACATTCCGTGCACTAGGACAAAGTGTTTCTTCGATTGCATCGATGATCTCTTTCTCGGGATTTTCCTTGCCTTGTGCAACTATAAGTCTATAAGACTATCACTATGAGATTGTGTTTGTGTGGCATCTACCTCCTCTTTGCAGATTGTATATATATATGTTGTCGTTTTCGGGTGAGCCCCAATGGTTGAAGTTCGATCTTTGTATTTGCAATTGCTTGGTAGTAGTGCTATCTATGAATCTATGATCACTACGATTACAAATGAGGACCACAAGTATCAAAGGATATCTACTTTTTGAGAGAAGATCTTCTACGCCCACCCTAATATGAGATGTTGTGTGTGACACAAAAATATTCATGCTATAAATTTGTACTACCTTCGTCTCAAAATATTGTCACTTTATTTTTTGACACGCTTTTTAAGAAGCTAAAAGCTCTATAAAATATTAATTTTTTTAATACTTTTTTTTCATAATTTTATAGACAATTGTATTAAGTATGAAATTATTTTTTAAAATTAATAAAATCATTGATATTTTATATAGTTTTTACCGTTTTTAAAAAACGTGTCAAAAGTAAAATGACAAGTATTGTGAGACGGAGGGAGTAATAAAAAAAATTTCAAAAATTATATTTATATTTCAAACCATTATTAGTATATGTTTATAAATTTTTTTGATGAAAATACATGTTTTTTAATTTTTATAAAATCATATTGTAAACTAATCAATCTTTCATTTATATAAAAAAGTAAAATATGTATTTTCATGAATTTTTTTATAAACATATACTAATAATGGTTTGAAATATAAACATAATTTTTGAAATTTTTTTATTATAAATTTATAACATAAATATTTTTGTGTCAAACACAAGGTCTTATGTAAGGGTGTAGAAGATCTTCACTCCTATTTTCCCTGTGGAAAAATACATGTATGGCCCCTTTTGAATTGAATCTCTCTCTCTCACACACATGGTAGAGAAATTTGAACGGTTGCAGTGCACTTACAAAATCTTGAAGCTATTAAATTTGTTGGGATGAAAAAGATTGTTATCCCTTCTACAATGGCTTAAGCTTTTGTGTTAGAAGGATGGTTCCCAATCTTATAACAAAAAACAAACAATATAAACTCGATACGACAATATAAATAATACAATAAATAAACAATATAAACAATATCACCATTGAAGGGGTTGCCCCCGTCGCACCCAAGTGCTAGCCTGGTTCTTACCTGCCACGGTTTCTTTAATTAGTAGGAGTTGGACTGTCGAACTCCGTCATACCCTTCAGGAAGGGAATCACCTTGCGGATTTCCTTGCTAACCTTGCTTTTTCTTCCTCTATTGGCTGTATTTTTCTAGACTCAGCACCTTCGGGTGCGCTTTGCTTTTTACAGGGTGATGCTCAAGGGGTCGTAACGACCCGCTTGAGTGTTACTTAGCTGTCTGTTTTGTGTACTCTACGGGTTTGATGGCCCTTTCCCTCGTTTAGTTTTGCTTACCAAAAAAATATATATAAGGAAGGGAGAATCCCTTACACAATGGCTTAAGCTTTTATGTTAGAAGGGTGGTTCCCAATCTTATAACAAAAAAACAAACAATATAAACTCGATATGACAGTATATATAAACAATACAAGAAACAAACAATATAAACAATATCACCATTGATATTGATATTGATGATTTGAAATATTAATTTTAATTTTTATAGAGATGTAAAATCAGATCATAAACTTATCAAAGTACTAGTAGTACGTGTCCTATGTTTTTTAGATTTGTCATGTCCTCATATCACATCATGTCCGTCCTGTGTTAGCGTTCATGCTACCTAGATCACACTCACAACAGTAATTCGGGAGGAATATTACCTGATCAAAAAAAAAAAAAACCCTGCAGATTGTGATTTCGGTTGGGAGATGGATGAAAAACTAAAATGAAAACCAAAATATATAATACTTTTCCTTAGTGTTACATCATGCCCTTGAAACCTACAGATTGAGTTTTCTTTTGCCAAAGGTTTACTGTCTGAGAAAGTAGTCTTTTGCCTCTTCTGCAGGTTTTGAGTTTTCTTTTGCCAAAGGCTCCTTTAGAAGTTGTCAAATGTTTTGTTACACAAACGAAATGTAACGTTGTGTAACAACCACCCGCTGCAACGACATAAGCGGGTAAAAAACTCCCGCTTAAACAATCAATTAGGGGTGAAATTGATACATTACCAATTGCCGCAAACAACAGTTATCACAGTAGTTAAATCTACAAATTTCACAATTTATTTCAAGGATTTTCGACGCCTAATATCTGGACAAGGCAATCACAGAGCTGTTGAGGCTTAGAGAGCATTCCCATGTGATCTGCACCCTCTATCTCTATTACCTCTTTCAGCCCATTAGCCTCTATCATCTCCCTTATAAATCCTTCAGGCAAAATTTTATCCTCTTTGCAGATCACTGAAACCCGTCGAACGGATCCATACCTTCCATCCGAAAACTTATCAGCCTTCGTCAATGCCCTAACGAAAGCTGGCAATGGCCTAACCAACATCTTCCCCAACTCGTAATCCTGCAAATTGAATGATTTGCTAATTAAAGCTCTAACGGTAGCAAATGGTGACTTCAATTTGGAGGAATTTTTTCATACCTCAATTGGCGACTGCCCATATAAAAAGGACAACATGAAGTTGTGACCCATAGACACCACCACAACTGATTCGTCCAGGCTACCATAAGTAGAAATTTTGCTGTCCAACCACTCATTTCCAGATGTAAATTTGGGGAAGATCTTCACACAACAGTTGAGAATTTAAATGAGCCATTGGACCAAGATTAAGGGCTCGATTGGTTTAAATTTTGGACAGGTAACGGGAAATGAAATGAATGTGAAATATCCGACGATGCGGTAATGGGAGGCAAATACGTGTCGGGTTACATTGATTAATTATTATTAGAACATCTCCAACAGTTTCTCCATAATTTCTCTAAAATGGGAAAACAAAATACATATAAATTATTTTTACTTCTACACTAACCACTTCTCCATTTCTAAGATTTGGAGAATTCTATAGATTTAGGAAACCTCTCTATTTTTCCTGCTGCTTCTCCATTTTGGAGAATGAGATGGGGAATCTGTTGACCAAAAAAAAGTCTTTAAATTCTCCAAAATCTCCAAAATGGAGAATCGGTTGGAGATGCTCTTATAGAGTTTTACCCTTTCTTATAACCCATCATTTTTAGTATTTTATAATCAACGTGAGAGGGAACCACTCAACAGGTAACCATATCTCTTATACTTCTCTACTCATTAGTCATTACCCCTCTTATCTTGTTTTTTCATACAAAAATTAACATTCTTCTCTCATCTAGATATATTTTTCCGTACAAAATTTGTTATCATTCCGTTTACCTTACATACTTATATCAAACGAGCCTTAAGCTTAAATGTTACAGTGTTGCCAAACATTCCCTAACAATTTCGATAGATCAGTTACAAATAGGCTTACCTTCTCCAGGAAATATGATGGCTTGTTTAGGGTGTCAGGCAGGAATGCAGCTACAAAAACAGCAACCGAGATCTTCTCTGGGAACTTCTCCATGGCAAAGGCAAGATTAAATCCGCCAAGGCTGTGGCCTACCAGGACGACCTTGTCCTCTGCAGGGAGAGAAGCCATGAAGGAAACCAATGGCTCATTATAGTCATCGAAGGTGTGGATCTCGTGAATCGGCTTCATGTTGATCCCAGATGCCCCCATGTCGAGGGCGGTCACCTTGTGCCCTAAACACTCTAGAAGAGGCTTGAGTTTGTACCAACACCAGGCTCCGTGGCACATTCCGTGCACCAGGACCAAGTGTTTCTTCGATTGCATCGATGATCTCTTTCGCGGGATTTTCCTTGCCTTGTGCTTCTATAATACTATCACTATGAATATGAGATTGTATTTGTGTGGCATCTACCTCCTCTTTGCAGATTTTGTGTGTGTATATATATATATATATGAGAACCACAAATATCAAAGGACGAACTTTCCCTATGGAAAAATAGATGTATGGCCCCTTTTGAATTAGTGCACTTACAAAATCTTGAAGCTATTAAATTTGAGATATGAAAAACTAACAATATTTCCAAAAGCTTTCCACGACAATGAGGTTTCTACATTTATGATTTTTTGAAATATTAATATAATTTTTATATTAGATGTAAAATCAGATGATAAACTTATCAATTTTTTTTTTATATTCAGGTATCCTAAGCTTACACTTAAACTAGTCCTGTACCCCAAGTCTCCGACCCCTCATCGACTTAGGAAGGTAAACCACGGGATGTGCTTCAACAATGGTCCAACCACCCCCTTTATACCATTTGGCTCCAGGAGGCTCACTCCACAGGAGAAACAAATAATACTCCTCCTGGTAATTAAACCTCCCACGCGAATTAACCTTCCAGGCCCAGCGTTTAAAGTACTAGTAGTAGTGGTATTGTTTTGACTTTTGAATTCGGAAATACAAGTTCATAGTTAATTTTTTAGTTGTGTCTGTGCCCCATGTTTTTTTTAAATTGCGTGTCCTCGTATCACATTATTTCCGTCCTGTATCAGCGTTCGTGTTACATAGATCACAACTCACAAGTACAAGTGAGGACATCACTTCTATTTTCAAAAACACAACCTAGAGAGATTGTGATTTCGGTGATAAGATGGATGAAAAACTAAAATGAAAACCGAAATATAGGAGGTAGAACTCTCTTTTCCTTGGTGTTACATGCCCTTGAAAATATAGATATCAATTTTTTTTTAAAAATATTTGCTCTTGTTGAGAGTCGAACTCAAGACCTCCCGCTTACTAAACGGGTGCTCTAACCAACTGAGCTACAAGAGCTGTTTATAATATACTTTTTTCAATTATGAATATGACTACTTAACGTACTAATTAAGCGAATTTTATAAGGTATAAGTATAATGTAATTTTTTAAGACTTTAAACTAGCATATTAATATTTGAATGGCTCTCACCCCCCTCCCCCATCATCGAATAGACGAGTGCAGTACCTCCACTTGGTAAAACACTCATCCTTAATAATCTGTTGAGATTTATAAGCATTCCATTTAAAATATATAAATAAAACCTTGAATTGGTAAATAAAGAGCGGCCATTCCGGGATTCGAACCGAGAACTTATAAGTACTACCCACAAGTCCTTTCCGGTGAGCCATTCCGGAATGGTTCTATATAAATAAGACCAATTTACCCTATGTAGTTTTATTTTATATTCGATTTGCTTTGGAAAGAAAATTATGTATTAACATAACAGTGCTCAGCTTAAACTCTGATGGGCAAATTTTTAGACGACGCATTCAACTTCTCAACTTCATAAAGGAAATTTTGTACTACATTTTACATGAGCAAAGATCTAAGGCTAAAGCAACAAGAAGCCACTGCTTGAAACAGATCAAAAATATTGGGACAGTTTTCGACTAAACAAGGAACTCGGTGTCAGAAAGCTCGAGAACTTTATGGATGCCTATAGGGTTCACGCCTGACCTGAATGCATTCCCTTCAATGTACCTGCAACAAGGGAGAGAATGTTTCATTTGGATTTGCAACTTGAAACAAAATTTTAATTACTTCCAGTTCAGGATGTGGAACTGCATGCTCTTTGATCAGGGACCTTACATTTCTTTCAAGAAAGGGTGTTTGTAGAATGCCTCAGGAATCCTCCCAGTGAATTGATTGTGATCCAGATATCTGGTATTTTACACACGAAAAAGAACACTTACAAACATGGAAATACATGCAGTTCTCGTAAATGACATGGAACAATCTAGCCACATCTGATGAGCTTGAGCCACCCAGACCCAGAGATCAATTGTAACTGCAACAGAGTTAGCATGAAGTTTGACGCACCAATGTATCTTTATATATACATATTTTGGATGGCAACCCTTTCATCCTATGAGCTAATCAACATGAGACCCAACAGTGTGTCGGGAGTATAGCATGCAGATTGCAGATCACAATTATATTTACTACAAGTCTACAATGGACAACAGTTTGTTCGTGCTCACGAAGATATGGAGAGTGGAAAAAGGAACTTACAAGTATGTTAATCTGGGAAGACGAGCAAGAGCAAATGGTATAATTCCAGACATCTTGTTATATGATAGGTGCCTGAAAAAAAGAACATAATGGATTGGCAACTTGCAATAAGTAACGATACAAGTAGTGCAAAGCAGTTTATTTAGTTATTTTCACTAAAACGAGAAGAAAAAATAGAAATACTTACAGTATTTCCAGGTTGGTTAAGTTTGCTAGTTGAGATGGGATTCCTCCAGACATATAGTTGTTGTTTAGATATCTGAAAATCAGAGACAGAATAAAAAAAAAGTTCAAAAAAGAAAAGGTAAAACAAATAAAAGCTCAGGTTTGGCTTACTAGTAAAACAAAGATGGGAAAACCAAATGAACTTACAGGTTGCGAAGTGATGGAAAACATCCTTCAAGCCTTATTAATTCCCTTATTGTACCCGAGAGATGATTGTTACCCACATCCCTACAGAGAAAAACATGCACATTATCGAAAATTTGTTTTGATGATAAACTTTTGCTTTCAAAGATGGCAAAGAGATTAGTAAGTACAAGTGGCGCAGGTGCGGTAGGGTGCCCAATTCTGCTGGGATCCTCCCAACAAATCGGTTCTCATGCAGATAGAGATAGCGGAGCTCTGGAAGGTTCGCTAGCTCTCTTGGAATTTCACCCTTGAAATTATTGAAGCTAAGGTATCTGCAGGTTGTTCAGTTAAGTGCTTAGAATCCGATGATGATAAAACTTCAAGAAAAGATCAACATATACAGGTTAAGTTACTCACAGATGAGTCAAACTTTTTAATTCCCCTATCTCAGGAGGCAGGACATCTTGAAGCTTATTCCACCTCAAATTCCTACAGGATAAATGAATAGCACAGTAAGACCATGCATTACAATCTTTGAAATAATACAGTAAGACCATGAACAGAAAATTCTGAGAAAAACTGAATACCATACTTGATAAATTTTGAATAACGGAAAATAAGAATAGCTAATGATGAAACAAAGTCAAAGGACTTACAATACTTTTAGGCGTTTCAACCTTCCAATTTGAGGGGGGACTGGACCAGTCAACTTATTGTTATGAAGATCCCTGTCATGCCAACATAATCATCAATGTAAGGATTCTATTTCCAACAACTATAAACAAGTCTCTAATATTAACAATCCTAGACGGTAGAAGCAGCTCACAGTCTGGTAAGATCCAAGAGATTGGTCACAGCAATAGGAAATGGTCCAACAATGGAAACTGCATAAACTTCCCTGCAAATTGTAAGATATAATGTCACAGTTGGATCTGGAAAACAATATCAAATCATTTGTATGCACTCTCATTATTGTTAGCAAAGTAGTTGAAATAATTTGGCCAAATTGTAAATAGAGCAATTGACGTACAGCTCAGTGACAACCCTATAATCTCCTTGAAAGGAGCATTTGACACCAGACCAAGGAGGCAAATCACCATCCCCACAAGGATCATCTCCGACCCATGAATATACAACTCTCCATCCGAGTGATGATTTTATTTCATTCAATGCTTTCACTGCAACCAACAAACCAATAGCTCATCCATCCTGAACAATAATCCTGAAAGCGCATCATACAAATGGAGAACAGCCGGAAGATTCTGTTGCTGATGAACTAAACTTCTCGACAATCAGCAATTTAGAGAATAAATAACTTCAATTTGATGAAAGGGACACCAGGAACCAAAAAAAAAAAAAAAAAAACGAAATCAAAGTGAGCCGCTTGTCGTAACCTAGAAAATTTGGAAACACAACCGGAATGACTTGAATCGCACAAATCGTATGGAAGCACAGTTCAGATAGCAGTTAAAGTAAACAAACACAAACAAAGGGGAAAGGAGCGGGGAAAGACATACCATCTCGCTTGAGCGTTTTACAAAGAGCGAAGTTGAGAAGCAAAGAGACGAAAAGAAGCAGCGAAACTCCACGAGGCGAAAGCGCCATTGTAGCGGACACTACGAATTATCTCCGAATCTGAATCAGGATCAGGAAATTGCTAGATTTACTGACAGTGAAAAACACGGCAAAACATGAATTGAGTTTTCGGGATCTGCAGATCAGAACGGATTGCAGTGCAGATCTTGCGCAGTTTGGAGCTTCGACTGCAGCACTCAATTTGCACAGAAACAAGTAAACTCGAGAGATCCGACGCGTGTAGGTCACAATTTCTCAATCGCCTCTGTAAAATTCAGGTTTGAGGTTTTCGGACTTCATTCATACATACAACTTTACAGTTGTAATGCAATGGTAGACGGTAGGTACACACTCGACAAGCGACGCGGCATTTCCTGAATTTTTTTTTTCTTTTTAATTCGATAAAGCCCATTGGGCCGAAGCCCGTGTTAATTTAATCGGGTAGCGGAGATTGTGCAATTGATTTTGTGATTCAATGTGTTGTAAACTTGTAATTAGACCTTTCAATACATAACCCGACCCGAAAACCTGACTCGACCGTCCGAAATTTTTTGGCTTAAGACCCGAAAATTTTGACTTGGAAAATTTTTCCGACCAGAACCCGAAACCCGGTCAAACCCGGGTTCTGATCAATCCGAAATACTCGAAACGCATTTTACCCGAGACCCGAAGTGACCCAACCCGAGTGACCCATTTGACAGGTCTACTTGTAATGTAATGTATCTTTGTGTTCTAGTCTAAATCCTTTCGCTAAACTTGAGTCAAAGTTTGACTACTTCATGTTAATGTTCTCAATCTCTATAAGTAGTTGCCTTGTAATGAATTTTGAGGTGATAAATAGACATATTAAATGTCCCCCTAATGACAAATCGGTATTAAAAGAATTTAGGGACAAATCGGTATATTAAAAGTGTTCTTGAGGACAAATTGGTATTTTAAAAGACACGGGTGGATAAATAATCTTTTTTACTTCATCGGACTTCCATTTATTTGATTTTTTTTAATAAAATCATTTTACTATACTTTTATAATGATTAATTAGCGATTTACTCATATAATTTTGTTCAATTGGTTATATAATCATCAAAAAAAATTAAATTTTGTATATATTTCTTTAAAATTATAAAACTATTGAATTGTTATCCTTATTTGTCACTAATAATATATTATATAAATTTTATTAAATAAACACTTTATTACAATGGTTGTTTATATAAAATGTACAAATTAAATTATCCCGTAAATGTTTGATAAAATAAAAATGAAATAGGAGATTTTTTACAAAACCGTGCAAGATGACATATGTTAAAATTATATTTCATATTCTATTATTATTATTATTATTATTATTATTATTATTATTATTATTATTATTATTATTATTTTCCCTAAAAATAAGCAATAAGTGTTTTAAGTTATGATTTGTAAACCAACTATTAAATAAGATTTTTTTTATTTATACAAAATACCAATATTTTTTATATTTTATACAACATTATTAGTTACAAACATAAGATGAAAAATAAATAGTTTTATAATTTTTTGGAAATATATCCAAATTGATTTTTTTATGATTATATAGTCAAATGAACAAGATTTAAATCAAGAATTAATAAATTAAAAGTATATGAAAATATTTTTATTTGGAAAAATCGAATGACATGAAGCCCGACGAGGTAAAAGGACTATTTCGTTCTTACAGTTTTTCAATATACCAATTTTTCCACAATAACACTTTTAATATATCTAATTTCCCCTGAATCTTTTAATATACTAATGCGTTTCGGGGGGTCATTTAATGTAATATCTTTTCGGCCAAATCCGAGCTACTGAAATTAGTAGTTATCACACCATTTGTAACCTTCTTTTAGCTTGATTTGTATTATGTTTTATTATTTAAAGATGTTAATGACTTTGAAAATGCACAAACTTACATTAAAAGATAGTAACTCAACTTTTAAATCACTCAGTTAATTAGAAGATAATAACTAAACTTGATCATATTTAAAGATGTTAACGGCAGAGCGTTTCATCATCGATCATACTAGTGATGTCGAGGTGGCCGGAAGGTCTACTAATAGACCCTAATGGCGGACTCAAGGGAACTGTCATATACATCGGTGAAGTCTATAAGATGGTCCAAGTCGATGTAGCCAAATTGTTTAAAGTATCTCTTGAGCTTGGAGAGGTCATTGACGGTTTGACCAGCTTGGCTACCGGACAAGTTTCGGAAGCAGTCCCAAACGCCCGGGGTTGACTTCAATGCTGTCAGGATGGCGCTTGGGTTGCCTAATAGATCGGCGGATGAGTTTAGTGTTATGATTCCAACTACAAGCTAGTAACAGTAGAATGCATGCTTTGGTGGCCATTTAGGAGTGGCGGTGGGTAGGAATTTGTCCAGGAGGCTCAAAAACAAATTAACGAGTTCATGAAAATCATGACAAAAGTTTCCATTAATACATTTTGACTTCAATACTACAAATAAAGGGACATTTAATATATTTATTTATCTTTTCGGCCAAATCTGAGCTACTAACCTTAGTAGTTATTTTTTATTCAAAAAAAAACATTAGTAGTTATTCACGCCGTGTTTAACCTCTTCTTTTATCTTGATTTGTATTATGTTTTATTATTTAAAGATGTTAGTGACTTTGAAAATGCACAAACTTATTACATTATAAAAGATAGTAACTCAACTTATAAATCACTCCGTTAATTAAAAGATAGTAACTCAGATCGATCATATTTAAAAATGTTAATGGCGGAACGTTTCATCATCGATCAAACCAGTGACATCAAGGTGGAAGTTCTACTGGTAGACCCTAATGGTGGACTCAAGGGAACTGTCGTATACATCGGTGAAATCTGTAGGATGGTGCAAGTCGATGTAGCCAAATTGTTTAAAGTAGCTCTTGAGCTTGGATCGAGAGGCCATTGACAGTTAAACAGCCTGGCTGTCGGCGGACAAGTTTCGGAAGCAGTCCCAAATGCCCAAGATTGACTTCAATGCTGTCGGGATGACGCTTGGGTCGCCTAACAGATCGGCGGAGGAGCTTAGTCTTATGATTCCAACTACAAGTAACATAGAATGCATGATTTGGTGGCTATTTCGGAGCGGTTGTGGGCAGGAATATGTTCCAACCTAAGGATGCTGCGGGAAATGCTTAATTGCTTATAATTACTTGTTATCTATGACCTATCAGGAGTTTACCCGCGAGGGAATAAGGAAATTGGAGGATGAACTACATTTCCTTGCGGGAGAGCTTGTGTATATGCAGGATACAATAAAAAAGTTACCATGTGGACCACATATCTTGATTTATTGGAGACAACTCTCAATAATCCTCTCAATAATCATGATTTATGAAAGTATTATTGGAGGCGGCTCTCAAGGATCATGATAGATAAGGGAAGGTAACGTATTTAAAATACATATCACACATGTACTCTTCCTTCTAATCGTTTTTAGAGGGACTTAAATTTGTCATATTTGGACACAATCAGCACACTTGCCATGCTTACACTAGGGGCTCAATTAACATACGTAGTATCTCATTCACATCTCTCAACAGTCCTAACTATAAAGATTATTAAGAGTTAATTATAACAAATCCAAATTAATAAACAAGATACTACAACACGACAACAAACCCCTCAACCTCCACTGTCGGAGTAACGACGTTATGTCATCGGTCTGCTCTACTACCGCTGATAACTCGGATTACTGTCATACAACAACTGAATTCCTTGTATATCATCATTGGTGGGATTCACCCTCTCCGTCCTCGCCTCGAGCATCGGGTATATTATAGAAGTTGGTTCGGCCGAGTGTTTGAGCCCGAGAGCATGGCCTATCTCGTGAACCATAGTCGATTCCAAGTCAGCTGTTGTGGACAATACAACCCTCATCGCATCCCCAATATACAACCATGTCTCATTGTTATCAAGGTGGAGACAACTACTATGGGGCAAGAACGAGTGGACCAACATCTCTGTCATACCATCGAAAATAATCCCGTCGCCATGATCCCCGTAGTGGAGTCTAAACTAATGTCTGTCCCGTCCTAGGTTTTCCCCTCCATGCAATTTAAAGCTATAATAGCCGCCCAACGTGCGAAGGCGTGTGTGAACACATTCTTGGCTGCTTGTGGGACAACATCGTATGGTAGGAAGCCGTAGGTTGGGCTCGTCGTGTTGAATGATCAATTTTTCTTTCCCTGTTACACTTTAATATTATTTAATGACAAAAAATATAAATACACAATGCTTTAAACAAAAGTTACTACGTATTATTTTTTGGTTAAGAAATATGCTATATAATAATTGTTGAAAAAGTACATATAACATATACCTTGTAAAAACCATATTGGCCAATGGAGTTGGACATGAAATTAAAACCATTAACGATGTCAGCAACGTCGTATCGTGGCTTCAGATCTGGCGGGACGTTTCATTATCGATAATACTAGTGACGACGAGGTGGAAGTTCTGTTGGTAGACCCTAATGACGGACTTAACGTGACTATTGTATAAATCGGTGAAGTTTGTAGGTTGCTCCGAGTCGATGTAGCTGAACTGTTTGAATTAGCTCTTGAGCTTGGAGAGGCCATTGACGGTTTCGTCAATTTGGCTGTTGGACAAGACTTAGAAGCAGTCTCAGACACCCGGGGTTGTGTCCAATGTTGCCATGTTGGCACTTGGGTTGCCATTTTAAATGAATGCTCGCTAAAAAAATATGGGGTGTCCAATCATAAATGAAAAATTTAATAGAACCACCTTTGAAGAGACCACTTGCAAATCTAATAATCAGTTAACTAAATGGAGGGCAAATTCTCTCTCACAACAGGGTCGAGCCGTCTTGATCGGATCAAACCTAGCTGCAAAGCCTTTGTATGTTATGAAGAAATTTATGCTCCCGAACAATATTCACAAAGAACTTGACCAAGTGAACTTGATATTTTTCTAGAACAAGGACCTACGACACAAACCTTTAATTAGTTGGGATAAAATTTGTAGACCTAAGAAAAAGGGTGGTTTGGGGTTATGCAAAACTCGGGATATGAATGAGGCCTTACAAATGAAATTACTTTGGAAAATACTAGCTGAACCCACTAAAGAATGGGTAAAGAATGTGTGAGTATCCCGTCCTACTCGGATATCGGAGTGAATGTTACAACATTGAGAGAGAATCGATAAAATAATAGAACTCGAAATCCAAAATGTCAAAATATAAAGTGACAATCTTTACATTATTAATATACTTAAGGGCATTTGGAAATGTCATTGGAAAGTCAAAATGATCATTTCTGACTCTCTGATGAACCTTTGTCATTTTTAGACAGTCAATATTCGTCAATTGTTTAGGAAAATCAACGGTGTAGCGGATAGATTGGCTTTTTTTTTTTGATCCTATAACCACTATCATAAATAATATCACAAGTTAGAAATATAGATTCTCCTTGGAAAAGATGTCATAGGATGGACAACTAGTCGAGCTTAGTTCACCCTAGTCGTTTTTTTTTTTTTTTTTTTAAAAAAAAAAACATGTCAAACTCATTAATGTCATAGTTGTGGCCTCGTGATCGAATACTTGTTGCTTGGTATGTAGGTAGGAGTGCTCCAACGGAGTTGTGTGGTCGAGAAGCTAGGACTTGATAGTGATAAAGGAGGAATTGGCCATCCCTACCGGTAGGGAGCCGAAGTTTCTCTCTTGACAATGCTAAACTAGGGCAGAACAAGTGGTGTCCCCGTCATAAGATTGGCCCCTTATCGCATGAGTTTTGTGTGTGTCAGCCCGTGACTTTATACGTAATTTTAAATTGAAAAAATGGCTGAAAATAATTTAAACTTTAGGATTAGTGATCTTTGGCAATTAGTAGTGTACAATTTTAGTAAATTTTATTGAAAACAAAATACACAAATTTTATAACCAAGGTTATTGCATTTTTGGTACAAGAAAATGAGCGAATAAGGTATCATGGTGCCCTTAATATTGCTTTATTTTATAACAAAGGTTATAATTTTTGTGATTTTTAGTGGAACCTGAATTCATGATGTTGGCAACTAGGGCATATTTGGTATTTGTTATTTCAAACAAAATCCATGATCAATCATATAACTTCAATGACAATTTTCCTTTGATTCATATTCAGGACAATCCCTAGTTGGGTTCTTCCATCTGTTTAGAATCCAATCAGTTTTCTCAAATTCTTAGTGTATGTTATGAGTTGTGATTCATAGTATACTGATTATATTGTTTGAGGTTGACAATATGTTTATACAAAACTCGTCTATGATGTAATATCGACAGAAAAAAATGAAATAGCATAATTTGTGCATAAGCTACAAAATTTAGGAGTTCGTATTAGTTCGCAAATCACACATCAGTTTCAACACCAACACCAACGGCTTTAGCAAGTAAAGCCCGTAAGGTTAGTTCTATCAACGAAAAGAACCCAGGCTGAACTCAGTTCCTATTTAAGTGGCTTCAAACCCTGAAAAGAAGAAGAAGAAGAAGAAGAAGCAACAAGTGATAATAAGAGTTCAACCAGCACAAGAGTAGACGAAGTTGCAAGCAATGCAACTGTCTTCTGATAAAATACCTTGGACGACCTCAATTCATTAACTGCCAATCTAAGCTGGTCATCTGACAGTATCAACCGTGATAAAGCGCCTGTGCTCAACCTGCGCCATAATATTTTAAGGAACAGATTGAGATCAACTACCTTGTTCCTTGCAGGAAAAATAATTCAGAGACAAACATTTAACAAGAACAAACAAAGCTGATGACTGAATCCTTTAGGAGGATTACAACCCAGATTTTCATCAATAATGCATTTCAAGTGACGATAGGTGAGACTATTTACTCCTTCAAGAGAGAATTTTTATGTGCAATATGTCCCTTGACAATACAGATTGAATCACCTGAAAAACATTGTAAACCTCCCTCGAGCAACGTGGGGATGTAAAATTACAAGTCCTACAATTTGCACCTTCAATATCGACTATATGAGAACTTGCTGCGGGGTTTATATAGAGACCCCACATTATACACAGCTGTAAGATTGCCGGTGGCAATTGCATCATCCATCCACATTATATATAGCTTGCATAGTTTTCTATTTTTCTTCCCAGCCAAAAACACCACATTTCATTAGAGCCAATAAAGATGTTGGAACTTTGAAACATTTCGGCAACACTGCAACAGAAACTCTTTGCCCCTAACATTTTCTGCATTAATAAATCTTTATAGCAAAAAGAAGCATCCTGTTAATTTTAGCTAGATGTTCGGTTTCATGATTTTCCAATGAGGCTGTAACTAGAAGTCTACAAAGCCAAACAAAACATGGGCACTATCCAACAGTGTAACATAATCTTGCCAGTGAACCAATCTAGCATATAAAAAAAACATGATGTGAATTTTTCTAACATAACCATAGCAAATTTGGCTTAAGTTGTTGCAAAACTTGGCCACCCTACACATGATCTATGTAGGAGAAGCAAATATAAAGTGCTTGGCATAGTCTAAGCACATAAGAGTTGTGAAAATACCCCAAAAGTTTCGCTGCATCAGACACAGAACCTTCAACAGCATGCATTAAATCCAACAATGCTCGCATGCCCTATGGATGAAAAACAACAAGTAAATATTTCAGTTATTCACTTTTCTACAGTGGAGACTGTCAGGGGTGAAAGGGCAAGAGGAACCAAATGCAACTATTGCAAGCATAACAATAGCCAAAAGAGCTTTCACTCTCAGGCTCTCAGTCCCCAAATAAAGAAGAAGAAAGCATAGAAAGAAACAAAAGATAAAGGAATAAGAAGCTTATAAGTACCAGAACAAATTTCGGATTATTGGATTTAATTTGTGATCCATACTCTGATCCCTTGAGAGTTGATTTTGCTGGAAGAATCTGAAGAAGCTCGGGCGGAGGGGAATAAGATTTCACATCCACAGGGTTCCTGACTACCAAACAAATCTTAAGGCGGCAATGAAAAGTTGCAATCTTTTGACATTCTAATTATATGCCACAGGAGATCTCCTAGTGCTCAGAAACAGGATTGACACGAGCAATGGGGGAAACAAACCCTAGGCATCATTACATGGTTGATTGAATCTCAAGTCCTGCTACATTTTCCGTCAATTTCAAATTTCACCTAGTAATCGAGGTTCAAAGCGTTGGATTCAAGAAACTACCTAGTACCAACACAAGTAGAGAAATCAGTGAGCAATTACACTTACCAGCAAGAGCTAATTGAACACGGAGGCGAGCTAAAGCGGAAGCGCGATTCTTATGCTGAGATCGATCCTCAACAGCCTACGAGCAGGAAATTTCAACATCAACAACAAACGAATGAATTGAATTGAATCACTCCAAATTTAACAATTAAAAGGAAGTAGACCTGGGCGGAGATACCAGTGGGGAGGTGCTTGAGGCGGACGGCAGATTCTCGCTTGTTGCGGTGCTGGCCGCCGGGTCCAGAAGCTTTGAACGTCTCAAATTCGCACTGATTCATCAACTGGTCGTCGGAGAGGTGCAGATAACCCCCGGAAACGCTGTTACCGGAGCCACTGTTTGGGCTGGAGCACAAGGACTTGATTCCTGGAATTCGGGAGAATGAAGTGGAGATCCAAATGGAGAGGCTCGGACTCGTTCTGCGGAGCGGGGGAGCAATTGAAGGCAGTCCCAGTTTCAGGCCGGCCATGGAAATCATCTCGCCCTCTCGCTCTTCCTCTTCAACTTCGATCGGCAATGGCGCACGCACGCATACACTTTTTTTTTTCTTTTTTTTTTTCACTTCGTTAAAGCCCATTGGGCTAAATACCATGTTAAAATAATTGGGCTACGGCCATTTGTCATTTGTGAAGCCGAATAATTTAGGGTTGTTATTCGAATAGCAAGGGTCGAGTATTTCTCGTTCATATTCAACTCGTTTAGAAACGATTCGAGCCTAAATTTGGACTCGAACTTAAAATGTGTCTATACTCGGGTCGTTTAGGAAATGAATAGCTTGAGCCGAGTTTTTTTTAGCATTAAACAACTCTATTTGCTCACAACATAGTAATTTAAAGAAAATTTTAGAAATTTCACAAAGTTTGAGCTATTCGAGCTTAAATCGAACGAGCCGGGATTTGAACCGAGCTTTAAAATGTGCTCATCCTCAGTTTGTTTAGAAAATAAACGAGCTCGAGTCGAGCCTGGGCCGAACTCAAGCTACTCGGATCATGTAACACCAATACGAATATTAAACACCATCTGTTCAACAAAAACATCCTTGCCTCGTCCTTTTCTTTTGGTGAAAAAATCAAAGTTGACCTTACTTCTAACCATTGGATCTCTATTGCTTTATTCAATAACTAATTGCTTTATTCCATAACAATGTTTACTGTATAAAATTTTGTGATTTATAGTGGAATTTCATTAGTTCATGGACACAACTAATGTGAAGTGGATATTTGACTATTTGTTGTTTCAAACATAAAATAGAAAACCCTATTAATCATATAACTTAAATGACAATTTTCCTTTGATTCATATTCAGGATCAAGACAAACCCTAGATATGGGTTCTTCGTCTATTTATAATATGATAAATTGTCTTGAATTCAAAGTATATACTGATTCTATTTCTCCACTACACTTTACAACAAAGTGAGTTTACTTGACAATTTATACAAACACTTATTACTCTTTGCATTTTGTACATAAGAATGTTAGAATTTCTCTTTTTCAACTAGACAATCACAACAATATGCAAGGGGCTGGTAGCAGAGAAAATCCTGAAATGACAAAACAAAATGGGTATATAAAATGCAACCCTATTAGGGGTGTCAAATTCTGTTGAAATTCAGTTGCTTCACTTGGCCACAAGTTTACGAGCGCGTTCATTCGCACCCTTCACTCTTGTGTTCAATTCATCAACATCATCTCCAAGATTATCAAGAGCAACATTTTGCCTGCATTATAATGTAAAGGTTAAAACTCAGGAAAAAACAAGAGCTTGTTTGATATAAGTTTTGTATTGTTAGTCTTAAACAACTTAATGCTAACCTCTCGAGTTCAGTTCCCATGTCGACAGCCATTCCCTTAAGATCACCCAAAATGTTACTCAGATCATCAAG
Source organism: Persicaria maculosa (assembly GCA_963922045.1). Classification (NCBI taxonomy): domain Eukaryota; kingdom Viridiplantae; phylum Streptophyta; class Magnoliopsida; order Caryophyllales; family Polygonaceae; genus Persicaria; species Persicaria maculosa. Next base: position 11,379,490 of record OY998256.1, on the reverse strand, counting down.
GGCATCATCTTGCTTAGCCTTCTCCATCTGGTCATAAGTTGAGTAACGCGACATTTTCACATTACATGTCATAACAACAACAATGACAGCTACAAATCATGATCATAGTAAACTCCATACCTCAATCTTATCATAGCAGTTTGCTGGATCTCCTTGAGGATGTGATTTGCCGCCTTTGCCTTCCTTCTTCTCCTTTTCCATAAGCTTCTTCTTTTGCTCTTTTGACGCAGCTTTGGACGATGGCTCTGTAGATAGATCGGAAGAATCAAACAGTCACCCCTTTGATCAAAATCATGATAAATGAAGGTAATGCAAAAACATGGCCTCTGATAGGAATTAGACCTGGTATGCTTTTTGGCCCTGAGATCTCTTTCCCTTTCTTCGGCTTCCAAGTCCTGGAGAACATGCCTCCAAGACTACCTAAGAGCTTCTCACCCTGAAATCACAACCTCAAAAAGTCAAAATCGATAAATCCACAACTCGTATTTTTGGGGATATGAATGCATAATGAAGATTTAGATCAGTACCTTGCTCAGGTCCTGGTCAATGGTGACAGCCATCTCATGAGTCCTGTGGATTTGCTCGCCCTGTTGGTGCAGAGTATCGAGTGTCTTGGTAGCGTCTCCTTTGATATCCTCCGCGATCCTAAGGCAGTTGTTCACCGCACTCGTTGTCTCCTCCGCTTTGCTGACTGCGTAATCCTCCAACTCGTCCGTCGTCTTGCTCTCCAGCTCTTCCTCAGTGAGGGCGGGGGTGTCCTCACTCGGAGTGGGGCCCGATGATTTGAACGGTTTCTTAAACCAGGACATTTTTCAAGGGCGTCTAAGATCTGCAATCAATTCAAGCATCAGGAATTGGAATTGGATTCAAATTGATTGTGCAAACCCTAGCAACAGATGAATGAAATCGAAAGAAATGCAATAAACCCTAGAGTTTGCTTCTTGATCGAGATGATTCGAATTCTCATTCAAATTAAATGAAATCAAAGATACGAGAGCGAAATCGAACTAACCACAAAGCAAATCAGAGCTTCTTGAGCGATCGTATGATCCCGCGCGGTTGAGTTCTCTCCGGCTAAAGCAGATGGAATCCGACGAATTCAAATCAAGGAAATCTGATGATCCGTCGCGCGATCGATCTAATCGTTGATTTCTCTCCCGCTGAAGATTGGGAGAGAAGAAAAATGTTGAAGCGAGGAAGATCGCGGTGTAGATAGCTATGGAGGGAAGAAGAAGCTTTTAATTGTGAGGGTTTTCTTTTTGTAGTTTTGGCTGCAAATCAAAATTCAAAAGAAGAAAGAGGAAACGAAAATTGGAGGGCCGCGCTGAAAAAAAGGAAAATCTTTGCTCCGTATAATCAACAAATCTTTCTCGACCGTTGGAAATCTTGGAGAAGTTGTTCTATTTTTCCCACCCATTTTCAGCCTTTGATAAAATTTCCATAATTACCCCTATGTTTTCTATATATTCATTTCATCCACTAAGAAAACAAATTTTATTTTAAAATTAGGGAAATTAATTACCCCAACTTTGGTAACATACACACTGTATAAATAGTCTAGTGAAGCATTATATTTGGCATATTTATGTATCATATTTCCTATATATTACACCCTCTGATTGAAAATATTTGATGTTTTAAGAGGTGAAATTTGATCAACAATATTTGATGTTTTAGAAGTATTAATTACACTCTTTTTTACTTTTGCACTAATATCAATATAAGTTGTATTTTTTTTTTTGGCCTAGCCAATTACATTTGTGTTTAATAAATGTGATGGAGGAGTAAATATTATTTGGTGGAGTATTTACAGGTGAAAAGTGAAATTTCTTAATCTCCGTGTATATCTTCAAAACATCAAATATTTTCGATCGGAGGGAGTACAAAGTATTCGTGAGTATGATATTGATTAGTGATCATGCGACACGAAACGGTTTCTTATTTCTATGTTGGGTATCTGATATTAATTGTGTCGTGTTCGGATCAGGGTTTTCGACGTTAACGGTTTCGGATATCCATCACGGTTAACTGTGTTGGGTCGGATACCGACTTATTCACAAACCTATACAATCTTCTCCTATAGTCCTATTTATAGGGCCGGGCCCAAACTAAAACCGAAACAGGCCCAAATACATCCCAATACTACACAAAGTTATAAACCTGAAATCAACACATATAAAACCCGTTTAAACTTGGATCCTAACACATATGGCCCATTGAAATTTCACAATAAACATAATGCCCCACAGTTTTTTTTTTTTTTTTTAAAACCATAGAATTTGATGAGAAACAAACTAAGTGCTAAATCAAGTATGAAAAATTAGCATTAACAAATTAAAAAACTAGACAAAGATATCTTATATGAAGTAATATGTTACCTTATTAATCATTAACCAAATTATTTAATGGCCCAAGCCCAAAACCCCTCAAACCCTATTGTACGCGCCTATACGCGCCCCCCTTTCCTCTACCCGGAGTGTTGCAGCCGCCGCCATGGCTACACCGAGTCCCCCGTCACGATCAGCAAGCACCAGCGCCCAGCCCCGCTCTTACCGGTCTCATATGCCGTGGAACCATGTGGGTTCTTGCAAGTGTGGTCCCCAAATTTCTTCTCCACCGCTTCCAAAATCTCTCCTTTTGGAGAAAACCTTAGCCAGGCAAACAAGGAGGAGGTGGTGCCTCCGAATTGGCCTTCGCCGGTCAGACAGTGGTCCACTTGCAAGCTCTCCTGGCTCTGCGACCCGGCACTTATGAGTTTAGAGTGGGGTCTGGAACTATCTGACGGTTGGATCTCCCCTCTGCGATGGCTGGCCTGGCTGTTCTCTCCGGGTTTCTGTCAGCCGATCCTTCTAATCCTCTGCAATTGCGGGCGCCTCACTGTAAGTCCCTCTCTCTCCACTTCAATACAAACTCACAGATACTTTGCTTACCAGCACGCCGCCACCAGCAATTCGGCACAAACGCCCACTGTCGGACCTCCGACCACCGCCTCAAACAAGCACAAGCCGCCTTCTCCAACCAGGAGCGCAAGAAACAATAGAGTGACCCGCTCCCGTAATTCTGAGAAGGATGAAAGAAATCAAAAGCCTTCCACTAATCAAAGTGGTATCTTCCTCAATCCAATGATTGAAGTGGGGGGATTTACATCTGGTGCCTTAGTTAGGCTGAGATGGTACAACAAATGGGAGGAGAAGCTTAATTTCTTGAAGATTTCAAGAAGGAGATCTGTTGAAGTTCGACTGCTTCATGACCGTAACCGGTCTCTAATTGCCTTACCGGCTGTTCTCGACTCTCTCACAAGGGCTTTGGCTTATTTGGGCTTTTGTGTTCTCGACTCTCTCCTAAGGACCTTACCGGTCTCTAATTGCCTTACCGGCTGCTCTCGACTCTCTCACAAGGACCTTCGACTCCATTGGGTTCCACCAATTGTTCAACAAGCTGCAATTCAGTTCGTTAATTTTGATTTGCAATTTGCCCATGTGATTTTCAATTTGTTTATCCTTTCTATTTGGATAACTTGGTACAAATTTGTATTGTGGTTAATAACCCTCCTTGTATTTGTCTCGTTCTTGGGGTTAGCACAGCTCTTTGTCAAACTATTTCATGATTTGGAATGGTTTGTTATGCTTAATAGCTCTTTAATCTGTCTCATTTGTGTCAAAACGCATTGTCAATCGCAACTTCCAATCTCAGGCTGTACGATCAGCTCAGTTGTTTGGTTTATGGATCTTTATCCGTGCTTGTATCATAATTCGCATATTTCATATGTCTTATACTCCTTTCCGGATTTCGACTGTCAGGGATCGATGGATATCAACCGCAAACATATTACCAAACCTATCTCTTTTGCCTTACCGGCTGACTTCAGTACACAACTGGGTTGTTTCGATTCAGTTTGCGACAAGCTGCAAATTTCGCTCTCTCCCTGTTTTACTGCCTGCTGCCTGCTATTTCCCCTTGGTGCCTCTGTTGATGCACATTACGGTTCACAAGCCTCAACAAATATGAAAAATATTTATGTACTGCCTTACAAGGCATTTCCTCCTTCAAATATTCCAAGAAATGATAAGCCTTGCAAGGCTCAACAAACAATTAAAGGTTATACTATTAACTGGTTACTTTGTGTTAGGATTAATTCACATATTCAAATACCAAAATAAATAAGTGGGCTTCTTGATTAATTGGTCTTACGGGCCAATGATCCAAAGAAGTGGGCTGATGTTTTGGATCACATATGATGGGTATTTGAGGTCGAGAAAGTTCGAGAATGGGGCTGTGGTCAATAAGCTTTTTGATTGGTGAAGCTAGGCTAGAGAAATCTAGATTAAAATGTGCCTTAATATGTGTGTATTAACTAGAGTATTCTAGAATTTAATTGAAGGAGCAAACCGACATAGAAAGCCTATAAATAGGCTAGTGGTGTATGTAATCAAGTGTTTAAGAAAGAAGCAAGTGTGAGTTGCAAGAGTGAGACGTGAGGTGTAAGTGAGTGCTCATTTGTTGAGTACGAGTGTGTAGTACCGTGAGTTGGTCGGTAGAGTGTGAGTCCAAAAGAGTGGTGTGTTGGTGTTGTACAAAATAAGTTTGTACATTAATACAAAGTGTCGTTTGTAAGGAGAGTTTGTCCATCCGAGTCATACACGCAATCGAGTGATTAGCTACCCGTGTTTTTCCCAACACTTTGTTTTACCATACTCTCATTGTATGTCACAATCTATCTTTGTTGGCATCAAAGTCACCATTCTACACAATCGGCATTACAACTTTGTGGTGCAGCTTGCATGATTCCGTCCTACAATTGTACTCCATTTCTTCACTTTATGTACTTGTATGTCCTTAGCACCCCTCCCTTTTGCCTTGTCATCGCCGATTCAAGCCTTTGGCTTTCGGGATGCTACTTAGGCTTGGTCCATTTTCACCGGACTCAAAATGTTATCAACAAAATGATATTACAATATTCGCTAAAGACACAAACTCGTACACACAACCAGTCGCTAATCCAAAGTACAAACGGGCACCAATCAAAAGTTGTTTTTCCATGAATATTTGCTCCTGGAATTGTAGGGGGATGAAACGAAGGAATTTCTGGACTAACACAGAAATTTTCTGTCGAAATAACTACATCAATGTTCTGGCACTGCTTGAGACTAAAACTAATAAGATTCCACCTGAAAATGTTTGGAAGAAATGCGGTTTCAATAACATTGCTTTCGACCCAGCCCGAGGTTTCTGGGGGGGCATCTGTTTGTTATGGAAAGACCTTCCAGGTTCGGAGGGAAGTGTGGATCTTGTATCTGTCCACCACAGATTAATCCATTTCAATTACCACGACCGAAGAACGAATACCACGACAGCTTTTCTGGTAGTTTATGCGCCACCAGATTACAACTCAAAAGACTCCTTTTGGGAGTTTATCATTCATTATGCCTCCCAGCTTCTTGTTCCCTTCTGTCTTCTTGGTGACCTAAATGAAATTGCGGTCCCAGATGACAAATTGGGGGGAGTCTCCCCGAGACCTAACCGGTTCATACGACTACAAGAGATTAAAAACTCGCTATTACTTCTCGACGTGCCAACCTATGGGGGTTCCTATACTTGGCAAAAAAGGAAAACAGGTGCCCCAAACAATAGTTATGCAAAGCTTGACCGCTTGTTAGCCCAAAATGAGACTATTTTTGGTTTTGACGGAGTTCGGGTTAAAATCCACCCTTTTACCTCGTCTGACCATGCACCGATCTCTGTCGACTTTAGATCACCATCGCTCATAAACAAAAAGCCTTTCCGATTTGAATTGGCCTGGACATCCAAACTAGAATTCACAAACATTGTTCGACAAGCTTGGAGATTTAACCCGACAGGGTCACTAATGTTCAAACTGGTGAAAAAAACTACACTGCTAAAAACTTTAGCCAAAAGATGGCACAAGAAAACCTTCCACAATATCCACAAACAGATTTTTGATACAGATGCAAAACTTCTGCTGCTGCAGAAATCATTAATTGACAACCCCAATCCTATGGACGCTGCTCTACACAAGAGATTACTAAATAAAAGAGAAAGAATGTTGGACTATCAACGCCGGTACTGGAGCCAGAGAGCTAAAACAAAACATATTAGACTAAATGATACAAACTCTGGATACTTTCACCGGGTAGCCTCAGCCAAGAGAGGGAGAAAACTAATCAAATTCCTTAAGACGGACTCTGGTGTCACCCTCTCTGATTATGACTTGATCAGAAATGAATTCACAAATAGCTTCAAGGATCGATTCAAATCTTCTTACAACCACAATATGTGCCTTGACACAGATCTGAATGTGATCGATAATGAAATATCCTCACACCAAAACCAAATGCTAACGGCGCCGGTCTCGAATGAAGAGATCAAATGCGCCCTCTTCGCTATCAAAGCCGACAAAGCCCCAGGGCCAGATGGCATGCCTGCTGGCTTTTATCAAACATATTGGAACATTGTTGGCCCCTCTGTTATCAAAGCTGTCAAGGCATTCTTCTCGAGCGGAAAAATGCTGCGACAGATAAACCACACGTTCATAACCTTAATCCAAAAAAACGATAACCCGGAAACAGTTAACCATTTTAGGCCTATTAGCCTTTGCTCTACAGTTTATAAGATCATTTCCAAAATTCTAACCGGTAGGTTATCCAAAGTTTTCGACAAACTTATCCATCCCTTACAAGGTGCCTTCACCAAGGGCAGGTGTATCCAGGACAATATTCTAATTGCTCACGAGATTTTTCACTCGTTTAGGCTCTCCAAGGCAAAACAAGGTTACATGGCAGTTAAGCTGGATATGGAGAAAGCCTATGACAGAGTTGAATGGCCCTTCTTGTTTTCTGTTCTTAACCGGTTTGGGTTCTCGGAACAATTTATTCTTTGGATCAAGGAATGTGTACAAACGGTGTCGTACTCAGTGCTCGTCAATGACGAACCTTCCACTCCTTTTCTCCCTACGAGGGGACTTCGACAGGGGGATCCCTTATCCCCTTTCCTCTTTATTCTCACAGCAGAGGTTCTGGCTAGAACTCTTCAACGCAACTCTATGCTTACAAAGGATGCAGGCTTTACCATCGGCCAACGGGGAGTTAACATCCCTTTTCTCGCCTTCGCGGACGATATCTTATTGTTCGGTAAGGCTAACCAAACGACCTGTAATAATCTATCCAACATCATCCAACGGTTTTGCTCCATCTCGGGGCAAAAGGTAAACATGCATAAATCGAGCTTCCAAGTTTCGCCTAACACCTCTACGTCCGCAGTTCATACTGTCGTTACCACCTTGGGTATTCCCCAAGCAAACAATCTTGAAAAGTATCTGGGTTGCCCAATTATAAATGGCAGGGTTAATCCTAATACCTTTGCAGATATTATTATCAAAACTAAACAACAATTATCCAAGTGGAAAGCATCCTCTCTCTCGGCAGAGGGCCGCAAGGTCCTCATCATGTCCAATTTAAGTGCACAACCCTTATTCATTATGCAAGCGTTTATGCTCCCTTCGTCGATCCTCCACGAGCTGGACAAGATTTACAGACAATTCTTTTGGAACAAACAAGCCAACTATACTCCGCTTGTGAGCTGGGACAAAATTTGCTCAGATACCCTATCCGGGGGCCTTGGACTTCACAAAGCTGAAACGATGAACATCGCTTTACAGATGAAACTGCTGTGGAAAATCATTGCGCAGCCGGATAACATCTGGGTTAGAGTCGTCACAACAAAATATTTAAAAAATGACTCTCTTCTCAAGTATGTGAAGAAAGGAAACACCTCCTAGCAATGGTCCAGACTAATGACTCTTCGGCCTGATTTCAGGACTGGCCTAAGCTGGTCAATCGGGGACGGACATTCGGTTAGCTTCTGGGAGGATAACTGGGTGTGTAACTCCCCTTTATCAAAACTGGTTCACCAAACGCTCGATGACTCTACATTGGCTTGGCCTGTGGCACGCTTCATTACTATAGACAAAAAATGGGATACCCTGAAACTATCCACCGACCTTCAAGGTCTTTTGGACACGGATATCATTCATAGAATAACTTCCACTCATTTAACCGAAAACACATTTCCCGATAGGCTCTTTTGGGGTCCTAGTAAGGACGGGTGGTTCTCTACCAGTTCGGCTGTTTCTCATGGTCAGAAGCATGCTGGTGATTCACAGTTTGATTGCCAGTGGATTTGGAAGGTTGACATCCCTTATAAAATCCGCCACTTTCTTTGGAAAATTGCGCGAGACGGTCTACCAACCTCGGAAAGACTACAACGGTCACATGTCTCGGTTCCCTCAGGGTGCCTCTTCTGTGGCTCTTCTGTTGAGTCAGCCTCTCATATCCTCTGTGACTGTCAGATGACCCGGGATGTTTTCTCTACAACTGGTATCCGTCCTCCTACGATACCTATTGGCTATACAGATCTTAAATCAAACATACTTTTGAATGCAATTTACTTATCTGAGGGGAAGGTCAAATTCGCCGTGGTAGCCACCGTTTGGTGGTCCTTATGGTACTTCCGCAACCAACTTGTGTTTCAACACATTGATTCTGTTTCCCCTCGAGCTATTGCTATTTTCTACAAAGCTGTTACAGAGTCTTGGAATGCTTTAGGAGAATCACATGATGACAATCCAAAACCAAAAAACACACAGAAGCAGACTAACAACGAAAGCCTATCCAGCATGCACCTTAGCAAGGCACAAAAATCGGAAAGGTGGAAAAAACCCCCCCTGGGCACTATAAACTTAACTTTGACGGCTCCTACCTTCCATCTGAAAAAGGTGCTTATGGTTTCGTTATCCGTGATCACAATGGAACGGTTGTGTCCGTTGGTTCTGGTCTTTGCAACAACACTTCTGCTGTTTTCTCAGAGGCTATGGGGCTGCACAGGGGTGTGGTAAAGGCCCTCAATTTGGGTCTCGATAACCTGCTGATCGAGGGTGACTGTTTGGCCGTTGTTAAGGCTCTTCTGGGGGACTGGTCTTGCCCTTGGAATATTGAGCTGTTGTTGGCTGATACTTCTACAATTCTTCGCTCATTTTCTAATGTTCCTATTCGTCATATTTTCAGGGATTCCAACGCTGTGGCTGACAGGATTGCTCGTCTTGCTCACAGTTCCCCTGCCGAGGATAGCATCGCTGATGATTCAGAACTCTGTGTTCTCGTCCGCTCGGACGCGCTAGGAAAGAAGCCGGGTCGGCGGCGGCTTTCCTAATCTTTATCCTGCTTCAAAAAAAAATAAAATATGTTACCTTATTGTTGGATACGATGAGATCAAGACGCTGAAGAAAGCTCTAACACAAAAGTTTAGCGAGATTTCATTTCAAAATTAATTAATTAATAATGTGAGGAGTAATAGTCCACCAACTTTATATTTTGTTTAAAATCTCTTACAATATTATATTTATATATCTGATGTAAGACAATCACATTCTAACATTAATACTTTAATACCCTAACAAATGGTGAGTAGAACTTGGAAGCAATTGATTTATCAAACGGTAGGGTAAGGAAATTTGGGTGGAGATCGATCTCACCATCTCGAATGGTTAGTTGGGTGATACTCAAACTTTGACCATTGCTTTTACTTTGCAAAAAAGGAACATAAAAAAAAAAAAAAAAACTAAAGCCCCTAGTTTTTTTCACATATACATCCATTCAAGATTAGTGGGTAGATCACAATTCCTGTCTTTCGTTTGTTGTCTATTAATCCGTCTATTGAGTCCAGGGATGGAGTCAGAAAATTTTTAGCAGGGGGCGGGATTATATATACGGTGTTGTTTTAGATTAAAGTAGCAAAACGATCTCTATGTAATATGATAATTATAAATTAAATGATGTTATTTTAAGATAACATGACTTCGATTTATGATATATAAAACTCTATTATTTTTTCTCCATTAAAAATATAAAGAAATATAAATAAATTAAATAGTCGAAGAAAAGAAAACTAACAAAATAAGGATATAAAACGCAATAAATAACCATTGAGTCAATATTTAACTTGTTGTATTCTTAACATGTAATAGTGTATGATTAGATATAAGAAATTTAAATTTGCGTAACTTCTTTCCAAATTATCAAAATAAGTAATATAACATATGGTTTCAAAGTTCTCGAGATGAATTATAATATGTGAATGTTAATTTAAATAAAATATAAAAGTATTATAGTCTATTGAAATAAACTTAAAGTGATTAATACACCTACAATTTTCAAGCATTCATAACCATTTACTCAGATATCAGATTAGGGCGTATTATATGTCAAAACGAAGCTAGCGACATGGAGAATAATACACCTAGATAATTTGTCGGATGAGGAGAGAGGCACGTGCTCTCCCATGCTCCCTTGGCTCGGCCTCTGATTGAGTCTCTCAACCTTTTAACTTATCAAACACAAATGATTAATATTTCGAATCCTTACTCTGTCAAAAAAAAAGAAAAATAAGTGGGTAGATCACAAATTAATTGCTTATTCTCCCAACTATTTTAGGTCAAGGTCACATTTTGATTTTGGGTATCAAGTTTGAAGGTGCCCACCATCTCTTAAAGCTATGAAAAAGTGAAAACACTAAACATTCTTCCCATGGGAGAATGGCTGTCCAAAGTCTATATACCGTGTTAAAGGCGTGATATGTGACTTTCATTGCTATGCATTTGTTTTCACGAATCTTTTTAGAGTTTTCTAACTCTTAATCATTTTTTCGCTAAAATATGTCATTTGTATAATTATTTAAGAAAATTAAGAAATATATTATCTTACTCTCATTTATTATATTACTTATCTTTTTTTATTTAATTAAAAACTACAACTAATAAACATTAATTATTATAAAGATATTTTCGTAAAATAAAATCCAAAATATTTAAAATCGTAATATATTTTTTAAACAAAATTAATACTGTAAAATAATATATTTTGTCGAACGGAATGGAGGGAGTAATAACTTAACCGATACCATGTCACGGGTTCAGATTCTCTTTTGTTTGTGTATATTGTTGGAAAGCCTATACATTCGAACTAAGGCTAATGAGTGGATGGTGACGGTTTTTGGTATATACATAAAGAAGGGAAATTGAGTACTATTTGCATAGGTATTGGACAATAAGAAATTAATCAATATATAAGAAATTGATCTTTCTAACCTAAATAAAAAGGTAATCTTTTCAAGCAACAATCAAAATATCCATATGTAAAAGTTCTCTATACTCTTAATCAGATATTCGGGATTCGAATTCTAGAAATGAGGTATTTTTTTTTTATGAGAGAACACTTTAACCCTTTTATTAGACCTATTCAGTATGAGGTGGACTAAACCACTAGTTTCAGGAGAAAAAAACTATAAGTTACACATATAACAATTATTAACATACTCTTCTTTTTGTTTCACTTTTTACACTATTGAATTGATAGCTTACTAAGGATTAAACTAAGGAAGAAAAGGGTGTAATTTCCCCATAAGTTGAACCTAACACCTCAAATTTGTTATATTTGAATGATCTTGTCTGGTACAGTAACATCTAGCTTGTCTAGGAGTGGATGTCTTTGTTGATCATTTCTAACTTACACCAAACTTTGTTAATTGAGTTTTGGACACCTCACAAGGAAAACCTCCCCATGTGAAAAGTGACCAAAAAACTCATTATGAGTTTCATAGCCCTTTCTTATTTTTGAAGAATTTCTCCTCCTCCTTTTCTTGTTGGAAGCATTACCCTTTTTGCAGAAGTAGTTGATATCTTTGGATTGCTCATATTTTTTTTGAATTCAGTCCTCTTGAAACCCCAACATGATCAGCTATTGGAATGTGGTGCTGGTCCCTTATTTCATCATCTTCCCCAACACCAATTTGACATTGGTGTTTCTAACTTTTATGTGAAAAATTGATGGCCAAGTACTTTGAAATTACCCATCTAAAATAATAATTTAAAAGAAAAACATATGGTGTCTGATGTTCCCACTGTTCAAGCCTGGTGGTTAGATGGTTGACACATGCCCATTGATCAGTTTGAGCAAGTAGGTAGAGTGGAGTTTTCAGGAGCACAATATATGATTGGGATAAGAGAAATACAATGTCTGGTTATCGGTTTATCCGGTGTCTCAGTTGAAAAATAAAAATTACCAAGAATCTTGATGAGTTTTTTTTTTTTTTTTTCTTACAGAGGCAAAAAAATCAATTCAATAAGATGAAGGAAAGAATATGGACTAGTTGGAGCCTTGGAGGTATTTTTAGTACTCTTGGGATAAAGTGACAACAGAAGGTGCCAAAACAAACACATCTACTTTGCTTCTTTTGCAGCCAATGAAACAGTTGAAAGAAAGAAGGCAAATATGGAGAACTAGTTGTACTAGTAGGTGTCTATACACTATGTAGCCTCAAATGGAAGCCAAACATGAACCACTGAAAAAGCAATCTTGGTGAGCCACCACCACCACCAACATTTTACTCCACTGATGATGGAGGAAGGTTGAGATCAAGCAAGAGATGAGGATGCCGAGGTGGATTTTCATCGTTGGAGCGTACTGGATTAGCCTTATCTCGCGAGGAGCTACCGATCAAATGTGACCTCTTGTGACCGCCCAGCGCTTGCCCTGACTTGAACACTTTGGAACAGAAAGGACAGCAGTGGCTCTTCTTAGATCCAGATTTTGAGATTGATTTGGTAGCAAAGTCACTTGTTCCTGAACTGTTTTCACCATTTTCGCGGCTTCTGAATCTGCTAATGGCATCATTGGTGTCCCTCCTATGGGTTATTATGTGTCCTCCTAGAGCTTGATGGGTCTTGAAGGTCCTTTGGCAAATGGAACACCTGTATTTGCCTGCATTATGAGGACTCCTTGAAGGTGCTTGTGTTGAACTGAGATGATCATTTTTCATCTTCTTACCCCAGGCTCTAACTTCCTTCTTCAAATGCTTGTTCAACTGAGCTTGATCACCCGATTCATCTCCGCCTTTCGGGTTCTTAACTCCATAGTTTCCAGCATACCCATCAACTGAATCATCAGAATCTACCTCCTTAGCCCCATTTTCGAAATACCCGGAATCAGAACTGTCCATATCTAGACAATCCACCTTCTTGCTTGCTACCCTTTTCATCCTCACAGACCCATTATCATTTCTGTTCTTATCAGTAGATAAAGAGTTCAAATGCTTTCTTTTGGATGAGGATTTGCCTTCTAAGATGGCTGAATTGGTGTCAGAAGATTCAGTTGTGAAACTAAAACCAACCCTATGGCCCGAATCCCTAGACAGCATCATCAACCACAATGCTACCTCTTCTTGCCCAATCTCAGAGTCATTAGATGAACAACCATTTTCTAGAGAAAAAGAATCAATCAAAGCTATAGCTCTATACCTTTCTTCCTTTGCTGATTTCTTCCTTGGATACTCTCTAAGTTCGTACCCTGCACTTCCACCACCACCGCCTCCACAGCCACCGCTGCCGCTGTCAGCAGCACTAGAACTGATGTCACCATCACCAGCAACAAGGAGATTCTCAACCCTCTTACCCTTGGTGGTGTGTCTATGGGGATGACTGCCATTGTTGCTGCAAAAGGTTAGAGCTTTCTTGGAGTTGAGCTTGTGTAGTGGTACATAGGAATTAGCAAGCACATGAGACCTCATGTGCCCACCAAGAGATTTCCCACTTGGGTATTTCTTGTTGCACAACCTGCAAACATGTTTGTACTCCTCTTGATCTCTTTTCGCCTCCATTCTTTTTGCTGATTTGGGCTTTGCTGAAGAGAAAGCAAAACAAATCAACTCAAACAAATATTGTGAATCGGATCCTCAGCAACAACAACAACAACAAAAGCACTAATTTGGAGAAAAGAAAACCAAGCAAGCAAAAGGAAAAGGAGAAAAATTTCCAACTTTTTTTTTTGGGTTCTTGTGAGTTTGGTAAAGAAGAGTCAAGAAGAAGAGAAAGAAACAGGCAGACACAGGTGGACTATTAAGGCTTGGTGGTGGTTTAGATTGGAAAATTTCAAATGACCCAGATCGAAGTTTCATGCTTGTTGACAGGTCATCAAATATAGAAAGAGAGATGTGATAGTTTTACTAAGAAAGTAGAAGATCCGACCCATGAAAAAGTGACCACATGAATTCCTTTTCTCCAAGGGAAACCCATTTTCTGTTTTTCCTTCTAAATATCACTATTTGATATTTACTTCCCTTATTTATTCCTATTCTTTCTTGGTTAGTTCCCTGATTTTTCTATGCTCTCATTCCTTTTTGGAATTCAAAGAATCAAACTTTTCAGGAAGTAATGGCAATGAACCAGTCCTTGGAACGAGTAGTAAATGGCATGAATTGAATCACCACTAATTTCGACCAAAAAAGTAGATCTAGATCATTTTAAGTTTTTTAAGCTATTGAGTATGCAATTAGGATAGGCAGGCAAATTCCATGTATGGGAAGCAAAGAGAAATGCGTGTTTCATGTGGAAGGCAATAGATGTCCAGTTGGGGTAGCAGTACCTAGCTTTGGAGACCGCTTCATCCGATAGCGGTGATAAAATGCTATTTCAACCACTTCAATAGTTTAAACGCTTTGTCAAACACGCTAATAAGTGTGATGAACTTCCGGGTTGGTTTCATCATGATCTTTAACCTTTTGTTTTGTCTGTAAATTCAATAGCAAAAGAAAACAAAGTTTGTAGAATTGCTCACTCCAATTTTCCATAAACAGTGGATAATGATGAATGCTGCAGTTGGGTGTCACGAGAGCCTCCACCTATGTCTTCATTGTGTCCAGCTCTCCACTCTTCAAACTTGCCACCCTTTAAATTTGCAAAAGGGACAAAATGTCATTGAAAAGGAAGGAAAATCATTTAAGATTCAGCATTTGACAGTTTCAAGATATATTCTACTATTGTAAAATTCAAGATTTACTGCATACCTCAGGTGAATAAAAATTTCCCCTTTCCCCATTTCATGGCTTGAAATTGAAGTAAAGTTTTTCCCTTTCTTTCTTACCATGGTTGAGCATACACTGTGCAGAGACTGAGAAAGCAGAACTAACATAACATGCACTTTTGTCAAGTTCAAGCTTAGATCTTTGAAGCAACTTTGCTTAGATCTGAAGAGAACTAGATGAGAAATCAACAGACACACCAGACATCGGTATAGATTGATAACGCGACTGCTGATATGCTGAAGTTAGCAATTACAAACTTGTGAAGATTCAGAATGAAACAAGACAGATTGATAACACTACTGCTGATATGATGAGCTTTTAGCAGTTACAAATTGTAACAATGAACTGAACAAAGATGCTACATTCTCAATGTAGTGGCAAGAATGAAACCGAAAATAAGGAAATGAGTTTATTGAATTGAATCAAGCAATATAATGTTCGGATTAACCAATCTAAAAGATACAGATCACTCGCTGGAGCGAAATGTAACAGTAAACAGACAGGATGACTGGAATACAAAATGCAAAAGAGATTTAACCGCACAATATGATGACACTCTTTCTTATCATATCTCTAGCTGTTTATCCGAAAAGCCGAATGAAACAATACTGCATCTCTAGCTTATGCCACAGCAGGCATGTCCTTGAGCCATCCATCCAATGGCTTACCAATTGAATAGACAATGAACCCAATCTTTCTCAACTTCTCAGCATCAACAACGTTCCTACCATCGAAAACAAATGCAGGCTTTTGCATGTTGTCGAAGATCTTCTGGAAGTCGAGGGTTTTGAACTCATCCCACTCGGTGAGGATGCAAATTCCATGGGAATCTTTGGTGGCAGTATATGCATCCTGAACACAACTGACCTGATCCTTCACCGCACTGGGGTCTGATGGTTGGAGATGAGCTGGGTGATCCCAGTCAAACTTGTTCATGGTAAGATCCTTCTGGATCTGGACCTCAGTGACCTGAGGGTCATAGATGCACAGCTGAGCTTTGTCACCCAGAAGACCCTTGCACACGTCGATAGCTGGGGTCTCCCTGGTATCGCCAGTGTCCTTCTTGAAGGCAAACCCAAGGACTGCAATTTTCTTGTTGGCTACAGTGTTGAACATGGAGGCAACAACCCGGTTTACAAACCGACCCTTTTGGTAATCATTTAGCTGGATAACCTGTCTCCAGTAGTTGGCTACCTCTGGAAGGCCATTGCACTCACATATGTAGACCAAGTTAAGGATATCCTTTTGGAAGCAGGAGCCACCAAAGCCAACACTGGCATTGAGAAATTTGGACCCGATTCTAGTGTCCTTGCCAACAGCATGGGACACTTCAGTGACATCGGCACCAGTTGCTTCACATAGAGCTGACATGGCATTCACAGAGGAGATCCTCTGTGCCAAGAAAGCATTCGCAGCAAGCTTGGAGAGCTCAGCAGACCATAGATTTGTGCAGATGATTCTGTCTTCAGGGACCCAGTGGGCATACACATCTTTCAGTGCCTTCACAGCCTTGTTTCCTTCAGGGGTCTCCCTACCACCAATGAGAACCCTGTCAGGGTTGAAAAGATCACCGATTGCAGTACCTTCTGCAAGGAACTCAGGGTTTGAGAGAATTTGGAAGGAGATGCCGTTGCTGTTGTGGGTCAGAATCTTTTCAATTGCCTCAGCTGTTTTCACAGGAACAGTTGATTTCTCAACCACAATCTTGTTAGACTTTGAGACATCAGCTATCATACGAGCAGCGCTTTCCCAGTAAGTCAAATCAGCTGCCTTGCCAGCACCAAGACCCTGGGTTTTAGTTGGGGTGTTCACAGAGACAAAGACAATGTCTGCCTCGGCGACATGCTTCTCAACATCGGAGCTAAAGAAGAGGTTCCTCCCCCTACATTGCTTGACAACATCTTCAAGACCTGGCTCGTAGATGGGAAGCTGGTCGCTGTTCCAGGCATTGATCCTAGGGACAGAGATGTCAACAACGGCAACCTCAATGTGTGGGCACTTGAGTGCAATGACAGCCATTGTTGGCCCACCGACGTAGCCGGCACCAATGCAACAAATCTTCACCATGGCTATCTCTTACCAGAAACCTATCAGATTGCAGATCAGAGTCAGAAAAAGTGTGGAACCACCAGAAGAAAACAGATTAGAGCCTACCGATATGTGCATCAAGTTTCTTTTCTACAAGCACATGGTGTGCAGTTTGAAAAAATGATTTAGCAAACATGCAATTGCTTTCCCTTTCATGTTGTAGCAGTACTACTAAAGCTAACATGATCTCAGAAAGGCAAATCTCACATCCCTACTTTCAAAATCAATCGGAGACGGTATAAAAACGATTGATTCTGGAGAATTGAAGGTCGCAAACAGATCAGATCCAGGAGCGATTACATGAAAGGAGCCATGACAAGCACAGATCCACTGATCCAGGAACAAATAACAACTCCTCAAAATACTTAAGATCAGATCGCAATATACAATTAACTCATTATCTCAGTAGGTTTCCACCAGATCTGACCATTCGCAAACAGATCAAAACACGCATACTCATCCACATCCGAAATTCAGAACAAAATTCACCGAATTCAAACCATAAATGACAAGAATCAGATCAAAGCAGTACAGTCTAAAAATAAAAAATCAACAGCTTCAGAACGGTGATGTGAACATTACCGGAACAGAAAACAGCAAAATTAGATCTGAGGGGATCGGAGTTACCTGCGAAAGCTCCTCAAAGAGAGATCGAGAGAGAGAGGAAATGGAAGTCGCTGACTCGCTGCCGACGAAGGCCACGGGATTGGGGGTATTTATACGAGAAAACGGGATCCTGCAATTAGAAACTGAAGGTGAAAGGAAGCCCGTTGGCGCGTCATTGCGTCAACCATTAACACGTTTTCGCTGCAAATTAATTTCCCTCAATATACTTTGATTTTAACTTGTAAAAATATAGATCCTTTATTTTTGGACCATTTTATATGTTTCCCATCAATGAAAAATCAAAATAAATGAATATATTGAAAATTAAATGTTATGATAATTTTTAATGCTGAAATAAGAAGCATAATTGATTGTCAAGTCCAAATCTGAATTCTTCACTTTGTTCGTAGAGATACCATGTGTTGCATCTACCAACCGTCAGAAGAGAAAGTTCATATTGTCTCGGTTTCAATATCGTTTGCCTATATCAGAGTCGTCTTTCGAGATCTCTAATTTTTTCTCGGTGTAGTATTATTTTATGTTTTGTTTTACCATTGATTGTATTCTCATTCCTACCGGTATTTCCATTGCCGAACTTTTCGGCCTCTCGACCTATCAGACATGTCTGGTGCGTTGAATTTTTTCCGTGTCAAAACAAAATGCCTAAATGAGAAGTAGGCACTAGCTTAACTTTGTTTATTTATTTTTAAGTGAGGAAAGAAATTAGAATATCTCATTTGAATAAACTTATTTTAATTCTTTTGGGTTTTTTACTTATCTTGGGAGAGATCTATTGTCTCAATATAAATGATAGGGTGTGATGACTACTTATAAGTTATAACACCATCAAGATTAACTATGACAACATTCTTGTTTCGAATAACAAATCCATACAAAGATATTGCATTAGTATATAATCGTCTACGTTCAAAGATATTGTGTTTGACAATAGCTTTTTAGAATTTCTTATTTTAATATTATATAGTTTTAAATAAAATAAAGGTAAGATTATATTTTAATTAGTATTTGAAATTGAATTTTCAATGACTACACTCCCGGGCTTTTGTGAGTTTTTTTTTATACACACAAATTTATTCAGTTTATCAACTAACTTTATCGGCTACAATTCAGCTAATTAAGATTACCAAACACATTATTAGCTTATTAATAGTTTAACTTAACATATATTTAAGCGGTGAAACTAATTAAAATAACCCAACTTTTGGAGGGGTGTTAAAAAAATATTATCACCTTTCAACTGTAATAAAAATAATCTAACCTTTGGGGGAGATGGTAATAAAATATCCCGAAGCATTTTTTCGACCATAAATTAGGCCAAAACAATGACATAAATTTGGTTAAATGATCTCATTCTCATTAAAACAAGTCAATTATATGTCAATATCATTCAAAGTTCACCAAAAATTTAATTTCGTCAATTATATATATGTCATCGTTTTTGCCCATATTTATAGTTGTAAAAACAATCGGGATACTTTGTTACCACATCTCCGAAAGATTGGGTTATTTTTCTTACTATTGAAAGGTGGAGATATTTTTTTAACACCTTTCTAAAGGTTGGGTTATTTTTATTAATTTTTGCCTTTACACAATTAACCATTCAACTTCAACTATCCAATCAACTTCGGTTACCAAACATAACTTTATTATTATTGTTTCTACTGTGATTTATTATGGCTACTTAATTCCACTCCTAAAATCCTAAGAAAAAATATATTAAAGGAAAAAATTAATGGGTATATTAGCAATTTAGGTACATGTCCAAAATCCTTATATTAGGAATAATGGGGGTGGGTTTGGAATTGTCAATACATAAGATTTTGCATGCTTAAGAAGGAAAAAGGCCATTTTCGTTTTTTTTAATTGATATAAGTAAAAACATATTCCAAATCACTAAAATATTACATTATCGCCTAACCATGATGATTACTGAATATAATTAATAAAAAAATCAAATAAAAGTGTTAGGTGAGGGAGATGGTGGACCCTTCTCCTAGAGGGATTGAGTAAAATCCAAATAAAGTTGATCACCCTTCTAATATAAGTCAAGAAAATGCTTTGTAAAAAAAATTTGCATCAAATAACCCTAACTTGTAATAACTTAACAAGATATATTACAAAGAAAATTATATAAAATCAAACATGTGATATCACTTACTCTCCCTCTCAAATAACCCTAACTCATAACTTGCTCTTAGATAGGAAGATTTACTTTGCTTCATACTAGTGGATCTATAGAGTTATGTGTGGTTTGTATGTTTCAGCTTTGACTTAGCTAGTTGATTTAGTTTTTAAATCAGTAATAATGTTTGGCCCAGGTTTATATTTTGTTCTATTACATTTCGGGTCCACCTCTTGCTCTATAAAAGGGGTTGTGTGACTCGGGTTGTTGTAACTGAATATTCATCATCTTCATTTCCATATTCAGAGTAATTAAGAAACCCTTTCTCTCTCTCTGTCTTGTTCTTAAATCACCAATTTTCGTTGTTCGATCCTCGGGATCTTTATTGTATCAGAGCTAAGGTGGTGGTGACCTGAAGTTTGATGCCACAGAGGGAGAAGATGGAGAAGACAACACAGGCCGACGCTCAACAAATCGCGCAAATCAACGGAGCTTCGCAGGGGGATCCATTTACGCTAGCAAATTCCGATTCACTTGGAAATTCGCTCACAAATTAACTTCCAATTCAATAGAAGTAACTTCATTGCTTGGAGCAAGCAAGGCCGAATGGCCCTTGCGGCGAAGATGAAGTTGGGGTTCGTTGATGGAACGATTCCGAAGCCAGGAGGAGAATCGGGAGATTTGCAAAGCTAGATGAGATGCGACGGTATGTTAGGGTGCTGGATCTTGAACTCCATGAGTCCGGATCTGGCGAATTCGTTCATATACGCGAATTCAGCGAGAGAATTCGAGGCCATACGGAGTCAAATATTGGCCATTGGATCCTCCACCTCAGGTGAACAAAGCATTTTATCTTGTTGCTCAGGTGCAAACGCAGAAACAAATTACCAGCAA
Organism: Persicaria maculosa; assembly: GCA_963922045.1. Taxonomy (NCBI): domain Eukaryota; kingdom Viridiplantae; phylum Streptophyta; class Magnoliopsida; order Caryophyllales; family Polygonaceae; genus Persicaria; species Persicaria maculosa. The sequence goes on along the minus strand of OY998256.1, from coordinate 11,358,831 downwards.
GAACGTGGAAGGTACAGGTCGATTCTTTGTAAATTCAGATATGTAGAAAAGAAGTTCTTCCAATTCCACCAAGAAAGAGTACAAGGAGTACAAGAAGCCGAAGTCAAGAGAGAAGCAGAAGTGTAGCCATTGTAATCTGGAAGGTCATGCCTCGGATCAATGTTTCGAAGTTATTGGGTACCCGGACTGGTACAAAGGGAACATGAACAAGAGAGGCATGAAGATGGCTGCAAACGTTATGAATGATCAAGAAACCTTGATGACGCCGATAGAGTATGAGGAAGGAGCTAGTGTTGGCAAGATGAACAACATTGATCCAGAGTTGGTGCAAGATGTGTGCTAAGAAATGCTATCGACTCTCTGGTCCGCGAAGAGCTAACCTTCTCATACTAATAGCCCACGCTCCTGTTTTGGCTATTGTTGGGAAGCATCGCTTTTTGTCGAAACCTAATCGCGGGAGATATATATCCCTCGCGATCCGGTTACGAGGAGATATGACGATGCCATGGAAAATATCCCTATTAATTAACAAGATATGACGTCATAAGTAGGTCATCCAACGCAAAAGACATCAAGTCTAATATCAATACATCACAAGCATAGCCATCTATGGAGCATCGCGATAAGAATCCTAACATAGGCAAGTGTATATCTCATAACAGGACCCAACAACGCCTCGTGGCCCTTTAGGGCAAAAGACTAGCAGCTCGCTGGCTAAGCACCTCCCCGCTAACAATGCCACGTATGAATGCCTAGCCCTTTAGTATGAGGGCATGCATTACACATTTCCCTTTTTAATCCACGAGGTCGCCAGACAGCTGATCGCTTAGCATCCTTATAAATATCCCCTTTGAGCCTTCAATGAGGGGATCCGATTGAAGAGAGAAGAAGAAGAGCTCTGCATATCTCCCTGACTTAAAACCATCGGAGTTGAGTTTTAAGGTCTTTAGTCAGAGAAGAACGTATCTGGAATAAGAACATCATCTTACTTCCTCCGAGGACGACTATTGAACAGTAACTACCTCCCCGCGAGCCAAAAGTATCACCCGAACTGCTTGGACCAATAAGCATATAAACTGATCACCACCCATCCTGATTGGGCTTGCAGGTATACTAAGACATTTTGTTATCACCCTAAGGTAATAAGTATAGGTGAAATTTCATAATCGCGTAAGGGATAAACTCCCTTAAAATTTTTTGGTATAACCTCCCTACAATCTTTATTGGGATAACCTTCCTTAAAAATTTCTGGGATAACCTCCCTCTTTCTTTCTTTGGGTTAATCACCTACTTGACCTTTCCTGTCACAAGGATTTATGCTCCGACTATTTCTAGAGTGTTCGTTTGCTTGATTCTAGCAGTGGTATTTATTTGAGCTTTGTGGTATTTTTTTTGCCACCGTGCGAGAGGTTATGGACGTGATCGAGATCTGATGGCTCGCCGCCGACCGAGTCCAAATCTGAGGTCTACACTTTTGTTCCCCGGAGATTCCATGCGTTACCTCTACCAACTATCAGAAGAAATGACTCACCTTGTCCCGATGCCAAATCCGTCCGCCTTCACTAGACTCGACTTTTGTTCTCTAGTTGCTCGTGGTAGTCTTGTCTTTGTTGATTTGATTGTATTTCGATTCTTTCATAAAGGTTTGCCCATTGCCGTTTTATCGACCTCTCGTCTCACCGGGCATGTTTGTGGGTCGAATTCTTTTCGGTTCAAAAAAAAAAAACCATTATCAAATAATACTCCGTACCTTTTTTAACCAAAAAAAGCACTTTTTTGTACAAATTAATGTCTTTTTCTTCCCGACATTGTTATTCATTTCAATTTATTAATGCATATTTTCATTCTTTTCAATAAATAGAGTTAATAAATAAATGGGTGATTTAGGTAATTAGGCTATTTAGAACCTTCAATGAGATAATTAGACAAGAAACTTATTTAATTAGATTAGGTAGTCTATTCCCCAAATGGATGTTAAAGTGAATGGTCAAGCAGTTAACCGTTGACCGGTCAACGCTGACCAACTCATGTGGATTTTTTTTTATTTCATTTTTTATTACATTTTATTTTCGCTATGATGTCACTTTTTAATGACATTTTTTTCAAACCTTGATGCCATTTTTGTGTACTGTGATTCCACGTCGACCATAGATGCCAATTTTTTTACTGTTGACTACTGATGACACTTTTTTAAAGTCAATTTTTTGATGATATTTTATTTACCGTGATGCCATATTTTTCAAATTACTGTTTTGATGACATTTTTTCTTTAATGTGATGCAACTTTTTCAAATTAGTGTTTTGATGCCATTTTTCTAATGTAATTATTTGATGCCACTTTTTTAATCGAATCGTTTGGTGTCACTTTTTTCTTAATTTAATCAATTGTATATCGATAAATTTTCATCGATTCTACTTTTATTCACTGATGACACATTTGTGATTACATTTCATTGATGCAATCACTTGTGGTGACATATTTATTAGATTTTTATTCAATGATGACATTTGTGATTACACTTTATTGATCTCAATCATTTGTGATGACATTGTTGGTTGATGACATTTTTATTGATAATATTTTTATACAATTGATAGCGTATGAGCATAAAACTTGATTACACTTCATTGGTGACATTTTTATTGGTGACACATTTGAGATGACCCTAACTTTCATTCATTGATGACAAATTTGTGATTACATACACTTCATTGATTCAATCATTTGTGATAATATTTTTTGTTGATGACATTTTTATTATATTTTTATATAACTAATGACATAGGACCATAAAATGTGATTAAACTTCATCGATGTCTTTTATTCACTAATGACATATGTATGATTACATTCAATTGATCTCAATTATTTGGGATGACAATTTTATACAATTGATGCAATGAGACATCAATGCGAGAACAAAATGTGTCACTTTAATTTTTATGTTAAGATTAGCCTAGTACTTCATACCACATTCTTAATTTTTATGCTAAGATTAGCCTATGCAGGATTTGAACTCGCATTTTTGTGCATTAGCACATCGCTCTACCGTTTGAGCTAATAGGCTTCAAGCTTATTATAGTTTAATATAACATAAATGTAGACTATATACATTTTCACTAGCAGCAAAAAAAAAAATGGAATCACAAGAGGAACAAACAAGGTCATCCTCCAATTAATCTCATCTATAATCTTACAACAGAAATGATGGAAGAAGGCTACTATATAAACGCAGCCTCAAACAGCTCCCCAAAAGCAAGAGACCCAACCATAAACGCAGGCCAAGTAAACCTTACCAAGTTTTTATATGCCTTGGGAAATCAACAATATTTCCTCATCTCCCTTGTTTCAGAGCAGCCCTTAGTTACCAGTAAAAGGCCTAATAATAACCCATAAACAACCCCAAATTGCAACAGTAGCAGCAACCCCAAAATAGTCACAAAACAGCATGAAAATAGAAGCAACAACAACCTAAAAAACAGCCTCGTCACAGCTCAAAAACAGCCCACAAACCATGAGAAAAAGCACCATAATCCGGGGAAAAAAAACAAGCATCACAACCCCTAAAAATCGAACACAATTCCAGTAGAAACAATCTTTGATTCCAATAGACACATGCAAAACTAATACTCCATCCGTCCAAGAATACATGGTCTTTTAGGCTCATGCACCTTAATTAAGGAACATATTTTGCATCTTAAATCTCATCATTATTATTAAAGGTTAAAATAGTGATTGGAAGTTCAAGGGTTTTCTTTAATTTTTCCAAGAGTTTTATTTAATTTTAACAAGTAAAAAAAGGTAGTAATTTTAGAGGTAATAATTACCTATACATCTAAAAGCCCATGTATTTTCGACAAAGTTTCAAGGCCTAAAAGGCCATGTATTCTTGGACGGAGGGAGTATCGATTTACACATGAGTAATGCATTTCTGGATAAAAACAAAAATCTAGTAACAAGAAACAAGTTTAACAAACAATTTCAGAAGAACTGTACCTTAGGCATCAGCTCATGAAGTTGGCTTCGTAAAAGATTTAGATATATAGAGTGCAACAACAAACAACAAGCAAGCACCTGTACATTATTCAGAAAATTAGAAAGGTGGCTTGCTGAGAAAAACAATGACTTTACAGGAGGAGATCTCAAATTTCTCAATTCAAAGCTCTTACCTCACCCAATTCATCGAATTCAAAGCTCTTACCTCATCTAGGCATTTCATCGAACACCTTGGATGCGGTTCTTACCTCACCCAATTCAAAGCTATTCACCACCTTCAAATTTCTCAATCTTTCATCCAGTGGAAGGAGATCTCAAATCTCCATTATTTTCTTTGATTCCACTTTAACAATTACAACCAACGGAGTAGGAATTACCTTGGAATACTCAAGTTGGGGCTGATATTCCAACCACATGCTCAAATCTGCTGACATTCCAACCTGCCGACATTCCAACCCCAGGCTCAAAACTCGACTCACACAAAAGCTTAAACAATAACCAGCAGAGGGAAGTTAGAAACATATACTATCTCAATCAGGAGCATTTCATCAAATATCTTGCTTGCAAATCAATGAAACAAACAAAAAACAAAAAAAAAATCCGAACTCACCTTTCAAATGGCAATTCATCAGTAGAGGGAGAAACTCCATGACAACAAACATCAAATTAGAATCCCAATTGAGACGGCCTTGACTCTCCATGAAGCGGCGATGGTTCTGGAAGAGCATGAGCCTTTGCCAAATTGAATCTAGATTTAGGGTTTTTTAGCGTGAGGCCTCGAATGGTGAGATTTAGAATCAGTATTGGCTGCGAGCTTGGTTTCTAACAAGAAGATGACAGAGGAAGTGAATTGAGAGTAGATGATGCAGGCGGTGAGCCAAAACTCTAATCAACCGCAACTCCTTCAGTCGACAACAACACCGCCGATCCCTTGCATTCGCCGCGCCTCTGCCGCATTCAATGGCATCTTCATCTTCCTTCTTCCTCTCTTCCGACTTCAGAATCGACGAGGAGGAGGATGAGGCAGAAAGGGTGGGTGAGGAGGGCGAGAAGGGGGAGGGCAATAAATCGTCGTCAGAGGAGAAGAGTGAGGGGAGAATGAAGGAAGAGGTCTAATTGACCTAAAAACATTTAATGATGGTTATAACGCCTAAAAAAAAATTTAAAGTAGCTAATCACCTAATTAAAAGCTTGTAAGTGTACAAAATATCAAATTTTCTCTAAATAAATTCAGTTATAAACGTGTCGGTATTTAGACCATGGAAGAGCAAAATGGTGGGAAATACGATTACCGTTGAATCGCTGATGCATTCTCGGACAAAAAAACGCAGACATTCCACGTGTCAAATAACATTGGCGGAAGAATGTTTTCATTCGGGCGTGGCCCCCACCAAGTAGCCAAATACCCATCCGGCACGTTTCTCAAAGCTTCCACCACGCTCTCTCGCCGGAGAAAATGGCTGCCCGGAACCTCCTCCGCCGCTCGCTCACCTCCCGCCGCTACTCCACCGCCGTATCCTCCGCCCGATCGCCACCGTTTCCACCAACGGCGCCTTCTCCCCCGCCGCCCGATTTCATGATCTACGACCGCCTGGCCGAGTCCATCAAATCCAAGATTGGTCGCCTCGAGAGCCCCGATCCACGCTTCCTCCGGTTTGCTTCCCCGCACCCGGTCGTCACCGATCACACAGCGATCCTCTCCTCCCCGGAAACTCGGATCACCACTCTCCCTAACGGCCTCCGAGTCGCCACCGAGTCGAATCTCGCCGCCAGCACCGCGTCAATCGGCGTATGGATCGATACCGGGAGCCGATTTGAGAGGGAGGAAGTTAACGGCGTTTCCAATTTGTTGAATCGTTTGGTTCTGAAAGGAAAGGGGGACAACGCTAGGGTTTTGGAGGAGATGGAGAACATTGGGGGCCAATTGAGCGGGTTTACTTCGAGAGAGATGATCGGTTATCATGTCAATTTGATGAATCAGAGCGTCGCCAAGGGGGTTGAGATCCTGGCAGATGTTTTTCAGAGTTCGAATTTCAGCGAAAGCGTTATCAGCCGCGAGCGCGAATTGATCATCCGTGAAAGGGAGAAGGTAATATCCGAATTCGTAATGTCTTCATCAATCATCAAATTCAATTCATCAATATTGCTACTCACTGATATCAATCGAAATCTCAAATCTCCATTGTATAATGCTTAATCAATTTCCTGAATTGCAGGTAAACTCAGTTATATAGCTTTGTTTGATTACGAATTGCAAACCTTCATACAGGTGGCTGAGGTAGCTGATGAAGTTGTTTTCGAGCATCTACACTCTACTGCGTTCCAGTATACTTCGCTGGGTAAACCAGTGATTGGATCACAGGACACGCTAAATTCGATTACAAATGCGGACATTCAAGAATACATTTCGACTCAATACTCAGCTCATAGAATGGTATGCAGTTCATCATCAGTTATAAATGTAGCTTTGTGTTTCGGAATGGCGGTAATGTAAACCTTCCTACAGGTGGTTGCTGCTGCCGGAGCTGTCAAGCACGAGGATGTTGTGGAGCAAGTAAAAAAGGCCTTCACGAAACTGTCAGCTAATCCGAATACAACTTCTCAATTGGTTAACAATAAGCCAACAAGTTTTACTGGATCTGAGGTTTGGATTTATTGATATTTTTCGAGTCACTCAACAAACTCCTGCTTGCGATTTTATAATCGTCTATATTCTCAATGATCAGTTGGATGATTAAATAATTAGGTGCGAATAATTGACGATGACATGCCTCTTGTGAGATTCGCGGTTGCATTCAATGGTGCCTCATGTGAGGATCCGGACTCCATTGCTTTGATGGTTTTGGAACATATGCTAGGATCTTGGAGTAAGAACAATGCAGGCGGAATCCATGCAGGGTCTGTAGGATTTTTCTGCTTTCTTACTACCTTTTGCTTTAATTAACTCTTCTCAACTAGCAATCAGATGGTTCTATGGTTTCTGCAAGCAGTTCACATCTTGTTCAGAGAGCCGCTATTAACGGAATTGCAGAGGAAATAAAGGCCTTCAATACGAATTATAAGGATGCAGGTCTATTTGGTGTATATGCTGTGGCGAAGGTAACTCAATGTGGCCTATCAGTTGTGATTTTTGAACATACAGATTAGTCCTGTTCTCGAAACTTTACGTTCACATTTGACAAACTAAAAATATTTTCCTTGTTTACAAACTCCTACAGCCTGACGGTGTTGATGATTTAGCATATTCAATCATGTATGAGATAAGCAAGTTAGCTTACCGAGTTTCAGAAGCTGATGTTATCCGTGCCTGTAATCAGGTGATAGCTTAAGTTCATTGCAGTAAATAGTTATGCATTTCAGTTGTTACATGCTAAATCAAACTTGCTCTTGCACAGCTGAAATCAAACTTGTTGTTGAACATCAATGGATCTAGGACCAATGCCGACAACATTGGACGCCAAGTACTTACTCCTGCCCTCAATGATGTCATGTGTAAATTGCACCTAGATCTGGCTCTTTCTTATTGACATTTGATCTGGTTTATCAATTGTAGCTGCTCACTTACGGGCGAAGGATCCCATCTGCTGAACTATTCGCGAGAATTGATGCTGTTGATGCTAACACTGTCAAACGCGTTGCTGAGCGTTTCCTTGTTGATAAGGTAAGCAATCTAGGTAGTAGTACTTCAAATCTAGAACCCAACCTGTTTAGTAAAAAGCATTATGAGAAGCTGTTTTTTGGTTTTGCTGGTGTAGGATATTGCCATTGCTGCCATGGGACCGATCCAGGGACTACCGGACTACAACTGGTTCAGACGCAGGACATACTGGCTCCGATATTGAATCCAGTTTGCATCCGCATTCTTTTTTTGGCAGTGCAAAGAATTCGTTCCAGACTTCTCCAATCGTTCGCTCTTCTTTTCTTTCACGAGATCTTAGCTTTTCGACCAAACCCTTTCCTCATAAATGGAAATGGTGCTTGCCATGAACTGATCGACATACCTTTACCATGAAGACGGATAAGTGGGAAGCAACGATCACATTGACAAGGGACCCTTCCTCTTGTAACAAGTGCTAAAGGAGATGTTTTAAACTTGATTGAAATGGCAAGTACTTGAATTTCCTTCTTACTTACCTATCAATTCGGTGTAATTCCCGTAAACAACCAAGGTTTTGACTTTTGAATGATTTATGATTGTAAAAAAATATATGTCTATCGGTTTGTTCGTTAGTTTCGACCTATGTTTTCTAGTTTGTTCGTGGTGGACTTGTCTTCGTTGATTTGGTTTTATTTCGGTTCTTTCACAACGGTTTGTCCATTGCCGTTCTTTTGGCTTCTCGTCATGTCCGGTGAGTCGAATTCTTCCCGGTTCAAAAAATAAAAATAAAAATAAAAATAAAAATAGAATGATTTATGATTGGAAAAAAACTACTTTCCCATATAGGTTCATAACTTCATATGATAAAGCACGTATAATATCATTATACATTATAAATCTCATACACCACAATTAAGATCATTATATACTCCGTATTATCTACAGTCGGGTTCGATCCTCGCCTTTGCCCTTTCTCTGGAGTAAAAAATCAAGGTTCACCTTCACCTTACTTCTTACATATGTCTATCGGTCGATGTAAGCTGATTTACTTGATACGTGACTCTTGTTGGCTGTGTCTAGAGGCTTGACTCGATAAAAGATCGGGTTGAGCTCGTTTATTTTCTAAACAAGTCGAGTATGAACACATTTTTAAGCTCGGTTCAAAGCTCGACAAGCTCAAATAGCTTGAATACTAGGTCTGGGAGCAATTGGAAAATGCAGTTGCAAAGAGAGCTTTGAGAGATTCGGGAAACTGATTTCGATATTGTTTACTTGGTTTAGCAGCACATTCAATTACACATAGATGACGACGACACAGACAAAACAACCTAAAGGGCTCAAAGGCCTGCTAATAGAAAATATAACATAAAAAGTCCAAATGAAACTATAAGATTAAGCCCAATACAGAATATCTATATATCTATATATCTATATATCTATATATCTATATATCTATATATCTATATATCTATCTATATCTAATCTAATCTATATAAAATACTAAAACAGAGACCGCTGAAGCGACCTCGCTGCCACGGAATTTTCTGGATTAAACGGGATTGTTTTTGCCTGCGTGGCATTTTCTGGATTAAAGCGGTATTATATTTCTGGGCCCACCAATTAATAAACGAATATAGTTAGTTCAATATAACCAATCTTTGTCAAATATTCTATCTTTTTAGATAAAATTGAATATATGTGTATAAAAAAATATTCAACCTTATATCATACTTAGTTGAAAATTTTATCTTTTTATATGAAATTGAATATATTTGTATGGATATATATCTCATCAGATTTTGTGTTGAATATATTTGATTTATTTTATGACTAACTTAAAGTCTTATTAAAAAAAATTTAAGCATAAAGTTTAGTACAAATATTTCAAACAAATTAAAAGAATAAAAATATAATTTATTAACACAACGCGCAAGAGCGCGGGTACCAAATACTAGTATATATATATTCTAGTCTATATATATCTATATATCTATCTATATCTAATCTAATCTATATAAAATACTAAAACAGAGACCGCTGAAGCGACCTCGCTGCCACGGAATTTTCTGGATTAAACGGGATTATTTTTGCCTGCGTGTCATTTTCTGGATTAAAGTGGTATTATATTTCTGGGCCACATCAATTAATAATCCAATATAGTTAGGAAAAAACTGATCTTTCTAGATCAATAATCTATCCAATATAACCTCCTATCTTAATTAGTTTTAGTTTTTATGTTTATAAGATTTTATGTTGAATAGATAATTAATTAAGTGTTTAAGATAGAATATTGTAGTTCCTATATATATAGAGAGGTTATCTACGACGACTCATCCTCAAACATCAAACCTTCATTATCATTGTTAGCCGATTCAAATCAAGACTTGCCGCAACTTTCAATATCATCATTAGCAAAGTTATCTTTCTAGATCAATAATCTATTCAATATAACCTTATATCTTAATTAGATAAATCTATATAATATTTTATGCGGCAAATTTTATTGAAATAAACCAATGAATTTATTTTATTTTTAAATATATGAATAACAACTATACATAATGATAGATACGAATAATTACCATGTACGTATCATTTTTTTTATGATGTGAATGTATGTATCATAATGATGAATCATGGAGTAATTACTAACCTCTAGACTCTAGCTTAAAAATCCATGTATGGTGTTGAGAGAAAGAAGTACGCATCTCAACCCTAACCAACTATATTAAAACTTACCGTAGATATTTTTTTAATTGATAATAATAAATAATGTGTAATGGTGAATGGGATTTATTTAATCCAATATAGTTTAAAAAATTTCAAAATTTTGTCATATACGTAGTATAAATATAATATACTAAAATAAACGTGTGAAATCTAATTCATGGGCAGGTTTGGGTGGCGGTAAAAATATAATATAGATATTTGATATAAATAGGTGATTTTTAATAATGAATAGAATTTTGTATACTTCAACCTATATCATCTTAAAACAAATTTTCGTTTGAAAACGTAACGTGTATATATGGTTTAAGATAAGAGGCCAGGCCTTGTGGGATTTCGCATATTTTTACTTACGTGTCATATTTTTTTATTAAATTGATATTATATTTTTGGCCTACATTAATTAATAAGTCAATATAGTTAGGTAAAAAACTTATCTTTTTAGATCAATTAATCTATCAAATATAACTTTATATCTTAATTAGATAAATCTATATAATATTATATATTTTAATCGTATAATGAAACTGTTAATAATAATATGTTTTAGTACGTATTATATAAATAATCTTATCAAATCTACCTTTGCTAAAAAAACGTGCATTTTTAGGTAAAAAACTTATCTTTTTAGATCAATTAACTATCCAATATAACCTTATATCTTAATTAGATAAATCTATATAATATTATATATTTTAATCGTATAATGAAACTGTTAATAATAATATGTTTTAGTACGTATTATATAAACAATCTTATCAAATCTACCTTTGCTATAAAAAACGTGCATTTTTAGATCAATTGTTTTAAAATTTATGGATTAGGCATGGTAAAAAGTAAAAACTCTACTTTGATCTCTAATTTAAAATTTATCTAATTTGATAAGTTTTCTACCTAATTAAGATATAAGGTTGAATATTTGTATAAAAAAACCTACTTAAGATATAAGGTTATATTGGATAGATTATTTGATCTAAAAAGATAAGTTTTTTTACCTAACTATATTGGCTTATTAATTAGGGAAAATGGGGGTTTTTTGGTAAGTGGCCATTTTGGGTCCAATTTTTAAGACATAGGCCACAAGGGTGGCAATATTAGGTAATAGGCCATAATTTCCAATTTTGCCCCTGCCCCTAATTTCCCCCAAATTTCACGCTCCACTTCTCTAAAATTAATCGAGCATGCTCGACAGATTTCACGCTCACCATCTTCATCTCCGGTGGCTGTCGGTCGGTCCTTGGTCGTCGCTCGAGGCTCCACCACTCCCACTCCGTCGGCCCCAACCAGTGCTCCGACCAATCGCCGATGTTCCTCCTCCGGCATCCGCCGCCGTCGCTTGACCTCCTCTCCGTTCGACCCTAAATCGAAGCCTTCTACCCGCTCAATCACGTTCTACATCTCTCAAGGATGGTTTTCGTGCAAAAACCCCTCTCAAATTTATACAAAATCGCTAACCGCCATTGTTGGACACCTTGGAGCTTCGTGAAACACCCGCTTAGCAGCCCCTGTTCAAGCATTCGTCGCGTTTTGTAAGATCATCCTTCTACAAAATAAACACAACGAGACTGAAGTAGAGATTGCACTCGTCAGTTTGATAGGTCATACGCGTCAAACGGAGCTCTGTGTAAGGAGAACGAGCCGTCGGAAGATCGGCGAAAATCACTGTTGAAGGACTGCTCGAAATGGGGGAAGAAGAAGAAGAATTACGCCAAACCTCCCAGACTTTCTGTTGTTTATAAAATATGCCCCTGTGTTAATTTCTAAAATTTCAGAAATTATCCCGCAATTATAGAAGTTGTTCTAACTCGCATAATCTCCGTTAAAAAAATAAAAATGTAACTATTATTGTCACCATGATAAAAATAAAGTCATAGATACTGTCACCACTATAAAAACGTGGTCATAGACACTGTAATCAAAAGGAAATCTTATAGGGGCTAATGAGAAGCCAAAATAAATGTGGTGACAGTTCTCCTATAACATATGAATGGTTAAGAGGGTCATAGATGTTGTAAGCAAAATAAAAATAGGATCATAGACACTGTAACCACTATAAAAACACGGTCAAATACACTGTAATCAAAAGGAAAACCCTATAGACGTCGTAACCAAAATAAAAACAGTTTTATAAACATTGTCAACACTATGAAAAAAGGTTATAGACACTGTAATCAAAGGAAAATTCTAGAAAAAGAGAAGCACAAACCCTAAAGGGGCTAATGAGAAGCCGATATTCATGTGGTGACAGTTCTCCTCTAATATATGAATGGTTAAGATGGATATAAATATTGTAATCGAAATCAAAACAGAGTCATAGACACTGTAACCAAAGAAAACCCCTAGGACTAGGGAAGTGTAAACCCTATAGGAGCTAATGAGATGTCAAAATACATGTGATGACAATTTTTATCTAATTTCTAAGTTATAGTTTTCTAGATTTTTTTTAAAGTAGTGTCACCACAATAAAAAAAAATTAAAAATGTAACTATTGTTGTCATCATAATAAAAATAAAGCCATAGATACTGTCACCACTATAAAAAGATGGTCATAGATACTGTAATCAAAAGGAAAACCCTATAGACGCTGTAACAAAAATAAAAATAGCTTTATAAACACTGTCATCACTATGAAAAAAGGTTCATAGACACTGTAACCAAAAGGAAAAACCCGATGATTAGGGAAGCATAAACCCTAAAGGGCTAATGAGAAGCCAAAAGAACATGTGATGTACAGTATGGTTTAGGGTTTAGGGTTAAGTCTTTAGGGTTTAGGGCCAAGGCCCTAAACCCTAAATCCTAAACCCTAAACCCTAAAATGTTAAGTACAGTACGTCGTTAAGAGATTATTGTTGTCACCAAATGGAAAACCCTAGGACAAGGGAAGCACAAACCCTATAGGGGCTAATGAGAAGCCAAAATAAATGTGATAACAGTTCTCCTCTAATACTTGAATGGGTAAGAGGGTCATAGATGTTGTAATCAAAATAAACATAGTATCATAGCCACTGTCACCACTATAAAAACATGGTCATAGACACTGTAATCAAAGAGAAATCATATCATAAAGGAAGAATAAACCCTATAGTGACTATGAGAAGCCAAAATAAATGTGATGACAGTTCTCCTCTATTACATGAATGGGTAAGAGGGTCATAGACACTGTAATCAAAATAAAAACAATGTCATAGCCACTGTCACCACTATAAAAACAAAGTCATAGACACTGTAATCAAAAGGAAAACTCTATATACGTTGTAACCAAAATAAAAACAGCTTTATAGACACTGTCACCACTAAGAAAAAAGGTTCATAGACACTGTAATCAAAGGAAAACCCTAGAAAAAGGGAAGCACAAACCCTAAAAGGGCTAATGAGAAGCCAAAAGAACATGTGATGTACAGTATGGTTTAGGGTTTAGGGTTAAGTCTTTAGGGTTTAGGGCCAAGGCCCTAAACCCTAAATCCTAAACCCTAAAATGTTAAGTACAGTACGTCGTTAAGAGATGATTGTTGTCACCAAATGGAAAACCCTATGACAAGGTAAGCACAAACCCTAAAAGGGCTAATGAGAAGCCAAAAGACATTAGGTGGACAGTTCTCCTTCAATATATGAATGAGTAAGAGAGTCATAGACACTGTCATCACTATAAAAATAAGGTCATAGATATTGTAATCAAAGGTCATAGACACTTTCACTCAAAATATATGTGGTTTCAAGGTCATAGAAATTGTCACCACTATGAAAAAAGGGGCGTAGGCACTGTCACCACTATGAAAAAAAGATCATAGACACTGTAATCAAAGGAAACCCTATAGACGTTGTAACCAAAATAAAAACAGGGTTATAGACACTATCACCACTATGAAAAAAGGGGCGTAGGCACTGTCACCACTATGAAAAAAATATCATAGACACTGTAATCAAAGGAAACCATATAGACGTTGTAACCAAAATAAAAACAGGGATATAGACATTGTCACCACTATGAAATAAGGGTCAAAGACACTGTAATCAAAGGAAAACCCTACGACACGGGAGGCATAAAAACAGGATCATAGACACTGTCACCACTATAGAAACAGTATAATAGACGTTGTAACCACTATAAAAAAGGTCGTAAACACTGTCACCACTATAAAAACGGGTCATAGACACTGTAACCAAAGGAAATCCCTGAGAAAAGGGAAGCACAAACCCTAAAAGACTAAACTTAACCAAAAGAACATGTGTCACCACGACGGAGTCACTGTCACCACGCTTATTAGTGGTGATACTTGTGTGGTGAGACATGAATTTTTTTTGGTGACAACTTCATTTTAAGCTTTTTTTTACGGAGTCACTGTCACAATTCTTATTAGTCTTGACACATGTGTGGTTACATGATTTTTATTTTATTTTGTTTGTTTTATAGCCTTAAAGATATTACATATGGCAAGAAGGCATCATGGTAATATATTATAAACAAATTCTTTCATTTAATAGCCTATAGGTGTAGAAAGCATCATGGTAATCTATGTCCAAAGCTTGATGACAGCTTGCCCCGGTTAGTTTTGATTTCAAAACAATTGTACAAAGCCATTGACACTCACCCTATGCATAAATCAATGCACCAAGCGAAGAACTTGCAAATTGGGTAGTTATTACACTGTAATCAAATAATTCCACAAAATAAACATACGATGTTGTATAACTTAATAACTGTAATCAAATCATTCCACAACCTCTGTCTCACTCCTCTTTACACCCTGTTTGGAAGGTGGGATTTGGTGGGATTTTTAAGAAGGGAAGTGATGGGAAAATAAAATTGGTGTTTGGGTGGGAAATCAAGGGGAAGGGAAGGGATTACAAAAGTGAATAACTGCTCACTTTGATGGGATTTCACACCCCATCAAAACGGTGGAATTTGATGAGAAAGTGAAATTCCTCCCCATTCCCTCCCCTTCCTTTCTCTTTTCCAATTTCTCACCCCTTCCCTCCCCTAAAAAACCCAGATGCCAAACACACTGTTAGTGCTTCATCTCCTCCACATCGATCTGATGTCGAGGCTGAGCCGAATCAAGCTTCTTCGGCGCCAATCACGCAGGGCACCAATCGAGCACCAATCATACAAGGCACCAATCGAGCTTTTTCATCTCCTCCACAATTGTACAGGGCCATTGACACTCACCCTATGCATCAATCAATCAATCATACAGGGCACCAATCGAGTTTCTTCGGCGCCGGAACAGCGATCTTCATCGAAGGCTTCCTCTCGTTGAATCTCGAATTGGATTGCGGACTCAATTGGCTAGGTTTTGGTGCTGGAGAAAACAGATCGACGAGGCGTCCTCTCGTTGAATCTTGAACTGATTTGCGGACTCGATTGGGGGATCTGTTTCACAAGGAAGAAGGTAGGACGATGAATACTATTATTGAGGATGATCGAACTCTGTTGAGGAGTTGCGCTGCGGCGGGGACGACGGGGCGCACCAAAGGCGGGAGAGGGGCTTCTGAGGCTGCGGGAGGTTGGACTCTTTCTGTGCGCGTGCCGAGGTCTCCTCGTCGGCGGAATCAGTCTAGAGGAGGCGCCATGGGAGAGGATTCCGAGAGCTCGAGAGGGAGAACGGAGGCGGCATCAGTCTAGAGGAGGCGCCCAGTTGCAGTTATCAGATCTAAAAAAAAAAGAAGCAGATAAACCTAAATATGAGGAGGGAGTAATAGGTAAGGGTAAACTTGGGATTATGAAAAAATAATGGCCATTTACTAGCAAAGAAAATCCTTTAGGACATTTAGTAATTGGTCCAAAGGCCTCTTCGGGAAAATGGCGGAAAACCATCCCTTAAATATGGGTCTTTGCAGAAAACCACCCCATAAAATTCAAATTGAAGAAAACCACCCTTTAAACCCATTTTGTAGGCAAATCGCCACCCACGACCTTTTTTCCCGTTAGGTTTCCGTTTAAAACGGTGAAAAGTCATTTTTATCCCTCCCTTTAATGTTATTTTAATGAGAGAAAAATGCCGATATTATATTTTAACATCACATATTAGTATTTTCAATATGGATTCAAAAAAACATTAAATTGTATCTTATAAAAATTTTTTTTTAAAAAAAAATCTACTTTACGATTAATCATGCCAAATAATGACATGTTTCCTTCAAATTGTATACACAATTACACATGATAAGAAAGAAATATTAAAAATTATATCATTTGGGTTATTAAACTTATCAACATGGGTGGTTAATGATTATACATAATTTTTACATCTCAACGGTTACAATTAATTCAAGTAATTTTTTATAATTATTTTTTTATATATTAAGTGGTTATAAATTCTATCATTTTAGCTATTAAACTTATTAATATGAGTGGATACAATTAATTTTTATATTATAAGTGGTTATAGTTAATTCAAGTGTTTTTTTCCTTTCACAATTTAATAATAAAAAAAATAAACATGGATGATTGATATAATAAAAATATTTTATTAAACAACGGTAAGTTACTACATATTTTAGAACTTACTTGGGGTTAATATGGGTACATACTACATAATTTATCATAGTATTAAACTATATACAATTGTAATGTTATCATATTGAAGGGGTGGTTTTCTGCCATTTTCCCTATTAATTATATTGATGTGACTAAAAAGATAATACCATTTTAATTCATAATATGACGCGTATAAAAAATAACACAATTTTAATTCAGAAAATGTCACGTATACTTTAGTACGTATTATATAAACAATCTTATCAAATCTACCTTTGCTAAAAACGTGCATTTTTAGATCAACTGTTTTGAAATTTATGGATTAGGCATAGTAAAAACTCTACTTTGATCTCTAATTTAAAATTTATCTAAAATGATAAGGTTGAATATTTATATAAAAAAAACTTAATTAAGATATAAGGTTATATTGGATAGATTATCTGATCTAAAAAGATAAGTTTTTCTATCTAACTATATTGGCTTATTAATTGATGTGACTAAAAAGATAATACCATTTTAATCCAGAATATGACACGTATAAAAAATAACACAATTTTAATCCAGAAAATGTCACGTATACGGATCGCACCAGACCCCTTTTCAGGCCGAAAAAATAAGATTAATGTAGATTCAAAATGTGTTTACATTCTCAAAAACCATAACACAACTGAAAACTATATATTTATTTTATATGGAGTAGGAATTTATATTAATTCAAAGATATTTTATATAATAAAATTTATTCAAAAAAACCGCACAACGGGCGGGTACCAAATACTAGTATAATACTAAAACACATGTTGATGATACCACTTGGCGACTTTAGCTTGAAAATAGGCTTACGTGTCAACATATCATCAATCATGATCCCACCATCTTAATTAATTCATTTTTACAAATTAATTAGATTAATTATTTACCCAAAATCTTTATTTCAAATTGAATTTATTGTTACTATTTTTATGGAGTTTAAATTACTCCGTATCAAAAATGTTTTTATTTAAAAATAAAAAAATCTAGCAAATTTGACAGAAAATCATTTATTCAAAAGCATCAATTAATTATTTGATTGGATAAATATTAATAGCTTCTTTTATAAGTCAAATTTTCTTAGATTAACTATTTCTAATTATTTCTAAAAAAAATTATTTCAAATTAGATAAATATAAAATATTTATTTATTTTGGTTAACCGAACTTAGGCAATGATATTGTATAAATTTGCATCATAACCTAAAGCATCCGTTATTATCCAATTAAATAATTAGGCAATGATATTGTTACTATTTTTATGGAGCTTAAATTATCAAAAATGTTTTTATTTAAAAATAAAAAAATCTACCACATTTTAAAGAAAATCATTTATTCAAACGCATCAATTGATTATTTAATTTGATAAATATTAATAGCTTCTTTTATAAGTCAAATTTTCTTAGATTAACTATTTCTAATTATTTATAACAAAATTATTTCAAATTAGGTAAATATATAATATTTATTTATTTTGGTTAACCGAACTTAGGCAATGATATTGTATAAATTTGCATTATAACCTAAAGCATCTGTTATTATATAGACTTGACTTATAAAATATTATTGTATATAATAACGGTTGAACTTGGTTAACCGAACTTGGCATTAACAATTTGACTTATAAAATAAATAAATAAATATTATATATATTTTATAAATTCGCAACATATAAAATATTTTAAAAATATGATAAAATTAAAATAGTAAACCCATTATTATCGTTTCCTAATTTTCTTATTTAGGTTATTCTTTTGTGTTGTCTCATCATTAAACTTATATCTACATACCCTTAAAGATGTTCATAATAGGTTAAACGTGTATTTGGTTAAATGATATTTTAGTTCAGAAAAAATAATGAACGTAAACCAAAGTTACCAAACATAAAAAAAAAAAATGATGAATTACCTAAGTTCGGTTAACCAAAAATTTAATTAATTACCACACAGTCTATTGATTAAAAACATGGTAGTTTTTTCTATTAGAACTTTAAGGTTGTTACTCCGTATTTATACTGATTTTTTTTTATAATGCAGAATATCTCTATTTCTCATAAAAAAAATCTCAACATAGCTATCAACTAACTCCGTTTTGACTGTTTAATTTTATTTTCAATTTTCTTTGATTTAGCTTAACATCACGTCTCCATTGGAAGTTTGTCATAATTAAAAACCAATAAGATTTTGTAAATCAATTTCCATAAACGTTAGTGATCTTTAAAAAATATCTTTTGTTTATTAACTATAAAGGGTTATTAATCGTATTTTAAAATTTGAAATTAAATTATTCTTATTTTCTGGATAATCATCTTTATTTTTTTAAGATTCATCAAATCCTATATTTTTATTGAAAAAAAACAAAACAAAAAAACACATCCGAAATTGAAATTTCATTCTTTTCTTTTTGTTGAAAAAAATAATATCTTGCATAGGAAGATACTATCTTCATCTGAAATATATTGAAGTCTCAATCTTCATCAGTAATTAATCTAAGGTTTCATTCTTTTCTTTTTGTTGGAAAAAATAATATCTTTTTGTTGAAAAAAATAATAAATGAAAGATTTTGCTTAAATTGTTTCAAAGAATAGGTCAAGCTATCAATTTTGCATAGGAAGATACTATCTCCTTATATGTAATTATATGGAAAATGTAATAGGTTTTCTTTCACATGATAAGTATCCAGTTTTCTATTATGTTCAACCTTTTCTTCTTATAACTATCGATTGTACGTTCAATCTATTGCTTTTTTCTTATTGGTAATTGTATTTAGAATTCGATTTCAATTTTTATGTTACACAAGGTGAGTGATCGAATTATTTCCATTTGCAATTTGTAATAGGCGTTACTCCTTCTAACATGCTTTCATCTACGATCCAAGAAAAACCTTGCCCCCGCTCTAAGCTCAACATCAACCCCATCGCATCTATAGGGCCTGCATATCCAACTTTGACATCAAAGAAAGGTAATTGGACTCCACCACCATTTTCCCTTTTTCATTATCTTTAGAAGATCTCGAACCCCAAATAATGACATTTGCCTCCAAAATCTTGATTATGTCTGCCTACCACACTCTCGAAGACCCTAAAAAAAATAATTCGCCCCCAACCTGCTCAAGCTACAATCCCGATCCCATAGCCATCGTTCTCGCATACAACTGCATTGCAATTTAGTTTATGGTTCCTTGAATTGATGCATTTTATTTTTCTTTCTGACTTATGTACTAGATTTTGTAGGAAGTAACTATGACGAATTTGTTGATGATGTATTTTCACACATCATTGTTGATGATATATTTGTTTAATTTAGAATAAATTATTTTTAAGCGATTATCTATAAACAATAATGCATATAATACTTAGAACCAATTATGATTCGAATTCAGTAGTATTTTAAGCTTAAATTTTTTTTTCCAATTTTTGATAATCAATTATAAGTATGATGAAAGGATATTAAGACTAGAGTCACTTAAATTCTTATGTGTTTTCACCACATTAGAATTTAAAATAGTATAATATAAATCAATCAATTTTGATCAAAATTTATAATTTGTGATTATTAAGAAAGAACGTGCATGTAACACATATGACAAGATCACTTAGATTGTGATTAAGATGATATTAAGTTATAATACATAATTGTACAAATATCCATCCGGTAAAACTAATAGTACATAAATCCTAATATATTGGCCTCAATGTGAACTATCGTTAAATATTTTTTTTTTAAAAGTTATATTATTTTATTTCATATAATCCTATCATCTTTATCGTATATTTTATCTATTTTCAATAAAAACTCAATAAGAAATTTTCTTATATTATTTTTTTCTATATAAGATAGAGTAATTAAAACTATTAATTTATACCTCATGAACACGCGTTCTTTAATTCTATATGCATAATTTACTTTATGTGTAGATGAGATAATATTATAATATATCTAATATATTCTGTAAATATATTATGATAATATCTTTTAAACAATATAATATATTTTTTAAATCCCGTGCGTTACGCACGGGTACTATGCTAATACATATACTAAAACCGATGTGTTGGTGCCTGTGTGGCGGCATGTGGGTGAATCTGCCTACGTGGCGGCGCGAGAGTGCGTCTCGCAAAGTTTTCTCCCGTCAAAAAGGAAATCTAATAAAAATAATTATTTTATTTTACCGTTAACTCATATAATTGGATAGATAGAATATCTCATAAAAGACTAAATATTATATAAGGTAAAAAACTCTATCTAATTACTACTTATTATTACAAATTTTGGTGAGATTTTATATATATATAACATGACATGTCAAGGATTGAAAGTTGAAACTTTAATTTGTGCATTTACAACCTATACAAATCGAGATCCTTATCACAGTTTGTAATATTTTATGCGTCAATGTTCAATGATTTATCAATTTATATATATCATGTTATATTAATTCTCTTAATTGTTAACATCTATCAAATAATTGCTACTATGTATCTAACAAAAATAATAAGACAGTTCTAATCTATATAATTAAAAATAATTATTTTATTTTACCATTAACTCATATAATTGAATAGATAGAATATCTTATAAAAGAGTATCATCAATATATAATACTAAAACAGAGGCGTGGAAATCCTTTGTGGCGGGTTTTGGTGCGATTCGCTTACGTGTCGTACTCTGGTGCAATCTGGCCCGGGTCTTTGACACGTCAATTAATGACGATCCAATATATTTAAGCCACGTCAGATGATTACATCATCTATTTATACACGTGTCGTCCTATGTGTCCATTTGATTGAAGATTAAATTATTTTTTATTATAAATGTTTAACCTCATATCTTACAAATCTTATCATTTTACCTTAAGTTATTTTATAAATATTTTATTTAGAAAAAATCTTAAATTAGATTAATTTATATGAAAAAAGGTTAAATTTATTTTATCACTAACGAAAAGATAAACACTATTAGATTACACAAATTATTTCAACGTGTGTATTCCCATTATCCCTATGACTATTGAAGTAACCTCAAAGATTTATATACATTGAAAACTACGCGTGTTTTTTTTAAAAAAAAATCATGGAACCTAATTTTATATACTTTATATAGATTATATAGATATACTGTATTATATATGATTATATTTTATATATGTAAAATAACAATTAACGGCATCCTATCTATATATCTATATAATCTATATCTATATCTATATTCTATTTTTTTTATAAAATACTAAAGTAGGGGCCTAAAATGACCTCTGGTGCAATTCACATACGTGGAATTTTCTGGATTAAAACGGGGTTATTTTTGCATACGTGTCATATTTTGGATTAAAATGGTATTTTTTTTTTTGGACCACATCAATTAATAAGCTAATATAGTTAGTTATTTTTTTCATACGTGTCATATTCTGGATTAAAATGATATTATCTTTTTTAGCCACATCAATTAATAAGTCAATATAGTTAGGTAAAAACTTATCTTTTTAGATCAAATAATCTATCAAATATAACCTTATATCTTAATCAGTTTTTTTATATAAATATTCAACCTTATATCTTAATTAGGTAGAAAACTTATAGTTTTAGATAAATCCATCTAATATTATTCATGTCGGTAAATTTTAATAACAATTTATCTAAAGTGTTTGCATTCTAACGTGGGTAAAAATTTGTCAAACGGCCTCTTTTTTTTTTAGGGAAAACCAGTAGCTTTATATAATATTATTACTCCCGCAAAGTAAAATCAGTTTGGAAATGTGAAACTGAAAAGGAGAAAACATGGAAATGTCATACATATGAAATTAAAAAGTCAAAAATAATAATTTACTATTAAGTTCATATATATATGAAATTAAAAAGTCAAAAATAATATTTATATAATTTTATGATCTTAAACAATTTACGCATGAATAATAAATTAAAGTCATATAAAAAAACCCGCGAAGATCGCGGGCAATATATATATAGATAAATTATGAACAGTAGCTTAGAATAATATTTTTATTATGATCAATCTATTTTAACTTTATAGTTAATATTATAGGCAGTTTATATATGGATTTTACAAATAAATATTTTAAATAATCAATTTCAACCTTTATAACTTAATAAAATAAATTATGAACAATAGCTTAGAATAATATTTTTATTATTATCAACCCATTTTAACTTTATAGTGAATATTATAGGCAATTTATATATGGTTTTCACATATAAATATTTTAAATAATCAATTTCAACCTTTATAATTTAATACAGTAAAGTTGAAACATGACTTGTATAATTAAATAATATATTAGTATAAATCTATTTAATTAATCTAGAAATAATTACTATGATTTATGTAATTCAATTTAATTATATAACAATGGAAGTGAATTTCTAAGAAAATAATTTATTAACAAACCGCGAAAATCGCGGGTAGTAATACTAGTATATTATATAAAGAAATAACTATATCAATATAACTAAACGCAATAATAGTAATAAATTTGGCATATACCGATATACAAATTGTCATATAAGTGTATCTCCATCTGGATTATAAATAATCTATCCAATGGACGGTTTATATATAAATTACACCATATGGACGGGACCTAAAAAAGACATTAGGTTCACCCAATTTCAGTTATCATAAGTACCAAAAATATTAATAGATACATTGTAGTAAATATTTGATAGGTGTTATCGATTATTTTTGGTGGAAAGAATTAATTATTTCATAGTTATTTTATTTATATATATACTATTTTTCAAGAGAATGAGTTATTTAGATCTAGATTAATTTTAATCTTATATTTTCAGTTATTAGTTTAAATATCATAATGTAATTCATATTTATTTATTTATTTTCATATTTATAATATGATTTTTTTTTATAGATAATTAATGTAATTTTATAATATAGTGTTAAAATATTCCCGTGCACGGGACGGGACATACACTAGTATAAAATAATAAAGCATGCAAATTAACCCTAATGATATCCGTATAATTATTTTACACTGATTTTACATCATGAACGACAAGGGAAAGGGGGAAATATATACAGATTAGGATGAGATATAAAAACATGTAATTATTTTACACTGATTTTACATCATGAACGACAAGGGAAAGGGGGAAATATATACAGATTAGGATGAGATATAAAAACACACTCATAATAATTTTATAATTTAAAAAATCAAAACTATCTTATCAACTTTCACTAGATTATAAATTCACATAGATGTAACTAATAAAATAGTTTATTGTTAACGAAAATATAAATTAAATATTGTTTTGTTTATTAAGAAACCGCACAACGGGCGGGTACCGAATACTAGTATACTCCGTAATATATTAAAACAGAGGTCACTGGCGCGACCTCGCGTCCACGAAATTTCCTAGCGCATCCTTGCGGATGAGAACAATAAGTTCTGGATCGTCGTCGTAGCTGTCATTGGCAGGGGAAGAATGTGCACTGCGAGCGAGATAGTCAGCCACAACATTCGATTCCCTAAAAATATGACGAATAGCTAAATAAGAGAAGGATAAAGTATCTAAAAGAATATCAGATTGTAGGAGCTCGATATTCCAGGGGCATTTCCAATCCCCTAGCAGACTTTATTTATGAAGCATCTAATAAACCAAAGTGCCGTGGTAAAAAATTTAATAATAAAATTAGTTGATAAGCACTTTGTGCGGCTAATTTTTATAAGTGTTATATTCTAAATTAAAATGGTGTTATATTTTTTTATCTACATCAATTAATATCGCATATGTGTCATATTGATCTGTATAAGCTAGAGAGTTTTGATTAAAACTTAATTCGATCGGGTTTGACCTTTTTTTTTTTTTTGGTGGTATGGGTTTGAGTTTTGTTATTTAGCTAGCTAGTGATCGATATTGATCTCTGAGTTTATGAGATATGGTACGTACCAAAACTCCATTAAGGACGTTTCACGTACATTTGAAGAGAAAGCTCTTTTTCTTGATTTTGGTAACAAACAGACACTAAAGTCTAAACAATTAAGAAGGGTTGCTAAGTGCAACTTCCGTTTGAAAGTAATCTAAGTACATATATATATATCAAAAGTTATGTACGCCTGATCTACTATCTACTAATGGAAAAGAAAAAAGGAAAACGAAATATATATACTACGTTACATATATATGATCTCAAATATTATATTAAATACATAATATTTTTGCTATAAATTAGCGATGGGAGACACATACCCCTTACCCTTAATTCTCATCCATGTCCCTTTTCTCACTTTGCTTAACCAAACTTGGTGAAGAAGGAAACATGTTTTTCCTAATACTTTTCCTATTTACATCTTTGTTTCTCATTCAAAAAATCCAAAGGGGTAA
This sequence comes from Persicaria maculosa, assembly GCA_963922045.1. Classification (NCBI taxonomy): domain Eukaryota; kingdom Viridiplantae; phylum Streptophyta; class Magnoliopsida; order Caryophyllales; family Polygonaceae; genus Persicaria; species Persicaria maculosa. The sequence goes on along the minus strand of OY998256.1, from coordinate 11,333,643 downwards.
GAGTAAACTACCTTTTTGTGGATGACATTGTGATAGTGGACAATTCAAGATCTGGATTGGCTCACATGCTTGAAAGATGGAGAAGTGTGCTGGAGTTAAGGGGTTTCAGATTGAGTAGAACCAAGACTGAGTATGTCCAGTTCAGTTTTGGAGAGGGCAGGGATGCAGGGACTTCTGTTTTATTGGGGGAAGACCTAGTCCCCAGAAGAAAGTGTTTCAAGTACCTTGGCTTGTACGTTCAAAGCAATGGCAGTATAGACAGGGATATAGATCATCGAGTCCAAGCAGGATGGCTAAGTTGGAGAAGAGCGTCGGGAGTGTTATGTGATAGAAAAATTCCGGCAAAACTGAAAGGGAAATTCTACAAGATGGTTGTTAGACCGACTGTTATGTATGACTCGGAGTGCTGGTCGACCACTAAAGCTCAAGAACATAAATCGTCAGTGGCTGAGATGAGAATGTTGCGCTGGATGACTGGACACACGAGACTTGACAAAATCAGAAACGAAGACATTAGAAGCAAGGTTGGAGTTACGAGTATAGTGGACAAACTACGGGAGTGTAGATTGTGTTGGTCTGGGCACGTGAGTAGGAGGCCTCCTTCGGCTCCGGTTCGTAGGTGTGAGAGTTTGGAGTTTGGAGATATCCGTAGAGGGAGAGGTAGACCAAAGAAGAGTTGGATGGAGGTGATTCGTCATGATCTCAATTTGTTAAACCTGTCGGAAGATCTGACTTCAGATAGGGACCAGTGGAGGAGTTGCACTCTGATATTGGATGTATAGAGTTTAGGGCGTTGGTGTTTTGGCCTTTGGCCCTAAATTCATTTCTTTCTTCTTCCTGCCCCGTTTCGGATTCTGTTTCCCTTCTTTGTATCATGCTTCCCTATAATTCTTGTATCCTACTCCTCTGGGTCTATCGGAAACATTCTCTCGACTTGTTCGGAGAAAGAGTGCGTACATCCTGACCCCCAAACCCTACTTTTGCGGGATATACTGGGTTGTTCTTGTTGTCAGTGGCGGCCGCAGCACTTTCTGAAAAGTGGGGCAGACTTTCGGACTTGTAAAATTCATAGTACTCAATACGAAAATAATAACATCGTCAATTCATCCACAATAGCATTCAATGATACAAGTCTTCAAATAAATTCAAATGTTCAACATGAACCATTTAAAGTGAATATATATATATATATATATATATATATATATATATATATATATATATATATATATATATATATATGGAAGATTATAGCAATTGTGAGTTGAATATGTAGGGTAAGAAAACTCTAAGCCTCACAAAATCATAAATTTCATTCTAAAAATCACATACATATAAAATAATTAAAACACGAAATTAACTCCCAAAATCACAAACCCTAATCAAAACTTCACAAAATTGACTCTCTAAATCAAACCCTGATTTCACCAATTGATTTCAAAATCAAAACCCTAAACTAATTCTCATATTCTACTTATAAATCGAATCTCATAAATTCACAAAGTATAACATTACCCTTTTCAATTTGGATTTGGGGTTTGGGGAAGAATTGGGATTTGGGGAAGAACAAGTCCGTGCACTGCAGGCTTGCAGCAGGGCTGTAGTACGTTGCAGCGGAGCCGCCATGCCGGATTTGGAGAGGAGCAATGATGGTGCGAGGACTGCTGGATTCGGAGAGGAGCAATGGTGGTGCGAGGACCACAACTATAACGGCCCAGAATTATGATTTCCGGGTTACGTTTCAAGGGATGAAACCCCTTGTTCGGATCTTGCAATCCAGGTACGGGTCAAGGTTTCAAACTCATTTTAAGATTAGTAGAAAGAGGGATTTCGAACCCTAAAATCTCGAAGGGCTGTTGGGTACCCTTAACCTGTCCTAAGACCATGTCGCGAAATCCAATTCAAACGAAAGTAAAGCGGAAGCAAAGTTAAGGTACAAATGTCACGACAAAGCCGGGTCAAAACCAAATCATAAGTGAGTGATTACCATTTTACCAACTTAGAATGTTAGCCAGATTCTCCGACTCGCCAAAAGGAAACCCCGTCATCGAGCACTCAAATCTGCATAAAATACCTTTAAAAGAAGAACGGGGAAAGGAGTCAGATCGAGCCACTCATGCGGGACCGGCAGTCCTCGCTGAGGCCACATAGTATGTGCTATACCTAATAAAGATGCTCTAATGCAGTACGAAAGTCAAACACACTAGCATGCTCCTAGTTCATAATAATGTGCAGAAATACTGTAAAGGGCCCAAGACAATGCCAAATGGCATATCCCTCTCCTACCTCCACCCCCTTCCGATAGGGCGGAGACTGGCCAGCTCGTGAATGCATTCCATCATAATCGGGCGGCACGCATGCCTAACCCGCTCCACAATAAAGCCCGCAGGCATCTCATAATATAAGGAAGTTCATGACTCGATTGACTCAGGGTACCCGATGAGACTGGGCTACCCTATGACCCTAGCAAAGACTCTAGGACTATCACAGATAACGGCCGTTCTGTTTCAAACGCAATAAGTAAGCAGATGCTCATTCAATTAGTGCAACCTAAACAGGATACTACATTGCATGCTTTTATGCATATGCAACACCTAACATAAAATGCAACAACAGGCATGAATGTCCAACCTGAGTAAGCCCCCTAAGGAACTTACCTGAAGATGCAGAACAGCAGGATAATACAAGCAAGGGCCCAAATGCAAGTCCAAAGCAATCCAAAAGCAATACACACCTATCATCAAGCCACTTCCGTAAGCTACCAGACCAACATTCACCAATCCAAGATCAAATAGTTCAAGTTCCGTCAAATCCCTTCTTTAATATTGAATATTAAAATAGTATTTCAAAACTCGTTTCCCAAAGGTTTCCAACTCTTAAATCTCAAGTTAAGTCAACTCATTTTTCTTTCTTTTTTTTAAAACAATTTCTCAAATCATATTATAGAAATAATTCCGGCATTTTATTTCAAAACTTTGACTTTAAGGTTTCAAGTAATTTAAGACATGGATAAACATTTCTAAAATAAATCCATCTTTATAAAACCCCATTTATAACTCAAATTCGTCAATTCACTTTAAAATCTCATTTATAAAAAACATCCAATAACATACTCCAAGTACTATTTAAAGTATAAGAAATCACCAAAAACAAATCCATTTTAATATCCCATATTTATAAAACAATAATACCAATTTACTTTACCATTTCCAAAATCAAATATTAAAACAACACATAACCACATAGTATATAAAGATTCCAATTAATTCTATACTTTAAACAAATACACAATATTTAATGATTTTACAGAAAATATATTTATCACTAAAATCAGAATTAACGTATACTAATAATTTAATAGGCTAACAATAATTAAATATAACTCATAACATATAGTCATAAGTTCATACCATGTAATATATAACCCAACAATAACTTAACAATTTATAAAACAAAACCCATCAAGCCCAAACCGAGAGCCCAATCCCAACCCGGATCAAAAGCCCAACCCGAAAATGGAAACCGGATCCACCCACTCCCAACTCAATACCCACCAGGAAATGATATAACCCGTTTGTGAAATCCGAATCCGAGCCTAGATCCAATAAATTAGGCCCAAATGGATGTCTTCCAATTTCGGAATAGGCCCAACCAAAACTAGACCTGACTTGATTAAAATGAACCGAACCGAACCGGGATGTAAAAGAAAATGGATGAACCGGCCCAAGGAAAGAAATTGAAACTGAACCCGTCTCCCTCCCTGCTTCCCAGTTTCAATCGAACACAGCAACGGAAACATGAAGGAGAAAAGATGGAGGAAAAGGCTCGCCGAAAACGAAATTGAGACCCGACCAATCTTCCGACATCATGGACACGAAACCGGACAAGAAAAGGAGAAAGAGAGAGATTCTCACCGAGCCTTTCGAACTCGCCGGAGACGACATTGACAGTGCTCGGTTGGCGCTCGGTGTGGCTCGTCGGGGCTCTATCCGGCTTCCTCGGAGTCGGTATCGGCCTCTTTTGGGTCTAGTAAGGTGGAGGAGCTAGTAAAGGTACTGTTTTGTAATGTTTTAAGTCGAAACGGAACAAAACAACGAAACCGACCTCGGATACAAATGCAGGGGAGGAAGCTGTCTCGAGGCTCCGACGGAGCTCCGGGGTGCGCCTGGGCTTCATCTTCTTCATCTCAAAATGTCGGAGGAGGCTTCTGCTCGGAGGAAAAGAGAAAGGAGGGAGAAGCTGCTACTGGGTTGCTCGATGGAACGAGAGAGAGAAGGGGTGAGGTGGGTGGTTGCTCTGGAGGCTGAGCCTCTCGGCTTCTTTACTCGCCGGAAGGGAGGGTCTGGGATTGCCGCCGCCCGTACACGAAAAGAGGAGGCGGAGGAAGTACTCGGCGCTGGCGACAGGAAACGGAAAGGAAAGGTGGGGTTTGCGGTTGCTCGGCGAGACAGAGGCAGGAAATGTGGTGCTCGGCGGCTTCAACAGAAATAGAGGAGGAAGCTGGTGATTGGTGGTCTTGAATCTAGAGGATAGGGCTCGGTGGAGAAACGAAGGGAAAGGAGAGGCTCCTCCTGGCACTTGCAGTGAATGGGAAGAGGGGAAGTGAGGGAAAGGTTTTCGTGGGTCTGTGTCTGTGGGTAAATTGGAGGATTGCATCTTTATACATAAAAGACAAAAATTGTACAGACTGTGAAAGGCAAGGTAAAGGGTTCATGGCACAAAAGAGTGTAGGAAGGCACATGGGAGAGGAGGTAGGAAGAGCTGTAGGTGTGTGCCCCAAAATGGAAAAGATGCAGCTAGAGGCTATCACGGATTGAGACTGGAATGAATGGGTGGAAGAAGACATCAAAGTGGTTCCAATATAAATTTTAAATATCCCAAATAAAATCCCGAAACCCACTTGCTCGATTCTATCCCGACCCGAAATTTCAAATTGAATTTGTAAATCATTACCGGAATTAAATTAATCTATCAAGACTCGCAACTCGAAAGCGGAATCAAATTCCGTCAAAATTAAAATTTTAAAACGACGCCGGAAGGATTTTAAAATACGATTTTTAAGGCGAATATGAGGATTTTCAAATATCCGAATTTTTGACATAAACCCCTTTTATTTTATTAATTATTAAAATTTATTATTTAAAAATCCGAGCCTTTACATCATCCACCTCTAAAAATAAGTCTCGTCCCCGAGACTAAAACCAAAATAAAGTAGGGGATGAAGTTGAAATTGACGAGTCCAAGGACCATGTCCAAGGATCTTGTAAGCATCTCGGTTGCGTCTTCCGGGATTCTCACAACATCCTAGTCACGGTCGTGACATCTCCAATTGGCCTTGACAAGTATGCAATAAGCGCCCCTATCACATCCTCGCTTCGACTTTTCGGAAGTATCACAACTCTATAAGTTCTACAATAGCACCACTAGGTCTTAGCAAGCACCCTATAGGCGCCCCCATAAAATGCATGTATCCACTTCGTGAAGTATCATAGAGTTGATCGGGTTTGAAAAGTTTCAAAAGGGATTCCGCAATTGAAAATATAGATTAGCCTCAAAATCGTTGAAATTCTCGGTAACGTTTATTCCTTACAAATCTAAGCTAATCCTTTTCAAAACCATTCAAATCTTCAAATCCAACGTTTAACCAAGCAACTTCACACAAAAACAAGTAAAATCGTATCGATCAAAATTTCGTCAAAATCCTCCAAAACCAAATCAGTTTCCCGCATAACAATCAATCAATTTCAGAAGCTCGGAGGTGGAATCATCCACCTCTAAGGGCTAGTCCCATATTCTCTTCCTAGTTTCAATAGTCAAATCAATCTATCAATCTCAATTCAAGCAAGATTCACAAGTCATAAGCAATGCATAACCACATAACCAATCGATCCTCAACGAGTACATCATATGACAAGTCTCAAACATATGCCAGCACACTGCCACAAGATCACATCAACGCCTCCACATCATACTAAAGGTCATAATATGCACCTATGCCAAAATCACAACACATATCTCGATATCACACCAAGGTCATAACAGGTACATCCTCATCATAAAGTCAACGAATCAAACTCATTGTCAACACATCAACACAACAAGTCATGTTATTCAGATTCCGCGAAAAGGGATGTTAACGGTATATCGGTCATCGAATGTCAGCATATTCGCTAAACATCATCTTAACTCATCACAATGTCATATAACAATCATTTAGAAATCTGGTATCATTATCTCATATATACAAATAATATTCATCCTCGAAGTCATATTCATCATATAACATACCCACAATCATGCTTAACGAACATATAAAATAACATCATGCTTTATCACCCCATAATATAATATCATGTTTTCACATAACAACATGTCATTATTTCATGATTCATGTAACACATAACATGGTAGTAATGCTTCAATATATCATGATATCACTAGTCACTACCAATCACAATTCAGTATTTGCATAAAAACATGTAATATCAGTCTATATCAGGTTCATCATGGTTGCTATCTAACATTGTGTCAGTACATTTTAATAAATCACATAATAAAAAAAAAGATATGCACATCATACTAGTCAAAATTAAACACAATCCCTACTCGCCCATCTCCACTCTCAAGCCAAGACCAATCCTCTTCTAGACTCACCAACATCAACTTAGACAAAATTCCCTAAAGAAATCCCAATTCATCCCAATGCTCAATCTCGCCCTCATTCCACCAAACACTCACACACCATCCACCTCTAAGAATCCAACTCCTATCTCTAACTCCATACCCGAGTACCCTCTCATACTATATCCTCACTTCTCTTAAGGCAATTTCTTACACTTCCCAAACTTCCCAAGATATCAGCAGCATCATGCCTTGCAAAATTCCTAAGGCTCACTCAGTCTTACCTAAGCCCGCATCCCTTTCTCGTGACTCACCTCCTAATACCATCGATCATGCCAACTGCCTAAAATCCTTTCACCACTCTCCAACCACGCTACCAAATGACCTCACCCACAGGTTTAAGGAAGAAGCAACCATGAAAATCAGCAAACATAAGATCTACATCATATCAACTAGCATTTATAAACATAATATCATGTGTTCAGCAAGGCTCAGTTTACCATCATGCTCAATAATCACTGCAAACATCATATATGAACGTAATCACTGCAAACATCATATATGAACTTAATCAAGTTAAGCTAGCATATTGCATTATAACCTTATCAGATACAATTAAGGTCTCTTAGCATATGTAGTTCACATTTTACAAGCAAATGAATTCAAATCATTCTTAGCAACTTAGAGTAGCAACACGTCAAGACATCATGGTACATGAGATCTATAAGTCATCAAATCATATCATCATAGGCAACAGGCAATCAGGAAACGGTCATTATCAAGTCAGCACATTAACACATAAGTCTCGTCGCTAGGTCAGTGCAATATCGTCGTCAACAAATTCAAAAGGGTTAGCAATTCGAACGGAGAACAATCACGTTTGCAAGTCATATTGTACACAGTAACCGTAATTCTCGATGCGTGCCCGTTCCGCCGACATTGTTGATCCTGAGGCCTGTGGGTTATGGGCCCACGCTTCCTCTGCGCTGCTCTATCGCTACCTAACTTCTCGTTTCCTTTTTCATGTGGCCGCTCGTCCAACGTATCGCGTAGGAGTTCAAGTTAGCGGAGATAGGGGAGTGACAAGAGAAGACAACCCAAATTCATTTCGGGGACAACCACGGACCACAACTAAAGATGACAATACCGGAGACTAGACTCTAACCCGAGGATAGCAACAACGCCCTTATGGAGGTCTATTAGGTTGCAATTGTGACAGGCAGACACAAATTCATCATGGGGCATATCAATCATATTAATCCACACTAACATGTACCTATCTCAAGGAGCACGACATACGCATTCATTCCAAAATGACATAGTCAAGTCCTACACTGATGCATGTGAGACGAGCTAACAACTTATTATTCCATAAAAGCAAAGATGCCTACTAATTCCAAGCAAATTATGCGGAGCCAATAATGGTCATGCAGGATTTAACGAGGATGGCAAGTACCATGTATATGAAAAATGAACGAGCATGGTATACATATCACAAATGAGACCAACATAGGATGGCAAGGTACATAATAATAATGAACTAATCATCATACGAGAATGCATAAGGGCAGCATAGTAATCATCACATTTAACAACAAGGATCATATAATAGGTTAAGAATGGCATTTAATCATATGACGAGATACATTTAGAAAGCATGGGTCCTACATGATGCTAGCGATACATGATAATGCATGGGCATAATCAAGAGTCATTTAAAAGAGTTCAACATAATATTCACGAAATATGAGGCATCATCAAAAGTAACAAGGAGGACATCATGAGCGATATATTGTAATAATGCTAGGAATGAACCGTCACAGAGCACTTAAATGGTACAATAGCTATCACATTGTAGAACAAGTACGACATGTAAACATTTAGCGAGTTACATTGGAAATCATAAGCCCTACAAGACACTACTAGCACATATCAGACATGAACACAATCAAGGTAACTCGACTAACTTCATTCTAGCATTCATACATCATGCGTATGCGAAATCATGATATAGTGTGGTGTGTGATCATGTGAGGTGCCAAGTCATACATCCATGCAAGTACAAGAGGATATCATAGAGTAATGGAGAAACACTACCGAGCGATAACATGTAAGCATACTAGGATAAACCATCACAGAAAGCAATTGATAATCGAGTTCAACATCAATCTAATCTGCATGAGTGAGACATGTTAAGGTGATAGAAAAGGGGAGAGGCCACACTATCAAGACCCTAGCTCAAGAGAGGTTCAACAATAATGTAGGCAAGGTACATCACGCATTAGTTACAATCAAGGGTCCTATATGACACCAATGGCTCATCACAACATGCGATGCATGCATGCATTTAATCATAACGATATGTAAGAAATCAATTATACATTACATTACACTGATATAGAAGCATGAGAAAAGTTCAACAATGCATAATACGAGTCCAAGTAATGGGAAATACGATTAGCATACAGGGCATGAGTGCAGATCAACACATACTAGGATAAAACATGCATTTCTCAAGACCCAATTGTACCACCTATTCTCCATCCAGCGCAAGTAATCACACCACAACACCATTTGCAAAACAATCAACATTAATTAATCTGACGAATGCAGAGCCGATGGGCATACTATAGATTCTTGACACAAAAGGATAATAGGAATTGACACGTCATCATCCAACATGCTAAGACGATCATCTACAAGCACTAATACAAAGAGGAGTTAATCACACTATCATGAACCTAATTCAGGAGGAGGTAACGATCAAGTAGGTTCATATCATGTGGTTCATGCTTCCAATCGATCATACAGTCAATAGGCCAAGTGAACATGCTATAACGACATATAGTCATTATACGAGGCAAGACGCAACACGAGACTTGAGCAATGCAACTAAACATGACATGAGCTTAAACAATAAAATCACGACAGAAAGCAAGGGATAACATGAGCAGCTTTTACCAATGATCATTTGCAAGGTACATGCGAGAAATTACAAAATCATGTCGCACAATTCAGAGAGAGTCACCATTACAACCGGACAAAGATCTCTAAGGGCAACCATTGACCTTCCCCAACTGACTCATCACCCCTCTTCCCCGTGGGACTTTGGTACGACTCTTTGTGGTAAGAAAACACTAGATAATCATCATAAGAATCAAGAAAGACAGCCCCAGGGCACCTTACTTCTTACTCAAAGTGACATCAAAAACTTCCAACACTTACTCAGACAACCTTAATATCCACCCATGATTCCCGACACAATGTGTTTACCAACCCAATTCCCCGTGGAAGACACTGACATCCAGGAAAAGGCTAGATAGAACCGTCAAAGGTTAATATAGTGGAAGGGGCTGTTCCACACGAGCTGGGTTTGACAACGTATAAATAAAGGCACTCCCGCTATCCCTTTGCACAGGTAAGTCAATGCACATTTAATTGTTAGACATACCAATCAGACTTTAGCATATCAAGCTATCTAATGTCGCTCTTCGAGGAGCGACTGACCGGAGGGGCAAAAACCTCGCGATCCTACCTAACTCGCCACTCCAACCACCCTGGTGCAATCTCCTTGGAGTCTTCTGGACCCACTGTAAGAGAAAGCTATTATTTTGCCTACCGTTCCCAACTACACCCAATAGGGGTAGTCTAACGCCTTTACTACCCACTCGTGTCCCCGTTTGGTCGGTTTTTCTCATTTATTATAAGTCGAGTTCATTACTTAGTCCAGTTTGGGGTTAGACGTCTTAAGTTCATTTTGCCCCTTCAAAACATCTTCAAATCCTTTGAAATCCATGGGCGGTTTTCCAAAACATACACTCGACCCTTGCGTACCCGAATTGCACAACCTCAGCTCTGATACCATCTTTGTAACGGCCCAGAATTATGATTTCCGGGTTACGTTTCAAGGGATGAAACCCCTTGTTCGGATCTTGCAATCCAGGTACGGGTCAAGGTTTCAAACTCATTTTAAGATTAGTAGAAAGAGGGATTTCGAACCCTAAAATCTCGAAGGGTTGTTGGGTACCCTTAACCTGTCCTAAGACCATGTCGCGAAATCCAATTCAAACGAAAGTAAAGCGGAAGCAAAGTTAAGGTACAAATGTCACGACAAAGCCGGGTCAAAACCAAATCATAAGTGAGTGATTACCATTTTACCAACTTAGAATGTTAGCCAGATTCTCCGACTCGCCAAAAGGAAACCCCGTCATCGAGCACTCAAATCTGCATAAAATACCTTTAAAAGAAGAACGGGGAAAGGAGTCAGATCGAGCCACTCATGCGGGACCGGCAGTCCTCGCTGAGGCCACATAGTATGTGCTATACCTAATAAAGATGCTCTAATGCAGTACGAAAGTCAAACACACTAGCATGCTCCTAGTTCATAATAATGTGCAGAAATACTGTAAAGGGCCCAAGACAATGCCAAATGGCATATCCCTCTCCTACCTCCACCCCCTTCCGATAGGGCGGAGACTGGCCAGCTCGTGAATGCATTCCATCACAATCGGGCGGCACGTATGCCTAACCCGCTCCACAATAAAGCCCGCAGGCATCTCATAATATAAGGAAGTTCATGACTCGATTGACTCAGGGTACCCGATGAGACTGGGCTACCCTATGACCCTAGCAAAGACTCTAGGACTATCACAGATAACGGCCGTTCTGTTTCAAACGCAATAAGTAAACAGATGCTCATTCAATTAGTGCAACCTAAACAGGATACTACATGGCATGCTTTTATGCATATGCAACACCTAACATAAAATGCAACAACAGGCATGAATGTCCAACCTGAGTAAGCCCCCCTAAGGAACTTACCTGAAGATGCAGAACAGCAGGATAATACAAGCAAGGGCCCAAATGCAAGTCCAAAGCAATCCAAAAGCAATACACACCTATCATCAAGCCACTTCCGTAAGCTACCAGACCAACATTCACCAATCCAAGATCAAATAGTTCAAGTTCCGTCAAATCCCTTCTTTAATATTGAATATTAAAATAGTATTTCAAAACTCGTTTCCCAAAGGTTTCCAACTCTTAAATCTCAAGTTAAGTCAACTCATTTTTCTTTCTTTTTTTTTAAAACAATTTCTCAAATCATATTATAGAAATAATTCCGGCATTTTATTTCAAAACCTTGACTTTAAGGTTTCAAGTAATTTAAGACATGGATAAACATTTCTAAAATAAATCCATCTTTATAAAACCCCATTTATAACTCAAATTCGTCAATTCACTTTAAAATCTCATTTATAAAAAACATCCAATAACATACTCCAAGTACTATTTAAAGTATAAGAAATCACCAAAAACAAATCCATTTTAATATCCCATATTTATAAAACAATAATACCAATTTACTTTACCATTTCCAAAATCAAATATTAAAACAACACATAACCACATAGTATATAAAGATTCCAATTAATTCTATACTTTAAACAAATACACAATATTTAATGATTTTACAGAAAATATATTTATCACTAAAATCAGAATTAACGTATACTAATAATTTAATAGGCTAACAATAATTAAATATAACTCATAACATATAGTCATAAGTTCATACCATGTAATATATAACCCAACAATAACTTAACAATTTATAAAACAAAACCCATCAAGCCCAAACCGAGAGCCCAATCCCAACCCGGATCAAAAGCCCAACCCGAAAATGGAAACCGGATCCACCCACTCCCAACTCAATACCCACCAGGAAATGATATAACCCGTTTGTGAAATCCGAATCCGAGCCTAGATCCAATAAATTAGGCCCAAATGGATGTCTTCCAATTTCGGAATAGGCCCAACCAAAACCAGACCTGACTTGATTAAAATGAACCGAACCGAACCGGGATGTAAAAGAAAATGGATGAACCGGCCCAAGGAAAGAAATTGAAACTGAACCCGTCTCCCTCCCTGCTTCCCAGTTTCAACCGAATACAGCAACGGAAACATGAAGGAGAAAAGATGGAGGAAAAGGCTCGCCGAAAACGAAATTGAGACCCGACCAATCTTCCGACATCATGGACACGAAACCGGACAAGAAAAGGAGAAAGAGAGAGATTCTCACCGAGCCTTTCGAACTCGCCGGAGACGACATTGACAGTGCTCGGTTGGCGCTCGGTGTGGCTCGTCGGGGCTCTATCCGGCTTCCTCGGAGTCGGTATCGGCCTCTTTTGGGTCTAGTAAGGTGGAGGAGCTAGTAAAGGTACTGTTTTGTAATGTTTTAAGTCGAAACGGAACAAAACAACGAAACCGACCTCGGATACAAATGCAGGGGAGGAAGCTGTCTCGAGGCTCCGACGGAGCTCCGGGGTGCGCCTGGGCTTCATCTTCTTCATCTCAAAATGTCGGAGGAGGCTTCTGCTCGGAGGAAAAGAGAAAGGAGGGAGAAGCTGCTACTGGGTTGCTCGACGGAACGAGAGAGAGAAGGGGTGAGGTGGGTGGTTGCTCTGGAGGCTGAGCCTCTCGGCTTCTTTACTCGCCGGAAGGGAGGGTCTGGGATTGCCGCCGCCCGTACACGAAAAGAGGAGGCGGAGGAAGTACTCGGCGCTGGCGACAGGAAACGGAAAGGAAAGGTGGGGTTTGCGGTTGCTCGGCGAGACAGAGGCAGGAAATGTGGTGCTCGGCGGCTTCAACAGAAGTAGAGGAGGAAGCTGGTGATTGGTGGTCTTGAATCTAGAGGATAGGGCTCGGTGGAGAAACGAAGGGAAAGGAGAGGCTCCTCCTGGCACTTGCAGTGAATGGGAAGAGGGGAAGTGAGGGAAAGGTTTTCGTGGGTCTGTGTCTGTGGGTAAATTGGAGAATTGCATCTTTATACATAAAAGACAAAAATTGTACAGACTGTGAAAGGCAAGGTAAAGGGTTCATGGCACAAAAGAGTGTAGGAAGGCACATGGGAGATGATAGCACACATTTAGGTAGGCATATTAGGATGCATTTAGCATGATTTAGATGTGCATAACGTATAAGGTTAAGCTAGATTTGCATTTATACTTGTGTTGTTGGTGGAGTCGGAATCTACACACTTTTATGGATTATTTCAGGTATATGTGGATCCGACGAGGAATGAGGAAGCTCATGGATGAAGGAAGAGTGAAGAGGAGGAGGAAAAGTGAAGAGCTCGGGAGCGGAATCGAAGTTAGAGAGCCTAAGTGAAGAACAAGTCGGCAGAAGTTGTCGCCAGACATGCTGAACTTGTTTCGCACTTTCTGGAGGCCTCGGTTGTCCGATTGACTATTATGACCATGCGTTGGAAAGATCTTTCCGAGATCTACAACTTTCGTGTTGACATCGGGACCAAATTCGAAGAGGAAAATTCGCTGTGAACAGTAAAAGCCGCCCCGCGGCCAAGCTAGCCGCCCCGCGGCCCGAAGCTCTGACGAAGGATTTCGCTGATCGCCGGCCGCCCCGCGGCCTATGCAGAAACGCCGAAATATGTTAATGGACGTTTTATCTCTTTAATTAGGTTTTTAGAATTATTATTTGGCCGACTCTTTTGAGGCTATTTAAGGACTATTAGGTTATTTTCTTATACATCTAACTCATCATCTAATTCATTACTTTATACACTTGGAGATTATCAATTGAGAGAACTCTAGAGGAGAGCCTCCATGGCCATATATGGAGTGCTAAACTCTTTCGTTTCTTCTATGGATTGAAGCTTTGGTTTGATAAAGTTGTGAGATTTCTATTCTTGTTCTATTCCTATTGATTCGTATTGATTCTTTTGCGAATATTGTTGATTTCTTCTAGTCCGTACAACTGGTTGAGATTATTGCTAGGATTTTGTAGATTCCTCGTAGCGAACCTTAATCCATAGTAGCAATCATGCCTTTTTAGGACTCGTAGGACTAAATTGGTGTGTAGAGAATCAATTATATGTTAAATGCTGGCTCGTAGCTTGGTGTTGCATGTATCCTGGTTAATCCTTAATCTTAATGCTACTATTAGGTTAAATCTTGACCGTGTTAGGGTTATCTAATTAGTAAGGGTTACTAGGACTCGTAGGACTAGTAATTTACACAAGATCAGGACAGGGACAATAATAGGATGAAAAGAGAACTTGAAGAAGAATCGAGGATCAACTAACCAAACTAAAGTGGATATTTGTAGATGAAACTATTTTCTCAATTGTTATCTCTACTAACTTGTTTATAGTTTCTTTTATCATTTTCAATCACCAAAACCCCTCTTTTCTACTAATTGGTAAATATACATTGCTTAGAAATACTTGATTCTCTGTGGGATCGACCTCTTACTTGCTTACTATACTAGTTTGTAGGTTTGAGTTATACTTTGATAGGAACAACGACAGTTTCCTCCTGTCAAATTTTGGCGCCGTTGCCGGGGAATCAAAGTTTATTTCTTTGTTTTGTGTGTTTATCAATTTTGTATATATCTAATTTGTTGTGAACCTATCTTACGGTTCATAACACCCTTGCTACTAACTTTTTAGATGTTGAGGTTATTGCAGTTTGAAGGTGAAAACTTTCACCAATATCTTACCAGATTGCAGAGATATGTTGACATTTGTGATTCACGGGGTTATCAAGACAGCATCCGAGATATGATTGTTTGCATAATTGACGGGATGACTGCTGAGACACGGACGCTTGCTGAGCACATGAGTAATGGAGGCCTAGCACGGTTAGGTTTGTCGGGGATGTGGGATTTTTTTTGTTACATGGGTTACCATGTTGCACAGGAAGAATCTTTCACTTCGATATCTCCACCAATGGAGGACTCTGTCATATATCCGGATGATGAAATCCAAGCCCTTACTCAAGCGATACAGGAGAATGGTCAAGCGATACAGGAGAATGGTGAGAGGATCAAAAACTTGGGGGAACAATTGAGCCAACTTATTCAAACATCGAGCGAGATAACAGCAAATCGGATGGCCGCCCCTCAAGTTGATAAAGAAAGCAAAACCATTCCACCATCCCTTGAGACATTGAAGGATGCAAGAATGGAAGATCCTGTCGAAGTCATTGTTCTTAATTCATTCCCTCCTAGTTGGTTTCATAACGAGGAGGAATTGTTCATAGACAACGATAGTTTCTTTGCCGATGGAGAAGATGGTCCAGTGCTTCCTGACATGGAATCTCATGAGTCGACGCATGAGGTTTCAGATGTTGTGTCTCGTACTCCATCCAATGAATTTAGTCTGATCTCCCCCGTTGATGAACCATGTCCAGAGCCACCTGCTGAGGCTCGAGAGGTAATACAGGTAAACGTTTGCAATTTGGAAGGTAATGATGATTATGTTGATCCTTTTAATTGTTATTTTGAAAAGCCACCAGTGGAACTGAACTGGTGGTATCATATTCCATCAGTAGGGAGTCATACCTTTGATAAATTGAAAGTGTTTCTAACCTATATAGTATTATATAATTTCAATTTATTTGTGTGCTATGACGTCTTATGTAAGATGTGTGCAGAGGAATATGACAAACTACTGAGGGCTTTGACGATGTCTGATAGGTAAGGAATTAAGATTGAGAATAAGTCATGCCGATGACATAAAACAAAGGCGCTGCTTGGGAGGCAACCCAAGGTTGAAAGCTGAAAAGGGAAGAGGCCACCCCGCGGCTTGTACGGGCCGCCCCGCAGCTAGGTCTTGTCTCAGGCCGCCCTGCGGCTTAGCATGGCCGCCCCGCGGCCTCTGACGGGACTGACAGTTTCCTCTCCTCACCTCCCCTCCCAGACCTACCAACCCTACAATTAGCATGTCAGTTTTCTCTCTTTCCTTCAGATTTTGATCTTTTGTTGTTTTTAATTTATATTCATTGAGGACAATGAAAGATTTAAGTGTGGGGGAGGGATTGCATTGCATATAGATATATTTTGCATATCATGTTTATTTATGTTTTCATATTTATTTTTACTCATATATTGCATTTGTTAAAAAAAAATCCAAAAATATCATGCATTGCATACACTTTAGGTCTTATTTTCCCATCTAGGCTACTTGTCCTCTATATTTATCTTATCATGTGCCCCATGACTTGCTTGAAGTGTTTGAAACTTTGAATTGTTTTATAGACTTTTTGGGAACATGATTGATGAGAAAATTGAGCATGTATAGTCTTTGGAATTTAAGTGGTATTGAAGTTCTAACAAATTGACCTTGTGAGTTGTTTTGGCTTTATTGGGACTACACATATATGTCCTCTAGTTTCTTTTTGTGTGAATACTCTCCTTGATTACTTCCTCTTTAAATTGCGTTTAGATATCTCTATTGAGGCTGCATTTATATGATTTTTGCATGTAACCTTAAAGTGATTGAGGCATGATTTTCTTTTAGCCATAATATACACTATCCACCCGTATACATTATCCTTTGCTTGAAGCCAATTTGAGCCTTATAAGCCTATTTTGTTAGCTCCACAAAATCTTCCTAGCCAATTATTAGCCTGACCCATCCGGGAATTAGGAGAAGAGTTGGTGAATATCATGATGTATTGATGGAGTTGCTTTGAGTTGAGAAATTATGTTGGGTGATTCATTTGTACTTCATAGAGATGGTTTTTATGTGCTTATTACTTGGGACCTAAGGAGGATAAAATTCACTTAGGGGTAAAAGTCAAGAAAATAAAAAGAAAGAAAAGAAAAAAATCATTATCAAAAGAAAAAAAAAATGAATGAGTTTGCGTGGTTATTTAAGAAGTATGCTTGCATTGTATTGTGAATGAGTGCATGTTATTGGAATGGTATATGAAGTGTTTTGGTGTTGGTGTTTTTCTGGTTGTTTACTAACCCTTTTTCCCGGATTTTTAGCACCACATAACCTAAATTCACAAAGTATAACATTACCCTTTTCAATTTGGATTTGGGGTTTGGGGAAGAATTGGGATTTGGGGAAGAACAAGTCCGTGCACTGCAGGCTTGCAGCAGGGCTGTAGTACGTTGCAGCGGAGCCGCCATGCCGGATTTGGAGAGGAGCAATGATGGTGCGAGGACTGCTGGATTCGGAGAGGAGCAATGGTGGTGCGAGGACCACAACTATAACGGCCCAGAATTGTGATTTCCGGGTTACGTTTCAAGGGATGAAACCCCTTGTTCGGATCTTGCAATCCAGGTACGGGTCAAGGTTTCAAACTCATTTTAAGATTAGTAGAAAGAGGGATTTCGAACCCTAAAATCTCGAAGGGTTGTTGGGTACCCTTAACCTGTCCTAAGACCATGTCGCGAAATCCAATTCAAACGAAAGTAAAGCGGAAGCAAAGTTAAGGTACAAATGTCACGACAAAGCCGGGTCAAAACCAAATCATAAGTGAGTGATTACCATTTTACCAACTTAGAATGTTAGCCAGATTCTCCGACTCGCCAAAAGGAAACCCCGTCATCGAGCACTCAAATCTGCATAAAATACCTTTAAAAGAAGAACGGAGAAAGGAGTCAGATCGAGCCACTCATGCGGGACCGGCAGTCCTCGCTGAGGCCACATAGTATGTGCTATACCTAATAAAGATGCTCTAATGCAGTACGAAAGTCAAACACACTAGCATGCTCCTAGTTCATAATAATGTGCAGAAATACTGTAAAGGGCCCAAGACAATGCCAAATGGCATATCCCTCTCCTACCTCCACCCCCTTCCGATAGGGCGGAGACTGGCCAGCTCGTGAATGCATTCCATCATAATCGGGCGGCACGCATGCCTAACCCGCTCCATAATAAAGCCCGCAGGCATCTCATAATATAAGGAAGTTCATGACTCGATTGACTCAGGGTACCCGATGAGACTGGGCTACCCTATGACCCTAGCAAAGACTCTAGGACTATCACAGATAACGGCCGTTCTATTTCAAACGCAATAAGTAAGCAGATACTCATTCAATTAGTGCAAACTAAATAGGATACTACATGGCATGCTTTTATGCATATGCAACACCTAACATAAAATGCAACAACAGCATGAATTTCCAACCTGAGTAAGCCCCCTAAGGAACTTACCTGAAGATGCAGAACAGCAGGATAATATAAGCAAGGGCCCAAATGCAAGTCCAAAGCAATCCAAAAGCAATACACACCTATCATCAAGCCACTTCCGTAAGCTACCAGACCAACATTCACCAATCCAAGATCAAATAGTTCAAGTTCCGTCAAATCCCTTCTTTAATATTGAATATTAAAATAGTATTTCAAAACTCGTTTCCCAAAGGTTTCCAACTCTTAAATCTCAAGTTAAGTCAACTCATTTTTCTTTTTTTTTTTTTTAAAACAATTTCTCAAATCATATTATAGAAATAATTCCGGCATTTTATTTCAAAACCTTGACTTTAAGGTTTCAAGTAATTTAAGACATGGATAAACATTTCTAAAATAAATCCATCTTTATAAAACCCCATTTATAACTCAAATTCGTCAATTCACTTTAAAATCTCATTTATAAAAAACATCCAATAACATACTCCAAGTACTATTTAAAGTATAAGAAATCACCAAAAACAAATCCATTTTAATATCCCATATTTATAAAACAATAATACCAATTTACTTTACCATTTCCAAAATCAAATATTAAAACAACACATAACCACATAGTATATAAAGATTCCAATTAATTCTATACTTTAAACAAATACACAATATTTAATGATTTTACAGAAAATATATTTATCACTAAAATCAGAATTAACGTATACTAATAATTTAATAGGCTAACAATAATTAAATATAACTCATAACATATAGTCATAAGTTCATACCATGTAATATATAACCCAACAATAACTTAACAATTTATAAAACAAAACCCATCAAGCCCAAACCGAGAGCCCAATCCCAACCCGGATCAAAAGCCCAACCCGAAAATGGAAACCGGATCCACCCACTCCCAACTCAATACCCACCAGGAAATGATATAACCCGTTTGTGAAATCCGAATCCGAGCCTAGATCCAATAAATTAGGCCCAAATGGATGTCTTCCAATTTCGGAATAGGCCCAACCAAAACCAGACCTGACTTGATTAAAATGAACCGAACCGAACCGGGATGTAAAAGAAAATGGATGAACCGGCCCAAGGAAAGAAATTGAAACTGAACCCGTCTCCCTCCCTGCTTCCCAGTTTCAACCGAACACAGCAACGGAAACATGAAGGAGAAAAGATGGAGGAAAAGGCTCGCCGAAAACGAAATTGAGACCCGACCAATCTTCCGACATCATGGACACGAAACCGGACAAGAAAAGGAGAAAGAGAGAGATTCTCACCGAGCCTTTCGAACTCGCCGGAGACGACATTGACAATGCTCGGTTGGCGCTCGGTGTGGCTCATCGGGGCTCTATCCGGCTTCCTCGGAGTCGGTATCGGCCTCTTTTGGGTCTAGTAAGGTGGAGGAGCTAGTAAAGGTACTGTTTTGTAATGTTTTAAGTCGAAACGGAACAAAACAACGAAACCGACCTCGGATACAAATGCAGGGGAGGAAGCTGTCTCGAGGCTCCGACGGAGCTCCGGGGTGCGCCTGGGCTTCATCTTCTTCATCTCAAAATGTCGGAGGAGGCTTCTGCTCGGAGGAAAAGAGAAAGGAGGGAGAAGCTGCTACTGGGTTGCTCGATGGAACGAGAGAGAGAAGGGGTGAGGTGGGTGGTTGCTCTGGAGGCTGAGCCTCTCGGCTTCTTTACTCGCCGGAAGGGAGGGTCTGGGATTGCCGCCGCCCGTACACGAAAAGAGGAGGCGGAGGAAGTACTCGGCGCTGGCGACAGGAAACGGAAAGGAAAGGTGGGGTTTGCGGTTGCTCGGCGAGACAGAGGCAGGAAATGTGGTGCTCGGCGGCTTCAACAGAAATAGAGGAGGAAGCTGGTGATTGGTGGTCTTGAATCTAGAGGATAGGGCTCGGTGGAGAAACGAAGGGAAAGGAGAGGCTCCTCCTGGCACTTGCAGTGAATGGGAAGAGGGGAAGTGAGGGAAAGGTTTTCGTGGGTCTGTGTCTGTGGGTAAATTGGAGGATTGCATCTTTATACATAAAAGACAAAAATTGTACAGACTGTGAAAGGCAAGGTAAAGGGTTCATGGCACAAAAGAGTGTAGGAAGGCACATGGGAGAGGAGGTAGGAAGAGCTGTAGGTGTGTGCCCCAAAATGGAAAAGATGCAGCTAGAGGCTATCACGGATTGAGACTGGAATGAATGGGTGGAAGAAGACATCAAAGTGGTTCCAATATAAATTTTAAATATCCCAAATAAAATCCCGAAACCCACTTGCTCGATTCTATCCCGACCCGAAATTTCAAATTGAATTTGTAAATCATTACCGGAATTAAATTAATCTATCAAGACTCGCAACTCGAAAGCGGAATCAAATTCCGTCAAAATTAAAATTTTAAAACGATGCCGGAAGGATTTTAAAATACGATTTTTAAGGCGAATATGAGGATTTTCAAATATCCGAATTTTTGACATAAACCCCTTTTATTTTATTAATTATTAAAATTTATTATTTAAAAATCCGAGCCTTTACATCATCCACCTCTAAAAATAAGTCTCGTCCCCGAGACTAAAACCAAAATAAAGTAGGGGATGAAGTTGAAATTGACGAGTCCAAGGACCATGTCCAAGGATCTTGTAAGCATCTCGGTTGCGTCTTCCGGGATTCTCACAACATCCTAGTCACGGTCGTGACATCTCCAATTGGCCTTGACAAGTATGCAATAAGCGCCCCTATCACATCCTCGCTTCGACTTTTCGGAAGTATCACAACTCTATAAGTTCTACAATAGCACCACTAGGTCTTAGCAAGCACCCTATAGGCGCCCCCATAAAATGCATGTATCCACTTCGTGAAGTATCATAGAGTTGATCGGGTTTGAAAAGTTTCAAAAGGGATTCCGCAATTGAAAATATAGATTAGCCTCAAAATCGTTGAAATTCTCGGTAACGTTTATTCCTTACAAATCTAAGCTAATCCTTTTCAAAACCATTCAAATCTTCAAATCCAACGTTTAACCAAGCAACTTCACACAAAAACAAGTAAAATCGTATCGATCAAAATTTCGTCAAAATCCTCCAAAACCAAATCAGTTTCCCGCATAACAATCAATCAATTTCAGAAGCTCGGAGGTGGAATCATCCACCTCTAAGGGCTAGTCCCATATTCTCTTCCTAGTTTCAATAGTCAAATCAATCTATCAATCTCAATTCAAGCAAGATTCACAAGTCATAAGCAATGCATAACCACATAACCAATCGATCCTCAACGAGTACATCATATGACAAGTCTCAAACATATGCCAGCACACTGCCACAAGATCACATCAACGCCTCCACATCATACTAAAGGTCATAATATGCACCTATGCCAAAATCACAACACATATCTCGATATCACACCAAGGTCATAACAGGTACATCCTCATCATAAAGTCAACGAATCAAACTCATTGTCAACACATCAACACAACAAGTCATGTTATTCAGATTCCGCGAAAAGGGATGTTAACGGTATATCGGTCATCGAATGTCAGCATATTCGCTAAACATCATCTTAACTCATCACAATGTCATATAACAATCATTTAGAAATCTGGTATCATTATCTCATATATACAAATCATATTCATCCTCGAAGTCATATTCATCATATAACATACCCACAATCATGCTTAACGAACATATAAAATAACATCATGCTTTATCACCCCATAATATAATATCATGTTTTCACATAACAACATGTCATTATTTCATGATTCATGTAACACATAACATGGTAGTAATGCTTCAATATATCATGATATCACTAGTCACTACCAATCACAATTCAGTATTTGCATAAAAACATGTAATATCAGTCTATATCAGGTTCATCATGGTTGCTATCTAACATTGTGTCAGTACATTTTAATAAATCACATAATAAAAAAAAAGATATGCACATCATACTAGTCAAAATTAAACACAATCCCTACTCGCCCATCTCCACTCTCAAGCCAAGACCAATCCTCTTCTAGACTCACCAACATCAACTTAGACAAAATTCCCTAAAGAAATCCCAATTCATCCCAATGCTCAATCTCGCCCTCATTCCACCAAACACTCACACACCATCCACCTCTAAGAATCCAACTCCTATCTCTAACTCCATACCCGAGTACCCTCTCATACTATATCCTCACTTCTCTTAAGGCAATTTCTTACACTTCCCAAACTTCCCAAGATATCAGCAGCATCATGCCTTGCAAAATTCCTAAGGCTCACTCAGTCTTACCTAAGCCCGCATCCCTTTCTCGTGACTCACCTCCTAATACCATCGATCATGCCAACTGCCTAAAATCCTTTCACCACTCTCCAACCACGCTACCAAATGACCTCACCCACAGGTTTAAGGAAGAAGCAACCATGAAAATCAGCAAACATAAGATCTACATCATATCAACTAGCATTTATAAACATAATATCATGTGTTCAGCAAGGCTCAGTTTATCATCATGCTCAATAATCACTGCAAACATCATATATGAACGTAATCACTGCAAACATCATATATGAACTTAATCAAGTTAAGCTAGCATATTGCATTATAACCTTATCAGATACAATTAAGGTCTCTTAGCATATGTAGTTCACATTTTACAAGCAAATGAATTCAAATCATTCTTAGCAACTTAGAGTAGCAACACGTCAAGACATCATGGTACATGAGATCTATAAGTCATCAAATCATATCATCATAGGCAACAGGCAATCAGGAAACGGTCATTATCAAGTCAGCACATTAACACATAAGTCTCGTCGCTAGGTCAGTGCAATATCGTCGTCAACAAATTCAAAAGGGTTAGCAATTCGAACGGAGAACAATCACGTTTGCAAGTCATATTGTACACAGTAACCGTAATTCTCGATGCGTGCCCGTTCCGCCGACATTGTTGATCCTGAGGCCTGTGGGTTATGGGCCCACGCTTCCTCTGCGCTGCTCTATCGCTACCTAACTTCTCGTTTCCTTTTTCATGTGGCCGCTCGTCCAACGTATCGCGTAGGAGTTCAAGTTAGCGGAGATAGGGGAGTGACAAGAGAAGACAACCCAAATTCATTTCGGGGACAACCACGGACCACAACTAAAGATGACAATACCGGAGACTAGACTCTAACCCGAGGATAGCAACAACGCCCTTATGGAGGTCTATTAGGTTGCAATTGTGACAGGCAGACACAAATTCATCATGGGGCATATCAATCATATTAATCCACACTAACATGTACCTATCTCAAGGAGCACGACATACGCATTCATTCCAAAATGACATAGTCAAGTCCTACACTGATGCATGTGAGACGAGCTAACAACTTATTATTCCATAAAAGCAAAGATGCCTACTAATTCCAAGCAAATTATGCGGAGCCAATAATGGTCATGCAGGATTTAACGAGGATGGCAAGTACCATGTATATGAAAAATGAACGAGCATGGTATACATATCACAAATGAGACCAACATAGGATGGCAAGGTACATAATAATAATGAACTAATCATCATACGAGAATGCATAAGGGCAGCATAGTAATCATCACATTTAACAACAAGGATCATATAATAGGTTAAGAATGGCATTTAATCATATGACGAGATACATTTAGAAAGCATGGGTCCTACATGATGCTAGCGATACATGATAAGGCATGGGCATAATCAAGAGTCATTTAAAAGAGTTCAACATAATATTCACGAAATATGAGGCATCATCAAAAGTAACAAGGAGGACATCATGAGCAATATATTGTAATAATGCTAGGAATGAACCGTCATAGAGCACTTAAATGGTCCAATAGCTATCACATTGTAGAACAAGTACGACATGTAAACATTTAGCGAGTTACATTGGAAATCATAAGCCCTACAAGACACTACTAGCACGTATCAGACATGAACACAATCAAGGTAACTCGACTAACTTCATTCTAGCATTCATACATCATGCGTATGCGAAATCATGATATAGTGTGGTGTGTGATCATGTGAGGTGCCAAGTCATACATCCATGCAAGTACAAGAGGATATCATAGAGTAATGGAGAAACACTACCGAGCGATAACATGTAAGCATACTAGGATAAACCATCACAGAAAGCAATTGATCATCGAGTTCAACATCAATCTAATCTGCATGAGTGAGACATGTTAAGGTGATAGAAAAGGGGAGAGGCCACACTATCAAGACCCTAGCTCAAGGGAGGTTCAACAATAATGTAGGCAAGGTACAGCACGCATTAGTTACAATCAAGGGTCCTATATGACACCAATGGCTCATCACAACATGCGATGCATGCATGCATTTAATCATAACGATATGTAAGAAATCAATTATACATTACATTACACTGATATAGAAGCATGAGAAAAGTTCAACAATGCATAATACGAGTCCAAGTAATGGGAAATACGATTAGCATACAGGGCATGAGTGCAGATCAACACATACTAGGATAAAACATGCATTTCTCAAGACCCAATTGTACCACCTATTCTCCATCCAGCACAAGTAATCACACCACAACACCATTTGCAAAACAATCAACATTAATTAATCTGACGAATGCAGAACCGATGGGCATACTATAGATTCTTGACACAAAAGGATAATAGGAATTGACACGTCATCATCCAACATGCTAAGACGATCATCTACAAGCACTAATACAAAGAGGAGTTAATCACACTATCATGAACCTAATTCAGGAGTAGGTAACGATCAAGTAGGTTCATATCATGTGGTTCATGCTTCCAATCGATCATACAGTCAATAGGCCAAGTGAACATGCTATAACGACATATAGTCATTATACGAGGCAAGACGCAACACGAGACTTGAGCAATGCAACTAAACATGACATGAGCTTAAACAATAAAATCACGACAGAAAGCAAGGGATAACATGAGCAGCTTTTACCAATGATCATTTGCAAGGTACATGCGGGAAATTACAAAATCATGTCGCACAATTCAGAGAGAGTCACCATTACAACCGGACAAAGATCTCTAAGGGCAACCATTGACCTTCCCCAACTGACTCATCACCCCTCTTCCCCGTGGGACTTTGGTACGACTCTTTGTGGTAAGAAAACACTAGATAATCATCATAAGAATCAAGAAAGACAGCCCCAGGGCACCTTACTTCTTACTCAAAGTGACATCAAAAACTTCCAACACTTACTCAGACAACCTTAATATCCACCCATGATTCCCGACACAATGTGTTTACCAACCCAATTCCCCGTGGAAGACACTGACATCCAGGAAAAGGCTAGATAGAACCGTCAAAGGTTAACATAGTGGAAGGGGCTGTTCCACACGAGCTGGGTTTGACAACGTATAAATAAAGGCACTCCCGCTATCCCTTTGCACAGGTAAGTCAATGCACATTTAATTGTTAGGCATACCAATCAGACTTTAGCATATCAAGCTATCTAATGTCGCTCTTCGAGGAGCGACTGACCGGAGGGGCAAAAACCTCGCGATCCTACCTAACTCGCCACTCCAACCACCCTGGTGCAATCTCCTTGGAGTCTTCTGGACCCACTGTAAGAGAAAGCTATTATTTTGCCTACCGTTCCCAACTACACCCAATAGGTGTAGTCTAACGCCTTTACTACCCACTCGTGTCCCCGTTTGGTCGGTTTTTCTCATTTATTATAAGTCGAGTTCATTACTTAGTCCAGTTTGGGGTTAGACGTCTTAAGTTCATTTTGCCCCTTCAAAACATCTTCAAATCCTTTGAAATCCATGGGCGGTTTTCCAAAACATACACTCGACCCTTGCGTACCCGAATTGCACAACCTCAGCTCTGATACCATCTTCGTAACGGCCCAGAATTATGATTTCCGGGTTACGTTTCAAGGGATGAAACCCCTTGTTCGGATCTTGCAATCCAGGTACGGGTCAAGGTTTCAAACTCATTTTAAGATTAGTAGAAAGAGGGATTTCGAACTCTAATGCAGTACGAAAGTCAAACACACTAGCATGCTCCTAGTTCATAATAATGTGCAGAAATACTGTAAAGGGCCCAAGACAATGCCAAATGGCATATCCCTCTCCTACCTCCACCCCCTTCCGATAGGGCGGAGACTGGCCAGCTCGTGAATGCATTCCATCATAATCGGGCGGCACGTATGCCTAACCCGCTCCATAATAAAGCCCGCAGGCATCTCATAATATAAGGAAGTTCATGACTCGATTGACTCAGGGTACCCGATGAGACTGGGCTACCCTATGACCCTAGCAAAGACTCTAGGACTATCACAGATAACGGTCGTTCTGTTTCAAACGCAATAAGTAAGCAGATGCTCATTCAATTAGTGCAACCTAAACAGGATACTACATGGCATGCTTTTATGCATATGCAACACCTAACATAAAATGCAACAACAGGCATGAATTTCCAACCTGAGTAAGCCCCCTAAGGAACTTACCTGAAGATGCAGAACAGCAGGATAATACAAGCAAGGGCCCAAATGCAAGTCCAAAGCAATCCAAAAGCAATACACACCTATCATCAAGCCACTTCCGTAAGCTACCAGACCAACATTCACCAATCCAAGATCAAATAGTTCAAGTTCCGTCAAATCCCTTCTTTAATATTGAATATTAAAATAGTATTTCAAAACTCGTTTCCCAAAGGTTTCCAACTCTTAAATCTCAAGTTAAGTCAACTCATTTTTCTTTCTTTTTTTTTAAAACAATTTCTCAAATCATATTATAGAAATAATTCCGGCATTTTATTTCAAAACCTTGACTTTAAGGTTTCAAGTAATTTAAGACATGGATAAACATTTCTAAAATAAATCCATCTTCCTCGGAGTGGCTCGTCGGGGCTCTATCCGGCTTCCTCGGAGTCGGTATCGGCCTCTTTTGGGTCTAGTAAGGTGGAGGAGCTAGTAAAGGTACTGTTTTGTAATGTTTTAAGTCGAAACGGAACAAAACAACGAAACCGACCTCGGATACAAATGCAGGGGAGGAAGCTGTCTCGAGGCTCCGACGGAGCTCCGGGGTGCGCCTGGGCTTCATCTTCTTCATCTCAAAATGTCGGAGGAGGCTTCTGCTCGGAGGAAAAGAGAAAGGAGGGAGAAGCTGCTACTGGGTTGCTCGACGGAACGAGAGAGAGAAGGGGTGAGGTGGGTGGTTGCTCTGGAGGCTGAGCCTCTCGGCTTCTTTACTCGCCGGAAGGGAGGGTCTGGGATTGCCGCCGCCCGTACACGAAAAGAGGAGGCGGAGGAAGTACTCGGCGCTGGCGACAGGAAACGGAAAGGAAAGGTGGGGTTTGCGGTTGCTCGGCAAGACAGAGGCAGGAAATGTGGTGCTCGGCGGCTTCAACAGAAGTAGAGGAGGAAGCTGGTGATTGGTGGTCTTGAATCTAGAGGATAGGGCTCGGTGGAGAAACGAAGGGAAAGGAGAGGCTCCTCCTGGCACTTGCAGTGAATGGGAAGAGGGGAAGTGAGGGAAAGGTTTTCGTGGGTCTGTGTCTGTGGGTAAATTGGAGGATTGCATCTTTATACATAAAAGACAAAAATTGTACAGACTGTGAAAGGCAAGGTAAAGGGTTCATGGCACAAAAGAGTGTAGGAAGGCACATGGGAGAGGGGGTAGGAAGAGTTGTAGGTGTGTGCCCCAAAATGGAAAAGATGCAGCTAGAGGCTATCACGGATTGAGACTGGAATGAATGGGTGGAAGAAGACATCAAAGTGGTTCCAATATAAATTTTAAATATCCCAAATAAAATCCCGAAACCCACTTGCTCGATTCTATCCCGACCCAAAATTTCAAATTGAATTTGTAAATCATTACCGGAATTAAATTAATCTTTCAAGACTCGCAACTCGAAAGCGGAATCAAATTCCGTCAAAATTAAAATTTTAAAACGATGCCGGAAGGATTTTAAAATACGATTTTTAAGGCGAATATGAGGATTTTCAAATATCCGAATTTTTGACATAAACCCCTTTTACTTTATTAATTATTAAAATTTATTATTTAAAAATCCGAGCCTTTACAACAACACTGGACTGCGGCCTAACCTCTGAGTATTGGAGGCGCTGCTCATGGGGGGAAATAAAACCCACATCCGCTGTCGTCTATCTTTAAAAAAAACGGAGGAGCATTTTTTTTAAAAAGAGGGCAAAACAGGAATCGAACCCCGGTCTATTAAGACCCACCTAATTTCCTTTCCTTTCCACATACCAATTGAGCTGAACGAATTTATTGATACAAAACTCATTCTAGTTATACTTATTACGATAATAACAAATATATAAATACCAAGGGCGCATGGGTCAAAAGGTGGGGCGGCCGCGTACGCGCGCCCCACCCTAGGGCCGCCTTATACTTATTACGATAACGACAAATATATAAATACCGAGGGCGTATGGGTCAAAAGGTGGGGCGCACGTCCACCCTGAGGCCGCCCCTCGTCGTTGTTGTTGTTGTTGTTGTTGTTGTTGTTGTTGTTGTTGTTGCTGCTGCTGGCATTAGATTTAATCCAATATTTTGATTAAAACCCAATGATTAGTAATTGGGTAAAAAAATAAAAGCGGAAAAATGTAAATGTATGAAAGAGATGAAGAGAAAAAAAAAAGAAAAATAATAATACTAAGAGATAATTGTGATTAGTTTAAAAAATTTAAATTAAGGAGGTGTTGACACATCATCAAAAGTATTATAAATTAAGATATTATATAGATAGATATTTTGAATTAAACCCAATGTTTATGAAATGGGTAAAAAAATAAAAAATAAAAGAAAAACGTGATAGGGTGAAAAGGAGTGAAATGCGGGGAGGCTGCTACGTAAGCGTAAGGTATTCTGAATTAAGTAATTATTATATAGAATATAGATGGTTAATAAATGGGCAAAAATAAAAATTAAAAGAAAAACTTGATTGGGTGAAAATGAGTGAAACGTGGGGAGACTGCCACGTAATCGTAACATTAAGCTCTCAAAAGGTTACTACCTCTCAAAAGTCTGATGTTTATTTTGGATTTGTAAATCAGCCTCTCTTTATTTTTCATTTCAATATCTTCCTTAATTCTGAGCACAAATTGATGAAATTAGAGTCGATGTTGCATCCCAGGTACCCACTGTCTAATTTTAAGATATTTCTTAATCTGTTATTGATTCATGTTTCCTAGAGTTTAAGATCTTCTTTCTCTTGTCCTCTATGTTTAGGACCCAGGTGTCCCACATTTTCAAATATAAGGTGATAGAGCTATTTAAGTCACCCCAATGTGATGAAAAAGAAGTTGGTATGATATATGAATAACTCCCTTTTCATTTTCCTTCCCTATTTTATCCGTTTTTTAAAGTTCCTTGAATAAAAATACTAAAGGATTGCTCCTCGCACTCTGCTAATGTTATACTGAGTTATCTTTTTTTTGTCAATTTTGTTTCCAGGTATGTTGTTGGTGGCAATACTCAATCAACAATTCTTGCCAGGTATTTTGTTTCCAGGTATTTTGTTTAGTTATTTTTTTTATTAATCCCTATATAATTTCATATCTTCCATTATTATATTCTTTCCTAACTGAATTTGACCTCCCCATATTTCATGTTGTACACAATCAACGATTCTTGCCGATTTTCAGTTTCTAAAATTGACCTCTTCTGATATTCATTTTCTGATGCTCTTTCCTAAACAATTTTCCTTCCTATTTCATGTTGTACACAATCTTTTTATTTTGGATTATTCTCTTTTCGCTACTTTATTTTATATATGTTCCTGTCAAACTCTTTTCCTCACACGTCCATTCATCGTTCATTTTCATCCTTTGAATAAATGGCGGGTTCAATTGTTCAATACACTAGCCTCACTGACATTTCTGAAGCATCCACCATAAAAGTGTTCCTACTTCAGGTGTTTTCTAAGCCTGCATATCCTGGGAGCCGATGTAAACTAGCGCTTCAGTTGATTTGTGTTGACGAACAGGTATGTGGTGTTCATTCACTTGATTTCTTTATCCTTTATAATGTTCCACAAATCATTTGTTTATACGAACATCTTCGTTTGGTTTAATGTATTATAGGGACATCGAATCGAGGCATCAATCAGTTCTAACCTGATATCAAATAGTGCCCAACGCGTGAAGGAATTTGCGACACTTGCCTTTTCCAACTTCACCCTTGTGGAAAACAAGGCTACTTTCAAGTTCACTCCTCATCCCAATAAAATCATTGTGACTAATTCTACTGTCATCAAGCCATGCGATTCACCCCTTACACTTCCCGGTCATGGTTTGGCTTTTAAAGAAATTCAAGGATATTTTGACCAAATCCATCCCATTTGATTGTTTATTTGGTAATGCACCCTAACTTTTCCCCACAATATAATTCTTTTTTTATTCATTATATAGTTATTGTTTATGGTTATCCATATATTC
Organism: Persicaria maculosa; assembly: GCA_963922045.1. Taxonomy (NCBI): domain Eukaryota; kingdom Viridiplantae; phylum Streptophyta; class Magnoliopsida; order Caryophyllales; family Polygonaceae; genus Persicaria; species Persicaria maculosa. Next base: position 11,302,651 of record OY998256.1, on the reverse strand, counting down.
TCGGTCCTTAACTTTGTAGTTTGTATCATTCCTTTGCATCGTTGTTTCGTAGATGTTATTGATGTTTTCATTTCGTCCAAGGATTTGATCAAAACTGTCAAAGCTAACCATTCCATCTCCAACAGATTGGAAATTACGTTGGAAGATACTCAATGCGTAAATTGCATATTTTTATTCTACAAATTACTTTTATGATACTTAGATGTTTTTATTTATATCTTCTTCCGTGTTGGTTTTTTCTTTAGGCATAAGATCTTGCCAGTAACTATGTGGGATGGCTACGCCCTTGAATTGAACTCTCGCATAACTCCCTCGGGTGAATCTATTATTATGATATTGTAGTTTGCGAAGCTTACACTATATGAAGGTCGATATCTCATTTCCTTTACTTTTTCACATTCAAAAATCCTTTTCACATCAGACAATTGCCTTTTTATTGACTTCCGCTTCTTTGTTAAACTCACAATTTGGTCCTAATGTAACTGTTAGGAACTATATCTATGTCGAATGCATTGTGGGGCTCCAGACTCATCATAGATCAGCAACATCCCGCCATTGAAGAGTTCAAGAGGTTTCCTTCTTTTCCTGCTTATATTCCTTTTTGTACACATACATGTATCTCATTCATCCTTTGATTCTAATGGGTTCTTGGTAGTGGATTTTCCGACGGATATTCACCTTCACGCACCATAACACAAATCCCTAGCTAGCCCTCCCTTTCAGCTGAACAAAAGTATTTCACTTCCTCTGAAAGAGTCACTCTCTTTATGTATGATTCAAAAGATGAGGAATTTTTGTTTCTTCTCCTATTCCATTACTTCATTTAGAGGTGCTGAATCTATTTTGTTTAGTTCTTGCTGAAATGGAATGTTCAAAACTAACGTGTTCTGATGTTCAAACATATAACAAATATTTGAAACTCTTTTGTTGCACATTTATCAATAGCTTATGTTCCAACATTCTAATGTATATTGGGCTTCAAATTCGATCTTGAAGTTGAAAACCAATAATTTCATAGGGTTGTTTGTTGTGTTTGTGAATCTGCAGCATTGAATTGGGTGTAAGTTTCATATGGCTGTTGGTTAGAAGTTTCATATGGTTGTTGTTTGATTGGATTAGATAATATATGTTTATATGCTACATTTTCCACCGTCCACGTTCTTATTCTGTTTTCACTTTTGATGTTTCGCTATAGGATGGGTTCTACACATTTGTTGCCAGGGTGGTCGATTTCGAAAAAAAGAAGATAAATGGTTCTACAATGCTTGCATTAAGTGCAAGTCGAGTGTTGGTATGGCTGGAACGAGTTCCTACTGTGACACATGTGACCAACCTGTTTTTCCTTCAACAGTTTTTATATGTTTATTCTTTCCATATTTCAATGATAGATTGTAATCTCCATATCTCCATATTCCCTTATTTTACTTCTGATTAGTTAAATGAATTAAACAACCACTGTTCATCCTTCGCCAACGTTCCACACTGAATACCTTCACCTTCGCTGTGACACCATCACACCAGCGTCATTCTTCCCTGTGACCAACACCGTAGAATCATTGCGCGCCATTTTAGGTGAGTAGTCCTTGCATTGGTCTGCGCCTGCACATTCATTGGCTTCAATGGAGAACGATGGTCCTCTCCGAATAACTCAGCAGGGTATAATTCATCTTACACTTGAGTCATCCCTAAGAATTATTATAATCCTTGTTTAACGCATATTTTCTGCAGATTGCGGTACATCAGCCCCGACTTCATCTAAGCATCTGAGGACCCCTGTGATGGACATCTCCAATGGTAATATACATTTATTTTTCTCATTCCGCCGTACTTTATCTATAAGGAACTTACTTCTTAGATAAAACACTTATTTTTCTCATGCATGCGTCCTTTAACTATAACCCGACTTCTATCTTTCGATAGAATGTCTCACACCGAATAAGCTTAGAATGAACCGACGGCTGTCATTGGCATCAAAGTGTCAGGCACAGGAACCAGCTACTTTGGTGTGCACTACCCCAACTTCAGCAAAACGACCTAAACCTCCCATGCGTGTGCTTCCTTCTGGTATCTTCCTTTCTTTCTGAGTAATGTACTTTTATTTCCAGACATTTTCACGCGGTTGTTTTCCTTTTATTCATCCAAGGCCACTATCTCAGATTGTCAATTGTTCATTAATAATCATTTTAACCTTTATTGCTTGATTTGACTAGATTGTAGTGCATCAACCCCGACTTCTTCTAAGCATCCGAGGACTCCTATGAGGGATATCTCTAATGGTAATATAAATTCTTTGTCTCATTCCGACCTTCTTTTACGGTACCTTATTACTTATTCAATTGTTCATTCTTACTGTATTTATTTCGTCCAGTTTGCCTCAATCCCCCTTTGCATACTCCCACAAATTGTCGGACTACACCTCTGCATGGTAAACACTATTATTCATTCTTATTTATTAAGCTTTTTTCATTTGGTTGTTTTTTTCTTGCGTTTATTTTGTGCTTAATTTCCTGTATGTTATCTTCCGATCCGTGTAACAAAATATTTATGTGGGGTTTATTCCTTAGGCAACATTCAAGGTCGACCAAAGGACTCTCGAATGTCTCACACCGAAGGAGCACAAAATGAACCGACGACTGTCTATGACATCAAAGCGTCAATCACGGGATCAACCTCCTTCTGTGCGCCCTCCCACAAATACATCACAACGGCAGAACCTCCTAGCCATGACCTTCCTTCCGGTATTCCCATTGCTCTATCTAGATTTTAATTCATGTTGTTTTCATAACCTTGCATATTTGGTGATATAAGTTCTAAGTTTCTCTCTAAAGTACACAAACTAGTAAGTGAATTTCATAAAAACGTGCATCTAAACCTTTTAATCCAATTTTAGATCATGTCTATATGTTACAACACATTTTTAGATGATTTTTTTTGCAGCAACTTTGTTTTAATATTGAAATGTTTATGTGCTATCTAGATACATTTTTTGGCTTCACTTGAAAAGCTTCTATTGCACAATTATCAACATCTTCTGTTCCATAAATTCTAATGTTGATTGAGCTTCTATTTCGCACTTCTGTCAACGACTCCTCATACTTTCATAGGGATGTTGGTTGTGTTTGTGATTCTGCAGCATCTGCCATTTAATTGGTTCTAAATTTCAATCAATGTGTTTATGTCAATTTGATCTTCATATTGCATTTCCTTTAGTTATTTTCAACATACATATTGCTGAATTTACAGATTGTGGCCTATGAAGGTCCTATTTGCTGAAGTCACATATATGTACTTTAATAGTTAGCTGAATTTCCAGAGTTTATACTGTATTTACATATATTTAAACTTCAATTACAACATGCTGAATTTATATATTGCTAAATTTATACACGGACTTTACCGGTTATGAGAAATTATGTTTTCAGAGAAATGACTCATTCTCTTTTTAGTTGACTGGTTGTTTTAAGTTTATTTATCCATTACATTATATGCTACATTCACATCTCTACTATATTGGGATACCATTGGTATTCGCAACTTGATTCATGTTTTTTTCCCTCTAAAAAATTATTCACGGCTACTCAAACCGTTGCACCAACCAACTCTCCTTCTGTTACAACACCGAGGACATTTGCATCTACTGGTATACACTTATTCCACTTGCTCTGATTTTTATCTTTATACTTTTACTTTATATATGTCTATATATATATACACACAATATATGTATCTAATTGACGCGGTTTACACGTTATTTCCTTTGTAGTTGATTATGCAACGCCTATATCAGGTTACCCAGATCAGATGGAAAACCCTACCACCGATGTTCTTGATGGTAATACGCATAATTACTATTGGTTTTCCACGACACCGAAATATGTTATATCTCAAAGTTAATGAAGACGTATATCTAATATATTATGATATATGATTACGCGTTGTTATATATATGAATTTCTGTTTGCCTGCCACGTTATATGATTGTTTCTTCGATATATTATAGATCATTATTGTTGTTTAGCCTCCTTATTGTACTAATAGTGTCATTTGTTTGTTATCAGTTGGTAGGGTATCATGATATTGGGCTTCCTACTTGGACTTGTGATTATTGCAATGCGATTATGTGGTACGAGGAACGAAGTGACAAGTCCCACAATCCTACCAAGCCAGCTTTCAGTCTGTGTTGTTCTAAAGGGAAGGTTGAGTTGCCAAAGGTCATTGAACCTCCCATTTTTTTGAGAGAGCTATTCTCAGGTGTTGATCCAAGGAGTAGCAATTTTTTCGATTATATCCGGAGCTATAACAATATGTTTGCATTCACCTCCATGGGTGCAAAGTTTTCACCTCCTCCTGGTAATGGGCCTTACGTCTATCGTATACAAGGACAGAACGTTCATAGGATCGAAAGTCTTGTGCCCATTGATGGAGATTCCCCTAAGTTCTCTCAATTGTATATATACGATACACCTAACGAAGAATCAAATCGCATTCAAGCTGCCAGGTTAGAACTTGCTTTTTCGTTTACAACTTTAACTTTATGAGTGTCTCAGCTTGATCAACAACGATAAATTTAATGCTCGCATGCAAAGTGAATCCGAGGAATTTGATGAATCTCTTGTGGGTGATCTAAAGCGTATGCTAGATGAGCACAACCCACTCGCTCAATCCTTTAGGATGGCCAGGGATAGGTTGGTAAATGACCTTTCTCAAACTGTTAAGCTGAAGCTACTCGGCAGGAGGGGTCGTGATGGAAGAAGGTACAACCTTCCAACTACATCAGACGTTGCAGCTATTATTTTTGATGACACCGATTCTGAAAATGGTGGAAGATACATTGTTAATGAGACACAAACTGGTCAACTTCAACGTATAACTGAGCTACATCCTTCATATCTTGTTCTTCAGTATCCTTTGCTATTTTTGTATGCTGAAGATGGTTACACAATCGAGATTGAGCATCGTGATATTGATGGCACCAGCAAGAGAACTAAGTTGACTCTGAGGGAGTTTTTTGCTTACAGATTCCAACATAGATTGACAGAGCAGGCACTTTATTTGTTCGCCCAGAAGTTGTTTCAGCAATTAGTGGTTGATGCTTACACTATGATTGAGTCCTCCCGTCTCATATACTTTCGATTTCATCAAGACGATTTACGTTCCGATACTTATATCAACCTATCTGTGGAGGCTTCGACTGGAAACACTGCACCTGCTTCCGCTAGCAAGCGTATTCTCCTGTCGTCATCCTTTATCGGCGGACCTAGATATATGATGCAAAACTACCAAGATGCCATGGCACTTTGCAAGTTTTATGGTCATCCGGATTTGTTCATTACCTTTACTTGCAATTCAAAGTGGCCGGAAATTGTCCGTTTATCTGAAGTCTTTGGTGTTCGAACCGAGGAAATATTTGATTTCTCATGTAGACTCTTCAGTGTCAAACTACATGAACTCATTAAGGACTTGAGATGCAATAAGATCTTCGGCAGCTGTCAATCAAGTATGTCATCCTCTCCCCTAATAATGTATTCTACCAATTTGAAAGTTCACTGTATATTTAAACTATCCCTCATTAAGGAAAGACTGTAATTCACTTTAAACAATCTTCAGATAAGGTATAACCTATCTATAAAACATCTTACCAGATAAAATATCATCTATAGACCAAATGCTATTATTACATATGGATGTTATCAAATTCTATTATGTTTGAACTCCTTATTATCTATAAAACTACTGCTGATTTTTTTAAACACACCACCTTTTAAGTATTTCAAACGGATGAATATTTACATGTGCTATTCTTCAATTTCCAATTAAGGTATCATGTGGCAAAAATTGGAAATATAATAAATATTTTTAGACAATGAACAAAACTTAAATGCATTGCCATAAATGATTCCCCATTCCTCTTGCTTCTTCTCAATGAGAGTCCTAACAAATGACAGTTGAGTTCTAGGTTCCTCTCCCAATCGGATTTATGCTGATTGCTTCTTGTCATGCTCTTCAATTAGATGGCACTCGCAGAAACTAAGCCTTCTGGTCTGAGCTTAGCCTAGAGTCGAGTTAAGTATAAGACACAAAATTTTCGATCACCGCTTCAGGATCATTTCTAAGTGATAGCTCCCTAAGATAATAAATCTTTATTCTAAATGGCAGAAATCCATGACATAACCTAACAAATTTGCTTTTCAATAGTATCAATTTCAATTAATGTGTTCACGTCAAGTTTTTATTATCATTTTCTAAAAAGTCTTGGCTCTCAAATGGGCATTTGAATATCTCCAACTCCTCTTTATTCCTTGCAGATACACTAAGCTTTAAATTACATTCATTGGTCATTAGACAACTCCTAATCTAGATATAAAATACTGAAAAAATCAGCACCTTCCCATTTAAAAAGATCAGCCTAAAACAACCCTACACTGATTCAAAACTACACTCTCAAGCAGCATCAAAGTTGGAATTTGAAGCCAACTATAAAATTCAGTACCGAACAATACCTTTACGAGCTTTAGCATATGAAACTGCCTCACAATAGCCCTGAACACATTACAAATCAGCCCCACAATCTGAAATTTTTATCCAACTCAACAACACCCAAATTTCGATCATAGAAAGATACCAGACTGCCAGCATAAAACAATCTCCAGAGCTCCACCACTATAGTTTTTAATGCAGCAACGACATCATAGGAATTACAAAACTGAAATAATGGAAATGTTTTCAAGAAAAATCTAAAATCTTAAAGCTCTCTAAACAAAGGGTTGGTCCTGAAATATTTTCTCACAAGTTTGTGTGTGTTTCTCACCGCTGAATTTTTTTCCTTACCACTTTTCTATTTTTGCAGTTGTATATACTATAGAGTTTCAAAAACGTGGGCTGACCCATGCTCATATTGTTATGTAGCTAGATAAAGATGACAAGTTGTCCGTAGAAATTCCAGATTCGATCTACCACCTAGCTTTGTATGTCGCAGTGAAGAGCTTCATGATCCATGGCCCTTGCGGTCATTCCAAGACAAATGCCGCCTGCATGCAGCAAGGGTCTTGCTCCAAAATTTTCCCCAAAGGGTATGTTGAAAGAACAACATTTGATGACGATGGTTATGCCTTATACAAGAGATCGAACACCGGTTTAACGGTTAAGAAGGGCCAGCACGAGTTTGATAGTAGATTTGTGGTTCCCTACAATCCATATCTACTGCTCAAATATCAAGCACGCATCAACGTTGAATGGTGCAACCAATCAAGGTCAATTAAATATTTTTTCAAATACATAAGTAAGGGAGATGACCGAATCATGGCCACTATTTCTAATGAGGACCAAGACGGACAAGATGTTGATGAAATTAAAAATTTCACCGATGCTAGGTAATATTTTCTTTTCCATTCATGTATCAGACCACTTTTATATTACTATTTGTTACCTTTTTTTTATGCTATTTTTGTCAATCCCCTCTCTAAATACTAATTTATACATTGTTAGTTTTTTTACGAGCTTACAAATTTTGTATGTATGTGTATGATGATATATAATATAAGTTATAAATGTTGATAGATTATTTATAATGGATGATATATACATCTCTGTGTTTCATTGTTAATCGCTCATTCACCACCTTAGATACTAAGTGAGCTTTTTTAAAAAAAAATACATTTTGTTCGATTGCTTTTTAATCCACTTCTATATTTAGTTTATCATTATCCCATTATAAACTACTTTTTTTTTTCCAGATATCTCTCTCCAATTGAGGCACTTTGGCGCATATTCGAGTTTCCTATCCACTATAGGGTACCCTCTGTTGAGCGGCTGAATTTCCATTTGAAGGATCAGCAGAATGTTGTATTTCGTGATGCTCAACCGATCAAATCTGTGATCAAGAAAGTTGCAGGTAAACCTACCATGTTTTTGGCCTAGATGGAATGTAACAAGAAATATGAGAAAGCTAAGCCAGGGAGTTAACTTATGCCGAGTTCCCTACAATGTTTGTCTTGAAACCACAACAGCATGAATAGACTCCTAGAATCCGTGGGTTTGCTATTGGAAGGATGTTCCATGTCACTCCTGCCGCAAAAGTGTTGTACTATCTACGTATCTTATTAAATCGAGTTCGAGTTCCTACATGCTATGAGGATATTCGAACTGTTGACGGAGTATTATACACTTCGTTCAAAGAAGCATGTTATGCATATGGTTTACTAGACGATGAAAAGGAATACATACAGGCCATCGAAGAAGCCATCTTTTCAGGTCATCCCTCCTACTTGCGGAGACTTTTTGCCATGCTGTTGTTAACAGGTACTTTGTCCAGGCCAGAGTTCATTTGGGAAAAAACATGGCGTCTCTTGACCGATGATATTCTTCACCACCAACAACAACAAACCCAGTATCTCCCGCTTAGAGCAGGGTCTGGGGGGTCGAGATGTACGCACCCTTGCCCCGACTAGGTCGAGAGGGTGTTTCCGAGTGACCCATGACCGGACATCAAAGAAGTTGGAAATAAGATAGGGACAAAGATGAAAAGTTAGAAAGGATGTACGCAAAGAAAGTTGCTTCGGATGAAAGGTATGTGTATTTACACATTAGTTAAAATAAGTATGTGATCAATATAGTTTAAGATAACTTAAATTACCAATTTTAAAACGAATTTATATATATATATATATATATATATATATATATATATATATATATATATATATATATATATATATATATATATATATATATATATTCTAACTTAGATTACTAAATTACTAAATGTTGTATTTATATATTGCTCAATAAAATTCATATTCCTGATTCTAAATTGAAATTCATATTGCTAAACCTCACCATATATTACTGATAATGCATATCTTAGATAGGCATTATAGGCATTTTTAGTTTAGTTAGGTTGCATTTCGTTCATACTTGGTAGTTAATCTGCATCTTGTGATTATTCTGGAAGAGTTCGGATTCTGCGCAAATTTGTGTTTATCTTGCAGATTGAATCGGAACACATTTGGGAGATGCAATATCTTGAAGAGGAATACAAGAGACATTGAAAAGAAGCAAGGAAGGAAGAGAAGCAAGGACACTTGGAGATACCCGCGAAGCTGAACAAAAAGACACGACAGCAAGACATGCCGCGGCCGTAGCATGCGTGCCGCGGCCGCAACAAGGATGGATGCAGCGGGTATGAAGATGTTGCTGATGCAGCGGCCGCAGCATGGGTCGACAACGCGATGCCGTTTCGATTAATTAAATCCTAGTTTTATGTTGTTTGGTTTTATGGCCGACTTAGACTTCTTATAGGCCGATTATTGTTTATTTCATTGGACTTCTATTCTATTCTATGTTCATCAGATAATTGAGAGATTTGAGCGATGTCTTCCATGAGGAACTAAACTCATCTGTTTTGCCAACAATTTGACGCTTTATTTGGATTGATTGCGAGTTTCTAATTCTCATTCCTTGTTTCCTATATTTAAATGCTTCAACTTCTTCGTGCTTGATTGTTTATTGATTTGTTCTATCTTGCCTGATCAACTTGTTAGATCAATTCAATTGCTAAGGTTTTGTAGATTCCTGATTGTGAACCTTAACCTTAGTAGCAAACTTGTCCCTTTAGGGCTGATTGAACTAATTGGATAAGTAGGAAGTTGGATGTGTTGTTAAATCCCTCTTTAGGGATTGCAAATACCTTGGCTAATCTCTGGACTTAAAGAGGGATTTAACAACATGTCCAACTTCCTACTAGGTCGGGACAAGGGCATTCAACTTCCTACTTATCCAATTAATTGACATCTAAATCCTTCTTTAGGGACTGTTCGATTGATACGGGTTTCTAGGACTGATTGGACTAGTAACTATATTAGGTCGGGACAAGGACATTCATAGAAAACTTAATAGGACGAGAAGAAGTTACAAGGATCGCTTCAACCAAATAAAGTGGGAAATTGTAGGTAGCTTCTCATAATTGTCTAAACCAAATTCATTTACTGTGCTTTCATCAATCCGCTTTGATAAAAGGTGGAACTTTCACACTAAAAAAAAACCCATCTGGTTACTTTAATTGACATCTAAATCATACTTGGATAATAACTTTCCCTGTTGATCGACCTCTTACTTATTGCTATACTAGTTATAGGTTTGAGTTTTCTTTGACGGTTCAACGACAGGTTTTCCCTCCGTCAATTACTAAACTGCAACACTAATATATATTGCTAAAACTTGAAATTGACATTCATATTGCTAATTTATTAATATTTTTAACCTATAGATTGCTGAATTGGTTGGTACTTTCATTCAATGTGTTTATGTCAAATTGTGCTTCAGATTTCATTGTCTTTAGTTATCTTTAACCTAAATATGAGCATTTTACAGCTTTCTTAAACACACATTCATATTTGCTTAGCTGACATATTTGTACATTTAAAGTTTGCTGAATTTACAAATTGTAAAACTGAATTACAGATATTCAAACCGAATTTACAAAATGCTGAATTTATATATTGCACACTAAGTTTCATATTAATGATTCCACATTTAAATTCGTATTGCTGAAATTCACACATATTGTTAACACATAAAAAATCATAACAATTGCCAACACTTGAAACCGAATTTCAGATTGATATTATAATAATCTGAAAAACATGCATATTGATGCATTGGTTTTCAATTTTAGACAATGTGTTTATGTCAAATTGAGCTACATATATTTCATTTCCTTTCTTTATCTTCAACCTGCAAATTACAACTTTTAACATTGCTAAAATTCATATTTGCTCAGCTCATGTAGTTGTAAATTTACTTATTGCTGATTTTACAGAAATTCAAACTTAATTTACAGCATGCTACTCTATATATTGCTCAATATATCTCATATTGATGATGACAAAATGAATTTCATATTGCTAAAACTTATGAGCTATCACATATTGCTAAAACTGTCAAATGGATAACAATTGCTACAGCTTGGAACCCACCAACTGAATTTCATATTGCTGAATTTACCTATTGTATAACTGATTTTACATATATTCAAGCTTAATTGACAAAATGCTGCATTTATACATCGCACACTATCCAATATCATATTGTTTATTCCAAATTGAAAGTTAGATTGTCAATTTCAGTCAATGCATTTATGATTTTAAATGACCAGAAGGCGTCAAAATTTTAAATATATTTTCATTTATTTAGCTATGACCCTCAAAACAAATCTTGCACTTTGTTAACCTATTTATTGTCTATGGATTTTCATGTCTCTGTACATTTCCCACCTATATATTTCATAATAATTTATGTCCTTAACTCTTCATCTTTTCAGATTTGCAATTAAGTGAAGAACAGCTAAGAAACTATGTTCTTGCAGAAATTGAGAAATCATTGCAGTGTAATGGTAGTTCTCTTAGAGCTCACCCTCCAATGCCTCTTCCAAATGATATCCTCATCATAGAGGGTTGTAACAAGCTCATTCAAGATGAGCTTAACTATGATAGAGCAAAGTTGGCTATGAAGCATAGCAGTCTACTATCTAAATTCACCGATGAGCAGCGTGTAGTTTATGAAGAAATCATGAATTCTGTCTCTCATGATGTGGGAGGCCTCTTCTTTATCTCTAGTTATGGTGGAACAGGCAAGACATTTATATGGAAAGCGCTTTCTGCTGGTATACGTTCTACAGGTGGCATTGTTCTAACTATTTCTTCGAGTGGTATTGCTTCTCTACTTATCCCAGGAGGCAGAACAACCCATTCTCAATTTGCCATTCCTATAGACATTCAGTCTCATTCTACTTGCCACGTCAAGCCAAGTATGCCATTGGCTGAGCTTATATGCAAGGCACGATTGATTATTTGGGATGAAGTGCCTCTTATGCACAGGTTCTGTTTTGAAGCATTGGATCGGAGTTTACGAGATGTTCTCAAGTTCTCCAATCCTCATAGCTCATCTCAACAATTTGGGGGAAAGGTTGTTGTTTTGGTGACTTTCGTCAAATCTTGCATGTTATTCCTAGAGGGACTAAATATGATATTCTTTCTGCATCGATTCATTCATCCTATTTATGGAAGTCTTGCAAGGTGTTGACACTTAGTCGAAATATGAGGCTGTCGGGTGATTCTTCAAGTTCGAATTTACAAGAACTACGGGAGTTCTCTGAATGGATATTGAAAGTGGGTGATGGTACTGACGAAACCCGATTTTCAGAATCCCGTGTCAGCGGGTTCCGGGATCAATCTGAACGTGGGCGAGCTCAGACGATCAGGCTTACCTGAAACGCGCGACGAGATTACCGTCGGCATACCCAAACCTGTGTCGATCCGAGTTCAAGCCATTCGCGGACAACCGTCCTCCCTGCAGAGCTCCATCAAGTGTCGGTCTAGCCAAGACTAATCCCGCTTGAGAAGGGGGGCTCAAAGCTAGGGAATCCGGCCAAAGCCGTTGGAGATCCCAGTTTCCGACCCTTAATAATGAGCTCCCGACCTCTTATTTATAGTACTTGGAGCCCCTTCATGCAAGCCTACTTGTTTCCAAGTGTCACATGTCTCATGACATGTGGGAGGGAGGCATGGATGCCAAGTGTCATGGCATATGTGTTAGAGCCGTGGGCGGTTTATCGTCCGCGGACGTCTTAAGTCTGTATCTTTTATTGTGGGTTGCCTACGTATCTCTTGGGAAGAGAATCAAGCCTTTCGTAGTTCAATCAAGAAGCCCTCCGCGGATGAGAGCTCCGGTATTGAGGGACCTTAATTTACACTCGTTAATAGTTTATCTCAGCGAGCTTACCGGCTACGATCGGAGGCTCTCCTCGAGAGATAGCTCCAGCGTCGAGGGACTTAGTTTATACTCGTTAAGAGTTTATCTCTGCGAGCTTACCTAGCTATGATCAAAGGAGGCCCTCCGCGAGCGATAGCTCCAGCGTCGAGGGACTTAGTTTATACTCGTTAAGAGTTTATCTCCGCGAGCTTACCTAGCTACGATCGGAGGCCCTCCGCGAGCGATAACTCCAGCGTCGAGGGACTTAGTTTATACTCGTTAAGAGTTTATCTCCGCGAGCTTACCTAGCTACGATCGGAGGCCCTTCGCGAGCGATAGCTTTAGCGTCGAGGGACGTAGTTTATACTCGTTAAGAGTTTATCTCCGCGAACTTACCTTGCTCCGATCGGAGGCCCTCCGCGAGCGATAACTCCAGCGTCGAGGGACTTAGTTTATACTCGTTAGAGTTTATCTCCGTGAGCTTACCTAGCTACTATCAGAGGCCCTCCGCGAGCGATAGCTCCAGCGTCGAGGGACTTAGTTTATACTCGTTAAGACTTTATCTCCGCGAGCTTACCTAGCTACGATCGGAGGCCCTCCGGGAGCGATAGCTCCAGCGTCGAGGGACTTAGTTTATACTCGTTAAGAGTTTATCTCCGCGAGCTTACCTAGCTATGATCGGAGGCCCTCCACGAGCGATAGCTCCAGCGTCGAGGGACTTAGTTTATACTCATTAAGAGTTTATCTCCGCGAGCTTACCTAGCTACGGTCGGAGGCCCTCCGCGAGCGATAACTCCAGCGTCGAGGGACTTAGTTTATACTCGTTAAGAGTTTATCTCCGCGAGCTTACCTAGCTACGATCGGAGGCCCTCCGCGAGCGATAGCTCCAGCGGCGAGGGACTTAGTTTATACTCGTTAAGAGTTTATCTCCGCGAGCTTACCTAGCTACGATCGGAGGCCCTTCGCGAGCGATAGCTCCAGCGTCGAGGGACTTAGTTTATACTCGTTAAGAGTTTATCTCCACGAGCTTACCTAGCTACGATCGGAGGCCCTCCGTGAGTGATAGCTCCAGCGTCGAGGGACTTAGTTTATACTCGTTAATAGTTTATCTCCGCGAGCTTACTAGCTACGATCGGAGGCCCTCCACGAGAGATAGCTCCAGCGTCGAGGGACTTTAATAAAATCTCTGATCCGGAAGGCTAGCTCTACGACTGGATGCCTGACGCGGCGCAAGCTCTTGCGTCATGGGACTTAATAAAATCTCCGATCCGGGAGGTCAGCTCTACGACCGGATGCCCGACGCGGTGCAAGCTCTAGCGTCTTGGGACTTAAAAATATCTCCAATCCGGGAGGCAAGCTCTATGACCGGATGCCCGACGCGGAGTCAGCTCCAGCGTCTTGGGACTTACTAAAAAATTCCGATCCGGGAGGCAAGCTCTACGACCGGATGCCCGACGCGGTGCAAGCTCTAGCATCCTGGGATTTTAACAAATGATACGATCCGGGAGGCCTGTTCTACGACCGGATGCCCGACGCGGAGCAACATCACGCGTCATGGGACTTAATAACTCTCAATTCGAGTATCACATTAGAATGAATAATGTGATACTTGAATTGAGAGTTATTTTGATGACATACACACACTTGCATTGGCTGGATGATGCTTGCTATTACTAAGGAAGGTGCTTTCCTGCAATTTTTTGTTCTCACATCCCATGTGCATGTGTGCACATTATTATACACTGACACCTCGTAGCAAGTGTGAGAAATAGTATTTACTTGTAACTTCCATCTGCAGCTATTGTCCACGCAGTGCACCCTGAAATACTTGGGTTCTGATCTTTTTACGCGATACCCAGATATTTATGTCACTGATAATATACGTAAAACATCCTTTATTTCTTGCTTTGATTCAAAGATTCTCCCAATGTACATTATGTTGGATGAGGTATTATTGAAACTACTCATGCTAGAGTTGTCATCCTTGTAATCTTCTAGTGTTTTATATCTACTGCGCATTGAATAATGCAGGCTTCTCCAGGTGTCAGCATCATAATCAATGTTATTATCATCATACATATCATCTGACGCCACAGTCTGCATTTGAGTGTCAACAATCAATTGATTTTCGTCCATGACATACTCAATCAATCCAACTAATTTCCTACTCTCCCTGTCATCTGTGTCAACAATTGTAGGCGGTTGTGCCTGTATGCTGACACACAACTCAACAGCAAAGTTTACACCATCTAGTGCTGATATATCGAGGAATTCTTTCAAATCAGCGTCACAATCAACTGTAAGTGGGGCTTTCAGCATTTTGTATGGGTGCAAATGACTAAATTGCAATTCAAGCGCATTGTCTACATTGAATCTAGTGCACACATTTCTCTTCAAGTCGTGTAGTGTGGTTGAATCATATAGCATAAACACTTTTAATTTTGTATTTCCAACGAATTCCAAGCCTGTGTCAACAAATACCCATGATCCACCAAATACTACTGTAATCACATGAGGTTTCATTTATGTTTGACCTATCAATTAATTACAGACAATATGCAAACAAGTACAATGAGTTACTTCTGATTCTGTGTCAGCATGATAGATCTAAGTTAGATACATGTTATTTATTTAAGAAATCTCAGATAGTGTCAGCATTATACAACGAATCCAGAAATTAAACAGATCTATGTAGAACAAATCATATAATGATTTCCTTTCAATTCATTCAAGCACAACAATTCGAATTCATTGAACAGACAGATTTATAACATTGCATAGACTAATTAAGATTGAACTTTCGTTATATTGACAGATCGAGTATCTATTAACGAAGCAGATCGATTAAGAACTTGAAATTTTATATATTGTCGACGATTTAATCTGATTTATATTCAAACAACAACAAACGAAGTCGTAATTACACGATCTACACTAAACGAGTTCAGTAATTAGATATAAAACGATATTTACACATGAATTCAGGTTTTTTTCACAGATCTACGAACGACAGTCAATCAACTATACGAAAGCTGACATAAAAATTACAATTCAGTAATGTTTAGATGTTAGAAGAGTATAGTACAGAGATTCAGGAGGAGATCGGTGATCGATACATACGATGATCAAAATCTGATCTGTGATTTCGTGTCAGCGCTGGCGAAGAAGGAGAGATCGGCGTCGCGCGTGTTGAGTGTGTTGCATAGTTTGCTGATTTTTCCCAAACTTTGTATAGTTTCCTAATTTGACCACCTTATTTGTGTAGTTTGCAAACCATCCCTTGTCATATTGATCGGTATAAGCTAGAGAGTTTTGATTAAAACTTAATTCGATCGGGTTTGAGTTTTGTTAACTAGCTAGCTAGTGATCGATATTGATCTCTGAGTTTATGAGATATGGTACGTACCAAAACTCCATTAAGGACGTTTCACGTACATTTGAAGAGAAAGCTCTTTTTCTTGATTTTGGTAACAAACAGACACTAAAGTCTAAACAATTAAGAAGGGTTGCTAAGTGCAACTTCCGTTTGAAAGTAATCTAAGTACATATATATATATCAAAAGTTATGTACGCCTGATCTACTATCTACTAATGGAAAAGAAAAAAGGAAAACGAAATATATATACTACGTTACATATATATGATCTCAAATATTATATTAAATACATAATATTTTTGCTATAAATTAGCGATGGGAGACACATACCCCTTACCCTTAATTCTCATCCATGTCCCTTTTCTCACTTTGCTTAACCAAACTTGGTGAAGAAGGAAACATGTTTTTCCTAATACTTTTCCTATTTACATCTTTGTTTCTCATTCAAAAAATCCAAAGGGGTAAGAGTAAACTACCTCCAGGGCCTCCTAGGCTTCCGGTCATCGGAAACCTCCATCAGTTAGCCTCCTCAAGCCCACACCTCCGCCTTCATGAACTATCCAAGACCTATGGCCCCCTCATGTCACTAAAACTCGGGTTCACACCAACCCTGGTGGTTTCCTCCGCGGAAATGGCCAAGGAAGTGATGAAAACACAAGATCACACCTTTTGTAATAGGCCGCCTTTGGCTACTAACCAAAAGTTGTCTTACAATGGCTTGGATGTCGCCTTTGCACCCTATGGCGATTACTGGAGGGAAGCTCGGAAACTATGCGTGCTTCAACTCTTTTCCTCTAAGAAGGTGCAATCCTTCTCTTTCATTCGAGAAGAGGAGGTTTGTCGGATGACACAAGAGATATCGCGACTTTCTAAGGAAGGTAAGGTTGTAGACTTGAGTGCGATGATGACTAACCTTACCAGTAGTGTCATATGTAGGATTGCCTTTGGAAGGCGGTATGATGGCATCGCTAATGCAAGAGGCGGGAACAATTTCCAAGACTTGCTGAAGGATACCCAAGAAATGTTTACGACTTTCTACTTCTCAGATCATTTCCCTTGTATGAGGTGGGTTGACAATCTTAGAGGGATGTCATCGCGCCTTCATAAGGTTTTCATGGAGTTGGACAACTTTTATGAGGAAGTTATTCAAGAGCATCTCAAAGCGACAAGGCCTTTAGGTAACTCTGGGCAAGAAGATATAGTTGATGTGCTACTGAAGCTCCGAAGAGAGAAATCATCGAGCATAGACATCACAACCGATCACATCAAAGCAATTCTCATGGTAAAAGTTCAATTCTTTCTTACATTAAAGATTCAAGCTTAAAATATCAGAAATAGCTCTAAAAAATGAACTCCTACTAACATGTGACGGCCTTGTTCCGGTGTAGAACGTATTTGTGGCAGCAACAGACACAAGTGCAGCAACTGTAGTTTGGGTCATGACTGAGCTCATAAGGAATCCAAAGGCCATGATGCGAGTCCAACAAGAAGCGAGAGATTTGATTGGTAACGATACCAAGGAATTGATGATAAAAGGGGAACATTTTGAGGCATTGAAGTACCTAAAAGCGGTGATTAAGGAGACGATGAGATTGCACCCGGTTGCCCCATTACTACTCCCGCGAGAGACCACCCAAAAGTGCATGCTAGGAGGGTATGAAATCCAAGAAAAAACTCTCGTCTTTGTGAATACATGGACCATCGGGCGAGACCCTGATTTGTGGGAAAACCCCGAAGAGTTTGTACCTGAAAGGTTTCTCAACAAAGCAATCGAGTTCAAGGGCCAAGACTTCGAGCTGACGCCTTTCGGAGCAGGAAGAAGAATTTGCCCTGGGATGCAAATGGGCATGGCTATGGTGGAGCTTGCACTCGTCAACTTAATTTGCCTATTCGACTGGGCGCTGCCTCAAGGCATGGAGGAAGATGTTCAGGACTCGACCACATTACCCGGCCTTACTGCACACAAGAAAATCCCATTGTGTCTTCTTGCTAACAATGTTTGCCGCAACTAATCACAAAGATTTCAGGTGCCAAATATATAGTTTTAGTAAATCCATATAAATAAAGGCGATCACTTGTAAATGTGGCCTAAATTATCTTATGTAATGTTTGACTCTTGTGAATTTGTAGTTCATATATGTTTTTAAGTATCAAATAAAGGTTAATTATGCAGTTACTCAATTACTATGAAAATCGATTTTTTATCCATCCTTATATAGAGAGGGGTTGGCTATAATCTACACATATCTTATCACGTACGCAGAAATGGCCTCTTGTGCATTAGAGTACGACACGTAAGGAATCGCACTAGAACCCGCCATAATGGATTTCCCGCTGATGCGACCTCGCGTCCACAGAATTTTCTGGATTAAAGCGTGATTATTTCTGCTTGCGTGTCATATTCTGAATTAAATTGATATTATATTTTTTAGTCACATCAATTAATAAGTCAATATAGTTAGGTAAAAAATTTATCTTTCTAGCTGGATCACTGAAATAAATAAAATAAATAAATTTATGGTTAAATTAGTTGATTAAGATCGAGTAATTTATAGCGGTTTTGATCTTTTAATAAAACAAGATAATAAAATATATTTTATTAATACATCATGCCGTAGTACTACAATTTATGAAGACTTTGATTTATGAAGCATTTAATAAACCAAAGTGCCGTGGTAAAAAATTTAATGATAAAATTAGTTGATAAGCACTTTGTGCGGCTAATTTTTATACGTGTTATATTCTAAATTAAAACGGTGTTATATTTTTTTATCTATATCAAGTAACATCGCATATGTGTCATATTTTAAGTATATTAATTTCAATCAAATATACTCTTAATAAAACTGGAGTTAATATTGCATACATGTCATATTTTGGATTTTTTTGATAAGTGTCCTTTTTCATAGGGGCATTTTGCAAAATGTCCATTTTATAATGCATTTTGCAAAATGTTGACATTTTTACCCCTAATCCTCTCTCCAAACAACCCACGTCATCCCCCTTTCACATAGCTCTCCTCCACTGTTTACTCCTCCTCTCTTCGCCCACAACGACGTTGCTCCGAGCGCGACCAGCAGCATCAGCTCGTACGATCGCCCTCCGCCGCCGCCGCCTCTGTAGACACTCCCGTTCTTGAGAGGCGCGACCATACCTACCGGAACTAGATCAATTAAGTGGCTAAAACCGGCAACAGACATCGACCTCAAACCCCAATCGCTTATGAAAACCAGCAACATACATCGATCGGAGATGGGAGCGAGGCATGCGAAGATCGGAGAGTGGGAGGATTGGATGATGGATCAATCTCACTAACATTTTTATGGTTTTTGGGGTTCTGAGTTTTGTGGATTTGGGGAAGATGATGAAATTTAGATTGATTTGTGAAATAGATGCTGATTGACATTAGATCTGGGAGGCTGAAATGCAAATTCATGCTTTCATTTGATGACATGCTAATTTGTAGTCTTTTTCATATTCTTTAAACCATATTCAAAGTGTCACCACGGGGTTGTCAACTTGTCAGCATCGATGCACCAAGTAAAGCAATAGTGTATTGTTATTAATGGTGTCACCACAATAAAAAAAATTAAAAATTAAAAATTAAAAAAAAAAGTAACAACGTACTACTGTCACCAAAAGAAACGAACCTAGGACAATGGAAAGTGTTATTAGTAGTGTCACCACAATAAATAAAAAATTAAAAATGTAACCACTGTTGTCATCAAATGAAAACTCTAGGACAAAGGAAAATATTATTAGTAGTGTCATTGTCACCAAAATAAACAAATAAATGTAACCACTACTGTCATCAAAGGAAAACAATACTCCGTTAAGAGATGAATTACTAAGGGCCTGTTTGTTTGCTCAAATATTGGCCCAAGAAAGGAATGATAAAGCCCGTTTACCTTTGGGCTTGTTTGTTTATCCTCTTCAAAGGTTTGATTTCTTTTTGAAGGTTAATGGATTCACCCGAGTTGTTACCCCTGAAAAAATTAGGGATTCTCATCCCAAACCCCCGTCTCTCTATCTCGAAATCCCCCAATGGGCGAGTCAGGCGACGTTCTTCCTCAGGCTCGCTAGGCGCCTTCGACCTCGCAATCCCTCTCTCCAATGGCGTTGCTCCCTCGTTTCTCCTAATCGATCATCCCCTCGCCTGTCTCACTAGGCTTATCGCTGTCTCAGTTGTTAGCTTCGATCTCTGTTCGTTGCTCTTGGTTAAATCACAGGTAATATCGTCTCTCAGTTGCTCTTGGTTTCAATCTCTCTCGGTTGCTCTTGGCTTCGATCTCTATCTCAGTTGCTCTTGGCTTCTGTCTCTCTCAGTTAGTCGTGGCTTCTGTCTCTCTCAATTGGTCTTGGTTCATCCCCTCGTTGGCTTATCGTCTCTCTCCATCTTCGATCGCTCCCCTCTCACATTTGTTGCTCTTGGTTAAATCACAACTGGTAATATCTTTCACATTTTGATTATGCTTATCTTTGATTATTGTTATTCAATTTTACAGATAGCTTCCCCTTTCCTAAAACCCTAAAATTTCTACTTTATACAGGGAGAAAATAGGGTCTGATTGCTTCACACATTCGGTGTTTCTTCTGGATTTTTACTTCTCCTCCATTTGAGATTCAGGTAAATGTCATCTCTATGTTGTGTGAACTGGATTTTTTTTTCAAGTAATGAATTGGAATTTATTGGTAATTTGTTGTCCTCTCTCTGCTGAATTTTTTTGCAAGTAGTGAACTGGAATTTGTTGGTAATTTGTTGTCCTCTCTTTGCTGTCCTTGTTGCACGAATAACTTGATTAAGTCAACTGATTCAGAAGCATGAAACCAGGAAATCTTTAGAGTGTCAGACAGGTTAGCAAGCTGATGGGAGTAAGAACATTTACACAGTTGCACATGCTATCTCTGGGATTCTTGGTTTCCATTCAGGGGGTAAAAAGGAAGCAAAAACAACTGATATCTCTAACTTTCTGTGGAGTATATTGAACTGGAATTGCAAGTATTGAACTGGTGGGTTTTTTTGTCCTCTCTTAGCTCTCCCTACTTGCTGGTAATTTTGTTGCACAATGTTTGTGCTTTGTTTGCTTATTTGTATATTACTGGTGGTTTTATAAGGCCTGCATATGTTGGTGTTAAATTCCATGTTTGCTGATCACTTTACTCACTTGCAATTAGGATTTCTTGCTATATTCTAACACAATGTCAATGATAATTTACCAGAAATGGCTCGTCATAATGGATCGTTGTCTAGGACAACAAGGTTACAACAACTCCTTGTGATTTTTGTGATAGTTAGGGTAATGATGTTGTTGTACTGGTGGTGGTACACAATGAGTGTGGTGAGCATTAGGACTATTCAGTTAAAACATGGGAAAAGGATGAGGAAAAGGTTGAGGTTTGAGTTATTAAATAGGTTGATAAAGGAAAGTGATACCTATTGCCATCGTGAACTCCGTGTAACTAGACACGTGTTTAATGCGTTATGTGAGATGGTTAGGGATATTGGAGGTTTAAGTGGGACTAGAAATATGTCAATTGAGGAGATAGTGGCTATATTTTTGAGTATTTTGGCTCACCACAAGAAGAATCGAACGATTTCACACTATTTTATTCGGAGTGGAGAAAGTGTGAGTCGACATTTTAATCATTGCTTAAGGGCTGTTTTAAAACTGCATGAGCATTTATTCAAAAGACCCACACCCATTTCTGAAGACTGCGAAGATGATAGATGGAAATGTTTCAAGGTATCTAGTTGCCTATATTTTTTTTAGTAAGTCCAAAGATATGTGCACCTTAACTAATAAATGAACTTTTCTTTTATTCTGTTTGTAGAATTGTTTAGGAGCTTTAGATGGAACGTATATTAATGTATCAGTTCCTTCGGGAGTAAAGGTCAAGTATCGCACTAGGAAGGGCACAATTTCCATGAATGTTTTAGGTGTTTGCACACCTAACATGGAATTTTCTTATGTTTTAACTGGATGGGAAGGGTCTGCACACGATGGTCGTGTTCTTCGAAATGCCATCTCTAGGCCAGATGGATTAAAAGTTCCTAAAGGTAGTTATTATTAAAAAAATAATTTTACAACTAAATAATTATTACAACTAAATAATAACTTGTAACAAAATATTTCTTTGCTATGAAGGTTGTTACTATTTAGTGGATGGTGGATATGCCAATTCTGAAGGATTTCTTGCACCGTATAGAGGACAACGCTATCATCTCAAGGAATGGGGTAACTATCAACCACGTAGTGCTGAAGAATTCTTCAATATGAAGCATGCTAGAGCTAGAAATGTGGTTGAGAGAGTCTTTGGGGTACTCAAAGGGAGATGGGCTATACTTAGAAGTCCTTCATACTTTCCACTCAAAACTCAAGGTCGTATCATACTAGCTTGTTGTCTACTTCACAACTTAATTAGAAAATTGAAGCCTAGCAATGATGAGGATGAAATAGATGATGAGGATGACGGATCTGATGAAGACGATGAAGACGATGAAGATGAGGAAGATGAGGAAGATACATCATCGTCAGAGGACGAGGAAGGTGGTGGTGATGGAGGAGGGAGAAGAAGAAGAAGAGGAAGAGAAATGGAATTCATTACAAATATTGAAACTTCTGATCAGTGGACTACCTTCAGAAATACATTAGCACAAGAGATGTTCAATAGTTGGAGATCTAGAGTCGCGGGACATGTTTAGCTCTAGTCAATGTGTTGTCTTTTATTTCTTTTTTGTCATTTTGAAGTGAAAAATGGTATTATGTATTGATGTATGACTCTTTAGTATGCCTCTGTTGCAATGTCAACTTGTAGTTTTTATTTGTAGTTGAAACTTGAAAGTTGAGGGTATTAATGCTTTATGTTATTTCTATTATTTTTCTTTATGTTATTTCTATTGTTGCAATGTCAGTCAACCTGTGTATTCTGCTTGTTTAATTTATTATACATGAATGGTTATGTAGTCAAGGTTAGGTAAGAGTAGTTGGCATAGTAACCAAATCTAGTCTTTGAATGTGTATGTAATGTAGTACGTGAAGTAGGTAAGAGTGGATATGCTTCTCACTCATCAATTTTAGTGAATGTGCTTCCCACTTTTCTTGCTTCTCTTGATTTTCATGTTCTATCCGATGTGGTACAGCTTGATATTTTAAGCTGAAATTTTGCATTGGTAATAATTGATATTGAGGGAGTTTGAGGGAGAATGTTGTTAAGCAGATTGAGTACTATTTCAGGTACGTTGTTTGTGGGAGTTTTTGCTGTTGATGCATTAATCCGTCTCTCTCTCTCTCTCTCTGGAAAAATATATCCTAAGCTGCTATAGATTTGTTAAAATTTATTCATGACTTGTTCATTTATTGTTACTATATGTATAATGTAGAACTGATGGCTATCAAAGTTACTTCCTTAATCTGTCTGCTTGTTGTCAAGGTTTATCATTAGGCAGATATATGTGTTTTAAGAAGTCTGTCCTTATTCCTATCTAGCAGGAAGTTGTCCTTGAGTTTGGTGCTTCCAGGACACAACTGTTTGAGAAGTCTGTCGGTATAGGTGTTTTACATATCCACATCTGTTACAGTTTCTAATTCATAGGACACAACTGTTTCTGAGTGTGCGTGGAAGCAACTCAGTTTTGCAGTCAGGGCAATTTTCAGTTAATCTATAATGTCAATAAAAATTTAATCTTGTATTAGTTTGTGCTTAGTTTATATAGTACTGTATTAAAATTATGAGAACTATCAGTGAAAAAAAAAGATTACTTGCTTTAATGGCTACAGTGGTCAGTATGACTATTTACAAGGTAGGTTGTGTGATGGCTTGTCATGTTAAGATCTTGGTGTGGTCCTCCTCTTTCATTTTTTAACTCTCAAATTTCCTTTTCACTTTTAGGTGAATGATGGAAGGCGCTATTCGGGGAAGAGGTAAAAATAAAAGGTTTTGGTCAGCACAAGAGGACGATATACTATTCCAATCCTTATTGGAGTTATCTCGGAATAACAAGTGGAAGAGTGAGAACGGTTTCAAGCCTGGGTACATGAATCGTTTGGAAGAAATGATTTTAGCGAAGCTTCCTGAGTGTGGTTTAAAGGCTGAGCCGCACATTGACTCAAGGTTAAAACATTGGTCAGAGAAGTATTCTGCAATGGCTGAGATGCTAAGTACTTCAGGGTTCGGTTGGAATGCTGAGAAGAACTTACTACAAGTAGAAAGAAGTGTCTATGAAGAATGGATCAAGGTATATTTGTGCTTTTGCTTTATATTACAGCTTTATGATTTTTCGAGATTCAGAATCAAGAGATTGAGGACAAGTGGATGTAGATATAGTTTACACTAGCTTATTTTTGTGCGCAAATGTCCATTGTGAATCCTTTTTTGATTCTTCGTGTTTGTCAAATAAAATGATTGCAGTTTACACTAGAGTCGAGACTTGTTCTTTTTCTCCTGGAGCCAAATAAAATGATTGCAGTTTTGGTCATCTACTCATTGTTGAGATATTTTTCCAAGCAATTCTTATCTGCCCCGGCTAAAATTGGATAATCACTCTAACTACATTTCCTGCCAGAATCTTTCATTGGAGATCGATCTTTGATTGTCCTACAAGCAAGTTTCATTATTGTTTGTGCCATCTTTTCTTCTTATGAATAAAGTTTGCTGGATTCTGAAAAATGGCTAACAAGATACAGAAAATGGCTTTTAATGACAGCTTGTGATATGTAACCATCAAGAAGGAATCTCATTTTTTGGATTTTGTTTTTCAAATACAACGGTACCTCTGTACTCACAATCAGCGACTGTAAATTAGTTTTTTGTTTGGCAAACTAGTAATGTCACTTTAATTGCTGGAATTCAAACTGGTATATTATGAAATTTCTTACAACTTCTTATATTATGAAATTTCTTAGAGCTTCTGTTATATTATGAAATTTATTACGGCTTTATGTTCTGAACAGCTTATGTTATATTATGAAATTTCTTACAGCTTCTTGTATATTATGAAATTTCTTACAGCTTCTTGTATATGTTGAAATTTCTTACAGCTTTATGTTCTGAACAGCTTCTGTTTTTTATTCAAAGTCGATATTTATTTTAGTCGATCCTTTATTTGCAGACTCATAAGAAAGCAAAAGGACTTTATGGAGTTCCATTCCCATTTTATGACTTGCTTGCTGAAGTTTATGGGAAAGATAAAGCAACGGGAGAAGGAAGTGAGTCGTTTGCACGTGCTGTTCAGAACATGGATATTGAGGTGACTGAATCCGTTACACTTGATAGTGACGATGATTTAGATGATGATAATGAATCTGGGGCAAGTGTTGCAAGTGGGTCAAGGAAGAGGAATGCTCCTTCATCTCAAGCAAGGTTTGCAAAGAAACAAAAGGTCTCGAAGAGGAAAAAGGACGAAGTTGGAGATTTGGCTTCATCTCTAGACTCGGTTAGCACATCATTTGGGAAAGTGTTTGAAGAGATGAATACTAGTTTAGTTGCAATGGCCCAAGTTTGGACAAATGAAGATGAGAGGAAGAAGAGACTTGAAGGTGAGAGCAACAAAATTTTAGAAGAAGTGTTGAAATTGGATGTTCTTTCCCCGTCTGATGCATTAGAGGTAACTGTCATTGTAATTATTCTTTATGAATTGTTTCATTTAAATAATTTATTGATTGTCGTCCTTAACCAATATACCTTTGAAATATGTAGGTAGCAACGATATTGATGGGAGAGGAACATAAACTTCATATATTCTTTCAGGCCAACATCAGTTTGAGGAAACAATATGTGACCGACTTGCTTAAGAAGAGGAGCTGATCGTGTGGATTTTATATATGTGGTTGTAGCTTGCTTAAGAAGAGGAGCTGATCGTGTGGATTTTATATATGTGGTTGTAGCTTTTGAACATGCAGGATACTTTGGTGTGTTTGGTTTTGTAGTCTACCTTTATGTCTTTTTGAACGTGGTTATAACTTCTTCTTTTTTAGTACGAAGTTATGTTTCTGACTATGTGAATTTCTGACTGTATGGAATTATGACCGTGGATTTCAAGTTATGTTTCTGACTATGTGGATTTTTAGTGCGAAGTTATGTTTCTGACAATGTGGATTTCTGACTGTATGAAATTATGACTATGGATTTCAAGTGATTTCATATGAGTTTATTATATATTTTCATCCTTGTTATATGATTTTGCAATAATATTAGGAAACAATAAAAAAAATGCAAAGGTCTTATGTTTTGTTTTCTTTTCTTTCCCTAAATCAACCAAACATATAAAAAGGTAATGAAGAAAGCAATGATTCCCCTCTTAAATTAACCAAACAAAATTGGAGTTTAACCCTTTTCCTTTCCTTTCCTTTCTCTTGAAATATTACCTTTCCTTTCCTTTCCCCTCCTCCAAACAAACAGGCCCTAAGTGTGTTAATAATGGTGTCACCAACATAAAAACAGTGTCACCACGGGGGTTGTCATCATCGATGTACCAAGTAAAGCAATAGTGCATTGTTATTAATGATGTCACCACAATAAAAAAAAAAATTAAAAAAAAAAGTAACAACATACTACTGTCACCAAAAGAAACGAACCTAGGACAAAGGAAGATATTATTAGTAGTGTCACTGTCCCCAAAATAAACAAATAAATGTAACCACTGCTGTCACCAAAGGAAAACAATACTCCGTTAAGAGATGAATTACTACTAAGTGTGTTAATAGTGGTGTCACCAACATAAAAACTGTGTCACCACGAGGGTTGTCATCATCGATGTACCAAGTAAAGCAATAGTGCATTGCTATTAATGGTGTCACCACAATAAAAAAAATTAAAATTAAAAAAAAAGTAACAACGTACTACGTACTGTCACCAAAAGAAACGAACCCAGGACAAGGGAAAGTGTTATTAGTAGTTTTACCACAATAAATAAAAAATTAAAAATGTAACCACTGTTGTTACCAAAGGAAAACTCTAGGACAAAGGAAAATATTATTAATTAATAGTGTCATTGTCACCAAAATAAACAAATAAATGTAACCACTACTGTCATCAAAGGAAAACAATACTCTGTTAAGAGATTAATTACTAAGTGTGTTAATAGTGGTGTCACCAACATAAAAACAGTGTCACCACGGGGGTTGTCATCATCGATGTACCAAGTAAAGCAATAGTGCATTGTTATTAATGGTGTCACCACAATAAAAAATAAAGTAACAACGTACTACTGTCACCAAAAGAAACGAACCGAGGACAAAGGAAAATATTATTAGTAGTGTCACTGTCACCAAAATAAACAAATAAATCTAACCACTACTGTCACCAAAGGAAAACAATACGCCGTTAAGAGATGAATTACTAAGTTGTTAATAGTGGTGTCACCAACATAAAAACAGTGTCACCACGGGAGTTGTCATCATCGATGTACCAAGTAAATCAATAGTGCATTGTTATTAATGGTGTCACCACAATAAAAAAAATTAAAAATTAAAAATTAAAAAAAAAGTAACAACGTACTACTGTCACCCAAAGAAACGAACCTAGGACAAGGAAAAGTGTTATTGAGAGCCTGGAAGAACCCCCGCCGGGGATTGCCACCCACCACCAACTGCCTACAATTCAATGAAATCCGGTGCTCTCCCCCTCCTCCTCCGGGAGCCCCCTCGGCGTGAATAGTTTAAGACTTCGGCCTCTTGACACTACCTACTCCTCTCCGGCCATACCGTTTCGGTGTGCGCCTTGCTGGAGTCCCACACCCCTTCATCGGGAGGCCCGAAATCTCCAACGGGAGCCATCAAATCTCCTTCGAGAGCCACCAACCCACCTTCTCGGCGTTATTAGACTCGGCTTCGGCTGTTCGTCACCACCTACTTTACTACGGTTGGCTGGTGTGCGTCGATTTGTTTCCCCAAATTGGTTTGGGGCTTTTGTTGGTTTTGGGTCCTTGCACCCGGATTGGCTCAAGCCTTGGTCAATTTGGCGAAATCCTCCTAGTTGCCAATCAAGGTGTTGTTGCCTTGTGGCTCGCCATCCCCGTCCTCTACATCTTGGTGGTCTAAATCTTTGATCGATCTCCCTTTCTACAGGGAGCCCTAACCCATTTGGGATCTCACCTCCGTCGGTCAGATACCGACCGCCATCCTGCTCCTCTCGGCGTCCCCGCTCTTCTCCGGCGTCACCGGACTGTCAAATCGCACTCCGATGCGCCACCCTCGGTCTTCCATCGCCCGATACAAAAACCCTAATCTTTGGTAGGTGGTTCTTCAATTGGATTCTTAGCCTCCATCCCCGGGTTTGTCTTCTCGTCGTGCTCCGCCTTCGATTGTGCTCGGCGGCACTGCCTTGGTTGCGGTTGGTCCCCGCGGGTTTCGCCGATGGTTGACCCCGGCCTGATCAGCCTCCACATGCGCCACCTCCCTCCTCCATGTCCAGTCAAGGCCCGTTAAACCCTCAATATGTACCCTCTCGGTCCGCCATTTGCCTTGTCCTATCGGTGGCCTCGCTGGTGGCTTCCGTCGTGCCTGGCTCGCCCTCGCCAATTGCCTCGGGCCGCCTGGCCTGTCCTCGCCGGTGGCCATTTGCTATTCAAATCCGCTTGTAAAAGTTTCAATGGATAAAAAATAAATAAAAATAAAAATATATATTTATGTATATATCTTCCCCGGTTTTTCCAGGATCCTCCCCGGATTGCTTGCGTTGGCTGTTTAAGCTTGCAAGGCAAGCATGGAAATTTAATTTTAGAAATAAATAATTCTAACAAAATTAAAAATGGCTATATATGTATGGTTATATAAAAATCGCTCGAAAGAGCTTTGATGAAATCCCGTATTGGGCTTGATCGATCCGTTGGGATCGGTCCTTCGCGGTTTGCTCTGCTCGGGTGACGTGCGTCTCTGCTTTGGTGCGGTTGGGGTTTCTTCATCTATGTTGGGGTTCTGGCAGTCGGAGTCGGGTCTGGCTGGGATTGAGGTAGTATGTACGGGGCGACTCCGTGTACGGGAAGGAGCTTCCAGGAGGTTCGTCTTCACTACCCACAGGATTCCTGATGTATCGTCGGCCAACGGTGCTGTTTGAGGAGGGTGTTTGGCTTTCGTCTGTAGTCTACGTCCCCTTCGTGTTAGATTTAGTTTTCCTTGGTCCGTTTTCTTGTAGGGTGCGTTTCCACTTGTTGTATTGCTCCGCCATTTGTTTTCGTTTTCGTTTGTATGTATTGGCGTGTTTCCGTCTACCGACTTGTCGGCCATCGAGATTCAGATTTATCTGATCTCGAATTATTTCCTAATAAAAAAAAACAAAAAAGAAAAAAAAGTAGTGTCACCGCAATAAATAAAAAATGAAACCACTGTTGTCACCAAAAGGAAAACTCTAGGACAAAGGAAAATATTATTAGTAGTATCACTGTCACCAAAATAAACAAATAAATGTAACCACTACTGTCACCAAAGGAAAACAATACTCCGTTAAGAGATGAATTACTAAGTGTGTTAATAGTGGTGTCATCAACATAAAAACAGTGTCACCACGGGGGTTGTCATCATCGATGTACCAAGTAAAGCAATAGTGTATTGTTATTAATGGTGTCACCACAATAAAAAAAATAAAAATTAAAAAAAAAGTAACAACTTACTACTGTCACCAAAAGAAACGAACCTATGACAAGGGAAAATGTTATTAGTAGTGTCACCACAATAAAAAAAATGTAACTACTGTTGTCACCAAAGGAAAACTCTAGGACAAAGGAAATAAATAAATAAATGTAATCACTACTATCACCAAAAGAAAACAATACTCCGTTAAGAAATGAATTACTAAATGTGTTAATAGTGGTGTCACCAACATAAAAACAGTGTCACCACGGGGGTTGTAATCATCGATGTACCAAGTAAAAGCAATAGTAAAGTGTTATTAATGGTCTCACCAAGCTAAAAATAATAATGTATAATCTATACTGTTAGCAAAGGAAAACATTATAATCAATATTATTACCACTTCATCAAAAAAATTTTTATGAGTCATCTTCCCGTGACCGACTGACCAGCGAAAGCCTGATTTGAAAAGATTGGTAATAGAGTTGAGTTTAGCCCAATGTCACGAGGTATTGCCCTTGTGTTGGTAACGCAGAATAGGGGTTCCTTTTAAATATTTGCCTGTTATTACTTTAACTCAGATGTTTTCTGGTTCAGCAATTAATTTCCACAGTAACTTAATTTGTAAAGCTATGTTCACCGTTTCGGCCTTGTAAATGCCCAACCCCCAATTGAGGGTATCTGTGCATATCTAGTCCCAGCTAATCAGAGGAGTACTTTTTGGATCTTTGTTCCAGAAAAATTGCTTATAAATCTTATCCAGCTCATGCAGGATTGACGAGGGCAAAAGGAAAGCTTGCATGAGGAACATCGGTTGTGCTGAAAGGTTTGCTTTAATTAGGACTTTTCTGCCTTCAACAGACAGAGAGGAGGCTTTCCACTTTGACAGTTGTTGCTTAGTTTTGAGTATGATCTCCCAAAGGTGTCTCTGTTGACACGACCATTGATAATTGGGCAACCTAGATATTTTTCTAGGTTATTCGACTGGGGGATACCCAGAGCGTTCGTAACTGTTTGAATGGTTGTTGCCATAGTGTTAGGAGAAACCTGAAAGGATTACTTATGTAGGTTAACTTTTTGTCCTGAGATGAGACAGAATCGCTGAATTATCTCAGAGAGCTCAAAACATGTTGACTGGTTGGCTTTCCCGAAAAGCATGATATCGTCAGCCAAGGCAAGGAAAGGAATCTTTACCCCTCCTCCCCCAAAGTGAAGCCTAAGTTCTTGGAGATGTTCGACCTTCTTTGTAAGGTTCTCGCTAGAACCTCTGCTGTGAGGATAAAAAGGAAAGGAGATAGGGTGTCTCCCTGTCGGAGTCCTCTCGTTGGAACAAAAACTGTCGATGGTTCATCATTTATAAGTACTGAGTACGACACCGCCTGAACACATTCCTTTATCCAGTGGACAAACTTGGAGTGGAATTCAAACTTTGACAGCGTAGCGAACAGAAAAGGCCATTCAATACGATCGTAGGCCTTTTCCATATCTAGCTTGACCGTCATATGGCCGAACTTTGCTTTAGTTAACCGAAACGAGTGGAAAATCTCGTGAGCAATGAGAATATTGTCTTAGATCGGCCGACCTTTAGTAAACGCACTTTGTAATGGGTGAATGAGTTTGTCGAAAACTGTTGACAGTCTAGCTGTCAGAATCTTGGAGATAATTTTGTACACAGTAGAGCAGAGACTGATTGGCCTAAAGTGACTGACTGTTTGAGGATCATCGATCTTCTGGATTAGTGTTATGAATGTGTGATTAATTTGACGCAACATCTTCCCACTTGAAAAGAATGCTTTAACTGCTTTTATAATTGAAGGGCCGACAATGTCCCAGTAAATCTGGTAGAAACCTGCAGGCATACCGTCAAGCCCTGGAGCCTTATCAGCACCAATTGAAAAGAGTGCGGTCTTAATTAATGTCATCGTTTGTAATGGGGGCGGTGAGCATCTGGTTCTGCTGGTCAGAAATCTCACGGTCAATGACCAGGAGATCCCCATCACATGGGATGTCATGGTTATAGGATGATTTGAACCTTTTGGAAAAGCTATATACAAATTCATTTCTGATTAAGGTATGGTCTGACAGAATTAGACCCGATTCCATCGTGAGGACTTTGACGATCTTCCTGCCCCGCTTAGCCAAAGCTATACGATGAAAGTAACTGGAGTTTGTATCATTTAATCTGATATGTTTGACCTTGGCTCGTTGACTCCAATAGTGACACTGAAAATCAAGCATTCGTTCCCTTTTGTTGAGTAATCTCTTGTGTTTGTCACTAGGTCCTGATTAGGACTAGCAATTAACTTTTGTTGTAACTGCAGAAGTTGTTCGTCTGTGTCGAAGATTTGTTTATGAATATTGTTAAAAGTGCGTTTATGCCAGCGCTTCGTTGGGTCTTTTAGCATGGTTGTTTTCTTAACAAGTTTAAACATGAGTGAACCCGCAGGTTAAGCCTCCAAGCCTGCCTTACCAGGTTTCTGAATTCTGGTTTTGTCGTCCAAGCCATTTCAAATCGGAAAGGTTTCCCGTTTCTCTGAGTTGGGGATCGCAGATTGATCGAAATTGGTGCATGGTCAGATGTAGTGAAAGGGTGGATTCAAGGTTGTTAAAATCTAGATTCGGATCGTGGGATCTTACGATTCTACGATCCAAAGTGGCCCAATCGATCTGGATCGCACATACAGAGTCGGATGCAGCAGGATCGTACAGAATCGTAGCAGGATCGTACAGGATCGTAGGATCGTCGTAGGATCGGGAATAGAATCTAGATCCTACCGCATGAACTAATATGTTGATTTTTTAAATATTTTTTTTGGTAATTTGATTTTTTATATATTTTTTTTAGGTAATTTGAATTAATATGTTGATTGATATAGTTATATTGATTTTTTAAAATAATGTTTTGATTCACTTTCTATTTAAGGATATAAAAAATCTAGAATTATGACTTACTACTCGAATTTTTTGGGTTGTTATATATACATTTGTGAATTTTTCATATATGGATAGACAAATAAAGTGGTTATATCTATTGAGCATTGATTTAACTTTACATATAAGTGATATGCAATATTTTGTAATTAGTTTATCAAAAATTTTAGACATGCAGTAGGATCTTACAATCCTACGATCCGATCCTATGATCCGATTCTACTGCACCCTCATCGATCCGATCTAGAATCTCGATCCTAACAACATTGGGTGGATTCTTACTCGTATGCCGTCGAAGGCTGAAATGACTTCATTCTGGGTTAGTAGCCGATCCAGCTTGGCGAAGCTTTTGTTAGGTAAATCCAATTTCTTTTTTTTTTCCAAGTATAACTACCACCATGAGTTGGTACTGCTGACAAAAGAAGTAAATGTTTTATATCTTGTAGTCTTTTAAATCTACTTGGGGACGGAAGGATACCCCCCAGCTTGTCAGCTGGTATTGAAATTTCGTTGAGATCCCCTAAGATACAGAAAGGGTTGGTAAGTGTTTCGGCATAAGTGGTGAGTTTTTCCCAAAACGCGTCCTTCGAACGACGACCTGGTGGTGCGTAAACCACAAGAATAGCAATCGTCATATTGGCGTTTTTGTCCAGATAATTTATGTGGATAATTCTTTGGTTAACCGAAATGAGTGTAATCTCACCCTCGGACACATAAAGCTCTTTCCATAGTAGACAAATCCCCCCGGAGAACCCCCGAGCATGATCAAAAGCAATATTTGAAAACCCGCACTTCTTCCATACGGCTTCCGGGGGGAATTTATCAGTTTTAGTTTCAAGTAGTGCTTACATTGATGTAGCTGTTTTTACAGAAAAGTTCTGTCTCAGTCCATAAGTTCCTCCTCTTCATCCCTCTACAATTCCAAGCACATATATTCATGGAAAACCTTTTTGATCGCGTAACCATTTGTACATAATCTTATAGATGTCCTTGGTACGAGACATTTTGATCGATGGTTGGCCTATTCGGCATAAATTTGTCATTATTTTGTAAAGTATTGTCCGCATAACAGCCATTGTATAGATAGTAGTATGGTTTGCAAACCCATGAAACCGGCACTGTCTTGGAAGACATTTTGCAAAGTCAAAACGGTCCCAAGTGAGCTTTTGTTTTAGCAAGATACACACTCATTTTTTTTTCCAACAAGTAATGTGTGTATTTAAAATGAATTTTACGCCAAGAGTAAAGGCAGAAAGGTCTCATATACAAACACTTGAACAAAAAGAGACAATTAAGTGAAGGCTTGTAAATATTAGTGGTGTGCACCATTAGTTTTGTTTGTACAACTGTAGATACAATGGCCTTGTAGGGCAAAATTGATCTCAAAGGATCATAAGGAGGGTGATTTTGACTAAGCAACATGAAGGAAACAATAGCTGATAGAGCAAGACAGCACCCAGTCGACAGCAACAAGCACCAAACACGATCAACACACCTGCAGAAGCAGCAGCCAACGTGAACAGCAACCTGGACAACCCGAAGCACCCTGCACCGAATACAAAACCAAATGCAAACCCAGCAGGAAGTCCAGAGAAAGGAAAGAGGGCAAGTAAAGGCACAAGCAATGTAATGAGAAAAGACCCAGTGATACATTATTATGGTAGTTAAACAAGGATAAAAACTTAAGATTGCATAGGGAATAACATCTCAAACCGCAACACAACATACAATAGGGTGCTTAGCTGCCCAGCAATCCTGAGTAACCGAGCACAGATGATTGAAATCGAAGATTAAAGCAGCGAGTGAACCGAAAAGGGGGCGATATTCCCATTTGCACAGTTTGAATGTGCTTAAATAGAGTATGTGCTTGTAAGCAAGTAGACCGATTGCTTGTGCTAGAGCGGATACGTCGGAGATAGAGATACTTACAGAGGAGAGAGGCAGGGTAGAGAGCGAAAAACACAAAGGCGGACAAGACACCCTAGAGAGGAGCCAGGCACGCCAAAGCCGGAAGTGACCCGCGTCGTCCGGCCAGCACGAAAACCCCTCCCATCTCATTAAAGCCGGGTAACAGGTCATTAAGGCTCTGTAAGAGGCCCCAACAGAGACAGGCCAGGTCCAATCGGAGGGATTACCCTCCCAATTGATTTCCGGGCTAGGATAAACTCCAAACGAAGGTTTTGGGTGAAGAGGGGCGCAGCAACTGAGGGAACACAATTGCAGAGCGACGGAGTGACCCAAGGCGGATGAGTAAGAAGAGGGGGAATCCGGGCGCTGGTGCAGGTTGGCCAAGACGGAGGGCAGAAGACAACCATGGCGGCTGCTGATGTTCTCTGGGAGGAGATGAAGGGAGCGCGTGTTAGCGCGTTGATTTTGTGGATTTAGGGTTTTCATTTTGCTTTTTTGAGTTTGATTAGTGTGTTATATTTTCTATTCAATAGTAACAACGTAGTGAGTATTCAGATTTATTAGTTGTTTCTAAAAGAAAATAAAGCTATCTATCTATCTATCTATCTATCTATCTATATCGATATGAAATACTAAAACAGATGTCTGAAACGACATTTGATGTGACGGGCTCTGGTATAATTCGCATACGTGTCATTTTCTGGATTAAAATGGTGTTATTTTTGGATACGTGTCTTATTCTAGATTAAAATGGTATTATCTTTTTTAACCACATCAATTAACAAGGCAATATAATTTTGCCATCTCAATTAATGATCCCACTTATTTTTATAAATATTCAACCTTATATCTTAATTAGTTAGAAAACTTATTTTTTTAGATCAAATAAACTATTTAATATTCTAACTCCTATTAAATAAATACTATCGTTCCTTGAATTAACTCCTTTTTTTAATCGTATTTAGTTTATTGTTATTAAAAGATCCAAATATATCAACCAAATTATTATAACCTTTAAATTTCAAAAAAAAAAAATTAAACATTATTTTGTTTATTAAGAAATCGTACAACGGGCGGGTACCGAATACTAGTAATAATATACTAAAACAGAGGTTGTTGGCGCAACCTCGCGGGCACATAATTTTCTGGATTAAACGGTATTATTTTTGTTTATGTGGCATTTTCTGGATTAAAGTGGTATTATATTTCTGAGCCACATCAATTAGTAACTCATTATATTTAGGTACAAAACTTATCTTTTTAGACCAATATATTAAGTGACTATAAAATTATAAAACCTATCATTTAGCGAACACAATCCTCATCTTTTAGCCACATCCATGATCATCCTGAAGGATGATGGTACAAAGATCCTTGTTATAGTGGAGAGTAGAAGTATTACATATAGCATCATGCTTAGCTATAAAATCAGTAGCCTTATTGACTTCTCTATAGCAGTGTTGAAACTCCACTTTAATAAAGTTACTCCTCATTAGCTTGATCTCTTCCAGCTGTCTCAATATCTCCCATTTAGCTTTGATTTCACCCCTAATGGCTCGAATCAGCACTTGATTGTCACTTTCCATGATAACTTGCCTTAGTCCTAACCTGTGGGCATGATGCAGACCTGAACACACAGCCACAACCTCTGTTTGTAGAACTGTACATTTACATATCTCCTCATAAAATAAATCAATAACATGACCATTTGGATCTCGGATGACCCCTCCCACCTGGCAAATGCAAGTGGGGTTGACAGAGCCATCTACATTAATTTTGCAGAAAGCCCCTTTTGGTTTAGTCCACTTTGCCTTACTCCTTTTCCTAGATTTCTGCTTTGTGTCATGACATTTCGTCTGAATGATTCCAGGTGGCCTTATTCGCAATAATTTTTTGAATAATACATGCATGGTTTTCTGGGTGTTTATTTTTAAAGATTAGGTTGTTCCTGACTTCCCAAATTGTTTGCCATAAGAAACACAGGTCGTTGAAATGAGGGTTGTCTTTCATCTTTTGAAGTGTTTCAATCATGGACAAATCTCCTCTCAAGGTGGAAAAATTCTTCTTAGTTATTTGCTCATAATTTGCGATCAATGTTCTAGTGAAATTGCACCTAAAGAATAGATGGTAAGTGTCCTCATCATCCGAGTTACATAGACAACACTGCGATGGAACCCTGTTTATATACTTATTTAACCTGAGTTTAGTAGGAAGGCTATCAATAGCTAACTTCCAGATGAGATTCTTGATTCTTGGAGGAATGTTGAGCTTCCAAATCCATTTGTATTCATTTGTATGAGATATGATGCAAAGCTTCTTAGTGGATTTAGTTGTAAACTGACCACTAGGTTCCAGAGTCCAAATTAATTTGTCCGGTGTTTCCCAAGAGGGAATTTGGATATTTTTAATAGCTTCGACAGTTTGAGGAGGGAATAAGGAATTCAAGAGGGGGGTATTCCATTGTTTTCCATTAGTTATGAGTTGGCTAACTTTCGGTGTTGGATCGTTTGTACCAGTGAAGGACGAAAGAGAATGGTCTTGAACCCAAGGGTCGTGCCACACATTTATGTTCATACCATTTCCAACTATCCAAAGGAGACCTTTGTGAAATTTATCCCTTAGTGATAAAAGTCTGCCAAATTGCCACGAAGTGTTTTGGTTTGATCTTTAGTTTATGCTTTCAGTTTGGAGGTATTTTTCCTTTATGATACGAACCCATATGTTGGTTTCATCCGTGTAGAGCTTCCAAAGAAGTTTCATCTATAGGCCAACATTAAGATCCTCGGCTTTGCTTATACCAAGACCACCTAATTGTTTGGGTTTACAGATATTATCCCAACTAATAAGGGGAGTATATCGTTCCGATTGTAGCTTATTCCAAAAGAAGTTTTTGTTGATTTGGTCTATTTGATGGAGGATCCCTTTTGGAAGTAAAAAATTTTGCATGAGGTAGTTGGTTTTGGAATTTAGATTAGCCTGTATGAGGGTGGCTCTCCCGGCTTGAGAGAGAGTAGACGCCTTCCACTTAGAGAGTTGTTTTTTGAGGTTTTGGATAGCTTCATCAAACACACAGTTTTTTATTCTACCATTAACCAAAGGAATTCCAAGGTATTTTTCTAGTGTTTTTGACACTGGGATACCCATCTGCTGAGCTAGTGATCTAGTTAGGTTGGGGTTAACATTAGTTGAGCATTGGAGGGAGCTTTTGTTATAATTTATCGTTAAGCATGAGAGGTTTGAGAAGTTATTAATCATGTTTTGAATAGTATTGAGGCTTGTGTGGGTTGCTTTCGCAAAGATGATTATATCGTCTGCAAAGGTGAGGAAGGGAATTGGTATACCGTTTTTGGTTAGCTTAATGTCAATAAGAGCATCCTCTTATAGGGCTTCTTTATGCATTTCTCTTGCCAAATTTTCCATGACTAGGACAAAAATGTAGGGAGCAAGGGGGTCGCCTTGTCTGATTCCTCGATTTGGTTTGAATTGAGGACCAGAGGTGTTATTGACTAAAACAGAGAAAGAGGTGTTGGTTATACACTTCATAAGAGTGTTATCTTGAATATAGGACCAAATTTGATGGAAACCAAATTTTGTAAGAATAGCTTCAATATAGGACCAATTGATTTTATCGTAAGCCTTTTCCATATCAAGTTTTATTGACATCCAATCTTTCCTTCCTTTTTGTTTGTGATAACTATGGAAGATTTCATGAGCTATAAGAGTGTTATCTTGAATGGATCTACCTTCCACGAAAGCTCTCTGGAAAGTGGAAATGATTGATTAGTTTTGGTAAAATAACTTGCTTACCACATCGTGTACAAATTATTCATATTTAATTAATAAATATTTTATTCACTTGATTATTATTTATATATTACATCCTGAAAATAAAATGCTGATAAACAATTTATATGGACTACATAAATCACTTTGAATTATTAAATTTAATTAATTTTACCGAGTAGCAAGTTCGACTTCAAGTTATATATGGACTACATAAATCACTATGCATATATCAATCATTAGTATTTAGTATATAACAATTTCGATAAAAAAAAGTATATAATAATTGTGGTGTTATTCGCATGTCAACATAATAAAAAAAAAAAGAGTTTGAATAAGTTATGAAATCACATATCATCCTATGGGTTCACCCAAATTGCATCGATAATAATTAACTTAAATGAATAGCTTAAATTAATAATCATTTTATATTCAATAAGTTAAAATTTTATCTCATAATCTTTAAGCCCTAATCTTACTTAATCTCATAAACTTATATTTAGAATTAAAATAAACATTATTATAAGGAAAACTAGAAAAGGACCGTACCCATGATTGATTGTCGCCTAAATATTATTAATAAAATTCCATATCTATATCTATATCTATATATCTAAAATCTAAAATACTAAAGCAGAGACCGCTGGTGCAATCTCGCATCCATGGAATTTTCTGGATTAAACAGGATTATTTTTGCTTATGTGACATTTTCTGGATTGAAGTGGTATTATATTTTTGGGCCACATCAATTAATAACTCATTATAGTTTGGTAGAAAATTTATCTTTCTAGATCACTGAAATTAATTATAATTATATTATAAAAGAAATCTATATAAAATCTATATATAACTTACCCGTAAATAAATCAATTTTTTTTTAAAAAAATTAAAAGTGGTGAAAAAGAACAGTTGATATAGGTTACCAATTTCTTTATTGGTTTAGAGATATAATCGGCTTTATAATGATTTTTTTATTAATTCTGGTTTGTTAGTAATGATGAAAAGAAAAATAAATAAATAAATAAAAACTTATAAAATGACATGTATGATAGATGAAAAGAGACAACGATAAAAATTTATCTACAAATATAGCTTTTTTAATTATAAATTGTTACTCCATAGATAAAATATAATTTATTTATTTGTCTCGGTTAATCACAGATTTAAACATATTAACTATCCGGACAACGGCTTGAACAAAACATTTGCTTTTATCTTTGTATATGCTCCTCCTGACAGGGCCTCAAAGGATCCATTCTGGGAGTCCCTTTCCCGGTATGCTTCAAATTTAGTATTACCGTTCTGTATCCTCGGAGATCTCAATGAGATTGCAATCCCAGCTGATAAATTAGGGGGAATTACCCTGGCTCCGAGTCGTTTCCTACGGCTCCAAGAAGTTAAAAACAACCTCCTTCTCCAAGATGTCCCCACACACGGGGGCAACTATACCTGGCAACGAAAGAAGACTGGTTCGATAAATAACACATATGCCAAACTCGATCGTCTGCTCGCACAAAGTGAGGTCATGTCCGCGTACGACGGCCTACGGGTCAAGATTCACCCCTTCACATCATCGGATCACGCCCCGATCTCCATCGATCTACGATCTCCGACACATCTCCACAAGAAACCATTCCGCTTTGAACTGGCATGGACGACCAAACCAGAGTTCACAAATATTGTAAGACAAGCCTGGCGAGATAACACTCTCGGTTACGTTCCAACCTGTTTAAGTTGGTTAAGAAAACGACTCTGTTAAAAAAATTGGCTAAAAAATGGCACAAGCGAACCTTCAATAACATTCACAAACAGATCTATCAGACCGACGAAGAAATCCTTCGATTGCAACAGATTTTAATTACAGACCACAGACAGGACATTGATTTACGACACAACAGACTACAAAACAAAAGGGAAAGAATGCTCGACTTCCAGAGGCGGTATTGGAGTCAAAGAGCAAAACTAAAACACGCAAAACTGAATGACACAAACTTAGCTTATTTCCACCGAATAGCCTCTGCTAAGCGGGGAAAGAAAACCATCAAACACCTTATTTCATAAGCAGGTTTACACCTTATTGATAACAACTTAATTAGAAATGAGTTTGCCTCATGCTTTACGACCCGTTTTCGATCATCCTATAACCATAGTATTAACTTCACTACAGATCTTGGCGTCATCGGAAATGAGATCTCGGTGGATGATAATGCCATCCTTACCTCTGCAGTGACTAATGGAGAGATAAAGAACGCATTGTTCGCCATTAAAGCCGACAAGGCACCGGGCCCGGACGGGATGCCAGGTTTCTATCAAACTTACTGGGATATCGTTGGCCCATCCGTTATAAAGGCGGTTAAGGCCTTCTTCCAGTCCGGAAAAATGCTAAGACAGATAAACCACACTTTCATTAACCTGATCCAGAAAATTGATAATCCTGAAACTGTTAACCGTTTCAGACCAATCAGTCTATGCTCTACTGTCTATAAAATTATCAATAAAATTCTGACCAACAGATTATCAAGGATTTTTTATAGGCTAATACACCCTCTACAAAGTGCATTCACCAAAGGCAGGTCAATCCAGGACAACATTCTGATTGCACATGAAATTTTTCATTCATTCAGAATCTCCAAAGCTAAATGCGGCTACATGACTATCAAGCTAGATATGGAAAAAGCGTATGACAGGATCGAGTGGCCCTTCCTTTTCGCTGTACTTCAGAAGTTCGGCTTTGATGAGAAGTTCATTCTTTGGATCAAAGAATGTGTCCAAACTGTTTCTTATTCTGTTCTGATAAACGATGAACCATCGACTCCCTTTATACCTTCAAGGGGCTTGAGGCAGGGGGACCCTCTATCCCCTTTCCTCTTCATCCTCACAGCAGAGGTGCTAGCACAAACTCTACATCAAAAGCCAGAAGCTTCCAAAGATCTTGGTTTCAGGCTTGGAAGGGGGGGTGTTAGAATCCCGTTTCTGGCTTTCGCAGATGATATTATGCTTTTTGGAAAAGCAAACATGACTACTTGTACCAATCTGGAGAACACAATCCAACGTTTCTATCTTATCTCCGAACAGAAAGTAAACCTACACAAATCAAGTTTTCAAGTTTCAGCAGCCACTTCAACAACTGCTATTAACACGGTGTCTTCAACACTGGGTATCCCCCAAACAAATAACCTAGAAAAATATCTGGGATGTCCGATCATAAACGGAAGAGTTAATCGTGATACCTTCGCAGATGTTATCCTCAAAGCTAGACAACAATTGACCAAATGGAAGGCCTCCTCTCTGTCGACTGAGGGTCGTAAAGTGCTCATTAAGTCCAATCTAAGCGCACAACCGCTCTTCATCATGCAGGCTTTCATGCTACCCGCTTCGATTTTGCATGAGCTTGATTAAGTATACAGACAATTCTTTTGGAACAAGGGTCCGAATGCTACTCCACTAGTAAGTTGGGACAAAATCTGCTCCGATACCTTGTCTGGTGGTTTGGGTATCAACAGGGCTGAGACTATGAACATAGCATTACAAATGAAATTATTGTGGAAAATTATTGCGGAGCCTTCCAATATATGGGTTAGGGTTATCTCGGAAAAATACCTAAAAGGGGATAAGCTGATGGATTACACAAGGAAAGGCAACACCTCGTGGCAGTGGTCGAAATTAGTGGCCATAAGGCATCTGTTCAAGCCAGGACTGCGCTGGTCGATAGGAAATGGTCAGTTGGTTAAGTTCTGGACGGACAATTGGGCTCTCAGCACTCCTTTACTTCACTCTGCTCTTGCACCAGTCATTGGTTCGACAGCTACTTGGTCTGTAGATAACTTCATCACAAATGACAATAAATGGGACACTGACACTCTAAACCTAGAGTTACAGGGTTTGCTCACCCCGGCTACCATAAAAAATATAACCGATATCA
Organism: Persicaria maculosa; assembly: GCA_963922045.1. Lineage (NCBI taxonomy): Eukaryota > Viridiplantae > Streptophyta > Magnoliopsida > Caryophyllales > Polygonaceae > Persicaria > Persicaria maculosa. The sequence continues at coordinate 11,260,419 of OY998256.1, read as the reverse complement.
AACTTCCAGATAATAATTTCACTGACAGACTCTATTAGGGTCCTAGTAGGGACGGCTGGTTCTCGACTAGCTCGGCAACTCAAATCATCCCGATGCACATGGGGGATCCTCGTTTCGATTGTCATTGGCTTTGGAAGCTCGACATTCCTCATAAAATTAAACATTTCCTTTGGAAGATAGCACGTGACGGTCTGCCTACTTCTGACCGCCTACAACGTTCACATATTGCGGTCCCGTCGGGTTGCTGTTTCTGCGGTTGTTCCGCGGAGACTACCTTTCACCTGCTGCTAGGATGCCCCATGACTAAATCTGTTATGGCAGAACTAATTAGAATCGCTTTCCCGAGCAATCATGGCTCAGACTCTACTACTACACCTAACTCCATCCTTAATAGGATTCATAATTCGGTCGGAACAAAGGTTCTAAATAATCTGGCTTTCGCTTGGTGGGGCATATGGTTCTTGAGGAACCAGCTGGTGTTTCAACACACAAATTCGACTTCGTGTCAGACTATTACTCTATTTTGTAACTCCAGCCAGAGGACTTGGGCAGATCGCTTGGATAGTGGCACCACGCACGCTATATCTTCGAACTTCACATCGAGGAGCCGAAATAACATCTCCGCTATAACAAGAACTACAAAATACAAAGATCATCCATGGGTGAAGCCGCCACAGGCCATCACAAACTCAATTTCGACGGCTCACACTGTGCGTCAGGGTCTGGTTCGTATGGCTTCGTCATTCGCGATCACCTTGGCCAAGTTTTCTCGCTCGGATCGGGCCCTTGTAATAACACCTCGGCGGTGTTCGCTCAGGCTTTAGGTCTTCACATGGGTGTTGCGAGGGCTAGAAACCTGGGTATTCATAATCTCCTAATAGAGGGTGATTGTTTGGTCGTCATTAAAGCTCTCCTGGGGGACTGGTCGTGCCCTTGGAATATCGAGCTGCTGATGGCTGATACTATTTTACATCGGAATTTCATTTCTAATTTTGCTATTCGTCATGTTTTCAGGGACTCGAATGCAGTTGCTGACAAGATTGCCCGTCTGGCGTATTGCATCCCTGCCGATGATAGCTTGGCCACTGATCCAGAACTTCGGGTTCTCGTCCGCTCGGACGCTCTAGGAAAGAAGCCGACTCGTCAGCGGACCTCCTAATTGTTATCTTGCTTCCAAAAAAAAAAAAAAATTATTTATTAATGGAAATCTAAAAATAACAAAGTATTCAGAAATCATCCCTTGCCATCCCAATATTGAAGACGGCAACAGAGGACGAGTAGTGTGCGCCTGCGCGGTCATTAATCCTGTTACATTTAACTGGTAAGTTGGATCCAAAACGCTTTTTTGTTGTTATCTTCCTCCTTTTTATTCGATTTTTGCTCTTTGTTGGGATTGATCAGTAGTATTATAAACCCTAGTTTGTGATTGTCCAAGGGCGACAGAGAGAGACGGATCCAAAGTGCCTATTGCCGAAGCCAACGAAACGCCACCGAATCTCCGACCGCACCGTCGCCGCCTCTGTCTTCGTCTGACTACAAAGGCTATTGTGAGTTACTTTCTCTTTTCTTTGATTTATCTATGAATTAAAAGGGGGATTTTTAGGGTTTTATTATTGAGTTGGAGGAGAATTGAAAATTTGAAATTAGTTCATAGTCTTAGGGTTGAATTGAAATTGGTGGAGGCTTTAGGCTTGTATTGTTGTAGGTTATTAGGTGTCTAGGTTGAAATTTGAATTGCAAACTTGAAATTGAAGGAGAATTTCTGCCTGGCTACAGGTCGACATGTTCCCCTCTTTAAAGTTGATCGAATTCATAGCTTTTTTGGATTCACAGTATGAACGATTTTTACTTATCTGCCGTTTTCTCTTGATTGACTTGTAGATACTACTACTAGAAAACCTTTGTTATCTTCCATGCTGCCAGGCATATGATGATTTATCTGATGTGTTTATGGATTTTTAAATCTGACTTAGCATAGCGGTAGATGGAAAAGCCTTAGAAAATTCATCCTCATAGAAAGAAAGAGTTATGAGGAAGAATGCGACATGTCGAGTGTAGTTGGATTCAGGAGTAGCTTTATCTCTAGAATTCCGAGGTTTCGAACACTAGTACATAATCCTCTTCATTTGATATAGGTGCAGATCATTCAATTGGACCAAACTCTTGCTTTGCGAATGGCGTTGGTTGTAATATGTGGGCAGCCATGCAGTGGAAAGTCGACAGCTGCAGCGTGCCTAGCGGAGGCTCTAAGAGAATCAGACTCAAAGCCAGCAGTCAGAATCATCGACGAAACCACCTTCCACCTTGACCGCAACCAGAGCTATGCCAATATGCCCAATGAGAAGAACCTAAGAGGTGTTCTGAGGTCAGAAGTTGATAGGTCGCTCACAAGAGATAGCGTTATCATAGTAGACTCCCTTAACAGCATTAAGGGTTACAGATACGAGCTGTGGTGCTTGGCACGTGCAGCTGGTGTAAGGTACTGTGTCGTGCATTGCAGTGTGGAGGATATGCATTGTAGGAAGTGGAATGAAGATCGGAGGGAGAAGGGTCAAGAGAGCTACGAAGAAAACATATTTGAGGATTTAGTGAGAAGGTTTGAGGGCCCTGATAGTAGAAACCGATGGGACTCCCCCTTGTTTGAGGTGTGGCCAGCTAAGGACAACATAGAGAAGTCGACGCCTGCCATTGTAGATGCTGTGCTGTACTTGACGAAGAAGGTGGACTCGAAAACAAAGGACATTAAGATCTTGCAACCCACGATTGCAACACAGAGCGCGAGGTTTTCCGAAGCAAACTCTTTGTATGAGATGGACAGGGCGACACAGGAGGTGATGACTGCTATAGTGGAGGCTCAGTCCCAAGCGATGGGAGGACCCTTGAATGGCATCTCCCTCGGACAGGGACTGCCAAGTATCGATATGTCGAGACCAGTTGGATTACCCGAGCTGCGCAGACTGAGGAGGACGTTTATAAAATTGACGGGTCAGTCTAGCTTAAGCGGCCGCCCCCCGCCTTCCGATGCAGAGAGTGCAAAGAGAATGTTTGTTGATTATCTGAATAGAGAGCTTGGAACTACTTGATTGCAACAGTGTCTCTTCAGGTTTTTTTCCCCTTAACTTGAGATTGAATTGCCTTTTGATTGTTATGTTGTTGTATTGATTAAGAATCTGTTCTATAATGATTTTGTTTTGACTATTTATATGATGAGTGTGTGAACTGCTTGATTGGCAACAGTATCTGCAAAACCGCGGTGAAAAATTGCTGAAATACCAATGTTTAGAGGCACTCAAATTACAAATCATCTCTTGTGATAAAACTAGATTGTACATTTAGAGCTGATCATGTTGCCTTGTTGACACTAGATTGTGACCCACTTCGAGTTGTTCCGATCCTACAGGGGTACATGGAGCTATATACATATATGCAAGAAAACGAGCAACTCGATTCACGGATGAGAAACAATGCCAAAATGCAATGAAGTAAAGGGAGAAAGTGAGTTTATGTACCAAAGGACGAGGAACTTTAAGAGACATTATGCTAATTGGTTGCGTGCCTGCCAATTTGATGAGAACGGCGAGAACAACCATACCATAAAATCAGAAAATAAACAAAGGGTGGTTCTAAAGAAAAACCCCAAAAATATTCGGTAGACAAAACCTCCTTATGGTTTCTTTAAACTCAATTTTAACGGATCTTACAACAAGGAAAGTAGCTCCGGAATTATTATTCGGGATTGGTATGGGTGGCCAATTTATGTGGCTTTTAAAAAGTTTGGCCCAATGGCTCCTCTTGTAGCGGAAGCGTTGGTTTTAAGATTAGGAGGATTTGAGGCAAATAGATTAAAAATAATCTATCTACACATAGAGGGTGATTCGAAAATCATTATGGATCACTATCTACTTAATAGAGTTAAATACTTAAATGTCTCTGGGACATCGAATTAATAATGTCAGATATTAAGCTTTCAATGAGCTTTGGGATAAAGTGTCTGAAAATTGTGCACATCTTGACCATTCTGCCCAAGGGAAGTCTATCATGCTTAATTCAGATCGTTGGGATCTCATCCGAAAAGATTCTCTTGAGAGGCCTATCTTTTCCAAATCCTTACCAAATCAAAAATATTGTCATTCCACGGAAAACTTGCTTGTGCTCAATATCAATTTCACTTTGTGAATAGGCATGTCCACGTGTCGGACCAGCCGGGTCGACGGGTCGGATTTTATTTTTAAATCCAATTTTAATTTTATTTCCCAAAAAACAGCCTTTTTTCAAAATAAAAATAAAAATTGTCGACCCGATGGGTCATTTGTTCAAAATCCTAACCCTAATCCGAACCCGTGACCCGTCACGACCCGCGACCCGCCTGACCTGTCTGACCCGCCGGGTCACGGGTTGATCCATGACCCGTGGACAGACCTATTTGCGACTTGTTTATTTTGGTATTTGTGATGATTAAATAAATAAAATGTGATAGATGCGACTTTGGCAATAGATTCTCCTTTTAATGAGAGATAACTTACCCCCCGTTCGCTAATCTTTCATTTCTCCATGAATGCGTCTGATAAATGGGCAGTGGCAGATTCTGAAGCGGTCTGTTAAGGAGGCAGAAAATTGAATTCTATTCTTTTTTTTGAAAAAACCATTAATATTTGAAGTTTTCGGGTTTAATAGTTTTAAGTTACGAAGTTTAACAAATTATAAATTTGATAGAAGTATATTAATTTGGTAAATGATGTTAATCTTGTAAAAAATCCGAATGGTGTTTGGTAGTTATAAGATTTGAAAGATGTTTGTATGATTAAAAAAAAAAAATTCTTCTTCTCGTCCACTAATCTATGAAAGTTTACAATCTCACCTTCCCACCTATCAGGATTCCTCTCCCTTTCATCCAATTGCCATATAGATACACCATAAACGTCGTTAATTAAAACAAAATGTACGTGATAGATACAACCTTGGCAAGAGATTCTCCTTTGTAATGAGTGATAACTTATCCACCGTTAATCTTTCATTTGTCCATTTTGCAAATGATGAAAAAAATGCTAAAATGCAATGAAACAAAAACAAGGGAGGAAAGTGAGTTTATGGACCCGTCAATGTCTCACGTTGCACTTATTTTGGCAAGAGAGTCTCATAACATATATACATTATGTGAAAAATTATGTAAAAAGCATGTAGCTTTAGCTTTGTGGTAGAAAAATAAAAGATTAGCGGTAAAGATAGCGAAGCAGACATCCAAACGCACCACTCGGATAATTTTATCTTTTTTTCGATGGAGAGAGAGACAAAACACTGACATAATTTTATTAATAATAAGAAAGATCGACTAAATTAATATGTTACTGGGCACAATCAAACCCCTTATAACATGAACAATGGTGCACCCGAAGGTACATGGGGGTGGAGTTCAACAATAAGGATATGTTGTGCCAATCCTCCCCTGTCTCCCTGTCCTCCTCACAGAATAACCCCTTCAGTGTATTCCTTTTTCTTTTTTCCCATTTTAATTATCTTTCCTTTTTTTTTTCGCTGGTGGGGAGGGGACGGCACGGGGCTGTCCCTTTGGGGACAGCTAATCCCATTCGGGAGTTCATGGCACAAATAGAGAGGTCACGCAAGATACACGTGTTTTGTAGCAAAAGGCACATCCAAAACGACGTCGTTTGGCCTTTAACTCCCTCCAAGTGCTGCGCTTTGGCATATAAATGGGCAACAGATGAAGGCAGCAAGCGTTGTCATATGTTTCCACTCACAGTGTAACACGTGGCAGCACTAGTTAATACAAATTTAAAATGGCATTTTAAATATTTTTATCTACTTATAGACACCCATTATTTTTTTAATATAATTTATTTTTATATACCTATAAAATGTAATTTACTTTTATTTTCGTCAACTTTACAGTTTACACACACCCGAAGCTTTAAAACATTGAATTTCAAAAGTTCATACAAAATTAGCCGTTGAAAATTAAATAATAACATACAAAGTGGAATGATAATAATTATTAATTAAATAATTAAGAATTAACAATGTTCTAAAAAACGCTTGGCGAATGTTTGACGGTAGGGTAGGGTCAAGGGTCTAGGCGGGGTGTAGGCGGATTTCATGACAGGTGTTTATATTCTAGGTGGGTTTTGACGACCTTGACGTCCTTGGCGGCGGGGCGAGTTCAAGGGTTTAGGCGGGGGTCTAGGCGGGTCTTGACGGGGGTCTAGGGCACGCAGGTGGGCGATCAGCGATCGGCGATCACTGAGATGGGGGTCTCCCTGGTGGTCTTTGGTGCCCGGAGCCGTCGTTCTTGATCTCCGGGCTCTTCATCTCGCTGGCCGGGGCTCGTGGTTCTTCTCAAGGTTTGTGTTTCTTCATTCTGCACTCTCCCCTTTCCATTGCTGGTTTGCGTTTCTTCACCCGTCGGTTTCTTGCTTCTTCGGCCGCGATCGCATCGGTTGGTATCCCCTGCAATCTCTCCTTTCGTGGTGTTCGTCTCGGCGGCGACAATGTCCCAGTGCTTCGGTATGTTGGGCTGCTGAGTCTGATGGGTATGGTGGTCCATCCGAGGGCTTGATCGGTGGCGGTATATCGGTTTTTCGGTTTGTTTTTGGGGCTGGTCTCTGCTTTTGATTTGGTGCCGCTGCTGTTGCGGTCCACTGCTGCTGCTGGTGGTCTTCTCCGGTTGCTGCTACTGGTGATCGGCGATATCGGCTTGTCCACTGTTGTCGGCGGTAACTGTTGGTGTTGCTAATCGGGTGCTGCTGCAATTGGTCTTTAATTTTGTTTGTTTTTTTTTCATATTAAAAAAAAAATCAGATTTTCTTGAGTCTTTTGTTGAAGACTTTGATCGGATGCTGCTATATATGCTATATATAATTGGTCAGTCAGTTTGTTGAAGACTTTGATCGATGCCCGATCTTGTTCGGTACCATTGCCCTTTTGTGGGTCTTTGTGGGTGCCTTGATGGTGGTGGTAGAGGACTTGTTAAAACCTCCATGCTCAGGCATCTTCGTGATCGACATTGCAGTGGTGATGCTCAGGTACTTACTCGTCAAACTCTTTCGGATAGTTTGACTATTTATTGTGATGTTGAGACGACTTTCAAGCGCATGGGGGTTTGGTTGTGTGGAGTTTGCCTTAAAACTCATACTTTTCGTGCTCGGTGTCGGCATAGTCAGGATGATTTTGTGGCCCCTCCGGACTGTGGTGATGGCCTTGTTCGCTTTATTATTTATGATATTCCTAGACCTTTCGCTCCGGCTTCGTCGGTTCCTTTAGCTGATGTTGAGGTTGTGCCTATTGGTTTGTCTATATCTTCGCTTGACCGGTTGTTCTCTTTGGGGATACGCACCGTGAGATCTATCCCTCCTAAGTGTCGCTTAGGTTTTGCTCGGGTGTTGAAAGGGGCATTAGATGATGTGGCTGACTCTCCTGGTGACCTTTCCTGTTGGATTCGCTTGCTCGTGCTGCCTCTTTGTATACTTAAGACCTTTTCCCCGCGGAGTAATCTTGAGTGTAGGACTGCTGTTAAGCGTCAGCGTCAAGAGGAGAGTATTGCTAGTGCTATTCGTGCTTGGGGCGTGCCTGGCGGCAGTTTGCAGCTTGTACAGGAGACCTTAGCTGAGGTTCCGCCTTCTTTTAGTGTGCAGGAGGACCTTGATTTGAGTGAGCTTAACATCCGACAATGTCGGAGAAAGATTTGTGATGGTCATTACACTGCCGCTGTTCGGGTACTTTCTTCATCAGGTATTGCTCCTTATTCTGATGTCACTCTTGAGGCCCTGCGAGATAAGCACCCCACTGCCCCGTCTCCCGATTTGACGCCTTTGCCGGTTGATCACCATCCTCTTGTTGCCTCTTCGACTGTTGTTCTGGATATGATTCGAAGTTTTCCGCGGGGCACGTCATGTGGGAGGGATGGGTTCCGTGCTCAATATCTTTTTGATTGTTTGGGTGGGGCTGCTGTTGCTATTGCGGATGATTTGATCTCCTCTATTACTCGGGTGGTCAATCTTTTCCTTGAAGGCCGTTGTCCGCAGGATTTGGGTGAGTATATTGCTAGTGCTCCGCTCACGCCGCTTGTTAAACCAGGTGGGGGCATACGTCCTATTGCCGTTGGCACTATTTGGAGACGTCTTGTCTCTAAGGTTGGTGCTTGTTTAGTCGGTCCCTCTTTGTCTAGTTATTTTTCTGGTCTTCAGTTTGGGGTCGGGGTATCCGGTGGAGGAGAGGCTATTCTGCATGCCTTGAACCGGTTTGTTGAGGCTCGTGGCGATGAGGAGGGTATGTCTATGTTATTGGTGGATTTTCAGAATGCCTTCAACTTAGTTGATCGTGTGTCCATGTTACAGGAAGTCCGCCGTCACTGCCCGACTCTATCACGATGGGTGGAGTTTTGTTACTCTAGTCCTGCCCGACTGTATTATGGGGAGCATAGCTTATGGTCTTGTCGAGGGGTTCAGCAGGGTGATCCTTTAGGGCCTCTACTTTTTGCTTTGGTATTGCATCCTTTGGTTTGCAAGATCAAAGACTCTTTTTCCCTGAGTCTGCAAGCTTGGTATTTAGATGATGGCACTATTGTTGGGGACACTTTGGTTGTGGGGGAGGTCTTGGATCTGATTATGGCGGAGGGTCCCCGCTTTGGCCTTCATCTTAATGTGGATAAGACCGAGGTTTTTTGGCCTACAGAAGACCCCAGAAGTTGGCTCCCTGGGGTTTTCCCCCCCTCTATTGCTCGGCCTTCACGTGGTGTCAAAGTTCTGGGTGGGCCTGTCAGTGCGTGCCCTGTTTTCGGCACCGACCTTGTGGCGAAGAGAGTGACTAGGACCATAGAGCTTATGGACTCCGTCGCAAGGATTGAGGATCCACAGTGCGAGTTGCTTCTGCTTCGGACTTGTACGGGTATTTCGAAACTTTACTTTGCTTTGCGTACTTGTTCCCCGCGTGTCTTTGGGCCGGCCCAGCTCTCCTTCGATGCGGCACTCCGTTCTAGCTTGGAGCGTATTGTCACTGCATCTGGGCCTGGGTTTGGTGATTGGCAGTGGCGGCTTGCCACCTTCCCTTTTCATTTTGGTGGGCTCGGAGTATATGCTGCTGGGGATGTCCTACATTATGCTTTTTTGGCGTCTCGTTTGCAGTCTGCTAAGTTGCAGGCTAAGCTCCTAGGCTCTTCTGGTATTATTGCTGCTGGTCCTACTTTTGATGATGCTTGTCGTGCTTTTAATGAGACTACAGGTTCTGATATTCTACACGATCCTAGTGAAATCGCTGCCCCCAAACTTATGAAGAAATTGGCAGATATATATTTCGCAAAGGTTGCTGCTGCATCAGACTCTGTTTTCTCTTTGACTCCGCGACAGGTGGCATTGTGGAAGTCTCAGCAAGGTACTCACTCCTCCGATTGGTTGCGTGCAGTTCCTATTTCTGGGCTGGGGCAGACTATGAATGGAAGGACCTATCGTAGTGTGCTTAGCTATCGACTGGGTGTTCCGTTGTTCACGATGTCTAGGCCTTGTTCAGCTTGTTCCCGGATCTTTAATGGTGATGTCTATGGAGATCATGCTGTGTCCTGTCCTGGTACCGTGGGAATTAAACATCGACATAACCTTGTGCGTGACGCCTTATTGGATATCTGTTTTAGGGCTGGGATTTCTGCTGGTAAGGAAGTTGATATCGGTTTGGTCGATGGGCATGATAGGTCTCTACGTCCGGCAGATTTGCTTCTTTATTCATGGGACAGAGGGCGTGATGTTTGTGTTGATCTGACGGGATCTTCCCCCTTGACTCAGTCGGGGATGTCTGACTTTGCCCCTGGTCGTGCTGTTGTTGATGCTGCTCAACGTAAGTGTGTTAAGTATCGTGATTTGTGCACGGCAGCGGGTTATGGTTTCCTGCCCTTCTCCTTCTCTTCGTTGGGGGAGCTGGATACGGATGCTGTTACCTTGCTGAAGCGGATTCAGAAATTCTCAATTTCCCAGGATGCCGGGGCTCGTGCTGCAACTTATATTTTTACAAGACTTAGCTTTGTTATTGCTAAGGGAGTGGGGGCCCAGATAGTATCTCGGCTACCCACTAATTTCCTGTAGTATGTAATTATTTTTATAATAATAATAATAATAATAATAATAATTTTAAAAAAAAAAAAAAAAAAAAAAAATAATAATAATAATAATAATAATAATAATAATAATAATAATAATAATAATAATAATAATAGTAATAGTAGTGAATATTAATAATAACAATAATAAAATACAAAGTGGAATTGACTCATAATTTAATAATCCCTCTGTTTCAAAATAAAAGTCGTTCGACTTTTCTGCACGTATTTTAAAAAGGTAAAAACTATAGAAAATATTAATTTTTTAATGAATTTATTTTGATAAATTTATACTTATGACTACCAAGTATGAAATTATTAAAAAAAAATTGATTAAAAAATAATATTTTATTGTGTTTTTCTCTCCTCAAAAAGTGCACGGAAAAAGACAAACGACATTTATTTTGGAACGGAGACAGCAGTAAAGAAAAAATGCACAAATGAAATGTGCCAAAGGATGAGGAACTTTATGCTTTTATTAGGAGACATTATGATAATTGTGTTAAATAACGGTGGGTCATATACGACGTGGGGTGTTAAATAACGGTGGGTCATATACGACGTGGGATGCGCCTAAGTGCATCATGCGCACTAACCAAGCCGGTGTTAGGTGGGTTAGCCCGCTGGTGTTAGGTGTGGTAGCCCACCGGCTTATATGCAAGGCTTGGATTCAATTTTTAATAAATGTGAGATCCTTATCCCATAACTCATATTCTCAACGCTAAGTCTTAAGGTCGGCCAGCCAATTAAGACCAGGAACCCAAACCACACCACATGCTTAGCCAAACCTCAAACCCGTGGGCTATGGGCCCACCACGCTTCCGCACACCCAAGCGCATCATGTGCACTAACCAAGCCGAGCACACAAGCCGAGTGGGGTTCCATCCTAAAACCAATTGGTGTTAGGTGGGGTAGCCCACCGGCTTATATGCAAGACTTGAATTCAATTTTTAACGTATTCGCTATATACACCCCAAAGCATGCACTTCCTTAAGGACGTGCATGGTTGAAAGGGGTTAATTAATTTTTTTAAAACGCTAATTAGTCAGAAGGGTTGCACGTCGTTAAGGACGTGCATTTTTTACCTTTGGATTTGCGGTGTATCTATCAACATCCATTTTTAATCAGAAAATAAACAAAGGGTGGTTCTAAACAAAAACCCCAATAGATTCGGTAGACAAAACCTCCTTATGGGTTCTTTAAACTCAATTTTGACGGATCTTACAACAAGGAAAGTAGCTTCATAATTATTATTCGGGATTGGCATAGGTGGCCAATTCAGGTGGCTTTTAAAAAGTTTGGCCCAATGACTCCTCTTATGGCTAAGTGTTGGCTTTGAGACTAGGAGAATTCGAGGCAAATAAATTAAAAATAATCTATATACACATAGAGGGTAATTCGAAAATCATTATGGATCACTATCTACATAATAGAACTAAATGTCCCTGGGACATCGAATTAATAATGTCAGATATTAAGCTTTCGATGAGCTACATGAGAGAAGTCTACTTTTCTCATATACCCTGATTGGGGAATAAAGTGGCTGACAAGATTGCACATCTTAACCATTTTGCCCAAGGGAAGTCTATCATGCTTGATTTAGATCTTTGAGATCTCATCCAAAAGGATGCTCTTGAGAGGTCTATCTTATCCAAATCCTTACCAAATCAAAAAAATAAAATAAAAATATTATCATTCCGCGGAAAACTTGCTTGTGCTCAATATCAATTTCACTTTGCGACTAGGCCTGTCCACGTGTCAGACCTCTCAGGTCGACGAGTTGGATTTTTTTTTAAATTCTTCCAAAAAACAGCTTTTTTCAAAATAAAAAAAAATTGTCGACCCGGCGGGCCAATTCTTCAAAACCCTAACCCTAACCCAAACTCGTAACCCGTCACAACCCGCGACCCGCCTGACTCGTCTGACCCTCCGGGTCACGAGTTGACCCATGTCCCATGACATGTGGATAGACCTATTTGCGACTTGTTTATTTTGGTATTTGTGATGATTAAATAAATAAAATGTGATATATACAGCTTTGGCAAGAGATTCTCCTTTTAATGAGGGATAACTTATCCACCGTACGATAATCTTTCATTTCTCCATGAATGTGTCTGATAAATGGGCAGTGGTGAATTCTGAAGCGGGTAGATGAGGAGGTGGAAAATTGAATTCTAATTATTATTTTTAAAAAACCATTAATATTTAAAGTTTTCGGGTTTAATAGTTTTAAGTTACGAAGTTTAACAAATGATGAGTTTGATACAAGTATATTAATTTGGTAAATGATGTGAATATTGTAAAAAAATCTGTGTTTGGTAGTTATAAAATTTGGAAGATGTTTTTATGACAAAAAAAAAAAGTTCTTCTCGTCCACTAATCTATGAAAGTTTACCATCTCACCTTCCCGACTCTCAGGATCATTCCTCTCCTTTTCATCCAACTGCCATATAGATATTCCATAAACGTCGTTAATTAAAACAAAATGTGATAGAGACAACCTTGGCTTGGCAAGAGATTCTCCTTTTAATGAGTGATAACTTATTCACCGTTAATCTTTCATTTGTCCATCATATAAACTCAACGTCATGAAAACTCGATTTGCAAATGAGAGAAAAATGCTAAAATGCAATGAAACAAAAACAAGGGAGGAAAGTGATCGAGTTTATGGACCCGTCAATGTCTCACGTTGCACTTATTTTGGCAAGAGAGTCTCATAACATATATACATTATGTGAAAAATTATGTAAAAAGCATGTAGCTTTAGCTTTGTGGTAGAAAAATAAAAGATTAGCGGTAAAGATAGCGAAGCAGACACCCAAAATTTCCATTTTGTTTTTTTTTTCGGTGGAAAGAGAGACAAAACACTGGCATTTTATTAATAATAAGAAAGACTAAATTAATACTCCGTATGTTACTGGGCACAACCAAACCCCTTAGGCTAACTCCAATGGCATGGTGCAAATGCTTAAATATGCACATTTTGATGCAAATTGTGCTCCAATGGTTACTTTTAAGTGCTTAAAATGTGCACATTTGCACACAAAGTGCTCAAATATAAGCACATCACCTCCCCCATGTGCAAATTTTTTTTATCACTTTTCAATAAAGTAAAGTCATTTCTATTGGTTGTTTTTTATTATTTTCTTTTCCTTTTTAATTTAATCATATTTATTTAGAGATTGGTGTGTATAAAATGCACATTTAACCATTGGAATAAAACATCAAAAAGTGATGTGCATTTTTAAGCACCCTGTGCAAATATGTACATTTGCACACTTAACCATTGGAGTTAGTGTTAGGACATCAACAATGGTGCACCCGAAGGTACATAAGAGCTACCACATCAGAAAAAATAGGGGGTGCATAAGAGCTACCACATCAGAAAAAATGGTGGGAGGGGGGGGGGGGGGAGTAATTGAGTAAAGATCTCCTGCAATCTCTAATGTGACCTTGGGTGTGACACAAAAATAATTTAGGTATTTTTTAGTGATAAAAAAAATTATATTTAGATTGTATATCTTTAATAACATATATTTGTATATTTTTTTTTAATAAAAATGATATTTTAACAAGTCTTATAATTAATATTCTAAAATAACCATTCTTTTATTTTTAATATTTTTTAAAATATCATTTTTATTAAAAAAAATATACAAATATACGTTATTAAAGATATACAAATCTAAATATAATTTTATAATTTTTTTTATCACTAAAAAATACCTAAACTATTTTTATGTCACACCCAAGATCACATAGGGGATTGTAGGAGATCTTTACTCGGGAAGGGGATGAACTCGGGGTGGATTGTACTATATACACCAACGACAGGTGCTATATACACTACATAGGACGGATTATAGATCCATCCGTTGTAATTTTTTTAAAAAATATACGGACGGATCCTAGATCCGTCCGTTATATATATATATATATATATATATATATATATATATATATATATATAAAGAAACAAAAAAAGAAGCAAAAAAAAGTTGTCCAAGCTTAAAAAAAAAAAAGAAAAGAGCAAAACAAGGGCCGGATCATAGATCCGGCCTTGTTAAATTCATCCTCCAAAAAGTAAAAGCTGCACAGCAGCTTTTTACTCCCTCTTTTTTTTTTTAATAATAATACATAGGACGGATCCTAGATCCGTCCTATGTAATTTTTAAATTTTACCCTATAACGGACGGATCTAGGATCCGTACGTGTATTGTTTTAAAAATTTATAACGGAGGGATCTATGATCCGTCCTATGTAGTGCATATAACACCTGTCGTCGGTGTATATAGCCATCCCGACTCGGGGTGAGAGGTGCGCCTGCATGCATCCAAAAAAAAAGTGGAGTTCATGGCACAAATAGAGGGAAATTGTTTGTCTTACCCTCTGGTAAGCTTACCCAAGGGTATTCCCATGTCCATGCAAAAAGTAGCCTAAAAAGTAGGAAAAAGAAATGTTTTAATAGGGGATAAATAGGTTTGCTTTTTTGTGAGGTTCCATGCACCCCTATGTCATAATTACTACACCTATATTACTTCTCTCCCCTAATTAAAGGAGTTTGTTAACTGATTTTGGGCGGTAATACATTGTCCGAAATGCTACACAAGTAACTCAACGGCTAGTATTAGTATGCAACTTAATTAATTACTGTAGTTCCAACTTAATCAGTTTATACTTGGTCTATACAACTAAATTAGTTACAGCTCCTATAATTAAAAAATGGCGGTACTTTATACATAAATAATTTATAGACTTAGTTTATAATATACTGTACAACTAAATTAGTTCCAGCTCCTATATTTTATTATTTGGAATGTAATTAGTTATGGCGGTAATGAATAGTCCGTATATAAACTTTTTTACGAAAGTATTATTTGGAGTATTTTTATACTTTGTTTATCTTTGGATATTTACACTGTAAAAATATAAAAAATTTAGGCTTAGTTTATACTTGCATAATACTGTATATAGCTAACTCAAATAATACTACTATATACCTAACTCAAATAATCTGGCCCAATTGCGACATCGGCCCGGCCCAATTGCTCCAAGTGCATCACCCTACTCCATCTGCTTCACCCTGATGCTTGGAGACGTTGGAGTTTACCTGTGTGAAACCGCAAACCGTAAGACAGTGACCCGCCCTCTTCGAAATTAACTCTTCCCTCCATCCCAAGTCTCGACCGTCAACTTCAAAACACAATCATCCCCTGAACAGCACGGCGACAATCGAACGGTGAATCTCGCTATTGAGAACCAAAATTGTCAGTCGGGCAAGGAGTCTCCTACGTTTCAATATCACAGACCGCCACTCAATCTCCGAATTGGTAAGTCTCTCTGCTTTTAATCGGTTAGTTATGTTTGATTTTATGTTCATTAGAGATTGATTGTACTTGGGGTGGGCAGTGGGCGATTCTGGGTAGGCCTAGGGTTTCAGTAGATGTGTTATGAAACGAGTATAATTCCTGGTGTGGAAATCAGTTTGCAATGGAGCGGGACTATCTCCAACTAACTACCCTGACAACGGAACAGAAGGCGAAATGGTCAAAGTTAGCGGAAATGGACATTGTACCGACTAAATTTTATGATGTTGCGACACTGAAACGGCTAGGAATGTTCGAAATTACGAAGTCAATGTTTGATCAGGCAGGGCTGTCGGGATTTTTGAACAAGAATGCGCCAACGTATCTAAGATATGTACTGGAATTCCTCTCGACCTTATCGGTACACAATGGCAACCGGATTTCATTTCACCTCAATGATGTGGAGAGGTTGCTATCCTACGACGAGTTGCGGGACATCCTCGGGATTTCTCGTCAACCTACCCCTGGCTGGAAGAAATCGGGCCACAATTTGAAAGATCTCTGGGTTGAAATTACAGGCAGACAGTTTGACGGTCACAAGGGCGAGACTAACTCTTGGCTTGGGCATCCGTGCTTGGTCTTGGCACACAAAGTGATTAGGATGGCTTTTATGGGTCAGGGAGAGACCAGCAAGTTCATGGCTTCAGATTTTATATGGTTCCGGTGTTTTTTCGAAGAATGCAGCAACGTGCCTGACTGGACTTCTTTGTTTGTTGCATCTTGCATTCGAGATGCAACAAGCGGGAGCACGAAGGGCAAGTTAGCGTTGGGGGGTATGATCACACTGATCGCTAGGAAGTGGGAACCAGAACCGCCAGAATGGTTGCAGCAGATACATGGGTCTCATGTGTACGATGAGAGGAGTCTGAACACAGTCAGTCTGTTGAGCAACCCACTAGAGCCGGAGTTGCATTGGAAACCGACGAAATCTTACCATAACGCGATATATTTGCCATGTCCCCTGCCGTATGGGAAGAGAGCTGCGGACTTCTGTATGACCAACTACGAAGATAAGAGTAGATCGGATCGGGATGAACGGAGTACACCAATGGACTTGGACGCCCCCCCTGCCCGAGAAATAAATGATCAGATGGTAGTGCCAACGGAAGATGGTATGGAGTGTGATACAGGGCTTTGTCCAACTAGTTCACCCGTTGAGGATCTGCACAAGGATGACGTTTGTCTAATCGAATACAAGCCCTTCACCTCATCACATCCAGGGCCAGAAGGTGTGCATTCGCACCAAGGTGAATCCAGCTCTTCTGTTCCTTGGGAGCAGGTGTTACAAGGGATACAAGGAATTGCAAACCGACAGTCCGATATGGACACGAAACTTCTGGAGATGGCGGACACTCAAAGATACATCTTGGATAGGATAAACCAAATATCCGATAGGCAGGATTGTTTGGGGGAAGAACTTGAGGAGATGCGTCTAAGTCAGGACTTGCATCACAGCCACCAGATAGACGTGGAGATGAGTCTTCGGGACGTGTCGGCCAACCAACAGTCGATGTTTGATACGGTCCACCACATCGCCTGCCAAGTAGATGATCTTCGAATCTGGTCGCACCAGATGGATGGTGAGATGGAGTCAGTTCGGGATCAACAAGAGCTTACGGTGTTATATGTTCAGGCAATGGACGAAAACCCCCGCCACTTCTACCCTAATTATGCTGATCTGTACGCACCGACTCCACAAATGCTCGATGCGGTTGCCACGCGACAATTTACCAGGGAAGGGCCTTTCAACGGTCGAAGAACTGTACGTTGGCCGGAGGACACAGGCGGTCCATCTGAAGGGCGCGGTGGAGGTTCGGGATGGTGGTAGAGGAGGACTTAGAGGAGGACTTGAGAATGGTGGTAGAGGAGGATTTCGGTATGGTGGTCGCGGTGGAGGTCGTCGTCATGCTGGAGGCAGAGGTTGACACTTTTGAAAACATTATGACACTTCTGTATTTTATGTTTGATACAATTGGTTAACTTTGATGATTTTTGTGTTTATCTATGGAATTGTTATGTAATCTACTATTAAATCTAGCACATTTTATTATCTACGATTGATGATTCTATGGTATTGTCGAAAACGTACAATATAGAGTATATATTGGGAAAATTAACTTGTGAATGGATTCAGGCTGGCTATGATTTGAGGCCCATTGCGGAAGTTTAAACAATGTTGGCTTGTTGCAAACCAAAAAGCCCATTTCAGGCCCATTGCGGAAGTTTAAACAATGTTGGCTTGTTGCAAACCAAAAACCCCATTTGAGGCCCATTGCGGAAGCCCACGATAATCTATGTTGAACTATTATTTTTCATTCAAATGTGAAAATTATAAGTATTTCAACTACCAAATCAAATTATTGGCTACGTGAGTTAGACAACTGTTTTATTAACTTGAGATACTTGATAATTTAAGATACTCCCACTTTGAATACTTATAATCTACTTGCAAAAGATCTATATAATACTTTACCATTAACTTGAGATACTTGAGAAGTTAACATCTTAACTTACATGAGTTTTCCTCAAAACATACTCTTATTGTATTCTAACAACAATTTATTAGTTAATATAATGTTTTATTAAACATTTATTAGTTACTTATATGATTTTTTTTCAAAACATACTCTTATAGTATTCTAATAAGAATTTAGTAGAAGTGGAGTAAGGTTTTATTGAACATTTGTTAGTTACTTACATGAGTTACCCTCAAAACATACTCTTATTGTATTCTAATAAGAATTTAGTAGTTAATATAATGTTTTATTAAACGTTTGTTAGTTACTTGTATGAGATTTCCTCAAAACATACTCTTATAGTATTCTAATATGAATTTAGTAGTTAGTATAAGGTTTTATTAAACATTTGTTAGTTACTTATGTGATTTTTACTCAAAACATATTCTTATAGTATTCTAATAAGAATTTAGAATTTATTATAATGTTTTATTACACGTTTGTTAGTTACTTGTATGAGATTTCCTCAAAACATACTCTTATAGTATTCTAATAAGAATTTAGTAGAAGTGGAGTAAGGTTTTATTAAACATTTGTTAGTTAGTTACTTATGTGATTTTTCCTCAAAACATATTCTTATAGTATTCTAATAAGAATTTAGTAGTTAATATAATGTTTTATTAAACATTTGTTAGTTACTTATATGATTTTTTTTCAAAACATACTCTCATAGTATTCCAATAAGAATTTAGTAGAAGTGGAGTAAGGTTTTATTGAACATTTGTTAGTTACTTACATGAGTTATCCTCAAAACATACTCTTATTGTATTCTAATAAAAATTTAGTAGTTAATATAATGTTTTATTAAACGTTTGTTAGTTACTTGTATGAGATTTCCTCAAAACATACTCTTATAATATTCTAATATGAATTTAGTAGTTAATATAATGTTTTATTAAACATTTGTTAGTTACTTATATGATTTTTCCTCAAAACATACTCATATAGTATTCTATTATGAATTTTTCCACATCCAGGGTGCCAATTATTCAAATATATAAAAATGTGGGCGATAATTTCAATAAACAGGGTGCCGATTTGGAATGAAACATAAAATGATTATGCACAACGGTGCAATAAAACAAAATCTGTGTCTACCTCCCTATTTTCGAGGCCCATCCGTATTGGTGCAAGGCTTAGCACACGGATTGAAATCTTGGACCGTTAGATTTAAGAAATAAAGGGTCGCGATTGCATACACGCCATGCGAATGGCTGCTGCTTACAACGCTGCCTCGGACCCACAACAGTCCCGACCAATCATAGCCCATAGCGTGTCTTTAAATTTTGGTAAAAAAGAAAAGAAAAGTAGCATTTATGCGAATGGCTGATGCATTGCTAGATGCACCCATGCATAGAAGCCGTTGGATTTCAATGAATAAAGGGCCAAGATTGCATACAAGCCATGCGAATGCCTGATGCATCCCTTGATGCTTCGGAATCACAATTTATCCATGAATGCTACTGTACTTTTATTTTCAAAAAAATTAACAATTTGTTTTTTAGAGTTCAATTCAGTCAGATTTATTTTTATTGTTATTAGTATTATTACGGAGTACAGTACTAATTTGTATGATAATAATAATAATTAATATAAGATTAATTTAATAATAATAATACTAATAATAATATTTTTATTATTGTTATAATTATTATTACTATTACTATTACGAAAAAATAGTGAAAGTAATACGCAACTATTAGAATATGCACAAAAAATAATAAGAGCCAGTATTATTAAACAAAAGTATTTATAAACAAAAGTATTTTAGATTATTATAGGTTTTATTTTATGAAACAATATAATTACACTACGTAAGGTTACAAAAAATTAATAAAGGAAATAACCATTTCTATTGGTGCAAGGCCGAGCCACCGGATTGACATCTTGCACCGTTGGATTTCAATAAATAAAGGGCCACGATTCCAGACAAGCCATGCGAATGGCTGATGCTTTCCACGCTGCTTCGGACCCACAACAGTCCCGGCCAATCATAGCCCAGCGCGTGTATCATGATCCATAAATGCTACTATTTTTTTTAAAAAAAAAATCACTAATTGGAGGAGTAGATTAAAATGAATGTTTTGATTTAAAACCAATAGTTAGTAACATAAAGAAATTAAATAGAGACTTAAGTGAAAAATAAGAAACAAAGGATAATGAAACAAAATCAAAGAAAATTGGAACACGAGTGAAGTTATCGGTCAAGACTCGTAAAATTACTCTAAGATTCACTTACACATCATCGTAATTAAACTCTTCTCGATTAAGAGTTCACATAGATAGTTACTAAAAAAATAATATGAGTTAAGCCCGATAGTTATATTAGATTAAAATGAATGTTTTGATTTAAAACCAATAGTTAGTAACATAAAGAAATTAAATAGAGACTTAAGTGAAAAATAAGAAACAAAGGATAATGAAACAAAATCAAAGAAAATTGGAACACGAGTGAAGTTATCGGTCAAGACTCGTAAAATTACTCTAAGATTCACTTACACATCACCGTAAACTCTTCTCGATTAAGAGTTCACATAGATAGTTACTAAAAAAACAATATGAGTTAAGCCCGATAGTTATATTAGATTAAAATGAATGTTTTGATTTAAAACCAATAGTTAGTAACATAAAGAAATTAAATAGAGACTTAAGTGAAAAATAAGAAACAAAGGATAATGAAACAAAATCAAAGAAAATTGGAACACGAGTGAAGTTATCGGTCAAGACTCGTAAAATTACTCTAAGATTCACTTACACATCATCGTAAACTCTTCTCGATTAAGAGTTCACATAGATAGTTACTAAAAAAACAATATGAGTTAAGCCCGATAGTTATATTAGATTAAAATGAATGTTTTGATTTAAAACCAATAGTTAGTAACATAAAGAAATTAAATAGAGACTTAAGTGAAAAATAAGAAACAAAGGATAATGAAACAAAATCAAAGAAAATTGGAACACGAGTGAAGTTATCGGTCAAGACTCGTAAAATTACTCTAAGATTCACTTACACATCATCGTAATTAAACTCTTCTCGATTAAGAGTTCACATACATAGTTATTAAAAAAACAATTTGAGTTAAGCCCGATAGTTATATTAGATTGAAATGAATATTTTGATTTAAAACCAATAGTTAGTAACATAAAGAAATTAAATAGAGACTTAAGTGAAAAATAAGAAACAAAGGATAATGAAACAAAATCAAAGAAAATTGGAACACGAGTGAAGTTATCGGTCAAGACTCGTAAAATTACTCTAAGATTCACTTACACATCATCGTAATTAAACTCTTATCGATTAAGAGTTCACATACATAGTTATTAAAAAAACAATTTGAGTTAAGCCCGATAGTTATATTAGATTGAAATGAATATTTTGATTTAAAACCAATAGTTAGTAACATAAAGAAATTAAATAGAGACTTAAGTGAAAAATAAGAAACAAAGGATAATGAAACAAAATCAAAGGAAATTGGAACACGAGTGAAGTTATCGGTCAAGACTCGTAAAATTACTCTAAGATTCACTTACACATCATCGTAATTAAACTCTTCTCGATTAAGAGTTCACATACATAGTTATTAAAAAAACAATTTGAGTTAAGCCCGATAGTTATATTTTTCTTATTCTTATTTTGATTATTAATATAAATATTATTTTTATTCATATTCTTATTCTTTTTTTATAATTATTTTATTATTATTATTATTTGGTGTAATGTCGTTTTAATTAGTCAACGGAGCAACTTTTATATGTTTAAAAAATAAATCCAGTATTATTAAACAAAACTATTTATAAACAAAATTAGTTTAGATTATTAGAAATTTTATTTTATGAAACAATATAATTGAAGTATTTACAACAACAGTAGGTTATTTGTGTGTGTATGTAATGTAAATTTTTTTTAGAAGGAAATCTCCATCTCCATTGGTCCATAGCTGAGAGAACAGATTGAAATCTTGAACCGTAGGATTTCAGGAAATAAAGGGCCACGATTGAATACAAGCCATGTGAATGGCTGATGCTATACCCGCTGCGCCGGACCCACCTTGGTCCCAGCCAATCACAGCGCACCGCGTGTCCCATAATCCTAGAATTCTACTTTTCTCCTTGGAAAAAAATATAGAAATTGTATTTACAGTTATATTCGCCTATTTAGTCATACTCCGTAATAATTACTATACTGTATATTTATCTTATTCTTATTTTGATTATTAATATAAATATTAATTGTATTCATATTCTTATTCTTAGTTTATAATTTTTTTTTATTATTATTAGTATTATTATAACTAGCAGGAGAATTATGTCAACATAATACCATCCATGTCTAATACTAGTTGGTTATTTCATATGTAATGAACTAACTGATATTATTATTATTAATATTATTTCATATGTAATTTTGTTGTTACAAAAAAAATGAAATGAAATTTTCAACCATCATTGATTGGATGGTTGAAAACTTGAATGTGTTGTTAGTTGAATTTTGTTGTTATATTATTATTATTATTATTATTATTTTTATTCATAATCTTGCATTACCTTGAATGTGTTGTTAGTTGAATAACCTTGCATTACTTAATGACCTCTTATCACTTCTATATTTAAAATTGGTAGTTGATCAAATACTTGTATGCAGAAAAGGTTAACGGAATTTGTTTGAATAACCTTAAGCATTATGCTAAGTCATTACAACAGACAAAACATTAGAAGTTTTTCACAGACCATTAAAAACCGTTAGTGTATATCCGGAAGTACAAACCATTACAAACAAGTTTTTCACCAGCAAATTACATACCATTACAATACATTAGAAGTTTCAAACCATTACATTAGAAGTCCTTACAAAATGCGAACTGTCGTTTTTTTCTAAACATCCCACAGGAAGGCATATTTTTCTTGGCCATACCACCTTTCATCCCTGATGTTATACTCCAAATGCGGTCGCAGATGATAATATGGATAACGCTTTCTATCACCAGTCAAAGGAAATAAAACTTCAAACCTCTTGTTCCTCCCATTGCCCATGACCTTGGTGATCTCACCTGACCAATAGCCGCCTTCGTGCCAAGCATCGACTTCGTCACCGATCTCGTAATCGTCGAATTCCCCAACCGGCGGTGAAGGACGCAGTTGGCAGCCTGGAAGAATTTCTTTGAGAGGTTCGTTGCTGTCCTCTTCCTCGAATAGAAAATCATACTGAACCACGTAGTGCGTCTTCCAGTACCTCTCGACGATTTCGCCAGGAAAGAAGGATCCCAAGAAGTCTTTCTCCGCACCTATAACTTCTATCCATGATCCATCATCTAAATACCAGTCTTGGAATTCTGCAAGTGATAAAGAATTCAAAATTTTTTAATCTATACTCTAATTTGGTACTGAAACTGACTATGAACCTAGTTAAACCAACGCATCACTCACCTTCACTAACTCCGACTACATCGGAGGTGTGATCTGAGTCCAAGCTATCAGAATCAGAATCTATGTTGATTGGTTGGTCTGGTGTTGCCATATCTAAATTGTTGTAGTTCAGCAAGATAAAAAAAAACATATGTCGATTACGACTCAAACAATTTGATTGAAAACACAGACATGAAGCAAACAACAAATGGATAAATAAGAACATACCACAGATGAAGTGAAAAGGCATAAAATGGATCTTAGTTCAAAATCTTTAATGAACAGTTTATCTTAGTATGATTGATTCATCTATAATGAGGTTTGTGGTTTTAATCACAGGGCTTATATTGATTAATGTATATATTCTTGTAAACCAGCTCAAGTGACATTTTATCTGTCATCCTAAAACATTTTTATGCAACTAGAATCTCAACCAAATGACCTCTAACGTGTTCTGTTTAAAAGGGCCAAATAATCCTAATAAAACATCCTCAATTGATGATAATCATCAGTCGAACTCTAATTTCACAACATTTTTAACATCCTCAACTGATTGATCTCCAACAAACCTCAAGCATTTGAACTCTAATTTCACTAAAGAATTCTAATATACACCAAAGTCAAATCTGAACAAAAATCGAATTAGATTGATTCCCAACAAACCTGAACTCTAATTTACAATTCCTAAACTAGATTGATTCTCAAGAAATGTAACCCAAAATTAGATTGATTCCCAATCCCAACAAACCTCAAGCAATTGAACCTAACACAAAACTATCCACGGGAAAATACACCAGAGACAAATCTGAAGAAAAATCGAAATCCCTTACAATCCAAATGTCAATATATGCCTAATGAAATCCAAACCAAAACACTATGTCCCCAAATCCTCTATCAATCCAATTGCCAATACCTAACCCAAAATCCTCATTCCAAATGCCAATATATTCCCAAATCACTAAATTTACAATTCCTAAACTTGAAATATAACACAAACTTAATATGATTCTACTAATCTAAAATAGTTTTCAACTCAATAAACTGAAATTAAAAACAAATCCAAATGCCTATGAACCAAATGCACGGTGAAGAAGCGCTGAAATTAAAAGTTCAAAAACACAGAACTTGTAACCTGGAGAAGAAGCGCTGAAGAGGTCACGTGGCTGTGTGGCAGACGAAGACGGTGAGGCTATGTAGTCTGCTGTGGAGTTCGCCGGCAACGATGATGGCTGATAGGAGAGGTACTCGCCCTAAAACCCTAATCGCCCCCTTTTTCTCGGCCCCCTTTTTCTCTCCCTAAAACTTGATGTTAAAAAAATGTCAAATGATTCAAAAAATGAGTATTTAATATGAATATAAGTTTAAAATTAATATAAATATAAGTTCAAAATTAAGTTGGTCTCAATTACTTAGTTCGATTCTTGTTGGTCTCAATTATTTTTTTGCATCTCTTTTTTTTTCACGAGATCAATTGGTTTTTTCGTTACAAAAAATGGAATATGATGTAGAGATATAACAAAGTGACATTCTTGTTAATGAGATCGGGACTCTTGGATCGAATCATAGCCAAATGCTCATCCGCGAACCATAAGATCGTATATCACTCATATGTGAACCTTAAGATCACTCAATGTAATCTATCTTATATATGTGAATAGTTTTCACACACAACCAAATTTTGGTATGGGTTTAGGGTTTAGGGTTTAGGGTTTAGGGTTTGGGGTTTGCGGTTTAGGGTTTACGGGAGGTATGGGATATAAAACGCCTTTGAACATATCAATGTAATCTATCTTATATATATGTGAATAGTTTTCACACACAAACAAATTTTAGTATAGGGAGTTTAGGGTATAGGGTTTACGGTTTAGGGTTTAGGGTTTAGATTTAGGGTTTATGGTACGTATGGAATATATATATATATATATATATATAACGCCGTTGAACATTACAATGTAATCTATCATAGCTCCATTGGTTAAACCTCTATCCTAGCATGCTGTTGCCCCAGGTTCTAACCTCCATCCTCGCTTTTTTTTAAACAATTTTACCACTTTCAAATTTTCGTCTTACCCGGATTTCCAAGACAATACTGTAGGGATTTCAGATTTCCTTAATTTTGAATTTGGCCGTTTTGAAGTGGAGTGAGGGAGGGAGGCGGCTTGAGGGTCCCACTCTTCCATCATTACTATTGTCTTGGAAATTACCACTTTGGATATAGCAATAGCAAAAAGATTTTCATTGGTAAATATATATTTTTCTTTCAATTGGTTTTTCCACACATTTAGATTTTCAAATGTTGAAGGACAAAATGTCGAGGCTTGGAAGGAAATATTTTTTTGGAGATTACGTAAAATTATGGAAATATATTATTATTATTATTATTATTATTATTATTATTATTATTATTATTATTATTATTATTATTATTATTATTATTATTATTATTATTATGAGGTAGAATATATCTTGGAATATTTGAAAAATTGCGAGATTATGAGGTACAATATATCTTGGAATCATCTATAGGAAAATCCAAAATAACGTAGTTTAGATGTTTAAAAAAAAAATCCAGTATTATTAAACAAAACTATTTATAAACAAAATTAGTTTATATTATTAGAAATTTTATTGTATGAAACAATATAATTGCAGTATTTACAACAACAGTAGGTTATTTGTGTGTGTATGTAATGTAAATTTTTTTTTTGAAGGAAATGCCCATCTCCATTGGTCCATAGCTGAGAGAACGGATTGAAAACTTGCACCGTTGGATTTCATGAAATAAAGGGCCACGATTGAATACAAGCCATGCGAATGGCTGATGCTATACCCGCTGCGCCGGACCCACATTGGT
Source organism: Persicaria maculosa (assembly GCA_963922045.1). Classification (NCBI taxonomy): domain Eukaryota; kingdom Viridiplantae; phylum Streptophyta; class Magnoliopsida; order Caryophyllales; family Polygonaceae; genus Persicaria; species Persicaria maculosa. The sequence goes on along the minus strand of OY998256.1, from coordinate 11,234,184 downwards.
CCCAGCCAATCACAGGGCACCGCGTGTCCCATAATCCTAGAATTCTACTTTTCTCCTTGAAAAAAAATAGAAATTGTATTTACAGGTCATAATAATTACTCTACTGCATATTTTTCTTATTCTTATTTTGATTATTAATATAAATATTATTTTTATTCATATTCTTATTCTTATTTTATAATTATGTTATTATTATTATTATTATTATTATTACTGTTATTATAACTGATATTATTATTATAAATATTATTTCATATGTAATTATAACTCATTGGATGGTGAAAGATATGGAGCTTAGGGACTTGGGAGGTCAAACTCGGGTCAACAAAATCAATTAGGAGAAGATGGAGGGGAAGGGAAAAATTGGTGGATGACAAAATGGAGCAGCAAAATTAGAGGGTGAAAAATAAGATCTGGAGGGATTCGAACCCGGGTTGGTATATCATATTGATAGACCTTCGCCCAAGGGGGCGTCCGATTGATGTTGAGCGTTGTGACTAAATCAAATACTATACGGAGTAGTAAATTAGAGTACATAGTAAATGAATTAAAAAAGAATAACTGCATCTCGAAAAAGTGGTGCATGGTGCAAGGAGACAACTGACTCTCGAAAAAAGAAAAAAATAAAAAAAAAGCCCAGCGCGTGTATTGCCGTTAGATTAATTTCAATCCAACGGTTCACATGTAGTTATCCCCGTTCAGTTATAATTGGCCAACTGGATAGATCCGGTTGGCAATCTGTGTGGGGCCCATCTACACCGTTATTTTTTTTTTTTTATTCAGCGTTGCAAATTGGAGAGAATTGTTAACAACTGAGCGAGAATAGGCTTGGGAATTTTTTTCCATCCTGTTAAAACGCAGCGTTTCACAATTGACAAGGGGGAGAATTAAGTCAATTTACTCCCACATTTACAACTTCAGTTTCTTTTCCGTTATTTTTTTTCCGTTTTATTTTGTCTTCCGTTTTGTTTTTGTTGTAAATCTTCACACGGTTAAGTTATTTCCCTCATCTATCAACTCTCAACGTAACCGTTTCTTCATTCCTTAGGCATCCATATATAAAAAAACCCCATTTCCCAACATCGTCGAGACCATCCCTACTTCTTCCTTCTTCAATCATCCCCCCAAAAGTGTGCGGGATGTCGCGATTCGGATTCTACTTTGGGCAGCCGGTTGAGGTAGTTGGGACAGATTACATGCTTGGGTCTTTCTACGAGGCAGCGGTGAATAGGGAGATCGGGGGGTTATATGTCGAAGTCATTTACACACACCGGGCACCGATTGGTGTATTACGATCCGAACTAATCCCTGCATGTATGGTGAGGCCAACTCCGCGCAGGATCCATCTACCGGACGTGCCGTTCAATGTAGGTGAAGATGTGGACTTCCCTAGGGACCACGGGTGGTGGCACGGAAGGGTACGGGTTGTGCATGAGAAGATGTATTGTGTAGCGAGTGTAATTGATCAGCAAGATAAGTGGTTTCATCACGAGGAATTGAGATGTCATCAGGAGTGGATCGTGGATCGGTGGGCCATTAACCCATGGCGGCCGCCCCCGCCAGGTAACACATCTCCTACCATATGTAATTAACTTAGCCTTGTCGACATTTATTATAATGTTTTGGTAACAAAATAAGGGATAACGCAATTTTTTCATGTGCTATATATGTACGAGCGTCAAAAGGCTTTGGGCCTCAGGGCATAAAAGACGTGATGGATCTCTTGAGGGAAGGCGATTCGGTGGAGGTCATGGGGTCGGGTGATGGGTTGGTTGGAACGTACCAACCTGCCGTCATCATGGCCTTGGTAGATGGAACATATGCTCGGGTGGAGTATAAATTCTTCGTCCTAGAAGATGAGATCACACCCCTCCGGGAGATTGTCCACCATAGCCGGTTGCGGAGAGAGCCGCCAAGCATGCATTTGGACCCCACCACATTCCGATATGGGGAAGTAGATGTCTGGTGGCATGATGTTTGGTGGCACGGCCACGCGATCAGGCGGATGAACAACGGAGCGAAGTACATCGTCCAGTTTGACCTACCTAGGTACAAAGGACAACAGTTTATGGCCAACCAAATACGACACCACGGAGATTGGTTCAATACCGGCTGGAGGTTTGAGGGGTGGTCAACTGTATTTGTCAATGATGATGTGGATTGTTAGACAATCAAGATCAACAAGATTGATTAGGTTATATTTTAAATGAATATTCAACATTTATTTATCCGTATTTTTATTATATGTACCTGAAATATCTCTATCAAATTCATATGCATAACGTTTTATTTGTTTGAAATATTTTAACGCTTTTGTAATGAAACAAATGCGTTCTTTCTAATGAAACAAAAAATACGGTGTAACATCTATATCTATACTATATATATAAAGTTGGGTGAAGCCCAATGAATTTGATAGAAATATTTGAAATTTATATTTTTCAGAAGATTACAAATTATTTGAAATTTTCATAAATTGATTAATTCTTTTAAATAAAGTATAAAAAAAATTTGGGTAATATTACACATTATAAATCATTGATTAGTTAACTTACCTATTAAAACTAATATTGGAAGAGATATATCAACAAATATTATAAAATATCAACAAGTAAGCCAACACATTTTTTTTGGGTCACAAGCAAAACATTTAAATTAATACAAGTACAAATAACGTAATTCAAATTCATTAGTATATGAACGGTGATGAATATATGATGTATGTTAAATGAATATTTAGTGTGTTGAATATGAATATTGTTGTGTAATATATATTGTGGATGGACAATCAATTTATGATGTATGTTCATTTTAGTTTTGTTATTCAATCAATTTATTCTATTTATTCACATTTATTGGGTAAAATATGCATATATGTGTATAAATTGTGTACATTATATAGTTTTATGTAATATCATCGACCAATAATTAAATTTATTCTTATTCAATTGATTAAAAATTTGTTAATAGTTCGACGTTTTCTTTTTGCTAGAATCCAAATGAAGTTTTCAAAAATGTCAAATTCTAATAGAATGTTAAGTGGGAAAAACGGATGAATAATATGTCCCAAAATCCGTCAAGATTAGGGTTTGGAGTTTGGACTTTGTACCGTGTGGCAGAATCCGTCAATATCCTGACCACATAAGGGCTTTTTAGTAATTGGCCTCATATTCCAAAACGGCTAAACCGCTACAAGATTTCAGAAATAGCCGTTGTAATCTCCTCAGTTTAAGAGAGATGGTAATCCCTGCACATTAACCCCCAACAACATTCATCCACATTCCCGATTGATCGTTCATTTCGTAGAACACCATCATGGATCCCTTGTTTTCCAACTACCAGAGGATCGAAGTGATCGGCGCCGGGACTGAGACCGAACTGCCTGGGTTCTTCCACGGGGCAACAATCAAGAAGCTTATAGGGTCGACGTATGTTGAAGTGGAGTACACCCGTTTGACCAATTCAGTTGGTGTTCCGGTAGTCGAAGTCCTTCCACTGACACAAATTCGACCGCTCCCACCGTCGAGGCCGGCGGAGCTGTTTGAAACAGGGGAAGACGTGGACGTTGAAAGCGACGACGGGTGGCGTCACCGCAGGGTGGTTGAAAGGCGAGGGCAACATTACCTTCTTGCTACACCATTCGTAGATGAGGGTTGGTACCACAACAGTTTCCTTCGCCCACACTTCGAATGGTTCGGGAACAAATGGAGAATGGACACAAAGTACCAACTCAGTGAAATAGGTAATTGCACTGTTTAATCGTGTTTGGTCGAGATAATTTGATGGCCGGAGGTCAAATAATTGAAATTTGTGTGTGTTGTAGATGGCGATGTTTTCAATGTGCAGGGGTGTTTCACCATCAACCAGGATGTCGAGTTGTTAGGGAGTTCAGAAGGCCTAATCGGATCATACAGTGCGGCAAGAATCCTCAAATTCTACGGTGCCTATTACGCTGAGGTCGAGTTCGTCCATTTTACAGAGGAGGGGGGGAGAGACGTGAATCTGCTGGAAATTGCACACTTCTGCCGGGTGCGTCCATTGCCGCCTATATCAGCAATGGCAGAATACGAGTTGAACGAGGAAGTAGACGTATTGTGGAGAGATACTTGGTGGAAAGGGCGCGTTATGAATTTGGATCACCCAAATTATCTGATTATGTTTGATCTTTACCCTGATGCCATATGGGCTGAAGTCACGGAGCTGCGTGCCCATGGCGATTACAAAGATGGTAGCTGGTTCTTCAACCCAAAGTATAATGTATAGGGCATATCCATATTGTATTTTAGGAACCCACAATTTAGTTTCCTATATGTTATTGCTGATTCGGTTCATCCAAATATATGGTTTTGTTTATGTTTTGGTAGCCAATGGTGGTAACCCACATGGCATGTGGTCCCCCATTTTTTTAATCTGAATGCATAATTACTAGATAATTATGTATTTTTAAACAATTATTTGTTAATACGAATAAGATTTGTCTATCCGATCACACCCATGATGTTGCATATGGTTGGGAAAAAATTAGTTCGCTAAGTTTTTTTTTGGTGAAAAGTTCGCTAAGTATACCATATGGTTGGAAAAAAAATTTATAGTCAAAAAAACAAAATTAACTTAACTCAAACGTTCAAATTTCAAATTTCAAATTTGAACAAAACCCGGAATTTTGAAATAGTCGCCTATAAATACACATTGTATGTTATGTCAAAACTCACCATTTCTTCCATCTTATACTTAAACACAAGACTTTGTTCAGTCCTCACTTCCACTTAATCTCCTCACTAAAATGGATGGTAATTGGAAGAGATATTGTAATGAGCCATGGGTCGACGCAGAGGACAAGTATTGTAACGGCCCGGGATTATGATTCCCGGGTTACGTTTCGACGTATAAAACCCCTCGTTAGGATCTTGCGCCCCGAGTACAGGTTGAAGGTTTGAAATTCTATCCTAACATTTTGAAGTGGGATTTCATACCCAAAATGCGAAGGGATCGTTGGAATCCCCGAGGAAGTCCCCTGTACCTGTCATAAGTATAAGCGTAGAAAACCAACAGTAATGCAAATAGTAGACTCAATATGCAATACAAGGGGGTGCCACGGCTGAGCCGGGTCAAACAAAATCAATAAGTGTATTTATCGAAATCTAAGGTTAGACCATTTCCTTGCAATCGCCCAAGAGAGTTCCCACGTCACAGAAACAAGGAACAATAATGCTGCAAAACAAACCTAAAAAAAATGTATGCGGGGCAGTGTCAGATCGAAGCCCTACGCAATATAGTCCCAAACAAGCAGACACATACACACGCTAGTCCTGATAAAGATGCTTCTAGATGCAAGGCGGAATGTTAACACACTAACATGCCCCTAAGGTCAAGTGCGTAAATATAATAAGGCCTTAGCACCGAATACCAAGTGGTATATCCCTCTCCTACCTCCACCCCCTTCCGATAGGGCGAAGACTGGCCAGCTCGTGAATGCATTCCATTATCATCGGGTGGCACGCATGCCCAACCCGTATCCACAATAAAGCCCGCAAGCATCTCATAATACAAGAAAGTTCATGACTCGATTGACTCAGGACGGGACCCGATGAGACTAGGTCGTCCTATAACCCTAGCAATGACTCTAGTTACTTCACAGATAACGGCCGTTCTGTTTACAAAAGCAATGAGTAGACGAATGCTCAATCATGAGTGCAATCCTAGCAGGATACTACATGGCATGCTTTATTATGAATGCAAGCACCTAGTATGCACATGGCTACAAGCAGGGAGATATCTTTTCGAATCTGAGTGAGCTCATATAGGAACTCACCTGGAAGTGCAGAACAGCAAAAGGCAATAACTAGGTATACAGGAAGCCAACATGTCACAGATGATCACCTAACACATATATATAAGTAATATAAATAAGTCTACTCCTAATGTTACTTAAAGCATATAATATCACACAGGTCATCAAATTTATTCGTCAAGTTAGGCAAGGTAAGCCATTATCCTAAGATTTCCAAAAACTCTTTTAAAATCTCAAGTTAGATCAAATCACCATTCAAAACTCTTTATCAAATCACCCAGAAAATCCATTTATAAAACATTACTCTTTTATCAACTTATTTTATTATTATTATTTCAAGACAAACCGACAAGGTTAGTATATTTTCAAAATCCTCTTTTTAGTTTTATTAAATCAATTCTCCATTCATCGAAACAATTCTCAACCTTAAAACCCTTTTTTCTAAATTTATCTCCTATTAAAATTCAAGTCCAATAAGATTAAATTTTAAATCTCAATAATAATAAAATATAGTATATTATCCCATTTATTTAATATTTTCGTAAAATACTTATATATATAAGTAAGTCTTAAAACATAACATTCATTTTATTACATTTTAACACATTTTAATCAAAATAGGCCCAAAATCCATTAAAGGAAACCGGATCCCACAAGCCCAAGTTGGACAGGCCCAACCCTTCTCTCAAATTCGGATCCAACAAGTCAGAACCCAATCCTCTTCAATAAAAATTGAACCGGTTTTCTCCTTTTACTAAAACATTGGACCGGACCCAATTAAAGAACAAAACCGAACCCCAAATTAGAACACTATTCACTCATCCTCACCAACGCTCTGTTGAATCGAAGAGAAGGAGAGACGAGATTCGCCGGAGCCCTCTCTAGCTTCAGCCCGACCAATCTCGACACCAATGGACAAAGAATCAATCAAGGAAAAGAGAGAAAGGGGTTCTCACCGAGGGGTTTCGATCTCGCCGGAAAAGCTCCGTCCTGGGCTCGATTTGACTTCGTCGATGCTCGATTGGGGCTCGTCGGAGTCTCGGGGGAGGTTTCTCAGACCTGGGTCGAACATTCGGTCAAGAAAGGTGGAACCTTTGAGTTTTTTTGAGGGAGAAAGAGGAAGGGAACTCTTACCGGCGTTTTTCAGAAGGAAACAGGAGAAGAGGAGAGGAATGGCGGCGCCGGCGGTTCTAGCGATTCCGAGGAGGCTCCTGGCTCAGATGGGCTGGTCTTCCCGCGGAGGGGGTGCTGGCTGCTTCGACTGGCGAGACGGAGTGGGGGTTGCAGGGCTCGGCCTTGCTGGTTTGTGCGAACAACGAACAGGGAGGAGAGCAGGGGAGGTTCCGGGTGTTTGTGGTGGAGCTGCTGGCGTCACTGGCGGCCGGAAAACTGAAGGTGAGGTGGTGGTGTCGGCGCACAAGAGGAGGAGCTGGTGGGTTGTGTTCCTCAGATTCAAAAGATAGAAATTGGGAATTGAAAATTCTGATTTTGTGAAGGTAGGTGAAGAAGAGCTGTAATAGGCTTTGCCTTGGTCAAATTTGCAAGGTTTGTTTGTTTTCCCAATAAATGGAATCAAGGAGAAAAGGGGAAAAGCATAGATAAGATTTTACCTAAATGAGAGGGTATGAGTTGGATTGGATAAGAATCCCGAAATGAAAGACGGATTCGACCCTTAAAATTAAAAATTAGGAACTCACCTGGAAGTGCAGAACAGCAAAAGGCAATAACTAGGTATACAGGAAGCCAACATGTCACAGATGATCACCTAACACATATATATAAGTAATATAAATAAGTCTACTCCTAATGTTACTTAAAGCATATAATATCACACAGGTCATCAAATTTATTCGTCAAGTTAGGCAAGGTAAGCCATTATCCTAAGATTTCCAAAAACTCTTTTAAAATCTCAAGTTAGATCAAATCACCATTCAAAACTCTTTATCAAATCACCCAGAAAATCCATTTATAAAACATTACTCTTTTATCAACTTATTTTATTATTATTATTTCAAGACAAACCGACAAGGTTAGTATATTTTCAAAATCCTCTTTTTAGTTTTATTAAATCAATTCTCCATTCATCGAAACAATTCTCAACCTTAAAACCCTCTTTTCTAAATTTATCTCCTATTAAAATTCAAGTCCAATAAGATTAAATTTTAAATCTCAATAATAATAAAATATAGTATATTATCCCATTTATTTAATATTTTCGTAAAATACTTATATATATAAGTAAGTCTTAAAACATAACATTCATTTTATTACATTTTAACACATTTTAATCAAAATAGGCCCAAAATCCATTAAAGGAAACCGGATCCCACAAGCCCAAGTTGGACAGGCCCAACCCTTCTCTCAAATTCGGATCCAACAAGTCAGAACCCAATCCTCTTCAATAAAAATTGAACCGGTTTTCTCCTTTTACTAAAACATTGGACCGGACCCAATTAAAGAACAAAACCGAACCCCAAATTAGAACACTATTCACTCATCCTCACCAACGCTCTGTTGAATCGAAGAGAAGGAGAGACGAGATTCGCCGGAGCCCTCTCTAGCTTCAGCCCGACCAATCTCGACACCAATGGACAAAGAATCAATCAAGGAAAAGAGAGAAAGGGGTTCTCACCGAGGGGTTTCGATCTCGCCGGAAAAGCTCCGTCCTGGGCTCGATTTGACTTCGTCGATGCTCGATCGGGGCTCGCCGGAGTCTCGGGGGAGGTTTCTCAGACCTGGGTCAAACATTCGGTCAAGAAAGGTGGAACCTTTGAGTTTTTTTGAGGGAGAAAGAGGAAGGGAACTCTTACCGGCGTTTTTCAGAAGGAAACAGGAGAAGAGGAGAGGAATGGCGGCGTCGGCGGTTCCAGCGATTCCGAGGAGGCTCCTGGCTCAGATGGGCTGGTCTTCCCGCGGAGGGGGTGCTGGCTGCTTCGACTGGCGAGACGGAGTGGGGGTTGCAGGGCTCGGCCTTGCTGGTTTGTGCGAACAACGAACAGAGAGGAGAGCAGGGGAGGTTCCGGGTGTTTGTGGTGGAGCTGCTGGCGTCACTGGCGGCCGGAAAACTGAAGGTGAGGTGGTGGTGTCGGCGCACAAGAGGAGGAGCTGGTGGGTTGTGTTCCTCAGATTCAAAAGATAGAAATTGGGAATTGAAAATTCTGATTTTGTGAAGGTAGGTGAAGAAGAGCTGTAATAGGCTTTGCCTTGGTCAAATTTGCAAGGTTTGTTTGTTTTCCCAATAAATGGAATCAAGGAGAAAAGGGGAAAAGCATAGATAAGATTTTACCTAAATGAGAGGGTATGAGTTGGATTGGATAAGAATCCCGAAATGAAAGACGGATTCGACCCTTAAAATTAAAAATTGGGTCGGAATTCACTTTAAATTCATTTTTAATTTTCTTTTTTCCAAAAATTAATATTTGAAGATCCGGGCCTTTACAAGTATCAACTCAAGCGACTACGCAAAGAGGAGTTTGAAGACATTTTATATGATGGAAGCCGCGAAGCCCTGGACATTCTTCATCGTCGGATCTCAACTTTGCGTGATAAGAAGCACCGACTGCAGAAGGATAATTCGGACCTCGTATATAAAATTGCTAATAAGGACGACCATATTCAGGAGCTTACGGAAAAAATGTCGGAGCTAGCAATGGAGAATCACAAGCTGCGAGTGAAGATAGCAAAGATAGGGAAGATCGTTGACGGGAGCATTGACTAATTTGTTTGTTATCGCTCGCTTTTATTTTGTGTTGTTGTTTCGTTTTCTCAAAGTCCTTATGTTTGTGAGATTTCGAGTTTCACTTGGTGTAATGTCGTTTTAATTAGTCAATGGAGTTTCAGTTGATGTGTTATATTCCTCACTTATATTTTCACACTTATTTAATTTAAATTTTAAAAAACATTACTTAAAAATTAGAAAACAATACTCTTCGTTATAATTTTTATAAATATATAGAAATAGATGTTAGGAGTTTAAATATACTGTTTAAAATTTGCATGGTAGTTAAAAAAGTTTTTTTTTTATTATACTATTAGTGACATTGCCTTTGAGGCTTTGAGATGATTAATGGCTTCAGTCATTAAATTTGAAATTTTAAGATATAGTTGTTCGTTAATATGTCTATCTTTGTAAAGATAGTTAAAACGGACTGGTTAAATTTGAAACGCTAATTTAATTTATACTATTAGTGACATTATGCATTCAGATTAAAAAAAAACTAAGCAAATGGAAGGAAAGTAAATCTTGATTATGATTGCAAAAGAACAATTTTCATTGGGCATATATGGGGTGCCCAATGAAAATGCTAGGTTTGAAGTGCATGTTTTTATTGGGTTTTCCAACCTATTTAAAACCCTAAATGCAGCTACCCACACATGCGCGCCTAATTAATTCAAAAGTAGAGTCTTCTCGACTTCTACAGTAACGTTCAGAAAAACGGATAAACCCTAGAGCGCGAAAGAGTGATTGACGTGCATGGACGTTATAAATAGGGGTTGGAACTCACTGCTGCTACTCACACTAAATCGCTCTCTCACTCAATCTACCCCCTTTCTACAAACTACCTAAAACACATCTAAGAAAAAATGGTGAAGAAGGCCACCGCCCAGAAGTCAGCTTCGAAAACAACTCCAAAAACACCTCTGAACTCACCCAAGGCCACCCCACCGGCCATGAAGCACACTGCGATGTCCCCGGTTTCCATCCAGGGGTTGTCCTTCTACAACGAGAACCTTGCTGTCAAGCTCTCCGGGTTGGAGTTCTGCTGCAGGATGATGTTCCGGCGGGCCATCAACACGGGGAACGGTGCTCTGATGAGGTCCTTCGTGGCTGGAGATGCGCCCCTATCGGACCTTCTGTGTTTCTTTGATGCAGAGCACGCTGCCATCATGGGGCCAATGCAATGTCCGGCTGGGGAAGGGGACGACAGCGCCACTAGCTCTCAACTTGCAAGGAAGCTGGTGTTAGAAGGGACTCCGACGTCCGGTCGTCGAGTCAGGATCGCAGACCCTGCAGAGAGCCCTTCCAGTGAGGCTGGCCAGACTCGCCCCACAGCTTCCAGTCCATGCAAGGATTTCATTCTGATCGATTGAGGTCCTCGGAGATCCTATGCGACGGACGGGACAGAGTGCAACCCCCAGCCGAACCCCTATCGATCATTTCCTTTTATGTTTTTTTTTTTTTATGTTTTTCAATTCGCGGGAGAGACATCCTCCCGCTACCTATGTATGTTTTTTTTTAATGAATTTTAATATTTTAGTACTGCGTATGTGTTTTTGGATATTTTAGTTTAAAATTAAAAAATCACTTAGGAAGAACGTAACAAACACTAAAATACGTACGTATACAATCGTGTATATATATATATATATATATTCATATATGATATCATTAAATAGCAAGTATATCTATGAACATAACTGGTTAAAAATCTTCCTAAGTTGTAATGAAATATATAATTGTGGATGTGTATTTGAAAACAGAAGAGGTGGATTTGATCAATGTTCAATAATCTTAAGGGTATAAAGTCTAAATTTCATTTTTTTTTGGTAAATAAAGTATAAATTTCATAGTTGGTACTAGTTTTATACGCTTCAAATTTGATATTATCTTCAAAGTTCGTACTGATTGATGTTGAAAAGCTTGAGTTATTATACGTTGTACATTTATTATTATTACACCGTTGGATTTCAGGAAATCAAGGGCCACGATCGAATCTGCACCATGCGAAGGGCTGATGCGGCACACGCTGCTTCAGTAAATATTTTAATTGCGTTTAATAAATTGGTGATGCGGCGCACCCATGACCTTACATTATGTTTTCGTTTAATAGATTATATTTTAAACATTTTTCAACTTAAAATACGCGTTTATTTATTTTAATTATGTGAAATAACCTATTTTTTTAAAGGTTATTTATAATTTATCTCTAAAGGTTAATTATTGAAATACAATTTGTAGCTATCTAATCAATTATGTCTAAAAAAATAATTAGACAATTTAATTTGTAATTTTAGTTTATTTCAAGAAATTATTTTTTAATTTGAATATATTTTTATTTGACTTAATATAAGAATAATAATTGTAAAATCAAGGGCCTAAACTGGGATGTCACTATGTCAGAGAAAAATCCAAATTTTATGTAAGAGATAATAATAATAATAATTGTTAAAAAAAAGAAGTCCTAAACTGGGATGTATAAAAATGGAATTCGAACCTGAGACCTAAGGGTTATAAGGAAATGGATACACCACTAAACCAAGGAAGGACTACTGATTGATGTTGAAATGCTGTAATAATTATTTCTTGTTTCGTTTTCCGATGCGTCACCACAAGCAGCAGTCATCCGCAGTAATTAAGGTCACGCATGTGGGACGGCAACGTAAGGAAGAAGTTTTGATACACATTTCTTCCCACATTTCCCTCCATATTTCAACTGTGATAAACTTTGTGCACGTTTTTTAAAGAGTTAAAAATGGATACATAATACTATAATACTTCAAATTAATTTCTTTTGTTAGTACTGTAATTGTTTTATTTTTTTTGAGCAAGTAATTTTTTTATAAAATAACATAATCATTAAAAAAAATGCATAAAATGTACTATTTAACAGCAACCATTTCTGATTTCTGAATGGAGGGAAGGGGGAATGTATCTTTTAAAAAAAAAAAATACAGTACTACAGATCAATGATGACTTTTTCACTCCCCATATCAAATCCCAATCCCCCATACAAGAGCCTCACCAAATTCCCTTCCCTTCCCTTTCATTTTCCCCATTTCCCCCCTTTAAAAGCGACGAGGGCAGTAGATACCAGTACGAAATCGGAGCGAATCGACAGAGAAGGTAACGCCTTCTCTACTCTGCGATCGTTTTTGTTCTTTCCCCTCTCCCTAACATTCTGATTATCGGTGAATTTGTTCTGACGTTAGCTGGTTTCTGATGCAGGTTTGTGTCTACAGAATAGTGAAGGTTCAAATCCCTAATTCGACGATAAACAAGGTTAGGCTCTTTCTCACATCTAAACCCCTACCCCAATTGTTGTAATATGTCATCTGTGGTAAAGCACTTCGGATTTTACATTGATGCATGTGTAGATTTGTGATTTTAGGGTTTCGAACTGTAGATTTAGGGTTTATGTGTTTTCTGAAGTTGCTTGTTGTGATTTGGACTGGTTTAGTGATGTGTTTGGTATGAACTATGTAATTGGTGCGGTATGAACTTCGAATTGGAGGTTTGGGTTTTATTGTTTTGATTTTGGTATGAAATTGAAAACGCCATTCGCGCGTTAGGGACTTAGGTTTTTTGGGTTTTGTACTGGCTGCATGTTAATTTGATTGCAACTACTTTTGGGCAAAATAGATGTTAGGGGTTTGTACTGGTTGAATGTTTGATTGCAACTCGTGACTTAGAATTTGTTTATGCTATGTATGGAATGTCTGATTCAATGTATGTTGTGCAGGCTTAAAGATGTCTGATTCTGAGAATTCCCGGACATCGTCGACATTTTTAGCAAGCAGCGGGGCCAGCACGAACCCATTCGCAAACCACCCACCTGGGGTAAGTTACTCGGCTTTTTTTTAAATCAATTCTGTTTCATTTCGATTACTCATAACCCATTAGTCCTGGTCCTCAAATTTCTGTCATGTTTGCAGTTTCCAGCGCAGCCGGCTCACAGGAATACAGCAGCGTCCTCCGACCAGTCCAGCACCCAGAACACCAGGGTGATGGAGCTTCAAGATAGAAACGCGGAGCTCCAATCGAACCTTCGGCACGCCGAACTGGATGCTCAGCGTGTCACCGGGAACCTAGAGGTTCTAGACCACCAGCTGAGGATGGCGACAGCGCTAATTGCCACCCTCAGGGACCAGAAGAGGGAGAATGAATTGGAACTTGCTAATGCCAAAAAGCTGCTGCTGGAGAAGGAGGGTTCGGAGGCGAAGAAGGACAAGATGCTGCTATTCGCCAAGGAGGAGGCGGCCAAGTCGAGAGAGAACCAGGCCAAAACGGGCACTGTGATCAAGTCCTTGGTCCAGATCATAGTGGTCCTCTCCTGGATATCCATTGCCACCTTCATGGCGCACCTCCTGAAGAAGTGAAGCAATGTTCGTTTTTTAGATTTTAGGAAACTTGATGTGGGTTTGTTAGTTTTTGGACGTCATTTTTTGGATAACTGTTATGGTGAAATTTTGGACAATTAAGGTTGAACAAAAATTGTTATGGCCTGGTTTAATATGTGAATACAGTATGGTTTAAATGTTTAATGTGAATCCTACCAAAAAAAAAGGGTTTAATGTGAATATTATATTATGGTTTAATGTGAATATTATATTATGGTTTAATGTTAATATTCTGGACAAGTTTCATGGTTCTAAAAAAAATTTTAACTTAAAGATTTTATTTAAAACCGTAATCGTTTATCAAAAATATTTTTTCACAATTAATTACAATTTTCTCTTATAGCTAATTTTTTCATAAGTATCCACAGTAGACATGGATTTGAATTTATTTTATTAGAATTGCTCTCCACACGTTAAAAACTGGCAAATAGGTATCGGGTTCGATTCCTATTTTATTGCACTTGACAATTCACATATACCCACTTGGACGCGCTGCATTGCCTGATGCAAAATGCATCATGCTCTTTTGGTTTAAGACAATTAGACAAGTAATTGTCTACTTTTTCAATTCTCCTTTCTGTATTCCTTTTTCCCGTAATTGTCTACTTCTTTCCTATTAGTAAAAATAAAAAATTACAAAAATTAAAAATTTCAGAAAAATTACAAAAATTAAAAATTTCAGAAAACCACCATTTAAAAATGTATCTTTTCAATTAACCACCCCTTAAATTAAAAATTAAAGAAAACCACCCTTTAAATGGTATTCGATTAAATCACCACACCTTCAACTATTTTTGTTACTTTATCATTACATATAATTTTATATTTAAGGGGTGGTTAAGTTAAAACACCAATGTTTAAAGGGTGGTTTTATGTAATTTTGCCTAATAATAATTGTACAAAGAAAAAAGTTGTTCCTCATTAAAATTTGTCTACAATGGGATGCATAAAATGAAGATCAAAACTGGGACCTATGTGTAAAGGGGTAAGGGGTAAACCACTATGGCAAGGAAGGACGACTGATTGATGTTGAAAAAGCGGAAATCATTATCTGCAAGTTATTTTTCAGATGCGTCACCACAAGCAGCAGTCATCCGCATTAATTAAGGGCACACATGTTGGACGGCAACGTAAGGAAGAAGTTTTGATACACATTTCCCTCCATATTTCAACTGTGATGAACTTTGTGCACGTTTTTTAAAGAGTTAAAAACTGATACATAATACTACTCCGTATAATACTTCAAATTAATTTCTTAAGTGTTTACTGTAAATTTTTTATAAAATAACATAATCATTAAAAAAAATGCATAAAATGTTTTTAACAGTAACCATTTCTGATTTTTGAATGGAGGGAAGGGGGAATGTATATATCTTTATTTTTAAAAAAATACAGTACTGCAGTGCAGACAGATTAATCTGTTTGGGATTAGGGGGGATCAATGATGACTTTTTCACTCCCCATATCAAATCCCAATCCCCCATACAAGAGCCTCACCAACTTCCCTTCCCTTTCAGTTTTCCCATTTCCCCCCTTTAAAAGAGACGACGGTAGTAGATATCATCACGAAATCGGAGCGAGAATTGACGGAAAAGGTAACGCCTCCCCTACTCTCCGATCGTTTTTGGTCTTTCCCCTCATCCTAACCTTCTGATTAATTATCGGTGAATTTGTGCTGACGCTAGGGTGTTTCTGATGCAGGTTTGTGTCGTACAGAAGATCAGTGAAGTTTCAATCTCTCTCTAGCTAATTCGACGATAAACAAGGTTAGGCTCTTTCTCACATCTAAACCCCTACCCCAATTGTTGTAATATGTCATCTGTGGTAAAGCATTTCGGATTTTACATTGATGCATGTGTAGAGTTTGGGATTTTAGGGTTTCGAACTATAGATTTAGGGTTTATGTGTATTCTGAAGTTGCTTGTTGTGATTTGGACTGGTTTAGTGATGGGTTTGGTTTGAACTATGTAATTGGTGCGGTATGAACTTCGAATTGGAGGTTTGGGTTTTATTGTTTTGATTTTGGTATGAAATTGAAAACGCCATGCGCGCGTTAGGGACTTAGCGTTTTTGGGTTTTGTACTGGCTGCATGTTAATTTGATTGCAACTACTTTTGGGCAAAATAGATGTTAGGGGTTTGTACTGGTCGAATGTTTGATTGCAACTCGTGACTTAGCGTTTTAAATAACCGTTTCTTTCCGATTTCCTATCTTATTCATTGCAAATTCGATTTCAATCAACAAAATTTAAGTGTTGAATTTGTTTATGCTATTTATGGAATGTCTGATTCAATGTATGTTGTGTAGGCTTAAGATGTCTGACTCTGAGAATTCCCGGAGAACATCATTTTCAGACAGCAGCAGGGCTGACACGAACCCATTCGCACACCACCCACCACGGGTAAGTTACTCGAATCTGTGGTAAATCAATTCTGTTTCATTTCGATTACTCATCAGTCATTAGTCAAAGTCCTCTAATTTCTGTTATATTTGCAGTATCCTGAGGAGCCGGAGCCGAGTTACACCTCGGCCTCCTCCGAGAGCACGCAGAACACGAGGGTCGTAGAGCTTCAGGATAGAAACAGGGAGCTGCAGTCTGAATTGAATGCAGCGGAACGGGGAGCTGAGCGTGTAGCCGGGAACCTAGAGGTTCGTGATGGGCAGCTTGAGATGGCTACTGCATTGATCGCCACCCTTAGGGACCGCCTACAGGAGAACGAAGCGGCGCTGGCGGCTGCAAAACAGCTCCTGCTGCAGCGGGAGGGGTCGGAAGCGAACAAAGATAGGCTGCTGCTGATCGCCAAGGAGGAGGTGGCCAAGTCACGACAAGGTCAGGCAAAGTCGGGCACGGTGATCATGTCCTTGATCCAGGTCATTGTCGTCATGGCCTGGATCACCTTGGCAGCGGTGGTGGCCTACCTCTTCAAGTGAAGCTCTCCTGGGTTGTTCTTGTTCTTTGTAGTAGTATTTTAGGGTTTTTATTATGAGTTTTTTGAAACTTTGTTTTGGGTATGTTGTTGTGGACTAGTTGTTTTGGAAGCCGTTTAATTATAGTTTTTTGTGTGTGATAAACTATGGTATTTTTTTGTGTATGTGATAACCAAGTTTGATGGTATGTGCCTTTTTCTGGACAAGTTTTATGGTTCTCAAAGAAATTATTTACTTGAACATATTTTCAAAATTAATTACAATTTTTGAACTATAACTAATTTCTCAATAAATATACAAAGTAGACATGCATTTGAATTTTTTTTTCACGACTATTATGAGTTAGAATTGCTCTCCACACACCAAATAGGCAAATAGGACTCGGGTTCGATTCCTATTTTATTGCACTTGACAATTGACAATTGACATATAGTCACATAAATATACAGAGTAGACGCTGCATTGGTTGATGCAAAATGCATCATGCTGTTGAAGACTGGGCCGGTAACTACTACCAGTGTAACGGGCTGGTAATTGGGCCTAACGTTTTAAAAGTTACTTGTAATCCGATGCAAAATACAAAGAAGATTGTTTGCAAATTGGGTATACGAAATAAATGTTCCAACTTAGAAGGAGTAGTAAAAAAATTGAACTAAGCAACATCACAAGGAGTGCCCAACTCATTGAGTCTTCCGGACTTGTTGATACGGTTCCTACTGAAACGACGAAGATCCCGACGTGTTTGTTTGGGATAGCTGCATAAGAAAAATACCTTATTGATAAGTGGTTCCAAAGAGTCCCAAGTTAGACAAGAGTAATATGTTATCACTAACCTGTGTAACCCTCAAAGGAAGACCATGTGCACCATTTAAAGGACTAAACCCATAGTTGCCCAGGCCATTGTGTTGCATGGCTTGTGTATGCATCATCTACCAAAGAAGAGGGGAATTGACGATCATAAGTATGATGCCAACGAAAAGAACATGACAAGAAAGCATGTTTGGAATCCCAGTTACGTACCGAATTGTAATAAAGATGAGGGTTAGGCATGGACATCATGTTTTGGTGGCGAATACCATTGCTGGGAACTGCATGGCTCTCCGCAGGGCTGCTTGGCCCACCCTGTCTGCGTTGACGCTCAGTACGCTCCCGCGCAATTTGCCTCCTATAGCCTAACCTCCTAGTTCTATGTCGGCCTGTACCCCTTCTGTCTTCTGGATCTACCACGGGGGATAGATTGTTATTCGGTACATCCCCGTCGTCGTTCATGGCCGTTTCAGTTGGGATCACCACTCGCCGCCCATACACTTTACCAATGCCATCTAGGTTGTGATAAGTTAGGCGATTCTTCCTCAGCGCAGCCTCCTTGACCGTGTCTTCCAATTCCTGGAGGTCATCCATCACAACCTTGTACAAATCCTCATCGTACATCGCCAATCCGGCGATTTTGTCCATCTTACCATGAATATCCCCATACCGTTTCATCCCGTCTGACTTCTTTTCTATCAGCTTATAGTAAGGGACTGGGACCTTCAAGTGTTCCCGGGGCAGGTCCTTCCGCCAACGATCCAAAATATACCTCTACGGAATGTAATACACATTCTCTTCGCTGAAGACACGCAAAATGTGGGTGCACAATATCCCGCGGAACTCAAAGTTTTTGCACTCACACTTTACGTCGGTGTTGTCTTTTTGAAGGGTAACCCTGTATTTGTAGCACCGTGTACGACGAAAATAAGGCACCTTTACCGTAACGACGTAAGTGCACACATTGACATCGTCTTCGACCTTCAGTGCATTGGCGTACATGAGGTTCCGCACCTCAACTTGAAATTCTTCGAACTTTGCAGTAGTGTACAGCTCTCGGAACACGAGCTCAAACATATGGTCGGTCATGCACCTGAGGGGCTTATTTATGATTTATCGATGTGAAATTCGACGTCTCCTCCTCCCTTACCCTTTTCGATAATGCTAGACCGTACTGCTCAACGAACAACTTCAACGTAGTATTTACATTGAGGAACGATTTGAAGAAATGGTTCATACCTTCACTCCTCTGGGTGCTTGACATCCCGGCCCAGAAGTTGTTCTTGAAGTATACAGGAACCCAACGCCTTCTCTTCTCGTACATCTTGCATAACCACTTGTTGTTACGCAAACCAAACTTCTCCAGCATCGCATCCCATGCCTCTTCGAACTCCTCTATACACAAGGAGTCGTGTAGAGCATCTTGGAGTGCACTTACTATTGCATTCCATTTGGGGTTGCTCCCCAAGTGCTTTTTAGCATTCTGCATCACGTGCCATATGCACCAACGATGCGAAGCATCGGGAAATACTTGCGCAATTGCATTGCCTGAAAACAAATGAATGGACATTATCGATAAATAAGACTATTTTAACTACATATGTAGATACAACATATTTACAGTAGCTTACCAATGGCTTGGGCTTGGTCGGTTAAGATTGCTTTTGGTGCCTTCCCGGACATACAGCTGAGCCAAGTGTTAAACAACCACACGAAGTGCTCGGTTTCCTCTCCGACGAGTAGGGCACACCTAAACAACACGCTCTGCCTATGGTGATTGACCCCGATGAATGGTGCAAATGGCATCTTGTATCTGTTTGAGACGTATGTCGTATCGAATGAGATGACATCGCCAAATTCCAAGTACACTGCCCTACTCCTTCCGTCAGCCCAAAACACGTTCTTCAATCTGTTGTTTTCGTCCACATCATAACTGTAGAAGAAGTTCGAGTTGGTTGAAGCCATTGCATCGAAATGATCCCTCATTACAATAAAGTCCCCTTTCTCCATTTGCTGGCTTCTTTCTTTTGCAACCACGTTCCGCAGGTCCCGTTCAGTGAAGTTCACTTTATCATGGCTCCCGTTGGCAACCACAAAGGATGTGAAGTTCTTAGCTATTGGTACGCCGGCCCTATCCATTTCCAAGATCCGTTTCTTGTTGCCTTCGGTGATGTATCTGTAATTTGTAAGGTATTTTGTATTCTTCGCATCACACTCGTGGTTATGCTCAAGGACAACGGCGGTTACCCTCCATAGACCAGGTCCATCACGGATAGCATTCACCCTGAGGTTACAACCTGTCATGGTTGAAGTGGATCCCTTGCTCGGGTTTTTTGACTTGGACACAAAGTTCCCCGCCTTTGTACATACCATCCTAATTGACTTGTACCTTTCGCCCGTTTTCCCATCACCCCCTCCTTCCGCGGGGGGTAACCTTTCCGAACTCCGAATTCTTACCATGAATCCATTTTCTCTCGCATATCCGTGGATAAACTGAATAAAATCTACTTCCCGCTCCAACATCAGCCCGATATGGGGAGGATTCATTCTCAGGTTATCGGAAATCTCGCGAGGCTCAGCATCGTCTCCTTCATCATCGTCTCCTTCACCACCGGCTCCTCCTTCATCACCGTCTTCCAGGATGTGGTTTTCACTGTTCGACGAAATGCTTGCGCTGTCATCATCCGAAATTTGGACCAAGTTCAAGTCCAGCCGACCTGACCCATTGATCGAATCATCGGAACCGGACCCATCTTCGAATCCCATGTTAAGATCAAAATCCCTGTTCTGGCTCATTGTAGCTTAGAGAAGAGGATGATCGGTAAATCTGCAGGAGAAATCCGAAATCCTAATTAAATTAGCGTTCGAACTACAATTACACTCTAATCAGTTTCAAAATGCAAATTAACGACAATCCCTTATTCACGAATATAGATCCAATCGGATAATATATGTACCGCTCACCTTCGGTGTCCGGCGAGTTCAGCGATCAGAAAACGATCGATTGCAGTTTCTTCGATCTCGAGCAGTTGATGACAGAACCCTAAATCCTAGTACCGAAGGTGATCGATCTTCGCCGGATTCGTTAAGAAGACCACTACTTCAATTGAGCAATCTAACACTTCCAACTCCAATTCCGACCGTTTGAAGAGATGGAGATGAAAATTTGAAATTACCGTAGGAGTGTTAGGAGAGAGAAGTTTACAGTGCTTTAATTGTCATTAGGATCAATGTTACTTTAATTGATGCAGGTTATTATTGCCCTACTACCTCTATTTTCATTTTTTTTTTTTTGGGCTGACTTACTTTTTGACCAAAAAGGATATTACATTTTTACCCCCGGGTAAGCTTACCAGAGGGTAAGAGAATCATTGTCCCAAATAGAGAAGTCACGCGAGAGACACGTGTTTTGTAGCAGGAGGCCAATCCAAAACGACGTCGTCTGGCCTTTAACTCCCTCCAAGTGCTGCGCTTTGGCATGTAAATGAGCAACAGATGAAGGCAGCCAGCGCTGTCATATGTTTCCACTCATGTAACACGTGGCCGCACTGGTTAATACAAATTTAAAATGGCATTTTAAATATCTTTATCTACTTATAGAGACCCATTATTTTTTTATATAATTTATTTTTATATACCTATAGAGCGTAATTTACTTTTATTTTCGTCAACTTTATACACACCAGAAGCTTTAAAACATTGAATTTCAAAAGTTCATTCGAAATTAGCCGTTGAAAATTAAATAATACGGAGTAACATACAAAGTGGAACAATGTATATACTGTTATACTTATTAACAATTAACAATGTTTTAAAAAACGTTTTGCGGGTGTTTGGCGGTACGGTAGAGTCAAGGGTCTAGGCGGAGTGCAAGCGGATTTCATGACAGGTGTTTATATTCTAGGTGGGTTTTGACAACCTTGACGACGGGACGAGTTCAAGGATTTAGGCGGGGTCTAGTCTAGATGGGTCTTGAAGGGTTTTTTAGAACAATTTTTAATAATAATAATAGTAGTAGTAATAATAATGAATATTAATAATAACAATAATAAAATACAAAGTGGAATTGACTCATAATTTAATACTCCCTCTGTTTCAAAATAAAAGTCGTTTGACTTTTCTGCAGATATTTTAAAAAGATAAAAACTATATAAAATGTTATTTTTTTAATGAATTTATTTTGACAAATTTATTCTTATGACTACCAAGTATGAAATTATTAAAAAAAATAGTATTTTACAGTGTTTTTCTCTCCTCAAAAAGCGTACAGAAAAATAAAGAAATGAATCGGATGTTGGGTTTATGAATGGAGGGGAATAAGTAAAAAACCGGTTCGGGGAGCCGTTTCTCCCTGTTTTTCCACAAAAAAAAAAGTAAAATACCGAAATTGAATGTATATATGCTGACGTGGTGCTAAAAAAGTAAGTGATGAATCCAGGGTTCAGGTGCACTAATGCAAGCATTACCCCAGTATTACATCCGAAGGGTTTTCTAACCTATATAATCTAATAATCCTATTGGAACATTAAAAACAATACTCCGTATTACATAAATTATCAGCAACTTTATTAACTTCCCTAAAAATAAATCGGAATTCCCGTCCTTAAACTAGTGTATCTATGAAGTGGGTCCGTGTTAGTTTTGAGTGTGGCGTAATATATGTACCAACTAAAGTGATGAATAAAAGTCTAAGCAAGCAATTAAGTACATAAAGTATGTTGTCAAGTAAAAAATATACTATATACCATTTACTACTACTACTGCTGCATAACGTGGGCAAAGATCACACACACACACAAACCAAACGTCATTTTAATAACTACACACAATCAAACATATTCGTAACCTAAAAGATTCCCACCTTATTTTATGCCATCCACTCATCCAGTTTAAAATTATACAAGCTGTAATGTAATATGTTTGACAACTCATAAAATCAAGCCACAATTATAATTATCACTTGCTAATACATTCTAATTATAAGGGTGGCAATAGTTGGCTATACTTGTTTATTTTATATAGAGAGATTGGTTCGGTATACACCATTTTTACTTTTTCACTTAGCTACTCTGGATAGGTCGGCCCTGGTGAAAAAGTTATAAACACTTTTTCATACTTTGTAATATAACAAATATATCGGAAGTACTTCGCTTAATTTTCTCGACCATGTTAGACTTTGGCGGGATTTATCATGCACTTATGGGCCCTGCGGTTCTTGAGGAATCTTTTTCATTCATCGGTTATGTATGGAAAGATACAAATAAAATGACCACAATTTTAGGCATTCACTTAATCTTGTACACATATAGAAATTATTCGTTTATTTTTTATGATTATTAATCTATTTTCACATATTATTATTCATTTATAACAATGTAATTATTCGTTTGTAAAAAAATATATAAATTTATTTCTGACGAATAATCACTAATGAATAAGAACCAATACGACTAAATAATCAAAAATTACTTTTAATCTCAACCGTTGATATTTTTAGTTTAATGACCCAGATTTCTTAACATAATACAACATAAGAAACGTGTATATATATCGGCCTATCAGGAGTACTTCACTTAATTCTCTGTCAATCCCTTTATATATATAGTGTTGAGCCGGATTGACGGTATATAAACTAATAACTATACAATAGGTTGTTAATTTGACACAAAAAAAAAACCCCAATGTATCATAGATTATCATTAGTTATTAATATAGTTGTAAGAAGACATGTCGAGTTTGTGTTACAACTCAATTTTGGATTAGATCAACAATACAATTTATGCATAGATTCGGGTCATTTTTTGTAGCAAAGTTGTGGGTTGATCATACAGACCCCCAAATTTATAGGTTGATCCAATCAAATCATTTTCTAGGTCAAATGGATTATGTTTAATTAGATATATTTCTTGTGAATTTAGTAGGATCGGATTTTCGAATTGAGTCAAGAGTTTTTTTTATTTATATAAATGATGAGAAACCACTATTTGGTGGCATAGCAGGTCAACCGACTTGACCAATTGACAGGATCGAACTCGAGACTTCCTAACTCTTTCGTTTCTCCACACCACTAAGCTACCCTTCAAAGAAATCGAGTCAAGGGTTTGAAAGCATCCTCAAATGGGTGAGGGTTGCCTTTTACCCGCACTATACCAACTCTACTACTCGATCTATTGCTTTGGACTCACACTTTTAAGTTTTAAGTGTGTTACCAATAATTTCTTAATTAGCAACTACCCGCACTAAATTATTAATTAAAGTAGTATTTTTTATTTTATAGAGGGAGAGTGCATATATACGAAATGTAAAAATCAAAGATTTGATATTTTAATTTCTATGGTTTTTAACTTTTAAAAACCTATCAAAAAAAAAATCAAGCAATGCCAATATCTAAGAGCATGTCCAACAGCTTCTCTAAAAAATTCATCAAAATGGAGAATTAAAGATCACATATTCCTTGAACTTTTTTCGGCTGAATTCTAACAGATTTTCCATTATGGAGCTTACCCCAAAATATATAGAGTTTTCTCCAAATTTAGAGAATCATCTTCATTTCTTCTTCTCATTCTCTATTTTGGATAATGTAATAGGGAAGCTGTTGGACCGAAATTAACCTCAATATTCTCCAAAAACCCGATATGGAGAATCTGTTAGGGTTGCTCTAAGTATTTTGTTTTTCATCATTGAGAAACACGAGTATTATTTTTTTAAATCCGACAAAGAATATTTCGTCTTATTGATATAGATATTTGGTTAGGTCCACGTCCCTGCAAGGACATGTGCTTTGGTTTATAGATCGACTTGTAGTTGTGAAGCCCCACAATCCTCATTGATTATACAATTCAACAAGTACCGTTCAAACTTCAAAATATTTATTGTGTTTTCATAAAAATTTCAAGGCGCCTCAATAATTGGAAGATTAGATTATTTTTTATAAGTTGTCACAATTTTAATTTTACTAACATATGACTGGCTATATTTGACAAAAGAATAGTTAAAGCTGACGGGATAGCTGAAGCTGATAAATTATTTGTAATTCCGTGAAGTGAAAGCGCAAGTTACTCACGAACACTAGATGGCGTAGAAGATTATTAGGGGACTAGCAATGAGTACAAAAGGGGCACTAGGGGTATAGAGCGAGATGGATGAGGATTCTATTGAGGTTTTTTTGGGTGGTTATAGAGGAAACATTTTGGGTATAAGTTTTCCATTTTACATAAGACTTTTTGTATGGTCTTATCTTTTGTAACTTGGTAATCCACCACATTTATATATTTACCTATTTAGATAAATTATTTTGTTAAATATAGGTTAATAAGCTAGTATGGTGTTTAGTAAAACTAGCTATTAGGGTACCTGATGAAAACTTATGAATATAAAACCAAAAGTTTCGAAAAGGTTGAGTAGCAGTTGAAAAACTTAGGTTTCAAAAGGTATAATTAAACTAAAATCTTATATTTATTTCATTTGAAACTATATAATATCAAAATCATAAGTCAATACCCTCTTTAGAGTCGACCATCGTCTGGTCCGACCACCCCTCTTCGGAGACAGAGAACCACCTTTAATTAGGAGGCTGAGAATTCCCTCTTTGGAGGTCGGAAACCCTCCTCCAAGGCCGATTTGTCCACCATCGCCGCCCCCTACCTCCCTCCTGCTGGTTCAGGTTAAGTGCACCTCTTGTTTGTAAAATTGGGCTGGCTTTGGTCTGATCCTAATTAACCCTCTTTCAGGAGTCATAAATCACCCTTTGGGTTTCGAAATCTCAAGCCTCGGATCTGGGGTTTTTGATATCCACGATTCTTACCTCCGATTTGGGGATTTTTTTCATCGGTTTGTGAATCAGGAGAGGTGTGGTGCGTGCGGTGTTATTGTCTGGTGGTTGGCGAACCGCCTCTCTCTTCCTCTTTGTATCCCTCAACGCCTCCTCCGCTGTCTCAGCCTCCGTCGTCACCTCCTGGGTGGTGGAGGTCGGATCGATCTGCTTACTGTTGATCCTCCTGTCTCCACTGCTTCCCTTTTCTCCGGGTACTCCCCAGTCCCCATCATCTTATTCCATGGTTGCTTGTGTGGCCATGTTGAGCTCTGCTTTCCGTTCACTGCCGGCGGATCTGTGTCCGCCCCACAGTCCTTCGAGCCCTTGCTTTCGGTCTTTCGGGCTCAAGGCTAGCCCTTCGAGTCAAGTTAATGTATGCTTTGGGTCCAAGGCAGATCCTTGGGCCCAAAGCAGCCCGGATTTAAAAATAAAAATAAAAATAAAATAGGATTATATATATAGGTTCGATTGTACACTGTACACCCCTTATGGTGTACATTTTACACAAATATTATTCGGTGAAATGTGAAACATTCTACCGAATAATGTTATGTTTTTTTTCCGTTCAGTTCAGATAAAAACGTCTCAATTCCACTGAATAATTTGTAACATTCTACCGAATAATGTTGAATTTTTTTATTCATCTATTTAAAATAAAAGAAACCTCAATTCTCTAAACAATACTTACTATTTATACAAATAATTTCAAATTTCACCGAATAATGTTTCACATTTCACTGGATAATATTTGTGTACATTGTACACCCTAAGATTTGTGTACAAAAGATCCACACACACGCACACTTACAAACCCACCCCAAAGGGTTAATTAAACTAAATCCCAAAAAGGCTTGCTCAAAATCCAGTAAGGGCCTCGATGAAATCCCGAAAGGGCTTTTAGATGCGTCTTACTAGGATGGTTATCGGTCATCACTCTGGGTGTTCTTGACGTTCCTATTCTTAGTTGGGGCTCTAGCGTCCGATGTCGGATCTGACTGGAATCATGACGGTGTGTATCGAAGCATCTCTGTGATCCAGATATTTGCTAAGAGGATCATCTTCCTTCTTCACTGCCTAAAGGGACTCCTAATATATCACTGGCCAGCGGTGTCATTACTTGGTGGCGTTTGGCATCGGGTCGTAGACTATGTTGTCCCAAATGTAATAGGGTTAGGTTTTTTTGTTTGTCTGGTTCTGTTAGCTTGGCACTGTTTGTATTGCCTCCTTTTTGTAGGTTGAATGTTTGACGGTTCGCCGTCTGCTGACTTTGTCTGCCACTCGAGATGCGAGACCTGTCTGGCCCTCAAATTCTTAACTTATTAAATGTAACAGAAAATCTGGTTCTCTGCCCGTGAACGTAGGTAATACACCGTTGCTGAACCACGTAAATCTCTGTCTCTTTCTTCACTATTTTTATTCTCGTTATAACAAGTATTAGTATAAATACCATATTAAATGTAATAGGAAATCATCAAGTCTTACCTTTCTTCTACCCTCTCTGTTCTCTCTCTCCTTGAACTTAATCTCCTTCCTCTATCTTCTTCGTCTCCTACCACAATCTCTCTCCCTTTCTTCTGAAATCGTCCATGAAAATTTAGGCTTTCGCCTATTCGATCTTTGGGTCATAACACACACCTTCCTCGTTGGGTTACACTCAAACAACACATGGATTAGTGTCTCCTCTTTATCACATAGATCCCTTGGGTGTGTCGAATTCCTATCCATTTGAAAAAAAAAACAAAAAACAAAAAACAAATCAGGGCGTGGGAGAGCATTTAAGTTGAGAAAGATGGACAAAAAGTCAAATACTGTATAACAGAAAAATTGCTTGACAAAAACCTCTGTTAAACATTTCAAAACTGAATTTTGATAAATCTAAAATAATTAATGAAAATTATCACATTAATTTTATAATTAGGTATAATCAACCTTGATATCCAATCGAGGTATATAAAGTTAATGCAGGAATTTCCTTTAATAGCAATCATAATCATAAATTAAATAAATTAAAGTAAAAGTGGAGACAATGATTTATATTGTGGTGTGTGCTTATTTTTGTCAAAAAAAAAAAAAAAATCAGTAGGAGCCTTTTAATAAAGTCCCTACCCGTTTTGCCTCTTTTGCTTAGATCTGAAATTCTGAATTCCTGAATCATCTCAACCAACTCGATCTCCCCCCAAAAATCCGAATTTACTGGATCTTCTCCCTCTCTCCGCTCTCTCCAATCCGCCATTGCTGATTCCTTGATTCCTCGCTGTTCTCGCTTCTCAATTCTGACTCGCATTCGGTGTTTTTTAATTTAATTTTTTTTGTGGCTCTCCGTCCCGCCGGAGGTTGGATTCCTTCTCTCTGGTTTGTTTCCGGAATTCGAAGATCTGATCGCGTGCGGATTCTGAGACGAACTCATAATCTGCAATTCGAGCGGTGGAGTTTACGGGAGTTGGATGTGGGAGTGAGGAGTGCGTGTTTGATTTGATTTGTTTGGGAGAATTGGGGCAAGTGAAAGGGAATTCAGGTAAGGATTTATTAAGGTTTTCTCTTTAGATGATGGATCCAGTTTCCAGTTTGTTTCTTATGGAACTCGTTTGGAGTGTTATTTGTTTCAATGTTCGTTTTTAGAGGCTTAATTCCTGAATTTTGTGTAATTTGATGTTCTAGAGAGAGAGATCTGTGCGCATTGTGATAATTCACTCTTGCAAACTGAGCTGTTAATGCCTAATTGTTGTTGGCTTTGTAGGTATTTTCTGTTGGACTGCTGACTAGTGGCTAGTTTTGGTTGATGCGGTTATGGTTTTTGCTATTCCTGGGGATTTGGCATCAACTCTGCTCATTATTTCGGTGATTTCGGACGATTTAGTGAATTGGATAGTACAAATTGGACATGAGAAGCTCTTGGTTTAATAAACGATTGCTTGTCTTTGGGCCCAAGCTGCGGCACAATTGGTTTCTCTTGACAGTTCTTGCCATCATCGTGTTAATTGTGATTTTAGGATCCTCATCGTCGAAAGAATTTGACGCTGTAACTACTTCTCCTCGAGTGCCTGATTTTTACACCAATTATAGAAAGCTCAAGGAACAGGCAGCGGTTGATTATTCTGATTTGAGGGCTCTCTCGTTGGGGGTCAGCAACAGGCAGAAGGAACTTCCCCTTTGTGGGAAAGAGAGAGAGCACTATGTGCCATGTCACAATTTGAGTGCAAATAGATTGGAGGGTTTCAAGGATGGGGATGAGTTTGATCGGCACTGTGAGTTATCAAGGAACGAAGAGCAGTGTCTGGTTCGGCCTCCAAAGGACTACAAGATACCACTGAAGTGGCCTGCTGGTAGAGATGTGATATGGAGTGGCAATGTGAAGATTACCAAGGACCAATTCCTCTCTTCAGGAAGCATGACAAAGAGGTAACTTTGTATTTCACTGAAGTTGCCATGTGATAATAGAGTAGAGTTTGCTGTTTCTTTGATATTTTAATTGGGAAGGGATTCATATATTCTATAATCAAGTGTAGGATGATGTTACTTGAAGAGAACCAAATAGCATTTCACTCTGATGATGGACTGATCTTTGACGGTGTCAAGGATTATGCACGCCAAATTGCAGATATGATAGGACAGGGCAGTGAATCCGATTTTCTCCAAGTTGGTGTAAGTCTTTTGGTAACTTGACTGAGATAAGCAATTGACACTTCCCAATATGATGGTTGAAATGCTACATGCCTATAAGGCATCAAATATAATAGACCTTACGTTTCCTGGTAAATGTAGCGAATAAAATCGCATCTAAATATTGATACATTTCCCTTCAATTGCAGGTTAAGACAGTCCTTGATATCGGGTGTGGGTTTGGTAGCTTTGGAGCTCATTTAGTCTCTCTCAAGGTGATGCCTGTTTGTGTTGCTGCTTATGAGGTAACTGGTAGCCAAGTTCAACTAGCTCTAGAGAGAGGTCTACCTGCACATATTGGGAATTTTGTTTCAAGACAACTTCCATATCCTTCCTTATCATTTGACATGGTCCATTGTGCGCAGTGTGGAATTGACTGGGATGCAAAAGGTACCATTTCGTTGTTTGTAGTCTTAACATGTCTTACTACCTAATTACTCAAAACCTCCCAAATGCATGCACAAATCTTCCTTATAAGCTAAGTTCGTCTCTCTGGATAAGAACTATGGAGAGTCCTACTGTATCCTGATTAACATCTTTCATGACTTACATTTGAATGGAGAAGTCCTGGTGAAAAGCTAGTGGGCATACCGTGAACAGTAGATCACTTTCAGTGTGAATCCTTATATTAAGGGCTCATTATTTGGTAGCTTGTATAATTCATCTTTTATAGGCCAAGGGCCTTGACGGCAAGGTTGTTAGTTATTGTCCTTAATTTGTTATTTAGGATAGGATTGACATGGGTGCAAGGCGGTGGGTTGTGAATTGTGATGCAACAAAAACATTCCAAATATGTCAAGGATTTAGAAGCTGTTGTTTGTGACGTCGTCATCTTATCACTGGGAACTGCAAAGTTCTCCAGAACTATCAAGGCCTGAAAGCATACTGCTGAGAGTGACTTTCATGTGTTTTTTTTCTACCAGTAGTTGGTTGAATGAGTGCCTTTTTATAAGTTGTACTCGATGTATTTCAATTCAACTCTTTTATTCTTCTGGGAAATTGTTTTTTATTTCATTTGAAACATAATTGTTGTAAGCCTGTCAAGAAAATATAGAAAACATACTGTAGGATCAAAATTCATGCTGCAAATTTCACTGGATAATATTAGTTTCAATTGCAATTTTTTCACCCTAGAACTTACATCTCTCCGCTATAAAATCACACTGATCCACAGATGGAAAGTTTATCATTGAAGTGGACCGGGTACTCAAACCTGGGGGGTACTTTGTCTTGACCTCACCAGCAAGCAAGTCACACGGAAGTTTGTTGACCATAAGGAAGGGCAATATGTTGACACCTGTTGAAGAGTTCACCCACAAAATTTGTTGGACTCTTCATGAGCAGCAAGATGAAACTTTCATATGGAAGAAAACTAAGGATGCAGATTGCTCTAGGTGAGTATAAAAGTCATTCATCTGTGCTGATTTTTTAAATTTATTGCTAGTCTTGTAAATTTTTTTTTTTTTTTTGCTTTCTCTTTATGTGGGCGCCTTTCATTCTTTCCATTGATTTCTTTGTAAAAAGTCAATTAATAATATTATTCATTTATATTGCAGCAAGCAGGGCCAAATACCAGTTTGCAAGGATGATCACGATATTCAGTCATATTATCAACCCCTTGTGTCATGTATAAGTGGGACTAACAGCCGACGATGGAAGCCAATTGACAAGAGGTCTGTTGGTCCCCAACTGTCTCCAGAAGAGCTTGAAGTTCATGGAAAGTGTTGGTCCATTATGTGGTTGCTTCTGTTGACTTTTTCCATACTGCAAGCAATACTATATCTTAGTTTTGTCTAGTGTATTGAGCCACATTTATTTTTACAGGCATACAACCAGTAGAATTTTATGAAGACCGAGACTACTGGAGATTAGCCCTCAAAAACTATTGGTCTTTACTTTCCCCGCTGATCTTCTCTGATCATCCAAAGAGACCTGGTGATGAAGACCCATTGCCTCCATATAACATGGTGCGGAATGTCATGGACATGAATGCACATTATGGTGGTTTTAATGCTGCCTTTCTTGAAAAGACGTCAGCATGGGTCATGAATGTTATACCAGTGGGGCCCCGCAACACTCTTCCTATTATACTTGATCAAGGATTTGCTGGCGTTTTGCATGACTGGTAAGATCCTTTGGCCTGTTCTTCAAGCATTTCTTCTCGGCTATAATTGCAGCTTCATTGTGGAATGAGAAATTATTGGCATCTTCTCAGCAGAGCCAGATGTTGATTTGTGGTCTATAAACCTCCACGGGGAAATATGCGTGAATGAAAGAATTTAGGGATTTGAAAGAAAACATAGTCGTGCTCCCATATGGGCTGTGGTTAAATGGGTAAAATCTTGGAACTGATATATATTTATTCCAGGAGATTTTAAAAAAATGATAGAATACTTTATGCATTGCCTGCTTGTTCTTTAGGAGAAGACACAACTCAACCAGTCTTAACCTTCAGTATCTGATTGATGACTAGACTCACTTCATGACCTTTCCTTATATTTAATAAGGTAATACCACTTTTTCTTTTGCCTCAATGACTGAAAATCATTATATCTCTGGCTCCACAGGTGTCAGCCTTTTCCTTCATACCCACGTACCTACGACATGCTTCACGGAAGTGGGCTTCTAACACACATCAGTTCACAGAAGTGCAGCGTGATGGATTTGTTCTTGGAGATGGATAGAATTTTAAGGCCTGAGGTATGGCTAACAACTCCACTTTTGCTTAGTTCATGGTCATTCATGTTTCCTCATATTCTGTTTTGCGGTTTTGCCCCCTTCTCTATTTGCTTACATGAATTGCTAGTCGGTTTGGAATCACCATCTGCAAGTATATATCTTGTATAACATTATGATTGCTGAGTAGGGATGGATAGTTCTTGCCGACAACGTTGGAGCCATAGAGACAGCCCGTATGCACGCTGCACAAATACGGTGGGAAGCAAGGGTGATTGACCTCCAGAATGGGAACGACCAGCGGCTGCTTGTTTGCCAAAAGCCTTTCTTGAAAAAATAACTGAATAACAAATCATGAATTAGTCCATTGCAAAGCTACCCAACTCACCACTGGTAAGTCATTTTTCTTTTCTCCAGAGGCAAATTAATGTATTCTATAAATCATTGAAGCAAACCTATTGAAATTACATGTATTTCCCCTGAAAACCTGATGATTTTGCGTCATGCCTTTCAGCAAGCGGAATGAATCTCCATGGCAACCGATCATATATAACGAAATCTCCAGTGCCTGCGTGAGGAATTGTTGGCAGATTCAAGGCGCGCGGATCTTATAGTGATCACAAGACCAGGATGCATAGATTAGAAGGATATTTGATGCAGAGAAATAGCTGCAAAATTGTCATCTTTATTTTATTTTTGCTTTCTGTCTAGGCTTCTTTTATAGCAATTCATTCATCCATTGGTTCCTCCATCCATATAAGGTTTCTTCTTGTAGCTATATTTCTTTTTTTGTTGACTGGCACCACGTTTTGTACTGAACAAAGTTTCGACAGCCTCTCAAGGGTGCGTCGCAGCCACTAAAATGTATCGAAATTGGAAAGTCATATTTTGAGCATTGTCTACTTGTGGTAGTAGCTTTTGGAGGTTTCGACACTCTTACCCCCGACACAAGATCGGGGTTCAAATCCCAGTGAAGAGTACACATACTAGATGATGTTCATCAACTAAAAATGCAAGCAACTTCCACTTTACATGAGTTATAAATCACGAAAGACGATGTTTGGCAACAAAAAATGCCAAAAGTTTCCACTTTGTACGAGTTATTAATCACCAGAGCAAACAAACATGCCTTGGAGGCTTAGACAGTACCAGAGTGAAAAAGCAAGTAATTTTTTGGGTAAATTATATTTTTGATCCCTAACCTTTACCACTTGTTTCACTTTAGTCCCTAACCTTTGAAATGTTTCAGAATAGTCCTTGACCTTTCTATTCAGTTTTATTTTAGTCCCTAACCTTTCAAAGGTTATAAAATAGTCCTCAACCTTACATTTTTTATTCGTTTTATTCCCTAATATTAAAATATTATTTGAAATAATTATAAAAAAACCACCTTAAAGTTATCATAATTTAAATAAAATCATTCATACAAAGAAAAGTATATAAAATCATCTAACTCTATAATTTTAATTTTGAAAAATACTCAAACTATTTTACTATTTATCATAAGAGCATATTATATAAAATTATCCATAATTTTTTTTTTCACAAGCTCTCATAAAATTTATAGATCTTGTGATTAACTAAACGAGATTGTGGGATATATTTTTTTCTTATTTACCAATACATAGATCCAATATATGTGTATTAATCCATTAAAATAACGAATTTGAATAATAAAAGAGATCTTTTTTTTAAAAAAAAAATCATTAAGTTGGATATTTGTTTTATAATTATTCTTTATATGGGTAATTTACTCATTTATATACATTATGATAACTTTTAGGGTGATTTTTTATAATTATTTCAAATAATATTTTAATATCAGGGACTAAAACGAATAACAAATATAAGCTTAGGGACTATTTTACAACCTTTGAAAGGTTAGGGACTAAAATGAAACGAAATAGAAAGGTTAATGACTATTTTGAAACGTTTCAAAGGTTGGGGACTAAAGTGAAACAAGTGGTAAAGGTTAGGGACCAAAAATATAATTCACCCTAATTTGGGAAAACAAAAGCCTTTTTTAAAAATCACAATCAAATTGGAGATGCGGGGGATCGAACCCCGTGCCTCTCGCATGCAAAGCGAGCGCTCTACCATTTGAGCTACATCCCCATTTTGATATGTATCTCAGTTAAAAACAATTTGATCCATTATGATACTGGCAATCTAAACATTTATGGTCCCTACAGTGCTTCACTCACTTTCCACCATTCTCAGCTACTGGTTCCCTTCTGGTCGTGATCCGCCATTGCCGCGCAATTGGAGCTCGATTCTGGTCCGCCTCCTCCATTGGCGTCAACTGCTAACCTCTTCTCCCCTTCCATTTCGGTGAGAGCTCTCATTCCTTTCGGTTTCCCACCCACATTTGTTTTTGCTAGGGTTGCAGCTTGTTGCTTCTATTGTTTAGGGTTTTTTATTGACGGCGATTGTTGCTTTTACTTGTGCTTTTGCCTTTTTCTAGTGCTCATGCTTTCGGTCTCCTTGTATTTAAAGATAGCATTTTTTTGTTTTTGCCATCTAGGGTTTCTTTCGATTGGCCTTCAGGTTCTGTTTTGTGTTCAGATTCTTTTCTGTGTGATAACAGTAGTTTTAGACATCAATCTCTTCCTGTTTCCTGGTTCACGGCCATTACCCATCAGGTCCAAATACTCAGTTTCAAGTGGTTAACTGAGTTTCACCTTGTGCATTATATATGGTATTTAGTAGTAGGATTCAAGTATCAACCCTGTATTTATAGTTCTCTGAAACACCCTCTTGATTTGCTCGGGTCGAGTTGTGTGCATTTCGACACAGACCCTGCTTT
Source organism: Persicaria maculosa (assembly GCA_963922045.1). Classification (NCBI taxonomy): domain Eukaryota; kingdom Viridiplantae; phylum Streptophyta; class Magnoliopsida; order Caryophyllales; family Polygonaceae; genus Persicaria; species Persicaria maculosa. Next base: position 11,199,585 of record OY998256.1, on the reverse strand, counting down.
AAGTGGGATTATAGTATTATACTGAGTTGATAAGTATAGTTTCCTTGACTTCTACTTAGCTTAAGCCCCCGTTTGTTTTTTGGCAGGGAAAAGTAATAATTAACCTCATGAATATAGTCCATATTTAAGTTAAGATTCATTGATCACTATTCTAATCATTCCCCTCATTCTCCCATTTTCCATACAAATGTGTTACCCTTCTATTCCCTAATTTTGAGGGAGATAACTAATACCTCTAGGATGGGCTAATATTCCCCCTCATCCTCTCCTCCAAGCTCACAAAAATTGGTGATCATATACATTTTATGTGTAAAATTTAATACCTTACCTTTCCTTTCCCTAGTTATCTAAACAAACGAGCCCTTAGTGTATCAGAAGAACAAAATTTTGTGGGTGGAGCAGCACCTTGACGAGCCTACGATATTGATCCATGTTAACAGCAAGCAATTGATATTCGTTCTTTGGATTTAGTCCTATAGTTGGAGTTTACCTGCATGGCTGCATCATGCTCTATATGTCCATTCCAATATCAGGCCTCAAGCAGTCAAGCATATGCTTTATAATTTGGGAGGATTACTTAACTTTTTTTTTTTTTGACAACTCTCTATCTTCGGAGCCCCGCCCTCATGCCAGTGGTGATCTTGTTTGAGTGTTGACTTCAGTTTCTGCCTCTTGAATTAGGACTGCTGCCAAATATGCAATTGTTGAGCTTGTTTTCCATTCGAATTGTTAGGTCTACCATTGTTATTGCTTCTTAGTTGCTATTTTAGCGTGCACGAATGTGATGTGTTGACGCGAATCTTGGATTATGTAAAGGCGAAAGTATTAGTCGAACAATAAAAATTTGTAGGGGCGAAGCAGAAAAGACGGAGAGACAATGGTTGGTAAGATGAGGATAGTAAAGCAGAGAAACCCATCTTTCTTCAAGGTGCTGCTGGATGATTTCAAAACCGAACTGGTAAATTTCTCCAACTTGCTCCATCTGTGTCGGTTGTCAACTATATATACACATGGTTTTCTTCCTCCTTTTAATTGATTGTTTAAGTTTATGTATGTTTGGTTGCAGAGAATCCCAGAGCTTTCTGTTGGAGCCTTTGGATCCAACAAATCAGTCATTCTCACGAATTTGACAGCCGAAAACAGGTCTTGGGAGGTGAGTATCAACAGGACCTGTGATGGTGGTCTCTGTTTCCAAGGAAACGGATGGCTTGACTTCATCAACGACAACGCAATCAAGAAAGGGGACTTCTTGGTTTTCAATTTCGTGGGGAATGCCCGATTAAGGGTTTTAGCATTCGGGAAAACCTCCTGCCTTAAGACTCCCAAAGCCACAAGTACTGCAACTCCCCTTCAAACATTTCCGAATGTGTATCATATCGTATCATATCATATCTGCTTAATAATGTTGATGAATTTTCAGAGGGACCAGCTGACAAGCCCCAGGCCTCACAGTTCAAGGTGAGGTTCACAGGGTTCAACCTATTCGGGCTGGTATGTTAAACCCAACCATTGCTAGCTACTATCATCACTCGGTTATTACAGTTACAGACGAAATTGAAGGGCTTAGAAATAATTTTGTGAAATGACAGTTTGTGCCGAAGGAATTCGTGGTGGAGACGGGGATGCGAAACAGGAAGCGGGTGGTGGTTAAGGATTGGAACGGGAGAGAGTGGCCGGTCAAAGTTACGCATCTTAGCAATGGAGGACTTCGTCTGGGTGATGGCTGGGCTGATTTCGTCAAACGAAATGATCTTCACGTTGGCATTAATTGCATCTTCCAATCTCTCCTACCCGCTGCAGACGACGATGTCTTCGTGTTGCTAGCCTACCCATGCGACATTGCCCTCGCTAGCCCCAACTAACTACTCGTAGATGTTCTACGTAAACGCAGGTAGCGCGTTCCTTCCTAATCCATAGGCATATCGTTTTATGAATCGACGCACTAGTATCGGTAGCATTCCTCACTAATCCGGAGGCATATCGTAGGTTTGAAGCAGCTAGCATAGTATGGTCAGCCTGTTGAGGGTTTGAACTTCTACAGTCAGAAGCGTATCGTATGGTATGAATCGGGTTCGAACTTGTAGTAGATGACCCGAAAATTTAGCTATGGTTGATGCATTGTTGTGTAAATTTGTGATCTAGTACACCTAAACAAGTACTCCATAACATCTCCATTGTTCATAACAACAATCCAGTGAATCCCGCAAATAATCGGGGTTTGGGTTGTCGGGATGTATGCATCTCTTTCCTAACTAATTAGGAGGCTGTTTTCGAAAGAATGTGGAATAAGACCCTAGATCAAGGTGAAGGCCACACAAAAAACAAAGGCATACAATAAGGACAAACAACAAAAACATTCTCAAATATCCTGCCTAGACATGGTTTGAGGGGCCAAGTTGTCCGCATTCTTACTCTGAATACGTCGAGAGAGTGTTTCTGAGTAACCCAAACACAATCATAAACACATAACAAACCACAGTAACAAGTAAAGCCCATGATATAGAGAAAGAGATTAGGAAACAAACAAAAACAAGAAGCATGTCGTAAGAATGGGGGTGGTGAAAGATATATAGTGGAAGAACTACGCAGTGGGGAATGATTACGTTTGTCAAATCCTTCGCGACCCAACCTAATTCTCTCTGACATGAATGATGTTCTTCCACTATATTATATCCTATCTCTAACCATGTTCTCATTAAGGTTCATGAGGGCAACGTCCTGTCTAATCCCCCCCTCCCCCCCCCCCCCCCCTCCAACTTTTCTTCTATCTCTCTCTGCTTCGTCGTGCTCTATTAATCTCTAAACTGTCACATCTATGCATTGACGCACTCGGACCTCTCCTCTGTACATGACCAAACGACGAAGATAAACATCAATCATTTGAATACTTCTCCTCCAGTGGTCCTAGCCCTAGTTCATTGTCATGTCTTCTATTAGTGTCAAAGAGTATTAGGCCTTGTCAAATAAATTTCAACTTTTCTTAGATCTTCCTCTGCCGCGACTTGCACGTGCATTTCCTAAGTCCAAACTCTCGCACCGCACCTACGCATAACTACAGTAGGTTGCCTCCTTTAAACGTGTCCGAACCATCAAAACCTAAACTCTTGCATCTTATCCACAATGTTAGTCACACCATGACACCAACCTTGCTTCGAATGCCTGCATTGCTGACCCTCATTCATAACAAGTATAAGATAAGTTCGAAAAATCAGTTTTAACTTAAATTTGCTTATTTCGGTATTTGCAATTAAGGATTTGGATTTCATAAAGCTGTCGGAAAACTCGGCTTCCGAGTGAACGAATTCCAATTACACGCCCAATTTGTGCGGTGAACGTTTCTAAATTAGACGTTTGTGAAAATAAGAACAAAAATTTTAATTACAAAAAAAGGAAATCACAAATGCAAATCCAACGGTCCAGATCTCTCCTACCTTGTCCAACTGACTTGATCAACCTCTCTAACGGATTTTTGAAATCCTTCACATATAAATACACCCTCAAAACTACATGAACAAGCCATTTCTCCCACTCTATGATTTTTAGGATTTTGTTGTTCTTGCTGTGAATCTCTTTAGTAGTTCTTTCCATAACAATGTCGACGGAGAAGGAGAGAGAAACTCAGGTTTACTTGGCCAAGCTCTCTGAACAAGCCGAGCGCTATGATGGTATTTCTTTCCGATCTTCTCCTTCTGAATCATCTTAGAGCATCTTTTCGGATGAGAATTGTGTGTTTTGTTTGATATTTTTGTGGTTGTACTTGTGAACTATCTTAGAACATCTTTTCAGATAAGAATATGCAATTTCATCGATTTTTCAGAAATGGTAGAGTGTATGAAGAATGTTGCGAAGCTAGATCTCGAGTTGACTGTTGAGGAGAGGAACCTCCTTTCCGTGGGCTACAAGAATGTGATTGGGGCTCGGAGGGCTTCTTGGCGGATCATGTCATCCATTGAGCAGAAGGAAGAATCGAAGGGAAACGAGAGCAATGTCAAGATCATCAAGGGCTACCGCCATAAGGTAGAAGACGAGCTTACGAAGATATGCAACGACATCCTTTCCATCATTGACAAGCATCTTGTTCCTCATGCTGGCTCCGGAGAGGCCAAAGTTTTCTACTACAAAATGTAAGTCACATTAGACAACTTGACATCCAAATTGTCGCGAAGTCCTCCTTACATTCGCGCCTGCATTGTCCAGGAAAGGTGACTACTACCGATATCTAGCTGAGTTCAAATCCGAGCAGGAGAAGAAAGAGGCCGCGGAACAATCACTCAAGACCTATGAGGCGCGTTTTTCTCCCTCTTGGCTTTGCCATTTTCAGGCCAATGAAGCACATATAGTTCACTTACAATGTTATCATGTTGTGTCTATCTAGGTTGCTTCTGCCGCGGCAAGTACTGACCTACCTTCAACGCATCCTATTCGTCTTGGCCTTGCTCTAAACTTCTCCGTCTTCTACTACGAAATCATGAACTCTCCTGAAAGGTATACTTGTTACATAGTCCTTGCCTTTGATATCTTCAAGATTCTTACAGTGTTGAACTCCGATCTCAGGGCCTGCCATTTGGCTAAGCAGGCATTCGATGAAGCGATTGCTGAGCTGGATACGTTGAGCGAGGAGTCGTATAAGGACAGCACCCTTATTATGCAGCTATTGAGAGACAACCTGACCCTTTGGACCTCTGATTTGCCCGAAGAGGGAGGTATTATTCACTCTATACATTGATCATATTTGTGCACATTTGTGTTATGTTGTCGAATTGTGAGACTAAGGCATGAACATGACCGCGAACAATGCTTTCGTGCAGGCGAGGAAGGTAGCAAAGCCGATGAAGCAAAACCGAAGGTAAGGCCTATCCTTTTCGTACGACGTTTCCTTGATAACCAAAACATGATCAATTGCTATGTTTTTCTCTCCGTTTCAGTAGCAGTAAGGCAGTTGATCCGAAGCCACAACTCGCAACATCTCTTATCGATACCAACTCATCTTTCAAGAGAAAAACATAGCTTTTCCTTGTTTTTCTTCGCCATTTTGATGTTGTAGAGTTCTTTCATTCGGGTTTGATCGTCCATTATCACTCGTGTTTTTAGAGTTGTAATGCACCTTAAAATACAGTTGGCTCTCCAGTTCATTCGCGACTCGAGAGAGTACATTTTTCGGCTTTGCTTTGTTCAACCTGTTGGTTCAAATTTTGATTTCATATTTTTCTGTTGTTAGATCAATTGACATTATGAATCAATTCAATTGAACCCAAAAAAATTTGGATCAAGTTTGGTTTAAACACTCTCATTCATAATCAGGTTTCTTTAAGATCTTTTTCCACAATGCTTACAAGGGAAACTACATTTATGGTGCCATGAGGTTTTGCAAATTTCGTTTGATGCCCACAATTTTTCCAAATTCTTCATAGTACCCCTATTTGGATCAATGCTAGGGATTTTATTTTGATCAATCAAGGCTTGGGAATATGAGATTTGATGCAAATTTCTTTTGACCAATGCTTTGCCATAGTACCCTATAGTTTGATGACATATATTAGGGATACCATATGGATTTGGGGAAAAAGGCGGCCATCAAATAGAATTTACAATAACTTAGGGATACCATACGTAATTTCTCATCTTTCAATCAAGTTAGGCAAGTCAAGCCATTTTGGACCTGGAAAATGGATACTAAATTTCATCTTTTCACAATTCTTTCGATTGAGTTGGTTGAATTGAGTTTGGTAGACACAAATGTTGAGTTATTTCACTCTATTTCTGACTGAGCAAATGCAAACTGTGATTTACATTTCTACAAACCGCCTTGGTGGTTTTCGGCATCGCCTCTTACCTGTCATAACACAGGCATTGGAGGTGCTCGGAGACCAACTGCTACACCATCGCTATCAAGCTGTGCAGCTCGGCTACTAGCGTACCTCAAATGCGCCTTCTTGCCACACAAAACACACTGGACAGGCTTCAAAATTCGATTCCTTAAGCAATTACCTTGCAATTTACAACTATATAGCTCAAGAAATCACAAACAGTCAGTTTAGAGCTCAAGCAGGATCAAGGAAGCTCCAAGTAAAAGGCGCTTGAAGCCAAGGAAATAAAGTTTCATAGAACCTGTTGTCACATGAAAAAAGGAAAAAAAAAAAAAAAAAAAAACTCGCCAAGCTAGATGGTCCTAACTTATTTCTAAGCTCTGGAATGGTATCGAAAGTCCTGAATGGGAATAGTACATCAAGAACAGCACAAAAAAAAAAATGGGAAGTTCGATTGGTGTTGATCTCCACCTGCTAAGGCTATTAAAAATGAACTAATGTACAAAAAGAGGGGGCAAGATAAATTAGGATCGGGCAGCAATGTGTGTCCTTCATCGGCCAAACAAACAGGAGTGTTAAGTCCTCGTACTTCAAAAGGGGCGCAAATCAAACCTGAAGCGAAAAAGTAGAACAAAAGAAGATTTTAATGGGATGTTACCATTAGTGCGAGATGAAGAAAATCTTCCGGGAAAAATGTTAGAGAAGAGATAGTTACCTATGAGGCAAATTCAGTCCTATACTCCATATTAAAAAGTTGTTCCCTACGGGCTTCGGTACCCATGTATATATTATGCTCTTTAGCTAGTAAGCCTACCCTGTCATTGCTTTCGTAATCCATCTCCCTAACGCATCTTCTTCTAATCTTTTTCAATGCCTCCCTTGCTGGTTCAAATCCAGCTTCAACCTACAATAAATAAAGAGAGTAGTAACTTTCTTTTCCCTGTTTTTCAATCAAAGAATGTTTCTCATGGGGAAAAAACAGAATAGAAAATGTAACAAGAGGTGTAATTTTTAATACCATATCATTAACTACAGATAAAGCAGCCTTCGGATTTCGGTCAATCAAGTGAGCATCAACAAGCAAACTGTAGGAGGTTGCATTTGGTTTCACACCCAGGCTGATTAGGTGTTCGAATACCCTTGAAGCTTCGGCTGTCTAAAATAAAGACACAACTTAGCTCAGAATAATATCAGCATACATGTGGAAGACATGTCCATTTTTTTCAAAATTATTAATGAAAAGGAATTTTATGGGGGCATCAAGACCTTAGACCTCTTTTGCTTATTCATATCTCAAGTTTCACATCTGCTACGAATACTATCTGGATCCTTAGTGTTTAAGCCATGTTTATAAATTTCCAGGACAGCCAAAGAAGTGGAAAAGGCTAAAATTATAATGTAATGAGCACAGATGAGAACAACATAAATTATACCATCTTGCGTTTGCCAAAGGCAACCATCAAAGCATTGTACGAATGAATATTAGGAGTCAACCCAAAGGTAGAACTGATAGCTCCAAAGGTCTGGTAAGCCCTATCAAGGTCCCAGATATTTGCGCATCCTAAAATTACACAGTTTAAAGCGGCGACAGATTTATAAGGAGGGTCTGCCCGGCTCAGATTCTCCAGTTGATAATAAACCTACATTGATAGAAACAGATGAAAAATACAGTAAGAAAGATCATAAATAATAAAAGCTGGGACCAAGCAAGCATGCAACTGTCCAATAAACATAAATAAGAGACTGAGAAAATAGAAAGAAGGTGCTGGCAAATGATAATTTCACGTCAAATACTTCACACGATCTTTGCTCATAAGATGATAGTATAAAGTGAACTTAAGTGCAGATGAAAACCTACTGTATCAAGAGTCTCAAAGCCCTTTTTGCAGCATGCCACAACCAATGGATGTAGAGAAGTGAATGGAGAAAACAGATCCTCCTCATCAGAAATTCCATGGACAGTTTCAAGTTCCTTCAGAGTGACGAAAGCTTTCTGTAGATTCCCCAATGACGCATAAGCATTTATCTTAGCCATATATGTTACTGGATTAGCAACCTTGCCTTGGCGCAATGAGCGCTTTAATACAGCCCATGATGCATCCAAGAGCATAGAGCTGTAGGTCCTGCCAGCTGTGGCAAGAGCTGACACGACTAATCCTTCATTGACAGAAAGTAAAGTAGGAGGACTGGCATTTTCACCCTTAACAATCCATCTTGCCATGAATTCCAAGGCAAAAAAGGCCAACTTGCTATTGTCATTTTTTATGGCAGCTTCAGCAATGTAGTTGCACGAACCCCAGCTCGGACAAACAGCTTTATTTTGGTCCATACTCTAATGACATTCCAAAGATATGAGTCAAATTAGGAACAGAAACCAAAACAGACCTGAAAAAATCATCAACTGATGCAATACCTTGCATTTCTCTATAATGGAAACCAAATGATCAAGTTCTCCCTTAGTAACACATGTCTGTACGCATTCATTGAAAACCCTTGTACTCAAGATATATCCCGATTTCAGAGACAAATCAAAATATTTGAAAGCCTCATCAATCTGCCCTTGCGAAAACAACAGGCCAACAACCAAGTCAAATGACTCATCATCAGGTTGCGATTCCTTCCCTGTTTGTATCATCCTGAAAACAATAAACATAATTCATTCACAAAAGAAACATACAAACAACCGAATATCACAAATACAAGTTCGCTCTTGCACTAAGACATACAAACTAGCTCAAATCATTGTCTGGTGTTCAATCCTGAAAATTTTCACTTGCTCATAAGAAGTGCAAGGAAAGAGCTCAACTAGCATTTTAGGCAAGCATAAACAATCTTCTGCTTAATCATTAACCCTCCTTTTATTGTGATACATAGTTTTCTTGAATGTTCATTGCAACTTGAAAGCCCCATAGAGCTTAGTTACTCCCCAGCACAACACATGTCAAATCACTTCTAAACTATAATAAAATCTTCTTTAAAAATCCACATCAAAACTATTGAGCATGTATTTATAGCTAATGGCAATTCAGTGCAGATAACTCTCTTCCTTCGCTTTCTCTTAGCTATGAAATAACCTCAAGTCCCTGACCAAAAATGTTAATCAATTATAACTCTACTACCACCAAATTTTCTAATTTCCCCTAAAATGAACAAGGATTCAAACAAATGGAGTGAAAAATCTACCGGTCAAGCAATTTGGTAGCAGCCACGGTCTCCTTGGCCTCAAACATGGCCTTGAGCACCAAATTGAACGAAGCCGTGTTCGCCTCGATCCCATAGTCACCCATCTGATCCACCAAATCCAACAACTCTCCAGGCGAGGCCCTGATCATAAAATTAGCCCTCAGGTAATGATTATACAAGTTAACATCCGGCTTGTTCGGCTTCCCATTCTTATCCAGCGACCTGATCCAGGTCTCAAACAGCTGCTTCATATCATCCCAGCGCTGAGAGGTCATCCAATCAGCGAACAGGTTCTTGAGAGAATCATTGTACAGAGTCTCCGATTGGTCTCGTAAGAGATTGGGAGAGGATTGATTGCGGTAACGGTGAGGGACGAGTGACTGCGCGTTGGCGACGGGATTCCGCCAGTTCTCGTTGTAGAGGGGGCTTCCGGTGGCCGGATTGGGCGGGAGGGGGGCCGGCAGAGAGGGTGGATCGGCGAGCTGGGGCTCCTGTGAGAGGAATGTGTAGGTGGTGATGAACTTGAGGTAGGCTTTGGTTGGGTGCAAGGTTTTGGCTATCGCGCGAGATTTTGCGAGCATCGCCATTTTCGAGAGCATCGAAGCTTTTGTGTGGAGTGGAGATTTCGGTGAGATCGGAGGGTTTCAGAGGTGACGGGGGAGTTCATGAGAAGCAACTGGACGGGCTTGGATAAGCGCTAGGGTTACAGTCCGTACACGGTCCGGCCTGAACCGGACATTTAATTTACGGTCTATCCCGAACCAGTGAACCGTACCTGATGGAAGCGGACCGTGGACCGACCGGAATATAATTTACAAGTTCGATCCAATTATGGTCTTTTTGTCTATGGTTGGGTTGTTATTTGAATCGAACGAGTCAAGAGTATGCATTGATAAGATATTAAAATAACTATTGACAATATGATTTATACGAAATTGTGCAAAAAGCCCTTCATATTTCTGAACCGAGGAAAGAATAATGTACATTCTCCTCTCCTCCCTAGTAACCTAGTTCATGCATGCCAAGCACCAATTGACATAGAAAAGTGGTAGATTTGTACAAGTTTTCTACAATCTATCAATCAAAAAGTAAGTTTTAACATTTAGATTGATTTTGACCAGGGTCGTGTCAAACATTTTGGGGGCTTAATGCGAAAATTAAAATAAAGTTTAACATATCAATTAATGAATTCTAAAGTATAGCTATAAGTACTGTGAAAATATTTTTTATTTCAAACAACTATATGTGAAAATATTTCTTTAAGAAAAAAGGAAAAAATTTTACTCATGGTATAATCTTTATAAATATCATACAGTAATAAACTATCTTGATCAAATTTTAGATTAGTTGAATAAAAAACCATTTATGTGATAATATTATTATATTGTGATGGATAAACTCTAGGAAACCCTAGTTCCGTTGTATACACCTATATATTGGGTCCTTTGGAACCCTAATAAGACATCAGTTCCTCCTCTCTTCTCTCTACCTCTTCTCTATTCTTTCGGCTTATCACACGTTATCAGCACGAGTTTGCTCTTATTAGAATTTCAAGATCGTAGTCGGTTCTCAAATTTTTTTTAGTCAATTTGAAAGATAAGTTTCAATCAATTATAATTTATTTTCTTCTCCTTTATCATACTTCTTTATCGATTGATTGATTTCATATTTCTTGAATCTATATCTAATTAGAACAACTATTAACAGTTTTAGGTTCAACCATGGAGGATCGGCAGCCTGTCGTCTTACACCCATCATCATCCCCTTGCTCTCGCTTCCTCGCTCCCCGTCTCTCATTTTTTTTTTCCCAGAAACCACAGGCCTCCCACCACAGATCCGGACTTCCCACACAAGATCCGCCCTTCTTGGCCTCGCATCGCCCTCCCTGAGCACCTGTTCGCCTGATCTGCCCAGCGCCTTCACCGTTTCCGGCCTTCCTTGCACCAGATCCGACCGCTCTTCCCGGAATCCGGACATCCCGGCCCCAGATCCACCGTCTCCGAGTACCCAGCGGCACCGTCGAAGCTTCGCCGCACTTCCCCCGTTCTTGACCACTGCCCAGAAGCTTCGCCGATCCATGGTCGCATCCGTCGCCGGCCCGCATCCATGGCTGCATCCATCGCCAGCCGCATCCATTGACGAAGTATGGCTTCAACCTCCGCCGCCGATCTATAGATCTGGAAGAAGAAAGGTCTGATTTGCAGGTTTTTAATTAATTAAGAAACCGGCCCGATTTTTTTTAAAATCGCATATTGGCCCGCTTCTTTTATATAATTACAGAAAGTGGCTTAACACTTTCAGGGCTGCATATTTTGCCCCTGTTGTGTAACATAAATTATAGCAACCCCAAATTCAAACCCCCGAAGTGGTTGAATTAATCGAAAAAATTCAAATCCCCGAAGTGGTTGAATTAATCGAACAAATTTCAATCCCCAAAGTGATTGAATCAATCGAATGAATTTCAATCCCTGAAGTGGTTGAATTACTTATAAATTTAATCCCTGAAGTGATTGGATCGAAGTTGTAATATCCCCTGAAGTGGATAAAGTAATCTCAATCCCTGAAGTGCGGAATCTCAATCCCTGAAGCGATTGGATCAATCGGTCATATCCACTGAAGTGGATGTTATTTTATTATATCCCTGGAGTGATAAACGATCGAATTTCATCCCGGAAGTGATGAATTATTTGTTTATTTATTTTATTTATCTTATTTTTATGTTTTTTTTAATTATAGATGAATTATCTCCTGAAGTAGATAAAATTGTTAAATTTATATATTATCTCCTGAAGTAGATAAAATTGTTAAATTTATATATCATCTCCCGAAGGGGATGAACGAGCGCATCTCCCGAAGTAGATGAATGATAAATTGATCTCATCCCCGAAGCGATGAAACGATAAATCTCATCCCCGCAGAGATGATCAAGCCGATAAATTTCATCCATGTAGTGATGAAATTATATTTATTATTTATGTTTATTTATTTTATATGTATGTTATTTAATTTAATTTATTTAAATTATATTTGTATAATCATCATCTCCCGAAGTAGATAAACGGACCATCTCCTGAAGTAGATGTGAACGATTGAAAATCGTCCCCGTAGTGATGAATTTTTTTTTTCAGTTTTATTATTCATTTCAATTTGTATTGTTTTTTTTTGTCTCCAGAAGTAGACAAACATTATCTCCCGAAGTAGATATAAATTGATAAATTTGCATATCATCCCAAAAGTGATAGTTTATCTCCTGAAGTAGATAAAGTAAACACAATTTATGTATCACATCTCTTGAAGAAGATGAAATTCTTATTTATCTCCTGAAGAAGATAAAATATTTTTGGCTATATATCATGATAAAATTTATCTCCCGTAGTAGATAAAATTTTAAAATTCATAATCATCCTTGTACCGATGATTTTTATAGCTAAACAAGCCAATTATGATTTCTCCACCAGTCTCTAGAAGTAGACGAACATGTATTTGCAGATGTTCATTTTCTTGTCACCAGAAGTTGACAATATGCCAATTTTATTTTATTTATTTATTTATTTATGATTTTATAGTTTTATTATGTATATTAACTATTTATTTATTTATCATTATCTCTTGAAATATATAAAGGCATCCCCTGAAGCGGATGGACACATAATCATAAATCGTTCCTGTAGTAACGACAATCATCTTCTGAAGAGTTGTATATGAAAAGGAAATTCATAAAATGTCTCTCTCTCATCAACACAAATTTGTCTCTGAAGTGACAATATTCATTTCCTGAAGTAAATGAATGATATGAGATATATTGTATATTCTCTTAATGACGAAACCATGCCCTGAAGTGTATGAGTTTTTATTTTAAAGTTGCACAAATACCCAGAAGTGTAGAAATTAAAATGAATGTATACAAGTTGTCTTCTCCCTGAAGTGAGTAATAATCAAACGTACCATTTCTTGAAGAATATGGTCAATGTTTATATGACAACTTACTATATTTTTGAATTGCAACTTATCATCTTTTGGAGTATATGATCGAAATATACATAATAGAGACTAATTGTCACTCGAAGTTGACAAATGAATCATTTTATGAATAAAATCATTTCTTGAAGAAAATGATAAATTGACAAGTTTTTCTCATGGCTCCACCTGAAGTGGACAAATAAAATTTTATTTTATTTATTTGTTTGTTTTTATTCATTGCTTTATATTGAATAAAATTATTATGATTTTACTTATTATAATTCAAAGCTCAAAGTGTTTCCCGAAGAAACTACTTATCTGAGTGTCTAATGCGGAGTTTTGTTTGACAAATGAACATTTGGGAGAAAGGTTGACCACAATCCCGTAGATTGTAAAGTTTTTCAACACCAACCTAAGAGCCTGAAGACTCTACTGGTGGATTTTTATTAAACTCCAGAAGAGTGAATGATTCTTATAAACTCCAGAAGAGTATATGATTCTAATCTTATCATTTGTACTCCTGAAGAAGTACATGGAATGTGGGTTTTATCATATTCAGAACTATTTTTGTTTGGTTGATACAACCAATAAAAGTAACCACATAATACGATCCGGGCAAAAAGGCCACTTCCTGACTATCCTCTAAGCATTGCCTGAAGCATGCCCATCCGGTAGAGGGTGTCAAAGAGGTTATGGTTAAGCGCTTGACCAAAGTTATTGTTGTGGCTTATAGCTAGGCCTGTTATACGGTTATTTCTAAATGTCTTGGAGAACATTATAAATGACTCATACCTGAAGTATGACATCAACGAAAGTTCTGACAATACCCATTCAGTGGCATCTAAATTAAATAAATGGATCACCATATACAAAGTTCAATGGTTGAATATTATGGTTTATAAGTGTCAAACAAATTTGAAAACCCGAAGTTTTCTCAAACAATCATGAATGGAAAATCAGGATAAATACCATATAGCTCCAGAAGAGCATTGATCTTGTTACCTGAAGTAACAATGACACATATATATGAATTGACATGGTATAGAACACCAATATCTCATATGACTAGCCAGAAGCAAGTCTTACATAATTGAGAATGTATATATATGGTTTATTTGACACTTATTTATCCCATTGAAACTTATCACTAACCAGAAGTTAGTTAATGATAAAATGTTTTTCTTTGTGGCATTCGGTCATTCATGTGAAACGATGATGGGCGGGATCATTGACATTTACATACACACCCACTAAAAGGGACCAGAAGATCCTAGGACTCGAAGATCCTCTATAAGGGTGACCGAACATATATGGTCTATCATCTTGGCAAATCAGCAACATGACCATCTAAATTCAAAGTAAATGCAAAGTCTCTAATGTCTCTTGAATGGATTCAATGAGATAGCTACGGAACACTATTATACAGACCAGTCTAATTCCAAGATTACAGATGCCTCAACACTTTGGTCATATGAAACATAAGGTAGAGAATGTTATCAAAAATATTGTTGAGCATAAGGTAGCTCACGACCACCCAGAAGAGTCGTTGGTCAAATGGGCTCATGCATGTTTGCATTTCGAATTTGACACAATAACATCTCCCTAATTATCTCCAGAAGAGAGTATGTCATTCAAAGGTTTTGAATAAGAAACATATGTTCCGAGATGTACCTCCTCCAAATGAACTACAATAAGACCACAAAGAAGTTGGATGATACATGGGGTTTGAGTCCCTATTGATATCAAATACCTAGAGCTTTATAATGGTGATCAAATGCTCGGTATTTAGGGGGAGAGGAAATGAGACAATTAAGAAAGAGATTGCACGGAAGCAACTTCTCTATCATTTCATATCCGCGGATAAATACAAGTGAACCAAAAGTTCAATAAATGAAATGATTATAAGGTTTAGCAAATATGTCATTGAAAGCATTTACTAAAGGCTAAGAAAGTGACAAAGTCACAGATACTAGCTCATTTGGAAGTTCCAGAAGTAACTCCAACTCAAATAAATATCAAGTGATTCTCAAGTACACCAGAAGTGTTGGAGATCAATAGGCTCTTGATATACGATTCCCCAGAAGTGGAATGAGCCTATGAGAATATGATGATCATCAAATAAATAATGGACGTCGACAACGAAATCATAGTAAAGAGCTAGAAAAAAGGAAATTCATGCAAGAATGGGTTCTTCAAGCATGATGACATTGGACCTGTAGTTCCAATACCGGAAAGTGTAACATCATCTGGTTTTAAGTGGGTGTTTGTACAAAATAAAATATAAAGCCAAGTTGATTGCACAAAAACCTATCAAAGGTTATATGGAGAATGTATTCACCAGAAGTGAATATAATTTTGGATCTAAATGTAAATGACGGACGTGTTACTTGCATAAGCATATAAATGAAAAAGATTGATTGAAAATGCCTGAAGCATTAATGTCAAAGCCCCGTCACATAAAATTGATTAAAGATCCTTATAAGAGTACCTTAAGTACCTATAATTGTGAAAATGGTGACATTGCATTAGGTCCCGAAGTACCATACAATGTTGTACTCTTTTCCTTGATCTTGGTTTTTATCCCATTGGGTTTTTCCAAGTTAAGGTTTTTAACGAGGCAACTTATGCACCATTTAATACAACAGATCCCCCTAATCAACAGTGAAAAGCATACAAGGTCCTGAAGTACCTTATGCCTGTGCATTCAAAGTAGCTCAACACCAATACATAGAAGTCAAGCGCATCAAGTCAATCATGAAGAAATACCAGGTCAAAGACAATGTTGAGATTCGACAATAAGCTCATGAAGACAGCGCCATCAAGTAGAATGAGAAGACTTCGAGAAGGATGTTGACTTCAGGGGGAGTATACACGCACTGCACTCTTTTTTCCTTCGATCAGGTTTTGTCCCATTGGGTTTTCCTGACAAGGTTTTTAACGAGGCAGATCACCAAAGCGTATCACATGTCATTTGTATTTTTCCTTGGTCCTAGTTTTGGTCCCATTGGGTTTTATAGGCGAGGTTTTTAATATGACAGTCTTGTAATATTTAGAGATGTTTATCCAAGGGGGAGTGTTATAATATTATTATATTGTGATGGATAAACTCTAGGAAACCCTAGTTCCGTTGTATACACCTATATATTGGGTCCTTTGGAACCCTAATAAGACATCAGTTCCTCCTCTCTTCTCTCTACCTCTTCTCTATTCTTTCGGCTTATCACAATTTATAGATAATTAAATTATTTTAAATATCTTATTAGCATAAATAGGCTATAAGTGAAATAAAACATATTGTCCTTGTTTCTGTCTTTGTTTATTAATGACACAGATTTTTAAAAGAGTCTCTTAATTTCATTTAACATTGTTTTATGGAAGCAAAAGAGTATCTTAATTTCGTTTAACATTTTTTTATGGAAGCTACCAAAAAAATACTTATATCTATAACTTGAAAAATAAATAAGATAATTACAAAGAAAGAAGAGTGATGGTGGACCGGTGGTAACTGAGGGGCAGATGTGTTCGAGGCTTTCCACCATGCCACTTTCAAATTTTGTTAATTTTATGAAGCAAAATATATACCTACAAAATTTATATCATATTGGGTCCCAACCATTTTTTATAGCACCAGAAGTCCCGTAACTCTGGACGACATGTTGACATTGACGACAAGATGAGAGTACCATTTGATGGCCCAATCACTAGAGCTCGGGCCAAGATGATTCAAGATGCAATAAAGGCTCTCCTAAGGGTCGTTTTGCGTACTAACCTTTAGAGGTGGGAAGATTGCCTACCATTTGTTAGTGATCATGGTAGGAATAAGTTTGATCCGAAATCTAAGAAATGCTCTTTTATCGGCTATGGCGAGGATGAGTTTAGCTATTGCATTTGGGACGATGAAAAGAAGAAGGTGATCCGTAGCAGAGATGTGATTTTCAACAAGTCATTCATGTATAAGGACGTGAAAAAAATGACGCCAATAACTCAGAGCGAAATGGGCCAGTATTTGCATATGCAAATTATACTCCAGATTGTCCTATGACAAAACCAATCGCAACAAAGGAGCTCGTTGGACAAAGTTGCGTACAATAGCCTGAGAGGCTGAGACGCCACAACCTCCTACTCCAACTCATGTATTGAGAAGGTCTTCTCGGTCTCATGTTCTAACAAGAGATCTGTATGAATTATTTGTTGTTGACTAATGGGGGGGAGCCCGAGTGTTACGATGAAGCTTGCCAGAGTAGTGAAGCAAGCTAGTGGGAGCTTGCAATGAAAGATGAGATGTAGTCTTTAATTTCCAGCCAAACATGGGAACTTGTTGAGTTGCCCGTAGGGAAGAAGGCACTTCACAACTGATGGTTGTACCGTGTGAAAGATGAGCATGATGGCTCAAAGAGGTACAAAACTCGACTAATTGTCAAAGGATTTCAACAAAAAGAAGGTGTTTGTCCTTGTTATGAAGCACGGTACTATTAGATGAGTGTTGATTATTGTTGTCGTTAAAGATCTCCCATCTTGAACAGTTAGATGTGAAAAATGTATTTCTTCACGAAGACTTTGATGAGGAAATATACATGCATCAACCTGAAGGTTTCTCTGAAAATGAAAAAGACAATATGGTGTGCAAACTTAAGAAGAGTTTGTATGGCCTAAAGCAAGCTCCAAGACAATAGTACAAGAAGTTTGATAGCTTCGTGCGAATGATAAAAGAAGTGTAACGTCGACCATTGTTGCTACATCAAAAGATATCAGTCTAGTTATATTATTTTACTTTTATATGTTGATGATATCTTGGCAGCATGTTCTGATATGAATGATATTAGAAGGTTGAAGCACCAGTTATAAAAGGAGTTTGACACGAAAGACTTGGGTTCAACAAAGAACATTCTTATAATGCAAATTACAAGAGATGGACATATGAGGGTATTACAGTTATCTTAATCAGAATACATCAAACGTGTTCTGCATTGGTTCAACATGGGTAATGCCAAACCAATTGGTACACCTTTGGCTAACCATTTTCGCTTATCTAAGGATCAATCCCCTAAAACAGAAGAAGAAATAGCTCTCATGGCTAAGGCTCCTTATGCCTCGGCCATCGGGAATTTTATCTACGCAATGGTCGGTACAAGACCAGATATTGGACAAGCAGTGGGAGCTGTCAATAGGTTTATGCCAAATCCGGGGAAAGTTCACTAGGAAGCAGTGAAGTGGATTCTAAGGTATCAGCTACAAGGAATGACAGAAAAATGTTTGTACTTTGGTAAGGAGGAATTAGAAGTACGAAGCTATGTAGATGCTGACTTTGGAGGCGAAGTTGATCACCAGAAGATTGTTACTGTCGGAAATACAGATGTTAATTGGATGTCATAATTGCGGAAGATTGTTGCTCTATCGACTACAGGGGTTGAGTATGTAGTAGTGACTGAAGCTAGTAAAACGATGATATGGCTTCAAGGTTTGTTAACGATGCTAGGATTCGTGCAAGAGAATAATGTCTTATATAGTGATAGTCAGAATGCAATACACTTGGCAAAGAATTCAGTGTTTCATTCATGAACCAAGCACATTGGACTTCGATACCATTTCATCAAATCGTTGTTGGAAGATGAAGTATTAAAACTAGAGAAGATCAAAGACAACAAGAATCCAGCAGACATGTTAACAAAGATAGTGACACTTGATAAATTGAAGTTGTGTTCAAATTCAGTTGGCTTGCAGGAATGACAAGACCACAGAGTTTTGTGTGAAGACAGATTGAAATCAGTCTTCAAGTGGGTGATTGTTGAAAAAATATCAATTTCCTAATTTTAGTTTTAATAAAAGAAAATAATCAACATTCTTTTATTAGGATGTGTAAAAAAAGGCAATTAGAAATGAGAGTTGTTGGTGAGTTCCACCATCCATTTCAAATGTCGAGAACCTATATAAACCTATATGATTTCATTTGTTAGATATCCCAATCCAAAAACACAAAGAGAAAAGCTTATAGTTTACGGTGTTAAACAAAGAGAAACTTTTGAGAAAATTTTAATTTGTGCGTAAAATTCTAGAGTGTAGTTGGGGTGAGGGTTGTAAACACATTTTGTATAATAAAAGTTTTGAAGAAGAGTTAGAGACAAAAACAATCTACCAAACATTATTGTGTGTGTTTTATATTATCTATTGCATTCTCACCAACCTGATAAATCGGAAAAGTGGCATATTTTTCCTAATAGCCTAGGTTCGTCTAGGTCAACTTAGCATTTAGGCAAGTGATTACTCGACATAGGGTTTTTGTTATCCCCCGAGTCAGAATGTATTTGCTTTTGAGTCAAACTTATGGTTTTGGATTTTATGAGGTTTAGAATCTCTAGTCGAATGTGTACTTTTGTGTTTGTTTACTTTAGTGTTAGTTAAGCACCACAAATTTGGTTTTATGAGTGATATTATGGATTATTATTACATTATATGAATTATTGAGATGTGTTATATTCTCCTCCGATCGGATTTATTTTAGTGTTAACTAAGCACCGCAAATTTGCTAGCTGCCTAGGCTCTAGGTGGCCACCTATCGCTTACCGGCCACATAACGTCTTTTATAACATTGGTCTGAAGTAGGGGTGGGTAAAAATTACCATAAAAATCAAACCAACATGTACCAACTGAACCAATATAATTGGTAACCGAGTATATTGGTTACCAATATAATTGGTTCGGTATACCAAACCAAGTTTCAAAACTTGGTACGGTAACGGTAATGAGAATGGAAAAGTTGGTATTACCATTACCAACCAATTTAAAATTGGTTGGTACGGTAATACCAACCAATTCCTACCGTACCAATTATAACTAGTTTTATTTTTATTTTTAAATTTATTTTGTAATTGTTTTAAGTTTTTAACTTTTATTTTTATTTTTATTTTTTAACTTTTACTTTTACTTTTCTTTAGAAAATGCTTTTAATCAAGGGAGGAATACTAAATCGACCTGGATTAAGATGAAAACCTATAGCATTACTCGGATAAGGACCTTCCTACTATTATGTTGTTTTTTCTTTGGTGCTTAAACACTTTGCAATAACTTTTAAGTTTTATGTTGTTTTCGTGCTTAAATATAGTTGATTCGGACGAAAACCTAAGTGTTGGAATAACTTATACGTTTTAATTAAGTTGTATTGTATTTGTATGTTTTTTTCTCAACACTCGAAAGTTGGTAAATTACCATTACCGACACGTAACAACCAACTTAATTGGTTACCAATTAAGTTGGTACAACTTCTTCGGTGGTTGGTAATGGTAGGAGTTTTACGATTACCAATTCAAATTGGTTGGTACATGGTAAATGGAAAAATGAATTGGTAATGTACCAATTCCACCCCTAGTATGAAGAGAGAAGTTGCTCGTAATAGCTTTGATCTTAGTCAGAAGAAAGAGACATATTTCTCAAGCCAGAGAAGAAGAAATTGTCTGATTGATTTTGAGATGGAACGTACCATGATGATGAAGAAGAGGAAGGAGTGAAGCAGGTGTGGTTTGCAATGTTATTGATCATATGTATTTATAACCGAACTCGAGAGATGTGTAATAGTGAACACATCATCCTTTTTAGACAAAATCTGAATCAAATTGATGGGATTACTCAATGTCATTCATTCAATTTGATTAAACAATTCACTTCGTTTTTGCATGTCGTTTCTGCTATATTTGTAGATGAATCATCAACATTATTAACATCTATAAAATATTAAACAATATTTTTATTTAAAAAGTATAAAATAAATTCTTCAATTGTTAATTATTACTAATGAAAGGCAATTAAAAATAATTTTTTGAGTATTATTATACATAATTATTCAAATAATTTTTTTTAAATATGATCAAGCATATTCGAAATTGATGTCTATGTAAAGAAAAATGAATCTAGTATTGTGCTCATTTTTTAAAATAGTTTTAATGTTGAAAATTGCATTTTATAATTGCAAATATACTACTGCAACATTTAAACTGAGTCGTCCACTTGTCGCCATCTCAACACCCACTCCCCGCCTCCGGTTGCAAGTCAATACGCATCCCCCAGCCTTCTCGCCTAAGTTTTTCCCAGATGCAAAACGTTGTGCTTTGGGCTTTTTGTACGTCAAATGACATCATTTTAATACAACATTTCCAAGGGGAGGGGGAGGGGAATAAATTTGACACATCACTGTTATGCAATTAATATACCAGATTCTTAAAACTATGCTAGCGAAAGCATCAGTTGTTCAAGTTTTTTCTTATTATTGAGTTAGCATCCATGATAACTTTTGGACCGATAAACTTGCTCGAATGAATGTGTAATTATACTTTTTTTTCAATAATAGACAAGGAATAGAATGTCCTGGCCACGCAGGGTTCATTCTTGATCATCCTTGAGGATGATGTTAATAAGATCCTCATGCAAGGGGAGAGTTGAGAGTAGACAAATTACAGATCTCTCTAGTCTTAGCAATATAATCAGCTGCCGCATTTGACACTCTGAAACAATGCCTGAATTCAATGTGTTCAAATCTTCCTTTCAGTAGATTGATCTTCTCAATGGTTCTGCAGATTTCTCAGTCGACCTTTGAGCAGTCATTAATTGCTTCTACTACTTTTAGGTTGTCCCCTTCAATGATCACCTTTGTAAGCTCGTGGTCTATGGCAAGACCTCGGCTTCTGTCTGAATAATAGATCCATTCCTTCCTTTCCGGTGATAGATGTCCCAACCCGAATTGTCCCTAATGATGCCCACAATAGGCTTTCAATCAACTGTCCCCAAGCTAATCCCCTCCCACTGTCCTTTTAGTTTGATTGGGCCAGCTGGCTCTTTCAACTTTCTCTTCTAAACTCGGTTTATTAAATATTAAACCAACCCATTTTTACATTTTTAATTAACTCTTCAAACCTATTCTTCTCATCACCACAAAGAGCAAAAGAGAGCCACTAGAGAGTTGCCGACAGTGGTCAGGGAGGTCTCTTATCCATCGGTCGAATGCGCTAGGCTCATTCCATGGAGTTGTGTTGTTGTGGTTCACTGCCTCGACACAATCCCTTCTCTCCGACATCGTCCCACACAAAAAGAAAGAGCGCAGAGCCCCAGACGGGGTGGTGGACCTCTCTTCCCCTTCACGTTGTGCACCGAATCAAACCCCTTGTTTTTGCCTCCATACGAAGATACAGAGTGAAAGGGATGGCGGCGGACACGACGAATCCTCTCCTACGATGCCTTTGTCAGGTATGTGAACCCTAATATATCAGTCCCTAATTTCTCCAATTGATTCTTTCTTTGATGAAATTGAGTTGCTTGAAACCTCTAAATTGAGTTGTTTGTGGGGGCTATTGGTTTTGATGGGTTAGCTTGGCAATTTTGGTTGCATTGATGGTTTCAGTACCGATTCGAACTCGATTGGGTTAGCTTGGTAAATTAGGGAATACTATGACAGACAGTGAATTAGGGAATGGAGAATAGTATGACGGATTGTGAATGGAACCTCTAAACTATGCAATTTTGTCAGCGGAGAATATTATGATTTATGACAGACAATGAATTAGGGAAATTTTTTGTCAATGAATTAGGGAAAACTAAACTAAATCATGCAGTTTTGTGAATGAATATAAGAGGTGTGACAAACCGACAATTTTGTCAATGAATTAGGGAACACTAAACTATGCAATATGCATATGTTTTTGGAGAATAGTATGAAAGAATCTGATTATGTGATGGATAATCAGTGTTTTGCGGCTTGTGATGAAGATTTGTTGTACCCTTGAGGCTTGATTTGTTGCGACTTGTGATTGGACAATTTTGTCAATGAATTAAATATAAGAGCTATCTTACCCTTGATCTATTGTGACTTGTGAAGTTGTGATGCAATTTTTTAGCCTATTAGCTCAAATGGTAGAGCTATGTGTTTTTACACATTGATGTGAGTTCGAATCTCACATAGGCTTAAAAAACTTATCATTAAAGCTTGAATGAATAATCTATAGCACGAGTTGAAAATAACATTAGCAAAAACTAGAACTTAAAGAACCATGGCCTGAGACTAATCACTTACAACACAATGATTGGCTACAGGGGGTGTTCAAAATCAAAGATTACTTTCCTGGCTATTATCATTGTATTTTGTCATGTTTGGATAACTTATAGTATAGGATGGTTCTTTAATATTATCATTTTTTCAGATTACTTTTCGATGTATTATTTCATATTACTTTTCTATCTATAATAGTAGGATAGTGCAAGCACTGATTTATCTTATCAGACTTGGATTTGGATAGTTGGATGATTCATATTAAGATGATTTCAACTGGTGCTTCTCAGATTATTTATTCAAGCTTTAATGATAAGTTTTTGAAGCCTATGTGAGATTTGAACTCATATCGATGTGTAAAAACACATTGCTCTACCATTTGAGCTAATAGGCTAAAAAATTACATCACAAGTCACAATAGATCAAGGTATAATAGCTCTTATATTTACATCACAAGTCGCAGTACACTTCCATCACATAATCAGATTCTTTTCTGGATTCCTTCATACTATTCTCCAAAAATATATGAATATTGTATAGTTTAGTTTTCCCTAATTCATTGACAAAATTGTCTGGTTGTCACACCTCTTATATTCATTCAAAAAATTGCATAGTTTAGTTTAGTTTTCCCTAACTCATTGATAAAATTTTCCCTAATTCAATGTCTGTAATACTATTCTCCATTGACAAAATTGCATAATTTAGAGGTTTCAAAAAACTATTCCCTGATTTACTCTCAGACTCTTCTCCATTGACAAAATTGCATAATTTAGAGGTTTCAAGCAACTATTCCCTAATTTATACTGTCTTACTGTCTGTCAGACTATGCTCCATTGACAAAATTGCATAATTTAGAGATTGCAAAATTTTCCCTAATTCACTGCCTGTCATACTATTCTCCATTGGCAAAATTGAATGATTTAGAGGTTTCAACTATGCTTCATTGACAAAGTTGCATAGTTTAGAGGTTTCATTCACTATGTTAGAATATTCTTTATTCCTTACTTCACTATCTATCTGTCATACTATTCCCTAATTTTCCAAGCCAGCCCATTTGAGTTCGAATCAGTACTGAAACCATCAATGCAACCAAAATTGCCAAGCTAACTCATCAAAACCAATAGCCCTCGCAAACAACTCAATTTTGAGGTTTCAATCGATTCAATTTCATCGGAGAAAGGATCAATTGGAGAAATTAGGGACTAAAGGGTTCACATACCTGACAAAGGAATCGTTCGAGAGGATTCAACGTGTTTGCCACCATCCCTTTCATTCTGTTTCTTCGTAGGGAGGCAGAAACTAGAAGGGGGTTTGATTCGGTGCACAAGGCGAAGGGGAAGAGAGGTCCACCGTGCCGATCGGGGCTCTACGCTCTTTCTCTGTGTGTGGGACGACACTAGGAGAGAAGCGAATGCGTCGAGGCGGCGAAAAAAAACAACACAACCGCGCGGAATGAGCCCAGTGCATTCGACCGATGGATATGAGAGTTCCCTGACCACCGTCGTCCGTCGGCAACTCTTTGGCGATTCTCTCTTTTGTTCTGTGTGTGGATGAGAGAATAGGGTTGAAGACAGAGTTAATTAAAAATATAAAAAACGGGTTGCTTTATTAAACCAGGTTTAGAAGACTTAAATAAAAGGGTCAGCTGGACGATTAAAGTAGAGTGTTGTAAAAAAAAACGCTCTCTCCTCTCTCTAGAAATCTAGAGAGAGGGAGAGTCCCAATCCCCGACTTCGGTCGGCCAAATCCGACTTCGGTCGCTCAAATCCGGCTCTGGCCGCCTCATCCCGGCTCCGGCCGCCCTCAATCTTGTTCGTGTCTCCTCTCTTTGCCTCAACCCGTCTTATCTTTTGCAGCCTCTTTTTCGTCTTCGACTTCACTGTTCCTGGGTGTTGAGTGGTCTCCTCTCCCGGTTCTGGTGCTTTCTTGGCGATGAATTGTGTTTCCTGTTGCTTGTGGCTATTAGGTTCCCTTTTCGTTTTGGTGTCCATTCCGATTAGGTTCCCTAATCGTTGTGTTTTCTAGTCGTTCTAGTGGTGCCGGATCTGGCGTTTTCTGGTCGACCTAGTCCTCAAATTGTTGTTCTTTAGTGTCGAAATCACCCGCACCTAGCCTGTGGCCACTACCCCTTTCTTGGCGGTGCCACCGTTTGGCTGTCTGCTGAGCTTCGCGTCCTCCATTCTACTATGTACTCGTTCTCATCCGCTTGCCGGTGCTATCCTCCAGACTCCGGTGGGCCTCGCCGGCGCCGACGACACCGTTTCCTTTGACTCTTCGCCTGGCCTGCTGCGGGGATTCGCCTTGGCGTGGAAGCTCAGTTCCCGTTGCCGGACACGCCATCTCCTTTTGCGTGTGGCCTGTGTTCTGACTTGCTTTCCACGCCTAAGTTCGAAAAAATATTAAAGCAAATTCAATTAATTAAAATATTAAAGTATAATTTATTAAGTGGACAACAGTTGTTTCCTCTGGCACCAAGACCCTCTTGCTCAAGCTTGCCTTGCAAGCTTGAAACCTTGAACGGAGTATATTTTATTTATTTATTTATGGATAAATATATATAACTATGATCCGCTATATATATTTGTGCATAAATACGGAGTATATTTATTTATATATATTGGCCCGAAAGGGTATTTTTAAATCCCGGAAGGGTTTGAGTAAATCCACCCGAAAGGGTTTGAGTTAATCTCGTAAGGGCTTGATGATATTTCTGTAGGTGAAATCTTGTTGGCGTTTTGTTCGAGCAGCTTGCGGCTCTACTTCTGATGTTTCTTGGAGGTCTTCTTCTTGGTTGGGGGGCGTGAAGTCTGGAGTCGGGACTGGCTGGGGTCGAGGTGGTGCGCTCAAGGCGTCTCCATATCCGGGATTGAGTTTCCTTGGAGTTCGTCTGCACTACCCACAGGAGATAGAGTCCTGCTGTACCGCTGGCCCGCGGTGCTTGGCTTCGTTCTTCGGCGGCTTTCTCAGCTTTTCATGGAGTTGGTCTTCTTGACCGTTTTATTGTAGAGTTTATTTCTGCTTGTTTCATTTCGCTCGTTATCTGTATTTCTGTATTTTAGATTGTACGTTTGACGGTTCGCCGTCTGCCGACTTTGTCGGCCTCTCGATGAGTCAGGCCTGTCTGACTTTCAAATTTTTACCTAATCAAAAAAAAAAAAAAAAGGTCAGCTGGACCAATTAAAATCAAAGGACAGTGGGAGAGGATTGATTTGGGGACAGTAGATTCAAAGCCCCAACAATATGACAATCATCGGGACCCTAGTAATGGCTTGAGCTGAGATTGTAATTAGTGATACAGTAATAATTAGCTACTTGATCGGTGGCCCATTTCACCTTATTCACCTCACAGATTTCAAGTGATGAATGGTTCATCAATCCTTCATCCATCAGTCAATATATTGCACCCAACAACATTAACTACGAGTAGTGAAATTGGAGAATAATCCATCAATCATACGAGCCATTATTTATCTTTAAAGATCGATGATTAGATAGCTAGTTTAACCTATCTTCACATAATACGAGTATAATTCAAATACTCCCTTCGTTTGAAATTATTTGTCGTTTGACTTTTCGGCACGTTTTTTAAAGAATTAAAAACTCTATAAAATATGATTTTTTTAATTAAATTTTTTTCATAATCTTATACTTACTACTTATATGTATGAAATTATATAAAAATATTTAATTTAAAAAATATATTTTATATAGTTTTTATCTCCTTAAAGAGCGTACACTACAAGACAAACGACAAATATTTTCAAACGGATGGAGTATTGTAGTAGAATCTAACAGACTGCAAACAAATGTCACCTTTTTTTGGCACGATTTTTAAGGTGATAAAACTTTATAAAATATTAATTTTTAATCAATTTTTTATATAATTCATACTAACGTAGTATAAAATTGTGTAAAAAATTTAACTAAAATAAATATTTTATAGTTTTTTTAACTTGAAAAACGTGCACTAAAAGATGAAAGACACTTATTTTGAAACAGAGGGAGTATATTTCTTTTTTTATTAGGTAAAAATTCGACGCATCGGACATGCCCGGTTGGTCGAGAGGCCGAAAAGAATCGGCGACGGATAAACTGTCAAATAAGCTAAAGACATAAAACTACAGCAAGGCAACACAAACAAATTACAAAGGGTGCAATAATAGCAGAAGACTAGCATTAATGATGAAGGAACAGGCGCAATGTGTAGCAGCTCATCCGTCAGTTGGTAGAGGCGACGCAGGGAATCCCTGAGAACAAAGTGGAAACCTCAGATCTGGACTCTGTCAACGAGCCTTCAGGTTTCGATCACGTCCACGACCTCTCGCATGTCGACAAATAAGAAGAAGCACCGCAACAAAAAATTGCTAGACCCAGGAGCCACACAATCACACCACCAAGCAACTCGGCAATACGCCCGAAACAATGGATTCAATCCGGATTTTTACTTTTTTTTTTTATGCTTTGGGCCCAAGCAAGAAAAACTTGGGTCCAAAGGACTTGGAAACGGGCCAAGCAAAGCTAAGGAAGAACACAGCTTGCCTGCCACGCCTCTTCTGACAATAACTAGGATGCCGGCCAAGCAAGATCGGAGGCGAGGGCCACACCGTCACCGGCGTAGCGCCGACAACAACACCGGCCCACCCCACGCGGCTGAAGAGGGAGGTTGACACCAGGAGGATACAAGCGAGACTTAAAATATCCAAGGGGAGGAGGGAGGCAACGAGCGACGATCCGACCCAAGACCATCACCACCAAGATCCCAGGTCGACGAGGAGGCTAAACGGCTTAAGGGGGGGAGCGGAACCCACAAACCAGTAAAAGCCCCCAATCAATTTGACGAGAGAAGGAAGACCTGATGCCGACACCGGAACTGGACACGGAGGACCACGACCGATGAACTCACATATCCAGAACCAACAAAACCGGCCATCATACACAAATAAAGGGAGATTAGAAGAAGAAAAGATGTAAAAGTAGGGATTTGGGGATAGTTTGAGGTAGGCCTGATACATGAGCCGAGTAGCTCGGGCTTGACTCGGGCTCGACTCGGTAAAAGCTCGACTCGGGATCGCTCGAATGGTTATATGAGCCGAGTTCGAGCCCATTCCTGAGCTCGATTCGAGCCCGAGCCGAGCTCGGAAGCTCGGTACCAGCAATTACTAAAATACCCTTAGTGTTATTAAATAGGAGGAGTTAGGGTTTCTTCAGGCTCGGCCGCTCGCGTCTTCCGTCTTCCACTTCCCTGTCCGTCTTGTGCAGCAGCGTAGCAGTTTCCTTCCTTCCTCTTCCCTCCTCTCGAGCTCGGCTTAGGCGCCGCCATCGTCCCTCCTCTTACTCCCTCCGGATTTCACCCTTATCCTCCCTCCTCCCACATATTGCTCCCCCATCACCGGATTTCATTGTCCCTCCGATTGTACCGCATATGGTTCGTGTCTTCCTTCTCCTGCCCAGATTTGAAGCTCTCGTCCAGATCCAGTTGCTTCGGTCACCCTCTTGCTCAGATCCAGCGTCCATGGAGGTTGTGTAATCTCAGATCTGAAAACTCGATCTCGCAACCTCTCTCTTTAGTAAGTGTATTTCGATTTGACTCGATGCTCTTTGCAATTTCATATTTGAGGTTAGGGTTTGGGTTGTTAAAGGTTTGATTGTCGCCCTAATTTCTCATCTCCCCGCTGCATTTACACATCGGCCGGCTCTCATCTCTCTGGTCTCGACCCGTCAGGTATGCGCCCAATCTCACCTTCTTCCTATAATCTCGTGCATAGATGAAGTGGATTACTGGATTGCAATGATTGATTTATGAAGTATATGTGAAGTAGATTACCTTAGATTACATCTCCTCTTGATTGAAAACTCGATCCCGCAACCTCTCTCTTTGGTAAGTGTATTTCGATTTGACTCGATGCTCTTTGCAATTTCAGATTTGAGGTTAGGGTTTGGGTTGTTAAAGGTTTGGCTTCTTTCAATTTTGTGCTTCAAAAGAGGGGAGTTTTTGTTCTTCAATCTGTCATGCCCTACAACGCCCTTGAATTTGATTTTGTGCTTCAAAAGAGGGTGATTTTTAGGCTATTAAAGATTTAAAGGTTGTGCTTCGAATTTGCAGTTTCTGATTTTGAGATTTTGATTTGGTTTTTGATGTTTTTTTTAATTTAATTTAGAGTTTCTGATTTTGCAGTTTCAGTGTATCATGTATGTGTTTCTGATTTGTGTTGTCGATGGCACTCATTCAATTTGATTTTTGCTTATCCATGTTTACTGTCAATCTAGCATGCCTTGTAGAATGTGTGACTGAACTGACTGTGTTTACTGACTGATTTGAAATTGCTCAATTTGCTTTATTTTCTGTATAGTTCATGATAGATTACATAGGTCTCCTCTTGTATAGTGGGCTAAAAGCCTGTTAAGGCACAATACCTTTGTAACATATATATATGTTTATCAATGAATGGAAACCCTCAAGAAGGACTTTACGTCAATTCTACAATCCTACATGGTATCACAACCTTTTTCTTCCTAATGGAACCCTAAATTGATCCTCCCGTCTCACCGGTCTTCTTCCTCCGACTCGCCCCCTCGCCGCCCACCTCCGGCGACCACAAGCCCAAATCTTCCCTTCCCTTCTCCTCTCGCCGAGTCCCGCTCTCCGGCCTTCTCTCTCGCCCGACCTCGCCGAAACTGTACCACCGACGGGATTCGAGCACCTCCGGCCACCAGCCCTCGGATCCGCCGCCGACAGCCCTTCCCCCACCCCGCCTCTGAAAGATTTGGAAACCCGGCTCCACCGGCAACACCAGATCCGGCCGAACTTCACCACCAAGCACCTTAAGTCAGAGCCGGCTCCACCCAGCTCCACCAGTTTCCGGCTCCCACCCCCTCTCTACCGCCGAACTTCATCACCGAGCTATTTTGTTCATTGAACGCGCTTCCACGTTCCAACAAGAAGAAAGCAGGGATTTTTGTAATCCCTTTTGAAGAAATTACACAAACATCGCTCGTGTTTTTTCTATTTTTCGTTTTCACCCTGACTTAATTATTTATTAAGTTAGGTGTCCAATTAAAAAAAAACAATTCTTACCATGGCCTTCTACAATCATCAACATCACGCCCTCTCCTCTATGCAGCCGACATCTTCAGACTCTTCTTGGTACATGGACACTGGTGCCACCTCCCACATGACGAACTCCACAGGTAACCTCTCATCTATTTCTTTTAAGGGTCCTGCACACTCTATTATCGTCGGAAATGGTGGTCGTCTTGCTACTTCGGGGATTGGCCAAACCAAATTACAAACCCCAACCCACCCACTACACCTCAACGATGTCCTCATTGCCCCAAAGATTGTCAAAAACCTTATCTCTGTCCGTCGGTTCACTACTGACAACAACGTTTCCCTTGTGTTTGATCCCTATGGTTTCTCTGTGAACGATCTTACTACGGGGGTTACTCACATGAGATGTAACAGCACCGGGGAGCTCTACCCTGTCACACCACCCCATGCGTCCTGTCAGTCTTGCCCGGTCGCCCTCTCGGCATCGTCGTCCAGCCTGTGGCATGCACGTCTGGGCCATCCCAGTACTGCCGTCCTAGATGTCCTCCGTTCCCAGAGTCTTGTAACCTGTACTAAAGACCCACGCTCTGGTTTATGCTCTTTCTGCCAACTAGGCAAACATGCCAGACTGCTGTTCCAACGGTCTTTGACCCCTACCCTCGCTCCCTTTGACATCATTCATAGTGACATTTGGACCTCTCCCGTGCCTAGCAAGGAGGGTCACAAGTACTACCTCTTGTTTCTTGATGATTACACTCATTACTTATGGGTCTTCCCGTTACATTTCAAGTCCCAAGTGTTTCCTGTCTTTGCCAAATTTCATACCTACATCAAAACGCAGTTTCACATATCCATCAAATGTTTCCAATGTGACAATGGTCGTGAATTTGACAACAAAGACTTTCAATCTTTCTTTGCCGTAAACGGGATCTCCTATCGCTTGTCTTGCCCCTATACTTCTCAGCAGAATGGCAAGGTTGAACGAATAATCAGAACCATTACCAACATGATGCGTTCTCCCCTCTTCCACGCATCTATTCCCCTTCCCTATTGGCCTCACGCCTTATCCACCACATGTTATCTCCTAAACATTCTCCCTTTCACTACCCTACACCATCGCTCGCCAGCTCAGGCACTTTATTACACCATGCCTAGGTATGATCATCTTCGCACCTTTGGGTGCTTGTGTTTCCCCAATCAGTCCTCCACAGCCCCACACAAGCTTCACTCGCGCTCCACTCCATGTGTCTTCCTAGGCTATCCGTCTGATCATCGCGGTTACCTCTGCCTCGATATCAAGACCCATAGGCTTATTGTGTCACGTCATGTCACGTTTGATGAGTCGTGATTCCCCTTTGCGTCTCCCACACCCCCTGTGTCTCCGTCAGAGTCAGAGTCACCATTCCCACATTTTATTTTTCCCCAGAGCTCTCCCGGTGCTCCTGCGTCTCCCCCTCCCCCACCCCCTACCACTAGACCACACACCCGCAGCGTCTCCGGTGTCTTCCGACCCCGTCAGATCGTCTCCATGACCACCGACCATCGCCCCGCTATCCATCCTCATGGCCTAGAAGCTACGTCCCCTCGCCAAGAACCCATGCCGCGGGCGCCGTACGATGCTGCGCCTGTAGGCCATCAAAACCCCACGCCCCCCCTCTCGCATCACCTACTGGCGACGGCCACATCAGGGCATGTTGCGCCCACCGCTTCATCCCCATGCTTAGCCCCTCTTGCCCCCGTCCTTCCCGACTCCCAATCACCCTCTACCTCCACCCAGACCTCCCTCCCCCCCATTCCCACCTCCCACAAAACAGCCCTCCTCGACCCGAATTGGCAGACGGCTATGCTCGACGAATACAGGGCCCTTACGAAGAATGTTACTTGGGTTCTTGTTCCTCGCCCTCCTGAGGCGAATGTCATTCGTTGTATGTGGCTCTTTCGTCACAAGTTCCGCTCTGATGGGACGTTGGAGCGCTACAAGGCCCGTCTTGTGGTGAATGGTAGATCTCAGCAGGCAGGTATTGATTATGATGAGACGTTCAGCCCTGTGGTCAAACCTGCCACTATCCGAGTGGTCCTAAGTCTAGCTTTGTCGCGCAACTGGGCCATCCACTAGTTAGATGTTAAGAACGCCTTTTTGCATGGTCATCTGAACGAGACAGTTTACATGTTTCAGCCGCCGGGCTTTGCTGATACTGAGCGTCCAAAGCATGCCTGTCTCCTCAAGCGCTCTCTGTATGGTCTGAAACAGGCTCCGCGGGCGTGGTTCCAGCGTTTTGCATCTCATCTGCTCCGTTTGGGTTTCACTGGCAGCCGTTCGGATACCTCTCTGTTCATCTATCGCAGAGGCTCAGACTTGGCATTCCTGCTGCTATATGTCGACGACATCATTCTCACCGCCTCTTCTGATGCTCTTCGGACGTCCATTATTTCGCAGTTGAGTGCGGAATTCGCCATGTCTGATCTGGGTCAGTTGTCTTACTTCTTGGGAGTTGCTGTTCAGCGTCATGCGTCTGGTCTGTTTCTCTCACAGAGTAAGTATGCTGCTGAGATTGTTACTCGGGCTAAGATGGTCAACTGTAATCCAGCCGCCACCCCAGTCGATACATCCAACAAGCTCAGTGCTCATTCTGGTCCTTTGGTTGATGATCCGACGTTGTACAGGAGCCTCGCTGGTGCTCTTCAGTATCTCACTTTCACCAGGCCTGATATCAGTTACGCCGTTCAGCAGATCTGCTCGTTCATGCATGCACCTAGGGAACCTCACTTTCAGGCTTTGAAGCGGATCATTCGGTACATCAGCGACACTCTCGAGCTTGGCACCACGATCACTCCTTCCTCTAAGCTTGATCTTGTTGCTTACACTAATGCGGATTGAGGTGGTTGTCCTGACACACGTCGCTCCACGTCTGGTTACTGTGTCTTCCTCAACGACACTCTTATGTCTTGGTCAGCCAAGCGTCAGTCCGTCGTGTCTCGCTCCAGCGCCGAGGCCGAATACAGGGGTGTTGCCAACGTTGTCTCCGAGTGCTCTTGGCTCCGCAATCTTCTGCTTGAGCTACGATGCCCCTTGCAGAAGGCCACTCTGGTCTATACTGACAACGTCTCCGCCGTCTATCTGGCTAGCAACCCAGTCCAGCATCAACGCACGAAGCACATTGAGCTTGATCTCCACTTCGTCAGGGACAAGGTTGCCATTGGACATGTCCGCGTTCTACATGTCCCGTCCTCTTATCAGTACGCTGATATATTCACCAAGGGTTTACCTAGACAGCTGTTCATTGATTTTCGTTCCAGTCTCACTGTACGGACCCCTCCCGTTTCGACTGCGGGGGTTTGATAGATTACATAGGTCTCCTCTTGTATAGTAGGCTAAAAGCCCGTTAAGGCACAATACCTTTGTAACACACACACAAACACACACACACACACACACACACACACACACACACACACACACACACACACACACACACACACACACACACACACACACACACATATATATATATATGTTTATCAATGAATGGAAACCCTCAAGGAGGACTTTACGTCAATTCTACAATCCTACAGTTCATTCTACTGATTTTCTCTCTAGTTAGTTCCAATGTTGCTGGCTTGGTGCTGCTGGATGTTGTTGTTGGATGTTGCTGTGTCTGTGGAATGTTGCTGCTGCTGGATTGTTGATGGGTGCTGCTGCTGTAAGCTGTGTGGAATGTTGTTGTTGATGGATTGATGTTGATGGATTGCTGCTGCTGGATTGTTGGATTCTCTCTAGCTCATTCTATTTATTCTCTCTAGTTAGTTTGAACTTTAATTTTAATTGAATTGTTGGATTGTTGAACTTTAATTTCAATTCCAAGTGACTTATTATTCATTAGGTTGCTAATGTATGTTTGCTCAATGTTCACTTTAATTTCAATTCCGAGTGAATTGTTGTTCATTAGGTTGATGTTGTGTTCATTCATTTATGTTTGGTGCTGCTGTAATAAATTGGGTTTTGTTTGCTGCTGAGTTCATTCGAGCCCTAACGAGCTCATCGAGCCCGAGTTCGAGCTCGTAACGAGCCCAATCGAGCTTATCGAGCTCGAGTTCGGGCTCGAGGACAAACGAGCTCAACGAGCCGAGCTCGAGTTCTACACCAAACTCGCGAGCCGAGCTTGAGTACATATATATACTCGAATTGAATTTGATCTCGAGCTCGAGCTCGGCTCGTTTATAAACGAGCCGTGCTTGAACAACTAGTACTCGAGCTCGTAGACTCGTATATCAGGCCTAGTTTGAGGGGATGATTTTAGTCAATATGGTATAACCAAAGATTGGTACACAAGAGAGAGTTCTCTCTCATAAGAGAGAGAGAGGGAAACATCCCGCACGAATTTTTTTTAAGCTATTCTAAAGATAGGAGTCTCCAATTAGAGGGAGTATATTACTTCGACGGTATCAAAAGGTTATTTCCAAATAACTCGAAAATATCATGAAACTTAAAAAATAAGCTAAACAAGTGCAAATAAAAGCAAACATAATTAAGTTAACCCATATATACTATTCCTTCCCTATATCTAATCTTAATCTCCTTTTTTTTTTCTTTAATCTAAGATTATACTTCTTCCGTTTCAAAATAAATATCGTTTGACTTTTTACACGTTTTTTAAGGAGCTAAAAGCTCTATAAAATATTTTTTACAAATTGATACTTATTACTATAAAAAATATTTTATAGAGTTTTTAGTTTCTTAAAAAACGTGTAAAAAGTCAAACGATATTTATTTTGAAACGGATTAGTATCTTTTTTTTTTTTGAATAAACGGATTAGTATCTAAGAGCACCTACATCGATGTTTCCTAAGAGTGTTTTTAAGAAATAAATTAATAAAAAATGAAGGTTAAAGAGGGAATAGTGTAGAAACGATGTGATGGGTTGTGTAGTAGAAAACCCTTAGAGCATCCGTATCCCTGAAACCCAGTCGGGTTCCTTAACTCAACTTTTTATATTTCTCTTTCCTTAAACAACCCAATATAAATTTTCACCCACATCCCTACAACCCTTAAAAACCCTATTTATTTATTTTATTAGGACTCACCTATATCTTTTTCTCTCACATTCTCTCTCCCGGATGGCCCACTCCCTTATATTTTTTTTCTCTCTCCCGATTTTTAAGGGTTCCTTGCTTAGCAACCCATCAAATCGCTCCTTAAGTTTTTTTATCTCTCTTCTATTATTTTATTATTAGGTTTCTTTGATTATGGGTTAAGGAACCCCAATGCAGGTGCTCTTAAAAACCCAAAAAGCTATTTCACTCACTGTATATTTGCAGGGGATAGTGGGGTCAAACAAGTTTTGAGTGATAGTGGGAATTCATGGCTTTGGGCCTAATTGTTTTTTAATAATGATGTAATTTGTATAATAAACTAGGGTGGCATGCCTGTGCTACGCACGGGACAATTTTTGTATCAAATATGTCAGTTTAATCAGATTTAGTCTATAAATAACTGAAGAAATAACACGTGTGATTTAAAAGGTTGAGATATTCATAGATTGCATAAAAAACGACTTGAAGTAATCACCAAGGAAATATGAACTCGCGCAATGTCTTATAGTAGACCTTACTGAATTGTCACCAATAACATAGAACACATGAGTTAATCTCTCTGATATCATTGTATTATTATTATTATTATTATTATTATTATTATTATTATTATTATTATTATTATTATTATTATTATTATTATTATTATTATTATTATTATTATAGTGTTATTTCAATATATATATATACCACAATGTGTATTGAATTGGCCGGGGTACGAAAAGTGTAGATAATACACTATAAGTCCACACATATATACTACCACACTGTGTATTTTAATTTATAAGTCCATGAATCAACTTCAAACTTATTTGTGTTCATGAGATGCCACACATATATACTACATTGTTTATAGCAATAATCTATCATGTTAGCACATCTATTATAATCTAATTATTGAATCAAGTAGTCATGCTCTCTCCTCCCGAGCTCTCTCCGCGCGGCCTCCATCATCTTCCTCTGTTGCAATGTTAACTAAATTAAAATAGATCTCAACATATGTTTTAGATTGTACAATAACAATTATAAAAACAGAAAAGGAAGAAACATGTGATTGAGGGTACTATATATGACCAAATATATATTGTATGTATGCGAACAAATTTGAGAAACTACTTAAATAATATTTAGATGAATACACTTAAAAAAAATAGATAATCTCACCAATTCGGTATATGATCACAAATCATTGTATAAAATATTAGAGTGTGGGCCTTTGACCTTTCTTCAAGCATTCTTACCTTGGTATAGGTTGATATGGTTTTGGCAATCAAATAGAATCGGTCTATAATTTACGAATAAATAAATAAAATCACTGTTTCAAAACTAGTAATCCATCTATATACATACAATTTAGTTACAAAATTGCTACAAATATAATTAATTAAATCAAAATGGGTACCTGATGCTCGGTTTTTTCTGTTCACTATTCTCCTAAGCTTTTGTGTGTTTTTAATTTGTCCGTTCCACTAAAATAAATCATTCGATCACCTCCCTTTGACAAAGAGGTAGTCCCCAACAACTATAGTCATTGAGATAAAGAATGCAAGTTGATCCAAATTGAATAAGAATACAAAAATAGTGTAAATTTTCATGAACTTAATAGTATTAATAAATTGCCCTTGAACACAACTTTTTTTATGTATTATTATTATATTATTATATAGATAGATAGATAGATATTATAATAGATAGATAGATAAAAAAAATAGTATAGAAGCATTTTTAACACTACATCATTATAATCCCAACGAAGGCTTACTTTATTTTTGAATTGCAATTAATAATGTTATAAATTTGTTTCTTTGAAATTGTAATAATAGGGGATTACAAATCAAAAGAAATTGCTATTTGATATCTATTTTTCATTTCAACAGAATATATAGAGATATATATACAATTAAATCTACACATTATTATAAATATATACAAATGAACATTTTAGCTAATTTTGAGGAATCAGAAATTTAAAATGATACTTACAACTTAAATATCATGAATTAATCAACATTGATGTGCCCGGATTGAATCAATTCATCAATTCATTACTAAACAAAATTGAAGGAAGAAAAATGATATCATGAGAATGGTACGTACTAACCTATCTCTTAATTAGGTATGGTTCCCCTTATGTTTATAAAATTTATCCGCTTTCATGTTCAAGTGGTTAACACGTTTATAATTCGCGGTAAAGAAAAATCATAGTTAATCATATAAAAGCATTATAAAAAAGTATTGAGTTCAAAATAACATACCTAAAAGTAATGAGTATAGAGATTGTACTTGACGTACATTTGAACTTGTGAAGCCATGGTTAGGAACAAATCCAAAGCTTTCTCGATTTACTTTGACAAATCTGGAGTTTTCTCTATACTTGATCTGTTGATCGATCATATCCCTTTCTCAATCAACATACTTGACAACGACAAACATATATACTTATAGAACTCTATCAATGGACTTTTACTATTGTAATTTAAGTCTTATAAATTAATTAGGAAGATAGAAAGTCATGCATATGAGTAGTGACTATTTTATAACTCTTAGTTTTAACGTTTAGTATGAAGGTAGAGAGTTAGGTCAATTAATTTTTTTTATAACGGTAGATCTCTTAATATTCGATAATCCTTTTTTTAATTATTGACCAAAGCCTCAAATTTGTAACCGGGGTGAAAATTACTACTCAAGACCTCAAATTTGATAAGTTAATTAGTAAATTGTTAGTTGTCTCTCTCGCCTTTCCTACCGACGGAAATCTTGCTGAAGCTTCAAGCCGTCCAAGTCAGCTCCGATGCCTCTGTCGTGGACAGATTCTTTTGGGCGCACTCGGCCTCGGGTGATTTTATGACGAAATCTGCGAGAGCCCTGCTACTGACTGGGAGCGATGACACAAGCAGTGAAGGGTGGAGGCATGTCTGGCGAGTTCCCGCACAACAAAGAGTGCGCACTTTCATTTACCTAGTAGCACACAACAGCATCTTGAGTAATCAGATCCGAGTAAGACGCCACCTATCGAATTTTCATGGCTGCCCAAGATGTGGATTAGAAGAGTCCACGTTGCATCTACTTAGGGACTGTCGGCTTGTCAGAGAAGCCTGGCGGAAGCTAACGGGTAACTTCCTTGAACCTCACTTCTACACCGAATCTGTTGTGAACCAATGGATCCTGCAGAACGTGAGGAAAGAGGATAGTTGGAGTGCTACCTTTGCGTATATGACTTGGTACATGTGGAAGTGTAGGAATACACTTGTGTTTGAAGGGAAGGATACGCTTAAGGGAGTTCCGGCTACTGTGGTTCAGCAAGTGAGGTTATTTGTGGACATTGCCCGAAGGGCGACAACGTTCCAGGACCAGAAACGCACCACTCAAGCCACTGAAAATGATCAAGCACAGGAATGGACGCCGCCCCCGGCGGGGTGGGCTAAGCTGAATTTCGATGGTGTTTCGAAGGGTAACCCGGGTTTGGCTGGTGGTGGGGGCCTGATCCCAGATGACAAGGGAGTGATCCTTCGCGCATTCACATTCAAGTGTGGCCATTGCCGTGCACAGACGGCTGAGGCGTGGGCAGCGGTTTATGGGCTGGAAGTGGCAAGGAGATTGGGCTTAGCTCGATTGATTGTGGAGACAGATTCATCCAATTTGAAGAGTTTGATTACGGCGGTAAGTGTGCAACCGAGTCCATAATTCCACCTGATTCATCGCTGCAGGAAGCTTGCACAGGACCCCAGCTGGGAGGTCTCCTTCCTCAATATCCGTCGGCGCTTGAACAAAGAGGCGGATGCTCTTGCCAATTGGTCACTTTCACTTTCAGATGCCTTTGCTGAGCACTCTG
Organism: Persicaria maculosa; assembly: GCA_963922045.1. Taxonomy (NCBI): domain Eukaryota; kingdom Viridiplantae; phylum Streptophyta; class Magnoliopsida; order Caryophyllales; family Polygonaceae; genus Persicaria; species Persicaria maculosa. The sequence goes on along the minus strand of OY998256.1, from coordinate 11,160,634 downwards.
CCGGTTCCATTCCTAGCAGCATTTCCCTTAGTTGTAATGCTTCCTCTTTGACTGTAGCCTAACTACTATTACTATTATAATAAAAGGGACTATCCCACATTTGAAGCAAAAAAAAAAGTAAATTGTTAGTTGTGATGTTTTGATGTTTTGATAAAGTAAAACAAATAATGTGTTTTTTTTAAAAGGCTTATAAAATATAACAAAAGTCTAAACATAAAATAAATATATCCAAAACAACAGAGAAGTAAATTTAAAATGACAAAGTAGGAAAATAAAATAAAAGATGTAGTTGTTGAGGTTTGAACCTTGGATGATGGAATTCTCATCAACAACTACTACTAGACCTGTCAAACGGGTCATTCGGGTCGGGTTCGGGTCGGGTCACTTCGGGTTTCGGGTAAAACGGGTCTCGGGTAAAACGGGTTTCGGGTTTTTCGGGTTGACTCGAACTCGGGTTAGATCGGGTTTCGGGTCGGGTTCGGGTCGATTTCGGGTTTGTCAATATTTTCTTTTTTAAATTAAAAAAATCATTATTTGATAATTTTGTGATAAATTTTAATTATATATAAAAAAAATAATTATATTTAATTATAAATCAACCGGGTCAATCGGGTCACCGGGTCAATCGGGTAAATCGGGTCAAAATTATCGGGTCAATCGGGTCACCGGGTCGAAACCCAGATTACCCGGAAAATTTCGGGTTTTTCGGGTTCGGGTCGAAAAAAAAATTCGGGTCAAAATTTTCGGGTTCGGGTCGGAAATTTTTCGGGTCGGTCGGGTCGGGTCACCGGGTCGGGTTGTGTTTTGACAGGTCTAACTACTACCATTGGGCCAAAGAAATTATTTTGATGCAAATTGAGAATATAAGAAAAAATAGCAAAATTTTTGTGGAGTTAATAATGACAATAAATTGCTCATGAACACAACTTTTAAGGTTTACTAGGTAGGCAGACCCGTGCTACGCCCGGGACATATGATTTTGCTCCAAAAATTATAGTGAGATCATACTTGGTAAATAAAGAAAAAATTAACATGTCATAGTGTAGTTTTTACAAACAACAATTAAATCAAAATATTATTATTCAAATAGAAAAAATAAAACAATATATCTATTATTACATATATAGCAAAAAAAAAAAATCTAGACCCATGAGTGAAGAGATCAAATTCGAGAGAAATTTAAAGATGGAAAAAATTCATGTATTTGATAATGTTAAAATTTTTTATAGCATGAAAAGAATCAATAAAAAATATTTTATAGTAACGAAATCAAATTATACAAACTTTTTTCATTAGGTTTTTAGGCATGTGGTTACCAATTAGAATTTTTTATTGTAAACTTTTTTAAATATGAAAATTAAATCAATGAAATATAAATTAGAATAACAAATAAAAATAGTGACAATATAATTAAAAATTATGGAAAAAACCAATATAAAAAGAAAATAAAGATGCATGCATATTAATCACTACTAATCGAGGGAATGAATTAAATAAAATAAAAGTGAAGGATTGTATTACAAATTAGAATATATATATATATATATATATATATAAAATAAGAGAAAAATCACATATTGATATATAATCTACTCATAGAAATAAGAAGAACAATTAAAAACAAAGCAACAAATAAACAAAAATTGGAAAGGAAAAACAAAAGAGAATAGAATATTCACCTGATAATATATGTTTTCTCTCTCATTTGGTTGGAGAAGAGAATTGAGTTTTATGAAATTGATAATGGATTAATAATTGAATATTTATCGGAAAACCAAATCATTTTAAAAAAAAAAAACTCTCGCCTCTTGGACTATCACACATTCATTTTTCATTGGTAAATTATTCTTGTGTATCACGAAGTATTAGTTTAACAAAAAAAAAAAACTCTCACCTCTTTGAATGTCCAATTTAAAGCATTCTTTCTATATATTGTATATTAATATATAGTACGTTACTCGTATTATTGTATGAAAAAAGATGTAAATTAAGTTTTTACAAAATAGATTAATGTGTTTAATATGACAAATAATGGGGACATGTTTATGATGGACTGATCGATCCCCTGATTCAGTTACAATTTTGACTACTCCCCCTCATTTTTAAGCTATCACCCTTTCACCCGCTTAGGTCGATTATCAAAGATGGGGCTCGCCTCCTTGGCTCCTCATCTTGCAAAGAACATATCAAGAGATCGAATGCCATGTTAACATAATACATCGATTGAAATACCCCAAAGTATTTTTGGGTATTTCAGTTTTAATGAAAATAAATAAATAAATAAATTTCCTTTATATTAAATTTGGTAAAATAAGTTGAATTTAAATTCTATTAGGTCACATACAATATATGATGAAAAGTTTTAGAATAATTATATTATTTGACATAAAATAAAAAGAATTGATTCAAATAGATAAAATATTTTCTCATTGTGAATATTTAATTTATGTAATTTAAATTGAATAAAAAGTCGGGACTATTATTTGAATAAATAAATTTTTCATAAATAATATTAATATTATTCCTAGGTAAATATTTACACCACCCACATTACAGCCCATATTTCACCTAAATCGGCCTATCTGCAGATCAGCCTCACAAGCCAAGCAGCGGATAGATTTTTTTTAAAACCAAAGTCTATCTTTTAACACAATGATAACTATCAATCTTCTATCCAAATCTTTCAACCTAAAATCCCTATTATCAGGGGATCCGATTAGAGCACATCAAAGAGGATCTTGCAAACTTCCCAGGCCTATCAAACACACGCCATAACTCCCTCTCCAGCATTCTCTTTTTTTTTTTTTTTTTTAATGTAATGCAATTTTTTCTCCTCTCCAGCATTCTCTGAAAAGCCATAAACATCAGCCAGAGATCACAAACCTCGACTATCTCCGATAGCCCTCGACAACGATTCCGGCGATACCAAGGCCGACGACCACCGCTGCAGGGCTCCTCTAACACCCAGTAAGCCACTGTGAAAGCCCCGACGCAGCAGCTCAGCGGAAAGACGTCCAAATCGACGTCGGAAGTTTCTGCAGAAAGTAATCAAAAGACCAACTTCTAGGCTTCTCCACCACCACCACCGTGATCTGAATCCATCAAACTTGACTCTGGCGTAAACCCTGCAGTACCCTCTATCGATATCAACTTTTCCCTTGCTCAGAAACATTTTGAGGCGCTCACACTACAGCCCCGAAGTTGACTGGTGAACAGTTTTGTCTCTGTGCAGAAAAACGTGGTACCTGTACATTTTTCTTTCTTTCCTTCCATCCAAGAGCTGTTATCTCATCAAAATCATTTCTTTTCAGATTCATACCATACCAAGGGATTGTAGACTCGAAATTTGGACGCTTTCGAGTCTCGTCTGGGTAAGATCCGCTCCAATCTTCACAAGTTATCAAGTTTCGATTACGTAGTCGATCTTATGCTAACCAATATCTCTTATTCAGTCAGTTGGCATCCCTTATTGGCTCCTGAGATTTCTTGGGTACAGATTTGGGTTTCTTTCGGAATAAATCAAGGGTATGTTTTCACTTTTTAAAAGTTACGGGGCCGTTTTCGTAATTTCTAAAAAGTTGCTAACACCCTTTTTAAATTCTGTAAAATCTCAGGTCTAATATCAAATTATTTTCCTCAACCACGAATAAGCATTTCATCGGATTAAGGCAAGTAGTTTGGTTCAATCAGTGCATTTCTGCAAATTTCGTGCCTTTTACGCAATTATTGCTTTCTGTGTCCGTTATAAGTTCCATGCTATGAGTTTGTGATAAATATGCAAGTTAGTTCAGTTTGTTGCTATTTATCAATTCCTTAATCTCACATAGCATGTCAACTCGGGTAATTATAATTTGATCCTATGGTTTGAGAAAATTACATTAAATGCCCGAACTTCCTAAAAAGCATGATTTGTCCATTTGGCTCCTTCATGCTAGTTAAGTATGGTATATTATTGGTTTTGAATATCCATGCTTGTCAGTTATATTATTTCGTGCACTTTATAGATCTAAAGTGTACATTATGCCTTTTGTGGTCATCTAGGATGTATTTGTGGATTGGTACTTATACGAGTTGTGTTATTATATATTATTGTTGTTGTTGTTGTTGTTGTTATAGTTATTATGATGTGTCTTAAATAATGGAAAAAGGGTAAAGTCAGGTCAAGGTTCGGTTATACCTTGCTCTATAAACGTCTCATGAGATGCCCCTTCGAAATTGCAAATCTCTCGAATGGATACATCTACCTAAGGGTAGTAAGTCATCCGCCCAGTATATGCGGCCGAGGCCGGTATCACTTGTCCTAAGTAAACGATAATTTTGTGTTTAGCTGTGTTATTACTATTAATGTGTTGTACATTACTTACTAATAGGTGACCCACTTTCAGTGACGTATATCATATTCTTTCCGTACTCGGAATATGATTCCTTAGGGTCTTCAGACCCGCATCCCATTCAAACACTCGGTCCTTTTGGACCATCCTGTTATGTTAATGTTTTTATTTAATGAAACGAGTCAGGTTCCACATAAATATTTACTCATAATTTATATTTTAGTCTACAATTACCAATACCCTTTTATGGTCAATGGGTGGTAGACGGAGTCTTGAACATTTTACTTTCTGCTACTTGCTAGTTGTAAAAAGACTAACCGTCCTACTTTTCTCCTTTGGACGGCTGGGGTCCCTGGTTTGCATACTACACCTCAGCCACTAATCCGCAGGTTTAGGTAAACGGTCTTGAGGCGTTGAAGAATAAAGAATTTCATTGTTTTCGGTTTTATTGTGTTTTTAAATTAAGGTACAAACTTTTAGAATTTATGGGATTTGTTTTATTCATTCCGATTGCTACTATTTGAATATTATTTCCGCTGCAGTTATTTCATTATTTCAGTTATTGTATTTGGACCTCTTTGGTTGGGTAACTTATTCTATTTTAGAATATTATTTTATATTTAAGTCTTCCGCTGTTTTAATATTGTATGTTATCATCTTGTTTATGGGAGCATGGTTGCATGTCCCTATAAGCCTAAGGCGATTACAAAGACATTAAAGTCTGCGTAATTGTTGGCGCTGCAACATCTCTTCAGTGTATTAAGAAGGGGTGTTACATCGATGAGCTTCTTAAGATCAGTAAAGGACAAATTACACACCATAATTAATCTATCTATAATATTCTTCATGATAGACCAAATTAAAAATCACCTTTAAGAAAACATTTAAGCAAGTAGCTAAACAACAACAACAAAAAAAGACCAAACCATCACCTTCCAGTTGGATCCCATTCAACATCAGTAGCCATGAATGACTGCAAATCTATGGCCCATCGGCTCCCAAGCAAATGCAAAAATCCTGTCGTTTTTGTTTTCAAGCTCCAGAACCTCAATAGGTATATCAAGTTCCATGATGCGGAAAATCTCAAATCCGTCAATACCTATATATAAAGGTGGAAGAAACAATTAAATTGTGAATTAATTGTGAAATTTACAAAATAATAATGACAGACATCATGCTATGAACAACTTAATTGCCAAGATATAATGAAACGTACGGTACATAATCTCGGTTGTCACCCAAATTAATTAATTTAATTTCACAGGAGCATCAGGCAACAGGCGGAGGAACGGAGACAACAGTGGCCGTGGCTGCAGTTGTCGATGATGAAGACCTTGGTGGCGGAACAGTTCTCGCTATGGAGGGCACTGTCGAGAAGGAGTTGCAAATCCTCGTGGCTGGACATGGCTGCCGATGAGGGCGTTCTGGGGCCCGTCGGAGGAGGGTCAGGCATCGCCGCGTCGGGGATGATGCAGGTGGGTTTCTGGTCGATGCTTACGGCTACGCAGACCACCCCAATGTACAACTTCTCATCCGGTACCTATAAAATACGAAAATGTTCAGAAATGAAAGAACAAAATGTGAATCCAACAGGCGGTGAGTAAATCTGCTTTTGGTTTTTGAAATCGGCTGTCACACCGATGCAAAGAACCATCAGAAGTCGGAATGCAATCGACGGGGGAGCCCTCGGCGCTGAACCGGCCAGGGTCGTCGAAAGCTCCTGTGCACCCGAGAAGAAGTATGGGCGGTCTGAGCAGCTGTCAACATCGTCCGATAAGGAGGAGAAGTTGGGGTCGGAGGAGATTGTGATGCTGCTTGAATGCTTGGATCTTGATCTCGAGCGGTAGCGCTGGTGGTTGTGGCCAGCCATGACCGTGAGATCAAACATTGTGATATATATATATATTGAGGAAACGGGGTGGATTAATATTGGGATTGGAAAGGTTTGCAAAAACGTCTAATTTTATGAACTTAAATTTCTAGCATTTTAATGATGGTATACAAATAGTCTCTAATTACTTCTTGATTAATTGTAAGGTGAAATTATTTCACAAAGATGAAACTCCTAATCCCTCTAAACGTCTAATCAAACTAATTGCCTAATTAATATTGTGATGACACTAATTAACTTTTTAAATAAAAGAGTATATTAAGTTTAATTTTACAAAATATGAGAAAAAAAAAACTGGATATACATTCATTGGGTGCTGAACACAACTTAGATATATTATGAAAAATTGTACAATTAATATATGAGAGAAAATAATTTTTTAAATTTGCATAGTATAAACTATATATGATAAATTAAATTTAATAAAATTAAACTTGTAACAAAAAGATTACGACGATGGTATAATAAATTATCGCATTCACACATTTGCATATTATAATAAACTATATATGATAAATTCTGATTAAAAAAATTCAAAGTTTTTTTTAATTTATATATAAAGAAAATAACTTATAATGTTCTCCACATTTTTCTATATACAACTTTATTTTATTTATATTTACAAAAATATGCATAACAAACATGACAATTTAAGAGGAAATAAAAAGAAATTGCAAAATATGGTCAATGTTTTAACTTAATAGGATTCGAACTCAAGACCTTATCCTTATCAACCAATTCTATTAACCATTGAGCCATGAACATGTTTGTGATCTTTGTGGAATTAAAACAAAAAATATAAATAATTAAATAAATGAGCATTTAATTGGCCATGAACACAACTTTTCATGTATTATATTATTATAGATATAGATATAGATATAGATATAGATAGATATAGATTATAGATAGATAGATATAGATATAGATATAGATAGATATAGATATAGATATAGATTAAGGAACTCTTTAAAAGATTGTAGGGATGTGAGGGAAAAAATAAAATGAGTGTTTAAAGGGTTCAACGGATGCTGCTGATGCTCTAATTGCCACTTTAAAAACATTTTTATGCCGAAGTCTTGTTTATGAACAACTCGTATAATAAACACATAGGACAAACTCAGCTAAGTAAAGTTGAGTCTGCCATTGTCATCTGGGAGATGAGTCATCATTAGCGCGATTAAAGATGATCAGAGTTCACCAAAGCTGTGTGGGGTCCACACCCTCAAGCATTGTCCACCGTTGGATGAATGATCTTTGGAGTTTAATCTCCCTCAGGCTCAGCTATTTGAGTTTTTATGACCGTTGAACGGCCACTGACATGATCTAATTGCTCCACAGAAACACAGTACAACACCACCAACACAAACAACACACACACACTGCAGAAGCTACAAATAAGAAAGACAAGTAGATGAAACAGTGTTACAGAAAAGGTGAAATTGTGCCTTGAGATGTGTTTGTTTGTTACTCACTCTCTCCAATCCCACCAACTCCACCAACACCAAAGCATTAAATTACTGTAGATTTATACATTTGGTTGAGTTGAGCCTCAAAAACTACACTTTTTTTTAGCCGTTTATTTTTAGAAACCCAATTAATTTGTTTTCCCTTTTTTACCCACCTTTTTAGGTGTATATATCATATATGCACTGTAAAATGGTAAATTCCATCAAATTACCCTTTGAAAGGGGAGTTTTCACAAAATCACTTTTAAGTTATAAAATTATACAAAACCATCCCTAAGTTTGCTTTTCTTAAAAGAGCCACTCAATAACTCTTTTATTCTTATTAAGAACATGTTTAGAACAGGTTTATTTATCAAAGTATAATTTAGCACTTTATAAACATAAAAAGTTGTTTTTTAGGTAATTCTCCTATCTTTGTGGGTTTTGTGAAAAGTACCTATAAATTCAAAAATATATACAAAATTATCTATAAATTAGTCTCTATTTCCCACAAAAACACTTTTGATGCTTTTAAAATTTGTTAAAACATACTCCCCCCGTTTCCTTTTAATTGGTAGTTTTATGACGGTAAAAATTATACTCCCTCCGTTAATTAAAACATGTCGTTTTAGACATTTACACATTTTTTAAGAAATCAAATAAAAGCAAACAAAAATACACTTATACCCCTAATTATTACTTTACTTTTCCACTTTATTGAAAACTACAACTAACAAATCCCTAAGAGCAAGCCCAACAGCTTTTGTATAAAATCTCTAAAATAGAGATAAAAATGTCAAAATCTCTAAAAAAATTCACTCAAACTCCAACAGATTCTCTATTTTACAGATTTCTACATTTATTAAAGACTATAATAAATAAATGCATTTATTAAAGATATTTAATTGTATATTTCTAAAAACTTCATTTAAAATTAATTCTAACATTTAGACTCAATTTTGTCAGTATAAAAGTTATCATAAAATTGGATAAAATATTATTCAAATTTAATCTGATTATTTTCAATTGATTAATATATATTTTTATTAGAAATTAGATTGGTGATTGATCATATTTGCTTAGTTAATTAAATTAATTAACTAATAAGGCTTACTTTATAATTTATAAAAATAAAATCATTTCAATATGAGTTATGAGTTCAAGTGAATATTTTTTGAAGTGAAAATTTTATAGCATTAAATTGGATGAAAGTAATTATGCTATTTTATTTATAAAATTTAAATGATGTTTTGTTTATCTATATATATTGATATAACATAATTAATTTATATATTATATCAAATCATATCAATTTTTTTAATTAATTTTTAAAAATAATTATATTTTTATTACTAATAAATATGAAATTATTTGTTTCTATATTATGGGTGAAAATGTGGGGTTGTGTCATTAAATTCTATATAGGGACAAGTGAACATTAAATTATAGAGATCAACTTCTCTTCCTCTAAATTTAGAGATTTTTCCACTCTCTCCATCAATTTCTCTATTTTAGAGATGAGTTTAGAGAAGCTGTTGGGGAGAAAAAATGACGTTTTTATCTAAAATCTCACATTTTTTTCTATTTTAGCAAAGCTGTTGGGCTTGTTCTAATAATTAATTTTGGAAAGTGAACACTAAAATATCTAAAACGACATGTTTTTCTTAACAAGATTTTACTCCTAAAACAACATGTTTTTCTTAACGGAGGGAGTATTAAATATTAAATTTTTTAAATAATATTATACTTATCACCAATAGGTATGAGATTATTGAAAAAAATTATTATCTTATATAGTTTTTTACACCTTAAAAAACGTGCATAATTGTAAAAAAAGTCAGTTAAAAGTAAACGGAGGAAATATATAAATAACGGTTTTTCTATCTTATACCCAAGAACATAGGATAAGAAGTCAATATTGGAAAATATTTCCCCTATATATACTCAGTTTAGCCATTTTAAATTTAGATTATGGGGTTTACCCATTTTTATTTTAAAGTTTTCTTTCCCATTAAAGTATTATTATTATATGTCCTTAGGGTACACAATAGACAAACCATATAAATAAAGTTAACTTTTCTAAAAAATACATTAAACAAAATATTTAAAAAATGATAATTTAAAATTTTTAAACCATAAAAATGGTTGGTGGTTCTTTTATAAAAAAAAAAAAATTTGCATTTCAATTTTAAATTTGATTGTTCATTTTATTTGAACCTTTTTTCTTTGCTTCCCAGATTTTCCGAACAGTGAATTTTTCGATCCCTCGAGCCATCTGGTTTGTTTGGTACCTCAAATTAATTTTTTTTTAAAATATGGTTGATTTTATACAATTTCATGCTTTATAAGTGATTTTGTGAAAATATTCCTGATTTAGGGTGCTTTGTGTAATTTACCCACCGTACAAATACTGATGCACATTGCACAGGCCCCCATCAGTTATCACAGATTCACATTTCCCCTTCACTCTATTATTGTCCAAAACACCTCCATTATCCCATCACTCTCTCTCTCTCTCTCTCTCCCCTTCTGCCTGTATTCCACTTTCCCTTTCTCTAGAATCAGCCAAACCCTTCATTGGTTTCACCTAGCAAATCTTCACCGCCTCCTACAATGGCTGCTTCAGTGTTGTTCATAGCACTGCTTCTTGGGATGACTGGTTATTCAAGTAAGCTTATTGAAATCTTTGCATCTCTCCAAACCATGAAATGGGTTTCCCTATTTCACCATTTTAGACATGGGTTTTCAATTTCTTGCCTCCTGGTGAACTGATCTGATCTACCTCTCTTTCTCATCTGTGTGATTTTTTTGAATGAAGGTGCCACCTATTGTGTATGCAAAGATGGAGTAGGTGACACCATCCTTCAGAAAAGCATAGACTATGCCTGTGGGAATGGAGCAGACTGTTCAGCCATCCTCTCAAGTGGAGGGTGTTACCAACCCAACACAGTTAAAGCCCATTGTGATTATGCTGTCAACAACTACTACCAGAAGAAGATGCAGGCTGCTATGAGCTGTGATTTCAGTGGAACTGCCACTGTCACTAACTCTCTCCCCAGCAGTAAGTGTTTCTCTTGAGAGCATTTTTTTACCATAGGGCTTTATAAAGTCTTCACCTTTCCAAGCTTCTGATATCTTTTTTTGGTCAAATTTCTTCTGTCATTTTGCAGCTGTGGCAACTGGCTGCACTTATGCTTCTACTCCCAGGTGAGTTTTTCTTCTTCCTTCTCTAATGTGTGCTTCATTGAGAGATTGCAACATAAAAAAGTGGCCTGTTTCTGTAATTTTAGAACCAAACTATTTGTTCAGGTTGTGAGTTATGACATTGAACTATTGAAGGTCTTATTTTTGGAAGATCTAATGCAAATTTTATTTACCCTGTTAGAAAATTGGTTTTAATGACCCATCACCAACCATTTTGTAACACTGAAATCTCTAAAACAACTAAATGCACTGATTTTGATTGAAAATAGTCACGTTTCATCATTAAACATTGCTGGCCTGCTGGTGTGATGCTGATGTTACATTTTGTTCTTTTATCCACATAATTTTGATTTGAACTATCCTTTATGAGTTTATGACATTTTACCTGCACCCTTTCCTTTTCAATTTGCCAGTGGTATGTATGGTTGTTTGTTCCTTGTTGTTAATTATGGCATTAAAGAAGTAATCCTTAGGAACTTTTTGGGTTGTGTCACATGAGCTTTTCTTATCCCCATAATATTGATTTGAGCTATCCTTTATGAGTTTATGAAATTTTACCTGCACCCTTTCCTTTTCAATTTGCCAGTGGAATGGTTGTTTGTTCCTTATTGTTAATCATGGCATTAAAGAAGTAATCTTTAGGGGCTTTTTGGGTTGTCACATTGCCTAAACTCTAAAAGTTCAGGTTTATGGCAATGCATAAAATCTAACCAATATACAAACCAAGGGCAATTTAGTAATTTACTAATGTGTGGGACTCTCCTTTGCTTTGTGATTCAGCCAAGTGACAGGCTCTTCAACAACTAGCACCTCAACCACAGGCACACGCACACCCTCCACTACCACCAGCACTGGCACTGGCACCGGCACTGGCGCAACCCCCTACAGCATGGGTCCCACGGGCATTGATTCAACCTCCTACGGAAGCGCGAGCCACCTTGGCAACTCCCTGGCTCTTGCTGCATTTGCCATGCTTTCAGGGCTTCTGGTGCTATTGTGGGGTTGAGAACAAAGGAAAGTGCTTATGTGCTTACTCTATTTCTAGAGAAAGGGGGTAAAAGATAGTGATATGGTGGTATTTGTTGATGTTCTTGGATGAAATTTTGGCATAAAGATGGGAGGATTTTATCACTAGTGGGCCTTTTGAGGATTTATGATGAGGGGAGTGGGAGGGAATCATTCAAGAACAAGAACAAAGGAACATGCCCACTAGGCTTTTTTTGTCTAGTGCTTTGCTTTTTTACCTCTCCTTTTTATTGTTTTTTTGGGGGCATGCCTTGTGATATGAACAAGCTAGGCATTTGGATTCCTTTTGAGTGGTAACAACAAACTCTACTCTCTAGTGTATGTTCTTTTGTGTACATCTTCTTTAGCTACATATTTGGTGTAGAATTGTAGATGCAACATATTTGCATTTTCTAGTTGCCATCTCGTTTGCTCTTCGTTGGTTAAGCATTTGCTCACTCGCCTTAGGTCCATCTATCCGTTTATTAAAACTTAGTTTATCCCGTTCAGAGCAAGATTTATGAAGTGTGAGGTCTTTTGTCGAGAGGGTATTTCTGAACTATTTTTTTTGTCACAAATGACACTTTATTAAACGGAAAAGTTAAATACACCGGTAATTTTTACAGGATACGGATAATGGGTTTGCAAGAAGTTGTTGATTTTTTTTTTTTACATTAGGTGGGACCGTTAATGGGCCTGCAATGGTCCACAAGAAGTTGCGCACCCATTAGCGGTGTACAACAACAACTTCTCAGTATATCCCGCAATTAAGTAGGGTATGAGAGGTCAGGATGTACGCACTTTCAGTGAAAATTACCAGTGTATTTAACAACCCCTTATTAAAACTATGGACATTGCATCTATTGCTGCATAAGACAGCATAAAAGCCAGTTGCCTTTTATTCCTTGACAAAAGTTCACAAGTTCTTTTTGGTTTTGGGCATGTGGATGGTGAGAAACAGGTCAAACAAACAACTTGCTTGCAAAATTAAAAACCCTAAAAAATAAGAGTTGTCACATTTACAAATGAGGCCCAAGGATGAGAAAACTTATACGTCAAATGCCCCAACTTTTGAGATGCTACAGATTTAGGACTACGGAGATTTACTCTGACCCAAGTCGAATATTTTAAGTTTAGGTCTTTCAAACGTTCATAGAGGTCTGAACTTATTTTAATTTTCGCGAGTATCTGAGTCCACTTACTGGCTTACTGCTACGGTTTAACTTACAATGCATATGATTTTTCCATTCAATGGCCAGTTTGGGGGTTAGGTAAAGGCTGTAATTTTAGATTTTAAGGTAACAACTAGTACTGTTGGGGCTAGTGACCTAAGGTTCTGTTTGGCAAACATGATGATGGGTGAGTATAAAACAAGAAAAACAAGCACCTTACACTAGCCATAAGGGGACCATGTATGTCCCAATGGGGTCTGTAATTCAGTATACACATATTCACAATTCAGGAGATTGGGACCAGAGTGGTACGAGTTACCATGTGAATATGAGTCGGCCTCTTGATTCACCAAATTTATCCTATATGTCAAATGTTTTTCAATCGTTGTGAATATCTGGATGGATCCACTTACCGGCTTAATACTATGGTGAAACTTACCATGAATATGATTTAGAGTAATTACACAAAACTAACTATAAATTAGGTAGTTTTCACATAACCACTTATAAAATTATAAAGATATGTTTTCAAAAAACCACCGACCATTAAACCTCTACTTGTTTTCTTTAGAAAGGCTAAAATACCCCTAATTCAAGATTATTTCTTTTTAAAGGAAAGTCGTATATATTTTACTATTCAATTTGACATTTCAGATAGAAAAAAGCAAGGAAATTAAATATTTTAGAATCTAACTAAACCATTCATAAAATATATTTTCTTATAAAGAACCACTCATATAAGACTATCTATAATAGTTGTGTTTAAATGTGTATTTTTTTAGCCAATTTTTAGCTCCATTGAGCGTTTTTAGTTGTGTGCAAATGTATATATTTGAAGTTTGAACAAAATTTGAGCATACCACTTCCCCATGTGTATAAATTTTTATAAAAAGCAAGACAATTTCATTGCTATATTTTTTATGATTTTATTTTCTTCTTTATTTTATACTACATCTGTTAATTAAAACTTGTCGTTTACTATTCATGCACGTTTTTTTAGAATGATAAAAACTATATGAAATATTAACTTTTAAAAAAATTTATTTTTATAAATTCATACTTAATAGTAACAAGTATGAAATTACTACTAAATATATTTTTTAAAAAAAGTTAATATTTAATATAGTTTTTAACACCTCATAAAGCGTGCGTGAATAGTAAAACATCAAGTTTTAATTAACGGATGGAGTATTAATTATATTTGAACGGTGAGTAAAAAAATGCACAAAATTGACTAATGGAGCAAGTTACTAAAAAGTAATGTACAAAATATTTTTATACATCTTATGTGTATACATTTTAACAAAAATCAGTGTGGATGGTCTCAGGGGCAAAGCTAGGGGGGCACGGGGGAGAATGTGCCCCCTCCCTCATCCTATGAACTAAAATAATTGTTAAGTAGTACTTATTTTGACAATTAGATAAGAAGTTACGTAAGTTTATTTATATTTTTTATATTTTGTTATATATTATTACATGTTAAGAGTACAACAATTTAAATATTGACTCATTGTTTATTCCATTGTCTTTCTTATCCTTATTTTGTTAGTTTTCTTTTCCTCGGTTATTTCATTTTTTTATTTATATTTCATTTTTTTTAAGGGGCATTTAATGAAATATCCATAAAAATGGGCTAAATTAGAGGAATATCCATACATTTGAAAATTTTGCAAAAGTTTCCATCCCCCTTGCCTTCCCTGCCCCTCCCCCCCCCCCCCACCCACCCCACCCCACCTCAGTGCCCCCAACCCCCCCCCCCCTCGCGTGTCCAGTTTTTTTTTTTTTTTTAATAACATGTCAGCACTTTCAGGTATGCAACTATAACCCGATGTTATGCAAATATAATATTATGATATGCAAATATAATATTATGTTATGCAAGCTTAAACAACCTTATGCGAAGAATATGCACATGCATTTGTATTTTAAGATTGCATTAATATATCTTATTTACACATAAGCACATCGCTCTACCATTGATTGATTTAAGAGGCTTTAAAATTGCATTAATGTCAACGTCGATGTTGCTGACACCGACATTCCTCACACCGTTGACACTGACATTGTTGACATTGCTGGCACTACTGACACTGTCACCACTAACATTTTTCGTATCAGCGTTGAAGTTAATGTCGGCTGACGCCGACTTCGGAGATGCTGACGCTCATGTTGGATGACGATGATGTCGGCTAACGCCGACATCGGAGATGCTCACGCTGACGTCGAATATGCTTTTTTCCGTGTCAGAAGCACTGACATTGACATTGCTGATACCGACATCGGAGATGCTGACACTTACGTTTCCAACGTTAACATCGGAGATGTCCGCTGGCGCCGACATCGATGCTGCCGAAGCTGTTGACGTGGATGTTAGGGATGCTTTTTTCGTGTCAACGCTTCTTTTTTCGTGTTAGCACTGACACTGACATTGTTGATGCCGACATTCGAGATGCTGATGCTGCTGACGCTGACATCGGAGATGTCGGCTTACGCCGACATCGGAGATGCTGATGCCGACGTCGAAAATGCTTTTTTCCGTGTCAGCAGCACTGATGTTGACATTGTTGATGCCGACATCGAATATGCCAACATTGATGCTAACGTTGTTGACGTCAAACAGCCTAACACTGCTAACGTTGACATTGGAGATGCTGACACTGATCTTGATGTTGCTGACGTCAACATCGGAGATGTTGACGCTGCTGACGCTGACATCGGAGATGTCGGCTGACGCCGACATCGATGTTGCGAACGCTGTTGGCGCCGACGTCGAAAATGTTTTTTTTTTGTCAACGCTTCTTTTTTTCGTGTAAGCACTGATATTGTTGACACTGCTGACACTGTCACCATTAACATTGCGAACACCACTAACATTTTTTGTGTCAGCGCTGACGCTGATGTCGGCTGACACCGACGTCGGAGATGCTGACGCTCATGTTGACTGACGATGATGTCGGCTAACGCCGACATCGGAGATGCTAATGCTGATGTCGGCTGACGACGACGTCGAATATGTTTTTTTCCATGTCAGAAGCACTGACGTTGACATTGCTGATACCGACATCGGAGATGCTGACACTTACTTTGCCGACGTCAACATCGGATATGCTGACGCTGACATTAGAGATGTCGGCTGGCGCCGACATTGATGATGCCGAAGCTGCTGACGCCAACGTTAGGGATGTTTTTTTTTTCGTGTCAACGCTTCTTTTTTTCGTGTTATCACTAACGTTGAGATTGTCGACGCCGACATTCGACATGCTAATGATGCTGACGCTGACATCGGAGATGTCGGCTGACGCCGACATCGGAGATGCTAACGCTGGCATCAGAGATGTCGGCTGACGTAGACATCTGAGAAATGGTAAAAGATAAAGATTTTGCACATCAACGGCTAAATGTCAACATTTAAGCTTAATGTCAACATATAATAAAAGATAAAGTTTACAAAAAAGATCATTCCCAAAATTGATATCATATTACATGAGATGAGAATATCAAACTTCTATAATAATCTAATCAAAGAAATGGTAAAAGATAAAGATTTTGCACATCAACGGCTAAATGTCAACATTTAAGCTAAATGTCAACATATAATAAAAGTTAAAGTTTACAAATAAGATCATTTTCAAAATTGATATCATATTACATGAGATGATAAGCTCAAACTTCTACAATCCTCTAATAAAAGAAATGGTAAAAGATAAAGATTTTGCACATCAATGGCTAAATGTCAACATTTAAGCTAAATGTCAACGTTTAATCTAAATGTCAACATTTAAGTTAAATGTCAACATTTAAGCTAAATGTTAACATTTAATAAAAGGTAAAGTTTACAAATAAGATTATTCTCAAAATTGATATCATATTACATGAGATGAGAAGCTCAAACTTCTACAATCCTCTAATAAAAGAAATGGTAAAAGATAAAGCTTTTGCACATCAACGGCTAAATGTCAACATTTAAGTTAAATGTTAACATTTAAGCTAAATGTCAACATTTAATAAAGATAAAGTTTACAAATAAGATCATTTCAAAATTGATATCATATTACATGAGATGATAAGCTTAAACTTCTACATTCCTCTAATAAAAGAAATGGTAAAAGATAAAGCTTTTGCACATCAACGGCTAAATGTCAACATTTAATAAAAGATAAAGTTTACATATAAGATCATTCCCAAAATTGATATCATATTACATGAGATGAGAATATCAAACTTCTATAATCATCTAATAAAAGAAATGGTAAAAGATAAAACTTTTGCACATCAACGGCTAAATGTCAACATTTAAGTTAAATGTCAACATTTAATAAAAGATAAAGTTTACAAATAAGATCATTCCCAAAATTGATATCATATTACATGAGATGAGAATATCAAACTTCTATAATTATCTAATAAAAGAAATGGTAAAAGATAAAACTTTTGCACATCAACGGCTAAATGTCAACATTTAATAAAAGATAAAGTTTACAAATAAGATTATTCCCAAAATTGATATCATATTACATGAGATGAGAATATCAAACTTCTATAATCATCTAATAAAAGAAATGGTAAAAGATAAAACTTTTGCACATCAACGGCTAAATGTCAACATTTAAGCTAAACGTCAACATTTAATAAAAGATAAAGTTTACAAATAAGATCATTCCCAAAATTGATATCATATTACATGAGATGAGAATAAAAGATAAATGTTGACATTTTAGCTTAAATGTCAACATTTAAGCTAAATGTCAACATTTAAGCTAAATGTCAACATTTAAGCTTAAATGTCAACATATAAGTTACTGTTATGCAAATATAACTTTATGATATGCACAAATAACAATCTGTTATGCAAATTGTTACTGCTGACACCAGATGTCAGCAACATTGTTTGTACCTCTTAATTTGAAGCAAATAATGTGACAAATCATATAAAAGAATGAACTAATCATATAAAAGCAAATGTAAAAGTATGCAAATGTAAAAGTATAATATGCAATTATAAATTGATGATATGCAAATATAAGATTAAAATATGCAAATATAAATTGATGATATGCAAATGTAAAAGTATAATATGCAATTATAAATTACTAGAAAATTGCACTAATATATCTTATTATTGAACAATTATTAGAAAATTTTGCAAATTACTAGAATTATTATAAATTTTAGCCTATGCGGGATTCGAACCCACGTATTTGCGCATAAGCTGATAAGCACATCACTCTACCATTGAGCTAAAAGGCTTTTAATTATATTATAAAATAACATTCAAATAAACAAATAAGAGTTATGTTCACGCCACAACCAAAAAAGGAGAGGAAAAAAAGTAGGAACTCCTAATAAACAGTACACATTTGTATACACATTTGCACAAAAAGAGGTCATGTTAGTACACAATTAGAAATAAAAAAAGAACCTATACATCAACTTGAATTGCACAAAAAGAGACCATGTTAGCACACAATTAGAAATATAGAAAAAAAAACATACACATCAACTTGAATTGCACAAAAAGAGATCATGGCAGCACGTGTATCTTTTCTTTTTGTTTATCTATTTTCAAATCAGCATAGTTAACAAATTCTACAGTATATGAGTAGCTTTTAGCAAGAGCAATAACATGTGAACAATAAATGTCAAATCAATATAAAACATAGCATAACTAGCAAGAGAATTCATGCAAATTAAAAACTGCTGACACCGGATGTCAACAATCTGTTATGCAAATTAAAATGCAAATATAACAATCATATTCCTCCCAGCAATAAGTCTAGTAAAGAGGTATGCAAGTGTAAATCTCAAAAAGATGACTTATCAATCAAGAATATTACGAAAAATGACAAGGAAAAATAAAGAAAGCACACTTTAAAGTACTAAATGAATTTTATACAAATGCCAAATCAAGTTAATTACACATTGGAATTTAGCATGTTATATATGCACAAGAGATCATGTCAGCACACAATTAGAAATAAAAAAAGAACCTATAAATAAAAAAAGAACCTAAAAAAAACATATACATCAACTTGAATTGCACAAAAAAAAAAGCATATACATCAACTTGAATTGCACAAAAAAAACAAATACATCAACTTGAATTGCACACAACATTTAGCCTAAATGTCAACATTTAGGCTAAATGTCAACATTGAAGCTAAATGTCAACATTGAAGCTAAATGTCAACATTGAAGCTAGATGTCAACATTTAAGTTACAACAGATACAACAACAGAAGATGAAATTCAGAAGCTACAGCAGCCCCTAAAAGAGACCCAAAATCAGCAAAAGCAAGATGCAAGCGAAATTCAGAAGCTACAGCAGCCCCGAAAATAGACCCGAAATCAGCGAAAGCAAGATGCAAGCGAAAATCAGAAGCTACAGCAGCCACAAGATGATACAACAGCAAAACCCTAAAACCCTAAACTCTCTACGACCTAGAACCATAAACTCAAAATTCCAAAGGGGAAAAAGAAATAATTTCAGAATGACAAGAGGGCTCTTGCACTTATAGAGACTCATCAAAGCATAAGCTATATTTGCACAAGAGATCATGTCAGCACACAATTAAAAATAAAAAAAGAATCTATAAATCTACTTGAATTGCACAAAAAGAGACAATGTCAACACACAATTAGAAATAAAAAAAGAACTTATACATTCTAACAAAAAAAACATATACATCAACTTGAATTGCACAAAAAGAGACCATGTCAGCACACAATTAGAAATAATTAAAAAAGAAATATGTCAACACACAATTAGAAATAAAAAAGAAACATGTAAACACAATTAAACTTTGTAAAGCTGTAACGGCCCGGGATTATGATTCCCGAGTTACGTTTCGAGGGATAAAACCCCTCGTTAGGATCTTGCGCCCCGAGTACAGGTTGAAGGTTTGAAATTCTATCCTGACATTTTAAAGTGGGATTTCATACCCAAGATTCGAAGGGATCGTTGGAATCCCTGGGGAATTCCCATGTACCTGTCATAAGTCTAAGCGTGGAAAACCAAAGGTCACACAAATAGCGGAAGTAAAGCATAATACAAAGGGGTGCCACGGCAGAGCCGGGTCAAAATATGATCAACCATTCAAATTCGAGCCGTAATTAAATTGGTGAAGTTGGAATCTCAACTCTCTCTTTCCGCCATGTTAGACCCCGCGGTCATGGACTCAAATCAGCATCAACAGTAGTAAGCATAACGGATACCTAAAAAATTTGATATGGGGCGGGATCAGATCGATGCCCACTTTAGCTCTGCATCCCAACCCTAAGCACACATATACGCTATACCTAATAAAGATGCTTCTAGATGCGTGGCGGAGTATTAACACACTAACATGCTCCTAAGATCAAGTACATAATAATAATAAGGCCTTAGCACAGAATACCAAGTGGTATATCCCTCTCCTACCTCCACCCCCTTCCGATAGGGCGGAGACTGGCCAGCTCGTGAATGCATTCCATCATAATCGGGCGGCACGCATGCCTAACCCGCTCCACAATAAAGCCCGCATGCATCTCATAATATAAGGAAGTTCATGACTCGATTGACTCAGGACGGGACCCGATGAGACTAGGTCGTCCTATAACCCTAGCAATGACTCTAGTTACTTCACAGATAACGGCCGTTCTGTTTACATACACATAAAGAAATAGAATGCTCAACGGTCGATGCAACCTAGCATGGTACTACATGGCATGCTGATCATGAATGCAAGCACCTAGTATATCATGCACCTAAAGCAGGGAATAGCTCTATTCAATCTGAGTAAGCTCCGAAGAGACTTACCTGGCTATGCAGCACAGCATAATAGGAAGTCTGGCACACATCAATCATAGCACAAGGTATCGCCTAGATACATATCAGAACACATATATAAGTCTATGTCTAATCATTCAAACACTCAAAGCATACATCATTCAACGAGAATAACAACCATATCACAATCGTCATTTCTTCAAGTTCAACCATTCATCCCATTATCATATTCCCCAATACCATACCGTTCTCATCATTCCATGAATCCACATTCATATATTCATAACCGTATATTCGCATATCACATAGCTCAAGTGCATCATATTCATCATATCTCAACGCATAAGTTAACGATAAATAATCTTAACATTTCATCATGCTATTAGTCAATCAATCATGCCATTAGTCCGCACAAATCATGATATTAGACAATCATCACACCAATCATGCTAGTTAGTCATCGAGCACATAATTCTCGAGTTAGTCCCGAAACCCGTTTTGAAAATCGAGTTGACTAGTTAGAAATTCCGTCATTGGAAAATGTTCATCAATTTCCTTTTCAATCCAAGTTCAATTAAGATATTTAAAATCCCAGAATAATATTTTATAATATGTAGCAACTCATTTATTTTAATATTTATATACTTAAATAAAAGCCTTAAAATTTAAAACTCATTTCACATTTATTTAATATTTATAGAAGTCTTAAAACCCCTTTTTCATTAAATCAAAAATATTCAAGGTAAAATTAGGCCCAATCCCTGTTTTCTTTTACCCAATCTCGGCCCAGGTGGAATAGGCCCAAGCCATCCCATTCCTCTCTTCACTTTGAAATCAGAGGAGAGCACAAGAGGTGGGGCCCAGATGACGTGGCATGGCGGGACCCACACCCGGCCTCCTTCTCCTACCTCTGAAGACCCGCGCCCGGTCCTCCGCTTCTTCTGAAATTGGAACCGCCGGCGAGCTCGCCTTCCTCCTCGCTCATCCTCTCGCTCACACTCCCACTCCGACCCGGCTCCTCTCTCTCCCTTGCTCGCTCTCGCCAACCTCTGCTGCTCTCCGGCGTCCTCGCATCCGCTCCCTCGCACGGCTCAGACTAGCTCTCGATTTCACAATTAGCCTCCCCGATTCGCTCTCACGCTCACTCCCCAGTTAGATCAGGCAACAACGAGGTGAAATTGACACTCGAAATCGAACAACGGAAATAAAAAGGGAGGTTAAGGGCTCACCGAAGGATCTCGACACTCACCGGAAGCGCGAAGCGGCTCGTCGGAAGCTCGATCTGGAGTCGTCGAAGGGGGGTTATCGCCGGGGATGATCTGGGAGAGTGGAAGGGCATTAAAGTTGCGCCTTTACGCTAATAGGAGGTGAAAGAGAAGAGAAACGGAGTTACGGAGGCTCACCAAGTCAAGCGCGAAAACAGAGGAAGAAGCGACGACGGGGTTGTTCTCGGCTCGTCGGAGAAGATGGCGAAGGAGATGCGGCTGCTGATCTAGCCGAGGAGGAAGAAGATGGGTGCTGGAGAGGCTCGGCCTTTGGACAACGAAAACCAGAGGGGGGGAGACGGGAGCAGCTCGGGTTTGGGTTTTGAGAGTGAAAGGAAAATCAGAAGGATTGAAGGGATGGTTGAGGGGGTGTGAGTGTGTGGGATTTCTAGGATTCAAACCAAGAAAAGGGGACTGCTGCAGGTATACAAACAGGGAGGGGATTCAGAATTGGCATGTTAAGGGGCTAGGTTTTGACTCTTTACCACAAATAGGAGAACCAACAAGGTAAGGAAGGAGGGTGTGAGGAGGACATGTAGCTAAGAGTAGAAATGGATAGCTGGAGGAAAAGAGGTTGGGTTGTTGCTCCTATCGATTTCAGAAGGGGGAGGGATAAGATGAAGACAGAATGAGAAGGAAAAGCAAAGATCCCAAGTGATCCCAAAAATCAAATCTCCAAGATACCCGAAAACAAATCTCAAAACCCGCTCTCTCAATTCTATCCCGATCCGACCAAAATAACGTTCAAAACTATGAGGATATCGACATCCGGAGGAATTTATTTTATTTTATTTTATTTTATTTTTTGAATGCCGAGGTGAAAGACGAAATCGGTTTTTAAGGTTAAAATTGGGTCGGAATTCGCTTTAAATTCATTTTTAATTTCCTTTTTTTTCCGAAAAAAAAAAATTAATATTTAAAAATCCGAGCCTTTACAAAAGCTACTAGCTAATATCTCTAGATAAGTCAAAAATTTCAAGGCACTTCAATGTAAATATACAAACACGTTATTAAATAGGAAAAGTGGAACCAAACCCTAGTTATTAAGCGATAAAAATAAAATAACAAAATTGTTGATGTTGTCGAAAAAAACATAAAAACTCAATTTTAAGCCCTGAAATGATCTATGATGGCCGAAAAAGACCATAGGTCACCGCATAGCAGTGAGTTTGAACCGTTGCGCGATTCCCTATCCGGAAAGGTATCATAATAGAGAATCCGACACTGGATGCTTGATATCACTTCTACCGAGACCGCATATATTCTAGGCAAGCATCTCTAGTTTCAAATTAAGCTTGATGACATGGTTTTTAATAATTAAAAAACTCATGTCAGCACAAAAAAAAATCAACTTTCCACCTCAAATATGCTAAGATGTCAGCATTTATTTCCAGAAGATGTCAACATTTACATGTTTCTAGAAGATGTCAGCATTTATTTCCAGAAAATGTCAACATTTATATGTTTCCAGAAGATGTCAGCATTTACAAGTTTCTAGAAGATGTCAGCACATTCAAGCACATCTAACAATATATTGTTCATATCTCAGCACTCACAATTATGAGGGAAAAGAATCTGATATATGTCAATGTCATCTCACAATTATGAGGGAAAAGAATCTGATATAGGTTAATGTCATCTTTTTGTAGTGTCAGCAGACTAACACAACAACCTTATAAAAAGAAAAAAAAAAGGAAATGGAAAGGCTTTATTTTAAATATTCCCAAGTTACTAGAAACATCCATTTCAGAAGATGTCAGCATTGAAGATGTCATCATGAAAGATGTCAGCATTGAAGATGTCATCATTTACAAGCTTCACAACTACAACAACTACTGCTCGATGTTTGCAACAATGAATAAGAAACAAAACAACCATTCTAGTGTATATGTGCAAAATAATGCAAGTTCTAGCAGTAACAACAATGGCTTCTTTTACACCTTTTCAATTAAAAACCAAATTCAGATCTAAATATGCAGACTTCAGATTCGAGCAAAGGCCTATATTCTGATCCCTAAATTCATATTCGAGCAAATTGCAAGTCCATCGACTTCAGATTCGAGCAAATCCCTAAATTCAGTCTGTAAAATTTACCAGTCCAAAACAAGAAGCTTTTGCAGCCTGTATGAACAGCAAAATCTGAAGCTGCTGCAAAAATCTGAGAAATCTGATTTTGTTCCGATAATGATTTCACAAATCACAACAAAAAAAATCTTAGAAATCAGAATATGCACAATGAGTTCCCTGAACCATTACATACATAAAGTTTAAATTTGTGACTCAGAATTGTTACATTACGGGTAAATTAGTGTGAATTATCCAAAACCCAAACAGATTCAATTGCCGCCATCAAAGTGAAATTCAGAAAATAGAAATAGGTTAGGATAAAGGAGAAGAAGAAGATGATACCAGGAGGTGCAATCGATTGCCATCATCGACACCAGTTGGATCTCGCCGCTGCACACGGGCCATATCGCCAACGGTGGAGCTTCGCCACCACTGCAATCGCCTCTGCCTTCAATCCCTGTTGCCGGCACGGAGAGAGCACACATCCTATGAATCTGGATCTCCGTCGTCCTCTGCCTTCTGGATCTCGACGGAGAGCGTCATCGCCGACCTCATCAAACCGTCGCCTCCGCTGCTCGGATCCTGCAACTGCAGCTTCGTTTTGGCTTCTTCAATGGCAGGCCGTCTTCTTCGAGCATCAGATCCGACGAAAAAGGGAATCTGTAATGGAGGAGATTGAGGGTCTTCATCAGATTGAGCGAGGTCGTCGTTGGAGGCGAGAGAGGAGGCGAGGTCGGCAACACCGGCTCCAAGCTCTACCAGGTCGCCGACATCCGCATCTTTTCCGTCGTCCTGATGCAGATACAGGTCGCCGCTCTACCAGGCCGCTCCTCCTCATCTATATCCCGCCGATGATTGCTGCGGTGGTCTCAACGATTCGAGTGAGGGAGAATCAACGGAAGAAGGCAGCGACGACGATGATGCAACGGTGGCGAGATCTCTGTATCGTCTTCCTCCTGCTCGTCCTTCACCAACTTCAGGCGGAGCTTTCTCTCTCTTTCACAAATTGGGGAATCAGATTAGGGATTTTCACTTTAGAAGGAAGGGTAATATCGTCAATTAACCATCCGAAATTAGAAAAGTGGACATTCCACTAATTTTTACAAAAGCTAGGACAAACCTCAAATTAGGGCGAAAATTTGTGCCTTCGGCACAAATTTTTTCTTTTTTTAATAGGAAAAAATAACGATGTTTTATTGTAAATCAAAGATGTGTTATTAAAAAATGACATAATTTATTATCGTATTATATAAAAATCTTTATATTTTTTTTACCTTTGGTGGTAAACCGGCTCAAGGTAAACCTTGGATCTTTATGTTGCTTTAACCTAAACAACAGTGAACTTATA
This sequence comes from Persicaria maculosa, assembly GCA_963922045.1. Taxonomy (NCBI): domain Eukaryota; kingdom Viridiplantae; phylum Streptophyta; class Magnoliopsida; order Caryophyllales; family Polygonaceae; genus Persicaria; species Persicaria maculosa. The sequence goes on along the minus strand of OY998256.1, from coordinate 11,135,139 downwards.
AAATTGCCCCCCCTTTCAAAAAATTTCTTGCAGTTTAGTGAAGTTTACCCTAGTTTAGGTGCAAGGTTTTGTGAAATTTGTTGCAAAAATATACTATATAAAAAAAAAGAAATTCCGTTTGGTACTCCTGAGGTTTTGACAATTCCGCTTGGTGCCCTAAGGTTTTATTTTATCCGGATGGTGCCCCTGAGGTTTGTCAAAAGTCCGCCTCATGCCCAAAACTCATATTTTCACTTTTTGAAATCAATAAAATGACCCATTATTTTTCCTTATTTCACAAGACCCCCTTTTTTTTAACAATGAATAAAATTACCTATTATTTAAGTAAATCCAACATAAAAATGAAAAAAAAACACCTTTTATATATTTTTTCAATAAAAGCACACATAATTTCCAAAATTTTAGCAAAAATTCACCCATTGTTACAATTTTTTTTAGAAGAAAATCAATTTTTATTTTTAACATTACACAAAAGATTCATTATTTTTAATATTTTGCAAAAAAAAAATCTCATTATTTGTCAAACATTATACATACATAACATACCACCCATTATTTATAAAAAATTTGCATCAATCCATCCTCACATTTTGTGAATAAAAAAAATTGACCTATAAACTACAAAAAGGAAAAAAAAAAAATCATAAAACCATACTTTGGATAAAAAAAGGGAAAACTAATTAAAATACCCTCACCTTTGCGAGTATGGTAAAATTATATCCTCAACTTTCAAATGTAATAAAAATATCCCGACCTTTGAGGGTAGTGATAATATATTACCACAAGTTTTTTCACGAGTCAAAAATGTTGACAAGGCAGCCTACGTGGATTTTTTTACAAGCGTTTTCTTAAACAGTGTACTTAGGAAAAAAAATAAAGAGCTTGACTGGGTTCATATCCAACGTCTTTTCCTCCCTCATGTCTTCTTCCGTGATCGCCTCTTGAATTGGCTTCCAGGTCTTTCAGGTTGCTCATGGTTCCTCTTTAATGCCAGTCTTTCTCCCTCGTGGTCGACTATCTTGAATTGTCTCTCTCTCACATCTTCTTAACCTCTGATTCGTTCACGGACTTGGTTGGGTAAGTTTAATTTTTCCCCTCTTCGTTTTTATTGTCGGTTTAGTTTTGTTGTCCGTTTGGTGTTAGGAATAGTCGTGTTGTGTTAATTTGAGGCAATTTTGATCGGATTAGTTGCTTGGTTGAATCAATTTTGTTTTTCGGGTTTAATTTGTTATCGTTTTTTTCCCTAAGGAAACCGTTCAAGAAAACCAAATTTCCGTGCTAATTTGTAAAAAAGGCTTCCACGTATGCTGTATTGTCAAAAAAAATCAACGTAGGCTACCTTGTCAGCATTTTTGATCCGTGAGAAAACACGGGGTAATATATTACCACCACCATCAAAGGTCGGGATATTTTTATTACATTTGAAAGTTGAGGATATATTTTTACCATACCCCCAAAGGTGGGGGTATTTTAATTAGTTTTCCCTAAAAAAAATCTCCTTTATTCTAATTGAGTATTAGGTAAAAAAAATCACCCTCTTATTCATCAATCCACCCTTTATTTTTTACATTACTTTTTCCAATAAAATTCTAATAGAGTATTGGGTTAGATTGATAAATTAGGATGGTTCATGATGGGTCAACTCGATCCGACATTTTCAGTTCAGGTGAAACCCAAAGACCCGATTTTAAAAGAAAATGATAATTATAATGTATTTCTTTCTTATACAATAAACTATTGTGGCTAAATATTAAATTAAAAAAAAATCCGGGTTTACGGATTGGACCGAAAAAAAAAATATACTACCAAAATATTGAGCCACCATATGATCAACCGCGTTTACAATTGTTAAAATTTAGTGAATTATAGGTTAAATATTATTTTGGAAAATAATAGGTGTTAAATATTGTTTTGAAAAATAACGAGTGTTTTTATTTTATTTTTTCAAAGTATGGAAACTAATATGTCTTTTGTATAATTTTAAAAACCGTAATGATTTTGTTTTAAAATTTTTGGAAGAAGGGTGATTTTGTGATAAAAGTTTTGGAAATAATATGTGATTTTGTTAAATTTTAGAAATAAAGGTGTTTTTTTAATTTTATCTTGAATTTAGATAAATAATAGGTAATTTTGTTCATTGTTAAAAGTAAAAGAGGTTTTGTGAAATAAGGAAAAATAATGGGCCATTTTATTGATTTAAAAAAATGAAAATATGAGTTTTGGACATGACGGACTTTTGGCAAATCTTAGGGGCACCATCCGAACAAAATAAAATCTTAGGACACCAAGCGGAATTGTCAAAACCTCAGGGGCACCAAACGGAATTTTTCTAAAAAAAATTAGAGTGAGGCTTTAGACAAGATCCCAAAACGACTATTGTCAAGACAATTTTAAGTAATTTAACGCAGGTCCTTTTCACTTTTTTCAAACAAATTACAAAAAGGTCCAAAGCTCTCATCTACGAATCAAAGCGAATGAAAAAAACCTAAATCCGTCGAATGAATTGTTTGCTCGAAAACTGGCCAAAATCGGTGAAATTTATCAAGGAGCGAATTGACCGACACTCACTTTCGTATGTCGATCAATTTAGATGATTATCGAATGACATTCAAGGGTTATTTGTAGTCGTCGTTTGATAAATCTCTCGAACTCGGAGAGGACGAGGTAAATAAGGAACCTCGACAAATGATGTTGAGGGTACAAAGGAGGCTCGGCAAAAGTTGTTGAGGGTATGAAGGAACCTCGGCAAAAAGTGGTGAGGGTACACAAGAGGCTCGGTGACAGTAGCCGAGCATATATCATCACCTCGTGAGATTTACAGGAGTCTTTTGTCCGACAGTAAGCCATGAAAAAACGTCAAAAAAACCAACTCCAATCGCAACAAAACGAGCAATTTCTTTCGTTTTCGTTACAATTGCTACTCATAGTTCAACTCAAACAACACCCAAATCAACAACAATCAAACAGAACACACAAACAACAACCAATTTAATCAATTTCAATTCTAATTTCAAACCCTAAAACACACAATTTCTTGAAATAAAAACCATTAAAATCAAGGAAAAATGACCAAGAATAATACCAACTATCACCCGTGAACCAAAAAAAATACGAACTTTAAAATTGACCAATTGGTGTACAAACTATACCCAATTAAACCGACTTTGATACCATGACTAAATTTATAAAGAAAAAAACAATTTAAACTAAAAACATAATTAACAACAATTTTGGGAACATTTTTTAAATTTGGGAGAAATTAGATGAAAGCTCATCGTCTTCTTCGGATCTTCCTGTTATTCATCGCCATTGCCGAGGTCGGGGCTGCGGTTGGAGGAGGATTGGTGGGAGCCGGCGGAGGAATCGCTGGAGCGGGAGTGGGAGTGGCCGGAGCGGGGGGTGGGGTGGTCGCCGGTGGCGGAGAGGGTGGTGGGGTGGCCGACGCCGGAGGAGGAATGGTGGGAGGAGGAGAAGCAGCCGGCGACGGGGTCGATGGGGGAGGAGCTGCGGTCACCGGTGGAGGGGGGATCTAGGCGGAGGAGTAGAAGGAGGGGGAGTGGAGGTCGGAGGAGATTGGGTGGCCGGCGGCCATGGAGATGAACAGTACTTGACTACTTTTTTTCAATTTTATAAAATTTTCCCGGATTTTTTGTTAATTATATTTTGAGGTTAAATTGTTTTTTCGTTTCTAAAATTTAGGCATGGTATCAAAATTGGTTTAATTGAATATAGTTTGTACACTAATTAGTCATTTTTAAAGTTCGTATTATTTTTGGTTCACAAGTGATAGTTGGTATTATTCTTGGTCATTTTTCCTAAAATCAATTGTAAATAAAGCTTCTTGCCTTAAATTTAATAGATTTGTTGAAAGCCCTCACAAATCTATCGCAATGAATAAGGTATGAGTGATTTCTCTCTATCGTTTGTGGCCCGTCCAAGTGAAACGAGGTTGAATCGCGTTAGTTTTCAATTCTTCTCTCGGACAGATTTGTAATTGTATTTTTAGAATGGGAAGGACTTGTGTGCAATTTTATGAAAATAGTCTTGTCAATAGCCCTTTTAGCGAAAAAGTGTGATGACTTTTGAGTCGTAATTTGAAATAAAACCAATTTCAGGCGGGTTTGTGATATTGTTTAATTTTCGGGCGATTTTTTGAAACTTAGCCAAAGAGATAATCTCCTAGTGTCGGCGGTAGTAGCTCCGGTAACCCCTGTATCTCAAGTTCGCCTAAACCGATCAAATCGCCCCTCTTCCTCGGAGTCCACGGAATTATATAAAGATCGGAAGTGTTTGATGCTTTCATCCAGTGAAAAAATTGTTCAAACTGGTTCTGAATCTTCCTCCAAGGGGAACCTCAAATTTTTTTCGGTAGGTTTTGATAATACAGTCAATTGAATCTCCAATGTACTTGTTTAAGCTTTCCATTGTCAACTGGTTGGTTACTGATGCCTCCCTCCCTCCCTCCCTCTCATGTCTATTTCATCAATTTCATATATTTATTACGCTAATTTAGGTTTTCTGCTTAATTGATGGCTGGTTCTTTCTTCACGGTTGTCATTTCAAGTTCAAATTTTGATGGCTAGTTGAATTTTTTGTCTGTTCATAGTAATCTAATATCCTAAATCTCCAATCTTTACCTATTGTACTCTTCTGCCTATCTCTTCCCGTCTTCAGCATTTGAAGACTTTCGTTACTCGATTTGAGCAATTTGGGAACTATTGATATACATGATTTGCACTTTCTGTGACTATTTGATATCGATTTCATTCTTATTTTGCTCAATGGTGATGTAGAATTTGCTTTGTGGCGGTAAACTGTATTTGATGGAGGGCAAAAGAGAATCCGTGCCACAAAAATGTCTTCCTCTCTCCTTCTCGGGCACATGTCCTGCTGCTGTTATGATTTACCTGGATTGTATAGTGAATCGCTGCATTAAGCCTGGAATGTTTCTTGCATTTTCATCCTTCTTAGTCAGGTAAGTCCGTAAGGGATTGTTTCTTGCATTTCAATTTTCAGTCGAGGGGTTTTGGCTTCTTAGCGAGGTGTATTGTGATACTGCTCTTGAAATGTATGAGCTATATGCAAAGTTACTTGTACTGGGCATGTTAATCAGTTCTGGCTTATAAGAGCAGAGGCGCTTTTGTGTTTATCTAGTAGTAGGAAATGTAGTTTTAGGCCAGCTGCAATGGATAATAGAGCAACCACTTACATATCTTAATTTTACACACAAAATGTTTTGTTAATGTGGCTTATTGAAGAAGCGAGAGGATTCATCTTTTTACGCGATTGTCCCAACCATCCTAATTTCAATCAACTCTTTTACATGGTGACGGCTTAAACATTTTTATGTTATTGACATTATGTACTCTGAGTGACTGGATTGATGAGGGAAATGGATGCAGATTGGTTTGTCAAGTTTGTTATTGGGATAATTCTTGTGTTTTTTTTTTCCTCACCTTAATTCAGTTTAAATCTTCACACTGTGTATATTATATCATTTGAATAAGGTTATGAGAAACAGTACAAGATGTACTCTTATTATTTTTCATGCGTTTCCCCAGGAACCATATCAAACAACTTCTTCAATGAAAAATAACAATACCAAGTTTCTATCTCTTGGTCTTGCATAATTCACAGTCATAGTTTATATTGAGTCTGATGCGCGCTCGTCTAAGTGAGCTGATAAAAGAGCAAAGCTAAAAGAAGCCTAAATACCCTAACTTAGCATAGTCGAATGAAGAGTCTTTGCTTGCCCTTTTTTGATGCCTATTCTTTTAGTTTGTCATCTGAATGAAAACAGTTGAAGTTGTAATAAAAAAAACGAAAAAAAAACTTATGTCATGAAAGCTGCATAAAAGAGAACTAGCTCAAAACGTGTGTTAGGGTATGTGTGTGATTTGCTTCTGAAGCTAAACCCGTGTACTGCTACCGAATGTTTCATCTTTTCCTTCAGCAATCATCATAGTACCTTAGATTTATTGTCACCATCCATAGGCACTTTGCTAAGGAGAAGTTTTATGGTATAATTTCGAAGAATAATCATATTCGTACTCACATGGAAAACATAATGTTTGGCAGAAAAGCCACAAAAGATGTAGAGAAGGGAATGCAACCGCTTGCAAGGCAGAGATTGGGCTAATAATCACTTTGCTTGTTGACATGCATATTGCAAGAGGCTTAGAGAAACACAGAGGAGAAATCAAATGTCAAGGTATACTCTTATTACTTGCTCGTTGAGCTGTTAAATCTTGGTCAATATTTCTTACACCAACAACACTCCTTTGTACTCCCTCCGTTTCAAAATAAAAGTCGTTTAGACTTAGTGCATGCTTTTTAAGGAGGTAAAAACTCTAAAATATATTATTTTTTAAATCAGTTTTTTCCCATAATTTCATACTTGTTACTAACAAGTATAAAATTATTTAAAAAATTGATTAAAAAAAGTATTTTATAGAGTTTTTACCTCATTAAAATGCGTGTTGAATAGTAAAGTGACATTTATTTTGAAACAGAGGGAGTATTTAGTAACTAGATGACTGTAGGAGTGTAGCTATATGAGGTGTGAGCTAAAACAAGACAATCATGATAGCCGGAAAGCTATAACTTCAATTTTTGGGTTAGTTTGTGCTTGATTACTCCTCTGTTCCATAATAAAAGTCATTTGACTTTTCTGCACACATTTTAAGGAGATAAAAAACTATATGAAATATTATTTTTTAATGAATTTTTTTTTATAAGTTCATACTTATGACTAATAAGTATAAAATTATTTTAAAAAATTAATTAAAAAAAAATATTTTATTATATTTTTACCTCCTTAAAAAGTGTGCACTAAAAGACAAACGACATTTAATTTGGAACAGAGGGAGTATATGATAATCAAAATTTAACAATTAAAAAAAGGAAAAAGTAAATAGGTAAGAATTAAATTGAGAGGACACAATTGACATCATTTTTGTTCCCAAATTGAGAGTGTGTAAAAGCTAATGGAGAATTAAAAAGTGATTTGAAAGGGGAAAGCGAGCGACTCAAATGGAGGGAGAGCAATTTTGTAGAAGTCGACACCTTTTTATCGGATATTTAAAAAGATAAAATAACATCAAAATAGTTTCCTCCTAGTTTCATACTAACTTATTTACATTTTTTAATTGTTAAAATTCTATTAGAATATTATATACAAGGAGTGGTAAAATTGTAATTTATCAAATTTAACCTATATTTGGATGGAATATATTCGGGGATGGTTGATTGATGGCGTTTATGACAAATGGGTGTATTTAAAGGGTGATTTTATGCAATTTGACCAATTATTAATGATGTTGGGTATTGTTAAAGTCGGTTGGGTTGGGTCTGGTGGAGTCAAAATGTTAAGGTCGTGTGTGGGCCCACATATGGAAGGCACAAACAACACATAAACTAACAACTTATAGCCTATAGGAGTCAAGATGTTAGAGAAAGGTCGTGTGCGAGCCCATATATGGGAGACATGAATAACCCAAAACCCAACGGGGTTCCATCTGAAAATGACAAGAGTAGTATGTCAAGCTTACATATTGTTTAAGACATCTCAATATTTCCGATGTGGGAACCACATTCCAACAATTATCTCTTAATTTGTTGGGCTTCCAGAGGGCCTATGAAATGTAAGGACTGGCCCAATATTTTTAGAGAATGAACTCTCTCTCCCCATGGAAAATAGATATTGTTGTGTTGCTCAACATCCTATTTCTAAGCAATATTCAGTCTTGTGAGTTTCATATGCTAATTATGTGGAGGCCTGTATTTTTTTTCACAAGTACACAGGTAGTAGTAACTAGTAACAACACCTATTCCAGGTTTCATAATATCTCTGATACTAGCACTCAGAGCAAAGTGATCAACTCTTTACATTGTTTTTGGCCTTGGGTGCTGATAATGGATCTTCTTGTGAGCTATGGTGAGTGAACAATATTCAGTTTTATGGTTTTATATAATCTCGGTTTTTTTTTGTGTGTGTGAGGGGGGGGGGGGGCAAGAAAGTTTCCGAATTTATGACATTTCCAGCATCAGCTATTACATTTAAGTAGTGTTGAATCATGCACATTAACTCATTAAATTTGTGCTCTGTATATAGTCTGTGCTTTTATTTGATTTCCGTTTTTCCGTTGCGTTTTGAATTTTGTGATAGTTTAGGACAGAGTAGAAGGTCCATCTTTGAGTTTATTCTTTTTATAGTGGTCTTCTGTTTGCCTCATTAGTTGCTAAATTAATTTAATCTCATATAATCTATTGGATCATTAGTTTGGAGTGTATGTAAATTTTCACCTTGTTTCATCTAATCGATTATTTTTCTTTTTTAATTGAAGGTAATGAGTATTATCATATTAATATAATAGTAATATATATTCTGCGAGCACGAATGCGGTTACTATAGTAAATCTTTGGAACTACATAATTGATTTTTATGTTATTTGGTGGTGTCATTGATGAGAATTGAATTCTATTCTCTAGTCCTGACATTTTATCTCTAATGTGTGCATTTTTTCACGAGTATTGCCTACCCATCTTTCTTTTTTTGAATCCCGGGTAAATGCAATAATTTTCGGTTTAATATCTCTAAAGTAGTAGCTGATCTTGCTTTTTCCCCAAAGGAGGACTGTTTTCCGGGTGCTTCCATTTTTTAAGGCCCCAGAGAGTGCGAACATTTGCAGAGCAGTTTCATTGAAGGTGAGTACTCCACTCTCTCGCACAATTCTGTAGATTCTCGTACAATTTCTTCTTCCTTGTTTTCACCATTTTAGGTTCTTAGGCTCTCGAATTGGTTTTGGTTTGCTGTGTTATTTATGGGGAACTTTTGACACTAGCAGCATACATTGATTCGCATCCGAGGGTGTGTGATTTATGTTCATCTAATTTTCCCTCTTCCATGGGTAAAAATTATGTATCCGTGCTTGATTTTTATAAAACCCTTTAATCATCTCCTATACACCAGCTTTTGTTGTTTTTGAAATTTCTGCAGATTTGTGTGCTATCTGTTAATGTGATCTGGTTGTAAATGTGTAAAAGCTACTTGTGGTAAAGATGTATCTGGAGTTGTGTCGGATGACTTTCTTAGTCAATTGCATATGTCGGAAATTCCATTTTAATATTTGATATGTGTTCCATTTATTTCTGTACTGAAAAGGAATGCTTCAACTGGTACGAATCTTGTTATCCTTTTGTCTTGAAAATTCGCGACTGCCAAAAATTCATGCAAATCGTGGTGTTATTTTCGCTTTTGACTTGGATTCTGCTGTCAAAAGTTTTGGTGTGGTATTCAGGAATTTAGCAGCCTTTTAAATCATATCGTAGCAAAAACTCAAGTAAACGGAGCCCTTATTCCCATCCATAAAAAATTGTAATTTGCACACCCAAATTACAATTCTGTCAAGTCATTGGCCCGACAGGTTTGTTTTTTAAAAAAAATCGCCTGTCGGCCCGACAGAAAGCCTTAAATTTTACCAGCGTAATGTTTCTGTTTCTGCTTATTGGTGAATGTTAGGTTGCCATAGTTTGTATGATAAATTTTTGCCATAGTCAGGTGTTGCTGTTTCTGCTCATTGATAAATTGATGTCACAAGACAGAAGTTTCCGAGTTTACTTATGGTTTGTATTTGGTAAAAGGAGAATGGAGAAAGTACTAGCATTTGTCTGCTGGCTATTATTGTTTATTTTCTGTATCTGAAGTTCTATTATAATCTGCAATAACTAAACCTCATTTTAAGTCTAGTTTACTAGTTAATCTGGGTCAATTTATGTACATATTGCCGAATCTTGGTATATTTTCTGCGGATTAACTTAAGCTTGGATATTGATCATATTTGAAAAAAGCATCTAGCGTCTAATTCAGATTTTTTTTAACTTAATACATGCAGAACTTATGGCAAATGTTTCTAGTAACGATGCTTTGCATCCTACAGGCAAACAAGTTACAAGAAGCTATTTGCCACAGAGAACTCCCAAGGTGAAATTTCTTCCCCCTGAAGAGGTCATAAAGCTAATGTCAAGAAATCGAGTCCGGTGCAACCACACCAATGTCAGAAAGCCCAGCAGGTTGGAGCTGCAAAGATTGAATCACAAAACAATTAGTTCATTAGATTCGAGGACTGGAAAAACTCATCAAGAGAGCAATCAGACACCAAAACCACCAGCTGACCGTTCCGATGGATCTAAATCATGCTTGCTGAAATCCAACCCTAAAACTAATTCAAATCGCTGTGGTGCCTCTGTTGTCCCTCACCAGAAACCTGAATCTGGAGTGCCCAAGAAAAAAGGTTCAGGTGAAGAAAAAGCACCGGCCCATAAGAGAAAATCGGCTGATGAAGATGGTTCAAACAATGCCAAACTAACAACTCATGCAGAAGTGGAGGGTAGCAATCCTTGAGCAGCATCACCAAGAGTCTCAATAACATAACTGCGTTATCGGTTCTTTACTGGTTTGCTTATCGTGACTTGTGTATGTCGAAATATAGCACTATGGAAGTATGGAGTATGGTTAAGAGACAGTGCTAGATTTTAAGATGGTGTGGACTTTTATAGGGCAAATTGTGATAGGGTTTTTATCATATGGCTTAATTTCTAGTAATGTTTATGCAGTATGTTGAAATATTTTGACAGTTTTTTAGCAGTTATGATTATGAATGGCCTGATTTGGTCACTTTACTCTGTTAAATACATTTGGTGGGATTTTCAGAGTTTGCTGATATAGTGATTTGAATATCAAAGTATGAGGAAAGTTGGGGTTCATAAACACACCACTGATTTTTAGTGATACACCGCTAAAGTTGCAAAACTACTGTCAGATGCGCTAAAAATTCAAGACCATAAAAAAATCCACAAGAAGCTGCGGTCTGCCATGGGAGGAGTGTTTTTTTTTTTAAATAGGTATAGGAACTCCGCAATATGTTGTGCAGTTTCCATATTTAATTTTTTTTTTTTCCTCTAAATTTTTGACACATTTGACAAGATTTTTGGGAATTGCTTTGTATTTGTCTCGGGAAAATTGTTTGGCAGAGGTAGAAACAGGGTCATTCTATGAGCTGAGTACTCGAGTAGTCCAAGCTCAGTAACGGACCGGGCTCGTTTGTTCACAAAACAAGCCGAATATCAACACATTGTTAAACTTGGTTTTAATTGAGACTCGACTCAACTAGACTCGAGCTTGAACGAGGTAAAATAAAGTTCTAAACGCTAGAAGGAAACCTTAAAAAAGGTTTGAAACGGGCTTGTTCATTTACAAAACAAGTTGAATATGACGATGCACTACGATAAATAACAATCTTTACGATTACATGAGTAAATAAGAGTGTACATGACACAAACACGGAAAATGGATGGACGCGGCTCGAGGTTCAGACTCAAGGCGCCGTCATCGGATGGGAAGCCACTACCTTCATCCTTACACTAAGTGTTCCAACTAGTGTTACACTTGTCATCAGACCAATACCACTTGTCTCGAGCAAGGCGACACGTGGCAAGCATGAAGGGATTTGAAATCTCACCCTTTCACCTATAAATACGAGGCTTAAGGAAACTTAAAAAGGGGTCGGGAATGGGAATCTCGAATGGATTAGGTCGGATTCCTTGGCTTTGAGCACCCCCTCTTAAGCGGGATTAGTCTCGACCAGCAAGAACCGACACCTAACGGAGTCCGAGGGAGGAAGGTGGTCCGCGAATACCCCGAGCTCGGATCGGCACAGGTTAGGGTACGCGAACGGAGGTCTCGTTGCGTATATCAGATAAGCCCGATCACCCGAGTTCGCCTGCTTTCTACTCGCTCCTGGAATCCGATGGAACGGGATTCAAAAATCGAGATTCGTCAGAATATGCTTGGTTTTAATTGAAACTCGACTTGAGCTTGAAAGAGGTAAAAAGAAGTTCTAAACACTAGAAGGAGAGCTTGAAAAAGGTTTGAATCGGCCTTGTTCATTTACAAAACGAGTTGAATATGAGCTTGAATGAGATAAAAAATAGTGTTGAAACTTAACTCGACGGTTCGAGCTCAAAAAAAAAAGTTCTAAATGCTAGAAGGAGAGCTTAAAAAAGGTTTAAATCAGCCTTGTTTATTTATAAAACGAGTTGAATATGCTTGGTTTTAATTAAAACTCGACTCGATTTGAGCTCCAACGAGGGGGAAAAAGAGTTTGAAACGCTAGAAGGAGAGCTTGCAAATGTTTGAATCGGCGTTGTTCATTTACAAAACGAAAAAATGAGGTAAAAAAATAGTGTTATTCGCTAGAAGGAGGGCTTGAACCTCCGACTTTGTGGTTAACAGCCACACGCTCTAACCAACTGAGCTATTCCAGCTGATGTGGTTGTTATCCTATTTTAAATACTAAGAAAATAATTTCATTAGAATATTCTATTAAATATCCTTCCAAAATTCCAAATTCAGAAGGCTGATGTTTTTGCCCAATTAAAAAGTGCCAATGGATATGCAATTGCCATATTTATGCCATCAGATATTTTTTTTTTTAAATTATCTTATAGTCCACACTATACTACAAGTTTATTTCACTCTTCGTGCTTTGTCTCTTCCTCCTTGCCCCAGATTTGGGTCATTTCAGGTCAGCGCTTCTTCCTGTTCTTCCATTAGTATTTTCAGCCATTTTTACACCTACCCAGGCCAGATGTTGATTTCCATTCTCAACTGAGCTTGATTGAGAATTAATATCGAAATAAAGTTGAAATTGAAACTATTATAAGATTCATATCTGCACCTGTTTTGTTTGCTTCAAAGCTATGATTGCTGTACAGTTCAGTTCGTTTGGCTAATCTTCAACTACATCCTTGCAGCTACTGAATCCAACTCTTTGAGGGTCGTTTGGTATAACTTCAGTTATCAGGTTAGATTGTCATTCCCGTGGTTAGTTTTTGGAATCACCCATCCAGAGTTTGAGGGTTTGATCCCCATTCCAACCCGATACGGGATGCACATTGAATTGATTTGTATAATTGGGAAAATCTAGCAAATTTATTTGTGTGAATGTTCAGTATTGTTCACTTTGAAGACCAAACTGATTGTTTATGCCTTTCCTTTGTAATTACATAAATTGATTTCATTTCTTTCTTTCTTTCTGCCTAATTTTCCCCTATGAAATTCAATTTAGGCTGCTTAGGAAGGATGAGAGTTTGTGGTTTGATGCTGCTTCTGCTCTTATGGGCTTGCATAGGCCTCAAGGGAGCGATTTCACATGGCGATCAACCGCTATCAAGGATTGCAATCCACCAAGTAACATTTGCCCTTGATGATTCAGCATCAATCAAAGCAAACCCAACTGTTCTAGGCCTCAAGGTAAAGCTTCTAATCTCGCATTTTCTAGGAATCTCACAAAGCTTTTTTAAAGACCACACATGTTAAAAGGTAACAAGATGATTCAGCATCCATCAAAGCAAACCCAACTGCTCTTCGTTGGTCGGTTACTGTATGAAAGCAGGGGTAAAAATCAGCTGTTGAGCCTCTATTTTCTTGGTGACTCACTCAGGATCAAAGTTCAGAATGGATCACATTAGAGTATAGCTACTCAAAGCCATCAGCCAATGATTGGATCGGCGTTTTTTCACCTGCTAATTTCAGGTTTATTAGAAATTCAAAGAATAAATTTATCCTAATAACATGAAATTTCATCTCAAACTTGATTCTTGACATGCCAATGGATTTAACTTTCAGTGATTCAACCTGCCCAATCGAAAGTCCAAGAGAGTATCCTCCATTGCTGTGCACTGCTCCTATAAAGGTTTATATATAATATATGCACTGCTTTCGCCTTTGACACTTCTGACTTTTGTTCTCTGATGCTGAACATTATGACTCATCTAAGTTATTTGGCAGTTTCAATTTGCAAATTATTCGAGTCCAGGTTACATGAGTACTGGAAGAGGAAGATTGAAGCTTCAGTTGATCAACCAAAGATCCGACTTCTCTTTTGCACTGTTTTCCGGTGGAACATTGAATGTAAGTTCCTAACATGATCTACTGTTTGAATTACATGTGAATTTTGTGATATTTGGTATAGCCACTGAAACTATTTTTCGGTTCCAACAGCCAAAGCTGGTTGCAGTGTCGAATGTGGTATCTTTTGCTAATCCAAACGCGCCTCTTTACCCACGATTAGCTCAAGGCAAATCATGGAATGAAGTAACTCTTTTTGCCCCTTTGCCTTAACCATGTTTTCATTTGAATCTGTTTCCAAAAAAGAAAAAAGAAGACTCAGTATTGAGATAAACCTTTTTTGTGTGCTTGATTTGCTTTGCCAATCTTCATCCATACTCAGATGACTGTTACTTGGGCTAGCGGATATGGTATCAACGAAGCTAAGCCCTTCGTTGAATGGGGAAATGTAGGAGGCGAAAAAACTCGATCACCTGCAGGGACACTAACCTTTGATCGCAGTAGCATGTGTGGTGAGAACTGATAAGAACAAATTTCCTTCTTAACTAGTTTTGCGCTTCGTGGTGGCTTATGTTATAGGCTTTCAATGTAAGGGAATGTGTACACAAACTTTGGATGAACAAAACCAGTTGAATATATGCAGGTGCACCAGCAAGAACAGTCGGGTGGCGCGACCCTGGATTTATTCACACAAGCTTTCTGAAGGAACTATGGCCTAATTTAAGGTATAATGTTATGCAATTGCTTTACAAACTTACAGAAATCTTCAAAGGTGTAATGCTAAAACAGGTGCTTTAACATCCAATGCAGGTATACCTACAGGTTGGGTCACAAGCTATTGAATGGCACATATGTTTGGAGTCAGAGCTACAAGTTCCGAGCATCACCTTATCCCGGTCAAAACTCCCTGCAACGAGTAGTCATTTTCGGTGACATGGGAAAGGTTTGAGCTCCTCCTATAAGTCACCTAAAATGGAAGATGATGGAACTTTTTCAGTTCCTGGATTGAATCATTGCTCAAGTTTCTGTGTGTTGTTGTCATTTGTAGGACGAGATTGATGGTTCGAACGAGTACAACAACTTCCAGCGCGGCTCTCTCAACACGACTCAACGGTTGATCGATGACTTGGAGAACATTGACATCGTGTTCCACATAGGAGATATCTGTTACGCGAATGGGTACCTCTCTCAATGGGACCAATTCACATCACAGATTGAGCCGATTGCCTCAACTGTGCCTTACATGATTGCAAGGTTTTGCTCTACTTTTGACCTGGATTGCCTAATGCCGTCTTCCTAGATTTTGATCGAAACTCAAACGGGTGTCTTTCCTTTCGTGTTCTTAGCGGAAACCATGAGCGCGACTGGCCTGGCACGGGATCGTTCTACGGGAATTTTGACTCGGGAGGGGAGTGTGGGGTTCCAGCACAGAACATGTTCTATGTTCCAGCTGAGAACAAGGCAAAGTTTTGGTAAACAAACATCATATACACTAGCCCTTACAAATTCCATTTGATTTGAACAAAATGGTCTCACTGACATGGGTTCGTTTCTGTTTTCGTCGTAGGTACTCGACTGACTATGGTATGTTCAGATTCTGCGTAGCTCACACCGAAGAGGACTGGAGAGAAGGGACGGAGCAGTACAAGTTCATCGAGCATTGCTTAGCATCGGTTGACAGGCAAAAGCAGCCATGGCTGATCTTTCTTGCGCATCGCGTGTTGGGTTATTCTTCGTGCGAATACTATGTCGAACAAGGGTCATTTTCCGAGCCGATGGGGCGAGAAGGCCTTCAAAAGCTATGGCAGAAATACAAGGTTGACATTGCCTTGTTTGGCCATGTACACAGCTATGAGAGAACTTGTCCTGTGTATGAGGTAATGTCTCAAACTTCCTAAATGAAACCCTAAAGGGAAGTTTAAGTCCTGACTGTTGCTTTCCAAATGCAGAACATCTGCACTAGAGAAGAGAAGGATCACTACCAAGGCTCATTGAACGGGACGATACACGTCGTTGTCGGGGGAGGAGGTGCGAGCCTGTCGGAGTTCTCAAGCATGGTTCCGAAATGGAGTTTATACAGAGATTACGACTATGGGTTCGTGAAGCTAACAGCATTCAATCATTCCAACTTGTTGTTCGAGTACAAGAAGAGCCGGGATGGCAAGGTTTATGACTCCTTCACTGTATCTCGGGATTATAGGGACATTTTAGCCTGCACATTCGACAGCTGCCCCAGTTCGACACTCGCTTCCTAAGCTTGAAAGGGGAAAAAATCCAGTTGCTCTGTGATTAGAAGCTCAAAATAAGGGAACAACTGTATTGTATATGGCACTATAAAATGTGCTTTGATTTTACCTGTACTGCAGTTCTATCCCATAAGCCCTGGCCTATGCCCCGAGCCGATTAACTGCCTGAATGTAAGACATGTAGAAGAGGGAAAAACAATGGATCTACCAGAAAATGGTTTGATATCGACCTTAAATTGAGGATTATGAAGAATGGAACCGATGCTACGCCTACAAGGACAAATTGGCTAGGGTGGTCTAAACGGGGAAAAGTTTCTTCCGTCTGAAGTAAATTACGAAGGAATAGTATAAGAGTCCGCAGCAAATTCCGGTTATAAGTAGAACCCAGTTAAAAGTAGAAGCGTCATCAAAGATTGGGGCCGCAAAGTTCGTCCCAAAGACTGCTGTGACGGAAGCAAAAATCGTGGCTATGAAGGTTGCAGCTGTAAGAAGCAGCTCGAATTGTATCAGTTGGTTCTGAACATTGCCCTGTTGTTGATGTAGACTTGATCAGTCATACTTTCTTTCGGTATTGAGCATCAAGCAGCATTCGGTATAGTAGAAGTAATGTACCAATAGAAAGAAAACGAAGGATGGAAAAGACGTACCAGTTTGAAGTTTATCAAATCTTCTGTATCATCAATATATTCTTTAAGCTGCATTGCAAGGAAAAAAAGTAACAGTTAATAATAAACATGGTTGAAACACCTTTATGATGACTGATTCATAAGATACTCGAATCGACGTGCAAATAGGCCAATAAAAAAGGCTATATTATTGCCCACATAAGCTCCATTTATTGCGTGTTTGCCTATTTTGACAGAATGGGGAGGCAACCTTAGGAGTTAGGACCCTTACCGATGACAACTTGCTCAGAGTATGGTCAATGAAAACAAAATATGCCTCGAGCAACATTTCAAGTTCTACAATGTCCTCCTTGTCAGAGACTGAGCTAATAAAGCTTCCACGTCTGCTTGAACTCATACTGCTAAAAGTCCTTGTCAACGTTCGAGAGATATGAGTCAATGCTGCTGGTGAAACTGGTGAAACCGGTGCAGATTTTGACTCCCCTTTCACACCAGCTGGAACACTATCTTCCCCAGGTGAATCGTCAGCAGAACTATAAGCTTCTTCTCTCTGTTTCTTCTCAGTCAGATACATCTCCGCCATATCACCATCATCATCCATTAGATGCTCTATTTCATCACGGATCTGAAAATCAAAGCTAGAAGCTTAAGTGTGCACAAATCTAATGCCAATGCATAAGCAAAAGGCAAAGGGCTAAAATTTACATCTAACCTTCTGAACTCGCTGGGTCAAGCCAAGGAGGTGACCTTTGAATCTACGTACACGTTCAAGGTTCAGAGTGCTAATAGATCTAGCTAGTTCATCTAGCACAGGATGTATTTCCATAGCCAATTCTTTAGCCTATAGAAAACAGATTCCTTAAAAAAGATAAGCATAAAAATAAAAACACTTCGAAAAAATGGCCGGTAGTTTACACATAAGAAGGCAAAGAAAAGCAGATTCTCAATGCTATGCCATCTTTGATTTGCAGTGGCACAAAGCTGTGCAATTTAAGAAGCCTTACAGTGCACTTACATAGATGATCTTTGCAAAAACGGAATTCAAGTTAAAGTAGTGGTAATATACCTGGACATCCAGTGATACACAAGTTAGCTCCAGAGCCAATTCAAGAGCCTTGAATTCGAAAGGTAAGTCATCTGTAAAAACAGATAAATTATAAGCAAATGACTGAGTATAAGCTTGTAGAAATTCAAGGGTAAATAAATTATACAAGTGGGACAGACTTAAAACTCGTTGTTCTCCTATTGCTGGAACAAGTAAAGCAGCCTGTGCTTCTCTTACGAGGAATCACCAGAAAAGGCAAGTTCGGGTTATTTAACACAGTAAAATTCTATGTTCCTTCTAATGAAGCGGCCTTATGCTTTACTAGCTAATCCTAAAAACCTCCAAACAACAAGAGAGCACCATAGTATTAAGGACCTTCCCTTCTCAGACCATAGTATTAAGGAGGTAATAAAGAGGATTATTACCAGACTGTTCTCTCCTTGCCTGAATGCGATTGCACAATTCTGACTTGTACTGTACAACAGCCCCATCCAAGGAATTCAACAAGACAACCTCGTCAGCAGTAATGATGCATCGAATCTGTTCAAGATTAACCACAATTGCCTTCTCTCTTCCTAATATCGTAGACGGATAAATGAACAACGGGTCCAAAAGCCGAAGATCACGGGAGGGTAGAGAGCATTGCCGCATTATTGTTCCCTTGTCAAGCTCCATAACATTAGCACGGCCATCCGCATCAATCTTTATCCAGGAACGGTTTCCATGACCTCGCTTCTTATGGCCGGGAACAGAAGAACCATGGTCATGAGGCTTACTCCTTGTCGAAGTATCACGAGAAGAAGATGTAGATTCAAAATTGTCCATCAAATTTTGCCTATCCTTCTATGAATGTAACTCTAAAACTTCATAGAAGCAAGATGCTTGCATCTGCGCAAAAGAAGAACCTGTAAAATTAAAACGAGAAACGTAATTCCCAAATCAGGACGCATCCATCCAGTATAGTGTCAACCTGACAATCTATGGGCCATTTGAATCTGCAATAGTTTCGCAAATTCACGACCTTTACACCCAAACGAGGTCAAAGCTCAAAAATGGGTAACATAATAAGTAGTCAATTCTCTATCAGAATTCAGAAGTGCAAATCCTCAGAATGATCTTAATCAAAACTGCAATACATGACCTCAACGATACAAATAAACCAACCCAGTAAGCATTACAAACATCCAATCCGTAATTACCTTGATAAAAACATCTGTCGATTGCCGAAGCTAAATTTCAAACACGGAGATCTTTAGGGTGACGGAATCTCAATTCAATCAACACAAATGATGCGAGACAAACAATTCAAGTAATGAATCAAGAATCAATCCGACAAATAACCGAAATCCGGAAGAAGATGAAACTGAAAGTTTACAAACCCTAACTTGCCAAATTAAATGCATCGATACAGCAAAAGGGGGAAATAGAGAATCGAAACCTTTCGAGAGGGGCGATGGAAGCGCATCCAACAATGAAGAGGTGAAACGAAGATCCAGTATAATGGACATGTGGACGAAACCCTCTGAAGTCTGATCCGATTGCGACAAAAGCTATCTGAAAATCATCACGGCTGGTGAAATCAAAATGGAAAAAATGATCTTGTTTTATTTTTATTTTTATTTTTATTTTTATTTTTATTATTTACCATTTTCACTCATCTCTCACCGTTGGTGTTCTCGGTGATGGTTTAGCACTTTAGCCAATTCACCTGTTGAATGTTTGATGGTGCGGCAATGTAAGTTGGGATTGGCCGGGGTCGAGGTAGTGTTCATTATGGTTCCGTTTTTCGAGACACACTTCCTTGGAGCACCGGTATTCACTATCCACAGGGGATTGAGCCCAACGGTACTACTGTAGTGGTGTTGATGTATCGCTGATCAACGGTGCTACCGTAGTGGTACTTGGCTTAATCTTTATCTGTTTCTTCGACTGGTTATCCACTTGTACTGTTGCGAGCTTAGCCTGCTTAACACTCTTTTTTCTATTTGGTTCATATATATCTGATGGTTGTATTTATCCGTGAAAGTGTTTTCGTCTGTCGGTTTTACCGATCTATCGAGAATCAGACGTATCTGATCTTGAATTTTTATTTTATATAAAAAAAATTGCAAAAATCAAACCTCTTTCTTTCTTTTTTCTCGAAAAATCAAACCTCTTTTCAAGTGTTGGTTCACATATGCGGAGTTCTCGCGCCCACCCCTACTTCTATACAATAATGGTACAGTACGGATTAGCCAAAATTTGAAAAGAAATTGTGAGATTAGCCAAAAATTGAAAGTATTTTGCGATTTAGCCAAACCAGGATAAAGTCGCGGTTTGAAACAATGACTTTATCTCGGGTTTAAAAAAAATAATATAAAAAGTAAGTCGCTGTTCGAAACCGCGACTTACTTATTTTTTATTTTTTTAAATGGCTTTTTATATTTATAAAGGCTTAAACCAAAAAATAATAATTATAGGGGAGAGACGATGTTCCCATTTTTATTTTTTTAAAAATACCCTGGGGTCTCATCTTGGCCGGAAGCAAATCTGAGTTGAATTTGGCCGGAATTCAATTAATTGCACGTAGACGTAGCGGTCGAAACAGGGGTCGGAATTGAATTTGGCCGAAACTCGTTGCAAATCTGAGTTGAATTTGGCCAGAATTTACAGCAAATTAGAGTTTAATATGGCCGGAATTCGTTGCACGCAAACGTAGCGCCTGAAACAGGGATCGGAATTTGAGTCCAAAACCGGCTAATTGGAGTCCAGGAATCCAGATTGGCCACTGCTGTTGGCGGTGCCGGTAGTGGTGATGAAGTAGAAATTGATGGAGGGGAGAGCGGGGCCGCCGTTGGTGGTGAAGAGGAAGAGGAGCCATACATAGACGACCTTACTTGAATAGGAAGAGGAGCCATATGTGAGTGGAGCCGACTAATTGCAGTTCAGGAATTCGGATTGGCTGCTGCTATTAGCGGTGCCGGTGGTGGTGATGAAGTAGAAATTGATGGAGGGGAGAGCGGGGCCGCCGTTGGTGGTGAAGAGGAAGAGGAGCCATAGGTGAGTGGAGCCAAATAGGACGATTCAGAAGGAGCGGCGGAAGGTTTGAGGTAGTGGCCGGTGGTCTCAGGAGGATGAAGGTAACATGGCGGTGGAGATGGAGGGGAAAAGGTTGATCCTCAAACTGATTTGGGGAGAAAGAGAGGGGGAGGCTAACGGAGATAACCCTAGGTATTTAAAAATAAATAAAAAATGGGAGAGTCGCTGTTTCGAACGGCGACTCTCCCCTATAATTTTTTTTTAATTTAAGTATTTTTAAATGTAAAAAGTTATTTAAAGAACTAATATATATATATATATATATATATATATATATATATATATATATATATATATATATATATATTATATATATATATATATATATATAGGGAATGACTCCGGTGAAAACCTCAAATTGTGGTAAAAACCCGTGAGGACTACTTTATATCTCGATTTTTTTGAAACCCGTGCTAAAAACCTGAATCACACGGTGACTTTACAACTCGGTTCAACCTAAAATCCGTGCTAAAAACTCCAATTTTAAAATAACACATGACTTTATAGTTCGGTCAAACCGAAAAATCGTGCTAAAAAGCTAATGTTTTAAAATTATACAGTGACTTTATAGCTCGATTTTATTCAGAACCGGGCTAAAATTTGTGACTTTATAGGTCGGTTCTATTCATAACCGGGCTATAAAGCAAGTGAACCGAGCTAAAAAGCCAGTCCTCACGGGTTTCTACCGCAATTTTGGTTTTCACCGGAGCGCGACCCTATATATATATATATATATATATATATATAGGGTCGCGCTCCGGTGAAAACCAAAATTGCGGTAGAAACCCGTGAGGACTGGCTTTTTAGCTCGGTTCACTTGCTTTATAGCCCGGTTATGAATAGAATATATATATATATATATATATATATATATATATATATAGGGTCGCGCTCCGGTGAAAACCAAAATTGCGGTAGAAACCCGTGAGGACTGGCTTTTTAGCTCGGTTCACTTGCTTTATAGCCCGGTTATGAATAGAACCGACCTATAAAGTCACAAATTTTAGCCCGGTTCTGAATAAAATCGAGCTATAAAGTCACTGTATAATTTTAAAACATTAGCTTTTTAGCACGATTTTTCGGTTTGACCGAACTATAAAGTCATGTGTTATTTTAAAATTGGAGTTTTTAGCACGGATTTTAGGTTGAACCGAGTTGTAAAGTCACCGTGTGATTCAGGTTTTTAGCACGGGTTTCAAAAAAACCGAGATATAAAGTAGTCCTCACGGGTTTTTACCACAAATTGAGGTTTTCACCGGAGTCAATCCCTATATATATATATATATATATATATATATATATATATATATATATATTAAAACCTGAAGTAAAGTCGTTGTTTCAAACCGCGATTTTACCCCAATTTGGTTAAATCGCAAAATACTTTCGATTTTTGGCTAATCTCACAATTTCTTTTCAATTTTTGGCTAATTTGAAAAAAAATTCTCTCTTTTGAGAGGTTGGAAAAAACCCTGGTTTGGGTTGAAACACCACCACCAAGGCACCAATCACCTCCTCGTAGGTCAATAACCACCTCTTCGGAGGCCAGAAAACACCGTGGAACCACCCGTTCACCTCTCCCTCTTCTTCTTGTGGGTTGTGAGCCTGAAAATACCCCTTGAGGAAAAACCCCAAATCTGTAATTGATATGGGTTAAAATTGTTCGGTTAGTTCCGAAATAATCGATCACTTGAGTTCGACTTCGTTCTCCTCGGCCCTGTTGGTGTTTCGTTTTTTCTTCGATTAACTGGAATCACTCTCCGCTTTCAACTCGGTGTAACAATGGTTCTCCTTGGAAACCCCTTCGGGCGGCAGACCTCCGATTCCTCATCTTTCTGATCTATCTTTTTGGGGCTTTTGCTTACCTATGGGTAAGGATCTCTGTTCCGTTGTTGATTTCAACCGATTCTCGGATCTAGGGTTTGATTGGATTAATCTCCTGTTCTTTTTCCTTTTGTTTCTCTTCTGGCTTCCTCCGTCTCCCGCCGATCTGGGTCAGTGTATCCATCCTCCTCTCGACCTTGTTTCGGCGCCGGCGGTGGTGCCTTCCTCCTCTCGTGCAACAGCTATTCACGTATTTAGTTTATTTCCCTAAGGCCTTTGGGCCATTTAAATCTTTCTCCTTTGGGCCAAATGCTTGGGCCAGTCTGCAAGTTATTTGCCTTTTATTATTTGAGTTTTATTTCGATATTAAGACGTTGTAGTATATGTAACGGCCTCTAGCATCATCGCATGACATCCAATTACAAAATTTCATCCACAATCTCTCTCTGAAATGCACTATCATCATTCCCAGTTTATTCGAATCAACATTTCCTTCATCGAGTTGATTTCTAGTGCTGGTAACCCTTGGCTTCGAGATTCATCATTGATTCTTCTAGCCGAGATTTTATCTTTGAATCTCATCCTTGTTTTTGTTGTTTCACTGGTATCAGAGCCGAAGACCTGGAGCTATGGTGAACGAGACAAGACATCATTCAATGAATGATCTATCGAAGCAGATGGAGTCGCTTTACTCCACTGTTGATTCGATGAAGGTCCAACCAACAAGAAGAAGACAAGTCGGAGTACATGCGTGGAATGAGACGAATTGAGGAGATGTTCTCTGCTATCATAGCAGAAAGAGGATCGGGCTCAACACCGCTCCGATCGACGGAAGTCAGCGGCTCCTCTCTAGCAGGAAGCGGGTTGGAAAAACCCTCACCAGCTTCGCCCGATCCACGGAAGACGAGTCAAACAAACACTTCAGGTGCTCAATCGGCAAGCGCGGCCCCTCCCCCTCTTTCTGGAAACCTAGTGACTCGCTTGACCAAGGTGGAGTTCCCGAAGTTTGATGGGTCGCTTACTCGAGAATGGATATCACGTTGCGAGCAGTTCTTCTTGCTCGAGGGCACTGCTCCCGAACTGAAGGTGCGATTGGCGTCTCTGCATCTAGTGGGTAAAGCCCTCCAATGGCATCATAATTATATTCGTAATAGGTATGAGCATTATCCTTCCTGGACTGAGTATGTCATTGATATCTTGGCAAGATTTGGCCGATTATTTGATGACCCACTTGCTGAACTGGTGAATTTGAAGCAAACTGAGCATGTTCTTAAATTTATGGACAAATTCGAGTGTGTTCTCACTCGATTGAACTTGACAAGGGACCATGAACTCGGTATTTTTCTTGTAAATCTATACCCCCACCTTCAGATGCACATACGACAATTTAAGCCCAAATCCTTAGATGAGGCGGCAAGACTTGCCCAACTGTATGAATCCTCATTGCAGCTTGCTCCCCCTCGAAACTCATACTCCAAACCTTCAACCAACCACAAAAACACCCCAATCCTTCCAAACCCCGAGCACCACAAAAGTCCTCACGACAGAGCCCCCTTCAATCCTCTAAATAAACCCACAAATTCCCCCAATCTAAGCCAAGATCTACACGATCTGCTAGAAAATACTCCCATGAGAAGATGCAGGAGCGTTGAAACAAGGGCTTGTGCATGTTCTGTGATGAAACCTATACTCCAGGTCACCATTTGAAGCATCGACGCTCTCAGATTTATACTATTGAAGGAGAAGATGACCCGGATTCGGAGGAGATCGAGCAACTAGAGGCCCTGATTGAGGAGTCTCATGACGAATCGCCAGTCATATTAGGGATAGGTTTGTTTGTTCGCTTGGACAAGGGAACAAACGTATTAGGGATAAGTTTGTTTGTTCGCTTGGATACGTTTGCTTGCCACCTTTTGTTTTGCACCTTTCTATTTTAGATTGTATATTTGACGATTCGCCGTCTGCCGACTTTGTCGGCCACTCGAGGTGTCAGGTCTGTCTGGCCCTCGAATTCTTACTTTATCAAAAAAAAATTGATTAGAATATGAAGAAATGGTGACTAGAATTGTAACTCCTTCACTGTTCTCCAAGGTACGTACTACATGTGGCTTTCGTTAACTCGTTATTTGGCCCCGAATTGTCTTCTCTTGGTGGAAGCTCGTGCTGGTGTGGATGTGTCTAGTTTCGGTAGAAGCAGGCAAGCAACAATCTTGGGCACTCTGTTGATCGAGGTGATTGTGACAGTTTTCATGATTTGAACATCACTCATCTAGGTGGTGGGAATGTCGCTAATTCACACTTCTCCGGAGATGCCTTCTCCTATGGTGGGCTTCTGCTCCTGTCTCCCGACGTCGAGAAGTACAACGTCAGTCTCAAGACTCACCCGTATTCTTGGCATTCACTTTCCGCCTTTATTCGTCTCATGCTTCCACGCAAACACGACATTGTAAATTATGACTGAATCCTTCTTATTGTGTGTGAGGCGGTGTTTGGTTCTTGATTATATCTTGACAGTATGTCAAGTAGTCTTTTGTCTTTTGTCTTTCGACCTTAGGACTTCAGACAATAGTGTTGTCCGAGATTTTGAATGATCTATAATGTAAATCCAAGAGGGAAGAAGATAATTTTTTTTTTAATAATAAAAGAGAGAAAAATAAGGTTAAAAAGAAAACCCGGGAACCAACAGAAACCCGATTTGAAGTTAGTTAAAATCAGGTTCCAATTATTCCCGCCTAAAGCTTCGCTACGCCTTCCATCTTCACATCTCCCCTCCCCACTCTCTCTCATCCTCTCTCTCCCCCATCCCCGCCTCTGTGTCCTCCCCAATTTCTAGCTGAAACCCTAATCCCCGATTTTTCTCTGAAATCCCCCAACAAATTGTAAATCCTCCATGATCTCAATCTTGGAGATCGATCGGTGGGCTGCAATCTGCAAAACCTAGATTTGATTTCGACACATACTGAATTTTCAGTTTTAACGAAAACCCGTTTTTTGATTTGGGGATTTTTGGCTGATCAACAAGCTTAAGGGAAAGAGACTGGGAGGATCTACTGGTATGTCAATTTCTGCATTGATTTTGCCTCAGCAATGAAGGGCTTGATTGTTGATGGCTTGATGCCCTAATTTCTGTGACGATTTTAGGGTTTCCCATTTTTGTTGGTCATGCTATATGCCTTGATTGTTGCTTTCCATGTTTATGAGTTTGATGCAAGATTCGATCTTTCATTATAGCAAGTAATTTCGATTATCCGCTTATTGAATTGAAATGTAAAGGGCAATATGCACATTTTATCAGGCTGATTGATTTGGGGCTTTTTATTGTTAGAAGCAATTCATGTTTAAATGTATTCCTTGATCCTTGATTGCGGTTGTTGACACTGAATTGCTTTTCCAGATGCTTGAAAAGATTGCGGTGCTCTCGTTCATTTGCGCCCTCCCTTGACTTTATCCGGCTTAGTGATAAGGATCCCGATTTTATTGTGAAGAACAAATAGGGAATTAACTCGGGTTCCTACTTTTACAGTCAAGTGAGCTTGATTTCTCTTCCAGAGATGAGAATCAGATTTTGTTTCGATGGATGATTCATGTGAAGATTCAGGTAAGAATCGGAATTTAGTATTCTGAGATGGAGGCCGGTGAATCTGGATTGGATGGCGATGTTCTAGAGGAATCCAGCAGCGATGAAGATCGTCCAGCACAGGTACTCCATGACGAAGCTCCGATTGAAAGCGACTGCAACTCAATTTTAGAGGGAGAGGATATCATCAATGGGGCAAATAATGCTATCTTAGAAGCAGATTTCGTTCCTCACCCCGATAAAGAAGACCCAACTTTACCTTCTAGGAGTAGTAGTTCGTCAAGTTCCTCTTCTTCAAGCTCGTCGAAAGCTCCATCTGAAGATCATCTGACTGAGGTTGTAACTGGAGAAGAATCTGGAAGGCACAGTGTTCCTTTGGAATGTGACACTCCATCGGATTCGAAAGATGATGGAAATGTTCCCGAAGAAGAACATAAGGTTGAACCTCTGGATAGCGCAACCACATCTCCGATGGATATCCCAACGATCCAAACCATGGATCGAAGTGAGCTTTACAACCCTGATAGGATACCTGAATCGGTTTTTGCTACAAGCGATCCTGACACACCAATGGAATGGAGTTCTGCTTCGAATGAGTCATTGTTTAGTATTCATCCGACTTTCAGTTTTGGAGGGGATCAAGCGTTTCTCTTAGCAGCAGAGATGGACAAGGCAAAAGAGTCGGATGAAGCAGAAGACTTAGCCGCGGAAGATGACCTACCACAAGCCTCGGTTGAACAACACGAAAATAAGAGCGTTGGTGAATATAAAGTGAAGGCACAGCGAATTGAACAACATGAAGCGAAATCACCAAATCCAGCGACTCTTATAGCTAATGCCTCAGTGCGTTCGGATGGGAGTGAAGGCAGTACGTACTCATTTGCTTTTCCCATGTAAGTTTGGTTTCACTTTGTGTGAATGTTGTTGGTGTTTGAAGAGTTGCTGTTGAACTCATTTCGTCCAGCATTCGTTTCAGATTGACGGGTACATCACACAGCAGTTCAACCAAAGGAGATGCTTTTAGCTCTCGTTGGCGAAACTCAAGGGCACACCATCTTGAAGGGGAGAGCTCCACTTCAAGACAGCCGACTCCATCTCAATCTTCGTCTCCATCCCCATCTCCATCTCGGTGGAAAAAAGTCATCTGTTGTTCTTGCTTTTTGTGTCTTTCTTGCTACTCTTTCCTTTCTTCCCACTCTTGTTGCAAGCGGAAATCTTGCTTCTCGTCGTGCACCCTCCCATCTTGCTTCTCTTCGTGCACTCGCCCATCATGCCCATCTTGCTTCTCTTGCTGCAAACGCCCGTCTTGCCCATCTTGCCACTCTTGCTGGCCTTGTCGTTGAGGAAATGGGGTAAATCGGATACATTTTTCGCCCTCAAATCGCCATCTGAGCCACAGGATGATTGTCCATTTGGCTTGTTTGGGACAGTTCATACTCCATCCAATGACTTCCCTGGCTACATCCTTCCTATGGGACTTATTTCGAGCCAACTTGTGGGTCGCTGTCAAACGATCACTTCGTCGAAATAAGCTTGTTAGCTACATTGCTACCAGATAGAGCTAGTTGTGGATGAAAGAATAGGCAAAATGGTAGTTATTGGCTATCAAGAAACCAGCAAAGGAGTAAATGAATTTCTGCTTTGATCTAACTATGACAGATAGGAAATGTAAATATAGAGGAATGAGAAATGCTACTTTTCAAGCTTTCTTGTTTTAGTTTGGGTCTTTTGAAAACATCCTCTATGACAGATAGGTTGATGTTGCTGTTATGTATTCTGCAGAATTTGAATCCCTAACTGTAATCTTGAAAGGTAAATTGTAAGTTTTTTGCCCTCCAAACTGATCATACAATAAATAAATAAAAACATAACAGTTCAGCATTTTTTTTCTTGTAGAGTGCCTCTTGATGGTTTAGACTAATCCCAAAGTACACTGGAAGAATCTGGCTAATCCAAATTGAACAAAATATTTGCTAACTCCAATTGACTTCTGCAGATTACTTACCAACAATCCGAAAATGCACAAGCATAGGGGATTTAAGTAAAAAAAATCCTCGGATTTGAGACGTCGGAAACTGGGGTCGTCAAAAGGGCGAGGAAGACGGGTTCACGACGATATGCCGAAGCGGATGCTCGACGTCGCTGCAGCCAGCGTGTTTGACGAACTCCGCGGGAGAGAAAAAGCTGCCGTGGCAGATGCACATTATCCTCACCTCCTCTCCCTTGCTGTACCTGTAAAGGATCCCTTCGACTTTCCTCCCGTTTGGGCCGTCTCCTATGGTGAAAACCGAGGGCATTTCTTCGCCTTTGCTGGTGCCTGCTTCCTTCTTTCTATGATCTTGGGTTTCAGGCTGCTTGCCTGAGCCTTCACCGTACTTGGTGCCTGAAGCTGAGGCCACAGGAGCCGGGCTTCTTGCTTCGCCGAAGCTGCTGGAACCTGATTGCCAAAATGCAAACAAAAGAACAGCATGAAGATCCAAACTTCCAAACTAAAATGAGACACAATTAGCAAAATATGTACTTCGCGCTAACTGCTTGGATTTCGGATCATGAAGCAATCATCGCAAACGAAACCCCATTACGGAATCAGATCAAACAATCATCATCTAAGAAGAATTACGCAACAAAGCATCGCGAATCAAGAAAACCGAAACTCAAATATCTTCTCAAAGAAGGAAAAGAAAAGTAGACACATTCTCATTGACAATAACACTCAAATCAATCCATCATCCTAATATGTGACCTCATCATACTCTATTAGGTACAAACAACTGTACAAGTTCCTTATCAGCAATCAACACATTATTATTGTCAGTGAACGAAAGAGAGGTAGACACATTGAGTCACTCTTCAGGAACAAACCTCGTATAAACTCGATATCTTCTCGGCCAACGAAAGAGAAGTAGAAACATTCTCATTGATAATAACACTCACATCAATCAATCAACCATCAAGCTCCTTAGCAGCAATCAAACCTTTTTATTATCGACTAATGAAGAAGAAAGAAGTAGAAACATTGAATCAGTCTCGAGGAATAAACTTCTCATATAAACTCAATATCTTCTCGACATTCTTGTTGACAATAACACTCATCAATCAATTCGGCAATCAACACATTGCGTCAAACAGATAAGCCCCAAATTGACATTGTTGGAGATAACACCAAAAACCCTAATTTCACCTAAATCAACACTCATTATTGTCATCATCAACAACAGCTATAAAGACATCCAATTATGTATTAATTAGGAATTAATTAAGTTACCTTGATGTGTTTTACTGTCAAGCTCTGAAGCACAAGATGAACTCCCTCCCAGAGACTCCCCAGAGCCCTGTGAGCAACCCTGTTTCAGGTGCTGTTCTTGGTGTGCCAGAAGCCCTTGCAGACTCCTAAAGAACCCACCTTTACCCTGAATCCCACCTTGCCTGGTAGGATCCGGAAGCCCAGGAGCTGGACCCGAACCCGGATTCAACTTCAATCCGGTGTCTCTCTCCTCCGCTGCAGCCTCCTTCAGGCTCCTCTGTTTCTCAGACCTCCTCCTCTTAGCTTCCATCCTCCTCAGAGTCGCCTTCCGCCGGCGCCACTCCTCCTCCGTCACCGACGGAAGAGACGAAGTCCTCGACAGTGGCGGAGCCGCCGACTCCTCCTCCTCCTCCGGCCTCACAGAGGGCAGGGACCCGGCGATGGAGGATGACCTAATTAGTCCCCTATGTGGCTTATCCACCCCAAATCTCCCACCCAGCGATAACCCTAGATTGAACTCAACCTCTTCGGCTTGCTCTTCGATTCCCGATTCGATTGATTGCTGGCGGGTCGGATCGGTGGATAGGAAGCTGTGGACTAGATCTCTCGGGTAGTTTCTGATTTCTAGAGACAGAGTTTCAATCTCTCTGTTTCTTCTTCTCCTGCTGCTACTGCTTGCGCTACCTTGGTTTGGGTCTCCCATGGCGGAGTGAAGCTGAGAGGCATCCATTCGTTGCTTCTTGAATTGAAATTAACGGGAATGGAATTATGTATCTGTTGCAGAGACACTTCCATGGTCTTTTGCAGAGCGTCTGGGATTCGGAGAGAACATGGTAATTGAATGAAACCGACCAAGCTAGTTGGAGATTAAAACCCTAAGCGGTGGGAATTGGGGAATGTGAAGATGGAACTGAACCAGGGAAATCAATGAAAACGTTTTCGTTGTTTTCAGTGCTCTGAAAAAAAATCTCGCACCTTGTGGGTGAGGGACAGGGTGAAATTATTTGGGGGCAAATTAAGTGAAAAAAAAAGGAAAAGGGGCGGAAAAAGAAAAGCAATCAGGGTATCCTGTATGACGATGATGATGATAGAGAAAGAGGAGAAATTTTCTGAAAATTTGGATACGAGAAAATTAAAGTTGAAACAGGTGATAGGAACAGGTGCTCTGTTTTCTACAGTGTACAAATTGAGTGGAAATAAGGATGAAATATTAAGGATATGTTTATTTATTGTTTTAAGTTTTTAACATAAATAATAAATTAAAGGAAGAAAAATGAGTATGTACTTAAGTATTTATAATTACCTAATTTCAAAATAAATTTTTAGTATTATTTCTAAATAATTTTACCAAATCAATAGATTTTGTGAGATTAGTACTCATTTTTCTTATGTTTTCATCACCTCTATTACTACAAAGAATATTGCTCTTTTTATCAATAATTATTTATCAAATATTGCTATTTTTAACTAATAAAAAGGCAAGATCTTTGTTAAAAAAAAAGTTCATCAGATAAAATAAAATAAAATATCACTCCCTCTGGTAATTAAAACTTGTCGTTTATTATTCATGTACGCTTTTTTAGAATGATAAAAACTATATGAAATATTAACTTTTTTAAAATTTTATTTTTATAAATGAAATTATTTAAAAAATATATTAAAAGCGTTAATATTTTATATAGTTTTTAACACCTCAAAAAGCGTGTGTAAATAGTAAAACGTTAAGTGTTGTTAATTAATGGATGAAGTATTATTTATGTACGGAGTAAATAAAAAAAGATTGAAATTTTACTTGAATTAAACCAAATTAATTAAGGGGAACCTATGTTTAGAGAAAATGACAAAGATGCCCTTAGACCATAGAAAAAGGAAACAACTGGGAAATGACAAGTGGTTAGCCGGAGGCATTATTGGGGAGACACGTGGTCTCGAAATGGTATAATTTTTTCCTTTTAAAAATCGAAATATGTTTGGAATTTGGCACCGGCAATTATTGTTTATAGGGGCTTTTAGGGGGAGGGGAGGTGTCCTGTCCCTCCAGCTAAAGCACCAGCCAGTGATTGTCAGACCGACACGTGTCGACTTCTATGGGAGCAATCACAAGTGACCACGTGTTGCCTAAAGGCCCCAGACAACCAGAATAAGACACGTGCTCCTTTTGCCCCCCCAACCCCGCTCCTCCCGTCCTCCCTCTTCTGGACGCTGCGTTTCGAGCCGTTGTGCAATTGTCGCCGTCGGATCGAATCCGATGAGTAATTGTTATCTGTACGAAGTGTTTGAATACGTCGGAGTATTTTTTTTTTTTTAATTAGATAATAATTGGAGTTCACATGTATTTAAAACACATATATTTAAAACTTGAAGGTCGATCAAGTCGGTAGATGTTGAAAACCATAACATATAACAACATACTAAAGATGCAAACTCAGACAAATATACTATATAAAAAAAAACTTGTTAGTTCATTTATTCTTTTGTCAATGACTAAGAGGTTCAAGACATCATTCATGTTATATCTTTTGATATCCCCAAAAAAGTGAACAACATTACACACTTATGCTTATGCATCTTAATATTTTTATTTGAATTATTATATTTGCCATTGATAGGGAAGTGCTCAGTAGTAAAGGAAAATATATCATTTTATGGTGAGTATTTTGTTAAATAAAATATATCATTTTAGATTTTTTTTATCAGGTCATTTTAGATATTTTGATGTCTATTTTACACAATTATCATTAGTAGTGTTCAAAAAAATTGAAAAAAATGAAGTAATAAGTAAGAGTATAAGGATATAGTATATTTTAGACTTCTTTTTAAAAATGATACGGAACCTTTTAATCTTGCATTTTTAAGGAAAAAATTCCAAAATATATACCTTTCCAACTTTTTTTTTTTGGTCCACTTCTCCATCTTTATTTACGACATCCGAACAAGAAAATCTTTGATTCTCTGCAAAGTATAGTGATAGAGAATTTTTTATTATTATTATTATTTGTTACCACTAAAGATTACGGAGTAGTAGTATATTTTCCTATACGTCACAACAACAAAAAAAACCGAATATGCTAATACTAAATTAAGCTGAAAATTTTGTATTTTCAGTAATTTATCTAGAAAAAAAAATGGAGAGAGTTACTCAAATTTACAACATTATTCAAAACATACACACTTATTAAAATCTTAAAAAATTACGGAGTAATTTAAAAAATATGTCTTTTGTTTCCTTATTTTGGATAAATTTTGAAAAAAAAATAGTTGAAAATGTCTTCACCACTGTGTAAAAGCTTAAGAGACCACAAAATTCAATTTGAAAGGTTACTCAGAGTCAGAGATTATGAACTATGACAGGAACCCAACGAATCATAACTTATAATTATTCATTCACATCATATTCATATATTTCCAATTTTATGAGTTGACGAACTACTAATGCACAAATACCACGTCCTCTTTGCTCAACAGTCTGTCCTCGCTCGACCAAGGTAACAATGAAACCCATCCTTATGTCTGTTATCCGAGCACACAACAAGAAGACCACAAATTGCAAGCAGATGAAAGTATCCTATTTGAATTCAGCAATGGTGAAAGTATGATATAACGAAAACGGATAAACCATTACTAAGACGAGTTCAGTCAAGCACACCAAATGCACAAAAGCAACTGAAGCTCCCAAGTAAAATGCAGTAACCTCACTTCATTACAGTTATAAGTAACTTTCACAACTTCAGACATACTATGGAGCTACGAAAAGTTCACCTGTAGCTTTCAATTCCAACATCAGGCCACAAAAATTGAAAATAAAAACAAAAGACAGAAAAGGAAGCTATGCTGATTCACCAGTGCTAATTTTTTTATTAAGTGCTACGGAAAGAACATATACTGCAAGCAAAGAAAATGCACGAAACTAACAAAAACTCAAGTAAAATGCAGTACTTCCTTACTGTTCTATATGGACCCAGAAAAGTCATAAAAGAGAAACATAGATAAAACCATATTTCACAGCCTCAGACATACTAACTATAAATCAAAATTAACCAGTAACTTTCATAAACTTTCAACATCAGGCCACAGAAATCCAAAACAAAAAGACAAAAATCTCAACGCGTTACGGATTAATCAGTTCCATTTTCATTTAGTGGCAGTGCTAATGAAACAACATATACGGCAGGCCAAAGATGGACAGATCAAGAGCTTCCATTGGTGCTCTTCTTCATAGCCTCAATACACTTATAAGACCTAAGCCCTTTTCTAAAATGCATCATCCAAAGAGCCAAGAGGTATACTGGATTTCATCATTCAAACCGAATCAAACAATTGCAGACTTTTAAGTATCTAAATCATCCGATTGATATCAATATATCATCATTCATACACTGATGCTTGTGGCAACATGTAAAAGCAGATGAAATACAAACAAATGGATCTAAATTGAAGCACTGACAACTAAATTGATATCAAGAACTGCCACTGATGCTCTTCTTAGTATCCTTAAATATACTTATCGGCCCTAAGGCCTTTCTGAAATGCATCAACTGAAGAGGTAGGCTCCAGCAATCTAACCAGGTACTGGATATCATCATCATTCATACCAGAATCGAACAATAGCGTGTCTAAACCGTCCAATTGATATCATAATTCATACTGATGCTTGCAGCAACATGTCAACGCAGAGGAATTTCAAATAAATATATCTAAATCAAAGCACTGAGAGACGAGAGCTACCACATTGCAATTAAAACCTAAAACAAGTTCAAACTCCATTATTTCAAGAAAATTGAAGCTGATCATTCACCAATTGACCAAAATTCAACCTCAGAATCAAAATCGATCACCAAACAGCATAAAGTAATCAAAGAGGTGTAAGAATTCCTTACTCTAACAAAGAGATGTCAGATAGTGTAAGCCCTATTCCTCTTCCTAGGCGACGCAGTCTTGTAGCCGCTCTTCGTCGGCTTCCCCCACGGAGTCTGGGAATGGTTCCCTTTGCTCTTTCCCTCTCCACCGCCGTGAGGGTGATCGACGGGATTCATCGCCACTCCACGGACCTCCGGCCTCCAGCCGCGCCACCGATTCTGGCCAGCCTTGTGAAGCTTCCTGGCGCCGTGGCTAGGGTTGGAGACGGTGCCGACGGTGGCGCGGCAGCGGGAATCGACGAGCTTCTGGGAACCGGAGGGGAGGCGGACAAGGCAGCGGCCGGTGCCGGGGATCTTGAGGATCTTGGCGGAGGTTCCGGCGGATCGGACGAGCTTGGCGCCCTGGCCGGGGCGGATCTCGAGGTTGTGGATGATGGTTCCAATTCGCATGAGGGAGAGAGGCATACAGCTTCCGACCTGGGAGGAGATGTCGTGAGTGAGGAAGTGGTCAGCAACTGACGACTTGGCTTGTGCGGAGTTGGTGGAGAAGGGGCGGAGGAAGGCGTTGAAGAGGGAGGCGATGGGAGATCGAGCTCTCGAGAGCGCCATTGATGAGCTTCTCAAAGAGAGATGGGAGCAAACCCTAGAAATTTGGTACGGGGGACGGGGGTGTTAATTTACGGATTTACCAATACTGTATTAATCCAACATTTTTTTTTGAGTGTCCCGTTAGATACCCAATGTTCTAAAAAACGCTCGGCGGACAATTTTTGGGATTAAAACACACTAATTGTATGATTTAAATAGCTATTTTTGTTATAATATTATTATATTGGTATGGATAAACACTAGAAACCCTAGTTCCCGAGTAAACTCCTATATAAAGGGTCCCTTGGAGCCCCAATAAACACATCAATTCCTCCTCCCTTCTCTCTACATCTCTTCTCTATTCTTACGGTTTATTCTTACGGTTTATCACACGTTATCAGCACGAGTTGCTCCAAGGAGGAAAAAGGTATAATAAAGATCGAATCGATCTTGATCCCTTCTCTTCTTCTAAAGTTCTAAACCCTTCTAACCTACCTAGTTGATTCAACATGTTCCCTATACATGTATGATGATGACTTCGGTAGCATATATCTTCTTATACACTTATTCGTTTCGTTGTTTTATTTATTTATCGTTATCCCCTGAAGTGGATATAAACCAATTTCGACCCTGAAGTGTTGAATTAATCAAAATTTTCATATCCCCTGAAGTGGATATAAACCAATTTCGACCCTGAAGTGTTGAATTAATCAAAATTTTCATATCCCCTGAAGTGGATATAAACCAATTTCGACCCTGAAGTGTTGAATTAATCAAAATTTTCATATCCCCTGAAGTGGATATAAACCAATTTCGACCCTGAAGTGTTGAATTAATCAAAATTTTCATATCCCCTGAAGTGGATAAATATTTTAGCTTATATATAATGATAAAATTTATCTCCCGTAGTAGATAAAATTTTAAAATTCGTAATCGTCCCTGGACCGATGATTTTTATAGCTAAACAAGCAAATTATGGTTTCTCCACCAGTCTCCGGAAGTAGACGAACAGGTATTTGTAGATGTTCATTTTCTTGTCACCAGAAGTTGACTATATGCCAATTTGATTTTATTTATTTATGATGTTATAATTTTATTAATTATATCAATTGTGTATTTATTTATCATTATCCCTCGAAATAAATAAATTCATCCCCTGAAGAGGATGAACACATTATGCTCATAATTAAATCGTTCCTATAGTAACGACAATCATCTCCTGAAGAGTTGTATATGAAAAAGAAATTCATAAAATGTCTCTCTCTCATCAATTCAAATTTGTCCCTGAAGTGACAATATTTATTTCCTGAAGTAAATGAATGATAAGAGATATATTGTATATCCTCATAAAGATTATTTAAAATCATACCCAGAAGTGTATGAGTTTTATTTTAAAGTTGTACAAATACCCATAAGTGTAGAAGTTAAAGTGAATGTATACAAGTTGTCTTCTCCCTGAAGTGAGTAATAATCGATCATACCATTTCTTGAAGAATATGGACAATGTTTATATGACAACTGACTATATTTTTGAATTGCAACTTATCATCTTTTGGAGTATATGATCGAAATATACATAATAGTGACTAATTGTCACTCGAAGTTGACAAATGAATCATTTTATGAATAAAATCATTTCTTGAAGAAAATGATAAATTTACAAGTTTTTCTAATGGCTCCACCTGAAGTGGACAAATACAATTTTATTTTATTTTATTTATTTGTTTTTTTATTCATTGCTTTATATTGAATAAAATTATTATGATTTTACTTATTGTAATTCAAAGCTCGAAGTGTTTCCCGAAGAAACTACTTACCATGAGTGTCTAATGCGGAGTTTTGTTTGGCAAATGAACATTTGGGAGAAAGGTTTACCACAATCCTGTAGATTGTGAAGTTTTTCAACACCAACCTAAGAGCCTGAAGACTCTACTGGTGGATTTTTTTTATTAACTCCTGAAGAGTAAAGAATATTTTATGAACTCTAAAAGAGTAAAGGATTTCACAAACTCCAGAAGAGTATATGTTCCTAATCTTATCATTTGTACTCCTGAAGAAGTACATGGAATGTGGGTTTTATCATATTCAGAACTATTTTTGTTTGGTTGATACAACCAATAAAAGTAACCACATAATACGACCCGGGTAAAAAGGCCACTTCCTGACTATCCTCTAAGCATTGCCTGAAGCATGCCTCTCCGGTAGAGGGTGTCAAAGAGGTTATGGTTAAGCGCTTGACCAAAGTTATTGTTGTGGCTTATAGCTAGGTCTGTTATACGGTTATTTCTAAATGTCTTGGAGAACATTATAAATGACTCATACCTGAAGTATGACATCAATGAAAGTTTTGACAATACCCATTCAGTGGCATCTAAATTAAATAAATGGATCACAATATACAAAGTTCAATGGTTGAATATTATGGTTTATAAGTGTCAAACAAATTTGAAAACCCGAAGTTTTCTCAAACAATCATGAATGGAAAATCAGGATAAATACCATATAGCTCCAGAAGAGCATTGATCTTGTTACCTGAAGTAACAATGACACATATGTATGGTATTGAACACCAATATCTCATATGACTAGCCAGAAGCAAGTCTTACATAATTGCGAATGTATATATATGGTTTATTTGACGCTCATTTATCCCATTGAAACTTATCACTAACCAGAAGTTAGTTAATGATAAAATGTTTTTCTTTGTGGCATTCGGTCATTCATGTGAAATGATGATAGGCGGGATCATTGACATTCACATACACACCCACTAAAAGGGACCAGAAGATCCTAGGACTCGAAGATCCTCTATAAGGGTGACCGAACATATATGGTCTGTCATCTTGGCAAATCAACAACAAGACCATCTAAATTCAAAGTAAATGCAAAGTCTCTAATGTCTCTTGAATGGATTCAATGAGACAGCTACGGAACACTATCATATAGACCAGTGTAATTCCAAGATTACAGATGCCTCAACACTTTGGTCATATGAAAAATAAGGTAGAGAATGTTATCAAAAACATTGTTGAGCATAAGGTAGCTCACGACGACCCAGCAGAGTCGTTGGTCAAATGGGCCCATGCATGTTTGCATTTCGAATTTGACACAATAAGATCTCCCTAATTATCTCCAGAAGATAGCAAGTCATTCAAATGTTTTGAATAAACAACATATGTTCCGAGATGTACCTCCTCCAAATGAACTACAATGAGACCACAAAGAAGTTGGATGATACATGGGGTTTGAGTCCCTATTGATATCAAATACCTAGAGCTTTATAATGGTGATCAAATGCTCGGTATTTAGGGGGAGAGGAAATGAGACAAATTAAGAAAGAGATTGCACGGAAGCAACTTCTCTATCATTTCATATCCGCGGATAAATACAAGTGAACCAAAAGTTCAATAAATGAAATGATTATAAGGTTTAGAAAATATGTCATCGAAAGCATTTACTATAGGCCAAGAAAGTGACAAAGTCACAGGTACTAGCTCATTTGGAAGTTCCAGAAGTAACTCAAACTCAATGAATATCAATTGATTCTCAAGTACACCAGAAGTGTTGGAGATCACTAGGCTCTTTGTATACGATTCCCCAGAAGTGGAATGAGCCTATGAGAATATGATGATCATCAAATAAATAATGGATGTCGACATCGAAATCATAGTAAAAGAGCTAGAAAGAAGCAAGTCATGCAAAGATGGATTCTTTAAGCATGATGGCATTGGATCTGTAGTTCCAACACCGACAAGTGCAACATCAATTGGTTTTAAGTGGGTGTTCATACAAAATAAAATACAAAGCCAAGTTGATTGCACAAATACCTATCAAAGATTATATGGAGAATGTATTCACCAGAAGTGAATATAATTTTGGATCTAAATGTAAATGACGGACATGTTACTTGCATACGCATATAAATGAAAATGATCGATTGAAAATGCCTGAAGCATTAATGTCAAAACCCCGTTACATACAATTGATTAAAGATCCTTATAAGAGTATCAGAAGTACTTATAATTGTGAAAATGGTGACATTGCATTAGGTCCCGAAGTACCATACAATGTTGTACTCTTTTCCTTGATCTTGGTTTTTATCCCATTGGGTTTTTCCAAGTTAAGGTTTTTAACGAGGCAACTTAGACACCATTTAATACACTAGATCCCCCATGATCAAATGACATTGGGTCCTGAAGTACCTTATGTTTGTGCATTGAAAGCATCTCAACACCAGCAAATGGAAGTCAAGCATTCGAAGTCAATTGTAATATATGAAGACATCTCAACTTATACACGTCAAAGGAAATGTTGAGACTCGGCTATGCAGCTCATACAGTCAGCATCATCAAGAAGTTCAAAGAGCCTACCCGAATGAGAAGACTACAAGGAGGATGTTGAATTCAGGAGGAGTATACGCATTGCACTCTTTTTCCCTTCGATCAGGTTTTGTCCCACTGGGTTTTCCTGACAAGGTTTTTAACGAGGCAGATCACCAAAGCGTATTAAATGTCATATGTATTTGTTCTCTGGATCCTAGTTTTGTCCCATTAGGTTTTCTAGGTGATATTTGTAACGAGGTAGTATTTAGGGATGTTTATCCAAGGGGGAGTGTTATAATATTATTATATTGGTATGGATAAACACTAGAAACCCTAGTTCCCGAGTAAACTCCTATATAAAGGGTCCCTTGGAACCCCAATAAACACATCAATTCCTCCTCCCTTCTCTCTACATCTCTTCTCTATTCTTACGGTTTATCACAATTTTGAGTTTAAAATGCTAAAAGAAGAAAAATCCCTAAAATGAAGCTATAAGGATTCGAAGTCAAGAGTTTATCATTCTATTCCTCAATCCATACCAACTAAGCTAAGAAAACTTATCATAAGGGCTTTAGGCAAGATGTCAGAATGGCTATTGACAAGATAATTTCACCTAAATTATCACAGGTCCTTTTCATTTTTTCCGAACACATTGCAAAAAGGGACAAAACTCTCTTTTCCCGAATCGGAACCTAAATTTGCCGAACGAATTGTTTTGATTGAAAACAGCCTAAAATCGATGAAATTAATCAAAAGATCAATCAATCAACACACAAATTGGTATATCGCTCGCTTTACGTGATTATCAAATGGCGATTTTTGGTCTTCGTCCGAAAAAACTGTCGAAGGAAGAGCTCGACAGATCGATACGAGGTGAATGAATAAGCTCGGCAGGTTTAGGTGAGGTGAATACGTAACCTCGGTGCATAAAAACGAGGTTATGAAGGAGCCTCGTCTACTTTTCATGAGGTATATAATGACCCCTTTGAAGATCTTATCTAAATCCTCGTTTACAGAAGCCGAGCTAAATCAATAACCTCGGCTTCTGTTGTTGAGGTGAAGGAGGGGGCTCGGCTTCTGTTGTTGAGGTTAAGGAGGGAGCTCGGCTTCTGTTGTTGAGGTTAGTATGTAAGCTCGACCAATGTTGTTGAGGCTATAAAATAGCCTCCTTGACATTGCATAAATTCATTAAATTGTGTATATGTGTGATGGATATTGTTTTAATGCAAACTCATATGCTTCTAAGAATGAGATCGACAGACTATAAGAATGAGACAGACTAAATGACTAAATTAGTTTAGAAAATGTTGTTTTCCCCACTTTTGATTGTAACTCTCAATGACTAAATCAATATCATAACTTTATCTAAATAGCAAATTAGTTGTTCTTAATCAGACATGAAACAGATTAATGCATATTTTAATGTTTTATCTTCTAGTAATTGTTTCAAGTGGCCACTTTCCACCTATCCTCAAAATTAGATTTGACATGTTAAGCTAATTAATTAATGAAGTAAAAAAATAACAGAATTACAAAAATAGAGAGAGAAGAACGGAGAACAAAATCACACTATTAAGCAATGATCTGCGAAGAACTCAAGGATAAGTTGAGAATCTTCACATTGGTCATGAAGAATTCGTTCCCTTGTATGTAAATTATTTCCAATGTAGCTTTAAACTCATTTTTTAATACAGGTTGTAGTTACACAAAATACCTTATATGTAAATAAGAAAAATGTAATTACTTGGAGCTACATTACCTGTACTAATCTAAATAACAAGCCATTGGTAGTGACTGTTGTTATGCTATGGAAATCTAATGTATTAGCAATAGAAAAACAACTAGGAATTACATCCACGTTGCATTCACGATGGTTTCGTGAACAAAAAATATTGATATATGTCAGTTCGACAAGTAATATTGAAATCTTAAATTACCTCTATTGATGTTACATTCATGACGAATACATCTATTCACTAGTGTTTTGGCCCGTGCTACGCACGAGTCTAAATTTTTTTATATAAATTATATATAAAATAATATTTTATGTTATAATTATTAAAGAATTATCGCTAGGGAAAAATATTTTTGTATAAATATAGTTATGTTATTTATTATGAACTTTAACCGCTAAATTGTTATCAAATGTATAGTTTTTCGTGCTTTATACTAACATTTATATTTAAGACCACAAACATTATACAACTAACCTTTTTCTTGCTTCTATTTATTCAAATTAATATGATATATTATGATTTCTAATATTAATTTTAAAATGATGAAATTAAATAAATGAGTAATGTTAATCTAATAAGGATATTTCTCACTGATGAGATAATATATTGATTTTTAATTAAAAAATGATGTTTATGCCAATTTATATGATTATTATGATTTAAAATATTAATTGTAAAAGAAGAAATTTGGCTAAATATCCATTTTGTCAACCCCCTTTTGCAAAATGTCCACTTAAAATCAGTTTTTGGTAAATGTCCTAAATTTTTTTGAAAACC
The DNA here is from genome assembly GCA_963922045.1 of Persicaria maculosa. NCBI lineage: Eukaryota > Viridiplantae > Streptophyta > Magnoliopsida > Caryophyllales > Polygonaceae > Persicaria > Persicaria maculosa. The sequence goes on along the minus strand of OY998256.1, from coordinate 11,093,311 downwards.
CCATAATACCCCTACCCCATACTACCCTTACCTATCAAATAAATTATACTCAGTTTTTTTTTTTCGTCAAACAAAGAAACGAAGATATCCATCAGATCTCCGCCCGGCGCCATCGTCCTCCTCTCTCAAGCTCCGCATCCATGGTTTCCTCCTTCCTCCTTCCTGTTGGTCTCGTATCTCCGCTGTCATCTCGCTTCTTGTGGTGACAATTAATCAGCCGTCGGATCTCCTCCCAGATCCGGTCGCCGCTCATCCTCAGGCCACACCTCCCTCCTTTACCGTCACCATCAAGCCTCCTCATCAGGTAGCTTTTCAATTTCCAGCTTTCCGATTAAATCGAGCTTTGGATATTCTTGTAAATCAACTGTCCATTCGTTTCTCGAGTAAATCGGAGGCGATCTCCCCGTTTCTCTCTAAAATAAACAATCGAGTTTGGATTTCAAAAATCATCTAAATCCTCTCCGTTCGGTGCTGGTGATTTGGCGTGATTGATGTTGAAAATTGACCAGGAGGTCGGATCGAGCCAGGCCAAAGAGGATTCGACAAAAGAGAAATTTGCGCCGAGGTTCGACGGGTTGAGATTCATCGAGACGCTGATCACAGCTCACAGATAACTCGCAAAGCCCAACCTGTACTTGAGAACAGATTTTTCATTTTTCTAGTTACATAATTCTGATTATATATTTGCAAACAGGTGGTGTTTTCAGACTTCCCATCACCGATTCCCTTATGGAATTTGGAATTTATTAACTCTGTCACTGTGTTTTGAATTTGGGAACTTTAGAAGGTGGTCAACGCTGTAAATCTGTATTGAGAGATTTAGGGAAACCATCTGATTATTAATTTATCTGTCATTCACTAGGGTTGTTTCCCTTATAGGCAATCTTTCATAGTATTACGAGGGATCTTTCACCAAAAAAAATAGTATTACGAGGGATAAGGACATATATTGCTCGATAAATTGTCCCATTTGATATTTTTGGGTGGAGTTTATCACTTGAATGCTTGATTACACTACATTTTTCGGTGATATTGTGTTTGATTACACTATATTTTTCATGAAATTATATGTTTTTTTGTCATATTGTGTTTGATTATACACTATATTTTTCGTTCATATTATATGTTCTTTTTTAATCTTACGTACCGATGAAAAAAAGTTGTCACCACATGGGTCACCTTTAATAAGGGTGTTGACATCAGTGGTGACAACAATATGGGTGGTGGTGACAGTGATAGGGGTGGTGGTGACACCGATAGGAGTGGTGGTGACCGCGATAGGATTGGTGACACGATAGGGCGGTGACAACGATAGAGGTGGTGACACCAATAAGGGTGGTGACAGCGATAGGGGTGGTGGTGACAGTGATATGGGTGGTGGTGACAGCGATAGGAGTGGTGACAGCGATAGGGCGGTGATAGCGATAGAGGTGGTGACAACAATAAGGGTGGTGACAGTGGTAGGGGTGGTGGTGACAGTGATAGGGGTGATGGTGACAGCTATAGAAGTGGTGACAACGATAAGGCGGTGACATCGATAGAGGTGGTGACAGCAATAAGGGTGATGACAACAATATAGGTGCTGGTGACAGTGATAGGGGTGGTGGTGACAGCGATAGGAGTGGTGGTGACAGCGATAGAAGTGGTGGTGACAGCGATAGGAGTGGTGACAAAGTTAGAGCGGTGACAACGATAGAGGTGGTGACAGCAATAAGGGTGGTCGTGACATTGATAGGGGGTGGTGGTGACAACGATAGGGGTGGTGGTGACAGCGATAGAAGTGGTGGTGACAGCGATAGGAGTGGTGACAGCGATAGGGCGGAGACAACGATAGAGGTGGTGACAGCAATAAGGATGGTGACATCAATATGGGTGGTGGTGACAGTAATAGGAGTGGTGGTGACAACGATAGTATTGGTGGTGACAGCGATACGAGTGGTGACAGCGATAGGGCGGTGACAGCGATAGAGGTGGTGACAACAATAAGGGTGGTGGTGACAGTGATAGAGGTGGTGGTGACAGTGATAGAGGTGGTGGTGACAGCGATAGGAGTGGCGGTGACAGCGATAGGAGTGGTGACAGCGATAGGGAGGTGACAACGATAGAGGTGGTGACAACAATAAGGGTGGTGACAACAATATGGGTGGTGGTGACAGTGATAGAGGTGGTGGTGACAGTGATAGAGGTAGTGGTGACAGCGGCAGGAGTGGTGGTGACAGCGATAAGAGTGGTGACAGCGATAGGGAGGTGACAACGATAGAGGTGGTGACCGCAATAAGGGTGGTGACAGCGATATGGGCGGTGGTGACAGCGATATGGGTTGTGGTGACAGCGATAGGGCGGTGACACTAATCTCGTAAAAAAAAAAAATTGTCACACCAAAAATTTATTTATCATCATACATGTGTCACCAAAGCCATTGACCGGTGTCACCACTTATAAAGGTGGTGACACTAATTTCGTATAAAAAAAAATCGAAAAAAAAACGTGTCACCAAATTTTTTTGTATGTCACCAAAGTTGTGTCACCAATTCATTGACTTTAACCGGTCAATGGTCAAAATAAAAATGGGAAGGAAGGAAGGGCATGGGAAGGAGGGGCAAAAATGTAATATTAGGACATTTTGTAAAAGGGGAAATAAAAGTGGACATTTTGCAAAAGGCCTTATGGAAAATGGATACTTAGCAAAAAAATCCATTGTAAAATGGTTAATCTAAATAGATATATTGTTATTATTTTTAATCTAAAAGATTTCCTAATTGTTAAGGATATATTTCGTTAATGCATTTAATTTACCGGGCAAAACAAAATCCTCTTTTATAAGTTATATGCATTTAATGTACCTTTGAATCGAACAGTCCAAGTTGGGCGAGTTTACGGCAATGTCGACAGTCCAAGTCGTGAAGGCCGCCAACCGAACCGGGTGCAAGGTTGTCGTTGACGGTGGTGGAGGCGGGTGGTGGAGAGCGGAGAGCGGGACGAGGAGAGGAGGGCCTGGGTCGCTCGCGGTTCCCTTTTCTCCTGCCTGCTGAGCTTGAAAAAAAAATTCGAACAGAAGAAGACGGGGCGGGGAAAAAAAGAGTTGTAAATGGGAAAATAAAATAGAAATGGGTTTCGAACCTGTGACTTCTACCAAACCAGTTCAGCATTCAGCACACCTCTGGGTCGCTCGCGGTTCCTTTTTCTCCTGCCTGCTGAGCTTGAAAAAAAAAATTCGAACAGAAGAAGACGGGGCGGGGAAAAAAAGAGTTGTAAATGGGAAAATAAAATAGAAATGGGTTTCGAACCTGTGACTTCTACCAAACCAGTTCAGCATTCAGCACGCCTCTGGGTCGCTCGCGGTTCCCTTTTCTCCTGCCTGCTGAGCTTGAAAAAAAAATTCGAACAGAAGAAGTCGGGGCGGGGAAAAAAAGAGTTGTAAATGGGAAAATAAAATAGAAATGGGTTTCGAACCTGTGACTTCTACCAAACCAGTTTAGCATTCAGCACGCCTCTAGCCCTTTACCACCCAAGCTACCCATTCAACCTTGTTTCATTCTACAAGGTATTTAAATTAGTATTCTTGAATACTTTGTATGTAGGTGTAACCCAAAATTATTTAGAGTACTTTTAATTAATACAAATGATTTAAAAATTATATTTATATTGTGCATGTCCAATAATATATATTTGCATATTTTTTCTTACAAGATGATATTTGTAATAAATATTATGATTATTATTCTAAAATAATGATTCTTTTAATATTTTTTAAAATTTTCATTTATATTAAAAAAAGTATAGATATATATGTTATTTGATATTTACAATGTAAAAAAAATATGCAAATATATTTTTGATATTTACAAGATGATATTTGATATTTTCAACTGTCATATACAAGTTGTACCAAGGATATAACCATATAAGCATTAAAAGGATAAGGAAAAAATTACTGAAGATCATCACTTCTAAAGCTCATGTTTGATTGGACATATGCCAGTTTAACATCAGGCAGACCTATGACCCTCGTTATTAACCGCTTGGCTTGACGGACTCGCCATTAATCCTTAGGTTGAGGATAAGTGGGAAGTGGGCACTTGAAGCAATTACTGTAAGATCAAACATTAAAATATGCATTAATTTGTTTCATGTCTGCTTAAGAAGAACTAATTTAATTTTAATTTGGATAAAGTTATGATATTTATTTAGTCATTTAGAGTCGCAATCAAAAGTGATTTAGTCTCATTATTTAGTCATTTAGTCGCAATCAAAAGTGACTAAACTGATTTAGTCATTTAGTCTGTCTCATTATTAGAAGCATATGAGTTTGCATTATAACAATATCCATCACATATATACACAATTTAATGAATTTATGCAATGTCAAGGAGGCTATTTTATAGCCTCAACAACATTGGCCGAGCTTACAAACTAACCTCAACAACAGAAGCCGAGCTCCCTCCTTAACCCCAACAACAGAAGCCGAGCCCCCTCCTTCACCTCAACAACAGAAGCCGAGGTTATTGATTTAGCTCGGCTTATGTAAACGAGGATTTAGATAAGATCTTCAAAGGGGTCATTATATACCTCATGAAAAGTAGACGAGGCTCCTTCATAACCTCGTTTTTATGCACCGAGGTTACATATTCACCTCACCTAAACCTGCCGAGCTTATTCATTCACCTCGTATCGATCTGCCGAGCTCTTCCTTCGACAGTTTTTTCGGACGAAGACCAAAAATCGCCATTCGATAATCACGTAAAACGAGCGATATACCAATTCGTATGTTGATTGATTGATCTTTTGATTAATTTCATCGATTTTAGGCTGTTTTCAATCAAAACAATTCGTTCGACAGATTTAGGTTTCGATTCGGAAAAGAGAGTTTTGAGCCTTTTTTAAATGTGTTCGGAAAAAAATGAAAAGGACTTGTGGTAATTTAGGTGAAATTATCTTGTCAATAGCCATTCCGACATCTTGACTCTAGCCTCATTCAAAACTTATTGATTCAATGCCCTTTTTAACTATTTTAACCCTTAAATTATAAAAAATTACAAAAAAAATACTTTTTTTTTTGCGTTTTCCCCCGATCCAGGGGGGGCTCGAGCCACCTCATGCCCCCCCTCCCTCCGCCCCTGGGGTACCCTAAGCGCCAAGACGGTTTGGCGGCCTTATTAGCGGTTCTTGGCGGATAAAACGGTTTTTTTTATTATTTTGTTATATTTATCCCATAAACTATATATAAAACATATATTATGTGATGAACTATGTATTAATTTTAAGTTTATAGCATATAAAATAAAAAATCATCATGACCCTTTTTAAAGTTGTCTAAATCAAATATAAAATCATATAGATATATTCAAATAAGTATCATGACTTCATAATAGAGAAATTTGAAAGCATAAAAACTAAATAATCTCAATTTAAAACCGTCAAGACCGCTAAGCCTCCGTCCCGTGCCCGCCAAAACTCTTCCCCGCCAAGCCCGATTTGCACCCGCCAAGGCCGCCAAGTCTCCGTCTTACACCCGCTAAGACCGCCAAAGTGTTGTTCCATTCCGCCAAGCTACACCGCCAAGGCCGAATTCGGGACAGTGTGGGTCCGCCAAGCGTCTTGGCGCCGTCTTGGCGGCCGCCAAGGCCGTTTTTTAGAACACTGGATACACCCCAAATGGATTAGGATCCTCTCCTAATAAATTGGTTCCTAATATTTTCCTAATGAATTGATCTAGGCCGTTCAATTATATCAACGGTCACGACTTAATTAACCCAATTAACAACACTTTTTCAATTTGTCGTGAGGCCGTTAGGGAGAGAAGTCAGATGTGCAGAGGACGATACCAATGGAGGGAGAGAGAACGATCCGCCGAGGCTGCCGCTGGAGAGGGAAGCCCATGGAGGCCGGATGTTACGAAAAGGTTTCTCCGATGCCGGAGGGGCCGTTGGAGAGGGGTACCCACAGAGGGAGGCCAGATCTGAGGTTTCCCCTTGTCTTTGCTAGGTTAATATCGACGCCGAGGAGGGATGACGCCGGAGAGGAAGGCTGCCAGTATAGGTTCTTTCCCTCTTTCCCTTTCCTATTTCCTCGTTTCGATCCTGGGATCAATTGTTTCTTCCAATCGTTCCTATTTCCTCGGATCTGCCTTCTACCATGAAGATGAGGAAATAATCGATTCAATCGACGGTTTAAGGTGCATACTTCTCCCTTCTCCCTCAAAGAATCGATTTCGATAAATGGTTGAAGGTGTGTCGTTCGAATTGCAGCAACATCATTAGATTCATACGCGCACGAGTACAAATCTATTCGCTCCCAGTCAATCAGAATATTCAAACATATGGAGCAATGTTTATAGCGAGTTCCTTCACATCTTTTGATCCTTAGCCTACATTCTAGCAATTTGGGTTTATATCCCTCTTGTGTTAGAGAAACAAAAATCACCAATTTAGGTTTATATCCATCTTGTTGAGCAACAAAAATCACGCACATCGTAGTTTATGGTTCACATTTTAAATTACAGTAGATAGTGGCATATAGCTTTAAATGATGTTATTTACATCAATTTGAGTGTTCTTATCCCTTACTCAACTGAGATGGCTGATTTTACACACTCAATTGAGGGTGATGGAAGTTCAGCAGGTCCAAGCAACTCAGTACAAAGACAGCACATACCTGAAATTGAGTTGGGTGGTCTCTGTTTGTTTACATCAATTTGTCACATCTGATTTTTTATGGAATTGAGTTAGTTGGGTGTTCTTTGATTGTTTTTATGTTTTCATCGAGCTTGGTTATGACTTTGTCAGTTAGTTTGTTTATATCTTAGCTTAATTGATATTGTCAGTTTGCTTGTTTATATCTTAGCTTAATTGATATTGAGAGAAAGACGGGATGACTTATATTATGCTGGGTGATTTATGGCCTTACTTAGTTTGAGATTGACTTTGCCATTGAGCTTGTTTATCAATTTTGCATAGTGACAAGTAGCCTATTAGCTCAATTGGTAGAGCGATGTGCTTGTGCACAAGGATGTGGGAGTTGAACCCACATCTTTGTGCACAAACACAATGCTCTACCAATTGAGCTAATAGGCTACTTGTTAATATAAAAACCGAACAAAGTATACATATTGCAAAAGGGAGTGATGTACTGACATAAAAACAGTATACCAAACTACAAACTAATTTGTGTTTTGGCAATTGTAAATTAGTTCATAAAATCTGAACTCTTAAAGCCATATTGCAGGGAGCCTGAATATGCAACAAACAAGATCACAATCCACCCTCATTATTGACAATGTACATTGTCACCACCATACACACTACTATAGTAACACTAGCATAAAAGGTCTACAAGGACAATAAGGACACATAACACTAACACAAAAGGTCTACAAGGACAGTGAGGACACCACTGCTAGCGGAGGAGATTATCAAATACTCGATGAACAAGAAACAGGCTCACAGGCCAACAACAGCGTTGAAGCCTGAAGGCACAGCTCGACGCGTTGTTTTAATTTCTCCTGTCATGCTGCCTGAGTCCCATTCATTCAATTCATGTATAGGCAATAGGCCAGTTCTGCAGTGTCAATGTGTGAATGTGATATGTGTGCTTTATCATTTTAAGCCGAGGTTTCTTTGTATAGATGTCTCGTAACTTAAGCTAAGCTTCAAAACTTGTAATTCTATCTAATTAATCTAAGCTTAATCTTGTTTAATCAAACAAGGCTTGTCAAATTAATTACTGTTGGATGAATAAAAAAGGTAGTCTCCCTAGCCCAGCCTGTACATGTTCATTCAAGCTATGGGGCATTTCGTCGAACAGGTGATATGCGATATGTATTGGGTGTGCGATATGAACTTCAGGGCAATAAATTTAAAGATTCTCAACCATTTTCTTTGATGCTTCATTAGTCACCAAAGTACTGGATTAAAAGGGATTTACTTCAACGAGGATTGAAACAAATTAAACAAAAAGATGAACTCACCTGCGCACGAGACTATGGCAGGGATTGATTGCTGATTTGCTGCCAACAAATGTGGTATCCTCATCCTCAAATCGGATGGAGAGGTTTCGCCAACAACTCCTCTCTTCATCTCTTGTCGAACTCCCCCTCGATGCTTCGTCAATCTGAGCGGAAAATTGATGGAGAGAGCGAGAGGATTGTGAGGGCCAAGGGAGCAAACGCCTGATGAGAGAGGATCCGGATTGAGCAAAAGGCGTGGGTGGCTGACGGTTTATCAGATGAGAGAGGGTCTTGAGAATTTGGGATTAATGAAAATATGCAATCTTAGCCACTCATTTGTTTGAACGGTTGAGATTAAAGTATTAGGAAAATATTAGGAACCTTTGGTTAGGAGAGAATCCGAATCCCACCGCAAATGATACTTAAGGATTTACACGTCGAAATTAACGTGCATGCACGTCGTTATTAACGTGTAAATGTGGTGGGGTGGGAAAAAATACACGTCGGTCTGCACGTCATTAACAACGTGCAACTGTGCATGTCTTCAGTGACGTGCAAACCCTACTTAAGGTTGAAGGGGTTTAGGGTTTACCGAGGGTTTAGGGTTTATGGAAAAAAAATTGAAGGGTTTAGGTAGGGGAGGTTTAGGATTTAGGGTTTAAGTCACTTCGAGCATTGGTGAGTTTAATTGGCAACTGGAAATTAAATGGTAAGCAATAATTGTTAAGGTTTTCATTCGGATAATATGCGAATAACGTTACAAGGCATGGAAAAAAAAGGTTTACATTCATAATTGTAATAGACTGGTGGAATAAAATCTAGACAAAGTGTAAAGGGCGACCGGACTCAACACGTAAGGCTCGGAATCTGTCAAACTGAGCTTGAAAATGAGCATCCCATCCTTCGATGCTCGGTTGATGATGTGCAACCCATTCTGGCGCAGGCGACGGAATAGGAGCGCTAGAACGCAACCAGATCTATGAGAACGAAAAATTAGAGTTAGAGTATTGACGTATAGATGAAAAGCAAGAATAGGTAATATAAGACGTTTGAAGTCGTGCCGCGGCAAAATGGTCTTGGTTTCCGATGCAGGCTAAACCAAGGGTTGCTGATTGAGGGTTGTTACCCGGTGTCGGCGAGAACATGGGGAGACATGTGAACGGATGATGCCAAGCTAGGACGACGAGTGGAATCTGATACACCGTTGCAAATACTAAACCCATGATGAGTAGCTCTATCCAACGTCTCCTATCACCATGCACAGGTCCCGCCCATCTCTGGTTTTCGAAGAGCTGCTGGAATGAGTACCCTCCCATATAACAACTCGCGTGGAGGTCGGCGTGATCCTCCAAGTGATTGCATAATAACGTTTTCAGTTATGGGAAAGCAGACTCGCCGATCGGTGATGTCAATGACGCCCATGCACGGTAGCCACAATGACCATATCCAATAGTGTCCCTCACACCTTGAATATATCCGAGCATGAAGGGATCAACGTTGTTCCGACCCCAGTTGAACCCTCCGAACACATCATCACGTCCATGTCGAGCTGTGGTTGCTTGTGGACGATGTCGAGTAGCATGTCGAGCAGCACGTGCTTCTTCTCTCTCAAAATTTGCCCTGAACTCCTCGTATGGCAACGAGTTGGTTCTGCCGGCATTCCTCGACCCCCGAGTCCTCCCTTTCCTCCGAACGCTTGCAGATGAGGGTGGGTGGAGTTCATCGTCGCATACATTATTGGAAGCCGTGTATAAAGATAACAGCTCATACGGGAGTGGGGTGTCGTCGATGTCAGTCCATGACAAATCCATCCAGAACGGGTGGATGTCCTCAGCGGGTCTCGGAGTACCGGAACTGACCTACGCCTGAATCTCATAGACACAAGGAATCCCGTAACAAACCCTCCAATGTCGGTCCGTGCATTTCGGAGGAATGTTTTGGTTTACGACACCCTCCCACAACTTGTACAAATAGTCGAAGCATTTTTTCGAGATTAAAGTCTTTACCTGATAAAAAAGGTTGACTTTATACGCCCTTGTCGGCCACTTGAATCGGTCGATCTCCAAAGCAGTTTGCAGCTCATGCAGTTGGCAATCATTGACTCTATGGATTGCATCTATGACGACGCAGAAGTCACCAGTCGATGAGTGAAGTGCCTCCTTGACAACCTTGTATTGACCCTCAACTCTGTACACAGTTTCAAGTAAACATTGAAGTTCATACCACTAAATGTTTTATGACATATCATATTGTAATGGGAGATAGGAAGTACGGTGTACCTGTTTGTTGTACGAGTGCCAAAATGTAGAACATTACTCGTGTAGCATCGTACGATGTTCCTTCTATACGGAAGCCACACCGCCTCTAAATATGCCATCGCACCTGGGAATGGGTGCCATCTCTCGTGTAGCGCCCGACGACGTCGGTTGAATGATTCCTCCGACTTCGATTGGAACAACCTCCAACAATTGCCATTGATTGACTTACGCATTTGTTTTGTACGTGTTGTCCAATAAGATGACGTAATGGAACCTTCGGAGTAGCCATATCCCATCAGGGTGCGCTAGGAAGAGGTCGCTCAAGATGTCGTTATCATCTGGATGTTGTCTGAACTCGTAGTAGTAACCTCTTTCCCGCAGACGATGCAGAGTATCTTGGGTCATCGTCCGACTACCCCTTTCTTCGGCGGCCATCCTGTTGAGCGTGTTGGTAAGGGAACGCGATGTCGTGACGCTGGTGCCATCCAACTGCCTCAATCCGTATCCAATGGCTTTTGGAGGAGTACCAATTTCCTTCATCTACCTAGCCATCTTCTTTTCCCCCTCTGTCATTTGTCCGGCAATGGCGTGACCCTTCAAGCTCCTGGGAAGCTGGTGGTTATGAACACCGTGGGTTACCGTCATAACACAGTGACCCGGCGAGCCTTCGTGCCCGTGTAGCGAGAATGGACATCCGTTTACCTTCGATTGCGTTCTTCGAAGCTTCCTCCCGCGTGGTCGGTACTCCCCATACTGCTCGCAAGCAAGGATAACCCCGCCTGGATGGTTTGACGCCCCCATCTAAGACCGCTTAATTACTAAAATCATGCATTGTTTCAGACCCAAGTCCTTGAAATATGTAACCATTTCGTTACGGTCATTCCAAATCTTTGGGTCCGAGAACTCGGGCATGAAGTCTCGAAACTGTAATAATGTTCTAGCGGGTAGGCGCCTTCGGAGGGATGAACTTCGCATACCAGCGTCGATCCTCAACCCTAGCCGGATCGCTGGACAGATCGCCACGGAAGCGATGGAAGTACGCCCATATCCAAGCCTTGACACAAAACACAATTTGGTAAGAATGAGAATAAAATATTACGAAACTATAACACAAATTTTGCGGTCTCGTACCTGCAGTAGCGGCGTGCATCCATCTAAACCCTTTGCCCCTGCTCTGGTAGCCTCTCCTAGGCCACTGCACAGACAAGCAAGGGCACCTGCACCCCATGCAATATCGGCCGTCCGGGGGATGTCTTTTAACGTCTTTTCATGTCTTTTAATGACTTTCAATGTCTGTTAATGGCTTTTAATGTCTTTCAATGTCTTTAATGTCCTTATTGGCTTTTAATGGATTTTAATTTCTTTTAATGTCTTTTAGATACTATATTATAAAAACTATATTTTTATGTCTTTTAATGTTTTTTAATTTCTTTTAATGTCTTTTACATACACATGAAATAACATAACAACTATAAAAATTATATACTAAAACTATAAACATATAATAAATATTTCAAGTAATGAAAACTATATTAAAAACTATATACTATAAATTATAAAACTATAAACTATAAAACTATATTATAAAACTATAAAACTATTAATATCAAATAAAATAAATCATTCAAATAACATACCGGTGGGGTCGGGACAGGCGAAACCTCCATGCATCGCCGCTTCCGCGGCGGTAATAGGGCATGCGTCTCCAGCACCGACTCCGGCACCACCACCTCCGCCGCTGGCTGCTCTCTGATCGCCACCGCCGCCGGCGCCACCCTCTGCTCCTCAGCCACCCCACCACCACCACCACCCTCCACCCTCTGCTCCTCCTCCGCCACCGCCTTAGCCTCCCCACCACCACCACCCTCCACCCTCTTCTCCGCCTCACCACCACCACCACCACCTTCCACCCTCTGCTCCGCCTCACCACCACCAACACCTTCCACTCTGTGCTCCTCCTCCGCCACCGCCTCTTGCACCTCAGCCTCTCCACCACCACCATCCTCCACCGCCACCGTCAGCGCCTCCTCCGTCTCCATCTCCATGGCCTCCACCTCCGCTGTCGGGACCACCATCTCCTCCATCTCCGGCTCTCTCTCCATCTCTCTCTCTCTCCGGATCTCGCTCTCTCTCAGGCTCGGACTCTCGCTCTCTCGTCGAAAGCTCGCTGGCGTCTCTCTCTCTCTCTCTCTCTCTCTCTCTCTGGATTGGGGAAAGTGAGGAAGAAGGACCACGTTTTTTCATTTTTGAAAAAATGTGGTTGCACGTCGTTATTGACGTGCAATAATGCATGTCGTTTTTGAGACCCTGGGTCTTACAGATGGTATCATTCTGGTTCGGAGGTACTCCCAATGTATGCCCAAGTACACTTCACTCGAATGACAATTCCTTACAAGAGAGAAGAAAAGGCAAGATAGAAGGGAGGGTATCTGACTGGCATATTTTGCTTTTTTTTTCCTATTCTTGTTTTCCCTAAGCTTTTCCATTAGATCTGTCATCCTTGTCCTACCATTGGTAGGATTTGTTCTCTTTTTAGTCAAGGTTTTGTAGTTTTTTTCTTTTTTCCTTTCTTCTTATCCTTTTCCAATAGAGCCATTTTGAGAACCTACATGGACATAAACAACTCAATTCGACATCAATTTTTCTCACGAGGTAAAATATCACTTTAAAAAAGAACATGAAGACCAAGGAAAGAAACCAAGAGGTGAAGAGTTTGAGGAAGAGTATTCAGAGATAAGAGATCATAGGAAGAGAAGGCAAAAACTCTAGCTTTAGTTAGAGTAATCTTTTCTTTCCACTCATGTGTCAAGTTGTTCACTGTTGATGGGAGACTAGTTCCCTACTCATAACAACACTAGGCAGTAAGAATTTTAGGTTTTGTGCTATCTTAGTTCTATTGAGAAGGATTATCATCATTAACCATACGGTAGTGTCAGTCGTTTCATGTTTGAAGTCAGTTAACAAAACGGGGAGGTTTTTCACAACAAGAAAAGTAAACACATATCATCAAGGCAGTAGAGAGGATGAAGAGCATCTGATTCATATAATCATCATAATCAAAGTTCTCATAAGCTAAGTTCCAAATAACATTTTCTAAAATTGATTATTTTATATATTTTAAAAATTATTCAAATTCTAAATCTATTGATAATTTTAAAAGGTGATCTGTTTTACAATTCTTTTAACGTCTCTAATTCAAAACCGAACATGAAACTTTGATTTCATTCGGCTCCTTTATGGAAGATGGATAAATTGCCGGATCCAGATCTAGAATGGGAACAAAAAAATTAACCCATAACATTTATGTCAGCTTTTGCCTGAAAGGCATTAAAAAGTACTCGCTTTATAGATGATCCCTCTAGAAGATGTGTATTCTAAAAGTCTTTCTAGTTACTTCGTTCTCTATTTCTATTTTAGAGAATCTTGAGGAAAAACATTTTGTTTCTATTCTAAAAGGGAGAAAGAAAATTGGATTCAACCTCAGCAAAGCTTGTGCTCTAGCTCGAATGGAAAATTCCAATTTTCTATTCAAAAATGAATAGAGGGAGAACGCAAATGAAAATATGGGTCGAGGGCAAAAGTCTCATACACGAGATTGAAATGAAATACTTTACTGTGATTAGAAATAGATTTCGAAATCCGCGTATTACGTCTATTATACTATAACAACTGAATTCTCTTTACTATTTATTTTTTGTGACTATTGCCTATTCCTCTATTTACTGCAACGAACTCTTTTAAATAAAGTGTATTTTGAGTTAGCAATTTCTATTTTTTTCTTTCTCTCCGCTTCAGGTCGAAAATAAAAGAGTTGCTTGAATAAAAAATGAACACAAAAGGGGGGTTCATGGCCAAGGGTAAAGATGTACGAGTAAGCGTTATTTTGGAATGTATTAGTTGTAAGAATGTTAATAAGGAATCAAGGGGTATTTCCCGGTATATTACTCAAAAGAATCGACACAACACACCTAGTCGGTTGGAATTGAGAAAATTCTGTCCCTATTGTTACAAGCATACAATTCATGGAGAGATAAAAAAAATAGATCGAACCGAACGTCTGTTTATCGCCTTTTGAAGGGTGGGGGTGATAAGACATTTTTCTTTTCCAAAATTATCTATTTCGCCGCAGGGCTCTTATCAGACTTTCTTATCAGACTTATATAGGGACAATGAGTAACAACAGACCACTTTTTCTTATTTGTATTTGATTTGTTTGCCTCTTTAAAGTAAAGAAAAAGTGGTCTGTTAGTAAGCGGATGCATACTTTCTAGGCTAAAGAACATATACACAGTGGTTGTTCAACAAGATACTACGCATAATCAAATCTTGTTCCGGGCGAGTCACATATTGTGTACTCACCTCTTGCTTTATTGTTATATCCGTCTATATTGAATTGAAGATAAAAAAGCGATAGAATTCTTTCTGGTTGGCCCATATCAAATAGAGTACAGACTAGCTTTCTTTCTTTTAGATTACTAGCTATTAATACTAAAAAAAAAAGAAAAACTTTGACTTGAATTTGAATGATTTATTTCTATTTTTGCTTGTAGATTCAATATCTATGCAAACCCGTATTCAGCCCAATCCTTTTACTAAAAGTAAAAGGCTGGGCCGAGTTTAATTACAATTCAATTTATTACAATTCAATTTAAGGGACCGACCAGTAATTACTGGATTACAAAGTATCCATTGTTTGGAATTCAAATTTGATTTCCTTCCATACCTCACAAGCGGCAGCTAGTTCAGGACTCCATTTACAAGCTTTACGAATAATTTCGTTACCCTCGCGAGCAAGATCACGCCTTTCATTACGAGCTTGTACACAGGCTTCTAGAGCTACTCGATTCGCTGCAGCACCCGGCGCATTTCCCCACGGGTGGCCTAAAGTTCCGCCACCGAACTGTAGTACAGAATCATCCCCAAAGATCTCGGTTAGAGCGGGCATATGCCAAACGTGAATACCCCCGGAAGCCACAGGAATAACACCAGGCAGGGAAACCCAAGGTTGAGTGAAATAAATACCGCGACTTCTGTCTTTTTCAACATAGTCATCACGCAGTAAATCAACAAAACCTAAAGTTATCTCCCTTTCCCCTTCAAGTTTACCTACTACAGTACCGGCATGAACATGATCCCCACCGGAAAGACGTAAGGCTTTAGCTAGTACACGGAAGTGCATACCGTGATTTTTCTGTCTATCAATAACTGCATGCATTGCGCGGTGGATGTGAAGAAGTAGGCCATTATCTCTACAATAATGAGCTAAAGTTGTATTTGCAGTGAATCCCCCTGTTAAGTAGTCATGCATTACGATAGGAACTCCCAATTCTCTGGCAAATACAACTCTTTTTATCATTTCTTCGCATGTACCTGCAGTAGCATTCAAGTAATGTCCCTTGATTTCACCAGTTTCAGACTGTGATTTGAAAATAGCTTCGGCACATAATAAGAAACGGTCTCTCCAACGCATAAATGGTTGGGAGTTCACGTTTTCATCATCTTTGGTAAAATCAAGCCCGCTACGAAGACATTCATAAACTGCTCGACCGTAGTTCTTAGCGGACAATCCCAATTTAGGTTTAATAGTACATCCCAATAGGGGACGTCCGTATTTGTTTAATTTATCTCTCTCAACTTGGATACCATGAGGCGGGCCTTGGAAAGTTTTCGTATAAGCAGGAGGGATTCACAAATCCTCCAAACGTAGAGCACGTAGGGCTTTGAACCCAAATACATTACCTACAATGGAAGTAAACATGTTAGTAACAGAACCTTCTTCAAAAAGGTCTAATGGGTAAGCTACATAAGCAATATATTGATTTTCTTCTCCAGCAACAGGCTCGATGTCGTAGCATCGTCCTTTGTAACGATCAAGGCTAGTAAGTCCATCGGTCCACACAGTTGTCCATGTACCAGTAGAAGATTCGGCAGCTACCGCGGCCCCTGCTTCTTCTGGTGGAACTCCAGGTTGAGGAGTTACTCGAAATGCTGTCAAGATATCATGTGCATTGGGTTCATAGTCAGGAGTATAATAATTCAATTTATATTCTTTAACACCAGCTTTGAATCCAACACTTGCTTTAGTCTCTGTTTGTGGTGACATAAGTCCCTCCCTACAACTCATCAATTACTAATTCTCACAACAACAAGGTCTACTCGACATGAATTAGGCGTTAATTAAACCTTTTACAGGAATCTTTCATAAAATTATCAACTAATTAAAATGGTTCGTTATTAGACCATAGTATTTGATTCGCCAAATACATTATTATTGTATACTCTTTGCTATATGTGGCGCAACCCCTCCTTTTCAAGTTTCGAATGCCTTAACTTTTTTGAATTGACTAAAGAATTAATAAAAAAAAATGCACTCTTGACAGTAATATATGTTGTATATGTTCTATATTCTATTTCAATTAAAGTGTCAACAATGAAAATTTCAATGATATTTGTATAAAATGAAAATTGTATTTGTATTGATTTATTGTTTAAGTAATTTCTTATTCCTAATATGAAATTATTTAGAATATTAATAAAAAAAATTAATATTTATATAATTTTTATCGTCATTAAAACATGTGTATTTATAGTAAATGATAAATAAATAGAAATGAAGCAAGTAATAAAAATAACCATGTCGGGGTGGTTGAGCCGGAATGGATCTCAGGGTAGTACCCAAACCTCCCCGGTTCGACTCCCAGATAACTGATCTCTATTTACCAAAATCAAGAAGCAAGTAATAAAAAAATCATTTTATCCAATAAGAATTAATGAACCATAAATAAACTATTAATCCATCATAAATATGCATTGACTTTTTAACACGTTTTTTAACGAGTTGAAAAAAGTATAAAATATTTAACTTTTTATTAAATTTGTTACATAATTTCAAAATTATCAATACAGTAACAAATATAAACAATCATCTATTAGTGACATATAGTAGCTCTCTATTAAAATGGGATAATTTGAAGGCAAATTTGCAGAGAACCACCTCTTAAATACTTCATCTGTTAATTAAAATTTGTCATTTTAAAACTCTACACACTTATTAAGAAAACAAAAATAAAATACAATTATACCTCTAATTATTACTCTACTTTTTTACTATCTCAAAAACTACAACTAACAACTATCTAATCATTACAAGGGCAATTTCGTAAAGTGCATGACAAAATACCCAAAACGACAAGTTTTTCTTAACGAGACTTACTTTCTAAAACGACAAGGTTTAATTAACGGGTGGAACAATTATACCTCTAATTATTACTCTACTTTTTTACTTTCTCAAAAACTACAACTAACAACTATCTAATCATTACAAGGACAATTTCGTAAAGTGCATGACAAAATACCCAAAACGACAAGTTTTTCTTAACGAGACTTACTTTCTAAAACGACAAGGTTTAATTAACGGGTGGAGCATTAATTTTTCACATAACCACCCTTAAAATTGAATATTACAATAAACCACCTTTAAAGGGGTTTTGTTAATAAACAACCACTTGTTTTCCTATTATGTGTGATGGGCTGTTTATTTGGTAGAATATGTCCACTTTACGGATCCAAATCCTCTGTCCCCGGTTATGTCCCCTCCCCATGTCCCCCCTCACAAAAACTTTTTTTTTAATCTATTTTTATTCTTTTATTTGAATTGTGATGGGGAGGGGTGGAGGGACAGGAGGGGGGACATTTTTGAGGACATGAAATTTGATTCCCCACTATACTATCATCTTCCTTCTTAATTCAATATAAAAAGAGAGAGAAAAGTACTAAGAACATCCCCCACGGTCTCTAAAAAATCTATAGAAAACTCAAAATCTCTAAAAAAATTATTCCACAACTCCAACAGCTTCTCTATTATACAAATTTCTACATTTATTATACATTATAATAAATGTATAAATTTATAATTTAATAAATAAAATTCCAACAACTTAATTAAATCAATAGACAACAACCAATGAATAAAGGGGTGATTACCTCGATGTCCAAAATTTTGGGCTTTATTAGGAAAATGTCCACCGCCCTCTCCATATTAGCAAAATGTCCACCCCTAAAATAAAGTTGCTGAAATTGAGTTTTTTTTTCCGCGTTGCTGAAACTGCTGAAACCCCTGTGCCACCCTTTGTTTCAGCAAAAAAAAATTCGCTTTTTTTTTCATTTTTTTCTTGCGTTTCCAGAGTTGTTGAAACCCTGTGCCACCATCTGTTTCAGTAGTTTTTTTTTTCGCGTTACTGTTTTTTTTTTCACGTTGCTGAAACCGGAGTTGCTGAAACCCCGATTTTCAGCACTGTTGTTGATGTCGAAACCCCCCTCATGTTTCAACAGTTTTTTTTAGGGTTGCTGAAACTGTCTTTTTTTTCCGCGTTGCTGAAACCTCGATTTCAGCACTGTTGTTGATGTTGAAACCCCGATTTCAGCAACGTTGTTGATGCTAAGCTCACGGTTTCAGCAATGCTGTTGATGCTGAAACCCCGATTTCAGCAACGTTGTTGATGCTGAAATTGTTGCTGAAACCGTGTTACGGGATATAAAATTTAGCCTATGCGGGATTCGAACCCACGTATTTGCGCATAGCACATCGCTCTACCATTGAGCTAAGAGGCTTTTAAAGGAGATTTAAAGCAAGGAACATTAAAATTCATTGCAGTCCGCATTTCAGCAATTGCTGGAACTATAATCCGCATTTCAGCAATTGCAGAAATTGCCAATATCCAAACCCAAACCATGTAAAAATCAAGATAATCCATTATTTTTGTGCAATTTGATAACAATTCAAAACTAAAATATTATAAGATGCTGAAATAAGCAATTAGCATGGAGTAAATAAACAATTATGAATCAATTAGCACAAATTTGCAATTCATTTCAGCAAAATAAAGCACGCATTCATATTTGGATCCTTGATTCCGATTTTCCACTGGAATTCAGCAAAATAAAGCACGCATTCATATTTCAGCAAAAAGCAAAATAATCGATGTCAATAATCGATGCCAACACACACATCATTAGATCAATAAAATTTCACATAAAATTTCCTATCACACACCAATTTCAATGGAAGGAGGTTTTCGTTGACTTCTTCCATCCTTACCAAAACTGCACAATTTGAGGAGAAACAGGGAGAAATTTGCAAGCTGTAGCAAGCAATTAGCACCTCACTCGATCACAGTTCAGCAAAGAAGAACAAGGTCATGAAATCTAATAGAGAATCCTCCAATGCAGCCAGAAAACTCCATGGTGCTGAAATTGCTTAAAGAAGAGCAAGGTGCTGAAATCCGATTTCACTTCCTTGTTCAGCGCATCCATCAAATCCTTCAGAGCTACGAAGCAAAAACCGTCCCGATTTCAGAGCTTCGATTGATGGAAGATTGAATCCAATATAGATCTGAAACCAAATTAGATCTACCTGTTAAACCTCATGCTCAATCGCTGCTGGAATCCTCCTCCATCCGTCGGTTTTGATCTGTCCCCGTCGTCGTCCTCCTCCGAGGCGGACCATTGGATCTGAGCTCTGCCATCGCCTTGGTCTCCGCGCCGTTATGTCGACAACCAACAATCCTCGCATCGTCGGCCTTCAGATCTGGTGTCCGCGCCGTTCTCTCAAACCGCTGGATGGAGTAGATCTGGTGGATGGAGGTGAGAGCCGATCTAAGCTTGTCCAATTCAACGCCAGCGAATCAGCTACTACCGTCGTCGTGCACCGAGGCGCCATGGCCGCGTACGACGTCGTCAGGTCCACCGCCGGGAACGGCACCGCCGTGCACCAATAGGAGAGATCGGAGGGAAGCGACGACGTTGGAGGCTCAAAGCAGAGATTGAGGGAGCGGTAGAGGGATAGATCTGAAACAGTTAGGAATTTTGTCGAGGGATAAGGGATCTCTGATTTAGGTTTAGGGGGCAATTTTGTCTAGAAAATTTTACGTGGACAAAACCCCAATTTGCCAGACTTGGGGGACACTCCGTCAATTTGGCCGAAAATTTGCGCCTTCGGCGCAAATTTTCTAATGAATAAATAGGTAGGCATTGGAAAGGGTGAATACATTTAATTTTAGATCAACCCTTAAATCTAAGAGATTTTTTTCTCTCTCTCTCATCCCTTTTTCTATTTTACATATTGTTTTACAAGAGGTGTTGGGTTAAAAAAAACTCATGTTTCCTCTAAAATTGCTCATTTTATCTATTTTACAAAAGCTATTGGGATGCTTTGTGTGATTATTGATTTAAAGCTTTAATCCTAATTTCTTTCTTGAATTCATGGAGTAGATCAGAGATCAATTTAAGAAGGAATGAAGATCAAAGCTAATAGAATTTTAATGACTGAGTCAAACGAACCCTAATTTGAGTCGATCTCCTAATTCAAATAAAAAAGTGAGCGACTGGATTGAATTAGGGCTCCAGTAGCTGGGTCGATCAAACTGAATGATCAAAAGTTTTGATTCAATTAGCAATTGAATGATTCCAATTTGTACAACCCAACTATTGAGATTTGAGATTATCAATTTAGAGAGTTAGTCTATTGGTGAGAATTCGAGGAGATGAAGAGTGGTTTGCCTAGCCTTTCCATTCCTCCTGAGATAGATTTACACTATCGACACCGCTTTTTATGGCGGGGTCCGATAGTGCCTCCTGAGCAGGCTATCAGAGAGAGCAAGACATGGGTAAGGGAGAAGATGAAAATTGTCACAGAAATCTACTTGCCAAGCATTTCTAGGGCTGTGGTTGACAGTAGATTGTAAAAAGAAGATTTTATGTAGATTTTGGAGTTAGAGTTTTTTTTCTTTTGAAAATTATGGAGATTATGGAGGTTATGTTTTTTCCGGAAAAAAAATCTAGTGAAAAGCTAAAAGGTGTTTGGTGTGGATAAGATTTGAAAGGGATTTTTATGATAAAATAAAGTCAAAAATGCCCTTCACTTTTACCCTCCCCTTCCCTTTGGCCTCAGCCACACAAGGACGCTTCTCACCATTGCAACCTCCCACAACAAGGTCTCGCTCTGCTCGTGGACAACCGGGAACTGACAGCGCGCTCCCCTTTAGTAAACGGCAAGCACTTGGAGTACCATCATCGATGTCGCCCTTCAAAGGAGCATCCTCCTCTTCGACGTCGGCCCTTTAAAGGCGGCGAGCACTTGGAGTACCTGCAGCGACGATGTGGAGAGGCGAGCGCTTCCGGCAGAGCAGTAGGCGATGAGGACAACAGTGGAGAGGAGGAATCGGCTTCTTGCAAGGGCAGGAATGGGCACCAATTTTTGAAATCTCCATAAAAGCTCCGAAATCTCCCACCCTCAAGCTTTCATTTTGCCTAAAAACAAAACTCCTAAAGCCCCTCTGAAAGCTTGAAAAGCTTGTTCATAATATTCTGTCAAACACCATGGGTTCGTATGGGACGAGTTTAATAAACTGACTAAAATTATAAACAGGGTAAAATTTATAAACTGTTGGTAAAAGTAGTTAAAAATTTAAACAACAAGATAATATCTGTATGGGGAGAAAAACAATTTATTTGTAAAAAGTGGAGTTTATTTTGTTGTTATTAGGGGTATTGTGGTACTTTCAAACCAAATAAGATAAAGGGGAGAATAAGCACCTAAAAAAGCACCGATTTGTAACTTATTTTTAACCCCCTTTTTTTTAAATAGTTTTTACTTGTTTTTTCCCTCCCATATACCCTTTTAAACTACTTATAAAATAAACATCTATTTGTACTTACTTTTTACCTTTTTTTTACACACCCATAAACACCCCATGCCCTAAGATTTTTTTTTTAAAGCATTTCACCTTGTGCCAAACACAGACTTTTTTTTTATTAGGTAAGAATTCGGGTGAGAATACTCTACCCGAAAGCATCCAGCCAGATGAGGTCAAGTAGACCTGAGTGATTGTATAAATTAGGTCCCCTGGTAGAGTAGCAAATGTGTGCAACCTTATCTGCTACCCGGTTACCAATATGGGGAATGTGGGAAATTCCTATATTCCTTACACCTCGGAGAATGGTCTGAATATCTGACATTACTAATTCTATTTCCCAAGGACAGTTCGTGTGTGTTTCTAAGAAATCCGTAATTACTTTTGAATCCCATTCAATGATTAGGTTATCGATGTTTAGTTCCTTTACCTTTTTTACCCCAAGTCGTAGTGTCAATGCTTCTGCCATAATAGGAGAGTGTCCCCCAATCACCCCACCATCCATGCTGATTGGATTACCATTCCAGTCCCGTATAATGTAGCCAATAGAGCTCTTTGAATTTGATATATATGATCCATCAAAGTTTAGTTTGTATTTGCCCATGGGTGGCCTTTTCCATCAGGTGGACTTTTTGGCATTTTTAGGGTGGACTTTTACCCTATTTTGGATTGTGGTATCCTCGTCGTCTTCAAGGCTCAGTTTGATGGTTCTTCTCCAATTATTGATATTTTCCAAAATAATTTTTCTAATGCCCTCTATAGAAGGAATCTTGGCATTCGTGAAGATTATTTGATTCCTCACAAACCACAGTGTCCACCATCTAAATGCTATATTCTGTTTGTTGTCCTTCGAAAGGGTGGTGCTCAGGAGCTGAAGAATTTGATCCATATCTCTGTTTTCTAATATAATTGTGTTGACTTTCTGGGATATTTCTCTGGGAAATTGTTGTTGAAAGTTGTTGAAGGGGTATTCTAGGAAGATATGAATATCATCTTCCGATGATTGGTTACACAAGATGCATGTAGTGGGAACAGCAACCCCCTTCTTAGCTAATCGTGTAGCAGTGGATAATCCTTTTTGTTTGATTCTCCACATAAAATTTTGGACTTTTGGGGGAGCGTCAATTTTCCAAATTCAGGTGAATTCATCAGATATTATGTGTGTGTTGGATGAAATCAGGTTATATATAGGCGGATGACGTTGTGAACCAGCCCTTTTTGTCCGGCCACCAGTATAGCCTATCAGCAAGGGGACTTATCTGGTCGGTAGGGGACTCAGGGAGAATGGAATCAAGTTTTTCTCTCCACCATTTCCCCCCCAAAATATAATCGCTTACATTTTCTTTTTGGTCTATATTGGGTTGGGGTTCAATTTTATCCAAAAGAGGCTCTGTTGTTACCCAGTTGTCTTTCCAGAAATTGATAGATTTTCCGTCTCATACCGACCAGATAAGTCCTGATTTAAATTTTGTAATCAGGGAGCTGATTTTTGACCATTGCCACGAGGCATTCCCCCTCCTAGTGTAGTCTGTGCCGAACACAGACTAGATCTACAAACAACTGAAAAAAAAAGTTTTTTTTTTTGTTTTTTTAATCCTAGCCTCCTAGGCTTAGAAAGATGGGGGCAAAGTGGTCATTTCCTATTAACTTAATAGCATATCAAACGGAGTATGAATAGGGGTGGTTGTTGGTTGACGGAACTCCTTTAAAGGATGGTTTAATGTAATTTCTAATTTAAGGGGTGGTTATGTGAAAAAGTTGATATTTAAGAGGTGTGTTTATGTAAATTTGGCTAATTTGAATAATAAATTGAAAGAGCAAGTGTATAGTGGACACGTAGTTGATGTAGATGTGGAAAGGAATGATGCTGTATTATAAAGGCAAGAGGACACGTGTGGGTGTAAGCTGGCAAGCACATATAGTTCACCCACTTACTTGATACTCCTCTCCAACACCCCCAAAGCACCTCCTCACCTACCCAATACTGGAGTACTACTTTCTTTTTTCTAAATAACAAATCATGGTTAGTTAGGAAGTAACACACTCACATACACATGTTCCCTAATTAGACTAACTCCAATGGTGGTGTGCAATTGTGTAAATGTGTATATTTTACACAATTATGAGCTCCAATGGTTGTTTTGTGGGTGCTCAAATGTGTACATTTGAGCATGAAGTGTGTATATTTGAGCACAAAATCCCCCCTATGTGCAAAAACTTTCCCACTTTTTGAGAAAGTAGACTAAAGCTTTGTCCAATGAGAAGAGAGAAGGTATGGTTTCATAAATGACTTTTTATCATTTTTCTTTTTTTATAACTAAATTTGATTTAATATAAATTAAATTAATCTAATAAATTTCATTTAAAAAGTCACATCTAATGACTAAGAAATTCATTTAAATATTTAAGTTTAAATCTAACAAAAAAATTAAGTTAGATTATTGATATACCTTTTTTAAGAAATAACCATCAAATTTTGTGAACAATATTGAAATTTTGATTTTTCAAATTGTGGTGAAAATTATATTTTTTATATCAAAATGTGCGTAATAAAAATTTATAACACAAAATACATATTTAATTTTTAATAGATATTAATCACAATTAAAATGTGAAGATAAATATAGATTACTTGGTTATTAAAAGAGATGTGTGCAAAAAATACACACTTTAACCAATGGAGTAAAATGCTAAAAAGTGGTGTGCAAAATTACACATCTTGTGCAAATGTGCACATTTGAACACCTAACCATTGTGGATAGTCTTAGTACTATTAATCAATATTCAAATCCAATTGGAATATTTAGTGTGTCCAGAGGCGAAGCTAGGGGGTCTTAGGGGTCACGTGACCCCCCTCATCCGACAAATTACCTAGGTGTATTCTCCTCGTTGATAGCCTCATTTTGATATATAATACGCCTTAATCCGACATCTGAGTAAAAAGTTATGAATGTTTGAAAATTACAGCAGTATTAATCACTTTAGTTTTATTTCAATATACTATAATACTTTAATATTTTATTTAAATTGGCATTCACATATTATAATTCATCTTGAGAGCTTCGAAACCATAGGTTATATTACTTATTTTGAGAATATGGTAAGAAGTTAGTAGTTACGCAAGTTAAATTTTTTATATCTAGTTATACATTATTACATGTTAATAATGCAATGTTTATTTATTGCGTTTTATATCTTTATTTTTTGTTTTTTTATCCTTATTTTCGTTTTATATATTTGTAGTATTTTCGAAACCATAGGTTGATACTAGTTTGTACTATCGAACACGTTGTGGTTTACGATTTTTTTCTCGATCTTATTGTCGACTACTATGGTGACTCTCCGCTTAAAACTTTCTGGCTCCGTCCCCGAGGATGTCATATTACTAGTTGCATGTGTTGGGCTTGTAATGAACATGAAAGGATGAAATCATCGCCATCGGTTGAAGCTTCTTGCGACTCCTTAAGAGTAGATGAGGCAGATTTAGTCGCCAAGGGTGATTTTAGTAGAGCAGAGAATATGAATAGTTGATTAGTTCTTATAAATTGTTTCATTCCTAAATTTGAGTATAATAGAATCCAGTGAAGATAAAAAGTCAATGTTATTTACACCCAAAAATTTACTGTATACACTACATATTTCACTTTTTTATTATTTTTATAAAATAGACTATGCTCCTCTTGAGTTAAAAACATGTGACTCAAGAGGCGCAGTGTATTTTATATAGGGCCGATTTGCAAAATAGCCACGAAATAGGGCTTAATTTACAAAATGTCCACGTTTTGAGACAAATTAGTGAATTGACCGCTATATATAGTAATTAAATCAGATCCCCAATTCCTAATCTCTCGATTCTCTCCGGCCGCTCTCTCTCTCGTCCTCGCGCTCTCGCTCTTCCTCTTGCCGGATCGCTCCTCCTCTCCTCCCGTTCACCGCCGTCGCGCGCCCACCAGATCTCCTCCGTCCAGATCTGAATTTGGGAGGCCGGAGGCGAGGCGTTTTCAGATGGCATCGAAGATCTCCGTCCAACGGAGATATCCGATCTGAGAAAAGCAGTGATCGGCGGATCCGAGCAACAACTGGAAGCCTGCGTCCTTATCGCATGGTCGACGTCGAGCGAGGCGAGCGGAGCGAGCGAGTGAGCGAGGCCGAGATCTATGACTTCGGCGCCAGATCTCCTCGGTGGATCCAGATCCGGAATCTCCTCGGGATGATCCTCCAGATCTCGCATCCGCTCAGATCCGAGATCGACAGATGGCGAGAGGCTCGAACCTGGCGATTCCGTGAAGCGCTCGCCTTCGAATTTATGGCTTCCAATTCTCAGATCCGAGGTCGAGGTTGAGCGAGCGAGCGAGCGAGGTCGAGCAGCCGGAGGGGGTGAGCGAGCGAGGTCGAGCAGCCGGAGGGAGCGAGCGAGGCCAAGGGAGCGGTCGGAGCGATCGATCGAGGGAGCGACTCTTCTTCATCACCAGGTACTTTTCTATCAATCCAAATTAGACCTTATCTTTTCAATTCGCGTGCTTTTGATCTGGCTTGCTCTTCTTTGTTGATTGTCGATTGCTTTCTTTGTTTGATCTTCATCGTTTTCGTTGGGTTTCTGTTTTATCGTTGTGTAGACTTTTAGATGATTTTAGGGATGAACATCTGATAGAAACATCTCACCTTTTGAGATATCTGGCTGATCTTACCTTTGATTGAGTTAATCGAAGGAACAGTCTAGACAACTTCTCGTTTGCTTTCTTTGTTTGATTGAGTTGAGCGAGGTAGACCTTACCTTTGCTTTCTTTGTTTGATCTTACCTTTTTAATAATTCAAATTCACATCAAGATTTCGTTTTTTTGGGGTCAATTGTGCATTCTGAAATATCAGTAACATTGATCATCCAATTTTAATCCGTGCAGGTCAAGGAACTAAGGGCTTTGTGTGTTTGTTCCAAATCAAGCAAGTTACATGATTGATCAAGAAGTTGTGATCCCCTCTTATTACCACATGTTTGCTGATGCCAATCACTCGAATGCTCCAGGGCCTAAAAGAGTATGTTCACATTCGAATTCAGCAGAGGAACATTAAGAAGAGCCTGACGACGGTCCAGGGCCTCAACAAGGATTTCAGCTACAAGAAAATCCTCAAGGGCCTCAAGAAGGAATTCTGCTGCAACGGGAATGTGATGCAGGACAAGTAGCTAGGGAAGATCATCCAGCTCCAAGGCGATCAGCGCCAGAAGGTCTCTCATTTCCTTGTCCATGCCGGCCTTGTCCTCGACAAGGATAGCATCAAGATTCTTGAATGTGTTTTGAGTGTGCTTTCGTTGAATTTCATTGTAGTTTTCATTGTTTTCCTTTGATTATTGGTTGTCTCGTTGATGTTGGAGTGTTCAAGGAACATCAAAATAATGAAAGGCCGGTTGTGCTGAGTGGAAAGCCATTCATTTGTGGATTGATGTTTTGAGAATCTGTTAGAGTATGTTGTTGAATTTAGTGGAGCAAGTGTAAAGTTGCCCCTTACATATTGCTCAATTTGAAATCAGACATCAGTTGCCTTTAAATGTTGCCAATATAACAGAAATTATGTATGACTTTACATGATTTGCAGTAGTTCTTTCCATGGCAGTATAGGTACTTTTGATTTTAATATCATATAATTTTGAATGAGTTAAATAATTTTTTTTAAAATATTCATAAAAAATAAATAATTACAAAAATATTCACTGTTTTAAACATTTTACAAAAGTTGTGCAACTCTAAACTAAAGTTGTGCAACTCTAAACTAAAGTTGTGCAACTCTAAAATACGTTTGTGCAACTCTAAAAAATGTGCTGACATGAAGAAAAATAAAGTGCTGACACGGAAAAAATATATACCAAACTACAAAGTTATTACTTAGGAAGATGACTAGACTGTAACTAATATCAGTGCCAGCACTAATTGTAACTAATATCAGTGTCAACACTAATTGTAACTAATATCAGTGTCAGCACTAATTGTAACTAATATCAGTGTCAGCACTAATTTTCACCACTAGTTGTGCAAAAAAAAACGTATTGATGAGCAAAAATAGGAGCATGGTGTGCAATAATTTATTGAGCAAGCATGAAATTATTATATTGAGAGAAAATAAGATCATGTTGAGAACAAATTCACCAGTCTCGATTGTTGTGCAAAAATAACCTATAGTTGAGCAAAAATAAAATGACGTTGAGCAAAATTTCACCAATCCCTCATGTTGTGCACTTATTGTCTATTTATGAGCAAAAATAAGATCATGTTGTGCAATAATATATTAAAAAGGTATAAAATTATATTTACAAAAAGTAAGATCATGTAGAGACACAAGTCTCAAATGTTGTGCAAAAATAAAGTATTGATGAGCAAAAAATAAGAATATGTTGTGCAATAATTTATTGAGAAAGTATGAAATTATATTGAGAGAAAACAAAATCATGTTGAGAACAAATTCACAAGTCTCGATTGTTGTGCAAAAATAACCTATTGTTGAGCAAAAATAAGATGATGTTGTGCAATAATTTATTGAGAAAGTATGAAATTAAATTGAGAGAAAATAAAATCATGTTGAGCACAATTTCACAAGGCTCGATTGTTGTGCAAAAATAACCTATTGTTGAGCAAAAATAAGATGATGTTGAGCAAAATTTCACCAATCCCCCATGTTGTTCAATTTTACTCTATTGATGAGCAAAAATAAGACCGTGTTGTGCAATAATCTATTAAAAAATATAAAATTATATTTACAAAAAATAAGATTATGTGGAGACACAATTTCACAAGTCTCGATTGTTGTGCAAAATTAACATATAGTTGAGCAAAAATAAGATGATGTTGAGCAAAATTTCACCAATTCCCCATGTTGTGCAATTATTGTCTATTGATGAGCAAAAATAAGACCATGTTGTGCAATAATCTATTAAAAAGTATAAAATTATATTTACGAAAAGTAAGATCATGTTGAGACAAAATTTCACAAGTCTCGAATGTTGTGCAAAAATAAAGTATTGATGAGCAAAAATAAGAACATGTTGTGCAATAATTTATTGAGAAAGTATGAAATTATATTGAGATAAAATAAGATCATGTTGAGACACAATTTCACAAGGCTCGATTGTTGTGCAATTTTACTCTATTGATGAGCAAAAATAAGACCGTGTTGTGCAATAATCTATAAAAAAAGTAGAAAATTATATTTACAAAAAATAAGATTATGTGGAGACACAATTTCACAAGTCTCGATTGTTGTGCAAAAATAAAGAATTGTTGAGCCAAAATAAGAGCATGTTGTGCAAATATAAGAGTACGATGTGCAAATATGAATCAAATCTAATTTTTTTTTTGTTTATTTTTTTTTAACATTTTGTCGTGCAAATATAAGAGTACGATGTGTAAATATAACCGTAAATTGTGCAAATATGATCCAAGTCTAGTTTAGAGTTGCACTTTTTTCCGTGTCAACACTTTTTTTCCCATGTCAGCACTTTTTTTAGAGTTGCACAAGCATGGACAACAATTTCACAAAGAATCGAAGAAGCACAGGACAAATGAATCATAAGCCGATCAGATGATGTCGATCAATTCCATCAAGCCTGGATAACAATTTCACAAATATGATCCAAATCTAGTTTTTTTTTTACATGGATAACAATTTTTTTTTTTACTTTACATGGTCAAAAAGCAAAGGTTATATACTCCGTATATTACAGCACTGAAGCCTAAAGGACTTGGATACTTTCATAACCATAGTCACTCTTTACTAAACTATCGAATATAGTTTATCAATATGAGTCACTCCAGAGAATTTCATCAATCCCTTTTGCTGGCCTTAGGGTGGAGATTCTTTGAAGAGAGCTAAAATTAATGGAGGGTGAGAAACTGAGAATGATTAATCATCAGACTTTTTGCAACATCTATCTGTATTTCTCTCAAAAATCGGTATCTTACATGAGATTGTCGAAGGAGTCTATACTCTCACATTGTCAGAAAAGCCCATCAATAAACTAAAAGCAAAAATAGAAGAAATTCAGAAAATGTTATGTCTACCTACTGCACATTAATCTCTAATGTTCGGTTTGCCGCCCTGGCCTTGGGGACGACTACTTGCAAGACACCGTCCTTTACCTCTGCCTTAATCATCTCGTGTATGACGGTCTCTGGCAGCACAACCCTGCTGTAGTACTTGACATAGCTCTCAGCAGGCCACTCGTCTTCCTGCACATCCTGATTAGTTTTGAGATCAACTTGCCCGTCTTGGCTTCTACCTGGCGTCTTCTCAGCCTCTACAACCAGTGTTTTCTCCTCAACCCACACCTTCACATCCTTCCTAGTCATACCTAGCATGTCAAACCTAATGTTATAGCCCGCCTCGCTTTCTTTGACAGCCCAGGGTGTCCTTCCACTTCTGTATCCATTAACCTCTATGGCAGGAGCTGATGGCCAAGTAATACTATCATGGGCGAATGGATTCTGCACCATCCCCGCCATGGTGTCCATCATCTGCTGCACAGATCTTGCTGCTGGAAAACTATCCCACGGCACTACAAAAAGATTAAGCCATACACATCATGTACAAGTATTTTTTATGTTTCAATAGAATGAATTTACAACAAATAAGAGAAGGTGAGCAAGGACTGAAACCAGAACTGGAGGTGTCTAAAAACTAACAATCTAACAATGATTTGCTGTTATTAACATTTGATATGCCATAGTTACAAACTTTGTCTATCGTCTATCATCTATCAAATGCAAATCCTTGTCTACCCTGTCATTGCTGGGGTTATTTCATGAACTTGAACCTTTCTTTGTAAGCTTACCTGCGGCAGCAAGAGCGATAGGCGAGTACTGCTCCACTACCTGATCCAAACTAAATTTAGAAGGGCATTCTTTGCATCTTTCAATGTGGTTTTTCAAGGCACTTGTCCCACTCTTTGGATCACATCCAATATGCCTAGAACAGTATTTACAGACAGCCTTTTGCAACCCATCTTTCAGAATCTTGTCAAAATGAACCCCAGTATGGAGACCGTTTCCTTTTGCCTTTGTTTGCAGTTTCAACAGAAGGGAGGGTGTTGATCAGTTGGTGTGAGGCACCGTTGCACTCTGCTGGGGAAGAGGATGGAGTTGCTGAAGCGGGAGAGGTCTCAATTGGAGGGATTGGGGATAGAGGTTGATTCCAGATGTCATCCATCTAAAATCACATTCAATGAAATCACAATCCCCGGTGAACGAGAGAGGAACGAAACAACTAAACCAGCAGAGCCAATTACATATCTGCCATGAGAACACAACTCCGAATCGCAAATAGGAGGGAGGAACAAGTTACCATGCGAAAGTAGGGGTTGTCGCCGAGACAGGATTCCCAGATGATGGAGGCCTCGCAGATCTAAGAGGGAGATCGGGTGAATGTGCCGAGTTGATCAAGTTGATGGAGGCGTCGAGTTGAGGGACACCGAGGAGAAGGAAGGCAAGCCATCGAGAACAATTAATTGGAGAACGTGCGATTGCAAATCAGGAGGCTTGAATATCAAAAGCCCCGAATCTGAACCCTAGATCTTCAACGAACATCCATGGAGAGATTGGAGGATCATCCCGAGGAGATCTCGGATCTCAGAGGAGGAAGGGCCCCCGCGCGAGCTCCGACGATTGCAATTCACCACGAGATGGCAGCCGATTTCGAAACCGAACTCGACGGAGGGCAACATCTGAACGCCGATTCCGTGAACTCCACCAGATCTGCACACCTCCATTGAGATCTGAGCACAACCTTCCACATAACTCCACCGGCGGAAGCACGACGGCGATCGAAAGTGGTGCTGATGAGGACGGCAGGAGGAGAGAGTTCCGAGGGAGAGAGAGCTTGGATTTTCGACAAACAGAAAAAAATTGTTCGTACAAGAGAAAATAAGTATATATAGCGGTCATTTTGCTAAATTGTCCAAAAACGTGGACATTTTGCAAATTTGTCCAAAAAAGTGTCTGTTTTGCAAATTTATTCTTTTATATATAAAGTACCATGCGCCTCTTGAGAGACAGGGTGTGGTGTATATAGTAAATTTTAAAGGTGTAAATATTATCACCCAGATAAAAACAATTAATGTCTAAAGCTAAATTTGAGTATAATGCCCCGCGTCTAGGTGATGAGCTTTTTAGAATAGCACCTTTCATACCTTGGAGTGGATCCTTTTCTAGACGTTCAGGCTCTTAGGCCATCTTTATCGGCCGATTCCTATTCACCGATACTACAAATTTTATTATTTAAAAATTGTAACAGTGGAACATGGGATACTAGAGTGCTGCTTCCGGAGGATCGATACTAGGGATAAATTGTGGGGCCCATGGGAGAGCATTCAACATCACAGCTTGGCACGCCTGAAAGCTGCAGTACACAGGGGGACATGTGTCGCGAGTGGATTGGCCTGCAGGAGCTCACGGTAGAGGATGACACGTGGACGTGTGATGGATGGTGTGGATTGTTTGCTGGGGTGTAATTGTTTTACACAATAAAAGTAATATTTCGGGGAAAAAAATGTAAAAAATAAAAAAATAAAAATTACCATAATACTAGATTTATTTTTAGGGGTTTTTTGCTGAGTGGCCATTTTGGGTCCAATTTTTAAGACATAGGCCACAAGGGTGGCAATATTAGGTAATAGGCCATAATTTCCAATTTTGCCCCTGCCCCTAATTTCCCCCAAATTTCACGCTCCACTCCTCTAAAATCAATCGAGCACGCTCGATAGATTTCACGCTCGACAGATTCACCATCTTCGTCTCCGGTGGCTGTCGGTCGGTCCTTGGTCGTCGCTCGAGGCTCCACCACTCCCACTCCGTCGGCCCCAACCAGTGCTCCGACCAATCGCCGATGTTCTTCCTCCGGCATCCGCCGCCGTCGCTTAACCTCCTCTCCGTTCGACCCTAAATCGAAGCCTTCTACCCGCTCAATCACGTTCTACATCTCTCAAGGATGGTTTTCGTGCAAAAACCCCTCTCAAATTTATACAAAATCGCTAACCGCCATTGTTGGACACCTTGGAGCTTCGTGAAACACCCGCTTAGCAGCCCCTGTTCAAGCATTCGTCGCGTTTTGTAAGATCATCCTTCGACAAAATAAACACAACGAGACTGAAGTAGAGATTGCACTCGTTAGTTTGATAGGTCATACGCGTCAAACGGAGCTCTATGTAAGGAGAACGAGCCGTCGGAAGATCGGCGAAAATCACTGTTGAAGGACTGCTCGAAATGGGGGAAGAAGAAGAAGAATTACGCCAAACCTCCCAGACTTTCTGTTTTTTATAAAATATGTCCCTGTGTTAATTTCTAAAATTTCAGAAATTATCCCGCAATTATAGAAGTTGTTCTAACTCGCATAATCTCCGTTAAAAAATTAAAAATGTAACTATTATTGTCACCATGATAAAAATAAAGTCATAGATACTGTCACCACTATAAAAACGTGGTCATAGACACTGTAATCAAAAGGAAATCTTATAGGGGCTAATGAGAAGCCAAAATAAATGAGGTGACAGTTCTCCTATAACATATGAATGGTTAAGAGGGTCATAGATGCTGTAAGCAAAATAAAAATAGGATCATAGACACTGTAACCACTATAAAAACACGGTCAAATACACTGTAATCAAAAGGAAAACCCTATAGACGATGTAACCAAAATAAAAACAGCTTTATAGACATTATCTCCACTATGAAAAAAGGTTCATAAACACTGTAATCAAAAGAAAATCATAGGAAAAGGGAAGCACAAACCCTATAAGGGCTAATGAGAAGTCGATATTCATGTGGTTACAGTTCTCCTCTAATATATGAATGGGTAAGACAGCCATAGACGCTGTAATCAAAATCAAAATAGAGTCGTAGACACTGTAAGCAAAGGAAAACCCTAGGATGAGGGAGCACAAACCCTATAGAGGCTAATAAGATGTCAAAATATAAGTGGTGACAGTTATCCTATAATATATGAATGGGTAAGAGCCTAAGATGGTCATAGACGATGTAACCAAAATAAAATCAAGGTTATAGACACTGTCACCACTATGAAAAAAGGGTCATAGACACTGTAATAAAAGGAAAATCCTAGGAAATGGGAAGTACAAACCCTATAGGGGCTAATGATAAGTCAAAATACATGTGATAATAGTTTTTCTCTAATTTCTAATTTCTAGTTTTCTAGATTTTTTTAAAGTAGTGTCACCACAATTAAAAAAATTAAAAATGTAACTACTGTTGTCACCATAATAAAAATAAAGTCATAGATACTGTCACCACTAAAAAAACATAGTCATAGACACTGTAATCAAAGGGAAATCATATGATAAGGGAAGCACAAACCATATAGGGGCTAATGAGAAGCAGAAATAAATGTGGTGACAGTTCTCCTCTAATACATGAATGGGTAAGAGGGTCATAGACACTGTAATCAAAATAAAAACAGTGTCATAGCCACTGTCACCACTATAAAAATAAAGTCATAGACACTGTAATCAAAAGGAAAATCCTATAGACGTTGACCAAAATAAAAATAGCTTTATAGACACTGTCAACACTATGAAAAAAAGGTTTATATACACTGTAATCAAAGGAAAATCCTAGGAAAAGGGAAGCACAAACCCTATAGGGTCTAATGAGAAGCCAAATACATGTGATGACAGTTCTTATCTAATTTCTAGTTTTTTAGATTTTTTTAAAGTAGTGTCACCACAATAAAAAAATTTAAAAATGTAACTATTGTTGTCATCATAATAAATATAAAGTCATAGATACTGTCACCACTATAAAAAGATGGTCATAGATACTGTAATCAAAATAAAAACAGTGTCATAACCACTGTCACCACTATAAAAACAAAGTCATAGACACTGTAATCAAAAGGAAAACCCTATAGACGTTGTAACAAATATAAAAACAACTTTATAGACACTGTCACCACTATGAAAAAAGGTTCATAGACACTGTAATCAAAGGAAAACCCTAGGAAAATGGAAGCATAAACCCTAAAGTGGCTAATGAGAAGCCAAAAGAACATGTGATGTACAATATGGTTTAGGGTTTAGGGTTAAGTCTTTAGGGTTTAGGGCCAAGGCCCTAAACCCTAAATCCTAAACCCTAAACCCTAAAATGTTAAGTAAAGTACTTCGTTAAGAGATGATTACTGTCATCAAATGGAAAACCCTAAGACAATGTAAGCAAAAACCCTAAAGGGGCTAATGAGAAGCCAAAAGACATTAGGTGGACAGTTTTTCTTCAATATATGAATGGGTAAGAGAGTCATAGGCACTGTCACCACTATGAAAACAAGGTCATAGACACTGTAATCAAAATAAAAACAGGGTCGTAGACACTGTAATCAAAGAGAAATCATATCATAAAGGAAGAAAAAGCCCTATAGGGACTAATGAGAAGCCAAAATAAATGTGATGACAATTCTCCTCTAATACGTGAATGGGTAAGAGGGTCATAGACACTGTAATCAAAATAAAAACAATATCATAACCACTGTCACCACTATAAAAACAAACCCATAGACATTGTAATCAAAAGGAAAACCCTATAGACGCTGTAACAAATATAAAAACAACTTTATAGACACTGTCACCACTATGAAAAAAGGTTCATAGACACTGTAATCAAAAGAAAACCCTAGGAAAATGGAAGTACAAACCCTAAAGGGGCTAATGAGAAGCCAAAAGAACATGTGATGTACAGTATGGTTTAGGGTTTAGGGTTAAGTCTTTGGGGTTTAGGGCCTTGAATCCTAAACTCTAAAATGTTAAGTAAAGTACTTCGTTAAGAGATGATTGATGTCACCAAATGGAAAACCCTAAGACAAGGTAAGCAAAAACCCTAAAAGGGCTAATGAGAAGTCAAAAGACATTAGGTGGACAGTTCTCCTTCAATATATGAATGGGTAAAAGAGTCATAGACACTGTCACCACTGTTAAAACAGGATAATAGACACTGTAACCAAAGAAAAACAAGGCCATCGACACTGTAACCAAATTAAAAACAGGTTCATAGACACTGTAATAAAAGGAAAAACATAGGACAAGGGAAACAATTTTTTGATGACAGATTCGTTTCAAGAGTTTTTAATTGAAACAAAAATAAATTACTAATTCCTAATGGCTAATTGCAAGTTCCTAATTGAAACAAAAATTGCCCTGTCACCACAACTGAATTTTCAGTTCCTAATTGAAACAAAAAATTGCCAGCTTTTAATGGCTAATTGTCATTTGTGTTCACTCAAGTTTTGCAAAACCAAACAATAACGTACAGGTCAGTTAAATAGTCCTAACGTGTTTCGAATCCTAATGTTGTGATGGAAAAATTCGAGTTGGGTCCCTTTGAACATCACCTGAATCTTAGCAGTGTAAACAAACAATCATACCATCAAACCAAAGTTTATGTAATTCGATCCCAA
Source organism: Persicaria maculosa (assembly GCA_963922045.1). NCBI lineage: Eukaryota > Viridiplantae > Streptophyta > Magnoliopsida > Caryophyllales > Polygonaceae > Persicaria > Persicaria maculosa. The sequence goes on along the minus strand of OY998256.1, from coordinate 11,056,979 downwards.
AAAAAACCAAAACCAAAGTTTATGCAAAAGTTTGTTCCCATAAACACACATAGCACAAGCTACAGTCCTTCCTCTTCATCAGAACAAAGATTATGCAATAGTTTGCCGATGAACAGAGAGATTTCTGATTCTACAGCAACAAATTGAACACCTCCAAAACTAAAGAGAGGTGCGCTGCCGGGAGCATTTAAAGAGAGGTGCGCCGCCGGGAGAGGAATCCGAGATCGATTGATGGACTCGCTTGCTGAGATCCGCCATAACTGTCACCACCAAGCAACCTCTGGAAAGAGGAATCCGAGATCGATTGATGCGCCGCCGGGAGAATTGACAGCGGGAGGAGAGAGAGCGGGGATAGAGGAAGGCATCGGCGGCGATTAGGGAACGGGGGAGGGGAGTACCTGCCGCCATCGAAGACATCGGCGGCGATCTTCTCTCCGACGCCATCGCATCCAATCTCCATGATCGTCGTCCTTGTGGATGAAGGCGAGGGCGAGGATGAAGGCGGAGTGAGGATGAAGATCTGTGAGGGCGAGGATGAAGGCGGAGCGATGGATGCGGATGAAGGCGGAGCGATGGCTGCGGATGCGGCTGCGGCTGTGATGCGTTCTCCCTCTCCGGTTTCTCTTGCTCGCTTCTTCGATTTGGGATCTAAATGAAACGGGAGGATCTGGGAGAAATAGAAGTAGGGGTACTCTTGGTATTATGAAAATATTTTGGCCTTTTACTAGCAAAGAAAAGCCTTTAGGCCATTTAGTAATTGGTCCAAAGGCCTTCGGCCTTTGGACCAAATTACTTCTTATTTTTATCTACATGTAGACATCAATTTTGAATATGTTTGACTATATTTTTTTTAAAAAATATTTCTCTTTGATTATAAATATGCAAAATATAATCCGAAAAATTGAATTATAATTATGGAATAATTTGAAATAATAAATTCTAAAGGAACATATTTGGCAAAAATTTGGGGCCAATCTTGGAGGCAATTAGCATTTTCCGCTTTCCGAATTACGTTATGTTATTGAAAAAATTCTAAATTTTATGCATTGTCGTTATTGTAACGTCCTTTTGCTTATTTAATTAATATCATTTTCTTTTGCTATATATAGTTCGCACTATTTCGTTTATACATAATATTAATTTAATAATAATATTTTAATAATAATAAATGAATATAATAACATAATCGAGAATATAAATAATTATTGAGGAGGGGTATATTTGTAAATTGAGTGGGTATAAAAATGATGGGTTTTGAGATACTAGGGATGCTATTGATAAAGTGGGAAAAATGAGAATGAGATGCTAGGATGATGTGGCGGAGAGAGAAGAATAAAATATTAGTATTCCTAGTATCTCTAGTATCCCTTGATAAACATGACCTAATAGCAACTCCGATGGTGGGTGCCCCAAATTTTATCTCTCATTTCTTTATTCGTCTATCTTAATTTCTACTAACTGGAAAATATTAATTAATTTTTTTTAATTATATTTGATAATTAATTTTAATAATTTAAAATATTTGTTAATAAATAAGACAATTGAAAAGATTATTAATGTAATTATATAATTATATTTGATAATTAATTTTAATATTTTAAAATATTTTGATTAAGTCGTTAATATTTTTGAGTCTTTTAATTAAAATCTATTAAGAAAAATAAAAAAATAAAATGAGTTATTAAGTTGTACACGTGTCACTGTTTTATTGGTTTCGAATTTAGGAAGGTGTCCAATATATTGGGGAACCCCAAATTTAAGTAGGTTGTCCACAATGGTTGGATTCTCCAAATCGGATGAAAAAGTGAAATCGAGAGGGGGCTCCCGATCATTGTGGATGCTCTAAGACACAAAGATGGAAACATTTTTCCAAAAGGCATTGGAGTACAATTTTTTTTAAAAATAAAAAACTATTTGTTTTAAAAAGTTATTTTCATAATATTAATATAATAGTATGTAGTATAAAACTTGTTAGTTATGTTATTTTAAATACATTTTTTTTCCTGGTAATACCAAAAAGATCTCTAGAATTTTGGGTTACATTAAGATGTGAATATGTGATGCTATTTAACCTAGTTAACTCAATTAATAGATTTTTTTAATATGTACATGGTCTATGCCTACGCTTGTATATTCATTACGGAGTATATATCTATTTTGAATTCTTATTTTCTATATTATAATCTTACAAGTTTATATATATTTAAATAGTTGAAAGCACATTTTGTGAAAATATACTCCTTGAATAGTAAAACCCTCGCCTTTTGATGCTTTACACTTTTTTCTATCGGGATAGAATCCCATTATTACAACATGTGTTTTAATTTAGGAGCTCACAACACTATTTTAGGATCCTTATTTAAACCTCCATTGATGTTCATTTAACCACCAACTTATAGTTTCTTTATTAAAATTTAGACAAATTTAGATAAATGGCATAGGTCAAGTATTGTTCCATTCATATCTTAATAATTGCAGAGTTTATTTCATTTCGTTTGTTGTCTGTATTTCTATTTTTTAAGTTGTATGTTTGACGGTTCATCATCTGCCGACTTTCCTTTCGATGAGTCAGGCCTATCTGACCTTTGAATTATTACCTTATCAGAAAAAAAATCTTAATATTTGCATTTCTATGAAATTTTCACTACTTTTTTTTTTGCTATGGCATAAGTCAAGTATTGTTACATTCATATCTTAATAATTGCATTTCTATGAAATTTTTACTACTTTTTTTTATATAAACAGTGAAAATTTCTAAAAGAACAAGTAATCAAGTATACAAGAAGAAAATTAAAAACAATGAAATATAAACAATGAGATAGTGAGATATCATGAGAGTATCTGCTCTTTGATCTCAAATGTGACGATCGTGTAGTCAGGATCTTCCAAAATTCAAACTAATGTGATGCCATTACTGATCCAGAATAGAGAGTTTAATATCTACATTCGTCAAGATGCTATTGACAGATGGTCTAGCAAAGTTAGCCATCACCAAATCCTTACTTGATGCAAAGCTAGCCATCACCAAATCCTTACTTGTATAAAAAAATGTGATGAACTTGGCTAAAGGTATTTTCGAAGCGAAGAGAGATTGTGTTCAATTCTCTTTGTTGATATAAAGTTTAAAGTCAAACACACTGAAGTTTTAATGTCAGGCGAATCTTTAATCCCTTCACTATTTTTTTTTTTTTTTTTTTTACTATCATACGACTTTAATGTTGAACACATATCAAGCTGATATTGAATGTATATAGTAACCTCTGCTCGGTGCATATAGCAACATCCATTCTCGTTGTTGATATAAAGTTTACAAGTGACCAAAGTCGAAGCACACCGAAGTTTGTTCGGACCCAAATCTGAAGTTGATATGGAATACGGAATCGCCCATCCTTGCAAGTTGACAATAGGGACAACAAAGTTTGTGAATTTGGATATGCTTTGGTGACAGCCAAATCTTGGATGAGATCTTCGAATAGGGGACACAATTTGCATCTATTCAACGACGCATCACAGGCAAGTGGAGAGAGAGGCAGACGTTGTTTTATGACGCTTGATCAAACACGTCCCCTCATTATCTATTCTTATTTCCAACATAACGCATTAAAGTGAGGGTCAATAAATACCATCATCTACACATTTCTAGCATCTATTCAATTGCCCTTACTATATACTATTTCATTGGTTGTCACATTCAAAATCTCCAAAGACCCATTTTGTCTAGGTTGTTATTCGTATTGAACGGGACAAATATTAATTGCTCATATTTAGCTCATGTCAAATTGTTGAGAGAATGAAAGATGTGAAGAGAACAAGAGAGTTCCAACAAATAAGTCTTAGTATATAAGCTAGTGGGTTACTCCTTATATTGTCAATTGGTTTTAGGATAGAACTCCGCTCGGCTTATGTGCTAGGCTATTAGCGTAAGGGCGCACGTGTGCACACACGACCCCCGATCTTGAGTCCCAACGGACTTCTGTACAAATGAATTAGTTCTGTTGGTTTATGACGAAACGTTTTCTGAGTTCTTCTCAATTCAATTAATCTGATGAAACCCTAATTGACTATTTATAGGCTGCAATTAAAATCTAAAATACTTCTAAAATTGACGGGAGTTTAGAAGCCCACTAATTAAGTCACTAGTATCTCAATTAACCTAACCAACACACATGTTCACAATTTCATCCGGCCACTAATTGATTTAGACGCATCGTCTTAAACTCTTCGGATGCAGCACAAGACTTTCTCATCTTCAAACTTTGGATGCACTTCTCAACTTCTTCGAATCTTGATCGATCGATGCACTTCTCGTCGTCTTCGATCATGGAGAAATCTTCAATCTCCATAACCGCGACCTTCGGCCAACCTCTTCATCATTGAAAGCATTCTTCACAAATGACTTCTTCGGTCGAACTCTCTTCTCAGAGCCCTTCAACTCCGGACAACACTTCTATAAACACTTCAACTCCGAGGCTCTTCATCTCTAGATTGATACTTGGCCTTCATCTTTGGCCTCTTTTTCCTGCCATGGAAAGATTCAACACTTTGGAGCATCATCTCTCGACCTCCTCATCACGATTTCTTCACTTGGAACCATCTTCAACAAACATGGAGCACCATCTCTTGACCTCCTTCATGATTCCTTCACTTGGAACCATCTTCAACACAAACACAGAGTGTCTTCCTTCTCATGGAGCACTTTCTCTCCATGAATTTCTTCATAGGATCAATACCCGAAATAGGAATTCGAACCTAAGCTCTGATACTATATTAGAAGAGAGGAGTCATAACGTTTTATGAGTCCTCAATTCCAACAGGGTATGTTTGAGCTTTTTAATCTTACATTTTAAGACCAATTAGGCAGAGCATTTTTCAAACTAGATCTTAGGTTAAATACTTGCAGCTAAATCCCATGGATTCAAATCAAACAATTTCCCACATCCATATCAAATCACTTAGCAAAGGTTTGAAATTTGTGCATTTCACTTGTGGATCATAGTAAAGGGCTGTAGGCCCAAGACTTCAAAGTTCAAAGTCCAACCACAATTTTTTCTAGATGGAAATGACTAATGAATGCTTTGCAAAACTATAACGGTATAACCCATTAAAACAAAAGAACAAAAGGATGAATAGCAGAAAATTACTCTGGTGATTCGCACATATAAACAGCTTAAAATGTATTTTGCACAAATGGCAAGTTACCCACCATTAAAATGTCACTAGCTGTGCAGGTTGTTCAAATTACCCTACCCAAAACTAGCCCCCTTCAATATGTTTCTTATATACCATTTAATGGGAATACTGTGTTAGGAGTCCTAACGAAGCATCAAGAAATCACGGCAGATTTAACTCCCTAGTTGCTAATCATCCGAACCAAAAATGGGCAATGAGCCAATGAGGGGTTTTAGCCTACTTTGAACGAAAAATCTCAGTTAAGATGACTGCAAAATGACGGGAAGGAGAATAATCTCACTGCATGGGTCCTCCCTGTCGAAGAGCTCGGCCACCCCTATTCTGGTAAACTCCATGGTATCCTTCCTGTTTACGGGTCATATTGGCATGGTTTGTGCGCCCTTCATAGACATTCCTTCCATTGCCACGTCCGCCTGAGAAGTTTCCTCGGCCCTGGAAACCGTTGCTACGGTAGCCACCACGTCCAGATAAGAATGTGGTCACTCCATTGATAACTGCACGGTTCAAGTGTTGTGATTTGTTTCAACCGTTTCAGGCTTGATCTTAAACAGAAGAGTAGAGTGGATAGTAGTAGGAAAGGATTCCCATAGTGTGCATGAGAGCAAATATAGATGACTAATTACCTCGAGTGGTGCTTCTCTTCTCCTCGACATAGATCTTATGCCCTCCGATTTGGACGGGAGATGCCTGATAATTAAAAATTAGGCCATTGCACTGAAATCTAAACAAGCATATATAGTGAACTTCGAGGAGTTCAGGATAATTGAAAGAACATTAACGTTTCCTGTTAACAATACAATATCGGCAAAGGAAGGTATTTAATTGAACGAAGCCCGAGAACTACACTTTTTTATTGTCATAATCTTCTCCTTTGCAACAGGCATGAATACTTCTAAATAGCTATCATAATCCTCTCAAGAACACCAATCACACACAAAGTAGTTGGCATCTACTCTGGGAGAGAGTATTCCTTCCGAAAAATATTTCTTAAGGTACAGCTCAAGGCATATCTATTGTCTGTATAGCTCTACCACTCAACAGCATGAAATAAAACCAAAGTATCAAGACTCTAACACTCATAATAGAAACTATAGGATAGCATGTGCAGAGAGTGTCACCTGCCGAAGAAAATAGGATAGATTGATAGAACCTAAAATGACCAACATAACCAAAGAGTAAACTATCACGAGTACAGAATATTGTACCTTGATTGCTTGCTGTGCTGAACTTGAGGATTCAAATTCAACAAATCCAAAACAGAAATCCTGCTATCAACAGAGTCACATGAGCCAAAAAGGAAAGAATCTTAACCAGCTGATTAAACCAAGTCACAGCAAACCTGGTTGTGTCTAATTTGTATGCCAAGATGCTTAATAGGTCCAAATTTCTTAAACTCCTCCTCAACAAGGTGGACAGATGCGTGATAAGGCAAGTTTCCAATGTAAATGGAGTAGCCCATATCTGCATTCATTCCAGAGGACAAATTAGGAAATTCAACATCTTCTCCAAGCATCAGTATAATATGGTGTTGTGAAGTAAAAGGGAGTGTAAACTTAAGTTAAATCAATCAAAACTGACAAAAGGTGAACCATGATCACAGTAAGCCCCAATAAAATGTACCTTCTGCTTTATCTGTATCATTTTGAGGTCTGATATTGCCATTAGGAATAGAAGATTCAGGCACAACAGCAGGATTTGCAGCTTCCTTCAACTGCTGTCCAGTTGTTAAGGCAGTTCCACTTGCCTGAGGTTCGGGCAGAGATGGTGTAGTCCCACGTGAGTGATGAGCACTATTTGTTGCCAAAGTCTTTGTGTTGGTTGAAGTTATGGGCAATAAATGTGTACTCATATTTTCTTTCCTATCCTTGACCTGAATAAAACAATAAGCTTAGAGTCAGCACAATAATATACTATAGAAAGATTAAAGGGATTGATACTTAAGAAGTTATGAGTTTTTATGTATTCATAACTTACAATTGACGCATATGATATCTTTGTCATGCCGTGTATATCAGAGGATGACTCCACATCCCCTTGATCATCAACTTGATTCACTGAAGGTTTTGTAACTTCAGGCTCTTCAATAGCTAACTGATCACTGGAATTGGCACTTACATCTATACCACCACTGGGAACAGGCTCAATAGCAGCAGGATGGTTTGGGAATGATTTATCAGCGACTTCAACGAGCTCTGCATAATAGTAGGAATGTATGTTCTTTATTAGTGGAACTGCGCTTCGTCAGTGGTCCCACACAGAAAATGACAGGAACCATGTACTCAAATGCTAGACATAAAAACAAATCTTACCTGGTTCATTTTCAAAAGTACAAGTGGCAGCAGTTTCAGCAGACTCCACTTCCACAGAGGTACCTGCTGACAGTATATCTTCCTCAACGAATCTAAAGACATTATTTAGGACATAATAGCCATTAGGTTGTGGGGCTAAAAAGAATGACTCGGTAAATTTCCTCCTCACATCGCCCTTCCCAGTTATGCAACCAGTGACAAGAACCATCAAACCATCATCGTACGAAGATTGTGAATCAGTAGTCATTATCTCTGCCTTATAGTCTTTGCAATCTAAAGAAAGCATGAGATCATCGATGCCCTAGCAAAAGACAATAAAATGCAAAAGACAGTAGACAGCCATTGAAATAGAAAAAAATTGAACAATTCTAAGTTGAAGATAACTTATAAAGTTCATTAAAAATCAAATGTTACATCCACGGGGTAAAAAAACATAACCAGGGACAAAGGACATCAAGGTATGTTAACAAATATACATCAGAAAGCAATATAAATTCCAATTCATAAGCTGAGCTAATACAGACAGTAAAAACTTCAGGTACAATAACACACACAGTGGAATTGCAAACTTACTTTCATAGTTGTCACGGTAGTTACTGAACCATCAGGCCCTGGACGGGTCATGGAACTAGTGTCTTGAAAGAACCTATGTACCAATCCTGGATTCTGATGGAGAACATAATAAAACTGTTTGGCAAAGGCATGTCCAACCATCTCAGGTGTGTATCTTTCCACAGGATCCGCTCGTTCTTCCATATCTGATCAACTTAGATCCCTGAAAATGAGCGAAAAAACTACAATAACTAAGTATACTGAATAAAATCCCATGGCGAGTTTTACGCTACCACAGCAAAGTCACAGTTCACAAAACGAAATTCAATTCCCTAAAATGCAAATCAGAACGTCAATCGTAGCAAATCATAAACGTCAATCGCGAACTTGATAACCTAATACGCCCCAGAATCCATAGATCCGCCCATTTTCACATCAAAACTAGCAACGACTTAGCTGAAGCCCAATTTCACTCAACACACACAAAATGCAAACAGTAAGAACCAAAATCCGAAGCGTAAATCAAAAGGAAAGATGAGGAATCAGCTACAAAGCGACAAAATGCGAATCGCAGCAAAGAACACAGTACCTCTGCTCTGGAAGCGGAGTGAGACACAGGAGAGGAATCGAAGCGCCGCGCGTTAAACGGAAGGTGATCGACGAGGGTTTAGGGTATTTATAGGCGGGCGATCGCTGACAGGTCTCAAAAAGCGAGTGATCTTTCGGCTTCCAAAATTTGGGCGGTTCATAAAACTTGGGATGCTTGAGAAGTGGGAGATTATTTATGACTAATTGCAGAAAATGACCCAAACTTTAGGGTAACTTTCATTTTGTTATGGTAAGCTGATATTGGGAGTTGTAACATGTGTGCGAATCTCGTTGAAGAATAGAGTTATATCATTAATGTTGATATGATACTCCGTAACCAAATAATTGTCATTTTGACTATTTTTTCTTGTAATAAAATATTTGTCCATTTAAACTTAATTAATGATAAAAATTTCCAATTTTATCAATTCATCTCATTAATTGTATTTTATTTTCAAGATATTCTATTAATGCTCCAACTTCTCATATTATTCTTTTTTTTTCATTAGTCCATTTTTTTCCACATTATTTATATTAAAAATTTTAACTATTCTACTTTCTAATTTTAGATTTCCTTAAGAAGTGTGAAAACCTCCAAATGGATAATTATTTTGTTACGGAGGGAGTATTAGTTATGATTTATGAATGACTTGTTGTTATGGTAACGTATGACTTTATTTAGGGTCTATTAGTCGTAATGATTAGAATTTTTTTTCTTGTTGATGAGTTATAAACTAATTGTTGTTAGGGTCTATTAGTCGTAAGGACTTGTTGTTAGGGAGGTTTTGCAATAAAACTTACTCTCTCCCTTTCAAAAAACATGTTGATTAACTTTTTTTAGCACGTTTTCTTAAAAAGTTAAAAATCCTATAAAATATTAATTTTTTAAATAATTTTATAGTAAATAATTGTATTAAGTATGAAATTATATATAAATTTTAATAAGATAATTGGTGTTTTATATAATTTTATCGCTCTTAAAAAAACGTGACAAAAGTAAAATACTAGTAACAACTATTTTAAGAGGAAGAAAGTATTAAAATACATAAAGTCAATAAAGATCATTTGTTATGTTTTATGAGAGGGGGAGAATGGATGAAGTGTGATGTGGACAATGTTCTAAAAAATACAACTCGCTATTGAAAATGTAACCCTTTATGTGGATAAAAGAACGCGCTGGGGCTTTTGCCCCACGCACCCCCAAATTGATGATTGATCCATCTTTGACAACCTTCGTTGTGTTCATCCGCCTCCCATATCACTCATTGGGGCTTCAATCCAGTTTAATCTCACCCGGATTCTTCCTTTTTTGATCCTTGCTTGGGTTGTTCTCGTTTCGGGGTCGGGCCCTGACTTCTTCTGCCTTGTCGTTCTCGCCTCCCGGTGTCATCTTGTTCTTCCTGGTGGTTGTGGTTGTCGATGGAGGTTTGGCCTCGATCCCTTGGTGTTGTCGTCGCCGCTGTGGTGGGTGTATCTCCGCCGCCTTTTTTTGTGGACTTCTCCCTCATCTATGTGATTTGGGTCTATTAAAACGGTTGCTCCCTCCCCTTACTCAGGCTTGGCGCATGTGCATCCCGTCTCTCCAGTGTCCCGCTCATTCACCCCCCTTTCAAGGTGGTGGCTGGTGGCCGCCGGTGTTACTGTTCGCCTTCCTCAACGCTGCTTGGTTTACGTCTTTCCTGCTGCTTTGGCCCTTTGGTATTCCTTGGGCCCGAAGGCAACTCAATGTTGTTGCATTGGGTTTCAATTGAGTTCTTTGGGCCCAAGGTTCGTGTCTTGGGCCAAAAGAAGCCCGGACGATTTAAATAAATAAAAATAAATAAATAAAATAATATGAGTGGATCTGTATTATTTGCGTGGTGTCGAACTACTTGATGGTGTGGTTATGTATATGGCTTTGGGGTCTAGCAATTTTGAGCAGTGTTCTTCTTTTCTGTCGATGTGCGACAGGTCGTGGACGTGATCGAAACCTGAAGGCTCGTTGACAACCGAGTTCAAATATGAGGTTTCCACTTAGTTCCCCAGGGATTTCATACGTCGCCTCTACCAACTGACTGAAGAGTAGTCGCACACTGCTGTTGTTCCTTCATCGCTTATGCTAGATTGTGTCTGTAACTACATCCTTGTGTTTTGATTGTTTTGCTTTGTTGTAGCTTCTTTGTCTTTACTATGTTTGACGGTTTGTTCGTCGCCGTTTTTTCGGCTTCTCGACCCACCGGGCCAGTCCGGTGCATCGAATTTTTACTTAATCAAAAAAATATTCTAAAAATTATTTAGTGGAGACTCGATAGTGGGGTAGGGTCAAAGATTTAGGCAAGGTTTTGACTGTTTGTTTTGCAGATTTTGGCAGTTTAGGTGAGATTAAGGATTTAGATGAGAGTCTAGATGGCATTTAACGGGGGTTAGAATAGTGCATGTGATCCCTTGGAAACCCCACTATCGACTTCGTCTTTCTCCCTTGGGGGTCAGTCGAAAGATCCCAAAACACTCAATGGTGATGTACAACTCCACTAATTTCTCTCATCAACACTTCTCGACCAGATTCCTCATCCCCTTTTACCGCTCTCCAGAACGAAAATAGGCAATGTTCTCCTTCGTCATCCGACCAATCGTAGGCCCGACGCCATCTTCCTCCCTCAAGTAGTAAGTTTTAAACTAATTATGTGGGTCAGTGTGTGAGAAGATTTGTTATTTGGGATTAAGTTAAGTACTAGTTTGCTAGCTATATGCAGAAACAACACCACACACTTGTTGAAAATAATGCTTAAATAAAGGTTTTATAAAGAGTTTTATTTTTCGAAATCCTATCCATATTAAAAGAAAAAGGGAAAATAATTTTAACTAGTTTTTGAGGTATTTCCTTAACTAAGGAGGTTGGTGGGAGAGTGGGGGATGAACACACGTTCTCCTCGTCTTAAAACATGTCTTTTGGGGTTTTAACTACAGACGTATGTTTTCCCATCTTCCGAATCATCTCCTCTTTGTGAAAGAATGCTCTGAGTTCCTGTTGATTTCATCTCTTTAATTGTGAGTGCACGCTTTTGAAGGGCGTTGTGTAACCTTGGGGAGCGATCCCAATAACCGACTTACCCCTACGGTCGGGGCGAAATTGCTTCTAAGGAAGTGAATTCGGATATATACCACGCGCATAACAATTTGTGTTTTTCAGATAAGTTTTCTCCTTTGATTTTCAATGAGTTTGATCAATTTTAGAAATCAATTGATGGTTTTTACTAATAACACTTGCACTAAATGAACTGGGGTTAAAGCTTAATTACAAAGTTGAAGTGCGGAATAGGCAGATAAAAAACTAACAAATACTCTAGCAAGGGGGGAGAAATAGAGTATGACAACTTTTCACAATATCAGAAACTATAAGACCTTACCGAACAGAGATAAGACCTTATCTGAAACACAGAAACAAGTTAAGAATAAAACGAAAAATAAAAAGGACGACAAAAGAAAACAATGAGGATAAAGAGCAGAAGAGAAAGAACACACGAAATGTTAACGAGGTTCGGCACAACTTTGCCTACGTCCTCGCCTAGGGTTATCCAACCCGTAGGATTCAAAAAAACTTTATTTCACTTCTTTCTATGAGTTCTAGATACAACCTTTAGAAGATCTTCTCTCTTCTAAACTTAGAAGCCTCACACTTCCTATCTAGCAACCCAAACACACCAGTGAAACAAAGTCCTATCGATACCGAAGTATCTTATACGTTTGGGTAGAGATGTACCCTTAGTATAATCCTAATGAATTGTACGATAAAACTCAATATAAATCTCACAAACCCTCAAAGAAATAAAACGCTCAAGATGTTGAAATACCCCAAAGTATTTTTGGGGATTTCGTGTTAAGAAAATATATTTCTATATATAAGTTCTTTTATTTTGAACTCAATTCCAATAGTCGTTCTGGAACCAAAGGGCTAAAACTAAGCATATCAAGCTATCAAATTCAAACACTTCGTATTTTCATCGTGTGGCTTCGGGCCGCAGACATCGAAAACAAATTCGTAACATTCTATCTAGCAACGGCACTTTAATTGTCGGCGAAGAAAATGTCCGAAATGAAATTAAGATGGATTTTGAAAAACGTTTCAAAAAGGAATCAACAGATAATAGATTATTAGAAGAAATGCTTAATCTTATACAGCCAGCTATCTCGAAGGATGAAAACGATTTCCTTATCCGACACCCATCCAACAAAGAAATAAAATCGACAGTGTTTAATCTTGGCAAGAACAAATCTCCTGGGCCGGATGGCTTTACTGCCGAGTTCTACAAAGAATGTTGGGATATTGTGGGCATGTCCATAATTAAAGCTGTTAAAGGTTTCTTCTTATCTGGGAAAATCCTAAAACAAATTAACCATACTTTTATCTCTCTTCTCCCAAAAATTGACAACCCGACAGCTACAAACCATTATCGCCCGATCAGCTTGTGTTCCACAATATATAAGGTCATATCAAAAATACTCACGGAAAGAATCAAAGTCATCATTGGAAAACTAATTCACCCACTGCAGGGTGCTTTTGTATCGGACAGGGCAATACAAGATAACGTCCTTATAGCTCACGAAATTTTTCACTTTTTCAGATCCCGAAAGGGCCGAGCAGGCTGGCTTGCGATAAAACTAGACATGGAAAAAGCCTATGATAGAGTTGACTGGAATGTCACCCACAAAATCCTCAAAAAATTTGGTTTCCACCCGACTTTCATTTCATGGGTTATGGAGTGTGTCTCAACTGTCTCTTTCTCGATACTGGTTAACAATGGCCCAACGGAAATGTTTCTCCCTACACGGGGCATCCGCCAGGGCGACCCCCTTTCCCCCTTTCTGTTCATTCTCGGTGCTGAGATACTTGCACGGAGCCTTACGGCGGAATCAAATTCCGACAAAAGTCTGTTAGGCTTCGCCTTTGGACGTGGGGGTCCTCGCATCCCGTTCCTCTCCTTTGCGGACGATATTATCATCTTCTCTAAAGGAAGTACTGAGGCTGGACATAAGGTTAGGAAAATAATTGAATCATACTGTAAAGTTTCAGGTCAAAAAGTTAATTACCATAAATCTAGTTTTCAAGCAACAAAAGGAATCACAGACTCAAAGATTTCCGAGCTTAGCAGCTGTCTAAATATTCCGAATGTCTCCTCTCTGGAAAAATATCTTGGTTGCCCCATCATCAATGGTAGGGTAAGCAAAGCCACATTTGAAGACATCATATGTAAATCCAAAGAACAGTTAAGTAAATGGCGTGCTAATGCGCTATCGCAACATGGCCGCGCTATCCTAATTAACACAAACTTAGCAGCCAAACCCCTCTACATTATGCAAAATTTTCTTCTACCAGCCTCGATACATAAAGAATTAGATCAAGTAAACAGAACGTTTTTCTGGAATAAGGATCTTCAACACCGCCCTCTTATCAGTTGGGATAGGATTTGCAGAACAAAACGAGCTGGTGGGCTTGGAATCCAAAAATCAAAAGATATGAATGAAGCTCTCCAAATGAAACTTCTATGGAAAATTATAGCGGAACCATTTAACATATGGGTCTCAATCATTAGACACAAATATCTCCGGTCTTCTAACTTTCTAGAATATAGAAAAAAAGGTGATTCCTCTTGGCAATGGGCCAAACTGACAACGATCATAGACACATTCAAAACCGGATTGATCTGGTCCATAGGAAATGGTAAATCGGTAAAATTTTGGTCCGATAACTGGGTTTCTTGTCTCTCGCTGAATGCTAGAGGTGAATGCCCAACATCTGCTAACCTGGAGGAGACCGTCAGTGACTATATTATGGCTGGAAGATGGTGGTCCAAGAAGCTTAGTCTGGTGCTACCTCCAAACATCGTCAACGAAATCCTGGATATTCCGCTACCGTCTGCTCCCTTCGAGGATCGCCTTTATTGGTGGCCTGACAGGGAGGGCTGGTTCTCCACTTCAAGTGCATATAAACTAATTTCAGGACAATTTTCTCAGTGTCCTGATCCGAATTTCTGGATTTGGAGTCTGGACATCCCACCAAAGGTTAAAAATTTCTTATGGAAAATATCTCAAGATGGCCTTCCTACGGCTGACAGACTAGCACAACGGCACGTTGCGGTGCCCCCAACTTGTTGCCTATGCAACTGTGCTGTTGAAGATGATGCCCATCTTCTGTTGGAATGCGATTACACAACCTCTCTGCTAAGATTCCCAACTGATACCAACACTGCTATTGCTGAGATGCTTCAGTAATCGAGAGATATTAAACCAATAATGGTTTACATAGGGAACAACATCAACAACAAATCCAAAGCTAAACTTGCTTTTTGTTGGTGGACTGTTTGGTATTCCCGAAATCAACTTATATTCAGGTCAGTCCCAACTCCTAGCCGAGATACTACACTTAACATCATCAAAGCACACGAGTTGAATTGGAGTAAAGCTTCAAATTTTGAGGGCGGACTTGGGGTTGTCCCTGATAGGCAGCAACAACCCAATCGTGACAGACAACGGAAAACGTACCGCACAAACATTAGATGGCGTAAGCCGCCCAGAGGATGTCTAAAATTAAACTTCGACGGTTCTTCCCTCTCTAATATGACCAGCACAGCTGGGATTATAATACGCGACTGGGAAGGTCGGCCAATAAACATAAGATATAAGAAACTCGGTAATCAAAGTCCATTAAAAGCTGAGGCTCTTGCATTAAAACTCGGGGTTCAAACTGCACTAAGTCTACGGATCACCAAGCTTCAAATCGAGGGAGACTCAAAAATTATTATTGACTATCTCAACAGGAAAACTAAATGTCCATGGGAAATTGAACTTATTTTATCAGATATTACAACTATGTTAACAAATCTAGAAAGAGTTTCTTTCCTCCATGTACCACGATTAGGCAATAGAGTGGCTGATAAGGTTGCACACCTTTGCCACTCTGCCTGGGGTACGAATATTCAGAATAATCCCGGTCTTCTTGACCTCATCCGAAAGGATGCCTTCGGGTAGAGCTTGGTCTCCCCCGAATTTTTTCCTAATCAAAAAAAAAAAAAAAATGATTTTTGGAAATTAAATGTATATAAAGTTCGTAACTGTTTTGAAACATTTCATTTTTTTATTCATTTAAGTGAAATTTAATAAATAAGTTATTTATTTTAAGTCATATTATTTTAAAACAAGTTTGCATATTTTTATTCAAATAAAGAAGGATTTATCATTATAACTTATTTTAATTTCCGTAAAATATATATATGTAATATAAGGTAATAGTAAACCATTGTTGCATAAAATAAAATGTATTTTAAATATTTTATTATTTTATTATTTAAGTTGTATAGAATTTTAATAAATAAAATTTTCGGATACATATATATATATATATGTATATAGTTATAGGTTTAAATCATTTTTCCTTTGGGTTCACTTGAACCGAACCGGACCATTAGAAAATAAAAAGAAAATGGCTGAACCGGCCCCTGAACCCTTCCCTTACCTCCAGCCCGTTAGAATCACTGTTGAAATTGGGTGATTTTCGACCTCCTCAAATCTCGCCCGAAGCTCAACGATTTTGTTTCTAGAATGTTCCCTACTCGTTGAAGATGAGATTTATGTAACCAATATGGAGATTCTGGGTAGAACCGCAACCGAACGAACTTATCCCCAAATTCGAAAATCACCCTAATCCGCTCTAGTCAGGCCGAATCTCACCAAATTGAGGATCGTGATAGCGTTAAGAGTGATTATCTAATTGATTTATGTATTTATTTTAATCAAATCCGTCCCCAAATCCTTCTCCTATAAATACCCCTCTCAGGTTCACTTTCGAAGCACACCATCACCTGTTCTCTCCACCTCCGAGCTCTCAACATGTTCCATGGCATTCTAAACGCTTCTATAAACGTTTCCCCTCACAAAGTTTTCAGAAAATCATCCCGAATCCAAAACCCCCAATTTTGAACTCCCTCGTCGGAGCAACTCGGTAGCCCTCGTCCGCCGCTGCCGGAGCCACCATCCGCCACCCGGAGGAGCGCCCATTCACCACGAGTCCGTTGCCGCCAGCCTCGTGCGCCGCCGTGAGCCGTGCCGCCGCCAGTGCCTCGCCGAAGTGGAGCCGTGGTCTCGCCTGGAACTTTCTGTTGAAGCACGGTCGAGAGGAAGGAGCCAAGGAGGAGGAAAAATAATTACGTAAAACCCCCCCTACTTTCTATACTTTCCCAATCATGCCCTTTTCAGTTTTTAAAAAATTTCAGATTCTAACCCGTTCTTTTATTTGGGCATAAATTGCTTCCAACTCCGTTAACTCGCAGAGGCTCGTCAACCCATACGCCCATACGAAGAATTCGAATCCGACCAACCGTTAACGCTTGCAACTCCAAATCAAGGCAAGTGACATTCCGAGCCTTTATGCTCACTTGTGCCTTTCGTGCCTACAGTTGTTTATTTCCGTTGGAATGCTTGCCAAATAAATTAAAATAAATTGCAATTCATCCGCTTTGTGTGATTTATTTATCCGTTAGCTTGAATTTGGCAAGTATAATTGGGTAATATTATTCGACGTCTATATAAAATAATGACATAGATACCCACCTTTTTATTAAAGCATGATTTATTTTGTTCTTTCATGCTAATTGGTTAAGAAAGTTTCATGCTAATTGGTTAAGAAAGGGATATGTTTCTTTTATATATCCATTCTGTTTATTTCGCTGTGATCACCTAGGTTGTTTTAAATAAGTAGTAACAATGTGAGGATTGTTTGTTGCGAGTGAAACTTTGTTGCGAGTGAAACTCAATTGAATCATAAATCCAAATCAATCAAAGTAAAACGTATCAATCAATGAAAAGCAATGTGAAATTGTAAAGTGAAGTGTTGGTAAAGTCAGGTCGGGGCTGTTACTCCTCGGTCTTATCTTAAGGTTTCATGAAACTACACTCTTCCATGCGAGGTGTTACACATGAAACTACACTTCCATGCGAGGTGTTACGCAACCAAAGAGGTTGTAGGTTGCTATCCGCTATAGACAGAGTGGGACCGGTAGTAGTTGATAAAAAGATAAAAGACGTAAAATGCATATCATGTGAGTGAAGAATAATGTACAAGTAACAAACATGGTTTGAACTAGGTATTGGGGGACACAAGATCAACACTTAATCGACTGTCTCAGCCCGTGTTTTAAAACTCTCCGGAAGAGTCCTGCCCTCTGGGTCGATTTTGGGCCACATCGAGTACCTTTTGAACCAATACTTAGTTTAGACCGTATAATAAACAATGTATTAATAATGTAATGGGTAGTAAGCATAACTTGTTTCAAGCTATGTCATATTCCATCCGTAATCGGGATATGATTCCTAATATATCTTTTCTTACTCAACCCTTTCGGGTTATCCGTGTCATAGGAGGGCGGGTCACAAATAAGCCAATTCACTTCAAATATTCAAATCTCATTTGGATTTAATTCTTACCGTTTCATGGTCACTTGAATCCAAAGTCGTCTCTGCTTTCGTGTCGTCACTTGCTAGTTCTCGCGAACTAACCGTCCTTCGTTTGGATGGCTGGTTTTCACAGGTTTAGATAAAGCACTACAAGGTCGAAGGTTGGAAATGTGAGTCGGAATCGTCATCAAATATTTTTAGTATTTTACCACTGTTTTGATTCAAGAGTCTGTTTTATCATTAGTGTATAAACATTAGTGTATAAACGTTATCTTAGTTTTGCTATCGAAACATTGTAACGACATTGTTGTACATTTAATTATTTGTTTCACTAAAGTCTTCCGCGATTTAATTGTATTTTATTTAAGTAATTAATATTATCATCTTGTTTATGGGAGCATGGTTGTATGTCCGCTTAAGGTGGTTACAAAGACATTAAAGTCCGTGTAATCACCGGCGCTGTGGCATTCCCTTGGGTTATAAAAGAGGGTGTTAATTACTTAAATAAAATACAATTAAATCGCGGAAGACTTTAGTGAAACAAATAATTAAATGTACAACAATGTCGTTACAATGTTTCGATAGCAAAACTAAGATAACGTTTATACACTAATGATAAAAGAGACTCTTGAATCAAAACAATGGTAAAATACTAAAAATATTTGATGACGATTCCGACTCACATTTCCAACCTTCGACCTTGTAGTGCTTTATCTAAACCTGTGAAAACCAGCCATCCAAACAAAGGATGGTTAGTTTGCGAAAACTAGCAAGTGACGGCACGAAAGCAGAGACAACTTTGGATTCAAGTGACCATGAAACGGTAAGAATTAAATCCAAATGAGATTTGAATATTTGAAGTGAATTGGCTTATTTGTGACCCGCCCTCCTATGACACGGATAACCCGAAAGGGTTGAGTAAGAAAAGATATCTTATGAATCATATCCCGATTACGGATGAAATATGACATAGCTTGAAACAAGTTATGCTTACTACCCATTACATTATCAATACATTGTTTATTATACGGTCTAAACTAAGTATTGGTTCAAAAGGTACTCGATGTGGCCCAAAATCGACCCAGAGGGCAGGACTCTTCCGGAGAGTTTTGAACCGCGGGCTGAGACAGTCGATTAAGGGTTGACCTTGTGTCCCCCAATACCTAGTTCAAACCATGTTTGTTACTTGTACATTATTCTTCACTCACTTACTCACATGATATGCATTTTACGTCTTTTATCTTTTTATCGACTACTACCGGTCCCACTCTGTCTATAGTGGATAGCAACCTACAACCTCTTTGGTTGTGTAACACCTCGCATAGAAGTGTAGTTTCATGAAACCTTAAGACCGAGGAGTAACGGCCCCGATCTGACTTTACCAACACTTCACTTTACAATTTCACATTGCTTTTCGTTGATTGATACGCTTTACTTTGATTGATTTGGATTTATGATTCAATTGAGTTTCACTCGCAACAAACAATCCTCACATTGTTACTACTTATTTAAAACAACCTAGGTGATCACAGCGAAATAAACAGAATGGATATATAAAAGAAACATATCCCTTTCTTAACCAATTAGCATGAAAGAACAAAACAAATCATGCTTTAATAAAAAGGTGGGTATCTATGTCATTATTTTATATAGACATCGAATAATAACATTACCCAATTATACTTGCCAAATTCAAGCTAACGGATAAATAAATCACACAAAGCGGATGAATTGCAATTTATTTTAATTTATTTGGCATGCATTCCAACAGAAAGAAACAATTGTAGACACGAAAGACACAAGTGAGCATAAAAGCTCAGAAGGTCACTTGCCTTGATTTGGAGTTACAAGCGTTAGCGGTTGCTCGGATTCGAATTCTTCGTATGGGCGTATGGGTTGATGAGCCTCTGCGAGTTAACGGAGTTGGAAGCAATTTATACCCAAATAAAAGCACGGGTTAGAATCTGAAATTTTTTAAAAACTGAAAAGGGCATAATTGGGAAAGAATAGAAAGTAGGGGGTTTTACGTAATTACTTTTCCTCCTCCTTCCTCTCGACAGTGCTTCAATAGAAAGTTCCAGGCGAGACCACGGCTCCACTTCGGCGAGGCACTGGCGGCGGCACGGCTCACGGCGGCGCACGAGGCTTGCGGAAACGGACTTGTGGTGACTGGGCGCTCCTCCGGGTGGCGGCTGGTGGCTCCGGCAGTGGCGAACGAGGGCTACCGAGTTGCTCCGACGAAGGAATTCAAAATTGGGGGTTTTGGATTCGGGATGATTTTCTGAAAACTTTGTGAGGGGAAACGTTTATAGAGGCGTTTAGAATGCCATGGAACAGGTTGAGAGCTCGGAGGTGGAGGGAACAGGTGATGGTGTGCTTCGAAAGTGAACCCGAGAGGGGTATTTATAGGAGAAGGATTTGGGGACGGATTTGATTAAAATAAATCCATAAATCAATTAGATAATAACTCTTAACGCTATTTCGATCCTCAATTTGGTGAGATCCGGCCTGACTAGAGCGGATTGGGGTGATTTTCGAATTTGGGGATAAGTTCGTTCGGTTGCGGTTCTACCCCGAATCTCCAAATTGGTTACATAAATCTCATCTTCAACAAGTAGGGAACACTCTAGAAACAAAATCGTTGAGCTTCGGGCGAGATTTGAGGAGGTCGAAAATCACCCAATTTCAACAGTGATTCTAACGGGTTGGAGGTAAGGGAAGGGTTCAGAGGCCGTTTCAGCCATTTTCTTTTTATTTTCTAATGGTCCGGTTCTGTTCAAGCGAACCCAAAGGAAAAATGATTTAAACCTATAACTATATACATATATATATGTATCCGAAAATTTTATTTATTAAAATTCTACACAACTTAAATAAAAAAATAAAAAAATATTTAAAATACATTTTATTTTATGCAACAATGGTTTACTATTACCTTATATTACATATACGGAAATTTCACGAGGTACCCCCGAGGTATCACGAAATTCACGCGGTGACCACTTCTTTTAACTCTTTCACGTGGTACCCCTCAGGTTTGGGATTCTTTCACCCCGTGCCCCTCCCTCTTATACATATTTTTTTTAACAGATCTCGTTACTCCGTTAGTGGAAAATAAAAAAAAATCAATTGAATTAAAAAGGGGGAAAGAAGACAAAAGACGCGGTTGAAGGGTCGAACAGAAGAGAAGGCAGAGCTGCTTGTCGTCGGAGGTGCTGGTGGCCGGCGTTAGTGCTGGTGGGGTTGTAGCTGCTCTGGCGCCTCATCTGATTTCAATCCAATCCCAACCCTGTCTCTCATCAATCACCAGCACCTCAATCTCCCCTTTCACTACCAACCTAACCCTAAAAACAACTCCAATTCCAATCCAGTTTCAGTTTCAATTTCAATTTCAAATTCTGTACGTTCTAATCCATCCCCCAAATGACCTCAATTTAGGATCTAAGAAGATCAGCAATGCCACCTCGTCTCCCTTGTCAACTCCCCATAAGCGGCCATTGATGAACCCTACACCATCTCTTGTCACCCCACCTGTCCGCCACCGGTCCGCCACCATTGACGTCGGCGACGCCCTCCGCCTTCTGGTCGTTCCTGTACGTGTTCGCCCAAGCTGTCTCTCACCCGACCCGCTCTTTCATCTTGTCTCTCGCCCCACCAGTCCGCCACCACCGACACCGGCGACGCCCTCCGCCTTCTGGTCGTTCTTCCTTAGATTTCCTCTCCATTCGAAGCTAGGGTTTCTCAATCTCGTTCTATTTCATGCAATCCCCCAATTCATTTGCCGCGGATGAGTACTACATCCAGGTCCGCCGCCACCACCGACGCCGGAGTCCGCCACCACCATCGACGTTGGAGACGCCCTCCGCCTGTGCCGCCCTCGTTCGCCCCTCCAGCAGCTGTTCGCTGGGCAACTCACTCGGGTTTCTCTCTTCACTCGCGTTTCTTCTAACAAGTGAAATGTACTACCGTAAAAGTAAATTATTATTTTTTAATTAAAGTAACGGAGGGCTGCTAAAAATAAGAGGGAGGAGCACGGGGTGAAAGAATCACAAACCTCAGGGGTACCACATGAAAGAGGTAAAAGAAGTGGTCACCGCGTGAATTTCGCGATACCTCGGGGGTACCTCGTGAAATTTCCGTTACATATATATATTTTACGGAAATTAAAATAAGTTATAATGATAAATCCTTCTTTATTTGAATAAAAATATACAAACTTGTTTTAAAATAATATGACTTAAAATAAATAACTTATTTATTAAATTTCACTTAAATGAATAAAAAAAATGAAATGTTTCAAAACAGTTACGAACTTTATATACATTTAATTTCCAAAAATCATTATTGAGTTCAAAATAAAAGAACTTTTATATAGAAATATATTTTCTTAACACGAAATCCCCAAAAATACTTTGGGGTATTTCAGATGTAGGGTGAGATCTATGCTTTTGAGAGACTAAGGATTGCAGAGAGAACTTGTATGCGCTGGGGGTGAAGCTTGTCACCATTGACGTCCTCTTCGTCTCCTTATAAAGGCTTGCACATCCGAACGTTTGAATTTGAACCAGGGCTCCTATTCTGTTGAGAGACTTGCTGAAGATACGCCTGGGATTTTGAAAAACCCTTCCAGAAGCTGCGCTAGCCCCTAGAGATTTGATCTGATTTGGAACGTTGAAGGTTGAGGGTTTGGTCAATCAAATCTCTTGAAGATCTCAACAAACAAGATTATCTCCATATATTTGGTTAGTTAAAAAACTCAACATAATTAAAAACACAAGCAGAGCAAATAACTGGCCCATTAAATAAAACTAGGCCCAATAACATATTGGTCCAAGTAACGTTGAAATATAAGCCTATTAAAGTGGTCGAAATTATAAGCTCATTAAAACTGAGCTCGTGTAAAACTTGAGCCAGTATCGGTAAGGCCTTATCAAAACCCGAAAACTGACTTTCATCAATCAGTAAGGTCTTGACTCTGTTTTGGTACTAATGGTTTGATTTGAAACGTTGAGGGTAGTTGGAGATTGGTTCTACCAAATCTCTTGAAAATCTCAACAAACAAACAACCAAATTAAATCTTGCACAAGATATCCAACAACTAATTTGAAATTAAATCTAAGGAGATAAAAAACTTCTAGAATAAACATATTTAAAAGCAAATAAAGAATCAATATTTTCAACAAATAAAACAAATATATCTGCACCAATAAATAAATACTAATTGATATTATTTGTCTTTCATCATATAAAAATATATCACATATATGCATATCATCAAGGTAGAATCAACAATCTCGCCCTTGATGGAAGACAAAATAAATATTAATTATATAAAAATAAATAGCATCGTTGAGCATCATATATCAAGCATGTAGTATAACATAATATAGAATAAGCAACCTAATTTCTCCCCCTTGTTGTCTTCCAACAAGGAAGGGAAGAAATCGGGTTTCACCAATTCAGCAGCCATTACTGCCCCTACGATAATGCTTCCCTGTTCAACATACCAATTAAGCTCCAAAAAAAATATTAAACAAAGAGAACCATTAGAAGCACATAACAAGAACATCTATATACATAAATCTTTTATCACCAAAAGTAATTGTTCCAATCCATTTATACTCTTTGATCTTGGTGATATCCTGCAAAACGAACAAACATCAACCTTTCCGGCTAGACCAATGTACAAATTCAGATTCATAATTAGGATAGACCATGTTTGATGGTCCTGTCCCTTTAGGAACCCATATTTGCTTTACTTGTTCATTTAAACGTATATGAAAGGTATTTCTAATGATGTAAGAGTCCTTTCTCCTATAAAGACAAGTTTCCTTTACATTACCCTTTTTGCAACAAAAGAAACAAGTAGGAGATCGCTAACTTTCTTTTGCCTTAACAAACGTGGTAGTAGGCTTTACAGGAAAATTCCTATACCACTTCGATTCAAGGAAAGTTGTTGTTCTCTAAGCATCTTGTCAAGAGTGGTTTTGGATCTAGTGAATTGCACCAGGGCTGTTTGTTGATCTTGACATTTTTAAGATAATTTCACTTTTTCAATCTCAATGTCATTGTTATGAGCCTTAAGAGATGAGAGGTTTGTCTTAAGTTCGGAATTTTCCAAACGTAAGGCCTTAACCTCAGTGTTAAGATCTGAATTTTGACTGTCAAGACCTTGCAGCTTCTTCGATAGCTTCCTTATGCATACCTCTTGATTCTTTACCTTTTCTTTCATGTTGCTGATTTCTTTGCTGCAATTTTCTTCATTATAAATCATATTTTTAAGAAATTCAGACAAGACAGCAATAAGACTGGATATAAGATTTCTTACCATTCCATCTAGATGTTGATCGTGGTTTTCATCAGTCTTTGCCATCAAGCAAAGATTTACTGGATCATTCTCCAAATCCGATTCACTTAAAGAATCTGAATCGTCTTTATTTCAATCATTCATCTCCTGCTTGTTCTTCTTCTTTTGTGGACACTCGTTCATCAAGTGATCTGTTTCACCACATTCATAGCATGTTAGAATTTTTGTCTTTTTATTAGGGTTAGAAGACTTACCTTTATGCTTTGATGATCTCGCATATTCTCGGTTTGAGAATTGATTCTTCATTTTTAGAATCTGAACAAGTCCCCTTGTGATCAAGTCGAAGGGATCTTCCTCGTTATCACTATTAGAATCTTCTGGTAGTTCCTCTTTCTTAGCCTTGAGTGCCAATTTTTCTATATTTGTGGGAAGTTCCCCACCATACTCATTGAGGATCATTTCATGGGTAATTGACTTGCCCAATAAATCATCAAGAGCCAACAAGCCAAGGTCTTGTGCTTCTTCTATAGCGGTCACCTTGGGACCCCACTTTGCTTTGGGCAAGCATCTGAGTATCTTTCTAACTTTCTCTTCATTCTCGAAAGTTTTCCCAATGAGTCAAGGTTGTTAATGATCTCCGTAAAACGGGTGAACATTTCTTTAACCGACTCATCCGGGTTCATCTTAAACAATTCATATTGTCTAAGAAAGATACTAATTTTGGTCTCTTTGACCTGGCTTGTTCCTTCATAAGTGACCACCAATTTATCCCAAATTTCCTTTACAGTCCTGCAAGATGAGATACGATTGTATTCGTCAGTACTTAATCCACAATACAATGAATGGATGGCTTTAAAATTCTTAGCCACGCTTTCCAGATCTGTCTGAGTGTATTCTGCTTCTGTCTTGTCCACTCTCATGCGATTGGGCCCTTCCTTCTTGGGTATATTAGGTCCTCGTGTAATAATATGCCAGAGCTCCAAATCTTGATCAATGATAAACATTTTCATCAAAGATTTCAAGTGCATGAAGTTGTTCCCAACAAAGAGAGGTGGACGTGTAACAAATCTTCCTTGACAGAAGCCTCCTTGAGTCCTTGACCTTCACCTGCCATGATTAGACTCATAAATAGTAATATCTACAACACGTGAGTTAGACTCTGATACCAATTGAAGTGCGGAATAGCCAGATAAAAGACTAACAAATACTCTAGCATGGGGGGAGAAATAGAGTATGACATCTTTTCGCAATATCAGAAACTGTAAGACCGTACCGAACAGAGATAAGACTTTATCTGAAATACATAAACAAGTTAAGAATAAAACGAAGAATAAAAAACACGACAAAGGAAAACAATAGGGATAAAGATCAGAAGAGAAAGAACACATGATATGTTAACGAGGTTCGACACAACTTTGCCTACGTCCCCGCCTAGGGTTATCCAACCCGTAGGATTCAAAACAACCTTATTTCACTTCTTCCTATGAGTTCTAGATACAACCTTTAGAATACATTCCCTCTTCTAAACTCATAAGCGTCACACTTCCTATCTAGCAACCCAAATACACCAGTGAAACAAATTCCTACCGATACCGAAATATCTTATACGTTTGGGTAGAGATGTACCCTTAGTATAATCCTAATGAATTGTACGATAAAGCTCAATATAAATCTCACAAAATCCTCAAAGAAATAAAACGCTCAAGATGTAGGGTGAGATCTATGCTTTTGGGAGACTAAGGATTGCAGAGAGAACTTGTATGCGCTGGGGGTGAAGCTTGTCACCATTGCCATCCTCTTCGTCTCCTAATAAAGGCCCGCACATTTGAATGTTTGAATTTTGAACTAGGGCTCCTATTCTGTTGAGAGACTTGCTAAAGATACGCCTGAGATTTTGAAAAACCCTTCCAGAAGCTGCGCCAGGGATTTGATCTGATTTGGAACCTTGAAGGTTGAGGGTTTGGTCAATCAAATCCCTTGAAGATCTCAACAAACAAGATTATCTCCATATATTTGGTTAGTTAAAAAAACTCAACATAATTAAAAACACAACCTGAGCAAATAACTGACCCATTAAATAAAATTGGGCTCAATAATATATTGGTCCAAGTAACGTTGAAATATAAGCCTATTAAAGTGGTCGAAATTATAAGATCATTAAAACTAAGCTCGTGTAAAACTTGAGCAAGTATCGGTAAGGTCTTACCAAAACCTGAAAATTGACTTTCATCAATCAGTAAGGTCTTGACTTTGTTTTGGTACTAATGGTTTGATTTGAAACGTTGAGGGTAGCTGGAGATTGGTTCAACCAAATCTCTTGAAGATCTCAACAAAGCAACAACCAAATCAAATCCTACACAAAATATCCAACAACTAATTTGAAATTAAATCTTAGGAGATAAAAAGCTTCTAGAATAAACATATTTAAAAGCAAATAAATAATCAATATTTAATTTTCAACAAATAAAACAAATATATCCGCACCAATAAATAAATACTAATTGATATTATTGAGAGCAATGATGAACGATGAGGGAGGATGGAGATCGAGATGAAGAGATGGTGACCGAGTGGAAGATCATATGGGTGCTTGAGGAGGTCGATTGAGAATAATATGGTGTGTGTGTGTGTGTGTGCGCGTGCTAGCCCTACCCGGCAGCATCTTTGCGGATGAGGTTAATAAGACCTGGATCATTATTAATATCGACTCCTCGGACAGAGTGGCTAAGGTGTGCAACTTTATCCGCCACTCTGTTGCCCACACAAGGAACATGAAAAAATACTACTTCTTTTAAAGTCGATAACAGAATTTGTACAATATGTAAATTCAGGTGCATGGTTCCACGTCGGTACTCCAGTGCATTTCTCCCTCTGAGTCAGAATAAATATGTTTTTTCTGATTAGTTCCATCGATCTCTCACGGACAGTTGGAGAGGTATATATGATAATGGCAATATATGCACGTCTCACATGAGATCTCATTTTTCTAGTTAATAAATTAAACTAATAAAGAAAGTGCGGAAGGTGATGATGTTGTGGTGGAGGTTAAAGGCTTGAGTGTATAGTCGGTAGTGGTGGTGGGTATATGAACAACATCCATTGAATACGTAATGGAGTTTTAGAAGCACTTGGGTGCAACTATAATTATTTTTCTGAAAATGAAAGGACTTGGGTGTTGTTTTTCAAAAAAACATCTTATCATTATCAATAACCTTTCTAACATCTTGTTTTTTTTGTTTTTTTTTTTGTTTTTTGATTAGGTAAAAATTCGAAGGTCAGACATGCCTGACTCATCGAGAGGCTGACCGAAGTCGGCAGACGGCGAACCGTCTAACATAGCAACCTAAAAACAGAAATACAAATAACAAGCGTAATGAACAAACAGAAATAATCTCTACAACAAACGTTCCAAGAAGACCAAACACCCGAAAAGCTAAGGAAGCCACTGAAGAACGCAGCCAAGCACCACCAAATAGTAGCACCGCGGGCCAGTAGTACAGCAGGACTCTAACTCCCGTGGGTAGTGCAGACGAACTCCAAGGAAACTCTATCCCGGATACGGAGACGCCCTGAGCGCACCACCACGACCCCAGCCAGACCCGACTACAGACTCCTCGCCCCCCAACCAAGCAGATGATCTCCTAGCAACATCGGAAGCAGAGCCGCAAACTGCTCGAAACAGAACGCCAACAAACTTTCACCTACAAAAAATTGACAAGCCCTTGCGGGATTTTCTCAAACCCTTTCGGGTGGGATTTAAACAACGCCCTTTCGAGCCTTTTTTTTTTTTTTTTTTACAAATCCTCATCCTTGGGCCCTAAGGACCCAAAGCTTGGGCCCGAAGGACCCGAAGCTTGGGCCCTAAGGACCCGAAGCTTGGGCCCAAAGGACCCGAAGCTTGGGCCCAAAGGACCCGAAGCTTGGGCCCTAAGGACCCGAAGCTTGGGCCCAAAGGACCCGAAGCTTGGGCCCGAAGGACCAAGGGAGAGAGGACACGAGACGACAACCAGCGCCGGCGACCGCCGCCAAGGAAAACCAACGAGCCCGCAGTCGGACAAGCGCCACGGCGGCAGGCCAGAGGCCGAGGGTGAAGGAGATGACGGTTGGAAACTCAGAGAGACTTGTAGTAGCCGAAGGCCGAACACAGACGAAACGCTCCAGGAGGACATCGAAGAAGGAGGCGGACACCCACTCCACCGGTGACCACCCACGAACGACCCCGACATCGGCAGGACGGAAAGAAGCCAAGCCCAACACCGACAGCGCAAAAGGCCCCAATACGGGAGACGAAATGCGACGCCGGTAGGGAGAAATACCAAAAAACAGTAGAAATCTACCACACAACACAAGGGAAAGGCAATCTAGATGAACAAGATCCGAAAGGACATGGTTGGAGGAACAGATTTGGCCAAAGACTAATTTGATTTGGGAAGGATGATAGGGAAAGGGTAGAAAATTAGGGGTTTCCAAA
Source organism: Persicaria maculosa (assembly GCA_963922045.1). NCBI lineage: Eukaryota > Viridiplantae > Streptophyta > Magnoliopsida > Caryophyllales > Polygonaceae > Persicaria > Persicaria maculosa. The sequence continues at coordinate 11,028,136 of OY998256.1, read as the reverse complement.
GAATTGGGGCTAAACTTGTTTGGACAAGTCTAGAGAGAAGGCAGACACCTTCTCTCTAGTTTTTTGGTTCTAACATCTTGTTAATAGTCTTTAGGTTTTTTTTAGCAAATTAAATAGTCTTTAGGTTAAAATATAAGTAATACTCCGTAATATATTTATTACACCATCCGTTGACAAAAACTTGTCACTTTGGAAATCTTCACATTGTTTAAGGAAACAAACGAAAATACATTTATATCACCAATGACCTCTTGCATGCTCTAGCGGTAAGGGTGAGGTATCTCAAGAGAGAGATCTCGGGTTCGAATCTCACTTGGTGCATTTATGCGAATGCGATATTAATTCTCATAAGCGCGTACGGTTAAATGGTGTATACTAATCCGTAGGGCCAAGCCAAAGTGGTGAAGTGGTCCATGTGCAAGTAGGTGAGGTTGCGACTGCGGATCGCACTTTTCAAAAATGGTACTGAGCCTCCTTAAAAAATCCCACAAGGGGAGTATGGGGCCGCGAAACGATGTGGCCTAGTTGATACGTACTCGACTCGGGTTGAGCGAGAACAACGCTCAATTGTCCGGTATCAAAGTAAGTCGGTCGACACGTGGATTAGACTCGCTCTCAAATATGGCTCGGCTTTGCTCTAATCAAGTCCAATAAATTCACCATTGCCGAATTGCTAATTTAATTAGCGATCGCCGAATTGAAATTAAGATGGAAGCAAAGGTTGACCTTCAATCTCAAATTCCGCCGTGGACTTTCAAAAGTCACAAATTAGCAAGTCCTAATTAGTGCGTGAATATATATATACAGGGGTGACTCATATGAGAACACCCTTCGATGGAACCATGGAATTAAATGAAATCAAGGGCCTAGATTAATTACACTTTTTAATTTAAAAAAAAAAAACAAATGGGTGGGCCCCATCTCATTGAAGACTCCGTCCTTTGATCACTCGGCCCGTGAGCATGTACGTTGAGATCTCAAACCTCACATTCTGCATACAAATGCTCCGTATTTAATTACACCGATCATTGTTTTTATTTTCTAATTGTTTTTTATTGACTTATTTTATAAATGAATATTATGAATACAAATAAACATATTTACAAACGAATAATGTAATTATAAATTATTCAGTTAAATTAAAAAGATTATTCGGTTAAATTTGAGAGATTATTCAGTCAAATTATAAATATTATTCGTATATAAAATGATGATTGTACTAGTAATATTATTCGGTTAAATTAGAAACATTATTCGGTTAAAAGTGATATATTATTCAGTTAAATTTGAGATATTATTATTTTTTTTGGTGAAATTTGAGATATTATTTAGTTAAATTATAAATATTATTCATATGTAAGATGACGATTATTTACACGTTTATTAGTTTTGGGTAGAAACCTTAAGATTACGGAGTACCAAAAAAAAGAGTAATTTTTAAAAAGGGAAATTTACAGAAAACCACCCTTTAAACAAGCAAGTTTTCAGTTAACCACCCACTAAATATAAAATTACAGAAAACCACCCTTTAAAGGGTTTTTATTTACAACTAACCACCCCTTCATCTATTTTTACTAATTTATCATTAACTATACTATATTTTAATATTTTAAACTCAATTTTGATTATAAATTTATTAAAAATTTGAATTTAAGGGCTTAAATATATTTTAAGGATAATTTTATTTATTTTTAAAAAATAATAATAAATATAGCCTAGAACTATTATCTTCATTTATGTTTGAAAATGTTTATGATTTTTTTAAATATTATGTGAATTAATATTTTATTTATAATATGATTAGAAATCATAATTTCTATTTATAAAGTTAAAAATAACCTTAAAATTATTATTTATTTATAGTTAAATTCTTTTTCCAGTAATTAACCTTTGTTAAATATTCAAAAAGGTCTATAATTATATTTAAGCTATACAATTAATTGATAACCTAATTTTTTTTATCAAAAAAATTAGGGAAATTCAAAGAAAAAACTTATCTATAACAAATAAAATGGATTAAACACATATTTTAAGTTGAAAAATATTAACTTATTTTTAATAGATAACTTTATTTAAAAAAATTATATATGTGAGGGAATTCACCTGCCTTTTACCCCAAATTTAAAAAAAATATTTTATCGATTAATCGTATAACTTAAATATAACAATAGACCTTTTTGAATTTTTTTTATCAAAGACAATTATTGAACAAAAATATTTATATTATATATAAATAAATAATACTATAATATTTTAAAAATATTTAAAATATAAATAAATAAGAGTAATTTACATTATATTTTAAAAAATTATATATATGTTCATACATAAATTAAGATAATAATTCTAGAACATATTTATTATTATTTTTTGAAAATAAATAAAATTGTCCCTAAAATTAATTAATCCCTTAAATTCAAATTTTGAATAAATTTATAATCAATTTTGAGTTTAAAATAATAAAATATAGTATATTTAATGATAAATTAGTAAAAATAGATGAATGGGTGGTGAGTTGTAAATAAAAACCCTTTAAAGGGTGGTTTTCTGTAATTTTACATGTAAAGGGTGGTTAAGTGAAAATATATCTGTTTAAAGGGTGGTTTTCTGTAAATTTCCCTATTTAAAATATAAATAAATAAGAGTAATTTACATTATATTTTAAAAAATTATATATATGTTCATACATAAATTAAGATAATAATTCTAGAATATATTTATTATTATTTTTTGAAAATAAATAAAATTGTCCCTAAAATTAATTAATCCCTTATTCAAATTTTGAATAAATTTATAATCAAATTTGAGTTTAAAATAATAAAATATAGTATATTTAATGATAAATTAGTAAAAATAGATGAATGGGTGGTGAGTTGTAAATAAAAACCCTTTAAAGGGTGGTTTTCTGTAATTTTACATTTAGGGTGCGTTTGGCAAAATGGTAGCTGTTGGAGGAGCTGATGTTGTTGGGTTGCTGAAGCTGTTGGATTATTTGAGTTAAATATATGCTAATAAGCTAGTATAGTGTTTGGTAAACCTAACTGTTAGGGTAGCTGTTGAAAACTTGTGAATCAAAAACCAAAAGCTCCGAAAAGCTTGGGTGAATAGCCGTTGAAAAGCTTAGATTTCAAAAGCTTTCAAAAGCTAATTAAACTAAAATCTTATATTTATTTCATTTAAGACTATAGAATATCAAAAGCATAAGCTCCAAAGAGCTACTTGCTTTTTCCAAACACACCTTTAAAGGGTGGTTAAGTGAAAATATACCTGTTTAAAGGGTGGTTTTCTGTAAATTTCCCTTTTAAAAAAACACTTAATATTTTATGTTTATTTCTAAGATAGTTGTATTGAAATTAAATTATTTTATTAAATTAGAAAAATTATTCGTATTTAACATAATAATTATTCGGTTAAACTTGATATATTATTCGGTTAAATTATAGAGATTATTCGTATGTAAGATGACGATTCTTTACATATTTATCGATTTTGGAATGTTAAAATAATAATCAATAAACTTGCACTTTATTCGTTAAAATCACAAAGAGTATTCATAGATACGAGAAAGTTTAAAACAATTAAATTTAAAAATTATACATTATTCGATAAATAAAAAATCATTGCGACAATGTTGGGATATATACCGTACATAATAAAGAGGAAATTGTTTCATTTTCAATTTAAATAGGACCACTAATTTCGATTTTAAAAAATTGATTTTTAATCGTTATTAAGAAAATAATAATTTAATTTTCACCCTACAGTGAAGTGGGGGATGAATCACGCGTGATGTTTCATAGGCGAGTGGGATAATTGTAGAAACGGGCGTCCAATTTTTTTAATAAATAAATTCAAAAATTGGGGTTTGATCTCAACCCTTAATTCCAACATAATCGACGGTCCAGAATTGTTTCTACGTTCCCATCCTAAGAGGTGTTCTCATCCGATCCACACTATATATATATATATATATATATATATATATATATATATATATATATATATATACACACAATATATATACACGCACGTACGCACGTCGCCGATCGAAAATCAACAGGAGCTTTTGTTCGACTCAAGGCGCGCGACAATAGCGGTGGTCCGACCCGGAGTTCCGACATCAATGGTGGTGGTGGTTGTCGGTAGTGGGTGATGGTGGTGGTGCAGCGGTGGTGCGATGGCAAGGGCAGAGGCGGAGAGGCGATGGTGATCGGAGCAAGGTGAACCTCTTCCAAACGAGGATAAGATTCTGATCTTCAATCAATTCCAGAGTTTGTGACGTCAGGGAGGAAAAGGGGGAGTTTCAACTCAACTCTTCAATTCCTCTAACTTTGAGGTAGAATAAACAATAACCCTAATAGAGTATTTAGAGAGAACTAATAAAACCCTAATTACAAATGGACCTAATTGGCTAACGGGCTGAACTTACTATGTAAAGTAAGCCTACATCTCTTATTAAGAAACAATACTAAAAATAGAAATAAGTTGATATAATAATAAATGCTGTATTATTGCGACGTCGGAGTCGTATCCTACGGGGGCTGGAACACATCACCGATGGTAATGAGCAAGGGGAGGAGTAAGGAGGTCCCAGGTTCGATCCCTGCCTCCGCATCTTTCCTTGGGTGAAAATCCAAGGTTTACCTTGCTCCCTATCTTTTGCCGGCTGGGTCACGTGCTGGGGGTTTACCACCGAAGGTGGGTTCCTCGTCATAAAAAAAACATTTATATCCATAATTATTACTTTATTTTTCCACTTTATTAAAAACTACAACTAACATCTTCATAATTATGACAAGGATAATTTTGTAAAGCGAATACCAAAATACTTAAAATGACATGTTTTTCTTAACAAGATTTCATCTCTAAAACGACAAGTTTTGATTAACAGAGAGAGTATTACAGTTTTTCTATCCTATATCCCAAGGGCATAGGATGAGATTCCCATTTTAGTAAAAATATATCCTTAATTAAATTACATTAGCCAAAATTTAAATAAGATTCCTAGAGTCACTTATATCTTTTCCAATTAGGATCTTATCCTATGCCATAAGAACATAGGATAGAAATACCGGTATTATTATTGTATCTCGGGTTTTAAATTAGAAATATAGGTTAATATTTTGGGTAACTTTCACACTATATACCATTCTCAATTTGGAACATTCTTTCACAAACCACCATTCAATAATTGAATTTAATTTAGGGAAGCAATTTTTTCCCAGTTAGCTACTCGTAATCATTTCTTACGCTTCAAAAGGTCCGTTTTTTTTGGAAGCAAGATAAGAATTCGGTTCTCCAGAAAAGGTCCGTTAAAAAGGAACTACTTATACCAAAAATAATACGCTCACAATTTTTTTGTTTATAGTGAATACATATTAAAAGCTCAAGTGCTTAATCCAATTGGAGGTTCAGTAACTCTACATCAATTCAGAACATGAAAACATTTATGCACAAAATTCTAAGGAAATGGTAGAAAAAGACCAAGAACATAGACAAGAAGCATTAGACTAGCGCAAATGACCCAATATCGATTGGAAAGAAACGAAACATGAAATGGGAGAAGTTATTAATAGGAACATATAAACTTAACTTTGATGGTAGCAACATGAGATCTGGTATGTCAACTGCATGGTATATCATTCGTGACCATCTGGGAGAACTAGTTGCAATTGGGTGGACACAAAGAGGTCAGGCGTTGATGAAAGTGATAAGTTTAAGTTTGATTTGTTGAAGGCAAAGGAACTTGGACTTTCATGTTTACAGATTGAGGGAGACAAACTTACCGTTATCAATGATATTAAAGGTAGTTGGTCTTATCCATGGGAGATTGAGATCATCTTTACCAACCTTCTCCTCATTCTTCAGCAGGTTGAGGTTGTTGATTGCTACCACGTCTTCGAGAAAGTCAACAAGTGCACTAATCGTATCGTCTGACTCTTTCAAACAACTGCTACGCCGTCGTTTCTCTATAATAGAGAACTTTGTATTTGCAACCGTAAGTCTAAGTAGGGCATTGGTCCATTGGATGATACCCAAATCTTTATCTGTATAAAAAAAAGGTCTTACATATATGCCAAGAAGCATAAAGATTGTGCTAGGTTGATGGTCTTTGGCGCGCTACCATTCAAGCCCCAAGCTTGAATCTCATTGGGCACACAAGGGCCAAGGCCCACGAGCAGAAGTTGAATGTTTACGCCTGTTATGATGTTATCCATCACTAATCATTCATGACCATCCAAGCAATTTTGGGAATTGTGGATAAGGCAAGAAAAGGGGTGGAAAAAGGAAAAATAAAACCAGAATTAAGCCCCCAGCGAGGATCGAACTCGCGACCTTTCGCTTACGAAGCGAACGCAATACCACTATGCTATGGAGGCGTTGGTTGATTACTTATTTCTTTTATATATTTTTTAATAAATGTTTACGGGAAGGAAACGGACGAATTTTGGTATTATATTTCTCATCGATGGTGGGAAAAGTTGATAGGAATTCTTTGTTTTGTTTTGTTGGCGTGTGTCACAGTGTCACTGTCACTACATGATTCTTACGATTTCGTTATACGAGACCACAATGGCACAGCAATATTAACTGGTTCTGGCATTTGCTCTAACAAGTCAGCGGTATTTTGTGAGGTTCTGGGCCTTCATATGGGTGTGATTAGGACCCTCCATATGGGTGTCAATAATTTACTTATCGAAGGGGATTGCTTAGTCGTTATTAAATCTCTACCCGGGGATTGGCACCCGCCGTGGATTATTGAGTTGCTGATGGCTGATACTTTGACTTTTCTCCGATCATTCTCTAATGTTGCTATTCGTCATATTTTCAGAGGTTCGAACGCTGTTGCTGACCGCCGCTGACAGGATTGCACGTCTGGCTTATAACTCCCCTGCCGATGATAGCTTCAGCACTGATCTAGAATTTCGGGTTCTCGTCCGCTCGGACGCGCTAGGACAGAAGCCGGGTCGTCGACGTCTTTTCTAATTCTTATCCTGCTTAAAAAAAAAAATTGTCACGACATGGCTAGATATTACACCCTTTAAGTCATCTACCCTAATTAAAATCATATTTTAAAACTTTATCCTCCCTCCGTTAATTAAAACATGACGTTTTACCATTCATGTACGCATTTTTAGGTGTTAAAAACTATATAAAATATTAACTTTTAATTTTTTTTAATAATCTCATACTTATTACAATTAATTACGAATTTGTAAAAACAAATGTAAAAAAATGTAAAAATTTTATATAGTTTTTATCGTTCTAAAAAAGAAGCGTGTATGAATAGTAAACGACAAGTTTTAATTAACAGAGAGAGTAACATAAAATAATTTTATCACTAGTTAATTAAATTTAAAAAAAAATATATTTAGCTTACAAATTGTCATTACAATATATTTAAAGAAAAACCCTCAAAAAATCACCTTATAACTTTAAAAAAAATATATCATTATATTGTGAAATAACAACTTTTTACATCTTTTTAATTATTAAAATTTTTGTAAAGCAATTTTTTGAGATTTTTTCCCATACATGTTATAATGACTGTTTCTATGTTAAATATTTTATTTAATATATATTAGTATAGGGGTAAAACAGTTTTATAGCATATGATTTTAGGGTAGATGATTTGATGAAGCCGATATTTCAATGCTTAAAAAACCCGGTTGTATATAGATTGAGTTTGTGAAACCCCAATTTGAGAACCTATCTTTGTCTCCCTCCTCAAATCAATCTAGCTTTGACAAATTATCCTTCCAGATTTCTATTTTTGGGCTCTTTTCTAGTCTAATCGCCTTCTTCTTGAGTTTGTAGGTCAGATTCGGTGGTTTTCCGATCGATGTTAGTTTGTCGGGCTCTGATGACGTTAGGTCTTCCTCCTCTTGATAATTTGATTGTGGGCTTCCTCTATGTATGGTATCTGCTCCCCTTCCCTTGTCTGTTTGAATTGCCTTCCGTCGGTCAGGGTGTCCCGGTGGTGTGGATTGGCGCTACGCCAGTTTCGGTTGGGTTCGGGCTTCCTTTCGCCGGCCGGTTTGGGTTTGGTTGGGGTTGTGGGTTGTCGATTTTCTTCTCGATGCTGTCTTGGGTGGAGATTTTGCGCCTGGGGCTTCTACTTTACCCCTTTGTCGGAATCCGGTGCGGATGGGTTGGCCGACGACTCTTACATTGTATATAGATTGAGTTTCTCTCTCATAAGAATCGGGATGGAGATCAGATCGACGAAAAACAAGAACGAGGATGGAGATTCGACGGAGAACGAGAACGGGAATGGAGATCTGATGGAAGTGAGCGAGAGAGAGGTTGGGGACTCAGAGAAGTAAACAGAAGAGGTTCTCGTGATAGATCGAATAGGGTGAAGTGGTAAACCCTCTTTTTTAAAGGGTAAACAAATGGGTTTAATTCATTGAGGTGCAAAACAGTAATAATCCCTTGAGGGGTTAAACAAACACATTTTTATGGACCAAGGTCTAATATTCCTTTACCTTGTATGATTTTTAGACAAACAAACAAGCCTAAGTAAAAAGCGAAAAGAAGCAAACTAAACATGATTTGATAAGCATTATGGGTCACCAAGATGGCAAAGGATCGGGCTCTTTGCTGCACTGGAGTCCTTCACAAATGGTTCCAGTTATTGTCATACGTTCAGGGTTGTTCTCTCTCAAGCATCGGAGGGCCGACTTGGTGGTGAATTCACCCGACTGTGATGGCCCCCAGAAGAGTCTATCGTGTGCAGCCAGGTCATCTATGAGCCGAATTGATTGGAGTCTTAGACGGTCAATGAGAAGCGTCTCGTCTAGCCATGGGTGCAGCCAGAAGAGGGTTGCCGAACGGATATGATAACTATATTTTTATAAATCTCATGCACAGGAGTAAATGCATTAGTTTGATATTTTAGATATTTTTCCAAAACCATTGCACGTGATCTTATAAATGAATCACCAAATATAATGAAATAAAAATCAGGATCCCTGTCCTGCTATTCATTCGATCACCATTCGGCCATTCCAAAATAAATTATATGGCCCGTACCATCATTGATTTTTTTTTTTTTAATATATATAAGGATTACATAATACTAGGTAAATCAGTTTGTGCTGATTGACTAGATTCAATGGTAAGAAGTAAGGTAAACCTTAATTTTTCACCTAAGAGAAAAGACGGAAGTAGAGATCGAATTTGAAACCTCTCATAGACTAAGAGCTGGTGTCAAACACCACCAAGCAGTGATGCCGATCATTGATTAATTATTACTACCTCCGTTTTTTAATATAAGTCCTTTTTATATTTTACCCATTTTTTTAAGAACCTAAAAATTATAATAAAATATTAACATTTTTTTTTATTTTTAAATAATTTTATACTTTTTACTAATAAGTACAAATTTTACCTATGTTCTTTAGGGTTTATAAAATGAAATATAGAAAATCTTTCATATAATATGATTGTTTAACTTGTGCACTTGGAGTATAGTGAGAAAGATCATGTTTTAGTTTAGCCCTATTATACTTTCTTAATCACAAAATAAGAGAAAATGTGGGTGAAAAAAAATGTAATCAGATCACAATATATCAGTCTTTATTGATGAATTTTATTCTGGTTTTCTAACAATTGAGAAAAATTCATCGAAATTAAATTATTTTACGGAGTAATATTTTTAATATTGTTTTCTTATTGTTGATAATTTATTTGAAAGGGAATTTTTTTAATCAATTATACTTCTTAACCTGTATTATAGGATAAAAAGACCAATTTTATAAAACCACACATACTTTAATTTCTTTTAAAAACAAATCTTTAAATAACTGGTAAATAAAATAAATAAATAAATAAGACTTTCAATGCGTTTTTTCTTACAAATCTATCGAATCTCAATAAATTAGCTGGCAAGTGTGCTTATGACGGTGGTATGTCGGTTCGTCGGCCTTCTATTCATACTTCCTAGTCCAAAAATATATGGGCTTTTCCTATCACACACGTTGTTTTAAGAGTCAAAATCTATATAAAATATTAATTATTTTTTTTTACAAATACAAACTATTATGTGAATAGTAAAAGCTCATTTATTTTTGGACGAAGGTAGTATTTTGAATGATTGAGTGTACTTATTTCAAAAAAAAAAAAAAAAAAAAAAGAATGATTGAAGTGTACTTATTTCAAAAAAAAAAAGAATGATTGAAGTGTACAGTGCCGATCGAACTTATCTATAAAGTGTAGTTTGCCAATTCAACCAAAATATCACAGCTTGTTAGCTAAAGATCTTCACAGCAAACATCTATCGATATGGGTCTAAAGGGCAAGTTGATTGCTGAATTTGAGCTGAAATCATCTGCCGACGATTTCCACCACCAATGGCGTCACAAACCCCACCACATCTCCGCCTTCTCCACCACCGTCCAGGGCTGTGAGCTCGTTTCCGGCGAGTGGGGCAAATCTGGCTCCACCATTCGCTGGAGCTACTCCGAGCTTGGTAACTATTCATACTCCCCTCAATCTACTATAGATTCATTTTTTCTTTTTATTTATTTTGTCGAATCTAGTACAGGTGACGAGAAATTGATCTCTAAGATAATATGCAATGGCGAAACCATTATTTTCATCGAGGGCTAAATATTGGTTTTGCCAAGGTCGATTCTTAAACATTCTAGATTTTTTTTAAAAATTTTATTTTGTTGAAATAAGTAGAGTTTAGGTATATCTGAGTTCGAATTAATTATTACTTAATAAAATATATAAAAAAATATATTGTGGATGGAGTAGATAGTGAGTTTGGCTATGCATTTTGAGTGGTTTGCCTATTGAAAATGAATGTGTAGATGGAAAGGCATTGACGGCGACACACGAAGTAGAATTCGACGAGGAGACGAATAAAATGGTGATGAAGCTGATAGGAGGGGAGGTGAAGGAGGACTTCAAGACCTTCGTGCTGACCCTCGAAACGGTTCCTCGTGACACTGTGGATTTCATCCGATGGACCATCGACTATGAGAGGCTCCACGAAGACGTGCCTCATCCTGTTAAGACGCTGGATGCGCTCATCAGTTCAAGCTCTCATGTTCAAGCCGAGCATTCCAACAAAAGCTCGAATTGAACCTCAACTATCCATCGATGATCGATCACCTTCTTCGGGTTTGGATCCCCTATCTTGGATGAATAAAGACCTAGTGTGTCTTCATGTATGTTTGCATCATCTAAATTGATGTAATATATATATATATCTTGCAATAAAGAGGAAGTAAATCGCGAAATAAACTACGATGGTGAACTAGAAGATCCTTCCTGAATTCATTTCAACTGGTATTTCTTTGAAATTGGCACTTTGGAGCAAAGGGATATAAGGCCTCTCGTATTAATCGTCAGTCGCTTTCCATTCGTGTTTGGAAATCGTTGGGATCTCCGAAGCGACCTTCCGATCTCGTGCAATCGACTTCCGCATCAACTGTTGGGGCGCCTCTGTCGACTCCCTCCTCCGCACATCGACCAACAATGTCGCCATTGCCAGCGACGATCAAATGAAGTGCATAGTGGAGTAGAGAGAAGACGATGATGCGTGTGGGGAAGATGATCGCTACCTTAACAACTTCCTTTGCACGACTCTTCTTGTTTTAGAAATAAAACAAGGAGCCGTCGTCGTTGTCGTTAGGTCGCTAAGGCCATATTTATCAAGGGATATTAGGAATATTAATATTTTATTCTTCTCTTTCTTTCACATCATCTTTGCATCTCATTCTCATTTTTTCCACTTTTTCAACAGCATCCCTGACATGTTAAAGCACATCTTTTCCCACCAATTCAATTTACAAATATATCCCTCTTCAACAATTATTTCTATTCTCGATTATATTATTATATTCATTTTTTATTATTAAAATATTAATATTAAATTAATATTATTTATAAACTAAAGAGTGCGAACTATATATAACCCAAAAAAATGTGGCATTAATTGAAGAAACAAAAGAACATTACACCAAATTAAGACAATGCATAAACTTCATAAGCATTTCAATAACAAAACGTAATACGAAAATCAGAAAATACTAATTGCATCCACGATTGGCTCCAAATGTTTGCTAAAAGTGTTCCTTCAAGTCTTCCCTAAGCTGACGGTATGTATTACTATCGCGAAGTTGTTGCCTCCTCTGTATATACTCACACATAGCCTCTGGTGTCGTGAGTAGATTTGTCTACAGGGACAGGTTCACCGCTTATGCCTTCGTCAGTCGGAATCTCATAACCATGATGACTATAATCTTCTCGCTCGTTTTCCACTATCATATTGTGCAAAATGATGCATACTCTCATGATCTTCTCGAGCAAAACTAGATCCCCAGACATTGCAGGGTTTTGAACTATTACAAAACGAGATTGCAACATGCCAAAGGCCTTTTCCACATCTTCACAAATGTAGCTCATTCCAGGTATATCCCATCGGTAAGGTAATATCCCATGGTGCACTTGTGTCCCCAACAGTGAAATTAAAGTTAGGAGCTCTACCTTATAAAATATCATCAAAAATAGGGGATCGATCAAGAACATTAATATCATTAATTATTAGTACCTGAGACTCTAAAAAACGCATGTCAGATTCATAGATCGTAGGATGCAACGGCCTCGAGTATGATCGTTGGGTGATCATGATCTCCACAGGTAAATTGATCTCTCCAGGCAGTTGGGCCGTTCTTTCATGCTCAATGCATACAATCAATATTGCCCAACAACCTCGTAAAGCCACGAGACTTCCCTACGCTTATCAGTCATTCAATGTCTACTGCTTTGGACGTCGAAAATACTAGTCTCCAAACAATTTACAAATTGCGCCAACGAAATGTGACAAGCACAATCTTGCAGTGCCCCCAGATAAACGCAGATACTCATCACAACCATCAGCGATAAGGTCGTAGGTCAAAATATGAATTGCACTTGTGACTTTCTACAAAGCAAAAATGCCCATCCTGCCTGTGCAATCTAGTCATTGTTGAAAGTATTGCACTTCCGACTCTAATCGTTGAACAATGCGATTAAAAATCCCCTTATGCATTTGGAACCTCCAACGGAAGACCTTATTTGGGTATATTGTCACCTTAGCAAAGTAATCGTTCGACAACTAGGCATGGCCTCTCTCTCTCTTCCCGTGTCAATATGGATGCGACGACGTCTCCTTCGTGAACTTTCAGGTGGTTGGTTGGCTTGTTGAAGGATAGCTTGAAGCTCAGCTATGCCATCCCGGAGCTGCTGCTCGAAAGAAAAGGGTTTGTGTTTGAGGAATTTGATTAGAAATCAGACATTGTGAAAGAATGCAAGAGCAAGGAGTTTGGTGTGTTGTTTCTGAAAGGCTATAATGCCAACTTATATAGCAATCTTGAAGTCACATGCAAGATTTGAAGATAAGATTCTCTGACACAAGTGGACGAAATATGATCACATGCAAGTTGTAAAGGTAATATTGGAAGTGACAACACTCCACCACAATCAAACAGAGAAGCACGTGTCTCCAACATTGAAATTGGAAGTGACAACACTCTACCACAACCCAACAAAACATTTTAACATGGTAAACAGAAAAGTAATTGTCTCAAGACTAAACTTGGAATTGACAACACGCTACCACAAGAAAACAGAGCATTATCAAAGTGAAACTAAAATTTCATTAACTGAAAGTAAAAACCGTTACATAATCCAAACGATGAAGAAAACATGCAGTACTCATAACAACCCTTGAAGTAAGCACGGATTACATAAAACAAACCATGAAGTACGACATAAGAAACATGCATTAACAAAAGGAAACATGCATCACACCTAGCAAATATAACATTTAACATAAAAGGGACGATCTCTCAAGGTGAGTACTGATCTGAGAACTCCTTGAACAACTTCATTATGAATTTCTCGGCCTGTGGTGGAAGATTTGTTAACGCCACGAGGTTGTTAAGCAAGGTCATCTTCTTCACTTCCATTTCCATCTTTTTCACTCTCTCATACCCTTGTTGCTTCTCCCTCTTGCGGGTCTCCTTAGCTATTCGCAACTCATAGAATTGCTTGTACTTATCAGCTTTCTCTTGCTCTAGTTGTTCAGTAATCTGTTGAACATTTGCTTGATCAAAAGACATTACTTCATTTCCCCTTCTTTTATACTTCTTGATACCCATTAGACGCTCTATAGGGTTGACAATGAAGACACTCGTAGGAGTATCTAAACTTGGGGTATCCCCTCCACCAGTAGAGCGAGATCTTTTGGAGCTTCAACTGCTTGCATTGCATCGATTGATTTTCTTTATGTAATTAACACTCCACCTAGGCTCATCATGCATTAATATATACTAGCCATGCATGTTCTTCTTTGAATCATTTGTCATCACTCGACCACGAGAATGAGCTCGACCACGAGAGCCGCCACTACTAATTGTTGGGGGCATCGCCAACACCTGATTTGTAAAGGTTCGGATTTTTAAATCCTAATTTTCGGACAAAAAAAAAATAAAAATTAAATTAAATTGAATTTAATTCGGATATTTCAAGCAAAACTCGTCCTAAATTTAGTAAATCTAACTTGAAAATTTTAGGGCGAATTTCGGCTCAATTTTTTTAAATTTATACAAAATAGTGGGGTTCGAGAATTTAATTCCGGGTATTTTGAATGTGGGTTTTGAGACCATTTTATATGTCTACTTCCTCTCCCCTCTTTTCGATCAGTAATAGGCTAGTAGGCTGGTGTAGCCCTTTTTGTCTTCTTCCCTTAAACCTGATATTGGTAGCAAGGAAGGACCCCTTCTCCTTGCTGTTTGACCAAGCTGTAAACAACTCATCCCCAACTTGTTTTTTTTTCCAAATCAGTTCCAACACACACAACCCACGCCAACCTCATATCGACAGATCCCATCTCCCCTTCTTCCATTTGATTTTAAAAGAGCTGTACTCCATTTGTGCTTCAAAATTCACACAGCAAATAAGCTCCTTCCCCCTTATCTCCTTTCAACTCAACACCAGCCCTCCTCCTTTCGCTGCCAACGCACCACCACCCTCCACCACCGTCGCCGGCCACCACCGCAACGCCGCTCTCCATCTCCCCTGTTTTGCCGTGGAGGAAACACCAAGCCCACACCCACCTCTTCCTCCTTCAACCTTCTTCTGCCTCGACCCAGCAGCAGGAGCAACTTCGACAACCTCCCCGACGCCCCGAGAAACGCCAGGAGCCCAACCACCGAGCCTCACCGAGCCGCTCCCGCCTCCCTTCTTCCCCCGTTTGTCGTGAGCGGACCCAGCGCACCCATCATCCTCCTTCTCCTCCAAGTCGAGCAGCAGTAGCTCCTCCCCTCCGAAGTCCGCCCAGGGGCTCTAGCCGTCGCCCAGGAGCCTCCGACGCCCATCCCCGAGTCACTCCTCCCCTCTCTTCGCGTGACCAGCTCGGTAAGACTCGTTCTGCCCCCCCTTTCGCTCGAAACAACCATAAAGAATCCACCTTTAATCGCCTATTGTTGTCCTAGGCCGAGATCTACACGTTTTCGACTCCGACGAAGCCGAATCGATTTCCGACGAAGATTCCGGCGATCCGACGCAGTCGGAAACCTCTCGGTGAGCACCTCTCTCTCTTCCCTTTTCTTGTGTACTCTTTGTCCTTGGTGTCGGGAGGTGGTCGGAGCCACCAGTCGCCGCCGGCGGGTCACCCCTCTCCCTCTTTCCTTCTTCGATTTTGAACACAGGAGCCAAATGGGGGAAGGAGATGAACAGTAACTCCCTCCCCCTTTCCCCACTCGTGGGTCCCGCTTTCACTTGCCACATCAGCTGCCAAGTCACCTCCCTGGCCCCTCCTTTTTCTTGCAATTCGGATTACAGAAAGGGATGGGAGAATGGGAATTTTTTTTTGGGCCTAATTTTTGTGGGCTGAATTGGGTGTTTAAAGGGTAGATGTTTGGGCCTATTTTTTTTTAAAGGAAGTCCAGTTTTGGGGTTTTTATGAAATAAAGGGGGTTCGGTTTGGGTTTAATAAAAGGGAGGGTCGGTTTTGATATTTAATAAAATATGAGGGTTGGTTTATAATTTTTATAAAATAAGGGGATTTGAAGACAAATGCATTTTGATATAAAATATATTTAATGGAATATAAAATATTATATGATATTATTGATATGTTTAAAAACAAAATATTATTATTTGGATTTAAAGTTATAAAATTATTATGGTGATTTAAAATATTATATTATTGGAGTTGGATTTTTAAAGAGAATTTGGAAAAGGTTTTAAAGGTTGGAATTGATTTGATAAATGGAGATTGATTTAATAAATTTAAAAAGAGGAATTTTGGAGATATACTAACCTTGTCGGATTTGTCTTGAAATAATAGTAAAATAAGTTGATGAAAGGGTAATGTTTTATAAATAGATTTTTGGATGATTTGAGAAAGCGTTTTGAATGGTGATTTGATCTAACTTGAGGTTTTATAAGAGTTTTGGGAAATCTTGGGAAAATGAGGAATAAATTTGATGACTTGTGTGTGATATTATATGCTTTAAGTAATATTAGGAGTAGATTTATTTATATTACTTATATATGTGTTAGGTGATCATCTATGACATGTTGGCTTCCTGTATACCTAGTTATTGCCTTTTGCTGTTCTGCACATCCAGGTGAGTTCCTATATGAGCTCACTCAGATTCGAAAAAGAGATCTCCCTGCTTGTAGCCATGTGCATACTAGGTGCTTGCATTCATAATAAAGCATGCCATGTAGTATCCTGCTAGGATTGCACTCGTGATTGAGCATTCGTCTACTCATTGCTTTTGTAAACAGAACGGCCGTTATCTGTGAAGTAACTAGAGTCATTGCTAGGGTTATAGGACGACCCAGTCCCATCGGGTCCCGTCCTGAGTCAATCGAGTCATGAACTTCCTTATATTATGAGATGCCTGCGGGCTTTATTGCGGATACGGGTTGGGCATGCGTGCCACCCGATGATAATGGAATGCATTCACGAGCTGGCCAGTCTCCGCCCTATCGGAAGGGGGTGGAGGTAGGAGAGGGATATACCACTTGGTATTCGGTGCTAAGGCCTTATTATATTTACGCACTTGATCTTAGGGGCATGTTAGTGTGTTAACATTCCGCCTTGCATCTAGAAGCATCTTTATCAGGACTAGCGTGTGTATGTGTCTGCTTGTTTGGGACTATATTGCGTAGGGCTTCAATCTGACACCGCCCCGCATACATTTTTTTTAGGTTTTTTTTGCAGCATTATTGTTCCTTGTTTCTGTGACGTGGGGGTTCTCTTGGGCGATTGCAAGGAAATGGTTTAACCTTAGATTTTGATAAATACACTTATTGATTTTGTTTTGACCCGGCTCAGCCGTGGCACCCTCTTGTATTGCATCTTGAGTCTACTATCTGCATTACTGTTGGTTTTCTACGCTTAGACTTATGACAGGTACAGGGGACTTCCCCGGAGATTCCAACGATCCCTTCGAATTTTGGGTATGAAATCCCACTTCAAAATGTTAGGATAGAATTTCAAACCTTCAACCTGTACTCGGGGCGCAAGATCCTAACGAGGGGTTTCATCCCTCGAAACGTAACCCGGGAATCATAATCCCGGGCCGTTACATGATTGGGTGCTATATGTTGGGATCGACGTACTGGGAGTGTTTTGCATTTTCACTTCCAGTAGTGTTTGGGATATAATTTTTTTGTGTTTGAAGAGAGAACTTGTGAGTAATATGCCAGATCATATTCTGAAGAAAGTGACGTATTTTCCAAGCTAGAGAAGAAAACATTATCATAATGATTTTGGAATGGATCTATGATGATGAAGATAGTGAAGAAGGGTAATAGTGTTTGTTGCCTTCTTGATAATGATAGGTATTTATAGGCAAAGATAGCTCATACCAACTTCCACATATTAATGAATATTCTTTTCATAAATAATTATTTCATGTTCATACATTATTTATTCTTCCCAATTCTTCCATAATTACAATTCAGTTTTTCGGTTTTATTTTGCATAAATATAATCGAAGAGAAATATTTAAAAAATATATAGTCGAGCATATCGAAATTGATGTCTACATGAAAAATGAATCTAGTATTGTGGTATTTTTTAATATTTTTAATACCGAAATATGTATTTTAAATATGTAAAAGTGTAAAACATATTCACACAGGAGTGACAGGACAGATCCTAGTCATCCATCTTTGCACGCGTGTCTCCCATGCAGCTGCCCTCTGTGCACGTGAATCCGGCATCGACACGTGGCTCCCTCTGCGTTAGCTCTTGCAGCAGTTGATACTCATGTGCAATGTAGCATTTAAGTCTTTCTCCCCTCCAAGCGACATCGTTCTGGTCTATTGCATCCAAAAAAAATGCTCGCCCGCTCACCTTGGCACACCATTTACTTTTACCCCAAGTATTGATACTAGGGGAGTATGCCTCTAGTACCACATAGTCCATTATTTCAATTTTTATTATTAAAATCTCTACTATTCTTGCATATATTGGGCCCGTTAAACATGCTCTAAGCACCATTGAGGAGGAATCGATCTGATTTCGACAACGGATTGCAAGGATTGAGAAACACTAATTGGTAGAATCAAGTGGAAAGGATAGAAGAGGGTTATGTTGGTATTGGTGGAAAGGGTACAAGAGGGTGTGTGAGTAAGGGCGTATATGTTTTTCACTCTATTCCATCAAACAACTAATCTTTATTCAACCAAACACCTATTATTTTCTAAAAATAATCTCCATCCCGTCAATCTCTAAAATTAATTTTCATCCCCTATAAAATAATTTACTCGCAAACCCACCCTTAACTACTCCCAACCCTTGATTAATTGTAGCAATGTGTTGGGATTTGAATGCATATAATAGATCCTTCCCTTATATATCAACACTATAGATAGGTTAACGGTTAACCTATACTAACATTCGGTTAAGCTTTAACCTAATATTCATGTCAATTCTTTCTTTCCTGTGCTCTTTTGATTTTATTGGCAAAGTGATTTCATACCTCTCTTTTGTTCATGTTTTTCCATGGGCTCTCATGAGTCATGACACTTTCTTGTAATTCAAAGAATCAAAGATGGTTGGAAACTAAAGAAAGCGTGGTAACCCACAGAGATGATGATCCACACTAATTAAAGTGGTTTGTGAAGCAATGGCAATGGCCCATAGATTTTTAAGACAATTTTTTTTTTTTTTGATTAGGTAAAAATTCGAAGGTCGGACAGGCCTGACTCATCGAGAGGCCAATCGAAGTAGGCAGACGGCGAAACCGTCTAATCAGTGCAATCTAAAAACAGAAACCGAAATACAATAATAGGTTTAATGAAACAAACAGAGATAAACTCTACAACAAACGTTCCAAGAAGATCAACCACCCGAAAAGCTGAGGAAGCCACCGAAGAACGCAGCCAAGCACCACCGAACAGTAGCACCGCGGGCCAGTAGTACAACAGGACACTAACTCCTGTGGGTAGTGCAGACGAACTCCAAGGAAACTCTATCCCGAATACGGAGTCGCCTTTGAGTGCACCACCACGACCCCAGTCAGACCCGACTACAGACTCCACGCCCCCCAACCAAGCAGAAGATCGCCTAAAAACATCGGAAGCAGAGCCGCAAACTGCTCGAACAAAATGCCAACAAGCTTTCACCTGCAAAAGTATCGACAAGCCCTTGCGGGATTTTCTCAAACCCTTTCGGGTGGTTATACTCAAAACCCTTTCGGGACAATATCAAGAACCCGATTCGGGTTCTTAATAAAACCCAAAGGATTTTTTTTTTTAAGTTCCCAAACTTGGCGTGCAAGGCCGAAACTTAGCCTTGCACGCCAAGGAGCATCCCAGCAGCAAAAATTAAACCAAAAGATTTGATTCTCAAAAAAAATAAGTATATGATTTTTTTTAATTTAATGTTACCAAGCTTGGCGTACAAGGACTAAACTTAGCCTTGCACGCCAAGGAGAAGCCCCTTAGCAGGAACAACAGGAACCGGCGGCGAAAGCGTGGCCAGAACAGGACGGCGACGACGGCAACCGGCACCCATCATCAGACCACCCTGGCAACAATCGACGGCGACAACCCACCGACAAAGATGCGGGAAGACAGAGCGCGACGAAGACTAGATGATCAGTCCGATCGATAGCAGGAAGTCCGGCCAAGCCGCATCGCAGCGTAGTAGGAGAACCCAACAGGACGATCGAGACCGAAACCATCCAACGATTGGTAGATAGAGAGAGCAGAAACCTGATTTCACAAAGAGGTTTTCAACGGGGGATTGAATATGGCCAAAATCAGGTTTGATTTGGGGATGATGTGAAGGAAGAGGGTAGAAATTAGGAGTTTTGGGAAGAAAATAGACTGAAAATTTTCCCCAATTCTAGAGAGAAGGCAGAGGCCTTCTCTCTAGAAAACCTTATAGATTTTTAAGGCAATATTTACATATTGCACTTCTTACTGTTGTTGTTTTTTTTTTATTAGGAAAAAAATTCGGATGAGCGGGCTCTACCCGACAGCATCCTTACGGATGAGGTTTAAAAGACCAAAATCATTGTGAATATCGACTCTCCGGACTGAGTGGCAAATGTGTGCAACCTTATCAGCCACTCTATTGCCCAATCGGGACACATGTGTGCAACCTTATCAGCCACTCTATTGCCCAATCGGGGCACATGAAAGAAGGAAACTTCTTTCAAAGTCGATAGTAAAAATTTAATATCTGATAGAATTAGCTCAATTTCTCAAGGACATTTAGATTTTTTGTTCAAGTAGTCTGTGATTGTCAATATTGAGTTGAATAAGGTGTTGGATTCCCATTTTTAGAGCAAGTGTTTTTGCTTTGAGAGTGCTTTGTTTACCAAGTTGTTGATAACACGTCCGTATTGGCCGGCCATTCCAGTCCCGGATTATGGCTCGCGCCGTGCTTTCATGATTTATTAGCGTAGATCCATCAAAATTAAGCTTAATGATTCCTTTTGGGGGTTTGCACCACATAACCTTATAGCTAGACTTGTCAAAACATAACCCGACCCGAAAACCCGACACGACCGCCCGAAATTTTTTGGGTCAAGACCCGAAAATTTTGACTCGGAAATTTTTTTCGACCCGAACCCGAAAACCCGAAAATTTTCCCGGTAATCTGTGTTTCGACCCGGTGACCCGATTGACCCGGTAATTTTGACCCAATTGACCCGGTGACCCGGTTGATTTATAATTAAATATAATTAAATTTTTTATATATAATTAAAATTTATTGTAAAAATTATCAAATCATAATTTTTTTTTAATTTAAAAAATAAAAAAATTGACAAACCCAAAATCGACCCGAAACCCGATCAAACCCGGGTTCTAATCAACCCGGAAATACCCGGAACCCGTTTACCCAGGACCCGTTTTACCCGAGATTCGAAGTGACCCGACTCGAATGACCCGTTTGACAGGTCTACTTATAGCGCTTATTTTTCTTCTCGATCTCACCGGAGCAAGAGCATCTTGTCTTAACACTATTTATGATGTTAAAATTATCTCCTTCAATAATTATGAATTTAATATCCAAATTTGTTGCTTTATGATCCCCTTCCACAAGCCGAAACCTTCGGCACCCAGAACATAATGGAAAGGAGAAGGTCTCGATTCAGAAAAGAGGACCTAGCCATTTTCATTTCGAATTATAAATCCATAAGTAGATGAGGATTAGGGGGGAAAGGCGCCATCAAAACTAAGTTTACAACACCCATGTCGAGGTTTAGTCCATTTGCATCGTCTACGAGAGACCTGATGATGGGTTGGTGGTAATGTAGGTAGTTGTTGATTGTGTTCTTGGTCGAGTTCTTTAGATCTGTTTCAGTTAAAGACTTGATCTGAAACCAAGGCCATGATTGCTCTAGATGTTGGGTTGATGTTATTAAAAATTGTTTTGTTGCAGAAGTACCACATGCTCCACCAGGAAAAGGCCGGGGTGGAGAAATCATGGAAACCAATGTCGTTTCTCAACTTTGATGATGTGTACGTTGTTGAAAAATGAAACTCTCCGAAATATTGTGAAAATTTAAATAAATAAAAAAATATACAATATATTTTAATTTGATGGACAATAAGATGGCTAAACAAGCCCTCTTTGTTATTGGATAAAACTTAAACTAATTCAATTACCTTAAAAAATCACATAATTAATAAATAAATAAATTTCTCATGAAGGACACAACAATGAAATTAAAAATGCAGTCTTCAGTCTTGCTAATGATAAATCCCCGGGACCAGATGGCTTTCCGACCGGATTTTTCAAAAAATCCTGGCACATTGTTGGCCTATCTGATCAAGGTTGTTAAAAGCTTCTTCCTTAGTGGAAGACTTCTCAAACAAATAAACCACATGTTCATTGCACTAATTCCAAAATGTGACAACCCTTCGTCAGCAAACAACTTCAGACCCATTAGCCTATGCAGTACCCTCTACAAAATCATTTCCAAGAGCATAGCCACAAGACTAAAGGAAACTATGGCTAAGATCATTCACCCATTTCAAAGTGCCTTCATCACACAAAGAGCAATACAAGATAACATTTTAATTGCTAACGAAATATTTCACTCCTTCCATCCCAAAAAAGGTAACTCCAGATGGATGACGGTAAAACTTGACATGGAAAAAACCTTTGATATGGTCCATTGTGACTTCCTTTTCAACTTTATCAATCGATTTGGTTATTGTGACCAATTCATCTCATGGATAAATGAATGTATAATATTTGTCTACTAATCAGTTCTTGTCAGCAACGAACAGACGAAATTTTTTAAATCATACAAAGGATTGAGACAAGAAGACCCCTTATCTCTCTATCTATTTCTGCAAGTTTCGGAAGTCCCGGCACCCTTCACCATGAATCCACCCAACCTAGAAGCCATATTGGCATCTCCTCGACACGGGCCTGCCAAAAAATTCTTTTTCTTGCTTTTGCGGGCGATATTATTATTTTCGCAAAAGCAACCAAAACAGCATGTGACTAGACCAAGAAAAGTATACATCTCTATAGCCTCTCCTCCGGGCAAAAAAATCAATCTTCATAAGTCAGCTTTCCAAATAACCGAAAATATGAACAACCACACAAAAACCACAATAAAAAACGAACTCAGAATCTCTTATACCTCCAACCTAGGAAGCTATCTTGGTTGTCCAATAATCACCAAAAAGGTAACTAACTCCAGCTTTGATGTTTTAATCTCCTCAAGCAAGAATCAACTATCAAAATGGACTACTAGCAATCTATCTCAAGCAGGGAGACTCGCACTTATTAAATCTAACTTAGCCGCAAAACCACTCCATGTCATGCAATGCTACCTACCTCAATACACAAAGAACTTGACAAAATCAATTCATCACAACATCGAAGATACCAATTGAGAAAACACTAAGTAATCAAAACAAGGAATAGACAAATAAAGGTTTAATGAGTAAAATTTGGTCAAATAAAAATATTTTTAATTAGGGGAACTTTCAAACATATGATTAAATGATAATATGTGCTTCGAACTGTAGAGGAACCTATAAACCAACCTTTTAGACCAAAATCAATGCGCTTTGTAAAAATGAACACATTCAAGTGCTTGCTTTATCGAAAACTAAAACTGAAAAAATTCCACATGAAAAAAGATGAAAAAATGTGGGCTTTGACAATGCGATGTGGTCACCGACTAATTGCAGAGAAGGTGAATTAGGGGGTTTTATAGAAATCCCTTTGCTTACTCATTAAATCCTGGACTTAGAAGAACAACACCCTCATTATATCATATTGAAATATACTAATGCAAATACACTTTTGTTTGTAAAACTATCTTCATATATGCTCCACCCGAGGGAAGAGAGAAAAATGTCTTTTGGTTAGAAGTGTTTGCTCTCATTTTTTTTAATATATTGTGTATTGTAGATTGAGGATTTATGTCACGTTTGAAAAGTTTCGGTTGTGTATATGTGTGTGTCTATATATTCAAAATATTCATTTAAAATTAAAAACTTAACAAAATATTCATTAACCCAAACTTATTACAAAAATATTCATTTTGGTCAGAGGGAACAGAAAAACGCGGTTCAAACCCACGCTTTATTCATATTTATCTGAGAAAGTAAAAATGGAAGAAAATGAAAAAAAAAATTTATTTTTTTTTATACGAAGATGTTTACATGCTATGGTGAAATACCCCAAATTATTTTTGGGATATTTCTTTAAATAATATTATACTATACTGTGTGAATTTAGGAAGCCAATAAATTTACATAAGATATATATAATATAAATTAGAATAATTATATTATTCTAACTTTATCGTCTAAACATTCTTGCTATTTAATTTATTTAATTTATAAAGTTAAATTAAATAATATTTTCTTTCCGCTAATATATACATGATATATATAGACCCATATATATGTATAATGTATAGTAAAATTCATTTTTTTGCATCTCTAAACCCAATAGAAAAGGCCTATTTTTCGACCCAATTTGTGTATTTGGATGCCCAGAATTTTCAGTCCAAAGATAAGCCCAGAGTATAGTGGTCCAAGAGCCAAAAAGGCCCATTTTCTTTTTCTTGTGGATTGGCTACGGTAAAACAAGGGTGAAAGATGGAATTTTCTTTTCTTCTTTTACCTGTTTCTTCCAACGTGTATCTTCCTTCTAAGTTCAGATAATTCCTGTTGAGAATGTGAAGAGACAAAAAGAGTCCCACACTGATTATACAAACAAAGAAGCCATAGTATAATAAGCTAGTGGGTTACTCCTCCTATTGCCAATTGGTTTTAGGATGGAACCCCGCTCGGCTTATGTGCCGGCTATATGCGCATTGGCGCACGTGTGCACACGACCCCCGGTCCCGAGTCCCAACGGACTTCAGTATGGTATCAGAGCGGAAAAGCCAAACGGCTCGACTCTCGATCCTGGGCTAGCTAAAAAAGAGAATGAGATGCTAGACCCGTTGTCCAAGTGTCAACTAGAGGCGAAGGACGACTCTAGTTGCACTTGCGGGGGCGTGTTGAGAATGTGAAGAGACAAAAAGAGTCCCACATTGATTATACAAACAAAGAAGCCATAGTATAATAAGCTAGTGGGTTACTCCTCCTATTGCCAATTGGTTTTAGGATGGAACCCCGCTCGGCTTATGTGCCGGCTATATGCGCATTGGCGCACGTGTGCACACGACCCCCGGTCCCGAGTCCCAACGGACTTCATTATACCCCGCTCGGCTTGTGTGCTAGGCTACTAGCGCATGTGATCCTGGGCTAGCTAAAAAAGAGAATGAGATGTTAGACTCGTTGTCCAAGTGTCAACTAGAGGCGAAGGACGACTCTAGTTGCACTTGCGGGGGCGTGTTGAGAATGTGAAGAGACAAAAAGAGTCCCACATTGATTATACAAACAAAGAAGCCATAGTATAATAAGCTAGTGGGTTACTCCTCCTATTGCCAATTGGTTTTAGGATGGAACCCCGCTCGGCTTATGTGCCGGCTATATGCGCATTGGCGCACGTAGAGCTGGCAAAATCTGACCCGACCCGAGAAACCCGACCGACCGACCCGAACCGAAACCCGACCGAACCCGAAAATTTAGCGTTATGCATAACCCGAACCCGAAACCGAGCCCGACCGACATTGACCCGAAACCCGAAGTGACCCGAATACAGACAAACCCGACTCAACCCGGATCCGACTCAAATAAGACCCGACCCGAATTCCAACCCGACCCGACGCCCAACCCGACCCGACTCCCAACTGACCCGAGTCCCAACCCGACCCAATTTTAGATAGGGAATCAAGTATGATTTTGATAACAATATATTACCAAATTTCAATGAAATTAATGATAAATAGAATGAGCTTACCAATGTTCTAAAAATTGGGATTCTAAATTGGATCGGTAAAAAGATGTAAGGATCGGATCATATAATCGAATCGTAGGATCGTAAGATCCCACCTTATGGATGAAATT
This sequence comes from Persicaria maculosa, assembly GCA_963922045.1. Classification (NCBI taxonomy): domain Eukaryota; kingdom Viridiplantae; phylum Streptophyta; class Magnoliopsida; order Caryophyllales; family Polygonaceae; genus Persicaria; species Persicaria maculosa. The sequence continues at coordinate 11,002,171 of OY998256.1, read as the reverse complement.
TCTTTTAAATGAAGTTACTATGTTTAATATTAGATAAATATTATGTTAAATCATAAAAAATACCCATAAAGATGTAAAATTTTAAAAATAAACTAAATATAATATATATAAAGGGTAAATATTAGAAATTTCTTATAATAGATATTTTATAGGATCGTTATAATCACAATAAAGGATCGGGATCATTTTTCCATTTTTAGATATTGTAGGATCGAATCGAGAGTTTAACAGCATTGAGTTTACGAGCAAATGAGTAGATTATTTATTGAATCATATTTAATTTTACTAAAATGCTTTTTGAAATCCATAAATAACATGAATTACATATTCAATTTAATAAAATTGATTACCCAAAAGCAATGTTCTAACTTCTAAATATCGCTTATCGGGGTCGTATTATATTTATACTTCAAAATTTAAAAATAAACATGAAAAATTAATATTTAAATTGTAAAATTACCCATAAACTTGATAAAATAAAAAGTTTAAATTTTGATCCGATATACCTAATACGGTATGATATATGGCAAATTGGTAACAGATTCTAAATATCTCTGATATATCGGGGACCGACCCGAGTACCGACCCGAAACCCGAACGAGACCGACCCGATTCTGACCGAAAACCCGAATGGGTCCAACCCGATTCTGACCGAAACCCGACCAATCTGAATTTGATTTTGACCGAATCCGACCCGACCCGACCAAGTCCGACACAGAAATTTTGACCGAGTTGACCCGACTCATCAGTGACCCGACCCGAATGCGATCGACCCGAACCCGACCGGATAACCCGAATTGCCAGCTCTAGGCGCACGTGTGCACACGACCCCCGATCCCGAGTCCCAACGGACTTCAGTATACCCCGCTCGGCTTGTGTGCTAGGCTACTAGCGCATGTGCGCCTGTGCACACGACCCCCAGTCATCGGTCCGAGTCGGACTTTGATATGGTATCAAAGCGGTTAGCCTAACGGCCAATGTGACCAAAAGTGTCCCACATCAGAAAGTTGAACATATCAAGCCCTAGTATATGAGTCGGTGAGCTACTCCTTCTATTGCCACTCGGCTTGTGTGCATAGGCGCACATGCATCGGTCCGAGTCGGACTTTGATAATTCCGAAGGGAATTATCTCCACTCTCAATCACAATCAGTTCACCTCCTCTCTCGAATCCACTGCGCTCCGACGTCTCCGAGCACCACCATCGCCGCATCTCGCTCGCAACCACCACCGAAGCCACCCACTGCAGGGTACCATCGCCGGACTTCTGCAGTCCTCCACCGCCAGCAACCAAGCCGCACCCCCTGCGTCTCGAATTGCTCAGTTGCCACCGAAGGATCCATCGCCGCCGCTGTTGCAATACCTCCGCAAATCCGCACCGCCGAGCCGCTGCCTTGCCTGTCGCCATTGCCGCCCGAGTTCTGGGATTGCCGGCTCTCGGATTTCCGCCACCATCACCGCTGTTGCCCCGCGACCACCATCGCGCCGCCTTCGACCCTTGCCCGAGCTCAGCCACCGATCTCCGACGACCATCCCAGTCCGAACGTCGGTCGTCGTCCCCAAATCGCCGCCTGTCGTGAGCCATTGCCGCCGAGGAGCTCGCCAATTCGTCCCACCGTCGCTCCTGTACGTGAGTTGAAGAAGACGATGAATTGGGGCTTTTAATCTCTTTTGTTCTAATTACAAGAATCTCCCCTGTTTTTATTCCAATTTTCGTTTTTGGCCCTTAATTAATTATTTATTAAGTAAAGTGGCCAATATTTCTAAATTATTCAATTCTTGCCCATTTCAGCGACACCAAGAAATTTCGAAGCACTCACGCCGGATCCCGCTCCCCAAGGAATTCATATTGGTATATAATATTTAAATTTATAGAATTAATTCAATTTTAAATTGGGTTAAGTAAAGTTACTTTTCTAAAATATCAATATTAAATTTCCTTTTTCCGTTGGATTCGATAGGTGCTAAAATCTCGCCTGGTTGTCATCAGCTGATCATCGAAAATCAAGGCAAGTGATTTCGTTCAAACGCCCTTTGCGTGTTTCGTGATTCTTTTGTTGTGCCTTTTAAATTCTTATGTGTCGAATGCGGCCCTGTGGCCAATTTCCTTGCCAATTTCGATAAATTGCATACCCGTCTGCTTGATGTAATTTATCTTTTTAATCATAAATTGGCATGAGTTAAATAAATGGGCAATTATTATTAAAGTAATTATAGTGGTATAGTATTAAATATGATTTGTTTGTTTATAACTCGAGATAAGTAAAGGTTGCCCATTTCTTTTTCCCAAAGTGCATGATATTCTGCTTGTTCTTTCATGCAAACTAGTAGCATGTGATAGTAAGACCCTTTGAATTATCCATGCTTGTCCCTGTTTGATTTAATGTCGTTATTATGATCACCTAGTATAAATTGTTTATATATGATAAGATAGGCACCATGTGATGCTTAGTTGTGATATGTTAAAATGCGCACCACGTGATGCGAGTGGCTTTATGCCTTTGGCAAGTTATGCAGTAGACTGACTTGCAGGTTGTGGTTCGTTAAGCCACCGCCTTACAAGGTTTCATGAAACACCATCCCGAAATGCATTCTCTGCGGGATGATAAAACAACGATCTGATGTAGGTCGTGGTCCTTGTTAAAGGCCCGACTGGTACCACGTAGTATTATTATTATTATCGTTATCATTATTGTGATTATTATCGACTGTTAAATAGGTGATCATTTCAGTTATTATACTTATCTGCCTCGAGTATAATTCCATTTCTTATCTTATAATCGATCGATATGATCATCCGAGTCATGTGTGAATTTTTATCCTTTTTATTCAGTTTCTACTATAAATATTCGTGTCATTCCCTTAACCTGAGACATACCGTTTTATGGTCATTGTAAGGTTAAAGTCTGAACATTTTCCTTATCATTTGCTAGTCTTAATTGTACTAACCTAACCATCCTATTTATTGGATGGCTGGTGTCCTTCGTTCTCACGAAACACCAGACCATATTCCTCAGGTCTAGTGCAAGTCGCGGAGCAGGAGAGAGCTAAAGGGCGGACTATCATATATTGAATATTTTACTACAACTTTTGAACCTCTGAAGTTTCTGCATTGCTACTTTAATTTCGTCTATGTTGGAGATTATTCGTACTTTATGATGTTGGTATTCTTATTTCATTGCTATCAGATATTTTAAACTAACAAATTTTATTCACTTCCGCCTATTTTATTGTATTTAAATTATCATCTTGTTTATGGGAGCATGGTTGCATGTCCCTATAAGCCTCAGGTGAATTCAAAGACATTAAAGTCTGCGGATTCACTGGCGCTGTAACATTCCCTTGGGATTGAAAAGGGGGTGTTACATATGGAGCTGGCCCAAGCCACTTTCTTGCTCAGCCCACTCAGATACTCCCCCATGTGACTTGGTTGACTGAGTTGAGCTAAGTTGACCAAGTCAACTCCATCCCCTACCTCTAACCATCCGTGTGTAATACCTCCATTAAACCCTTAATTTTTCGCTCGAAATCTACGGTTTTTGAATGTATTGGGTGTGCACGTGTGAAAAAGAAAAACATCCCACATTGGAAGTTGGAAGAGTTCCAAGCTAGTATATAAGTAGTTGGGCTTCTCCACTCAATGCTAATATGGTTTTGGGTTGGAACTCCCACATTGTAAGTTGGAGTCTCGATGTGGTCCCCTGCAGCCGGGAGAGCCAAGTTGTGTTGAGAGTTGCGTCCATACTTGGAGAAGAGTCAGTGGGACTTGAGTTTGTGGCACGATGTCAAACAACATGCTCTTTCAATTCTACATTTACATTGCTATTTATAATATTTTCCTCAAGAGAGATATTTATAATATTTTCTTTGAGAGAGCCTGGTTGTGCTGAGAGTTGTGTTACTTGGAGAAAAAGGCTCTGCTAGGTGGGACTTGATGTTTTTATGTTTGGAATTTGTTTGTGCATTGGTGTTTTAGATGGAACTAAAGTCAACATTTGGCTATCGGGAAGAAGTTCAGCAAAATTAAACTCAATCGACCACCCCCGAAATAAGAGTGGCTCTAACAGATTGGCTTGATGTGTGTATTTCATTGATCGATTCTTATCCGTCAAAACACATAGTAGAATAGATTTTCAGTTGCTGGGAGTTTCATCTTTTTTTAATTGCAATGTAAGGCTCATATTCATCATCTTTTCTGATTGTTATTTCACGTGTCCGCTTTGTAACACCCCCGTCACAAGACCTATTTATTTTCAGGCTCCAAGTGAAGACAACGGACCTAAGAGGGCTAGGTGGCATGGGTTGACGCATCTTAAGACCCTGCCTCTTAACTGCTTCATGGTTGTTATTTGTCTTGTTTGCTTATCTGCTTCTTTGGTTTTGAAATTGATAGGAAGATTGAAGAAGAAATTGTTCCTTCGATTCAGAAACTATGTGAAATGACAAAATTCAGTGCAATAGGGAAGGACTCCATTATGAATTGTATTGTCCAAATACATTGTCTTTTTTTTAGGTATTGTTTACCTTCAGCAATCCTATGTAATGTATGGAATATTATGCAAATATTTGCAATAATTACAAGTGTATTCCTATATTATTAAACAACTATTGCATAAAGTTTATTGATGAGAGCAACTAGGGGTGTGTATGGCTGCATATAAGCAAGCTAAAAAACGTGAAATTATTAGCTGTTAAAAAAATAAACGGGTTTAAATGGTGTATGGGAACAACAAATAAGCTTTAGTCAGTTAAAAAAAGGGTTTATAAATAAGCTGCAGATTGAAACTTATTTTGAGGTTTATATTCCATAATTACTATTTTACCCCTTCTCTTTTATCTTATTTGGTTTGAAAGTACCACAATACCCCTAATAAAAACCAAATAAACTTCCCTTTATACAAATAAACTGTTTTTCGCCCCATACGGAGTTTATATTTTTTCATAAATTTTTAACTACTTTTACCAACAGTTTATAAATTTTTACCCTGTTTATAATTTTAGTCAGTTTATTAACCCCGTCCCATACGAACCCTAGGTATATTTGAGTTGTTTGTTTCTTGTCATGTATTTTTATTTTGATCAATTTGACAAGCTTAAAGTTATCCTCCTTGTCCATGCCATTGATCCTACCTTTAGGAGCATGACATATTACTTGGTTGACCTTACTCTATTGGAGTTTGAATTCATTAAATTCCCATATTCGTTAATTGCTTCAACAATAGTTTTCCTTTCCAAGTTTTATTTATCTCCTACTATCAATCCATGGATATGCCTTTTTCCTTTTAAATGGCTCAGGGGTGTATGCAAACACATTTGGGATTCTAAGTTTCTAACACCAGGTTATTTTTTCTAAGATTTGTCATTGGCAAATTACACTAGTTACAAAGCATTGGACTTGCAAAAATATGTTACAATTTTACTTAATTTGTTATTAGGAAATAGGTGTGAGAGTTTCTTCAAATTAGAGAAAATAAAAGGTAATCGAGGTAACTCTTTAATATAAAAAAAGTCATGTTTCTTTTTTACTATATTTTATAACCTCTTTAACTGGATTACAGAACAGTTCCAATGTGTATCAAGACTATCAACTAGAGGTAGCCTCATGTCACAAGTCAACTTGGACTAGTCGGGTCACCCCGGGTCCGGCGGGTCGACGACTCGACGGGTTGGGCTAGTTGTCGGGTTAGGACCAACCCCCCCCCCCCCCCCCTCCAATCGTCGACCCGCCGAGTTAACCCTCTTTCTATTTTTTGAAAAAATTATTTTAAAAAATAAATTTATAATTATAATGCACATTATTCTTAGAATAATTCATATTCATAATAATATATAGATTAATATGCAATATGTAATGTGGGACAAAGACACCCTCATTCTTCTCTTTTTATAGCTTTGGAAGTCTTCATTATATCCCCTAATTTCCAATGTAGGACAAAGGCATCCTTCTGCATCGAAAATGGAGAGTTAGAATGAGAAGGCATAAAGATATACAGTATAATATATGTATCCCATTATTCCATAACTTTCACTTCACTTAAGTTTGATTTCCTCTAGGAATTTTCTTTGGAACAAAGAACCTAAACACCGTCCTCTCATAAGCTTGTTTGAAGTCTGTAAATCACGGCATAACGGAGGTCTTGGTCTTCGGTCTTCCGAAGACATAAATAAAGCCCTTCAACTTAAGCTCTTATGGAAAATCCTAGCTGAACCATCCAATCCCTGGGTTAGTCTCATCACCAACAAATATCTCAGATCCACCCATATCCTGAATTACAAAAAAAAAGGAACACATCTTGGCAATGGGCAAAACTAACCAACCTTTGACCTCTTCAAAAAGGGCTTATGTTGGGGAGTTGCTGATGGCCCCTCCATTAAATTCTGGCATGATTCCTGGATCGGGTCGGATCCCCTTTGGACTCATGCAAAAAACTATTCACAAATAGACTCATACATGCTGGTCAGTGACTTCACCACCCTCACCAAAACATGGAACATCCCAAAACTATACTCTACTCTACAAAATCAAATCCCCCGGAACATTATCAATGACATCTCCAAAACACATGTCCCGAAAAACTTAACAAAAGATAGACTTTATTGGAAATGGAGTCGTAATGGTTGGTTCTCTACTACCTCGGCAATAGAAATGCTTCATAACTGCAAACAACACTCCAAATCAGACTTCCATTGGATCTAGAAACTAGAATGTCTCCCAAAGGTTAAGGAATTTATCTGGCGGATTTCTTTGGATGGCCTCCCCACTACCGCCAAACTAGCTCATCGCGGCATGGGCATCCCCACAAACTGTCCCCTCTGCGACATGAGATACGAAGACATTGAACATCTACTCTTCAACTGCCTCATAACTAAAACAACTCTCCAACTTCTCTCTCCACACATCTCGGTGAAAGTTCACAAAGCATATAATGCAATCTCAAGTATAACTGACACTCTCCTTAAACTAAAAAACGATCTGGCTATCCTTTGGTGGAGTTGTTGGTTCTTCATAAACAAAAAGGCCTTCAACAACATTAACCCCAACCCAAAAGAATCTTATCCTTTATCTCTGAACATACCTTCAACTGGAACAAATCCAAAGAGCTAGACACAGAGCCTAACACAGACTTCCCAACACTCAACCTTAGAGCACAGAAGAAAACCTCCCGCAAACATTGTAGATGGTCAAAACTAGGACACGGGTGGCACAAACTCAATTTTTATGGTGCCTTTTCCCCATCAGCTTCACCCTCTTACGGATTCATTATTCGGAATGACAGTGGTACCCCCATTTTTTCCGAAGTTGGTCAGTCTACTTTCCCTTCTGTGCTTGGATCTGAAGGTTTTGGCCTTTGGAAAGGGATCCTTAAATCAATCGATCTAAAGATAAATAAAATAATTATTGAAGGTGATAACCTTAACATCATTAACAGTCTACAGACTGCATGCTCTTGCTCTGGTGAGATGGAGATGATTTTATCTGACTGTCTCCTTTCTCTCCACCTTTTCAATGACATAGAGATACTACACATGTTTAGGGAAGGTAATGGTGTTGCCGACCGTCTATCTCCTCTCTCATCTCCGCACTCCGACACTTCTATCCCTCCTGACGTTGTGCTCCACAACATCATCCTACGGGATGCTCTTGGCTAGTTGTCTTGTCAACTACCAAATTCTTTTCGGTTCAAAAAAAAAATCAAGGACACAGCAATAACACCGGCTTTTTAAATCAACAACTTTCACTATATCCATCACCTTCGTTGTTCTCGATTGCCTAAGCCAGTTGCATATTTCTTGAATCCTAAGCGCTACCACTGCACCCTCACACCTCCACCGGTCTCAGCTTCTCAAGCCGACAACATCTAAGGTCCCTTAGAGCATCCTTAACCATGATACTCATATTGAGTATCATAGCTTGCTTACTTCACAACCATGGTACTTGACATGAGTACCATAACTTGCTTTTGGAATCTTATTTCATTTTTTGGGGGGAAGTAAAAATTAAATGAGACTCACTATTAATGTTTGATTGGGTAATATATTAGTTATTGTGTCAAAGTGAGTACCATCTATATGATACTTAACTCTTTTTTTAGGTTCTTTAAAAAATCTTATTTTTTCTTACATTTTTTTTTAAATTGTTATGAACCTTGGAGTATCACAGTTAAAAATGGTCTTATAATATCTGTCAATTTTTTATCTCAGTCAAAAATGTCTACCGATTTGAAAAGTCGTGACCTTTCGTATAGTACCCCCATTAACATGTGAGTTGTGACGGAGGGAGTGAATAAGAATAAATTAAGGAGTACATTTCAATTCAATCTCTATCTGGTTTTATCCAAATGAATTGCACACCAGCTTCACTATTCACAAGAACAGACATTTGATAGAGACTCCTCTCATTCACAAGGCAAGATAAAAAGCACTCACAAACACAAATACAACAAACACAAGGCAAAGCTTCAACCTTTTCTAGGTTTCCAAGGGACTCTAGCTCGGAGCTGATCCAGGTGAAAACAGTTGCTCCGGTTTGTTTCTATTTATGTGTTTTGCAGTATCCAATTACTGGAATGCATCTGCATTTCTTACCTTCTTGTGTCTGTCTAATTTGGGTTTCTTAACATCCCTCATGTCCTGTAATCTGTTGAATTAGACAGTTCTTGATTTCAGTTGGGGGTTTTTACCCTTTTGATCAGTTCACTGTTGGTCCTAATCTGTGAATGTATCCACAAATTGCAGAAACCTTTTATAAAGAATGATCATGGCATTTCCTAGTGTACAAGTGAGTAGAGGAGAGTTGAGGATTCATGAGACTTTGGATGATCTCAGTGCTGATTTGGCAGAGTACATATCTGAAATATCCGAGGCTTCGGTTAAAGATCATGGAGCTTTCGCTGTCGCGATTTCTGGTGGTTCTCTCATTGGCCTGTTGGGGTATGTATGTGCTTGTTTCTTATGTCTGTGATTTCTCTTGTGTTTGAATTGCTGTTTTTGAATTGTTTTGTGTTGCAATCAGCAAATTGTGTGAAGCTCCTTACAACAAGACAGCTGACTGGGCTAAGTGGTATGTATATTGGACCGATGAGCGAGTTGTAGCGAAAACTCATGTAGACAGCAACTACAGGCTAGCGAAAGAGGGTCTCTTGTCGAAGGTGCCGATCATCCCCAGCCATGTGCACTCAATCAACGACTCGTTGTCAGCTGAGGAAGCTGCAAGTGAGTACGAGTTTTCAATCCGACAGCTGGTGAGGACGCGCACCATAAACGTCTCAGACACCAGCGACTGCCCCAAGTTCGATCTTATCCTTGTCGGGATGGGGGCAGATGGTCATGTGGCTTCTCTTTTCCCTAACCACCCTGCACTGGCCTTGAAGGATGACTGGGTGACCTACATAACTGATTCCCCTAAGCCACCGCCTGAGCGAATCACCTTCACCCTCCCTGTCATCAACTCGGCGTCCAATGTGGCCATTGTCGTCACAGGTGGCAGCAAAGCGGATGCCTTGTGCTTGGCAGTCAGGGATGTGGCACCTGATAGCGCTCTGTCATCCTTGCCAGCAAGGATGGTGCAGCCTGCCAATGGGAAGCTGGTCTGGTTCCTAGACAAGGAGGCTGCTTCGAAAATTGAGGATCAATCTATCTGCGCTGAATAGACGAGACACAGAACTTCTAGACATTCGTCTTCTTTCTTGACCCGAGAGCTTTAGGAAGTTCGGTAGGTTGATTGAGTGTTGCTGCTACTCTGTGAGAAGAACTTGTGGCAAAGAGGAGGTCTCTTAAGTTCTTGCTTGTTTTTGTGATAAGAGGAGGTTAAGTGGGACTGTTGTCAAGATTGTGAAGTTCAAACTACATGTTGTGCAATGTGCATAGTAAGATCCTTTGTTGATCTATAGTGAAAAATTGTTCTTAATACACCCACAAAGATTCCTGTTGACATGGGCAGCAGTTACAACAAAAATCCCAGTCTTCCCCATTCATGTACATACTCTTTCCCCGACTACATCAAAAGGGTGTTTTCGAGTCATACAGTAATGACCTAGAAAATAGTCACATACAGTAATGGACATTAGTTATGAACACGAAACTAATCCACAAATATAAGGGAATAACCATAAAAGGGATTCCTATTGTTTAGGTCGAAAACCAGTGGTAGCTCACTTTACAACCAGACATCTGTTTTAATTCAGTGCACAGGTACTGATATTTCCATGATATGTCTCTATGCAAACCTAACATATGGAAAGATTAAGACAAGATGAAAGGTATATCCACAAGACACCAGTTTTATCAGCATAAAGAAGCAAGCAGGACCACATAAGAGTAAGTCAGCAATCATGGAATAACAGTTTTTGTGTGCTTATCTCTATCAGAAGTTTACAATGTTAGGTCATGAGATCTTCAGGGATGAGGATGGGACAAGTGTAAATCTCAAATAATATGTAGCTGATTAGTTTAACACTATAGATAAGATTGCCACATACAAAAGAGGTAATGATAAAACTCCAAAAGATCATCCTCTAAGGATAAGATAACCACATACAATAGAGCTAAATGGAGTCAAGTAGTGTAGGCCCGAGGCTAATGAAACTCGAAAGATCACAAATCACAAGTAAAAGACCAATTTTTCTATTGAATAGGTAACTCATTCAAACTGATCCTTTAATGGCATAGAAATGAACTCAGACAAACTGAAAACAAGCAAGAAACTGCAGTTGGATTCCTCATACCTCAAAAGATCAGGGGCAAAAAACTGGATATCCATACACGGTTTCTATGAACACAGCAACAGAAACAGCATTTTTTCAAGGTTTACATACTAATTTAAACCTATCTAGCTTTGCAGGACCTCAGCTTCTGCTCTGGCCATGGGATCATCGGTAGCATCATCTTTTTCCCCTTCACGCTCCTCAGCCATCTTCTTCCTGTGCAGCTCTTCAGCTGCTCGCATTGTAGCTTGGTTCTCGGCCTGAAGACGCTGCATTTCCTCCTCCTGGCGTTGTCTTTCAAACCAGGTATCTGCATCTGCCCAAACTGTAAAACAAGAAACCAGCAGATTCAGTAATCAGAATCCGCACAAAACAACACCAGAACAGAGCCGACTAGCAGCCTCTATGTCTAATGGAGCTCAGTGATTCACAAGAACTATATAATTCCCTAAACATATCAAGAACAAGGGTAAGGAAACTAGCAAAAGCACCCATACTTTCCATGATCTGAGGCTCTGAATAAACCAGTGAATAAAATTGTACATAATTCATACACAGATATCAGACAATAAGCATTCCATCTATAAGAATTTTAGAAGTGAGGCTGACCGGCTCTGAAGCTAGAAAACTATAGATCTTCCCCAATCTATCCAATTCAGAAATCTGCCCTATATCACACCAAGTGATGCTATTCAAACTTGAACTTTCCCCAATCACAAAATCAGTTAATTCCAATCACCATGTTCTTGCATTACAATCAACTAGTACTGATCTAAGTAAAGGTATCAGACTTCCTGATAACAGTAAGCTCAATCCAGGGAGAACAACAGACGAGACGCAGAAAGCAATCAGAATTCAATCAAGTAGCACATTATAAACAAGGAGTGCATCATGAAATTAAACTGATAAATAAAAGTATCGAATTGAGAAATTGAAGGGGATTAGGGTTAGGGTTTAAGGAGAATAGGAGGAGGAGGGATGTACTAGGTTGGGCGGCCCAGCCCTGTTCACCACCCTTGATGCGCTCGGGGAGGGCGTAGTTGCAGGTGAGGACGCGGCCGTATAGTTCGGCGCCGTCCATGTTGTCCATGGCGGCGGCGGCGTCTTCGCGCTCGAGGAAGGTGACGAAGCCGAAGGAGCGGTGCTTCTGGGTGGCCTGATCGAGCGGGGTCTTGACGTCCTTGATCTCGCCGAAGGGGATGAAGGCGGCGTGGAGGATGGACTCGTTCACCTCCTCAGCTAGGCCTCCGACGTACACCGTGTTCTTCTGCACCCCCTGGTTCATCTTCCTCCTCCTGCCGCTTGCTTCTCTCTCTCTGTCTTTGCCAAAGGAACAATTTCACTATTCCCAACATATTTCGATTTATCTACCGATTTTTATGACATTTTTTTTTTATAAAAGTAGTACAATATAATCTACTCCCAATTGAAAATGTAAGGCGTTTGACTTTTGTTCACGTAATTTAGGAAGTTAAAAACTATATAAAATATTGATTTTTTTTACATTGTAATACTTTTGTGCATGCATGTGTTATAATATAAAAAAATTTAATTAAAAAATTCAATATTTTATATAGTTTTTAGCTCCCTAAACTACGTGCTCAAAAGTCAAACGTCTTATATTTCCAATCGGAGGGAGTATCTACTATCCATGATCTATCCATACATACTCCCTCCGTAACAAAATAATTGACCATTTGAGACTTTTCACACTTTTTAAGGAACTTACAATTAAAAAGTGGAGGATAAAATCTACAATTAAATACTCTAATTACTATACCCACTCATTCCAAATGAATGTAATTAATACTAAATGTTTTTTTTATGGCGGCAATTACACCATTTCTATACGGTTTTGCTATATGCACGGTGAAAATATCGCCGGATGCACGGATTAGGCTTCGCAATCGCGTATTACGGATGCGCGATCGAAAAAGGAAAAAAGAAATCTCGCAACCGCGGGCTGGGCATGCGCGGATACTGACATGTGGATGCGGACTGGGCATTTGCGGTTTTTGACAGCTGGGCATTTGCGTAGTTAATCATCGTCCAGCAGTGAAAGGCTTCGTCCAATTCAAACTTCAAAGGTGGTGGGTAATTCATTTGCTTCCCGTACTTAATTAATTTTGCCCGTAGTTCATAGGTAATTAGTTTGCTCGCAATGCATAGTTAATTTGTTTTGCCCATATTTCATTTGCGTAGTTCATTAATTTATTCATTCATTTTATTTTCTTCTTTGCCCGTAGTTCATCTTATTTTCATTTTTGTATTATCTTCATTTGGTTTGCATATAATTAATAAATTTTATGTTAATGATAATATTTGGTGAAAAAACGAACAAGTTGCATGAAATATCTTTATCGATCCAAAACTGTTATCAACGAGATTTCGTCAAATATCGTAACCGAATTTTCAAATATCCGTAATCTGATTTAGAAAATAAATCTCAACCGCATATTCAAATTGATAGCATTAACTTAAGATATAATCTGAATTTTATTTTTTTTTAAATCAATTGCAACCGCGCATTGCGAGTTTGCGGATTCCGCAAACTCGCAATGCGCGGTTGCGGAAATTAAAAAAAAACGGTTTTGCTATATGCACGGTGAAAATCTCGCCGGATACACGGATGGGCTTCGCAATCGCGTAGGCTGAATGTGCGGTTGTAATTTTTTTTAAAAAAATTCCGCAACCGCGGATTGCGAGTTTGCGGTTGCAATTTTATTTTTATATTTTTGCAACCGCGGATTGCGAGTTTGCGGATTCCGCAAACTCACAATACGCGGTTGTGGTTGTTTTTTTTTTTTAAATAAAATTCAGATTACCATACACTCCCTCCGATTATTAATATACAACATTTGACTTTAGAGCATACAGTTTAATGAGTTAAAAATTATATTAAATATTGATTTTTTTTCAATTAAATTTTTTATATTATAATACTTATCATGTAAAAAAAATTAATTGGAAAAATTAATATTTCATTTAGTTTTTAGCTCCTTAAAGTACGTGTTCAAAAGTCCAATGCCTTATATTAAAAATCGGAGGGAGTACTACGTTAATCCCAATCCTAAATCAGATTACGGATAAATTTTAACGATATTTGACGATATCCCGTTTATATCGAACGGTATATCATCTTCATCTGACGACGACATAGGGAGAAATTTAGGATGTTGGAAATATTAGCTTCGTAAGAACCCTTAAAGTGTGGAGATACTTGTGCTCTAAATACGGGGAGGGTATATATAGCGATCGTTGACAAATATTCTAGGAAATAAAATATATTTATATCCAAATATATCTATCTTCAAATATCTTTGAAACGCGATATCTTCAAATATCATTATCGATCCAAAATTGATATCTACGGGATTTCGTCAAATATCATTATCGATCCAAATATATCGACTAGAATCTTGATTTAGGAAAAAATTGCATTTAACATACTCCGTAAGATATATATCCCGAATTTTTTTTAAAAAAAATAAACATTGGCAATCGCGCATTGCGAGTTTGCGGATTCCGCAAACTCGCAATGCGCGGTTGCGAAAATTAAAAAAAATAAAAAAATTGCAATCGCGGACTGTGAGTTTGCGGATTTTGCAAACTCCCAGTCCACGATTGCAAACCGTGTAAAGGGCGATAAATTCACCGTGCTAATAGTAAGCCCCCAAAAAAATTGCAATCGTAGATTGCGAGTTTGCGGAAATCCGCAAACTCACAATCCGCGATTTCTGACAGTGTATTAGGCGATATATTAACCGTGTGAATAGTAGCCCCCTTTCTATACTACCAATATCCATATACTCCCAATATCCAAATACTAGAGGGTTAGTTGAAGCGGAGCAGTTGGTTCACTTGCAATTAAAAAATTGGAGGCAAATCAGCACTTCACGGTTCGGTTGGAATTAAAAACTTGCTTGGTTTGTCAATATACATAAGTATCATTGGCACAGTTGTCTGTATTTTCTTGTTTTGGTTTCTTAATATGTTTCTTACATTGAGTTGTTGCTTTTTGGAATGCGGTCAGGAAGTGCATGTGTTGCATTATATGTTTGAATCAATGACATGTAAAGAATGTTCAAAGACAAAGAAGCTCTTCCTTAGTTGGAAAATATGGTGATTATGTAAGTCCCTTGCTGCCCCTTCTTTAACTTTTCATCGTGATCATTATCTCACATGCACGTTTTTTGTAATTCGTGCTAACTGTGAATATATGTATGAATTAATGGAAAGAGAGATGAATGGTCTATTAGTTTCACTTGGACTAAAAGCCAAGTTAATAAGCTCCTAATTAATATGTTAGTTCAAGTTTATCTAGCTAGGAATCGACTTTTCGATGGCTAAAAGCCAATATATGAAATAGCATTTTGCTTAAGATCTTAATTAAGGTCCAATGAAGCAGACGTTATTCTGAATGACATAAATAACTCTCGATTGTTTTGCGGTAACATATGTATCAATAGGGAGCAAGGATAGTTTTCTATAGACTTTTGCTTTAACTGGATTTGTTTTCTTATCTGAATGCAGGGAAATGAAACTAAGTCCATTGTGTCGTGAATGAATACTAGAGGAATGAAAAAGGAAGAGTTGTTCAATATACCAATGGAGTAGAGTCTTCAAGTAGATTTGTTTCAAGGAAAGATATGAGAACTTGGTGGATATTGTACAACAAAATGGAGGATTATTGGACAGGAACGAACCAAGATGAGATTGAACAATGATGCATTGGAGCATATCAACGATTGAACAATGATGCATTGGAGCAGATCAACTCGGTTAAAAATTCTTTGTCAATAAATAATCTTATTTGATTTTCTTTGGAACGTTTTTTTGTATATATGCATTAGAAGTTAATTGTTGCATAAACAATTTGAGTAGGATTTGTTAGATGTTTAAGTACTTTTAATTGAATTAGTGTTTCATGGTTTACCAAGAGTTACAGATTGGTTTACAAATATGACTTTGGTTGAATTAATATTTATGTATGGATTACTAAGACATGAAATGGAGTTGGGGACGGAAAGCAAAGCACATTAGGGACGAAGATAAAAAAAATACAGAGATGTATATATGGATGAATTTAGGGACAAGCATAGAGACTGATATATAAACGAATTTAGGGACAAGTATAGAGATGAATATACAGATGAATTTAGGGACAAATTTAGAGACAGATATCGAAAAGGATTTAGGGACAAATTTAGGTACGAAACTTAAGATTGATTTTCAAGGCAGAAGTAGAGACAAATGTTGCAATGAACTTTAAGACAAAAATATGAATATGTTTTGGGATGGATTTAGGGGCGGATATAGGAACAAAAGTAGGAAGAGATGAAGGGCGTCACAATTCTCGTTACTATTGGGGGTGTCTTAAGTCGCATCGGAGGTCGTTGCTAATAGAGAAAGAATTAGGAACTAATTTAAAATTCGTCCTTATATCTGTCGCTATGTGTCGTTGCTATTTACCAACGCTATTTTTAGAGACAAATGATCGATTTGTCCCTAAATCCGTCTCTGACGTGATTAGGGATGGCTGTTTATCCCTGAATCCGTTCCTAATAGTCGTCCCTATTTGACATTGTTTTAGTAGTGAGACAACTTATGTCCATGGTCGAGGAAACCAAATGCAATGTACCATTTTTCGCCAACCCTAAATGAATAAACTAATTGAAAAGAAATTTCCACAAACACAAAAAAAGAAGATAAAATTAAAAACTAAGGCATTTAATTTACATTCTCTAATTGACTAATTTTATTCCATCTTTCTATGGTTGATACTTATTGTTACTAACCATTTGTATAAAGAAAGTGCAAGTACAACAATGATAGACGTCATTTCATTGTGCTATTAGGTTCCCCCCCCCCCCCCCCCTCCCTCTTTCCTATTTTTCTTGAAAACTAGACTTAGAGGGCAAATTGTGTTATTAGGGTTTTTTTTTCCGTCTTTCCTGTGTTGTCGAGGACCATTGCAGCGATCGATTCCATGAAGGAGAACGCAATGGTGGAGTCGTACCCAAGTTCCTGCATCCCGACATCGCTCCCATTCTTGCAATGCACTACAAGCATCACCTTTGACTCCAGCTGGTTCTTTACCCTCACCGGTCATGGAATCATTCCACTTCCACCCAACATGCCTAGTTTATTGAATGATTTCACCGATAATCCTCTGCCACCACTTCCTTTTCCTTTTGCCAAGCTTGTGTTCGCAGTTGGAAGGGATTCAAGTCCTTGGAGGAGAGCTAGGGTCAGGATCAAGACCAGGGATATGGACATTGTATTAGTATGGTTTGCTTTATGCATTTTGGGTTTCTTAGACCAGTGGTGGATATGATACATGGTTTCTTATGTTTGCATGCATGTTGAATTGAGGGGATTATCCATCAATTTATATCGATGATAGGAGGAAACATAGAGTGTGTCCTGGTTAGATTCACAAGAATTGCGACATTGTAAATATATATATATATATATATATATATATATATATATATATATATATATATATATGTGTGTGTGTGTGTGTGCGCGCGCGCGCATATTTATATATGTATATGTGTGTGTGTGTATGTATGTATGTATGTATATATGTATATATGTGTATATGTATATGTGTGTGTGTGTGTATATGAGGAATTAAAATCATGTGGTATAGCCTAGAAGCTAGGCCATTAAAAGGTCTAATTCATATCATCGACTATGCACCTACTTACCATTGGAATATACTCTCTCCGATCATAAATAAACGATGTTTTGAGGGTAAAATTTTGACCGGGTTTATTCGATGTTCTGAGATTAAAAAATATACTATCTTTCTTCTATATATATAAAGTTGGGTTTTGCCTCATTAAGTGCACATATTAAATGATTGATACTCCCTCCGTAACAAAATAATTGGCGCTCTGGGATTTTCACACTTTTTAAAGAACCTACAATTAGAAAGTGGAGGATATAAAATCTACAATTAAATACTCTAATTACTAGTTTACTACTATACTCACTACTTTCAAATGAATGTAATTAATACTTAATGTTTTTTATGGCTGCAATTACACCATTTCTATACTCCCAATATCCAAATACTAGAGGGTTAGTTAAAGCGGAGCAGTCGGTTCAGTTGCAATTAAAAAATTGGAGGCAAATCAGCACTCCATGATTCGGTTGCAATTAAAAAAAACTAGTGTAAGTCCCGTGCCTAAGGCACGGGTTATTTCTCCATAGTATCGATATTTTCAAAGAAGGTATGAAATGACATTCCTATCTCATGTATGTATTCCTCTTTTTTAAATTAACAGGTTAAATTTACGCAGCATAAATCCCAATCTAACCTTCAAACAATATTATAAACAAATCAAAATGCACATTGAACAAATTTGGATCAAGAGAAAATATCGCTATTATATATTACGATTGTTTTTTGGAGCCCCATATATTGCGATTGTTAACTTTCACCTGAAAATGATTAGTAGTATAAAATAGGATTAAAAGGTTGTGTATTTTTATCACTAGAAATGCAGGTGAAATTTGCAAAACCTAGAGATATCATGCTCTCACAAATATAGCATGCAAACTCTAATTCATTATTGTCAACAAATCTAACATTGGAGCTTGATTTGAATAGGAAATCTTTGGAAATATCCATCAATATGGAAATGATGCTCCTCGGTCATTGAATAGTCAAGCTCAAAAGTTGATTCATCAACAAACCATTTCCAACAAAATAATGCAAAAACTGTTAGTTTGATTTGAAGGGCATGGTGGCATCATGCAACAATTTAGCTGCATACCTAGTAGAGACAAGTTAAAAAAATCACAGCAGAAGAAGAAATGAAAAAACCACACCTGGCATATAAACATGATATAATATGTCTTCAAGGAAAAAGAAGCAAACAACGATCTTTGAACTTATCTTGCCTTGAGCAAGAAAATAAAGGGTCTCATGTAAATTGTAAAAGGTGCTAAATTATCAAGAGCCCCCCTCCCAATATTCCCCCTAAGCTCCCTACCGAAATTCACTCAGAATTATCAAACCTCTCGATCACCCTGCCATAACAAAATAAATCACCCAAATAAAAGTCACTAACCCATCCGATCTATAATCATCATTTGCTTTTTCCTCCCATTATGCTTCCTCGACGCCTCATTGACAAGTTGCTCCAGAGGATGCTCCGCACCTTTCCTTTGCCTTGTGTTTGCTCTTATACCCTCCTCCATCGGGCAAATCACAATGAATTGACTCTTCATCTGAAAATTGCATTGCTCGGAAGAAATTCCGGATCTCCCTAGTTGCCTTCTTGCTACCTTGGGTTAGTATGAGTCTCGGCCTCCTGTAATATACTAATATGTGTTCTTGGGACTCATATGTCGTGTAATACAGCTGAGCCGACTCACCAATTTTTTGCTTGAGGTCACTTTGGCACCGAGTAGTGCCGCTCTTTACAATCTGTTGCACACCCTTACATGTTGCTGCACTCATCTCCTGATTCTCCTTCCTGATGCTCTTTGCTGGCATCGTGTGTACTACACCAGTATTGTCTTCTCCGAACTTATCATGCCAATTTAGCAATGTACCCATGTATTATTCAAAATTTAGCAAGATTAGGTAACGAAACCCATTCAACCTATGCATTAATAGCATTTAATGTAGTGGTCACGCCATCACGGTAATTGCATGTTTCGCTGCAATTTCTAGCTGTTGATTTCCGCTTCACCAATTGCATCCCCAAAGTATCTCTCAAGTAACTTTATATTAGAAATAGAAGAAAAAATGAGCTACAAAACAAAATTATTGTATACCATTCATTTGAATGAGTATATTGACTACTCAAGAAGTTTAGTAACATTGAGATGTTGCATTTTTAGATTTTCAAAACACTATCAACACCCACTCTATGGTGCACTAAAACCCATGTCGTTTAACCTTACCAAGAACCAATTGAAGGGAAAATCCAAGCATGAAAGATACAAATTTTAAAAAAGACAAGCATAAAAAGATGAGGTAAAGTGAATAATCTAAAGCAATAGAAATAACAAAGCCAAAAGGACATTATCAGGGACAAATGAAAATAAATCAGTAATATTTCATCAAGAAAAGTAGCTTTTATACAAAAATTTCTCAACAAAAGAATAGCAAATTAAAAGGTGATTTAGTTGGCTCAATGAACATTGAAAAGTTTAGTATTATCAAGAACTCGGGAATCATATGGTTAGTCGTCTCAATTGTTTATATTTCCAAAGACACATGACATTCTTGGAAAGAAATCAGTAATATTTCATCAAGCAAGTAGTTTTATTAGTTGATTTTCATCCCATACATCAGTTCCTTCTTCTATTATAGACCGAACATAACTCCTAAAATTGACAATTATCCACACACATCAAACGTGACATTCTTCTATTAGAGACAAAGATTTACATGGCCAGGAAATGAATGGTAATAATAATCGATCAAAATAGATGTATATACATATACAATGAATTTTTTAAGATGAAAGGAACTGATTCCAAACATGGTACTTTGGTGTTGATAAGCATTTGAATTGCAAACTAATATTACCATCTATAGTATCAGTCATAAACACGATATAGCAAAAGGAATGTGAGAATAAGTACAGAATGAAAACTTACTCAAAGAATACCATTGATTTGATTTTGTAATCTCCAGTTCAAACAGTCCAACAACTGCAGTGCATTATCAGTTCATATAAAATCATATGGAAACCTCACGAAACTGAGAAAAAGGATAAAGGTTAAAAACCGTAACAATGAGTCAAGAAGTTGGAGCATATGCAGCACCATTTTATGGACATTGGAGACATTCCATTCTCTTGCTCTAAGGAAACGGGCCAAGGTTTTAGCTGGATATCCTTGATGATCATTCTGCACATAGTTACATACATTAACATAAATGAGACTATACCACACAAAGCCAAAAAATTGCTATTAGAAATCATCAAATCAGTGATCAACTACTAATATTGAATACAAACGGCAGTCTCCATAACTTACCGGTTTGCTATTCTCAATGTCTGCTAATAGGAAAAGATAACACCATGCCAAACATAAAAGGCAAGGAGAAGCCAGAATTCATCAAAATCTAATACCCATGCAATAAGAGACCATTAGCCAATCAGTAACTAAAAGGCAAGGAGAAGCCTGACTATATAATGGTGCAAGCACACACTTCATTCTCCACACTAAACACGGAGAGTTAGCTTTGAAGAGCAAAGGAGATTAAGACCATAGAATCGATTGATCAATCAATTGATCGAAAATCAAGCAAACATCAAAAGGGGATAGAGTGGGGCAACGGAGAGAAACCTAGGGATAAAGAGGATGCCGGCAACATGTCAAGAAAAGGAGTAAGCAGTGGAGGGTTATCTTTTGCACAAGCTGTTACACCACAAACACCGCTTCATTGAGCATAACCGAATCTAATTAACAATGTCAATAATTGTCAACAAAGTGTGTAAGCCTTGTTATCAATGCAATCAACCGTGCTTTATATTTCAAAATAAAATGTAAGTTGGAAGTACTCATGTTGTACTGAGTGTGTAAGCTTTGTTCTGAATGCAATCAATTGTGCTTTTTACTGGGTAGCAAGTAGAAGGTAAACTTAAAGCAAGAACAGATTCAAAGAGACCTAATTGTTTTAATCATACTTTTTCATTCATCAGATAGTGACAGTTTCCAATTGAATCTCGGGAAATTTATTGAAACTGAGGATATTTTGATAAATGGCTAACATAATCTCATCAATTCAGTTGTAGGAAACATGACCAACTAAGAAACAATAACTATGCTACAAAGGGAAAACAGAGTAAATACATGAATTCACTATCTAAAAATGCTTGAAAATGAGATCAACAATCTGAATTTGCTTAACCCAAATAACTGGCTTTCGTACTCAATCTGGTAATCATTATGGAGCTAGAATCATATTTGGATAAACTACTACACCCTTAACAAACAATCCAATGACCAGCAAGTGCAAAAGCGAGCTCATTATGATTATGAATGAGTGATTTAGAAATCATGGGGGTTAAAAAAATTCACTCATGCTTGGGCCCCATAACTTTCATAGCAAACTCCCAGATCACAATTGCTGCAGCATTAGCAGGGAAAGCTATTGATTAACCATGAGGTAGAGGGGAAAATGAAGACTAAAGATTAAACATAACAAATGCATATTGAGACAAATACAGAAAACAGACCTTACACAAGTCTAGACAATCAATGGCCATGGCTAAATTGCCCGACATTTCACCAAACATGTAGAGAGCATGACTAAATGACAATTTAAAACCATATGCATTTGTTCAGAGGTGTTTTTTCTCATGGAAGAGGTTGTTATGTATCAAAAGATTCAAAACCATGGCAACCCTAGGAAGAACAATTCTAATTACACAAATATTCGACACTCTCTCTCATAAATTGCAATCAATCCTCCCAAGTCCTAACTGTAGGAAGAACAATTCTAATTAGACAAATATTTATTTCCATTCCGAATTTCCAAATTCGAACTCGAAAAAGGTAGAAATTGCAATTTTAATTTTGAATATGAAGCTTTACTTTACCTCGATTATTTGAATCGTGAAGCCATCTCCAACACCATCATATCGAGCGAGGTCGTCCTCGTCCTGTCCTGTTTGTCGCTATCCGTAGATGATACTTCAGCTCCCTTGCCCATCATCTTCCGCCGCTAGTGACATAGGTTGGTTATATTACAGCGCCAGACCACTCTTGCACCCTATAACTCATCTTCTTACCTGCTCAACACGCGACAACCTAAAGTTATCAACAATCTGAAGGAACATCAATCGCAGCAAATTAAGAACAGCAAAGCTCGACCTTTACTCTTCAATGGCGGACTCTCCCTTTTTCTCTTCTGATTTCTCTCCATCCCTAGTATCTATTCTCTAGATCTAGTTTGGTGAAAAAATGGAAGAATTTTTGTGACCATTCGTCCCTTCCTCTCGCTCTCGAATTAGGGAAAAAAGAGCAAATATCGCCTCTTGGCCTCCTACCGATTCTCGATCTCCGATGAAGCTCTTCCTTTCGCCTTCATCTAGTGCACCTCTCTCACTCCCTTGATTCCCAGTCTAACTGATGCCAAGGGGCTAGTGATGTCGACCAACGCTTCACCGCCGGATCGGGGCTATGTGTTTGATTGAGATTGGGAATTTGAACAGATATAGTGATTCAGGGAGTAGGGGCGGCCGAAGATGAATAGAAAATCGGCATCAAACGCAATCGTGGTGTTACCACTGGTGGCAGGCGATGAACATCTAACTTGGGTATAATCGAGAGTCTTGAGAATCATAAAGAATTGAGAGATGAAGGTGTCAGTTGGTGGGAGTATGGAAGAACGTGGGTAACTGGAAGAACGTGGGAGGGGAGGAGTGGAGAACGTGGGACGCTGAGGAATAGGAGGCGAGGAAGACGAAGGAGCCACACCCAAGTCCAGCAACCCTTCCGAATCGCCCCCATCTCCACCGGAATCACAGCATCCCCACAGCAATAGGAGGCGAGGAAGACGACGGAGCCACACCCAAGTCCAGCAACCCCTCCGAATCACCCCCATCTCCACCGAAATCACCCAGATCTGACAGACTAACCCCTAACGCAGACCTCTTCTGAATCGACCGACAATTTCAAGACGATGTTGCCTCCTTCGGATCTCCTCCGGCACAAAAGAATACAAATATGAAAAAATATAAAGAGGGAAAACAAACCTTGAAGGAGTTGGGGGTTGAGAGTACGCGTGCGGTTGAGATTATGGAGGAATTGGAGAACGTGGGAAGCCACACTATAAAATAACCGATGCCACGTAGTTGTCACATAGATGTCATATAGGGATGGAGATGGAAGAGTGTTCCTCCTGGTGACATCTGGATTCTAGGCATTTGGTGATGCCAGGTAGGAGAGATTTGCTTCTGCTTTTAGGTTTGTATAGATGGAGGTAAAACAACACTTCAAATTAGAGGGAATGATAAAAAAATTTCATTTAAAATTGACTACATGCGAACATTGCTAAAAAATGACGCATCTATTGACAGACAAGGAGGCAAACCGGCCATCTGTTAAAAATTTTAATTTCAAATGTTGAAATTTTTATGAATTTAGAGGGAAATTAAAATTCAGAATTTGAAGTATTGTGCCACAATGAGGAGTATATATTTAATGGAAAGGGTAGTTGAAAGGTTTTAACATTTAATAAATTAACTTAATTAGAATACTCTTTTCCGATACAATGTATTTAATCATCATCTAAAAATGGGAAGATTCACTCAAAAGGGACAATTATTTTGTTACAAGAAAAATGATCCAAAAGGTCAATTATTTCGTTATGGAGGGAGTATATTTTTTTCCCAATAAAAAAATTACATAATTTTTTTAAAGTAAGATTTTAAAATATCTAACAAATCAAGAGGCGGAGAAAGGCACTAGTCTATAGATTCAATGAGAGGGTTAAAGTTGTCTCTGATAAGAAGATATACTTTGATTTAAAATCTGAACTTGAATCTGATGGAGAGTCCCCAACTAACTCATTACAATCCTTGTGGGTAATATACTTTCATACATTTTAATATGCATCTATGGTGTAGTTTTTAAAAAAATTAGTCACTAAATCAAATTTCATTGATGAATTTTGGATGAAAAAGCACTAAAATATAACCTAATTGTATATGTTTGAGATTCTTTCTACGTTTTCACCTAAAATGTGTATAACTTATAAATAGAGGATTACTCCTCCTCCTCCTCTTTTCTTTTTTTTTTTTTTTACAGTGGGCAAACAGTAGGAAGGTTCTGTTAAGGAAATAGAACACGACCTTGATCATCTTGAAAGATGATGTTACAAAGATCCCTGTTTAAAGGGAGGGTAGAAAAATTACAGATCCTTCTACTCCTAACAATGAAATCTGCAGCTCTATTTGCTTCTCTATAACAATGTTTAAATTCAATGTGTTCAAAGTAGTTGGAAAGAAGCTTAATTTCTTCAACTTGGCGCAAGATTTCCCAGCTTGCTGTTGTCACTCCCGTTATTGCTTTCACTGCCACTAGATTGTCACCTTCGATTATGACTTGCCTGAATCCTCGATCAATCGCTTTCTGCATACCTGTGCATATAGCTGAAACTTCGGTTTGGAGAATAGAGCTCGGTCTTATCTCCTCATGAAATATATCTAAAACATGACCGTTGGAGTCCCTGATGACCCCTCCCACATAACACTGGCCAGTGGGGCGCACTGAGCCATCAACATTTATTTTTAAAATTGTATTTTGCGGTTTTTTCCATTTACTCTTTTGCCTCTTATTATTCTGGTTCGTAACATTCCTTTCCACCTTTGCTTTTTCCCAGTTTGTGACTTCATTTATTACCCTCTGAACCGTGCTCGATGGATTGTCCAACTTTCTATTGTTAAAAATTATGTTATTCCTTGTTTCCCACACTATCTGCCAGATGAAACATAGTTCTTCAAAGTTTGTGATTTTATCCTTACTAGATAATATATCATTCATATTGAGGTTAGTGTTTTGGAGATGTAAAAAAGATTTGTTTGTAGTTTGTTCATAATTTCTAATTATCATTTTTGTCACTTGACAATTTAAGAAAAGATGGTGTATATCTTCATCCTCACTATTACACAAGCAACAATGAGAAGGAACTCTGTTAAAGTACCTATTTAGCCTGCATTTTGTAGCTAGTCCATCAATGGCTATTTTCCATACTAGATTTTGTACTCGTGATGGAACTTTGAGTTTCCAGATCCATTTATAGTCATTATCTTCTTGTTGTGTTCCTTTGATTAGTTGATATGCAGATTTAGTTGTAAAATGACCAGTTGGATTAGGTTTCCACACCAGTCTATCTCTAGGCTTCCATTCCGGAATTTTGATTTGTTGTATGTTGCTTGCTATGTGTTGGGGAAAAATTCTCACTAGAAGGGGGGTATTCCACTTATTTTGATTTGTAATTAGGTCAGACACCCTTAGGTCATGGTATTGATCAGTCTTGTATATTGCTAGATCGTGGTCATGAAGCCACGGGTCATCCCAAACATTAATGTCTTCACCATTGCCAACTATCCATAATAATCCTTTGTGAAATTTGTCTCTAAGGTTTAGCAGTCTACCAAATTGCCAAGACGTGTTTTGAGTCGATCTTTGTCTAATTGTCTCATTTTGCAGATATTTTTCCTTAATGAGTTTGGTCCATATATTATCCGGATTCGAGTATAGTTTCCAGAGTAGTTTCATCTGCAGAGTGATATTCATTTCTTCAGCTGTCTTGAAGCCAAGACCACCTTCACTTTTTGGTTTGCAAATCCTTTCCCAGCTAATAAGGGGGTTGTAGCGTTGAGAGGATAGTTTATTCCAAAAAAAATTCTTATTTATCTGGTCTATTTGGTTAAGTACCCCTTTTGGTAACAAGAAATTTTGCATTAGGTAGTTTGTCTTCGAACTGAGATTTGCTTGTATCAAAATTGACCTACTAGCTTGTGATAGAGATGAGGCTTTCCATTTCGAAAGCTGTTTCTTAAGGCTGTCAATAGCTTCTTCAAAAACACAATTTTTAACTCTTCCACTTATGATGGGGATTCCTAAATATTTTTCCATAGTTTTGGATACTGGTATTCTCATTTGTTGTGCTAAACTATTGGCTAAAGTTGAGGTTACATTCGCCGATACTTGGAGAGAACTTTTGTTAAAATTTATTACTAGTCCAGATAGGTTGGAGAAGTTATTCAAGATGTTCTGAATAGTATGGAGACATTTGAAAGAGGCTTTAGCAAAAATGAGAGTATCATCAGCAAAAGTTAAGAAGGGGATAGGAGTACCATTTTTTGTTATCTTTATGCCAACCAAAGCATCATCTAGCTGAGCTTCCTTATGAAGCTCTCGTGCTAAACTTTCCATCACAAGTACAAAGATATAGGGTGCTAGAGGATCACCTTGTCTGATTCCTCTGGTTGGTTTGAATTGTTTTCCTGGACAATTGTTGACTAAGACCGAGAAGGTAGTTGTGGTTATACATTTCATAACCCAATTTATCCATTTGGGATGGAACCCGAATTTGACCAGAGTTGCTTCAATAAAACTCCAATTAAGCTTATCATATGCTTTTTCCATGTCAAGTTTTAGAGCCATCCAGCCCTGCTTACCTTTTTTCTATGAAAGCTGTGAAATACTTCATGTGCAATTAAGGTGTTGTCTTGGATGGATCTTCCTTCCACAAAGGCCCCTTGAAATGGGTTAATAATGCGAGGAAGAATTGGTTTGAGCCTGTTAGCCAGGATCTTTGATATAATCTTATAGATTGTGTTGCATAGGCTAATGGGTCTGTAGTGATTTATGTTTTTCAGATTATCTATTTTTGGGATAAGCGCAATAAAAGTTTGATTTATTTCCTCTAGGAGGGTTCCTGAGTGGAAGAAGGCTTTAACAGTTTTACAGAGAGATGGGCCAACTATGTTCCAGTAATGAGTGTAGAATTCAGGCGGGTAGCCATCTGGCCCCGGTGATTTATCAGTAGCCAGATCTTCTACTGTCTGTTTGATTTCCAAATTTATTGGAGGTTTAATTAATACTGAGTTTTCTCCTTGTGTAATCTGTGATTGTATGTTTACAATTTGTTGTGGATGGATTTTGTTTAAGTTATGATTTATAAATCTGTCCGCCATTTCTTTGGTTATCTGATCCGATATGTCAGCTGGATTATTGAGTATATTGCCCTCCTTGGTTACAAATTCTGAGGTTGTTTTCCTGTAATTTTTTATTTTAACCGAGGTTTGGTAATATTTTGTGTTTTTATCAGCTAAGGTTAAGTGCTTAATCTTTGCCCTTTGTTTCCAAAACTTGTAATTATAATCCAGCATCTGTTGTCTTTTATTCTCCAATCTGATTAGTTTTGCTTTATCAGTTGCTGTGATGGTGCCCCAAGGCAGATTTAGTTGTAGCTCAAGGATGTCTTTATCAATTTTTAACAATTGTTTGGTTATATTATTTGTTCTGGTTTTACACCAAGTCTTTGTGTTGTTTTTCAGTAGTTTTTGCTTCTTCATAAACTTGTAAGCAAAGGATCCATGTACTTTGTTTCTCCACACTCTTTCTACCATGGTGTTGTAGAATGGATTAGTCGTCCATGCCATTTCAAATCTAAAAGGAGCTCCTTTGTTTATCTTTTGGTTACCTAGATGGAAGGTGATCGGACAATGGTCTGAGCTTGAGAAAGGGTGGTGTTGCACTTTAAGATCTTTGAACTTGAGTGCTATGTCTTGATGAATTAGAACTCTGTCAAGGCGCTCGTAGGTGTTTGTGTTGGATTTATTGTTATTGTGTTTCCTCCATGTAAACGGAGACCCAAGGTATGGTGCAGTATGAAGATTTAGTTCAGATTTGACATGTTTTATTCTCCGAAACCTTGCAAGGGAGGGCATAACACCCCCAACTTTCTCAGTGTCGTTCTCAATATCATTCAAATCTCCAACAATGATAACCGGTAGCCTTTGTGATTGGATAGACATCAGGACTTCCTCCTCCTCCTCTTATTTGGTCTAGATAAATAGCTTATTTCCCTGAAATAGTAAATAATAAATATATAAATGTGGTTGTGCAACCAAATTGCAAAAGTATACGACCAAATCAAGGGTCTTGTGTAAAAAAGGGGAAATTATACCCAAAATATTCCCTTTATACCAAAAATCTTATAGGACCTCACTACATCCCTACAATATCCACACCCGTTCATTTCAATATCCACAACCTATCTATCAACCAACTACTACCAACTCTACCCCTCAATCAATCATCGCCCTCCTAAGCCTTTTTGTAAATGACTTGTACTTCCACTTCACAGAAAAAGCGAGTATGAGAAC
Organism: Persicaria maculosa; assembly: GCA_963922045.1. Taxonomy (NCBI): domain Eukaryota; kingdom Viridiplantae; phylum Streptophyta; class Magnoliopsida; order Caryophyllales; family Polygonaceae; genus Persicaria; species Persicaria maculosa. Next base: position 10,973,587 of record OY998256.1, on the reverse strand, counting down.
TAACTATAATTTGCGATACACACACTTTAGGCACAAATGGGATATTACAAAAGATGGCCGTGTTCCGCGCTGCCCGTTTGAAGTAGACAAACGCCACAAGAGCCAAAAGTTTTGCCTGGAATCAGGGGCGCCTGCAGGGGGGCGGTCGCTCTCCCCCTCTGGCAACGAAAAAATGTAGGTTTAAAAAAAAAGGTAAAAAAAAAAATTGTGAAAAACCACAAATATTGTTTAGCTTAGTTGGTAAAGAATGTTAAGGAAGGATAGGTAATCTAAGACGTCATTGGTTCAAAACTCAATATTTACTTTTTACTCCTATTATAAATGTCAAATTTTATATTTTTTAAAAAAATATTTTTCATAAGAATATTCATTATGTTATACATATATTTTAAAAAATTCTTCTAATTTTTATTCCTTTGAATTATTTTTAACTATCAATGTCATATATAAACCACAATTTATGGATTTTTCTGCCACATTTTTCAATTCTATCATTTTTTTTTCCATTTACAAATGAGATATTTTTTAAAAAATTTATAATTTTGTTTCAATATTTTTCAAAACAAGATGTTAAATTTTATTGCATGATTTTTTGTAATAAAATATCATATTTATAGCAAAATTTATGATTTTCTTTCAATATTTTTTTAACATTTCTTCATTATATATACCGAGAGAAAAAAAAGTTCCGAAAAAAAAATTCTCCCCCCCCCCCCCGGAAATTTATAGAGTTTGTTACTTTAAAAATATGTCAAAAAGCTAAATATCAACTAATACCAATTGAATGGAGTAAACTAATAATAAAGTTAAGGGGTACGTTAGATTTTCACACATTTTAACATTCAATTAACGGAAATTGGGTGATGGGTGTGAATTTGCAAAAAAAATGGTTTTAACGGGTGATTTTCTGCAATTTTAGTTTTAAGGGGCGCTTTTTCGCAAAACACATTTAAAGGGTGGTTTTCTGCAATTTTGCCTTCTTATTATACGAGTATTTGTTTGGGTTTGAATTTGGGCCGGTTGTAAATTTGTAATGTGCACTATCAAGGTTGATTTACAAAAAGCTTATGACTACATCAACTGGGAATTCATCAAGGAAACGCTCTGTTATTTGCAGCTGCCCATACCACTTGTGAATCTGATAATGGAGTGCGTCACAACGCCCAGCTTCTCGATACTTATCAACGGTGCACCTGAAGTATTCTTTCCTGGTAAGAGGGGGATCCTCTCTCCCCCTACCTCTTTGTGTTGTGTATGGAAGTGCTAAGCCGAATGCTACACCAGGCCTCTTCTGAACCAGGTTTTAAATTCCATCCGAAGTGTAAGAACATCCAACTTGTACACCTTGCTTTTGCAGATGGTCTGCTTATTTTCTGTCATGGGGATGTTAAATCAGTGGAAATAATCAACCGATGCTTGAACCGTTTCTTTGCTGTCTCTGGGTTAAGGGCTAACTTAGATAAGAGCACAGTTTATTTGGCAGGCTATTCTAAAACCGTGGAAGAAGACATCATCAGACAGTTGGGGTTTGTGCGTGGAGAATTACCGGTTAAGTATCTCGGAATGCCTTTGAGCTCAAGGCGTGTCCAGATACATGAGTATGGGGCGCTGTATGACAAGTTCAGTGGGGTTATACACTCATGGGCTTCCAGAAAACTCTCTTTTGCTGGAAGGTTGCAGCTGATTAAATCGGTATGCTCGGGGATTCATACGTTCTGGAGCCAATGCACACTCCTTCCGAGAGGGGTAATTGATAGAATTGAAGGGATGATGAAAAGGTTCTTATGGAATGGTAATCTTGAAGGAAAAAGACACCTAGTAGCCTGGAAGGAAGTAACAAAACCAGTTGAGGAAGGAGGACTGGGCGTGAGAGAACTTCAAGCGTGGAACAAGAGTATACTAGCGAAGCTGTGGGGTGATCTTGTTCAGCAAAGACCGAGTGTGTGGCTGCGTTGGTGCTCTTCTAATCACATCCGAGATGCTGGATGGTGGAATATATCAGCTGGAATTCATGATTCTTGGCTATGGAAAATGATAATTCAGGTGAAGGAGGAGGTTAAAGCTTTGATGCCGGAGGATGTTAGTCATTCTCCGAGGCTGGACAGTATACTGAGTGACGGTGGGGGTATATCAGCCTCCAAGCTGTATGATGTACTCAGGCATAGAGGCCAAGAGACTGGATGGGGGTGTGTAATCTAGGAAAGACCACAAAACCGGAAGTGGGCATTTATAACGTGGCTAGCGGCGAAGAAACGACTCCAGACTGGGCATGTAGCTAAGCATTGGCTAGGAGAGGCTGCAGCGACTTGTGCACTCTGTCATGAGGCCGAGGAAACTGTTGAGCACCTTTGGTTCGCCTGCCCCGTTATTCTCGAAGTTCAGCAGATTGTGTTTGGATGGAGTGGTATAGGGAGACGATTTGACAACCTGGAAGAATGGCTGCAGTGGTTCTCGGCTGAGACGAAGACAGCTAGGAAGAAGCCGGTATTCCAGATGAAACTTTTAAGCCTCCAAGCATTGATTTATTTTACTTGGATTTATAGAAACAAGCTTGTTTTTCAACAGGAACCATTCGATGTTGCTGGTTGTGCAGCGCATATCATAGCCAGCTGTCGATCCCGTCTATCCATGACGAACATAGCAACTCGCATGAATAGATCGGATCGAAGGGGCAGTAGCTAGTTTGTTTTTGTGTGGGCTGGTATAGGGTTTTATTACGGTGGAGTATGGATGACTAGATGTGAGGGTGGTAGTCTATGGTGGATGTGCAGGTATAGGGGTGATTGTTTGATAGCGGTATAGAAGGGCTTTTGGGTATAGGTTTTTTTTTTTTTTTTTTTTTTTGAAACGAAAAGAATTTGGCTGAAAGGATAAACCTAGGAGCCAAGAGCATTCAAGAGGATGAAATCACGAAGCTTAGAGTCGTCAGGTGCCAGATGGCTATGGAAGTCAACGTTTAGGTGCGATAAAAGGTCTGCAATACGGTTAGCTTCCCGATAGACATGACGAATCTCTACGAAACTGAAGAAGCCAAGCGTGACTAGACTGTCTGAGACAATCATATCAGAGTCATCTGTTGGCTGTCCAACACCTTTAAGACTGTTAATGATCGTAAGATTATCTCCTTCGATCTCTAGTCTTGTTATGTTTAGTATACGGGCTGCCTGCAAGCCCTTCCAAAGCCCTAGACCCTCAGCGCCTGAGACGGAGGAGAAGGGGGAAGGCCCAGCTCCATAGTATACTGGTTCTCCTTTATAGTTTCTGATAACAAACACATAGGAACCATGTCCATATGATCCCATAGCACCATCGAAATTTAACTTGTAATTCCCGGGTTTCGACGGGACCTATTTAGCCTTTTTCCTTTTTGGATCGGTTTTTGTTGCTGGTTGTTGTTTCAGTGTGCAGTGGGCTTTTGGGTATAGTTTTTTGGCTCCCTTCTGACGTAAGACCCCTTGTTTGGTCTTACCTTTTTGTAAATGGTGTTCCCACCCTATCTATATATTTACCTAGCAACCTGTGCGCTGCTGATGTTTCTCCTCCTCCCTAGCCCTTTGAATTTGTCTTCATCTTCTCCCATCTCTGATCTCTCCTCGAATCAAACCCGTTCCGTTTCCTCCTCATCACGGTACGAAATTACCTGTTAATATGTGCAACATTTAGCTTCAATCAAGTGTGATGTTATTTATGTTTGGGTTAGGGTTTGTTGCTATTCTTGTTTGCTCGGTGTTTAATTGAGGTTTGATTGGAATCGGAACAACTCCTTAATTATGCGGCTATTCGGATTGTTTGGGTTCTTTGGTTTGTTGTGATCCTCTGATCGTTTTGGATTTACAGTGTTTTTGCACATGTAGCATCTATAAATCCAAATGTAGAAAAAAAGGGGTGATTTTGTGATGCAATTGACTCCAGAATACCTAATGAAAGACACATTACTAGCAAGATCTATTCACAGGAGCAATTTGATCCCCATCCTTTTTTAAAAACTTAAAAATAAAATGCCCTATTTATATTGTTTGAAACCTACACCAGAACCTTTAAATAAATGCTAATGTCGATGTTCAACTGATGTTCTAGTGGTTATATGAAAGAGTTAGCTACTTTGAATTGAGCTGGTATGTTTATTTACTACTTTACTTGCTTATTTATATCGGTTTAGCCACAAGCATAATCAGGTTGTTGAGTAAGGGCATCATCACCTGCAGCAATGGCTCATGTCCGAACCACCCCCATAGCGGACTTGGACGAAATCCTCACCTGCATGGAGAACATCCTTGATCTGTGCAACAAGTACAATCTCATTCTCCAAGCGGAGGAAACTCTTTCAACTGGCAAATCCCTCAGCAAGGAAGTACAAGAAGTCCTTGTCCTTTGCTCCAAGTCTAGTGTTGGGCATCAGTTGGACTTGCTCCGCGAGTTTCTCAATGGAAATCCAGTCCAATTTGGCACTGATTTTCCCATCAAGGAGGTTGATCCAGTTGCCAGCCGTATCGACCGAGGAAGGCTCAGAGTTGTGGAGGATCATCTGAATACTCTCGTGTCAAAAGCACGGGGGCTACCTGATGTGGAAGTTGCATCTCTGCAAGCTAATGATTCTGGTGGACTGTCCAAGGAGGTAAACAAATATAGTATTTCCAATTATTTCTTTGATCAACAAACACTTCAGTTGGGGGATTGCTTCTGTTTCATGGCTTCAGTTGGGGGATCAACAAACACTTCAGTTAGTGCTTTAAATTAGGGGAACGAGACCTACACTATAGTTTTCTAACCTTCTTCAACTCTGTTTTGATAAGGAACTGAATCCAGAATGAGTTTGTCATGTTTAAATTGTCTCAATTTTAGATATTTTCAGTTGAACTTAACCTCAAGGAAGAAGTTAGTACAGTTTACCTTACCAATTGTAACATACGCATGAAAATGAGACTTATGATTGATAGCGAATATTAGAACTCTTGTATCTTTTTATGGATGGATGATCCTACCTGCTGGTTCGGCTTTTATCTCTACTCTTTAGTTACTAGTATCTCTTTATATATACATATAAAAAAAAGTGTGATGTTGATTATGTACATGTTTACAATATATTTAGGAAAGTGGGACTAAGGAGGTGGATGAGAAATTGCCACTAGACAAGCCAAGGTATCTTTATGTTTCGGATGGGCTTGTGATCTGTTGCTTGGATCTCCAACAGAGTAAATGCCAGCCTCATGAGTACAAGGATGCTGATAGTATACAGGGTCTTCCTAAAGTTTCTGTCCTGAGGATGCTGGACAAGGGTGATCCTATCTCTGCAGGCTTGTATAAATCGGGTTCTGATGTATACATCATTGGCGGGCAGGTCCTTCCACCAGGCTACCCTGATGTCTCAGATGTGAGGCATTGCAATCTCTGGGGTAGAGGTCTTTACAGATTCCTCATCAAGAAACATGGTTTCAATGGCTCAACCTGTTCCATCCATCGCTTATCTAGGACTGGCTGTACTATCTCCCTCTCTGGGTGCAGTAATATTCCAGAACTGAAGGAGCCAAAAGTCTGGCCTATAGTCGAGAAGATTGATAATGAAATACATGTGATGAGTTCTCTTCCTTTAGTGTTTCCTGGTTGCGATTCTACAGATACCTTTTCCCACGAGTTTCTCAACATTGATGAGGTTGCCAAGGGCTGGACTCAAGTCTCACTGGCCGGCCTTGGATCAAACCTGAACATATCCTCTCACTTGGTGGTGGACGATCACATCTATGCATCAGGAAGAAGAAATGTTGTGATGATATATGAATCCGGTGCCAAGAAGTGGATTACTCGCAAAAAAAGGCGTGATTTTCATCCCTTCTTGATCAAGTACGTGTGGCAATTTCTTGATTATGGATGGGGAAGGTGTGCAGGGGAATTTCTTGATCTAGGACTCTTTATGGTCATTGCAGTAGTGCGGGATGTGGCTGCAATGCCTCGTGATGATTCAGCACATGTAGTAGCCTACCTTGTCACCTTCTGGGGGCGGGTTATTTGTTTTCAGCGGTTGCCTAATTTTTATGAGGAGCACCTGCGGCCCTGCAAGGTCAAGGTGGCTACAGTGATCAAGGCTGACGAGTTAGGGAAGACAATGTGCACCATTGTTCATGGACGACAAACCTGTGGCGATGATTTTGACCAAGGGAGATATCTTTTCATTAATACCTTCACTGTAGAGGCACTTACTCGTGTTTGCATTAAGGTTCAAGAGATCAAGCAACAAATGAACAAATATTCTTGCGCCGTTGAAACGGAGTTTGTGCGGGTTGTTGTCAAGGACAACTATCTGTATAAGATGGATAAAGTACCAGAGTCTAACCCTACAGGATGTGATTTACCAGAGTTTTCCTTTATCCAGGCTTGGTTCCCTTAGTACAGTAGTTGTAGCTTCCCATGACTGGTCTCATTTTCTGTCTTAAAATACTTTACCAAGGTAAATTGAGACAGAAAATGAGACTTATGATCGATAGCGAGTTTCAGAACTCTTGCATCTGTTTATGGATGGAAGATCCTACCTGCTGGTTCGGCTTTTATCTTTAGTTACTTGTATCTATTTATATACATTACAAAAGTGGGATGTTGATTATGTATCTGTTCAATATATGTAGGGAAGGGAGACTAAGGAGGTGGATGAGACATTGCCACTAGACAAGCCAAGGTATCTATATGTTTCGGATGGTCTTGTGATCTGTTGCTTGGATCTCCAACAGAGTAAATGTCAGCCTCATGAGTACAAGGATGCTGACAGTGTAGAGGGCCTTCCTAAAGTTTCTATCCTGAGGATGCTGGACAAGGGTGATCCTATCTCAGCAGGCTTGTATAAATCGGGTTCTGATGTATACATCATTGGCGGGCAGGTCCTTCCACCGGGCTACCCCAATGCTCAAGATCTCAAGATGTGGGGAACTAAGCCATGGGGAGCCGATCTTTACTTATATCTCATGCGGAGACATCAGTTGAATGGTTCATCCAGATCCATCCATCGCTTATCAGGGGCTGGCGATACTCTATCTCTCTCTGAATCTGGTGGTATTCCGGAACTGCAGAAGCCCCAAGTATGGCCTATAGTTGAGAAAATCAATGGCCAAATACACGTGATCGACTCCCTTCCTAAGAAGATTCCTTTCTGCAACACAAGACATACCTTTACCCACGAGTTTCTCACCCTCGAAGAGGCTGCCAAGGGCTGGACCCAAGTCTCAACAGGCAACCTTCCAATAATGGATATGATATCATCTCACTTGGTGGTGGCCAACCGAATCTATGCAGCAACAGATTCCAAAAAGGTTTGGATATACGACTCTGAGGCCAACGAGTGGATATCACGTAGACCACGCGAAGATTTCCATCCATTCTGTATCAAGCATGTGTGAGATTTCATTCACTATGGAACTGGAAGATGCGCAATGGAATTCCTTGATCTCTTTGTGGTTATTGCAATAGTGCAAGATGTTGCTGCTGTGCCTCGTGATTGTTCGGCGCAAGCAGTTGCCTACCTCGTCACCTCGTGTGGACGGGTTATCTGTTTTCAGCGCCTTCCTCATTTCTACGAGGAGCGGCTGCAGCCTCGCTTCTTCAATGCAGCAACGGTGGTTCATGTCGATGAGCTAGGGAGGGCGATGTGCGCCATTGTCCAGGGACGGACACCTTATGATTTCGACGAAAATGGAGATTATCTTTTCATTAACACCTTTCATGTGGAGGTTTTATCTCATGCTTGTACCAAGGTTGCAGAAATCAGGGAACGAATGAGTGAATATTCTTGCGCTGTTGAGATGGAGTTTGTGCGGGTCGTTGTCGAGGACCGCTATATGTATAAGATGGATCATGAGCCCAAAACTGAGGGTGAGAGGTGCGACATAGCCGAGTTTCCCTTTCTTCAAGCTTGTTTTCCCTAGTTAGCTTAAGATCGGTTATCTTAGTTTTCACTTTCTGGAATTTCATTTGCATATGATGGGGTTCTTCTTTGATTGACACTGTAGCATGTGATTTTAAATCAAGTTATCACATTTTGATCTGCCTAGAAAGCTGTTAGTATTGTATTGATCAAAATGTTTTGTTAGAACTTAGAAGTAGAAACTTTGAAGCAGTGATTAAGATGTGTATATATATATATATCAGTCTAAATTGAATGTGGGTATGAGAATGGGTTCTTTGAATCATTGGTCAAGTCATTTTGGTAAGAGCTAAAAGTTTTCTATTTGCCATGGTTTATAATTTCTTCAAGAGTGCAAGCTACATTATTGAAATCAGGAGCATCGAAGGCGAACCCACTGGTTCCTGTATCGAGCCGAGATCGATCCCCTCTTCAGATCTATTATTGTTGAGAGAATATGAAGAGTTCAACGTTGAAAATATGAATGAATAAGGCTTAGTATATAGTCTGGTAGACTACTAGCGCACAATTGCTTGTACACAACCCTTAGTCACGAGTTCCAACAGACTTCAGTATTTATTATTTTTTTTTCTAATAAGCTAAATTGAGAAATACTTCAAAAGATAGGATCTTCACGAGAAATCAACCGATCAACGTGTATATATGCTTTTTTGCACAAAAAAGAATAATTATTTATATACTTTTCCCAATCAAGTCAAAAGTTAAAAGATTATCCATGATAGGTAATGAGAACTCCTTTTTTCTTCACATCAATTCTTAGCTTTAGTCCTGCCACTAATTGCTCTTCCAACTGTAATTAACTTCATTTCTCACCATTTTGATTCCATTGCCCTTTTCATTTTCAAAATTTTAATTTGGTGGTTAATCTCGATCTTTTTTGTTGTTTTTCTTTTATGACGAGGAATTAATCCACCTTTAATGGTAAACCCCGAACACGTGACACATGCAAACCGGATTTTAACTCAAGGAAAGAGGCGTAGGCAGAGATCGAACACGTGACCTCCTTACCTCTCTCCTTGCTCCTTACCACTGAGTCACTCCGACTGCAGCTTTTGTTGCTATTTATCTTGCAGAGTTGGTGTGCCAAAAAAAAACCTGCGTATCTATTTAAAAAAAGTTATAAAACTAATTTATTTTATGGTGAATATAGTAAAATTTTATGGTGTAAATGTTGTTTAAAAATTACAATATCATTTTCAGTACGTCGAATTTTTTTTCAAAAAATAATAATCATATATGTTATCATTACCACATAATCAAAGGAAAATAAGAACACAATCTCTCACCAAGCAATCAAGTTCATACCAAAAGAAGTAAATACAAAAAAATTTCACCAAAAAAAAAAGAAGTAAATACAAAAAAAAAAAAAAAAAAAAAACTCTAGATGTTTCTGAAGGGGCCATTGGTTATGGGAGTTCCAGATGAGATCTTAATACTATCCATATGTGTGCTTTCATAAACCGGCAAACCACCACCACAATACCCCAACTGATGATGATCATAGTTCAACTTCAGCTCGAAAAGATCCGAGCTCGAATCACTTTCGCCCCCATCCTCGTCTACAAACCTCTTGAATTCCTTGCTCTCTTGTGATGCCCTCTTCTCCGACACCGCCACATGGCGCTCGAAGTCCCTCGACGACCGCTTCTCCGGTAGCCCTTTAACGAGCTTGAACTTGTCATCCAACCAATCCAAGCTCGCACCACCGTGTTGTACCTTCGCACTAGACACAATGTTGGTGTGCTTGTATGCCTTGATGGGTGTGTTGGCCAAGTAAGGAGGAGGGGTTCGGAAGCCCGAAATACTAGGGCAAGATTCGATCGATTTTGATTCGATGTCGCTCATTGATGTCCTCTTCGCCCTTGGGGCGGTGGTGGTGGGCTTTCGGGATACAAACGCAGCTGAAAATGAGGCGGCAGTGGAGCTCGCGGAGCTCCGGAAATGGCTGATGCTGCTCCTCCTCCGCCTCCTCCACCCACTAGGGCTCTCCTCCTCAACAAGGTCTTTGACCGATTGAGGGGATGATTTTGATTGCTTCTTTCTCTTGGAGACGGTTTGGCTTATGAGGGAGTTGAAGAAGCTTGCTAGCTTGCCGCCGGGGGAGCTTGGGCTCTTGTGTTTCTTCTTGTCTTTGGGTGGGTTTAGGGCGTCTAAGAAGGTGTCTTGGGGTGGCTGGTGGTGGTGGTGGTGGGTGTGTCTTAACATCATGGTGGGCATGTCTAGGCTTGCCCTCCCATGGCCCAGCCCTATCTTGTGGGATAGGGTTGTGCTGCGGTGGCCGAGGCTTTCGGTCGCGGTGGAGAAGTACCGCTCGGCTTCGAACACGTCGAGCTCGATGGATTCGTTCCTCCGGTGGCACGATCTCCGTCGAGCCTTGTCGGTCCAGTAGAAGCCTGATGCCATGTAGTTTAGGTCTTGGGGTGACTTTATTTTGTTGGTTGTGTGTTTTTGTGGTTCAGAAGGAGAGACGGAGCTCTTGCGCTTGTTTGAGTAGTATAGTGGGTTTGTAGGGAGATTGATGGGAGTAGTGGGAAAGAAATGGTCGCTTTATAACCAATGCCACTTTACTATACTTGCTCCAAAAGTAAATCTCTCACGTAACCGGAACTGAGTATGTAAATTATGGTCACTCAAGATTAACCGGCAAAAAGGATTTGGGATCAGTGTTCCCTCTGTATAAAGAGCCCTTCATTTTGAGAGGTTCTTCCTACGTTATTGTTGGTGAGACTCGATCCCTAATTTCTTGCTTCAAATATCACCCTTATGATCGGTTGAGTTAAGTCCAATGCAGACACCACTTTACTACGTTTAGGCTGCTGGGGATTGAGGCTCACTTTAGTCTTATCTTAGAAATTTTATTTATTTGAAATTTCAAGATCGGTTTTTCTACAAGACATAGGATAAGGGTAATAATTTTTAGAAATATTTTTAAAATTTTGATTAGTTTATCTTTTATTTTAATTAGATTCATTAGATTCTTAATTAGGGTCGGTTATTTGTTTGGTTGGGAATTTTTTTTAATTTAGAATCTGATTTTATACTCAGAAACACCGTTTCAGATTTTAAAAAAAGAAGAAAAAAGACCGTTTCAAGATTAAGTATATGATTTTGTACGTAAAAGATGATTTTGATCAATTGGAGCTGACCCTCACACCGCAACATTTTCCCAGGGGATTAATTAACATTATAATATAAGTTAATTAACCTAGCTATTAGAGTATTAGCCTATTAGGTGAATGGATAAATCTCCTACATTTGATTTGACGTACCCAAAATGTTTAAAAACATATAAAAATAAACAATTATGATTGTGATCAATATATACACAATATCTACTCCAATCTAGCTAGCTAGTTATAGCCTTTTCATTAGCAATATTAATTTGAACTTTTAAGTGTTACTATGAAGTAAATTAAGTAATAATTTAGAGGGAATTATGAAATGTCTTACTTGGCCACTTTACAAGGCAAGGCACAAAGGGTTTGGGACTTTGTAAGTGGCATAGTAGTTTTACTCATACGATTCACTGAGATTCAGTTTTATGCCACTTCGATTCGTAAAAGATAAAACAAACAACAAAGGATTTGTGCCTTTGTATGGTAGCTTGAATTAAGGAATTGTTTCGTTTTTATAGTAGATTTTTTTTTTTTTTGAATTTATCAGTTATTTTAAATCCGTGTTAATTGTACTTTACCAATGTATCTCTACATATACATTTATCAATATCTACATATACATTTATCAATAAACCTTCTTCTAAAACACGGTTTATATATAAAGGACAAAAGCTTTATTGGTAGTGCATTGTGGGGGGCAACAACCAAAGTGTTGTGTTGCTTGGCTTTGGATTCTTAGCTTCATCCAGTGTATGTGTTGTTAGTACTCTCCTTTGTGTTAAACAGTAAATCTTGTTTTCTTCTTTACCCTTTTTACTGTTTTAATTTGTCTTTGTGGATCTCAAATGATGGAGATTCCGATCTGTTTGGTACCAAACTACATAAATCGCACATATTTATATCATTTTTACACAAATTTATCTTTTTATATCTTGGAAAATGTTTGAGGTATTAAAAAATAAATATATCTGTATTTATATCTATATCGATCTATCTATATAAACATGAAAGGGCAAACAAAGCTGGTTAGTAATCAAGCTTGATATGGAAAAAATCTATGACAGAGTAGATTGTAGTTTTACCCAATAAGTATTGACAAAATTTGGTTTCAACTCCAAATTTATAAACCTGATCCTGGAATGTGTCGATCACTACGGTCTCCTTCTCTATTTTAGTAAACAACGCTCCTACATAACCCTTTAAGCCCACTCGAGGTCTATGCCAGGGGGACCGGGGACCCCCTGTCCCCTTTCTTATTTATCCGGCTGAAATCCTTACAAGAAAACTTGCATTGGAAGCAAATTTTCTGTGGAAAATGGAATTGGCTTCCAATTTGGCTGTATAGGCCCCCCTGAATCCCCCCCCCTCGCATTTGCTGATGACATTATTATATTCTCCAAAGGAAATGCCTCAGGATGTGCCAATGTGAAGAAAATAGTAGATGATTATTGTCGAATAATATCGGGCCAATTAACAAGTAAACTAACATAAATCGGCCTTTCAGGCTACGTCTGACGTATCCCGTTCGCGAATAGCATAGATTGAAGGGAACCTGAATATTTCGAACGAGACAAATTTGAAAAAATATCTGGGATACTCGCTTATTAATGGAAGAGTCACAAGACAAACTTTTGAGGAAATTATATGCAAATCAAAAGACCAACTAAGCAAGTGGCGTGCTAACTTACTCTTCCAACAAGGGAGGACTACACTTATAACAACAAATTTAATGGCGAAACCCCTATATGTAATGCCGAGATTTCTTCTTCCAAGAGCTATACGTAAAGAATTAGATCAAATCAATAGATCTTTTTTCTGGAATAAAGACGCTCAACATAACCCTCTCATTTCATGGGACAAGATATGCAGACCCAAGAATCGTGGGGGACTTGGCAACACGCTCTCTCATGTGCAACCCACCTGGTCGGATTGGCACTTGAACAATTTTTTTCCTTAGTCTGAGCAGCTTAATCTTAGGTCATCCTTTTTTTTTGCTTCTGTTTTTACAATCATTTTTGTCATTCTCAGTCTCCATTAGCCCTACTCGAAGCTGGAAAATCGTCTTGACTCGAACTTGCTCTGATACCAAGTGAAATTCGAAAAAAACCCGGTCGAGTCATATGAAAATGAGAGTCATGTCAGATTTATTTGTTTTTAGCTATAAGGCCGGATCCGCCCTTATAATACAAAAATTTAAGACATTGTACGTATATGATATTTACCTTTCCTTAGAGGATCCCCAACAGCTCATCTAAAAAATCTCTAAAATAAAGAACAAAATAACAAAATCTCTAAAAAATTTATACCACAACTCTAACATATTCTCTATTATACAAATTGCTACATTTATTATACACTATAATAGATGCATAAATTCATAATTTAATAAATAAAATTCCAATAACTTCATTAAATCAACAGGTAACAACCAATGAACAAATAGATAGGCATTGAAAAGGGTGAACGGATTAAATTTTACAGATTCTAACTCTTCCTCTAAATTTAGAGATTTTTTTTCTCTTTCCTCCCATTTCTCTATTTTACAGATTGGTTTAGAGAAGTTGTTGGGGTTAAAAAACTCATATTTTCTCTAAAATTGTCCATTTTCTCTATTTTACAAGAGCTGTTGGGGATGCTCTTATATTTTGGTTTGATTTTTTCCATTCCAACTTAGTGTGAGATGATATTAAGGTCGATGACTTTTATCCCCAAAGATCACATCTATATATAAGTAAAAATTCCATTATTATTAATTTTGTGTTCTTTTTATATTTGATGTTGGATAACTCTATATACCAATCAACATGGCAACATGGTATTACTTTTGTCACTTTGGTTATGATATATACACTCCATAAAAAAGAATAGTTGCAATTCATAATGATGATTGATCATCAATGCAATTGAATTAATGCTCATTAACATTGTTTAGTTTCAATCATCATGATGATCATCATCTGAATTAAGATCTTATAATGCTTTCAATTATCTTCAACATCTAATGAACACATTTGGTAAGAATTAAATTAAAGGTTAAACTTCATTTCAATCTCTATCATTCCCCTATGATGACAAGAGCTGTAGTAGTACTATCATATATTCTCTTACTAAATCTAAACCTTTATCTTTTTAGTTCTAATCAATATAGACTACACTTGGTTAAGTCTCTAAGTGGAAAAGGTCTAATTGGAAATAAAAACATACAGTACTGATAATGTTCCCATATGATATGGTTCTCTTCTCTTATCCTGTCACAGTTTGCAACTCTCTGAGAGGTCACTCTCTATATATTATTTGTGTCCACTTGACTAAATTTTGCTTTTTTTTTTAACAAGATAAGATTACGGTAATATCAAACTCTGCTGATCTACCACTCAATAACAACGTTATTTCGAATGAGTGATGAACTAGCTCTAGATGGGAAGGTCCAAGGCAAGCAGTGCCCATCGAAACGGCATGTTATGTTTTCTATCATTATATTATTCATAGTCTGAACTAGAGTTTTAAGAGTCTATATAAACTCTTTAAACACCTTTACTTAGTATGATCTGAAACTCTATTGACTCTTAATAAATTCAGTTATCCTTTCTGTCACGGATTAGATATAACACATTGTTGTTAAACCCCACTAATATGTGTTATTATTGTTCTTATTCTCAAATCTTTCATCTCCGTTGCCAATTAATTTTATGATGAAATATTATCGTGCTTATGTGTTGACCTCCAACCTGACAATGAGACACGGTTAAAATACTTACCTAGAGAATAATGGACATATATAGTAGTTGCCTAGTTGGTAAGAATAACTCAACCATCAATGTTCAGTACAAGTACACATTCCTTAGTTGGCAGCTCATCATACCTAAGATGATCCAAAAATTCACAGGCCATATATATAAAATAAGATTGCAGAAAAACTAAAACACATAACATGTATTCCATTTAATCCTAAGAGTTGTGTATGATCACATCAAATATGTTTATATATGTTAAGAGTTAGACCATGAAGGGATATCTCATAGAAAGTTAACACATAAAAACTGAATTCATTGGCCTTTTATGCTTGGATTTAACCGATTCGTCCAACGGAAATCGTACAACTGTGATCTCCCTGTCCAACGGTGGGGCGCCAAGTGTCGGTACGAGCATATATATGTTGTTGTATAGTCTTCCTCCTGCCTGATAATATGTGAATAAATCTGTGTGCAAATGTAAGGTTGCTTTCTTTAACTATGCACCATGCATTTTTGTGTTGGTGGTGAAGGCCATTGGTGATGGTTTCCTTATGGAGGTGGAAAATGAGGTATCGGATGAAGTTAGTTGCTCTGGTGTTTTCAATATGGACTTTGATCGGAGAGGTTGGTGGGCCTATTGGGCTTGCAATGGGCCCACCTGATCTAATTATTTTATGTCTCGTTCTTGTGTTTGAAATTTATTGAATGAAGGGGAAAAACCATTTTGAGGCATTTTTTAATGGGCAAAATTGCTTCAAATAATCACATATTTATATTTTAATTAATATAAATTGTTTCAAATAATCACAAGAGACATGAAGTCTCATCTGACGCAATTAAAAATAAAATAAATTTTTTTATATTGCACCAAAAAAAAATATTATTATTATTATGTTTTTAAATACTTTTCAGATACGAAGAGATAAAGAAGTTTCATGTCTATCGAAAACTTAAACAATACAAGAGCTCGTTTGGTTAATAATTAAAAAATCGAGGAAGTTTTTTTTTTTGGTTCATATATAGATAGACACTTATGCCATTACAATATTGAAAAGGAGGATTCTAACTCGTGATCCATTGGTCACTACATGTCATCCTTACCAGCTAAGCTAGTAAGGCTTGACGAAATCAAGAAAGTTTAAAAACCTAGGAAGTAAGGTAAATATATGTGTTTGGTTGCTTTTTCGAATACTTAAAAACAAATGAATTTAGCTTCTTGAAAATTTTAATTCCTACAAAATGGGAGAATTTTACCTACATGGGGGACTGATAAGTTTCAATTCCACCCTTTTTATATGGAAAAAATCAACTTCCTCCATTTAAATTCTCCACCTTTTATAATATAACCAAATAAATTTATAAAATTCATAGGAATTATAATTCATAGGAACTGAATTTATGGGAAGTAACTTCCTACTTCCTATGTACAACCCCAAAAGTCTAGTATATAATGTTAATTTTTAGTGAGCTACTTCTTTTTATTTCCAATTAATTTTAATTAATAGTATAAAATTTCACCACATGTATTAGCTAAGTTACTAACATACTCTCTCTGTTAATTAAAACTTGACGTTTTACTATTTACGGACGTTTTTTTAGGTGTTAAAAATTATATAAAATATTTTATATAGTTTTTATCATTCTAAAAAAACATGCATGAATAGTATACTATCACAACTAATTGAGTGATCTTGAAAGAGCTTATAATATCTTTCTTTTATGAGTTTATTTGTATAAGTTTAATTCAAACTAATCAACTAATGTATTATTTAATTGTATAATATTAATTTATTTTTAAAACATCGCACCATGGCCCGTGAAATGTACTAGTTTTAATAATTTAAAATATTTTTAAATAAATTGTTCATAAATTTGACAATTAAAAAAATTATAAATTTAATATTATAATATATTTGATAATTACTTTAATAATTTAAAATCTTTAAACCAAATTATTAATAAAGTTGAAAATTCAAAAAATTATTAATTTAATTTTTCAATTATATTTGATAATTACTTTTAATAATTTAAAATATTTAAACTAAAATTTTAATAAATATGATAACTAAAAATATTAATTTAATTTTCTAATTATATTTGATAACTAATTTTAATAATTTAAAATATTTTAATAAAATTTTAATAAATTCAACAATTGAAAATAATTTTTGATGTACTTATATAAATATATTTTATAATTAATTTTAATTAATAATTAAAAATATTTGAATTAAATTGTCAATATTCAATCATCTTGAATCTTTTAATTAAAATCTATTAAGGAAAATTTTAAAAAATGAAATGATTTCTCAATTAAGTTGTACACTTGTCGAATTTTTTTTCGAAATATTCACTAAAAATTAAATATTTACAACTTTATTCACACTTTTAAACTATTTACAAAAATATTCATTTTTTGCAGGGGAGTCAGAGAAACGCGGGTTGAAACCGCGTTTCATTTGTAAGGTTTAAATTTTAAAACGGAAAGAAAAACAGATAAAAATTAAACGAATAAAACGCGGTTTGAAACCGCGTTTTATTCTTTTTATATTTTTTAATTATATAAAACAAATAAAAAAATTTAAAAAAAAGGTAAAGCGCGGTTTCAAACCGCGCTTTACTGTTCATCGTCTTCCTCGACCAAAAGACAAGGACTGGAGGCCGGTGACGGTTCGGAGGTCGGGGAGAGGGAGGGAGGCAGCGGCGAGGGTGGCCGGCGAGGGTGGCCGGCGCTGGTGGCAACAGAGGTCGAGCAGAGGGAGGGAGGTCGGGCAAAGCGAGGGTGAGCGAGGAGGGGAGCGCAACGCCTGTTCGGATTCCTTCTCCAGCGGCGGCCCGAATTCGGGCAATTGGAGGAGGAGAGACGGATGCAGACCAGAGGAGACGGACTCTTGCCGGAGGAATCGGAGTCGGGAGTGGGAGTCATCCCTCTTGCCGGAGGAATCGGAGTCGGGAGTGGGAGTCATCCCTCTTGCCGGAGGAATTGGAATCGGGAGTGGGGGCTCGAATCGAAGTCGGGATTCGTTCAATTGAAGACGGATCCGGCAAAGATTCTGAAAATTGGAGGAGGAGGAGACTGGTGTGGCCTGTGGGTTCGGATTCCGGACTTCTCCGTCGGAGATCGAGACGGATGCGGATGGAGAATACTGAGCCGTCGACCTTCCTCCCTCTGCTCGACCTCTGTTGCCACCAGCGCCGGGCACCCTCGCCGGCCACCCTCGCCGCTGCCTCCCTCCCTCTTCCCGACCTCCGAACCGTCACCGGCCTCCAGTCCATGTCTTTTGGTCGAGGAAGACGATGAACAGTAAAGCGCGGTTTGAAACCGCGCTTTACCTTTTTTTTTATTTGTTTTATATAATTAAAAAATATAAAAAGAATAAAACGCGGTTTCAAACCGCGTTTTATTCGTTTAATTTTTATCTGTTTTTCTTTCCGTTTTAAAATTTAAACCTTACAAATGAAACGCGGTTTCAACCCGCGTTTCTCTGACTCCCCTGCAAAAAATGAATATTTTTGTAAATAGTTTAAAAGTGTGAATAAAGTTGTAAATATTTAATTTTTAGTGAATATTTCGAAAAAAAATTCACACTTGTCATCATTTTATGGGTTTCGAATATGGGAAGGTGCTCAATATATTGGGGCACTCCAAATTTGGAGAGGTTGCCCACAATGATCGAATTCCCTAAATCGGATGAAAAAGTAAAATCGGAAGAGGGCTCCGACCATTGTGGATGCTCATACTCGATCTACCAATCAAGCCAAACAAACTTTCTTTTTCCCAAACGATAACAGAAATAAGCAGCAATAGGCTGATCGACATACATGCTAGTTGTAATGATACAACCAGAAATAAGCAAAAAGCAAAAGAAAAAACCCAAATATAAAAGATTTCAACAAAGAAGACCAGAAATAAGCCAAACAAACTTTAATTTATAACTGTTAATTCCTTTTAATACTATTTTATCATTTTAGTGTTAAAATTAGTAAAATCTATTTATTAAAAAAACTATATAAAATATTAGGTTTTTTCTTCTGCTCTACCCCACCCCATACCCCATTACCCTGGCTCTACCCCAGTATATATATGCACAATATTATGATTAATTAATGGGTGATAATATTTTCACCGCTAATTTTTACTATTTACACCGCTAATCACCGCATAGGTTTGCGGTAGCTTTAATGACAGTCAACGATCCCACTACATAGGTATACGGTGGGCCACCGCAATACTTTACGGTGGGCCGAGGAGTATACATGCCCAAAACCGTCAGCATAACGATCCAAAACCGTCGCCATAACCCACCGCATATGTATACGGTGAGTTTGAACCGTCGCCATAACAACCCAAAACCGTTGCCATAAAGGTCCAAAATCATCGCCGTAACCCACTGCATAGGTATGCGGTGAGTTATGACGACGGTTTTGGATAACTTCTACAAACGGTTTTCAATTGCCCAAAAACCCACCGCATGTATACGGTCGCCATAACCCACCGCATAGGTATACGACTATACGGTGAGTTCGTATACGGTCAACGGATCCATCGCATGTATATACGGTGGGTCTGAGAGAAAGTGGATTAAGATCACTGCATACCTATGCGGTGATTAGCGGTGAAAATAGTAAAAATCAGGCCCGTGCTTTAATAGGTTCACACTGTTCGAACAGGGCCCCAAAATGTTGGGGGCCCATATGTGTGGTTAGGTATATATAATACTATGTGATAAAAAGCCCATTTACTCATCATTTTAAGCCCAAATCAAGCCTACACTCAACTTTACCCATTTTTTTTAAGAAAAGGAAAAAAAGAGACCTAAAAAAATAGGAAGAAAAAAGTGAAGTCTTCTTCTATTCTCCGTATTCCATTAACACCTAACCTAATAAAAAAAATTAACGTCTAACTTATCAGGCTACCAGAGCCGATTCATCTTCCTCCTCTTCTCCATCATCAATGGTAGCGTGGTTTTAGTTTTAATTTTCCAATTCACAAACTTCATTAATTGTAAGTGGGCAAAATTTTCAAGTGAATTGTTTATGCTAGCTTTTAATTTCAAGACTTTTTTGGTACTTTATATAATCGTTACAATTATTTTCGAATTATATAATGAAAAATTGTTTTTTTTTTCTTTTATTTATCGCTATTTGATTTAGTTGAACCATTTTTAGAACAGGCCCCCCAAAACGTTGGCACGGCCCTGGTAAAAATTAACGGTGAAAATATCTGCCCCGTTAATTAATGCAGGCTACATACACATGAAGTTATTTCTTGTGATAATAAGGCTGTGTATGGTAGACATTTTTAACCGGTTAAAAATAAGAATTTTTAGCGGTTGAAATTATAAGCCGGTTTAATTGGGGTATGGGAGGCAAAATAAGTCAAAAACAGGTTAAATTAATTGGTTTAAATATAAGCCGGTTGGAGCAGCTTATTTTGGAGCTTATTTTTCCATAATTACAAATTTACCCCTTCTCTTTTATCTTATTTGGTTTGAAAGTACCACAATACCCCTAATAAAAACCAAATAAATCCCACTTTTTACAAATAAACTGTTTTTCGCCCCATACGGAGTTTATATTTTTACATAAATTTTTAACTACTTTTATCAACAGTTTATAAATTTTACACTGTTTATAATTTTAGTTAGTTTATTAACTCCGTCCCATACGAACTCTAAGTATACCAACGAGGCGAAAGAGAAAAACAATAGGGTGATCTCGATCGCTTCGATCTGTTGGCCCTAATACGCACATTATGCTTTAACTTAATACTTTTTCTGAAATGAGATTTGAATCACTTTGCACAAAGCAACTATACATGTTATTATGTTAAGGTTTGATTCAACCTTCTCCGACCCAGAGGATAAGAGATTGATTGGTCGACGATCGGTCTCGGTTTCAATCCGATGGACCGCTAGCTAACTATAGCTAGCAACACTTAAAGATGAAGCAATGCATATTTTGTACCGTGGGTTTGTTGTGAGCTTGTTAGGGATGTGTCAGCTTTCTATGTTATATTAACATGCCATATACCTAACTCATGTACGTGATTGCTCATATCAATCACTCATCTAACTCTACTATATCGATCTCAAGAATAGCGCGCTAGGTTCGTCTTCACTACCCACGGTTGACTTATGTTGTACCGCTGCCATGCGGTGCTGCTTTAGGACTTCGCCTGTTGTGTACGTCCTCATCTCGTTTGGTTTAGTTGTGTTTAATTTTGCCTTTGTAGAGTGTTTTTAATTACCTGTATTTTGCATCATCTTTATATTTTATGTTTGTTTAGATGGTTATCCGTCTGCCGACTTGTCGACCTTCGAGATTCAAGTATGTCTGACCTCGAATTTTTACCTAATAAAAAAAAATCGATCTAGAGAATACAAGCATAATAGCTTTAATTAACATGATTAGTTTACGTTGATTATATATATTAAAGTCGGGTGGGTTAATCAACGATGGTGATATACCTACATACACCTTTGTAGTAAACCCAAAATATAAAACCGACAAGGTTTCATCTTAAAACTATTTGGCAAGACAAGAGGAGTTATTGTTGTACAATCTCTTTTCATTCCGTTTAATATGAGATAATACCTGTTATGTTTTGTAATTCTTGTAATAAGTTGTAACACAAGACATTGGTTTATTTGGTTTTCTAAGATGCACTAGGAATCTAGGACAGGTTCTCTATAGGCTCTACTAGACTTAGCCATTGCCATGGTCAAGGAAAAGCACATTGGACCCATGGTTGCACCATGATTAGGTCCAATGGCTAGCCTTGAGCCATCAGGTGAAGCTAAGTGTGGTTATGCCTTATTAGAGTTATGTTGTTGGGTCTGTTTGTGGTTGTTGCTTGCAGGCTTGAGCTCACGCGAGATTTGGGCCTATTCCATCTGGCCCAAATCTGAGCCCAGCTCTCTTGGCTCTCTATTGACCGTTGTAACCCTAAGCCTATATAAGCTCTCTTCCGGATGCCTTTGAGAACTGTAGCATCGTCTCACTCTCTCTGGTAAGCCAAGGGGCGATTAGGGTTTGGGAGAAAAACACAAGGGTCCGGCTTTCTGGCCACCCAACGTCGGCGATTCTCTTCAAGGGTGCTCTTCTGGGTTGATGCTACCTGAGTACCTGCTTGGTTGACGAAGAAGAAGAAGAATGGAGGGTTCTGCAAGGAGAAATCTCCCCTGAGATTTCTCGGTGTCCTTCACGGACTTTCTCTAACCCTATTCCTCGTTTATCTTCTTAGTCCTTGTTTGTTAGAATCGCGTCTTAGATCTAGTGCATCTAGAACCTCTGTAACCTGTCTTGAACCTTTGGTTGCTTAGTGAAATTGGGCGAACCTCCCCTCCTGAGGTTCCGCGGATGTAGGGAAACCGAACCGCGTAAACAAAGCTTTGTGTCTCTCGTTTATGCATGTTTATCACTTTACTTGAGTTTGTCGAAAGCTATTCGAAGTGAGAAACCCTAGATCGAACAAATTGGTATCAGAGCCTAGGCTTGACTCTTTTTCGTTTACGAAAAAGAGTTGAACCGGCCTTGATCCTTTGAGCTTCCGCTGGATCTAGAGTTTACTGTCTTCGTTTAGTTTGCTTTTGTGTTTTCTGTTCTCCAGTAACAAGAAAAACCAAAAAATAAGCTTTGTTTACTTTAGGGTTTCCTAGATCTAGCCTTCATTGCATTATATTCCTTGTTTTAAGTTATCTCTAACTTAGATCTGTGTTTTTCTATGGCAGAGAACACTGTGAGGATGAAGCCCTTCGATGGGTCCACTGACTTTGCCATGTGGCAAGTCAAAATGAAGGCTGTGTTGATAAAGGAGAAGTGCCGGAAGGCTGTGAAAGAAGCCTATCCTGTTGGCACAACAGATGCATCCAAGTCTGAAATGGATGAGCAAGCTCATTCAGAGATAATGATCAGGTTAGCTGACGACGTAGCTCGTCAGGTGGTGAGTAAAACTACTGCTAAAACTCTCTGGGAGGCACTTGAGTCTCTTTACTTGACTAAGTCCTTGCCTAGAAAGATATCTTTGCTGTGTCGTTTGTTCACCTTTAAAATGGATGTTAACCTGTCATTAAATGAAAACTTGGATAAATTTCTTAGACTTACTCAAGAGCTTGAAAGATGTGATGATAAGGTTAAAGATACTCATCAAGCTGTTTTGTTATTAAACTCTCTACCTGCACAATTTGACACTTTTAAGGATGTGATACAATTCAGTAATGAGGACTTGAGTAAAGAAAAAATTCTTGAGTCCATTATTGAGAAAAATGAGATTATGAAAGTGTTCAAAACCAAAAATGAAAAGAAAGCTGAAAACAATGTGAAATCTGAGGCTCTCTTTACTAAGGCTAAGAGTAAAAACAATAACAAGAAGTCTAAGAAGAAAGATAAGGAAAAAGATGAGTCTAGTTCTTCTGGGGAAGGTAACAGTAACAAAAATTGCCATTACTGTGACAAACCTGGGCATTTTATTAAAGACTGTTATAAAAAGAAAAAGGCTGATGAAAACAAGAAGAAAAAGGAAACTGCTGCTGTTCTTGAACAACAATCTGATTATTCCCATCAATTGCTTGTGTGCTCTTCTGATGTGCCTTCTAATACTTGGATTTTAGACTCTGGTTACACTATTCATGCTACTCCTGATAGATCTATGTTTAGTTCTTTTTCTGAGTATGATGGTGGTGATGTTTTGCTTGGTGATGACACTGCTTTGTCTATTAAGGGTATTGGAAATGTGCCTATTAGAATGTTTGATGGGAAAGTCAGGGTTCTCCAAAAGGTCAGGTGGGTACCTGACCTTAAGAGAAATTTGATGTCTGAATCCATTTTGGATGATTCTAAGTATCACATTAACACTTACAGTGGAATTAAGGAAGTCTCTAAAAATGGGACTATACTTATACGCAGTATCAAGAAAAGAGGGCTATACTGTGTTATAGGCACTCCTGAACTGAACTGTACCACTGTTAAGGATGGTGTGGCACTTGATCATACCAAACTTTGGCACTCTAGACTTGGTCATATTGGCTTTAATGGTTTGAATCACCTGTTTAAATCTGGCATGATTAATTCTAAACCTGTTGATCTGAAACTGTGTGAGGGCTGCATCTATGGTAAGAAATCTAGACATGCTTTTCCTAAGTCTTCTTATGTTGCAACTAAACCTCTTGAGTATGTGCATTCTGATTTGTGGGGTCCTGCTCAGATTGATACTATAGGGGGTAGAAAATATTTCATATCTTTTATAGATCATTACTCAAGAAAGGTGTGGGTTTATTTGCTTAAATCAAAAACTGAAGCTTTTGATGTGTTTAAGACTTGGAAGTTGCATGTTGAAAATGAATCTGACCATAAATTGAAATGTTTGAGAACTGACAATGGCTTAGAATTTTGTAATCATGCATTTAGTGATTTTTGTAAGCATCATGGTGTCAAAAGGCATTTCTCAGTCCCTGGCACACCTCAGCAAAATGGTGTGGCTGAGAGAATGAACAGGACCTTGCTTGAAAAAGCAAGGTGCATGTTATTCAGTGCTGGGATGAAACCTTATTTGTGGGGTGAGGCTGTCAATACAGCTGCATACCTCATAAATAGGTGCCCTTCTTCTGCTGTGGAGTTTAAGACTCCACAGGAGTTATGGTCTGGGAAAAAGCCTGACTTGACACACCTTAGGCCCTTTGGATGCACTGCCTACACACATGTGTCTCAAGGCAAGCTGCAACCAAGGGCCCAAAAGGCAGTCATGTTAGGATATCCTGAGGGCACTAAGGGTTACAAGTTATTGCTCATACAGCCTCATGGTTTCAAAGTAATAACTTCAAGAAATGTGACTTTTGATGAGGATGCTTACCATTATAAAGCTGAACTGACAAGCTCTGATGAGTGTGCAGGTACCCCTGGAGCAGCTGAGGATCTTCCAACCTTCTTCTTACCTCATGAAGCCATCCAATCTCCAGATGATGAGGATGGCCCATTCCCTGAAGACAGCTCCTCTCATGGTGGGGAGCATGACTCAGAGCTTCCTTCAAACCAAGAAAATGGTCATTCAAATGACCACAGTGAACATGAAGGTCACCCTGGTGATCCAAATGAAGTGCATTCACCCCACTAATCTGGTGGGGAAGTAAGTTCATCTTCCTCTCTCTCAAACTCTCAGTCTGGAGAGTCCTTTGTGAATGATACCTCTGTGCATCATATTCCTGATTACAGTGACTATCAACTCACTAGAGATAGAGAACCTAGGGCAATTAAACCTAATAGATGGTATATCAATTTTGCTGAACTGGAAGATGTTGATTTGGTGGAGTTTGCATTCATTTCTGCTGAACTTGTTAGATCTTATACTCCTGAGACTTTTGACCAAGCCATGAAAAATGCTAATTCTAAGTACTGGTTAAAAGCTATGCAAGATGAGTTACAATCTATGCTTGTGAACAAAACTTGGGTGTTAGTTCCTAAACCTAAAAATGCTAGGATCATATATTGTAAATGGGTCTACAAGTTAAAGGAAAGTGTGAAACCTCATGAACCACCTAGATACAAAGCTAGATTAGTGGCCAAGGGTTTTACTCAAAAAGAGGGAATTGACTACAATGACATCTTTGCACCTGTGGTTAAGTATAAAACATTGAGGTTAATGCTTGCTGTTGCCACTGTTTATGACTGGGACTTGGAGCAAATGGATGTCAAAACTGCTTTTTTACATGGTGATTTGCATGAGGTCATTTATATGAGTCAGCCTAAAGGATTTGTTGATGCTAATAAACCTGATCATGTTTGTCTCCTTAAGAAATCTATATATGGTTTAAAGCAGAGTCCTAGGCAATGGAACTTAAAATTTGATTCTTGCATGAAGAAACTTGGTTTCCAGAAAAGTAGTTATGACACTTGCTTGTATTTCAAAGGTGTTAAGTCTAAAACTCCCTTGTTTGTGCTCCTGTATGTTGATGACATCCTTATCTTGTGCAACTCTAAAGTTCTTATTGCTGCTGTAAAAAGGGACTTAAAACTGCATTTTGATATGAAAGATTTGGGAGCTGCTAAAAGAATACTTGGCATTAACATCACTAGAGATAGAAAACAGAAGCTGATGTGGCTTTCTCAAAGTGATTATGTGCAGAAGGTGCTTGATAAATTCAACATGAATTGTTCTAAACCCACAAGTATTCCCTTAGGAGGGCATTTAGACTTAACTAAGAAACATTGTCCCACTGAAGAAGCTGAAAAACAAAAGATGTCTAAAATTCCCTATGATGTTGCTGTTGGGTCTGTCATGTATGTCATGTTGTGCACTAGACCTGACCTTGCATTTGCTATAAGTGTTCTTAGCCGATTTATGTCTAACCCTGACAATGTTCATTGGGAAGGCATGAAGTATTTACTTAGATACCTCTGTGGCACCAAAAATTACTGCCTTGTGTTTGGTGAACATGCTTCAAAGCATGATTTGCATGGGTTTGTTGATTCTGATTATGCAGGAAATAAAGATGATAGGAAATCAACTTCATCCTATGTCTACACTTGGGCTGGTAATTGTATATCATGGAAGTCACAGCTACAATCAGTTGTAGCTCTGTCATCTACAGAGGCTGAGTATGTTGCTGCAACTGAGGCAGCTAAAGAAGCTTCCTGGCTGGCTGGAATACTTGGTGAAATCTTCCCTATTAATTTCTTACCTGTTTTACATATGGATAGTCAAAGTGCCTTGTACTTGTGTAAGGATCCTGTATACCATGAAAGGACCAAACACATAGATGTGAGGCACCATTATATCCGTGTTCAGGTTGAACAGAATCTAATAGATGTGAAGAAGATTAAGGGAGACCTTAATCCTGCTGACTTTGGTACTAAGATTGTCACAGCTGACAAATTCTTCTTTTGCAGGAACTTCCTGCATATTTGGGAGAGTACCTAAGTGCCTTGGCTGTTCTTGAACCGACGACGGACTGGAGGGAACCCCAATTCACTACTGGTGGCCAAAGAAGAACTGTATCACAAGGATTAGAAGGGCATTTGTTATGTTTTGTAATCCTTGTAATAAGTTGTAACACAAGGCATTGGTTTATTTGGTTTTCTAAGATGCACTAGGAATCTAGGACAGGTTCTCTATAGGCTCTACTAGACTTAACCATTGCCATGGTCAAGGAAAAGCACATTGGACCCATGGTTGCACCATGATTAGGTCCAATGGCTAGCCTTGAGCCATCAGGTGAAGCTAAGTGTGGTTATGCCTTATTAGAGTTATGTTGTTGGGTCTGTTTGTGGTTGTTGCTTGCAGGCTTGAGCTCACGCGAGATTTGGGCCTATTCCATCTGGCCCAAATCTGAGCCCAGCTCTCTTGGCTCTCTATTGACCGTTGTAACCCTAAGCCTATATAAGCTCTCTTCCGGATGCCTTTGAGAACTGTAGCATCGTCTCACTCTCTCTGGTAAGCCAAGGGGCGATTAGGGTTTGGGAGAAAAACACAAGGGTCCGGCTTTCTGGCCACCCAACGTCGGCGATTCTCTTCAAGGGTGCTCTTCTGGGTTGATGCTACCTGAGTACCTGCTTGGTTGACGAAGAAGAAGAAGAATGGAGGGTTCTGCAAGGAGAAATCTCCCCTGAGATTTCTCGGTGTCCTTCACGGACTTTCTCTAACCCTATTCCTCGTTTATCTTCTTAGTCCTTGTTTGTTAGAATCGCGTCTTAGATCTAGTGCATCTAGAACCTCTGTAACCTGTCTTGAACCTTTGGTTTCTTAGTGAAATTGGGCGAACCTCCCCTCCTGAGGTTCCGCGGATGTAGGGAAACCGAACCGCGTAAACAAAGCTTTGTGTCTCTCGTTTATGCATGTTTATCGCTTTACTTGAGTTTGTCGAAAGCTATTCGAAGTGAGAAACCCTAGATCGAACAATACCCACATATAGAGTGGTGGGTACATGAATGAGTTTAGGGAGGGCTTACCCCCATTTGTTTGTGTGTAAAGAAAGGTAATGACAACCCTTATAATTATAGTCCATATTTAAGTTAAAATTCATTGATCACTATTCTAATCATTCCCCTCATCTCACACAAAATTTGTTACTTTTTCCCAAATTGTAATCCCTAATTTAAAGGAGGGTAACTAATACCCTAGAATGGTCTAATAATCTCCCCACCTTCTTCTTTAAGCTCACAAAAAACGATGATCATATACATTTTATATGTAAAATTTAATACCTTTCTTTTTCATTCCACTCTTATGTAAACAAACGAACCAAGTTTGTTAATTGGTAAATAGAAGGTTTTAAGTAGATATATGTCAAACACCCCCAAAATAAGGGGTCAAAATTTTCAAACCTCTCCCAAACCTTGTTGCAAAACATACTATTTTTGGGGGATTTTTTTTATACAACATCAACAAATCCACTATATTCGTGTGCTAAAAAAAAAAACAAATCCACTATATGAATATCCCATTCAGAATAAGGTTTATAGGGTCAAAGTCAAGTGGATGTTTTCGAATGACCTAAAAGTAACATAAATCAAACAAACGTAAACATAACAGGAGCAATAAAGAGAACAAATCAGACACAAGCAGGTGTGAAAATGAGTAAAAACAAAGAATGTAACACAAAGCGCAAACTGAAAATGATACGATCCTTGGTATCTCCCAGTTGAACCAAACTATCTCTCAACAACTTTGATATGAACGATCACTCGCCATGCCCTCTGTAAAGACTTACAAAACGTATCGAAAAAAAAAGAAGCAAATTATCAACCACCCACTAACCGAAAAAGCAAATTTATGTTAACATGAGTGCATTTGAGTCTGTCATGCTTGATTTACCTAGTTTGAATCCTTCATAGACTAGTACTTAAACTTCCTTATTAGTCGACAACCTCAAAACCCGCGTTACTCTCCATTGTAGATTATCAACTGCGGCAATTTGGTGATCTCAAGCCCAAGAAGGAACAAGCAGCTAAATAGGCCCAAAATTTGGAATGGGCCTTTTTTTTATAATGGGCCCCTCAAGCACGGCCCAAAATCAAATAAAACAACCTACCTGTTTTCTTCTACCCGCTTAAACCCTAACTTCCCAAAATCACCTGTGAAACTGTCTGCAACTCTCTCTCTCTGAACAGCCATGGCGAAAAAGGATGGCGGTGCCAGCAGCAGCTCAACGAAGAAGAAGAAGAATAGCTCGAAGAAGGCAGGACTGAACCGTGTGTCAATGAAATCGCAAGCAGCAGCTCCCAGGAATAACCCTTTCGAAACCATTTGGTCCCGTCGCAAATTCGACATCCTCGGCAAGAAGCGCAAGGGCGAGGAACGCCGCGTCGGTCTAGCTCGATCTCGCGCCATCGACAAGGTTAAATTTGTAGCGCCTTCGCTGTTGAGCTTTCTGATTTCATTCGTTATGCTGGAATTTTAGTTAGTTCGAGTCTGATTTGAGGTGAAATTGGTGGCGATGCAGAGAAAGAATACGCTGTTGAAGGAGTTTCAGCAGAGCGGGAAAGCGTCTCAGTTTGTGGATAGGCGGATTGGTGAAGGGAATGAAGCGCTTACTGATTTTGATAAGATTGTTATGCGTTCTCAGCGCGAGAGGAAGGTAATTTGTTTAGTCTGAACTGCAATGTTTGAATTGACACATTGAGGTGTTGAATGAATCCTCTATGTCAACTGTATGTTTGAGGTTATGTTCATTATTTTAGGTGAAATCATTGAAGAAAGGCAAATATAATTTGTCTGATGGGGAAGAAGATGAACTAGATATTGATGGTGGTGAGTTTTTCTCAGGAAGGGATGATTTTGGTGAAGAGATGGCGCCCGATGATGATGATGATTTGGCTGAGCAAGGGCGTGAGAGTAAGTGTCCTTCATATCTTAGCACTCTGTACTTGAGAATTCTAAATTGAAGTTTTTTGAATGCGTCATCCATTATGCTTGACTAATATGTTGTTTGGAGCTGGATTTGTTTGTTGAACTGTTAACTTTCTAGATAATGCTAGAAGGCAATATAAATTTCACAAGAAATGGTTTTAAGTTTAGTGGTTCCATGCTGAAACATTAGTTCTCTCTTTTATGAAGATAATTTGTGAATGTATTAAATAATTTCAACCTTTATTCTCTGTGGTAGTTTGAAAGCTGTAGCATTTTGCAAATTGTAGTTTAATGAACCAAGTTATTGGATTTTCGTTTTTTCAATTCATTGAATATTTTTAGGTTTTTCTATACACTATTCGACATAAGGCCAATTCACTGGAAAACTGCGCACTAATCTATTTACGGAGTATTAACTTTTCCACCGATATATTGCTCACAAGGTTTCGCCACCTATGAAAGGAACATGTAAATTGAAATCTTCTACAATTTTTTTTTTTGCCATAGCTTGCATAATACGAAGCTTAGATTGGTTTCACAGGGTAGTAAATTCATGGGATTATTTTCTTCCAGTTTCCATTTTGTAGGAAGTCAAGGGGAATATGTGTTTACTTGAACTCTGTTTAGGTTTATATATATGTATATTTGTATATATATATATTAAAGAAGACTTGTCTTGTTTTAGTCATTTTTCATTAATCATCTTATTTTATTGCTTATTTGCAATTTTGCTGGTAGAAATGATTTAACAAGTCTTGATTGTCATTTCCAGAAAGGCGGGCTATTAGGGAATCTTTAGCTGATGACTTGACAGAAGGAGATGAAAATGTAAGATCTGCACTATAGGTTTACTTTGCATCTTATTCTTTGCTGCCGTATGTGGTGCCCAATGGCATTATCAATTAGAAATATTTAGGGGCATGTTTTAGAGACATTTAAGCCCCTGCTTGAAATCTTACTATTAACCGTACTTGACTACCATATAAATTATCTTAACTGCTATATTGTTAATTTTGCAGAGACCCAAGAGCAAGAAAGAAGTCATGCTGGAGGTTATCCAAAAGAGCAAGCATTTTAAGGTAATTTCACCTCCTTTAACTTTTATTATTGTGCTATGATGCTAAGGGATAGCTCACGATTCAACTTAGATTCCTTGCTCTGCTGTATTGTTAAGTTTTTTTTCCCTCCTTTATTTGTTTCTATGATACTACGGAGTAGCTTTCAATGCTTAATGTAGGATACCCATTTTATTGTGGTTTAACTTTAATCAATTTTTTTGGGATCTGCTTCTGCTATTCTGTTAATTGTATCTAATTATACTTTGAATTTAATAAAGAGTGCGCATAAGGTTCATACAATTTTTTAAGTTCTTGTAGCCTATTCTTTGGTTATATTCTTGCTGTTATAGTATCAAATATGCAATATTTATCTGTTACTTGATTCACCTAAAGCATCTTTCTTTCTTAACTCTTCAAAGCTAATTTTGTAGGACTTGAAAAGAATGGAGAAGGAAGAAAACGAACAGCTCATTGAGGATTTAGACAAAAACTTTAAATCCATGGTGCAGTCTGAAGCACTGGTTTCCCTTACTCAACCAAGCAAGATTAATGCTTTGAAGGCTCTTGTACATCCAGGCTTCCCTGAGGAGCAAATAAAGAAAAATAGTTGGTCGAGTTCTGTAAATAGTGCATTTACTGTGCAGCAGGTAAGTCAGTGACCAAAAGTTGTTATCTATCCTAAATATTATTCATTTTTTTCTTTGAATTAGAACTCGTTTTTTGGTTGTTAAAGTAAGATATTTAACGTTTTGAAAGGTATCATGTTGCACTTTCCTTTATCAAGGCTGATGTTGTACATTTGCTAAGAAGTTTTGTAATCCATACTTCCAGCAGGAGCGTCCTGATGCTTATGACAGACTTTTTAACGAGATGAAGCTGGAAGCAAGAGCCAGAGGGTCGGATAGGAAAAAGACAGCTGAAGAAATCGCTGAAGAGGAAAGAGAACGACTAGAAGAGCTCGAAGTATGTTGTTATTGATAATTTATTTGATGGGCAAGCTGCTTTTACTTCATATATGTTGATAATTTTTTTTGTATCATCTGGCTTTGCTGTTAATAAATGCAGAAAGAGCGCCAGCAAAGGATGCACGCTTCCCCTGATGATAACAGTGACGGGGATGATGATGATGACGACGACGATGATAAATTATCTTCTCAAGAGGCAAGGCCTATTTCTGGTGACGATCTTGGTGACTCCTTCACTCCTGATGAGAAGCAAGGAAAACGGAGGGGTTGGGTTGATGAAATTCTTGCTGGAAAAGATACAGATGATGCAGAAAGTGATGAAGATGGTGAGGAAGAGACAGATGAAGAAGATGAAGAAGAGTCAGGTGAAGAAAATGAGGGAGATGATGATAAGATAGAAACGTTGAAGGATTGGGAACAAAGTGATGATGAGCTTGTTACTGATTTTGGTAGTGATAAGGATGAAGATGAAGATGATGATGAGGATGAGGTCAAGGATTTGAACCAAGTAGAGCATGCCCAGCAGGAAATGGGAACCGATGTGAATTCAATAAAGAAACAAGCAGTAGTTCTTGATTCCAAGAAAGGAAAAGGGGATGATAAACACCCTTCGGCTCATCTGAGGGAGCTTCCTTATGTAATTGAAGCTCCCAGTAGCATGGCTGATTTATGCTCTTTATTGGAGAATCGTTCCAACAAGGAAATTGTTGAAGCGATCAAGCGGATTCGCATCACCAATGCAATTGCTTTGGCTGCAGAAAACCGAAAGAAGACGCAAGTAAGAGATCTTATTTTATATTACATATTTCTCAAATCTTTTGAGTACTAATTGTGATCATTTAATTGTTTCGTATCTTTCATTATTGTTGCAAAGCTTTCTAGAATATATCATATTTTAAGAAAAACTAGTTGTTAGTTTGCCTCCAACTGTGTTTTTTCTCTCTCGGGTTTTTTATGGTCTTCTGTTGATATTGCTGAAAATTTGTTCTTTTTCAGGTGTTTTATGGTCTTCTGTTACAATACTTTGCAACACTGGCAACAAAATGTCCATTAAATTTTGAGCTACTCAATTTGTTAGTGAAGCCATTGATGGAGATTAGTGTAGAGATACCATACTTTTCAGCGATATGTGCACGTGAACGTATATTAAGAACCAGAACACAGCTTTGTGAGGATTGTAAGGACCCAGGTATCCACCTTTGGATCTGCTTAACGCTGTATTATGTTTTATGCTGTATATATTTTTTTAGTTCTGGGTGCTTATGCTACACAAAAAAAATGATCTATTTTATTACATTGTACGCAGAAAAGAGCTGTTGGCCATCCCTTAAAACATTACTCTTGTTGAGATTGTGGTCAATGATATATCCATGCTCAGACTTCCGCCATACAGTCATGACACCAGCAATTTTGTTGATGTGCGAATACCTTATGCGTTGTCGTATATTGTCTGGCCGAGATGTTGCCATTGGATCTTTCATATGCTCGATGCTTCTCTCGGTAAGATTTGAACTCTTCCATCTTTTATATGATGCAACTCTTTTTTTTTTTTTTGGTTGTAACTATTCTAAAGAGAAGCAATAATTTTGTATCGACAGGCATGCAAACAGTCTCAGAAATTTTGTCCCGAGGCATTAATGTTCCTCAAGACCTTGCTCATGGCATATTTGAACAAGGATTTAGGAGCATGCAAAGAGTCTCAGGTACAATTCCATGTTGCTCAACACCTCGAGTCCCCGACCTAATATCTTGAAGGAAAAAATTAAAAAAATGTTCTTGTACTGTTGCAAGATGCTTAGATGCTCGTATAACTTTTGGCTGGCTTTGCTGACTGTGCTTTCTGTACAAGCATGGTGAATTGACTGGTTTTCTCATGTACAGGCACTTCCCCATCTCCTGGAGCTCAAAACATCAAAGTCCTTGTTCTGCATAAAGGACTCTGTGGATGAGATCAGTCCATTGGACTTCCTAAATATAATGAGCTTGCCCGAGGATTCGTCCTATTTCAGCTCTGATGCTTTTAGGTTAGCTTTACATGATTACTTTGTTATTCTTATTCTGTTAGTCAGCTGTTGAACTGTGGTAGCTGTATTTGCAACATATGATTGTTAGTAACATCTTTCACCAAAACTCAGTTCCTACCAGAAAATCTTCTACTGACCTTTCTGCTCATCTTGCTCTTAAAAATGCAGGGCCAGCACACTTGTGTCGGTGTTAGAAACTTTAACTGGATTTGTTGGGATCTCTAGAACACTCAATGCATTTCCTGAAATATATTCACCAATTTCCAAGTTATCGGCTGAATTGGCTCAGCAGCAAAATATGTGCGGTCCTTTGCTGGATAAGCTGAGTGGTCTCACTGAGCTGATAAAGAAGGAAACTGATGCCCATATCGCTGTACGCTTACCTATTCAAATGACAAAAAAGAAGCAATCCATAAAACTCATTGCCCCGAAGGTTGAAGAGAAGTAAGACACCGATTCCCAACTTTGCTTTATGTTACCGTCCTGTGCTAACACACAACGGAACTCTTTGTTAATATGCCCATGTGATGTGCAGTTTCATAAAGGGAAGGGATTATGACCCTGATCGTGAACGCGCTGAGATGAGGAAGCTGAAGAAGCTCCTCAAGCAGGAGCGAAAGGGTGCAATTCGAGAGCTCAAGAAAGACAACTCATTCCTGCACGATCTTAAGGAGCAGGAGAAGGCGGAGCGAGAAGAGGAAAGGTCTGAGAAATACGGTAAGGCCTTGGCCTTCCTCCAGGAGCAAGAACACGCCGCGAAATCTGGGCAGCTCGGAAAGGGGAAAGGACACAAGAGGAGGAGATAATGCCACCATCTACGTCTCATTTCGTCAGGCACTCTTTCATCTTTGCAGGGAAGGTTGAACACTCAGCTTTAGTACCGGCAATTAATCAGGCAAGATGTATGGTTTATTGGGTGCAACAATTTTGTTTCATTACAACTTTTTCACAGTGAAATTCAAATTGATCAAAATCAAAACACTTCATGTACTGCAGTAGATTATATTAGCTAGTCACCCCTTTTATTGCAACAAACAACAAACATACATGGATGATTACCATATAGAGACAAACTGATATTCTTCAGTTTGCCCATTTTTATTGTAAAACACAATTAAACAGCTAAGACTAAGAGTAATTAGATATGGCACTAATCACTTTGTGACCAAGCTCATGAACTTGTTCAAGGCCTTGGCAGAGCTGCCATGAGGCTCAGCAGCATCTTCCATGGCGAGCTTCCCCACCTCGGCGGCCTTTGCCTTAATCTTCCGCCCTTCGTCCTCCACCATCACCCTCCTCAGCGCCCTCATTGCCCTGTCCTTCATCAGCGTGTTGTCCTCCACAACGATTCCGACCCCCCACACGCGGTCCACCAGCGCCGTGTTCAGCGCCTGGTCGAATTGATGGTGCCTCGCTATGCATATGGTTGGCTTCCCGGCGGCCATACCCTCCGACACCGCCAACCACGGGGTCTCCCTCAGTTGGGCTCCGACCGCCTTGTGCCTCACCACCTCCCTCTCCAGCTTCAAGAAACTCACCATCCCCCACGTCCTTGTCACCACCTTACCCTGGCCGCTCTTGGAGGTCCTCTCCACGAACCCCTCCGGGAACTCAATTCGGGGCCAAGTGGGAACAACGTACCACAAGAACGGGAGGCCCGTCTCCTCGAGGGCCTCCGCGAGTCCTTTGATTTGTTGATGCGTTTCAGTAGGAGATTGAGCATGAGCCGTGCAGACTCCCAGGTTGATGTAGACGACGGACCCAGGGGAGGGGCGGGCGTCGAGCCATGGGAGCATGCCTTCGTTGTCGTCGAGCTCGATGTTGGATGGGATGGGGAGAGTGAGTGAGAAGAGGCCACCGAGGTGGGTATTGGGGCCGAGGAGGGCGGAGGCGACCGATGACTCGAGGTGGTTGAAGGAGTCGACGAGCACGGTGTCGGCCTTGGGGAGGCTGCGGACCATGCCGCGGAACATCTGGTCGAAGGGCTGATCGGGTCCGCTGAAAGTGCCTTGAGGCAACTCGGCGGTTATAACGCCGGCCGGAAATCCGGGGAGCCAGTGATCCGCTGGTTGGTGAAATGGTCGATTTAGGTCCGGTCTGAATCCTGGGAAAATGATACACAATTTAGATATTTTGTATGCATCATTTTAAACTAATAGTAATTATGCATTTTTCCCCGCCATAAATATCATTTTACTCATTTTATATTCACATCCATTTTCATCTAAATATCCATTTTGAGGAATGTGATTGTAATTAATTAGAGCATCTACACGAACTTCTCTATTTTTGGGATTTTAATATTTTTGGAGAATTTTAAATATATATATATATATTTTTTTTTAGTTCAGCAAATTCTCCATCTCATTTTCTAATTTTCTAAAATAAGAAAACAACAGAAAAAAATATGTATTTTATTTTATTCTTAGAGAAAATTTTGTGGAAGCTGATAGAAATGGTCTTAATGTTATCTAGTTATGAACCCGTATGTTCAACAATCAACGAAGATTCTCTACGTCATTTTCTGTATCCCTGATGTATCATAAAATTATTCTATTTTAAAATTTGTCTTTAACAAAAATTTAAAAATTATAATCATGTTTTAAACAACTACATATATTTATAAACTTGTCTTGAAATATTATTTTTAAAAAATTTATGAAAACTTAAAAGAAGATTTTTGAATTTTTTTAAAACATGAATCTCCAAGATATATAAAGCTTGTTAAACTTAAAATATAATTTCATAATTTTTTAAGGATAAAATTTAAGCTAAAATAATTTTGTGATAGGAGAATTGCAAATTAAGAAAAGGATACATACCACTAGGATTTGATTCGTTTATCTTGCGCTGGATTTCATCACCGTGCATGAAGGCGGCGAGGCTGGCGGCGGAGGAAGTCCAGACGGCCGACCAGCCGATGCCCCTCTCGTCGGCGATCCCACGGCAGACGTCGGCGAGGAAGGCGTCCGCCACCACATAGGTGATCTTTCCGAACTCCTCCTCGGCCTGGGACATGCTCCTCCTCAAATTCTCGGGAAGCCCCTCCAAGTAGATTTGGGTGGCCTCCGCTTGGGTGGCGTTGGTAGGCGGCCATTCGCCGGCGGCGAGGAAGTGTAGGTTTTCGTCGGCCTCCGGGTCCCAGTCCCAGTAGTTGTAGAGGCCCATGGAGTAGGCCACGGTGGTGAACATGGACACCTGGACGTCGCGGTGGGCGGCGGTGATCCTCCGGCAAAGGAGGAAGAAGGTTTCAATGTGGGGCGATTCGGGAAAGGGGCAAACCGCCACGTGGGCCCTTTTCTTGGGGGCGGCGCGGCGGCTGGCTGGGCGTTTGGCGAACAACGGCAGCATGGTTAATTTGTTGGTGATGGAAGGAGGAAGAGAAGTAGTAGTTGTGGATATATGTGTGAAGGGTTGGAGTAAGAGAACTCGCTATTTATAGAGGCTTGGATGGAAGGAGGAAAACAATACAAGTCATTTTAAATATTTGCACAAAACATAAATTTATTTATTTATACCCCTCATTAATTATCAACAACCTCAATCAACCAATAAAATTTGAGAAAAAAAGTAACAATTCTCATTTTCCAATACCTCGAAAACTTAAAAAGACTTATATTTCTAAACAAAAATTTAGTCATAAAAAGACTTATATTTTTTAACGGAGGGAGTAATTGATAAGCATGTATAACATTGATGGTTCATCAATTATATGTTTTTTTTTCCAAAGTTTTTAAGTTTCAATTTTGAAAAGATTTCTCTTTTAGTGTTAATTATCGGGTTTATTGTTATGAGATTATCTTTTAATATTATATTAGGGATAGATAAACATCAGTAAATTCTAATTCTCTATGTAAACTTCTATATGACAACCCCCAATAACACATGTTCATTTTCTTCTTTTTCCCCTGCTCTCTCTTATCACACGTTATCAGCACGAATTTGGCCTGTTTAAATATAATTAGGGTTTATGGTTCCCAAGTTCAACCGATCTAGATATACAGAAAGCGAGTGTATCAATGATAGGCGATCAATTTGGTTCCTAATTGAGGCCAAGTCCTTTATGATTAAATATCCTAATTTATACTCCACATATATAATGTCAATTTAATTCGTCATTGGATCAATATCGTTTGCAAGACCATATTAAAACAACACAAGTTTTTTTTCTTTTCTTTTTTAATAATATTGAATGTTGTTGAATTTTTTTTTCGAAATATTCATAAATAATTAAATAATTATGAAAATATCTAAGGTTTGAAAATAATTACAGAAATATTCATTTTTTGCCGGTGGAGCAGAAAAACGCGGTCTGAATCCGCGTTTTATTCATAGAGCATGAGAGAGAATTGGCGCATGGGTGATTGTTTGAAAATTACGAAAGAAATGCGGTCTTGGATCACATTTTTTTCTTCGAAATATTCCTAAATAATTAAATAATTATGAAAATATCCAAGGTTTGAAAATAATTACAGAAATATTCATTTTTTGCAGGTGGAGCAGAAAAACGCGGTCTGAATCCGCGTTTTATTCATAGAGCATGAGAGAGAATTGACGCCTAGGTGATTGTTTGAAAATTACGAAAGAAACGCGGTCTGGGACCACATTTCTACTTTAAAATAAAAGAAAAATGGAGAATAAAATACAGCTGCCTACCTAGCACTAAGATCGCGTTTCTAGTGTTGACTGGGGACCCACTCGTCAGCTGTTGCTGACGGGGATGAGACAAATAGAGAAACGCGGTCCAGTCCGCGTTTCTCTTTTCGATTTCAGAAAACAAAAATGGTCAAAGGTTCTTTTAGGGCAATTCTAAAAAAAAAAAGCGGGGCCTGACCGCGTTTTTAGGGTCCATAGCCCTTTGCAACGATTCTCCCTACTAGGTTAGGGGAATCTGGGCATAAAAACGCAGACTTAGTCCGCATTTTTAGATATATACATCACAAACACTTAACTTCCTCCCTTCCTATTCATCATCTCTTTGCTCTTGCTTCTCTCGCATGAAGCTCTCAAAATAGTGTCGGTTGAAACTATCAATTATTCAATCTGTAATACTCATATTGTTTCCTGAAGATTTTGTTAAGGTTAGTTTCACTCTCTTATTAGACTTTTTTCGCTCTTATTTGAATGATTGAATGATTAAGATGTTTGAAATCTTTAATATTCATTCTCTCATGCTTGTGCTTAAGATCGATAATGTGTTTTGAATTCTTAATTAAAAATCGCAGGATTACGTAGTTATTCTTGCGAGTAAGATGTAAAATTATGTGTTTTGCATCTTTATCGTGAGTAACATGTAAGATTATATGCTAAAGAATATAATGGTTTTATTGTTGTTGGAGGATTTTATATTGATTTATATGAACTTGTCTTTGTTATCGTGAATAAGTTGTTGAACTTGTAGGATTTTTTAGTTAATATTTGTTGATGAACTAACTTAATGTTAATGAAAATATAGGATGAATGAGCATAACAACATACCTTAGCAAGGGTTTGAACAAATCAGTGAGATCTATGTGGATGGTTTTGGTGTTGATCACGAAGACGACTTGGATAATTCTGAAGAGGACGATGATGCTACTAGGGAGGCTGCGATTAGGGGCGAGGCCTCTAATCCCAACTGGAATATAGTTGAAGCTGATCCAATGATAGCAACTTCACGGCAAGGGCTAAATTCACACTTCCAATTAGATGATGGAAGACAGTTTTTTCGCGAAAAATTGTTCAACTCGCTAGAAGAGCTGAAATGTGATTTGACCGAGTATTATGTGCGTATAAGTAAGCCATACATGACAACGATACTTGAGGTCCGTATTGCGATCGATTTTTTTTTTTCCATTTTCGTTGAAAGAAGTTATATATATATAATTTATCTATTCTTTTTATTTATAAATAAAAGACATGATTCGAGTGAGAACAATTATACCACGTATTTGTATTTACATACGCATTCCACGTATTTGTATTTACATATTTATAAATTTTTATTAGACGTCACAAAATCAAGTTTTAAAAAAACATAAAATTTATTTTCTAATATAATTGATATTTAATTTTTAAAATTTTTTAAAATATGATTTTTTTTCAATATTCTTATAATATCCGATGTGAGACGGAGATGTTATAGACTTGTAGTTTTTAATTCCTTAATCCCCAAATTATTGGTGGGACAGAGGTGCACAAAAGTAAAAAATGTTAATAGTTATATGATCGGAGGGAGTATATACTTGTTGCATTCTATGAAGTTGAATTATCGGTGGATATTTTTATGGAAGGTATCTTTTTTTTTTTTCTTTTTTATAACGAGGAACCCCTATTTGACGGCAAGCCCAAGCACGTGATCCAGCCGACAAGAGCCACGTGGTAAATCGGCTTGCGTCGATCGGCTCGACCCACTGGTAAAGAGTAAGGTAAATCTTGGATAGAAATCCC
Organism: Persicaria maculosa; assembly: GCA_963922045.1. NCBI lineage: Eukaryota > Viridiplantae > Streptophyta > Magnoliopsida > Caryophyllales > Polygonaceae > Persicaria > Persicaria maculosa. The sequence continues at coordinate 10,933,513 of OY998256.1, read as the reverse complement.
AAGAAAAGGGGCGGAAGGCAGGGATCGAACCCGAAACCTCCTTTCCACCCCCTACTCCACACCAGTAGACCACCCCGATTGGGAAGACATCTTTAATTGGTCACGGGGAAGTCATTCAACTAAAATGACAATAGAACGTACCATGACTAGAAAAGTGACATCTCTGGACGTTATACTCGATTGTCTGTGTTCTCGCGGTTGTACGTTAGTCTCAAATACATGCTCTAGTTTCGGTAGTATAATTAATTTGGAGACGAATCCATCCAATTTTTTTTTTTATAAGAAAAACAAAAGGTTATCTTTTCGGAAGTACCAAGCCATTACATACTAAAAACGTTTTGAATAGATGTGATTGTAAACCATTCAAGCTTCTCTTCTTATCTTTCTGTGTCTTAATTGGCTTGATATTTCGAAGTGGATTATGCGGGCACACGAAACAGGATAGAATCAAGAATGAGGTTATAAGATAGGTGTAATATGTATTAAGGACAAGATGCGTGAGTCAAGACTTTGATGATTTGATCATGTTTAAAGGAGAGCGCAGAATGCAATAGTGCATGCGTAGGTGTGATAACATGGATATAGAGTGTGTTAGGCGTCCTAGAGAGCGGCCGAAGAAGAGTTGGAAGGAGGTGATCAGACAGGACCTTGCCAGCTTAGATATCACCGAAGAGTTGGCACAAGATAGGATATAGTGAAAGAGAGAGCGATCACCCTCAAAGAGGGACAGTGATAGGTGTACCCATCGTTTTTGTAACGTTTTATTATCTTCATCTATTTTTGCAGTGCATTGTCTATGATTTTACATACTGCCTTGTTTGTCTTGCTTTATCTGGGTGCATGAGTTTTGTCCTGTAGATTCTTATATGTCTTCACATATCTTTATAAACATTAATTTAATACACTTCTATTACCTGTATGTCAAAACCGTTGTATAAGCCCGTGGGGTTTTTAAAAATACAATGGTTGGGTTTACCACAACGGTTCACTAAGACAACGGTTATATCCGTTGTGATAGATTATGAATAACCGTTGTTTATGCACCTCCAAAATTGGATCTAAATCATATTAACCAGTTATAACCGTTGTCTAAGGTCACTATAACCGTTGTCTCAAGTTAGGATATTCGGTTTTAACCTTGTCTAATCACATTATAACTCTTGTCTAATGATATTTTAATTGTTGTCTAGATACATGTTAACCGTTGTCTAAGACAAAAACAAGCGTTGTGTAAGTACACTGAAATTGTTGTGTACGTATATTTTAACCATTGTCTATTTAGTCGTTAATCGTTGTCTAAATTAAAAAAAGCGTTGGCTAGATTCGCTTAAACCATTGTCTAAGTAACTTTCAACCGTTGTCTGAATACTTTATAAACATTGTCTAAGTATATTGTAATCGTTGTCTAAATATATTTAGCTGTTGTCGATGTACGCTAATAGTTGATTAAGCAACCATTAAACGCTGTCTATGTTCCTTTGAACCGTTGTATATAATCTTTTAGCCGTTATCTATATAATCGTTAACCGTTGTTTAAATTCAAAAAATCATTGGCTAGATTCGCTTAAACTGTTTTCTAAGTAACTTTTCAACCGTTGTCTCACTACTAGAACAACTAGTATGATCCCGTGCCATGGCACGATTTTTTATAAGTAAAATCTTACTAATATATTAAATTAATATTATAACATAATTGTAAAAGTTCAGATAATTAAATATTTTGAATTAAACTCATGGGTTGAGAAACGATTAAAGTAGTATATATATATATGTATGTATAGATTACTAATATTAATTTTATGTTTTCTTATTATTAATTTTATGTTTTGAATTAATCCCATTGTTTTTTTTAGAAAAAAACTACTAAAATTATAATTTAGGCTAAGATCAATGTTTTGAATTAATCCCAATAGTTAGTAAAATTAAATCAAAAAGAGAATTAAAGGAAAAAAAAAAAAATAGAATTAAAGAAAATCAAAGAAAAATGGAAAAAAAATGATTGGTCAAGACTCCTAAAATTCCTTTAAACTTGACACAACATCCTAAACTCTTCTAAATTAAGAGTTTATATAGATATAGATAGTTAGTAAAATTAAATCAAAAAGAGAATTAAAGGAAAAAGAAGAAAAAAAAATAGAATTAAAGAAAATCAAAGAAAAATGAAAAAAAAAAAATTGGTCAAGACTTCTAAAATTCCTCTAAACTTGACACAACATCCTAAAATCTTCTAAATTAAGAGTTTATATAGATTTAAATTTATCATTAATAAATCTAAAAAATATTTAGACCACCATCTCAATTTTTTTTGGATAACCACCACAATCTCAAATTATTTAAAAACTAATTTCAAATTTTATTTTTGCTATTAATTATGAAATTAGAGCATATATGTTGATCATGAATCATGATATACAATTTAAATACAATAAAATAGAACAATCAATTCTTGTGATTGACCGAGGATCCACTGTAGTCTTCGGTCAATATTTCCGTCAATTGGCGTTGATTCAGGCCTTCAGGGGAAAGATAGTCGATCTAACCATGTGACGTCGTGACGGATCCTTCAATCCATCCTATATATTAGATCAAAAGTAAAGCTTTAGAAGCTAAAATGAAAATGTTTGATAAAATAACCGAAATATTCAACACAAACATACCATTTTGGCTAATCACCCACCCCACTCTCGTCTGGCCTATAGTTTTCACTTTTCAGGGAGTTATTTGCCTGCCTATCAGGATTGCTGGATTGGAGTCCCCAATTTGACTTGACTCGATTTCCACTCCTTGTTGGAAGGAGGATTCCAATTCATGTGTCACCGAATTCTTCCGGATCATTTTCGATATATGGGAAGCCATTGAAGAACTGTCAATAGAAAAGAGAGAGTTATCAAAGAGAGCGAACAAGAGAGAGTGCACAAAATAGAATGAAGGACGATTAGAGATTTTGTTTAATTTCGGATCCAAAGTAAAAGTAGGTAAATTTTGTATATGTTGTAATATCGATGGGTGAATTGTTCATTTCCCTTGCCTTTCACCTTCTAACTCCTCACCATGATGACACAAGTTATGTTTGACCTATATATATGGCCTTGTACTCTCCAAATATAGATACACAACCAATAGAGATCTATATTCTCTCTTTCCCTTTAACCCCTTTACTCTCTTATTCTTCCATATATCATAACACGTTATAAGCACGATCGACTCGCTCGATCAATTGAGCCTGTTAACCGGAGAAGATACTAAGCCCTTCCACCGGACAAGATCACTGTATAATCTTTATTTATTACTTTGATTTCCTTATACTTGCATATAATTGAAAATCGATCTATTTTTGAAACTTGCACATGCAAGGAATTGAAACATGCTGCATAATCAATCTAGATTGCTCTTAGTGTGGGTCTGATCCAAAAGCTTCAATTGTCCAACTTTCTAGGCAATCTTGAGCAATTGTTTTTTTTTTTTTTTAATTACAAATCGGAGTTTTATATTCCTAAGGTTTTATGGTTGAATTTCGATTTTGACATGGAGACTCTCAGACTCATATCCTACAACAAATCGTAACCTTGGCTTTTAATCTTTTTGTGGTTGTTTTCTGTAGGTTGCGGCTGATAGATTACATAGTCTTCATATTGTATAGTGGGCCAAAAAGCCCAATCTATTGTTATATATATATATATATATATATATATATATATATATATATATATATATATATATATATATATATATATATATATATATATATACACGGTTGATTAATGAATGAAACCCTCAAGAAGGACTTTACATCAATTCTGTCATTCTACATGGTATCACAACCTTTTCTTTCTCACAGAACCCTAATTTGATCCTCCCGCCTCCCCTCTTCTCTTACCGGCAAGCGCCCGTCTTCGCTCGTCTCCCAATTCACCCGAGCCGACCTTTCTCATCGCCCCAGCCCGCCGGGGACCTGAGCCACCGGAACCGCAGCCGCTGCCCAGCCTCACCGTCCTCCTCCTCTCTCGCATCGCCCTGAGCCGCGATCCGCCCACTACAGTCGCACCTTGCCCGGAGAACGCGCAGTTCAAACAACCGCAGAGCCGCCCCTGATTGTGGCTGCCTTCGTCTTTGCCCTGTTCGACGCCGCACCCACGGGCGACAGTTCGAGCTCCGCCTCTGATTGCCATCGGCCATCACTGTCTGAGCCGCCTCTGGTTTCTGCTGCCCATAGCCGCCGAACATCACCGAGCCCATAGCCGCCTCTGTTTGTTCTTGATAAAAAAAAAGAGAAACAAAAAAAAAAAGAAAAAAGAAGATGCAACCGTACTCCGGATATCCTGCCCCTCGACATGCCGGTCCTCAGGCCTATCTGACATCGTCTGATCCATGCTATGATCTACCTGCTATGCATCACGCCTTCTCCTCTACGCAGCCGACATCCCCCGACTATTCGTGGTACATGGACACTGGTGCCACCTCCCATATGACGAACTCCTCAGGTAACATCTCTTCTATTTCCTTTAAAGGTCCTGCACACTCTATTATCGTCGGCAATGGTGGTCGCCTTGCTACTTCGGGAATTGGCCATGCCAAATTACAGACCCCAACCCACCCACTACACTTTAACAATGTCCTCATTGCCCCGAAGATTGTCAAAAACCTTATCTCTGTCCGCCGGTTCACTACTGACAATAATGTTTCCCTTACATTTGATCCATTTGGTTTCTCTATGATCGATCTTACTACGGGGGTTACTCGCTTGAGATGTAACAACACCGGGGAGCTCTACCATCTCACATCGCCTTCTACATCCCGTCAGTCGTGTCCGGTCGCCCTCTCGGCATCGTCGTCCAGCGTGTGGCATGCACGCCTTGGCCATCCCAGTTCAGCCGTTTTAGATGTCCTTCGTTCTCAGAGTCTTGTCAACTGTAATAAAGACCTATGCTCTAGTTTATGTTCTTCCTGTCAGTTAGGCAAACATGCAAGATTGCCGTTCCAACGATCTTTGAACTTCACCCTTGCACCTTTTGATATCATTCATAGTGACATTTGGACCTCTCATGTGCCTAGCAAGGATGGTCACAAGTACTACCTCTTGTTTCTTGATGATTACACTCATTTTCTATGGGTTTTTCCATTACAATTCAAGTCCTAAGTGTTTTCTATCTTTGTCAAGTTCCATGCCTACATTAAAACACAGTTTCACACATCCATCAAATGTTTCCAATGTGACAATGGTCGTGAATTTGATAACAAAGACATTCACTCTTTCTTCACCACAAATGGGATCTCATATCGGTTGTCTTGCCCCTATACTTCCCATCAGAATGGCAAGGCTGAACGAATCATTAGAACCATAACCAACATGATGCGCTCTCTCCTCTTTTACGCATTTATTCTCCTTATCTATTGGCCTCACGCCTTATCAAACACATGTTATCTCCTCAACATTCTCCCATCTACTACCCTACACCATCGCTCGCCAACTCAGGCACTCTATTGCACCTTGCCTAGGTATGACCACCTTCGTACCTTTGGGTGCTTGTGCTTCCTAAACCAGTCATCCACCGCCCCACACAAGCTTCACCCGCGCTCCACTCCATGTGTCTTCTTAGGCTATCCTTCTGATCATCGCGGTTACCTTTGCCTCGATGTTCGGAGCCATAAGCTTATTGTGTCACTTCATGTCACTTTTGATGAGTCTCGCTTTTCCTTCTCTTCCCCTTCTCCCTCCTCTCCCACAACCAATGTCTCCCAGTCTGAGTCAGAGTCTCCTTTCCCACACTTGCTCCTTCCATAGAGCTCTACCGGTGCTCCTGCTTCTCCCCCTACACCGCCCCTCCTCTACCACCAGACCGCACACCCGTAGCATCTCCGGTGTGTTCAGACCGAGACAAATTGTCTCTATGTCCGCCTCAGATCACCCCAACACCACTCACCCTCAGCCTCACCCCCCCATATCTCGCGGCCCACATATTTCCAGTTGCCGTGGCCGCAGCATGGTGCTGCGCCAGCGGCACATCAACCCGCCACGGCCCCTGTCCCCTCTACCTTGCCGCGGCTGCCGCGCCCGCCGCACAGAAAACACCCGCCCCCACCGTCCCCATGGCTCCTCCTACCTCCCATCTAGCCTCCATTTCCCCCATCCCCACCTCCCACAAAACAGCCCTCCTCGACCCGAAGTGGCAGACGACTATACTCGATGAATACAGAGCCCTTACAAGGAATGATACCTGGGATCTTGTTCCTCGCCCTCCTGAGGAGAATGTCATTTGCTACATGTGGCTCTTTCGCCACAAGTTCCGCTCTGATGGGTCGTTGGAACGCTACAAAGCTCGTCTTGTGATCAATGGTCGATCTCAGCAGGCAGTCATTGATTGTGATGAGACATTCAGCCCCGTAGTGAAGCCTGCCACTATCCGAGTGGTGTTGAGCTTAGCGTTATCGCGACATTGGGCTATTCATCAGCTGGATGTCAAGAACGCCTTTCTGCATGGCCATCTGAATGAGGTCGTTTACATGTTTCAGCCGCCGGGGTTCGTTGATACTGATCGTCCCAAGCACGTTTGTCTCCTGAAGCGCTCTCTGTATGGTCTGAAACAGGCTCCGCGGCATGGTTCCAGCGCTTTGCATCTCATCTGCTACGCTTGGGCTTCGTTGGTATCCGCTCGGATACGTCTCTGTTTATCTATCGCAGAGGCACAAACATGGCATTTCTGTTACTATATGTCGACGACATCATCCTCACCACCTCTTCTGATGCTCTTCGGACGTCTATTGTTGCCCAGTTGAGCGCCGAGTTCTCCATGTCAGATCTGGGTCCGTTGTCTTACTTCTTGGGCGTCACTGTGCAGCGTCATGCGTCTGGGTTGTTTCTCTCTCAGAGTAAGTATGCTGCTGAAATTGTTGCTCGGGCCAAGAAGAGCAACTGCAAGCCCGTCGTCACTCCTGTGGATACCTCTAACAAGCTCAGTGCTCACTCTGGTCCTCTGTTCGATGATCCGACGTTGTATCGGAGTCTCGCCGGTGCGTTGCAGTATCTTACGTTTACTCGGCCAGACATCATTTACACCGTTCAGCAGATCTGCCTATTCATGCATGCGCCCAGGGAATCGCACTTTCAGGCCTTGAAGCGGATCATCCGGTACATCAGCGGTACCCTCGAGCTGGGCACCACGATCACCCCTTCCTCTCGGCATGACCTCGTCGCTTACACTGATGCGGATTGGGGTGGTTGTCCTGACACACGTTGCTCCACGTCTGACTACTGTGTCTTCCTCAACGACACTCTTGTGTTGTGGTCAGCGAAGCGTCAGTCTGTGGTGTCTCGCTCTAGCGCCGAGGATGAGTACAGGGGCGTCGCCAACGTTGTCTCCGAGTGCTCATGGCTGCACAATCTCCTCCTTGAGCTCCGCTTCCCTCTTCAGAAGGCCACCCTGGTCTACATTGACAACGTCTCCGCCGTCTATCTGGCTAGCAACCCAGTCCAGCATCAGCGCACGAAGCACATTGAGCTCGATCTCCACTTCGTTTGGGACAAGGTTGCTCTTGGCCATGTTCGTGTTCTACATGTCCCGTCCTCCTATCACTACGCTGATATATTCACCAAGGGTTTACCTCGTCAGTTGTTCCTTGATTTTTGGTCCAGTCTCACTGTACGGGACCCTCCACTTTCGACTATGGGGGATTTGATAGATTATATAGTCTTCATATTGTATAGTGGGACAAAAGGCCCAATCTATTGTAACCTATATATATATATGATTGATTAATGAATGAAACCCTCGAGGAGGACTTTACATCAGTTCTGTCATTCTACAGCGGCCTTGCGAGAGATCGATGGGGCTGACGCCAACGGCTCCACCGCTGTTACGGCTTTGGGGCTCCGGGAAGTACACAGTCGAAGGAGGGGACATAAAGGGAAGGGATTATGACCCTGATCGTGAACGCGCTGAGATGAGGAAACTGAAGAAGCTCCTCAAGCAGAACGAAAGGGCGCAATTCGAGAGCTCAAGAAAGACAACTCATTCCTGCATGATCTCAAAGAGAAGGAGAAGGCCGATCGGGAAGAGGAAAGGGCTGAGAAATACGGCAAGGCCTTGGCCTTCCTCCAGGAGCAAGAACACGCCGCGAAATCTGGGCAGCTCGGAAAGGGGAAAGGACACAAGAGGAGGAGATAATGCCACCATCTACGCCTCATTTCGTCAGGCACTCTTTCATCTTTGAAGGGAAGGTTGAACACTCAGCTTTAGTACCGGCAATTAATCAGGCAAGATGTATGGTTTATTGGGTGCAACAATTTTGTTTCATTACAACTTTTTCACAGTGAAATTCAAATTGATCAAAATCAAAACACTTCATGTACTGCAGTAGATTATATTAGCTAGTCACCCCTTTTATTGCAACAAACAACACACATACATGGATGATATTGATTACCATATAGAGACAAACTGATATTCAGTTTTTGCCCCTTTTATTTATTGTAAAACATAATTAAACAACTAAGAGTAATTAGATATGGCACTAATCACTTTGTGACCAAGCTCATGAACTTGTTCAAGGCCTTGGCAGAGCTGCCATGAGGCTCTGCAGCATCTTCCTTGGCGAGGTTCCCCACCGCGGCAGCCTTTGCCTTAATCTTCCGCCCTTCGTCCTCCACCATCACCCTCCTCAGCGCGCTCACTGCCTTGTCCTTCATCAGCGTGTTGCCGTCCACAACGGTTCCAACTCCCCACACGCGGTCCACCAGCGCCGCGTTCAGCGCCTGGTCGAATTGATTGCCCAACGATATGCATATGGTCGGCTTCCCAGCTGCCACACCCTCTGACACCGGCCACCACGGCGTCTCCCTCATCTGGGCCCCAACCGCCTTGTGCCTCAGCACCTCCCTCTCCAGCTTCAGGAACCTCACCAACCCCGACGACGTCGTCACCACCTTACCCTGGCCGCTCTTGGAGGTCCTCTCCACGAACCCCTCCGGTAACTCAATTTGGGGCCAACTGGGGGCAACGTACCACAGGAACGGGAGGCCCGTCTCCTCGAGGGCCTCCGCGAGTCCTTTGAATTGTTGCTCCATTTCAGTTTGAGGATGAATCGTGGAGACTCCCAGGTCGATGTAGACGACGGACCCAGGCGAGGGGCGGGCGTCGAGCCACGGGATCATGCCTTCCACGTCGTCGAGCTCGATGTTGGATGGGAAGGGGAGAGTGAGTGAGAAGAGGCCACCGAGGTGGGTATTGGGGCCGAGGAGGGCGGAGGCGACCGATGACTCGAGGTGGTTGAAGGAGTCGACGAGCACGGTGTCGGCCTTGGGGAGGCTGTGGACCATGCTGCGGAACGTCTGGGCGAGGGGGTGATCGGATCCGCTTAGACTGCCTTGAGGCAACTCGTCGGTTATAACGCCGGCGGGAAATCCGGGGAGCCAGTGATCCACTGGTTGGTGAGATGGTGGATTTGGGTGCGGTCTGAATCCTGGGAAAACGATACACACATTTTAGATTTTTTGTTTTTTTTTTGCATCATTTTATTTTAAACTAATCATGCATTTTTTCCCCGCCATAAACATCAATTAACTCGTTTTATCTTCACATCCCCCTCAATGTATCCTCCCTACGTAGTCATATCTCTATAATTAATTACTAATTATGATCTAAATTTCCATTTTGAGTTTATGTGATTGTAATTAGAGAATCTACACTAACTTCTCTATTTTAGGATTTTAATATTTTTTGGAGAATTTTAAATGTTTTTTTAATTGGAGATGAAGTTAGAATTTGAGCAAAAATATTTTAAAAAATATGTATTTTATTTTATTGTTTTGGAGAAAATTTTGTGGAAGCGGATGAAGCTAGTCTTAATCTTATCTAGTTATGAAATCGTATGTTCAACAGATCAACAAAGTTCCTCGATCTGCACCCCATTTTCTAGTGTATCATAAAATTATTATAATTTAAAATTTATCTTAAACAAAAATTAAAACATTATATTCGTATTTTAAACAATTATATTTATAAAATTCTTCCTTGAAAAATTATTTTAAAAAACTTTATGAAAACTAAAAAGATGATTTTTGATTTTTTTTTTTGAAACATGAATCTTCAAGATTAAAACATAAATTTCTTAATTTTGTAAGGAAAAAATTTAAGCTAAAATAATTTTGTGATAGGAAAATTTCAAGGAAAAGGAAATAGTAATGATTTTATATTTGAGATAGGTATATTTATGTTTTCTCCTATTTAAATGCAATAAGAAACTATAATAAGTTGCATTATAATTCGATAAAATTGTATAGGTATTATACCACTAGGATTTGATTCGTTTATCTTGCGCTGGATTTCATCACCGTGCATGAAGGCGGCGAGGCTAGTGGCGGAGGAAGTCCAAACGGCCGACCAGCCGATGCCCCTCTCGTCGGCGATCCCACGGCAGACGTCGGCGAGGAAGGCGTCCGCCACCACATAGGTGATCTTCGGGCCGAGCTGCTCCTCGGCCTGGACCATGCTCCTCCTCAAATTCTCCGGAAGCCCCTGCAAGTAGATTTGGGTGGCCTCCTCTTGGGTGGCGTTGGACGGCGGCCATTCGCCGACGGCGAGGAACTGTAGGTTTTCGTCGGCCTCCGGGTCCCAGTAGTTGTAGAGGTACATGGCGTAGCCCACGTTGGTGAACAAGGACACCTGGACGTCGGGGTGGGCGGCCGCGATCCTCCGGCAAAGGAGGAAGAAGGTTTCAGTGTGGGGCGGTTCGACAAACGGGCAAACCGCCACGTGGGCCCTTTTCTTGGGGGCGGCACGGCGGCTTGCTGGGCGTTTGGCGAACAACGGCAGCATGGTTAATTTATTGGTGATGGGGGAGGAGGAAAAAAATAGTAGTTGAGGATGTGTGAAGGGTTGGAGTAAGAGAACTTGCTATTTATAGAGGGTTGGAGTTGGAGGGGATGATTGGATTGATTGGTTGATAATTGATATGCATGTAACATTGATGGTTAATCAATTATATGTTTTTTTTCCCAAAAGTTAAAAGTTTTAATTTTGAAAAGATTTCTTTGGGCCTATAAAAAAAAGTAGAAACTCATTTGAAAAAGCAGATATAACTATCCACTACATCAAATTATTATCAATATAGAACTGGAGTTTCTCGTCAGGACGCTCTAGGAAGAAGGCGACCTTGCTGACGGTCCTTTCCTTCCTAAATACTTTCACTGCTTTAAAAAAAAAAATCAAATTATTATCAGTTGTAACCAAATGCAATTGAATAACTCCTTTTTTATTAAGTAAAAATTCGAGCTCAAACAAACTTGATGCTCAAGAGTGGCAGACGACATACATCAAACATACAACATAAATACAGAAAAGGTGCAAAAGATCAAGCAATACAAACAACGAAAGATCAAACACAATAGACCTAAAGCTATCAGATTGGGAACATATATATAATGACGGACGAAGCCAAGGACCATTGAGAAATAACAATACTTCAGGTATCCCTGTGGGAAGTGAAGACGAACCTCCAAGTAATCTATCCATACACGGAGTCGCCCCGTAGACACTACCACGATTCCAGCCAATCCCGACTCCCATTGTCAGAACCCCAACAAAGCAATAGACCGTCAAGTCACACCAAGTGAAGCCGAACACATCCCAAGCATTAGCCAAACGCACCCAGAAATTTTTACCAATGTAATATTCCATCCGTTAAGAAAAACATGTCGTTTTAGAAGTAAAATCTTGTTAAGAAAAACAAGTCGTTTTAGGTATTTTAGTGTTCACCTTTTAAAATTACCTCTGTAATGATTAGAGATTTGTTAGTTGTAGTTTTCAATAAAGTGAAAAAGTAAAGTAATAATTAGGGGTATAAGTGTATTTTTGTTTGCTTTCTAAAAAAATATAAAAATGTATAAAACGACATATTTTAAGTAACAGATAGAGTAATATTTATTCATGCCCTAGCGGGGTTTAGGGTAAGAAGGATTTCTTCAGTCCCTAACAGGAATTGGTTAACCATTCAGGTTTTTGTTTAAAGCGTTTGGGGAATTTGTTCAAGCCATTTTAGGATCAACAGATAGGTTTGTCTAAAACCTTTCGAGATTTTTGTCAAACTCTTTTGGAATTTATGTATTACTTTAACAATAAAAGTAATCTCCCATTTTAATTAGTGTTTTTTTTTTTTGGATTTGGGGTAAGCCAAACAACCAACTCACGACACCAAGCCAATTGAGGAGGACATAGCCAATTTGGGCCGGATAGTGCAAAGCTAGGGCTAGGAATTTGGGGATTTCTCTAGCGCGTGAACACGTCCGCATTCTTCAGGGCTCTCGAGGGAGAGGTCTTTCGATCATGAAGTTTGAATGCAATTGAATAAGTTACCGAAGAAAAGGAATACCCGTCCCATTTTACCTTTTTTTTTTATTAAGTAAGAATTCGAAATCAGATATACTTGAATCTCGATGGTCGATAAGTTGGCAGACAGAAATCGTTAAAGCATACAACATAAAACAGAAAAGGTGAAGTACAAACAAGCGAAAACAAGGCCTACCTAAGACGTAACTAAGCAAAACTAAATCTAGGACGTTGAGGACGTAGACTACAAACGAAGCCAAACACCATCTAGAGACAGTACCGCTGGCAAACGATACATCAAGAATCCCCGTGGCGCATTCTACCTTTTTTTTTTTTTTTTTTTTTTTTTTGAACCGGTAAGAATTTGATTAGAACACCAGAGGTGTTTAATCAAGAGCGTCCAAATGGACGAGATCGATCAAGGATCGATCAGGAGGCAAACTCGAATGAGAATAGTGGGACCTGTAGTGGGATAAAAGGTCCGCGACTCGATTGGCCTCTCTGTAAACATGGGAAACATCCACAATACGGAAATGTTTGAGAAGGAGGAGGCAATCAGAGATGATTATTTCAGCTTCCCAGGGACAAGTTCCAGCTAGCTTTAGGCAATTGATAACAGAAATGTTATCGCCTTCAACGATGATGTTTTGTATGTTTAAGTCGGCTGCTTTCTTTAGACCTTGCCAGAGTGCGAAGCTCTCACACCCGAACACGGTCCCTAAAGGGGAGGGTCCAGCCTCAGTATAGATAACAGAACCAGCATGATTGCGGATAATAAATCCATAACTTCCATTTCTGGAAGTTGAAAGTGCGCCATCAAAATTTATCTTAAGGTGATTTTCTGGTGGTTTCTTCCATTTGGTTATAGGCCGTTTCTTAGGTTTTGATGAGGTCTTATTTGAGAGGTTTGTCGTATTGGGCTCTTCCGTCCCCGAGACATCCCATAGTAGTAGTTGTTCTCTGATGTAAGCTTTGATGGATTTTGGATCTGGTTTTAAGTTATTGAAAAGCGATTGATTGCGAAAATAGTCACAGGTAGTGGATGCTATCTCTAATCTACCAAATACTCCACCAAGCCACTGCAAGCAAGGTGAAGTCTTTAGTTGTTAGTTCGGATTTGATTTCGTTGAGCAGAGTATGGACTGGGGAGCAACTGTTGTGGAATTTAGTTAGAGATCGTGCTATTTTTGGATTAAGTAGTTGGATAGTTTCTTTGGTGATTGGGCAATCAAGTAGGACATGGTTTAAGTTTTCTGTGTTAAAGCCACACGAAGGGCAGGTGGTTGTATTGCCGCAGCCACGAGAGGCCAATTTACAAGAGGTGGGTATTCCGTCTTTAGATATGCGCCATAAAAAGCCTCTAATTTTTGGGAGTGTTTGTAATTTCCATATCCATTTTAGGTCAGATGGTTTATGGTTTTTCCTCTGATGGATTAGTTGGATTGCAGAGCTTGTCGAAAACCAACCATTTTTACTAGGGTGCCAGTATAGCCTATCTTGTATAGTTGAGGTTGGAATAGGGATTTGTGAGATAGCAGCGATTAGGTCCTGGTGCAGATGGTCTTTAAGATAATTCTGTAACCTAAGTCTATCCCATTGCTTGTTTGAAGTAATAAACCAAGACACTTTAAGGTCTACGTTTATTGTTTCTGTGTTATCAGCTAGGTAAATTAGTGGTTTTTGGTTGGCCCAAGAGTCAGTCCAGAAGTTTATGGTTTTGCCATCTCCCACACTCCACCGGAGACCCTCCTTGAAGAGGGAGATTAGTTTTGATAACTTTGTCCATTGCCAAGAGGCGCTACCCTTTTTTGTGTATTCAAGTAAGGGGGTTTCTTTAAGATATTTTTGGGTGATGATAGTGACCCAAGGATTGTTTGGCTCTGCTATGATTTTCCAAAGGAGTTTGAGTTGTAGGGCTGAGTTCATATCTTCGGAACTGCGAAGACCTAAACCTCCATTAGTGCGAGATTTACAGATGTCGAACCAACTAACAAGCGGTTTGTGTCGCGGTCCTTTGTTCCATAGGAAGTTCTTATTTATTTTATCAAGTTCCTTGTGTATCGATGCGGGTAGCATAAAGCATTGCATTAGATGTAGGGGTTTCGCAGCTAGGTTGCTCTGAATAAGAGTTCTTCTCCCTTCTTGGGAAAGAGAGTTTGTTGTCCATTTTGTTAGTTGATTTTTTGTGCTGTCAATAATGCTGTCAAATGTATTCTTTGTGACCTTTCCAAAGATGATTGGGCATCCTAGATAAGATTGCAGATTTGTGGTGTGGGGGATTTGCAATTTTGTCCGTATTATATTCTTATTTGCAGTAGTGGTGTTTTTTGTTGTTTGGAATAAAGATTTTTGGAAGTTGATTTTTTGTCCAGAGTTGTTACAATATCTTTGCAGAATCTCGTTGATTTGGTCACACGCTTTTTCATTGGCGTTGGAGAAGATGATGATGTCGTCAGCGAAAGCCAGAAAGGGGATCTTAGGACTCCCTCTGCAAACAGAGATACCAATCTGAGTGTCTGGTTTTAAAGTATGTGTATGTAGTTCTCTAGCAAGTACTTCTGTGATTAGTATAAATATAAAGGGGGATAGGGGGTTACCTTGTCGAAGCCCTTTTGTAGGGGAAAATATGTCTGTGGGCTCATTGTTGACTAATACTGAATAGGTAACCGTGGTTATACATTCCTTAATCCAAGAAATGAAAAGCGTGTCAAATCCAAATTTCATTAGGATTTTAATAAGAAAACTCCAAGAGACCATATCGAAAGCCTTTTCCATATCCAATTTGATGGCCATCCAGCCAGATTTGCCCTTTTTGTTATGAAATGAATGGAAGATTTCATGTGCTATGAGAATGTTGTCTTGAATAGCTCTGCCAGAGACAAAGGCACTTTGTAGTGGGTGGATAAGTTTTGGTATTATTTTCTTAAGTCTTTCTGTAAGAATTTTGGAGATTATCTTGTAGAGGGTGTTGCAAAGGCTAATGGGTCTAAAGTGGTTTGTTGTTGTTGGGTCGTCCCTTTTAGGTATAAGGGCGATAAATGTGTGGTTTATTTGTTTCAGCAGATGGCCGCTGTTAAAAAAGCTTTTGATTGCCTTAAGCACAGCAGGGCCTACAATATGCCAGTAGGTTTTAAAGAATCCAGCAGGGAAACCATCTGGTCCTGGTGATTTGTCGTTTGCTAGTGAGAACACAACTTTTTTAATTTCCTCATTCGAGACGGATCTGATAAGCCAGACATTATCGGCCGAACTTACCTCTGAGGAGATTAGATGCAGAGGGTCCGAGGTTGTGTTATGGTGGGCAGTTTCCTCGAAACGCTTCAGAAAGGTCTGCCGGATTTCTTTCCCTATCTCATTGTCGTTTGTAAAAACTTGCCCATCCAAATTATGGAGAGTTTTTATTATATTTTTATTCCTTCTTCCTGACGCAACTCGGTGAAAGTACTTTGTGTTTGTGTCGGTTGATTTTATATGTGTGCGTTTGGCACGCTGCCCCCAATAGGTTTTCTGAAAGTTAATTAATTCAGAGTGTTTTTTAAGGAGTCTTTTGTGCTTATGTTCTAGGTTGTCATCGTAGTGCTGGTATAGGCTATCTTGGATTTTTTCCAGATTTTTCTCTAGAGTTTGTATTTGACGAAAGGTGTTATTTAGGGTGTTCTTGCACCAGAGTTTACTCCTCCTTTTTAATTCAAGAAGCTTCCTAGTTAATTTAAAAAGAGGAGAACCCTCTGTATCCACTCTCCATGCTTGCTTAACTATTAATTCATAATCTGGTCTTTTAGTCCAAGCCATTTCGAATTTAAAGGGTTGCAGTTTAGGTCTTTGGTTATCTTTGCCCATTCTACCTTATTAATTTACTATTTGTACAATACATGAGGTCCGTATGTGATTTTTTTTTTCCCATTTTCGTTGAAAGAAGTTATAGAATTTATCTATTCTTTCTATTTATAAATAAAAGGCTGGGTTCGAGTGTGAAAAACTATACCGGTAAGAATAAAAGAGGCGATTTGATTGACACATGTTGATTAAAATAATTTAAAAACATTTAAAAAATACATTTACATTCCACGTACTTGTATTTACATATTTATAAACTTTTATTGAAAAAAAATCTTGTTTTAAAAAAAACATAAAATTTATTTTCTAATATAATTGATATTTTAATTTAAAAAAATTAAATTAAAACATGATTTTTTCTCATAAAAGTTTATAAATACGTAAATACAAGTATATAAAATATAACTATCTTTTTAAAATTTTTTTCAAAATAAAATTATACCTGAAATAATTGAGTGGAACTGTGGAAGGGATCTTCACTCGTATGATATAGAATATTTAATGAATAGATGGTATATTTAGAGAGTATATGAATTGGTTTAAATGGATATGCATCCTTATCCTAAACATGTGGTTCCTCGTCTGCAGACAACCGACGGAGTCCACATCGGCAACATGGTCCTGCTCGTAGACAATGTGTACGACGGTGTTTGAATTGACACCAATGTTCGGGGGATATGCAGCTTCCCTGCTTCGGGAAGGCGTCAGAGGTGATTCCGATGATTGGGCGACGGTGGCTACACAGAGGTCGATAGTTGATGGCGTACGCGGCAGCTCGACGAGGAAGAAGATGATGATTGATGAAGCTAGCTAGAATGACTTTCCTTGTTCTATGCTGTAATTTTTTAGCTAAATTTATATATAATTACATTTTTACCCCAACATAATTTTTCAATTATCAAACTATCCTTCAAATCTATCTATTCAATATTCATAGGCCAATTTACGCAAATACACCAAGTCGATATTGACATTATTGGAATATTATTGGCCCCTTGCTGTAAGGCTATCAAATCTTCTTCCACTTGAGCCAATTTACAATTTATTATAAGAAATTAACCAAACATTCATAGCTCTTATTACAAAAATTGACAATCCTACAACAATTAATCACTACAGGCCGATGAGCCTTTGTAACACCATTTATAAAATAATATCTAAAATCATTGCAAATAGACTAAAACTCTTTCCATGGAGCTTTTGTCGAAGGAAAATCAATCCAGGATAATACTTTGATAGCTCACGAAATATTTCCTTCCTTCCACAAACAAAAAGCTAAGAAAGGCTGGATGACTTTAAAATTAGATGTGGAAAAAACCTATGATAAAATCAATTGGAGTTATATCAAAATGGTCCTTGATAAATTTGGATTTCACCCAACATGGATAAGCTGGGTTATGAAGTGTATCACTACCACATCCTTTTCTGTTCTTGTAAACAACACCCCGGTACCCTAGTTTAAACCTAACAGAGGCATCTGACAAGGAGACCTCCTTGCCCCATACGTCTTTGTGCTTGTAATGGAAGGATTATCCAAAGAACTTCACAAAAAAGCTCTTCTTGATGATGCGTTGATATGCATAAAACTAAAAAATTAATGGCACTCCTATTCCTTTCCTAACATTTGGTGATGATACAATCATTTTTGCCAAAGTGGTCCACACCAGCTTAAACACAATTCAAAATATAATTAACAATTTATCAAACCTCTTGGGGCTCACGATCAACTACAATAAGAGCTCTCTTCAATGTTCTATGCAATCTGGATGATAGAGGTAGGTGGACATCGAAGCAACGATGAAGATCTATGCAATCCGGATGACAGAGGCTTCTTCCTTTTCTCATCCTCATGCATCTTTAAGGTAATATATTCTTCTCAGCTTGATTTAAGTTGGGGTACCACGTCTAGTCGACGTTCCTTTCTTCGTCTATCATTCAATCTAATTTTTAAATTTGATGTTCTTTCAAAGATTTGGTTTCAATTTAATAAATATCTAGCCGATAATAAATTCAATTTGGTTGTTTCAGCCTGCTTCACCACCGATGAAATTTTTTACAAGTATTGTTTATCATGGTTAGTACTTATAGTAGCTTGTAACCGCCACTCCTCACTGCCATCCCCACTTATTTTCCTTTCCATATAAATAATTATTCATTAAAATTAATTGAAAATATGGTTAGTGAGTAGTTACACACACGTATATTATATAACTTCTTTTACATTTTAGCCCATG
Source organism: Persicaria maculosa (assembly GCA_963922045.1). NCBI lineage: Eukaryota > Viridiplantae > Streptophyta > Magnoliopsida > Caryophyllales > Polygonaceae > Persicaria > Persicaria maculosa. The sequence goes on along the minus strand of OY998256.1, from coordinate 10,915,122 downwards.
TATATTAGTTTATGTTTGTGAGATTCATCATATTGGTTATTGATATTTGAAGGTCGCGTACTTACTCCATCAACTTCTTATTCACTATAACTCAAATCTTCATTGATTTATAGTATTTGGAATTACCTAGTTGTTACTTATAATTTTGTAGCTCATGCTAGCTAATTTTCCTCATATCACGCATGCTCGAATTCTTCTATCAATTGTTCCTAATTTGTTTATAATTGTGTTATGTTCAATAAACTCAATTATTCCCCTCATATGTCATTTATAATCCTCTATATTAAGTAGTGGGAGGTTACGTAAGTAGTAGGAGGTTATTAGGAAGTTACTTAATGTGAGAGGTTATGTACGTAGTGGGGAAGTTATATTAAGTAGTGGGAAGTTATGTAAGTAATGAGAAGTTATCGGAAGTTACTTAAGTGAGAGGTTACATAAGTAGTGGGAAATTATGAGTGTTGAAAATAGTGAGAATTTATATTAAGTAGTGGGAGTTTATGTAAGGAGTGGAAGGTTATTAGGAATTTGCTTAATGTTAGAGGTTACATAAGTAGTGGGAAGTTATATTAAGTACGTAGCATCTTCAAACTCTAATGGAGGATGGTTTATATATGTGTGTTGCCATCTTTTCTGTTAAGTGAAAACATGACTTCTATCAAATATGCATCATATACACCCTGATGATATGAAGTGGAAATATTATAGACCTTGAATGTGTTACTGGTATATATGTATCTTTGTTCCGGTTCATATAATTTTTGTGCTCTTTCTTGGATGAGTCTATTATATTTGTTTCAGTTTATATGGGAAATAGTTTACTAATCTCGTATGTTACATACATGTACTGTACTAGTTTATAAATAAAAGGTAGGATTCGTGTGAGAACAATTATACCGATAAGAATAAAAGTAGCGATTTGATTGACACATGTTGATAATTAAAATAATTAAAAAAATATATATTTACATTCCACGTACTTATATTTACATATTTATAAACTTTTATTAGACACAAAATCATGTTTTTAAAAAATATAAAATTTATTTTCTAATATAATTGATATTTTAATTTTTAAAAATTTTTAAAATATAATTTTTTTTTAATATTTTTATAATATCCGATGTGGGACAGAGATGTTACAAACTTGCAATTTTTAACTCCTTAAATTAGATGCACACAAGTAAAAAATGTTAATAGTTATGATCGGAGGGAGTATATACTTGCATTCTATAAAGTTGAATTATTGATGGATATTTTTATGGACGGTATCTTTAATTGGTCACGGGGAAGTCATTCAACTAAAATGAGAATAGAACCAAGACTAGGAAAAGTGACATCTCTGGACTCTATACTCGATTGTCTGTGATCTCGCGGTTGTACGTTAGTCTCAAATACATGCTCTACTTTCGGTGGTATAATTAATTTGGAGACGAATCCATCCAAATTTTTTTATAAGAAAAACAAAAGGTTAGAGGAAGTACCAAGCAAGCCATTACATACATAAAACGTTTTGAATACATGTGGTTGTAAACCATATTCAAGCTTCTAATCTTATCTTTCTCTATCTTAATTGGCTTGATATTTCGAAGTGGATAACGGTTGGTTTTTAGAACGTACGTAGGTTAAAAATTTCAATTGATTTGGAAACATAATATTCCTCTAAATGTCTCATGGTAGAGTAAGGTTTGCTTTACTTTACAGAGCAAAGTGTTGGGCGATCACTAAGGCATAGGAATAATCAGGGCCGTGCCAATCATTTTGGGGGCCTGTTCGAAATTAAAATTAATGATATTAATTAATTATTAAATTTTTTACTAAATTTTTAATTATTTATATTTAATTACAATACTACTATATTTATAAAATTTTAAACTAAATTTATCAATTTTTTAAGAATAAACTTGTCATTTATTGTTTTTAAAAACATTTTTACCTAAAGATGATTTGGGTGGTTTTTAAAAGTACATACATATATATAGTTTTGTGTATTTTTCTTTAACTTTGCTTTTTACATTTTAGACATTCAATTAATTTCATTAAGTGTTGTAAGTTTGAAAAATATTATTGTATGGGGCAAATAACCCCGAGTTTATTTGGAAAATTATTTATCTTCTTGAGAAAATATACTCACAACAAATTTTACAATTTAAAGATAAAAACTACTTTATTTCACATTAAGGTAGATTATGGGTTTGTTTGAATTCCAAATCAATTATGTTTATAAATATAAACATTTTTAAAGTCTTAGATTAGCATAATTTATAATGTATTGAAAATAAAATACTTTGTAACATCTGCTATTTAATTATATTGACGAAACCGACAATAAAAAAACATTTGGATAAGCATAAAAATAAGTCACAACAATAGGCAAAAAATAGTAAAAATCATCACAGAAGTCACCTCAGACAAATTATAAAAGATCATCCGCGGATGGGCATCCAACAGAAAACTATAACTCACATAAGCCATATCATACACGGATGGAAGAGAGGGGCATGTGTCGAACATGCCCACGCCCCACGAGTTGGACACATGTCAAACAACAAACCTCACGTGGCGAGTTATCCGAAGATCACCCGTCACCTATAAAAGCAAAAAACTAACATACAACAAAGGACTTTTGGACGGCGAGAGAGGGAAAAAAACAAGCGGACCTGGATCGAATATCCTGAGAAAAGTAAAGCAGAGAGTGAGAGGGAGAGAAAGCAGGATACGCGCCGAACTCTTTTTCAGGAGAAGGAACTGATCCGCGGACATTAACTAAACCCATCTTTGTCCTTTGAAAGCCCGAAGTAAGAATCAAGAATTTGCTGCTGTTGGATCCTAAGCTAGCCAACGGCGACAGGTAAGTAATTGATTCTCATTTCGTCTGAGGAAACTTCGATAAGGGGATAATCTATGAAAGCACCTAAATAAAATTATTCCCGCGGCACAGGTTGGGCCGTATCGATTATTTCGGTACGGGTCAGGTAAGCCCGTTGGGAATATTGAAGGACCCACTGGGTTTATTCCCGGGTCCCACTAAATATGGAGGCCTTTTTAGTTCGAGTTTCTTCATTGGCGCCGTCTGTGGGAACCCCCTCACGCTAAGGGGTTCCTCTGAAAACTTTCGTTTCAAAAAATCAGGCAAATACCCCTAGATCTTGAAAGAAATAAGGGGTCCGCGTCTAAATATGAAGATATAAATATATACGTATGAAAATTGGTCTTTGACTTGATAGAATTACAACGCTGAAAGAATGAATGATAATCAAGACAGCGCGACACAGGGCATGAGCCAGGGGCTCCACCAAGATCAGGAAGCCTCAAGTATTTATGTCCCGTTAACACCTCAACCTGATCCAGAGGGTGAAACAGGAGATCAGCACCACGAAACTCCTCCGCATCAGTATTATAATCAGTACGGAGCCGAAGGAGATCACATACCTCAGAACTTCTGGTATTATGAAGTCCATCATGAGCAACCCAATCCCCTTCAGCAAGAACAAACACAGTATTACTATTATGACCACTGGTGACAGAACCCGCGTCAGCAGGGGAATACCCATCACGAAGAGCAGCGCGGAAATTTTGACAGATATTACTGCATACAACAACCCAGGCAACCTGAATTACGGCTTCCAGAGTCAGGCAATACCGCACCAAGCATGGCAGAATGATCAGCTGCAGCATGAGAACAAACACCGACGCGAAGAGAGATCCACGGACGTTTCCACCTCCACAAAGTCTGACTCAACAGATAAAAGAGCAGAAGGACCGGCGACCTTCCCATCGGTGTTCACCAAGGAAATCTGTTCCGCGACAGTGCCAAAAAGGTGGAGAGATGTGAACCTTATGAAGTATGATGGGACGACTGATCCCAAAGATTATCTCTGTCATTTTACAACCGCGATGGGGATAAATGAATACAACGATGCTATGTTATGTCAAACTTTCCCCTCAACCTTGACGAAAATCGCCCTTACATGGTTCACTAACCTGCCAAAAAACTCCGTAACCAGTTTCACCCAGCTGTCCCACATCTTCACATCCCATTTTGGAAGTGCGCGGTCAAGAAAGAAGACCATGCTTGATCTAAATTCGATTAGGCAAGGAGCTGGAGAAACCTTGGGGCACTTTTTCACTCGTTTTACCAGTGTGGTGGTGCAAATCTCCAACTTTAATCATGAGTCAGCAATCATCATACTCATGGGAAATTTGGCAGAAGGAGATTTCAAGACATACTTGTTTCGAAAAAAACCAGCCAGTTACGATGATTTGAGGGAACGGGTGTCAAGACAAATCGAAGTTGAAGAGGCAGCCGCGTCCAGTTCAAGAGCAAACACATGCAATCAGGGATTTTTTGGGAAACTCGTTGGAAAATTCAAAAAAGAGAAAGTCAAGCCGCCCAGACATCAGTCGGAAGCAGAAAATTTTCGTTCCCGACACGACGAAATACACATGAATTCTGAAAGAGACCCAGGATCTCATCCGAGAGACGACCATCCGCGGTCATATCATCTAAGAGAAGAACATCCGCGGTCCTATCATCCAAGGGAGAATCCCTATAGGAATCAAGAATTGAGATTTCCGCCACGGAGGGAAGATCGACCCAATCGAAGACCAGATTGGGAAGATCGTGACCCCAGACCTGATGTCCCCCGCGATCGACAGAACCGGTACCAAGGACAGCAAGATCAGCGCAGAGATCCCCCGTATTACAACCGAGGAAGAGGCAGGGGACGAAGAGGGCGCGGAGCAAGACACAACCATGCACCCACTATGCAAAGATCCATTAACTAGGAAGGAGCTCGAAGACCCGGAGAAGGCCACATACCAGAACCCAAGGGTTTCATCAATACCCTCGCGGAAGGGTACTCCATGGCGGGATCAAGTAGACAGGAGAAGAAGAACTACGAGCGAGAAAGAAGGCAACCGCCGTCCGCGTCAAGCAGAAGGATCTCTCTGTCACAACATGAAGATATATCTTTTTCGCCGAAAGACGCTGAGGAAGTAAGGATGCCGCATTCAGACCCATTAGTCATCCATGCTCAGATAGCTGTCAAAACAGTCAAAAGAGTATTTATTGACATCGGTTCATCTGTTGACATCCTATCATGGGAGGCTTTCTCTCAGATGGGGATATCCGCTACATCATTGAAACCATACTCTGGCACGTTGATTACGTTCTCAGGGGGAGAAGTGCAAGTGGCTGGAACGATCGAGCTGACAATGGTCTTAGGAACAGCCCCAAAAAGACGCATGGAAAATGTCATATTCACAATGGTAAAAATACCAACCGTGTACAATGCTTTGTTGGGACGCGTCTCGCTCTATAAATTTCAGATGATAGTATCGATCTATCACTTCGTCGGAAAGTTTCCTTTACCAGGAGGAGGAGTAGGTGAGGTCCGCGGCCAACAGCCAGAAAGCAGAAGATGTTACTTAACTTCTATCAAGAGGAAGAAGGAGGTGATGTGTATTAGCGAAAAATGTGAATCCGTGGTGGGAGACAGTGGCCCATCGGAGCTCTCGGAGGCTGAGCTTGAAGTAAGATTGACAGAAACAAAAATACCAACCGCGGACGAAAAGGTTGTCTACACGCCTTTTCCGAACCCCGAGGAGAAAGTCTATATGGGGCAAGCGTTAGAACCAGAAGAAAGAGATCGGGTCTTGGAAATCATAGCAAGGTCAAGAGACGTTTTTGCATGGACTCCGCGGGACCGTTTAGGAGTCCCATCCACAACTGCTTTGCACACCTTAAGAATCCGTCCGGGAACGAAGCCTGTAGTTCAAAAGAAGAGAAAGATGGCCCCCGAAAAGGCAGCCGCGACAAAAGAAGAAACTCATAAACTGTTAGAAGCAGGGTTCATAGAAGAAGTTGAAGATTCAGACTGGCTCTCAAATGTGGTTTTGGTAAAGAAGTCTAATGGAAAATGGAGAATGTGCATCGATTTCACTGATCTTAATAAATCCTGCCCCAAAGACAGTTACCCCTTACCATCCATAGACGAGCTTGTCGATGGAACTGCGGGTAACAAGGTCCTCAGTTTTCTTGATGCTTATTCTGGGTACAATCAGATAAGCTTGGACCCGCTAGATAAAAAAGCAACTACTTTTATCACCAACCAGGGGATATTTTGCTACCGCGTCAAGCCTTTTGGTCTCAGAAATGCAGGAGCTACGTTTCAGAGAACTGTTGATCGAATCTTTCGCAAGAAAGATCAGGAGGAATGTGTCGATATATGTGGATGATATTGTGGTTAAGAGCAAAAAGGCAGAAGATCACGCGGTAGATCTGCAAGAGACGTTTGATTCCCTTCGCAGAGGAGGGCTGAACCTGAACGCGAAAAAATGTGTTTTCAGGGTCGATTCTGGAAAGTTCCTTGGTTTCATGGTCAGCCATCGGGGAATTGATGTAAATCCTGAAAAGGTTGTGACAATCCAGAATCTCCAACCACCACGGACGATCAAAGAATTACAATCTCTGAACGGAGCAGTAAACTACCTAAGCTGATTTTGCTCATGTCTAGCGGACAAATCATTACCTTTCTTTGCCTTGCTCAAGAAAAAGGGTCCGATAAAATGGACTCCAGAATTACAGAAAGCGTTCGGGGAGTTAAAAGTCTTCTTGTCAACACTCCCCACTCTGCACCGACCCGAGAAACAGGACACTCTCCACATGTGCCTATCAGTCAAAAACATTACCATCAGCGCGGTTATGACGTGGGAAGAGAAGTACCCTGTATACTACATCAGTCGTGTGCTACAAGATGCTGAGACGCGGTACGAACCAGTAGAAAAGATGATTCTATGTCTGGTGTTAACGGCAAGAAGGTTGAGGCCCTACTTCTAGGATCACGTCATCAGAGTAATGACTGACCTACCTTTACGACAAATTCTTCACTCCCCATGCTTGTCGGGAAGGATGATGAAATGGGCCGTTGAGTTGACAGAGTTTGAAATTGAATACACCCCACGGTGGGCGGTACTGGCTCAGACATTAGCCGATTTCATCAGTGAAACAAGCTTTGAACTAAGCGCTCAAACAGAAAGAAGCGAGTGGACACTCAAGGTAGATGATGCAGCCAATAAAGATGGATGCGGAGCTGGGGTTACCTTCACTGCACCTGATGAGCAACAATATAACTACGCTTACAAACTGGATTTTCAAGCCACGAACAATGAAGCTGAGTATGAGGCCCTGCTCGCGGGCCTAGAAATAGCTTTGATCAAGGGAGCCAGACAAGTATCGATCTACACCGACTCAGAGGTAATGGCACGACAGATAACTGAGGAGTATGAGGCCAAAACCGGGCTAATGCCTGACTATGAGAGAAAAGTGCAAGCATTGTCAAAAGCGTTCTTGAGTTTTTGTTTGACAGTGATTTCCAGAAATGACAACCAGCAGGCAGACGCGTTGGCTCGAATGGGGGCAATCATGCCCGAAGAAGTAGGAAAGGAGGTTGTCCTCGAAAGAGTAAACAGTCGTAGGCTTATCCAGGAGGTATATCAAGTCCAAGGGATGGAGGAAGGAGACTGGAGGACACCGCTCGTGGACTATCTAGGTAAGGGCATTTTGCCAGAAGAGAAAGACGCGGCCAAGAGGGTGATCACAAAATCCTCTCGTTTCACCATCAGAGAAGGAAAACTCTATAAAAGGGGCTACTGCCTCCCGGATTTACTATGTATATCAATTGGAGAAGGAAGTCTTGTCATGAAAGAGTTGTATGATGGAATCTGTGCTCATCACCAGGGATGGAGGGCCTTGGTAGCTTAAGCAACCAGACTGGGGTATTACTGGCCAACTATGAGGCAGGATGTCCAGGATTATATTAAGAAATGTGACGCGTACCAAAGGTTTGGAAATCTGACGCATCGCCCTACCGAAATGATGAAAAACATAACTGGAGCTTGTCCGTTTTCTGTCTGGGGAATGGACATCCTTGGTCCATTTCCAACTGCCCCAGGACAATTGAAGTATGTGCTTGTCTTGGTTGATTACTTCACGAAGTGGGTAGAGGCCGAAGCAATGGGACTAATCACCGCGGAAAAAGTAAGAAGATTCTTGTGGAAGAACATCATCTGCCGATTTGGGGTGCCTGACTCGATAATCACAGACCATGGGCCTCAGTTTGATTGTGAAACAATCAGGGATTTTTGCGCAGGATTGGGCATAAACTTTAAGTTCTCATCCGTGGCCCATCCACAGACGAACGGACAAGCAGAAACAACCAATCGGCAATTGTTGCACGGAATACAAAAGAAACTTGGAAGCACAACGAAAGGGCGATGGGCTGAACTTCTACCATTAGTTCTCTGGTCCTACCGCACATCAGTAAAAAACCCAACCGGAGAAACCCCGTTTACGCTAGTTTATGGAATGGACGCGGTCATTCCAGTAGAAAGGTTGGTCCCCTCGGCGCGAATCATGACATACAACCAGGAAACCAAGATGAAGCATTGGAACTCGAACTCCATCTCATAGAAGAACGCAGAATGGCGACATCCATAACAGAGCAAGAGTATAAAAGGCGTCTGTCCGGATACCGTGATAGGCGAGTTCGCCCGCGACACCTCAAGGACGGAGATTTGGTGCTTCATCAACCTACCACTGGAGGAAAGCTGGACCCGAACTGGGAGGGGCCGTATGTCATCGTAAGGTAATCCAAGAAGGAGCATACAAACTCAGCACCCCCGAAGGCACCGTTTTAAACAAAACCTGGAATGCAGATAACCTAAAGAAATACTATGTGTAATAGCCAGGGCTTGTGTATAACGGAAACCTTAGTCGCCCCCGCAAAAATTAAATAAAGCGGTTAGAGGGCGCTTTTATTATTTTCCTTCAGATGAGTTCCTATATAAGACCCCAGTACGCAGGAGCTTGGCTCCGCGTCGGGCCTCTAATCGAAGCAATTCTCGGAGATAGGTTCTTGCATAAGACCCAAGAATGCAGGAGCTTGGCTCCGCGTCGGACCTCCGATCGAAGCCACATTCTCGGAGATGTGTTCTCAAATAAGACCCTAGTATGCTGGAGCTTGTCTCCGCGTCGGGCCTCCGATCGAAGCTACATTCTCGAAGATGTGTTCTCAAATAAGACCCTAATACGCTGGAGCTTGTCTCCACATCGGGCCTCCGATCGAAGCAGTTCTCGGAGATGTATTCTCAAATAAGACCCTAATACACTGGAGCTTGTCTCCACATCGGGCCTCCGATCGAAGCAGTTCTCGGAGATATTTTCTCAAATAAGACCCTAGTACGCCGGAGCTTGGCTCCGCGTCGGGCCTCCGATCGAATCTACATTCTCGGAGATAAGATTTTTTGATAAGTCCCAAGAACGCAGGAGTTTGGCTCCGCGTCGGGCCTCCGATCGAAGCTACATTCTCGGAGATAAGATTTTTTGATAAGTCCCAAGAACGCATGAGCTTGGCTCCGCGTCGGGCCTCCGATCGAAGCTACATTCTCGGAGATAAGATTTTTTGATAAGTCCCAAGAACGCTGGAGCTTGGCTCCGCGTCGGGCCTCCCATCGAAACTACATTCTCGGAGATGTGTTCTCAAATAAGACCCTATTATGCTGAAGCTTGGCTCCGCGTCGGGCCTCCGATCGAAGCAATTCTCGGAGATGTATTCTTGAATAAGACCCGAATACGCTGGAGCTCTGGCTCCGCGTCAGATCTTTGATCAAAATAATTTAAAAATAATTTTTCATAAGTCCTTCAGAATGCCTGGACTCTTTATTAACATAGAAAGTTGCATCCATGAGCTAACAACTAAACATAAGATAAGCAACAGGTGACGAAGGTACGCCAGCACATTCGAGCAGTTGTCCGCTTAAAATGAAAACATACAAATATCAGCTTATGCCCACCGGAGCCTAGCCGGGATTAGACGAGTTCTACCTTGACTCAAGCGAAATCCATTCGAAGGTGGACCTCCTGTCTTTGGAGAAGCCCATTCAGCATCCACTTCGTCTCCCACAACATCTAAAACGTGAACCCCAAAACGATTTCCGCCGTTATAAATAAAGGTCACGGAAGAACCAATGTTAATGTTGTGCGACTCAGCAAAATCATTCCAAGCGCCTCTCAGAAAGGGAACCCCATAATCACCGCGTATAACTTCCACCGAAAAGTCACGGAGAATACTAGTTGACAAAAGAATGTTCCCAGGAAGATCTGGCCCTAGCTCATCCTCAAAGCGTAGTGGCAAAGACTAGCAAAATACAAAGAAAAGAGAATGTTGAGAAAAGATAAATTTTAAAGAAGAAAAACTCAGCGAACAAGAGACTAACCAAGTGGCGAAGTTGCTCAGGAAAACTGATACGCTCAAAAAATGACCAAGCCGGTCGAACAGGAGAAGGCATTTTGAAAGAGAAAGATCAAGTTCGAACACCTCAACCCTATGCTTTCTCTTTAAATAGGACATTTTGACGGTGCTAACACGCGTCATAGGCTGAGACAGAAGCTCAGTAGATTTGAAAGGTCGATTCACCAAACCTAACACTGGCACGCCATGCACAAGACGACAAAAAACACTATTATCTGAATATAAATTTGGAATACCCGTGAATAATGTATCGTGACAAGATTGCACCGAGAAAGTAAACCGTGCAGTTAGCATGCACGATCTTGAAAATCCCTCAAAGAAAAAAACCACAAGTCCACAATTAACTGAAGTTATGGCCAACATCTCAATTACTCCCTCTTGAGAAAATAAAAAACTCGTGTCTAAGAAACGACCTAGAAAGTAAGCTGGTTTGAGGACTAAAACACATACCATCAAACACCACCACAAACACATCCGCTGACTAAAAAAGGCCAACCTACAAGTTCTAAAGCTTTGCTTTATTGAACACAGACATAAGGGACCAAGCTCAAAAGCCATTTGAGGCTAAGCCGTGAGAGGAATGATCATTGTGATTAATCTCGCGCTCTCCTCCGCGGGAGTCCACCACCTGAACTTCAAAACGTGCCTCACCCATATGAGTAAAGATCATAGAAGCCCCCCTCTAAAAAACATGCGACTCTACAAAATCTTTCCATCCGCGGCCAAAGTAGAGAAGACCACTATCCCGACGTTTTACGCGAACCGGGAAATTATGTAACTGATGAGACGAAAGTAAGACTCGACCAGGGACAGCGTCCTCATACACTTCTTCAAACCTGAGCGGCAGAAGCTACGACGATGGTGGATCGAGAATCAGTAACTCGAGATCGAGGAGTGCTAGTCGATCTCGAGGAAAACAGAAAACTAAAACGAAACAAAAGAAAGTAAAGACAAAGGCTTTGGGATTTTGAACTAAACTGTATGTAAAAGACTTCCAAGATTGGGGTTTGCAACAATGATAACCACGCATGCATAAGGCAGAAATAAAACAGATAATCATGTGAATTGCATCAAAGGATAAAGCTTTCGCCTTTTCCAACAATTAGACAACTCTTTCAAAGAACCCTAATTGTCTCTACCGATTTTATGTTTACAATCCAAGTTGTTAGCACGGACCTCCATTAGATGGGTAATAAACACATAACAAGTAGTAGATGCTCAAAACATGATAAAAGTCGAATCTTTACCTCAGACATGCATGGCTATCGTCGGGCTCGCCCCAACCCTAGAAGTGGGTGGACTACTCGCGCTTCATTGCAACCTCAGATATCATTGATTTATGAAAAGAAACTTGCATTAAACTAAATTCAAAGCTTTTACAATCTCGACAATCCAACTCTCGTTGAATGCCAAAACCCTAAAACCTTCGAACTCCTAAACGTCTCTGTGAACTACTTCTCTAGCTTCTGAATTCAATTGAATCTAAAATCAGCCCCATGGGCTTTATTTATAACCTTCTAATCCTTTCTATTCAAGGATAGAATATCTCTATCTATATTTAAAACTATATCTAAGAAGCTTAATGATAAATAAAAGAAATAACAATAATAAATCTAAAAAGGGAATTATATCTAAAAGTCTTCAAGCGAATAAATCTTCTCCTTCATGATAGATCTTGAAAAAATGGGATAGACTCGACAATCTTCGGCCCCAAGGAATCCCAATCCGAGTATGATAGATCAAACCGCGTTACGCGTCTCCGGAAGATTTCCTCGATCTCGAGGAGTTTTCCTCGATCTCGAGTAACAAGGTCGTCGACTTCAGTGGCTCGGCGACTCGGCTAGCTCTTCCTCGATATGGCTCGAACATGGGCTCCTGGGGTGTCCTCGATCTCGAGGAAATAACTAGATCTCGAGTTGACTTGTCTCATCGTCTTGGCCTTCTGGTGTTGTTGAGCAACTCTTCTCGACATGCTCGGACAGGTGTTCGGCTTTGTCGACATCGAGGAAGGTTCTCGACATCGAGTTGTGGTGTCCGAGCGCCAGGTCGGGTAACGCTCCTCGGTCTCCTCGGGCATGGTCTTCGAAGCTTGTTGATCTCGAGGTAAGTACTCAATCTCGAGGAACCTCCTGGAGTCGGGTTGGCTCGTCTTCAGCTTCTCGACATGGGCTCTTCGACTTGGGTGTGTCTGGGCATGATTTTTCGATATCGACGAAGACTAGTCGATATCGAGTAGCTTTGAGGTCCGGTCTTTGCTTCTTGGTCTTTTTCTCCCGAAATGGCTCCATATTCTGCAATATTAAACAGAAACTTATGTAGATCTCCATTTATGACAAATAAGCATATACTACATAAATTCGACATATTCCCAACCCGAAATATGCAAAGTGTATAGAATATGGTACTAAAATATGCATAAAGATATGACTACTTTAGAGACATCAAATCACCCCATACTTAGACTTGCTTGTCCTCAAGCAATAACCAAACAATAACCAAGACCTACAACACATCCTTCAAGTCTTCGCCTTTTGTCAAAAGCAATATCTCAAGTAGTAGCAATGTAAGACAAGTGATTTTAACGTCATCACACATATATGAGCGATCCATAGGCATAGGCAATATAAATCCAACCTCACAGGAATAATGTGTTTACAGTCAACTCTCAATCTGTTTAGGCTATGTAGATCATCTCTCAACTCAATTCCATATACAATCTCATAAATATTGCAATTTAAATATGAATCCACTTCGCAACCAATTATGCAAATGCAACAAGAATTATCAGGAGGACTTCGTTCAATAGAAGTCTTCAAAGAAGATTCCATTCGGCGGGGTTGTAATGGGGCTTGGTAAGAAATATAAGGGTATGGAATTATTTGGTCATGTGGTGCTTAATAAAATTCGGGAATCAAGACTCCTAAATCTCCAACACAACTCAACCAAACCATAACTCTCAATCATATGCATCAACCAAACTGTCCAATTTATCTCAATGAAGTATGTAACCTTTCAAACTTCCTCAACCTCTCCAAAGTATGTATCTTGCGAATAATGAAAGAACTAAGGTAAATTTGGCTCATGCACTTTATTCACAAACATATGTACTTTTTTTCGATTTTTTTTTTCGAAACGAAAATAACATAAAATAACACTAGTGCATTTATAGGGTGAGCCAAAAGTCCTTTTACATAATATGCATAGCAAGATAAAAATATAAAACCATCCCATATCTCAATAAATTTCAAAAATCCTTCTTACTTGAAATGCAACATAAGCTCATTCTTTTAACAAATCATCTTTCCAACCAACTCTAAGTCTTAATTCCCAAATGGGGGTCAGGCTCAATTTGGCTAAGAATAATTTTTATGGAGTTTACAATAAAAGTCACAGGCTAATGTTCTGGCTTCAAGCAGGGATAATGCAGGGTAGGTAAAGAGAGGATAAAATTGGCTTAAAAGGTGCCTCGATCATTTAATTCTCATTCACATCATCATATAAATGCATTGGCTTTGAATAACTATCACAACATTTAGAGATGCATAGGAAGAGTAAATACACTTAATAAAGCAGAGGGATTTTTAATATTCTCCCTATAAGGCCAAAATTCTCACTAGGACAATTTTTGTTGGATTTTAACCTTTAGCTTAGGATCATATGTGCTCAATTTCATCACAAGTTCACAATCCACATAAAAGCAATTTTGAGGACTTAGGCTAAACCTTCCAAACATGCCATAGGGTTTACATGATCAAGTCAATCATTATTTATCATCATAGGACATCTAAGTTAGGGTATGCAAAAATTAAACATGCATATTTTTTTTTCTTTTTTCGATATTTTCTATTTTTTTTATTTTTTTTATGTGACTAAAAAACAAAACTAAAGTATAAAAATGCATAAAATTTAAACATGAATGCATAACATAAATTTAAACATGAATGCATAACATAAAAATTAAAATTTCACCATGTAAAACCAAAAGCAAGACTAAAACATATAGTAATGATAATGAGCTCTTCCCCCACCCCATACTTAAAATATACAGTGTCCCCACTGTATAAAATCAAATAAAAACAAGAGTAAAGGAAGGAACTCACAGGATAACACATCGAGGAGGGCGGATCAGTGCAGGTCGAGTAACTGATCTTCGTCGATCTCGAGTACAGAACTCGATCTCGAGGAGGCTTCTGCGTCCAGTGGCTTCTGAAGTCGAGGAGCTTCTGGGCTTTGTCGATATCGAGTTGGCCTACTCGATATCGAGGAGTTTCTGGGCTGCTCCTCTTCGTCGTTGTCGACTTGGCCTTCGTCGATTCTGACTGTTTTTCAGGGACTTCTTATTCCACTTTTCGTGATCCTTATATGCTTGCCGACCTAAAAGTGTTAGATTGCACACAAAAACAAGACTATCCACCTGAAGTATTCTAAACCAAAAAACTAAAACCAAAAACCAAAACCAAAAAGTTCAAAAGTCCCAAAATTCATAAAGTTTTATATACATGCTCTAGATTTTAGAGTCGCTAGGCCGACTTCTCCGTTTGCGCTCAATGACTATTAGTGTGGGGCCTGCTCATGCTTGGCCTTTCTCCTGGATCATCTAGGTCCTGATGGTAGTATGCAAGCTCAGCTGACAGGTGGTTGCTTGCATAATCTTCCTTCTCTTTCTTCTTCTTCCTTCCAGCTCTTAATTTTCGCAGATTCTCTCGCCACGGGGCCTTACCTCCCCTTAAATTATTGATAAATTTCTTAATGGACTGAGGAGGAGTAGGATTCATACCTGAACATAACTTTTCGGACCCAAAACAGAAATCTTCGGGCTTGGGGTTAGTCGATGTCAAGTACGGCTGGTCGACATCGAGTACAGGGACCCCATACTTAGGTTCTGGGCAAGTCTGTGGCTCAGCAGAGGAAGTCGAGGTCGGGGAACCTTGGTCGAGATCGAGTAATGTCTTAGTCGATCTCAAGGAACCCTTATCGATCTCGAGTTGGCTGGTGCCTTCCTCCGTTGTTTGATTGGTCCCATGGTTGCTGATGCTCTTCACCTCCAGCCATGAAATTTCTTCCTTTGCAGGGCCAAAGGAGAAATCTAAGATCTCGTCGCCTATGGTGAAGGTGAGCGATCGATGCTTTACACTAATCTTGGCATCTGTAGTAGCTAAGAATGGTCTACCAAGAATAATAGGGCTAGTAGGATCTTCAGCATAGTCTATAATAAGGAAATCTGCTGGAACAAAGAATTTACCAACCTGGACGGGGACATTCTCAACTATACCTGTAGGGATGGCCACTGTATTGTTTGCCATGTATAGCTTGGCATCCACAGGCTCTATGCATCCTATCTTTACCTTCCGCCAGATTGATAAAGGCATGATGCTCACACTTGCTCCTAAATCACACAGAGACTTATATTTATATTGTCCAAAACCCACAGTAACAGAAAACTTACCAGGGTTAGGTCTCTTTTCAGGGAAGTGGAGTACTTTGCATTCGCCTGCGATCTCTGAGATGGATCGCTTCTTGCTCAGGATTTCCTTCAGAAATTTGACATATCCAGGCATCTCTTGCAGGGCTTCTGTAAAAGGAATAGAGACGTTCAGTTCTTGCAGAATATTAACAAAACCGTTAAACCTACCTGCAGTGGGATCTTTCTGTGCTTTGGAAGGCAAAGGCAGTGGCTTTTTCTGCTTCGGAGCCAGATCAGATGTCGAAGGAGTTGCAGAGTCGTCGACGCCGGCCAACTTCTCCTCGATCTCAACAAGAGGGTCCTCGATCTCGAGTTGGCTTGTCGACCTCGAATTGCCGGGCTGCGCAGTGGAGTCCGAGCTGGGCTTCTGGGCTTGGTCGAGGAGGTTGTTGTCGATCTCGAGTACAGGCTCCTCGAGGTCGAGTTGCTTCTGTTCTTTGTCGAGTTGCTGCTCTGCTTTGTCCTTATGCTTCCCGACCTCTGGCTCGTGTAATTGATGCCCACTTTTGAGTTTGATAGCTGCGACTTGTCCGGTCTTCCCCTTAGGATTTGGTTTTGTTTGCCCAGGGAGCTGTCCGGATGGTCGTGGGATCTGCGCTTCGATTTGACCCATCTGGGTCTCTATTCCCTTTTTCCAGATGTCTAGCTCTCCAAATTTTGTGTTGAAATTCTGGAGCTGATTGTTGATGGTGTTTGTAGCCTGCAGGTTCTGTGCATGATTTCGGCGCATCTCATCAAGGATCAGCTGCAGATCGTCCTTCTTTTGATCCCTTTCTGGATGTCCTGGAGCTCTATAGGGTAGGGGGTTCTTAGGAGGACCTTGGTTCCACTGTGGTTGATAGAACCTTTGATCTCCCATGTAGCGATTGGGACCCCCTGCGTAGGCTACCTCTTCATGTGTCTCTGCCAACCTGACTTGCTTAGTGTGTGGGCACTCAGTAGTGGTGTGACGCTGTGATCCGCATTCGATGCAAGGCTGATTGACAGACAGATATTTGACTTGCTTGAGGCGCTTGCGATTCTGGTCTCTGTAGAACTGCTCCCTGACATCCGGGTCAATCTCCTTTGCTGGCTCATAGAGTGGCATAGATGGTGCTGGCCTGGCATGAGAGTTCTCCTCATAGTTTGCAGTAGACCCATATTTGTTGTCATAATTGGTGAGCTTGTCTAGCACACCCCAGGCGTCGATTGGTGGCATCGTCAGATACTCATAGCGAGTGTACTGATTGATTCTGTCCTTAGTAACTTGATCAAGAGAGTTGAAGAAGATCTCTTGAATGACGTAGGGTGGCTGTCCATGAGTAGGGCAAGATCGCAACAGTTCTTTGTAGCGTTCCCATGCCTTTGCTAGTGGTTCCCCAGGCTTCTGTTTGAAGGCTGTGATTTTCTGGCGGAGGAGTGCTGTTTTGGCGGGAGGGAAGAATTTGTTCAGAAACTCTTGCTCTACTTGGGCCCATGTTGTGAGTGATCTTGGTTTCAGCCATTCAAGCCACTTCAGTGCAGGTCCAGCGAGAGACCAGCGAAAAGCCTTCATCTTGACATATTCCAGAGTTGTACCTTCAGCAAGAGTACGACACATGTCAGAAAAATTGGTAATATGTTCAAGAGGACACTCATTAAATTTGCCATAAAAAGCATTATTTTTAAGCTCTATAAGAAATTGAGTGCGAATTTCAAAAGAGTTTTCAGGGATTAGAATCGCCGATTCAGGCACGACGAGAGTTGGATGCATATAATCCTCTGCAGTGGTTGGGTATTGGGCAAGCTCAGCTTCTGCTTGCCTTGCACGCTCAGCTTCTTGTTCCCTTCCAGCTCTCTTAGCAGCGATAGTAGCATCCCTTGCGGCTTGTTCCCTTGTAAGCCTTTCAATAAGTTGTTCTTGTATTTCTGCGGCCGCCATGGCTCTTTGCAGTTTAGCTCTGATGTGTAGAAGGTGTTCCGGTTCGTCTAAGCCGTCAAACTCAGGTGGTTGACCAGAACGGCGCATACACCTGTAAAGTAACTCAAAGAAAACGTGAGATTTTAACTACCTAAGGCGCGAATGATTGCTTACCCGGCAACGGTGCCAATTTGTTGATAAGAGGAAATCGAGAATGTAAATTAAAATATAAATAAATCACAGCAAACCAGATTCTGTCCCTTGCAAATAATTACAAGACTTCCTCCTGATGCAGTAGTGGGAAGTCAGGATCGATCCACGAGGAAGCGTGTCAGCGGATCCTAGGCAGCAAAGTAATCTCACAGAGGTCGACCACAGGTGTCCTAGATCTCGAGTGCAGTTACTCGAGAAAAGATCGGACAGTCGAACAGCGCAGCAGCAACTCCTGGCGATTTTGGTCGAGATCGAGTAACCTTTTCTCGAGATCGAGTAAGGTTGTCGACCTCAGGTTGGCTCTCGTCGATCACCTGCACACAGAAACTACGACGATGCTGGATCGAGAATCAGTAACTCGAGATCGAGGAGTGCTAGTCGATCTCGAGGAAAACAGAAAACTAAAACGAAACAAAAGAAAGTAAAGACAAAGGCTTTGGGATTTCGAACTAAACTGTATGTAAAAGACTTCCAAGATTGGGGTTTGCAACAATGATAACCAAGCATGCATAAGGCAGAAATAAAACAAATAATCATGTGAATTGCATCAAAGGATCAAGCTTTCGCCTTTTCCAACAATTGGACAACTCTTTCAAGAAACCCTAATTGTCTCTACCGATTTTATGTTTAAAATCCAAGTTGTTAGCATGGACCTCCATTAGATGGGTAATAAACACATAACAAGTAGTAGATGCTCAAAACATGATAAAAGTCGAATCTTTACCTCAGACATGCATGGCTATCGTCGGGCTCGCCCCAATCCTAGAAGTGGGTGGACTACTCGCGCTTCATTGCAACCTCAGACATCATTGATTTATGAAAAGAAACTTGCATTAAACTAAATTCAAAGCTTTTACAATCCCGACAATCCAACTCTCGTTGAATGCCAAAACCCTAAAACCTTCGAACTCCTAAACGTCTTTGTGAACTACTTCTCTAGCTTCTAAATTCAATTGAATCTAAAATCAGCCCCATGGGCTTTATTTATAACCTTCTAATATTTGCTATTCAAGGATAGAATATCTCTATCTATATCTAAAACTATATCTAAAAAGCTTAATGATAAATAAAAGAAATAACAATAATAAATCTAAAAAGGGAATTATATCTAAAAGTCTTCAAGCGGATAAATCTTCTCCTTCATGATAGATCTTGAAAAAATCGGATAGACTCGGCAATCTTCGGCCCCAAGGAATCCCAATCAGAGTAGGATAGATCAAACCGCGTTACGCGTCTCCGGAAGATTTCCTCGATCTCGAGGAGTTTTCCTCGATCTCGAGTAACAGGGTCGTCGACTTCAGTGGCTCGACATCTCGGCTAGCTCTTCCTCGATATGGCTCGGACATGGGCTCCTGGGGTGTCCTTGATCTCGAGGAAATAACTCGATCTCGAGTTGACTTGTCTCATCGTCTTGGCCTTCTGGTGTTGTCGAGCAACTCTTCTCGACATGCTCGGACAGGTGTTCGACTTTATCGACATCGAGGAAGGTTCTCGACATCGAGTTGTGGTGTCCAGGCGCCAGGTCGGGTAACGCTCCTCGGTCTTCTCGGGCATGGTCTTCGAAGCTTGTCGATCTCGAGGTAAGTACTCGATCTCGAGGAACCTCTTGGAGTCGGGTTGGCTCGTCTTCAGCTTCTCGACATGGGCTCTTCGACTAGGGTGTGTCTGGGCATGATTTGTCGATATCGACGAAGACTAGTCGATATCGAGTAGCTTTGAGCTCCGGTCTTTGCTTCTTGGTCTTTTTCTCCTAAAATGGCTCCATATTCTGCAATATTAAACAGAAACTTATGTAGATCTCCATTTATGACAAATAAGCATATACTACATAAATTCGACATATTCCCAACCCGAAATATGCAAAGTGTATAGAATATGGTACTAAAATATGCATAAAGACATGGCTACTTTAGAGACATCAGTAATAAACACCCTAAAAGAAAATGGATCCAGGGTTGCCACCAAGGGCTTTCTATAGGGTCATCATGAGAGAAGAACAACTTCAAACACTCTGGCTCCCGCTCATTTATGTCCTAATCGATGAAGATGTTCACACTCAACCCAGGCTCTGGTCTCGCTCCAACCAGGAACACGAGGTAAAGGTGGAAAGAGATGGAGACGACCTTTTCTGGTTAACACAAAGGTGGCACGACTTAACACAAGCAAATCGATTCAATGTAGGATAAGCTCTGATATTCACCTACATGGGAGACTCCATCTTTGAAGTCGACGCTGTCAGTCTTGATAGCGAGGAAAATGGAGAAGTGAGATGTCCTTAAATTTCTATTTCATGTATCGCGTTACCGTCTCTAGTATAATGTATCAGATTTAAAAGGATTGAGCCTCTTAAAAAGTTTCTGCATGTTACTTCTTATTATGAATAATAAAAGATCCCCCTTTAAGCTTATTAAGAATCACAAAATATGATAGATAGCGAAAGAAAGTCGTGGTCCCCCTTCGAGTCACTCGCGGAAATATAATCCATAAACAGATTACGAACTCTCAAAGCATGACATTGGAAAAGCTCAGTTTGAACTACACGAGGAAGAAACTGAGCTAAGATTAGCCTCATTATCATTCCCAATCTCGCGACGCGGGCAAACTTTAAAAGAGACATTGCCCCTATGAAAAAACATCATAGCACTTCCTATCCCAAGATGATGAAGAGCAAGAAACTCGTCCCATCCGCTGTCGATTTGAAAAAGGCCGTTCTCACTCCAGGACACAGCTACTGGGAAGTCGAGAACCAGATACGATGAAAGAAAAGCCCATCTGGGCGGCAGCGGCCCATATTCAGCCTCAAATTGAGGGGGCAAAACCTGCGCACAAACAAAAATATGTATATAATTAGAAGAACTGGCCTAAAATTTCTAAGGAAAAACAAGGAGAAAGCTCACAAGTCGAGAAAGTTGATCCACAATTTCGATCTTTTGAAAAAAGGCCCAAGGGTTAAAACCTCCCGAAGACATGACGCGTATGAAAACACAATTAGTTGTCAACACATGAGAAGCAGCAAAAATGATAGGAGGGTTGAGGCCTTAAAAAGGGAAAAATCCCATCTTTGAGAATTAAAAGACAAGTGGGAAAAGGCTTTGTACATTCAGACTAACCCTTTCAACACTTGAAAAAAGATCAGAGTATTAACAGGCGAAACATATACAAGAGTACGAAGTTTCATCTAAGAAGTCTCGAGCCCAACTTCACAAAAGACAAACGTCACATAGAGCGCCAAAAAGGAACCATCACAGGTTCTCAAGATAAAAAAGTTTCATTCCCAAGTTACCAATTAAAGCTAAAACATCAAAGATCAAATAGTAGTGGTCGGCGTTCCAACGTCATCACCAGCATCCTCAGCATCTTCATCCTCGGAGTATGACTCTTCCGCGGCCATCTCCTCCTTTGAAAGCCCCCAGTCGGCACTGGTCATGCTCGGCTCAAATTTCTCTAAGGGAATTCCGGGATTAGCTGCCGAGCGTACAACACTTTGATTAATCCCCGCGACCATCCCCTTCCGAAAATAGCTAAAACACTTGTCCTTCAAAATGCTGGCGCCTTTCAGAGTCTGGAGACAACCTTTGGCTACAGAAGACATGAAAGATGCGCCAGCCTCAGTTTTAATCCACTCGGAGGACAAATAAGCCAAACCCTCTGGACTCTGAAGCCATTGAAGAGCCACATCTTGGTCTGAACGCGCTTTGATATTATCAAGCTCATGTTTAGTAATCGATTGCTCCTCGCGAAGGATAGAAAAATCTTCTTCCAGCTTATCGATGCTGGCCTGCTTTGCTTGAAGAGGTTTCCGCGAACACCCTTTCGCAACCTCATGTTCTGTGACGCGGGAGTTGGAAACGTCCAAAGAAGTTTTCAGATCATCGCGTTCTTTCTTCAAAACCTCCATAGCTTCTTTCTGTTTCTGCAATTCTTCATGAAGTTCCACAGACCTCTTTTTAAACTTCTCAACTGAAGCTGGGTCTCCAACGGTGTTCCCAAGGATCCGCAGCTGGTGAGACAATCTCTTAATCTCCTCATCTTTCTTACTAAGGCTCTCTTCACCGCACACCAAACGTCTTTTGACGTCCTGTTGGATCACCCTCAGCTGAAACCAAAAATAAATCGAACAAAGACAAAGAGGAGAAAGGTCAGAGATGAACCGCATCGGATTTTTTTCTAAAAGCAAAACAAAAAGTAACTTACGAAATGTAAGAACTTACCCACTAGTGAAGACGGTCGAAGTTAGTTGAAAGATTAACGACATCTAATCGCTTCACATACCCTTGCTCGGGAAAACAACGTTTCTTGGCTTGAAAGGCGAGACCTCGCAGGTCAACTTTATCAAAACCTGGAATGGGGAACTCGCGAAGAGTCGCTTCACCCTCCATAAAGAGCCTCGTTTCATCCGCGGCAGACGGCCCAACAACGATGCTAACCTTCCTCTTCTTCGTCTTGGAGGTTTCAGGAGCAGATGGACGAACACGTTTCTCCCGAGATACAGGAACCAATGAGGAGGACCCTACAAGAGCGCCGGTCTCTCCTGCTATGGTCGTATCAATGATCGGCGCCACCTCAGGAACTGGAAG
This sequence comes from Persicaria maculosa, assembly GCA_963922045.1. Taxonomy (NCBI): domain Eukaryota; kingdom Viridiplantae; phylum Streptophyta; class Magnoliopsida; order Caryophyllales; family Polygonaceae; genus Persicaria; species Persicaria maculosa. Next base: position 10,892,679 of record OY998256.1, on the reverse strand, counting down.
GGGGGGAAGGGGAACACGGATCTCTAAACTCGTCTTCTTCTTCTTTTCAGATCTTGCTTTATGACGCTTCAAAAGAGAATCCAAATCCATTGTATCTGAATACAAAAACATCCAAAGATAAATAAACCATCAAAATAAGACAAAACAGGGGGCACAAGTCTAAACACTCAAAGAAACAATAAAAAAAAGGAGCCACCTAGTCGCGGATGAGGAAAACTCAAACCAGCCATCTCAAGCCGGAACGCGGAGAGCATTTTATCCCAGGGAAACCTAGGTGTGTGAGAAAACGATCGTTTAAACTCAGGAAGATTGAAAACAATCGGTTTGTTCACAGGGCAGAAACGCCCTGGAACGGTCCGGCAATTGAAACCATTTCCAGACTTGTCGCGGACCAGGAACCACTTATATTTCCAATTAGGTTTGCTAGAAAGCCTCTCCATGTATCCATAGCTGGAGTTGCACTAATAAAAACTCGAGTCCTGGGTTCCCTTTTTTAAAGAAAAGATACTAAACATCAACTTCAAAGAAGGAGTAACCCCGATCTCCTTACACCTCATAATAAAGCTAGTAAAAAACATCCAACCGTTAGGAACAATCTGAGCAGGGCTTAAGTTGTATTCACTCAAGAACTCCGAGAAAAAGGGATGTAAGGGAAGTCGAAAACCTTGAGACAGGCTGGCCACGTAAACAACCAAACAATCCTCATAGGCATCCAAACATCCTCCCCCCTCCTCAGGAAGGCAAAACTCCAGTCCCGCGGGCCATGGAAAAATTCAAGAGATAGCGTCAAGATCAGCCAACCCAAGCAAAGTAGTACATCCCCTCAGTTCCTCCATGGGAGATCGCCACGGATGAATCCTTTCAGCTACAACTATTGGTCCATCAGACGGAGGCAGAAGAGGCTTAAAATCTCCAAGAAAGAGGCAAGTGTCTAAATCATTTAGGTCATACAACGGGGTATCCAAATCAGTTAAGTTTTCTTTGGAACGGATCTTTTTCGGAGTTTCCGCTACGCCAATAGGGGAAGCTTCGTAAGGAATCCAAACAGTTTCAACCTCTTGATCAGCGTCCACAGGGTGAGAAGTGGAAGAAAGACCCACGTTCTCGGAAGAACAAGCACCTGATTAACCCCCATCTTCAGAATTTTCATCTCCCGCGCATCCCTTCGAAGAAGAAGAAACTGTGTAAGGAGAAGAATACTAATCAGGGCCAGTACGCTTCCGGCGCCTTCTCACTTTAATAGGGCTGCCCGTAGGACCAACCCGATTCAGAGTCGATGTAGATGTGGCAGAAGATGATCCCGATGAGGTACCACCAGAGCTAGAAGAAGAACTCTCAGAAGAAGAGGAGAGAATCTCTTGAGATTGACGCGGTTGAGAAGACGAAGCGACATCACCCTTCCACTCTTCTCCTCTCTCAAATTCATCCAACACATCATGCTCTCCGCTGAGATTAGCCATTCCCAAAGAAACTAGAGAAAATTGTATGAAGATTTACTTACGCGAAACAAAACCTCGATAAAAAACAGATTCAGAGACAAAATCCTACCCTAATTCTCGATCTACCCATCAAGAAAATCGAGGAATTGAAAAGAAAAAGAACCTAGAAAACAACTCGTAGCGAGAAGAAATACCTTGAATTTCTGAAGAACTTTGCCGGAAACTTCAACCGAACTGCAATCGAAAACCTAAGACCGCCACCGGAAAACCAAGCTATAGAAAAGAACAAAAATCTTTGGAAAAGCAGAAGAAGACAAATGTGAAGTGAAAAGAACGGAACGGAGTAACTTATAGAAAAATTACCGACGGTTGAACTTCCAGACGGAAATGGGCCTAATGGCCCCTAAATGGGCTAACACAAAGAGGCAAAAAAGCCCATCATCGCAAATAAAAGCAAAATTGAGACAACCATAGAGAGTCAGATGTTTTCTAAGAAATTAATATCGGCCCGCGTCAATCCCTGAGGGAATCGACACAACCCGAGGAACTCTGACGAAACCGACAATAAAAAACATCTGGATAAGCATAAAAATAAGTCACAACAATAGGCAAAAAATAGTAAAAATCATCAAAGAAGTCACCTTAGACAAATTATAAAAGATCATCCGCGGATGGGCATCCAACAGAAAACTATAACTCACATAAGCCATATCATCCGCGGATGGAAGAGAGGGGCACGTGTCGGACATGCCCACGCCCCACGAGTTGGACACATGTCAAACAACAAACCCCACGTGGCGAGTTATCCGAAGATCACCCGTCACCTATAAAAGCAAAAAACTAACATACAACAAAGGACTTTTGGACGGCGAGAGAGGGAAAAAACAAGCGGATCGAATATCCTGAGAAAAGTAAAGCAGAGAGTGAGAGGGAGAGAAAGCAGGATACGCGCCGAACTCTTTTTCAAGAGAAGGAACTGATCCGCAGACATTAACTAAGCCCATCTTTGTCCTTTGAAAGCCCGAAGTAAGAATCAAGAATTTGCTGCTGTTGGATCCTAAGCTAGCCAACGGCGACGGGTAAGTAATTGATTCTCAATTTGTCTGAGGAAACTTCGATAAGGGGATAATCTATCAAAGCGCCTAAATAAAATTATTCCCGCGGCACAGGGTGGGCCGTATCGATTATTTCGGTACGGGTCAGGTAAGCCCGTTGGGAATATTGTAGGCCCCACTGGGTTTATTTCCGGGTCCCACTAAATATGGAGGCCTTTTTAGTTCGAGTTTCTTCATATATTAAGTTTAAAATATAATTATAAACTATATAATAATCCAAATAGGGTTAACACAAATTAATTATATGGTATTTAAGTAAAAATTCAAGCTATTTTAAACACAATATAAATAATGTTAAATAAATAATCCATATCAAAAGCAATAAAATTACCAAATAAAAATTAGGCCATTTTGCATAACTAGACCAAAAAAAAAAAACTTTGCACAACTAGCCATGTCCCTGGTTTATTTGCTAGGGGTAGAAAGTGGTTAATTTTTGCAAATAAAAAAGGCAACCGGGAGAGGAAGTTGCAGGTAAAGGGGAGGGACACTGTAGCTGTCAGTGACATGTGGCACCGAAAGGCATCCTCCGTTCATTTCAGAAAACTGTAGACTGCCCATCTTACCAATAGAATTAATTGGTCCTACCAATAGGCTAAACCTGTCTTTCCATACCTGTAGATATTTTGGAGAGAATCTAGAGGGGATTCACTGTAGCTGATTTGGCGGGCTGTCAGTGCATTTTTGGCGCCAAAACAGGGTTCCTCCTTTGGGGAAAAGGGGGAGCATTTATGAGGGGAAAATGCAATGATTGCATTGATGGGTGTCCCTCAAGAACATATATAAGCTTTAGAGGAGGATTTGAAACACCATAACATGCTCTGCAAAAAGTGAGGCAGAATAGGAGAGCAGCGGAAAGGCCGGGGAAAAAGTTACCCGTTCATTCTAGAAAATGATACAGTCCCCATCCTACCAATAGAATATTTCCGTCCTACCAATAGTGTACAACTGTCCTTTCATACCTGAAAAAGTGAAAGAAGTTTGTCCGGTGACAGTGGCAGCGATAGGTAAGTGATCTTGTACATATCCTTTGTAACTTATACAATTATGAACATGGCAGAAAATACATATACTAATGGTAGGACAAATTTATGAACATGTTAGGACAAATTCATATATCTCTCTGAACTTATACGATTATGAACATGACAGAAAATATATACACTGGTGGTAGGACAAATCTGTGAACATGGTAAGACAAATTCATAAATCTCTCCAGACTTGTATAATTATGAACCTGGTAAGAAATATATACATTAGTGGTAGGATAAATTTGTGAATATTGTAGGGACAATCCCCCCTTTTCTTTTCCACTGTGTCACTTTCCCCCTTTTCTTTTCGAAGTTTAGGTTTTACTCAATTTTCTTTCTCCAAATGATGATCATGAACTTGTTAGCGATGATTGGGTACTTCTGAGTGTCAATCTTCACTACTTGATCTTGTCTTTCAGTGCAGCACTAACTTTATCCAGGATAGGGACCATAGCTTGAGATTCATCATCACACATGATATATCTATGTATAGCTTTTGCATCTGTGTTTCATATAACTTCAGTTTCTGCATATGAAGCCTGCCTTCTCCTTTTGCTTTTCTGAGATTCATCATCATTCATTTTTTTCGTGAAGTCAATTATGCATTTATATATTTCCAATAGTATAAATATATTGTACCATTAGTGTGTCTCTATCCTACCATTAGTGTCAAGTTATACAGGAATTACCGGGTTTCCATTCTGATCCTACCAATATCGTTATTTTCTCCTACCATTAGTTTCCATATATCCTACCATGAGTTTTCAAGTTTTCTGGTATTTTTTGACTTAATTCTACACTTAGGAATATCGGTGATTACATTATTATCATACCAATATCGTATATTTATCCTACCAAGTTCACAAATTTGTCCTATCACTAGTGTATATATATTTCCTATCAGGTTCATAATTTTATAAGTTCAGAGATATTCATAATTCATAAATTTGTCCTACTAGATTCACAAATTTGTCCTGCCACTAGTGTATATATGTCCTACTATGTTCATAGTCGTATAAGTCCAGAGAGATATGTGAGAAATAATCTAGTGAAGTAATCTAGTGAAGTAAATACACTCATTTGACGGTCAGAAAAAATAAAAGCTGAGTTGCAGGCTTCATGGGAGAAAGAATGTAGTAATTCATCCTTTTGAAACTAATGTACTAGTTCATCCTTTTAATTCCAAACTATTTCCACTTTAACAGCCAAAAAGATGAAGAGAACACAAAAAAATATTTATCCTACCAGGTTCACAAGTTTGTCCTACCACTAGTGTATATATTTCCTACCAGGTTCATAAAGGTTCATAATTTTATAAGCCTATGAATTTTTCCTACCAGATTCACAAATTGGATTGAGATTGTGATTTATGGATTGGTAATTGAGATTGAGATTATGGTCAATTCACGCCTCAATGATTACAAGTCTGGGATTTGTGGATTGGTCAATATTAATTCTACTTCTTTGCCAATAGTACAAATATATCTTACCATTCGTGTACATCTATCCTACCATTAGTGTCAAGTTAAACACTTAGGAATTTCGGTGATTACATTTTTATCATACCAATATCGTATATTTATCCTACCAGATTCACAAATTTGTCCTACCAGTAGTCTATATATTTCCTACCAAGTTCATAATTTTATAAGTTTAGAGATATTCAAAATTCATAAATTTGTCGTACTAGATTCATAAATTTGTCCTGCCATTAGTGTATATATTTCCTACCATATTCAATCGTATAAGTCCATAGAGATATGAACGCATACTCCGTATTAGCCTATGTGAGAGTCGAACTCACATCTTTGTGTGCAAACACAACGCTCTACTAATTGAGCTAATAGGCTATTTTTCATCCATCTTCATTATGAATGCATATTAAGATCAATACAAACCATATGAATGTTCCAATATACATAAAGCCCTTTGATACATGACCAGTGACATCTCAACTTGATAAATTCCTGATAACAGTGAACACATTCAATTGAGGGATTTAGGAAATATTAATTGAGGGATTTAGGAAATATTAGGGTTTAAAATTGACCTGAGTATCTTATGAACAATAATTGACTCTCTGGTTTTCAGCACCCATTCTAACAATAATTGTGATCCTTCCAGGCTTGTTTTGAGTGTTTAGGATCTCAATAAGATTGACAAGCTCATTGGGATCCATTTTGTTACTCACCTGCACTCAAATACAATTTGATTGGCAACCGGTATTAAAATAATCTAGTTTTCTAGGCAAATAGCGCCTTTGAGTTGATGATATACCTTAATACCAAGAGGGTTTGCGATTCCTCTAAGGAACTCCACATGAGCTCCATCAAGTTGGCGAGTCCTCTCCCCAACCCAAACCATGTGAGTTGAGCAATCATAGTAGAGGCCGGATGTCGAATCCAGTCTGATCAGTGCCTGTTCATAAGGCAGAAGCAAGCACTCATGTGATGTCCAGAATTCAGTGGTGGTCATTATGGGATGATCAACCGTAAGTCCAACAGTAGCCATGAATCCTAATGCTTCATCCACCCTATTAGCCAGTTCTTGGTACCTGTTGAGATAAACCATTAGAGTTAGGAGTAAGGATATTTACAATTCTATTTTAACAAGTAATAGTAATTACTCCTTCAAAAGACTGACTACAAGTATGAACTGCACACTATATGTTGCATCCTAAAACAATATCCAACAGAGAATAAAAGAGAAACAGAAAGCTGATGAAAAAAAAAAAGAGAAACAGAAAGGGACAAGATCAAGAATCACAAAATCAAGAGCTAAAAGCACACACTATGAAGCTGCACACATGTTAGCTGCATTTTGTCACGTAATGGAGGAGCAAAACTATGTTATGTACCGTTACACACATACACACACCAAAAAGTCAAAAACTGCCTTTTCAAATCAAATATCACAATGAATAAAGTAGGACTTAGAAGCACCATTAGGCCTAAAAGTCTTCTAGGTACAACCATTAAAAATATAATTTGATAAACAGACGCTGAGCCGAGAGGTGCTTACCTATCTCCCTGCTCACTATTCTCAGCAAAGTCGAGATTCTAGTGATTAACCCTCTGCATAGCAGCATAACCTCCGGTTGCAAAGGACCTCAGGAGGTTAAGGGTTGATGTAGACTGTAAATAAGCTCTGGTCATCTTGTTAGGGTCCGGGATCCTCGATTTCTCATCGAAAGTATCACCATTGATGTTGTCTCCCTTGTAAGAAGGCAACTTAATGCCATCCTTCTCCTCCATCGGGTCTGATCTCGGCTTAGCAAACTGGCCGGCCATCCTTCCAACCTACAATCATTAGATTATCTAATCAACTTCCTCCTACACTAACAATTAGATCTGAACAAACATCGCATCTCTCATGCCACTGCTAGTGATTCTAGAGATAAGATACTCATCAAAACTATGATAACCTATTCATTTTAACAATTAGACCAGTGACATGTTCAAACATTGAACATGACCATCCCAACTTGACAAATTCACATTCAAAAGATTCAAATTCCACGTTCACAACAACTGAACTAACAGTGAACACATTTAATTGAGGGATTTAGGAAATATTAGGGTTTGAAATTGACCTGGGGGCCGAGCTTCTGAACGAAAACCCCGCTAGACAGGTAGTGTTGATGTTGGCGTGGGTGAGAGAAGACAGGCATGGGTAGTCCGACGGCGATGAGCGAGAGAGAGAGAGATCGGGGAAGAGAGAGCAGGGGATGGTTGCACGGCGCCGACTTAGGGTTCCGGCGGGAGAAAGAAGAAGACGGAAGATGGGGCGAGGCGGAAGGCTGGCGGGAAGAAAGAAGACCGCCGACGAGGAGTGAGGCAACAGTGGGGCGAGACGGAAGGAAGGTCCGGCGGTTGAGAGGAAGGACCATTCGCCCCAGCCCCGGCTTCTCTCTCTGGGATTCCCCTTAGGCCCACCCGCACCCACCGCCTCACCCTCCCCTCTCTTCTTGTTCGGCGACGCTCGCCTCTCCGCTGCTACACCATCCCTCTCCTCACCTGCTACACCCGGTTCTCAATAGTGCTAAAAAACCGGAAGCTTTATTTGCTTGGGATGGCCAGGCTATTTTGGGCCAATTTTTTGCCCTATTGGCTAATTGTGCAATTAGGCCCTTTTTTTGGTCTATTTGGTACCATTTCCTCTAAAAATTAATAGGCCAAATAAAAAGTAAAAGCCCCACTAGTTTCTTCTCCACAAGGGTAACGGTGTATGAAAATTAAGATAAAAAAGAAGTTACAAAATATTCCACATTGTGGCTGTGTGGAGTCGAACTAGGATTCAAGATGCACGCGCATGTGTTTATACCACTAGGCTATTGCGAATCATCAGTATGTTAGAGGAAAGAAATTTTTTTATAACTACATTCTGGGTACTCCTGAATTATTGGCCCCTAAAAATTTGGGGGCCCTGTTCAATTGGTCCACTTGAACATGCTTAAGCACGGGCCTGGGAATAATGTCCCATGGTAGGAGAAATGCGGATGCTTATTAGATGGATGTGTGGGCACCAAAAATATGATAGAACAAAAAATGAGATTATCCGCGATAAGGTATGTGTAATTTGTATTAAGGACAAGATGCGTGAGTCAAAACTTCGATGATTTGGTCATGTGCAAAGAAGAGACTATAACACAATAGCGCGTAGGTGTGATAACATGGATATAGAGCACGTTAGGCGTCATATGTATAGAGGGCGGCCAAAGAAGGGTTGGAAGGAGGTGATCAGATAGGACCTTGCCGACTTAGATCTCACCGAAGAGTTGGCACAAGATATGATAGAGTGGAAGAGAGCGATCGATCTCCCTCAAAAAGGGATAGTGAATAGTGATAAGTGTATCCATCGTTTCTGTAACGTTTCATTATCTTCTTCTATTTTTGTAGTGCATTGTCTATGATTTTACATACTGTATTGTTTGTCTTGTTGTATTTGAGTGCATGAGTTTTGTCCTGTTGATTCTTATATGTCTTCACATATCCTTATAAATATTTAATACGCTTCTATTACATGTATGATATACATTTTTAGGTCACACGAAAACACCCTCCCAACTTTGTTGGAGAAAGAGTGTGTACTACTAGATCCTTCAAATCATGCTTGGTGACCAGACATATTGGGATTGTTGATGATTATTCCTCTAAATAACTATAAACTCATAAAAATATTTTAAAAATAATCTGAGTTCGTATATCGAAATTCGAGTCCCCGCAATACACGAACTTAAAAATGATAAGTTATTTATAATTAGGAAACCTCTTTATATATTAATATATATGTTGAACAACAAGTATTTTGTTTTGTTGATATTTTTTGTTGGTTTTTATTTACAATTGCACCAACAAATGTATGATCATATTTTTCATTGTTGTTCAAATAATGTAATATTTATTAGTAATACGGTTTTTCTATCCTATACCCCTAATGCATAAAGGTAAAAATATATACATTTTTAATAATAAGTTTGAAACTAAAATGACATATTTATTGCACCAATAATTATTATTATTTCAAAAAATATATAATATATTTTTTTCGAATACCAATTAATTTGATATATACATTTATGGACGGTATCTCTCATTGGTCACGTGGAAGTCATTTGATCAACTAAAATGATCGACATAGAGCCAATATACTCGGAAAAGTGACATCTCTAGACGTTATACTCGATTGTCTGAGTTCTATAAACGGTTGTTAGAACCATTCCGGAATGGCTCACCGAAATGGACTTGTGGATAATAGTCATAGGTCCCCGGTTCGAACCCCGGAATGGCCGCTCTTTATTTACCAATTCAAGGTTGTTAGTCTTAAATATAGATGCTCTAGTTTTGGTGGTATATATAATTAATTTGGAGACGTTTATATATAGCTAAAAAAAATTTATAAGAAAACAAAAGGATAAGGGAATTTATAAGAAAACAAAAGGATAGAACATTCAAGTTTCTATACTTATCTTTCTCTCTATCTTAATTGGCTTGATATTTCGAAGTGCATTAATGGGCAAGGGTTGGAATGCTAATGGGCAAGGGTTTGACAAGTTGTGTCTCATCGAGCATGAATGGTGTTTGATAAACCTAGCCGTTGTTAATTAGGTTAGCTGATTAAAACTTATGAATAGAAAATCAAAAGTTTCGAAAAGCTTAGTTGAGTAGTTGTTGAAAAGCTCTGATTCGAAAAGCTAATTAAACTAAAATCTTATATTTATTCAATTTTAAAGTATATAATATCAAAATAAAAAGCTCCAAAAAGCTAGATAGTGATTGTGCCAGACAGAGCCGTAAACATTTTGAAGTGACTGGAGACACAAAATGAAAAGTGTGGAAAATATAAATATATCCCACGTTGAAATTATGGGAAATTGAAGTCTTGTATATAATATTCAATTTTAAAGTATATAATATGAAAATAAAAAGCTCCAAAAAGCTAGATAGTGATCGTGCTAGACATAGCCGTAAACATTTTGAAGCGACTGGAGACACAAAATGAAAAGTGTGGAAAATATAAATGTATCCCACGTTGAAATTATGAAAAATTGAAGTCTTGTATATAAGTTGATGGGTTACTTCTCTTATTACCAATTTCTTATTGCAACATGGCTTATAAAGTCATTTCGAAAGTTATGACTAATAAGCTTTCTAATCATTTGGTGATTGATACGGCGCGAGGGGGGTTTGTGGAAGGTATACTCATGGCGGAGAATGTGTTCTTGGTGCAAGAATTACTTCGCTCCTACAATATCAAGAGAGATACTCGTAAGTTCTTTTTGAACCTTGATATTGCCAAGGCTTATGATTCAGTGTCTTGGGAGTTTCGGAGGTTTGCTATGACGAAGATTGGATTGCCGGAGAGATTTGTAGAATGGGTAATGGAGTGTGTGATGACCACTTCGTATTCCGTCAAAGTTAATGGAGCCGCCATGTGAGATTAGCTACTCTTAACCATGATATCGGCTTTCATAAGGGGTGTGAAGGGCTTCGGATTTCCCACATTGCTTTTGATGACAATCGAATCCCGGTTGATATTGTGGTATTGATATGTACACCTATGTTCCATGTGATGTATAGTTTGTTTCCTCATGGTATTGTAGCCGATTTATAAGGCACTTGCTTTGCATTTATTGATTATTTAGCATGTGTCATGAAAACTTTAACGTCTTTGTGAATATGTTTTTGTTTGTAGTAAGCTATGCACCAGTAGGACGTTCCTGACTCCTTTTAGAGAGAGAGGGAAGCAAAATCAATGGAAAATTTTGCCAAATTAATTTAACATATTTTTACAAAACAAAATTGAGTTCTTCCTCTAGGCTCCAATATATATTCCCCAAGCAGAAGCAACGTGGGAGGCAATTCAACAACTCACATCATCAACCAATTCCCTCAATTTCATAACAGGTCTTAGTTCATGTTGTAAAGCCTTGAGATAAGGCTCCTATGGGGGTGAGCATTACTACTACATTAACGGTCTAATGTAGCGCTGATCTGTAGCGGTTAAATCTATTGTAGCGGTTTGGATGGCGGTTTAAGCTTTTATAGCGGTTTAAGTGGCGGTTTTTAGAATGTTTAGTTTTTAAGATCTATAGTAGCGGTTTTTACAACCCTAATGTAGCGGTTTGATTGATTATCTAGTGTGGCAGTTTTTAAGGTCTAATGTGACGTTTTTAGAGACCTAATGTGACAGATTTTGAGACCTAATGTGGCGGTTTTGGGTTTCTCTGTTTAGCGTTTAGTTTTACGAGGGTTCGGAGGATATTAAAAGAAACCCTACCCTATTCTTTTTACCGAGCTCCGCTTGACCCCTTGTTCTAGATCCTTCCTTCCCATCTCGTTCGTTCTCTTTGTCATCTCTCACCACATCTTGACCACTCCCTGCTTCTCCTTCAACCATCATTTTCACCCAATCTCTCGAGAGCTCCGACCTCTATTCCTTTTCTTGGCCCTCTCTTAATCTCATATCTCCATCTCTCATGGTGGAAATCTCGATCTCTCATCTTCCTCTGTCTAGGTCTCTCTCTCCACCTAGGAGGAGAAACGCCGACCTTTCCCCTTCAGATCTGAAGCTTCCATTGTTAGGCGACATCGACGTTTCCATTTGCGACCGGGAGCAAGTGAAGGATATGTTCTCGCTTTCACCCAACGACGTCGGAGCTTAACCAGCAAAGGAGCTGCCCCAGCCTCAACTAGGAGCCCTTTCCCCTCTTTGAATACTGGGGCTGATTTGTTCTAAATCGATAACTCTGTGTAGCATTCACATTTTTATTCCTAATTGTAAGTTGATTTTAGTCCCAGGTAAGTACCAATTGTTTTTGCTTTTAGATTTATTTCTTTGTTGCTAGGGTTTTGAGAATTGACTTGATTATTGATTTCAATGTCCAATACCATTTCAAATTTCAGCTTAGTGGTCTATTGTTTCCTGTTAAAATTAGTTGAATGATGCTTGAATTTTGGTAGAAAACATATGAAGATGTTTGGTGATTTTTATGGCAAGGATTTGAGCTTTGTACGATTATTTTTTTATACATGTTTTAGCTTCCTTGCTTGGAGATTTTCTGACATTTTCGAGAGAAAAAAGAATTCCCTTGTTATAGACTTATAGTTGCCTTTAAAAATCTCAATGAATCAACTCGTAGAGTAGCATATGCGGTGTTATGTAATTCCGTGCAATTTATTTTTGATCTATCTGATCTCATACTTTGTGAACTATGGGAGCCGAAGATGGGGTTTTCATACAATTTAGTGTCTCATGAATTTATTGGGGTTTAGGTGATGTAGAGTGGTGGTATTTTTAGCTTTAGTTCGAACTGCACATTCAATTCTTAAAAGAATCTCAAACCTGAGAAGAGGCATGCACGTTACTACACATAAATTGGGGGTTAGCACTTTAACTTGTCATCATAAAATAATTAGCCTCTATCAACTTATCCGAGCAGCTCAATAAACATAATTTTGCTATAAAATTAGATGCTCATTTTCCAAGCTTTTCCATAAATCTAGCTTCTTTTGAACTTTTATGTTAGTATCCTTCCTTATGCACTACATTTACCATGGCTATCTTTAATGGGAAATTGAGCTCAGATCTTTTTGTTAAATGTTTGCTTGGAAATTATGTACTTTGTTTAATTCATCAAAATATCGTCATTAAACCCTTATAAGTTGAGTGTACCTAGATATTCATTTGGGCATACGAAGTCCATTTTAGTCCTGATAATTTTCTTACTTCTTACTTTTCAACTCCTAATCCTTCTTTTTATCCATATGCTTAACAAAATCCTAATTAAATTATGCTCAAACTGAAATTATGCTCAAACTGAAATCCTAATTAAATTTATTTCATCCTATTTTTTAATGATTGCATTGGGAGTTGTATTTTTTTCATTGCTACCTTGATCGGAATATATTTCCCAAGTGAAAGCCCTTTTGCATATATGAGTTTTCTAGTTCTATTGTACAATATAAACTGAAGTGAAAAAAATATATTTTAGGGATCATATGTCCTGTTTTATTACATAATAGTTTATGATGAAACTAAGGTAGTGAGCTTATCCACTACATATGTTGCTTGATTGGCCATTTATAAAAGTCTTTTGCATACTACTATTAATGCTGCATATTTAAAAAAAACGCGGAATATTTAAGTTAATCAATCAAAGATACTACCTCCTTCCACTGCCATCCTTTTTCATCGACTCTACATACCCATCTGTCATATATGTTATCATTTTTCTCTACCATGTGTTTTCATAAGTTGTTGATTATTTTTACAAGTATTCTTTTACTTTTTATGTAATGTGGACTTGTAGAAGAAAAAAATCTGATTTATGTTGATGTATCTTGGGTTGTTTTGAGGTATATATGTGAAGACTGGAGAGTAGGACCATGGTGAAAAGAGCAAGTTTAAAACATTGGAGAGTAGGGATCCCGACTTGACATGGAACTTTTCCGGTAATTGCTTAATGTAAAGCTATTTATATTATGTGTCCTTACCAACTATGCATTCCATTTTCCAATTGTCTCTTCTAGCATGTAAGCATTAAGATATATAAGCATTAACATTGCTTCCAAGGACATCAACCATTTTGGATCTTAAGATTTGCTTGATAAAAAAACCTAAACACAGTATATATCATTCACTTATCTTAATACGCCTATATTCTTTTAACTCTAAATTTAGGATACACTGGCTCATTTATTCTGAAAAAATGATGAAGTTATCAAAACGACCAAAAGTGGTAGTAGACATAAAAAACAAGGGATTTCTCATCTATGTTGAATGATAGATGTAAATGTTAGGGAAACGGAGTGAGTCTACTAATTCTATAGTTTTTTTGCTCTTTTTTTCTCCACTCGGCTCATTATAACATGGCATTCTATAAAATTTGTTTTGTGAACTTTGTGATTGAACATTACATAGCCTGTTCTGAACTAATTGACTAGAGGCTAGGCTTATGATATTTTTGGATGAGATTCAGCCTAGATCTCATCAAAAGATGTACTTAGATTTAATTTTGCTTGCGATTTTTTTAGAAACAGTTTGGATTCCTTTAATTACATGATGTACTTGATATGCGTATCTTTAGTGTTATCCCTCTTGGCAACACACTGTTGGGGAAAAACCGGGTAGCTAACACTCGATCACGTGTGACTCGTACGGATCAGGCTCCACTTATAAATGAGAACTTGTATTATATATGTACACAAGTACACCTCTCACAAATACAAGACTCACGTACACCACTCGACTCAAAAGACTAACCTCACTCTTTGTTGGACTACACACTCGTGTGATCGAGACGCCCTCATGCTCAATCGATCACACCCACTGACCAACCCACACACTCTAGTGTATGATCGAGACACCCTCATTCTCAATCGATCACACACTAGGACTCACACTCACTAGTATGTGATCGAGACACCCTCGTGCTCGATCGATCATATACTAGGCTACACAACACCTTTCATACTCACACTCATTTGGAGGAGCACTCACCACGTCGCCCGCTCACTCACTAACTCACACACCACTAAGCCTATTTATAGGCCATGCCATCTCTTACATGGAGAGTCCTAGAACATCTCTAGAATACTCCAACACCAGAATCATCTATATCCTTCTAGACTCCTCCATACATTTTCCTAATGTTCTCCAACCTTCCGGAGAACTCTACACTAGTCTAGACACACCTAGACTCTTCACGGTTTCGGATCCTTCCATAAGGTTCCACACACTTCCGGAGTCTTCTACACTCTTCCATACGTTTCTAGAATATTCCACCACATTCCGGAGACTTCCGCCACATTCCACATTCTTCCGGAACGTTTCACAATTTAGACCAAAACACATTTTCATGTATGTGAAATATGAATTATTGACCAACAATTCCTCCCTTAATTCATATTTTCACATACCTTCATAGCATTCTTGATATTCTGTTTCATTCGCTCCTTGACTCCAATGTCGTGGCATCTCCCATCACGACGTGTTCTTCAAAGAAGCAAATGTTCCGCTCGACTTGTGTTGTCGGCACTTGATCAAGCCCGGCTGTGAGCATCTTGCACCCTCTCATTGTGGAGAGCGTCACACGTACCCTCCAGCTTCTCACCATCCACTAAGTCGAGGGACCAAACTCTCCACCCATCATCAAGGTCTCAAAAATGCTTGATCCCAACACACTGCACATAAGACGACACCATCCATCTAGCCGACTTAGTAACCTTTCCATCTGTTACTAAGTGGACACAATCATCCTCAACATTATCAACCACATCATTGTAGGAGCCAGCGCCACTCTTTCGCAAGGACGTCTCTCTCATCATCATCACGTCCTCTCTCAATAGCGAACATCACACTACATGTGACCCTTCTCCTTACTATGTAGCACACACGTCAATCATCTCCACATGGACGTGCTTGTGCTCTCCATCTCAGGTCACCATGTCTCTCTCATAATGGCTCCTCTCTCACTCTTGGAGACGAGCTTTTTCTCCACCAGAGTGCATGACACATACTCTCCCTCCTTATGTGAAGTTGGCCTTCCCATCAAAGAGTGGATTCTCGAACACCTCCGATAAGCATGTAGCCATCACGCCAACACGGAATCCTTCCACCAACAAATACTACCCGGATTTTTGACTCCGACAACCTTCTCAACCTGGCTCTGATACCACTGTTGGGGAAAAACCGGGTAGCTAACACTCGATCACGTTTGACTCGGATGGATCAGGCTCCACTTATAAATGAGAACTTGTATTATATATGTACACAAGTACACCTCTCACAAATACAAGACTCACGTACACCACTCGACTCAAAAGACTAACCTCACTCTTTGTTGGACTACACACTCGTGTGATCGAGACGCCCTCATGCTCAATCGATCACACCCACTGACCAACCCACACACTCTACTGTATGATCGAGACACCCTCATTCTCAATCGGTCACACACTAGGACTCACACTCACTAGTATGTGATCGAGACACCCTCGTGCTCGATCGATCATATACTAGGCTACACAACACCTTTCCTACTCACACACCACTAAGCCTATTTATAGGCCATGCCATCTCTTACATGGAGAGTCCTAGAACATCTCTAGAATACTCCAACACCAGAATCATCTATATCCTTCCAGACTCCTCCATACATTTTCCTAATGTTCTCCAACCTTCCGGAGAACTCTACACCAGTCTAGACACACCTAGACTCTTCACGGTTTCGGATCATTCCATAAGGTTCCACACACTTCCGGAGTCTTCTACACTCTTCCATACATTTCTAGAATATTCCACCACATTCCGGAGACTTCCGCCACATTCCACATTCTTCCGGAACGTTTCACAATTTAGCCCAAAACACATTTTCATGTATGTGAAATATGAATTATTGACCAACACACACTTCATGTGCTTATGTGCTTTATTTATAGATTCATATGATGAAGATTGATTATTTATCTCTATCAATCTGCAGTGAGCTCATACCATTGGCGAAGACGATAAATAATACAACTTACAAATGATGAGACTTCAAACAAAAACGGTAGTGGATGAACATTTGCTGTGTGCTGTTTGGACCCAAGAAGTGGCTAAACATGCGGGACAACTTTATTTGAGTGTACCTAGACTTAGTTTGGATTACTATATAATGTTTTGTTTCAATCTATGAGCATTAATAAATTATCATATGGTTATGTACTAATATAAATGATATTATTTAATAATAAACATTATTGTATTTTCATTTTGATGATGAGATGTATTAAAGTATACTTTTTATTCTATAATTCTTATTTGATTGCTTTAGTTATATTTATTTATAATATTTGTAATTTCATATTATAAAATGAACTGCTAAATATGTTTGATAAAGAGCTTAAAAAACCGCTACATTAGGTTCATAAAACCATCACTTTGATTATAGAAACCGCCACCTTATGATTTGAAAACTGTTGTGATTGAAATATGAAATCGCTGCATTAAACCGCTACAATGTAGCGGTTATTTTTCTTTTGGTAGCGCTTTTTCACTTCAAACTACAAACCGCCACAATAGCCCTAAAAACCGCCACCTTAGAGCTAAAGTAGTGGCAGCTGAAGTAGCGCTTGTAAAACCGCTACAATGTATCTGTTGAAGTTACCCCCTGTTCTCATTGATCATCATGTTCTGGTTCTGGAAGATTTTATGCTTAATTTCCATGTGCAGATTGATCTATATGACCCCCATCAATATTGCGCTTCAAGTAACACTCATCTTATGTAATCTAAAACAAAATTGCATGCTCTGGGATCACTCCTTGCCTGATTGCTTAATAAACGTGCTTCTATTTATTTAAAGTTTGTTGATTTCTTCTTTGACATGCTTGCAAGTTATAGAACAAGATATGGATGAAAGGATTGGCTACAAAGTAACACGTTTTGTTGTACTAATCTTCGATCTAAGTTTAGATTGATTCAAAACTATCATGTTCAACTAGGTACTTTATATCTATACTACTATTTTTTCCTAGAAATTGGGAGTTACATTCGGAGTTTAAACTTCTAGGGTCTAAATTTGTTTATATTTAGTATAGCAAGGCTTTTTTTTCCCTCATGGTTGGTTTGTGCAATTTCCTTTATATATACATTCATTCTTCAAGTATCTTAAGCAATCGACTTTGGAATTAGGCCTCGCCCTTAAAATAGGTCCTTTTTCACGAAACCATCCATAAAAACAAAATTTTACTATTTCATCACTATTCCGTTAGCAAATAACCACCTACATCCTTATAATCTCAAATTTAAAGGTTGTTATATACGGAAAGTAGCGTAATTAAGGAGTGGTTTTGTGTCAACTAACCTTAACATTTCTTCTTCACTTTGAAGAGAGGAACCATGAAAAATCCCAATTTAATGATAGTTTCCAAAAGAAGTTGAAAAGTTGATCCAAATCAAGATGGGTAGGGTAACATAGACACAACGCAGTAAATGAGGAGTAAAATGGTTAGGGTGTAAATTTTGTGTATATCCTGAATTACTTACTGTCCCTTGAATTACTTACTGTCCCATGGGCAGGAAACTTACACCTGGGAACAACAAATTGGCCATTTACTCTGATTTGTAGCATCAAAACAATTCAACAGTGGCATTTACTTTGGGTCACGTGGAAGTCATTGAACTAAAATCACAGGACCACCAATTCGTTGTACTGAAATACTGAATGTCATCTTTGATATGGCCCTTAACTATCTATACATATATAAATCAACATCGAAACTTTTTAAAATACATTTATATTCTATCAATATGCTTATAAAATTTTCATTATAAAAAATATGTTTTCATATATATATATATATATATATATATATATATATATATATATATATATATATATATATATATATATATATAGGTGAATAAAAGAGTTTTTATTTTAGAAAATAATTTTTGTAAAATGTGATTTTTTATGATAAAAATGTATAAAAATATTAATGTAAATATATATAACATAAATATCAATTTCAATTTTTTTTTCACTAACGATTTGTAATCCAAATAATTAAAAAATACATTAAAAATTCCACCAAAGGAAACGAAATATGCATTTGGACTGATCGATGCAGGACGTGGAAAACTGACATCTTTGGACGTTATACTCGTCTCTTTCGAGAGGCATAAAGTTATGAATTTATATATTACTAGTACTATACTATTAAGTATATTCTTACTTTATCTTTTAGAGTATATATAGATTAATAATACTACCTCCGTCCAAAAATATATGAGCTATACTATTGACGCACGCTTTTTTAAGGAGGTAAAAACTATATAAAATATTAACTTTTTTATTAATTTTTTTTAATAATTACAAACTTATCGATAATAAGTTTGTAATATTAAAAAAATTAATAAAAAAGTTAATATTTTATATAGTTTTTAGATTCTTAAAAAGCGTGTATGAATAGTAAAAGTCCATGTATTTTTGGACGGAGGGAGTATCGATTAATTTGGAAACTATATATCACATAACCATTATAAAAATATTTTAGAGATTATTAATTTAGTGTACGCCAGATTATATTTCAGGCAACGAACCTTATTCGGTCACATGAGTGCGTTTTGGTCACCTGAACCTTCAAGCGACGGACACGTTATCGTCCGAAAGGTCGTCGCATGGACCTCGTCTCTATAATATTCAGGCGATGGAAAGTATGATGTTCCTTGCTTGAATCACTTCAAGCCACGAACTTTTATTTCGTCGCTTGATATTGGTGAGGCCATTGAAAGCCAACCAAGAGAAATGAGGTGACCGCTTTGAATTGGTTCGTCACATGAGTAATATTTAAGTGGCCATTTTTGTCGTCGCTTGAATATGTAAAGTGATGGATAAGATTGGATGAGATTTATTTATGTTCGTCGCATGAATTTTCAGGTGACGAAACTATATTGTATATGTCTGTGGCCTGAATTATTAGGACATCATTATGAGTTTCTTTATTTTTGGATCCAAGCAACTAGTTTGTTCATTGCCAAGTTGTTCAAGCAATCAATAATACTCTCCAAGTTCGTCACTTGAGCCAATTTTGTTTTTTGTTTTTTTAATTCAAGCAATTAATATGTATACTATATTCATCGCTTGAAAAATTTTATATTAAAAAATATTGTAGAGAGGTTAGTTAGTTTGTTCTTGAAGTGTAAATTCAAGTGTGGTTAAGTTGTTGGGGTTGTTACAGCTAGTGGTTTAGCCTTACTAGGTGAGCTCTTGTATGAGTATATATAGGTTGTTAGGCTCATTCATATTGTAGTTTTTGGGTGTACATAATCAAATATAGAAAATTTCCAAACTCCCTTTTCTTCCTCTCCAAGCTCTCACCTCCATTGTAGGGGAGAGATTTACAATTGTTTCTTACAGTGAAATCTAGAGGCCGATTCTCTAGATTTCATATGGTATTAGAGCTCTCAACGATCAGATCTTGATCTAGAGCAAGCGCTGGTGCTGAGGTGATCCAATCGGAGCTTGATCGATTTCAGCTCTTGTTGTTTGTGGTCGCTGACAGTTTCTGGTTGGATTTCTGGTAATCTGTCACTCTCCTTGCTTTTGATTGTGCGCTGAGCTGCGATTGCTGACGATGGATGAAATTTCGGATGTAAACACTGAAAATCGTGGTGATCGCCAACCGAATTTTGTGAGCAATAACCTGGATCCGTTGTTCCTCGCTAACTCTGATCATCCAGGTATGACTCTCTTTTCTGTGCAATTTAATGGCGTCAATTTCCTTAGCTGGAGCAGAAGTGTTCGTATGGCCTTATGAGCAAAGATGAAATATGGATTTGTTAATGAAATGTGCAGGAAATCGAATGACGATGAAGAGGATTATGAGAGATGGACTAGATGTGACTATATGGTTATGAGTTGGATTCTAAATTCTATGAAGAGTGAACTCGTTGATAATTTCATGTATGCTCAGTCCGCTCAAGAGCTTTGGGCAGAAATCAAGGAACGCTTTGCAGAGTCTAATGCTCCGCTGATCTATCAAATGCATAAAGAATTGTGCAATGTTCATCGAGAGAATCAAAGCGTGGCGTTCTATTACAGCAAGCTCAAGAAGATCTGGGACGAGCTTCGGTCAATTAAAGGTTATCCGATCTGCAAGTGTGGTACCATGTCTCGTTGCAGTTGTGCAATCATCAAGAAGATTCTGGACTAGGAGGCAGTTGCTAAGCTGATGCAATTCCTCATGGGGCTCATGGATGCATTTGATACTGTGAGGAGTCACATTCTCTCTATGGATCCACTGCCTACAGTTAACAAAGCATAACACATGGTGATGCAAATTGAAAGGCAGAAAGGGATCACATGTGGAGATGCTCATGGTTCACACGATGTTCTTGCAGCTGGTCCTCAGTCTACTGGGCAGAGTTCTCAACAATCCAAAGGAGCAGATTACAAACATGATAGTAAGAAAGCCAAGGTTGAAAGGAAATGTGATTTTTGTCAAGAGAAAGGCCATCTCAATGATACTTGCTTCAAGCTTGTGGGATATCCCGATTGGTACAAAGGTCCTAAAGGAAAAGGATCTGAGACTCGATTTGCTGGCAGTTCTCAAGAGATTCCATAGGTTGACACTCCTCTTGATGGTGATTCTCTCAATGTGAATTCAGATAGTTTCAGATTTGAGCAGAATCCAGATGCACAGCTTGTTAGTGCAACGTTCAATGAGCTTATGAAAATGATGAAAGAGAAATCTCATGCGTCAGATGTTGGTCCCTCAAATGTCTAGGGAGCAATGAATTTGGCAGGTATTGTTTCATCTCAATTTAACTATAGCATTTCACTTATGGATAAACATCAAGTGTGGATTGTGGATTCATGAGTTACGGACCACATTACATTTGATAAAAGCTTATTCAAGGAGTTAACTCCATTACCTCGGCCTATTGTCATTGGGTTACATGATGGATATATCCAGGTTGTCTTATTCTCAGGGACAATAGAGTTGAGTAAGTCTGTGGTGTTAAAGGATGTTCTTTATTTGCCATCCTTTAAACATAGTATGCTATCAGTTTCACAACTGCTTGATAATGGTGATATGGTGTTTATATTTTACAAACACAAGTGTCTTCTTCAGGACATTTCAACTAGACAAGTGCCAGCTGCTGGTGATAGAAGAAATGGCCTCTACAAGTTTTTTGGTTTTCGTTTCATTCCTAAGGAACAGGTGAGTTCCTCCATTCCACCTGCTATGAGAGTTACATACAGGAATAAAGATGTTTTTACATCATGTAAGGTTGCCACTTTGGACAAATCGTTTGACCTGTTTCATGCTCGTTTGGGACATGGTTCCTTGTCTAAACTTCGTTATCTGAATGCTTGCAAAGATGTGTTGCCTCAACAATTTGATTTTGAATCTTGTATTTTGGCCAAGCACCATAAGCTGCCATTTGAGAGAAGGAATTCTCTTGCATCACGAGTGATTGAACTTGTACACATGGATGTCTAGGGGTCGTATAAGACTCCTACCATGTGTGGGTCTAAGTACTTCCTGACAGTGGTGGATGACCATAGTCGTAGTACTTGGACCTTCCTCTTCCGTTATAAGGATTAGCTGATTAGGATAATTCAGAATTTTCTGCAGTTCGTGGAGACACAGTTCAACCTTAAAGTCATGGTTATGAGGTCGGACAATGGCACTGAATTCGTCCAACATAAGGTGCAAGAGTTGTTGTTGAGTAAAGGGATTATACATCAACGCTCAATCCCTGGTAATCCAAAGCAAAATGGGTGAGTCGAGCGAAAACATCGTTATCTGGTGGAGACAGCTCGTGCTATCCGTCTTCATGCTAGTCTTCCCATGAAATTTTGGGGGTAGTGTGTTCTTTCTGCCACATATCTAATCAATATACTCCCTTCATCAATTCTTGCTTGGAAGTCTCCATATGAGGTACTTTTACAGAAATTGCCTTCTTATGATTCTTTGAGAGTCATAGGACGCTTGTGTTTTGCCTTGATTTCATCTTCCATAAGAGGCAAATTTGATGCCAAGGCCCGAAGATGTGTGTTTGTCGGATACCCTCCTGGCCAGAAGGGGTATAAAGTTTATGATCTTGAGATTCACAAGTTGTTTGTGGCTCGTCATGTGGTGTTTCAAGAGTCAGTTTTCCCTTTCAAGGAAAGTGCAGTGTCTGTCAAGGACTCTTCATTGGGATCTTCTCCTCTTCCTTTTATTCACTTTGGCAGTGATGATGTGCCTTGGCCTTTGCCATCATTATCTCTGACTCAATCACCACCATTTTTTCATTCATCTCCTTCACATGTTGGATCACTGGCACCTTCAGCATCTTATCATTCACCTTCTGTCTCTCTTGAGTCGTCTGCTTCGTCAGATCCTCTAGACTTGGTTGTAGAGGATTCGGTTGCTAGTGAGGCTTCCTCTGGTGAGGCTTCTATTGCTGCTCAACCACCATTGCGGCCTCAACGTGCTATTGTCAGGCCTTCCAAACTCCAAGATTATGTTTGTCATAATCTCCCTACTAGACACACAACAGGATACTCTGATTCATTCTCTCAAGCTTTTCATGTCTTGAGAGTTGAAGATCTTGCAGTTCATTCTAAAGACTATATCAGATCCTTGTTTCATGTCTTGTCTGTGCCTGAACCTACCTTCTATGAGCAAGCCAATGGGAATTCAGTTTGGGTAGAAGCTATGGAAAAGGAACTTGATGCTCTAGAGGCCAACAACACATGGGTTCTTACCACACTGCCCACGGATAAGAAAGCAATTGGGTGTAAATGGGTCTTCAAGACTAAGTTTCAGCCTAATGGAGAAGTTGAAAGGTATAAAGATCGGTTGCTAGCCAAGGGTTACAACCAAGTCAAGGAGAAAGATTATAAACATACTTTTTCCCCAGTTGGATAGTTTGCCACAGTACGTGCATTGCTTTCACTTGCAGCTTCGTTTTCATGGCCGTTACATGAGCTCGATGTTAACAACGCCTTCCTCCATGGATATTTGGATGAAAAGGTATTTATAACAGTTCCTCATGGTTATAAACGGGGAACTCTTGGGCAAGTATGTCTTCTGAAACGAAGTCTATATGGGCTGAAGCAGGCCAGTCGACAATGGAATCTTGAGTTGACCAAGCGTCTCATTGGGATTGGCTTTACTCAGTCCACACAGGATTACTCACTCTTTGTGAAAAGATGGGGAACTCAAATCACTGTGGCTCTCGTTTATGTGGACGACATGCTCCTCTCTGGGAATGATGAATATGAAATTGCTTGAGTTAAGAAATCCTTAGATGCTACTTTCCCAATCAAAGATCTTGGCCTTGCTTGTTCTTTCCTGGGAATATATGGAAATCTCTCGAGGAGCATCTGGCATCCGATTAAATCAAAGGAAATACGTTCTCGATTTACTTATAGATGCTGGCCTTTTAAAGTGTAAACCTGCAAATTTTCCAATGCAAAGGGGCTTGCATTTAAACCTGGATGATGGTGAACTTCTTCCGGATCCAGAGTCTTATCGTGGGCTAATTGGGAGGCTACTCTATTTGACCGTCTCAAGTCCGGATATTGCTTACTCGGTGCAACAACTGACTCAATTTTCGTCAGCTCCTCATCTTCCTCATATGAAAGCAGATTTGTTCTTGTTGCGTTACTTAAAGGGCACCATCAATTGCTCCTTGTTCTATCTGTGCAACATTTCGATGACTCTCAAGGCATATTCAGATGCGGATTGGGGCAGCTGTATGTTCACCGGTCAGTCTCTTATAGGCTATTGCGTCTTCCTTGGGGAGTCCTTAATCTCTTGGAAAACCAAGAAGCAACAAACTGTGTCAAAATCGACTGCTAAAAGTGAGTACCGAGCAATGTCGACTACTGTTGGGGAGGTGATTTGGTTGGATGGATTGCTCCAGGATTTTGGCATCTCCATTCCTCGACCGATTCCTCTGTGTTGCGATAATCGAGCAGCTCAACAACTTGCTGCTAACCCCGTGTTCCATGAGCGCACTAAACACATTCGAATCGATTGCCATTTCGTGCGTCAATTGGTGCAAGAAGGTTTTATCTTCACAGTTCATGTGTCTTCCAATCTGCAATTAGCTAATTTGTTTACCAAACCGCTTGGGGCTCAACATCACTTATTCCTATCTCTCAAGCTTGGACTTGTGTTTGATCACCCGCGTCTAGGGATGGCAATGGGCCGGGCGATGGATGGATGATCTACTTCCGTCACCCAACCCACCACCTTAAACCCTTCACCCTACCCGACCCATCACCCACCAAATATTTCACCCGCCCTGTCCACCCATCACCCACCAGGTGATCGGGTGGATCGGGTGATAATTCGGGTGAAATACAAGACATCAAATTCATCAAAAAAAATTATTGAAAAACATACGTTGAACACATCGACGAATAAACAAGTACCAAATATAGTCAAATTCGGTCAAATACGTGTAAACATCCATAACTTTCAACACGTCAAGCTAGAAGTCTTAGAAATAAAAAGACATTACAAAAATTATGAATAAAAAGAAGAGAAAACATAGTCTTCAACAACCAAAGCTTCAAGCTAGAGATAGTTTGACATGTATCTTGAATTAGGGTATAGGGGGTATATTGGTAATTTCACATATAAAATATAATTTGGGTGATGGGTCGGGTGACGGATCGGGTGATGGGTCGGGTGACGCGTGGGGAATGTCTTCACCCGAATCCGACCCGACCCATCACCCGTTCACCCATCACCCATTTAATATCCGCTTTATTTCGGATTTTTACCCACTTATTTGGGTCGGGTGAGACGGATATCCGTCGGGTGCGAGTTAAATTACCATCCCTACCGAGTCTACCTTGAGGGGAGGATGTAGAGAGGTTAGTTAGCTCTTGTATGAGTATATATAGGTTGTTAGGCTCATTCATATTGTAGTTTTTGGGTACATAATCAAATATAGAAAATTCCCAAACTCCCGTTAGCTCTCACCTCCATTGTAGGGGAGAGATTTATAATTGTTTCTTACAGTCAAATC
Source organism: Persicaria maculosa (assembly GCA_963922045.1). Classification (NCBI taxonomy): domain Eukaryota; kingdom Viridiplantae; phylum Streptophyta; class Magnoliopsida; order Caryophyllales; family Polygonaceae; genus Persicaria; species Persicaria maculosa. The sequence goes on along the minus strand of OY998256.1, from coordinate 10,867,069 downwards.
TAGAGGCTGATTCTCTAGATTTCATAAATATATATTTACCTCATATTGGACAAAAACTAGTTCAAAAATGCAACATGCACAAACACATATGGCATATACAGTTGACAGCAAAACAATGTCAAATTCTCAGAGAATTATACATAGTTCACACATATGCTTAATTAACCAACCTATTTTACACACTCCAGCCGCAATGCCTTATAAATGGCCACTTGGGATTCATGGACAGCAACTAGGTGAATCTAATCTCGAGGAAAATGGGTATGGGCTTGAGGATTTGCTCCTGTTTTGAATTAAAGCATTCAGGTTAAAAGAACTTACGTTGAAGTCCAATGTCTGATGCCTACATCTAAATTCATTGATGACCCACTTTCATCACTCGTTCAGACGAAGAACATTAATTACATATGTTATCGCTTAAAATTAACTCAGCTCGAGCGAGGTACATTGGAAAAGAATTTGTCACCTGAATGATTGTTATTGATGACCTCTTTTGTCACTCGTTCAGGCGACCAACTTTGACTACAATGTTATCTTTATCGCCTGAATTACCTCAAGCGACTAACATTAAAAAAAAATCGTCGCTTGAATGATTGCTATATTTTGGGGTCTCGCTCAGGCCACAAACATTGGCTACTTCGTCTCCTGAATTACATCAAGTGGCTAGCATTAGCAATAACTCACTTTTAGGACTAATTCAAGCGAGCAACATTGACTACTCCATCGCCTGAATTAATTCAAGCGACCAATATTTTTCTAAGTTACGCCCTAAATACGACCCTAAGATGAGGTAACTTTGGGGGTTATTTAAGCGACGAGTCTAGTATGTTCGTTGCCTGAAGTACTTTGAAGGGACAGAGCCATTTATGTCTGTCGCATGAGCTACAATTTGGCATATCTATGAACATGCAGTGCTGGAGCGGAGGGGTGCTCGGGAGTGCGATCGAGCCGGGAATAAAAAACAAAAGATATCTTTTTTCATATATTTAGCAGTTTGGGGTAATAATCTAATACTTCATCTGTTAATTAAAACATGTCGTTTACTATTCATGCACCCTTTTTAAAAATGATAAAAAATACTATATAAATATTAATTTTTTCACATTTATTTTAATAAATTCATACTTAATAGTAATAAGTATGAAATTATTTAATTTTTTTTTTAAAATTTAATATTTTATATAGTTTTTAACACCTAAAAAATAAAGAAGTTATTTAGCTCATTTGGTAAAGTAATGTAAGGAAGAAAAAAAGGTCATGAGTTCAAATTTCAACTAAAATTTAATGTTTTCTTTTAGTATTGTCTCAAAATTAATCCTTCTCAATTTTTTTATTCTATATTTTTTTGTCCATCTCAATTATTTCAATAAAAAAATGATGTATTTAAATCATAATTTTAGTGTTTTTTCAATAATTTTTTTAAATTTTCTTGAGATTTTTTTTATTTGGAAAGAATTCGAGCGAGCGAGCTCTACCTGGCAGCATCCTTACGGATGAGGTCTGAAAGACCAGAATCATTGTAAATATTGACACCCTAGGCGGAGTGACAAATATGTTCAACCTTATCAGCCACTCTATTGCCCAAACGGGGAACATGAAAAAAGAAAACTTATTTCAAAGTCGATAGTAAGAGTTTAACATCTGACCGAGCGCGCGAGCTCAATTTCCCAAGGACATTCGAGCGAGCGAGCTCTACCCAGCATCATCTTTACGGATGAGGTCTAAAAGACCAAAATCATTGTAAATATTGACACCCTAGGCGGAGTAGCAAAGATGTGCAACCTTATCAGCCACTCTATTGCCCAAACGGGGAACATGAAAGAAGGAAACTTATTTCAAAGTCGATAGTAAGAGTTTAACATCTGACAGAGCGCGCGAGCTCAATTTCCCAAGGAAATTTAGTGTGATTGTTTAAATGGTTTATGATTATGCTAGAGTCACCTTCGATGTGGATTTTATCGATATGAAATTGAATAGCGTGTTGGATTCCCAGTTTTAGAGCTAGCGCTTCTGCTTTGATAGGGCTTTTTTTTACCAAGTTTTTGATAACATATGCTTATTGGTCGGCTTTCGCAGTCCCGAATTATGGCTCCCTTCGAGCCATAATTAAGCTTAAGAGTTCTCCTCGGGGATTTACACCACGTAATCTTGTTGTACTTATTTTTCTTTTTTGGGTGGGTGGAGTTTTGTGTGAGTAGGGGGGTCCTCATCTAAACTATCCTCAATCTGAGATATTTTATTCCAATTCTGCATGTGAGTTTTAATTATATGTGATGAAATATCTCTCAGCAGGATGAAACCTGCCTAAACACGTGTTGGTTCCGAATAGACCAAGCTGACTACCAAACAAAGACAAGCTACACCTTTTTCTTGAGATAATTACATGTACAAAAAATCCCAAAATTTATTTAGCACCTCCCTGGGTTTAATCTTGGTTTCGCCACTATGAACAGGTTGGATAATTTTGAATTAGAGTGCTTGAATTAGTGTGTTGAATCTGTTAAAATCAAATTGATGAGAGGAAGGCTATGGAATGGTACCATCAGTTCGAATAAGCTAGGGACCTTGTGATGTTATTCTTGAGCTTTGTTTGCATAGAATGAGGAGGTGAACAAACAAAAGGGCGCGCGGCGAGGTGTTCTATGGAAAGGAGGCGCCATTTGAGGATGAAGAGGGGCGTTATTTATGTTTTATTAGTAAAGAAAACCCTAAAAGAAAATGGGTAAATCTCATAATCTAATTTAAAATTGACTAAACCGGGTATATCTAGAGAAAATATTTCTTAATTTGGCTTAGGAAAATCTAATTAAAATACCCCACCTTTGGGGTATCATAAAAATATATCCTAAACTTTCAAATGTAATAAAAATATCCCGATCTTTGAGGGTAGTGGTAATATATTACCATGGGTTTGCTCACGGTTAAAAAATGCTGACAAGACAGCTTACGTTGAATTTTATTTTTGACAAGACAACCTAAGTGGAAGCATTTTTACAAATTAGCACTAAAATTCAGTTTTATTGAACGGTTTCTTTAAGAAAAAAAATAAAGAGTTGGACCGGGTTCATACACAACAACTGATTTTAAATGTTAATGATGAAAAAATCAACCAACCTAGTCAAGAAACTGCTCCTCCTCGAATCTCGATCAATCTCCTTGAATCCACACCAGTTCAAGAGGTGCCCACGGAAGAAGATAAGAGAGAGAAAAAGACATTGGATATGAACCCGGTCAAACTCTTTATTTTTTTTTACCTAAGGAAACCATCCAATAAAAACCCTTGTCAAAAAAAATTCACGTAGGCTGCCTATCAGTATTTTTGACCCGTGAAAAAACTCGTGGTAATATATTACCACTATCCTCAAAAGTCAGGATATTTTAATTAAATTTGAAAGTTTAGGATATATTTTTATCGTACCCCAAAGGTGGAATTTTTTTTCAAATTATTCACAAATAAATAAAAAATTACAAAAATATTCACTGTTTTAAACATTTTACAAAAATATTCATTTTTTGCAGGGTCGTCAGAAAAGCGCGTTTTCAAACCGCGTTTTATGTGCAAGATGTGAAATTCGAATGGCGCCTTGGAGGTGGTTTGAAAATTGACAAAGAAACGCGGTTTGAAACCGCGTTTCTTGGTCAACTTTCCACCTGGCAACACAGGCGACCAGGGGTGCTGATGTGGCACAGAGAAACGCGGTTTACCGCGTTTCTCTGTTGGGATTTCAGAAAAAAAAAAAAAGTCAAAGATTCCCCGACATAAAATGCGGTTTCAAACCGCGTTTTATGTGTAGCATTAAATGAAACCCTACCGAACCGCCGCTACCCCATTTAATTCATATCCATCGTCTTCAACCTCCGCTCCTTCAATCCTTTCGGCGGTTCTTGCTACAAAATCCATCCGGAGGTTTCGGTGCTGACTAAACCAGTGCTAAAAACATCTGTCAAAACATAAAGAGTACCAAACAATTAAGAACAAACAAGAAACTCATTTTATTATAATCCGCGGACAAAAGTCCAAAAAACCACTCAAAGGCGATCGTCCGCGGATGAAAAAGAACAGATACGTGGCAACCATGCCCACTTCCCACGAGTATAACACGTGTTGAAAGTTGAGCACCACGTGGCGTAACATGCAAGAGAATCAAGGATCTATAAATAGGGAAAAGCTTCATAGGAAAAAGGGGACTTTTGGAAACGAACGGAAAGGAAGAGGGCGGAACAAGATATAGTGAACCCAGAAGAAAGAAGATCGAGAAGCAATCATACGCGTAGAAAGAAATCTGATAAATTGAAGAGAGTCTACATCGTTCACAACGTCAAACTCCGCGGATGAAAACCCTGTCCGTTTTTAGTGTAAAATTCTATTAAGGATTGACTAATAAATCTCAAGACATTCAATGACGACAGGTAAAGCAAGTCAAGTTTCCAAATTGTCTAGGAAAAACTCGATAAGGGAACCGTCCTTCGTAATTAAAGTCAATTAGCATAACTTCCCGCGGCACAGGTTGGGCCGCGTCGATTTCTTCGACGCGGGTCAGGTAAGTCCGTTGTGAAGGTCGGTCACTTCATTAGGTAGGTTCCCGGGCCCCACTAAAAATGGTGGTCTTTATGGATCGGGTCGTTTTCACTGGCGCCGTCTGTGGGAACCCCCTCACACTAAGGGGTTTCCTTTTTAAATTGATTAAAATCTATAAATACAAGTTTTCAGATATCCAACATCGAACTTTCTTACGACAGTCAGATTCACAATAACAAGAAGATGAGTGATAGCCAGAATTATCAGACTCAGAACATGAGTCAAGGGGTTCACCAAGATCAAGAAGCCTCTAGCATGTATGTCCTGCTGACGCCACCAACCAATCTTAGTGCTGAAATGGGGGAGCAGAACCTTGAAACTCCTCCTCAATCCTATGGTAATCAGTATGGACTAGACGGAGGATTCATCCCACAAAACTTCTGGTATTATGAAGCGCGACATGAATAGCCAAACCCTTTTCAACAGGAGCAGGCTCAGTACTTTTACTATGATCAATGGGGGCAGAATCCGCGTCAGCAAGGAAACTATAGGCCAGAAGGACAGTATGGGAATTTTGATCGACGTAACACTGCTTATGATAATCCCAGTAACTGGAACTATGGTTTTCAGAACCAAGAAATACCATACCAGACGTGGCAAAATGATCACTATTACAGAGAAAATAAACATCGACGCGGGGATAAGTCGACAGATGTTTCTACCTCTACAAAATCTGACTCTGTAGAGAAAAGAAACGAAAATGCACCAGCCGGTTTCCCATCAGTGTTTACTCAAGAGATTTGCTCTGCGACAGTACCAAAGCGGTGGAGAGATGTGAACCTCATGAAGTATGATGGAACAACTGATCCTGAAGATCATCTCTGTCATTTTGCTACTGCAATGGGGATAAACGAGTATAATGATGCCATGTTATGCAGAACGTTCCCTTCAACCTTAACAAAGATCGCGCTAACTTGGTTCACCAACCTTCCCAAGGGGTCCGTGACCAATTTCACCCAAATGTCCCACATCTTCACTTCCCACTTCGGGAGTGCACGGTCAAGAAAGAAGACTATGCTCGACTTGAATTCCATTAGGCAAGGAGCTGGGGAATCCTTGGGGCATTTTTTCACTCGATTCACCAGTATGGTAGTCCAAATCCCTAACTTCAATCACGAATCGGCTATTATCATACTTATGGGCAATCTAGCTGAAGGAGATTTCAAGACATATTTGTTTCGAAAGAAGCCCACAAGTTATGATGACTTAAGAGAGTGGGTCTCTAGACAGATTGAAGCAGAAGAAGCAGCCGCGTCCAGCTCCAAGGCGAATACTGGAAATTCAGGTCCTTTTGGGAAATTGATAGGAAAATTCAGAAAAGAGAAAGCCAAGCCTCCTAGACATCATTCAGAGGCAATAGATTTCCGTCTCCACCGTGATGAAGTGCATATGAACTTAGAAAGGGGTCAAGGATCTCGTTGTAGGGAAAATCATCCGCGTTCTCATCATCCACGAGAGAATCAACACAGAAATCGCGATATGAGATCTCCACCTAGGAGGGAGAACCGACCCGATCACAGACCTCGATGGGAGGACCGAAATCCTAGGTTTGACGAATCTCGGAATCCACAAGAACGATTTGATAGGCAACAAGATCCGCGTAGGGATCTCCCATTCCACAACCGGGGAAGGGGGAGAGGAAGAAGAGGACGCGGAGGAAGGTACAACAACACGCCCGTAGCCCAGAGATCTGTCAATCAGAGAGAAGCTCGAAAGACAGAAGCAGGTCAAATACCAGAACCAGAAGGCTTCATCAACACCCTCGCAGGAGGTTTGTCTATGGCCGGGTCCAGTAGGCAGGAAAAAAGAAACTATGAAAGGGAAGGAAGACAGCCACCATCCGCGTCAAGTAGAAGAATTTTTCTCACGCAGCATGAGAATATTTCCTTCACTCCGAAAGACGCGGAGGAAATAAGAATGCCGCACTCAGACCCGCTGGTCATTCACGCACAGATAGCTGCCAAGACCGTAAAAAGAGTATTTATTGATACTGGGTCTTCTGTGGACATCCTGTCATGGGAAGCTTTTTCTCAAATGGGAATCTCCGCGGCTTCGTTGAAACCGTATCCAGGAACGCTGATCACATTTTCAGGAGGAGAAGTACAAGTGGCTGGCACAATCGAGCTTACAGTTGTTCTGGGGACGCCTCCTAACAGACGTATGGAAAATATTGTGTTCACAGTAGTGAAGATTCCCACTGTGTATAATGCTTTGTTGGGCCGTGTCTCGCTCTACAAATTCCAAATGGTAGTTTCAATCTACCACTTTTTAGGAAAATTCCCGTTGCCAGGAGGAGGAATAGGCGAGGTCCGCGGACAACAACCAGAAAGTAGAAGCTGTTATTTAACCTCCATCAAGAAAAATAAAGAAGTAATGTGTATAAGTGAGAATTGTGAATCCGAGGTCGGAGACAATGACTCAGTCGAACTCTCAGAAGCTGAACTAGAGGTCCGGCCGACAGAAGTCAAGGTGTCTAACGCGAACGAGAAAATTGCATTTACACCCTTTCCTAATTCAAAGGAGAAAGTCTATCTGGGACAAGCACTGGAAACAAGAGAAAGAGTTAGAGTTTTAGAAATCATAACAAGGTCAAGAGACATCTTTGCGTGGAGTCCTCGAGACCTGCTAGGTGTCCCGTCTGCGATAGCTCTACATACTTTAAGGATTCGTCCAGGAACGAAACCCATAGTGCAAAAGAGGAGAAAAATGGCTCCAGAAAAAGCTGCCGCGGCAAGAGAGGAAACTAATAAACTTTTAGAAGCGGGCTTCATAGAGGAAGTGGAAGATTCTGAATGGCTCTCAAACGTAGTTCTAGTGAAGAAATCTAATGGGAAGTGGAGGATGTGTATCGATTTTACTGATCTTAACAAATCCTGCCCAAAAGATAGTTATCCACTACCATCCATAGATGAGCTTGTCGATGGAACCGCGGGGAACAAAGTCCTTAGTTTTCTTGATGCTTACTCAGGATACAATCAGATAAACCTGGATCCTTCAGACAAAAAAGCTACGACTTTCATCACCAGTCAGGGAATTTTTTGCTACCGCGTCATGCCTTTTGGACTCAGAAATGCTGGGGCAACGTTTCAGAGAACAGTCGATCGGATCTTCGGTAGTCAAATTGGCAGGAATGTATCAATTTATGTTGATGATATTGTTGTCAAAAGTGAAAAAGCAGAGGATCACGCCGCGGATCTACAGGAAACTTTTGATTCTCTTCGAAGAGGAGGTTTGAATTTAAACGCAGAAAAATGTGTCTTTGGGGTTGATTCTGGGAAATTCCTCGGTTTTATGGTTAGCCATAGAGGAATTGACGTAAATCCTGAAAAAGTTACAGCAATTCAAAATCTTCAACCACCGCGAACGATCAAAGAGTTACAATCTTTAAATGGAGCAGTGAACTATTTGAGCCGTTTTTGCTCCTGCTTGGCAGATAAGTCATTGCCTTTCTTTGCTCTGCTCAAGAAAAAGGGACCGATACGGTGGACTCCTGAATTACAGGAAGCTTTTGGAAATTTAAAACTTTTTCTGACATCGCTTCCTACCCTTCACCAACCTGAGAGACAAGAGGTCCTCCATCTGTATTTATCTGTAAAAAATGTCACCATCAGTGCAGTCTTGACGCGAGAAGAAAAATTCCCGGTCTACTACATCAGTCGTGTTCTTCAGGACGCGGAGACAAGATATGAACCATTGGAGAAAATGATCCTGTGCTTAATATTCGCGGCAAGAAGGCTAAGGCCTTATTTTCAAGATCATCCTATCCGAGTTATGATAGATTTGCCGATGCGACAGATCCTTCACTCACCATGTTTATCAGGAAGAATGATGAAGTGGGCAGTCGAACTTACAGAATTTGAAATAGAGTACACTCCGCGGAAAGCAACCCTCGCTCAATCTCTGGCCGATTTCATCAGCGAGACAAGTTTCGAATCGGGTTCTCTAACAGAAAGAAGTGAGTGGACACTCAGGGTAGATGGTGCAACTAACAAAGATGGATGCGGAGCAGGGGTTACGTTAACGGCACCTGATGAACGGCAGTACAATTATGCCTACAAGTTGGATTTCCAAGCTACCAATAATGAAGCCGAATATGAAGCCTTACTAGCTGGACTGGAAATAGCTTTGATTAAAGGTGCTAGACAAGTATCAGTTTACACCGATTCAGAAGTAGTGACGCGACAAATAACAGAGGAATATGAGGCAAAAACTGAACTAATGCCAGATTACCAGAGAAAAGCGCGAGCACTCTCCAAAGCTTTTTTGAGTTTTTGTGTCACAGCTGTTCCTAGGAATGATAACCAGCAGGCGGACGCGTTGGCACGGTTGGGAGCTGTAATGCCAGAGGAAGTAGGAAGAGAGGTGATTCTTGAAAGGATGAGTAACCGAAGACTTATCCAAGAAATCTATCAGGTACAAGAAATGGAGATGGAAGACTGGAGAGCACCAATCGCGGACTATTTAGGCAAGGGTACCCTACCTGAAGATAGAGCCGCTGCTAAGAAGATACTCGTTAAATCCTCTCGATTCACTATCAGGGAAGGAAAACTGTACAAGAGAGGGTATTGCTTACCAGATCTATTGTGCATATCGTCAGAAGAAGGAAGTCAAGTAGTGGAAGAGCTGCATGATGGAGTTTGCTCGCATCACCAGGGATGGAGAGCTATTGTGGCCAAAGCAATCAGGCTAGGATATTATTGGCCTACTATGAGACATGATGTCCAAAGTTATGTACAGAAATGTGACGCGTGCCAAAGGTTCGGAAATCTAAATCACCGTCCTTCTGAGACAATGAAGAGCATAACCGGAGCTTGCCCTTTTTCCGTTTGGGGAATGGACATTCTCGGTCCATTTCCCACTGCTCCCGGACAGTTGAGATATGTTTTGGTCCTAGTTGATTATTTCACCAAATGGGTGGAAGCCGAAGCGATGGGATTAATAACCGTGGAAAAGGTGAGAAAGTTTTTGTGGAAAAATGTTGTTTGCCGCTTCGGAGTACCCGAAACAATAATTACAGACCATGGACCTCAATTTGATTGCGAAACGATCAGAGATTTCTGTGTGGGGCTGGGCATCAATCTTAAAATCTCATCTGTGGCTCACCCACAGACGAATGGGCAGGCGGAAACAACTAACCGACAGTTGTTACATGGGATACAAAAGAAACTCGGCAACACAGCAAAAGGGCGTTGGGCAGAACTTTTACCATTAGTACTCTGGTCCTACCTCACATCAGCAAAGACTCCCACTGGAGAAACCCCATTCTCTTTAGTCTTTGGTATGGACGCAGTTATCCCAGTTGAGAGATTAATACCGTTAGCACGGATAATGACCTATGACCCGGACATCAATGATGAAGCGTTGGAATTTGAGCTCCATCTCATAGAAGAACGCAGAATGACAGCCGCTTTGAAGGAGCTAGAATACAAGAGGAGGCTTTCCAAGTATCAAGATAGACGAATTTCCCCGCGGCATCTTAAGGAAGGAGATCTAGTGCTACGACAAGCTACCTCAGGGGGGAAGCTAGATCCCAACTGGGAAGGACCATATATAATCATCAAAGAAGTTCAAAAAGGCGCATATAAACTTAGCACTCCCGAAGGAATCATCCTGAACAAGACTTGGAACGCGGACAATCTAAAAAAGTATTATGTGTAATCGCTAAACAGCTAAATAAATATAAAACTGAGTCGCCCCCGCAAGAATCAAATAAGGCGGTTAGAGGGCGCTTTCTATGATGATTCGCACTTAATGATACTTCATATAAAGTCCTAAGACGCTGGAGCTTATATCCGTGTCAGGCCTCTGATCGAATCTGCATTCTCAGAGATAATACTTCATATAAAGTCCTAAAACGCTGGAGCTTATATCCGCGTCAGGCCTCTGATCGAATTTGCATTCTCAGAGATGATACTTCATATAAAGTCCTAAGACGCTGGAGCTTATATCCGCGTCAGGCCTCTGATCGAATCTGCATTCTCAGAGATGATACTTCATATAAAGTCCTAAGACGCTGGAGCTTATATCCGCGTCAGGCCTCTGATCGAATCTGCATTCTCAGAGATGATACTTCATATAAAGTCCTAAGACGCTGGAGCTTATATCCGCGTCAGGCCTCTGATCGAATCTGCATTCTCAGAGATGATACTTCATATAAAGTCCTAAGACGCTGGAGCTTATATCCGCGTCAGGCCTCTGTTCGAATCTGCATTCTCAGAGATAATACTTCATATAAGGTCCTAAGACGCTGGAGCTTAGCTCCGCGTCAGGCCTCTGATCGAATCCGCATTCTCAGAGATAATACTTCATATAAAGTCCTAAGACGCGGGAGCTTATATCCGCATCAGGCCTCTGATCGAATCTGCATTCTCAGAGATGATACTTCATATAAAGTCCTAAGACGCTGGAGCTTATATCCGCGTCAGGCCTCTGATCGAATCTGCATTCTCAGAGATGATACTTCATATAAAGTCCTAAGACGCTGGAGCTTATATCCGCGTCAGGCCTCTGATCGAATCTGCATTCTCAGAGATGATACTTCATATAAAGTCCTAAGACGCTGGAGCTTATATCCGCGTCAGGCCTCTGTTCGAATCTGCATTCTCAGAGATAATATTTCATATAAAGTCCTAAGACGCTGGAGCTTGGCTCCGCGTCAGGCCTCTGATCGAATCTGCATTCTCAGGGATGATACTTCATATAAAGTCTTAAGACGCTGGAGCTTATATCCGCGTCAGGCCTCTGATCGAATCCGCATTCTCAGAGATAATACTTCATATAAGGTCCTAAGACGCTGGAGCTTAGCTCCGCGTTAGGCTTCTAATCGAATCCACATTCTCAGAGCAAATACTTCATAGAAAGACCTAAGACGCTGGAGCTTATATCCGCGTCAGGCCTCCAATTGAATCTACATTCTCAAAGACGACACTTCATTATTAATCAGGACACTAGAGTTTGAAATATAGCCAACCTTTCCAAGATCCAAACTCATCGGTGGACCACCATTGAAATATTACAAAAGAGATGCTCTTTAGGGATTCCCAAAAAGTATCATAATTATTGAAAGAAATCACAGCGATTGACACATGATTAAAGCGAAAAGAAACCTAGGAAAAAGCGGGACACAATGATTAAAAGGGGTTGGCAATCTCACATAAAGAAAAAACAAACATCCATCAACTTATATCCGCGGAAAACGTCCTGGGATGATGCGAGTTCTGCCCTGACTTAAACGAAATCCATTTGAAGGGGGACCATCTGACTCCGTAGAGGCCCACTCCGCGTCCACCTCATCCCCCACAGCATCTAAGATCTGGACATCAAAGCGATTCCCTCCTTTGTGAATAAAGGTAAGAGAAGAACCAATATGGACGCTGTGAGTCTCAGCAAAGTCATTCCAACCACCCCTCAAAAATGGAACCCTATAGTCTCCACGCGTAACCTCCACCGGGAAATCACGAAGAATCCTAGTGGACAGAAGGACATTCCTGGGAAGATCTGGCCCAAGTCTATCTTCGAAACATAGGGGCAAAGACTAACAAAAACAACAGATTTCAAGAGATGCTAGTAGATAGACTAACTTGATAGAAAGAAAAAATCAACAATGAACAAACTAACCAGACGGAGAAGTTGCTCAGGAAAACTAATCCTCTCAAAGAAAGACCAAGGTAAACCATCCATAGAAGGCATCATGAGAGCGCAGCAACGGGTTCAATGGTTTCTTTCTCACAATCTCTTTTTTATATAACAAAGATCTGGACATGTGTCGAAAAGCAGAAATATTGAACAAATAAGTTTGAAATGTCACATCATTGAGACAAGAACCACAGGCACCATGCATGAGATAAATAGTAAACACTATTACTGAATTTCTCAGAAATCCTGTGAGGTGAACATCATGACAAATAGACCTCGAAAGACTAAAAAACAACATGCATAAATAGAGAGATTCCCAGAAGTAATTGCCATAAGCTGGATAAACCTCTACATTACGAAACAGTTGGAAGAACCTAAAACCTTGTTCAGGGCTAGGCATTTTAAGAACCATTTGAAATTGTTTCTGGAGGAGCACGATCATCGTTATTTCCCCCACGCGGATCCACCACCTGAACTTCGAAGTGAGCCTCACCCACATGAGTGAAAATCATAGAGACCCCCTGCTTGAAGCCATGAGAATCCACAAAGTCTTTCCATCCGCGGCCAAAGTAAAGAAGACCACCGTTACGCCGCTCTATGCAAACCAGGAAGTTGTGCAGTAGATAAGATGAAAGAAAAACCTGACCAGGGATAGCATCGGCATACTCCTCCTCAAACCGAAGTGGAAGTAACTAAAAAATAAAGAAGTATTAGTTAAAAGTAAGCTTTCTAAAGATTTTCAATATAGTTAGCTCACCAATTGCAAGAACTGTTCTGGATAATCGATCGCTTGAAAGAAAGCCCAACGGGTCTCCGACTCGACAACCCCCTCTGCCCTAAATGACAAGGGAGGAACTATAATAGATCCCCGCATCTCGATGAGGTTGGAAAAAATAGTAAAAAACCCTTTACTTATCAGCCACAGGGGGACAGTCAAACAAGAAAAAGAAACACATGCGTGACATGCAACAGGTGATACAACCACCAAGGGCACGCGTCCTACTTTTTCCGAGACAAATCAACCAGATGTTAGACCTTTTCCCAAAATTGATAAAAGTAAAATTTCAGTAAAGGAAATTAAAATTACTTATCAGTAAAAAGCGACGAAACCAAGGGCAGGAAAACCTCGTGAAACGAGTATAAAACACACCCAAAACATCCATGAGTAAAGAGCAATCTTAAAAACAAAATGGATCCAAACCCACAGCCTAGGGCTTTCTACAGAGTCATCATGAGGGAAGAACAACTTCAAACCCTTCGCCTCCCTCTCATGTATGTCCTAATCGACGAAGACGCTCATACTCAGGCTAGACTCTGGTCCCGCTCCAACCAGGAACACGAGGTGAAGGTAGACAAAGATGAAGATGGCCTTTTCTGGCTAACCCAAGGGTGGCGCGACTTCACACAAGCAAATCGAGTCAATGTCGGGTCCGCGTTGATCTTCACCTACATGGGTGATTCTATCTTTGAAGTCGACGTTGTCAGCCCAGATAGCGAAGAAAATGGAAAGATAGGCCATCCTTGATCTCCCAATGAATTCTCCGCGTCAACGATGTAACGAGTTTAGAGGGATCCAACCCCTGTGAAAGGTTTCTGTACGCAGTTTCTATTATTAATAATAAAGATCCCTCCCTTTATTTCAGTTTGAGAACACATATGAAAATAGTAAGGAAATCATGAATTCCCTTTTTTGCTTTATTTTATTCCACTAAAAAGCTTATATCAAGAGACAAGCTTGAAGAACTACAAAAGGACAACGCGGAAATAACTCAATTAGAACTGCACGATGAAGAGACTGAGTCCGAAGTAGCTTTAGGTTCATCCACGACTTCATGACGCGGACAAACTTGAAAGGAAACATTGCCCTTATGAAAAAACATCATCGCGCTTCCTATTCCCAGGTGATGAAGCATAAGGAATTCATCGCAACCATTGTCAATTTGAAAAAGACCGTTTTCACTCCATGATACGGCCACAGGAAAGTCGCGGACGAGATAAGACGAAAGAAAGGCCCATCGAGGCGGGAGAGGTCCATACTCGGCCTCAAATTGGGGAGGCATAACCTACGTATGAATCAAATCAAGGCTTAAGTTGAGAAAGCTTAAACTTCATTTAAAACAAAATTAAAAGAAACTCACTAGACGAGAAAGTTGTTCCACATTCTCAATTTTTTGAAAAAAGGCCCAAGGATTAAAATTTCCGGAGGACATGATACTTGCAGTAGCACGACTGGTTAATGCAACTCAAGAGATAACAAAAGATAGAGATCGGGGCTTTAAAAAGAGAAATTCATTCGAAAGAATAAAGACAAGTGGTGACGAATTTTGAACACTAGGACTAACCCATTCAACACTTGGAAGATCTGGAAAATAAATATATAAATATTTACTACAGATAAAGCATGCAAGCAACGCAAATGTCTTAGCCAGAGAGATCTTCAACCTATTTTCAAAACAAAGGAAGTATCTCAATAATACACCAAAAACCAGGAAACCATATACAGATTCCCAATGTTTCATCACCACACAAAAAACCCAAAATACCAAAGTCTTTCAAGGAGAGGTTGCCTTCTCAACTACTTCCTCCGCTTCATCATCATCATCATCATCTTCAGAATAAGAGTCTTCCGCGTCCATCTCCTCTTTAGAAAGACCCCAGTCAGCACTCTCCAAGCTAGGCTCGAATTTTTCCAAAGGAACACCTGGGTTGCTTGATGAGCGCGTCACACTCTGGTTGATCCCTGCAACCATTCCCTTCCGAAAATAACTAAAGCATTTGTCTTTCAGAATACTCGAGCCTTTTGGAGTCTGAAGACAGGCCTTCGCCGCGGAGGATAGGAAAGAGAGACCAATCTCAGTTTTGATCCACTCAGAGGATGGATGCTTCAAACCCTCAGGACTCTGAAGCCATTGCAGGGCCACGTCTTGATCCGAGCGCGCCTTAACGATGTCAAGCTCCTGTCTGGTGATGGATAACTCCTCGCGAAGAATGGAAAAGTCTTCCTCCATCTTATCTATGGTAGCCTATTTAGTTTGAAGAAGCTTCTGCGAGACACCATCAGAAGCCTCTAGCTCTTTGACGCGGGAGGCAGCAGAATTTGAAGAAATTTTCAAATCATCATGTTTCTTCTGTAAAACTGCCATGGCCTCTTTCAGAGTTTGCACCTCCTCGTGAAGGTCAACCGATCTTTTCTTAAACTTTTCCACTGAAGCCGGATCCCCTACTGTATTCCCCAATATGCGAAGCTGGTGGTTCAATTTTTTGATTTCTTCATCCTTCTTCTTAAGATCTTCCTCTCCGCATACCATGCGTCTCTCAACATCCGGTTGAATCACCCTCAACTGTAAAAATCGGAGTAAAATAAAACGCGTCAAGAAAGTCAAGAAAGTTAATGGGAAACAACAAAAGGATTTAAACTTACCCACTGAATTAAACGATCGAAGTTAGCGGAGAGAGCGACAGGGTCCAAGCGTTTAACATATCCTTGCTCTGGGAAGCAACGCTTCTTGGCTGGAAAAGCGAGACCTTGTAGGTCAACTGGATCGAAACCTGGGATAGGAAATTCACGAAGAGTCGCCACACCCTCCAAAAAGAGCCCCTTTTTATCTGAAGCGGATGGTCCGACAGCTATGGCAAATTTCCTCTTTTTGGATCTCGAAGATTCCGGCGCGGATGGACAAGTGCGTTTCTCTCGAGAGGCAGGAACCAATGATGAAGATTCAACTAAAGCGCCAGTCTCGTCCGCAGCACTTACATCAACATTTGATGTCACTTCTAAAACAGGAGGAGGAACAGGAGGATCATTGGCTACAGAACTTGATTTCCTCTTCTTTCCCGATTTGGCTTTGTGCCGCTTCAAAGCGCATCC
Organism: Persicaria maculosa; assembly: GCA_963922045.1. Lineage (NCBI taxonomy): Eukaryota > Viridiplantae > Streptophyta > Magnoliopsida > Caryophyllales > Polygonaceae > Persicaria > Persicaria maculosa. The sequence goes on along the minus strand of OY998256.1, from coordinate 10,850,987 downwards.
AGATCCATTTTGTCTGAAAAACACAATACATTTCCCAATAAGTTATCCATTTTAAGAAAGGTAAAGTATGAAAACGAAAATTATTAAACAAAGAAGCCACCTAGTCGCGGATGAGGCATGCTCAAGCCAGCCATCTCAAGACAAAACGCGGATAACATTTTATCCCATGGAAACCTAGGAATATGAGAAAAGGACAGCTTGAACTGAGAAAGATTGGAAATTTTTGGTTTTGAGGCAGAGCAAAAAGGCCCTGGGACCGTTCGACAACTAAAGCCTTGTCCGGATCTGTCGTGGACCAAAAACCACTTATATTTCCAATTTGGTTTACTAGACAACCTCTCCATGTACTTACAACTTGAGTTGCATTGGTAAAATCTTGTGTCTTGAGTCCCCTTTTTCAAAGAAAAAATACTGAGCATCAAAATACTGAGCATCTCATAAGGAATCCAAACTTCCTCCGACTCTTGATCCGCCGACTGAGACGCGGACAAGGTCCCCGCATCCACAGAAGAACTAGCACCTGAGTCATCCACAGCCTTTGGATTTTCACCGTCCGCGCATCCCTTCGAAGAAGAAGAAACTGAGTAAGGTGAAGAATAGTAATCAGGGTCAGAACGCTTCCGACGCCTTCTCACCTTAATAGGGCTACCAGTAGGACCAACTCGATCCGGGATAGACGCGGATGTAGAAGAAGATGACTCCAACGAGGAATCATCAGAGGAAGAAGAAGAACTCCCAGAGGAGGAAGAAAGTGCCTCTGGAAACGGACGCGCTTGAGATGATGAAGCAACGCCACCTCTCCATCCTTCATCCCTCTCAAAATCTTCTAGTGAATCACCCTCCTTGTTGAAATTAGCCATTTCTAAAAGAAACTAGAAGAAAATTGTACGAAGTCTTACTCACACAAAGTAAAATTTCATCCAAAAAACACCATTGAGACGATTCCATACCCAAATCTACGATCTAAAAGTCAAAAAATCAAAGAACTCAATGAAGAAACTCAAGAACAGCCAAGAGCAAGAAGAAATACCTTGAAGAAATTGAAGAAAACCACCAAAAACCTCAAGCAAGCAGCCGGAACCCTAGAAAACCGCCGCCGGAAAACTAAAGATAAGGATAAGGATTAAATATTGCGGAAAGTAGAAGAAGACAAATGTTGGGTGAAAAAGAGAACGGAACGGGGTAACTTATAGGAAAATTACCGACGTTTGAAATTCCAAACATAAATGGGCCTAATGGGCCCAAGTTGGGCCGTAACTCGATGAAGGAAAGGCCCATCAACCCCATCGGAATCAATAACGGCAACAAAACTACAGATGTTAATATTTTTTGTCGATCCGCGTCAATTACTAGACAGAATCAACACGGCCCGAGGAGCTGTGACTAAACCAGTGCTAAAAACATCTGTCAAAACATAAAGAGTACCAAACAATTAAGAACAAACAAGAAACTCATTTTATTATAATCCGCGGACAAAAGTCCAAAAAACCACTCAAAGGCGATCGTCCGCGGATGAAAAAGAACAGATACGTGGCAACCATGCCCACTTCCCACGAGTATAACACGTGTTGAAAGTTGAGCACCACGTGGCGTAACATGCAAGAGAATCAAGGATCTATAAATAGGGAAAAGCTTCATAGGAAAAAGGGACTTTTGGAAACGAACGGAAAGGAAGAGGGCGGAACAAGATATAGTGAACCCAGAAGAAAGAAGATCGAGAAGCAATCATACGCGTAGAAAGAAATCTGATAAATTGAAGAGAGTCTACATCGTTCACAACGTCAAACTCCGCGGATGAAAACCCTGTCCGTTTTTAGTGTAAAATTCTATTAAGGATTGACGTTAATAAATCTCAAGACATTCAACGACGACAGGTACAGCAAGTCAAGTTTCCAAATTGTCTAGGAAAAACTCGATAAGGGAACCGTCCTTCGTAATTAAAGTCAATTAGCTTAACTTCCCGCGGCACAGGTTGGGCCGCGTCGATTTCTTCGACGCGGGTCAGGTAAGTCCGTTGTGAAGGTCGGTCACTTCATTAGGTAGGTTCTCGGGCCCCACTAAAAATGGTGGTCTTTATGGATCGGGTCGTTTTCAGGTGCTCCATCCTCATCAATAATCGTCATCTTCAACCTTCATCTGAAGAAGCCTTCGTCATCCTTTCATCTCCCATCAGAAACCGCAAAGGTGAGTTTTTTTTTTCTATTTTCAATTCGGTTTTTTCATATTTTGTGATGGTAAACGAGGGCAAAAGCCCTTGGATGATTCAAGGTAGTAGAAAATTTCAGAGCAAGGGAGTTTTGATAGTGAATTTCGATTTTTTTAATGGAGATGAAATGAAACAATGAGTTGAAACGAAATTGTTTCGGTTGTGAATTGAAATTGGGGTTAGTATATATATGAAATTGTAAGTTGAAATTGTTGTTAGTATAGATATGAAAATCTGAGTTGAAATTGTGATTAGTATAGATATGAAATTTGTAATTGTTGAAACGATAAGATTTTTTTATTAATTTTGGTTGTGTGAATTGATTTTGTAGATGGGAAATTGTGATGGGTGATTATTCATGAAATTGTGAAGATATATTTATAAAAAAGATGTTATTAAGTTAATAAGTTCAGATTTTTACAAATATAAATTTATAGTGTATTATATATTTAAGTTAATAAATTTAGATTCACAACATGTTTTTGATAGTATAAATATAGATTTATAAAATAGAAGGGGAAGATATTTGAATTAGAAAAAAAAAAGGAGCGTGGAATTAATTAGCATACATTTACAAGAGAAGAGATTGTATGTGATTGTAGGAGAATAGAATTCAATTAGAACTGAAGCGATTGTAGGAAAACAGATATTGATTAACATATATTTATATAGATTTAGAATCCTTTTATTATTGTAAGTTTGAAAAAAAAAAAAATTCCTTCTGTTAGGGAGTTAAAAATAGAAATGCAACTGAATCCTGGACTGCTCAACAACGAGGTGCTCCACAGACAACATCTCCACATGTCAACTGATGTATGGACTCGGCAAGAATATGTAAGTACATACTATTTTGACCAAGTGGAAAAATTAAATTGAATGGAACATATAGATCGGATACCTAATGTTTGTAAGTGTTATATTTGCAGACAAATGGTGTTATCCAACATAGGATGCACTTGCGAAAGTTTGAAAGAGATCTAGCTGCCGACCCGCGAGTCCTACATTATATACAGTTGGCAGGATTTCACTGTATATACAAGCTTGGGTCCACATTCGAGATAGACAATGAATTAATGACAAGTTTAATAGAGAGATGGAGACTTGAGACCTATACCTTTCACTTGAATGTTGGGGAGGCGACAATCACGCTCCAAGATGTGTCAGTTCTATTGGGTCTGTGTGTTGATGGTCTTGCAGTTACTGGTTCTGCATGGTACGATTGGCCAACCATTGCAGAAACATTGCTTGGGCACCGACCCCCGGCGAATCAGATTAGGGGATCTTCGGTGAAGGTGGCATTGCTACGACAGCTGCTTCAGATGCCCTTACCAGACGATGCTGAGGAACATGCCATTCACTGCCAAGCGAGGGCATATATTTTATTGCTTATGGCTGGGGTTCTGTTTGCTGATAACAGTGGTGGCAAGGTGCAACTACTATACCTTCCATTGCTAGCGGATTTGTAGAGCTACAACACGCGAGAAGTCTGAGATTGTTGGTCCCGTCATATTGTTGCAGGTACGACATGCTTGTTACATTTGTGATTTCCTATATTCGATAAATGTGTTAACTCGTTAATTATATTCAATTACTAGTTGTGGGCATGGGAGAGGATCTCTATTGGAAGGCCTCCAAGTATTAGCTTCGTCGACATTGATGGTGATGACCAAAATGCTATTCGAAGAGCTAGAAGGCAAGAGCGACGAAAGAAGACAGGTTATGGGTCACAACCTCCTGCATTTACCGGACGCTTCTGAGACGGGGAGGACTCGCTAGCGATGAGATGGTTGAATGGCACATACTCATATGGAGCTACGACCACGACACTGATGTATTAACGAGATGCATTCGATCGTCAAACTCCAGATCAGGTTAGTGCTCCAAGCTGACACTTGCCTGCTTTACATATAGTACAATCATTACCTCTTTGAGTCATCTGTTTTATGTTACTATCCAGTTTGTTTGGGAGCCGTATTCAAGCGATGTATTAGGTCGCCTAGCTCCCATATGTCAACAAGGTATGAACATATGGCGATCTACTACACCGCTTATATGCTTCGACATTGTGGAGTGGCGTCGCCCAGAGCGAGTTACCCGTCAGTTTGGGGATGTGCCAGTAGTTCCCCCAACATGTGCATTTGATGAGGCGTTGCACAAGATGGACCGTAGGGGAAAGCACCAGCACAATTGGGCTCAGGTGCATGAAGAATGGATTAAGCTATGGAATGAGCGCGAGAACTTCATTCAGGCGGCACCAGAAGTGGACGATGAGGATGAAGCAACATCACAGTACATGGCATGGTATACAAGTATCACTAGGCGCCTCATCAGTCCACCTATGAGTTCGCCGGCGGGGGTTTATCAGCCGGTGGCTCCAGACTATCACATGGTGGTTAGTCTCTAACCTGTATATCTGTACTTGTTCAATGATTTATATACTTTGTATGTTTATGTACTTTACAAAATCTAACCTGAATTGCAGGGCAATTTTGTGATGGATGCAAGTCAAAGGGCAACCCAGACTTCACAAGAATCTCGCTCTTTCTACGATCAGCACCAATACAATTCCGTGATGGGCAAAGTGGATGAATATTGCAGCTACATGGCATTGCAGGGACCCCATCTACTTAGTCAGGTGTCCTACAACCCATCATATGCACACATCCCGGCTGCTCCAGTTCAGCCACGCCCACACATCCCGACTGCTCCAGTTCAGCCACGCCCATCTCAGACAGAGATGCCCCTGACAGGTTATGGAGGGCCCTCCCAGCCAGAGATGCAAACTCAATCATCAATGGTCTTCCCATCATACCCATCATACGGTACTGCAGGTGGCACACCGCCAATGATGATGGATCCATACGGCCAGCCACGATTCGTGTTCCCCCAGTCTAGCTTTGTAGCATCGGGCTCAGGGTCGGCGATGTTTGGTGCTGCACCTACGTTCTTGACAATGCCACCATGTCATTAGGGGAGGATTGTGTACAATGACCCTTCCAACGTCTACGTTGATGGACGTCCAGTTCGGCCTGAACCAAACCCAAACTTGTTTTCTCAGATAGATGATGAAGAAGACGAAGCTAGCGAGTAGGATCGTTGTGACATTGTTGTATATTCGACATCGTCTTATCCGAACACTTTACAACTTTGTGTCTAATTTAATTACTAGCATTTTCCTTCTGACAGTTGGTTAGTGTGCGTACCGTAGGAGAATAACACATAATAAGTTCATCACACCACCATACATAAAACATGTCGAAGGAGTTCATCATACAACATTACATAACACACATAATAAGTTCATCAAACCACCATACATGAAACATGTCCAAACAGTTCATTACTATACCACCGAACGAACATCAGCACAGTCCTCGACAACTCAGACTCATGAGCCTGATGGACCCGCATGACTCGGGCAAGATCGCCTGTTGTGTCCATGACCTCGACATTTGCCACAACGCACTTGACCCGGGACCCCTAAATCCATCTCATTCCTAATTCTGCGGGAGGGAGTCTGCCAAACATCACGCAAACGCGTTTGATCAGCAACCAAGCGAGGGCCTCCCACTTCTGGCCAATTGAAAGGCTCACCAACAGGTAGAAAAGTCGATTGGTAAGCTCCCCAATATGCTTGTGCTGTCAAGTACTGGTCCACAAGCGGCACATATGAGATGCTCTGGGCTCTACAAACAGCCAGTACGTGAGCACAAGGAATCTTCAACAACTTCCAACTAGCACATGTACATGTTCTACGCCGCAAGTTGACTGTGTATGACCTCCCACTTCGCCTCCCTTGCGTCCCCCTTGGGTTCAAAATCACCTCATAGATTCCATTCTGCAAATCAAATGAAACGACATGTGCATTCAACCCAGCAGTGAGAAACAACCCAATCTTCTTATCGGTAGCTTCTGTTAGTTGGAAACCCAGAGAAATGCGCTGAGTGGCTTCACCACGCCTCCTCACGAAGTAACTGTTGACTTTGTAAAAAGTCTGACGCACGAGCGATGTGAGCGGAAGACTCCTTCCACCCTTTAGAACACCATTGAAAGACTCAGATAAGTTCGTCGTCAGGACACCATACCTCGCCCCCCCCCCCCCCCCCCATCATTAGCCATTGACCACTTCTCTGGCTCTATCTGAGCTAGGTACTCCCAAGCCTCAGCGTTCATCTGTTGGATGGCGTGACATCCCTTCTCGAACCCACTTGTCGTCAGCTGGTGAGCAGTCCAGCCTACCATGTCTTTGACCTTATGGTCATGGAACATGGAATTCACATTTGATTTCAAGTGTCGGATGCATATCCTATGATGTGCATTCTGCGCACTCCATCTAGGCAACTCCGCCATGGTCTTCAAGATGCCTGCATGTCTGTCTGAAATAACACATAATCCAACTCTGTCGGTGACATGTCGGCCTATACAATCCATGAAACACGCCCAACTATCTCCATTCTCACTCTCAACAATAGCGAATGCAGGAGGGAAAATATGATCGTCTGCATCGAACCCCATTGCCATTAACACAACATGCTTGTACTTCCCATACAAATGGGTGCCATCGATAGATATCAAAGGACGACAATATGCGAACCCAGCAATAGACGGTGCGAAAGCCCAGAACACACGACCGAATATCTTCTCTTGTGGGTTTGGAGAATCCAGATGACACCATTCAACCACTGTTCCCGGGTTTGTAGCTTGGAGTGCAGCCATGAACCTAGGCAACTCCGTATACGACTCCTCCCAATCACCAAAAAGCTCTGCTATAGCTTTCTGTTTTGCCCTCCAAGCTCTCATGTACGACACACAAATCCCATACCTTTTCTGTAGATGCTCGAGTATGGTGCTTGGCTTCGTGTCTTGATCTTTGCGGAGGAACCCGAGAATCTCACCCCTAATGAAATTTGAGGTGACATTACGATTATCTAGCTGTAAAATGTCGGATGCACAGTTAGGTGCATGAGGCCCACTGTAATTGACAACTGTCCACATTTCAACCGTTCTGTCTAAACGACGAGCAGACAATCTCCACGGGCACCCACAACTGTCCTTCCTATCACAGACGACTGTGTACCAATCTAGACTCGCCTTTTTTGTACGATATGGCTTCCTCGTTTTAACAGAATACTCCGTCAACTCACATTTCTACTCGCCGAGTGAGTTGAATAGTTGCCTGCGAAAAAACTGTCTTCCATCATCTTCTTGTGCATACGAATTTAATTCTTGCCAAGAATTTATTATCATTGGATCAGATTCCACAATATTCCAATTGGGATTAATGGCCTCATCCTCAATCGCCGCCTCCCTAGTTGCTTCATCGTCCTCCTCAGACTCGTCCAAGTCGTCTTCGTGATCAACTCCAAGAGCATCAACGTATATTTCATTTACCTCAGATATGTTGTTAAGTTCATCCATCCTACGTTATAAATGACAAAAGTTAGTTTATAACAAATGATAAATGCTCTCACTAATCTTATCAACATAAGATCAAATTTTATATTACTTTCGATATTAACTACCAAAGTTCATAAACTCGTTCATATTTCAATGAAATTACAAACTTGTATATTTAATCCAAACTCATTCATGCTAAAAACTATATTTCCATAAACTCATTCATGCACCAAACTACATAATCCAAACTTGTATACGCTATCAACAATTAAAAAAAAAATTTAATCAATCCTCAAATTTCTCAATGACAATAGCAAATACATATATCATCAAAATAACTGCTAGAAATTATAATAAAAACAACAACTTACCTTACCTAAATATGAGACAACATGTATATCGGAGAGCGCTTTGAGAGTGTTTGGAGATGAAAACCGGTAAAGGAAGAAGATGAACAAGGGGCAACGAAGTTTCAATAATTTAATCAACCTAAAAACGCGCTTTCAAACCGCGTTTTTAGTTAGGGTTACAGAGATTCCCCCCTAGCAATAGGGAATAATCTGCTTTTGGTAATAAAACGCGGCTTGAAGCCGCGTTTTATTGCCGCCATCACATCAGCCAGAGGAATCTCTGGTTTTTTTCTGAAATCCCAACAGAGAAACGCGGTTTGAAACGGCGTTTCTCTGTGCCACATCAGCACCCCTGGTCGCCTGTGTTGCCAGGTGGAAAGTTGACCAAGAAACGCGGTTTGAAACCGCGTTTCTTTGTCAATTTTCAAACCACCTCCAAGGCGCCATTCGAATTTCACATCTTGCACATAAAACGCGGTTTGAAACCGCGCTTTTCTGACGACCCTGCAAAAAATGAATATTTTTGTAAAATGTTTAAAACAGTGAATATTTTTGTAATTTTTTATTTATTTGTGAATAATTTGAAAAAAAATTCCCAAAGGTGGGGTATTTTAATTATTTTTTTTTTTTTTACTTGTTTCAATTCTATAATCTATACCACCAAAGGTCTATAAATAGCAACTTATATCCATCCAACTCTTCTCACAGCAACTCTCAATTACAAGTCCATATAGTTCCTCCGATCACTTGTGGATCATGTCACTCCCAATCTTCGCCACCAAATATGCCGCCCGGCGCGGCACCCCCAAAAAGCAGGGCCACGTGGCACTGTTCTCGTTCTTCCAACTACCCCACCCTGAAACCTTCCTCCTCCTAGGGCGGAAGATCGCTGCGGCCAACCGCAACGTCCAGGTCACGGTGTTCACCTCCGCCTGGTACGGGCAGTACCTCTACGGGTACTGGAACCCCGACGAGGAGCACAACCTCCACTTCTTCCCCGTTGGCGACGACTGGGACGTATCGCCTTTCGGCTGTTCGAACGAACGACTCCGAGTGTACATGGAGGATATCGGCAAGAACATGAGATATAGCATTTCCCGGTCGGAGGAGAGCCTCGGGGAGAAGATAACCTATGTGGTGGCCGACGCCTTCCTCACCGATGTCTGCCGGGGCATTGCCGAGGAGAGGGGCATCCGTTGGTCCGCCGTCTGGACTTCTTCTGCCGCCAGCCTCGCCGCCTATATGCACGGAGATCAAATTAGGCTCAAGAGTGGTTTATCTCTTCCTCGTAAGTTAATTTATACTTTTAACTCATACTTCATAGTATGTAATTCAATTTATACTTTTAATCTATTATTTTGATAATTTTTGCAAAAGAGTAAAATTCATAATTAGACCTCAATGTGTCATTAGTGACAATTGAGTAGTTTATGGATAATTATTCTATTAAATTCAAGGGTGTTTTTAAATACACCGCAAATCCACCTTTAAAAACGCAAGTTGCTTTCGACGTGTAAGCCACCATCACTAATTAGCACTTTAAACAAAATTAATTAACACACTTTAACCCTGCACGTCGGAATTGACGTGCAGGGTTTGTGATGTATATAGCGAAGGCGTAATTCAATCCATGTGGCGTCACTAACCCACCGTAACATTTTTGTTGATTACTATTTTTCCGTCTTAATAAATATTCTTTTTAAGACAGATAAGTGTCAACAAGAATGGTACGGTGTGTTAGTGACGCGAGAGGTACAAAATGGTCTGTTAGGATTGAAAAAGGACGAAGCTATGTTTAGTGTTTCTAAAATGATACTAAAACAATGGAGACGTAAATAAATTGTTTAATAGAATCCATAATAAGTGGCGTTTGGATTTTAATACACGTTTGTTAAGGAGTAAAAATTCTATAAAATATAAATTTTTTAAATAATTTTTTAAATGATTTCATTTTCATTGGTAATAAATATAAAATTATTAAAAAAAATTCATTGAAAAAAATAATATTTTAAAAAGTTTTTATATCTTTAAAATGCATGTCGAAAAGCAGAGTGACCGTTATTATGTAACAGAGGCAAGTTAGGCGATCAATTTTGAATTTTACAGTACTAATTCCCATTTCAAAACCTTGTATTGTTTGCCTCAGAGATGCCGGTAATAGGGCCACTTATGATCCCAGATATGGTGAACCCAATAGAGATCCTGAACAAATCATCGGCGGTCGTCGGAATCTATGATCCAGTGGATAAGTTCCTCCCCGGATTCCCTCCCGGCGTACCCCTCCTGCATCTGCCCCAAGGCTCCATTACTGACCCCAAAGACTTTGAGTTTTTCCCCTTCGCCAAGATGTTCCACGGCATGGTCCGCAGCCTCCCCAAGGCGGAAGCCGTCGTCGTCGACTCCTTCTCGGGCCTCGAGTCCTCCGTCGCTAACGGCCTCCTCGGCCCCAACTCCCACCTAGGCGGGCTCTTCTCCCACACCCTCCCATTCCCTCCCCACGACGATGAACTATTGGAAGATTGGGAGGGCATTTTCCCATGGCTCGACGCCGCCCCGGCAGGCTCCGTCGTCTACATCGACTTGCTAGGAATTTTCGATATGGAAGTCCCGCCGGAGAGTGAGTTTCACGCGCTCGCAGAGGCGCTCGAGGCAACGGGAGTGCGGTTCCTCTGGTACCTTGGCTCCATGTCGCCGCGCACGAAGCTGCCGGAGGGGTTTGAGGAGAGGACGTCCAAGAACGGCCAAGGGAAGGTGGTGACGCTCTCGTCGGGCCCCGTGAGGCTCATGAAGCGGGAGAGGGACATTGTGAGGCACGCGGCGGTCGGGGCCCAGATGAGGCCGAGCGCGTGGTGGCAGGTTGCGGAGAGCGTGGCTGCCGGGAAGCCGATCATATGCAAGCCCGCCAAATTCCACGTGTACGACCAGGCGTTTAACATGTCACTGGTGGAGCGCGTGTGGGGGATCGGAATCGAGTTGGAGGGGTGGGCGTTGACGAGGAGCACGGCGGAGAAGGCGCTCAGGAGGGTGATGCTGGAGGAGGAAGGCCGGAGGATGAAGGAGAAGGCTTCCGCACTGAGGAAGCTCGCCGAGGAGGATGCTCATGGAAGCTCTGCTCAGACCTTGAACAAGTTCATCGCCTTGGTCCTCACCAAGTGATCGATCGATCAGTCTATCGATCGATCAAAATTAATAATAAGAGTGATGCTCGAATCAATAAACTAGCTAGCTCAGAACTAATAATGGATTTTCTGTGTCTGTTTCCAAATCGAATTTCTATGGTATGTACCATAAATAAACAAAATGGTTAAATTGGGTAGGTTTGTCTAGCTAGATTTGTATATGCCTTGTTAAAATATGATGTGATTGAAGCTCTAAAGTCAGAAGTTAGTTCCTGTCATATCGGTTAGTTAAGTTATTTGTTTAGCAAAAGTTAGTTTCTTTTGTAATCCACTACCTAAAATGACATATTTATTGCACCAATAATTTTTATTATTTCAAAAAATATATGATATATTTTTTCGAATACCAATTAATTTGATACATACATTTATGGACGGTATCTCTCATTGGTCACGTGGAAGTCATTTGATTGATCAACTAAAATGATCGACATAGAGCCAATATACTCGGAAAAGTGACATCTCTAGACGTTATACTCGATTGTCTGAGTTCTATAAACGGTTGTTAGTCTTAAATATAGATGCTCTAGTACGTTTTGTTGGTATCTATCTATCTATATATTATCTATCTATATATCTATCTATTAATATTACTAATTCTGCTAACATTTTGCTGGCGTGTCACGTCCACAATTAAAGTTGATTTTTTTTATTCAAATGGTATTTTCTTATTAATCAATATTATTGCTAAAATTATTTGTTTCCAATTTGACATATATTTATTTCCTATTTTTCATACGAAGATTATTTAAATTGATATGCTTATATCAATTTGTGATCTATTTTAAATATATTTATTTCCTTATTTCGTCGAAAAGATTATGTACATTGATATGTTGGACCACAATTTTGGATATTATCATTCTGTGTGCTCTTTTATATCATTATTTCATTAATCTCATGACTTTCGTTATACATTTCATTCATATGAATAATATTATATAGTTATTAGGACCACAATTTTGGATACTATCATTCCGAATGTCGGGTTGGTTGAGAGTCGGATCGGGTTTGGGCCGGGTCGGTTTTTTTTTGTGTTCGGGTCTATTTTGAGTCGATTCAGATTCGGATCGAGCTCGGTCTAGAGTTCGGGTTACGGATGGCTCCGGATTCTCGAGTTTCGATCGGGTTTGGGTTCGGGTGAGTCGGGCGGGTTTCTCAGGTCGGGTCAGATTTTGCCAGCTCTACCCATGATGATCAAAAGCCATATATTAATTGGTCCACATATGTATACAAGTCTTATCCATAATTTGTTATGTAACTTTTTCTTTAAAAAAAATTAATTAGAATATCTAAAAATAAAAAATATCTTAGGAATATCAAATGTTTACATAATCTTATATTTATATATGTATATAACTAAATTGACTAATATATTGAAATGTGATAACTCAAGAATTAATAAGAATATTTAATTCAAATGTCAAAAGAAAAATTAACTATAATAAAAAGTGATTGTCAAAATAATATTTCTTTTTAAAATTTACATTTTGTATACAATATATACATCTTAAATTTTTATCGAAATTTTTTTAAATATTTTTGGAGATAGAAGCAAAACGTCATTAATTTTAAGAAGAATTTATTTTTGCACCTGCTAACCTTCAAAAATTGAGGAAAATAATTATCCAAAATGAATATTTTAAATCTGTACTTACTCTGCACATTTTACATGGCATCTATATAAATTTTTAACAAAAGATTTTTTAGAGACAAATTACATTTATTTTAAACATCTTAAATGACTATTTGGAATACAAAAAATAACATTTTAAGATCTACAAACAAAAATTGAAGAATTTTGAGAAAAGAAAATCTGAAATTTGCATATATTATCATTTAAAAATACATAAATAAACACTCTTTTATGATTAATTTTGGTTGTTTGACTTCAAATATTGAAGAAAAAAAATATTTATCCCCGAAATGAATATTTTACGTCTATATTTATTTTATGCACCCTAGATGTTCCTTATTATAATTTCAATATTTTAAGACCTGTAATTTTTTATATATAAAGTTAGTAAAAATAATTAATTTGTGAATATTAGATTTCAAAAGTTAATTATGAAAATCTCTTTCTTGAAAAAGTTGTTGGTACTCTCTCTCTGTTGCTCGGTACTCGCGCTCGCTTCTCTGGCTGCCCCACCGGCGACGCCTAGTCGCCTGAGATCCACTCCCCTCCCCTTCCCGGCGCCCCCCTCCGGCACCCCCCCCCCCCCCACTCTACCCTCGGATCCCGCACACCCCTCGACATCGGAGATTCCTCACGCATCTTCTCTCCTCTCCTCCAATCCCCCGCGCCGCCTCTCCTCGAACCTACAATCGGTCGGGCACCCCCTTCGCACCCTCGCTCCTGGACCACTCCCCTCACCCTCGTGCCTGGACCTCCCACGTCGGATTTGAAACCCGCTCGAAGGCAGCCCCCTCTCTTCCCCTGGCCCCGGTCCGCGCTGTCACTCCCTCAGTTTCAGCACCAGTTCTAAGGCTCTACGCCCCGCCTAAGGCGGTCCAGCACCGGTCGGAGTCAGATCCGCCCACGAAGCCTCACCAACGCCCACCCTCCCCCCTCTCTCTAACCCTATCCTCACTCAACCGCATCCCTCCCTCACAGCCACCACCACCGGAGCACCCAGCCCCTCCCTTGACTGAGCACAGGTCGCCGACGCCTCCACGATTGCTGAAATGCATCCCCCTTACTACCCCTACTCCCCCGCCTTCACTGCGATCACTCCGGACATCTCTACCGGTAACTTCGTTCTAATTCTTTCCATCTTTTATTTATATTGCTAAGGTTTTCAGTATAGGTAGCGCTCATTTTAGTCACTCGTGAGGTAGTCGCTTTTGAGTTTCTTGGTATAATTTGGCCTAAACTTCAGATTTTCTTGATTAGTTTCTCTATTGACTACCAGTGTGCATTCTTTACTCCGAGTTAGTGATTGATTGCCCTTTTATTGTGTCAGGTTAAGTTTGCACCTACTTTCTTTGTGTCTCCTTGGGTTGCAGTGTGTTTCTGTTTTGCTGGGTGTGTGTAGAAGTGTATGTTCTTGTGGGTTTGAATGGGGAGCATCGGATGGAGTAGAGATAGGAGCAGAGAGAGGTCTTTCTGTCTAAGAGTGAGATCTTGGAATATTGGTACCTTAACGGATAAATCTATCGAACTGGTCAAGATCCTCAAGGAGCGCAGAGTTGAGATCGCATGCATCCAAGAGACTAAGTGGGTGGGGGACAAGGCAAGAGTGATCGATGGATGGAAGTTGTGGTATTCTGGAGATACCAGGAGAAAGAATGGAGTTGGGATTTTTATGAGCGAGTTTTGGAGTGAGCTTGTGGTTAAGGTTGACCGAAGAAATGACAGAATGATGTTGATTAAGTTGGTGGTGGAGGGTGCCTTGTTGAACATTATTAGTGCCTATGCCCCGCAGATGAATCAGAGTAGGGAGGAGAAGAGGAAATTTTGGGAGGATATGGATGATATGGTTAGAGGAATTCCTAGTTCGGAGCGTATTATTGTCGGTGGTGACTTCAATGGACACATAGGGCGTACCAGTGATGGATATGATGTCGTTCATGGTGGGTCCGGTTTCGGTACTCGTAATGAGGATGGGTTAGCTTTGTTGGAGTTCTCGATGGACTTTGGTTGTGTCATTGCCAACTCTTGTTTTGCCAAGAGGGAGAGTCATCTCGTTACTTTTGAGAGTAGAAGTGGCCGGTCTCAGATTGACTACTTCCTTGTCCGGGAGGAGGACAGATTCAGATGTCGTGATTGCAAGGTTGTCCCGTTTGGTGGGCTTACTACCCCACACCATTTGCTAGTACTTGTTTTCGAGTTCAACGGTAATCGGAAGAGAAAGTTGGGTAGGCAGAAGCCTAGTATCAGATGGTGGCATCTTTCTTATTCCACTGGACCACGGGTTAGGGAGAAAATATTGGAAGAGGCTGAGATGAATGGTGCCTGGGATGTACAAGAGAGCGCAAACTTGATGTGGGATCGTATGGCGGATTGCATTCGGAGAGGGGCTTCTAGTGTTCTGGGTGTATCGAGAGGCTTCAGGGACAGTAAGAGACATGGTGGAAATGAGGTTTGGTGGAACGAAGAAGTGTAAGAAAGTGTCAAGGTCGGAAAAGCAGTCGGCTTTTAAATTGTTAGCGAGCAGTGCTAGTGAGGAGGAGAGAGTTGATCGATTGGCGAAGTACAAGCAGGCTAAGAAGTTACCCAAGGTGACCGTGGCCAAGGCTAAGGAGAGAGCTTTCGAGAGTATGTACAGAGCTTTGGACGAGAAGGGCGGGGACAGACTCCTGCTCGCCCTGGCCCGAGCCAGAGATCGTAGTAGTAAGGACTTGGGAAGAGCTAGCTGTATCAAAGATGAGTTGGGCACGGGGTTAGTGGATGAGCTTCAGATTCAATAGAGATGGAAGAGCTATTTCGCGGAGCTTCTCAATGAGGGTTATAGATCACCTGACTATCTTCCCAGGAGTGGCGGCGCCAGTTTCTGTAGACAGGTATCTGTTGAGGAAGTGAAGAGGGTTATCAGCAGAATAAAGAGTAGGAGAGCAGTGGGTTCGGATGAGATACCAGTTGATGTGTGGAAATTCTTGGGGGTGAGGGGTTTTGAATGGCTTACAAAACTCTTTAACATTATTCTCAGAACAACAAGGATGCCAGAAGAGTGGAGGCGTAGCAAGTTAGTCCCTGTATACAAGAACAAGGGCGATGTGCAACAATGCGGGAATTACAGAGGTATAAAACTCCTTAGCCACACGATGAAGATTTGGGAAAGAGTCATTGAGCTGAGATTGCGTAGGGTTATTTATGTGTCCGAGAATCAGTTTGGTTTTATGCCGGGACGATCGACAACAGAATCGCTGCATTTGATGCGGAGACTGGTAGAGAAATACAGGGAAAGGAAAAATAATTTACACATGGTCTTTATTGATTTGGAGAAAGCGTACGATAAGGTTCCGAGAGAGCTCATCTGGGAATGTTTGGACACCAAGGATGTTTCGCAGACATACATCAGGATCATCAAAGACATGTACGAAGGTGCCATGACTAGTGTGTTCACCTCTGTAGAGAATACCGAGTACTTCCCGGTGAGGGTTGGGCTTCATCAGGGATCGGCCCTTAGCCCTTTCCTTTTCACTTTGATTATGGACGTGGTGGCGGGCCCTATTCAGGATGAGGTTCCATAGTGTATGCTTTTTGCGGATGATATTGTGTTAGCAGATAAGACGAGAGAAGGGGTAAGTATTAAGCTAGAACAATGGAGAGAGACGTTGGAAGGCAAGGGCTTCAAGCTGAGCAGAACTAAGACGGAATATTTGGAATTCAGGTTGGGAGGAGAGAGTGAAGCTAACCAGGATGTGATGCTTGGCGAGGATGTGGTGCCGAAAAAAGACAGTTTCAAATACTTAGGATCGGTGATGCAGAGTGACGGAGGGGTGGACAAAGACATCGGACATCGGATTCAAGTAGGGTGGCAAAAGTGGAGGGCTGTGTTAGGGGTCCTTTGCGATAGGAAAGTGCTCCCAAAACTCAAAGGAAAATTCTACAGAGTGGTGGTCAGACCTGCAATCCTATATGGTGCTGAATGCTGGGCGACAACAAAAGCGCAAGAACAGAGACTAATGGTGGCAGAGATGAGGATGCTCAGATGGATGAATGGTTATACTAGACTTGATAGGATCAGAAATGAGTTTATCCGCGAAAAGGTAGGAGTAAGCAGTATTCGAGACAAGCTTCGGGAGACAAGGCTTCGTTGGCTTGGACATGTGCAGAGAAGAGACGTGAGTGCACCAGTTCGGAGGTGTGATAATTTGGATATTGACAGAGTAAGGCGGAGCAGAGGAAGACCGAATAAGAATTGGAGAGAAGTTATCAGACAAGATTTGACCTTTTTAAATCTTAACGAGAGCATGATTAGTGATAGGTCGCAGTGGAGGAACGTCATCCTGGTCAAAGAGGGTTGAGCTGAGTCTCAGCAGAGTGGCAAAATCCGCATCCTTTCACCGCCCCCCTTTTTTCCTATATCCTGCCTTCCTTCTGTCATCTATTTCTGTTTTGTACTTCTTTCTTTAGTTGTTCTATGGGTTTTCACAGGTGCTTGGGTCACTAGGAAACACTCTCTCGACCTCATCGGGGAAAGAGTGCGTACATCTGGCCCCCCAGACCCTGCCTAGGCGGGATTAACTGGGAATGTTGTTGTTGTAGATTAGGTGCCTTATATCACAATTTTTTTTACCATCTACCTTTATTTTCTCTATTTATTTCTCCCTCTTTCTAGCCATCTTTCTCATGAAAATAATGAATAAGCTATGTATATCTACATAACTTCTAAAGTATTTGCACAATCATTTAAAAAAATTATATTGTATCTATTTTCAACTAATTTATAAATTAAAAAAAGTACTTTATACATATTATTTCTGTTGTAAACAAGTATTTATTAATATAGTATTACTAATTTATAAATTAAAAAAAAATATTTTTTCCCATATTCGTGTAAATGGTATCCAAAAGGATGTTTGGTTTAGTATTGACAACGATACCCTGTAGACTTGGATGGTGAAGTCCAATAGCTGAGAACAGATCCAAAGTTATGTGACAATCTAAGAGCAGGTGAGTGGTCGACTCTATAGTGCAGCCACAGAAGTAACACCCCGAGGGAACCGAAACATAGGGCCATTGTATCCTGTCAGAGCTGGGTAGGTAAGCCATCCCGCGCGATTTTCCATAAAAATGTCTAATCTTGTAAAGGATGTCTAGTTTCCAAAGCCATTGGTATGCGGAATGGGGATCTACCGCATGTTTTGTGAAGATTCCACCTTGAATGTAAGATTTTGCGAACTAACTTGCAGGTTATTTCTAAAAGGTGATGAAAGACAAAACAGAAGACTGGGTTTCAAGGTTTTGAAACTCGGACTAAAAATGTTTGGTCGTATATTTGTTTGTCTATATGATGGCTTGTTCAATTGCAGGAAATAATTCAAGGCCAATCCTTTTGGGCCAAATATCATGGGCTTTTTTTTGGGCCATGGAGAAATTATATTGGACCGATTATATTCACACACACACACATACACACATTTCTTCTAACCAATATTATGTGGTAGATATATCTTGAATGATATTTCAAGAAGGATTGGAAAGATATACAAAGATATAAAGAGATCACATCTTCCACTGATTCTTCAAGGTAGCACACGATCATGGAGAAGATTTTAGTTGCAGATTTGGAAAGAATGAAATCGGAAAGAATTCAAACTCTCTTGGAAATGATTCAAAATTAAAACGGTCCTCCCTCCATAATCCTTGAAGACGTTCGACTATATAAAGACGAAGGGGAAAGGGACTAAAAAACAAAGCAAGTATTCAAGCAATCAAGTCGTCCAAAAGCTTTCGTCATCTCAGTTTTCCTCGTGCATTCTCATAAAGTCTAGTCTGGTTTATATTTTGAGAGTCGAGGGAAACACAAGCACTTATTGTACATGTCATTCATTTTACACTAAGAATATTTTATACTCGATCAAACACACATTAGTGTGTGGTGAGAGCTTTTATTTCACTTGTAAGGTTGAGAGCTAGAATAGAAGCGGTGAAGCTTTGTATAGAAGAAGGAAAGTTTTTCTAGGAAGTTCTAGGCTCAAGGAAAGTGAAATAAGAAGTGCTGAATCCTACGGGTTGGATAACCCTAGGCGGGGACGTAGGCCAAGTTCGTGCCGAACCTCGTTAACAATTTGTGTGTTCATCTTTTACATTCCGCATTTATTTATTCTTGTTTGGTTTTACTTTGTCGAGTTTCGATAGCAATATGAAGGTCTTGAAAAGTTGGTTTGAAAATCTTATAAATAGTTTTGTGTTGCAAAAATCGAGCATACTCTATTCACCCCTCCCCCCATTCTAGAGTATTATTCATCGCCTTATAGACTCGTCAGTTTGGAATCAGCGTCACAACCGAATTAGTGGAAAACCACCCATCTCTACTGAATAACTGATCCAAGAAGTTGTTTTTTGGGCAGATGTGTTTTTCAATGAAATTTCCAGCCAAATTTAGCATGTGTATGTTGAAAGTACATGTATACTTAAACTGACAAATTTGATACTCTCTCCGACCATAATAAATATTATATTGTAAAAAAATATAATTAAAAAAATAATAATTATATAGTTTTTGTAAGAGCCAGGTCCACCATCCTAATAATAAAATATCCGATGTGGGCCAGAATCACTTATAAATTAAGTCCAACATCCTTATAATATCCAATGTGGGTCAGCCTATGCCATCTAACCCTTTCAGATTCGTTGTTCTCACTAGAAGCCTCAAAATGAAGAGATTTTGTGATATGGTTAGGGTTTGAATCACTTATGAATTACTCCCAATATGCTTATCATATCAGGGGAGTGTTACAGTTTTTATCTCCTTAAATTACGAGTACAAAAGTAAAAAAAAATCTTATCGGAGGTAGTATATACTTGCATTCTATAAAGCTGAATTATTGGTGGATATATTTATAGACGGTACGGTACCTTTGATTGGTCACGGGGAAGTCATTCAACTAAAATGAGAATAGGTACTAGGAACTCTTGGGATATTAATAAGTTAAATTCTATCTTTCCTTCTCATATTGTTCAAGCAATTACTAATATCCATATTCCTGTAACTGATATTCCAGACAAGCTAATTTGGATTTGTAGTAATAATGGAAAATTTTCTGTTAAATCCACTTCCTCACTTTATAAAACTAGGAATACGATGAAAATTCCAGCAGATTGGATTTGGAAACTTAATATCCCTCCGAATATTAAAAATTTTATTTGAAATTTTTTTTTGGATATCTTGCCCACGACTGTCCGGATAAATAGATATATAAATAGAGTTCCTAGTACTTGTTCTCTTTGTAATTCTGATATTGAAGATACAAATCATTTATTGTTTAACTGTCAAATTACAAAATCCCTTATAAAAAATCTGGGTGCTAAGTTGAAAAAATGTTTCATTATGCCAAACTTAACAAGTGATGTTCAAGAGAATATTCTAAATACTAGGGCTCTTAATCTTGATTTTACAGATTTATGTCATTTATGACATTCAATTTGGGAGCTCAGAAATAGAATTATTTTTCGCAATACTTCTGATACATGTATGATCTATGCGTTAACTCGAGCTATTGATAATATCTCTTGTTGGAATAAAGGTCAGATTAAAACGAAATTACCTAAACGTGTTAGGCCTCCTGATAAAATGATGTGGAAATGTCCTCCAATAGATGTAGTTAAGATCAATGTTGATGCTTCGGTGAAAAGTGATATTAAACCACAGGTTGGTTGTTTTGTGAGGAATAATGATGGTCAGGTTATTCGAATACATAAATGTAACGTTACGATGGGTTCTGTCATTTGGGCAGAAGCTTTTGCTGTATATACAGGTATAAGATTGGCAGCGGAGATGGGGATCCGAAGATTGATAGTTGAGAGTGATTGTGCGATCATCATCGACGCCATCAATCATGCGAACAATAGTCCATGGGAGGTCACTCAAATTGTCCAAGAGATCCTTTCTTTTAGAAGTGATTTTGAGAGCATCAATTTTAAGCATTGCTATAGAGAGGTCAATGGTCCAGCTGATACTATTGGTAAATCTCAGTTCAATTGTAATTTTATTTTGAGCGCTTGTTGTTGTGAGTTCCAGAACATCATCTTGCGAGATGATCATGGATGTCGCTAGTACATCCAACTTTTTGCCTACTGTAAAAAAAAAAAAAAAAAAAAAAAAAAAGAATAGAACCAAGACTAGGAAAAGTGACATCTCTGGACTCTATACTCGATTGCTTTACTTTACAGAGCAAAGTGTTGGGCGATCACTAAGGCATAGGAATAATCAGGGCCGTGCCAATCATTTTGGGGGGCCTGTTCGAAATTAAAATTAATGATATTAATTAATTATTAAATTTTTTACTAAATTTTTAATTATTTATATTTAATTACAATACTACTATATTTATAAAATTTTAAACTAAATTTATCAATTTTTTAAGAATAAACTTGTCATTTATTGTTTTTAAAAACATTTTTACCTAAAGATGATTTGGGTGGTTTTTAAAAGTACATACATATATATAGTTTTGTGTATTTTTCTTTAACTTTGCTTTTTACATTTTAGACATTCAATTAATTTCATTAAGTGTTGTAAGTTTGAAAAATATTATTGTATGGGGCAAATAACCGCGAGTTTATTTGGAAAATTATTTATCTTCTTGAGAAAATACACTCACAACAAGTTTTAAAATTTAAAGATAAAAACTACTTTATTTCACTTTAAGGTAGATTATGGGTTTGTTTGAATTCCAAATCAATTATGTTTATAAATATAAACATTTTTAAAGTATTAGATTAGCATAATTTATAATGTATTGAAAATAAAATACTTTGTAACATCTGTTATTTAATATTAAGTTTAAAATATAATTATAAACCATATAATAATCCAAATAGGGTTAACACCAATGTTCTAAAAAGCATTAGGCGGATCCTAGGCGGCAAGGGGCCGCCTAGCGCCTAGGCGGTGCCCAGGCGGTCAAGGCGGACGCCTAGGCTTGCTTAGGCGGCCGTTTAGCTCTAGGCGGAGGGGGTTTGCCTAGCGCCTAGGCGGTGCCCAGGCGGCGCCTAAGCGTGATTTTTAGAACAGTGGTTAACACAAGTTAATTATATGGTATTTAAGTAAAAATTCAAGCTATTTTAAACACAATATAAATAATGTTAAATAAATAATCCATATCAAAAGCAACAAAATTACCAAATAAAAATTAGGCCATTTTGCATAACTAGACCAAAAAAAAAAAACTTTGCACAACTAGCCATGTCCCTTGTTTATTTGCTAGGGGTAGAAAGTGGTTAATTTTTCAAATAAAAAAGGCAACCGGGAGAGGAAGTTGCAGGTGAAGGGGAGGGACACTGTAGCTGCCAGTAGCTGTCAGTGACATGTGGCACCAAAAGGCATCCTCCGTTCATTTCAGAAAACTGTAGACTGCCCATCTTACCAATAGAATTAATTGGTCCTACCAATAGGCTAAACCTGTCTTTCCATACCTGTAGATATTTTGGAGAGAATCTAGAGGGGATTCACTGTAGCTGATTTGGCGGGCTGTAAGTGCATTTTTGGCGCCAAAACAGGGTTCCTCCTTTGGGGAAAAGGGGGAGCATTTATGAGGGGAAAATGCAATGATTGCATTGATGGGTGTCCCCCAAGAACATATATAAGCTTGAGAGGAGGATTTGAAACACCATAACATGCTCTGTAAAAAGTGAGGCAGAATAGGAGAGAAGTAGAAAGGGGAAAAAGTTACCGGTTTATTCCAGAAAACGATACAGTCCCCATCCTACCAATAGAATATTTCTGTCCTACCAATAGTGTACAACTGTCCTTTTATACCTGAAAAAGTGCAAGAAGTTTGTCCGATGACAGTGGCAGCGATGGGTAAGTGATCTTGTACATATCCTTTATAACTTATACAATTATGAACATGGCAGAAAATACATATACTAATGGTAGGACAAATTTATGAACATGTTAGGACAAATTCATATATCTCTCTGAACTTATACGATTATGAACATGACAGGAAATATATACATTGGTGGTAGGACAAATCTGTGAACATGGTAAGACAAATTCATAAATCTCTCCAGACTTGTATAATTATGAACCTGGTAAGAAATATATACATTAGTGGTAGGATAAATTTGTGAATATGGTAGGGACAATTCCCCCTTTTCTTTTCCACTGTCTCACTTTCCCCCTTTTCTTTTCGAAATTTAGGTTTTACTCAATTTTCTTTCTCCAAATGATGATCATGAACTTGTTAGCGATGATTGGGTACTTCTGAGTGTCAATCTTCACTACTTGGATCTTGTCTTTCAGTGCAGCACTAACTTTATCCAGGATAGGGACCATAGCTTGAGATTCATCATCACACATGATATATCCATGCATAGCTTTTGCATCTGTGGTTCATATAACTTCAGTTTCTGCATGTGGAGCCTGCCTTCTCCTTTTGCTTTTATGAGATTCATCAAAATTCATTTTTTTGTAAAGTCAGTTATGCATTTATATTTTTCCAATAGTATAAATATATCGTACCATTAGTGTGTCTCTATCCTACCATTAGTGTCAAGTTATACAGGAATTACTGGGTTTCCATTCTGATCCTACCAATATCGTTATTTTCTCCTACCATTAGTTTCCATCTATCCTACCATGAATTTTCAAGTTTCCTGGTATTTTTTGACTTAATTCTACACTTAGGAATTTCGGTGATTACATTATTATCATACCAATATCGTATATTTATCCTACCAAGTTCACAAATTTGTCCTATCACTAGTGTATATATTTCCTACCAGGTTCATAATTTCATAAGTTCAGAGATATTCATAATTCATAAATTTGTCCTACCAGATTCACAAATTTGTCCTGTCACTAGTGTATATATGTCCTACTATGTTCATAGTCGTATAAGTCCAGAGAGATATGTGAGAAATAATCTAGTGAAGTAATCTAGTGAAGTAAATACACTCGTTTGATGGTCAGAAAAAATAAAAGCTGAGTTGCAGGCTTCTTGGGAGAAAGAATGTAGTAATTCATCCTTTTGAAACTAATGTACTAGTTCATCCTTTTAATTCCAAACTATTTTCACTTTAACAGCCAAAGAGATGAAGAGAACACAAAACAAAATATTTATCCTACAGGTTCACAAGTTTGTCCTACAACTAGTGTATATATTTCCTACTAGGTTCATAAAGGTTCATAATTTTATAAGCCTATGAATTTTTCCTGCCAGATTCACAAATTGGATTGAGATTGTGATTTATGGATTGGTAATTGAGATTGAGATTATGGCCAATTCACGCCTCAATGATTACTAGTCTGGGATTTGTGGATTGGTCAATATTAATTCTACTTCTTTGCCAATAGTACAAATATATCTTACCATTCGTGTACATATATCCTACCATTAGTGTCAAGTTATACACTTAGGAATTTCGGTGATTACATTTTTATCATACCAATATCGTATATTTATCCTACCAGATTCACAAATTTGTCCTACCACTAGTCTATATATTTCCTACCAAGTTCATAATTTTATAAGTTCAGAGATATTCAAAATTCATAAATTTTTCATACCAGATTCATAAATTTGTCTTACCATTAGTGTATATATTTCCTACCATATTCAATCGTATAAGTCCATAGAGATATGAACGCATACTCCGTATTAGCCTATGTGAGAGTCGAACTCACATCTTTGTGTGCAAACACAACGCTCTACTAATTGAGCTAATAGGCTATTTTCCATCCATATTCATTGTGAATGCATATTAAGATCAGTACAAACCATATGAATGTTCCAATATACATAAAGCCCTTTGATACATGACCAGTGGCATCTCAACTTGACAAATTCCTGATAACAGTGAACACATTCAATTGAGGGATTTAGGAAATATTAATTAAGGGATTTAGGAAATATTAGGGTTTTAAATTGACCTGAGTATCTTATGAACAATAATTGACTCTCTGGTTTTCAGCACCCATTCTAACAATAATTGTGATCCTTCCAGGCTTGTTTTGAGGGTTTAGGATCTCAATAAGATTGACAAGCTCATTGGGATCCATTTTGTTACTCATCTGCACTCAAATACAATTTGATTGGCAGCCGGTATTAAAATAATCTAGTTTTCTAGGCAAATAGCGCCTTTGAGTTGATGATATACCTTAATACCAAGAGGGTTTGCGATTCATCTAAGGAACTCCACATGAGCTCCATCAAGTTGGTGAATCCTCTCCCCAACCCAAACCATGTGAGCTGAGCAATCATAGTAGAGGTCGGATGTTGAATCCAGTGATCTGGTCAGTGCCTGTTCATAAGGCAGAAGCAAGCACTCATGTGATGTCCAGAATTCAGTGGTGGTCATTATGGGATGATCAACCGTAAGTCCAGTAGCAGCCATGAATCCTAATGCTTCATCCACCCTATTAGCCAGTTCTTGGTACCTGTTGAGATAAACCATTAGAGTTAGGAGTAAGGATATTTACAATTCTATTTTAACAAGTAATAGTAATTACTCATTCAAAAGACTGACTACAAGTATGAACTGCACACTATATGTTGCATCCTAAAACAATATCCAACAGAGAATAAAAGAGAAATAGAAAGCTGATAAAAAAAAGAGAGAAACAGAAAGGGACAAGATCAAGAATCACAAAATCAAGAGCTAAAAGCACACACTATGAAGCTACACACATGTTAGCTACATTTTGTCGCGTAATGGAGGAGAAAAACTATGTTACGTACCGTTACACACATACACACACCAAAAAGTCAAAAACTACCTTTTCAAATCAAATATCACAATGAATAAAGTAGGATTTAGAAGCACCATTAGGCCTAAAAGACTTCTAGGTACAACCACTAAAAACATAATTTGATAAACAGACGCTGAGCCAAGAGGTGCTTACCTATGTCCCTGCTCACTGTTCTTAGCAAAGTCGAGATTCCAGTGATTAACCCTCTGCATAGCAGCATAACCTCCGGTTGCAAAGGACCTCAGGAGGTTAAGGGTTGCTATAGACTGTAAATAAGCTCTGGTCATCCTGTTAGGGTCCGGGATCCTCGATTTCTCATCGAAAGTATCACCATTGATGTTGTCTCCCTTGTAAGAAGGCAACTTAATGCCATCCTTCTCCTCCATCGGGTCTGATCTCGGCTTAGCAAACTGGCCGGCCATCCTTCCAACCTACAATCATTAGATTATCTAATCAACTTCCTCCTACACTAACAATTAGATCTGAACAAACATCGCATCTCTCATGCCACTCCTAGTGATTCTAGAGATAAGATACTCATCAAAACTATGATAACCTATTCATTTTAACAATTAGACCAGTGACATGTTCAAACATTGAACATGACCATCCCAACTTGACAAATTCACATTCAAAAGATTCAAATTCCACGTTCAAACACCTGATCTAACAGTTAACACATTCAATTGAGGGATTTAGGAAATATTAGGGTTTGAAATTGACCTGAGGGCCGAGCTTCTGAACGAAAACCCCGCTAGACTGGTAGTGTTGATGTTGGCGTGGGTGAGAGAAGACGGGCATGTGTAGTCCGGCGGCGATGAGCGAGAGAGAGAGACCGGGGAAGAGAGAGCAGGGGATGGTTGCGCGGTGCCGACTTAGGGTTCCGGCGGGAGAAAGAAGAAGACGGATGATGGGGCGAGGCGGAAGGCTGGCGGGAAGAAAGAAGACCGCCGACGAGGAGTGAGGCAACAGTGGGGCGAGGCGGAAGGAAGGTTCGGCGACGCTCGCCTCTCCGCTGCTACACCATCCCTCTCCTCACCTGCTACACCCGGTTCTCAATAGTGCTAAAAAATCAGAAGCTTTATTTGCTTGGGATGGCCAGGCTATTTTGGGCCAATTTTTTGCCCTGTTGGCTAATTGTGCAATTAATTAGGCCCTTTTTTTGGTCTATTTGATACCATTTCCTCTAAAAATTAATAGGCCAAATAAAAAGTAAAAGCCCCACTAGTTTCTTCTCCACAAGGGTAAGGGTGTATGAAAATTAAGATAAAAAAGAAGTTACAAAATATTCCACATCGTGGCTGTGTGGAGTCGAACCAAGATTCAAGAGGCACGCGCATGTGTTTATACCACTGGGCTATTGCGAATCATCAGTATGTTAGAGGAAAGAAATTTTTTTATAACTACATTCTGGGTACTCTTGAATTATTGGGCCCTAAAAATTTGGGGGCCCTGTTCAATTGGTCCACTTGAACATGCTTAAGCACGGGCCTGGGAATAATGTCCCATGGTAGGAGAAATGCGAATGCTTATTAGATTGATGTGTGGGCACCAAAAATATGATAGAATAAAAAATGAGATTATCCGCGATAAGGTAGGTGTAATTTGTATTAAGGACAAGATGCGTGAGTCAAAACTTCGATGATTTGGTCATGAGCAAAGAAGAGACTAGAACACAATAGTGCGTAGGTGTGATAACATGGATATAGAGCACGTTAGGCGTCATATGTATAGAGGGCGGCCAAAGAAGGGTTGGAAGGAGGTGATCAGATAGGACCTTGCCGACTTAGATCTCACCGAAGAGTTGGCACAAGATATGATAGAGTGGAAGAGAGCGATCGATCTCCCTCAAAAAGGGATAGTGAATAGTGATAAGTGTATCCATCGACTCTGTAACGTTTCATTATCTTCTTCTATTTTTGTAGTGCATTGTCTATGATTTTACATAATGCATTGTTTGTCTTGTTGTATTTGAGTGCATGAGTTTTGTCCTGTAGATTCTTATATGTCTTCACATATCTTTATAAATATTTAATACGCTTCTATTACATGTATGATATATATTTTTAGGTCACACGAAAACACCCTCCCAACTTTGTTGGAGAAAGAGTGCGTACTACTAGATCCTTCAAACCATGCTTGGTGCCAGATATATTGGGATTGTTGATGATTATTCCTCTAAATAACTATAAACTCATAAAAATATTTTAAAAATAATTTGAGTTCGTATATCGAAATTCGAGGCCCCGAAATACACGAACTTAAAAATGATAAGTTATTTATAATTAGGAAACCTCATTATATATTAATATATATGTTGAACAACAAGTATTTTGTTTTGTTGATATTTTTTGTTGGTTTTTATTTACAATTGCACCAACAAATGTATGATCATATTTTTCATTGTTGTTCAAAAAATGTAATATTTATTAGTAATACGGTTTTTCTATCCTATACCCCTAATGCATAAAGGTAAAAATATATACATTTTTAATAATAAGTTTGAAACTAAAATGACATATTTATTGCACCAATAAGTATTATTATTTCAAAAAATATATAATATATTTTTTCGAATACCAATTAATTTGATATATACATTTATGGACGGTATCTCTCATTGGTCACGTGGAAGTCATTTGATCAACTAAAATGATAGACATAGAGCCAATACTCGGAAAAGTGACGTTATTGTCTGAGTTCTATAAACGGTTGTTAGTCTTAAATATAGATGCTCTAGTTTTGGTGGTATATATAATTAATTTGGAGACGTTTATATATAGCTAAAAAAAATTTATAAGAAAACAAAAGGATAAAGGAATTACCAAGTCATCATCGTATACGTTTTGAATATATGTGGCTATAGAGAGCATTCAAGTTTCTATACTTATCTTTCTCTCTATCTTAATTGGCTTGATATTTCGAAGTGCATTAATGGGCAAGGGTTGGAATGCTAATGGGCAAGGGTTTGACAAGTTGTGTCTCATCGAGCATGAATGGTGTTTGATAAACCTAGCCGTTGTTAATTAGGTTAGCAGATTAAAACTTATGAATAGAAAATCAAATGTTTTGAAAAGCTTAGTTGAGTAGTTGTTGAAAAGCTCTTATTCGAAAAGCTAATTAAATTAAAATCTTATATTTATTCAATTTTAAAGTATATAATATCAAAATAAAAAGCTCCAAAAAGCTAGATAGTGATTGTGCCAGACAGAGCCGTAAACATTTTGAAGCGACTAGAGACACAAAATGAAAAGTGTGGAAAATATAAATGTATCCCACGTTGAAATTATGGGAAATTGAAGTCTTGTATATAATATTCAATTTTAAAGTATATAATATCAAAATAAAAAGCTCCAAAAAGCTAGATAGTGATCGTGCTAGACAGAGCCGTAAACATTTTGAAGCGACATGGAGACACAACATGAAAAGTGTGGAAAATATAAATGTATCCCACGTTGAAATTATGGGAAATTGAAGTCTTGTATATAAGTTGATGAGCTACTTCTCTTATTACCAATTTCTTATTGCAACATGGCTTATAAAGTCATTTCGAAAGTTATGACTAATAGGCTTTCTAAATGCATTCCTTTGGTGATTGATACGGCGCGAGGGGGGTTTGTGGAAGGTATACTCATGGCGGAGAATGTGTTCTTGGTGCAAGAATTACTTCGCTCCTACAATATCAAGAGAGATACTCGTAAGTGCTTTTTGAACCTTGATATTGCCAAGGCTTATGATTCAGTGTCTTGGGAGTTTCGGAGGTTTGCTATGACGAAGATTGGATTGCCGGAGAGATTTGTAGAATGGGTAATGGAGTGTGTGATGACCACTTCGTATTCCGTCAAAGTTAATGGAGCGTTGCATGGGCTCTTTGAGGGCAATAGAGGACTTCGGCAAGGTGATCCTCTATCTCCTCTTTTATTTGTTATTGTTATGGAAATGTTGAGCCGCCATGTGAGATAAGCTACTCTTAACCATGATATCGGCTTTCATAAGGGGTGTGAAGGGCTTCGGATTTCCCACATTGCTTTTGATGACAATCGAATTCTGGTTGATAATGTGGTATTGATATGTACACCTGTGTTCCGTGTGATGTATAGTTTGTTTCCTCATGGTATTGTAGCCGATTTATAAGACACTTGCTTTGCATTTATTGATTATTTAGCATATGTCATGAAAACTGTAACGTCTTTATGAATATGTTTTTGTTTGTAGTAAGCTATGCACCAGTAGGACGTTCCTGACTCCTTTTAGAGAGAGAGAGGGGGAAGCAAAATCAATGGAAAATTTTGCCAAATTAATTTAACATATTTTTACAAAACAAAATTGAGTTCTTCCTCTAGGCTCCAATATTCCCCAGGCAGAAGCAACGTGGGAGGCAATTCAACAACTCACATCATCAACCAATTCCCTCAATTTCTTAACAGGTCTTAGTTCATGTTGTAAAGCCTTGAGACAAGGCTCTTATGGGGGTGAGCAATGTTATGGCCTTAGTTCATGTTGTAAAGCCTTGAGGCAATGCTTGAGATCGGGTGAGCCATGTTATGGCAGAGCATTGTGGTCTATAAAGAGACCCTTGTAAACAAGAGGATGGGTATGACTAAAAATATATCTTCCGTCCCAACTCTCTTCTGTCACTCTTTCGATCTCTTTCTCCTCTCACCCAATCTATCTTCTTCTTCTTTCCATCTCATTTATTCTCACTTTCCGAAGTAGCTAAAGATCCACTGTTAAGGCCAATCCCTCATGACCATAATATATTTGTCTTCTAATACCACATTGTACAAGCACAGACCGGTTTGAGATCGAGAAGGCAAGAAGGAGCCTCCAAAGGCTCCTTCTTGCCCCTTTTAAAAATTTCATACGAACCCCATTCGATCATTAATTAATACATTTTCATTCAAAAACTAATTTATCAAAATACACATCAAGCTTATAAAGATATCAACTGCTCATCTCAAATGCTACCCACTTTGACTACCCAATCTGCTTCAATTATTCAATTAATTTAAGCTAGACACACAATATATTGGTTGAGTTTTTATTTAGAACATAGCTTAAAATTTTCAGTTGATTTGAAAACATACTATTTCTCTAAATAACTATAAACCTCGTAAAACCATTTTTAAAATGATTGATCGAGTTAGTATATCCAAGATCGAGTAGGAAAAAGGATACTCTTCCCTAAAGCGGACTTAAAAACTTAAGAATGATAAGTTATTTATAGAGTTAAAAACTATATAAAATATTACTTTATAAATTATTTTTTGCATAATTAAATACTTAATAAGTTTTAAATTGTAAAAAATTAATAAATATTAATATTTGATAAAAAATTTAATTTTTAAACTACTTATAAAAAAATCAAAACATTTTATATTATTGATTAGTGAGAGTACGCACCAAGAACGGATCGAGGGGCAGGTCAGGATCCGCTCCAACCTGCTTCATTTTTACAAAAATAAAATAATAAGTAAAATTATTAAGAGAAATATTAACAAAAATTATTAATTTATTTATTAAATTAAGGGTTTTGTTAATAAAAATTATGCGTATAAAAAAAATTGAGCTTATCAAATCCACCCGAATTTAATTTATGGTTCCGTGACCGGTAAGTACGCATCACATGTATAATCATGTTAAATATCTATGAAGTGGAAGTCATTGAACTAAAATCACAGGACCACCAATTCGTTGTACTGAAATACTGAATGTCATCTTTGATATGGCTTTTAACTATCTATACATAAATCAACATCGAAACTTTTTAAAATACATTTATTTCTATCAATATGCTTATAAAATTTTCATTATGAAAAATATGTTTTCATATATATAGGTGATTAAAAGATTTTTTATTTTAGAAAATAATTTTTGTAAAATGTGATTTTTTATGATAAAAATGTATAAAAATATTAATGTAAGTATATATAACATAAATATCAATTTCAATTTTTTTTTCACTAATGATTTGTAATCCAAATAATTAAAAGAGGGAATTAAAGGAAGTAACCCCCGCCCCGGTTTGGTTTGCTAGCCTAACCCACTAACCGTTTCTAATTGCAAGGGTTAGACCCCCCCTCTCAAAAAAATGGCAAGGTAGCCGGTTGGGAAAGGGGTGTGGAAACCGGTTGTTGGGAGTCAATAAAGAAGGGTGGGAGGAGGAGAGAGAGGGCAGTTTTAAAAACCTGTCACATCTTGAAACTGTGGAAAACAGAGAGAGAGAGAGAGGAGGGAGTGGAGAAGACACGAAACCGCCATTTTTGAAACGAAAACGAGAGAGGAGAAGAAGAAGGCAAAGGAAGAAGACGAACCTGGGAGTGCGGAAGAGAAGACGGCGCCGGATTTCAAGCCAGTAAAGGAAGCGTGTAGAAGACGACCCTGTGGGTGTTTAGAAGAGAGAGACCGACCGATTTGAAGTAAGTAAACCCTAACCCTACCGATTTTGTACTGATTGTAGAAATTGAAAGGATGAGGGACCATTTGAAGACCCTAATTTGTTTGCCATGGTTTGCAATTGGATGAAATAACGGGTGGAGTATCCGCCCCTGTCATGTGGGATGTAACAGGCGTCTAGTATGAAAACAATGGGTGGAAATGTGGGAACGGGGGTGTTCGAGTTGGGGAGAGAATGGAAGTACCATTATGGTGATGATATGGTAAAGGGCTTGAAGGAGGAAGCAAATTAGGGGAAATCGATACATGTATTGTGTGAATATTTGGGAAATTGGTGAAATTGGGGAAAATGTGGGAATTGGTGAAATTGGTGAGATTGGGGAAATAGGATAGATAGAGGGAAATCGGGGAACCTAAATGTGGTTTAAAAAATTTCAGGAACAAGTTATTGAATGTAAATGCTGTTACATTGTAAACTGTCATGTTTTTAATATTTAGTTGCCATGTTTAATAGGTTTGCTGTCATGTTTAATTGCAAAATTCGGCTTATATTTTGTGGAAGATATAAAATGGTTATAATGCGCAGGTGATAAGTATAAGCTAAGATATGGTGAGGCTAGAAAGTTACTGTCATTTGTGATAAGTGCAGGAAAGATATGGTGTCTGTCATGTGAAAATGGTCACTTGACATGTTAAAATTGTCACATGACATGTTATATGAACTTAACATCATGTGCATTGTGACTTGTGTGATGAAAATCTGCAAATGTTTGAAGAATGCTAAAGTATTGCTCCCCAACCTGCAGGGTATCAAACTACAACATGAGTGATTCAGGAGAAAGAAGGGTAACGGAGACACCGACAACAGGCGAGGTATGGTTTGGCTAGTGTCGATCAAGGGTAGAGTGTTTTACAGATGAGTCGGTCTAACATTCCACCCCACTGTGCAGGCGATATATGCTGTCCCCGAGGACAAGCATTTCAAATGTAGGTGCAATCAATATGTTAGGCCCAATGTCCTTGCAAAGCTAGACCAGTACCTGAGCCCGTCAGACTGGAAGCGTCTTTGTGAAAGCCAGTTTGGCGGCATTGCGAGGCTCGGGACCAAAGTTGAGTTCTCCGCCCAGCTAGTCCACTACGTCCTGCAGCGGCAGTTGCGGTCGAAAAAAGGAAAAAGAAACGTGGTACATGATCCAGGGGTCCATAGTCCGGTTCTCCATTGCGGAGTTCGCGCTAGTGACCGGACTGAATTGCTCGGCAAACGTGGGGTGGACCGTGGACACTGCGGCAGACAAGGCTGCCTGCTTAGAGTTCTTAGGGGCGGAAAAGATGAGGATGGAGGTCTTCGAGACGGAGTACATAGTGGCGATGAAGTCAGAGCGTTCGGCTGCAAGGCGCTTTAAGTTCGCGCTCATATTGCTGGTGGAGGCGGTGCTGTTTGCGAAGGAACCCCGTAACTTTATTCACGGGTGGGTTGTAAACATGGTGTCTGACACTGAGGCGTTCTTGCGTTACCCGTGGGGGCGACTGTGCTACGAACGAACCCACGATTTCCTCTACCGGTGTGTTGAGCGCAAGCTCCAGCACGGGGTCAGCAGCTCTCGGCCGTCGTACTTGTTAGCCGGCTTCCCCCTTGCATTCCAGGTATGGACATAAATCTCACATGACAAATAGTGATTTAAACTGGACACTGCCTCCTGGTAACAGGACACGATTAAATGCAAAGCGTGGACATGTCATCACCTGGTTTGTTTTGTTTGTTTGTAGTTGTGGGTGTACGAGGCTCTGCAGCCAGTTGCAAGACAATTTGCTGACACTAGCACAAGCACAAGCAAAACCTACCCTCGGTGCCTGAGATATAAGTCGAAAGAGCACAACATGATGTACGATTCTCTTGCCTCCCTCATCTAGCAGTCGAAGGAAGAGTTGGGCATGTTCGACGAGGTGGACGCTGTTCGGACAGTCCTTCTCCCGGATGCCGAGGAGGTCAGGAAGGGGGTTATCGTTGGCGCCATGTACGCGACAGAGAAGCCAGATAAGTTCTTCGACGACCTCGTGGTGGAGTATAAAGCCAAACATGCGCCGAGCACGACGGAAGCATCTGGGTCAGGCACGAAGGGTGAGGGAAGTACGACGGCTGCCCAAGTGGATGTGTCAAGGATTTTGTCAAAGATGGATGATCTGGGGACGAGCTTATTGGCAACGTTTAACGAGAGGATGGAAAGGATTGAGGCAGCGATGCAGGAGCTAAGAAGGGAGGTGAGGGGGAAGAAGCGAGGTGAGGACGAGGTGACACACTCGCAGGACAGGCATGGAACTTACGGTGAGGAAACCGAAGATGTTGAGTTGCAGTCAAAGGAGGTAAGATGTTCAATTTGTAATGTCAGTATCCTTAACCGTCATGTATAACAATATATGCGTCATGTATAACAATATAGGCGTCATGGTAACATACCTTTCCCATAATTGCATAGGCTGAGGAAACTGTTAAGGAAATGGGCCAGAAATCGGGTACTGATGCAGGTGAAGATGAAACCACCAAGACAACTTCTAAGGTAAGTACCCTAACTGAAACCGTGATGTAAATTTTGTGAATGACGGTCACACTAACTCATAATCTGTAGGAGATAGGTAAGAGTAAGGGACCAGTTGATGGGGAGACCCAAATGGAGAAGGATGATGATCCACAAGAACCCCCCAAAGAAACACCCACCACACAGGTTAGTCATCCCTGTCGTACTGCGATGTGACTGTTGATAATGGTGTCGAGTCTAAGTTTCTTCGCATATTTGCGCAGGGTGATGAAGTGTTGAAGGACAAGGGTGAGACTGATAGCACAGGGCCAACTGAAATGGTAGGGGCTGCCGGGCTTGAGGCAGTAGCAGCCACTACCAATGTCACAACCGCTGAGGTAAGCCATCTCCCGCCTAGTGTCATGTGAAGATTGTTAGTCGTCATGTCAAAAATCTGTTGTTGTCATGTAGGAGGACCGGGCTAATGAGGATGAGGTGTTAGCTGAGGGGTCTAAGACTGTGGCCAAAGGGCCTGGGGACAAGTCAACCATCTCCGAGCCAGACGCACCCACGACAAAGACAACCCCTGAGGTAGGACGT
This sequence comes from Persicaria maculosa, assembly GCA_963922045.1. Classification (NCBI taxonomy): domain Eukaryota; kingdom Viridiplantae; phylum Streptophyta; class Magnoliopsida; order Caryophyllales; family Polygonaceae; genus Persicaria; species Persicaria maculosa. The sequence goes on along the minus strand of OY998256.1, from coordinate 10,815,980 downwards.
GTTAATGCAACTGTCATGTCAAAAACAGTTACGTGTCATGTTATTTTACCTTTGTGTCATGTAATCAACCATAGGAGGCATAGGAGGAGGCCGTACTTCCCCTTCAGCGTAAGGGCGGAAGGGTGAGGCGAGCGCCTGCGACGTTAGAGGGCCACGAAGTTACTCAGGCGGTGAAGAAGCCTCGTGTCGACAAGGGGAAGAAGGATAAGGAGGTGGTTGAGGACGTGACGAAGGGGCAGAAGAAGCCGCGGGCCGCCAAGGGGAAGAAGGTGATTGTGGGGGTTGACGCCGTGGCCTTGGGCCTGATGACCAGGGCTGACGTGGATGCATTCACCGAGTGGATGACCACCGACGACGCCCAAGGGACTGAACCCGCACGTACAATGCTGGGCACCCGCCTTGAGAGGGATTTCTTCGGGGACCTAAAAACGCCAATGAAAGTGGTGGGCTCAGAGGTAAATTCCGGCCACCCGTTCTCCGATAACTTGACATTTTTGTGGTTGACTTGATACGTGTTCCTTGTTTGCAGCATATCGACGAAGCATGCGGCATCCTCCGAAAGGAGGTAGCCAGCGAGTCGAAGTATGCATGCGTCGCAGTCGTCGACCCCTACTTCAGGGTCCTGCTGCAGAGACAAACCGGCATGCCCGTCGACGAGGAGTTGGAGTACTACTTCAGCGGTATGTTGCCGGAGAGGTGTCCGAAGCCTTGGGCGAGCGTCGACCGTGTGTTGGCCCCATGGAATCTGAAGGACAACCATTGGGTAGCGGTTGAGATCGACCTGGCCGAGTGGACTGTCCGTGTGTATGATCCGGACACTCGTCTCACTCCTGAGCGACATTTGCCAGGCCTTCTGAAGCCCATCACGCACACCCTTCCCCCGCTGATGGATGGCCCCCAAGAGCTGCACGCCAAGCATGCAGGGAAACTGCCCCAGCCGTTCAAGTACAACCGTTTGAAGGGGATCCCTCAGAACAAGCAATCGTAAGTCGTCGTAGTCCATCTTCTGATTTATAGTGTAATTGGTGCGCATTAGGTTTGACACATACTTTTTGCGACGCAGAGGAGACTCCGGCCCCTACGCTCTCCGTTTCTTGCAGATGCTCGCATCAGGCGACCGCGCATTCAAAGGGGTGGACGACGCCTTTATCGATGCTTATCGCCTAGTCCTATGTGTCGCCATCTACCACTGTGGCTTCCGTCCCAGCCCCGATCCTCAGTAGTCATTGGCTCCGTCCTTTTTTTACAAGAACATTGTTGTTTGTACTGTTGTCTGGAAATGTTGTTGGTGGCCTGAACAGTTGTGCTTTCGTAGGATTTAATTTGGTTGACTTTGGTATCGACGGTATGTCGTTTTGGGAAACCTAGGGCTCAGGTTTTAAAACTATGATGTCTTGTTGTTTTTGAAACTATGAAGGTCGTACGATGGTTGACAGTTATATATTTATGTCGTCCACATTTCCACTGAAAATGCACAATTAAAACATGTCATGTCCAAAATATCACCTGCCAAGTTTATATAACTGCATGTCAAGTACAAAATGAAATAGCTGCACCCAGGCCCAACAAGCCTTAATAACAAAACACAGGCGACGATCATACTTCAATGTAAAAGGGGGAGCGATAACGTTTCCGAATAAGGGAGCCCTGATTACAAAACGCGTGAAATACCTACTGGCATGTCTTACACATAATATGTCATGTCAAAATAGCTATCCGTCATGTCTAACCCATTAGCTGTCATGCCAAAATATTTACCCGTCATGCCAAAATACCACCTTTTTCTTCACTATGTGCGGCGCCTTTTCGGGAACTTCCTTTCCCACTGAGACAGGTACCTAGATGCCTTCGGCCTGCCAGGGCGTACCTTGATAAGTGGGGGGAGGCAAGTCTCCTTGGCGATTGCCTCGGGCACCCTCCAATTCTCTCGCGACGGGACTGGGTAGATCACGTCCTTGTAGCACGCACGCCACGCGTCTACCTTGTACAAGTCGTTGACGAGCGAGTACACATCCATCCCGTGCAATTGGGATGCTGCCATTGCGTGCGCGCATGGGTACTGGTCGACGTTGAAGCGTCTACTGCTGCATAAACGTCCTGTTAGGTTTACAAGCCAGGTGGAGGTTACCTTGCGTACCTCGTACTCATGTGCACTCAGCTGTCTGACGACCATGGAAAGGGACTGCACGAAGTTTGCTCTGATGGCGTTACCAACCCAGTCGCTCACGACTTTCCCCTGCTCGCCGCTTGTCTTCCTATGTTTGACGAACCACGTGCCGACGGTCTCAAGGATGGCATCTACAAGGGCTGTTAGCGGCAAATCTCTAGGATATTTGAACACCGAGTTCAAGCACTCGGAGTTAGTAGTGGTTGTGATGTTGTACCTGTTCCCAGTGTAAAAGCCCTTGCCCAGTTGCTGAACCCGGCCTCCTTCAGATATTGGCCCGCTCCGGGAACCCGTGCACAAAACTCCGCGTACAACACCTGGAACTCATCGTACGTGTAAGCTTTACACATCGTCATGAACTCGTCTTGCAAGCCCCCGCACTTGAACCGGAAACTGACATTTTGAAATAAGTGATATGTGCATATGCCATGCTTCGCGAAGATGTAGCTATCCCGTATGCCCTTCAGGATGCTCATGTGGCGGTCAGATACCCACACCAGATCAGTCGTGTCTTCAACGACACGCAACATCTGCCTGAAGAAGAACCCCCAAGACCCATCATTCTCGCCGTCAACCATGGCGAAGCCTACGGGGTAAATGTGGTGGTCAGCGTCTTGTGCAGTAGCAAATAGCAAGCACCCTCGAAATTTCCCCTTCAAGAAGCTCCCGTCCACCGATATAACCTGGAGAATAAACATCTTGATGAGTTAGAGGTGTCATGTCTAGGCAAACAGACGTCATGTGATATTCGTATGGGCGTCATGTTGCTAGTAATTGAGCGTCATGTTCAATTTAAGGAAGGACTGACCTTCCGTAGGTGGGGGATAGCCCTCCGCCACGCTCTAAGACTCACAAATGCATACTTGAATCGCCCCTCCGCGTCACGTTCTATCCTCGTGTACGTCCCAGGGTTGGCCTGCTCCAGCATGTACATGTACGAGTACATGCTCGATAGCTTTCCTCGTCCGTTCTGTACACTTTGTCCCTCGCACTCAACCGGGCTCGGCGCGCCTTCCAGTAGCTGCATGTGACCCCCAGCTGCGACTTCATCATCCTGTGCACTTATTGGGATCGAGGGGCTTCTTCGACCGTCCGAAACTGAACATGCCCAGTCACACACATGTGTACGTCAAGTTAAGTTAGTTGTGTGTCCAGTTAAGATAGTTGTGTGTCTAGTGACTATATTTGTGTGTCCAGTTACAATAGTTGTGTGTCCAGTTAAGAAAGTTGTGTGTCCAGTGACTAAAGTTGTGTGTCCAGTGAATGCAGTTGTGTGTCCAGTGTGTATATCTATATGTCCAGTGGAATTTAGGCAAGAGTCCGGTTAAGTTTTACGTATTGGGGCACATACCTTTCGACAATGCGCCGGCCCAGCTGCGTGTATGACGCACTGCGTTTTTGGCTGACCGCCTCGTTCAGCGAGCACGTGTGCTCGTCTATAAGCTTTCGGATCTTCCATAACCCCGTTCCCTTGTAAGTCGAAGCCTGACATGACCACTTGCATTTGCGAGCAGCGCACCCTACAACATACAAGGTCTTCGTTGACTTCTTCACCTTCGTCGTGAAGCAGCGAGTCAGACCCGCCCACGCTACGAGTTCCTGCACATCCTCCTTCCACCGAAACGTTTGTCCCTCCCGGAGCTTAATACCACACTGGCTGGTATCCAATGGGTTCCCCACCACCATTGGTTCACTTTCAGCAGGCTTCGGAGAAGTGGTCGACTTCCATTTTCGTCTTTCGTATGCTTCCTCGACTTCCCTCACCGCTCGCTCCGCCTCATAATCCCATGACCAAGACTTTGTCTGACCAGAACTACCGTGTTCAACTTTAACCACTTTTGGGATTGCATCATCCTCGTCGGAGGAGCTACAAAGGTCAATGGCTCCATCTTCCATGTCACTGCTGACATATATGATCTGCTTCCCTTTATTCACTGCGTCGGCGTTCTTTTCCCTCTTCGCAAACTCCAACTCCAACTCCTCACTTATCCCTAACTGGTCAGAAGTCTTTGTTAACTGGACGACTGTTTGTGTTAACTGGACATACGTTTGGTTTACCTCGACAATTTTTTCTCCCAAATCTTCGTCTTCTCCGTCAAGCTCCACGGGGAGATCTGTATTTGGGTGATCTTCTTGGGTCACGGGCGGACCAGTTAACGGCACAACAACATCCTCCAAGCCTGCATGAGACAAACCACCACCGTCTGAGTCATCCGTTGTCGATCCTTGTGCTTCGGGCACGTCTCCACCAACCTTGCGTCGCAGGGAGACATTGAGGTCGATAAGCCAATTTCGTTCTCCAGACAGCCCGTTTACAAACTTGTAGACACCCAAGTCTTCGTCATCCCCGATAGCAAACGGCCTGGACCCTTCCTTCTTTGGCTTTACATATGTGAGCTCCACATCATTCCTCCTCCCATCGACATTAAACTTGTCCATCACCTGTTTCTTCAGCTTTACATAGTCAATCCTTTCGTCTACCACCATGGCTTTCTGGCTCCTTGTTCCCGTGAAGGCCCAAGTTCCGCCTTCACATGCCCACCATCCTCCAAACAATAAAGTGATACAAACTGATGATTTTTCCCCTGTTGCATTTCATAGGGAGACAGAAATTAATTTGTATCGACGGTATTTACACATGAACAACACTTACCAAACATAGAGAGAACACTTACCCATTTATGTCCGATCAGAGGACTGTCCAGTAAATTCCAACACGTGTCCAGTGGGTACGATATAACCGTCCAGTGAAAAGTGGCTTCGTACAAGTAAACCGTTAACTGAACCCAGGCCCACTTGCTTCTTCTTCAATGGATTCTCTCTCTTTCTTCAGATTTTGTGAATAAAAGTGACGCCCAGAATTTCTCTCATCTCTTTACATAGACCACACATCATTTGACACCTACCCTCTTTCTTCTAATCAAACGCCGACCATTCCCCTTCTTCAAGTTCCATTTCCCCTGCAATTCATTAATGGGAGCTAATGATTTCCCTCAGACATTCTTCAAAGCTTATATACCCTCTCCCTCCTCCCTCCCTTTTCCCTTTTTTTTTTGGCGCCATCCCTGGGCGGGAACAATTGCCTCCCTCCAATTTACTGTACCCAGCTGCTCCATCTCTCTCCCTCTCTCTACCTGTCTTTTCAATATTGATCAGGATTTTCACCCTCTCTCTGTCACACAGACTCTCTCTCTGTCTTTTCCTCGCTTTTCCGTCTCTCTCTCTCTCCCTCTCTCCCTCTCTCAATTGTCCAACTGTCATACTTACACTGTCCAGTCTCCCCCCCCCCCCCCCCCCCCACTTACCTGCTACCGGTTGAGCCAAAAATCCGGATATCCGGATTTTAGCAAATTTTTTCCGGATGGGGTTATGTGTGCAAAGGTTTCACCGAAATGGGTTATTTTAGCAAATTTGCCTAATTAAAAAATACATTAAAAATTCCACCAAAGGAAACGAAATATGGATTTGGACTGATCGATGCAAGACGTGGAAAACTGACATCTTTGGACGTTATACTCGTCTCTTTCGAGAGGCATAAAGTTATGAATTTATATATGGGGGGTTTTGCAAAATAGCCACGAAATTGGGCTGATTTTGCGAAATAGCCGCGTTTTGGAACATTTTTGCAAAATGGACGCAATAAAAACCCTTTCTCTCTCCTCCCACGCGTCTCTCCTCCGCGCTCTCCCTCTCGGAACGCGCTCTCCTCCCGTCCTCCGCGCTTCTCCTCCTCCGATCTCCGTCGCACCTCCCGTCGATCTGGTCTCCCGAAGCTGCTCAGATCTACTCTCCCGTCGCACCTCCTCGTTCTCGTCCGTTTTGATCAGATCTGTACATCCATTGGAGAGTTTTTTTTTTTTTTTGCTTTTGCACTTCGGAGCTACCTTGATCCTTCTGCTGTGTTTGAGTTCTTTATCAATCGATCGAAGATCGATTGATAAGGAACTCGAATTTTTGCTTCCGATTGTACATTGCATCTTCATATACGGCAAAAATGATAGCTCTGAACTGGTAATCGAGTATATCTTCTGTTTTCCCCTTTCAATTTGCTTTCTTGCTGCATCTATACCATGTGCTTCAATCGATCGGAGATCGATTAATAAGGAAATTGATTTTGTCTGTGATGATCTGTGTGAGGTAGCGGCTCTTCTGTGTGAATTGTATAGTAGCAGTGTACTCAAAGCTTCTCCGATGGTCGCCTCATCTCCGATTTCATTGGTAAGCTCTGTGTGCTATATATTGTATTGTATTCAGCTTGATTGCATACTGATTTTTTTCCAGAAACTGCTATTTGTGTTGATTGAAAGGAAATTCAGCTTGATTGCATACTGTATTCATTTTCGATTTTTGAAGTGTTGGAGACGATTTTGAAGTCTGCAGTGATTACTGCAATGGAATCACATAAAATTTGCGCCGAAGGCGCAAATTTTCTTTGATTTTTGATGTATCGGATACAATTTTGAATTCTCCATTCGAATCTGTGACGATTTATGCTCGTTTTTGCTATATCTGTGTTTGTCTAGCTTGTCTAGTTGATTTGCTTAGAACAGTGCTTGTTTCTACTATGCACTATACTGAACTCTTTCTTCATGTGCAGTTTACATTGCTTTCTTGTTCATCTTTTCCCATTATCCTTAGTAATCATATTCTCGGTGCTAAAACTTAAGTTGGATGAACACTTTGATCCGAAAACATTGCTTGAACAGTATGCCAATAAATTGATGATGCTGAAGAAGTGGTGTGATGAGCTTAGTCCTAGGCTTTCTGACCATACTCTGAAAGAATGAGCTGTTATGCTGTGAATGTTCTCCTAAAATCATTTTTTTTTGTATTTAGACATTCAAATTATATTCTTTCTTCAGGGCCAAATGACTGTTTCGCAAATGCTGAGAACAGTCTGCTGCTCGAGCCTAGAGTTGCACAACTCGAGCCTAGAGTTGCACAACTCGAGCCTAGAGTTGCACAACTGTCCAGCTTTTGCATTTTTCTCCCTGTATTACTTGCTTTTTGTTTCTTATTATTCCATTTGGTATATCTTGATTAGATTGCACATCTAAGTTCTAAAATTGCACATTCATACTAAAATTGCATTTTTTTTTCCGTGTCAGCGCTTTTTGAGTTTTTATATCGGTGTGCTTCAAATGCACAACTCTGTGCTTCAAATGCAGTTTGGGCACATTGCATTGTCCAGGTCGAAAATCTGCAAAGGACTTCTAATTTTGTTCAGTCAAATTGGAATGCTTGGCGTTCTTTGATTCTGCATGATGATCTATGGTATGTAGTATGCAGTGTGTAATCGGACTTGTTCGAGCTTGTGACTCACTGTTAATGATGATCATTTGCTCTTTCTAATTGAACCTTTACTATTATGAATATTAAGGTTCTTCTTAGTTGTGTAATGAATTCAAGTAGGTGATCCTTAATTTATGGACTTAGCCAACTTCCTACTGAAATCAACCTTTTTGTTAAGCCCTATTGCACAGTGGTGGATGATCTGATCACAAGGGATCAAAATTAAGCAATTTGTGCTTGCTGAAACTCTTAATACCATTGCTTCGTTATACCCTATTGCACAGTGGTTTACTTTGGGCAGCACTTGTCAAGATAAGGAACTTCAAGAAGGTAGACTTGCTCCTCCAGATTTACCAAATTTTGAAGATCTAGTGGCACCAGTACCTGTCTCAGAGAAGAAAGAGGTACTTTTTAGTCAGTCTCTGGAAAACCATTTCTTCTCCTTCAAGAACATAACGTGAGCACACATTGTCAAATGAGAAACTTGGTCCCATATTGCTTATTGAAGCTTTCTTGTGCAACTAGAATTCTGTCGCTGATTCTGCTGACTCTTCTGTTGCTTTACTTAGTTCAGTAGCAAGGTTCACACCTAAACTCGTTGAATTGACAGATCTGCTTTCTTCATCAACAACTTGTAAATGACTTATATGATGGCATTTGGTCTTTTGGGGTGTAAGTTGCATTTTGCATTGGTGTTTCTACCATTTTCAGCAGCTCCACAAAAGATTCAGAATGCACAAAACTTGGGTTGGTTCGGTGCAGGGAAAAGGTCTGGATTACCATGACTTTGTTGGTATCATTGTTCTGCTTATTGTCAACTCCACCATCAGTTTCATCGAAGAGAATAATGTTGGTAACGCGACTGCTGCTCTCATGGCTCAGCTAGCACCTCAAGCCAAGGTCTGAATCAAATAAACATACCACACTTTTTAGACAGGATCTTGTCCAGTCACCATACTTGCCACTAGGAACAATCAATCTTTGGCACAAAGTATGACTCTTTACTTCTTCAGTCTTTACTCTTTACTTCTTCAGTCAGACAATACCATTGCTTTTAGCTTGACATCAATGATAAATATATTGCACTCATGCCTTTCAAAGGAAGCTGAGGGATGCCTTTTTTTTTGGCTTGCTTATTTAGATGAAATCTTTGAAGTTTTTGATGCAATCTTATTGTATTTCTCGTTTCAATTCTACTGTCCGAATACTCCATTGCAATATTATATCAATCTTGATCTGTGTTTTAAAACTTGTTAGAACATTAAATTTTTCCAGACTAATCCGGGTGTTCTTAGCAGGAGGATGAAAGTCTCTTAGAGGCATTCCATAAATCCTGGGTAAATGGTGCACTGGATAGAGCTGCAAATCGGTGCTCGGGAACATATACAATTGCACTGCATCATCTATCATCTTTCATTTTCAGCCATGACAATGGAGAAAAGCTGTCACTGAGGAATAAATTCATCAAGTCTCTCCTCAGGGACTATTCAAGGAAGCAGCAGCACGAGGTAACTCATAAAAACTACGTATATATTTTTGCCAAGTGCTTAATCCATCTGTTGATATTATGAGGAAATCTAATCTGTTGGAACATGAAATTATGATTGCAGATGATGATGGTGGATCTAATCCGATATAATTACCCGCCCAACACACAGATGTCCTGCGAAAACAAAGAGTTATATTTGCAAAGTATCCTATCCAAGAGGTTCCAGATCCTAACTGAAGCTTGTGAAGGAAATTCCTCTCTTTTGCACATAGTGGAAAGGCTGAAATCAGCTTGTAGCAGACTAACCTAGCTAGACAGTTCATGAAAACTAGTCTATTGGTTTCAGATGTTAATTGGTTTCATGAACATCATACACTACCTTTGTTGCTGGGATGCCATGGATAACAGTCATCCTCTTTAATATTCTTATAATATCAGTCACAATGGTTTTCTACGCAAAAGGTAAGAACTTTAGAACTTGTCACTCACTTCGGCTTCAACTATAAAGTAACATTTTAGTTTTGCTAGAGAATGTAAAGATTTTTGGATTTGATAATCGTTGAGCAATTTGGTCAGAGGAACATGTTATTTATTTATTTATTATCAAACATCACTTCTCATCCTTTTACATTTAGATTGCAATTGCACTTGGTTTTGGAATGCTATCTAAATTCTTTGTTGATTGGTTTTTAGCTGGATGGATTGGAAATGATGCAATCACCCCAATCATTGGACCACATGATCCTTATATACATATATATGGAAGGGTATGTTTATATCCTTTATTTTCTCAATGGTATGTATTGTCATGATGTTATAAATCTGATACAATTGCATTTATCAGGAGTTGACTCATCTTTAAGGTGCAGCTATTATGATGACTGCAGTTATGATTATTGCCATCCTGGCCTCTATCGCCATTGTGAGGAGAATCCTTATGGCAACATCAGTTCTGAAGGTAAGAGACTATGCTATTATAAGACAATGAGGTTTCTTGCTTTGACAATCTACAAATAAAAGGCTTTTGAGAGCGAGATGAGGTTTTATAGTTTCAAAAAACATGAGTCATAATCCTGTATATACCATTATCCAGGGGAACAGGTCTAATGGGTCTCAAAACCCTCAATAAACCAGAAATGAAACCCTCATCTATTTGATCAAACTCTTATCCTATATTATACTTGATCGACTAAATTCCTTATTATATGTAGTCCACCTAGAAATCCATAGAAAACAGGCACACTTACTGCTTTCCTTTATCATTCCTCAAAATGGGTGAAGTTTAGCACCAATTTTTGATATCTAATGCTTGTCTGGTGTTTGCACAACTCTGCAGGTTGCTGCTAAAGTCATTGGAGAAGTTCAAGCTCTTATGATTTTTCCAATTATACCCTGTGGAGTCCTTGCATTGTATACTTAATCTCCACCCATCTTATTTTAAGCACTAACGGTGTCAACACTAACGGTGTCAGCACTATTAGCTCATGGTTCTTTGGGTTTATTATTATTATTATTATAATTATTATTATTTATTTTTTTTTTTTTTTTTTTTTTTTTTTTTTTTACATAAAGTTGGTTGGAAGCCTCGTAACAAATTGAGCTCCAACACCTTTTTGAATAGTAAAACCAACTCTATGAAAGATAAAATCGCCCTTAACAGACCCACTATCATGACTATTCGTAACCAACTGAACCCGCTTTAGGAAACCGATAGCATCACCCCCCAACTCCCCAAAGGTGGAGAACGCAAATGCCATGAAGCAGTATCCCTTAGCCGCACAAATATCTGCATACTTTCTCACCTTCCTTTCCATTGCTTGAGAGACTGCCTTGCCAGGTACAAAAGAGTCATTGGCTCTGGTCGTGAACGGCGACGCTCCCACCACATCAACACAAGTGTCTCTACCCTTGTCCCACCCATACACTAACAGATCACCCGGCCTCAGCTCAACACCATCATCACTGCTCATACCTGTATGTGCTTCTTTCTGAACCGCGATGCCTGCTTTAAAACAAATGTCCGCTAAAACATCTCGGACCATATTGTGTCGATGTTTAGTCCCTATGCCCCTACTGCAATGTAGAGCATGATCTCCAAAAGGATCCATCCTATCAAGCTCACAACTGGGACAAGTTGGATAACCACTAAACATAGGAATTGAAAGATGGTACTGGAGGACAGAACGATATTGTCGCGATGACATGGTCTGAGCAAGCCCCTCAATAGGAGTGGCCAACAGAAAATCTTGTGCTCTTTCTCCTCTCACAGCCTGTAAGATGTGTAACTGTCTAGGAGTTGGATTAAGAGTAGACACTAAGTTGTCGTCAATGAACTTGAAGTATCGATCCGCCATCACTGACATGAATTTTTTGGGGGCGGGGGATACAACTAAGTCATCAATATTCGAACCAACACAAGTGACATACCTCGAAATGGACTGGGTGAGAACAATGTCAGAGCCAATATCATGGCGCCCGGGTACTGATGTGGCTAAACCAGCCTGAGGAAGGACTCTAGAAAAAGTATGAGCATGCCCATCCCGACGAGCTAGATTACTCAAAATAAAGGATTGGAGTTCAGCCGTTTGTAGACGGGATGCAGTGAAGGCAAAATGACTAACGTCATATGCCGTGAGCACGCCGAAACCACCAAGCTTTAACGGAAGAGTGGTCTGACGCCACTGCCATGGACCAAACCCAGGACCCCCTGCAGTAACAACATGCTCAAGGGAGACCCGCAACTCCTCATCAAAACAACTAATAACACTGGAAAGAGCATGAGGAGAGCAAGTACGAAGGGCAAACATCATCTTGGAGACACCAATACAATTCCTGAGAAGGAGCAATTCGCATTGAGGATCATCGAGCTTCCGTACAGCCTTTAAAACCTCTAACGCCTTGTCAACCCTCTTCATAACCAACCTGTTGCAGAATGTATCATTGTTACTGGCCGGTCCGCCTAACAGTTTCACTCCCAATTTGGGTCTAGAAATGTTAGATGGAAACAAACCAACTTCTAAGCTCCTCACATCTTCTGTTGGCCAGAACAATTCAGTTTTCTGAATGTTAATGAATAACCCTAACTTCGGACCCTCCTTGACCACAATCTCCAGAGCTTTAGCAACCTCAACGGTTTCACCAGCTAAAGTACCATCATCTAAATACCAAGCATTGATATCAAGAGCACATGAGGTATTGATTTTCGTGACAAGCGGATGCAGAACCAGAGCAAACAACAACGGACCTAAGGGATCACCTTGCTGCACACCTTGACAAGAACGCAAAGGGACATCCTGCCAGTAAAGACGAGCAGGTTGGGCATAGCAAAATTCAACCCAAGGAGCAATAAAGGGGCAACGGGCCCGCACTTCTCGAATCAAAGCACTCCTGTCGACAAGATTAAAGGCATTAGAAAAGTCCACCAGAAGTAAGGACCTGCCACTGTCCAGACCTTTATCCACCAAAAGCCTGTTAACTGAGTGAAGGATAGCTTCACCGCCCCCAGACACACCCACACCAAACTGGTGTGTCCCTAAATATTTGCTAAGTTCCTTGACGATGACGGAAGAAGCAACTTTGGAAACCAACCTCCTCCAAATGGACCCGACTGCAATGGGACGAACACCCCCTCCCGGTTTCAACAATGGCGTGAGGGGTGCACTCGCCACAAACTCTGCAAGTACACGAGGACACAAGCCTGACAGAAAAAGATTAACAACTCTCGTGATAGCCGCAAGAAGCTCACTAGCAATGCCATCACAAGCACCACTAAGAATCTCAACAAGATGCTGCGCTCTAAGACCATCCTTCCCGCAAGAAGTACCCTTGGGGAAACTCCTAATTCTGTTGAGAACCAACTCCTGACTAACTGACAACGCAGGCACTGAAAGAGGATCAGAAGAAACAACTGGCGGGGGAGAGGTAGGGTGTTTAGCAAGAAGCTCAACAACTGTGTCATCATTGAAAGGGGCCACCCCATAAGAAGTGAGGACTCTAATAGCTGCAGCATAATGACCATCTCCCATTTTGCGTTTGCACTGAACCACATTCAACTCAAATTGAGACAAGTCTTTTTTCTTCTTAACTGTGCCAGAGGCGCAAGAGGTAGACGAGGTGAGTATATCCTGAACAAGGGAATGCATCCCCCCTGGCTCTCTCCACAAAGCCAAGGCAGCAGCCATAGAAGCAAACTGATCCCGCTTCCTACTATCCGACCTGCCCTTAGGGCGACCCCGCTGCGATGCCGTATTAAGAACACAAGCCGGTAGAACAAACAACTGAACCCAACAAGAAACATCCGATGGTTGAGCAATGACTTTGCAAAGAGCTTCAAGATATGCTCTTCCAAACTCAAGACGGAGCTTGAAAGGGATACTTTTGGAAGTCATAAACCGTTCTTCAAGAAAGCGTTCAATTAAATGCTCATCAAAAATCAAATCCATCGACCTTGCATTGTCAACATTATGGATAACAGGAGAGCCCCGATTACCAGAAGCTAACAAACAAGGAGAACTGGAAGGTCTTGAAATACCGTGGATAACGAACGACTCCCCATTAACACTACATCCCGGCCCGGCGATAGGAATCCCTACCCCTCCATGTTTACATGCCATCCTAACCGTGTGATTACGCAAACACAAACCACACATCCATCGACCAGCCCGTTCGAGATTAGCGACAAGCAAATCATAAACACCCACATCCGAAGATATGACCCCCTTGTATTTGTCGACAGCCTCTGGTGTACTGAAATGCCTAGAGAGGTGATCAACAAAATATTTCGACGTGAGACCGGTGTTTGCGGGGCGACCATCCCTGCATCCTTCACTACCTCGGAAGGGGCAATGAAACCGGTCTCCTAATTCGGACAGAGACATACCTGATCAACAACTCTCACCTGCTTCGATGGGCACCAGCAATTGCGGACACCGGAACAGCCCTGCACACGCCGATAGGCAAACCGCCACTGGCGTCGGCAGAGGGTGGGCCAAGGCGAGCACAAACAGCACAAAAAGCACGTCGGAAACCCAAAGCGAGCACGAACAGCCCGCAAGCACAGACAGCGCAAGCAGCAAAAGCCCTACAACCACCACCAGTGCCGCCGCCAGTGCATCCCACAACCACCACCGAACAGAGAGAGAGAAGAGACACACCTGAGCGCCACCGGACTGAACCGATAAGCAAGGAAGATGATGCGCGAACCACCACGACGAGCAAGCACTGCGTCCCCAGCAACGAAGTTGTGTGAGGGGTCAACTCGGCCTGCGATTCCGGCCCTCACGACTCGCGCGCCATGGAGATCGCCCTGCCCATCCGCCGAGGCCGCTGACCGCCGGAGAGCGCTGGATGCTGATCGCCAAATCGTCAAATCGCCCGTGCCCTAGCACTGTTATTATTGTTATTATTGTTATTATTATTATTATTATTATTATTATTATATATTAGTGTTTAATCTCCACCCATCTTATTTTATTATTTTATTCATGGTTCTTTGGGTTTATTTTATTCACTAGTCTCGATTGTTGTGCAAAAATAACCTATAGTTGAGCAAAAATAATATGATGTTGAGCAAAATTTCACCAATCTCCCATGTTGTGCAATTATTATCTATTGATGAGCAAAAATAAGACTATGTTGTGCAATAATCTATTAAAAAAGTATAAAATTATATTTACGAAAAGTAAGATCATGTTGAGACACAATTGCATAAGTCTCGAATGTTGTGCAAAACTAAAATATTGATGAGCAAAAATAAGAGCATGTTGTGCAATAATTTATTGAGAAAGAATGAATTTATATTGATAGAAAATAAGATCATGTTGAAAACAAATTCACAATTCTCGATTGTTGTGCAAAAATAACCTATAGTTGAGCGAAAATAAGATGATGTTGAGCAAAATTTCACCAATCCCCCATGTTGTGCAATTATTGTCTATTGATGAGCAAAAATATGATCGTGTTGTGCAATAATCTATTAAAAAGTATAAAATTATATTTACAAAAAATAAGATTATGTGGAGACACAATTTCACAAGTCTCGATTGTTGTGCAAAAATAAAGAATCGTTGAGCAAAAATAAGAGCATGTTGTGCAAAAATATTTCATTTATTATTAGGTTGGATTATTTTATGATGATAAAAACTATAAAACAATATCAATTTTTTTTTAAAAAATTTTTATATATAATTTCATGCTTATCAGCAATAAGTATGAAATCCTATAAAAAAAGTTTATATTATATAGTAGCTTTTAGTTTCGTGTAGAGCAAAATTTCACCAATCCCCCATGTTGTGCAATTTTACTCTATTGATGAGCAAAAATAAAACCGTGTTGTGCAATAATCTATTAAAAAGTATAAAATTATATTTACAAAAAATAAGATTATGTGGAGACACAATTTCACAAGTCTCGATTGTTACGCAAAAATAAAGAATTGATGAGCAAAAATAAGAGCGTCGTGCAACTCTTACAACAGAGTCGTGCAACTCTTAAAGCAGAGTCGTGCAACTCTTAAAGCAGAGTCGTGCAACTCTTACAACGGTGTCGTGCAACTCTTAAAACATGGTCGTGCAATTCTTAAAATAATATTGAGAGAACATAAAATCATGTTGAGAACAATTTCATAAATCTCGATTGTTTTGCAAAAAATAACCTATTGTTGAGCAAAAATAAGAGTAAGTTGTGCAAATATAAGAGGACGTTGTGCAAATTTAATCATAAGTTGTGCAAATATGACCCTAATCTAGTTTTTATTTATTTTATTTTTTTAATTTTTATCGTGCAAATTTAAGAGTACTTTGTGCAAATATAACCATAAATTGTGCAAATATGATCCAAGTCTAGTTTAGAGTTGCACTTTTTTCCGTGTCAGCACTTTTTTTAGAGTTGCACAAGAATGGGTAACAATTTCACAAAGAATCAAAGAAGCACTTTTTTCAAATAATTTTTTTTTTCACGTCAGCACTTTTTTAAAATAAGATCATGTTGAGAATAAATTCACAAGTCTCGATTGTCGTGCAAATCTTAAAATAGAGTCGTGCATTTCTTACAACAAAGTCGTGCAACTCTTCCAACAGAGGCGTGCAACTCTTAAAATAGAGTTGTGCAACTCTTAAAACAGTGTCGTGCAACTCTTAACACAGAGTCGTGCAACTCTTAACACAGAGTCGTGCAACTCTTACAACAGAGTCGTGCAACTCTAAAATTTCATAGTGTTATTCATGAAATTTATAGTTTTATTCATACAAACTAAAATCTTATTTTAAAATGTATGTTAATCAATTACATTATGTTTATAATGTAATTTTAAAATTTTAAGGCCATTAATATTTCATACATATTTCACTGTTAAGGCCATAGATCTTGAAAGCACTTGAACGAAGAGGATGAGCAACCAAAGAGTTCAAATGCAGACTTGAATGAAGAAAAGACCAAAAATGAAGAGATGGAGTACTGGTCCATTTATAGATTGACAGTGAGTTAAAGGTTCACAAAATCGGAAATTCTGAGTTATATATGATCAACACTGTCAACACAACACGAGCTTATAACAGTAACAAGCAAAAAAAATCAGCTCATCTTTACTGACCTTAGCTAATAAAGCATCTTATATATATAACCTTGAAGATAAATCAGACATAATGAACATCCAAAGCTTTATAGCCTCAAACCAAAACAATAAACATCTATTCAGGCCAAAAACTTGGAAAAGAAGTAACTTCAAAGCTACAAATACAATCCCAGAATACATATAGTAGAGAGCCAGCCAATCACGTTGAATGCTCAGCCTGCCCAAAATACTTTCTTGAGATCAACACCAGAATGTTCAGCATTATGGTTTCATCGTCAAGCTCTGACTTTCCAGCTCGCAGCTTCGAGCACTTGCGGAGCAGACCCCTCAGTACAGCACTGGTGTCTGCATCCAGTGGGGTGTCGATGGCTGCACACAGAGCAAACAGCCATAAGCCATCGTTCCTGGACAGCACGTCCTTGCTCTCGAACAATAGTATTCGCCTCTTTAGCGCGCAGACCCTGGCCACAAGGTCCATCTTCAGGATTGCGGATAATGTGGGGCCATCTGGCCTAATTGACTCGAGAGATGAATGGCCATTGGCTTCGAATGTGGGAACTGGATTGGAAGCTGACTGAACTATAACAGGCCCCAGATTATCAGAGCAATCAAGTCGGGATATAGCCTGAGGAAATCAAAGTAAAAGGAAAAACTAAAATCAGCTTGATCTGCCAAGCACGTCATTCATACAGGCAGCAAACCATTAGGGATAGCCAACAGAGGAGAAAATATGTGTGACTAATTTGAGTACTTAGAAGGTCAGTGGCCTCTCAATAAATGGGGAATCAATGAAAAGCCGCCGAGACAATACAATAATCCCTTTAATAGCATGAATTTTCATAAAAGCTAAGTGAGAGAGAATGTTGACTAGAGTATGCATCAGTTTACCGTATTTCATATCAACAACCGTGCCTGATTCCAGGCAGATATTAGTGTTTGAAAGGAAAAATGCGTTTAGAGCCAAGATTAAGGAAAGCCACATACCAGCCTCAGATCTGAAAAATCATAGAGAAATTCTTCTTCCCACTGTTTCAATGGAAGAAGATGCTCAGGACACCTCTCAATTTCAGGAATCTCGGGCATATAAACACTCTGCTCTTTCGTAAGTTTACTTTTATTGAGCTTTGCCACTATGACTTTTGGAATTTGAGCAGCTTCCCACCTATCCAAAACAGAACAAACCATAATATAAATCAGAACAGGATTTGTGAGGCTATCTTACATTATATAGTATTACATAAATATTGCTACTGTTACCGCTTTAGATAAGAACAATGCTCAGTGCACATTAGAAAGTAAATGCCCTAAAGGTGAAGTTTCATGACATTATTCGAAGAAGAAAAACTCAGATATTGCCTCTCATACAAGCACTGACATTCATCACAATTATCAGTTATCACAGCTGCAAAATGTCAATACTTGATCCACACTCTTAATCATATGCATAGAAATCGAAAAGAAGAGCAGAAAACGTACCTAACACGTCTTAGATACTCTGTGTGCAGCCATAAGCCATCGACATTCCTCATCATGAGGATCATCGCAGGCAGGACCACCAGAACCGTATAACCACTTACCTTTCTCAATATTCCGACAATTAGGGCATTGCATTGCGCCCCTGCTATTAAAAGCAATGCAATCTGAAGACAAACATAATCAAATTCCAAAATTAACACATGTCAAGCAAAAGACATATGATAGCATGCATTTAGATGATCATAATAGGTTGCATTTAGCTTACTTAAGATGCATATCATGCATGATTTAAGTAGAATTTGCATATTTGCTTTCTATGTTGGTGGAGTCGGAATCTACACGTTTTTATTGATTATATCAGGTAACTGTGGATCCGAGAAGGATAAATGGGTTGATAACGCATTGGATGAGAATGTATAGTTGATCGGAGAAGCTTACATGAAGATCTCAAGAGGTCCTGAGAAGAAGAAGTGAATCTAAACGAAGAGCAAGTCTGCAGAAGTTGTCGCCAGACATGCTGAACTTGTTTTGCACTTTCTGGAGGCCTCGGTTGTCCGATCAACTATTATGACCATGCGTTGGAAAGCTCTTTCAGAGAGCTACAACTTTCATGTTGACGTTGCGAGCTGATTCAAGACGGATTTTCCCTGAAAGACCAATGCAGCGGCCGCCGCATGGTGTGCAGCGGCCGCCGCCAGGGCCGATGCAAGAAGAATGTTGATGCTGCGGCCGCAGCATACATGCGGCGGCCGCCGCATCTGCCGTCAGCGCATACGCGTCTTTTTGAATACTTAAAAACCCTAGATTCTTTTTGTTTTAATTTATGGCCGACCTTGGATAATACTTAAGGCCACTTTTAGTTATTTTTCCAGTACTTCTATTCTATTCTACGTTCTATCAGACGATTGGAGAGAGAGCGATGTTCTCCATGGGCGGCTAAACTCTCTTCGTTCTACTTGCAAATTGAAGCTTTATTTGGATTGATTGTGAGTTTCTGAATCTTGTTCCTTATTTCCTATATTGAATGCTTCAACTTCTTTGTGCTTGATTGTTTATTGTTTTGTTCTATCTTGTCTGGCCAACTAGTTAGATCAATTCAATTGCTAGGGTTTTGTAGATTCCTGATTGTGAACCTTAACCCAAGTGGCAAACTTATCCCTTTAGGGCTTATTGAACTAATTAGATAGGTAGGAAGTTGGATGTGTTGTTAAATCCCTCTTTAGGGACTGCAAATACCTTGGTTAATCTCTGGTCTTAAAGCTATCAATTGGGTTAAATCCTTCTTTAGGGACTGTTCGATTGATAAGGGTTTCTAGGACTGATTGGACTAGTAACTATATTAGGTCGGGACAAGGGCATTCATAGGAACCCTAAAAGGACAAGAGAAAGTTACAATATCAATTCAACCAAATAAAGTGGATAGTTGTAGGTAGAGCGATCTTCTCTAAATTGTTTTGCATCAATCTGTTTATAGTTTATTTTGCTTTCTTTCTTGTTTCAATCACCAAAACCCCCCTTTCTACTAATTGGTAAATACACATTGCTAAGAAATACTTGTTTCTCTGTGGGATCGACCTCTTACTTGCTTGCTATACTAGTTTGTAGGTTTGAGTTTTATTTTGATACGGTTTATGCGACTAAAAATCGTTCATCAACATACCAGTGAACAGCCAGTCATGATCATGCAACAATGTTATAAAAAAAGGGGAGAGAGAGCGCATCAAGTCAACTGACCTTAGTCTTTGTGTTCAGTGCATCTCTCAAAATCATAGCCAATTGCCAAATGAATGTAAAAGCATGTAGGTATGCCGTTGGAAGGTCAACACCGAAAAGTTCAGTCACACAGTTTGCTGAACAATTGAACTATGCTTCCTCATGGAACCTATTATGCACTGTTAGAAGTCATCTGACAGAAAGCGCCAAGAGGAAAAAAACTATGAGGACAGAAGAGAAGTTGCACAACTCCGTCTTAAGAGTTGCACAACTCAGTCTTAATAGTTGCACAACTCAGTCTTAAGAGTTGCACAACTCAGTCTTAGAGTTGCACAACTCAGTCTTAGAAGTTGCACAACTCCATCTTAAAAGTTGCACAACTCCGTCTTAAAAGTTGCACAACTCCGTCTTAAGAGTTGCACAACTAACATAAATGTAAAAACACCTTCATAAAGAGAGAGAAGCCACTTGTATAGATATTTTTCACATGTGCAGCAGTAGGACGATCTCTAGGATCAAATGTAACCGCTCAAGTAAACGAAGTGCCTGGGGATCTACATTGGGGAACTTCTGTGTGAAGGGAACAGGTGGTTTTTTCTTCATATTATTTAGGTACCTTCTAGCCTTTTCATTTCGAATCTGTAGGAATTGGAAAACATACTTACTATTACAAGACAAGGATGAGCTAAACAATGCTTCTAACCTTGTTATAGTAGTCTGCCAGGTGCCCAGAAGTACTCCCGTTGAGCACATTATCCATCATTTCATACTTCTGGTAAGTTGACTTCAAGGTCTCCTCCTGATTCTTTGAGAAATTCTCTTCCTCCTCAATTTGGCGCTACCCAAAACAAACAAAGGCAAAACGATAAAAGACTAACACAGCAACAGTGGTGATAGGAATCAACATGGACAAGACTCTTTTTAGGGCAACAGAAATCCAAAAGAGTTTTGGAAAAAGCATATGTTTCACCTTCAGTAGGTATGCGATCTCAGCATCATCCTTCTCCACCAACTTCTTCATCTTCTTTGCCACTTCGATGTCTGGATCATTTTTGTACATCCAGTAAAGCCAGATCTTCCTGCCAGGCTTCACTGGCCGATCCTCAAACATCTTTGCCTTAGCAGGCTGAGCTCTCACAGGCCTTGGCATTCCTGACATCATGAACGGATATGCAGCTTTCATAACAAACAAACTAAATTGTATTACTCAAACTAGGCACATCAAATCATACCATACATCACAAGCAGCTTATGAAAGCTTCTGAGATAACAATAAGATCAATAAATGGAGCAATAACATTATCAATAACTATGATGAAACAACAACATGAACAAGAGACACAACAAATGGCATCAGGAAGCAGTCAACCACGATTATGCAAATGTTTATAGAACCAAGAAAGGGAATCAACACAGTATCTGTTGCATTTATTCATACTTTGTTTTCTGCCCTGCCTAAAACACATTCGCTAAGAATGTTTTCTTCAGAGAATGCACAAATATAATTATAGAGACCGCTGTAGAATCCATTCAAGCTACTAGAAAGAAACACTTGATCAATTATACTCATTTTCTACAAACTTTAAAACATGAGTTGACAATCCACTCTCTTCTGACTTGAAGCATCATCATCAGCTTCTAAATAGGTTCAAAAATTCAATTTGAAGATCTACAGTTGTAAAAGCAAGAGCTAGAACAGGTGAAATGATCAAACAATCACATATTTTTCATTGTGTTGAACCTATGAGCCGAAATTAGTGGGTGAGCAAAGATAAGGAGATGCTCACTAAAAATTTTTCCAGATTGCAACCTTGAATTCATAGAAATTTAATGGAGAAAAACCCTAATTCGGTCAAATTTGAAGTCAATTTAGGTTAAGATGTTACCTGTGTGAAACGCGGAGAGGAAAGAAGCTGAGCCGGCCGCTCCGGATTCTCAGATCCGGCCATCGCTCCCTCGCTCGGCCCCGCTCGCTCCGAGGAGACGAGAAGAAGATCCGAGATCTGGCGATGCTCCCGCACCCTCGCTTCCTCGCTCGCTCGAGGAGATCTCGGATCCGGCGCTCGCTCGATCGACCTCGCACCGGATCCGGCGCTGGCTCCGCTGCTCGCTCCCTCCCTCGCTCGCTCCGCCGCTCGCCTGTCTGGTGGTTCTGGCGCCGGAACGAGAGCTTCCATCGCCTTCAATCGGGAGCGGAGAGAGAGATTGGAGAGAGGAGAGAGTTGGGATTTTCGGAAAACAGAAAAGTGTCCGTACAATAGTAAATAAGTATATATAGCGGCCAATTCACTAATTTGTCCAAAACCGTGTCCATTTTGTAAATTTGTCCAAAAAAAGTGCCTATTTCGCAAATTTTTTCTTTATATATTACTAGTACTTTACTATTAAGTATATTCTTACTTTATCTTTTAGAGTATCTATAGATTAATAATACTACCTCCGTCCAAAAATACATGGACTTTATTATTCATGCACGCTTTTTTAAGGAGGTAAAAACTATATAAAATATTAAGTTTTTATTAATTTTTTTTAATAATTACAAACTTATTGATAATAAGTTTGTAATTATTAAAAAAATTAATAAAAAAAGTTAATATTTTATATAGTTTTTAGATTCTTAAAAAGCGTGCATGAATAGTAAAAGCTCATGTATTTTTGGACGGAGGGAGTATCGATTAATTTGGAAACTATATATCACATAACCATTATAAAAATATTTTAGAGATTACTAATTTAGTGTACGCCAGATTATATTTCAGGCAACGAACCTTATTCGGTCACATGAGTGCGTTTTGGTCACCTGAACCTTCAAGCGACGGACACGTTATCGTCCGAAAGGTCGTCGCATGGACCTCGTCTCTATAATATTCAGGCGATGGAAAGTATGATGTTCCTTGCTTGAATCACTTCAAGCCACGAACTTTTATTTCGTCGCTTGATATTGGTGAGGCCTTTGAAAGCCAACCAAGAGAAATGAGGTGACCGCTTTGAATTGGTTCGTCACATGAGTAATATTTAAGTGGCCATTTTTGTCGTCGCTTGAATATGTAAGGTGATGGATAAGATTGGATGAGATTTATTTATGTTCGTCGCATGAATTTTCAGGTGACGAAACTATATTGTATATGTCTGCCGCCTGAATTATTAGGACATCATTATGAGTTTCTTTATTTTTGGATCCAAGCAACTAGTTTGTTCATTGCCAAGTTGTTCAAGCAATCAATAATACTCTCCAAATTCGTCACTTGAGCCAATTTTGTTTTTTTTTTTTAAATTCAAGCAATTAATATATATACTATATTCATCGCTTGAAAAATTTTATATTAAAAATATTGTAGAGAGGTTAGTTAGTTTGTTCTGTGAAGTGTAAATTCAAGTGTGGTTAAGTTGTTGGGGTTGTTACAGCTAGTGGTTTAGCCTTACTAGGTGAGCTCTTGTATGAGTATATATAGGTTGTTAGGCTCATTCATATTGTAGTTTTTGGGTGTACATAATCAAATATAGAAAATTTCCAAACTCACGTTTCTTCCTCTCCAAGCTCTCACCTCCATTGTAGGGGAGAGATTTACAATTGTTTCTTACAGTGAAATCTAGAGGCCGATTCTCTAGATTTCATATGGTATTAGAGCTCTCAACGATCAGATCTTGATCTAGAGCAAGCGCTGATGCTGAGGTGATCCAATCGGAGCCTGATCGATTCCAGCTCTTGTTGTTTGTGGTCGCTGACAGTTTCTGGTTGGATTTCTGGTAATCTGTCACTCTCCTTGCTTTTGATTGTGCGCTGAGCTGCGATTGCTGACGATGGATGAAATTTCGGATGCAAACACTGAAAATCGTGGTGATCGCCAGCCCAATTTTGCGAGCAATAACCTGGATCCGTTGTTCCTCGCTAACTCTGATCATCCAGGTATGACTCTCTTTTCTGTGCAATTTAATGGCGTCAATTTCCTTAGCTGGAGTAGAAGTGTTCGTATGGCCTTATGAGCAAAGATGAAATATGGATTTGTGAATGAAATGTGCAGGAAATCGAATGACGATGAAGAGGATTATGAGAGATGGACTAGATGTGACTATATGGTTATGAGTTTGATTCTAAATTCTATCAAGAGTGAACTCGTTGAGAATTTCATGTATGCTCAGTCCGCTCAAGAGCTTTGGGCAGAAATCAAGGAATGCTTTGTAGAGTCTAATGCTCCGCTGATCTATCAAATGCATAAAGAATTCTGCAATGTTCGTCGAGAGAATCAAAGCGTGGCGGTCTATTAAAGCAAGCTCAAGAAGATCTGGGACGAGCTTCGGTCAATTAAAGGTTATCCGATCTGCAAGTGTGGTACCATGTCTCGTTGCAGTTGTGCAATCATCAAGAAGATTCTGGACTAGGAGGCAGTTGCTAAGCTGATGCAATTCCTCATGGGGCTCACGGATGCATTTGATACTGTGAGGAGTCACATTCTCTCTATGGATCCACTGCCTACAGTTAACAAAGCATATCACATGGTGATGCAAATTGAAAGGCAGAAAGGGATCACAGGTGGAGATGCTCATGGTTCACACGATGTTCTTGCACCTGGTCCTGAGTCTACTGGGCAGAGTTCTCAACAATCCAAAGAAGCATATTACAAACGTGACAGTAAGAAAGCCAAGGTTGAAAGGAAATGTGATTTTTGTCAAGAGAAAGGCCATCTCAAGGATACTTGCTTCAAGCTTGTGGGATATCCCGACTGGTACAAAGGTCCTAAAGGAAAAGGATCTGAGACTCGATTTGCTAGCAGTTCTCAAGAGATTCCATAGGTTGACACTCCTCTTGATGGTGATTCTCTCAGTGTGAATTCAGATAGTTTCAGATTTGAGCAGAATCCAGATGCACAGCTTGTTAGTGCAACGTTCAATGAGCTTATGAAAATGATGAAAGAGAAATCTCATGCATCAGATGTTGGTCCCTCAAATGTCTAGGGAGCAATGAATTTTGCAGGTATTGTTTCATCTTAATTTAACTATAGCAGTTCACTTATGGATAAGCATCAAGTGTGGATTGTGGATTCAGGAGCTACGGACCACATTACATTTGAAAAAAGCTTATTCAAGGAGTTAACTCCATTACCTCGGCCTATTGTCACTGGGTTACCTGATGGATATACCCAGGTTGTCTTATACTCAGGGACAATAGAGTTGAGTAAGTTTGTGATGTTAAAGGATGTTCTTTATTTGTCATCCTTTAAACATAGTCTGCTATCAGTTTCACAACTGCTTGATAATGGGGATATGGTGTTTATATTTTACAAACACAAGTGTCTTCTTCAGGACATTTCAACTAGACAAGTGCTAGCTGCTGGTGACAGAAGAAATGGCCTCTACAAGTTTTCTGGTTTTCGTTGCATTCCTAAGGAACAGGTGAGTTCCTCCATTCCACCTGCTATGAGAGTTACAGACAGGAATAAAGATGTTTTTACATCATGTAAGGTTGCCACTTTGGACAAATCGTTTGACATGTTTCATGCTCATTTGGGACATGGTTCCTTGTCTAAACTTCGTCATCTGAATGCTTGCAAAGATGTGTTGCCTCAACAATTTGATTGTGAATCTTGTATTTTGGCCAAGCACCATAAGCTGCCATTTCAGAGAAGGAATTCTCTTGCATCACGAGTGTTTGAACTTGTACACATGGATGTCTAGGGGCCGTATAAGACTCCTGCCATGTGTGGGTCTAAGTACTTCCTGACAGTGGTGGATGACCATAGTCGTAGTACTTGGACCTTCCTCTTTAGTTATAAGGATTAGCTGATCAGGATAATTCAGAATTTTCTGCAGTTCGTGGAGACACAGTTCAACCTTAAAGTCATGGTTATCAGGTCGGACAATGGCACTGAATTCGTCCAACATAAGGAGCAAGAGTTGTTGTTGAGTAAAGGGATTATACATCAACGCTCAATCCCTGGTAATCCAGAGCAAAATGGGTGAGTCGAGTGAAAACATCGTCATCTGGTGGAGACAGCTCGTGCTATCCGTCTTCATGCCAGTCTTCCCATGAAATTTTGGGGAGAGTGTGTTCTTTCTGCCACATATCTAATCAAGAGTCAGTTTTCCCTTTCAAGGAAAGTACAGTGTCTGTCAAGGACTCTTCATTGGGATCTTCTCCTCTTCCTTTTATTCAGTTTGACAGTGATGATGTGCCTCGGCCTTTGCCATCATTATCTCTGACTCAATCACCACCACTTTTTCATTCATCTCCTTTACATGTTGGATCACTGGCACCTTCAGTATCTTATCATTCACCTTCTGTCTCTCTTGAGTCATCTTCTTCGTCAGATCCTCTAGACTTGGTTGTAGAGGATTCGGTTGCTAGTGAGGCTTCCTCTGGTGAGGCTTCTATTGCTGCTCAACCACCATTGCGGCCTCAACGTGCTATTGTCAGGCCTTCCAAACTCCAAGATTATGTTTGTCATAATCTCCCTACTAGACACACAACAGGATACTCTGATTCATTCTCTCAAGCTTTTCATGTCTTGAGAGTTGAAGATCTTGCAGTTCATTCTAAAGACTACATCAGATCCTTATTTCATGTCTTGATGCTCTTGAGGCCAACAACACATGGGTTCTTACCACACTGCCCGCGGATAAGAAAGCAATTGGGTGTAAATGGGTCTTCACGACTAAGTTTCGGCCTAATGGAGAAGTTGAAAGGTATAAAGCTCGGTTGCTAGCCAAGGGTTACAACCAAGTCAAGGAGAAAGATTATAAACATACTTTTTCCCCAGTTGGATAGTTTGCCACAGTACGTGCATTGCTTTCACTTGCAGCTTCATTTTCATGGCCGTTACATCAGCTCGAAGTTAACAACGCCTTCAAAAGGTCTTTATAACAGTTCCTCCTGGTTATAAACGGGGAACTCTTGGGCAAGTATGTCTTCTGATACGAAGTCTATACGGGCTGAAGCAGGCCAGTCGACAATGGAACCTTGAGTTGACCAAGCATCTCATTGGGATTGGCTTTACTCAGTCCACACAGGATTACTCACTCTTTGTGAAAAGATGGGGAACTCAGATCACTGTGGCTCTCGTTTATGTGGACGGCATGCTCCTCTCTGGGAATGATGAATCTGAAATTGCTCGAGTTAAGAAATCCTTAGATGCTGCTTTCCCAATCAAAGATCTTGGCCTTGCTTGTTCTTTCCTGGGAATGGAAATCTCTCGAGGAGCATCTGGCATCCGATTAAATCAAAGGAAATACGTTCTCGATTTACTTATAGATGCTGGCCTTTTAAAGTGTAAACCTGCAAATTTTCCAATGCAAAGGGGCTTGCATTTAAACCTAGATGATGGTGAACTTCTTCCGGATCCAGAGTCTTATTGCGGGCTAATTGGGAGGCTACTCTATTTGATCGTCTCAAGGCCGGATATTGCTTACTCGGTGCAACAACTGACTCAATTTTCGCCAGCTCCTCGTCTTCCTCATATGAAAGCAGCTTTGTTCTTGTTGCGTTACTTAAAGGGCACCATCAATTGCTCCTTGTTCTATCTGTGCAACATTTCGATGACTCTCAAGGCATATTCAGATGCGGATTGAGGCAGCTGTATGTTCACCGGTCAGTCTCTTATAGGATATTGCGTCTTCCTTGGGGAGTCCTTAATCTCTTGGAAAACCAAGAAGCAACGAACTGTGTCGAAATCGACTGCTAAAAGTGAGTACCGAGCAATGTCGACTACTGCTGGGGAGGTGATTTGGTTGGATGGATTGCTCCAGGATTTTGGCATCTCCATTCCTCGACCGATTCCTCTGTGTTGCGATAATTGAGCAGCTCAACAACTTGTTGCTAACCCCGTGTTCCATGAGCGCACTAAACACCTTCGAATCGATTGCCATTTCGTGCGTCAATTGGTGCAAGAAGGTTTTATCCTCACAGTTCATGTGTCTTCCAATCTGCAATTAGCTGATTTGTTTACCAAACCGCTTGGGGCTCAACATCACTTATTCCTATCTCTCAAGCTTGGACTTGTGTTTGATCACCCGCGTCTAGGGATGGCAATGGGCCGGGCAATGGGTGGATGATCTACTTCCGTCACCCAACCCACCACCCAAAACCCTTCACCCTACCCGACCCATCACCCACCAAATATTTCACCCGCCTCGTCCACCCATCACCCACCAGGTGATCGGGTGGATCGGGTGATAATTCGGGTGAAATACAAGAAATAAAATTCATCAAAAAAAATTATTGAAAAACATACATTGAACACATAGACGAATAAACAAGTACCAAATATAGTCAAATTCGGTCAAATACGTGTAAACATCCATAACTTTCAACACGTCAAGCTAGAAGTCTTAGAAATAAAAAGACATTACAAAAATTATGAATAAAAAGAAGAGAAAACATAGTCTTCAACAACCAAAGCTTCAAGCTAGAGATAGTTTGACATGTATCTTTAATTAGGGTATAGGGGGTATATTGGTAATTTCACATGTAAAATATAATTTGGGTGATGGGTCGGGTGACGGATCGGGTGATGGGTCGGGTGACGCGTGGGGAATGTGTTCACCCGAATCCGATCCGACCCATCACCCGTTCACCCATCACCCATTTAATATCCGCTTTATTTTGGATTTTTACCCACTTATTCGGGTCGGGTGAGACGGATATCCGTCGGGTGCGAGTGAAATTGTCATCCCTACCCGAGTCCACCTTGAGGGGAGGATGTAGAGAGGTTAGTTAGTTTGTTCCTCTCCAAGCTCCCGTTTCTTCCTCTCCAAGCTCTCACCTCCATTGTAGGGGAGAGATTTACAATTGTTTCTTACAGTCAAATCTAGAGGCTGATTCTCTAGATTTCATAAATATATATTTACCTCATATTGTACAAAAACTAGTTCAAAAATGCAACATGCACAAACACATATGGCATATACAGTTGACAACAAAACAATGTCAAATTCTCAGAGAATTATACATAGTTCACACATATGCTTAATTAACCAACCTATTTTACACACTCCAGCCGCGATGCCTTATAAATGGCCACTTGGGATTCATGGACAGCAACTAGGTGAATCTAATCTCGAGGAAAATGGGTATGGGCTTGAGGATTTGCTCCTGTTTTGAATTAAAGCATTCAGGTTAAAAGAACTTACGTTGAAGTCCAATGTCTGATGCCTACATCTAAATTCATTGATGGCCCACTTTTATCACTCGTTCAGACGAAGAACATTAATTACATATGTTATCGCTTAAAATTAACTCGAGCGAGGTACATTGAAAAAAAATTTGTCACCTGAATGATTGCTATTGATGACCTCTTTTGTCACTCGTTCAGGCGACCAACATTGACTACAATGTTATCTTTATCTCCTGAATTACCTCAAGCGACTAACATTTAAAAAAAATCGTCGCTTGAATGATTGCTATATTT
This sequence comes from Persicaria maculosa, assembly GCA_963922045.1. NCBI lineage: Eukaryota > Viridiplantae > Streptophyta > Magnoliopsida > Caryophyllales > Polygonaceae > Persicaria > Persicaria maculosa. The sequence goes on along the minus strand of OY998256.1, from coordinate 10,786,872 downwards.
TGGGGTCTCGCTCAGGCGACAAACATTGGCTACTTCGTCTTCTGAATTACATCAAGTGGCCAACATTAGCAATAACTCACTTTTAGGACTAATTCAAGTGAGCAACATTGACTACTCCATCACCTGAATTAATTCATGCGACCAATATTTTTCTAAGTTACACGCTAAATACGACCCTAAGATGAGGTAACTTTGGGGGTTATTTAAGCGACGAGTCTAGTATGTTCGTTGCTTGAAGTACTTTGAAGTGATAGAGCCATTTATGTCTATCGCATGAGCTACAATTTGGCATATCAATGAACACGTAGTGGTGGAGCGGAGGGGTGCTCGGGAGTGCGATCGAGTCGGGAATAAAAATAAATAAAAAAAGATATATTTTTTTCCTATATTTAGCATTTTGGGGTAATAATCTAATACTTCCTCTGTTAATTAAAACATGTGGTTTACTATTTCTGCACGCTTTTTTAAAATGATGAAAACTATATAAATATTAATTTTTTCACAATTATTTTAATAAATTCATACTTAATAGTAATAAGTATGAAATTATTTTAAAAATTATTTAAAAATTTAATATTTTGTATAGTTTTTAACACCTAAAAAATAAAGAAGTTATTTAGCTCAGTTGGTAAAGTAATGGAAGGAAGAAAAAAAATGTCATGAGTTCAAATTTCAACTAAAATTTAATGTTTTCTTTTAGTATTGTCTGAAATTAATCCTTCTATATTTTTTTGTCCATCTCAATTATTTCAATAAAAAAATGATGTATTTAAATCATAATTTTAGTGTTTTTTCAATAATTTTTTTAAATTTTCTTGAGATTTTTTTTTATTAGAAAAAGAATTCGAGCGAGCGAGCTCTACCCGGCAGCATCCTTACGGATGAGATATGAAAGACTAGAATCATTGTAAATATCGACACCCTAGGCGGAGTGGCAAAGATGTGCAACCTTATCAACCACTCTATTGCCCAAACAGGGAACATGAAAGAAGGAAACTTATTTCAAAGTCGATAGTAAGAGTTTAACATCTAACAGAGCGCGCGAGCTCAATTTTCCAAGTACATTTAGTGTGATTGTTTAATTGGTTTATGATTACTCTAGAGTCACCTTCGATGTTGATTTTATCGATACGAAATTGAATAGCGTGTTGGATTCTCAGTTTTTGAGCTAGCGCTTCTGCTTTGACATGGCTTTTTTTACCAAAATTTTGATAACATATGCTTATTGGTCGGCCTTCGCAGTCCCGAATTATGGCTCCCTTCGAGCCATAATTAAGCTTAATTAAGAGTTCTCCTCGAGGGTTTACGCCACGTAATCTTGCCGTACTTATTTTTCTTCTTTGGGTGGGTGGAGTTTTGTGTGAGTAGGGGGGCTCCTCATTTAAACTATCCTCAATCTGAGATGTTTTATTCCAATTCTACATGTGAGTTTTAATTATATGTGATGAAATATCTCTCAGCAGGATGAGAACCTGCCTAAACACGTATTGGTTCCAAATAGACCAGGCTGACTACCAAAGACAAGCTCCACCTTTTTCTTGAGATAATTACATGTAAAAAAAATCCCAAAATATATTTAGCACCTCCATGAGTTTAATCTTGGTTTCGCCACTATGAACGGGTTGGATAATTTTGAATTAGAGTGCTTGAATTAGTGTGTTTGAATCTGTTAAAATCAAATTGATGAGAGGAAGGCCATGGAATGGTACCATCGGTTCAAATAAGGAGGTGAACAAACAAAAGGGCGCGGCGATGTTATTCTTGAGCTTGGTTTGCATAGAATGATCGAGGAGGTGAACAAACAAAAGGGCGCGCGGCGAGGTGTTCTATGGAAAGGAGGCGCCATTTGAGGATGGAGAGGGGCGTTGTGTGTTTTATTGGTAAAGAAAATCCTAAAAGAAAATTGGTAAATTTCATAATCTTATTTAAAATTGACTAAACCGAGTATATCTAGAGAAAATATTTCTTAATTAGGGAAAGCTAATTAAAATTAATGCCCCACCTTTGGGGGTATGATAAAAATATATCATAAACTTTCAAATGTAATAAAAATATTCCGACCTTTGAGGGTAGTGGTAATATATTACCATGGGCTTGCTCACGGTTAAAAAATGCTGACAAGACAACCTACATTGAATTTTTTTTTTTGACAAAACAGCCTAAGTGGAAGCATTTTTACAAATTAGCACTAAAATTGAGTTTTATTGAACGGTTTCTGTAAGAAAAAAAAATAAAGAGTTAGACCGGGTTCATACCCAACAACTGATTTTCAATTTTACTGATGAAAAAATCAACCTTAAACCTAGTCAAGAAACTGCTCCTCCTCGAATCTCGATCAATCTCCTTAAATCCACACCAGTTCAAGAGGTGACCACGGAAGAAGATAAGGGGGAGGAAAAGGCATTGGGTATGAATCCGGTCCAACTCTTTATTTTTTTTTACCAAAGGAAACCGTCCAAGAAAAACCCTCGTAAAAAAAATTCACGTATGCCCTGTCAGTATTTTTGACCCGTGAAAAAACGTGTGGTAATATATTACCACTACCTCAAAGGTCGAGATATTTTTATTAAATTTAAAATTTTAGGATATATTTTTACCATACCCCAGATGTGGGGTATTTTAATTAGTTACCCTTTTTTTTTTTTCTTTTACTTGTTTCAATTCTATAATCTATACCACCAAAGGTCTATAAATAGCAACTTCTATCCATCCAACTCTTCTCACAGCAACTCTCAATTACAAGCCCATATAGTTCCTCCGATCACTTGTGGATCATGTCACTCCCAATCTTCGCCACCAAGTACGCCACCCGGCGCGGGACCCCCAAAAAGCGGGGCCACGTGGCACTGTTCTCGTTCTTCCAATCACCCCACCCTGAAGCCTTCTTCCTCCTAGGGCGGAAGATCGCTGCCGCCAACCGCAACGTCCAGGTCACGGTGTTCACCCCCAACTTCTACGGGATGTACCTCTACTGGTACTGGAACCCCGACGAGGACCACAACCTCCAGTTCTTCGCCGTTGGCGACTGGGACTGGGAGGCAACGCCTTTCGACTGTTGGAACGAACGGCTCCGAGAGTATTTGGAGGATATCGGCGAGAACATGAGATGTAGCATTTCCCGGGCGGAGGAGGGGGTCGGGGAGAAGATAACCTATGTAGTGGCCGACGCCTTCCTCGCCGATGTCTGCCGGGGCATTGCCGAGGAGAGGGGCATCCGTTGGTCCGCCGTCTGGACTTCTTCTGCCGCCAGCCTCGCCGCCTATATGCACGGAGATCAAATTAGGCTCAAGAGTGGTTTATCTCTTCCTCGTAAGTTAATTTCTAGCCTTATCTTATCTTAATCTTAGCTCAAGAGTGGTTCTTAAGTTTACTATTGGCAATTTTAAAAAATAAAATAAAATTAATGATATATGGTACATCATCATATTAAATTGTTTGTATTGTATTTTTGTCTTTTAAGTAAACTTTAAGTTATTAAAATATTTGTTTTGCCTTTGTGAATGCTTATTTTGGATAAATTATTTTTGATCTTCTTTTTTAATTAGAAAAGAGGAGTTTTAATTTTGAAAAATATAAATTACATGCAATTTTGAGTAATTATTGTGAAATTGAATATATGAATGAAAGGTACTAGCTTTGATCAAAACTACATATTTTTTTTAAATAATCAAATATAGAATTAATCTAGGGGGTTCAATTTCTCTCAAAATCTTATATAAGATGATTTTACAATAGAAAATTTATAAAAGATGGTTTGTTAAAAAAAATAGTCTCGTTTAAAAGGGGATTTTTGAGAAATAACCCCAAACTTCATATATATACAAATTTTTTAATTTAATCATCTCTCATGTTACAAAATTTACATTAATTTTATTAAAATTTAAGTAATTTACTACATTTTTTTAGTCTAATTATTAACATTTTTGAGAAATAACCCCAAACTTCAAAATTTAAGTAATTTACTACATTATTAAAATTATTAAAATTTAATCATCTCTTATGCTAGAAAAGCTAGGTCTAATCATCTCTCATGTTAGAAAAGCTAGGTTTAATGTTTATAAAATGATACTATAACAATGGATACCACCGTTCCATTTTAAGTGATGTTTGGATTTTAGAGGTAAAAACTCTATAAATTATAAATTTTATAATCAATTATTTTCAATAATTTCATACAATAAATATATAATTATTAAAAATTCATTAAAAAATAATATATTTTTTTTATATCTATGAAAGTTAAATTAGGGGAGCAATTTTGAATTTTACAGTTCATTACTAATTCCAATTTCAAAACCTTGTATTGTTTGCCTCAGAGATGCCGGTAACAGGGCCACTTATAATCCCAAATGTGGTCCCAGATGTGGTGAACCCAATAGATATCCTGAACAGGTCATCGGCGGTCGTCGGAATCTATCAGCCGGTGGATAAGTTCCTCCCCGGATTCCCTGCCGGTGTGCCCCTCCTGCGCCTGCCCCAAGGCTCCATTACCGACCCCAAAGACTTTGAGTTTTTCCCCTTCGCCAAGATGTTCCACGACATGGTCCGCAGCCTCCCCAAGGCGGAAGCCATCGTCGTCGACTCCTTCCCGGGCCTCGAGTCCTCCGTCGCCAACGGCCTCCTCGGCCCCAACTTCCACCTGGGCGGGCTCTTCTCCCTCACCCTCCCCATCCCTCCCGTCGTCGACGAATTATTGGAAGACCCGGAGGGCATCTTCCCGTGGCTCGACGCCGCCCCGGCAGGCTCCGTCGTCTACATCAACTTACTAGGAAGTACCGATTTGGAAGCCCCGCCGGAGAGTGAGTTTCACGCGCTGGCAGAGGCGCTCGAGGCAACGGGGGTGCGGTTCCTCTGGTACATTGCCAACACGTGGCCGCGCGTGAAGCTGCCGGAGGGGTTCGAGGAGAGGACGTCCAAGACCGGGCAAGGGAAGGTGGTGAGACTCTCGGTGGGCCCCGTGAGGCTCATGAAGCGGGAGAGGGACGTGCTGAGGCACGCGGCGGTCGGGGCTCAGATGAGGCCGAGCGCGTGGTGGCAGGTTGCGGAGAGCGTGGCCGCCGGGAAGCCGATCATATGCAAGCCCGCCAACTTCCACGTGTACAACCAGGCGTTGAACATGTCGCTGGTGGAGCGCGTGTGGGGGATCGGAGTCGAGTTGGAGGGGTGGGCTCTGACGAGGATCACCGCCGAAAAGGCGCTGAGGAGGGGGATGCTGGAGGAGGAAGGCCGGAGGATGAAGGAGAAGGCTTCCGCGCTGAGGAAGCTCGCCGAGGAGGATGCTCATGGTAGCTCTGCTCAGACCTTGGACAAGTTCATCACCTTGATCCTCACCAAGTGATCGATCGATGGATCAATCTATCGATCGATCAAAATTAATAATAAGAGTGATGGTCGAATCAATAAACCAGCTAGCTCGTAACTAATAATGGATTTTCTGTGTCGGTTCCAAATCGAATTTCTATGGTATATTCCATAAACAAACAAAATAGTTAAATTGTGTATGTATGTCTAGCTAGATTTGTTGCCTTGTTAAAATATGATGTGATTCAAGCTCTAAAGGCAGAAGGTAGTGGTGGCAGTGGTAGTTTGTTTTGTCAAGCAGTTTCTTTTTCATCTATGTATTTAATGGTGGTTTATTTTTATTTTATTTATTTATGAAATTAAATAAAATATAAACAAGTTAGCAAAAACAATTAATCATTAATTTCAAGAAATTTATTTAATTATAAATTCCTTGTATATTTTTAATAAAAATTTCGGAAGGGCTCCAAATTCCGCTTGAAAGGGCGTGTACTAAATCCCGTTAGGGTCTGAAAAATACTATAGAAAAAAAGGGCTCCCTGAACGTCATGTTTAGTTCCGGGAGTTCCGCTCACATTTCTGACGTACGGTTGATCGATCTTCTCTTTTTTGCTCGTATTTGCCTCGTCTTCTGGTGTCGGGTCGGTGCTTTGGTGTGGTTGCATTTTATGTGTGTTGCGTACGTTGCAGTATCGGGCGTCCTGTTTAATCGACAACGGATCATGGTTGTGTTCGTGGTATTCGAAGATCCTTCATTTAGGTGGGGGCAACGTCGGCGATCCACACTTCCTCAATGCCGCCCTTACCGTTTGGGGTACTGTCATGAGTCTTTGCACTCTCCAATGTTCTTGGCATTCGTGGCGCATCTTGGTCTCCATCGACTTCTCTGCTGGCTGACGACTTGTATAGGCTGTTTGTTTGGGTCTTTCTATCTTCTTTGTTGATTGTGTTATCGTGTTTACTTGTATTGACAACTTTCCGTCTGCCGACTTGGTCGGCCATCGAGTTTCAAGTATGCCTAAACTCGAATTATTACCTAATAAAAAAACCACTTAAAAAGCGTGCGTGAATAGTAAAATGTCTAGTTTTAATTAACGGAAGAATTATAAGATTTTTAAATGGAAAAAAAATTAAAAAAGTTATTTAGCTCAGTTGGTAAAGTAAGGGAATGTAGAAAAATGGGTCCTGAGTTCAAATCTCTATGCCTTCATTTTTATATTTATTTTGCTCTATCATTAATCCTTCTAAATTTTTTTATTCTAAATTTTTTCCATCTCAATTATTTCAATAAAAAAATGATGTATTTAAATAATAATTTTATTTTTTTTTCAATATATTTTTTTAAAAATCTTTTTGAGATAATTACATGTAAAAAAAAATTCCAAAATTTAGTCAGCACCTCCATGGGTTTAATCTTGGTTTCACCACTATGAACGGGTTGGATAATTCTTGAGCTTGGTTTGCGTAGAATGAGGAGGTGAACAAATAAAAGGGCGGCGAGGTATTCTTTGGAAATGAGGCGTCATTTGAGGTTGAGGATGGGGTGGGGTGGTTTTTTTTTTTTATTTTAAAGGTAAATATATTAAAGGAAATAAAAATATTTACAAAAACAAGTTTTGAGAGGACCATAGGCGTCAGAATCCTTAGTTAGCCTTGAAGTAAGTAAGGCTCACATCCTTAGGCTCTAATGGGGGTGTATAGGACTAAGTCTTTACGTGGTTCCTATCTCTTCAAGCCATGGCTATCGAAAGTCGGACACACACCTCAAGTGTAGCCTATTATACCCTCCCCTTCAGTTATGCCATCAAGGAAGCTATATCACACTACACTGAGCACCCCAAAACAATATTTTCCATGCCTTGATTACATACCTATAGCCTTAAGCAACAAGCAGACGTACATAAACTGATGATAGGCAACAAGAAACAAAAGGTTGCCTAAAACATGTGATCCTCGAGGCTATGTTGATGCTGATCAAACGCAGGGTGCATTAAAAAAGTGGTGCATATATGCATTGGCTTAATGTTCTTGTTGAGGTATGCCACTGAAATCTTCTCTTAGCAACCCTTCCTGAAGTGTGTTGGCTAAGTTGAAAAATAGAGAATGGGAGTAGCTCAGTGCCTTGTATATGTGTAGCTTTATGAGGTGTATAATCTCCTCAGGTCTCTTAGTAATGTTCTCGAATGTCTTCTCATTTCTTGCTTTCCAAATGTAGTAGACAGTGGCCCCAAGTCCTACTCTTTTTGCCTTTGATATCCAACTCCTCCCTTTGGCCTCTTTCTTCATCCATTTTAATGCTCCTTGTAGGGTATTCATCTCTCTCCATATGCCTAGTCATGCTTTAATCTGAGACCAAATTTGCGAGGAAAAATTACAAGCAAAGAAGATATGCTCATGAGTTTCGAGTTCTTGATCACATAAGGCAATTTAAATTTACTTCCCTTGTTTTAATCTTGTCTCAAGTGGCCAATCTCCTCCTTGCAACTAGCCATAGGATGAAGGATTGCTTTGGAATAATACTGAAGTCCCGTACCACTAAAACCTATGGCGGTTTAGGCATTTTCCTTCTAAAATGTTCATATGCAGCTCCAATTTTGAATTTTCCTCCTTGGTACCAGGAGGTTAAGAGTTGAATGGCTTGCTCTTCAATACCTACAAAGGTTAGAAGCTGATTTTTGATATCTAGAACATTTTTAATTAAAGGGGGTCATTTGTTTTGTGAGGTTCCCAGCTCTAGACTTCACAATCTTTTAGGTACTGATGGTGAATCCATCAAATCCATAAAGTGTCCTTCTTGTGCCAAATATCCCAAAGCAATTGAGATAGAAAGGTTGTTTTCCACGATTTGAGATCCTTCAATCCTAGCCCTAGCTCCTTCATATTTTTGGAGACACACATCCTTCCATCTAACCCTGTGAGATTTCCAAAGGAACTTTGCACTCAAGTTGTTAATCTTATCGATCAATTAGTGTATAAGGAGATGGTAAAATGGAAAATTAGAAAAATATTTTTCGTTAACCCAATTATAGTGTGTGTAACCCCAGTGATTTGGTGTGTAGTCCAAGAAGATGGAGGGAGTTGAGCTGAAAGGAAGTTTATGGGAATTATAAGGTCGTAGGTTGGGAAAATATAGAACCAAAGAAAAGGGAGTAGTACGGAGACTTGCCAAAAAGAACCTCAAAGGTGTTTTGCAAGAAAGTAGGGGAGTGTGTATTCGGTTTTGGATGTAAACTACAGTTTGATTTGTAAAGTCCCAAAAGGAAAGGGGGGAAGAGAAGCTCATATAAGGGTGAGTGCCATAACAAGAATGCGACGATGGAAACTTTCAACGGTATCATTCTATTGGTGTGAGTACAGACAAGTGAGGTGATGACTAATTCCTAATTAATGAAAGAATGAGGTTAATGGTTTGAATTCGGTGCCATTATCAGTTTGAATGAATATAATTATGGTGGAGAAGAAATTTGTGACGAGTTTTTTTAAATTCATAATAACATTGAAAACCTCAAATTTGTTTTGAAAAGAGAATATCCACACAAATTTGGAGAAGTCATTTACGATAGTAACAAGACGCCTATACCACAGATTGGAGAAGGCATGACCAAGAGGCCTATGCCAGAGATCGGAGGCGGAAAAGGGAGGGACGACGGTGGTGGCCAGTGTGATTGAGGATAGGTGGGTTGATGACCAATCGTTGCCGAAAAGACATATAATCCATTCTTAGCGAGGCTCGATAGGATTGATCGTGTTTGCAGGTCCTTCATGGTGAAGTAGGAGGGGAAGTTTCAAAAGAGACAGAGTTATTAGTACAAAACTTATTGAAGTAGATTTTTGTTTAAAGCAAGAGTATGAAAGAGATCTTTAAGATGAAATTGACGATTTGAGAGAAAAGGAAGCGAAACTGTCGTTGTGGACCAAAACTGTAAATCAATCACCTAAATATGCCTAATATGTGCCATTGTAGGGGAGATTGTCCAGCCTGAGATTGGATGTGTTCGGCGTCTAATAATGAGTAGCAGTCGAGTTAGGATAACACTCAGAAGTGTTGATGTTTGCTTGGAAAGAGTGTGGTGGTGGCGCCTGTAGAGAGTGGTTGAAGCGATGCCAACACTTGAGAGTTGTGTGGTCACGCTTATCATATAGTTGATAGATCGTCTGATTGTCAAGTTCGTCTATGCAGAAATTTACACAATTTATTAATCTGACATAAAATGGAAGTATTATTTAGGACACCGGGCTCGTATGGTATTAGCTTAACCGGTCACTAAGGTGACATTTGAAGTAAGGACCAAGGATCGAGTCTCACCAGCAACAGTGTGGGAGCAACCTCTCAAATGAGGGGAGCTCATTGTGTGCAGTGAGCACTGGTCCCAGACCCTTCTTACAGGTTGAGTCACCATGATTTACCTCTCTCACAATCTTTGTCGGGCCGAAGGCTAGGGTGAGGGGCACCTGGAGTGAGCGATTTCACCTTTTTTATGGAGTAAGTATGTAAGACATTGTATAATACAAAGTACAAGGAAATGGAAAACAAAACCTATTATTAGTATTTAATATTTTTAAAATATGAAATTAGTATTCAATATAGTCAATAATATGGATGTGTATCTATGTGAAGGAATATAATACGGACTATATAGAAATTGGGGAAAAAATAGTATTCGTATTTAATAAATATTTAATATTAATATGGGTATTTTTTTTTTTATCAGGTAATAATTCGGGTGGAATAATCCTATCCGATAGCATCCTTGTGGATGAGATCTTGAAGACCTGGATCAATGTAAATGTCAAAACTCCTGGCAGAGCGGCAAACACTAATGAAGTGGTTTTTATTTGTTTACATGGAGATGCGGCAAACACTAATGAAGTGGTTTTTATTGGTTTACATGGAAATAGAAAAGTCGATGGATGATGTGACATGCTCCATATATACTACATACATAGGGATGTTCAGCGAGCTGAGTAGCTCGAGCTCGGCTCGGACTCGACTCGATGCAAGCTTGGCTCGAGCTTGTTTATTTTCTAAACAAGTCGAATATGGGCATATTTTTAAGCTTGGTTTAAATTAAGGTCGTCTCTTTCAATTTAAACTCGAATAACTCGAATTTTGTGAAAATTTTAAATTTTCCTTTAGGTTACTAAGTTTTGAGCAAGTAGGGTTACTTAAAGCTCGAAAAAAGCTCGGATCGAGCTCGTTCATTTTCCAAACAACCCGAGTATGAGCACATTTTTAAGCTCGAGTCCAAATTTAGCCTCGGTTCAAGCTGAATTCATTTCTAAACAAGCTGAATATGAACGTACAATACTCGGCTCGTTCGAACCGAATAACAACCCTAATATTGCGTACGCCATGTGGAATGAAGCATTTTTGTGAAGTCATAGGACGATTCGACTTCTGGTTTTATTGTAGTATAGATTAATAACCATAAACGAGTTAATTATCAATTAGCATTCTCAATTAAATTAGAAGATACTACCTTCGTCCAATAATACATGAGTTTTTAGAGGTAAATTTTTGTCCAACAATAGATGAGTTTTTATGTTTTCTAGGTAGGAAGTTGTAATGATTTTGTATTGGTTTGTGTGTTGTTGACTTTTTAAAATAATTTGATTGGTTAAAATGTGTAGTGGATGTTAAAAAAAAATTTATGAAAAAGTGCAATTATGATGTTTTTTTAAATGTAAAGTATTTTATTAAAACTTGTGCAAATTAAAGGCTAAAAGCCCATGTATTTTAGGATAGAGGGAGTAGTATATATATATCAAATTAAAAATGTGGTATTAACAACATGTGTCTTCGTAAAATATTTTTTTATACCTATTAAGAAGATTTTTACAAAAATATTGAAAAAATGCTAAAATTGTGATTTATTTATGATATTTTTAGTTAAATAGTTGAGAGAAACAAAAAAATAAAGGAAAAAATCGGGAAGAATTACTTTTAAAACAATATTGAAGGAAAACATTAAATTTAAATATGACATGACATTTTTTAATTGAAATAGGTTAGAGAAACTAAAAATATAGAAATAAATCCCTAAATAATTACGTGGAATGATGATATAATCAAACAAATAAAAAGTGAAGACATTGAGATTTGAAGACCATTTAATTCTCTTCCTTCCCCTTTACCAATTGAGCTAGATAACACGTCTATTTCAAATATCACTTAAAAATCATATATTACCTTAAATATACTAAATACTAGTTTAGTACCCGCACAAAAGTGCGGTTATTTTTTTAAAGTTAATACATTTAATATTAAAAAAATGTATAAAAAATTTTTATGAATTGGTTTTAGTTCTTATCAATTAATAACTAACAAAATCTTATCAATTAATAACAAACAAATTATATATTAATCTAATCTAATTAACAAATCCTATATTTCACCAAAAAAATTAATAAATCCTATAGTAATTAAAAAAAACAAATTCTTATCAATTAATAACAAATAAATAAATTTGAAAGTAGATGAATCATTTTCGAAGAGAAGCTCAGACTGCACATTGCCATATGGCCCGACTTGCATAAGAAGATCATTGTAGAACTGCATGCCCTATAGCTTTGTTGTGTCATCTGTCAACAAACAAATAAATTTGTATTGCTTAGACAAACAGGCTTCAACGGATACAAAATGTTGATATAATAAGAACTTACTTATAGTTCCATATGGCATTAATGGCTTATAGTTGAAGCTGAAAATCTGGGTCATGTTATCAAAGTTGGGATGTTGCACGATCAAGTACGTTCCACTGCGAATAGTTCATCCTGTAGTTGAAATTCATAATCGTGACCTTCACCCGCCAGTATTGCTTGGAGTTGAGCTTGCGATGCCAATGCACCCGGATTGGGCACATATGATTAGTGCATCGGACCAAAGGCGAATAGCAAACAAATAAACTAAATAAAAAACGTGATTAAGGAATTCAATCAAAACGAAACTAAAATCCAAAATGAACTCCATAACGAATCCGATGCTAATTTGCACAAACAAATAAACTAAATCAAAAACGTTATTAATGAATCACAAAACGAAGATAAATAAAATAATATTTAACGTACCTTTTTTTCGAAGCTTCCTATTATTATTCTCTATGGGCACCCTACCTTTATTATTTGACATTGTGGGCAATCTTAATTTAGCTCGGTTGAAAAAACTTTTCATACGACATACCATGAATCACTAACTAATATATAGAGGCGAAACCATGGGATCACCGCCGGATAAGATCGTTTAGCTTAACAAAAAAATCATAACTACCAGATACGCATTTTAAACTAATCGGCATATCATGTTAAAACACCGGCATATCTTTCATCAATTAAACTAATTGACATATAAAATCGTAACAACCGGATACACATTTAAAAACAATTAGTTAATTATTGTTAATTGAAATTGAAATTAATTAATTAACAAATCATTAAAAAAATCATAACAACCAGATATACATTTAAAAAAAATAATTGATAATTGATTATTATTAATATAATTAATTAAATTGCAATTAATTAATTAACAAACCATAAATAAAATAATAATAAAAATAACCTATAAAATCATAACAACCGGATACACGTTTAAAAATAATTAATTGATAATTGAAATTAATTAATTAACAAATCTTAAAAAAACAATCATAACAACCGGATACACATTTTTAAAAAATTAATTGATTATTGATTATTATTATTATTATTAATATAATTAATATAAGTAATTTAAATTGCAATTAATTAATTAACAAACCATAAATAAAAATAAATAAAAATAACCTACTTTAAAGGAGAAGTCGCCACATGGCGTAAATGACTTCTCCTTTAGTATTATAATATAGATATGTAAAAAAATAAAATTGTATTTTTTTTTTTTTGCCAGGGTGCTACCCTGGTTAAAATTGTTTATGCTTCTGCCCAATCAATCCAAATTGCTCATCTCAAAGCTGATAATCATCCATTAATCAACAGTCTTCCACTAAAAAATTAAAAAATCAAAGAATTGAATTTCCCTCTACTTTGATCCCAATTTGAAACCCTGATGAAAACTCCAAATTCCTCCTCGATAAATGGCGAATCCGAATCTCTTCACCCCCCAATCCCTCTAAATCGATCCCTTACTCACTGTTGAAATCCATGACGAAAACGTAACCCACTGTTGGATCTAAACCCCAAGCAATTCATGAATTGAAATTCTATGCCACATCTCTGAATTACTCCGCGGCGAATTCATATCCAAATCCGTTGACATACCTGAGTACAGCCACATGTTTTTAATCGAACACCAACACTAACTGAACACCGAACGCTAATCATTACTGTATAAATTACCCCTTGAATTGAACATTAATCAAATTCAATGGCATATTACCAGATCGAAGTTTCCAATTAACTTTGATCCGAGACACTAATTGAATACTCCTAAATCAGGATCTCTGAACTGAGCGTTGAAATCCTAATTTAATCCATCTCCTAAACCAGGATCTATACTAACCTTTTAGGGATATTTTTAGTGGAACTATTTAGCGTATTTTTGGGAATGACAAATTTCTATAGCAATTGTTTGAAAGGTTCACTAGGCCAGATTGACGTTCTAGACACAGACGGTTTTTTTGTCGTCTCCTGAATGCACTTCAAGGGACGAACAAAGTCTGGGTCATCACTTACAATAGGACCGGATGTACACCCATCCAAGGGAGCCTTTCAGGAGACGAACAATTACTAAGTTCGTCGCCTGAATACTAAGTGGAGGTTGACCAAGCCGTTGACCATCGATAAACATGGTGAATCAACCAGGATTGTCAGGTGCAGTCGTACCATCATCATTCAAGGGACGGACATATATATGTTCGTCCCTTGATTCAACTGTACTTTAAAAAAAAACATGTGACTCCGTACGTGTTTGGCATATATCGTCTTCTCCGGACAGTGGGGTTATTTTGCATCCTCTATTCTAGACAGTGAGGGCCGGGGTATTTGGCATCTCTTCCTCGACTTCCTTGCATTGTTCTTCACTTGCCCTCGCGCTCGATCAGGTGAGTCGTCTCCTTCCTTTCGATCGATCTGTTTGATTAATTGGTTTTTGTTTTGGTTCGGCTTGAATTCCAGATCTGTGATTCCAGATCCGAAACCCAAATCGGCATAGCCTCCATTGGTTTCATCCAGATCTGTTTCCTTTGAGCTAGCTGCTACTTCTCCTTGGCTTTGGGTGGCTTCCATTGCTCAATTCAACCTATTAGAACCTGTAGTTGTAGGAGAATGAGAAAAACCCCAATTTCATCCCCAATTTCATCATTGCTCAATTCGACCTCATCTCCTTCCTTGCATTGAGGATTCTCCTTGGCTTGGGTGGCTTCCATTGAGGATTTTATTTATAATCAATCTGCTAATACAGTGACAAAGTGACAATCTATTCATTTGGCCTCTTATGCATGACATCCATTTTACTTTTTACTCTTTTTGACACGGTTTTCAGTTTGCTCAAGTTCTCAACTAAAACTCAAGGCTAGAGATTTACTTCTTGGCTTCTCGTATTGACCAGTGCTCCTTGAAAAACGGTATCCTGAATTTTCGCTCTTTGTTACCTTTTCATTGGGATATTCTGTTATCATGTAACATCTTGAATGACAATAGCATTTCGGGGTAGTGATCTCTTAAATTGAGCTTTCTTGTTTAGGTAATTGGAGTAACCATATGCCTATTACTCATCAAATTTCATGCGAATCTCAAATGTGAATCTCAGCTTATCACTTGTCAGCATAAGAAGGCATGCATATTGATGATAGTTAACACTTCTTGCTGGTTGTATGCTGCTGGTTTTTGTTGCTCAACTTTCACTTTTTTCGGTTCTGGGCTCAAATTCTGATGCCATATGCCCTAGCATTTTGTATCCTAGTGATAAGAAAATTTGAGAAGCTGTTAGACACTTTGGTAGGTATATATATATATATTGAGAAATCAGGTCTTTTCCAACTGTCAGTCATGGGATGGGATGTCCAATTGTATGGTGTTTCTTATACTCCATGTTGTTCCGTCCATAGGCATGTCAGACACTTCCGATAGTTGGCCGAGCGGTTGTCCAGAAAAGTACCCATGGATTGGAGGGGATGAGCCATACGAACGTTAGGTAAACAAATTTCTTTTAATTTACTTTGTAATGAAGGCAAGAACTGATTTTGGTGGAGATGAATGTAATTCATTCATGATTGATGTTGTTGGAGAAGAATTTTTTGGCCTTAGCTTCTTTGTTCCCTCATTGGATTTCCTATGTTGTTGGAGAGGAACTTCTACAAATGATTTTTTTGCGTATCTTATTGGGCTGATTGAGATGATTGCGTACGTATGTTATTGAGTTGATTGTTGGTGCATTGTATTTCTAGATCGAATGTTGTTTTGTTCATAGGAATATTCATTTTCTAAAACATGGATGTTGATTTGTTCCTTTGGTACATATGACTCTTAAAATGAACTTATTTGCCTTTAAATCATCATGATACATTGTATGAATAATACCATGCTTATGAATATAATGTCATGATTCGTAGTGGACTCCTTATAGTGAAGAGATGGAGGAAGTGTCGCGGGGCAAAGAGAAGAAAAATCATGTCACGGCTGCTGAGGAGGATGATGCAACCAGTAGCGAGAACCCATTGCTCTGTTAGATGGTAGAAATCAACCAGGATCTAACCGAGCGCAACTAGAATCTAATTGTGCGGCTCCATGAAGTGGAAGAACGCAACCGGTGTCTAACGAAGAGCAACCAGGAGCTAACTGAGCGCAACCGGGCTCTAATCGAATGCAACTATCAGCTGGGAGAACTCGTCCTTTCATTTGCGAAGAAGTAGGCATGGCCTCCACCTTATGTAATCGTGTCTTCATTCATGTAATGTTTTTGTTCTCGTAGTCGGATTTGGTAACAAGGCAACTAGACTGTTCAAACTTAAGGCTTTTGTATCGTATTGTAGCTACTATGTCGGTTTCTCGAACATAACATTTCGGATATCGGTTTGTTGAACTTAGCATCAAGTAAAGTAGGTTTTGTATCATATGATTTGTATGTAATTGTTGCTTCAAGTGTGTTATGTTTGACCTACAAAATACAATGGGCCGTTACAATTGTAAATATGAATCACATAGATCCAGCCCAATTCAACAAACTCAAGTATCATTTGAGATTGGGATAAAGATTGTGATTGAGATTGAGATCAAGATCAAGACCGAGATCGAGAATGAGATTTTGGTTAATATATAAAGATTGTGATTGAGATTGAGATTGAGATCGATCAAGATCAAACTTTCATTTGAGATTAGGATCAAGATTGTGATTGCCATTAAGATCAATTCAAGATTGGAATTGAGACCGAGATTGAGACCGAGATCAAGATTGGAATTGAGATTGAGATCGAGATTGAGATCGAGATCGAGATTGGAATCGAGATTGAGATCGAGACTAAGATTGTGATAGATGTTACATATATGAGTTTCTAATTTTCGTTCGAGATTGAGATCGAGAATGAGATTTTCGTTATTAAATATAGATTTTGTGATAGATGTTATATATGAATTTCAAACTTTCATTTGAGATTAGGATCAAGATTGTGATTGCCATTAAGATCAATTCAAGATTGGAATTGAGACCGAGATCGAGATTGGAATTGAGATTCAGATCGAGACTAAGATTGTATAATATGAATTTCCAATTTATGTTTGAGATCGAGATTGAGACCGAAATCGAGATTGGAATCGAGATTGAGATCGAGATTGAGACCGAAATCGAGATTGGAATCGAGATTGAGATCGAGACTAAGATTGTGATAGATGTTATACATATGAGTTTCTAATTTTCGTTCAAGATTGAGATCGAGAATGAGATTTCGTTATTAAACCCTAAACCCTATAAAAACTAAAAAAAATCTTACAAATATTAAATATATGAATTTATATTTATACGAGTTCATATTTTTAAAATACCTAATGTTATATATAAAAAAGTTATATTTTTTTTATATAACCTTTATAAAAGTTATTATCAACACCTACAAAGTTACAAACATATAAATATCATATACACATAAATAAATAAATTGATGTATTTGGCGGGATAATATTCGGCCCAAATTTTCAGTGAAATTTTTTATCTCTAGAGTATTCAAGGGACAAACATAACCTCCATTCGTGTCTTGAATGAATTTCAATTAGGCGGGATTTTTCCCCCCAATTTTTTCACTGTAAGTTTTGAGGACGTGTCGTTCGGATGCCCACTCAATGTCTCTCATTTCTCAAGACGACTCTTCACATCCAAACCCGACATCCAAACCCTCCTCTCTCTCTCTCTCTCTCTCTCTCTCTCTCTCTCTCTCTCTCTCTCTCTCTCTCTGCCGACTCCTCTTCAATCCCCAAACCTTCACCACCAATTCTTGTCTCTCTCTGGCCTCCTCATTTCCACTTTCTCTCGACATCAAACCCCAAACCCTCTTCACACTCACCACCGCCGAGCCCGGCCTCCGTCATGCCACCAAAAAAGGGAAAGAAGGTCCACGTTCGCCCAAGGGGTACTCCACCACCGCCGAGCCCGGCCACCACTCCACAATCGGCCACCGCTCCACAACCGGCCATCGCTCCACAACCGGCCACCACTCCTCGGAGGTCAACTCGAGCTCGGGTGCCAACTCAGCCCGCGTCACCACCACCTCCGAGGCCAACTCAGCCCGCGTCACCACCACCTCCGAGGCCAACTCAGCCCGCGTCACCACCACATCCCAGCCCAACTCAGCCCGCGTCACCACCACCTCCGAGGCCAACTCAACCCGCATCACCACCACTTTGGAGGAGCCCTCGGAAGCCACCACCCCTGAAGAGACGACTGGTACGGGGTGGCTCTTCCTCGACTGGTACCACCCAACAGGCGCCTCCCCCTCTTTCAATGGCTGTAGCGGAAGATGAGACCATCCCCCCTCTGGACTCTTCTCCGTCTGTGGGTGGCGCACGGGCTCGGTCAACCACCCCTCCGGCCTCCTCTCACTCAGTCAGTGCCTCACGGGCACTGACTGAGTGCCCGTGAGGCACCCCTTTCCGCTGAAGAAGAGCCCCAGGAAGTCTATATACCAATCAGAGGTTGGTTTTTTTTATAATTTCAGAGGTTTTAGGGTTATTTGATTCCTCAATTTTTATAGGGTTTATCGTTGTTTGATTATTTCACAGAGATTTTCTGATTTAGGGTTTATCTTTGTTTTAGGGTTTTCTGATTCCCCAAATTTTAGGCTTTGTATGTGTCTTTGCTTATCTAATCGTTGTCTTCATCATTTGTAGAGAAAGGAAGAACTGTGGTGAGTAACAAGACTATGCAGATAGTGAGGGTCACTGGAAAGATAAAAATTTCATGGTCGGAGTTCCATGGAAACCCTGAGCTCAACCAATACAGTTTGCTGATAAGGGATATAGGGACTGTTGTGAAGACACATGTGCCAATGCTAGCGTCCTCCTTCGGGCAGCTTGAGAAGAAGCACAAGGATACGCTTGCCGCTTACCTGGATGTAAGCAAGTGTTCTCTTCCCTTGTACTGGATTGTATAATGTGTTTAATTTGCAAGTTGTTGTCAATAAATTGTATAATGTGCCTATGGATTTTATAATGTGTTATGGATTGTATAATGTTGTTAGTTTTAGGAGATTCATAGTAGCTTTTAGCTTTGTATTTGCTTTTAGGAGTTTCATAGTAGCTTTTAGTTTTGTATAATGTGTTTTGTATTTGTTGGATTGTATAATGTGTTATGTATTTGCTCTTTAATTTTCTGTTCTTCATTGTGAGATTGATCTTGAATGTTTCTCTCCACTGTCAATTCATTCAGTTCACTTGCATTCTCATACTTAGTTGTTCTGTGTTCATAGTAGCTTTTAGTTTCGTATTTGCTTTTAGTTTCGTATTTGCTGTTAGTTAGTTTCGTATTTGCTGTTAGTTAGTTGTTCTTGAAGCATGGTCCACCCATACCTCTTGAGTTCAAACTCCATCCTGAGCAATGGCGCTACCTTATGGAGAAGGAGTTCCTCGCCCCTGACAAACTGGTTAGCTTTTTTGTGTATTTTTCATTCAACCGTTTCCATAGCTTTACTGTTGTTCTCTGATGTTTATATGTTCTTGTGTCTTTGGAGGAAATAAGCAACCGCAACAAGCTCAACATAACTAAGAATCCCAAATACATCAAGCACCACTCAGGGCCTAGACCTGTGTGCTACCGGGCAGAGCAGCTGTACAAGGACGGACACTTGGCTCCTTTTGTGCAAGCTTCAATAGACGAATACCTCCAGGACGATGAAGACGAGTCGACTGTGGTGAGTGTGTACTGACTTTAGCTATCTCTGACTTGTAGGATGTCATTGCTGAGTTCCTTGGATGATTTTATTGTGTACGATGCTAATGTTTTCTTTGTTTTCCCAAGAAATTATGCAGCAGGCAATTGATGACTATGTGAGTTCGCGACCAGAGGAAGAAGACAATGATGTCCTACCAGTAGCTACTCAGTGTGAGATAATTGTCAAGGGCTTTGGAGAGAGGAGGGGCACTTCTGTACGAGGTAAACCAAGTTAGGATAAGGCTTTAAAATGAGTTGAATAATTGATCAGTTATATATATATATATATATATATATATATATATATAACTTGATGATTATATATATTATCATTACTATCAGTTATATATAAAACTATATAAGGCTTCAAAATGAGTTCAATTATATAAGAGCATGAAATCCATTTGATTTTAGGAACTTTACCATCATATTTTAGGAACAAATGTCATACTGTCATTTTCATGTTATCAATATGATTTTTTTACTTTTTATATCTATGTAATTTTCACTTTCTTTGCCTTCATTTAGGGATGGGCGCGGCTATCAGGAAGCCTCCAAGGAAGCGAGGGGCTGATTGGTCCACTCTAGGCCCGGCAAAAAGACGAGAGCTGGAAGACCAAGCCATGGAGGCTAATGAGCGAGCAAGGAAGGCTGAGGATGACGCCAAGCTAGCCAATGAAAAATATGATCAGATGAAGGACAAAATGGAGCACTTTGAGAGGCTGATGGCTCTGCACTTCCCTACCGAAGTGCAGGTTTGAGCACTTGGCGATCTAGGTAGGTGACAATTAACAAGAAATTGGTTGCAGCTTTTGGGTTAGTTTGTGCAACTTTTGGGTCACAATTCTAGACTTGTAAGCGCAGTTTGTGTTTGAACAAGTTGTTTCTAAACTTTATGTCCGTTTGTGTTTCAACTCAAGTACATTGGTAGGTTGTTTTGCTGACATGGGTGTTTGCATGGGTTGGTTGATGAACAAGCATGGTATTGCAGGTTTAATGTATGAACAATGTGGTTTTTATCTATGAAATGGGTGCTGGTGCACTCTATGTTGAATGCAGTGTTGTTTCTTTTGGGTTACATTTGGTTTTGGACAGGGAGCATCACAAAATGCAGCGTATATGCTGTTAATTTTTATTAAACTCAAGCCACAAACCTCAAACGACTAGGTTCCTATTAACTGAAGCCACAAACATTTTGAACCCAAAGTTGATCTCCAAAACTCTTAGGGCACCACAAACGATGTCCGTTGAATGGTCTGAAGGAGGTTCAATAACCAAATGTTCGTCACGTAAAACTTTGAGAGACAACATGACTAACCAAATGTTCGTCAAAACACAACATTAGTTCACCTTATGTTCGTCCCCTTAGTTATCAAGACACAAACTTTAGTGGTCGCCTCAACAATATAATCTCTGACAATGGCCTCGTGGGCCGGTGAATTGGATGTCAAATAAGGGACGGAGGTTCAATTGGTCCGTGTTCTAAGTGCTCTAGGTGCGCTGTATAAGGGATAAACCTCAGAGGACGAATGTACGTGCCTAGAGTTATTAGGCGTCCAAAACCCTCTTCAGGAGACGAAATTTGTCCGTATCTAGAACGTCAAACTGGCCTAGTAGTTGATCATTTGGATAAATTTCATTAGAATTTTTTTATTACTTGTCGTACTGGTTTTTTTAAATTAAAAATGATTTTGGGCTATTTCACCAAATATATCTTGTCAATACTCAATAGTATCACTCAATGAAAATATTGCTGAATTTGGCTTTTGCACAAAAACCAGTTCATTTTTTATTTTTTATTTTTACTTATTTCAATTCTATACCACCAAAGGTCTATAAATAGCGACTTCTATCCATCCAACTCTTCCCACAGCAACTCTCAATCACAAGCCCCAAGTCTTAACATCTATAGTTTCTCCGATCACTGGTCGATCATGTCACTCCCAATCTTCGCCACCAAATACGCCACCCGGCGCGGCATCCCCAAAGAGCGAGGCCACGTGGCAGTGTGCTCGTTCTTTCAAACACCCCACCCTGAAACCTTGTTCCTCCTAGGGCGGAAGATCGCTGCCGCCAACCGCAACGTCCAGGTCACGGTGTTCACCCCAGTCTCCTACGGGCAGTACCTCTACTGGTACTGGAACCCCGACGAGGACCACAACCTCCAGATCTTCCCCGTTGGCGACTGGGACTGGCCGGAGGCAACGCCTGTCGACTGTTGGAACGAACGACTCCGAGAGTACCTGGAGGATATCGGCGAGAACATGAGATGTAGCATTTCCCGGGCAGAGGAGAGCCTCGGGGAGAAGATAACCTATGTGGTGGCCGACGCCTTCCTCGCCGATGTCTGCCGGGGCATTGCCGAGGAGAGGGGCGTCCGTTGGTCCGCCGTCTGGACTACTTCTGCCGCCAGCCTCGCTGCTTATATGCACGGAGATGAAATTAGGCTTAAGAGTGGTTTATCTCTTCCTCGTAAGTTAATTTCTTATCTTATCTTAATCTTAGCTCAAGAGTGGTTCATAAGTTTACTATTGGCAATTTTAAGAAAATAAATAAATTAATGATATATGATATATCATCAAACTAATTAAATTGTTTGTATTGTATTTTTGTCTTTTAAGTAAACTTTAAGTTATTAAAAATTTTGTTTTAACTCTGTGATGCTGATTTTGGAGAAATTATTTTTTATCTTCTTCTTTAATTAGAAAAGAGCAGTTTTAATTTTGAAAAATATAAATTACAGTCAATTTTTGAGTAATTATTGCGAAATTGAATATATCGATGAAGGGTACTTTGATCAAAATTACATAATTCTTTTTTTTTTAATCAAATATAGAATTAATCTAGGTTGTTTCAATTTATCTCAAAATCTTTTATAAGATGGTTTTACAAAAGAAAAATTATAAAAGATGGTTTATTAATTAAAAAAAATAGTCTCGTTTAAAAGGGGATTTTTGAGAAATAACCCCAAAGTTATATATATAGGGTTAGGTTCGGGTACACACAACTCCAAAAGTGAGAAGGAAAGAAGCAACCCCATTGGTCGGTTTGCGTCCCTTCTTGCGCGCGTTCCAGTTATCCACGCGCTTTGCTCTCGCGCGCGCGTCTGAGTCACGCGCTCCACTATCAGATACGGAGTATATATTTTTAAAAAAAAAATGCCCTCTTGTCCAGTACAAGGACTCGAACACCCGGTTGATGGGTAGCAGAAGAAGTTTTAAGAGTAATTGCCATCCTGCCAAGTTGACTTCCATGTTCAAAGACCTTTTAATATAATTTAATCTAAGCTGTTAAAGTTTTTTCTTCTAAAAAATTCAATTCCATGTTTAATCACTTTTACGTTGCTTTTAATAATAACTTTTAAAGTTTTAATTCCGTGTTTAACTGTTTGTTTAAATTTCTTTTTGAAAGTTAATTAAATGTGTTGAACCACTTGTTTACTCTAAATTATTTTATGAACCACTTGTTTTAAAACACTGAACCACTATATATTTACTCTAAATTATTTCATGAACCACTTCTATTTACTTCGTGAACCACTTCTAATTATATGTGTTGAACCACTTGTTTTAAAACACCGAACCACTTCTATTTACTTCATGAACCACTTCTATTTATATGTGCCGAACCACTTGGTTTAAAACCCTAAACCACTTCTATTTACTTCGTGAATCACTTCTATTTATATATGCTGAGCCAATTGGTTTAAAACTCTGAACCACTTGGTATAAAAAACCCTGAAACACTTGATATTAAAACCCTGAATCACTTGGTTTAAAACCCTGAACCACTAGGTATAAAAAACTCTGAACCACTTGATATAAAAACTCTGAACCACTTGGTATAAAAATGCTGAACCATTTGGTATTAAAAACCTTGAATCATTTTGTAAAAAAATCCTGAACCACTCGGTATAAAAACTCTGAACCACTTGGTATAAAAACTCTGAACCACTTGGTATAAAAATGATGAACCATTTGGTATTAAAAATCTTGAACCATTTGGTAAAAATTTCTGAATCACTCGGTATTAAAACCCTGAACCCCTCGGTATAAAACCCTGAACCGCTTTGTATAAAAAAAGATTAACAATTACTATATATCAAGTAACAGTGAGGGTGGGATGATTAATATAATTTCTCAAAAAAAAAGATGATTAATACTCTGTATAAAGAACAGTAAGATAAAATTTGTGGAATGGAGGATTAAGTTGCAACTCAAAAGTCCTTAATTGGAATCATCATGTATTTCTCATATAAGAAATTAGAGATGTATTTGGATTCATCATTGCTGCTTCTTTAATCTTCACCTCCAATCCAATCCAATCCAGCAAGCAACTGAGAAACCAATCGAATCTAGGTGCAGGAGATCCGATTTGAAGATGGATCTGAGCGGGGTCGAAGAGCGAGAGCGGGATCTGGGCTTCCATGGCCATCCTCACTTCCAATGGCGGATGGGAGCGGGGACTTAGTTGTGGGAAAAACCGGATCTGGGCTTCCATGGAGCGAGAGCGGGATCTGAAGGAGAGAGGGAGAGCGGGCCGCCGGAGGACTCGGCGTGGTCGGGACGCCGGAGGACTGGGCGTAGCCGGGCCGCCGGAGGACTGGGCGTAGCCGGGCCGCCGGAGGACTGGATGTGGCCGTGCCGCCGGATCTGGAGCGAGAGCGGGATCTAGAGGAGAGAGGAAGAGCGGGCCGTCGGAGGACTGGACGTGGTCGGGACGCCGAAGGAATGGACGTGGCCGGGACGCCAGAGGAATGGCCGTGGCCAGGCAGCCGGAATGGATGAGGACGGGTGCTCAGAGATGGTGAAGCCATGGTGATTGGTGAAGCAGTGAGGAAGAAGGAATTAAGGAATGAAGCGCATGCTCTTTAACCCATAAAATAAAAGCGCGTGACCTACTTTTTAATTCTCCAATCAGATGACTTCTTTCTTTCTTACCACAAGCGCCTCTTCTTACTTGAACCCTTCCCTATATATATATATATATATATATATATATATATATATATATATATATATATATATATATATATATATATATATATATATATATATATATATATATATATATATATATATATATATATATATATATATATATAACTTTTAATTTAATCATCTATCATGTTAAAAAAATTTACATTAATTTTATTAAAATTTAAGTAAATTTTAATCATCTCTCATGTTAGAAAAGCTAGGTTTAGTGTTTATAAAATGATAATCCCTCCTTTAAGAAAAACATGTCGTTTTAATTAGTAGTAAAATCTTGTTAAGAAAAACATGTCGTTTTAGATATTTTGGTGTTCATTTTTCAAAATTACTCTTGCAATGATTAGAGATTTGTTAGTTGTATTTTCAATAAAGTGGAAAAGTAAAGTAATAATTAGGGGTATAAGTGTATTATTGTTTGTTATTATTTGCTTTCTTAAAAAAATGTACAAATGTCTAAAACGACATATTTTAATTAACGGATGGAGTATTAAAACAATGGAGACATAAATAAATTGTTTAATAGAAACCTCCGTTCCATTTTAAGCTAGTGATGTTTGGAGTTTAGAGGTAAAACTCTATAAAAAAAAATTCATTAAAAAATTAATATTTCAAATTTTTTTTATATCTATGAAAGTTAATTTAGGGGATCAAATTTGAATTTTGCAGTACGTTCATCACTAATTCCAATTTCAAAACCTTGTATTGTTTGCCTCAGAGATGCCGGCAATAGGGCCACTTATAATCCCAGATGTGGTGAACCCAATAGAGATCCTGAACAGGTCATCGGCGGTCGTCGGAATCTATCAGCCGGTGGATAAGTTCCTCCCCGGATTCCCTCCCGGCGTACCCCTCCTGCATCTGCCCCAAGGCTCCATTACTGACCCCAAAGACTTTGAGTTTTTCCACTTCGCTAAGATGTTCCACGACATGGTCCGCAGCCTCCCCAAGGCGGAAGCCGTCATCGTCGACTCCTTTCCGGGCCTCGAGTCCTCCGTCGCCAACGGCCTCCTCGGCCCCAACTCCCACCTGGGCGGGCTCTTCTCCCTCACCCTCCCCTTCCCTCCTGTCGTCGACGAATTATTGGAAGACCCGGAGGGCATCTTCCCGTGGCTCGACGCCGCCCCGGCAGGCTCAGTCCTCTACATCAACTTACTAGGAAGTACCGATTTGGAAGCCACACCGGAGAGTGAGTTCCACGCGCTCGCGGAGGCGCTCGAGGTAACAGGGGTGCGGTTCCTCTGGTACGTGGCCCCCACGTGGCCGCGCGTGAAGCTGCCGGAGGGGTTCGAGGAGAGGACGTCCAAGAGCGGTCAAGGGAAGGTGGTGAGGATCTCGTGGGGCCTCATGAGGCTCATGAAGCGGGAGAGGGACGTGGTGAGGCACGCGGCGGTCGGGGCTCAGATGAGGCCGAGCGCGTGGTGGCAGGTTGCGGAGAGCGTGGCCGCCGGGAAGCCGATGATATGCAAGCCCGCCAACTTCCAGGTGTACGACCAGGCGTTGAACATGTCGCTGGTGGAGCGCGTGTGGGGGATCGGAGTCGAGTTGGAGGGGTGGGCGTTGACGAGGAGCACAGCGGAGAAGGCGCTCAGGAGGGTGATGCTGGAGGAGGAAGGCCGGAGGATGAAGGAGAAGGCTTCTACACTGAGGAAGCTCGCCGAGGAGGATACTCATGGCAGCTCTGCTCAGACCTTGAACAAGTTCATCGCCTTGGTCCTCACCAAGTGATATGATCGATCGATACATTGATCGATCAAAATTAAAAATAAAAGTGATAGTCGAATGAATAAACTAGCTAGCTCGTAAATAATAATCGATTTTCTGGGTCCGTTCGAAAATCGAATTTCTACGGTATGAACCATAAATAAACAAAATGGTTAAATTGTGTCACTACTAGAATTCTGTCATTTAACATCGGTTCATTAACATCAGTTAGAAAAACTGTCATGTTAAACAAATTTTTTACATCATTATTTAAAATTGAGATGTCAAAAATATAAAAGACATTACCCTATCTTTTTTGGCCGATGTTAAACCTTTTTTTAAAAAATGATTTGCAAAGCGCGAATTGTAATATTGAATTTTGAAAACCCGCGTAAGTAAATTCGGCTACTTGGAAAACACAATCCGAAAACACAACCTTTCTTCCCCAAAACCTCTCTCTCTCTCTCTCTCTCTCTCTCTCTCTCTCACCTTTCTTCCCAAAAACCAGATCTGAAAGCAACCCCGACCCCGACCTCCTTCACTCTTCTCGTCAATGGAAGCGAACTCTAACTAGCGGCCGACCAGATCCCGTCTCCGGCTTCCATCTTCCATCTTCGGCTTCCTTCTCCTATTTCCAGGTATGTCCCTTTCACTCTCCTCTATTAATATCTAGATCTGGTTTATCGAAACCCTATCCCCTTTCACCTCTCCTCTCGGCGGCTCCCTCCTCGAAATCGAGCAGATGGTGATCTTTCTCCCCATCGTCGGGGCCTCCTCTAGTCTTTCACATGCATATCGCCGGCTCCGTCGCCAAAATCGAGCAGTATGCGACCTCTCCTCTTATCAGTGCCTCCTCTAGTCTTTAACACGTCTATCATCGGCTCCCTCCTCATATTTTTAAGCATCCCCAGTTCAAGAAAAAAACCCTAGAAAACCAAAACCTATTTTGATGGGTGAGTTTCAGGAGAGATTGAAAGGGTTCATAAACAACAAAGCTACTGCATTCAGTTAAAGCTTTTGTGGGCTTTCAGTCTCTACATTGTTGCACTTAAGGGTTTTTGGATATCATTGATAACATGCTACTGCATTCATCACTGCATTTGGAACTTAAGAGCATTAATTGATTGAACATTTTTATAAAGCAATTGTAAAACAATGTTTCCCAGTTACCCCTTGAATGATGCTGCTGAAACAGTAAAGGAGATTGGAAATTCTCTCAGAAGAGTTATGGGAGGAACAAGTGGGATACTGTATGCACAATTTGAGCTCTCTATTTTATTTCAGTTAAAGCTTTATTTGAGCCATCTTCTTGAGTCTCCTCCCCTCCCCGTGGCCTGGCTTAGTTATGAGAATCTGTTTCCTTTTCATCAGATATGAAATATTTGCCAATGTTGCATGTCTACAGCTAAAGACAGACGGTGAACTTACACCAAAGCATTGTAAGTACATCACTATGCATTTTCTTTTCTTTATTTGCTATTTAGCTGCTTTGTCCTCATTTGGTCCCCTTATCAAACTTCCCAACCTTGATCATAGAATATGTTTCCTTTCAGGGGCTTCTGCACTAGAAGCTGGAATTAGTTCCGTCAGTAAATATGGAGGGGCAAAAGCCGGTTACCGCACGATGTTAGATGCTCCTATTCCAGCATTGACAGTTGTTCAGGAGGTTACTCTTTACAGTATGCATCCCTTGTTTCATACTGTAATTGATTTATGTGGCAAAATTAATACTCTTCCCATCATAAAATGCAGAGACTGGAGGCTGGGGATAATCCCATGGATGCATTTGTTCTCTCTTCTCATGCAGCAACTGCAGGGGCTGAGTCCACTAAATAAATGCAAGCACAGGTTATATTCGATCTAGTAATTAAAAATTAACTATTATGTCTGTTTTCTTTCGGTTTTGTTCCTCCTTTTCGCAAATGCTTATCTTTGTACTGTTCCTTTCCTTGCTTGAATTTCTCCTTGGATAATTAGGAGTTGAATTTTGTCCTAGAACAAGAATAGAAAATATGCTAATTATGATTGAGTCAGAAGTAACTTTAAGCATATTGGAAATCACAAATCCACTTAACTAGTTCCTGATACTTACAAACTCATTTTGTTCATTTTAGGATATCATTATTTTGGAAATCTCATATTCTCTGCAGTAAGCTTGTTAAACATTACCTGAGTAAGGCAGCTAAATAGATCCACTTGATGCTTTCCGCAAAATATTCTAGCTTCTAAATAAACTCGTTAAACATTACCTGAACTGAACGGTGTGAAAATTTTGGGGATTGACAAAGATTTTAACTCCCCAACCCTAAAATAATCCACTTGATGTTTTCCGGAAAATGCGGGTTAAGAAGCTTTGAAGAGATTAGCTGCTGCTGGTTCTATCAAGGGAGCTTTACAAGGTCAGGAGTTGAGGGGACTTGCAGTGCGTCTTGCAAATCACGGAGAGTTGACACGACTAAGTGTAAGCAGAAAATTGGCAAGTACAACTTATTGAATATATTCAACCTATTGAATATTCCCAGCCTAACAGACAAGAAATATTGGCAAGTACAACTTGGATTTGAAGAAGTATGATCTTTTGTGATTTAATTTTATGTCTTCAACACATTGAGATGTTTAACCTCTTATTTATTGACTTCTGTTAGTTGCCTATTGCAGGCAGTTATATGTGGTCTTTATATTTCAAATTTATCGTTATATGTGTCAGTTTCAGTTTGGAGTTTAGTGTACTCTTGAAATTCAGTGCAATTTAATGGTCAGGGGAAAGCATGATCATGAATCATGATGAAGATGCAACCTTTCTTCGAACCTAGCTTTTCTTAAATCCCCAAATAAAAGCATGACATTTTAAATGGAAATGCTTGTACTCCTCTGCGAAAGCTGTCCTTTCTGAAAAAATGGTGAAAGAAAATGCCTTTCTCTTTCCTTCTTTGGTGGCTAATGTTATTTAAATTGCAAAGGATACAAGTGTAGATGAGTCAATAGATGATCAAGGTGTGACAGAGGGCAATCATCGATAAAGTCCTCCTTCAACACCATCAAATCAGTCAAGTAGCTCAACTCAAAATTCATCTCCATCATGTTCATCATCTGAATGACCTTCAAGGAGATTTAGATCTCTTAGAAATTACTCCCTCCGTATCGTAATACTTGTTGTTTTAGAGTGTTAAATTTGTATCAAAAAACTTGTTGTTTTAGCTATAATTATTGTCTTTATAGGTAATGATTGCTCTTTTTATAGGTAATAATTAGTCCTTTTAGGTATTTTAAGCTATAAAAGTAAAGTAAAGATAGGTTTTATTAATAAGTGTGCATAGAGCTAAAACAACAAGTATTGCGATACAGAGGGAGTATTGAATAAAAAAAATTATATAATTTTTACCTTTTTAAAGAAAACATACTTAAAAAATGTCAATTTTTTAAAAGGGGCTTGAAAAATCAATTAAAAATAAACTGAAGGAGTATATACATTTTATAAAGTTGAATTATTGGTGGATATATTTATAGACGGTATCTTTTATTGGTCTCGTGGAAGTCATTTGATCAACTAAAATGAGAGCCAAGACTAGGAAAAGTGACGAGTAAGGATCGCCTGTGACCCAATATGTGACCCTATGTACACCCTTCATTTAATTGGTCCTCCTGTCTACCTAACTAAAACTGCATTTTAAAAAGAACCATGATACATTTACACTAGGTGTAAAATTTTAATTTTACACTACAAATACTAACATGACATGTGGCAAAAAAGTTATGTAAAAAGTAACCAAGCCTACAAGTCTAGCTCTTCCTTCTTTTATTGCTCATGATAACCTATGTTCACCTCTCATTACCCACCCATTTGGGTCTCATCCAATACAAGTTTTCATTTTATTTTAAAAAACTATAATATATAATATGATTAAATTGAATAAGGGAAGGTCAAAATCCCGCAAATCTCGTCCCGTCCCGATCCCGGTGGGATTTTGATAATATATATATAATACCGGGACGAAAAGTACTCGTCCCGCAAATCCTGTCACGTCCCGCATATACATAAACTATATATGATTTACTCCGTGAAAAAAAAAAAAAAAACATTTGCCCTCTATTCTTTTCTTTTTTTTCGGTAAAGTTTGCCCTCTTTTTTTTTTATTCTTTATTTTTTTGGTAAAGTTTTCCCTCTTTTCTCGTAGCTATTGTTCGAAACTTCAAGAGAGACGATGGTTCTTCTTCCTCCTCAAGACAAGGTTCTTCTTCCCTGTTGCTGCAATTGTTATTCGACAATGGAGCAATTTCACCTTTGTTGCCGCTATCCTTGTTCGACGATGGTTCTTCTTCCCTCTTTTCTTTGTTTTTGTTGCCGTTATCCTTGAGGCAAAGCCACCGCCTACGAAGCCGGGAGACGAAGCCACCACCGCCAAATCTGAGAGTGAAGTTGACAATGACAAATCTGGGAGGCAAGTCGATGAGAATGAAGAGGTTTTGGTTCTCTGAGATTATTTTACTTCTTTGGATTTCAAACTTTCCCGGTAATCTAGTTTATTGAATTTGCTGAAATTAGTCTACGTTGTTGATTTAGGTTATTAAATTAGGGTTCTTTAATTTAAATTTCAGAGTTTTTTTTTTTACCATTATTCAAAATCAAATCGAAATCGATGTCAGAGTCCAATTTCTCTGAAATTTATCAAATTTGTAGCTCTATTGATTATCAAGTTTATTAGTGTGGATTAGTGAAACCCTTTGTCAAACAAGGTTCTAGATCGATTTCGACTAACCTATACTTATTATGACTTGTTGAAGTTTGTTGTTAGGCTATTGGTTGGGTTACTTTTCAATTACAGAAAATAATCTGATGTCTTTCAATGTTAGCTGATAGGGAGTTAACTTGCTGAATTTTGCTTGCACTTATAGAAAACACCTGATCTTTGTCAACTAATTAGCTGATACTTATTATGATCATTACAACATCCCAATCTCAGCCATGTATTTTGTTTTCTGAAATCTTGATCTCTGCTATTCTATTGGTGATATATTGATATTGTTTCTCCACACTGTTTCAAGTTTAGTGTGCCATATCTTGATATATGCTATTCTTTTGATTTACTGTCATGTTATAACTTAGCTTGGTTATTCTTGTTTTATTGGTGAACTTTCATAGTTCAAATTGATTGTTTTAGTTCATCTAAGAGTATTTATTAGAGTGTTGTCATGATATCACTAATAAAGCTTGGCTTATTAGCTCAATCGGCACAAAGATGTGGATTCGAATCACATATAAGCCTATATAACCATCTATATCGATTAAGAGTAGTTGTGATTGTAGAAGGAAAATGCCCGAATAAATGAAAGGTTGCCAACAACCATGTCAGTTTAAAACATATCCAAACATTATACAATTACATGTTTCCCTTCCAAGGGAAAAAACACAAAATAATCATCAATGCCTATACTGTCAACAAAAGTTTCCCATCCAAAGCAAAATACAGTAGGAGAAAGGCAATTCCATGGGTAAAAACACAAAATAATCTTCAATGCCTATACTATCAACAAAAGTTTCCCATCCAAAGCAAAATACAGCGGGAAAAAGGCAATTTGATCTTCAAGGTATATACATCGTCCCAAATAAGTCTCCTTCTAAGCTATATTCTGGAATGGGCCGAGCATGAGAAAGCTTCACCTAGGTTGAACCTGCCATTATCATAGTTCTGGTAAATGCTTTGAGCTAGTAATACTATAAAAAAAAACACATATCCAAGAGCATAATTATGATCTCCTTCCATGTTTACCTGAGGCACTCCAAGCCTAGTCAATAATGCTGTGTGACTAGGTTGACCAACTAGTGAGCTAATATACATGTTCCCTTGTGTGTAATCTAAAGATGTGGAATAGGTGTGCATAGATGGATCCCATGGCTAGATGAAACAAGTTGATCCCATAGTTGAATGGCTCCCCTGTAAATGGAAGAAGTGAATAACTAAAGTGTAATAAGACAAATAATAAAACAAGTACTATAAAAGCAGTATGTCGGTAACTTCAATTGAAAGTACCAAATTATGATGAACTTATATTAAACATGTTCAAGAGCAACTTGTAAATGGAAGAAGTGAGTGCATAAAGTGTAATAAGACAAATAATAAAAAAAGTAGTAAAAAAGCAGTAAGCCAGTAACTTTAATAGAAAGTACCAAATTATCATGAACTTATATTATACCTATTCAAGAGCAACCTGTAAATGGAAGAAGTGAGTACTTAAAGTGTAATAAGGCAAATAATAAAAAAAATAGTAAAAATGCAGTAAGCCAGTAACTTCAATTGAAAGTATCAAATTATCATGAACTTATATTATACCTGTTCAAGAGCAACCAAATCACTATGACATAAGTCTTTGTTTTGCTTATGCCTTTTGCTTTTGTTTGTTGCTTTTTCAAGAGCACTTATTGGCCTCTTACTTGATTGAGTTCCAGATTTAGGCTTCGGTTTCACACCTCTAACTGTCTGTATCTTACCATTCGCACTAACATCCATATCATGATTTTCCTCATTTCTTCCCAAGTGATTTTGCAAGCTGGATTGCAATGGTTTTTCATTGTTCCTTGCATCAATTTCTCTCATCAAATTAAGAATGGTCTCTTTCACAAGGGTGTACCCATCTTCAATTTCTGCAGCTCTTGCAAATAAGCGAAAGGATCGACGAGATAAGTCCCTGTAGCGCCTTCTCGTTGCTGTTTTAGGATCTTCCTAATCAACATTTGAACTCTCACAAGTAGCTTTAGTGCTTCCTCTATTAGCATCTTTTGTCCACCTTTTCAAAATGTACTTGCTAGGAATTTTAGGAATTTTTCTATGAGAGAAAACCTTGAATATGTGACTACACAACAAACCAGCAAATTCAAATTTCCTACAAGTACAACAAACGGTTCCTTCTCTATCACCATAGTAGGAGACAATGAAACTGCAATGCTTACCAGGAGGTGTGACCATATATTTTAAAGTTTTTCTGTATCATAACAAACCTCAAGATGATAATCATAGGCTAAACATACTTGTTCCTGGAACAGCACAAACACTTCCGGTGTATAAACACTCGCAGCATGCTTCAGAATTGCTATTTGAAACCATAACGCTGATTTACTTTGGCTTGCCTTAAAATCTGCAAACATCTCACCATAGCGTCAATCATCAAGTAGTCGTTGAAAGTTTTCAAAAAATCTTCTCAAATCATGCTTATAACTTATATAGCCCTTGATGAGTTTGTTCATGCTTTCACTTTGTTGAGTAGTGACCATGTCTGCACAAAATGTATCTCGTCCATAAACTAATTCCCACTTTTCTTTTATACTGAACATTCTCTTCAGCCAGTTATTATCTTGTAGCTAATACTTTTCTAGCATTTTACTCCAAGCATCCAAAAACTCTTCCTCGTACTCATAATTGTATATACAATTACTAAAATCTCGAGAAAACTCAGGATTGTACCTTGAGAAAACAGCATACAGATGAATCGCAGCATTCTGAAAGATGTGCCAAACACAAAGACGATGACGAGTCTTTGGCCATTGGAGATGAAGAGTTGTTGACATTGCGATATCTTGATCTGTTAGCATTGTCTTGGGCAATTTGCCTCCCATAGCCCTGGAAAAAGTGTCAAATAACCATACAAATGTCTCAGATTTCTCATCATATAATAATGCAGCCCCAAAGACAGTAGTTTGCCTATGATGATTCACCTCGACGAATAAAGCAATTGGTCGACCATCCTTATGCTTGCGATATGTTGTATCTGTTGTGAGCTGAATCTGCCATGTTTTACAGTAACTTTTATATCGTTTTCTGCATACATTTCATGCATTTGGGCTAAGATAATACAAAATCTATGTAGTTTATGCTTATTTGCCAAATTATGGAATCTACACCAGTTTCTGTTTAATTTCGCAGAATTCGAGGCAATTTACAGCAGTTCTAAGAAAGGTTGGAAATGCTCGGAAATCAACTACAGAAGTTCAAGGTCAAGAAGCAGCGAAACCAGGACGAATCAAGCCGGAGCCCAACTTTACTCGATCTCGAGTTAATCTACTCGATCTCGACAAAGAATGTCCGAGCACACCTAGTCGAGCAGAGCATGATCGAGGAAACTGAAGACGAAGCAACCCGACTCCGGGAGCCTTACTCGATCTCGAGTATACTAGTCGAGAAACCCTGATGCCATGTCTGGAGTCGAGGAGCTGTGCCAAGTCGAGAAGCCGAGGACGGAGACGCCGAGCACCACCTTACTCGATCTCGAGTAAACAACTCGATCTCGACAAGATCGTCAGCGCCAATCCGAGCCAGTGTCGAGAAAGAGTCCTCGACCAAGACCAGCCAAGCCATAGTCGACGACATCTCTACTCGATCTCGAGTAGTCCTACTCGATCTCGAGGAGCCGCGTCCCGAAGCCGCGTTACGCGGTTTTGTTGTCCTACTCGGATTTGGATTGCTTGGAGCCAAAGATTGCCGAGTTTGGCCGAGATCTATCAACATCTATCTATGGAGAGAAGACCTATCAACACAAGAAGACTTACCTACTTTAGATATAATTTCCCCTTTTGGATTTAATTCCTTTATTGCATTTATTTATCATTAAGCTTTTAGATATAGATTTAGATATAGATAGAGATTTCTATCCTTGAATAGCAAGGAGTAGAAGGCTA
The DNA here is from genome assembly GCA_963922045.1 of Persicaria maculosa. NCBI lineage: Eukaryota > Viridiplantae > Streptophyta > Magnoliopsida > Caryophyllales > Polygonaceae > Persicaria > Persicaria maculosa. Next base: position 10,751,858 of record OY998256.1, on the reverse strand, counting down.
TAAATAAAGCCTTAGGGGCTGAGCATTAGGCATCTTATTCCAATTCAATTCACAAGTTAGAGAAGTAGTCCACAGAGACGGTTTAGGAGTTCAAAGGTTTTAGGGTTTTGGCGTTCAAACGAAAGTTGGAGTGCCGGGATTGTAAAAGCTTTGAATTTAGTTTAATGCAAGTTTCTTTTCATACATCAATGTCTGTTATTGCGATGAAGAGCAAGTAGTCCACCCACTTCTGGGGCTGGGGTGAGCCCGAAGGTGGCCATGTGAGGTAATGCGGTAAAGGTACGATCTTGTTGTGCGATTCGTCTTCTATCCCTATGAGCATGATTCTTTTGCGAGAGTTGAAGGTGATCCTTGTTTGTGTTATTGAAGCGAAAGTGATCTTAATGCAACTTGGATTAATTATGTGAAAAGAGTTAGTAACAATTAGGGTTTATGCGAAAGCCTCTATATTCCTATTTGTTAATAACGAAAGTTATTTGATGGAAAGCATGATCTTTTATACCTTTATATGTTACTTTTCATGGTTATCGTTGCGGTGTTGATACCCTGGCTTTGGAAGTTCTTTATATATTGATTTATTTCGTCGGAAATCCGCGATTCTGTGTTCGAAGTTTGCATCTTTAAATTTCTGTCTTTTTAGTCGATCTAGAGCAGTGGTAGTCGATCTCGAGTTGGCGGTAGTCGAGATCGAGTAGGGTTAGTCTAGATCGAGTTACTGTTGGTCGGTTTCTGTTTCTGTGGTCGATTATGAAGTTTCTGTCGTCGCTGTGTTTAGTCGATCTCGAGTAGCTGTTGTCGAGATCGACAAGCTTCTGTCTTTGCTTTTATTTCTGTCTTCGTTTGTTATTTCTGTCCTTGTTTCTTCTTTTCTGTTTGCTTTTCTGTGAGATTTACAGCTACCTAGGATCCGCTGACACGCTTCCTCGTGGATCGATCTTGACTTCCCACTACTACATAGAGAGGAGGTCTTGTAATTATTTGCTGGGGCGCGAATCTGGTTTGATCTATTTCGTTATATTTCATACTCGATTTCCTCCTCATAACAGTATCAAAGCAAACGACGTCGCCAAAATCCTCATAGTCATCCATAATTTTCGCATCAGCCCAAAAGATATATATTAGTTATCAAATCATCTTCATCCACTTGAATAGCGTAAAAGAAATTAGGATCTTGTACTTTCATTCTTTGCAAGTACTCAAGAACACCACCAGTATCCCCTGGTTTTATTTCCAAGCTACGCTTACTACGCAAATAGTTCTTATAATCCACATGAGAAAATCCAAGATTTTCATGACCTCCTACTTGTCTTGCCATGAACTCAAAGGCCTGTTTTGGAGCAATTCCAGAAATTTCAGCCAAGTCAACTTCTGATGCTTGAGATGTCGACATTCTCCGATGTGATCTAAATAAATGACTCTTACTTGGCCTTGCCAGTGTATGATTATGATCAGCAATGAAGTTGACAATACGATGTTTTCCCGTTTGCCGACAACTTATCCTTAACATGGCCAAACAACCGAATCTTGTCTCCGCACGATGGGGTCTATAAACATCATCTCGTTTGTCGTGTCTCCGTTTACCTTGGCACGAACAAACAAAAATTATGTCCAACACTGCCCCTTTGTGTTTGTGAGTTGTACTTCTTCGACCAGAAAAGCCAACCACCAAAGCATAAGCATCGTAGAACTCATAAGCTTCATCTTCGCTTTTAAACTCCATACCAACTCTTGGAATAATCTCCTCAGATAACTTTGAATGGATTTGTTGCACCATTTCATCTTCATGATAAGAAAGTGGCAAATCTCCATCTTGCTCGAATTCAAGACGGCGGCGTGGCTGCGTTTCTTGTATATCCATCTCTATAGCCTTTAAATAAATTAAATTAATCAATGAAAATGAGTCCAAAACAAACATTCCTAATAAAATCAATGACAGAAATGATTTGGTTAGCATTTATAATTACAAGTTCACAACAATGATACTAAAATTGAACATGAATCTATGATTTTAGAACTTTGCCTATAGTAATCACCCAACTCCTGTTTTCTTTATAAGTGCAAGTTTATTCCATTTTCATACAAATATAATCCAAGACAAAGGTTAGGTGGATAAATTATAACCTAAGGCACTCATAATCTTAAGATTCATGAGGTGCAACTACCTACCTATCCTATTTAATCCATCAAAACATAGTATGGAAAAAAGGAAAAGTAAGTGAAACTTATAATGGGTTACCCAGATGATTCCCTCATAAGCTGATAAGCAATTATACTATTGAATTTCAGGATGGCAGGAGAATCAATATGTGAAGTTTATTCTCTGCAATAAAAAAGAGTAAATGAGTCATAAGTGAATGTATGAAAGGGAATGTTCTAAGAGGCAGTGAGTAAATTGGGAGGGAAAAGTACTAATGAGGACAAAAAGAGAGGGAAAAGAGGGCAAACGCTTCTTTTTTTAAATTTTTTCTTCTGCAATTTTGTTAAATCGAAAGTTTTACCATGTAGATAGGTGGACCAATTAAATGAAGGGTGTACACAGAGTCACATATTGGGTCGCAGACGATCCTCACTCAAAAGTGACATATCAGGACGTTATACTCGATTGTCTGTGTTCTATATATAATTAATTTGGAGATGAATCCATCCAAATATTTTTTTTATAAGAAAAACAAAAGGTGAGAAGAAGTACCAAGATCATCATCGTACATATATATAGTCATACTAAAAACGTTTTGAATATATGTGGCTGTAAAACCATTCAAGCTTCTAATCTTATCTTTTCTCTATCTCAATTGGCTTTATATTTTCAAGTGGATATTTCCAGTTTAATCATCATCAACCCAAATTTTTTGAAGGGGAAGCAAAAACATTCAAAGAGAAGCAAATTAAATCAATGCAAAATTTTGCCAAATCGATTTAACAATTTTTTATATAAAAAAAAACCCATATTGACCATCATCAACCGAAAACTTTTGATTTTAGGAAGAGGCAAAGAATTGGTCAACAAATAAGGTAAAGGAGGAGGTAGGGATACTTACAGCATCTCGATAGTTTTCCCATTTTGAAAATTTTGGAAAATTTTAAGAACAATAATTTTGACAGGATCTTCCATTCTTGCATCATTCAATATCTCAGAGAATGACGGAATGAGTTTCTCAAAATTAAGAGAAGAAGACATCGATGGAGGCTCGTCAGTAGCAGTGCGGCGGTCGCCGCCCTCAGATTTTTCAACCTCCATTACGACTTCATCTCCTCCTCCTTCTTCTAATCCCCTTTCTTTCTCATCTTTTGCACTTAACATTTGAATGAGTTGGTTCATCTGTTTCTCCAATTTTCCAGTTTGGCTCATTTTTACTTCCTCAAACTGCTGCATCACTTGTGTAAGAGTGTGAAACGTACGGATCCTCCAGGTGTGTGACAGAGCCCTCCATTGGCGGAGGAGACGTGGCAAACAATTCTTTTTATGCAACATGGTAATCCATATAATAGAAAAAATCCCACAACCCCGACAATGCTCCTAACAGCTTCAGGCTTCCGTTAATCATGTACTCAGCAAGCGCTCGCGTCTCAACAGTCATCCCATCAATTATGCAAATAATCATATCTCGAATGCTGAATTGATAACCCCATGAACCAAGGTTGTCAACATACTCATGCAATCTAGAGAAGTATTGGTGAAAGTTCTTGTCTTCAAATTGCGCTAATCTCAACATCTTAAAAAGTTAGTAGCAAGGATGTTATGAACCGTAAGATAGGTTCACAACGAGTTAGGTATATAAACAAAAATCAATAAATACACAAAACAAAGAAATAAACTTGATTCCCCGGCAACGGCACCAAAATTTTGACGGGAGGAAATCATTGTGTCTCCTGTCAAAAGTAAAACTCAAACCTACAAACTAGTATAACAAGTAAGTAAGAGGTCGATCCCACAGATAATCAAGTATTTCGATGCAGTGTGTGTTTACCACACTGCAAATAAACTAGTATATCCTATGATTTACGACTGTTCGAACGAACGACTCCAAGAGTACTTGGAGGATATCGGCGAGAACATGAGATGTAGCATTTCCCGGGCAGAGGAGGGGTCGAGGAGAAGATAACCTATGTGGTGGCCGACGCCTTCCTCGCCGATGTCTGCCGGGGCATTGCCGAGGAGAGGGGCGTCCGTTGGTCCGCCGTCTGGACTTCTTCTGCCGCCAACCAATAAAACCCGTGTTTTATTGATAGGGTCTATTTTAGTCCTGTTTTAAGTAGATATTTGCATACTATTTTAGAGCATTTTTACATGTTTTATAGTTTATTTGTTATTATTTAATTTTCGTAGTCTACACCCGTATTTTATTGATTTCAAGTATTTGTTATTATTTTTAAATTGGACAACTTATACAAGGGAAACAGTTTTCGGCTACATAAACTAGTAACTACGTGAGCCGGTGAATTGGAATGAGGGTTGGCTATGGGCTTAACTAGTGCTGCTGCTATTAATATTATATATATATATATATATATATATATATATATATATATATATATATATATATATATATATATATATATATATATATATATATATATATTTATAATATTAGATACTCCGTGGATTCATACTCCGAATTATATATTTATGTTAGGATATTTAAATTAGATAGATTAGGATAGTTTTAATATATATATACCTTCATACGGCATAATAGAGGAGGCCCTGACTAACTTTTCACCCCTAAATCCTAATTGTCTTTTGTTTTATTTTTATGGAGACTTAAACTCTCCCGTTTCGTCTACAATTTAAAGTTTTGTTTTATTCTATCTTGCTTAGTTGCTTGATCAACTTGATAGAATCAATTCAATTGCTAGAGTTTTGTAGATTTTTGATTGCGAACCTTAACCCAAGTAGCAAACTTATCCCCTTAGGGCTGATTGAACTAATTGGATAGGTAGGAAGTTGGATGTGTTGTTAAGTCCCTCTTTAGGGACTGCAAATACCTTGGTTAATCTCTGAACTTAAAGCTATCAATTGTGTTAAATCCTTCTTTAGGGACTGTTCAATTGATAAGGGTTTCTATGACTGATTGGACTAGTAACTATACTAGGTCGGGACAAGGGTTTCCTGTGAAACCTAAAAGAACAAGAGAAAGTTACAATATCAATTCAACCAAATAAAGTGGATATTTGTAGATGAAACTATTTTATTAATCGTTATCTCCATCAATTTGTTTATAATTTATTTTATTTTCTTTCTTATTTTCACCACTCAAAACCCCCCGTTTCATACTAATTGGTAAATAAACTTAAATTAGGAATAACTTGATTCTTTGTTGGATCGACTCGTACTTCCCACACTACATTAATTAGGTAGGTTCGAATTTATTTTGATACGGTTTACGCGACTAAAAATCGTCCATCAACGCTTATATGCACGAAGATGAAATTAGGCTCAAGAGTGGTTTTTCTCTTCCCCGTAAGTTTCTTATCTTAGCTTGAGCCAAATTTCAATAATACATGTTTTAAAACTAAATTTTTGGTAATTTAATTTTATCTACATATAGACACCCATTTTTTATATGTTTGTGAAAAAAAATTCATTCAATTTATACCCAAAAAAAAATAAGTTAGGTGTTACGGCTTAGCCTCACGAATGAGGGTGAAAAAAAATAAAAAGTTAAAATGAAACCCGTAAGCTGATTAGGCAGATAAAAAAAATTAAGAGCCCAAGCTTTTTGGGCTCACATAACTCATTAGTTCATACTTTATATAGTATGTTGTTACATAATGCAATTTATAATACTTTTAATACTCCATCCTTTAAGAAAAACATGTCAGTTTAGGAGGAAAATTTTGTTAACAAAAACATGTCATTTTAGGTATTTTGGTGTTCACTTTTCAAAATTACCCCTGTAATTCAATTTATAAGTGTATTTTTGTTTGCTTTTATTTGCTTTCTTAAAAAATGTGCAAATATCTAAAACGACATGTTTTAATTAACGGATGAAGTATATTTGCTTTTATTCGCTTTTATTTGCTTTTATTTGCTTTCTTATAATCCCAGATGTGGTGAACCCAATAGATATCTTGAACAGATCATCGGCGGTCGGCGGAATCGATCAGCCGGTGGATAAGTTCCTCCTCGGATTCCCTCCCGGCGTACCCCTCCTGCATCTTCCCCAAGGCTCCATTACTTGTTGCAAATTGGACAGGAATCAACCCACACAAACACCTCTATGATCAACCAAAATCGTCACACACACATCTTGTTCTTTTGTGATACAGAACAGTACTCGCTCACACTTAAAACTGTAAAAGCCACTACTCCAAATTGATGAAAAACTGCCCAAACTTACACCCTTAAACATTGACAATTTAACTGGAAAACTACCCACTACTTTGCCCACTAATTCGACCCTAAACTGTAACATAACTGCATACATAACTCCAACTACAAACATAAATAAAATGTGCATAACTTTGACTACAAGCTAGCTAACTACCTTAGTCTAGGCTTAGCTTTGGAAATTCAAATTACATTCTAACACCACTCATTAATTTGAATTCCTTCATGCCTATCTTATCCATGAAATAGATGTGCTTAGCACTGCTGAGAGCCTTACTGCCTTAGTGCACAAATCAGCATCTTGACTGTTGGTTCCACAAAACTTCAATGTGATCTTCTCTTCTACTAACAACTTTCGAATGAAATGATGTTGAACATCTATGTACTTTGTCCTGGCATGAAAGGCTGGATTTTGTGTCATTGTCATTGCTGATTTGTTGTCACACCAAAGCTCAATTGCATCTTTATGATCACAACCCAGATCAAGTATAAGCTTCTTCAACCACAAAGCTTGCTTAGCAGCTGAGCCTGCTGCTACATATTCTGCTTCTGAGGAAGACAATGCCACAGTGTCTTGCTTCCTTGGACTCCGGTTAATTGCTCCTGATCCAAGCCCAAACACAGACCCTGAGGTACTCCTTCGATCATCAAGACAACCTGCTCAATCACTGTCTATGTATCCTATCAACTTGAAATCATCAACATGTTCATACCATATATTATACTCTGCAGTCCCTGAAATGTACCTCAAAATTCTTTTACCTGCCCCAAGATGTTGCTTTGTAGGACTGCGCAAATACCTTGAAACCACGAATATCGGGCCTAGTGTGTGTGAGATAATTTAAGCCTCCAACAAGGCTTCTGTACAGTCTCTCATGAGCCTCTGGAGTGCCATCTTCTCTTCTCAGTTTTTCATTCATATTCATTGGTGTTTAAGCAGCATCACAGTTCTCCATTCCAAACTTCTTCAACATATCCCTAGCATATTTCTCTTGACAAACAAATATGCCTTCTTTACACTGCTTTACTTCTAGCCCGAGAAAATACTGCAACAAATGCAAGTCTGTCATCTCAAACCTGCTCATCATAGCATGCTTAAATTCTTTGAGCATTTCTGATGAGGAGCTAAAGTAGATTATATCATCTACATACAAACACACCACAATGAACTCACCACCTTTCTTCTTCTTCACATAAAGTGTGGGTTCATTCTCACTCCTCTCAAATCCATTCCTTAGAAAGAATGAATCTATCTTGCTTTACCAAGCTCTTGGAGCCTGCTTCAATCCATACAAGGCCTTGTTTAGCCTGTACACTTTATGCTCTTCACCTTTCTTCACAAAACCTCAGGGCTGCTCAACATATACTTCTTCCTGCAATTCTCCATTCAGAAAAGCTGATTTCACATCCAATTGGAAGACTTGCAACGGCCATTGAGCTGCCAAAGCCAACACAACTCTCACTGTCTCCATCCTTGCTACATGAGAGAAGGTTTCCTCAAAGTCTATGCCCTCTTGCTGTGCATATCCCTTTGCCACTAGCCTGGCCTTGTACTTTTGAACACTGCCATCAGTGTTGAACTTGGTCTTAAAGACCCACTTCAGGCCAATAACATTTTTGTCTTGTGGCAAATCCACAAGCTCCCATGTTTCATTCTTCTCAATGGACTTTATCTCCTCCTTCATAGCCTTTTGCCAGTTGCCATTGCTCTCAGCATCTTCAAAGCACTCAGGATCTGATGCAACCAATGCCAATTCAAAGCTTGCATATATATATATATATATATATATATCAGCTAGTGATATGAATTTTCTAGGTGGAGACTCACTAGATGATCTTGATGATGAGGCACTGTGATTGCTTGAAGAACTTGAACTGAATTGTAGAACTGGTGTTGCAGGGGCACTACCATCATGATCATCACCATCACTATCATCCTCTTCTGTTGAGCTACTGATGGGAATCACTGGGATCATTTCATCTATTACAGGCTCTCCATTCTTCTTTTCCCAATCCCATCCTACTCCTTCATTAAAAACCACACTCCTACTTACTATGGTTTTATTACTCACTGGATTGTACAACTTGTAGGCCTTAGACTGAGCTGCATAGCCTATGAATACACACTTCTCTGCCTTATCCTCTAATTTTGATCTCAAATTCACTAGAGAATAAGCAACACACCCAAAACTCTTAGATGACTTACACACGGCTTCTTTTCTCTCCACACTTCAAATGAAGTTCTATCCATCACTGCTCTAGTTGGAGAGATATTCAAAACATACACTACTGTTGCCACTGCCTCACACCACAACTGATTTGGCACCTTCCTGGCCTTCAACATGCTTCTAGCCATCTCTATGACAGTCCTATTCTTTCTCTCTGCCACACCATTTGGCTCAGGTGTGTAAGAAGTTTTCAACTCTCTTCTTATGCCATTTTCTTCACAAAATGACATAAAGTCATAAGACATGAACTCTCCTCCTCGGTCAGTTCTCAGTGCATTGATCATCTTGCCAGATTGCTTCTCTACAAGTGCCTTGAACTTCTTGAAACTCTCAAATGCCTCTGATTTGAGTCTCAAGAAATAGACCCAGCTCATTCTGCTATAGTCATCTGTGATGAGAAAGAAGTATTTGCTACCTCCTAGTGACTCGGTTTGCATAGGACCACACAAATCAACATGTAAGAGCTCTAAACACTCACTGGCTCTCCACGGTTCACCATTTGAAAATGAGCCTCTCACTTGCTTTCCATATACACATCCTTCACATAGCTCTAGGTCACCTATCTTAGGGACACCACTGACCATATCCTTTGTGCTCAGTACCTTTAAGCTTTGAGCATTAAGATGGCCATATCTCATATGCCATAACATGGTCTCATCGTCACTCTTTGCTGCCATGGCCTTTCCCACATTCTCTGCCAAATTGAGTGGGAACATCCTATTCTTAGTCATAGGAGCACTCACTACAACACAACCAGTTTTCTTCTCTCTTATCACACACAAATCATCATCAAATAACATTGAATAGCCTGTCCCTTGAAGCTGACCCACACTGAGCAGATTGTGAGCTAGTTCTGGCACCCACTGAACATCATCAAGCAATCTCACATCACCTTGCACACATCTGATTGCCATTGTACTTCTCCCTTCCACCTGCAGCACCTTGTTGTCTCCGAGTCTCACACTCCCTTTCTTAGACTCATCTAACTCTTTAAATATACTTCTTGAACTAGACATGTGGTTGGAGCAACCACTGTCTAAGTACCACAACTCATTTTCTCTTTCTGCTACAGATGATAGGGCCATGAATAACCTATCTTCTTTGTCAATATTCTCTGAGTAATTAGCTCCCTTCTGCTCATTCTCTTGCTTCTCCCAACAGTAGGCTTCTTTATGCCCAAACTTCTTACAATAATAACACTTGATCCCACTTCTTTGCTGCCTTGAGTCACTGCCTTGATTCCTATTGGAATCCTTCCACTGATCATCTCCATTTCCTCTCCCTGATCCACTAGATCGGCCTCTTCCATAGCCTCTTCCTCGGCCTCTGTAGCTACCTCTTGAGCTACCTCTACCTCTGTGACCTCCTCTGTAGCCACCCCTACTTGAAGAGCCTTCTGATCTGGTCTTTGAAGAGTCATCATTTGCTTGAAACACCTTCTGTTCCTTCACTTCAGTGGTCCTGCTAAGCCTCTCTTCATAAGCTTGCAATGAACTTATCAATTCCTCAAATCTGTAGGTTGACAAGTCCTTTGATTCCTCTATGGCAGCAACAACATGATCATATTTCATGGTAAGACTCCTCAACACTTTACTCACCACAGTTTCATTACTCACATGTTCTCCATAGGACTTCATGTGATTCACTATACTTGATACCCTTGAGAGGAATACTTGGACAAATTTCTTCTCCTGCATCACTAGAGTTTTAAACTCTCTTCTCAGTGATTGCAATTTAACCGTGATCACTTTCTTGTCTCCCATGTACTCCTGCCTCAGAACTTCCCATGCTCCATTAGAGGTTGTTGATGCTGAGATCCTTGGAAAGATCTCATCATCCAAGGTTGTTTGAATCATAAACAGTGCCTTGGAGTCCTTCTTTCTTTTGTCCCTTACTGGTTGATCAGGGTCCTTAGTTCCATTATCTTCGAACCCATGCTCTACAAGGTTCCACATCTATTGAGACTTGAAGAGAGTGGTCATCTTCAAGGTCCAAAAATGATAGTTGATTCCTTTGAAAATAAGCAATTGAGGATTGCCTGAGTTTCCATTGCCATTGTTCTGCATTTTTCAGAACTTTGCTCACAATGTGTTTCCCTTGTGTTTTTTTCCTCACAGTCACTCAAACTCGAATCAAACCTAGCAACACAAACTCGTGTTTTCTCTGATACCAAATGTTGCAAATTGGAGAGGAATCAACCCACACAAACACCTCTATGATCAACCAAAATCGTCACACACACACAACCTGTTCTTCTGTGATACAGAACAGAACTTTCTCACACTCAAAACTCTAAAAGCCACTACTCCAAATTGATGAAAAACTGTCCAAACTTACACCATTAAACATTGACAATTTAACTGGAAAACTACCCACTACTTTGCCCACTAATTCGACCCTAAACTGTAACATAACTGCATACATAGGTGATCAATTGAAGAAAACGGGAAGTGAGTACCTGTAAACCGGAGAGCGGCACCGAGATCAGGGGAGGCTGAGTCTAGTTTCTTCTAGCCACATAAATCGGAGGAGGATGAGTCTGGATTCGTCCTCGTAGGTGAGCGGAGGAGACTAGAAGGGGAAGCGTGAGAGATAGAGAGCGAGGTCGATGGAGGAGGAGGGAACGGAGGTTGAGAGAGTGAGATCGAAATCGCCATGGAAGTCTCTCCTGATCTGAGGGAAAGAATGAAAAGAAAGGGCTAAGGTACTAATTAATTTTCAAACCGTGCTAGCACGGCTAATTAAATTTTAAGAGGTGTTAAACACCTTATTAAAAAATGAAAAAGGCACCGTTTACCAAAATCCAACATCAATCATGTACGTCCGTTCCGACGTGCAAGCTTTTTGACTAATTAACGCTTTAAAAAATAATTAATCTCTTTTAACCCTGACGTGCAGGATTTGGGGTGTATAGCGAAACCGATTTATGGATCCATTCTAAAATGAAAAATATGATAAAATAGTCGAACGGACTTTATATTTGTTAATTCAAATTGGAAAAGAACACACTTCAGATTAAAAAAAATTACACAAATGGATTTGTTTTGTTTTTGCTTTTTTTATTACTGGCTTTTATCTACAATTGCACCAACAAATGCATGATCCGATTTTAATGGTTGTTCAAATAATTTCATACTTATTAATAATACATATCAAATTATTTTAAAAAAAATATATTATATAGTTTTTATCATCTAAAAAATATGCATAAATAATATGTTTTACTGGAAAAAAAATATAGTGAAGAAGATATATAACTTATATTGGCAAATTTGATACTTCATCCGTTCCCTTTTAATTAATTTTTTACTATTCATGTACGTGTTTTAAGGTGATAAAAATTATATGAAATATTAATTTTTTATTCAATATTTTTTTTAACAATGTTATACTTATTACACGTGTTTTAAGGTAATAAAACAGGTCTAGAAACACCAAGTGATGCGATCCACACATCTGTTGACTTCACGGAAGATGCGTGGGAAGGACAACGTACTGTCTCGAAGTGCTGGAGGATGAGAAGAACGTTGGTAACGAGCATCTCAATCTCCCACGAACATAACCACCATCCCTTCAAAGAATTGATTACTGCAAGATTGCCACCATCGACGGTGATATTGGAAAGCCCAATCAAGACCCCGAGCTTGAGAGTCAACGCTTCTATGATGGTCGATCGATGCCCATCATGCACCCCCCCCCCCCCCCCCCCCCCCCACAAGCAACCCTTTCACCCCAATGGTCTCGAATAATGAATCCAATCATCAATGGGCCAAGGTCCTATTACTACTATCAGAATTTATTTTGTAAGTTTCTTCTTATGGTTTTTTCCATCTCAGATTTTTTCGTTTTCTAGGTAGGTCGACTGTAATTACTGATTTTTGGTCCTTTTGTTCAAGCTTTTTGGTGTCTTCCCGGGACTTTAATGTATGCCATGTCGTGTATTCCATGTTTTATATTGTAGTTCAGTTAGTCTGGTAAAAAAATTTCCTATTTTGATTTGTCCACGTACACCACCATGTTGTAGCAAGAGTCGCCTTTTGTTTATGTTTTTATCACTTATGTCAAGATTTTGTAGAACTTGTTCAATTGTTGGATCTAAACATCGGACGAGGCTTCTAGTGTGATGACACTTGATGAATAAGTGTGTGTGGGGTTTCGTCAACCTGGTTGCATAGTGTGCATAGTGTTGGGATGCTAACTCCTTTATTTGCTAGTCTAGTCTTGGTCGGGATTTCGTCAAGATAGGGTTTCCCTAGAAAATTTTTAATCTTGGGTTGGATATCCAATTTTCAGATCCATGTTATGTTTCTTTGCTCATTGATGTTATTTTTCTTGATATATCTTTAGGCACTTGCAGTGGGGAACCACCCTGTTGAACAAAAATGCGCAAAATAATCGTACAACACATTTTATTTGATTTTTAATATTTGAGTTCGACCCCTTTTGGTTATCCTCTTGATTCGAAGTCGTTTCGATACCATTATTTGAATGGTTTTGGTGATCTGGGTTGCACCCGAAATTTAGCGGGTTGCCTATGTATCTCTTGGAAGAGAATCAAGCCTCACGTAGTTCATAGTGTTTTAGGTTTTGATTTTGGTTTGATTTGGATTTGGTTTTGTTTTCTTATATGCATCAGAGGATGAAGTTCAAGCCATCTTCTATGAAGGTAGCTCGAACAACACTCCACCCGAGTAAGCTGAGCCCACCTTCTCGGAAGCGTAACTCAAGTAACTCGCCTATCATTTGCATAGAAAACGATTTGAGTTTGGTGTGGAGTTTAATTTGTTTTAATTTGAGATTTGACTTAAAGTTCAATTTGAGGGTTGTGATTGAACTCGTTTGTGAGTTTCCTACATACTCTTTTGGAAGGGATCAAATCGTACGTAGTTCTTGAAAAGAACAAATTTGAATTTGGTATTTGAGTTTTTGAAGTTTTGGTCGTGACCGAACTCGACGAGTGGAAGCTTTATATCGAGTCGGAGGAGACACTTTGGATTTTGATGGAAATTTTGATATTTGGGACGACTTAGAGTTGAAAAGTTAATTCGAGGAGATTTGATTTGAAAGTTTGGATGTGACTGGACTCGGTGAGAATTTGATTTACACCGGGTTTCTTACGTATCCACTTGTTTGGTGGAATCAAGTCATCGTAGTTCGGAACAAAAAGAAATTTTGTATTTGGATTTGATCATGAGATCAGTAGATGATTGAACTCGACGAGCAGAAGCTTTATATCGAGTCGGCATGGACAATTTGAATTTGTTTTTGGCGATCGAACTTGACGAGTCTTGGCTTTGTACCGAGCGTCCTACGTATCTCTTAGAAGATAATCAAATCACCCGTAGTTCTAAACGAGAGGAATTAATTTAATTGGTTTTGACCTCATATTCTTTTAAAAGGAATTTAGAGGTTGGCGACTGTACCCGATATATTTTTTAGAATTTAATATCAGGTTACCTACGTAGCCGATATGAGGCGTCAAGTCTTTACGTAGTTCTATAAGAAGAACAAATTTGATTTGGCTTTGATCTTTAGATCGTTTGAGGAGTGTGATTGAACTCGACGAGCTCGTAGTTTTATGTCGAGTGTCCTACATACCCGTTTAAACGAGATCAAATCTTATGTAGTTCTTAAAAACCGAGTTTATATTTGGTGAAACTCGATTTGAGGTTTTGACTCTGTTTTTGTTTAGGAGTCGGTTTGAGATTGACCCACTCGAATTAATTGGCAAAGAATATTTGACGAGTTTATTTTTATATTTTGATCAAACTCGAATTCTTAATTTGTGCCAATTGTAATTCTTATATTTTAATGGGGTGATTTCGTAATTAGACATTCAAATATGCCTAGGGCATATACGGACTTCTACTTTCCTTTGCCTTCCATCCCAAAATGCCAAAGTGATGAATTTGTATAATCACATTACTTGTTACATTTCCAAGTGTTGGCAATCTTAAGCATGGGCTATTTAATGGGCTTAGGCCCAAAATTCGTTAAGCCCAATTTAAATTCCAACGATGTGAGAAATGCTTTCATTTACACAGTTCATGCCTCAACACTTCGCCTCCGACTTCGTACTTCTCGACGGCGTTTCTTTTTTTTTTTTTAGTCATGAAATCCACTGCCATAGACTCCGATTTAGATTTGGACAGAGGACAATATCGAGATGCCGAAGTCGATCGAAGCTGACAGAATCGACAACCCAAGAAGATCAAAGCAATAGAAACCAGGGTTTGACAGCCTCCAAAAGGGCGGAAGAGTCTCTCGAAGAACGAAGATCCGAGGAAGTTTAGACTGACTCAGAACCTTGTATGTTTAACATTTGGGAATCGCTTCCTTCTTCTCTACTTCCTTTCTTTGAAGCCCATTGCTTTGGGGCATTTGTTGTTGTGATTCCCAATCGTCCTCACCTTTACAGATTGAAAGCCAAGAACGGGGTAAGCAATCGGAGATCGCAACAAGAAAGTAAACCAAGTAATCAACACGCGGTTTTACGTGGTTCGGCTAGAGCCTACGTCCACGGAGCCTCAGCCAGATCGGCTTGAGATCTCAATCCACTAATCAAATAGCAGGGTTACAGAACAGGTTGCCCTAGATCTAGACTAAGGCAAACAAAGACGGTAACCCACAATACAAGATGAGTATGCACGAGAGAAGCAAGAACAAAGCAAGTAAAGGGAGAGGACACCCTAGATCTGAAAGACAGAGTCAGATCTTCGTCAGATTCGACCAGAGAAGGCAACCTTCGCCTGAGCAGAGGGCAAAAGACCTCCGTCTTCTTCCTAGGACCAAGATCTAGAGCCTCAGACGAGATTTGCTCTAGATCGGACCACCGTGAGCTTCGTCGGAGCTGGGTTGTGAGGAAACCCTAGCTTTTTCTCTCTGTCGCCTTCTCTCTTAGGGTTTTGGATTACTTGAAGATTCGGACCAGAAAAGTGAGGCAACCCTAGCTCCAGCTTCGCTTATATAGAGGAGTTCATAAACGAAACGCTGCGTTGCAACCATGAGAAGTGAACCCAGAAGCTGAAAGCTCTCAACAAGGTAAGCGAGCTCGGCCCAGTACAGCGAAGTGAGCCGGGTTATGTGTTTTCCAGGCCCAGTACATATTGTGCATACAAAGTGTGTGTATATATATATATATATATATATATATATATATATATATATATATATATATATATATATATATATATATATATATATATATATATATATATATATATATATATATATATATATATATATATAGGGAAGTTTTAAAATGTAAAAACACCTTAACGTGTAAAATTTGCTTAACGTGTAAAATTTTGTTTTTTTATTGCAAAACTGGACGCGGGCCTAGTTTAAAAAAAAACGAACCGGGTTTATAAAAAACGAGTGGGCACGCTTCTTCCTTCCTCGCAGCGAGCCAAGGTACTCCCTCCCATCGCCTGTTTCTTATTGCCTGTTCAGATCAAAGGGCGGCGAAGCTCCTCCTCTCTTCTCCTACGAAGAATCCGTCTCGCTCGCCTACTGCCGCTGCCTTCCGTCTAAATACTCGGAACCCCGCCGATGAGATCCAGTTGAAACAGAGGCTGGTGAAGAAGCAGACTCCGAATTCCCAGCCTCCCGCCAGTCGATTCGCGCTGACATCTTCACAAATTGGAATAGCTGATCTTCGATGGAGGGAGATATGAGATCGAGAGATGGCGCGAGGATGGAGGTGGTGAACGCCGGGCCTGGATCTGTGCTTCAAGGTGCCAAATCCTTCATTCTCGCTTCAAGGTTTGTTTCGTGATATGAACCTAGTTCTCTTCTAATGTTGCATTTTTTCGATTTCTATTTTACTCTTTGAAGTCTCTATTTGGCCGGTTTTGCACGTATAGGAGGGATGCCAGCTTTCTCTTTTCCTCTGCTTAATCGCACTTAAGGTGTTTGTTAAAATGCCTCTTTGTCAAATTGCACTGAGATTTTAGGGATTGAAACAAATTTGAGGTTTGATGAGACATGTGGATGTGCGGCGATTTCTATTTTCTGAGTTCTTGTTCTGATGAGATTTGTGTAGATCTAGGGTTCTTGCTTGATTTCTACATATGGATGCATATGTAGTTCCATTTCTCTTGCAATCCACGGCGTCACTTTTTCTTATTGAAAGAGTGGGCATATCTTTTTCTTTATGAATACTGATGATATTGTCATTGTGTAATTTAGTGCTGTGAATTAGACAACATTAGTTTCCCTTGAGATTTTGCTTGTTTAATTAGTTTAGGTCCTCCCCATTCTTTCTGGATCTACTGCGTGCTGCTGCTTGGGTTCCCATGATTGTCCCTTTGGCGCTTTTGACTTCAATTTCCTTGAGGTTGAACCTGTTACAGATCCCTCTCTTCCTTCTGTTCGCTTTCTTGCATCTGGAAATGCTAGAACATTGCAGATGAGTTCATTGTCGGGAGGAGGTGCTGAGTTGGTGTAGGGTACACACAAGGACTATGATTTTCGTCAGCAAAAGGAAAAATTGGCTTGTTTTTTTCACTAGTCTGCATAAATGTTTGATGATGCCTTTTTGGGTCTGAATTTTGGGGGTTGTATTCAGATTTTGTTGATGGATTTGGTTTTGCTTGCCCTAATTTCAATTTTTGTTTCACCTGCTCATTTGGTTTTTTTTTGTTTGCTAGTTTCATTCATTTGAATTTTATTTTTGTCAGATGGTTTTCAGATTTTGGAATTTTTTCTGATCAAACCTGCTAAATAGAGTTGTTGGAATTTGTAGTACTAGGCTCATTTGAAGAGGAGAAAAACAATTGAATTATGGCATTCAAGGTTTATGAGTTATGGCTTATCAGTGCCCTCATCTTGTGACAATCACAGTGATTTTTTGTCTTAAAGTTGTGTTATGATACTGTATTACGTAATGTGCATTTTGCTGTAGAATGTTAAAAGTTACTGTGGAATGTTAAAAGTTGATGTGGGTTTAATGTATTTTCTTGGTGGGGTAATTGTTGTTTCATCTTTACTTGAAGCAAAATAATTTATATGGGTAGAGGGCGAAATAAGAGTGGATGATGTGTTGGTAGTTCATTATGTTCACATGATATGTAATGTGTAGCCCATATAGGACAGCTTGAACAATATTTCTGCACATTCAACTGAATTCATAACTCAAAAATGAATTCATAACTCAAAAATAATATCTAATCCCTAAACTAATTTAAAACCTAACCAAGTAGCACATGCAACATCAATTGATGTTGCCTATTTCTTGTACTTAATAATTAGTGCACTTATAAGTGCACATTCTTAATATTTTAGTGCAATATTAGATAAACAATGTGCATATATAAGGTGAAATAGTGCATATTTGATATAAAAAAGTTGGTCCTGCTCTACCTTGTTAAACTATTAAAAATTTAATCTTGTTCTTAAATTTGAATTGGGTGTTAATGCTAGAAGATTATTTGCTGCAGTAGTGGTGAAAGTTTTGGAACCTCGTCCTTTTGAATCTTGTCTTACATGTGGCATTTGCATTGAACATAAACTTGCCCCGATGAGGCGATGAATTGGGTTAGCTTGTTACTTGTGTTATGTGCAATTTTAGTTTGAAAAAGTGCAAATTTAAAACAGAAAAGTGCAATTTTAGAACTCAAATATTCTTATCTTGTCCATATTTTGGGTTAGCTTATTACTTGTGTTAAGATCCATAAGCTCAATTAGGAATGAGCGTCTGAACAAGAATCGTTCAGGAGGTTGGTGGTTCGAATCCACCTGGATCTATCTATTGTTTCAATTGGGTTGCTTTTTTGGTTCGAAGGGGTGCTTGCAATGTCGAGCAGAAGCCACTATATCACAAGCACTAGACTTGAGTAAATTTCAGTACCCATACAATTCCTAAGAGTAAAAACATAATACAAACATATGTGAGAAATATTTTAGAAAAATATGAGTCACTACATCAGAATCAAATGTGGAATTAAACATCACAAACTATATCCGAATATAATTTAATTGCACAACTGTATCTTACTTTTGCACTTTATTTTCTTATATTTGCACTTGAAAGTTGCACAAAAGCACTTTAAAATTGCACAAATGCACTTTAAAGTTGCACAAATCCAGTTCACATTTGCACAAATGCACTACACAGTTGCACAAATGCACTACACAGTTTCACTTTATGTTCTTATATTTGCACATTACGATTTTATTTTTGCACTTTAAACTGTTATTCATGAAGAGAAACATCGAACTTCTAAGCGATAAACATATATAGTTGCACAAATGCACTTCACTGTTGCACAAATGCACTTCACAGTTGCACTTTATGTTCTTATATTTGCACATTACGATTTTATTTTTGCACTTTATACTCTTATTCATGAAGAGAAACATCGTACTTCTAAGCGATAAACATATATAGCCTATGCGGGGTTTGAACCCGCATCTTTGTGCGTAGGCACAATGCTCTACCATTTTGAGCTAATAGGCTTCAGTTGCAAGTGAATTTGAAATGCAGTGAAACACTAATGCAAAAATCTAGATTTAGAAAGATGGAAATTGTCCACACAGATATATACCAGTTTCATAATTGCCTGATTTTCAGCTATCAATCCTTGCAATGCGAGGTCTTTGTCTTTCTCTCTTCTAAATGCTCCAACAAGAGCAGCTTCATATTCCCTTTTCTGAAAGGACATGTTCATCAGCAAATCAAAGAGGATAACCTCAAGAAAGCCAATTAGTGGAGAAAAAGGCAACCTGAAACATTCTCTTATCAGATAGAAGTGGGCTAAATGCACCACCATTTAGTCCTTCCCATTTAAATGCTCCTGGTGATCCTAGAAGCCCCATAGAATGTGATAGTGAATAAACAAATCTTGATTACATCATTTTATTGCAAAATTGCTTAGATTTTCATGATGGTTGCTGAATAAGATTGAAAATAGTGAAGTATTACTAATAAAAAAAATCTGGAATAAACAGCCAGTCGAAAAAAACAGGTGCTGACCGAGAATGTCCTGCATAAATTGAATAAACTGTAGTAGCAACAATTAATGGAGAGCTGAAAGTTCCAGCAAATACCTTCAGTTGCTGAATTTGCATCCTCATAGAAAGAACATCTCCAGATGCATCTTCATTCACAATAGCCTGATTTACACGTTACAATAATTGCAAAAGGCTTCTCAGTAATAAATACAATAAAGGCCTGACACTACAAGAATGAAGTTCCATTAACTACAGAAATGCCTGACAAGAAGAAATTAGAAGGCACAACTTACATTGTTCTTTATAAACTTTGCTCGTTGAGCAAATTTAAGTGTGCTTAATGTCTCCAATGAAAACTAAAAGAAGAATACAGGCACTTGATTAAAATGAGTTATCAAAGCTGTTCAAGAACACATGAATAATTGCAACCAGACTATATAACAATCATCTGCAAGCAAATAACATGCAACAGAATCAATTTATAAATTGTCTTTCTCCCATCTATAAGGTGATCAAATAAGTTCAGAATTTCATCTCTCTTTTAAGTGAGTAAAGCTAAATCAGTTTAGTTAAGGCCACAGAATCAACTAACACTCTAATAAACTCCAACACATCAGCTGATATAGGTGAACCACCCGAAAACATGGCATGAACATGTCCACCAAGCCTTTCCATTATTTTATTAATGAACACTAGCCTCTCCCATATCAGTGATGGTTTTTTTCCTGAAAACACAACCTTGAAATGCTTCCCATCAGTTTTTTTTGTAATACATAAATCCATTGCTTCAGAAACCTAGTATTGCAGCCGCACCCAAGGACTCAAACTACTCTATAACAAATGCAGCTCTTTTACTACTACTTTATCTACTTCTTAGTAAAAGCAATTCAAGAAATTCAAGAATCACAAACCCTAAAAAGCTAACCAATTTGATGAAGGCAAGTGAAGATTGAAACGATTAGAGAGTTTTCATAACAAAATTGAGATGAATATCATGAATCCCTAACCTGGTAAGGGTAAACAAAGAACGAGAGGAACACTAGCGTCGAGGGTGAAGGGAAGTCCGATGAATCGCCCCAAGAGTTGATTGGTGGTCTGCTCTGTCGAGAATAGGGTTTCTGAATGGCGGCCAATGTCGAGAAGAAGAAGCTGCCCCTGATGCAAGCAGACCTTCGCGACAGAGTGGCTCATCCACCACTCTCGTAGTAGAACAGAGAGAGGATCGATGGATCTATGAAAGCAGAGAAAGACGTGAAGCCTAGCCGCACTTCTCACCATCGATCCACCGTATTGAAGTCGAGAGGGAGATTGAGAAAGATGAACGAGGAAGACGGACGCTGGTCTCTTCCTTTCCACCCGACAAACAAAATAGGATCGGCGACCCAACACAGGCCCAACCCGCGCACTACATTAACCCGCGTAACCCGTGTGGTATTAAGAAGGGAATTTTACACGTTAAGCGGATTTTACACAATAAGGAGTTTTTACATTTGAAGTAAACCCTATATATATATATATATATATATATATATATATATATATATATATATATATGGTTTACTTCAAATGTAAAAACTCCTTATTGTGTAAAATCCTTTCAACCTACACTTCTAACATATGCTAGTACATATATATATAAGTACATATTATATTTACATGTGTATTTATCTTAGTCTACCAATTAATCTTATCTAAGGTCATCCAATGTTCCTAGATCAAATGCTTTAGATTAGAATAGACATTACAGTTGTTCTTAATTTCAATTCTCCTTTTTTGAGATTTTCTAGTCTCTGGATTTGTCCAGATTTTTGGGTTGTTCGCCCCTATTTTTTCTTCCAGGAGTGAAATTGACCACCAATTTGAGTTTGATTTGGTTGACCAGTTTATGTTTTATGCCGATTTGAATGTATTCCAGATTCTGAAATTTCTCATGACCCCCCAGTCTCATCTGTTTGGGATTTTAATTTTTATTTTTATGCTTCTCCGAGAAATTGATCTAGGTAAAATTTGTCAGCAATTCGACTATATGAATCGATCTCATGAGATCGGGTGTAGCAGTGAAACTTTAAATTTCAAACCGACTACGAGTTTTGACGCTAGGTGAAACTTTAAACTTCGAACCTACAACGCCCCACCGGTCTTCATCGTATTCGCCTGCAAGACAACAATGGTAGATGGGTCACAGGAAGATTTGGATTTCTACTTTCTTCTTTGGTAGGCTGAAGGGAGAAAGCTCTATCTGTTTTTTTTTCTTTCCTTTTTTTTTTGTTGGGAGCAGTCAGATGATCAGGGAAAAAAACCGATGGATGGTTCTCCCTTTTCGACTTATAGGAAGATGAATAGTAGTTTCTTTTCATTTGTGAATAACGGCCCACCTCAACAAAATTCATTTATCTGGCTTATTTTCTCAGAACGTGGGAAAGGGGTGTAACTACTATTTGACACAGTTACTATGAAAAATGATGGACTCCATAAAAATAAATGGGTCATGTCCACACTCATCCTGGGCTTCAAATGATCAGCTTTCATCCGTGGCCCATCTATGAAATTTTATACTTGATCATGAATTTGTCTTTAGCAAAATATCATGAAATTTTACCCCTCAACACACCCATTGGTATTTGTTCTCCAATATAGTCTGTGCTCGATTGGGTTATCCGGGATGAATGTATTTCCAATTTTCTGCACAATTGAGAGGGGCAATATTCGAGTCAGTTCATCAACATTTCCATCTATGGTTTTCATTTATGAAACTTTCAACTTTTGTGTTTTCATCTATTCGACTGTTTTGTAGTTGTGTTGTTACTAGCGGATCTTCGTCAAGCAATCTATCATTCCAAAAGTTAATGGTTTTTTCCATTTCCAATTTGCTTGATCCTTTGTAGAATTCATCTTTTCCATCAGTTTCGTCCAATGTCATGAGGCATTTCCTTTTTTTCTGATATGTAATGAGATGGTTTTCTTTTAGATATTTTTGGTTATTGTCATGGCCCATGGGTTTTACAGTTTTGGAAGAATTTTCTATAATAGTTTCATTTGTAAAGCCTTATTTATATCTTTAGTTTTGTGGATTCCAACTCCACCTTCTTCTTTCTTTCTACATATCTTATCCCATTTGATAAGTGGTTTATATGAAGTGTCTTTATTCCACAAAAAAATGATCTATTTATTTGATCTAGCTCTTTATGTATCCCACTTGGTAACATGAAGTTTTGCATTGTGAAGTTTGGTTTTGTTTCTAAGTTTGATTTGTTGCTCTTCCTTCTTGTAATAGTGCATTTGCTCTCCATTTACTAAGCCCAAAAAATGATCTTTTTTTTTTAGATTTGGCTCGAGTGAATATCATCATGTCATCGGCGAATGATAAGAAAGGAATTCTAGGTTCTCGTGATTAGGATTGTTATCTGAGTCGAACAACTCGAGCTCAGCTAGGAAAAGCTGAAGCTCAGCTCGTTCTAGAGGTAAAACAAGTCGAGCTTGAACAATGTTTTGGGCTCGAACCTAGCACAAGCCGAGCTCGAAAGCTCAGTATATGAAATTTCGATTATACCCCTAGTGTTTGGCATTTAGGCGTGCGTGACAGACTGAAAGGGCTTGTTCGCTATTCTCTCTCGACCGCTTCTCTTCTTCACTTAGGGCTTATTCGTGACTTCTCTCTCTCTCTCTCTCTCTCTCTCTCTCTCTCTCTCTCTACCCGGGCCGTCTCTTACTCGTTGTCTCCGACTCTTCCCTGACACTCCGTCGCCGACTTTGAGTTGGCTGAGACCCCAACTCCCCGTTTCTCCAACAAACTTCGCTTGAGAAGGACACGATATCCTGTCTCTCAGCGAGTCAACATTCATTCGTTTGAGGTTTTGGGCCTGAAATTCACTCGAACAGCTCCGAATTAACTGTAGGTATGGCTTTTGTTTTTCTCCAATTGAATTTATGGAAGTTGTAATTAGTTTTCTCTCTAACCACATTTGTTTGTTTTTTTATAGATCTTATACTTCTTGTAGCTCTTCTCCTAGGGTTCTTCGTTCACAACCGGATTTCTCCAAAGATATGACGTCGATCTATCCGACTACCAGATTTGAATGAGTGTTTAATTTTTTTTTGGTGAACCGAGGGTTTGGAATTATTGATTGATATGTTTATGGATGAAGCACTATATACTCTTTACATTTTACAAAATTGAATTATTGAATTATTATACTCCTGACTATGAACCCTGGTCACGTGGAAGTCAATTCAACTAAAATGACAATAGAGCGAAGACTAGGAAAAGGACATCGCTGGACGTAGGGCTGGAAATAATCCGCGGGTATCCGCTCAATCGGCTTTACTCGTATTAATTTTACGGGTGAAAATCCGTAAAAAAGTGGGTAACGGGTAGAGCGGATGCGGGGGAAGTGGGTGATGGATGGACTATGGGTGAAGATTTTTCACCCATAACCCGCCCCATTAACCCACCCATTAACCCGTCCCGCATACCCGCATAAAACCTTAAATTATATATATATATATATATATATATATATATATATATATATATATATATATAGAGAGAGAGAGAGAGAGAGAGAGAGAGAGAGAGAGAGAGAGAGAGAGAGAGAGAGAGAGAGAGGGTGGTTCATGGGTACTCATCCCTTATTGTGTAACATGAGAACACATCCTGGACGTTGATTAATTGAATGGGTGGCTGAGATTAATAGCCAATTTAACCTTTTTTCTTTAATTAAAAATCAGTGGGACCCACAAATTTCCTTCCTCACTTGCTGCGTTGGGGCGCGTGTACAAGCCTGTGTTTTTTTGTTTTTAAATTATTCGACGGTATCGCTTGATTATTCGATCATATTGACGGATTATGCGATGGTATCGTTGTGTTTTTCAAATCGGCTAGCATCCTGAAAATGCCTCTAAATTTTTACCTAAAAATTATTCAATGGTATCACTTGATTATTCGATCGTATCACTTGATTATTCGATGGTACAACTTGATTATTCGATGGTGTTGTAGTGTTATAACTAAAAATTATTCAATGGTATCACATGATTATTCGATAGTATCCCATGATTATTCGATAGTATCGATGTATTTTTCAATCATATGACTGGCAACATAAAAAACACATTTCATGAAACACAAAATCGGTCCATACATATGAATAATTCGGCTTTCCCCCCGAATATCTCTTTCAATCAAGCAATTAAATCAATTGCAAACAAAAAAGATTTCAACTAATCACAAACCCTAGACTCCAAATCCACCACCATCGGAAAACCTCCCCGACTGCAGATCCACCACCAGGGAGTCGCCTCACCATCTCGCCTCGCTGGATTTTGACCTAAGCCTCACCATCTCTCTCGATCAAAGCCGCCCCCTCCCTCCTGTACTCAGCACCCAGAACCAGCCGCCACCACCACCTGCAGCACCATCTCTGGCGACCTCCTGCCCAGATCCACCCACCGGTGCACCCACGAACCACCACACAGCCCTCATCCTCTCCTCGCAGAACTTACGCAGCCCCTGCCGTCACTCCTTTGCTCTCCAGATGTGGCCACCTCTCAGCATTTCCGATTGGAAGCAGCATGTTATATAAGTAGTCGCAAGGATGAGATGGATGGATTAGAGCTTCTCCAGCTTCACCTAAGAACAAAATTTATTCGAATTTATAATTAATTCAGTTAGCAGCAAGTAAGGAATGCAATCTCCTTTTCTCCATTAACACCACCAGCCTAACGCTGAGAATTTCTAAAAGTTAGCAACTTAATATCTTTCTTAAATGTGATAAAATCAATTCTTAACTTCCCAAACCTCTATCTTATGGAATGTCAGAAGTACACGATGTCAGGTTGTCTCTCGGGAGCTGCATGATCAAGGTGCTATCTTTGTACGAATCCTCATTGAGAGAATCAAGCTCCGAGATAGCTTCATCAAATGCTTGTTTAGTGATGTGCATGTTTTTAGTTATATTTTCCCATATGTTTTGATGTCAATTTGAGTCATTTTCATAGGTTTTGCATTGGGTTTATTGTCTTTTGCATAAGTTTTCATATTTCATGAGAAATAGATGTCTTCACTAGCTTTTGTGTGTTTTACAGAATTTTGGAAACTGTTTTTGAAGAAATTTTCAAGAGAGAAAAGATGCGGAAGAGAATTTAGAGCGCATAGGAAAAAGAACGGAAGCAATCGGAGTTATAACGAAGGAGATACGGGCGTTTCTTTAAGTCCGAGATGGACTACCGTCATACCGACCCCATAACGACCCTAGGGGGGGTCAGTACCGAGGCTCAATCTGGAAGGGCGAGACAAGAAAAGGCAACAGTGGTCATACCGACCCTAAGGGGGGTCGGTACCGAGGTCATACGCCTCAATATGGGCTCCAGCGAAGCTAATTTACCCGGGTTTAATTATTTTTACCTATTTTCCTTAGATAGACTTTAGATAAAATTCATATATTTGTTATTTCCTAATTTAGTTTATGGGATATTAAGTATAAATAGGATTTTTAGGGTTTGGAGGATCTTCTTCTTCCTTCCACCACTTTTTCAGCAATTTTAGAATTGGGAACACACGTTTAGAGAGCGTTTGGGAGCGGATTTGAGAGCTTTTTGAAGCGATTTCTTCGGCGAAAGTTGGAGAACGTTTTGTGAGGCTTTTGTGACGCTTTGTTGACGTTATTCTCAGGTTTTTATGCAATTTAAATTTCTGATTTTTATTTATTTCATGAATTTTGCAATGTCTACCATGTTTATGCGTGAGTAGTCGCCTTTTCTAGGGTTGGGGTGATCCCAACGATAGTTATGCTTGCAATTTTGCTATGAATTGATGAATTGATTGGTTTATCTATCTTATGTGCTTAAGTACTCAATGAAAATTAGGGAAATTCCTTTTTGCAATTAAATTGAAAGATTGAATTGTGAATTGGATAGTAATTAGGATTTTGAAACGAAAGTTTGATAACCTAATTAAGATTGTTAGTAAAGTTTATTAATTTGTGAAAATAAATTGATTGCTTTGCTAGGGTTGATGCAAGTTGACCTATTTAATAGATAAAAACATAATTTTTACTTGATTCATTGCAATGCTTGTATGATTATCGTTGTGGTGATCCCTATGCCCTAGATCTTTTATTATTATTGATTTTTCATAAAAATTCAGCAACTTTAAAACCCAAAAAAATTTCTATATTTTCCATCTCTTCTTGCTATTTCTTGCTCTTTGGTAACTAGAATTGAGTCACTGACTTTCTCCCTGCGGACGAACTTGACCCTACTATACTATAGCGGGGTTTCGATCTTATAAATTTATTTGTTTGAAAATAAACCCTTCATCAAATTGGCGCCGTTGCCGGGGAGATTTCAATTGTCCCAAAGTTTTTGTTACTATTAGAATTTGGGAATAGCCCATCTCTTTTCTTTTGTAAATATTATTTTATTTTATTTTATTTTCTTCTATTTTAGTTAGTTTTTATTTTTTGAACATCCCACCTCCCACCACCCGCCTCATCGGTACCGACTTGGTAACAAACCCTTGCTATTTGATATGTGCACTTGTTTGAGTTTTCAAGATTAGGTACAAGATGCAATATGCATATGATTATTTTGATACAAGGGCTAAACAAGAAAGACGACAAGCAAGGAAAAAAGAGTTTGCGAGCTATCTAGCCGAGGTTGATGGGGAGGATGAAGATTTTATTGATTTTGATAGTTGGAAAGCAAAGAAGTCCTCCGATGATTCAACCAAAGCCCAACAGTCATATGGTTCCTATCATCCAACAGAGAGGTATCATGCTCAACATGACTATGTGGACTCGTATGAGCCCTTCCAACCCTGGAATCTCTATCAGGAACCTCCTCCTCCTCCTCCTTATGAGCAATGGGAGTCGCCTCCGGAAGAATCATATTGGTATTCTGAGCACCAAGAACCACCATCATGGGTACAAGAGCTCAAAGAGGAACTCCATGGGCTTCGCGATGATATAAGTTCCCAATTGAAGGGTATCCAAGCGCAATTGGGAGATTTGGCCGAAGAGAAGGAGGACTTTCCAGAATCAACTTCACAAGACGCAGCCTCAGAACCGATAGAGATGTCATATAGGTATAAGGTTGGTTCATATGATAACATTATTTTTTGCGAGCTTGCAGGTGGAGAAGATCATGAGGATGAGTTGGTACCTATCCCCACCGAGTCAACATACACTTGTGCTGACTCTACTCAGGCTCTTGATGATTCGATTGCGCCTCCTAAGGGGGAAGAAGAGAGTTGCAAAGATCCTACAGAGCTACAGGAGGAGCCATGTGAGGAACCCCAACAAGAGGAAGAAGTGCTTAAAGAGAAAGAGGAAACTCTAGAAGAGAACTGCCAAGATCCTACCGAGCCACAGGTAAGCTCAGGTATGATCCCTAACCTCTTTTCTCATGTTGAACAAGCGTGCTTTACCATTCCTACCGAGCCACCACCACCTTTTCCATTCGATGTGAAGGCGATTCCCGACGATCTCGAGCAATCGACAGTCGCATTTAAGTATGGGGTCCTCGCGAAGTGGCACATCAAAGATGAGGCGATAGAAGACAAGGTGTTGGAATCTCTTCCCCCTCCGCCATTGTACACCGAACTCAACAATGCAATACAACTATTTGTGTATGACGGTGGGGTAGCTCAAGAAGTCAATTCAATGAAGAGGAATAGGTTTATATATGAGGAAAGCACACCTGCTGAGTGCCTTATAAGGAAAGATGAATGGGTGGAAGATTGGAGCATTCACTCAGGAAGGTTCAAGCTTATTCGTGGGGCTATTAAAGATGGTCCAAGGAAGCACAAAGCGAATGAGCAAGGACCATGTCATTTGAGGGCCTATTATAGTGTACCACCCAAGGACGTCCCACCACCATCTCCTCCAGCTGAGCCACCAGATCCACCACCTCCTCCTGATCCACCACCTCCTTCTCCATAGAGTTTGAGTTTATGGATGTCTTCAACAGCTTCTGAATTTCTTTTGTGAGTTTCTGAGTCTTTTTCCTTTTACTTTGATTTTTCTTTTGACAGTGGGGACACTGTCTATTTTGAAGTATGGGGTGGGGGATTCAGAAAACTTATTTGTGTCATTTTTATGTGTTTTAGATCATGTCTTATGTGTTGCATCATATTTTGTGGATTATGTTATGCATTCATGTTTAAGTTTTATGCATTTTATGTTTTAGTCACTTTAGTCTTGCTTTTAGTTTCATAAAATCTGGAAAAAAAAAATTTGAAAAAAATGTCAAAAAAAGAAAAAAAAAATGCATGTTTACTTTTGTTTTGTCTTATATTGAGCTTATACCCTAACTTAGATTAGATGTCCTATGATGATAAAAAATGATTGACTTGATCATGTAAATCCCATGACATGTTTGGAAGGTTTAGCCTAAGTCCTTAAAAATGTTTTTATGTGGATTGTGAACTTGTGATGAAATTGAGCACATATGATCCTAGGCTAAAGGTGGAAATCCAACAAAATTTGTCCTAGTGAGAATTTTGGCCTTATAGGGAGAACATAAAAAAATCCCTCTGCTTTCTTGAGTGTATTTACTCTTCCTATACATCTCTAAATGTTGTGATAGTTATTCAAAGCCAATGCATTTATATGTTTATGTGAATAAGAATTAAATGATGGAGGCATTTTTTTAAGCCAATTTTATCCTCTCTTTACCTACCCTGCATTATCTCTGTTTGAAGCCAGAACATTAGCCTGAGACCTTAATTTATAAGCTCTACAAAATTATCCCTAGCCGAATTGAGCCTGGCCCCCATTTGGGAATTAAGACTTAGGATTGGTTAGAATGATGGTTTGTGGAAGGAATGGGCTTGTATTTGATTTCAAGTGAGAAGAATTTTTGAGTTTATTGAGTTATGGGTTGGTTTGATATTTTTATCTTGCTATGCATATTATGTAAAAGGATTTTTGGCTCACCTTATATATGCACTAGTAGTTTTTTTATTTTTTTATGTTATTTTTTATTTAAAAAAAAAGAAAAAGAAAAAGAAGAGAAGTATACGTTATGAATAAAGTGCATGAGCCAAATTTACCTTATTTCTTTTACTTTTGCAAGATTCATACTTTTGAGAGGTTTATTGAGTTTGAAAGGTTGTGTTCTTCATTGAGATGAGTTGGAGAGTTTGGTTGATTCATATGATTGAGAGTTATGGTTTGGTTGAGTTGTGTTGGAAATTTAGGAGTCTTGATTCCCGAATTTTATTAAGCACCACATATCCAAATAATTCCATGCCCTTTATTTCTTACCAAGCCCCATTACAACCCTGCCGAATGGAGTCTTCTTTGAAGTCTTCCATTGAGTGAAGTCCTCCTGATGTTTCTTGTTTGCATTTAGATAATTGGTTGCGAAGTGGATTTACATTTAAATTGCAATGTTTATGAGTTTGCATATGGAATTGAGTTGAGAGTTGATCTTCATAGCCTAAACACATTGAGAGTTGAGTGTAAACAAATTATCCCTGTGAGGTTGGATTTGTATTGCCTATGCCTAGGGATCGCTCATATATGTGTGATGACGTTAAATTCACTTGTTTTACATTGCTACTGCTTGAGATGTTGCTTTTGACAAGGGCGAAGATTTAAAGGATGTGTTGTAGGTATTGGTTATTGCTTGGTTATTGCTTGAGGACAAGCAAGTCTAAGTATGGGGTATTTTGATGTGCATGTTTTTAGTTATATTTTCCCATATGTTTTGATGTCAATTTGAGTCATTTTCATAGGTTTTGCATTGGGTTTATTGTCTTTTGCATAAGTTTTCATATTTCATGAGAAACAGATGTCTTCACTAGCTTTTGTGTGTTTTACAGAATTTTGGAAGCTGTTTTTGAAGAAATTTTCAAGCGAGAAAATATGCGGAAGAGAATTTAGAGCGCATAGAAAAAAGAACGGAAGCAATCGGAGTTATAACGAAGGAGATACGGGCGTTTCTTTAAGTCCGAGATGGACTACCATCATACCGACCCCATAACGACCCTAGGGGGGGTCGGTACCGAGGCTCAATCTGGAAGGGCGAGACAAGAAAAGGCAACAGTGGTCATACCGACCCTAAGGGGGGTCGGTACCGAGGTCATACGCCTCAATATGGGCTCCAGCGAAGCTAATTTACCCGGGTTTAATTATTTTTACCTATTTTCCTTAGATAGACTTTAGATAAAATTCATATATTTGTTATTTCCTAATTTAGTTTATGGGATATTAAGTATAAATAGGATTTTTAGGGTTTGGAGGATCTTCTTCTTCCTTCCCCCACTTTTTCAGCACTTTTAGAATTGGGAACACACGTTTAGAGAGCGTTTGGGAGCGGATTTGAGAGCTTTTTGAAGCGATTTCTTCGGCGAAAGTTGGAGAACGTTTTGTGAGGCTTTTGTGACGCTTTGTTGACGTTATTCTCAGGTTTTTATGCAATTTAAATTTCTGATTTTTATTTATTTCATGAATTTTGCAATGTCTACCATGTTTATGCGTGAGTAGTCGCCTTTTCTAGGGTTGGGGTGATCCCAACGATAGTTATACTTGCAATTTTGCTATGAATTGATGAATTGATTGGTTTTATCTATCTTATCTGCTTAAGTACTCAATGAAAATTGGGGAAATTCCTTTTTGCAATTAAATTGAAAGATTGAATTGTGAATTGGATAGTAATTAGGATTTTGAAACGAAAGTTTGATAACCTAATTAAGATTGTTAGTAAAGTTTATTAATTTGTGAAAATAAATTGATTGCTTTGCTAGGGTTGATGCAAGTTGACCTATTTAATAGATAAAAACATAATTTTTACTTGATTCATTGCAATGCTTGTATGATTATCGTTGTGGTGATCCCTATGCCCTAGATCTTTTATTATTATTGATTTTTCATAAAAATTCAGCAACTTTAAAACCCAAAAAAATTTCTATATTTTCCATCTCTTCTTGCTATTTCTTGCTCTTTGGTAACTAGAATTGAGTCACTGACTTTCTCCCTGCGGACGAACTTGACCCTACTATACTATAGCGGGGTTTCGATCTTATAAATTTATTTGTTTGAAAATAAACCCTTCATCATTTAGCAAGGTGGCATGCCCTGGAAAGAAGGAGAGAGATAAGCCCTTATATCAAGAGAAAAAAACACAAGTTTTCTAGAAAGATGAATATCCTACAAACCTTTCAGGTGAATTCAAAATCTCATAATAAAACACTGAGTAATTCAGAGCCAATCCCAGCCTAATGGGGTGGGTTAGAGGCAATTCAGTTTCTGCTGTGCTAGTGGCACTCTGTAAAAAAGTAAAAAATAAATACATAAGTTATTCCACAAGGTAATCTTTCAACATAGCTACTTGTGTAAATTAAGTTTGCTAGCTACTCAGTGATTCAATTTTTAATTGCTAAGCATTGATTTATACCTCCACTCATTTCGAATGCATGAATTAACTAAATGGGAAACCATTAATAAAAGTATGAATGAACAATCAACGGATAGACAAAATTACCTGCTGTGGTGCTCTTTAGGAATATTAGACAAAAGAGCATTGGCCCTTTCAAGTCACCACACATCTCAAGAGTCTTATACCCACGAGACAGCAATTTCTTTTGTCAAACAGATAAGATGAACAAGCATATATATGCCACCACAAAAACATAAAAGAAATATCTAAGCCGCAATCCACAATCCAAGCCAAATAACAAGCAAAGCCAAACAGATTAGATGAACAAGCATAGATATCCCAATTTTTTTTTCCTTCAAAATAACAAGCAAAGCCACAATCCAAGCCAAATTTCTCAATCAGTCTTATTCCAATCCCAAATTCCTCACAATTACATCCCAAATTCATGCAGACATTCCCAAATTTCTCAACTTTAACAAATTAGGAAAACCCTAGAAATTGGGGGTTTTTGAGAAACTCACATCAAGGCTTCAATGGAGGAGTGAGGAGAGAAAGGTTACTGGAGAAACTGCTTGGAGCTTCCACTGGGCTGGCATCGGCTGCTGCGGGTGCTGCTAGCTGCTCGGCGAGGCGCACGGTGCTAGTAAGGCCCGCTGCTCGCGCGAGGAAGAAGGACGACCATGGAGGGAGGGAGTTTGAGCAGCGAGACAGCGAGAACAAGAGAGAAGCAAGAGAGGCTGCCATGGTTGAGAGCTTGAGCTCGATTTTGACGGAGAAGAGGCGGGTGGGTTTGAGGAAGAAGAGGATGGCGTCGATCGAGAACGGGATGAGATCTGAGAAGCGAGTGGGTTTGAAGTGTTTTATTTTTTAAGCGGGCCCTTCAAAAATTTTGGGAAGATTTAAGCGGGCCAGATATATTAAACCCGCCAATTCGAAAAACCGCTGCCTTATATAAATTTCTTTAGCGGGTTTTGGTGAACCGCCGCCATAGCAATTATCACTTAAATGAACCACTGCCAAAAGATACTTGGACCGCCTCTGTAGGTATTAGTTTTAACAACCGCTACCTAAACCGCCTCCATAGACTAATCTAATTCCAAGTTCATAAAATACTCCTAAACCGCCGCGACAACCGCGGCCTAATTGAACCGCTGCCATAAACTGCTTCCTCTGCTCGGAATTGTAGTAGTGGTGATGGTTTTGGTGATTGATCTTGTGATTGCCGATAGATGTAAGAACATAGAGAGTAGGGATAGCTTTTGGATTGGAGGAATTGTAGAACCCTTAAAATCCTATTAAGGTTCCACAATATAATTTTCAATCTAATTAAATCAATGAAAATACAAGAGTTTAAATAGGGAACTATACCAATTCTATCTTTGCAAAAGATAGAGTTTTGGCTTAGATAAATAAATATTAAATCCTAATAATACTAATAAATAAATCCTAGATAAATATTCCTACTTAGTGGTCAAGGAAAATATCTAGAAGAGATAAACTTTCAT
Source organism: Persicaria maculosa (assembly GCA_963922045.1). Lineage (NCBI taxonomy): Eukaryota > Viridiplantae > Streptophyta > Magnoliopsida > Caryophyllales > Polygonaceae > Persicaria > Persicaria maculosa. Next base: position 10,718,460 of record OY998256.1, on the reverse strand, counting down.
TTTCTCTTTTATTCACCTAACTAAGTATTACTAAAAATAAGAGATCCATAAATAGCTCCAACTAACATAGGATTTACTAAATATGGAAAAAACCCTAAAACTAATAATAATTAAATAAAATTTATATTCTTCAATCCATGATGGTGCCTTCTTCTTTCTCTTGAGGAAGACACTCTTTGCCATCAATTGCCCTCGAATCGATCTTGAGAGCTCACCTGGATCAAGATCATTGTTTGACCCACAGAAGGCCATCTTGATCCGCATCAACAATACAAAGGATTAAACTAGGTTCATGAAACAGTTCATGAATATGAAGAAAACCCTAACAACGAAACCACATTGAAACTACACTAACCTCGGCATGAATTCCTCGATTCAAACATTGAAAGTATAAAACAACGATTGGTAGTAAGAGGGAAGAAGAAGATTAGTTCGAATTAGATAAACAGAGCGAAAGAGAAACGAGAAAATGAGGGAGAACCGAAGAAGAGAGGGAAAGAGAGAAGACGTACAGTAAAACTGTCCGGGCAAACAATCAACTAATTTGAGCTACCCAGAGTACAATGCATGGGTTAATTGAGGAAGAAAATTGCTCAAATTGCATCATTATTTATGAATAATCATATATCCTCCGATTTTGTACACACTAATTATTAATGAAATAAAAAATAGATAAGAGTGTAAACCGGCCAGAAAGTATTACATAATATATATCATACTATCCATTATATATATATATATATATATATATATATAGATAAGAGTGTAAACCAGAAAGTATTACATATCTAGAGTGCCTGTCAGAGCATCTTTAACCATGATACTCATATTGAGTATCATAACTTGTTCTTTGTCATTTCTCTCTCATTCACCTCATTTTAAAATTTGGTACTCTACAATCATGGTACTTGGCATGAGTATTTTATTTCACCTTTTGCATCAAAATTGTTTTTTACAATTTTTTTTGGTAAGTAAAAATCAAATAGGACCCACTATTAATATTTGATTGGGTAATATTCTATGGTATTGTGTCATATTGATTATCATATATATATATATAAATCGAGAGCTTCTCTCTCTTAGGAGAGAGAAACTCGATCTCTTGGTGAATCCCGTTCCTCTCGGAACGATCGAAACCTGCTGTCTAGATCTATCCATCCTTGCCAAATCAACTCGTGAAACCTTTAATTTTCGGATCCTCACTCTCATGGTGTTTGGTTCTGCTATCTATCTTAGTACTTCGGCCCATGGTGTTTTCCGATTTGAGGACCTCCTCCTGTCGCCCTACTCACCGGAGTTGGTCTTCCTCTCGCTTGTGCTCTCCCGCCTCTCTCGTCGGTCCGGATCTGTTGATATTTGGTCTCGGGTGGTGCTCTTTGTCTTCTTTCCCCTGATTGGTTTGGGTTGGTCCGAGGTGGGAGTTTGGGGCTCCCCCCTTTTTATCAAATTGATTGGGGGCTTTGCCTCTCCTCTGCTACTCCTTTCATGGTGTCTCGGCCTCATCCTTCTCGTCTGGCCGAGGGCTTTGCTTCTCCTTTGGCCCGGTTTGGGGCTCTTGGCGTCTCTTTGTCCGAGTTGGGTTCGGTGTGTGGGTCTTCGTCCGGTAGTCATCGGTGGTGCCGGCCTGGTCTAGTGGCTTCTAGTTCGGCTTTGGGCGCTCTCCGGTGACCGGGGTGTCCTTTTGCCTGGTTGTCTGCTTCGATTTCCCTTTACACTCCTGAGCCCGTTGTTGACCCGTTTTCAGATTGACTTGGCCCGGTGTCAAGTCCTTTGGGCCCAAGTTTTTTGCTTGGGCCCAAAGCAGGAAAAAAATAAAAGAAAAAGAAGGAAAAAACAGAAAAAAGAAAAAAGAAGAGAGAGAAAAACCCGAATTGTACCCATTAGTATTTGGCGGGTTGTCAAATTGTCTGGTTGTGTGGTTGAAGGTTTTGAGATTGAGCGGTTTTTTTTGGCGGTGTTTCTTCTTATTTGTCGACGTGCGAGAGGTCGTGGACGTGATCGAAACCTGAAGGCTCGTTGACAGAGTTCAAATATGAGGTTTCCACTTTGTTCCCTAGGGATTCCCTACGTCGCCTCTACCAACAGACGGATGAGTTGCTGCACTCTGCTCCTGCTTCATCATTTATGCTAGTCTTCGGCTTTATCTGCTCTCTTGTAATTTGATGACTCTGCCTTTTTGTTGTTTGTGTCTTTAGCTTGTTTGACGGTTGATCCGTCGCCGAGTTCTTCGGCCTATCGACCTCCGGGCCTGTTGACGGAGGGAAAGTCGTTGATTTACCTCGCCAAAAATAATTCTCAAACAAACAAACTAGTATAGTATGCAAGTAAGGGGTCGAACCCTAGAGAATCAAGTATTTCTAAATATTGTGTATTTATCAATATAAAAAGAAATAATTTTTATGAATGAAAATAAAAGAAAATAATATTGACAAAAGTAAATAAAGGATAGAAGAAAAGTGTTTCCACCTACAAGTTCTCGACTTTGGTTGGTTTTATTGATCATCGAATCCTTTTCAAGCTATTATTGTTTCCTACAAATTCCTCTCGTCTTGGTTTAAATAGATTAAAAGTCCTACGAGTCCAATTAATCCCTTACATCTCAATGCAACCCTAACACGGTCAAGATTTAACAAAGAGATAGCAAAACATCCCAAGAACTTGAGCATATAAATAACACCAATTAAACACGGTAAATCAATGTTTAAGATATATGTCAACTCCCTACATAATCATGCTTCAAACACGGAATCCACAATCTTATGCGTGCTACTACGGAAATAACACAAATACGAAAGTATTAAATCCTAGCATGAAATCAATATTATCAGGTAGCTAATCAAGATAACATCAATAACATAATCAATATCGCACAAAGAAGTTGAAAGAATTATAGAGGAAAAATAACTTATATTAGAAACTCACAAACCACCAACCAAGTCTCGAAAATGTAGGCGAAAACTACAAAATTAACCAAACATGGCTTACCTAAGGTTTCTTCTCTTCAAAGGTGATTTCTCTACTTGAATCCCTTCCATAAGAAAACTAACCCTAAACATCCTATTTATAAGCCTAAAGCCTTTCATAAATAAGGTAAAAGATACATAAATAAGATAGAAACTTCCTAAATAAACTAGATAGAAGATAGACTTTCCATGTATAGTTCAGCGTCGGATTTCGCTGGCAGCGAAAATTTCCGCTAGCAGCGAATGGCCTTAATTAAGCTATTGTTGGATTTTCGCTATCACCTCGTTACCATACTCGCTGCTAGCGAATGTCCAGGCCTTAGAAATTTTCCAATACTCTTCGATTCCATCATTTTCGCTTCCGCGAGTCCACCCTTCCGCTGCCGCGAGAGTGCCCATTCGTTGCAGCGAGTCAAGTCGTCCGCTGAAGCGACTCCGTTCGCTGGTAGCGAGTTTCCTTTCACTGGCAGCGAGTCGTGCTGCTCCTGGACATGCTCCCGCTGACTTCACTCGTTGGCAGCGAGATTTCATTCGCTGGCAGCGAGATGTGCTGGCTCCTGGACATGCTCCTGCTGACTCCACTCGCTGGCAGCGAGATCTCATTCGTTGGCAGCGACAGATGCCCAGAAGCTTGTTTTCTCTTCATTCTTCCCTCGTTCTTTCTTGCCTCTTTTCTTTCTTTCCTTAGCTTGTTTTCTTGACTTCACTTGGACATGTTGTTCACCTTTCCTTTGCTTTCCACCATGTCAGATCTACAATTCTGCACAATTCAACCGAAATAGCGTAGATTCCGAACTTTTCCACGAAAAGAGTTTAATCTAAGTTGAAACTAAACATGCATATTATACAATGCAAATGCATCTAAACTACCCTATAATGCCCATTAGAAATGTGCATTATCACCTGTCCGGACGTCGAATTCTTACTTAATCAAATATATATATATATATATATATATATATATATATATATATATATATATATATATATATATATATTATATATATATATATATAATATATACTTGAGCTCACTTTTTCTTTTGGGTTCTTTAAAAAATATGATTTTTTATATTTCTTTTTTTAATTATTATATTACTTAGAGTACCACCATTAAAGATGTAATGGTGCTCTCAACGGCACTAGCACCCAGGGTGATCATTACCTCCGCTTTTTTTTTTTTTTTTTGGAATGTAGAGGGGTTACCATATAAACTCACATTTTTTATTTGCTGTATTATCATATCTTATTATCGTCTCCTAGTCCAATTTTTTTCTTGATTAAACACAACAAAAAGTATGGACCATAAATGAAATGGTCCTCATTCATGAATTAATTGTAATGTGCGGATTTAATTCATCACATTGGAATGGAGGTGCTCTAGATATCGATCGATTTAGTAAGATAAACCATACAGTATATCCATGCCAAAAATTAAAATTTAGATGGGCTAGATATGTTAAAATTTTCTTATACGCATCATTTTATACTAAAATTTTCACATACAAATAATTTTAATTTTATTAACAAAACCATTAATTTAATAAATAAATAAATTATTTTCTTCAAATTTTTTACTAATTATTTTATTTAAAAAAAAATGAAACGGACTGCGCCCCAGTACATCCACGCATATATAAATAGCATCTTCTTCCATCCAAATCTTCTCACAGCTATCCTCAAAGTTATAAGCATCAAGCCTTACTATTTCTCCGATCGAAGCGTATCAAAGTGTCGACGATGCCGCTTCCATCATTCGCCACCACATCAGCCACCCGTGGCGCCACCGCCAAAATGCGCAGCCACGTGGCGGTGTGCCCGTTCTTTAAACCACCCCACCCCGAAACCTTCTTCCTCTTTGCGAACCGCACCGACGTCGACCCCAACACCCAGGTGACTGTGTTCACCCCCGCCTTCTACGCGATGTACCTCTACTCGTACTGGGACCCCGTGAAGGACGCCAATCTCGCCTTCTACCCGGTTGGGGAGTGGATGGCGTCGCCTTCGACGCCTCCTCCCTCCCCGGACGAACAACTCCGAGTTTACTTGGAGGAGATCGGTGAGAACTTGAGGAGTAGCATGGCCCGGGCGGAGGAGGAGCTCGGACTCAAGATTACCTATGTGTTTGCAGACGCCTTCCTCGCCGATGTCTGCCGAGGCATTGCCGAGGAGAGGGGCGTCGATTGGTCTGCCGTCTGGATGACTTCTTCTGTCGCCAGCCTCGCCGCCTATTTCTATGGAGATGATATAAGGATTAAGAGTGGAGTATCTCTTCCGGGTATGGTTTTTTTTCTTCCAAGAATTATAAGCGATTACGGAAACTGTAATTTGATTCCTTGATCATTCTTAAGGATGATTTAACGAAGGTCTCGGTATGGTTCTTTCTTATATATCTTAGGTTTAAAATACGAAATCATACTAATTAAATTAGTATTTATCAGAAAATAAAAACTTTTGTTTCATATGAATAATTGGAAAACTAGCTTGCTAAAAATGATTTAATTGAGATCACGTAAAACCTGTGTAACCAATTATGTAGCACATTGAAAGGATTTTTTTTCTTTAAAGTAGTTCTTTTATTCTTTGTGCGCGTATTAGAAAAATCGATTAAAACATTTTTCATATATAAAATAATTTAAAACTAGTACTCGAATAATTCTTGCATTATGATGCGATTTTTAAAAAATTAAAATTTTAATAATAAAATAAATTATTATAGGATAAAATCAAATCAATTAATATTATTTTAATATTTTGAATTAATCTTATAATAACAAACTGTTTTAGTTTAATAACTTCATTTTTAAAAAAAAAATTAATAAGCTCATTTAAGATGGAATCTATTACAATAGAATCTAAAGATTTACAAATAGATATGTTATATATTAATATAATATATTGAATTAAATCCATTCATCTGGTAAAAAATACAAATCAATTATAAAATTTTTATTTTTGATTGGGGGTGACTGCGACATCTGATCCTAAAGACGATCCGCGCTCATGTTGCATATATATGATCATTAATTCATTGGATGTTGTTGCAGATGAAAAAAAAATTAAATTGAATGAAATTTGACCGATCAAAATTATGTTGCAGAAAGTGCCACACTTTTTGGCGACGATCAAATTGGACGAGTGGTACAGTATCATTGAGATGCTTATGATTGATCAAGAACAAAGTGAGATAGCAGAAGCTGAATTATTGAACAAACAGCATTATCAAAATGATGCCGATCTTATTGCTTGATTAGGACAGGCCTGAGATTAGAATTTTATGTGATAGAGTAAGGGCTAAACTTAGAAAAGAAAGAAAATAGGGCTTCCAACTAATGACAATGCACAACTCCAGGATTTGGATTTTAATTCCTTTGTTATGATCTCCTTGACTTGTTCAGCATTACTTTTGTTTTCATTATTTTATCTGATTATTCTTCGTGTATTCATTGCGGGATATACTGGGCTGTTGTTGTTGTTGTTGTTGTTGTTGTTGTATTCTTCGTGTATTCCTTGGAGGTACCAAGTGGCTTACTTGCTGGTGTCAACTTCTAGGGAATCCATGTAACCAAAAGCAGCAGAAAAGGTCTTTTTCTGATGTAAGTTTAATTTTTAGATGAAATTTGCTCATTCTGAAACTGATTATTCTTTGCTGGTTCAAAATCAATCACCGGTTTAAAGGTAAATTTCTGAACCTACAGAGTTGTTGGTTCATGGTCACATTCTTGAGCAGTTGGGATGAATATGGGATTTGAATTGGCAGAAGTGTGAGGCGTAGTTTCACATTCCACGCTATGGTTTCAAAACTTTCAAGAATATTTACCCAAGCATACTGCATAGATGAGATTGTCTAGAGTCATATTTACTCTTTTTCGCCAATTAAATTTTGAACCATATTCTACTGATTATAACCAGTGTGTATGGTCTGAAAAATCTTCCTTGGTCATAATCCACTAGCTAGTTGTAAAGTACTATATATTTATCTAAGATTGGCTGCTAATGGGGTTTTATTGGCTATATTTGCATTATCTTTCTACTCCAAAACAACATAGATCTATCTTATATATAATAATTTTACCGAGATTATAGAGCCATCTTCATGCAGCAAAGATAATTTATAAGTACATACATAGGTGTTTATTTTCCTTTAAAGCATTATTATGTTAAAAATTCATGTTCATTATATATGGATTAGTTATTGACATTTAAGACCAGAAGCGCCAAGTTAAAGGCTAAGTTGTCATCCAATAGTATTCCAACTTGTGGTTTGTATTCTAATAGCTATCTTTCTGCGACTAATGTACACAAGTTTTGGTGATAACTTCCATCCCATTTCTGAATGCTAATATTATTGCCTTTGCTTGAAGGTTGTGGAGCTTAATTTCCTATATACCCAAGTGAAGGCATACTCTAAAAATGGGAAATTGGTTATCTTATCACTTCCATGGCTGCAAAGTACCAATGATCAAGAAATCCTTCTAACGAGCATTCCAAAATGTAAAATTATGGATGGAACTCAGGAAACTCTTACAAATTCTACCTTTACAAGCACCCATGTAAAGGTACTACATTTACTGCTCATTTTCTTGTAGGATTTTTAGGTTGGTTTCTATTGTCATAAATGCAACTTTAGGTCTGGTTTTTTAGGTTTAAATTTAGTTAAGTGATGTTGTATTTGGAAGAGTTTTTTTCCATATTAGGATGCAAAATTCAGGATGCTTTCGAAGACGATATTGCTGGTTGTTTTCCAGCATTTTAATATGCAACTTGGGATGTTTTATGAGCTAATTGATTCGGGGCCAATCCTGCAGGTTTGTAGGGCTGACTATATCTGGATTATCTGCATATTAATGGGTTGTTAGGTGAATTTTGTGTTTTAAATTGCTTTTTCAAGGGCTGTTTTGAGGGTAGTATATTGGCTCCCTTTTTCAGCTTTGAGAGCTGATGGTTTGGAGCTTTCATTTCAGTTTTTAAACATCATAGTTATTTACTAGCTTCTTTTGGATGAAACTCTATTTTGTTATTTTGATTTTCTCCCATGGGTAGGGTAGCTTATACAATTTCCAGAAAATTAAGTGAAGATGTTATTTTTTCTATTTCAGTACAAGCTTTGATGGGAATGAAAAGCTCTTTGAGGGATCCCCGGCCATGGTACTCTGGGTGATTGGGATGCTAATGTTGTTGATCCATGTAGCTGGGTTAAGGTTGCATGTTCAACTAATAATCTTGTACTTAGCTTGTAAGGGCATGTTTGGTATACACATATTTTAATCTAACTTAAGATTATAATCTAGCTTAAGATTATAATCTAGATAAAAAATTTAATCTAGCTTAAGATTATAATCTAACTTAAAATTGAACATCTTGTTTGGCATGACTTTGATTATCCAAGCTTTTTGGAGATTAAATTGTTAAATTACAAAAATGAATCTATTTTATTTGATGCATGACTTTAGAGTCCGGTCATATTTGGCCTGGGCTATAAAGTTCCTTTATAAAAGAGAAAAAATACATGACTTTATAGCCTAGCAACAAGCCCGGGCTATAAAGCCAAAATAATACATGACCTATCAAAGACAGTGAGTCTGTTTTAGTTTCCCTAATCCATAAGGACCTATCAAAGACAGTGAGGCCACGCAGGGCCAAGGAAATCTCACACTCCTGGCCGGACACAAAAAGCTCAGCACACAAAGTGTCCTAACCTCCATTCCCACGAATCACCTAAGGTCTTCGACTCTTCGGCGGTCATGAACTCGATCTCAATTATATGAAGCAAATGGTTTACCAGTACTTCTCCTTTTCCCGAGTTCAACCTTGAAAAAAAGACATTGTATGCATATATATATATATATATATATATATTAGAACCCCAACAACCACAAATTCCCTTTTACTGTCACAAATTAAAATATATAATGTGTATATAAAATTAAGGGCAAGCCATCTAACTAACAACTGAAGTTAGTCTATGAGAAACCATTTCAAACTAGAATGAAATTAGGTTCAAGGCAATAATGATTTTTACAGGCCGTAAAAGAGAAATAAAATGCCAGCAAGATGGTAAATATGATAAGATATGACAGTGGCATACATTATTTACATGGTGCTCAAAATCGAAAACAGACCTACACATCATGTATTTTTCTCTAAACCTGTTTAGGAGTCGATAAGAGATAGAAATTCAAATTACTTCAACCTGTCATATAGGAGAAGGTAATGTTACCAATGATGCTTGCACTTTCAGATCCAGGCATTTTCTTGAGAGCAAGTGACTTGGCTTCTTTAAGCTGTGTAACTTAGAAATTTCATTCTTAAGAGCTTATCACTGAATGTTAACAGGGGAAAAGAGGAAAAGGAAAATCTTATTTTATCAATTCAAACATCACAATAACCTTAACGGCTTTCACACAATCCAACACTGGTTGCAAGCTTGCAAGCAGTTTCCTAGCAGAAAGTTCTGGAGGGTTACCATATTTAAAGAAAGAGTGCTTGAGTAACTTCTCACTTGTAGGCCACTTTTTTGGGAAGCACATTGCAACCATTTCTTTGTAGGACTGATCACAACTGGAAATACACGATCGGAAAATTGACCAAAAAATAAGGAAAGTGCAACTGGAAGAAGAAACAAAATGTAACTGAAAGAGATCGAGATAAATAGATGTAGAAAATCCCTATACCAAGTTGTCTGCTCTTTTCTCCCAATAAACTACATATTAATTTAAGATGTCAAGTAGCACCATCTAATAAATTATAGTCTGTTAGCCATTGACAACATTGACCAAAATCCTGAAGGCATCCATGCTCCATTCTTTAATTTATTGTTAATTCAACAAAATAAAGCAAAATAATCTCTTGATCCTTTTAACAATGACAGAAATCCGTTGTTCCCTTCTCTGGAATGCATGCATCAATGTGGGTACCATCCATGCATCCAATAGCCTTCTGTAAAACAAGCTGTTTTCTATGTAGCTCTGTTACAATAGGTGAATGCAAGAAATCTGTTTTGATAGAAAACAACTTTTAGAAACAAATTTCAGAAATCAACTTTCAGAAATTTAGAGCACATGCTTTTACAGAAGTAGGTGAATGGAAGATGCAAGATTTCTCAAAATGCAAGATGCATATTTCTGTAAAATAGATTTCAGAAATTTAGAAAACAGATTTCTGTAAAACAATTTCAGAAATCAACTTTCAGAAATTTGGAAAACATATTTCTGTAAAACAGATTTCTATTTATAAAAATCTGTTTTATGTAAAAACAGATTTCTCAAAATGCAAGATGCCTATTTCTGTAAAATAGATTTCAGAAATTTAGAAAACAGATTTCGATAAAACAAATTTCAGAAATCAACTTTCAGAAATTTAGAAAACAGATTTTTGGAAAAGGAGAAGTAAATACAGAAAGCTGGGCAGCTGAGCAGGAAATGCACGTGAGCAACAAGAAATTAAAATCGATTTCGTGCAATGATTTCAATCTACTAATCGAACATGAATTCAAAGCATAAAACACTAACTCGAACTTGGTGTTTGGGATACATCAAGTGTTGATTGGTATCGATATCAAAGTAGACAAAAAATTGAGACTTTTTCAAGTTTGTTTCTTGTTTCTAAACTTACTGTCACAAATTTGAATTTGTCAACTCTAATTAAGATGTTTTTATATAACTAATCTTTTGAATTTGCTTACTGTCAAAATATTAAAGATGTTCAACACATTCATACATTATTATAAATCATGAAAATGAGCATTAATTAAAAGATAACCAGTTGTTTTAAGGTTTATAGGTATGACTTGCAATCTTCAAAAATCATTTCAATGAAATTCTATCTTGAGAAAGAAGACAAATCCAAAAAGTATGAGCAATCCAGAAATATCTTTATGCCCCCACGGTGGCTCGGTCTCAGACTCAATCTTAATTACAACATTTGTCAGAAGCCATCTCAATTTTCTCTAATTGACAGACTTCAAAGTGGGTGTAATCTAAGTTGGTGGTCTCAGACCATGAAAATCAAAAGTTAGGGTTTGTTGCCAATCCAGAATTTCAATGTATGATTCTATCAAAATCGAAAATTAGGGTTTGTTGCAAATCAAAATTGCATAGACACAAGTCGACAACAAAGCAAAACTAATGTGATCTCTTACCTGAAGAACGCGAAAGCGAAAGAGCTTGGTGGAGAAGTCGAAATGGAACCTGTGAAGAGACTCTGCCAACAAAAGCAATTGAACATCATTGATTTTCAAAAGAGAAAATTGAGAGATCGAATCTATTGCAAAACTAGCAAATCTCACTTTGAGATCGAATTTCGTCGCCGTGAGATTGAGCGACTGAAATGGAGACAGGCGAAGAAGATGAGAAATTGAAGAAGGGAGCGTGCTAATTCAGTCCTTTTCGATCCCCAACGCTCCTCAAATTTTATCGAACGCTTCCATGGGAGAGCTGCGGCGGAAACGCTTAGCAAGCTTTCAGGCGAGATGAAAGGTTGAGCGTTTTAAAAACGCCGTGTACAGCCAAACAAGTGAACGGAGAACGTTTTTCTCGAGAAGCGCAAAACGCTTTATCTACCACTCCAAAAAGCTCCAGCCAAACAGGCCCTAAGTCTCTTACAACATGATCTTTGCAAGCCATCTTGTAATTAGTTGTAGTTTTGGACTCTTTTTTTTGTATATGTAAATTTTATAATTAGATATGTATATTTCTTGCATATAAATTATGTAGTTTTTGACATTTTATCATATATGTAAATTTTGTATAATCAATTAAATTTTATTTTATATGTAAATTGTGTGTATTATTTTTTAAAAAAAAATATTGGACTTTTTAGCCCGGGTCTGAAGAATCCGGGTTAAAAAGCAGTTTTTTTTTTAAATTTCCACCCACACTTTAGCTACGGCAACTTGCCGTGGCAAATGTCTGGTGTCTTTTTTCAGGGGTTGTTTTGCCACGCTTAGCCGTGGCTAACTTTTTTGCCACGGCTAGTAGCCGAAGCTACCAAATTTTGCCACCGCCCAACTCGCCACGCCCCCATTAGCCGTCGCAGAGCCGAAGCTACATGCCTTTTGCCACTCCATAATGGCCTTTTGCCACTCCATAATGGCCTTTTGCCACTCCATAATGGCCTTTTTCCATGGCTTTTTACCGAAGCAAATTAAATTATTTTTTTTAGTGTGAGATCATATGGTGATAACATGAGCAGTGAAGTAATTGTGAGTAAAGTGTTAAGGAGTCTCACAAAGAGGTTTGATCATGTGGTAGCAGCAATGGAGGAGTCTAAAGATCTGTCTGTGTATAGATTTGAGAAGCTAGCAAGTTCCTTGCAGGCTCATGAAGATAGGTTGACTAGAACTAGTGAACAAAAGGAAGAAAAGGTATTTCAGGTAAAGGATGAGTCTTCAAAGTGCAAGCCTAGAGGTTCATCAAGCAGATGAGGTTTCAGAGGTGGCTACAGAGGTAGAGGAGGCCACAGAGGAAGCTACAGAGGAAGAGGAGGAAGAGGTCAAGGTAGATCTCAAGCTAGTGGCTCAGGAAGAGGAAATGGCAGTAATCAAGGAAGAGATCAGTGGAGAGATTCATCAAATAATCAAGGCAATGAGTCAAGATCTTACAAAAGTAATATAAAGTGTTACTACTGTAAGAAATTTGGTCACAAGGAGGCATTCTGTTGGGAGAAGCAAGAGCATGAACAGAAGGGTGCAAAATACTCAGAAAATTATGAGAAAGATGACAGGTTGTTCATGGCATTGTCATCAGTTGAAGAAGAGGTTAATAGCTTGTGGTATTTGGACAGTGGATGTTCAAATCATATGTCCATTTCAAAGAACATGTTCAAGGAACTGGATGAAGCTAAGAAAGGGAGAGTCAGACTTGGAGACAACAAAGTTCTAGAAGTAAAAGGTAGGGGCACGGTTGATGTAAGGAGTGTGCAAGGATCAGAAAAACTCTTGTATGATGTTCAGTATGTGCCTAAGCTTGCTCATAATTTATTGAATGTTGGCCAGCTTCAAGGAACATGCTACTTTCTCCTATTTGATAATGACTCTTGTGTGATTAGAGAGAAGAAAACTGGTCATGTGATTGTTGATGTTTCTATGACCAAGAACAGTTTTTTCCTTTGGATTTGTCAACCAATGTGAGTAGGGTGATGACAGCTAAGTGTGATGAGAGCACTATGTTATGGCATCAGAGGTATGGACATCTAAACATTCAGAGTTTGAAGATGTTAAACTCTGGTGAGATGGTGGAAGGTGTGCCCAAGATTGGAGAGCTGGAATTGTGTGAAGGATGCATATATGGCAAGAAAATGAGAGGATCATTTGCAAATAGAGAAGCCTGGAGAGCAGGACTCCGAATATCGGGTATAAATAAAATAATCGATTTTTCGGTATCTCCCGCAATTAGATTTTTTTTTTATAATGTATCGCAAATAACATATTTGCTATTCACACGGTGAATTTAGTCAAATTTACGGTCAATGTTCGCAACCGCGGACTCCGGATACGCATTTGAAAAAATTGGAACGTTAATCGCAGGAATCTGTTGTTGTCATTTTTTTTACAAAAGGATCCACAATGCGTGATTTTTTTTTATTATCTATACCCGATAGATATTTGGTTAATGTTAATCCCAATCCAAATTGGATATGCAATTCCAAAGATAATGATATTTGAAGATATCCCGTTGATATCAATTTTGGATATGCGATAAGGATGTTTGAAGATATCCTATCTTAAAGATATTTGAAGGTAGATGTATTTGTAGATAGGTGCAAATAAATATATTTGATATTTGTACTCTAAACACACTTGGTATATATAGAGATCGTCGGCGAGTATTCTAGAAAAGAAAATATATTGGGTATAGATAATCTGAATTTGCGATAATCTGAATTTTTTTTTATAAAAGGATTTGCAACCGCGGATTGCGATTTTGCGGATTTCGCAAAATCACAATGCGCGATTGTTTTTTTTTTAATCAGATTATCTATACCCAATAGATATTTGGTTAATGTTAATCGCGATCCAAATTGGATATGCATTTCCGAAGATAAGGAGATTCAATAAACAACCACCATGGAAGGAGGGAGGAAGGAAAGTGGAACGAAAAGATTTTTTCGAATGAAAAATTATGTTTCATCGACGTCGACTACACCTACTCGATATCTACCGCCGTGGTGACCTGCTGTTGTTCTAGATTTGAAGCATCGACTATCCCCGATCGATATCGACTACTTCTAGTCGGTATCGAGTGACTTCTGGTCGATACAGAGACATTGCGAAACTACTTTGGAAGCGCTGACATCCTTCCTCGTGGATCGAACCCGATTCATCTATACTCAACGAGGGAGCATGTAGTTATTTGTTAGATCGAGTTGATTTGCTTGTATGCGTGCTTACATATATTATTGCATAGCAAAACTCCCTCAAAAGATGATAATGAATATTTTAAATAGGCATTATAACTAGTTTTAGTTGCATTAGAGTGTTCATATTGCATGTGTTTTGTCTAATTTACATTGTTTTGCATTTGAGTATTCAAGTTCGGAATCTACGCTATTTTGTGTTTATTCTACAGTTTTACAATCCTAGCTTGAAGGGAGGCTTGAAAGACCTAGAAGAGCTTGTTTTGGAGCATAAAAGATCGCTAAGAAAATATCATCAAGGGAGCTAAGGAGTTCAAAGTCGAAGACAAAGGAGAATCGCGGAGCCAGAGTAGTGGTGTCCGCCAATGTCTTTCAATTCATTGACTCTTTTTGGGATAATTAGGTGAATATACCCTTCTCAATTTTTTATGAGTAATTATACTTATGGAGTTTTTATTTTGCTAATTGTACCTTTTTTAATTAATGACTTATTTTCCCATAGAAAATCTTCCATGAATCACGTAAATTATTATCGAAAATCTCCATATTTCTTACTCCCTGCGATCCAAAAAGATTTTCGTTTGACTTTTTAACACGTATTTTAAGGAGCTAAAAACTATATAAAATATCAACTTTTTTTAAATTATTTTTTTACAACTTAATATTTGTTGGTAATAAGTATTAGATTATAAAAAAATAATAAAAAAAGTTAATGTATTACTCCCTCCGTCCAAAAATACATGGACTTTTACTATTCATGCACGCTTTTTTAGGAGCATAAAACTATATAAAATATTAACTTTTTTATTAATTTTTTTAATAATTACAAACTTATTATCAATAAGTTTGTAATTATTAAAAAAATTAATAAAATAGTTAATATTTTATATAGTTTTTACTTTCTTAAAAAGGCGTGCGTGAATAGTAAAGGCAATGTATTTTTGGACGGAGGTAGTATATAGTTTTTAGCTCCTTAAAATACGTGTTAAAAAGTCAAACAACAATTTTTTTGGATCGGAGGTAATAATTGATTAAAACCTAATTGGGATTCCCATGCATTCAGTTTGATTTTATGGCGTGGGAATTTTGTCAAAGTAACTCATTTAAATCCATATAGTTTTTTAATTGATTGAAGTGGTTGGCTCCTCATTTACACCTTATGTACCTGTTAAGCTCTTAAACGGTTGCCTAGCAGAATAGAGAATGAGAGAGCTTGTTGGAGAGTAAAGTGTATAATATTTCTAAATGAATCTCAAATCATACAAAGGACAGCTTATATATGCTTAGTCCTAACATCACTCCCTCCCTTACAAAGACCTTGCCCACAAGGTCTAATTCAAAGAAAAATTGGAAAATTGGTGCAATATATGGCATGCTGGCTCCTAAGTCGATTCATCAGCTGGTAAACTCGTCCATTTAATCAGCCATTCTACTACTGGATCCCCATTGGCTAAGTGTTGCACCCTTGAATCTAAAACTGCTTCAGGAGCTACCACAAAGGAGCCCGAGTCATCTGTCACTGGTAACTCTGATTGCACTGGAATTGAGAGTCCAGTCCTCTTCTTTAGCTGAGAGACATGAAACACCGGGTGTAATCTAGACGAGGGTGGCAAGGACAGCTTATATGCAGTCTCTCCTACCTTGCTAACCACTTCAAAAGGGCCATAAAACTTGGCACTCAGCTTCAGGCACTTCCTTAGAGCCAAAGAAGTTTGCCTGTAAGGTTGAAGCTTGAGATATACCATGTCACCTACTTGTAACACTCTTTCTGATCTCTTGGCATCTGCAAAAGTTTTCATTCTCTCCTGAGCCACCACGAGACCTGATTTCAAAATCTGCAGAGCATTATCCCTCTCCTGAAACCAATCCTCCACTGAAGCCGTGGTGACACTGCTAGCTCGAAGGCCCAACTGTGTAGGTTGATAGCCATATAGAACCTGAAAAGGGGACATCTTCAAGGTTGTATGATGAGTGGTATTATACCACCATTCTGTCAAAGTGATCCATCTTGCCCACTGTTTAGGCATTGCTGAAGACATACACCTAAGATACGATCCCTACCAATGGATTGCCAAGGTGATTCTGGTATAGGTAGAGGTTGCAACAATCCCGGATACGCCATTGTCTCATGTTTATGCCTCTGACACACATCATATTCTTTGACAAATTGCTCCACAAATGGCTTCATTTGTGGCCAATAGAACAATGATTGGATACTAAACTCTATCTCTCTCAATCTCCTTCCTCTTCCTCTCTCTCAATCTCCATTGAAAGCTAAGCTTTCCCTATCCATGTTCTTTGGGACATAACAGATACGATGATAAGTAGCTCTCAATCCTAATGCCCCCCTGCAACTTCAGTATGGAATGCAGAAGTGATTCTAGCTCGTAGTCCTTGCCCAGTACCTATCGCCACTCTACTCTTATAATGCAGGATTTCACCTTGCCATTTGAACAATGAATTCGGATCAATAGCTGCAGCAGGTTTCAATTTGTCAATCTCAGGATCCCTAGAATAGCTTTCCACCACCTCCTGAATCCATGAAGGTTTAATCACTACCAAGGCAAGGCATGACCCCTCTTCTATTTTAGCTTCTGATAACCCACGCCTTGAAAGGGCATTAGCTGATGCATTACACTTCCCCATCCTGTACTGAATGGAGTATGAGAGCCCAAGCAATTTCCTAGCTGCCTTTTTTTGAAGATGAGTAGTTACTTGTTGATCCAACAAGTGTCTCAAGCTCTATGATCAGTTAATATGACAAAATGATTAGGCTCGAGGTAATGGCGTCATTTATCCACTGCATACAGAATGGCTAATAATTCTTTTTGATAGGTTGAGAGTAATAAGTGTTGGCCATGGAGGGCTTTGCTAATAAAAGCCAAAGGTCTACCTTGCTGCATTAGGACTGCCCCAATCCCCTCCTCACATGCATCAGCTTCTACTTGAAACTGGAGAGATAAATCAGGTAAGGCCAACACAGGTGGGCAGGAGAGAAGCTTCCTAATCTGGTGAAAAGCCTTGGTGCTTTCACTAGTCCACTGGAATGCATCTTTCTTTAATAGATCAGTTAAAGGCCAACAGATAACTCCAAACCCTTTTATAAATCGCCTGTAATATCCTGCCAACCCTAGGAAACTCCTCAACTCTTTCTCATTCTTAGGGAGTGGCCAATTCATAATAGCTTCAATTTTTTCCTGATCAGTGGCTAGCCCTTCAGCAGAAATTACATGTCCCAGGTACTCCACTTTCCTCACAACAAAACTACATTTGGACAATTTAGCAAATAACTGGTGTTTCCTCATACTTTCCAATACAGTCATTAGATGCACAACATGCTCTTCCAAGCCAGTACTGTAAATAAGTATGTCATCAAAGAATACAAGGACATACTTACGTAGAAATGGAGCAAATACCACATTCATAAGGGACTGAAATATAGCTGGGTGTTTGTCAGTCCAAATGGCATTACATTGAACTCATAATGGCCATTATGAGTTCTAAAGGCAGCCTTTGGAATATCACTCTCGGCCACTCTAACTTGATGATAGAATGCCCTGAGATCTAGCTTGGAAAACACCACTGCCCCATGTAACTCTTCCAACAATTCCTCAATGTTGGGAATGGGAAACTTGTCCTTGACTGTAGCATCATTAAGTTTCCTATAATCCACATAGAATCTCCACGTTCCATCCTTCTTTTTGACAGTAAATTTGGAGAGGCAAATGGACTTTGACTAGGCCTAATAAGACCCGATGACAACATTATCTTAATCTGCATTTCAATTTCATCTTTCTGGCCATGGGGATATCTGTAAGGCTTAGAGCAAATAGCTTGAGTCCCTAGCTTCAAAGGAATACTGTGCTCACACCCTCTCTCTGGAGGTAGATGAGTAGGCTCTGCAAACACGTCATTAAATTGGTCCAATACTGCCTGCACCTCCACTGTTACTGCTTCCATCTTAGCACAAAGCTGGAAAGTTGGGACCACTTCAATAGCATATTCTAACTCAAACTCCTTTGTCATCATCTGTAGCTTCTTGCCTGTAAGATGCCTTACCACAGGGCCCTCCTTGTGATCCACAATTCCTTGCAATTCCACCCTTTTACATACCCTCCTTAGAAAATGCAATTGTAATGTTCTTATAGTCAAACTGTACTGGACTATAATACTTCATCCAACTTACACCTAGCAGTAATGTCGAAGGTATACTTCTAAACTTGCATAGACCACTTAAAGCCTTTACACTCATGTCTGCAGAACATCTTGCCTTTATTCAACCCTTCCACTATCATCAAATTAGCTGCGGTTAGTTTGAATCCCGCTTCTTTGGCAATCAAATAATCAACAAAACTGTGCGTTGAGCCACTGTCTATCAGTACATTGATCAACCTCTTCCCTATGTATCCCTTGACCATAATGGAAGTATCAGATCCATTGCCAGTAAGAGCTCTCACGAATCCCTCACACTTTTCTACTTCCAACAGACTTTCATCGAAAGAAGGATCAGTGGGTTCTTCTTCCTCTTCTATACTCACATCTTGAGCTAGAGCAAGCTTAACAGATGAAGTCCTGCATTTGTGACCGACGAAATACTTGTCGCCACATCTAAAACAAAGTTCGGGAACCCTCTTGAATTCCCCCACCTGTTTGGATCCATTTGACCCATTTCTTGAACCTTCTTGTGTCCAGTTGCTACCTGCCTTCCATGGAATATTGTTTGCTTTAACAAGAGCTTGAACTGCATCATTGTGTAACCTTGCTAGTTCTAAACATTCTGCCAGTTCCT
This sequence comes from Persicaria maculosa, assembly GCA_963922045.1. NCBI lineage: Eukaryota > Viridiplantae > Streptophyta > Magnoliopsida > Caryophyllales > Polygonaceae > Persicaria > Persicaria maculosa. The sequence continues at coordinate 10,699,354 of OY998256.1, read as the reverse complement.
TTGGACGACCAAGCTTAACGAGAGGTTTGATTTCTGCTTTAAGCCCACTGATCTAGCTGATCACAAAATAGCTTTCAGGAAGATGAGGATTATAAGAAAGCATCCCCACGTGTAGTTCTTCAAATTGCTCATTATATTCCTCAAGATCATTAGTTTGCTGCAATTTGTTGAATTCTTCGACTATATCAACCCCTTGCATTTCCCCGAATCTGGTACACAGTGCCTCAGTCATTTCCCTCCAACGGACCCCGCGTTTCTGCATCAAGTACCCCTGGATCCAAGTATCTGCGCGATCCTGCATATATATCGCAGCCAATTCGACCTTCTGATGTTCTTGAATCCCAAATAGAGAAAAGTACTTATCGCATTTGCGAACCCAGCTCCTAGGCTTCTTCCCGTCAAAGGAAGGAAAGTCGGCCTTTGGAAATCGATTTTGGCCTACAAATGTTCCTTCATTCCTCATCGACGGTGGTCGATAAGCATTCTGCTCCTCCTGAACTTCCCGATTCGCCACCGGAGTAGTTTTCTCGGGATGTTCAAATGCTACGTACTCCGGCAAGATTCATGTGATACGCTGGCTTCTGCGTCAGAAGTTTCATCCAATCGGCCATCTGTTGCTCCCACCTGGTAGCCATCTGTGCCACTGTTCGATCCAATCTTGATTGGAATTCCTCCGATGATTTCTTAAGATCCAAAATCACTTGCTGCTGATCTTGAGAAATCTTGAACTGATCGTCTTGCCGTTGAATTGCCTCCATCAATCTTTCGTGTGTGGAAGCTGTGAAGAGCTGCAAATGTTGAAGTTGCGAGTCCAACTTGTCATTGCTCTTCGAACGAGTGCCTTCCGCCATTGCCGAGAACCTTCAAGCCACTGATACCAATTGTTAAGCTCTTAAACGGTTGCCTAACAGAATAGAGAATGATAGAGCTTATTGAGTATGTAAATTTTATTTCCCCGGATAAAATTATTCAAAGAAACACGGTTTCAAACCGCGTTTCTTTTATTAATATTATTCCATTCTTTTTCCAATTTCAAATTTCTTATTTTGTTAATAAAACTCAAAATCAGATCGCATTTTTCTGTTGGATTTGACAAAAATGAATATTTTTGTAAATAATTTAAAAGTGTAAATATTTTGTTAATTATTTATTTTTGAGTGAATACTTTGAAAAAAAATTCTGAAAAGAGTGCCGGGTCTACCAGTGAGAAGGGTTACCACATAAACTCACATTTTTTATTTGTTGTATTATCATATCTTAAATAATATCGTCCCTTAGTCAATTTCCCCTTAAAAACAATGCAAAAAAAAAAGCATGGACCATAAATGAAATGGTCCTCATTCATGAATTAATTGTAATGTGCGGATTTAATTCATCACATTGGAATGTAGGTGTTCTATACTTCTATATATATCGATCGATATAAAAAGATATTTATTTTTGAAGTTTTTTTCAAAATTGTAAAAAAAAATAGCGAAATAGATAATGTTAAAAGTTTTATTTGAAAATTACCAAGACATAGATAAATGGCTGATTGGAGCACTGGTCTCCCACATATTTTTTTAAAAAATAATAAAATAATATAGTCGTTATTCAAAATAACAACTTAGCTGAAATTTTTATTTTTGAAAATTTCCGGCTGCTTTCTGTAATAATTTTAATTAGGGAAAATTTTCCAGCTATTTTAATAATTTTTTATTCTATCAACTTAATAGGTATATATATCTAGCCAAAAAATTGATATATATTCAAAGCAAAATTTATCCTATGGTTTTCTTTAATTTATTTTTTAAAATATTCTCTATGCTATATACTGTATATAATAATCTATTAATTTTTTTATTCTATCAACTTAATAGATATATTCAAACCATAATATATATTTTTTCAATATTTTTTTTTAATCAAATTATTTTAAAAAATTATTCATGATATATAATATATATAAAAAATCCCCTAAACGTCGATTTCACCCCTTTTGGCTTTTACGAATTCCTGCAAACATAGGGTTATTATTCGATCCGAACGAGTCGATCGAGTATTGCTTGTTCATATTCTGTTCATTTAAGATATGAACGAGCTCGAACCGAGCATAAATTTTGACTCAATCTTAAAAATGTGCTCATACTCGACTCGTTTAGGAAATGAACGAGCTCGAGCCGAGCTTTTTTCGAGCTTCAAACAGTTCTACTTGCTCATTATATAGTAACTTAAATGAAATTTTAAAAATTCCATAAAATTGGAGCTATTCGAACTTAATTCGCGAGCCGAGCTTTAGACCGAGTTTAAAAATGTGCTCATACTTGACTCGTTTAGAAAATGAACGAGCTCGAGCCGAGTTTTTATCGAGCGAGTACGAGTCGAATTCGAGCTACTCATGTTCACCTAAGCAACTAGTGTTTCAATCGAATCACAACAGCGGAAGAATTACTCAATATATACATCCAAATCACTTACTGATTGAAACACACACAGAGGTTTACGTGTCAGAGATCGCAAAAGAAGAAAAGCCCCATTTTATAAAGTTGAATTATTGGTGGTCCGGTGGATATGATGGACGGTAACTGTACGTTATCGGCCACATGGAATTGTCATTGAACTAAAATGACGGGACAACCGGTTACCCGGAAAAGTGACATCTCTGGGCGTACAGTACTCGTTTCAATGTTTCATTTTAGAGATAACTAGCATAATCCGCGCGCCATGGCGCGATTTTTTATAAGTAAAATCTTACTAATATATTAAATTAATATTATAACATAATTGTAAAAGTTCAGATAATTAAATATTTTGAATTAAACTCATGGATTGAGAAAACGATTAAAGTAGTATATATGTATATATATTACTAATATTAATTTTATGTTTTCTTATTATTAATTTTATGTTTTGAATTAATCCCATTGTTTTTTGTAGAAAAAAAAAACTACTAAAATTATACTTTATTCTAAGATCAATGTTTTGAATTAATCCCAGTAGTTAGTAAAGTTAAATCAAAAAGAGAATTAAAGGAAAAAGAAGAAAAAATAGAATTAAAGAAAATAAAAAAAAATGGAAAAAAAATGATTGGTCAAGATTCCTAAAATTCCTCTAAACTTGACACATCATCCTAAACTCTTCTAAATTAAGAGTTTATATAGATTGTTTTTTGTAGAAAAAAAAACTACTAAAATTATACTTTAGTCTAAGATCAATGTTTTGAATTAATCCCAATAGTTAGTAAAGTTAAATCAAAAAGAGAATTAAAGGAAAAAGAAGAAGAAAAAATAGAATTAAAGAAAATAAAAAAATGGAAAAAAAATGATTGGTCAAGATTCCTAAAATTCCTCTAAACTTGACACATAATCCTAAACTCTTCTAAATTAAGAGTTTATATAGATATATAGATAGAGGAAGTGGTCCATCATCGCACCATACGTTCATTCTAAAAACGTTTTGCATATATGCAGAGGCGGATCCTCTTTAGGATCAGGAGTGGCAGTCGTCCATCCAATTAAAAATAAAATTTAACATACACATTCTTCTCGTCGATATCTTCGATTTGATATATTATAAGATCAAATCCGATATCCGAACAAAAAGTTATAAGCATTTCAAATTTCAGCACTAAAAAAATGTAAATTATTTCTTACACCATTCACTAAACTGATATACTTTTATCATAATTATCATTTGTTAAACTTCTTGCCTTAATAATATAATTATAACCAAAAACTTCAAATTAGGAGGTCGTACTGAAATATTTGAAAATAATGAAATAAAGCATGCATGATTTCTATTTTTATTTAAGTTACATATCCATAATATTGATGATTAGTATGGAGAAATCCATGATTTATGTCTCTACGAATGTGCTGAAGGAGCTCCGGACTAGCCTGCAGGACGTGGTCACGTGAGTGGCATGAAGGTGACCAAAAATCTTGGAAACTACCTTGGAGTCCCATTGTTGCAGCAGCGTGTCTCCAAGGATTTGTTCAGCCGCTCCTCGAGAAGATTGAGAAAAGATTAGCCGGCTAGAAGAGAAAGACGCTCAACCTCGCTGGTAGAATAACGCTTACTAAGTCTGTTATTACTTCCATTCCCGTCTATACAATGGGCTCATTGTTGCTGCCCGCGAGTGTATGCGAGAAAATTGATAGCCTCTGTCGTAGGTTCGTTTGGGATGATTCGGAGGAGAGTCGGAAAGTCCATCTCGTGGCTTGGAAAGATATATGCAAGCCGAAAAGCCATGGAGGGTTGGGGATTAGGTGTTCTACTGATATGAATCTTGCGCTGCTTGGAAAACTCGGTTGGAGATTTGTGACTGACGACAACTCGCTTTGGGTGGAGGTGCTTCGAAGTAAATATGCTAGGAATTCTGGAAAAAAGCACCCGGAGCCTTCTCACCTCTGGCGAGGCTTGCAAGCAGGGGCGAAAGTTGTGGTGTCGAAGGGGACGAGGTGGATCTTGGGCGACGAGGAATCTATTAAGTTCTGGATGGATACTTGGCTTATGGATGGGCCTCTCCTCGACCATGCCACTTCTAACATCGACCCGGGAGAGATGCTCACGGCTGCTGCAGAGTGGTGGACTGGGGAGGGGCAATTGAATTGGGTTGCGTTGTCGGAAAAGCTCCCGCCAGATGTGCTATTGAAGTTGTCTAGTGTTGAGGTTTTTCCGGAGGGAGGTGTGCCGGACGAGATGGTCTGGGCTCTCTCGGAGAATGGTCAGTTTACCGTGTCGTCTGCCTACGAGGCGATTCATGACAGCAAGGATGGGGGGATGATCGGCAGGCAGGTGTTCAAGGATGTTTGGCATCTCAAGTCTCAGGAGCGAATCCGGGTGTTTGCGTGGCGGTGTGTGCTGGGCGCGATTCTTACTAACAACGAGAGGGTCTAAAGGCACATGGCTATTTCCTTTTAATGCGCGAACTGCCACAACCATGAGGAGTCCCTTGAGCACTTGTTTCGTGACTGCAAGGAAGCGAAGAGTGTGTGGCTGGCCCTCAACGCCATCAGCTACGATTTGGACTTCTTTACCACTGCCTATGTGAGCTGGATTAGAGGTAATTTATCCAATTCTTCCATTTTTGTTAATAATATTGCTTGGAAAGACATCTTTGCACGTACCTTGTGGTTTCTTTGGAAATGGAGGAATGATCGGATATTCAACAATAAGGAGTGGAGTGACTGTAAGAAGAGTTTTATTATTAGTAATGCCAAGGACTACAAAGGTGCTCGGAAGAGCCTCTCTGGAGAGCCCACGCGGATGAAGAAGACCCTAGCAAAGGTTGGTTGGGAGAAACCTGAGGAGGATTGGATTAAAGTCAATACGGACGATGCGGTGCGTCGAGATGGCTTTGCGTTTGCTGCAGGGGTCCTAAGGAATTGTGCGGGCGGGTGGATCCGTGGTTTTGTGATGAGTATAGATACTTGTTCGATCCCCACAGCTGAGCTATGGGGTGTCCTGCAAGGGCTTACACTTGCTTGGGAGCTGGGCTACCGTAGGGTGATTCTGGAAACAGATTCACTCCTTGTTGTCACGCTCTTGGGGAAGCAAACACCACGGTGACATCCGCTAGCTAGTTTGGTCACCAAGTGTCAAGACTTCTTAAAAAGAGATTGGGTCATCCAGTTTCGGCATGTCTTCCGCGAAGCTAATTGTATAGCGGACTATTTAGCTAGTTTAGCTTTCTCTTACAACATTGGTTTTTTTGTATTGCGTGTCCCTCCTGAGGGTGTTTTATGTTTCTTGCATGACAATGTTAGGGGTCGGGCTATCCCCCGTTTGCTGACTACTTAGCCCTTTTTTCGTTAATAATAAAGCGCGAATAGATGCGCGGAGAGCCCCGCCTCTCTTTCTGACCAAAAAAATATTGATGATTTTTTGGAAAAGAAAAATTAGGGTTTCATTTTACATGAAAAAATTTTTATGATAATTTTCCACCCCCTTAATCAAAAGTTTCACGATCTGCCACTGCATATATGTGTATTCAAGTATGGACAATATGGTATTATGGTCTTAATATTTACATATATAGTGAAGGTTATCTAGTATGTAATTATATACTCTATTCGTTAATTAAAATATATCACTTTATTATTTATATATTTTTTTTATTAGCTAAAAGCTATATAAGTGTGAATGGATGCGGACTAGAAGATATTTACTGCAAAATATAAGTTTTTAAAATAATCACTTTAACTAAAATATAAATATATCGCATAGGCACTTTCTATATAAGTAAAATAACAATTATATTGTTCTCAAAAAATAACAATTATGAAGCCTCCAGTCGGGTGGCCCAATGGTGTGGAGGTAGGGGTGTGCAGAAAAACCCGCAACCGAAAACACGACACGAAAAAACCCGAAACCGAAAAAACACGACACGATAATGACACGAACCGAGAAAACACGGCTTTAAATGGTTCGTGTTCGGGTCGGGCAAATTGCCTTGCCGGATACCCGACACGAACCGTTTAAATTTTTTTTTTTAATTTTTAGATCTGTTGTATTAATAGATCTAGAAATAAGATCCCATAATGAACAAGATGCTTAGCTGGCTCAATTGGTTTTGGGAGGCGGAAGGACTAGTACTCTCACTCAGCAGATACGAGTTCGAATCCCGCCTGCAACCTTTTTTTTTCTCTTTCTTTTTACCTTTTAAATCCCTAAGTCCCCTAACCCTAACTCATCTCTCACTGAGAGACTCTCAGCGCGTGTTTAGTCTCAGAGCGCCGCCACCTCTCTCTCTCTCTCACAGATCTGGCTTCCCCACCCTTCGATCACCGACACCGCCTCCTTTCTCACACCGGCGTTGTCCCACCCCGTGCCCTGACCGTCGGCAACGGTGGGTGAAGCCGACAAACACCAGTCTGTGACATAGACTCATAAGTCATAGTCGACTTCTGCGAATTGCGAGCGACGCCGACCTCCTAGCAAAGCAAAGATCAGTCAAATAGACCGTCAGCATAGAGTCGCCGTCGCGCTAACCACCGCAGGCCACCGGGAGAGGGAAGAGAGGGGGGAAAACCGCCACCCGCCCACCGGAGTCGCCACCAGCGCGTCTTGATGCTGCGGTTCGGACGCCACCTCCGTTGCGTTCTTCAACAATTCCTTTGGATTGGTTCGGACGACCAGGCATCTTGATGCTGCGGTTCTTTTTGGCCGGATCTGAGATCTCCAGGCGGCGCCGGCGGAGGATACGGCGAGCAGGGTTAGGGTTTTCAGATTTTTGGGGGTTTTCTCTCTCTATCGCTTTCTCTCTCATCGTCTGTAGCACACGAACAGACAGAAAAAAAAAAAACTTGGTTCGTGTTGAGTACCGTGTCGGGTACCCGGGTTAAGACGGTTCGGATACGGTTCGATTATTTTGACCTTAACGGTTTCGGGTACCCGACACGATTATCCGGTTCGTGTCGGGTACCCGGATATGCACACCCCTAGTGCGGAGTAAGGGGGAGTGGTTTCGGGTTCAATCCTTGTCCCCGCCCCTTTCCTTGATTAAGTGAAAATCCAAGGTTTGCTTTACTCCATACTAGTGGGTCAAAACGTTGAAGTTGAAACCCAAAAAGTAATTACAAAATCAAAATTTTGGTTGAATAAAATTGTAAACAACATTAAGAATAATAGGCTCACTAGACAAGAATATTGAGCGACTAATTAGAACTACTGATAAAGAGAAAAAAGATCATTTTTTAAAACTAAAGCATAAGAATGAAAGACGAAGTGATAGAAACAATCAATCATCACATGAAAAACTGGGGAAAAATCCCAAACAGGACAACCCAGATAAAGAAGATGTAATCACAAGGACGATCAAACAACAGAATACCCTGCCAAAGAAACGTCATTAGATAGCGAGATTGATCAAGAATATAGTTTACATATTGTTCTTTATCTTAAGTTTTTTTTACTATAGTTGCAAGCATATATCTCCTCTAGGATGCACTTCTAGATGTCAGCCTAGATGGAAAATTGATTCTTGTCAAAAAAAATATTTTTAGGACAAATCAGGAAAGAGTGTTTAATTCCTGCAATTTGCTGTAAACTTAGGACCCATCAATTTATGTGTTAGTTTCCTTTGCAAGGTAGAAATTTATACTATTATTTTATTTAAGCCTATTAGCTCAAATGGTAGAGCGGTGTGTTTATACACAAAGATGTGGGTTCGAATCCCGCATAGGCTACTATAATATTTACTTCGATTCAAAATTTTGCCACGGTTCAAAACACAATTACCACAATACACCTTTACTTCATTTAACAAAATTACCACGGTTCAAAACATTTACCACGCGACCTATTTACCACGGTTCCCTCATTTACCACGGTTCACAATGGCTACAACTTCAAACAGATTTACCACGGGTGGGCTATTTTACCACGGTTCTGTTAGCATGGTAAACAAATTTACCATAGCCACTTTTACCTCGGTTCAGAACCGTGGTAAAGCTTGCACACGGAACCGAGGTAAAACCGGCTTTCTCCACTAGTGTGTAAACCCGAGGAAGGTAGTTTCAAACTCAATTTTGATGGTGCTAAAATCTCTTCTAGTGCGCTTTTTGCAAGTTTCTTGATTAAAGATGAAGAAGGAAGATTGATCGCTTGCGATGTCAAAAAATGTAGGAAGGTGTCGGCATTACAAGCCAAAGTGGTTGGATTGCAGCTCGGACTGGTGGAAGTTCGGAAGAGGGGGATTCGAAGACTTGCTGTGGAAGGCGACTATCTCGCAATCATGAATGCGATCAAGGGAGCCTGGTTGACGCCTTGGAAGACCGAAATGCTTATTTCGGATCTCCTTTGCTCAGTTCCTTTGAGACGGCGCGGTCTCCGTTTCCCACGTCTTCGGGGAGGCCAACAGGACTGTCGATCATCTTGCTCACCTAGCCTTGAATTCCGTGTCTTCCCCTTGGAGTTCCGACCTTGAGGTATTGCTAGATTCTCATCCGCAATGATGCGCTTGGGTGGTACAACCGTGATTACACACCCCAAATTAACTAAAAAATTTATTTTTTAGGTGTCATGTCAACTTTTTTTTATTGAAATTTTAACAATAATATTTTTAAAGCAATACTCCTTATTATTTTTGTTTAATATAATCTTGAATTTATAATTTCTACTGTATGTAATTTGTATTATTTTTTATATTTTAAAACTCATTTTTTTAAAAATAATAATAATAATAAGTGAAACTCATATGACCTAAATTTTTTTATTAGAATATCAATTTTTAGCTCATAATAATCCTACAAAGTTATAATAAAAACTAACACATCCACCATCGTGACTATAAATAGGGACTCTCTAGTCCAACTCCTCACACAAACAGTCTCAACTTCTGTAATTATTACGGAGTAATTAAAGTAACAAAAATGCTGCCATTGTTCGCTAAGAGATCCGCCGCCCGTGGCGGCGCGGCCCCAAAGCGCGGCCACGTAGCATTGTGCTCGTTCGCGATACCGCCCCACCCAGAGACCTTCTTCCTCCTGAGCCGGACGATCGCGGCGGCCAACCGCGACGTGTGGGTGTCGATGTTCATCGACCCCACCTACGCCATGTACTTCTACTGGTACTGGAACCCCGAGGAAGACCACAACCTTACATTCTTCCCGGTGGGCGACTGGCCGGCGTCGTCGCCCACCCCGGAGGAGTTCCTCCGGGCCTACCTGGAGGAGGTCGGCCCGAATATGAGGCTGAGTATGTCCCGGGCGGAGGACGAGCTCGGCGCCAAGGTCACCTACGTGGTGGCCGACGCCTTCCTCGCCGACGTCTGCCACGGGATTGCGGAGGAGAGGGGCATCCGTTGGTCGGCGGTCTGGAATTTGTCCGCCGCCAGCCTCGCCGCCTATGTTCACGGTGATGAAATACTTCGAAAGATTAACGAATCGTTTGTGGACTTAACTCCCGGTATATAACTATTCTTATCCTTGTATTGTATTTTTTACATTTTTTCAATTGGTCGAAAATAAAAATTTAAAATTTGAGAACTAGTGAAGCATACAAAAATTATTTTGAGAAATAGCCATCAATATAAATTAAAAATAAAAAATTCTAAAGTTGTTGCGCGCTTGTAAGAGTCTCCAACAGTTTCTCCATTTTAAAGATTTCAGAGATTTTTGAGAATTTTAATATATTTTTTTGTTCAACAGATACCCCATTATATTCTCCAAAATAGAGAAACAACATAAATGATAGAGAGGATTCATAAATCTACAATATTTTTCAAACTAAATGATTCACCAAATATTCGAAATGAGAAAGCGGTTGGAGATAAAGTAAAAAATAATTTTAAGAATATGTGTTTTGTTTTTCCATATTGGGAGAATTTAAGGAAAGTTGTTAGAGATGGTCTAACAAACTAACCTAGGGACATAGGGTATTTTTTTAAAGACAATTATCATGTGTTATTTATTTATATTGTATTATTTATAGGTTTAGTAAATTTGTTGTGAAAATATACAAATAATTTATTTATAGGTTTATTAAAATGTATATCCTTCTTAATTTATACATTATTTTATTTATATGTAACTTATTATATAATTAGCGTCCATATTATGTACGTTTTTTAATAGGGAAACTATATATGTAGTGTAGCCGACTAGCTTACTAATGAACCACTAATTTAACCAATCACAAGTTGGTGTATTGGTTATGGGGCTAAATCCCATGCCTCGAGGTTCGAAGTTCGAATCCCCGTGGAAACATGGAGACGATTGTGAGTGGGAGGGTCAACCCCTTAAATGGGCCTACAGTAACCCGATCCAGATGTAGAATGGGCAAAGCCCACTTGAACCGAAAAGGATAAAAAAAAAAAATGAACCACTAATTTATTAATCGATGTCTTTCATTTCAAACTTTAGATTCTCATCCACTCTTTATTACGTCTTACAAAAAAAAAATTTAATTCAAATATATATACATACTACAATTAACTTGTTAAAATGTCATGTAATAGATGATTAGTGAAGATTGAGTTCACAATTTATATCACTAAATATAGATGGTTTTTATGCTGATTTTTTTAGTTAGATTTAGTTTTTAAAATTATTTTGACTTATAAATGAAAAATCCTTTTTGTGTTATTTTAACAATTAAACGGATATTATTTTTATATTATATTATGTGACAGTTACTTATATTCATGGATTTTTTTAATGGTCGATCTATTCGCAATTAGCTACTTATCTAGAGTGGACCACCTAAAAATACGAGAATTAATTCACTAATTGGACCACCTTTTATATATTTCATTTTGCTGTATTTTTTTGGTAGAATATTTCATTTTGTAATTATATAATTCACTAATTAATTAATTTCTGATTAAAGATATAAAAAAAAAATTGATGTGATGATTTTTTGATGGATGGATGCTCTAGGTGTACCACCAATTGGACCACCTCCGACGGCGACAAGGGCACTCCCGCCGGTGGACCACTACCTCCCGGGATTTCCGGCCGGCGTACTCACCTCCGATTTGCCTTACGGCGCCCTAATAGGCACCGACGTCGTCCACCACTTCCCCCTAGCCAAGATGTTCCACGACATGGTTCGCAGCCTCCCCAAGGCGGACGCGGTCATGGTCAACTCCTTCAGCCACCTCGAGTCCACCGTCACCGCCGACCTCCTGAGCCCAAACTACCACCTCGGCGGCCTCTTCTCCCTCACCCTCCCCTTCCCGCCCATCGAGATCCGAGACCCGGACGGCATCTTCCCGTTCCTCGACTCCCACCTCGCCTCCCCGGGCTCCGTCGTCTACATCAACCTTGCCAACCCGAGCCACACCCCTCCGGCAGAGGATCTCTTCGCGCTTGCTGAAGCGCTCGAGGCCACGGGGGTGCCGTTCCTCTGGTACCAGCCCTGGCGCGTGGAGCTCCCCCCGGGGTTCCTCGAAAGGACCTCCCAAAGCGGCCAGGGGAAGCTGGTGGCGAGCTTGGGCGCGTGGTTGTGGCCGGTGACGATGATGTATATCGAGATGGAGGTTTTGAGGCACGAGGCCGTTGGGGCCCACGTGAAGCGGGGCGCGTGGAGGTCGGTGGCGGAGAGCATAGCCGCCGGGAAGCCGATCATTTGTAGGCCGGTGGACGGGGAGATCGACCACGCGCTGAACACGTCGCTGGTGGAGCGCGTGTGGGGGATTGGGGTGAGTGCGGTGGAGGTTGGCAGGATGACGAAGGAGTCGGCGGAGCGGGCGCTGAAGAGGGTGATGGTGGAGGAGGAAGGGCGGCTGATGAAGGAGAAGGCTGTCGCCTTGAGAAAGCTTGCTGAGGAAGATGCTAGTGGCAGTTCTGCTCGGAGCTTGAACGAGTTCATCAACCTCGTCAGTGGTCACTAAGTCATCAATCGTTAAGAATAATGGATGCTATCTATAGGTTGATATTAAGAAGTACAATAAAATGGTTTCGGTCTCGCTGGTGAGAAGACGCTGCGTTAGTTTCTTAACTATTCGAAGTCGATCTCTGACTCGGAGCCATGAGCCGGCCTAAATGATGATGTGTTCGTGCAGCCGCACATATCGAGGTTTTTTTTTTAATTCTTTCGTATCACGACTCAATCCAGATGTTATGTGTAGTTTTATCTTAATCCTTTAACAAAAATAAAATAAAATAAAATGGGATTGAATGCAGTCGTTAATTATCTGTCATCATTTATACTTTAAAATTGTGTCCAGTTGCAGACTTCTTTGAGCGATTTTTGATTTGTCATGTTCGATGATGTTGTGGATGTGCGTTGACATCTGATGACTCTTTTGAGCCCATAATCTGAGGTGCCCACTGATGTTCCCTAGAGTTCTCTGTGTGCTCCGTCCCTTTAACTGATCGTTTCGTTTCTCTTTGGCTTGTAATGTTCTGTGTAGGATGGCTTGTACATTTTCTTTATTATTTTATTTATGTCATTTGCTTATGTAATTTCCTTTCTGTATTTTTATTATGTCATTTGCTTCTATTATTTTCTTTCAGTTGTGCATGATGGTTAGTCCATCCACCGGCTTGTCCGGTCTCTCGGTTTCCCTAGGCTTGTCTAGATAACCGAATTCTTATCTTGCTTAAAAAAAAAGTACGTTAAAATTGTGTGAGAAATTAAAATAAAAAAACTTTTTTATTAGAAAGGTGTTGTTGCAGGAGGATATGTCAAGTATGAAATAAATATAAAATATGAAATCAAACTAACTCCTTGTCTCAGCAAATAAATACGAGACTTCCTCCTGTTGTAGTAGAAGGCAGCCAAGATCGATCCACGAGGAAGCGTGTCAGCACCCGCCTTTAAAGTTTCAGAAACAGCACGAACTCGACCAGAAGAGTACTCGATATCGAGTAGGGTACTCGATCTCGACCACGCCGTCGACTAGACTGCAAAACAGAAAGCAATAGAAACGAAAACGAAAGCAAAAGCTGGTCGATGTCGAGCAGTGTACTCGACGTCGACTACTGTACCACCCGAAGTCGACCAGTGCCGTCGATCTCGAGTAAAAACAGAACCGAAAACCGTAATTTTGATTTGCAAAAGGACGGAAGCAAACACGAAATTTGGGAATAAAATCAATAAACTAAGATACTTCCAAGATCGGGGTTTCAACACTACAACGATAACCATATAAAATAATGCATGAGGTATAAAAGATCATGCCTTTTCATCAAATAACTGTCGTCATTAACAAATAGGAATATAGAGGCTTTCGCATAAACCTTAATTGTTACTAACCCTTTTCACATAATTAATTCAAGTTGTATTAAGATCACTTTTGCTTCATTAACACAAACAAGGATCACCTTCAACTTTTGCAAAAGAATCATGCTCGTAGGGATAGAAGACGAAATTGCATCAAAAGATTGTACCTTTAGTGCATTACCTTACATGGCTACTGTCGGGCTCACCCCGACCCTAGAAGTTGGGTGACTACTCGCTCTTCATCATAAATAAACACATCAATAATTTCAGAAAAATAACTTGCATTAATAAACTCAAAAACTCACAACCGAACAAAGCCAAATCCGCTTTCGCCTCTCTTGCTCCACTCGGTCACAAGCTCTCTCTCTCTCTCCTATCTCTATGTAACTAATTGTGTGTGAAATTGAATGAATAAAACTCAGCCCCTAAGGCTTTATTTATAGTGTTCAACCCTAGCTAATCTAGGAAAGAACAATCTATCTATATCTAAAACTTTCCTATCTAAAGCATTAAGATAAAGTTTGGAAATAAAAGAAATAAATCTTATAAGGAAATAAAGCTAATGTGGATAAATCCTCTTTGACTTGATAGATCTTCACTCCATGCTGATAGAATAGATGTGCCTTGGCTTGTAAGTAACCTAAATTGCTCGGACATCACTCGATTCGGACTCGGACTGCTGACGAGTGGTACTCGACATCGAGTACGATCTTCTCCTCCCGGGTTGCACTAGATCTCGGCTAGCTTCTGGGTCGTCGACATGTACTCGACATCGAGTAGGTTTACTCGACGTCGAGTAGCTTTTGGCTCCTCGAGTGATCTGCTCGACTCCGTGTGAACTTCTGGCTCCTGGTGTACACGATATCAACTAAGTCTGGTCGATATCGACCAGTTGTGTCGAGTACTTCTTTCTCGTTCTTTGCTCGAATTGTCCTAGTTCAGCTGCTGCTCCTTGACCTCGGACTTTCTGTAGTTCACTTCGAGCTTTCCATCCTTTCTCTGAATTGTTGTAAATTGCCTCGATTTCTGCAAAATTAAACAGAAACTAGTGTAGACTCCATAGTTTGGCAAATAAGTGTAAACTACATAGAATATGTGCTATTCTAACCCATATGCATGAAATGTAAACAGAAATCGATATAAAAGTAAGTGTAAAACATGGCAAATTAGGCTCACAACAAAAGGAAAAATACAAAATAAACAAAAGAGTTTGTCACCCTACAAGAGATAGAAATCAATTCGCGGAGACCCGATCCATCCATTAATCCACCCTGAATATATGGATAAAAACCCAAATAAATGGATAAATAAGTGGATGATGGATTAATGGATGATGGATCGGATCGGATATGGATGAAGGGATGTCCAATCCACCACCTGATCCATCATCCGATCCACTAAAATTGTTTATTATATGAACTTTTATCATATCTTTTACGACACCTATACATTATATGTAACTTGATTTGATAAATTGAGTTTTTATTTTTTGTGTAAGTTATGAATGATGAGTATTTTAAATTTAATATATTAACATTTTATTTTTTTATCAAGTTTTATTTCCATTTTGAAAATTACGGTAGACATTTACATGAAATTTCTCACCCATATATTTCACCCGATCCATCCAATAACCCGCGGATGATGGATGGATCGGATATGGATACAAGGGCTAGTTGATGATGGGTGGATCGGGTGGAAGAAACTTCTTAACAGATCGGGTGATGGAATTGGTATATCCACCCATAACCCGATCCATTTCCATCCCTACACCTTACTAACAGGGCATCTCCATTAACATCTATAAATTTATAAAATGGAGAATAATAAGATGGAAATTTTATTAGATCAAAAATAGATTAAAATTTTCTAAAAACAAAAAATTCTCGAAAATGGAGAAAATGTCGGAGATAATCTTAGAACGGATACATTATGAATTCCTATGATGGGCTGGGCTGATAAGCTGTCCAGGCCCAATAAGTGAACGGTCACCACTCACCACACCACTTTTCGGCCCAACAGATCCAAATTTTTTATTTCAACTCAATCATGTAATAGAACTATAGAAGCCATATATGGACTAGTTTCTGTCTATGAGGGATTAAGTTGTTAACCCACAGATCAACCAGAATCAAATCTAATTAATCTTGTTTAAAGAAACCACATTGTCAGGCGTGATGTGCTGATCGATGATAATGTACTTATTTGGACCGAATAAGTACTTATTCGTGAAGGAATCAAGTGTTTAAAAATCAACAAATGCATTGTATTATTCACTATTCAGTGACAGATTCTCCTGGAAGCACATGTTCATCCTCATTTTTATATTACACTTTGTCTACTACTTCTCATTTGTTTAATTTCCCTTTACAATTTGGTAAAAGACCAAAGACTGACATTATGATCAGTGTAGGTGGTTAGTTTACCAATTCCAAATTAACTGAACTGATTGAGTAATTAATCCTATATGATTAATCAAGCAAAGATTAACCCATACAATATTAACAGTGAAACGAATAAATATGAGGTAAGTATGAGTATATAACATAAAATGAATAACATTGCATTCATATTCACAAAATATTCGTTTTACCTGTACCGTATTTTCTATTTCACTAGAACGATTTTCTCTGCATTGATCACTATGTTTAGTATGATATTAAAAGAACAGTGTCAAGAGCAAAAATTGCTGACTTTTGAGAGGACCAAAGGCAAACAAACACATTAATGTAGCTATATGATATGGTTGGTCTTATATTGTCTCCTATTTATTGGCCTGAATTTAATTACAGTCAGAAACAACTGGTGTTATTTTGTACCAAATGAGACAACCATATGATAAAGTCAACAAGAGTTGAGTACTAGTGATAGTACATTACTACTTTGGATCAACCAGCCATGATCCAGCAAACTCTGTAGGGACTCAACAACTGAACTCCAGTTGGTATGGGTATGTGTAAGAAACTACTACTATAGTACAAAGCTGGATTTAATTATAATAAGGTACAGTGCAGATTGCATTTCAAACACAGTTGTGTATAATCAAATCAAAGCAACTTTTAATGATAGAAGTTACCTCTGTAGTAAAAATGCAGGAGGATTGATGGTAGCAGTTTACCAGGAATCTTTTTACTGTTCTTTTCATAGATTAATAATGGGATGGTTGTACTATTTAGGAATTTAGTAATCCCACTTCCACCGATGAATTGGGGTCGTGCGCCAATAGCCTAGCATATTAGGTGAGTGAGTTTTCATCTTAAAACCAATTAGCAATAGGAAGAGTAGTCCATCAGCTATATACAATACACCCCAGTTGGGGTGGCTTAGTGGTGTGGAGCAAGGGGGTGTGAAGGAGGTCCTGGGTTCGATTCATGCCTCGACCCCTTTCCTTGGAATTTCCATTCAATGTTTACCTTACTCCCTACCAGTGGGTCAAACCGGTTTACGTAGTACGTGGCTCTTGCTAACTGGATCACGTGCTCAGGGTTTACCGCCAAAGGTGGGTTCCTCGTCATCAAAAAAAAAAAAAATTATGCACAAATTAGTGGTTCATATATATGCACTAAACTTGATGATAAAACAATTGTTCTAGTTGTACTTTTAGTAGTTAGCACCTATCATATATTGTTGGGTGAGGTAAATTTGTGAAGGGTCACATGTACCTTAACCTACATACATCTAACTCATCACCTGGTTTCTATCAAGTTTCATTCATATTGTTTATAGACGAGTTGTTCATGAATTAAACTAGTTAGTAGAAAAATGACTTATTTTGAAGCAAGTGAAAATTGTTTTAGATAGGAAGTGGTACACACACCCAATATCCCACATCCATGAATGACCCCTAACACTTGCTTTATGGATTGTTCAAAACATCTTATGGTGTGAAATCATTTTCAATTTATGATTTCTCAGTGCCCCACATTTATTGTATTTTCATGTATTTTATAGCAAGTTTGAGACTCTAGCTACTTGTGATACTAGTACAACATTAGCTAGTTGGTTGGTTGTAACAATCAGTCTCCAGCCAGATTAAGCACTCTTTCTTCCATTGAAGTTTCAACTTGCTCCCTTAAGCACACATTTGGGATAGAGTACAACGCCACGTGGCGACAGCTCACAAAGAACCACCCAATATTAATATTAATAATGATAATACAACAATCATGTAGATGATGACTAGACCAAAAATCAAAATCAGATACACACACAAACCCTTTTGATCTCCCTCTTTAAAACTTTTGTTTCATCCTTTGTTGCCTTACATAACAATCCCCTTTGCCCCCCACTGTCAATTTTGGCAAAATAACAACAAATCAAAACAGGACCATCTGAAACCATCAATGGACCCATCTCGCAATGGGGAATCGGAATCCCGGGCAAGTGAGTTGTCTCTCAACCGACAAAAGTCACGGATCAGGTAAATACTTCTGTATATAAGACCTTGTAACAAGTTTAATAAGACCCTTCAAATTCCATCACGCAAAGCAACTTCTAGATTTGGATTGCTTTTGAAATTATTAATCAGAAAGTCTTAAGCCTTTAGTGTCCATTATTATCATGGAAGTATACAAATATATTTGGAGTAGAGAAGGAAAAAAGAGGTGATTTTTGCAAGCCGCCTCACCCAATTGGGACCCTACAACAAGACCAACTTTGGTTGGTGGAGTGGTCAATGTTTGGTAGCTTTTTAGCTTCACCTGCTAACACACCTATGGTCCTATACAAATGACAAGATTTTGTGGAATATTAATGATATCATTTGTCGTTTGTCACCAAATCTAACATATGGTACAGTGAAATGATGTGTTTAGAGCTTAAATATTTGTGGTGTGAACTAATTTAGGTGATGATTTCTGAATAATTGTTGCTTTGCAAAATGTTTGAAACTACTTTAATGAAATAGTCACATAGAAATGATTATTTTAGACTCTCAACTAAATATGCAGATCAATTTATTCATCTAGGATAGCAATGGGGCAGGAATTTCCCGATCTCTGTGGGGAATCCTCGATACGGGGACGGGGATGAGGGCAAAAACAATTACCCGAACGTGGATTGGGATGGGGACGGGGATGATAGTCCCCACCCCGTTAAACACACGTAGAAGGTTTACACATGTATTATTTTAATATTTTTAATTATTATTTATTATCAATTAACTTATCTATATTTTTTTATTTTTAAAGTTTAATATGTTTTAAACTAAGGTGAAGCTTATATCGTGGAATTTAATTTGAAGTTCTCATCTAATTTTATTTTTTTTATTTATGACGAGGCAACCCGTCATTTGGTGGCGAACACTGGACACCTGACCCAGTCAGCAAAAACCACGTACTAGTGGATTTTCATCTAAGGAAAGAAGCGACTGCGGAGATCAAACCCGAAAACTCCTAACCCCCTTCTTTGCTGCACACCACTGGGCCACCCCGTTACCCGTTAGGGCCATCCAAACTTCTTTCCGTTAAACAAAAAAGACATACCAAATGCAAAGGCACAATGAATAATTATTGGTTCAATTTTCCCATTCATTTTGTATACATTGCTAAGATTTTGAATTAGCACTAAATTAGTCAATTGTTAAAGATCTCTTTGTTCAAGTCTTTGAACTTGGTGCAAGAAGATTTGAGACAAGAACAAGAAGACATTTGACAAGAACATAAACAAGTAGAATAACAATGCAGCTACTATGTACACTTTTGCTACACTAGTAAACTTCCATGGTGGCCCCACAAAGGTGGGACCATAACCTTTTCTTCTTTCTATTCTCCCATGGTCCCAACCAAGCATTGGATCCATGGGTAACAATGGCCAGTTCTATGGTTCTTTCTGCCTCTTACCTATCCCTAACAACTGCGAAGTGCGAACTACCGACTACATCTAACATGGATCGATTTTCGGATGCTTGATATGCACTGAAAGAGGCCTAGACAATGTGGTAGCCAAGCTGTGGATGGTCACTCAAGAGTATGACCTGACCAAGCTGAAGTTCACAAATGATCTTGGCTTAAAGAGGCCTCCGAAAAGGGACCTAGATTGGGACTCTTGAGGGCTTTGTTTCGGATCCTTGTGCGTGCCCTTTACTTTAAGGATTGTCTGGCCGATCACTTGCCTTATGGACTCGATTGTCTTAGCATCAACCGGGTATCCTGATGCGTCGGATACATAGAATGTGTTCACTGCCTTACCAAGCCTGGTTGCCACCTCTGCTCGCGTAACTGATAGGCCATTCTCTCTGAAGATACGAGTGACGTCGGATAATAGACCTACTCTGTCTGTTGTACATAGCTCCAGCTTCAAACCCTGAAATTACAAAGAACAGTTATGCTCACTTGATCAGACAATCTATGCTTTCGACGAATTAACAAAGATTGGTACCTCAGAAACTCGTCTTTCTATCGCTGCTTGGAGGCATTGGATCACCCTTTGTCTCTCTGCATCGGAGTTAACGGGGGATCCATCCACATGCCTGATGTAGTACTCCTGCAAGGAACAAAAAGGAAGCAAATTGTGAGCTAAGAGTTTAAACTGCACACAGCATTTATACTATCTTTGACTCATATCCGTTGAACGAAACGCAACCTGATAGGCGTCCTGTCCCTCTGAATCGACGCTCCCATGGAAGACCACATATTGCATATCAGTCAGAGTGCAGACCGTGTCAAAGAGAAGCTTTGGTCTATCTTTGCACCTGATCGTGACCACCGAGTAGTCCTTGTCATTCCAATTGTCGACACTGACATTCGGTCTTTGGCCCTCATTCAACTCCTCCTCATCATCCACACGCTCGTAATCCCGAGCAGTGAACATCATCTGATGAAGCCTCCTGTCGGTGTGAGTAGAGTCACGCGCCACATCAGTCTTAGCCTCTCGCGATTGACTGCTTCCCTTCAACACATTGCGCAGCAACTCCTTAATCCTCGCAAGCCTCTCCTGGTCACCAATAGCCATCCCTTCCTGATCCGTAATGTGCATCACCGCTGCAGCCCGCGTGTTGTGAGTCCATATCTCAGCATTCACCACACTGCACTTCAAGTGAGCTAGGACAGCACTCAGTTCAGACAGTAGACCAGGCCTGTCTCGCCCAACTAGCTCAATCGAATTATAATCCGCGGATGTCTGTACTCCAACAGATCTGTTCATGAAAGTCGAATCCGGGCCTAAACACTGAATTCACACACACAGAACATCAATCAGAGCTAAATTCAACCTACATAACCAAAGACAGCTTAAGCCCATCAATCAATCACCTTGCGAATGTAATCGAGAACTTCCTCATCGGTTATCTTGTTCCCTTCTTGATCAGTCACATTGAATACTGTTTTTTTTGGTTGACAACAAACAAGGGGATAAGTAAACTGTTCCATTTAAACTACAAAGATTGAAGTGTTTGGGGTTTACCATCCATGAACCAGCCACCATCTGAGGATATGTAGGCTTTGGTAATGATGAAGTTCAAATCAGTAAGGATTTGAACAACTTCAAGGAGTATCCCATGCTTATTTGCACTGTCAACCTGCATCAAGATTCAAGAAGATGGAATTCAATGCCAAAAGAGCTCATATAATGAATCAAAATGGCAGATGAAGGTGAATCAATGGTACCTGTATAACTGTTGCATTTTTGCAAGTTTCATTGTCAATCACAACCCTAAGGACAAGGAAATTGCACATATGAGGTTAAGATTGGGAGGAGAAATTGAAGTACCAAATGAAAGAAGATACCTTGGAGGGTTTATCCTTCTGATAAGCTTCTCATATTCATCATTCATGTCTTGTGAGAAGCTCATACTGTTTTCTGAAGAAACTAGTTTGTCTGAACTTGTTTGAGGCCAGTAATCTACAGAACAAGATGAGCTCAAAGAGATGAGAAAAAGGCAAAAATCATAAAGGAGATAAAGGGAGAAATAGGACAGAAAAATGAGGAATCATCAAAGATTCTAGGAATCAAGAACTTCCAAATAAAAATCAAAGAAATCAAGAGTTTCCAATTTCAACAGAATCTGCAAATTCACGCAGATTAAAAGGAGATAAGATAGACAATAGACAGAGCACCATAGAAACTGGAAACAGTCCAAAAATCACACAAATTAAATTGCAGACCATGAGAGAGCAAGAACAACTTCCAAAACCCTCAAAAAGAGCGGCAGTTGAATGGTGAGAGGGTAAACATAAAGACCCCCAATTCCCAAAAAAGAGTGAATTAGGGCACCTACCCATTGGAATTGAGGGCAATTCCTGAACTGGGTCACTTCAAATTTCCTTAGAAACGGAACAAAAAAACAAAAAGGAGGGAGAAGAAAAATCAAAGCAGAGTCCAATGTGTAATGGAAACACCAATTGGGGATGACTTGTAAATGGTCTTCTTCCTCAGAAAGCACTCCTCATGCTGTATCTACTCCTCTTATAGAATTCCTCCCAGTCTCTTTCCCCCTTGTCTGCCCAAATATTTCGCCTCTGCCAATATAGGAAAATTAATTAGAAAATAATTTTTTTATTTAAATGGAAATAAAACTATGTACTGTACATGATAATTTCTTTATTTTTTTAAAATAAGTTAATGTTAAATTAAAATGGTGATAAGATACTTTGTAATGGTCTAAGTGTCTGTCTATGAACCAAAAAAGGATAATTAGTGAAAACATTTTTTATACAAATAATTAGTGAAAACTAGTCAACCGGATAAAAGAAAAAAAATAGATTTATATCAATCGCGAGTAGATCTAATTAAATTAAAATCTTATCTAACATCATTTAAAAAAGTATTGTATTAAAATCAAAAAATTTGAAAAACTGTTTGTATTACCAAATAAATTTTCTTGATTTCTATCTGTTTAACTATTTCAAACTCGAGATCACTAGTTTTAAAATGCGAGTTATAAACTCAATGATAGATTAAAATTCTCTAAAATTCCAAATTTTTATTTAACTTTTGACACGTTGGTTATTTTTAAGATTAAAAAAAAAAACAGTACTCCGTAAATCTAATTTTTCAATGTGGAATGGAATTAAAGTTAAATAAACAGGAGTAATAAAAAGATCACATCAGGTGTTCCATGGCGTGTGTGAATGTGATTGGATAGAAAGATGGTTAGAAGGAGAGAGAGGGAGATAAAACGGTATAGAGTGAGTGTAGAGATCTTCATCTCCTGTAACTGTAACGGTAACTGTAACGGTTGTAGTCCCAAAGGCTGAGATACCAAAGATTCGTTTACATTGATTGACAAAACTGCAAAGTCAAAGTGTGGATTTATGAGTTCTCACATTCCATCAATCTGTGTACTCTACCAATTAATGTCAAACCTATTTTTTCATTTTAATACCGTACTAAGAAGTTATTGTTTGGTAAAAACATGGTACATGTACTAATCTTTATGTTTGTTTGTTTTTAGGATGAGAACCCTCCGTTTTATAATTTAAATAACTTTAATTTTTGACATTTTTTTAATAAATTAATAAAGTATGAAATTATTTAAAAATACTTAAATAATTTATATTTTATAGAATTTTTAACTAAATTTAATACGTGTTAAAAATCAAAGTAACATGAATTATGAGACAGAGTGGGTATAAATTAGGGGTGGGCACAAATCTCGCAAATCCCAGTCCCGTCCCGGGTCCGTCCCGAGCCCGGTGGGATTTAGAAAAAAAAATAGTAAATCCCGTCCCGCAAAAATTATGCGGGACGGGACGCGGGACGACCCGTCCAAATCCCGCAAATCCCGTCCCGTCCCGCATATATATAAATACTAGTGTATGGCCCGTCCCCTGCACGGGAATGTGTTAACACAATATTATAAAATTACATTTATTATCTATAAAAAATCCTATTATTAATATGAAAATAAATAAATAAATAAATATGAATTACATTATGATAATTAAACTAATAACTAAAAATATAAGATTATAATTAATCTAGATCTAAATAACTCATTCTCCTAAAAAATAATATAGATATAAATAAAAATAAATATGAAATAATTAATTTTGATATAAATAATTCTTTCCACAAAAAATAATCGATAACACCTATCAAATATTTACTACTATGTATCTATTAATATTTTTGGTAATTATGATAACTGTTCAAAAAAATCTCTTCAAGGCCCGCCTAGACCCCCACCTAAACCCCTTACCTCACCCCTCCGCCAAGGTCTTCAAGGTCACCAAGACCCGCTAGACCCCAAAGACCCGCCATAAAATTCGTCTACATGGCAATTGGATGAACCTAATTTCCTTTTTAGGTCCCGTCCATATGTTGTAATTTATATATAAACCGTCCATTGGATATATTATTTATAATCCAGATGGAGATACACTTATATGTCCATTTGTATATCTGTATATGCCAAAGTTGTTAATTAGATAAAAATACGTATTTTAGATTATTATTTCAACAAATAAATAATCCTTCCTATATATCTACGTAAATAATCTAAATTTAGGTATTAATACAATATTTAGATTAAGACAAAGTAGTTATTTAGATTATTATTTTTAGTGGAAATTGACATAGATAGGATATATATGATTAGATTATATAGGATGGAAATTGGGTGAATATAATATGATTTGCATATGGTAATTGGGTGACATAATATAATTTATTCTCTATTAGGAAAATGGATGGATGGTTATAATATAGTTTATTATTATTATTATTGATGATTGTGTTATATTGATATAGTTTTTTCCTTATATAATATTTATTATTATTATTATTATTATTATTATTATTATTATTATTATTATTATTATTATTATTATTATTGATATAGTTTTAATTATATAGATTTAATTATTTTTATTAGAGTTCTTTTTTTACGGGAGAAAGTTTTGCGAGACGGACTCGCGCGCCGCCACGTAGGCAGATTCACTCACACGCCGCCACGCAGGACGCTATGCATCGGTTTTAGTATATGTATATAGATAATATATATTATGTTATAATGTATGTTATATATTGTAATACTGTACATATACACTGTAATACGGTTAGGTATACAAAGTGAAAGTGTATAGCTGAACTAATTAGCAATTGATTACAAATTTATATATACTGTAATTATACAAAGTGTACACACTGTAATTATATACAGTGTATATATGTGTAATTATTTGTATAATATATCCCGTGTGTATATATAAATAAAATAGTAAAATATAAAAAAATATTATAAATTTATATATGTTACATCTTTGAAAACCGTAAAATATATAAGAATTTTAGATTTTTTTTTATTTTTTTTATTTGAGGGACAGGGCCCGTCCCGTCCCGTTCCGTGAGGGACAAGGCCCGTGCGGAATTGGAAAAAAAATAGTGAATCCCGTCCCGGTCCCGTCCCGCAAAAATTACGCGGGACGGGACGCGGGACGACCCCAATCCCGTCCCGTCCCGTCCCGCGCCCACCCCTAGTATAAATCATTAACTTTTTTTATAATTTTATATTTCTTACTAAGGGCTCGTTTGGTAAAATAGGGGAAGTATAATTCCCGGGAATTTAACTTATCAGGAACTCAATTCCCATAAATTATAAATCATGGGAATTGAGAAAAAGTGTTTGGTTTGATTTTGGAATATAAGAATTAAAATGAAGGAAGTATAAATTTTTAATTAAAAATGGTGGAAGTGAAACTTACCTAGGAGGGATTAGGTAAGTAAACTTCCTCCAAAATGGGGGAATTTAAATTGCCAGAAATTCAACTTCCTGGATTTTTCCGAAACTAAAAAATCAACCAAACACATGTATTAACTCTACTTCCTGGGTTTTTTTATGGCCAACCAAACGAGCTCTAATTAGTACAACAATAATCTAATAATAAAAAAATTATATTTTATGGAGTATGTATTTTTTACTCCTTACGTTTGATAAAACATGTTGTTTTGGAGTGTCAATTTTATTCAATAAAACATACTCCATCATTATAGGTATTTTGATTTCTATTTTACAAAATTGTCTTTGTAATGATTAGTAAATTGTTAGTTTTAGTTTTCGAGAAGCTGGTAAGAAAGTATTGAAATAAATGAGGACATAATAATATATTTAATAATTTTTTAAAGTTTTAAAATAAACTAAAACGGCATGTTTAGCGAATAAATTAATTTTTATTTTAAAATTATATAAATTGTAAATGATCTGTTTTTGGATAGTATTACTAAATATTGGTAAAAAATAATAGTGTGTGTATAAAACAAATTGATCAAGTTTTAAATTAAACAAACTATACTTTCCAGCCGGTGTTTCGGATACTATGGCTTGGTTGACGATTTGGTAACGAATTGGAAAGGTTATGGAAATTGAAAAACATTTTGCAGGTTTTAGAGTTTTTTTTTTTTTTTTTTTTTTGTTATGTAAGGTTTGGCTACTTTTAGATAAACTCTAAAAGTATATATAGCTATCGGAAGAGTTGAAGTTAATGGATAAGTTTTAAAAACTTATGAATGTGATTTTCATAAGCTATTCCTATTAAATTTAGGAAAAATTTAGTGGAATATCCATTTAGAAAAGTCAATTAAGTAAACGTTCATATTTAAAGGGATATTAAGAAAGTGTCCATAATTTTATTGTAATCTCAACTTTACCCCTGCTATTGTAATACCCTCCTTCCTTCCGTCGGTCCTCCCTTCATTCTTTGGAAAATTTGGTCTGTTGCCCTAAATTCAATTGACATGTCCTGAGTCGTGTTGTCCTGTCGTCCGGCCTCCCTTCCGTCCGACTCCATTCACAGTCCCACTCGTCGCCGCCATCTCCAATCTCACTCGTCGCCGCTCCATCTCCATTGCCCTGCTCCATCTCTAGTCCCACTCGTCGCCGTCGGACCCTCCTTTTCACTTGGATCTGCATCGAGGATTTCGCTTGGATCTGCGCCGCCGGACTCTCCTTTTCGCAGTCACTGGATTTCAGTTCTAGGTAAGTCCCTTTGTATATGCGCGATTCCGCCTAGCATTTGCCTTCTCTTTTTCGTTCTGAACTTGGCTTCTCTAGTGATTTAAGACCAATTTGCCTAGTATTTTTCCGCCTGTTCTTTTTCGTTCTGAATGCGGCCAGCATGAATCTGGAACCGAGCCGCCATAGGTGTCGCCAGGGGGCTAATTTCTCAGCCCCAAACCTCCTTTGTTCTCCGATTTCATATTTGAAAATATGTGTCCAACAAACAAGTTTGAACTCGTCCTTTGGTACATATTGTGATTTTGTTTTGGTTGTCCAACAAGATGATTTGGTTTGGATTGGAATTGATCGGCTAAGGTTTTCTAGTTGCGGATTCTGAATCCTACATTTTCATATGAGAAATTATGATGAAACTGTATAATGCAACTGCCTATTCTTATGCTGAATAACTAATGCAAGAAGCTTATTGAAAACACCTCATAGTTTCTTAAATTGATGATATTTAACCTAGTCGATTGGATTCGGATTTGGGAAAACAAACCTAGCATGTTGGGTGACAATTTGTTAAGCTTGCAAAATATGTCAATTTGTTTAATCTCTGGTGACAATTTGTTAAATGTGATCATTTTGAAATGTTAATTTTATGATTTGGGACAACAAGTGCGGATTTTTGTGTGAATACATTGATCTGATGACAATTTGTTTATGTTTTTTTAGGGTTTGTGTGTTTCTATCTACTTCAAATGGATAATCCAGGTTAGTGTTCTTATTGATAAATCTAATTCGTTCTTACTTTATAGGTTGTTCAATTTCAAGTGTTTATCATTGCTTGTTTGTTTTGGTGACAATTGTTTGTTTGGTGACAATTCTTACTTTACAGGTTGTTCAATTTCAAGTGTTTATCATTGCTTGTTTGTTTTGGTGACAATTGTTTGTTTGGTGACAATTCTTACTTTATAGGTTGTTCAATTTCAAGTGTTTATCATTGCTTGTTTGTTTTGGTGACAATTATTTGTTTTGATGACAATTGGTAGAGTTATATATTATATTTCGATGACAAATGGAATTTATGTTGTTATTTTGTTGTTTTTTTAAGATCGGTGACAATTGGCCGGTAGAGTTATATATTCTGTTTTGGTGACAAATTGAATTTATATCTCATTTAGCTATAATGTAATTTTCATTATTCTTCTGTTCAATTGTAGTGGAAGTTGTGGTATGTATACCATCAAATATATCGAGGGTCTTACATTTCATGGTGGTATTGAAGCTATTTCAGACAAGTATATGGATGCGTATAGAGAGAGAGAGAATGACTATAGAGGGTCTTGCTATTTTGGATGTTAAGTAAGAATGTCTCAACTGTTCCCCTTTGTTTTGATATTTTTGCAAGTTGGTGTAGTCTGAAAATTAAGTATTACAAAGTTAAACTTTACATCAAATTTCATCTACTTAGGGTTATTATTGTAACAAAAATGCGTTAATATTAGATGACAAATGTGATGTCATTATAGTATTGTACATCGAATTATTCGTTTGCTCAAGTTTTGGGTCTATGCTCTCCTAGTTCTAGGGTTTCAGTTTCGTAACAAAAATGCGTTAATATTAGATCACAAATATGATAACATTGGTACTGTACACACATTTTAGGGTTTAGAATTTAGGGTTTAGGGCCTTGACCCTAAACCCTAAAGACTAAACCCTAAACCCTAAACTATACTGTACATCAAATTTTCGTCTGCTCAGGTTTAGCCCCTCTTGGGGTCTATGATCCCCTTGTTTTAGGGTTTCAATTTTGTAACAAAAATGTGTTAATATTAGATGACAAATGTGATAACATTAGCATTGTAAACATTTTAGTTTGATGAAAGAGCTTTATAGTTGGTGACAATTGGTTGGTGACACTGTTTTGTCGTTGGTGACAATTAATTTCTAAAAATAGGTGTTTGACATTAGATTGGTGACAAAGTTTTGTAATTGGTGATAGTAGATTATTGACCAAATCTTGATGAAAATAGGTTGGTTATACTGTTTTATTGTTGGTGTCAATAGATTACTGAAAAGAGGTTGGTGACAATGTTTTTTTTATAAGTTGGTGACAATACGGTTGATTAAACAATATGAAAACAGTGTTCCGTAGTTGGTGACAATGTCTTGGTGATGTATAATGTTATGGTGATAATTTTTTTAAGGTTACAATATCATGGCGACAATATATTGTCATCAACCTCGTCATTAATAATTGTCACCAACAATTGTCATCAGGAAAACCATCTATTAGCAGAAAAACTCCATTTGTCACCGAGGAAAAGTGTTACTGGCAACTGTCACTGGAAGAAAATCAATTGTCACCCAATTTTTTTTTTCACCAACAATTATCACAAGAAAAAAAAAATCAATTGTCACTAGAAAAGATTTTCCCCTAACTGTCACCGGAAAAAATAAAATGTCACAAAAAATCAATTGTCACCAAAATAATTGTCACAATTAACTGTTACCAGAAAAATATATACTCAACTGTCACCAAAAAATTGTCACCAAATGCAGGCGTTGACCGGAATGGTCAATGTTGACTAGTCAATGTTAAAATTAAAAATGGTCAAAGGGGGAAGAAGGAAGGGTTAGAGATGGAGAATGATGGGTATTTTTGGAAAAATGGACATTTACTTAATTATGTAAAAAAAGTGGACATTTACTTAATTTTGACATTAAAAATGAATATTTACCAAATTTAACCTTAAATTTATGGGAGTTTTTAGTAGATTTTTTATTTCATATTTTTATATTTATCTCTCTCTTTTACACTCGCATCCCGATTTTATATATCTATTTTGATTTTGATAATTTAATGTATACTAATATTTGTAGCTACTTTTTGTTCAAAATTTAAGATTATCAAAATCTAACTAACTTAGTATTTAAAATCACTAACTAATTTAATATTTATTAACTTCCACTACTTTAATTATTAGTGCACTTTAGACCATTCCAAGCGTTAGTTAAAAAAGGGATTGAAAGTTTATATAATAGTATACTACGTATGTGTTAAACAAGGACACTGAAAACAGGTTTAAATTTGTGAATTGTCACATGGCTACCACGTGCTCCTACATGTAATTTTCAATACATTAGTGGCCATGTCGATTATATCATATACTATTCAATAGTGAAGGATTATTTTATTTGGTTTGACGGTATCATATTAATACGAGTCACAATCTCATGTGAAAACCATATACCATACAATCTGCGCATTAAATAAAATTCTACCCTCTGTTTCACAGAACATTTTAAAAAATAACTTTATAATTTTTATTTTATTTTATTCATATTAATAATAAGTATGAAATTATT
The DNA here is from genome assembly GCA_963922045.1 of Persicaria maculosa. Lineage (NCBI taxonomy): Eukaryota > Viridiplantae > Streptophyta > Magnoliopsida > Caryophyllales > Polygonaceae > Persicaria > Persicaria maculosa. The sequence continues at coordinate 10,669,458 of OY998256.1, read as the reverse complement.
TTTAAAAAATTAATATTTTATAAAAAAATTAAATTTTAAAACGACTTTTAATATAAAATATATGGAGGAAGTTTCTCATTTTTTAATCGATAGTTGATAGTTATTAGTTATGTAGAGGTTGTAGTCTCATGTTGTATAATCCTTAAGTTTTGGGTTTTGTTTAAATGTGTGGGCTTAGGTGATTGGGCTTTAGTGTGTTGCAACCGGATTTGTGTCAAGTGAGCCCAAATCCCGGAAGGCAACGGCTAGCCCTCTTGTCTGCCTTATATGCTTTGTGTTGTCTCATTTTTTAGGGTTATGGCTCTCTCCTCAGATTGATTCTAGGGTTTCTTGCTCTCCCTCTTGCTCTGTCTCCTTGGCGACCATTTGTGCTTTCCTTGTCTCCGGGTGAGATGCCTTGACAGAGCCTCTTGATAGAGCTCTCGATCAATCTAAGGAGCCTGAGACACTGAGATTTCAAGACGATTTCATTGGAAATCGTCGGTGCAAAACATCATTGGATGTTTTGCTTATTCCCTCATTGAATCTCTTTTGGTTGTCTCCTTCAAACACATAGACACTTAGTTTCTCTTTGCCTTTCTCGTTCTTATCTTGCGTTTCTTGAACGTTCCAGTTGAGGCCTAAAATTTTGTATTCATTCTCGCATATATATTGAAATACATTGTTGATTCAGTTATCTATTGTTGCTTTGTTTGAGTTTTTCAAGTTATGTCACATTATACTTCATCTACGTACAGTTTACCCAGTGTATAGTGTCACGTTAAATTTTTTACCATCAAATATTACTATCTAGAATTATATACGACATCGAGTTTCTAACTAAAAAAAATACGACCTTACCGGTTAAGGGAGAAAAAATTATCATATATCATTGATGATTTAAAAAAAATATCTTAAAATTTATGTTACTAATTATGTATTTTTTAAATATGATAAAAATTATATAAAATATTAATTTTTATTAATTTTTTAAAATTAATTTTATACTTATTAGTAATAAATATGAAATTTAAAAAATCTATTATATAGAGTTGCATCTAAAAAAAATGTGTTGAAAATTCAAATTGATAAAGAGGAAATAGTAAAATATTGGTATCATTTTAGAATGTGTTTGGATGGCCGGGGTGAAGAGCAAGGACGGAATTAGAGGTGGCCTGGTGTATGATACAGTCCACCCTATTTTAAAATTAATATAGGTATACCTTGTCACAAAAAATTAATATAGGTATATATAATATAGTGTATAAATGATCAAGTTGCTTGGTAGGTATAATTGGGTGGGGGCAATGTTTTGAAAAAACGTTTGGCGGATGCTTAGCGGCAGGGTAGCGCTAAGCACCAAGACAGTTTAACGGTCTTATTAGCGTGTTATTGACGGACAAAACGTTTTTTTTATTTTCTTATATTTATCTCATGAACTATGTATGAAAGATATATCATGTAATAAATTATGCATTAATTTCAAGTCTATAACTTTGGGAAATAGGCACTTTTTTTGCTCAATTGGTAAAATGTCCTAGTTTTGGGACAAATTGTGAAACTATCCACCCCTATCCCCTTATTAATCCGTCTCTGGCAACTGGCATCTAGTCCCCTCGTCTGTGGCTTACCTCGACAGTACCCATGGTTGCATGCAGAACTTCGAAAAGGGCGACCGGATCGGAAGCTTCGAGGTCTCGATCTGAAGCTAGCAAGGCCGACAAACTTTGGGCTCCAATTGAAGAAATTCGACTTTAGAGCTGGAACTGGAATTCAATCGACTTCAGATCTAATTCAATCGGAACTGGAATTCGACTTCAGATCTGGACGGAGGAGGAGCTGCGGGGCGAAGGAGGAGCGACGACGGCAATCGACAAGGAGCAAAGGAGGAAGATGGATGACGGCGAGCGAGCGAGTAGGGCCGGAGTGAGCCAGCGGCGTTGGCGAGCCGAATCTGATTCCAGATTGGGGAGGGAGGTAGAAGAAGAACTTTTGTTAAATTACAAAAATGATCCCATAAATATGGGAATTACAAAAAATATCTATATTTTATTATGTGATCCACATCTAATATATTTTTATTTTTACATTTGCACAACATAAAGTTATATTTGCACAACAAATTGTTATATGTGCACAACGTAAAGTTATTTTTGCACAACAAAAAGTTCTGAAACGAAAAAAAAAAGCGGAAAAAATATATTATATTTTGCACAATAAAATGTTATATTTGCACAACATACGATTATATTTGCACAAGCACAACGTACGGTTATATTTCCATGCCAAAATGTATTGACACGGAAAAAAAATATTACATTTGCACAACAAAATGTTATATTTGCACAACGTACATACGATTATATTTGCACAAACACAACATACGGTTATATTTGCACGCCAAAATGTATTGACACGGAAGAAAAAAAGCGAAAAAAATATTACTCCCTCTGTTAATTAAAACATGTCGTTTACTATTCATGCACACTTTTTTAGAATGATAAAAACTATATTAAATATTAACTTTTTTTAAATTTTGTTTTTATAAATTTAAACTTAATAGTAATAAGTATGAAATTGTTTAAAAATATTATTAAAAAAGTTAATATTTTATATAGTTTTTAACACCTAAAAAAGCGTGCGTGAATAGTAAACGTCAAGTTTTAATTGACGGAGGGAGTATTACATTTGCACAACAAAATGTTATATTTGCACAACATACGATTATATTTGCACAAGCACAACGTACGGTTATATTTGCAGGCTAAAATGTATTGACACGGGAAAAAAAAACTAGACTTGGGTCATATTTGCACAACATACGGTTATATTTGCACATGCACAACATACTCTTATATTTACACGACAAAACGTATAAAAAAAACTAGACTTGGGTCATATTTGCACAACATACGGTTATATTTGCACATGCACAACATACTCTTATATTTGCACGACAAAATGTAAAAAAAGAACAAAAAAAAAAGAGTGAGGCTATAGTCAAGATGATAAAATTGCTATTGAGTATTTACAAGATGGACATTTCATCAATTTGTCCCAAGTGTGGATATTTCACCAATTGAGACAACTTTTTTGAACATTTTACAAACCCCTTTTAAAATTGTCCATCTCCCCCAATTTGATTAACGTTATCCCTCTCTCTCTCTGTTGCTCTCTCGATCTCGTCTCTCTTGCTCTCTCGATCTCGAACCGGCCTCTCCGGATCCCCTATTTCACCGATATGGATCTCCAAATTTGGAACTCCGATCTGCTATCCTTCTTCTCCGAGCTGTTGCCATCGCCGATTGCGAATCTCCTCCATCGACGGTCGATCTGCAGGTTACTCCATCGACGCCTTTTCAATCTACCTCCATTGAAGATGCGGAGTAGTTGTAATCGGAGGTGAAGCCATATCTGTTTCCTGTTCGTCATGTTCCTCATTCGACACCGAATCTATGGAAAAATCCGATTCGACTCCGATCTATGACGAAATCCGATTCGTCCACTGGCGAATCCTGGGGCAGGCTTGTGTGAGTGCGAGCCCACCCCGATCCCGGGAAAAAAAATACGAAAAGTTAACTATATAAAAAAAATAAAAAAAAAGTATAAATTAATTAGAAGTGAAATGGATTATAAAGTTTACTTTTCCTAGTTGGTAAAGTATAGATGGAAAACTTTTAACCTCTTTAGAGCATCCCCAACAGCTTCTCTAAAAAATCTTTAAAATAGAGAACAAATTAACAAAATCTCTAAAAAAAATTACACCACAACTTCAACAGATTCTCTATTATACAAATTGCTACATTTATTATACACTAAGAGCATCCCCAACAGCTTATGTAAAATAGAGAAAATAGGTAATTTTATAGAAGATATAGGTTTTTTAACCCCAACAGCTTTTGTAAAACCATCTCTATAATAGAGAAATGGAAGGAAAGAGAAAAAAATCTCTAAATTTAGAGGAAGGCTTAAAATCTGTAAAATTAAATGCATTCACTCCTTCCCATGTCTACCCATTTATTCATTGGTTGTTACATATTGATTTAATTAATTTATTGAAATTTTATTTATTAATTATGAATTTATGCATTTATTATAGTGTATAATAAATGTATAAATAGGTAAAATAGAGAAGCTGTTGGGGTTAGAGTATAAAAATTATAGAGATTTTGATATTTTTCTCTCCATAATAGAGAATTTTTAGAGAAGCTGTTGGGCTTGCTTTAATAGATGCATGAATTCATAATTTAATAAATAAAATTCCAATAACTTCATTAAATCAATAGGCTGTTAATGAATAAATATGTAGGCATTGAAAAGGGTGAACGCATTAAATTTTACATATTCTAACCCTTACTCTAAATTTAGAGATTTTTTCCCTCTCTCCATCAATTTCTCTATTTTAGAGATAGTTTAGAGAAGCTGTTGGGGAGAAAAAATTACTTTTTTCTCTAAAATCTCTCATTTTCTCTATTTTAGAGAAGTTGTTAAGCTTGCTCTTATTAGAGCTCAAGGTTCAATTCCCACTTTTTACATTTTCTTCACTTATTTTTAACTATCTTTTTATATATAAGTTCAAAGATCTTTTTAAATTGAGAATAATTAATTTCAATTAGTATTGTTTGAATTCTATTTTATTCATTCATTAGGGGTTTTCTTGATTTTTTTAGCTAATTATAAATTTTATTCACTTCTAATAATATGGATAACTCTTTGAAATTTTTTTACATAACCCTTCACAATTAAATTTATTTAAAGTTTTGCAAAACTGGTTTCATTATTACTTAATTTTTAGTCTAAATCTCACTTACCCCTATATTATGGGCTGGCTTCGCCACCGGATTCGTCATGTTCCTCTTCCACTCCGATCGTCCCATTCCTCTTCGACTCCGAATTGGTAATTAGGAGTAGATCCCAAATTGAAGGTCGAGTGGCTCTTCTCTCGGTGGTTGGTAATTCCAAGCTTTGTGTTCAGGGATTTTACAGTAATGGAGGAATTAGGAATAGAAATTGATAACTCCCTCCCTTGATGAAAATTGGAATAAATGTTTGAAAGGCTTTGACGGGTTGTTTGTGTCAAAGGCCTTGGAGCATTAACAGTTGATGAAATACAAAACCTATCTTATTTGTCCGAATATTATTTAAATCTTATTATATACTTCCTTTATATTATATATATACATGTATGACTAATCTTTCAGGAAGTATTTCGAAGTTTATATCTTTCCTTTGGCGCATATTGAGGAGATATTATTAAAGAGGATCATGGCTTCAGAGTATCCATAAATAGAAGATCCAAGATCAAAGCCTGATTCGAAAGAGCCGTTGGTGAAGATCCTTAGGCGCCATTCCACTTCTATATAAAGGAAACAAAGAAGAAGACAGAAAAAACACAAGTGCTACACGAGCTTTCATTCATTCAAGCGAGATCTGTCTTCCAAAGTGTCTCTCTGTTAAGCGCTCAAGAGTTTGTTGTTTATTTCAAAGCCTTTGAGAGTCACTGTGAGCTTATAGGATATATTCATTTATAGTGTTACTCGAGAGTTTATAACTCGGGAAGTTGCACTAGGCTATTGATTTTTGAGAGTAAGAGGATTGTACTAGATAGCTGAGAGAGGTGGGGCTCTTCTAGATTGGTCTAGGACTCCAAGGAAACGTGAGTTGACTAGATTGCAATTGTATAGGAGAGAGGCTTCTCGGTGAGCTATTAGGATCCTAAGCTAAGCGAATCAATAAAGCCTTTGAATCCTAGGGTTGTGGAAGAACCCTAGGCGGGGACGTAGGCCAAGTTGTGCTGAACCTCGTAAACAATTACTCGTGTTCTTTACTTATTGCTTTACCTTATTTCCGCACTTGGTTCGATCGTCTAACTTTGTGATTCAGGTTTAATCTCAAAGGTTTTGGGACGAGCTCCAAAAGTCTTGAGACTTTCTGCGAAAAACGGGCATACTCTATTCAACCCCCCTTCTAGAGTATTTCTATATTACATTGTTTTATATTATCGAACCTTCACAAATAGACATGAGGTAGGAGAAGTAATTTTTGTTAAATTACAAAAATCACCCCATGAATATGAGAATTAAAAAAACTATCTATATTTTATTATGTGATCCACATCTACTATATTTTTATTTATACATTTGCACAACATAAAGTTATATACGCACAACAGATTGTTATATGTCCACAACATAAAGTTATATATGCACAACAAAAAGTGCTGAAATGAAAGAAAAAAAAAACTCAAAACAAATATTACATTTGCACAACATAAATTTATATTTGCACAACAAAATGTTATATGAGCAAAACATACCGTTATAGTTGCACAACGAAAAGTGTTGACACGAAGAAGAAAAAAAGCGGAAAAAAAATATTACAGTTGCACAACATAGACTTATATTTGCACAACATACAGTTATATTTGCACAAGCACAACATAATGTTATATTTGCACGATAAAATGTAAAAAAAAAAAATTGGGGAGGGGATGGACATTTTGCAAATTTGTTCAAGAGTTAGGGCACTCTACCAATTAGTCCATGGAATATGGACATTTTGCAAAATGCCCCATACAAAAACAACATGGTCATTTTAAAGTTGTCCGAATCAATTAACATAAAATCACATAGATATGTTCAAATAAGTATCATAGGTTTATAATTGAGAACTTTGAAACCGCCAATGACGAAACCAGCCGAAAAATATCTAAAATAAATAAGAGAATACTTTCTTCACGTCAGAACCCAGAAGCAGATACACGATACTAAGAGAGAAATTAAAGACCGCTCCAATGATGAAGTTAGGCCACATCCACGTCTAATTGAAGAGGCCCCTATCACGAGCCATTAGTCTGAGGTGAGGATTCACAAATCGTGACCGTTTTGCCTGATTAAACAGTGAATAACAGGTAAACGACGAGTCCTCATTTCGTTGATGAAACCTCTCAATAGGGGAGGCCCTAAAGGGTTCTATATTACTCGCGGCACAGGTTGGGCCGTGTCGAGTTTCTCGGTGCAGGTCAAGTAAGCCCGACGAGAGCGCCCTAGGTCTCATGGGGTCCACCCCCGGGTCCCACCGAAAGTGAAAACCTGAAATTCGAGTTTCGTCAGCCAAGACCGCTAAGCATCCGTCCTGTACGTGCTCGCCAAAACTCTTCCCTGCCAAACCTAATATGCACTCGCCAAGGCCGCTAGGTCTCCGTTTTGTACCTGCCAAGGTGTTGTTCCATTCCCGCCAAGGTCAAATTCGGGACGGTGTGGGTCGGCCAAGGCATTTTTTGAACACTGGTTGAGGGGGGGGGGGGAGGTGTAAGGAGAGGAGTAGAAGGTCAAGTTTTTGTGGGCTATTTTTATATTAAAGATCAAATTTGGTTTGGAATTTTAGAAGGTCAAATATAAATCCAACCTATTTTTATTTTTATTTATTTATCATTTATATATTAATCATATGTATTATATTAATTGTGATTATGATCAAAATAAAAGATATAGCATTGTAAAATATTATTGAGTTCCTAAATATGAATATAATATTTGACATGTTTGAATTATATTAGTATTAATAATATTTTAAGAAAATCATATTCATTTTTATTTATCACAACATCACCAAAACTATATATACATAATATCGAAAGAAATACAGATCATTATGGTAAAATGATTTAATTCTAACCAATGATCAAATGTACATGAATTTATTTCAAAATTTCATATTTTTGCATAATAAAAAAAATTGGCTTACGAGGAAAACTATGATTTTTTTATTTGTAAGCAATTTAAGAATATTCTACATAATATTATATTTTGGTAGGCTATTTTAGTTGACCATTATAGCGAGGGAAGATACTTTTACGAAGTATGTTGCACGGACACGTCACCAGCTCCCCTTTTTGTGCCGAATACGAAGCGACACACTGACACGGATGGACATACCTTCGATATGACGGATCTGTGTCGGATATATATGATCAACATGTCACGGACCTGGAAGAAACTGACACAAAGCTGCTGAAAACGCGTCTCCGAGACGGCTGTGAAACTTTGAAGGCTTAAACTCTGTTTTGACACAGAGGAAGAAGACAACACGTGACCCTGACGTGAGTTTTAATTGAAATGGGAGATTTTTTAACATGTGAGGGGCATGTGACTTTTAATTTCCGTGGATTTGGTTCTGGATGTTGGAGTCGGGAAAGGTTGGGGTCGTGGTAGTGTGTTTTGTGGCGTCTCCACTATTCGGGTTGACTGCTTCCCCGGAGTTTCGTCCTTACTGCCCACAGGATGATCGGGTCCCAATGTACCGCTGGCCTACGATTCTGCTCCAGTGTGGGGCTTGGCTTCGTCCGTCGTCTTCGGCCTCATCCAGTTTGGTTTAGGTCTGCTAGGTTTCGTCTTTTGCAGAGTGTGTTTGTCTGAGTTTGTACCGTTATGTATTGTTTTATGTCTTACTTTGTTTGGTTGTATGTTTGACGGTTCGCCGTCTGTCGACTTTGTCGGCCTCTCGATGAGTCAGGCCTGTCTGACCTTCGAATTATTACCTTATCAAAAAAAAGAAGTGGGTAGTTGTTTGACTAGTTTCTGCGACTTCTTGACTTTCACTATAGCTCTTCAACAACAGAGTACTAGGCATTGAAATCAGACCATATTCTTCTTCACTTTTCCCTCTTGCTCTGTTGTGATGTATGGATGATTTGTCCCACATCAAAAAACACGGAACCTCGGGCCTTGCATATAAGTCAGTGAGCCACTCCTCCTATTGCCCATTGGTTTTAGGATGGAACCCCGCTGGTCTTGTGTGCTCGGCTTGGGTGCGCATGATGCGCTCGGACGTGTGGACCCCCCACGTTATATGGCCCGCCGGAATTCATCATGGTATCAGATCAGTGCGTTTTGGGACCCTGGTTGATCTAACTACTAGGCTAGCCGGCCTTAAGGCAAGAAGTCAAGTGCAACTGGCTTATATTGCGAGGTCAGACAGTTGCACTTGAGAGGGCGTGTTGTGATGTATGGATGATTTGTCCCACATCGAAAAATACGGAACCCCGGGCCTTGCATATAAATCAGTCGGACACTCCTCCTATTGCTAATTGGTTTTAGGATGGAACCTCGTTGGTCTTGTATACTCGGCTTGGGTGCACATGATGCGCTCGAACGTGTGGACCCCCCACGTTATATGGCCCACCAGAATTCATCATGTTCACCTCACAACCATCTTGATCAGAGCCACCTATTTTATACATATTTCTATCTTAGATTATCAACACTATTAAGACCTTTAAAAAAAACATATTATTTTGGCAAAATTACAAAAAAAAAATCACCCTTTAAATAGAGTGTTTTGAGGAAAATCACCCCTTAAAACTAAAATTGCAGCAAACCACCCGTTAAAACCATATTTCTTTGTAAAGTAATACCCATCACCTAATTTCTGTTAATTGAATGTTAAAGTATGTGAAAAGTCAATTATACCCCTTATTATAATAATAATTATTATTATTTTACTCCATTCAATTGGTATTATTTTACTATATTCAATTGATGTGTAATTTATATTTTATACGTTTTTAAAAATATGCATTGCTAAAGGGATATTTGAAAAAAAAAAAATAATAAAAAAATGTTTCATATATAGTTTTTATTATTCTAAAAATGTGTGTGGAATAGTTAACATATTTTAGAATAATAAAAACTATATCAAATATATCATTTTTAAAAAAAATATTTTCTTCAAGTAACCCTTTAGTAATATACACTTTTTAAAATATATAAAATATCAATTATATCTACTTTTTATAGAGTGTTTTAACTAATAAGTATAAAATTATATATGAAAAAGGATATTTTATAGAGTTTTTTACTTTTGAAAAAACATGTTAAAAATGTAAAAATTAATTAATATCGATTGAATGAAGTAAAATAATAATAAAAGCAAGGGATCTAATGGACTTTTCACGCACTTTAACATTCATTTAACAAAAATTGGGTGATAGGTGTGACTTTGTAAAGAAAATGGTTTTAACATACGGTTTTTTGTAATTTTAGTTTTAAGAGGTGATTTCTCAGAAAGCACCTAATTAATGGGTGATTTCCTACAATTTTGCTTATTATTTATGTTGACTTGTCTCCATAGTGTTTGGTATATATTACATTTTGAAATTTCGTTTTCCCGTGTCTATATCGTGTCGTGTTCCGTGCATGTGTACATGCAATATAGGCATATAGCTTATGGAAGAGGTGAAAGGGCTGAAATTTGTCATTTCCCCTATCTTGACTCTCAATGATGGACGGGGGAATTTTTTTTCGAAATATTCATTAAAAAATAAAAATTTACGGATAAATTCACACATTTAAACTATTTACACAAATATTCAAAATTTGCAGAAACGTCAGAAAAACGCGGTCTGAGACCGCGTTTTAGGGGTTAATTAGATACTTTTTACTTCTTGATTTAAAAAAAAACAAAAAAAATAAATTGACGTAAAACGCGGCCTCAGGCCGCGTTTTACTTTGGAAATTAAAAAAAAAAAGAAACAGGAAGAAGAAGAGGACGGGCGCCGCACCGGAAAGGGCTTCTCGAAGGCCGGCCGGTACAATCGACGGAGGGGACTGGCCGGAGAGGTTCGCCAGAGCACCAAACCACCGACGACCTTCAATCGACGAAGGGGACTGGCCGGTGGGGGCGATTTGGGGACGAATTGCAGATCTGGGCGATTTGGGATCGGAGCTCTCGAAGCCAGGGGTGAAGCGGAAGAGGGAGCCGAGGGTGGGCAGGGGAGGAAGCCGGTGAGGATGCCGGAAGAGGACGACCAGGGTGGCCGCAGGGGCGAAGGTGCGCGGCGGCAAAGGGTGGTCGGGGATCCGGGGAGGCTGAGGCTGCCGTGGTGGACGCCGGGGAATGGAAGCGGCGGAGGGTGGGCGGCGAGGGAGGGAGGCAAAGGCAGCAGCGAAGGTGGGCGGGGATCCGGGCAGGCGGGGTAAACGGCGGACGGACGGGATCCGGGCAGCCCTCTCCGGCGCGGCGCCCGTCCTCTTCTTCTTCCTGTTTCTTTTCTTTTTTTTTAATTTCCAAAGTAAAACGCAGCCTCAGGCCGCGTTTTACGTCAAATTTTTTTTTTGTTATTTTTTTAAAATCAAGAATTAAAAAGTATCTAATTAACACCTAAAACGCGGTCTCAGACCGCGTTTTTCTGACGTTTCTGCAAATTTTGAATATTTGTGTAAATAGTTTAAATGTGTGAATTTATCCGTAAATTTTTATTTTTTAATGAATATTTCGAAAAAAAATTCTGGACGGGGTGGTGAACTCCTTCAAAGGAATTTACAATTGATATTCACTTATCTGGATTGTGATTTTAATGACAAGGCAAAATAGTCACTAGTATTTTTTTAAAAATAATCTCCATCTCCTCAAACTACGTTTAATAATTCAAAAAATAATCTTTAATTTCAATAACTTCCAAAAATGATTCTCATTCCTTTAAAAAATAATTCATTCTCAAAGACACCCTTAATCTTTTAAACATTTTTTTTGTCCATAATAAGTTAATATGAGATGATGTCTTAACTTTTCATCTTCTCAACCATTGTAATTCATTGGTTTGGTATACAGGAGTGATGAGTAACTAACAAAGTTTGTTTTTCTCTTCGACCTCCCGGCTGTCGGTGCCTCTGCATCCTCTGACGATCTCCTCCTCAAACCCTCCTCCATCGGCTTCCTCTCCGACTACTGCAAACCTCCATCGGCAAGTCTCTCTTGCCGGGCTTCTTGCTCGGTCACCACCGCTCTCCACCTCCGATCCCTGACCTCCCTCTCGGCCCTACATTGTGGGCGACGTGTGGCCTCCTTCCTCCAAGAGCAAGCTCATGCGATTCCAACCTTGTCATCCGCACCTTCGCCCTCCCTCATAGCCCTTTCCCCTTGAGCACTTTTGCTCCATATACCACTCCTAGATCCAACCCTCCTTGCTATGAGTCATTCGAAGTTGTCAACATGCAAATCCAAATCTCCTTCACCAACCATATGGTGGGCGAGGCCGCCAGATCCCATTGTCGGCTCTATTTCTCCCTTCTCCCCCACTCTTCAGTCTGGATTATCAATCTCTAATCCAACCCCTCTTGCCCAATTTCAACCCCAACATTTCCATTTTAATGGAAATCCAAAACTCCAACCCAACATTTTAACCCCTCCAACTTCGTCAAATTTCACCTCTCCCTCGAAAATCTACTTCCCAATCAATCACCACCTCCTTTTACCACGACCGAACCTACCACCATCTACCTTCTTCCGTCATATCTAATATGTAAGAAGCTGCCAACGTTAGCCCATCACCGCTTCGGTGCCAGAAGTGCAGCTGTCTAAGCCATCTAGGCCAAATCTAATTTATGCATTAGCTTGCATGCAAGCCTTCTAAGCCACATTATCCAAGCCACATTACTAGATCTCATAAGCGCACTTATTTTTCTGTTTTAGATTTAAATTTATGTAATTGTAACCTTAGGTCTTTTTTTTTACCGGCGACCCTCTGCGTATGGTCTTTCAAGCCATCTTTTGATGGTTTCAAGATCTCTTTTGTAGATCTACTTCTTGCCTACTGTAAAAAAAAAGTTTGTTTTTCTACCATATACTTGTGGAGTTTGGAGAACCTCAAATCAAAGCCTTGACCATAGATGCTGGTGCATGAACTTTTGAATTCGATTCAAGGTTTAATTCCGTTCGGTTCAAAGTGAACCGTACCCATATCTACCTCGACATTTGTATACTTTAAAACACGATGAATATCAAAAGTAGTATCCTACATCGAAAGTTGAATATAACAAGCCATATTATATGAGTCGGTGAGCTCCTCCTTCTATTGGCAATTGTTTTTGAGGTGAAATCCCGTTAGGTTTATGCAGGGGCGGCCCCAGGGTGGGGCGGGCGTACGCGGCCGCCCCACCCTTCGACCCACATGCCCCGGTGTTTGGAAAAAAAATTAAAAAAAATAATTTATATATATAGAAGTGTTGTAATAAGTAAAACTAGGATGAATATAGAATCAATTAGTCTACTTTGCTTAGTTGGTTGGTGGGAAGGAAGGAAATTAATGTTAGACCAAAGGTTGGGGGTTCAAGTCCCACTAGCCACTTTTTTTTAAAACAAATTTCACCTCCCTAACAATAGCTTTTTTTATTATTTGTTCAACTTACAAAAAAGTTTTTTTTATTCTTTGTTAAACTTGCACATACTCTCTATGTTTCTACCCCCTTATTTAATTATGTTCCCACTTCTCGAGCTCCCTGCTACATACAAATTATCTAGCTATAAACTAATTAAACCCCATAAAATTGGTGAAATTATGATTTGATTATGAGAATAAATTTTGTGAAATTTTCATTAGAGTTTTGATTTTGAGAATAAATTTTGTGCTTTAATTATTGTGTATGTGATTTTGAGAATGAAATTTATGAAATGAATTTGAGGTTTGTGAATTGAATTTGTGAAGCTTTATGCAATATTTGTATTTTCGTAACCTACATATTCAAATCACAATTTCTATCATGTCTTTGTGAACCAAAAGATATTATAAAATTGGTGAGTTTACAATCCTAGCTAATATGCAAAAGTCTTGAATTTAACATGATTGAATTTCGATAAGTTTACACTCCTAAATATGACAAATGTCTGAATTTCCAATGAATGACGAGAAACACCTATAAGCAAATGTAAGCAAATGTAAGCCTACTTTTCTATAATTCACTGCTAAGTTGAAAATCGTAGCTTAGGTAAAGGAGTTTATTCACTAGAAAATTTCGCCCCACCTTTCGGAGGATCCTGCGGCCGCCACTGGGTTTATGTATTGTTCGAGTCTCTCGTATATGGGCCTGCACACACGACCTCCCTCCAGCGTCTTGACTACATCGGTCACATCCGACTTTAACATAGGTTTTCATATGAAATGATATTTTAGGATCAATTACTCATTGTCTTTACTTTGTTCTAATTGATTTCCTTTTGGAAAAAAATCCATATGCAACATGGTAGAGATCACCTAGTCCATAATCACGGTCCAATATATGATCCGTATCGCATGATTGACTGTATCAAATTATTTTATTATTTTACTTGATAAATGGAGTAGTATTATAATTATTTTCAACTTATTTTAAAGGTGGACTATTAAATAAGGTGGACATGCATATCTGTTGACTGTTGTTGGGACTTGGGAGTATCATCTATTACTGTAAGATTTTGGGGTGGGATGGTCCAATTTGTATTTGGCCTTGTTTGCACAGGACCAGTGAATTGGGTGTGGTGTGGCAAGTTGGGTAATGGGTAGTTTTTGTAGTGTCAGCTTAGACCCTATATAGCTTCTACTGAACAAAGATTTGGGCGTATATATTTCGGGAGACGTGTTCATTTTATAAAGCTTCCAAAACTCTCTTTATTCGTCAAGATTTTCCCAATCACATTTTATGTCCACTTTCCCATTTTCTATCAAAAATAAATATATATGCTATCAATGAAAACATGTTTATGTTTATCTCTCTTTTTTGGAAAATATTTGTTTGCATAAATGGAAAAGGAGAAAGGGACCTTTGGGATGATCCATTGGGAGGGGGAAGCTTTTATATGTTTTAGGTCCATGGAAGTATTTGAGAAATTGAGATTTATTTTATTGAACACGTTATTTCCATTTTTCAGCTTCTACTACTTTGTAAAAAAATAAATTATAAAATGAGCCCGACACAATCTGTTTTTTTTTTTTTTTATATACATGAAAATATTTGAGAGGTGACCGACAAATCGATAGACGGACTAACTGTTATAATACAATATAAAGAAAAACATAAAACATAGATAAAAGGTGCAACAACAAGCTGAATACACCATATTAACAGTGGAGTCCAAGCGAAAAATCGGAGACCATAAAGTTAAAGAAGCAAACGAATAACCAAGTCAAACACCATCATGATAACACACTATGTATCTAAAATATCCAAGTTGAAATTTCACTTGTCAAATAACTGATACTCTATCCGATTTTTAATATAAGACATTTTACTTTTGTACACGTAGTTTAAGGAGATAAAAACTATATAAAATATTGGTTTTTTTAATTAAATTTTTTACATTGTAATACTTAGTCTATGTTGTCCCCTACTGTTTTATTTAGGCTCGTTTGTTCGGCGGGGCAGTTTGGTCGCGCTTTTTGTATTGCACCGTTTTTATTTCTCGTTGTATGTTTGACGGTTCGCCGTCTGCTGACTTTGTCGGCCTCTCGAGAAGTCAGGTTTGTCTGGTCCTCGAATTTTTACCTAATAAAAAAAAGTATTACAATGTAAAAAATTTAATTAAAAAAATCAATATTTTCTATAGTTTTTAGCTCCTTAAATTACGTGCACAAAAGTCAAGTGACTTATATTTTCAATCGGAGGAAGTAAACTATTGTCAATCATAATCAACGACGATAAAAATTATTACAGAATACAGTTAAAAATATTTGCCCCATGATTTCAAAGTTATAAATACGTACACTACTAGAAAACGCCTTTATACTCTCGAAACTAACCTTGAACATAGCCTCAACATTAGCCTCGAAAATTTATTACCATCGCAAATGCCCTCGAATTCGACCTCAAGACACATTTCGAGGCGTAGAGGAGGGAGGTTAAATGTGACCTCGAATATTAACCTCGACTTTTTTGTTTCGAGGGTACGATAGCCTCCAAATAATTTTGAGGGTAAGTTCGAGATCATTAGTTTCGAACTACTTCGATACTAAATTTAATGATATTTAGTCTTCAAATTGACTTCAAATGAAATTGGTGGGTATTTTCGAGGGTACAAACTTCGAGGCTAAATAGTATCGATTCATAACCTCAAAATAATTTAAGTGCAAATGCGAGAGTAAAATAACCTCCAAAATGTTTGGAGGCTATTATACCCTCGAAAAATTATTTTCAGGTCAATATTCGAGACCACATTTAACCTCCCTCCTCTCGGTCAGGATCCCGTAGAGTTGAACTCCGTGGAGTTGGTAGGATTACCCTATAGAAATTTATCGACCCTAAAAATAAATTAAAAAATGGCTAAATTAATTTAACTCTAAACCCTTCATTTCAAATCGAGTGGTTAAGATTTATCCAACTTCACATGGAGTTATTTTACCAACTCCATGGGATCCAAAGTGCCCTCCTCTATGCCTCGAAATGTATTATGAGGTCGAATTCGAGGGCAATTTCAAGGGTAATGTGTTTTCGAGGGAATTTTATTAACTCATTTTATAGTCAATTTAGATGTTAAATTTAATATTTTGGTTCCTAAATTTGAGGTTAAATTTTATAATGTTTATGTAGCCAAATTTGAGGTTAAATTCATTAGCATCAAATGCCAACACCAATCTGATAGAAGTGTGTCGGACCTCAGGGGAAACTAGTCGATCTTTTTGAATAGCACAATCCGATCTTCTTGTGTGGCAAACTTGAATAGCACAATCCGATCGTCTTGTGTGGCAAACTAGTCGATCTCCTCTTTTGCTTTCTCTTTACCTTTAGCCTGTCACTTTCTTTCTGAACCACCGGTGGGTGTGGAGTTATCCTTGGAGTTGATGCTAAAGGGTTCCGAAGCCGCGTGTTTGCCCTGTGTAGTCCTTGTGGTACATTTGGTTTTTCCTTTGCTATGCTATTTTAATTTGGGGAGGTCATCTCCCTGTTTTCCCACCAAAAAAATTCCTAATAAGTGAAGAATCATCTGACTTTTATATCAATAGAAAGATTATCTGAAGTACCAACATCAAACCATTGAGAAGGAACAAAACTAGGTTCGGCTACATCAAATACCATTCTCTAGCAAGGATTCAAAAGTGGTTCTCCATGTGAAAGTCATCGATAATAATTATCAACAACCTTTTTGATAAAGATGAAGACGTATCGTTTCAACATCTTGAAATTTTCCATTCGTACACTTCAAACAAGGACACATGATTTTCTCTTTGTCCATCAATTGGACTTGTGATTTTGCAAAATTAATGAATTCTTCAACTCCATATAAATAATTAATTCCAACCACTTCTTGAATTGGTAAATAAAGAGCGGTCATTCCGGGGTTCGAACTGGGGACCTATTGATACTACCCACAAGTCCTTTCCGGTGAGCCATTTCGGAATGGTTAATTCCAACCACTTCCATGTTGCAAATGTCTCATGTATATCCAATCACAAATATCTATCTACAAGAGGAACAAAACATGAAAGTATGATAAGTAGAATGGAAAAAAAAAGGTTGGTAGATTGTTAAATAAAAGTTCTACATTTATCCAGGAACACACTCTTGACGGTGTTCTCGAAAGGATAATTGGAGGCTATATGTAGCATCAAATTTGCCCTCGAAATCATAATATTATTACTATTGGAGAATGATTCATATACTCTCTTACCCTCGAAAATAATAATTCGCGAGTATTGACGAGGGTAATCATAATAGTTTAGCCTCGAACAAATGAGCTCGAGGGCATGTGTGAGGTTAATATTCAACTTCGAAATCATAACCATTTGGGATCAAATGTACCCTTGAAATTAGCCTCGTAATATATATTCAATTGTTACACCCTCAACTCTACCCTCCAAAAAATATTCGATCCTACATACCCTCGAAATTAGCCTCGAGTGCACCCTCTAACAACTTCATTACTAACATCGCTTGACAATAGCTTCAAACAGGTGCCCTAGAATTTTTTTCCGAGGCTAAGATACACTCGACTACGCCCTCGAAATATACATTCGTGGTTATATAGCATGGAAAAATAGTCACGATTTTATTTCAATGGTACTTAGGCTCCAAATATTTTTTCGAGCCCAAAATCGAGGGTATTGGCTACGATGGTACCCTCGAAATAATTTGTAGCAAAAAACTTCGAGGCTATATAGCGTTTTTCTAGTAGTATACATTCCTTATTAACTAAATTAAAATTTTTTCTATAATTATTTTTTAGTAAAAATTAAAACAAAAATATTTTTTTTTCCTTATTTTTTCTTCCAAACATCTCAAGCCCCATTTGGATCCACCTCTTACCATTGTCAAATTAGTTATATTTTTATTAGGATCATAAATAATAATAGTAATAATAAAATAAAAAGAATCCCAAATCTATATCTTTATATTACTTTGCGCCCATAACCCACTATCCGTTTCAATTTGCAAGGGTTAACCTTCCTCCTTAAAAAAATTGCACCCAGCCGGTAAACTTCTACCTTGAGTAACCGGTCTCCTTTCCTTTGCCTCTCTCCTGCCCAGCAGAAAAATCAGAGAGAGAGATTGAGGGATCGAAAGGTGGAGGAGTCGGGAGAGGCGCAGGAGGAGGAGAAGAAGAGGGGCTTGTAATCGATGTTGAAGGCCTTGTTGTCGGCCTCCTCGACTTCGTCGTCCTCCACGTCGTTGTCCGCTGGAAGAAGAAGGAGTCACCGCCACAACCGGAGAGGTTAGAGACGGGAGAAGATCCCCTTGAGCGACGGTGAGTCAGCGGAGACGTCCGACTGTAGGGAGTCGAGTAATGAAAACGGGAACAACTTCTCCAGCGTTTCCCTCTTCAAGGGCACCTCCTTGCCTCCTACTTTACTCCCCATCATTTATGCCGGTAAAGCTCTAATCTTTTTCAATCAGTTCTCCTGTTTTTCTGTCTAATTGCGTAATTTAGACACTGTTTGTGAGGATTGCTTGGATTATAATTTGAAATTAGGGCTCAATTTCAGGTTTTGATGTTGATTTGAAATTAGGGTTTAATTTCAGTGAAAGTGCAAGTGACCGAGTGAGTGAGTAATTGTGAAATCAAATAAGAATCCTGGAAAAATGGAGCTGCTGTTTGTGGTCGCAGTGGTGCTTGCATCTTTTGTTTGGGCAACTTCTTTCTTTCTATTCATTTTGTACTGCATTTTTGTGGCAATTGTTGAAAAAATCATAAGAAATCTGGATTAATTAGTTCTGCCTGTATGTTTCCACCTAAAATCAGTTGATGTGTGTTTCCAAAGTGTCATTTCTATTACTCTCAATTGTTATGAATGCAGGGAAAATAGTAACTGTGCAAAGTTTGAGTCCATTTCTTATAGTTTTTAGTTTCTTGAACTTAAGACTTGCCTTTATAATTGCAAATAAGAATTGATATTGTTTGTTTGAAAGTATTAATTAACAGTTTGTTCATGCATCATCTTCCTTTGCCGGATTTCCATGATTATGAAAGAGAGTCTTCAAGAAGCAAAGATAAGGAGAGAAAAAGAAATCATGAAATCATGTGCTTTTAAATTTGATTTCCCCCAATATTTCAAATCCTAATTTCCTTGATATTGCGTCTGATTCTCCCCTCTCAATCCTATAGTTTGATTCATCAAGAAATTCGAAGAGCGAACGGAGTTCTCTCTGTCAATGATGTCATCATGAAAAGGGCTTAGAATGAGAATTTGATGATCGATTTACAAGGTTCATTGTGTTTGAAAATTTGAGCCTTAGTTATTTATGAATGATGCATTTTAGAAGAGATGAAAGATAGTCTAATTTTACATTTGCAAAATTGAAAGACATAGTTTGTAATGCATCATAATGTCTTACCCATTTCTGTTAAATCCGTCCTCAATGAATTTCATTGATGTCTTCTAGAAACCTGTTGGATAGCTGGAATTTGGTGATCAGGTGTTTATTGGTTGAGTATTATCTTTTTGTAACCAATCCAAGGGCTTTGGTGCTAGCTGAAATTAGTAAAGCTGGATAAAAACATTCAATTTGTTTTGTGAGAGTTAGGTTGCATCAGTTTAGACCATTTTAAGATTTTTTGATCTTATGGAAGCACTACCAATCTTAAATTATTTGCCATGTTGCTTGTCTGCTCATTATATCCAGGTGAATAAATTTTCACGATTGTTTAACTATATCCAGGTGGTGGAGCATCTAAATAAACACTTGGTAACATCAATGAAGCCTTTCATCTACTGTGTGAAGGCGGCTTGGTTGAGTGCGTGGACAAATCGGGCCAGCAGAATTTATTAGTTATCACTGAAGCATAATATATTCAAAGCTGTTTTGAATGTGTGTGTAGCTTTTGCTATTGTTTTGAATGTGGGTGTAGCTTTTGCTAATGCACATCTGAAATGTAAGAACAGGAGGACAAATCAACATTAGAATCCATAGTGATAGCTTCACTCTGTAAATTTTGAAAGTAAACTGACAGATTAAATATGTAACGGTTTTGTCGGTGAAATTTCCTGAATTTTGTCTCCAATTTTGCATCTGTTCAACTGAATTATCAGGGAAAGCCCTACTAGATAGGCAACTGGAGTTGATTAAGAGTGATCAAACAAGCGTCCAACTGCAAACGAATCGTGCTTTGACTGTTTACTGTAAGGCTTTAGGGGTCCAGCAAACCGAAAGGAGCTGAGGACCACCATTAGCAAGCACCCCCCTTGCCCGCTTTTGGATCATAGAACCAGGACAGGAAACTCTGCCCACACACACACAAAAAAAAAAGTCTAGCAGAAGGAATTCTGAATAATAAAAAAGGAACAAAATATGTCTGAAATTCATGTAACAAGTAAAAAAATTAATGTGTCAAGTAAAATACTTTATGTGTCATGTAAATCCGGTATGGGTGACATGTAAATTCAATTTGGGTTATCAGTTATTTTTGGTGCTGCTGTAATAGAAAAGAGAGGAAAAAATGCTCGGTTTCGATAGAAAATTGTGTAACTTTGTTACCATAGCCCGAAAGAGAGGAAAAAACTAAAACATGTCCAGTAAATGGCAGTTCGTGTCATGTACATCGTATTTGAATGACATGTTAATATCAGTTCGTGTCATGTAAATCGTCTTTGAATGACACGTTAATATATTACTTTTTCCTCTTCCTTCTTCTGAATATTAGCTTTGTCAATCTGCAATCCAAACATCAATGTAACAACTGTCAATCCAAGATAACAGACAACAAGCAGATTCCGGTTACAATTACAATTTGAGAGCTCATAAGATCATAAGCAGTAAACAGAACAACTCAGCTCGACAGTTGGAATGGGTATGGGATGTGTTGATACTTCTTATGTCAGTGGGACAATCCCTAATTTGTTTCTTTGCATGAATTGTGGTTAGGGTTCATTCTTATTTCACTGCAAAACTAAGACACTGATGTCAATATCAAAATAAAATCACCCAATTGTGCCGATTATGATCCATTGATGGCTTATATAGTTATTTACATTTACATTTCGCAATTGTGTATCCTTTCGAACGGCAAACAGTGCCCTAGTCATTGTCTGTAATGGCCCGGAATTATGATTTCCAGGTTACGTTTCAAGGGATGAAACCCCTTGTTCGGATCTTGCAATCCAGGTACGGGTCGAGGTTTCAAACTCATTTTTTTGGTCAGTAATAAAGAGGGATTTCGAACCCTGAAAATATCGTAGGGCCGTTGGGTACCCTTAACCTGTCCTAGGGACTAACTCGCGAAATTCATTTCAAACGGAAGCAAGACGGAAGCAAAATTCAGATACAAAGCGCCACGGCAGGGCCGGGTCAAACCAAAACATAAGTGTGTAATTACCATTTTACTAAATTAGGATATTAGCTAGATTCTTCGATTCGCCAAAAAGAACCCCGTCATATAGACATCGAGCACTCAAATCTGCAGAGAATACCTTTAAAAAAAGAACGGGGAAAGGAATCAGATCGAGCCACTCATGCGGGACCGGCAGTCCTCGCTGAGGCCACATAGTATGTGCTATACCTAATAAAGATGCTCTAATGCAGTACGAAATTCAAACACACTAGCATGCTCCTAGTTCATAATAATGTGCAGAAATACTATAAAGGGCCCAAGACAATGCCAAGTGGCATATCCCTCTCCTACCTCCACCCCTTCCGATAGGTGGAGACTGGCCAGCTCGTGAATGCATTCCATCATAATCGGGGGGGCACGCATGCCTATCCCGCTCCACAATAAAGCCAGCAGGCATATCATAATATAAGGAAGTTCATGACTCGATTGACTCAGGGTACCCGATGAGGCTGGGCTACCCTATGACCCTAGCAAAGACTCTAGGACTATCACAGATAACGGCCGTTCTGTTTCAAACGCATAAAGTAAACAGATGCTCAATCAATTAGTGCAACCTAAACATGATACTACGTGGCATGCTTTTATGCATATGCAACACCTAACATAAAATGCAACAACAGGCATGAATGTCCAACCTGAGTAAGCCCCCTAGGGAACTTACCTGAAGATGCAGAACAGCAAGATAACACAAGCAAGGCCCAAATTGCAAGTCCAAAGTAGTCCAAAGCAATACACACCTATCATCAAGTCATTTCCATAAGCTATCGGCTAACATTCATATACACAGAACCCAAGTTCACAACATCCCCAAAATCAATCGATAGTAAAACCATTTTTTTCCAAAACCTTTCCGACATGATCGACATCAACCAAAACCATTTAATCAAAATCACTGATAAATCTCACCAACAATATTTCTCAACTCTTAAATCCCAAATTAAGTCAACTCGTTCTCAAAACAATTTCTCAAATCATACTTGGCCAAATTCCGACATAAATCATTAAATCCTTAACCAATTTCCCAAAATTATATTATTAAAACGATTCCGGCATGGTTATTTTTCAAAAGTCATTTATAATGAATTCCGACATTAAATCACCAAAACGCGTCTATTTTCACAAACCATATTTAAATCATCACACAACACTTAACCTTATAATAACACTTTTAAAACAATTACATAAAATAATTTCAGAACTTTACTTCCATAAAATCAGAATTTTAATAAATCATAGTACTAATAATAATAACCAAATAATTAAAGTCTAACCATATATACTATAACATATAATAAAACAACTAAAATCAACAACAATTAAGTACCCAAACCCAAATAGACAACCCGGAACCAAAAATAGGCCCAAGCCCCTTAAATTTTCGGATCCACTCAAGCCCAGCCCATCTCTTTTAAAAAGGGAACCGATTTTAGATTAAAACAAGGTGAACCGGACCAACCAAAACAAAACCAAATAAAAGGAAAGGAAGTGAACCCGGTTCACTGTACATCGCCTCCCCCAGGCTGGAACAGAGCTCTTTCGGTACGCCGGAAAAGAACGGAGGAAGGAAGAAGAAGAGAGGAAGGGAGGAGGAGGCCGGTCGGCGAGGTTTCAGCCCCCACTCCGAGATCTCTCGCTTAACAGTAACCCAAGAAGGAAGACAAGGAGAAATCAAGGGAAAAGGGAGGAAGAGCGGAGCTCACCGGAAAGGAAGCTCGAGTTCATCGAGGGTGCGCCGGAGGTCCGATTGGCCCCATTGGCGTCGGGAATCAGCCGAGTTCGCCTGGGTCGACAACAAGAGGTCAAAAGGTGAAGCCTTTATCGAGTTTAAGAGCGAAATGAAAGGCGGGGGCTTACCATCTTCGAATCTGGAAAACAGGGCTCACAAGAGGGGGAAGGGTTCGACGGAGGTGCTGCCGACGGCTCCTGGGCTCGAACCTCAGCCGGCTCGTGTTGCTGGTTCCGAAGGAGGAGGAGTGAAGGAGCAAGTTGGGCGGTGGTGGCTCCGGGATCCTGGGCGTCGTGCTCGGCTGCGGGTTGCTGCTGCTGTGGCATCGAGGAGGCTTGAGGCCTGCTGCTTCTGCAGAATCAGGGGAGGGATTGAAGGCTGCGGTTCTTGGCGGCCACTGGCTCGGACGGCGGCGGTCGGCGACGGTGACCTGGTGGCCGCCACTGGCTCGGACGGCGGCTCAGCGGATGCGGATTGAAGAAAGAGTGGTGTGATGTTGTGTGCTCTCGTTAGATCTAGAACCAAAGGAGATGAATGTGAAATGAAAATGTGGGAAATGGGTACTGTGCTCCTGATTGTTTTTTTTTTTTGGAAGAGTAAAGGATTCACAGTTGATGTATTACCAATTTCAGGAGAGGAGGAATGCAATTTGTTGGTTTTCCAAAAGAGAGGAATTAAAGAAAAGAGTGAGGGACATAGAGATAAGATTTTACCTCAATTAGGAGGGTATGAGTTGGAATTGGTCAACATGGAGACCAAGTCTAAAGATTTGATAAGAATTGGTGGTATGGGGCGGAAATTGCGGTTCCGAAGGTAAAGTTTAAATACCCGGAATTACATCTCGAAACCCGTTCGCTCGAACCAAAATCCGACTCTATTAAAATACTCTTCAATTTTCAAATTTTCATTCCGAGGTTAATAATGAAATCCGAATACTATACTCAATTTTCGCATAAGCAGGCGGAATAGAACATTTTTCAAATTTTCAACTAAGTAATGCCGGAATTCATTTTAAGAGATTTTAAATAACCGATTTAAATTCGTTTTTAATTTCTTTTTCCAAGAATTTAGGATTTAAAAATCCGGGCCTTTACATTGTCTACTTTAAGTCGGACAATGTCTCTCTTTTACCGAATAAACTTATAGAATGTAGATCAGCAAATAACCTATCATGTTAATAGCATTACCTGTCATGTTATTTTCTTTCATCAAGGAGAAGAGGATCCATTCGCATTACCTGTCATGTCAAAGGTTATAATCTGTCATGTTAATAGCATTACATGTCATGTTTTTTTATTTCATTATGGAGAAGAGGATCGATTCGCATTTCCTGCATGTTAAAGGTTTTAACCTGTCATGTTAAAGGGTATAACCTGTCATGTTAGTGTACACGAAATTAGTGTGTGCTTGTGACTTGATATCATATAAACTACTTGATGACAGTATTACTGAAGTCAGATTAACTTGGTTTCAAATTCAGCCTTGGATGATTTCTGGGGTAAGTCCGCTCACTCTGACTGTCATGTGAAGTGACGTAGGTGACATGTCAAATCTATTACCTGTCATGTTAAAACCCATCTTATGATGAATTCAAAAGGAAGATGAACTGTTTTGTTAAATGATATCAGTCTTTATTTTGCTAAAAGATATGTTTGTACCGTTCTGTAAATTGAAAGTGTCACTGGCAAGCAGCAGCAAGGGGCATGGAGATTCACAAAAATATTTGTGGCTATTTAGTTGCACCAACTCCCCTTAATGTTTATGAATAAGTGTAAAAAGGGCATCTGGAAGGCAGTCAAGGGCATGCTTCCATTCATCAAAGAATAAGAATGCTTCTGAGGGTTGCCTTGTGAGTTGGGTGGCTTTAGAGTCTACAGGAAGAAGGCTTAGCTTAAACCAGCCATGGAGAGAGCGGATGAAGTCCCTTTGGAACTTCACTAACCGACAAAAGTTGGAGTGCCAAAAAGGTACAACGGATTCAAGGTCACGAGTTGCTTGTCGGTGAATCTTAGAGGTTGAACCTCTCTTGGCTGCTTGGTGTACTAGTCCACGTACTTGTTGCACAATTTGGTTATGGAATTCATGGGACTTATGTTTAAAGCATGGTTGAAGATCAAAGAAGTGTGATTCTGGCCCTAGAGTGCTATATTAATATTTCATTAAGGATAAGAGGATCGATTCTCATTACCTGTCATGTTAACGGTTATAATCTGTCATGTTAAAGAGTATAACCCGTCATGTTAATAACGTCTTTTATTCAAGCTTGTCGCCTTAATTGTGCAGTAAAGGGTGTTCATTCCGAAACTTGGAATGTTGTGTTCATTCCGACAGTAGAAGTAACCAAGGAATTGTTTAAATTTCAACAATAGAAGTAACCAAGGAAGGATGATAGAAAAACTC
Source organism: Persicaria maculosa (assembly GCA_963922045.1). Lineage (NCBI taxonomy): Eukaryota > Viridiplantae > Streptophyta > Magnoliopsida > Caryophyllales > Polygonaceae > Persicaria > Persicaria maculosa. Next base: position 10,643,783 of record OY998256.1, on the reverse strand, counting down.
ATACTTCTTTAAATAACAACGAAATCAATTTGGTTAGATAAGACGAAGGCCTATAGGATCGTTCCTATATAGGGTCCTTAAAAGAATTTGGTTTTGTATTTAACGTGTCATGTTAAATGGTATAACCTGTCATGTTAATAACATTACCTGTCATGTTATTTTCTTTCAGTAAGGAGAAGAGGATCGATTCGCATTACCTGTCATGTTAAAGAGTATAACCTGTCATGTTAATAGCATTACCTGTCATGTTATTTTCTTTCAAAACTTTATTTTCTTTCATAAAACAAAGTGTTGTAAGACATGGTAGTGTTCTTGTTTTAGGAATTCATAAAGAGGTAAATCCAGTATGGAGAACAAGTTTTCTAAAGAGGTAATCACCCTTTTTCTTCCTGAAAATTTGGCCAAAAACGAGGTATGGATTATTTTTGGTGCTGCTGTCATAGAAAAGAGAGGAAAAAAGTGATCGGTTTCGATATAACCAACCTTTTTCTTCATGGAAATTTGGCCAAAATGAGGTATGCTTTTTTTGGGGGGCTGCTGTCATATAAAAGAGGGTAAAAAGTGCTCGGTTTCGATAGAAAATTATGTACATTTGTCCACAGAGCACCAAATTGAGTTCTGTAACTTCCTATAGCTTTCTAGAGATATAACTAACCTTTTTCTTCATGGAAATTTGGCCAAAATGAGGTATGTTTTTTTTGGGGGGGCTGCTGTCATATAAAAGAGGGTAAAAAGTGCTCGGTTTCGATAGAAAATTGTGTAAATTTGTCCACAGAGCACCAAATTGAGTTCTGTAACTTCCTATAGCTTTCCAGAGATATAACTAACCTTTTTCTTCATGGAAATTTGGCCAAAATGAGGTATGCTTTTTTTTGGGGGGCTGCTGTCATATAAAAGAGGGTAAAAAGTGCTCGGTTTCGATAGAAAATTGTGTACATTTGTCCACAGATCAGCACCAAATTGAGTTCTGTAACCAAATTGTGTCCAGTACAAAACCACATGGTGTCTAGTATACACCCATAGGGTGTCAACTGTCAACCATAGGGTGTCAGATGTCATGTAAAAAAATTGACAGGTCATGTAAAACCATTCAGGTGTCATGTCAAATAGTTCACGGGTGACAGAATAGTGATGAGAATATTATTCAATGGTACATCATCAAATAGGCTATGACAGAAACTAAAATTGAGCAAAAATGGCCTTTACTGTATACTGGAATTATATGAAAAATGGCCTTGTGTTGCATCAGCTGTTCAGGATCATTTTGAGGAATTGGAGGGTGTTATGCAGACATGTCATACGGTGAGTGCAGATCCATTTGCATTCAGGCACAGATGCTCCCTTAAATGTTAATTGCTCCATCCGACAAAAGTGATTCATTTCCCTTTCTGGGCTGCTATTTAATTTAATTTAAGTATATGGTTTTTTCCTAAGTAGGCATAGGTTAGCTATTACTATTAATGTTACAACACTGGCCTTAAGCCTTTAACTACTTTTATTTTTATGGTCGGGGAAATGGATCAAATTCAAATCAACCATTTGTGTCAACAAGCCCGGATCCGTTGGTTGAAGCTGGTTGAGATGCTTTTCATCCTAAAGCATCATCACAGTATGCTCAAGCCCGGATCCGTTGAGATGCTTTTCATCCTAAAGCATCATCACAGTATGCTCAAGCCCGGATCCGTTGGTTGAAGCCGGATTTTAACATGACAAGTAATAGGTTTGACATGTCACCTACGTTACTTAACATGACAGTCAGAGTGAGCGGGCTTATCCCAGAAATCATCCAAGGCTGAATTTGAAACCAAGTTAAAAAAAAAAGAAGTTTAGCAGAAGAAATTCTGAATCATCAAAAAGGAATAGAATATGTCTCAAATTCAGGTGTCAAGTAAAAAAATTCATATGTCAAGTACAATACATTATATGTCATGTAAATCCGATATGGGTGACATGTAAATTCAGTATGGGTTATTTTTGGTGCTGCTATCACAGAATTTAGTGGCATAAGTGCTTGGATTAGCATGTTTCTTTGTTTGAGGGACTCGCAACGCAGAAGTGACGTAGCATGTTTGAGGGACTAGCATGTTTCTTTGTTTGGTGTTGACTGTCATGTTAAGTAACGTAGGTGACATGTCAAACCTATTACTTGTCATGTTAAAAACCTGATACAATTAATGGTTATGATTGTCAGTCAATAGGGTAATTAGTTTGAGGCTTCGATCAGCTGATCTATGATCATACGATGAGTGAGCACTTCTCTATTATATAGTGTCATCCTTCTCTATTATATAGTGTCATTCTTGTCTATTCAAAATCATTTTCAGACAGTACGATTCAACGCATAGGACTGGAAGCTCCTTGGTTCAAGGCTAGTAGAAGACTATGTGCTTACATAAGATGTAGTGCATAACGAGAAGTTGATATATCGAAGGTCTTTTATGGGTTAAGAAATCTAACCGATAACCCATACTGAATTTACATGTCACCCGTACCTGATTTACATGACATATAATGTATTTTACTTGACACATGAATGTTTTTACTTTACACCTGAATTTCAGACATATTATATTCCTTTTTACTTGACACCTAAAAATCAGCTTACAAAGAAAAATTTTATACATAACTTTAGATTAGCCTATGCGGGATTTGAACCCGCATCTTTGTGCATGAGCAAATCGCTCTTCCATTTGAGCTAATAGGCTAACACTGTGATGCTATATATTGCTCGTTCTTCAGCAGGGGCTTTCTCCTCGACAACCTCAAAGGAGCTGATCAACTCTTGCACCGTTTGCTGATTCAATACATGGATTGGTTCGTCAGCACCTAACACAGCGACAGTGCATACAGAGCTTTTAAGCTTCTTGCCTTGGAGGGTCTCCCATAAGGCGAACAGAGCATGCTTGATCAGCTCATCCCTCATCCCGAGATGCATCCTTGAAGGCCTCAAACTTACACTCCAAGTACGTCTTTGCAGCTTGTGAGCGAGAACCGATGGCAAAAAGCTCGTATTCAAAGTAGTTTCCACTTGGTGTCAACAGAAAGGACTTGAGAAATTAAAAAATACTCATCATTCAGCTATTCAAGACATTTTGCATAAAAAACCCAACCATTTGTCATGTTTCTTAACAATTCAAGACATTTTGCATAAAACTGGATGGGAAGTCATAAAATACTTGAGCATGTGCACTAGATGCTCCCGTCATGCTGACAGCTGAATTTTCGGAATACGAAAGGTACATCTCATGTGTTCTAGCAGGGTACTGAAGATAAATCAACACAATCCATATAATGCCAGTGATCAGAAGATTCATCATCCAGAAAAAAAAGAGGATAACAATGATAGATACACAACCTGATAATTTCTAAACACAAATGGCTGAGCAGGCATTACGCTGACCAGGGTTGATACTACAAAGACGTTGGGTATTCCTTTGACCGTAGAATCAATCAAAAGATCTCCATCTTCATCAGCGCGCACCTCTTTCAACAGCCTTTCAAACCGATCTGCACTGTGCTGCAAATAACATATGATTGCATTCTCTTCCATCCAAATCAGCAAGTCTCCCCCAAAGGAGAGAATCAAATAAGTGGTTAATAACAGGCCCTAATCCTCTGCAGTGTGCTGGCAGCTCCAAATTGCTTTCTCTCAAGAAGTATGGTCATTATAAAAAGGGATATTCTTATAAAACTAAATATACTAGGTGTTGAAGCGTGTCGACAGACTTCTCTGGGGGATTCTTAGGTGGGCTCTCTTCATAACCCTGCTTCTGTCTCTTGGTGCTCAGTTCTAAACTCAAACTTTGTAGAGAAAGGGATCCTTCAGAGATGTCCAAATCTCTCCTCTGATTGTCGTCACGTATCTTCCTCTTCAGCCCAGGAAAGCTTCTCAATCCTACAGCACACCATTTTTCTCGTTTCACAGACTCGTCTATTACAAATATATGTATATTACAGGCCGAGTATCACTATTAAATCATCAATTGACAAGAGTTTCATTTAACATCTTCGACATTTTCAGTTTCATTTTTTAAAACTGCATTAAAATCTTGACTGCCTGCAGTTCAGTGGCTACAAACCCTATGAATATGCAAGTGTGGCATCATTAGTAGTAGTGAACATACCTGGGAGGGTATCATCAGATGTAAATAGCTGGCTCTCAAAATCCGCACAGCTACATACCACGTCAGTTCAACAACATATGCACAGCATATACAAGGGATAAGTGAGCAGAAAACAACAAAATATCCTTATTCAAAGATCCAATGGGAAACGAACTGACCTCTAACCTGTCATATTGTTCAACAAACTTTTCTTTTACTAAAAATTGCAAGATCTTGCGAATCAGGGTTGTGTAAATCTTCAACTTCTTGGCCAAATCTTCATCTGTCACCCATTGCCATTTGATATAGGAACCATGGCAACACAATGAAGGCATATTAAATTATTATAATTATACAAGAATAATATATTAAGAGATAGAGTCTTCCTCCTGCTTCCAATTTCCTATTCTTTCACACAACTATCAAAAATATTTTATATTAAGATTATTCACGTGTCAAGTAAAAAAAATCATGTGCCAAGTTTCATGTTTTATGTGTCATGTAAATCCAAGTACACAATATACACACCATCATCTCTAAATATTGAGCCAACCATACACTTAGCCATAGCAAATGCAATGTTCAACAAAGCTACCCCCATTAAAAGACCAGTTTAAAGCCATTGAGGAACCCTAAGCAAACTGTCAATTCAATTCCCAACAGTAGGTGTCACAAAGACAAAATTGAACAATTTCAGCATGTAATAGATATAGCATATGGGTAATGAATTAATAGATTCACAAATGAGATACATAATGGATGGATACCTATCAATCTATCTTTTTCTAGCTACATACCTATCCTTGAATTGTATACAAAGTTTGAAACCCAAACCCAAAGGCCAAAGCCATGTGTATTGCCCTACATATTCACATGTAAATGCCCATCTCTCTCGTGTCTTTGTGTTTGATAGCTCTCTCTCATCTCCATAACGTCTATTTTAATGCTTTTTCCTTGGGCAACTAGCTCATAAACTACGGAGTATTACTTAGTTACCACACATTTTTTATGCTTGTTGAAATAGACTTTGGGTCAAACAACGTTTCACCTAACTTTGGTGTTGATCATGTATATTACTAGTGTATTTTGTTTCCATAGATAAGCATAAGGATTTTATGCCTCTAGTCACATACCTAACTACGGAGTATTACTTAATTAGCACACATTTTATAAGCATAAGGTTTGGTAATAGATATAGCAATTCAGTAGGCAATATAGATATAGCAATTCAGCCATATATAAGCACAATGTAGTTTTATAAAAGGACTAAGTTCAATCAACCAGAGCAGTACAATTTAAACACACAAAATGAAGAAGAACAAGCACTTCACTGCATCAATTTCTAGCTCTATGAACAAAGCAACAACAAGCACCGACTGTCAATTTCTAGCTCTATGAAAAAGAACAAGCACTTCACTGCATCAATTTAAAGATACCTAAATTGGCCATTACAAAATTGAAAGGAAGAAATTCTATAACTTTATGAGACCATATAATGATAGCAGCAGAGGAGGAAGGTGCGGGGGAGATGGACAAAGCAACAACAAGCAAAGGCAATTTCAAATTCAATCCAAATAAAACGAAAAGAAGAGGAAAACAAACAGCAATAAGACAAAGGGGGAACTGGATTGATGATTTACCAGTGGGGAGGTGGGAGACTATTAGGCGTAACAAATTGAATTGATGGAGCCTGAGATGAAGAAGGTTGGACTTCAAAGCGACAAAGACGACGGGTCGATGCCTTCAATTCCGCCCTCAGACGACGGGCCGACATCGGAACCCTAGCCGCCGCCCCCGACCCTCTTCCTTCTCCCTTCTTGTGGTTGCCTCAACCATGGCACCCGAGCTCGCCGGAGCGCCCCCTCCACTTTGTCTCGATCTCTCTCTCAGTCTCCCCCTCAGTTACCTGCGTCCGCCATTGGAGAGGAATGAGACCCTTCTTCCTCCTTTCCCCTCTTTCTTTTTTTTTTCTCTTTCCTGGCTTCCCTCAATTACCGGCTACCGGTTGTACCTTGAACCCGGATATCCGGTTTTTTGCAAATTTTTTTCGGATTGGGTTAGGCATGCAAAGATTTCCCCAAAAAGGGTTATTTTTGCAAATTTGCCTAAACTTATTTCACTTACCATCACGTGTCATCGTATTATGCTTAAATATTTTAGGTATTATTTTCAAATTTTCAATCTATATATATCACCTAACATTACCATAAGCAAATATATTTTTAACCATTCTTTTTTCAATTAATTGCATACTCCTTTTTTTTTTTATCAATGAGTTCAGTTAAAAATATTGAATTAATATTAATATTAATATATAATTTAAATGAAAATTAATTTTGATGGGGTGGCATCATCACATTAATTAAATTTTTTTCTTTAATATATGCTACATTTTCTAACCAACATCTTTAATTCAAAACATTGACTTAATATATAATCTATACCTATAGGTAAATCTTTATATACTATATTAAATTAAAAGCATGAAAATATCACATGTTATATTTTCTCTCCTTCATCTAAGTGGTTTTCATAAAATTATCTTTAGTTAAATCTTTTAAATAATGTTATAGTGATATTATTATTTTTCTTTCCAAGGAGATCATATTAAAATATCTATATCTATATATAATTCTTCAAATGAGAATCATTTTTGATGATGTGTTATCATCACATTAATTGTAGTTTTTTTAAACCAATCAAATTATACATTTTTTATTTTATGATAACTTTTATTAAAATTTTATTTAATTTTAAAATATTAATTTATTATGATTTTATTAAAAAAAAACCGCGTAATGACATGGACTCGTGGAGATTGTACTAGTTGAAGTTTATAACACTTCATGGAATTTACTAACTTGCTATTTTTTTCTTTAAATTGATAAATAAAGAGCGATCATTCGGGATTTCAACCGAAAACCTTTAAGTATTACCCACAAGCAGGGGCGGAGGCAGGGGGGTCATGCGGTGGCTCAAGCCCCCCCGAAGAAAATTAGTTCTGTATATATACATACAAAGGTGGTATTGAATCAAGAAATCCTTGTAGCGCAGGTGGTGCAGGGCAATGTTCACGTGTGAGTTGATCCCGGGTTCGACTCCCCATTCCACCCTCTTCTTTTATTTTTTTTCCAAGCCCCCCCGGACTTATTTCTCCCTCCGCCCCTGCCCACAAGTTCTTTTCAGTTGAACCATTTCAGAATGGTTGTACTATTTTTTTTTTTTTCCTATTATATCGGTGGTGTATCTACTTTGTATCTGAAACGTCCAATAATAAAGTGGTGTGTAATCTTCATTCCAAGGGACTTGTTGAAATGTGAAAAGTCTTCCATCAAATTAAAGTGTGAACAATACAAGGATAGCATATAAGCTAATCGACTATAGTACTGTAGAGTGGGGGTCAGACCCGCAATCTTCTATGGGGTCGAGTGTTGGGCGACAACGAAAGCGCAGGAACAGAGGCTTATGGTGGCAGAGATGATGATGCTCGGATGGATGAATGGCTATACCAGACTTGACAGGATCAGAAATGAGGTTATCCGCGAAAAGGTAGGGGTAAGCAGTATCCGAGATAAGCTACGGGAGGCCAGGCTGCGTTGGTTTGGTCATGTGCAGATGAGATATGTGAGTGCGCCAGTGCGTAGGTGCGAGAACTTGGATATTGACAGAGTAAGACGAAGCAGAGGGAGACCAAAGAAAAATTAGAGAGAGGTGATCAGACAAGATTTTGCCTTTTTAAACCTTAACGAGAGCATGATTAGGGATAGGGCGCAGTGGAGGAGCATCATCCAGGTCAGAGAGGGCTGAGCTAGGTCCAGTGAAGTGGCAAATTCGTATCCTTTCACCCGTTTTCCCTCGTTTCTCACACCATACCTTTCTAGTCTCCTTTATTTGTTTGTTATATTTTTATCTTTGGAGGTGTTATGAGTAGATGCAGGTGTTTTGGGCCACTAGGAAACACTCTCTCGACTTAGTCGGGGAAAGAGAGTGTACAACTTGGCCCCCCAGACCCTGCTCAGGCGGGATAAGCTGGGAAGGTTGTTGTTGTTGTTGTTGTTGTATTATTAAAATAGAAGCCTTTTTTTGTGAGGTGTTCCTCTCTCATTAAAAGTATGTTATTCAACCAATTTTTTTTAAAAAAAAATTCAAAACATAAAATTAATAAAATGAATAATAAGGAAACATAAAATTAATAAAACTATAATCTTAGCCTAAATTATAATTTTATTAGTTTTTTAAACAAACAATGTGATTAATTCAAAACATAAAATTAATAATAAGGAACATAAAATTAATATTAGTAATCTGTATCTATATATATACACTACTTTAATTGTTTTTTCAAATAATAAACTTAATTCAAAACATTTAATTATTTAAACTTTTACTATTATTTTAATATATTACTAAAAATTTATTTATAAAAAACCGTGTCATTGCGCAGGATCTACTAGTTTTTCATTTTTTTTTTTGATTAGGTAATAATTCGAGTGCGCAAAGCGCTATCCAAAAGCATCCTTATGGATGAGGTCTATAAGACCTGGATCATTAAACCTGTCAGGGTCTCTGGTACGGCGACCAAGGTGTGCTACCTTATCTGCCACGCTATTACCAATACGGAGAATATCTAACCTCTCCTACCCTAAATAAGAGTTTCTCAATATCAGACATGATAAGGTCAATCTCCCAAGGACAGTTGTGCCGCCGTTTGAGATGATTTATTATAATCAATGAAACCCCTTCAATGATTAGTTTGCTAATCTGGAGGTCGATTGCTTTGAGAACTCCTTGTATTGGTAAATAAAGAGCGGCTATTCCGGGGTTCGACTTTGAGAACTCCCTCCCTAAGAGCCAGAGCTTCAACGACTAATGGAGTCTGATGGCCAATGTATTTGCATCCCATTGTGACTGGTGATCCTTTACAATCTCGAATAATGTAGCCTATGGAGCTGTCGTATCGGAGTGAGCTAGCTGACAGAGATAAACTAACATCAAGGTTTCATTCAGGGTGGTAATTCAATCTGATGGCCTCATCTGTCGTCGATGGCATCATCAAACGTCTACTTGAAGTGAAAGACCAGCCAGGAAAGCAGGTTCCGCTCTCCGAACCGGAGGTCCGTCAGCTCTGTCTCATCTCCAAAGATATCTTCTTGGAGCAGCTGTGTCTTCTCTCACTCGAAGCCCCTATTAAGATTGCTGGTACTCTTAACCCTTTTCATCGATCATCTGTCTCATTTTACTTCTAACACCAATTGGTAATAAGAGGAGTAGCTCACTGGCTTATATACTATATAAATGGTGGGCAGGTGACATTCATGGTTAGTATTCCGACCTCTTGAGACTTTTCGAAAAAGCCGGGTCTCCTCCTCATGTCAAATACTTATTCTTGGGGAATTATGTTTCCTCTGAAAAACAAAGCTTGGAGACAATATGCCTTCTTCTGGCATACAAGATTAAGTATCCTGAAAAAATCTATCTCTTGAGGGGAAGCCACGAATCTTCTTCGACTATTAATCGTAAAGATGGGTTCTATGACGAGTGCAAGAGAAGATTCAACAGCGTTACATTGTGGACGACCATCATTAATGATTGCTTCAACTGCCTACCTATTGCTGCTCTCATCGACGATAAGATCTTCTGTGTGCACGGTGGTCTCTCACCCAACCTCCTCCGTTTGGACCAGATAAGGAACCTAAAGCGACCCACAGAGGTACCCGACTCAGGTTTGCTTTGTGATCTGCTCTGGTCGAATCCAAGTAGGGATGTTCAAGGTTGGGGTAAGAATGACGGTGGTTTTTCTTGCACTTTTGGTGCTGACAAGGTGAAGGAGTTTGTTCAGAAGCATGATCTAAGTCTCATTTGTCGTGGTCATCAGGTCGATCATTATCACGAATGTGTTTTTAGTTCGTCGTCTTCATCTTCTTCTTATTAAAACGATATGATATTCCCTTTTTGCAGGTTGTAGAGGGTGGGTTACGTGGGTTCGAGTTCTTTGCAGATCGAAAACTGGTTACTGTATTTACAGCACCTAATTACCGCGGGGAGTATGATAATGTTGGTTGTATCATGGATGTGACGGAATCTTTAGAGTGTTCTTTCCCGACTCTAAAGCCTGCTGAAAAGAAGCCTCAATTCAGTTCGGCTTCCAAAACTCAGCCTGGGAGCTCCTCAGGAGTCAAGATCATCCAGAATACGACGACACCAACAACAAAGAAACCTGAACAAGTAGCACATGTGGGGAAGGTAAACTCAATTACCACATACAGTTCAAGTAAAACATGATGATATTTAGGGGGTGTATGGATGCCAAAAAAAAAAAAATAGCTAAGAGAGAAGTAGAATTGAGTGTTTAAAATTTTAATTAGGTTTTATTGTGCATGGACACCCAAATTAAGCTGATTATGGTTAAAATTTTGAGTTAAAAAATAAGCTAATCGAAGCAGTTTTTTTGGTGTTTAAAATTTTAACTACAAAAATCAACACTCTTTTTGCATTGTTTAGTTATTTTAACTACAAAAATTTTGCATTGTTTAGTTATTTTTAACTACTTTTACCAACCGTTTATAAATTTTACTCTGTTTATAATTTAATTTAGTTTATTAACCACGTCTCATACGAACCCTTAAGCTGTACGTGATTGTCTGTGGATTATTTTTTGGTAGAGATTGTCGTATATGAACTATAGTGCTTGGCCAAATTTGTCCGGACAAGTTGAAAGTGGTAGCAGAAAGTTAAGTTTATCATTTTTTTTATATAAAGTAAGAATTCGATATCATACAGGCCTCATATATATCTGTAGTTAGACACTACCATCATTTCGGGCCTTGTCGAGTCATTTGTCATTACCTGTCTACAGGCTAGAATGCTAGATAGCACCTCACCTGACCAAATAACTGTCTTTTTACTTTGTAAGATGCTAATATGAAGATTATCCCCTTTACGAAAGGAACCGATTTCTTAAGACTATATTCAAGTAATCACTAATGAGGTAAATACATGGTTTCTTACTTTACCTGTGACCGAGACACCAGGTTTCAGATAAGCCGATGGAACAAGCTGTCCTCGACGACATCTTTCGTCGTCTACTTAACCACCAAGTTGGAAAGCAGATTAAGCTCTCCGAGTCGGAGGTCCATCGACTTTGTACCGCCTCCAAAAAGATCTTGCAACAACCGTGCCTTCTCGAACTCGCAGGCCCGGTTAAGATTGTTGGTACATTTACTGATTTTCTCACTCCTTTTGATAGATTTGTGTTGTTTTTCATCATTGGAATTGAATGTCTTGTTATACGAATGGCGGGTAGGTGACATTCATGGTCAGTATTCCGATCTCTTGAGATTGTTCGAATATGGCGGGTTTCCTCCTCAGGCCAATTACTTGTTCTTGGGGAATTATGTCGACTCCGGGAAACAAAGCTTGGAGACAATATGTCTTCTTCTAGCATACAAGATCAAGTATCCCTTGAACTTCTTTCTGTTGAGGGGAAACCATGAATGTGCTTGGACTAATCATATAGATGGGTTCTATGACGAGTGCAAGAGGCGATTCAACAACGTTACCTTGTGGAAGACCATCAATTATTGCTTCAACTGCCTACCTATTGCTGCTCTCATTGGCAACAAGATCTTCTGTATCCACGCCGGTCTCTCACCTGACCTCCTCGATTTGGACCAAATAAGGAAGATTCCGAGACCCACAGATGTACCTAAATCGGGCTTGCTTTGTGATCTGCTTTGGTCAGATCCACACAACGTTCAAGGTTGGGGGACGAATGATCGTGGTTTTTCTTACACTTTTGGTGCTGACAAGGTGACGGAGTTCATTAAGAAGCATCATCTTGACCTCATCTGTCGTGGTCATCAGGTCACTCTCTCGTCGCTACTGTGTTTTTGTTACATTACATAGTATCTAAGTTCGTCGCCTTTGTTACATGTTGTCGATGGTGGGTACGAGCTTTTTGGGAATGAGGGACTTATTACGATATTTTCAGCACCTAATTACCGCGGTGTGTGTGGTAACGTTGCTGCTGTCATGAGTGTGGATACATCTTTGGTGTGCTCTTTCGATATTCTAAAGTCTTCTGAAAAGATCTCATCAGCAGTCACTCTCCTCGGCGATACAACAACAAAGAAAGTTGTAGTAATAACACCTATCCTCAAATTAGCTCGATGATGATCCTGCAAGGTTGTAGAGGAGCAAGTCGATCCCCGGGGTCAAGGTGATTGTTGAATTGTGTCTTTAATTCGTCAGCTGCATCTTAATTTTATCAGTGTTGACTGTTGAAGCAACAAAAAAGGGTCCAGTTTGTAACAAATGTTAGGGTTTCGATCAAACGGAAGAAACTGATCGATCTCATATTCTATCGTACGAGTCTTGGTTTGTTGTTTTTGTAAACTATGCACTTTATGTTGTTAAATTCCGGTGAACATGTGTTGATTGTCATTTTTATCAAAGTTCGACTGTTAAATTCCAAGGTCTTGAGAACGGTGAACATGCGCTAGTAGCCTAGCACACAAGTCAAGTGAGGTTCATTCTAACACCAATTAGCAATAAGAAACAGAAGAAGTTGTCCGCCGACTTATATACTGGCTCATGCATGTATGTATGTATGCATGTATGTATGCATATATGTATGTATGTATGTATGCAGTGGCGGACCCAGAAACTTTTGAGGGGGGGGGGGGTCACCACAGTAGTACACAGTAAGATCGAGAAAAAAAACGTAAAACACATAACATGGAGTGAGATGGGTGGGGCTTCAAGAAGCTAAGTGTTTCACCCAAAAGAGGCCACCCAAAGCTGCCCTTAGGAAGGCCAAGCCCATGATTTGAAATCAGTGGAAGGTAGTGGTTTAGGAAGAGACCCAGAGCAAACAAAGCCAAACCCACCCAAATGGGGAGCCAGAAAGTACCAACAGTGGCCATGGATGAAGCAAGGTGGGTTCTTTTAGGTGTCTTTGCTTGGGAATGCACTTATGGAGACTTGAATTGGCATATATAAAGAGAGGAGGAAAAGGAAGTGGTGGGTGTGGAGACTGGAGACTGAGAGGAGGAAGAGAGGGTGTGATTGTAGCTTCTTCTTTTTTGTGTGCATCCTTAATTTGTTTTTGCAGTAAAGCTAAAGTAGGAAATGGACCATGTCTACTTTACATAATCAAACTCTTTGGCATTTCAATTTTTCAACAATTCAAATTCAAGGGTTTGTTAGTTTATTTGAATTAACATTAAACAATAAGCATATTTACAAAAAATTGAAATTGCTGTTCTATCAAAATTCATTCCTTTTGCACATTCTCCTGATTTTTCATATAACTATATAGAATCTCTCGTTATATACATGTTTTATTCCATTTACATAGTAAACCCTTCAAGTAACTGAACTTATTTCATTAAAAGAAGTAATTGAAGTAAAAACAAATTTGTATTGAAGCAAAATGCTAACCACTTCAATCTCAATTCAAACCTAAAATGCTAACCACTTCAAATCCAATTTAATATCAATCTCAATCCAATTCAATATCAATCTCAATCCTAAAATCAATCTCAATTCAAACCTCTCACTCCAATCTCAATTCAACAGTTTCAATTCAAAAGTTTCAATTCAACATCAATCTCAATTAGAAAATCTAAAACAATAATCGCATTAATCTCAATTCTAAAACAATAATCACAATTAATTTGTAATTTGGAGAATCGAAAATTACCTTTCAACTTTCGATTGACACTTCGACAGTAGACCACTACTCGAGAGAACGAGGCGGCGTCGGCGTGGCTCCGGTCGGCGGAAGGAGAACTGGACTGGAGGCGGCGTGGATCCGGTCGGCGACGGCGTGGCTCCTCCTGTCGACTACTCGAGAGAGAGAACGAGGCCACTCGACTGAGATGCGGTTGACAGTGCGAGCCACAGGCGGCCTGGACGGAAAGAAGGAAGAACACAGCGACAGGTCGGGGGCGTGGCGGTGGCTCCGATCGGCGACCGAGTCGATCGGAAATGGCCGGCGACGGCGGTTCAAGGAAGGAAGAACGCACAGCCGCACAGGCACGACTCGCACGAGAGATGTGGCCTGTGGGGAAGGAGGCGGACGCGGGGAAGGAGAACGCACACGCGACTTTGGAAACTTAGGGTTAACCCCAAAACGACGTCGTTTTGGTTTTTTTTTTTTTTTTTTAAATTACTAATTTCTGGGGCCGAGGGGGGGTCACGTGACGGATTCAGATTCTCTCCTAATCACCCCTTGCCTAATATTTTCCTAATAGCCTAATCACAACCGTTCAAGTATATGAATGGTCAAGATTAATTCCCTTATAAATAAATTTAATTAAGTGAATTAATTAATTAAAAAACTAATCGATCAAGCAATTTCACCGATCACCGATCAGTAAACCCTACTTCAACACCGAGTCATCACGGTTACTGTCCAGTACGTCGACCACTGTTGCCTTCAACCTTGAGAGCGGAGTGATCATCACGGTTACTGTCGACCACCATTGCCTTCAACCTTGAAAGCCGAGTCATCACGGTTACGGTCCAGCACGTCGACCACCATACCATTGCCTTCCACCTTGAAAGCTTTGGTTAAAGTTGCAGGGCAAGGTACGTATTTGTTCTGTGATGCATTGCAATTTTTGTTAAATTAGTTGAATTAGAAACACAGCTCTACAACCTTCTAGCCTAGACTTCAATTAATAGTGTATATACGAGAAACTCATTCCTTTCTTTTTTGCTTCATTGATTAAGATCAAATTAATTAGTGTAAAGTTAAATTAATTGACGTAAAGAAGTTACTGTAAAGTCAAATGCTTAAGCTTATTTAGTTTATTAGTGAATGATTAAGATAGTAAAAATAAACATGAAAACACGAAACCAATAAAGTATAGATGATTGTTCAATTATTCTATGCTCACAGCCTCACACTTCTTCCATTTTTTTTTATTTTGATTGTTCAATTCAGATTTTGAGAATGGAAAAAACAGTAGAAGAAAGTATCGATCATTTGGAACAATCAAAAGAATCGGCGAAACCTAGAATTGATATGACCTTCGAATCTGAGGCTGCTGCATACCAATTTTATAATGCGTACGGATGCAATGAGGGGTTTAGTATTAGAAGAGAAGCCGGTCCTAAGGATAAACAAGGTGTATTGACTTCCAGAACTTTTGTATGTTGTAAGGAAGGTTTTCGAAAGCATGATAAGAGAGATGATTTAACAAAAAATCCAAGAGCACATACAAGGACGGGATGTGGAGCACATATGGGGATTAAGCTAGATAGGCGCACTGGTAAGTATCATGTTTATCGTTTTACTGAAGAGCATAATCATCCTCCTGTCGGTGAAGATGTTGTGCATATGATGCCATCTCAACGACTTGTGAAAACTACAGATAGTGCATTTATAGACCTTACTGCAAATTCTGGACTCCCTCCAAAATGTGCATTTGAGTTAATGGGTCAACAGGCTGGTGGAAGGGAGTCATTGGGATTTACAAAGCAAGACCATAAGAATTATCTTAGAAGTGTTCGGCAAAAGAAGTTGAAATTCGGAGAGGCTGGTTTTCTAATGGAATATTTCTCAAAGCAAATGTTGGAAAACCCATCGTTTTTCTATGAGATGCAGCTGGATACCGAGGAGCATATCACCAACATTTTCTGGGCCGATGCAAAAATGATTATGGACTATAGCTTATTTGGGGATGTGGTAAGTTTTGATACTACGTACAAACTGAATGAAGCAAATCGGCCATTTGCAGCGTTTGTTGGACTAAATCATCACAAGGAGACTGTTATATTTGGAGCTGCTCTAATGTATGATGAGACTGCTGCATCCTTTATATGGTTGTTTGAGACCTTTTTTAAGGCAATGAGTGGGAAGCCTCCACAAACTATTTTTACTGATCAAGATGCGGCAATAGCTAAGGCTGTGTTACATGTGATGCCTGATACTTACCATCGTCTTTGTATATGGCATTTGATGCAAAATGCTCTAAAGAAAGTAGGTTTTCTATTTCGGGACCACCGTGAGCATGAAGCTAATGTGTTCAGCAAATTTGTTTATGAGATTGAAGAAGAGGATGAGTTTGTGAGTGCTTGGCAGTCCATGCTTGACGAGTATGATGTACATGATGATCCTTGGTTGGATGCAACATATGCAATAAGAAAAAAATGGGCGCATGCATATGTCAAGTGGACATGGTCCGCAGGAATGCAAACTACACAACTTAGTGAAAGCCTTAATGCTACTTTGAAGGGGTATTTGAAATCAGACCTGCAATTGCCCGAGTTTTTTGCTCACTTTGAAAGAGTGTTATATGATAGGCGCTATAAAGAACTGGAAGCTGAGTATGATCTAGTTTTCCGCACTGTTCACTGCAAAATGGAGGTAAGCTTATTGATACATGCACGAGAAATTTACACTAAAGTGATATTCAAAGTCTTTCAGGCTCAGTTTGAAGATTCTTTGAAGTCTTCTATTACGAAGTGTGTGTCTAGTGGTGAGAAATTTATCTTCACTGTTGTGAGAGATGGGTTCACTAAGGAGCGAGTAGTAATAAGAGAAGGGGAGTTTACTGTATCTTGCAGTTGTAGGATGTTTGAGATTGTAGGTGTCTTGTGTAGGCATTGTATTAAAGTCATGGCAGAAGGAAGAGAGACTGCACTAATAAAAAGGATACCTGAGCAATATATCTTGAAGAGGTGGACAAAAAATGCAAGGGTTGATAGTGTTGTGAAAGATATGCATGGACAGGAGATTGTATCAAATCCAAGAATGAAACAGACATCTCGATATAGAAGTCTATGTTCTAAACTGGTTCGCATAGCATCTAGAGCATCAGAAAGTGAGAAGGCATATCAGCTAGCTAGTATTGAGGTTGATAAGTTATCAAAGATGGTTGAAGATGTGTTACGTTTACAAATAAACGGTGACAAAGTCGTGGAAGATCAATACCAGCAGTGTTTGTTGGTTGATTCATCTAATGATCCTCTAACTTTGAATGCAAAAGGATTTAAGAAGAGAGAAGTAACTCATCGTGGGAAGCGTAGACCAAAGGGAGAGTTTGAAACTAAGTTAAACAAAAGCAAAAAGAAGACTGCAAAGGTAATGAGTTGAAAACCTTCTTTACCTTTTGCTAAATATGTATTATTTACTGAATCAATACTCTAATTCTGTATAATTATAGGGACATGGAGTTCCAAAAAATAATGTCGATGTGAACCAATCTCTTATACCTTCTTCACCTCAACCTCAAGTTGCTACGGGTGGTGGATATATGTCAATGCTCCTTCCTTCATACAATGTGAGTGTGTGTGATTAAATGTTTTAGTTTTGTCATCCTCTATTTGTTCCTTATTGGTATTTTGACAGATGCATCCACATGAGTTGAACATGATGAACCAAATGCCTTGGTTACCTCATCAAGAATTCTTTGGGCCAAGTTCACAAGCATCTACTCAATCAAATAGCATACAACCTCCTTCTGCAGGCCAAGGATCTACAAATAATGAGGAAAACTAGTCTACGGATATATTTTTAGTTTTCGGTGTCATTTTCAAATAATACTATGTAGGAAATTTTGCATTGATTCAACCAGTCTGAACATTAGTTTGTTGGTGTCCTGTTGGTAAAACAATTTTATGTTCCTGCTTGTTGATCTTCTTATGGGCTCGATTTGCTGATGTGCCTGTTGTTGATTGTTGTTGTTGCACACTGAATCTTCAGCTTCATTATCTGTTGGTGACTGTACCTGTGAGGATTCAGCTTGCTGCACATTTTCAAAAAATTCATGTACTGTATTGTTGTTGTCAGCATCAGGCACATTTTCATGAATATACATGTCACTTTACATTAGTTTGACAAAGAGAATATATTAGCCTTTGTGGGAGTTGAACCCACATCTTTGTGTGCAAACACAATGCTCTACCAATTGAGCTAATAGGCTACTTGTTAATATAAAAACCGAACAAAGCATACAAATTGCAAATTGGGAAAACAAAATTGGTGTTGCTTTACTGTCATATCCGGTGGGAAAACAAAATTGGTGTTGCTTTACTGTCATATCTTCTGAGCTAATAATAGTTCTGCAGCTTCTTCACTTTCACAAACTTCTGATCACAGTAAAAAGAAGAAGATATGAATAAGAATTGGACATGGGAAAGGCAAATGGGAGACACAGTAAAAAGAACCTGATTGCTTGCTACCTATCCTTTTGTTTTTTCTATCCGAATTACCCAGTTTAGCTAGAACATCATCCTCTACTCTGATTCCCTGAGCCATCGCCAACGTTAATGGTGGTCCCTTGACCTGGGAGGTTTCCGGCAGCTTCTTGGGCTGCCAATGCTTTCTTACTAACTATGTGATAGATCTCTGTCATAATTGTTTGAAATGCCTTGTCAACGTTAACTGCTTCCAGCGCAGACGTCTCAAGAAACGAGAGGCCCTCCTTCTCAGCCAAGGATTGACCATCCTCCTCTGAGACAGCTCTAAGATGCTTTAGATCGGACTTGTTTCCAGCCATCATAATGACAATGTTAGAGTCTGTGTGGTCCCTCAGCTCACGCAACCACCTCTGGACATTATCAAATGTTGGCCGCTTGGTTATGTCATAGACAAGGAGAGCACCCACAGCACCCCTGTAGTAAGCACTTGTGATAGCTCGATATCTCTCTTGGCCTGCAGTGTCCCATATCTGTGCTTTGACAGTCTTTCCCTCAACCTGTTGCGAAAGAAACAAGGCAATATTAGGAAACAAAATGCCACGAACAGAATCAACAAAATATGCAGGCAATATTAGGAAACTATTTAAACATTCACGGGGTTGCAGAGTTGCAGTTCTAGTCTTGAGGCATACACATACTTAAGTTCCGTAATCGTCAAATGACGCATCACTAAAGAGTAACCATAAGAGTTCATGTCAAGTTATCCACTCAATGATGCAGTGACTCTAGTTAGTGATAAACTGATAACCTTAGTATGATATATAGTTTATTTTTCTCATCCAAGGAGACAACGGGCATATTTGGGCATGTAAGAAAGGGTTTCCAAGCCAATACATAAACCATTATAAGAAATAACAAGTGACAAAAGAGGCAACTTTAAAGTTTATCATGTTAGAGGTATCGTTTGCTACGCAATGAAACTTTCGGAATAAGCAACAATCAACATCAGATTATACTGCCGTGGGTGGCATTGTGGGTCAAAATTTGCTGCATTAGTTTATACTCATCAAGTCATCAACTAACCACATTGATTCTGGTGACCTATCAAAGTTAGCAATGCTCAACAGTCAACACTCATTTCTTAAGTATTGCCCCAAATTCTTTACTATGCTACCAAAAGTCAACTCAATATCCATAAGCTACAAATCAAGAATCAAGAAAAAACCAATTCTTTACTATGCTACCATCAATGAAGATGCAATATATGCCAGCTTCAAAAAATGATTGGATCCCATTGAGACAAAATTAGGATTTAATATAAAGTGGAAGGGTGGTGATACAAGATAACTTTGCAATACAAGTTCAAAGAGATAACTTTGCAATACAAGTTCAAAATTAGGTTTGTGTACTGACATACAAACAGTATACCAAACTACAAACTATGGAGAACAAACACACCAAATTTGTGGTCTAAGCATTGACAATTGACATTGGCTTTGTTTTCGAGATATGGAGCAAACATGGAGAACAAAAACACCAAATTTGAAGTGCAATTACACAACTTAAACAAAAAGATGATCGTACCTGCGCACGAGACTATGACAGCGATTGATTGCTGCCAGCAACTGTGGTATCCTCATCCTCAAATCGGATGGAGAGGCTAGTTCAACAACTCCTCTCTTCATCTCCCGTCGAACTCCCCCTGATCCTTCGTCAATCTGAGCGGAAAATCGGATGAAGAGGAAACAAAAATGCGAGGATTGGGAGACACTGCGCAACGACGGCACTTATGAATTCGAGAGAAAGGAAAAGAAACCATTAGAGAAGCTGTAATTGAGATACATCGATGGAGAGAGCGAGAGGATTGTGACTTTGTGAGGGCCAAGAGCAAGCGCCTGACGGCCGACGGGGGAGCATCCAGATCCAAGAGCAAGAGGCGTCGTGGCTGACGGTTTGATGAGAGATGGTTTTGAGAATTTGGGGTTAATTAAAATATGTAATCTTAGCCGTTCGTTTTTTTGAACGGTTGAGATCAAAGCATTAGGTAAATATTAGGAAGATTAGCTTGTATGTATGTATGTATGTATGTATGTATGTATGTATGTATGAAACCCTAACATCATATGTTGGGTCATTGTTGAATTCAACATAGGCGAGGGTTTTGAAGCATGTACCTTTTATCATTATATTGTTTGTATGAGTGATTGTTCTTGTTTCTTGAAGGTCAGTTTATTCACCGATGTATATGTCTCTTGATTTATCAAACAAATATGATGTTTGATATTTCAAATTCTTATCTAATAATGTATATATAAATTGACTTGAGTAGAAAATTTTCTCCATCCCCCGTTCGTACATATTTCGTACTTTCCATATATGGACCTATCAAATATCCGGTATCTGCTTGGCAAGCCCAATGTACAGTACTAGCTAGTGATTACTTTACCACCCTGAAAGGTTTGGATCATTGTATAAGCCCAGCACATAAGTTCGATTTCTATCCTATAATCCATTGGAAATGTGAGGAACTTATACGTTTGTATAATCGATGTGAATGTGAAAAAGAAAGATT
Source organism: Persicaria maculosa (assembly GCA_963922045.1). NCBI lineage: Eukaryota > Viridiplantae > Streptophyta > Magnoliopsida > Caryophyllales > Polygonaceae > Persicaria > Persicaria maculosa. Next base: position 10,622,957 of record OY998256.1, on the reverse strand, counting down.
TCACATCAAAAGTTAAAAGGGCTCCAAGTTAACATATAAGTAGGTGAGTTATTCCACTAATTATCAACTGCAATTTTGGACCTTATTTGTTTATATGCTAAGATTGTGGGTATTGCATGTGCACGTACATTGTCCCAGACATGAGATGCGTTTCACACTTAAAAATTGATCCACTAACCGGACATGAGATGTGTCTTTACCCCAAACAAACCTCGCATCTGAGAAAACCTTCATTGGATACCAAATTGATGCAAAGAGAGAGATCTGTATTCGAGAGTTATGGAGAAAGTGTACAGAACAGGTTAGTTGTAACTAACCATGGGTCTCGTATATATAGACCTCAAACCCTTTGGAATTATAATAAAACTCCCAACCTTTTCTAAGCTACATGAACTACCCTTGATCACATATGTTCCAATACCCCCCCCCAGTTGGATCCGGTGTGTCAAACACCCATCCCAACTTGGTAGACAGGAATCTGTGTTGTTGCTCACCCAAGGGTTTCGTCATAATGTTAGCCAACTGTAATGAAGTAGGAAGATGATGAGTAAGAAGAAAGCTTTGTTGTTGTTTTTCCCTTACAAAGTGACAGTCTATGTGAAGGTGTTTTTGTCCTCTCGTGAAAGACTGGGTTGGTAGCCAGGTGTATAGCAGTACGATTGTCACGGTGTAATAGAATAGGCAAGGGAATGTGGACTTGGAGATCCAAAAACAAGCCTTCCAACCAAACAAGCTCACTACTAGTATATGACAGGGACTTGGAAATTGTAGCTTGTACTCTGTCTGACGACTTGGAAATGCTAAGATTGTGGGTATGCCTGTACTCTGTCTGACGACTTGGAAATTGTAGCTTGTTTCTTTGATTTCTAGGAGATAAGGGAATCCCCTAATAGCACACAATATCCAGAGAGGGACCTAGTTGTGAATGTACAAGACCCCCAATCTGTATCACTAAAAGCTGATAGATGAAGGCCAAATGTGGCAGAGTAAAATAAGCATGCACTGATGGTGCCCCAAAGATATCTAAGAACATGTACGTACAACAGCTTGATAATGAGGCACTCTAGGATTACTAACAAATTGTGACAAATGTTGCACTAAATAGGAGATGCTAGGCCTAGTTAAATTGAGAAAGAGCAATCTACCAATCAACCTCCTGTATCCTTCCTTATTTGGATACAAATCTCCTTCTCTAGGTGATAATCGAAGTCCTTTTGGTAATGGAAAAGGTGCTGGCTTAGATTCCGTCATTTTCATGTATTTCAAAAGATCAACAATATACTTCATTTGGTGAACCATCATGCCTTCCTTAGACATTGCAATCTCTAAACCAAGAAAGTATCTTACAAGGTCAAGGTCTTTATGGTGAACTGTTGATGAAGTTGTTGTTTGACCTTGATAATATATTGCAGCTTCATCATCTCCTGTTATGAGTAAATCGTCTACACAAACCAATGCAATAATAATCCCTAAAGGCGATGATTTAATGAACAAAGAATAGTCCTGCTTGGATTGAATGAAACCTACGAACATAAGAAACCTTGTCAACTCAAGAGTCCATTGCCGACTTGCTGTGAGTGTTTGGAGAACTGAGTCCTTAACGGATCTCAGAGGCCTACTCCTGTATATATATCAATGGGTGAAAACCCGAGGGTACAATGGTAACTGTACATGTATAAATAATATAATGCTAACATCCTCCCTCAGTCGCAGCTAGAGGTGAGCGAATAGCAAGACTGGAACGAAAAGAAGTAAAAAGAGGAGTAGGTAAGCCTTTTGTGAAAATGTCCGCATACTGATGTGTAGAAGGGACATGAAGAACTCGGACCTGGCCTAGGGCGACCTTCTCTCTAACGAAATGGATGTCAATTTCGATATGCTTCGTCCGTTGGTGCTGAACTGGGTTCGACGACAGGTAAACAGCGGAGACATTGTCGCAGTAGACCAGTGTAGCCGATCGAAGGGGAACCCGGAGTTCGCAGAGAAGGTTGCGGAGCCAGCAGGTCTCAGCGACGGCGTTGGCAACACCACGATACTCAGCCTCGGCACTCGAGCGGGAGATGGTGGCCTGACGCTTGGAGGACCACGAGACCAGATTGTCGCCCAGGTACACCGCGAAACCAGATGTAGAGCGTTGAGTTTCAGGACAACCCGCCCAGTCAGCGTCAGAATAGGCGGTGATGGAGTCAAACCTGCTGCGAGCGAGATGTAAACCCATGTCAGAGGTGCCCTTGATGTACCTGATTATCCTCTTGAGCGCCTGAAGATGGTTCTCGCGGGGATCATGCATGTATAAGCAGATCTGCTGTACGGCGAAGGCAATGTCCGGTCTGGTGAATGTCAAATACTGGAGAGCACCGGCCAGACTGCGGTAGGCTGTAGGATCCTCAACCTTAGGACTGGAGGCAGCGTCGAGCTTGGACTTGCAGTCGACAGGGGTGGTGGCGGGTTTGCAAGACGTCATGCCGGCCTTGTCGACGATCTCAAGAGCGTACTTCTGCTGATGAAGGAACAGGGTAGTAGGAGTGCGTGACACAGAGACCCCAAGGAAGCAGCTCAAGGAACCGAGATCAGTCATGGCGAACTCTGATCGCAGCAGGGCCATCAGCCTTGACAGGAGCGATGTAGAGGAAGCGGTGAGCACGATGTCGTCAACGTACAGGAGAAGATAGGCAGTGTCAGACCCTGAGTGGAACACAAAAAGGGAGTGATCAGACTGACTGCCCTGAAATCCAATGCCAGTGAGGTACGTGGCGAACCGCTGATACCAGGCGCGAGGCGCCTGTTTCAACCCATAGAGAGACTTCCGGAGAAGGCAGACGTGAGATGGGCGGGTGCGATCATAGAAGCCTAGCGGCTGATGCATATACACAGTCTCCTGAAGGTTGCCGTGAAGGAAGGCATTCTTGACGTCAAGCTGATGGATAGGCCAATCCTTAGTAAGGGCGATGCTCAGAACTGTGCGGATGGTAGCCGGTTTGACGACCGGGCTGAAAGTCTCATCACAGTCAACCCCAACCTCCTATGACTTGCCGTTGACCACTAGCCGAGCCTTGTGTCGCTCTAGAGTTCCGTCTGACCTGTACTTATGCTTGAACAACCACATGCAGTTAATGATATTAGTGTCCCGAGGCCTTGGAACGAGGTCCCACGTGCCATTTTTAATAAGAGCACTAAACTCATCCATCATGGCGGCTTGCCAGTTCGGGTCCTGTAAGGCCTTGTGGGGTGATTTGGGGAGAGGAGATATGTCGGGAGACGGAGTGAGAAGGTTGTATTTGGGGTTAGGTTTGAAGATGCCGGACTGCGACCGGGTCTTCATGGAATGGGCGGGGGGTGCAATCGGAGGTTGGTGGGTAAGAGGGGTTGCCTGCTGAGGGGGAAAGAGGGGGGCGGGGGGGTGCGGCGGGCGCTGCCGGGGGGGTGTACCCGCCGCAAGGGGTGCAGCGGGAAGGGCGGGGGGGGGGGGGGGGTGCGGCGGCCGCTGCCAGGGGGGGTGTGCCCGCCGCAGGTTGCGGCGCCCGCCGCCAATCGATTTGGGTGGGGGTTTTGGGCGGGGGGTTGGTTCCGGATGATGCTTGTTGGAATAGGTGGCGTAGGAGGGGTGGGAATTCATCGGAATTGGGTGGTGTGGGTGGGTTGGGGACAGCAGGGGTGGGTGGTGTGGCGAAGGGGAAGGTCTGTTCGTCGAAAATCACATGGCGCAAAGTGACAACCCGATTCGTATCCAAGCGAAGACAACGGTAGCCTCGATGGTGTGGGGAGATGCCCAAGAAGACACATTTAGTGGATCGTGGGGATAGCTTGTGAGGGGCGGTGGCACTCATGTTGGGAAAATAGAGACATCCAAACACTCTAATGTGATCGTAAGAGGGGTAGCACTTGTAGAGTGCCAAGGTTGGGATGGAGTTGCCAATGGCTTTGGATGGAAGTATATTGTGGAGATAGGTGGCCATGTGAAGCGCCTCAACCCAAAAGGGGAGGGGGAGAGAGGCGTGATGTAGGAGGGTTCTAGTTTTGTCATTGAGGGTGCGGAGAATACGTTCCGCTTTGCCATTTTGTGGAGAGGTTTGGGGGCATGAGAAGCGAAGTGATATCCCATTTTGTTGACAAAAGGAGCGAACAAAATTGTTGTCAAACTCTCCTCCCATGTCGCACTGAATAGCCTTGATGGGCAAAGTGAATTGAGTGCGGACAAATGTGTGAAAATTGACAATGTGACTTTGTGTTTCCGATTTGTGACGAAGGAGAAAACCCCAAACAAAATTGGTGAAATCATCAAGGACAACCAAATAGTATCGAAAACCACTAGCACTTGAAATAGGAGATGTCCACAAATCACAATGCAAAAGATCAAAAGGTGCAAATGTACTGGAATGAGAAATGCTAAAAGGGAGACGCTTGCTCTTGGCGATTTCACAAGAAATGCAAACGCCAAAGGCTTTATTACAAGAAATTAAATGACTAGTGCGGAGACATTGGAGCACGTGGTCGCCGGGATGGCCAAGACGAGCGTGCCACAAGTCAGAACGATGGCCGACGAAGGCGGTGGGGGCGGTGGGAGACTGTGGGCGAGCTTTGGTGATGGGGTAGAGGTCGCCAGAACTATTGCATCGCATGATTGGGGTCCCCGTACGAAGATCCTTCACAAGAAAACCAAACGGGTCAAATTAGACAGCCACGTGATTATCGACGGTAAATTGACGAACAGAAATGAGGTTTTTAACAAGGTCAGGGGCAAGCAGGACTTTGTTGAGGCGTAGGGGTGGGGCATTGGGAAGGGTTGTGTGACCCGAACCGACAATTTTAAGAGACTCGCCGTTTCCGACATAAACAGACGGTAAAGTGCTCGAATTAAAAACAGTTTGTAGGTTACCTGGTGCGTTCGTTATGTGAGAGGAGGCCCCGGTATCCATGTACCAGTTGTCGTCCGACTGCTGGAGTCCCATGGTGGAGAAAGCGGCGGAGAGGTTGGTGTGCATGGGGTGCGCTGGAGGCTGCTGTGAAGCGTACATCGCCGGGGATGGGGCCCGCTGCTGTGGCGGACGCTGCGTGTAGGCCAACTCTGGCGGGGGGTATCCTGCCCACGTCGGATAAGGGCAGGGCGGCGGGGCGGGGGACCATTGCTGCTGCGGGTACCACTGCCCAGGCGGCGGCCGCGACGGCCGTTGCTGTTGCCGCCTCTGTCGCGTCCTCCGCGCTGTTGGGGATGTCTGGGTTGGGTGTGGGGAAGGGGGTCCGGGGATATGAAATCCTTGGAGGAAACAAGGACATGGGAAGGGCCCTGGGGGCGTCCCTGACGGCTCTCCTCCCTGGAGAGCATGCTGCGAGCCACCATGAAGGTCGGAAGTGGCGATGTGTTGCTGATCATGCCACCGACGACATCAAATTTGGTGGAAAGACCGTTGATAAGTTGAAGAACATGGCGTTCTTCGCTAACTTTGTGCCCAACATCGCCTAGTTGATCAGCGATGGCTTTGATGGCGAGGCAGTAGTCGGAGACGGTGGAGAAGCTTTCCTGACGGGTGTTGATGAACTTGCCCTCAAGATCCGCTGCCTTAGCGGATTGATTGTCATGGAAGAGGCCCTTTATGCGGAGCCAGACATCACGGGCGGTAGAGTTTGGTTGGAGGACGGTAATCAGGACGTCCTCAGAGATGGTGGCATAGATCCATCCAAGAACGATGGAGTCAAGGCGGTTCCAGAGGGGCTCAGTGACATCAGTCGGACGATCAGAGCCGTCGATGTGGGTGATGACGTCGTGAGCCTTACAGACGGTTTGGAAGAGCTCCGCCCATGTGTGGTATTGGACCTTTTTAAGATCTAGGGTTAGGGGAATTTGATTTTTGATGTTGGTGACGGATTGAGCGGAGTGAAAGGGGTTTTGTGGTGGTGGTGGAGGGTTAGGGTTGGGTGGAATGGGGTTAGGGTTGATTGGGTTGATAATCTCGTCGGTAGACATCGAGAAGGGGTGGGAGATTGCGGCGGAAGGGAGAAAGGAGGAACAGGGGGCGGGGGCGGCGGCGGCGGCTGTAGGGAGCGGCGGCGGCGGCAAGAGGGGGAGGCGGCGGCAGCAAGGGGCGGCGGCGGCGGCAAGAGGGGGAGGCGGCGGCAGCAAGGGGCGGCGGCGGCGACTGGGCTGGCGGCGGCGGCTAGGGCGTGGCGGCGGCGGCTTGGGGCTGTGGCGGCGTAGTGGATCGTTAGGTGTGAAACAAAAATTAGGGTTTCACACAGAGGCTTGATACCATGTGAGTGTTTGGAGAACTGAGTCCTTAACGGATCTCAGAGGCCTACTCCTGTATATATATCAATGGGTGAAAACCCGAGGGTACAATGGTAACTGTACATGTATAAATAATATAATGCTAACACTTGCTTGCTTTAAACCATACAAAGATCTCTTAAGAAGGCAAACTTGTCCTAGCAAAGCCTTTGAATACCCTTCTAGCGGATTCATGTAGATTTCCTCATCCAAGTAACCATGAAGAAATGCATTGTTTATATCATGAATAGGTCATTTCTTAATGGTTGACAAGGCCAGTAAGCTCCTGACAGTAGTAAACTTTGTCACGGGAGAAAAGGTATGCCTGTAATCTTTCTCCTTGATTTGATTGTATCATTTTGCAACAAGCCTTGCTTTATACCTATCTATAGAACCATCAGGTCTGTACTTCAATTTGAATACCCATTTTGAACCAATAGCAACCTTATCCTTAGGAAGCTCTGTGAGGACCCAAGTTTGATTTCTTTCCAAAGCATCCAGCTCAGACTACATAGCATCTATCCACTTAGGTTTTGACTTTGCTTGTTAATTTGTAAGTATGAGGATCCTGAATCCGAACCAGGCTTGCAAATGATCTCACAGTCTTGAGAAAATAAAATGATGTCTCCCAATGTGATAGATAGAAATGTCTGAGACAATGAATTTGTACTGGTAATAGTAGGGCAAATAAAATCTCTTAACCTTGAAGGAGGTAAATGAGACCTTGATGATCTCCTAACCGACTGTATATGTTGTTGATTACTAGAATTGTCTGTAGATCTGACACTAGTATGAGACTCATATGAATAAGCATTCAACTACACTTGATCATGATCTGTTGATACCACTTGTTCATGACCTGTGGTATGAGAACTCGTGGAAAGTTGTATCTGGAGCAAAGCCAGATAACTGCCGATGAGAAGTCCCTTGTAGATTTGTATCCAAATCATCAATAGAAGTGACTAAAGAAATAGGAGGAGAAATAGCAGAAAGTGTGGCAGTAGGTGAAAAAGATGTGAAAGGAAAATGATCTTCTAAAAATACAACATCCCTGCTGTTCACATATTTATTGGAAGACAAATCATACAATTTATATGATTTTTTATCCAAATGGATATCCCAGCATTATGCATCTTCTAGCCTTAGAAGCAAATTTATCTTGCTTGCAAGCAGAAGATAGTGCATAACACAAACATCCAATGGTCCTTAACTCAGTATAAGTAGGAACTTTCTTAAACAAAACTTCATAAGGAGTCTTCCATTGTAAAACAGAAGACGGAAGTTTGTTTAAGATGTAGGTAGCTGCAAGAGCACAATCACTCCAAAACATCTCTGGCAGGCCAGCATGAAGTTTTAGTGTTCTAGCAGTCTCAATAAGGTGCATATGTTTCCTCTCTACTCTCCCATTTTGTTGGAGAGTATAGGGTGCTCTCTTTTGATGAGTAATACCTTTAGAGGCAAACATTTGTGCACAAGAATTTTGCACAAACTCAACACCATTATCACTACGAAAGGACTTAATATGAACATTAAATTGAGTAGCAACATAAGAAATAAAATGAGATATAACAGAAGGGACATCAGGCTTTCTATTTAGCATAAAGGTCCAAGTAACCCTGCTCTTGTCATTTAACCACAATAAGAAAATAAGATGCACCGATAATGCTTTGAACCTAATTGTAAGGTCCCATATGTCCAAATGAACCAAATCAAAACAATTCTCGGAAACGGAAGAACTAACAGGAAAAGAAAAAGGTAATATATGCATTTTAGCCATGATACATGTCTCACAATCAGGTAAGGATTTAGAAGAAAAACAATCTAAGCGAGATAACTTGCTCAGTGAAGTGTGCCCTAACCGAGCATGAAGAGTTACATCACTTTTATTGACAACATTTACAGACACATCACGAGGCAAAATGGATAAAGGAAACACAGATTTGCTAGACAAATAAGAATGATCCAAGCCCTCTTGAGCCTTGGTGTGTAGTCTGTACAAGCCAACACTCCTTGACCCAGAACCAATGATGTTGCTAGTTCCAAGGTCCTGAAACCACCAAGATTTAGCAGTAAACACAACAGCCACATTATAATCTTCAACCAAACAACCAACATACAAGAGATTATGCTTGAAAACAGGAACCAATAATACATTTAACAAAGTAATATTGGGAGTTAACTTAAGTTCCTATCTCATGCACAGTAGATAATGAACCATCAGGCAAACCAATTTGAATTGGCTTAGCCAACTGTCTCTTGTCAACCAACAAATGCTCAAAAGCTGTCATGTGATATGTGTCACCTGTGTCAATAATCTAGTTGCTAGCACTACAACTATATACATTTAAGGAAATAAAAAATCCATAAGATATCTCTTTACCTGCTATAGATGTAGATGCAGAAGCACAATTGACTTGTGATTGCCCTTGCATTGCCTTCATGACCTCTTGGCATATGGCATTGACAAAGGATTGATCCATCTTATTCCCACTTTATTCCTCCAAAGAAGTATCAGACATAGCCTCACAGCTAACATTGTTAGCTCTCCCCGCCACCTTACCATCTTTAGATTCCTTATACCAATAAGGGAAACCATGGAGATTAAAGCAACTCTCCACAATATGCCCCTTCATCCTACAATGAGTACAATACATGGAGATTAAGGGAGCATTAGTTTGACCATATCTTTCAAATAACTCTCCCCAGAGCTCCTTTGCAGAATCCACAAACAAGAAGCTCTCGGAGATCAAACTCTTAAGAGAATTGAGCAATCAACAACGAACAATATAATCGGCCCGAGTCCATCTTTGAAAATTTGTAGGTCCAACTGAAGCTTTACTGCAACTACCGTCAATGAACCCAATCTTATTCTTGGCCCCTAGAGCGAGATGAACGTCCACGACTCCAGGCCAAGAAATTGTTACCAGAAAACTTCATCGAAATCAATTGCGAGCCAGGATTGTCCGAATTGGACAAAACCAAAGGATCGCTAGAGGCATTGACGCCAATTGTGTTATTAGGATCCACGTTTTCAGTCATGGAACCCCAGAAAACTCAAACAAAACATGAAATCAAAGAAACAGAGAACAGAGTAATCGCTGAAACAAAGAACGAAGAAAGAACAACAAACCGGCCTCACAGGCCGACTGAGCTACCGTCAGCTCTTACTCAATAGCATCTATAGATTCTGTACAACTCTTACTCAATTGATAAGATAAATTAGGGTCTATTATAAGCTGAACTTTATAAAAGGACTGACTTACTTGAGAAAAGGGAGGAGGGGACACCAAAACACCGACCCAACACGTACGTGTGACTTGTTCTTAAAAGGAACCCATCCCCACACCTTTTTTTTTTTGAGTTTGAATATTTGTCTATATATGTTATATGCTACTTATAGTTGATCAGTGTGCCCTCTTTCTTTGAGCTTTCGTAACTCTCCATTTCTTTGTGCTTTGTGTTTGTTCTTCTCTTTATCTATCTTTCTATATATCCCTCCGCGGCTTCACCCCTTTGAGTTGCTCATATAAAGGCATTGCCCTCTACCTATACATATACTTGTCTTCTTCGCGCAACCTTCAAACTATCAACCCTTCGGCATCTCTCCATTGTGTCCATTGATCGTATATATGGAGCTCAGTCTTGCGAGCATGCTTGCCTTGTTCGTCTTCATCTCCTTCTGGATCTCTCCTTCCGTTTCTCTTCATTTCGACAACATTCCTCGCCAAGGTATAAACTATATACAAGTGCAACATCACCACTTGTTTCGACCAAAAATATAATGTCATATCCATCTCCTTGATCTTTCTTGATATATTGCTAATGCAGATTCGAGTGATGGTGATCGACTTCAACATGTACTTCTCCCAAGGAAGCTTAAACTTGCTCCACAAACTGCAACTCGTGTATTCGGCGAAGATGTTGGTCTCAACTACAAGGTCAAACCATCCTCATTTACCGGTAAGAATCCATATATACTACTCTTAGGCCCCGTTTGTTATCGATATCGGTATCAAGATATCGATATTGGTGATATTAAGATATCACTATCGGGGATGTCTCGGCTAATATCTGTATTTCAAGTGATATCCCTTGAAAACCAGTATATCGATCAAATATATAGACTCAAATTTGATATCTAGATATCAAGTCATATCGATATCTGTCTATAGTTCTATACCAAAAACTAGATATTATATATCAAGTTAAGTGATATCGATATCTATCTATATCAAACACTAGATATAGATATCATATTAAGTATATTGATATCTATCTATACCAACCAACCACTAGATATAGTATATCGAGGTTGATATCCGATATCTATATCTAGATATCAATACCAAACGCCCTTATAACTTTATGTTATTTTTCTATCGAAACCAGTGATGACCTACTTTACCCCTATCCATGAATAATGGCCATAGCTAGACAATCCAATGTTGAGATAACTTAGGACATGTTTGGCAAAGTTTTACAAAAACAAGTTGTGAATTAATAAAAAAAAATTTATTCATTTAATCTATCTACAAAAACTAAAAAAAATTAAGATATTAATCAACAACTTCATTTAGATTACAAATATATATTTAGTGATCGAACGTATGTGTAAACATAAGTTATTTGCATATTTTAATTTATGATGGCGCTTTCAAAGACAGGAAGTATGAGAAAAGGGGATTTACTTTATGTTATGTATATTGTAAAACAAAAATAGGTAGCTTACAAGTATTTTTATATTATATATGTACAAGTATATTGAATTATATTGTAAAAAAATATCCGAATTTTCAGGTAGAGTGTACCAAAAAGGGCAAGGAAGAAAGGAGAAGTTGAGGTCGGAGGAAGACAAAATGTCTGAATTCATGGGAATGGATTACGCCAAAGTCAGAAGACGACGCCCCATCCACAACAAATCCCTCCCTACTCCTTAATCTATCCTCGTATTCGATTCGGGTCGATTACGAGTTCGGGTTATTTTATGGTAGGGTGCATCATTTTCGAGTTCGGTGGAGTTGAAGGGTTTTGACAATTCAGAATCCTTATTGAAAATAGCTTTTCGGAGATTTTGATTTTTAAATTAGGTGAATCATGCAAGTTTTGATGGGTTTATTCAACTCTTTTTCACCACAAAATTAATTGGAAGTACTCATGTAATTATAGTTAGCAAGATGATTGGCATTATCTAGCTCTTTAATTAGTCTTTTTTTTAATTAGGATGTCATAGTTTTATTTGACATTTCTATTGTATAAATATTTTTGTACTTGTTTAGCGGTTATGCATTCAGTGGCAGATCTTTTAAGGCTAGAGTATAATTTGAAATACAAATTTATTTTCTAAAAAGAAATATTAGTTAAAAAAAATACCAATTCAAGAAAATCAAGGTGACTCTAGAAATTAAACATTATTACATCAAGTTAAAATTAATAAAAAAAACTAAAATTTACCCTGACCCAATACCTCTATTACTTGAGATCTTCCTTCACCATCGTAGAGATTAGAGAGTAAAGACATTAATATTCCATTTCAACTAATTAAGGTGTGTTTGGATTTAATTGTATTATAGTTCACTTATAATTATAAAAATTTGAATAGTGTTTGGCTATACATTTTACAATATGTTTAAAATAATGCAAATTTTAAATAATATATCATATAAATTGTGTTACATTAATTAGTTTATAATATAATTATAAATTTTATGGATTAGTAAGTATTTGATTAACATAATTTACAAAATATTTTACTTTAAAATTTACGTTATTTTAAAATCATTGTAAAATGTGTAACCAAATACTATTTAAGTGCTAATAATTATAATTACGTAAAATATTGTGTAGATTGTATAAATCAAATACTTAATACAATATTACATTAAGTATAATTACTTTATAAATTTAATGAAATTGATTTACACAAGTTATAGCATTATTTTAAATATCTTATTAAAAAAATTAATTAAACACTTTCAAATATTTATACTTATATATAATCATATAATGCTTATGAATCCAAACACACCCTAAGTTCCATATTTCTCTCAATGAAATATGTGATCGCTGCCTTTAATAGGGTGATGGTTTTATAATTAAATTAATAAAAGAAATCAATATTTAAAAGTGACTACTTTGACACAAACATACATATATCTAATCAATAATAATCGTATTTAACACTAAAATTGAAACAATCATAACACACATGAAAATCAAGTTGGCGAACAAAAACCAGTTTCACAATCAACATATTTAGTAGAAAAGGCACATCCATCACATTAATTCTCTAGGTAGTCACAATAAACGTCAATTTACTCACATTAATAATAACACTAACCTCAGCATTAATCTTAAAAATCCATGATTTACCAAATGCCACACATAATCTCTATTCTCTAGGCCCATAATGCCACGTGGCAAATCCTGAATGGTCCTTAAGTATAGTATCAACATTGACTTATACATAAAGATTCAAAATGAACAAACCCTAGCTGTTTTTGTTCTATATAAATCCACCCTTACATTAGTGCAATTTCCCATCTTTCCACACAGTTCTTCATCTTCTCCTTACCCAGATTCCGGGCCGGAGCATCCGATTCCGCTGGCCGGATTTGGTTAGCCGGAAAAAAAGTACATACTGCATGAATTCGGGACCAAGCATGGGAGTTTATGAGATGCAAAAGTACAAAGAGATGGAGGAGAAGAAGTGGAAGACCCGAATGAAGTACTACATCGACACGATAATGCTCGAGAAGATGAAGAGCTCGAGCTTGGCTCGACCACACAAGTACAAGAAGCAGTCTTGGACTGTCCTGCTGGTCAGCACGGTCCTCCTTTGGGCCTGCATCGTCCAGCTCGCTACCCTCGGAAAAGTATGGGCTCCTAGGGTTTATGGGCGCTTGTCGACGTGGAGAGCATCCTCCCTTCCTTCGAGACGTAATAATCTCTACAAACCTTATCGTACGAGTATTTATTATCGAGTCGATGATGCTCTACTCTTTGTTGTCTTCAGGGCTTTACGAGAACAACGGATATCTGATGGTGTCGAGCAATGGTGGACTGAATCAAATGAGATCGGGAGTAAGCGACTTGAACTTCTCTTCGTCTTTCGTTTTCGTGTATCATGTGCAGTTCATGAAGCTCTTGCATTTGGCCGTGCAGATCTGTGACATGGTGACCATAGCGAGGTACCTGAACGTGACGCTCATCGTACCTGAACTCGACAAGACGTCTTTCTGGAACGATAGGAGGTCAGGGATCAAACTCAGCTGTTTTTACTTTATAGTATTGAAAGGAATAACCTCGTAGAGATTTACTGTAATGCAGTGAGTTCAACGACATATTTGATGTCGATTACTTCATCAAGTCGCTGGACAACGAGGTTCGGATACTTAAAGAGCTGCCACCGGAGATGAAGAAGAAAGTCGAATCAAAGCAACACTTGTCGTTCCCACCAATCAGTTGGTCCAACATGACATACTACTACAACACTGTAACATATGTTTAACCCTCTTGAGACTCCGATCAGTTTCGGTCTTGCAACTTAACAATCGGCTTGTGTTTTCATGAGCAGGTTCTACAGCGGATCAGGAACAACACGGTGGTGCACCTTCAGAAGTCCGATTGCAGGCTTGCCAACAACGGTGTACCAGTGGATGTGCAGAGGTTTCGGTGTCATGTAAACTACAGGACGATCAGATTCAGGCCTCAAATAGAGGAGGTAGGGAAGAAGATCATAAGGATTCTGAGGGGGAGAGGCAATATCCTAGTTCTACATCTAAGGTATGAAATGGATATGCTGGCGTTTTCCGGGTGCTACGAAGGATGCAACCCGAAAGAGCAGGAAGAGCTAACAGCTATGAGGTACGACAACAACTCGTCTTTTGGACGTATAGGCTTTCGTATGATCGGTTTTGCTTTGTAGGTATGCATATCCGTGGTGGAAAGAAAAAATTATCAACGGAACAGCTAAGAGGTATGCCGGAGAGTGCCCCTTCACACCAGAAGAAACCGCCCTTACTTTGAAGGCGTTCGACATTGATCGCAACATCCAAGTCTACATTGCTGCTGGGGACATATACGGAGGAGAGAAGCAGTTGGCAGTTCTGAGAAAGGCTTACCCGAATCTAGTTAGTCTAAACCAGAGATGATCGTACACGATTCCATACCTAAAACTCAACTATTCTCCTGTTTCTAAAATCAAGACTTGCATTTTGGTGAACACAGGTGAAGAAGGAAACACTGCTGCCACCTTCGGATCTGTTGCCATTCATGAACCATTCATCACAGATGGCAGCACTCGACTATATGGTTGCAATAGAGAGCGATATCTTCGTTCCAACCTATGCTGGAAACATGGCGAAAGTAGTTGAAGGCCATAGAAGGTATAGTTACAAGCTACAAATTACCAAACTGGTCCTACTGAATGAATAGTTTGGCTTTGGGTAACCGAGTTAACTTTTACACTTCTTGAGACGTGCAGATTCTTAGGGTATAGGAAAACAATCAATTTGGACAAGAAGGCATTGGTGAAGCTCATTGACAGATACAGAAATGGAGCCTTGAGCTGGGACCAGTTCTCGGCTCAGGTGAAGTCAGTTCATGCTGACCGAATGGGAAATCCAATAAAAAGGCTGGTCATCCCCAGAAAACCGAAGGAAGAGGACTACTTCTACACTAACCCGGAAGAGTGCTTACCTGGGTACAACGAGCAGGGTGACAGTTAACTTTGACCATCACTGCTCCAGCTGTTGTAGTCAGTATACACAACAAGCTTCACAAAGATTACGGCATGAAAGCAACATTTTATTCAGACGAAGAATACAAGCTATCGAAGTGCTTCATATGACACAACAACCGAAACTTTCGTTTATCTAAACAAAACAAGATTTCAATGGCTTTAATGAAGAAACAACATAAACAATCTACAACTACCACAAATTTTTACGGGTCAATTCAATATGGCCTGTATTGTAGTTTTCAGCACCATCTTCTGTACTAAATGCCAATATATTTGCCCTAATTGACACAGACCTTAACAAATAAGAGTTGTAATCGTAAAGGTTACAGGATGAAGATTCAATAATAATGCCTCTGAAAAAAGGATGATGGAAGTCAGGGCTCATCATCCAGATATTTAATTCCATTAATTACTAAAACTAGATATCAAATCAAGGTTTTGATGTCTTCATGTCAATGTTTAATTTTTGTGGCCACCCATAAACCGAACCATCTACATTTAAACTAACCATACTGATGATACTTTTCCTAATACTAATATAACATGAATCCACAGCCTTCAACAATTAACACAATATACATTCACCACGAACCTCAAATTCTTTCGATGTGGATGTGGTGCTGCCGGTCATTATTCTTCAGAGCCTCTCTGACGTTGGCCAGCAGACTATAAGATGAGAAACAGTTCCTGAAACAAAACTTCACCATTACCAACTCAAAATAGACAGGTGAAATGAGCAAGGTATAAAATGAGGTGAAATCGTCACAAGCATTCAAACTTAATAAACGCAAGTGATTAGAAAGGAAACAAGGATCAGTTTTTTTTTTTGGTCAGCAATACTACAATTTTTTTTTTTTTGATGAACTCCAGCAAATGATAACAAGTGGATAGCACGTACAGAGGCACCTATGAGCGCACTGAAAAGGAAGATGGATATGGATGGAAACAAGAATATCTAAAGATAGTTAAAGCATTGTTTCAAGGAAAACAGTCTCACACAAATCATGTCTTTAGCCTCTTTTGAGCTTGCTCCAATTCCTCCGGACCACTTCCGTCTCTATGATGTGTCATAGCCAGATTGTGGGAGACATTATTGGATTCCTAAAGAAGAGGAAGGTCAGTCCACTTGGCTTTCGAGAACATACTCATTAAGATGGAAAACAAGCAGAATGGAGCAAGCAAACTGCATATTCCATTGGAGGATTTTTACATGGAGTTATAAATGCTAAATTGAGGCTACCTTAACATGGGATGAACAAGCTACCAGACTTTGATGAGCTCGTTTTCCAAGATCAATTTGTATTGAGATGCTTGCCTTTGAAAGATCAACGCCAGAACTCTGCAACGCTTGTGTCAGATTAGTCAATAACCTGTTTTACAAGAATAGAACTTTTATTAGGCATCAGCAACTGATAATGAAAGCAAAAGAGAGCATGGGTTGAGACACATCATGGACTGAATGTCAGCAAGATAACAAGGTCAGTGAGTCCTAGCATACTCACTCGTGAGAATAAGCACTGGAGATGCTGATGGTGCCCCCTTCAATCGCGTGTTGTTCATCCTGATGGTCATCCGTAGGAAGGGGGTAATCAATAGATTGTGTATCAGAAGTTGACCCTTGAGAAGGATGAGCATGGGTCCCATCGGTGTGAACAGGAACAGGCATGTGCATCTGGAATGGTGAAGGCAAAGCATGAACCTTCGCAGCCAACGCTGGGTGTGGTTCACCTAACATTCTGTAAGCATCCTGGTTAGAATCTGGCTCAATTGAAGTATGTACATTTGCAGTCACACTGGGATCAATACTAATACTCTTCTCATCTAACTTTCCAGTGAATGGCAACCCAGGTCCAGCACCATTCTTCATAGGTTGAGGGTGACCTAGAAGGTTCTGCACTCGCCAATGATTATGCCTCTGAAAATAACAAGTTCCAATTAGCTTTTTTTTTGGCACGAAAATACATCCATTCATATAAAATATACAGTTTCCACAAAGCCCAACAATTAGAAATGAATATCATTCAGCAACCCACTATATTCAGCAGCTGCTTCCTTGGACCTACATAACCTTATCAGTTATCATACAAGATGGGAAATGCTAAGAGTATCGTAATTTTACCCATGGCATCAATTTTGTGGGTTCCGTGCTCCATGCCTGATATGATCCTTCATACTTTTGTACTTTCTCTTGTAAAACTTGGACATACTCTATGACCTACATAGAAACAAAGAGTTCATGAATTACATATTCCTTCCTTGAAAAGGTAATTCAAAAATTAAAACTGAAGGCCAAAATGCATAAAACCACCCTTTATTCATAGTTGTTTTCAATGAACCGCCCAGGGATGGATGCTTATGATATAGTGGGGTTTTTTTTTTAAAAAAAATATTCTAGTGTTAATTTTAATATTTTTTATTCAAGGATCCATAATTTGGGTTAGAAAAATACAAAAGAAAAATAGTGGAAAGGAGAAATTATAACTATCCCCTAGGTGAACATCCAAGATCCACCCTTGTAAGTTGTAACCACCCCTTATACACAAATTTTCCATTGACCACCCTGTATACGTGAATTGTTTGCAAGCAACCAACAACCCTATATATGTGAGCTGCTAATATGGTCTTTTACTTAACCCTTAGGTTCGATAGAAAAAGGGGAAATGAGTAGTTGCTTGTAAACAACTCGTCTATTCAGGATGTTTAATTGAAAATTTGCGTATAAAAGGTGGTTAAATGAAAACAACCATGAATAAAAGGTGATTTTATGCATTTTTTCCAAAATTAAATGATTGAAGTATCTCCTGGCGGCTGATTTCTGAGGTATATCATGTTATTAAGAAAATGAAAAAGACAGATCATTTAGATATTCTCAGGTACCTCTAAAAGAAAAGATGCAGTGTCTCTCTTCTGATCACCATGTGGTATGAGGTCACGCAATATTTGGAATCTAAAAGGCAGCACAATTAGAACTATCAAGTTTACCACCAATCCATCCACCATAATAAAACTTGCTAGTGACAAATAGACTCAAGCACATATGGCACACTATTTTTTTTTATACAAGTATGGATACATTTAACCGACACACAAAGACAGGGGCGTTGAAAAAGTAACATCCAGAATGATGGAGTAAAAACTAGACAGCATCCTGGCAATGTCACATAATGCTGTTGGTAGATAAGACAATCCAATGCTTAACAAACAATTGAAGTAGCCAATAATCAAACAAAATGACATCCATTCTTTTCGAATGTGTGGTTTGTAACTCCACAGGTTAAAAAAAATCATAAAAGAAAAATGGTAAGAAACAGATTTTATTGTATTTCGAGGTACTAGTTAGTATTAATGATTAAAGAAGAGCCGTAGAGGGACTAAACTGGACTTAAAAAGTGTTCAACCGTACAACAGGACCTGAAACAGAGGTAGAAAGCTTACATAATTAAGGCTCTATTCTGACACACTGTGTTAACAACAAAAAATGAATGGTGACATGGAACCATTGCATCACTTTTTTCACTAGAGTCAAGCTTCTGGTGCATAGCAAACAGTCCAACAATATGGAACAAGCTGCTCCTCAATTGGTCAATTTACTCTTCATAGTGTACTTCTTTAGATTGTTGGCGCATTGACATATCATGAAGACCAAGAGATCAAATGCTATGTCCTTTTGTTTTTTTGTTTTTTTAAGGAACAAATGCTATGTAGACCAAGCGATCAAATGCTATGTAGACTCCATATTTATCAGCAATGTGAATTCAGCCACACCCATTTTGATACATACTGATTGACCAATAAAGGAAGTTAACATAAAGGTTCAATTTAAGACTCCTGTCAAGAGTTCACATCAACCGTTTCAGCATCAACAACATTCAATATTATACTTGATTTTCGCCTAAAGACACGTACAAGTGGTAAGTGGTAACTCAGAGCACTCAACAGACAACAAATAAATAGAACCAACTCCAACACTCAAACAAAACCACAATTCTATAACACCTCAAAGAATACAAGATCAATTGGCAACACTGGCAAGTTGCCTGTGAAAAAAAATGATTCATCAAAGCTCCCCCTCCCTTTTCACAATCTGACGCATTAATCTGAAATGAATACTTACATATCAATTTCACTAAATTCAACCGAAAAGGAGGAGAGGAAAACACTTAACCTCTCGTTAATCTTGCTTCTCCGACGCTGCTCCGTGACTGAATGCTTCGAGCGAACAGCATTTGCCTTATCACTGCTCTTCGCATCTAAAATTCCGCATAAAACGTCAACAACAAACTAACAAATCCAAAATCTATTCGAGATCGAAATTCAGCAAACACAAACATCCAAATTCAAAAGAACGAAATCAAACAAAACAGTGTTCAAGCGGCAATCGCGATCTATCATAAATGGAACCCTACCTTTGTTAGAATTGGACGTTCCCTCCTTCTTGGCGCTGAAATCTTCCTCGAAATCGTCGTCTTCTTCCTGAAGAGCACTGCTGTTACCCCTCATCGACTTCATAAATTCGTTCTACGGTGGATTCGAGTGTTTGGAGAACGGGAGGTATTGAAACCCCCAAATTTAAATTGAACTACAGAGATCTCTGGAACTCTACAATTTTGAGCTTGGGAAATCGAAACTGACTGGCGGAAAAGTGAACACAGAGATTTGCAGGTGAATCTGGCGGGTGGAGGGAGCGATGAACGTGAATCCCCCTTTTCTTCAGTCACGGGAAACAAGCCCCGTGTTTGGTTGATCGACCGCTTTCAATTCGATTCCAATATTATGATTTTTTCTTCTCTTTATGCCCGAGATTATTTAGATTCAAGATTTCCGCTAATTTTTACTCCGAATTCAGGAGTAGTATAATCACAAATACAAATATTAAGGTGTCAATTTTGTTTAGGAAATACAGTATATATTGTAGGTATTTTGATCTTTAATTTACGAAAATATCTTATAATGATTAGTAAATTATTAGTTGTAATTTTTCAGAAAATAAAAAAAAGTAATGTAAATGTAATAATCAGGTATAATAGTATATTTGTTAATTTTTTTTAAAAATTATAAAATAAACTAAAATGACATTTTGCCAAACGAAGATAGTATAAAGACAACTCTCCATCTTTAATTAAATATTAATATGAAATGTTAGATGACTCAAAGCTAAGGTCAATTAATGCAAATTAATGTTGGTTAATATTTGGAAAAACTAATTAAAATACCCCATCTTTGGGGATATGCTAAAAATATATCATAATGTTTCAAATGTAATAAAAATATCCCGACATTTGATGATAGTGATAATATATTACCACAATATTTGTGGGTATGAACATTGTCGAGAATCAGTCCAATGCCCATATGGGGATATGGGTAGTAGAGCGGTCATTGTTGAGTGCACTCCATATAATCCCAAGTAGGTAGCTAGACGCCATCGTACTAGGCCTCTAGTCGTCAAGGAACTTATCCAGTTTTCGCATGGGAGAAGGCGTTGTCGCTCCCATGTCAGCGATATCAGTTGAGAAAAAGTTCAATCATGTACTAAACCAATCCTAGCATTGTTGGATTGTTAGATAGGACCTCAATGCAACACCATTAATTACCAGCATGAGTAGGACATGGACGTAGAGGGTGATGGTCATTTCACCCCACGAGATATAGAAATTGTTGGTCCTTGGGTGCCACCTATATAAAAAGGTTTGGATCAAACAATGATATTTATAGAGCCAAAACTAATGTCTTGTAGACCACCCAATCCACTCATTGTCATCAAATACCAGCAGTTCTAGCGCCCTTCAAACGCAAGTCATTGCTGAAGGGTTTCAATCCTTTTTGTATTTCAAATGTTCTTCACCCTTTGTTCAGTATACAAAAGTACAATAAAGATTACAACAGAGCACTCGCGTGTGAAAAAATAGATGTATGCAAGCAACATAAGTGTTTCATTAACTCACCTCTCCTAACCAAAGAGATATGCACATGTGCATCTTGTAACACTCTAATGGGTCTAACAATCTAGGTCGTCCATCATCTGATCCAGAAGCATTGAGTTTGTCCTTCTGCTTTGCTTGGTCCATATCATCGCTTTTGTCTATATCTGACGAATTGCTGAAATACGGGATACGTACACTAGAGTTGGTGACTCCACTATTGGCCAATGGACCCATCCCGACAGTAGGTTTTGGTAAGAGGACGATATGGGGTTGTGGTACATGGGTATTGATTGGGAATATTGGGTCCAATCAATGCCAATGGATGCCCCCTTCATGGAGTCCACATCCTACTTCGCATCGGAATTTGATAGGGTTGCTCGTCGACGGGTCCCAATCTAGGAGTATGATCGAGTAGGATTTGATGTAATTTATGGAACGTCAAGATGGAAAATTATAGAGGTGCTTGCTCTCGTTGTTGAGTTGAAGTCTGATCCTGATTGTTATTCTTGTCCCCTCTCTGCAACGACGTTGTCGGGCGTACCTTCTCTCAAATCTCAATGGGATATAGCCCACATCATAAAATGCAAAAATATATGAACGTGTTTTCAAACTCATTACATGTGAATATCAAATATATAAATACCGATCTTTCATATTATTTCAACCCTACATTTCATTCATATTTCGTACATTAAACCGTACAACTAGACTTGCAACTAATCTATACTAATACTAAAAACAGAAGCATCTCCCGCCTACGTGGCTTCACGAGGAGGCTTCATTCCACATGTCACCATACAAAGGATTCCACATCTCCCACTCCTTTTTCTACATCCAAGTGGACCACTAATTTTCATCCATGTGGTTAATTTTTGCCACATCTTCATGGTAACCGCCACACCTTTACTAACTACCCACTAAGTTCACTAACCACCCCACTAACCCCACTAAAATATTTTTAAATATTCATGAAATTAAACTAATTTCACATATAAAACTATTTAGTTTATTAATAAAATCAGAGAAAATGATATAATTATAGAAAAAACTATATGATATATTTTATTATAAAATAAATAGTTTTTTAATATAATCACTATTATTAACCTTTTTAAAAATACTTTAGCTATCTAATAAAGTTTATTATATATGTATAATCAATTGCCATCTTGATCTTACATTGTGATAATACTTCTCTTTATATTATTGTTTAGAAATTATTCGGTTAAGGATTTATAAATAAATTTCTAACGAACCATTATTTTATTTTTTATTATTTCATCGTCTTTATAGATTATTAAATTCTTTTGTGTATTTTTTTAACATATCCCTACCACTATCCTCTCTAAATTACTTATATTGTTATTAGATTGTAAAATAAAAAAAATAACCAAATATTAAATACCCGTGTCTTAGACACGGGGCTTACACTAGTTCTATTTCAAACAACACATTCCTAACTTCAATATGCATCTATTTATAATAGCGCACCCACCTTATTTCAACATTCGTAACTTCAACATGCAACTAAAATATACTATTAAAATAAATGTCTTTATCATTTATATAATTTTAACCCTAAATTTCATTCCTATTTTGTACATCAAACAATAGAAATTACATCTGTAACTTATTTCATTTCAACCAACATATCCCTAACTTCATTGTGCAACTATAATAACCCGGCTAATTTGAACATATTTTTTATCCACAAAATTTCACATCAACAAAAAAACATTCGCAACTTCAGTCGATCTGCAACTAAAAAATAATAATCAAATAAGTGTCTACATCATTCATATAATTTCAACCTAAATATCATTCATTTTTAGTACATCTCGAACAATACCGATCAAATGTACAACTAACTACATTTCAACCTACAAATTCCTAACTTCAATATGAAGCTACTCCGTATATATAATACTATAATAGTCTATCTAATTTCAACATTTTTTTATTGAAAAACATTTTACATCCATCAAAATATCTGTCGCTTCAATCTAAAACTAAGGATCTCTAATTTTGATAGTATTTTAATTCAACAAATGTCAATCATGACATTTCGAACGAATACATAATTAGAACTTATAACGGCGATCGTTTGAGCATGAGGACCAAATCTTCTTCTTTCACTAGAATCAAAATGGAGTGAAAAAAACACGCGGTAATCCCCAATTCCGCATTTTTGTGGCTTCATAGTGTCAGATCGACGGCTAAAATCTATGGTGGCTACCGACCTTGGCATCCAGAGGTTTTTGCGATTATAATGTGTGTGAGAAATGAACCGCTAAGGGTCAATAATTATAGAAGGGGGAGAGAAAAAATTCCTGACTCTGTATGTCGGTGACAGTGAATGGGACCGCTTGGCAAATGAATATCGTGTGAGAATATCACACATAACGACAAAACTCACCGACGGTAGTGATTGTGCCAGACTTTTGCAGGGACACACGTGATTCTGGATACGCGGGAATTTCTACAATTCTTTTCCGACTTCGAATGTCGAAGTCGACAATCGTTATGACATCACCGGCCTCCGATGTCGGTATTTTTTTGCAATATGTTGTCAGATAGGCTAAAAGTTCAAAGAAAAAAAGTTTAATATGGGAATTACGCAAAATATTACAAAAACAGCAGCAAGAAGTTGCGGACTATGGTGCTCTTCTTCTTTAAAATAGGCATGCGAACTCCGCAACATGTTACAGAGTTTCCCTATTTAATTTTTTTTTCCTCAAAATTTTTGACACCTTGAACAAGGTAGATGGATTTGTAACAAGTTGCGACTAAAAATTAGGGGAGTATTTAACTTTTTCCATAAAATAGAGGGGGGGGGGGGGGTAAAAATAGTTTTCTAAATATCGGACATATCGGCGATATATCGGGAATATTTAGAATACGCTACGATATTGGGATATCGGGTCAAATATATCGGTCAACTCTACATATTGGATCAACGCCGATATATCGGTCAACCTGATATATCTTTTTTTTTATTAGGTAAGAATTTGGTTGGAACAACCTAATCGATAGCATCCCGATGGATGAGATCCAGAAGATCTGGGTGTAATTCCAATGCGGACCCACTAACAAGACGACTAAGGTGTGCAACCTTGTCTGCCGTCTTGTCACCCTCACGGGGCACATGAGAATAGGAAATATTACAGAAAGACTGCAGGAGTCTTTTAATATCTCCCATGAGAAGTTCAATAGGGGCAAACCCCATTTGATTTTAGGTGGTTAATGACAATAAGCGAGTCTCCTTCGATAATTAGTTTTTGAAATCCGATTTCCTTTGCAAAGATGATTCCTTCTCTAAGTGCCATTGTTTCCGCTTAGGGATTGCAATGGGGCGGGGACTCCCCGATCCCCGCGGAGAATCCCCGTTGCGGGGACGGGGATGGGGAAATTAAATGGGGACGGGGACGGGGATGGGGGCCAAAGTGATTCCCCGCGCGGGGACGGGGATAGTAGTCCCCAACCCGATCCTCGCCCCGTTGGGGAACCCCGCGGGGATCCCCGATGGGGAGTATGAAATCCCCGTTTTTATTTACATCTTACCTAATTTTAAATAATTTTGTTTTTATTTTTAAACTTTTACCTTATAATTTATATCATATTTTTTACATAACTTTAATAATATCTTATAGTTTTTTATTAAATGAGAGGAACCATAAGTTTTAAAAGGGAACCCGACGAAGAAACCACGGGGAATGCAAACGGGGAAAATTACGCGGAGATGGGGATTCCTTGATGGGGACGGGGATGGGGACGGAGGGCGGGGGGACTTTTTACAAACGGGGACGGGGACGGGGACGGGACGGGGCCCACGCCGAACCCGCCCCGTTGCCATCCCTATAATTCCGCTAGTAGAGGCGATAGATTTCCGAGATTCTTATACCCTATCTTGATGACTTTTCCTTCCCAATCTCTAATGATGAAACCGGCACTAGCATTTCCATTGGCAAGAATTGCAGCGTCAAAGTTTATTTTCATGATCCTCTGTTCTGGCTTTCTCCATTTAGCATTTTTCCTACTAATCTTCCGGATTATCTTGGTTGATCCCCTTCCTCCCAACCCGTTTTCGTCCATATCATCCCGCAATGCTTTTATCCAATTATCTTTTACAGATTTGATGAACTGATATATCTCATAACATGATGGTTTCTTCGATTTTTTAAATGCAATTTGGTTTCTAAAGTACCATATCGCCCACCATTTTGTAGCCACATCTGCTTTTTCTTCTTTGTTTAAAGAGGATCCTAATTTGACCATTATCGATTTCCCAGTCCTTTCCGAACTATGTAAATTAGATATGTACTAAATTTATTTTTGACTGGGGTGGCCATGGCCCATGAAGGGATCCTCTACTGATTTCTTATAAGCTTTTGGTATTTTGCACATAATCAGGAATCTTTACCATACCACTACTTCACTATCTTTTAGGCATTTTGTTTATGCTGTGTTCATTATTAGATCGTATTACATGAGATCTAAATAGATGGTAATCGTATATTATTTCATGGCACAACCTAACCCCTCTTTGTTTTAAAGTTTCTAATCCTGTACCTGTACCTGTACCTGGCTTTTTAGGAATAATAAGGAACATGAGGGTTCTTGCAGTAATCTATCCTACTTCTGAAAATATATGGAGATCATATCTGAAAGGATAAATGAGGGAACATGGGCTAATACTGTATACATGGGATGGTGTAGAAATGAAATAATGAGCGATAAATTAAATCAAGTACAGAGTTCAGGCTGGAGTTCTGTACTGAGTTGTACTACATGTTAATTAAAACTTGACGTTTTAGTATTTACGCACGTATTTTTAGGTGTTGAAAACTATATAAAATATTAACTTTTTAAATAATCTTTTTAAATAATTTCATACTTATTACTCCCTCCGTCCAAAAATACATTACCTTTTAGGCTCGTGCACGCGAATTAAGAAACCTATTTTACCTCTTAATTACTACCTACACATCTAAAAACTTAAAATGTACTTTAGAGGTAATAAAGTAAAAAAAATGTACTTTAGAGGTAATAATTACTACCTACACATCTAAAAGTCCATGTATTTCCGACAAAATTTCGAGGCCTAAAAGGCCATCTATTCTTGGACGGAGGGAGTACTATTAAGTATGAATTTATAAAAACAAATATAAAAAAAATTAATATTTTATATAGTTTTTATCATTATAAAAAAACGTAGATAAATAGTAAACGACAAGTTTTAGGGCGTGTTTGATAGGGGATGGGAAGGGATGCCGCGGGTGGGGGTGGGTTCTCGGGAAGCGCGCCTGCGTGTTTGGAGAGGGATGCGCGGGGGTGGAAGAGGATGGGAAAGCGGGGATGCGCGACGCATCTTGTTGAAGGAGGATTTGGGGATGGGAAGCCGAAGAGTCCCAAATCTGCCCCTCCCTCTCTCCTCCATAAATTCGAAAATTATTCACATCAATCTCACATTCCTCTCTCTTTTCACTCTTACCAGGGACGCTTCGTGGAACAGCGGCGAAGAAGACGACTTTCGAGCCTCCATTGTTGTCGATCTGCACCTCCAGGTAAGCCGATTGTGTTGTTTTTTGGATTCCATCGTTTGTCTTCTTGAATATTCTTCCTCATTTCGATTAAAAGCTAGGGTTTTTATTTTGAAATGGGGAATTTGTCGCCGGTTTTCAACATCTCTCCCCAAATCGATTGAAAGATAGGGTTTTTCATCGAGTTAATTGCATGTTTAGGGTTATTACTCTCAGTTTTCCATAAAAAAACGATGAAAAACTTAAAAAGGTTTTTGGGTAACAATTGTCAGATTAGGGTTTCGATTGTCAGACAGGATTTTTGGCTTCCATGGATGGGGTTTTTGGAGTTTAGGGTCTTCATATCGTCACAACCTTCGATTTGAGTTACCATGTTTACTCATATATGTTGTTGCTTGTTAACTAATTTAGGAGCTTATGTTGTTGTTCAATCTTAGAAATTGTTTCAGCTTTATGTTTGAGATTATGTTGTTGTTCATCATGTTGCTTTCTTTAACATTATATGTTGTTGTTGAATCTCAGAAAATGTGTGCCATGAACTTGTTGTTCCTCCTGAGTTCATTGTTGCTTCTGAAATGCTTTAGAAGAGACTCAAGGGATATTTTCTAGCTTCTTAACTGATGTGAATATGATATTGTTGGTCCTCTAGAGATTTTTTTTGCTTCTTAACTGATATAGGAGAGACTCTAGGGATATGGTGTTGCTCTTGAGTTCATTGTTGTGAATCATGTTGCTTTCTTTTACATTCTGTTGTTGTTGAGTCTCAGAAAATGTGTGACATTAACTTGTTGTTCCTTCTTAGTTCATTGTTGCTTCTGAAATGCTTTAGAAGAGACTCAAGGGATAATTTCTAGCTTGTTGACTGATGTGAATATGATATTGTTGGTCCTCTAGAGATTTTTTTTTGCTTCGTAACTGATATAGGAGAGACTCTAGGGATATGGTGTTGCTCCTGAGTTCATTGTTGTGAATCATGTTGCTTTCTTTTACATTATGTTGTTGTTGAGTCTCAGAAAATGTGTGACGTTAACTTGTTGTTCCTTGTGAGTTCATTGTTGCTTCTGAAATGCTTTAGAAGAGACTAAAGGGATAATTTCTAGCTTGTTAACTGATGTGAATATGATATTGTTGGTCCTCTACAGATTTTTGTTGCTTCTTAACTGATATAGGAGAGACTCTAGGGATATGGTGTTGCTTCTTAACTGATTGTTGTTCCTCCTATTGCTTTCTTTCACATTATGTTGTCGGTCAATCTCAGAAAATGTGTGACATTACGATGTTTGTCCTCCTGTTGCTTTCTTATAGATTATGTTGTTGTTTTTTTTTTGCAAATATCACACCATAACTTTGGATGGTTGTTGGAATGCTGGTGGAGTGTTGAATATCTAATGAATGGCAATTTGCACAAACATTCCAATTCAAATCTCATTTGCCAACCATAGGCAAACTGTTAATCCTACCCTTAACAAAATGGAATGCCAAGTGTTCTATGTAGAAACAATTGTCAGATTAGGGTTTCGATTGTCACTGCATTAACAAGCACTCATTCCCTAATAATTATCATTAAACCCGGAAATGTTTGGTTTGTCTTTTCAGTTTGCTTTCTGTTAGGTATCTCCTTTCTTTCATGTTTTTGTTTTGATTTAGCACTAAGTGGTTATAATGTCCAACTGATCTGAACAAAGAAGTTTTGATTTTGCTCTAATTGGTGCATATCAAGTGCAGTTGTGAACTGTGAACGATGTTTGAATGTTTCCCTCCCCTATGTATAATTTATATTTGCATATATGCAAGACTATGTGCAATGCATTGTTTTTAAATTTTATTTTTTTGGGGAATCATTCGGCTGTGAATTAGTTATAGTTAAGTTAGGGTGTTTTAGGTGGCAATTGGTATATTCGCAAGTCTTGCATGTTTTAATTTAGCTTCTTTCAACTACTTTGACAATCATATATGCCCTTTGAACGTGCTTGTTGTTTTGACATATACAATTGTACACATATACTCTCATTCTTCTTCACACATTATTATGACACCATGAATGTCCATCTCTTCTTCACTTCGTTTTTGTCGTTGTTATGGTTACCTAAGCACTAACACTTGATATTTCCAAATGAAGCATGTACCCATATTCGGACACCGAGGTTCTCTCCGACACCGACTCGGATAGCGACCGTAGCTACGCAAGTGGGGACCCCAGAGCGTACTATTGGCTCCGCAGTGACTATGACTATGGCGCGTCCAGCCGTCGTCGTCGCACTCGAGATGACGAGGACGAGGCGCAGTCGGACGGCCGCGACCCCCAGGATGTTGAGGAGGATAACGCGCTTTGGGCCATGTATCGTGACGAGGTTAGGGAGCTACGCGCCCAAGTCCGGGGCCTCCTGGCACAGGACGCTCGCAGGGAGCACCTGCTGATTGCGCGCAACGACGAGCTGCAGGAGACCAGGGCCCTGAACGTCAATCTTGGTGTCACTAACGACACCATGGTCCAGAGGATTGCTGAGCTGAGCACATTCATGTGTGAGCGCTGGGTGCACCACGCTGGGGAGCAGCTCCGTGCTCGTCGCCTCTCCCACATGACCAGGCTGCTTGGGTGGATTATCCTCGTGCTCCTCATCGTCATTGTGCCGCTGGTCCACAGGCCGTAGTCGTGGAGCTGTTATGAAGATCTTCTGTTAATCTTTTGCCCTTAGTTTCTCTAGACTTTTGCTTTATGTTTAGTTTATGGTTGACGTAACTGGGAACATGTAATTCAGGACAAACCTTTGTGGTTGACGACCCCCATTTTGTGCAGTTCGGGGTCGCGGATGTAAGGCAGCAGTAACCAACATTGCAACCTCGGCACATGTTGCCCCTTTTTGTATGCCGAGTGTTGTGGCACCCATTTTGCTATGGTACATTTTGGGCCTTTGTATGTAGAACCATCATCGTTGTAATTTATAATATGTACGCAAATGTAAGCACCATTCGCTCAAGCTGTATGTCGTTGTTTATAATCAGTTGTATGTCGTTGTTTATAATATGTACGCAAATGTAATCACCATTCTCTCAAGATGTATGTCGTTTATAATCAGTTGAATTGATGACGTCCAATTCACAGTATGGCTTACGGTGTACAATTGAAGCATCACAAGACGTACCCAGAACATCTGAAAGGATGTGGTCAACCACAACATCCAACACCAAAAACTTCCACAAAATGTTACCACCGGAATGAAATTTGTCGACCCCATGCACACACTACAAGCCAGCTGACTACACAAAAAATGATATCCTCGTCTACCCATCGGACATCGAGCGTGCTTTCTATCTAACGCGACGATCGTTCCAAATCTGGTGAGCAATTTCGTCCCTAAGCGCCTTGATCTCTTGGCTTGCCCCCGCGGCGTCGTCCACGGGGACAAAGGGGTCATCGTCCTCGTGGCCAACCTCCTCTCCCGCGTCGTAGGCGTCTTCGTCACCGTCCCCGTCGGATGGTGCATCAGTGTCCAACGGGGGCTCGACGAACCTTTCATCGTCTTCTGAGTCTGAGCCCGACGCATCGCGGGCATCCCGGGCGTAGTTGTGAAGGGCGAAGCACGCAATGATGATCGCAATCTGCTTCCTTATCGGATACTTGGGGAGACCACGGAGGATCCTCGACTTCATCTTCAACAAACCGAAGGACCTCTCGATCGCGCCTCGGAGGGATGAGTGTGACTTGTTGAATGCTTCCTTTTCGTTTTTCGGTTGGGATGCGACGAACTGAGGTCTGTGGTACTTCGTCGTCGAGTACGGGATCATGTAGCCATTTCGGAGACCATACCCCTTGTCGCATAGGTAGTACTTTCCTGTTGGTGGATGTGGGAACCTCAACGCAGGCGTCTTCACTGCGTGATCAAAGAAACGTGCATCATGTGCGCTACCCTCCCATCCAGCAGATACGAATGTGAAGCGAAGGTCGAAGTCGCAGACGGCCATGACGTTGAACGTTGTTGTCCCTTTCCTGCAACGGAACCTTTGCTGTTCTTCTTTAGGAAAGGCGGCCTCAATATGCGTTCCGTCGATAGCCCCAATTGCACCATTGAAGTATGGCTAGTACCTGTTGTCGTTGGCAATCTGCTCAGGAATGTCTCTGAAACGAGGGTCTCTGGGCCTGATCAAGTCCCCCGCAAGTCCGCGGTACCCGTTGCATCTCCCCCCGCATATGGCATCAAGCACATTGGTTATGGACTCCGAAATTGTACTGCTTGAGCGTTGGAAACGCTCGCAGGAATTGCGCTGACTGGAGCCCCAAACCATGGTATTGATGAAGATGGCAACCTTCTCCATCACAGACATTTGAATTAATCCGCGCAGACCGTACTAGTGTTGGAGCATCCCACAAAGTCGAATGAATGCTCCCTTTTCCATTCGGAATGCGTTGACGCTTCTTGTATGCGAACGGTGGGTAAGGATTTCGTCAACCCATCGTGCCCCTGTAAACTCCCCAATGAACTGGGGAACCTTGTGCACATGGGTAAAGTAGTGGTGGGCATATGGGAGCCACTTGAGGAGGATGGCGATGAATCCAGCGGCGCCCTTGCCTTGTCGACGTATTCGTCGACGACGACGTTCAATCAGCATTTCCATCCACCTGCATGGACGTAGTCGTATGAGCTCAGATCTCAGAACCAACCATATCCATACACATGGGTGAAGTTATTGCAACCATACATTGGGAAGAAACAAATTGCAAGGGAAAAAATTGTCAACTACATTGAAACGGTTATTACATCGCAAACAACAATGTATGCAGCACAGAACAATGTATGTAGCACACATAAACGTATATATGAAGGCCTTAACCTGCCCTTCAAATGCGATAACACACGAACACAAATGTAATGACAAACATAAACATGTGGCATAAACTGTGACCTTATTGAGATGCTCACTTCTCACATTGAAAAAAACGTTGGTCCGGGTATACTTGTTGAGGGTCAGTCAAGGTGTATGGCGCTCGGCTGCTATCCGTCTTTCGTCGAATACAACCACCTAAGCCACTTCAGCCTGGCGACGTTGTTGTCAAGCTGAACAAAGACATCACGTCACGTGCTGTCTCTGATGACAGCTAAGCTGAAGCACCAAAGGGGATCACCTTCGGCCACAAGACCCTCTGCAACCATCGACCGCACCACATCCAACACTGCTTTCGTTGTGTATTAGGGGGCATTCGACGACACCTCGTCCTTGTGCATAACGTCAATGATCTCTCGGGTGCTGTCTTTGATGACCCCGACGCTGCGTTCGAACAGTCTAGTCCCCTCCGACACGCGGACGTTGCGCTTGGAGCTCCGCCGGGAGGAGGTCGTCTCAGAACCAACCGGACGCTTACCCGTAGACGGCTGTGACGGACCGGCGCCTGGTGCCCCTTGAGCCACTTGAGGGGGGGAGTCATCGTCGTCCACAATGCCCTACACAAAGTCTTGCATGGAGGGCGTTGCGGCATCGTTGCGAGGGGTGTTGAAAAGTTCGTCGAACTCCTGCTCAACACCCTCAAATCGGGACTCCTTAGGGTCACCCCTTGACTCGGTGTCATCGTCATCGTCCTCTTGCTAATTGGCTTGCCCATTGTTGGCCTCCTGTGCCACCTGCGCAGCACGGACAGCCGGGTCCATGGAGGGGGCTACGCAGAACTCGCCGGTGGCAACTGTGCCGCCGAACACCTGGTGGAACAGCTCGTCCAGTTCCGGAGGGATTCCCTTCTTCCGAAACCTACTAAAGTTGCTATCCTCCTGCGCAAATGAAGGACGAGGTGACGACGTACCCAACGGGATCTCTTTGAATTGACATAAGGGGAAGGGAAGACGAGCACATACCGCAATTTTTTTATCCCACCATTCGTCCGGTGCACTGATGGTTCCAGTCGCCTCATCCCATCCTAGGCCAGTCTCCCCCTTTTTCAACTTATTCCACAATAGGTATATGCCCTTCATGTCACCAGTTCGGTTCTTAAGAGTGTACTGGTTGCACCTCTTCCCAGTCGCCGCCTCAAATGCGGTATTGATGGGCCCCCATTTGAAGGACTGGTCCTTTCCATTTTCCCGCTGATAGTCCAGGAGCACAAGCATCAACTTCTTTGACAATTCCAGAGACCAGTAAAAGGCGGGGGGTACGTAGTTGTTGGTGTCAGTACTCGTAACCGTTGATTTCTTAGCCTTGCGTTTTCCTTTCCCCTTCGGATTGGAAGAGGAATCCATATGTGCAGCTACAACATTTCAGTTCACGAGGATCGCGGATTTCGAATGAATCATGTGGGTTGTGTAAGGGAACATTGGAAGGACGACAAAGGCAAGCACATGAATGAACAGCACAACATGAACAACAACAACAACAACACCATCAAGAACAACAACATGAACAGCAACATGGATGAACACAACAACTTTGTATAACAACGACATCAACAACAAGAACACCAACAACAACAACAACCCCAACAAGAACACCAACACCAACAAGAACAACCACATCAAGCAGAACATGAACATCAACATCAAGACCATCTTCATTTATAACAGCACCTACTATACAACGGAAATAATCGTGATTATAAACACAGAGAAATAAACACCTAATTGAACTCATCGATTATCTCCATCAACATCCTAATCCCCCAATGTCAGTTTCGTGGCAACCAGTCGAAAATCAGTTCAAGCACACAGCATATCATTTGCCAAGGCCTAACGACGTTAGCAGGGGTCGAGGAGAGTGACTATGTGCATCTCCAATTCCGGAACCCTAATTCCCCAAAAATCCTCGACCCCAATCGACTTCCCCTACCTCACTAGTAACCCCCATGAGGGGCTTGAATCTTCAATGAACGAATTTCCCAGCTCCCCTGAACACGGAAATTCATCAAATTCCCCCAATTCAGTCTCCGACTAGAGAAAATAGGGGAATGAATGCAAACACACACGAAATCGATTTCTGACCTCAGTGAAGACACCACATATAGGGGTAGATGACTTACATGGAGACCGAGGATGTCGACGGCGTCGGTACCGCAGGGGGAGGGAGGTGACGCGTCGGAGGCTTCCGGGGTAGAGCTTGCCGCCAACGTCGACAGATTTGGGAGTCTGAAAATGTCGAACTGAAGAGGAAAGGGCTTGGGCTTGACATCAGGGGTATGTTTGAGGGGTATTTTTGTCATTTCATGTCACAAAGTGGGGGCAAAGGTGTCTTTTCCATTAACCCCCATCCCATGAACTTTAAACTTCAACCAAACACGAACGGGATTAAACTGGCTTCAAAATTCCACCCGGTCCCACCCGGGTTTCCATCCCCATCCCGTCCACCCCACAAAATCCATCCCATTCCACCTACCCCATCCCGTTGCCAAACACGCCCTTAATTAATAGAGGGAGTAGTTCTGATGACATATTATTCTGCAAACCGGCTCTCTTATCCATGTGAAATGTTTGAATTTGCCAGAAAGGAGATTTAAGCGTTAGATATGTACAGTTAATGTTTTTTTTATCTTAGTCATAATAATTTCAATAATGGATCACATTGTCACTCTTAATTGTGGCATGGATTAATAACCGGGAATGGCAGAAGGAGGGAGATAAAGGAAGGCATTAATGTTTTGTGGGGGAATATCCATTTTTTTTTTTTTTGATTAGGAAAGAATTCGAGGTCAGGCATACCTGTACCTCGAGGGCCGACAAGTCGGCAGACGGGAACCGTCTAAACAAACATAAAAATACAAGATGGTGCTAAATACAGGCCAGAACTCTACACAGGCGAAACAAAACACAACTAAACTGATCAAGATGAGGACGTAGACGAAAGACGAAGCCAAGCACAACCCTGAAGGAGCACCGTAGGCCAGCGGTACATCAGGAGTCACCTGTGGGCGGTGAAGACGAACCTGGGGGAATATCCATTTGGATAGTGAAAAGATAGAAACTGGAAGAGTAAATAAATATATACTTGACTTTTTGTTTATTTTTCATGAAATCGTAAATTACCTTCCATTTATGGATTTGAATTTGATGGAGATGTACAGGAAGATTGGGAAAGCTGAATTCAAGTTTCCGAAATGGCTTTCACAAGATGTTCGTCGACTGCTGGAGAAAATGTTGGAGCCGAATCCAGAATTAAGGGAGGGCGCCTGGTTTAGGAAGGATATATCTTACCAAAGAATCCTCTAAAACAAGATCTCAATCCATGGATGCTTATCCTGCGAATCAAGAAGGGAATCCGGGTCCATCTAGCTTCAGTAATGCAGATGCCAAACCCAAGCAAGAATTGATTACTTACACTGAGTAGAACAACAGTTTCTACAGCATATACATCTTTGAATGTCACATAAGTTGTAAGTGCATACTCACCAGATCTGCACCGGCATGATCATTATCAAAACATGAATAATGCCAAGGCACGGTAGACAACTGACCAGAACGATAGCGGTTTAATGCAAGTAAGCAGAGTTTTCCAACCAATAGTAGTACAAAAGGTGACAAGCAATGGAGATTAGAGCTAAAAAAAACAAAAGGAGGATAAGGAAATGGAGGGAAGGATGTGATAAGGGGGTTATTGTATTATTCCAATACATGTATTCGATAAACAAAATTGAAAGTTGAAATCCCCCAAACAAATTGAGTTACATAACCAATTAAACTTCCAAAATTTGGGACAATATATAATCAGCAAAGTTATTATCTGAACCTAATTCTTACTCTCAAGCAAAGGGCATTCCTGAATGGGAAACTGCTATGGAGAAGGAACTGTTGGCACTCACAGATAATCACACTTGGGAGGTCACTGATCTTCCACCAGGAAAGAAACCAATAGGTTGTAAATGGATATTCAAAGTCAAGTACAGGGCTGATGGCACAGTTGAGAGGTATAAGGCAAGATTGATAGCAAAGGGTTATAATCAGGTAAAGGACAGAGATTACAAAGAAACATTCTCACCTGTTGCTAAGTTGTCCACAGTGCGAATTTTGCTTGCCATTGCTGCTTGTAGAGGTTGGATGTTACACCAATTGGATGTCAACAATGCTTTTTTGCATGGATACTTAGAAGAAGAAGTCTACATGAGTCCCCCTCCTGGATATAAAGTGGCAAATGGAAGTGTTTGTAAGCTGACTAGATCCCTGTATGGGCTGAAGCAAGCCAGTCGTCAATGGAATCATGAACTCACAAAGTTCATGATCACATTAGGATATGCTCAGTCTTCACATGATTTCTCTCTGTTTGTTAAGAAGTCAGAGAACCACCTGACTATAGCTCTTGTCTATGTTGATGATATGCTAATCATGGGGAGTTCCAGCACTGAAATTGAGAATACAAAATCTTCCTTACACAAACAATTCACCATCAAGGATCTTGGAGCTGCAAGGTACTTCCTTGGCATGGAAATATCAAGATCCTCTGCAGGCATCTTGTAGAACCAAAGGAAGTATGTGTTGGACATTCTTACTGATTCACAGATGGATGGGTGCAAGGAAGCCTCATTTCCTATGCAGCATGGGATTAAATTGTCTGCAAGCATAGGTGAACCTATTCCCAATCCAGAAGATTACAGAAGATTAGTTGGGAGGCTGCTTTACCTTACACTCACTCGACCAGACATATCTTACACTGTCCAACAACTCAGTCAGTTCCTTCAAAACCCATTGAAACCACACTGGGATGTCCTCATATATCTCCTCAGATATCTCAAAGGCACGTTCAATCTTGCTCTCTCTTACTCTTCCCAGTCCTCATTACAAATTCAAGCATTTACTGATGCCGATTGGGGCAACTGCTTGGACACTAGACGCTCCCTATCTGGGTACTGTGTGTATCTTGGTTCATCCTTGGTATCTTGGAAGACTAAGAAACAGAAAGTAGTGTCCAAATCCTCAACAGAAAGTGAGTACAGGGCTATGTCTTATGTGGCTAGTGAGCTGGTGTGGATGCAAGGCATTCTAGCTGACATTGATATACACATTTCACTTCCTGTTCCTCTATATTGTGATAACAAATCAGCCCAACAGTTGGCTCTCAATCCTATCTTCCATGAGCGCACCAAACATGTGAGAATTGATGCCCATTTTATTCGAAAGATGGTGTCTGCTGGCTTCCTCAATACAGTACACGTCCCAACTTCTCTCCAAGTAGCTGATATCTTCACTAAAGCTCTTGGAGCTAAACAGCATGATTTTTTCCGAGCCAAGCTTGGCCCAGTTCTTCCTGCTCTAGGCTCAGCTTGAGGGGGGTATGTGAGTAAGTATGTACATGTATGTGAGGGATTGAAAGCACAAACTCCTTACATCTCGTGTATGCAAGTGTGTGAGCTGAGAGAGCACAACATACAGCAAGGGTAATCTCGACATTTCACCCTCATAACACAGCTGCCTTTATAAGGCGGGAAAAGCTGTTAGAAGTTGTAACAAACTCATTTTCTTCTTCTGCATTCTAGAACTCGAATTCTCCAATGGAGGTTTTCCATTTTATCCGATTTGTGCTTAGTTGATGCATTTTATTACTCAATTGCATAATTCCAAAGATGGAGATGTACAGGAAGATTGGGAAAGCTGTATTCAAGTTTTCGAAATGGCTTTCACAAGATGTTCGTCGACTGCTGGAGAAAATGTTGTAGCCGAATCCAGAATCAAGAGTATCCATTGAGGAAATAAGGGAGGGCGCCTGGTTTAGGAAGGATCTTACCAAAGAATCCTCTAAAACAAGATCTCAATTCATGGATGCTTATCCTGCGAATCAAGAAGGGAATCCGGGTCCATCTAGCTTCAGTAATGCAGATGCCAAACCCAAGCAAGAATCGATTACTTACACTGAGCAGAACAACAGTTTCTACAGCATATGCATATTTGAATGTCACATAAGTTGTAAGTGCATACTCACCAGATCTGCACCGGCATGATCATTATCAAAACATGAATGCCAAGGCACAGTAGACAACTGACCAGAACGATAGCGGTTTAATGCAAGTAAGCAGAGTTTTCCAACCAATAGTGGTACAAAAGGTGACAAGCTGGAGATTAGAGCTAAAAAAAACCAAAAGGAGGATAAGGAAATGGAGGGAAGGATGTGATAAGGGGGTTATTGTATTATTCCAAGACGTATATTTGATAAACAAAATTGAAAGTTGAAACACCCCAAACAAATTGAGTTACATAACCAATTAAACTTCCAAAATTTGGGACAATATATAATGATGAATGTATCAGCAAAGTTATAATCTGAATAAACAGGTAGCTAGCTTGTAGATTTAGTACCATTTTGTCCGGCCGCCGTATGCAAATCTACAACAGCTCATCTGATGACACTACTAATTATTCCTCTCCTTTTTAGTCAACAAGTGACCCGGTGAGATGAACGACACTTTGTTTCTGAAATCAGCTTACATATATATAGTTCTGTCGACTGCAATGTTGTATTGTATGAGAAGAGCAGCTCCTGCACAGAGAGCATGAAACAGATGCACGTTTGAGCTTTGCAACATTGACCAAAACCTTCAATCCAGCCAAGAAAATCAGTCACATAGGCCAAACTGACAAACCCCAACTACTCAGTTCATAATCTGATATACATTTTCACAGTGTCCTCACCGGTACACACTCCCCAGTGAACACAAGGAGGACATGGTCTCCTGGCTTCGCCTATGCAAACAACATCAGTGTGGTGTTTGTCATGAAACCCTGTCTCATAAATATCAAATTTATGCCGGTTTTATAATACATCAAAGTGACATACCCTGCACCTTCATGACCAAATATCCTAGGGAAAAGTGGTGTTTGTCCTCGCAAATCCCCACCTAATACTTCAGATTTAAATACTAAACTTAGCATATGCAAACAAATTCCTCACGAAATTGATTTACTCACCTTGGCTTCTCAGAAGTAAACATCAAACATCAGTGTGGCACAACAACGTTAACAGGAATCGAGGCAAAATATTTTGTTTCTTTAGTTTTTTTAGAACATTAATATCTGCTGTCTAGCTAATAATTCTATGAATATTTTTATTTGATTTTTGCATTTCCACGAGTGTTTTCTGGTATGATGTTAGTACATGATCAAATGAAATTATCTTTTATCCTCTGTTGCATATAAACCCTGCTGGCAAACTTGTAAATTTATGATGTTGCTTCAGGATTTGATCTGAATCATTGCAACCAAAACCTGTCCCATATATATACAAGTAGGGGGACATTCATGCTAACAAAAAAAGAGTTGAGGTATTTGAAATGATTGATAGAGGAGAAAACAGATAATTACTTCTTGCTGTTGATATAATTTATGTTGTTCCATATTCGAGTGAGGATCTATCTTCTGTAAAATTGGGGTTGATGCTCTAGAGAAATTACCCCACTGTGGACCATTGATAACAGTAATTGTCTTCTGTTTTTTCCTACATCTATTGATAACAGTAATTGCTTTCTGGTATCAGTTTAATACCTGGGTTGAGTTGTTTTCTCAGACCAGGTCATTGTTACAAGTTGATGTAGCACAAAAGACTTTGAAATTGGTTGATTCATCCTCTCATTGTAAATCTTTGTTTATGAAGCTACTTAGATAAAAACAATCTTAATTTTATAGGATGCAATGTGATGCGAAAAAATGAAGAAGCAAGATTCATATGAAGAAACCACATTGGATCTTTGTATGCACAACTCTACATATAAGAATGTGCTTGGACAGACACTTCCAAGTACACAGTTTGGCCCTTCAAGAACCCTGAGTACCAACTCTGGGAGAGCTTAGGAACCCTTGTCAAATTGGGATCGTCCAAATCGACAAAGTACAATCCAAACCCTGATGTGTAGCCATCAAGTATCTCAAACACATCCATCAAGGACCATGTGAAGTACCCACGTACGTCTGATCCGTTACTGTGAAGAAGATAACCAAAGGCAAAATGGTTATGAGTAAAAAGCCAGGAAATTTGGTTTGCCAATGGAAAAGAAACTCTAGTACAGTCATAGCATTAAGCATGGTTCCAATGAAGCCTTGGAAATACTTGATCCTCGACGTGTCATTCAGCGATGAGTTTCGGTATGTCCTTTGTCCTAGTACACAATTCTCCATCATCACTAGAAAAGAAAACCCCATACACAAACTTAAAGATGAAATGGGGAAACTGAGGGGAAAGGAGAAACCATTTTCGTGAATGTAGATTGGCGGGTTTCCGTATCCGTCCTTGAAATATTCCAACATCACCTTCATACCCCATGGCATGTATGGAAACTACAAGGTACTCTTATTATTTGGGAATCATCATATAGCTTCAACTTGAAACTGGTTTTTTCAATCAACTGTTGATAGTTTGCTAATGATCCCTTACCTACCCAGGATTTACATCATAGCTTTCATCATCTGCATCAAGATAAAAATTTCAAGTAAAAAAAATCAATTAAATTAGATCCAAAAAAGCAACTTGAAGTGAAGCTTTGAGTTCTTTATCATGAATTGGATACCCATTGCAGGTAGTATGGCCATATCCAAGAAATAATCTCTTATGTCTGACTGCAGTACAGAAGAGAAATCCTTGACATATGTTGAAGTGTAATGGTTCACTCCTATGAAATCAAACGCGACCCTTTCAGTCTTTCACTAGCCTGGACTCGAGTCTAGTGAAAGATGGGATTCTGTTGCCCGCGTTCTTTTTCATCACACTAGGATAGTCTCCGTAGACTAAAGGATTCATATACCTGGAAATCAAAAGTACCAAGAACATTAGCATATGGTATGACAGTATAGTAGAGGTGCATAATTAAAGGGATTGCAGCACTCACCAACCCAGCAAGAAATCGTTGTATCTTCGTGCTGCATCCATATCTTCTGTTGCATTTGTCGCAGGAACACCGACAGCTGCAAGCAAGTTGATACCTATTATCCCCTTCTCCTTAGCCTAATACAAGGGAACAGTGGCAAGTGTAGGATATACTTTAAAGTTTGAACTTATCCAAAAAGATTGAAGAGAGGAGTGTGTCTGACTAGTCCATACTTGATATCTAGTCCTATACAGCTTCACTGCGGATGCATGCGCAAGCAGCAAGTTGTGAGTGGCAAGATATGGCTCGGTTGTAGAGTTGCCACCTCTGCAATAGACTCCAAAGGGCGGAGAGCATCTCTGTGGAGGCTGAAATCCAAAGTCATAACCGGACATCACGAATACGTTACCCTCGTTCATTGTGGTCCAATGCAACACCCTGTCCCTGAACTCTGTGAAGCACAATTGAGCATAGTTCGTGAAGTCCTTCCTGACATTGAGAACATCATATAGTATAGTTAGTTACTGTCTGACTTTCTCACTATGTCAAGATCATACCATCAAAAGCAAGCTGATGAAAAATGGCCTACACGATTCTGCCGCTGATAAATGAAATCCTCCATACGCATCTTGAAGTGCTTGTGGTAGATCAAGATGAAACAGGGTCACATGTGGCTCGATTCCTGCACGATTCATTCAATAACAAATGAAATACACCAATTAACCATGTCCTCATTGAACAGTTTCTTCGAATTGGTCTATTACCATGCTTGATGAGCTCATTGATAAGGTTGTTGTAGTATTGTAGACCCTTTGGGTTCACAGGTCCCCTACCATCTGAGAAACAAAGCCATCAAATCCCTTTTTCTTACTTAATTCTCATGTTTAATTGTTACTCGGATTGTTAAGAGAAGTAAAAAAAAATTCAGCTCAGACGAAACAGATCATCATACTCGGGATTAGCCTTGGCCATGAAATGGAGAATCATATCTGTAGGCATCCAATCCAGTGTCAACCATGAGCTGGACATCTTCCTTGTATTTGTGATACTGATCACAAGTTACATCCCCATTTCCACCATGCCAGTTCTCTGAACACATCATCACGAACTCATGAAAATGAACTTCCTTGTGAACAAGAATTGGAGAATAAAAAGCCTACCATCATGAACAAAAGTATCAATGATGCTAGGAGTCCTCCCATCCTCGTTTGCAGCTCCCTCCACCTTCACGCGCGCTCAATGTTAAGTGTTAAAGTCACGCGCGCAAAGAGGGAAAGACAATTACGAAAGCACGAG
Source organism: Persicaria maculosa (assembly GCA_963922045.1). Lineage (NCBI taxonomy): Eukaryota > Viridiplantae > Streptophyta > Magnoliopsida > Caryophyllales > Polygonaceae > Persicaria > Persicaria maculosa. The sequence goes on along the minus strand of OY998256.1, from coordinate 10,581,442 downwards.
TATAACAAGAGGAGAGACTATGCTGAACCTGATAGGCTGAAGTGCCGGAGCCAAACACAAAACCAGGCGGAAAGTCATGCCTGCTGTACTCTTTCAGGGCTACAACAGTTTCTGCTGCTGAACTGAAGATAGTAATAGTAACCAATAAAAGAGGGGTTAGGAACAATCCATTTTCACCTCTCTTTTTCTCCATAGTATTATTACTTCACCAGCTACCTTTGTTGCACTGACTTGTGAGTCAGTGGATGATAATTGATAAGATAACTGGTCCTCATCATATTCAGAGTCAGTGGAGAAGACGACGACAGAGAGTTTCTGTAGCTGAATCCGTTACGTATTCATTTACAGCCGTTGAGCTATTAAGTGTGAGGAAGAAGCTTCCAAGGATGGGTGGTTGTATATCATTTGCTTACTTGTACCATAAAGTGTGAAGAAAAGGATGATGTTTTTTTGGAAGGAGTAGCTTTCTTTCTATCACATTCACTACTATTATTGCTGGTCCAACTTTTGTTTGCTTCTTCATTATTTCAACAAAGGAATGGGAAAAGCATCTACAATGGTTTTGTATTTTTTTTTAGACACTTTTAGCTCCATTGGTTGTTTTGTGTGTGCAAATTTACACTTTCGAGCATGTAATGTGTAAATTTGAGAACACCACCTCCCATGTATATAAAGTTTTATAAAAAACAAGACAATTTCATTGATTTATTTTTTTATGATTTTATTTTCCTTATTGTTTTAAAAGAATTGTATTTGAATGGTGGGTAAAAAAATGCGCATTGCACCAATGAAGCAACTAAAAAGTGATACTAGTATTTTTACACATCTTGTGCAAATGTATATATTTTAACAAAAATCATTGTAGATGGTCTAAAATGTGTACATTTTGACTCGTGAGCAAATTTCTTATTCGGAAAGGTATCATGGACTCAATGGTACACCGGACGCCGGAGACCAGTTCCACCGAGAACGCGTGTTCTGACGATCGACATCTTCCTCTACGTGGGTGGATAATTTGAAATTGAGGGATTCATCCTCTCATATTAAACTTTATTGATGAAGGTACTTTGATGAAAGTCTTATTTTTTAGGCAGGATTGAGGACTCTACATGTAAGAATATGCCTGAGCTGCAACTGAGCTGGTTCCGGCTTCGACAGACTCATCCAAGTATACAGTTTGGCCCTTCAAGAACCCTGAGTACCAACTCTGGGAGAGCTTAGGAACCCTTGTCAAATTTGGATCGTCCAAATCAACAAAGTAAAATCCGAACCCTGATATGTAGCCATCAAGTATCTCAAACACATCCATCAAGGACCATGTGAAGTACCCACGTACGTCTGATCCGTTTCTGCGAAGATATCCCAAGGCAAAACTGTTAAGAGTGATGAACAAGGCTATGAAATCAGGGTAGGTTGGTTGCCAATGGAATAGAAACTGCAGTACCTCATAGCGTCAAGCATGCTTCCAATGAATCCTTTCAAATACTTGACCCTTGAAGTGTCATTAAGTGACGAGTTTCGGTACTCCCTTTGTCCTAGCAAAGCATTCTCCTATGTCAATGTGAGGCGAACAACACGAACATAAACTTTAAAGAGTAATGGAAGAAATGTGAGGAAAGTAGAAACCATTTTCGTGAATGTAGATTGGCGGGTTTCCGTATCTGTCCTTGAAATATTCCAACATCACCTTCATACCCCATGGCATTATTGGTATCTACAAGCAAATTCTAATCAGTTGGTACTTGGGAATCATATATCAACACATTTACACAACAAGAGGAAATGATCAGTGTAACTAATTGCTCTTTAATGATCCCATACCTCTGCAGGATTTACATCTTTGGTATCAGCATCTGCATCAAGTTTAAAATATTAAGGTATCTTGATGAAAAAAAGCAATTACATTAAAGCAACTTGAAATGAAACTTGAGTTCTTTATCATGAATGGGATACCTAATTCAGGTAATATGGCCATATCCATGTAATAATCTCTTGTATCGAATTGCAGCGTAGAAGAGAAATCCTTGGTATATATTGTAAAGTAATGGTTCACTCCGATGAAATCAAACGATCCTTTCACTAGCCTGGACTCTAGTCTAGTGAAAGCTGGTATTCGGCTGCCTGCATTCTTTTTCATCACTGCAGGATAGTCTCCGTAGACTAAAGGATTCATATACCTGGCAATCGACATTGGCAAGAACATTAGCATATGGTGTGACAGTAGTGTTGTATCATTACAGGATATGAAAACAGTATAAAACCAACATGGTTGAGAGATTTTGCAGCGCTCACCATCCCAGGGAGAAGTCGTTGTATCTCTGTGCTGCAGCCAAATCTTCTGTTGCATTCGTTGAAGGAACACCGATATTAGCAAGCAAGTTGATACCTATAGTCCCATTCTGTTTAGCCTAAAGTAAATACACTGTTTTTCAGTTACAAGGAAACAGGATGTACTTCAACATGTGTAACAAGATTCAAAGTGTAGGACATACTTGATATCTAGTCCTATACAGCTTCACTGCGGATGCATGCGCAAGCAACAAGTTGTGAGTGGCAAGATATGGTTCGGTTGTAGAGTTGCCACCTCTGCAATGAACCCCAAAGGGTGGAGAGCATCTCTGTGGAGGCTGATTTCCAGTGTCATAACCGGACATGACGAATATGTTGCCTTCGTTCATTGTGGTCCAATGCAACACCCTGTCTCCGAACTCTCTGAAGCACAATTCAGCATAGTTCATGAAGTCCTTCCTGTTTTGAACATCATATAGTATAGTTACTGTCAGATGTTCTTAGTTGTTACTACATCAAGATCAAATCATCAAAAGCAAGCTGAAAAATGGCCTACACGATTCTGCGGCTGATGAATCCTCCATACTCATCTTGAAGCGCTTGTGGTAGATCAAGATGAAACAAGGTCACATGTGGCTCGATTCCTGCACAATTGATTCGAATTACCTATGTCCATGGAATGATTCAATGAATAGTTTCTTCGAATTGATCCAGTTACCGTGCTTGATGAGCTCATTGATAAGGTTGTTGTAGTATTGTAGACCCTTAGGGTTCACAGGCCCCCTTCCATCTGAGAAACAAAGCCATCAAAATTCCTTTTTTCGTACTTGATTATCATGTTTAATTGTTAGTCGGATAGTAAAAATTCAGGTCAGATGAATCAGATTATCATACTCGGGATTAGCCTTGGCCATGAAATGGAGAATCTGTAGGCATCCAATCCAGTGTCAACCATGAGCTGGACATCTTCCTTGTATTTGTGATACTGATCACAAGCTACATCCCCATTTCCACCATGCCAGTTCTCTGAAAACATCATCAGCAAATTCATTCTTATGAACAAGAATTGATTGAAGGAAAAAAAAAACCTAATAAGAAAAGGTTGATTATATCCAATTCCTACCATCACGAACAAAAGTATCAATGATGCTAGGAGTCCTCCCGTCCTCGTTTGCAGCGCCCTCCACCTGATAGGCAGAAGTGCCGGAGCCAAACACGAAGCCAGGCGGAAAGTCATGCCTGCTGTACTCTTTCAGGGCTACAGCGGTTTCTGCTGATGAACTGAACAAGATAATAATAGAAATAGAAATCAATGAAAGAGGTGTCAGGAACTCTGCATTTGGATCCCTCTTTTTCCCCATAGTTACCCCACCGGATTCCTTTCCTTCTGTGACTAGTTGTGTGTGTGGATGAAAACTGATGGATCTCATCTGTCATCATAGGGGAGAAGAAGATAAAGAGGGTTTCGGTAGAAAAAAGGTTTGAAGTTTCTGGGAAATGGTAAGTTACTGAGCTTTCTGTCACATTCAGTAGGACTGCTGGTGGCTTTGTCTGCTTGTTCTTTATTTCATCAAATCAAAAGAAAGGGTTGGTTTTCAAATTTCGTGTCCCAATTTTTATGCGGAATCTTTGTGGGAGAGTGTTTGCAAATTGCAATCCTATACGTCCATCAACTATATATATGTATAATTATCTTTTTTTTGAGAAACATATGTATAATTATCTATGGCTGATATTAAACCTCCTCTCCACCGTCTTCGCCGCTTTCTTTTCCGTTCCTCGCCGTCTGCTTTCTTTTCACTCTCCTCTGTCAAAGATCTTGCTTTCTGCGATCCATTTGAATAAATTCTGTGTTTGGAGTCGAAAATATATTGATTATAAAGTGTAATAATTTTTATCTCAGTTTATAGGTGTGCTTGAATCATTTTTTTTTTTTTTTTTTTTTATTGATGAAAAAGCAAGCTCTTATTCCACCTCCAAATCATCCATGGTAATGTCTAACAAAGTAGCAGGAAAATCAAAAACTGAAGCAAAAGAAATAGGTTCCTCTGGTCTTAAGAAAGCAAGAAAATGCGCAGCTTGGTTGCCTTCCCGCTTTACCCAACTCCACTTGCACCTCTGAAACTCACGAGCAAGACAACCCGCCCTGTGACCCAATCGTCCCGCCACACCCCTAAAGGATGCTCGACCCTGCAAGATCTGCACTGCCTGGGCGCTATCAGTCTCGACAATCACCGAGCCGATACCTCTGTCCCTTGCCATTCTCAGCGCTGTCACAATAGCCTCCAATTCCGCACACAGAGGATCCGTTCCATGTTGGATCCGCCTAGCAGCTGCCCAGTCGACAGTCCCAAGCTCGTCCCGCGCTATCAGACCTATTCCACATCCCTTTGCCGCATCCGACGATGCATCACAGTTGATCTTGACGAATCCATTCTCCGGTACAGTCCATCGAGCGTTGCCCATTGCTCTGTCCGGCGCTTGAGCAAGTGTCTGTTGTCGCTCAGCATCTCCTCTATGCAGCTCCAACTTCTCCAAAGCAGTGTCGGCAATGGATTCCGCCGAGGTAGTCACTCCCTCAAAGTAAGCTTTGTTCCTTGCGTGCCAAACTCCAGCTGCTATATATGCCCATAAGCATTGCGACTCCCAATCCTTCCCCCGCAACATGACATCTGCCCAACTCTGGAAATCAGTAGCTATTCTCCCTCTCCGCTTGAGTTCAGGGAAGAGCTTCCACACCTCTCGAGCTCTTGGGCAATCCCACAAGGTATGCCAAGTCGACTCTTCCTTCCCACAATGCTCACACCAGGGTTCTAATGTGACCCCCCTCCTTGCTAAAGCTCCTCGACTGGGCAGTATGCCTCTGCAGGCCCGCCATATGAAATTCCGGACTCGAGGAACCACCCGCATCCTCCAAATCCTCCCCCACAGCTCATCACCTCTATTCCCATTGGAAGTCTCTCCCTCACTCTGACATTGCCGCCTGTCCTCCATCTGCAAATGGTAAGCCGATCGAACTGTAAAGTTACCATCCCGTGTGTAAAACCAAGTCGGTGTATCCTCCGACTCAGGGTCATCCAGGTGGATCTGTAGGATCAGCTCGGCGTCACATTGCAAGAATGCTTCGCGGACAGCGCTCTCATCCCATCCCCCAGTCTCCCAATCAATAAAGTCGATGACTCGGGTGAATTCTCCCATACTTCTCGGGTTCGCAATCGGCCTAAACGACAAGGGCCTTGGGATCCATCTATCTCCCCATGCGTATAGGTTGGCTCCATTTCCAACCGTCCAGTAAACCCCTCTCTCCAGAACCCTCCTTGCACTAATCAAACTCCTCCAGACATAGCTCGGATTGCCTCCCACACTAGCCTCAAGGAAAGACGAGTGAGGGAAGTACCGCGCTTTAAGGAGTCTCGAGAGAAGTGCTTCCGGTTGAGTCATGATCCTCCAGCCCATCTTGGCCAAAAGAGCGAGATTGAACATCTCCATATCGCGGAAGCCCATTCCCCCTTTTTCCTTCGAGTGGCTCATTCTTTTCCACGATAACCAGTGCATTTTCTTTCCGCTCTCTCCATCTCCCCACCAAAAATCACACATCATCTTCTCTATTTCGTGACACATGTAGCTTGGCAAGAGGAAGCATGACATAGTGTACATTGGGATCGACTGCACTACCGACTTGATCAATACCTCCTTGCCCGCTCTCGAAAGAGTCCTCGCCTTCCAGCCCTTAATCTTCTTCCAAATTCTGTCCCTTACTCCATTAAATATAACTTTTTTTGATCTACCTATCATCGTGGGCAGCCCCAAATATTTCTCATGCTTTTCCACCTCCACAACACCCAATAATCCCTGAATCTCCTCTCGGACCTCAGCACTCACATTCCTGCTAAAAGATAGTTCAGACTTCGCAAAGTTTACCTGTTGTCCAGACGCTTCTCCATAGATACGGAGCATGTTCACAATTTCTGATCCCTGTTGACAGTTTGCCTTTGCAAAAAGAATACTATCGTCCGCAAAGAATAAATGAGAAACAGTCGGAGCCGATGGAGCAATTTTGATGCCCTGCCACTTCCCCTCCTCCTCGCACTTTCTGATAAGACCTGAAAATGCCTCAGCACATAACAAAAATAAGTACGGTGAAAGGGGATCACCTTGTCTCAACCCCCTCTCAGGCACAAATGTCTGCGACGGAGATCCCCCAACGAGTGTAGCAAAAGTCACCGACGTCACACATCTCATAACTAATCTCCGCCAGTCTTGGTGAAAACCCATTTTTTCCATGCAATGGTCCAGAAAGCTCCACTCTACTCTGTCATATGCCTTCGCCATATCAAGCTTGAGCGCCATGTATCCCTTCTTTCCCTTCCTCCTGTTCTTCATGTAATGGAAGATCTCAAAAGCAGACAATACATTGTCCGTAATGAGCCTTCCGGGTACAAGCGCGCTCTGACTCGGAGATATCACCTTGCTAAGACACACCTTAAGACGGATCGTGAGCATTTTGGATATGATCTTAAACAACACATTACATAAGCTTATCGGCCGAAGATCTTTCATCCGAAAAGGGGCCGAGACCTTCGGTATCAAAGCTATGTACGTGTGGTTAAGACCCTCCGGAAAAGGGGCACCAGCCAAAATATCTAAAATAAACTTTGTAATCTCAGGACCCACAATATGCCAGTACCGTTGATAAAACAGTGCTGACATACCATCAGGCCCTGGGGATTTCGTAGGATGCATAGAGAATAGGGCAGATTTTACCTCCTCACCAGAGAATGGACGTAGGAGCTCCAGATTGTCTTCCTCCGTGAGCGTTTGCGAAATTCCTTGAGAAGCCGACTCAGGAAGAGCACTCGGATTTCACTTGAAAAAATTTTCAAAGTAATTCACCGCAACCCCAGCCATCCCCTCTCGACTCCTCCATTCCATTCCCTCCTCGTCCACAAGTCGAGTCAAGGCATTCCTCTTGTTCCTCCCATTTGCTTTCATATGGAAGAATTTTGAGTTCCTATCCCCCCACTTGAACTCATTTGCCTTTGCCCTCTGAAACCAAATCAGTTCTTCCTCCTCCATCAACCTCTCCTCCTCCCTCTCCAAAGCTCTTCGTCGTTCCACTACATCCCCCGTTATGCCCCTTTTGTGTATCTCGCGCAACTGCTCCCTCACCCTCTTAAGTTTCTTCAATACATTGCCAAACGTCACCCGATTCTAATCCTTTAGATCATCCATACATCTCGAGATCTTTCCCAATACATCCCCTCTTCCCAGCGAGGTACTTGGATTCATCCAACCATTCCGAACCACTTCCTCACTGTCCACATGTTCGGCCCACAACGCCTCAAACCTGGAAGGTTTCTCTCCCCTTCTCTCTTCACCCCAATCCCTCTCTACTTGGAGCTTATACACCATGATCGGGAGATGATCCGATCCCTGTCTCTCAAGGTGCACCGAACTAGTTCCCGGGAACCTCTCTAGAAATTCTTCATTGCACGACACGTAGTCCAGTCGTTCTTGAATGAACTCATCGTTCTTTCGACCGTTATCCCATGTAAACTTTGGTCCCATGAACGGTACCCGACTCAACCCCCCAGCATCAAAAGCCTCTCTCATCCCTTCCATCTCGTCTATCCTAGGAGCCAAGCCACCCACTTTATCCTCCGGGCAAATGATCTGATTAAAATCACCCATACAAAGCCATGCCCCTCGGGGTTCCTGAGCAAGCCGTCGGAGTAACGTCCAAGAGTGATGCTTCTCCCCTCTCTTCGGCCACCCATAAAACCCCGTAAGTCTCCACTTCATTCCACCTCCCTCTTTTACCCAGGCATCAATGTGATGACTCGTATAGGTCTGAATCGATATATCAATCTCCTCATCCCATAACAAACTCAAACCTCCCGACCTACCCACACAATCAACCGTGAAACAATTTTGGAATCCTAGACGGCTTCGAATCTCCTCCATTCGCTTTCTCTCACATCGTGTCTCCATTAGAAACACGATCTTGGGGCCCTCTCTTCTCACCAAGTTGGTGAGTCTAACAACTGCACGGGCCTTCCCCAATCCCCGGCAGTTGTAACTGAGTAGACTCATAATGCTCGGCGAGAGGGGCTCTCTTCCCCTCTCGCCATATCAATCATTTCTACATCAGTCTCACGTCTCGTCCTTTTCCCTCCCTCCTCCATCTCCCTCCCCTCAAGCAACTCATCCACTCCCTCACTGGTTTTCCTTTTTTCTGTTTTTTCGCCCCCTCCCTCTCCCTTAGTCAGACCCATTCTTGCCCTCCTTTTCCATTTTTTTACCTCACCCACCCCTCCCTCACTGATTTTCCCCTTCCCTTTTTCCCCTTCTCCTACTATAGGTTCCTCACTAGCAACTCCTGGCATAATATTGTCCTTTATCCCTTTACTTGTCAAGTCTATGACCTTACCCCCATCTGCACTCCCTCCTTCTATTCCCTCCTCACCATGTTTTCTGTTCAGCTCCCTACTCTCACTCCCCTCTATCGACAGTCCCCTTATGAATCCAACACAGTCACTCCCAAGCTGAGAAAATTCAGTCCCTGTCTCCCTTCTCTCCTGACTCTCACTCTCCTCTTTATTCTCATCATCATTTTGTAAAACTTGAAGCAATGATTTCCTAGCTCCACTATCCCCTTCCTCCCCATTTTTGCCTCCCTCGCCCCTCATATCCCTCCCAGCCCATTTTCCAGCCTCCTCTCCCCCCTCTCGCCCTCTTTGTGCTCTCTCTGGACCTCGCCGCATCGGTGAAGCACGCAACCAATCCCCATACTCATGGTGCTCAAGCTGCCCCTCATTCTCACAGTCCGACTCAACATGGTTTAAACATCCACATAGATAGCAAAAATTCGGTAGCCTTTCGTATTTAAAGTCGACCCAAATTCTTTTACCTTCGACTTTCAGCAGCGCTCCTCTTCGTAACGGTTTTGCAACCTCTACATGAACACGCACTCTAACGAACTTTGCACAACTCTTCAATTCATCTTTATCAATCTCAATTGCTCCCCCATACAATTTACCCACAGCCTGTGCAGTTTCTTCGTTCATCAACTGTATTGGGAGATCATAGACTCGCATCCAGAATGGAACCTTGTCGAACACGATCTTTGATGGCTGTTCTACCCCCGGTTCCTTCATCGCCACCAGAGCCTTGTCGAATGACCACGGTCCTCCCTTCAAGACCTTTTCTTTGTCCCGCTCATCATGAAACTGGAAGATGAACAAGTTTCTTCTCAACTCACGGAATCCAAACCCCTTCTTGAGTCTCCAGGCCCCCTTCAACGTCGCTTGTAGGGCATAGGAATTAAAAGGCCTAGATGATAGAACTGACCCAACCAAGGACATCGAAGCCGATCTTGCCTCCTTATCCGTTTCTCCAGTCTCAATCGCTATCTCTTTCCCTTCTTCCTCTGTCAATACCATATTTCCTTGCCTATCTCTTTCTTTCTCCATCGCAGTGAATTACCTTCAAAACAAGTTGTCCAAATCCGAGTAACAGACTTCCCACGTCGGTGAACCCGCACGCAACACGGCAGGAGTACCTAGGCTCCCACGGCCAATGACCGGAGAGAAGGGAGACAGTCGGTGATGGTCAGGAAACCACCGCCAGGAACCGTCTCGCTGAGTTGCCCTAGGGTTTTCTGAATTCCTTAGGTGTGCTTGAATCATATATCAGTATATCACTAGAATTTTACTATTTTTTTAATTCTACCTTCATATTTATGGTTTTATAGTTTTGCGATCTTCAAATTCCGGGATATGGCCTTAAAATTGGAAATCAAGGCCTTCAAATTGATGATGAGGCCCTTTAAATTGAGAATCGATATTGTGAAAATAAGGGTTACAGACTATGACCTTTAATCGAGTAATTGGGGAGTTTCAATTTCTTATTTTTTTGACCAGAGTTTCAATTTCTTATTGACTTAAATTGGATTCAATTTGTTTGGTCGATTTGGTTATAAGAATTATGGAATCAACTAGTGTTAGGCCAGACCCCGGGTATGTTATTAAAATTTGATATTTATGATTTTTAATTCAAAAGTGTAAAGTTTGTTACTCCCTCCGTCCAAAAATACATGGACTTTTACTATTCATGCACGCTTTTTTAGGAGTTAAAAACTATATAAAATATTAACTTTTTTATTAATTTTTTATAATAATTACAAACTTATTATCAATAAGTTTGTAATTATTAAAAAAAATTAATAAAAAAGTTAATATTTTATATAGTTTTTACCTTCTTAGAAAAGCGTGCGTGAATAGTAAAGGCAATGTATTTTTGGACGGAGGTAGTATTATTTATAGTTATAATTTGATAGATTATATAATGCTAGTAGTATAAAAATTATATCAATACTATATTAATGGTTGTTTATGTTTTTGCAAAAAAAAATGATATGCTGTATTTATAAGGGATTATTTGAAATAAAACCGATAATCTAAAGAGATGTATTTATAGTGGAAATAATACGAAGAGATGATGAAAAAAGAATATGAATATACTTTTAGTATAAGAATTGTTTGAAAAATTGAATGACATTGTGAATTACCATTGCATGAAAAATAATTTAAAAATAGGTGAAATGATTCGGCAAGGAAAAGAATAACTTGTTAACCCAAGCACTAACCCTCTAATAACTTGATCAAGCATACACATATTTGGTGTGGCATTTAAAGGGTTCTTTAATTCGTTTATCGTTTTTTTTTTTTTTGAACCGGAAAAAATTTGACTGTTGACAGAGCCAACTAGCCAAGAGCATCCTTACGGATGATACTGCACAAGACAACGTCAGGGGGAAAGGTCAAGCCAGAGAACGCAAAATCTAGATGAGATAGTCGATCAGCAGCTTGATTGCCTTCCCTAAATACATGTGAAACCTCAAATTCTGGAATCATATTCAGTGCGCATAGAGAGTCGGATAGGAGCATCTCTATTTCTCCACTGCAAGACATACCTGCCTTGAGGCTTTTGATAATACTAAGATTATCACTGTGATGCATAAAATCTGCATCGTAGTTGATCGATCTTGATCATGCCCTCAACCTGAACCCTAGCCTGCAAACAAGAACGAACGAGGTCGGGGCGGGGCTTGTCTCCCCCGTAGGACCCTCCGACGCTCAAGTCAGTTCCCTCGTATTTATATTAGTCGAGCAGAAATGAAACGGTCATGGCCATTAATTCAAGGAATTCGAATAGTTTTGATATTTAATAAAAGAAACCGTTACCGTACTGATGTCGGTTGAGGAATTAAATATAGGAAACGGTCGATACATTTATGCGGGTCATCACAATAGGATAGGCGGTAATTGACAAAAGACGGAACTGCCCATGTATCGTAATTGGCAATTGTGATGCATACATCGCCAATTACGGCCACCGGAAATCGCCAATTACGGCCACCGGACATCGCCAATTACGGCCACCGGAAATCGCCAATTACGGCCACCGGAAATCGCCAATTACGGCCACCGGAAATCGCCAATTACGGCCACCCAAAACCACCGCTCAAGGCCAATCAATCGCCAACTCGCCATTTACGGCCAATGATTCACCGTTTTTTCGGGCTTCCTTCATCATTGAGACATGATGAGGAAACCCGAGGGGCAATTGTAAGAGGGAAAATCCCGAAATCACGATACAGGGGCAGTTCCGTCTTTTGTCAATTACCGCCTATCCTATTGTGATGACCCACATAAATGTATCGACCGTTTCCTATATTTAATTCCTCAACCGACATCAGTACGGTAACGGTTTCTTTTATTAAATATCAAAACTATTCGAATTCCTTGAATTAATGGTCATGATCGTTTCATTTCTGCTCGACTAATATAAATACGAGGGAACTGACTTGAGCGTCGGAGGGTCCTACGGGGGAGACAAGCCCCGCCCCGACCTCGTTCGTTCTTGTTTGCAGGCTAGGGTTCAGGTTGAGGGCATGATCAAGATCGATCAACTACGATGCAGATTTTATGCATCACAATCACCTTCAATGCAGATACGCGGGATTTTTAATTCAACAGCTTTGAGAACGCCTTTCCACAAGCCAAAGCATTCAGATCCAATTGCAGAAGCGAGTGGGGAAGAGCCGGATTCAGCATATCTTGTACTACCCTGACAATCCCTGATAATGAATCCATAAGTTCCTAGATTGTCAGAAGAAAAGGCTCCATCAAAATTTAGTTTGCACCAGTTTTCTCTAGGTTTTTCCATTTTATGACTCTTTTCCTGGTCTTTGCTGGTTTAAGCGTTTTGTTTCCTGTATCCTTATCCATGCTTAAGTCATCCATTTTTGCTTTTTCCCAGTTAGTTAATTGCTCTTTTATAAATGCTGCTATTGTTTTTGGGTTGGCTTTGATTTTATCAAAAAGAGCCTTGTTTCTGAAATACCATAAGCACCACCAGGTAGTGGCAAGAGATGAGAATTCTGATTTACTTAAAGAAGCGTGGAGAGCGCACAGTATTTCGGTTATGTTGTAAGTGGTGTTGTAAACTCTTTGGAGGGTGTTGTAGATTTTAGGGAATAGATGTTGTAGTGTAATTGATGTTTTTGGGCAATGGAATAATAAATGGTCTATATCTTCGAAGTTCATTCCACATGAAGGGCAGTCAGTGGGTATACCCACACCACGGCAGGCTAGTTTAGCGGATGTTGGTAGGCCATTTTTGGAGATGCGCAACAAGAAATCTTTGATTTTTGGGGACACATCCAACTTCCATATCCAAAAGAGCTCCGAAACTGAGTGGTTTTTTGTTTTGTTTATTAGTTCCAAGGCTGAGGCCGTTGAGAACCATCCGTTTTTACTGGGGGCCCAGTATAGCCGATCTTGCTGGATGTGTTTTGGGATTGGCGTTTGTGTTATGTTTGTCAACATTTCTCTACTGATCTGGTTGTTTAAGGTGGTCTGTAGTTTACTTATGTCCAAAGTTTGATTCTCAAGAATAAAGTTTCCAACTAAAAGGTTCGTGTCAATTGAATCTGTTGTTGTAGCTTGTGCCAGTAGGGGGGAGTCCCTCATCCACTGATCTTTCCAGAAATTTATGGATTTTCCATTAGCTATTCCCCATCGTAGCCCTGTTTTAAAGAGGGGAATTAGGGAGGTCAGTTTTGACCATTGCCAAGATACATTTCCTTTTTTCTCATAATTGAGAATTTGTGTATCTTTTAAATATTTCTGGGTTACAAGTTTAACCCATGGGTTTTCTGGCTCCGCTAGTAATTTCCAGAGGAGTTTGAGTTGGAGTGCTTTATTCATGTCTTCTTATAGGCGAAGACCTAGGCCCCCATTAGATCGAGATTTACAAATCTTGAACCAGTTAATAAGAGGCCTGTGTTTAGGGCCTTTGTTCCATAAGAAATTCCTATTGATCTTATCTAGTTCTTTATGTATATATGATGGGAGAAGGAAGCACTGCATAATATGTAAGGGTTTAGCGGCAAGATTGGATTTGATAAGTGTACATCTTCCTGCTTGCGAGAGATTGTTTGCTGTCCATTTTGTTAGTTGGGCTCTGCTAGATTTTGTGATATCTTCAAAGGTTGAATTGGAGACTTTGCCAGTGATGACCGGACATCCTAGGTAGATTCCCAAATTAGTCGTGTAAGGAATCTGGAGTTCATTCTTTATTGTGTTTTTTATTACATTCTCCACATTTTCTGTTGTGAAGAAAGCAGACTTGTGGTAGTTTATACGTTGTCCCGAATGGTAGCAGAAATTCTGGGTGATAGCATTGATTTGGTCACAGGCAGTTTTGGTGGCAGATGCAAAGATGATTATGTCGTCGACAAAGGCCAGAAAAGGTACCTTAAAGGAGGATCGTTTGATTGAGATTCCAAGATGACTACGTTGCTGGTCCATTTCGGATTGTAGTCCACGGGCAAGGACTTCAGAGACCAATAGAAATAGATACGGTGACAACGGGTCTCCTTGACGAAGGCCCTTTGATGGATTGAATAGGTTAGTTGGTTCATTGTTGACCAGAACCGAGTAGGATACTGTTGTAATACATTCCTTAATCCAACAACAGAATTTGTTGCAGAAACCAAATTTCTCCAGAATGGTGAGCAAAAATTCCCAACGAACCATGTCAAAGGCCTTTTCCATGTCTAGTTTGACTGCCATCCAACCGGATTTCCCTTTTTTGTGTTGAAATGAGTGAAATATTTCATTGGCAATCAGGATGTAATTATCTTGGATTGATCGCCTTGCGATGAATGCACTTTGTAACGGGTGAATAAGTTTTGGTAGGATTTGTTTTAGCCTATTCGCTAGAATCTTGGATATTATTTTGTATATGGTTGAACAGAGGCTTATGGGCCTGAAGTTGTTTGTAGTTTGTGGATTATCACATTTGGGAATTAGTGTGATAAATGTGTGGTTGATTTGTTTGAGGATTCTCCCACTCGAAAAGAATCCCTTAGTGGCCTTTATGACAGAAGGACCAACTATGTGCCAGTAGGTGCGGAAAAAACCTGCAGGATAGCCATCCGGGCTCGGTGATTTATCTCTAGCAAGAGAAAAGACGGCACACTTGACCTCTGAATTCGAGATTGGTTGTGTTAGCCAGTCATTGTCAGTTGTGGTTAATGCGGGTGATATGTTATCCAAGAGGCTACAGGAACCTTGGGGCTGGGAGGTGGCCAAGTATCGCCCTTCGAAGTCTTTCTTGATTTCATCTCGAATTAACGGAACAGAGTCTAAGGCAGTGCCATCCTTGGTGATAAGGTTTTTTATTATGTTTCTGTTTCTTCGTCCCGTGGCAACACGATGGAAATACTTGGAATTAGTATCCAGATTTTTAATGTGGGTTCTTTTCGCTCTTTGTCCCCAATATGTCTTTTGGAAGTTTATCAAGTTGTTGTATTTGTTTAGAAGACGCTGATGCCTCCTCTCTATATTTTCATCATACTTTGTGAGCAACTGTGTTTGTAGCCGTAACATTTCTGATTCCGTGGTGGCAATTTGTGCGAACACGTTTCCAAAGGTTTTCTTACTCCAGACTTTACTTTTCTTTTTAAGCTCTTGGAGTCGTTTAATTAGTTTGAAGAGATGTGAGCCCGAGGGATTTAACCGCCAAGCTTGCTGTACTATCTTCTCGTATTCTTTGTGTTTTGTCCAGGCTAATTCGAACTTGAAGGGCTGCATTATTGGTAGTTCATTAGGCAATAGCTCAAGGGTTATTTGAGAGTGATATGATGTTGTGAACGCATGATTCTTGGTGGTTAAGTGCGGGAGGATTGCATATATGTTTTTATGAACCAGAAAGCGGTCCAGTTTTTCATAAGTGTTGTTTTCAGCGTGTGAACTTTTGCGCCAAGTGAACTGGTTCCCAGTTGTTGGAAGATCTATTAAATCATGTTTTAGTATGAAGTCGGTGAGTCTAGAGCATCTAGCCATTGTGGGGGTTGCCCCTCCAGATTTGTCAGAAGGGAATAGGATATCGTTTAGATCACCATCTATAATGCATGGATAGGAGCTGGCTTGAATTAGAGAAGATATTTCATCCCAAAAGGCTGATTTTTGATGTTGGTGCGGTGGTGCATAGATAAATAATATTGTGAATGTTATGTTTTGGTTAGCACTATGGTATGCAGATAGGATATATCTGTCACCTGATGATATGATTGTGAATGTATCTTTATTTAGGTGAGATGATTTCCAGAGTAGGCAGAGGCCACCCGAGAGGCCTTGAGACGGACAAAAGCGAAGGTTGTCAAAGCCAATACTACGCCAGTGAGAATCTTTAGGGGGGGTTTGGAGCTTAGTTTCTGCTAAAGCTAGGATTTGAATGTGTTCGGCTTTACATGTTGAGTCTATCTGAGTCCATACGTTTTTCCGAGCTAGGACCCGTATATTCCAATAGCTGACTTTCATGTAATTATCTTATTTTGAATCTGGGTAGCTAGGAGGTATTGCTTTCGCAAAAGAGTTAGCCCTATAGCCAGGACCAGGATCCAATAAAAGCATATGAGAAGCCTTGCCATATGCTTGTTCAATTGAATTGGTTGATTGCATCCTACCTTAGGAGAAGACGAGCCTGTTACTAATCGTTTAGTTTTCCTTAATGGTTTGTGTGTGTGGACAGCAATTGTTAAGAAATCCCATTCATGGAGGCGCTTGCATGTTTGTTTCGGATCCTGTGGGTTAGTAGCAACCATAGAATGAGATGCTTCAGACACCTTGATAATAGCAAAATTCCCAAACAAAGAACGTTTGTAATGCTTTAATAATACAATAGTGACATGTAAAAGAGCTAACTTTATACAAATTTTATAATTTGAAGAGTAGAAGGTATGTATACAAGCTTGTAGCTGATACAAAAGTTTTGATGAGCTGAGCCAAGTAGCAGCCAACCAAGAGAGTCGAAACAAAAAGTTAGAGTCTTCACATTTGAGAGAGCTGTAGGAGGGCTGAAGTTGAGCTCGACGTCGAGGAAGCATCCCCCCAATTGGTAATTTGAATCTGATAAGCGAGGTTATTTGCTGATGAGTGAATAAGAGTACCTCGGATAAACACATTGGGGTTAGTAATTGCATGTATGTTTTTTGCAACAAGACCCAATAGGGCATTAGCATTAGATTGATCATATAATACAAGGGCTTCATGAGCCGATCAGAGGTGAGTTTGGTCCATAATATTGCAAAAACATAAGGAGCCCTAAAGAGCCTATCAAACAGGATGCAATCAGACTGAGCCATAGCTGTGGTTTTGAATTTGGTGAGCTGAGTATCAAAGGCGTGAATGTTAATTCTTCCTTTTCCCAGGCCTTTATTAGAAGGCTTGGAGGGAGTGAGGTTCGGTTGGGTGTTACCCGAGGGTGTCTCAGTTAGTGATGAGCATGAGTGGGTGTCACCCGAAGGTTTCCCAGTGGGTAAGGGGTGAGATTGGGTGTAATCCGAAGGATTCCCAGTAGCAATCCTTCTCTGAAATGGTAAAGAGGTTGGTTTATAAATTCCAATTCGTTTATCGATTTGCAAATGGAAGCTATAACACTTGCAGAATTGAAGGGGTCAATAGTGATTGACCCTTAACAAATAAGGGTATTATTTTCCAATTGAAAGGGACAAGACCAGGCCACGGTCAGTTGCAAGACCAAGCCTTTTCGGACAGCAAGGGAATGGTTCAGCAAGGGAATGTTATTGTGGAAGTAGTGGAATTGGCGAATTGCACATACACTCGGGTACTGGATACTTGGCGACATCGCGGCCAGCTTTGATGGTACTGATTTCGGGTTGCCCAAGTGATTCTTAGTGCAACTGCTTGAAGATTTCGTTGAATTCCGCTTCAGGATGAGAAGAGTTGACGATGTAAGGAAGCATATGCCTCTTGGTGGGCGTTATGTACTTCTTGTGTCATGTGGTTGCCCTTTGTCCCTGCACCATGTGTTCAGATACCAATGAGAATACGAAGCTTCTTCACTAACCTCTTTTGAGAACATTGTTGAAAGAAGCAACGTACCTGAAGGGCATGATCCATGTTGCCTCCATGAGATGCCATGAAGACGTCGTTATTCTCACAAACGATGTAATCAATGGCAGCCATGATGGATGCACTGTCTGCATAAGGCTCCAATTCACTAGGCAATGCCAATTCTTCCTTGTAAAAATGAGGGAATTCGTTTGTGAGGGAAAACAGGACTTATTTCCCGCTGATAGGCTTCCCTCCGGCCCAAAAAATCCTCGCACTTTTAGGCGCCCCGAGTGCTTTAAGCAGCCTGCATAATCCCATCACATAACATGATAAGTTTAGTTTGTTTAGCATCAAATGTGAATGAACTAAGTTTGCAAAAGGGAATTGAAACTCACCAAGCAACCTCAAGGGCATTGAGAGGGCAGAGCCCAGCGAGCTTTCTCTCATGAGCAGTCATATTTGATCTAGCGGTCAAAAGCTCGGGATGACGCAACCTCTCATTCTCTATCAATTCGTCATACTCGTCACTCAAACCGGGAGAACAGCCAGTTCTGACCCAGACATCACTTTCCAACCGCAAATGCAAAGCAAGGTAAGGTCCTTGGCTTTGAAATGTGGGGCGCAAACCTCAGCGCGTGAAATGCAACCTTAACCACAATAACATAGCAGCAAAGATTCATCAGTATTTAGAATCAAAGTTTGGACATGTCATGGAATTGGAAGACAATTAGACATGAAAAAATCCCTACACCAGCCAAGTTGACTTTCGTAGCAACTACACAGCTGACTAATGGCAACATACAAATCACATTACACACAACAAATTAATCTGAAAACTGTGCATAGGTAACCTGATTTCATGACAACAAATTAATCTGAAAACTGTGCATAAAGGAATGGTAGCAGCGAAGGAAAGTGAGCTGGGGATGAGAAAATGAACAGACTGATCAGAACAAAATAATAGGTTAGTCTAATTTCCTTGATAATAACTATGAAAAATCACCACTGTCTAATTTTTCATATGACATAAAAATGAAAACATATTAATTATCTTTAAAAAGTTATGCAGTATAAAACTCCATCAAGGAGGAGCATTCTTTTAATCTTAAAATAAGCCATCAAGGAGGAGCATTCTTTTTTCAAATAATGCAAGGCATGGTGGTTATTCGGCCAAAAGTGGATGCAAAATACAGAGTGATTACATTACCTTGCAAGACATATGTGTCTTGAAGCTGGGCCAATTTCAACAAAGATTTGGGATAGTCTTCAACAGAAGGGGAAAAAAAAGAGCAAAGAAAAAGCCAATATGGACAATACCAAAGTTTTGATGAAGTATGAAGTCTCAATGAGCACATTGTTTCAACTTGGAGAAGAGATATAGAGATCCAAAAAATGAAAGAAGCCACATTGATACAACAGAAGAAAGGAAGGGAACACCATTTACAATCAAGAAGGAATATGCATATTCTACAAACAATATCAACTAACTGTCCAAATTCATGATTGACAACCATTATACTTCAAATCAGCCCAAAGTTCCAAACTAAACATTTTTAACTTGAGATATGATAGTAGTCAAAGTTCACCAACTAATAAATTGTATCTTCTATTTCTGTTATTCTATTTCTGTTATTTGCTATAATGTTTAGTTATATGTTATTCTATTTCTTAGTTTTTTTTTAGCTTTATAAATTATATCTTCTAATATAGCTACACTATATTGCTCATCTGGAAAAACCTGCTCAAAGAGGATGGACGAAAAGATCAAAATATCATATAGCTTAGTGATTTCAGGGCTCACTATGCATATATAAGCAAGGAGAAGAGTCCTTGAGAATCTTCTCGAAAATGCTTAAACAGGTTTAATGCCAGATAATGTTGTTTACAGTTTACCTGAGTGTCTTGAGTGCGTGCAGGCACTCAAGCCTTGTCCAACTTGTCCAAGAGGGTATTCAGTGCTTCGAGCAGATGAAGGTGGAGCCTGGAATACAGCCCAACATCCAACACTATGGCTGCATTGTGGACCTCTTAGGACGATCAGGGAAGTCCGATGAAGCACTTGAGTTTGTCAGTAGTATGCCAATGGAGACAACTTAGATATGATGAAACCAGTGGAAACATTACCCCAAAAAAACCAAAACAGCAACAGAAAAATAGACAAACCGAAATGAAATTCATTCAAGTTGAAAATAAAAAAGAATAGCCAACAACAATTTCAATTTAAATTTTACTTACCTTAAACAGATCCTATAATACTAAGAAATCAGAAGAATCAAACATACCTCCTCAATCATTCTAAAAACCTCAACTACAGATAAAGCAAATCAAAGTAATCCTATTCCTTTTCATTCCTTCATGAAACCAGAAAAATAACAAATTAAAGACCCCATAGTGCATCTCCATAAATAGAGTTTTAGGCATTATGTTTTGATTTGGGATTCATTCATAGAAAACATCCCCAAAATGAACGCATCATGTACAGAAATTAACACAGTTGCTCACAGATTAAACATTTTCAAATTCCAACCACGTGAATAATAATGGAATACAAGCAATCAATTATCCCCATGATGAAATTGAATCCCGGGACAAATGAGAAAATTAGGGTTTGACCTGGAAAAGCATTGTGAGCTTATCAGATGGGGAAAACCGGGACCGAAACCATCCGGTCAACCTCCGTGGCACCCGCACCCTCCACGGCGGCGGCAGATTCATCCGGTTCTGGAATTGCGGTCTCATCCCCAGCGAACCTCTACAGTGTCCGTTTGAGCTTGTGGGTGGCTCTCAGAGGAGGGAAACTATTGATGAAAACATCTTTCTTTTCGAGGGGAGAGGAACAAAGATGGAGTTTCAGAGGAGGTGATTGATGGTGGGAGTGCGATGGAGGCTCTGCAAATTGGGCGGAGATGGTTGAATGTTGACACTGAAGCCATGGTAAGAGCAACGATTTCGTCTTTTCTATCCTCTATCCACTCCCGCTGGAATTTCGTCTTATCTATCCTCTATCGATCTCCTCTGTAATTGCCCAAATCGCCTTTATGTCTAAAACCCTAAAATTACATCAACATGTCTAGAATGAAGAAAGAGAAACATGGAGAGAGGAAGGAGAAATATAATAAACAGTTGAGAGATTTTAAATAAGACATCGATTTTGAGAAGCGCTTCTCTTGGAATTTTTGTAACTGGAAAGAGACGAGTGGAGCAGTTTTTGGATCATGGAGGAGTTATTAGAACGTGGGAGAAGAAGTGGGTGGATGATTTGGCAAGATGACGCGGTATAAATTAATTAGGTGGATGCTTTGTATTGGTCAAAAAGAAAATGGGAAAATAATAGGTTAATGTGGCATACCTCATTTTTTGATATGTGGATCCGAGACCTCTTGTGAAGCTACGTAGGAGGTGAGTGCTTCTGCTTTTAGGTGTAATATAGATTTTTTTTTTTTGGTTAAAAGGAGAGGCGGCGCTCTCCGCGCATCTAGTCGCGCTTTTATTAGAAAGAAAAGGCTAAGTAGTCCTCAAGCGGGGGATAGTCCCGACCCCTTACATCATCATTCAACAAACTAAAAGCACCCTCAGGCGGGTCAAGCAATACAATTAAATCATAGTTATAATCAAAAGCTAAGCTAGCTAAGTGGTCCGCGACGCAATTAGCTTCACGAAACACATGTCGGAACTGAATAGCCCAGTTCCTACGCAGAAAGCCTTGACACTTACTAACAAGGCTGGCCAACGAGTGGCACCGTGGCAACTCTTTGCCTATGAGGGTAGTTACAAGTTGTGAATCCGTCTCCAGAATCACAGACCTATAACCACCCTCCCAGGCAAGCTTGAGTCCCTGTAACACTCCCCAAAGCTCGGCTTTCGGGACTGTACAGTTGTCAATGTTCATAACAAACCCACGGTTCCACTCGCCGACACTGTTCCTAAGCACACCGGCTGCCGTGGCATGGCCATCCCCTCGCACCGCACCATCAGTGTTAACTTTTATCCATTCCGCTCTAGGCTTCTCCCACACCACCTGCACTTCTCTTCTAATCACTTCACTTGAGGACTTCGTAATCTTTCTCCAGGCTTTGCTGTACTCTTCAACTTGGGTTGTGATGAAATTTTTTTTCCCCCTGCCATTTCTTTCGGTTGAAGATCCAATCGTTGCGCCACCTCCCAAGCCACCACAGAGTACCTGCAAAAACATCTTTCCACCGAATATTTCTAAACATCATAGAGTTATTGAGTATGTTACCTCGAATCCAGGCGGCGAACGGAGCGTTAAAGAACTCTCTGTCATGCCTAGTGGCACCAAGCTCTTTCCACAATTGCGCAACTTCCCTTGCAGTCCCTAAGACTATCCACAATGGTTTTGTCTATAATGTATACATTTGCACATAGTGTGTAAAATACACTTTACTTTTTGGTATTTTGCTCCAATGGTCAAATGTGTATTTTTTACACACCATTCAAATACAATT
This sequence comes from Persicaria maculosa, assembly GCA_963922045.1. Classification (NCBI taxonomy): domain Eukaryota; kingdom Viridiplantae; phylum Streptophyta; class Magnoliopsida; order Caryophyllales; family Polygonaceae; genus Persicaria; species Persicaria maculosa. The sequence goes on along the minus strand of OY998256.1, from coordinate 10,559,259 downwards.
AATTTAAAACAAAAAAGAAAACAAAAATCATAAAAAACACACCAATAAGATTGTCTTGCTTTTAGAAAAAGTTTTTGCACATGGGGGAGGTGATGTGCTCAAATTTGCACATCACATGCTCAAATATACACATTTGCACACTCCAAAAGCAACCAATGGAGCTAAAAAATGTCCAAAAATGCACATTTAGACATTTGCACACAACCATTGGAGTTAGTCTAAGGAGATGCATAAGAAATTCCTCTTCTTCATGGCAACACTGACATAGCGCCGACGTAGCCAAGTGCCTCCGGACCCTCTCCTCGTTAGAGAGCACCGCCCCTCTCACACATCTCCAAGCAAACACCCGGATCCTTTCCTGCGTTTTCAGACCCCAGATGTTGTTGTACACTTGTCGATCCACCGTGTGCAGCTCCTTATTACCGGTCACCAGATCATAAGCCGACGACATAGTGTACTTCCCATTGTCCGAGAGCGCCCAACACATCTCATCCCTCGCATCCCCATCCCCGACGTCGACACCGGACAATGGAATGAGTGTTTCAGGGGGAGTTTCCCCGCCATTTTCTCCCAGTTCCAATGCCCACCATCCGTCCAGTACTCAGCTGTCACGTCCCCTTGTTCTTCGATCGGGATATCCACCAGCGCCAATTGAATGAGCGATCTGTCACACACCCATCTATCCAGCCAGAACTTAACATCTTTGCCATCTCCAACCACCCATTTCGTGCCCTGCTCCACCACTCTAGCCGCCCCAATTTGCAAGCTCCGCCACATGTGAGACTTCGCCGTCACCGTAGCTCCCGTGCCCCGGACATACATACTCCTCATAACCTCCACCCAAAGCGTGTTATCCTCTGTCACGAACCGCCAGGCAAGCTTACCCAACATGGCGATATTCAGATCGGCCATATGCCGCAGCCCCAACCCTCCCAGCTCCTTCGGCAAACACAGCTCGGCCATACTACTATTGATGATAATGTTTTCCGTCCGCCACTTGCTTCTTTTCAGATTTGCACTTTTTTTTGTACTTGAAAGCTTTGCTTTTGATCGATAATTTGATGCCAAATTCTTAAGCTGTTGCAAATTTCGGCATAAGATAGCCATTTTTCTTACTACTCAGTTGATCCTTCTATCTTCTTCTATCTCTTTTATCTTTATATGACATCACATGAATACTGATCTTTTTAGCCCTTTTCACAAATTAAGCGCCGATTTTTATTATGTACTTCAATGGATTTTAAGGGCCAAATGTATGCTTAAGACAATGGTAATCTGTAAGATGAACAATTAGTTTTAGCGTGGTGGTACAAAGACTGGCTTCTTTGCTGGATTAAGGATATGATTTGAACACTCGGTCACATTTTTTTTCTTCTGACAAGGTAAAATTGACCTTATTCAATATGGTAAGATGAGGATTTTCTACCTGATAATTAAAATTGGTGAAATTGCTAAATGAGAAAGAATGTAAGATTCAAGCGGGCAATGGAGGATGATCAATGGTGTTAATGCTAATTTGAAATATGACCCTTATTGCTTTGATTTTTTGTATTTGATGGGTAATAGGGACGATTAAAGCCTTTAATCGTCCCTTAGTTTTAGTTGTGATCCTAATTTGGTTTATGAAAATGCAGTTTTTTGCAATCGAGAGAGCAGAGTATTAACGTATTAGACTCCTTTGGACTTGTAGTCAATAAGATATGAGCTACTAACTTCCATAGTTAAGATATCTGAGCAAGTAGTCAATAAGCTATGAGCTACTAACTTCCGCAGTTTAGATCGCCTTCTTCCGTTCTGACTTATAGGTACCTCTTCCCATCCAAACATATACCTCCGACTCACATTCAAAGGGTCTGCATTTGATGCCATCAAGAACTCAGTAAATCTGTGCTGGAAATGGATCTTACTAATGGGAAATGTTGGGGTTCTTCATCTCAGGTTTGCTTAATCTTCACAACAAGCTTTTAGATTTTTCAGCTTATCAGATAGATAATTGTTTTCTTGATCTTCCATTTTTTGTGTGTTTGAAGGACTCATGGAGAACTGTATTGCTGTTAGCATACCAAAGCCTTGGTGTTGTTGTCTATGGTGACTTAAGCATCTCCCCTTTTTATCTGTTTAGGAGCACATTTGCTGAAGACATCTAACATTCAGAATCTAATGAAGAAATTTTTGGTGCCCTCTCCTTTGTCTTCTGGACTCTTACCCTCCTCCCTCTCTTCAAGTATGTCTTCATAGTTCTCCGAGCGAGATGAATTACTAAGGTACAGATTCAACCTCATGCAGATTAAGCACTGGTACGTACTACCAACTTATATGTCCAACTCGCAATCTTTTCAGACCTGGTTGAGGTTACAAAGCGCTTGGAGATAGATTTGAGTTGTCCCTCCTGGATGCGGAGGCCTTATTTAGATGTTCAAGAAGCCCTTTTAAGGTGATTGTGTCATCTAATGTCTATGTAAATGGCTAATGAAGATAACCCTCTAAGATAGTCATGTACATGGGCAAACTCCTATTTTGAAAGTAGTGTCATTAATGGATGGCCAAGTACCGATTTTGAAATAGCTAGAATGCAAAGTATTTTTGAAATGTTATATTGATAATGCAATTTGGGTACAAAAGACATGTATGCATTATTAAAGGGGTACTCAAAGAGATGAGGAATTACATAAGTTATTATTGATGATTTAAATACAATATTTTACTGATTTTTCTTGAATCTTTTGTGACATGATTCGCCAAATGAGTTCATATCTTTGATATAATAAGATTATACTTCTATGTATTAGAAAATCACATATAATAATATTATATAATTTTTTTTTAAATCCCGTGCGTCATGCAGGGGTACTGCACTAGTAATAGTATATGAATAAAGTGAAGGAAAAGAAATAATTTTGAATAAGAATATTATATGATTTTAATTAATTTATTCAAGATCGCTTTTAACCTTTACTCTTTCCTTCTTTGTACCTTTATATAAATAATGAAATTAACATTCTGCTAACCTTTAATTCATCAATTGTGTCACAATTCAAGCCTATTTTGGTTTTAAATATTTTGATTTTTGTTCTTAAATGTATAGTATATTAGTATGATTATCTTTCCTATGTTTTTGTTATTGTCTAGAAGTTCATCACATTAATACTCGTCCGAGAAACATTCAATATTTCCCTGACGAGTACTATATTCTATACATCATTTAAAATACATTGATTAATATGATAATATCCGAAAAATAAGATTAGTTTACTTCGACTAATATTAAAAATCTCGTGCGTAGCGCACGGGGTCTAGGCTAGTTGTAGGATATTTGTAAATGCAAATTAGGATATTAAAATTGGAAATTAGGGGTTAACCTTTAATTTTTCCTGTCAAAAGAAGTCAGTTAGCCCAACTGATCAAAACTAAATTAACTTGACCAATTAAGTAAAATTTGAACAGAAATAAATGGATTTTGAGGAGCTAAAATGGATTTCAATGCAATAGAAAGACAAGAGGGGAGAATCTGAAAATATAATCTGTAGAATCTTGCAAATATAATAATTCAAATGTAATCATGAATATAAAGTCATGCAAATATAATTATTCATACATAATCAGTAAAACTTATATAGAGTAATTCATATTTTAATCATTCATATAAGTTTCATATACTTGTAAAACTTGCTGATTTTATACATGCATATATAATCATTCATATAAGTTTTGTAACTTAGGTACTGATTTTATAACTTAGGTACTGATTTCTAAAAGTTTTCAAAGTACTGATTTTTATTTTTATGATTTATAAGTTATAAAACTTACTGATTTCTAAAACATACTGATTTCTAAAAGTTGTCTGATTTCTAAAAGTTTTAAAAGTTGTTTTAAAGGTTTTATAAGTTTGAAAAGTTTTCAAAGTTCTAAAACTATAACTGAGTTATAAGTTTTAGTTTTATAAGTTATAAGTTTTGGTTTGATAAGTTATAAAACTTACTGATTTGAGTGATTTCTAAAACCTTCCAAGGAATACGGAGAGGAACTTCAAGGAATACAGAGAGCAAAGCCTATTTTGCTTGGAAGTATGATTGCCATATGCACTTCCAAGCCGAATATGGCAGTCGTACTTCCAAGCCGAATAGGCTTTGCTCGATTTCTTCTCCAGGAACTCTTCCATGGGATCTCCTTTTCTCGATTTCTTCTCCAGGAACTCCTCAATGGGAACTCCTTTTCTCGATTTCTTCTCCAGGAACTCCTCAATGGGATCTCCTTTTGGAAGTTCATAATACACCTAGAAGCAAGCAGGTCACAATTAATCTTATACAGATGTGTGAAATATAAGTAAAAATTAATGACAGTATGCATCTCATTAACAAATTTTATTTAGAATGATAGCATATATGCATATTTTCAGAAACTGATCCAAATGCCAGAAATCTTGATGTGTAAACAAATTTTTGTAAACAAGTAACTTACAAAAGTTTTGTAAACAAATTTTGATGTGTAAACATAGGTATACAAGTAAACATAAAGCATGAGTTAAATCTTGATGTGTAAACATAGGTATACAAGTAACTTATAAAAGTTTTGTAAACAAAATTTTGTTAATTTAAATGTATATATATGTGTAAGTAACTTATACCTCCAGGTAATCCTTCACTATGGCTTGTTGCTCTTTCGTGAGCGCCACAAATGTCGAGGCCAGCATGGGGACTTTATCCCTGACAGCACAACCGAGGTCCCTGATGAAAGTGCCATACATCTCCCGGGTGTCAGGCCCCTTGTGGAACAGAGAGTACTCAATCTTGAGCCTCTTCCCCCATGTGGCCCGCATCATTTGCGCAGTCTTGTTGCTCTTAATTTTGCGCACCTTACCTGGAAACCATATGAATCAGAAGCAAGTCATATGAATCATATGAATCAGAAGCAAATTAAGAGCCAAATAAACGATGTTTGAGAGAAGCAAAGTAGACAGACACACAAACCAATCCTTAACAGCAGCCACCAAAATTTGAGATTCCTTAACAGCAGCCACCAAAATTTAGAAACACAAACCAACATACGATGTTTGAGACATGGTCTAGAACAACAGCCACCAAAATTTAGCTAAGGGATAAACAAGTTCTCCTTGAAAGCAATTAGCACATAACAACAACAACCAGCAAAAAAACGATGTTTGAGACATGGACTTTCGCTGAACAAAAATATACACTTCAAGAGAAAACAAACATTTTCAGATTCCTTAACAGCGAAAGGGCTTTGTTCCCTAAATCCAAACCAAATCAATCCACACAAACCAAATCAATCCACATAAACCCAAAATCGTTATGACCAAAATTAAACAAAACAGGAGCAAAGTTGACAAATACAGAAGCAAAAAACCGAAATCAATCCACACACTCACCATTCTTGCTCCTACTTCTGATCGAGCGAGGGTCCTCCGGCCTGTTCACTGGTGCGAGTGTAGTGGAGACGACGGCCTGGTCGTCGAGAGGAGGCGGCACCGGGGTTGTCGACTGAGTGGGAGCATCCTCCAAGGAGAGGAGAGGAGGAGCCGAGGGAGAGGGAGTCGGAGTGGGGTTAGGGTTTGGGGTTGTCGTAGGACCAGGTGCTGAAGAAGAGGGCCTTGGAACCTCGTCATGCAGTGGTGAAGGCGTCGGCGTCGGTGCAGACGAGGACGAGGGAGATTTCCTCTTCAGGGTGCTCTGAACGAGTCGGGCTTTTGGAGGCATTGCAGAGGTGAGGCCGAGTGAGAGATGAGAGGAAGGGCGTGGAGGTGGGTGACCGGAGATGAGAGAGAGGAGAGGAGGTAGGTGACCAGAGACGGGGGAGAGAGGCGAGGGAGGGCGACGGCCGAGTGAGAGGAGGTGGATTTGGGGATTAGTGTTTAGCATTGAGAGAGAAGAGGATGAATTAGATAAGAGTTGGGTAGGCCCTGTCATTCTCGACTTATATACTACTCCCCATTCAGGCGACGAATTTTGAACAAGTTCCTCGCCTGAAATATCCTGGCAGGCAATTCGTATTATCACCTGGGGCGACCACCTACACACAAACTCCGTCGCCTGAAATAGTTTGAGCTAAAAATGCTCGTAGATCTCAGGAGACCATCACCATATAAGTCCGTCGCCTGGATATCATTAGGCCACGGTGATTGACTAAGTCCGTCGCCTAAGTACTTTTAGGCCACGAAGATTGACTAGGTTCGTCGCCTAGATCCCTGCAAAGTTTGCAATGCCGAGTTTGTATTTGGTTGTACTCCCTGTATATGTCAAGTAGGTGACAAATGGCAATACATGAAGACTCATAATGCACATATATTTGACATAAATATCTAAGTTATAAACAGAGGATCGTGATATATATTTGACATAAATATCTAAGTTATAAATCGAGGATCGTGATTACAAGTTGTCAAACATATTGTCAACCACCAGTGTCAGTATCCACATTCTCTTCGTTGACTTGTTCTTCTTAGTTCACTTGTTGGTCTTCGTTGAATTCTTCTTCATCTTCTTCTTCCTCTTCTTCTTCTTCTATTTCCACGGCTTCATCATCATCGTCGTATTCTTCTTCCTCCAAGGGAATATCAATGTGGAGATTAAGACCTATAAGTTATGAAAACATGTGAGAACCAGTTTATAAAAACGTCTTAACTATAATTCTAAGTTATAAACTATAAGTTATAAAAAAAATATTAAGTTCAAACCCTCGAAACTAATCACTGGGCCCCACTCTTGATATGGTTCTTCAGGTTCAGTGGAAAGATTATCCCCACGTGTCGCCAATGTTTGAGGATCGTAAACACCTCTATGGGACATCACGTTCACTACTTTCCATGTCTCACCCGTCTTTGGATCATCTATGTAAAACACTTGCTTTGCAGAGAGTGCAAGACAAAACGGGGAGTTCTCATACCAACTAGTATTCCACTATTCGTGTCCACCGAAAGTAAGCCTAGATCTAGTTTGGTGCTACCATTTTCAGGATCAGTGTCAAACCACCTACACTGGAACAACACAACTGGTATGCGAGTAGCATATAGTAGTTCAACCACTTGCTCGAGTACCCCGTAGTAGCGTGTATCCGATGTTTCCACCATCACCCTTGAATTTTGCGTCCTCAAACCTTTATCTTTTCTCCATGACACAAACTTCACCTCGTCAGAAAAATGCGGATACGTTCTGTCGAATTGTTTCCATGCCTCACCATCCGTAGGGTGTTTCAGCCATTCTGAATCTCTCACCCGCTCACTTTGCCATCGCATTTTCTTCGTAATGTTCGGCTCTATGAAGAGTTTCTTCCGTCTTGGGGTCAAGGGATCGTGGCATACCTTGTCGGAACGAGGACGAAGAGATCTACAACTTTGCTGTTGAAGGATTTTCCAGATTCGACATGGAGCTTGGCCGAAAATCACCATCTTTGCAAGATGTCATTGTTTTGACGGGAATTTGTTTAAGTGCTGAAACCTTTTATTGCTATTTTTAGAGATCTTCTTTATTTAAGTTATTTTAGGTAATTTAAGGGTATTCTAATTAATTCCTTTTATTTATTATTTTTATTAGAAATCAGCCTTTTAGGGTTATAAGAAGGCCGTCTCTCCATTGTAAAACAAACGTACAATTTGATTGAAATTTCTCTCTTTTGGTGTGAAACACAAGAGTGCAAGTCAATCGATTCGAAGCGTTGCTCATCGATTGCAAATTTTAGATCTTGCTTGGTTTGCTTTGAGTTCATCAACCTCGCGAGAGCTTTGTGATCCTGGTAATCACAAGTCCCCTCCTTGTGCCTCCAAGTTGTCCGCTTGGTTGTGTAAGGTTGTAGAGGCGGGCTTTGTAGTCGTTGATATTTGGTTCCTACCCTCTTAGGAGGCCTGGGGTCTTTATCTCGTTCTACCTTAGTTCGAATCACCCTTCTATCGGTGTTTCTTATTGTTAATTTCGAATTCATAGTTGCTGCGTTTTGTTTGTCCTTTGTCGATATCGAGTCATTGTTTGAGTTTCTTGAGTCTTTTGCTTCCGTTCTTGTCTTTGAGTCTTGATTGTCGAAGATCGGGCCATCCTACGGCTAACCCCGTATCAAATTAGCATCAGAGCTTTGGTTTCCGACATCAAAAGTTGTGTCTTTCATTCTTAAACACAAAACCCTACAAAAAAAAATAGAGTCTTTCTTTGTTCTTGGTTTTTTACTTCTTGAATTTTTGAATTTGATTGCTACTAATCCTTGTTTGTGATTGTTGTGGTTGCCTTTATCCCTAAACAATTCACATCCTAAGTCGAGACCACAGTAGCCTTGTTGATGCTGTTCTTGTGCTTGATCAACCGATACCATTGGTTGAAAGAAACTCCTAGTCGGCAACTTTCATTCTAAGCACACAAGAGGTTTTCCTAACCCTAGTTTGTTGTTCTATCTTTTGATCTATCTTGTTTTATCTATTCATTGCCTTATTTAATTTTGATTTTTGGTAGATTAAATTACTTTGATCTATCATAGATTATAAAAGACCTTGGATAAATCTACTTACCTAAGATAGCCAAATTAAACCATCACCTATATATATTTCATAGGGCTACATATTTTATTTTCTTTCACCTTAGCATAAAATTTTCAAGCTCTTTATTTCATTGTTAAGTTCTCTTGCATTAGGTTTAAAAAAAAAGAGTCCGAAATTTATATATATAAAAAAAAGAATACATTCAAAGCTTTGACCTAGGAGGATAAAATTCACTAGGGGCAAAAGTAGCTTAAAAAAAAGGATTGTATCTAGTGCAAGAAAGCTTAAGGACCAAATTTGGTGAATTTGTTATAGCCCTAGTCGACAACCTTCAAACACATACCTCCCAAACCATTTTTTTTTAAGCCCTACCTTGCAACTACAACGTCCTTGCTAAGGGTTTGAATCAAAAAGAGGTAAAAATCCAAGTTTCTTTTATTTCCTCTCTTTTCTTTTGTTATTTTGCTGTGTCGAGTGTGTTTTTGTACTGCTCGAGTGCCTTTTTGCAAGTGTCGAGTGCCATTCCAGGTCTGGTCGAGTGTGTTTTTGTACTGATCGAGTGCTGCTCGAGTTCTGCTCGAGTGTCAGCTTCTGTCGAGTCTGCATTTGGTCGATTTCGAGCCCTTTGGTCGATTTCGACCTTGTTGTCCAGCTTCTGTCGAGTTTGTCATTTGTTTTGTTCTCTCTCTTGTTCCCTTGCCTAGCATTGCTTGATCCTTGCTTGAGTGTTGATTTGCCCAAAGCGGATTGCCTCAACAAGTTTGTCATACCAATTAGAGAGAAGAGTGTGAGCGAAACACTTGTGAGTTGTTTATATTTTCACTAACTTTTACCTAGTTCTTTTTTTATTGCTTTGTGATGTCTAAACAGGGCAACAACACGATTACTTATGCTGAGATGATGAAATCTTTCAATGCCATGATGGAGACCCTGGCTAAGATAAATGAAAGATTGAAGGTACATGAGCTTCTGTTCGGCTTACCGGTACAAAGTGTTGTTTGTTCTTACCCCGCGTTTAGTTCTTGTTGTGGCTCTAACACGGTGCCCGAACAAGGAGTACCACCTAAAGATGACGTGCCACCACCAAAGAAAAGGGAAGAAATTCATCCTCTTTCTAATCAACTTAATGTTTCTCCTAGCATAGATATTCAGCTTGTTGATGAAATTAAAGAGAATGTTGAAAATGATCAAGTTCTTAATTTACTTGCATGTGATGATAATGCTTGCATTGAATTTGAGCATGATGATTCTTTGATTGTTAGGAAAATTTAAGTGTTCAACCTATGCCTTGTGATGATAATCAAAGAGAAGAATTGTGTCATACTAAATGTTTAGAAAAAGGCAACGTTTCTAATATGATCATTGATGGTGAAAATTGTTCTAATATTGCTAGCCTTGAAATGATTGAAAATCCAGCCTTGAAAAAGGAAGAAAACTTGCTAGCATTTGATGGACACATTAAGATAAATGAACAAGCTAGAGTGCATTTTAATTATGAAGATGATATGAAATAGGAATTGTGCACTGATAAGGCTTCTTAATTTTCTTGGTGTTGTAGTTACCAGGTGTTGTAGTTACCTCTAATGGCCTTGAGAGGAGTTTCCATGGGCATGAGGTATTCGATCCAGGAGCTCGTATGGATGCATTTGCGGAATCTTATGCGACCTTGGATTCGAGGACGAATCATTTTCAAAAAAGGGAGATTGATGCGGGACCATCCAAGACACCTCCGGACATACCTATACTTGGGGATGGACCTATGATTCGAGCTCGTGCGAATGATGTCATCCTCAAGAGAAAGAAGAAGGCTCCACCATGGGAGAAGGTCCAAAGGTGCAAGCTTGATGAGTCATTCGTTTTTAGATTCGTTCAGCAGTTTGACAGCTTTTTGACGTCTCAGTAAAATAAGTCGTACGGAGTCAGTATTAATTGGATTGGATCGTGCCATACCTTGTCGGAACAAGGACGAAGAGATCTACAACTTTTCTGTTGAAGGATTTTCCAGATTCGACATGGAGCTTGGTCGAAAATCACCATCTTTGCAAGATGTCACTGTTTTGACGGGAATTTGTTAAGTGTTGAAACCTTTTATTGCTATTTTTAGAGATCTTCTTTATTTAAGTTATTTTAGGTAATTTAAGGGTATTTTAATTAATTCCTTTTATTTATTATTTTTATTAGAAATCAACCTTTTAGGGTTATAAGAAGGCCGTCTCTCCATTGTAGAACAGACATACAATTTGATTGAAATTTCTCTCTTTTGGTGTGAAACACAAGAGTGCAAGTCAATCGATTCGAAGCGTTGCTCATCGATTGCAAATTGGTTTTAGATCTTGCTTGGTTTGCTTTGAGTTCATCAACCTCGCGAGAGCTTGGTGATCCTGGTAATCACAAGTCCCCTTCTTGTGCCTCCAAGTTGTCCGCTTGGTTGTGTAAGGTTGTAGAGGCGGGCTTTGTAGTCGTTGATATTTGGTTCCTACCCTCTTAGGAGGCCTGGGGTCTTTATCTTGTTCTACCTTAGTTCGAATCACCCTTCTATCGGTCTTTCTTATTGTTAATTTCGAATTCATAGTTGTTGCGTTTTGTTTGTCCTTTGTCGATATCGAGTCATTGTTTGAGTTTCTTGAGTCTTTTGCTTCCGTTCTTGTCTTTGAGTCATGATTGTCGAAGATCGGGCCATCCTACGGCTAACCCCGTATTAGTTACACTTAGGACATGATTCTAGATGTGCGTACTACTTGTAAAATAGTACACAGTTGTACTCACAAGAATCGATTAGCTCATACCGAAATGCAAGGTCCCTAATCACATTTTTCAGCTTCTTCCAATCGATTGGATATTGGTTTTCTTCTGGCAAAAACATCGAGTAGTATTTGCAATTCAGATCCATGTTTCTATCTGTCCATCCACTCTCTGGCTTCACCTTCATGAAATCTAGACCTGCCTCCAGAACAGTCCACTTGCTGCGGGGATACAACAGTGTTTGAGCCGCCTCTAGAAGCCTCTGATATTTCATATAGTCATCATCGACGACATCTTCGAACACGCGGGGTTCTTCAGTAGTCTCGTCAGCATCCATGTGTGCATTGTACCCGGCATGATAAGGAAAGGCATCATGTAGAATATCCATGACAGGACCATGATCAGAGGAAGATGCCCTCTCATTCAACATCTGATTTCATCTCTGGTCGTTTCTCATAACAGCTGGTGTCTCTCCATGTTTATCCTAAACTTTATAACTAGACCACATCCCATAGCGGGCCAAATCTGAATGCATCTCATCTACAGTAACCCATTCGTTATTGTGACACTTTCTACACGGACAAAGGAAATGAGTCGCCCCGCTCCTAATCGCATACACTTTGATAGCTTCCATAAAATTAAAAATTCCTATTTGATAGTCCGCGTGAGCGTGAGGGAGTTGCATCCAACTTCTGTCGCTGATGTCATCATAGTTTGCATTATTTAGGACATGCATTTAGCATAGGTTTGTGCCTTTTTTCATGTGGTTTATGTGTTTTTAGAGGTTTTTCGTTTAGTTTCTAGGATATAGATCTACTGTCTATATGGTGGTGTTTTCAGGAGTTTTCGGGAGCTAAACGGAGATTGCTAGAGGACATGTGAGATGGGTACAGAAGCTAAGAAGAGCCCAGCGGAAATCATATAGGAGGAACGAGGATAAAAGGTGAAGAAGCAAAAGCATAAGGAGCAAGGCGGTCGTACATCATGGGCTTCACGGCAAAATAGAAGTGCACGGGCGTGCACCTTGGCCGCACGGGCGTGCAGAAGCTCGATCAGAGAAAAAGCCATCAGAGGTTATGTGCGTGGGCGTGCACCAGAGGCGCGCGGGCGTGCACCCTTCAGATTCGGACAGAATCGCTGCTTCGAGCCGGACCTTTTAGCATTACTTTATTATTATTTTATGGGTTTAATAATATGATATTAGGGGTTTATCTCGGACTATTTAAGGGAGCGGAAACATCTCTTTGAATGTCTCTCGAAATCCTCGTTTGAACGTTCCTTTTGAGAACCTTTTGTGAAGTTAGATTTGGAGAAAGTGAGACAGATTTGCTTAGAGATTACATTGTTTCAATTCAAGATTGGTATTTCCCCTTTAGCCTTTTCTTTTCTATCTATTTCCATGTTTCAATTTAGTGATTTGATGATGAATTCTTCCATGCTTGGCTAGATTCTCCGTTCTAGGGTTAAGGTGAACCCGACAATGTCGCAATTTGTTTGATTTCGATGGTTGCTTGAACTTTGTTTGAATTCTATGAATTGATTTGATCCTAGTTGCTTAATCTAATTGATGTCAATCGATTAGAATCCTTTTTAGATTCAAGATGCTACCGCTGAGAATTGAAATTGGATACTTGGATGGATTTCATGAACCCGAAAGGGGAATTGTGTCTATTGGAACCCTATGATTGAACTTGAGGAATCAACAATTGTTATTGTGACATTTAAACGATTGTTGAGGACTCTTGAGGATTAATAAATTATCATAGATTCTTAGGTTTGAATCGGTTAGGCGGAACGCGACAGCGAAAGTTTAACTGATTTTCTCCTAAGGTCTATAAAGAACTTAAAAGGGTCTAGATTTTGTTAATTTAGACACAATCTTTACAACATGCGACAGCTGAGTAGTGATGACTTTAGATAATTTACCTTCAATTTGACATATTAAGCAGATGAAGTTCGAGTGAACATCGGGTTGAATTCTTTGTGGCATTGTCGTCGGAATCCTTAACCCTGGAATCATTTCTCATATATATTTTATTCATAACTTTTGCTTGGTTTTCCTAGTTTAGTTGAAAAATCAAATCCCTCTTTATTGGCTTAGCTTATTAGTTCTAGATAACAATTGATACAGATTTAATTCCCGTGATCGATACCCGTATACTGTAATTGATCTCATATTCTTGCGAGGTTGGTTCAGGCTACACTATTCTTGTGTTGGTTTAGACCACATCAAGTTTTGGCGCCGTTGTCGGGGATTGTTGATAGTATTGATTGTTTCTACGGACTAGTTCTGCTAGGCCCTTCCTTTTGTTTTGATTTGTTTCTTGCTTGTTGGTGGTTTCAGGTGACTCTTGAAGTCTATGCAAAGAGGATTACGTTCTAGCAAACTCAACGATTACGATCCCGAGCCTGAACGTACTTTTCATAGGAGACTAAGAGAAAATCGTGTGATTGCTAGACAAGAAATGGCGGATGATAATGATGATGTTGCTCAGCTGCGCCAACAGTTGGATGATCTTACTGCTCAACTCCAACGTGAACGTGATAATCAAGGGCAAGGTATCCATGCGCTTGAGTATGCTCCCCAAACTCTAGGGGACTATATGATGCCGCCATGCTCTGGTCCACTTTCTGGTGTGGTCCTCCCTGAGTTGCAAGCTCGTAACTTCGAGCTAAAGTCTGGACTGGTGAATTTGATCCAGTCTAATCAGTTTGGTGGATCGCCATCAGAAGATCCTCACCAACACATGGAGACGTTCCTCGATCTAATGAGCACGGTGCATATGGAGAACGTTTCTCAAGAGGCCATCCGTCTATATGCCTTCCGTTTCTCTCTTCATGGAAAGGCTAAAGCTTGGTATAGATCCTTACCTGAGAACTCCATTACAACATGGAACCAACTTTATGAGGCATTCATGAGCAAATACTTTCCACCCAAGAAGATATCTGAGATGAGAGCGAAGATCAATGCCTTTACTATGCAACATGGAGAGACCTATCATGAAGCTTGGGAGAGGTTCAAGGATTTGATGATTCAGTGGCCACATCACGGGCAAACCAAGTATGTTCTCCTTCAAATCTTCTATCAAGGAGTTGATGATGCTACTAGACTTCTTATAGACACCCCTTCTAATGGAGGATTTATGGAGATGAGTTTAAATGATGCTTGGGCTTTGATTGAGAAGACTGCTCTTCATGCTGCGAGGTACTCTAATCCTCGCTCTTCTATTTCTACTACTAAGAGGTCTGCAGGTCTTTATGAGGTTGATGCTGAAACTCACAAGCCAGCCCAAATGGAAGCTCTACAGTGTGACATTGCATTATTAAAGAAGGAGTTTCTTGCTAAGCCACTCTCATCTAGTGCGGCAGGGGTGCCTCCCCCCGTTGTTGAATGTCAATATTGTGGTATGCTGAACCACACATTATCCAGTTGCCCTGCTTTTCTAGAAACACAACCGGGCACGGCTCAAGGGGAGGTAAACTTCACTAGAGACAACTACAGAAACCCCAAGAATGACCCATTCTCCTCTACTTACAATCCTGGTTGGAAGAATCACCCGAACTTCAGGTATGGGAACAATTCTAATGTGCAAAATCCACATTCATTCTAGAACCAAGCATCATATGGAAATGGAGACCCACTTGGATTTCAGAATGCACCGAATCAGGGATACTAGAATAGGGCAAATCAGCCTCCGCCCGTGGCTCCTAAGAAATGACCTGAACTTATTGCTATTGAGAATCTGGTTTCTGAATTCAAAGCTATGGGTACCAAGATACAAATGATTGAGCGGGAACAAAAGATTCAAGCTAATCAGTTGGCTCAACAAGCTGTCAATGCCCCTAGACCGTCAGGTCAACTTCCAGGCAAACCTGATGAGAATCCAAAAGGACAAATTTCTACTGTGTCCTTGAGGAATGGTAAACAGTTAGAGGAGGTAAAGAAGCCTGAACCTCTTAAAGCTAAAGGGTAAGATGCTCCACCAGAGGTTGAGACTGAGGCAACAGATGAGCATGAGAAGGACACGGTATATGTCCCCCCACCGCCATATCAGCCTCCTCTTCCGTTCCCACAAAAGAAGAATCAGGCTATGTTGGAGAAGAAGTTTGGAAATTTTGTAGAGATCTTGAAGAAGCTGCATATAAACATCCCATTCACCGAAGCTCTCAAGGAGATGCCGGCATATGTCAAGTTCTTGAAGGAGATCCTCTCCAACAAGAGGAAGCTTGATGAATGCCAGACAATAGTTCTTAGTAAGGAGTGCAGCGCTTTGATCCAAAACAAGCTACCACGTAAGCTCGAGGATCCAGGTAGTTCCTGTGTCCCTATTAACTTTGGCAATCAGCATGATTATAATGTCCGTTGTGATTTGGGAGCTAGTGTAAGCTTGCTTCCTCTCTCAATTTGCAATAAGCTTGATTTAGGAGAGCTTAGGCCAGTGAGGATGCAACTATTCATGGCTAACAGGTCCATTGCCCACCCAGCTGGTATTTTAGAGGATATCTCTATTAGAGTGGGAAATTTTTTTGTGCCAGTAGACTTTGTAGTGTTGGATATGGATGCGAATATGTCTGTCCCTATTATTCTTGGAGGGCCTTTCTTGGCCACTGCAGGTACTGTGATTGATGTACGAAAGGGGACTCTCTCCTTCGACATTGGGGATGAGAAAATAGAATTTAACCTTCCTAAAGCCATGAAAACCCCTTCTTTTGAGAATTATTATTTTAGGGAAGATGTGATGGAAAGGACAACCCAGAAGCAAATGATGTCTATTGTCATTAGGGACCCCTTGGAGCTTTGCTTGACGACTAGTGTGATGACGAGGGGAGAATGTCCACCACTTGTTGAAGTTGTTGCTGATTTGGAGTTGTCACCGGAAGCTTCTACCATCCCTAAGTCCAGGGTCGAACTTCTAACCACGGATGATGTTCTTGAAGCGCCTAAGCTAGAGATGAAGCCACTCCCATCTTCTTTGAGGTATGAATTCCTTGGACCCAACTCTACATGGCATGTGATTGTGAATGCTAATTTGAGTGATGATCAAGTTGAGAAGCTTTTAGTTGTCATTCGAAAACATAAAAAGGCCATAGGGTATTCAATAGATGATTTGAAAGGGATTTCACCTTCTTTGTGCATGCATCGTATTTTCATGGAAGATGACCACAAACCCACCATAGAACACCAAAGGAGACTTAACCCAAACATGAAAGAGGTAGTGAAAAAAGAAGTCCTGAAATTGTTAGATGCAGGGATTATTTTTCCTATTTTCGATAGTAAGTGGGTAAGTCCGGTTCATGTTGTGCCTAAGAAGGGTGGGTTAACGGTGGTAAGAAATGAAAATAATTAATTAATTCCCACTAGAACGGTCACCGGGTGGAGAATGTGCATAGACTATAGAAAGTTGAACACCGCCACTAGGAAAGACCACTTCCCTCTTCCATTTATTGATCAAGCGCTAGAAAGGTTGGCTAAGCATTCATACTTTTGCTATCTAGATGGGTATAGTGGGTTTTGGCAAATTCCCATTCATCCTGATGACCAGGAAAAGATTACATTCACTTGCCCTTATGACACCTTTGCATATAGAAGGATGCCTTTTGGCTTATGTAATGCTCCTGCAACTTTTCAACGATGCATGATGACCATATTTTCTGATATGATTGAGGAGATTGTGGAGGTGTTTATGGACGATTTCTCCGTTTATGGCACTACTTTTGATGCTTGCTTGTCTAATCTTGAAAGAGTTTTAATGAGATGTGAAGAGACTAATCTTGTGCTGAATTGGGAAAAATGTCATTTCATGGTTAATGAAGGAATTGTGCTAGGATATCTAGTCTCTAATAGAGGACTTGAGGTGGATAAAGCTAAAATTGAGATAATTGAGAAGATGCCACCTCCTACCACTATAAAAGGGATTAGAAGTTTTCTAGGACATGCTGGTTTTATAGAAGATTCATCAAGGATTTTTCTAAAATCACCAAGCCTTTGACTAACCTGTTGCTGAAGGATGTAGCCTTCGATTTTTCCACAGATTGTCTTGAGTCTTTTTGTAGGCAAAAACAAGCATTAGTGTCAGCCCCCATCATGCAATCACCGGATTGGGATCTCCCTTTCGAAATTATGTGTGATGCAAGTGACTTTGTCATGGGTGCTGTACTTGGGCAAAGAAGGGACAAGAAGCTTCATGCTATTTACTATGCTAGCAAGACACTTGATGAGGCTCAGATGAACTACACCACAACGGAAAAGGAGTTGCTTGCAGTGGTGTTTGCCTTTGAGAAGTTTCGGTCATACCTTGTGGGTTCTAAGGTAATTGTCTTTACTGACCATGCTGTTGTGCGTTACTTGATGCAGAAAAAGGATGCGAAACCACGCCTCATCCGTTGGATTCTGTTGCTACAAGAGTTTGATTTGGAAATTAGGGACAAGAAAGGGGCTGAGAATGTTGTTGTTGATCACCTTTCTAGGCTTCTTCCAGAGCATATTGAGAAGGGAAAAGAAGGATTGCCGGTTGATGATTCTTTCCCAGATGACCACTTGTTCCAAGCCACAACCTCTGCCATCTCTCATGTCACCGAAGAGCTCCTAAACTTCTCCATTGAGGGGCTTCCTTGGTATGCTGATTTTGTGAACTACCTGGCTTGCAAAGAGTTGCCACCTGGACTGTCATTCCACCAGAGGAAGAAATTCATCCATGATGTTCAACAATATTATTGGGATGAACCGCTGCTCTTCAAGCTAGGCAATGGTGGGATTTATAGACGGTGTGTCCCGGATGAGGAGATTGAAGGTGTGATTAGGCATTGTCATAACTTGCCTGTTGGAGGACATGCTAAAGCTTTCAAGACTACCGCCAACATCTTACAATCCGGTTTCTTTTGGCCCACCATGTTTAAGGATGTGCAGAGGTATGTAACTTCTTGTGATGAATGTCAACGTTCAGTGAACATATCTTGGAGGAATGAAATGCCACTCACCAAATTCCAGGAGGTGGAACTTTTTGATATGTGGGGGATCGATTTCATGGGTCCTTTCCCGAGTTCTGGAGTCTACAAGTACATCTTGGTTGCTGTAGATTATGTGTCGAAGTGGGTGGAAGCAATCGCCACACCTACGAACGACTCTAAAGTGGTAGCAAAGTTCTTAAAGTCTACCATCTTTCCAAGGTTTGGGGTTCCGCGAGCTCTTATTAGTGATGGAGGATCGCATTTTATTGAGCGGAAGTTTGAAGCACTTTTGAAGAAGTATGGGGTGAACCACCGAATTGCTACTCTATATCACCCCCAAACAAGTGGTCAAGTCGAGGTCTCCAATAGAGAAATCAAGAGTATTTTGGAGAAAACTGTTTCTCGAACAAGGAAAGATTGGGCACAAAAGCTTGATGATGCTTTGTGGGCATACAGAACGGCGTACAAGACTCCCTTGGGCACTACACCGTACCGGCTTGTATATGGGAAATCTTGTCATTTACTGGTTGAGTTGGAGCATAAGGCATTTTGGGCTATAAAGGCGTTGAATTATGACTTGAAAGAAGTCGGTGAGAAGAGAATGCTACAACTTCATGAGCTTGAAGAGTTGAGACTTGAGGCATATGAGAATGCCCGGATTTACAAGGAGAGAACAAAGCGATGGCATGACAAGAGGATTGTCCCTAAAGAATTTTTTGAAGGTGATTTGGTCTTGCTCTATAATTCTCGCCTAAAGCTATTTCCGGGTAAGTTGAAGTCTCGATGGAGCGGTCCTTTTGAAGTCCGAAAAGTTCACCCCCACGGTGCAATAACAATTTGAAATGAAAAGTGGGGTGAATTCAAGGTGAATGGACATCGTTTGAAGAGGTACTATAGTGGAAATCCGATTGAGAAGGTGAGTCCTACTCACCTCAAGGATCCAAGTGCTTAGGAAGAAGTGAAAGTCCGGCTCAAGACTCTAAAGAAGCGCTTCTCGGGAGGCAACCCGAGGTAAGTTTTCTTTTCATGCTTAATAGAATAGACTTGTTAATATTTTTGGTTAATTTGTTTAGTAATAAAATTAAAAAAAATAATTTAAAAATCGCTCCTGACTTGCCCAGTCTCAGGGAGATGGTGAGCGGGCGTGCACATTAGGCGCGCGCCCGCGTGGATTCCCCCTTATAAAAAAAATTGAAAAAATAAACATTTCAGATTTTACGCCATTTTTCCCTGGTCTCTCATACCCACACATGCCCACACTCACCTTCACCCTTAACCACACACACGACACACCAAGCCGCCTCCCCTCGCACCAGTCCCTCGCCCCACCGCCGACCAGCCACCGCTGCGCCACCACGCCGCCGAACCCGCCGCTGCACCACCCGCCAGCGCACAACCCGCCTCCCTCTCCTCACTTCTCCCATTTGCAAGCCCTTGTCTTAAGCCTCATTCTCCCCCTTGAACTTGAAGAAAATTGGTATGCTTCATCATCTCTCATCTCTTTTACTTCAAGTTTCTTTATCAATTGATAATTTTGTTGGTTGATTTAGAGATTTTGAAATTCTAGGGTTTAGGTTGATGGACATGATTTGGGGAAATCTTGAGTTGTATAAATTGGGGGTGCCCTTGCATAACATTGTGTCAAGTTGATGATTATTGATGCTCATGAAATGTAGTTGATGGTTTGGTTGTGATTTATGAAGTGGAATTGATTTTTTGGGAATTTTTATACATGTTCTTAAGAGAGATATGCATAATTCCTAAATAATTTGTTCTATTTGGTTGATTGCTTGGCTTTGTGGTGGTGATAGCTCCTTGAAATTTTTGCATGTGAAGCTTGAAACTTTGATATTTATAACTTGTTTCAAATTTCAAGTAGGGGGTATTTGGGGTTGAATTCATGATGGTATTTGAATTGAGCATATTGCTTTTGCTTGTGTGATGAGATGTGTTGGTTTTCTATGCGATGTCTACGAGTTTTGCATATTGGTGAGATTTTAATAAACTTGTAGACTTGGTCAATTTCTAAGTATGTGGTGGTTGTGTTGGAGGCTTGTGTTAGTTCTTTGGGAGATTTCTTACTTGTTATGTGTGTTGGTTGGATATTTGAAGGTTCTTGGAATTCACAATTAACTCTTGTGCTTGCTTGTGTTCGTTCTTGGTTTCTTTTTTGGATTTGTGGTTCCATTGTGCAAGGTAGAGCTACTATGGCTAAAGGTAATGCATCCCGAAAGCGGCGGTTAACTCAAAGTATGGACAAGGTAGTATGTGAAGGAGGTCAGCAGGGTCTTTTTACAAACTTCATGGCTCGGGCGCATCTTAGTACTCGATGGCCTAATGGTGTTTCTCTATGCCGCTTGGATTTAGAAAATGAGATCATGAAACTGTGCTCGAGGATTGGTGCTACATCTTTGTTCCATTTTAAGTGGCATTCTTATCCGGCCATCACTTCTGAGTTTCTGAGCTCTTATAAATTTGAGAGAGGTGTTGATGAAGGCTCAGGGACGCTAACATTCCGGATAGGAAACCAAGCTCGGAAAATGACCGTAGCGGAACTCAATGAGGCCCTTGGCTTCCCGGCTCATAAAGGGAGAGTAACGCTCTCCAGTGATACCCATAATGCCTTTTGGTACAAGCTCACGAGTTATTGGCCTTATAGATCGCAAAATGCAACCGCTACCTCTATAGTTCATCCTTGCTTCCGAATCCTCCATCGCATCATGGTAAATACTGTCTTTGCTCGGGATGAACCTTCTAAGGTGAACAAGGGAGAGCTTGAGATGCTCTATGCCATAGCCTATGATCGTCCTTTTGACCTTGGCTATGAGTTAGGTCGCAAGCTAGAGGGAGTAGCTGAAAGTACATCTGGTGTAATTTGCATTGGAGGAATGATCACCCCACTAGCACATCATTTTGGGGTTGACTTGGAGAGGTACACGCCAATTGAGACGGAAAGAAAGATTGATGAGAAGCATCTCCTTACTGGTCACACTCTTAAGAAGGAGCGAGGAATCTTTTGCTATTACCTCTCTCAGATCTCCGCCACTCGCCCGCTCTCTAATTGACCGTATATAAGCACAGATGTGGAAGCCAACTGGTATGAGGCTTGGATTGGTGCTCCTCGTCCACCACTCCCCACTGCTGAGAATGTGGAAGAGGATGAGACTCTTCCCGATGCATCGCCTACCCATAACTATGAACATGGGGACTCTTCTGGCGGAGCCTATTCTACTAATGACAGAGCTTACTTTCACAGCCAGTTTGACAGTTTGTCATCTCAATTATCCACCCTCTCCACTTGACAAGATGCTCTGCAGACTCAGATTGCGGAGCATATCTCTAATGTGTCTCAACGCTTCTCATCTTAGGATACTCAGCAGCAACAAGATCGTCTACAGCTCCAGCAGATTATGGTGATGTCCCAGTGCAACTATTATCATCTCCATGGACATCATTTCGATCCTTGCGCCCCGTATCCTCCCCCACCACCTCCACAATAGTAGTGTCTTTGTGAGTACCTTCTCATCTTTTATTTATTTTCTACATTGGGGACAATGTAGGGGTTAAGTATGGGGTGGGATGTTATTCTTGTGTGTCTGCACTTGTCATTAGTGTCTTGAGTCTTTATTTTGGCCTTTTGATGTATTTTGGTAGTCTAGGTTGATGACAGGTGTCCCCTGAACATGTTATGTAGGCTACAATGATGGGATAATTGTCTAAGATGCTAATATTCGCCCTAATCTTTATGTGTCATGTCTTGAGACAAAGTGCCTAGCATGAAGTTCTTGAATGAGTTTGCATGATTAAGTCCCTAGACAATTACCTTGTGAGATTCTGAGCCTTATGGAAAAATCTTGATGAATCCTTTCATTTCCTATATTGTGTGACACTCACTTTGTGCTTGATCTCTAGAACTTGCTTTAGACTCTTTATTGAGGCCGTATTACTTGATCTGTGCACATAGCTTAAAGATGAATGAGGCAACACTTTTTGTTAATTAACCATGTCTCCCCGTGCCTATCCTTGTATATGATCCTATGCTTGAAGCAAATTTGAGACTAATTAGCCTATTCATTTGATAAACTCCACAAAATCTTCATAGCCAATTATTAGCCTTTGACCCATCCGGGAATTAGGAAATAATGTTGCTTATTTTTATGAGTGGAGATGCTTTGAGTGTCTGGTAATGTTTGGTTTGGCATGCTCTATGAGATCTTGAGACCTGGGGAGGATAAAATTCACTCAGGGGCAAAAGTCAAGAAAAAAAAATACGGTTAGTAACTGATCCTTCTTGTGGAGAATAAAATTCACACAAGGAGGAAGATATGCATGTAAGGAGGCTGAGACACTTAGTAACCGGGTGCATTCATCACAAATGTTTGTATTCGCGTAAAACGGTGTTGAAGTTAGAGAAAAGAAAAGAAAGGGAGATCGAATGTGGTTCACAAAAGTTGAGAACGAAAACATTATTGTGATGGAGTTGTATGGTGGTTCGGTATGAGTTTCTGTGAAGTGGTTGTTTTTCTGGTTGGTTCCTAACCCTTTTTTCCGGATTTTAGCACCACAAGCTCAAAATTTTCCATACCTTGTCTTTTTTCCACCTTGGCCCCATCACAACTTTATAGAAGGCCCTCATGATTTCTGTTATGTGCATGATCCTCAACGGTGGAGATTTAGAACGCTATTGCAAGCCTATGGTAGATTAAGTGAAATGGTTGAGACCGAGCGTAATGTTAAACATTAAACACATTTGAGTGAGTGTGTCATTAAGAAAAAAAATCCTTGTGAGGTTTAGGGGCTTTTGATTGCTGTGTATTAATCATAATGAGCAAACATGTGATGATGGCAATTGTCTTAAGGTTCTGATGACAAAATATCATTTCAAAAGGGGCTTGAATAAGTTGAGACAATGATCCTATCTTACACTTGTGGTTTATTACTTAGTGAGTCTTGCTTGGGGACAAGCAAGGTTCAAGTATGGGGTATTTTGATGTCATCATAGTTTGCATTATTTAGGACATGCATTTAGCATATGTTTGTGTCTTTTGTCATGTGGTTTATGTGTTTTTAGAGGTTTTTCGTTTAGTTTCTAGGATAGAGATCTACTGTCTATATGGTGGTGTTTTCAGGAGTTTTCGGGAGCTAAGCGGAGATTGCTAGAGGACATGTGAAATGGGTACAGAAGCTAAGAAGAGCCGAGCGGAAATCATATAAGAGGAACGAGGATAAAAGGTGAAGAAGCAAAAGCATAAGAAGCAAGGCGGTCGTACATCATGGGCTTCACGGCAAAATAGAAGTGCACGGGCGTGCACCTTGGCCGCACGGGCGTGCAGAAGCTCGATCAGAGAAAAAGCCATCAAAGTTTATGTGCGCGGGCGTGCACCATAGGCGCGCGGGCGTGCACCCTTCAGATTCGGACAGAATCGCTGCTTCAAGCCGGACCTTTTAGCATTACTTTATTATTATTTTATGGGTTTAATAATATGATATTAGGGGTTTGTCTCAGACTATTTAAGGGAGCGGAAACATCTCTTTGAAGGTCTCTCGAAATCCTCGTTTGAACGTTCCTTTTGAGAACCTTTTGTGAAGTTAGATTTGGAGAAAGTGAGACAGATTTGCTTGGAGATTACATTGTTTCAATTCAAGATTGGTATTTTCCCTTTAGTCCTTTCTTTTCTATCTATTTCTATGTTTCAATTTAGTGATTTGATGATGAATTCTTCCATGCTTGGCTAGATTCTCCGTTCTAGGGTTAGGGTGAACCCGACAATGTCGCAATTTGTTTGATTTCGATGGTTGCTTGAACTTTGTCTGAATTCTATGAATTGATTTGATCCTAGTTGCTTAACCTAATTGATGTCAATCGATTAGAATCCTTTTTAGATTCAAGATGCTACCGCTGAGAATTGAAATTGGATACTTGGATGGATTTCATGAACCCGAAAGGGGAATTGTGTCTATTGGAACCCTAGGATTGAACTTGAGGAATCAACAATTGTTATTGTGACATTTAAACGATTGTTGAGGACTCTTAAAGATTAATAAATTATCGTAGATTCTTAGGTTTAAATCGGTTAGGCGGAACGCAACAGCGAAAGTTTAACTGATTTTCTCCTAAGGTCTATACAGAACTTAAAAGGGTCTAGATTTTGTTAATTTAGACACAATCACTACAACATGCGACAACTGAGTAGTGATGACTTTAGATAATTTACCTTCAATTTGACATATTAAGCAGATGAAGTTCGAGTGAACATCGGGTTGAATTCTTTGTGGCATTGTCGTCGGAATCCTTAACCCTGGAATCAATTTTCATATATATTTTATTCATAACTTTTGCTTGGTTTTCCTAGTTTAGTTGAAAATCAAATCCCTCTTTATTGGCTTAGCTTATTAGTTCTAGATAACAATTGATACAGATTTAATTCCCGTGATCGATACCCGTATACTGCAATTGATCTCGTATTCTTGCGAGGTTGGTTCAGGCTACACTATTCTTGTAAAATGCATTCTCAATTTCAATCTCAACCTATACAACATTCTCAATCAAAAATACATTCTCATTCTCATCATCAATTCCAAACCCCATTCTCAATCTAGAACATATTCTCAATCCATATGTTCAATCTAAAATACACTCTCATCATCAACTTCAAAACCACATTCTCATTATCACATCATTCTCATCATCAATTTCAATCACAAACTTAATTTATAAACATATATTTCAAAACCACATTCTTATTATCACATCATTCTCAATCAAAAACCTAATATATAGACATATACGTAATCAACACAAAAAACCAACATAAATAATCAATTTTCCCATTACCTATCTTAATTGAAACCACATTCTCATTATCACATCATTCTCATCATCAATTTCAATCACCAACCTTATTTATAAACACATCCATACAAAACATAAGATATTTGAACATACCTTACTTAAAAATGGAGGAATGAAGTTGATAAATGGCAAAGACCTACCTAGAAGGTGATTAGGGGAGTGAAATGGAGAACAGATGGATAGGGAAGACACAAATGGAGAAATGAGGAGCCTCTGTAATTCGTGATTCAAAAAGAACATTCAGGCCATGGACATAGCCCTAAGTTCCCCTCCTGAGTGAACAATATTAAATGACATCCAACTGCCTTACTTTTTTGGCACACCTCAAGCGTCGGAGATAACCCTAAATTCCTCTCCTAAGTGAACAGTATTAAATGTGCCAACTGGCTTGCTTTTTGGCTCTAACTCAGGCGACGGATATAGTCCTAACTCCTAAGTGCCTCCCCTTAGTGAACAGTATTAAATGTCATTCCACCGCTTTACTTTTTGGCATACCTTAGGCGACGGGCATAGTCCTAAGTCCCTCTCCTGAATGAATAGTATTAAATGAACCCCAACGGTTGATCTTTTTCCTCACACTCAGGCGACGGACACACTCCAAAGTTCCTCTTCTAAGTAAATTGCATTGAATGTGACCCAACTGGCCTACTTTTTTTTGCCTAAGTCAGACGACGAAAAAGCGTAGTCGGGCCCTATGTTCGTCGTCTGAATCCTATTTTGAAAGAGCTTCTTGGGCCCTATGCTCTAGCCACCAATGTCCTTCCTTTGTTCGTGGCTTGAATATGTTCGTCGCCTGAATCAAAATCTAAGCGACGAACATTGTTCCTTTTGGTTGCCCAAATAAGATTTCAGATGAGTTGGGAGGTTCCGTCAATTAGGCGACCACAATTAACAAGTCTATCACCTGAGTGTCATTCAAGCGACGGAAGTTCTTGGATCCGTCGCCTGAATTGCAATATGGCACAGTGATCGTAGACGAACAGTAAAGAATATCCCGAAGTATGCTTCAGCCCAGTTTGACATTGACAATGTTTTGCCTCGCGTCAAGGAAAAGAAGATAATGTCCCTGAAACCTTTTGTTGACCGACTTGGGTAAGTTATTGATCAATATGGAGGATATACGTTTATGTATAAGATGTGTGCGGAAGGTTGATACAACCTTGGTTAGATGAAATGTTGGTTTCATAACCATAGTTAGTAGCAGGGCCGGTCCTATCAATATGTAGGCCCTTGCCGAAACAAAAATTTAGGGCCCTTTTTTAAATTATAGTATAGTTTTGAAAAGTCGAGTAGATTAATTATTAATAAAGTATTTGATAAGAGTGAGTTTTCAAATAATCTAATAAATTTTCTCGTGTAATAAAATTATAACTTAGTTTAATCACATTTACAATATATAGAATACGAAAAATACCTGAAAAAATAAGACTTAGAGGGATTCACAATTACAATGAATATATTTAGTACTATCAAATTTTCAAACATAGTTTTTTTCACTCAACAAAGGTTATTTTAACCCATGTAATTTTGCCAAAAATTACTCTAATTTTAATATATTTAGGCACTTGAAGCTTCTTTAATAAATAATTTTAAGAATTACATAAAATATTTCATAGGGTGGTTAATTTAAGTTTTTTAAAACACCAAAAAATTACTGAAAAAATGAAACACCAAAAAATACCAAAAAAAGGGGGCCGATAGAAGGATTCGAACCCAGAAACCCATCCTAAAAAAGCACCATTTCATGTTCACACAAACCAGTTGGGCTATTAGGACAAGTTTGTTAATTTTTACATAGATAATACTATTATACACAAACTACATATTATGGGCCCCTAAAACCCGCGGGTCCTAGGCGGTCGCCCCTCTTGCATACCCCTTGGGCCGGACCTGGTTAGTAGGAGGTTGATTGTATATATAGGAGTACATTGTACATTATGAAGGTAAAAAAAATAACGGAAAATCCTCCCACAACAAACTCTCTCGGTTCGTTGCTACCATGGAAGACCAAACCTAGATTTGGTTTCTCTTCTACAGATCTAGGCTCAGTAGAGCTTCTTATCCTTCATATGGTATCAGAGCCTTCTAGGCTTCGTTTGATCGTCGTCATTACCTTCTTTTGATTCTCAATTTCATCAGAAATCAAGGATTTCGGTGATGGTGACAGTGCTGGTGTTGGCATGGGTGATGGTGCTCAAGGAGGTTCTTCGATCGGCCATGGAAGTCGGAATTTCGGAGCAAATCAGGCGGATCCTCTCTATCTCTCCAACTCTGACCATCCAGGGATGGTGTTGGTGTCTGCTCCTCTCAATGACCGGAACTTCCATAGCTGGTGTCGCACAGTTCGCATGGCGCTAGGCGCGAAAATGAAATTGGGAATCATCAACGGGAAGTGCGAGCGGCCATGTGAGATCGATGATGATTATGATTGTTGGCTAAGGTGTGATTTTATGGTCACCAGTTGGATCATCAATTCGATGAAACCTGATTTGGCCGAAAATTTTATGTTCGTTCACTCTGCCCAAGAGCCCTTGGAAGAAATTCAAGAGAGATTCGATGAATCCAAGGCTCCTCTAATATTTCAGCTCAAGAAGGAGATAATTAGCGAGATTAAACAAGGAAATTCTAGTGTTGCTGAATATTGTACTAAGAGGAAGAAGGCATGGGACGAGCTTCTTGAGTTGGAATCTATGGCAAAGATCTGCCTAGAAGGTGATTAGGGGAGTGAAATGGCGAAGAGATGGATAGAGAAGATACAAACGAAGAAATGGGGAGCCTTTGTAATTCGTGATTCAAAAAGAACATTTAGGCCACGGACATAGCCCTAAGTTCCTCTCTTGAGTGAACAGTATTAAATGACATCCAACTGCCTTACTTGTTTGGCATACCTCAGGCGACGGAGATAGCCCTAAATTTCTCTCCTGAGTGAACAGTATTAAGTGTGCCAATTGGCTTGCTTTTTGGCCCTAACTCAGGCGACAGACATAGTCCTAAGTTCCCCCCTAAGTGAACAGTATTAAATGTCATTCCACCGCTTTACTTTTTAGCATATCTCAGGCAACGGGCATAGTCCTAAGTCCCTCTCCTGAACGAATAGTATTAAATGAACCCCAACGGTTGACCTTTTTCCTCGCACTCAGGCGACGGACACTTTCCAAAGTTCATTTTCTAAGTAAATTGCATTGAATGTGACCCAACTGGCCTACTTTTTTGGCCTAAGTCAGGCGACGAAAAAGGGTAGTTGGGCCCTATGTTCCTCTCCTGAATCCTATTCTGACAGAGCTTGTTGGGCCCTATGCTCTAGCCACCAATGTCCTTCCTTTGTTCGTGGCTGGAATATGTCCGTCGCCTGAATCAACGTCTAAGCGACGAACATTGTTCCTTTTGGTTGCCCAAATAAGATTTCAGATGAGTTGGGAGGTCCGGTCCGTCAGTTAGGTGACCACACTCAACAAGTCTGTCACCAGAGTGTCATTCAAGCGATGAAAGTTCTTGGATCCGTCGCCTGAATTGCAATCTGGCATAGTGATCGTAGACGAACAGTAAAGAATATCACGATGTATCCTTCAACCCAATTTGACATTGACAATATTCTGCCTCGCGTCAAGGAAAAGAAGATAATGTCCCTGAAACCTTTTGTTGACCGACTTGGGTAAGTTATTGATCAATATGGAGGATACACGTTTATGTATAAGATGTGCGTGGAAGGTTGTTACAACCTTGGTTAGATGAAATGTTAGTTTGATAACCATAGTTAGTAGCAGGGTCGGCCCTATCAATATGTAGGCCCTTGGCGAAACAAAAATTTAGGACCCTTTTTAAAATTATAGTATAGTTTTGAAAAGTCGAGTAGATTAATTATTAATAAAGTATTTGATACGAGTGAGTTTTCAAATAATCTAATAAATTTTCTCGTGTAATAAAATTATAACTTAGTTTAATCACATTTACAATATATAGAATACGAAAAAGACCTTGAAAAATAAAAGATTTAGAGGGACTCACAATTACAATGAATATATTTAGTACTAACAAATTTTTAAACATAGTTTTTTTTCACTCAACAAAGGTTATTTTAAAAGAAAGAATTCTAAATAAAAATTTAGGCACTTGAAGCTTCTTTAATAAATAATTTTACGGAAATTTCACATGGTACCCCTGTGGTATTGTCTAATTCGCGTGGTGTACCAAACTTTGACTTAATTCGCATGGTACCCCTGAGTTTTGTGTGTATTTCGCCCCGTGCCCCTGGGGAGTGAAAACTAACAGTGCCGTTAATTAGTCCGTTCTATCAAAAGACGCTGATGGAATCATGGAAGGGAGGAGAGGAGAGGAGAGGCACCAGAGGCACAAATCGCCGACGAGCCGAGGCCACCGGAAGGAGAGGTGGAGAAGGAGGCGACCCGACCTAGAGGAGGACTTGGAGAAGAGGGCTCGACATAAAAACAGAGGAGGAGATTTCAATTCGACGTCCGACCTGGAGGAGAAGGAGGAGGCCCGTCCTTGAATCGACGATAACCAAGGCAGTCATCGGAGGCATCTCTAGGGTGGTGGAGGTGCCGCTCGACTCACCGGAGGTGGTGGTGGAGTCGCTAGCCAGGTAAGTCAATTTAGGGTTTGCAAATTGGGGATTCGATTTGTATTTGCAATTTGGGGCTTTGAATTGGGTTTTGATTTGTGATTAGTTCGAATTAGGGTTGAGAATTTGAGATTGAGGAATTGTTGAACTTGTAAATTCATTCACTAATTGATTCATGGCCAAATCTTAGTATTCAATTACTTCTGAAACTCGTTTGCTCATTATGCAGGATAGTTTGCTCACTGTATATAGTTGTATGTGTAGTTTGGACTTGCTTCCTGATTGGCCCTTTAATTCTTTAAAGTAATTGCTATTGAGAGGGAATAACTTCTCACTAAGGAAGGTACCAGGCAAAAAAAGGCCTGAAGTTTCTAAGTTAATGCATTTTGGATGGGTTGAGAGGGAATAACCCATTAGCAACGTAGTTAATGCATTTTATTCAGCCATGGTGTTACCTCAAGTTTCCAAGTTTCTAGATTCTTCTAAAACACCTTGGAAAGAATGGGTTGGGCATTGGATGCCAATACAAGTATTCCAGATGCACAATTGAATGATTTGAGAAGCGATTGGAGGGTGTGGAAGGAGAAATATGAAAATAGGTCTGTTGATCCTAAGGTATGTTTTTTCTCTTTAGCTTTAATGAATGAATCGCTCGTTGACCAAATTATGTCGTTGTTACTTGGAAATATGTCAGGACTTGCTTTGCTATCGCCCGTTTAGCAATCTGTTACCCCAATGGTTAGAACATAGAAGTAGAACCCATTTTTGATATTCACCTGGGAGAGGGATTGTTTAGGAGAGGGAAGTGGCTGCACTTATGACATGATTTTGTAGTATTTAATCTTTAGAATTCTTTTGAGGAAATCAGTAGATTGTGGTTTGCAGCTACAAGTTTTTTATTTCCTTTTTCTTGTTGTGTCTAATTTCAGGCAAGTGGAGAGGGCAATGCACTGAAATTATTGTGCTTCACTTTCTTAAACATATAAGAGAAATATAAATGGGAGAATTGAAGCAAATTCTTTATCCATGGCTATTGACAGCATATCCTAAACATATGAGAAATATAAATGCGAGAATTGAAACAAATTCTTTATCCATGGTATATTGATTCTATTTGTAGCTAGAAGTTTGGTATGACAGTTGAAAACTGGCAACGAAATACACAAAAAAATCACCAAGACTTGCTTTGGTATGAAAGAAAATGTCATTGACTTTAAGCCTATTAGCTCAAATGGAAGAGCGTTGTGCTTGTGCACAAAGATGCGGGTTCAAATCCCGTCTAGGCTAATCTTAACTTAATGTGTTTCTTCTTCATGTAACTTGCAAATATGAAATTTGTCCAATTAAACTGATTTATCTACATTGCTACTATGAAAGTATCATGATGTTGTAAATGAAAACTTGAATATATACCATTATACCTTGGGCTGCTTTGAAGATCATAAGTTGATGGTGCTGAATTTTGTGTAAAGTTCACCAAAAAATTAGCTGGTAAAATTTTATGAAACTGTTGAAACTTAGTTTAGGTGTTGATTTGTACGTTGATTATTCAAGAAAGATGACAACTCAATATATTGATAGCCTATGAGGGATTCGAACCCACATTTTTGTGTCAAAGCACACTGCTCTACCGGTTGAGCTAATAGGCCAAAAACAATGAGATACAACCATAAAAATACACTAAAAGTACCACTGTCTTGAGATCTCACAAGGCAATAAGTAATTATGTCAAAGAAGCCTACCCAATAGCAAAGAATCCACGTTCCCTTCACCATTTGATACTGCAACATATGAGACTGTCATGGAAAAATTTGACCTTGTGAAAGAAGCCTGCAACATATGGGATTGCAGCTATAAATTATAGTGTTAGGGATAAACATGAAATGGTGTATCGGGGTGGGTGAGTGGGTCTATAGGACAGAAACACCCAATTTGTAGGCAATTGCACATTCATCCTAATCCTAAAAATTGAATATGTAATAAAGAGAGTAAAAACCTAAATTTTAAATCTCATAGCATTCTCTAAAATTCAACCCGTAAACCCCAATTATAATTATAGATTCATAATTCAACCCCAATCACAGTTCAAGTCGAAACCCCCAATTCTTCTCAAAAAGATAACTACAATCACAACCACAGATCTGGAATCCAACCCGAAACCCACAATTGCAATTCAACAAGTGACCCCCAATTCAAATATTGCAAGCCGAAACCCTAATTCATCAATTGAGCAGGGAAGAAAACTTACCTAATTACCTTCACCGGCGTCACCACGGGCTACTACGCGACGCCTTCCTCGAGAGCTTGCAGTCGCTAACCTCCTCCCTCCTTCCTCGAGAGCTTGCACAGTCGACCTCTTTATTTCTTCTACGCTTGGAATCGCTTCTCTTCCCTCTGACTCTCGCGACAGGTACATCGTTTCTTTCTTTCCTTTTAATTGCTTTTTTTTAAAACCAAAGTTGACGGTTTGGGTTAACAATCTAACGGAGGGGCACGGGGCAAAATGTTTAGAAACCTCAGGGGTACCATGCGAATTAAGTCAAAGTTTGGTACACCATGCGAATTAGACAATACCACAGGGGTACCACGCGAAATTTCCGATAATTTTAAGAATTACATAAAATATTTCATAGGGTGGTTAATTTAAGTTTTTTTAAAACACCAAAAAATTACTGAAAAAATGAAACACCAAAAAAAGGGCCCAAGGAGAGTATGACCAAAAAAAAGGGCCCAATGAGAGTGTAATCAGTGTGCAATGTAAATTTGGAAAAAAATTGCCGATAGGAGAATTCGAACCCAAAAACCCATCCTATAAAAGCACCATGAAAGTTCACACAGACCAATTAGGCTTGTAGGAAAAGTTTGTTAATTTTTGCATAGATAATACTATTATACATAGACTACATATTATGGACCCCTAAAACCCGCAGGTCCTGGGCGGTCGCCCCTCTTGCCTACCCCTTGGGTCAGGCCTGGTTAGTAGGAGGTTGATTGTATATATAGGAGCACATTGTACATGATGAAGGTAAGAAAATAACAGAAAATCCTCCCACAACAAACTCTCTCGGTTCGTTGCTACCATGGAAGAGCAAACCTAGATTTGGTTTCTCTTCTACAGATCTAGGCTCAGCTAAGCTTCGTAATCCTTCATATGGTATCAGAGCCTTCTAGGCTTCGTTTGATCGTCATTATTACCTTCTTTTGATTCTCAATTGCATCAGAAATCATGGATTCCGGTGATGGTGACAGTGCTGGTGTTGGCACTGGTGATGGTGCTCCAAGAGGTTCTTCGATCGGCCATGGGAGTCGGAATTTCGGAGCAAATCAGGCGGATCCTCTCTATCTCTCCAACTCTGACCATCCAGGGATGGTGTTGGTGTCTGCTCCTCTCAATGGCCGGAACTTCCATAGATGGTGTCGTGCAGTTCGCATGGTGCTAGGCGCGAAAATGAAATTGGGATTCATCAACGGGAAGTGCGAGCGACCATGTGAGATCGATGATGATTATGATCGTTGGCTAAGGTGTGATTTTATGGTCACCAGTTGGATCATCAATTCGATGAAACCTGATTTGGCCGAAAATTTTATGTTCGTTCACTCTGCCAAAGAGCTCTGGGAAGAAATTCAAGAGAGATTCGTTGAATCCAAGGCTCCTCTAATATATCAGCTCAAGAAGGAGATAAGCGAGATTAAACAAGGAAATTCATGAAGGATAATTAGATGCGTTAAGCGGAATTTCAGATCATATCTAACATCTAATCGCAAGGATCTTCATGCATAAACGATAGATCAATCATTGTTTAGAGGATATACCTTTAATGCGTGAACCGGATTGAATCTGGATGGAATCGGAAGAGATCGAAAGCCCCAAGCGTGACTTCTCTAATTAGTCCACACGAGCCCAGCGTCTAGATCTCCTTAGCCTTCGACTGCTAGGACGAAGGTCGAAAGACAAAACAATCGAATTGCTTTTGGGATGATCGTGGTTACGGTGTCCAAATCAACACTTGATTCACCGTACGTGCAGCACCTTTTGAAAAGTTTGCAACTAAATTGCCTTTCTTTTCTTGCTCTCTCTTTTGATCAGTAGTGGTGTCGATGCCTCTCTCCTTGATCATCATCAGAAGACCTTTTAATTAGAAGGTTTTTAATCACTTAATTGGGAGGAAGACCAAACGGCCACATACACATTACTCCATTAGTAATTGTAACTCCCTATATAAATATTGATCAAATTGTAACCGTACCCCTAATTACACCATTTAATTATTTATTTCCAAAATAAATAATATTACTTATTAATAATATATCATACATATATATTAATAACAAATCATCAATCCCATGGATCTAGTTCGTAAACTCTAAGTGTGTGACCTCATAGGACCCATTTATAGTAGTCATGGGCTTAAACCGTTTAACCCCATTAATCGTAGTTGGCTTCTAGCAAAGCACTACGACTCCTAAAATAATCGGATTGAATATCTCTATCAATTGTCCTATCCCATGTTTAGTCATTCCACATTAAATTAAAGGACACAATTCCTTCAATCTCCCACTTGTCCTTAAACAAGTGTGCAATATAAGATACCTTTGTCTCTTAATGTCTTATTTGATGATATGGTGACATTCATATCTATTATCAAATATGTTTCTTGAAATCCGAGTTTGAACTGCCAATTAAACGGATGATTACAAATAATCCATCCGAGCATGGCCATGCATTTTCAGTTCTTGCTCTTCAAGTGGCCTAGACACCTTTCCTTTTCGATGCATCACAGTATGCATGAAGAAGGAGGACATCTCCAGTCTTGTATGACTATGACTCCCACTCAACTTTTGGCAATCCTAACTACGACCTTTATAACTCCCTGTTACGGAAAGCGTTTAGCCGTGTCAAAGAAATACCAATCATCAAGAGAGACCATAACATAATCATGTCTGAGGAATCTACTAATCATGGTTTAACTTAAAACTCTGCAATCCCTTTTGTAGAGTCTTAAGGTGGGTCTGTCCTATAGGTATCATCCATACATATATATGTAATTGACTAGACATCTCCATGTCCCTATAGCCCATGAAACCTGGCGCTATCAGTCAACTTACAATATAGTCATTAATAAAATCACCTATGTCCAAGTTGATGATTTCAGACTACGGACTTGCGATAATTCATAACTGCATTTCACTTAATGGGGTTTCATTTACCAGAACACTTAAGATAAGCCCATTTGCGAACTACGAATTATTTGGACATTTTATTTATTATCGTTCAACACAATATATAAATAAAGATGAAATATCATAAAATCATCCAATCGAACATAAACTTAGTGTCTAACATTCTAAACATAAAATGTAATAGAAAGCAATCTCAAAGCCATTCTCCAATGTGTTTGAGACCCTTAGCCCTAGTGTGACTATCATGCTTGGGCCTAGGCATAGGCTTTGTCAATGGATCTACAATGTTGTCATCTGTATGCACCTTACACATCTTAATGTCACCCTCGGTGACTATACGTCGAATAAGGTGATACTTCCTCATAACGTGTCTGGATTTGGAGCTTGAACTCGGTTCCTTGGCTTGGGCTATGGCACCATTGTTGTCACAATAGATGTCAATAGGCCCTGAAATGCTAGGAACAACACCGAGTTCATCTATGAACTTCCTCATCCAGACAACCTCCTTAGTTGCTTCACTAGCGGCTATATATTCAGCTTCTGTCGTAGAATCGGCAACTGTGTCTTGTTTGGAGCTCTTCCAGCTCACAGCTCCTCCATTAAGGATGAAAACATATCCCGATTGAGACTCAAAGCCATCTCGGTCAGTCTGGAAGCTTGCATCAGTATAGCCTTGTACGATTAACTGGTCATCACCCCCATATACTAAGAAATCATCCTTGGTTCTTCTCAAGTACTTCAGGATGTTCTTAGCTGCACACCAGTGTGCCTCTCCTGGATTCG
Organism: Persicaria maculosa; assembly: GCA_963922045.1. Classification (NCBI taxonomy): domain Eukaryota; kingdom Viridiplantae; phylum Streptophyta; class Magnoliopsida; order Caryophyllales; family Polygonaceae; genus Persicaria; species Persicaria maculosa. The sequence goes on along the minus strand of OY998256.1, from coordinate 10,523,697 downwards.
ATTGGTATCTGCTACACATGCTCAAAGCATATGCAACATCAGGTCATGTACACACCATAACATACATGATAGATCCTATAGCAGAAGCATAAGGAATCTTACTCATCTTCTCTAGCTCAGCAGGTGCCTTAGGACACTGCGTCTTGCTGAGATATACACCATGTTGCATAGGTAAAAACCCTTTCTTGGAATCTTGCTTTTTGAATCTGTTGAGAATCTTATCTATATAAGTTCCCTGACTCAATCCAAGCAATCTCTTAGATCTATCTCTATAGATCTTCATTCCAAGTATATACTCTGCCTCTCCCAAGTCCTTCATTGAGAAACATTTCTTCAGCCACTCCTTAACGGATTCTAGCATCGGAATGTCATTCCCAATAAGTAGTATGTCATCCACATACAAGACTAGGAAGACCACTTTACTCCCACTAAACTTCTTGTATACACAAGGGTCCTCTTCACATCTGATGAAATCAAACTCTTTGATCTTTTCATCAAACCGAAAGTTCCAACTCCTGGATGCTTGCTTAAGTCCATATATAGACCTCTTAAGCTTGCATACCTTCCCTGTATCACTTGGATCTTCAAAACCCTTTGGTTGTGTCATGTACACATCCTCTTCCAAGAATCCATTCAGGAAGGCGGTTTTGACATCCATTTGCCAAATCTCATAATCATAATAGGCCGCAATAGCAAGGATTATCCTAATGGATCTTATCATGACAACTGGTGAAAAGGTCTCATCATAGTCTATACCATGAATCTGTTTAAAACCTTTGGCAACTAGTCTTGCCTTGTATACAGATACCTTTCCATCCTTATCTGTCTTGAGTTTGAAAACCCATTTCCTCCCTATGGGTTTTACCCCATCTGGCAAATCTATCAAGTCCCATACTTGATTTTCAAACATCGAATCCATTTCGGATCTCATGGCCTCAAGCCATTTCTTGGAGTCTGGACCCGTCGTTGCTTGCTTATAGGTATTAGGCTCATCATGTTCTAACAGAAGAACATCATGGTTTACATTCAAGATGAAATCATCATAACGTCTTGGTTGTACCCTTGGCCTATCTGATCTACGGGTGGGTTCAACTGGTTCAACAACTGGAGCTGGAACAGTTTCCACAACTGTTTGTGGATCCTCTTGTTCCGGTTCTTGGATGATTTGGGGCCCTTGGCCTTCCAAAACCATCAACTCGTCCTCGACATCATCTATGTCATCTCGTTGCTGAGTTTGTTGCTCTTCATCATGAACTGGTTCAAGATGAATATTTCTCCCACTTGACTTATTGGAAATGAACTCTCTTTCCAAAAAGACACTATCCCTTGCAACAAACACCTTTTGTTCAGCGGGACTGTAGAAGTAATATCCAAAACTACCTTTTGGATACCCTATAAAATAGCATTTATCTGATTTAGGGGCAAGCTTATCCGTTTGTAAACGCTTTACATAAGCTTCACATCCCCATATCTTCATAAAAGACAATTTTGGAACCTTTCCAGTCCATATCTCATATGGAGTTTTGTCTACAGCTCTAGACGGAGTCCTGTTTAGTGTAAGTACGGCAGTTGTGAGGGCATATCCCCAGAAGGATACCGGAAGGTCAGCAAAACTCATCATAGATCGGACCATGTCTAACAGGGTCCTGTTTCTCCTTTCAGATACACCGTTAAGCTGTGGTGTTCCTGGAGTAGACAACTGTGTTACTATCCCACAGTTTTTCAAATGATGATCAAATTCATGGCTCAAGTACTCACCACCACGATCTGATTGAAGTGCTTTTATTTTCTTGCCAGTTTGAGTCTCTACCTCATTTTGAAATTCCTTGAACTTTTCAAAGGATTCCGATTTATGTGACATAAGGTAAATATATCCATATCTACTCATGTCATCAGTAAATGTGATGAAGTATTTATAACCACCTCTAGCTTCTGTACTCATTGGCCCACATACATCAGTATGTATAATGCCCAATAGCTCAGTAGCCCTTTCATTTGTTCCTTTGAAAGGTGACCTTGTCATCTTGCCCATCAAACATGACTCACATGTATCAATGGATTCACAATCCACGTCTTTTAGAAGTCCATCTTTATGGAGCTTCTTCATGCGGTTTAAACTGATGTGACCCAAAGGACAGTGCCATAGGTAGGCTTCACTCAACTTACTTGATTTTTGCCTTTTTGTATTTATGTTATAAGATTCTGTTGTAAGGTCGAATACAAATATTCCATTAATATCTTGAGCACGAGCATAGAAGATATCATTCTTGTGAATAATTATACCTTCATCTGTAGTGCTAAAATTAAAACCTTCAGAATAAATTACTGCAGCCGAAACAAGGTTCTTTGTAATGCTAGGAACAAAATAACAATTATTCAGTTCTAAGATTAAACCAGAAGGAAGAGATAAACTAAAATCTCCTACGACAGGTGCAGCAACACTTGCTCCATTTCCGACGCGTAGGTCTATCTCCCCTTTCTTCACTTGTCTCCTATTTTTTAGTCCCTGCACATTTGAAATAATGTGAGCACAACATGTGGTATCTAATACCCAAGTAGGACCATTATCTAATGTGAGGACATTGGTTGACAGTAATTCAATAACATAAATACCTGAAGTGTTGGAACTCAAAGTCCCATTCTTCTTGTCTTCCAAGTACTTGGGACAGTTTCTTTTCCAGTGTCCCTTAGCCTTACAGTGGAAACAATCATGGTCTGCAGCCACCCTTGGCTTCTCACCACCCTTAGGTTTTGCAACTTCCTTGCCCTTCCCTTGGGTATTGTTCTTGTTCTTGGCTACCTTCTTGAACCCTTTCCCTCTGTTGACGTTAAGAACTTCCTTCTTGTTGTCAGTGGGAGTATTTTGCTCAGCAGCTTTGAGCATACCACGGAGTTCGTTCAGGTTTTTCTTAATACCATGCATATGGTAGTTCATCCTGAATGAGGCAAAGCCATCATGTAATGAGTGCAAGACGATATCTGTGGCCAACTCTTGGTCATATGGGGTGCCCAGTGTTTCCATATGGCTAAAAAGGCCGATCATGTTGAACACATGGGGACCTACTGGCTTTCCCTTCACAAGCTTGCTATCCAGTATAGCCTTGTGAGTTTCATATCGTTCAATCCTTGCCTGTTCCTGAAACAGTACTTTCAGGTTGGAGATGATAGTGTAGGCATCCTGATGTTCAAACCTCTTTTGAAGGTCAGGTTCCATGCCTGCTAGCATCAGACAAGTAACAGGCAAAGACTCACTCTTTAACTCCGTTACTCTCACCTTCTCCTCATCTGATGAGTCGTCGGTGATAGTAGGGATAGGGGTGTTCAGGACGTCCTCACGCCCTTCGGACCTGAGAACGATTCTCAGATTCCTTTCCCAATCGAGAAAGTTCGTTCCATTCAATTTGTTCTTCTCAACTATTGAGCGTAGGGTGAATTTCAAATTATCGTTCGACATAATGCCTATATATAAAAGGAAATGACATGCAAATCAGTATATGTTCGAAATGCAAATTACTTAAAATTAAACACCTTTAAACTAAGTAAATGCGCATTTTATTCAAGTTGTTATCGTTCCCTGTGAATAAAATGATTCCAAGATCCTATTCCAGACAAGACCCAACGTACTTTTGCACTGCCTTAAGTCTTGTGTGTTCAAGGTAAGTAACAATTACTAATTATAACTCCTTATAATTCTTGGTTGATGATCCACATCCAATGTAAAATCATCCCCATGCCTCAAGATCCAAAACTTTGCCTTTTGGTCTCTCGTTGGGTACAACCATATCAAAGTTTATGAACCCCCGTATAGATTCACCCTCATTAGCCCAAGATTATGGAAAGACATCCTCACTTTTGTGAAGCCCATCCAACCAAAAATCCAGAACTTAATGGGTTATGATATGGAAAGGCATTGCCCCAATTTACCTTTGGAACTTAAGTCTTTTATTTGTCTTTTATTTATAAGTGAAAAAAAATGTCATAAATAAAGACAATATAAAAACTTAAAATAAAGCATTCAAAATGCAATAATATATCGTGATCCTAGTATGGCCCCTACGATGCAAAATTTTAAAGATCTAATCTTCATGGGTCTCCACCCTCGCATCCTTCACGGATCTCCATCCTTGAACTTCTTATGTCTTCTTTTTCTTGTAATACAATATTTTCTAATAATCTAATTACTGAAAATTAAATACAAAAATACATAATGATACGCAGATCGTGTACAAAAAAACATAACGATGCGCAGATCGTATTTATGGGCCATACTAGTCACCTTATATATGCAAGCAATATATCATAATATAAAACAAGCATAATAATTAATCTCAATTTAAAATTTAAATCCTTATATGGCATTAATCAATATTAACCATAAAATGTAATAATTGGATTAAATTATATGAAAAAAGATATAATATCAAATATTAATCTTAAGTGGGATTTCCTAACTTTTAGGAAACAATTAAAATAAACAATATCATAATATTATCCATCTTAATTTAATGGGCAAAATCTCAATTCACCGGCAAATATTTTACAACCAAATATTTTACGGCAAATATGTTATATCAAGTATATTTTGAGATCTAGCCAAATATACACTCGGAAATCATCCACCGTTTCGATTCCATCCCCGATTCGGATCGAATCCGACTCGGATCGGTGGTATTCTATTTCCATGTCAATTCATACAATTTCATCTTTCAATTCATCAAAATCTCCATTTCAATTTTACATTTTATCCATATATAATTTATCATCAATTTAAATCAAGATCCGCATCAAAAATTAACAATTAATCTATTGATCGTATCAATTTATGCAAGATGGCTCTGATACCAATTGAAGGATAATTAGATGCGTTAAGCGGAATTTCAGATCATATCTAACATCTAATCGCAAGGATCTTCATGCATAAACGATAGACCAATCATTGTTTAGAGGATATACCTTTGATGCGTGAACCGGATCGAATCTGGATGGAATCGGAAGAGATCGAAAGCCCCAAGCGTGACTTCTCTAATTAGTCCACACGAGCCCGGCGTCTAGATCTCCTTAGCCTTCGACTGCTAGGACGAAGGTCGGAAGACAAAACAATCGAATTGCTTTTGAGATGATCGTGGTTACGGTGTCCAAATCAACACTTGATTCACCGTACGTGCAGCACCTTTTGAAAAGTTTGCAACTAAATTGCCTTTCTTTTCTTGCTCTCTCTCTTTTGATCAGTAGTGGTGTCGATGCCTCTCTCCTTGATCATCATCAGAAGACCTTTTAATTAGAAGGTTTTTAATCACTTAATTGGGAGGAAGACCAAACGGTCACATACACATTACTCCATTAGCAATTGTAACTCCCTATATAAATATTGATCAAATTGTAACCGTACCCCTAATAACACCATTTAATTATTTATTTCCAAAATAAATAATATTACTTATTAATAATATATCATACATATATATTAATAACAAATCATCAATCCCATGGATCTAGTTCGTAAACTCTAAGTGTGTGACCTCATAGGACCCGTTTATAGTAGTCATGGGCTTAAACCGTTTAACCCCATTAATCGTAGTTGGCTTCTAGCAAAGCACTACGACTCCTAAAATAATCGGATTGAATATCTCTATCAATTGTCTTATCCCATGTTTAGTCATTACACATTAAATTAAAGGACACAATTCCTTCAATTCAAGTGTTGCTGAATATTATAGTAAGAGGAAGAAGGCATGGGACGAGATTCTTGAGTTGGAATCTATGCCGATCTGCAAGTGTGGAGGTTTAAAAGCTTGTTCGTGTGCAAATGGGACGAGCTTCTTTTTGCGATTATGTTGAGAGTTGGGACAAGAGAAGAGAAAGCTCAATTGGCAGAATACAGAAAGAAGGAATGGCCAAGACGTTTCAAGGTGAGTGCATTTAATAATTATAATTTTATTTTGAAAAATTATGTTTTGAAATTTTTAATACTTATAATTTGTTAAATATTGCCTTTTTTATTTTTAAAAATTGTAAAATATGATTTTTAAAAATATAATTTTATAAATACATAAAAATAAATGTTAGCAATATAAATATAAATTTTATAATTTTTTTAAGATTAAATAAATGTCAAAATCTTTTTGTGTTCTAGGAAGTGAGTGAATTAGAAGATCTTTAATGGTTTTGGTGTCAAGATTTGTAATGAATGTTGACAATCCTTATTCTACTAGTTTGTTTCAACAGAAGCCTCTAAAGTCCGGATGATCTATTGGCATACTCTTGGACGAGTGCTCCAAACAATGATGTCCTCCCAAGCAACCGACTAGGCCTATCACATTCTCTTGCCAACCCTGTTTGGATCAATTCAAGTTGTTTCACAATCATTAATTAATAGTTTCAAGACATGATCAATTTCATTCGAGCGATATGTTATGTATGCGATACCTGCGTCGATAACAACAACTTTGTCGCAGTCCATGACAGTGGGTATTCTGTGAGCAATGCTGATTATGGTGCAGGCTGCAAACTCCTCTCTGATGATTCTTTGAATCACAGCGTCGGTCTGAGAATCCACAGATGCTGTGGCTTCATCCATGAACAGCAACCGGCTCCTCTTCAGCATCACCCGGCCCAGGCAGAGAAGCTGCTTTTGCCCCACGCTCCAGTTGTCTCCATTGTCCACCACTGCCAAATTCATTGGACTCAACAGAGATAGATCACTACAATACAATTTATATATATATATATATATATGATGGAAGAAGGCGGAATTTTAGAACAACGCACCTAAGGAATCGAGCTTTTCTGGCTTTGAGGCCACTGTATCCTTCAGCTGACACCTCTCTAGGCTCTGCATAATATAACAAAATTCATTTTAGCTAACAGAAAAAACAGTTGTCACAAATACAAGGAAACTTGTTCATATTACCTTCCATATCTCTTCATCTGTGTAGTGTCCAAGAGGATCAATGTTGGTTCGCACAGTTCCTTGAAAGAGGACTGGCTCTTGAGGAATTATTCCAAACCGAGACCTCAAGTCATAGAGCCCCAATGTCGTCGTATCAATTCCATCAATGATTACCTTCCCAGCAGAGGGCTCAACTAGCCTGAACAAAACTTGGATCAGTGTTGACTTTCCGCTGCCTGTCCGCCCAACAATGCCAATCTTCTCCCCACCACTGATGCTGACATTGATGCCTCTCAGAACTAGAGGAGTATTTGGTCGGTATCTAACCTGTAAATCTATGATGTCAACATCGCCCTTGGATGGCCAAGATGGAGAAGGAGAAGAGTCTTTCTTATGCCATTCGGCTTCTGATGGTATATCAGTGAACTGCCTGATCCTTTCAAAGATACCATTTTGTTCTCCACCAAGCAGCTGATGTATATGACGAAGGACAGTGCTCCGTTAAGGGAAAGCCCATAAGAAAGCGACAACCCAACATTTGCTGCATCATTCGATTACTTTTCAGCTCTATTGATGGCCTGGAATTCGAGTGATCAAAGAAAGACAACTGCTAGTGCTAGTGTTACCTGGATTAATGATACTGCTAGGCAACAAGATCATGAATAAGGTAGAAATGCAGAGGACTAAGCTCCCAATCAGCTCAACACGTAGGCCTAGCCACTCGTTTGATCCATTGTTGTGAAAATCCATGCGCAGATTTTCATTCACACGAGTGGCATTCACATGGCAGAACGTCTCCTGTTTCCTGAAGCAACGAATGGTCACTACTCCAGAGATGCTTTCCGAGAAGTGGTGGATCACCGGTGCTTTTGTGATGGAGTCTAGACGGGTCAGCTCACGAGAGGATGACAGGTAGTACCGCTGAATGAATACAAATTAACATAGTATGTACTACTGAAACAAATTAAACAACTTGAATAGCTGATATATATATGGATGATCTTACCCTATACCATAAGTTTAGCCAGCCTAGTGGAAACACGAAGAACACAGTTGGCCACGAGTACTGACAAGTGATGATGATGATGCTCACCACTGTGATGTACATTGAGATCGTAATGCTCAAAAGGATAGGTATTAATATGTCTACATTTGTTTGATCACTTGATGCCTGACAACCAACAACAAACAACTATATATCACCGGCCACTTGCAGCATACCAACAAAAAAGAGAGTGAGTTTTCGAATGCTAAAATCTCACCCGACTTAGGATTCTTCCTGACGGTGTGGTATCAAAGAAAGACATGGGAGCTCGGACAATACTGCCAAGGATTTGCCTAAAGAAGCTCTGAGCTGTCTTCAGGCCTATTTGGGTGGCGAAGAAGGTTCTTAACACAACCAATACGAATGAAACTAGTGCAATCAAGGAGTAAATCCATATGAAAGTCGATGGATTAAAGGAGAGAGCACGCTCTTCTGACGTCTCATAAGCCAGCCAGTAATCACCGGCCATCAACGATGATTGCCAAATGAGTGAAAGCATCATAATAGCAGCCACACCCCACCATCCAAAGGCTTCTGTGCAGTATAGTTTGTAGACATGTAGGCTGACTTTTCCGGTTTCTCGTTCCTCATCCTTGATGATGAGCTTAGAGCTCTTATCCAAATCCAATGATCTTGATCTTGATCTTCTTGTCATATTTGGTTCTCCACAACCCAGCTGTGGGCTTTTGGGCGATTTTAGTTGCTTCGTAGAACCCTCAGGGATCACGTTTACGAGCTCCATAGAAGTCTCGTGAGCCACTACAAGTGCTTTAAAATCTGTCCCAGATTCCAAAAGATGGCGGTACTTACCTGACTGCACAACTTGTCCATCTCTTAACACCTGATTAGTTGAAAGGAAACTCGATCAGCTTCTTAGAAAATTGAGAAATGCTATCAAATTTAAAGTAGCTCATGCTCATACCAAGATGAGATCAACATTATACAAGAAGTCCACTTGGTGTGTGACAAGGATTACTGTCTTGTTCCTTAGAGCTCCTCGGACACATTCCTACATGAGAAAAAACCCGAAGCTGATCGATAAAATGTGATCAGAACGAACAACACAACACGATAGAGTAAATGCAACTACCTTACCTTGAATATGTGTGTCCCAGTATGAGCATCAACTGCACTGAAGACATCATCAAGGAGATAGATATCACAATCCTGATAGACCGCCCTGGCAAGTTGTATTCGTTGCTTCTGCCCTCCACTGAGGTTGATTCCGCGTTCTCCAATCTCAGTCTCGTCTCCAAACTCCATCATCTCCAAGTCCTTGTCCAAGCAGCACACTCTTAAGACCTCTCTATACCTTGCCTCATTGATGGGCAAACCGAAGAGAATATTATCCCGAACAGTTCCAGTCTGTATCCATGATGTCTGTGCTACATAAGCTGTAGTTCCATAAACTCTCACCTTTCCGTTGATCTTGTGCATCTCCCCAAGAATGGAAGCAAGGAAAGAAGACTTGCCAGAACCGACGGTCCCAACAATGGCTGCAAGCTCTCCTTTCTTGATCTCCACATTTATGCCTTTCAACACAGAGGCATCAGCAGTTTGATCATCCCAGCTGAACTCGCCGTCCTTAACCTCCACCGCAATCCCACCATCATCACAAAAGTCTTGGTTCTCCACAGCCCCATCCACCAACTCTTTGCTGGTCATGAAACCATCCAGCCTTCCAAGGGAGATAACAGCCTGCGAGATTGCGATCAAGGACTGGGGGAAAGTCCTGATCGGCTCCTCAAGGATCTTGAAGATTGTGGTGGTGGTGAACACTGTAGCTGCATCCAACTTAGTCCCTAGAGCAATTGCGGTGGCAAATGTGAGGGCGGAAATCAGCAGAGGCATGGACCACAGAACCACAATGTTTGCAGAGATGGAGTAGAGGAACTTAGACAGCCAAGTGTATTCCGAATCACGGAAGGACATGATCTTCCTGGAGAAGTGCTCTTCCCAGGCCTGGAACTTGATCACCCTCATGTAGTTGAGCATCTCATTGGTGGCCTTCATTCTAGAGTCTCGGCTGTTCATCAGCTCGCGGTTATACGATTTGTTTCTGTTGTTGGCAGCTGAAACGAAGAGGATTGCGACAAGGGTTCCAATCAAAGCAGTGAGAACCGAAGCACCAATGTACTTGTAAAGGAGAATCAAGGCCACAGCTACCTGCAAAGGCATCATCCATATGGGATGTAATTGGAGCATCAAATCAGACAGCTGCTGGGCATCCACAGACATGTAGTTGACAATCTGGCCTACACCATGAGACTGCCTAGCGGAGCACGATAGTCGTAGACCCTTGTTGTACAGGCTGGTGATAAGGGTTGATCTGATTAGCATACCCAGTTTCTGAGAGTTGAAGAGGTAGTAGTGGAATGTTAACACCTCCACAGTTTTAGCAAGGAGAAGGACACAAACAAGGTAGTATCCTTGAAAGGGGGAGCCTCCCTTAGCGGAGCCGGAGGTGATGTCTATGAAGCCTTGGATGAGAACAGGCCCAACATACATGACAGAGAGCCTTACAATTAGTAGCAAGGCATTGAAAGCTACTTCCTTCCAGAAGCACTTCACCAGGGTGATTGCAACCGGGTGCTTCGATTTCTCCTCCGGCTTAGGCCACTTTGACTCAAAGGCCTTGCACATTTGCTCAGCTCTGTGCTCCGGGGAAACCCAAGGAACGTCATCAATGGTGAGAGGCCTTTGATAGCCTTTTTGGAGGAGTGGATTCATCCACAGCCACAAAGCTTTCGATATGATAGAGGCCGAGGCAAAGGGGGTCACATTACCATTATCATTATCATTAGATTTGTGAAGCAAAGGGGTATCAACCAAGATCACAATCCCTGAGGATCCTTTAATGGATGCTGCAACGAGGATGATTGACAGCGCAAAAGATAGCAACACAACTGCATCATCCATACTCAAATGAGGCGCATCATCTATCCTTACAAGAGCTGAGGCCGCCAACAAGGAGTTGACAGTGAAGAACAAAGCCCAGTAGGATCGGAGAGAGGACGGGTGGTTGAGATCATTGAAGCGCCTCTCACGGGCAAACAGGATCATGGCTGCCAAGTGAGTAAGCCCTTGCACCAACCAAAACACTCCATCTAGAAGCTTCCATTCCAATAAGAGTAAGGCGGAGGTGAGCAAATGAAGGGCGGGTAGGACAACAGCCACAGTGAAGGGAGCCTTGAACCATAGGGTAAGGCTGGTGCTGCTGCGGTGCTCAACGGAGCTCCGATGTCTTCCAACGAAGAGAGCAGCAAAGAAGAGGAGCAGGAACAAGAGGTTCAGTGCAGATAGCAGCACTCTCTGCGGCCATGGGGACAGGAGTAGGAATTGAAGCCATTCATGTATGGAAGAGACATGGGTTGTGATCCAGGAATATTGACAAGCCATTTTCCTTGAATTGATTGCTCCTGCTCATCAATGGCAAACCTGAATTCAAATGAAGCTTGATTTGGAGGAGGGAGTAATTAGTGTAACCGTAGCAAGATTCCTGCAAGCAGTTCAGTTAAAGAAAAAGGGCGGTGTGTAAATGCAACTGTGCACTGCCAGCTGCAACTTGAAAGGACTCATCCACTGTAAAACACAAAGGATTTCTTTTACAGTACTCTACAAGAAATTATCAACTACTACATGCAAAGATGCAATACATCATCGATCAACGGATATTAATTTAATAAAGACTGGAAGGACAAAAGCCTATACAGTCTGTATTTCTTAAATTGGTTGTACATGTGGATCGACGTTAAATTGTTTTTGTCTTGTATCAATAATGAACTGGAATCAATGGAGTACTCCTTAGTCAAATACTATTTCAATTGTATTTGTGTGGTAGCAAATTTGAGATTGGAAGGTCACATGTGTTGGAGGATCTCGTGTGCACTGTGCCTCGTGTTATCTGTTCACAAACCTCCTATATGTTTAATGTGTGTTAATAATATACAACGTAGTAGGCAGGAAAATAAGATAGTAGTCCCAAGTTCCGGAAGTCCGTGGGTTCTAAGCAGTTTTAATAATATTATCTTCAGTAAAATCTTTTAAATATTGTTGTAATGATATGTATTTTTTTCATTTTTCAACGAGATCATTTTAAAATATCTATATCTATCTATATACAATTCTTTAAATCATAATCATTTTTGATGAGTTGTTATCAACACGTTAGTTATAAATTTTTTAACCAATCAAATTATACTTTTCTAATCTTATTTTAATTTTTATTAATATTAATTAAACTTTAGGTAGGTATGTTCTAAAAAATATTTATTTACTTTAGGGGATGAAATGGGTGATGATAAATTCATCGCTAATTTTTACTATTTACACCGTAAAGCCACCGCATACCTATGCGGTGGCTTAATCACATTTTCCTCTCACCCACCGCATACGTTGACCGTATGCCGACTCACCGCATATACATGCGGTGGGTTAGGGTATAACGGAGTCCGTTATGCCGAAATCCGAATGGTTCCAAGATATCCAAAACCCACCGCATACCTATGCGGTGGTTTGTACCGCGGATGGGGCCCATTATAAATAGGCTTGCGGGCCCCATTCTCCGACACAATTTCTGACTCTTCTCCGATTCCAATTCTTGTCTTGCTTTCCGAGCCCGACCTTTGGTTCCGTCGTTTCTCTCGTCCCCTCTTTCTACCCCCACTTTGAACCCGAGTCTTGAGATGGTGAAAGACATCCGTGGAAGAGATGCGTCTCATGGTGTCGGTCATTTTCGGAGACATCCGTTACAGGTAACAACGAAACTATATGAAAATCGAATCGCATTATTTTTAAGCAGAAGGAGACAGTGTTAACGAATTATTGTTATATATAATGTAGCCGGATCCGACTATTCAGAGACGTGAGTCTGCTCGTCTAGCCGCACTTAGGAGGAGGAGGAGAACGACAGACGGCTCGCCACAGCCTTAGGTATGTTGAAATCGCTTAATTATGGTTTTTCATGTTGTTAATAAACGATAGTATTAGGTTGAAATCATTTACTAGGTGTAGGGAAATTGAAATCGAATAAGTATGTTTTCTGTTTTGTTAGGAAACGATAGTATTAAGTTGAAATCATTAATTAGGTGTAGGAAAATCTTTCAACATTTGGTATGTCATACGATATAGTAATGTGTGTAACAAATAAAAAGTATCACATTTGAGCGATAGGATTTCGACAAATATTTTTTATGGTACACAGACCACATTATCGAGGGGGTTAGGAGATAGGGTGGTTCTGCAATCTGCCAGGAGGGCTGCTGCCAAGGAGAGACAGACGTTGGAGGATGTAGAGGATCCTATGGATAGGGATAGTGAGGCGGTAGGTGCGGATACTGGGGTTGAGCCATCGAGTCAGTCAGGTGTTGACCACAGTGATGGATTGGGGCAGACGTCACAGTCGTCTATAGAGACATATCAGAGTCTGTTGCAGATTGAGCTGGATATGATGACTGACCGCACCGATGACCCAGTGGAGCAGCCGGCGGATGAGTCTAGCCGAGAGGTGGCTTTGGAGATGATGCAGGAGTACCTAGTGGGGGGGGGGGGGGGGGCCAGCACCGCAGGCTGGAGTGGAGCGAGTGGGTGAGCAGTCGCAGATACAGCACGATGGGTATCATGCGTACTTAATTTGGGACTACGTTTCAGAGCGACCAGTTGAACTCGTATGATGACTCGGCACCTCTGGTCGGAGATGTGGGTGTTGGGACAAGCCGTGGTGTTGGGAGGAGTCATGCTCGAGCGGGAGATCAGGAGCCATGGGTCATCGGGCAGATAGATTTTACGTCGTTCACACCATTAGTATCTACGGGTGGGGCGATGACGCCTGGGAGTCAGCATGCGCCGCCAACAGCGACACTTAGGAGCTCCCAGCCTGAGTCGATTGCTGGGAGTCAGGAGGGGGATGTATGAGGACAAACGAGCGAGTCGGCACCGCATACTGAGGTTCGGGATTTTTTGAAGCCGGAAAATAATAAATCAATACTCCCTTCGTTCCACAATACATATCTTTTTGCTTTTCGGCGCGTTTTTTAAGGAGCGAAAAACTCTATAAAATATTAAATTTTTAATTAATTTTTGTTTATATAATTTGATACTTATTACTATTAAGTTTAATCAAACAAGATTCAGTTATTATATGTTTCTGAATTTATTTTTGGATTTAGGTAGATAATCTCTTTCAAGATAAGTTTAACGAAATGCGATTCATTTAGAATATTTTGTTGATTTTTTTAAATAAATCATGTTGATTTGTGGGTATAAAACATATCAACTCATTCACTAATTATCTACCGATGGAAAACCCCCTTCCAGGGCAAAAAGAACGCGCGTCGCCTCCGGTCCACGCGCCCCCAACTTCAAGACCTAAACCCCAAATCCCTAAATCGACGGTGAAATCCGGCGAGTCCCCATCTGTCTCATGCCTCGAATCCCATCTCCGTGTGGTTTCGAGTCTCAATCCCTCCTTCCCCTCGTTTCTGAGACCAAATCCATCTTCTATCGTTCTTAATCTCCGGGAGACCTTCTTGGATGGTGAAAATGGTGGTCAAAGTTCTGATAGTCACAACATAGGCTGTCGAAGAAGTGCTAGGGTGGGGAAAGATTATAGAAAAAGAAAAAAAGGTTATCGCCGGTGGTTGGGGTGGTGCAGCGCAGTCCTGCTTAGCGCCTCTCGGTGGTCCTTCGTCGGCGGCGCTTCGCTCGTCCCTGGCTGGAGGTATGACGCGTTTCCTTCTCCAGATCCCGCTCTTCTTCTCTCCTTCTCCAGAGCCCGCTCTTCGTCGGCGGCGCTTCGATCCTTCTTTCGCGTCTCTTTTCCCCTTCCTTCTCTTTCCCTTCTTTCTTTCATCAAGTTCATAAAATCATCTGATTTGATTAATGTGGATAACGTGCTGAGTATAGCACAAACAGTGTTAGAGGTTGAATCCTCTGCACCCCTTACCCCCCGATTTTCGGGCCTTAAACAAGTTGAGGGTTGTGAGACTCTCACCTTCCCCTCGGACGCTACAGAAACACAAAGGCACTCGTCTGCCTTCTGTTGCCCTGATTCGGATGTGGGTTGGCTCTGCCATTGGTGGTCGTCTTTGATGCGCCACAACCACAGCTCGCGCTGGACCGAACCGATGGATCTGTGCTTGAGGAGCTTGATGATGAAAGCCCGCTTATATTGGCTGGACGGATGGATCTTCCCTTTAGTTGGCTACCCCGTATGCTCTGGTAAAAATTGGGATAAAAGGATTTTTGAGCTGTCTCCAAATCTAGATATATATTCTTGCTATGAAGTTTGCAGGTGTTCAGGTAATCTAAAGAACTATTGGAGATTGCTATGCTTCGTACACTCAGGTAGTGCCTGCAAATTCCAGAGCCCGGCTGAACACTATGCAGTCATTTGTGGGCTTGCAATGTATAAAACTAAATATGATCAACTCTCCAATGTGTGCTGGCTCTTCAGATGGAGGGCGCCTAAGATGCACCACAATCCCAGGTGTACTGATAACCTAAACTGTTTTTGGCGAATGCTCTGCTATCATGGTGGCTTCCGGTGGCGGAGTGCGTGGAGACGACTGGCCTCTGTTAGCTCCTCCGGTTGTTCTGCCGGCTCGTCGTCGAAGTCTTTTATCCGGATATGTTTTTATCTACAACTCCCGAAAGGATTTGGAAACAGCAGTTTGGATTCATTATTGTTTCAAGCTGCTTTGGCCATGGTTTCTTTGGCGTCTTCATCTGATGATAAAGGTAAAAAATCATTGGGGGTGAAAATTTCTTTTTACTCCTCAACCAAATCCCGCAAGGGCTCAAATCCTCTTCATGAGGCAAATCACTCGAATGGGAGTATGCTCCCGGATGAGAGCAACAACCATCAAGTCAAAAGCAGGAAAAACAAGAAATCTAAGACGCCTGGCCTCATTTTGTCACGCCTGTGTTGTGTGCTGGATGGTGTCCTGGCATGCGCTCTTGGTCGAAGATTATCGACACTCTCCCTCTACTCAATCAGTGATGTAAATAGTCTTATGAAATCTGCCTGTGAATCTGTTCTTAACTACTTGATTGTGTTTAAGGATGTTTTTGATAATAAATGTATCCCTTTTGATAGCTTCTACCCCATTGCCGTTACAATGGCCACTGCAATAGGCTATAAGGATGTAAAGCTAATCAAAATTATTATCTTGCTTATCCCTTTTAGTCTCACTTGGCATGGGCGATACAAAATTCATCAAAGAATTCACAAAAGCAAAGTCCTCATTACTGTTTCCTTGCATACCACACTCCTAAATTTGTCCTGTGACAAAGATTATTCAGTCACTTTTTCGGTTATTGTTCAGATCCTGGTGAAAATTGTATTGCTTATAGTACTTCTGGTTACTCTTCCTTTGGATGAGTCTTTCTTTAGCATTCTATACTACCTCTTACATAAGACTAAACTACCCAGTAAGAGATGTTGTCTTACTTTTACTTGGTCCGGTTCTAGTGGTGCTAGTTGGCTGGCTCTCATGTGTATGACCACTGCCTTTATACATGGAAAAACTTCATCCTTAGGTTTCAGCTGCCTGCATTGCAAGTCTGATTTACTGGTGTCGAAACCTAAGGCTTGGCGTCATGCTCACCTCCCTTCTGAGGGCATACATATGCATCTAAGGCCGGTGATTAATGCCATTCAAAATATGATTCTCAAACCCAATTTTGGTAGAGGCTATTTTTACTATATATCATGCATTCATATGAGCCACTTCAACATCACTGTAATCTTTTTTGATATGAGGACCGTTACACTTTGTCCTTGTATCTCGGAAGGTGTTAAATGAAAATCGCATATTGGAATTGTAGGGGTGTAGGGAAGAGAACGTTTTGGACGGAAATTGATAGTCTTTGTAAGAACAACCACATCCAACTAATGGCCTTAGCCGAAACAAAAAGTGAATCCATCCCAAACGACACGTCTGGGAAAATCGCCGGATTCAATGAGGCTATTTGGTCTCCGGCCACTGGGCGGTCTGGTGGGCTAGGTATTCTTTGGAAATCGTACCAACTATCAAACGAAATCATTTCGGTGGAAATTCATTTACCTCACATTATTGGACTCCGCTACGAAAATATCAATGATATGTGTAAATGCCTACTTTTGTTTGTATATGCACCTCCGAATCCACAAGATAAAGATTCCTTCTGGAACTCTCTGATTTCGATTGTGAGAGGTTCTTCTATCCCATGTCTCGTTATTGGAGACTTAAACGAAATCCTCTGTAGCGATGACAAATTAGGTGGCGCTAATCCCCACCCTTCCCGATTCACTAGGCTTCTAGAATTTAAAAATATTTGCTCTCTCATGGATCTTCCAACATTCGGCAACACATTTACTTGGAGAAGGAGCCCTGACGAAGAAAACAATATTAAAGAAAAACTTGATCGGGTGTTGGTTCAGCACCAGATTATTGAGAAATTCCCTAATCTAATTACTTTTAATGGAGCCTTTTCTTCCTCCGATCACTGCCCCATATCATTTACTCTCGATAGTGTTTCGGTCTTTAAAGCCCCTCCCTTCAAGTTTGAGAAAGTATGGCTTCAGCGGAAGGACTTCCGGAACATAGTTAAACAATCGTGGCGTGCGTCGTGCCCGGGCTCGTATATGTTCCAACTAATGTTCAAACAAAAAATTCTCAAGAAAAAAGCTAAGGATTGGAATAAGCATACCTTCGGAAATATTTTCCGTCAATTACATGATGTGGAAAATGAACTTATTCATATTCAAACTACCAATGATGGGGACAATATCCGAGCAATGAATAATAAAGAAAGAAATTTGATTATAAAGAAGGAAAAACTACTAAATTTCCAAAAAACCTTTTGGAATCAAAGAGCCAAAACTAAGCATCTTAAGTTCTCTGATGCTAACACAACATATTTCCATCGGGTTGCGTCCGGTCGTAGGCATAGGAAACAAATCCGAAATATTACTACGACGGATGGAACTTTGATAATAGGCGATGAAAATGTGAGAAATGAGATAAAATGTGACTTTGAAAAAAGATTTAAAAAAGAATCGATTGATGATAACCTTTTAAATGAAATGCTACTTCTAATCAACCCCTCTATAACTTCTGAAGAGAACGACTTTCTGATTCGTAATCCATCCAACGTTGAAATTAAATCAGCTGTGTTCAACCTCGGAAATAATAAATCTCCTGGGCCTGACGGCTTTATAGCTGAATTTTACAAAACATATTGGGACATTGTCGGAACATCTGTTATTAAAGCGGTTAAGGGTTTTTTCCAGTCTGGCAAACTTCTAAGACAAATAAACCATACGTTTATCTCCCTTCTTCCGAAGCGTGATAACCCCACCAATACCAGTCACTACCGCCCAATCAGTCTATGCTCTTCGTTATACAAGATAATATCAAAAATCCTTACCGAAAGACTCAAAACTGTTATTGGCAAGGTTATTCACCCTCTTGAAGGGGCGTTTGTGTCTGATAGGGCAATTCAAGATAATGTGTTGGTGGCTCATGAAATCTTCCACTCTTTCAGATCTCGGAAGGGACGTGAGGGGTGGTTGGCAATAAAATTAGATATGGAGAAAGCGTATGATAGAGTCGATTGGAATTTTACTAAAAAGGTGCTAGAGAGATTTGGCTTTCACAACACGTTCATCTCTTGGGTGATGGAGTGTGTTACGACGGTGTCTTTCTTAGTTCTTGTTAATAATGGACCCACTGACATGTTTTTACCTACCCGTGGCCTTAGGCAAGGGGACCCCCTTTCCCCCTTCATGTTCATCCTTGGAGCCGAAGTTCTAGCTAGGCGACTCTCCGTTGAATCGGTTTCAAACAACAACCCAATTGGCTTCTCCTTCGGCAGAAGCGGCCCCAGAATTCCCTTCCTTTCCTTCGCGGACGACATCATTGTCTTCTGCAAAGGTAGTGTGGATGCAGGACAGAAAGTCAGAACAATAATTGATGCGTACTGCAAAGTTTCTGGACAAAAAGTTAATTATCAAAAGTCTAGTTTTCAACCAACAAAAGGAATCTCCAACACTAGAATTGCTGAGCTACAAAACTGCTTGAATATTACAAGTGAAAACTCACTGGAAAAATACCTCGGCTGCCCTATTATTAACGGTAGGGTTAACAAACAAACATTTGAAGATGTTGTCTGCAAGTCTAAAGAACAACTTAGTAAGTGGCGGGCGAGCGCCTTATCCCAACAAGGTCGAGCTGTCCTTATTGGTTCAAACCTTGCCGCAAAACCTATGTACATTATGCAAAACTTTATGCTCCCAAGCTCTGTACATAAAGAACTAGATCAGATTAATAGGAAATTCTTCTGGAATAAAGATCTCCAGCCCCGACCCCTCATTAGCTGGGACAAAATCTGTAGACCAAAAAAGTGTGGAGGTTTAGGCTTACGAAAATCTAAAGAGATGAATGAAGCCCTCCAAATGAAGTTACTATGGAAGATTCTGGCTGAACCAAATAACGTGTGGGTTTCGCTGGTTAAACATAAGTACTTACGATCTGAGTCAATTTTCGAATACAAAAAGGGTGGGGACATGTCCTGGCAATGGGCAAAACTAATCTCTCTAGTAGACAAATTTAAGTCCGGACTTATTTGGTCGGTTGGAAATGGTAGATCCATTAAATTCTGGACAGATAATTGGATTACAACGTCCGCACTACAGTATAGGGAAAACTGCCCCCAAATAGATAACATAGAGGAAACGGTCAGCGACTATATTTTAGGTGGTAAGTGGTGGTCAGAGAAACTTCACTATTATTTACCCACGAACATTGTCAATGAAATTCTGGACATCCCACTGCCCGCTTCTTTCTTTGAGGATCGTCTGTACTGGTGGCCTGACAGAGAGGGTTGGTTTACTACATCAAGTGCGTATAAGCTTATCACTTCGCCTTCGTCATTTCATGACGATATTAATGCCTGGATTTGGCATATTGACGCTCCACCTAAGATAAAAAAATTTCTATGGAAAGTAAGTCAAGATGGGCTCCCTACTGCTACAAGGCTTGCCTCTAGGGGTGTTTCAGTGCCCCCTACTTGTAGTCTTTGTAATGGTGCGGCCGAGGACGAGGTTCACCTCCTCATAGAATGCCCTTTTGCCCGCTCTCTTTATCAACTTCCTCAACGAATTGACTCAACCATAGCTAACATGATCTTTCGAGATCGTGATATAAAACCTACTCTCTCAGTCTTAGGACGTAACCTCAATTCTGAGGCTAAAATGGTACTCGCCTTCACCTGGTGGAGTATTTGGTATACACGGAATCAACTCGTCTTTAAACAGATTCCTATCCCACAACGGGCCACTTCATTACAGTTCATTAAAAATCAAATACACTATTGGAAAAAAACTTACCAGCCAGATGTCGATCTTGACATGGATCCCACACAGTTTACCGGAAAACACTCGCAGCAAATCAAAAGAAAAAAAGCAAAAAATACTAAATGGCGCAGACCTCCTTGGGGAACCTTCAAATTAAATTTCGATGGCTCCTCGCTATCTAACAAGGTCAGCACAGGTGGTGTCATTATCCGGGACTGGGAGGGCAAGCCTATAACAATAAATTATCAGAAATTTGGTTCGCAAAGCCTACTCAAAGCTGAAGCTCTTGCTTTAAAACTAGGCATCCAACAAGTCATCCAACTCCGTATTGAAAAAATCCATATAGAGGGAGACTCCTCCATAATCATAAATTATTTCAACAAAAATTCTAAATGCCCTTGGGAAATCGAGTTAGTATTGTCCGACGTAAAACTTTTACTATCGACTTTGAAAGAAGTTTCCTTCTTTCATGTTCCCCGTTTGGGCAATAGAGTGGTGGATAAGGTTGCACACCTTTGCCACTCTGCCTGGGGTGTCGATATTTATAACAATTATGGTCTTCTTGACCTCATCCGCAAGGATGCTGCCGGGTAGAGTGAGCTCGCCCGAATTCTTTCCTAATCAAAAAAAAAAAAAAAATATCAACTCATTCACTTCTCTGAGTATTCTTATCTCGAACTCTTTTATTTTCATTTTAGGAATTCTTTTTAATAACTCTTTATTTCCATTTTAGGAGTTATTTCTAATATTTTTCTGATATGCTAATGGTTCTTCCTCGTGCATTTTTTTTTCCTGATTGTATTTGTTTATAAGCTTCTGTTTGTTGTTTGTTGTTTATTGCCTTTGTTGCTTACAAATTTATTTTTATTACTTCATACTCGATTCTAACAATGTTTTTTGTGCTAGGATGCCACCCATAGTGTTTCCGGTAGCTACCACTATGAAACCAGATGCATGTCCAAAATTGTAAGTTTCTCCAGTTATGATACCTTTTCATATGTTTCTCGATATTTTGGTGAATTCACACTACTAACAAGCTTATAATCTATGCAGATCTCAAATTTGTACAACTGAACAAGGGCAATGGTTTAAAGTCGCAAAGTAGATCACCTGAAAGCGAAATCTTGGAGTAGTTTACCTTATGTACACGGGCGACTGGTAGAAGAATGACGGTCAACCCTGCAATGGAGACGTCACCACCGATGTCATCCGTATAGCGAGATGATCATCAAGCCTGAGAGACCACCGCTTGGTGCCACTCGAATGCCTTGAGTTCTTGCACATGTCTGTCAGGTAAGAGGACCATGATCAAGATTTACATAATTCGATGATGTCAATGACGACTTCAATTCAAGGATGATATCGTCAGCGACGATGAATGCGACGAAATCATCGAGTTTAATGTGGAGGAAGTAGAAGGATCCGTTGACGGTGATGGGGATCTCAATGATGAATTATTGAATTTGGTTTAGCATAAGATAGAGAGAGGAGAGGATGGAGGAGCAGCCGACTATGATGAATTGCCTCCTATGTCTCCTTAACTTAATTTCGAAACAGACGCATATTACATTTCAACTTTGTAACTTAATTGTTTTAATTTTTTTTTCATATGCCCTCACACGAAGTAGTGAGAACGACTCCAAAGTCCCCAACATGCAATACGTTATCAAACAACATCATTATTTTCCTAATGATTCATTAGGTTTTACTGTTCTATTGTTCTTGCATAATTTTTGCTTTATTTTCATCGTGCTTATAATTTCCCTTATTCTAAACATGAAGGGATTGGGCTACACAATTCCTAATTTTAAAAGTTTTATTAAATTAATCGATTTCAATCATAAAAAAAATACGTGAATTAAAAAAATACATAAAAATTTATTGTCAACTTTTTAGTTAAGTTTCTATAATCAAATCCTAACAAGGTAATCTAGATTTATCTTTAATCAAATATTTACATCCAAAAAAATCTTTAATCAAATCTTATTGTTAACTGATTCAATCATTTAAATGTTTTTTTTATTGTGCATGTTAACCGATATTATCTACATTAATTGAGAGTTTTCTAAGTTACTTTTTTTTTATCTTGATAAATAAATTTTTGTAATCATCACTTAACCTAAGATGTAGATCCATATTTGATTTCTTTAGTCGAATCACCCTATTTGTATGAATTACCTATCAGGTAAGGTTATCAAATATCTTCATATATAGCTTATATTAAAAAAATAGTTTAATTTAATATTTATCTTACACACCTAACCTATTAGGTTTAGAAAAAATTTGTCAAACATGCACTTTTTTTGGTCTAATTTGTAAAATGTCCACTGTTTTGTTTTGGACAAATGAGCAAAATATCCGCTATATAACCCTAATTTAATGTGAGAACTCGCTCTAACCTCCCTCCCTCTCTCTCGCCGTCTCCATCGCTCTCCTCCCTCCCCCAACTGTGAAGCCGCATCTTCCCCCAACTGTCATGCCGGCACCGGATTGGAGGCGAAGCGGTCGGGATTGGAGGTGATGCGCTGGATCGGACGAGCTCTCGCTTGTAGTCAGTGCGCTTGTCCTGAGCTGAGAGGATCCTCTCCCTCTCTTTGCTCTCGTTGTTCTCGCTGCTCTCCCAGATGCTAGGCGACGAGAATGAGGTTGCGTCGACGCTTCCGTCGGACCAGGCTTTTCGACCGCCGCCGCCACCAGGCTCTCTAACCACCGTCGGCCGCAGGTGTTTTCCTTCTCCCATTCTATTCCTATCTCACTTCCTCTTTGTCCATTTTGTTCGATTTCAGTCGCCCTAGGTTACAATTGGATTTCTGAATAGTCGATGGTGTAAAAAATTGAGCGATTTCGAGTTAGCGATGTCGAGTTTCCTTATGTTTTGGCTCATGTGACTATGTTGATAACAGGTTTTCTGTTTTGGATTTGTTGAATTTGAATCCTCGAGTTCAGCACAACAAGTTATATTTGCACATCGAAGAGGACATCTTTCTTCTTAGTTGAAAGCTCTAGAAGAGATTGAGATTCCCTGAGTTTGGTGGACCTCTGAGAGTTGTTGTTAATGGTGAGTTGCTCAATAAATTGGCTTCCTAGTTCTATTCCGTAATCAGTCATGTTTGATAGTGTAATTTATGATTTGAGGGAGCACCTCAAGCTAGTTTTGAATTCGAGTGTGAGATTCAAGGGTGCACTTATATTTATGATTTAGGGGCAGTCAATCTAGTTTTGAATTCAAGTGTTGATTTCTCAAATTCTAAACATTTACAAGATGATTAGCAGTTTGATAATTTAGTCATCCATTTACTAAATATTGGAACTTGTAACAGATGCTTGGTTTCTTGACAATCCCTTTGTTATTTCTCAATGCACTTTGATTGATCTGGTTTTGAGTTTTTAAAGTTTGGCATCAAGGCTCTGCAGAAAAAAATCAGCTTATTAAGTTGAACTTTATTGGTTTTCATTACATTATTCTTCATGAATCTTCTTTTTCATTGAGTGGTATGATTGATCTATATATTCTTAATTAGATCTTCTGCTAAGGTGTGTGTACACTTATATTATTGATCTTCAATGAACCCTTTTATGCAGGTTTCTCCTACTAAAGACTTGAAGGCACCGAGCTCTCCTGACTCTCCAAACAAGATTCTACCAAAAAAGGACCCGTTATATTCATGATTTCATTAGCTGAATCTTGGATAGTGGACTATCCTCGCCTGCCTTGTATACCACATTCTTGTTGAAAAATTATCATCTATGCAGCTGAGATTGCATCCTCTTCAAAGCAAGTGATGTCAGCACTTTGTTATCAAGTGATGTCAGCTTCCAACTCGAGTTATGGGCACACTCGGATATGCTGCTCCAGAGTATGTTGCAACAGGTGAATCTTCCATCCTTTTTTGTGTATTTCACTTTGTTATCAAGTTTGAATGAGCAGTATTCTGACATTTCATGTTTTTTTTCCTACAAGTTTTAGTAATGTTAAAATGAGGTAAGATGTTGAATTATCAGTGATTTTGTGTAATTTACCCACTCAGGCCACTTGTATGTGAAAAGCGACGTGTATGGCTTCGGAGTAGTGCTACTGGAGTTGCTATCAGGTCTATGAGCAACCGTTCAGCTAGACAGCAAAGCCTGGTAGATTGGGCAAGGCCTAAGCTGTCCAAGAAAAAGGTGAAATCCATCATAGACGGACGACTGGACAAGCAATACTCGTTCAAAGCAGTGCAAGAGGCTGCTCAGCTTACAGCCAAGTGCCTTCAGCAAGCCCCCAGATCCCGACCATCCATGAAGGAGGTTGTGGAAGCATTACAACAGATAGAAGCCATGAGCGACATTAGAACCAGCTCTTCTCGGTCGTCTAATCGCGGTTCTGGCAGGATTCCTTCTCATCGGAGCCGCTAGGGATGTGGGTCAGATCTTGATGGCCATAGTTATTTACAATCATACATTAGTTGCCTCCCTCTGGCTATTTTCAGAAGTTTATATTGCTTGTAATATTTCCCATCGATTCATTCTGATGGGATGTACAATATTTATAGGGCCTTTTATCCAAGAAGATGTGAGCACATGTCATCATCCTAGAATAATGAAAGATCAGTTTTAAATGTATCTCTGCTGTAAGAAAAGTAGCTAGAAATAAAAATGCAGTTAGCACATAATGTATTTGCTTTCTGTTATTGTGTTCTCTTTTATCCGTTTCGAAGTTATTTTTTCGAATAACTTTAGTGACATACAAGTATAAATTGTTCTTCAAGAAAACGAAGAAACCAAAACATGAGAACTCAAGACAGAGTTGTGCAACTCTAAAAAAAGTGTTGACATGGGAAAAAAAAAGTGCTGACACGGAAAAAGTGCAACTCTAAACTAGACTTGGATCATATTTGCACAATTTACGGTTATATTTGCACATCGTACTCTTATATTTGAACGACAAAATGTTAAAAAAAATAAAAAAAAAAAATTAGATTTGATTCATATTTGCACAACTTACGGTTATATTTGCACAACATGTTCTTATTTTTGCTCAACAATTCATCATTTTTGCACAACAATCGAGACTTGTGAAATTGTGTCTCAACATGATCTTATTTTTTGTAAATATAATTTTATACTTTTTTAATAGATTATTACACAACACGGTCTTATTTTTGCTCATCAATAAAGTAAAATTGCACAACATGGGGGATTGGTGAAATTTTGCTCAACATCATCTTATTTTTGCTCAACAATAGGTTATTTTTGCACAACAATCGAGACTTGTGAAATTGTGCTCAACATGATTTTATTTTCTCTCAATATAATTTCATACTTTCTCAATAAATTATTGCACAACATCATCTTATTTTTGCTCAACTATAGGTTATTTTTGCACAACAATCGAGACTTGTGAATTTGTTCTCAACATGATCTTATTTTCTCTCAATATAATTTAATACTTTCTCAATAAATTATTGCATAACATGCTCTTATTTTTTCTCATCAATACTTTATTTTTGCACAACATTCGAGACTTGTGAAATTGTGTCTTAACATGATCTTACTTTTTGTAAATATAATTTTATACTTTTTTAATAGATTATTGCACAACATGGTCTTATTTTTGCTCATCAATAGACAAAAACTGCACAACATGTGAGATTGGTCAAATTTTGCTCAACATCATCTTATTTTTGCTCAACAATAGATTATTTTTGCACAACAATCGAGATTGTGAAATTGTTCTCAACATGATCTTATTTTCTCTCAATATAATTTCATACTTTCTCGATAAATTATTGCACAACATCATCTTATTTTTGCTCAACAATAGGTTATTTTTGCACAACAATCAAGACTTATGAATTTGTTCTCAACGTGATTTTATTTTCTCTCAATATAATTTCATACTTTCTCAATAAATTATTGCACAACATGCTCTTATTTTTGCACAACATTTGAGCCTTGTGAAATTGTGTCTCAACATGATCTTACTTTTTGTAAATATAATTTTATACTTTTTTAATAGATTATTGCACAACACGGTCATATTTTTGCTCATCAATAGAGTAAAATTGCACAACATTGGGGATTGGTGAAATTTTGTTCAACATCATCTTATTTTTGCTCAACTATATGTTATTTTTGCACAACAATCGAGCCTTGTGAATTTGTTCTCAACATGATCTTATTTTCTCTCAATATAATTTCATACTTTCTCAATAAATTATTGCACAACATGCTCTTATTTTTGCTCATCAATACTTTATTTTTGCACAACTAGTGGTGAAAATTAGTGCTGACACTGATATTAGTTACAATTAGTGTTGACACTGATATTAGTTATAATTAGTGTTGACATTGATATTAGTTACAATTAGTGGTGAAAATTTGCACGACTCTGTTTTAAGAGTTACACGACTCTGTTGTAAGAGTTGCACGACTCTGTTTTAAGAGTTGCACGACTCTGTTGTAAGAGTTGCACGACTCTGTTGTAAGAGTTGCACGAAGCATGTCAATGAGCTTTTAGAGATCACCAAATTAAACAACAATAAATGGCAGAACCTAATCTGCTAGAACTTCAATAGGCCTGCCCCCATATATTCACGGTTTGTGCTGTGAGTACCTTGCATCCCAAATCCGACAAGTTCCATCATCCGATGACCTGGCCGTTATTGAAACAGCATTCTAAATAAACAACTAATACAAGTAAAAAGATTGTTTCTCAAAGCTAATTGGATACATGTTGTGCAATTTATCTCACCAACCCATGGGCCATGGCCACAAAGGTCACACAACCCAAACGTCTGTAAAGGCCCGGATTTTTAAATAATAAATTTCAACAAATAATATAAAATGGATTTAAGTCGAAAAAAAAAAATAATAATAATAATAATAATATATATATAAATTCGGATATTTTAAGGAAAACTCGTCTTTAAATTACTAAATCGAAATTGAAACTCTTAAAGCGAATTCCAGCCCAAATTTTAACCGTGAAGGACAATTCTATCGTTTTGCCTCGGGGTTTGAAATAAACTTTGGGGTGTCGATATCTTCATAATTTTAAAGCGTTATTTTAAACGAGTCGAGATAAAATTGAGATAGCGAGTTTCGAGATTTGTTTTCCGGGTATTTTATTTTTTTTGAATTGGGTTTTGAGGACCACCTCTTGTATGTGTTTGACCAGCCCAACACTCCTCTCCCTATCCTATTTGTCGAGTAGCAGCAGCATCTCCAACTCATACTTTTATTTTCTTTCCCAGATTAAACACAACCTTTCTCTTGCTCCCTGTGACCAACAAGATGCAGCTGTCTCTTTTGTCCTCTTTCCCTTCTCCTGATCCGATAGATCAGCAGGCTCTCCTCCTCATTTCTTTTGCTTTCCCCAACTTCAATTGCAGGCTCTCTGCAACCTCCCTCCTCTAATGTAACCTCCAAACACAGCCTCCCTTGGGTCTTGAAAATACAGACAACCTTACCCATTTTTCATTTGAACTCCAAATCCACAAAAACGCCCACAATCCTCTTTATTTCGACTCTCTCCTCCTCCTTGTACTGATCCTTGTCGCCACCAGAGATCACCAACATCCGCCTCCTCCTGTTGTCTCGGCCCACAAAGCCCCGAGCGCCACCACCGTTCGAGCAAACCAGCATGGCCGACAACCTTCTGCCTCGCCTCTGTTATCGAAACCGAGGGTCCGAGCATCACAACCTCCGTTCCTTCCCCTCCTCGACGAACGCAGGAGCACCCAGGAGGCTTCTATCTCGTCGTCGGAAACCAGGAGTTGCCGGAAAAGCTACCGCTGAGCCCAACGCCTTTCTTCTCCCCATTTTGATTTAATCCCCTCGGTAAGTCGCCATTCCCCCTCCTTTCGCTCGATTCGTGCTTAAGTGCACACCTTTATAACTTATTCCGCCCAACCCAGGCCCCTCGGATCTCCCTCCACCACTGGCGCATCCGAATCGAGTCCGACAAGCCTCTCCGGTGAAGGTTCAGCCTCTCGGTGAGCGCTCGATCTCCTTCCCTTTCTTCGTGGGTTCATTGTGTTCATTTTCTTGTTCTTGACTGTCGAGAAGAGAGCGAGAGACGTCCGGAGCGAGCTGGCGCCGCCGGCGAGCCTCCTCTTCCCCCTTCTTCTTTTCCCAGTTCGAACGGGGCTCTTGTTAGGGACGGTGAACAGTGCCCTTTGGGTTCGGTTTTCTTTTGCCTAAACAAGGGTCCGGTTCAGTGATTTAAATCAAAATTAAGGGTTCGGGTCCGGTTCATTTAAAGAGGGAATGGGCTGGATTTTTGGATCCGATTTTTTGAAAGTGTGGGCTCTTCTCTTTGGGCCTAAATTTTGTGAGATTGTGAGAAATAAAATGAATCTTAAGGACTTGTATTTATTCTATGTAAACATTAAATAAATGGAATAGTATATATTATATTATGATGAGATTTAAAATATAATATTATTATTGAAATTTAATATATATCATTGGTCTTGAAATTAAAAAGAGAGATTTGGGAAAAAGGTTTTCAAGGAATGGTAAAATGAGTTATTGATGTCGTTTAAAAGGGATTGTTAAAATGGATTGATTTTAGTGTTTATTTTAGATAAATGTTGTTTGAATTATGGGTTTTGATTTATCAATATGGTTGTGAGAATAGAATTATTTTGTGACCAAATGTCGGAATTTGGCCAAGTATGATTTGAGAAAATCATTTTGAATATAAGTTGACTTAAATTGGGATTTAAGAGTTTGGAAAATATAGTCAGTACGATTTTATCAATGGGGTTGATTGGAAGTGAATGATTTTGGTTGATGTGGATAGTATCGGAAATGTTTTGGAAAACGATTTTACTATCGATTGGTTTTGATTATGTTGAGAACTTGGGTTTCGTGCGTATGAATTTTGGTCCGGTGGCTTATGGAAATGGATTGATGATAGGTGTGTATTGCTTTTGGATTGCTTGGAACTTGCATTTGGGCCCTTGCTTGTGTTATTCTGTTGTTCTGCATCTTCAGGTAAGTTCCCTAGGGGGCTTACTCAGGTTGGACATTCATGCATGTTGTTGCATTTTATGTTAGGTGTTGCATATGCATAAAAGCATGCCATGTAGTATCATGTTTAGGTTGCACTAATTGATTGAGCATCTGGTTACTTTATGCGTTTGAAACAGAACGGCCGTTATCTGTGATAGTCCTAGAGTCTTTGCTAGGGTCATAGGGTAGCCCAGCCTCATCGGGTACCCTGAGTCAATCGAGTCATGAACTTCCTTATATTATGATATGCCTGCGGGCTTTATTGTGGAGCGGGTTGGGCATGCGTGCCGCCCGATTATGATGGAATGCATTCACGAGCTGGCCAGTCTCCGCCCTATCGGAAGGGGGTGGAGGTAGGAGAGGGATATGCCACTTGGCATTGTCTTGGGCCCTTTACAGTATTTCTGCACATTATTATACTTAGGGGCATGCTAGTGTGTTTGACTTTCGTACTGCATTAGAGCATCTTTATTAGGTATAGCACATACTATGTGGCCTCAGCGAGGACTGCCGGTCCTGCATGAGTGGCTCGATCTAACTCCTTTCCCCGTTCTTTTTTTTTAGTATTCTCTGCAGATTTTGAGTGCTCGATGTCTATATGACGGGGTCCCCTCTTGGCGAATCGAAGAACCTAGCTAACATTCTAACTTGGTAAAATGGTAACCACTCGCTTATGATTTGATTTTGACCAGGCTTTGTCGTGGCATTTGTATCCTAGTTTTGCTTCCGCTTTACTTTCGGTTGAATTGGATTTTGCGACATAGTCTTAGGACAGGTAAAGGGTGCCCAATGGCCCTTCGAGGTTTTTAGGGTTTGAAATCCCTCTTTATTACTGACCATAAAAATGGGTTTGAAACCTCGACCCGTACCTGGATTGCAAGATCCGAACAAGGGATTTCATTCCTTGAAACGTAACCCGGAAATCATAATTCTGGGCCGTTACAACGTCCAAATTAACTTCCTAGCTAATGACTAATGCCTTCTAAGAATAGTTCTTCATTGTGTTAGTGAATAGTGACTGTTGGTCACAAAACCTTTCTATCCATGTACATATATATAGTTGTCGACTGCATATATATGCTTTGATGTTAACAAACTAACTAGTATCTAATGGTTTGCTTGCTTAAGTAACCCCTCCAACGAGTACTCGGTAAGTGTAAGACTAATTAGACGTCCGTCTCTTCCATTCAAGTGCTTTATGGAGGATCTTATAGCTAGGTAGCTGCTCTTCCTCTGGGAATATGTAGTCTATGTACTCCTCAGACCCGGCAGGGACGCCCTCCTCCGCGACAATTAGCCTCTTCCTCTTGAGCTTCTTAGGCATCTTAGACAACACCATGTTCATGTCTAAATAAAAGGGTTTCTGAGCAAAACAAGACAAAGGGAATTTAGATTGATAGGTTCCTTACCTCTAACATTTTCAACACATGACTTGTTCTGTTTAACGGCAAGTGCCTCAAACCTTGCATAGCTCACCCACACCTTCAAGTGCTTTGTTCTATCTAGGAGCCTCTCCTACATCTGTTTCGCCCTCTCCAACTTGCCCTTCCCTGTTTCGAAATCTATGTAAGCCGTACAAACAAAACCTTTGAATAGACACACTTTCGAGGATATGGTACTCCAGTCGTACAAAAATACCGCTGATGCTGCGGTAATTGATGGGGAATACCGAAGCATATGGTACTCTAGCAATGATAATTCTGCATTGTAGTTGGCCAAGCACTCAAGTTGCAATGGAGACTCCTGTAAAAGGGAAAACAGTACATCAGTAAAGGAAGCTCAACACTTGGTACAAAGTATCTTGGAGAGAGTTTTGCGTACTTCGCTGCAGGCTTGAGCAGCGCGAACAAAGCGCCTTAGGAAGCATTTGGTTGTTGGTGCAGTCATCTCAAATTTCAAGTAGTTCAAAACTGCTGATTCCATTTGTAGCACATGTCAAAGAGATTTCAGTTTTTCACTTAATATTCCACCATTAATGTGAGTTAGGACGATGACAATATGACAGGACACTAACCTTCTCCTTCACATATGTGTTATTTGTGATATAGCAATACTCTTCCACCTGAGGTGCACAAATCTCTTCGTATTTCCTGTGAGTTGATGGCATCATTCGTGTTATTTACAGATATATATAATCTACTAGAAAAGCATCAAAGGAAGGATTTGAGCTGTAATAACACACGCCGCAATCATCATGCACGCGATGCCTAGCAACTGTAATCATTGTCTGTTGACAGAGTTGCCGGAAAGATACCGATCTATGTAGTTCACCTCCAAGTATAATGTGTCTGGAACAAGCATGTACTCTTCAGCAACCTGCAATTGTATTACAGCAGATCAGAAAAACCAGTCAATTTTGCCTTCCAAGATGTTTTGATTGTCGAGAAGCAAAGGTAGAGTAAATATACACATGGATTCTTGGATGATCAGATGGAATGAGTTGAAGGTGAATTTATACGATCTGAATGCAGGAAGTGGAAATTAAGCAAAGACAACGAAGGTTCAATTTGGAATCACACCAAATTAAACAAAGACAAACAAGGACCAAAAATTTGTCCGCTGACACTTGACATCCCAAATTCAGCTCTATGCATTGCATTCTTTGCTTATAAGCTCTCAGTGTTGGAATTATGTCTTTTTCCATCTCTCTAATCTTTAAATAGTTAGAACCATACCAAATGGTGCAAGCAGGTAAAGTAAGAAGTTGTCTAGCATTATCCTCAGTAACAAACTTAACAATGGCAAAAAATCTTCTTCCAGCACCAGTTTTGAAGGGCCTTAACTTCAAATCCAGCCATTTCTCAAGCCAAATCCAGCCTCCTCTGACAATCACACAAACTCAAGGTCAGATGCATACTTGAAATAATTTTAGTTAAAAATAGCATGAAACAAGGTCAGATGCATACTCGAAGGTTGTGCTTACTCGATGTAAGAGTTGCACACTTGCACGACTCTATTGTAAGAGTTGCACGAATCTATTCTAAGAGTTGCACGACTCTATTGTAAGAGTTGCACGACTCTATTCTAAGAGTTGCACGAAATCATGATCAAGAATCAAGCTAAAATTCTCATCTGTCTAGTGATGTTTGTTTATTGATATGAGTTATGATGATTAAATTTTAGTAAATAAATGTGAATCATTGTTATTGCTCAAATAAATTAGGGGATGGATGAAGGAAGGCTGAAGACATACGGCCAAAACGTTCTTGATCACAGACGCGCAATTTAGCAGCACTAAAAGAGTCAGTCTTGACAGCATCCCTATGAAATGGTAGATCTGCAACGACACGGGGTATTGATAGAGCCTGCAGGGTGGAATTGATCAGCCGAATGCAACAACAGCTAGGTGTAAGTAGGGTGTCAAATGAACTTACACTACGTATTCGGATTGTGATAATGGGACCAAATGCTCTGTCCATGAATGGATAAGCAAAGAACTGAGATAGCAACATACCAAAACCTGAAATTTTGACAGAAAGAAAGGAAGATGGTCAAACAGATATTTGCTAGTGTGAGTTAGAACCACCTTGTTAGGGTTACAAAGATCCAAATTAAAAGGAAGCATTTCATAATACTAAATAGTGCTGATTGACAAGCTATTTATTTGAATGTATCATATTTGATATTGTGTTTTCAGGGTTGCAGGAATCAGTTAAAGATGCAACTAACAGAATTATGTGCCTCTGAAGATGCTAAGCAGGCATGACACAACAACATCACAGTATAAATGGCATACCGATGATGGAAAGAATCTCACCAACGTCATTAGTTGAGTAGCTTAGGCTCCCTAAATTACGCGGACTGACAGCCCATAGTGAGAAAATCTGCAAAAACAGATGCAAAACTCTTCATGAGTAAAAAAACCGGAGTAAACAGTTGAAACTACATGCTAATTGAAATAAACATGACATTGGCGCAAGTTTTCTGTCATTCCATCAGTTTGCCACTAAACAAGATCAAGTTTCAGCCTTTCAGGGGCTACAACTAAACTTGGGTTGTTCTTATGTAATTTTTCCCCCTCCTTTTGTTTCAGTAACAGCAAAGCAAAACACCAGCCCAGAGTGAACACCAGCCCAGATCAAACAAATTTAAATGGAGACTTCAAAATTGTATCCGATACATCAAAAATCACAGAAAATTTGCGCCTTCGGCGCAAATTTTATGTGATTCATTGCAGTAATCACTGCAGACTTCAAAACCGTCTTCAACACTTCAAAAATCGAAGAAAATTTGCGCCTTCGAAGAATCGCTTGATAAGGTAGCCAGGAAGCTGAATAATCTACGCAAATCAACTAAAGAACAAACCCTAGCTCCAATTGGGAGAAGAAAAGCAGTAATTGAAGATATATGCAAAGAAAGAAGAAGGAACCTTGTTCTTGATGGAAGGAAGCACATCAACATTCAGCACAGTGGAGGAGAGTGAGTACCGGCGGAAGCTTGCAGGACATGAAGCCGCCGCCGGAGATCTGATGCCGAGGCCGTTGTCTTGTTGCCGCTCGATTAGGGCTTCGGATTGCCTAGTGTTGTCTTGTTGGGGCTCGTTGTCGCGAGAGAGCGAGAAGAGGGAGGCGGCAGTGTCGGAGCTGTCATTGGAGTTCCACAATCAAGAAGCGTCGATCTGAAGCTCTAGATCTAAGGAGGGAAGAACGAAGATCTGAGAAACGTCGCCAAAAGTTGCCTAGTGTTGTCTTGTGGTTGTCTTTTGAAAAATTTGTCGAACCTCGGAGAGGACGAGCTAAATAAGGAACCTCGGCAAAAGTTGTCGAGGGTACAAAGAAGGCTCAACAAAAGTTGTTGAGGGTACACATAAGGCTAGGCTCGGAGACAGTAGCCGAGCATAAATTATCACCTCGCTAAATCTACACGAACCCTTTGCCCGATGGTAAACCATGGAAAAACGTCAAAGTAACCAATCCCAATAGCAACAAAACGAGCAATTGCTTTCGTTTTCGTTACAATTGTTGCTCATAATTCAACTCAAACAACACCCAAACCAACAACAATCAAACAAAACACACAAACAACCAATTTCATCAATTTCAATTCTAATTTCAAACCCTAAAACACACAATTTCTTCAATAAAACAACCAATCAAAATCAATTATAAATGAAGCTTCTTACCTTAAATTTGATAGATCTATTGAGATTCTTATCAAATCTATCACAATGAATAAGGTATGATTATTTTCCTCCACCGTGTGTGGCTCCTCCAAGTGAAACGACGTGTGAGCGTTAATTTTTAATTTTCTTCTCAGACATCTGTAATAGTTTTTAATTTTTTAGAATGGAAAGTCCTTTTCCCATCCTGTAGCCCTTATGAATACACTTTGATGTATGGGAGTAATATATCGGCGTATCGCCAACAATGTGTAAACTTTTTCAAAAATGATCCACTACTTTGCTCTCAAACAAAATTTGCTCATCTTGTTACATGAAAACATCACTGAAAGAGGAGAACAACTTCATGAGTCCCACCTGGATAAATAAAATTTGGAAACTGAACACACTCAAATCAAACAATCCCGGAGTTGAAGACATGAAGATCCAATAAGGTATTGTAGTATCCCTTCTGAATTTCATCCTCTTTCACCTGATGCAACAGCAACGTCTCTATGATGAGATCCTCCCAATCCAGATCCTGGCCATCCGTCTTCCTCCTCTTTCTCCCACCATTACCGTGTTCCGGAACAGAAGCATCACTCGCTTCCTCCAGCATTGCGTCAGGGATGCACACCATGGCATTGGCATCCTTGTTCGGTTGACAAGCGATTGAACTGATGCGCGTCTTGGCTGCTTCAATCTTATGCTTCCTTCTCTCGGTCTCTTGGCACCCGCGGGTATATGAGGGAGGAGCCACTTCCAAGCCCACGTCCTGCACTGTTATCTCCTCCGTCATGAGCCTCCTGCATAGCTCCGATCTCCCGGTCCACCATTCATCATACATGAAAAGATCGGGTTGGTTAGACCAGCTTTGCTCCTTCGCTACATGGCTCGGTTCACCCCTTTCTGTCAACTTCATCATGGAAGCACCGGTGCTAAATTTGGAATGGATCTGAGCCAAGGCCTCGTGTGAAACCTTGAGGCTTTCCAACTCCGACATGCTCAAGCTCACCCTCTCAACATTGCTCGGGTTCTCCCCTTCGTTACTGCATTGTTGAGGATCGTTTTCGGATGTGGCCTTCTTCCACTCTGCCCCATACTCCGCTGAGCCACTTAAGCACTCCCCTAGTAGCTCATCCACATCAAACGAACTACCGGTTGTATCCTCATTCCTGATTCTCTTCCTCTTCGCCCCGCCTTTCTCCCTTGACTTCATCTCCATATACTTGAGCACAAATGGTGCATTCTTCAAAATGTTCTTCACATTCACATCATCTCCCCATGGCAGTTTTCGTGCCACCTTCACAAGCACCTCCAGAAGCTCATTATACCTCTTCTTGCACGTGTGGACTACCGAATTAGCTTCCTTTGCCACCTCCTCGAGCTTCGCCTGAAATCCATTCAGCTTAGCCACAAAGACCAACACTGCCACTGCAACAGGCCCTGGCCTCCTCCCTGTGGTCAAGAACCACTTGATCGTGCACTGTAAAATAAAATTCCCCTGCTGAACCATCAACTCCAGCTTATCCTTACCGCCCCCTTTGAACCCAGGGAAATTCCTAATCATCCTCTCCAGCATCCCAACAATGTCAAACTCAGGCAACTGGATCCCAAGAAACTGAACAACTCTACTAATCATCTTCCCCATCTCATATAACTCGCAACCAACAGCGTCAGCAACCTCAGCGATAGGCAGTGGATCATCATCCATTCGCATTACAATGCAAGAGCAAGCACCGACAAGAACAGAGAACCACTCACCCAGGCCGAATTCGCTGGCGGTGACCTTGTCGACCATTTCTTTAACCTTGGCAGTGCGGGCAACAGTAAAGTCAAGACGGAAGGTGATATCATTGATGATGGAGTCGGATTGGTAGAGCTTGCGCTCCTTGTAGGAGTAGTCAGTGCCGACACCAGCAGTGCCAAAGCGGACAAAGGTACCTTGAGGACCAGAGATGCCTCCATATTGGTGCTGGTAGTTGTCAAAGTCCTGGACAACACCGCAGGTGGAGCATACTCGCATACCAGATGTGTCATCGAAGACAAAGTCATTTGATCTACAACTCTTACATGACATTCCTCCTTAGCTCTGTGAAGTACAGAGAGAGGAAAAATAAGTATGTTGACAACCCAAGCCTCGTATAATACTGACCAACAATTATCCCAAAGGATTTGCAATGCAAAATAAGGCAAGTAACTAGAGTTCCTAAACAATCTAAACAGAAAAAATTGTTAATAGATGTTCAAATTGATGCTTTAAAACATTAACTGGCCATCCATATTGACATATTATTGCATTCATCAGTTTTCATAGTAAAGAATTGGTATGATATGTTAACTGAAACTGCACAGCTTGAAATGTTCATCGCTTCAACAAACATTAAGCTAGTTTTGTTTTTTGGTTTATTTGTCTTCACGAGAAAAATAAAACGTATCACAACAATTTGAACTCATTTTCCAATACAACTATACAAGTAGATTATAACTACCCACAAAACATAGCTGGATTCCCTAATCAGACATATCTTGCAGGATATAAAATGTAACAGAAAATATCCTCAAAGACCTCCAATGCATAACTAACAACCTATAAATTTAGAACCACATACAAGAAGGCAATAATACATGCTCTTAACCCTCCAAGAGCAGCACAAATGAAACCAAACAACTTCAAATATAAAGAAGATGTGCACACAGAAAGACATAAAGCATAACATCAAAAGTCATCATAAGTCTTTCATTCCATCATACTATCCCTAATTTCACAAAGGAAACAGAAAATCATACAAACTGGAGAAAAAAGTCACTTATTTGGAAAAATCCAATTGCTTCTAGTCCCATCCACAATTTGAAATTTCCCTTCAAACTCAAAATTAAACATAAAATCATACAAACTGGAGAAAAAATAATTTAGAATGCTGGAGCCATAGAGGGGCCACTAGGATATCATCGGCGACGGTAGGCCAAGAAAGCCGGGTGTCCTAAAAAGCAGAGCAAGGGACTGAGTAAGGTCTTCCAGGTGATGTAGGGTGGTATGTACAGTGTGCCACTGTAATGGGCAAAACTAACCAATTTTAAATGACAAATCATCACAATTACCCAATTTATGAATACTCACCAATGTCACCATCATCAAATTCAAGTTATTCAACCATCCTAATTAACTAATTTTAATTGAGAAATCAACAAGTTCAACCATCGGCAACAAGTTAACAAGTTCAATCAGCACTCAACACAATGCAAAAGTGGCAGAAAACAATGAAACAGTTTACAACACACAGGTTACATGTTCAATCAGCAGTCACCAATCAGTGATTCAGAACTCACGACGGCACCAATTTTAAAATTAAACTAGGAAAATTTCAGCAGTAACAACCCAGGAAAATTCAGCATTAACCCACTTAAAAATTCAGCAATAACATATATAGCCGTTAGCCTCCAAACAGAAGATACAACAGTATATATATACTTTCAGAATTGAAATACAACAGCTTATACACCTAAGATCTAAATAATTGAAATCAGCAGCATATACATAATCTAATCGAAACGCTCATTCATCAGTTCAGAAATTCATCCCACAAATCAGCTATCGGATTTCGTGAGATTCAAATTAGCAATTCAGTCCACAATGCAGCAATGCAGTTCCCCAGCATAAGTAACAATATTCAGCAGTAGTCATCCTGAATTATCGACTCAGTATTACCAAACAACATTCGGCAGTGACAATATGGAGTATATCAATATAACAGATAGTGATTATCATCAATCAACAAAATAAGTAAACAACCTAATGGAGGAATCGGGACGAGAGCGAGGGCACCGGAGAGAGACTCACCGAGTTTACTTCTACGCAGATTGCCGGGCGACCAAAGAGAAATGAAGGAATCTGGACGAGGTCGATGCCTAGATGGAGAAGAAAGAGGCATCGATGAAATGAAGGAATCATGAATATGAACATAGTTTGCTTCTAGGCGACCAGAGAGAGACTTACCGAGGCGGCGAGGCGGTGGCAACGAATCGGAACGAGGGCGGGGGCGCCGGAGTTCAAGTCAAATGTTAATATAAACCTAAGGGTATAAATGTAAATACACCTCAAAAAACGATCCAAACATTCTAGCTCGAGTCAAGTTTTTCCAAAGTCGATTCTGAGTTGAGTTTTATACAGCCGATGCAAACTGGGCCTGTGGGCCGGGCGGGACACCATAACCCATATACAAATAAGGATCAATTTAAATTTAAATATCCCTTAAATGAGGTATATTGTTCAAAACCACCCTTTAAAATCAGGGTTTGATTTCGGTGCAGTACTGCACCATCAAGATAGTTTTCTCCTCACAGATTTTATTTTTAGGAAAAGAAAAAATAAATTTGACTAGGGTGGGCCCCAAAGGAGGGGGCAATCTTTACCACCCACCCATCTTTTGATGGTTAGGATTTGTTGAACTTCACCCTACAGTACTTGAGGGGAGCCAAATCCTTAAAATCAATATTGCAGAAAACCATCATTTATAATATTGCATAAAACCATCATTTATATAACTTTTGTTTACCAAAAACCACTCTATCTCTAATTTCGTTAAGTTTTAGAGGAAAAATTGATAAATTACCAAAATACCCTTATCATATGGAGAGGCGATATTGAAGAGGATCTTGCATGAGAATTGTGGAGAGATTTGGACATGGATTGAAGGGGGGCTAATATAGGACCGTAAGATTTCTTGAATAATTTCAATTAACAAGTATGTATGGAGTTGTACAGATGTGCAGAAAGATAGTCGGAGAGTGAGTGATGACTAGAAAATGATATGTATAGGGGTAATTTTGTTTTTTTAAAGACGTTTAATGAAACTCTAACTGTACATAGATGCGGGGTGGTGTTTGGTAAACAAAAGCTATATAAAGAGTGGTTTTCTACAATATTGATTTTAAGGGGCGATTTTGAGCAATATGCTCTATTTAAGGGGTGATTTTATGCAGACCCTTAAATATATACATGTAGTGGTAAGTCAAGTTACAAAAACATCGTACAAAGGCTCTTATGCAAAACATGAATCGAATGCCTAAAATGCTCCCTCTACACTCCATCAAAGATACCAAAAATGATACTAATTCCATTCTTCTCTAACCTCAAATGCACTCCTAGGGTTCTACTCGCGTAACATCCATCTATGCCATCTAAGTTTCGCAATGGTCTTGCACTTTCGATTGACGGAAATCCTACCTTTACAAACTTTCTATAATTTTTGTTGCACATACTAAAGGTATACAAGGTTCATCGGAAATAGAGCCTTGTTCCTAGTCATCCAAGTAAAATAAATTAAAACCTCAAAAGCCAACAACTTCCAATCGATTGGAAGATCATAGATTTCCGGGTGGACTTAGATTCACAAGCAAACCAGCCAAACCATCCATCGACATTCTCAAATGTTCGGTCAATGCCAACCCATTTGAACACAATGTCTTGCACATTCTCAACCACCAGACAACTAAACCATAAATGGTATTCGCTTTCTTCCTCGTGCTTGCATAAAATACACGTTGCAGCTTCAGCCCCTCGTCAATGCTTCACTTTTCTCCGAGTCTGAAGCCTCCTTCTTACCACAAGCCAAACAATAAGCGCTCAAATAGCAAACAGACCCTTTTATTTTTTTGAATTTTTGAATTTTTGAATATGTTTTCAAAATTATGATTCGCAAAAGTCACAGTTGTTATAAAATTGACCGATTAACATCCAACAATGATATTTTTTCTTCTTCTCAAAATCGATTGTTCTCCAGTAAAATTTAGAAGTTTTAAATTTTTATTCATACATATCCGAATTCGAGGCGATAGCTCCATTATATCAACTCATATTCTCGTATAAACATGTGTTAAAATGAGATGTTATGTTTACCGAAAAAACATTCAATTAAGTTGGCACACATCATGACTCATGAGTTGTAGGCAGGCGGGTAAAATCGGCATCGGCATGGATTATACAAGTAGGTGTCGTCCTTGTTAGTTTGCCTACCATGGTTGATTTTAATGAAAAACATACCAACTTATATTTAGTAGAATCTAATGGAATACACGTAACAGTGACGGCCCATATATCCCAAAATGGAAACAGGACATTACCCACGTCTCGATTGATGCCAACCCATGATCGATATTCGGGTGTACATAACTTTATTCATATCATTAATTAGATTAGTTTAGGTGTTTTTATTTTTTATTTTATATACATACCACAACCTTATCATGAACAATTTTCAAATAGATATATATTGTACAATTCCACGTATCCGCTAATAATTCATCTGAAATAATACATTTTATTTAGCGTTCTGCCTAATGATATACCTTGTTTTTGTTTTTGCTTTTTTTTTTGGTCAATTGTTTTTGTTTTTGCTTGTATATAGTTTCTTTGTTAGATTGGGATCGGGTACGGTGCTTGGTGAAGGTGAAGGGATGTTATTGTTAAATTAAGTTGTGGTGAAATCAAGATGTTGGAGGAGAGTCGTATGGGAGTACAGGTAAGAGAGACACAAATAACACATAAATTTAATGATATTTTATCCTAAACAATACTAAAGTAGAAGCTGGAATTGTCACATGTCACTTTCTGGTGAAAAGTTTTCCCTCCAAAACTTTTAGCAAATCATATTTTAACACTATTCAATATATTCCATATATTTATCATTATCTTTATATTTATTTCTTTTGATTCTTTTGATTTATTATTTGGATGGAAATTATTTGATATATATAGCTTTTGGTAACTATATATTTCAATAGATACATTTACCCAATAGAGAGAACATTCAAATACTTTTAACTTATTATTATTATTATTATTATTATTATTATTCGGATGGAATATATTATATTTATACTTTTAACTTTTGGTAAGTATATATTTACATATACTAATAGAAAATGTTGAATTATTTCTAGCTTTTCACAATTTTTACTATTTAGGTATAAATTATTTCATTATATTTATGTAGAGTTTAGTAAAGTGATAATAATGCATAATTTAATATATTTTTCCATCTTTTTTTTAAAAAAAAAAAGTTTTGAGCTTCAGTAATAAATCTCCCACACCGCCCCTCCATTAATCATTAAGTAATCTTTAACTATTTTTTTTTCTCATCCCATTTTTTTTCCATATCAGTCCTTGATTTTTAAAATTAAAGGTTAGTTTTGTGTTTTTTTTATGTTGTTTACCTATAATTTTCAACTATTGAGTTAAACGATTGCTCCTCAATTCGTTTTGTTTTGTTCTTTCTTATTCACATCTGATTTTATAAAAACGTAAGGTTTTTTTTTCCTAAAAGTTTCATTATAATAGAGTTTTTTTTACCAAAACACATTTTATTTTTTTTTAAAGAAAAAATACCAAAAATAATACGAACTACTCCGTATCAAGCATGAATCAATATTAATATGAACTTTAAAAAATAAAAACCCATTTGAATGGCCTATATATAGATTTACCTATTTAGGATATTATATATCTACATTTATGTATAGTATATCTTATTTATTATATATATACATATTTGTTTTCGAATTTTTTTTCAAAATATTCACTAAAAAATAAATAATTACAAAAATATTCACACTTTAAAACTATTTACGAAAATATTCATTTTTTTCAGATCGAGCAGAAAAACGCGGTTTGAGACCGCGTTTTATTCAGAAAATGAAAATTTCAAAATTGAAAGAAAAAGTGACAAAAACTTTAAAACCGCGTTTCTTTGGTAATTTTATTTTATGATGAAATGGGCAATTTTTTTAATATTTTCACACCAGACACGCGGTTTCAAACCGCGTGTCTTGTTTTTTGTTTTTTTTTTTTGTGGGAAATTGAAAACTGGAAGGGGAGGGATGCGGGCCGCCGGAGGAGGAAGAAGGGTCGCCGTGCCGGATCCGGTGGAAGGGGAGACGCCGGAGGTGCTCGAGGGGCCAAGGACGAGATCTGTCTAGGGCGGAGATAGATCGATGAGGAGGCGATGTCGAAGGGGCGGATCTGTCCGGGGCGGAGAGAGATCGATGAGGAGGGAGATGGCGCAGGTGGTCGGAGAAGCAGTGGCCCTGGTGGTCGATGACGAGATCTGTCCAGGGCAAGGACGGAGAAGCCGTGGCCCTGGTGGTCGATGGCGTGGACGGAGAAGCCGTGGCCAAGGGCGGATCTGTCCAGGCCAAGGACGAGATCTGTCGGGGATGTGGACGACGAATCCGGACTTGGCGATGGCGCAGGTGGTCGGAGAAGCCGTGGCCCTGGTGGTCGATGGCGCAGACGGCGAATCCGGACTTGGCGAAGAGGACGAAGCTGTGGCCGGACAGAGGAGGCGAAGAGGACGAAGCACTGGCCGTACAGAGGAGGCGAAGAGGACGAAGTCGGCGTCTCCCCTTCCAGTTTTCAATTTCCCACAAAAAAAAAAAAAATAGACACGCGGTTCTAGTGCGAAAATATTAAAAAAATTGCCCATTTCATCATAAAATAAAATTACCAAAGAAACGCGGTTTGAAACCGCGCTTCTTTGGTTAAGTTTTTGTCACTTTTTCTTTCAATTTTGAAATTTTCACTTTCTGAATAAAATGCGGTCTCAAACCGCGTTTTTCTGCTCGATCTGACAAAAATGAATATTTTCGTAATTAGTTTTAAAGTGTGAATATTTTTGTAATTATTTATTTTTTAGTGAATATTTTGAAAAAAAATTTCTTTGTTTTCAACTTATTGTTGTAGTACAGTCAAAACTTGCCTAACCGTAAAAAATGGAGTATTAATTACTATAAACTTTTAATTAGTTATGTATCATAGCCCTTTTAATCAATTATTGTATGATTAAATGGACATGTATTTATTGTAATATTAATGTTTTACTAATTGAGATCCACAATATAATGCCACGTTGGATTTCAATATGATGGAGTTTAAAAAATGTGAACCTTTAACGGAATCAATTTGTTGTGTCATGTCTCCATGGCTTGTGTTTAATTAGATTTCGGAAGGTGAAATCAAGAAAATCAGAGATTAAATGTTATTGTATAGTTTAGGAGAAGAAGATGAGAATTAGGTAGAAATTAGATTTTTTTTTCATTTATATTCGTGTGTCAAAATCTCGATTCCCACCCTATCATTCGTCATAAAAAAACCCACCCTTTAACATTTTTTTTTAAATTTTAATCATTTTTTTAATTATGGAAATGGGGGAGGCCAATTTAAGGGGATGTCCCATTTGGGACATCGGATCCCGTCCGCACAACTTTTATAACATCTTTCACTATCTGTAAACTATAACCTACACATAACCATAGATGATTTATATCAGGCCTGTATGACCTTCGAATTCCTATCTTATCACAAAAATTATATCATATCATAGGTTTGAACTTTAATTGTTGAAATTAAATTTATAAATTATTTTAGTTATTTTTTAGGGTAATAGTGTACATGAAAATATTTTGTATTTGATTTGTTATTGGTTTAAAATAAGATAATTGTACTGATATAATTAATTTATTTATTTTTGATTTTGATAGGTGGTTATGAATATGAATCTTTAAGTCTATCTTATATTCTATTGATGCCTT
This sequence comes from Persicaria maculosa, assembly GCA_963922045.1. Lineage (NCBI taxonomy): Eukaryota > Viridiplantae > Streptophyta > Magnoliopsida > Caryophyllales > Polygonaceae > Persicaria > Persicaria maculosa. The sequence goes on along the minus strand of OY998256.1, from coordinate 10,479,740 downwards.
CTTTTTTAATTATCCAAAGAAGTAGAGTACTTTTTTCTATAAATACTTTATTTTAAATTGCTAATTGGTTATAAGAGCAATAATAATTGATTATTTTTTACGTGATTAATTTTTTATTTTTAAATTGAGTATACAATAGGTTTTAGGCAAGACAAGTGGTTTTTATACTTAATTATGAAACTTCAATATGCTACAGAGAATTAAAAAAACACATTTGATGAACGTGTGAGTTTTATTTTGACGAAGGTGGTATCCGGGATTAGAGATTTTTTAGATTGTATGATTGATCTTATGTATGTTAGGAGGGAAAACAATTCAATTACATGTTTATTTTCTCGCTCAAATTAGATTTGTTTCTACTTTGTAGTTATTCTTTATCTATTCAATTTGTTTTAATTTTGTTAGAAATTTATGATTGTTAATTAATGGAGTTTTAATTTCATTTGAAAATAATTCTATGATATAATTTTTTTTATTAAACTATATAAAAATTATCATAAAAGGTAGGTTATCAATTTTGTTTGTAGATGAGTATACTTTTTTCAATGTTAATATTTTTACATTTAAATATGAAAAAATTATTATAATTTGGCATTCTCTAACATTTTTGTATTAAACCCGTGCAAAGCACGGGAAATAGACTAGTGTCAAAACTAATTGACAATGAGAGAAGTTGTCCGCTAAGATTAATTATTATTTAAGATATCTTTTTTTTTTGTCGGCAAAACGGGCAAAGCCCGCTCCCAACAGGGAGATTTATTAAGGAGGTAAAACCATAAGTTAGGATGCCTTTGGGATGTCTCCACCCCTCTAGAATCAATGACAATACAAGGAATAACACACTCAGGCGGTTCGTCCAAACACAGAAAAGCCAAAGGAAAAGAGAAAGCAAGCTTAGCTAGCCCATCGGCAAGACGGTTAGCTTCGCGGACATTGTGACGGAACTGGATGTCCCAGTCCCTACTTCGGAAGCCATAGCAAGCAGTCACCAGGCTAGCACACGGGTGCGTCGTTTCACCGACTTCAGAATAAAATCGAGAGCTGTCTTGGAATCAATCTCGCAAATAACCTTCTTGAAGCCACAATCCCAAGCTAATTCGAGCCCCTTTGCAAGGCCCTAGAGCTCCTCTTCCACCACCGAACAGCTTCCGATATGACAGACGAACCCCTTGATCCAAACCCCCCTTTCGTTCCGGATTGCTCCACCAGCTTCCGCGGCACCGTCGGCTTTAACAGCTCCGTCGAAATTCATCTTGACCCAACCATCTCCCGGTGGCCTCCAAATCACAGCCCTTGAAACCCTTTCGGCCAGCTTCTTCGTCCCCAACAAGTGCTCCTTTGCTGCTGAGACATCTTTAATAATGTTCCAGCAACTTTCCGATGTAATTGGTCGGCCAGAGCCTCCATTGAACACCATATCGTTCCTTCTAGTCCAGATCCTCCATAGGGCAACCGCAAAGAAATCGCTCCAAGTCGACCCCTCCAGGCTTGTCTTGGTTGAAGATATGTTCCTTCGGATCCACACAACGAATGGGAGAGAGAAGAAATCCTCCTCCCATTCGGCGCCTTCAACCTGCAACCAAAAGATCTTCACAACCACACAATCTCGGAATAGATGAATAAGGGATTCACAATTACAATGGCAGATAGAACACAAGTCCGAGTTACCTAAGTGTCTTCGAGCTCTCTCCTTGTTTGATAGGATTCCACCCTTGCAGACAAGCCAGACAAAAGCACGAATCCTCTCCGTTACATTCAGCCTCCATATCCTCTTGAAAAAGAGATGATCAGCTGATCGATCGTCCTCGAAACTACAGAGCGTCGAATACCCCTCACGCGTCGAGTAGTCCCCATCGCTGCTGCCGGCCCAGCACACTCTGTCCTCGGTCTCCACCACGAACTTCGCTGCCAGCTTAAGGGTCGTGTCAGCAGGTAGGAGGTGGCCAAACTTAAACCAGTCCTAGCCCCTACCTTCTTCCCAATAGTCCGCTACCCAGGTCGGAGCCCCTTCAATATTCCCATTAGCTAAGGACCTTAGCGGAGCCTCCTCAAGCCACCTATCTTCCCAAAACCTTATGCTTCCGCCGTTTCCCAGCCGCCACTTAGCATGGGGCTTAATGACAGTGTTCGACGCCTTTGTGATGCTCTTCCACACCAGGGAGGCCCCTGGAGAATTTCCGAGTTGCTTCTTAACATACTTGTGAAAGAGCACGTCGGCCCAGACTCCCTCATCCTCATTAATAAGTCTCCAGCTCATCTTAGCCACCAAAGAAATATTGAGATCAGCCATCCGCTTAATCCCCATGCCCCCAAGCTTCCTTGGTCTAGTGACCTCCTCCCACGCAACCTTATGCATCCGTCTCATCTCCGTATTGGAGCCCCAAATAAAACTTCTACAACATTTGTCCATGCTCGTACACATACTGCTAGGGAGAAGCATGGTCGACATCGTATAGACGGGAATCGAAGCAAGCACATAACGAACAAGAGTTACCCTGCCCGCCAGACTCAAAATGTTCGCCTTCTAGCCCGAGAGTCTGCTCGTGAACTTTTCGAGAATAGGAGAAAAGGTCGATTTCGTAGCACGCTTGTGCAAGATAGGAACATAGGAACCCCAAGATAATTACCGAGGTCCCCAGTTACCTCAATTCCGGCCATAGTCTGAATTCTCCCTTTTAGCTCGTTGCTAACATTCCGAGAGACATAGGCTTTCGACTTCGCTTGACTGACACTCAGCCCTGATTTACCACAAAATCTGTCAATGCACTCCTTGATCACCTTGACCTGCGAGATAGATGCTTCCACGAAAAGAAGGATGTCGTCGGCGAAGAATAGGTGCGACAGCTTGGGTCCGCCTCTAGTGATCCTGATAGGCTTCCACTTCCCATCCTCGACAACGTCCGAGATTATGTGACCCAGCCTCTCCATACATAAAATAAATATGTATTGGGAGATCGGGTCACCCTGCCAGATACCACGTGAGGGGGTGAATCTCTCGGAAACTTCACCGTTCCAGAGGACATGCATTCTGGGAGTTCTAACGCATTCCATGATCTGTTTCAAACAATCTAAAGGCATGCCGACACAGTTCAGGGTTTCCTCTATGAAATCCCAACTTAGTCTATCGTAGGCCTTTTCAAGGTCTAGTTTGAGACACATCCATCCCTTCGCTCCTTGCTTTCTCCTCATAGAGTGAACAACTTCCTGAGCGATTACAATGTTGTCAGAGATAAATCTACCCGGGATAAAACTGCCTTGCATAGGCCCGACCAACTTCGGCATGAGAGGCTGCAGACGAGTTGTCAGAATCTTCGTGATGGCTTTATAGAGGACGTTGCAAAGGCTGATATGGCGAAATTGCTTTATGCTCTCGGGCTTCCCAACCTTAGGCAGGAGGACGGTCAATGTGTCATTCACCCCGATCGGCATCTTTGAGGTCATGAAGAAGTCCCTGACGAAACTCGACGTTGAATCGCCCACTAACTTCTAGCACTTTTGGTAGAAGATCGGTTGAAAGCCGTCGATGCCAGGAAATTTTAAAGCCCCCATACTGCAGAAGGCCTCATGAATCTCAGAGTCAGTGACTGATTTACTCATATTCGTCCAATCCGAAGGATGCAGCTGAGGCAAGAGGTTAGGAAAGGGCTGTTGAAAACCACCAGGGGCCTCCCATTTGTACAAATTAATAAAGTAATCCAGCGCCAAAGCCTCCAGATCCTCCTTTCCATCTATCCAGCTATCGTCCTCGCCCCTAAGACCTTCCACCCTATTCCGTTTCCTTCTAATGACAGTGGAAGCGTGGAAAAATTTAGTGTTGCGATCGCCGTAAGCAAGCCATTTCTCACGGGATTTTTGAAACCAGAGGGTCTCTTCTTGCTCCAAGGTAGCATCAAGTTTCTCCCGGATGCTAGTTTCCCAAGCCACAACAGTCGGGTTAGGACTCCTAGCAAGCTTACGTTGCGCATCATCGAGGGCTCCCATGAGAGCAAACTTGCGCGCTTGTATCATCCCGAAGACCTCTTTGTTCCACTTCGACAGATCAACACCCAGCTTGTCAAGAGCCGCCGGCATTGGGCAGTCATTTTTCCATTTAGATTCTATAAAACTCGAAAACTCCTCATGCGTCATTCAAGCTGCCTCAAATCTGAAAGGTCGCCACTTCTTCTTTTTCCTCAGCAATGGCTCTAGTTCGAGAAGCAGCGGGCAATGGTCCAAAGAGTAGCGCGGCAGATGGCGGACCCTAGCTTTCGGCCAGTGAATCCGGCCCTCAATGTTCGTGAGAACTCTGTCCAATCTTTTCGATATAATCCGACCCCCATTACAGACCTTGCTCCAAGTGAAATCCTGCCCGGTGAACCCCATATCAATGAGTCTAAAGTCGCTAATCAACTCTCGGAATTTCAGGGAGTCACGATGCACCTCTCCCGAACCTCCCCGAGTCTCTTCCGTGTTAATAATGCAATTGAAATCACCCCCCACCAAGAGGGGGCCTGAAATTATTTCCAACAGATTATGAAGAGAAGTCCAGAATGGTTCCCGTCGACTGACCGTCGGAGGGGCATAGACAGCCACCAGATTGCATCTATCCACCCCTAACATCCAAGAAACATGAATGAAATCGGATTATTTAAGATATCTAATTATTAATTATAATGTGATTATTTAGTTTAACTGACATATTGGTATTATAATTTAATTTGAATATTTTTTTTTAAAAAATTAGGTTAGTTAAAATTTTCTTCTACGAATTATTGACATTATACCAATCACAAGTTGATTTAGTGGTTGTGACGTGACGCCTCCACCTCACGCCAAGAGGAAAATGGGTCACCTATATGTAAAGCGGCCGAGCCGATCGAATTGGACAACATAAAAAAATGATAATTATTTTTCTCTTGACTTTCACCAAAAACAAAAAAAAAATTATTTTTCTCTTGATTTTGACATATTATTCTATTTTTAAAAAATAGATACTCCGTATTTTATTTGTAAAAAATAGGATGGGCTGAGGAGACCGGCAAACCCCAACCTCCGATTTGACTCGTAGTCCGTGTCTGTGATGGTCAACCCACTCCAATTAATCCCAAACTCACTCTATCCCAGGCCTGAAAAACCCGAACATGACCCAATTCGCGGTCCGCAACGTTAGTTGGGCCCACAGGCACCTCGTCTCCAATACGTACTACCTCCGTTCGAAAAAACTTGACACTTTACTATTCATGCACGCTTTTTTAGGAGATAAAAACTATATAAATTATCTAGTTTTTTTAATAATTTTTTTAACAACTTCATGGTTATTATTAATAAGTACAAACTTGTTTAAAAAAAATTATAAAAAAATGAATATTTTATATAGTTTTTATCGTTCTAAAAAGACGTACATGAATAGTAAACGACAAGTTTTGTCGAACGGAGGGAGTACCATACTGCCTCGTTATCCCAGCTGTACCTCATCTCCAAGGACAAAAATGGAAATTCATCTAGATATGTAGGGACACTATTGTCTTTTCAACCATACCCTTTTCCCCTAAATGTCAGGGGCACTTTTGACCAATCCTGACGAAGCAGGAAATCGCCGGACCATTTCAGTAGTCATGCACGGAAACTGTAAACGCCCAACTCGGCGATCGCCACTTGGAGAGTGGACAGGCCACACTGCGAAATTACGCTATTGCCCTCGACTGCCACATCAATCCCCCAATCGCATTCGTGCACGTCGCCATCGCCTTCCCCAATCCGACGGCACCATTCTTAATTCTAGACCCTTCCGAACTTCCTTTGTAACGCGTTAACCGCCTTAACCTAACCAGAGTTAAATCTGTAAACCACGGTTACTTTCGTTAAGGAACGTTCCTCAGGTTAAAGAGTTGAGACCGGATTTTTATTTCTTTTGAGCAACGAATCGGAAGAACTACTGAGAGTGAGGGGTACGGTGGATGGGAAGAGGGGATCTCGTTCGGTTGATCTCGATTTCTCTGCAACCTTCCTCTAGTTCTTCTCGTATGGATTGATCCAGTGCAGTCCATCTCCTCGGCCGTCGTTTGTTTCTGATCCTCTTTTCGCGCTTCGTTTTTCTAGATCTCCTTTTCCGGTGAGTTCTTCATGGTTCTCTGAACTTCCCCGGCCTTTTCTGTGATGGAATTGCTACCGGATGGATTCTCTTATTGTTTATTTTGGCGGATCTTCGATCTGATTGTTTCTTTTCTGCCGACATGCTCTATATTTGACCGACTATTGCTTTAGATGTTGCATCGATGTCGCTGATTCTTGTTTACAATTGTTTATTTTTGGTCCTCGATGGATTCTGGAGTTCTTTTGCTGCGATCTACAGTAATTTGTATGCTGATTGTATTCTTGTTCAAAATTTCTGGAGTTCTCTATGTATTATATGTCACTGTTTTCTTTAGTTTTGCCTTTGGCATTAATATGGAGATGTGATGCGCTCATTTGCGGTGAAATAGGTTGATTCCATTTTTGTTGTTGTTTGATTTCCATATCTAGGACTGATCTATCACTTTACCGGCTCATCCTAGAATATTTGAATGATTGATAGGGTGGATGACAATCTTTAGCCTCTATTCTGTAAATCTTATTCGCGCAGGATACGATTCGAACTGGAAAGATTGCTTCTGTCTTGTGTTTGGATGTTCTTCATACCTCCAATTTCTCAAATGAGAAAAAGTTGTGTACTGATGTATTTGACCTTTCATTCTTTCGCTAGTTTACATCTTTATACATAGATATGATGTTATAGAAATATGTCTGTGCAGTATTTTGGACACTGTTTATTTTTGTTTTACTCATTTGGATGTATGGATGTAATATGCTGGTGTTTTCTTTTGATCATTGAATTGATTTCATGTTACTTTTTACAGATCGGTTTAATAGTATTTTCAAGTATCCAGATGGCCTTCTCTTTTGATCTTTGAATTGATTTGATTTCATGTTACTTTTAACAGACCGGTTAATAGTTTTTCCAAGTATCCAGATGGCCTTTTCGATGTAGTTCCAGGAGTACACACCTCTGCAACTGGTCTCTTGTGATTCTTGCCCGACTTCTTCAGTTGCAAGGGTGATTTGGGTTGGCGTCTGTTAATTAATGGTTATAAGGCTGTTGAACATCTTTTGCAATAGTGTTTTCACAGCTACGGAGTTTGGCACTTCTTTGAAAGACGAGAAAGAGCTTTTAGTTGCTACCGCCTCTGATTCTGGCTGTCAAATACACCAGACTCTCTCTTTCTTTCATGTCTCCCAAGTTGGACAGTCCCGTTCAAACACAGATGGCTGTTGCGGTTCTGAAGAACACTCTTGCGTTGGAGCGCCATGGGAGCACGAGAGTGGAAGGAAAGCAGACAGCTGCGAGGAGGCGTGTTTTTGTACAGACAGAAACTGGCTGTGTTTTAGGTCTTGAGTTGGATCGCCGTGATAATGCTCACACTGTGAAGCGGAAGCTGCAGCTTGCTCTTAATGTCCCAACCCAAGGGAGTTCACTGACATTTGGGGATAGGGTTCTGGAGGGTGACCTTAGTGCCATTCGACAGGATTCACCACTTCTTTTAACAAGGAACCAGTTACATAGGAGTTCGTCTACACCATGCCTCTCACCTTCTGGGAGAGAGACTCAACAAGGAGATACTGGTTGTCCTATTGAAGTACTGGGGCATACTGATTGCTTTGACAATACTAGGCAAATGGTAAGGGAAATTGTAAAGGCAATCAAGCACGGAGTTGATCCAGTACCTGTACAGAGTGGCCTCGGAGGTGCTTACTATTTCAGAAACGTTAGAGGAGAGTGTGTTGCTATTGTGAAGCCCACAGATGAGGAGCCTTTTGCACCCAATAACCCAAAAGGCTTTACTGGCAAGGCTCTTGGACAGCCAGGGCTGAAGCGTTCTGTTCGGGTTGGGGAGACTGGCATTAGAGAAGTGGCAGCTTATCTTTTGGATGACGGTCACTTTGCAAATGTACCTGCCACTGTTCTAGTGAAGGTGACTCACTCTATCTTCAATGTCAATGGGAACAAACCTAATGAGAAGAAATCTGTTAGCAAGATTGCATCCTTACAGCAATTCATTTCACATGATTTTGATGCCAGCGATCATGGAACTTCAAGCTTTCCTGTTTCTGCTGTGCATCGAATTGGTATACTGGATATTAGGATTCTTAACACTGATAGGCATGGTGGTAACCTTCTAGTGAGGAAGCTAGATGGTTCTGGTAGGTTCGGGGTAGTGGAGCTCATTCCTATTGATCATGGCCTTTGCCTCCCTGAGAGTTTGGAGGATCCGTACTTTGAGTGGATCCACTGGCCTCAAGCATCGATCCCATTTTCAGAGGATGAGCTTGAATACATCAAGAATCTTGATCCTGGTCGGGATTGTGAGATGCTGAAGAAGGAGCTTCCAATGATTCGAGAGGCTTGTCTGAGGGTGCTGGTACTTTGCACTACTTTCCTCAAGGAAGCTGCAAGTTATGGTCTTTGCCTTGCTGAAATCGGGGAGATGATGACTAGGGAGTTCCGTAATGGGGAAGAAGAGCCCAGCGAACTCGAGGTTGTCTGCTTGGAAGCAAGGAGGCTGATAGCAGCAGAGAGGGAGCTACTCTCTCCGAGATCTCAAGCTGGAGCTGATGAATTCCTGTTTGACATAGAATACGAAGACCTTGGCTGGGAATTTACTATGAAGACTGCAGGGAATGATTTCATTACCCGATCACCATCACCTTCTTACTTGAGTATGGGAAGCAGTAATGGCAGAAGTCTTCTGTCGAGGTTGGAAGAAAGTGTTGAAGAAGATGAAAGCGAAGGCGACGAAATCTTCAGTGATAGTCACGGACTTCCAGCTCTGGGGAAATTCCCTTCTGTCTCAAATATCTCAATGTCCCTCAAGAACACTAGTCTTGGAGAGAAGCCTCCAAAGCTTCAAGCAGCGAAATCAGAAAACTGGAATGCATCATTTGGACACAGGAGTGCCGGTGATCAGCTTCCAGCTAGTCCCAGTTTTGTGAAGGTAGCCGACATGGGCGAGGAAGAGTGGGCTGCGTTCCTCGTGAAGTTCAAGGAGCTGCTGTCCCCTGCGTTCGCCAAGCGTAAAACCGTGATCGCTGGTCAGAGGCAGAGACAGAGGCTCGGGACTTCATGCCAGTTTTGAAGGGCCAAGGCAGGATATATTGCCCAGAGGAACAACGCTTGGTAGGTCCGTTTGAGCGCGATGAGGCATATCGTAGGGTAGATCAGGTACACGACTATCTTTGGTGGAAGTAGTACGAAAATACGAGTGGGCGGACTAAATATGTAAATATTCTTTTGGCTACGACTGAGTTTGAGGTTCGACCAAAATACCGGGTTTGGTTGGGTTGCTCACTGCTTGGTCGGAGTTTCCCGTAATGGCGCTTATGCTTGCTTTCGTTGTGCATCTTGTAGAGATGTTTGATAAATAAGTTTGTTTGTAGAAAAGAAATGAAAGCTTGAAAAGAGAACCAAAAACCAAAAAGGAGAGTAATGTTTTGTAGATACTGAATGGATCCCTCCCTTTGTTCTGTACTGCCTGATGGAGAGGCAGCTTGCAGGTATGAACTATGAAGCTCTATAAAGCACTTGTTTTGTTTGATAACTGTTGCTTAGTGTTGTGTTTTCATCTTTTGATTGATCATTATGCACTTAATTTAGTAATAATAATAATAATAATTAAAAAAAGGGGGGTGTATAATCAAGGGTCATTTTCTACATAGCTGGACGAAAAGGACATGGTATGTCATGTTATTTGTTGTTTTGACATCTGCCTACACTACAATTAAGCATAAAATGATTCGTCTTGTCTTTGACAAATACATGGGTTCTCCCATTGGAAGCTCTGAAATGCCTTTGCAACTTGCAAGCACCAACGAAATGACATTTTTTGTTCATTCGACGTGTAGAAGCATTATAGCAAGGTGGGGAAAGATCTAATCTCGAGACCTCATAGATATTGGGTGAGAGATGCACTAAATTTTCTTGCCTTGAAAACTATTAGAAAGTCGAGTTCTATTTACAAATAAAAAAAAATGAATGGGTTTCAAGGGCTGTAGTCTGTAGATGATCATATAATTATTCATATATCGTGCTTGCTTATTATAATCCAAGCTCTGTATCAAACCAATATATTATATATGAGTTTACAAGTGGAAGAAGATTCTTAATTAAAAAAGCAGATGGGAGATTAGGATGAACTGAAAGGATAAGATAAAGTTAAAGCATGTGGGGTTGGTGAGCATCATCAATCACCCATACTGTTAATTTAGCAGTAAAGTAACAAATGTTATGAAACTATACTGTTCTACAGTATAATCATAATTAAATTTGAACCTATAAACCACTGCTATTTCCACTAAGAAGTAGGTTATTCAACAATCAAATGTATTTTGTGATTTTTTTATATATTTAAAATCAACTATAGTTGTTAGGCCTGTGCAGATTTCGATTTAGACCGGAAAACCAACCGGAACCGAACCGGTAGAACCGATCTTATAACCGAACCGGATATTCCGGGCCGGTTTTCGGTTGATAACTTTTGTGAATTACGGTTCCGGTTCGGTTCCGGTAATAACCGGCGGTTTACCGGTTTAAACCGGATAAAACCGAAAATTTAATTTTTGTACGTACAAGCTACAACACCGATCAAGATTTATTTGTTTAATCATTAATTATTCTCATATATATAATTACACTAAAATTACAGTAACATATACTTAACAATTCACTAATTAGTAGTACAACAGTAGCAACTACAGTAGTATATACTTAGCAATTCACTAATACGTAGTACAACAGTAGCAACTAGCAAGTAATATACTTAAATGTTTTATTAATTACAGTAGCATATACAATGTAAAGTAGGAAGTAATACAACATGCTAGCATATACTTAATGTTTTTTTAATTTTATTTTCTTTATATAAATAAAAATATTATATATATGCGGGACGGGACGAGAGTTGCAGGACGAGGATTCTTCGTCCCGCGTCCCGTCCCGCATAATTTTTGCGGGACGGGATCGGCACGAGATTAAAAAAAATTTCCGCATAATTGTTACGGTGTAAGTGAAAAAAATATAATATTATCAAAGAAATTTTATGGAAAAAAAATAACCGTATATACTTCCGGTTGTTCCGGTTCCGGATCCGGATTGACTTTCTATATTCCGGGTCGGTTTTAAACCGAACCGGAATGTTACCGGTTTGAATATTTAGAATATTCCGGTTCCGGTTTTTCCGGTTTTGTGCCGGTTCCGGTTCGGTTTCAACCGGTGCACACCCCTAATAGTTGTTAACAATAAAGATTTGTCCTTTTCGTGATATAGCTCAAAGATTCAGAGTCAAGTCACAAAACTTGATATGTTCTTGAGAGTTCTTCAGGTTTGGAAACTGATCAAGTGATTATGGTTGAGCTGGAAGTGGTAGGGATTTGGGAAGCAATTTTTTTTTTTTTTTTAAAAAGAGAGCTATCCAATTCAACAGTCACATCTGATGTATGGAGGAGAGGCTAAACATTGGTAGAACGTTATGAAAAAAAACAAAACAAAAGGGACAACATAAATTCGACGTATTTTTGTTCTTGGAGTGCATTCGAAATCCTAAATGCAGTAACAGAAACTAACATCACGTTATTCATATGGCCTTGTATGCTCAATCATGTGTGTTCAGTGTCGAGGGGCTAATTTACATGAACTTATTGCAAAAGTTCGATATCATTAGCAAATCCAGTAGCTCAGGACGCAGGAGCTTATTGCAGTAAGTCACGAGCATTCATCCCTGAATGCACTCCTCACAACCTCTTTTGCGCACCCTTTCACCTTTGCCACTGGTGATCTGGATCACATCCCTCTTTAACCAAAAAAATCGACATTTATGAGATTGAAACTTATCCTGCTTTGGTTATCCACCATTCTTTAGTGGGTCGTGGTTCATTTTTATCACAAAAGCTTAAACTTGTTCTAGTGAGAGTCGTGGTGGTAGGGCCACAAATATATAAAGTTTTGAAGTTACCATATTTCATCACAAAAAATTGAACTACGTAATTCCTTACAAAGATTCTGATGTAGTTATGTTTTGAAGTTTATCTTCCTATATACAATGAACTGTTTTTGAATTCATTTTAATCATTAAAGGTCATCTATGTCACATAGTAAAGAATTACGTGAATGATGAATTGTAGTTTCGAGTTTGAATCGCTTATAAATCAATTAGTTATTGTTATCAATTCACGGGTTACCCTAAAGACTTACTGAAACCCCAAAACGCTGTGGATCAATATGAGTTGAATGAAGTAAATTTACGAATTTGAAAATGGGTAGATCTTGATGGAGTTACAATACGTGCAAGGAGGGATGAAGAATGACCATGGACCATTTGCAAATTGTACAAAGTTAATACGGAGTAAGGAGGAAGAACAGATTTTCAGCTACTGATCGATCAAGTGAAGATTTTGATTTCTGCTTACAAGGATTTTGCGGCTCTGATACCCTTTAATCCGAAAAGATTCACTAGAAAAATCATTCTGTAGATTGTTATTAAAAAAAAAGAAAAACGGAAGCAGATAACAGAATTGCTGAGATGGAAGAACACCCACCTCACAATTTCATGACACATCCCTCCAAATTCCAAAAGCCATCACCTTCTCTCCCAATTGCGTTTCTTCGAATTCTAGAACCCTCCAGACCCGTTAAACCCTTCCGCCAAAGGGGTTTTACTCCCACACTCAAACTTGTACCATCGTCTCATTCCCATCAATGGCTCCTGTTCTCAGTAGGAGCTTGCCTTCTGCATCTCTTGCCTGTGTCCCTTCCTTTTCTTCAATTGCTTTCAGCAGTGCCCAATCCAGAATTTGTTTCAGGCATGGGTTATCCATTAAGGGGTTGAGGTGTAGAGGTAAATCGCTGCGGATAGCAAAGAGATTGGGCGTTCGTTGTGATGCTACAGTGGCTGAAAAGGAGGCCTCCGAGAGTGATGGGGAGAAGTTCGAGTATCAAGCTGAGGTCGGTCTCCTTTCCCTTTATCCGATAATTATTCATCTGTTGATCGATTTGGAAGTATGAATATTTTGGGTGATTGGATTATGATTGTTTGACGATTTATGTAAAATTCGGGGGTAAGGAAAGAGCAAGATAGATAAATGGCAGATAGTGTTGTTATATGATTTAGCCCCAATTTTCCATTTCAGTGTGTAAAAAAGTTGAGACATTTGAGCTGTTGATCGGTTTTGCTTATCAAAAGTAGTTTGAGATATTGTATCTAGACCTAGATTTGGAAGTCTGAATATTTTGGATGATTGGATTACGATTGTTTGATGATTTATGTCAAATTCAAAGGGTAAGGAAAGAACAAGATAGATAAATGGCAGATAGTGTGAAATATATGATTTATCCCCAATTTTCCATCTTAAAAAATTTAAGACCTTTGAATTGTTGATCGGTTTTTCTTATCATATAAGTAGTTTGAGCTATTGTATCTACATCTAGATCTGGAAGTATGAATATTTTGGATGATTGTATTATGACTCTTTGACGATTTATGTAAAATTTGAAGGGTAAGGAAAGAGCAAGATAGATAAATGGCCGATACTGTTGATTATATGATTTAGCCCCAATTTTCCATTTCAGTGTGTTCAAAAGTTGTGACCTTTGAGCTGTTGATTGGCTTTGCTTATCAGAACTCAGAAGCAGTTTGAGATGTTGTATCTAGACCTAGATTTGGAACTCTGAATATTTTGGATGATTGAATTACAATTGTTTGATGATTTATGTAAAATTCAAAGGGTAAAGAAAGAGCAAGATAGATAAATGGCAGATAGTGTTGATTATATGATTTAGCCCCAATTTTCCATCTCAGCGTGTAAAATAGTTAAGACCTTTGAATTGTTGATCGGGTTTGCTTATCATAAGTAGTTTGAACTATTATATCTGCAGCTAGATTTGAAAGTATGAATATTTTGGATGATTGGATTATGACTGTTTGATGATTTATACGAAATTCAAAGGGTAAGGAAGGAGCAAGATAGATGAATGGAAGATAGTCTAATATGATTTAGCCCCGATTTTCCATCTCATTGTGTAAGAAAGTTGAGTCATTTGAGCTCTTTGATGCAGGTTAGTAGGTTACTCGACTTGATTGTCCACAGTCTGTACAGCCACAAGGAAGTTTTCCTCAGAGAACTTGTGAGGTTTGTATCTTTCATATCTCATGTGGTGGACTGACTGACTGGTGACTGGTGTAATTTGTGTGCCGGTTGTTTGCACAATGATATTGTTTATAGAGACTTGATTGTCATTTTTCAATTGAAAATGTAATTGCCATACTTGAAAATTTGAAATCATTTTTAAGCAATACCATGGGAAATAATACCGTACTGATTTAACTGTTTCTTCCTTGCTGAATCCAGTAATGCAAGTGATGCTTTAGACAAGCTAAGGTTTTTGAGTGTGACTGAACCTTCTTTACTTGGAGAGTCTGGGGAGCTTGAGATTCGCATCAAATCTGATCCCGATAATGGAACAATTACTATTACGTAAGTGTAATTATATTGTTAGAACATTGATGTGATTCAGTAGGGCGTTAAAAGATTTAATATCTCTGATAATTTTACAGTGACACTGGTATTGGAATGACCAAGGAAGAACTTATTGATTGCCTTGGTACTATTGCCCAAAGTGGTACCTCAAGATTCTTGAAGGCTTTGAAGGTATTTGGTTTCTTTAGTCTTTTGTCCTTGAATAGTGATCTGATTTTCTATTCACTTAAAATTGCTTAGAAGTTGTCAATTTCTCATCCAGTCTTGATGCTCATTGGCAAACTTTGTTTGCAGGAAAATAAAGAATTCGGTGGAGACAATGGTCTAATAGGACAATTTGGTGTTGGATTTTACTCGGCATTCCTGGTTGCTGAGAAGGTACTTTTTGTTCTAAACTACTTCTTTTCTTGGTTGATTGGTGTTATGCATAGTTAGGGTGATTTTGTTGTTGTTGTTATTATTAAAATATGTAACATGAGGAAAGTGATTACCTTTAGAGTCATAGATAATTTGTTTGCTATACTTGATGCACAATTTTTTCATTTCCTCCCTTTCTCTTGGAGTTTCTGATCAAGTTAATTGTGGACTAGGTTGTTGTGTCTACAAAAAGTCCAAGGTCAGACAAGCAGTATGTTTGGGAAGCTGTTGCTGACAGTAGCTCCTATGTGGTCAAGGAAGAAACTGATCCAGAAAAGCTTCTAAAGCGTGGTACACAAATCACACTGTATTTAAGGGTATGACAGTCTCTTATCTATCAATTTCATTCCTGCAAATCAAAAGATCCAAAGAATCTGACAATTAGTCCTGTTTTCTTGAGTTTGAGAAATCTCTGTTGTATAAATGCAATCTATCAAAGGTTTGCTGTAAGGCTATCTTTTGTCAGAGTTCAGTCTGTTCCTTGTAAACTCAATGACAAGTTCTTTTGGTTAATGGTTATTGACTACTCCGTATTTGCCTGCTAAATCTTCTTCTGTACTCTCTTCATCTGCTTACAGCCTGATGACAAGTACGAGTTCTCTGAACCTACCAGGATTCAGAATTTGGTGAAGAACTACTCTCAGTTTGTTTCCTTCCCAATCTACACATGGCAAGAGAAATCTAGAACTGTTGAGGTAAAAATACTTATCCGGTTAGTTAATGTTCATGATTGGATAAACGAGTAAGGTTGAGTACCTATCTCCTTTTATACGCAAACAAGGTTTATATTATCATATTTTTCCCAACAAAAACATACATCAATTTGAAGGGGGTCATGATTATCAAGTGATTGAATGTTTGCTTTTCCAAAATTTCTCCTTGTATTGCTATGTTTATTTGTTCTCATGACAAGGACTTTTTTTAGTGGAGATCCTTTAGACCTTTTAGCCAGAATAATCTTTTCAGCTGATATATGATACCCAGGAGTGAGCGATCATAGTTTTGTTGTCAAAATTGCTGCAAAGTTGCCAGCTATAATTTGACTCAAAATACCAAAATCAAGAATATGAAGATCATATTGCAAATGCCGTAGTTAATTTGACTCTGCTACTTTATCTATGTTGTATCCAAGACTTGGTGTATCATACTATCATATATCCTTGTCTGATCTTAGTATACGCTACATCGAGAGTGGTTGCATTTTTATTCTTGTTCTTTCTCATGGCCATGGAAATTTTATAGCCTTGATTCTCTTGCTTGGTTTGTTTTTTTTTCTCAATAATCTTGTCAGATATATAGCGCAAGCTTTAGTTTTGTTAGGACAATTGTTGTGGAAGCGCAAGTGACTTAAAGTTAAGAATGTGAACATTATATTGTGAATATCAATATCTACTTAAGCTGCAATTTTGTTCAGGTGGAAGAGGAAGAAGAATCGCAAGAAGGCGAAGAAGGCAAACCTGAGGTACATTACATTATTTTCTTTGGGTTTGGCGGGTTCCTTATTGCTGTAGTAGGTAGTAATCGGGGATGCCAAATTGATATTTTTTCAGGAAGAAAAGAAAAAGAAGAAGAAGACTGTAACTGAAAAGTACTGGGACTGGGAGCTGGCTAACGAGACAAAACCTATATGGGTGAGTCCATTTATATTCATGTACATTTGATGAACTGCATTAGCTTTGTGTTTGCCTTAATTTCCTAATAATAGATTAATCAAACTGGTAAACTGACATGCTTGATTTCTTTTTTCTCAGATGAGGAGTCCTAAAGAAGTTGAAAAGGAAGAATATCAAAACTTCTACAAGAAGGCTTTCAATGAGTTTCTCGATCCACTTACCTATACCCATTTCACCACTGAGGTAATTCCATTGTTTTCTGCCACGAACATCGTAGTTCAGATTGATTTGCAATTGGTTGGTTGTTGACCGAGAAAGACGGAATATTCTGCAGGGAGAAGTGGAGTTTAGGAGTGTGCTCTACATTCCCGGGATGGCACCTTTAAACAATGAAGAGATAACCAATCCGAAAACCAAAAACATACGTTTATATGTGAAACGTGTGTTTATTTCAGATGATTTTGATGGTGAACTGGTGGGTCTTAATATCTATTTATTATCCTTAGTACTCATTTGTAGATGACTCCTTCTGTTAGTGTTTCTACATCGTCTTCTCAAACACAGACCATCAGTTTCAATCTCACTATCTTATGGTCTCGTCCTCTCAGTTTCCTAGATACCTGAGCTTCGTAAAGGGTGTGGTAGACTCGGATGATCTTCCTCTTAACGTTTCTCGAGAGATTCTTCAAGAGAGCAGAATTGTAAGGCTTGCATTCTCACCTTTTAGTCCCTTGTCAATTTTTATGCCCATACCAACTCTCATCATGATCTCGTAGCTTTCAAATTCCGATACTTCTATCCAAGTATAACTGTTTTTTTGTTACTCAGGTACGAATCATGAGAAAACGACTAGTAAGAAAAACATTCGACATGATTCAAGATCTCGCTGACAATGAAAATAAAGAGGTTGGTTCGAGATTTCTTCAGCATTCGTATTTGTTTATCGGTTTAACCGATGACTTGATATATCATTTGCTCATTTTGCTGTACTTGATCAGGACTACAAGAAATTCTGGGAGAATTTTGGGAAGTTTTTGAAGCTGGGATGCATAGAGGATACCGGAAACCATAAGCGAATCACGCCTCTGTTGCGGTTCTATACCTCCAAAAGCGAGGAGGAACCAATAAGCTTAGATGACTATGTGGAGAACATGGGCGAGAACCAAAAGGCGATCTACTACCTGGCCTCCGACAGCCTTAAAAGTGCCAAGAGTGCCCCTTTTCTCGAGAAGTTAGTACAAAAGGACATCGAGGTATGAATGCTTTCATGTTCTAGAAATGCAACAACGGGTAATTGAAATTGTCAAGCTTGAAGGATGCAATGCAGTTTGATGGCTAATTTGTTGAAAAATCACAGGTGTTGTATTTGGTTGAGCCCATTGATGAAATAGCCATCCAGAATCTTCAAACATACAAAGAGAAGAAATTCGTCGATATCAGCAAGGAAGACTTGGAGCTCGGCGATGAAGATGAAGTCAAGGAAAGGGAATCAAGACAGGAGTACAATCTTCTATGTGATTGGATAAAGCAACAGCTCGGTGACAAGGTGGCCAAAGTCGACGTTTCGAAACGTTTAAGCTCTTCCCCTCTTGTCCTTGTTTCCGGGAAATTCGGCTGGTCAGCAAACATGGAGAAGTAATTTCGTTCAAGCCCGAGTCCTTGTCCTTCTATTGATGTATGTTTTCGCCGCCATTGCATTGATGACAGTGTTCATGTGATCAAGGTTGATGAAAGCACAAACCCTTGGAGACGCCTCGACTTTGGAGTTCATGAGGGGCCGAAGAATCTTGGAGATCAATCCCGATCACCCGATCATCAAGGACCTAAATGTAAGTCTCTTTTTGATCATATTGCAATCCGATCAGGCTCTGTTGCTCTATATCTGGATCAGGTACTGGGTAACATATTTACTCACAAGAGATTCGAATTTCGAACCTCTTGACAATGTAGCCTCACAACCAATACGCTAACTTGTGATTGGTACCAAACTGTAAGTCTCTAATGAGTTGAGAACAACAACATTAATGAGTTTTGCTGATTCTTGCTGCATTCCAGGCTGCCTGCAAGAACTCGCCTGACAGCGATGATGCCAAGAAGGCGGTTGAGCTGCTATACGACACAGCATTGGTTGCTAGTGGATTCACTGTAAGTGTGAGCTAACAGCAAAGCATTTTTACAAAACACTGAAATATGACACCTTCGAAATGTCGAAATTGATGGTTAGTTTTTCGTTGGTGCAGCCAGACAGCCCAGCCGAGCTGGGCAACAAGATTTACGAGATGATGACGATGGCTCTTGGCGGGAGATGGGGCAGAATCGAGTCCGAATCAGCTGATGCGACGAAAGAAGACGGTTCATCGGAGACAGAGAACCAAGTTGTGGAGCCCTCGGAAGTGAGGATTGAGACTGATCCGTGGCAGGATTGATCGGCTTTTGGCAATCAATGTGAGACATTTTTTTTGGCAGAGGAGGAAGAGCGACGCGGGGGCACGAGTCTCTTGTAATGATTATTATATGAACCGAGTAGCTCAAGTTTAGCTTGAGTTCTACTTGAAAAAGGTCGATTCAGTGTCGTTTTACCGAATTAGTCGAGGAGTCGTTTTACCGAATTAGTCGAGTATGAGAAAATATCTCGATTTGAATTGAGGTTAAGATGAAATAGCTCAAATTTTGTAAAAAATACAATATTTTCCTATGTTAGAGTAAATATGGTTGTATTATGAGTCAAGTAGCTTGGTTCAGCTAAAAAAAAAGCTTGGTTTGAGCTTATTTATTTATTAAACAAGCATGGTAAAAACACAATTTTAAATTCAACTCTAAATTTAGACATGACTCAAGCTTGATTTTTTCTAAATGAGTTGAGCACGAATAACTAATACTTAACTCGTTTAGTTCAAATAACAATTTATTAATCAAGTGATGGATTATTTGGATTTCTCTTAGGGTGTTGCTATTTGTCTCCGATATTAAAATTTCTTCTAGCTTGTTTGTGGATTGTCTCTTGCCTTTGGACAAGAGACATTGATCATGGATGTGTGTGATCAAAACCAAATATGAAGTTTTCAGAGTTGTTGAGTCTTTCTCTGTTATTGTCCGTAGAGTTCTTCACAATTATGCCATTGTTCCATCATCGATTCTTCTCCGGAGCCTACTATCACCGTGGTCATTTTTTTCCAGATCTGAAGCTTGAGAGGCCGACGAATCGACAGACGGATTAACCACCAACATACATCATACTAAACACACTACAAAACGCAGATGAAAGAAACAACACCTAGAACTCATAAAATCCATCAGCCAGCAGCGAAGTCGAAGGAGATTCAAGACGAGTCACGAATGCTGGGAATATGGGAGAGTCTAATGACTCACACGGTGTCTCAACGCCGAGAAGGCGGAGAACAATAACCCATCAACGACCAGGGCGAAACCTGGGGAAGTGCGGATCCCCGACGTTGCCCCCACCTAGATGAGAGATCTTCAAAGACCACGAACACAACCAAGATCCTCTCGATCATACAGGACACCCGATATTGCATCCCAACTCGGAACTAAACGGATCAACGCCAAAGCAGCAACCCGACACCAAAATATGGAACAATTACAAGCCAAAAAGAAAAAATCAAAATATCAGGCGAAAAATAGTGTGCAACCACCCGGAACCAAATTGGCCGTCCAGGAAGGAGTTATTTAAGCTAATAATAATTACAATATAACCAAGATGTTTTCGGGATTTTGAGCCAACCCTTCCTTTATTTGATTGATTTTTTTTTTGTCAGCTTGATTGGTTTTTCTTTGGGTTGTACACTACTTGTACTTCTTGATTTTTCATAATATTAACTAGTTCAGTACCCGTGCAGTGGACGAGCCTTACGTTCAAAATATATATTGTATAAAGAAAATCAAATGTTAAATAATAAGAAAATTAAACATTACAAAAAAAAATATCATGAACATAATTCCAATAAATATAATGTCCTCATGCCCGATCAACAAAATGCATAAATAAGATAATATATGGAAAAACTAAAACTGACAAAATGTTGATGTAAGAAATATATAAAATAATGTTGATAATCTCTTGTATTTTACGGTGAACCTCCACTTCCCCGCCCGAGATTGTAAAGTCATCAACTACGTGGTAGAAATGAGAGGAAAAACATGAGTGGTGCAAAAGAATGCAAGATATAGGAAGTATTGAATAATAAAGGAGAAGTCGCCTAAGCCATGTGACGACTTCTCCTTTAATGTAGATATTTTAATTTATTTATTAATTAAGCTATTTCACAAATATAATTCATGATATTTTGGTTGGTTAGTTTAGATATTTAACGGATAAGATTAAAATAAAATCATATTTATTTTAACAAATTAATTAAATATGATTTTCTTCTTTATCTGTTTTATAATTTTATTGTGGGTTCCTATGTACATCATCATTTACTATATAATCACCATTCTTCTCACTTCATTTCTATTTTTCTTCTTCTTATCTCTACCTCATGTTTGTTGTATCTGTTGAAGGATAAATTCGTACAATCATACTGACCAAATCAATAATTGTTGAAATTATTGGTGAGACTCAATTTGATTTCTCACTTTCTTTTATTTTTGTATTTATTTTAATTTCAACTTCACATTCTCAATGTGAGATTTGCTTGTACGCACGACGTACTTCTTAATTTGTGTTCATAACTTTATAATGTAATTTATTTGGTTGATCAATATATAAGCAAAGAACTAAAATATGAAATTAATATTTAACCTACTATAACCGATGACAAAGAATTAAAAAAAATATTCTTATTTAAAGACATCCTGCACAAGGTGCGAGTTACTATACTAGTTTCCTACTACATATGGGCCAGATGGCCCAGGTCCAAAGAAAGATATTGGGCCAAGATATTGTGTCGGTCAAAGGCGGAGGTAGCCGGTTAAACCATCGCCTTATCTTCATGTGACCATATATCCACTCTCACACGGTCACACTCTCCAACCGATGGGTTCTTCAATGGCGTTAACGCCTCTCTACGGTGGCGCCAGCCATCCCAAATTGATTTCTGGTTTTTTCGGATCCAGACAGTCCTTGACCTTGAAGCCTTCCGTTTATACTGGAAGTTCCATATCCTCCTCCGCCAACGCTACCAGGTTTTTGAAACTTCATCCCAATTTCAGAATTTCGAAATTCTCAACAAGAAAAAGAGACATCTTTTCAATCAAATGCTACGACCCCCCCAGTGGCGATTCCGGAGATAATTCTAACCCGAAAAAGGTAAAATGTTGTATATCTTGTTGTTCATTGCATCACCATTAAACCTTGTGTGGATTTAGCCTAAATTAGGTGCTTTAATTGTGGAAATTGTCAGGTGAATGAGTTGAATTGGCCTATCCTTAGGCGTTGGAATGTGCCTTGGCCATGGCAGACAGTTTCTTTAACATCTTTAGCATGTGGAATAAGGTTTGGATTTCTTCATTGTAGTGCTGGACTTGATAATCGTTTTGCTTTTCAAACCTGTGACTTGGTGGAATCATGGCTAATGTTTTATCCAGGCAGCTTCGTTTTGACAGGATTAATAGAGGCTGCAGCACTACCCTATCTTGGAATTCAAATTGGGGAATTAACCATGGATGAAAAGGCGGAATTACTTTTTCTGGACCAAAGGTAAGAGCAACTGAAATTTGTTAATGATGCTGTTAGTACTTGTGTCTGCCATAATTTATAGTGCCTTGTGATTCTGTATCTTGTTTTGCATTTTCTGATATATGATCATAAATAATAACAACAACAACCCAGTATATCCCGATAAAGGTCAGGGGGCCAGAATGTACACACTCTTTCCCCAAATAAGTCGAGAGAGTTTTCGATAGACCTAAAACAATAAGCCACATAAATCACATGGGGACAAGAGAGACAGTATAAAAGGAAGCAATAGAAAGCATGTAGGAAGACTGAAAAGAAGCATAAACAATAAGACTCAATCCCTAGACTCAAACTACTAAACATCAGAAACCCAAATGCGCCTCCTCCAGTGGTCTTTGTCCAGTGTCATATCTTTCGAAAGGTTCGGGAAATTCAGGTCCTGATGGATCACTTTCATCGAGCTCTTCTTCGGCCGGCCCCTACGGATATCACCAGCTCCAAGCTTTCACACCTACGCACAGGGGCTGATATAGGTCTCCTACGTACGTGCCCAAACCATCATAATCTGGACTCCCGCAGGGGCTTACATATGATCATAAATATATTTTTTTTAAATAAAATAAAAATTGAACTGACCTAGTGTGAGTAATCCGAGGCTTAATTGATATATCCATGTTTGGTATACATTTTTCTTGTCAGCATTACAACTGCAGCTGTACTGGGAGTCTTGTTTAGTCTTACCAGGTCCTTTCAGCCCGGAGATGATTTTTTTCGATATGGTAATGATTTAAGTTTGGTACTGCCTTTCATTCGCTGACTCACTAATTACTTGATTAGAGATGCAGATTCATCCGTTTCAGATTTATTTCACCGACTAAATGTCATCATTTGAGTGAAAAAATATAATGAAATGTGTAAGCTTTTATTAATAATATTGGCACCCTTCTCTACTTTGTCAGATCTGAGGGAGCCATTTAACCTCCAGAAAGGATGGCTCTTGTGGGCAGGAATTGGGCTTATTGGAGCGATCGGTGCTATTGCTTTAACAGGGGTTGCCTTCTCCTATTTCGGAGAGCCTCCAAAAAGAGAGGTTACCACTGTGCATCATTTACTAGTGCATTTTTCTTCTCTATTTTGCATGCTTGATAACTTGCAAGGTATACTGATATTTGTAAGTTTCATGTTTGCTTTGAATGATGCTGCATTCTGCAGCCTAACATTTCTTCGAGTTAGTGGTAATAAATACTATTCAAGTAGTAACTATTAGTGACAGAGTCCTTCGCGGCCTTCAGTGTGGTTGCTGCAGAAGTCTTATAGTAGAAGAGACCAGATGCAGCACAATGTTGTTTTTTACCCCATTGTTTCTGCACATGCTTTTGTTATGTTATGTGGAGATGCTTATCTTTTATGACACTCGTCATTATCTTTATTTTTCCATGTCTCTGTGGATTCCATTTTCCTTCAATTTCCTAGTTTCTGGGACTTTTCCATTTTCTCCATGTCTATTATCCTGAATTTTGCTTATGATGTCTTCTATTTAGTATGAGTTAATTCATACATGTGAATTTAAATGAAATTGTAGTGTCTAATGTTTTATCATTGCATTCATTGGTTGGGTGCAAAATTCTCTCTCGAGGTTCTTTCCTTTACCTGGAAACTAAATACACCGCAAATCGGATTTAGGGCACCACGTTCATAACGACGCACACCACGTCGATTTGCCTACGATTTCTTTTTTTTTTTATGGTGATAATTTGCCTACAATTTCTAGTGTTTACTTCCACGTCGATTCGGACGTGCACTAGTGTAATCCGGATTTGCGGTGTATCTAACCACAACCTTCCTTTATTTTCATTGTTTGGGTTCCTAAGTCCCTACATATTTATTTCTGGAGGCATTGTTTTCCAGTGTTAAGAAATAGAAGAGTCAAATATGATTTACTAGTGTTGTCCTAGTATATCAGAAGGAAATCATATCTGCCATGTCATGTTCACCAAACTGTTACCATATGCTATTTTTGAGCAATGTTAAACTTTTGCTACATGTAGAGTTTTTGTTATTGTTGTTGTAACACAAGCCAGTATCTATATCTATTATTGTTGTGCTTTGTGCTTCTTATGGGTCTCTGGCTGGTACTGGCGCTACTGAATCAATTAATGCTTTTTTTTTTTGTGGTTTCAGGTAGATGCCTTGGTCAGCTTACTTCCTTTGATTGGAGCATCACCTCTAAGGTAGACTTAGCACACACTTACTTTAAGTTTCAATTGCTCAAATTTGCCACTACTCAGCTGAAGGTGTTTCTGTCTGCGATTTAATGTTGACTGCCACTGAAAAAACATATTTCCATCTCTAGGCATTAAGTTCTGATTATATTTGTGAATTGTTTTAATGTAACTTGCAGCACTGCCTGTTTGGTAGGAATAACTGGCATCCTTGCTCCGATTCTTGAAGAAACGGTGTTTCGAGGATTTTTTATGGTTTCATTAACCGAATGGTACACTTCAGTTTATTGCATTCTTCTTCAATCTGGGAATGCTGCTTACATGACTTGTTTATCTTGGTTTTATTTGTTCAATGTTCCTCTTGATGCAATTCTATTCAAGAAATATGTCATCTTTTGCTTGCTTTCAACATCAGGATAAAGTATATATTGATTCCTTCTATGAGGAGATGTGCATGACCGGTTTTTCGGTGAAGTAGATAAATGTATCAATTTGAGCTTATTCCCTAGCTGATAGAACTAATTAACTAAAGGTCTGTCCCGAGAGATTTAACGAGAGAACGAGGTCTGAGCCTCTTAATTGAACTGGAAATAGGAAATTACTGGAAATAAACAGGGAAGATACTCCCTTTAACAGATTGTGCCATGCATATTTCACCACATTCCCTCTTGCCTCCCCTTATAGGTGCAACACTA
This sequence comes from Persicaria maculosa, assembly GCA_963922045.1. NCBI lineage: Eukaryota > Viridiplantae > Streptophyta > Magnoliopsida > Caryophyllales > Polygonaceae > Persicaria > Persicaria maculosa. The sequence continues at coordinate 10,454,614 of OY998256.1, read as the reverse complement.
GCCTTGCTAATCTCTCCTATAAAATATCTAGTTTACCAAGTTCAGCATAGCCCTGGAAGCTATATGAATCTGAACTTGTGCTTGCATGTATTACAATTCTTGTGTCGTTCTAATTTCTGGCATTAGCATTTGGTTATCTAAAAGGCTCTAAGCTTACGTTAGTCTGCAGGGTTCCTACTCCTGTAGCCATTGCTATTAGCGCTGCTGTGTTTGCACTTGCTCATCTAACACCTGGAGAATTTCCTCAGCTCTTTGTCCTTGGTATGTCCCCTGTTTTGGTTCTATGAATATTCTTGTAGATGCAGACTAAAATGAAGTCCCAGGGGACCACGATTCAAATGTTGGTCAAAACCGTTTATCCTCTTAAAGCAAGGAACTCAAGAGTTGAATTTTCCATCCAACTTTGTGATTTAAATTCCCAAGTTTTGGGTGAAAGCATCTCTCTATTATTTCAGTTTTCGTCCGGCTTAGAACCAGAAGTTAGGCCAACCTATAACCCCCCGATTGTGTTGGCTTTTCAGCTTTATAGTGTTTTTTATATAGTGAATGTTAAGCTATGATGGATTGGAAAATCTATTTCTTTCTGAAATGTAGGTGAACTTGGCCTAGTCAGTAGTGTCTCGATCTCCACTGTTTGGTTTCATTCAACTTTTGCACGTACTTTAAACATATTTATGAAATGTGGGCGCCTTTGTGCTATTTGTGTGATCATTTTCAGCAGAAAAAGTAGACCAAATTCCTTCTTGTCCGCAATGCAGGGACAGCTCTGGGAATTTCATATGCCCAAACTCGAAACCTTCTGACCCCCATTACAATTCATGCATTCTGGAATTCTGGTGTAATCTTGCTCCTTACCTTTCTTCAGGTAATTATATCCAGCAGCTCATATCATGTATCGGTCTATTGCTGATAATTCTTTATGGTTTATATGTTGACTAGCATATAATATAACCGACTGAGGACTGACCTGTTTATGTGAAACTCTACTCTGTTATTATGATGCATAAACTGCAGTCCTGATGTTGTAATTTTCGTTGTGGCTTGTTGTATTTGTAGCTTCAAGGCTATGATATCAGGGAACTCTTACAGGCACAGTAGAGACTCGCATTGTTCCTGTGTTAAGGACCAAGGTCACTCCTTCACCAACACTTTTGTTTCATGATTCCAATCCACCATTGAGAACATCTTTTTTTTTTGCTGAGTCGGTTTGGTGGCTTTGAAAGCTGATTGTACAAACAGCTTGAATGGAGAGAGGTCATATTTTGGCAAACATAGCCCTTGGAGCTAGAAGCTAAGATTCTGCAGCATCTTTGAATGGAGAGAGGTCTATGGATTAATTTAAACGGTGGAGTAAAACAGTGGAAACCACAAGACAGCAAATTAAATTAAATTAGCAAGTTTTGTGGTTTAAGCAAGCTCGTCTTTGGGTTTGGGTTCCACAACTGTTGTGAGTTGTGACTAACATCCCTTAGACAGTACGGAAACCTCTAAAAACTTACGATAAAAGAGAATATATAGATCATTTACAAAGGTTGGTCCCCGGTTTTGAAGATATCATACATCATTCATCACAGATTCACAGTGATATCCTTGACCGTTACAGTTTTAAATGGGTTACTAGTATGATCCCCGCACCATAACATGATTTTTAATATATAAAATCTTAGTAATATATTAAATTAATATCATAAAATAGTTGTAAAAGTTTAGATAATTAAATGGTTTGAATTAAACCCATTGGTTGAAAAAGCTATTAAAGTAGTATGTGTGTGTATATATATAGATAGATAGATACAAATTACTAATATTAATTTTATGTTTGCTTATTATTAATTTTACGTTTTGAATTAATCCCATTTTTAAAAAAAAAACTACTAAAATTATAATTTAGGCTAAAATCATGGATTGATTGAATTTTTTTAAAAATTGATTGAATAACATATTTATAAGAAGAGAGTGACACACCTCGTCAAACAAGCTTCTCTTCTAATTGTGTTTTATTAGGTAAGAATTCGGATGCGGCCCAAAAGGACCGTTATCCGAGAGCATCCTTTCGGATGAGGTCAGGAAGACCTGCGTCAGGTATCAAGGAACAATCACTAAATTGGTGGCCAAGGTGTGCAACCATGTCAGTCACCCAATTCCCGCTTCGTAGAACATGTGAGAATGAAACCACATCAATTTTTAAGAGAAGCGTTTTAATATCTAACAAAAGAAGTTCCACCTCCCACAGGCAGTTAGAGCCATACTTTAGGTAATTATTAATAATAATAATGATGAGCGAGTCCCCTTCAACAATGATGTTGTGGATTTTTAAGTTATTTACTAGGGGTGGGCACAAATCCCGCAAATCTCGTCCCGTCCCGCATCCCGTCCCGATTCCGGTGGGATTTAGAAAAAAAAAATTCCATCCTGTCCCGATCCCGTCTCGCAAAAAATACGCGGGATGGGACGGAGAGTTCGAATCCCGCAAATCCCGTCCCGTCCCGCACATATATATAAAATAATATATATTTTATATATTTAATTAAATTTAATAAAAATATATAAGAATTACTTATATATTTCTACATCTTCACCATTTACAGTGTTATATATTAATATTAACAGTGTTATATATTAACATTCCACAGATCACCATTTACAGTAATGGTCTTTTAAAAACAAGGCTCACTGCTAAGGGGCTTTATGTTATGCATGAATTAACATTTACATATTAACATTTTACAGTGTTATATATGCATGAATTTAATTTGTATGGCTGAATTTTTTTTAAAAAAAAAACTTTCTGTTATTTTTAGATTGTACTTTTATCTTTTTTTACGAGGGACAAATCCCGTCCCGTCCCGTGAGGGATAAGACCCGACGGGATTTGAAAAAAAAATACTCAATCCCGTCCCGCAAAAAATACGCGGGACGGGACGCGGGATTACCCTAATCCCGTCCCGTCCCGTCCCATGCCCACCCCTATTATTTACTTTCAAATTCCTTCTCTAAGGGCTAAAGCTTCAGCTTGGATTGGAGTATGTTTGCCCACTTTCCGGCCTCCAATATAAATAGGATTACCCTTTCAATCTCGAATAATATATCTCACCGAGCTGTCTTTGTTGGTTAAGGATGACCCGTCGAAATTCAATTTATATATCCTGGATGGGGGTGTTTTCGACTTAAGGATTTTCTGCTTTTTGGGAACCCTTCGTGTATCGCAAAGTTGGTCTTGATATTGAGGCTGATTGATCTGTCTTTCTTGGTGCTATGATTCGCCCTACCCTAGTTAGTCATATGAATATCGACAGTTTCGTTGAATCCCTCAATAGTCGGCAACTTTTCATTTTTTAAAACATAGCTGTTCCCGAGCATTTCACATCCAACAACTGAATGCCAATTTAATTTTGTCTATATTAGATAATGTTCATCCTAAGAAAGCGAGAGCTTGCTTGGTCCCTATTCAGTGAAATACCATTCTTAATATGAGTTTTATGATGGGCATTCATATTTTGAAAGTATGTACTAAATTTACATTCAAAGAAGAGGTGGACAACATCTCCCTCATGGTGGTTACAAATTGGGAAATAATGTGGAATAGTGATCCCTCTTCTAGATAGTCGCGATGCGGTTGGTAAGCCATTCTGACTTATTTTCCACATAAAATTTTTCACTTTCAGAGGGGCATTAATCTTCCAAATCCAGGCATTATCATCAAGGGTATGTCTTGATGATAAGGTTGCTAAGTTATAAGCACTTGGCGTAGTGAACGACCCCTTCTTATCTGGTTACCAATAAAGTCGGTCCTCAACGTAATTTACAGGGAGAGATATATTAGAGATTTAGTCAACAATGTTTTGTGGAAGAACAGATTGTAGTGTTCATATATCCCACCTATCATTATCAATATATGCACTTACCTTTTCAGAGGTGTTGATGTTGTCTCGACAAATGCATTCATGAATCAAACCGGCCGGCTGTAGCCAGTTATTTTTCCAAAAATTGATAAGTCTTGCCATTGCCCACCGTCCAGATTAGTCCATCCTTAAAGCGTGGTATAAGAGTTCTCAATTTCGACCATTTCCAAGAGATATTTTCTCCTTTGTTGCTATAATCAATAACGTTGGATATTCTTAAATATTTATGTGTAATGATTCGCACCCACGAGTTAACCCTAGATTAGAGTTTTCATAAAGATAGTAATTGGGCCGCTTGCGCATATCTGGATCTGAAGGGATGGCGGACGCCACCTTGACAGCTTCACAGATTGAACTTGTAATGCACTTTCTGGAGTCGTCATTCGTCCGATTGATGCATATGAATATGCGTTGGAAAGCTCTTTTCAAGGACTACAACTCGCATGAAGAACTCAAAAGCTGAATCCAACTTCTCAGAACCTTAAAGAGACTATTTCTCCATGTGCTTCGTTTCCGCTCTTGTTCTTTTTGTTCCTTAGCTTCCCAAATCGCGTTCTAGCTCTTCCTTAGCTTGTTCCTTGATATTTTGACATCCTCTTTGGTCTCTTCCCAAGCTCCTCACCATGTCGGCACTATGAATCTGCATAAATCCAATAAAATAACGTAGTTTCCGAACTTTACTACTAAAAGAGCATAATACGCAATTGACTCTAAAACATAACCAAACAACCATAAAACTCAACTAAAACTACTCTATAATGCCTATCTAAATATGTCTTATCAAACTCCCCCACACTTAAGCTTCTCTAGTCCTCGAGCGAATCAATAAAAAGCAACCTATACCTATGAGTTCATCCTTCATGCAATAGCCTTAATCAAAAGCAACATCAATATGAAATGGAGCACATGAACAAGTGAATAAACATCATAGCATGTATTTAGCGATCAAAGCATAGAAGTAGATATCATCCAACCTCACTAGGAATATGTGTTTCACTCATGCTCTCATGTGCTTAGGCAATTACGTTCAACTCTCAACTCAATCCAAAATGCACTAAGCTCATAGAAATTGACAACAATATAATCAAATCTCCACTGAAATGTCATTACTTGCGGAAAACAATAAAAATAAACAATTTGGCTCTAGCTTATTCACTTTTTTTTTTCATTTTCGGTTTTTTCCATTTTTTTTCTTTTTCTTGCTATAGTTTCTTTCGGCTTTGGTGTATTCCTTACGCGAGTCGCAAACATGGGTGTCATGAATGGCCCCGGTGGGCCGGTCTATCAACACCTCAACTTACTTGAATGAAGTCCACTTGAAATCTTTTGACGCGAGTTGCAAACATGGGTGTCATGCATAGATCCGATTACTAAGTGTATCAACCATTGCCACTTTATTTCACTCAAAACTCACAAGCAACTAAAGCCAAATATAACATAAAAGCACAAATATCCGCAAGCAACAAACATGTGAGTCGGCTTAGACAATAGCTAATGAAGTCAATATCAAGAGGTAGAAACATAGGAGAGTAAATCACACAATTAAGCACAAAGACTATAGATGAATCCAATAAGGCTAAAACAATCTCCCAAGGGTCAAGTTTTGTAGGATTTCAATCAAACTTTAGTTTAATCATACATGCTTAATTACATCACCAATCATGCTCCATATGAAAACATTTAAGAACAATAAGGCTAAGCAATTCAAACTAATTGTATGATTTACAAGTTCAAGTCATGGACTCGTCCAGGTAGTAACTCGTCGAGGTAATGAAATTGCACATCGCCTAAAAAAATCAGTTTTATCATACATCAATGAAGTGAAGAAGATGATTGCAGTGTTAATAAATCAAATACTTAAAAAAAATCAGTTTTATCATACATCAATGAAGTGAAGAAGATGATTGCAGTGTTAATAATAGATTATAGGGATATATATAACCAATTGTCCCTATAAATTAAATATCTAATGTATCTCTCCTTTTCACATTACCGTTGTTCTCTATGGGCGTCTTGCCTTTGGTTTTTGACATCGCGAGATTCTCTGCATATAGCCGCAATTAGATCAAAGATACAAATGCTAAAAATCTTAGCATGAACACATATTGGGATAATAGCTAGTCCCAAAGAATGAAGAGAGCACAGAAAGGAGATTGACATCACCTTAGTCTTGTTCACCCGACAACCGGAAGAGAGCACATAAAGTAGATTAATCTTCAAAATAAAATAAAAAACTATCGAGGCTGATGGGATCAAAAATCAATAGTATATATTTACATCAAGTTGACTTTTAAAGATTTGGTTAGGATCTCAACTAAATTAGATAATTTTAGATTTTAACAATAATTTACCAAACAAATAAAACAAATCGATTAAAAATTAACAAAAAATTAAAATTAATAAATTAATCTTCAAATTAAAAAAAAGCTACGCCGGATGAGGGATTTAGGGGATCCAAATCAATCATGTATATTAAGATTAGGCAGGTAGACTACGATACTAACCAAATCTTTGATTTAGATAAGTTTAGATCAAAATCAATAGTATATATTTAAATCGTTGATTTTTAAGATTTGGTTAGGATCTAAACTTATCTAATTAAAAATTAAAATAACAAACAATTAAAAATTAAAAAACCATTAAAATAATTCGACTAATCTAAAAAAAAGAGGCTACATTAAAGGAGAAGTCTCCACATGTCGTAGACGACTTCTCCTTTAGTATTATAAAATATAGATATAGATTTTATGGTCTCTCAAACTACCGGTTGCCACCAAAGGTGGGTTCCTCGTCATAAAAAAAAACTACCGGTTGCTGGGTACTTCGAAATGAAGTTTGAATCATATGAATGGCATGACGGCGGAGTTCTATAAAACATATTGGGGGAATTGTGGGTGCTGACATTACCAGGGCAATAACATCTTTCTTCCACTCAGGCAACTTGTTAAAACAAATTAATCACATCTTTATCTCCATAATACCAAAGAATGACAGAATCAACTCGTGCAAATGGCGGGCTAATGCTCTATCACAACAGGGTAGAGCCACACTTATAGCTTCTAACCTGTGGTCGAAACCTCTATATGCAATGCAGAGTTTCATGCTTTCAGTGGCGATTCATAAACAATTAGATCAAGTCAACAAAACCTTCTTCTGGAACAAAGACGCACAACACAACCCTCTCATCAGCTAGGAGAAAATCTGTAAATCAAAAGCGGCAGGAGGACTAGGAATACAAAAAACTAGAGAAATGAATGAAACTCTCCAACTAAAACTCCTATGGAAAATCCTAGCAGAACCAGATAGTTATTGGGTCAAAATTATACAGTACAAATACTTAAAAGAATGCCACATCCTTTCCTATTCCAAGAAAGGTAGTGCCTCATGGCAATGATCTAAACTATGCCCACTGATTCCGAAATTTAAATCAGGTCTCATCTGGTTGGTGGGGGATGGGAAATCAATCAAGTTTTGGACAGATAATTGGGTAACAATGACTCCACTTATCGACAGAATTGACGCCCAACTCAATATAAATCTAAATGACTTAGTTAGTGATTTCATCATAGGAAAACAATGGTGGGCGGAGAAACTCTGTTTTGTTCTTCCTCTCCCACTACTAGAAGAAATTATGAAAATCCCTCTACCGATCAACCCCTTTAGAGACAGATTGTATTGGTGGCCAGCCAAGAACGGTTGGTTCACCACTACAAGTGCTTACGACTTAATAACATCCACAACCCACAGAGCAACAGACGAGTTTTCATGGATTTGGAAAATTGACGCTGCGTCAAAGGTCAAAATTTTTCTATGGATGATCAAGCATAAAGGACTTTCCACGACTTGTCGCTTATCTCAAAAGGGGGTAGCGGTGCCAAATACTTGCAGCTTCTGCAACCAGAGTGAGAAAGATGGTATTCATCTGTTCATTGAATGCCCAATCAACAATTTCGAAGAGCAATTTCCCAGAGAGCTATCTGCATGAGTTGATTCTCTCATAATGGAAAACATAGATATGAATCAGATTCTACAAATCTTAAGCTCCTCCCTCCATATGGACAAGAAACAATATATATCAATCTGATGGTGAACTATCTGGTTTATCAAAAACCAAGCAATATTTTCAAATGTCAACACCCCCTATTATGAAGGAATTAAGAAGATGATCGGAGTTAATATTGAAAATTAGAAACGAGCGAACAAATGGAACCCATATGACTCAGAAGAGTTACCAAAAGAGAAGGAAGATAAAGGTTTAACCAAAAAATTCAAAAATACATTCCGGTGGAGGAAACCCCCTTTGGGCAAGCACAAATTAAACTTTGACGGATCATTTATATCAACTTCAAAGAGCTCTATTGATTACATCATTAGAGACTGGCGAGGAAATCCCTTGTGTCTGGGAGGTGGGACTATTGACGGACAATCCCCTCTCATGGCAGAAGCCCGAGCACTACGACTAGGAATAGAAAAGGCTAATGCACTACATATTACTGATCTAATAATAGAAGGAGATTCCAAAACCATTACGGATTACCTAACCAAAAAGGTTGGGTGGCCATGAGAAATAGAAATGATTATGTCCGACATACAAGCTCTTCTCAATGAAGTACCAAACGTCAGTACATCTTATGTTCCCCGCACTGGTAACAGGGTAGCGGATAAGGTTGTACACCTTTGCTACTCGACCAAGGGGTCAGACTTATACCATCATTCAGGTCTTCTCGACCTCATCCGACAGAATTCCTTCGGATAGGTTCCCCTATCCGTTTTGCTCTGTTAGATGCTATCGGATCGGGTTACTCATCCGAATTTTTATCTAATAAAAAAAAATGAAGTTCGAATCCCTTTCTTTGTTTTTTCTTTTATTTATAAAAAACTATCTACATGGGCTACAGCCTACAAGCCTAGAAGTATTCGACCCAAATATCATACATTCATACGTAATTGATTTGCTGTTTATGGATTGCATATTCGGGATCAACCGGGTCGGATCCAATCCGAGACTTCCGAGTAATAAAAAAAACTAGGTCAGCTAAACGACGTCGTTACACGATTGCGTTACGTTTCGCACTCTACTTAAACCCTCCGTAGTCCGTACCCCTCTCCTTCATCCATCTGCGCCGACTGGCATATCCTTCCTTCGTCTTCCTCTGTGTGTGAAATTTGTGAGCTAATTGTTCAATTTCTCGATAATTGGAAGAGCGATAGCCAAAATGATGAGATCGATCGATCTGAATTCTGCGTGTTGAATTCATTAGTATCGATAAATTGCCTTCAAAGTTCTCTGATTGCTTCACTCTCCAATTCAATCTCCTCATTTATTAATTTCCAACAGTTCCGTTGTTAGGGTTTCGATTTCAGTCACAGATTGGGGTTTTACTAGCACCACTTGATTGTAGGTTGTTCTGATACATTCAATGAGCAAGCTACACGAGCGTGGTGCCATAGAAATGTTTCTTCTTCTAAATCTATATTTCTGGATCCTTTCGCCTTCAAATTTCGGCATTTCCAGTTATTGCTGAGGAGATACAGTCCTTAAAGATCTGAGCTTTTTTATAATTTGTTGTTGAAGCTTCTTGTTGGATGCTGTGGATTTGCTGAGATATGCAAAAAGCACCAGTTAGCCCCTTGCTTCTTGAGGTTTAGATGCAAGGAAATTTCGAGAAGGTTTTATGGGTGCTATATTGACTTGCTGGTCTTGCAAAATCTTTATGGTGCAGCAATGGTGATTGCTTGCATTATCATCTACTTGTGACTGCACAATAAGTTCAAACAACAGCTTCACATTTTCATTATTTTAACTTCCAGCCAAAATCTTCAGAAAATGATATCAAAACTCACAACTTTATGCTCCTTTCTTAGCTGTAACCTGAAACAATCTGCACATGTCACCAATTTGTGAAAATCTAATGTCAGATTTTGGAATTGAATGACAGTTTCTGTATATTGTACTGAAATCGGCCTTTACCGATTATAACAAATTCAGTGTTAGGTTAAACCTGTGTAGTACTGAGAATTATCGAAAATATATGAATCTTCATGTGTGATGAAGTGATTCCTGCCAGCTTGATCCTAATAGTAAAGGAGAAATATGTAGTTTTGCCATTTCTCAGTTGAGAATTGAGAATCTGAATGTAGCAATGAGCAACCGGTAACTAAAAGAGAATGGATGGTTTGGGATTGCAATGTTGTTATATTTTATTAATTACTAATTAGTTTGTATCAGCCATTTTATTAGACTGTTACCAAATATACCTTAACTAAATTGCCCGCGACCTTTGCGGCTTTTTTATATAAATATTATTATTCATGCACAAATTGTGTAAAATCACAAAAAATTATATAAAATATTATTTTTAACCTTTTAATTTCCTACTTATTATCAATTTATTATATGTGATATTTTTTTGAATGACTAACTTTAATCTTTAAAATATTATAAAATACATGCTTTTTCTTCCTCAACTTCATATATACATATAATTAAATGACTTAAACAGCTGGCTTAAAATTATCAGTTTTCAGATAATTGTTGATAACACGACATGTAATATTTAATTAAATAAATTAACATGGCTTGTTCCATTTATTTTAATAGATCGATATATTATAAATCTCTTCTATATTAATTAGGATATTAAAATTTTAATTAAAAATATATATGTAGCTTTATATATAAATTATATATATATATATATATATATATATATATATATATATATATATATATACATATATATACATGGATTCCTTTGTGTCAGACTCTGGTCGAATTTGTTTATGTATCGATTCATGGTGAAATTTGACTCCACATCTTTTAGACAGATCAATTAATGATTCAATCTCTTTTAAGCACGTCAGCTAATGACCCTATTTCAATTAATGATTTCACATATTTTATCACATGATTAAATTTAGACTCCCCTTAATTAACAAAAAAGATATAAAATTGAGTCAAATAATATCTTTTATAAATTAAACCGAGTCAAATAATATATTTTGTATTATGTGTTTTTCAATTAAATCATTTTATAATAATGTAATAGCTAAGTATTTCTTATATATAAGGAAGATTTATAATCTATCTTTTAGCGATTTAACCTAATCTATAATTTTCTATGTTGGTTTGTTATTTAAAAATACATATTTTTTTTATTACCCAATACCGTATAATTTTTTGAGAGTTTTTTTGGCCAGTATCATTTATGTTCATTTTAAAAGATCGTTTTTTAGGAAAGTCTAACCAATTATTTTAGTAAGATTGGTTTTTATTTCATCTACTCAATTTTCTTCAAAGGATTCTATTTTTTAATCCTTAACCAATTTTCAAATCTAAGCCTAAATTATGGGAGGACCCTTCACCCGTCTAAAACTAAATAAAATACTAATTTTTTAAAATAATTTCATCCATGGTCATAAGTATAAATTTTTACAAAATAAAAAAAAATGATATCGTTAGCTTAAAGAGTTATAGATGCAGTCCCACATAATTCATGATATTGAAGGTATAAAAACAATCTAATTAATGGAGAACCTTTAACATTCAACGGACCAAACTAACATGTGATAATTGACTTCTCGTTAAACATAAAATATTTTAATTTGTTCCATAGTGAAAATAAGTGATTACTTTACCCCCACCCTCAGTCCTAAGATTAGTGCTATTTTTATTAATTAAAATGGAGCGCTTGATATTGGTTTGAAAGTATGAAAGCAGTCTAACTAAATGATATATTTAATAACATTATATGTTAAAAGATTTGATATAAATCTTTTAAGTAAATATTAATCAAGATATATGGATAGCTATATTTTTTTATTAGGAAATATCTCTGGCATAAAAAACCATCCCTAATTTTGATAAATATTATTAACGGAACATTATATCAAAATATTATAAATACAATCCATAAATTATTGCTTTACGTTTGGATATATTATTTGATGGAAAACAAATCATATGTAATGATTAATTGATTATAAGATAAGATACCTTATATTCCGAGCAAATTTTGGCTTTAAAAAACAGATTCTCTCTATATAATTTAATCAATTTTTGTAAGTGATAAAACTAATCTAACATTTTTTTTCATATAAATTAATCTAATCTAGATTTTTTTTTCTAGATAAAATATTTATAAAATAACTTAAGGTAATATGATAAGATTTTTAACTACTTAAGATATGAGATTGAATATTTATACTAAAAACTAATTTAATCATTAGTTAAAATGGACACATAAGATGACACATGTATAAATAGATGGGGTTATCGTCTAATGTGGCTTAAATTTACTGGATAATCATTAATTGACGTGGCAGAAAATCGGGCCAAAATTGCACCAGAGAACGACACGTAAGCGAATCGCACCAGAACCCGCCACATAGGATTTCCACGCATCTGTTTTAGTATTATATATTGATATTGATATTGATTTCAGGTAGAAATAAACTCTATGTTACAAAGTAGAAAGCGGAAGCAATGAAAATGAAAGAGAGAAAATGGAAGAACTAGAAAATGTTTCTTATTGATTGAAAAATTGCATTACAGAAGTGGAACCAATATGTATTTATAGAGGAGGCACAACTCCAATTCACTCTCAATTCAGTTACAACTGCAGAGCATACACACAGCTCTAACCAATTTTCCCGCGCTCTGTGTCACTCAACACCCCCCCGCAAGCTGGAGGTCGAAAGAAACCCAGCTTGGAAAGTAATCGATTTTGCTGTGCCGAAGGCAGAACCTTGGTGAAAACGTCTGCTAATTGTTCTGTGGTAGGAATGTAGGAAAGCTGAAGGAGACCCTCCATAACTTTGTCTCTGGTGAAGTGGCAATCAACCTCGATGTGTTTTGTTCTCTCATGAAACACCGGGTTTTTGGCAATTTGAAGGGCGGAGCTGTTGTCGCAATGAAGGGTGACAGGTTGGAGAGAAGAGATTCCCATATCTGAAAGCAAGCGAACAAGCCAAGTTGTCTCTGCAGCAGCTTGAGACATAGCTCGATATTCGGCTTCAGCAGAGCTGCGAGAAACCACTGATTGCTTTTTGGATTTCCAACTAATGGGAGAAGTAAGATCCAAGCATCAGTACATAGCCAGTAACAGACCTTCGAGTAAAAGGACAGGATGCCCAATCTGAGTCGGAGTACGCAGAGAGAACTGGGCAATCAGCACCATTTAACAAAATTCCATTGCCAACAGTTCCTTGAACATATCTAAGAACATGAAGCAGAGCCTGATAATGAGAGACACAAGGAGCAGCCATGAACTGACTTAGAGTTTGTACTGCATAACTCAAGTCAGGCCTTGTGTGAGTTAAAAAATTGAGCTTCCCTACCAGCTGCCTGTATCGAGAAGGATCACTGAAAAGAGCATCCATTCCAGGAGCAAGTTTGCAATGAAGGGTAGAGGTGTGCAAACTGATGTAAGGCCTGAGAGATCAATATCCTTAAGGAACTCCTGTGTAAACTTCTGCTGTGTGAGGGCGATGCCTTTGTCAAGGTAAGATGCCTCAATACCTAGAAAGTAATTCAACAAGCCGAGATCCTTAATGCTGAACTCACTATCCAGGAACTGCTTGAGAGGATTGATTGTAGCAGCATCCGAGCCTGTGATGAGCAGGTCATCGACATAGATGGCTACCAATGTAAGAGGACCACTTGTAGACAAAGTGAAGAGGGAATAATCATTCTTAGATTGCACGAAGCCAAGAGTTTCAAGAGCAACAGACAGACGATGAAACCACTGCCTTGAAGCTTGTTTCAAGCCATATAAGGATTTCCTGAGCTTACAAACCAGATTGTCAGGATTAGGAATACCATCTGGCATCTTCATGTACACATCTTCAAAAAGATTGCCATGTAAAAAGGCATTGTTTACATCCAACTGATGTATTGGCCAATGCTTAGAGGCAGCAACTAAAATGAGACTTCTGATGGTGGGCAGTTTTACCACTGGAGAGAAGGTTTCATGGTAGTCTATGCCATGCTTTTGATTAAAACCCTTAGCCACCAAACAGGCCTTGTACCTTTCAAGAGAACCATCAGCTTTCAATTTTACTTTGAATACCCACTTGCATCCAATAGGCTTCTTCCCAATAGGTAAGGGAACCAGATCCCAAGTGCCATTAGAATGCAGTGCATCAATTTCTTTCTTCATGGCTAAAATCCAATTTGGATCAGAAGCAGCTTGATGATAAGTTGAAGGTTCAAAGTAAGAGGAGACAGTGGAGACAAAAGTAAAGTGAGAGGAAGGTAAGAGAGAGGAAGTTACCATGTTGACTGATGCAGAGGAAGAAGGCTTATATGTGCAAGAGTAATCACTCAGATAAGAGGGCTGTTTTGTGGTCCTAGTGGATCTCCTGAGAGGGACAGATGGGGTAGGATTGGTGGGGACCAAGGGAGGAGGAGGATTATCCACAGTGGGGACCAAAGGAGGGGGAGTCCCATCCAAATGAAGGTTGCTGTCATGACTAGAAGGGGTTGCAGGAAGTGTAATTCCAGTGTTTGTAGGGTAAAAATGTGGTCAGGATAGTAAAAAATGAGGGCTGGTAAAGTGTTATCAGTGATGTGTTTCATATACTGAAAGGGGAAATGTTTCTCATGAAAAACCAAATCCCTGGTGTGAAAGACTTTTTGTGTGGTAAGGTCTAAAGCAATGTAGGAATTTTTGCCAAAAGAGTACCCAAGGAAAACACAGGGATGGGCACGAGGCTGCAACTTGTCTCTCAAATGTTTGGAAGTGCAGGCAAACACCAAGCAACCAAAGGATCTGAGAAAGGAGTAATCAGGGGGCTTATGAAACAGTAACTCATAAGGGGATTTGTGGTCAAGGGAAGACAAAGGAGTTATGTTTATCAAATAGGTGGCAGTCAAAACACAATGACCCCAATATTTTTGTGGAAGGTTGGACTGAAAAAGCAAGGCACGAGCTACCTCAAGAAGGTGTTTATGTTTTCTCTCAACTCGCCCATTTTGTTGAGGAGAATCAACACAAGATGTTTGATGGCAAATCCCTTTCTCAGAGTAAAACTGTTGAGCAGAAGGATCAGAAAATTCAGGAGCATTATCTGAACGAATGTTCTTAATAGAAGTATTGAATTGATTAGCAACAAGAGAGGAAAATGTCTTGAGAACAGACAAGGCATTACTTTTATTTGACATGAGAAACAACCAAGTACATCGTGAGTAATCATCCACAATGGTAAGAAAAAATCTATAACCATTGTAGGTGGTGGTCTTATAGGGACCCCAAGTATCTATATGGACAAGCTCAAAAGGAACTGAAGCTCGAGAATGAGAGACAATAAAGGGCTTTCTATGTTGCTTAGCCTGTGGACAGATTTTACAAATGAAGGGAGATTTAGAGAAAGTAAAATCAAGGATGTACTTCAATTGGTCATAAGCAGCGTGACCAAGCCTACAATGCCAGAGATCAGGGCTATTGGTGAAGGAAGCAAGCACAGTTGGAGATCCATTGTCTAATGAAGATGGAGTGGCCATGAAAGACTTGTCGAGCACATATAAACCTTTTTCTTCTTTACCAATCAACTGTAGCTTCTTCCTCAAAGGGTCCTGAATATAACAAGCATCAGAGGTGAAAAGAACATTAGATTTCAATGACTTGGTAAGCTTGCTAATGGAAAGCAAATTGAAGCAAAAATCTGGAACATGTAAGACATCTGAAATGGACAATGTGTCACGAAATTGTGCAGAGCCTACCATTAGGCATAGTAATAGTAGTCGGTTTGGACACTGGATTATAAGAAGACAGTAAAGAAAGTTGTGGAGTTATATGATCAGTAGCCCCACTGTCGATGATCCAAGAGGGATTAGCACATGAAGAAAGAAGGCAAGAAGATGCAATACCTACTAGAAAAGCACAAGAATCATTGGTTTCCGGGGACACCTTACCAAGAAGAGAAATCAACTGATTGTATTGTTCAGTAGTCAGAGAAACAGGAGCAGCAGCTTGATCAGTAGAAGTTGTAGATGAAGAAGCATTGGCAGCACTGTGACCCCCTTTAGATTGCTGGGAGGGATAACCATGGAGCTTCCAGCAACGCTCAATGGTGTGGTTGGTCTGTTTACAATGCTCACAGAAAAACTGATTTTTCTTTCCAGAACCTTTTCCAGAAGCAGGTTTGGAAGATGAAGCAGGCTTCGACGAAGTAGATTGCTTGGACTGGGCAGCTAAAGCAGTTGAATCTTGGTCAACAGGAGCATCTACACCATTAATCGAACGCTGCTCTTCATCTTGGAGAAGCATCTGGTAGACATCATCCAGTGATGGAGGGGGATTGATAAGCAAGATGTTCCCCCGAGTAACCGAATAGGCGGCGTTCAATCCCATTAGGAATTAATTAACCTGTTGATCGCGCAAGATTTCGAGCACAATCGCAGAAGATCCACATGCACAGACTTTTGCATTCAGAAGTTGTAGATACGCATCCCAGAGTTTCTTACACTTAGTAAAATAACCAGTGATCGACAAAGATCCTTGAGAAAGAGAACTCAGATCTCGTTGAACCTGATAGATGCGAGTGCGATTCGGTTTACCAAACCTTTTCGCAAGATCTCTCCATGCCTGAGAAGCAAATCGACAGTACACAATCGATTCCGCAATCTCTTTGCTGACGGAGTGAAAGATCCAAGAAAGCACCATATGATTGCATCTATCCCACTGCATCAGGAGCGCAGGATCATCTGGAGGAGGACGACAGGTGCCAGTAACAAATCCAAGCTTGTTTTTAGCGATCAGAGAGACCTCAGCAGCGCGCTTCCAATGGTTGAAATTCCTATCATCCAATAAATTGGTAGCGAGAACGAAATTAGGATGATCAGAATTGTGAAGGAACAGTTTGCTGAGAGGATCGACGGCGAAAGGAGCAGGAAACCGGGGATCTGGAGTCGGTTGAAACGCCATGGGAGATCACCAAGAGCTCAAGGAATCGGAACTCTAGCTGATACCATGTTACAAAGTAGAAAGCGGAAGCAATGAAAATGAAAGAGAGAAAATGGAAGAACTGGAAAATGTTTCTTATTGATTGAAAAATTGCATTACAGAAGTGGAACCAATATGTATTTATAGAGGAGGCACAGCTCCAATTCACTCTCAATTCAGTTACAACTGCAGAGCACACACACAGCTCTAACCAATTTTCCCGCGCTCTGTGTCACTCAACACTCTACAAGATGACTTAAAGCAGTTCAACTCCCAAAATAAGCGCAATGAAAGTAGAAATAAACTCTACGAGACGACCGACCTAAGCAGACCAAGCGTGTGTTTGGCAACTGGGTGGTTTTTTTAGGAGTTGGTTTTATTTTTGAAGTGGTGGAGTTAATTTTGTGTATTATGAAGCTGTGGGAGGTGGAGATTTTTTTTTAAAAAGTAACCTTGTAAAAAAGACGAAGAAAGTCGGATAGTTGTAAGGTTTATAAATGGTTATTGTAGCGAAAAGGTCTGAAATGCCTTTCATAAGACGAAGGAAGTCTGATAGCTGTAAGGTTTATAAATGGTTATTGTAGTGAAATGGTCTGAAATGCCTTTCATAATTAACTCCAGTTTAATCTCCCAAAGAAAGTGGAGGGCAAAAATGACCTTTTAAACCTCCACAAAAAAAAAAAAACTCTACCTTAACTTTCCAAACCTCTCCACAAAGACACAGCCAAACACCATGTTCCAGAGCTTCTATTTTTTTTTAACCTTCGAAACTTCTTCACACCTACTATCAAACAAACCCTAAGTTCCAAAAAGCGAAACCATTTAAATATATCATAGCGTGTTACCGGACAGAATTTATTATCGGGTACTCTCTTATATATTCTACCTGGAATTTATTTTGGTTGTGTACTAAGTCACGTGATTACAGAGTCTTATTCAGCAAGATTCAGCAACTGCTCATGGTATTCTTAAGTTGTGATAACTATGGAATTGGTCATCTTCTTAGAAATTTTGAACTTGTCGTTTTATCCGACAAGAGAATTAGTAAGAGTTGGCAAATTAAGTTTACATTACTATATAATGAGAGCTAGCAAATTAGGTTTACAGATCCCAGCCCCATAGATCCTACGAAGATGCTTGAAACCGCCTGCAGTTTTGGCCCTTCTCGCGATCCTACAGTGGACATAGATCGGTCCCATGGCAGGCCCGAGGAGGCCATTTTCGCCATGTCCTTCATAATGGTATTCGCCCTACTCGCTTTACCATGCGAGAACATCTCTGGCAGCCCAGTTCCGACTGTCATTTTCCGCGGCAAAGCTTCGTGGTTCCATACCTATGTTCTCGCTCTCAACTACGCCTTCTTTGGAGCTGTCATGACTGTATTCATCCGCGACTTGTGCCCTAAGATATCGAGATATACCAGGCTTCTTTCGGTCCTTTCGTTCGCAATGGCTCTGGGGATTATCTTGTGCTTGGGACTCGCTCTTTTCTAACTCGTGATCGTGTATATGCTTTGAATATATGTTATTTTCTCTGTCCCCTGTTTTGGACATTTGGAGGATTAGATCATCTTTACTAAAAAATTACATTTTTTATTAAAAAATGTGTGCTAGATTGACTGTGTTTTAGGTTATTAAAATGTATACGTATATTTGAACGAGCATCAAGTGTGTAGATTAAAGCACATCACTTCCCATGCCTATATATATATTTGAATAATAATATAAATACTCTAAAAGGGTTGAATAGAGTATGGGTAAATTTCAATTTTCATAAATTTTCGGCAGCAGCAACTTCAAGGGCTTTAAATAGGATCTCAAGGTCTTAAACCGAACTTCAAGGGTCTTGAGATAACTCCAGTAACCTGTTTTGCTACGAAAATAAAATGTTAATTATAAGTACGGAAATAAAATATAATGAACACGTGAATTGTTAACGAAGTTCGGCTCTTAACCAGCCTATGTCTCCTCATAGGGTTCAAAACACTATTATTTCACTTCCTAGGGATCCTAGATACAACCGAGAAGATCTTTTTTTCTTCTAAACACTCAAAGCCTCACCCACCTGTATCTAGTCAACTCAGATCCCTTAGAGTCCTAGATACAATTTAGAAGAACAACCCTTCTCGTAGCCTCACCTACTACTATCTAGTCAACCCAAAACGCTTGTGAAATAATAGATCCAACCACACCAACGTGTGTAAACGTTTGAGTATATGGATACTCTTAATATAACAAGAATGATTTATCCTATAACGCTCGTATTTTTTCTTCTCTCTCAAGTCTCAACTAGAAATAAAAACAATTACAACGAGGGAAAGAAAGAAAATAAATAAGCTTGAAGATGATTGCTTTGGCTTTGAAGTGCTTGTTTGAATGATGTGCTTGTGTTGTTGTTTCTTCACCACTTGCTCTCGTCTTTTATAGGTGCAGGGGCTGATATTTTGTTGCTAGAATTCCCTGATTTCAGTTTGAATTTCGGCCGGTTTGAATTTGAAATAAATCCCCCCAAATCTGATTTTTGGTTGCACAAAAATCCGCCCGTTTGATTTTCAAAATCTGCATCATTTTCTTCCACAAAATCAGCCCACAACTTCAACAAATTGATCCAATCGATTGAAGCTAGTTTGAATTTAAAATCGGCACACAGTCTCAACCACCTTTCAAATATTTTCTATAAAAAATAAAGTAAATAAATAATCATATATTCAAATAACAAATAATTGATTTGCTCCCTGATATTTGGTGCTGGCTTTGAATTCAAATTGAAGCTTCATGTGTGGAACAAATATTTGAGGAATAAATATTTGAAGTCATTAATAACCTGTACATGTTAGTCTTTAAAGCAAATCTTAATAACAACCAAATCTATTTTAACTAAGCACTATGTCCGACAAACAATACATATTTAATTTGATCGGATAAATTAGATTTAAACAAGACTTAAAATATATAATGGTAGCCAAATAAATATATTTCGAGAATAATAAATTAAATAAAAGAATCGCATAATATAATTGATATTTGCATAAAATACTACCTTATTTGTCTTCCATCATCCTTACAAAAATGTATCACATATTATCATCAAGATGGAGTCAACAATTTGTTAACTAGTAAAAATTTGAAAGGGATAGCCTCTCGAGCTTTTTCAGGTGGAAACCGTCTAAACATACAATAATAACTAAAAACGGCGCTATGAAGTAAGCAGAAATAACTTTACAACAAGAACTATCTAAGAAGACCAGCTCCCAATCGTTGCGGACGGCGACGAAAAACGAAGTCAAACAATACATATTTAATTTGATCGGATAAATTAGATTTAAACAAGACTTAAAATATATAATGGTAGCCAAATAAATATATTTCGAGAATAATAAATTAAATAAAAGAATCGCATAATATAATTGATATTTGCATAAAATACTACCTTATTTGTCTTCCATCATCCTTACAAAAATGTATCACATATTATCATCAAGATGGAGTCAACAATTTGTTAACTAGTAAAAATTTGAAAGGGATAGCCTCTCGAGCTTTTTCAGGCAGAAACTGTCTAAACATACAATAATAACTAAAAACGGCGCTATGAAACAAGCAGAAATAACTTTACAACAAGAACTATCTAAGAAGACCAGCTCCCAATCGTTGCGGACGGCGACGAAAAACGAAGTCAAGCACCACCGAACAGTAGCATTGCGGGCCAACGGTACATCAGGAATCTATCTCCTGGGGAAATTAAAGACAAAACTCCAAGAAAGCTCTTTCCCGCATACGGAGTCCCCTTCTGTGTCTCTACCTCCTTCCATCACGTCCACTGGAGCAACCTCCTACGCGCGAGCTCCCATTCTCATTTTTGACGCCGCCGGTAGTCGTCGCTCGGACTCCTATCACATGTTTACTCTTCCGCCATCGAAAACTGTCGTTGGTGTTTATCGTGGTCAGTGGCGAAGCCAGGATTGCGGTCAGAGGGTGCTAAAAAAATTTCGTGAATTGTTTTTTTGTGTATACATATTAAGAAGATTTTTTAAAAAATAATTGGAAAAACATTAAAATTGTTAATTATTTATGATATTTTTTATTTAAATAGTTGAGAGAAACCAAAAATATAAAAAAAAATCAAGAAGAATTACTTTTAAAATAATATTGAAAGAAAATGTTAAATATATAATTTAATTATATGTAAAATTTTTAATTAAAATAATTGTGAGGAATAATGATAGAAACATAATATTTTCGATTGAAATAATTGTGAGGAATAATGATATAATAAAACAAATAAAATGGTGAAGGGGTTAGAATTTGAACCTAAGACCTTTTGATTTCCATTCCTTCCTTTATCACTTGAGTTAAATATCACTTTTGCTTTAAGTATCATTTAAAGATGTTATATAACCTTAAATATATGCAAAAAAATATTTTTTAATATTTTTTTTCGACCGGGGGTGCTCGAGCTCCGCCCCAGTTGGCCGTGTTCCTCGGGCCCAATTCTTAAGTTCATTGGGTCCAAACCTTGGGTTCCTTGGTCTCAAGCCGCCCAAGTGTCTTCAATTATAAATAAAAAAATGAATGATGGAAAATGATGAGCTAATCTAATTGGACCTCATTTGATCCCCTTGCTTTGCAAGGCCTTGAACGTGTTGGCGTTGTTTGTTAGGTTGTTCTGCTTTTGTGATTCTTGGTGGTCTTAGGTGTGATTTGGTTTGGTTGATGATGCGACGTCTGGAGTCGGGACTCGCCGGGGTTGCGGTGGTGTGTTTGGGTTCTCGACGACTTCATTTTCGGGAGGCGCTTCCTTGGAGTTCGTCTTCATTACACATAGAGATAGCATCCTGATGTACCATTGGCCAACAATGCTACCATTGTAGTGCTTGACTTCGTTATTTGTTTGCATCCGACAGGTTATTCTTCGTTTCGCTTGGGTTTCACTTCTGTTGATGCGTCTTTTATTTTCTGTTATGTTTTTCTCTTGTATTATATCTAGACGGCGTTTTTGTTTTTCGGTTTTATCAACCTTTCGAGAATCAGGTATGTCTGATATCGAATTATTACTTCAATTTTTTTTTAAAAAGCATAAATATAACATACACCCCTTGTTGCGACGAAAGCATGCTCTCTGCATTCTCTATCAAATACATAACGCTAAAGCACGCCCAAGACTGGGGCTCTGGCTAGGAAAGCATTATTAAAAATTGTAAAAATTATTTAAATTTAAAAAATCCTTCTTTTTGTAGCCTCTTATAATCTTATTTTATGCCCTTAGAGCATAGGATAGAAAAACTGTATATATATTTGCTAATTTAATGTGGTGCAATTGTAGTCTTTGCAAATGTAGAAAGTACATCATACCCCCTACACCATGCTTTATTGCGGGATATATTGAATTGTTGTTGTGGTTGCAAATGTAGAAAGTACAGATTCGTTGAAAAATCTTGATGAAAATCATCTAAAGTAGCAGATGGAGCTATGGTGGCAAGAGGTGCATGATCTTGGTGCAAAGATCAATCTCAACTAATATTGTCTAATGACTGCTTCTCAGCTTCTTCGAATCTTTGGTCTATGCATGATTGAATACCCGACATGCACCTACACTGCTACACATACACCGCATGCGGATGTAATTTTTGAAAAATATTATAAATTTATAGGTGTTATGTCTTTGAAAATCGTAAAATGTTATTCCGTAAAGAATTTTAAATATTTTTTATTTGAGAGACAAGACATGTCCCATCCCGTCCTGTGAGGGACAAGGCCTGCGTGAAATTGGAAAAAAAAAAGTCAATCTTGTGTCGTAAAAATTACGCGGAACGACCCTGTCTTATCCTGTCCTGTGCCCATCATTACTAAATACTTATTAATAATATATATTAAATATATTTTAAAATATTAATATTTTATATAATTTTTAACTCTAAAAATATTTAAATTCTTATATTTTCTTGGAATCCAACCTTTTTATGTTTAACCAATGCGAAGACTTTTGTCGCTCTGTCACTCTTTTCGGGGTAGGATGTTATCAATGATTTAGATCTTCGTAAACTCATCCGAAAGAATATTATCGGATATGATTTCTCCCTTCTTGAATTTTTTCCTATTTAAAAAAAAAATACGAAGACTTAATAATTCGTACGCGCACAAGTTAAGTTAATTCCTAGAAATTATGCCGTGAGTACCGCCAAATGCAACGAAGACTTGACAAAAAATTAGTTGACCCACTTAGATCTAATTAAGCTAGTGCGTAGTATATAATAAACATAGGGGGTTTTAATTACATTGTATGTATATATATGCTACGAGGATGCATCAGAAAACCTACTGCAGCGATCCTCCAACTATCCCAATGGACGTAATTCAGCTCCATGGTGGTAGGGCTAGAACCGAGGAGGTCATCTTAGCCATGGCATTCGTAATGGTATTCGCCCTACTCACTTTGCCATTCGAGAATGTCTCCGGCAATCCTGTTCCGACTATCGTTTTCCATGGCAAAGCTTCGTGGTTCCACACGTACGTTCTCGCCCTCAACTTCGCCTTCTTTGGAGCCGTGATGACTATATTCCTCCGCGAGTTGTGCCCCAAGATCTCGAGATATACTAGCCTTCTTTCTGTCCTTTCTTTCACGTTAGCTCTGGGGATACTATTACTATTGTGCTTGGGACTTGCTCTTGTTCCTAACTCGTAACTCGTAAGCATCTGTCTCGACATCGATCACGTCATTTTTGTACTACTCTTGTTTAAAAAGTATCGTTAATGATGTGTTAGACAAAGTGGTGCATCTCCATCTGTCTCATTTTCAATAACCATTTATCTTTATTACTTCACTTTATCGACGTTAAAAGACTACACAAAGGATTGATTATAATCTCTGTTGATCTCCCCAACAAGAGATAAAAACATATACAAAAGATATGGAAAGAAGAGATAGATACAAATCTCTTTTACAACTACTTTCCTAATACCCCCGCAAGCTCATGGAGGGGCAATGACATGTAGCTTGGATCTCAACAACTCAAAACGACGATTGCTGAGGGCCTTAGTGAAGATGTCTGCAGTCTGGTCATGGGACCCAATGTGACGAACCAGAAGCTCACCATCATCAACCTTTTCTCGGACAAAGTGAAAATCAACGGGAATATGCTTGGAGCGACTAGAGAGAACCGGGTTCCTGGCCATGAATGTGGCACTCAAGCTGTCACAGAGGATGACAGCAACGGCTGGAAGGTGCTGACGAAGATCCCTGAAGAGTTGAGCGATCCAGCTGAGTTCAACAACAGTCTCAGCGATCGCCCTATACTCCGCTTCCGTGCTAGAGCGGGCAACAAAACGTTGCTTCTTGGACGTCCAACTGATAAGGGAATCGCCAAGATAAATAGCAAACCCGTATTGCAAACGACAGTCATCAGAATCTGACACCCAACCGGCATCAGTGAAGGCAGTGATGGAGAAGCGGGGGCACGAGCGAATATGAAAGGTGTAAGACAGAGTACCTTTCAGATAGCGGAGTATCCGTTTGATGGCTGACCAATGATCCTTTGTCGGTGACTGCATATACTGACATACTCGATTGATCGCATAAGCGATCTCAGGACGAGTGATAACGACATGCTGCAGAGCACCAACAATGCTCCGGTAAAGGGACGGATCAGCCATGGGATCACCTGCTCGTTGAAGACGCGAGTGAGGTTCAACAGGACTGCAGATTGGCTTGGCCTCATCCATCTTGGAGCGCAGAAGCAACGAACGGATGTACTGCTGATGTGACAGAAGGAGCCGATTGGGGTTACGAGTGACCTCAACCCCTAAGAAGTAATGTAGAGGGCCTAGATCCTTGAGAGAGAACATCTCATTGAGCCTATGGATGAATCGGCTAATAGCAATCGAAGAGCTACCGGTGATGATGATGTCATCATCCACATAAACAAGAATGTAGATCACATCGGAGGACGAGGAGAACACAAACAAGGAGCAGTCCGACTGACAGGCCTGAAACCCAGACTAAAGCAAAAAAGACTTAAGTTTGCCAAACCAAGCCCGAGGAGCCTGCTTGAGACCGTAGAGAGCCTTACGGAGATGACAGACAAACGATGGGCGAGAAGGATTGACAAACCCAGGTGGCTGATCCATGTAAACATCCTTAGACAAATCCCCATTGAGAAAAGCATTATTGATATCAAGTTGTCGAATAGGCCACCCCTATGTCAGAGCAATGCAGAGAACAAGGCGGACGGTGGTGGGGCAGACGACGCGACTGAATGTGTCAAAATAGTCAATCCCTTCCTCCTGATTCTACCCTTTTGCAACTAGTCTGGCTTTGTAGTGATCAACAAAGCCATCGACTTTCCATTTGATTCAAAAAACCCATTTGCAGCCGACGACGTTCATAGACGACTGACGAGGAACAAGAGTCCACATACCTGATCTAGAGAGTGCGTCAAACTCAGACTGCATGGCGGAGACCCAATGAGGGTGTTTCTCGTCTTGACGGTAGGTTTTGGGTTCGGAGTCAGGGAGAGAAGACAGGGGTAGTGGATGTCTGGATGTGGTGAGGGCTCGGGGTTTTAGATGGCCTTTTTGAGCACGAGTGGTCATGGGATGGACCGAGGTATCGGAGGGGCGAAGGTGAGGTAAATGGGATGGGGGAGACGGTAATGTAGTGGTCTCGGGGCCGTCGGTTGAAGCCGAAGTAGGAGTGGAGGGAGAGCTGGTGGAGAGGGATGGGGAGATGGGTACGGATATAGGGGTTGGCGAGGGCGAGGGGGAATGTGAGGACGGAGACAGCTGCAGGGGCTAGCGAGGGAGAGGGCGCCGCTTGGAAGTCGGCGACAACAGGCTCAGCTGAAGCAGACGGTGTCGCAAGGGAGGAGGAGGCAGCAACGAGTAGGTCTGCCGGAGAGAATGACAAAGAAGGAGCGGAAGGCAGTGAAGACGTGATGGTGGTAGTGGATGGAAATTCAGACTCGTGGAAGACAACATGACGACTGACATAAACTCTTTTGTCGAGAGAGTCATAACAGAGGTAACCATTGTGACTGGAGCTGTAGCCAATAAAAATGCAAGCATTGGTTTTGAACTCAAGCTTGTTGGCACGATAAGGGCCAAAGAAGGGAAAACATAAGCACCAAAAGGAGCGGAGAATAGAGTAATCAGGATGCCGATTATAGAGGCAATGATAGGGAGAGAGATTGCGGAGAACTGGCGTAGGGGTGCGGTTGTGAAGGTATATAGCCGTGTGAAAGGCATGTTCCCAGAACTCAGGTGGTAATTTAGAGTGGGCTAACAGAGTAAGACCTTTATCTGGAATGGTGCGATTGCGGCGCTCAACCATACCGTTCTGACTAGGGGTGTGAGGACATGAGACTCGATGGATGATTCCTTGTGTTTGAAGAAAGGAGGAGACATTGCGATATTCACCATCCCAATCAGTTTGCAATGCCTTAATATGTTTCCTAAATTGAGTGTGCACCATTGATTGAAATAGTTTGAAGTAGTGAAGAACTTGAGATTTGTGAGACATAAAATAGATCCATGTGAAGCGTGTACAATCATCCACAAAGAGAACAAAATAGTGGAATCCATTTATTGATAAAGAAGGGGCAGGCCCCCAAACATCGGAATAAACAAGTTCAAACGGAATAGTCTTGGACACATGCGAAGAAATAATAGGTAACCTATGACTTTTTCCTAAAGAGCAGGACTGACACTGCGACAATGAAGTGTTGCCTAAAACTGGAAGCTGAAATTGACGATAAATAAGGCTGAAAATTTGATGACTTGGGTGACCCAAACGATGATGCCAAAGACTCGGACTGGTACGTTCACCCACAAATGCGCGGGGAGGGATGGATAGCGGCAGATGGTAGAGCCCATTTTCAACGATTTCTTTGAGCAGGACCCTTCCCTGCAAGTTCTTCAAAAGACAATGTGAGGGATGGAGTTCAAGATAGCCATTAATGTCTTTTGTTAAACGAGATATACTGATATGATTTTTCTGCATAGAGGGAACTACTAAAACATGATTGAGCTTGACCGGGTTGGGGGATTGGGTTAGGACAGTATGGCCAATGTGTGAGATAGGAAGGGTGTTACCGTTGCCGAGAGACAGTTGGTCATCTCCACCATAAGGAGAGTCTAGAGACACCTTGCTGAGATCACCAGTAATATGATCCGTGGCACCAGAATCAAAGTACCAATTTTGATCAGTGATTGTCGATGGAGACACCATGTAAGCCGAAGGATTGGATGACGAAGGGCGTTGCAGACGTTCCGGAGGGTGCCGTGACGGAAAAGCCTGAGTGTTAAGATGGTGGAAATAGTCCTTTGCGGCATGACCAGTGCGGTCACAGATCTGGCAAGGGTCCTTGGAGCGGGAGCAAAGACCTGGATTGGAGGAGTCCGAGCGGTCTGAAGAGTCAGACGAACCGGACTGACGAGGCTGAGAGGGCCGCCCAGACGATCGATCAGACGATGGGCATTGCTGAGAAGATGCCGGAGGACGAGAGCCATAGTTGGCAGAAGGCGGCTACACGCCCGAGCAGCTCTCATCAGCGAGGCGCTGCTTCTCTCGGAGAAGATGACCGAGGAGAGCAGTCGACGTGACAGGTTCAGAGCGCATGTTGAGAGCAGCCCAGAAGGGACCATATGGCGCATCAAGACCCTGAAGCATGCAGGCACTGAAATCGTCGTCTGAAACCGGTTGGAGACAGTCGACGAGGGCATCAGCCATGGCATGCTTCTTATCGAAGTATTCGAGCATAGAGGAGCTGGCCTTGGTGACGCTGTGGAGCTGCTGATTGAGGAACATGGCTCGAGCACGAGCCTGGTGCTGAAACATATCATTGAGAGCGACCCAAGCCTGACGAGAAGTGGTTGTCTTGACTAGGTAGCAGGTGAGGGTTGCAGAGACGGTGGTGCGAAACCAGATGAGGATGAACTTATCCTTCTTCCGCTAGGCGGCGAAGTCGGGATTGGGAGTTGTGGAGGCAAGGGCGGTGTCGGTGGCGGCAACCGGTAGGGTTTGTGGCAATGCCGAATCACTGAGCACAAAGTCCTTCAAATCGAAGGCATCAAGAGCATAGAGAACATTCGCACGCCAAAAGGAGAAGTTGGAACGATCCAATTTGACGGAAAATTGCAAGTCGAAATCGGGATTGGAATCGGTGGCAGCCGAGAGAAGGTTTCCAGAGTTATTAGATGTGTGGGTGGCAGGAATGGATTCGCCCGAGCCGTCAGGGACAGTGGAGGAATTGGTGGTCGACATGGTGAAGAGGGGAAATAGGGCGGCGGTGGGGAGAAAAATTATTTAGGGTTCGGAACCTGCTCTGGATACCATAAAAGACTACACAAAGGATTGATTGTAATCTCTGTTGATCTCCCCAACAAGAGATACATTATATTTATAATAGACTTTACAAAGTATAAGGTAAGATAAAAACAAATACAAACGATATGGAAAGAAGAGATAGATACAAATCTCTTTTACAACTACTTTCCTAATAGACGTGTTCCATATTTACAAAAATAGGGCAGATATCAATAATACCTGAATAATTATAACACGGAATAAAGTTCGCGAAATGACTTAGCTAATTATACTCTGGTTTGCTGTGTGACTTGATTACTCTTCGCGATTGGATTCGGTTACTCTTTGCGATGGGGTTTGGTTATAATGATTACTGTTTAATCATCACTTCGAAAGTAACTTTGAATGATCTGGTTATCTGGGAAATATTTTTTCCCCATTTAGGAGACTTGATAACTCAAACTCCTTGGTTTTTTTTTTCCGGGAGGTAATTGCAGAGCTTACTTCTTTCTCTCTAAAATTCGGTCCCTTTAGAATTAGATTGAGGGAGTATTTATAGTGCAAGGGTGTGGTCAGTCGGTGAGACCTCATGGGGAGACTGCGAAGTGGGAGCCACTGGGAGGCTGCTAGCGCAACAACGCTTGAGATCCACCTTCATAGGGTGAGATTAGTAGCATGGGTGGTCCTGTAAGAGGACCTCAGTGTGGGTTGGTAGTGTCATTGTAAGTGACGTTGCCTGGGTAGGACAGTGTCGTCATTGTGAGTGGCGTTGGCGGGGCAGGTGGCACTCGATGAAACGCAAGA
The DNA here is from genome assembly GCA_963922045.1 of Persicaria maculosa. NCBI lineage: Eukaryota > Viridiplantae > Streptophyta > Magnoliopsida > Caryophyllales > Polygonaceae > Persicaria > Persicaria maculosa. The sequence continues at coordinate 10,425,669 of OY998256.1, read as the reverse complement.
TGGGGTGTGAGAGGTTGGATGTACTTAATTAAGTTGGATCTCGAGAAGACTTGTGACAGGTTCAATTGGGACTTTATTGAGAACACTCTGCGTTGTGCGAACTTCCCATGCATTTGGGTTCGGTGGATTATGGAGTGCGTTATGACCCCTCGTACGCAGGTGTTGTGGAATGGTGAAGTCTCCAAATAATTTATACCCTCCTATGGTATTCGTTAGGCAACCGGCTCTCTCCATACATATTTATTTTATATATGGAGAGGGTTAGTCATACAATCAATGATGGAGGTTGTTGATAAGGGAGACTGGAAACCGATCCAAATCGCCGGGGGGGGGGGGGGGGGGGGGCGTTGCTCCCCCATCTGTTCTTTGCATATGATATTTTGCTCTTTGTTGAAGCTTCGGTAGCCCAAGTTAAAGATTTTCAGGGATTGCCTTGAAGTGTTCTGCGGAGATTCCGGGCAAAAGGTGAGCATCCTTAAATCTAGAGTTTTGTTTCTAACAATGTTAAAGGGAGCAGATTCTGATAGAGAGTGACACTGAAGTTACTAGGGACCTTGGTGTTTACATGGGCATTCCGATATTACACAAGACCACAGGAGGGTGTCAAACCTCATGTTTGTCGCAGACCTTGAGAAATTTGCCTTGAAATTGGCGAGTTAGAAGTCAAACTTATTAAGCTTTGCGGGAAGGGTAACTCTCACTTGGGCGGTGCTTGCTGCATTGTCAAAATGCACCGTGTCTTGGGAATGGTGTATATCCGATTCAATTTTACCTGAGTAATTTACGAGCGAAGCATGAAGAAGAAGGGTTGATGGGTACATATTGGCGGTGATGAGCGAGTAGCAATGAGGAAAATAAACTATTTTTCATTGTAAAAAAATAATTAAATTCAATTTTTAACAAATTAATTAAATTAATTTTTTTGTATAAATGATGGGGTATTTTTGACATTTTCAAAACCAGTGAACATAACCCTAGCAAATCTAAGGGATGGACGGTTCTTCGCAAATAATTGGGTTTTAAAGGGTGTTTCATTTATTTAAATGGCGATTTTTTGCAATTTAGCCCAACTATTACATGGAAATCGTGGTTACGGTTTTGTTACCAGGGACTGGACCGAGATCGAGAATGAGATTGGGCTAAGCCCACATTTGTAAGAGAGAGTATAAAAATCAGAGTTGGATTCGGATTAGTGATGTTATGAACTTATGTGCTTGATCTCGTGTGTGTGCTTTTTTTTTAATACAAGGCGAAGATTTAGGGGTGGTCAATCGCAGTTGACCCACCACCCAAGTGCGTCCTTCCAGACGAGCTCGTCGACTACATCATCAGATTTCCAATCGGAAGGAGTCGGCATCAGACCAAGGTGAGCGAGACGATCCACAACGCGGTTGCCCTCTCTAAGTGTATGGGAGAACGACACACTAGTAAAGTATCGACCGATGGCGGGCGTGTCCGAAATCATCATCTCAATTTCCCATGGACAGCTCCAAACACCATTGACGGTGTTAATAACTGTCAAGCAGTCACCTTCCACCTCAAAATGAGAAATCCCCGGCCGATGAGCTTCCTTCAACCCATGAAGCAGACCCAGAGCCTTTGCTTACAGCGCTGAGGACTTACCGCAACTCTACACCCCACAGTTGAGAATTCCACCACGGTCGTCTCGGATGATGAAACCCCAAACAGCGTTACCATTAGCGGTCCTAGCCCTGTCGAAGTTTAGTTTCATGAATCCTTCACGGGGTTTTTTCCATTTTATGATTTTTGGTGTGCGTGGTTTGTTCTGTTTGTTGGTCGGTTCTTTGGTTATCTCTTCCTCATCTAACTCTTCAATATGTGCCTTCTTCCAGCTGCCTCTTTGTTGCTTAATGTAGTTTATCCACTCTTCCGGACCACGATAAGTATGGTCATCAAAGAGAATTTTATTCCTCAGAGATCAGATGCCCCTGAGGGAAAAAAGCTAGGATTGATCTTTATTCTTGAGTTATTTTTGCAAATATTTCTATAATAATGTCTTTATAGGTTCTGTTATTTTTGTTTGTATCTTGGATCCATTTTCCAAATGATTGTGAGTGTGGTCTGACATTTGGTGAAAAAATGTCTTGCATCTTCCTGGGGTGATTACAGAGAGCACATTTCATTGGCACATAAATACCTTTGTCTCGTATTCGCTGATCTCGTTCATATTTGATAATGAGCTGAATCTCGCTCGAACTTTAAACGAGTAGGGCTCATATTACCTTTTTTTTTTTTGACGTATTTAATATTTTCCTTCATGGATCACGAATGCATTTTGGCTTGCAATCTAACCCAATTCGAGCTAAGAGGATCTCAAATTCGGCTTATATATCATGATCCTACCAAAGCTCGGCACTCGAACAACCGTCCTAGTTCGGATCCTTCATTTCTTAGCTATTTAGATATTGAAATCAAGATAAACATACTAGTTTTGTGAATTTTTCATCAAATACACGGTTTTAATAACCTTGCAACCCTGTCACAGTGATGCCAAAAAGATACGGTTGAAAGTTTCTAGCAGTCTTTGGTCCTTGTAAAATTATCTATCAAAGCGAAAGTCATGGTTGGGAATTTCTCATATACAAATCATGACTGGTGGATTCTTATTCAGCAATTGAATTGCTCATAGTTTTAATTATTATCTTGATTTCTAGAACTAGTCGTTAACTAAATGCGGCGAAGGAAGTAATCCACCGCAGCTGTTGGTATATTCAATTCCTAGTTTGATTTCTTTAAGTACACATAGATAACACTGACTTTTGAAGTCGATAAGCATTTATACTTAAAAACAGTGTGTTAGAAAGGCGGTGTCGACAACCTGTTTTTAATATAAAATGTCTACCAACTTTAGAAGTCAGTGTTATAACCGTACACTTAATGATATTTTGGCTGTATATACGTTTAGCCATACGTGGCCCTTCTCGGGATCCTACGGTGGACATAGACTGGTACCATGACAGAACTTACAAGACCATTTTCGCCATGGCATTTGAAATGGTGTTCGCCCTACTCGCTTTACCATGTGAGAACATCTCTGGAAGCCTATTCTGACTGTCATTTTCCGCATCAAAGCTTCCACCTATCGATGTTTCGAGAGTTTCGCTTCCTTGCAAGGACTTGTGGCTGCAAGGCTTGAGATCCTCGTCGACGATTAGGATCGATAGGACAAAATCTCATTGTCGTCGTCCGATTGTTACGACTGTGGCGTGAAATGATCGGTGAGATTTTGTCATGTCAGTGTAATAGTCGAGGATTTTTTATACCTATTTGTCGCTTTGGTTTTTTTTTAGACAAAAATGCATAAAAGCACCCTTTATTCATTGTTGTTTGCAAATAACCACCTCTTATTAAAAAATTGTCAAATAACCACCCATTAAATATAGGTTGTTTGCAACTAACCACCCATACCCTTTTCTTGTTAAACCTCACTTAATTTAATGTGAAAAGACAATTATACCCCTATTCTTTAATGTTTTATTTTTAGTAAAAAAACAGTTATACTTATCTCTGTTGCTTGATTTTTCATGTATTACAATTAGACATGTCAAATGGGTCATTTGGGTCGGGTTACTTCGGGTCCCGGGTAAAACGGGTTCCGGGTATATTCAGGTTGTTTCGAACCTGGGTTTGACCGAGTTTCGGGTCGATTTCGGGTTTGTCAATTTTTTTTAAAATTAAAAAAATCATGAATTGATAATTTTGGATAATTTTAAAATTCTAAAATTAAAGACGTTGTTCATAAATTCTAGTGCTTGTAATTATATACTATATCTGATCTAAAATATTTTATTTTTATTATTTCTCATAATTTTTAATAAAATGTAATAATATATAAATGTCAAAATTTTAAATATTTTTTTTAAAATTTGATATTTTATATATTATTACATCTTATTAAAAACATTTGATTTTTATTATTTCATGTAATTTTTAATAAAATGTAACAATATATAAAATATCAAATTTTTAAATATTTTTTTAAAAATAATCTCTTTTAATTAGTAATAAGTATAAAATTATTTTAATATTTTTTAGAACTTTATCTTCTTAAAAAAATGTGTTGAAAAATAAAAAAATCAAATACTATCGATCGGACAGAGTATTACACAATACAAATAAATATAAAAATTGATTTGAAAATGAAAGATCAAGTGATTGTAATTATAAAATGTAATAAATTAGAATCTCCACAAAATTTTTTTTTAATCATATATAATTATAAATAAACTGGGTTAATCGGATCAATTACCGGGTCAACGGGTCGAAACCCAGATTACCCGAAAAATTTCCGGGTTTTCGGGCATCATTGTCTTATTATATTAAATTAAGTTAGGTTTAACAATAAAAGTGGTATGGGTGGTTAGTTGCAAACAACCTATATTTAATGGGTGGTTATTTAACAGTTTTTAAATAAGGGGTGATTATTTACAAACAACAATGAATAGTGAGTGATTTTATGTATTTTTCGGCGTTTTTTTTTATACTAATTTGTCATTTGAGGTCGTTCTATACCAGTCTGACAATTCGGTCAATAAATAGTAGGACGATCTTATTAGGAGAGGAACCTCGCCCTTTTTTAATACTACTCCAGTACTCCGTATCAAAATGTGTGCGTTTCCAACGGCAACAAGACTGAGTGACTGACCCATCGATCACTGAAACTGAAATATAATAATGGAATACGGAGTATATTGTAAGGAATCCCCTTATGGTACGGTTGTTTACACGTTTAGGTTTTGGAAGGTGTGAAAGTCTGGTTTGCCATGCCAACAATCGTGACCGATGTCGAATAAGTCGATTAGCTAAGAGGGTGGTCGGTTGGTGGGACTCGAGTCTGAATGCACCCGTTTGAACAAGTCTACCCACAAAATGTAGGTGTACCTACTTTGAACAAACTAAAGGTTCTTTTATGCTATTGGAGTATCGGGTAAGGGAGTAAAAATAAATTATGTATGAGAAAATATATTGTAGAAATTTTTTATTAGTCTAGATGAAAAAAAATGTTCATTTTTGCATGAAAAATAAGATAAGAAGGGTAATGATGGGAGGAGTATAGGTACAGGCGGAGTTGGGGAGGGGTAAGAGGGAGCATTCGCCCCTCCTTTCATCCGAGAAATTACCTATACATGTTCTACTCGTCGTTATCTTTATTGTGATATATTATAGGCTCAACCTGATACTCTAGTAAAAAGTTATTAATGTTTGAAAATTAAATACATATTACATATTTGAAATGTCTTTTTATATAATAAACCAAGATACTTTTATATTTTATTTACTTAACTTGATGTTTTGATAATATAATCCATCTCAAGAGCTTTGAAACAAGAGATTATATTACTAAATTCAACAATTAGATAAGAAATTATGCAAGTTTAAATTTTTTATATCTTGTCACACGTTATTGCATGCTAAGAGAAAAAGAAGTTACATATTGAATCGTTAAATTTCAAATGGTCCCATTTTAGATAAAAACAATGATGTTATAGACTAAAACGATATCGTTTTGTTTGTTTAAAGAGAAAATATATAACAACAATTAATGACACAACTTTAAACTAAAATGCTGTCATTTTGAGCTAAAATATACGTTGTCGTTTTGAATTAAAACAATGTCATTTTAAACAAAAAATGTTGTTGTTTTGAACTAAAAAAAACGTCATTCTCAACATCTTCACGTCCTCCTTGAATTGCGGACACCTCACTTGTATGTGACCCTTCCCCTCGCAATAATAATAGTCCACATCACTAAAATCCCGACGTTGATATGATTGTGATCTCCATCTTAAGTCACCATTTCCCGACTCTAAATTATCCGGATCACGACGCAGACGTGATCCGGATCTCCACCTCTGGTGAACATTTCCTCTTGACTGGCTCCTTCCTCACTCTCGATTCTCCGCAACTAGTATGATATCCCCTCCTGTGTTGAGAGCGCTATTCTTCGTCATCCTCTCACTCTCTAAGTGCCAACCGGATGGTGCTCACCACCTTCTTCTAGAGTCTACTCCACTCTCTCTCGCTCATGGATGTGGGTTTCTCCTCCTCAAGGGCTTAATCAAGACCTTGCTACCCCATTACGTCTTGAATCGTACTCTGCCACATCGTGAAGTTGGTCTTACCAACAAAGAGTGGGATTTCGAACGTCCTCATCACTCCCGATGTCATCGTGTCTACGCTGAATCCTCCCACCAACAAATACTACCGGATTTTCGACTCTAACGACCTTCACAATCTAGCTCTGATACCACTGTTGGGTAAAATGGGTAGCTAACACTCAACCACGTGTATGACTCGAATGGACAAACTCCACTTACAAATGATGACTTTGTATTAATGTACATAAGTATTTGCACAACCCACACAGTACAAGACTCTTCTACACACCTTATTCGAGATGGACCACTTACCGTAATCAACCCACACTCACTCACGTTACTCACTCCTTACACACACCTTATGAGACACACGCATCACTTACACACCCTAATTCACATTCCACTAGGCCTATTTATAGCTCATGTCACCCCTTATAAGAAGATTCCTAGAACATCTCTAGAATACTCTAAGACTAGAGCCATCCTTATGCTTCTTGACTTCTTGACTTATCCTAATGTTCTCCAAGCTTTCGGAGAACTCTAAACAAGTCTAGGCACGGTTTTGAAACTTTTCATAAGGTTTCGCACGCTTCTGGAGTCTTCCGCACTCTTCCATATGCTTTTAGAATATTCCGACATGTTTTGAGGACTTTCCGCTGCGTTCTACATTCTTCCAGAACGTTCCATAATTTAGCCCAAAACGCATTTTTATGTATTTAAAATATGAATTATTTTCCAACAATTTCTTACCGTTCCGGATACATTCAAATATTCAGTGGCTTCAGTATAGTATATATTATTATGTCAAACTTAAGTTTAGAGTGTCAAAATCCGGTGAATCAATAATAGAGATGTGATAAAAGCCCGTCTAGGTAAGTTGGTTTGAAATGAGGAAACTAAATTGGTTGAGAGATTCTTGAAGATGAACAACTTGAATTGATTGAACTGAAGCTCTTGAGTCTGTTACAGAAGCTGTTGGCTATTTATAGCTCCGAGAGGGAACTTATGCCTATTTACAATTAATAGCCCAACAATTCTTATCTATACAATATATCCTTCTATTTCACATCCCCCCCTCAAGTTGGACTTGATGATGAATCAACAAGGCCAAACTTGAGCATGAAAAACTTGTGTTGTGCTTCTCCTAGAGGCTTGGTGAGAGGATCAGCTAGCTGCATCTGTGATCGAATGTATGCCGTGGAAATGAACCCATCTGTGACCTTCTCTCTTACATAATGGCAGTCTATGTTGAGGTGCTTTGTCCTCTCGTGGAACACTGGGTTGGCTGCTATGTGTTGAGCTGCTTTGTTGTCTCCATACAGGGTGATTGGTAGGGGTATGTCAACTGATAATTCACTGAGTAGATCATAAAACCATACCACATCACTGGTTGCTGCGGACATGCTCCTGTATTCTGACTCTACTGAGGACTTGGAGACTGTTTTCTGCTTCTTTGTCTTCCAAGCTACCAATGAGTCACCAAGGAATGTGCAGTACCCACTTAGAGATCGAGCAGAGAACTTGCAAGCACCCCAGTCTGCATCACTATAGGTGTTGAGAACTAGCTGTGAGTTTGCTGAGTAAAACAAACCAATGTTCACTGTCCCTTTCAAATACCTTACCACACATAAGGCAACTTGCATATGGGGCTCACGAGGACAGCTTAGGAATTGGTTGAGATGCTGAACTGCATAAGAGAGATCAGGCCTAGTAATGTTCAAATACAATAGCCTTCCCACCAGTCTTCTATAAATCTCAGTTTCCTCCAATTCCTTCCCTTCATCAATTGACAGATTCAATCCCTTTGGAAGGGGAAAAGCTGTGGCTTTGCAGTCTCCCATCTCAACATCTTTGAGTATGTCCAGGATGTACTTTCTCTGGCTCAAGATGGTGCCTTTGTTTGATCTTGCAACCTCAATACCCAGGAAGAATCTTACTTCTCCTAGATCTTTGATGGTGAATGCTGAGTGCAGGCTATCTTTTGTGTGTTGAATCATCTCAACATCATCTCCTGTTATCATTAGATCATCCACATATACTAATGCAATGGCAATTTTCCCATTCAGCTGCCTTACAAACAAGGAATAATCCTTCTTACACTGTGTGTAACCCAATTTGGTCAGGTAGGAACCAAGCTCAATGTTCCATTGCCTCGAGGCCTGTTTTAAGCCAAATAGTGACCTTTGCAGCTTGCATACTTGGCCTGGCTTGGCCTTAGCATACCCCTGTGGAGGTGTCATATACACCTCTTCATCAATAAAGCCATGCAAGAAAGCATTATTGATGTCCAACTGGTGTATTTTCCAGTTCTGAACTGTTGCATAAGCAATGACAACTCTAACTGTTGCCAATTTTGCCACAGGAGAGAAGGTTGCTTTGTAGTCCTTGTCCTTGACTTGGGTGTAACCCTTCGCTACAAGACGAGCCTTGTATCTCTCCACACTTCCATCTGGCCTGTATTTCACTTTATACACCCACTTGGATCCTACTGCTTTCTTCCCTTCAGGCAGTTCAGTTAGTCTCCAAGTCTGATTTGTTTCTAGTGCATCTATCTCCTTCTGCATAGCATCTTCCCAAAACTGATTTCCTCTTGCCTGTGCATAATGAGCTGGTTCAGGCACCTTGCAAGTATTGAACAATGCAGCTGTATAATCCTCTGAATACTCCTTCATATCCAACATGTTATGAGAAAGGAAAGACAAGGAAGGGGAATTTCTGGATTTTGGCTTAACTCCATAGATGTAATCTTGGAGCTTAGTGGGTGCAATCCTAGATCTCTCAGAACTTCTCAGGCATTGCTGGGGTATTGAATTCACTTATGTAGAACAAGAAGTCTCAAAAGAGTCAGGAATGGAGTTAGAGGTATGATGATGGTTGTTTTGTGGTGATGGGATATCTTGTGGAGTTGGGCTATGTGTTTGGATGTTTTGAGGGGTGGTGTGTTCAACTGAACCTGTTGGATGACCTTGATTAGATGGCAGCTGTATTAAACCATCTTCATCACTTGCTGGATTGACTAGGGGCATTGAACTGTTGCTAGGTGTTCCAATGCTTGCTGTCTCTTTCTTCTTTAGAGGAAATTCATCTTCCTTAAAGACCACGTCCCTGCTAACAAACACCTTGTGGTGCTCTATATCATACAGCTTATATCCCCATTGACTAGACGGGTATCCAATTAGCACACACTTCCTTGTCTGTAAGCCAAACTTATCCTTTCCATGCCCTTGAATACATGGTTTGCCAAAACATAAACATCCCATCACTCTCAACTGATCAAAATATGCCTTTCTTTTGAACAACAACTCATAGGGAATGCTCCACTTGAGCACTGAACTGGGTAACATATTTATGATGTGAACTGCAGCCAGTACACAGTCACCCCAGAACTTAATCCCAAATCGAGCATGGATTCTTAGGGCTCTTGCAGTCTCAATGATGTGCCTGTGCTTCCTCTCAACTCTCCCATTTTGTTGAGGGTTCCCTGTCACACTTCTCTGATGAACAATTCCATTTGAACTCATCAATTCCTTGCATTTTTGCTGTACAAACTCCATCCCATTATCACTTCTGATGACCTTGATGCATTTGCCAAACTGTGTTTTCACATAGGCCACAAAGGACTGAATCACAGAAAATACCTCTAGTTTGGTCTTGATTAGGTATACCCAAGTATATCTTGTGTTATCATCAACTACAGTCACAAAGTATGAAGCACCATTCATAGTGGGAGTTCTATATAGACCCCATAAGTCCATGTGAACTAAATCAAAAGAGGACACAACAAGAGAATCACTTCTTGAGAAATGAAATTTTGATTGCTTGGCAAAAATACAACTTTCACAAAACAGATCTTTCTCAGCAAAGCATTTGAACATAGGCAAATGTTCTATCTTGCCATAAGAGCAATGTCCTAATCTAGCATGAATAATGCTTGCAGTTTCCTTATTACAACCAGAAAACAAAGAAGTTTCACCATTTCTGCTGCAACTCTCAGATCTGCTACATCTCTCAGCTTCCAGGGTTGAGTTGTCAGACATTGCTTTGAGAATGAATAGCCCTCCATCTCTCATTCCAGTGGCCACCCTCTCCCTAGTGAAAGGGTCCTGAAAATTACATTCATGCCGATTCACCTCAATCAGTAGACCATTCTCATCCAACAATTGAGTAACAGATAACAGATTATATTTAAATCCAGGCATCACAAGCACATTATACAGATTCAATTTCTCATTTATCTTCACCATTCCACTCACTTCTGCAACCATAGTGCTCCCATCAGGCAAAGCTACAGGTATGGGATTATCCAACCTTTTCTTATGCACAATCATACTCTCATTCATAACAAAATGGTCTGTTGCACCAGAATCAATAATCCATTTATGAGTGGAAGGTACACTTGAGCCTAAAGCATGGGGAATCATACCTGTAACATTTGCAGTTACAAAGTGAGATCCATGGTTGACGAAACCGTACAAGAAAAAGTATGTGGCCCCCCCACATCCCCATGGGGGGGGGTATGCCTTAGATTTCCTTTTACAGAAATTGGGTAATGCGGGCTTACCTGAAGCCCTTTCCCCCCTAGTCGGTGCGACAGAAACGGGAAAAATGGCCTTTACCTGAGCCGCTCACCCTAAAGGAAATAAGGACGGTCTTACCCATTACTTGGGATCCCCACAAGTTATGGAGATCCCACGACCGGAGCCGCCGAGTCTACCGAGAAGACTCGCATCTCTGCTTATCCGGGTCCATCAAATGACCCAATGGTAAAGGAGATACGCTGGTCTTATACAGTAGAAGTTGAGGGTGAAATAATTCCACATGATCCCTGGTCCCTTGGACTGATGTCCGACTACCTGTTCTGGCTGATCCGATGGTTCTCCTCTCTATAGGCGTCCGCGGACGTGTGATATGGAGGTGAGTCAGGACGGGAGCGTTAGCGTGACTATTTCTCTCTCAACTCTCTCCGAAACTAGCGTCTCCTCTCTCTCTTTCCACAAAGTCCTGCGCTTTGGCTCACTTTCTGCCTTTTATAGTGCATTCCTTCGTTTGTCAAACAGGGGAGATGTTCCCCTCTTTTGTCCATTTGTCGATGTCGTATTGCCAGGTGTCTAGGGAAGGGAACGCACCTGGATGGGGGGCATGGACGCCACCTGCCCCTTTGTGCGCCATCTGTCCCTTTTGTGCATGTGTTCCTCGTCCGCGGACCGACGGCCGTTATGTTTGTCATGTTTGTCATTTGGAGTTTTCCTTCATTAACCTTTTAAACCCTCGTTAATTGTTTCTTTAATTCCGTTATCTTTTGGGCGTCATCACAGCTCCTCGGGCCGCGGGGGAACCGAATAGGTTCGCCCGCGGTTCGAAAAACCTCCTTCGTAGGGGGTATTTCTTTCAGGGCACAAAGATAAGGGAGTTAGAAACGTTGGGCTTTTTTAAGGGCCCAAATGAGCTTTTATGGGCCGGTAATTTTCGGCCCATTTATTTTGATTGATGGGGATCATACTTTCGACACGTGTCTCGAGATAGGAGGTGAAACGTCTTGGATCCTGGTGTCTATAAATAAGGGTTCTGATCCCTCTTTTATTTTTACCGTTCTCCGTTTTTTACAGCTCTTCAACCGGGACATCTTCGAGGTAAATCTTTGATTTATTTTCTTTTCCTTCCGCGCCTTAGTTTTTGTTTTTGATTCTAGCCTTCTTTTCTCCCCCTTTCTTCACTCGGACCGTGGTTGGTGCGCGGGCAATCATTTGGGTTTATATTGGCCGCGGTTGGTCCTTAGGTCTCTTTCTCCTTCACTACTCTCTCAACCAGCTCGGCCATCCTCATCATGTCAACTTCTCCAAGTAGTTCGGGGAGTGTGCAAGCATTGATTAGGCCCCCATCTTCTCGACGCTCAGGGGGAAAACTCTTGATGGGTGAGATAGAGGTTCCTGAGAATGTCACTTTCAGGCAACCCAAGGATCTCGAGGATCCTTCTTTTTATGCTTCCCCGAACCGCGAACGTGATGAAGATTCCTCCCCGGTCGATTCTGTGTCCTCGCGGTCGGGCGTCGGGTCCTCATCATCGGAATCAGACTCAATACTAGAGTCGCCGGAGTCTCAGCACTCTTATAAAGAGTGGGACTCTCATACTGATCTGCCCTCCGGCCCTGTCTTCATGCCAAAAGAACGCCGTTCGTCGTTTGTGCTGGGAGATTTTCGAATGGTTCTGTACAACGAGAATGTGCTAGTGACTTGTCCTTTCAGGGGGGATTTTCAGCCTTCCGCCGCGGGCCCAATACCCGTGGTTTTGCCTCAGCGTATGATTCCTATAGCCCCCCCGAACGCCCAGAGCCGCGGTGGGGGGACATTCACAACCGTGGAGGATTTAAACGTAATCGCTCGCGTCTTTCCCTGGCCAGAAGGGGTTGTGCTGTGTCTGCCGGCCGAGGGGGGAGGAAGCCTGGATGCCTACCCCGGTTGTTTGGTGGTGTATATTGAAAGCTTGGTCCAAGGATTCCGGCTCCCTTTGCCTAATCTGTTTAAACGCTATCTGAAAGCCTGTGGCTTAAGCCCTGCCCAATTGGTACCGAATAGCTAGCTTTTCTTGACTTCATTCGTGATGCGTTACCTGGAGATCAGGATCCAACCCTCTCTTGGACTTTTGAGCAATATGCTTACATTGGGTCATGGGGGCATCTTTAAAAGCCTTTATCAGGCTAAACTCAGCGTCCCTATCGAGTATGCAAATTAAAATAGAAATAAATCACAGCAAACCAGATTCCGTCCCTTGCAAATAATTACAAGACTTCCTCCCGATGCAGCAGTGGGAAGTCAGGATCGATCCACAAGGAAGCGTGTCAGCGGATCCTAGGCAGCGGTGAAATCTCACGGACAGAAGTCGACAACAGGTGCTAGATCTCGACTAGGGTAAGTCGATAGGAGATCAGGCAAGTCGAACAGCGTAGCAGTCGCAGGCAATGGCTACTCGATCTCGACAAGGGGCTACTCGAGATCGAGTACAGTCCTCGTCGATGTCGGCTTGGTCTTGTCGAATTCCTGCACAGGTAAGCTACGACGATCTGGGATCGGAGATTAGTAGTCGAGATCGACCAGGCTTGGTCTAGATCGACAAGGGCAGAAAATAAAACGAAAGTAAATAAAAACAAATGCTTTGGGATCTCGAAATAAACTTTATGAAAAGGGCTTCCAGGATTGGGGTTTGCAACAACAATAACCAAGCATGCGTAAGGCAGAATAAAACAGATAATCATGTGAATTGCATCAAAGGACTAAGCTTTCGCCTTTTCCAACAATTAGACAACTCTTTCAAGAAACCCTAATTGTCTCTACTAATTTTATGTTTACAATCCAAGTTGTTATCATGGACCTCCATTAGATGGGTAATAAACACATAAACAAGTAGTAGATGCTCAAAACATGATAAAAGTCGGATCTTTACCTTAATTATGCATGGCTATCGTCGGGCTCGCCCCAACCCTAGAAGTGGGTTGACTACTCGCGCTTCATCGCAACCTCAGACATTGATTGATGAAAAGAAATAACTTGCATTAAACTAAATTCAAAGACTTTACAATCCCGGCGATCCAACTCTCGTTGAACGCCAAAACCCTAAAACCTTTGAACTCCTAAACTTCTCTTTAGAACTACTTGTCTCTGACTGAAATTGAATTACTAGAAATCAGCCCCATGGGCTTTATTTATAGGCTTCATTCCCTTGTTATTCAAGGATAGAAATATCTATCTATATCTAAAACTATATCTAAAGGCTTAAAAGATAAATAAAAGTAATTTAGAAATTAAATTAAAAAAAGGAAATTCTATCTAAAGAGCAAAATCTTCCATGTGTTGATAGGTGTGGATAGATGTTGATAGATCTCGGATATCTCGGACTCCTTCGGCCCCAAGGAAAGCCGAACCGCGTCGGATAGCAAACCGCGTAACGCGGTTTCGGACACAGCGCTCGTCGATCTCGACCAGGGCTAGTCGATCTCGAGTAGAACTGGCGTTGACTTGGGCTGACTGGCTCGGGTGGCTCTGCTCGACAAGGCTCGGACTGGTGCTCCTTGGCTCCTCGATCTCGACTAGCTGTACTCGAGATCGAGTAGAGTTGGCTCGGCTTCTCCGTTCTCGGCCTCTCGACTTGGCACAGCTCGTCGACTCCGGACATGGCGTCGAAGTGTGGTCGATCTCGACAAGAGTTACTCGAGATCGAGTTGGCTTCCGGAGTCAGGTTGTCTCTGACTCAGTGTCCTCGATCAGCTCTGCTCGACCAGGTGTGCTCGGACAACCTTTGTCGAGATCGAGTAAGTGTACTCGAGATCGAGTAAAGTTCTCTCAGCTTTCTGCTCTGTTCTTGAAACGCACTTTCCCGAGTCCTCGTTTGTCGGATTGACGCATATGACCATGCGTTGGAAAGCTCTTTCCGAGGGCTACAACTCTCATGAAGACATCAAAGCTTGATTCAGAACGAAGAATGGTGAAAAATGGCATTTTCTCCAGCTGCACCATTCTTAGCTTCTCCATGAGTTTCCTTTAAGCTCCAAAGTGCGTCCGATTTCTGCGAAATATGACCAAAACTTGTGTAGACCTCCACATATTGCAAATAAGTGTAAACTACACAGATTCTGTATTATTCTAACCCAAATGCATGCAATGTATGCAGAAATCGATATAAAAGTTACTGTAAAACATGGCAGATTCAGCTCACAACACCAACCACTGTTGAGGATTATATGCATCCAACTCTCGTCGTGCCTGAATCGGCGATTCTTATCCCTGAAAACTCCTTTGAAATTCGCACTCAATTTCTGATAGAACTTAAAAACAATGCTTTTTATGGAAGATTTAATGAGTGTCCTCTTGAACATATTACCAATTTTCATGACATGTGCCGTACTCTTGCTGAAGGTACAACTTTGGAATATGTCAAGATGAAGGCTTTCCGCTGGTCTCTCGCTGGGCCTGCACTGAAGTGGCTCGAAGGGCTGAAACCAAGATCACTCACAACATGGGCCCAAGTAGAGCAAGAGTTTCTGAATAAATTCTTCCCACCTGCCAAGACAGCACTTCTCCGCCAGAAAATCACCGCCTTCAAACAGAAGCAAGGGGAACGCTACAAAGAACTGCTGCGATCTTGCCCTACTTATGGACAGCCACCATACGTCATTTAGGAGATCTTCTTCAACTCTCTTGATCAAGTCACCAAGGATAGAATCAACCAGTATACTCGCTATGAGTATCTGACGATGCCGCCAGTTGATGCATGGGGTGTGCTAGACAAGCTCACTAATTGTGACAACAAATATGGGTCTACTGCAAACTATGAGGAGAACTCCTACGCCAGGCCAGCACCATCTATGCCACTCTATGAGCCAGCAAAGGAGATTGACCCAGATGTCAGGGAGCAGCTCTACAGAGACCAGAATCGCAAGCTCCTCAAGCAAGTCAAATATCTATCTGTCAATCAACCTTGCATCGAATGCGGATCACAGAGGCACACCACTACTGAGTGCCCACACACAGAGCAAGTCAGAATGGCAGAGACACATGAGGAGGCAGCTTACGCGGGGGGTCCAAATCGATACATGGGAGATCAAAGGTTCTATCAACCAGAGTGGAACCCAGGTCCTCCTAGGAATCCCTCACCCTACAGAGCTCCAGGACATCCAGAAAGGGATCAAAAGAAGGACGATCTGCAGCTGATCCTTGATGAGATGCGCCAGAATCATGCACAGAACCTGCAGGCTTCAAACACCATCAACAATCATCTCCAGAACTTCAACACAAAATTTGGAGAGCTAGACGTCTGGAAGAAAGGCATTGAGACCCAGATGGGACAAATCGCTGCGCAGATCCCACGACCGCCTGAACAGCTCCCTGGGCAAACTGAACCAAATCCTAAGGGGAAGACTGGACATGTCACAGCTATCAAACTCAGGAGTGGGCATCAATTACACGAGCCAGAAGTCGGGAAACAGCAAGGCAAGGCAGAACAACAACTCGAGACAGAGCAGGGTGTACTCGATCTCGAGGAGACCCTTGTCGAGATCGACAAGCCGCTACTCGACCAAGACAAGAAGCTGAGCTCGGACTCCGCTGCGCAGACCAGCAACTCCAGGTCGACCACCCTACTCGAGGTCAAGGAGCCCGTGGTCGAGATCGAGGAGCAGCATCTGGCCGACATCGACAACTCTGCAACACCTCCGACAGCTGATCTGGCTCCGAAACTGAAAAAGCCACTACCTTTCCCTTCAAAAGCACAGAAAGATCCCACTGCAGGTAGGTTTACCAGATTTGTTAATATGCTGCAAGAACTGAATGTTTCTATTCCTTTTACAGAAGCCCTGCAAGAGATGCCTGGATATGTCAAGTTTCTGAAGGAAATCCTGAGCAAGAAGTGATCCATCTCAGAGATCGTAGGCGAATGCAAAGTACTCCACTTCCCTGAAAAGAGACCTGACCCTGGTAAGTTTTCTGTTACTGTGGGTTTTGGACAATATAAATATGATTCTCTGTGCGATTTAGGAGCAAGTGTGAGCATCATGCCTTTATCAATCTGGCGGAAGGTAAAGATAGGATGCATAGAACCTGTGGATGCCAAACTATACATGGCGAACAATACAGTGGTCATCCTTACAGGTATAGTTGAGAACGTCCCTGTCAGGTTGGTAAATTCTTTGTTCCAGCAGATTTCCTTATCATTGACTGTGCTGAAGATCCTACTAGCCTTATTATTCTTGGTGGACCATTCTTAGCTACTGCAGATGCCAAAATAAGTGTCAAGAATAGATCGCTCACCTTCACCATAGGCGATGAGGTTTTGGATTTCTCTTTTGGCCCTGCAAAAGAAGAAATTTCATGGCTGGAGGTGAAAAGCATCAGCAACCACGGGACCAAGCAAACAGCGGAGGAGGGTGCCAACACTGTACTCGAGATCGACAAGGGATACTCGATCTCGACAAGAGCCCCACTCGATCTCGACAAGACTTTGTCGACCTCGACAAACTCTGCTGAGCCACTGACTTGCCAAGAGCCTAAGTATGGGGTCCCTGTACTCGAGGTCGACCAGCTGTACTCGATCTCGACTAGCCCCAAGCCCAAAGTTTCCTGTTTTGGGTCCGAAAAGGTAAGTTCAGGTATGAATTCTATTCCCCCTCAGTCCATAAAGAAATTTTTTTAATAGTTTAAAGGGAGGTAAGGCCCAGTGGCAAGAAAATCTGCGAAAGCTAAGGGCTGGAAGGAAGAGAAAGAAAGAGAAGAGAGATGATGCAAGCAACCACCTATCAGCTGAGCTTGCATACTACCATCAGGACCTAGATGATCCAGGAGAAGGGCCAAGTATGAGCAGGCCCCACAATAATGGTCCTTGAGCGCAAACGGAGAAGTCGGCCTAGCGACTCTAAAATCTAGAGCATGTATATAGAACTTTATGAATCTTTGGGACCTTTTTGGTTTTTGTTTTTTGTTTTTGGTTTTATGTCTTTTAGAATATTTCATGTGGATAGTCTTGTTTCTTGTGCAATCTAACACTTTTAGGTCGGCAAGAATATAAGGATTGCGAAAAGTGGGATAAAGAAGTCCCTGAAAACCAGTCAGAATCGACGAAGGCCAAGTCGACGACGACAAGGAGGAGAAGCCCAGAAGTTACTCGACCTCGAGTAGACGTACTCGACATCGACAAGCCAAGACACTCCTCGACTTCAGAAAACCACTGGACGCAGAAAAGCTACTCGAGATCGAGTACACTATACTCGAGATCGACGAGCAGCCTACTCGACATACACTGATTCTCCTTCCTCGATGTGTTATCCTGTGAGTTCCTTCCTTTACTCTTATTTTTATTTTATACAGTGGGGACACTGTAAATTTTAAGTATGGGGTGGGGGAAGGGCTCATTATCACTATCATATGTGTTAGTCTTGCTTTTTGGTTTTACATGGTGAAATTTAAATTTTTATGCATGCATGTTTAAATTTTATGCATTGTAGTCTTTTGCCATACTTTATTCTTATTTTTAGTTGCATAAAAAAAAAATAGAAAATGTCGAAAAAAAAATAAAAATGCATGTTTAATTTTTGCATTGTTTTAGTTTTGATACCCTAACTTAGATGTCCTATGATGATAAATAATAATTGACTTGATCATGTAAATCCTAGGGCATGTTTGGAAGGTTTAGCCTAAGTCCTCAAAAATGGTTTTTATGTGGATTGTGAACTTGTGATGAAATTGAGCACATATGATCCTAAGCTAAAGGTTAAAATCCAACAAAAATTGTCCCAGTGAGAATTTTGGCCTTATAGGGAGAACATTAAAAATCCCTCTGCTTTCTTGAGTGTATTTACTCTTCCTATGCATCTCTAAATGTTGTGATAGTTATTCAAAGCCAATGCATTTATATGTTGATGTTGATGAGAATTAAATGATGGAGGCACCTTTTAAGCCAAATTTATCCTCTCTTTACCTACCCTGCATTATCCCTGCTTAAAGCCAGAACATTAGCCTGAGACTTTTATTGTAAACTCCACAAAATTATCCTTAGCCAAATTGAGCCTGACCCCAATTTGGGAATTAAGACTTAGAGTTGGTAAGAATGGTGATTTGTGGAAAGAATGAGCTTATGTTGCAAGGATTGTTGAAGTTTATTGAGATATGGGTTAGTTTTATATTTTTATCTTGCTAGACATATTATGTAAAGGGATTTTTGGCTCACATTATAAATGCACCTCTAGTATTATTTTATATTTTATTTTCGAAAAAAAAAATCCGAAAAAAGAAAAAAAAAGAGAAGAAGAAAAAGTACATATGTTTGTGAATAAAGTGCATGAGCCAAATTTACCTTATTTCTTTCATTATTTTGCAAGATACATACTTTGGAGAGGTTGAGAAAGTTTGAAAGGTTATATACTCCATTGAGATAAATTGGAGAGTTTGGTAGATGCACATGATTGAGAAGTTATGGTTTGGTTGTGTTGGAGATTTAGGAGTCTTGATTCCCGAATTTTATTAAGCACCACATGGCCAAATAATTCCATACCTTATTATTTCTTACCAAGCCCCATTACAACCCCGCCGAATGGAATCTTCTTTGAAGACTTCTATTGAGCGAAGTCCTCCTGATAATTCTTGTTGCATTTTCATAATTGGTTGCGAAGTGGATACATATTTAAATTGCAATGTTTATGAGATTGTATATGGAATGGAGTTGAGAGTTGATCTTCATAGCCTAAACACATTGAGAGCTGAGTGTAAACACATTATCCCTGTGAGGTTGGATTTATATTGCCTATGCCTATGGATCGCTCATATATGTGTGATGACGTTAAATGCACTTGTCTTACATTGCTACTACTTGAGATGTTGCTTTTGACAAAGGCTAAGACTTGAAGGATGTGTTGTAGGTCTTGGTTATTGTTTGGTTATTGCTTGAGGACAAGCAAGTCTAAATATGGGGTGATTTGATGTCTCCAAAGTAGCCATGTCTTTATGCATATTTTAGTTCCATATTTTTTACATTTTGCATATTTCGGGTTGGGAATATGTCGGATTTATGTAGTATAAGCTTATTTGTCAGAAATGGAGATCTACATAAGTTTCTGTTTAATATCGCAGAATATGGAACCATTTCGGGAGAAAACCAAGAGGCGAAAACCGGAGCACAGAGCTACTCGACATCGACTAAGCCTAGTCGATCTCGATAAGACTTGTCTAGACACCAGCCAGCATCGAGGAGCCTATGTCGAGGAACTGAAGACGAAGAACCCGACTCCACACCCTACTCGAGGTTGACAAGACCATGGAGCCATGACCGAGCACCTCGAGAAGACTTGCCCGACCAGCCAAGCCAGACCTAGTCGACGAACAATTCTACTCGATGTCGACGAGGGGTCCTCAAGATCGATAAGCGCCAGGAGCCTTGTCCGAGTCTGTCGAGGACCAGCTAGCCGAGACGATGAAGCCGAGCCAGTCGACCAACAATCCTAGTCGAGATCGAGTAGGCTCTACTCGAGATCGACGACAGTCCCAGAAGCCGCGTTACTCGGTTTGACGAATCCTACTCGGTTTGGGATTCCTTGGGCTCGAAGTTTGCCGAGTCTATCCGAAATCATC
The DNA here is from genome assembly GCA_963922045.1 of Persicaria maculosa. NCBI lineage: Eukaryota > Viridiplantae > Streptophyta > Magnoliopsida > Caryophyllales > Polygonaceae > Persicaria > Persicaria maculosa. Next base: position 10,405,444 of record OY998256.1, on the reverse strand, counting down.
AAGACACATCATGAAGGAAGAGATCTATCCACTTGAGACACTTTAGATATTATTTCCCTTTTAGATTTAATTTCCTTGTTACTTTTATTTATCATTAATGCTTTTAGATATAGTTTTAGATATAGATAGATATTTCTATCCTTGATTAGCAAGGTTTAGGAAGCCTATAAATAAAGCCCATGGGGCTGGAGTTTTATTGAATTCAATTCAGAAGTTAGAGAGATAGTTCACAGAGACAGTTTATGAGTTCAAAGGTTTTAGGGTTTTGGCGTTCAACGAGAGTTGGATCACCGGGATTGTAAAGTCTTTGAATTTAGTTTAATGCAAGTTGTTATTTCATTTCAATCAATGTGTGAGTTTGCGATGAAGCACGAGTAGTCCACCCACTTCTAGGGTTGGGGCGAGCCCGAGGATAGGCTTGCATGTTTGAGGTAAAGATCCGACTTTTATCATGTTTTAAGCATCTCCTACTTGTTTATGTGTTTATTACCCATCTAATGGAGATCCATGATAACAACTTGGATTGTAAACATAAAATCAGTAGAGACAATTAGGGTTTCTTGAAAGAGTTGTCTAATTGTTGGAAAAGGCGAAAGCTTGTCCTTGATGCGATTTACATGATTATCTGTTTTATCTCTGCCTTATGCATGTTTGGTTATCGTTGTTGCGAACCCCAATCTTGGAAGTCTTTTACATTAAGTTTAGTCGAAACCCCAAAGCATTTGTTCTTTATTTTCTTTCGTTTTATTTTCTGTCCTTCTACTCGATCTCGAATTACACTACTCGATATCGAGTAAAATGATCCTCGACCAAGTCGCCGTAGCTTCTCCTGTGCAGGTACTCGATGAGACAAAGCGAAGTTGACCAAGACTCTACTCGATATCGAGTAGGCCTTGTCGATATCGACCAGCCTAGTGCCTGTGACTGCTACGCTGTGTTCGACTATCCGATCTTCTGTCGACTACCCTAGTCGACATCGAGGACCCTGTTGTCGACTTCTGACCGTGAGACTTCACCGCTACCTAGGATCCGCTGACACGCTTCCTCGTGGATCGATCCTGACTTCCCACTGCTACATCAGGAGGAGGTCTTGTAATTATTTGCAAGGGACGGAATCTGGTTTGCTGTGATTTATTTATACTTTAATTTGCATACTCGATTTCCTCCTACCAACAGACACCAACTGAGAAGCTCGATGAACAAATTGTCTGGAAGAAGATACTCAACTCCGTCAAAGGACCCCAAACAGATGGTGGCAACAACTCTTTGAAAGCAATTGGCAAGAGTCTCTCCATAAACACATGACAGTCATGACTCTTCATCCCACTGAGAGTGCAGTCATTACTCAGAACACGTATATCTTCCCAGATTAGAATCATAGCCATCCGGAAACTTAACAGATCTTAACCATTGACCCACCTTTTTCTTCTCCTCTAGTGATAAGGTATATATTGCTTTAGGCTTTGCGCCTCTGTATTCATCATCCACCTTCAGGTCAGGTCGATGACAATATAGGCGAAGATCCTTCCGTGCATTCAAGTTATCCTTCGTCTTCCCAGGGATATCCATTACGATGTTATACACATTGTCAAACACATTTTTCTCAATGTGCATAACATCGAGATTGTGACGGATGAGAAGATACTTCCAGTATGGAAGTCTCCAGAAAATGCTCTGTTTTGTCCACTTATGTGAAATTCCATAGTCCGGTGACGTGTAAAAAGGATCGTCAATGACCATTGGTAGATGACGTACCTGCTCCCATATCAGCTCCCCCGATAGCATCGACGGTGGCAAAGATGTTTCCACATGTCCTCTATAGAAGTCCTTCCTATTTCTACGGAAGGGATGGTCAATGCCTAAAAATTTCCGATGACAATCAAACCAGGTAGCCTTCCTTCCATTTTTCAACCGAAAACAATCAGATCCCGATTCCATACAAATCGGACAAGCCATCACACCAGCAGTTCTCCATCCCGACAACATAGCATATATAGGGAAATCACTTATTGTCCAAAGTAGAGCGACACGCATAATGAAGGTCTCTCTCCTCGAAACATCATAAGTAGGTACACCGACCTCCCACAAATGCATCAACTCATCAATGAGAGGTTGGAGGCAAACATAAATCAACTTCTTTGGGTTTTTTGGACCTGACACTAACGAGGACATAAACATGTACTCTGTTTTCATGCACAAATGAGGCGGAAGATTGTAAGGAGTAACAATAACGGGCCAAGAAGAATAAATCTGTCCACTTTTGTTGAAGGTAGCAAAGCCATCAGTGCATAAACCCAAACAAATATTACGAGCCTCTAAAGCAAAATCAGAATGCTTTGTGTCTAACCTTTTCCAGGCTGAAGGTTCGATAATGTAAAACAAGGTAATATAGAAATACTCTAGAAGGGGGGTTGAATAGAGTATACCCGGTTTTCGCAGAAAGTCTCAAGACTTTTGGAGCTCGTATAAAACCCTTTGAGATTAAACCTGAATCACAAAGTTAGACAATCGAACCAAGTGCGGAAATAAGGTAAAGCAATAGATAAAGGACACGAGTAATTGTTTACGAGGTTCGGCACGAACTTGGCCTACGTCCCCGCCTAGGGTTCTTCCACAACCCTAGGATTCAAAAGGCTTTATTGATTCGCAAAGCTTAGGATCCTAATAGCTCACCGAGAAGCCTCTCTCCTATACAATTGCAATCTAGTCAACTCACGTTCCCTTGGAATCCTAGACCAATCTAGAAGAGCCCCACCTCTCACAGCTATCTAGTACAATCCTCTTACTCTCACAAATCAATAGCCTAGTGCTTACTTCAAGAGTTACAAACTCTCGAGTATAACACTATAAATGAATATATCCTATAAACTCACAGTGTAACTCTCAAAGGCTTTGAAATGAAATAACAAACTCTTGAGCGCTAGCAGAGAGTACACTTGAAAGACAGATCTCGCTTGAATGAATGAAAGCTTGTGTTCAACTGGTGTGTTCTATCTTCTTCTTCCTTTCCTTTATATAGAAGCAACATGGCGCCTAAGGATCTTGAACAACAGCTAGTTTGGATCATGGCGCGCCCAAGGATCTTCTATTTTTGGACACTTCGAATACATGATCTCTCCAATTTGGATCTCCTCAATATGCACCATAAGGAAAGAAGTAATTCGAATAATACTTCCTGAAAGGTTAGTTAGGCATATAATATAATGGAAGTATATAATATTAAATAATATTCGGACATAATAATATATAGAACAGGTTTTGGATTTCATCAACTGTTAAAGCTCCAAGACCTTTGACACAGACATCCTGTCAAGGCCTTTGAAACTTTATTCTGATTTTCATCAAGGGAGGGAGTTATCAATCTCCCCCTTGATGAAAGACAAAACCTGTGCATCCCTGCAACTTAGTCAAGCATAAATAATATAAGTGAAATCGGACTAAGTACCTGCATGGGTTAGACAAATGTTGGATCAAATTTTTAAAGCATGAAAAGACCATCCAACCGAAAACCAAAAATAAAAAACCAAGGTCTTCCAAGACCTTCAAGCAGAAAGGTTTTCAAGTCTAAACAACTACAGATCATCTCCCCCTTTTTGTCTTTCAACAAAGGGAGGAGGTAAAACAGTCACCAAAAGTTTTGAAAAAGTTTCCAAAAACCAGCAATGTATCAGATTTCAGGGATGGGATAGGGTAGGGTAGGGTTAGGCTTCGACGTCCAGAGCATCATTAGTGAGCCTCGTCCACAGACCTTGCAACATCTTGGTTATCCCGCTCATCTCCGTCATAACCTCCTTGTGCAACTCCTTGATATCCAGGCAAACTTCCTCCAAGCCCAACTCCAGGTTGTCCATGCGTTCATCAACGGCTGAAGCAGTGGGAAGAGCTTTTGAAGGAGCGGCAAGACTCAAGGTCCCTTGGGGAGACCGAGTGATGCCAATCTTTTCAAGGCTCTTGGAGTCGAACTTGCCCATATGACGCTACTGTTCTTCATTTTTGAAATCAATTCCAGAAGCTTTGAAGAGTGGGGTCAAAAGGGTAGCAAAGGGGAGGGGGGTTCCTTTCCTGGCTTTTCTTGTGTGAGCCATGGATCCTAAAATGGTGTTGGCCAGATCAAGATCAAGGCTATTTAGGATACGGTAAAGGAGGACCATGGCAATGTCAGTAAGGAGCGAGCCAGAGTTAAGACGGGGTAAGAGGCATCGAACAATGATGTTAAATATGATTTTTGCCTCAAGGGTAAGGGATGAGTGGGTGAGTTGCTTTGAGGTGATGTTAGATGCTTCGGGTAGGAGGTACTTGGCTCGGGCAAGGATGATGCAGTTCTCTTTTGAGGGGTGTACTTCAGAGGGTGGACATGGGCTAGGTAGGCCAAGGAAATCTGCAAAGTCATTGGAGTTGAAAGAGATTCTAACCCCTTTGACAACAGATTCCAAAGATCAACCATTGACGTCGTGTTTGGTTTTTAGGTTTATGTAGAACAGGCGGGTAAGCTAGGGATAGTAAACGGTTTCAAGATTGAGAAGGGTCCAGGCTGGGGATTTTTTGAGAAGATCAATGCAAGGTAGCTTCAAAGCCTCAAAGAACTCAATATCCAAAAAATCAGAACAGTAAATCCTACGAGTTCGAAACTCATCTACCCACTTACCAGCAGTCTCAGCATTTTCAAACCAAGAGGAGGGCAAGGATTGGTTTACCTGGGTGTAGGCAGGTGGATCGGCGTTCTTCCTGCGAGCAATCGTTGGAGCGGCTTTCTTGACAGGCGCTTCAAGGCTTCTGAGAGTGCCCTTCCTGGTGCGCTTTGGGGATGGAGGCTTGACAACAATTGGGGCTTTCCGCTTCTTTGGAGACGGGGGAGGAGGAGAAGGAGAGGGAGATTCTTCCTCCTCTTCCTCAGACCCCGAGTCCTCACCGGACCCCGCTTCATCTCCTTCAGCTTCCTCGTCTTCTCCAGATCCGTCTTGCTCTTCGTCTTCTTCCTTAGGCTCCTCTTCAGATGGAACCTCCTCGGCTTCGGCTTTTTTCTGAATCCTCTCAGCTTCTTCCTCGACAAGTTTTCTTGCAAGCTCGGCCTCCTCCTCGGACTTTTTCTTCTTCAAGGCTTCCTCTTCGGCTTCCTTGGCAGCACCTCTTTCCAGAATAGCGTCGAGATCATCTTCCTCCTCTTCCTCGTCCACCTCCTCAGCTAAGATCTTCTTTTTCCCTTTCTGTTTCGCACTGAGGGGCTTCTTAGCAGAGCGCTTTTGAGAGCCCTTGGTAACAGTGACCGTGCTCCCAACAATGGTGCTCTGGACAACAGTTGGGACAATGGCTTGAGGAGTGGGTTCAGGTGTGGGAGAGGTGGTAGTGACCTGACGTCCCTTGGGGGTAGCGCCAAGTCTTTTGGGTGTGGAAGCTTTCTTTGATTTGGGAGCCATGGAGGAAATCGGTTAGGGTTTTCTTAGAACAGGTTGAGAGGTTGAAGAAGAAGGTGAAAGGGTTTGGATAGGTTCAGAGTTTGTGAGGGAATCGGGTACCGAATTGGGTTTAAGTAGAGAGAGAAGATGATGGAGTGATTGGACGGGTTTAGAGTTCCAAGGGAGGGTAATGATATCATTGCCAAATTTGAAAAGTTTCCAATTCAAAATTCAAACTATTCCATCAAAATAGGACTGAATAACCGAAATATTTAGTTCCAAAATTAAGATATCTCAACGGAAGGAAAATATAACATAAATAGGCAATTTTGAAATCCGATAAAAATATAATTGATTAAATATCTAGAAAGATATTAACCAAAAATATGTGATCCGATATATGTGATCTACCATTTAGTTCACAAACCTTGACATAATTCTCAAAGGTCTTGACACTAAGTAGATTTATCTTTCGTAAAGGGAAAGCTCCCCCTACGAAAGTGCATCCTTGTTAAGCATCCCAATCTCTCGTCTTATGAAGGTGAATCTGTCCTCTGCCAAAGGCTTAGTAAAAATGCCAGCCCATTGATAATCAGTTGAGATAAATGAAATGGTCACATCACCTTTTTCAACAGGGTCTCTAATGAAATGATGCCTTACATCAATATGTTTGGTCATTGAATGCTGAACAGGATTCTTAGTGATGGAGATAGCACTTGTATTGTCACACTTAATGGGAATGCCTTTGAGGTTGATGCCAAGATCTCGCATTTGTTGAGCTATCCAAAGAATTTGGGAGCAACAGGCTCCAGCTGCAGTGTATTCGGCTTCTGCAGTGGATAGAGCTACTGAGTTTTGTTTCTTTGAGTGCCAACTGATCAAGGATGCTCCTAAGAATTGGCAACATCCTGATGTGCTCTTCCTATCCACCTTATACCCTACAAAATCTGCATCAGAATATCCAATTAATGTGAAATCCTTTTGCTTTGGGTACCAAAGTCCAAGCTCCTTAGTGCCATTGAGATATCGAAAGATCCTCTTCACAGCCACGAGGTGAGATTCTTTAGGATCAGCTTGAAACCTAGCACACATGCAAACACTAAACATGATGTCAGGTCTACTAGCCGTGAGATATAATAAAGATCCAATCATTCCTCGATACTCCTTTTGATTGACACTTTTCCCAGTCTTGTCTTGATCTAGAGATAATGTTGAGCTCGTGGGAGTCTTGGCTGCTTTGGATTGATCCATCTTGAACTTCTTCAAGAGATCCTTAGTGTACTTGCTTTGGTTGACAAAGATCCCTTTCTTAGATTGATGAACTTGTAATCCCAAAAAGAAGTTGAGTTCACCCATCAAGCTCATCTCAAATTCGCTGCACATGATGTCAGAAAATTCCTTACACAAAGATGTGTTAGTAGCACCAAATAATATATCATCAATATAAATTTGAATAACCAAAATGTCCTTTCCTTTGGTCTTGATAAAAAGAGTCTTATCGATCAACCCCCTTTTAAAATCATTTTCTAAAAGATATTTTGACAAGCGCTTGTACCAAGCTCTTGGGGCTTGTTTCAAACCATAAAGCGCTTTGTCAAGCTTATAAACATGATTGGGAAATTCCAGACTTTCAAATCCCGGGGGTTGAGCCACATAAACTTCTTCTTCTAAGAAACCATTGAGAAAAGCACACTTGACGTCCATTTGATATAACTTTATGCTTATAAAAGATGCAAATGCTAATAAAATGCGAATGGCTTCAAGCCTGGCTACGGGAGCAAAGGTCTCCTCGTAGTCAATACCTTCCTCTTGATTGTAGCCTTGAGCAACAAGACTTGCCTTGTTCCTCATGATCTTACCATTCTCATCTAGCTTGTTTCGAAATACCCATCGTGTTCCAATGACTGATTGATGCTTTGGCCTAGGCTTCAAGGTCTAGACTTTGTTCCTTTCAAATTCGTTAAGCTCACTTTGCATAGCAATGATCCAGTCTGGCTCTTGAAGTGCCTCATCTACCTTCTTTGGTTCAATAAGAGAAACAAACGCGTGAAAAGCACAAAGATCTTTAAGTTTAGAACGAGTTTGAACACTAGAAGTAGGGTCAGAAATGATATCCTTTAATGAGTGTGATGAGGAGTATTTGAATTTCCTCTTTCTAGTCTCAGCTCCTTGATTCGTCACACCGGTAGGATTGACTTGTGGTACATCTGACTCCGTGGTCCTGTTATGTCTCAACACTGTTGGATTTGACACCAAGGGCTTTGGACGAATCTTCAACACCTTGGGCCAATTCTTCAGTGTTAAGAATCTGTTCCTGCTTGTTCCTCTTCTTTGTGTTCTTGGTAGCAACATCATCACCTTCCTCGTTCTCTGCATGGATGTTAAGATCTATATCTGCAACACTTTCACTCAAAGCACCGTCATTGCATTCATAAAAAATAACATGTATACTTTCTTCAACTAACTGGGTCCTTTTATTGAAGATTCTATAAGCTTTGCTACTCGTGGAGTAGCCAAGAAATATACCTTCATCACTACGCGCATCAAATTTCCCAAGGTTATCTTTTCCATTGTTATGAACAAAACAAGTACACCCAAAGGGTTTAAAATAAGATATAAGTGGTTTGCGGCCTTTGAAAAGTTCATAAGGAGTTTTCTTTAAGATGGAACGAATAAGACAACGATTCAAAATGTAGTTAGCTGTGTTAACAACTTCAGCCCAATAGGTTTTAGGTAATGCATTTTCTAAAAGCATAGTCCTGGCCATATCCTCTAAGGTGCGGTTCTTGCGTTCCACAACCCCGTTTTGTTGAGGTGTCCTAGGAGCAGAAAAGTTATGGGAGATGCCATATTTAGCACAAAACAAATCAAACTGAAGTTGATCAAACTCCCTACCATGATCACTCCGAATTGACACTATGGGCTTGTTTCTTAAAGTTTGCAACTCCTTACAAAGTTTTGAAAACTCAAATAAGGTCTCTGGTTTTTCTTTTAAAAAAGCAACCCAAGTATATCTAGAGAAATCATCAACAAAAACTAGCATGTACTTTTTACCATTGGGAGATTTGACTCGCATAGGACCACATAAATCCATATGTAAAAGTTCAAGGGGTCTAGAAGAACTTACAACCTTTTAGGGTTTGAAAGAGCTACGTGTTTGTTTACCTCGTGTGCATGCATTGCACATATCAATACCTTTGAAGTCCATCTCAGGTAACCCTCTTACAAGCCCTTTGGACACAAGCTTTTGTAGTGTATGTGGACTCACATGACCGAGTCTCCTGTGCCAGAGCTTTGGATCGTCCGTCAAAGCCTTTAGACAGGTTAAGCTTCCTTATGCCACTTGATCAGCATTTACGGCGTATATATTGTTGTAACGATATGCAGTTAATATAACTTCACCTGTATCTTCCCTGCATACTATACATCTTTTCTTGTTAAATCTGACATTGTTGCCACTATCACATAATTGAGAGACACTAAGCAAATTATACTTTAAACCATTAACAAGATAGACATTTTTAATACTATGGCTGGAATTGCTTCCAACACTACCAATACCAACGATGTAACATTTTCCTTTGTCACCAAGAGTGATTGTTCCCGTGGATTGCTCCTTTAGATCATGAAAGAGAGAACTCTTTCCACTCATATGCCTCGAGCACCCACTATCAATGATCCATTTATGTTCCTTCACCTTGGTGTTCTCCTGCAAGACAAACATCAACCTTTGTGGCTAGACCAATAAGCAAATTTGGATCCATTGTTGGGGTAAACCATATTTGGTAAAATAGTGCCTTTTGGAACCCAAACTTGTGTTATCCGTTCTTTTCTCAAATGAATAGGAAATGTATTGCGAATAATATATGGATCCTTTCTTCTATAAGGCAGGTCTCTTTTACATGTCCCTTTCTAGCACAGTGGTGACATATAGGAGAGGTTCTGCTTCCTTTTGCCTTTACAAAGGTGGTAATGTGCTGCTTCTTTTAAAACCTTGGATTGTAACCTATACCACTTTTGTTTAGAGAACTTTGTTGCTCGCCCAACATCCTATCAAGCGTGCCTTTGGATTTGGTAAAACTTATGAGGGCTGTCTGTTGGTCTTGAATCTTATTATTCAGGGAGATCTTCTCGTTCTCTAAGTCATGATGCTCATTTCTTAGAGAGGAGAGATCTTGCCTGAGTTCAGATTTCTCTGAGTCAAGCGTCTTGACTTTAATGTCAAGACCTGAATAAGAAGCTTCAAGACTTTTAACCCTCATAGACAGATCCTCAATAGTTCTTTCCTGATCCACAGTTCTCTTAATAAGAATGTTAGTTTCGGCAATAAGTTTCTCTTCATTGGCAATCATATTGGAAAGGAATTCCGATAATACCTCTTTTGGACTTGTCATAAGTTCTCTTACAGTAGCTTCAAGCTTTTCATCGTGGGATTCATCTTCTGAGGCCATAAGACAAATATTGGCCTTCTCATCATCGGAGTCAGAGTCAGAATCGCTCCAAGTTGCCACCATGGCTTTCTTCTTCCATTTGTCACCCTTCTTGGACTGGCTCTTTGTCTTTTGAGGGCAGTCCTTCACGAGATGATCTGTTTCACCACATTCAAAACAAGACAACGGTCTAGTCTTCTTTTAATACTTGTTGTATTGAGGCTTACCTTGAAATTTAGAATACTCTGATCCATCCTTATTGTTGAATTGCTTCTTCATTTTGAGAATTCGAGCAAGGCCTCTTGTGATAAGAGCAAAAGGATCATCCTCATCGTCATCGTCATCTTCGGAATCAGATCCATCTTTAGGCTCATCCTTCTTAGACTTGAGGGCCAAGTTCTTAGTGTTCGCTGGAAGTTCTCCATCGTCTTCATTAAGGATCATCTCATGCGTGATCAGCTTCCCAAGCAGGTCATCAAGGGGTAGAGTGGTGAGGTCCCGTGCTTCCTCTATAGCTGTTACTTTTGGACCCCATTTTTCTTTTGGGAGACACCTCAATATCTTCCTCACTTTCTCCACGTTGGTAAAGCTCTTGCCGAGAGAGTCAAGGTTGTTGGTGATTTCTGTGAATCGTGTGAACATGGCCTTGATTGACTCATCAGACTTCATTTTGAAGAGCTCATACTTTCGAAGGAAGATGCTGATCTTGGTGTCTTTCACTTGGCTCGTTCCTTCATAGGTGACGACCAGTTTGTCCCAAATCTCTTTAGCTGACCTACAAGATGAAATACGGTTAAACTCATCAGTGCTAAGACCACAATAAAGTAAGTTAATAGCCCTGTAGTTTTTGGAGACGAGTTCAAGATCTGCTTGGATGTATTCAGACTCCTTCTTTGCGACTTTGGTTCCATTTGGTCCGTCTTTCTCTGGAATCTTCGGACCATTCTCAATAATGTTCCAAAGTTCCAGATCTTGATCTATAATGAACATTTTCATCAAGGATCTCCAGTGGACAAAGTTGTTTCCTATAAAGAGTGGTGGTCTGCTCGTGGACCTTCCCTGTGCAAATCCTCTGCTTGCTTCACCAGACATGATCGAAGAACTCACAAGATTGTTAGATCAAAAGCATTGAGTAAAGCTCTGATACCAATTGAAGGTTCGATAATGTAAAACAAGGTAATATAGAAATACTCTAGAAGGGGGGTTGAATAGAGTATGCCCGGTTTTCGCAGAAAGTCTCAAGACTTTTGGAGTTCGTATAAAACCCTTTGAGATTAAACCTGAATCACAAAGTTAGACAATCGAACCAAGTGCGGAAATAAGGTAAAGCAATAGATAAAGGACACGAGTAATTGTTTACGAGGTTCGGCACGAACTTGGCCTACGTCCCCGCCTAGGGTTCTTCCACAACCCTAGGATTCAAAAGGCTTTATTGATTCGCAAAGCTTAGGATCCTAATAGCTCACCGAGAAGCCTCTCTCCTATACCCTTGCAATCTAGTCAACTCACGTTCCCTTGGAGTCCTAGACCAATCTAGAAGAGCCCCACCTCTCTCAGCTATCTAGTACAATCATCTTACTCTCACAAATCAATAGCCTAGTGCTTACTTCCCGAGTTACAAACTCTTGAGTATAACACTATAAATGAATACTAGTAAAATTCCCGCGCCATGGCGCGGTTTTTTAAAACTAAAATATTAATAATATATATAAATATATTATAAAATACTAATAAAAGTTAAGATAAAAAAAACTTTACCATAATTGTATCTTATAATTCTAAAATAATTTTTTTATATCTCGTCTAAAGTATAATACATAAATGTAGATATTTTAAATCACCCAGGTAATAATAATATCAATACCATTGTAACTTTTTTAGAAATTTTGAAATATGAATCATTCTTTTAAAAGTGATGTGTTACAACTAATAATTATATTCAATATTTTGAATTAAGATCAATAGTTAGTACATAAATGTGAGTTAAGCCTAATGGTTATATTAGATTGAATTCAATGTTTTGAATTAAGCCCAACTGTTAGTAAATATGTTATGAATAAAAGAGAATGGAGGATTAAAAAAAATTAATGGAAAAAAGGGAAAAGGAGAAATAAAAAAATGAAGGAAAAAAAATTAATTGGTCAATATTCCTAAAACTCCTCTAAGATTGACACGTAAGCAAAGTCTTTTAAATTAAGGTTATATATAGATGTTAGTAAATATGTTATGAATAAAATAGAATGGAGGATTAAAAAAAATTAATGGAAAAAAGGAAAAAGGAGAAAAAAAAAATGAAGGAAAAAAATTAATTGGTCAATATTCCTAAAACTCCTCTAAGATTGACACGTAAGCAAAGTCTTCTAAATTAAGGTTATATATAGATATAGGTTGTTAGTAAATATGTTAAGAATAAAATAGAATGGAGGATTAAAAAAAATTAATGGAAAAAAGGGAAAAAGGAGAAATAAAAAAATGAAGGAAAAAAAATTAATTGGTCAATATTCCCAAAACTCCTCTAAGATTGGCACGTAAGCAAAGTCTTCTAAATTAAGGTTATATATAGATATATAGATTGTTAGTAAATATGTTAAGAATAAAAGAGAATGGAGGATTAAAAAAAATTAATGGAAAAAAGGGAAAAGGAGAAATAAACAAATGAAGGAAAAAAAATTAATTGGTCAATATTCCTATAACTCATCTAAGATTGACACGTAAGCAAAGTCTTCTAAATTAAGGTTATACTAGTACAGTTCCCGCACCATTGCGCGGTTTATTTTTAAATCATAATAATATGATAAATTAATATTGTAAAATTTTAATAAAAATTAGTATAAAATTAAAAATGTATAATTTTATTGGTTGAAAAAAAAATACAATTAATGTAAACCATTTAGGGTTGGTTAAGCTGGAAATGACCTGTGAGAAGTACCCAAAGGTCCCCGGTTCGAATTCCGTCTCAAGTGGCCAATGGAGGGTTTACCTAGTTTTTAACTCAAGGGCTCATGGGATCATTCGGGTGCAAGTAGCAGAACCCGGATACCCAAGTAAATTAAAAAAACTATAATAAATGTAATGATAACATCTCATTAAAAATGATATAAACCCCTTGGGTAGAAAATATAGAATATATTGAGGAAAAAACTATAATTAATGTGATGATGTCACATCTTCAAACTTACTTTTCATTAAAATTATATATTAACATTAATATTAATATTAATTCAATATTTTACATTGAACCACTGGTAAGAAAATGGATTTTATAATGAATTGAAAAAAAATGATCAAAAAATCTTTGCATAAGGAGGCGACATGTGGTAGTAGGATTATAGGTTTAATATTCAATTTGTAGAAATGAAGCAATTTTATTAATTTAAAACAAAAGACAACTTTTATTATTTTATTTAACATGTTAATTTTTATTTTATTTTCTCAAAAACTAAATAGGTTAGAAGTTGGGTAGATCTAGAAAGGAAGGTATTAAAATAAAATTCACGTATTTTCTTAAAATAATATGTTAAATGAAAACTTTAATCTATAATCGTTAAGCCATAATCATACTTTGGATAATTTAATAAGATCATTATATTTTGATGTATACAAACAAAAAATTTGATTTTTTTTATATTTATATAGATAAATTAATAAAATTTAATGGGTATATATATATATATATATATATATATATATATATATATATATATATATATATATATATATATATATATATATATATATATATATCTCCAATTATGCCTTAAGAATATTATCGAAAATTAAATAGAATAACCTATAATAAATTAAGATATATATAGAAATATTGAAATATATGGATAAATAATAAATAGGTTAATTGATTTATCCTAATTAATTAAATTATTAAGGAAATACACTTACCTAAAATAACTTGGCATAAAATGGTGACACTTGGCAAAATTGCTTCTCATTTAAAGTATAATATAGATATAGATTGTTAGTAAATATGTTAAGAATAAAAGAGAATGGAGGATTAAAAAAATAATGGAAAAAGGGAAAAGGAGAAATAAAAAAATGAAGGAAAAAATATTAATTGGTCAATATTCCTAAAACTCCTCTAAGATTGACACGTAAGCAAAGTCTTCTAAATTATGGTTATATATATAGATGTTTTGAATTAAGCTCAATAGTTAGTACATAAATGTGAGTTAAGCCTAATGGTTATATTAGATTGAATTCAATGTTTTGAATTAAGCCCAATTGTTAGTAAATATGTTAAGAATAAAAGAGAATGGAGGATTAAAAAAAATTAATGGAAAAAAGGGAAAAGGAGAAATAAAAAAAGAAGGAAAAAAAATTAATTGGTCAATATTCCTAAAACTCCTCTAAGATTGACACGTAAGCAAAGTCTTCTTAATTAAGGGTATATATAGATATCCTATAAGCTCACAGTGTAACTCTCAAAGGCTTTGAAATGAAATAACAAACTCTTGAGCGCTAGCAGAGAGTACAGTTGGAAGACAGATCTCGCTTGAATGAATGAAAGCTTGTGTTCAACTGGTGTGTTCTGTCTTCTTCTTCCTTTCCTTTATATAGAAGCAACATGGCGCCTAAGGATCTTCAACAACGGCTAGTTCGGATCATGGCGCGCCCAAGGATCTTCTATGAGGCAACACTTCATCATACAATTGCACGAATCCATTGAAGAGTGTCTGGGGGACATTATATATATTCACACTTCAGGCTCATAAGTCTGCTTACAAAGGACAACTGAGTATGTGAAGTACAACCTGAAAACACTAGTTCATCAGCGACTCTGAGCACTTCTGCAAATTGCGTTGCTAAGAGATTAGCATCCTCTGTCATCATGTCTTCACCACCACCATGATCAGCTTCTTGGAATTCAACATCATTTCCATCATTATTAAACCATGGAGGAGGAACAAAGCTCGGACCTGAAATTTCAAACCCCATCGACTTCTTGTAATTCATCATCATTTCAATCGAACATTAAACGTACAATATATGATATAAAGTTCGAGCCTGCAATGTCAAACACCATCCTTTGTTCCCCCGTTAAGTGATCATACATAGACGGATGATTCTGATTTGGAGGCGCAATAGTTTCACCATGTGCTGTCCATCGATGATAATCACTCATAAACCCACGATGATATAAATGATTCTTAACCTCATCTATTATGTACCATTTACAGTTAGTGCATCGCCAACATGGACATTTAATCTTGCCTTCATCGACATAAAGTGGATGCTCCAATGCAAATTTTATAAACTCATCCACCCCTTGAAAAAATTGATCATTTAATCCTTCATCCATATTGCACTTTACCAATTTTTGTACATATATATATATATATATATATATATATATATATATATATATATATATATATATATATATATATATATATATATAGGGAATTGCACAAGGTAACCCAAAAACCGAAAAGTGTTGCAAGGTTAACCCAACCCGGAATAAAATGGGGTGAAACCGGTTATCCGGCAAACCTGCCCAGCAGGTAACAGGTTGGGAAAGTGGGGGCCAACCGTGACACCTCAGCGAGGGAGAGAAAAGGAAGGCGAGAGAGAGAAAAGGAAGGAGAGAGAGAGAGAGAGACGTCCAGGAAGGAGAGAGAGAGAGACGTCCATTGAGAGGAGAGAGGCAAGAGAGGGAGCTTTTGAGTTTGATTAGACAAAGAGAGAGAAAGCTAATTGAGTTTGACAGGGACTCTCTCAACAGTCCGGGGAAGGAAAATTCCCGCCTAAAATTTGCGCCAAAAAATCCTGAAGAGGAAGAGGAGGGAGGAGGGAAGAGGGGGAGAGTATATAAGCATTGAAGCTCCACCTCAGTCCAATGATTATTCCACATTAATGCACTGCAGTAGGAGAATTAAAAGGAGGAAGGAGAAGCGCCGGCAAAGAGTGAAGGAGGAGGGTTGGTGGCCAATGATATGGGGATCTATATAAGGATATGGGAGGGAATGATGGGGGTGGCATTTAATGGGTACCAGGTGGAAAAAAATCTGAAGATTCACAGAGTAGCCAATGTAGAAGAAGCAAGTGGGCCGGGGTTTATCTTACAGTTGAAACGTTACGAGTTAATATTAACTGGACAACCGGGAGAGCACAACGTGACAACCAACAGCAAACAACGTGACAGCTGGTGGAATAGACTGGACCGAGTTTCGACCGCCTGCAGATACAAAATGGGTAAGTAGTCTCTCAAGGAAGATGACGAGAAAAAAAACTTTGCTACAGCTTAATCTAAGCTTAATGTATCCCCTCTCTATGTAAATGAACAGGGGAGAAGACAATCGTATGTCTGACTGTGGTGTTCGGAGGATGGTGGGCTTGCGAAGAAGGCGGTTGGGTCTTCAAGGGGTCACGGAGCCAGAAGGCTCTGCTGGTGGATGAACGTATAGACTACGTTGCACTAAAGAAACTCGTGATGGAAAAGTTTAACGTCGATGGGAGAAGGCATGAGGTGGAGCTCACATATGGGAAGCTGAAGAAGGGCGGGTGCAGGCCATACGCAATAGGAGATGACGAAGACCTGTAGGCCTTCAAGTTTGTAAACGGACTCACTGGAGAACGATCGTGGCATGTCGACCTCCATGTCTCCCTGCGAACCAAGCTATGTGGCAGCACTGTGGCACCTACACAAGGATCGTCAACGGGTGGCTCCGGAGGGTGGGGTATCTCAGTGGAGGGAGGTGAGGAATTTATACTGCCATTAACTGGGCCGCCTGTTACCCAAGAAGATCACGCACATACGGGCATCCAATTGGCTGGTGGTGAAGAAGACGCAGTCCTGGTAGCCGGATGTGTCCAGGCAAAACAAACTGGCGTCCAGTTAGATGCCCATTGCGTCCAGTTAGAAAACGAATGTGTCCAGTTACATAATAGTACCGACGAGTACGGGCGACATGAGGAGTTGGAGTTCGAGTTGCGAAAGAAGGCAAAGAAAGCCGAGGAAATAAGACGTGGGAAGCAAGTCATTTCTGTCAGCAGTGATCCGGAAGATGAAGTTATTCCACCGGGTGGAGATGGAAGGGTGCCCATTGACATCGGGAGCTCCTCAGACGACGATGAGGTACTACCAAATGCGGTGAAGATGGAGCTCGGGTGCGCAGTTCCGACCAAGTCGTGGTCATGGGATACTGAGGCCGAGCAGGCTGTGAGGGAAATAGAGGAAGCATACGCACGCTGAAAACAGAAGTTGGGACCGAATACGGAGGGCGTGGAAAGTGAACCAATGGTTGCGGTGAACCCATTGGGTCCCCGTCAGCACACGGGTGAGCTCCGGGAGGGAAAAGTGTTTCGGTCGAAGGAGGAGGTCCAACAGACAATCAAGTGGGCGGCCCTATCTATGTGTTTCACGACCAAGGTGAACAAGTCGACGAAGAGCTTGTATGTTGTGCGCTGCGGTGGTCCCAATTGCATGTGGCTTTGTCGGGTTTCCACATACAAGAAAACGCGGATTTGGATTATCTCCAAGCTTGTGGACGAGCACACGTGCGACCTGACCGACATGATGACACAAAAGCGTCGTGCGACATACACCCAGGTTGGGCAACACATAGTGGACAGGTATCTCCTTCGCTCTAACCAACCGAAATGGACAGTATGTTGTTTATAACTGGACGCCTGTTAAATATAACTGGACAGGAAATGTTATAAAACTGGACAGGTACTTCGATAAACACTAACCCAATGCGCCTGTCCATGTGCAGTTTCGTTGGTTCGAAGAAGGCCCTTGTGCCGGAGCAAGTGCAGGCTCTGACGAAATCCCAGCTGGGGGTGCCGTCCAGTTACTGGAAGGCGCGGCGAGCCGCCATCAAGGTGAGGGACACCACCTACGGGACAGACGAGGAAAGCTACCAGAGGATGTACTCGTACATGCACATGCTGGAGCAGTCCAACCCTGAACACAAAATCTTAAACCCATGCACACAACAACTTTCTCGTCCGCCTTGATGGCGCGGCGAGCCGCCATCAAGGCGAGGGACACCACCAGCTCTCATGCTCCTTTCTCGTCCACAGCTAGCGTTGCAGGACGTAGTGCACCAGTTGGGCTGAGAACTGGACACGGGAACCAAGCCTCGCAATGGCGGCCAACGGGCTTGCCATCAACTTCTTCCAGTCCCCCTCGCTTAGGTAGTTGTCCAGGTTTGCAAGTATTGCCGGCCGCCCGTACTGGTTTACACGGCCCTTGTAGTGCTGGTCCTCGGGGACCGCATAGATGGTCTGCAAAAATAACGCACAACTGTCACTCGCACATCGACACGACTATATTCCTTTGATCAAGACTATGCACACCGTACCTCGCCTGTTGTCTGTGAATGGGGAACTCTTCTTACAGACCCGGAAGTCGTCATGTTCGCCTGTCCTTGATATCCTGCGAAATTGGGAAGCAAAACCGTAGGACTATCAACAAACATGACAACAAATGTAATAAACATGACATTTTACTAGTAAAAACATGACAGTAAATGTTCTAAACATGACATTTCACTAGTAAAAACATGACATAATCCAAACATGAGATGTAGGACTATCAACAAACATGACAGCAAATGTAATAAACATGACATTTCACTAGTAAAAACATGACAGTAAATGTTCTAAACATGACATTTTACTAGTAAAAACATGACATAATCCAAACATGAGATGTACTCAAGTCTCCCCTGAACTCAGTCCAATGTTGGAAGGCATCTCAAAAGTAAACATCTCGAACTCCCCAATTTCCCCAATTCCCCCAAAACCCCCAAATCTTCCAATGTCGATAATTCCCCCAAATCCCCCAATTTCTCCATCCGGCTAATTATTGTTGTCCCCCAATTTATCCATTTAACCCCAGCCAATGTTGAAGACCAATTGTTATTTTCCCCCAATTTCCTTTCTATCCCCCTCGTCAATTTCCTTTCGGAAATTTTCCAGCCCTTCATGTGTACATGCCGATGGTTGAAATTCACATGACAGAGGGAACCTCATATACCTTTGCGCAACTTACTTGATTTCTACATTCCAAACAATGGCAAACACATTTGGATCTGAAACTACAGTTCTCGCCCTAATATTGTGTTCAATCGGAAAGAATTCGGGGGCTTTAGGGTTTAGCCTTTACTTACTTGTTGTCGTCACTTGTGTGCAGGGGCGTTAGGGCTTGATATCCGCTTCTTCGTCGTCTCCTCTACCGCCTTGCTCTACTTCTTCTTCGAAACCCTTCCGCTTCTTCCTTCGGTTTTCAAAGTTTGAAATGTATGAGAGAGATGAGAGAGATGTATGAGAGAGATGGAGAAACAATCGGGCTCAACTACCCCTTAATAACCCACTCTCCTAGACGGTTGAGGTGACAGTTTTTTTAAAAACTGTCAACTCTCTCCCCATCAACACGCCTCCCTCTCTCTCCTCCATCAATGCAACCGGTGCCTACCCTTTGTGTAACCGGTTGGGATGCAAAATTAAAATAATTTGGCCTACCCTTTTGCAAATACTATGGAGAAGGGATAGAGAGGGCAACACAACCGGTTTTTTAGGTTAGTTTTGCAAATTGGCCTATATATATATATATATATATATATATGTATGTATGTATGTATGTATGTATGTATGTATGTATGTATGTATGTATGTATGTATGTATGTATGTATGTATGTATGTATGTATGTATGTATGTATGTATGTATGTATGTATGTGTGTGTGTGTACAAATACATAATGAATATTAAAAATACAATATTATAAAATTCTAAATGGGTGGACTAATTAAATAATATATTAAAACCAATTGAGATATAAATAACCATGAACACAAAACCTTAAACCCATGCCCACAACAACTTATATTACTATTAAAAGTTCAAACATTTTAAAAAGTAAATACATATTCCATATAAACACAATCCATAAACACAAAGTCCATAAATTTCAAAGTCCATTACTATTCAAAGTCCATAAATTTCCAAAATCAAACACAAAATCCATAACCACAACATTTTTTTTCTGATTATTAAATCTATACAACTAAGTAATTAATAAAATATATATCACATATATATCATATATATCTATACTGAAATATAAAATATAAAATATATAACATACCTCTCAACTTCAAATTTTCATCTCCCACTTGAAACTATAACCCTCCCATGTTCACTGTGAAGAAGACGACACTTGGACTATGCTAAGCGTTTCGCAGGGTGCTTTCACCATCAAAGTTAAAGTGGACAACTAGAAAAGTACGAATTGCATTAATGAACTCAATTGTAAATAGCAACGGCATTAGCCACGGATACGACCGTGGCTAATATTTGGGCTCCTTAATTCGTCCAGAGCTATTGTTTGAGCTTCCTTATTCATTGGGCTT
Organism: Persicaria maculosa; assembly: GCA_963922045.1. NCBI lineage: Eukaryota > Viridiplantae > Streptophyta > Magnoliopsida > Caryophyllales > Polygonaceae > Persicaria > Persicaria maculosa. The sequence goes on along the minus strand of OY998256.1, from coordinate 10,385,248 downwards.
TGACTACTAGTAATGGGTTGACCTTCTTTGGGCTTTGACTATCTCTGATAGTCAATTGGACCATGTTCAGCGTTTGGGCTCTTACATTTTATTTTTGGTGAGATTTTGTGATTTAAAATTATTGGGCTTTTTGGTGAGGCATCAACTAAGAATGGCCATGGTCATATTAGCATCGAATCCAGCCACGGATATAGCCACGACATATGTTTCGTGGCCATTGGCCACGAATGAAGGGTACGTGCCTCATTTCCTTAGCAACGGGTATAGCCACGGCTTTTTCATTTGTGGTCGCTGGCAACGAAAGCACGACATGCTTGTTATTTTCATAGCCACGGGGTGTCAATTGTGGCTAACGCCGTGGCTAACAACCATGAATTTAGCCACGCCAATAATGCTCGTGGCTAAAATCCACGACTTTTTGGACACGAATTTATGTCAGCACCCCCAGCCACGGATATAGCCACGAAATATTTCACTCTCCGCCTAAATAGTGACGACATGTTAGCCACAACCTTATGACATCCCACCCTGGATCACTTGGCTCAGGACTACACAACCGGAACAAGAGATGAGCTTCCGTCCTCAAACCAAGCTCATGCTAACTCGCCACTATCCACCTTGAACTCGGCTTGCACTCGACACACACTCGGTATGGACCCTTGTCGAGTGAATCCCCACATGAGTCGAGTGGGCCTAGGAACTTGGCCGAGTGTCTCTTGTTGGGCCGAATTATTTTATGTCCTTAATTAATTAGTTGTTATTTTATGCAATTAGATTAATAATGTACAAGATTATATCTCCTCTAGATATATCTTCTCCCCTAAGCTTTAGAATTATATCTTCTTAGGTTTACTTTATCTTTAGGTTATTTTGATCTATCTTTATCAACCTAAATTCTATCTTGCATGATTAGAATTGGTTGTTAGTTTTCTATTTAAACAGTGTAGTTCCCTTTGAATTAAATCAGATTAAATAGAAGTGAGGAACCCCTTTATGAATTAAACAATGTAGCTCCCGACACCTCGGCTCTCGCTCTCGTCCCAGCGGCATCGCTCGCGGAACCCTCGCGTCTTCTCTCGTAAGCACTCGGAACCCTCGGAATCGCTCGCAGCGCTCGCCCTCGTTCGCCAGTCTTCACTCGCAGATCATTCAGCTTCGCTCCCAGCGAGTACTCCCGACTCCTCGCGTCTGGCCTCCACTCCCAGCGAGCAAGGTCCCTAAGACGCCCCTGCTTCCGCGCACCCCGGATCTTCCTCGCGCGCACCCAGTCCCCCGCTTCTCTCTTTTGTCGCTTTTGTTTAGTTTAAATTTAATTAAGTTATTTCCGTCACTATAATTAGTTACTTAATTAGTTTACTTAATTGTTCAATCAGGAGATATTGGAAGAGCCTTGCAAAATCGGGCAAATATACAGCATGTGTCTTGATCTTGAGCCCGCATGCGAAGGATCGGGTATCCCAAACGTATCAAGTGGTATCGGATTTCAGGTGTATGCAAGCTCTTTACTCTTTTGATTCGTTAATTGAGTGATTTATTTTCGTGCCTTATTTTTCACCATTCCCGCTGCATAAAAATTGAATCCTTATTATTCACCCTATAAAATTGGCACTTTATTTTAATTCTTTCTTGTTTGGATCTTTAATTTGGAAGATATTGAGTTCTTGATTGCAAGTTTTGATCTTTTATTCCTTTTTGCTACATATCATGCCTATGAATGTGATTCTTAGATTTAAGCATTATATGAACTTCCACCACTAAAGAACCCTAATTTTTTCAGATTTCTAGCCTATTTCCCTTATTTCTTTATTTTTGCTTCCTTTAAGATCATCGTAGCTTAGTTAATTTTTATTTTCTTTTGTTCTCTCAGTCTGTCGCATTACTGCAGTACCTTTACAGCAGCTATTTCGTAGCCTAAAAAAAAATTCGAGAGCAAAATTCAAAAAAAAAAGAGAAAAGAATAGCATACCTTGCATTGTTGAGTTAGTAACTCTTACATTCTGTTATTTCTTTTTGCTACATGTTAGATGATCTGATTGGTTTCAAGCATTACAAAAGAACACTACCTTGTGTGATTTTGTGTTGTGCCGACACAGGAGCCTTGGTCACACCCCTCTTTTTTCTGAACCGTGTTGCAACCGTCAGATAATAGTTGACGGAGTGTGTGCACTTGCTTACCCTTGTGATTGCATTGCTTATACCATCACTTGTTCGATTATTATTGCATTGTATCACATTGAATTCTTTTTCGTTCACAATAGCCGCTTGTTTATACTTGCTATCCTTGATATCCGACTTATGGCTGATTTAAATTGCAACTTTGATCTTTACTTGATGTCTTCAATATTGCAAAATTCTGTGTCCAGGGGAATTGCTTGAATATAGTGCCTTGTTTTCTGGCCTCTTTGATTTCTAAAATTGAATCACTCTTAGGAATCAATAGGGCTTGCATTACTTGGTTTCTGGTCTTTGCTCCGTTTACTTGTTTCTCTTCTGATATTGTAGGAACATGTCTAACGACAATAACCCCAATCCTTCCCCTACCCCTCCTACGCCACTTACTATCGCCGACGTTCGGTCCCTCTTTCAAGAGGAAATGGCCCAATGGAACAATCGCTGGGTCGTGGAAAGGATGAAGGACCGTCCTGATTTCGCTGCTCAAATCGAGGAGTTGAAACAGAAAGAGGCTTCTGGATCTACACCTCCCTCAAGTAGTAAGCCGCCTCCTTCAGGAAATACTCCCCCTACAGGTAATACACCTCCATCAGGGGAAACCCACCCTTCAGGTAATACCCCTCCGTCAGGTAATACCCCCCCTTCTGGTAATCCACCCCCATCTGGTCAATTACATTTTAAGCTTAAGTCTGCTACTCCTAACCCTTTTAGTAGAGATAATGATAACGATCATCTAGTGGGCTTCAGTGGTAACCAAGATCGCCGAGATCACACACCCCCTCGGCATTACCAGTAGGGCCGCCCACATCAGCAGCATCAATAACACACAAATCCGTTGTCCATCAGATCTTACTGGGATGACAGTCACAGCAACGCTGATCTGCGTGACATGCCCCACTTGGAGGACGCATACTAAGAGATAGATCCTAACTTTGATGATTTACCCCTGAAGAGTCTATAAGGCGATGAATAATACTCTAGAAGGGGGGGGGGGGGATGAATAGAGTATGGACGATTTTCGCAACAATAGAAATTTACTACAACTTGTCAAGACCTTGATATAGGCTATCAGAACTTGACAAAGTAAAATCGAATATGACAATGTAAATGCGGAATATAAAAGATGAACACACGAATTGTTAACGAGGTTCGGCACCAACTTGCCTACGTCCCCGCCTAGGATTATCCAATCCGTAGGATTCAAACACTTCTTATTTCACTTCTTTTGAGCCTAGAACTTCCTAGAGAAACTTCCCTTTCTCTATACAAAGCCTTACCACTTCTATTCTAGCTCTCAACCTTACAAGTGAAATAAAATCTCACACCACACACTAAGTGTGCTTTGATCGAGTATGAAAACTCCAAGTGTAAATTGAATGACTTGTACAATAAGTGCTAGTGTTTCTCTCAACTCTTAAACAATGATCACCAACTCGGATTTAGGAGAATGTAAGAGAAACTTGACGAATGCTTTAGGATGCTATGAGTGCTTGAGTACTTGCTTGGTTAGTTCCTATCCTTCTTAGCCTTCGTCTTTTTATAGTCGGAACACTTGTAGAGTTTCTTGGAGGGAGAACCGTTTGAATTTCAAATTCTTTCCAAGACATTTGAATTCCTTCCAAAAATGATCCTTTGTGTGCCTTCCAAGATGTTCCTTCGACTTTCTTCATGATCAAGTATGATCAATTAGAGATCGGTTCTTTCCTTGTATGAAAAAGTGAAATCATGAAAGAACATGCATAATGTATCTAGTACATAAAATGGGTTAGATGAGAGACTCATATATAAATCGATAAAGCCCAAATCACATCTCACAGCCCAATATAAAACCCATTATAGTTTAGGCCCAAAAAGGTTGGCCTCGAATTCTTTCCTGTAAGAGAACAAGTCAGAATAGAGAAATGCATAAGTGATCAAACATTTTAGTCTGGGTTTCAAGACCTTGAAACCCAGCCTTTTGTCTTTCATCATCCTTTAGATCACATGTACGTTAGTTCTCAAGATCTTACAATCAAGGTAGAGTCCATACCTTGTTTCTTTCAAACTCATTTAGCTCATTTAGCATGGCAGTGATCCAGTCCGAGTCCTTGAGTGCTTCAGCTGGGGTTTTTGGTTCTACAAGAGAGACAAAAGCATAGAAAGCACAAAGATTCTTTAATCTAGATCGAGTTTGTACCCCAGATGATGGATCTGATATGATATCTTGAGCTGAGTGTGAAGAGGCATGTTTTAATTTTCGTAGCTTTGGACCCTGATTGTTTGAGATAGTAGCAGGTCTCTCTTCAAGGTCTTGAGAGATAATTTGAGTGTTGGATTTTTCAACGACTGAATCCTGATTCTGTAGTCCCTTCTCAAGGTCTTGAGATAGCTCGTTGGTATCTAGGATTTGTTCTTGCATGTTTCTTTCTTGGTCCTGCTTATTTTCAGCCTTGTCCTCTTCTTCTCCATCCGAATCATGATGATTTAGATTGAGATCTGCAAAACCTTCACTCAACACACCATTGTTGCTTTCGTCGAATACCACATGGATACTCTCCTCAACAATTTTGGTGCGCTTGTTATAAACTCTATAAGCTTTGCTAATAGTAGAATAACCAAGGAAGATACCTTCATCACTACTTGCATCAAATTTCCCAAGATTATCTTTGCCATTGTTATGAACAAAGCAAGTGCATCCAAAGGGTTTGAAGTAGGAAATGCTAGGCTTTCTTCCTTTGAAAAGTTCATAAGGAGTCTTTTTCAAAATGGGACGAATTAAGCATCGATTCCAAATGTAGTTGGCTGTATTAACAGCCTCAGCCCAGTAGATTTTTGGCAAACCATTTTCCAAAAGCATTGTCCTAGACATGTCCTCCAAAGTGCGGTTCTTTCGTTCCACAACTCCGTTTTGTTGAGGAGTTCTAGTTGCTGAAAAGTTGTGTGAAATTCCATATTTAGCACAGAACAAATCAAATTTAAGTTGATCAAATTCTCTACCATGATCACTCCTAATGGAGACAATAGGTATGTTTTTCAAGGTCTGCAACTCTTTGCAAAGTTTAGAAAACTCGAGCAAAGCCTCTGATTTTTCTCTTAAAAAAGAGATCCATGTAAAACGAGAGAAATCATCAATAATAACCAAGATGTATTGTTTACCCTTTGGAGATTTGACACGCATAGGTCCACACAAGTCCATATGTAACAACTCCAGAGGGCGAGAGGAACTTACAACCTTTTTAGGTTTGAAGGAACTGCGTGTCTGTTTGCCTCTTGTGCATGCATTGCATAGATCTTCTTTCATGAAGTTTAGATCATGCAATCCTCTCAGAAGATCTCTTGTTTTGAGCTTATTGAGGGTGTGCATGCTTACATTACCTAGTCTTCTATGCCATAGGCTGGAGTCTTCTGTCAAGACCTTGAGACACTTGAGTTTTGTACCTGTAATATGATTAGCATTTACAACATAAGTGTTGTTGTGCCTGTGAGCAGTGAGCATTAGATCATCAGTCTCTTCATTCCTGACTTCACACTTGTGTCTGTCAAAGCCAACTTTGTTTCCTTTGTCACACAACTGAGAGACACTTAAGAGGTTATACTTTAATCCATCAACAAGATAAACATCCTTAATGCAACTTTCTGAATTACCAATATTACCAATACCAATAATGTTGCACTTCCCTTTATCACCAAGAGTAATTGTTCCAGTGGTTTGTTCCTTAAGATCTTGAAATAGAGATTTCTTTCCACTCATGTGTCGTGAGCATCTACTGTCCATTATCCATTTTGGCTCTTTGCTCTTGATGATATCCTGCAATACCAACATCAACCTTTCCAGCTAGACCAATACATAGTTTTAGATTCATAATGAGGATAGACCATGTTGGATAGTCTTGTCCATTTAGGAACCCAAACTTGTTTTATCTGTTCATTAAGTCGAACTGGAAATGTATTTCTAATGATGTAGGGATCGTTTCTCCTATATGGACAAGTTTCTCTAACATGCCCTTTCTTACAACAATGGAAACAAGTAGGTGAACGCCAATAGCCTTTATCTTTAACAAAAGTGGTACTAGGTTTCTTTGGAAAATTCTTGTTGTATCCAATACCACTTCTATTAATAGAGAGTTGTTGTTCACCCAACATCTTATCAAGATTAGCTTTAGATCTGGTGAATTGTATGAGTGAAGTCTGCTGGTCTTGACACTTATCGGTTAGCTTTGCCTTCTCTTTCTCTAAATCCTCATTACGATTCTTTAGAGAGGAGAGGCTTTGCCTGAGATCAGAATTTTCTGAGCTCAAGGTCTTGACTTTAATGTCAAGGGCCGTCCGAGATGTTTCAAGATTTTTCATTTCCAGCGACATATCACTAATACATTTCTGTTGATCTATCAGCTTTTCCTTCAAGGTGTTGATTTCACTGTTGTAAGCATCTTCATTAGAAATCATATTTCTTAGGACTTCAGAAAGAACATCGGGAGGACTAGACATTAGATTTCTTACCACTTGTTCAAGGTCTTGAGTCTGTGATCCTTCGTGTTCAGCCATAAGACAGAGATTAGCCTGTTCTTTTTCGGTGTCTGAGTCACATGATGAATCTGAGTCACTCCAGGTTGCAAGCATAGCCTTTTTCTTTTGTTCATATTTCTTGAACTTATTTCTCTTCTTCATAGGGCACTCCTTCACGAGATGGTCTGTCTCGCCACACTCAAAACATGTTAGCACTTTTGGCTTCTTTGACATGTTGGGAGACTTACTTTTGAACCTGGATGAATCAGTATTTTCACGGTTGGAAAATTGTTTTTTCATCTTCAGAATTCGAGCTAATCCCCGTGTGATGAGAGCAAAGGGATCATCTTCGTCGTCTGATTCATCACTCTCAGATTGTGAGTGATCTTTCTTAGCTTTGAGAGCAAGGTTCTTTGCTGTTGAGGGTACTTCTCCGTCTTCCTCGTTTAATATCATCTCATGAGTAATAAGTTTTCCGAGAAGATCATCTAATGGTAGTGTAGAGAGATCTTGAGCTTCCTCAATTGCAGTAACCTTGGGACCCCACTTGGTTTTTGGAAAGCTCCTTAGAACCTTTCGAACCTTTTCTGGGTTGGAGAAGGTTTTTCCAAGTGAGTCGAGGTTGTTTACAATTTGAGTGAATCTCGTAAACATCTCCTTTACTGTCTCATCAGGATTCATTTTGAAAAGTTCGTATTGCCTGAGGAAGATGTTAATCTTACTCTCTTTGACTTGACTTGTGCCCTCATAAGTGACTATAAGCTTGTCCCAAATTTCCTTGGCACTTTTGCAAGCCGAGACACGATTAAACTCATTAGCATCGAGAGCGCAATATAGTAGATTCATAGCTTTGTAGTTCTTAGCAATGTTCTCAAGATCAGTCTGATCGTAATCAGACTCAGTTTTATCAACTTGCTTTCCATCGACAGTCTTTTTAGGAACGTGTGGTCCATTCTTGACCAGGCCCCATAGCTCAAGGTCTTGATCAATGATGAACATTTGCATCAGTGATCTCCAGTGGACAAAGTTATTGCCACAGAAAAGTGGAGGTCTATTGGTTGACCTTCCTTGAGCAAAACCTCCATCGCCTATGGTATACATGCTGAAAACTCACAAGATTGTTAAATCAAAACAGTGAGCCAAGCTCTGATACCAATTGAAGAGTCTATAAGGCGTTGAATAATACTCTAGAAGGGGGGGGGGGGGATGAATAGAGTATGGACGATTTTCGCAACAATAGAAATTTACTGCAACTTGTCAAGACCTTGATATAGGCTATCAGAACTTGACAAAGTAAAATCGAATATGACAATGTAAATGCGGAATATAAAAGATGAACACACGAATTGTTAACGAGGTTTGGCACCAACTTGCCTACGTCCCCGCCTAGGATTATCCAATCCGTAGGATTCAAACACTTCTTATTTCACTTCTTTTGAGCCTAGAACTTCCTAGAGAAACTTCCCTTTCTCTATACAAAGCCTTACCGCTTCTATTCTAACTCTCAACCTTACAAGTGAAATAAAAGCTCACACCACACACTAAGTGTGCTTTGATCGAGTATGAAAACTCCAAGTGTAAATTGAATGACTTGTACAATAAGTGCTAGTGTTTCTCTCAACTCTTAAACAATGATCACCAACTCGGATTTAGGAGAATGTAAGAGAAACTTGACGAATGCTTTAGGATGCTATGAGTGCTTGAGTACTTGCTTGGTTAGTTCCCATCCTTCTTAACCTTCGTCTTTTTATAGTCGGAACACTTGTAGAGTTTCTTGGAGGGAGAACCGTTTGAATTTCAAATTCTTTCCAAGACATTTGAATTCCTTCCAAAAATGATCCTTTGTGTGCCTTCCAAGATGTTCCTTCGACTTTCTTCATGATCAAGTATGATCAATTAGAGATCGGCTCTTTCCTTGTATGAAAAAGTGAAATCATGAAAGAACATGCATAATGTATCTAGTACATAAAATGGGTTAGATGAGAGACTCATATATAAATCGATAAAGCCCAAATCACATCTCACAGCCCAATATAAAACCCATTATAGTTTAGGCCCAAAAAGGTTGGCCTCGAATTCTTTCCTGTAAGAGAACAAGTCAGAATAGAGAAATGCGTAAGTGATCAAACATTTTAGTCTGGGTTTCAAGACCTTGAAACCCAGCCTTTTGTCTTTCATCATCCTTTAGATCACATGTACGTTAGTTCTCAAGATCTTACAATCAAGGTGGAGTCTTCAACCCCCCCCCCCCCTAATTTTTGTCGTCCTAGATTTGATAATGCACAGGCTATCCAAAGGCGCGATGTTAAAATTAAGTTAGAAACTTTTGATGGTACCAATGATCCTGAATCTTATCTTGTTTGGGAAAATCATACCGACTATTTGCTTGAACATCTGCGCTATGAGGAAATAGAGAAGTTGGAAGTTGTTATATTACATCTGACAGGTATGGCTACTACAATTAAGGTCTAATGTGGCGGATCAAAACCGCCACATTAGGCCTAAAAACCGCCACAAAAGACCTATTGTGGCGGTTTTTACCCGCCTCTGTTGCTCGCGTTGCATAAGGTCTATTGTGGCGGTTTTAGAGCCTAATGTGGCGGTTTTTCACCAAGACAAACAACCGTCACAATAGGTAAGATAACCGCCACAAAAGAGTACCTATTGTGGCGGTTTTAGTTGAGCTATTGTAGCAGTTTCTTTGTCTAATGTGGCGGTTTTTTATTTGCAAAATAAAAAAAAAATACATGTTTATAGCCCGGATTCAGAAGACCCGGGCTAAAAAGTCCCAACGTTTTAAAAAAATATAATAGAATGCACCCTATTCTTTGGTGCATTCTAATAGTCTCACATTTCTTTTTTCATAGACCTGTATGTACCTACAATCAATCACATGTTTCTAAAAAAAAAATACAATCAATCACATATTAAACATGGAAAATTTCCCTCGAATTCAAAGAGATCTTCTGAAACAACTAAGAATACAAAATCCATAATAGTTGACAAGATACATGGTTAACATAAAATTGCAGAGAGTTGAACAATTTACTCCTTCAGCAATGTGGCTATCAGTAGATTGACCCCTTCGTGCTCTAACATGGATGGAGTCTTTTGGAGGCTCAATTGACTTTATTGTTTTTCTCAAAAGGTCTACCGCCACTGGCTAAACTTGCTTCTGTTCCAGGTTTAGAAACTTCAGATCCCAATAGTTTCATCTACTTGCCAACATGCTCTTTCTACAGCGAGCAAAATAATAGAAAATATCATTTTTTCATAAAGCAACAAACAAACTCAGAATCCGAACATAAATCCTAATTCCTATCCAAATCAGGATTTGTGAAAAGCTGAAAATCTATGAGAAGTTACAAGAATTTTTATATATTTTTAATGCCTTACCATGATTAAATCATCCAATAAAACATTTTTTAGTAAACCTGGCAAACAAATTATAGGGAAATATGTGTACAAGAACATCTAAAGTATTGTAAAGCTAAAGAGATCAACAAATGGAATATGCTTAAAGCACATAATGAAAGAAGAGTGTCTATATTTAATTAAAATTAAAATGTACCTGTTGTAGTTGGATTCCAACACCAAGAAAGTCACAGATAGATGAAGCAACCAGCATTGGACGACGACGAGTGAGTCAGATATAGGTCCAGAGCATGTACTAACCAAAGTTGCCCCAATAAGGGACACATATGGTGGGCTCTGATTGCAAGTTGAATTCCTTCTTTACGTATAAAAGAGCCCCTGTGGCAATAACACAAGGAAAACAACTTTCATCAGCTTCTATCAAGTCATCAACCACACATCACAATCATCATCATCATCATGTGTAATAAAGAAGTAACAATAACAATCAATCAACTTCAGAGTTGAAAGAAGGTGTATATCATGTATAGGGTATATACCAAAACTAAGTTATTTACACATTTGAAATATCAGCAATCCATTATGTATGTTTGCTATTGCAAATAGAAGTCTTAAAACACGACGAGCAGACTTACCTAGGTAGTGACTTACCTGAATTTGTCCATTGCCTTGAACTATTTGAGTATGTTAAAGATAGCACTGTTTAGAAGAGCTAGCATCTGGCCTATTCAACAAATGATCTCTTAGAGCATACAATAAACATAAGCAGCTCTAAACATTCTCCAGAATTTTTAAAAAACACATACCACTAAACATTCTCCAGAATGTTGACCAAGCAGCTCTAGTGGAAAACAATAATTCAGCCAACGATGAAGGAGTTAGAAGGCCATGTGAATTCCCTGAAGGCATATAACCAGTTTCAGTTTCCTTGATGCACATTGCAGCAGGAGGCCAAGCATTGGTTTCTCCTATAAAATATGAAGATAAATTTAATTACATATAGAGAAGCAAGTAAAACAAGATTCAGTTCCTATAAAGGAAAAAACAGATCAACAAACACCAACCATTGCCACTAAATTCACACTGCATGTTACTGAAATATTGTGACAGATTTGAAAGAGCATCAGGGATCACCTGTCACAGCAAAAACATATGGCAGTCAGGAAGCAAAATGCACAACATTGTTTAACGTAATAGCTTCACTTTCTAGTAGTTTCTATACGACAATCAGCATATAAATGAACTTACCGGGGCCTGCCCTACTCCAAAAGGAAAGAGCAGCACCAACTCCAAAGGCACTACGTGACCTCAATCTATCACATTGATCCCTTGAGGAACGTTGTTCAGACTGTGGCTAATTTGTATCTGCTGGATCACCTCTAGCAGGCATCCTTCCAAGGCTCTCAAGTCCGAATTCCTTTATCGAAAAATGAAATATCTACCCTTAGATTTCAAAGGGAGAATGCAAATGATGGCTGAATGAAAACAAATCGGAAACCAGAAAAGGGGGAAGTAGAGGATCATTATGATAGGATCAAACTTGAGATAATTAATATGAACTTTGATATTTTACCCTCAAGACAGTCCCTTCAGCAAAACTTCCTGGACTAGTGATTCCAAATTTCCAATAGAACCAATAACAGTTGAGAGTATATGTAGAACAAGGAAAAGACAGCTGAGATAATACACTAGATTGATTTGCATTATAAAAAAAGTTCTTCCTACTCTAAGTAGAACTACAAAGTGACAGCTGGAATTTAAAAACACAGCAAGGAAAGAACACCAAAAAGGTTCACAACAAAAATTGAATGCTCATAAAATGAATCAAACAAACAAGATTCATCTACCTCACTAAGAGTCAAGCATATATTGTAGATAGACTAATAGTCACCCAAGGAACAACAACACTTAGTACTTCTAGCCAGATGATCAAGATATGTTGGGAGTACGTAGTCTGATTGGTCACAAGTGAAAGATGAAGTCATTGCTGAGGTGAGCAAGTCAACTCAAGGAATGTGGCATTCCATCACATGTAATTCAATTTGGCAGTTGGTTTGATTTAAATTGTCTAATACCTCAAGGTAACGGATAACACTATTCCAAGTGAACCATAGTGAGACTTTACAGGTAAAATAACTTCGATGTTTATCAGAGTAGTGATGCAAAAGTAAAAGTATGTTAATGATTTAGATAGTTATGAGGAAAGGAGAGCAAAAGTACATAATAAGGATGGAGAGCAGTATATACCGAGAACACAAAATTATAGCCCAACTCTAGAACAAAGCACAAGAAATCAATCCGTTTCTTGACTGAAAAAAATAGGATGTTGGTAGGGGGGCATCTCAGAATAAAACAACATGATTGTTGCTTATTTTATAGTATTGCATGAATTGAGTCTTGTGTACACCAGTGCATGAAAACAAGCTTTGTCGGTGTAACATATGAAGAAGAATGATAAACACAAAGCTATGTTGAATTTAGTTGTTACTTAAGAAAATTCTATTGAAAAAGACATCTATCTACTATTAGTCAAAATAAAAGACATTTATGATTAAATCTAGTGCGAACGAAACTTATGCCCAATCGAGTTTGAAACAAGCCACTCCTTTATGATTAATGTCTATCCTAATAGTACATTATATGCCCTGTACGACCCCCACCATGGACAAAACACAAGATCAGTTGAGAAAATGATCTTAAGAGGCTGCACAGATGTGCAGTTAAATTTAGCTGATTTTTATCTTGCTCAATCTATAAGAATGTTAAAATTTGCATACTTATGCAGTTGAATACACCACACTTAAGTGAAATTATTTCTTAGTTTGAGGATTCAATTCCCTCCCAATCAAAAATTGCTTGATAAAATAAGCAAAAACAATACTGAATAAACAAAGAGAGCAACTAAAACACGAAAATTGGAGGACAAAAACCCATAGAAATGAAGAAATGTTACCGATTTGAAGAGGTGTATGCGAAATCGGTTCAATTGGCAATATCCTACACCAAGACAGAAGCAACAGACATGTAAACCTTCACCAAGACAGAAGTGTCTCCAAACGGAAGCAGAAGCTGAAGTAGAGGTGGCTGGTGGAAGTGCTGGTGGCCGGAACTCGGGTGTGGTATCGAGTAGAGGGAGAGCAGCAATTGGGCGAAAAGGTGAAGTGGTGATGTGAGGGTGTCATGGGTTAGGGTACCGAGAGTGTCGGCATCCCGGAGATGGAGGATTCCAGTGGGTGAGCGAACGAGCAGCAACGTCGGAGACAGATAGCTGTGACGAGGAGGAAGGGAGCACGAAGATGGCGGTCCTTGGCCAGCAAGAGGGAACGGTTGATTTGAGTTTTAGGGTTTGAGATGACCCCTTTTCGCTTTAAGCAGATAGACAACTAAAATATAAAATATAAATAAAAAATGTGTTTTGGAAAAAACCGCTTCAGTAGGTTAAAAAACCGCCACAATAGGGTATTTAAAACCGCTGCAATAGGTAATATAGGGGTATATGGTAAAACCGCCACATGAACAGCCACAATAGCCTAAACCGCTTCAAAAACCGCCGCATTAGATTAACCGCCACAATAAAGTGCCACAATAGGGCTTAATTGTAGTAGCGCGCGGATCCGCACTCGTGAGATGCGTCGTCATCAAGGTAAGCAACCTGTTGAGACTTGGCCCCAACATCGCTATCTTCTGAAGAAACGACATGTGCCTGAGGAATACACGGAGACCATGAGGATGCACCTAGCTTCTTGCCGCCAAGGAGCTCGCTCACCCATGGAATACAGAGACGAGCTTGAACGACTCGCTCATCAGGCTAATGTTTATCTTATTGAACGTGCTTTATGTGCCCAATTTCTTGCTGGTCTTAATATCTCTATTAAAAATCCTTTGGCTATTCATTCTATTAGGGATATTAACACTTTGTCTCATAAAGCACAACTTCTGTATGAGCAGCAGCAGCTACGAAAAAGGACCAGATTTGAACAGACCTCCCAAGGTCGCAGGTTTGTCCATTTTAACTCTTTTGGTCAATCTAGATCTACTACTAACCCTTCTATGCAGCAAAAGGGAGTTTCCAATTCACCTCAACAGGGTTATCAGGTTGAAACTAGACAAGTTGATGCACCATCTAAGGAACGCACCAAAGGCATCCGCTGCTTCACTTGTGGTGGTTCAGGGCATGTCTTTCGCGAATGCCCTCAGAAAAGGAAGGTCCTTCTCAATGATTTGGGAGACCATTACTATAAGGAGGAGACTATGGAAGACCATGTAATTTCAAGTGAAGTGGAGGAGGACTAGCCGATTGAACCTAATGGAGAGATCGACACCAGCGAGTTCGACGACGTGCTCTGCCTTGTCAATCGACGGGTCCTACACATTTAGAAGTCTCCCATGGCTAATCAAAGGGAGAACATCTTCCACACAAAGTGTGTGGTTCGCGAGGCTACCTTAAGCGTCATCATCGACGGTGGGAGTTGCTGCAATCTCGTCAATGAAAAACTAGTGGATTTCCTCCATTTGACTACTACTCTTAGAGCTACTCACTATGGTCTAAATGGCATAACTGGTGATGGATCTGATATAATGGTCACCAAACAATGTTTAGTTTGTTTTTCTATTGAATCATATCATGATAAAGTGTTATGTGATGTTGCTAGAATGGATTGTAGTCATATCTTGCTAGGTTGTCCTTGGTTATATGATCGTTCTGTTATTCATGATGGTCATGCGAATAGATATGCCTTCACCTTTGATGGGAGGAGAGTTACTCTCCTACCCTTTTCGCCTCAAGCTGGTTTGAAGGAACGAGTTCGCAAGAAACAACAGCAGGACGCTCAAAAGGAGGGCCAAAGGAAGGAGAATCACCAAGGGAGCTCGGCACAACAAACCACACCCGCGGCCCAGACAACCGCACCCGTGACCTCCCCACCCGCCCCCGCGGCCCCCTCGGCGCCAGCCCCATCTTATTCCACTTCGCCTCAGCCCTCTTCTTCGTCGCTCAAGGGCTCTATTGAACGCCGCTCATTGGTCTCTCAACCACAGAAAGGGACCGTCACCTGGAATGCACATCGACCTCACATCCTATTGATAATGAAAGAGGTATTGTTAAATGTTGTGTATTTTTGTCATATTCCTGCACCTATTTCCGCTCTGTTGCAGGATTATCTAGATGTCCTTCTAGCTGATCTACCACAAGGATTGTCGCCTGTTCGAGGGATTGAGCATCAAATTGACTTCGTCCATGGCGCAGCCTTGCCTAATCGCGTCGCTTATAGAGCTAGTCCTGAGGAAACAAAGGAGCTGCAATGCCAAGTCATGGAGCTGATGGATAAGGGCATTGTTCGCAAAAGCCTCTCACCCTGTGCCATGCCTATCATCTTGGTTCCAAAGAAGGATGGCTCATGGCGCATGTGTGTTGATTGCCGCACAATCCACCAAATAACGGTTAAGTATCGTCGCCCTATTCCTCGCTTAGATGATATGCTTGATGAACTTCATGGTGCTTGTATTTTTTCTAAAATTGACCTTAGAAGTGGATATCATCAAATTAGGATGAAAGAGGGAGATGAATGGAAAACGGCTTTTAAAACTAAGTAGGGTGTATATGAATGGTTAGTAATGCCTTTTGGTTTAACAAATGCTCCTTCTACTTTTATGAGGCTTATGAACCATGTGCTTAGACGTTACTTAGGGAAATTTATCGTTGTATATTTTGACGATATATTAATCTATAGCAAGAACCCGCATGATCACCTTAGTCATTTAAAATTGGTATTTAATTGTCTTAGGAAAGAAAAGTTATATGCCAATTTAACGAAATGTTCTTTTGCATCCGAGTCTACCATTTTCCTTGGTTTTGTAGTGTCTGCATCTAGACTGAAGGTAGATGAAGAGAAGGTTTGAGCTATACAGGAGTGGTCCCAACCGCAGACTCCTACACACGTCCGCTCATTTTTGGGCTTTGCTAGCTTCTATCGACGCTTCGTCAAGGATTTCAACATTGTTGCCACCCCCTCCATGAGTTGACCAAGAAGGATCTGACATTTTGCTGGACTGACGCACATTAGAGGGCATTCGATGCTCTCAAGGATCGCCTCACCCATGCCCCAGTGCTGCAACTACCCGACTTCCAACAACCGTTCGAGCTCGAGTGTGATGCTTCTGGCACTGGCATTGGTGGAGTTCTTCTTCAACATAGGCGCCCCATTGCCTATTTTAGCGAGAAGTTGGGCCCCGCAGAGCTCAACTATTCTACCTACGACAAGGAGCTGTTTGCGCTGGTTCATTGCTTACAGACATGGCAACACTACCTCTGGCCTAAGGAGTTTGTGATTCATTCGGATCATGAAGCTCTGAAGTACCTCAAGGAACAAGCAGTGCTCAGCAGGCGACTTGCTCGATGGGTGGAGTTTCTGAAGACTTTTTCCTATGTGGTTCACCACAAGAAGGGAAAGGATAATGTCGTAGCAGACGCGCTATCACGCAGGTATGTCCTCCTAAACCATATGGATGCACATGTGTTGGGTTTTGCTTTAATAAAGAAATTGTATGCTTCTGATGATTTCTTTAAACATATATATATGCTCAATGTGTGTCCAAAGGTGAAGTTGATTCATATTTTCTTGATAATGTTTATTTGTTTAAGATGGGCAAGCTTTGTATCCCATCTTCTTCTATTCGCCGATTGTTAACTCAAGAAATTCATGAGTCTAGGGGACATGAGGGTTTTGAAAAAACCATAGCGGACTTAAAGAACATTACTTTTGGCCTAAAATGTCTAATTATGTGCTTAGATTTGTCAAAAGTTGTGTCACATGTGCTAAGGCTAAATCAAAATCTAATGCTAATGGTCTATATCAACCTTTACCTATTGCAAATGCACCCTATGAAGATGTATCTATGGATTTCATAGTTGGATTGCCTAGAACTTCTAAGGGTCATGATTCTATCTTCATTGTTGTAGACAAATTTTCAAAAATGGCTCATTTCATTCCTTGTCACAAAACTGATGATGTTATTCATGTTGCACACTTATTCTTTAAAGATGTTGTTCGCTTACATGGATTGCCTTTATTTATAGTTTCTGATCGTGACTCCAAATTCTTAAGCTGTTTTTGAAAAACTTTATGGTCTAAGTTGGGTACAAAATTGCTATTTTCTACTTCTTGTCACCCCCAAACTGATGGCCAAACTGAGGTTACAAATAGAACTCTTGGGGCTCTCCTTAGAGTCATGCTGCGAACTAACCTCCGGAGGTGGGAAGAATGCCTACCATTTGTTGAATTTGCATATAACAGGTCTAGGCACTCTGCAACTAAACAGACCCCCTTCGAAGTTTTATATGGTCGAAAGCCACTGACCCCAGTGGACAAGATGCATCGGCATCTCAAGGAAAAGGAGAGCATGGATGCAGCTAAGCAAGTGGACTTCATCAAGAGCTTGCATGAGCGTACCAAGGCGCAGCTGGAAAGGAAGATTGCGCAATACAAGGCAGCAAATGACAAGCATCGCAAGGATGTGCTGTTCAACGTTGGTGATCGAGTAAGGATGCATCTCAGGAAAGAAAGGGTTCAGCAACAACGGAAATCTAAGCTGGACCCTAGAGAAGATGGACCATTTCGAGTGGTTCAGAAGATGGGTCCCAATGCATACAAGCTGGATCTCCCTGCCGACAAGTACAATGTTAATTCTACCATCAACGTCGCCGATCTATCCTTGTTCATGCCTGACAATGACTCTGACGATGATTTGAGGACAAATCGAAATCAAGTGGAGGAGAATGATGCAGTTCAATTGTCGATGACTTCTGGTGACATTGAGGACAATATGAAGGTTCCGTTCGATGGTCCTATCACTCGTGCAAAGATGTCACGGCCGCGGCATATGTGCTGCGCACGCTGCAATGGCCGTTCTCCCATATCCCGCTGCAGCGGCCCTGGCTGCAGCCGCGGCATTCATGCTGCAGCCGCGGCATTCATGCTGCAGTCGCGGCATATTGTCTTTCATGGAAAATCTTTTTCGAATTTGCTCTTCTTGTCAATAGAAATGTTGTAGTTCTCTTAAAGAGATTTCCAACGCATGGTCATAATAGTCAATCGGACAACTGAGGCCTCCACAAAGTGCAAAACAAGTTCAGCATGTCTGGCGACAACTTCTGCAGACTTGTTCTTCGTTTAGATTCGCTTCTTCTTCTCAGAACCTCTTGAGATCTTCATGTAAGCTTCTTCGATCAACTATACATTCTCATCTGATGCGTCATCAACCCATGCCTCATCCTCGGATCCACAGTTACCTAAAATAATCAATAAAAGTGTGTAGATTCCAACTCCACTAACATAGAGAGCAAATATGCAAATTGTACTTAATCCATCCATGAAATGCATCTTAAGTAAGTTAAATGCAACCTATTATGCCTACCTAAATGCATGCTATCAAAGGGCCAAGAGAATTCAAGATGCAACCAAAGCCCTTCTTGTCCGTTACCAAGGAACGATGGAGCAAGGATTCATGCCACCCTGGATCACTTGGCTCAGGACTACACAACTGGAACAAGAGATGAGCTTCCGTCCTCAAACCAAGCTCATGCAAACTCACCACCACCCACCTTGAACTCGGCTTGCACTCGACACACACTCGGTATGGACACTTGTCGAGTGGATCCCCACATGTGTCGAGTGGGCCTAGGAACTTGGCCGAGTGTCTCTTGTTGGGCCGAATTATTTGATGTCCTTATTTAATTAGTTATTATTTTATGCAATTAGATTAATAATGTACAAGATTATATCTCCTCTAGATATATCTTGTCCCCTAAGCTTTAGAATTATATCTTCTTAGGTTTACTTTATCTTTAGGTTATTTTGATCCATCTTTATCAACCTAAATTCTATCTTGCATGATTAGAATTGGTTGTTAGTTTTCTATTTAAACAATGTAGTTCCCTTTGAATTAAATCAGATTGAATAGAATTGAGGAACCCCTTTATGGATTAAAGGGTTCTTCGATTTCAATCCAAAACCTTTATGCTCTTGTGTTCTATCCCCTTCGGCACATCATCACCTTACCTTTGTTTTTGATCGACAGACTCTCAACCAAACATAACCCTAATCCCGAAAGCGTCACAATCAAGGAACCTTGGTGCTTGGTGACGCTCGCGACCTCGCTCGCTCGCAGCGAGCGCTGTGCTCCCAGCATCTCGGCTCTCGCTCTCGCTCTCGTCCCAGTGGCATCGCTCGCGGAACCCTCGGTGTCTTCTCCCGCAAGCACTCGGAACCCTCAGAATCGCTCGCAGCGCTCGCCCTCGTTCGCCAGTCTTCGCTCGCGGATCATTCGGCTTCGCTCCCAGCGAGTACTCTCGGCTCCTCGCGTCTGGCCTCCGCTCCCAGCGAGCAAGGTCCTTGAGACGCCCCTGCTTCCGCGTACCCCGGATCTTCCTCGCGTGCACCCAGTACCTTGCTTCTCTCTTTTGTCGCTTTTGTTTAATTTAAATTTAATTAAGTTATTTCCGTCGCTATAATTAGTTACTTAATTACTTTACTTAATTGTTCAATCAGGAGATATTGGAAGAGCCTTGCAAGATCGGGCAAATATACGGCGTGGTTCTTAATCTTGAGCCCGCAGGCGAAGGATCGAGTATCCCAAACGTATCACTAGAGCTCACATTGCTCGCGTGACTCACTTAGCACACTAGAGTCGCATCGCTTGCATGACTCATTTAGCACGCTAGAGCTTGCATCGCTCGCCTGACTCACTTAGCATGTTAGATTCGCATAGCTCGCATTGCTCACTTAGTACACTAAAGTTTGCATCGCTTGCGTGGCTCACTTAGCACGAAAGAGCTCGGATCGCTCACGCGACTCACTTAGCATGCTAGATTTGTATTGCTCGCATTGCTCAATTAGCACGCTAAAGCTCGCGCCGCTTGCGTGGCTCACTTATGACGGTAGAGATCATATCGCTCATGTGGCTTGTTTACAACACGCTCGATCGGAGCTACCTTTTCTAGTGAAAACAGAAATGTGATATCTATATTTGAACTACTCAAGGTCTGATTCTTCTCCAAAAGATACGTAGGCAACCAGCAAAAATTCAGGTAGCCTAAATCGCCAAAACACTCAAAATTGTGGTATTGCGGAACATATATGATTATAACATTTCTAAATCGCGAATAGAATGAACAAGAGCATATGTATCATTTTGTCGAACTCCAGTCGGTCAAGACACGACTAGGATTCAAAGAGTTGAGACGACACTCTAAAAATAGCGTTGGTTATGCATTATATAAACATAACCTAAAGAGGATTATATAACACACAAGATCAAACCCGGGAAAACGATTTTTGAAAGATAATCACCCAAATGTTGAGGAAGGAAAGTCGAAATTTGCTAGCTAAATATCTAATGTTTGAGAAAGGAAAGTTAAACTTTTCCAGCTAAATATCAAACTAAAATATGGAGCTAAATATCTAATCAAATTTCTCTGTAAATATAGGGCATGGGGTGTTGGAAAAAGAGTCGGTGTTTTGAGACCGGAGTTTGCTTCAACCTTTTCGGTTGGCCTGTCGGTCTTTGTTGTAGCGAGATTTGTACTGATTTGCATGCATTGTGGAGTTGGCTTCGACCTTCTTGGTTGGCTTTTTAGTTTTTCTCCGAGCGAGATTTGCACTGATAAATTTTTAAAATAGGTCATTTTAGAAATTTGCATATTTTTTAAAAAGAAAATAAAAATACATTTATATTCCTAATTATTAATTTATCTTTACACTTTATTTAAAATTACAACTAACATTTCTCTATAAGACAAATTTAAAATTATCTTTTTTTTTAACAACATTTTCTCTCTAAAACGAGTTTTTTCTTGAGGAGAGTATCTTTTATGGCACACAGTCACACCAAACACAAATGAAGTTTAGGCCCAGGCCGTTGATTTCTGGAACCTTGGGACATTGTTATCAAGATTCAAGAAGCTAGTACCGCTGCAACTTCTAAGAAAACACAATCCATTACCGAAGCTTGTGTATAGAAACATCGAAATATGCCCAATCCGTGTACGGCCGGGTAGCAAACGCAATGCATGCATTAATGACTGAAGCTTGTATATACTACCTCCGTTCAAAATTATAACTCCTTTTAGGTGTTTGCACACATATTAAGGAAAATACAAAAGTGTTACTTTTATACCTTTCATTAATTATCAACAACCACTAACAACAAATAACATTTCATAAAACAAGGGAAAAAGTTACTTTTCTCTTAACCTAATGCCTAGAAAACCTAAAATGACTTATATTTCTAAACAAAATTTTAAGCCTAAAAAACTTATATTTTTTAATGGAGGGAGTATAATATAAGCGAGATCGATTTCATGTGTAAATATGTATATATAGATTCCTTTCGAGGATGCATCAAAAAGCCTACTGCAGCGATCCTCCGGCTATCCCAATGGACGTAATTCGGCTCCATGGCGGTAGGGCTAGAACCGAGGAGGTCATCTTCACCATGGCGCTCATTCGTAATGGTATTCGAGCACCCTACTCACTTTTTACCATTCGAGAATGTAGGGCTGTGCAGATTTCGGTTTAGACCGGAACCGAACCGGTACAACCGGCCATATAACCGAATCGGATATTCCGGGTCGGTTTTCGGTTGATGGTTTTTGTGAATTACGGTTCCGGTTCGGTTTCGGTAATAACCGGCGGTTTACCGGTTTAAACCGGATAAAACCGAATATTGAATCTTTGTAAAAAAATATTGTTTAAAGTCATACTGTTATTCCGTAATCTTGTACATCATTGTAAGAAAAATATTGTTCAAAGTCCTACTGTTTTTCTACCTCTTGATTTCACGTGTGCACTTGAATTGATCAGATAATAGCTTCTTAGCCTTCTTTACTAATTGTTATATGCTTATCACTTTTCAAAATAATGAAGTATTAAAATCCTACTGTTATTCCGTAATCTTGTACATCATTGTCTTGTGTATGAATGTTGATATATAATTTTTATTTGTATATTAGATGTCAGGGTCAAAATCGAAAAAAAGTCCTACTATTATTCCGGTTTTTCCGGTTCCGGATCCGGATTGACTTTCTATATTTCGGATCGGTTTTAAACCGAATCGGAATATTACCGGTTCGGTTATCGGTTTGAATATTTAGAATATTCTGGTTCCGGTTTTACCGGTTTTGTGCCGGTTCCGGTTCGATTCCAACCGGTGCTCAGCCCTACGAGAATGTCTCCAGGAATGAGGGAAGAAGAGTAATATTTAGAATAATGATCAATGAATCTTAAATTAAAAATTGACTAAATTCGGAAGGATAAGAATTACCTTTCCTTACCTAAAAACAAACGAGGAGTAAGTATGTTAATTTGCATGTACTATTTTTTTTATTAGATAAAAATTCGAGGCCAGCCATACCGTGACCTCGAAGGCCAATAAGTCGGCAGACGGATAACCGTCATAAACAAACAAAAATACAACGAAGGTGCAAGAAACAACGAATTTGCATGAATTTGCATGTACTATTGTTTGTTGCTTCGTAAATTCTGTAGAATTGTAGAATTGATGTAAAGTCCTCCTTAGGGTTTTCATTCATTGATATAACATATATATAGGTTACAAAGGTATTGGGCCTTAATGGGCTTTTAGCCCACTATACAATATTAAGACCTATGTAATCTATCAAACCCCCGCAGTCGAAACGGGAGGGGTCCTTACAGTGAGACTGGAACGAAAATCAATGAATAACTGTCGAGGTAAACCCTTGGTGAATATATCAGCGTACTGATAAGAGGACGGGACATGGAGAACGCGGACATGTCTAATGGCAACCTTGTCCCTTACAAAGTGGAGATCAAGCTCAATGTGCTTCGTGCGTTGATGCTGGATTGGGTTGCTAGCCAGGTAGACGGCGGAGACGTTGTCCGTATAGACCAGAGTGGCCTTCTGAAGGGGACAACGGAGCTCAAGGAGGAGGTTCCGGAGCCAAGAGCACTCGGACACAACGTTTGCAACACCCCTGTATTCGGCCTCAGCGCTGGAGCGAGATACGACAGACTGACGCTTGGCTGACCATGACACAAGGGTGTCGTTGAGGAAGACGCAGTACCCAGACGTGGAGCGACGTGTGTCAGGACAACCACCCCAATCCGCATCAGTGTAAGCAACAAGATCGAGCTTAGAGGAAGGAGTGATCGTGGTGCCGAGCTCATGAGTGCCGCTGATGTACCGAATGATCCGCTTCAAAGCCTGAAAGTGAGGTTCCCTAGGTGCATGCATGAACAAGCAGACCTGCTGAACGGCGTAACTAATGTCAGGCCTGGTGAAAGTGAGATACTGAAGAGCACCAGCGAGGCTCCTGTACAATGTCGGGTCATCAACCAAAGGACCAGAATGAGCACTGAGCTTGTTGGATGTATCGACAGGGGTGGCGACTGGATTACAGTTGACCATCTTAGCCCGAGCAACAATCTCTGCAGCATACTTACTCTGTGAGAGAAACAGACCTGACGCATGACGCTGAACAGCAACTCCCAAAAAGTAAGACAATTGACCCAGATCAGACATGGCGAATTCCGCACTCAACTGCGAAATAATAGACGTCCGAAGAGCATCAGAAGAGGCGGTGAGAATGATGTCATCGACATATAGCAACAGGAATGCCAAGTCTGAGCCTCGGCGATAGATAAACAGAGACGAATCGGAACGGCTGCCAGTGAAACCCAAACGGAGCAGATGAGAGGCAAAACGCTGGAACCAAGCCCGCGGAGCCTGTTTCAGACCATACAGAGAGCGCTTGAGGAGACAGACATGCTTCGGACGGTCAGCATCAGCAAACCCCGGCGGCTGAAACATGTAGACCGTCTCATTCAGATGGCCATGAAGAAATGCGTTCTTGACATCTAACTGATGGATGGCCCAGTTGCGCGACAGAGCTAGACTCAGGACCACTCGGATAGTGGCAGGCTTGACCACAGGGCTGAACATCTCATCACAATCAATACCTGCCTGCTGAGATCTACCGTTCACCACAAGACGGGCCTTATAGCGCTCCAAAGTCCCATCAGATCGGAACTTGTGACGAAAGAGCCACATACAACGAATGACGTTCGCCTCAGGAGGGCGAGGAACAAGAACCCAAGTACCATTCTTCGTAAGGGCCCTGTATTCGTCGAGCATAGCTGCCTGCCAATTCGGGTCTTGGAGGGCTGTTTTGTGGGAGGTGGGAATGGGGGAGAGGGAGGTCTGGGTGGAGGCAGAGGGTGATTGGGTGTCGGGACGGATGGGAGCAAGAGGGGCTAAGCATGGGGATGAGGCGGCGGGCGCAGCAGAGCTGCGGGTAAGGGGTGCAGAGGCGGTGTGGGATGCGGCGGGCGCAGCATACCCTGCGGCGGGCGCCGCAAGTGGGTGATGCGAGACGGGGAGGGATGCGGCGGGCGCAGCATGTGTTGCGGCGGGCGCAGCATATGTTGTAGAATTGATGTAAAGTCCTCCTTAGGGTTTCCATTCATTGATATAACATATATATATATATAGGTTACAAATGTATTGGGCCTTAATGGGCTTTTAGCCCACTATACAATATTAAGACCTATGTAATCTATCAAATTCCTCTCTAAATCTTTTTTGCTACTGCTAATTTAAGACGATTGGCCTGTCACGCACTAATTCGGCCCAAATTCCCCATCTCTGCTATACACTTTTCGAAGGTGTTGGGCTTCGTTTGGATGTTTAAGCTTTTAATTATAATGACACATTATATATTATAAAAATATGTATTTATAAAGAGTGTTTGGTGTGGGAAATAAAATCTCTCTTCTTCTTTCCCACTCCCGCACTCACTGTAAGCTAGACGCAACCACCATCACCAGGGCCTCCAGCCTGCACCCTCACCCCTCCTCCAGGCGGAATCAGAACAGTAGAGATGGGAGGCGGCCTCCTCCCACCACCTAATCCTGCTTCCTCCTCCCACCATCAAACCCCCGAGTTAACCCCCAATCTCGGCGGCGTTTTATGCAAAACCCTAGATCTACCGAATCCGATCATTTTTCTCGGCCACTGATATACGGATTAATGACCTAGAACGTGCATATTCAATTCGATTTGTCCTTCTGTGATTCTATTTCACGATGAGGTCAATTAGGCTCCTTGAGCCTCCCAGTAGGCCCAGGGGCATGCCGGAGATCTTTGAAGGAGGCGTCCATGTCGTGATTTGCCGTTTTCTGCAAAGAGATCGCCAACTTCAAAACCGGAGGCTGAGGTAGAGGGGAGAAGAAATAAGAACGGTAAAGAGATCAACCGATTGACCGATGTAATTTACTTTAGTGCTTCAAGCGAGAGTCGAAATCGGAAGAGTTTCCATAGATTAGGGATTAAAGGGTCGAGGAAGGAGGATATGAAAAGTCACCAGAAAAAAATAATTATCTATTATAATTAAAAAAAATTCAAATTCAGTAATGTCTTACACAAAATAATGAATCATAATACATAATTGCTTTATAAACCTGACATATAATTCAACCTTTTTTTAAAAAAAAACAGAAAGAGATTAGGAAGGACTATAGAGTATTCGTATTTCATCCTAGAGCATCCTTTTGGATGAGAATTTAAAATTCTAAATCTGTGCAAGCGTTGGTGATAGTGGTTGAACGATCTAGAAGGGTCAGTCTGTCCGCTGCGCTATTAATTTCCCTAAGCACATGTTGAATGTGTACTGTCTGAAACGGACAGAGGTCTATCAGGGAATCAGAAATGATCATTTCGACTTCCCAAAGGCATTTCCAGACATCTTTAAGAGGATTGATTATGCAAAGGTTATCCCCTTCTAGTTCGATGTTTTGAATATTAAGTTCTAATGCTTTACGGATTCCCTCTCTTAGGGCTATAGCCTCAACTCTGATAACCGAGCATGATGGGATGCTGGCACCCTTCATCGAGACCCAATTGGCTTCGTGATCCCGGATCACAAATCCAATTGCGGAGTTCCCCTTATCCCGGAAGGACCCATCAAAATTTAGCTTAAAACTTGAGCTTTTTGGTTTTTTTCCCAATTAATTTCTTTTTTTTCTTCTGTTTTCATAACCGGTTGAGTTGTTAGGATAAATAGAGGTAGACATTACGTTTCTCTCTTCCTTGTCAATTTTAGCTATATTCCAATTGAGGATTTGTTGTTTGATAAATTTGATAATATTGTTGGCAGTACTAGCCCATTTTTTAAGACTATTTGATTTCTGAAATACCAGATACTCCACCAGATGGTTGCCATTATACCTGTTTTCTCGGTGCCGATTGTTTGTCTCAGTGTTTTTATAATGGAGTGTTCATCTCTCACATTCCTATTCCATTTGTCGATAACTTTAAAAATTTTAGCATCTACTTTTTGGATGATGTTTTTGACGAAATTGCAATCCATGAATAAATTGAAGAAATCTTCTCTATGGTGGTTACAGAATTCACACTTCATAGGAATTGCGATTATGCGTTCTTCCAATGTTCCTTTTGTTGGTGTTCCTCGTTAGGATGTTCTCCACAAGAAGTGTTTAATTCTAGGCGTGCAATCTATGTCCCATATCTAGTTTAGATCGGATTTGCATTGACCTTTTTTTATTCTGGAGAAGATTGATAGATGATTTTGTTGAAAACCACCCATCCGGGCTTGGTCTCCCATAAAGTCTATCCGTGATATTATTACTTGGGATTGGAATGTTTGTTATTTTGTCAAGTGTGTCTTGGTATAAATGATTTCGTAGTTCTCTCATAATTTTTTTCTTGTTCCATGTTTTATCATTAGCAATGAACTCGTTAACTTTGGTCATTTCATATATATCGAGTTTTTATTTCTGGTTATTTCAATAAGAGGTGTGTCCAAGACCCAATTATCGAGCCAGAACTGGATGGTGTTCCCATCCCCTACTTGCCACTTAAGACCTGAGGCAAAAAGCTCCTTTAGAGACATAAGTTTAGCCCATTGCCAAGTTGTGGAGTGTTTCTTTTTATACTGCATTAGGTTGCAATCTTTAAGGTATTTCTGTTTGACAATTTTGACTCATATATTATCTGGTTTTGAAATTATTTTCCATAGAAGATTAAATTGTAGTACTATGTTGATTTCCTCGGCTTTCCTAATGCTTGTTCCACCATTTTGTTTTGATTTACAAACGTGATCCCATCTAATTAGTGGGTGATAGTTTTCTACTTTATTCTAATAAAAGTTTTTGTTTATTTTGTCAAGTTCCAAGAGTATGTTTTTTGGTAGGAAGAAACTTTGCATGATATATATAGGTTTTGCTCTTAGGTTAGTCTTTATGAGTAAGCTTCTTCCTTCTTGGGATAAAGAATTTGCCTTCCATTTTTGTAACTGTTTTTTTGAATTAGTTACAATCTCCTCAAAGGTTTGTTTGTTCACCCTAACATTGACAATCGGACACCCTAGATATTTGTCTAAGGCCATAGTAGAGGTGATCTGCAGATTGTTTTGTATTCTATATTTGGCTTGGTTGGACATATTAACCGTGGTTTGAAACACTGATTTGTGATAGTTAACAGCTTGGCCTGATGTTTCACAGTAGTCATTTAAGATTTCTTTGATCCGTGAGCATGCTGATTCATTTGCGTTTGCAAAAATGATGATGTCATCTGCAAAGGTAA
Source organism: Persicaria maculosa (assembly GCA_963922045.1). Classification (NCBI taxonomy): domain Eukaryota; kingdom Viridiplantae; phylum Streptophyta; class Magnoliopsida; order Caryophyllales; family Polygonaceae; genus Persicaria; species Persicaria maculosa. The sequence goes on along the minus strand of OY998256.1, from coordinate 10,357,579 downwards.
GGAATGGAATGATATTGCCTTGGCGACATACTTTCATCCCTATGTTGCTATTTGGGTTATTGCTTTCTTGTTGTAGCATTCTAGAAAATATTTCTGCTCTCAAGATAAAGAGAAACGGGGAGAGGGGGTCTCCTTACCTAAGGCCCCTTTTAGGAAAGAATTGTTTTGAGGGACCATCGTTTACTAGAACTGAGTAAGAGGCTGCGGTGATACATTCTTTCATCCACTTAATAAAAGTGAGATCAAATCCAAATTTGTTTAGGACTTGAAAAATGAAATCCCATTCGATTCGGTCATACGCTTTTTCCATATAAAGTTTGATTGTCATTAATCCTTTTGTTCCCCTTTTATTTCTAAAGGTATGAGATATTTCGCAGCCTTGGATACATACAGCAGGCCGTTGTAAATGTTGGTGTATCTTTTTTTTTTAATCATTTTATATCTTTTCCCTAAAATTAGTAAAAATTACCAAAATCTTCATAATAAAAAAAAATCTACGTTTTTCTTCCGGACTAAAGAGGGGCTTCAGCACCCCAAGCCTCCCATAGATCCGCCACTGACAGTGTTGTACATTATTTGGTTTGAACCAAATTTGGTGAAATTAGGTAATTATCCTTTTGTTTGTTTTTTTTTGTATCTTTTAAGATTTTATTTTGTAATGATAAATTTGCCTATGATTTTTGTTGAGCTCAACATGATTAGATTTATTCATCATCTCCATCCAAACTTACCGTAGCTGTTTTGGCTCCTTCCTCACCCCTTCAAATAACAATTTATTCCTCGCCTTCCAAGCCCGCCAGACCATCGTAGCCCACAATTGTCGGTCCTCCTCCTTTCCTTTTGTGAACACTAGCATGAAAGCTTCAAAAACCAATTACCCCGTGAACCATCTTCTTTCCATAGAGGGTTGAAGACGCAACATTGCTTCGACATCTGGGCACTTGAAAACAGCGTGAAAACTAGTCTCCACCTGCCCACAAACCTCACAGAGAGGGTTCACCGCCATCTTGCGCATGTGGAGGTTCTCTTTACACGACGGAATCTCTCTAGCTGCCCTCCACACACTAGTGAGGTGATGTTTGGCATGAGCTTAATTAAGCCTCCAAAGTGACTTCCACATCCTCTACATAACGATAGGATCCAAATGACCCTCTCCCCCATGCTCTCCCTTCTTCATATTCCTAATCAGATGGTACACCGAATGAACCGTAAACAACCAATTCTTCGCGAGCCTCCAAATCAGCCTATAGTTTGTGTTCGGTTCATTAAGCCGCATGTTCAGCACCTTATCAGCATCCCCCGACAGTATTAATTGTCGTATCACCTCCTCGTTCCATCGCCCATATTCCAAGTCGATCAACTCGATCACTTTCATGTTTGGGCCCCTCCGAAGAAATTGCCAATCACACGGTTGTTGTAAGGAGGAAATTGAGACTTGCAATAAAATACGAATAAATCAAAGCAAATCAGATTTCGTCCCTTGCAAATGATTACAAGACTCCCTCCGTATGCAGTAGTGGGAAGTCAGGATCGATCCACGAGGAAGCGTGTCAGCGGATCTCAGGTAGCTGTAAATCTCACGGACAGAAATGCAGAAAGACAGAAAGAAAGACAGAAATAACAAAGCAAAAGCAGAAAATAAAGCAAACACAGAAACTTTAAATTGCAAACCTTCGAAGACAGAACTCAGATTTCCAACGAAATAAATCAATATACTAAAAGACTTCCAAAGCCAGGGTATCAACGCCACAACGATAACCATGCAAATTAACACATAAAGGCATAAAAGATCATGCTTTCCATCAAATAACTTTCGTTATTAACAAATAGGAAGATAGAGGCTTTCGCATAAACCCTAATTGTTACTAACCCTTTTTCACATAATTAATCCAAGTTGCATTAAAATCACTTTCGCTTCATGATGGACGGTTTTTAGTCGCATAAACCGTATCAAAATAAAACTCAAACCTACAAACTAGTATAGCAAGCAAGTAAGAGGTCGATCCCACAGAGAATCAAGTATTTCTCAGCAATGTGTATTTACCAATTAGTAGAAAGGGGGGGTTTTGGTTGATTGAAATAAGAAAGAAAACAAAATAAACTATAAACAGATTGATGCAAAATAATTTAGAGAAGATCGCTCTACCTACAACTATCCACTTTATTTGGTCGAATTGATATTGTAACTTCCTCTTGTCCTTTTAGGGTTCCTATGAATGCCCTTGTCCCGACCTAATATAGTTACTAGTCCAATCAGTCCTAGAAACCCTTATCAATTGAACAGTCCCTAAAGAAGGATTTAACCCAATTGATAGCCTTAAGACCAGAGATTAACCAAGGTATTTGCAGTCCCTAAAGAAGGATTTAACAACACATTCAACTTCCTACTCATTCAATTAGTTCAATCAACCCTAAAGGAACAAGTTTGCCACTTAGGTTAAGGTTCACAATCAGGAATCTACAAAACCTTAGCAATTGAATTGATCTAACAAGTTGGCCATACAAGATAGAACAAATCAATAAACAATCAAGCACAAAGAAGTTGAAGCATTCAATATAGGAAATAAGGAACAAGATTTAGAAACTCACAATCAATCCAAATAAAGCTTCAATTTGCAAGTAGAACGAAGAATAGAATAGAAGTTATGGAAAAATAACTAAAAGTGGCCTTATAAAAGATCCAAAGTCGGCCATTAATCAAAACAAAAACATCTAGGGTTTTTAATTTAATAAAACGCAGCGCATTCACGCTGGCGGCAGATGCGGCGGCCGCCGCATGGATGCTGCGGCCGCAGCATCAGGATTCCTCTTGCATCGTCCCTGGCGGCGGCCGCTGCACACCATGCGGCGGCCGCTGCATTGGTCTTTCACGGAAAATCCGTCTTGAATCAGCTCTCGACGTCAACATGAAAGTTGTAGCTCTCTGAAAGAGCTTTCCAACGCATGGTCATAATAGTCGATCGGACAACCGAGGCCTCCAGAAAGTGCAAAACAAGTTCAGCATGTCTGGCGACAACTTCTACAGACTTGTTCTTCGTTTAGGTTCGCTTCTTCTTCTCAGGACCTCTTGAGATCTTCATGTAAGCTTCTTCGATCAACTAGACATTTTCATCCAATGCGTTATCAACCCATGTCTCCTCCTCGGATCTACCATTACCTGAAATAATCAATAAAAACATGTAGATTCCGACTCCACCAACATAGAGAGCAAATATGCAAATTCTACTTAAATCATGCATGATATGCATCTTAACTAAGCTAAATGCAACCTATTATGCCTACCTAAATGCATGCTATCACTTCAATAACACAAACAATTAGGATCACCTTCAACCCTCGCAAAAGAATCATGCTCATATGGATAGAAGATGAATTGCATAAAAAGATTGTACCTTCACCGCATCACCTTACATGACCACCGTCGGGCTCACCCCAGCCCCAGAAGTGGGTGGACTACTCGCTCTTCATCGCAATCGCAGACATCTTTGATGAAAAAGAACGAACTTGCATTAATAAACTCAAACTTACAACCTCTTCTCTTTCTCTCTCTATGTAACTAATTGTCTCGGAAATTGAATGACTAGAAATCAGCCCCTAAGACTTTATTTATAGGCTTCCAACCCTTGCTAATCAAGGTAAGAAAGTCTATCTATATCTATATCTATATCTACTTTATCTTATAACATAAAGATAAAACATGGAATCAAAGAATTAAATCAACTACGATTATATCTAAAGTGGATAAATCCTCCATGGAGTTGATAGATCTTGATAGATGTGGATAGAATTTGGTCTCGAAAATATCTCCATTGGATTCGGGATAGAAACTTAACAAGAAGTCGGTTAAACTCGGAATCCGCCGTCGTGGTCTACTCGATATTGACTTGGTTAAGTCGATATTGACCTGTGCTTCCTCGGTTTCTCTTCAGCTGCTTGCATTGGGCCGACTTCTGGAATATTGACTCAATTTGGGTACTCGATATTGACCTTGGGTAGTCAATATCGACCTCTTCCTTTCTTCCTTAGTCGATTCTAGCCAATCTGAGTCGATTTGGAGAATTTCGACCTAAATCCGGTCGATATTGAGTGTGCTTGGTCGATATCGACCAGTCTTCTCAGCATTCTGCTCTGTTCTTGAAACGCACTTTCCCGAGTCCTCGTTCGTCGGATTGACGCATATGACCATGCGTTGGAAAGCTCTTTTTGAGGGCTACCACTCTCATGAAGACATCAAAGCTTGATTCGGAATGTTGAATAGTGAAAAATGCCCTTTTCTCCAGCTGCACCATCCTTAGCTTTTTCATGACTTTCCTTTAAGCTCCAAAATGCGTCCGATTTCTGCGAAATATAACAAAAACTTATGTAGACCTCCATATATTGTAAATAAACATAAACTACACAAATTGTGTATTATTCTAACCCAAATGTATGAAATGCATGCAGGAATCGATATGAAAGTAACTGTAAAACATGGCGAATTAGGCTCACAACAAACACCCCATACTTAAGCTTGCTTGTCCTCAAGCAATACTTTTATTTGTCATTCAGGGGAAGGAATCAAAACTCTCAACACTAGTAGAAAAAACACCTATTAGCCCGGGCGTATCAGCAAATATAGCCCGGATATAGGCCAAATAGGGTCGGGCATCAGAGTGGTGTGATAATAGGTATAGAGCCCGGATCTAAAAACACACGCCCAGGCTATTAGAGTCTGTCAGATTTTTCCTTTGAATTTTGAAATGACTTTAGAGCCCGGATCTGATTGCATATCCGGGTTATTTGGTCCACAATATAGCCCGGATATTGTTAGTCCGGGTTATTTTATCCATCAATTGGCCCCTAGGAATAGACTATATAGCCCGTAGTTTATGAGATCCGGGCTATTTGGTCCATTTTTATGCCCATAAAATCATATCATATAGCCCAGTGATTTTGATATCCGGGCTATATAGTTCTTTTTTTTTTTTGGAAATTACCATTTCATTTTCATATTAAACCCTCCTGATATTTTTCATGTATTTAGCAAATACACTTTCAGAACCACAAACATACATTAAACCCACTGATTTCAACAAGTGCACACAAAATCAACTATAATCGATTACATTATAAAAATAAATGTCACAAGCTAATCATCCACAAGGTTATTAAAATATTATATTACAATGACTTGACTATATAATTCAGATCAAGTCACTAGTATCTTAACAAAGCTATGAAAAATACTCCAACTAACCAGTAAAGTTGCTTCCCCATTGATGTTCCACTACCTTCGACGATAGTTGTAATGGCATTAGTTGTCTTCAATTTGTTAGAGGTGTGTTGAGTGGAGTTTATGGAGGATCAGCTAACCTTCTTCCATCTGAAATCTCCATAGTTGTCTCTTGACGACAGCAAATTGCATCGATGAAACTACCTTAGGTTGAGGATGCCTGGCTGATTCCATATCTAACAAAATATTTGCAATGTATAAGTAATAACAAAGATAGATTAAACATGTAATCAAATTTATAATTATCATGACAATGGACAAGTTATAGTGGGTGCACACAAGTCCAACACCTAATGAGATTGCTGATTCCACATGTAATCAAATTTACAATTATCATTACCAATTCAATTCGTCAAGTCAAACCTAATGATATTATAACAAACTCCATCAAGAGGGCCTTATATATGTGAACATGGGCATCAAGGCTATTTAGTTTTATGAATAGACTTTCTCTTCTCTTATTACCCATGCTAGAAATAGTAGAAAACTAATAAGCCCCAAAATGACTTTCAGTTCAAGAATAAATAGAAAGCATTATACCTTATATAGTTCCATTAGTATATCAAATAAAGAAATCAGGAAGTTAAAAATATGACTTTCAGTCAAGAGATCCTTGCACTTCATGTGAGCAATGCAAAGATGACGAACAGACCTGATTGCTTCAATGACCTCATCCGTTTGATCCATTTCGGTCGTGTATTTGCCACCATTACCTTCTTGATTTCTTGTCAGCAGGGCAACATATGCTCTCTTGCCTTTTCATTCTGGTACAAATTATCACCGTTATGACTTATGAGTATATCAAATAAAGAAATCAGGAAGTTAAAAAAAACTACAAGAATCCCTATATGCAATATTTTAACTCTTCCAACCGACAAATAAAAGTTTAATAAAATCTACAAGCATCCACTTTGGCCCTATCGTAGCTAACCCAAAAAGATACTCCCCGAATAAGATTGAATATGGCATCTCAAGTATAAATAAACAGTTATAATCGAAGGCTTGTAATTTTTTAATTTAAAATTTCAGAAAATGAGTGAATTAGCATAAAACCTCATATCCTCTCAAAATTGTAGCCAAGACAACCATCCACTCTTTAAACTTGATAGAGCACATCTGAGCAAGGAGAAACACTGCTCAGATGTGCTCTATCAAGTGTACGATGTATCCATTTGAAGCTACTAGGTGAAGAATACACAATTGCACAAAAAACAGATAATGTGGCACCCGTTCCTATTTTCATGAATTTCCAAGGAAGAAATAAATTGCAAACATGAAAAGAATTACACTGCCTATTGATCATATCATTTTTCACCATATTGAGTTGACTAATGCCTAAGGTAATAGGTGGACAACGCCAACTTAATAACAATGATCTTTGGTTCAAGGCTCTGAAGGGAGGGGGAAGGAGAATGGTTGAGACTTAATGGGATAAGGCCAGATTCAGCAGTACGTAATACAGTTAGGACCAACTTCATAACATCAACTCGGGGCTAGATTCACTATCCAGCATAATTTTGTTAGGTTATTTAATTTCCTACTCCCATTTCCTAGTTTTTACGCATTATTCTCATATCTTCATGATCTCTTCCATTATTGATAATTTCACCTATTAAGTCATTTTTATCAAGTATGAGTTAGAAATTTGTTTTGCATTATAAAAAGAAGGCAGCTGAAATCTCGTAGTTCATACTTGAAATTGAATTGAATAGAGATTTGAGGATTCGTCACGAATTGGCTGATTTGAAAGATGCTTGAATTTCATATTTCTTATTCCTAGGAGCAAGATCCTTATTTTAGTGGGTTTTATCACATCTCATCACAACAACAGAAAGAACAACATAACAAAGGGAAGAAATATATGCAAGTTGAATTGATTACCAAAACTACTGAATGATCAAAAGATCTACTGAGTAGAATTTCAGGCACATGACGATTCCATGCAACTACTTGCACCTACAATGAATAATCGGAATTGCCATCAGAATTTCAGCATAATGGTAAGGGAAACATTGTGACTATGCTTTAAAAAAATAGTATCTGTAGATTTTTTTCCATGAATGAATGACAAATGTGTCAAAGGCTCTTATAAAATGAAATAAATGTGTCAAAGGCTTAAATCCAATCATAAGCAATCATATTTTTTTTTTAAAAAAAATATAGGACTCCAAAACAAGAGCTAGGACCTAGGATGCAAATCAAAAAACATAAACCAGTTCAGTTATTTCAGTAGTGGTACAAACAAAAAGTAACAAATGAATCATCAAACCAACAGATTCATAACAAGCCCACATAAAACACATGGATTTCTTAACTTAAGAGTGAAAAGGGAAAAACAACAAGTTAAACCTCTCAACTCATAAAGTTCACCCAAGTTTATGCAAAAACAAGACTGTAAAGCAGAACTTATCAGTGTAACTCAAGCATATAAGCAATTCAAGGTACTCATAAAAGTAACAAATAAATCCATATCATGCTCAGAGTATATAAACACATAGCAACTGAATCAGTTCATAAAAGGGAAAAACATAATCTGGTGGCATGACTAAACTAAGAACACAACTCATAAGAAGATTGTATAAACAAAACCAAACAAACGGAAGGGAAAAACAAGAGTGAAAGAAGACTCCCTTAAGTCTTCTTTAGCAGATCCTTGTTGAGGAACATCTTAGAGGAATCCCACAATTTTTAGTTGTGGTTCCAGACCTGACCACCATTCTTATTTTAGTAATGTAGATAGTTTTGACAACTCTTCTATTCAATTTCCCTTGTACAAAGAGAACAGATTTAGAGATCCTCAAAACACACACATTTGAGAGAGAGAGTTGCTCAGAGATATGAGATCTGCAAAACACATACAAAATTGAGCAATTTGCATTGTTTCCTTTATATCTTCATTCACCCAACAAGTTCAGTAGAGTTATTTTACAACTCCACAGGCCTTAGGCAGAACAAAAACTGAGTGCCTAACAAATAGATAGATTTTAATAATCATTTTAGTGTCTTGAAGATAAAATCATGTAGTCAAGTTTAGACAAAATTTAAAGTGTGTAGGGCACAAGATAGAATATAGTGTGAGATAGACGATCTCATTGGCTTATTGATTACCCTACATTAATCCATATGCCTTTGTAAAAGTAGTTAAATCATAAGCTAGCAGACCAAAGCATTCAAATCTCAACTTCACGAAACACGATCCACTGGAATCGCCGATTTGTAGGCTCTATCAAAATCGAAAAAATTCAAACGCTCAATTTTCTGTAGGCTTTTGTCGATCCAAGGATGAGGTTCTCAAATTGCTCAATCTCTGTCCCAAATCGAGCTACACCAAGCCCTAATTTCGGATTCAGGGTCAAACATTCACGAAGAACCACAAAACCTAAAACCCAAATTAAAAAAAAAAAATGATTCATATTAATCGAAGAACAACAAACCCTTACCTCGGTGAGACAGCCGAGAGACGAAGACGGCGACAGGCGAGACGGTGAACGGAAAAGACGACGAGGTGGCAAGGACGGTGAGACGACGGGAGGTGGAGAGAGGCGGAAGCTCCCTTCTCTGAGCCAGCTAGGTTTGGCGGCTGCAGGCGGACAGTGAAAGCTTCGGACGGCGAATAAGGTGAAGAGGGTGATTTCAGTTTCGACGGCTTTGGACGGGTGCAGTCGAAGATGGTGAAGACGGCGACGATGGCGAAGGTGGAGAGAGGCGGAAACTCTCCCTCTGGCCAAATCTCAATGTCGATTTGGGACCTTTAGGATTTCAGTTTCGATTTGGGCGAGCTATTGTGGGATTACCTGATTTCAGGCCACAGTTTTATATTCCGGACCTTATTACGGGTTTTTTTTTTGGGACTGGTGGAGTGGGTACAGAAAAGCCCGGAGGGAAGGGGTTGATGAAACGCCCGGGTTATTAGAACGGCATAATAACCCGGATTTTTTAGCTTCGGGTTATATTTGATTTGTGTTGAAGTGAAACCCCACCACATAATAGCCCGGGCGTGCTTCATATCCGGGTTATATACTATAGAATTTTTTTTAAAAAAATAAATAAATACCTTTGAACCATATTAGACCCCGGATATAGCACATCCGGCCTCTTATGTAGCGTGCTAAATTCACATTTTTCTACTAGTGCAACATATTAGATTCATTTTTATATACCCCTGCAATCAATTACCATCCTCGAAAAGGTACTAGTGTCACAGATCCATGCATGTGCAAATACACAAAAGCAACATCTACCCACAAAAGGAGGTTAATGCAAAAACAATTCATGTGACAAAGCAACAATAATCAAGAGGACTTAAATTTAAGCTCAAATAAGGAGTAGATTGGTAAAAGGCTAAAGGTGGGCAATTTTTGGCAATGTGGTGCTAATGATCCGGGGAAATGGAGTACTTTCCAAACTGAATTTCCACATTCCTTCTTCCTTTGATTTCTCACCTTTCATAATGCTATTATCAATAATAATGCTTTTACCTCTCTAACCTCAGCACTGCCTTCTCACGAGTCGCAAACATGGGTGTCATGAATGGCCCCGGATACTTAGTGCATCGGACTCCTTACCTTGTGTCCCATCTCGCCAAACTATTATCTCAGCGAGCATGGTCGATCTTTGATCGGATTTTCTTTCACTCATTAAATTTTCCATATATTCAAAACAATTCTGCCAAACTCCAATAATAATGATAGTAACACAAACACCATAAAACATCTCCATAATGTAACATCATTCTCAACATAATCCCTGGATAGGAAATAAGGTAAAGAATGACAAATATTTAGAACATGTGGAGCAATGACTGAAATAAGGCATATATATGGCTTTTGTGATGCATAAGCATAGGTGTGGCTTGGATATAACAATATGAGCATTATATGGAAATATAAAGTCCTCCATCCTCTTATCATGCAACATGTCAAAAGCAACTTCAAATTTTACCTCCTTTCATGATTTTCAAGAAATAATGCACTTCATTGTGACTTCCCTTTACTAGGCAATTTCATGTTATATCTCTAATGAATCTAATTTTGCATCGTCGAGTTCAATATTAAATTTCCATGACATTTATCAAAAAAAATTCAACAGGGGTCATTTTTCAAACTTTTGGAAAACATGCATATAAGCCCATAAATCAATAATGAATTCCAAAATAGCCATGTATAAGCAATTCAAGAAATAAACCTCTAAATATGCACACATAATGTCAAATATATTAAATATGCATAAAGTAAGCCCTTCCCCCACCCCATACTTAAACATTACAGTGTCCTCACTGTATAAAAACAAGGGTAAAGAAAGAAACTCGCTAGACAGGCGTGCAGGACTTCATAATATCGAGTGCTATGCTCTGGGCCGAGTTCGAATTTAGCTTGCTTCTATCCCCATGGTCCTGAAAATGTAGAAGACATATACCCACAATAGAAAAACTAAAAATTCAAAAGCAAAAACAAACAAAAAGCAACAATGTCCAAAAGTCCCAAAAAAATAAATGTCTATTTACAAGCTCTAGATTTTATAGTCGCTAGGCCGACTTCTTCATTAAGCATTAGCCTGGCTCATCTTTGTCCGGAGGTATAGGTGGATCTGGTGGTTCCTCCGGTGATGGGAAGCGTGGGATGTCATCCGGGGGCATCACATGAAGAAGCTTAAACCTCCCCGAGTGGACGCTCCATGGCTCCACCCATTCATCTTCCCTGGCTCGAGCTAGCATGTATAAGGGAAGATATAAAGAAACCATACATACCTCATCATCATACCTCTTCTGCTTCATTGGTTGATTTGTATGCACATCTCCACCACAGCAAAACGGTGGGGTGGGAAGAGATATTCCCCCCTCATCTTGTGGAGCTTCATGCCACTTTGCGAGGACCCCATACTTGAACACGAACATCGGTTGCCCAAAATCGTTAGGGATGGCCTTCACCTTGTAAGGTAAAAGCGACTTTGAAACACCATGGGCAACGACATCCGGATTTTGCATTGGTAGCTCTTCTTCTTCTTGGGATCCTTCAGAAGTTTCTTTAAAGATAGATAGCGAAGTAGATATTGAAATAGAGGAAGGACATACCTGGATTTCTATGGTACAGATGATTTCGGCTGGTGTTTCTGGATCAGTTCCTCCAGAATGTGTATATGCCGAGTCCAGGTAGTCGTTGTCGACTGGCTCATAGAAGGAGACGTTGTCCCTTCTACGCCAGACATCCAATAGCTCCCTGATCCGGCGGGTCTTGGCGACATCGGCATCCGCGTGACGTTTTAATTCCGCCCTCTCTCTGTCTATCTCCGCTATCCGTTGGCGAAGCTCCGCTATCTTAGCCTCCATATCATATGCGTCTTGCATTCCAGAACATCGCATATACCTGCTAAGTAACTCAAGGAAAAATGTGAGATCTAACTACCTAAGGCGCGAATGATTGCTTCCCCGGCAACGGCGCCAATTTGTTGTAAGAAGGAAATTGAGACTTGCAATAAAATACGAATAAATCAAAGCAAACCAGATTCCGTCCCTTGCAAATGATTACAAGACTCCCTCCGTATGCAGTAGTGGGAAGTCAGGATCGATCCACGAGGAAGCGTGTCAGCGGATCTCAGGTAGCTGTAAATCTCACGGACAGAAAAGCAGAAAGACAGAAAGAAAGAAAGAAATAACAAAGCAAAAGCAGAAAATAAAGCAAACACAGAAACTTTAAATTGCAAACCTTCGAAGACAGAACTCAGATTTTCAACGAAATAAATCAATATACTAAAAGATTTCTAAAGCCAGGGTATCAACACCACAACGATAACCATGCAAATTAACACATAAAGGCATAAAAGATCATGCTTTCCATCAAATAACTTTTGTTATTAACAAATAGGAAGATAGAGGCTTTCGCATAAACCCTAATTGTTACTAACCCTTTTTCACATAATTAATCCAAGTTGCATTAAGATCACTTTTGCTTCAATAACACAAACAAGGATCACCTTCAACTCTCGCAAAAGAATCATGCTCATAGGGATAGAAGATGAATTGCATAAAAAGATTGTACCTTCACCGCATCACCTTACATGGCCACCGTCGGGCTCACCCCAGCTCTAGAAGTGGGTGGAGTAATCGCTCTTCATCGCAATCGCAGACATCTTTGATGAAAAAGAACTAACTTGCATTAATAAACTCAAACTTACAATCTCTTCTCCTTCTCTCTCTATGTAACTAATTGTCTCTGAAATTGAATGACTAGAAATCAGCCCCTAAGGCTTTATTTATAGGCTTCCAGCCCTTGCTAATCAAGGTAAGAAAGTCTATCTATATCTATATCTACTTTATCTTATAACATAAAGATAAAACATGGAATAAAAGAATTAAATCAACTACGATTATATCTAAAGTGGATAAATTCTCCATGGAGTTGATAGATCTTGATAGATGTGGATAGAATTTGGTCTCGAAAATATCTTCATTGGATTCGGGATAGAAACTTAACAAGAAGTCGGTTAAGCTCGGAATCCGCCGTCGTCTACTCGATATTGACTTGGTTAAGTCGATATTGACCTAGTTAAGTCGATATTGACCTGTGCTTCCTCGGTTTCACTTCAGCTGCTTGCATTGGGCCGACTTCTGGAATATTGACTCGATTTGGGTACTCGATATTGACTTTGGGTAGTCAATATCGACCTCTTCCTTTCTTCCTTAGTCGATTCTAGCCACTCTGAGTCGATTTGGAGAATTTTGACCTAAATTTGGTCGATATTGAGTGTGCTTGGTCGATATCGACCAGTCTTCTCAGCATCCTGCTCTGTTCTTGAAACGCACTTTCCCGAGTCCTCGTTCGTCGGATTGACGCATATGACCATGCGTTGGAAAGCTCTTTTTGAGGGCTACCACTCTCATGAAGACATCAAAGCTTGATTCGGAATGATGAATGGTGAAAAATGCCCTTTTCTCCAGCTGCATCATCCTTAGCTTCTTCATGACTTTCCTTTAAACTCCAAAATGCGTCCGATTTCTGCAAAATATAACAAAAACTTGTGTAGACCTCCATATATTGTAAATAAACATAAACTACACAAATTCTGTATTATTCTAACCCAAATGTATGAAATGCATGCAAAAATCGATATTAAAGTAATTGTAAAACATGGCGAATTAGGCTCACAACAACGGTCGGAATGAGTCCCTGATAACCATCTGTCAGCCCACACATTCACCCAATAGCCGTTTTCGATACACCAAATCATACCCTCTTTTAGTGCATCACGCCCGCAAGCAGGCTTCTCGAAGTGTAGCTCGACTGATGCCCCCTCGGAGCCTCCACGCATGGGGGTAATACTTTGCTTTCAAAAACCGAGCCAGGAGAGAGTCAACTTCTTGTATCAACCTCCAAGCCTGTAGTGCTAGGAGCGTCAAGTTGAAGCTCTCTAGATCCCTAAACCCCATACCCCGGTCACATTTGGCCTTGCACATCCGTTTTCAACTCAACCAGTGTGTTTTCCGTTTTTCTTCCTGCTCACCCCACCAGAAATTGCTCATAAGCATCTCTAATTATTTGGACAGCCCATCCGGAAGCATAAAACATGACATTGTGTAGATCGTAATGGCATGGGCATTGTACTTAATCAGAACCTCTTTTTCTGCTTTCGATAGGGTCTTTTCTTTTCACCCTTTCATTTTCTTCCGAACTCGCTCCTTGAGCTGCTGGAAGATCACCTTTTTTGACCTCCTAACCATAGTAGGAAGTCGCAAGTACCGGTCATTTCTATTATTTATATATGTTTTCTTAAAATGATAAAAAAAAATAATGGTACAAAATATTAACTTTTTTTTTATAATTTCATACTTATTACTAATAAGTTTTCCCCTTCCATATGGACTTTAGTGCACACTAATTTTTAAGAAGGTAAAAACTTTATAAAATATAAATTTTTAATCAACTTTTTTAATAATTTCATACTTGTTAGTAATAAGTATAAAATTATTAACAAAATTATTAAAAAATAATATTTTATAGAGTTTTTACATCCTTAAAATGGGTGTCAAAAAGTAAAGTGACACTTATTATGGAACAAAAGAAGTATTTATAAAAGAAAAAAAATTAATAATTTAATTTTTTTTATTATTATCTAAAAATCATAACTAAATAATAAAAGTCATATATTTAAATATTGAGAAAGTATTTTTTAAGGAAAAATGACAAAATATAATACGAACTATCAGCCATTAACCAATATTAATACGAATTTTAAAAATTACAAAAAAATAATACGAACTGTTTCAAATTTAACGAATTTTGATACGAAAAAAATTCTGAATAATTTTTTCGACCAACCTTTTGACGTAGCAATCGAATGTTCGAAAATTTAATGATCTTGCATCACATCTTTAAGCTAGCGTTCAATGTATTATTTTTGTAAAAAACACAAAATTTGAGTTTAAATTAGATGAGTAAATTAACTTTATACATCTTGTATTAATAATTAGTTTTTATTTTCAAACACTATATGTATGCATGTAATAATATGGTGTCACATCATTAAATTTCTAAATATTCAATTGACATGTTAAAAAATGAATCGAAAAATCGATCATTTTTTTTTAACTAAATTGGTTTATTGTGAAATAGTTCATATTATTTTTTAAAGTTTGTATTAATATTGGTTAATTTTTAAAAAAAAATTCATTTTTTAAAGATAAAACTAATACCCCAATTTGTCCCTCTCATAAAGCATTATCAATATGACCTCTTGTATCAAAAAACTATCAATATGACCTCAGCCGGGATGTCATTCCCTGGAATTTTTATATCCCCTTAGTAATCAATGATGTACATGGACCCAATAAAGAAAAAAAAAAAAAAATCAACGACGTACTATTCAATCCAGATCCGCAGTTCCGGGCACGTAATTTCCAGGAAAAAACGAACGATTAAACAACAAGTTGAATAATTGATTAATTTATGAGTAGTGCAATTACCGGGAAATTGTCTGGTTCCCAGGCGTCGGGTAGCAGCGGTAGACAGGCGGCAGTCGTCGGAGACGATGGCGGCAGGCGGAGGCCCGGTAGGGCAGCAACCACGGCACCTATATCATGCATTTGGCGCCACCTACGGTGAACAGCATTGATCCGAACCAAGTGCGGTACCGGAGAAATCGGGTGGGTCGGACGAAGGATGATCTGTCGACGCTCTGAATCACAGAAAATAGATCGAGTTGGGTGAGGAAAGATTTTTGCTTCAGATTTAATTCGTTGTCGACTTATCAACCAGAACGGTCATCCTCAAGCTAGTTGCTTCTCGTGTTAAAAATAATTTGAGGGGGAATTTATAGAAAATCACCCCTTAAATATAAGGATTTTCATTTAACAACCTCTTAAATTCAAAATTATAGAAAATCACCCTTTAAATGGTCTCTATTCATTATTATTTTTTTTTGATATAAGGAAAGGAATTCGATTCTCCAGACAAGCCTAAAGAAACCGAGAGCGCAAACAAGTCGGGAGATGGATCAACCATCATGTACAACCAGAAACAAATAACAGAAATAAATAACTGAATTAAAATAACAAGAAGCAAATGACGAAAAGAAATATGCAGAAATAAACTACATGCCATCCACCACTATAGACCACAGGCAAGCAGAACTAAAGAACTAACCAGTCAAAAGGAAGACGCTCACAGAGAAGTCTAGGGATCACTAGCGGACACCTCAACTTGGACTCCGAACAGAATCAATAGGTGTCGATCGCATTTCCACGGCATCTCTTAGCTTGGCAAATCGGTCACTGTTCACATGAAACCTGTGCACAACATGAAAGACAAAGTACACTAACCCGCAAACCAAAACTCTAGTCATATCATTGTCGAAATAAATCCCCAAAAACCACCTCACACCCTTCATCTATTTTCTTTGAGTTATAATTAAATATATTATATTCTAATATGTTTAAAACTCAATTTTGATTATAAATATATTTAAAATATGAATTTAAGGGCTTGATTATATATATATTTTAGAAATTATTTTATTCATCTTTAAAAAAAATATTTAATGATATCACAACAAAAACAGAAAAACTGATTTTTCGTAATTTTGAATTAAAGGGGTGATTAAATGAAAACCCCTGTATTTAAGGAGTGGTTTTCTATAAATTTTCATAATTTTTTTACAGTAGAAAAACATTAGGATTTCTTTGCTTAAGCAAAGATCATCCCTGATAATCTCGATTAGGATGATGTTACAAAGCTTCCTATTTAAAGAGAGAGTGCTCAAATGTTACAAGTACAACTAGCTTTTGCAATGTAATCAACACTATAATTAGACTCTCTATAGCATTGTCTGGAATAGCTACCGTTGAAGCTACTTCTCAAACCGCGTCTCTTTTGTTAGCTTTTTTAATATTTTTTTCTCCAATTTCAAATTTCTCACATATTGAATAAAACGCGGTCGTAGACACCGTTTTTCTGTCATATCTAAAAAAAAAAAGAATATTTGTGTAAATATTTTATTAATTAATTATTTTTAGTGAATAATTTTTAAAAAAATTCTGAGTTATGTTCATATTTATTATTTTAGATTGATATCCAAATTATTCTTCTAATAATTAGATAAATATTAGTTATAGTTTTTTAAAAAGTGAAAAAGTAGGTTAATAATTGAAAAAATAATTGTTAGATAAATATTAGTTATAGTTTTTTAAAAAGTGAAAAAGTAGGTTAATAATTGAAAAAATAATTGCAAACATTATAAATTGTTATAATATAAAATTGTAACAAAAAATAATTAAATATAAACTGTACTAAATAGTGTTTGCATAGGATTCCACGATTACTTCAATTCAGCGTGCTCTACACGCTCATCCCGTATGACGTACTTAATTATATTAAGGGAGTTAAGATAATAGATTGGTACTTAGTTGAGCATAACATGGCAGAAATCGATATAAAAGTTGCTGTAAAATATGGCAGATTCAGCTCACAACAAACACCCCATACTTAAGCTTGCTTGTCTTCAAGCAATACTTTTATTTGTCATTTAGGGGAAGAAATTAAAACGCTCAACATCTTAGATTCATTCTTTATATGTCCCTGCAATCAATTACCATCCTTGAAAAGGTACTAGTGTCACAGATCCATGCATGTGCAAATATATAAGAGCAACATCTACTCACAAAAGGAGGGTTATGCAAAAATAATTCATATGACAAAGCATTGATAATCAAGAAGACTTTAGTTTAAGCTCATGAAGGAGTAGAATTGGTAAAAGGCTAAAGGTGGGCAATTTTTGGCAATGTGGTGCTAATGATCCGGGGAAATGGAGTATTTCCAAACTGAATTTCCACATTCCTTCTCTTTGAGATTCATCACCTTTCATAATGCTTTTATCCATAATAATGCTTTTACCTCTCTAACCTCAGCACTGCCTTCTCGCGAGTCGCAAACATGGGTGTCATGAATGGCCCCGGATACTTAGTGCGCCGGACTCCTCACCTGGTGTCCCATCTCGCCAAACTATTATCTCAGCGAGCAGGGTCGATCTTTGATCGGATTTTCTTTCACTCATTAAATTTTCCATATATTTCAAATAATTCCCTTCCAAACTCCAAATATGATAACAACACAAACACCATATAACAATCTCCATAATGTAACATCATTCTCAACATAATTCCCGGATAAGGTAAAGAATGGCAAATGTTTAGATCATGTGGAGCAATAATTGAAATAAGGCATAATATGGCTTTTGTGTAATGCATAAGCATAGGTAAGGCTAGGATTATAACAATATGAGCATTATATGGAAATATAAAGTCCTCCATCGTTTTATCATGCAACATGTCAAAAGCAACATCAAATTTTTACCTCCTTTCATGGTTTTCAAGAAAATATGCACTTCATTGTGACTTCCCTTTACTAGGCAATTTCATGCTACATCTCTAATGAATCCAATTTTGCATCGTCGAGTTCAATAAAGCTTCCATGACATTAATCAAAAAAATTTCAATGGGGGTCATTTTTCTCAAATTTTGGAAATCATGCATACATAAATCAATAATGCATTCCAAAATAGCCATGTAGCAATTCTAAGAAATAATGCATAAGTAATGTCAAATATGATCAATATGCACAAAGTAAGCCCTTCCCCCACCCCATACTTAAACATTACAGTGTCCTCACTGTATAAAATCAAGGTAAGGGTAAAGAAAGAAACTTACTAGACAGATGTGTAAGGCTTCATAACATCGAGTGGAGCACCTCCTGGCCGAGTATGAATATTACTTGGTTCTATCCTTGGACCTGAAAAGTGTAGAAGACATATGCCCATAATAGCAAAACAATTGCAAAAAGCAACAAAGTCTCAAAAACGTCCTAAAAAGTCTATGTACATGCTCTAGATTTTATAGTCGCTAGGCCGACTTCTCCATTAAGCTCAAGGTGGCATTTGCAGGGCCCATGTAGCTTGGGCTTCAAATAGGACTCCATTTTTGTCCATCAGCTGCAATCCTCCAGAATGGATCTTGTTCACCACGAACGGTCCCATCCGCTTCTTGTTGAATTTGTTAGGAAACCAATGATCTTTTGATTTGGAGACATAGAGCTTGTCTCCAACTTCATATTCCTTAGGCTCATCATTAGATATCCTGCACAATCGCACATACCAAGGCAGACCTCTCCCATGTATAGATAAATCTTTAATGGAAATAGGAGAAGAAAGATCCATACCTTGGCTTACCTTTGCAGAGACGGAATCGGGGACCATTGTATTTGGTCGATCTCGACTAGGGTTAGTCGATCTCGACAAGACTGCAGGTTCTGGTGGTGGTCTGGTCGAAGAGGCAAAAGTCGACGAAGAGCATGGCTTGTCGATCTCGACAATCCTGGTCGACCTCGACAAGGACTCCGCTCCTGGTGGTTTGCTCATCGACGAAGGCGGGTCTGGTGGAGCCGAGTGGTGGTCGACCTCGACAAGACTAGTCGAGATCGACGAGGGCTCTCCTCCTGGTCGCTGCAACGTCGATGAAGCAGGCTCTGGTGGCGCCGGGTGGTGGTCGATCTCGACAAGCTTAGTCGAGATCGACGAGGCTGGTTCGTCAGGCGGCTTCTGTGTCGAGGAGGATGGAGTCGAGTTAGGGCACTGGTGGTCGACCTCGACAAGTCTACTCGAGATCGAGTAGGGTGGCTCCTTTGGTTTGCTGCTCGACGATGCTGGTGCTGGTGGAGGCTCCTTGGTCTGGTCGAGATCGACTAGGGTTCTACTCGAAGTCGAGGAGCCCTGGTCAATCTTGACCCCATACTTAGCTCCTGTCAAGGCATCCGAAAAATAATCAATCCACAACGACGTACCTTGTTCTGTGTCGATTGGATTTTCTGTGTTCTCCTTGAGGATTTCCATGATCTCCTCCACCTGGGCCTCCATGTCCCTCTTTTCCAGCTCCTCAGGGGTCATATTTCTGACCTTGGGTTCCCCGCAGGTGATGTAGCCAGCTGAGATAGATTTGACCTCTTCCATTGGACCTGTATGCCTTTCAGTTTTATTAAAGGAATACTCAATTACCTCATCGCTGATGTTGAAGGTGAGCACTCCTTTCCTTACGCTTATGTTGGCATCCACCGTTGCCAAGAATGGTCTTCCTAGAATAATTGGACAAGCAGGGTCTTCTTGCATATCAACTATTAAGAAATCAGCAGGGACGAAGAATTTACCTACTTGTACTGGGACATTTTCCACCATGCCTGTCGGAATGACCACCGTGTTGTTGGCCATGTAAAGTCTAGCATCCACAGGCTCCAAGGCACCTATCTTAATCTTGGACCAAATTGTTAAAGGCATTATACTCACACTAGCTCCAAGATCACATAGGGCATTAATTTTGTATGGACCAAATCCAATAGTTATAGCAAACTTACCTGGATCCGGCCTCTTCTCCAATATGTCTAGATGGCTGCACTCCTCTGTGATTTCAGCCATCGATCGCTTTTTGCTCAGAATCTCCTTCAGGAACTTGACATAAGATGGCATTTCATTGAGAGCTTTTGTGAAGGGGATGGTGACGTTGAGCTTCTGAAGCATTTTGATGAAGCGCTGAAACTTTTTCTCTGCCGGGTCCTTTAGAGATTTTGTGGGGAAAGGCAGCTTCTTTTTCTGATTCGGAGCCAGAACAGACGTCGGAGGTGCTGCAGGCTGCTCTATGTCGACCAGGGGCTCCTCGACATCGACAAGGCCTTTGTCGACATCGACCAGATTGGGCCCAGTCGAGTTGCTGTGTGGTGCAGACGAAGATTCTGGAAGTGTCTCCTCGAGGTCGACGAGGCTCTTGTCGAGGTCGACCACGGCTTTGTAGAGATCGACTTGCTGTTCCTCGTCGTTCTGCTGCTTTCCGACCTCTGGCTCTTGCAGTTGATGGCCGCTTCTGAGTTTTATAGCAGCGATGTGTCCAGTCTTTCCCTTAGGATTTGGTTCTGAAGATCCTGGAAGTGACCCTGACTGTCTGGGGATTCCTGCTGCTAGCTGACCAATCTGTGTATCAACTGATTTCCGCCAGATATCAATTTCCCCAAGCCTAGAGTTGACACCTTGCATCTGAGTATAGACGGAGTTGAAAGATTGCCTAGTTTCTGAGTGGTTCCTCCGTATTTCCTCCAGGACTGTCTGTATATCATCCTTTTTCTGCTCCCTTTCCGGATGTCCTGGAGCTCTGTAGGGCGGGGGGTTTCTAGGGACACCTTGGTTCCATTGTGGTTGCTGAAACCTTTGGTCCCCCATATAGCGACTGGGACCCCCTGCGTAAGCTACCTCCTCTTGGTGCTCTGCCAGCCTGACTTGCTCGGTGTGTGGGCACTCAGTACTGGTGTGCCGCTACGATCCGCATTCTATGCAAGGCTGGTTGACAGAGAGATACTTCACTTGCTTAAGGAGCTTCTTATTCTGGTCTCTGTAGTATTGCTCCCTAACGTCTGGATCGATCTCCTTAGGGGGATCATATAGGGGCATGGATGGTGCTGGCCTGGCGTATGGGTTCTCTTCATAGGTTGCAGTAGACCCATACTTGTTGTCGTAGGTAGTGAGCTTCTCTAGCACACCCCATGCGTCACGTGGCGGCATTGTCAGATACTCATAGCGAGTATAATGGTTGATTCTATCCTTAGTGCCTTGATCAAGAGAATTGAAGAAGATCTCCTGAATGACGTAGGGTGGCTGTCCATGAGTAGGGAAAGATCGCAGAAGTTCCTTGTAGCGCTCCCATGCCTTTGCCAGCGGTTCCCCTTGCTTCTGTCTGAAGGTGGTGATTTTCTGGCGGAGATGTGCTGTTTTGGCGGGTGGGAAGAATTTGTTCAGGAACTCTTGCTCTACTTGGGCCCAGGTTGTGAGTGATCTTGGTTGCAGCCCTTCCAGCCATTTCAATGCAGGCCCAGCGAGAGACCAGCGAAAAGATTTCATCTTGACATATTCCAAAGTTGTACCTTCAGCAAGAGTACGGCACATGTCAGCAAAGTTTGTAATATGTTCAAGAGGACACTCATTAAATCTACCATAAAAGGCATTATTTTTAAGCTCTATAAGAAATTGAGTGCGAATTTCAAAAGAGTTATCAGGGATAAGAATCACCGATTCAGGCACGACGAGAGTTGGGTGCATGTAGTCCTCTGTCGTGGTTGGATATTGGGCAAGCTCAGCTTGTGCTTGTTCCCTTGCTTCTTTCTCAGCGGCGATAGTAGCATCTTTAGCAGCCAATTCCCTGGTAAGCCTAGCGATCAGCTGTTCTTGTGTTTCAGCGGCCGCCATGGCTCTTTGTAGTTTAGCTCTGATGTGAAAAAGGCGTTCCGGTTCGTCTAAGGCGTCAAACTCAGGTGTTTGACCAGAACGACGCATACACCTGCAAAGTAACTCAAAGAAACAGTGAGAACTGACTACCTAAGGCGCGATTGATAGCTTCCCCGGCAACGGCGCCAATTTGTTGTTGCAGGAGGATGGTCAAGTATGAAATAAATATGAAATAAAGTTCAGACTGACTTCCCTGTCTCAGCAAATAAATACAAGACTTCCTCCCGTTGTAGTAAGAGAAAGTCAGGATCGAATCCACGAGGAAGCACGTCAGCAGTTCTCAGGTAGTTGTAAATTCTCACAGGCAAAGCAGCAGAAAGACAGAAACAAGGAAAGAAACAGAAATAAAAGCAGAAAAACAAAAGCAAAGAATAAAGCAAAACAGAAAATAAAGCAAAGACAAAGCAGAAAGTAAATCGAAGACACAGAAGCTACTCGATCTCGAGTAGCTGTCCTCTAGATCGACTAAGGTAAGTCGACAGCAGAAAACAGAAACGAAAGCAAAGCAAAGGCGTACTCGATCTCGACAACAGCTCCTCGAGATCGACAAAGGGTAAATCGACAGAAACTCCAGAAATCGACAAAAGACAGAAATTTTACTCGACTAAGACAAACCCTACTCGAGATCGACCACAAGCTACTCGATCTCGACCAAGCTTCCTCTATGTCGACTAGAATGCAGAAACTTAAATTTGCAGAATTAAACACAGAACTCAGATTTTTGATGAAAATAAACTCAATATGCTAAAAGGCTTCCAAGGCCAGGGTTTCAACACCACAACGATAACCATGCAAAATAACACACAAAGGCACAAAAGATCATGCTTTCCATCAAATAACTTTCGTTATTAACAAATAGGCAAATAGAGGCTTTCGCATAAACCCTAATTGTTACTAACCCTTTTTCACATAATTAATCCAAGTTGCATTAAGATCACTTTCGCTTCAATAACACAAACAAGGATCACCTTCAACTCTCGCAAAAGAATCATATTTATAGGGATAGAAGATTAATTGCATAACAAAATCTGACCTTTATCGCGTTATCTCACATGGCCACCGTCGGGCTCACCCCAGCCCCAGAAGTGGGTGGACTACTCATGCCTCATTGCAATAACAGACATTGATTGATGAAAAGAACTAAATTGCATTAAAACTAAATTCAAAAGCCTTTACAATCCTGGCAATCAACTTTCGCAGAAAGCCAAAACCTTAAAAACCTTAGAACTCCTAAACTCTATGTGTAACTAACTAATTGTCTCTGAGATTGAATGAATGAAAAACCAGCCCCTAGGGCTTTATTTATAGCCTTCATTCCCTAGCTAATTTAGGAAAGAAGATATCTATCTCTATCTAAAATTATATCTAAAACTTGAAAGGATAAATAAATTGTTTTAAGGAAATAAATCAACTAGGGAAAGATAAAAATAGGTAAAGTCTTCATGTCTTGATGGATTGCGTCTTCCATAGATAGAACTTGACGGATTTGGATAGAATCTTCCTTCTTCGGCACCAAGGAATCCCAAGTCTACTCGGACAGGTCTTCGTCGACGCGTTTCTGGACACTGGGCTACTCGACTTCGACCACGGCTCGTCGACCTCGACAAGGGTGGTTCGTCGACTGGACCTCCCGGCTAGCTCTGCTCGATGTGGCTCGGATCTGGACTCAGGCGCTCGTCGACCTCGACAAAGGGTCCTCGAGATCGACTAGAGTGGTGCACGTCTGGTCGAGCAGGCTTCTCCTCGGCAAGGACACGGACTGGCACGGTGGGTCTTGTCGATCTCGACTAGGACTCGTCGAGATCGAGTAGGGTTGTCCGGGTTCTCGTCCTCGGCTTCTCGATCAGTTCTCTTCTCGACTCCGGGTGTGGTTTCTGGTCTTCGTCGATCTCGACTAGTGGTCCTCGAGATCGAGTTGGGTCCGGAGCTCGGGTTGGTCTGGCTCTCGATCGGGCTCTGTCGACAAGGCGGTGCTCGGACATGCTCGTCCATGTCGACTAGGGTCAACTCGAGATCGAGTTACCCTGACTTTCAGCTTGGTTCCGCTGCTTTGACCTTGGACTTCTGTAGCGGTTTTCCGAACTTTTCCGACCTTCTGTAGAATTGCTGTAAAATGCCTCGATTTCTGCGAATTAAACAGAAACTGGTGTAGATTCCATAATTTTGGCAAATAAACATAAACTACATAGATTCTGTACTATCTAAACCCAAATGAATGCAATGTATACAGAAATCGATATAAAAGTTGCTGTAAAACATGGCAGATTCAGCTCACAACAGGAGGTGGGGGGAACGAATGGAGGCGGGGGCCAGCAGGGACTTGTGGTGAGCGGGAATAAAAGAAAGGAGGGGTTGGAGAGTGCGAAAGGGAACGACACAGAGGTGATTATGGGAGAGACAGATGAGAAACGGGATAAGAGAAGGCGAGTTATGAGTAACGAAACTGAAAATGAGATATCGGCCAGGGACGGAGTCCCCCGCCGACATCAATGAGTTGCATAAGTTATAACTGTCGGGGATTGAGGAAGGCCCGAGCAGTTGATAAGCTTGCCGCAATTGTGAGCAGAGAGGCCCCAAAGGTTTTGTTTCTAATGGAAACAAAATGTGATAAGTTCAGGATGGAGGAGGTGAGAAGGAGGTTGGGTTATGAGAATATGTTTGTTGTGGAAAGCTTGGGGAGAACCGGTGGATTAGCGATGATGTGGGGGAGTGAGTGGGTGGTGACGGTAATGCCTTATACTCAACATCACATTGATGGGCGGGTGAGTAGAGGGGGAGGGGAAGAATGACGGATCACGGGGATATATGGATGGCCAGATCAGGGAGGGAAGAAGCACACGATTGGGCTGATGAGAAGGTTGTATGAGGATGAGCATCAGGCTTGGATGTGCATGGGAGATTTCAACCTCATTGCATCCTTGGCAGATAAGGAAGGGGGTAATAGTCCGTATTTTGAGACTCTCATAGAGTTCAAGGAGACAGTTGAATTTTGTCAGCTAAGGGAGATTCCGTTTAGCGAGCAAAGATTCATTTGGGATAATGGCCGGGAGGATGAAGGGTACATACATGAGATTGGATGTGGCTTTTGCGAATGAAAAGTTGCTAGAGAAGTACCCGACTATGAAAGTGAAGCATCTAGAGAGGTGTAAGTCGGACCATCGACCCATTATGATAAGCCTGGATGGTGTGTTCTTAGGAGGAGGTAGAGATGGGGTGAAGCCTTTCCAGTTTGAGGCGATGTGGTTAACGAATGAAGATTGCATGGAGGTGATACAAAATGGATGGGCAAACCCTGGGTCTTCTCATGTTGATAGGAGTTTGAAAGGAAAGATAGGGCAGTGTGCGGAAGACTTGAGAGAATGGGACAAGGTATTGTTCGGCAATGTAAGGTCGAATTTGGTTAGGGTTCGTAAGAAAGTGGAGGTGTTGGACAAGGGGGAAATGACGGGAAATCTTGTCAAGGAGAGAAGGAAGCTTGAGCGGGAGGAAAGTGAGTTGATGTATAAGGAGGAGGCGATGTGGTTTCAAAGACCCCGAGCAAATGAGTTCAAATGTTGGGATAGAAACACCACTTTCTTTCATAAGAAGGTGGAAGGGAGGAAAAGGCGAAATAGATTGCAGAAGTTAATTAATGAGAATGGAGAGGAAGTGAGGTCTTATGAGGGTATGGAAGGAGTGGCTATGGATTATTTCCATGATCTGTTTCAATCCGATATTAGAGCACCCCCCGAAGCGGCCACTCAAGGAATCGAGTCTTTCGTATAAGCTGAGGACAATCTGGAGCTCTTACGACCCTTCACTGCAAAAGAGGTAAAACATACCCTATTTTCAATTCATCCAACAAAATCATCAGGGTCAGATGGTATGCCAGCTCTCTTTTATCAGAAGTGCTGGCATATTGTTGGCCCTGATATTACTAGGTTTGTTATTGACATTCTGAATGGGCAGCCGATGCCGGAGGGAGTAAATCATACTTTCATTACCTTGATCCCAAAGGTGTCGGACCCATGCAGAATGAGAGACTTACGCCCTATCAGTTTGTGTAATGTTGTGTTAAGATATTTTTAAAGGTTCTTGCGAATAGATTGAAGAAGGTACTTGGGAAGATTGTTGCGGATAGCCAGAGTGCATTTGTGCCGGAGAGACTGATAATTGACAATGTTCTGGCTGCGTTTGAACTGTTTCACTATCCGAAGACAAGAAAGGGAGGGAAGAAGGGCTTCATTTCTTTTAAACTGGACATAGCTAAGGCCTATGATAGGGTCGAATGGACTTTTCTAGAGCAGTGCATGAGGAAATGTGGCTTTGAAGATAGATAGATTGGACTGGTCATGGAGTGCGTCACAACGGTGTCCTTCTCGGTTTTGATGGATGGAATCCCATCACCAACCTTTGTCCCATCTAGAGGGCTATGGCAAGGTGACCCGCTATCCCCGTATCTGTTACTCCTATGTGTAGAGGGTCTATCTGGTATGATCAGGAATGGGGAGCAGCAAGGCAAGCTGTGGAGCGGAGGGGAATGATTGTGTTCTTTTCTTGGGAGCAACCTGTCAACAGAGTAATGAGATTGTTCAAATACTTCATATTTATGGAGAAGCGTCAGGCCAACAGGTGAATTTCTCAAAGTCGGAATTATCTTTTAGCAAAAATGTTGATGTGGAGCGGAGGGGAGTGATCCAGGGGCTGCTAGGGATTCGTGAGGTTTCGAAGCATGAACGATATCTTGGGCTCCCGACCATGATTGGTAGATCTAAGAAGGCGATATTTGAGCATGTGAATGAGCGAGTATGGAAAAAGATGAGGGGATGGAAGGAGAAGTGTTTGTCTAGAGCGGGAAAGGAGGTTCTTATAAAATCCATAGCTCAAGCAATCCCCACCTATGCTATGTCTTGCTTTCGACTTCCTTCTGGCCTTTGTAAGAAAATTGAACAATTGATGTGTAGGTTCTGGTGGGGAGATGGAAATGGATCCAGGAAGGTGCATTGGATGTCATGGCAACGGATGTGTCGCGCTAAGGATAAAGGAGGCATGGGGTTTCGTGATATGGAGATGTTTAATCTGGCTTTGTTAGCAAGGCAAGGTTGGTGCCTCATTTAGGGACCGGACTCCCTTATTGTGAGGCTTCTCAAGGCAAAGTACTTTTCGAGTACGAGGTTTTTAGAGGCCAAAGTCGGACACAACCCGAGCTTTACGCGGCGCAGCTTGATGAGCGGTAAGGAGATACTCAATGAAGGATTTATTTGGAGTATCGGCAACGGGGCGGATGTGAATGTGTGGGAACACAAATGGATACCCAGACCATCTAGTTTCAAAGTAGTGGGGAACATTCAAGGGGGTGACCCAGATTTGAGGGTTATCGATCTCATCGACTGGGAAAGAAACAGGTGGGATGAAGCCAAGGTGAATGAAGTGCTACTTCCGTGTGACGCAGAGTTGGTCCTCAATATTAGATTGGTATCGCCGACCAACTCCGATCAATTGATTTGGCATAACAATAGGAGTGGAATGTTCACAGTAAAAGGAGCTTACCATATGCAGATGGAGAAGCGTGTTCAGGAGGAGGGGGGAGTGGGCCAAGCAGAGGGGAAGCAGAGGGAGAAGGCCTGGAAAGAAATGTGGAAATTGCCTATGATTCCGAAGGCAAAGTCGATGGTTTGGAGGGCGGTTCGAGATGTGCTTCCCTGCAAGACCAATTTGCTTAGACGGAGTGATATGGGGTTAGCCGTAGGATGGCCCGATCTTCGAGAATCAAGACTCAAAGACAAGAACAGAAGCAAAGACTCAAGGACACCAAACAACTTGCTCGATATCGACAAGAAAGGGAAAAATGCAGCAACTCGAAAATATATAAACTGGACTCGATTTCGACTCAAACAAAAGGAACAAGGCTCGATGCAAAGAAGAACAATAAAGACACGAAATTGAAATAACAAGACCGATAGAAGGGTGATTCGAACTAAGATAGAACGAGATAAAGACCCGAGGCCTCCTAAGAGGGTAGGGGCCAAATATCAATGACTATAAAGCCCGCCTCTACAACCTTACACAACCAAGCGGACAACTTGGAGGCACAAGGAGGGGACTTGTGATTATCAGGATCACCAAGCTCTCGCGAGGTTGATGAACTCAAAGCAAACCAAGCAAGATCAATTACCAATTTGCAATCGATGAGCAATGCTTCGAATCGATTGACTTTCTCACAGATGTGTTTCACACAAAAATTGTATTTCTGAATAATGGAAGACGTGAGTTCTACAATGGAAGAGACAGCCTTCTTATAACCCTAAAAGGCTGATTTTTAATAAAAATAATAAATAAAAATAATAAATAAAATGAATTAATTAAAATACCCTTAAATTACCTAAAATAACTTAAATAAAGAAGATCTCAAAAAATAGCAATAAAAGGTTCCAACACATAACAAATTCCCGTCAAAACAGTGACAGCTTGCAAAGATGGCGATTTTCGGACAAGCTCCATGTCGAATCTGGAAAAACCTTCAACAGCAAAGTTGTATATCTCTCCGTCCTCGTTCCAACAAGGTATGACACGATCCAATCAGATAAATACGGACTCCGAACGACTCATTTTACTGAGACATCGAAAAGCTGTCAAATGTTCTGAACGAACCTAAAACGTCATTTGCACCTTTGGATCTTCTCCCATGGTAGAGCCTTCTTCTTCCTCTTGAGGATGACAACATTCTCACGAGCTCGAACCATAGGTCCATCCCCAAGTATAGATGTGTCCGAAGGTGTCTTGGATGGTCCCGCATCAATCTCCCTTTCTTGAAAAGGATTCGTCCTCAAATCCAAGGTCGCATATGATTTCGCAAAGACATCCACATGAGCTCCTGGATCGAAAACCTCATGTTCATGGAAACTCATCTCAAGACCGATTGTTGTAGGGATTGACCACTCCTTGATGGTTAGTGTCTCAGCTTCGTCAACTTGTAGGCCATTAGAGCTCTCTACAAAACCAAGAAAAGAAACTTGATAAGTGCTCAATTCAGATTTCATATCAACGTCATGATGTTCTAACTTAATATGCACTTTAGCTTGGTCATTGATCCCTAAGTTTCCATCCAATTCTAGCAAGTTTTCATCATTTTTCAAGGCTGGATTTACCATTAATTCAAGGCTAGCAATATTAGAACAATTTTCACCATCAATGATCAAATTAGAAACATTGTCGTTTTCTAAGTATTTAGTATGACACAAATCTTCTCTTTGATTATCATCACAAGACATAGGTTGAACACTTAAAACTTTATTAACAATCAAAGAATCATCATGCTCATAGTCAATGCAATCATCTTTAGAGGCAAGTAAACTAAGATCTTGATCATTATTAACATGCTCATCATGTTTATCACTAGAATTTTCAGATTCATAATCTCCTAAGTGATTAACCATGAGAGTTTTCTTATTTGGGCAATCTTTCATAACATGTCCTCTACGGCCGTCAATCTTGGCATATAAAGAAAGGAATGTACATAGGTTTAAGAGTAGAAGAGTTAGGATTACTCCCTTTAGGGCCAGTAGATGCCCCAGAAGAATGTCGTGCCTCTAATGCCGTCAATCTTTCATTTATCCGTACCAATTTCTCATTCACGGCTTCCAACTGTTTGATCATCTCAGCTCCAGTAATCATGTTGTTGCCCTGGTTAGACATGGCAAATAAAGACAAACAAAGAACTATGTGACAGTTAGTAAAAATATAAACAATCTCACAAGTGTTTCGCTCACACTCGTCTCTCGAATTGGTAGGACAAGCTTGTTGGGGCAATCCGCCTTGGGCAAATCAACACTCAAGCAAGGACTTAACAATGCAAGGTAGGAGAGCAAGAGAAAGGGCAAACACAAGACAACCGAAAAATCTCAACGGAAGCAAAGTATCGAGTCGGTAGGGAGAAGTATCGACTTGGTATGGGCAGGTACCGACTCGGTATGAAGACTCTGCACAAGGAGCTCGATATCGACAATAGTAACTCGATATCGACACGACGAAAATCCCACAGTAGCAAACTATCGAGTCGAAAGGAGGTGATATCGACTAGGTATGGGAGGTTTCGACTCGGTATGTGGGTGAAACTTACTCGATAGTGGCTAGGGGTACTCGATACAGCAAGGGAGTACTCGATATGGCAAAACAAACACAAGAACAAAAGAAAATAAGGAAACAAAGAAAACTTGGAACGTTTACCGCTTTTTGATTCAAACCCTTAGCAAGGACGTTGTAGTTGCAAGGTAGGGCTTAAAAAAATTGTATTTTGGGAGGTATGTGTTTGAGGGCTTGTTGACTAGGCTATGAACAAATTCACCAAATTTGGTCCTTGAAGTTTCTTGCACTAGATACAATCCTTTTTTTTTTTGAAGCTACTTTTTCCCCTAGTGAATTTTATCCTCCTTGGTCAAAGCTTTGAATGTATTCTTTTTTTTTTTTGACAATTTCAGACTGTTTTTTTTCCACTAATGCAAGAAAACTTAACAATGAAATAAAAGGACTCTTGAAAATTTAAACTATGGTGAAAGAAAATAAAATTTATAACCCTTATGAAATATATGTAGTTGAGGTTTGGCTAACTATGGTAAGTATATCTATCTAAGGCCTTTTATAATCTATGATTGATAAAAGTGTTTTAATCTATCAAAAATCAAAATTTAAATAAGGCAATAAATAGATAGATCTAGGATAGACAAGATAGAAGCAACACAAATTAAGGTTTGAGAAAGAACAAGGTGCGGCCGAACAAGGCTTCCTCTTGAGCAAGAATGTCGACCACTCCAAGGAAGAAAATCGACTGCACTTGTTGAAGGGTCTCGGTTGGCTCAGTGTTTAAGGCTAGCAACTACAAACGATCACAAATAAAAGATTAGTAATAATAAAAATAAAAAATTCAAGAAGTAAAAACCAAGAACAAGAAAAAGAATCTATTTTTGTAGTTTTTGTGTTTAGGGAAACAAAAGACACAACTTTTGATGTCGGAAACCAAAGCTCTGATGCCAATTTGATACGGGGTTAGCCGTAGGATGACCCGATCTTCGACAATCAAGACTTAAAGACAAGAACGGAAGCAAAGACTCAAGGACACCAAGCAACTTGCTCGATATCGACAAGAAAAGGAAAAATGCGCAACTCGGAAATAAATAAACTGGACTCGATTTCTGTTGTGAGGAGTAAAAAGAGTATGAAATATAACAAAATAGATCAAACCAGATTTAGGCCCACGCAAATAATTACAAGACTCCTCCAATGCAGTAATGGGAAGTCAGGATCGAATCCAAGAGAAAGCGTGTCAGCGGATCCTAGGCAGCTGTAAATCTCACAGAAAAGCAAACGGAAAAGACAGAAACAAAGAAACAAAGACAAACGAAAGCAAAAAATAAAACAAAGGCAGAACTAACTCGATCTCGACAAAAGCTACTCGAGATCGACTAACAGCAGCAAAGACAGAAACTAAAAATCGACGACAGAAACACAACAGCAACTCGATCTAGACAAAGCCTTACTCGAGATCGACAAACCCCTACTCGATCTCGACTAGCTTTTCTTCTAGATCGACAAAAACACAGAAAACTGTAAACTTGCAACTTTGAACACAGAATCTCAGATTTTGACAGAAATAAATCAATATATAAAGAACTTCCAAAGCTAGGGTATCAACACCACAACAATAACCATGCAAAGTAACACATAAAGGCATAAAAGATCATGCTTTTCATCAAAATAACTTTCGTTATTAACAAATAGGCATATAGAGGCTTTCGCATAAACCCTAATTGTTACTAACCCTTTTTCACATAATTAACCCAAGTTGCATTAAGATCACTTTCGCTTCAATAATACAAACAAGAATCACCTTCAACTTTCGCAAAAGAATCATGCTCATAGGGATAGAAGACGAATTGCATAACAAGATTGTACCTTCACCGTATCACCTCACATGGCCACCGTCGGGCTCACCCCAGCCCCAGAAGTGGGTGGACTACTCGCTCTTCATCATCAAGAAAGACATTAAATAACCAAAGAAACTAACTTGCATTGAATTAAATAAAGAAAGCTTACAACCAACAAGACAAATCCGCTTTCGCCTTTCCACCTTGCTTGCCACAAACTCTCTCTCTCTCTACTCCTACTTACTTGTTCTCTCTGAAATTGAATGATGAAAAACCAGCCCCTAAGGCTTTATTTATAGCCTTTTATTCCTTGCTATTCAAGGATAGAATATATCTATCTATATCTAAAAAGTTTAAAAGATAAATAAATGTATTTAAGAATTAAATCTATAAAGGAGAAATTAAATCTAAATAGGTAAGTCTTCTCTTGTTGATATATCTTGTCTTCTATGGATATAATTTGATGTATCTCGGCAATCTCGGATTCCTTCGGCTCCAAGGACTCCCAACTCGACACGGACAGCTCAAACCGCGTAACGCGGCTTCGGGACGCGGCTCCTCGATCTCGACCAAGGCTCCTCGAGATCGAGTAGAGATGACGTTGACCATGGTTGGCTGGGCTTCTCGGGTATCTCTGCTCGACATGGCTCGGACCGGTGCTCCTGGCTTGGTCGATCTCGAGGACCTTACTCGATCTCGAGTAAAGGTGGCTCGTCAACTAGGTCTTCTAGTGTTGTCGAGCAACCTCTCTTCGACATGGCTCGGGTTCCGCCTTCCGGGTTCCTCGATCTCGAGTAGGTTTACTCGATCTCCAGTAGAGTGTAACCCGGCATGTCTTCGTCTTCGGCTTCTCGATCAGCTCCTCCTCGACCAGGCACTCCTTGGACATTTTTGGTCGATCTCGAGTAGAAGTACTCGATATCGAGTAAATCTCTCAGCTTTCTGCTCTGTTCTTGAAACGCACTTTTCCGAGTCCTCGTTCGTCGGATTGACGCATATGACCATGCGTTGGAAAGCTCTTTTTGAGGGCTACAACTCTCATGAAGACATCAAAGCTTGATTCAGAACGAAGAATGGTGAAAAATGACCTTTTCTCCCGCTGCACCATTCTTAGCTCCTCCATGAGTTTCCTTTAAGCTCCAAAGTGCGTCCGATTTCTACGAAATATAACAAAAACTTGTGTAGACCTCTATATATTGCAAATAAGTGTAAACTACACAGATTATGTATTATTTTAACCCAAATGCATGAAATACATGCAGAAATCGATATAAAAGTAGCTATAAAACATGGCGAATTAGGCTCACAACAATTTCGACTCAAACAAAAGGAACAAGACTCGATGCAAACAAGAACAATAAAGACACGAAATTGAAATAACAAGACCGATAGAAGGGTGATTCGAACTAAGATAGAACGAGATAAAGACCCGAGGCCTCCTAAGAGGGTAGGAACCAAATATCAACGACTATAAAGCCCGCCTATACAACCTTACACAACCAAGCGGACAACTTGGAGGCATAAGGAGGGGACTTGTGATTACCAGGATCACCAAGCTCTCGCGAGGTTGATGAACTCAAAGCAAACCAATCAAGATCAATTACCAATTTGCAATGGATGAGCAATGCTTCGAATCGATTGACTTTCTCACAGATGTGTTTCACACAAAAACTGTATTTCTGAATAATGGAAGACGCGAGTTCTACAATGGAAGAGATGGCCTTCTTATAACCCTAAAAGGCTGATTTCTAATAAAAATAATAAAAAGATAAATTAATTAAAATACCTTAAATTATCTAAAATAACTTAAATAAAGAAGATCTCTAAAAATAGCAATAAAAGGTTCCAACACTTAACAAATTCCCGTCAAAACAGTGACAGCTTACAAAAATGGCAGTTTTCGGCCAAGCTCCATGTCGAATTTGGAAAAACCTTCAACAGCAAAGTTGTAGATCTCTTCGTCCTCCCCAACAAGGTATGGCACGATCCAATCGGATAAATACGGACTCCGAAAGACTCATTTTACTGAGACGTCGAAAAGCTGTCAAATGTTCTGAACGAACCTAAAATGTCATTTGCACCTTTGGATCTTCTCCCATGGTGGAGCCTTCTTCCTCTTGAGGATGACAACATTCTCACGAGCTCGAACCATAGGTCCATCCCGAAGTATAGATGTGTCCGAATGTGTCTTGGATGGTCCTGCATCACAGAGGATCACGGACAATGATTTATGTGAAGTATGCGGAAGGAAGGAGTCGGCTTTTCATGCACTATATGAATGTAAACCTGCGAGGAAAGTGTGGGGATCTTTTCCTAGAGTTGTGAGGTACTGGTTGGGGGCGAGCTCGGTTCTGGAAGCTTTCATAGCGATTTTTAATTTCGGTTCGCTGGAGGATAAACAATGGTGGGTTATGTTCAGCTGGCAGGTATGGCAAGCTAGAAACAAGAGAATTTTTGAAAGATCATGCGGTCAAGCTTCTGAGGTTGCTCAGAAGGTGACGGAGAATCTAGCTGATTTCATGAGATACATGGACCATACTCGAATTAATCGACTCATAGATGGAGGAGTGGGACAGAGGAGGTGGTTAAGGCCAGCGCAAGAGGTCTCTAAATTTAATTGCGATGCGAGTGTATCGACAATGTCAGAGGCAGTTGTTGGCTTTGTTCAGAGGGAAGCGGATGGGAGTTTTGTTGCAGCTGGGCAGAGGCGGATACAATCCACGAGTGATGCCGAGGTTGCTGAGGCAGAAGCGGTGCGCTGGGCAGTGGAGTTTGCAAAAGCTCGTGGATTAAAGGAGGTGCAGTTTGAGTCCGACTGTCTACCGCTAATGTCGAAGATTAGGAGTGGAAATGCAGGAAGGGGTATAATTGGGATGATCGTTGAAGCCATACTACAGGACGCGAAGAGCTTCAACGTTGTACACTGCCGATTTCATATTAGTCCTTAAACTTCTATTCGTTCCATTCAAGTCCCTAACCTATTGAATTTGTTGCACTATTAGTCTAAGTTGTTTTTAAAATTAAAAAATAAAATAAAATATTTTATTTTAAAAATAATTTAGACTAAATTGAAATTTTTAGGTGAATATTGGTTAAGAAAAATATTGAAATTTTAATTAAATAACATTTCATAAACTTCTAAATATAATAATAAAAAAATAAATAACATTACAAATTTTATTTAATAATAATAATATATATAATATTTCCTAAACATCTAAATATAATAACATTATAGTGTGGTTAATTTTACTTAATAAATATGTAGAAAAATTAAAGTTAGAAATTTTTAGTATTTGAAATCTACTGCATTTTAAAAAACCTCCTATTTCTGTTTTTTTCTCTGTGGTGGGGGGGGGGGGGGGTGCAAATAATAATAATAATAATAATAGACTAAAAATTATTTATACCAAGATTACCATTTCTAAAAAAAATTATAATAATAATAGACTAAAAATTATTTATACCAAGATTACCATTTCTAAAAAAAATTATAATAAATTGGAAATTTGTAGGTGAATTTCTAAGATTTGAAATACTGAACATTAGAAAAATTGGAAATTTGTAGGTGAATTTCTAAGATTTGAAATACTGAACATTTCTAATGTTAATTTTATCAAAATTATTGTGTTAAATAATGGAAAAAAATGTGTTTTTTTGGATAAAGGGGTATATTTTTACTAAACCATGTCGAAGTTGTTGAGTCGGAAAGGATCTTAGGTAGTACCCAAAGGTTCCCGATTTGACTCCCCGATATGGTCGCTCTTTATTTACCAAAATAAATATGTATTTTTACTAAAAAATTATAAATTATAGGCATTAGAAATAAATTAACAATGTAATTATTTAATTAAAAAATTTCTATTTAATTTTCTTAACCAATCATAAAGATACACCTAAAAATTCCAATTTAGTCTAAATTAATTTTACAAAAAAATATGTTATTTTATTTTTCCATTTTTTAAAATAACATAGACTTATAGTGAAACAAATTCAATAGATTAGAGACTTGAATAGAATGAATAGAAGGTTAAGGACTAATTAATGTGGAATAGGTATAAAAGGTTAGAAACTTTAATAGAATGAATAAAAGGTTATGAATTAATAAGAAAAAAGTATGAAAAATGTTAGGGACTAACGGCGCAATTTACCCAATTGAAAAATACGTCAACATATACCACGCATTCACGCGTTTGTAGGCTTATTAATCAAGAAAAAGACGTCGATCAGGAACGACGACTGTGCGAGCATCTAACTCTCTCTATATATATATGGGTTAACAAGATGTGAGAATGCGTGTCTAACTTTGCTTCTTCTAATCGCAATAAGTTGTTGCGAAAAAAAATTTATAAGAGGAAGCAAGTCCTAAACCTCCCCTGATAGGTACATATGGAGGAATCCCTCATATATCATAATTCAGGCAAGACGACCGAGTCAACCCCTCAAAAATCCCCTTGCAGCTGCCCGTTATTAGCACACGGACTCCGTCGCGCGAAGTCTAGTCACGCGGCGGAGGACGTGATCACCCCAGCCGCCTTCATATCCGTGTTCGCCCTCCTCCTCCTCCCCTACAAAAAGATCGACGGGAACCCAGTCCCAACCGTCGTTTTCAACGACCTGCCTTCGTACTTCCACGCGTTTGTACTCGGCCTCAATTTCGCCTTCTGCGGAGGGGTCATGACCATTTCCCTTAGGCAGCTTTACCCCAAAGTCGCATTCGTGTGTCGGTGCGTATCCGTCCTGTCGATGCTACTCTCAACCGGTATTTTCGTCTTCTTGGCCGTCCCTTGGGCCGCCGACGCCCTGCTCTAGGTGCCGCGCGTCGGTTGGCTGCCGAGTCACCGGAGCCTCCGATCGATGCCGGCCCGTCCGTACATGTACTGCAGGAGTACTGCTCGGCCCCTTTTTGTTACTTGTTTCACTTATATTCCTTTATACAGTGAAACAGATAATCACAGCGACTAAGGTGATCCATCCTAAACATCTGGGAGGCATAAAATTGAATATGATTTTTTTTTTGGGATGGGATTAATGGGTAAAACAAAATGAAAAAGATCAGAAACTTCACCCATTTAGAGGTACTTTTGCATAACACAGCGCAGGAGGAGCGGGCTTGTCTCTATCGATTTTTCTATCCTATATCAAAGGAGCTTGAACGAATATTTTTTTTAAATTCAGTCGCTTGAGCTTTTTCAAAAATTGATTTCTTAGGTTAGATATGCTTTCACACTTAAATTTTTTATCCTATATCCTAAGAATATAAGATAGAAAGATCGTGAAAAATTTATAAATGCTTCTGTATAGCAAATAAGTGGACGTTATTATTTTTAAAACTTAAACGTTCACTTATATGAAAGCTGAGATCGAGGGGACAATTGAAAATTAAGGATTAAGGGTATATATATGTTGTTGTGGGATTCGATCAATACAGTTTGAATATATAACAAACCATCAAAGTTATGTATATATCCAATCTATAAAGTTAATTAACTGGGCAATAAGAAAAATTATATTCATAGTAATAATTAAAATAAAGGTTGCATCATAGGGGCCGGCATCGATCTAACGCGTGTGGCGGTCGCTTCGTCGGAGATTCGGGGCTGCCGGGCAGGGGCGACAGCCAACCAATGCGCGTCACCGGCACTCAAACATCAGGGTCTATCTTCTTCGTTGGTTTTTTTTTTTTTTTGGTGTGTCCTGTAATCTACACGCCCAAGTGAAATGATTGTCTTTAAATAATTATGTATTTGTAATGCTAAATTGTTGTATCACAAAATGCTACGAGTATATTTTTTCCCCCTTTAAACATACTTACTCCTTTTCATCCTTTGTAATATTCCCGCTCTCAGTTGAGAATGGTGCACATAGTACAGTAGACAGAAGAGGATATATCTTCCTTGTTTTTTTTTTTTTTATTAGGAAAGATTTCGGGTGAGCAGGCTCTACCCGAAGGCATCCTTTCGGATGAGGTCAAGAAGACCAGGATTTTTTAGAATACCAATCCCCCAGGCAGAGTGGCAAAGGTGTGCAACCTTGTCAGCCACTCTGTTGCTTACACGGGGAATATGGAGGAAAGTCACACTTTCCAGATTTGTTAGCATAAGTTTGATATCAGAAATAATGAGTTCAATTTCCCACGGGCATATCGTCCCTTTGTTTAGGTGGTCTATTATTATACGGGAGTCACCTTCAATGTGAATTGTGGTAACTTGTAAATGTAATGCGTGTTGCACACCAAGTTTTAGAGCTAGAGCTTCTGCTTTTAGCGGACTTTGAGTACCGAGTTGTTTGTACCCAATATTAATTGGGCGTCCTTCCCAGTCACGAATAATGGTTCCAGCTGTACTAGTTTTGTCAATAAGTGAAGACCCATCAAAATTCAGTTTGAAAACCCCTTTTGGCGGTTTACGCCACCTAATGGTGGCTTGGAATTGTTTATTCTTCTGCCGCGTGTGATTACCTTTTTGTGAATGTATGTGGCCGTCTTCTTCAAAGCAGGCATCAAGACGAGATGTTCTGCACCAGTTCTCCTCATGTGTTTTAATGATGTGTAGACATGAATCACTACTTGGGACAGGACTAGATCTGAAGATATATTGATTTATGTCCCATTCGACAATGCAACAAATGAGCCTTGCAAGAGGCTGTAAAAACATCAGTAGCAGACACAGTAGTAATTGGTTCTTTAGAAACAGAATTACATCTAGGAAAATGATGTTGTAACACAACAGTTAAGATAGGGAAAGAGTCCAGCTCATGAGATTTGTGTGAAATGTAGAGTCCTTTATCCTCAGTTCCAATGACCAGAGGTTTCCTCATCGAAGGGCCCTGAATTATGCATGATGATGGGGTAAAAAGGACATTAGATTGAGTGTCACGGATAAGTTTCTTGATTGATAGTAAATTGTAATGAAAATCAGGCACATGGAGTACTCCTTGTAAGGAGATTTCAGGGGTAATATGAATGGTACCAATGTAGGATATGTTGGCCTTTTTGTTGTTGGGCATGGTTATTGAAGAAGGTTTGTCAATGGCTGTATATGAATGAAAGAGGCTTATATTTGGGGTAATGTGGTCTGTGGCTCCACTGTCAAGAATCCAATTAGTATTTAGCAATGTAGAAAAGAAACAAGATGATTTACCTGCCAGCAAAGCCGTGGAATCCTTTACTTCATGCTTCTGTAGGATGTTGTTCAGGTGCTGATACTGCTCTTGAGTGATGGTTGCTGAAGAATTAGCTGTGGCTGCCATCTTCTTTCCTCTTCCAGAAGTAGATGCATCAGTTGGATAACCGTGAAGCTTCCAACATTTCTCCATGACATGGCCTAGAGACTTGCAATGAGTGCAGAAAGGCCTTGAGCTATTGGTGTTGTTGTTAGGAGCTGAAGTGGATCCTGGGAAGCCATGAAGCTTCCAGCACTTCTCCATGGTGTGACCACCAATCTTGCAGTGATCACAAAAGCTTGTTGTGTTCCCATTGTTGGGGTATCCATGGACCTTCCAGCACTTGTCCACAGCATGTCCAGTTACTTTGCAATGCTCATGTTGTGAGCCTAATTTGCCATGTTTTACACTTAATTTTATATCGATTTCTGCATACATTTCATGCATTTTGGGTTAGAATAATACAGAACCTGTGTAGTTTACACTTATTTGCAATATATGGAGGTCTACACAAGTTTTGGTCATATTTCGCAGAAATCGGACGCACTTTGGAGCTTAAAGGAAACTCATGGAGAAGCTAAGAATGGTGCAGCTGGAGAAAATGCCATTTTTCACCGTTCTTCGTTCTGAATCAAGCTTTGATGTCTTCATGAGAGTTGTAGCCCTCGGAAAGAGCTTTCCAACGCATGGTCATATGCGTCAATCCGACGAACGAGGACTCGGGAAAGTGCGTTTCAAGAACAGAGCAGAAAGCTGAGAGAACTCTACTCGATCTCGAGTACATCTACTCGATCTCGACAAAGGCTGTCCGAGCAATCCTGGTCGAGCAGAGCTGATCGAGGACACTGAGTTAGAGACAACCCGACTCCGGAAGCCAACTCGATCTCGAGTAACTCTTGTCGAGATCGACCACACTTCGACGCCATGTCCGGAGTCGACGAGCTGTGCCAAGTCGAGAAGCCGAGGACGGGGAAGCCGAGCCAACTCTACTCGATCTCGAGTACAGCTAGTCGAGATCGAGGAGCCAAGGAGCACCAGTCCGAGCCTTGTCGAGCAGAGCTACCCGAGCCAGTCAGCCCAAGTCGACGCCAGTCCTACTCGAGATCGACTAGCCCTGGTCGAGATCGACGAGCGCCGTGTCCGAAGCCGCGTTACGCTGTTTGCTGTCCGACGCGGTTTGGGTTTCCTTGGGGCCGAAGGAGTCCGAGATATCCGAGATCTATCAACATCTATCCACACCTATCAACACATGGAAGATTTTGCTCTTTAGATAGAATTTCCCTTTTTTGATTTAATTCCTAAATTACTTTTATTTATCTTTTAAGCCTTTAGATATAGTTTTAGATATAGATAGATATTTCTATCCTTGAATAGCAAGGTTTAGAAGCCTATAAATAAAGCACATGGGGTTGATTTCTAGTAATTCAATTTTCAGTGGGAGAAGTAGTAGGAGAGAGAGAGAGAGAGAGAGAGAGAGAGAGAGAGAGAGAGAGAGAGAGAGAGAGACCAAGAGGAGTTGGTGAAGCGAGAGCGGAATTGGCTTCCTTTGGTTGTAAGCTCTATTTTATTTTATTAATGCAAGTTTATTTCCTTTTATTATTGATGTCTTTAATTATAATGAAGCGCTAGTAGTCCACCCACTTCTAGGGTTGGGGCGAGCCCGACGATAGCCATGCATAATTGAGGTAAAGATCCGACATTTATCAAGTTTTGAGCATCTACTACTTGTTTATGTGTTTATTACCCATCTAATGGAGGTCCATGATAACAACTTGGATTGTAAACATAAAATCAGTAGAGACAATTAGGGTTTCTTGAAAGAGTTGTCTAATTGTTGGAAAAGGCGAAAGCTAGTCCTTTGATGCGATTCACATGATTAACTGTTTGGTTCTGCCTTATGCATGCTTGGTTATCGTTGTTGCAAACCCCAATCTTGGAAGTCTTTTACATACAGTTTATTTTGAGATCCCAAAGCATTTGTTTTTATTTCCTTTCGTTTTAATTTCTGCCCTTACTCGAGATCGAATAGCACTCGTCGATCTCGACTACCGATTTTCGACCAAGGTCGATGTAGCTTCTGTGTGCAGGTACTCGACGAGATAAACCGACGTCGACTAAGACTCTACTCGATCTTGAGTAAGGGCTTGTCGAGATCGACCACCAGTGCCTGTGACTGTTGCGTTGTTCGACTGCCCAATCTTTTGTCGTGTTGCTGTACTCGAGATCTAGGACTCCTGTTGTCGACTTCTGTCCGTGAGATTTCACCGCTGCCTAGGATCCGCTGACATGCTTCCTCGTGGATCGATCCTGACTTCCCGCTGCTGCATCGGGAGGAAGTCTTGTAATTATTTACAAGGAACGGAATCTGGTTTGCTGTGATTTATTTATATTTTATTATTGCAAGTCTCGATTTCCTCCTACAACAGCTCACAGAAGAGAGGCTTCTTGATTCCAGAATTACCTCCCCTGGATTGTGAACTAAATGCAGCACCATCACTTTCATTTGAAGCTCCCTTACTCATTCCTCGTTGATGTTCTTCCTGAATCAAGAACCTATATGTTTCATCAATGTCTGGTGGAGGATTTATCATCAAAATATTGCCACGAACAGTGCTATAAGCATTTGATAGTCCCATAAGGAACTGAATTACTTGTTGATTTTGTATCAATCTGGCTACAGAAGCATTAGATCCACAATCGCACAATTCACCTTCAACCAAAAGCACATATTCATCCCATAGGCGCTTAAACTTGGTGAAATACTCAGCAATCCCCAAAGTACCTTGCTCCACTGCAGCAAGATCTTTCTGGACTTGATATAGTCTTGTTCGATTGGAGGATCCAAATCGATTTGACATGTTGTTCGACAATAGATGATGGATTCTGCAATATCCTTTTCTACTGAATGAATTAACCAAGAGAGTACCAAATGATTGCATCTGTCCCAAAGTTGCTGGAGGATCGGATCTGTCGCCGGTCGTTGACACGATCCAGTGACAAAGCCGAATTTGTTCCTTGCCATGAGCGATACCTCTACTGACCTCCTCCAATGTCTGAAATCGCGTCCATCAAGGAGGCGTGTAGAGAGAACGCAGCTTGTATGATCGGAATGATGGAGATACAACTCGCTCATAGGATCGACGATGCTGGTCTCAGTTCTCCGATCGTCGGAATTGTTCTCTGGCTCTGATACCATGATAGAGTGTGTGATTGAGTGCGAAAGTGAAGGTTTTGGTGTGCAGTAATGGCGGAAGCAAAGAGAGAAATGCAGAGAATGAGGATGAATGTAACAGCTTTCATTTCTTGATTGTATTACACATTTCCCGCCTTCCTATATGTAGAGAGGAAAGTCGGTTACAGGGGAATTACTTTCCTACAAGTGAGGTGCACGCATGTGCAGTGAAGCCTCAATTAAGCCTAGCTTGATTACAGCTGATCATGACTCAACAACATCACTTAAGGAAAAAAACAACAACACAAATTACAGTAATCAGGCAAGCAAAGTAATCCATGATTCAATCAGTTCGGCGTCAATTAAGCACAAATTCAGCCCAATACTACCAAATGGAATCATCACTCGATCATCCGAGACACAAAAAATTCACAAATTCATAATTATTAGACGTTTAATTCAACGCTAAAAATCGAAGCATTGGAGAGACGAACCTGCACTTACCCGAGGCAAAATCGGGTTGGAAGTCGAAACTCTCGAAGGGTGAATGAATAAAATCCCGATCAAGAAGCATGGATCTCGCAGGGGCAAAGGATGCCAGTGATGGCGACACGGAGAAGGTCGGTGGTGCGAAACAGAGAAAGAGATCAAGAGACGGAGGAATCGCAACCATCCGGGAGAAGCAACGGTGACGGTGGAGAGCGAGACTGCGGTGGTCGAAGGAGATGACCATGGTCGATGGTTAGGGTTCCGGCAGGGGCAAAGAGAACGGAGAGGTGGCCGGAGGGAGAAGGTGGATCTCGTGAAGTGAGAGGGTTGGAGTGGTGGCTTCGGATGGACGACGGTGAAGAGGCGGAGAGGAAACGAAGGGGGCTGCGACTTGGCAAGGTGATGATTTAGGGTTTGGGGATGGCGCGACGAGCGACAGAGATGGTGGATGCGCCGACTGCTGAGGATGGAGGATAAGGGAGATGCTCGAACTGGTATAGAGGGCAAAGAAGAAGAACAAATGTAACCTACGTCTGCCTTGGGATTTTTTTACTTTGCTGATTAATATATTCATGAAGAAATTAAAATCTTTGTGACTAAAAAATTTGGCAAATAACTTAAAGTTTTCTCGCTAATGAATTTTAATAATTTTATCTATTTTCACCCAACTTATTAGGGACGAAAATGGAATTTCATCGTTAATTAATATAATTAGCGACAAATTTTTTCGTTTATAAATATATACTTTTAGTGATAAATTCCAATATTTGTCGCCAAAAAATTTGGTGGGTTTTAAATAATTCACGTCAAACATATAACGACAAAATTTAAAATTCCTCGATGATTATACTTTTAGAGAGGAAAAATATTCCTCAATAAAAGCTTCAAATTCGTTGCTATTTTCCTTATCTTTTAGGTGACCACATTATGATAATAATTAGCGATGAATAAAAAAATTTGTCGTTGAATGTCACTTTTAGCGGGGAATATAAGTTTCTAACTAAAGTTCATGTGTCCTTTTACGTGGATTGGATATGTTTTGTCGCCAAAGGTCACATTTAACGAGGAAATATAATTCGTCGCTAAAATTTTGGTTGCTAATAAACATTTCCGTTGTAGTGACTTCGAATGTACCACATGGTCCACCAAGAGAAAGCTAAGCTAGCTTTGGATATGTTGTTGATGTTTTCTCCAATGTAAGACATAACAGGTTTAATATCTCTAGATTGGTTGAGCATGGATGACATATGTGATTTGATATGATTCGGGAGCAGTAGGAGAGAGGTAGCATACTGGCATTCAAAGAAAATGTGAGCCTCATCTTCATCAGCGTAATTGCAGAAGCAACAAGTGGATGGCACGGAAACACCACGTTGTGCAAGCCTTAAAGCCGTAGGTAGACCATCTTGACATACTTTCCATAGAAAGTTTTTCACCTTTGGTGGGGTGTCCAGGCTCTAGATCCAGGTATTTGGGTCCAAACGCCACGAGGCCTATCCAGACACCAGTTTGTACGCACTTGAGG
Organism: Persicaria maculosa; assembly: GCA_963922045.1. Lineage (NCBI taxonomy): Eukaryota > Viridiplantae > Streptophyta > Magnoliopsida > Caryophyllales > Polygonaceae > Persicaria > Persicaria maculosa. Next base: position 10,313,258 of record OY998256.1, on the reverse strand, counting down.
TGGTGAACCAACCCTCCCTATCAGGCCACCAGTACAATCTGTCTTCAAAGGGAGCGACAGGAAGAGGGATATCCGAGATTTCATTTACAATATCAATTGGTAGCACCCAGCAGAGCTTCTCTGACCACCATTTTCCTCCGAGTATATAATCACTAACAGATTCTTCAATATTAGTTATCGGTGGGCAATCACCCCTTGATTGTAATGAGCAAGACGAGACCCAGTTATCCGTCCAAAATTTGATTGACTTTCCATTTCCAATAGACCAGATCAGCCCAGTTTTAAAAGTGTCGATGAGAGTTGTTAATTTGGCCCATTGCCAAGATAGATCGCCCTTTTTTTTATATTCTAGGAGGTTGGACGATTGAAGGTACTTATGTTTGATAACTGAGACCCATACATTGTTTGGTTCTGCTAATATTTTCCATAGAAGTTTCATTTGAAGTGCCTCATTCATGTCTTTTGATTTTCGTATTCCAAGGCCACCATAATTTTTGGGTCTGCAAATTCTATCCCAGCCGATAAGGGGACGGTGTTGGATATCCTTGTTCCAGAAGAAACGTCGGTTTACTTGGTCTAGTTCTTTATGTATTGACGCTGGTAGTGGGAAATTTTGCATTGCATATAGCGGCTTGGCTGCTGGATTAGTGTTGATTAGGATGGCACGCCCCTGTTGTGACAGAGCACTAGCACGCCACTAACTAAGTTGCGCTTTGGATTTGCAAATGATGTCTTCAAAGGTGTCTTTGTTAACTCTACCATTGATAATAGGGCAACCCGGGTATTTTTCCAAGGAGGAGACATTTGAAATATTTAGGCAGTTACTGAGCTCGGAGATTCGTGAGTTTGAGATTCCTTTGGTGGCTTGGAAGCTAGATTTCTGGTAATTAACTTTTTGACCGGACACTTTACAGTAAGCGTCAATGATTTTCCTAACTTTGTACCCCCCCTCGGTACTACCTTTGGAGAAAATAATTATGTCGTCTGCGAACGAGAGGAACGGGATTTTCGGACCTCCACTACCAAAGGAAAAGCCAATTGGACTTCTATCCGGGCTAGACTCCGCCGTTAAGCTTCGTGCGAGAATTTCAGCTCCGAGGATGAACAAAAAAGGGGAAAGGGGGTCCCCTTGTCGAATGCCCCGAGAGGGGAAGAATAATTTCGTCGGGCCATTGTTTACAAGTACTGAGAAGGAAACACTCGAGATGCATTCCATAACCCAAGAAACGAAGGTTGAGTGGAACCCGAATTTCTGGAGGACTTTTTTAGTGAAGTTCCAGTCTACTCTATCGTAAGCTTTTTCCATGTCAAGTTTAATCGCCAGCCAACCCTCACGACCCATGCGGGATCTGAAAGAGTGGAAAATTTCGTGGGCTATTAGAACGTTGTCTTGTATGGCCCGATCTGACACAAAGGCGCCTTGAAGCGGGTGGATTAGTTTTCCAATAATACATTTGATCCTTTCAGTAAGGATCTTGGAGATGATTTTGTAAATTGTGGAACATAGACTGATTGGCCGGTAATGATTGGTAGCAGTCGGGTTATCAATTTTTGGTAAAAGGGAAATGAAAGTATGGTTAATTTGTTTAAGAATCTTCCCAGAGAGATAAAAACCTTTAACCGCACGGATGATAGATATGCCAACGATATCCCAGTATTTTTTGTAGAACTCGGCCCTAAATCCATCAGGGCTCGGGGATTTATTTTTTCCAAGGTTAAACACCGCAGATTTTATTTATTTGTTAGTCGGGTGTCGAATAAGGAATTCATTTTCCTCCACCGTAATAGACGGCTGAATTAGGGGAAGCATTTCATCTAATAAAGTTTCATCAGTTGGCTCCTTTTTGAAGCGTTTCTCGAAATCGCTTTTAATTTCATTTCTAATATTTTCTTCCCCAATTATTAAAGTGTCGATGCCTAAAAGAATGTTACGGATTTGTTTTCGGTGTCTACGTCCCGAGGCCACGCGGTGGAAATACGAAGTGTTAGAATCTGATATCTTCCTTGTAATTAATCTTAAAGTTCTTTATTTTCTAATATCCCTATATATATATATATTATAGAATTCAATAATAAAATTCTTATTATAGAGCTCAATAATCAAGGGCGGAGCTGACTAGCTGAGGGGCCAACGGGATCACGTTCCATTTTATTGTTAAGCCTTGAGAGTTGTGAAAAGTCTTCAAATAGTAGTGGCGATCTGGTGTAGTTTACCTAATACAGGATAAATAATAAGACCAACAAGTTGGCTCTGATCAAAAAAAAAAAAAAAAAAAAACCAACAATTGGGCCCAGTGGCAGCCGGGCTGCCCACCTCCGGAAAAAAAAAAGGTACTTGTTATTATTCAACTATATATAATTAATTAATCAATCAATCAATATCTAATATCTAATATAATACTAAAACACTTACAATTTGGGACACGTGGCGGCCATACATTTAAAGTTAAAAATTTAAGAAAAATCCCAAATTGCTTCTTCAAGGATTTTAAAAATCTTCTCCTATTCATAAGGTTTACATTTTTTTTTTGCAGAACTGCATCTCTGCATTGCACCTGAACCCAGTTGATCAAGATGGATACTAAAAGTGAATGAATGCGGCATCTAAAACACAAAGTGATCGTGTTCAAGCTAAAAATGACTCTGGACAAACTTATTAGTTTCAACCTTTCCTCCTCATCTTGCGATTTCTGAATTTCTTTCTTAATCTTTTCATCCTTATCCCACAACTCCTGAATATGTTTCTTAATCTTTTCCTCCTTATCCTGGAACTTCTGAATCTCTTTTTCTATCTCCTTCTGCAAATTCAGATTTTGTTATCGCTGTAGGTGAATTACTCATCTTAATGGAGAATCAAATTTTCCTCTCCTTCTACACACGCTAACATTCTGAATTGAGTCATAAGAAATGTAAACTTGATAAGATGAATCACCAAAATAAAGCAAAACAACAAAGCCAACTCGGATCTCTCTCCATCTCCTTCTGCCAATTCAGAATTTGTTACTGATGTAGGTGAATACTCATCTGAATGGGGAATCAAATGTTCCTCTCCTTCTGCACGCGAACATTCTGAATTGACTCATAAGAAATTTAAACTTGATAAGATGAATCACCAAAATAAAGCAAAACAACCAAGCAAACTCGGATATGCAAAGATGAATCTCCTATATGCAACCATAAATAATAAATAATAAATAAAAGTTCAAATAATTTTGTTTAACCAAAATATTACACATTTATCCTCTAAAATTTCTCTTATTTAAGATATGCTGAGATTTTGTTTAACCAAAAGATTACACAATTTCGTATCTGATGAGGTCCCTGAATTTCTTTTATTTAATATATATCCCCATATTCAGAATCGACTTTATATATATTCAGAATCGATTATCCTCTAAAATTTTGTTTAAACCATTTGAATTATGAAACACTAATCTCTTTCTTAACTAAAGGAACGCATATCTAGCTAACTAAAACCATTTTAATTAAAATAATTATAATTTTCAGATCTGCAGAGGTTTTTAAATCATTTACAAATCATTCGCTGTAACTTTTTTTTAATTCCATCCGTTATTATTCAATTAACCAATTAACCAATCTTTATCTCTTTTATTTAACCAAAAGATTACACATTTATCCTAATTTCATATCTGTAGAGATTTTTTAACCAATTACAAACGAGTCTGTTATGGTGTTTACTCTCATTCACCCTAACCTAACTAGCAACACTACTCTATATATAATTAGAATCGAATATAATAGATAACTCACTTCTCCTCCTTCCTCTTCCACCGTATCCTATCTATTTCTCCCTCTCTATCAACCATCTATCTTTTATGTTTTATTTTTCGAATACTACTAATGTTTAAACCTTAAACATTGCAGGCTTTTGACCATCTATTCTTCTTTCCTGTTTTAAATAGGCAACAATGAATAATGTCACATACGTCGACGAGCTTAATCCAACAAACATGAAAGGCAATATCCGAGTTCGAGTTGTGTGCATGTTCGACAACATCAATTTTCACAAACGACAAGAGTTGATTTCAAAGGACTTAATCTGTGTCGATGAAAAGGTGTTTGTCCTTCATAATTTCTTCATTTTATATCCTCCTAGCGTGCGTATTCAATTTACTCTATTTATTCTTTATTATGCTCCCCAAACTGTTTTTATTCATTCTTACTTTCATGTCCCCTTTCAATTGCAAATAAAACCCTCCAAACACAAAGTAGTTCAAAGCCCTATCAAGCAATCAATAGTTTTAGTTTGTGGCTTTACCTTAATTCCGGAATAAGGTGTTAGTGTAATACCCAAGAATCAGCTTCAACAAGAATTGCCTTCGACACCTGAAGAGTTCAACGTAATCGGATATAACAGGGGTTAGGTTCGACTAAATTAATTGCAGGAACACTTGAATTGTTCAACACAGGGTATGAATCTTTCGAAAAGGTGAAGAAACAAAACAAAACAATCGTTACCTTCGTCCAAACCTCTCCGATCAAGAATGTCAGTGCTCGATTTCGTCTCTCTTTCATGTTTTGGCTCGAAATTGAGGAGGGATCTTTTTCAAATCAAAATCAATGAGGTTTAATTGCAAAGATATGGTCGAATCTCTAGATTGTATGTAACATTTGAGGGACAGACCATGGACATCGAATTTAGGGTTTTTAGAGGAAGAAGATGTTTGGAATTGGGGCTTGGGAAAAAGGAGTCGACTCTCTTTGACTCTTCAAATCGACATACTGGAAGTGTCGATCTCAACTCGAAATTCAGGGAGATCTCTTTGAGCTTTTCCGATCGAAATTGAACCCAACAAGAAGATGAATGAATTGCAGAGATTGGGATAAAGGAGGCGGGGGTATCCGAGTAAAGGTGGGGTTTTAGTTGATAGACCTGTTTCTCTCTTTTATTTATTTATTTTATTTTATTTGCAAAACCGGGTTCATTTAAACAAAATAAACAATTACGGAGTAGTAATTTCACCTAAAAAAACAATTGGGTTTACATACGTACGTAGATATCTTAACTCCTACCAAAAAAAAAATATCTTAACCAAAAACAATAATAATAATTAAACTATGTATATTTATATTGCATGGATTTGTATATTTTCTTAAAATTGAATCGTATATTGGAGTGCTCTGTTGGTCCGGAATTATTTGATCAACTCTATACCATCGATCAGGATTTGAAAAGACAATTCATTATCATATTCACCTTATTTCTCAATATTTCCAATAATTATAATTTCTTTTATTTTAATTCGTGAACGTGCATTATTTACTTTTGTATTTAACTTTTGTTGTGTGCAGGGGAGATAATATTATCAGCTTTAGCCGATGTGATGAAGTTATATGTAAATCCGACTTTTTTCGAAAGTAACGCATATCGAAGAAGGTCATTCCTTATTTCACTTATTAGTTGTATCTATTATTACTTAATGTACCTATATTAATATGAACTATATTTATTTTATAGGTTTCTTAGACATTGGTACCTTGAATTGGTAAATTAAGAGCTGCCATATCCGGGGTTCGAACTGGGGACCTTTGGGTACTACCCACAAGTCCTTTCCAGTGAGCCATTCCGGAATGGTTTTCTTAGACATTGGTACCGCCAATACCAAAACTGCACAACGACACCTTGAATTCTCCAACATTATGGATTAATAAAATTGTTGCAATCTATATAACGTCTTTTAATTATCGATCGAATATGTGAATCGAGTTAGCGGAACCAGTTTATTAGATTTTATCGTTTGGATTTGATGTATTTATATGATTATTTGGATGTTTGGATTTAATAGTATTTCGCTATAGACTTTTCATATTATCATAATATTATACTAATATATATAGAATTTTGATAAATTGTGATAATATCTTATAAAATATATAATATTTTTTACAAATCCTGTGTGTTATGCACGGGTCAAGAAGTTGTTTCCGCTACCACGTGGCGCCCTCACATTTAAAATGCCATGTGTCGATTAGATACTTAGGCCATATCCCCAAATACTTAAATCATTCAAATGTGATCATTAAAATAATATCAAATGCTTAAACTTTTCATATACTTAACCAAACTCCTACTTTATGTTTGTTGTAAATTGTGTATATTTGAATTCAGTTGATGGTTATGGACTTTGTTTTGATTCATTCATGCATATATTTTCTTCTCATATATTACCATTTATTTTCCAAAATAATTGATTTCGTGTATTTTTTAATGCAAGATGGTGATGACGAAAAATGGTTAATTTCCATAACCGGCAATGCTCTAAAAAGAAAATTAACATATATACTCTACAAGATTAGAGCATGTATGCTTCAAAAATGAAAATTGAAGATTATTAGTATGATAAGAGTATGTATGTTTCCTTCAACCTAAAATAATTTAAAATTTCATATTTAAATGAAATATTAAATGGTTATTGTTGATTTTAAGCAAATAAATATCCATGCTTTAGCCTAATATATAAATATCCATGTTTTGGTTATTGTCATATGTTTTATGACACTAAGCTAAATATCCATGCTTTAGCCTAATATATAATAATAAAGCTTATATTTAGACATTACAAATCATATAACATGCTCAAATAAAACTAATAAAAAGATAATATTTTATAGAGTTTTTAGCTTCTTAAAACATGTCAAAAAATAAAATGGTCTACATTTTGAGAAAATGATTTTTTTTTACTTTTAAGTTTATTAATATAATATATCTTTTTTTAATGTGCTATTCATTCTAAAGTTTTGAAAATTCCATTCACCAGCGTTTGTGAAATGTGTAGTCCAACTACCAAATTAATTGGTTCTACCTTCCCACCCATTAGCTCAACAAATGTGTATTTAATGCTCAAAGTAATCAATCAGCTTACTAAAAAACTTAGAAGGCTAAAAAAAACTCATTCTCAAACTGCAGTGGTGACTCTAAACTTTTGTACTACCTCTGTCTTAAAATATCGGTCGTTTTATTTTTTAGCACGTTTTTTAAGGAACTAAAAACTTTATAAAATATTAACTTTTTTATGAGTTTTGAAAAATAATACTATACTCCCTCTATTCAGTTTTATTTATCGTTTACTATTTACCCAAGTTTTCTTAGGAGGATAAAAACTATATAAAATATTAAAATTTTAATTATTTTTTTAATAATCTCATACTTTTTAGTAATAAGTATGGTATTATTAAAAATATTATTAAAAAAATATTTTATATATTTTTTATCACTTTAAAAAAACGTGGATGAATAGTAAAAAGACAAATAAAAGTGAATGGAGAGAGTACTTATTATTAGTAAGCATAATATTATTTTTTAAAACCAATAAAAAATATAATATTTTACCGAGTTTTTAGCTTCTTAAAAAAATGCAAAAAAAATAAACCGACCTATATTTTGAGGCGGATGAAGCATTTTTTTTACTTTTAAGTTTATTACAAGAATATTTATTCTCCGACATTTTTACGTGCTCTCTATCCAAAAGTTCTTAAAACTTCATTCACCTAGGGTTTGTGTATTATGTAGTTGAACTAGCAAATTATCTGGTCTTACCTTCCACTCCATTAACACAACAAAAACTAATTGTAGAGAGCCACATTTTTGTATCCTGCCCCGGGCATTTCAAATCTCAAACTCGACCCTGCTGGGAATGTAAGACATTGACGTGTTGCCACATATGTTATATATTGATATAATATAAGCATTATATTTTTTTATCCAATTTGTATTATTTGGTTATATCGTTTTCATATTATTATAATAGTATAATATATCTAATATATAATGTAAATACATTATGATAATATGTTCTATAAAATATAATAAATTTTACAAATCCCGTGCGTAACGCACGGGTACTACGCTAGTATAATACTAGAACAGAGGCGTTGAAGTCTTATGTGGCGGGCTCTGGTGCGATTCGCTTACGTGTCTTTTTTTGCTGCATTCTGGCCGAATTTTTTTGACACGTCAATTAATGAATATCCAATCAATTTAATCCATGTCATAAAACTGTCTAATCAATTTATCTATGTGTAATTTCAATCAATTTTATATATTTTCTATTAAAAAGATCTTCAATTTAACTGATTGAGATATGCTTTCATTTTTTTATATTCATTAAATAAAAGTTTTGTTCTAATTTTTTTATATTCAATTTAAATCCAAAGATTTCAAATAGGTTATATCAAAGATTAAAGATAGATTAGTTCACGGTTAATAATAATTAATAATAGGTTGTATTAAAGATAGAATGCTTTGCCGGCTATAGGATATTTAGTTTATAGGTTATATTAAAGATAGATTAGTTCACAATTAATAATAGTTTATATTAAAGATAGAATGCTTCCATTTGATTTTGCCTGTTATAGGATAATATTTAGTTAAAGATAGATTAATTTTATAAATATTTTATGTAGACAAAATCTAGAGTAGATTAATTTATATGAAAAATGGTTAGCTTAGTCTTATCCATATCTTAAAAAATAAAAATAAATACACTGATATCCGTGGTTGGTCTTTGATGATAGGAGCTCGTGATGAGGCCTTGGTAATTCGGGATTGAGAGTAGTGCTACATTGGATTCTACGATAGAGTTGTCGAGGATTTGGATTGGAGTGTCAGGTGTGAAGTGGACGATATGAGTTAGGTTCTTAGAGGTGGATGTTTAGTGAGAGTGGTTAGTGGTGCGGGGAGTATGATCAGGTTAGCAAGGTGAGTTGAGATGTCCCCTTGGGAGATGATGGTCAAGCGGAATATTGAGAGCCTAGGAAGAGTGAGCGAGATTGTTGAGAAGTGTCTTGATAGATCGTGAGAGCGGTTTAGTAGAGGACTTGGGATTTCTCTTAGAAAGTAAAGATGGGACTAGTGGAGGACCCCTAGGACGAGGGTGTGCTTTATAGAGAGTCTTGGCAGTTGGTCGAGGTGATGAGCTTGTCGGAATGGAGGAATTGTGCGATTTGAAACTCCGAGGTACGAGTTTAGATGGCTTGAGGGCATATGAGTTGGGGTACCTAGTAATTGATCTGGGACGTAAGCCTTGAATTGAGGATAGTTTTGAGGCTATAGAGATTGTATGCTAAGCTGAGTGTAATGGTATATAGAACTAGTATCAAATTTGAGTTGGTAGACTTATGTGAGGTTGATATTGATGCGAGAAAAAAAAAAGAGGGGGGTAGTGGTCGTGTTTTGTTATGGTTGGTAGTGATAGGCAGATTCTCTTGAGGATGTGACTTAGTGTTGTGCGTTACTTGGGGCCGAGTGTTGTGCGAATTCTATGCTATAGACAGCGTTGATTCCTGATGAATTGCCATAGACAATAATGAATTGTTAGTACTAACATAGTTAGCCCCTGAACTCGATAAAATGCTAGTGTACGGAAGTATTTGTTTGCCTCTAATGCGATGACGCTTGGTAGTTAACATGAGTATGATATGGTTATGTGATTGATATGATGTGCTCATCCGACGGATATGACATGCTTATCTGATTGATACGATGTGTAGTTTTGTGAGATGATGTGATAAATCCTACCTTGTACGATAAGATGCTAGATATGCTATGGTATGTAACTGTCCGTGACATGAGTATGACCTGGTTATGAATGAGTGATACGATTGCTATGTTAGACAATTGCTATGATATCTGATGCCTTGAATTGGAATTTCTAGGATGCTAGAATTGAATTTATGAAATGTGATTCTAACTTGGAACCTAGGAAGGAAATATTGGATTAGCCCTTAGAGGTGGATGATTCCACCTCATGAGATTGAAACTTGCTTGACTAACATCGGGTTTAAGGGATCTTGAATAATGTTTAAAAAGGACTAACTTGGATTTTGAGAGACCGAGCGCGATAGGAAATTTCCACGATTTGGAGGCCAATCTTTTTCAATTGCGGAATCTGCTTGAACTTTTCAAACCCGGGCAACTCTATAATACTTCATGAAGTGGATACAGGCATTTTATGAGGGCGCTTGCTAAGACCTAGTAATGATATTGTAAAACTTTTAGAGTTGTGGTACTTCCGAAAAGTCGAAGCAGGGATGTGATAGGGGCGCTTATTGCATACTTGTCAAGGCCGATCGGAGATGTCATGACCGTGACCAGGGTGTTGTGAGAATCCCGGAAGACGCAACCGAAATGATTACAAGATCCTTGGACATGGTCCTTGGACTCATCAATTTCAAACGTCATCCCCTACTTTGTTTTGGTTTTAGTCTCGGGGACGAGACTTGTTTTTAGAGGTGGATGATGTAAAGGCTCGGATTTTTAAATCTTAGTTTTTCGGAAAAAGGAAAAACAAAATGAATTTAAAAGCGGAATTGAACGGAAAACTCGCTAATTTGGATTTTAGAACTCTCAAAGAGGATTTTCGACCTAAATAAAATTTTGAGAACTAACATGGCAACCTCGATTCTCAGATTTTAAATTCTAATTTCGCGAAGGAAAGAGCGGGATTTGGGAAACTAACATCGGGATCTAGCATCGGAAATTCAAACTATCGCTTTCGGGACCACATCTTGTCTCATTCTCCCATGGGGATCCGAAATCTCAGCCCTACAATGGTCCCCATGGAGCCAATTTGAAATACAAAGGAAGCTTCCTCCTTACCCAAAGAAGCCAAACACCCCCATTTTGCTTTTCCATCTCCCATCTTTGACCATACCCAAAGTAGCCAAGGAGACAAGCTCCATGTCCCTCCTTTTAGCCCCATCCATTTCAGCCCTCTCCCATGCCTCCTTTTTCTCTTCAAAAATCAGATTTGGCTCAACCAACACACCACACAAAAATCAAACACAAGCCTTATCCAAAAAAGCTCCCAAGGAACCTTATCCTTTCTCCTTCTTTCTTTCACCTTTTTACTCCTCCATTGCTGAGAATTCCAGCAGCCCTAACGCACCATTTCGTGCTCAACTCCTCCCCACAACATTCCTACTTCATCATCCCCTTCAACTCCCTCCTCCATTACATGCCAAAAGAGCTCCATTCCACCTCTTGAGCTCAAAGCAAGCCAAAGCAAGCTCCTTTTCTCTTCCTCCCTCCATGAGCAGCAACAACATCTCCCTTAGCCTCCCTATGAGGTCCTCAAAGTGGAAGAAGAAGCCCCAACAGCCCGGAGAAGCCGGAGAAGCCCCGAGAAGCCCTAGGAGACTCAAACTCGCTATTTTCGGATTCAAGAAGGTAACAGCTCGTTTTTCCCTCCTTCCACCTCATACTAACTCAAAGTTCACACCTTTAACACCATTTAACAATCCTAGGCACCCTCGCGCAAGAACGAGTCCAATCGGAGCCCGGATGAAGCTTCACGAGCAAATCGAAGGAAAAGAAGGAACTTGGGTGAGGAATCCGTTCAAACCTCGATTTTTTTATGTTCAATCCTTGCTCTAACATATTCCTAGAAGTATTAAGAAAAATTGGGAAATGGGGGATTTGGTTGGGGTTTAAGAAAATGAGAGCTCGGTTTGGTAATTAATAGAATAAGGAGGGTCGATTTTGGATTTTATAAATAAAGGGGTCGGTTTTGTCAATTTCAAAGGGGCTGATTTTATGAGATAAAAATGGTTGGGATTTTTAAGGGATTTGGAAATATTTTATGAGAGTGTTTAAAAGAAAATGGTATTTAAAATATTATATAATAATATTATTATTGAGACTTGGAGATTTAAAAGTATATTCTCGGGATTAAATTGAAAAAGGAATTTGATGAGCGTTTTCAAGGATCGGAATTTCTAACTAGCATGGTTGATGTGAATGGTTGACTAATATCATGATTGGTGATTGACTAATGGCATGATGAAGTGTTAGACTTGTGTATCGTTAATTTATGCTTTCGAGATATGATGAAAATGATGAACTTGATGTATGTGATATGCGGATTATTATTGCGGATATACTGTGGCGAATACATGATGTGGTCTTATGGAATGTGGCAACATGATGAGTGGTTGAACTTGATGAGATGATGATTATGATGTGGTTATACTTATTGAATGACGTGTGTTTATGTGATTGAGTGGCTAGATGTAGACTTATATATGTGTTCTGATATGTATCTAGGTGATAAATTGTGATTATGATTCGTGTATGCCGAATCTTCTATTATGCTGTTCTGCATAGCCAGGTGAGTTCCTATATGAGCTCACTCAGATTCGAAAAGAGATCTCCCTGCTTGTAGCCATGTGCATACTAGGTGCTGCATTCATAACAAAGCATGTCATGTAGTATCATGCTAGGATTGCACTCATGATTGAGCATTCGTTTACTCATTGCTTTTGTAAACAGAACGGCCGTTATCTGTGAAGTAACTAGAGTCATTGCTAGGGTTATAGGACGACCTAGTCCCATCGGGTCCCGTCCTGAGTCAATCGAGTCATGAAACTTCCTTATATTATGAGATGCCTGCGGGCTTTATTGTGGAGCGGGTTGAGCATGCGTGCCTCTCGATTATAATGGAATGCATTTACGAGCTGACCAGTCTCCACCCTATCGGAAGGGGGTGGAGGTAGGAAAGGGATATACCACTTGGTATTCGGTGCTAAGGTCTTATTATATTTATGCACTTGATCTTAGGAGCATGTTAGTGTGTTAATATTTCGCCTTGCATCTAGAAGCATCTTTATTAGGACTAGCGTGTGTATGTGTCTGCTGGTTTGGGATTACTTTGCGTAGGGCTTCGATCTGACACCGCCCCGCATACATATTTTTTTAGGTTTGTTTTGCAACATGATTATTCCTTGCTTCCATGACGTGGGAACTATCTTGGGCAATCTCAAAGAAATGGTTAACTCCACTAACATTGTATATTAAATTTCGGTAAATACGCTTATTGATTTGATTTTGACTCGGCTCTGCCGTGTCACCCTCTTGTATTACACCTTGATTCTACTATTTGCATGACTGTTGTTTTCCACGCTTAGACTTATGACAGGTACATGGGACTTCCCCGGGGATTCCAACGATCCCTTCGAATTTTGGGTATGAAATCCCACTTTAAAATGTTAAGATAGAATTTCAAACCTTCAACCTGTACTCGGGGCGCAAGATCCTAACGAGGGGTTTTATCCCTCGAAACGTAACTCGGGAATCATAATCCCGGGCCGTTACACAAACGACAAGAGCTGATTTCAAATGACCTAATATGTGTCGATGAAAAGGTAATTGTCCTTCATAATTTCTTCATTTTATATCCTCCTAGCGTACGTATTCAATTTAATTCAATTTACTCTATTTATTCTTTATTATGCTCCCCAGACTATTTTTTTATTCATTCTTTCTTTCATGTCCCCTTTCAATTGCAAATAAAACCCTCCAAACACAATGCAGTTCAAAGCCCTATCAAGCAATCAATAGTTTTAGTTTGTGGCTTTACCTTAATTCCGGAATAAGGTGTTAGTGTAATACTCGAGAATCAGCTTCAACAAGAATTGCATTCGACACCTTGAATTCTCCAACATTATGGATTAATAAAATTGTTGCGATCTATATAACGCCTTTTAATTATCGATCGAATATGTGAATTGAGTTAGCGGAACCAATTTATTAGATTTATCGTTTGGATTTGATTTATTTATATGATTATTTGGATGTTTGGATTTAATAGTATTTCACTATAGACTTTTCATATTATCATAATATTATAATATATATAGAATTTAGATAAATTGTGATAATATCTGATAAAATATATAATATTTTTTACAAACCCTGTGTGTTATGCACGGGTAAAGCAGTTGTTTCCGTTGCCACGTGGCGCCCTCACATTTAAAATGCCATGTGTCGATTAGATACTTAGGTCATATACCCAAATACTTAAATCATTCAAATGTAATCATTAAAATAAAATCAAATGCTTAACCTTTTCATATAACATGCTCAAATAAAACTAATAAAAAGATAATATTTGATAGAGTTTTTAGCTTCTTAAAACATGTCAAAAAAATAAAATGGTCTATATTTTGAGAAAAGGATTTTTTTTACTTTTAAGTTTATTAATATAATATATCTTTTTTTAATGTGCTCTTCATCCTAAAGTTCTGAAAATTCCATTCACCAGCGTTTGTGGGATGTGTAATCCAACTACCAAATTAATTGGTTCTACCTTCCCACCCATTAGCTCAACAAATGTGTATTTAATACTCAAAGTAATCAATCAGCTTATTAAAAAACTTAGAAGGCTAAAAAAACTCATTCTCAAACTGCAGTGGTGACTCTAAACTTTTGTATTACCTCTGTCTTAAAATATCGGTCGTTTTACTTTTTAGCACGTTTTTTAAGGAGCTAAAAACTTTATAAAATATTAACTTTTTTATTAGTTTTGAAAAATAATACTATACTCCCTTTGTTCACTTTTATTTATCGTTTACTATTTACGCAAGTTTTCTTAGGAGTATAAAAACTATATAAAATATTAAATTTTTAATTAAATTTTTTTAATAATCTCATACTTTTTAGTAATAACTATGGTATTATTAAAAATATTATTAAAAAAATATTTTATACATTTTTTATCACTTTAAAAAACGTGCATGAATAGTAAAAAGACAAATAAAAGTGAATGGAGGGAGTACTAAGTATTAGTAAGCATAAAATTATTTTTAAAACCAATAAAAATATAATATTTTACTGAGTTTGTAGCTTCTTAAAAAACATACAAAAAAAATAAACCGACCTATATTTTGAGACGGATGAAGCATTTTTTTTACTTTTAAGTTTATCACAAGAATATTTATTCTCCGACATTTTTACGTGCTCTCTATCCAAAAGTTCTTAAAACTTCATTCACCTAGAGTTGGTGTAATATGTTGTTGAACTACCAAATTATTTGGTCTTACCTACCAATCCATTAACACAACAAAAAATAATTGTAGAGGGTCACATTTTTATATCCTGCCCTGGGCATTTCAAATCTCAAACTCAACCCTGCTGGGAAGGTAAGACATTGACGTGTTGCCACATATGTTATATATTGATATAATATAAGCATTATATTATTTTTTATCCAATTTATATTATTTTGTTATATCGTTTTCATATTATTATAATAGTATAATATATCTAATATATAATGTAAATACATTATGATAATATCTTCTATAAAAATATAATATATTTTACAAATCCAGTGCGTTACGCACGGGTACTACGCTAGTACATATACTAAAACCGATGCATTGATGCCTGCGTGGCGGCACTTGAGTTAATCTGCCTACATGGCGGCACGAGATTGCGTCTCGCAAAACATTCTCCCGTCAAAAAGGAAATCTAATAAAAAGGAAACATTCTCGCAAAACATTCTCTCGCCTTACAGTTCTAATGTGCCATGAACCATGATGCCTTGATGTGTTGATACTCTGAGTTGCTAAGCATGATCTAAATTACTGTACCTATAAAAGTATGAACTGCAAATGCTGAAAACCTGAATTGTTTATCTTCTGAGGTTATGATGGAACTTGTTAGCTTGACTTAATTACGTGCATACATGATGATTTGCAATAACTATTGAGCATGACAGGAATCGGGGCTTATTGATGCAGTTGCAATGTTTGATGATGAACTAATGATGTTGTTGTCATAAATGCTTGTCGATAAGATGTATCCCTTATGTGTAATAATGTCCATGATTGCTTCTTCTTTAACTTGTGGGTGTGGTTTCTTTTGTGGAGGGGTTGATGAGTGGTAAAAGAATTATAGGCGGTTAGGATGATCGATGGTATTAGGAGGTGAGTCGCGAGAAAGGGATGTTGGCTTAGGTAAGACTGAGTGAGCTTTAGGATTTATGGGAAGCAAGGTGGGTGGTTTTGATGAGCTTCTAGGTGATGCTTGTGATGTCTTGAGTAGTAAATGAAGTGTGGGGAATGACTTTTGAGAGTATTGAGGATATAGTATGCGAGGGTCCTCGGGTGTGAAGTTAGAGATAGGAGTTGGGTTCTTAGAGGTGGATGGTGTGTGAGAGTGCTTGATGGAATGAGGGGTGAGATTGGAGTATCGAAATGAATTGGAATTTCTTCAGGGGATTTTTGTCGTAGTTAGTGTTATTGAGTCTAGCAGAGGATTAGTCTTGGGCTGAGAGTGGAGATGGGCGAGTGGAGATTGTGTTTTATTTTGGTTGGTGATGATGTGAGGATCTTCTTGATATTGTGATTTATTAATATGTGCTTGCATGATAATTAGATAACGACCATGATGAATCTGATACAGCATGATATTACATGTTGTTATGCAATATTGAAATCTAGTTGGTAGTGACAAATGTTATCATGATGTATTGCTGCTCTGCTATGTTTTTTTAGGAGCATGTTAGGATGTGTTGTGATCTGATATATGAGATAATGATGTCTGATTACTAAATGATCGCTACATGGCGTTGTGATGAGTTAAGATGATGTCTGGTGAGTATGCTGACATTCGATGATTGATATGCTGCTTGACCTCCCCTTACGCTGAATCTTAATGGCATGATTTTGTTGTGTTGACAACGAGTTTTGATTCGTTGACTCTATGATGGGGTGATACTTTTATGACTTCCGATGTGATGTCGAGACGTTATTATGATTTTGTTATGTGGTTGAGATGCATATTATGACCCATAGTAGGATGTAGAGATTTTGATGTGACCTTGTGGCACTGTGTTGGCATGCATATGTTTGAGACTTGTCATATGATGTACTGATTGGAGATTGGTTGGTTATTTGGTTATGCATTTCTTATGGCTTGTGAAGCTTGCTTGAATTGAGACTGATAGCTTGTTTTGATTCTGGAAACTAGGAAGAGAATATGGGATTAGCCCTTAGAGGTGGATGATTCCACCTCCGAGCTTCTGAAATTGATTGATTGTTATGCGGGAAACTGATTTAGTTTGGAAGATTTTGACAAAATTTTGATAGAAAGGATTTTACTTGTTTTGGTGTAAAGTTGCTTGGTTAAGCGTCTTATTTGAAGATTTTGAGCGGTTTGAAAAGGAATGACTTGAAAATTTTAAAGAATAAACGTTACCGAGAATTTCAACGATTTTGAGGCCAATCTTTTCTAATTGCGGAATCCCTTTTAGAGAATTTTCACACCCGGGCTTATATTATAACGCCTCACGAAGTGGATACAAGCATTTTATAGGGGCGCATATAGAATGCTTGCTAAGACCCAGTAAGGACGCTATGATCGCTTTTTGAGTTATAATGTGACCGAAAGGTCGGGGTAAGGGTGTGATAGGGGCCCATATCACATACTTGCTACGACCAATTGAGAATGTTATGATCACGTCAAGGGTGCTGTGAGGGTCTCATACGGGCCCCTATGAGATGCTTACAAGACCAATGGCATGATCCTTGGACTCACCAATTTGAAACTTCATCCCCATGTTTTAGAGTGATTTTAGTCTCGAGGACGAGACTTATTTTTAGAGGTGGATGATGTAAGGGCCCGGATTTTGAAATCCTAATTCTCGGAAAAAGAAATTAAATATGAATTTAAATCGGGTTAACTAAAATCTCTTAAAATTAATTCCGGCATATAATTATTTTAAATGGACTTTCCTTCAGATTTATTTTCGCTTTCACTTGCTAAAGTTTGGAAGTATAATATAATTTTATTATTTGATTCAGTTCGAGAATTCGATTTCAATTTGAAGTTTTAAGCTTTATATCTTTTGAGTCGGGTTAAAGTCGAGTGAGCGGGTTTCATGATTTATATTATATTCTATTTCTTTTTTTCGAGTATTGTTAAATTAATTTAAATTCGATAATGATTTACAAATTGGATATAAATTTTATAATGTCGGGATTGGGACAGAGCGTTGAGATATTTTTAGCGTCGGTATCGTGTTAGAGAGCGGGTTCGGATTGACCTCCTTGAGATTTTAAATTTCTAATTGTAGGGCCCACTCCTCCCCTATTTTCTTTTTCCTTTTTCTTCTCTTCTCTCTCACGTTCAGACTTTGGTTGAGGCAAGCCTCCTTGTTTCACAACAACACATATGGGGGTTGTTTTGTTTTGTGACATTTCATGATACCTCTGCCTCCCTATCTCTTCATTCACTCAGAAACCCACAAAAAGCAATCCCCTCTCTCTCCCAATTGCTCTCTGCAAAAGCCTAGAAATCCCAGCTGTAGGTGGTCCTCACCTCCTCCTTATATGCACCTCGGTTCTCCTTGCATTCTTATCTAAATCTCATCCAACACCCTACACTCTCTCCTCTCGCTCGCTGCTCTCTTCCTCTTCAATTTTGGATTCTGCCTCAAGAAGCCTCCTGCCGAGCCGCCATTGTCGCCGTCAAGGAATCCCAAACCACCACTGCATTCCCCTTCTTCACTTCTTCTGTTTCCCTTCTGCGAGCCATACCAGCAGCTGCTCCACCATCGACGTCGGCCACCCAGGAGGTCGCCGGAGCCGCCATTTCCGCCGGGCGCAACCCCTCATATCCTCTTCGATTCGGACAGCAACAGCAGCAGAAGTTGGGTTCCCATCCAAGCCAGGACCCTCCCTTGTATTTCTTCTGTCCGAACTCTGTTCGAGCGCAGTCCGAGTCAAGGCCGAGCCGAGCAGCAGCCTAGCAACAGCGAGCCCGGATCTGTCCGGCCTCCTCTTCCCCTGTCCTCGGTTTGAACACGGTAAGGCTCGGATCCTCCTTCCTCTTCCTTTCACCTCCAAACTAAATAAAGGTCCAAATTTATTCACTTATCTCTCTCCCAGACCGAAATCGCTTTGAAATCGGACTCTGACAAGGCTTCAACGACTTCCATGGACGTTTTCCGGCGAAGAACTTCGACCCCTCGGTGAGCTCTTTTCTCCCCTCCCTTCTGTGTCGTTTTGATGGGTTTGTGTTTCCGGGTATCGGGGAGAGATTCGGCGAGCGATTCAGGCGAGTGGTTGCCGGCCGGACCTGTTCCTTCTTCTCCTTCCACTCGCCGTTCCATCCGTTTAATAGGAGCTGTGTTTTGACGTGGAGAGGAGACAGGTTTCATTTTGGGGTTGGGCCTATTATCCGGGTTTGGGCTTCGGATCCGGGTTTGGGTAACGGGTTGGGGCTGGACTCGAGCTGGGCCATTTGGTTGGGCCTTGCTGAAGGGTTGGGTTGTGTTTTGTTGTTGTTATTATATGGGCTCTAAATATGATGTTATATATATGTTTACATATATGTAATATGTTGTGATTTATTTTGTTAAGTTATTATGATTATTTTTATATTATGAGATTTTGTGAGATAAATATACTCTTGGGGAATTAGTATATATATATTTTAAAAGTGTTTTAAAAGTAGTATTATTTGATGCATATATGTTATTAAGATATTATGTGGTGTTTATAAATGTTTTATAAATGATAAAGTAATTTATTGTTGTTGTTAATTATTATGTAAAAGTGACATATTATGTGTGTTTTGATTATATTATTTTATAATTCGTTTTTTTCGTGGAAATGTTATAATTCTGAAATTATTTTATATATATACATATATTAAGCTATTTTGAAATATTACTGTTTGGAAAATCAAAATGCCGGAATTATTTCTATAACATGATTTTGAGGTATTAGTTTTAAGGTTTAAATAGTTAATGTCGGAATTCCTTTTCTTGATTTGATGATGTTGGTTTTGAGAAGAAAGTTGGAAATACGGTTGGTACGGTTTTATCAATGGGTTTGACTGGAATAATGATTTTGGTTAATGTTGATAGTATCGGAAAGGTTTTGGAAAATTGGTTTTACCGTCGATCTGTTTTGAGGATATTGAGAACTTGGGTTCGTGTGTGTGAGAATGTTGGTTCGGTAGCTTATGTAAATGGCTTGATGATAGGTGTGTATTGCGATTGGATTGCTTTTGGACTTGCATTGGGCCCTTGATTGCGTTATCTTGCTGTTCTGCATTCTCAAGTAAGTTCCCTAGGGGCTTACTCAGGTTGGACATTCATGCCTGTTGTTGCATTTTATGTTAGGTGTTGCATATGCATAAAAGCATGCTATGTAGTATCCTGTTTAGGTTGCACTAATTGAATGAGCATCTGCTTACTTTATGCGTTTGAAACAGAATGGCTGTTATCTGTGATAGTTCTAGAGTCTTTGCTAGGGTCATAGGGTAGCCCAGCCTCATCGGGTACCCTGAGTCAATCGAGTCATAAACTTCCTTATATTATGAGATGCCTGCGGGCTTTATTGTGGAGCGGGTTAGGCATGCGTGCCCCCCGATTATGATGGAATGCATTCACGAGCTGGCCAGTCTCCGCCCTATCGGAAGGGGGTGGAGGTAGGAGAGGGATATGCCACTTGGCATTGTCTTGGGCCCTTTACTGTATTTTGTACACATTATTATAACTAGGAGCATGCTAGTGTGTTTGACTTTCGTACTGCATTAGAGCATCTTTATTAGGTATAGCACATACTATGTGGCCTCAGCGAGGACTGCCGGTCCCGCATGAGTGGCTCGATCTGACTCCTTTCCCCGTTCTTTTTTTAAGGTATTTTCTACAGACTTTGATCGCTCGATGTCTATATGACGGGGTTCCCTTTTTGCGAATCGAAGAACCTGGCTAAATCTCTAATTCATTATAAATGGTAATCATCCACTTATGTTTTGGTTTTGACCCGGCTCTGTCGTGGCACCTTGTATCTAAATTTTGCTTCTGTCTTGCTTCCGTTTGAAATGAATTTCGCGAGTTAGTCCATAGGACCGGTTAAGGGTACCCAACGGCCCTACGATATTTTCAGGGTTCGAAATCCCTCTTTATTACTGACCATAAAAAAATGAGTTTGAAACCTCGACCCGTACCTGGATTGCAAGATCCGAACAAGGGTTTTCATCCCTTGAAACGTAACCCGGAAATTATAATTCTGGGCCGTTACAAAGATGGTATCAGAGCTGAGGTTGTGCAATTCGGGTACGCAAGGGTCGAGTGTATGTTTTGGAAAACCGCCCATGAATTTCAAAGGATTTGAAAGGATTTTAAGAAGGGCAAAATGAACTTAAGATGCCTAACCGAAATTGGACTAAGTAATGAACTTAACTTGTAATAAAAGAGGAAAACCGACCAAACGGGGACACGAGTGGGTAGTAAAGGCGCCAGACCACCCCTATTGGGTGTGGTTGGGAATGGTAGGCGAAATATAAGCTTGTTCTTTACAGATGGGTTGGGAGACTCAAAGGAGATCATTATAAGTGTTATTAACTGATTCTGTGCTGAGTGTTTGCTATGCTATAGATCTGATTTGGTATGCCTAACAATGAGTTGTGTGTTGACTAATCTGTGCAAAGGGGATAGTGGGAGAACCCTTGTTTCTGTGTGGTCAAACTTAGCTTGTGTGGAACAACCCCTTCCACTATGTTAAACCCTTTTCGGTTCTATCGAATCTTTCTCCTAGATGTCAGTGTCTTTCACGGGAAATAAGGTTGGTAAACACATTGTGTCGGGAATCCTGGTTGGATATTAAGGTTGTCTGAGTGTGTATTGGAAGACAATTCTTGATGTCATCTTGAGTCAAGAGTAATGTGTTTTGGGGTTGTCCTTCTTGATTCTTATGACTATCAATCAGTGTTCTCTTGCCACAAAGAGTCGTACCAGAGTCACACGGGAAGGAGGGGTGATGAGTCGGTTGGGAAAAGTCAATGGTTGCCCTTAAGGATCCCTGTCCGGTTGTAATGATAACTCTCTCTGAATTACATGACATGATCTTATAGCCTCCTGCACATACCTTGTGAATGACCATTAGTACATACTGCTCATGCTATTGCATACGTGATTGATTATATTGCTTAAGTCTCGTGTTGTGTCTTGTCTCCCATCATGACTGTATGTTGTTATAGCATGTTTACTTGACTTATTGATAGTATGATTGACTGGAAGCATGAACTATATGATATGAATCTGCATGATCGTTATTCTCTCCTGGATTAGGTTCATGATAGTGTGATCAACTCCTCTTTGTATGAATGCATGTAGATGATCGCCTTAGCAGTCTTGGTGATGACGTGTTGATGCTTATTACTCCCTTTTGTGACAAGAACCTATAGCATGCCCATCTATTTTGTCTTCGTCGGATTAACTATTGTTGATTATTCCGCAATTGATATTGTTGTGTTACTTGCATTGAGCAGAGAACATGTTGGTAGAATTGAGTCATGATAAATGCATGTTTTATCCCAGTGTGTGCGGGTTTGAACTCATGTTCCCGTGCCCTAACTATATTGCCCGTTACTTAGACTCGTAGTATAAATCGTTATCCTTGCCCCATGCTTCTATATCATCGGAATATGATTTAATTGATTTCTTACATATCGCCATGATTAAATGCATGTATGCATCGCATGTTGTGTTGAGTCATTAGTGTCATGTAGGACCCGTGATGGTAACTCGTGCGTGCTATGCCTTGTCTGCATTATTGCTGAACCTCTCTTGAGCTAGGTTCCTGATAGCGTGGTATTTCCCCTTTTCTATCACCTTAACATGTCTTACTCATGCAACTTAGATTGATGTTGAACCCGATGATTGACTTGATTTTCATTATGGTTAGTTCTAGCATGCTTACATGTTATCGCTTGGTAGTGTTTCCCCTATTGCTCTATAATATCCTCTCGTGCTTTCATAGATGTATGATTTTGGCACCTCGCATGATCACACACCACGTTATATTATGATTTCGTACACGCATGACACCTAATTGCTAGGATGAATCTAATCACATTATCTTGATCGTAATCATGTTCGATAAGTGCCAGTAGTGTCCTGTAGGGCTTATGATTCCCAATATGACTCGTTAAATTATCACGTGTTGTACTTGTTCTATGATGTAATGACTATTGTACCATATATGTGCTCTATGATTGTTCGTTGTTGGCATGATTATAATCTATCGCCGTGATGTCCTTCTTGTTACTTTTGATGATCCCTCATGTTTCGTGAACATCCTGTTGAACTCCTCTTAATGGCTCTTAACTATGCTTGTATCACATCATGTATCACTAGTACCAAGTAGGACCCATGCTTTGTAATGTATCTCGTCATATGATTACGTGTCATACTTGACCTACTATATGATCATTGTGTTAGATAAGATAGTTACTATGTTGTTCTTATACGTTCTCGTATGATGCATACACCAAGCTCGTGCATTGTTCATATATGTGATAATTGTGATGTCTAATAAATCCTGCATATCTTGCTTAAGCTGCTAGGCATATCTGCTTCCATGGGATAATAGACTACTATGTTGTCTCGCATGCATCCGTGTAGTACTCGAATATGTCTTTTAGGAATGAATATATATGCTGTGCTCCTCGAGATAGGTACATGTTAGTGTGGATTAAAATGATTGATATGCCTCATGATGAATTTGTGTCAACTTGTCATAATTGCAACCTAATAGACCTCCATAAGGGCATCGTTGCTATTCCCGGGTCGAAGTCTTATCCTTAGTCTTGTCGTTCTTAGCCTTGGTCTATGTTTGATTCCGAAAGGAACATTGGGTTGTCCGCTTTTGTCACTCCCCTATCTTTGCTAACTTGGAATCATACGCGATACATTGGATGAGACACCGCATGGAAGAGGGAATGGGAAGTTAGATAGTGATAGAGCAGCGCAACAAAAGCGTGGGCCCATAACCCACGGGCCTCAAGATCGATGATGTCGGCGGCACAAGCAGGTATCGAGGAATACGGTTACTGAGTGCGATATGACTTGCAAGCGAGAGTGTCCTTTGTTCGAATTGCAAATTCTTCTGAATTTGTTGGTGACGATATTGCACTAACCCGACGATGAGATTTACGTGTTGATGTGCTGACTTGGTAATGATTGTTGCCTGATTGTCTGTTGTCTATAATGGTATGATTTTACGCCTTACAGTTCT
Organism: Persicaria maculosa; assembly: GCA_963922045.1. Classification (NCBI taxonomy): domain Eukaryota; kingdom Viridiplantae; phylum Streptophyta; class Magnoliopsida; order Caryophyllales; family Polygonaceae; genus Persicaria; species Persicaria maculosa. The sequence continues at coordinate 10,289,426 of OY998256.1, read as the reverse complement.
AATGTGCCATGAACCATGATGCCTTGATGTGTTGATACTGTGAGTTGCTAAGCATGATCTAAATTACTATACCTATAAAAGTATGAACTGCAAATGCTGAAAACCTGAATTGTTTATCTTCTGAGGTTATGATGGAACTTGTTAGCTTGACTTAATTACGTGCATACATGATGATTTGCAATAACTATTGAGCATGACAGGAATCGGGGCTTATTGATGCAGTTGCAATGTTTGATGATGAACTAATGATGTTGTTGTCATAAATGCTTGTCGATAAGATGTAGCCCTTATGTGTAATAATGTCCATGATTGCTTCTTCTTTAACTTGTAGGTGTGGTTTCTTTTGTGGAGGGGTTGATGAGTGGTAAAAGAATTATAGGCGGTTAGGATGATCGATGGTATTAGGAGGTGAGTCGCGAGAAAGGGATGTTGGCTTAGGTAAGACTGAGTGAGCTTTAGGATTTATGGGAAGCAAGGTGGGTGGTTTTGATGAGCTTCTAGGTGATGCTTGTGATGTCTTGAGTAGTAAATGAAGTGTGGGGAATGACTTTTGAGAGTATTGAGGATATAGTATGCGAGGGTCCTCGGGTGTGAAGTTAGAGATAGGAGTTGGGTTCTTAGAGGTGGATGGTGTGTGAGAGTGCTTGATGGAATGAGGGGTGAGATTGGAGTATCGAAATGAATTGGAATTTCTTCAGGGGATTTTTGTCGTAGTTAGTGTTATTGAGTCTAGCAGAGGATTAGTCTTGGGCTGAGAGTGGAGATGGGCGAGTGGAGATTGTGTTTTATTTTGGTTGGTGATGATGTGAGGATCTTCTTGATATTGTGATTTATTAATATGTGCTTGCATGATAATTAGATAACGACCATGATGAATCTGATACAGAATGATATTACATGTTGTTATGCAATATTGAAATCTAGTTGGTAGTGACAAATGTTATCATGATGTATTGCTGCTCTGCTATGTTGTTTTAGGAGCATGTTAGGATGTGTTGTGATCTGATATATGAGATAATGATGTCTGATTACTAAATGATCGCTACATGGCGTTGTGATGAGTTAAGATGATGTCTGGTGAGTATGCTGACATTCGATGATTGATATGCTGCTTGACCTCCCCTTTCGCTGAATCTTAATGGCATGATTTTGTTGTGTTGACAACGAGTTTTGATTCGTTGACTCTATGATGGGGTGATACTTTTATGACTTCCGATGTGATGTCGAGACGTTATTATGATTTTGTTATGTGGTTGAGATGCATATTATGACCCATAGTATGATGTAGAGATTTTGATGTGACCTTGTGGCACTGTGTTGGTATACATATGTTTGAGACTTGTCATATGATGTACTGATTGGAGATTGGTTGGTTATTTGGTTATGCATTTCTTATGGCTTGTGAAGCTTGCTTGAATTGAGACTGATAGCTTGTTTTGATTCTGGAAACTAGGAAGAGAATATGGGATTAGCCCTTAGAGGTGGATGATTCCACCTCCGAGCTTCTGAAATTGATTGATTGTTATGCGGGAAACTGATTTAGTTTGGAAGATTTTGACGAAATTTTGATAGAAAGGATTTTACTTGTTTTGGTGTAAAGTTGCTTGGTTAAGCGTCTTATTTGAAGATTTTGAGCGGTTTGAAAAGGAATGACTTAAAAATTTTAAAGAATAAACGTTACCGAGAATTTCAACGATTTTGAGGCCAATCTTTTCTAATTGCGGAATCCCTTTTAGAGAATTTTCACACCCGGGCTTATATTATAACGCCTCACGAAGTGGATACAAGCATTTTATAGGGGCGCATATAGAATGCTTGCTAAGACCCAGTAAGGACGCTATGATCGCTTTTTGAGTTATAATGTGACCGAAAGGTCGGGGTAAGGGTGTGATAGGGACCCATATCACATACTTGCTATGACCAAATGAGAATGTTATGATCACGTCAAGGGTGCTGTGAGGGTCTCATACGGGCCCCTATGAGATGCTTACAGGTCCAATGGCATGATCCTTGGACTCACCAATTTTAAACTTCATCCCCATGTTTTAGAGTGATTTTAGTCTCGAGGACGAGACTTATTTTTAGAGGTGGATGATGTAAGGGCCCGGATTTTTAAATCCTAATTCTCGGAAAAAGAAATTAAATATGAATTTAAATCGGGTTAACTAAAATCTCTTAAAATGAATTCCGGCATATAATTATTTTAAATGGACTTTCCTTCAGATTTATTTTCGCTTTCGCTTGCTAAAGTTTGGAAGTATAATATAATTTTATTATTTGATTCAGTTCGAGAATTCGATTTCAATTTGAAGTTTTAAGCTTTATATCTTTTGAGTCGGGTTAAAGTCGAGTGAGCGGGTTTCATGATTTATATTATATTCTATTTCTTTTTTTCGAGTATTGTTAAATTAATTTAAATTCGATAATGATTTACAAATTCGATATAAATTTTATAATGTCGGGATTGGGACAGAGCGTTGAGATATTTTTAGCGTCGGTATCGTGTTAGAGAGCGGGTTCGGATTGACCTCCTTGAGATTTCAAATTTCTAATTGTAGGGCCCACTCCTCCCCTATTTTCTTTTTCCTTTTTCTTCTCTTCTCTCTCACGTTCAGACTTTGGTTGAGGCAAGCCTCCTTGTTTCACAACAACACATATTGGGGTTGTTTTGTTTTGTGACATTTCATGATACCTCTGCCTCCCTATCTCTTCATTCACTCAGAAACCCACAAAAAGCAATCCCCTCTCTCTCCCAATTGCTCTCTGCAAAAGCCTAGAAATCCCAGCTGTAGGTGGTCCTCACCTCCTCCTTATATGCACCTCGGTTCTCCTTGCATTCTTATCCAAATCTCATCCAACACCCTACACTCTCTCCTCTCGCTCGCTGCTCTCTTCCTCTTCAATTTTGGATTCTGCCTCAAGAAGCCTCCTGCCGAGCCGCCATTGTCACCGTCAAGGAATCCCAAACCACCACTGCATTCCCCTTCTTCACTTCTTCTGTTTCCCTTCTGCGAGCCATACCAGCAGCTGCTCCACCATCGACGTCGGCCACCCAGGAGGTCGCCGGAGCCGCCATTTCCGCCGGGCGCACGGTAAGGCTCGGATCCTCCTTCCTCTTCCTTTCACCTCCAAACTAAATAAAGGTCCAAATTTATTCACTTATCTCTCTCCCAGACCGAAATCGCTTTGAAATCGGACTCTGACAAGGCTTCAACGACTTCCATGGACGTTTTCCGGCGAAGAACTTCGACCCCTCGGTGAGCTCTTTTCTCCCCTCCCTTCTGTGTCGTTTTGATGGGTTTGTGTTTCCGGGTATCGGGGAGAGATTCGGCGAGCGATTCAGGCGAGTGGTTGCCGGCCGGACCTGTTCCTTCTTCTCCTTCCACTCGTCGTTCCATCCGTTTAATAGGAGCTGTGTTTTGACGTGGAGAGGAGACAGGTTTCATTTTGGGGTTGGGCCTATTATCCGGGTTTGGGCTTCGGATCCGGGTTTGGGTAACGGGTTGGGGCTGGACTCGAGCTGGGCCATTTGGTTGGGCCTTGCTGAAGGGTTGGGTTGTGTTTTGTTGTTGTTATTATATGGGCTCTAAATATGATGTTATATATATGTTTACATATATGTAATATGTTGTGATTTATTTTGTTAAGTTATTATGATTATTTTTATATTATGAGATTTTGTGAGATAAATATACTCTTGGGGAATTAGTATATATATTTTAAAAGTGTTTTAAAAGTAGTATTATTTGATGCATATATGTTATTAAGATATTATGTGGTGTTTATAAATGTTTTATAAATGATAAAGTAATTTATTGTTGTTGTTAATTATTATGTAAAAGTGACATATTATGTGTGTTTTGATTATATTATTTTATAATTCGTTTTTTTCGTGGAAATGTTATAATTCTGAAATTATTTTATATATATACATATATTAAGCTATTTTGAAATATTACTGTTTGGAAAATCAAAATGCCGGAATTATTTCTATAACATGATTTTGAGGTATTAGTTTTAAGGTTTAAATAGTTAATGTCGGAATTCCTTGTCTTGATTTGATGATGTTGGTTTTGAGAAGAAAGTTGGAAATACGGTTGGTACGGTTTTATCAATGGGTTTGACTGGAATAATGATTTTGGTTGATGTTGATAGTATCGGAAAGGTTTTGGGAAAATGGTTTTACCGTCGATCTGTTTTGAGGATATTGAGAACTTGGGTTCGTGTGTGTGAGAATGTTGGTTCGGTAGCTTATGTAAATGGCTTGATGATAGGTGTGTATTGCGGTTGGATTGCTTTTGGACTTGCATTGGGCCCTTGATTGCGTTATCTTGCTGTTCTGCATTCTCAAGTAAGTTCCCTAGGGGCTTACTCAGGTTGGACATTCATGCCTGTTGTTGCATTTTATGTTAGGTGTTGCATATGCATAAAAGCATGCCATGTAGTATCCTGTTTAGGTTGCACTAATTGAATGAGCATCTGCTTACTTTATGCGTTTGAAACAGAACGGCCGTTATCTGTGATAGTCCTAGAGTCTTTGCTAGGGTCATAGGGTAGCCCAGCCTCATCGGGTACCCTGAGTCAATCGAGTCATGAACTTCCTTATATTATGAGATGCCTACGGGCTTTATTGTGGAGCGGGTTAGGCATGCGTGCCCCCCGATTATGATGGAATGCATTCACGAGCTGGCCAGTCTCCGCCCTATCGGAAGGGGGTGGAGGTAGGAGAGGGATGTGCCACTTGGCATTGTCTTGGGCCCTTTACTGTATTTTGTACACATTATTATAACTAGGAGCATGCTAGTGTGTTTGACTTTCGTACTGCATTAGAGCATCTTTATTAGGTATAGCACATACTATGTGGCCTCAGCGAGGACTGCCGGTCCCGCATGAGTGGCTCGATCTGACTCCTTTCCCCGTTCTTTTTTTAAGGTATTTTCTACAGACTTTGATCGCTCGATGTCTATATGACGGGGTTCCCTTTTTGCGAATCGAAGAACCTGGCTAAATCTCTAATTCATTATAAATGATAATCATCCACTTATGTTTTGGTTTTGACCCGGCTCTGCCGTGGCGCCTTGTATCTAAATTTTGCTTCTGTCTTGCTTCCGTTTGAAATGAATTTCGCGAGTTAGTCCATAGGACCGGTTAAGGGCACCCAACGGCCCTACGATATTTTCAGGGTTCGAAATCCCTCTTTATTACTGACCATAAAAAAATGAGTTTGAAACCTCGACCCGTACCTGGATTGCAAGATCCGAACAAGGGTTTTCATCCCTTGAAACGTAACCCGGAAATTATAATTCTGGGCCGTTATAAATTTTCACAAACGACAAGAGCTGATTTCAAATGACCTAATATGTGTCGATGAAAAGGTAATTGTCCTTCATAATTTCTTCATTTTATATCCTCCTAGCGTACGTATTCAATTTAATTCAATTTACTCTATTTATTCTTTATTATGCTCCCCAAACTATTTTTTTATTCATTCTTTCTTTCATGTCCCCTTTCAATTGCAAATAAAACCCTCCAAACACAATGCAGTTCAAAGCCCTATCAAGCAATCAATAGTTTTAGTTTGTGGCTTTACCTTAATTCCGGAATAAGGTGTTAGTGTAATACTCGAGAATCAGCTTCAACAAGAATTGCATTCGACACCTTGAATTCTCCAACATTATGGATTAATAAAATTGTTGCGATCTATATAACGCCTTTTAATTATCGATCGAATATGTGAATTGAGTTAGCGGAACCAATTTATTAGATTTATCGTTTGGATTTGATTTATTTATATGATTATTTGGATGTTTGGATTTAATAGTATTTCACTATAGACTTTTCATATTATCATAATATTATAATATATATAGAATTTAGATAAATTGTGATAATATCTGATAAAATATATAATATTTTTTACAAACCCTGTGTGTTATGCACGGGTAAAGCAGTTGTTTCCGTTGCCACGTGGCGCCCTCACATTTAAAATGCCATGTGTCGATTAGATACTTAGGCCATATACCCAAATACTTAAATCATTCAAATGTAATCATTAAAATAAAATCAAATGCTTAACCTTTTCATATAACATGCTCAAATAAAACTAATAAAAAGATAATATTTGATAGAGTTTTTAGCTTCTTAAAACATGTCAAAAAAATAAAATGGTCTATATTTTGAGAAAAGGATTTTTTTTACTTTTAAGTTTATTAATATAATATATCTTTTTTTAATGTGCTCTTCATCCTAAAGTTCTGAAAATTCCATTCACCAGCGTTTGTGGGATGTGTAATCCAACTACCAAATTAATTGGTTCTACCTTCCCACCCATTAGCTCAACAAATGTGTATTTAATACTCAAAGTAATCAATCAGCTTATTAAAAAACATAGAAGGCTAAAAAAACTCATTCTCAAACTGCAGTGGTGACTCTAAACTTTTGTATTACCTCTGTCTTAAAATATCGGTCGTTTTACTTTTTAGCACGTTTTTTAAGGAGCTAAAAACTTTATAAAATATTAACTTTTTTATTAGTTTTGAAAAATAATACTATACTCCCTTTGTTCACTTTTATTTATCGTTTACTATTTACGCAAGTTTTCTTAGGAGTATAAAAACTATATAAAATATTAAATTTTTAATTAAATTTTTTTAATAATCTCATACTTTTTAGTAATAAGTATGGTATTATTAAAAATATTATTAAAAAAATATTTTATACATTTTTTATCACTTTAAAAAACGTGCATGAATAGTAAAAAGACAAATAAAAGTGAATGGAGGGAGTACTAAGTATTAGTAAGCATAAAATTATTTTTAAAAACCAATAAAAATATAATATTTTACTGAGTTTGTAGCTTCTTAAAAAACATACAAAAAAAATAAACCGACCTATATTTTGAGACGGATGAAGCATTTTTTTTACTTTTAAGTTTATCACAAGAATATTTATTCTCCGACATTTTTACGTGCTCTCTATCCAAAAGTTCTTAAAACTTCATTCACCTAGAGTTGGTGTAATATGTTGTTGAACTACCAAATTATTTGGTCTTACCTACCAATCCATTAACACAACAAAAAATAATTGTAGAGGGTCACATTTTTATATCCTGCCCTGGGCATTTCAAATCTCAAACTCAACCCTGCTGGGAAGGTAAGACATTGACGTGTTGCCACATATGTTATATATTGATATAATATAAGCATTATATTATTTTTTATCCAATTTATATTATTTTGTTATATCGTTTTCATATTATTATAATAGTATAATATTTCTAATATATAATGTAAATACATTATGATAATATCTTCTATAAAATATAATATATTTTACAAATCCCGTGCGTTACGCACGGGTACTACGCTAGTACATATACTAAAACCGATGCATTGGTGCCTGCGTGGCGGCACGTGAGTTAATCTGCCTACATGGCGGCACGAGAGTGCGTCTCGCAAAACATTCTCCCGTGAAAAAGGAAATCTAATAAAAATAATTATTTTATTTTACCATTAACACATATAATTGGATAGATGGAATATCTTATAAAAGAGTAAATATTATATAAGGAAAAAACTATATCAATATAATTAAACATAGTAGTAGTAATAATAAAAATAATTAATAAAACTAATTTTCATAGTCATACCTACCAAATATATTAGTATATAAATATGTAATATTTGATAGGTGCTATTTTATTTATATTTAGATTATTTTTTGGTGGAAATAATTATTTATATCAAAATCAATCATTTAATAGTTGTTATTTTATATCTATCTATCTATATTATTTTTTGAGGCCAAAATAAATAATTAAAATATTATATAGTCATATATGTAGCCACAATCCATCCGTACATAGATATTTTAGTAAACTATTGTAATAAATATATACTACATATTTAACAAAAAGGAATATTAAAATATTTTTAAAAATCAACTATCTAACTAAATTACACGAGATTTAATTAACCATATATTAGAAATAAAAAACTTTTACATAGTACCTTATAAATGTGAATTTTATTTATATTTTAAGAAAAACTAATTAAAAGATATTTAGATTATATATAACCTGTCGAACTAATTTTATTTATATTTATATTATTTTTTGGAGGAAAAAATAATTTATATTTAGATTAACGCATTCTCCGTACACGGGACGGGATCTACACTAGTGATATTTATATATATGCACAACTAAACTTGTGTGAGAATTATATATTTTTAAAATTATGTAAATTATTTAAAAGTTATTTTATATAAATAAAAGTTATAAAAAGCCGCGAAGATCGCGGGCAATAAAACTAGTTATATATATATATAGTTCCCTATTGCCGCAGTAGTTCGGAATTATTTGATACTACATATTTAGTTCCCTATTCAAATTTCAAACTAACTGTAGCGTTTGTATAATTTTCTATCTTTTATACATTTATTAAATAATTATCAACCTATCAAACAAATGAAAAATAATTTGTAAGAAAAATAGTCATAAAAAATAATTTTAAATGACAATTCTCATAAATTACTTTTATTTAATTACGCAGAAAACTTTTGGATCAAATTCAAAATCTTAGGTAATTTGAACCATATCTGAGTGGGTCCACTGTTTTCATGGACGGTATGGACCAATTCATATGAATGTAGTGACTGGCCAACAACTTTTTGACAATCAATTAAAGTTGCCAACTTGTTAGGTAAGCTAACACGACTTGTTCATTACTTTGTGACAGGTCGATGCTTTAGTCTTTATATTTATATATCTTCGCAAATAAAACTCTACGTGCGGAGTTAAAAAAGTGGCTAAAATTTAAAAATAGTTAAGATTGAAAAATTGTGTAAAATAAATATTAAAAGATTATGAAATTATATAAATACAGTATGTGATGAAAAAGAAAAAGAGTTTATTTATAAAAAGTGGAGTTTATTTGGTTGTTATTAGAGGTATTATGGTAATTTCAAATCAAATAAACCCCACAACAGCTTGTTGCTTTAACTTTTTTTTCTTCTAAACTTCATTTAAATTACAAACTCGTTGAAAAGGGTACCTATACATATGTTAAATATAAACCTTCTAATTTTACTACTTTTTTACCTACTAAAAATGCATTCATTTTTTTTTTTGAAAAGATAAAAATTCGGGTGGTGGATAGTCAACCCGAGAACATCCATAAAGATGAGATCAAGAAGATTTGAAAGAAATACAAACGCAGACTACAACAAAAGAAACATCCAAAGTAAACCCAGAAAAATCTCAAACCCTAAGCAAGTAAGCGGTCACAACATCGAGCGGAAGGAAGCCCGGCATGGAGAAGTGGATAGCGAGCACATGAGACAACACCAGCTGGCATGATGTCTCGCCGTCAGAAAAACGGAAAGCAGAAATCCTCACAAGGCAAAGAGCCAAAGACAACTCCTGGGGACGTGTGTGTGGATCACACAACGTTCCCCCCTCATAGATGAGGGATCTTCAGAGACCACAAACACCGCCAACACGATCACTTCGATCAGCCAGGGCCGCAGAACTACTCCTCAACCGAAACTAACCACGAACACACGGACGCCCAACCAACACGAGGACATGAAGCACGACTGCGAGGAGGGCGAAGAGCGAGAGAAGATTCCGGAATTTAATTCGGGAAAATTTATTTCATCAAATTGGTTCATCAAACCCTTTCGGGGATTATCAAGCCCTTTCGGGATTTAGACCCTTTCAGGATTTTCAGACCCTTTCGGATTTTTTTTTTTAAATCAAAACCTTGGGACCCAAGGACCCGAAACATAGGCCCGAAGGAACCGCAACTTGGGCCACAAGGACCCGAAGCTTGGGCCCAAAGGAAACGAAACTTGGGCCCCAAGGACCACTGGTGGAGGGGAGGGGAGCAACATCAGTGGCACCAACCATCCACGGGAAACGCCGACGCCAGCGAGGGGAGCAACACCGGGGGTCGACACCAAGCCGCCAGCCGACAAGCGCCGCTGAACAGCCACGGGCGGAGGAGAAGAAGGAGGCCAAAACCGTAACGGACGCAACAGCACCCGATCAACAGCCTAGAGACCCAAATCGGCAACGAGGAACACTGAATCGAAGGATGGGCATCCCAAATCGCACAAAAGAAAGGATCGAAAGGGATTTGGGAAGGGGAATCTAAAGTTAGGGTTTGGAAAGGGGCAAAGTAGCGACAAGGGAAAGCAGGGCCAAGGGCACCCGGGGTCGACGAAAGGAGGGCCGGAGAGGCGTTGTGGTGGCCAGATTATGAAGGAAAGGACCCGAAATCAAGGCAAAGGTGGAGGCGGGATAGCGTGGTGGTGGTGGTTTACGGGTTGTGGGATGGGTTTCCTGAAGAGAGAGGCCAGAGCCCCTCTCTCTCTAGCTTTTTCAATATCTTCTTTTAGTATGCTTCTAAAAATGCATCCATACATATCCTAAGTGATGTCCAAATAGGCCCCACTATTTTTTTTAAAATTTTTAGAGAAGATAAAAGCGTGGACGAAATTGAATCTTGTTGGATCGTTGCTCAATAACATCTTCATACGAGATTGTAGAGTTCGGTAGTTCACGATTATAGAGGTATGGACATCGACGGATATTTCAAGAAGAGTGTTATCTAAATGAAGTGGTAAAGGCTAGGAAAGAAGGATAATCAAAAGATCTTGGATTCAAATCTCAACTTCTTCACTTTTTATTTGTTTTACTATATCATTAATTCTTCTTAATTTCTCTCTATATTTTTTTTGTTTATATCAACTATTTTATTTAAAAATGTCATATTTATGTTTAAATTATACATTTAACCTTTTCTTTCAATATTATTTTAAATGTAATTTTTCGCGATTTTTTCTATATTTTTTGTTTCTCTTATGTTTTTTTTTCTATTCTCAACTATTTAAATACAAAAAATCATTAAAAAAAAATCACATTTTTAGTGTTTTTCAATATATATTTTTTAAAAATCTTCTTAATAAGTACACACCTAAAAAATATTTCACGAAATTTTTTTAGCACCCCAAACTGAAATCTTGACTCTATCACTGCACACTTCCATAACTTAGGTCCTGTTTGGTATCGATTACCGGGAATAAAAAACTGGTAATCGGAATGAGTGATTACCGTTTTGGTGTTTGGTATGGAAAAACCCGGAATAAAATCGATTATCGAGTAACCCTCTCATCCCCAATTTTGGGCATTTTTCATTCCACCCTTAAACCTAAGGAATGACCCATTCCCAATTTCCTCCCTCCCCGACTCAAACCCTAACAGGCAACAGCCCCAACCTCCGTCTTCTTCGCCACCACCGCCTCTCTCTCTCTCTCTCTCTCTCTCTCTCTCTCTCTCTCTCTCTCTCTCTCTCTCTCTCTCTCGCGACTTGAGATTGTCGCCGCTCTCGCCACCATCTCCAGTCCTCCCTTAGTCGGCCTTCAGCGTCCTCCCCGACCAGTGTTCTCCCTCCGTCGCCGCTGTCGCCGCCATCTCTCTCCCCGACCGATGTTCTCTATCGCTCGAGCTTTACCCCAGTGCCACCATCGGCGTCCTCCCTTCTTTGGCCTTCAGATCTGTTCTTCAGATCCCACCACTCCACCAAGAATTTTAGATTTACAACATTCCTCCAGACCGCCACCAATTTTAGATCTACTCTCTCTCCCCTAGATCTACAACACCATGACTTCTCTTTATTCCAACAACCTACCGAACAACATGACTAGTAATGGTTTATTCCCATTTTTTATTCCGATTCTCATTCCGATTCCCATTCCGATTACTACACTTGTACCAAACGGGGCCTTAATTTCACTGCCCAACCGGGTTTACAAGGATCTTTCTTGAATACAATACCATTTCTAGCAATTCAGGTGGTATACACGAAAGCCAGAAAAACATTTTGGCATGGAAGATGGCACCTCGTTGCACTGCCTTGGTTTCCCTTGCAAACCACCCTAGCCATTTTGTAAGCCCTCCTTCTCTAACTGGTAGTTCAGCCCATCTGCCCATCTCCACACTATTGCTTAAGCTTCACTCACCTTCTCACACTTGAACCACATATGATCTTCTGTTTCCTCCTCTTTTCCACATAACAAACACATCGCAGCGGCCCTTTCCAATGTTTAACCCACCGGCCAGGTTGTAACCTCTCCAGAGTGACAACCCGACCAAACAACCAATCCTCATCTTCTGCACTGAGAACCTCTCCAAATCAGCTCCCCCCAGTCCACTATTGGGATGCGTTGTTGTTCTCTCATCAATCATTCTAAAACTACATAGTTTGATATTTTAAATTTCGGAAATTTCGCGTGGTAACCCTGAGGTTTCGCGTAATTCGCGTGGTGAACAAGAGTTTTAAATATTTCACCTGGTAACCCTAGGGTTTTAAAATTTTTTGCCTCGCGCCCAGAAGTTTTACATTGTCCAATAATTGTGATTTTAAAGTCATGGGCGGGCGAGTATTGTAATATCAATAAAATTTGTGGTTAATTTTTACAAATACCAACATTGAAAGACAAATCTCCTTCGAAGGATTAAGAAGATGGAGAAGGGTTTCACAGTGGGAGGAGAAGCCGTTTGCAGAGACAGGCCGTGGACCTCAGGGTGGTGGCCGGCGACGGGTGTGAGAGGGTTGGCGGCGGCGCAGGAACAGGCCATCTTCTTCTAAATAGAAGAGATAGAGGATGCCATGAGCGATTGGAGTAGTGGGGAGGGAGGCGAGAGGGGACTGGTGGCTCCGACAGTGGTGGCGACTGGTGATTCCGGTGGTTTCAACTGTTGTGGTGGCTCCGGTGGTGTGTGTATGCGTCTGGTGGTGGTGGATTGAGAGTTGACAGGTAGTCTGAGAGCTCGAACGGCTTTGAAAAGGTAATAAATTTCTATTCAATTTCTCAAGTTAGTTATTATATATTGGTTGGGATGAGTGAACTAGGGTACGAAATTGAGACCAATTCGTGGTTGGAAGCTTATTCCCAGGAATTTTAGGTTTAGGTTTTGTTAGATCATGTTAGAGATGTGAATGAGACCAAAAGTGTCCCACATCGGAAAGTTGAACATATCAAGCCCTAGTATATGAGTCGGTGGGCTACTCCTTCTATTGCCAATTGGTTTTAGAATGGAACCTCACTCGGCTTGTGTGTTAGGCTACTAGCGCATGTGCGCCTGTGCACACGACCCCCAGTCATCGGTCCGAGTCAGACTTTGATATGGTATCAGAGCGGTTAGCCTAACGGCCCGTGTCGATCCTAGTCTGGGTTACCCAGTTGTCCAAGTCTCAACTAGATGGTCATTCCTAGTTGGACTTGCGGGGGCGTGTTAGAGATGTGAATGAGACCAAAAGTGTCCCACATCGGAAAGTTGAACATATCAAGCCCTAGTATATGAGTCGGTGGGCTACTCCTTCTATTGCCAATTGGTTTTAGAATGGAACCTCACTCGGCTTGTGTGCTAGGCTACTAGCGCATGTGCGCCTGTGTACACGACCCCCAGTCATCGGTCCGAGTCGGACTTAATTTTGGGGTTTTTTCGTTTATGGTTTGTATTTGTTGTTCAATAACTGAAGGGTTCTGAAACTGGGACCAATTCATGTGTTCAGTTTCTGTAATTGACATTTCGTTTGCTGCAGTGGCATATTTACAAGAATTGCCATGGGTGAAAAAATTGTCATTATCTGATTATGGTTTCAGTTTTCTGGATGATGGGACGATGGCATGATGATCATCTTCCTTTGGTCTAATAGAGGGTGTGGAAGGATCCTCTTGTGTTTATTTCTAGGTGCCAGAGTTTAGAGATTGAGAAATTGATGATATGAAAGATCTAGAGATGCTGCTTAGTGAGATTATTGTCAATACATGGTCCATAACCTCTTTTTTTTTTTTTTTTTTTTTTGCATTTGATAGTTAGATTTTCATTTCTTTTCTATGGTGAAGTCTAGGTTCATTCTTATAAGCTTTTGGTCTATTAGTTAGATTTTCATCATTTGGAGGATATTGATTATCTTTAGTTATCAAATTTTTTTAGCCTATTAGCTCAAATGGGAGAGCAAAGTGCTCATGCACAAAGACGTGGGTTCGAATCCCACATAGGCTTTGTTAAATGCATTATCTTGAACATATTTTATCTTCCTTTTCCCATTGTACGTGTGTGGAGAGGCTTGAATTTTCTGGCCTAGTTGTGTGTAGAGAGTTGGAATTATTTCAAAGCTACTGTTGCATTTGGGAGAGTTGGAATTACCTTAAATGGAATTATCAAGCACTTGGTTACCAAACTGATACAAAATGTTATAAAATCATGTATCATAGCAGTGTCAAAAGAGTGAAAATGTAAATTAGCAAGCACTTGGTTACTTAAAAAAAATACACAACCATGAGATTTAAAAGCCTATGCGGGATTTGAACCCACATCTCTCTGTATGAGCACACACCGCTCTACCATTTTAGCTAATAGACTTGAAAATTATTAGATATATGAAATATAAACATTTACACACACTGCAAGATGTATATAAGAGGATTCAGAGCTTACTTCAATGCTCAGCTGAGTGCCTGAGTTGTATCTTGCCTTCCGCTGTTAAAAATTCAGAAGTATATCAGAGCTTCCTTAAAGCGTAGTTTCACTTGTAGATTGATGTTTGTACCGTAATTTTAGTTTTCACATGAGCGTGCCTCTATATATATAATTAACGCAAGTGAACCAAACAAATTTAAGAAACTAAAGAAATACACTTGAAAAAATGAAACCAAAAAAAAAGATATGGTCACGGAAACTTTCAAGTTCACAATTCTACTTGCTAAATATTTCCAAGGAATTCCTACACATCACACATTCAAACTAAATGCTTCAAAGGATAGAAAAAATGGAAGATAAAATGATGGCATAATCAATGTTATGTATTAACTGGACTTGCAGGGTGGATTATACATAAACAAGAAGCTTTCATTTGACCTCATGAAAAAGTTGTGCATGTATGTGCCTGAACTTCTCTTTTATTTATCGAATCTTGAAAATTACCAACAGATGCAAAATTCCAATCAAAAGGCAAAAGTATTAGGAAGATGCATTGATAACGAGTTTAGCAATGAGATGAATGTTACGCGTTTAAGCTCAATCTCAGTGTCTTGCTTCTACTTCCCTACATCAAACGAATCACATAGAATTTTTTTTTTCTTTGCCCCTTTGAGTGAATTTAGGCAAACTGATAAAAATCAATTAATTTCGACTTCTAATGGTTAGATCCATCCCAAAATCAAACTAATCACAAGCAAAAAGCACTAGTAAAAAAGAATCTCATAAAGCCTCAGGGGTCGTTTGTGACAACAACTACTACTCATATACTGAATTGTGATGAAAAATCGAATACCAATAACTACAAACCAAGAAGCCTAAACCTACATTAAGGAGACTTGGGGTTGAATTGCAAAGCACTACTAATAGGTTCCAAACTCATGCCAAAAGAACAATTTCTAAATCAATTGTCATAAAATCCTATGAACAAGGGAGCTCAACAGCTTAACCCCCAAATTTTCAGAACCTAAACCCTAAAATTCCAAATTCCAAATTACAATTCCAGCCATGAATTGCAGAATTGGTCTGAATTTCGTACCCTAGTTCACTCATCCCAATCAATATGTAATAACTAATTCGAGATATTGAATAGAAATTTTTTACCTTTTCAAAGCCATCCGAGCTCTCAGACTCCCTGTCAACTCTAAATCCACCAACAACCGTCGCCACACACCACCGGATCCACAACTTATCCACTACCGTCGAAGGCACCGGAGTCACCAGTCGCCACCACTGTCGGAGCCACGAGTCACCTATCGACTCCCTCCCCACTTCTTCAATCGAATCGCCTATGACCTTGTATCGTACCTCTCTTCTGTTTAGAAGAAGAAGATGGCTTGGTTTTTCAAAAAGTTCCACAAATTTTTTTAATATTACATTATTTAGCCCTACAAAAGTTTAAAATAGGATTTTTTTTATCAAAACCCTAGTTTTGGGCGCGAGGCAAAAAAATTCGAAATCTTAGGGTTACCAGGCGAAATATCTAAAACTCTTGTTTACCACACGAATTACGCAAAACCTCAGGGTTACCACGCGAAATTTCCGTTTAAATTTTTATGGTTTAGAAAAAAAAAGTATGGATATCAAAATTTTGTTAAATATAATATATAAAAAAACGTTTTTATTACTAATAAATTATTTCATCCATTTGCCAAAATAGTCGTTTTAACTTGAGAAAATTTGGTGAAATATCACCTTTGATAATTTAATTAGCTAATTAACATCCTTCAATTTTATTTTAGCCGTGGTAGCATATCTCAAATTTTTTTTAGCCCCTTAGCACCTGTGCCTCTCTCTTTCTCGCTCATTTGCTCTCTGAGCTTTCTCGCGGACGCTCCTCCTCCTCTTCCCAGGCGCCACTGCTCCGGGCTGGCCACCGCTCTCACCACGACTCCGTGAGTCACCTCCCGCGGACCGGCAGCCGCCGCCGACACAACAGCTTCCCGCGCGCATGATCCTCTCCTATTCTTCAACCTCCTCCTCCCTTGTCTTCCTATTCCCCCATTTGAACCCCTGTTGCCTTGATTTATGGTAAATCTCCTTCGCTCTAATGTTTTTCATATTGAATTTCGTATTGATTGATAGTTTACCTGGATTATTTGAAGATCTGAACTGTTAGGGTTTGGGATAAATTGATTAATTTGGGGATAAATTGATTAATTTGGCCTGGTGGTTGTGTTGGTGGTGATTTTGGGGCTGGTCGCTTTCGGCCTTGGGTGGTGGTTCTCGGCGGTCTCCTCCTGCTGTGTCATCGGAGATTTGTTGCTGACTGTGCTGCCGGTGTTGCCATGGCGTTGTCCTTGTGGCACGTGGTTTGGTGGTGTTCTTAGGTGAGTCCAATCCCATCTCTGTTCATTACGATCTCCTTCTGTCAACTGATTCCTGAAAGGTCCATTTAGGTTTTCAATTTCTTTTAAGAATTTTAAAGCTTGATGAGAATAAAATTTGGAAGCTCAAGTTATATTGTTTTCAGTTGTTTGATGATTGATATGTCTATCTTACTACTAAAGCATTAGAACGAAGTGCTGGACTCTTCCTTGAAGTACAATCCCGACGAGGAGAGTGTGTGCAGAGCCATCAAGGTGGCCTTATGGTGTATTCAGGAAGACATGGCTATGAGGTCATCTATGTTGAAAGTACGTGGTCCAGATGCTTGAAAGGCTATCTATTGTTCCTCAACCTCCAACATTGTCCTTGACAGGCTCTCCCCTTTATGCTAGCTTCTTTAAGTCGATCAGTGACGGAACTACCAAGGTGGGTGGATGATAAGAAATTGGTGTACTTTTCTGTTTATGTTTGAGAAAGATTGAGAAAAGTTGTTTATGTTTCTGATAATGTTCTGATTTAATAAGAAAAAATAGTTAGGATGAGTTCAAGGTCTAGAAACTGATTTTCTAGGTGCCTTAGCTAGCTAGATTGCTTGATTGTTGTGCTTAAGCTTGGTATAAGCAAAACTTTTAAGTTAAGGTTAGGTGTAATATCAAATTAAGTAGGTGAATATTCTCAGGTGAAGAGATTCCATTGAAATATCAAAATGAAAACCCACTGTGACTTCTCAGGTGAAGAGATTCAAACCCCAACTAGTTGCTATTAGAAATGAATCACTGATTTCAGAACTCAAGGAAGCTCTGTTCGATTGCGAACACAAGCCTGAAATCATTCCTGGAGAGGAGGGTGTTGTTGAGGTAACTCACATGTTTACTTCAACTGAGTTGTGCTTCAATTGGTTCCTCTATACAAAATCTCTTATTTCATATTTAGGTTGCTCGCCACCCAGATGCTGTTACCGTTGTCACAGGGATAGTCGGTTGTGCTGGGCTCAAGGTAACTCCAGCAACCTACTGTTTTTTCCTCAAGTAGGTGATCATCTTGTTTATGCATTATCGAAATTTTGCTGCCTTAAATTTCAAAAGCCCACAGTAGCTGCTATTGAAGCGGGAAAAGACATAGCATTGGAATAATACATGTTGATAAACCTTTAGATATAATACATGTTGATGTCAGTTTCAAAAGAAAAAAAGAAACAATGTTAGCCTACAACAATAGCTAAAGCCAGTAGTTGAATGATACAAAGACCAAGTTTCTTTGATCAGCTTAATAAATCAAATTTTGTGGTCAGCATTTGTCACAAAGCTTGATAAACCGACTTTTTGCTGAAGTAATGGAAGGAATATGTTACCTGCAAGTCCAAGTTTTGATCAGCTGACCCATTGCTTAACTCTATCGCTCTTCGGCCTCTTTAAGCTCAAGAATTAGTACACCACTCTAAATGCATAAACGTTGCTCTCTGTGAGCTTACCTGTCTGTTAGAATGGGAAATCACACCAGTGAACAAGAGAAACCAATCTTGTTTGGAAGTGTTAGAATTTGCCACATTTGATCAATTGATCAGCCACACATCCTTATATGCACCAAAAACTTCTGTATGAAATGCAAGAAGCTCAGCAAACTCCTCAAAAATAAAAAGAATATTTTTGCATTTACAGTCTTACCTTTACATTTCAGCACTATGAAGGATTAGGTACATATTCAATCCTGGAATTTGGATGTGGCCAGATCTCTTATCCTTAGTAGATGAAAAAGGAACCGTATCACCCAAAAGACACTGAATTTTAAACCCCTAATTCCATTATTTGGCATATCTAAACGTACACATTTGGGGATGGGAGGAAACATGGGCAAAAAACAGAACTAGTATATAATTTGATAGCAATTAGGAAATATTTGAATCAAAACCAGTAGATGAATAAGAACCCTAGAAATTCATTATCGATCTTTGAACAAATCAAAATAGATCGAAATTGATAAAGTAAAAGATCACGGTAGACTTAGCAACATTGTTCAATAAGGTTTGCTCTCATTGATCTGGAGCTTTATACTGTTTCGTTGTTCGCTCGCACTATTTATAACTCGTTTGTTCCCCTTATAATAGGGGTGAAAGCAATGGGGATGGAGTACGTTGTTGTGTCATCTACTGAGAAGGAGAAGGAGACTCGATGTGGAAATAATGAGGGACGAGCTGCTGCTTCCATTGAGAAGGAGAATGGGCGCAAGGAGAATGGAACTCACATTGAAGAGGAAGCAACACATGGGATGCTTCTATTGTTGTCATACTGAGTTGATGTGATAATTTTGGTCTGTTTTAGCTCATGCGTGGGGCTTGCTGTCATACTGAATGGAGGTGCTAGTTTGGCATGTTTCAGCTAATGTGTGGGTCTATTTACTTTTTACGGGCAAGGTAAATGAAATACATAGATAATCTAGATTGGAGCCTAATTTTTGTGGGTTGGCATCTATGGGCTGACTGTTATTTATGCTGCAATTTTTAGCTTAAGTAGTGGGTTTGGTTAGTTGAGGTACGTGGTTGTGGGTTAATCATGTCCACTGTATTTTGCAAGGTATCCCTTGTTTTGGAGCACTTATTTTTGTATTTTTTAAAGTCACTCGTTACGAGTACTCTTGTGTCATCACTTGAATAAAAATGTAATGAACATGTCACAACAAGTGATTGCATCAATGAAGTGTAATCACAAACGTATCATCAGTGAATAAAAGTAGAATCGATGAAAATATATCGATATACAAATGATTAAATTTTAAAAAAAAGTGGCATCAAACGATGTGATTAAAAAAATGGCATCAAATAACTATATTAGAAAAATGGCATCAAAACACTGCTTTGAAAAAGTTGAATCACATTAAAGAAAAAAATGGCATCAAAACATTACCTTGAAAAAACATGGCATCACGAAAACATTACCTTGAAAAATATGGCATCACGGTAAAAAAAATATCATCAAAGAATTTATATAAAAAAAGTGTCATCAGTAGTCAACGGTAAAAAAAATGGCATCAATGGTCAATGCGGCATCACAGTAAAAAAAATGTCATCAAGATTTGAAAAAAATGGCATTAAAAAAGTGTCATCA
The DNA here is from genome assembly GCA_963922045.1 of Persicaria maculosa. Taxonomy (NCBI): domain Eukaryota; kingdom Viridiplantae; phylum Streptophyta; class Magnoliopsida; order Caryophyllales; family Polygonaceae; genus Persicaria; species Persicaria maculosa. The sequence continues at coordinate 10,269,449 of OY998256.1, read as the reverse complement.
AACTATTTCATTAGAAATGTAATAAGAAATTGCATCAAAACAGTAAAAATGGCATCACAAAAATGCCACTACAAAAAAAAATGAATGAGTTGGTCAACGTTGACCGGTCAACGGTCAACGTTGACCGGTCAATGGTCAACGGTCAACTCCATTTGGGATGGGTGCTAGTGCTACCTTAACTAATTAAATTAGTTTGGGTGCTAATCACCTAGTTAGAAATTCAAAATAGGATAGTTAGCAAAAACACCATTTTAACTTCATGCACAAATTTTAAGAAAATCAATAAATATGCTATTTTATTCTAATTTAATATAATATATTTATTTTATCAATAACTATAACTAACAACTTACTAATTACGGAGTATTACACTTTTATTTTGGTAATATAAACCTTAAAATATCTAAAGTGATATATTTTATCAAACGGAGGGAGTAGGAATGATCAAAACTTAAAAATATATTAATGTATTGAAAAATGAATAATTAACAGTACATAATGCTTCTACCTCCGTCTAAAAATACATTGTCTTTACTATTCACGCACGCTTTTTTAAGAAGTAAAAACTATATAAAATATTATCTTTTTTATTAATTTTTTTTAATAATTACAAACTTATTGATAATAAGTTTGTAATTATTAAAAAAAAATTAATAAAAAAATTAATATTTTATATAGTTTTTAACTCATAAAAAAGCGTATATGAATAGTAAAAGTCCATGTATTTTTTGACGGAGGGAGTATTATATAAAAAAATTTCGATCGGGCCTAAAGAGATGGCCCAAAGTACTTCGCTCAAACGAAGATACCAGCCCAAAAAAGAGCAAACAGACTTCAAGAGTCCCCAAAATGCGAAACCACAACAAGGCTCATCAACACGAATACACGATTGACTTGTGGTGTATGCTCAATAGCCCTGTATCAGCGGGATCTCGAACCGCAATATCGCCTTCCCGAGCTCTTGTTGGTACAATACTATAATACAATGTGGTTATTCAGCGACTCACCCGCTTAATTGGTTAGCCGTTCTCCCAACACTCCTTGGATTGTTCGAGCTTCGGTGGGTTCACGGTTCTCGTAAACCTGTGAATCCCAAGTTGATTTTGAGGTCGGAATCGTTCGATTTGAGTCCTGAGAAGGGAGATTTGTGATGGTGATCATCATTGGCTGACTTGATGTGACTTGATGTTTGGTGGTAGTCCTCGATGTTCAGGGATACTCCATCCGATTGAAAATATTTAATGTTTTAGAGATATGCACAAGGATTATGAAAATATCACTTCCACCTTCAAATGCTTTATCAAATAATTTTTGCTCTCTCATCTCATTTATTATGTACAAATGTAATTGATTAAACAAAAAAAATTACTGTACAAATTATATTGATATTAGTGTAAAAGTAATAATGAGTGTAATTATTACTTCTAAAACATAAAATATTTCTGATCGGAGAGAGTATTTAAGAGTTGTCTGATTTGATGAGATCACGGGTTTTTTTTATATGGTGTGCATCAGTATATGGCTACGACATTAGCTTCTTAGGCCAAGCATTTTTGCTTGGAAAAGCCGGTAGAGGGTTAATTGTGGAGAATATGAGTTGTGGGAGTGTCCCACATTGACTAAAAATTGAATCCAAGCCTTGCATATAAGCCGGTGGGCTACCCCACCTAACACCAATTGGTTTTAGGATGGAACCCCACTCGGCTTGTGTGCTCGGCTTGGTTAGCGCGTTTGCGCCTTGGCGTGTGTTGCCCCCCCACGTCGGATGACCCACCGTTATTTCATATGGTATCAGAGCCGAGGTTCGGCATGGTGCGGTGCGGTTTGGATTCCTGGTCTAATTGGCTAGCCGGCCTTAAGGCATTGATTCGTCAAGTGCAACTGGCAAATAATGCGTGGCCAGACAGTTGCACTTGAGGGGGGGTGTGGAGAATATGAGTTGTGGGAGTGTCCCACATTGATTAAAAATTGAATCCAAGCCTTGCATATAAGCCGGTGGGCTACCCCACCTAACACCAATTGGTTTTAGGATGGAACCCCACTCGGCTTGTGTGCTCGGCTTGGTTAGCGCGTTTGCGCCTTGGCATGCGTTGCCCCCCACGTCGGATGACCCACCGTTATTTCATATTAATGCCAGACAAAAATATCTATAGACTTGAAAAAATGATGTTATGACACTACACTTGTTGATATTTTAATTGTCCGAATAGAAACCCGATAATATTTGCAACTTTGCTTTTGTAGGAAGGAACATTTTCATAAAAAAACACCCATCACACACACAGGGGCCGATCTAGAAATTTTTTCGGGGTGGGCAAAATTATTTTTATGGATAATTTTTATATTATTTTTGTTCGAAATATTTTTTTAAAAAAATATAAGAAGAGAAGATCTTAAATTTATAAGAAAAATTATTATTATTTAGTTGTCAAATACCAAATAAATTATAAGAATTTTAAAATAATGAAAAATGGATTGAGAAAAAAATATATGAAAATATGTGCCTAGTGAGATTTGAACAAGGTTGATTGAATTTTACTTAAAATAGGGTGGGCTTAACCACCAAGCCACTATAGATACTTGTATTTTACCTTCAAATTTTTTATATAACACATATATTCTTGTATTTTTTTTTCGGGATTAGGGTGGGCGACGGTCCGGTGTCACCCACCCTTAGATCCGCCACTGATCACACATTGATAAATGATAATCGATCTAGAATAAAATTTCACATAGTGCTACTAAACCAATTAGGCGAAGAAAAATTAAATACAATTGATTTATCGTGAATACCTCAAACTACAAACGGAAAGTGTGGGATGTAAATCACCACCTTTTTATTCCTCGGAGTCGGAGAGGATTTCAAATACCTAAGACTTGCTAGTAGGGGTGGATATAAAACTTGCAAATCCCGGTCCCGTCCTGATCCTATCAGGAGAGAAAGTATAGTTTGTAGGCAGTGAAATTATTGGTAGGTATCAAGCGGAAAGAGGGAACTGGTCGAGAGATCAAGAAGGTGGAAAAAACGACTTGAGAGATGCGAATCGGGCGATAAAGATTCAAAGAAAAGTTGGATGATCCTTTGTATCGGCGTTGCTCTGTCGATAGTATAAGAATGATAAACTGATTGGGCTCCTTTCATGGAAGGTTTGGTGTGTGCAAGAGTGGATGGTACTTTCTTTGCCTTTCTCTATAATGGATGACAAGGATGTGGCCAAGTGTTGTTCCCTTCCTATTGTAGTGATTCAAAAATAAGAGCTCATACCAAGGAAGCTGTAAAATGGTGACAAAGTCCCCTTCTGACCATAAGGGTATCAAAGCAAAGCCCCCTTCCTAGCCTTAGGCCCATATCTTATATCCCTTCTGACCATAAGGACATCTCTACTAATGACAGCCTTCCATGCATTCAGATCCCATATCTTATATCCCTTTTGACCATAAGAACATCCAAGCAAAGCCCACTTCCTAGCCTTAGGCCCCATTTTGTCCTTCTAATCATGAGCAACAGGCATATAACACAAGTAGCCAATGACACGTAGTTCCTCATAAGTAGGTGATTTCCCAAACAGTTTCTCATAAGGTGATGCCCAATTCAACACTTTTGTGGGAAACTTATTGACAAGATGAGTTGCAGCCTGCAATAAGCATTCACGGATTCACCCCAAAATTTCACACGCATTCCAGCATGTAATCTGATTGCCCTAGCAGTTTCAACCAAATGTCTATGCGTTCTCTCCACTCTTCCATTCTGTTGTGGGGTATAAGGCACGAATTTTTGATGGATAATGCCCTCAGAAGCCAGAAAATCTATACACTGTCTTTGAACAAACTATGTCCCATTGTCTGTCCTAATGCACTTGATTTTGCATTCAAACTGATTCTCGACATAAGAAATAAAGTCACATATGGATTTGAACACCTGCATTTTGTTTCTTAAGAGAAAAGTCTAGGGAATCCTAGTGCAATCATCAAGAAAAGTCAAGAAATAATGGAAACCATTATAAGTTGCTACCTTGTAAGAACCCCACAAGTCCATATGGATTAAATAAAAGGGTTTATTGACAATAGTTAAAGATCTCTCAAAAGACAATCTATGATGTTTAGATAAGGAGCAAGATTCACAGTGAAAATTATCCAAAACAGAAGAACTGAACTGATGCATATGTCTTAATTTAGAAATAGAAGGATGTCCTAGTCTGGCATGAGCAACATCCAAACTAACACTAACTTTATTACAACTTCTACCCAACAACTGACTGTCTGATTTCAATTGTGATCCTCTCGATAATACTTTGTAAAGGCCCTGCTTCCTTGGTCCTACCCGCACCACCTCCTTAGTTCCAGGGTCCTGGAAATAACAACGAGTCTTAGTGAAAAGAGCTAAGATTGTTATCATCAAGAATCTTTCCCACTTATAATAATTTGTGCTTGAAGTCAGGCACAAGTAACACATCATTAAGCATAACATGATCATTGAGCTGCAATTTCCCCATCATTGTGATAGATTTAATAAATCCATCTGGCAAACCAATGTAAGTGTACTTACTCAGACTAACTTTATTCAACAATCATGAGACTCAGCCATTATATGACTAGTTGCCCCAGTATCCACAATCCATTCTATAAGAAAATGTTCTTTTGAAACTATATTAGCATTTGAAATAGAGAGTTTACCTGCAAAATTTGCAAATGAATTCTCAATTTGAGCTTTTCTTCTCATCTTCTTCAAAATTTCCTGGTAAACTGCATTTGCCAAAGCTGAATCTATCCGCCCCTCATTGAACTCGTCTTCTAGAGGGTTTCCTTGCACAGATGACTTCATTGAACCAGCTGCATTGGCAGACCTTTACTGCCTACATTGCTTTTTTTCCTTCTCTTTTAACTCCTTGAACCAATCTAGAACCCCATGTAGCTTAAAGCATTGCTCAACTGTATGCCCCCTGTAGTCACAATGGGAGCATTTCTTCTCATACTTCAAGCATTTGAGCTCTTTTTAGTCCTTCCTGGTTCCCTGATTGGAGTTCCCTCCGGAGTACTAATACCGACTTCCACCTCTATTAGCAGCCATAACACTTGAATCATGAGTGACTCCCTGAGTCCCTGACTTCCCACCTGAAGCATCATTACCACTCTCAACTTGCTGAAGAATGTAATAGGCCTTGTTGAGAGTAGGAAGAGGATCCATAACAAGGATCTGATTCTTTGCTGCATCATAGTTGTCATTTAAACTAACAAGCAACTGCATCAACTTGTTCCGAGATTCAATCTCGATCTGTAATCTTCCGTTTCAAATCACAAGAACACTTTGACAAGGCACCACAACAACACTCAAGAAGATTCAAGGACTTGCAGCTCATCCCAATGCTTTTAAAACGCATTATAAACTTCAACAATGGACATATTTCCCTGAGTTATGTTCCCAAATTTCTTCTTGATTTGATAAATGAGAGGAACATTTGACTAACCAAATTGTTCAACTATTCCATCCCACAGGTGTTTAAAGGATTCAACAAACATTATCCCCTCATCAACATTCTTATTCATAGAATTCAATAACCAACACCTCACCATGAAATCTACACGGATCCACCTTTGTAAATTGACAGACTCTGCAGTTGGTTTGGGACATGAACCATCCACAAAACCCAACTTGCATTTTGCCCCAAGGGCCATCATAATACCCCTACTCCAAGTCATATAGTTTGAGCCATCAAACAGCACAACAACAAGCTGAGCTCCTGGATGATCGGAGTTTGAAAGAAATAAAGAATCTTTTAGATTATCTTGATTAGTCATGTCATCCAGTGTTCTCTGTCTAGAGTCTCCACCACCCGTCAGACTAGACATGAAGAAGTAATGAAAACGAAACCCAGATCGCCCTTACAACTCTGATACCATGTAAAATGGTGACAAAATTTCCCAAATCTGTGCTTAATAGCAGTAGATCAATGATAAAAGAGGAGCTTTACTGTTGCATTCAAGTGAGCAAAATAAGCTGCAAATGGAAGCCGACATTCATTGCCTTAATGAGAGGTTCCAATCCCCAAACCCTACTATATATCTTGGGAGAGAAAGAATTGGCCTTAAATAGTCTGCCAAAACAACACACAATTGTCTCACATATGACATGCACATGAGTGGCTTTTGCCTTATTACACCAAATGGCATGACAATATGAAAAAGACTATAATGATAAATTGCATAAAATAGACCATATTCTCCATAGAAGCCACAACTTCAAATATAAGAAATCCTCGGTCTACTCTCGGCGCTTACAATGCCCCGAAGACAAGTAAGTACTTCTCTCTCCAACTTAAGGGTTGTTATATAAACACGAGTAGTTCGAATTAGACTCGTACTCGTTCGATAAAAACTCGGAGTTCGTTCATTTTTTAAAACGAGTCGAATATGAGCACATTTTTAACAAGAAACAATGTAGACCTATCAACCTACGAAAACTAACCTTCGTAACCTTGATTAATCTATAAAGAAAGAAACATTTGATTAATTATCCCTAGATAACCAAGGGAAATCTTTTTCATACTCTACATCTTGCTTGTCCGCATCTTCAAGCTTTCTGTTTCCATTTTACTAGATTGTCTTGTCTCATTTGAAGATTCGAGATTTCATTCCTTTCAATGTTGAGCAGGGTACTTATGACCTACACAACTTGCTCTTTCAGCTACCATTTTCCTGCACAAGTACTTAACACACATTAAACACACACGACCTTTGTCTTTGACAATCAAAGGATATAAAAGTCATGAAATCCTCCGAGGACGAATCAGCACTTGCTTGGTATAGGACAACAATATTGAGAGCGAAAAGGAAGTGAAGAAGGACTCACCGAGCTCAAAAACGGGAAAACAGGGGACACAAGAGAAAGGCGGCGGCTTGGTGGCTCCGAGGCGGCTCCGGCGGTTACCGCTACTATTGGCGGCTCCAAGGAGATGTGGTAGGCCTCCTTCTGGTGTCTCGGGGGAGAAGGACGAAGGAGGGATGAGGGAAGCTGTTGTTGAGCTCTCGGCATAACATGAGGAAGAAGAAGAGATGGAGTTGCGGTGGCCTAGCTCGAGGAGATGAGGAAAGTCAGAGATGTATGTGATGGCTGTCAGAAACGGAGGTGCAAAGGGGGTGGAGAAGAGGCTAGTGTTTGTAGGCGACAATGATGTGTTTGATGGTGCGGCAAGGAGCTCAATTCCTCTCGGCAAGCTCCAAGGGAGAGAAAAGGGATAATAAGGGGTGTTTGGATCCTTGGGGTGTGTGGGTGTTGAAATGGTCAAACAAATCTGATTTTTTGAAACGGAGAATTTGTTGTTTGTTTTTCAGAAGGGGGTAAAAGAAGGGAGGGAGTGAAAGGAGTGATAGAATTTTATTCAAATACGTGCTCGCTATATACACCCCAAATCATACACGTCCTTATCGACATGTATGGTTAAAAGGGGTTAATTAATTTTTTTTAAATGTTAATTAGTCACAAGGCATGCACGTCCTTAACGATGTGCATTTTTTGACCTTGGATTTATGGTGTACATAACAACACCCTTCAAATAAGAGGGAATGACTTGGAATGGATAAGAATGAGAGAATATGACGGAACTAGTTCAGTACCCGTGCAGTGCACGGGCCATACTTTTGAAATATATTGCATATAATATCATTAATTATTTACAATTTAATAATATAAATATTATGTACCAATTAAAAAGTGAACATTTTCTAACATATTGAATGATAAAGAAAATTAAAGCATTACAATAAAAAAAATATCATTAATATAATTCCAAAAAATATAACGACTTCAATCAAAATGCATGAATAAGAGAATATATGGAAAAACTAAAACTGACGAAATGTTTGAGAAACAATTGAAATAATTTAAAAAACAGTAAATATGAGAAATATAAAATAACAATGTTGATAATGTCTTGTAATTCGCGGTGAACATCCACTTCACCACCCATGATTAGAAAATCATCACCTACATGGGAGAAATGAGAGGAAAAATATAAGTGGTGGAAAACAATGCAAGATAAAGGAATAAATATATTGATGTTCCTAAAAAATGTGTGTGGTTAGAAGTTGTACCTTTTGTTTTATTACGATTGCATAATTGCATTGCAAATGATTCACATAATAAGGATAATTAAAATACTTGGGGGATATGAATGTATGATAGAGATGAAAATAAAATTAAATCCTTCAACATTTATACTAATATAATTCATTTTAAAATGCAAAAATGCATATATTTCATTTAGTATTGAATAATTAATATATAGATGAGAGATTGCAAAGGTGGAATCGAATAATCAGATCGATATGTCGTTAGTTTGATTTTCTAATTAGTTAATTAATTAATTAATTAATTAGATTTGTTTAGTTAATTAGATAAGATAGAATCCAAATCCGTGCTTCCACTAAGATATGATAGTTAATTACTCTCTTCGGTCGGAAAGATTTGATGTTTGACATTTGCGCATGTAGTTTTAGGAGCTACAAACTATATAAAATCTTATTTATTTTGATTAATTTTTTTCATAGTTTAATATTTATTAGTAATAAGTATTAAATTGTGAAAAAAATTAATTAAAAGATTAATATTTTATATAGTTTTTAGCTTCTTAAAATACGTGCAGAAAGTCAAAACATCAAATATTTTCGATCGGATATAGTAATACATAAGGTAGTTAATTGCTTAATTGGGTTTTCTAATTAGTTAATGAATTATTTAGATCTCGTTAGGTTAATTGGATTTGGTTATATCCCAATATCATCGGATTAATAGGGTAGAATCCAAACAATTAGATATGAGGTTACCATATATTTAATCTTTATCTTGGAATACTTTGTATTTAATTAATATTTATTAATTTTTTTTTTGTGTGCGGGTTGAATTGTCATTCATTCCTTTCACATATATCTTCAATTAGATAACTAAACCAATTTCTATAATTGTCAAAGTGTGCCTTTTTTAAGTGTGTGCATTATCATTCATTCCTTTCACATTCACTTAGACGAGTAACTTCAAGTAGATTGCTCCACGTACTATTTCCTTAAACTGTGTAATGGCAAAATGAGTACTACGTTGTGTACTCGGGCACTTATCTTTCAAGTGACTTTGTTAAAGGTTATAAATAACACTTGAACGTGTTCCTGCATTGGGTCAATACGTCACATGCTAATGTTCTTATGAATTACCTTGACAATGCGGTTTCTTTAATAATTTACCTGAGATAATACATTATTTTCCTTCGCAAACTGTATAAATTCAATCAAACTTGAACTATATATACATGATTTAATAAAAACATGAACTACACACAAATAAAAAAAAAAAAGTTCATGTCTTCATCCCTTTTTTCTTGAGTTTCAATTTATATGTAAGGAAATCTCCATCAATTTAATCTCATAATATTCATACAATCCTCCTACATAAAATGTTAAAATTGATCTTATTTTTAGAGTTTCGTTAATAATATAGCGAGAGAAGCTTATAATAGGAAATAATATTTATGGATATATATTAGTATAATTAGTTTTGATGTTTTATCAAAAAAAAAAAAGTTTTGATGTTAGTATATAATTTACCTCGATGCTGTGTCCGCTGGGTCTTTTCGGGTTCTCTTTGGGTGCTCTTTTATTGTATTTTATGTTTTTTTTCTATTTCGTTATTGTATGTTTAGACGGCTTGCCGTCTGCCGGCTTTGTCGGCCTCTCGAGGTCCGGGCCTGTCCGGCCTCGAATTATTTCCTTATCAAAAATAAATAAAAATAATAAAAAAATAAACGCATCATAACTTAATTTATTTAAAAATATAGATTATATTGTAAATTGATAGCCAATAATGACAATAATCATATCTGTATCCGAAAGTTTAATATAAGATAATACAAGCTAAAGAAATTTATGTTTAACAATCAAAAAAGTAAAATGATCCAATTAACCGGGACAAAGCATTTGTGATATAGCATGAAAATTATAGCATTGGAAGCCGCAGATCGAGTTTTCTGCCTTTCTTTATTTTCGATCAGTCGTTCCCCCGAAGAACAATGCCTTTATTTCCATTGTGAAATAAGACTTTCGATTGATACGCCTTTTGATTGGTTGGTCCATGATCCTTCACAAGCCTAAATTAAAATTAAAAGTAATAGTTATTATTGAAAATTAAAGTAAAGGTTACATAAACAGTAAAATTAAATAATAATAATAATATTATTATTATTAATATTAATTAATTAGAAAAGATGAATACCTAAATCAATATATATATATAACATTAATTAATTAAATTACTTACCGACCATATGAGTATGATCGATATTTGGACTCAAAATTGAATCGAACTCGACAAATAAATTGAAATCCGTGAATCGGAATAGATGATTGGCCAAGCTGAGTGATAGAAGCATTATTCAATAGTAAAATACAATGTGTGAATGAACTGCATTGTACCTCCATAATAGTATATTCGTAGACTCCAAATCTTTGATGAAATAGGTAAGCCCTTCTTTCATGTACGTGCTCTACTTTGTTAAAATAGTTATTTGTAAGGACACTTGTATTTCGAACCCTGCATATAAGTTGTAAATTCAAATTTAAATGCGGGCAAAAAAAATTATAGTGTAAATAAACTAATCAAACACAATTACCTTTTCATCTATTAAAATCCTGTCAATCGAATTAACTTGTTCAAGATCATTGTAGTTTAGTGATCTCGATATTCTTAATACACGAACAATAATATTCCATCGGATTCGTGTGATGCTTAGGTTTTGTGGTAGTAACTCATCCAAGTAATGGAATTTTCGGTTGCTACCATCAATGTTTTCATTGGCTACAAAAAATAGAATAGAAAGATGAATCACTGTAATGTTCGGTAACAAAAAGATCATATGTGCAAAACACACGCAATAAATTAAATATCTAGCATACCTCTCTTTTGAACATTTCTATTGTTTATGGTTGTCATGGACGATCTTATCTAACTTGGTTGAACTAACATACATACCTCTTTATTGAACCTTCTTATTGTTCTTCTCTATGGTCGTTATGGGTGATCTGATTTAACTCGGTTGAAACAATTTATATGACATACCACCAAGTCAATATATAGATAAGAAATTCCAATAGAATCCAAATAATAAAATAGATAATTAATTGGATTTGGTTAGTTAGTTAAGATACGGCGTAAAAATTATTTGCAATTAGATCTCGCCCATTAGATATGCCGTTACTAATTAGATCTCGTCCATATTCATATGCCGTTATTAATGGATTCGGATCTCACCCATCACTTTCAATAAGATCTTAAGTAGCTTGTTAATTAATTAGTTAAGCAGATTAAAATTTTTTGCAATCAGATAGGCTTGAATTTGTGTATATCGATCTCAATTTGTTATGAGTTGTTAATTTGTTATCCTTAATATTGAAATTAGTGGATTTGTTATTAATTGTTATCTTTAATAACTAATATGTTAATTGGATTTGTGAAATAAATAAATTAATTCATTACTAAACTAAAAATTCCTACATTAAAGGAGAAGCCGCCACATGTCGTAGGCGACTTCTCCTTTAGTATTATAATATAGATTGTGATCCCGAGTCGAAAATTTGAATTTCTGACGATTGGTCTTTCGAATTCCGCTCTCTCGACTGATTATATTTTAGAACCCGAATAGGATATCGCCGACGGAAGGAATTTTCGAATCCCGAGGTGAAAGACGGATTCAATTTTTAAAGTTAAAAATTGGGCCGGAACCCGCTTTAAGAATTTCAAGTTCGATTTATTAAATTTAGGATGAGTTTTCCTTGAAATATCCGAATTAAATCCGATTTAATTTTATTTTTAATTTTCTTTTTCCGAAAATTAAGATTTTAAAATCCGAGCCTTTACAGGTTTTCATGAATAACGGGTGGTTAAGTGTAATTTAGAAAATAACGGGTGGTTTTTTGAACAAAAGGTGAAATAAAGGGTGGTTTTATGAAGTTATGCCAAAAAAAAAAATTTGTTAAAAAAATGAGTTGAAAATGGGCTGGCGTCATTTTTTCTGGGAAAAAACTAAACGGGGTGCTGTTGGGGGAATCGAAACCAGTAGTATGTATGTATGTGTATGTATTATATAAAATTTGTACGAGGCCCTCAAAATTTTAAGGCCCTGTGCAATCGCACATTTCGCAAGGGTTTTGGTCCGGTCCTGCATACAAGCATTGCTAGGTTGGCTAAAGGGACGACGCAAAGTCATCCAACGGCTTGTTACCACGTTTCTTGCTAGGTTCCGCGGATTTATTTTTTTTTTTAAAAAAAAAAAAATTGATTTTTCATAACAGGTTCGAAATGACTTTTGAGTTATGTATATTATGTTACCGTAATCTCAATTGCTCAAAACGAACAACTTAATTCTAAGATTGTAAATTCATATATATATATGTTCTCAAGTTCCATACAAATACTAATAAAGTAAACATTAATAATTTAATATTGCTTGGGGATGATCTTGCGATCTAAAAACCGCGGCCGAAAGAATACTCCTGGATAGGAATCCTTGGGCAGATCCCAAATGCATTCTCCATTATTCCACCAAATTGAATTGCTGCAAAATGAACATTCTTTAATCTCCATGTACGTTAGTCGTTTGAAATCTATTTTCAAATCAATCGGGGCCACATTTCTCATCTCCTTCAAATACTTCAAACGCAAAGTCTTGGCATTCATTCTACATAACTTAACAAGGTCTCCTCCCACGATGTAGAGCTTCTCAAGGTTTACTGAAAACAGCCAATCCGGCAGAGTTTTGTAGGGGATACACCATAACTCCAGTTTCTCCAGCTCCCTGTTTGGATGCCCATTGAATAAGCTTTGTTAACTTAAATTATATATCAACATGATCTTTGTCACTTCATAAATTAAAATAATAACTTATAACATTAAATTACCATATAACGTACCAGTCATTATCTAAAAAACTGTCGAAATGTTGTTGAGTGCTATTGCTACTTCCACTAGCGTTGTTGGAATCGATACTCTTTTTAATTTCCCATAGGATCTTTAGCTTGCGAAGACACTTCATTCTCGTGAGTACCTCTAGATCTCCCTTGCTGGGAAAATCTTTTATCCTCACAACAAAGCTTAATTTGTAGAGCTTCTCCAAATTGGACAAATCTCTAAGGGTACACACCTCCTTATCTTTGTCATGGATCACACTCATACACCCCTTCATTGTCTTTTCCAGCAGAGACTCAGTGATCTTGAACCCTTTAAGCACCTCAAGATTTGAAAGCAAGCTGATCCCTTTTGGTATCTTATTTAGGAAGAAACAATCAGTTAAGTCCAGATGGATTAGATTTCTGAGAGATCCGATGCCCGTAGGAAGTTCCTCCAAGTAACCACACTCTCTGAGATCTAGTATTATAAGGTTCTTGAGCATACAAATTGACTTTGGAAGCTTCATGATATTCATTAACCCTTGTAGGCTGATCAACCTCAATTTCTCCATGCTCTTCAATTCCTCTAAGAACTTCTGATCCAAAATCTCGATGTTCTTTGCATTTTTAGAACAGCCCCAACACCCAAGAGAAAGTGTTGATAATTGCTCCATTTTCGAGAACCATTCAGGTTTGATATCAATCACGGACCCATTGGCATTTAACAACGTCGACACATTGCTCATACTTTCCAACTCCCTTGGAGAATTCTTATGGTTTGCCCATAGCTTGGTACATGTTGGAAAGTTGTCTTGGGTTTTCTTATGACATTCCTTCTTTGATCGAGTGATATACGGACAAAGCCATTTATTCTTCTCCCTGCCGAAATCAAAGAAAATTTCACTCTTTGCTTGTGCAGTGACAAAAGAGTGAACATGATAGTGCATTTGAAAACTTGATGATTTTCGTTCGTCCTTCATCACGGGCTCAATAAAGCCCTTTTCTATGAGGTCTTCTAGCATCTGTTTTCCATTATCCTGAAAATTATTTGCTTCAAGAAATCCCTCAGAAACCCACCAGAAGATTAAGATGCTTTTCTTGATCACTAAGCTCTTCTTTAAGACTCCAGTGTTCTTCTCCCGTTCTTCTTCATTACAGGGAAAAGCTGAAAAGCATAGCAAGCAATTCTTCTGGGGTCTTGACAGGGTTTGGTAGGTGGGTTGAAGGTTAGCGATTTCCCCATTGGGTTCAACAACATTTTGTTTACTCTTTATAAACAACGAAAGCTTATTCTTTTGTGTAGTTTTTGTAGCCTCTCGGTCATTCATCTGTGCAGTAGGGAACGAGATCTTCAGTCTGACAAACAGTCGCAGGAGTTGCTTGAGGTTTTGGGAATCATCTTTAAAGTTATCAGCTGAGAGATGATTTCTAGTTGCAACATCCACAAGCTCATGCAGAAGCTCGTCGCTACTCTTGCTGTTGTGAGAACCCTTGAGTCTATCGATGTTTTCACGTATGTACTTCATAGCATGTAGCATTTCAAACTGCCTAGTAGAGCTCGTCTGGATTTTTGAAATGAAATAAGCAATCTTTTCAAATTCATAGATGAAACGGTCAAAGCCTGTATGCTCGACATCATAAATGATATGAAATTCAACAGCCTTGGAGATTGTTCTTTGTTCTTGAAGATTTTCTGACTTCTTACTCAGGGGAACTCGTATCAAGTCAATCTCATTAGTGCCACAAAGATCAAGAAACAACCTTTCCACATAGGGACGATTTGTAAGTACTAGTCTGCGGAGACTAAGAGGTAGAACTCTCTGACCTTCAGGTTCAACTTGTAGTTTGCAACTTCTAGTAGGATGATCCGGTAACGAAACATCTAGTGTCTCCAAACTTGTGAGGGGTTGGAGATTGGGCAATGCCTTTAAGTTCCAACAATCTGCTAATAAGAGCTCTTTTAGGCTTATAAGATTAGAGATGTCAGGTAGTTTTGCTACCAAAGTATTTGATAGATTGAGAGTTTGAAGGTTCAAAAGACACGGTAAGAAATCTAATTGAAGGTCCTTTGATTTTCTAATCATGAGGCCATGGAGGTCAAGCTTGACAATATTTGATAGGGAAGTCCAAGTTTCAAGCTCAAGGGAATTCAACTCCAAACCACTTAGTTTCAACTCACGAAGACTAATAAGATTGGCAAAGGAGGGTAGACTGTTGAATTTAGTTTCGGAGAGGTCAAGTTTAACAAGGCAAGTCATTTGATCAAAAAATCCTTCCCTCAGATTTGGCAAACGACCACAACCAGCGAGATTTAGTTCCTTCATGTTTTTGAGGCTACATAGATCTTCAGGAAGCATTGCAAGATTTTCACAACCGAAGAAATCAAGCACCTCGATATCAGTTACAGGATTCTTCCACCAAAGGACTTGTAATTTGGTGCATTCCCTAAGTATTAGGTTACGAATTAGTTGGCTCCCCTCCCAAAATAAATCAATAAAGTCAATTTGAGTTGCTGAAAGATCGCGAACGACTAGATGATGACCTATATAACAATTAGAAAAGGTCAGATTTTTATTTCCTGAAAGATCAACAAACTTAAGATTCATGTAGTTAGGTTCATTGAAGCTCAATAAATCGTGTCGTGGTTTCAAAGCAGAATCTCTCAGAAAAACATGAGTGAGGTTTGCTGTCTCCGTCCTAGGTAACTCAGTGGTGGATGTATAAGAAAGATCAAGCACCTCAAGATTTTTCATGTGAGCGAGACTGAGATTGAAATCTAAGCGAGAACACCCTCTAAGAATAAGCCAACGGAGCTCTACAATCTTGGAAAATAGATCTTCTGGTAAGCTATCGATTAGAGGATCGGATAAATAGAGGTATCGGAGCTGAGTTAGTTTAGAGATAGTATGATACAAGGGAACATGGGTAAGGACGCCGAAACCGGAGATCTGAAGAACCCTCAAGGTTTTGAAGTTTTCGAAAGTGAAGGCTCTCAATGGAAAAAGATGATCATCAAAACCTCGAAGCATCAACACGGAGGGGTTGTTGACAGTTTTAAGCAGAGGATTGAGAGAGTTAGGAGTGGGATTAAAGTGAGATATGTATTTAAGCCCTCTCTGAGACTGAAACACTTGCCTGCATAGATAGTTCCCATGGGGTGAATTATTTTGCTTCTTTGTCATTCCATCTGTGAGCACCACTTCCTCAACTTTATCCACATTCAACATTTCAAGGAACCCAACACTTGCTGCATCACAAGGAGTGAATCCATGTGTGCATGTTGACCCTACAAGCTCAATCATATTGGGATCTTCCTCCAAGGTCTTCAACAACCCACCCCGAATCAAGTCCCTTAAGAGACGACTCCCCTTCTTATAGGCTTCATCTACGGATTCAACTGGGCTTAGATATCCAGATATCATCCAGAAGGATATCAGGACATCACAGTGGATCATTCCGTCTTTACACTTGTTGAACAAGTGTTGTCGGTGCTTATAGCAGTTAAACACATTGACTTCATAGCTCCTCCACCTCGGTCTGATGGCATCAACCAATAATTCTGTTTGTGCCAACGAGTGATCATATCCCTCACCTTCAGCATCAACTGCTGATGGAGTTTCACTACTATGAATCTCGCTTATCATGTCTTCAGTTCGATCGATAGAACCCCCGTTGCCCATGCTATATCTATATACATCAAATTAAGTAATTGAAAAATATCAAAATTAATATTAATAAATTTAATATTTCATACTATCAAATGTAAATGACAATAAAATTTTATTATTTAAAATTAACTTTGGGTTACAGAACCCTCGTAGCCCATGCTATATCTATATACATATATTAAAACTGATGCATAGCATCCTATGTGGTACATTGTGGTTGATTCTAGGAATTAGCATACCATGTGGCGCATTGTAGATGATTCTATGAAAAAATTAATAAAATAAAATGTTGTTATCGTTTATAGAAAGTTATATAATCCACAATATATATATAAGTTAATCAACATAAATATAAATAAAAAATATTTCATAGTCATACTTACCAAAAACATTAATAGATAAATATTTAGTATTTGATATGTTCTATTTTATTTATATTTAGATTATTTTTTTGTGGAAATAATTATTTATATCAAAATTATTTATTTAATAATAATTATTTATTTATATCTATATTATTTCTTTAGGCCAAAATAAATTATTAAAATATTAGGTATCCATAAATATATAGCCACAATCCCTCCATACATAGATATTTTAGTAAACTAACGAAATATATATATATACTACATATTTAATAAAAAATAATATTCAAATATTTTTAAAATTAGCTATCTATTAAATTAAATGAGATTTAATTAATGATAGATTAGAAAAAAAAACCTTTTACATTAGAAATGTGAATTTTATTTATATTTTGAGATAATCTAAATAAAATATATTTAGATTATAAATAATCTACCGAACTAATTTTATTCATATCTATATTAGTTTTTGGTGAAAAATAATTTATATTTAGATTATTATTATTTATTTATTTATTTATTTGAATCTATTAGAATTATTTATAATATTGTATTAACGTATTCGATCTTTGTGCACAGAACGGGACCTACACTAGTACATATACTAAAATCTATGTATAACATCCTATGACGTGCGTTGTGGGTGATTCGAGGATAAAAATTAATAAAATAATATGTTATCATAGTTTATAGAAAGTTATATAAGTCACAATCTATCTATATATATTTTAGTTAATTGACAAAAATATAAATAAAAATAATTCATAGTCATACTTTCCAAAAATATGACTCCGTAATAGATACATATGTAGTATCTGATATGTGCTATTTTATTTATATCGAGATTATTTTTTTGGTGGAAAGAATTATTTATAACAAAATTAATTATTTTATAATTGTTACTTTATTTAATTTATATCTATATTATTTGTTGAGCCCAAAATACTTTATATAAATATTATGTAGCCAGCATAGCTATTTTAGTAAACTAAAGTAATAAATATCATATATGTTTAATAAAAAAAGAATGTGAAAATATTTCTAAAAAACAGTTCTCTATTAAATTACATGAGATTCAATTAATGGTATATTAGAAAAAAAACATTTTACCTTATAAATGTGAATTTTATTTATATTCTGAGAGAATCTAAATAAAAGATATTTACATTATTTATAATCTGTTAAATTAATTTTATTTATATCTATATTTTTTGGTGGAAAATGATTTATATTTAGATTATTATTATTTTTATTTATTAGAATCTATCTAAATTATTTATAATAATGTATTAATATATTCTCCGTGTACAGGACGGGACCTACTAGTCTATATATAAAATGAGATAGTTTCATTAGGAACGGTAACTTTTTTCCTTTTTTGCCTCTACATTTTGTCCTTTTTCCTTTATTTCTCCTATATTTTGTCATTTTTTTCATTTTTGCCCCTATATTTTGTCATTTTTCCTTTTTTGGCCCTATGTTTTGCCTTTTTTTTTTCCTTTTTTGCCCTTGTATTTTTTACCATCCTTATAAGAAATGTTTCGATAGTTTATTTGAGAAATTTACACTAGCTGAGATGATCAATTCCCCTTAGGCCAATATTTTTGGGTCAAATGACCACAACATATACCCATAAAGATTCATTTCTGTATTTGTTTTTGTCAACGTTATATATGTGAATGAATATTATATATTTTACTCATGTTGTCGATTCGATAATTGAAATTACAAAGTTACCTTGCATGAAAAATTTCTTATTTAAATAAGTTATTAAATAATTATGATTTAAAATCCCTATAATGATCTGAATCAAAGCCATGTGATTCTTTATAGATATTTTAAGAGTGTTTTGTAAAGGCTCGGATTTTTAAATCCTAAATTTTCGGAAAAAGAAAAACAAAATGAATTTAAAAACGGAATTTAGCGGAAAAAACCCCTAGCTCGGGTTTTGAACTCATAAAACGGATTTCCGACCTAACTAAAATTTTAAGAACTAATATGGCAACCTTGATTCTCGAATTTTAAATTCTAACTTCACGAAAGAGAGAGCGGGATTTTGGAAGTTAACGTCGGAAACTAATTTCGAGACGCCCCTCGGAATTCGAGCTCGCAACGTCGGAACGAAGATTCCCGCCCTCACTCTCCTAACCCTATCCAAAAATCTAAGCCCCAAGATGGTCCCCATGGAGCCAAATTTGAAATTGAGGAAGCTTCCTCATCACTCTTTTCACTACCCTAAATAGCTAAACACTTAACCATGCTTTACCTTCCCTTTTTCCTTGCCCATCACAATTGTGGCAAAGGGACAAAACAACCTTCAACCTCTTCCTTGCCCATCCGATTGTAGCTCCTAAAAGGCTCCTCTTTGACACTTTGAAATCAGATTTTGGAAGATCATTGCTCATCACACAAAGCACATACAAACCCTAGAAAGGAAAACTCCAAAACCTTATCTTTATGCCTCCATCTCTTCTTGCCCCTTCCTTCCCTTTTTCTCCTCCATTGTTGAGATTTCCAGCAGCCTAAACACCCCCATTTTGTGCTCAAATCATCACCACAACAAACCTATCTCATCACCTCCTCCTCATCCCTATCCCCTCAACATTACCAACAAGGGTTCATTTCCTAAGACACTCTCGTACGTCAGCCAATACAACATCTTGCCTTGCCAGAATCTACCCAACTGCCTACTCTCGACAACTCTAACGTGATAACACCATCTAGTGCTAACTCCCGACCTCAGATTACCTCATCCTAAATAGCTTCTCAAGACCCATCTAATCCGAACCTTAGCGCTTCAACTCCCAAAAGATCAAGCGAACCCCTCGAGCCATACTAATTCCCATTCTGAAACTTACTAAACCTTAACCATTCGAAATCCTCAAGTTGTTCTACTCTAGAATCCTCATTTCCAAACATTCCTACTGACCCTACTACCATTTCTTAACCACGACGCCTTAAGCCTCTATCCATTGATCATTTCTTAACCACGAACAACCTAATCTTCAAGGTCTATGATTTCCCAAGCAACCCCATACTACTCAATATCCTTAGCAATTCCTTAGCCTCATCCTTTACCAAAACCGCTCCCAACATAGCACATACAACCTAGTTCCAACTCTATGAATTCTCAAACATCCCTTAGTCGATCAACCTCAAAGCTACCCCGATTTGCGCCTAGCTAGACTACCGAGACACTATCCTTAACACCTGAACTTGCCTAATGACACTTCCCTTACATGAACTCCTCGACCAACCTCTAACCTGTACTCGGGGCGCAAGATCCTAATGAGGGGTTTCATCCCTTGAAACGTAACCCTGGAATCATAATCCCGGGCCGTTACATGTTTTGCTTTTTTTTTTCCTAGTAAGTTAACACATGCTTGTAAAAATAAGAATATATGAGTACCTAAAATTACACTTAACATAATAGTGTATTGGCCTTCATTGTGGAATATGCTTGATAAATTTGTAAAGCTTGCTATCTATTTTACTTAAGATGATTGATTTATATAAAATATTGTGAAAAAAATTCCGAAAGTCCTAAAATTACACTTATCATATAGTATATTAGACTTTATTTTTCTTTCATTGTGAATTGTGTTTGATAAATATATTTACAAGCCTACTATCTATTTTGCCCAAAAATTCTTTTCCCACATATAAATATATAATCATACTTGCAATATCATACATTCTTCAGAAGAATTATATAGTTTAGTTTTCATTTTTTTAACTAAAAAAATGGAGTTCCTCCATATTTTGAAAATGGAGTTAGCAATAAAATATAGGCAATAAAATATAGTCAATAAAATATTAATTTTGAATAAAAAAATTAGCAATATTTTAATAAAGTGTATAAGTTAATACTTTAGGCCAATGTCTACATTTTCAAAAAGTACGGTTATCGGCTACAATACTCCCTAAAGATTGAGTTTTTTCACCCATTATAAAATATCTCAGGGTTTAGAAAATTCGCATGAATATTCTTAATGATTAACAAGTGAGTTTAGTAAACATAGATTTTATGCAAATTAAGTAATTTATTAACTAATATAAAACTTCTTATTTATAGAAATAACATAATCAACCCTTATTTAAAAAAAGTAACAAGAATGTTTCTTTTTATATGCCCTTATTTTATAAGAATTATAACACTAACTCCATTTGAATTACTTTTTTTTTGTTTGGTAGAAACTAACTCTATTGATGTAAGTGTTGTCTATATTTTTTCACCACTTTACACAGCACCCGCACCTTGTACGGTTTTGTAATATAAATATTATTAATGTGTTTGATATTTAAAAAACATATAAAAAATTTGTAAATAATCTTAAACTCTAATAGTCTTTCATTTTTTGAATTTAGATAAATTTTCTAATAACATCCATTCAACTAATTAATTTCCTTTGATATTTTGTATTGTTATATCAATGTAAAAACAACAACGAAATGAGATAATTTTTGTATTGTTATATCAATGTTATATATATATATATATATATATATATATATATATATATATATATATATATAGGGTGAGGTTAAAGTGAAAAAGGGGCTTAAGATGAAAAATTTGCTTAAAGTGAAAATGACCTAATTTTACTCCGTATTTCATAAAATCTGAAACCGAGCCCAACCCCTTCCTTCCTCTCCCAAATCCCTTCTTCGTTGTCTGATGGAGCGCCTCATCTTCTACCCACCTCCCGGAACCTTCACCCCGCCTCCGCTGGAACCTTCATCCCGCCTCCGTCGGAATCGTCATCCCGCATCTGCTCCACCGTCCCGGACTCCACAGACCACCTCTGATCCCTTCCGCTGCACCTGCGCCACCATCCCGCACTCCGCAGACCACCAGAAGCCAACGGCGAAGCTGCACGCCATGGTTCTCCCATAACCGGCCTTCACAACCGGCCTTGCTTCCATTGTTACCCCTAGCTATCGATCCCCAAAGAGAGCAGTTGAGGGAGACGCTTTCGCCAGAGAAGAGCAGCGACTGCGCGATTTCGCGAAGGTAGCAGTGACTCCGGCCTTCGATCCTCTGCTGACTCCAGGTTCATCCTATCCCTTCTTCCTCTCCGCCCTACCTTCTATTGGTGCTCCAATGGGTACTCTAGGGTTAGGGTTTAAATTTGGGGCTAAATTTTGATTTTTTCTGGCTTTGCTGTTTGCTCGTTACATAATTAGTTGAGTGATTTTGCCATGTCTTTCCATTGTGATGGTGATTTGGCCGTCAATTATTGATTTTCGGATGTGGTAATTTGGCCATCTATTCACCTGGCGAACAATGGAAGGTTCGCCGTTGTGAAGGCCGGTTGGGTGTCAAGCTGTTGCTCTACATTCTGGAGTTCCTTTAGACTCAGGTTATCAAGTTCTTCTCCCATAAGATGCCTGCAAGCATTATGGAAGAATACAGGATCACTGGTTACTTTGTTTGTCGAATGTTTCACATCAATTTTAGGTTCAGTATGGATGTATGTATGTTTAGAATTACTTTTGATTTCTCTGCAGGACTTCCAGTTTAGCCTTGAGCTTCGCCTGCTCCAATGTCCAGCTTCCGTGCAACAATAATGTATGAGTTACAAAAATATGTTTTTCGATATTGGCTTTATGAATTGAGAAACTGTTTATGAAAAGAAAGGCATACATATGAGGTGGGATCAGGTGGATTAAGCTGCCTGTCTGAGCATGAGTATCTCTTGTATCGTTCAAGAATCCTCTCCGTGTTGTTCATGAAAACGGAAACCAATTCGATGAGCTAGTTTTAGCCTCCGAATATCTCCATATGTATGATAAGTTACCACACAGCAGGTTGATAAATAAAACATGCTTACACCAAGCTATGCTCCATCTTAATGTTAAAATTCAGGAATTGAAGGTGACCTGAATCTGTAGTGTTTGTAAGGTGTGATGCTTAATTGAATAGTTACATCTTGTCATTTTGCAGGTCAACCAATTCAGCATATTTAAATGAGTTTCTGGTAGGTATAATAATCAATTGATGGATTTGAATGTAGTAACAAATGAATGCAGCTGGTGTAGCACTTGAGTTTATTATGTAGGTCTGATGCCTCCTCCGGTCAATGTTATATGATATGATAGAAGTATTTGATTCTTATCTCTATTCTTGTACTTAATAAGCTTTAAAATCCTATTAGCTTAATGGTAAAGCAATGTGCTAATGCACATAGATGTGGGTTCGACTCCTACGTAGGCTAAATTGCTTAATTTTAATAGTTTGTATTATTTTCTGATAAAGGTGCAATTCATAATCTTAATTGTGCGCTTCACAATCTTATTCTTACACTTTATCATTTTATTTATGCACTTTATAATATTATTCGAGCACTTCATAATCTATTTCATATACTTCATTATTTTGTTCTTGCACTTTATCATTTTATTTATACACTTTATAATCTTAAGTGTGCACTTCATAATCTTATTTATACCCTTTATCATTTTATTCTTGCACTTTATCATTTTATTTATGCACTTTATAATCTTAATTGTGCACATCATAATCTTATTCACGTACTTCATATTATTATTTATACACCATCATTTTATTCTTGCACTTTATCTACTTATTTCTGCAGTTTATCATTTTATTCTTGCACTTTATAATCTTAATTATTTTATTTGCAAAACATAGTGTTATATTTACACAACTTAAAGTTATATTTGCACAATATAATATTATATTCGCACAACATAATATTATATGTGCACAACGTAACATTATATTATTAGATATGCACAACATAATGTTATATTTGCAAAACATAGTGCTATATTTGCACAACTTAAAGTTATATTTGCACAATATAATGTTATATTCGCATAACATAATATTATATGTGCACAACGTAACATTATATTATTAGATATGCACAACATAATGTTACATTTGCAAAACATAGTGTTATATTTGCACACCATAATGTTATATTTGCACACCATAATGTTATATACGCATTATTTCATCTTATTTGTGCACATTATCGTTTTATTATTGCACTTTATAATCTTATTCATGAACGGGAACAAAAAGAAGACAATCATAAATAGCCTATGCGGGATTTTGAACTCGAACCTTTGTGCATGGGCACATCGTTATACCATTTTGAGCTAATAGGCTTTTAATGACACATGTCGCATTATAGTACAAAACCGCCATAAAAATAGCAACCCATAAAGAAAATATTTGGTAGGAAACTTACTTTACATTAGGAAAATGCACATTTATTAATAATAATCTTTATTGTATTATTTGTTCACTTTATATTTTGTAATCTCAAATTTTTCACTTTTTAAAATAAAGACAAGAAATGTGATGTAGCATATTTTGTTGCATTTTGTAATCTTGTTGTATTTTTTTAATATTATAGTTGCACCTAACAATATTATTTCAAATAAAAATTACGGGCTAAAATCTGTAATTTTCATAATTGAAATAAGGGCAATATTAGTATGAATGGAAAGTTTGGGGGAGGCGTGTGAAATTTACCTCATAATTAGGGTCATTTACCATTTTCCCATTTACTTATAAAATTAGGCCCATTTACACCTAAGTTAGGCCCATTTATTCATTACTCATTTAATTAGGCCCATTTAACTTTAAATTAGGCCCATTTACATCCAAATTAGACTATTTTCACTTTAAGGGATTTTCATCTTAAGCCCCATTTTCATTTGAACCTTTACTTATATATATATACACCTATTTATATACATACCTACTTTATAGCTTGGTAAAAACCGCGAAGACTACTTTATAGCTTGGTTTATTTGAAACTTGTGCTAAAAACCTTAATCACACGGTGACTTTACAACCCAATTCAACCTAAAAACCGTGTTAAAAACTCCAGTTTTAAAATAACACATGACTTTATAGTCCGGTCAAGCCTAAAAATCGTGCTAAAAAACTCATGTTTTAAAATTACATAGTGACTTTATAACTCGGTTTTATTCAAATCCGGGCTAAAATTTGTGACTTTATAGATCGGTTATATTCAGAACTGGGCTATAAAGCAAGTGAACCGGGCTAAAAAGTCGGTCCTCACAGATATTTACCGCAATTTTAATTTTCATCGGAGCGCATATATATATATATATAACAAAACTGTAACATGCTGGACATTTTACAGTTTTGTTATGCATTTTATTTCCCCATGTGCTATTCATTTTAATTTTTGCGAGAAATTGTTCTACTTTAACGGTTTTTTTTTCCTTTTCTGGTTTTCTAAACTATCCTTATTTATATTTTCTTACAAAAAACACTATTATATTTTGGTAGAAATTCATTTAGCAAAAGGACTAGGTAAGTTCCCCTCCCCCCTATTTCTATTTTTAAAAAACATAAATTCATCCACCAAAAGAACAAAAAAAAAAAAAAATTATTGAAAACTGAAATTCTGTCCAATTCTTATGAAATAATTTCTCAAGAATTGAAGGTCCCATATTTAACCAAACAATTCTTATGAAATAGCTGTGATTGACCCATAATTAGAGTATGCACATTCATAATAAGGGAAATATATAAGTTTAATGGGGTTTATTTCAACATCAATCGACAATCTACGTTCTTAATTTACTGATATAACATGTGGGATCAAATATCAAATTCTCTAAACAGCTAATATCGATCCCAAAAGAAATTGCCATTTGATTGCGTTGATGAAGATTGCATAAAGGACTAGTTAACAAATTACAACGACAATCATGAAATTTAAACAAAGGGAAGGCAGTTAATTAAACAAATCAACCGAGCACAGGGAGAGAGAGAGAGAGAGAGAGTACCTTGAAGAAATCAAGAGGAGGCACAAAGATGCTGAACAAGAGGAAAATTCAAGTTGAAGTTGAGCAGTACTGGCAAAATGTGTAGTGATTTATAGATGATATCCATCTTCAATTTATATATATATATATATATATATATTTATAGGGTACATATCAGATAAGAAGTGCGGTTTACATGAGATATGAGAAGACTGCTTTTAAGCCCTTTGATTATAATCTAACGGTTAATATTAAATAGGCTAAGCAATAGCAGGTGGCCTTTAATTTTCCCCCATCTTTCTGGTTGGAACCTCTTGACTTTTCATCTTCCTCGAATACCAAGATTTCAAGATCTCTTGTTTTCCATTAAGACCTCCCAATTATAAGGCAGATAATGAAATATATGAGCTCAATTTTTCATTGATTTTCTCCGTCCTCGGCCAAGTTCCAGGCTTCCAGCCTTTTAAATCAAAGGAAAATGGAACTCATTACAACATCGAAGCCACAATACTTTGGAATTTCTTGGGACTTGCAGGGCTAGTATCGTGACACTGGAGAGCTTAAAGGGGGTGGAGATGGTGGCTATTCTAGAAATGTCGGGCTAGTTTGAGAAGAGGTGGACCAAAGAGCACCTGTAAAAATCCTACAATTTTGTCGATAAATCGTATATATTTGGCTATCGAAAATGTGTTGTGATGAAATCAAAGAGCAATCGACAATTATCTTGTGGTGACTGAAGGGAGATGCTCCCTTGCCTTTTCAGATGAAAGGCGGTGGTTAATTTTTTTGGTACGAATTAATCCAATCAGCATACAAGGCTATTAATAGTTCAATCTGTACACCATTCTAAAAAAATTGCAAAGGATTGTCTCCTTGCAATTATAAACATAGTTTGGTAGATCGAAGAGTATATTTGGAATTAGAGTGGAAAGCCAACCCATGGTCCAGATGCCATTGTGGAAACAAGTGTTGAAGACGAGGGTATAAAAGTCCATCCAAGCAAAAGTCACTTCACTTCGTTTCCCAATAAATTCACTGATGTCATTTGTAGCTATCCGATTAAATCTAATGGTTGCAAAGACTTCTTCTCACCTCGCATCCAAATGGTTACTTCGCATGTGATATGTACCCTATATATATATATATGGCAAAATTACAGAAAACCACCCTTTAAATATGGGTGTTTTCACTTAACCACCCCTTAAATTCAAAATTACATAAAACCACCCTTTAAATGATATTTGTTTACAACTCACCACCCATTCAACTATTTTCGTTACTTTATCATTAAATATATTATATTTTAATATTTTTAAACTCAAATTTGATTGTAAATATATTCAAATTTTGAATTTAAGGGGTTGATCATATTTTAGGGATTATTTTATTTATTTTAAAAAAATAAAATAAATATAGCCTAGAATTATTATCTTAATTTATGGTTGAAAATGTTTATAGAATTTTGAAATATTATGGAAATTACTCTTATTTATTTATATTTTAAATAAGAGTAATTTACATAATGTTTTAAACATTTATAAACATTTTCAAACATAAATTAAGATAATAATTCTAGGACTTATTGATTATTATTTTTAAAAATAAATGCAATGATCCCTAAAATATAATTGGGACCTTAAATTCAAAATTTGAATATATTTACAATCAAATTTGAGTTTAAAAATATTAAAAATATAATATATTTAATGATAAAGTAACGAAAATAGTTGAATGGGTGGCGAGTTGTAAGCAAATACTATTTAAAGGGTAGTTTTATGTAATTTTGAATTTAAGGGGTGGTTAAGTAAAAACACCCATATTTAAAGGGTGGTTTTCTGTAATTTTGCCTATATATATATATAGTATGTAGTTTTTTTAAAAATAAAAAACCTTTTCTAATCCTTTTTTTTAATGATTGATTAAATAACTTCAATACGATACGATACATCCAATTTACATGTTCCCATTCCTGTCCTTCTCTCCCTTTAATTAAATGGTTGCCAACAACCTGCCATCACGATTCACGACCCATTCTTTATTTCCGGTGTTTGACTTTTTTTTTTTAAAAAAAATTGAATTTGGAAAACCACTCTATAAAAAAAAAAATGAAAGTATTGTGGATGATGGTTCCCTAATGTATTTCCTAATGTATTTTCTGAATAAAATTCTAAGATTTTATTCAGGAGTTCAAAGTTGAAGTTGAGCAATAATAAAAAAGTTATATAAGCCACAATCTATATATATCAATTAATATATAGTTTGATAAATTCTATTTTATTTATATCTAGATTATTTTTTATAGAAAGAATTATTTATATCAAAATTAATTATTTAATAATTTTTATTTTTTTTTAATTTATGTCTATACTATTTTGT
This sequence comes from Persicaria maculosa, assembly GCA_963922045.1. Classification (NCBI taxonomy): domain Eukaryota; kingdom Viridiplantae; phylum Streptophyta; class Magnoliopsida; order Caryophyllales; family Polygonaceae; genus Persicaria; species Persicaria maculosa. The sequence goes on along the minus strand of OY998256.1, from coordinate 10,241,335 downwards.
AGGCCAAAATAATTTATTAAAATATTATGTAGCCACGTCCATCTGTGCATAGATATTTTAGTAAACTAACGTAATAAATATATATACTATATTTTTAATAAAATGAATATTAAATGTGAATTTTATTTATATTTTAAGAGAATCTAAATAAAAGATACTACCTCCGATCCAAAATACAAGTCGTTTGACTTTTCAACACGTATTTTAAGAAGGTAAAAACTATATAAAATATTAACTTTTTTAAATTATTTTTTTTACAACTTAATATTTGTTGGTAATAAGTATTAAACTGTAAAAAAATAATAATAAAAAAGTTAATATATTATATAGTTTTTAGCTTCTTAAAATACGTTTAAAAAAGTCAAACGACATGTATTTTGGATCGGAGGGAGTATATATTAAATTACATGAGATTCAACTAATGGAAGACTAAACATTTTACCTTATAAATGTGAGTTTTATTTATATTTTGAGAGAATCTAAATAAAAGATATATATTAAATTACATGAGATTCAATTAATCGTAGACTAAACTTTTTACCTTATAATTGTGAATTTTATTTATATTTTGAGAGAATCTAAATAAAAAATATTTAGATTATATATAATATGTCGAACTAATTTTATTTATATCTATATTTTTTTGATGGAAAAATAATTTATATTTATATTGAAATCTATCTAAATTATTTATAATATTTTATCAATGTATTTTCCATATACGGGATGAAATCTATAGAAAGGATGCAAAAAGGACCGGATGGAAAAAAAGCTCTCTCATCAGGAAAACCCTCCTCAGAGGCGAACCCTAGCCCAAATACCTGCCGCCACCCTCGAATCCACTCGCTCTCTTCAAATCGGAAGGGAATCGACTCTATCCCTTCAAATCGGAAAGGAATCAAGCATCAACAACAACAACCGACGGAGCCTTTGTTCTAAATCGAATGAGAAAGCGCCCAAGCCAAAAAATTCCTCAAAAGGAAAAGGCAGAAACCAGAGGAAGCGAGAGAAGACACAAGATGGCCGACAACAAAGATCCAAGAGAAGAAGACGAGATAAAACAACAAGGTCTTGGTGGAAATACAGGAAAAGAGTGGAAAAATGAGGGATTTCTGGCAGTGGGTAGCGCGGCTCGGGAAACACCGGAGGCTGGAGGTAGTCTACGAGAGAAAGGACGGTAGGGGTGGTGCAAGGTCTGGCTCGGAGTCAACTTTGATTACCGTATTTTGCGATCCCTCTCAGAATCTCAATATTGAGCCTTCGGTGAGGTCAAAGAAAACCGAACAGAGATGTAAAGAGAACAGATCTACGACCCCTCTCAAAGGTCCCTTTACGGGGATGAAAAATCTGAGATCCGAAAACCTTAGAACTGCCAGAAAGAAGGCCAAGAATCTAGCAGAAATGACCAGGCATCAGCTATTCATCTCCTCTGTAACGGCCCAGAATTATGATTTCCGGGTTACGTTTCAAGGGATAAAACCCCTTGTTCGGATCTTGCAATCCAGGTACGGGTCGAGGTTTCAAACTCATTTTAAGATTAGTAGAAAGAGGGATTTCAAACCCTAAAAACCTCGAAGGGCCGTTGGGTACCCTTAACTTGTCCTAAGACTATGTCGCGGAATCCATTTCAAACGAAAGTAGAGCGGAAGCAAAGTAAAGATACAAGTGCCATGGCAGAGCCGGTCAAAACCAAATCATGAGTGGGTAATTACCACTTTACTGTAAAGGCTCGGATTTTAAAACCCTAATTTTCGGAAAGAAGAAATTAAAAATGAATTTAAATCGAATTTAATTCTAATATTGCAAGGAAAACTCGTCTTTAAATTACTAAATCGAAATTGAAACTCTTAAAACGTTATTTTGACCGAGTCAGAGTAAGATTGTGAGAGCGGGTTCCGGGTTTTATTATCGGGTATTTCAGATGTAGTTTTGGTACAAAATGTGTCTTGTTCCTCTCCCCCTTTTTGATCAGCAATGTAGGCTAGTAGCCCTTCTTGTCTTCTTCCCATGCCTTCCACCTCGTTTAGGCAATTGGTCAACACACCTCCCTCCCACGCCTTAATCAATCTCTCAGTCTGAATTCAGAACCCCCACATACCCCATACCTCTTTCATTCAAACAAATCCACAAAATGTCAAAACCCCAAGCCTTATCCTCTCTTTCCTTCTCCCCTTGCTGAGAGCTCCAACTCCCCAAGAGCCCTCCTCTGGGTTGCTCCACGCCACCACCAACAGCTTCCTCTCGCCACAACTGTGCCACCAGCTCCATGTTCTCCTCTTTCTCCCGCTGTTTTTTCCGAGAGCCAGATCCAAGCCCACCACTCTGTCTTCCTCCTCCCTTTCGAACTCAGCAGTTGCCGAGCACCCCTTGCGAGCACTCGCAGGCGCTGTTCCGAGTACCCACAACCTTCACCTCCTCTTTCTCCCTGGACGAGTAGCAGAAGTTGATACCAGCACCACCTCCCTTCCTCCGGCGCCGACGAAACCAGGAGAACCGCCCCGGTGAGCCCGAAGGCCGAGAGTGAGCCCGTCGTCGTCGCCATCCCTCTGTTTCGGTTAGACTCGGTGAGACCCTGGTTCTCTTCTCTTTCACCTCCTGTTAGCGAAAAGGCGAACCTTTAACCCCCTTTCACTCTCCCTAGGCCACCTCCGATGAGATCCCGTCTCCGGCGAAGCGAGTCGAGGCGATTCGAGCGTTGTTTTCGGGGAAACAAACACCTTGGTGAGCACTCCCTCGTCTCCCTCCTCCTTGTCATTTTTTTCTGATGCCTGGTGTCTGTTTGAGTGGTCGGAACTCAGCTGCTCCTCTTCCTCTTTCTTTCCCCTCCATTGTCGAACAGATCTGTTTGGGAAGATAGTGAACAGTAACTTAGGTCTGGTTTTGTTCCTTTCTTTACTTGACCAGTTTTTTATTTATTTATGAGAGTTGGGTTTAGATGTCCCTTGGATCCGGATTTCAAAAGAGGTTTGGGCCTATTTACTCATTGGGCTTATTTTTGGGAAAATTGTGATAGAATGAAAACAATGTTTTACAACTTACTTAGATTGATATTATTTGAAAACCTAATTATTAAATAGTTGGGAAATTTTGTATTAATGGATGTTGTTTTAAAAATGTGGCTTATAAAGATGGATTTACTTGGTGTTTATTTTAGATAGATATTGTTGAACTAATTAAAGAGATTTTCAACCCTTCGGAATTATTTCTTTAAGGATTTGTGTTGGAAAAGCAAAATGCCGGAATCATTTCTATAACATGATTTTGAGAGATTAGTTTTAAGGTTTAAATGTTTAATGTCGAGATTCTCTATCTTGCTTTGATGATGTTGGTTTTTAGAAGGAAGTTTGGAAAATATGGTTGGTATGATTTTAACAATGGTGTTGATTGGAAGTAAATGGTTTTGGTCGATATTGATTGTATCGGAAGGGTTTTGAAAACGGTTTTACCTTCGATTAGTTTTGAGGTTGTTGAGAATTTGGGTTCGTGTGTATGAATGTTGGTCCGGTGGCTTATGAAAATGGCTTGATGATAGGTGTGTGTTGCTTTTGGATTGCTTTGGACTTGCATTGTGCCCTTTCTGTGTTATCTTGCTGTTCTGCATCTTCAGGTAAGTTCCCTAGGGGGCTTACTCAGGTTGGACATTCATGCCTGTTGTTGCATTTTATGTTAGGTGTTTCATATGCATAAAAGCATGCCATGTAGTATCCTGTTTAGGTTGCACTAATTGAATGAGCATCTGCTTACTTTATGCGTTTGAAACAGAACGACCGTTATCTGTGATAGTCCTAGAGTCTTTGCTAGGGTCATAGGGTAGCCCAGCCTCATCGGGTACCCTGAGTCAATCGAGTCATGAACTTCCTTATATAATGAGATGCCTGCGGGCTTTATTGTGGAACGGGTTAGGCATGCGTGCCGCCCGATTATGATGGAATGCATTCACGAGCTGGCCAGTCTCCGCCCTATCGGAAGGGGGTGGAGGTAGGAGAGGGATATGCCACTTGGCATTATCTTGGGCCCTTTATAGTATTTTTACACATTATTATAACTAGGAGCATGCTAGTGTGTTTGACTTTCGTACTGCATTAGAGCATCTTTATTATGTATAGCACATACTATGTGGCCTCAGCGAGGACTGCCGGTCCCGCATGAGTGGCTCGATCTGACTCCTTTCCCCGTTCTTTTTTATAAGGTATCTTCTGCAGATTTTGAGTGCTCAATGTTTATATGACGGGGTTCCCTTTTGGCGAATCGAAGAACCTGGCTAATTCTCTAACTTGGTGTAAATGGTAATAATTCGCTCATGATTTGGTTTTGACCGGCTCTGCCGTGGCACTTGTATCTTTACTTTGCTTTTGCTTTACTACAGTTTGAAATGGATTCCGCGACATAGTCTTAGGACAGGTTAAGGGTACCCAACGACCCTTCGAGATTTTAGGGTTTGAAATCCCTCTTTCTACTAATCTTAAAATGAATTTGAAACCTCGACCCGTACCTGGATTGCAAGATCTGAACAAGGGGTTTTATCCCTTGAAACATAACCCGGAAATCATAATTTTGGGCCGTTACAAAGATGGTATCAGAGCTGAAGTTGTGCAATTCGGGTGCGCAAGGGTCGAGTGTATGTTTTGGAAAACCGCCCATGAATTTCAAAGGATTTGAAAGGATTTTTAAAAGGGCAAAATGAACTTAAGATGCCTAACTGAAATTGGACTAAGTAATGAACTTGACTTGAAATAAAAGAGGAAAAACGACCAAACAGGGACGCGATTGGGTAGCAAAGGCGCTAGACCACCCCTATTGGGTGTAGTTGGGAACGGTAGGTAAAATATTGGCTTGTTCTTTATAGGTGGGTCTAGAAGTTTATAAGGAGATCATTACGATTGTCATTGACTGACTCTGTGCTAAGTGATTGTTGTGGATATGATTGGTATGCCCTGACTATGAAATGTGTATTGAATGATTTGTGCAAACGGGATAGCGGGAGTACCTTTTTTCTTATCTGATCAAGCCCAGCTTTGGTGGAATAAACCCTTCCACTATGTTAACCCTTGATGGTCTTATCGAGTCTTTCTTTTGAATATCGGTCCCCTCCACGGGAAATGCGGTTGGTAAATACATTATCGCCGGGAATTGTGGTCGGATATGAAGGTTGTTTGAGAGAGTACTGGAAGATGACTCTTGATGAAATTCCGAGTTAGAGAGTAAGGTTTTTCTGGGGTTGTCTTTCTCGATTCTTATTATGATCAGCCAATGTCTACTTGCTACAAAGAGTTGTACTAGAGTCCCACGGGAAAGAGGGATGATGATTCGGTTGGGAAAAGTCAGTGGATGCCCTTAGGAATCTCTGTCCGATTGTAATGGTGACTCTCTCTGAATTGCATGACATAATCTTGTAATCTCCCGCATGTACCTTGCAGATGATCATTAGTAAAAGCTGCTCATGTTATGTCTTGCTTTCTGTCATGATTTTATTGTTTAAGCTCATAATGTGGTTAGATACATTGCTCAAGTCTCATGTTGTGTCTTGCCTTCTATCATGACTGTTTGTTGTTATAGCATGTTCACCTGGCTTGTTGACCGTATGATCGATTGGAAGCATAAACCACATGATATGAACCTACATGATCGTTATCTCCTCTTGAATTAGGTTCATGATAGTGTGATCAATTCCTCTTTGTATGAATGTTGATAGATGATCATCTTAGCATGTTGGATGATGACGTGTCAATGCCTATTATCCCTTTTCTGACAAGAATCAATAGCATGCCCGTTTGTTATGTATACATCAGGTTAATTATTGTTGCTTACTCTGCAATTTATACTGTTTTGTGATACTTGCACTGAATTGGGATTATGTTGGTGTAAATGAGTCTTGATAAATGCATGTTTTATCCTATTATGTGTTGATTTGAGCTCATGCCTCGTGTTCTAATCATATTGCCCAGTACTTAGACTCGTATTATACATCGTTAAACTTTCCTCAGGCGTCTATATCGTCGGAACATGATTGAATTGATTCTGACGTATCGTCATGATTAGTTGCATGCATGCATCGTATTTTAAGTTGAGCCTTTAGCATCATGTAGGGACCTTGGTTGTGACTTGTGGGAATTTATATCTTGTCTACCGTATTGCTGATCTCCTCTTGAGCCAGGTCCCTGATAGTGTGATTCTTCCCTCTTCCTACCCTCTTAAGATGTTTTGCCCATCCTGATTAGATTAATGTTGAACTTGATGATCGACTTGCTTTCCGTGATGGTTAATCCTAGCATGCTTACCTGTTATCGCTTGGTGGTATTTCCCTATTATTCTGTGCCATCTTCTCATGCTTGCATTGATGTACGACTTGACACCTCGCATGATCACACACCACGTTATATCATGATTTAACATACGCATGACACATGAATGTTAGAATGGACCTAGTCGAAGTATCTTGATTGTATTCCTGTTTGATATGTGTTGTTAATATCCTATAGAGCTTATGATTTCTAAAATGACCCGCTCAATGGTGACTTGTCATGCTTTTTTATTACGTGAACATTCTTGTCCTGTAATGTGATAATTATTGTACTACTTTATGTGCCTCAATGACTATTCCTTCCTAGCATGCTTAGAATCTATCACGGTGATGTTCTCTTCGTTATCTTGTAAGGATGCCTCATCCTTCATGAGCACTATGTTGAATTCATTTAAATCACTCTTGACTATGCCTATGTCTTATCATGTATCGCTAGTATCATGTATTACTTATGCCTTGTCTTTATGCATATTTTAGTTCCATATTCTATACACTTTGCATATTTCGGGTCGGGAATCTGTCGAATTTATGTAGTATATGCTTATTTGTTAGAAATGGAGATCTACATAAGTTTCTGTTTAATATTGCAGAATATGGAGTCATTTCAGGAGAAAATCAAGAAGCAAGAACCGAAGCTCAAAGTTACTCGATATCGAAAAGCCTTAGTCGATATCAATGAATCATGCCTGGACACACCCTAGTTGAAGAGGACATGTCGAGGAGCTGAAGACGAGACAACCCGACTCTGAAAGCCTACTCGATCTCGAGTTACCTAGTCGAGATCGACAACACCAGGAGCGCCATGTCCGGAGTCTACAAGTTGTGACAAGTCGAGAAGCCAAAGACAGAGAAGCCAAGCACCCAGCTACTCGATCTCGAGAATATTCCTCGATGTCGAGGACCAGCACCGCGTCTTTCCGAGCCTGTCGAGGAAGAAGTTGCCCGACATCATAAGTTAGCCATCCTCGACGCCAGATCTACCCGGCCTCGAGTTGTTTTGTCGAGATCGAGGACCCAGGAGCCACATCCGAGCCATGACGAGCACCAGCTGCTCGACCAAGCCTAGCCAGCAATGTCGACGTCACCTCTACTCGATCTCGAGGAGGCTTGGTCGAGATCGAGGAGCCGCGTCCCGACGCCGCGTTACGCGGTTTGAGCTGTCCTACGCGCTGTGGGAGTCCTTGGAGCAGAAGGAATCCGGGATGGCCGAGTCTATCCTACATCTATCAACAACTATCCATGGAAGACAAGATCTATCAACAAGAAGATATTTACCTATTTTAGATTTATTTTTCCCTTTTAGATTTAATTCCTAAATTGCATTTTATTTATCTTTTAAGCTTTTTAGATATAGATAGAGATATTCTATCCTTGAATAGCAAGGAGTAGAAGGCTATAAATAAAGCCTTAGGGGCTGAGCATTAGGCATCTTATTCCAATTCAATTTCAGTAGGAGAAGTACTAGGAGAGAGAGAAAGTGAGGCCGAGTGGAGCAAAGGAGCGAAAGCAAATTGGCTTTGTTCGGTTGTACTTTCTACAGTTTGGATTTAATGCAATTAGTTTCTTTTCATCAATCAATGTCTGAGATTGCGATGAAGCGCGAGTAGTCCACCCACTTCTAGGGTTGGGGCGAGCCCGGCGATAGCCATGCATAGTTGAGGTAAAGATCCGACTTTTATCGTGTTTTAAGCATCTACTATTGTTATGTGTTTATTACCCATCTAATGGAGGTCCATGATAACAACTTGGATTGTAAACATAAAATCAGTAGAGACAATTAGGGTTTCTTGAAAGAGTTGTGTAATTGTTGGAAAAGGCGAAAGCTTAGTCCTTTGATGCAATTCACATGATTATCTTTTTTATTTCTGTCTTATGCATGCTTGGTTATCGTTGTTGCAAACCCCAATCTTGGAAGTCCTTTTCATACAGTTTAGTTCGAAGTCCCAAAGCAATTGTCTTTACTTTATTTTCTTTCGTTTTAGTTTCTGTTTTCCTCGAGATCGACTAGCACCACTCGATCTCGAGTTACTGATCTTCGACCCAGGTCGCTGTAGCTTCTGTGTGCAGGTGCTCGACAAGACCTAAGCCGACGTCGACGAAGACCCTACTCGATCTCGAGTAGCCTTTGTCGAGATCGACCAGAAACCGCCGAGTTGCTGCTGCTGTGTTCGACTGTCCGATCTTCTATCGAGTTGTTGTACTCGAGATCTAGGACCCCTGTTGTCGACTTCTGTTCGTGAGATTTCACCGCTGCCTAGGATCCGCTGACACGCTTCCTCGTGGATCGATCCTGACTTCCCACTACTACATCGGGAGGAAGTCTTGTAATTATTTGCAAGGGACGGAATCTGGTTTGCCTTAGTTTATTTACTTACTGTTTTGCATTCTCGATTCCCTCCATCAACAAATTGGCGCCGTTGCCGGGGAAGCTATCATTCGCGCCTTAGGTAGTTAGTTTTCACGTTTTCTCTGTGTTACTTTACAGGTGTATGCGCCGTTCTGGTCAACCACCTGAGTTTGATGGCTTAGACGATCCGGAACGCCTCTTACACATCCAAGCTAAGCTAAAAAGAGCCATGGCAGCCGCAGAAACACAGGAGCAGCTGATACAGAGGCTTACTAGGGAGCTGGCCGCTAAAGATGCTGCTATCGCCATTGAGAAAGGAGCAAGGGAACAAGCAGAAGCTGAGCTTGCCCAATACCCAACTACTGTAGAGGACTATATGCATCCAACTCTCGTCGTGCCTGAATCGGCGATTCTAATCCCTGAAAACTCTTATGAAATTCGCACTCAATTTCTTATAGAGCTTAAAAATAATGCTTTTTATGGCAAATTTAATGAGTGTCCTCTTGAGCATATTACCAACTTTTCTGACATGTGCCGTACTCTTGCTGAAGGTACAACTCTAGAATATATCAAGATGAAAGCTTTCCGCTGGTCTCTCGCTGGGCCTGCACTGAATTGGCTTGAAGGGCTAAAACCAAGATCACTCACAACATGGGCCCAAGTAGAGCAAGAGTTTTTGAATAAATTCTTCCCACCCGCCAAGACAGCTCTCCTCTGCCAGAAAATCACCGCCTTCAAACAGAAGCCTGGGGAGCCGCTAGCAAAGGCATGGGAACGCTACAAAGAACTGCTGCGATCTTGCCCTACTCATGGACAGCCACCCTACGTCATTCAGGAGATCTTCTTCAACTCTCTTGATCAAGTCACCAAGGACAGAATCAACCAGTATACTCGCTATGAGTATTTGACGATGCCGCCAGTTGACGCATGGGGTGTGCTAGACAAGCTCACTAATTATGACAACAAATATGGGTCTACTGCAAACTATGAGGAGAACTCCTATGCCAGGCCAGCACCATCTATGCCACTCTATGAGCCAGCAAAGGATATTGACACTGATGTCAGAGAGCAGTTCTACAGAGACCAGAATCGCAAGCTCCTCAAGCAAGACAAGTATCTGTCTGTCAATCAGCCTTGCATCGAATGCGGATCACAGAGGCACACCACTACTGAGTGCCCACACACTGAGCAAGTCAGAATGGCAGAGACACATGAAGAGGCAGCCTACGATGGGGTCCCAATCGCTATATGGGAGATCAAAGGTTCTATCAAACACAGTGAAACCAGGGTCCTCCTAGGAACCCACCACCCTACAGAGCTCCAGGACATCCAAAAAGGGATCAAAAGAAGGATGATCTGCAGCTGATCCTTGAGGAGATGCGTCGGAATCAAGGCACCATCAACAACCAGTTCCAGAACATCACTACAAAATTTGGAGAACTAGACATCTGGAAAAAGGGGAATAGAGACGCAGATGGGTCAAATCGCTGCACAGATCCCACGACCATCCGGACAGCTCCCTGGGCAAACAGAACCAAATCCTAAGGGGAAAACCGGACACGTCACAGCTATCAAACTCAGAAGTGGGCATCAATTACACGAGCCAGAGGTCGGGAAACATCAAGAAAAGGCAGAGCAGCAACTCGACATAGAGCAGAATCAACTCGATCTCGAGGACACAGTACTCGACCTCGACAAGAAGCTGCTCGACACAGACCAGAAGCTAAGCTCGGACTCCACTGTGCAGCCCAGCAAGTCGAAGTCAACCACCCAAGTCGATCTCGAGGAGCCTCTGGTCGAGATCGAGGAACAACAAGCCGACGTCGACGACTCTGCAACACCTCCGACGTCTGATCTAGCTCCGAAGCAGAAAAAGCCACTGCCTTTCCCTTCCAAAGCACAGAAAGATCCCACTGCAGGTAGGTTTACCAGATTTGTTAATATGCTGCAAGAACTGAATGTCTCTATTCCTTTTACAGAAGCACTGCAAGAGATGCCTGGATATGTCAAATTTCTGAAGGAAATCCTGAGCAAGAAGTGATCCATCTTAGAGATCGCAGGCGAATGCAAAGTACTCCACTTCCCTGAAAAGAGACCTGACCCTGGTAAGTTTTCTGTTACTGTGGGTTTTGGACAATATAAATATGATTCTCTATGTGATTTAGGAGCAAGTGGGAGCATCATGCCTTTATCAATCTGGCGGAAGGTCAAGATAGGATGCATAGAGCCTGTGGATGCCAAATTATACATGGCAAACAATACAGTGGTCATCCCTACAGGTATAGTTGAGAATGTCCCCGTCCAGGTTGGTAAATTCTTTGTTCCAGCAGATTTCCTTATCATAGACTGTGCTGAAGATCCTACTAGCCCTATTATTCTTGGTAGACCATTCTTAGCTACTGCAGATGCCAGAATTAGTGTCAAGAATCGCTCGCTCACCTTCACCATAGGCGATGAGGTTTTGGATTTCTCTTTTGGCCCTGCAAAAGAAGAAATTTCATGGCTGGAGGTAAAGAGCATCAGCAACCATGGGACCAAGCAAACAGCGGAGGAAAGCAACAGCACTGTACTCGAGATCGACCAAGCCAACTCGATCTCGACTACGCTTCTCCTCGATCTCGACCATGACTTGTCGACATCGACTTCCTCTGTTGAGCCACTGACTTGCCAGGAGCCTAAGTATGGGGTCCCTATACTCGATCTCGACCAGCAGTACTCGACATCGACTAGCCCCAAGCCCGAAGATTTCTGTTTTGGGTCCAAAAAGGTAAATCCAGGTATGAATTCCACTCCCCCTCAGTTCATAAAGAAAATTTTCAATAATTTAAGGGGAGGTAAAGCCCCGTGGCGAGAAAATCTGCGGAAATTAAGAGCTGGAAGGAAGAAGAAGAAAGAAAAGGGAGATGATGCAAGCAACCATCTGTCAGCTGAGCTTGCATACTACCATCAGGACCTAGATGGTCCAGGAGAAGGGCCAGGCCAGAGCAGGGCCCCACACTAATGATCCTTAAGCGCAAACGTTGAATTCGGCCTAGCGACTCTAAAATCTAGAGCATGTATATAAACTTTATGAATTTTGGGACTTTTGAACTTTTTGGTTTTTGTTTTTGGTTTTGGTTTTATGTCTTTTAGGATACTTCATGTGGATAGTCTTGTTTTTTGTGTGCAATCTAACACTTTTAGGTCGGCAAGCATAAAGGATCGCGAAAAGTGGAATAAGAAGTTCCTGAAAAACAGTCAGAATCGACGAAGGCCAAGTCGACAACGACGAGGAGGAGCAGCCCAGAAACTTGTCGATCTCGAGTAGGCCAACTCGATATCGACTAAGCCACCAGAAGCTCCTTGACTTCAGAAGCCACTGGACGCAGATAAGCCAACTCGAGATCGAGAAATATTTTACTCGACATGCCTAATCTACCACCCTCGATGTGTTATCCTGTGAGTTTCTTCCTTTCCTCTTGTTTTATTTGATTTTATACAGTGGGGACACTGTAAATTTTAAGTATGGGGTGGGGGAAGGGCTCATTATCATTATTATATGTTTTAGTCTTGCTTTTGGTTTTACATGGTGAAATTTTCAATTTTTATGTTATGCACTCATGTTTAAATTTTATGCATTTTAATCTTTTGTCATACTTTAGTCTTGTTTTTTTTTTGCATAAAAAAAATAGAAAATGTCAAAAAAAGAAAAAACATGCATGTTTAATTTTTGCATTGTCTTAATTTGTATGCCCTAACTTAGATGTCCTATGATGATAAATAATGACTGACTTGATCATATAAATCCTATGGCGTGTTTGGAAGGTTTAGCCTAAGTCCTCGAAATTGTTCTTTTATGTGGATTGTGAACTTGTGATGAAATTGAGCACATATGATCCTAAGCTAAAGGTTAAAATCCAACAAAAAATTGTCCTAGTGAGAATTTTGGCCTTATAGGGAGAACATTAAAAATCCCTTTGCTTTCTTGAGTGTATTTACTCTTCCTATGGATCTCTAAATGTTGTGATAGTTATTTAAAGCCAATGCATTTATATGTTGATGTGAATGAGAATTAAATGATGGAGGCACCTTTTAAGCCAATTTTATTCTCTCTTTACCTACCCTGCATTATCCCTGCTTGAAGCCAGAACATTAGCCTGAGACTTTTATTGTAAACTCCACGAAATTATCCATAGCCAAATTGAGCCTGACCCCCATTTGGGAATTAAGACTTAGAGTTGGTTGAAATAATGGTTTGTGGAAGGAATGAGCTCATGTTTCATTTCAAGTAAGGAGGATTTTTGAGATTTATTGAGATATGGGTCGGTTTGTCTTGCCATGAATATTATGTAAAAGGACTTTTGGCTCACCCTATAAATGCACCATTAGTTTTTATTTTATTTTCGTTTCAAAAAAAAAATCGAAAAAAGAAGAGAAGAAAGTATATATGTTTGCGAATAAAGTGCATGAGCCAAATTTACCTTATTTCTTTCATTATTTCGCAAGATACATACTTTGGAGAGGTTGAGAAAGTTTGAAAGGTTACATACTTCATTGAGATAAATTAGAGAGTTTGGTTGATGCATATGATTGAGAGTTATGGTTTGGTTGAGTTGTGTTGGAGTTTTAGGAGTCTTGATTCCCGAATTTTATTAAGCACCACATAGCCAAATAATTCCATGCCCTTATATTTCTTACCAAGCCCCATTACAACCCCGCCAAATGGAATCTTCTTTGAAGACTTCTATTGAGCGAAGTCCTCCTGATAATTCTTGTTGCATTTTCATAATTGGTTGCGAAGTGGATTCATATTTAAATTGCAATGTTTATGAGATTATGGAATCGAGTTGAGAGTTGATCTTCATAGCCGAAACACATTGAGAGCTGAGTGTAAACACATTATTCCTGTTAGGTTGGATTTATATTGCCTATGCCTATGGATCGCTCATATATGTGTGATGATGTTAAATTCACTTGTCTTACATTGCTACTACTTGAGAAGTTGCTTTTGACAAAGGCGAAGACTTGAAGGATGTGTTGTAGGTCTTGGTTATTGTTTGGTTATTGCTTGAGGAAAAGCAAGTCTAAGTATGGGGTGATTTGATGTCTCTAAAGTAGCCATGTCTTTATGCATATTTTAGTTCCATATTCTATACACTTTGCATATTTCGGGTCGGGAATATGTCGAATTTATGTAGTATATGCTTATTTGTTAGAAATGGAGATCTACATAAGTTTTTGTTTAATATTGCAGAATATGGAGTCATTTCAGGAGAAAATCAAGAAGCAAGAACCGGAGCTCAAAGTTACTCGATATCGAAAAGCCTTAGTCAATATCAATGAATCATGCCTGGACACACCCTAGTTGAAGAGCACATGTCGAGGAGCTGAAGACGAGACAACCCGACTCCGGAAGCCTACTCGATCTCGAGTTACCTAGTCGAGATCGACAACACCAGGAGCGCCATGTCCGGAGTCGACAAGTGGTGACAAGTCGAGAAGCCAAAGACAGAGAAGCCAAGCACCCAGCTACTCGATCTCGAGAATTTTCCTCGATGTCGAGGACCAGCACCGCGTCTTTCCGAGCCTGTCGGGGAAGAAGTTGCCCGACATCATAAGTTAGCCATCCTCGACGCCAGATCTACCTCACCTCGAGTTGTTTTATCAAGATCGAGGACCCATGAGCCACATCCGAGCCATGACGAGCACCAGCTGCTCGACCAAGCCCAGCCAGCAATGTCGACGTCACCTCTACTCGATCTCGAGGAGGCTTGGTCGAGATCGAGGAGCCGTGTCCCGACGCCGCGTTACATGGTTTGAGCTGTCCTACGCGCTGTGGGAGTCCTTGGAGCCGAAGGAATCCGGGATGGCTGAGTCTATCCTACATCTATCAACAACTATCCATGGAAGACAAGATCTATCAACAAGAATATATTTACCTATTTTAGATTTATTTTTCCCTTTTAGATTTAATTCCTAAATTGCATTTTATTTATCTTTTAAGCTTTTTAGATATAGATAGAGATATTCTATCCTTGAATAGCAAGGAGTAGAAGGCTATAAATAAAGCCTTAGGGGCTGAGCATTAGGCATCTTATTCCAATTCAATTTCAGTAGGAGAAGTAGTAGGAGAGAGAGAAAGTGAGGCCGAGTGGAGCAAAGGAGCGAAAGAAAATTGGCTTTGTTCGGTTGTACTTTCTACAGTTTGGATTTAATGCAATTAGTCCACCCACTTTTAGGGTTGGGGCGAGCCCGACGATAGCCATGCATAGTTGAGGTAAAGATCCGACTTTTATCGTGTTTTAAGCATCTACTATTGTTATGTGTTTATTACCCATCTAATGGAGGTCCATGATAACAACTTGGATTGTAAACATAAAATCAGTAGAGACAATTAGGGTTTCTTGAAAGAGTTGTCTAATTGTTGGAAAAGGCAAAAGCTTAGTCCTTTGATGCAATTCATATGATTATCTTTTTTATTTCTGCCTTATGCATGCTTGGTTATCGTTGTTGCAAACCCCAATCTTGGAAGTCCTTTTCATACAGTTTAGTTCGAAGTCCCAAAGCAATTGTCTTTACTTTATTTTCTTTCGTTTTAGTTTCTGTTTTCCTCGAGATCGACTAGCACCACTCGATCTCGAGTTACTGATCTTCGACCCAGGTCGCTGTAGCTTCTGTGTGCAGGTGCTCGACAAGACCTAAGCCGACGTCGACGAAGACCCTACTCGATCTCGAGTAGCCTTTGTCGAGATCGACCAGAAACCGCCGAGTTGCTGCTGCTGTGTTCGACTGTCCGATCTTCTATCGAGTTGTTGTACTCGAGATCTAGGACCCCTGTTGTCGACTTCTGTTCGTGAGATTTCACCGCTGCCTAGGATCCGCTGACACGCTTCCTCGTGGATCGATCCTGACTTCCCACTACTACATCGGGAGGAAGTCTTGTAATTATTTGCAAGGGACGGAATCTGGTTTGCCTTAGTTTATTTACTTACTGTTTTGCATTCTCGATTCCCTCCATCAACAATGTGATAATTGTCATGTTGCTCTTATGTACCCTCATATGACGCTTAGTTTGATTTTTTATGATGTACCTTGTCATGCTATATTTGGACTCACTTGTTCTCATGCTCGTGCATTGTTCATATACATGATGTTTGTCATCCTCGTTAAGCCATGCATGACCATTACTGGCTCCGCATATCTTATTTGAAATTGCTAGACATATATGCTTCCCTGTAATAAAAGGCTATTAGCTTATCTCATATGCATCCGTGTAGAATTCGATTATGTCTTTTGGATTGAATATGCATGTTTTTCTCCTTGAGATAGGTACATGTTAGTGTGGATTAATGTGACTGATATGCTCCATGATGAATTCATTTTGCTCGTCACAATTGTAACCTAATAGAATTTCATAAGGGCATCGTTGTATTCTCGGGTCGTAGTCTTGTCTCCAGTCTTGTCGTCTTAGCCTTGGTCCGTGTTGGATTCCGAAAGGAACATTGGGTGTCCACCATTATCACTCCCCTATCTCCGATAACTTGGATTCCTGCGCGATACATTGGACGAGCGACCGTATGGAAAAGGGAACGGGAAGTTAGATATCGATAGAGCAGCGCAGCGGAAGCGTGGGCCCCTAATCCACGGGCCTCAGGATCAATGATGTCGGCGGGACAAACATGTTTCGAGGATGGAGGTTACTGAGTACGATATGACTTGCAAGCAGGAGTGTTCTCCGTTCGAATTGCTAACCCTTTTGAATTTGTTGACGATGATATTGCACTGACCCAGCGATGAGATTTAAGTGTTGATGTGCTGACTTGATGATGACTGTTGCCTGATTGTCTGTTGTTTATAATAATGTGATTTGACGCCTTATAGTTCTAATGTGCCATGATACCTTGATTAGTTGTTACTCTGAGTTGCCAAGCAGGATCTAAATTCCTTTACCTATAAAGTATGAACTGCAAATGCTGAGAAACCTGAAGTGGTTATTAGATAAGGTTATGATGGAACTTGCTAGCTTGACTTGATTATGTGCATATATGATGTTTCCCAATAATTATTGAGCATGTTGGTAAATCGAGACTTATTGATGTAGTTGCAATATTTAATGATGAATTAATGATGCTATTCATGTGAATGCTAGCAGATATGATGTAGTCCTTATGTGTAATAATATCCATGATTGCTTCTTCTTTGAACTATTGGGCTAGAGTATGGTTAAGGATAGGCCGACTAGGCAGTGATCGAGTGATTTCCTATAGGGGATGTGGTTGGTAGGGTATGATGCTTGGATGTCATGAGTAGTATATGAAGTGTGGGGAATGACTTTTGAGAGTATTGAGGATATAGTATGAGAGGGTTCTCGGGTGTGAAGTTAGAGATAGGAGTTGGGTTCTTAGAGGTGGATGGTGTGAGGTAGTGCTTGGTGGAATGAGGGGCGAGATTGGAGTATCAAAATGAATTGGGATTTCCTTGGTGAAATTTTGTCTGAGTTGACGTTGGCGAGTCTAGAAGAGGGTTAGTCTTGTCTTGATAGTGGAGATGGGCGAGTGAGGATTGTGTTTTATTTTGACTGGTATGATGTGAGGATCTTCTTGTTTATGTGATTTATTTATATCTGCTGGCATGATATTAGATAACAACCATGATGAATCTGATACCGAATGATATTACATGTTGATAGGCCATAATGAAATCTAGTTGGTAGTGACAAGTGTTATCATGTTATATTGATGTTTTGCTATCTTGTTATGTTGTTTTAAAAGCATGTTAGGATGTGTTGTGATATGATATATGAGATCATAATGTGTTATTATGTGAAAACATGATGTTATATTATGTGGTGGTAAACATGATGTTGTATTATATGGTTGATAAGCATGATTATTGATATGATAAATGATAAATATGACTTAGAGTATGAAAATGATTAGTGTGTATGAGATAATGATGCATGGTCGTTATATGGTTTTGTGACTAGTTAAGGTGATGTCTTTTAGGGCATATTGACTTTTTGATGATTTATATACTGCTTGATCTTTTTTTTTCCTGAACCTTAATAGTCTGACCTTGTTGTGTTGATATGTTAACGTGATTAATCTATTCTACTTGTGTTGCGATATCGATATGCGATTGTGAGATTTGATGTGTACTGACGTACTAACCCCATAACATATAACCCGTTGATTTCTGGACATGTGTGCTTACGTGATGAGTGATGAGCATTCGATTTTGCACTTGTGATGCCTTCAGTATGATATAGATATACCTTATGATTTGTAGTATGTTGAGTGTTGTGAGCCTAATTCGCCATGTTTTACAGTTACTTTTATATCGATTTCTGCATACATTTGGGTTAGAATAATAGAGAATCTATGTAGTTTACAATTATTTGCAATATATGGAGGTCTACACAAGTTTTTGTTATATTTCGCAGAAATCGGACGCATTTTTGAGCTTAAAGGAAAGCCATGGAGAAGTTAAGAATGGTGAAGCTGGAGAAAAGGCCATTTTTCGGCATTTATCATTCTGAATCAAGCTTTGATGTCTTCATGAGAGTTGTATCCCTCGGAAAGAGCTTTCCAACGCATGGTCATATGCGTCAATCCGATGAACGAGGACTCGGGAAAGTGCGTTTTAAGAACAGAGCAGAAAGCTGAGAGATTTACTCGATCTCGAGTTCCTTTACTCGATCTCGACAAAAGATATCCGAGCACACCTTGTCGAGCAGAGCTGATCGAGGAAACTGAGTCAGAGACAACCCGACTCCCGGAAGTCTTACTCGATCTCGAGTGAAAAAGTCCCGATCTCTCAAGGCCACCATTTTTAGTGGGGCCCGGGAATCTACCTGGTGAAGTGATCAATCTTCCCAACGGGCTTACCTGACCCGCATCGAAATAATCGACGCGGCCCAACCTGTGCCGCGGGAAGTAACCTAACCACTATTCTGAAAGGTGATTCCCTTATCGAGTTTTTTCAGGACAATTCGGAAAATTGGTTCGCTTACCTGTCGCTGTTGAATATCTTGAGGATTAACAACAACAGTCTTTTTCCTTAATAGAAAATTACACTAAGGACAAACAAGATCTGTATCCGCGGAGTAGGTCCTGTGAACGGTTCTGATTTTACTACGAAATAGGTTCTTTTTCACGCGTACGAATTCTTCTCCTAGTTCTTCTTTCTTCTTGAGTTCACTAGGCCAGGATCCGCCTTCTTTTCTCCTCCTTTCCGAAAAAGTCCCCCATCTTTGGTGAGGTTTCTCATTTTTATAGGTCTTGGGTGGTCTGGTACGTTGTGCCACGTGGTGTTCGCCATTCGACACGTGTTCTACTCGTGGGGGGTGGGCATGGCCGCCACGTGCCCATTCTCTGCTATCCGCGGATGATTGTTCATGAGTCAGCTCTTGGATAATTATCCGCGGACAGAATTTGGGATAATGTTATTTCCTTTTTCATTAACTGATTGATGTTCCTTACTCTGCTATTTTTATATCTTTACAGATGTTTTTAATATTGGGTTAGTCACAGCTCCTCGGGCCGAGTTGATTCCATCCTGGGATTGACGCGGATCGATAAAGATTCTTCAAGAAAGCATCTATAGTTTCGTTACTAGTATAATTCTGATTTAGAGGTGGTGGGCCTTTTCTTTATAGATTTTTGGCCCAATTTGGGCCCATCAGGCCCATTTAGGCTCGGAAGTTCAAACGTCAGTAATTTTCTATAAGTTACCCCGTCCCGTTTCTTTTTTACCCCACACTTGTCTTCTTGTGCTTTTTCAGAGATTTTATCCTTATCCATCTCTAGGTTTTCCGGCGGCGGTTTTCTAGGTTTTCGGTTGTTTGCTTGAATTTTTCGGTGGTTTCCTTCAACTTTTCAAGGTATTTCTCTTTGTTTTAAACTATTCTTGATTTTTCCTTGTTAAGTTTTTTAACTTTTTGACGTTTAGATCGTAAGCTTGGGTGCAAGTTTGTCTCTGAATGTGTTTTTTGGATGAGATTTTGCTTTGTATAAGTGAAATTTCACGCGATTTTCTTCTAGTTTCTTTGGAAATGGCTAGTCTCAGCGAGAAACGCGATTTGTTAGAAGATTTTGAGAGGGGTGAAGGATGGAGGAGTGGTGTCGCTTCATCCTCTCAGGCGCGTCCGTCCCCAGAGACTCTTTCTTCCTCTTTTGGGAGTTCTTCTTCCAACTCTGATGATTCTTCGTCGGAGTCATCTTCTTCCACATCCGCGTCTACTCCGGATTGAGTTGGTCCTACTGGTAGTCCTATTAAGGTGAGAAGGCGCCGGAAGCGTTCTGACCCTAATTACTATTCTTCACCTTACACCGTTTCTTCTTCTTCGAAGGGATGCGCGGAAGATGAAAACCCAAGGGACGTGGATGAATCGGGTGCTAGTTCTTCAGTGGACGCGGGGGCTTCATCTATTTCTCAGTCTGCGGATCAAGAGTCGGAGGAGGTTTGGATTCCTTATGAGCTTCCTCCAATTGGTTTAGCAGAAAATCCGAAGAAGATCCGTTCTAAGGAGAACTTGAGCGATTTAGACACCCCAGTGTATAACTTAGGGGATTTAGATACTTGTCTTTTCTTGGGAGATTTTAAACCTCTTCCACCTCCAACCAGTCGTCCACCAGTTGTGCCTGATAGGATTCATCCGTGGAGGACTCCTGTGAGTAAATTGAGGGGTTGTACTACTCTTTTGAACTTAGAAGATCTTGACGCTCTTTCGCAAGTCTTCCCCTGGCCAGCAGGTGTAGAATTCTATCTTCCTGAGGAAGGGGGTGGTTGTCTGGATGCTTACGAAGACTGTTTAGTTGTATATGCAACTAGCTTATCTCAAGGCTTCCGGCTTCCTTTACATCCTTTTTTCTCGAAGTTTTTGGAGGAATATAATTTGAGTCCTGCTCAGATCGTCCCTAATGGTTGGATGTCTTTTACCAGTTTTATTATGAGGTGCAAGGAGATTGGTGTTGCTCCTTCTTTGAAGTTAATGTTCAGCATTTTTTCCTTAAAAAAGGGGACTCAAGATTCAAGATTTTACCAGTGCAACTCAAGTTGTGGGTATATGGAATGGTTGTCTAGCAAGCCGAATTTGAAGTACAAGTGGTTTTTGGTCCGCGACAGATCTGGGCAAGGTTTTAACTGTCGAATGGTTCCGGGGCCTTTTTGCTCTGTGATGAAACCAAAAATTTCTAATCTTTCTCAGTTCAAGCTATCGTTTTCTCATACTCCTAGATTTCCGTGGGATAAAATGTTATCCGCGTTTCGTCTTGAGATGGCTGGCTTGAGTATGCCTCATCCGCGACTAGGTGGCTTCTTTGTTTATTTGTTTCTTTCGGTATATAAATTTGTGTCTTTATGTTTTGTCTTTCTTCGATGGATGACTTATCGTGGAATGTATTTTGTGTTTAGACCAAATGGATTTGGATGCACTTTTGAAGCGGCATAAGGCCAGATCTGGGAAGAAGAAGAAATCGAGTTTGGTAGCCAATGATCCTCCTGTTCCTCCCCAGGCCCTAGAAGTGGCGTCGAATGTTGACGTGAGTGTCGCGGATGAGACCGGGGCTTTAGTTGAATCTTCTTCATTGGTTCCTGTATCTCGAGAAAAACGTGTTTGTCAATCCGCGCCTGAGACTTCTAAATCAAAAAGGAGGAAGGTTGCTATTGCTGTTGGGCCATCGACTACAGACAAAAGGGGGCTCTTTTTGGAGGGTGTTGCGACTCTTCGTGAATTCCGTATCCCAGGCTTTGATCCGATTGACTTACAAGGTCTTGCTTTTCCAGCTAAGAAGCGCTGTCTCCCAGAGCAAGGATATATCAGACGATTGGATCCCGTCACTCTTTCAACTAACCTGGATCGTATTATTCAATGGGTAGGTTGACATTCTTTTCTTACTTTTTTGGCGCGGTTTATTTTCAATCTTTCTTACTTTTACCTCGCTTTTTATAGTTGAGGGTGATTCAACCGGATGTTGAGAGACGTATGGTATGTGGTGAGGAGGATCTTAGAAAGAAAGAAGAAGAAATTAAAAAACTGAACCATCAGCTTCGAACATTGGGGAATACAGTGGGAGACCCGGCCTCAGTGGAGAAGTTTAAGAAAAGGTCAGCTGACCTTCATGAGGAGGTGCAAGCTCAAAAAGAAGCTATGGTAGTTTTACAGAAGATATATGATGATTTAAAAATTTCTTCGAGCTCTGCCATCTCTCGCGTCAAAGAGCTGGAAGCTGCTGAAGGGGCTTCGCAGGAGCTCCTCCAAACTAGACAGGCCATTATTGATAAAATGGAAGAGGATTTCTCCATCCTTCGCGAGGAACTGTCCATCACTAAACAACAACTTGATACAATCAAGGCGCGTTCAGATCAAGATGTGGCCCTCCAATGGCTTCAGGGTCATGAAGGTTTGATTTACCTATCTTCCGAGTGGATAAAAACTGAGGCTGGTATCTCCTTCTTGTCCTCTGTGGCTAAAGCTTGCCTCCAAACTTCGAAGGGCTCTAGTATTTTAAAGGATAAGTGCTTTAGCTATTTTCGGAAGGGAATGGTTGCAGGGATCAACCAAAGTGTTACGCGTTCGTCAAACAACCTGAGTGTTCCTCTGGAAAAGTTTGAGCCTAGCCTGGAGAGTGCCGATTGGGGACTTTCAAAGGAGGAGATGGCCGCGGAAGATTCTTATTCTGAAGATGACGACGCTGAGGACGCGGAGGAAGAAGTTGAGAAGGCAGCCACTCCTTAGTAGACTTTGATCTTTGGTTTTATGTGGGATGAAACTTTTATGGATTTTGGGAACCTGTATGTGGTTTCCTTTTTTTGGTATATGATCGAGATACTTCTTTTGTTTTGAATATGGGTTGAAGATCTCTTTGGTCGAAACATTGGTACTGATTGTATGCTTTGATTGTAGTAAATATTTACATATTTATATTCCGAACTCTCCAAGTGTTGAATGGGTTGGTCCGGATGTTTGAAATCTTTTACCACTTGTCTTCATTCCTCAGGATGGATTTTTTCTTTTTAAAGCCTTAATCTTCATCCTTTTTGCTGCCTCCCATGTTGTGTCAACCGATCATGCCATTGTAAGTATCATGTCTCCAGGAAGCTTTAATCCTTGGGCTTTTTTTCAAAAGATTGAGAATGTGGAACAACTTTCTCGGCTAGTGAGTTTCCTTTAATTTTACTTCAATCAGAGTTTGGGCTTCCTATATTAGGTCTTGATTTTATTGATATGTAGGTTATGCCTCCCCAGTTCGAGGCTGAATATGGGCCTCTTCCGCCTCGGTGGGCTTTTCTTTCAACGTATCTCGTCCGTGATTTTTCAGTGGCTGTATCTTGGAGTGAGAATGGTCTTTTTCAGATTGATAATGGTTGGGATGAGTTCCTTATGCTTCACCACCTGGGAATAGGAAGTGCTATGATGTTTTTCCATAAGGGTAACGTTTCCTTCCAAGTCTGTCTGTGTCGTGAAATCGAGGATGATCACGAGGCTACCTTGGACTCGATTTCTTCATCATGCAGTTCTAATTAAGTTATTTCCGCGTCATGCTTTAGGAGTTTGTAAACCGATCTTTCGATATAAGCTTTTGTAAAATAAAGAAAAAAGGGAATCCATGATTCTCCTTATTGTACCCTTGTGTTTTTAGAAATGAAATAGAAGGAGGGATCCCTTATTATTAATAATACGAAATAGCGTACAGAAACCTTTCTCAGGGGTTAGACCCCTCCAAGCTTGTTACATCATTGACGCGAAGAACCTAGTAGGAATCTAAGGATGGCCTACCTCTCCATTTTCTTCGCTGTCTGGGCTGACAACGTCGACTTCAAAGATGGAATCGCCCATGTAGGTGAAAATCAAAGCCGACCCTACATTGACTCGATTTGCTTGTGTAAAGTCGTGCCATCCTTGAGTCAGCCAGAATAAGCCATCTTCATCCTTATCCACCTTCACTTCGTGTTCCTGGTTGGAGCGGGACCAGAGCCTAGCTTGAGTGTGAGCATCTTCGTCGATTAGAACATACATGAGGGGGAGTCGAAGGGTTTGAAGTTGTTCCTCCCTCATAATGACTCTATAAAAAGCCCTAAGCTGTGGATTTGGATCCATCTTGTTTTAGGATTGTTCATCACTTATGGATACCCAAGCGTGTTTTATACTTGCTGCGTGAGGCTTTCCTGCCGTTGGTTTTATCGCTTTTTATCAAAAAGTAATTTTAATTTCCCTCTTTGTAATTTACTTTTATTGGTTTTGGGAAAAGATTCTTCTCTGGTTAACTTTGTTTTTAGAGAAAGGGAGACGCGTGCCCTTGGTGGCTGTGTCACCCATTGCATGTTATGCATGCAATTCTTCTTTTTCCTGTTCAACTGTTCCCCCGTGATCGACAATACAAGCAAGAGGGTCTTTAATGTTTTCCTCTAATTTCATCGAGATGCGGGGATCCATTATAATCCCTCCCCTATCATTTAGGGCGGACGGGGTTTTTGGGTCAGAACCACGATGGGCTTTTTTCCAAGCGATCGATTATCCCGAACAGTTCTTGCCGTTGGTGAGCTAATTATACTAAATTTTCACTTCTTTTAGAGAATTTCCTTTTGGCTTATATTTTCCTTCTATTTTTTAGTTGCTTCCACTTAGGTTTGAGGAGGAGTATGCGGATGCTGTTCCTAGCCAGGTTTTACTTTCTTCTCATCTGCTGCGCAATTTCCTTGTTTGTATAGAGCGGCATAATGGTGGTCTTCTCTACCTTGGCCGCGGATGGAAAGATTTCGTGGAATCGCATGGTTTTGAACGGGGGGTCTCCATGATTTTTACTCATATGGGTGAGGCTCGTTTCGAGGTTCGGGTGGTGGATCCACGCGGGGGAAATCATGATGATCTTACCTTCTGCGTCGCAGCTTCGAATGGATTTTAAACTGTATTTTCATAATGAAATAAGGCTTTAAGTTTCTTTGTTATTTTGGTCATAACTTTGTTGTTTGTCAGGCCTTTGATAATTGTTTCTGGAGAATTTTCAGTTACGAATGCTAATGGTGTGATTGTTTTAGTCTTTCGAGATCTATCTGTTATGACATACTTCTCACGGGATTTCTGAGAAGTTCAGTAATAGTGTTTACTGTTTATCTCATGCATGTCGCCTGTGGTTTTTTGTCTCAATGATTTGACCGTTCGAATTTATTTACCCCATATTTCTGTTTTCGACATATGTCCAGTATTTTTTACGTGCTCTATAAAAGAGAGTATGGGGGAAAGGACAACCAGACTTGTTGTATGCTTTCGTTATGCCTTCCTCTGTTGGTTTACCTTGGTCCTTTTTTGAGAGTATTAGTTTTCCTGAGCAACTTCTCCGCTTGGTTAGTTCCTTAATTGCTGAATTTTTCTTTTATTAGGTTGGTTTATCTTTTAACATTCCTCAAAATCTGTTTCTTGTTAGTCTTTGCCGCTATGTTTTGAAGATAGACTTGGGCCAGATCTCCCCAGGAGCGTTCTTTTGTCAACAAGGATTCTTCGGGACTTCCCGGTGGAGGTTATACGCGGAGATTATAGGGTTCCATTTTTAAGGGGAGGCTGGAATGATTTCGCCGAGTCACACATCATCAACATTGGTTCCTCTTTAACCTTTATCCATAAAGGGGGAATCGCTTTGATGTCCAGATCTTAGATGCTGTGGGGGATGAGGTAGATGCGGAGTGGGCTTCTCCGGAGTCAGAAGGTCCTCCTTCAAATGGATTTCGCTTAAGTCAGGGCAGAACTCGTCTTATCCCGGCTCGGGCTCCGCGGACGTGAGCTGATGGACGCTTGTTTTTTCATCTAAATTTTCAACCCTTTTGAACGTGTTGTCATATTTTATCCTTGGTTGTTTTTATTTTATTTTTAATGGTGGATCTATAGCCACAATTTCCTTCGAAAATTAGAAAACTTTGGGTGTTCCAGGAGGGTTTATGAAAACAATGTCTCTTATTTCTAGATTGCCTTCACAGAGATCCGTCGTGGAGTTCGGATCTTAGAGTGTTAGATTTGACCTGAGGTATGACGCGGAGCCAAGCTCCAGCGTCCAAGAATTTTATAGAATATCGTCTTTGAGAATGCGGATTCGATCAAAGTCCTGACGCGGAGCCAAGCTCCAGCGTCCCATGACTTATTATAAAATATCATCTCTGAGAATGCGGATTCGATCAGAGGCCTGATGCGGAGCCGAGCTCCAGCGCCCCAGGACTTATTATAAAGTATCATCTCTGAGAATGCGGATTCGATCAGAGGCCTGACGCGGAGCCGAGCTCCAGCGTCCCAGGACTTATTATAAAATATCATCTCTGAGAATGCGGATTCGATCAGAGGCCTGACGCGGAGCCGAGCTCCAGCGCCCCAGGACTTATTATAAAGTATCATCTCTGCGAATGCGGATTCGATCAGAGGCCTGATGCGGAGCCGAGCTCCAGCGTCCCAGGACTTATTATAAAATATCATCTCTGAGAATGCGGATTCGTTCAGAGGCCTAACGCGGAGCCGAGCTCCATCGCCCCAGGACTTATTATAAAGTATCATCTCTGAGAATGCGGATTCAATCAGAGGCCTGACGCGGAGCCGAGCTCCAGCGTCCCAGGACTTATTATAAAATATCATGTCTAAGAATGCGGATTCGATCAGAGGCCTGACGCGGAGCCGAGCTCCAGCGTCCCAGGACTTATTATAGAATATCATCTCTGAGAATACGGATTCGATCAGAGGCCTGACGCGGAGCCGAGCTCCAGCGTCCCAGGACTTATTATAAAATATCATCTCTGAGAATGTGGATTCGATCAGAGGCCTGACGCGGAGCCGAGCTCCAGCGTCCTAGGACTTATTATAAAATATCATCTCTGAGAATGCGGATTCGATCAGAGGCCTGACGCGGAGCCGAGCTCCACGTCCCAGGACTTATTATAAAATATCATCTCTGAGAATGCGGATTCGATCAGAGGCCTGACGCGGAGCCGAGCTC
The DNA here is from genome assembly GCA_963922045.1 of Persicaria maculosa. NCBI lineage: Eukaryota > Viridiplantae > Streptophyta > Magnoliopsida > Caryophyllales > Polygonaceae > Persicaria > Persicaria maculosa. The sequence continues at coordinate 10,214,736 of OY998256.1, read as the reverse complement.
CAGCGTCCCAGGACTTATTATAAAATATCATCTCTGAGAAAGCGGATTCGATCAGAGGCCTGACGCGGAGCCGAGCTCCAGCGCCCTAGGACTTATTATAAAGTATCATCTCTGAGAATGCGGATTCGATCAGAGGCCTGACGCGGAGCCGAGCTCCAGCGTCCCAGGACTTATTATAAAATATCATCTCTGAGAATGCGGATTCGATCAGAGGCTGACGCGGAGCCGAGCTCCAGCGCCCCAGGACTTATTATAAAGTATCATCTCTGAGAATGTGGATTCGATCAGATGCCTGACGCGGAGCCAAGCTCCAGCGTCCCAGGACTTATTATAAAATATCATCTCTGAGAATGCGGATTCGATCAGAGGCCTGACGCGGAGCCGAGCTCTAGCGTCCCAGGACTTATTATAGAATATCATCTCTGAGAACGCGGATTCGATCAGAGGCCTGACGCGGAGCCGAGCTCCAGCGTCCCAGGACTTATTATAAAATATCATCTCTGAGAAAGCGGATTCGATCAGAGGCCTGACGCGGAGCCGAGCTCCAGCGCCCTAGGACTTATTATAAAGTATCATCTCTGAGAATGCGGATTCGATCAGAGGCCTGACGCGGAGCCGAGCTCCAGCGTCCCAGGACTTATTATAAAATATCATCTCTGAGAATGCGGATTCGATCAGAGGCTGATGCGGAGCCGAGCTCCAGCGCCCCAGGACTTATTATAAAGTATCATCTCTGAGAATGTGGATTCGATCAGATGCCTGACGCGGAGCCAAGCTCCAGCGTCCCAGGACTTATTATAAAATATCATCTCTGAGAATGCGGATTCGATCAGAGGCCTGACGCGGAGCCGAGCTCCAGCGTCCCAGGACTTATTATAGAATATCATCTCTGAGAACGCGGATTCGATCAGAGGCCTGACGCGGAGCCGAGCTCCAGCGTCCCAGGACTTATTATAAAATATCGTCTCTGAGAATGCAGATTCGATCAGAGGCCTGATGCGGAGCCGAGCTCCAGCGCCCCAGGACTTATTATAAAGTATCATCTCTGAGAATGCGGATTCGATCAGAGGCCTGACGCGGAGCCGAGCTCCAGCGTCCCAGGACTTATTATAAAATATCATCTCTGAGAATGCGGATTCGATCAGAGGCCTGACGCGGAGCCGAGCTCCAGCGCCCCAGGACTTATTATAAAGTATCATCTCTGCGAATGCGGATTCGATCAGAGGCCTGATGCGGAGCCGAGCTCCAGCGTCCCAGGACTTATTATAAAATATCATCTCTGAGAATGCGGATTCGTTCAGAGGCCTAACGCGGAGCCGAGCTCCATCGCCCCAGGACTTATTATAAAGTATCATCTCTGAGAATGCGGATTCAATCAGAGGCCTGACGCGGAGCCGAGCTCCAGCGTCCCAGGACTTATTATAAAATATCATGTCTAAGAATGCGGATTCGATCAGAGGCCTGACGCGGAGCCGAGCTCCAGCGTCCCAGGACTTATTATAGAATATCATCTCTGAGAATACGGATTCGATCAGAGGCCTGACGCGGAGCCGAGCTCCAGCGTCCCAGGACTTATTATAAAATATCATCTCTGAGAATGTGGATTCGATCAGAGGCCTGACGCGGAGCCGAGCTCCAGCGTCCTAGGACTTATTATAAAATATCATCTCTGAGAATGCGGATTCGATCAGAGGCCTGACGCGGAGCCGAGCTCCACGTCCCAGGACTTATTATAAAATATCATCTCTGAGAATGCGGATTCGATCAGAGGCCTGACGCGGAGCCGAGCTCCAGCGTCCCAGGACTTATTATAAAATATCATCTCTGAGAAAGCGGATTCGATCAGAGGCCTGACGCGGAGCCGAGCTCCAGCGCCCTAGGACTTATTATAAAGTATCATCTCTGAGAATGCGGATTCGATCAGAGGCCTGACGCGGAGCCGAGCTCCAGCGTCCCAGGACTTATTATAAAATATCATCTCTGAGAATGCGGATTCGATCAGAGGCTGACGCGGAGCCGAGCTCCAGCGCCCCAGGACTTATTATAAAGTATCATCTCTGAGAATGTGGATTCGATCAGATGCCTGACGCGGAGCCAAGCTCCAGCGTCCCAGGACTTATTATAAAATATCATCTCTGAGAATGCGGATTCGATCAGAGGCCTGACGCGGAGCCGAGCTCCAGCGTCCCAGGACTTATTATAGAATATCATCTCTGAGAACGCGGATTCGATCAGAGGCCTGACGCGGAGCCGAGCTCCAGCGTCCCAGGACTTATTATAAAATATCATCTCTGAGAAAGCGGATTCGATCAGAGGCCTGACGCGGAGCCGAGCTCCAGCGCCCTAGGACTTATTATAAAGTATCATCTCTGAGAATGTGGATTCGATCAGAGGCCTGACGCGGAGCCGAGCTCCAGCGTCCCAGGACTTATTATAAAATATCATCTCTGAGAATGTGGATTCGATCAGAGGCCTGACGCGGAGCCGAGCTCCAGCGTCCTAGGACTTATTATAAAATATCATCTCTGAGAATGCGGATTCGATCAGAGGCCTGACGCGGAGCCGAGCTCCACGTCCCAGGACTTATTATAAAATATCATCTCTGAGAATGCGGATTCGATCAGAGGCCTGACGCGGAGCCGAGCTCCAGCGTCCCAGGACTTATTATAAAATATCATCTCTGAGAAAGCGGATTCGATCAGAGGCCTGACGCGGAGCCGAGCTCCAGCGCCCTAGGACTTATTATAAAGTATCATCTCTGAGAATGCGGATTCGATCAGAGGCCTGACGCGGAGCCGAGCTCCAGCGTCCCAGGACTTATTATAAAATATCATCTCTGAGAATGCGGATTCGATCAGAGGCTGACGCGGAGCCGAGCTCCAGCGCCCCAGGACTTATTATAAAGTATCATCTCTGAGAATGTGGATTCGATCAGATGCCTGACGCGGAGCCAAGCTCCAGCGTCCCAGGACTTATTATAAAATATCATCTCTGAGAATGCGGATTCGATCAGAGGCCTGACGCGGAGCCGAGCTCCAGCGTCCCAGGACTTATTATAGAATATCATCTCTGAGAACGCGGATTCGATCAGAGGCCTGACGCGGAGCCGAGCTCCAGCGTCCCAGGACTTATTATAAAATATCATCTCTGAGAAAGCGGATTCGATCAGAGGCCTGACGCGGAGCCGAGCTCCAGCGCCCTAGGACTTATTATAAAGTATCATCTCTGAGAATGCGGATTCGATCAGAGGCCTGACGCGGAGCCGAGCTCCAGCGTCCCAGGACTTATTATAAAATATCATCTCTGAGAATGCGGATTCGATCAGAGGCTGACGCGGAGCCGAGCTCCAGCGCCCCAGGACTTATTATAAAGTATCATCTCTGAGAATGTGGATTCGATCAGATGCCTGACGCGGAGCCAAGCTCCAGCGTCCCAGGACTTATTATAAAATATCATCTCTGAGAATGCGGATTCGATCAGAGGCCTGACGCGGAGCCGAGCTCCAGCGTCCCAGGACTTATTATAGAATATCATCTCTGAGAACGCGGATTCGATCAGAGGCCTGACGCGGAGCCGAGCTCCAGCGTCCCAGGACTTATTATAAAATATCGTCTCTGAGAATGCAGATTCGATCAGAGGCCTGACGCGGAGCCGAGCTCCAGCGTCCCAGGACTTATTATAAAATATCATCTCTGAGAATGCGGATTTGATCAGAGGCCTGACGCGGAGCCGAGCTCCAGCGTCCCAGGACTTATTATAAAATATCATCTCTGAGAATGCGGATTCGATCAGAGGCATGACGCGGAGCCGAGCTCCAGCGTCCCAGGACTTATTATAAAATATCATCTCTAAGAAAGCGGATTCGCTCAGAGGCCTGACGCGGAGCCGAGCTCCAGCGTCCCAGGACTTATTATAAAATATCATCTCTGAGAATGCGGATTCGATCAGAGGCCTGACGCGGAGCCGAGCTCCAGCGTCCTAGGACTTATTATAAAATATCATCTCTGAGAATGCGGATTCGATCAGAGGCCTGACGCGGAGCCGCGCTCTGTTGTGAGCTGAATCTGCCATGTTTTACAGTAACTTTTATATCGATTTCTGTATACATTGCATTCATTTGGGTTTAGATAGTACAGAATCTATGTAGTTTATGTTTATTTGCCAAAATTATGGAATCTACACTAGTTTCTGTTTAATTCGCAAAAATCGAGGCATTTTACAGCAATTCCACAGAAGGTCGAAAAAGCTCGGAAAACCGCTACAGAAGTCCAAGGTCAAAGCAGCGGAACCAAGCTGAAAATCAGGGTAACTCGATCTCGAGTTGCCCCTAGTCGACATAGACGAGCATGTCCGAGCACCGCCTTGTCGACAGAGCCTGATCGAGAGCCAGACCAACCCGAGCTCCGGACTCAACTCGATCTCGACAAGCCCTAGTCGAGGTCGACGAAGCCCAGACGCCACACCCGGAGTCGACAAGGAGAGAAGCCGAGGACGAGGACGCCGAGCAACCCTACTCGATCTCGACAAACCCTAGTCGAGATCGACAAGACCCACCGTGCCAGTCCGTGTCCTTGCCGAGGAGAAGCCTGCTCGACCAGACGTGCACCACTCTAGTCGATCTCGAGGACCCTTTGTCGAGGTCGACGAGTGCCTGAGTCCAGATCCGAGCTTGCCGAGTAGAGCAACCCGAGGAAGCCTAGTCGACAAAGCCATCCTACTCGATCTCGACCAAGCTTTGTCGAGGTCGACGAGCCCTGTGAACCAAAGTCCGAGCCACATCGAGCAGAGCTAGCCGGGAGGTCCAGTCGACGAACCACCCTTGTCGAGGTCGACGAGCCGTGGTCGAAGTCGAGTAGCCCAGTGTCCAGAAACGCGTCGACGAAGACCTGTCCGAGTAGACTTGGGATTCCTTGGTGCCGAAGAAGGAAGATTCTATCCAAATCCGTCAAGTTCTATCCATGAAAGGGAATCTATCAACATCATGAAGACTTACCTATTTAGTTTTATCTTTTCCTAGTTGATTTATTTCCTTAAAACATTTTATTTATCCTTTCAAGTTTTAGATATAAATTTAGATAGAGATAGGATCTTCTTTCCTAGATTAGCTAGGGAATGAAGGCTATAAATAAAGCCCTAGGGGCTGGTTTTTCATTCATACAATCTCAGAGACAATTAGTTAGTTACACATAGAGTTTTAGGAGTTCTAAGGTTTTTAAGGTTTTGGCTTTCTGCGAAAGTTGATTGCCAGGATTGTAAAGGCTTTTGAATTTAGTTTTAATGCAATTTAGTTCTTTTCATCAATCAATGTCTGTTATTGCGATGAGGCGTGAGTAGTCCACCCACTTCTGGGGCTGGGGTGAGCCCGACGGTGGCCATGTGAGATAACGCGATAAAGGTCAGATTTTGTTATGCAATTCATCTTCTATCCCTATAAATATGATTCTTTTGCGAGAGTTGAAGGTGATCCTTGTTTGTGTTATTGAAGCGAAAGTGATCTTAATGCAACTTGGATTAATCATGTGAAAAGGGTTAGTAACAATTAGGGTTTATGCGAAAGCCTCTATATGCCTATTTGTTAATGACGAAAGTTATTTGATGGAAAGCATGATCTTTTGTGCCTTTATGTGTTATTTTGCATGGTTATCGTTGTGGTGTTGAAACCCTGGCTTTGGAAGTCTTTTATCATATTGATTTATTTTCATCAAAAATCTGAGTTTTGTTCGAGAATTTGCAAATTTAAAGTTTCGGTCTTTTACTGTTGTCGACATAGAGGAGAGCTTTGTCGAGATCGAGTACAGCCTAGTCGATCTCGAGTAGGACTGGTCTAGGTCGAGTTGAGTTTTCTTCTGTTGTCGATTTTCAGCTTCTGTCTTTACTATTGCTTGTCGATCTCGAGTAGGTGTGGTCGAGATCGAGTTGCCTGTTGCCTGTCGAAGTTGTTTGCTTTCGTTTCTGTTTTCTGCTGTCGACTTACCTTAGTCGATCTAGAGGACAGCTACTCGAGATCGAGTAGCTTCCGTGTCTTCGATTCACTTTCTGCTTTGTCTTTGCTTTTCGTTTCTGCTTTGCTTTGCTTTATTTCTTGCTTTGTTCTTTGCTTTTGTCTTTCTGCTTTTATTTCTGTTTCTTTTCTGTGTTGCTGTCTTTCTGCTGCTTTGCCTGTGAGAATTTACAGCTACCTGAGAACTGCTGACGTGCTTCCTCGTGGATTCGATCCTGACTTTCTCTTACTGCATTGGAGGAGTCTTGTATTTATTTGCGTGGGCCTGAATCTGGTTTGATCTATTTTGTTATATTTCATACTCGATTTCCTCCTCACAACAAATTGGCGCCGTTGCCGGGGAAGCTATCAATCGCGCCTTAGGTTGTCAGTTCTCACTGTTTCTTTGAGGTACTTTTCAGGTGTATGCGTCGTTCTGGTCTAACATCTGAGTTTGACAGCTTAGACGAACCGGAGCGCTACCTACACATCCACTCTAAACTCAAAAGGATCATGGCGGCCGTTGAAACACAGGAACAGCTGATCGCTAGGCTTACCAGGGAATTAGCCGCTAAGGATGCTGCTATCGCCGCTGAGAAAGAAGCAAGGGAACAAGCACAAGCTGAGCTTGCCCAATATCCAACCACGGCAGAGGACTACATGCACCCAACTCTCGTCGTGCCTGAATCGGCGATTCTTATCCCTGATAACTCTTTTGAAATTCGCACTCAATTTCTTTTAGAGCTTAAAAATAACGCCTTTTATGGTAGATTTAATGAGTGTCCTCTTGAACATATTACAAACTTTGCTGACATGTGTCGTACTCTTGCTGAAGGTACAACTTTGGAATATGTCAAGATGAAATCTTTTCACTGGTCTCTCGCTGGGCCTGCATTGAAATGGCTGGAAGGGCTGCAACCAAGATCACTCACAACCTGGGCCCAAGTAGAGCAAGAGTTCCTGAACAAATTCTTCCCACCCGCCAAAACAGCACATCTCCGCCAGAAAATCACCGCCTTCAGACAGAAGCAAGGGGAACCGCTGGCAAAGGCATGGGAGCGCTACAAGGAACTTCTGCGATCTTGCCCTACTCATGGACAGCCACCCTACGTCATTCAGGAGATCTTCTTCAACTCTCTTGATCAAGGCACTAAGGACAGAATCAACCATTATACTCGCTATGAGTATCTGACAATGCCGCCACGTGACGCATGGGGTGTGCTAGAGAAGCTTACTACCTATGACAACAAGTATGGGTCTACTGCAACTTATGAAGAGAACCCATACGCCAGGCCAGCACCATCCATGCCCCTATATGATCCCCCTAAGGAGATCGATCCAGACGTTAGGGAGCAATACTACAGAGACCAGAATAAGAAGCTCCTTAAGCAAGTGAAGTATCTCTCTGTCAACCAGCCTTGCATAGAATGCGGATCGCAGCGGCACACCACTACTGAGTGCCCACACACCGAGCAAGTCAGGCTGGCAGAGCACCAAGAGGAGGTAGCTTACGCAGGAGGTCCCAGTCGCTATATGGGGGACCAAAGGTTTCAACAACCACAATGGAACCAAGGTGTCCCTAGAAACCCCCCGCCCTACAGAGCTCCAGGACATCCGGAAAGGGAGCAGAAAAAGGATGATATAAAGATAGTCCTGGAGGAAATACGGAGGAACCACTCAGAAACTAGGCAATCTTTCAACTCCGTCTATACTCAGATGCAAGGTGTCAACTCTAGGCTTGGGGAAATTGATATCCAGCGGAAATCAGTTGATACACAGATTGGGCAGCTAGCAGTAGGAATCCCCAGACAGTCAGGGTCACTTCCAGGATCTTCAGAACCAAATCCTAAGGGAAAGACTGGACACATCGCTGCTATAAAACTCAGAAGCGGCCATCAACTGCAAGAGCCAGAGGTCGGAAAGCAGCAGAACGACGAAGAACAGCAAGTCGATCTCGACAAAGCCGTGGTCGACCTCGACAAGAGCCTCGTCGACCTCGAGGAAACACTTCCAGAATCTTCGTCTGCACCACACAGCAACTCGACTGGGCCCAATCTGGTCGATGTCGACAAAGGCCTTGTCGATCTCGAGGAGCCTCTGGTCGACATAGAGAAGTCTGCAGCACCTCCGACGTCTGTTCTGGCTCCGAATCAGAAAAAGAAGCTGCCTTTCCCCACAAAATCTCTAAAGGACCCGACAGAGAAAAAGTTTCAGCGCTTCATCAAGATGCTTTAGAAGCTCAACGTCACCATCCCCTTCACAGAAGCTCTCGATGAAATGCCATCCTACGTCAAGTTCCTGAAGGAGATTCTAAGCAAAAAGCGATCGATGGCTGAAATCACAGAGGAGTGCAGCCATCTGGACATATTGGAGAAGAGGCCGGATCCAGGTAAGTTTGCTATAACTATTGGATTTGGTCCATACAAAATTAATGCCCTATGTGATCTTGGAGCCAGTGTTAGTATTATGCCTTTAACGATTTGGTCCAAGATTAAGATAGGTGCCCTGGAGCCTGTGGATGCTAGACTTTACATGGCCAACAATACGGTGGTCATTCCGACAGGCATGATGGAAAATGTCCCAGTACAAGTAGGTAAATTCTTCGTCCTTGCTGATTTCTTAATAGTTGATATGCAAGAAGATCCTGCTTGTCCAATTATCTTAGGAAGACCATTCTTGGCGACGGTGGATGCCAACATAAGCGTAAGGAAAGGAGTGCTCACCTTCAACATCAGCGATGAGGTAATTGAGTATTCTTTTAATAAAACTGAAAGGCATACAGGTCCAATGGAAGAGGTCAAATCTATCTCAGCTGGCTACATCACCTGCGGGGAACCCATGGTCAGAAATATGACCCCTGAGGAGCTGGAAAAGAGGGACATGGAAGCCCAGGTGGAGTAGATCATGGCAATCCTCAAGGAGAACACAGAGAATCCAATCGACACGGACCAAGGTAAGTCGTTGTGGATTCATTATTTTTCGGATGCCTTGACAGGGATTAAGTATGGGGTCAAGATCGACCAAGGCTCCTCGACATCGAGTAGAGCCCTAGTCGATCTCGACCAGACCAAGGAGACTCCACCAGAGCCAGCTTCGTTGAGCAGCAAACCGGAGGAGCCAACCTACTCGATCTCGAGTAGACTACTCGAGGTCGACCAGCAGTGCCCTAACTCGACTCCATCCTCCTCGACACAGAAGCCGCCTGACGAACCAGCCTCGTCGATCTCGACTAAGCTTGTCGAGATCGACCACCACCCGGCGCCACCAGAGCCTGCTTCATCGACGCTGCAGCGACCAGGAGGAGAGCCCTCGTCGATCTCGACTAGTCTTGTCGAGGTCGACCACCACTCGGCTCCACCAGACCCGCCTTCGTCGATGAGCAAACCACCAGGAGCGGAGTCCTTGTCGAGGTCGACCAGGCTTGTCGAGATCGACAAGCCATGCTCTTCGTCGACTTCTGCATCTGCGACCAGACCACCACCAGAACCTGCAGTCTTGTCGAGATCGACTAGCCCTAGTCGAGATCGACCAAACACAGTTGTTCCCGATTCCGTCTCTACGAAGGTAAGTCAAGGTATGGATCTTTCTTCTCCTATTTCCATTAAAGATCTATCTATACATGGGAGAGGTTTGCCTTGGTATGTGCGCTTACGTAGGATTTCCAATGATGAGCCCAAGGAATATGAAGTTGGAGACAAGCTCTATGTCTCTAAATCAAAGGATCATTGGTTTCCAAACAAATTCAACAAGAAGCGGATGGGACCTTTTGTGGTGAACAAGATCCATTCTGGAGGATTACAGCTGAGGGACAAAAATGGAGTCCTATTTGAGGCCCAAGCTACATGGGCCCTGCAAATGCCACCTTGAGCTAAATGGAAAAGTCGGCCTAGCGACTATAAAATCTAGAGCATGTACATAGACTTTTTAGGACTTTTGAGACTTTGTTTTTGCTTTTGTTTTGAAACACTTTTAGTTTGCTATTATGGGTATATGTCTTCTACACTTTTCAGGACCATGGATAGAACCAAGAAAGTCATACTCGGCCAGGAGGTGCTCCAATCGATATTTAGAGGCCCTGCACACTTGTCTTGTGAGTTTCTTTCTTTACCCTTACCTTGTTTTTATACAGTGAGGACACTGTAATGTTTAAGTATGGGGTGGGGGAAGGGCTTACTTTGTGCATATTGATCATATTTGACATTACTTATGCATTATTTCTTAGAATTGCTACATGGCTATTTTGGAATGCATTATTGATTTATGTGCTTATATGCATGATTTCCAAAATTTGAGAAAAATGACCCCCATTGAAAATTTTTGATTAATGTCATGGAAGCTTTATTGAACTCGACGATGCAAAATTGGATTCATTAGAGATATAGCATGAAATTGCCTAGTAAAGGGAAGTCACAATAAAAATGCATATTTTCTTGAAAACCATGAAAGGAGGTAAAATTTGATGTTGCTTTTGACATGTTGCATGATAAGATGATGGAGGACTTTATATTTCCATATAATGCTCATTGTTATAATCCTAGCCTTACCTATGCTTATGCATTACACAAAAGCCATAATATGCCTTATTTCAAATATTGCTCCACATGATCTAAACATTTTCCATTCTTTACCTTATCCGGGGATTATGTTGAGAATGATGTTACATTATGGAGATTGTTATATGGTGTTTGTGTTGTTATCATATTTGGAGTTTGGAAGGGAATTATTTGAAATATATGGAAAATTTAATGAGTGAAAGAAAATCCGATCAAAGATCGACCCTGCTCTCTGAGATAATAGTCTGGAGAGATGGGACACATTGTGAGGAGTCCAACACACTAAGTATCCGGGGCTATTCATGACACCCATGTTTGCGACTCGCGAGAAGGCAGTGCTGAGGTTAGAGAGGTAAAAGCATTATTATGGATAAAAGCATTATGAAAGGTGATGAATCTCAAAGAGAAGGAATGTGGAAATTCAGTTTGGAAATACTCCATTTCCCCGGATCATTAGCACCACATTGCCAAAAATTGCCCACCTTTAGCCTTTTACCAATTCTACTCCTTCATGAGCTTAAACTAAAATCCTCTTGATTATCAATGCTTTGTCATATGAATTATTTTTGCATAACCCGCCTTTTGTGAGTAGATGTTGCTCTTATATATTTGCACATGCATGGATCTGTGACACTAGTACCTTTTCGAGGATGGTAATTGACTGCAGGGACATATAAAGAATGAATCTAAGATGTTGAGAGTTTTAATTTCTTCCCCTGAATGACAACTAAAAGTATTGCTTGAGGACAAGCAAGCTTAAGTATGGGGTGTTTGTTGTGAGCTGAATCTGCCATGTTTTACAGTAACTTTTATATCGATTTCTGTATACATTGCATTCATTTGGGCTTAGATAGTACAGAATCTATGTAGTTTATGTTTATTTGCCAAAATTATGGAATCTACACCAGTTTCTGTTTAATTCGCAGAAATCGAGGCATTTTACAGCAATTCCACAGAAGGTCGGAAAAGCTCGGAAAACCGCTACAGAAGTCCAAGGTCAAAGCAGCGGAACCAAGCTGAAAATCAGGGTAACTCGATCTCGAGTTGACCCTAGTCGACATAGACGAGCATGTCCGAGCACCGCCTTGTCGACAGAGCCTGATCGAGAGCCAGACCAACCCGAGCTCCGGACTCAACTCGAACTCGACAAGCCCTAGTCGAGGTCGACGAAGCCCAGACGCCACACCCGGAGTCGACAAGGAGAGAAGCCGAGGACGAGGACGCCGAGCAACCCTACTCGATCTCGACAAACCCTAGTCGAGATCGACAAGACCCACCGTGCCAGTCCGTGTCCTTGCCGAGGAGAAGCCTGCTCGACCAGACGTGCACCACTCTAGTCGATCTCGAGGACCCTTTGTCGAGGTCGACGAGTGCCTGAGTCCAGATCCGAGCTTGCCGAGTAGAGCAACCCGAGGAAGCCTAGTCGATAGAGCCATCCTACTCGATCTCGACCAAGCTTTGTCGAGGTCGACGAGCCCTGTGAACCAAAGTCCGAGCCACATCGAGCAGAGCTAGCCGGGAGGTCCAGTCGACGAACCACCCTTGTCGAGGTCGACGAGCCGTGGTCGAAGTCGAGTAGCCCAGTGTCCAGAAACGCGTCGACGAAGACCTGTCCGAGTAGACTTGGGATTCCTTGGTGCCGAAGAAGGAAGATTCTATCCAAATCCGTCAAGTTCTATCCATGAAAGGGAATCTATCAACATCATGAAGACTTACCTATTTAGTTTTATCTTTTCCTAGTTGATTTATTTCCTTAAAACATTTTATTTATCCTTTCAAGTTTTAGATATAAATTTAGATAGAGATAGGATCTTCTTTCCTAGATTAGCTAGGGAATGAAGGCTATAAATAAAGCCCTAGGGGCTGGTTTTTCATGCATACAATCTCAGAGACAATTAGTTAGTTACACATAGAGTTTTAGGAGTTCTAAGGTTTTTAAGGTTTTGGCTTTCTGCGAAAGTTGATTGCCAGGATTGTAAAGGCTTTTGAATTTAGTTTTAATGCAATTTAGTTCTTTTCATCAATCAATGTCTGTTATTGCGATGAGGCGTGAGTAGTCCACCCACTTCTGGGGCTGGGGTGAGCCCGACGGTGGCCATGTGAGATAACGCGATAAAGGTCAGATTTTGTTATGCAATTCATCTTCTATCCCTATAAATATGATTCTTTTGCGAGAGTTGAAGGTGATCCTTGTTTGTGTTATTGAAGCGAAAGTGATCTTAATGCAACTTGGATTAATCATGTGAAAAGGGTTAGTAACAATTAGGGTTTATGCGAAAGCCTCTATATGCCTATTTGTTAATGACGAAAGTTATTTGATGGAAAGCATGATCTTTTGTGCCTTTATGTGTTATTTTGCATGGTTATCGTTGTGGTGTTGAAACCCTGGCTTTGGAAGTCTTTTATCATATTGATTTATTTTCATCAAAAATCTGAGTTTTGTTCGAGAATTTGCAAATTTAAAGTTTCGGTCTTTTACTGTTGTCGACATAGAGGAGAGCTTTGTCGAGATCGAGTACAGCCTAGTCGATCTCGAGTAGGACTGGTCTAGGTCGAGTTGAGTTTTCTTCTGTTGTCGATTTTCAGCTTCTGTCTTTACTATTGCTTGTCGATCTCGAGTAGGTGTGGTCGAGATCGAGTTGCCTGTTGCCTGTCGAAGTTGTTTGCTTTCGTTTCTGTTTTCTGCTGTCGACTTACCTTAGTCGATCTAGAGGACAGCTACTCGAGATCGAGTAGCTTCTGTGTCTTCGATTCACTTTCTGCTTTGTCTTTGCTTTTCGTTTCTGCTTTGCTTTGCTTTATTTCTTGCTTTGTTCTTTGCTTTTGTCTTTCTGCTTTTATTTCTGTTTCTTTTCTGTGTTGCTGTCTTTCTGCTGCTTTGCCTGTGAGAATTTACAGCTACCTGAGAACTGCTGACGTGCTTCCTCGTGGATTCGATCCTGACTTTCTCTTACTGCATTGGAGGAGTCTTGTATTTATTTGCGTGGGCCTGAATCTGGTTTGATCTATTTTGTTATATTTCATACTCGATTTCCTCCTCACAACACGCTCCATAGTTTCAGGACTTACTATAAAATTCCTTTCGGTGCTAAACATGATAAAAAGCGCCCTCTAACCGCTTTATTTAATTTTTGCGGGGGCGACTAAGTTTTATGTTCATACAGCTACCCGGTGATTACACATAGTACTTTTTTAGATTATCCGCATTCCAAGTCTTGTTCAGAACGATACCTTCAGGGGTGCTGAGCTTGTGCGCACCTTCTTGAACTTCTTTGATGATCACATAAGGTCCTTCCCAGTTGGGGTCTAGTTTCCCTCCAGAGGTAGCTTGGCGTAGCACCAAATCCCCCTTCTTGAGATGCCGTGGGTGAATTCGTCTATCCCGATATTTGGAGAGCCTCCTCTTGTATTCTTGCTCCTTCAAGGCTGCCGTCATCCTGCGTTCTTCTATGAGATGGAGTTCGAATTCTAATGCTTCATCGTTGGTGTCTTGGTCGTATGCCATTATTCGCGTCGAAGGAAAACGGGGTTTCTCCAGTCGGTGTCTTTGCTGACGTGCGGTAGGACCAGAGCACTAAAGGTAGAAGTTCTGCCCACCGTCCTTTTGCCGTGTTGCCAAGCTTCTTTTGTATCCCATATAAAAGTTGTCGATTGGTTGTTTCTGCCTGCCCGTTCGTCTGCGGGTGAGCCACAGACGAGATTTTGAGGTTGATGCCCAGACCGACGCAGAAATCTCTAATCGTTTCACAATCAAATTGAGGTCCATGATCCGTAATTATCGAGTCGGGCACTCCAAAATGGCAGACAATATTCTTCCATAGGAATTTCCTCACCTTCTCCGCGGTGATTAATCCCATTGCTTCGGCCTCCACCCATTTTGTGAAATAATCAACCAAGACTAAAATATATCTTAACTGACCGGGAGCAGTAGGAAACGGACCTAGAATGTCCATTCCCCAAACAGAAAAAGGGCAAGCACCAGTTATACTTTTCAGTACCTCAGAAGGGCGGTGAATCAAGTTTCCGAACCTTTGACATGCATCGCATTTTTGGATATAATCTTGAACATCTCGCTTCATAGTTGGCCAATAATATCCTAGCCTGGTTGCTTTGGCCGCAAGAACCCTCCATCCTTGGTGATGCGCACAAACTCCATCATGCAATTCTTCTACTACGAGACTTCCTTCTTTCGTTGATATGCATAACAGATCTGGGAGGCAATATCCTCTCTTGTATAACTTCCCCTCCCTGATGGTGAATCGAGAGGATTTTGCAATTATCTTCTTAGCAGCATTTCTTTCTTCAGGTAGTACACCCTTGTTAAGATAGTCCGCGATTGGTGCCCTCCAATCTTCCATCTCAATTTCCTGCACTTGGTAGACTTCCTGAATAAGTCTTCGATTGTTCATTCTTTTGAGGATCACTTCTTTTCCTACTTCCTCAGGCATAACAGCTCCCAACCGAGCTAACGCGTCCGCCTGCTGATTGTCACCTTTGGGAACAGCTGTTAGGCAAAAACTTAAGAAAGCCTTTGACAATGCCCGTGCCTTTCTCTGATAATCAGGCAATAAACCAGTTTTTGCCTCATATTCTTCTGTTATTTGCCGTGTCACCACTTCTGAATCAGTGTAGACTGATACCTGCCTGGCATCTTTAACCAAAGCTATCTCTAGTCCAGCGAGCAGGGCTTCGTACTCAGCCTCGTTATTTGTAGCCTGGAAGTCCAATTTATAAGCGTAATTGTACTGCCGTTCATCAGGTGCTATTAGTGTAACCCCTGCTGCGCACCCATCTTTGTTGGCCGCACCATCTACCCTGAGCGTCCACTCACTTCTTTCTGTTTGGGCATTTAATTCGAAACTTGTTTCGCCAATAAAATCGGCTAAAACCTGAGCGAGAGCTGCTTTCTGCGGGGTATATTCTATTTCAAATTCTGTGAGTTCGACCGCCCACTTCATCATTCTTCCTGACAAGCACGGTAAGTGGAGGATTTGACGCATCGGTAGGTCCGTCATAACTCGGATAAGATGGTCCTGGAAATATGGCCTCAACCTCCTTGCCGCGAATATTAAGCACAAAATCATTTTTTCTACTGGTTCATATCGTGTCTCAGCATCTTGCAGCACACGACTGATGTAATAAACTGGGAATTTCTCTTCTCGCGTCAAGACTGCACTGATGGTGACACTTTTTACTAACAGGTATAGATGAAGGACTTCTTGTTTCTCGGGTTGATGAAGAGTAGGAAGTGATGACAGGAAAATTTTCAAACTTCCAAATGCTTCCTGTAACTCGGGAGTCCATCGTATCGGTCCATTTTTCTTGAGCAGAGCAAAGAAAGGTAATGACCTGTCCACCAGGCAGGAGCAAAAACGGCTCAAATAATTTACTACTCCATTGAAAGACTGTAACTCTTTAATCGTCTGCGGTGGTTGAAGATTCTGAATTGCCATGACTTTTTCAGGATTCACATCGATTTCTCTATGGCTAACCATAAAACCAAGGAATTTTCCGGAATCAATCCCAAACACACACTTTTCCGCGTTCAAGTTCAAACCTCCTCTTCGAAGAGAATCAAAAGTCTCCTGTAAATCTGCCGCGTGATCCTCTGCTCTCTCGCTCTTGACCACGATATCGTCAACATAAATCGATACATTCCTGCCAATTTGATTACGGAAGATTCGGTCAACCGTTCTCTGAAATGTTGCTCCAGCATTCCTGAGTCCGAAAGGCATGACGCGGTAGCAAAATATCCCCTGGTTGGTGATGAAAGTCGTAGCTTTCTTGTCTGAAGGGTTCAGGTTTATTTGATTGTATCCTGGGTAAGCATTAAGAAAACTAAGAACCTTGTTACCCGCAGTTCCATCAACGAGTTCATCTATGGACGGTAATGGGTAACTATCCTTTGGGCAGGATTTGTTAAGATCAGTGAAGTCGATGCACATCCTCCAATTCCCATTAGATTTCTTCACCAAAACCACATTTGAGAGCCAATCTGAGTCCTCTACTTCCTCTATGAAACCTGCTTCTAAAAGTTTATCCGTTTCCTCTTTTGCCGCGGCAGCTTTCTCCAGAGCCATTTTCCTCTTCTTCTGCACTATGGGTTTTGTTCCTGGACGAATTCTCAAGGTATACAAAGCTATTGCGGGTGGAACACCCAGCAGATCTCAAGGAGTCCATGCGAAAATATCTCTCGACTTTGTTATGATTTCTAAGACTCGAACTCTTTCTACTGTCTCCAGCGCCTGTCCTAAGTAGATCTTCTCCTCAGGGTTTGAGAAAGGTGTATACGTAATTCTTTCATCCGCGGTAGATATCTTTGTTTCTGAAGGTCTCACCTCTAGTTCAGCTTCTGAAAGTTCTGTCGAGTCACTGTCCCCGACCACGGATTCACAATTTTCACTAATACACATCACTTCTTTATTCTTCTTGATAGAAGTTAGGTAACAGCTTCTACTTTCTGGTTGCTGTCCGCGAACCTCACCGATTCCTCCTCCGGGTAAAGGAAACTTTCCCACAAAGTGGTAGATTGAAACTACCATCTGGAACTTATAGAGTGAGATGCGACCCAGCAAAGCATTGTATACAGTGGGAATCTTTACTACTGTGAATACAATATTTTCCACGTGTCTTTTTGGGGACGTCCCCAAAACAACTGTAAGCTTGATCGTGCCTGCTACTTATACCTCTCCTCCTGAGAACGTGATTAGTGTTCCCGAATATGGTTTCAACGATGCTGCAGATGTTCCCATTTGAGAAAATGCCTCCCATGATAGGATGTCAACTGATGACCCAGTATCAATAAATACTCTCTTTACTGTCTTGGTGGGTATTTGAGTGTGAATGACTAGGGGGTCCGAGTGCGGCATCCTTACTTCCTTAGCGTCCTTTGGGGAAAAAGAAATGTTCTCATGTTGTGCAAGAGAAATTCTTCTGCTTGACGCGGACGGTGGCTGTCTTCATTCTCTTTCGTAATTTCTTTTTTCCTGTCTACTGGACCCAGCCATGGAAAAACCCCCTGCGAGGGTATTGATGAAGCCCTCAGGTTCTGGTATTTGGCCTGCCTCTGGCTTTTGAGCTTCTCTCTGATTGACAGATCTCTGGACTGCAGGCGTATAGTTGTACCTACCTCCGCGTCCCCTTCTCCCTCTCCCTCTTCCCCGGTTATGGAAAGGGAGATCTCTATGTTGATCCGGTTGCCTGAAAAATCATTCATGTGGATTACGAGATTTGTCAAACCTGGGGCTTCGGTCCTCCCAACGTGGCCTCTGGTCAGGTCGATACTCCCTTCTTGGTGGAGACCTCATGTCCCGATTTCCATATTGGTTTTCTCTCAGATGATAGGAACGCAGGTGATCTTCCTTTTTGCGAGATCCCTGTCTTCTTTCTAAATTCATATGCACTTCATCGTGGCGGGGACGAAAATCTATCGCTTCTGAATGATGCCTGGGCGGCTTAGCCTTTTCTTTTCTGAATTTTCCAGTAAGCTTCCCAAAGAGACCTGGATTCCCTGTATTCGCCTTAGAGCTGGACGCGGCTGCTTCTTCTGCCTCAATCTGCCTTGACACCCACTCTCTTAAGTCATCGCAACTAGTTGGCTTCTTCCGAAACAGATATGTCTTGAAGTCTCCCTCTGCTAAATTACCCATGAGTATGATAATCGCTGATTCATGATTAAAGTTGGGGATCTGAACTACCATGCTGTTAAATCGAGTGAAGAAGTGTCCCAAGGATTCCCCAGCTCCTTGCCTAATGGAATTCAGGTCGAGCATGGTCTTCTTTCTCGATCGCGCACTTCCGAAATGGGACGTGAAGATATGGGACATCTGAGTAAAATTGGTTACAGACCCTTTTGGAAAGTTTGTGAACCAGGTGAGTGCGATCTTTGTTAAGGTTGAAGGGAATGTTCTACACAACATGGCATCATTATACTCGTTTATTCCCATAGCAGTTGCAAAGTGGCAAAGATGATCTTCAGGATCAGTCGTTCCATCATATTTCATGAGATTCACATCTCTCCATCGTTTTGCTACTGTCGCGGAACAAATTTCCTGGGTAAACACCGATGGAAAACCTCCTGGTGCGTTTTCATTTCTTTTTTCCGCTGAGTCGGATTTTGTAGAGGTGGAAACATCTGTTGACTTTTCCCCGCGTTGATGTTTATTCTCTCGGTGCCAGTGATCATTCTGCCATGTCTGGCGCGGTATTTCCTGATTCTGAAAGCCATAGTTCCAGTTGCTGGGATTATCGTACGCAGTGTTACGTCTATCAAAATTTCCATACTGCTCTTCCTGTCGATAATTTCCTTGTTGACGCGGATTCTGCCCCACTGATCATAATAAAAGTATTGAGACTGCTCCTGCTGAAAAGGGTTAGGCTGCTCGTGACGTGCTTCATAATACCAGAAGTTCTGTGGTATGAATTCTCCATCCAGTCCATACTGATTGCCATAATGATGTGGAGGGGTACCGAGGTGCTGATCTCCCATTTCACCATCTGGATTTGGTGGTGGTGTCAACGGGATATACATGTTGGAGGCCTCCTGGTCCTGGTGAACCCCTTGACTCATGTCCTGAGTTGGATTGTTCTGGATATCACTCATCTTCTTAATGTCGTGAATCTGTCATTGATCAAAAGTTTAATTTTACATATAAAAATTTGTATTTCTAAGTTCAGACGCGGACCCTAACTTTTTAAAAGGTTTGAGGGTTTTTGTCTGTCTCTATCAAAAAGGAAACCCCTTAGTGTGAGGGGGTTCCCACAGACGGCGCCAGTGAAAAAGTCCCAATCTCTCAAGGCCACCATTTTTAGTGGTGGGGCCCGGGAATCTACCTGGTGAAGTGATCAATCTTCCCAACGGGCTTACCTGACCCGCATCGAAATAATCGACGCGGCCCAACCTGTGCCGCGGGAAGTAACCTAACCACTATTCTGAAAGGTGATTCCCTTATCGAGTTTTTTCTGGACAATTCGGAAAATTGGTTCGCTTACCAGTCGTTGTTGAATATCTTGAGGATTAACAACAACATTTATTTTCCTTAATAGAAAATTACACTAAGGACAAACAAGATCTGTATCCGCGGAGTAGGTCCTGTGAACGGTTCTGATTTTACTACGAAATAGGTTCTTTTTCACGCGTACGAATTCTTCTCCTAGTTCTTCTTTATTCTTGAGTTCACTAGGCCAGGATCCGCCTTCTTTTCTCCTCCTTTCCGAAAAAGTCCCCCATCTTTGGTGAGGTTTCTCATTTTTATAGGTCTTGGCTGGTCTGGTACGTTGTGCCACGTGGTGTTCGCCATTCGACATGTGTTCTACTCATGGGGGGTGGGCATGCCGCCACGTGCCCATTCTCTACTATCCGCGGACGATTGTTCATGAGTCAGCTCTTGGATAATTATCCGCGGACAGAATTTGGGATAATGTTATTTCCTTTTTCATTAACTGATTGATGTTCCTTACTCTGCTATTTTTATATCTATACAGATGTTTTTAATATTGCTTTAGTCATTGAGTAACCTTGTCGAGATCGACCAATACCCTGATGCCATGTCCGGAGTCGAGGAGTTGTGCCAAGTCGAGAAGTCGAGGACGCAGAAGCCGAGCACCATTCTACTCGATCTCGAGGACACAACTCAATCTCGAGGACCCCAGAGCACATGCCCGAGCTTGATCGAGCAGCAGCAACCTGAGACGTCCAGCCGAGCCATAGTCGACAACAATGTTACTTGATCTCGAGTAGTCCTACTCGATCTCGAGGAAACCGTGTCCGGGAGCGCGTTACGCGATTTTGCTGTTCTACTCGGTTTGGGGTTGCTTGGAGCCGAAGATTGCCGAGATCTATCCGAAAATATCAAGTTCTATCTATGGAGAAGACCTACCTACACACGGAAGATATTTTGCTACTTTTAGATATAATTTCCCTTTTGGATTTAATTCTTTTATTGCATTTATTTATCTTTAAACCTTTAGATAATTAGATTTAGATAGACTTTCTTACCTAGAATAGCTAGGGAATGAAGGCTATAAATAAATCCTTAGGGGCTGATTTTCATTCATTCAATTTCAGTCAGAAATAGTTAGTTACACATAGAGAGAAGAGATTGTAAGTTTGAGTTTATTTAATGCAATTTAGTTCTCTTTCATCAAAGATGTCTGCTATTGCGATGAAGAGCGAGTATTCCACCCACTTCTGGGGCTGGGGTGAGCCCAACGGTGGCCATCTGAGGTGATGCGATAAAGGTACAATCTTGTTATGTAATTCGTCTTCTATCCCTATGAGCATGATTCTTTTGCGAGAGTTGAAGGTGATCCTTGTTTGTGTTATTGAAGCGAAAGTGATCTTAATCCAACTTGGATTAATAGTGTGAAAAGGGTTAGAAACAATTAGGGTTTATGCGAAAGCCTCTATATGCCTATTTGTTAGTAACAAAAGTTATTTTGATGAAAAGCATGATCTTTTATGCCTTTATGTGTTACTTTGCGTGGTTATCGTTGTGGTGTTGATACCCTGGCTTTGGAAGTTCTTTATATATTGGTTTATTTCTGTCGAAATCTGAGATTCTGTGTTCGAAATTTGCCTTTACAGTTTTTGTTTCTTTGTCGAGATAGAGCAGTGCTTGTCGAGATCGAGTAGGCCCTTTGTCGATCTCGAGTAGGGTCTTGTCTAGGTCGAGTTGAGTTTCTGCTTCCTGTCGTCGATTTATAGTTTCTGTTTATGCTGTCCTTTGTCGATCTCGAGTTGCTGTTGTCGAGATCGAGTAAGTTGCTGCCTTTGTTTTATTTCTTGCTTTCGTTTGTCTTTCTTTCTTTGTTTCTTATTTCCTCTGTTTCTCTCTTTTCTGCTTGCTTTTCTGTGAGATTTATAGCTGCCTAGGATCCGCTGACACGCTTCCTCGTGGATTCGATCCTGACTTTCCACTACTGCATTGGAGGAAGTCTTGTAATTATTTGCGTGGGCCTAAATCTGGTTTGATCTATTTCATTATATTTCATACTTGATGTCCTCCTCACAACAAATTGGCGTCGTTGTCGGGGAAGCTATCATTCGCGCCTTAGGTAGTCAGTTCTCACTTTTTCTTTGAGTTACTTTACAGGTGTATGCGCCGTTCTGGTCAACCACCTGAGTTTGACGGCTTAGACGAACCAGAGCGCCTTCTACACATCAGAGCTAAACTACAAAGAGCCATGGCAGCTGCAGAGACACTGGAACAGCTGATCGAAAAGATCACGAGGGATCTAGCCGCCAGGGATGCTGATCTCGCCACTGAGAGAGCAGGCAGGCAACAGGAAGCCGAGCGTGCGAGGCAAGCAGAAGCTGAGCTTTCCCTATACCCAACCACTTCAGAGGATTATATGCACCCGACTCTCGTCGTGCCTGAATCGGCCATTCTAATCCCTGAAAACAACTATGAAATTCGCACTCAATTCCTTATTGAAATTAGAAATCATGCTTTTCATGGTAGATTTAATGAATGCCCTTTGCGCCATATTACCAACTTTGCTGACATGTGTCGTACTCTTTCTGAAGGTACCACCTTGGAGTACATCATGATGAAAGCTTTTCGTTGGTCTCTAGCTGGTCCTGCACTGAAATGGATGGAAGGGCTGAAACCACGATCTCTCACAACATGGGCTCAAGTGAAGCAGGAATTTCTGAACAAGTTCTTTTCTCCTGCCAAGACAGCACTCCTGCGCCAAAAGATCACATCTTTCAAACAGTAGCCTGGAGAAACACTAGCAAAGGCATGGGAACGCTATAAGGATCTACTGCGATCCTGCCCTACACATGGACAGCAACCCTGCGTAGTTCAAGAGATCTTCTTCAATTCTCTGGACTTGGCTGCAAAGGACAGAATCAACACATATACTCACTATGAGTATCTAACAATGCCGCCTCCTGACGCATGGGCTACTCTAGACAAGCTGACCAACTATGATAACAAGTATGGGACTCCAGTCAACTATGAGGAGAACTCCTACGCCAGGCCAACATATGAGCCTCCTGATCCATGCCCCTATATGAGCCCCCTAAGGAGATCGATCCAGATGTTAGGGAGCAGTACTACAGAGATCAGAATAAGAAGCTCCTCAAACAAGTAAAGTATCTTTTCGTCAACCAGCCTTGTATTGAATGCGGATCACAGAGGCACACCACTACTGAGTGCCCACACACAGAGCAAATCAGGTTGGCAGAATACCATGAAGAGGCAGCTTATGCAGGGGGTCCCAATCGCTACATGGGGGACCAAAGGTTTCAGCAATCGCAATGGAACCAAGGTGCCCCTAGGAACCCCCCGCCCTACAGAGCTCCAGGACATCCGAAAAGAGACCAGAAAAAGGATGATCTACAGACTGTTTTAGAGGAAATAAGGAGAAATCATACAGAAACCAGGCAATCCTTCAACTCAGTCTATACTCAGATTCAGGGCGTCAACTCTAGGCTTGGGGAGATTGATATATGGCGGAAAAGAGTTGATACACAGATTGGTCAGCCAGCAGCAGGAGTCCCCAGACAGACAGGGTCACTCCCAGGTTCTTCAGAACCTAATCCCAAGGGAAAGACTGGACATATCGCTGCTGTAAAACTCAGAAGCGGCCATCAACTGCAAGAGCCAGAGGTCGGAAAGCAGCAGAACAAAGGAGAACAGCAAGTCGACCAGCAGCAAGTCGACATCGACAAGCACCTGGTCGATCTCGAGGAGGGGCAAATCGATCTCGAGGAAACATTAGGCCAGCCTTCGTCTGCACAGCACAACAACTCGACACTACCCAATCTGGTCGAAATCGAGGAAGGTGTGGTCGAGATCGAGGAAGAGCAACCCAAGATCGAGAAAGCTGCTACACCTCCGACATCTGTTCTGGCTCCGAATCAGAAAAAGAAGCTGCCTTTCCCCACAAAATCTCCAAAGGACCCGGCAGAAAAGAAATTTTAGCGCTTCATCAAGATGCTTCAGAAGCTCAACGTCACCATCCCCTTCACAGAAGCTCTCAATGAAATGCCATCCAATGTCAAGTTCCTGAAGGAGATTCTGAGCAAAAAGCGATCAATGGCTGAGATTACAGAGGAATGCAGCCATTTGGACATACTTGAGAAGAGGCCAGATCCAGGTAAGTTTGCTATAACCATTGGATTTGGTCCATACCAAATTAATGCTTTATGTGATCTTGGAGCTAGTGTGAGTATAATGCCTTAGAGCCTGTGGATGCTAGACTTTACATGGCCAACAACACAGTGGTCATTCCAACAGGCATGGTGGACAATGTGCCAGTACAAGTAGGTAAATTCTTTGTCCCTGCTGATTTCCTAGTTGTTCATATGCAAGAAAACCCTGCTTGTCCAATTATTCTAGGAAGACCCTTCTTGGCGACGGTGGATGCCAACATAAGCGTGAGGAAAGGAGTGCTCACTTTCAACATCAGCGATGAGGTAATTGAGTATTCCTTTAATAAAACTGAATGGCATACAAGTCCAATGGAAGAGGTAAAATCTATCTCAGCTGGCTACATCACCTGCAGGGAACCCAAGGTAAGAAATATGACCCCTGAGGAGCTGGAAAAGAGGGACATGGAGGCCTAGGTGGAGGAGATCATGGCAATCCTAAAGGAAGACACAGAAAACCCACTCGACTTAGACCAATGTACGTCGTTATGGACTAACTATTTTTCGGATGCCTTGACAGGAACCAAGTATGGGGTCAAAATCGACCAAGATTCCTCGATATCGAGGACCGTGGTCGATCTCGACCAAAACCAGAAACCTCCACCAGCACCAGCATCGTCGAGCAGCCAGAATGAAGCACCAGGCTTCTCGAGACAAGCTCACCTATTCGAGATCGACTAGAACCTCGCTGCCTCGGCTTCGCCTTCCTCGACGCTGACTCCACCAGACGGCCAAGACTACTCGAGATCGACTAGGCTTGTTGATGTCGACCACCACCTTGCTGGCCCAGCTCCTGCTTCCTCGACGCTGAAGCCACCTAAAGCTGGACCGTCCTCGAGATCGACCAGTATAATCGAGATCGACCATGCTTTCCCAGCTCCTAGATCCTCGAGCAGCTCACCACCAGAACCTGACAAGTCGTCGAGATCGAGTACCCCTACTCGAGATCGACCAAACACTGTGGTCCCCGATTCCGTCTCTGCGAAGGTAAGCCAAGGTATGGATCTTTCTTCTCCTATTTCCATTAAAGATCTATCTATACATGGGAGAGGTTTGCCTTGGTATGTGCTCTTATGTAGGATTTCCAATGATGAGCCTAAAGAGTATGAAGTTGGAGACAAACTCTATGTCTCTAAATCAAATGATCATTGGTTTCCTAACAAATTCAACAAGAAGAGGATGGGACCTTTTGTGGTGAGCAAGATCCATTTTGGAGGATTACAACTGATGGACAAGAATGGAGTCCTATTTGAGGCCCAAGCTACATGGGCCCTGCAAATGCCACATTGAGCTTAATGAAGAAGTCGGCCTAGCGACTATAAAATCTAGAGCTTGTACATAGACATTTACTTTTGGACATTGTTGCTTTCTGTTTGTTTTTGGTTTAAACTTTTTAGTTTTTCTATTGTGGGTATATGTCTTCTACACTTTTCAGGTCCATGGATAGAAGCAAGCTATAATCAGACTCGGCCCAGGCATTCTTTCATTCGATATAAAGAAGATCTGCACACCTGTCTAGTGAGTTTCTTTCTTTACCCTTGTTTTTATACAGTGAGAACACTGTAATGTTTAAGTATGGGGTGGGGGAAGGGCTTACTTTGTGCATATTAGATTTTATTTGACATTATGTGTGCAATTTTTTAAGGTTTATTTTTTTTATTGCTTATACATGGCTATTTTGGAATTCATTATTGATCTATGTGCTTATATGCATGTTTTCCAAAATTTGAAGAAAAATGACCCCCATTGAAATTTTTAAATTGAATAATGTCATGGAAGCTTTAATTGAACTCAACGATGCAAAATTGGATTCATTAGAGATATAGCATGAAATTGCCTAGTAAAGGGAAGTCACAATGAAATGCATATTTTCTTAGAAAACCATGAAAGGAGGTAAAATTTGAAGTTGCTTTTGACATGTTGCATGATAAAAAGATGGAGGACTTTATATTACCATATAATGCTCATTGTTATATCCTAGCCTTACCTATGCTTATGCATCACAAAAGCCATATATATGCCTTATTTCATATTATACTCCACATGTTCTAAATATTGCCCATTCTTTACCTTATTTCCTATCCGGGGATTATGTTGAGAATGATGTTACATTTTGGAGATTATCATATGGTGTTT
This sequence comes from Persicaria maculosa, assembly GCA_963922045.1. NCBI lineage: Eukaryota > Viridiplantae > Streptophyta > Magnoliopsida > Caryophyllales > Polygonaceae > Persicaria > Persicaria maculosa. The sequence continues at coordinate 10,188,908 of OY998256.1, read as the reverse complement.
GTGTTGTTATATATCATATATGGAGCTTGGAAGGAAATTGTTTGAAATTATGGAAAATTTAATGAGTAAAAGAAAATCCAATCACCTCAGGAGATAAAGGTAGATTGACCCTGCTCGCTGAGATAATAGTTTGGCGAGATGGGACACACAGGTGAGGAGTCTAAAGCACTAAGTATCCGGGGCCATTCATGACACCCATGTTTGCGACTCGCGAGAAGGCAGTGCTGAGGTTAGAGAGGTAAAAGTATTATTATTGATAAAAGCATTATGAAAGGTGATGAATCTTATGGAGAAGGAATGTGGAAATTCAGTTTGGAAATACTCCATTTCCCCGGATCATTAGCACCACATTGCCAAAAATTGCCCACCTTTAGCCTTTTACCAATCTACTCATTCATGAGCTAAATTAAAGTCCTCTTGATTATTGTTGCTTTGTCACATATGAATTGTTTTGCATAACCCTCCTTTTGTGAGTAGATGTTGCTTTTTAATTGCACATGTATGGATTCGTGACATTAGTACCTTTTCGAGGATGGTAAATGATTGCAGGTTTATATAAGAATGAATCCAATATGTTGAGAGTTTTGATTTCTTCCCCTGAATGACAAATAAAGGTATTGCTTGAGGACAAGCAAGCTTAAGTATGGGGTGTTTGTTGTGAGCCTAATTCGCCATGTTTTACAGTTACTTTTATATCGATTTCTGCATACATTTCATACATTTGGGTTAGAATAATACAGAATCTGTGTAGTTTACACTTATTTGCAATATATGGAGGTCTACACAAGTTTTTGTTATATTTCGCAGAAATCGGACGCATTTTGGAGCTTAAAGGAAAGCCATGGAGAAGCTCAGAATGGTGCAGCTGGAGAAAAGGCCATTTTTCGGCATTTATCATTCTGAATCAAGCTTTGATGTCTTCATGAGAGTTGTAGTCCTCGGAAAGAGCTTTCCAACGCATGGTCATATGCGTCAATCCGACGAACGAGGACTCAGGAAAGTGCGTTTTAAGAACAGAGCAGAAAGCTGAGAGATTTACTCGATCTCGAGTTCCTTTACTCGATCTCGACAAAAGATGTCCGAGCACACCTAGTCGAGCAGAGCTGATCGAGGAAACTGAGTCAGAGACAACCCGACTCCCGGAAGTCTTACTCGATCACGATTCACGAGTAACCTTGTCGAGATCGACCAATACCCTGATGCCATGTCCGGAGTCGAGGAGCTGTGCCAAGTCGAGAAGTCGAGGACGCAGAAGCCGAGCACCACTCTACTCGATCTCGAGGACACAACTCGATCTCGAGGACCCCAGAGCATATGTCCGAGCTTGATCGAGCAGCAGCAACCCGAGACGTCCAGCCGAGCCATGGTCGACGACAATGTTACTCGATCTCGAGTAGTCCTACTCGATCTCGAGGAAACCGTGTCCGGGAGCGCGTTACGCGGTTTTGCTGTTCTACTCGGTTTGGGGTTGCTTGGAGCCGAAGATCGCCAAGATCTATCCGAAAATATCAAGTTCTATCTATGGAGAAGACCTACCTACACATGGAAGATATTTTGCTACTTTTAGATATAATTTCCCTTTTGGATTTAATTCCTTTATTGCATTTATTTATCTTTATACCTTTAGATAATTAGATTTAGATTTAGATAGACTTTCTTACCTAGAATAGGTAGGGAATGAAGGCTATAAATAAATCCTCAGGAGCTGATTTTCATTCATTCAATTTCAGTCAGAATCAGTTAGTTACACATAGAGAGAAGAGATTGTAAGTTTGAGTTTATTTAATACAATTTAGTTTTTTTCATCAAAGATGTCTGCTATTGCGATGAAGAGCGAGTAGTCCACCCACTTCTAGGGCTGGGGTGAGCCCGACGGTGGCCATGTGAGGTGATGCGGTAAAGGTACAATCTTGTTATGCAATTCGTCTTCTATCCCTATGAGCATGATTCTTTTGCGAGAGTTGAAGGTGATCCTTGTTTGTGTTATTGAAGCGAAAGTGATCTTAATGCAACTTGGATTAATTATGTGAAAATGGTTAGAAATAATTAGGGTTTATGCGAAAGCCTCTATATGCCTATTTGTTAGTAACGAAAGTTATTTTGATGAAAAGCATGATCTTTTATCCCTTTATGTGTTACTTTGCATGGTTATCGTTGTGGTGTTGATACCCTGGCTTTGGAAGTTCTTTATATATTGGTTTATTTCTGTCGAAATCTGAGATTCTGTGTTCGAAATTTGCCTTTACAGTTTCTGTTTCTTTGTCGAGATAGAGCAGTGCTTGTCGAGACCGAGTAGGCCCTTTGTCGATCTCGAGTAGGGTCTTGTCTAGGTCGAGTTGAGTTTCTGCTTCCTGTCGTCGATTTTTAGTTTCTATTTCTGCTGTCCTTTGTCGATCTCGAGTTGCTGTTGTCGAGATCGAGTAAGTTGCTGCCTTTGTTTTATTTCTTGCTTTCGTTTGTCTTTCTTTCTTTGTTTCTTTGTTCCTCTGTTTTTGTCTTTTCTGCTTGCTTTTCTGTGAGATTTACAGCTGCCTAGGATCTGTTGACACGCTTCCTCGTGGATTCGATCCTGACTTTCCACTACTGCATTGGAGGAAGTCTTGTAATTATTTGCGTGGGCCTAAATCTGGTTTGATCTATTTCATTATATTTCATACTTGATGTCCTCCTCACAACATTGAGGCTTGTTGTTCCTTTGTTACTTGAGACTTGTTGGCATGTTTATGTTTATGCTAGACGGTTATGTGATGGTTTGTGACTATGATATGATGTGGGACTTGCCATGTGTGAGATGACTGATGGTATTGTGTTTGTGTAAGAGTTGATGAGACTTTTGGTTATGGTACTTGTTGAGTTGTGAATGGTATTGCATGATCTGGAAACTAGGAAGAGAATATGGGATTAGCCCTTAGAGGTGAATGATTCCACCTCCGAGCTTCTGAATTTGATTGATTGTTATGCGGGAAACTGATTGGGTTGTTAAAAGATTTTGACGAAATCTTGATTTGAAATGATTTGACTGGTTTTGGTGTAAAGTTACTTTGATTAAACGTTGGATTTGAAGAGTTGAACGGTTTTGAAAAAGGATTAGCTTTGATTTGTAAGGAATAAACATTACCGAGTGTTTCAACGATTTTGAGGCCAATCTTTTTCAATTGCGGAATCCCCTTTGAAACTTTTCAAACCCGGGCAACTCTATGATACTTCACGAAGTGGATACAAGCATTTTATGGGGGCGCTTGTAGGGTGCTTGCTAAGACCTAGTGATGACATTGTAGAACTTTTAGAGTTGTGGTACTTCCAAAAAGTCGAAGCGAGGATGTGATAGGTGCGCTTATTGCATACTTGTCAAGGCCAATTGGAGATGTCACGATCGTGACTAGGATGTTGTGAGAATCCCGGAAGACGCAACCGAGGTGATTACAAGATCCTTAGACATGGTCCTTGGACTCATCAATTTCAAACTTCATCCCCTACTTTGCTTTGGTTTTAGTCTCGGGGACGAGACTTGTTTTTAGAGGTGGATGATGCAAAGGCTCGGATTTTAAAACCCTAATTTTCGGAAAGAAGAAATTAAAAATGAATTTAAATCAAATTTAATTCGAATATTGCAAGGAAAACTCGTCTTTAAATTACTAAATCGAAATTGAAACTCTTAAAACGTTATTTTGACAGAGTCAGAGTAAGATTGTGAGAGCGGGTTCCGGGTTTTATTATCGGGTATTTCAAATGTAGTTTTGGTACAAAATGTGTCTTGTTCCTCTCCCCCTTTTTTATCAGCAATGTAGGCTAGTAACCTTTCTTGTCTTCTTCCCATGCCTTCCACCTCGTTTGGGCAATTGGTCAATACACCTCCCTCCCATGCCCTAATCAATCTCTCAGTCTGAATTCAGAACCCCCACATACCCCATACCTCTTTCATTCAAACAAATCCACAAAATGTCAAAACCCCAAGCCTTATCCTCTCTTTCCTTCTCCCCTTGCTGAGAGCTCTAACTCCCCAAGAGCCCTCCTCTGGGTTGCTCCACGCCACCACCAACAGATTCCTCCCGCCACAACTGTGCCACCTCCAGCTCCATGTTCTCCTCTTTCTCCCGCTGTTTTGCCGAGAGCCAGATCCAAGGCCACCACTCTGTCTTCCTCCTCCCTTTCGAAGTCAGCAGTTGCCGAGCACCCCTTGCGAGCACTCGCAGGCGCTGTTCCGAGCACCCACAGCCTTCACCTCCTCTTTCTCCCTGGACGAGCAGCAGAAGTTGATACCAGCACCACCTCCCTTCCTCTGGCACCGACGAAACCAGGAGAACCGCCCCGGTGAGCCCGAAGGCCGAGAGTGAGCCCGTCGTCGTCGTCATCCCTCTATTTCGGTTAGACTCGGTGAGACCCTGGTTCTCTTCTCTTTCACCTCCTGTTAGCGCAAAGGCGAACCTTTAACCCCCTTTCACTCTCCCTAGGCCACCTCCGATGAGATCCCGTCTTCGGCGAAGCGAGTCGAGGCGATTCGAGCGTTGTTTTCAGCGAAACAAACACCTTGGTGAGCACTCCCTCGTCTCCCTCCTCCTTGTCGTTTTTTTTCTGATGCCTGGTGTCTGTTTGAGTGGTCGGAACTCAGCTGCTCCTCTTCCTCTTTCTTTCCCCTCCATTATCGAACAGATCTGTTTGGGAAGATAGTGAATAGTAACTTAGGTCTGGTTTTGTTCCTTTCTTTGCTTGACCGGTTTTTTTTTTTCTTTATGAGAGTTGGGTTTAGATGTCCCTTGGATCCGGATTTCAAAAGAGGTTTGGGCCTATATACTCCTTGGGCTTATTTTTGGGAAAATTGTGATAGAATGAAAACAATGTTTTACAACTTACTTAGATTGATATTATTTGAAAACCTAATTATTAAATAGTTGGGAAATTTTGTATTAATGGATGTTGTTTTAAAAATGTGGCTTATAAAGATGGATTTACTTGGTGTTTATTTTAGATAGATATTGTTGAACTAATTAAAGAGATTTTCAACTCTTCGAAATCATTTCTTTAAGGATTTGTGTTGGAAAAGCAAAATGCCGGAATCATTTCTATAACATGATTTTGAGAGATTAGTTTTAAGGTTTAAATGTTTAATGTCGAGATTCTCTATCTTGCTTTGATGATGTTGGTTTTTAGAAGGAAGTTTGGAAAATATGGTTGGTATGATTTTAACAATGGTGTTGATTGGAAGTAAATGGTTTTGGTCGATATTGATTGTATCGGAAGGGTTTTGAAAATGGTTTTACCTTCGATTAGTTTTGAGGTTGTTGAGAATTTGGGTTCGTGTGTATGAATGTTGGTTCGGTGGCTTATGAAAATGGCTTGATGATAGGTGTGTGTTGCTTTTGGATTGCTTTGGACTTGCATTAGGCCCTTTCTGTGTTATCTTGCTGTTCTGCATCTTCAGGTAAGTTCCCTAGGGGGCTTACTCAGGTTGGACATTCATGCCTGTTGTTGCATTTTATGTTAGGTGTTGCATATGCATAAAAGCATGCCATGCAGTATCCTGTTTAGGTTGCACTAATTGAATGAGAATCTACTTACTTTATGCGTTTGAAACAGAACGGCCGTTATCTGTGATAGTCCTAGAGTCTTTCCTAGGGTCATAGGGTAGCCCAGCCTCATCGGGTATCCTGAGTCAATCGAGTCATGAACTTCCTTATATTATGAGATGCCTGCGGGCTTTATTGTGGAGCGGGTTAGGTATGCGTGCCACCCGATTATGATGGAATGCATTCACGAGCTGGCCAGTCTCCGCCCTATCGGAAGGGGGTGGAGGTAGGAGAGGGATATGCCACTTGGCATTGTCTTGGGCCCTTTACAGTATTTTTACACATTATTATAACTATGAGCATGCTAGTGTGTTTGACTTTCGTACTGCATTAGAGCATCTTTATTAGGTATACCACATACTATGTGGCCTCAGCGAGGACTGTCGGTCCCTCTCCTACCTCTGCACCCCTTCCCGTTAGTGCAGAGACTGGCCAGTTCGGGCTATAGCATAGCAATTTCCTCATGGTGGTGCACAAACCACGGCATCATCATATCATATCATCTCATCGATTGCCCGATGGTGCTGGGCTATCATATCATGCTCATATCGACTCGATTGACTCAGGGCACCCGATGAGACTGGGCTACCCTATGACCCTAGTAAAGACTCTAGGACTATCACAGATAACGGTCGTTCTGTTTCAAACGCATAAAGTAAGCAGATGCTCATTCAATTAGTGCAACCTAAACAGGATACTACATGACATGCTTTTATGCATATGCAACACCTAGCATAAAATACAACAACATGCATGAATGTCCAACCTGAGTAAGCCCCCTAGGGAACTTACCTGAAGATGCATAACAGCAAGATAACACAAGCAAGGGCCCAAATGCAAGTCCAAAGCAATCCAAAAGCAATACACACCTATCATCAAACCATTTTCATAAGCTATCGATCCATCATTCATACACACGAACCCAAGTCCTCAACATACTCAAAATCAACTGATAGTAAAACTATTTTTCAAAACCTTTCCGATATAATCAACATCAACCAAAATCATTTCATTTCCAATCAAACCCATTGATAAATCTTACCAACAATATTTTCAAACTCATTTCCCGAAGTTTTCCAAACTCTTAAATATCAAGTTAAGTCAACTCATTTTCAAAACAATTTCAAATTATGCTTGTCCAAATCAAGAGGAAATATCAATTCTCTAAGTCAACCCCAAATCTTGTTTTTATCAAAATATTCCGGCATTTTGGTTTTTCAATATAAATCCATAAAGGACATTTCCGAAAACTTGAAAACTCCCTTTAAATAATCTACCAAACGATACTTAACTAAATAAAATATCAAAATGAAATTCTCTTCGCAAATCCCAATTATAAATCCAAGCCAATAAATCATTTTACAAATTCCTAAAATCCCATTTCTAAACAACATTTAATAACATACTCCAAATAATATCTAACATAATAAATCACCAAATTACTTTACCATTTTTCTAAAATAATATATTAAAACATCACAAAATACATATTCCAAATATTATTACGTTTATAACAATTTCTAAAATCTCACATTAAAACATTTTATAATAACGTCATATATAAACAATCGGATTAGTACTATTTTTAAAACACATATACAATATATAATGTGACATTTAACAAAATAACATAAAAGCAACAACAATTTATCGCAATGAAAATAGGCCCAAAGCTCAAATCCGGAAGGCTGATCCAACCCGCCCAAGAAAGCCCAACCCGGAAGGAAACCCCAAAGCCGAGCCCAGTAAAAGAAAAAGAGGAAGGAGGACCCGGATTCTCCTCAAATCTGAAACCCGTTTAAAATGATATAACCCTTGTAGAGACACCCGGGTCAGGCCCAAAACCAAGCCCAAACCCATGAAAGAAATAAGAGGTCTGTCTCTCTCAAAACACAAGAACGGACAGAGATACAGAGCGGCGTCGGAAAATGGAAGGGGAAGAAGGGGAACCAGGCTCGTCGGCAACCATTGTTTCCGACCCATTACTCACCTAGTCTGATCGACTCTCAATTCCGACCCAACCCAAGGAAAGAGCTAAGCGCGAGTGAAGGAGGGAGAAGGTTAGAGAGGTTACCACTGTTGAAGGTCTCGTCGGGAAACAGGTCGCCGTGTGCGATTCGGCGTCGGAGAGGGTGGAATCGGCCTTCTCCTGGCCTAAGAAGGTGTAAGGATGAGTAAAGGTGGTGCTTTGCTAGACATTACAAGGAAAGGATGGGAATACAATCTCACCGATCGAAACCGAAGAAAATCAGGGGAGGAGAAGACTTGGCGGCGGCGATGGAGGCTCCTCGGTAGCTCGGTAGAGGAGGTACTGTCGGCTCCTGGTTGGCGCGCTTGGCTCGACGGCGTCGGTGCGGCTCGGAGCTTCCACTGGCTCGGACGGACGTCAGAGGATGAGGTGGTGTTAGGCGCTTTGGGGCTTCAAACGCGGAGAGCAGGGTGCTCCAGTTGATGCTCGGCGGAGTGAACAGAGAAGGATGGAGGAGGGAGGTGGTTATGGTGGGACTTGAATCCACAAGGAGGGAAAGAAAGGGAGTTGAGATAAGAGAAAAGTTTGGAGCTTTGGCATGGGATTGTGTTTGTGTGGGTGAACTTGTGGTTTGGAATCAAAATAAGAGGAAGGCTGTAGTAAAGCCTGAAATGGTGTGGGTTAGCACCTGCAGCAATACAGACCATTGATCTTGACTTTTTCCCAATTTGGTGAAGCTTAAATGGTGAGGAAGGGAGTAGGAGTGTTTGATGTCTAACCACAAATGGAAGGGAGGAAGGTCACATGTTTTTAGATCAACAAAAGGGAACATTGGGGCTGAAAATTTCGCTTTCAAAGGGAGAAGAAAAGGACGATTTGTGTGATGTGGTTCCCAATTCATATTCAAAAATTGACCGGAATCCGCTTTAAGGATCTTAAAATACAATTTTTAGGTGAAGACGACGATTTTCAAATATATAAAATTTTCAACTTAAATCCATTTTATTTTATTTATTTCTAAATTATTATTTTTAAAAAATAAAACTAGGGTCTTTACATCATCCACCTCTAAAAATAAGTCTCGTCCCCGAGACTAAAATCATTTCCAAAATCAGAGGAGGAAGTTTTAAAATGCAAGTCCAAGGACCATGTCCAAGGATCTTGTAGTCATCTCGGTTGCGTCTTCCCGGATTCTCACAACATCCTAGTCACAGTCGTGACATCTCCAATTGGTCTTGACAAGTATGCAATAAGCGCCCCTATCACATCCCCGCTTCGACTTTTCGGAAGTAGCACAACTCTAAAAGTTCTACAATATCATCACTAGGTCTTAGCAAGCACCCTACAAGCGCCCTCATAAAATGCTTGTATCCACTTCGTAAAGTATTATAGAGTTGCCCGGGTTTGAAAAGTTTCAAAAGGGATTCCGTAATTGAAAAAGATTGACCTTAAAATCGTTGAAACTTTCGATAAGGTTGGTATCTGAAACTCCAAGTAGGTCCTTTTCAAAATTGCTCAAAACCTTCAAATTCGACGTTAGTCAAGCAACTTCACATCAAGACAAGCCAAATCCTTTCAAATCAAGATTTCGTCAAAATCTCCCGAAAAACCAATTCGGTTTCCTGCATATCAATCAACCGAGCTCAGAAGCCCGGAGGTGGAATCATCCATCTCTAAGGGCTAATCCCATATTCTCTTCCTAGTTTCCAAAATCAAATCAATCGATCAGTCTCAATTCAAGCAAGATTCACAAGCCATAAGCAATGCATAACTACATAACCAATCGATCCTCAACAAGTACATCATACGACAAGTCTCAAACATATTCCAACACAATGCCACAAGGCCACATCAACATTTCCACATCACACTAAAGGTCATAATATGCATCTATGCCAAAATAATAGCACATATCCTGATATCACACCAAAGTCATAAGAGGTACATCGTCATCATAGAGTCAATGAATCAAAACTCATTATCAACACATCAACACAACAAGTCATGCTATTAAGGTTCTGCAAAAGGGGAGGTCAAGCAATATATCAGTCATTGAATGTTAGCATATTCACCAAACATCATCTTAAGTCATCACAATGCCATATAACGATCATTTAGAAATCTGGTATCATTACCTCATGTATACAAATCATATTCATCCTCAAAGTCATGTGCATCATTTGACATAATCAATAATCATGCTTGTCAACCATATAGTACAACATCATGCTTACAACCACATAATAAAGCATCATACTTCCACATAATAACACATCATTATCTCATAGTTCATATATCATATCACCACACATCCTAACATGCTTCTAAAACAACATAACATGATTAACAATGCATCAATATATCATGATGACGTTTGTCACTACCAACTAGATTTCAATATTGCAGATGAACATGGAGTATAATTCCCCATCAGGTTCATCATGGCCGTTATCTAAAATCATGCCGACAGATATAAATAAATCACATAATCAAGAAAATCCTCACATCATACCAGTCAAAATAAAACACAATCTCCACTCGCCCATCTCCACTCTCAAGTCAAGACTAATCCTCTTCTAGACTCGCCAACGACAACTCGGACAAAAAGTCCCCCAAAGAAATACCAATTCATCTCGATGCTCAAATCTCGCCCTCATTCCACCAAACACTCACACACACCACCCACCTCTAAGAATCCAACTCCTATTTCTAACATCACACCCAAGCACCCTATCATACTATATCCCCTATTCTCTTAAGGTCATTTCTTAGACTTCCCCCACTTCCCAAGGTATCACAAGTATCATGCCCCGTTATTCACACCTTCTATAGAAAATTTCTCGATCATCGCCCAAAATTCTTTCACCACTCTCCAACCACGCTACCAAATGACCTCACCCACAGGTTTAAGGAAGAAGCAATTATGAAAATCATCAAATATAAGGTCTACATCATATCAACTAGCATTTATAAACATAACATCATGGGTTCAACAAGTCTCCATTTACCATCATGCTCAATAATCATTGCAAGCATCATATATGAACGTAATCAAGTTAAGATGGCATGTTGCATTATAACCTTATCAGATACAGTTCAGGTCTCTTAGCATATGTAGCTCACATTTTATAGGCAAATTAATTCAAATCACGCTTAGCAACTTAGAGTAGCAACACATCAAGACATCATGGTACATGAGATCTATAAGTCATCAAATGATATCATCATAGGCAACATGCATCATCAAGTCAACACGTCAACACGTAAATCTCATCACTAGGGCAGTGCAATATCATCGTCAATAAATTTAAAAAGGGTCAGCAATTCGAACGGAGAACACTCCCGCTTGCAAGTCATATCGTACTCAGTATCCGTAATTCTCGATGCGCGCCCGTTCCGCCGACATCATTGATCTTGAGGCCCGTGGGTTATGGGCCCACGCTTCCGCTGCACTGCTCTATCACTATCTAACTTTTCGTTCCCTCTTCCATGCGGTCGCTCGTCGAATGTATCGCATAGGGTCAAAGTTAGCGGAGATAGGGGAGTGACAAGAGAAGACAACCCAAAGTTCCTCTCAGAAACAACCATGGACCAATACTAAGACGACAACTAGAGACTAAACTCCAACCCGAGAATAGCAACGACACCCTTATGAAAGTCTATTAGGTTGCAATTGTGACAAGCAGACACAAATTCATCGTGGGGCATATCAATCATATTAATCCACTCTAACATGTACCTATATCAAGGAGCAGGGCATACGTATTCATTCCAAAAATACATATTCAAGTGCTACACGGATGCATGCGAGACAAGATAGCAGTCTATTATCCCATAAAAGCCGATATGCCTAGCAACTTAGGCAAGATATGGAGGATTAAATGGGTATCACAATTGTCACATATATGAACAATGCACGAGCTTGGTGTATGCATCATACGAGAATATATAAGAGTAACATATTAACTATCTCATCTGACACAATGATCATATAATAGGTCAAGTATGCCATGTAATCATATGACGAGATACATTTAGAAAGCATGGGTTCCACACGATACTAGCGATACATGATGTGATACAAGCATAGTCAAGAGTCATTAAGAGGAGTTCAACATAATATTCACGAAATATGAGGCGTCATCAAAAGTAACAAGAAGGACATCATGGGCGACAGATTATAATCATGCTAGAAACGAACCATCATAGAGCACATATATGGCACAATAGTCATCACATCATAGAACAAGTACAACACGTGATCATTTAGCTAGTTATATTGGAAATCATAAGCCCTACAAGCTACCAGCACATATCAAACATGAACACAATCAAGGTAACTCGACTAAATTCATTCTAACATTCATGCATCATGCGTGTGCGAAATCATAATATAACGTGGTGTGTGATCATGCGAGGTGTCAAGCCATACGTTCATGCAAGTACGAGAAGATATCATATAGTAATAGAGGAATACCACCGAGTGATAACATGTAAGCATTCTAGGACCTAACATTTCAGAAAGCAAGTCGGTCATCGAATTTAACATCATCTAGCCAAGATGAGTAAGACATGTTATGGCAATAGAAAGAGGGAAGAACCGCACTATCAGGAACCTAGCTCGAGAGAGAATCAGCAATAATGCATGCAAGATATAATTCACACGAGTCACAACCAAGGATCCTACATGATACTAAAGGCTCTACATAACATACAATACATGCATGCAACTAATCATGACGACACGTAAGAAATCAATTCAATCACATTCTAACAATATAGAAACATGAGGAAGGTTTTACGATGTATAACACAAGTTTAAGTAATGGCAATATGACTAGAATACGGGGACATGAGCTCAAATCAACACGTACTAGGATAAAACATGCATTTCTCAAGACTCAATTATACCACATACTCTCCATCCAACGCAAGTAATCACACAACAATACAAATCGCAAAACAACCAACGTTAATTAATCTGACGAATACAGAACAGATGGGCATATGATGTCTCCAAAGTAGCCATGTCTTTATGCATATTTTAGTTCCAAATTCTTTACATTTTGCATATTTCGGTTTGGGAATATGTCCGATTTATGTAGTATATGCTTATTTGTCAGAAATGGAGATCTACATAAGTTTCTGTTTAATATTGTAGAATATGGAGTAATTTCGAGAGAAAACCAAGAAGCAAGGACGGAGGCCCAAGTCTACTCGATGTCGACTACCCCTAGTCGATCTCGACAAGCCATGTCTAGACACCTGCCAGGATCGAGGAGGATCATGTCGAGAAGCTGGAGACGAAGAACCCGACTCCACACCCTCCTCGAGATCGAGTACCCAACTCGATGTCGACAAAGCACCACAGCCCATGCCCGGAGTCGAGGAAAGCATGTCCGAGGATGCCGAGGAGAGACTACCCGACCTGGCACCCAGACACAGCAACTCGATGTCGAGGACCGTACTCGATGTCGACAAGGCCGAGAGTCCACACCCGAGCATGTTGAGAAGGGTTGCTCGACAACCCCAGAAGACCAAGACGATGAAGCCAAGTTCCTCGAGATCGAGGACCTTTCCTCGAGATCGAGTACACCTGTGAGCCATATTCGAGCCTGTCGAGGACCAGCAACCCGGGACGCCGAGCCAGCCTAGTCGACGTCACTTCTACTCGAGATCGAGTAGACTTACTCGAGATTGAGGAAGCTTCCAGAAGCCGCGTAACGCGTTTTGATCTATCCTACTCGGATTGGGATTACTTGGGGCCGAAGATTGCCGAGTGCTATCCGATTCTATCAAGTTACATCATGAAGGAGAAGATTTATCCACTTAAAGACTTTAGATATAATTCCCTTATTTAGATTTAATTATGTTGTTACTTTTATTTATCAATAAGCTTTTAGATATAGTTTTAGATATAGATAGATGTTTCTATCCTTGAATAGCAAGGTTTAGAAGCTTATAAATAAAGCCCATGGGGCTGATTTCTAAGCATTCGATTTCAGTAGGAGAAGTAGTAGTAGAGAGAGAAAGTGAGGCCGAGTGGAGCAAAGGAGCGAGGGCAAGTTGGCTTTGTTTGGTTGTACTTTCTTCAGTTTGATTTAATGCAAGTTTCTTTTCATCAATCAATGTCTGAGGTTGCAATGAAGCGCGAGTAGTCCACCCACTTCTAGGGTTGGGGCGAGCCCGACGATAGCCCTGCGCGTTTGAGGTAAAGATCTGACTTTTATCTTGTTTTGAGCATCTACTACTTGTTATGTGTTTATTACCCATCTAATGGAGGTCCATGCTAACAACTTGGATTATAAACATAAAATCAGTAGAGACAATTAGGGTTTCTTGAAAGAGTTGTCTAATTGTTGGAAAAGGCGAAAGCTTAGTCCTTTGATGTAATTCACATGATTATCTGTTTTATCTCTGCCTTATGCATGCTTGGTTATCGTTGTCGCAAACCCCAATCTTGGAAGTCCTTTTTATACAGTCTAGTTCGAAATCCCAAAGCAATTGCCTTTACTTTATTTTCTTTCGTTTTAGTCTCTGTTTTCCTCGAGATCGACTAGCACTTCTCGATCTCGAGTTACTGATCTTCGACCCAGGTTGCTGTAGCTTCTATGTGCAGGTGCTCGACAAGACCCAAGCCGACGTCGACGAAGACCCTACTCGATCTCGAGTAGCCTTTGTCGAGATCGACCACCACCCTGTGCTTGCTGCTGCGCTGTGCTCGATTGTCCGATCTTCTATCGAGTTGCTGTACTCGAGATCTAGGACTCCTGTTGTCCACTTCGGTGAGATTCCACCGCTGCCTAGGATCCGCTGACAAGCTTCCTCATGGATCGATCCTGACTTCCCGCTGCTACATCAGGAGGAGGTCTTGTAATTATTTGCGTGGGCAGAAGCTGGTTTGATTTATTTTGTTATATTTTATACTCGATTTCCTCCTTACAACAAATTGGCGCCGTTGCCGGGGAAGCTATCATTCGCGCCTTAGGTAGTTGAATCTCACGTCTACTTTGAGTTGGGGTCAGGATGGCAGAGACACATGTGGAAGCAGCCTACGCTGGGGGTCCCAATCGCTACATGGGAGATCAAAGGTTCTATCAACCACAGTGGAACAAAGGTCCCCCTAGGAATCCCGCACCCTACAGAGCTCAAGGGCATCTAGAAAGGGATCAAAAGAAGGATGATCTGTAGCTGATCCTTGAGGTGATGCGTCGAAATCAGGGCACCATCAACAACCAGTTCTAGAACATCACTACAAAATTTGGAGAACTGGACATCGGAAAAGGGGAATAGAGACCCAGATGGGCCAAATCGCTGCACAGATCCCACGACCATCCGGACAGCTCCCTGGGCAAACTGAACCAAATCTTAAGGGGAAGACCAGACACGTCGCAGCTATCAAACTCAGAAGTGGGCATCAATTACACGAGCCAGAGGTCGAGAAACAGCAAGACAAGGCGGAGCAGCAACTCGATATAGAGCAGACTCAACTCGATCTCGAGGAGACTGTATTTAATCTCGACAAGCACTTACTCGACATAGACCAGAAGCTGAGCTCAGACTCCACTGCGCAGCCCAGCAATTCCAAATCGACAACCCATGTCGATCTCGAGGAGCCACTGGTCGAGATCGAGGAGAAAAATCTGGCCGAGGTCGACGACTATGCAACACCTCCGACGTCTGATCTACCTCCGAAGCAGAAAAAGCCACTGCCTTTTCCTTCCAAGACACAGAAAGATCCCACTGCAAGTAGGTTTAACCGTTTTGTTAATATGCTGCAAGAACTGAATGTCTCTATTCCTTTTACAGAAGCCCTGCAAGAGATGCCTGGATATGTCAAATTTCTAAAGGAAATCCTGAGCAAGAAGCGATCCATCTCAGAGATCGCAGGCGAATGCAAAGTACTCCACTTCCCCGAAAAGAGACCTGACCCTGGTAAGTTTTCTGTTACTGTGGGTTTTGGACAATATAAATATGAGTCTCTGTGTGATTTAGGAGCAAGTGTGAGCATCATGCCTTTATCAATCCGGCGGAAGGTAAAGATAGGATGCATAGAGCCTGTGGATGCCAAACTATACATGGCAAACAATACAGTGGTCATCCCTACAGGTATAGTTGAGAATGTCCCCGTGCAGGTTGGTAAATTCTTTGTTCCAGCAGATTTCCTTATTATAGACTGTGCTGAAGATCCTACTAGCCCTATTATTCTTGGTAGATGTTGTGAGCTGAATCCGCCATGTTTAACATCTAGTTTTATATCGATTTCTGCATGCATTTCATGCATATGGGTTAAAATAATATAAAATATGTGTAGTATATGTTTATTTGCAATATATGGAGGTCTACACAAGTTTTTGTTATATTTCGCAGAAATCGGACGCACTTTGGAGCTTAAAGGAAAGTCATGGAGAAGCTAAGAATGGTGCAGCTGGAGAAAAGGCCATTTTTCGGAATTCATCATTCGGAATCAAGCTTTGATGTCTTCATGAGAGTCGTAGCCCTCGTAGAGAGCTTTCCAACGCATGTTTATATGCGTCAATCCGAAGAAAGAGGACTCGGGAAAGTGTGTTTCAAGAACAGAGCAGAAAGTTGAGAGAACTTTACTCGATCTCGAGTTAATGTACTTGATCTCGAGGAAAGATGTCCGAGCACACCTGGTTGAGCAGAGCGTGGTCGAGAAGATGAGAGCCAGATCAACCCGACTCTGGAAGCCTTACTCGATCTCGAGGAAAACTAGTCGAGATCGACAAACCTTGATGCCATGTCCGGAGTCGAGGAGCTGTGCCAAGTCGAGAAGCAGAGGACTAAAGACGCCGAGCACCATAGTACTCGATCTCGAGTATCCTACTCGATCTCGACAACCCAGAAGCACCTGTCCGAGCTTGATCGAGCAGGGCTACCCGAGACGCCCAGCCAAGCCGAAGTCGACGTCACTCTTACTCGATCTCGAGTAGAGTTGGTCGAGATCGAGAAGCCATGTCCGAGCTGCCGAGCCAACTCCACTCGATCTCGAGTACAGCTAGTCGAGATCGAGGAGCCAAGAAGCACCAGTCTGAGCCTTGTCGAGCAGGGCTACCCGACCAAGCCAGCCAGCCCAAGTCGATGACCACCTGTACTCGAGGTCGAGGAGCCCTACTCGAGATCGACGAGCCGCGTCCTGAAACCGCGTTACGTGCCTTGCGCTGTCCGTGTCGAGCTGGGAATCCTTGGGGCCGAAGGAAGCCAAGTCTATCCGATTTCATCAAGTTCTATTCTTGGAAGAGAATATCTATCAACAAGAAGACATCTTACCTATTTTAGATTTATCTTTTCCTTTTAGATTTAATTCCTAAATTGCTTTTATTTATCTTTTAAAGTTTTAGATATAATTTTAGATATAGATAGATATATTCTAGCCTTGACTAGCAAGGAATAGAAGGCTATAAATAAAGCCTTAGGGGCTAGTTTTTCATCATTCAAATCTTATTCATTCAATTCCAATTCAATTCCATTCAAGTAAGTAGGAGTAGAGAGAGAAAGTTTGTGGCAAGCAAGGTGGAAAGGCGAAAGCGGATTTGTCTTGTTGGTTGTAAGCTTTCTTTATTTAATTCAATGCAAGTTAGTTTCTTTTGTTATTTGATGTCTTTCTTGATGATGAAGAGCGAGTAGTCCACCCACTTCTGGGGCTGGGGTGAGCCCGACGGTGGCCATGTAAGGTAATGCGGTAAAGGTCAGATCTTGTTATGCAATTCGTCTTCTATCCCTATGAGCATGATTCTTTTGCGAGAGTTGAAGGTGATCCTTGTTTGTGTTATTGAAGCGAAAGTGATCTTAATGCAACTTGGATTAAATATGTGAAAAGGGTTAGTAACAATTAGGGTTTATGCGAAAGCCTCTATATGCCTATTTGTTGATAACGAAAGTTATTTTGATGGAAAGCATGATCTTTTATGCCTTTATGTATTACTTTGCATGGTTATCGTTGTGGCGTTGATACCCTGGCTTTGGAAGTTCTTTAATATATTGATTTATTTCAGTCAAAATCTGAGATTCTGTGTTCAAAGTTGCAATTTACAAGTTTCTGAGTTTTTAGTCGAGATAGAGGAGAGGCTTGTCGAGATCGAGTAGACCCTAGTCGATCTGGAGTTGGCTTTTGTCTACGTCGAGTTGAGTTTCTGTTTCTGTTTTCGATTCTGCAATTTCTGTTTTTACCATTGCTTGTCGATCTCGAGTAGCATCTTGTCGAGATCGAGTACTGTGTTGTCTGAGTCGAGTTTCTGTCATCGATTTTCAGTTTCTGTCTTTTACTGTTGGTAGTCGATCTCGAGTTGCACCTAGTCGAGATCGAGTTAGCTTCTGCCTTTGTTTTGTTCTTTGCTTTCGTTTGTTATTTCTTGTCTTCGTTTGTCTTTCTTTCTTTGTTTCTGTCTTTCTGTTGCTTTTCTGTGAGATTTACAACTGCCTAGGATCCGCTGACACGCTTCCTCATGGATTCGATCCTGACTTTCTCTTACTGCATTGGAGGAGTCTTGTAATTATTTGCGTGGGCCTAAATCTGGTTTGATCTATTTTGTTATATTTCATACTTGATTTCCTCCTCACAACAGTAGACCATTCTTAGCTACTACAGATGCCAGAATTAGTGTCAAGAATCGCTCGCTCACCTTCACCATAGGCGATGAGGTTTTGGATTTCTCTTTTGGCCCTGCAAAAGAGGAAATTTCATGGCTGGAGGTAAAGAGAATCAGCAACCACGGGACCAAGCAAACAGCGGAGGAAAGCAACAGCACTGTACTCGAGATCGACCAAGCCAACCCCATCTCGACTAGGCTTCTCCTCGATCTCGACCATGACTTGTCGACATCGACTTCCTCTATTGAGCCACTGACTTACCCAGAGCCTAAGTATGGGGTCCCTGTACTCGATCTCGACCAGTCGTACTCGACATCGACTAACCCCAAACCCAAAGATTTCTGTTTTGGGTCCGAAAAGGTAAGTTCAGGTATGAATTCTACCCCCCTCAGTCCATAAAGAAAATTATCAATAAATTAAGGGGAGGTAAGGCTCTGTGGCGAGAGAATCTACAGAAATTAAGAGCTGGAAGGAAGAAGAAGAAAGAGAAGGAAGATTCTGCAAGCAACCACCTGTCAGCTGAGCTTGCATACTACCATCAGGACCTAGATGATCCAGGAGAAGGGCCAAGCATGAGCGGGCCCCACACTAATGGTCCTTGAGCGCAAACGGAGAAGTCGGCCTAGCGACTCTAAAATCTAGAGCATGTATATAAACTTTATGAATTTTGGGACTTTTTGCTTTTCGGTTTTTGGTTTTTGGTTTTGGTTTTATGTCTTTAGAATACTTCATGTGGATAGACTTGTTTTTGTGTGCGATCTAACACTTTTAGGTCAGCAAGTATATCAGGATCGCGAAAAGTGGAATAAAGAAGTCCTTGAAAAACAGTCAGAATCGACGAAGGCCAAGTCGAGGACGACAAGGAGGAGCAGCCCAGACACTCCTCGATATCGGGTAGGCCAACTCGATATCGACTAAGCCACCAGAAGCTCCTCGACTTCAGAATCCACCGGACGCAGAAAAGCTACTCGATGTCGAGTAAGGGTACTCGAGATCGACTAAGAATATTTCCTCGACCTACACTGATTCATCCTCCTCGATGTGTTATCCTGTGAGTTCCTTCCTTTACTCTTGTTTTTATTTTATACAGTGGGGACACTGTAAATTTTAAGTATGGGGGTGGGGGAAGAGCTCATTATCATTATTATATGTTTTAGTCTTGCTTTTTGGTTCTACATGGTGAAAATTTTAATTTTTATGTTATGCATTCATGTTTAAGTTTTATGCATTTTTTTATACTTTAGTTTTGTTTTTTTTAGTTAAAAATAAAAAATAAATAAAAAATAAATAAATAAATGTCGAAAAAGGAAAAAAATTGCATGTTTAATTTTTTGCATTGTTTTTAGTTTTTTATACCCTAACTTAGATGTCCTATGATGATAAATAATGACTAACTTGACAATATAAATCCTATGGCGTGTTTGGAAGGTCTAGCCTAAGTCCTCAAAATTGTTTTTATGTGGATTGTGAACTTGTGATGAAATTGAGCACATATGATCCTAAGTTAAAGGTAAAATCCAATAAAAATTGTCCTAGTGAGAATTTTGGCCTTAAAGGGAAAACAAAAAAAATCCCTCTACTTTCTTGAGTGTATTTACTCTTCTTATGCATCTCTAAATGTTGTGATAGTTATTCAAAGCCAATGCATTTATATGTTTATGTTAATGAAAATTAAATGATGGAGGCACCTTTTAAGCCAATTTTATCCTCTCTTTACCTACCCTGCATTATCCTTGCTTGAAGCCAGAACATTAGCCTGAGACTTTTTATAAACTCCACATAATTATCCTTAGCCAAATTGAGCCTGACCCCCATTTGGGAATTAAGACTTAGAGTTGGCTGAAATAATGGTTTGTGGAAGGAATGAGCTTATGTTGGATTTCAAGTAAGAAGGATTTTCGGAATTTATTGAGATATGAGTTGGTTTTATATTTTTATCTTGCTATACATATTATGTAAAAGGATTTTTGGCTCACCCTATAAATGCACCAGTAGTTTTTATTTTATTTCCGTTCAAAAAAAATAGAAAAAAAAGAAGAGAAGAAAGTATATATGTTGTGAATAAAGTGCATGAGCCAAATTTACCTTATTTCTTTCATTATTTCGCAAGATACATACTTTGGAGAGATTGAGAAAGTTTGAAAGGTTACATACTTCATTGAGATAAATTAGAGAGTTTGGTTGATGCATATGATTGAGAGTTATGGTTTGGTTGAGTTGTGTTGGAGATTTAGGAGTCTTGATTCCCGAATTTTATTAAGCACCACATGGCCAAATAATTCCATACCTTATATTTCTTACCAAGCCCTATTACAACCCCGCCGAATGGAATCTTCTTTGAAGACTTCTATTGAGCGAAGTCCTCCTGATAATTCTTGTTGCATTTTCATAATTGGTTGCGAAGTGGATTATATTTAAATTGCAATTTTTATGAGATTGTATCTGGAATTGAGTTGAGAGTTGATCTACATAGCTAAACACATTGAGAGCTGAGTATAAACACATTATCCATGTGAGGTTGGATTTATATTGCCTATGCCTATGGATCGCTCATATATGTGTGATGACGTTAAATTCACTTGTCTTACATTGCTACTATTTAAGATGTTGCTTTTGACAAAAGGCGAAGACTCGAAGGATGTGTTCTAGGTCTTGGTTATTGTTTGGTTATTGCTTGAGGACAAGTAAGTCTAAGTATGGCGTGATTTAATGTCACCAAAGTATCCATGTCTTTATGCATATTTTAGTTCCATATTCTTTACATTTTGCATATTTCAGGTTGGGAATATGTCGGATTTATGTAGTATATGCTTATTTGTCAGAAATGGAGATCTACATAAGTTTTTGTTTAATATTGCAGAATATGGAGTAATTTCGGGAGAAAACCAAGAAGCAAGGACGGAGGCCCAAGTCTACTCGATGTCGACTACCCCTAGTCGATCTCGACAAGCCATGTCTAGACACCTTCCAGGATCGAGGAGGATCATGTCGAGAAGCTGAAGACGAAGAACTCGACTCCACACCCTCCTCGAGATCGAGTACCCAACTCGATGTCGACAAAGCACCACAACCCATGCCCGGAGTCGAGGAAAGCATGTCCGAGGATGCCGAGGAGAGACTACCCGACCTGGCACCCAGACACAGCAACTCGATGTCGAGGACCGTACTCGATGTCGACAAGGTCGAGAGTCCACACCCGAGCATGTCGAGAAGGGTTGCTCGACAACCCCAGACGACCAAGACGATGAAGCCAAGTTACTCGAGATCGAGGACCTTTCCTCGAGATCGAGTACACTTGTGAGCCATATCCGAGCTTGTCGAGGACCAGCAACTTGAGACGCCGAGCCAGCCCAGTCGACATCACTTCTACTCGAGATCGAGTAGACTTACTCGAGATCAAGGAAGCTTCCAGAAGCCACGTAACGCGTTTTGATCTATCCTACTCGGATTGGGATTACTTAGGGCCGAAGATTGCCGAGTTCTATCCGATTCTATCAAGTTACATCATGAAGGAGAAGATTTATCCACTTAAAGACTTTAGATATAATCCCCTTATTTAGATTTAATTATGTTGTTACTTTTATTTATCAATAAGCTTTTAGATATAGTTTTAGATATAGATATATGTTTCTATCCTTGAATAGCAAGGTTTAGAAGCCTATAAATAAAGCCCATGGGGCTGATTTCTAAGCATTCGATTTCAGTAGGAGAAGTAGTAGTAGAGAGAGAAAGTGAGGCCGAGTGGAGCAAAGGAGCGAGGGCAAGTTGGCTTTGCTCGGTTGTACTTTCTTCAGTTTGATTTAATGCAAGTTTCTTTTCATCAATCAATGTCTGAGGTTGCAATGAAGCGCGAGTAGTCCACCCACTTCTAGGGTTGGGGCGAGCCCGACGATAGCCCTGCGCGTTTGAGGTAAAGATCCGACTTTTATCTTGTTTTGAGCATCTACTACTTGTTATGTGTTTATTACCCATCTAATGGAGGTCCATTCTAACAACTTGGATTATAAACATAAAATCAGTAGAGACAATTAGGGTTTCTTGAAAGAGTTGTCTAATTGTTGGAAAAGGCGAAAGCTTAGTCCTTTGATGTAATTCACATGATTATCTGTTTTATCTCTGCCTTATGCATGCTTGGTTATCGTTGTCGCAAACCCCAATCTTGGAAGTCCTTTTTATACAGTCTAGTTCGAAATCCCAAAGCAATTGCCTTTACTTTATTTTCTTTCGTTTTAGTCTCTGTTTTCCTCGAGATCGACTAGCACTTCTCGATCTCGAGTTACTAATCTTCGACCCAAGTTGCTGTAGCTTCTGTGTGCAGGTGCTCGACAAGACCCATGCCGACGTCGACGAAGACCCTACTCGATCTCGAGTAGCCTTTGTCGAGATCGACCACTAGCCTGTGCTTGCTGCTGCGCTGTGCTCGACTGTCCGATCTTCTGTCGAGTTGCTGTACTCGAGATCTAGGACTCATGTTGTCGACTTCGGTGAGATTCCACCGCTGCCTAGGATCCGCTGACACGCTTCCTCGTGGATCGATCCTGACTTGCCGCTGCTACATCAGGAGGAGGTCTTGTAATTATTTGCGTGGGCTGAATCTGGTTTGATTTATTTTGTTATATTTCATACTCCATTTCCTCCTTACAACAACATACTATAGATTCTTGTCACAAAAGGATAATAAGCATTGACACATCATCATCCAACATGCCAAGATGATCATCTATTAGCATTCATACAAAGAGGAGTTGATCACACTATCATGAACCTAACCCAGGAGAAAACAACTGTCATGTAGGTTCATATCATGTGGTTTATGTTTACAATCAATCATACGATCAATAGGCCAAGTAAACATGATATAACAACATACAGTCATGATAGAAGGGAAGACACAACACGAGACTTAAGCAATATAATCAATCACATATGTAATAGCATGAGCAGTCTGTACTAATGGTCATTCGCAAGGTGATGTCTCTAAAGTAGCCATGTCTTTATGCATATTTTAGTTCCATATTCTACACATTTTGCATATTTCGAGTTGGGAATATGTCGAATTTATGTAGTATATGCTCATTTGTCAAAAATAGAGATCTACATAAGTTTCTGTTTAATATTGCAGAATATGGAGCCATTTCGAGGGAAAACTAAGAAGTCAAGATAGAGGACACATTTTTACTCTATATCGACAAGCCTTAGTCGATATCGACAAAGACATGTCCAGAAACTGCACTGATCGAGGAGCCCTTGTCGAGAAGCTGAAGACGAAGAAACCGACTCCACCACATTACTCGAGATCGAGTTGTGAACTCGAGATCGACAAAACTCCGAAGAACAACCCGGAGTCGAGGAAAACTTACCCGAGGAAGCCGAGGAGAAGCTACCCGACCTGGCACCCGGACACCACAACTCGATGTCGAGGAAGGTTCTCGAGATCGACAAACTCCAAAGCACACATCCGAGCCAGTCCGAGGAAGAGCTGCTCGACGTCACCAGGCCGAGCTATGTCCGACACTGTTACTCGAGATCGAGGTATTTCCTCAAGATCGAGGACACCCTGTGAGCCTGTGTCCGAGCAGTGTCGAGGACCAGCTAGCCGAGACGCCGAGCCACTGAAGTCGACGTCCATGTTACTCGAGATCGAGTAAGTCTACTCGAGATCGAGGAAATCTTCCGGAGACGCGTAACGCGGTTTGGGCAGTTCTACTCGGATTGGGATTCCTTGGGGCCGAAGATTGCCGAGTCTATCCGATTTAATCAACATCTATCCAATGGAGAGAGATTTATCCACTTGAAGACTTTTAGATATAGTTTCCCTTTTAGATTTAATTATGTTCCATTTATTTATCTTTAATGCTTTAGATATAGATTTTGATATAGATAGAGATATTCTATCCTTGAATAGCAGGTATTAGAAGGTTATAAATAAAGCCCATGGGACTGATTTTAGGGATCATTGAATTCACAAGTTAGAGAAATAGTTCACAGAGACGTTTTGGAATTCAGAGGTTTTAGGGTTTTGGCATTCAACGAAAGTTAGATCGCCGGGATTGTAAAGGCTTTGAATTTAGTTTAATGCAAGTTATTTTCTTTCAATCAATGATGTTTGCGAAGAAGCGCGAGTAGTCCACCCACTTCTAGGGTTGGGGCGAGCCCAACCATAGCCCTACGTGCCTGAGGTAAAAATCCGACTTTTATCATGTTTTGAGCATCTACTACTTGTTATGTGTTTATTACCCATCTAATGGAGGTCCATGCTAACAACTTGGATTGTAAACATAAAATCAGTATAGACAATTAGGGTTTCTTGAAAGAGTTGTCTAATTGTTGGAAAAGGCGAAAGCTCAGTCCTTTGATGCGATTTACATGACTATCTGTTGAATCTTGCCTTATGCATGCTTGGTTATCGTTGTTGCAAACCCCAATCTTGGAAGTCCTTTTCATACAGTTTAGTTCGAATCCCAAAGCACTTGTTTTTATTTGCTTTCGTTTTATTTTCTGCCTTTACTCGATCTCGAATTGCACTACTCGCCCTCGAGTTACTGATTCTCGATCCAGCATCGCCGTAGCTTCTGTGTGCAGGTGATCGACAAGACCAACCAGACGTCGACGAAGTCTACTCGATCTCGAGTAAGCTTTACTCGATCTCGACTAGAATTGTCGAGAGCTGCTGTGCCGTGTTCGACTGTCCGATCTTCTGTCGAGTAACTATACTCGAGATCTAGGACACCTGTGGTCGACTTCTGTGAGATTTCTCCGCTGCCTAGGATCCGCTGACACGCTTCCTCGTGGATCGATCCTGACCTCCCACTACTGCATCGGGAGGAAGTCTTGTAATTATTTGCGTGGGCCTAAATCTGGTTTGATCTATTTTATTATATTTCATACTCGATTTCCTACTACAACAAATTGGCGCCGTTGCTGGAGAACCACCTGAGTTTGACGGCTTAGACGATCCGGAACGCCTTCTACACATCCAAGCTCAGCTAAGAAGAGCCATGGTGGCCGCGGAAATACAGGAACAACTGATACAGAGGCTTACAAGGGAACTGGCCACTAAAGATGATGTTATCGCCACTGAGAAAGCAGTCAGGGAACAAGCAGAAGCTGAGCTTGCGCAATACCCGACCACTGCAGAGGTCGGCAATTCTAATCTCTGAAAACTCTTTTGAAATTCGCACTCAATTTCTTATAGAGCTTAAAAATAATGCTTTTTATGGAAAATTTAATGAGTGTCCTCTTGAACATATTACCAATTTTTCTGACATGTGCCGTACTCTTGCTTAAGGTACAACTCTGGAATATGTCAAGATGAAGGCTTTTCGCTGGTCTCTCACTGGACCTGCACTGAAGTGGCTTGAAGGGCTGAAACCAAGATCACTCACAACATGGGCCCAAGTAGAGCAAGGGTTCCTGAACAAATTCTTCCCTCCCGCCAAAACAGCACTCCTCCGCCAGAAGATCACAGCCTTCAAATAGAAGCCTGGGGAGCTGCTAGCAAAAGCATGGGAAAGGTACAAGGAACTACTGCGATCTTGCCCTACTCATGGACAGCCACCCTACGTCATTCAGGAGATCTTCTTCAACTCTCTTGACCAAGTCACTAAGGACAGGATTAATCAGTACACTCGATATGAGTACCTGACGATGCCACCAGTTGACGCATGGGGTGTGCTAGACAAGCTCACCAATTATGACAATAAATATGGGTCTACTGCAAACTATGAGGAGAACTCCTATGCTAGGCCAGCACCATCTATGCCACTCTATGAGCC
Source organism: Persicaria maculosa (assembly GCA_963922045.1). Lineage (NCBI taxonomy): Eukaryota > Viridiplantae > Streptophyta > Magnoliopsida > Caryophyllales > Polygonaceae > Persicaria > Persicaria maculosa. The sequence goes on along the minus strand of OY998256.1, from coordinate 10,162,989 downwards.
AGCAAAGGAGATTGACCCAGATGTCAGGGAGCAGTTCTACAGAGACCAGAATCGCAAGCTCCTCAAGCAAGTCAAATATCTGTCTGTCAATCAACCTTGCATCGAATGCGGATCACAACGGCACACCACTACTAAGTGCCCACACACTAAGCAAGTCAGGTTGGCAGAGACACACATGAAGAGGGGGCCTAGGCTGGGGTCCCAATCACTACATGGGAGATCAAAGGTTCTATCAACCGCAGTGGAACCAAGGTCCTCCTAGGAACCCCCCACCCTACAGAGCTCCAGGACATCCAGAAAGAGATCAAAAGAAGGACGATCTGCAGCTGATCCTTGATGAGATGCGCCAAAATCATACATAGAACCTGCAGGCTACCAACACCATCAACAATCAGCTCCAGAATTTCAACACAAAATTTGAAGAGCTAGACATCTGGAAAAGGGGAATAGAGACCCAGATGGGTCAAATCGCTGCACAGATCCCACGACCATCCGGACAGCTCCCTAGGCAAACAGAACCAAACCCTAAAGGGAAGACCGGACATGTCGCAGCTATCAAACTCAGAAGTGGGCATCAATTACACGAGCAAGAGGTCGAGAAGCGCTAGGACAAGGCAGAACATCAACTCGACAAAGAGCAGGACCAACTCGATCTCGAAGAAACTCTACTCGACCTCGACAAAACTTTCGTCGACACAGACCAGAGGCCAAGTTCAGACTCCACAGCGCAGCCCAGCAACTCGAGGTCGACAACCCAACTCGATGTCGAGGAGCCCCTGGTCGAGATCGAGGAGAAGCAAGCCGACTTCAACGACTCTGCAACACCTCCGACATCTGATCTGGCTCCGAAGCAGTAAAAGCCAGGCTCTTCCTTTTCAAAGCACAGAAAAATTACACTGCAGGTAGGTTTAACCGTTTTGTTAATATGTTGCAAGAACTGCAAGAGATGCCTGGATATTTCAAAATTTTGAAGGAAATCCTGAGCAAGAAGCGATCCATCTCAGAGATCGCATGTGAATGCAAAGTACTCCACTTCCCTGAAAAGAGACCTGACCCTGGTAAGTTTTCTATTACTGTGGGTTTTGGACAATATAAATATGAGTCTCTGTGTGATTTAGGAGCAAGTGTGAGCATCATGCCTTTATCAATCTGGCGAAAGGTAAAGATAGGATGCATAGAGCCTGTGGATGCCAAACTATACATGGCAAACAATACAGTGGTCATCCCTACAGGTATAGTTGAGAATGTCCCCGTCCAGGTTGGTAAATTCTTTGTTCCAGCAGATTTCCTTATTATAGACTGTGCTGAAGATCCTACTAGCCCTATTATTCTTGGTAGACAATTCTTAGCTACTGCAGATGCCAAGATTCGTGCCCCAGCAAATAATTACAAGACTTCCTCCCGATGCAGCAGTGGGAAGTCAGGATCGATCCACGAGGAAGCGTGTCAGCGGATCCTAGGCAGCGGTGAAATCTCACGGAAGTCGACTACAGGGATCCTAGATCTCGAGTACAGCAACTCGACAGAAGATCGGACAGTCGAACAGCGTAGCAGTCACAGGCACAGGGCTAGTCGATCTCGACAAGGCCTTACTCGAGATCGAGTAGAGTCTTGGTCGGCTTCGGCTTGGCTTGTCGTGTACCTGTACACAGAAGCTACAACGACCTTGTTCGAAAATCAGTAGTCGACTTCCGTGAGGCCTTCCAAGATTGGGGTTTGCAACAACGATAACCAAGCATGCATAAGGCAGAACCAAACAGATAATCATGTGAATCGCATCAAAGGACTAGCTTTCGCCTTTTCCAACAATTAGACAACTCTTTCAAGAAACCCTAATTGTCTCTACTGATTTTATGTTTACAATCCAAGTTGTTATCATGGACCTCCATTAGATGGGTAATAAACACATAAACAAGTAGTAGATACTCAAAACTTGATAAAAGTCAGATCTTTACCTCAATTATGCATGGCTATCGTCGGGCTCGCCCCAACCCTAGAAGTGGGTGGACTACTCGCGCTTCATTTCAACCTCAGACATTGATTGATTGAAAGGAAATAACTTGCATTAAACTAAATTTAAAGACTTTACAATCCCGGCGATCCAACTCTCGTTGAACGCCAAAACCCTAAAACCTTCGAACTTCCTAAACTGTCTCTGTGAACTACTTCTCTCCTTCTGAAATTGAATGCCTGAAAAACCAGCCCCATGGGCTTTATTTATTGCCTTCTAATCCTTGCTATTCAAGGATAGAATATCTATATCTATATCTAAAACTATATCTAAAAACTTTTAAAGATAAATAAATGGAATTTAGGAATTAAATCTAAAATAGGGAAATATGTCTAAAGTGTCTTCAAGTGGATAGATCTCTCTCTTCATGATGTATCTTGATAGACCGGATAGAATCGGCAATCTTCCGGCCCAAGTAATCCCACACCGAGTAGAATTGATCAAACCGCGTAACGCGTCTCCGGAAGTCTCCTCGATCTCGACAAAGGGCTACTCGATCTCGAGTAGGATTGTCGGTCGACTGGGCTTGACTCGGTGTCTCGGCTAGCTGGTGCGCGATGCTGCTCGGTCATGGCTCAAGGGTTTCATCGATCTCGAGGACCCTTAATCGACATCGAGTTGGGTGACTCATCGACTGGGTCTTCTTGGCAGCGCCGGGTAGATCTTCTCGGTGGCTCCTCGGCTTTGTCGATCTTGAGGAACACTCCTCGATCTCGAGTTGGGCGTCCGGGCATGGTCGGGTAGTCTCTCAGTCTCCTCGGACATGCTCTCCTCGACTCTGGGTTGTCTCCGAGATCTTGTCGATCTCGAGTAGCCTAACTCGATCTCGACGAAGGTTCGGGAGTCGGGTTCTTCGTCTTCAGCTTCTCGACATAGGCTCCTCGATCCTGGCAGGTGTCTAGGCATGGCTTGTCGAGATCGACTAAGGCTTGTCGATGTCGAGTAGTTTTGTGCTCTGGTTCTCGCTTCTTGATTTTCTCCCGAAATGGTTCCATATTCTGCAATATTAGACAGAAATTTATGTAGATCTCCATTTCTGACAAATACGCATATACAACATAAATCCGATATATTCCTAACCCGAAATATGCAAAATGTAAAGAATATGGAACTAAAATATGCATAAAGACAAGGCTACTTTGGAGACATCAGCAACCACGGGACCAAGCAATCAACGGAGGAAACCACCCTAAGCCAACTCGAGATCGACCAACACTCCTCGATCTCGACTACGGTGCTACTCGATCTCGACAAGCCTTTGCCGATGTCGACTTCCTCTGTTGAGCCACAGACTTGCCCAGAGCCTAAGTATGGGGTCCCTGTACTCGATGTCGACCAGCCGTACTCGACATCGACTAACCCCAAGCCCAAAGATTTCTGTTTTGGGTCCGAAAAGGTAAGTTCAGGTATGAATTCTACTCCTCCTCAGTCCATAAAGAAAATTTTCAATAATTTAAGGGGAGGTAAGACCCCGTGGCGAGAGAATCTGCGAAAATTAAGAGCTGGAAGGAAGAAGAAGAAAGAGAATGGAGATGATGCAAGCAACCACCTGTCAGCTGAGCTTGCATACTACAATCAGGACCAAGATGATCCAGGAGAAGGGCCAAGCAAGAGCGGGCCCCACACTAATGGTCCTTGAGCGCAAACGGAGAAGTCGGCCTAGCGACTCTAAAATCTAGAGCATGTATATAAAACTTTATGAATTTTGGGACTTTTGGGACTTTTTGTTTTTGGTTTTTGGTTTTTGGTTTTGGTTTTTTGGTTTAGAATACTTCAGGTGGATAGTCTTGTTTTTGTGTGCAATCTAACACTTTTAGGTAGGCAAGCATAAGAGGATCGCGAAAAGTGGAATAAGAAGTCCCTGAAAAACAGTTAGAATCGACGAAGGCCAAGTCGACAACGACGAAGAGGAGCAGCCCAGAAACTCCTCGATATCGAGTAGGCCAACTCGATATCGACAAAGCCTAGAAGCTCCTCGACTTCAGAAGCAACTGGATGCAGACAAAGCTACTCGATATCGAGTAGGGTACTCGATATCGACAAAGATTTTTCCTCGACCTACACTGATCTGCCATCCTCGATGTGTTATTCTGTGAGTTCCTTCATTTACCCTTGTTTTTATACAGTGGGGACACTGTAAATTTTAAGTATGGGGTGGGGGAAGAGCTCATTATCATTATTATATGTTTTAGTCTTGCTTTTGGTTTTACATGGTGAAATTTTAATTTTTATGTTATGCATTCATGTTTAAATTCTATGCATTTGAGTCTTTTGTTACATTTTAGTCTTGTTTTTAGTTGCATAAAAAAAATAGAAAATGTCGAAAAAAGAAAAAAATATGCATGTTTAATTCTTGCAGTGTTTTAGTTATAAAACCCTAACTTAGATGTCCTATGATGATGAATAATGATTGACTTGATCATATAAATCCTATGGCGTGTTTGGAAGGTTTAGCCTAAGTCCTTAAAATTGTTTTTATGTGGATTGTGAACTTGTGATGAAATTGAGCACATACGATCCAAAGCTAAAGGTTAAAATCCAACAAAAATTGTCCCAGTGAGAATTTTGGCCTTACAGGGAGTTCATTAAAAATCCCTCTGCTTTCTTGAGTGTATTTACTCTTCCTATGCATCTCTAAATGTTGTGATAGTTATTCAAAGCCAATGCATTTATATGTTGATGTGAATGAGAATTAAATGATGGAGGCACCTTTTAAGCCAATTTTATCCTCTCTTTACCTACCCTGTATTATCTCCGCTTGAAGCCAAAACAATAGCCTGAGACTTTTTATAAACTCCACAAAATTATCCTTAGCCAAATTGAGCCTGACCCCCATTTGGGGAATTAAGACTTAGAGTTGGTTGGAATAATGGTTTCTGGAAGAAATAAGCTTATGTTTCATTTCAAGTAGGAAGGATTGTTAAAATTATTAAGATATGGGTTGGTTTTATAATTTTATCTTGCTACGCATATTATGTAAAAGGATTTTTGGCTCACCCTATAAATGCACCATTAGTTGTTATTTTATTTTCGTTTCAAAAAAAATCGAAAAAAAAAGACAAAAAGTACATATGTTTGTGAATAAAGTGCATGAGCCAAATTTACCTTATTTCTTTCATTATTCGCAAGACACATACTTTGGAGAGGTTGAGGAAGTTTGAACGGTTACATACTTCATTGAGATAAGTTGGTGAGTTTGGTTGATGCATATGATTGAGAGTTATGGTTTGGTTGAGTGGTGTTGGAGATTTAGGAGTCTTGATCCCCGAATATTGTTAAGCACCACATGGCCAAATAATTCCATACCCTTATATTTCTTACCAAGCCCCATTACAACCCCACCGAATGGAATCTTCTTTGAAGACTTCTATTGAGCGAAGTCCTCCTGATAATTCTTGTTGCATTTTCATAATTGGTTGTGAAGTGGATTTATATTTGAATTGCAATGTTTATGGGATTGTATATGGAATTGAGTTGAGAGTTGATCTTCATAGCCTAAACACATTGAGGGTTGAGTGTAAACACATTATTCCTGTGAGGTTGGATTTATATTGCCTATGCCTATGGATCGCTCATATATGTGTGATGACGTTAAATTTACTTGTCTTACATTACTACTACTTAAGATGTTGCTTTTTACAAAAGGCGAAGACTTGAAGGATGTGTTGTAGGTCTTGGTTATTGTTTGGTTATTGCTTGAGGACAAGCAAGTCTAAGTATGAAGTGATTTGATGTCTCTAAAGTAGCCATGTCTTTATGCATATTTTAGTTCCATATTCTATACATTTTGCATATTTCGAGTTGGGAATATGTCGAATTTATGTAGTATATGCTCATTTGTCAAAAATAGAGATCTACATAAGTTTCTGTTTAATATTGCAGAATATGGAGCCATTTCGAGGGAAAACTAAGAAGTCAAGACAGAGGACACATTTTTACTCTATATCGACAAGCCTTAGTCGATATCGACAAAGACATGTCCAGACACTGCACTGATCGAGGAGCCCTTGTCGAGAAGCTGAAGACGAAGAACCCGACTCCACCACATTACTCGAGATCGAGTTGTGAACTCGAGATCGACAAAACTCCGAAGAACAACCCGGAGTCGAGGACAACTTACCCGAGGAAGCCGAGGAGAAGCTACTCGACCTGGCACCCGGACACCACAACTCGATGTCAAGGAAGGTTCTCGAGATCGACAAACTCCAGAGCACACATCCGAGCCAGTCTGAGGAAGAGCTGCTCGACGTCACCAGGACGAGCTATGTCCGACACTGTTACTCGAGATCGAGGCATTTCCTCGAGATCGAGGACACCCTGTGAGCCTGTGTCCAAGCAGTATCGAGGACTAGATAGCCGAGACGCCGAGCCACTGAAGTCGACGTCCATGTTACTCGAGATCGAGTAAGTCTACTCGAGATCGAGGAAATCTTTCGGAGACGCGTAACGCGGCTTGGACATTTCTACTCGGATTGGGGTTCCTTGGGGCCGAAGATTGCCGAGTCTATCCGATTTTATCAACATCTATCCAATGGAGAGAGATTTATCCACTTGAAGACTTTTAGATATAGTTTCCCTTTTAGATTTAATTATGTTATTCCATTTATTTATCTTTAATGCTTTAGATATAGATATAGATAGAGATAGAGATATTCTATCATTGAATAGCAAGGATTAGAAGGCTATAAATAAAGCCCATGGGGCTGATTTTAGGGATAATTGAATTCCCAAGTTAGAGAAGTAGTTCACAGAGACGTTTAGGAATTAAGAGGTTTTAGGGTTTTGGCATTCAACGAAAGTTGGATCGCCGGGATTGTAAAGGCTTTGAATTTAGTTTAATGCAAGTTATTTTCTTTCAATCAATGATGTTTGCGATGAAGCGCGAGTAGTCCACCCACTTCTAGGGTTGGGGCGAGCCCAACCATAGCCCTGCGTGCCTGAGGTAAAAATCCGACTTTTATCATGTTTTCAGCATCTACTACTTGTTATGTGTTTATTACCCATCTAATGGAGGTCCATGCTAAAAACTTGGATTGTAAACATAAAATCATTAGAGACAATTAGGGTTTCTTGAAAGAGTTGTCTAATTGTTGGAAAAGGCGAAAGCTCAGTCCTTTGATGCGATTTACATGACTATATGTTTAATCTTGCCTTATCCATGCTTGGTTATCGTTGTTGCAAACCCCAATCTTGGAAGTCCTTTTCATACAGTTTAGTTCGAACCCCACAACATTTGTTTTTATTTTCTTTCGTTTTATTTTCTGCCTTTACTCGATCTCGAATTGCACTACTCGACCTCGAGTTACTGATTCTCGATCCAGCATCGCCGTAGCTTCTATGTGCAGGTGATCGACAAGACCAACCAGACGTCGACGAAGTCTACTCGATCTCGAGTAAGCTTTACTCGATCTCGACCAGAATTGCCGAGAGCTGATGCGCCGTGTTCGACTGTCCGATCTTCTGTCGAGTAACTGTACTCGAGATCTAGGACACCTGTGGTCGACTTCTGTGAGATTTCTCCGCTGCCTAGGATCCGCTGACACGCTTCCTCGTGGATTGATCCTGACTTCCCACTACTGCATCGGGAGGAAGTCTTGTAATTATTTGCGTGGGCCTAAATCTGGTTTGATCTATTTTATTATATTTCATACTCAATTTCCTCCTACAACACAAGGTATATGCAGGAGGCTATAAGATCATGTCATGCAATTCAGAGAGTTGTCATTACAACCGGACAGGAATCCCTAAAGGGCAAACATTGACTTTTCCCAACCGACTCATCACCCCTCTTTCCCGTGGGACTTTTGTACAACTCTTTGTGACAAGAAAGCCCTGGTTGATCGTCATAAGAACCAAGGAAGACAGCCCCGGAAACACCTTACTTTTGAATCAAAATGACATCAAGGACTATCTTCCAATACTCACTCAGACAACCTTCATATACATACATGAGTTCCCGACACAATGTGTTTACCAACCCGATTCCCCGTGGGAGACACTGACATCCGGGAGAAAGACTCGATAGCACCGTCAATGGGTTAACAAACATAGTGGAAGGGGTTGTGTTACACAAGCTGGGTTTGACAATGTAGAAATAAAGGCACTCCCGCTATCCCGTTTGAACAGGTAAGTTAATGCACATTTCATAGTTAAGGCATCCAAGTCAGATCTCTAGCATAGCAAGCATTCAACACATAATCAGTTAATAACACTCATAATGATCTCCTTGGAGTCTCCCAACCCATCTGTAAAGAACAAGCTGATATTTTGCCTACCGTTCCCAACTACACCCAATAGGGTGGTCTAGCGCCTTTACTACCCACTCGCGTCCCCGTTTGGTCGGTTTTCCTCTTTCATTACAAGTCGAGTTCATTACTTTGTTCAATTTTGGTTAGGCATCTTAAGTTCATTTCGCCCTTTTTAAAATCCTTTCAAATCCTTTGAAATTCATGGGCGGTTTTCCAAAACACACACTCGACCCTTGCGTACTCGAATTGCACAACCTCAGCTCTAATACCAACTTTGTAACGGCCCAGAATTATGATTTCCGGGTTACGTTTCAAGGGATAAAACCCCTTGTTCAGATCTTGCAATCCAGGTACGGGTCTAGGTTTCAAACTCATTTTAAGATTAGTAGAAAGAGGGATTTCAAACCCTAAAAACCTCGAAGGGCCGTTGGGTACCCTTAACCTGTCCTAAGACTATGTTGCGGAATCCATTTCAAACGACAGTAGAGCGGAAGCAAAGTAAAGATACAAGTGCCACGGCAGAGCCGGTCAAAACCAAATCATGAGTGGGTAATTACCACTTTACTAAGTTAGGATATTAGCCAGATTCTTCGATTCGCCAAAAGGGAACCCCGTCATATAGACATCGAGCACTCAAAATCTGCAGACTATACCTTAAAAAAAAGAACGGGGAAAGGAGTGAGATCGAGCCACTCATGCGGGACCGGCAGTCCTCGCTGAGGCCACATAGTATGTGCTATACCTAATAAAGATGTTCTAATGCAGTACGAATGTTAAACACACTAACATGCTCCTAGGTATATTAATGTGCAGAAATACTGTAAAGGGCCCAAGACAATGCCAAATGGCATATCCCTCTCCTACCTCTACACCCCTTCCCGTTAGTGTAGAGACTGGCCAGTTCGGGCTATAGCATAGCAATTTCCTCATGGTGGTGCACAAACCACGGCATCATCATATCATATCATCTCATCGATTGCCCGATGGTGCTGGACTATCATATCATGCTCATATCAACTCGATTGACTCAGGGATCCCGATGAGACTGGGCAACACTATGAACCTAGTAAAGACTCTAGGACTATCACAGATAACGGCCGTTCTTTTTCAAACGCATAAAGTAAGCAGATGCTCATTCAATTAGTGCAACCTAAACAGGATACTACATGGCATGCTTTTATGCATATGCAACACCTAACATAAAATACAACAACAGGCATGAATGTCCAAACTGAGTAAGCTCCCTAGGGAACTTACCTGAAGATGCAGAACAGCAAGATAACACAAGCAAGGGCCCAAATGCAAGTCCAAAGCAATCCAAAAGCAATACACACCTATCATCAAACCATTTCCATAAGCTACCGATCCATCATTCATACACACAAACCCAAGTCCTCAACATACTCAAAATCAACCGATAGTAAAACTATTTTTCAAAACCTTTCCGATATAATTAACATCAACCAAAATCATTTCATTTCCAATCAAATTCATTGATAAATCTTACCAACAATATTTTCAAACTCATTTCCCGAAGTTTTCCAAACTCTTAAATATCAAGTTAAGTCAACTCATTTTCAAAACAATTTCAAATTATGCTTGTCCAAATCAAGAGGAAATATCAATTCTCTAAGTCAACCCCAAATCTTGTTTTTATCAAAATATTCCGGCATTTTGGTTTTTCAATATAAATCCTTAAAGGACATTTCCGAAAACTTGAAAACTCATTTTAAATAATCTACCAAACAATACTTAACTAAATAAAATATCAAAATGAAATTCTCTTCGCAAATCCTAATTATAAATCCAAGCCAATAAATCATTTTACAAATTCCTAAAATCCCATTTCTAAACAACATTTAATAACATACTCCAAATGATATCTAACATAATAAATCACCAAATTACTTTACCATTTTTCTAAAATAATATATTAAAACATCACAAAATACATATTCCAAATATTATTACTTTTATAACAATTTCTAAAATCTCACATTAAAACATTTTATAATAACGTCATATATAAACAATCAGATTAGTACTATTTTTAAAATACATATACAATATATAATGTGACATTTAACAAAATAACATATAAGCAACAACAATTTATCACAATGAAAATAGGCCCAAAGCTCAAATCCGGAAGGCTGATCCAACCCGCCCAAGAAAGCCCAACCCGGAAGGAAACCCCAAAGCCGAGCCCAGTAAAAGAAAAAGAGGAAGGAGGACCCGGATTCTCCTCAAATTTGAAACCCGTTTAAAATGATATAACCCTTGTAGAGACACCCGGGTCAGGCCCAAAACCAAGCCCAAACCCATGAAAGAAATAAGAGGTCTGTCTCTCTCAAAACACAAGAACGGACAGAGATACAAAGCGGCGCTGGAAAATGGAAGGGGAAGAAGGGGAACCAGGCTCGTCGGCAACCATTGTTTCCAACCCATTACTCACCCAGTCTGATCGACTCCCAATTCTGACCCAACCCAAGCAAAGTGCTAAGTGCGAGTGAAGGAGGGAGAAGGATAGAGAAGTTACCACTGTTGAAGGTCTCGTCGGGAAACAGGCCGTCGGGCGCGATTCGGCGTCAGAGAGGGTGGAATCGTCCTTCTCCTGGCCTAAGAAGGTGTAAGGATGAGTAAAGGTGGTGCTTTGCTAGACATTACAAGGAAAGGATGGGAATACAATCTCACCGATCGAAACCGAAGAAAATTTGGGGAGGACAAGACTTGGCGGCGGCGATGGAGGCCCCTCGGCGGCTCGGTGGAGGAGCTGTTGTCGGCTCCTGACGTGCGCGCTCGGCTCCACGGCGTCGGCGCGGCTCGGAGCTTCCACTGGCTCGGACGGACGTTAGAGGATGAGGTGGTGTTAGGCGCTTTGGGGCTTCAAACGCGGAGAGCAGGGTGCTCTCATTGATGCTCGACGGAGTGAACAGAGAAGGATGGAGGAGGGAGGTGGTTATGGCGGGACTTGAATCCACAAGGAGGGAAAGAAAGGGAGTTGAGATAAGAGAAAAGTTTGGAGCTTTGGCGTGGGATTGTGTTTGTGTGGGTGAACTTGTGGCTTGGAATCAAAATAAGAGGAAGGCTGTAGTAAAGCCTGAAATGGCGTGGGTTAGCACCTGCAGCAATACAGACCATTGGTCTTGAATTTTTCCCAATTTGGTGAAGCTAAAATGGTGAGGAAGGGAGTGGGAGTGTTTGATGTCTAACCACAAATGGAAGGGAGGAAGGTCACATGTTTTTAGATCAACAAAAGGGAACATTAGGTCTGGATATTTCGTTTTCAAAGGGAGAAGAAAAGGACAATTTGTGTGGTGTGGTTCCCAATTCATATTCAAAAATTGACCAGAATCCGCTTTAAGGATCTTAAAATACAATTTTTTAGGTGAAGACGACGATTTTCAAATATTTAAAATTTTCAACTTGAATCCATTTTATTTTATTTATTTCTAAATTATTATTTTTAAAAAATAAAACCAGGGTATTTACATCCTCCCTCGTAGATTCATGCTTGCTTTTGCCCTCTACATCTCTCTTTCGGGAAACGATAACCCTCTTTAATAGGGGGAACTTGAACTCTAGAAATCTCACATCTTATCTAACAAATTTGGGTTCTATACTACCTCCCATAGACATACTGATATGTTTCTATTCGAAAAAGTAGGAAGGAAAAGAACGATTCTCATGCTTGGAAATGACAAGCTCGACTTAAATTTGAAAAGGGCGAAATTTCGAGGAAGAAAAACCAGAACAACAATCCCAAACAGATCCAGGTACCCTCAGTACCACCCTCTCGATCTGACCCCTTTGTGCATTGATAAATATGAAATGAAAATACATGAAATGAAATGCATAGCCCTTAAGAGAATAATTGCGACAACAGATATTGAAAAAGAAGGTGAGGAGCCAAGAGCCGGCATGAGAGTGTGCTACTTGTGGGCTTCGATTCCAGATCCAACACTATTGAAATGGTGGAGCACCTATCTGATTGCGATGGAAACGGTTGACTCTTCTTCTCAAAATCTTTACTATAATGATGATCAATGCATCTCTATCTATGTTTCTTGGTTTGACAAGAAGGAAATTTTGTATATAATGAATTGCTCAAAGTTTAAATGGCAAACTATAAGATCTGACACCAAGGTCTATTTACCTAAACCTCGTAAATATGATCACCACAGGGGTTCCAAGTCTTGGATCGAGCAAACACACGAATATGCTAGGATTCACCCTTGCTTGTTTTGTCATGAACATTGTGACCTGACGAAGACTAGAAATGAATCTCCTAAGTATTATTGTCAACCGGAAAAAAATTTCTCATCAGAGTTGTTCATTTGGTCTCAAATGCTCCCTACCTCTTGCTTAGTCATTAAGCATATGATTGAAAAAATATCTACAAGGGCAATGACCTGGGATTGCAGGAGTATCCAAGTTCCGAAAGAAGGCCTTTATGGAGAAATCATATTCATGACACATCGAACTGGCGACCAAAAACTGAAATCCAGGTTGAATCCTTCTAGTTTCTCCCTTTTCATCTTGAATCTATTCGGATTTGAACAAAAATCCCCATACCAGAAGGGCCGATTGAACCGAAAAGTCATATATGAAAAGGGGCATAGGCCTTGCAGATCCATGAACCCACAGGAAAAAGCAAACAAAAACAAGACCCCTATAACGCGAAAATCATCTCCTTTGGAGACCGAAAAAGAAGGAAAAGAAAGGACGATTATATCATTCCTCAAACTTATATCTGACATATGTTTTTTGTGTATTGAAGACGCAACTAAACCAAAAGAAATGAAACAATCAAAGTTGACTCAAATCACTTTTGAGTACACTCAGGACATCTATGAAACCTGCATCCGAGAAGAAATGAGGTCTAGACAAATTGTTTCCCCTTTAACTGAGAAAAAAGAAACAAACGAACAAGAAAGAACACTTGCCATATATATTCAAACTTTTGGTCTGAATCATTCTACTTGCACAACAAACAACCTCTTTGATCCAAGGAAAAAGTACGGAACAGAAAATCCCAAATCAAATAGGTTAATATGAGATTATGCTCATGGAACATATGTGGAATAGGTCACAACCTATGGACAGAAATAAAATCATTCTGTAAAATTGAAAAAATTCAAGTAATTGCTCTACTAGAAACAAAAACTGAACGACAACCAAAGGAGACAGTTTGGAAATAAGCTGGGTTTGATCATATGATTTGGGCCCCGGCAACCGGAAGGGCTGGAGGATTATGTGTTTTATGGAAAATTCATAATCTTTGGAACGAATCAATAGAAATGGTTCATAAAGATCAAAGATTTATAGTAATCAGATATGAAAATAAACTACGAAACATTACTATCAACTTCGTCTTCGTCTACGGACCCCCTCATGAGAACGAAAAATTAAACTTCTGGGGCGGACTACAACAATATGTCCAAACCTTGGACTGCCCATTCATAATCATGGGTGATTTAAATGAAATCCAAAATAGCTCAGAAAAAGAAAGAGAGATAGAACCACATCCGAACAGATATAGAATATTGACCGAATTTAAAGACAATTGCTTACTATAGGAAGTCCCTACGACTGGAAACATTTTTACATGGAGGAAAAATAGATCCAATAACATTAACATCATGGAAAAACTTGATAGAATCTTAATACAAGAGCAGATACTCACTTGGTTTCCCAATGTCATAACAAAAAATCATGCATTTACGTCATTAGATCACTGTCCTATTGTAACAGAGTTAGATAACCAAGAACAATACAAGGCCCAACCTTTTAAATTTGAAAAAATGTGGACTACACGAAAAGATTACTGACACGTGGTACAACAGGCTTGGAGATCAAATGTTGTGGGATCACATATGTACAACCTGGTGCAAAAAAACGCAAATACTTAAGCGATTGACTAAAGAATGGAATAAGAAAACATTTGGAAATATATTCCGTCAATTAAAAGAAATTGATGATTCACTCATCGATTTACATAATAGAAATGGAATATCCCAAAATAGAAACGATATCCAAAAGCAGAACAAACTTATTAATAAACGAGAGAAAATCTTATCATACCACAAAATGTATTGGAGCCAACGAGCAAAAACAAAACACCTTAAACTGAACGACACGAACTCAGGGTATTTCCACCGAATGGCATCAGGAAGGAGAAATAGAAAATTCATAAAGGAAATACAAACTATAGATGGCACACTAGCCACAGGAGACGAAAATATTACAAGAGAAATAAAAAACGATTTCGAAAAAAGGTTTAGGATGCAACCCATCAACCATAACCTCCTAAATGATTACCTCTTGCTCATCAACACAGAAATCACTGATGATGACAATTCGAAGCTAATTGAAAAGATATCAAACCAAGAAATCAAAAATGCGTCCTTCTCGATTGGAAAGGATAAATCCCCAGGACCTGACGGAATGACGGCAAAATTTTACCAGGAATATTGGGATATTGTAGGCCCATCAGTCATAAAGGCAATCAAAGGATTTTTCCACTCTGGTCGAATCCTAAAACAAATCAACCACACTTTTATCACATTGATCCCAAAATGTGACAACCCGACAACTACAAACCACTTTAGACCAATAAGCCTTTGCCCAACGATTTATAAAGCTATAGCCAAAATCATTGTCGAAAGGATGAAATCGATTTTAAAGAAAATTATTCACACCCTCCGAGGGGCATTTGTATCTGACAGGGCTATCCAAGACAATGTCTTAATAGCCCATGAAATCTTCCATTCATTTAAAAGTAGACGCGGAAAAGAAGGATGGATTGCCGTCAAACTAGATATGGAGAAGGCATATGATAGAGTAGAATGGGACTTCCTATTCAAAGTTCTAGAAAAATTTGGCTTCTGCCAAAAATTCCGAACATGGAAAGAGCAATGTGTCCAGACTGTCTCTTTCTCAGTCTTGGTGAATGACAGCCCCACGGACCCCTTCATACCAGGGAGAGGGATCAGACATGGAGACCCACTCTCACCCTATCTATTCATCATAGGAGCAGAAATCCTTGCTAGGAAACTACAAGATGCTTCAAACTAGTCAGACAAATCCATCACATTCAAAATATCTAGATCAGGCATGAAAATCCCTTTCGTATCCTTCGCGGACGATATGATGATATTCGCCAAGGAAAACCAAGACTCGTGTCAAGAGGTGAAGAATATTATTGATGACTATTGTGCCATATCAGGACAAAAGGTCAATTTCCACAAATCGGCCTTTCAAACTACCCCAAAAGTCCCAAACAGTACAAAACAATTGATCCAAAGTACGATCCATATCACAAACCAGATAGCACTTGACAAATACCTAGGTTGCCCCATTATCAATGGTCGAGTCAACCGAACCACATTTGAAGAAACAGTAACCAAAACCAGGTAACAACTCACGAAATGGAAAGCAAATTCCCTTTCACCAGAAGGAAGGGCGACCCTAATAAGATCAAACCTGGCAGCTAAGCCAAAATATATCATGCAAAATTTTATGCTCCCCACAACAATCCATAAAGAACTTGACCAAATAAACAGATGCTTCTTCTGGAACAAAGATCAATCCTTCTCCGCCCTTATTGGCTGGGACAAGGTGTGCAAGCAGAAACGATTGGGAGGAGCAGGAATACATAAAACAAAAGATATGAACCAAGTACTACAAATGAAATTGCTTTGGAAAATCTTAGAAGAGCCGTGTAGCCTGTGGTTCCAAGTGATCAAAGAAAAATATTTGAAAGAAACCTCCATCCTTGAATACAAGCGAAAAGGTAATTCATCTTGGCAATGGGCCAAACTAATGGAACTAAAAGAAGAATTCTGCAAAGGACTAATATGGCAAATCGGAAATGGAAATACGATAAATTTTTGGAAGGACATCTGGCTAGACGAAAAACCATTACAAGATCGACAACATCCAAATATCACAATCAATGAAAATGACAAGGTGGAAAAATACATCGACATCAACAAAAAATGGAAAATTGTTGAATTAACCAATATCCTTCCAATGGATGTGGTCAACAAGATCGATGACATCTACATACTAGAACACGAAATAGAAGACAAACTATACTGGAAACCTAGTAAAAATGGTTGGTTCAGCACGACAAGTGCACTAGCACACATCACAAAGTAAAACATAGAAGAAACTTGTGACACGACATGGATATGGAACCTAGACACATTTCCGAAAGTAAAAAACTTCATATGGAAACTTACACTAGATGGAATCCCAATGAGAACCAGACTAGCAAACAAAGGCATTCATGTTCCACTATCTTGTGCTTTGTGTGACCGGATGGATGAAAATCCAATCCATCTCTTTACCGAATGCCACAACACCCTACAACTGATTCACAAAATTGACCCAAACATTGAAAAAGTGATTCTAGAAATTGACACTAGAAACAAATCAATCAAAAACATTGTATGCAAAATTTTTACTAAACTCAACCACGAGCAAAAAAGAAGACTTGCGACGACATGGTGGAGTCTATGGACAAGCAGGAATCGGCAAGTATTTGAAAACCTTAATACAACACCCATCCATACTATGGAGAATTATACTAAACAACAAATACAGAACTGGGCTGCCTCTAAATTGACCTTTGAAGAGGAGACCACAAACCAACACCAGAAAACTTGGACAACTCAACCACGGAGAAGAAGAAATTTGAGATGGAGCAAACAAGATGAGAGATCTTTCAAAAGTAATTTTGATGGATCCAAACTATCTTCGGGTGAAGCTTCTGCAGGTTTCATTATTAGGGATCACAATGGGGCAGTCATCGAGTGTGGCGGCTTAAAATGTGGACACATCTCAGCATTAGCTGCAGAGGCTCTGGCGATCAAAGGCGGTATCGCCAAGGCAAAAGAGCTTCGGCTTTCGAGCATCATGATTGAAGGGGACAACCTGACCGTCATCAATTGTTTGTGAGGCCTGTGGTGCTGCCCGTGGGAGATTGAGATGCTGATTTCTGACACTCTGCTCCTACTCTAACACTTTGCTAGGGTGCAATTTGGCCATGTCTTCCGGGAGGTCAACTCGACCGCCGACATGATCGTGCGTCTAATCCACACAACTCCAACACGGGACCTCCTCGTTAATCCCGCTCTACGCGTACTCATCCGCAAGGATGCCCTTGGGTGGTGGTCCAGCAGGGCCTGACCTCATCCAAATCTTTACCTTATAAAAAAATATATATAAATAAATAAATATTTCTGCAGAGCGGACCAAATAACTATGGTTTTTTTTAATTGTCCATAATTTGGGCAAAAATTAAGCCTAGGACAAAAGAAGGGTGAAATTAGAAGAGTGTCCACAATTAAAGCCTTTTGCCCCTGTCCTTATAACCCTTATTTTTTTCCGAGTTCCCTATATACACCGCAAATGGTTCGTCGGATTGGACGTTGCAGCAACGTTGGATTAGACGTTGCTACAACGTCCAATTTGACATTGCATTTGTTGGTAAAAATTGCCTACGGGAAGGGGATCCGACGTTGTAACAACGTTGGTACGGACGTTGTTGTAACGTCGGATCGGACGTTGCAAGCTGGATCCCAAACGGGCTCCTTCGGACTTAGCAACGTTCATTTGGACGTTGCTACAACGTCAGATTTGACGTTATTGCTACGTACAAATCCCTGAAGGAAAACTAAGGGCGGGCTTGGTAACGTCTATTTTGACGTTGTCACAACGTCGGATTTGGCGTTGTCACAACATCAGATTTGGCGTTGTGACAACTTCCAAATTTCCCCCAATCAACCACCCCTATAAAAGGGAATGGGGACCGAATTTGAATAACTCAACACAAAAATTCCACATTCTCATTCCTTCCACATTTTCATTCCTTCCACCTTTTCAATCCTTCCATGGAGCCGGTTTGACGAGAGGGTTTCTCGACCAAATAAATTTGTAGTCAAGACCCCCGCTATAGTATAGGGGAGTCAGGTTCGTCCTCAGGAGAGAAGTCAGCGGTTCTAGGTTTAGTGTGTTTTGGGGTTCAGGGATAGCGGGAAAAGGTGGGGAGGTTGTTGTCGATGTCGACTAAGACTTGGTCGATGTCGAGGGAATGATAGAAGAAGAGGTGGTCGGTGTCGGGTAACTTTGCAGGATAAAAATAATGAAATAAAATAAATAAAGATGCAAACTTCCAAGGTTAGGGATCACCACAACAATAAACATATGCGCAGATCATAAATCACATAAAGATGCATGCTTTATATCAAATAACTTTAGTTATTAACAAATAGGAATATAGAGGCTTTCGCATAAACCCTAAGTGTTAGTACCTTTTCTTAATTAGGATCAACCAACTTTCGCAAGCAAAGCCTAATTACTATCCAAATTTATAATTAATTCACTTACGCTTCATAATTGCAAATAAGGAATTGTCCTCGACTGTCGCAAAGGATTAAGCACATAGGTAGATGATAATAAAGACATACAAAATCATGAATTCATAAATCAAACAAACATATCTATGTTGGGATCACCCCAACCCTAGAAGAAGGAAAATTAGAAAGCAAACATGATGAAAGAAATTAACTTTGACATAAAATAAACTAAAACTTACAAAACTTCCAAACGTTTCTCCTCTCTCCTCTCTCTCTCTCTCTCTCTCTCTCTCTCTCTCTCTCTCTCTCCTTCTCTCTCTCTCGACTCCTCCCTCTCCTTGCGCCCGAAGACGGCTTTGCTTGAATGAATGAAAATCAGCCCCCTAGGGCTTTATTTATAGCCTTCTAATCCTTGCTATTCAAGGATAGAATATCTCTATCTATATCTAAAATTATATCTAAAACTTTAATGATAAATAAAAACAATAAAGGAATTAAATCTAAATAAGGGAAATATATCTAAAGGTCTTCAATGGATAAATCTTCTCCTTCCTTGATGATGGAACTTGATAGCTCTTGATAGATCCGGATGGAATTTGATCTCGAAAATATCACCATCGGATTCGGGATAGAACCTTAACAAGATCCGGATTACTCGACGTCGGTCTCTAGGATTTACTCGATATCGACTAGGACTCCTCGATATCGAGTAGCACTTTCTCGACGTAGACCAATCTCCTCGACATAGAGTAAATCTCCTCGACGTAGAGTAAATATCCTCGACGTAGAGTAACATTTGTCTTCATCTCGTGCTCGATCTCGTCCTCTGGAGCAAATGTCGAGTAAGCCTTTGTCGATGTCGACCAATTTGGTCGATTTCGAGTAACGCTGTTGCTTTCAGCATTCTGCTCCGTTCTTAAAACGCACTTTCCCGAGTCCTCGTTCGTCGGATTGACGCATATGACCATGCGTTGGAAAGCTCTTTTCGAGGGCTACAACTTTCATGAAGACATCAAAGCTTGATTCCGAATGATGAATACCGAAAAATGGCCTTTTCTCCAGTTGCACCATTCTTAGCTTCTCCATGAGTTTCCTTTAAGCTCCAAAGTGCGTCCGATTTCTGCGAAATATAACCAAAACTTGTGTAGACCTCCATATATTGCCAAATAAGTGTAAACTACACAGATTCTGTATTATTCTAACCCAAATGCATGCAATGTATGCAGAAATCGATATTAAAATAAGTGTAAAACATGGCAAATTAGGCTCACAACACAGTTACATCTGGAATAGTAGACTCCACGGACAGAATTGATTTTGTAATCGAAAGGGTTCGGTACCCAATGCCCCCGGAGGAGTCCAAATGTGCTTGCAACAGTCTAGAATACAGAGGCATGCATCCATGTGCGCTATTTCGGGTCGTTTGTGAAAAAGAGAATCACATTTCTGCACCCTTGCGTCTCGGGTGTCCGGACTGCAATGATTTTTATTCGGGTATTCGTGGAGCCTACGAGTGGAAGGTTGGAGATCTTTTGCTTCAAAATATCCGGTCATTCTTCGCCGATGTAAACAGACGTGACAACGTTGACGTGGCACAAACGGCAGGGATACTTGTGAGGGAAGCAAATATGGAGGTTGGAAGCTTTCCATTCAATGAGTTAAAGATTTAAATCATTCCGATGACGAATTAAGAATAGGTTGGTCGATATGAAGAAAAAATTATGTTGTTATCCATATTGTATTTGTTAGTTTTGGTAATGCCTCGATGTATGTAATTTGTTAGTTTTAGTAATGCCTCGATGTGTAATCTGATCGTTATCTATGAAGTGAAGCGTTTGCATGTGATTGTTTGTTGTTGTGATCGGGTAGAAACCATCGAAAATAATAAAGCAAACAACACGAACTACACAAATATAGTATACCGACAAAATACGAAATGTATGTCATAAACAAACGGACTGTAATGTATCTACTGCAGAGATCGAATGTAGCCCATGAAATGCTCATACATCTAGTCTAGCTGGGGATGCCCGACCAATGCCTGAATGGCCTGCGTCATCTCGTCAACCCGGGCCTGGCGCGCAGTAGTCTCAGCCTCATCCCCATCCCCATCTAATCCGATGACGTCGTTTGGGTGGGTAGGCGCAGCCGGAGGAGCATCAGGTAGTACCACTGTCGTAGGCAACACATGACCTCGACTCTGGGACTAGAACCAAGCGAGGTAGTCAGCTGAGACGCTTCCCTGATAGCTCTCGATCGTCCTCCGGTGACCGGTGACAGGGTAGAATCTCTCATCGTCCTGATCTGCCCAATGGTGGTGTTGCAGGCCGAAAGTCACGATGTAACGCCTCTTCAGGCGAAACGGTCGCTACACGATGGACGGAGGGATGACGGGCAATGACTGCTCCTGCACACGGCCGAACTGTCGGATCACCCTATTTGGCATGTACGGCCCAAAGAGGCCACCGAATCTGAGGGTGCCTCGATAGGTGGAGGAGCGAAACTAACCTGCAAAATCCAGGTCTCTGCCAAAAGGCATCCACTCGACCTTAGGTTGAAAAAATTATATAAGGGAAACAATCTTACTAGACATATGTAGTTAATTAAAATCAAAGAAAGTGAGAAACAGGTTACCTGATCGATGGTCATGCGCTCAAGCTGTGCTCGAAGCCTCCTCTCACGTTTGCGCCTCTCCCTGTCGTTCCCCCTCTTCGCGGCCTTCGACGGGTCGAAACGTCCCATGTAGCGGGGATCATCAGCAAGTGCATCCTGGTCCGGGCGAAGCAGACCCGCAAAAAAGGGGAAGTACGACCAGATCCATGCCTGAAAATTATAAACCATTAGAGCACTTATTTTATGTAACTCGCAAGCAAAGGAACATATTAACCGTATTAAAGAAATATGTTACCTACAACAATGCAACACACCCACGTAGTCCCTTAGCCTCGCCTCTCGTGGTCTCCCCTAATCCCCGGTAGAGGAAGGCAAGCACTCATGCTCCCCAAGCTAGTCTCCCGGAGTGCGGCAAGTCCCAAACTAGCCCGAACAACGAGAAGTGTGCGCGACTCTGGGATTTGTCGATGAAGAGCGTCACACCCAGCATCGTAGCCAAGAAGGAAACGGCGAGGTCGTGCTGCCACCCTCTGCGAGCTGGGGTACGGTTGTCCCACTGATCCCGACGACGACCGTGCCTCTCCTCCCACCAAGTCGTCAAATGCGGGATGGGCGCTCCCCAAGCTTTCCTATGCTTCTTCAGTTGAGGGGCGGTCCAACGAAACATCTGGTGCAGGAGAGGCTCTAGCTGTAGTGGAAGATAGTCAGGGAGAGGCTCGCAAGGCAGTCCGTCAATCGGCAGCCCCATCAGACAAGCGACGTCATGGAGGGTGATGGTCATCTCGCCCCATGGGAAGTGGAAAGAGTTCGTCTACGGCTGCCAGTGCTCAATGAAAACAGTCAACAACTGGGCATCTACTCCGTCCCAGTTCAAATCAAGCAGCCCTAGTAGACCAGACTGAGCTGCCGCCTGCACCCATGTCGATGGACCCTCAGACATGTAGTATCGGAACGGAAGGAGGTGTGAAGCCCGATGATGAACCTTCAGCAATTGATGCTGAAAGGTCGGGCCCGTCCATAGCCAGTGAGCCTTATGGTGCCTAAACGAGGCCAAAAGATCTCCTGGAGGCAAGTCGCCGTCGGGGAGCTCATTGTCTCCATCACCATCCTCCCATTCCCCCTCCTCCTCGGCCCCCCTCTTGCTCGCCCCCTCCTCCTGAACCTCCACCCCATCCCCGGGCGCCGCCCCTTGTGGCGCCTAGGCCGACCCATGCAGGTCCTGGACCGATGCGTGTCCTCCCTCATCCTCCTCCTCCTCACCAGCCACCTGAGGGTCCTCCTCATCCTCCTCGTCACTCTCGTCATCGAGCTCCTCCTGCTCGAAATGAAGATCCTCCGCTCCATCCTTCTGCGTGTCATCCGCTACCACAACAGGTGTCAAGCACCCACTTGCTGCTGCGATGACCTCAGCCCAAGCAGCGTCTCCATGAGCGTGTCCGGAGGTATTGGCAACAGCCCTGGGATCTGACGCCGTCTGCGATGACGGAGGTATTGCCAACAGCCCTTGTGCTGAGGGCACCCCACCACTCAAGGCGAAGAACATACCATCAGTGTCCGCAGCTTCCTCCGGTCTCCGCTGTGTCGGGGCTGTATCAGGCTCAATCGTCGTATCTCTCATGGTCAAAGTCTCCTGCTCCGCAAGAGCCATGAGATCTGACACCGTCTGCGAAGACGAGTCATTGATGATGACCTCCTCCAAATCGGCGCTCTTTACGGCATGTGAAGGCGCATTGCGGTCTCGCCCGAGAACGATGCGAACGGTCCTGTCACGTCTCATCCGAGAATCCTATTAAATTTTTGAACTACTTTGTAAATATATTTTTTCATTTAAGTTGAATTTCATATTCACCCTTCTATTAAAATGTTTTATTTCATTCAAGAATTTAATTTTCGATCCGCTTACAGTAGTTCACTGTAAACATCTTAATTTGTAATAATTTGTTTCTATAATTTCTTTTTTGTATGTTTCGACAATTCGTTTCTATGATTTCTTTTTAAACATGTTATTTTGTAACAATTTCTTCTAATACATCTTATTTTGTAACAATTTTTTTCTATAATTTCACTTTAGACATTAAAGTAGTTCTTTTGTAACAATTTGCCTTAAACATATCGTGCATTCAAATTAAATAAGGTTAATTTATCCGATTCATGTCATAAAGTTATTCGATATAAAATTCAACAATTAAACAACAAGAGAAAATGAAAAATTAAATAAATTCATACTAACCGATGAAGTAGTCGTCAGGGGAGATACCTCCTGCGTCCGCCTCTTCCGGCCAGCACCGGCTCTCCCACCACCGCCACCGCCCCCATTACCGGCGGTCCTTCCGACGCCACCACCACCATGCCCTCGGCCACCACCACCACCAGCCCCCGCGCGGGATCCACCCACCCCTCGGCCACCGCCTCCTGTCCCTGAGCCGCCATCGCCGCCGCGCCCCACACCTCGGCCGCCTCCTGGCCCTATGCCCCTATCACCGCCGCCTAAACCAAGACCTCGCCCAGCACCTCCTCGGCCGCCTCCACCCACGGCCACCATCTCCTCTCCCGCACCTCGCCCAGATCCGCCTTCGCAGGTGCATCGTTGCCCTCGTCCCCGAGATCTCACCATCGATCTTTGGCTATATCTCGCCTGAATCGGTCGCTCTCTCGCTCTCTCGGAGGAATCGCCCGCTCGCTCTCTCGCCCGAATCGCTCGCGTGTGGAGGAAGAAACACAACGTCGGTTTCGATGTTGTGCTTTATATAAAAAAGAAGCACAACATCGAATCCGACGTTGTGCACAGCTAGACAACGTCAAATCGGAAGTTGTGGTGCGAAACGTCACCCGACGTTTCGAACCCCTTCGCACCACAACGTCCGATTTGACGTCCGGTTTGACGTTGTAATTCAAATTACAACGTACAAATGGACGTTGTAATTAAAATTACATTGTCAATTTGGACGTTGTTGTTTTCTCTTTTTTTTTTTGCAAATTGAACTTGGCATATTTAATAAATAAATAAAATACATTTCTTCGTATTATTTTCACATTTTAGTTCATTGAAATTGAACTTGGAATATTTAATAAATAAATAAAATACATTACGTCGTATTATTTTCACATTTTAGTTCGTTGTTAAACGATTTAATGTATGTACAGTAAAATAAAATACATAAATAAAATACATTGAATCCCTAATTAAATATGAAAATGATAATACATATAGTACATACGCCGGTCCCCGGGCATCTTCATCTCCAAAAAACCCTTCCGTCATAGTCAAATATGAAAATGATAATACATATATTACATACGCCGATCTCCGGGCATCTCCACCTCCAAAATATATATATTACATACATTACATACAATGAGTCTACAACTAAGGGGTGCTAACGTTACTGGGTGTACAACTACCAACGGACTCATCTAGACTGGTAAAGATGTCGATTTGTACCTCGATGAACGCGTACGATCACAACCTATCGTTTCTTGGACCCACCACCCTCTCAATTACGTACACCGTAACTTCACGGATACAATGCCGACATACATCATGGTAGAACATGTCCAGCATTTCCATAATCCTATTGCCCATTTCGGATAGGTAGGCCTCTCAGTCGTTGATATAAATCATGGCGTCGTTGTGGCAATCGAAATCCGTCGGCACCGATCTCCTTGAGCCACTCTGACATACGACGCGGAAAAGGCGGCATGGGAATGCCCGCTTGTACTTCCGGTGTTGGCAGCTGCAGTCGCTTTCCTCGGGTGGATAACGGTGTTTCGTCCCTCTAATTTGATAGTCGATCCCCTCAGATGTTTCTCCGTCTTTTGTGAAGTAAGTGGGGAGTCTATTGGGGGCCGACATTAGGTAGTATAAGTGTGGAAGGGTTTGTGGTGCATGGATAGTGGGTGTGGGTGGCTTTTATAGGCACTTCAACATACGACGTTCAAACTGACGTTGCATAGGGTTTTGCAACGTTGGAAGAGACGTTGCATAGGGCAACCCTAGGGGTGGGGTTTAGAAACGTTTGATGCAACGTTGCATCGGGTTTAGCAACGTTTGATGCGACGTTGCATAGGGCTTCCCTATGCCAACCCTACGCGTAGGGTATATGCAAGGGTTGTTACCAACGTTGGATTCAACGTTGCTAGGGTATAGAAACATTTGTTCCAATGTTGCAGTTTGACCTTAATATTCCATCGATGTCGAGTTAATTAAACCGATATCGAGTGATTTTGAAAGTGAATATGAACATGTCGAGTTAATGTTTCGATCTTCTTATAAGGTTCCATTCAAGTGAATATGAAAATGATTCATATGTTAATGTTTCGATCTTCTTAGTAGGTTCCATTCAAGCGAATATGAAAATGATTCATATGTTAATGTTTCGATCTTCTTAGTAGGTTCCATTCAAGAGAATATGAAAATGATTCATATGTTAATGTTACGATCTTCTTAGTAGATTCCATTCAAACGAATATGAAAATGATTCATATGTCAATGATTCAAATGTTAATATCAAGGGGAGTACATAGAGTTCACATCGCATGCGCATTACTGAATATATAACTTATATAATAAACAAAAAGTTGCCCCAAATCGAACATTGAATACACAAAATCAATTGGAATAGTTGCTCCCAACAGACTCAGTAGGTGCTGCTGGTTGAATCTCAATCAGCGCTTGCTGGAACGCGTAAGTCTCCTTAGTTTCTTGGGCGGGCCGTGCTACTAAGTCAACCACGTACTCGGCAACGCTGTGAATACGCAAATGACTCACATCGTTGTAAAGACTTTTGATGTTATCCTTTGTCTGGGCCAACACGCGAGTATAGTACGACTCAGGGTCTCGGCCGTACTCCATGCAACGGAAATACACCTCCTTTGACATCTCAGACCGACGATGACACTGCACAGAAAATAAACAGCATGGAAATAAAATGCGATATTTCTTGTGCTTACAGTTGCAAATGTGATGTTCAATCGGCAAACTGTGTCTCGTCACTCTAATAGTGTAACGGGTGCCATCCGAGAAATCAACTGTCTTGACGAAACTGTACGGAGTTGAAGGCATGGCAGAGGGCTTTTGGGTGTTGGGTGTTTGGTGTGATAAGGTGGAGGGGGGGACCGGAGGGGCCTTATATGGTGCCCCCAATTACAACGTCAAATCCAACGTTGTAAACCCTTTACAACGTTAGATAGGACGTTGTAATGGGTACATGTACCCTTTACAACGTTGGATTTGACGTTGTGAAGGGGAATGTTCCCATTCACAACGCCTAATATGACGTTGTGACGACTGACACATAGAACGCGTAATTGACGTCATGAATGGTCCCCCTCTGATGCCCTTATATACCTCCACCATCATGCCGAATGAATGCATCCCTTCACCTCACAATTCAAGACAATAGTTATTTCATTCGTAGATAGGAAAATGTCATCCTTAGAAATTGAAGAAGCGATGGAGGTGGAACGAGTCGACCCTCCCCCCGCACGACGAAGCAATGTCGTCCACAGGTAAAATCCTATGGCTGTATTCTCTGTCTCTATCTTTTTTTTCATTATCCTGTTAAACCCGAAGTAAATATATACCATTTAAGTAATATCAAGTGCATGTACGTTGTTATGCCTTTATCCAGTTTTGAGACTTTACAAGTACGTTTACCGACGCCCGTATTTGGCAATCCTGGAACGAAATGGTCGAACATTTCAAGCAACTCGGCGTGAAGAACAACATGGTCTTAGTAATCAAGCGATCGTGGTCGACCGCTGCAAACCGACCGGGTGGCGTGTTGTTAGTGTGCGAGCAATATGGGGTGTTTCGTAGAAGGGGGAAGCAGATTCGCAGCACGCAGAGCAAACTAAGCAACTGCCTGTTCTCCTTACTTGGTCATGAGGAGGGACCGAGTATGTGGACGATGACCGTGCAAAATGGAACGCACAACCATCACCTCCCTCAACGATTGAAGGGTCATGCTTACGCGGGAAGGATGACACCAGGGGAGAAGAAAATGTGCAAGTGGATGAAAGACATAGGAACTCCGCCGAAGGCCATCTCGTACGGGCTACAGCAAGCAGATGCGAATAGCGTCACCTCAGCGCGATCACTGGAGAACACCCTCAACAAGCTCGCCGTTGAAGAGAGAGGAAATCGAACGATGACCCAAGATACCCTCCATCGTCTCCGAGAAAGGGGCTAATACTACGAATTCAGGAGAAGCCCAGACGATGACAATGTATTGAATGACCTTTTTCTCGCACACCCGGATGAGATTCGTCTCTTGAACAAATACCCTTACGTCATCGTCATGGATAGTACGTACAAGACCAACGCGTAAGTACTATATCCTATGTCTTCGTACATTTCTTCCATATTGAGTGCTATGCTAAGGTGCGTACGTTGCTGCACCGCATCCACAGGTTCAACGTCGCGTTGTGCGAGATAGCCGGCTTAACGCCAACGGGAAATAACTTTTGCATCTCATATGCCTTTATGGTTCCATGTAACTTGCAACTGCGAAGAGGCCTCTTTGAAGATTACAAAAAATCTACAACTTTCAACTCTACTCAAGAATCAGGTGTGGGGTTTATTCTCGTCTTCGACGGAGGAGTCGTTCGAGAGGTGGCGTAGATGGCTTCACGCACAATCAGTGGCAGCCGCAGGAATTGCTGGAGGGGGGGGGGGCGGAATTTTTCGTTGGGGAAATTTTTTTTTCTCGGTATATATAATAAAGAATTTTTTAAAAAATATATTGAAAGAAAACCATAAATATGGTATATTTAAACAAAAACCATAAATTATGGTATATAAATATGATAATTTATTACAAAAAATTATACAAAAATTTAATAATTTATATATATGTGTATACTTGATTAAGATTTTTTTTAATATTGAAAGAAAATTATAATTTTTTTTAAAGAATTTGTCATTGGTAAATGAAAAAAATTTGATAGGATTTGAAAAGTATGACAAAAAAACCTCATAAATTGTGGGTTAAATATGACATTAATAGTAAAAAAATTTCATATGAATAAAAATTTGAAGATTTTTTAAAAGTATATGTGTGAAATAATGAATTATCTTATGAAATTATTAAAAGAAAAATATAAAAATTGATTTAAATATGACATTTATAGTAATAAAATTTAGTAGGAATAAAAAAATAGTGCAAAAAGGGGAAGAAATGAGATTTGAACCCATGACCTCTTGGGAACCCAAATTTCCTTCCCTCCTTTTACCAACTAGGCTAGACAAGTTTTGTGTTCTATTTCACATTTTCATACTAATACTACAGAGTAAATCAAAAATTGAAAACAAATTTTTATTTTTTTTTGCTCTAGAGGGGTAGTGGCCCGCCCCCCTGCGGCCGCCCTGCGCACAATGGCAGCCCATGCACGGGGTCATGGGGTATCTGGAAATAGTGTGGCTCATCCACCGGACGAGCCTTGTCAAATGTCACACCGACCACGTCCTGAACTTTGGAACGAGGACAACCAATATGTACGTATATCATTTTCGTCGTTACCCATGTCACTCCGTTACTACATTTCGACAGTCGTTCACCTCGAGCACATGATGTATCGTGTAGGGTTGAAGGCCAACATAAAGTGGTGAAGGAAGCATTACACTCGTCCACTGGTGATTTATGTGTCGTGGTGGATGCCATTCATCGAGTGAATGAATGTCAGGTGCACGAGATCCAGACTGCGTTGGAGATAGATCCTTTCAAGTGGCCAACTAACGCACACGAAGTCCTCTTATTCGAAGAGATTAATCATGTGGTTTCGAAGAAGTGTTTCGAACTTCTCTACGGTCATTGGAGGAAAGTTGTCGACGAAACAGTACCTTCAGAGTGCGTTGACCGTTATTGGAGAATATGCTATGGGATACCTTGTGTGCACGACGTTCAACGTTTTATTGCTGAAGGAGTTCCAATAACACCTGACGACATCCACCCATTTTGGATGGATCTGATGTGGGATGAATTAGACAATGCGGTCTTACCCTATGTCAGGTCGGCTTCGTACACTGCACCCAATGAAGCTTGTGACCCTGATCTGCACCCACCGGAGCGGGGTAGCATACGGTCAAAGGGCATACTGATAGAGTCTATTTTAGTCATGTTTTAGGTATAGATTTGCATATTAATTTAGAGCATTTTTATATAGTTTATAGCTTAATTTGTATTATTTAGTTTTTAGAGTCTACACTAGTGTTTATATATATTTCAGGTATTTTGGAAGAAGTTGGAAGGTGCAAGCTACAAATAAATGGCCAAATGTTATATACAGAGCTGATCGTTACTCGTTAAGCCTGATTCTTCCTCTTTGGGTCGGTTCATCAGAAGCAGGAGCCCACGTGATTGGTTGGGGTTACAAGTGCTGCTTTGCCAAATTCACATTTACTATGTATAGTTGGATTAGTGGTATTATATATATTTATATTATAGATACATTACGATAGATAGATTAGGATAGATAGTTAGATACTATATATACAGAACATACGGCAGAATGGGGGAGGCCGAACATACGGTTGGGGCCGACTACTGTTTTCCACCATTAACCTTAATTATGTTTTCTCTTATTTTTATGGAGACTTAAACTCTCCCGTTTCGTCTACGATATGAAGCTCTGTTTGGATTTATTGTGAGTTTCTAATTCTTCTTCCTTATTTTCTATATTGAATGTTCCGACTTCTTTGTGCTTGAATGTTTGATTGTTTTATTCTATCCCGACTGATCAACTTGGTAGAATCAATTCAATTGCTAGGGTTTTGTAGATTCCTGATTGTGAACCTTAACCCAAGTGCCAAACTTATCCCTTTAGGGCTGATTTAACTAATTGGATGAGTAGGAAGTTGGATGTGTTGTTAAATCCTTCTTTAGGGACTGCAAATACCTTGGTTAATCTCTGAACTTAAAGCTATCAATTGGGTTAAATCCTTCTTTATGGACTGTTCGATTGATAAGGGTTTCTAGGACTGATTGGACTAGTAACTATATTAGGTTTAGACAAGGGCATTCATAGCAAACCTAAAAGGACAAGAGGAAGTTGCAATATCAATTCAACCAAATAAAGTGGAAAATTGTAGGTGAAACTATTTTATTAATCGTTATCTGCATCAATTTGTTTATAGTTTATTTTATTTTCTTTCTTATGTTCTTTCTTATTTTCACCACTCAAAAACCCCCATTTCATACTAATTGGTAAATAAACTTAACTTAGGAATAACTTGATTCTCTGTGGGATCGACTCGTGCTTACCACACTACATCAGTTAGGTAGGTTCGAATTTATTTTGATATGGTTTACGCGACTAAAAACCGTCCATCAAATTGGCGCCGTTGCCGGGGAATCAAGTTTATTTCTTTGTTCTGTGTGTTTGCCGATTATTGTATATAATTAATTTTGTTGTGAACCTATCTTACGGTTCACGACACCCTTACTACTAACATTTTAAGATGAGATTAATGCAGCATCAAGGCGACAATTTTCACCATTATTTCACAAGAGTGGATAATTTATTGGACGACCGTTATGCAAGGGGTTACCAATATAGTTTGCAAGATATGAATGTTTTTGTACTTGAGGGCATGACTCCTGAGACCAAAGAACTTGCCGAGTCTATGAGTAACGGAAGCTTGGCAAGTTTCGACTTATCAGAGATGTGGGATTTTTTCTGCTACATGGGTCACCAAGTGGAGCAGGAAGAAGCTTTCACACGCCAGGCTATAATGGAGCAGGTGCTTAAAAGGATGGAGCGATTTGAGGAACAATTGAACCAACTTAATCAACCGGTGAGGGAGTTGGTAATAGAGCAATGCTTTATTCCTCAAGTTGATGAAAACCAAGACAAAAAAAATGATGGTTTGATCGATGAGAGCCTGATGCTCCCTGACATGGAGTCTCATGAGTGCACGCATGAGGATCCATGTGTTTTGGCTCCTATTTCATCGGAAGAAATCATCCATGACTTGCCTATCAAGGAATCATTTACCGGGCCGATTTCTGTGGCTCCCGAAGAAGGTATTGATATTTCTTACACTTTTGTGAATTATGGTGAATATACAGACCCTTGGGAGCATTACTTTGAGACGCCACCAGCGGAACTGTGTTGGTGGTATCACATTCCCTCGGTAGAGAGTCATGATAAATTAAAAAGAATTTTAACTTCTATATTATACAATTTCAGTTTATCATTATATTATACTCCCTCCGTTTCAAAATAGATGGTCTTTTACTTTTTAACACGCTTTTTAAGGAGCGAAAAACTCCATAAAATATTATTTTTTTAATGAAAATTTTTATACTATTTGAAACTTATTACTAATAAATATCTAATTATGTAAAAAAAATAATTAAAAAAAAATATTTCATAGAGTTTTTTGCTCCTTAAAAAACGTGCCGTAAAGTAAAAGACCATGTATTTTGAAATGGAGGGAGTATATGTTTGCTTGGGATATGTGCTCAAGAGTTTGACAAGTTATTGAGGGCTTTGACAATGTCTGAATCGATCTTAGAGAGAACAAGGTATGTTTTTATTAAAAAAAACATTTTACCCCATTTTTAGCTCGGAATAATAGATACTGTTATTTTTAAAATTTTACCATCCTTTTTATTTTATTTTCGGGTTTAGTTAGGGTTTTTATTTTTGTTATAAATTTCATCCTTTAAAAAAAATACAGAAAAAAAAAGAGAAGGAAGCTGCTCTGTATCTTTCTTTTCTCGCGCACGGCGCACCTCTCTCCCGCTGAGAACCGCCCCGTCGCCCTCTCTCCCGCTGCTACCCGACCACCACCTACACTCCGGCCACCGGTCCTCCTACCGACCACCACCAGTATCCCAACCTCCAGTAGCCCACCGCCTCCTCTCTCTGTAACCACTCCAGCCATCTGAGACCGCCCGCTCCTCACCACTGCTTCTCTCTCGCCGCTGCGCACCACCACCACACCCCTCTGGACTTCTCTCTCTCTCCGACCTTCTTCCTCGCCCGATCCCTCTACCACCTCACCACCGCCGAAACCCTGAACCGTGCCTACCTTCTTAGAGCCTGCAGCTGTTGTCGTTCCGTGCCCCTGCGCTTTTGCTCGAAGAGGGTGGTGGCGGCTGCTCCCGATTAGCCTCGATTTGCTTCTGATGCTATTCTTCCAAGCTACTTCGAATTGTGGGGAACTTGGTAAAAAATTGCTGACTTGTGAATGTTTGATTTTAATGGCTTTAATCGCATCAACTACCGTATATTGAGTTATCGATTGGAATTGTTTGTTTAACCTTGTTGGTTTACTATCAGCCTATCGGGTGCTCTTTATAGTTTTGAATTTGATGTTTGATATGTGAGTTGCTATAACCTATGTGCTATGATGCTAATTGTGTCAATTTGGTTGTGCTTTGGTTTGACTGGTAGTTGAGTTTTAGATTTGATGGGTATTTTTGGCTTGCTAGTTCTTGCTCCTTGATATCGCTTGAATTTCATGTTTCTAAATTGTCATAAGTGATTGAGTAGGTACTTATAAGCTGATTTTTGATATATTGGGTCTTTGGTCTTCTTTATTCTTGGATGATATTATTATGCTTGGTTGGTTGGATTGTTTTTCTTGTGTGTTTCTTTGCCTTTTGTCTTGGCCAGGACCTTTTACAGAGACGATGCCTATATTTTCCCACCTTCAAGACGGGTCACATATGCCAATTGCATCCAAGAGCTGTTGAAAGTTTCTGCTGAACACCCAAGGCTGCACGGTTACTTTGATATATATGTTGCTGAAATTTCTGTGATGTACCTCCTCTTGAGCTAAAGGGTTGCCTAGAATGCCTGATTACATTGTGAGTTTCCTCTACCTTTTTCATTCTTTTTTCTTTACTTTGAGGAGAAAGTAAGATTTTAAGCATGGGGTGAGGAATTTTAGTGTAGCTCTGTATTTATATATTTATGTTAGTTTTTTTTTTGTTTTTTCAATTTTTGTTAACGATGCCCATCTTGGTTTAGTTTGTCCTCTAATTCATTTTTATGTTATTATTGCATAAATCCCATGAGTTGATTGAATTACATGAAAATGATTTTTGGAGCATGATTTGTGAATATAATTGAGCAAGTATGGTTCATAGTTGAGGTTTAATTGAAATCTAAAAAAATATAACCCTTGTGAGTTTGTTTTGGCCTTATAGGTACTTTACATATTATTCCTTTTTGCTTTTATTTTGTGATTATACTCTCCATATGCTTCTTATTTCAATACTGTATTGCACATATTTGTTGTTTGTGAATTTCAAATGATTGAGGCATATTTTCTTTAGCCATATTATACCATATCTACCATTTGCATTATCTTTTGCTTGAAGCCCATCTGAGCCTTAAAACCTATTCTTTTTTATAGCTTTACAAAAATATATCTTAGCCAATTATTAGCCTTGATAACTCCCCTCCCTTGATGAAAATCGGAATTAGTTTCAAAGGCTTTGACAGTCAGTTTGGGTCAAAGGTCTTGAAGCTACAGCTGTGTTGATGAAACACAAAACCTGTTCTCTATGATATTATGCTCGAATATTATTATATATTATTATATTCTTCCAGATATTTATACTAACGTTTCAGGAAGTTTTTCAAATATTATCTCATTCCAAAGTCGAAAAGTGAAGAAGGACACAATCGGAGATCATGACTTCAAAAGTTTCCAAGTATAGAAGATCTCGAAGATAGACATGATCAACCTAGCCGTTGAAGAGAAGATTCTTTGTTGGAGGCGCCGATTTGTTCTCTATAAAGGAAAGGAAGAAGAGAAGACAGAAGTACATTCGTGGAAAACAAGCTCTCATTCGCACTCAAGCCCTCAAGTGAAATCTGTCTTCTTCGTGTGCTCTCTGGTAGTTCTTAAGAGTCTGTTATTTCATTTCAAAGCATTTGAGAGTTACACAGTGAGCTTATAGGATATATTTCGAGAGAGTGTTATACTCAAGAGTTTGTAACTCAGGAAGTAGACACTAGGCGATTGATTCACTAAGTGTAAGAGGATTGTACTAGATAGCTGAGAGAGGTGGGGCTCTTTTAGATTGGTCTAGGACTCCAAGGGAACGTGAGTTGACTAGATTGCAATTGTATAGGAAAGAGGCTTCTCGGTGAGCTATTAGGATCCTAAGTCTTGTGAATCAATAAAAGCCGGTTGAATCCTAGGGGTTGTGGAAGAACCCTAGGCGGGGACGTAGGCCAAGTTCGTGCCGAACCTCGTAAACAATTCATTGCGTCCTTTACTTACTGCTTTACCTTATTTCCGCACTTGGTTCGAATTATTTAACTTTGTGATTCAGGTTTGCCAGAAGAAGTATTACGTCTAATCTCAAAGGGTTTTGCATTAGCTTCAAAAGTCTTGAGATTATCTGCGAAAAACCGGCATACTCTATTCAACCCCCCTTCTAGAGTATTTCTATATTACTTTGTTTTACTATATCGAACCTTCAATTGGTATCAGAGCTTTACACACTGCTTTTGATCTAACAATCTTGTGAGTTTTGATCATGTCTGGTGAAGCAAGCGGAGGATTTGCACAAGGAAGGTCCACCAGTAGACCACCACTCTTTGTAGGAAACAACTTTGTCCACTGGAGATCCTTGATGAAAATGTTCATTATAGATCAAGATCTGGAACTTTGGAACATTATAGAGAATTGTCCGAAGGTTCCAGAGAAAGACGGTCCAAATGGAACCAAAGTTGCAAAGACCGAGGCTGAATACATCCAAGCGGATCTTGAACTCATCTCCAAAGTTGCAAAGACCGAGGCTGAATACATCTTAGCACTGATGAGTTTAACCGTATTTCATCTTGTAGGTCTGCTAAAGAGATTTGGGACAAGCTGGTTGTCACCTACGAAGGACCTAGTCAAGTGAAGGACACCAAGATCAGTATCTTCCTTCGAAAGTATGAGCTTTTCAAAATGAAGTCTGATGAGTCTATCAAGGCCATGTTCACACGATTCACAGAAATCACCAACAACCTTGACTCTCTTGGCAAGAGCTTTACGAACGTTGAGAAAGTGAGGAAGATATTGAGGTGCCTCCCAAAAGAAAAATGGCGTCCTAAAGTAACAGCCATAGAGGAAGCCCAAGACCTCACCACTCTGCCCCTTGATGACTTGCTTGGGAAGCTGATCACTCATGAGATGATCCTTAATGAAGACGATGGAGAACTTCCAGCAAACACTAAGAAATTGGCGCTCAAGTCTAAGAAAGATGAGCCCAAAGATGGATCTGATTCCGAAGATGAGGATGGCGATGAGGATGATCTTTTTGCACTTATCACAAGAGGCCTTTCTCGAATCCTAAAAATGAAGAAACAATTCAACAACAAGGATGGATCAGAGTCTTCTAAATTTCGAGGTAAGTCTCAATACAACAAATATGATAAGAAGACTAAACCTTTGTCTTGTTTTGAATGTGGTGAAACAGATCATCTTGTAAAAGACTGCCCTCAAAAGATGAAGAGCCAGTCCAAAAAGGGTGGTAGATGGAAAAAGAAAGCCATGGTGGCAACTTGGAGCGATTCTGACTCTGACTCCGATGATGAGAAGGCCAATGTCTGTCTTATGGCCTCAGGAGATGAATCCCACGATGAGAAGCTTGAGGTAACTGTAAGAGAACTTATGGCAAGTCCAAAAGAGGTATTATCGGAATTCCTTTCTAATATGATTGCCAATGAAGAGAAACTTATTACCCAGACTAACACTCTTATTAAGAAAACTATGGACCAGGAAAGAACTATTGAGGATCTGTCTATGAGGGTCAAAAGTCTTGAAGCTTCTTATTCAGGTCTTGACATTGAAGTCAAGACTCTTGACTCAGAGAAATCTGAACTCAAGCAAGATCTCTCATCTCTGAGAAGTGAACATCATGACTTAGAAAACGAGAAGATCTCCCTGAATAATAAGATTCAAGACCAACAGACAGCCCTCATAAGTTTTACCAAATCCAAAGGCACTCTTGATAGGATGTTGGGTGAGCAACAAAGTTCTCTAAACAGAAGTGGTATTGGTTACAACCCGAGGTTTTTAAAGAAGCAGCACATTACCACTTTTGTAAAGGCAAAAGGAAGCAGAACCTCTCCTATATGTCACCATTGTGCGAGAAAGGGTCATGTAAAAGAGACCTGCCCCTATAGAAGAAAGGATCCACACATCATTCGCAATACATTTCATGTTCATTTGAGAAAAGAACGGATAACACAAGTTTGGGTCCCCAAAGGCACTATTTTACCAAATATGGTTTATCCCAATAATGGATCCAAATTTTCTTATTGGTCTAGCCACAAAGGTTGATGTTTGCTTTGCAGGAGATCACCAAGGTGAAGGAGCAAAAATGGATTATTGATAGTGGATGCTCGAGGCATATGAGTGGGAACAGTTCTCTCTTTCATGATCTAAAGAAGCAATCCACTGGAACAATCACTGTTGGTGACAAAGGAAAATGTGACATTGTTGGTATTGGTAGTGTTGGAAATGATTCCAACCATAGTATTAAAAATGTTTATCTTGTTAATGGTTTGAAGTATAATTTGCTTAGTGTTTCTCAATTATGTGATAGTGGCAACGATGTCAGATTTAACAAGAAAATATATCTAGTATGCAGAGAAGATACATGTGAAGTTGTTCTGACTGCATATCGTTACATTAATATATATGCTGTAAATGCTGAGCAAGTGGCACAAGGAAGCTTAGCCTGTCTAAAGGCTTTGACGGACGATCCAAAGCTCTGGCACAAGAGACTCGGTCATGTGAGTCCACATACACTACAGAAGCTTGTGTCCAAAGGGCTTGTAAGAGGGCTACCTGAGATGGACTTCAAAGGTATTGATATGTGCATTGCATGCACACGAGGTAGACAAACACGTAGCTCTTTCAAACCCAAAAAGATTGTAAGTTCTTCTAGACCCCTTGAACTTTTACATATGGATTTATGTGGTCCTATGCGAGTCAAATCTCCCAATGGTAAAAAGTACATGCTTGTTGCTGTTGATGATTTTTCTAGATATACTTGGGTTGCATTTTTAAAAGAAAAATCAGAGGCCTTATTTGAGTTTTCAAAACTTTGAGAAACGAGCCCATAGTGTCAATTCGAAGTGATCATGGTAGGAAGTTTGATCAACTTCAGTTTGATTTGTTTTGTACTAAATATGGCATCTCCCATAATTTTTCTGCTCTTAGGACACCTCAACAAAATGGGGTTAAGGAACGAAAGAACCACACCCTAGAGGACATGGCCAGGACTATGCTTTTAGAAAATGCATTACCTAAAACCTATTGGGCTGAAGCTGTTAACACAGCTAACTATATTTTGAATCGTTGTCTTATTCGTTCCATCTTAAAGAAATCTCCTTATGAACTTTTCAAAGGCCGCAAACCACTTATATCTTACTTTAAACCTTTTGGCTGTACTTGTTTTGTTCATGACAATGGAAAAGATAACCTTGGGAAATTTGATGCATGTAGTGATGAAGGTATATTTCTTGGCTACTCCACAAGTAGCAAAGCTTATAGAATCTTCAATAAAAGGACCCAGTTAGTTGAAGAAAGTATACATGTTATATTTGATGAATGCAATGACGGTTCTTTGAGTGAAAGTATTGCAGATATAGATCTTAACATCCATGCAGAGAACGAGGAAGGTGATGATGCTGCCACCAAGAACACAGAGAAGAGAAACATGTAGGAACAGATTCTCAACACTGAAGAATTGGCCCAAGGTGTTGAAGATTCGTCCAAAGCCCTTGGTGTCTAATCCAACAGTGTTGAAATGTCAGAAACTGCTGTAACTGAACCTAATCAATCCTGCCGGTGTGATGAATCAAGGAGCTGAGACTAGCAAAAGAAAATTCAAATACTCCTCATCACACTCATTAAAGGATATGATTTCTGACCCTACATCTAGTGTTCAAACTCGTTCTAAACTTAAAGATCTTTGTGCTTTTTACGCGGTTGTTTCTCTTATAGAACCAAAGAAGGTAGATGAGGCCCTTCAAGAGCCAGACTGGATCATTGCTATACAAAGTGAGCTCAACGAATTTGAAAGGAACAAAGTCTGGACCTTGAAGCCTAGGCTAAAGCATCAATCAGTCATTGGCACACGATGGGTATTTTGAAACAAGCTAGATGAGAATGGTAAGATCGTGAGGAACAAAGCAAGGCTTGTTGCTCAAGGCTATAATCAAGAGGAAGGTATTGAATACAAGGAGACCTTTGCTCCCGTAGCCAGGCTTGAAGCCATTCGCATATTATTAGCATTTGCATCTTTCATGGGCATAAAATTATATCAAATGGATGTCAAGTGTGCTTTTCTTAATGGTTTCTTAGAGGAAGAAGTATATGTAGCTCAACCCCCAGGTTTTGAAAGTTTTGAATTTCCCAATCATGTTTATAAACTAGACAAAGCGATTTATGGTTTGAAACAAGCCCCAAGAGCTTGGTACGAGCGCTTGTCAAAATATCTTTTAGAAAATGATTTTAAAAGGGGGTTGATCGACAAGACTCTTTTTATCAAGACCAAAGGAAAGGACATTTTGGTTATTCAAATATATGTTGATGATATATTATTTGGTGCTACTAACACATCTTTGTGCAAGGAATTTTCTGACATTATGTGCTGTGAATTTGAGATGAGCTTGATGAGAGAACTCAAATTCTTCTTGGGATTACAAGTTCATCAACCTAAGAAAGGGATCTTTGTCAACCAAAGCAAGTACACTAAGGATCTCTTGAAGAAGTTCAAGATGGATCAATCCAATGCAGCCAAGACACCCATGAGATCAACATTATCTCTAGATCAAGAAAAGACTGGGAAGAGTGTCAATCAAAAGGAGTATCGAGTTCAAGCTGATCCTAAAGAATCTCACCTCGTGGCTGTGAAGAGGATCTTTTGATATCTCAATGGCTTGTGGTACCCAAAGCAAAAAGATTTCACATTAATCAGGTATTCTGATGCAGATTTTGCAGGCTATAAGGTGGATAGGAAGAGCACGTCAGGATGTTGCCAATTCTTAGGAGCATCCTTGATCAGTTGGCATTAAAAAACCAAAACTCAGTTGCTCTATCCACTGTCGAAGCCGAATACATAGCAGCTGAAGCATGTTGCTCCCAAATCCTTTGGATAGCTCAACAAATGAGAGATCTTGGCATCAACCTCAAAGGTATTCCCATTAAGTGTGACAATACAAGTGCCATATCAATCACAAAGAATCTTGTTCAGCATTCAAGGACCAAACATATTGATGTGAGACATCATTTCATTAGAGATCATGTCGAAAAAGGTGATGTGTCCATATCTTTTATTTCAACTGATTATCAATGGGCTGACATTTTTACTAAGCCTTTGGCAGAGGACAGGTTCACCTTTAGAGCTTGCAAAACCCGACCCGAACCCGAAAAGCCGACCCGGTCGACCCGGAACCGATTGTTTTGAACACCGATCAACCCGACCCATTTTGGACCCGAAATCCGAATAACCGATAACCGAAACTCACCCAAATCCGAATGAACCGAACCCGATTCAACCGAAACCCATTAAGACCCGAACCTATTACAACCGAAATCCGATATAACCCGAACTTTAAGATACATTCTAGTAAATTTTTCAAAATGAATATTGAAATAACTGAAACCCGAGACAACCGAAACCCTAATGAACCGAAACCCGATACAACCGAAACCCGAACCCTACCCAACCAAATGACCAAATTATTAGACATTACCCGAAACCGAATGACCCGAAACCCGAATTACCCGAAACCCGAATAACCCGAAACCCGACTAACCGAACCTGAACCCGATCCGACCCGCCCGATTGCCACCTCTATTCACCTTCATTAGACGTGAGATTGGGATGCTTAACAAGGATGCACTTTCGTAGGGGGAGTTTTCCCTTTACGAAAGATAAATTCTACTCATTGTCAAGACCTTTGAGAATTATGTCAAGGTTTATGAACTGAACGGTAGAGAACAGATATCGGAGCATATATTTGGTTAATATCTTTTTAGATATTTGATCAAATATAGTTTTCAATGGATTTTAAACTTCTTTATATATGTCGTGATATGCGATATATTCTATAGCGCATTTAGTAGTTTTTGTCATCATTTACATTTCATTGTGAGAGATATTTGTATGAACTTGGTGATTCGGAACTTGTTGAAGAAGTTGAAGAAATCATAGGATCATGCAAGTTATAGAAGAGTTGAAGTGAAGAAATTCGGAAGCAGTTGGAATCAGGCGAGCTTGGCGCGGCCGCGCTGCTACTGACGCGCCCGCGCTGCTAGGAGGGAGTACCTGCGTCGTTGCCTCAGAGAGAAGTAGCAAGACATTCACTGACGCGGCCGCGCTGCTACATGACGCGCCCGCGTCAGTCCCTGGAGACGGATTCTTATCCGATTTTCCCCTATCTTATTAGTTGTTAATTTATATTTTTACGGGATTTTAAACCCTTTAATTAGGTTATATTATTTTCCGAGAAGGAGGCCAGTTGTTTTTTAGGTTATTTTCCAGAGACGTATTTTCTTTTTTCTTCATCTCACAAACCCTATGGAGAACTAACTCTCCTTTGTTACACTTGGTTCTTTGAAGCCTTCGATTGAATTGGTTGTGAGTATTCTACTCTAGTTCGTCCTTTGTTAATTGTTTCGATCTCTTGAGCTTATTGCTTGATTGCTTATTATTGGTTAATCTGGATTGATCACCTAGGTTTATCGATACTAGTCATATTGCTAGGGTTTCCAATTCCAGGTTTGGGGTTGTAGACCCATTGTAGCAAACACAATCATCATAAGTAGGTTACTTGTGTTAGATTGTGAAGGAGATTCGATTACAGGTTATTTTAACGGGTTGTTATAATCGCTTGTATCTCATTATAATTCATGTTTGAATGCTATTGCTTTATTATTTGGTGAAGGTTTCCCCTTGTAATTTGGTGATAAGCGCTTTTAGGACTGGTAGGACTAAAAGCCATTACACGATCTGAATTGAGAACAATTACTTGGACATTAGAACTTGAGATTCATAGAATTCGATAATAAACCATCTCAATTGTTATGCGGATAATTACCTGGTGTAATACATTTCCATCATATATTCGCAACCTCTATTTGCAACTTGTTCTGTCACTATTGCTTACACACAAAACTCCCCCTTAAATTGGTTACTTTTGGGTAACAATACTTGCTCTTACAATTGATTCTGTTTCCCTGTGGGTTCGACCCTAACTTACCTACTATACTTGTTATAGTTTGCACCTTAGGAATTTACTTTGATTTGGCATAACGACCTTAAGGCCTGTCAAATTTGGCGCCGTTGCTGGGGAAACGGATTATCTTTGTTCTTGTTTGTCTTATTACCTGTTTGGGTGCGAACCTCTTGCATGGTTCGCACTCGTGCTACTGATCCCCATCTTGTTGATTTTGATTGGGAAATTGACAGGACATACCACCGCCGTCTTAGAGAACAACACCAACATTCCCAACAACCCGATCCAATGGCTGAAAATGTAAATCAGACGCTGCGACAGCTGACAGCAGCAAACATCACACAGCAGGCACCTGCTGTGACAATCCTTGCTCTGGGGGATGACAACCATTTTGAGCTAAAGTCTGGGCTGATTCATCAACTGCCCAAATTCCATGGATTGGCTGGAGAAGACCCCATCAAGCACATGGGGAAGCTTCATAATGTGTGCATGAGCATGAAACCAGCCAATATAGATGAAGCACGGATAAAGATGAGAGCCTTTGGGTTCACGCTGGTCGATGCTGCGGATGACTGGTACTACAGTCTTCCTACAGGGAGCATCGATACTTGGCCTAAGCTCCACAAGGCCTTCCTGGAGAAATTCTTTCCTGCTAAGAAGGAGAACACCTTGAAGAAGGCGATCAGCAATATAGAGCAGGAAGATGATGAAACCCTCTATGATTACAATGAAAGGTTCAAGAAGCTTTGCGCTAATTGCCCCTTCCATGGCTACAGCACTAAGGACCTAGTCCTATACATCTATGGGGGGTTGCTGGAATCTGATAGAAGAATGAT
This sequence comes from Persicaria maculosa, assembly GCA_963922045.1. Lineage (NCBI taxonomy): Eukaryota > Viridiplantae > Streptophyta > Magnoliopsida > Caryophyllales > Polygonaceae > Persicaria > Persicaria maculosa. The sequence goes on along the minus strand of OY998256.1, from coordinate 10,120,712 downwards.
TGATGCCGCCTGCGGAGGAAACATTCTGAATGCCACGCCAGAGGGAGCCATGGAGAAGATTCAGGAAATGGCTGAGGGGACTAGAAATTTTGGGAAGTCCACCAGAAAGAAAGGAGTCAATTCGGTAGACTCTAACCAATCCAAAGATATTGTTGAATTGAAGGAAATGGTTAAGAGGCTCACTCTGCAAGGGACTCCTCAACAACTCAAGGCTTGTGGAATCTGCAATGATAACTTCCACCCAACTGATTCGTGTCCTACACTCCAGGAAGACACCGCTGAAGTAAGTGCTATAGGTGGAAATGGACCTCAGAGACCCAGACATGACCCCTACTCAAACTCCTATAACCCAGGGTGGCGGGATCACCCAAATTTCAGATGGAGGGATCCACCAAACCAACCACATCAGCAACAGCCACCTCCCTACAATCAGAGGCAGCAGGGTAACGCTCCCTGTACTGAGTCCATGCTCAATACCCTGACACAGCACTTTACTGCGCATGTTCAGACAACTGAATCGAGCATAAAAGATATACAGAAACAAATGGGGCAAATGGCTGAAGCAATCACGAGAATGGAGGCAAAGACGTCAGGGGGTCTACCATCTCAAATAGTGGTCAATCCAAGGGAAAACGTCAGTGCTATAACTCTTCGAAATGGAAAAGAGCTGAAAAGTCAGGAAGATGAGGAGGAAAGCACGCAGGTCTCCGATGTGGCAACGCCCAACACTGGCGCGCCCGCGCTGGGTACTGGCGCGCCCGCGCTGGATACTGGCGCGCCCGCGTCGAGTCCTGAACCTGAGAACAAAATCTCGCCTGAATCCGAGCCCTATGTCGATACATATGTACGACCGGATTTTCCCCCTCTCGGGTCGGAGAAACCAAAACCTCCGTTCCCTGAGGCACTCAAAGAGAGGAGGATAATCGATGATTCAGAGCTTTTCGAGACATTTAGCAAGTGCCAGGTGAACATTCCTCTGCTGAAAATGATAAAAACTGTGCCCAAGTACGCAAAGTTCTTGAAGGAGCTTTGCACGGTAAAGAGGAATCAGAAGCTGAAAGGTAAAAAGAAAGTGAAAGTAAGTGAGCAAGTCTCCGCTATGTTTCAGAGGAGAATGCCGAAAAAGTGCACTGATCCAGGTATGGTTACTATCCCCTGTGTCATTGGAGATGTAAAATTTGATAGAGCTATGCTTGATTTGGGCGCTTCCATAAATGTGCTTCCTTACTCACTTTACAAATCGCTAGATTTAGGACCTTTGCATGAAACTGGAGTAATTGTGCAACTAGCTGACAGGTCTAATAAATACCCTAAAGGAGTAGTAGAAGACGTTTTGGTCATGGTCGATAAACTGATTTTTCCTGCAGATTTCTTTGTCCTGGATATGGAACATGATAAGCATGATGCGCCTATTCTGTTAGGTAGACCTTTTATTAAAACAGCTAGGACAAAAATTGATTGTGTTTCTGAGACACTAACAATGGAATTTGATGGAGAAAAGGTTGTAGTCGATTTATACAAGGCTATGAAACATCCTGTTGATGACCATTCTCTGTGCTCTATTGATGTGATTGAACCATTAGCTCAAGACCTATTTGATATTTCTAGGGAAGATGAGTTGCAGTCAATTATTGAGAATGCTATTGACAAGTCCTATACAGGGTTTTCAATTACATCTAACATGCAGGAATTAGTAGCCCAGATGGATGTAAAAGGTAAGTTCTCTACACATCTTTTGGGCATTGGCCCCAATCTACTGACTCCAAGCGAAGTGCTTGTTCCATCTGGTGTGCAGGACCTGAAATTGAACTCAAACAACTCCCTAGTCATCTCAAGTATGCTTTCCTAGGAGTTGATGACACTTTACCAGTTATTGTGTCAAGTAAGCTTTCAGCAGAGCAGGAAGAAAAGTTAGTGGAGGTTCTAAAGAAGTACAAAACTGCGCTGGGGTGGACCATCGCTGACATCAAGGGAATTAGTCCATCTACATGCATGCACAGGATTCTGCTGGAGGATGGAGCTAAGCCATCACGCCAACCACAGAGAAGGCTCAATCCTCCCATGATGGATGTGGTGAAGAAGGAAGTGCTGAAATTGCTATCAGCAGACATGATTTTCCCAATTTCTGACAGTCAATGGGTAAGTCCTACACAAGTTGTCCCTAAGAAAGGAGGTATTACAGTCGTGGAGAATCAACAAGGTGAGTTGGTCCCTACCAGAACACAAACAGGTTGGAGGGTATGCATAGACTATCGCAAGCTGAATACAGTAACCAGGAAGGATCACTTCCCCCTCCCCTTTATTGATCAGATGCTAGAACGCCTTGCTGGGCGCCCCTATTATTGCTTTTTGGATGGATATTCTGGATATTTTCAGGTGGCCATAGCGCTAGAGGACCAGGAGAAGACTACATTTACATGTCCTTTCGGTACTTTTGCATATCGCAGAATGCCATTTGGACTATGTAACGCACCCGGGACATTTCAACGATGTATGGTTAGTATCTTCTCTGAATACATTGAAAATTTCATTGAAGTATTCATGGATGATTTCACAGTACATGGGGATAGCTTTGATACTTGTTTGAGCCATTTGGCACTAGTGTTAAAAAGATGTGTTGAAACTAATCTGGTTTTGAACTCTGAAAAGTGTCATTTTATGGTAGAACAGGGAATTGTTTTAGGCCACATAGTCTCTGCAAAGGGTATTGAGGTCGATAAGGCGAAGATTGATGTAATTCAATCTTTGCCTTATCCTACTAATGTGCGCGAAGTTCGTTCTTTCCTAGGCCATGCAGGTTTTTATCGCAGGTTTATCAAGGATTTTTCGAAGGTATCCTCACCCTTGTGCGAGCTTCTGAAGAAAGATGTGACCTTTGTACTCACACAAGAGTGCAAAGAGGCGTTCGACTCGCTGAAAGGACGCCTCACTAGTGCACCAATCATTCAGGCACCAGATTGGTCTCGCCCATTTGAGATCATGTGTGATGCGAGCGACTATGCAGTGGGAGCAGTGCTAGGCCAAAAAGAGGAAAGAGCCTCTCATGTGATCCATTATACTTCCATGACTCTGAATGGAGCGCAGCGCAACTACTCCACCACTGAGAAAGAAATGCTAGCCGTGGTGTTTGCACTAGAGAAGTTTCGACAGTATCTGCTTGGAGTCAAAGTGATTATCTACACAGACCACGCAGCCCTCCGCTACTTGATGACAAAGAAGGAGACAAAGCCAAGATTAATTTGATGGGTCCTGTTGCTCAGCGAATTTGATGTGGAGATTAAGGACAAGAAAGGAGCGGAGAATTTGGTGGCTGACCACTTAAGCAGATTGGTGAATGAGGAGGACAAGCCAGAGTCACAGAAACCCATCTTAGGCACGTTTCCGGATGACACATTGTGCAAAATCGAGCACAAAAGCACGCCGGAGTCTGACGCGCCCGCGCCGGAGTCTGACGCGCCCGCGCTGATTACTGGCGCGCCCGCGTCATTCCCTGACGCGCCCACACTATTAATTCTCAGCCCATCTCAGCCCGTTCTAGGACTTCATTCTGTAAACCCTTGGTACCGAGACATTGTAAACTACTTAGTTTGTGGGGAATTTCCCCCGGATCATACCAAGGCTCAAACGGAGAAGATTCGAAGAGAAGCAAACCACTATGTTTGGGATGACCCATACCTTTGGAAACATTGTGCTGATCAGGTAATTCGTCGTTGTCTTCCAGATAATGAGGTACGATCTGTTCTTGAATTTTGTCATTCTCAAGCATGTGGGGGACATTTTGGTGCCAATAAAACTGCTAGAAAAGTGCTTGAATCTGGATTTTATTGGCCACATATTTTTAAAGATGCTTATTCTTTCTGCAAAGCATGTGATAGGTGTCAAAGAATGGGGAATATCTCTTAAAGGAATGAAATGCAACAATCACCGATGATTTTTTGCGAAATCTTTGATGTTTGGGGCATTGACTTTATGGGACCTTTTCCTAGTTCTTGTGGGAATTTGTATATTTTACTTGCGGTGGACTACGTTTCCAAGTGGGTGGAAGCGAAGGCCACCAGAACTGATGACTCTAAAGTTGTGGCAGGGTTCTTGAAAAGCAATATTTTTGCCAGGCATGGAATTCCTAGAGCGCTGATTAGTGACAGGGGTACCCATTTCTGCAACAAAACTGTGACTGCCGTGCTGAAGAAATATCATGTCACACATAGAGTTTCCACCGCATACCATCCACAGACGAATGGCCAAGCAGAGGTGTCCAATAGAGAGATCAAAGCCATTCTCGAGAAGACTGTAAATCCTAACAGGAAGGATTGGAGTTTGAGACTTGATGATGCATTGTGGGCTTATCGCACTGCTTACAAAACTCCAATTGGGATGTCTCCTTTTAGACTTGTCTATGGTAAGGCATGTCATCTTCCTGTTGAGCTGGAGCACAAGGCTTGGTGGGCAGTGAAACAATGCAATATGCAGAGTGACGGGGTTGGAGAACACAGGAAGCTACAGTTAGGCGAGCTCGAGGAGTTACGTTTGGACGCCTATGATAATGCTGCAATTTACAAGGCAAAGACCAAGGCATGGCATGACAAGCACATCCATAGGAAGGACTTTAAAGCTGGTGACAAAGTCCTACTTTTTCCGTCTCGCCTGAAACTCTTCGCTGGGAAGCTCAGGTCAAAGTGGGGGGGACCATACATTGTTGCTGAAGTTTTCCCACATGGAGCTGTAGAGTTATATGACTCAAATAGCCACAAGAAGTTTAAGGTAAATGGTCAAAGGCTTAAGACATACTATGAAGGGTTCCCAAAGGAGGCTATGGATGAGTTAGTTTTGGAGGAGCCAAATGCAGAGTTAGAATAATTAAAAAAGGCTTAGTCGAGCCAGCGACTTGAAACAAAGGCGCTGCTTGGGAGGCAACCCAAGGTATTGCATTCTTTCCCTTAACTAGTTTTTATTCTAACTTGTAGGTAATAAAGAAGGAGCTTCTGGTGACGAATTGCATCCGCATTTCGGACCCACTGCATCCGCAGTGTTAATTTTCTGTCAAAAAAAAAAAAGACCACGGGCTGGAAAACCCGCCTCGGGCCAGCCCGCCATCTTCAAGCCCCATCATCACTCCCCCATCATCATCCCTCAAATACAACCAAAACCCTACCCTTCCCCACATCCTCTCCTCTCACACCCAATCTACCCCACACCCACACTCACACTCACAAACACCCCCCACCCCTATTTCAGTGGTGAGCCCTCCACCAGGATCCCCAAACCCCGTCTCCCTTACCCCATTCTCCTTTCCTTTCGTCCTTGGCACCGGGGAGAAGCTCCGCGTCGACAACCGTTTTGGGCGATTTCCGAATCTGCAGAAACCACCGACGCGGCCGCGCCTGCATTCCGACGCGCCCGCGCTGTGTTCCTGACGCGCCCACGTCGGCCTCCTGAGCCGAGCCTCATCTGTTCTTTGTGAGTTATTTCAGCTGTCCTTATTTCGATTCGGATCTAGTCTTATTATCTGTCGAATATGAGTTCATCGGAGGAAGAGGTGAGTCGATCTGATGATGAGTTAGATTTGTCTGAAGAGGAGTGGGCTATTTATAATAAGGTAAACTGTGTCAATTCTACAAAATATTTGCATAGAGAGACCCTTCAGAGACTTCAGATGCTAGATTGTATGCAGAAGTGTCTAGCTCACGCTGGTATTGGTGATTTTTTAGAGTTGAGAGTTGTAGGATACCCAGAACTGTGCAAGCAGTTCCTTGCGACATATCAGCTGAACCTTGGGGATAACAGAATTAGAGGGGTTTCTTTCAGGTTCAATGGTACTACCTACAAGATTACTGCAGCAAGGTTGCGAGCTGCTTTGGGGATCACTAAAGTCCCAACTGATGGATGGGTGACAGCCACGACCGACACAGACCTCGTTGCATTCTTTAGAGCGGTATCTGGAGAGGAATTCTTAACCAGTAACGAGTACAACAGCATGATTACTCATCCTGTCTTCCGTATATTGTGCAAGATCGTCGCTGGGACATATTATGGGCTGACCACAGATACCAAGCTCTCCATGACACACCTGAGGTTTGCTTACAGCGCTGTGCCTACTGCAAATTATACGCCTGACTGGGTTAGGCTTTTCTTCGATGGGCTCGACAAGGTCAGAAGGGATCGCAGTGTCGCTGGACCAGAAATGGTCCAAAGCGGACTTATTACTCGGGTAGCCATTGCTGCAGGCGTTGAGCCAGGTGGTTTGCAAGAGCTGGAGGAGCAAGTCATAGCAAGGACCTACACAGAGGAGTATCTGCGGAGGTGTTTGATGCTTGACACTGCGCCGGATGGGGGAATCATTTGGTGTACAGGCAAGAAGAAAGAGCATCAGTTCAGGCTCCCTAAGCCCCTTCCTTGGTTTGAGAATTGGACTGATTGGTATATTGAGGCTGATTATTTTCCGACATCAGTTCTGGGTAGACGGCATCGCCTAGAAGTGGGTAGCAGTAGTGGCACAGCTGGAGCTGCCATAATTGAGGAAGCGCCTGTGGCTCCGCAGGCTTTTGTTCCGACAGATACTCAGGGTTTCGCACAGAACCCACAGCAGGAGGTGCCTGCTTATCATACCCCTTCTCACGGTTGGGATTCTCACCCGACATATCAGAGCCAGCAGGATTCACATCAGTGGGCCCCTTGGCCCCCACAAGCTTTTCAGGATGCTCATCAACAGCCTCACCAGTGGGGCTACCTGGTTGACCAACGTAGGAAGTTTGACGACGGTGGTTCAAAACCAAGATAGAGTGCAGAACCAGATTCTCCACCAGCAGGCCGACATCCTAGATAGCCTTGGCGAGTTCAGAGGTATGAGGGAAGAGCTTCGCCGCATGCGAGAGGATTACTCTCGCCACTATCCACCCCCTCAGTGAGTCCTTCTGTTTCCTTTCTCCCTACTTATTTCTGTCTTCTTTCACATTGAGGACAATGCTTCATTCAAGTATGGGGGAGGGAAAGGATTTACATATCTTGTACATATTTCATTTACGCATTCTTTTTGTACAGATTCTGCACTCGTTATTCTAAAAAAAAAAAAAGCAATCAAAATCCTGGGATGAGTTGAAAACCCGAAAGGGCGACTCAGGCAAAAAGCAGGTAGTCTGGCGAGCTTTAGGCTTTGGCAATATGAGACTTGAGGGAAGTGAGAATGTTTATGTGAGCACCATCTTTGAAAAAAAATGAGTGGCTTGGTGAAAACCCCAAAAGGGCGCCTTGGCAAGATGAGCGTTTACTTTGAGTGTTTAGGATTGATCTCTTGGCGAAGGCGACATAAGAAGTGGAGTGATAAGGAGGTTTTCGGGTAGGCCACTGGGAGCTATAAGGTGTAGATGGTTGAGATATAATTGTAGGTCTCAGTTCCTATTTTGATTGTCTTTTGTGCTAATTGTTGAGATGGTGGAAACTACAAGTACTTATTGTTCATTTTCCTTGTACTGTCTGTGAACCTTTGAGGTTTATGGTGAGAGTAGGCTTAGCTTCTATGCTTACTCGGGACGAGTAAAGGTTTAAGTATGGGGGAATTTTATATGCGATATATTCTATAGCGCATTTAGTAGTTTTTGTCATCATTTACATGTCATTGTGAGAGATATTTGTATGAACTTGGTGATTCGGAACTTGTTGAAGAAGTTGAAGAAATCATAGGATCATGCAAGTTATAGAAGAGTTGAAGTGAAGAAATTCGGAAGCAGCTGGAATCAGGCGAGCTTGGCGCGGCCGCGCTGCTACTGACGCGCCCGCGCTGCTAGGAGGGAGTACCTGCGTCGTTGCCTCAGAGAGAAGTAGCAAGACATTCACTGACGCGGCCGCGCTGCTACATGACGCGCCCGCGTCAGTCCCTGGAGACGGATTCTTATCCGATTTTCCCCTATCTTATTAGTTGTTAATTTATATTTTTACGGGATTTTAAACCCTTTAATTAGGTTATATTATTTTCCGAGAAGGAGGCCAGTTGTTTTTTAGGTTATTTTCCAGAGACGTATTTTCTTTTTTCTTCATCTCACAAACCCTATGGAGAACTAACTCTCCTTTGTTACACTTGGTTCTTTGAAGCCTTCGATTGAATTGGTTGTGAGTATTCTACTCTAGTTCGTCCTTTGTTAATTGTTTCGATCTCTTGAGCTTATTGCTTGATTGCTTATTATTGGTTAATCTGGATTGATCACCTAGGTTTATCGATACTAGTCATATTGCTAGGGTTTCCAATTCCAGGTTTGGGGTTGTAGACCCATTGTAGCAAACACAATCATCATAAGTAGGTTACTTGTGTTAGATTGTGAAGGAGATTCGATTACAGGTTATTTTAACGGGTTGTTATAATCGCTTGTATCTCATTATAATTCATGTTTGAATGCTATTGCTTTATTATTTGGTGAAGGTTTCCCCTTGTAATTTGGTGATAAGCGCTTTTAGGACTGGTAGGACTAAAAGCCATTACACGATCTGAATTGAGAACAATTACTTGGACATTAGAACTTGAGATTCATAGAATTAGATGATAAACCATCTCAATTGTTGTGCGGATAATTACCTGGTGTAATACATTTCCATCATATATTCGCAACCTCTATTTGCAACTTGTTCTGTCACTATTGCTTACACACAAAACTCCCCCTTGAATTGGTTACTTTTGGGTAATAATACTTGCTCTTACAATTGATTCTGTTTCCCTGTGGGTTCGACCCTAACTTACCTACTATACTTGTTATAGTTTACACCTTAGGAATTTACTTTGATTTGGCATAACGACCTTAAGGCCTGTCATGTCGCATATTTTATTTCTCTATCCGAGTATGTGTTTTATTTCTGGAAAAGATATTTTCGGATTTCTTCCCTCCTATTTTAAATTGTGAGAAGAAGGTTTGAATTTTGAATTGAAATATTTTCAAAATGGCAATGTTATGATTACCTACATTGGAACCATAAACCCGTCCCATCAAGTTCGTCATCTCACTCTACTTAAACCCCAAACCGTACCCGGTTCTCTCACCACTTCAGACTTATCCAAACCCTTTCCAATTCTTCTTCTTCTTCAACCTCTCGACCTGTTCTGAAACCCTAGCCGAATATCTCCATGGCTCCCAAATCAAAGAGAACCTACACTCCCAAACGTCTTGGCGCCACCCCCAAGGGACGCCAGGCCACTGCTACTTCCCCTCAACCTGAACCCACTCCACAAGCAATCATCCCATCTACTGTCCAGAGCACCATCGCTGAGAGCACGACTACAGTAACCAAGAGTTCTCTGAAGCGCTCTGCAAAGAAACCTCTCAGTGCTAAGCAAAAAGGGAAAAATAAAATCATTGCTGAGGAGGTGGACGAAGAGGAGGAATAGGAGGATCTAGATGCTATTTTGGAACGTGATGCCGCCAAGGAAGTCGAGAAAGATGTCCTGAGAAAGAGAAAAGCCGAGGAAGAGGCCGAGCTGGCAAGGAAATTGGCCGAGGGGGAGGCCGAGAGAGTTCGAAAAGAGGCTGAGAAGGAGGTTCCCACTGAGGAGGAACCAGAGGAAGAAGAAGAGGAGGACGACGACACCGGAGATGACGAGGATGCTGAAGGAGACAACGCTGAAGGGTCCGCTGAGGACTCGGGGTCTGAGGACGAGGAGGATGAGGAGCCAGAACCTGTTCCCTCTCCTTCTCCTTCTCCTCCTCCCATGTCTCCAAAGAAGCGGAAAGCCCCAGCAGCCAAGTTTCCATCTCCCAAGCGTACCAGGAAGGGCACCCTCAGAAGCCTTGAGGCATCTGCCAAGAGGATTGCTGCTCCCACACAGGCTCGCATAAAGAATGCTAATCCACCTGCCCTCATCCAGGTAAACCAATCATTGCCCTCTTCTTGGTTTGAAAATGATGAGATGGCTGGAAAGTGGGTAGATGAGTTTCGAACTCGTAAGATTTGTTGTTCTGATTTTTTAGATCTTGCGTTCTTTGAAGCTTTGAATCTGCCATGCATCTCTCTACTAAAAAAATCCCCTACCTGGACCCTTCTCAACCTTGAAGCTGTCTATTATCCCCAACTTACCCGCCTGTTCTACATAACCCTAAAAGCCAAACACAACGCTGATGGTTGGTCTTTGGAATCCGTCGTCAAGGGAATTAGAATCTCTTTCAACTTCATTAACTTCATTGATTTCCTTGGCCTACCTAGACCTTGTCCACCCTCTCCTGAAAACTCCACAAAAGAACAGTGCATTGCCCTTGCCCGATCCAAATATCTCCTACCCGAAGCATCCAACAGCACCTCAAAACAGCTTACCCGTTTAAACTCTGGCTCCCTCCTAACCGATAATGCCATGATCCTCTTATACCGCATCTTGAACGGCCTAGATCTTGATCTGGCCAATACTATTCTAGGAGCCATGGCTCACACTCGAAAAGCCAGAAAAGGAACTCCCCTCCCCTTCGCCACCCTCTTGAACCATATCTTCAAAGCGTCTGGAATCGATTTCAAAAATGAAGAACAACAGCATCATATGGGTAAGTTCGACTCCAAGAGCTTTGAGAAGATAGGCATCACTCGGTCCTCCCAAGGGACTTGGAGTCTTGCCTCTCCCTACAAAGCTCTTCTCACTGCCTCAGCCATTGATGAACGCATGAACAACTCGGAGTTGGGCTTGGAGGAAGTTCGCTTGGATATCAAGGAGTTGCACAAGGAGTTTATGACGGAGATGAGCGGGGTGTCCAACCTGTTGCAAGGTCTGAGGTTGCTGCTCACGGATGATGCTCCGGACGATGAAGCTTAACCCTACCCTACCCTACCCTAACCCTGAATCTGAAACATTGCTGGTTTTTGGAAACTGTTTCAAAACTTTTGGTGACTGTTTTACCTCCTCCCTTTGTTGAAAGACAAAAAGGGGGAGATGATCTGTTGTGTTAGACTTTTTAAACTGCTGCGATTCAAAGGTTTTGGAAGACCTTGTTTTGTTTTTGGTTGGATATTTTCATGCTTTAAAATTATGATCCAACATTCGTCTAACCCATGCAGGTACTTAGTCCGATTTTGCTTATATTATATATGTTTGACTAAGTTGCAGGGATGCATAGGTTTTGTCTTTCATCAAGGGGGAGATTGATAACTCTCATCCCTTGATGAAAATTGGAATTAGTTTCAAAGGCTTTGATAGTCAGTTTGGGTCAAAGGTGTTGAAGCTACAGCTGTGTTGATGAAACACAAAACCTGTTCTCTATGATATTATCCTGGAATATTATTATATATTATTATATGCTTCCAGATATTTATACTAACGTTTCAAGAAGTTTTTCAAATATTATCTCCTTCCAAAGTCGAAAAGTGAAGAAGGACACAATCGGAGATCATGGCTTCAAAAGTTTCCAAGTATAGAAGATCTCGAAGATAGCCATGATCAACCTAGCCGTTGAAGAGAAGATTCTTTGTTGGAGGCGCCGATTTGTTCTCTATAAAGGAAAGGAAGAAGAGAAGACAGAAGTACATTCGTGGAAAACAAGCTCTCATTCGCACTCAAGCCCTCAAGTGAAATCTGTCTTCTCCGTGTGCTCTCTGCTAGTTCTTAAGAGTCTGTTATTTCATTTCAAAGCATTTGAGAGTTACACAGTGAGCTTATAGGATATATTTCGAGAGAGTGTTATATTCAAGAGTTTGTAACTCAGGAAGTAGAAACTAGGCGATTGATTCATTATGTGTCAGAGGATTGTACTAGATAGCTGAGAGAGGTGGGGCTCTTCTAGATTGGTCTAGGACTCCAAGAGAACGTGAGTTGACTAGATTGCAATTGTATAGGAGAGAGGCTTCTCAGTGAGCTATTAGGATCCTAAGTCTTGTGAATCAATAAAAGTCGGTTGAATCCTAGGGTTGTGGAAGAACCCTACGTGGGGACATAGGCCAAGTTCGTGCCGAACCTCGTAAACAATTCATTGTGTCATTTACTTACTGCTTTACCTTATTTCCACACTTGGTTCGAATTGTTTAACTTTGTGATTCAGGTTTGCCAGAAGAAGTATTACGTCTAATCTCAAAGGGTTTTGCATTAGCTTCAAAAGTCTTGAGATTATCTGCGAAAAACCGGCATACTCTATTCAACTCCCCTTCTAGAGTATTTCTATATTACTTTGTTTTACTATATCGAACCTTCAAGCTTGACCCTATCCGGGAATTAGGAGGATAATTGCTGAAAAATCTTTATGTTGGAGTTGCTTTGAGTGGAGATGGTGTATGGTTGTGCACTGCGAGAGGCATAGCCGAAATAAGGTAACCCTTCTTGCATAATAGAGATGACTTATTACTAGGGGCCTAAGGAGGATAAAATTCACTTATGAGTAAAAGTCTAGTAAGCTTGGACCTAGGGAGGATAAAATTCACCTAGGGGCAAAAGTAAGCATAAAATAAAAGAAAAAAAAAGAAGTCATCATTCAAATGGAAAAATTGCATGAGTTGTATGGTTATTGAAATCGAAGAGTGTTTATTGATGTGTATTGGAGTTTATGTTATTGGAATGGTTTGCGAAGTATGAAAGTTTTGGTGTTGTTCTGGTTGATTGTTGTTCTTTTTTCCCGGATTTTTAACACCACAAGCCTAAATATTTCCCATGCCCTATGTTCCTACCAAAGCCTCATTACAACCCTATAAAAGTCCTCATGATGTTGTTTGCAAGTGATGACTTTCACGGTGTATAGAGCATTTTGGATTGAGTTGAGAGTTGGATTTTAAAGCCTAAGCACACGAGAGGTTGAGTGAAACACATTATCCCGGTGAGATTGGATTAAATTTTCCATTACTATTGGATCGCTCATATATTTGCTATGATATTTGTTCTCTTATTCATGACTCTTATTGCTTGATGTTGCTTTTCTAAAACTATAGCATGAAGATCTCATTTGTGGGATGATTAATTCTATATTTGTTTTTCATTGCTTGAGGACAAGCAAAAGTCTAAGCATGGGATAGTTTGATAGAGTCTATTTTAGTCATGTTTTTGGTATAGATTTGCATATTAATTTAGAGCATTTTTATATATTTTATAGCTTAATTTGTATTATTTAGTTGTTGGAGTCTACACTAGTGTTTTTATATATTTCAGGTATTTTGGAGGAAGTTTGGAATAATTCACATTGGACAAATTATACAAAAGAGGGAAAAGTGCAAGCTACAAATAAATGGCCAGATGTTATATACGGAGCTGATCGTTACTCGTTAGGCCTGATTCTTCCCCTTTGGGCCGGTTCATTGGAAGGAGGAGCCCTAAAGATCCCAAGGATCGCACAAACGAAATTGGTGATGGAGGATGAAGATGAGAGAGTTTCTTGATTTGTTGAAATGTAGAAGATGAAGAATGATTTTCTGTTGTCTTAACCAACAGACCCGGACCCCCTTTTATACACCAAGGGTACTAGCTTTTGCCCACTAACTACAACCCATATTACAACTGGACATTAGCCCATTAAGATGTAATCCGAAAACATATGTATGAAATGAAATACAAACTATCACCATTCAGCCTTATATCTCCCCTCAAGTTGGAACATCTGTAAGACCCAACTTGACACTAAGCCACTCATGTTGATTGCTTGGAAGTGCCTTGGTCATCAGATCAGCTAGCTGAAGCTTGGTGTTGATGTATGCAGTTTGCAAAAAACCACTTTGAACCTTTTCTCGTGTGAAATGACAGTCTATGTCAAGGTGTTTTGTTCTCTCATGGAAGCAAGGATTAGCTGCAATCTGTTGTGCAGCTTTGTTGTCACAAAATAGTGTGACTGAAGGCTGTACTAGGATTTCCAGATCCTTGCAGAGATAGCTTAGCCACATCAACTCAGCAGTGGTGTAAGCCATACTTCTATATTCAGCTTCTATGGACGATCTGGATACAATAGCTTGCTTCTTTGTCTTCCAAGACACAAGAGCATGGCCTAGAAACACACAATAACCGGATATGGATCTCCTAGTGCTCAAACATGACCCCCAATCTGCATCTGAGAATCCAGTTATCTTCAAGTCAGATTGCACAGGGAAATATATTCCATTGCTGATGGTCCCTTTCAAGTATCTTAGCACATGGTTGACTGCTTGTTGATGAGGAATTCTTGGACATGATACAAATTGTGACAAATGCTGGACTGCATATGAGATGTCTGGTCTCGTGAGGGCAAGGTATAACAACTTGCCTACAGTAAATCTGTAGCTCTCTGCATCTGTTAATACTTCCCCAATGTCATTGCTCAATCTCAGTCCTGTGCCAAGAGGTGCTTCAGCTGGCTTGCAATTGTCCATTCATGTTCTCTTTAATATATCTGAAACATATTTCTTTTGACACAAATAAGTTCCATCAGCTGTCCTCTAAATTTCAATACCAAGAAAATACTTGGCCAAGCCAAGATCTTTGATAGTGAACTGATGATGCAATGCCTGCTTTACCCTATCCAGTTCACTCACATTGTTATCAGTGAGTAACATATCATCGACATACACCAAAATGGCTGTGAAAACTCCATCCACAGATCTCACAAAAAGTGAATAATCATTTGATGACTGGCTGTAACCCAAACTCACCAAAAAACATGTCAGCTCCTGGTTCCATTGGCGTGAGGCTTGTTTAAGCCCATATAAGGATCTTTTCAAGCAACATATCTGACCCTCCTTAGCCACACCATAGCCTTCAGGTGGTTTCATATAGATTTCCTCATCTATAAATCCATGTAGGAATGCATTATTAACGTCCAACTGGAATAAAGGCCACTGTCTAGCTGTTGCCAATGCAATCACAACTCTAACTGTTGGCAACTTTGCTACTGGACTGAATGTATGCTTGTAATCCTTCCCAAGCTTTTGATTGAATCCTTTGACTACTAATCTTGCTTTGTGTCGATCAATGGATCCATCTGAATTATACTTCACCTTGAATACCCACTTAGACCCTATGCCCTTGTGTCCAGTGGGCAGGTCTACTAACTCCCAGGTTCCATTATCCTCAAGAGCCTTGATCTCCTTGCTCATGGCTTCCTCCCAAGCAGGATGCCTTTGGCTTCTGAATATCTCATTGGCTCATGGATTTTCCCAACCTATGTCATGAAAGCAGCATGGCTGATTACCTCAAGATCATGTGTCACATTCATGGCATAATCTGATGTCCATGATGGCAGTGCTCTCATTCTTGAGGATCTCCTTAGCCCAGACTCATTTTGTTCATTGCTGGGAGCCTCTTCATCAACTAAATCCTCTTCAGTGTCTGCACTTCCAGTAACAGATTTGTCAGTGATCAGTTCAACACCTATATCCTCTTCAATCCTTTGAGGAGTGTCCAGCTGATCTGATGATTTTCTGAAGGGGAGAATATTCTCAAAGAATTTTACATCCCTGCTACAAAATATTTCTTTTGTATTCCAATCCAGCAATTTATATCCTTTTTGATTTGAAGGATACCCTATGAGCACACATTTTCTTCCTCTAGCATCAAGTTTATCTATGCCTCTCTGTGTCACATATGCATAACCCAGGCATCCAATTACCCTGAGATTATCATAGCTAGGAACTTTGCCAAATAGCAGTTCAAAAGATGTCTTCCAATTGATGCTTGCAAGTGGCATTTTGTTGATCAAGTAAGTAGCTGACAGTATGCACTCACCCCAGAAATACTTGGGCAAACCTGCATGAAATCTTAGGGCCCTTGCAGTCTCCAATAGGTGTCTTTGCTTTCTTTCTACCACCCCATTTTGCTGTGGTCTGTAGGGCATTGATCTTTGATGAATAATCCCCAGGTTATCAAACAACTGCTTACAATCATCATTGCAAATTTCAGTTCCATTATTTGACCTTACTACTTTAGGTATCTTCCCAAACTGATTCTTAGTCATGGCTATAAACCTCCTCAAAACACCTATCACTTGTGTTTTGTCATGCAGAAGGTATGTCAAAGTAGCCCTTCTCATGTCATCTACTATTGTATAAAAGTAGTGCTCCCCATTCACATTTGCCACCCCATATGGCCCCCAAAGATCAACATGAATGACATCAAACAAACATTCACTTCTATTAATACTTCTTTGAAATGGAACTCTATGGAATTTGGCTACAGAACATGCATCACACATATAGCTGTCTGGATTCCCTACATTATTACAACCTGGCACATGACTCATAGTATGATATGAAATGTGACCAAACCTCTTATGTAACAAACTATTGGCACTACTCAATGAAAGAAAACAACTGTCATTCTTAGCTCCATGGACAGCAGCACTCCTCTTAGCAGCAACTCCTTGATCATCCTTAGAATTCAGTGTGTACAGCCCTCCAAGCTCTCTTCCAATAGCAATCACAGCTTTACTCACTCGGCCCTGAAATTCACAATGATCTTCATCAAAAATAGCCAACACCTTTTTCTGAACTATGACCCTCCTTACTAAAGGCATATTGAACTTAAACTGGGGTAATAACATCACATCTTGAATCACAAAATCATCCCTAATCTGGACTGATCCCACCTTATCTACTCTCTGAATTGAACCATCAGGCAACTTAACACGTATAGGAAAAACCAGATTCTTCACATCTATCAATAACTCCAAGTGTGGAGTCATGTGATCGGTCGCCCCTGTGTCTAATATCCATTCATTTTTTCGTAATTCAATCGAATTAAGGGAGGTAAGAGAATTACCTGCAAATCCTGCAAAGTTTGCACTCGCCACTCCCTTTCCTTTGAATGCTTTCAGCATTTCTTGGCACACAGCTTGCACCAGGTCTGGATCAATGTTGTTCATCCTCCCAACATTGGCTCCTTCTTCATACTCCAGTGGCGTCGTCATTCCTTCATGATCGTTCACCACATTTGCAGCCATCTTCATTCCTCTCTTGTTTCTATTTCCCTTATACCAGTCCGGATATCCAATTACCTCGAAGCACTGGTCTGATGGATGCCCTTTCAAATTGCAGTGGCTGCACCTTTTTTCCTCTCCCGATTTCGGCTTCTTGTAATCCTTTTGCTCTTTCTTAGTGGAATTGGAGGAACTTCCTCTCCGATTGACTGAATTCGCGAAGAATCCAGCTCCATCAACGATCTTGTTGTTGGTGATCTGCTTCTGCGTTTCCACCTGAGCAACCAGAGAGAAAACTTTGTTGATCTCTGGTAGCGGGTCCGTAGCCAAGATTTGGCTTCTCACAGCTTCAAATTCCCCATTCAGATTCACAAGAAACTGCATCACGCGTTCTTGATTTTCCAATTCAAGAAAACGCATGATGATCCGACAAGTACACCTCTCCAAGGTGCCACATGAGCACTGAGGAACTCCATTCAGACTCTGAATTTCATCCCAGCAGCGCTTGAGTTTGGTGTAATAAGCTGTAACAGTCATATATATCTCCCTGTGTGAGCCTCATCAATTCTTGCTTCACGCGGTAGATCACCGGTGCATTGCTTTGACTGTACCTTTCCAAGATCTCCATCCACAATTCTCTCGCAGTGTTCGCAGGAATGAACGAACTCGTAAGATCGGTGGTCATGGAGTTCAAAATCCAGCATCCTACCATCCTGTCGCATCTGAGCCACCTCTGCTAATCTCCTGATTCGCCTCCTGGCCTCAAGATCGTTCCACCGACGAACCCTAGCTTCATCTTCGCCGCAAGTGCCATTCGAATCTGCTTGCTCCAAGCGATGAAATTGCTTCCATCGAACTGAAAATTGGTGAGCGTGTTCCCAGGCGAATCCGAATTTGCGAGCGTCAGAGGATCCTCCTGCGAAGCCCCATTGATCTGTGCGATCTGTTGTGCGACGGCTTGTGCTGTCTTCTTCATCTTCTCCTTTTTCGACATCAACCTCCAAATTCACCACCTAAGCTCTGATACCATAAAGATCCCAAGGATCGCACAAACGAAATTGGTGATGGAGGATGAAGATGAGAGAGTTTCTTGATTTGTTGAAATGTAGAAGATGAAGAATGATTTTCTGTTGTCTTAACCAACAGACCCGGACCCCTTTTTATACACCAAGGGTACTAGCTAGAGCCCACTAACTACAGCCCATATTACAACTGGACATTAGCCCATTAAGATGTAATCCGAAAACATATGTATGAAATGAAATACAAACTATCACCATTCAGCCTTATATCTCTATAAGCCCACGTGATTGGTTGGGGTTACAAGTGCTGCTTTGCCAAATTCACATTTACTACGTATAGTTGGATAGATTAAATTAGATGGATATATTATTATATATTTAAAATTAGGATTAAATTAAATTAGATATGTTAGTAGTATTATATATATTTATATTATAGATACATTACGATAGATAGATTAGGATAGACAGTTAGATACTATATATACAGAACATACGGCAGAATGGGGGGAGGTCGAACGTACGGTTGGGGCCGACTACTGTTTCCCACCATTAACCCTAATTATGTTTTGTCTTATTTTTATGGAGACCTAAACTCTCCCGTTTCGTCTACGATTTGAATCTTTGTTTGGATTTATTGTGAGTTTCTAATTCTTGTTCCTTATTTCCTATATTGAATGTTCCGACTTCTTTGTGCTTGAATGTTTGATTGTTTTATTCTATCTCGACTGATCAACTTGGTAGAATCAATTCAATTGCTAGGGTTTTGTAGATTCCTGATTGTGAACCTTAATCCAAGTGACAAACTTATCCCTTTAGGGCTGATTGAACTAATTGGATGGGTAGGAAGTTGGATGTGTTGTTAAATCCTTCTTTAGGAACTGCAAATACCTTGGTTAATCTCTGAACATAAAGCTATCAATTGGGTTAAATCCTTCTTTAGGGACTGTTCGATTGATAAGGATTTCTAGGACTGATTGGACTAGTAACTATATTAGGTTGGGACAAGGGCATTCATAGGAAACCTAAAAGGACAAGAGGAAGTTGCAATATCAATTCAACCAAATAAAGTGGAAAATTGTAGGTGAAACTATTTTCTTAATCGTTATCTGCATCAATTTGTTTATAGTTTACTTTATTTTCTTTCTTATTTTCACCAATCAAAAACCCCCGTTTCATACTAATTTGTAAATAAACTTAACTTAGGAATAACTTGATTCTCTGTGGGATCGACTAGTGCTTACCACACTACATCAGTTAGGTAGGTTCGAATTTATTTTGATACGGTTTACGCGAATAAAAACCGTCCATCACTTACCTAGAGGGAGGAGGAACTCTTGCAGAACGAATCCCTTGCGATATCAGAAATATCGGGCGAATTTTGAAAGGGAGGAAGCCTGTTCAGGTCGCCGCGGTCGGGACCGACAGTCCCGACCTCCGTCTGACGCACAATATTGGGGATTTAGCTGGGGCGATAACAATGTGGACCCTTTCATGTTCAGGCACATTGCGGCAGCCGTCAACACCGTGGGAGATGGTCACTGCGGATATCGAGCTTTGGCGCAACTGATGTTACGGCCAGGGGAGGCACGGTTCGCAGATATGAAAGGTTTATTGTGCAACCATTTGGAGCATAACTATCACCTTTACATTGGTTGTTACACGGGAGGGTATTCGGTCCGAGAGTTTGTCGACCTGCAGAGTTAATCCGGCATAGTGGGAGGTGACCGGAGATACTGGATCGAGCTGCCGATCATGGGTCCCGTTCACATGCCTCCCTATGTACACCGAACAACCAAATGGCACACCTCACGAGGCCATACTAGGCATGGCATGCATCGGGAACCAAGATCATTTCGCAGCGGTGAGTATGATATGTGTTACTCTCGCACCAACCATAAATTAAATATCATTAATTACCCCACTTAAAATTATACTATACTTTTTGCTCTTTTTGTAGATATGGGTACATCCCAACGCCCCTTTACCTCCTCCAACGCATGAATGGACGACATACCATCACCCGAGCGTCAACGGATGGGATACTGCCTTCCAAGACCAATTTGATAGATTTAGAGCATTGCGGATTCAGAAAGGTCGCCCTCTACACCATGTTTAGGAGTCATGAAAGTTGGAATTATATGTGTTGTATTTGTTTGTTTTCTTGTCTATGAAGTTAAGAGTTGAATGTTTGTTGTTATGAAGACGTAGAAACAATATAAAAAATCAATCATTCAACCAAAACGAACATCAGTTGGCCCCATATCTAAAATTACAAATGATTTTTAACGTTACATTTCAGCAAGGGTTGTTGTATTAAATGGAACAACTACCGATCGACTCTTCAGGAATGTTTGGGTATATCTGAATCTGCACCTGCTGGAACGCATATGTCGTCATCAGATGTTAGGCAGGGCGCACTACTGTATCAACTACATACTGTGCTACTCTGCGACAGCGCGACCGAGACACGTCTGATAACTCCCTCCCTTGATGAAAATCGGAATAAAGTTTCAAAGGCTTTGACAGGATGTTTGTGTCAAAGGTTTTGGAGCTTTAACAGTTGATGAAATCCAAAACCTGTTTATTTTATCCGAATATTATTTAATATACTTCCTTTATATTATATATATGTGTAACTAATCTTTCAGGAAGTATTTTCGAAATCACTTCTTTCCTTATGGTGCATATTGAGGAGATCCAATTTGAGAAGATCATGTCTTCGAAGTGTCCAAAAATAGAAGATCCGGGCGCGCCATGATCCAAACTAGCCATTGTTGAAGATCCGGTGTTGAAGGTCCTTATGCGCCATGTTACTTCTATAAAGGAAAGGATGAAGAAGACAGAACACACAAGTGCCACACAAGCTTTCATTCATTCAAGCGAGATCTGTCTTCCAAGTGCACTCTCTGCCAGCGCTCAAGAGTTTGTTGTTTTATTTCAAAGCCTTTGAGAGTCTCTGTGAGCTTATAGGATATATTCATTTATAGTGTTACTCGAGAGTTTGTAAGTCGGGAAGTTGCACCAGGCTATTGATTTGTGAGAGTAAGAGGATTGTACTAGATAGCTGAAAGAGGTGGGGCTCTTCTAGATTGGTCTAGGACTCCAAGGGAACGTGAGTTGACTAGATTGCAATTGTATAGGAGAGAGGCTTCTCGGTGAGCTATTAGGATCCTAAGCTAAGCGAATCAATAAAGCCTTTTGAATCATAGGGTTGTGGAAGAACCCTAGGCGGGGACGTAGGCCAAGTTCGTGCCGAACCTCGTAAACAATTACTCGTGTCCTTTATCTATTGCTTTACCTTATTTCCGCACTTGGTTCGATTGTCTAACTTTGTGATTCAGGTTTAATCTCAAAGGGTTTTATACGAGCTCCAAAAGTCTTGAGACTTTCTGCGAAAAACGGGCATACTCTATTCAACCCCCCTTCTAGAGTATTTCTATATTACCTTGTTTTATATTATTGAACCTTCAATTGGTATCAGAGCTTTACTCACTGTTTCTGATCTAACAATCTTGTGAGTTTTCGATCATGTCTGGTGAAGCAAGCGGAGGATTTGCACAGGGAAGGTCCACGAGCAGACCACCACTCTTTGTAGGAAACAACTTTGTCCACTGAAGATCTTTGATGAAGATGTTCATCATAGACCAAGATCTAGAGCTTTGGAACATTATAGAGAATGGTCCGAAGATTCCAGAGAAAGATGGACCAAACGATACCAAAGTTGCAAGGAAGAAGTCTGAATACAAACAAGCAGATCTTGAAATCGTCTCCAAAAACTACAGGGCTATTAACTTACTTTATTGTGGTCTTAACACTGATGAGTTTAACCGTATTTCATCTTGTAGGTCAGCTAAAGAGATTTGGGACAAACTGGTCGTCACCTATGTAGGAACGAGCCAAGTGAAAGACACCAAGATCAGCATCTTCCTTCGAAAGTATGAGCTCTTCAAAATGAAGTCTGATGAGTCAATCAAGGCCATGTTCACACGATTCATAGAAATCACCAACAACCTTGACTCTCTCGGCAAGAGCTTTACCAACGTTGAGAAAGTGAGGAAGATACTGAGGTACCTCCCAAAAGAGAAATGGGGTCCAAAAGTAACAGCTATAGAAGAAGCACAGGACCTCACCACTCTACCCCTTGATGACCTTCTTGGGAAGCTGATCACGCATGAGATGATCCTTAATGAAGACGATGGAGAACTTCCAGCTAGCACTAAGAACATGGCACTCAAGTCTAAGAGGGATGAGCCTAAAGATGGATCTGATTCCGAAGATGAGGATGACGATGAGGATGATCCTTTTGCTCTTATCACAAGAGGCCTTGCTCGAATTCTCAAAATGAAGAAGCAATTCAACAACAAGGATGGATCAGAGTCTTCAAAATTTCGAGGTAAGCCTCAATTCAACAAGTATGAAAAGAAGACTAAACCTTTGTCTTGTATTGAATGTGGTGAAACAGATCATCTTGTGAAGAACTGCCCTCAAAAGACAAAGAGTCAGTCCAAGAAGGGTGACAAATGGAAGAAGAAAGCCATTGTGGCAACTTGGAGTGATTCTGACTCTGACTCTGAGTATGAGAAGGCCAATATTTGTCTTATGGCCTCAAAAGATGAATCCCACGATGAAAAGCTTGAAGCTACTGTAAGAGAACATATGGCAAGTCCAAAAGAGGTATTATCGGAATTCCTTTCCAATATGATTGCCAATGAAGAAAAACTTATTGCCCAAACTAACATTCTTATTAAGAGAACTGTGGACCAGGAAAGAACTATTGAGGATCTGTCTATGAGGGTCAAAGGTCTTGAAGCTTCTTATTCAGGTCTTGACATTAAAGTCAAGACACTTGACTCAGAGAAATCTGAACTCAAGCAAGATCTCTCCTCTCTAAGAAATGAGCATCATGACTTAGAGAACGAGAAGATCTCCCTGAATAATAAGATTCAAGACCAACAGACAGCCCTCATAAGTTTTACCAAATCCAAAGGCACTCTCGATAGGATGTTGGGTGAGCAACAAAGTTCTCTAAACAAAAGTGGTATTGGTTACAATCCAAGGTTTTTAAAGAAGCAACACATTACCACTTTTGTAAAGGCAAAACGAAGCAGAACCTCTCCTATATGTCACCATTGTGCTAGAAAGGGACATGTAAAAGAGACCTGCCCCTATAGAAGAAAGGATCCATATATTATTCGCAATACATTTCCTGTTCATTTGAGAAAAGAATGGATAAAACAAGTTTGGGTTCCAATAGGCACTATTTTACCAAATATGGTTTACCCCAACAATGGATCCAAATTTGCTTATTGGTCTAACCACAAAGGTTGATGTTTGTCTTGCAGGAGATCACCAAGGTGAAAGAACACAAATGGATTATTGATAGTGGATGCTCGAGGCATATGAGTGGGTAGAGTTCTCTCTTTCATGATCTAAAGGAGCAATCCACGGAAACAATCACTCTTGGTGACAAAGGAAAATGTGACACCGTTGGTATTGGTAGTGTTGGAAGTGATTCCAGCCATAGTATTAAAAATGTCTATCTTGTTAATGGTTTAAAGTATAATTTTCTTAGTGTCTCTCAATTATGTGATAGTGGTAACAATATCAGATTTAACAAGAAAAGATGCATAGTGTGCAGAGAAGATACATGTGAAGTTATATTGACTGCATATCGCTACAACAATATATACGCTGTAAATGCTGATCAAGTGGCACAAGGAAGCTTAACCTGTCTAAAGGCTTTGACGGACGATCCAAAGCTCTGGCATAGGAGACTCGGTCATGTGAGTCCACACACACTTCAGAAGCTTGTGACCATAGGACTTGTAAGAGGGCTACCTGAAATGGACTTCAAAGGTATTGATATGTGCAATGCTTGCACACGAGGTAAACAAACACGTAGATTGTTCAAACCCAAAAAGGTTGTAAGTTCTTCTAGACCCCTTGAACTTTTACATATGGATTTATGTGGTCCTATGCGAGTCAAATCTCCCAATGGTAAAAAGTACATGCTAGTTGTTGTTGATGATTTTTCTAGATATACTTGGGTTGCATTTTTAAAAGAAAAATCAGAGGCCTTATTTGAGTTTTCAAAACTTTGTAAGGAGTTGCAAACTTTAAGAAACGAGCCCATAGTGTCAATTCGGAGTGATCATGGTAGGGAGTTTGATCAACTTCATTTTGATTTATTTTGTGCTAAATATGGCATCTCCCATAACTTTTCTACTCCTAGGACACCTCAACAAAACGGGGTTGTGGAACGCAAAAACCGCACCTTAGAGGATATGGCCAGGACTATGCTTTTAGAAAATGCATTACCTAAAACCTATTGGGCTGAAGCTGTTAACACAGCTAACTACATTTTGAATCGTTGTCTTATTCGTTCCATCTTAAAGAAAACTCCTTATGAACTTTTCAAAGGCCGCAAACCACTTATATCTTACTTTAAACCCTTTGGTTGTACTTGTTTTGTTCATAACAATGGAAAAGATAACCTTGGAAAATTTGATGCGCGTAGTGATGAAGGTATATTTCTTGGCTACTCCACGAGTAGCAAAGCTTATAGAATCTTCAATAAAAGGACCCAGCTAGTTGAAGAAAGTATACATTTTATTTTCGATGAATGCAATGACGGTGCTTTGAGTGAAAGTGTTGCAGATATAGATCTTAACATCCATGAAGAGAACGAGGAAGGTGATGATGCTGCTATCAAGAACACAGAGAAGAGGAACATGCAGGAACAGATTCTTAACACTGAAGAATTGGCCCAAGGTGTTGAAGATTCGTCCAAAGCCCTTGGTGTCCAATCCAACAGTGTTGAGACGTCAGAAACTGCTGTAACTGAACCTAACAGGACCACGGAGTCAGATGTAACACAAGTCAATCCTACTGGTGTGACGAATCAAGGGGTAGAGACTAGTAAAAGGAAATTCAAATACTCCTCATCACACTCATTGAAGGATATCATTTCTGACCCTGCTTCTAGTGTTCAAACTCGTTCTAAACTTAAAGATCTTTGTGCTTTTCACGCGTTTGTTTCTCTTATTGAACCAAAGAAGGTAGATGAGGCACTTCAAGAGCCAGACTGGATCATTGCCATGCAAATTGAGCTCAACGAATTTGAAAGAAACAAAGCCTGGACCTTGAAGCCTAGGCCAAAGCATCAATCAGTCATTGGCACACGTTGGGTATTTTGAAACAAGCTAGATGAGAATGGTAAGATCGTGAGGAACAAGGCAAGGCTTGTTGCTCAAGGCTACAATCAAGAGGAAGGTATTGACTACGAGGAGACCTTTGCTCCCGTAGACAGGCTTGAAGCTATTCGCATTTTATTAGCATTTGCATCTTTTATGAGCATAAAGTTATATCAAATGGATGTCAAGTGTGCTTTTCTTAATGGTTTCTTAGAGGAAGAAGTTTATGTGGCTCAACCCCCAGGTTTTGAAAGTTCAGAATTTCCCAATCATGTTTATAAACTTGACAAAGCGCTTTATGGTTTGAAACAAGCCCCAAGAGCTTGGTAAGAGCGCTTGTCAAAATATCTTTTAGAAAATGATTTTAAAAGGGGGTTGATCGACAAGACTCTTTTTATCAAGACCAAAGGAAAGGACATTTTGGTTATTCAAATTTATGTTGATGATATATTATTTGGTGCTACTAACACATCTTTGTGCAAGGAATTTTCTGACATCATGTGCAGTGAATTCGAGATGAGCTTGATGGGTGAACTCAACTTCTTTTTGGGATTACAAGTTCATCAATCCAAGAAAGGGATCTTCATCAACCAAAGCAAGTGCACTAAGGATCTCTTGAAGAAGTTCAAGATGGATCAATCAAAAGCAGCCAAGACTCCCATGAGCTCAACATTATCTCTAGATCAAGACAAGACTGGGAAAAGTGTCAATCAAAAGGAGTATCGAGGAATGATTGGATCTTTATTATATCTCACGGCTAGTAGACCTGACATCATGTTTAGTGTTTGCATGTGTGCTAAGTTTCAAGCTGATCCTAAAGAATCTCACCTCGTGGTTGTGAAGAGGATCTTTCGATATCTCAATGGCACTAAGGAGCTTGGACTATGGTACCCAAAGCAAAAGGATTTCACATTAATTGGATATTCTGATGCAGATTTTGCAGGCTATAAGGTGGATAGGAAGAGCACATCAGGATGTTGCCAATTCCTAGGAGCATCCTTGATCAGTTGGCACTCAAAGAAACAAAACTCAGTCACTCTATCCACTACAGAAGCCGAATACATTGCAGCTGGAGCCTGTTGCTCCCAAATCCTTTGGATAGCTCAACAAATGCGAGATCTTGGCATCAACCTCAAAGGCATTCCAATTAAGTGTGACAATACAAGTGCCATCTCCATCACTAAGAATCCTGTTCATCATTCAAGGACCAAACATATTGATGTAAGGCATCATTTCATTAGAGACCATGTTGAAAAAGGTGATGTCTCCATTTCGTTTATCTCAACTGATTATCAATGGGCTGACATTTTTACTAAGCCTTTGGCAGAGGACAGGTTCACCTTCATAAGACGAGAGATTGGGATGCTTAACAAGGATGCACTTTCGTAGGGGGAGCATTCCCTTTACGAAAGATAAATTCTACTTAGTGTCAAGACCTTTGAAAATTATGTCAAGGTTCGTGAACTAAATGGTAGATCACATATATCGGATCACACATTTTTGGTTAATATCTTTCTAGATATTTAATCAATTATATTTTTATTGGATTTCAAAATTGCCTTTTTATGTTATATTTTTAAACCGTTGAGATATTTTAATTTTGGAACTAAATCCTTCAGTTATTCAGTCCGATTTTAATGGAAACATTTGAATTTTGAATTGGGAACCTTTCAAATCTTGGCAATGTTATCATTACCCTCCCTTGGAACTCTAAACACATCCCATCACTCCATCGTCTCTCTCTACTTATACTCACCTCTGTACCCGATTCCATCACACTCTCAAAAATTATCTAAACCCTTTCGGTTTCTCCTTCTTCAACCTCTCAACCTATTCTAAAGAAAACCCTAACCGATTTTCTCCATGGCACCCAAAACAAAGAAAGCTTCCACACCCAAAAGACTTGGCGCCACTCCCAAGGGACGTCAGGTCACTGCCACCTCTCCCACACCTGAACCCACTCCTCAAGCCATTGTCCCAACTGTTGTCCAGAGCACCATCGCTGAGAGCATGGCTACTGTTACCAAGGGCTCTCAAAAGCGCTCTGCTAAGAAGCCTCTCAGTGCCAAACAGAAAGGGAAGAAGAAGATCTTAGCTGAGGAGGTGGACGAGGAAGAGGAGGAAGATGATCTCGACCCCATTCTGGAAAGAGATGCTGCCAAGGAAGCCGAGGAGGAAGCCTTGAAGAAGAAAAAGGCCGATGAGGAGGCCGAGCTTGCAAGGAAACTGGCCGAGGAGGAAGCTGAGAGGATTCGGAAGGAAGCCAAAGCCGATGAGGTTCCATCCGAGGAGGAGCCTGAGGAAGAAGATGAAGAGCAAGAGGGATCTGGAGATGACGAGGAAGCTGAAGAAGATGAAGCGGGGTCCGGTGAGGACTCGGGGTCTGAGGAAGAGGAGGAAGAATCTCCCTCTCCTTCTCCTCCTCCCCCGTCTCCAAAGAAGCGGAAAGCCCCAATTGCTGTCAAGCCTCCATCTCCCAAGCGCACCAGGAAGGGCACCATCAGGAGTCTTGAAGCGCCTGTCAAGAGAGCTGCTCCAACGATTGCTCGCAGGAAGAATGCTGATCCACCCGCCTATATCCAGGTAAATCAATCCTTGCCCTCCTCTTGGTTTGAAGATGTTGAGACTGCTGGTAAGTGGGTAGATGAGTTTCGAACTCCTAGGATTTGCTGTTCTGATTTTTTAGATATGGAGTTCTTCGAAGCTTTGAAGTTACCCTGCATTGATCTTCTCAAAAAATCCCCAGCCTGGACCCTTCTCAATCTTGAAACCGTTTACTACCCCCAGCTTACCCGCCTGTTTTACATTAACCTAAAAGCCAAACACGACACCAATGGTTGGTCTTTGGAGTCTGTTGTCAAAGGGGTTAGAATCTCTCTCAACTCCAATGACCTTGCAGATTTCCTTGGCTTACCTAGCCCATGTCCACCCTCTGAAATACACCCCTCAAAAGAAAATTGCATCATTCTTGCCCGAGCCAAGTACCTCCTACCCGAAGCATCCAACAGCACCTCAAAGCAACTCACCCACTCATCCCTAACCCTTGAGGCAAAAATAATTTTCAACATCATTTTTCGATGCCTCTTACCCCGTCTTAACTCTGGCTCACTCCTTACTGACAATGCCATGGTCCTGCTTTACCGCATCTTAAATGGCCTTGACCTTGCTCTGGCAAACTCTATCCTTGGAACCATGGCTCATGCTAGAAAAGCTAGAAAAGGCTCTCCCCTCCCCTTTGCTACCCTTTTGACCCCTCTCTTCAAAGCTTCTGGAATTGATGTCAAAAATGAAGAACAACAGCGTCATATGGGTAAGTTCGACTCTAAGGGCCTTGAAAAGATTGGCATCACTCGGTCTCCCCAAGGGACCTTGAGTCTTGCCACTCCTTCAAAAGCTCTTCCCACTGCTTCAGCTTTCGATGAACGCATGGACAACCTAGAGTTGGGCTTGAAGGAAGTTCGCCTGGATATCAAGGAGCTGCAAAAAGAGGTTATGACGGAGATGAGCGGGATATCCAAGTTGCTGCAAGGTCTGTGGACGAGGCTCGCTGATGATGCTCCGGACGACGAAGCTTAAACCCTATCCTACCCTATCTCTATCCTTGATACATTGCTGGTTTTTGGAAACAATTTCAAAACTTTTGGTGACTGTTTTACCTCCTCCCTTTGTTGAATGACAAAATAGGGGGAGA
Source organism: Persicaria maculosa (assembly GCA_963922045.1). Lineage (NCBI taxonomy): Eukaryota > Viridiplantae > Streptophyta > Magnoliopsida > Caryophyllales > Polygonaceae > Persicaria > Persicaria maculosa. The sequence goes on along the minus strand of OY998256.1, from coordinate 10,091,989 downwards.
TGATATGTGGTTGTTTAGACTTTGAAAACCTTTCTGCTTGAAGGTCTTGGAAGACCTTGGTTTTTGATTTTTGGTTTTCGGTTGGATGGCTTTTGCATGCTTTAAAAATTTGATCCAACATTTGTCTAACCCATGCAGGTACTTAGTCTGATGTCTCTTATATTATTTATGCTTCACTAAGTTGTAGGGATGCACAGGTTTTGTATTTCATCAAGGGGGAGATTGATAACTCCCTCCCTTGATGAAAATCGGAATAAAGTTTCAAAGGCTTTGACAGGATGTTTGTGTCAAAGGTCTTGGAGCTTTAATAGTTGATGAAATCCAAAACCTGTTTTATTTTGTCCGAATATTATTTAATATACTTCCTTTATATTATATATATGTGTAACTAATCTTTCAGGAAGTATTTTCGAAATCACTTCTTTCCTTATGGTGCATATTGAGGAGATCCAATTTGAGAAGATCATGTCTTCGAAGTGTCCAAAAATAGAAGATCCGGGCGCGCCATGATCCAAACTAGCCATTGTTGAAGATCCGGTATTGAAGGTCCTTATGTGCCATGTTACTTCTATAAAGGAAAGGATGAAGAAGACAGAACACACAAGTGCTACACAAGCTTTCATTCATTCAAGCGAGATCTGTCTTCCAAGTGTACTCTCTGCCAGCGCTCAAGAGTTTGTTGTTTTATTTCAAAGCCTTTGAGAGTCTCTGTGAGCTTATAGGATATATTCATTTATATTGTTACTCGAGAGTTTGTAACTCGGGAAGTTGCACTAGGCTATTGATCGATTTGTGAGAGTAAGAGGATTGTACTAGATAGCTGAGAGAGGTGGGGCTCTTTTAGATTGGTCTAGGACTCCAAGGGAACGTGAGTTGACTAGATTGCAATTGTATAGGAGAGAGGCTTCTCGGTGAGCTATTAGGATCCTAAGCTAAGCGAATCAATAAAGCCTTTTGAATCCTAGGGTTGTGGAAGAACCCTAGGCGGGGATGTAGGCCAAGTTCGTGCCGGACCTCGTAAACAATTACTCGTGTCCTTTATCTATTGCTTTACCTTATTTCCGCACTTGGTTCGATTGTCTAACTTTGTGATTCAGGTTTAATCTCAAAGGGTTTTATACGAGCTCCAAAAGTCTTGAGACTTTCTGCGAAAAACGGGCATACTCTATTCAACCCCCCTTCTAGAGTATTTCTGTATTACCTTGTTTTATATTATCGAACCTTCAACGTCGTCGTACAAAATGATCAGTATATCCGTTATCTGCTCAATCATCCTTGTATAGTACGATGCAGGGTCGTCGTCACACTCATGACACCCGAACTGCAACTGTTTTGACCTCTCCAGGAAGCGGCAAACCTGCACAGAAAATAGATTGCATCGAAAATAATGTGTATAGTTAATGTGCTTGCAGTTGCAAGCATCCTCCTTAGGCGGACGACGGTGTCTCCCCACTTCAACAATGAAACGGGTTCCATCATTGAACATGCCATATTAGACAAAGCAATTTGGGCTTGATGCCATTACGTGTCTTTCGTGTATGCCAATAATGAAATGCAAATGTTGTTGTACTTATAGATGGCCTAATTAGCAACGTCCAATTAAACGTTGTTATGGAAGTTCTTATAACACAACGTTTAATGTAACGTTGTAACAACGTCAAATTGAACGTTGTTGCAACGTTTCATGTAACGTTTCAACAACGTCATATTCGACGTTGTATTAAGTAACCCTCACAAAAAAAAAGGAGAAGAGATGACGGTTGGTAACACACCAAGACCTTTATTCTCGGTCACAGGGAGCGGCCCTAGGGATTTTTTCTGGTGGGTAGAAGATGTCTCGCTCACACAAATACTGGTAAGCCCCCTTCGGTCTCACATCCGATTTACAATGGTCCCAACTCACTAATAGATCTTGACATCTGCAGCCTCTGCCATCCAACTTCGATGAAGAATAACGCTGACTAATGGGCCCGGAAGGAGAGGCACCAGCATCTGGGTAGAGCGCAACAGCTCCGGGGCACTCTGGCTCGCACAAGGATGGAATACGTTCGCGAGATCGCGTGGCGTGCGGGTAGGCGCGGGTTTGGTTTTTAGCTACTTAGGCAACGCTCGCTTTCTGGTCGTCGTAGTGCCGCCAGAGAATGTTTCACCATCAGAGGAAGAGAACAACAATGATTTCCTCTAAGGTGGGACACGGCGGCGACCCGGAAAAACTTCTTAACTAAGTTATATGCTGTAATCTTCTATCATTAATATGAGAACTGAGGCAATCTAAACGTTTTCAAGTAACGTGTTTTTCCCGAAAATAACCACAAATCATATTTAAAAACCTTCCGCGAGGGGCAAAATGCCCCAACAAAATAAAAGGTGCAGACATCGCACTAAGTTTTCGCCAACATACTACCCAACAAAAACAAAGATAATAGAACTTCAAAGTTGATCCAAGTGTTGCTGTCAACAACGTCCGATTTAACGTTGTATAACATCTATTTTTCATATTGCAACGTTGAATTCAACGTTGCCGTCTGGCCCGACGAGGCCCACTTTAGCAACGTCGGATTCGACGTTGCTAAAGTGTCCGACTCGCCCACCATTCTTCAATTCACAACGTTGTGTAGGACAAATGACAACGTCGAAACGAACGTTGCTATAACGTTTAATCCAGCGTTGCTAAAACGTCATATTCGACGTTGCATTAGCAGCGCTAAACGCGGATTTGCGGTGTATATAGGGAGACCCTTTTTTTCTCGTCTTCCCCAGTCATCTGATTGAGATTCACCAACAACAACCTTCTCGAGGCCTGAGGTAAGGACGATTCCGCCGGCGGTGGCTTTCGATTAGCTTCCAAGTTGTGTTTCTCGTCTTCTACCGGTGAGATCAAACCAAGATCTTCTCTCTCCTTCACGGATCTGCCGGTTGGTTTGAATCAGCCCTGGAGCTGGAGAGTTTCATCTCGGATTTGAGGAATGTCAGATCGGAGGAGCTCAGGTTGCTCCACCGGCATGAGTTTCATCTTGGATTGTGTCGATTTGGGGTGGAGGTGTCGGCCGAGGCAGCACCTCGGCTTTGCCGCCTTTTGCGTTACAAGCGTTGGTGTTTCTACCGCTGACGGTGGAGGAAGAGTTACAGGAGTCGGAGTCCCGTGGAGGAGGAAGAGGTGCCGGTTGATTGACGGTGGAGGAATCCCGTGGAGGAGGAAGAGATGCTGGTTGATTAACGGTGGAGGAAGAGTATCACCAAATTTGATCTCCAATTTTTGTACACTTCATCATCAAATTTGATCTCCAATTTCAAATTTGGATTTTTGAAATTGATTTCGGCTTCTGTTGAATTAATTTCTGAAATTAATTTGGATCACTTTTTATGGTTTACCAGATCTTCCTTTTAATCGCCGATCTTGGCTTCTTTTGAATTGATTTCGGCTTCTTGTATAATTGATCTCGATTCTAAGGTTTAGTGATTGTGTTGTTCTTCTTGAATTTGGGGTTGATGAATGTGGATGTTTGTGTCTTATTCATCATAAAGTATTTTCATGGCATATTTGTGTCTTATTCATCATAAAGTATTTTCATGGCATATTATGCTCGTTCTTTATGTGGTTGACCATATTCATTTACTGGAATTTATAATTTCTTGCAGCTTCCAAAGTCAGCAATTCCTGATCCAAACAACTTGGAACTTTGGTTGAATGGGCAAACAAACCTCAATTACTCATGTATGGTACCGCAATATAGTATGCTTTTGGCTGAAATTTATGAAAGTAAAAAAGAAAATGAAATTTGGATGGTTGGATACAGGTTGACTGGGAAACAAGACAAAAGGGTAGGGAGTGGTTCCAAAGTGCACACCTCTTATAGTGTATCTTGTGCACAATTATGGACCATTGATGAGAAGAGATAGAAAACTACGATTAAAGGGAATTTTCTTTTTTTTTTTCAATTTAAATTGTGGGACCCACGTGGTAAAAAACCACCCACTCACCCTCCCACCCCACTCTTTCTTTCTTTCTTTTTTTTTAATTTTTTAAATTTAATTCGTTATTATTCTTTCTTTTTTTTAATTTAATTTGTTATTATTTACCCAGTAGTTGGTTTCTACCGAATAATATTTGAATACTACCAAATAATGTTATTTTTTTTCCAACCGTTCAGGTCAAAATTTACAAATTCCACCGAATAATTTGTCCCATATTAACAATAATACTTTTTTGTCAATCAATTTAAGTTAAAAGAAACTTCAAATCTCTACAATACTTATGAATAATGCTTCATATTTCACCGAATAATATCTCACATTTCACCGAATAATGTTTTTTTTATATTACTTGTCAAACGAAGACTCCATATTCTGACGAATAATGAATCAGATTTCGTCGAATAATATAACAATTCATTACCACCGGTCACAAAAATTCGACACATATAACCGAATAATTAACAAATAATAAATTAATATTATACAGAACACATTAGGGCATTAGGCTATGGAGGATTGGGCATTGGAAACAAATAATAAATTAAAATTATACAAAACATTAGGCTACGAAGGATCGGAAAAGAACAGAGGATTGGGCATAAAAATGGATTGGGCATAAAAAAGGATGCATAGAAGTAGGGATGAACTTTGCTAAAGGCATATAGAACCTTAGGCTATGGAGGTGAATGGAGGCCATGGAGGAGAACGAAGGGAACCCGTCGAAGATGATAGCCGAACCCGTCAATTTCGATTCGCCTCCGCCTCCGCCTCCGTCGAAGATGATGGCCGAATGAAGGGAACCCGTTGAAGTAGGGATTGGGCATGAGTCGCGCGCTCGCCCCCACCTCCGCTCCGATTCGCCCCCGGCGGAGTATGGATCCTCCGATTCTTCTCAGCCTCGCCTCCGATTTGACTCTGCCTGGTGCGCCAGATCTGAGATTTCCTCCCTCTTTCCATGAGTCGCGAGCTCGCCGAAGATTGGACTCCTCTCCCTCACCTACCTCCGCTCCAATTCGTCTCCGGCTGAGTATGGATGCCCCGATTCGCCTCCGTGCTCGCCTACGTCCCCTCCGATTCTCTTCCGCCTGCCTCGTTTGGTTCTCTGCGCCTCCTCTGTTCAACATATATATATATATATATATATATATATATATATATATATATATATATATATATATATATATATATAGGGGATGGTTCCGGTGTACTCACCCCTTATTGTGTATCAAGTACACAAATGTAGGCCGTTGATTCTATAGAATCGGATGGTTGAGATTAAAAAGGAAAAAGCCCCAAAACACATAACCAAGCTTTACCCCTGCGCGTGAAAGCAAGTCACCCAAACCCTACCCCACTATTTTCGATCCAGAAGAAAGAGAGAGAGAGAGCGGCGATCGGCGAACTCGAACCCAAACCCAACACCCAAAGCCGTTGAGGCCGATCCCGCACATGAGATCTCAGGGAGCCGAAGTCGGATTCCGAGCACGACCCTGGTGGAGGAGCTGCTACCGGCGACGCATCCATCCCGGCGATTCTGGCTGCAAAATCGGCGGTTGGTGTTAGGAGGAACAGGTGCGGTTCCAGTGGCGAGGATTCCGGCTCAACCGGCGGCAAGGGTTGCACCTGAGCCGTGTCGGCGAGGCGGAGGAGCACAACGAGGACTCCTCTTCTCCGGTGTGCGATTCCGAGTGGTTGTTCAACTCCGAAGATGGTGAGGGCCTCCTTGTGCGATTCCGGGTATAATTCCGAGTGCTTGATGGGTAAGCCCCAATTTTATTTAGTATTTGGGATCGATTGTTAAATGTTTATAGGGATGAAGTTGGGATTTGTGTTTTTGAACGAAATTATTCATGGATTCCGGCTCAACCGACGACAATTGCGGTGGCAAGGGGTGCACATGAGCAGTGTCGGCGAAGCGGAGGCGCACAACGAGGACTCCTCTTCTTCGGTGTGCGATTCCGAGTGTTTGAGTTCATCAATGGGTAAGCTAGTTCATCAATGGGTCGAAATATGGAATCTTCTAGGGTCGAATTTGGGATTTTGTTTAGTATTCAATTGTATCGTTCAATTATCCGATGGTATTATGAGATTATTCGATTGTATCAACACATTTATCATACATCTATTCTATGGTATTATGAGATTATTCGATTGTATCAACACATTATTCGATGGTATTATGAGATTATTCGATGGTATTATGAGATTATTCGATTGTATCAGCACATCTATTCTAAACTTCTAGTGAAATGCGGGTTATTCGATTGTATCGCTCACTTATTCGACGGTATTATAAGATTATTCGATTGTATCGATAGATTTATCATAGATAATAAGGGATTTCCATTGTTGTATCTATTCTAATCTTCTAGTGAAATGCGGGTTATTCGATTGTATCGCTCAATTATTCAACGGTATTATGAGATTATTCAATTGTATCGATAGATTTATCATAGATAATAAGGGATTTCCATTTGTGTATCTATTCTAATCTTCTAGTGAAATGCGGGTTATTCGATTGTATTGCTCAATTATTCGACGGTATTGTAAGATTATGCGATTGTATCGATAGATTTATCATAGATTATAAATGATTTCCATTGGTGTATCTATTCTAATTTTCTAGTGAAATGCGGGTTATTCGATTGTATTGCTCAATTATTCGACAGTATTATAAGATTATGCGATTGTATCGATAGATTTATGATAGATAATAAATGATTTCCATTGGTGTATCTATTCTAATTTTCTAGTGAAATGTGGGTTATTAATTTCTATCACTCAATAAATCAACGGTATTATGAGATTATTCAATTGTATCGACATATTTATCATAGATAATAAATTTGAACGTAACTTTTTTTTTCCGTCAGACATATTGAAGGTTAATTAGAACCACATTATTGGATCAAAATAAAAATTAGAACCATGTTATAAACAATTTATTACAAATGCATAGTCAGAAATCGACTTTATTACAAATGCATAGTCAACAATCAACCACTAAACACGGTATACACAATTGATGGATAACAATGAATGCATCAGGTCATGAACACAGTGCAGTTCTTCCCATTCTGATTTCTCAGAAATTTCATTAAAAAAAAGTCAGTAATGTACAATGAATAGTCTGCCCAACGTCAAAAGACCAAGAAAGCCATCAGCTTGGGATATGATTTTTCCCCTCAAGACCACGATGCTATGAAAGAGTATCATTTGGCATATATTCAGCTACCAGCAATCGTTCATCCCCTTCTGCACAACAGCTTATTAGATTCACTAATCTCTTATGTCGAACCTTCCCAAGGCTTGCAGCATCCGTCTACAATTAACATGATTACCAGAAAACAGTTACCAAAAATATATACAGTATATATATAACCATCAACAAAAGTACAATAAAAGTGCCACATCAAAAGGACAAGGTATGTTCATCAGTAACCAGAAACAGCATACTCAATATACTAGCAAGAATCTATAGTTAGCTAAAACTATGCACTCATATACTTGATAATCCATCTTGAGGGGAAAAAAACAATTCGTATATTGATATAAGGATCTAAAAAATGGCCACATTTTTAATTCTCAACAAATAAAATAGATAGAACATTGGCTTTGCAATAGAATACAATTAATGATGCACATCTTCTCCCCATTAACCAGTTCACTAGAATTCTTAATTCAGGAAAGAAACTTTGAGATATATTGCAAAGCCACTGTAAATGCAATAAGATAAAGGTTGCATTTACCTAGTAATAACACACCTATAAAGGACTTTGAGATATATTTGTAAATGCATTTGCAAGAAAAAAAGTGCATAATTCAGGAAACAAACTTAATAAACAAAATATCCAATTAAACAAATGCAAGAAAATTGACAATAGTCCTGAATAATCTTATGAGATTTACCGAATAATCCTGGTATTACACCGAATAATCAACAGAGGTTCATATATGCCTCTGTTCATCCCTCTGCCCTGCAACGCCCTTCCTTCCTCCTCCTCCAAACCAAATTCAGGTACTTGCTGTGGTGCCATTTCTTTCACCGATTGTCTCCGATTGAAGTGGAAAACCGAAACCGATTGAAGTGGAAACCGAAGAGGAAACCGATTGAAGTGAACGGAGGCCAAATCTGAAAGGGCGTTGGATGAGACGGAGGCCAAATCGGAAAAGGAGATATGAGACATAGGCCAAATTGGAAAGGAGAACAAGAGCCGAACAAAGTCTGGGACGGGGGCCAAATCGGAAAAGGAGGTCTCAGACGAAGGCGACACTGCGAACCCGTCGAAGACGATGGCTGCGAACCCGACGAAGAAGATGGCTTATTTCGATTCGCCTCCACATCGCCTCCGCCTCGCCCTCCGATTTCCCTCCGCCTCCGCCTGGAGTGCGAGATCTGAGGCTCCTCCGATTTGCCTCCGCCTGGTGTGCGAGATTTGAGGCTCCTCCAATTCGCCTCCGCCTCTGCCCGACATGTTCACCCAGCACGCGCGCTTCACTTGGCAAGTACCCCCATTTACCATGTGGGCCCCATGTTTTTTTAATTAAAAAAAATCAGAAAATGCCCAATTTTTCACAGCCATCCGATCAAGTAAATGAATGGCCTAGATTTGTGTACTTGATACACAATAAGGGGTGAGTACATATGATCCATATTCTCTCTCTCTCTCTCTCTCTCTCTCTCTCTCTCTCTCTCTCTCTCTCTCTCTCTCTCTCTCTCTCTCTCTCTCTCTCTCTCTCTCTCTATATATATATATATATATATATATATATATATATATATATATATATATATATATATACATATATATGATGATTCTAGGGTTCCTTAAGATCGAAGTTGATAGACAAACAAAAACGCACAAACGAACTCAAACAAGAACAAAACACGAACACACTAGGATTTGTTTATGCGGTTCGGTTTCCCTACATCTGCGGAACCTCAGGAGGGGAGGTTCACCCAATTCACTAAGCATCCAAGGCCAAAGAACTGGTTACAGAGGTATGAATGCACAAGCACTAAGTGACGATTCTAGACAATGACCCAACAAAACAAAGATGAACAGAGATAGGGAAGAAGTGGTCCGATTAAGGACACCGAGAAATCTCCTCTGAGATTTCTCACTCCCAGCCTCTCCTTGTCTTCTTCTTCGTCTTCGTTGCTCAACCAGGTACTCAGGTAGCACTTAAGCAAACCGAGCACCAATGGAATCGTCGTCTTCAGGGAGCTCCCAGAAACCCTAGCCGATTAGGATTTTCTCACCTTCGAGAGCTCTGTGCTACAAATCTTAGGGTTTCCCTTAAGAACATATATATACATACATATATATATATATATTATGGATCTTTTGTTCACAACTCTTACGGTGTACCTTGTACACAATTGTGGACCTTTAGATTGAGTGTGATGGATGGATAAGATTGAAAGAGAGTTTTCTTTTATTTTTTAATAAAAAGTAAGTGGGTCCCGCACCCATTTTAAAAAAACCGGCCTTACTTGCCCAACCATGCGCGTGACGGGCTGTGAAATTTTCAAGTAAAAGGGAGTTTTCTTTTTTTTTTTATAAAAAGTAAGTGGGTCCCGCAAGCAAATATGAGCATGAGACCATGAGGGACTATGAAAACCGAACTTTTTAGTTTTTTTTTTTAAAAATAAAAAGCTAGTGGTGCATATGTTATGATTATTCAGTTAAATCTAGTATATTATTCGGTAGAATTTATCAAATTTTGGATGGAAATATGCAACGATTACAATTATCTTTATAATCGGATGAAATGTGAAATGTGAAATATTATTTGGGAAAATATGAAATATTATTCGGTAAAATATATAGGGACCATAGGGGATATTTTTTTATTTTTTAATATTTATAAGTGTGAAGTACTTTTTTTTAAAGGTTAGTGGATCAAAAAAATCAATAATTGTACATATCATTGAATAATTGTAAATTAATTTTTTGTTATAAAGACTTGGCAATTCCAAATAATGTTATAAAAATTTGAGAATTTTTTATATATAAAAATCAAGAATTGTACCTATCTAAATCATCTAAATTAATTTTTAAAATTTGGCAATTCAACGAATAATGTTTTGTATTCCTCCGAATAAAAACATTACACCAAATAATATTTTATTCAGTGGACTAGAGCGGTAAAAATTTATATTTCACCGAATAAAGACAAACCACCAAGATAAAGCTAATAGAGAATACCAACCATTCTACTGAATAATATTTTATAATTGTGAGATTATTCAGTGAAATGCTTATTTTTACAAGGTACATAAAAGCAATGAATAATTACATAACCATTGTGAATAAGTAATTTGAATAATAAGTAATTTTTTTAGAATAATTTGATAGAATCGATCAATTTAACGCGCACATTGAACGATAATTGTGAGATTATTCAGTGGAATTATTATTTTTACGAGGTATATGGAATCGCCGAAAAATTGAATAACCGTTGTTTTTAAAATTATTCGGTTGAATCAGTCGATTTAACACATATAGAACGATAATTTGTGGATTATTCAGGAAAATTCTTATTTTTACGAGTTACATGGAAAGAAAAAGAAAAAGTAAATGAACAATAAATTGAGAAATACTCCGATCTTGCCATCACCTCCGATCTTGGTTCTTGAATTTGTAACAAATTAGTGCACAGGAGACCGCCTCCGATCTTCGCCACCGCCTCCGATCACCCGCCTTTGCGAATCGGACACAGCCGCCACCACCACCACCAAAAGATCTGCCAGATCCCAGCCCGGAGAGAGGAGGCACAAATCACAGCCGAAAAACCGACTTCACTCAGTCCGTGGCCGTAATCGACCACCCAGTTCGATTCGACTGGTTGCGCGACCGATTGGACTTCCCTCCTCTTCAGTTGGTGTCGCCGCCGGTCTCCAGACGCGGAATCGATCTACCATCCGAAGAGCCGGAGAGGTACACAACTTACAACAATCGCCACCGGAATCGCCGCGTACAGGAGCTTCGTCGCCGTCAGTGCTTCGAGGATGGGGTGAGGACGAAGGACCACTTTGAAAAGGACCACCTTGAATGGAGATGTATGGAGATTTTGGGTTTCACTTTGAAAAGGCAGTGAGGAAGAAGACTAGTCTATTAGGGTTTTAATTTGCCTCTTTATCACGCGCCTCACTCTTTACAATTTGAGTTGAAGATTGAGTTTTTGTTTTTTTTTTTGTTTAAATCACCCGGACACATGGCATAATCTAGGCACTCCAATCCACTAAGATCAATGGCTAATATTTGTGTACAAGGTATACGCTAAGGGCTGTGAACACCAGAACCACACCCTATATATATATAATCGTCGTCTTCAGGGAGCTCCCAGAAACCCTAGCCGATTAGGATTTTCTCACCTTCGAGAGCTCTGTGCTACAAATCTTAGGGTTTCCCTTAAGAATATATATATATATATATATAGGTAAAGGTTCAAATGAAAATGGAGCTTAAAGTGAAAATTTGGCTTAAAGTGAAAATGGGCCTTGTACCTGCGTTTTGGGTCGGGTTACTGTAGTTGTGGTTTATTTGGGCCGAACAAGCTTCACTTGCTCTCTCTCCCAACTCCCAGACCTTGCATCCATGGCGGTGGACAACGGTTTTGCCCTATATCGCCCTTCGTCTTAGCTTGTCATCCTCCCTCACTCCTCATCGTCCGTTGTCCGTCGTCCGCCATCCGTCGTCGTTGTCATCCTCAGATCTAGGTCTCGCACCTCTTCTCTCGCCCTCGCTCGTCACTTCTATCGCGGCTCGTCGGATGCGGCTCAGTCCCCTCTTCCAAACGACGATCAAAGAGCCTACTTAGTACCTTACAAGTATTTATCTCTTTCCACCATCTGTTCAGTTGAAATTGCTCCTTTTTGTTTGAAAGCATTAGATTCGGTACCTGTTCAATTTCTTAATTGGGAGCAGAAGTGGTGTGTTCGAGGTGATGATCAGTGTTGTATTGCCTTTTGATTTTTGATTTTCGATTCTTGATTTGTTTCAAGATTTGGATTCCAATCCACATGACTGCCTTGTCAATTTGGGACTGTGGGATGAGTCATTCCTAAACCTGTTTGGTGAATGATGCGGGTTGCCTTTGCTCGTGTTTTGCAATGTGCTGATTGACGAATCTGGCTGATGCTACTGTTGCAGTTTCCGTCAACTGGTCTTGCCTGGTTAGTACTCTAGTTTCACACTATTTGAATTTGTTTTTAATCACTACACCTAGTTAGTACTCTAGCTTCAAACAGTTTATATGTTTCATTGAACTGAGAGGAACATAGTTTTATTGACTCTCTACTGCATGTTTTGAGTCAGGGATTGTTCTTTGTGCCTGATTTGCTATCCAATGGGCTTAGATCCATCCGAGTTACCTACTGCCTGTTTTAATGTGCTTCCACGATATGTAGTCATTATGTCTGTGTGTTTCGTTACTTATATCCATCCGAGTTACCTAAAAAAACAAGTGAATGAACTAATCCTGATCATCCAAGATGTGCCTGAGCTCACTTTTCACCTTCCATGATGAATTGAGAATAACAATCTTATGTCGTATTTTTGCATCTTGTTTGAAAGAACACAACACAACTGGAGCTGAAGATTATGTACATAATTTTTTTTTTATGTTTGCTTCCCATTTTAAGTAACAATGTTATGTTCAGGCAAATTTGGTAGTTCTTTAACGACTTTATTGTTCCATACTAGAACGACCGTTTGTTTTGGGAGAAATTGTGTTAATTTCTCAAGTAGTTTGGAATTTGGGGGTGTTAAGTACAATTAACTCTGGCAATAGGTTGCAGTCACGATTAGATTTGTTAATGATCTTTGTTAAAGCATTTGGTTAATGCCCTATGGGAGCAAACATACCCATTTGGATAATGCTCTATGTACAGACTCACTTGATATTAGTACTGATTTCTTCTGAAGTGATAATGTTGTTTTAGTTTATCAGATGGATAGGAGTTGGATTCCTATGATTGAAACCTAATTTCAAACCACCTTCTATTTAAACACCATCTTCTATTTTTGGAATGTAGTTTCTCTGGCAGACAAAAGATTGCACCTCTAGTGTAACATTATTGGAGAATTAAGGATTGTTGTTTGTCAACTGAGAACCTATTGTATATGTATTGGTTTATTTTTGCAGTGACATTCTCCGACGAAGATGGAGTTCTGTAGGATGATCTTCGTCATCGCTGCATGCTGAAACTGATAGAAAAAAGTGTACATCCTGTCAGCATTTTGATTGTGTGGCTCTGAAATGGAAAGCGCACTGCAATTCATTATTTCGTTTTACATAACATAGCTAAGACGGGGTTCCTTTGTTGTGTGGCCGCTAGGCCCATTGATTCAAATACAGCCAGTGGGGAGTGGTCTATGGGCCCCCATGAGCCTTACTAGCGTATGAATACAAGTTTCTCACTGCCTCCGGTGCGATGGGATTACCACTTTCAAACAGAAGGGTTGAGATTTGGTTCAAATAAAAGTCTTCATTTATTTGGATCATCTGCATCATCAAACAGTAAAGAAAGCAGAAGCTGGGTGCGAGGTAGTTATCAGCATGGTCATCAGTTCTCTGCATCTGACGGTGTTATGTTGGACTGCAGCAGTCCTTCCGACATGGCTTTGATCCAGCATTGGACACCAGCACCAAGACAAGGAATTGGTACGGTTGATCTTGAAACTTCTACAAAGAGAGGTAAGATCATGTCTTATCGAGGCTTTGTGTACCTGAGCAGCTTGTGCATTCTTCTCTGTTTGTTTGATGATCATCTCAGTAACGAGTCTTGTTTGGTTGACAAAATATTTTTTAGTTAATCTTATGAGATTTCATTTCTTATCTCTAAGAATAGGAGGGAGGAAGGGAGGTTGCAGTTCACCATTGCCGGCTGATATACCTTCTCTCTCTCCCCATCTCCAAGATTGGGAATATGCTATTACTATTTCTATATATGTTCTCTGCATTTGATGCTTCTTTCTTTACGTTTTTATCTTTCAGAATCCATATCCAGTCCACTATTCTTTACACCAACCATGGTTGCTTTTGTGAATAGAAACCTGTGAATCTGGATGTTAGGGGTTTTTGAACCTCATTGTCCTTTATTTTTTTTGAATGTACATTGATTCAAATAGTGTGATTTGTACCGATTATAAGCCTATTAGCTCAAAATGGTAGAGCGATGTACCATGTACAAAGATGCGGGTTCAAATCCCGCATAGGCTATTTATGGTTGCCTTATTTTTGTTCCATTTATGAATAAGATTATACAGTGCAAGAATCAAATGGTAAAGTGCATTAATAAGATAATAAAGTGCAAAAATAAAATGAAAGTGTATCAATAATAATATGAAGTGTATGAATAAGATTATGAAGTGCACAATTAAGATTAGAAAGTGCATAAATAAAATGATAAAGCGCAAAAATAAAATGATGAAGTTCAAGAATAATAATATGACGTGCATGAATAAGATTCTGAAGTGCACAATTAAGATTATAAAGTGCAAAAATAAGATGATGAAGTGCATGAATAAGATGATAAAGTGCAAGAATAATAATATGAAGTGCATGAATAAGATTGTGAAGTGCACAATTAAGATTATAAAGTGCATAAATAAAACGATAAAGTGCAAGAATATAATGATGAAGTATGTGAATAATAATATGAAGTGCATGAATAAGTTTATGAAGTGCAAAAATACAATTATAAAGTGCATAAATAAATTGATAAAGTGCAAGAATAAAATAGTGAAGTGTATGAATAATAATATAAAGTGCATAAATAAGATTATAAAGTGCACAATTAAGATTATAAAGTGCAAGAATTAAATGATGAAGTCTATGAATAATAATATGAAGTGTATGAATAAAATTATAAAGTGCACAATTACAATTATAAAGTGCATAAATAAATTGATAAAGTGTAAGAATAAAATAATGAAGTGTATGAATAATAATATAAAGTGCATAAATAAGATTATGAAGTGCACAATTAAGATTATAAAGTGCAAGAATAAAATGATGAAGTTTATGAATAATAATATGAAGTGCACAAATAAGATTATAAAGTGCAAAAAAATAAAATAATAAAGTGCAAGAATAAAATGATAAAATGCATAAATAAGATGTTAAAAAAAAAATCAAATTTATGAAACAAATATACGTACATCTTTCTAAATTGACAAAAAAAAAAGTTAAGTAGTTAACAAAATCTAATCTTACTAATTCATCACAGACCAAAATAGAATTATTACAAGGTTAATTTTCAAATCAAGTCTTTTAAAGTTCATAAATAATATTATAAAGTGCACATTTAATAATTTAAAGTGCACAATTAACATTATAAAGTGCACAAATAACTTTATAAAGTGCAGGAATGATAATACAAAGTGCATCATTTACATTAATAGATGTGCACTATTTTCTACAATAAAAACTGAAGTGCACATTAGAAGAGGGAGGAACACAGTTGAGTTACTAAATGTACCTATAAAAGCATCCGTTTTGTCGAAGACAATCCAACTAATCCAATTGAAAACTTCCAAGAAACTCGCACAAAACAATGTGATAAACACGCAAAGAAACTAAATGGTCGTTTCTGTCTTTTATAGTTGCAATTGTGTACTATAACCAGTAGCGATAAAATTTCTAGCAAATATTCAAACAAATCAACCTATGTGGGACTCGAACCCACACCATGTGTGTATTCCACATCGCTCTACCTTTTGAGCTAATAGGTTAAAAAATTAACGGAATTGACAAGACGCCAAACCATGTGTATAACACCAACTTAAATTTTAATGTGTGCTGACATGAAAATGATAAAGTATATAAGGGTTGCAAAGGATGACTTTTTGATCAAGGAGCTGCTAAACGGTAATTATAGGGGCTGCAAAGGATGATTTATTGACGAAAAAGGCGATAAACCAATTTAGTAGGAAGAGAGTTTGACAGCAAATAGATAGATAGATAAATATGTGAGTATGATGCCAAAAGTGCAGCAAGAAAAGGGGTCAAACAAGAGAAATATGGCAGCAAAACATGGTGTGAAGAGTATTGACAGATTGGGTTTATATGCAAAGAGGTGTGAGTGTATAGTAAGAACTAATCACAAAGAGGGGGGTCGTGAGTGTGCAGATGGATTAAAGAAAATAAGCAGCCCTGGTGCACAGGTGCACAGAGAGATCTTCTCCAACGCCAAATTGATAATAACCTTATTCCAGGTCTCATTTTCAGTATCCCAGCAAACAACACAGAGAGATCTTCTCCATCACCAAATTTCATGCAGTAAGCTCTTATCGATTTCTCATTAATGAAACTTGAATATTTGCACAAAATTTTAACCATTCCGAAGACAAGTATTTTTCTCTTAAAAAAAATACCACTATAAATTTCCTATCTATATTAGGATTGAAATGATTAAGGAGGTTCTGCCCGAAAATTGAAATGCAGAGAGTATTGATATCCAGAACACAAATCTCAGCAAGTAATACCCTCAAATGGCAATCAGTTCAGCTTCCAAGACAACCTTTGA
This sequence comes from Persicaria maculosa, assembly GCA_963922045.1. NCBI lineage: Eukaryota > Viridiplantae > Streptophyta > Magnoliopsida > Caryophyllales > Polygonaceae > Persicaria > Persicaria maculosa. The sequence goes on along the minus strand of OY998256.1, from coordinate 10,075,476 downwards.
TTCAGTTTTTGATAAGAAATGACTATGAATCTGATACTAAAGTTCTAACTTAGTGGCTGAAATTTAATAGAGCAGATGAGATGCTAAAATGTATGGTGATCTACCTCAATGACCAAGTCAGCATCTTTGAATTCATCATAATTTAGTACACCTTTAAGTAGTTTAAGGGATTTCCTTACTTTTTCAGGCGTCAAAGTCCCCCTATTAACCAAGCCAATCGACAAATACTTAACTATGGAAAGCAAGAACAGCTAGGGCAAACAACACCACAAATTGGAAACCAACGAAGATCTGTGAGGGGATAGAAATCAAGAATTAACAAAACTTATACACAAATACCTTAAATCACTGGAGCAATTTGACGAAGGAGTGGTCATCGGCTTCCTCCCTCACCGGTGGCCTCTAGCGATGCTCAACCCTCTGGTAGTCCCGGCGTCGCTCGCTTACTCTCACTCCAATTACTCTCAGGCCGCCGTAAAATCCGAAAGCAGAAGGTGAGGGACGAAATCAGATGAGGATACGGATCTTGAACCCTGTGAAAGAAGTTAGGCTGGGTGAACTCGAGGGAAGAGGGCCGGAGAGACGGAGAGACGGAGAGAGAACCAGATTGAACATATAGAGAGAGAGGAACGGAGATAGAAGAAGCCCTAACACATATCAGATACGGGTAGATGAGAACTACGCTGGTGGGGAGGACATTGGAGGGGAGAGGAAGAGCAACGATGAATCGAGCCATGGTGGAATGAATCGGAAGGAGACGAGAGGGATTGAAGACGATGGCTTTTTGTTCTACGCTTTCAGCGTTTTGTATTTTCTCACCAGACCGGTCCATTTTTCTTTCAAACCGGTCCGGTTTATTTTTTAAGCCAGACCCGCGCGCAGCTTTTTCTTTAATTAACTCATTTTCACTTTAAGCAAATTTTTCATATTAAGCCCATTTTTCACTTTAACCTCACCATATATATATATATATATATATATGCCAGTCACAACGGTCGATTGAGAAACAAGGCTCAGGGCTTCTGGAATGGGCCTAACCTGCTCAAGCCCAAATGAGAGCCTAAGCTCAGTCCAGCAAAAAGAACCGAAACATAAACCCACACATATGACGAACTTAGGCTTATATACCATGACGAGAGGGTTTCTCGACCAAATAAATTTATAGTCAAGACCCCCGCTATAGTATAGGGGAGTCAGGTTCGTCCTCAGGAGAGAAGTCAGCGGTTCAGGGATAGCGGGAAAAAGTGATGAGGGTGGTTTCGACGTCGGCTAAGACTTGGTCGATGTCGAGGGATGGAGAGACAATGGTGGTTTGATATCGAGTATAATATGTGCTGAATAAAAATAATAAAATAAAACAAATAAAGATGCAAACTTCCAAGGTTAGGGATCACCACAACAATAAACATATGCGCAGATCATAAATCACATAAAGATGCATGCTTTATATCAAAGAATCGACTTTTACAAATTCCAACAATTTAGGTGATAGAGGCTCTTGCATAAAAACCTAATTTGTTTCTACCTTTTCTTAATTAGGATTAGTCGGCTCTCGCAAATAAACCCTAATTACTATCCAATTCATAATAAGATCACTTTCGCTTCAATATCATGAATAAGGAATTTCCTCAACTCTCGCAAAGGATTAAGCACATAGGTAGATGATGATAAAGACATATAAATTCATGGATTTATAAATCAAACACACATATCTATGTTGGGATCACCCCAACCCTAGAAGAAGGAAATTAGAAACAAACCATAATAAAAGAAATTAACTTTAACATAAAATAAACTAAAACTTACAAAACCTTCCAAACGTTCCTCCTCTCTCTCTCTCTCCTCTCTCCTCTCTCCTTCTCCTTGCGTCCTAAGACGACTTGACTTGAATGAATGAAAATCAGCCCCCTAAGGCTTTATTTATAGCCTTCATTCCCTAGCTATTCTAGGTAAGAAAGTCTATCTAAATCTAAATCTAATTATCTAAAAGCTTAAAGATAAATAAATGCAAATAAAGGAATTAAATACAAATAGGAAATTATATCTAAAATAGGTAAATCTTCCATGTGTTGATAGGTCTTGATAGATGTTGATAGATCTCGGCCAAACTCGGATTCCTTCTGCTCCAAGGATTCCCAAACCGCGTAGGACAGCAAAACCGCGTAACGCGCTCCCGGACACAGTTTACTCGATCTCGAGGAGTTTCCTCGATCTCGAGTAAGATGGTCGTCGACTTCAGCTTCAGCTCGACGTCTCGGGTTGCTCTTCCTCGACATGCTCGGACATTGGCTCCTAGGTTCTCCTTGATCTCGAGTTGTTTACTCGATCTCGAGTAAGGCTGGTGCTCGGCGTCTTCCGTCATCGGCTTCTCGACTTGGTACAGCTCCTCGACTCCGAACATGGCATCAAGGTTTGTCGATCTCGACTAGTTTTCCTCGAGATCGAGTAAGGCTTCCGGAGTCGGGTTGATCTGGCTCTCATCTTCTCGACCACGCTCTGCTCGACCAGGTGTGCTCGGACATCTTTCCTCGAGATCGAGTACATTAACTCGAGATCGAGTAAAGTTCTCTCAGCTTTCTGCTCTGTTCTTGAAACGCACTTTCCTGAGTCCTCGTTCGAGGGCTACGGCTCTCCTGAAGACATCAAAGCTTGATTCCGAATGATGAATACCGAAAAATGGCCTTTTCTCCAACTGCACCATTCTTAGCTTCTTCATGACTTTCCTTTAAGATCCAAAGTGCGTCTGATTTCTACGAAATATATCAAAAACTTGTTTAGACCTCCATATATTGCCAAATAAGTGTAAACTACACAAATTATGTATTATTCTAACCCAAATGTATGAAATGCATGCAGAAATCGATATAAAAGTAAGTGTAAAACATGGCAAATTAGGCTCACAACAAACACCCCAAACTTAAGCTTGCTTGTCCTCAAGCAATACTTTTATTTGTCATTCAGGAGAAGAAAACAAAACTCTCAACATATCAGATTCATTTGCCATATGTCCCCGCAATTAATTACCATCCTCGAAAAAGTACTAGTGTCACAAATCCATGCATCTGCAATTTTAAGAGCAACATCTACTCACAAAAGGAGGGTTATGCAAAAAAAAATCATTCGTGACAAAGCATTAATAATCAAGAGGACTTAAATTTAAGCTCAAATAAGGAGTAGATTGGTAAAAGGCTAAAGGTGGGCAATTTTTTGGCAATGTGGTGCTTTTGATCCGGGGAAATGGAGTACTTCCAAACTTTCTCAACCACATTCCTTTTTCATAAGAATCATCTCCTTTCATAATGCTTTTTCTCAATAATAATGCTTTTACCTCTCTAACCTCAGCACTGCCTTCTCGCGATTCGCAAACATGGGTGTCATGAATGGCCCCGGATACTTAGTGCTTTGGACTCCTCACCTTGTGTGTCCCATCTCTCCAAACTATTATCTCAGAGAGCAGGGTCGATCTACCTTTATCTCCTGAGGTGATCAGATTTTCTTTCACTCATTAAATTTTCCATATAGTTTTCAAACAATTTCCTACCAAACTCCAATAATGATAATAACAACACAAACACCGTATAATATCTCCATAATGTGACATCATTCTCAACATAATCCCCGGATAGGAAATAAGGTAAAGAATGGACAATATTTAGATCATGTGGAGCAAATATGAAATAAGGCTCAATATGGCTTTTGTGATGCATAAGCATAGGTATAGCTAGGATATAACAATATGAGCATTATATGGAAATATAAAGTCCTTCATCCTCTTGTCATGCAACATGTCAAAAGCAACTTCAAATTTTACCTCCTTTCATGGTTTTCAAGAAAATATGCACTTCATTGTGACTTCCCTTTACTAGGCAATTTCATGTTATATCTCTAATGAATCCAATTTCGCATCGTTGAGTTCAATGTTAGCTTCCATGACATTAATCAAAAATTTTCAATGGGGGTCATTTTTCTTCAAATTTTGGAAAACATGCATATAAGCACATAAATCAATAATGCATTCCAAAATAGCCATGTATAAGCAATTCAAGAAATAAATCTCTAACTATGCACACATAATGTCAAATATGGCAAATATGCATAAAGTAAGCCCTTTCCCCACCCCATACTTAAACATTACAGTGTCCTCACTGTATAAAAACAAGGGTAAAGAAAGAAACTCTCTAGACAGGTGTGCAGGGCCTCTTAATTCCGAATGAAAGAATCGCCTGGGCCGAGTCTGAATATAGCTTGATTCTATCCCCATGGACCTGAAAAAATGTAGAAGAAAAATACCCACAATAGAAAAACTAAAAGTTCAAAACCAAAAAACAAACAAAAGCAACAATGTCCAAAAGTCCCAAAAATAAATGTCTATTTACAAGCTCTAGATTTTATAGTCGCTAGGCCGACTTCTTCATTAAGCATTAGCCTGGCTCATCTTTGTCCGGAGGTATAGGTGGATCTGGTGGTTCCTCCGGTGGTGAAAAGCGTGGGATGTCATCCGGGGGCATCATGTGAAGAAGCTTAAACCTCCCCGAGTGAATACTCCATGACTTCACCCATTCATCTTCCTGGGCTCCAGTTGGCATGCATAAAGGAAGATATAAAGAAAATATACATACCTCATCATCATACCTCTTCTGCTTCATAGGTTGACTTGGTTGCGCGTCTCCACCACAGCAAAACAGTGGAGTAGGAAGAGATATTTCCACCTCATCATGCGGAGCTTCATGCCACTTTGCTATGACCCCATACTTGAATATGAACATCGGTTGCTCAAAATCATCGGGGATAGCCTTCACTTTGTAAGGTAAAAGCGATCTTGGAATGCCCTGGGCAACAATGTCCAACTTCTTCTCTTCTAGTGGTTCTTCTTCTTGGGATCCTTCATATGATTCATCAACAATAGGTAGCAAAGTAGGAATGAAATTCGAGGAAGGACATACCTGGTTGTCGACATCGAGTGGGTCAATTGGCTCGTCGAGAGGAGGGCATGGTCTTTTAAACTAAATGGAAGCCTCAAGCCTTCGGATTTCGTCTTCCAACCGAGCTATTTCCCTTAATCGTGACTCCTCCACTGCGATCCTATTTCTCCGTCTCAAATCTTGATACCATTCTTCCCATGCAGGATTCCCTTCGACAAAGTCTTCCATCTTTATACCTAAGCTTTGAAATCACAATCAAGAACACAAATTAGTGGCAAAAGCTTGGCACCTAGTTGGTACCGGTGAGGTAGGTGGTGGTAGGGTATGCGATAGGGTAAGAAAAAGGGATGGGCTTTTCTGAACCTTTAAACACAATTAAACTAGGCGCGATTGATATCTCCCCGGCAACGGCGCCAATTTGACGAGAGGGTTTCTCGACCAAATAAATTTATAGTCAAGACCCCCGCTATAGTATAGGGGAGTCAGGTTCGTCCTCAGGAGAGAAGTCAGCAGTTCTAGGTTTAGTGTGTTTTGGGGTTCAGGGATAGCGGGAAGAGGTGATGAGGGTGGTTTCGACGTCGGCTAAGACTTGGTCGATGTCGAGGGATGGAGAGAGAATGGTGGTTTGATATCGAGTATAATATGTGCCGAATAAAAATAATAAAATAAAACAAATAAAGATGCAAACTTCCAAGGTTAGGGATCACCACAACAATAAACATATGCGCAGATCATAAATCACATAAAGATGCATGCTTTATATCAAAGAATCGACTTTTGCAAATTCCAACAATTTAGGTGATAGAGGCTCTCGCATAAAAACCTAATTTGTTTCTACCTTTTCTTAATTAGGATTAGTCGGCTCTCGCAAATAAACCCTAATTACTATCCAATTCATAATAAGATCACTTTCGCTTCAATATCATGAATAAGGAATTTCCTCAACTCTCGCAAAGGATTAAGCACATAGGTAGATGATGATAAAGACATATAAATTCATGGATTTATAAATCAAACACACATATCTATGTTGGGATCACCCCAACCCTAGAAGAAGGAAATTAGAAACAAACCATAATAAAAGAAATTAACTTTAACATAAAATAAACTAAAACTTACAAAACCTTCCAAACGTTCCTCCTCTCTCGCCTCCTCTCTCTCTCTCTCCTCTCTCCTTCTCCTTGCGTCCTAAGATGACTTGACTTGAATGAATGAAAATCAGCCCCCTAAGGCTTTATTTATAGCCTTCATTCCCTAGCTATTCTAGGTAAGAAAGTCTATCTAAATCTAAATCTAATTATCTAAAGGCTTAAAGATAAATAAATGCAAATAAAGGAATTAAATCCAAATAGGAAATTATATCTAAAATAGGTAAATCTTCCATGTGTTGATAGGTCTTGATAGATGTTGATAGATCTCGGCCAAACTCGGATTCCTTCGGCTCCAAGGATTCCCAAACCGCCTAGGACAACAAAACCGCGTAACGCGCTCCCAGACACAGTTTACTCAATCAGTTTCCTCGATCTCGAGTAAGATGGTCGTCGACTTCAGCTTCAGCTCGGTGTCTCGGGTTGCTCTTCCTCGACATGCTCGGACATTGGCTCCTAGGTTCTCCTCGATCTCGAGTAAGGCTGGTTCTCGGCGTCTTCCGTCATCGGCTACTCGACTTGGCACAGCTCCTCGACTCCGGACATGGCATCAAGGTTTGTCGATCTCGACTAGTTTTCCTCGAGATCGAGTAAGGCTTCCAGAGTCGGGTTGATCTGGCTCTCATCTTCTCGACCACGCTCTGCTCGACCAGGTGTGCTCGGACATCTTTCCTCGAGATCGAGTACATTAACTCGAGATCGAGTAAAGTTCTCTCAGCTTTCTGCTCTGTTCTTGAAACGCACTTTCCCGAGTCCTCGTTCGTCGGATTGACGTATATGACCATGCGTTGGAAAGTTCTCTTCGAGGGCTACGACTCTCATGAAGACATCAAAGCTTGATTCCGAATGATGAATACCGAAAAATGGCCTTTTCTCCAGCTGCACCATTCTTAGCTTCTTCATGACTTTCCTTTAAGCTCCAAAGTGCGTCCGATTTCTACGAAATATATCAAAAACTTGTGTATACCTCCATATATTGCCAAATAAGTGTAAACTACACAAATTATGTATTATTCTAACCCAAATGTATGAAATGAATGCAGAAATCAATATAAAAGTAAGTGTAAAACATGGCAGATTTGGCTCACAACATACCACACTTAGTCTCACCTTGTGAACCATGGCTAGCCATTGGATCCAAAATTGGTCAAGCCAAGGGACCAATGTGCTTTTCCATGGTCACGGCATGGCTAGGTGGTACGTGGCACTAAGGAACCAATCAAACCTAGAGCTTGTGCATACCATACAAATAAACCATAGTCCAATGTTTTTGTACAACAATTACAAGGATTTCAAACATTACAAAATGCCCTCCTAATCCTAGTGGTTGTGTAAGCCTTGGTCACCAGTAGTGAAGAGGATGTTCCAACTGTCCGTCCTCAGTTCAAGAAGAGTCAAAAGACTCATGGAACTTCCCAAATATGCAGGGCATCCCTGCAAAATGAGAATTTGTCAGCAGTGACAATCTTGGTTCCAAAATCTGCAGGATTAAGGTGCCTCACATCAATATGTTTGGTCTGTTCATGGTGAACAGGATCATTACATAGATACAAGGCACTCTGACTATCCATATGCAACACAGGTAAGAAAGACATAGGTAAGATTTTACCAATTAGCCCAGTAAGCCATGAAGCTTCCTTAGCAGCCTCTGTTAGTTGCAGCAACATACTCAGTTTCTGTGGAGGAAAGGGCAACAACAGATTGTTGCTGTGATTTCCAAGAGATGCAGTTACCTACCCAGGTATAATAATAGACAGTCGTAGACTTCCAATTATCTTTATCTCCTGCATAATCCGAGTCAACAAAACCATGCAAATCATGCTTTGAAGCATGTTCAGAAAACACCAAACCATAGTTTTTAGTAGCACAGAGGTATCTAAGCAAATATTTCATCAATCTACCTAGCACACTAATGGCAAAAGCAAGATCAGGTCTGGTGCAAAGCATTGCATACATAACAGACCCTACAACTACATCATAAGGAATCTTTGACATTTTCTCTCTCTCAGAAGCATCAGTGGGACAATGGTGTCTAGATAAGTCTAGGTACCCTCCTAATGGGATACTAGCAGGTCTAGAATCAGACATATTGAATTTTTCTAACACCTTCTGGATATAATCACTTTGAGAAAGCCACATGATTTTTCTTTTTCCGTCTCTAGTGATATTAATCCCTAATATCCTTTTTGCTGCTCCTAAGTCTTTCATGTCAAAATCCAATTTTAGATCTCTTTTCACACCAGAAATGAGCACTTTAGAATTGCACATGATACGGATGTCATCCACATACAGGAGCACAAATAAAGGAGATTTAGATTTGACACTCTTAAAATATAGGCATGTATCATAACTGCTTCTTTGAAAACCCAATTTCTTCATACATGAGTCAAATTTTAAGTTCCACTGCCTAGGGCTTTGTTTTAAACCATATATAGATTTCTTTAACAAGTACACATGTCCAGAATTCAGTTTATCAACAAAACCCTTAGGTTGTGACATATAAATAGTCTCATGCAGATCACCATGTAAGAAAGCAATCTTAACATCCATTTGTTCTAGGTCCCAGTCAAACACAGTAGTAATGGCAAGCATTAGTCTAAGTGTTTTGTACTTAACTACTGGAGAAAAAATATCATTGTAGTCGATTCCTTCCTTCTGGGTGAAACCCTTGGCAACTAACCTAGCTTTGTATCTAGGAGGTTCTGAGGGTTTAACACTTTCTTTCAGTTTATAGATCCATTTACAGGCTATGACTCTAGCATTTTTAGGCTTAGGCACCAATATCCAAGTTTTGTTAGAGATCATAGATTGAATTTCTTCCTTCATAGCTTTTAACCATAGATCAGATTGTTTGCAGTTCATAGCTTGGTCAAAAGTTTCAGGTGTATAGGATCTAATAATATCAGCAGCAATGAAGGCAAACTCCACAATATCAACATCTTTTATGAAGGTTCGATAATGTATGACAAAGTAGAATAAAGATACTCTAAAGGGGGGTTGAATAGAGTATGCCAACTTTTCGCTGTCAATCTCAAGACTTTTGAAACGCTTGCAAAAACCTTTGAGAGTAAACTCAATTCTTTCGATTGGGAAACCTGAATCACAATAAAGTTATACAATTCGAAACAAGTGCGGAAATATAGGTAAAGTAATAAGTAAAGAACACGATGAATTGTTAACGAGGTTCGGCTCCTTAAAGGCTTAGTCCCTGCCTAGGGTTCTTCCAACACCCTAGGATTCAACCGGTTTTATTGATTCACAAGACTTAGGATCCTAATAGCTCACCGAGAAGCCTCTCTCCTATACAATTGCAATCTAGTCAACTCACATTCCCTTGGAGTCCTAGACCAATCTAGAAGAGCCCCACCTCTCTCAGCTATCTAGTACAGTCCTCTTACACTTCGTGAATCAATCGCCTAGTGCTCACTTCTTGAGTTATAAACTCTCGAGTATAACACTCTCTCAGAATATATCCTATAAGCTAACTGTGTAACTCTCAAATGCTTTGAAACAAAAGATATTGTGATAGGGATCGAAAATCCCGACATGATATAGCACAAGGGCGTTCTAGTCTTTTACCAATAATTCGAGTATTCAATACGACATTGATGCTACCGTTTCGCCTATTGATTACGATAGCGGTTTTGTGCATTAAGAGCGTTGACCGAATTAAATACGGTAACGGTTTTTTTCATTAAATATTAAAACCGTTTCAATTCCTTTAATTAAGTACCTTTACCGTTTCTTTTGTGCTCAACTAATATAAATACGGGAAGGAAACACTTTCTTAAAAAAACATGGACTGACTTGAGCGTCGGAGGGTCCTCCGAGGGAGACGAGCCCCGCCCCGACCTCGTTTGTTCTTGCTTTGCAGGCTAAGGTTCGAATGGAGTCAATCGGCGAAATCGATCTCCTTTAACAACGATGATGATGCAGATTTCATGCATAACATTTAGCGCCGTCCATGGGGATTCAATCAAAAGGTCATAAGATCGGATCTCTCAATGAAAAAAGCAACAAAGATCAATCATTGGTGAGGCGGTATGAGGCGGCGGATCTGTAGGAATAGCAACCGCCACCGCCATCGTAACCGGCATCGCCGCCTCCACTTCCAGATTTGAATCCAAAGCCACCACGGCGTCCTCCGCCGATCGAGACGTTGTACTCGAATGGATTGCCCTCCCTCAGGTTCGAAACCCGTCAGATCCGAGCCTCCATCGCCACCATAGCCACCGACTCCGGCCTCCTCTGTCTCTCTCTGTGTGACTCCGATTGGACCTGGTTTGGGATTGCGCCGTAGTCGCCGCTACCAAGCATCCCCTTTCACCGAACCAACGAGAACGCACCGGTAGCGATGGGTAGGCCGGGGGCACCCATGCTCAATCGCCGTCGATGTTCGTTGTTGTTGCCTTCCGTCCTCTCGAATTCAAATTAAAGGCCGAGGATGTCATCGATCTGGAAATCAATCGCCGCCGATCTCTACGAGACCGCCGGACCACGCCAAGACCACCTCCAACTTGATTTTCCTTCACCGTTGCCGCCTCTCTGGGCGGGTGCCCGGTACACTGCGCCGCAGCGAAGTGCCGCCTCCTACGGTTTGCAACCTCCACGCCATCGTCGTTGTTCGTCGAGCCTTTCTCGGTTCACGATCGGCGTCGAAACATCAAGCACGTCCGCAGAAGCGTCCGCCACCGTCGTTGTCTACGAAACCCGACGAAGGAGAAGCTGCTTTGATATGATGAAGATTTTTCATAATTACAAATCCGCCCCGAAACTCTCACAAATTGCAAAATTGGCCCAATCTTTCCAAGTAATTACAGCGAGCGGCCCAGACTTTCAAGGTTGCAGATTTTCGTCCCTGCAACCCCCTATCTCAACTTAGCCAATCAAGGCCAACATTAATGATCAAGGCCACATTAGCCGCTCAAGGCCACATTAGCCGATCAAGGCCAACTTAGCCGCTCAAGGCCACATTAGCCGATCAAGGCCAACTTAGCCGATCTAGGCCAACTTAGTCGATCAAGGCCAACTTAGCCGATCAAGGCCACATTAGCCGTTCAAGGCCACATTAGCCGATCAAGGCCAACTTAGCCGCTCAAGGCCACATTAGCCGATCAAGGCCAACTTAGCCGCTCAAGGCCAATTTAGCCGATCAAGGCCACATTAGCCGCTCAAGGCCACATTAGCCGATCAATGCCAACTTAGCCACTCAAGGCCCCATTAGCCGCTCAAGGCCACATTAGCCGCTCAAGGCCAATTTAGCCGATCAAGGCCAACTTAGCCGCTCAAGGCCACATTAGCCGCTCAAGGCCACATTAGCCGATCAAGGCCAACTTAACCGCTCAAGAACACATTAGCCGATCAAGGCCAGCTTAGCCGCTCAAGGCCACATTAGTCGATTATGGCCAATAGCCAATTACGGCAACTATAGCCAATTATGGCCAATAGCCAATTACGGCAACGATAGCCGCTTACGGCCACGATACCCACTTACGACCAATAGCCAACTACGAGTCAACGATTGCCATCTACGGAAAAATTGTCGCTCACTCGACAAGCTCCGCCGTGCACTTTTTCGGCTTCCTTCATCATTGAGACATGAAGAAGAAACCCGAGGGGCAATTGTGATAGGGAAAATCCCGACATGATATAGCACATGGGCGTTCTATTCTTTTACCAATAATTCGAGTATTCAATACGACATTGATGCTACCGTTTCGCCTATTGATTACGATAGCGGTTTCGTGCATTAAGAGCGTTGACCGAATTAAATATGATAACGGTTTCTTTCATTAAATATTAAAACCGTTTCAATTCCTTTAATTAAGTACCTTGACCGTTTCTTTTGTGCTCAACTAATATAAATATGGGAAGGAAACACTTTCTTAAAAAAACATGGACTGACTTGAGCGCCGGAGGGTCCTCCGGGGGAGACGAGCCCCGCTCCGACCTCGTTTGTTCTTGCTTTGCAGGCTAAGTTCGAATGGAGTCGATCGGCGAAATCGGTCTCCTTCAACAACGATGATGATGTAGATTTCATGCATAAAAGATACGACTCTTAACACCTAGCAGAGAGTACACGAAGAAGACAGATTGACTTGAGGGCTGAGTGTGCGTTGTAGTTCAATGATGTTTGTGTTCAACACTTGTGCTTCTTCTCTCTTCTTCATCTCCTTTTATATTCCATCAAATCGGCGCCATTTTGAAAGAAGGATCTTTGCCCAACGGCTACTCCAGATCATGGCCAAGAATGGATCTTCGCAATCTTCTAAAGATGGAAACTGCGAAGCCATAATCTTTCAGATTTGATCTCTACGAATTTCAGCTCAAGGAAGGAGATCTCTTCAAATATCTTCGTTGTATGGTTAGTGTAACATATGTATAGTAATATTCGGAAACTATACATAAATAATATATGTAAATGAAATGCATACAATACAGGTTTTGAATTTCATCAATACAGCTTTAGCTTCAAGACCGTTGACACAAGCTTTGTGTCAAAGCCTTTGAAACCATTTCCGATTTTCATCAAGGGAGTGGAGTTATCAATCTCCCCCTTGATGAAAGACAAAACCTGTGCATCCCTGTAACTTAGTCAAGCAAATATATCATAAGGCAAAATCGGACTAAGTACCTGTAGGGGCTTCTGGAATGGGCCTAACCTGCTCAAGCCCAAATGAGAGCCCAAGCTCTGTCCAGCAAAAAGAACTGAAACATAAACCCACACATATGACTAACTTAGGCTTATATACCACACTTAGTCTCACCTTGTGAACCATTGCTAGCCATTGGATCCAAACTTGGTCAAGCCAATGCACCAATGTGCTTTTCCATGGTCACGGCATGGCTAGGTGGTACGTGGCACTAAGGAACCAATCAAACCTAGAGCTTGTGCGTACCATACAAATAAATCATAGTCCAATGTTTTTGTACAACAATTACAAGGATTACAAACATTACAATATATATATATATATATATATATATATATATATATATATATATATATATATATATATATAGTGTGTACACGGTTAATCAGCCTTGTTTTATGATCCATTAATTCAAATACATGTCACCACATCTCTCCTCTAATATATATGAATGGGTAAGAGAGTTATAGACATAAAAATAGGGTGTCACCACTATTAAAAAAAAGAAGATAAAAGACATTGTCACCATTATAAAAATATGGTCATAGACATTGTAATCAAAATAAAAACAGGGGCATAGACACTGTAACCAAAGGAAAACCCTAGGATAAGGGAAGGACAAACCCTATAGGGGCTAATGAGAAGCAAAAATACATGTGGTGACAGTTCTCCTTTAATATATGAATGGGTAAGAGTGTCATAGTCTCATAGACGTTGTAACCAAAATAAAAACAGGGTCATAGACACTGTCACCACTATAAAAACAAGGTCATATACACTGTAATCAAAGGAAAATATATCCAGCAAAAAAAACATGTGATGATAGTGTCACCAAAGAAATAAAGTCATAGATACTGTCACCACTATAAAAACATGGTCATAAACACTGTAATCAAAGGGAAATCATATGATAAGGGAAGTACAAACCCTATAGGTGTAAAGGCTCGGATTTTTAAATCCTAATTTCTCGGTAAAAGAAAATCAAAATGAATTTTAAAGCGGGATTTAGAGAAAAAATTATCTAGCTCGGACCTTGATCTCATAAAGCGGATTTCCAACCTAAAAAAAAAAAATTTGAAAACTAACTTGGCATGGAAACATTGATCCTCAGATTATTTGAAACCTCTTAAAATGAGTTTTGGCATGATTTTAACGGATATTTCCGACATGATTTCAATTTCGCTACTTTGACTTGAGGTTTTAAAATACAAGTCGGGATAAGGTCGAGAGAGAGAGAGGGTTTCAAGATTTATTTCCGGATATTTTGAATTGAGATTTTGGGACCATATGTTACTTTGTCTTCTTCCCAATTCCGAAAATTGCCAGCCTAGGTCTCTCTCTGTGTTGACTGATCCAAATGCAACAGCTCCAATTCACCCATCTCTAGACTCTATCTTCCCTTTTCTTCTTTGGGCAAGTCAAACTCAGCCTTACCTTGCTCCCTCTCTCCTCCCTTTTACCAAATATCCTTGCCTCTTTCAGCTTTGTCTCCCACGCCAAACTCTTTCCCTGATTCAATTCAGTAGAAAAAGCCCCTCTTCTTTTGTCTGTTTTCATGTGAAATCACCATCTCCCCCATTCATTTGATTTTGACCTCAAGTACCCAATTTCCCCTAATTCATTTCAAACACACACAAACCCACACCCTCCTCTCCTCTCTCCATTCACGCAGAGCAAACCACCGGAAGCCTCGAGAGCTGAGCAGAAACCCCGGCCACCAAGCGCAGCTCCCTAGAGCGCCCTCTCGAGCGCCACCAAAGCACCAACCTCCATTCCTCCTCTTTACATGTACGAGACCAGCAGCAGCGGCTCGTCCTTCTTCCTCGTCTGACGTCCTAAGCCGAAGCCGCAGCACCTCGAGCATGCCCTCCTATGCCCGCCCTGTTTCCGTGAGCCAACCCAAACACCTATCTCCTTCCTCCTCCTTCAAGCCGGAAGCAGCCACCGACCGCCGGCGCCGCCATTCCTCTCCTCTTCCTCTCCTATTTTCTTCTGAAACCGCCGGTAAGGGTTCCCTTCCTCTTTCTCTCTCAAAAACTCAAAGGTTCCACCTTTCTTGACCGGATCTTCGACCCAGGTCTGAGAAACCTCCCCCGAGCCATCGACGAGCCCCGATTCCGACTCCGGCTGACCAAATCGAGCTTCGGTGAACGTCCCGACGACATTTTGATTTCTCGCGGTGAGCATCCTAACCTCCTCTCGACTTTCGTTTTCGTTTCCTTATATTGATTTGTCCCTTTTGCTTGATCTGTATGTGAGAGAGAGAGAATCGAGAGAGAACGGCGAGAGCGAGCGGAGGGAGAGGCGAGGAAGAGGGCGAATAGTTGGCCGGGCACGGGTTGGGTTCTGTTTTAAATTGCTGGTCCGGTCGAGTATTTAAAATAAAATGAACCGGTTCGGGTTGGTCAAATTAAAAGGTCAGATTTCAATGGTGTGGATTTGGGCCTATTTTGGTGGGCTGGGTCCGATTTTCCTTTAAGAAAAGAAATGATTGGGTCTATTTTTACCAAATAAATCCGATTTTGGGTAAGTTAAATAAGGACTGATTTCTACAAATAAAATGGTTGAGATTTGAAGGGATTAGAAATAATTATGAAAGAGTTTAATGAATGGTATCTTAAATATTACATAATATTATTTTGGCTTTAAAAATATAAAATATTATTTTGGGATTAACGATATAATATTATGGTAATTAAAAGTAAATATAATATTATGAGATTTGGATCTTAGAGAAAAGAATTTGACGAGCATTTTCAAAAGGTCAGAATTTCTAACTAGTAATTCGGATTCGGAAACGAATTTCATAAGCGTTTAAGGTCGAATATTCTAAATGATTAACATGGTTTTCGGGACTAATTCGGGGTAATTATGTGGACGATGACTAACTAGCATGTTGATGTGAATGGTTGACTAATATCATGATTGATTGACTAATGGCTTGATGAAGTGTTAGACTTATGTATAGTTCACTTATGCTTTCGAGATATGATGAATATGATGAACTTGATATATGTGATGTGCGGATTATTATTGTGGATATATTGTGGCGAATACATGAATGTGGCTGAATGGAATGATAAGAATGATATGGTCTTATGGAATGTGGCATCATGATGAGTGGTTGAACTTGATGTGATGATGATTACGATATGATTGTTATTCTCGTTGAATGATGTGTGCTTGAATGCTTGAATGATTAGACGTAGACTTATATATATGTTCTGATGTGTATCTAGGTGATACGTTGTGATTATGATGATGTATGCCGCATCTTCTATTATGATGTTCTGCATAGCCAGGTGAGTTTCTATATGAGCTCACTCAGATTCGAAAAGAGATCTCCCTGCTTGTAGCCATGTGCATACTAGGTGCTTGCATTCATAACAAAGCATGCCATGTAGTATCCTGCTAGGATTGCACTCATGATTGAGCATTCGTTTACTCATTGCTTTTGTAAACAGAACGGCCGTTATCTGTGAAGTAGCTAGAGTCATTGCTAGGGTTATAGGACGACCTAGTCCCATCGGGTCCCGTCCTGAGTCAATCGAGTCATGAAACTTCCTTATATTATGAGATGCATGCGGGCTTTATTGTGGAGCGGGTTAGGCATGCGTGCCGCCCGATTATAATGGAATGCATTCACAAGCTGGCCAGTCTCCGCCCTATCGGAAGGGGGTGGAGGTAGGAGAGGGATATACCACTTGGTATTCGGTACTAAGGCCTTATTATATTTACGCACTTGATCTTAGGAGCATGTTAGTGTGTTAATATTCCGCCTTGCATCTAGAAGCATCTTTATTAAGACTAGCGTGTGTATATGTCTGCTTGTTTAGGATTATATTGCGTAGGGCTTCGATCTGACACCGCCCCGCATACATATTTTTTTAGGTTTGTTTTGTAGCATGATTGTTGCTTACTTCCGTGACGTGGGAACTCTCTTAGCCAATCGTAAAGAAATGGTCTAACCTCACTAACATCACCTATTAGATTTCGATAAATACGCTTACTAATTTGGTTTTGACCCGGCTCTGCCGTGGCACTCTCTTGTATTACACCTTGATTCCGCTATTTCTATGACTATTGGTTTTTCACGCTTAGACTTACGACAGGTATAGGGGACTTCCCCGGGGATTCCAACGATCCCTTCGAATTTTGGGTATGAAATCCCACTTGAAAACGTTAGAGTAGAATTTCAAACCTTCAACCTGTACTCGGGGCGCAAGATCCTAACGAAGGGTTTCATCCCTCGAAACGTAACCCGGGAATCATAATCCCGGGCCATTACAATAGGGGCTAATGAGAAGGGAAAATAAATGTGGAGACAGTTCTCCTCTAATATATGAATGGGTAAGATGGTCATAGACATTGTAAGCAAAATAAAAATAGGGTCTTAGACACTGTCACCACTATAAAAACAGGGTCATATACACTGTAATCAAAAGGAAAACCCTATAGACGGTGTAACCAATATAAAAACATCTTTATACACTGTCACCACTATGAAAAAAGGGTCATATGCACTGTAATCAAAGGAAAACCCTAGGAAAAGGGAAGCACAAACCCTATAGGGGCTAATGAGAAGTCGATATTCAAGTGTTGATTGTTCTCCTCTAATATATATGAATGGGTAAGATGGACATAGACGTTGTAACCACTGTTAAAACATGGTCATAGACCCTGTAATCACTATAAAAAAAAAGGGGGGGCAAAAACATTGTAACCACTATTAAAATAAGGTCATAGACACTTGTAACCAAAAGGAAAACCCTATTATTAGGGAAGCACAAACCCTAAAGGGGCTAATGAGAAGTCAAAAGAACATGTGATGTACAGTATGGTTTAGGGTTTAGGGTTAAGTCAAAATGTTAAGTACAGTACGTTGTTAAGAGATGATTGTTGTCACCAAATGGAAAACCCTAGGACAAGGTAAGCACAAACTCTAAAGGGGCTAATGAGAAGACAAAAGACATTAGGTGGATAGTTCTCCTTCAATATATGTATGGGTATGAGAGTCATAGACACTGTCACCACTATGAAAACAGGATAATAGACACTGTCACCACTATAAAAACAGGATAATAGACACTGTGACCACTATAAAAACCGGGTCATAGACACTGTCACCACTATGAAAAAAAAGATCATAAACACTGTAATCAAAGGAAACCCTATAGACATTGTAACCAAAATAAAAATAGGGTTATAGACACTGTCACCACTATGAAAAAGGGGTCAAAGACACTGTAATCAAAGACTACGACAAGGGAGGCACAAATCCTATAGGGGATAATGAGAAGCCAAAATACATGTGGTAACAACTTTAATATATGAACTAGTATATGTTACCCGTGCTCTTGCACGACATGTTTTCAATGGATAATATATATTTTATCAAAAATTAGATTAATGATTGATCATATATGATTAATTAATTAACTAACTAATAAGGCTTACTTTATAATATATATAAATAAAATCATTCTAATATGAGTTATGAGTTCAAGTGATATTTTCTGAAGTGAAAATTTTAGTCTAATTTTTTAACATGAATTTTATAGCATATATATTGATTAAGAACTGCTATTTCAACAAAGATTTTTGGATAAAGGGCTGGTTGCTACAATTCCCTCTAATAGTTATGTGTTATTTCAACTGGATGCCACCTATTTCTTCATAATGTGATTGATCAATTTATTTTCGTTAAATAAAAAATGTTTTAAATTTTTTTTATTTTAATGATGGAAAACCTATCTACGGTGTCTTGAATATATACTTTAATGTTGCAATTATCTAACTACGCTCTTATTTACAAATATTAATATATAGTTTAATATTATGATAAATTATGTAGTATGTACACATATTAACCCCTAATAAGTTCCAAAAGATGTAGTGAGTTGTTTAATAAATTATATTTTATTATATCAATTATCCATGTTTAATTTTTTATTATTAAATTGTGAAAGTAAAAAAAGTCTTATTTTAAATTAAGACTCTACTTTAATCTAAATATAAGGTTATATTTGATAGATTATTTGATCTAAAAAAATAAGTGTTTTACCTAACTATATATATTGACTTATTAATTGATGTGGCTAAAAAAGATAATACCATTTTAATCCAGAATATGACACGTATGAAAAAATACCGTTTTAATACAGAAAATTTCATGGATGCGAAATCGCACTTTGCTTTAGTATTTTATATAGATAGATATAGATGTAGATAGATTTATTTATTTATTTATTAAAAAGCTTCATCATTTAGAAAATATTATAAATTTACAATCTTTGTTTCAAGTATATATATATTACTCAATATACATACAAATTAACATTAATATAATATTTTAGTATTGTATATATTGAATGGTTGATATTGATATAGAGATTATTTAATCAGAAATATATCAAATAAATGTAATCTATATATTGTAAATGGAAAAGGTGAATAATTTTATGGAATTAAAAATACTAACGGAGTAACGGTAGACAACTAATGTAGGTATTGTTAATTTCTATTAAATCTTTATAATTTTTTTGATAATTTTTTTGTGTAAATTTGACTATTTTATAGTCATATAAAATAAGAACTTTCTTGTAATGCTTTTTTAGATGTAAACTAATTTTTTGATAAGATTTTGTATTTTTTAATTGCATGAAGGTAAAAATATGAATTAAATTAAGCTATAATAGATATTCCTATGGAATGAGTTGGATACTTTGGCTAATTGATCAAGTAAAAAAGAAGCAGATTTTCCAACGAATGACTGAACAACTTTGTCAAACAATATAATGTGTTATTAACCTTAGTTTTACGATGTCAAATAATTGTATACGCGCTATAAGATTAGATAGATTAGATAATACTCCACAATGAGATTAAAATATTAGTTTATTATGAAAACAATTGTATATCACATTGTGTCCCATTGTGAATGGGACGGTAACCTTAGTTTTCATAATATTGGATAGATTATTAACTAATTCATTAGATTGGATTTGGTCAATTGTAAAGGGGGTTGTTTTAAGATTGTATATCAATTGTAATTGTATATGGGTCATCGATTAATAAGCAGATTTATCTATCTATCATATTTATCTAAAGTGATAAGTTTTCTATATATATAAAATATAAGGTTAAATATTTATATTAAAAAAAGAAAAATTTTGTAAAATATGACGTATTTACAAAATGCCCTCGTTTTTTGACAATTTAGGAAAATGTCCAATATATAGCTTTTTCCAAATTGCAACAATCTCTCTCGCCCTCGCCCTCGCCATCTCGCTCTCGCTCGTCACCGGATCTGGAGGCGAAGCTTCGACGTCGCCGGCCATGGCACCTCATTCCCAGTCGTCTTCATCGATGAGGAGCAACACTTCGCAGCGTGGCGATCCAGGGTCGAGGTCATCGCTCTTCACTCCATCATCGTCTCTTCGTGCCCGGGAAGAGTCCTCGCCATTAGAGGCGCAATTGGACGACGACGACGACGATGTTGCTCGAATCTCAGATCGGAGGCGCAATTGGACGGCGCAATTCCGACGACGATGTTGCTCCTGGAATCCGAGATCTCAGATCTGTTTCTCCGCCTCCTCTTCCCTCTCAAATCTCCGCCTCTAGGTATAAATCAGAGCGTTTTTTTTTTTTGCTTTCGAAATTGATCAGAGCGTTCTTTTACTCTATACCAAATCCTTTGTCAGCTATTGAGGGTGTTGCTACAATATGATGCAACATTTGATTGCTGACTAAACTTGTTCATAGTCCACTACTCTACTGTTTATTTGATCTGTGCATTTTATGCTTTTTTAGGCTTTTTGGCTTGTGATTTTGGTTTTTGGTGAAAAAGATTGAAATCAAGTCCTTTTTTCTTATTGAATGAATCAGATTTTTTCCTTCTTAGATCTTAAAAATGACTTTGGTTGCTCAAATTGTGGTTCTGAAATGCTGTGTTAACCTAAATATCATATGTTTAATCTTCTCTATTGGTGCTTTGCTGACAATTTTGCTTGCTGTGTATGTTAATTTTCTTTGACAATTTTTGATTGCTTGCTGAAATTGAACGTTAAGCTATTCAGGGCTTTGTATTTGCTCATTGGCGTGTGATTGTGATTGTGATTGCTTGCTCGCTCTGTGTTGGCTTGTAGTTTAGGATCTCTGTGTTTCGATTTCTTTTGTTCGTCACATTCTATATCTGCTGATTTGCGTGTTGTTTCTTGTAACTACATGTGCTGATTTCTTTTGTTGCTTGCGTGTGATTGTGATTTCTTGTTGTCAATTTTCTGCATTTATTTGATTTACAAATTGAGTCCATGATCCTAGAATGACAATATATTTATTTTCCTTGCCTAACAATTGCTGGTGAGTTCCTTTTGTATGGTTTACTGTTTACTCTATGGTTGACATTGGGAGGAATCCCTATCAATTATGTGCATTTGTAGAAATAACAAAGAACCACATGTTTGATGGGTTATGTCAACTAAATACCACCTAAGTTGAATATTTTGTTAAAAATATTCAACAGAGTATTCAGTCTGATGGTATTTGTTTAACAAATTTGCTTTGCTGAGTGGTTTTGTGGAAAGTGGGGATATTCAACTTCTTTCTTTTTTTCCTGTACTTGAACCTAATTCATACATATAGATGTAACGTTAGTACTTTCAATTGTGTTACTATTTGGAAATATATTTTTGAACAAGCGAACGGCTGAAAAGTGAATGAATTGACAGTCATTAGATGCAATGTTTGATGGGGTTCACTTTGATTGCAACTACACATAGTGTCAGCATTTAATCAGTCCTGTAGTCTCTCAATAGATAATGGCGATTCACTCATAAATTTCCATACTTCTGTTGTGCAGCTGACAAACGAGACAAAAGGAAAAGATGCTACCATTGTTTCTATGAAGAAGAACTTTGAAGCCAAGCTATTACAAGAGCAGGAACAGGGCAACAAGAAGCTGAGCGAGGCCAAGGAAGAGCAATTCTCTCTGAAGAACCAGCTGAATTCAGCTAACAGTACAATTGCTGGGATCGAACGGATGCTACAAAGCGAAAAGACCAAAATCAAAGAGCTCGGAGTCCAAATTGATAATCTTCGTTCCCAGCTTTCCATGACCGAGGAAGATAAGTTGTCTGTCGAAGAAAAACTGAAGGAGAAGAATGAGTCTGTGGCTTCATTGCAAGACAGGATAAGCTTGTTGAGTTCGGAGATAAAGATTAAAGAGGAAGCTATCCGGACTCTGAGCTCTTCGTTAGCTAGCAAGGACGCAGATATTAAGAACTTGCATGCTGAATACGATAAATTTAGGGATGGGTTGGCTCAGGTGAAGGTGGAGAACACGGATTTGAAAGAAGAGCTTGGGAAGTTCAGGAATGAACTGAGCCAGAAGGATGTCTCGCTCAATGACCTAAATGTGAGACTTAGTTCTTTGGTATCCGAAAAAGATGAGCTAAGAACAAGCTATAATGCTGTTTTGAAGGAATATGATGAGCTAAAGACGACGTCATGGGAGAAGGCTGCATCCGATGCCAAGCTCTTGGAGAAGAAAGAGAGGGAAAAGAATCAACTTGAAGAGGAATACAAGCTAGCGATTTTCCATTCAAAATGGAGCAGCTGGTATCATTGTATCCAACCATGGTGCTCGCCAACTTGATTATGTCCCTGCCACTATTATGGCATTGGAAGAGGTATGGCTAATTTCTTCTATCTTTGTTATAATCACTCTTAACTTACGATCTTTTCTAACAAGATAAACCTTGTTCGAGTGTATTCCAGGTTGTGAAAGCAGCACAAGGTCGTGTCCCCGTGTTCTTGAATGGTGATGTCCGCCGTGGAACTGATGTGTTCAAAGCATTGGCACTGGGAGCTTGAGGCATATTTGTGAGTAAAATGCTGCCTATATTTTAATGCTAATAGGATTTATTTCATATGTTTTTTTGACTTGGGAATTAAGAGACCCATTTTGGCTAGTGATGGATTTTGCTTGCGATCATATTGGCTTCTGATTGAATCTGTAACTTGAAGTCAGGGATAGTTCATACTCTTGTTTGATCTGTGGATGAATATCTACAAACGCTAATATTGGTGGTGGTATTACTATGGATCAGATTGGAAGACCTGTTGTGTTCTCCTTGGCTGCTGAAGGAGAGACTGGAGTGAAGAAAGCGCTTCAAATGTTACGTGATGAATTCGAGTTGACCATGGCACTGAGTGGCTGCCGCTCACTCAAGGAAAGAACATTCATTTGTGTTCATGTCCTGCTTTGCTGGTTAACTTGTTGGCTGATGTCTAAGCAGGATGCTTCCAGTACCAGTTCTCACGAACATAGTACAAATGAAGTCGTTGCTAATTCGGCATCAGATGGGATCTCCAACTTGCTGGACTTATCCCCTAGGATCAAAGCAATTGAAAGTAAGGTGATAGAAATGAAGAGGCTCGCTAAAGAGAAAAGCTGCAAACTACTAAAGTCTCAAAGCAGCAGGTCACGTTGAGGGAGTTATGGCAGATCTAGCAGACACATCTCATCAGAATCCATGGAAGAACAACCAGCAGCTAGACATCATCGCCACAACACCAAGAAGCAAAAACCGGCTTCTTATCCCTACGAAGCTGGCGAGCTTCTGATGAAAGACATCATGCTTGATCAGGCGTCTGAAGCCTCGTCGCATTAGAAAAACAGAAGCGGTAGATACAACAACAACAGTCAGAGCGATGATCAGATTCTCGAGCTGTGGCAAACCATGGACCAAGCAGGTAGCATTGACCTCACAGTAATGAAAGAAATCAATGGAACAGTTCTACCTTAAGCTATATTTTATTAGCTCAACTCGCACATATATCAGTACTTCTATATATAACAGAAGATTACATGTTCATTCTCTCTTTCTGTGTTCTAAAAAAAAAAAGAATATATGTTGTTGATTTTAGCATCAATCATCAAATTTCAGATTTTAGCATTATTGTTTACTTAAAAAAACAAACAACCCCTTACAATATAGGGTTAAATGATGTGATTTAAAGCCTATTAGCTCAAAATGGTAGAGCGATGTGTCATGCACAAAGATGTGGGTTCAAATCCCGCATAGGCTATTTATGGTTGTTTTTTTTGTTCTTGTTCAAGAATAAGATTATAAATTGTAAGAATAAAATCATAAAGTGCATAAATAAGATAATGATAAAATGCAAAAAATAAAATGATAGATATGAATAATAAAATGATGGTGCAAGAATAATAATTTTACAATTGCACAACTGTATTTGAAAATCGCACAACTGTGTTTTAAAATTGCACAACTGTATTTTAAAGTTGAACAAGTTATAAATTTCCAAATTTCTTTACAAAGCCGAGCTTGAACACAAGGTACTCGAGCTCGTTTGATTGTATATTACCCCTAGATGTACTCGAGCGTGAAAATACACTACCGACTGCACCTTAAGCTGCAGTCGTGCAACTTTAAGGTGCAGTCGTGCAACTTTAAGGTGTTTAAGGTGCAGTCGTGCAACTTTAAGGTGCTGTCGTGCAACTTTTAGGTGCATTTTTGCAACTGTAATTAAGGGTTGGGTCAGGATCTTTTCATATAATTAAAGGTTGTGTCATCGGTGTTTGCAATTTTAGTGTTGCCAGAGTTATAAAAAAAATGATGACGCCTAATAGAAAGTGCTGACACGAAAACGCTGACATGCTGTGTGCTGACACGAAAAAAAATGTTGACGCACAACATAAACTTGATATGAAAGGCATACAAAATTGACTAGTATAACAAGTCATTTTATACCCCGAGTAAAAAAAAAAGAGTAACAACATTTTATAGCAAGTGTTAATGAGCAACGTTGAACATCATGCTCAAACTAGTTGATCCAACTGGGGATTATGTTTTCCAGCTACGAGCATAATTCTTAGAAACAAAACCAAGTTCCCCTAGTGTTGACATCGTTTTTGTGCGTATTTTTAGTGCTGACATCGTTTTTATACGTATTTTTTAGTGCTGACATCGTTTTAATAATTTGCAACTTTAAAATACAGGTTAAGAACCAAATTAGATTAAAAAGTGCAAGAATAATATTATAATTTACCCAAATTAGATTTTTAGTTTAAGAAGAATCAAATTAGATTTTAGTTTGTATGAATAAAACTATAAATTTCATGAATAACACTATGAAATTTTAGAGTTGCACGACGCTGTTATAAGAGTTGCACGACTCTGTTGTAAGAGTTGCACGACTCTGTTTTAAGAGTTGCACGACTCTGTTGTAAGAGTTGCATGACTCTTGTTTTAAGAGTTGCACGACTCTTGTTTTAAGAGTTGCACGACTCTCTTGTAAGAGTTGCACGACTCTGTTTTAATAGTTGCACGACTCTGTTGTAAGAGTTGCACGACTCTGTTTTAAGAGTTGCACGACTCTGTTGTAAGAGTTGCACGACTCTTGTTTTAAGAGTTGCACGACTCTCTTGTAAGAGTTGCACGACTCTGTTTTAAGAGTTGCACTACTCTCTTGTAAGAGTTGCACGACTATGTATTAAGAGTTGCACGACTCTGTTTTAAGAGTTGCACGACTCTGTTGTAAGAGTTGCACGACTCTTGTTTTAAGAGTTGCACGACTCTCTTGTAAGAGTTGCACGACTCTGTTTTAAGAGTTGCACTACTCTCTTGTAAGAGTTGCACGACTATGTATTAAGAGTTGCACGACTCTGTTTTAAGAGTTCATGTGTCTCTCTACCTTTATAGGTTAATTTGCATGAACCAAAGTGAATAGAGGATACAATTCATGAACCAAAGTGAATAGAGCATCTTTTTAGAAATTAAAGGTTGTGTCAGTGGTGTTTGTAATTTTAGTGCTGACAGAGTTATAAAGAAATAAAATTGATCAATACATTTTCATCACTAAAATTGCAAACACCGTTGACACTAGTTGTTTTCTCTGATTAACAAAATAGAAAAAGATGCTGACACTACAGTTGTGCAACTCTAAACTACGGTTGTGCAACTTTAAAATACTGTTTAAGAACCAAATTAGATTAAAAAGTGCAAGAATAATATTATAATGTGACCAAATTAGATTTTTAGTTTAAGAAGAATCAAATTAGATATTAGTTTGTATGAATAAAACTATAAATTTCATGAATAACACTATGAAATTTTAGAGTTGCACGACGCTGTTGTAAGAGTTGCACAACTGTGTTGTAAGAGTTGCACGACTCTGTTGTAAGAGTTGCACAACTCTGTTGTAAGAGTTGCACGACTCTGTTGTAAGAGTTGCACGACTCTGTTTTAAGAGTTGCACGACTATGTTTTAAGAGTTGCACGACTATGTTTTAAGAGTTGCACGACTCTCAACATGATTTTAATTTCTCTCAATATGTTTTCATACTTTCTCAATAGATTATTGCACAACATGCTCTTATTTTTGCTCAACAATTCTTTATTTTTGCACAACAATCGAGATTTGTGAAATTGTGTCTCAAGATGATCTTACTTTTTCTAAATATAATTTTATACTTTTTTTATAGATTATTGCACAACATGATCTTATTTTTGCTCATCAATAGACAATAATTGCACAACATGGGGGATTGGTGAAATTTTGCTCAACGTCATCTTATTTTTGCTCAACTGTAGGTTATTTTTGCACAACGTTATGTTTTAAGAGTTGCACGACTCTCTTGTAAGAGTTGCAAGACTCTTGTTTTAAGAGTTGCACGACTCTCTTGTAAAAGTTGCACGACTTTGTTTTAAGAGTTGCACGACCCTGTTGTAAGAGTTGCACGACTCTCTTGTAAGAGTTGCACGACTCTGTTTTAAGAGTTGCACGACTCTTGTTTTAAGAGTGGCACGTTCAATCCAACATTGTCTAAAAACATCCAGTTTAACACTAAATTTTCGGTGTATATTGTCTCTGCGAACCACAATTTCACTAAATTCATTCAATGGGCAAGTTAAATTTCGAGCGTTAAATTTTGAGCAAAACCGATGTGGTTCACTAAATTCATTCAATGGGCAAGTTAAATTTCGAGCAAAACCACAAAATCGGTTGTTATGCACTTCGCATGAGTAGATCTACTAAGGGATATAGTGATTACTTGTCGATCATAAATACAACCCAAAACATGTTTATAGAGAGTACCAAATGTGAAAAAAAAAAACATGACACTCGAAATACCAAACATGGACCCCTCTTCATAAACCCTTGCTCTTAGATAGACCCTTGCTCGTCAGCTCAACAGAGTCAGCGTGCTGCTTGACACAACGCGAAGAGGCAGGGCTGCTTAGAAGCACTTCCTGTGGACAATGGCTGGACCAGATTCGTCGTACTCACCCTTGGATATCCACATCTAATAAAAAGGATTCACAAATGTAATGTTAGATGTTAAAAATTGTATCATGGTAAGCATAGGAACATCATATTGAACTTCCCAATATATAATATGTTTCGAAACTGAACTAAAGAATCAAAAGGTTGAAGATAAATAGTTACCTGCTGGAAGGTGCTAAGAGATGCAAGGATGGATCCTCCAATCCAGACACTGTACTTTTGCTCAGGAGGAGCAACGACCTTGATCTTCATGCTGCTTGGGGCAAGGGCTGTGATCTCCTTGCTCATCCTATCTGCGATACCAGGGAACATGGTTGAACCACCACTGAGCACAATGTTTCCATACAGATCCTTCCTGATATCGACATCACACTTCATGATGGAGTTGTAGGTAGCCTCGTGAATTCCTGCAGCTTCCATTCTGATCATAGAGGGCTGGAAGAGAACCTCAGGGCATCTGAACCTCTCAGCACCAATGGTAATAACTTGCCCACTGAGCACAATATATAATGTTAACACATTAGTTGATTTAACAAAATGGAGTTCACAACACCAAAAAGCAAACGGTACAGATACCTCAAAACCATTCATAGTAATTTCAAAAGACTACACTTAGCATGACGGAACTAGTATCATAATTCACACAACAAAAATAGAATAGCAAATGCTTTCTTTCATGCTTTCCAATTGAACTAAGATTCAATTCTATTCCTGGGAAATCTAACAAGTCCAAACTAATACGGAGTAAAAATAAGAGGTTGAATCATCTAATGATTTATCAAATTAACCCTTGAATCTCTGCAGCAATAGGATATAAAAATGAGATCCACATGAAAATTTGGTAAAGAGGAGCTAACAAAGACAGGGAATGTAAAACAACAGGCCAACTACATTTACTTCCAAACACCTGCACAAGTTCAGTTTTTCTCTCTATACATTCCTACTCAGAAATATAATGTTCTAAAAAGATGCAAAGAAGACGAAAAAAATGGAAAGTCATGACTTTGCTCTCATTACTTCACTGTCGCAATTGAACTACGAAAATCAGATGATACTCAAAACATACAGAGATCATTATAAGACAGCAAAGGAAGTAGCGGGTCTACAACACTTCGTACCAATGGCGATTATCGTCTCTTCTGTACTGGCTGCACATCTTCAAAGATCTTATTCAATTTATCAAGAAACACTATCTAAAATTCACAACTAGTTTCTAATCATATACATCACAACCGGATAGTTTGCACCATTAATAATAGACTTTGCAAACCCAAACTTGAGACGAAAAACTGACAGCTTGACTAGATCGAAATAGACTTCACAACTACCAAAGTAAGAAGAAGAATGAAATATCAAATATGCATAATTCAAACAAGTGAAATCGAAATTTTCACTATTTATATTGATTTTTCTGGTCTATCATAACCTTTTGAAATGTATATGAATCTACTTATCTACCTAGCAACTCAATTGCAGAAACAAAATAAATTTCAAAGATAAACAAACTCTACAGACAAATTGATCACACACCTTTATCGCTATCAATTTTCCATCCTAAGAGACAGGTTGACTAGTTCTGAGCACTTCTTCAACACCGATCCAACGATCCCGACTTGAGTTCTAGGTGGAACCCTAAGTCGGAGCTCCTCCGCCGCCCTCCGGGAGGGAAGCAATCTATCAATCGATCTTCGATCGATTGATAGATTTCTAAACCCTAGGAAGCTCACCCGTTCGAGTTTCTTATCAATCGATCGAAGATCGATTGATAAGGAAATCGGCGAGAGGAGGAAGAAGAGCCGCTCCCTCGACCTCGCTCGCTCCGCTCGCTCGACGTCATTGCTCGCTCACCTTCCACCGGGAGGCGCGGATCTGATTTTTAGCTGGGGATTGCTCCAGGTCTCGACGCGGATTGCTCCAGGTCTCGGCGCTCTCGCTCCGAGATCCGGCCTCTCGTTCCAGATCTCGGACGGCCGAATCCGGCGCTCGCTCTGGCGCTCGCTCGCCACCGCCTTCGGCGCTCTTCCAGCAACATCGTCGTCGGAGGCCGTCGTATCCATGGCAATACAACAGATCAGGGGAGAAGAGATCGAGAGAGCGAGAGAGGTTCGGGGAGAGAGGGGAGAGAATTAGGACGGGAGAGAGAGAAAAAGGTTTATATTAGGGACATATCACAAAATTGTCCCAAAACGCGGCTATTTTACAAAATAGGACGGATTTCGTGGCCATTTTGCAAAATGTCCCAATAATTCTAATTAAGATATAAAGTTATATTGGATAGATTAGTATTATATATTGATATTGATTAATTGATATATTCGCTCATCTTAAAAATGGTTTTAATTAGTGGTTAATTATTTCTTCACAACTCTCAAATGAAAGTTGATCAGCCACGACACATATACGAAAAAAAAAGTTTCGATACCATTAAGATGAATTAACCATTAAAAAAAATTGGAAAAAAGTTACGACATATAGGATTTTTAATCTAACCTTGTTTGCTCAATTTTTACAATTAACCATTAATTAAAAAATATTGAAACAAAGTTATATATTAAAAAATTATTAAAACGTATGAATAAAAATAATATTTTATTATTCTCTAGTTAGATTGATATAGGAACTATAATTTTAAATTAGAGACCATGCCTATAAATAAAACGTTTATTTAACATATTTATAAACATGCATAAACTTATCCACTAAAATTGAATAATAATAGATAGATCTAAAACGATAAGTTTTTAGGTGGAACTAGTGTAATACCCGTGCCTTAAAGGTGTAAAGGCCCGGATTTATTTTATCATAACTTTGGAAAAAATGAATTTAAATCGGATATTTTAAGGAAAACTTGTCCTCAATTTTATAAATAGAACTCGAAATTTTTAAAGCGGATTTCGGATAAATTTTGAAATTATGCAAAATAGATTTTATTTCGAGAATTTGAAATGATGTTCGGATTTCAGTATTAAATTCGAATTGAAAATTTTAAAAACTTTATTTTGACCGAGTCAGGATAGGATCGAGAGAGCGAGTTTGAGGATTTATTTTTCGGGTATTGAATTTTATTATTGGGAACCACATTACATAAATTATCCTTTTCATCTCCCTTGAAAACCAAATTTCTAGCCCCAATGTTCCCTTGTGTTGATCTAAAAACATGTGACCTTCCTCCCTCCCATTTGTGGTTAGAGGTCAAACACTCCCACTCCCTTCCTCACCATTTTAGCTTCACCAAATTGGGAAAAAGTCAAGACCAATGGTCTGTATTGCCGCAGGTTCTAACCCACGCCATTTCAGGCCTTACTACAGCCTTCCTCCTCTTATTTTGATTCCAATCCACAAGTTCACCCACACAAACACAATCTCACTCCAAAGCTCCAAACTTTTCTCTTATCTCATCTCCCTTTCTTTCCCTCCTTGTGGATTCAAGTCCCACCACCACCACCTCTCCGCCTCCTTGCTCAGCCTCCATCGTCGCTATCACAGAAGCCAGCAGGTCCGAGGAAGCAGCGCCTCTCCGAGGGGTCCGAGGTCCAACGAAGCACGCCAAGTGAGAGCCCAAGCACCGAGCGCTGTCCCGAGCACTCCCTGAGAACAGCTGAGCATTCTCGAGCCACTCCGGATCCACCGAGTAGCAGCCACCGGAGCTGAAGTCGATGCCTCTGTTTCGCTCCCAAATTGATCGGTAAGGGCTTCTCTTCCGTTTCCGGCCTAAATCTCCGTAAAAGAGCCCCTTTAACCCCCTTCTTTCTTCCTGGACCAAGCTCGTTTGATTCCGATTCCGATGAAGCCCAATCGCGCCTCCGACGACCATGTTTCCGGCGAAGTCAAACCCCTCGGTGAGATCCCTTTTCCCCTCCTTCTGGGTCGTGATGTTGGGTTCGTGTTGCTGGGTACTGGGGAGGGGTTATGTTGGTTGAATCGGGTGCGAGTCGCCGGAGGAACGCCCTTCCTCATCTCCTCGTTCCTCCCGCCGCCTCAGTGAACCGAGTTCTCTTCTGCCGGTTCTGGTGCATTGGTGAAGAGGGGTTAAGACCCGGGTTCCTTTCCTTTCTTTTCTATCGGGTCTGGGCCTGTTGTTGGGTTAATTTTGTGGGACGGGCCTTACTCTTTCAATTCTATTGCTATGGATTTGTTAATTGCTATATTTATACTGACTTACGGCTAGTGTTTATTTATTTGTTTAATACTATTAGTAATATTATATGATGTGTTATTCAGATTTTGAGAATATATATATTTCCCGAAAGTATTATATATTTTAAGTGGTTTTTAAAAGTAGTATTATTTGGGAATTTTGGAATTTGTTTCTTAATAAATATAATTGATGTTTATGCTAGTCATATATTGATGATAGATTATTTAAAAAGAAGTTTTCAAGTTCTTAGAAATTTCTTTTAAGGACTGGTGTTCGGAAAACCAAAATGCCGAAATTATTTCTATAATATGATTTGAGAAATTGTTCTAAAAATGAGTTGACTTAACTTGAGATTTAAGGGTTTGAAAAACTTTGGAAAATGAGTTGGAAATGTTGTTGGTAAGATTTATCGATGGGTTTGATTGGAAATGAAATGGTTTTGGTCGATGTCGATCGTATTGGAAAGATTTTGGAAAATGGTTTTACTATCGATTGGTTTCGAGTATGTTGAGAACTTGGGTTTCCTATGTATGAATGTCGGCACGGTAGCTTATGGAAATGGCTTGATGATAGGTGTGTATTGCTTTTGGATTGCTTTGGAGTTGCATTTGGGCCCTTGCTTGTATTATCCTGCTGTTCCGCATCTTCAGGTAAGTTCCTTAGGGGGCTTACTCAGGTTGGACATTCATGTCTGTTGTTGCATTTTATGTTAGGTGTTGCATATGCATAAAAGCATGCCAAGTAGTATCCTGTTTAGGTTGTACTAATTGAATGAGCATCTGCTTACTTTATGCGTGTGAAACAGAACAGTCGTTATCTGTGATAGTCCTAGAGTCTTTACTAGGGTCATAGGGTAGCCCAGCCTCATCGGGTATCCTGAGTCAATCGAGTCTATATGAGCATGATATGATAGCCCAGCACCATCGGGCAAGCGATGAGATGATATGATATGATAATGCAGTGGTTTCTGCACCACCACGAGGAAATTGCTATGCTATAGCACCGAACTGGCCAGTCTCTGCATTAACGGGAAGGGGTGCAGAGGTAGGAGAGGGATATGCCACTTGGCATTGTCTTGAGCCCTTTACAGTGTTTTTACACATTATTATGACTAGGAGCATGCTAGTGTGTTTGACCGTTATCTGTGATAGTCCTAGAGTCTTTACTAGGGTCATAGGGTAGCCCAGCCTCATCGGGTATCCTGAGTCAATCGAGTCTATATGAGCATGATATGATAGCCCAGCACCATCGGGCAAGCGATGAGATGATATGATATGATGATGCCGTGGTTTGTGCACCACCACGAGGAAATTGCTATGCTATAGCACCGAACTGGCCAGTCTCTGCATTAACGGGAAGGGGTGCAGAGGTAGGAGAGGGATATGCCACTTGGCATTGCCTTGGGCCCTTTACAGTATTTTTACACATTATTATGACTAGGAGCATGCTAGTGTGTTTGACTTTCGTACTGCATTAGAGCATCTTTATTAGGTATAACACATACTATGTGGCCTCAGCGAGGACTGCCGATCCCGCATGAGTGGCTCGATCTGACTCCTTTCCCCGTTCTTCTTTTAAAAGTATTTTCTGCAGATTTGAGTGCTCAGTGTCTATATGACGGGGTTCCCTTTTGACAATCG
Source organism: Persicaria maculosa (assembly GCA_963922045.1). Taxonomy (NCBI): domain Eukaryota; kingdom Viridiplantae; phylum Streptophyta; class Magnoliopsida; order Caryophyllales; family Polygonaceae; genus Persicaria; species Persicaria maculosa. Next base: position 10,042,662 of record OY998256.1, on the reverse strand, counting down.
AAGAACCTGGCAAATTCTATAACTCGTTATAAATGGTAATCACCCACTTATGATTTGGTTTTGACCCGGCTCTGCCGTGGCACTTGTATCTTTACCTTGCTTCCGCTTTACTTCCGTTTGAAATGGATTCCACGACATAGTCTTAAGACAGGTTAAGGGTACCCAATGGCCCTTCAAGGTTTTTAGGGTTTGAAATCCCTCTTTCTACTAATCTTAAATGAGTTTGAAACCTCGACCCGTACCTGGATTGCAAGATCCGAACAAGGGGTTATATCCCTTGAAACGTAACCCGAAAATCATAATTCTGGGTCGTTACAAAGATGGTATCAGAGCCGAGGTTGTGCAATTTGGGTACGCAAGGGTCGAGTGTATGTTTTGGAAAACCGCCCATGAATTTCAAAGGATTTGAAAGGATTTCAAGAAGGGCAAAATGAACTTAAGATGCCTAATTGAAATTGGACTAAGTAATGAACTTGACTTGTAGTAAAAGAGGAAAACCGACCAAACGGGGACGCGAGTGGGTATTAAAGGCGCTAGACCACCCCTATTGGGTGTAGTTGGGAACCGTAGGCAAAATATCGGCTTGTTCTTTACAGATGGGTTGGGAGACTCAAATGAGATCATTATGAGTGTTATTAACTGATTTTGTGCTGAGTGCTTGCTATGCTAGAGATCTGATTTGGTATGCCTAACAATGAGTTGTGTATTGACTGATCTGTGCAAACGAGATACTGGGCGTACCCTTATTTCCCTGTGGTCAAACTCAACTTGTGTCGAACAACCCCTTCCACTATACTAACCCTTTGACGGTTCTATCGAGCGTTTCTCTCAGATGTTAGAGTCTTCCACGAGGATTGGGTTGTAAACACATTGTCTTCGGGAGATATGTGTGGATATGAGGGTTGTCTGAGTGATTATTGGAATATGGTCCTTAACGTAATTCCGAGTTAAAGAGTAAGGTGTTTATGGGGCTGTTCTTCTCTATTCTTATGACGATCAACCAGTGTCTTCTTGCCACAAAGAGTCATACCAGAGCCCCACGGGAAATAGGGGTGATAAGCCAGTCGAGAAAAGTCAATGGTTGCCCTTAGAGATCTCTGTCCGGTTGTAATGGTGACTCTCTCTGAATTGCATGACATGATTTTATAATCCCCCGCATGTACCTTGCCAATGATCATTAGTAAGAAGCTTCTCATGTTATGCCTTGCCTTCTGTCATGGTTTTATTGTTTAAGTTCATGTTGTGGTTAGTTACCTTGCTCAAGTCTGGTGCTGTGTCTTGCCTTATATCATGACTGTTGTTGTTATGGCATGTTAACCTGGCTTGTTGACCGTATGATCGATTGGAAGCCTGAACCACATGATATGAACCTGCATGATCGTTATCTTCTCTTGAATTAGGTTCATGATAGTGTGATAAATTCCTCTTCGTATGAATGTTGATAGATGATCATCTTAGCATGTTGGATGATGACATGTCAATGCCTATTATCCCTTTTGTGGCAAGAATCAATGGCATGCCAGTTTGTTATGTATACATCAGGTTAATTATTGTTGCTTACTCGTCAATTTATATTGTTGTGTGATACTTGCACTGAATTGGGATTATGTTGGTGTAAATGAGTCTTGACAAATGCATGTTTTTATCACAGTATGTGTTGGTTTGAACTCATGTTCCCGTGTTCTAGCTATATTGCCCTATTGCTTAAACTCGTAGTATACATCGTAAAACCTTCCTCATGCTTCTATATTGTTGGAATGTGATTGAATTGATTTCTTATGTGACGTCATGATTAGTTGCATGCATGTATCGTATGTTATGTTGAACCTTTAGTATCATGTAGGATCCTTGGTGGTGACTCATGTGAATTGTATATTGCCTGCATTATTGCTGATTCTGTCTCAATCTAGGTTCCTGATAGTGTGATCCTTCCCTCTTTCTATCATCTTGAAATGTCTTACTCGTGCAAATTAGATTGATGTTGAATTCGATGATCGATTGCTTTTGGTGATGGTTTATCATAGCATGCTTACATGTTATCACTCGGTAGTGTTTCCCTATTACGTTATGAATTCCTCTTGTGCTGGCATAAATGTATGACTTGACACCTCGCATGATCACACACCACGTTATATCATTTCGCATATGCATGACGCATGAGTGTTAGAATGAATTTAGTCGAGTTACCTTGATTTTGGTCATGATTCGATATGTGCTAGTAGTATCCTGTAGGGCTTATGATTTCCAATATGGCTCGCTAAATGATTACATGTTGTACCTATTCTATGATGTGATAACTATTGTACATTTATATGTGTCCTATGATGGTTCGTTCTTAGCATGATTATAATCTATTGCCCATGATGTCCTTTTTGTTACTTTTAATGATTCCTCATGTTTCGTGAACATCCTGTTAACCCCCTTTTAATGACTCTTGATTGTGCTTGTATCACATCATGTGTTGCTAGTATCATGTAGGACATGTGCTTTCTAAATGTATCTCGTCGTATGATTATGTGTCATGCTTGACCTATTATATGACCAGTGTGTTAAGATGAGATAGTTACTACGATGCTCTTATATGTTCTCGTATGATGCTTAATCTACTTGCTATGATATACCTCATCATGCTATGTTTGAACTCAATTGTTGATGTGTGTACCATGCTCGTGCATTGTTCATATACATGATAATTATCATCCTCATTAAATACCGCATGACTTTGAATCTTGCATGATCATTACTGGTTCCGCATATCTTGCTTGAAGTTGTTAGGCATCTCTGCTTCCATGGAATAATAGACTATTAACTTCTCTCGCATGAATCCGTGTAGGACTCGATTGTGTCTTTTGGAACGAATATGCATGTCGTCCTCCTTGAGATAGGTATATGTTAGTGTGGATTAATGCGACTGATGTGCTCCATGATGAATTCATTTTGCTCGTCACAATTGTAACCTAATAGACTTCCACAAGGGCGTTGTTGCTATTCTCGGGTCAGAGTCTTGCCTCCAGTATTGTCGTCTTTAGTTTTGGTCCGTGTTTGTCCCCGAAAGGAATTTTGGTTGTCTTCTCTCGTCACTCCCCTATCTCCCCTAACTTGGACTCTTGCGCGATATACTAGACGAGCGATCATATGGAAGAGGGAATGGAAAGTTGGATAACGATAGAGCAGTGCAGCGGAAGCGTGGGTCCATAACCCACGGGCCTCAGGATCTATGATGTCGGCGGAACGGGCACGCATCAAGAATTACGGTTACTGTGTACGATATGACTTGCAAATGGGATTGTTCTCCGTTCGAATTGCTAACCCTTTTGAATTTGTTGACGACGATATTGCACTGACTTAGCGATGAGACTTATGTGTTGATGTGCTGACATGATAATGATCGTTGCCCGATTTCCTGTTGTCTATGATGATATGATTTGATGACTTATAGATCTCATGTACCATGATGCTTTGACGTGTTGCTACTCTAAGTTGCTAAGCATGTTTTGAATTCCTTTGCCTGAAAAATGTGAACTACATATGTTAAGAAGCATGAATCGTATCGGATAAGGTTATAATGCAACATGTTAGCTTGACTTCATAATGCTCATATATGATGTTTGCAATGATTATTGAGCATGATGGTAAACTGAGACTTGTTGAACCTATGATGTTATGTTTGTAAATGCTAGTTGATATGCTGCAGACCTTATGTTTGATTATTTTCATGATTGCTTCTTCCTTAAACCTGTGGGTGAGGTCATTGGTAGCGTGGTTGGAGGGTGGTGAAAGGATTTTGGACGGTTGGGATGATCGATGGTATTAGGAGGTGAGTCGCGCGAGAAGGATGCTGGCTTAGGTAAGACTGAGTGAGCTTTGGGATCTATGGTAGGCAATGTTGGTGGTTTTGATGAGCTTCTAGGTGAGGTTGCTAATGCTTCGGATAGTACGAGAAGTGTAAGGAAAGGCTCGTGAATATTGAGGACATGGTATTAGAGGGTACTTGGGTGTGAAGTTATAAATAGTAGTTGGATTCTTAGAGGTGGATGGTATGGTAGTGCTTGGCAGAACGAGGGGCGAGATTTGAGCATCGGGATGAATTGGGATTTCTTTGGGAAATTTTGTTTGAGGTGACGTTGGCGGGTCTAGAAGAGGATTAGTCTTGGTTTGAGAGTGGAGATGGGCAAGTGGAGATTGTGTTTTATTTTGATTGGTATGATGTGAGGATTTTCTTGATTATGTGATTTATTTATATCTGCTGGCATGATGTTAGATAGTGACCATGATAAAACCTGATATGGAATAACATTACCTGTTGAAACGCAATGTTAAAATCTAATTGGTAGTGACTAGTGTTATCATAATATATTGTTGTTTTGCTATCCTGTTATGTTGTTTTAGAAGCATGTTAGGATGTGTTGTGATATGATAATATATGAGATCATGATGTGTTATTATGTGGAAGCATGATGTCTTATTATGAAGTAGTAAGCATGATATTATATTATATGGTCGGTAAGCATGGTTATGAATATGTAAATGATGAATATGGCTTGGGGCATGAATATGATTGGTTTATATATGAAATAATGGTGTGTGATGGCTAAATGATCGTTATATGGTGTTGTGACGAGTTAAGGTGGTGTCTTTTAGGGCATATTGACATTTTGATGATTCATATACTTCTTGATCTTTCTTTCTCTGAATCTTAATAGCATGCCCTTGTTGTGTTGATATGTTAACGTGATGAATATGTTCTACTTGTGTTGCGATATCGATATGCGATTGTGAGATTTGATGTGTTCTGACGTACTAACCCCATAACACCTAACCCGTTGATTTTTGGACATGTGTGCTTACGTGATGAGTGATGAACATTTGATTATTCACTTGTTATGCCTTCAGTATGATATAGATATACCTTATTATTCTTAGTATGTCGAGGCTTGTTGTTTCTTTGGTACTTGTTGAGTTGTGAATGGTGTTGCATGATCTGAAAACTATGAAGAGAATATGGGATTAGCCCTTAGAGGTATATGATTCCACCTCCGAGCTTTTGAATTTGATTGATTGTTATGCGGGAAACTGATTTGGTTTTGGAAGATTTTGACGAAATTCTGATCGAATGGATTTTACGTGTTTTGGTGTAAAGTTGCTTGGTTAAACGTCTTATTTGAAGATTTTGAGCGGTTTGAAAAAGAATTACTTGGAATTTTAAAGGATAAACGTTACCGAGGATTTCCACGATTTTGAGGTTAATCTTTTTCAATTGCGGAATTCCTTTTAATACCTTTCAAACCCGGGAAACTCTATGATACTTCACAAAGTGGATACATGCATTTATGAGGGCGCTTGTAGGGTGCTTGCTAAGACCTAGTGATGATATTGTAGAACTTTAGAGTTGCGGTACTTTCGAAAAGTCAAAGCGAGGATGGGATAGGGGTGCTTATTGCATACTTGTCAAGGCCAATTGGAGATGTCATGACTGTGACTAGGATGTTGTCAGAATCCCGGAAGACGCAACCGAGATGATTACAAGATCCTTGGACATGGTCCTTGGACTCATCAATTTCAAACTTCATCCCCTACTTTGTTTTAGTTTTAGTCTCGGGGACGAGACTTGTTTTTAGAGGTGGATGATGTAAAGGCCCGGATTTTTTTTATCATAACTTTTGGGAAAATGAATTTAAATTGGATATTTTAAGGAAAACTTGTCCTCAATTTTATAAATAGAACTCGAAACTTTTAAAGCGGATTCCGGCTAAATTTTAAAATTATGCAAAATAGATTTTATTTCGAGAATTTGAAATGATGTTCGGATTTCAGTATTAAATTCGAATTGAAAAATTTAAAACTTTATTTTGACCGAGTCGGGATAGGATCGAGAGAGCGAGTTTGAGGATTTATTTTTTGGGTATTGAATTTTATTATTGGGAACCACATCACATAAATTATCCTTTTCATCTCCCTTTAAAACCAAATTTCCAGCCCCAATGTTCCCTTGTGTTGATCTAAAAACATGTGACCTTCCTCCCTCCCATTTGTGGTTAGACATCAAACACTCCCACTCCCTTCCTCACCATTTTAGCTTCACCAAATTGGGAAAAAGTCAAGACCAATGGTCTGTATTGCCGCAGGTTCTAACCCACGCCATTTCAGGCCTTACTACAGCCTTCCTCCTCTTATTTTGATTCCAAGCCACAAGTTCACCCACACAAACACAATCCAACTCCAAAGCTCCAAACTTTTCTCTTATCTCATCTCCCTTTCTTTCCCTTCTTGTGGATTCAAGTCCCACCCCCACCGCCTCCTTGCTCAGCCTCCATCGTCGCTATCAAAGAAGCCAGCAGCTCCGGCGAAGCAGCGCCTCTCAGAGGGGTCCGAGGTCCAACGAAGCACGCCAAGTGAGAGCCCAAGCGCCGAGCGCTGTCCCGAGCACTCCCTGAGAACAGCTGAGCATTCTCGAGCCACTCCGGATCCGCCGAGTAGCAGCCGCCGGAGCTGACGTCGATGCCCCTGTTTCGCTACCAAATTGATCGGTAAGGGCTTCTCTTCCGTTTCCGACCTAAATCTCCGTAAAAGAGCCCCTTTAACCCCCTTCTTTATTCCTGGACCACGCTCGTTTGATTCTGATTTCGATGAAGCCCAATCGCGCCTCCGACGACCATGTTTCCGGCGAAGTCAAACCCCTCGGTGAGCTCCCTTTTCCCCTCCTTCTGGGTCGTGTTGTTGGGTTCGTGTTGCTGGGTACTGGGGAGGGGTTATGTGGGTTGAATCAGGTGCGAGTCGCCGGAGGAACGCCCTTCCTCTTCTCCTCCTTCTTCCCGCCGCCTCACTGAACCGAGTTCTCTTCTGCCGGTTCTGGTGCGTTGGTGAAGAGGGGTTAGGACCCGGGTTCCGCTCCTTTCTTTCCTATCAGGTCTGGGCCTGTTGTTGGGTTAATTTTGTGGGCCGGGCCTTACTCTTTCAATTCTATTGCTATGGATTTGTTAATTGCTATATTTATACTGACTTACGGCTAGTGTTTATTTATTAGTTTAATACTATTAGTATTATTATATGATGTGTTATTCAGATTTTGAGAATATATATATATATATCCCGAAAGTATTATATATTTTAAGTGGTTTTTAAAAGTAGTATTATTTGGGAATTTTGGAATTTGTTTCTTAATAAATATAACTGATGTTTATGCTAGTCATATATTGATGATAGATTATTTAAAAAGGAGTTTTCAAGTTTTTAGAAATGTCTTTTAAGGACTGGTGTTCGGAAAACCAAAATGCCGGAATTATTTCTATAATATGATTTGAGAAATTGTTTTAAAAATGAGTTGACTTAACTTGAGATTTAAGGGTTTGGAAAACTTTGGAAAATGAGTTGGAATTGTTGTTGGTAAGATTTATCGATGGGTTTGATTGGAAATGAAATGGTTTTGGTCGATGTCGATCGTATTGGAAAGATTTTGGAAAATGGTTTTACTATCGATTGGTTTCGAGTATGTTGAGAACTTGGGTTTCCTATGTATGAATGTCGGCCCGATAGCTTATGGAAATGGCTTGATGATAGGTGTGTATTGCTTTTGGATTGCTTTGGAGTTGCATTTGGGCCCTTGCATGTATTATCCTGCTGTTCCACATCATCAGGTAAGTTCCCTAGGGGGCTTACTGAGGTTGGACATTCATGTCTGTTGTTGCATTTTATGTTAGGTGTTGCATATGTATAAAAGCATGCCATGTAGTATCCTGTTTAGGTTGCACTAATTAAATGAGCATCTGCTTACTTTATGCGTGTGAAACAGAACGGCCGTTATCTGTGATAGTCCTAGAGTCTTTACTAGGGTCATAGGGTAGCCCAACCTCATCGTGTATCCTGAGTCAATCGAGTCTATATGAGCATGATATGATAGCCCAGCACCATCGGGCAAGCGATGAGATGATATGATATGATGATGTCGTGGTTTGTGCACCACCACGAGGAAATTGCTATGCTATAGCACCGAACTGGCCAGTCTTTGCACTAACGGGAAGGGGTGCAGAGATAGGAGAGGGATATGCCACTTGGCATTGACTTGGGCCCTTTACAGTATTTTTACACATTATTATTACTAGGAGCATGCTAGTGTGTTTGACTTTCGTACTGCATTAGAGCATCTTTATGAGGTATAGCACATACTATGTGGCCTCAGCGAGGACTGCCGGTCCTGCATGAGTGGCTCGATCTGACTCCTTTCCCCGTTCTTTTTTTAAAGGTATTTTCTGCAGATTTGATTGCTCGGTGTCTATATGACGGGTTTCCCTTTTTGCGAATCGAAGAACCTGGCTAACTCTATAACTCGTTATAAATGGTAATCACCCACTTATGATTTGGTTTTGACCCGGCTCTGCCGTGGCACTTGTATCTTTACCTTGCTTCCGCTTTACTTCCGTTTGAAATGGATTCCACAACATAGTCTTAGGACAGGTTAAGGGTACCCAATGGCCCTTCGAGGTTTTTAGGGTTTGAAATCCCTCTTTCTACTAATCTTAAATGAGTTTAAACATCGACCCGTACCTGGATTGCATGATCCGAACAAGGGGTTTTATCCCTTGAAACGTAACCCGGAAATCATAATTCTGGGCCGTTACAAAGATGGTATCAGAGCCGAGGTTGTGCAATTTGGGTACGCAAGGGTCGAGTGTATGTTTTGGAAAACTGCCCATGAATTTAAAAGGATTTGAAAGGATTTTAAGAAGGGAAATATGAACTTCAGATGCCTAATTGAAATTGGACTAATTAATGAACTTGACTTGTAATAAAAGAGGAAAACCGACCGAACGGGGATGCGAGTGGGTAGTAAAGGCGCTAGACCACCCCTATTGGGTGTAGTTGGGAACCGTAGGCAAAATATCAGCTTGTTCTTTACAGATGGGTTGGGAGACTCAAATGAGATCATTATAAGTGTTATTAACTGATTCTGTACTGAGTGCTTGCTATGCTAGATATCTGATTTGGTATGCCTAACAATGAGTTGTGTATTGACTGATCTGTGCAAACGGGATATTGGGAGTACCCTTATTTCCGTGTGGTCAAACTCAGCTTGTGTGGAACAGCCCCTTCCACTATGTTAACCCCTTGACGGTTCTATCAAGCCTTTCTCCCGGATGTTAGAGTCTTCCACGGGGATTGGGTTGTAAACACATTGTCTTCGGGAGATATGTGTGGATATGAGGGTTGTCTGAGTGATTATTGGAATATGGTCCTTGACGTAATTCCGAGTTAAAGAGTAAGGTGTTTATGGGGCTGTTCTTCTGTATTCTTATGACGATCAACCAGTGTCTTCTTACCACAAAGAGTCATACCAGAGCCCCACGGGAAAGATGGGTGATAAGCCAGTCGGGAAAAGACAATGGTTGCCCTTAGGGATCTCTGTACGGTTGTAATGGTGACTCTCTCTGAATTGCATGACATGATTTTATAATCCCCCGCATGTACCTTGCCAATGATCATTAGTAAGAAGCTTCTCATGTTATGCCTTGCCTTCTGTCATGGTTTTATTGTTTAAGTTCATGTTGTGGTTAGTTACCTTGCTCAAGTCTCGTGTTGTGTCTTGCCTTATATCATGACTATTGTTGTTATGGCATGTTAACCTGGCTTATTGACCGTATTATCAATTGGAAGCCTGAACCACATGATATGAACCTGCATGATCGTTATCTCCTCTTGAATTAGGTTCATGATAGTGTGCTCAATTCCTCTTTGTATGAATGTTGATAGATGATCATCTTAGCATGTTGGATGATGACGTGTCAATGCCTATTATCCCTTTTGTGGCAAGAATCAATGGCATGCCCGTTTGTTATGTATACATCAGGTTAATTATTGTTGCTTACTCATCAATTTATACTGTTGTGTGATACTTGCACTGAATTGGGATTATGTTGGTGTAAATGAGTCTTGAAAAATGCATGTTTTTATCACAGTATGTGTTGGTTTGAACTCATGTTCCCGTGTTCTAGCTATATTGCCCTGCTGCTTAAACTCATAGTATACATCGTAAAACCTTTCTCATGCTTCTATATTGTTGGAATGTGATTGAATTGATTTCTTATGTGACGTCATAATTAGTTGCATGCATGTATCGTATGTCATGTTGAACCTTTAGTATCATGTAGGATCCTTGGTGGTGACTCGTTAAATTGTATATTGCGTGCATTATTGCTGATTCTGTCTCGAGCTAGGTTCCTGATAGTGTGATCCTTCCCTATTTCTATCATCTTGAAATGTCTTACTCGTGCAAATTAGATTGATGTTGAATTCTATGATCGATTGCTTTTAGTGATGGTTTATCATAGCATGCTTACATGTTATCACTCGATAGTGTTTCCCTATTACGTTATGAATTCCTCTTGTGCTGGCATAGATGTATGACTTGGCACCTCGCATGATCACACACCACGTTATATCATTTCGCATATTCATGACGCAGGAGTGTTAGAATGAATTTAGTCGAGTTACCTTGATTGTGGTCATGATTCGATATGTGCTAGTAGTATCCTGTAGGGCTTATAATTTCCAATATGGCTCGCTAAATGATAACATGTTGTACCTATTCTATGATGTGCCCTATGATGGTTTGTTCATGGCATGATTATAATCTATTGCCCATGATGTCCTTTTTGTTACTTTTGATGATTCCTCATGTTTCGTGAATATCCTGTTAACCCCCTTTTAATGACTCTTGATTGTGCTTGTATCACATCATGTGTTGCTAGTATCATGTAGGACATGTGCTTTCTAAATGTATCTCGTCGTATGATTACGTGTCATGCTTGACCTATTATATGACCAGTGTGTTAAGATGAGATAGTTACTATGATGCTCTTATATGTTCTCGTATGATGCTTAATCTACTTGCTATGATATACCTTGTTGTGCTATCTTTGAACTCAATTGTTGATGTGTGTACCATGCTCGTGCATTGTTCATATACATGATAATTGTCATCCTCATTAAATATCGCATGACTTTGAATCTTGCATGATCATTACTAGTTCCGCATATCTTGCTTGAAGTTGTTAGGCATCTCTGCTTCCATGGAATAATAAACTGTTAACTTGTCTCGCATGAATCCGTGTAGGACTCGATTGTGTCTTTTGGAATGAATATGCATGTCGTTCTCTTTGAGATAGGTATATGTTAGTGTGGATTAATGCGACTGATGTGCTCCATGATGAATTCATTTTGCTCGTCGCAATTGTAACCTAATAGACTTCTGATGTCTCCAAAGTAGCCATGTCTTTATGCATATTTTAGTTCCATATTCTTTACATTTTGCATATTTCGAGTTAGGAATATATCGGATTTATGTAGTATATGCGTATTTGTCAAAAATGGAGATCTACATAAGTTTCTGTCTAATATTGCAGAATATGGAACCATTTTGGGAGAAAATCAAGAAGCGAGAACCAGAGCACAAAACTACTCGACATCGACAAGCCTTAGTCGATCTCGACAAGCCATGCCTAGACACCTGCCAGGATCGAGGAGCCTATGTCGAGAAGCTAAAGACGAAGAACCCGAATCCCGAACCTTCGTCGAGATCGAGTTAGGCTACTCGAGATCGACAAGATCTCGGAGACAACCCGGAGTCGAGGAGAGCATGTCCGAGGAGACTGAGAGACTACCCGACCATGCCCGGACGCTGATAGCATGCATTTAGGTAGGCATATTAGGATGCATTTATCATGATTTAGATGTATATAATGCATAATTTAAGCTAGATTTGCATTTATACTTGTTTTGTTGGTGGAGTCGGAATCTACACACTTTTATTGATTATTTCAGGTATATGTGGATCCGACGAGGAATGAGGAAGCTCATGGATGAAAGAAGAGTGAAGAGGAGGAGGAAAAGTGAAGAGCCCGGGAGCGGAATCGAAGTTAGAGAGCCTAAGTGAATAACAAGTCAGCAGAAGTTGTCGCCAGACATGCTGAACTTGTTTCGCACTTTCTGGAGGCCTCGGTTGTCCGATTGACTATTATGACCATGCGTTGGAAAGCTCTTTCCGAGATCTACAACTTTCGTGTTGACATCGGGACCAAATTCGAAGAGGAAAAATTACTGTGAACAGTAAAAGCCGCCCCGCGGCTCGTAGCTCTGACGAACGATTTCGCTGATCGCCGGCCGCCCCGCGGCCTGGGTTGGCTGCCCCGCGGCCTCTGCAGAACCGCCCTGACGAATGGACTTTTTATCTCTTTAATTAGGTTTTTAGAATTATTATTTGGCCGACTCTTTTGAGGCTATTTAAGGACTATTAGGGTTATTTTCTTAGACATCTAACTCATCATCTAATTCATTAGTTTATGCACTTGGAGACTATCAATTGAGAGAACCCTAGAGAAGAGCCTCCATGGCCATGGAGTGCTAAACTCTTTCGTTTCATCTATGGGTTGAAGCTTTGGTTTGATAAAGTTGTGAGATTTCTATTCTTGTTCTATTCCTATTGATTCGTATTGATTCTTTTGCGAATATTGTTGATTTCTTCTAGTCCGTACAACTAGTTGAGATTATTGCTAGGATTTTGTAGATTCCTCGTAGCGAACCTTAATCCATAGTAGCAATCATGCCTTTTTAGGACTCGTAGGACTAAACTGGTGTGTAGAGAATCAATTATATGTTAAATGCTGACTCGTAGCTTGGTGTTGCATATATCCTGGTTAATCCTTAATCTTAATGCTACTATTAGGTTAAATCTTGACCGTGTTAAGGTTATCTAATTAGTAAGGGTTACTAGGACTCGTAGGACTAGTAATTTACACAAGATCAGGACAGGAACAATAATAGGACGAAAAGAGAACTTGAAGAAGAATCAAGGATCAACTAGTCAAACTAAAGTGGATATTTGTAGATGAAACTAGTCCTTTAATTGTTATCTCCATTATTTGTTTATAGTTTATTTTGTTTTCTTTCTTATTTTCATAACACCAAAACCCCCCTTTCTATTAATTGGTAAATAGACTTAACTTAGGAATAACTTGATTCTCTGTGGGATCGACCTCTTACTTGCTTACTATACTAGTTTGTAGGTTTAACTAGACATGGATGAACCATGTCTAGAGCCACCCGCTGAGGCTCAAGAGGTAATAAAGGTAAGCTTTTGCAAGTTGGAAGGTAATAGTGATTATGTTGATCCTTTTCACTGCTATTTTGAGAAGCCACCAGCGGAACTGTGTTGGTGGTATCATATTCCTTCAGTAGACATTCATGATAAATTGAAAAGGTTTATAACTTCTATATTTTATAATTTCAATTTAGTGTACTATGATGTCTTGTGGAAGATGTGTGCACAGGAATATGATAGGCTACTGAGGGCATTGACGATGTCTGATAGGCAAGAAATTAAGATTGAGAATAAGTCATGCCGATGACATAAAACAAAGGCGCTGCTTGGGAGGCAACCCAAGGTAAGTAGTTCTAGATTTCTTTTTCTTAAATTTCATTGAATTAGTTTGGTTTTGGCATTTTTCGTGGGGCACTAACATTGCAGGGGTGAATATTGAAAAGAGAGCAGGCCGCCCCGCGGCTTGTACGGGCCGCCCCGCGGCCAGGTCTTGTCTCCGGCCGCCCCGCGGCCTAGCATGGCCGCCCCGCGGCCTCTGACGGGACTGACAGTTTCCTCTCCTGAGCTCCCCTCCCAGACCTACCAACACTACAATTAACACGTCAGTTTTCTCTCTTTCCTTCAGATTTTGAACTTTTGTTGTTTTTAATTTATATTCATTGAGGACAATGAAAGATTTAAGTGTGGGGGAGGGATTGCATTGCATATAGATAGATTTTGCATATCATGTTTATTTTGTTTTCATATTTATTTTTACTCATATATTGCATTTGCTAAAAAAAAAATCCAAAAATATCATGCATTTCATACACTTTAGGTCTTATTTTCCCATCTAGGCTACTTGTCCTCTATATTTATCTTATCATGTGCCCCATGACTTGCTTGAAGTGTTTGAAACTTTGAATTGTTTTATAGACTTTTTGGGAACAAGATTGATGAGGTAATTGAGCATGTATAGTCTTTGGAATTTAAGTGGTATTGAAGTTCTAACAATTTGACCTTGTGAGTTACTTTGGCCTTATTGGGACTACACATATATGTCCTCTAGTTTCTTTGTGTGTGAATACTCTCCTTGATTACTTCCTCTTTAAATTGCGTTTAGATATCTTTATTGAGGCTGCATTTATATGATTTTTGCATGTAACCTTAAAGTGATTGAGGCATGATTTTCTTTTAGCCATAATATACACTATCCACCCGTATACATTATCCTTTGCTTGAAGCCAATTTGAGCCTTATAAGCCTATTTTGTTAGCTCCACAAAATCTTCCTAGCCAATTATTAGCCTGACCCATCCGGGAATTAGGAGAAGAGTTGGTGAATATCATGATGTATTGATGGAGTTGCTTTGAGTTGAGAAATTATGTTGGGTGATTCATTTGTACTTCATAGAGATGGTTTTTATGTGCTTATTACTTGGGACCTAAGGAGGATAAAATTCACTTAGGGGTAAAAGTCAAGAAAATAAAAAGAAAGAAAAGAAAAAAAATCATTATCAAAAGAAAAAAAAATGAATGAGTTTGCGTGGTTATTTAAGAAGTATGCTTGCATTGTATTGTGAAGGAGTGCATGTTATTGGAATGGTATATGAAGTGTTTTGGTGTTGGTGTTTTTCTGGTTGTTTACTAACCCTTTTTCCCGGATTTTTAGCACCACATAACCTAAATAATTTCCATACCCTATGTTTCTACCATGACCCCATTACAACCCATAGAAAGACCTCATGATTTTGGTTGCATGTGAAGTCACTAGCGGTGGAGATTTAGACCACTGTCGCAATTTTGTTGTAGCTAAGTTTTCAAGGATTGAGTTTGAGCGTGAATGTTTAACCCTAAACACATGAGCGAGAGTGAAAACACATTTTCCTGGTGAGGTTGAATGAATATGCTTGCTTTATTCCTTGGATTGCACCTATACATGTTATGATGTTAATTGTCAATCTTTATTTCCCTATTTTGAGCTTTTAAGTGTTTTACCAAAGTTATTACATGGATTGCTTGTCTGTGGGGTGTTGATTTGATTTTGGTTTTAATTGCTTGAGGACAAGCAAAGGCTTTAGTGTGGGGGAATTTGATAGCATGCATTTAGGTAGGCATATTAGGATGCATTTATCATGATTTAGATGTATATAATGCATAATTTAAGCTAGATTTGCATTTATACTTGTTTTGTTGGTGGAGTCGGAATCTACACACTTTTATTGATTATTTCAGGTATATGTGGATCCGACGAGGAATGAGGAAGCTCATGGATGAAAGAAGAGTGAAGAGGAGGAGGAAAAGTGAAGAGCCCGGGAGCGGAATCGAAGTTAGAGAGCCTAAGTGAATAACAAGTCAGCAGAAGTTGTCGCCAGACATGCTGAACTTGTTTCGCACTTTCTGGAGGCCTCGGTTGTCCGATTGACTATTATGACCATGCGTTGGAAAGCTCTTTCCGAGATCTACAACTTTCGTGTTGACATCGGGACCAAATTCGAAGAGGAAAAATTACTGTGAACAGTAAAAGCCGCCCCGCGGCTCGTAGCTCTGACGAACGATTTCGCTGATCGCCGGCCGCCCCGCGGCCTGGGTTGGCTGCCCCGCGGCCTCTGCAGAACCGCCCTGACGAATGGACTTTTTATCTCTTTAATTAGGTTTTTAGAATTATTATTTGGCCGACTCTTTTGAGGCTATTTAAGGACTATTAGGGTTATTTTCTTAGACATCTAACTCATCATCTAATTCATTAGTTTATGCACTTGGAGACTATCAATTGAGAGAACCCTAGAGAAGAGCC
Source organism: Persicaria maculosa (assembly GCA_963922045.1). Lineage (NCBI taxonomy): Eukaryota > Viridiplantae > Streptophyta > Magnoliopsida > Caryophyllales > Polygonaceae > Persicaria > Persicaria maculosa. The sequence continues at coordinate 10,026,797 of OY998256.1, read as the reverse complement.
TCCATGGCCATGGAGTGCTAAACTCTTTCGTTTCATCTATGGGTTGAAGCTTTGGTTTGATAAAGTTGTGAGATTTCTATTCTTGTTCTATTCCTATTGATTCGTATTGATTCTTTTGCGAATATTGTTGATTTCTTCTAGTCCGTACAACTAGTTGAGATTATTGCTAGGATTTTGTAGATTCCTCGTAGCGAACCTTAATCCATAGTAGCAATCATGCCTTTTTAGGACTCGTAGGACTAAACTGGTGTGTAGAGAATCAATTATATGTTAAATGCTGACTCGTAGCTTGGTGTTGCATATATCCTGGTTAATCCTTAATCTTAATGCTACTATTAGGTTAAATCTTGACCGTGTTAAGGTTATCTAATTAGTAAGGGTTACTAGGACTCGTAGGACTAGTAATTTACACAAGATCAGGACAGGAACAATAATAGGACGAAAAGAGAACTTGAAGAAGAATCAAGGATCAACTAGTCAAACTAAAGTGGATATTTGTAGATGAAACTAGTCCTTTAATTGTTATCTCCATTATTTGTTTATAGTTTATTTTGTTTTCTTTCTTATTTTCATAACACCAAAACCCCCCTTTCTATTAATTGGTAAATAGACTTAACTTAGGAATAACTTGATTCTCTATGGGATCGACTCGTGCTTACCACACTACATTAGTTAGTAAGTTCGAATTTATTTTGATACGGTTTAGGCGACTAAAAACCGCTCATCAGACGCCCACCTCTAGATCGAGGAGTGTTCCTCGAGATCGACAAGGCCGAGGAGCCACACCCGGGCATATCGAGAAGATCTACCCGACGCTGCCGAGAAGACCCAGTTGATGAGTCACCCAACTCGATGTCGAGTAAGGGTCCTCGAGATCGACGAAGCCCTTGAGCCATAACTGAGCAGCATCGAGCACCAGCTAGCCGAGACACCGAGTCAAGCCCAGTCAACCGACAATCCTACTCGAGATCGATGAGCCCTTTGTCGAGATCGAGGAGACTTCCAGAAACCGCGTAACGCGGTTTGATCAATTCTACTCGGTGTGGGATTACTTGGGCCCGAAGATTGCCGATTCTATCAAGATACACTATCTATCCACTTGAAGACTATTTAGATATAATTCCCTATTTTAGATTTAATTTCTTTATAGCTTTTATTTATCTTTAAAAGTTTTAGATATAGATAAAGATTTCTATCCTTGAGTAGCAAGGTTTAGATGCCTATAAATAAAGCCTTAGGGGCTCAGTTTTATTCATTCAATTTCAGTAGGAGAAGTAGTAGGAGAGAGAGAGAGAGAGAGAGAGAGAGAGAGAGAGAGAGAGAGAGAGAGAGTGACCAAGAGGAGTTGGTGAAGCGAGAGCGGAATTGGCTTCCTTTGGTTGTAAGCTCTATTTTATTTTATTAATGCAAGTTTATTTCCTTTTATTATTGATGTCTTTAATTATGATGAAGCGCGAGTAGTCCACCCACTACTAGGGTTGGGGCGAGCCCGACGATAGCCATGCATAATTGAGGTAAAGATCCGACTTTTATCAAGTTTTGAGCATCTACTACTTGTTTATGTGTTTATTACCCATCTAATGGAGATCCATGATAACAACTTGGATTGTAAACATAAAATCAGTAGAAACAATGAGGGTTTCTTGAAAGAGTTGTCTAATTGTTGGAAAAGGCGAAAGCTAGTCCTTTGATGCGATTCACATGATTATCTGTTTGGTTCTGCCTTATGCATGCTTGGTTATCGTTGTTGCAAACCTCAATCTTGGAAGTCTTTTACATACAGTTTATTTCGAGATCCCAAAGCATTTGTTTTTTTATTTCCTTTCGTTTTAGTTTCTGCCCTTACTCGAGATCGAATAGCACTCGTCGATCTCGACTACTGATTTTCGACCAAGGTCGATGTAGCTTCTGTGTGCAGGTACTCGACAAGTCAAGCCGAAGTCGACCAAGACTGTACTCGATCTCGAGTAAGGCCTTGTCGAGATCGACTAGCCCTGTGCCTGTGACTGCTACGTTGTTCGACTATCCGATCTTCTGTCGAGCTGCTGTACTCGAGATCTAGGACCCCTGTAGTCGACTTCTGTGAGATTTACACGTTGTCTAGGATCCGCTGACACGCTTCCTCGTGGATCGATCCTGACTTCCCACTGCTGCATCGGGAGGAAGTCTTGTAATTATTTGCAAGGGACGGAATCTGGTTTGCTGTTATTTATTTATATTTTATATTTGCATACTCGATTTCCTCCTATCAACAAATTGGCGCCATTGCCGGGGAAGCTATCATTCGCGCCTTAGGTAGTTAAAATCTCACGTTCTCTTTTTGTTACTTTACAGGTGTATGCGCCGTTCTGCTCAACCACCTGAGTTTGACGGCTTAGACGAACCAGAACGCCTTCTACACATCAGAGCTAAACTGCAAAGAGCCATGGCAGCCGCTGAAACACAAGAATAGCTAATTGCGAGGATTACAAGGGAACTAGCCGCTAAAGATACTGCTATCGCCACTGAGAAAGCAGCAAGGGAACAAGCGGAGGCTGAGCTTGCCCAGTACCCAACCACGGCTGAGGATTATATGCATCCAACTCTCGTCGTGCCTGAATCGGCGATTCTTATCTCTGAAAACTCCTTTGAAATTTGCACTCAATTTCTGATAGAGCTTAAAAATAATGCTTTTTATGGCAAATTTAATGAGTGTCCTCTTGAACATATTACCAATTTTTCTGACATGTGCCGTACTCTTGCTGAAGGTACAACTTTGGAATATGTCAAGATGAAGGCTTTTCGCTGGTCTCTCGCTGGGCCTGCACTGAAGTGGCTTGAAGGGCTGAAACCAAGATCGCTCACAACATGGGCGCAAGTAGAGCAAGAATTTATGAATAAATTCTTCCCACCTGCCAAGACAGCACTTCTCCGCCAGAAAATCACCGCTTTCAAACAGAAGCCTGGGGAACCGCTGGCAAAGGCATGGGAACGCTACAAAGAACTGCTGCGATCTTGCCCTACTCATGGACAGCCACCCTACGTCATTCAGGAGATTTTCTTCAACTCTCTTGATCAAGTCACTAAGGACAGGATCAACCAGTATACTCGCTATGAGTATCTGACGATGCCGCCAATTGACGCCTGAGGTGTGCTAGACAAGCTCACCAATTATGACAACAAATTTGGGTCTACTGCAAACTATAAGGAGAACTCCTATGCTAGGCCAGCACCATCTATGCCACTCTATGAGCCAGCAAAGGAGATTGACCCAGATGTCAGGGAGCAGTGCTACAGAGACCAGACTCGCAAGCTCCTCAAGCAAGTCAAATATCTATCTGTCAATCAGCCTTGCATAGAATGCGGATCACAGCAGCACACCACTACTGAGTGCCCACACACTGAGCAAGTTAGAATGGCAGAGACACATGAAGAGGCAGCCTACGCTGGGGGTCCAAATCGCTACATGGGAGATCAAAGGTTCTATCAGCCTCAGTGGAACCAAGGTCCTCCTAGGAACCCCCCACCCTACAGAGCTCCAGGACATCCAGAAAGGGATCAAAAGAAGGATGATCTGCAGCTGATCCTTGAGGAGATGCGTCGGAATCAGGGCACCATCAACAACCAGTTCCAGAACATCACTACAAAATTTGGAGAACTGGATATCTGGAAAAGGGGAATAGAGACCCAGATGGGTCAAATCGCTGCACAGATCCCACGACCATCCGGACAGCTCCCTGGGCAAACAAAACCAAATCCTAAAGGGAAGACCGGACACGTCGTCGCTATCAAACTCAGAAGTGGGCATCAATTACACGAGCCAGAGGTCGGGAAACAGCAAGGCAAAGCGGAGCAGCAACTCGAGACAGAGCAAAGCCTACTCGATCTCGAGGAGAGCGTACTCGATCTCGACAAGCCACTACTCGACATAGACCAGAAGCTGAGCTCGGACTCCACTACGCAGCCCAACAATTCCAAGTCGACAACCCAAGTCGATCTCGAAGAGCCACTAGTCGAGATCGAGGAGAAAAATCTAGCCGAGGTCGACGACTCTGCAACACCTCCGACAGCTGATCTGGCCCCGAAGCAGAAAAAGCCACTGCCTTTCCCTTCAAAAGCACAGAAAGATCCCACTGCAGGTAGGTTTACCAGATTTGTTAATATGCTACAAGAACTGAATGTTTCTATTCCTTTTACAGAAGCCCTGCAAGAGATGCCTAGATATGTCAAATTTCTAAAGGAAATCCTGAGCAAGAAGCGATCCATCTCAGAGATCGCAGGCGAATGCAAAGTACTCCACTTCCCTGAAAAGAGACCTCACCCTGGTAAGTTTTCTGTTACTGTGGGTTTTAGGCAATATAAATATGATTCTCTGTGCGATTTAGGAGCAAGTGTGAGCATCATGCCTTTATCAATCTGGCGGAAGGTAAAGATAGGATGCATAGAGCATGTGGATGCCAAACTATACATGGCAAATAATACAGTGGTCATCCCTACAGGTATAGTTGAGAATGTCCCCGTCCAGGTAGGTAAATTCTTTGTTCCAGCAGATTTCCTTATCATAGACTGTGCTGAAGATCCTACTAGCCCTATTATTCTTGGTAGACCATTCTTAGCAACTGCAGATGCCAGAATTAGTGTTCAGAATCGCTCGCTCACCTTCACCATCGGCGATGAGGTTTTAGATTTCTCTTTTGGCCCTGCAAAAGAGGAAATTTCATGGCTGGAGGTGAAAAGCATCAGCAACCACGGGACCCAGCAAACAGCGGAGGAAAGCAAGAACACTGTACTCGAGGTCGACGAGACCAACTCGATCTCGACAAGCACTCTACTCGATCTCGACAAGACCTTGTCGAGGTCGACAACCTCTGCTGAGCCACTGACTTGCCCAGAACCTAAGTATGGGGTCCCTGTACTCGAGGTCGACCAGCCGTACTCGACATCAACTAGCCCCAAGCCCAAAGTTTTCTGTTCTGGGTCCGAAAAGGTAAGTTCAGGTATGAATCCTACTCCCCCTCAGTCAATAAAGAAATTTCTCAATAATTTAAGGGGAGGTAAGGCCCCGTGGCGAGAAAATCTGCGAAAGCTAAGGGCTGGAAGGAAGAAAAAGAAAAAGAAGGGAGATGATGCAAGCAACCACCTATCAGCTGAGCTTGCATACTACCATCAGGACCTAGATGATCCAGGAGAAGGGCCAAGCATGAGCGGGCCCCACACAAATGGTCCTTAAGCGCAAACGGAGAAGTCGGCCTAGCGACTCTAAAATCTAGAGCATGTATATAAACTTTATGAATTTTGGGACTTTTTGGTTTTTGGTTTTGGTGTTATGTCTTTTAGAATACTTCATGTGGATAGTCTTGTTTTTGTGTATAATCTAACATTTTTAGGTCGGCAAGCAAATAGGGATCGCGAAAAGTGGAATGAAGAAGTCCCTGAAAAACAGTCAAAATCGACGAAGGCCAAGTCGACGACGACAAGGAGGAGCAGCCCAGACACTCGTCGATATCGAGTAGGCCAACTCGAGATCGACTAAGCCACCAGAAGCTCCTCGACTTCAGAACCCACTGGACGCAGACGAAGCTCCTCGAGATCGAGTACCCTGTACTCGAGATCGACAAGGCTTTTTCCTCGACATGCACTAATTTGCCCTCCTCGATTGTGTTATCATGTGAGTTCCTTCCTTTACTCTTGTTTTTATTTGATTTTGTACAGTGGGGACACTGTATATTTTAAGTATGGGGTGGGGGAAGGGCTCATTATCATTATCATATGTTTTAGTCTTGCTTTTTGGTTTTACATGGTGAAATTTTAATTTTTATGTTATGCATTCATGTTTAAATTTTATGCATTTTAATCTTTTGTTATACTTTAGTCTTGTTTTTGCATAAAAAAATTTAAAAAAATAAAAAAAATAGAAAATGTCAAGAAAAAAAAATATGCATGTTTAATTTTTGCATTGTTTTATTTTGTATACCCTCACTTAGATGTCCTATGATGATAAATAATGACTGACTTGATCATATAAATCCTATGACATGTTTGGAAGGTTTAGCCTAAGTCCTCGAAATCGTTTTTTATGTGGATTGTGAACTTGTGATGAAATTGAGCACATATGATCCTAAGCTAAAGGTTAAAATCCAACAAAAATTGTCCCAGTGATAATTTTGGCCTTATAGGGAGAACATTAAAAATCCCTCTGTTTTCTTGAGTGTATTTACTCTTCCTATGCATCTCTAAATATTGTGATAGTTATTCAAAGCCAATGCATTTATATGTTTATGTTTATGAGAATTAAATGATGGAGGCACCTTTTAAGCCTATTTTATCCTCTCTTTACCTACCCTGCATTATCCCTGCTTGAAGCCAGAACATTAGTTTGAGACCTTTATTGTGAACTCCACAAAAATATCCTTAGCCAAATTGAGCCTGACCCCCATTTGGGAATTAAGACTTAGAGTTGATTGGAATGATGATTTGTGGAAAGAATAAGCTTATGTTGCAATTATTGAAACATGGGTTGGTTTTACATTTTTATCTTGCTATGCATACTATGTAAAAGGATTTTTGGCTCACCTTATAAATGCACCATTATTTTTATTTTATTTTCGTTTAAAAAAAAATAAAAAAATCGAAAAAAAAAAGAAAGAAGAAGTACATATGTTTGTGAATAAAGTGCATGAGCCAAATTTACCTTATTTCTTTCATTATTTTGCAAGATACATACTTTGGAGAGGTTGAGAAAGTTTGAAAGGTTACATACTTCATTGAGATAAATTGGAGAGTTTGGTTGATGCATATGATTGAGAAGTTATGGTTTGGTTGTGTTGGAGATTTAGGAGTCTTGATTCCCGAATTTTATTAAGCACCACATGGCCAAATAATTCCATACCTTATTATTTCTTACCAAGCCCCATTACAACCCCGCCGAATGGAATCTTCTTTGAAGACTTCTATTGAGCGAAGTCCTCCTGATAATTCTTGTTGCATTTTCATAATTGGTTGCGAAGTGGATATATATTTAAATTGCAATGTTTATGAGATTGTATATGGAATTGAGTTGAGAGTTGATCTTCATAGCCTAAACACATTTGAGAGTTGAGTGAAAACACATTATCCCTGTGAGGTTGGATTTATATTGCCTATGTCTATGGATCGCTCATATATGTGTGATGACGTTAAATTCACTTGTCTTACATTGCTACTACTTGAGATGTTGCTTTTGACAAAGGCGAAGACTTGAAGGATGTGTTCTAGGTCTTGGTTATTGTTTGGTTATTGCTTGAGGACAAGCAAGTCTAAGTATAGGGTGGTTTGATGTCTCCAAAGTAGCCATGTCTTTATGCATATTTTAGTTCCCTATTCTTTACATTTTGCATATTTTGGGTTAGGAATATATCGGATTTATGTAGTATATGCGTATTTGTCAGAAATGGAGATCTACATAAGTTTCTGTCTAATATTGCAGAATATGGAACCATTTCGGGAGAAAATCAAGAAGCGAGAACCAGAGCACAAAACTACTCGACATCGACAAGCCTTAGTCGATCTCGACAAGCCATGCCTAGACACCTGCCAGGATCGAGGAGCCTATGTCGAGAAGTTGAAGACGAAGAACCCGACTCCCGAACCTTCGTCGAGATCGAGTTAGGCTACTCGAGATCGACAAGATCTCGGAGATAACCCGGAGTCGAGGAGAGCGTGTCCAAGGAGACTGAGAGACTACCCGACCATGCCCGGACGCCCAACTCGAGATCGAGGAGTGTTCCTCGAGATCGACAAGGCCGAGGAGCCACACCCGGGCATATCGAGAAGATCTACCCGATGCTGCCGAGAAGACCCAGTCGATGAGTCACCCAACTCGATGTCGAGTAAGGGTCCTCGAGATCGACGAAGCCCTTGAGCCATGACTGAGCAGCATCGAGCACCAGCTAGCCGAGACACCGAGTCAAGCCCAGTCGACCTACAATCCTACTCGAGATCGATGAGCCCTTTGTCGAGATCGAGGAGACTTCCAGAAACCGCGTAACGCGGTTTGATCAATTCTACTCGGTGTGGGATTACTTGGGCCCGAAGATTGCCGATTCTATCAAGATAAACCATCTATCCACTTGAAGACTATTTAGATATAATTCCCTATTTTAGATTTAATTTCTTTATAGCTTTTATTTATCTTTAAAAGTTTTAGATATAGATAAAGATTTCTATCCTTGAGTAGCAAGGTTTAGATGCCTATAAATAAAGCCTTAGGGGCTCAGTTTTATTCATTCAATTTCAGTAGGAGAAGTAGTAGGAGAGAAAGAGAGTGAGTGACCAAGAGGAGTTGGTGAAGCGAGAGCGGAATTGGCTTCCTTTGGTTGTAAGCTCTATTTTATTTTATTAATGCAAGTTTATTTCCTTTTATTATTGATGTCTTTAATTATGATGAAGCGCGAGTAGTCCACCCACTTCTAGGGTTGGAGCGAGCCCGACGATAGCCATGCATAATTAAGGTAAAGATCCGACTTTTATCAAGTTTTGAGCATCTACTACTTGTTTATGTGTTTATTACCCATCTAATGGAGATCCATGATAACAACTTGGATTGTAAACATAAAATCAGTAGAGACAATGAGGGTTTCTTGAAAGAGTTGTCTAATTGTTGGAAAAGGGCGAAAGCTAGTCCTTTGATGCGATTCACATGATTATCTGTTTGGTTCTGCCTTATGCATGCTTGGTTATCGTTGTTGCAAACCCCAATCTTGGAAGTCTTTTACATACAGTTTATTTCGAGATCCCAAAGCATTTGTTTTTTTATTTCCTTTCGTTTTAGTTTCTGCCCTTACTCGAGATCGAATAGCACTCGTCGATCTCGACTACTGATTTTCGACCAAGGTCGCTGTAGCTTCTGTGTGCAGGTACTCGACAAGTCAAGCCGAAGTCGACCAAGACTCTACTCGATCTCGAGTAAGGCCTTGTCGAGATCGACTAGCCCTGTGCCTGTGACTGCTACGCTGTTCGACTGTCCGATCTTCTGTCGAGTTGCTGTACTCGAGATCTAGGACCCCTGTAGTCGACTTCTGTGAGATTTACACGCTGCCTAGGATCCGCTGACACGCTTCCTCGTGGATCGATCCTGACTTCCCACTGCTGCATCGGGAGGAAGTCTTGTAATTATTTGCAAGGGACGGAATCTGGTTTGCTGTTATTTATTTATATTTTACATTTGCATACTCGATTTCCTCCTATCAACAACTTCCACAAGGGCGTTGTTGCTATTCTCGAGTCAGAGTCTTGCCTCTAGTATTGTCGTCTTTAGTTGTGGTCTGTGTTTGTCCCTGAAAGGAATTTGGGTTGTCTTCTCTCGTCACTCCCCTATCTCCCCTAACTTGGACTCTTGCGCGATATACTGGACGAGCGATCGCATGGAAGAGAGAATGGAAAGTTGGATAACGATAGAGCAGCGCAGCGGAAGCATGGGTCCATAACCCACGGGCCTCAGGATCTATGATTGTAAAGGCTCGGATTTTTAAAGCCTAATTTTTGGAAAATGGAAATTAAAAATGAATTTAAAATGGATTTAATTCGGACATTTCAAAGAAAACTCGTCCTAAATTTAATAAATTGAACTTGAAATTCTTAAATCGAATTCCGACTCAATTTTAACCTTAAAGATCGAATCCGTCTTTCACCTCGGGATTCAAAAGTTTCTTCCGTCGGTGATATCTTATTCAGATTCTAAAATTTAATGGATCAAGATAGCGGAATTCAAAAGAACAATTGTCGGAAATTCAAATTCCCGACTCGGAACCAAAACTCCATCATCTCCTCCCATTCTTACCCATTCCAACTCATACCCTCTCATTTGGGTAAAATTCTATTTATGTTAACCTTCTTGATTCCCCTATTTTGGCAAACAAACAACTGCTACCCCCACCCTTTGTTCGATTGCAGCAAAAGAAGAAAAGAGACAAACAAACCTTTGACCCTTGCTTTGTCTGATGCACAACACCTCACCTCTCTGGTTTTACCTAAGATCTGCTGGGCATATCCCCCTCTTAGTCTCTCCTCTACAAAAGTAAAAGTAAGGAACCCATTTCACCCCATCACAGTTCCATTTCAAACACACACCCTTTTTCCATTTGTTCTGCCGGCAACCACCACCACCACCCGCAGCTCCTCCTTCTCCATCTCCGAGAGCAGCGCAGCAGCAGCTTCCGCCCTCTCGCTCCCTTCCTCTTCCCGAGACGACGCCAGCAGCAGCCCCTCGACACATCCTCATAGCCGCCGGCAGCAGCAGCGCCGACGTAGAGTCCCCGGAACCGCCCGAGCGCACCACCGAGCCGCCCGAGTCCTTCGTCGCCCTGTTTTCGATTCGAGATCGGTAAGGCTCTCTCCCTCCTTTCAATCGGAATCGCCATAAAGCTCTGCCTTTGAACCTATTACCGTTGTTATAGGCCAAGCCAGTGCTGATTCGTCTCCGGCGAGGCCCAATTGCGCACCGACGAAGTTCCGGCGAGTCGACGCCCCTCGGTGAGAACCTCTCCTTCTTTCTTTCCTGTGTGTGTGTGCGTGCCAGAGTGGCCGGGTCGGGTGGCCGGAGCCCAGCTCCACCGCCGCCGAAGCCTCCCCTTTTTCCTCTCCTTCCTTCGATTTTCCGGGCATGAAAGGGTTCCTCTGTTCCTTTCTTTCTTTCGAGCTGATGGGGGAAGAAGAAAGAGGTTGTGGACCCCACCCTTTCCACCTCACCATCCATGTCAGCTGGGCCCCTCTTCTTTTTTTTAAAAAAAAAACGTGGCTGATGCTTTGTATAAGGAAGAATGAATTGAGATGTGTGGTTTGGGCCTATTTCTTTAGGCCAGAAATTGTTGTTTTAAAAAGGGATGAACTTGGGCCTATTTAATTCCCTCCACTCAATTTTGGGTCTTAAAAATAAAAGGGGTGTTCGGTTTTGGGTAATTGACAAAATGAAGGGAGCCGGTTTATAATTTTTATAATATAAGGGTGGTTTTCAGTAATTTAACTAAGGGCTGATTTTTATAAAGTAAAAATAGTAGGGATTTTTAAGGGATTTGGAAATATTTATGAAAGTGTTTAATAAATGGCATTTAAAATATTACATAATATTATTTGAGATTTAAAATATAAAATATTAATTTGAGATTAAAGATGTAATATTATGGTGATTTAAAAGGATACATTGTTTAAATCGAAAAAGGGATTGTCGAACATTTCCAAGGTCGGAATTTCTAACTAGTTAATTCGGATTTTTAAACGGTTTTCGAGACTAACTTGGAAATTTGATATGATCGGTGACTAACTAGCATGTTGATACGATTGATTGACTAATAGCATGTTTTGTGTGGACTAGTGGCATGATTGGTTGACTAATAGCATGGTGAGATGTTAGAGTTATGTTACCACTTGACTTATACTTATGAGCTATATAATGAGTTAGGATGAACTTTGGAGATATATGATCATGCGAATATATGAGTATTATTGCGAATATATGAATGTGATGAAACAGAAGGATGAGAATGATATTGTCTCGTGGAATGTGGTATCATAATGAGTGGTTGAACGTGGTGTAATGATGATTGCGATATGGTTGTTATTCTCGTTGAATGACGTGTGCTTGGATGATTAGACGTAGACTTATATATATGTTCTGATGTGTATCTAGGTGATACTTTGTGATTTTGAATGATGTATGCCGGATCTTCTATTATGCTGTTCTGCATAGCCAGGTGAGTTCCTATATGAGCTCACTCAGATTCGAAAAGAGATCTCCCTGCTTGTAGTCATGTGCATACTAGATGCTTGCATTCATAATAAAGCATGCCATGTAGTATCCTGCTAGGATTGCACTCATGATTGAGCATTCGTTTACTCATTGCTTTTGTAAACAGAACGGCCGTTATCTATGAAGTAACTAGAGTCATTGCTAGGGTCATAGGACGACCTAGTCTCATCGGGTCCCGTCCTGAGTCAATCGAGTCATGAACTTCCCTATATTATGAGATGCCTTCGGGCTTTATTGTGGATACGGGTTGGGCATGCGTGCCACCCGATTATATGGAATGCATTCACGAGCTGGCCAGTCTCCTCCCTATCGGAAGGGGGTGGAGGTAGGAGAGGGATATACCACTTGGTATTCGGTGCTAAGGCCTTATTATATTTATGCACATGATCTTAGGACCATGCTAGTGTGTTAATATTCCGCCTTGCATCTAGAAGCATCTTTATTAGGACTAGCGTGTGTATATGTCTACTTGTTGGGATTATATTGCGTAGGGCTTCGATCTGACACCGCCCCGCATACATTTTTTTTTTTTAGGTTTGTTTTGCAGCATGATTATTCCTTGTTTCCGCGACGTGGGAACTCTCTTGGGCGATCTCAAAGAAATGGTTAACTCCACTAACATTGTATATTAAATTTTGATAAATACGCTTATTGATTTGGTTTTGACTCGGCTCTGCCGTGTCACCCTCTTGTATTACCCCTCGATTCTACTATGTGCATGACTGTTGGTTTTCCACGCTTAGACTATGACAGGTACAGGGGACTTCCCCGGGGATTTCAACGATCCCTTCAAATTTTGGGTATGAAATCCCACTTTAAAATGTTAGGATAGAATTTCAAACCTTCAACCTGTACTCGGGGCGCAAGATCCTAACGAGGGGTTTCATCCCTCGAAACGTAACCCGGGAATCATAATCCCGGGCCGTTACAATGATGTCGGCAGAACGGGCACGCATCGAGAATTACGGTTACTGTGTACGATATGACTTGCAAACGGGATTGTTCTCTGTTCGAATTGCTAACCCTTTTGAATTTGTTGACGACGATATTGCACTGACCTAGCGATGAGACTTATGTGTTGATGTGCTGACTTGATAATGATCGTTTCCTGATTGCCTGTTGTATATGATGATATGATTTGATGACTTATAGATGATTTGATGATATGTGTTGATGTGCTGACTTTGCCTTGCTTCCTCTTTACTTCCGTTTGAAATGGATTCCACGACATAGTCTTAGGACAGGTTAAGGGTACCCAATGGCCCTTCGAGGTTTTTAGGGTTTGAATTCCCTCTTTCTACTAATCTTAAATGAGTTTGAAACCTCGACCCGTACCTGGATTGCAAGATCCGAACAAGGGGTTTTATCCCTTGAAACGTAACCCGTAAATCATAATTCTGGGCCGTTACAGAAGGCACGGGAGCTTGATCCATTTTAATTTGAACATCATTTTATATATCTATATAATACTATATTAATATATACGTCTTTACAACAAAAATCTGTATAAAGTATTTTTTTATAATTTATAAATTAGTTGGAAAGAGATACGATACAAATTTTGAAAATGATTTAATAAGGTAAAATAGTAATAATACTCAAACACACACCTAATATAATTTGAAATAAATATATAATTATTATCATTAGCATAGATCTAAAAAGTAAAATATAAGCTCCCGTACGAATATTAAAAAATCATAAGCACATGATTGTGTGAATAATTTTAAAGTTATGTAGATGTACATAACTTATTAATTATTTTCATGAGAAAGATGGTTAGAAAGAGAGAGAAATAAATAGTGAAAATAAAGGTAAGATGGTAAAAAAAAAGATCCTTAAAAGTAAAAAAGTGATCTAAGATGCAAAATAAGCATTAGTAATGCTTGTGTGTAACGGCCCAGAATTATGATTTTCGGGTTACGTTTCAAGGGATGAAACACCTTGTTCGGATCTTGCAATCCAGGTACGGGTCGAGGTTTCAAACTCATTTTAAGATTAGTAGAAAGGGGGATTTCAAACCCTAAAAGCCATGAAGGGTCGTTGGGTACCCTTAACCTGTCTTATGACTATGTCGCGAAATTCAATTCGAAAGAAAGTAAAGCGGAAGCAAGGTTAAGATACTAAGTGTCACGGCAGAGCCGGGTCAAAACCAAAACATAAGCGAATGATTACCATTTATTCCAAGTCAGAGAATTTGCCAGGTTCTTCGATTCGCAAAAAGGGAACCCCCGTCATATAGACATCGAGCACTCAAAATCTGCAGAGAATACCTTAAAAAAAACGGGGAAAGGAGTCAGATCGAGCCACTCATGCGGGACCGGCAGTCCTCGCTGAGGCCACATAGTATGTGCTATAACTAATAAAGATGCTCTAATGCAGTACGAAAGTTAAACACACTAGCATGCTCCTAGTTCATATACGGAAAGACAATTAAGGCACCCACATAATGCCAACAGGCATGTCCCTCTCCTACCTCTGCACCCCTTCCCGTTAGTGCAGAGACTGGCCAGTTCGGGCTATAGCATAGCAATTTCATTGTGGTGGTGCACAAACCACGGCATCATCATATCATATCATCTCATCAATTGCCCGATGGTGCTCGACTATCATATCATGCTAATATCGACTCGATTGACTCAGGGTACCCGATGAGGCTGGGCTACCCTATGACCCTACCAAAGACTCTAGGACTATCACAGATAACGGCCGTTCTGTTTCAAACGCATAAAGTAAGCAGATGCTCATTCAATTAGTGCAACCTAAACAGGATACCACATGGTATGTTTTTATGCATATGCAACACCTAACATAAAATGCAACAACAGGCATGAATGTCCAACCTGAGTAAGCCCCCTAGGGAACTTACCTGAAATGCCGAACAGCAAAAGATAATGCAAGCGGAGTCCAACAAGCAACAATCACCTAACAAATATACAAAATGCATAAGTCTATCTAAATCACACAAGGCGCCCCTAACTATCACATATAACTTCACATATCTCATTTCCAATCATTCCGTCTTATCTCATTTTTCCAAAGTTTTCCAACTCTTAAACCTCAAGTTAAGTCAACTCATATTCGAAACAATTTCTCAAATCATATTCGGCCAAAATCCATTTATAAAACCTTAACCTTTAATTAGCTTGAAATTTTTATACCACTAAAATAATTCCGGCGTGTTTCTTATTTCAAGATCATTACATAAATAAATTCCAAAAAAAATATTTAAATAAAACACCAAAACTCAATCCATTTTAACAACCCCCCTTTAAAACAACAATACTAACTTACTTTATCATTTCTATGAACATATATTGAAACACCATATAATATTCATAATATATATATATATATATATATATATATATATATATATATATATATATATATATATATATATATATATATATATATATAACAAATAACACTACCTTTAAAACAATTTTTATAATATATACTAAATTCCAAAAAATACGTAATCACAAAATAATAATAATAATAATAATAATAATCATCATCATCTAAACAATAACAGTTGTCTAAAATCATAACATAATATATATAAAAATTGACATATGATAATAATAACAATAGCCTTTAAACAACAACCCAATATCAACATCCGGCCCAAAAGGAAAGAAGAAGAGGGAACCCAAGGCTGGGATCCGAACCCACCCAGTAGAAGCCCAAACGAAGGAGACCCGAGCTCAGAGGTTATAACCCGGAAGAAGAAATAAAGGGATCCGGCCCACGATCCAAAAATTAGGCCCAATCCGAGAGAGGAGGAATCAGATCTGAATCCTCTCCAACAAAGACCCGGGTTTGTAAATGATATAACCCGGAATGCTTACCCTGGATCCGGCCCACCTTCCAGCCCAACATAGAGAAAGAAAGAAGGAAAGAGGACTCACCTTCAACCTGGGAAGTGGACGCCGCGACGGAGAGACGAAGGAGAGGAAGGAGAAGCTCAAGCCATCGGCGGTCCGCTCGGCCTAAATTTTATCTACCCAGAAACTCAAAATGAGAATCCGGCCACACTTAGCACAGAAAGGGGGGGGGGGGGGAGCAAGAACAAGAGGGAAGGGAGGAGAAGAGCTTTACCGAGGTGGAAGTTCTCGCCGAAAAATGTCCGATTCGGCTAGATTTGGCACCGTATAGCTTCGCCGGTGGTCGGAACGCGTAGCTCTTGGCCTGATATGAGAGGGGAGTGAGTAAAGGTGGACCTTTATTGGGGTATTTGGTCGAAACGAAGGAGATGATATCTTACCGTTCTTTTGATCGGAAACAGGGGAGCGAGGGGCTGGTGGCGGCGCTGGGCTGCGCCTAGGCGGTTTCCGGGCATCTTCGGATGTTGTGGAAGTGTCGAATACGCTACTGGCTCGACGGAGAGGAGGAATGGGGCTGCAGGGCTCGGCTTTTCCTCCACTGCAGAACCGAGGTGGCGTTGCTGGCTCGGCAATGGCGACAGGAGACGGAAGGGAGGTGCTCGGGGAAGGCGTCGGCGCCGGCTTCTGCTCCTGGACTGGCCGGCTTCACTTCGAGGTTGTTGGCGGCAGCGAGAAGTGGGAGACAAGGCAGCCTGGCGGCTGCTACTGTTTGACATAAGTGGTTGTGATGGTGGTTTCAGGAGGGGTGCCGTGGTGGTGCTCAGCTGGGTTTTAGAGATAAGGTGAGGAGAGGATGGATAAGGGTGAAGGGTGATCTGAATTTGAATGAAGAAGGAGGGGGTCTACTACAGCTTTTGTTTGGCAAATTGCCCAAAATAGGAGGTGGCAGTACAGTAGAGGTAGGAGGAGGGAAGGTGGGTGTTTAGCCACAAAGAGGAATGAAGGGAAGATGTTGCAGCTGTCGACAGAAGAGGGAGGGGGAGGTGTTGACTGGGATTGTTCACACAAAAGAGGAAGAAGACAAAGTAATACATGTTCTCAAAAATCACAATTCAAAATACCCGGAAATAAACCTTAAAATCCACGCTCTCTCTCGACCTTATCCCGACTCGATCAAATTTGATTTGTAAATCATTATCGGAATTAAATTAATCTATCCAAACTCGCAACTCGAAAGCGGAATCAAATTCCGTTAAAATCAGAATTCTAAAACGATGCCGGAAGGATTTTAAATTACGATTTTTAAGGCGAAGATGAGGATTTTCAAATATCTGAATTTTTTTTTTGACCCAAATCCCTTTTATTTTATTATTTATTAAAATTTATTATTTAAAAATACGAGCCTTTACATTGTAAGTCTTAAAATATTATTTATTTTTCGATAGTCATTTAAGATGTCTAAAATTATTAAATTATAAAAAAAACACTTTTTTTTGCTCTAATTGATTTTTATAATTAATTTTTGAAATCGAATATTTACAAATTGATTATTACATGTTCGTTGTATGTAGACATTGTGGGGAATATTGCAATTGGTTAGATATGATAAATCAACAATTTCAATATCCAAGAATAAAATCAGCCAAGACTTGACGAATGTTCAATGTACATAGACGATTAAAATAGATCACAAATTGACATACAACATATCAAATTAAATAATATTTTAATATGAAAATAGGAAACAAATATGTTTAAAATAGGAAACAGATATTTTAAAATTTCAGCAATAATATTGACCAATAAGAAAATACCATTTGAATAAAAAATTCAAGTTTAATTGTGAGCATGACACATCAGCAAAATGATAGTAGAATTAATATTATTAATAGATTACCTATTATCGAAATTAATTTATAAAAATTTTGAAAAAATAATATTTTATATAATTTTTACCATCCTAACAAAGCGTGAATGAATATTAAACAACATATTTAGCTAAACGAATAGAGAGAGTAGAAAATTTTAACATGATTGAGATAAATGTGATATAATAAATAAATATTTAAATAAATTCAATCCGTTAAGATAATGAATGCGGTCAATCCGAGTACATCTTTGATTAATTTATTTGAAAATGAAATACTTGAATGGTTTGTGAGAAAATATGAACATATGTGAAAGTTAATTTGTGCTCCGTAGCATTTTATAATTGACAATTGGATATGGGTCTATGTAGAGTATAAATTTCCAAAAATAAAATATACCAAGATTCAAATTTAAGTTCAATGTATGTAGACGAATTATGAGAATATTGCAATCGGAAAAAAAAAATGGAAACATGTCTCAATATTTACGGCAATATAACCGAAAATAAAAAAAAGGGAATGGATTCAAATCATATTTAAAATAGGAAACAAATATTTTAAAGTTTCCATAATAATATTGACCAATAAGAAAATCTCATTTGAATAAAAAATTCAACTTTAATTGTGGGTGTGACACGTCAGCAAAATGCTAGCAGAATTAGTAATAGATATATTGCAATCGGGAAAAAAAATGGAAACATGTCTCAATATTTACGGCAATATAATCGAAAATAAAAAAAAGGGAATGGATTCAAATCATATTTAAAATAGGAAACAAATATTTTAAAGTTTCCATAATAATATTGACGAATAAGAAAATCTCATTTGAATAAAAAATTCAACTTTAATTGTGGACGTGACACGTCAGCAAAATGCTAGCAGAATTAGTAATAGACTAGCACAGTACCCGTGCGTAACGCACGGGATTTATAAAATAGATTATATTGTCATAATTTATTTACATTATATTTTAGATATATTATAATATTATAATGATATGAAAATGATAAAGCCAAATAATATTGATTTATAAAGACAATAATGCTTGTATTATTTCAGTCCTCACATGTTTTTTCCGCAATTTTGGTTTTCACTGGAGCGCATCCTTATATATATGTGTGTGTGTAGCAAAATGTCAATATCTCACCTTCTAGATAGACACATTTGCATGCACTAATGTAGAGAATGTTTTAAATTTTTTGTAATTTCTTTGTAATTAACTTGATTGGTTACTTTCAACATTAAACAAATATTTGTTATCGTAATAAGCTGAAATATAGAACCAAATACTTTGTTAGGTGGACTACACATTCGACAAATGCTAGGATTAATGAGAAGTTGCCACATAAGCCTATTAATAAGCAAAATGTGCAAAGTGGCATCAACATTTGAACCTATCTTCATTTAAGATATGTGACTTTTGAGTAAACCTCCCACAATTTTTCATAAGCATAAAATTGTCAATATTTTAGTAATCAATTCAGTGGCAAACAAATTAAGAAGATGATTTAAAAACATATATATTTCAAACAAAATTTCAAATAATATATTGTTAAGTAGATCATATATATGTAGTACATGCATGAGTTATAAAGGAATGCAAAGAAATAGCTTTAATTAACACACAATAAAAATTATTATCACACAGGTAAGATTTGTTTAGTTGTATTTTACTTATTTAGGATAAATATTTTTTTATGGTTAAATTAATTTTGTATAAATTGGGTATTTATAAATTGATTATGATTTACAAATTAATTAGTTATAATTTGAGTTTAACCAATTAGATTTATATATGAATAAAGGCAACAAAACATAATCAAACCGAAATGCCTTTGTTAAGATAATTCAAAAGAAGTTAATAAGAAAATTCAGAAAAAAAAATTATCATGAGATTTTGATTAAAATTTAATGAGATAATTGATGATTAATTTTTTTATTAAAAGGGAGGAAAACCCGGAATTTGTAAGTGATAACTGATAAGGATAAGTTTCTACCTACATTATTAATTAGTTAGATTAAAATTAAAGTATAAAAGCTGATTATTTATTATTAGTTAAAAGTCCCGATTTTAAGGAGAAATAAATATTATGATTAAAAAAGGTGAATATTTATTAATTAATTTAATTAGTAAAAAATAATTAATTATAAAGGTGGAACCATGATTCATGAGAATTTGCCACGTAAGCCTATGAACTTCTAAATTTAATTTCTAGTGTTTGACATATACTTTGGCTCGGCATATGCATGAAAATTGATCACTACGGCAAAACAATGGCTATTTGATGTAATTTTGGGGTTGAGATCTAATTCAATGTTGAATTTCGCGGTTGATGACAAAGGTGCAAGATGGAATTCCTTACCATTGGATCTCAATGAGATTATTTTTAGTAATTCATATGAATTATTCAAGTAATTGATTTGGTTTTAATAATTATTATATTTGATTAATTGTATAATGAAATTAAAGATGAAATTTTATAAATTATGGACCAATTGAATGGTTAAGGGATCTTGAAACTATATTTGATTCATATGAATTATGCAAACACCGTAAGACATATTTTAAAATTAATCTTTTCAAAAATGAATTTTATGATAAATTTGTTAAATCAATTTAATAATTAATTGGATTTATTTAAATTACTAATCGATTAATTTGAATTAATTATTTAGGTGGTTTCATGTTTATCTATAAAAATAAGGTGGGGCCAAATTGAATAAAAATCCGCCACATAAGCCTCATTTAAGGATAATCCGCCATGTGTCCTCCTTTAACATTTGTTTTAGTATTATATTAGATATTAGATATATTGCAATCGGAAAAAAAAATGGAAACATGTCTCAATATTTACGGCAATATAATCGAAAATAAAAAAAGGGAATGGATTCAAATCATATTTAAAATAGGAAACAAATATTTTAAAGTTTCCATAATAATATTGACCAATAAGAAAATCTCATTTGAATAAAAAATTCAACTTTAATTGTGTGTGTGACACGTCGGCAAAATGCTAGCAGAATTAGTAATATTAATAGATATTTATTAAAAAAAACTGATTAAGAAATATCTCAATCACATAATCTAATTAAAATATAAGTTATAAGGTTATATTGAATAAATTATGTAAAAAGACAAGTTTTTAGCTAACTATATTTGTTTATTAATTGATGTGGCCCGGAAATATAATACCACTTTAATCCAGAAAATGTCACGCATGTAAAAATAATCCTGCTTTAATCCAGAAAATTCCGTGGCCGTAAGGTCGTGCCAGGGGCCTCTGTTTTAATATATTATATATTATATATTATATAGATAGATATAGATATATAGATATAGATATAGATTAGTAGGGTTCGCTATAGACAGTGTTTTTCTCCAAACTTACTATTCAATTGATCGGTTTTTAAAGTTCGGAATTGGTGAATACTATGGAGTAGAAGTTAATTTTATAATTTATTTAAATAAATCTACGGAGTTCAAAATTTATGTATGCAGTATAATATCATATAACACATTATAGTACAAGTTAATTTTGCGCAAATACTATGGAGTTACTTTTAGATTTCAATGATTAATTTATAAAACTTTTTCAGTTAAAGAAATTAAGGATACCCTATTTTCAATAATAGATGACAAGTCTCCAGGTCCTGATGGGTTTCCACCAGAGTTCTATAAAAAATACTGGGATATTGTCGGTAAATTAGTTTGCAAAGCTGTTCAATCTTTCTTTCATTCTGGTGTACTACTCAATGAAGTAAATTCAACTTTTATTGCACTTATTCCAAAAATTGATACACCTAGTAACATTAACCACTACCGTCCGATTAGTTTGTGTATTACTATTTATAAGGTTATCTCGAAACTTTTGGCTTATCGTTTGAAGTCTATTTTACCAATGAGCTTTTGTTTAAGGTAGAAATATTTAGGATAACATACTAACAACTCATGAGGTTTTTCACTCTTTTCATAACAAAAAAGGTAAACTTGGGTGGATGACTTTAAAGCTAGATATGGAGAAAGATTATGACAAAATAAGCTGGAGTTTTATTCGAATTATTCTAAACAAATTTGGTTTTGATTCCAGATGGATTAATTGGGTTATGACCTGTCTAACTAAAACTAGTTTCTCAGTTTTAGTTAATAATTTCTCGGGCCGTACATTTCAAAATTGCGGTAAAAATCCGTGAGGACCGGCTTTTCAGCTCAGTTCACTTGCTTTATAGCCCGGTTATGAATAGAACCGATCTATAAAGTCATAAATTTTAGCTCGGTTTTGAATAAAACCGAGCTATAAAGTCTCTATGTAATTTTAAAACATGAGTTTTTTAGCACGATTTTTAGGCTTGACCGAGCTATAAAGTCATGTGTTATTTTAAATTTGGAGTTTTTAGCACGGTTTTTAGGTTGAACCGAGTTGTAAAGTCACCGTGTGATTGAGGTTTTTAGCATGGGTTTCAAATAAACCAAGATATAAAGTAGTCCTCATAGATTTTTACCACAATTTAAGGTTTTCACCAGAGTAAATTAATCCCTAATATATATTCCAAAAAGCCATATTATAAATGGATTGTTATTAATGGATTGTGGAGTGTGGGGGTGGGATAAACTAATTTTATATTGGATCATTCTTGTCAAATTTCACCATGCATCAAATACATATATTTATCAATATTTATCTTTGAGTTATTATATTGAAAAAATTATTTATTAGATATGAAGTATAAAAGAATAAGTGTCCTAACTAACTAAAATAATATTGAATATCTATAATCAAAATTAAATAGAGTTGTCAAATAAGGTTAACACATACGATGACATGGATAAAAATAGGTGAGGTAATTAATTGATATGACAAAATTATATTGAGCTAGAATACGACACATGTGCAAAGTACACCAGAAGTCAATTCATAGTTTGATGGTCGAGATGTGTTCACAGTTTATATTGTAAGACATATTTACATCTAATCTTTCATCTCTCTCTATATAGTCGATGTTTTTATTTAGAAATTGTAACAAGGACTTCTGTCTGTAATTTTTTTTTTAAGGGAAGACTTACAAAGGGAACATAATCCACCACTCAATAGCGTCCTTACGGACGAGGGCTTAAGAACTCTGGATGTATAATCAAAATCCTCGTATCCATCACGTGCCGGAGTTGGGTCACCTTGTCCGCAACTTGGTTCACTTCACAAAAAATATGCTTGTAGGATTTTTCCCGCGTCTTAGTGTTGTGACTGGCCACACTTCCTTTGATTCCCTTTCTTCTCAGCACATCTTTTTGGAATCATTTAGTTGTTAAAGTTGTTGTCGTAGAAATATCTCTTGTTTCCTTAGATTTGTGTAGTTTCCATCGTTGAGTACAATTTTATTTCTATGGTCCATAAATCCCACCAGATGGTTGCAAGGATTGTCTTTTAAGATTTGTTGAGTTTTGAGAAAATCTCATCTGTACTTTGTGCAATAATTGATCGACTCATTGTGGTAACACTTTAAATGAAAATCTCATTTGTACTCACCGGTCTCGCTCAGCCTCTCCTTGGATCGGTTGAGCTTTTGTGGGCTCACGAGTCTCGCAAACCGGTGACTTAATCCTTGTAACGGCCCAGAATTATGATTTTCGGGTTACGTTTCAAGGGATGAAACCCTTTGTTCGGATCTTGCAATCCAGGTACGGGTCGAGGTTTCAAACTCATTTTAAGATTAGTAGAAAGAGGGATTTCGAACCCTAAAAACCTCGAAGGGCCGTTGGGTACCCTTAACTTGTCCTAAGACTATGTCGCGGAATTCAGTTTAAATGAAAGTAAAGCGGAAACAAAGTTAAGATACAAAGTGTCACGGCAAAGCCGGGTCAAAACCAAACGTAAGCGAATAATTACCATTTACACCAAGTTAGAATATTAGCTAGGTTCTTCGATTCGCCAAAGGGTTTCCCGCCACAGAAGCAAGGAGCAAACAAGATCTGCAGAAAATACCTTAAAAAAAAGAACGGGGAAAGGAGTCAGATCGAGCCACTCATGCGGGACCGGCAGTCCTCGCTGAGGCCACATAGTATGTGCTATACCTAATAAAGATGCTCTAATGCAGTACGAAAGTCAAACACACTAGCATGCTCCTAGTTATAATGATGTATAAAAATACTGTAAAGGGCCCAAGACAATGCCAAGTGGCATATCCCTCTCCTACCTCCACCCCCTTCCGATAGGGCGGAGACTGGCCAGCTCGTGAATGCATTCCATCATAATCGGGGGGCACGCATGCCTAACCCGCTCCACAATAAAGCCCGCAGGCATATCATAATATAAGGAAGTTCATGACTCGATTGACTCAGGGTACCCGATGAGGCTGGGCTACCCTATGACCCTAGCAAAGACTCTAGGACTATCACAGATAACGGCCGTTCTGTTTCAAACGCATAAAGTAAGCAGATGCTCATTCAATTAGTGCAACCTAACAGGATACTACATGGCATGCTTTTATGCATATGCAACACCTAACATAAAATGCAACAACAGGCATGAATGTCCAACCTGAGTAAGCCCCCTAGGGAACTTACCTGAAGATGCAGAATAGCAAAATAACGCAAGCAAGGGCCCAATTGCAAGTCCAACGCAATACACACCTATCATCAAGCCATTTCCATAAGCTACCGGACCAACATTCATACACACGAAACCCAAGTGTTCAACATCCTCAAAACCAATCGATAGTAAAACCATTTCCAAAACCTTTCCGCTACGATCAACATCAACCAAAATCATTTACTTCCAATCAACCCTATGGATAAAATCATACCAACCATATTTTCCAAATCTTAAATCCCAAATTAAGTCAACTCATATTCATAATAATTCCTCAGATCATACTTGGCCAAATTCCGACATTTATCACTTAAATCCTTAACAAATTTTCAAATCATATTATTAACACCATCCCGGCATATTTATTTTCAAAATCATTAGATAAATAAATTCCGACATTTAGTCACAAAATAATTCTATTTTTACAACAATATTTATGAATCACAACTCATAATTCATTTCAAATTCCTAAAATCACAATTTAAAACATCACTAAATATATTTCCAAATAATGTTATTTCCCAAATACTTTAATAATATATAAAATCCCAAAATATAATATTTACTATAAAACTCCATAAAAATCAGTTAATAATATTGATAACAATTAAAAATCATAACATATAGTAATAGATAACACAACAATAACTTAACAATTAATATAACAAAAACAACACCCTCAGCCCAACAAAGAAACCCAACCCGGAAGCATAATCCGACCCGAGCCCAGATCCAAGCCCACACCCATTTGTGTTTAAGTGAACCGGTCCAGAAAAAAAATAAGAAAAAGGGAAAGAAGAAAACCGGGTCTAAAGAAATCAGAGGCTGAACCGTTCCTTCCCCATTCCTCCTGTGCGAGAACGGAAAAAAGAGAAAGGGGGCAGGGTCGCCTGAGCTCTCTCGCTCTCACTCCCTTCCCGGATCCCGACCACCTTCCCGTCAACAATAGACACGGAATCGAACCAACAAAGGAGAGAGAGAGGTCCTCACCGAGGGGGTTCTGATTCGGACGCGAGGGCTCGCCGGAACGGAGCTCGATTGGGTCAGCCGGAGTCGGAATCAGGGCTCGCCGATGAATCGGGGGAGGCTTCTCAGACCTGGGTTGGAGATCCGGTCAAGAAAGGTGAAGGCTTTCGAGTTTTCGACATAAAAGAGAGGGAGCAAACCTCACCGGTGGTTTTCGATCGGGAAACAAGGAAGGAGGAAGACGACGCTGGGCGTCGGCGGTGGCTCCGGGCTCCTGGGCGTCCTTCGGAGTTTGGGGTGGCGGCTACTGCTTCTCGGGGACGTCGAGGCGCAGCGAAAGAGGAGGTGGGCACGCTGGGTTTCCTTCTCGGCAGAACAGGGGTGTGGGGATGGGGCTACTGTTTTGGCGGAGGTGAGAGGCTGGGGACGGCGGCGTTTGGTGGTGGCTGCCGGAAAAACAGTAGGTGGAGTGGTGTGGTTGTTTGGCTCTCAGCAAAACCCAAGGGAAAGAGAGGGTGTTTGATTGTATGAATGTGTGAAGAGAGCCATGCTCAAAGTGGCTTGGGATGCTGCAGCATCCGAACATCAGATGGGGTAGCATAGTATTTGGCTTCTATTTTGGCTTTTTGTCAAAAAAAGGGTGAATAAGTAAGGAGGTGGGAAAAAGAGGGTGTTTGACCCATATGAAAATGAGAAAAGATGGAGAAAATGTCTTTGGATTCAAATAACATAAGAGGGACCCTTTTGCTGGAAAATTTCGGATAGAAATGGAAGAAAAGGACAAGATTGAGTAGAGAAAGAACTCAAATGAACTGGTCCCGATAAGAAATTTCAAAACGCTCAAGGGAATAACTCTGAAACCCACTCTCTCGATCTTATCCTGACTCGATCAAACTAAATTTAAATTTCCCAATTCGAATTTAATAATGGAATCCGGACATCATTTCAAATTCTCAGCATATAAAAACGAAATAAAATCTATTTTGCATAATTTTAAAATTTGGCCGGAATCCGCTTTAAGAGTTTCGAGTTCTATTTATGACGAGTTTTCCTTACAATATCCAAATTAAATCCATTTTATTTTATTTATTTCTAAATTATTATTTTAAAAATCCGGGCCTTTACAATCCTTGGTGGGAGACTTGAATCCTTATGGATATCGACGGTGTGTGAGTTGTCTGATTTCTCGATGACATGGGCTTCCGACGACATGATTGTTTAAAGTGCTTTGTTTGTGAATTGCTTGAGTGAGTGAGAAAGAGCAAAATATGAATCGGACCAAAATCGGACCGGGACCAGACCGGAATTTACAGTCTTTGGATCGGACCGGGACATTACGGTCTGGTCCACGGTGTAACGGCCCGGGATTATGATTTTCGGGTTACGTTTAGAGGGATGAAACCCCTCGTTAGGATCTTGCGCCCCGAGTACAGGTTGAAGGTTTGAAATTCTATCCAAAATTCAAACCCAAAATTCGAAGGGATTGTTGGAATCCCTGGGGAAGTCCCCTGTACCTATCGTAAGTCTAAGCGTGAAAAATCAATAGTCATACAAATAGCGGAATCAAGGTGTAATACAAGAGGGTGCCACGACAGAGCCGAGTCAAAACAAATCAATAAGTATATTTATCAAAATCTAATAGGCGATGTTAGTGAGGTCAGACCGTTTCTTTTCAATCGCCCAAGAGAGTTCCCACGTCACGAAAGCAATGAACAATCATGCTGCAAAACAAACCTAAAAAATATGTATGAGGGGCGGTGTCAGATCGAAGCCCTAGGCAATATAATCCCAAACAAGCAGACACATACACACGCTAGTCTTAATAAAGATGCTTCTAGATGCAAGGCGGAATATTTACACACTAACATGCTCCTAATATCAAGTGCATAAATATAACAAGGCCTTAGCACCGAATACCAAGTGGTATATCCCTCTCCTACCTCTACCCCCTTCCGATAGGGAGGAGACTGGCCAGCTCGTGAATGCATTCCATTATAATCGGGCGGCACGCATGCCCAACCCGTATCCACAATAAAGCCCGCAGGCATCTCATAATGTAAGAAAGTTTCATGACTCGATTGACTCAAGACGAGACCCGATGGGACTGGGCCGTCCTATAACCCTAGCAAAGACTCTAGTTACTTCACATATAACGGCCGTTCTGTTTACAAAAGCAACGAGTAAACGAATGCTCAATCATGAGTGCAATCCTAGTAGGATACTACATGGCATGCTTTATTATGAATGCAAGCACCTAGTATGCACATGGCTACAAGCAGGGAGATCTCTTTTCGAATCTGAGTGAGCTCATATAGGAACTCACCTGGAAGTGCAGAACAGCAAAAGGCAACAACTAGGTATACAGAAAGACAACATGTCACAGATGATCACCTAACACATATATAAGTAATATAAATAAGTCTACTTATAATGTTACTTAAACATATAATATCACACACAAGTCATCAAATTTATTCCTCATTTTCCCAAGATTTCCCAAAACTCTTTTAAAACCTCAAGTTAGATCAAATCACCATTCAAGACGCTTTCTCAAATCATCCAAAAATCCATTTATAAAACATTACCCTTTCATCAACTTATTTCATTATTTTATCAAAACAAATCCGACAAAATTAGGGTATTGCCAAAATTCCTCTTTTTAATTTTATTGAATCCATTCTCCAATTAAACCTACATAACCAACTTTATTCATAAATTAGGCCAAGAAGAAGAAAAGGCCCAAACCCCAATCAAGTTTTCTTCAACCTAGTCCCTAGTCCCCAGAGATGGTCGGAGCTTCGTTCGGCGTCGTCGGAGTCGGAACCGAAGAGTTCTTGGCCAAGGACGAAAATAGGATGTCAAAAGGCGGGTTTTTATTGAGTTTGAGAGCGTAGGGAAGGGAGGAAGGGGCTTACCGAAGCTACATCGGAACCCAGGGGAGAAGGAGCGAGGAGAGCTCGGCGGTGGTCGGCGACGGTGACCTGGTGAGTTCATGAGTTTGAGGTGTGTTTGGATAAGGTTCTGGGGGGGGGGGGGGGCGTTCCTC
Source organism: Persicaria maculosa (assembly GCA_963922045.1). NCBI lineage: Eukaryota > Viridiplantae > Streptophyta > Magnoliopsida > Caryophyllales > Polygonaceae > Persicaria > Persicaria maculosa. Next base: position 9,998,742 of record OY998256.1, on the reverse strand, counting down.
ATATTCAAAAGATAGAGATTTGGGAATTGCAAATTCTAATTTTGTGAAGATAGGTAAAGATGAGCTGTCTTTGGCTGCAATAGGTTTCCCTTGGTCAAATTTGCAGGGATTTGTTTGTTTTCCAAATAAAAAGGAATAAAGAAGAGAGGGAGGGTAGCATAGATAGAGTTTTACCCAAATGAGAGGGTATGAGTTGGATTGGATAAGAATGGGAGAATATGACGGAATTGTGGTCCCGAGTCGTAAATTTAAATTTCCGGCGATTGATCCTTCAAGTTCCGCTCTCTCGATCGATTATATTTTAGAACCCGAATAGGATATTGCTGACGGAAGGAATTTTCGAATCCCGAGGTGAAAGACGGATTCGATCTTTAAAGTTAAAGATTGGGCCGGAATTCGCTTAAAAATTTTCAATTTCGATTTAGTAAATTAAAGATGAGTTTTCCTTGAAATATCCTAATTAAATCCGATTTAAATTTATTTTTAATTTCTTTTTCTGAAAATTAAAGTTGAAAAATCCGAGCCTTTACGCACAGTCCAGGATTTTTTAAATTTCGGGTTTCGGTCCAAACCCGGGACCAAAAACATAGAAAAGAAAAACCTAAGGAGCTACCGGCTACGCCGTCTAATCACCAAAGCCCATTTTAAAACTTTTGCTAAATGGGTCAATTAATTAAATTGATCCAAGCCAACCCCTTTATTCCTTTCAACAGAGCTACAGAGCTCTTCGCTCTCTGTTCATCATTATCATATGATGACAGATCAGAGCATCTACAGCTGGTAGTCTCGCCGAGAGGACACACCGCCATGGCCACACGGAGCTCGCTCGGGAGAAGAAACCCATCTCCGTAAAATACAGCAGCCTCTGCTGTCATGTTGTTCGACTATTTGAGGGGGAAAAATGTATTTTCTTAAAAAAAAAAAGTTGTGGTACAAACGGTCCAAAGGGTCTTTACGGTTCGCGGACCGGAAAACCCGAGACCATATTTATCGGTCCCGATCCGATCCGCGGTCCAAGTTTCCGAAAATTCCGGTCCATTAGATCGGACCGGGACCGGAATGTCCGGTCCGGTCCAGACCGGTTGATCAGCCCTATATAAAATGAGGGTGGGATTTTGACGGCTGTGTTTTTGGGGGCGGCCCGAGGGGGGGGGGGGGGGGAGCGCGGCCCTCTAGAGCAAAAAAAAACATTTTTTTTTTCAATTTTAGATTTACTCTGTAGTATTAGTACGAAAATGTGAAATAAAATACAAAACTTGTGTAGCTTAGTTGGTAAAAGGAGGGAAGGAAATTTGGGTTCCCACGAGGTCATGGGTTCAAATCTCATTTTTCTCCTTTTTGCACTATTTTTTAATTCTACCAAATTTTCTTACTATAAATGTCATATTTAAATCAATTTTATATTTTTCTTTTAATATTTTCATAAGATAATTCATTATTTCACACATATATTTTTAAAAAATCTTCAAATTTTTATTCATATGAATTTTTTTTTTACTATTAATGTCATATCTAACCCACGTTTTATGAGATTTTTTTGTCATACTTTTCAAATTTTTTTCATTTACCAATGACAAATTCTTTAAAAAAATTATAATTTTCTTTCAATATTAAAAAAAATCTTAATCAAGTATACACATATATATAAATTATTAAATTTTTGTATAAATTTTTGTAATAAAATATCATATTTATATACCATAATTTATGGTTTTCTTTCAATATATTTTAAAAAAATTTCCTTTATTATATATACCGAGAAAAATAAAATTTCTCCAACGAAAAATTCCGCTCCCCCTCCAACAATTCCTGCTGCCGCCACTGGTTTTTGTAGTGGTATTGTTGGGATTATTCGATCTCTTTTTGTGTTGATAATTTGTGAATGATACCTAATGTGTGATACCTTTGCTTTTTTGACGACTGTCTTTTGACAAGTCTAGTTTTAAGGAATGATTTTGTGGAAAAGAGCTCATTTAAAGGTGGTTTGATGTGATTTCACCTTGTAACTATAATAATGAGAGGCCCAAGGGAATTAAAGACAAGGCCCAACAGGCCGACAGGGCCCAAATCAATTACACCTTGACAAATGTCGAAACCAACCCAAAGAACTTATCGAGCACAAATAATTCGGAAGAACGCCGGATAATAAGCCCCATATAGCAAAAGATAGCTGACTTACAAAGTTGAGCCTTTTGTGCATTATTTTTGTTTTTTTTTTAACCCGAATTGCCCCTTGGCAACTCCAATTTCTGATATTGACTGTCACTGGTTGGGACTTGGGTCCAATTACAAATTAATAAAGGTAGAAAGAGATTTGGAGAAGAAGATACAGTATTATTTACATTCACTGGAGAAGAAGATACAGTATGATTTAGTGCAACAAATCATAATATGTACAAATGCATAACAAGGATGAACCATTTCAAGGATATTTAAAAAAAAAAAAACACTAGAGGCAGATTACACACGCAGCGTCTAAAATTCCTTGTCCGTGCAGCTCGGAATTTGGAGTGATGCCGTGAACTCCCTCTCCAGCAATATGCACCACCGCAAACAGCAAGGTGGAGATAAACACAAGGAACAAAAAGAAAAGCCAAACAAGGACGCCGAGTTTGGGAAGAACGCCGGCGGTGATGGTGGGGATGATGACAATCACACAGACGGTTCCGATCAGACCTAGTGTAACCGCGGGATCAGGGAAGGTCTTGTGAAGGAAGATCGCATATAAGAGAGAGAGAAACCCAACAAACAGCAACACACTGATGAGGCATAGATGGTATTCAGGAAGGGAGTGGTTGAAATGGATCACAGGAGTAGCCAAAACGCCAGCAAAATCGAGCGCGAGCAGTGATTTTGCAAGGTCGGTGCGGCCGAAGAGCAGCTCCGCGAGAGCTGCCCTGAAGCGGCGGCGCCTTGCGGCACTTCCAATCAGTGCTGAGTTCGCCTCCGCTGCGGAATCATTAGCCATGTTTTACAGGTGAGCAAGGAAATTGGGAGAGAAGAATAGAACGTCCTCCCTTTTATACAAGGCAAGCGCAGTAGCGCGGCTTCTATCCCATTTTAACCCAATTTTTAATTGATAAATCTATTCACGCCGACTACACGAACATTTGGATCTTGTATTCTTGTATATCAACCCTTCTATTCACTATTCCTTTTTCATAAAATATATTATTCAATTTTTAATTAATAAATTTATTCAACTACACAACATTTGATCTTGTATTCTTGTATATCAACCCTTCTATTCACTGTTCCTTTTTCATAAAATATATTATTCAATTTTTAATTAATAAATTTATTCAACTACACAACATTAGGATCTCTTGTATTCTTGTATATCAACCCTCATATTCACTATTCCTTTTTCATAAAATATATTATTCAATTTTTAATTAATAGATTTATTCAACTACGCAACATTTGGATCTTGGGACTGAGATCGGACCGAAATCGGACTGAGATCAGCCCGAAATTTACGGTCTTTGGATCAGACTGGGATGTTATAGTCTTTTTTTTTTTTTTTTTTGAAAACAGGATGTTATAGTCTGATACACTGTCCAAGATATTTTTATTTCCGGGTTTCGGTCCAAATCCTGGACCGGAACCCATATTATTTTAAAAAAAAAAACAGAAAGAAATAAAGAAAACTAAAGAAGAACCATACGCGGCACGCGTTTCACTTCCATTCCATTTCACCAGTAGTGTCTTCTTTCTATGACGTCACCAACCTTCTCTCAATGTTGGTGGCTCTCATTAAGTCACTACCTCTCTCAATTTCAATTTTAGATCTAGGTAAATTTTGACAAACTAATGTTCATTTTAGTATAGATTTAGAGATTGAAGAATCTTGTCCCGATTATAAATCTAGGGTTAAGAAATTTCAATTTGTATTTTGTAATATTTTTAAATTTAGATTTGATTTTAAATGTAAGCGTTACAAACGGTCCAACCAATCTTTCCGAGCCGCGGACCGAAAAACCCGGGATCATATTTCTCGGTCCCGGTCCGATCCGCGGTCCAACTTTTTGAAAATTCCGGTCCACAGGATCGGGCCGGGACCGGAATGTCCGATCCGGTCCAGACCGGAAGCCCAGCCCTACTCCCTGTTGACTATTGGGATCTTGTAACCCTCCCTACCACCCTCCCTGTTGACTATTCCTTTTTCATAAAATATACGGATTACTACTAAAAACATGTTTTTAGCAAAACTCTGCTTTCTTTTTTCATTCATCCCCTCATCGTCTCTACTCATGGTAATTTCTCTGTTGCCTCTGGGCTCTACGAAAAACAAGTTAATCCATGCTCAACATTTTTTTTATATATATATTCTCTTTAGTGGTGCTTACTTGTGTTTATTTCAATTTGTTGTTTGTTCTGAGGTACCTAATTTTATTCTTCGAAGGAAGGGTTAGGGTTTTAATTAAGGATTTCTTGCTCAAATTGTTCCCCCAATTTGAAAATTCAACCTTTGCTGTTGAAACCGAGCATGGAAAGAGATGGATTTGAGAACTTTATTTGTAGATCTAACAAAACCATAACTCGATTTAGTCTCCTGATTGAATATAAGGGGATTTTGTTTTGAGAATTTTTTATTTCATTTTTGGTTCTTGGGTTAACTGTAGATGCCCATGGTGAGATGCAATTGGGGTGGCCTGGTGGGATATGCTAGCTCTCGCCGACGAGAAAGGTCCGGTCGTATGAAGGAGGCAGACAATCACCATATCTTCTTCTAATCTTATATCGGAGTATAATTTTTGGCCTCCAAAATCCAAACTTTATGTTTTTTTCCCCAACGTTTTAAAACTTCACAGGAAGTCAAAAGAGGGGTATTAACAAAAAAAGACTAAAGTTCGAGGGTACCATTAAGAATTTGAAAAACCCTTGGTCACCAACTGGAATATGCAAAACCACGAGGGCACCAAACGGAAAATCCCTAATTCTTTTTAGTTTTTACAAAATAATTATATATTAGCCTGTGATAAAAAACTGGATCGAAATCCCTAATTCTTTTTAGTTTCGGATATTTCGTCTGGTAACCCTGGGGTTTCGAAATGTTTTGCCTCGCGCCCACGAGTTTGAATTTGTCCAATAATTATGTTTTAAATTTATAGGCGGGTGAGTATTGTAATATTAATAATTTTTGTGGAGGCATTTCATAAAAACTAACCTTTTCAACCTTATTCTTGAGCGATACACGAACGAACAGATGGAGACGAACCTCAAGTCGCAATATAGCAGATGAGGGATACGAGCGATTGCAGAGGCAGGGCATGCGGTGGCCGGTGATAACTCCCGAGGGGGTGGCGACTGGTGTCAGAGGGTCGGTGCCGGCGCAGGCGGTGGCCGGAGTTGGGGGTACAGTCGGGTCCGAGCTAAAGCAAGTTTTCTTCTTTCAAAAATTTGGGTAAATTTTTCCCTAAATTTCAAAATCATATCTATCAAATTACTTCTTATTGAGTGGGATTAGTGATCTAGGTGTGAAATCCAACTCAAATCATGGTTTTAAGCTTTCAATTTCGAATCATGAATTTTAGGGTTTGGGTTCTAAAATTTTGGGGGAATTTTTTGGTAGTTGATTTAGGGTGTGAATCATGAATTCTGCCTTTGTGATTTCGATCCAGTTTCAGTACGGTTTGGGATTAATTACTTGTAGTGGAAAAGCCTTGTATGGAATTTTAGGGTAGAGTTTGGGATTATTGCGTTTATGATCGGTGTGAAACAATTTTAGAGTTTGGGTCTTGAAAACATGTCATTCCAGTAGGGTGTGAAAACAATTTTAGGATGTGAAACAATGTTAAGGTTTAGTTGCAAGTTTCTAATGGTCTAAAATGAATGGTTTGGGATAATGTAGAGGAAGATATGGTTTTGCAAAAGCCTTGTACATTGTTGCTGATTTTTTTTACAGGAATCTAGTGATCTAATGAGTGGTCAATCTTCAAGCAATGGAACAAATGAAGTTCGAATGGCAAGGGTTCTATTGTTTACTTCAATCATTTATAATTCTTGAGATGGTCTTATTATGTCCTAACCTTGATAGATATTTTCTTGTCTAACTGTATATAGTAGTCTTGATGAATGATGAAGAACCTAATTCTACTTGGCAACTTAATTGTAGTAAAATTCCTATCATATTTTCTTTCTCTGCCAACTTATTGAATATATAGGATTAAATGATTAATGATAATCTCTTATAAGAATTCTAATGAAATATGGAAAAAAATAAGAAAATATTAAAAAATCCTACAAGTTCCCAGTAGAAGGCACATTGTTGGTTCCTTTCTTGCCAACTCCTTTGTGGGGAGGTTCCTCTTTAGTGGCTTTGGTTCTATTTGCAGTTTCCTGGTAACTCATCTTCATTACTTCTAATCATTCTTAATTAACCTTGATGGATGTTTTATTTGAATTTTGGTACTATCTTGGATTGATTTATAATTCTGATGCCATCAGGATAGGTAACAAGAATTAATGGTTTATAAAGAATATACAAGTTCATACTCTAAATGATATCTGCTTGTGCAACATTCTTACAACTTACAAGGAGTGCAACTCTCTTTTGTTTTTCTATCAACTCTCTTGTTGAATGTTGAACAAGCATTGACCACATTTGTTTAATTAACCTATTAGCTCAAATGGAAGAGCAATGTGTTATTACACATGGTGTGGGTTCGAGTCCCACATAGGTTGATCTGTAAAATTTAAAGTGGTATCCGTTGTCACGACTTTGTTGTCAGCATCATCGTGGCAGTAATATGTCAATCTCTTATTTTTCTTCTTTTGGATTCTTGTCACTTTTTGTAATATGTATATAGCCTACATGGAATTCGAACCCACATCTTGTGCCTAGGCACATTGCTCTACCGGTTGAGCTAATAGGCTAAAAATTTGTAAGAAAAAAATTAAAAACAATAGGCATGTTTATACCTAAACCTACCACAAAGAAGACATGTATAGACATATCTATACAAAACAAATAATCATGACTAATGCTTAAATGAAATGATTTAAGCATCAAACTTTATTTCTGAAAATATTACCTTAAGGTTCGGTATTTGTACAACTTGAAGCACTGTGGTTATCAAGGCAATGCCCTGCAACACAGAAAGAAAAAGTAGTATTATTGTACTATTTAAACAGCAAAACTACACAAGAATGAACAAATTTACTGACAAATTATCCTTACAAGAATATATTGACCTGTCCAGGCATATGGGTGATTACGATAAACTGCCCAAATAGTTGGAAATGCAATGCAAAAGGGAGACATAGCCAAAGTGAGGTAAGATGTTCCCCCCAAGATAGGTAGTCTAACACCTAATTTCACAGCTGATGTGAAAAACCTGAACCACAACATATTTAAGCATTCAATGATACACACAAACTTTTGAGTCACACATATATCATAGCAAGCTAATATTATTATCAATTTATGATGACTCTTTGGCTTTACTAATGGATATCAAGTTCAGAATAAACTTTAGCACCTTTAACAAGTGGAATTTTAGGGATCATAAACATATAACCAGTAAATCCCACCTCTACACAGCCAATTAATAACATAACCACCAGGAGCACCACAAAGGGTTTAGGTATAACTTGAGTCCTAAATCATATGATTATTTGGTTTGTATAGATATCACAAATCATCTCTTCCAGTTAGAACCTTGACAGTTAGTCTTAGCAAAGAATGACAATATATTGAGATATTAATCGAACAAAAATAACTCACAAAAGCACAATTTACTCGGATTCAGCACAACAGAACACACAAAAAAACCTCAAATTTTCGAAAACCTAAATTTTCTAATTCGAAACATTCAACCAACAATCGGCCCCAATTTCATACCCTAGTAGTGGTTAATCTTAATCAATCTTAACACATAAAGAGAAATTTCGATGGGATATTGGAGCTATTCAAAGTGTTTCGACCCAAAACACAAAACTCACCTTTTTCGAAGGTGGACTATGACCCTGCTATTTGCCGCCACCAGTCAGGTCCGTAGGTTGCACCATCGTCCGAAGCCGACGCCACCCACATCGTCGCCGGCATGCAGTCTTGCCTTCTTCTTCAATCTTATTCTTCGCATTTGTCATGTTTTCATCTCTTCGTTTTTCTCACCTTTCACAGATCGCCTGAGAATCGATTCAACAAGTTATAAGAAATTATGATTTATTCCCAAAAAAACCCAATAGTTTTTCAATATTACAAAATATCACCTTATCAGAGATGAAACTCTAATTTCACAACCAAAACAAAAGTTTTGGGCGCGAGGCAAAACATTTCGAAACCACAGGGTTACCAGGCGAAATATCCAAAACCTTTGTTTACCACACGAAATACGCCAAATCTCAGGGTTACCAGGCGAAATATCCGTTTATTATTTAAAATGTGTAAAAAAAATAAAGATGAGAGTCGCCTTTGGATTCTGTTATATAGGACAAGGTGCGGGTTAGTCCCATTTTAACCCAATTTTTAATTTATACACGCGCAGACTAGGGTACGAGTATTCCACTACTTCGGAGTTTTTTTTTAGATGATATCCTCCATTTGGGTCAGTGTGTCACGACCTTAGCGAACCCCTCAAGGATCCCGCTACAAATCGCTAGGCACCCGACGATTCTCCTCGCGAGAAGCGTCCGGGCTTCAGCCTATTCAGTCGATCGGCTCCCCTTGTCCAGGGAGCCTTGGCTTTGCGGAAGCGCTTTAAGATATGTTGGGACCGACTCGGAAGCTCTCGGGAACACACACATAGGTTACCCCCAATCGTATACCTCTATATACAATTAAGAGCCATCAATTACAAGAAAGCTCACCGAACTAAGACTCAGCTCGACGTCGTCCTAGTCGTGTCATGACCACGGACGTCGTCCCAGCCCTAAGCCCGTCAACTCGGCTATAAGCCCGATGACCTGAGCGCTTGGTCTACCTAGTGCTCGACGTCCGACTCCGATGCTCTTGGCCTCGTGCCTTAGCATCCTTGAACCTCGTCGCCACCTCGGCTTCCGACCATGGCGCCCGGCCTCTATCGGCCTCGTCGCCTCGCTGCCCCTCGTAAGCCCTGGATGTATGTGGAATCACTATGGGAAGGCCTTTCCTGCCTATTCCCAATATACTATACAAGTATATATAATGGAAGCCAAGCAACAAGCTCGCTAGGTGTCGACTCCCTACTCGTCCCTCTTGGCAAGCAAGCTCGTGGGTGTCACCTCTCAGATGTGCCTTGCAGCTGCTCCCAATACCATGGTATCATGGTCTCAATACCATGGGCGAATACCATGGGCCGACGTCCCTTTGTTCCTAAGAAAGCCCTCAAGCCATCATGCATGCAGCTGGGTGGCGTCCTCTGGTTGGCTCCTCAAGGTGACGTCTTGGGCGTGTGCCATAGGTGCTTGGGCACAAGCGTCCACCCTCCTAGCACAAGCGTGCACACATCGAGCATAAGCTAGCGCACGCTGGGCACAAGCACGGTGCTCACAAACAAGATGCTCACAAGCACGTTGCTCACAAGCAAGCACCTGCGTGCCTTGCGCCCATTGGCTCGGTCAATGATCCCGACTCAGCCCTTCTCGACTCTCAACCCTCGGATGCGGGCTTGTCTCGCTGGCAGCGACTTGGATCTTGCTAGCAGTGAACCGGATCTCCAACAAGATCTTCGGACAAGCCTTTGCGGATGACTTCGTCTACTCGGCCCAATGCCGAAGTCCTAGATGGGTGCCCCTAAGTCAAGTCATGGAGACCTAACTCAAAGACACAAGTGTGGTCCTCGTCTAGTCCCGAGTCCTCAAGAGTTAGGACGTAATACAGAGTCCCTCCAAAGAATCAATAAAAAAGTGAACTTCCTGTCGCTTTTGCATACCATCCTCTTCCAGTTTAGCCCTCCGATACCCAACTGCCACACCCTCCAACTGGCACTACCCTAAATATTAGGGGTGGAATTGGTACATTACCAATTCATTTTTCCGTTTACTCTGTACCAACGAATTTGAATTGGTAATCGTAAAACTTCTACCATTATCAACCAGTAATTTACCAACTTTCGAGTATTGAGAAAAAAACATGCAAATATAATACAACTTAATTAAAACGTATAAATTATTCCAATGCTTAGGTTTTCGTTCGAACAGACTATATTTGAGGACGAAAGCAACATAAAACTTTAAAGTTATTACAAAGTGTTTAAACACTAAAGCAAAAGCAACAAAGTAGTAGGAAGGTATTATTCCGACTAACGTTATAGGTTTTCATCTTAATCGAGGTCGAGTTAGTATTCCTCCCTTGATTAAAAACATTTTTTGAAGAAAAAAAAAGTTTTTAAAAAAAAAGTTAAAAACTGAAAACAATTACAAAATAAATTAAAAATATAAAAATAAAACTAGATATAATTGGTTTGGTAGGAATTGGTTGATATTACCGTACCAACCAATTTGAAATTGGTTGGTAATCGTAATACCAACTTTTCCATTCTCATTACCGTTACCGTACCAAGTTTTGGAACTTGGTTCGGTATACAGAACCAATTATATTGGTAACCAATATAATTGGTTACCAATTATGTTGGTTCGGTTGGTACATGTTGGTTTGGTTTTCATGGTAATTTTTACCCAGCCTTAGCTCTGTAGAGGATGGACGAGGGAGTATGGGTCGATCCGACGGACCTTGGCCGCGGCGATGGCATGTGCTCAAGGAATCTGGTCAATATCAAAGTGCTTACATGTGCAACTCGGAGCGGACAGGTTGACCATCCATGCGGACAACCCTTTGCGGACGTCAAACTCGTGTTCGCTCAAAGTCTTCACCTGAAGACATATAGAATGCATGGCGTTTTGCCTCATAACGACGTCCACGTGGTTAGTCACAACCTTTTTAGGATTCGAAGTTAGCTTCGACGCTTCACGAACCACCCACCCACGGTATCGAGTATGCTGTCGATCAGGGCGGTTACAGGCAGGTCACGAGGTTCTAGGAATACCGAGTTCAAGCACTCGGCATGGTTTGTGGTAGTGATGTTAAGCCGATTGGCGGGAAAGAAAGCCCGGACCCAGTTGGAGAAACCCACCATCTTAATGTATTCAGCACCAGTGGACGACTTCTCCTTGAAGGCGTCAAAGTGCCCATTGAACTCCGCAATGGTGTACGCCCTTTCCATTAGGAAGAACATGTGTTGCAGCCCACCAACCTTGTGATAAGCCTTCACATTCTGAAAGAGATGGTAAGTGCAGCGGCCATGATTTGCGAAGTCGTAACTCCCTCGAAGTCCCTTGGTGATGCTCATGTGCCTGTCGCTGACCCACACAACATGGGTCTCATCCGGGACGACGCGTTTCATTTGACGGAAAAAAAAACCCAGAAGGCATCATTCTCCCTGTCGACAATGGCAAATGCAACGGGGTATATGTTGTGGTTCGGGTCTTGGGCAGTCGCAAACATCAAGTATCCACGATACTTCCCCTTCAAGAAACTTCCATCCACCGAGAATACCTGCCAATGTCAAGCAGTTGGAATAGGTAGCATGTAATTTGACTATTGGTAGAATCATAGGACGCAGTTGGTAGGATCATAATAGGTAGGATGTACTGTGACTACTGGTAATATGTTTAATGGAAGGATACATGTCGAAAATTGGTAAGATAAACACTACAAAAAAAAAAATGAAATTTGCTTCGGCAAAAAGCCGTGGAAAAAAGCCTTCAAGGGGTGGCAAAAGGCATTTAGCTTCGGCTAAGCTACGGCAATGGAGGGGTGGCGAATTTCGGGGTGGCAAAATTTTGTAGCTTCGGCAAATAGTCGTAGCAAAAAAATTTAGCTACGGCTACGCTACGGTAAGCAACCCCTAAAGAAAGAGACGCTAGATTAGCCACGGCAAGTTGCCGTAGCTAAAATGTGGGTGGAAAATAAAAAAAAAACAGCTTTTTAGCCCCGATTCTTCAGACCCGGGCTAAAAAGTCCAATATTTCTTTAAAAAAAAATACACACAATTTTCATATAATAAAATTTTATTAATTATACAAATACAAAATTTACATTTAATAAAATGTCCAATGAGAGATCTAGAAAATACAAATTATTCAGATATAGAAAATACAAAATTATTAACAAACGTTTTTCCATGCATTGCCACTTTGGAATTAAGTACCATTCACAAGCAATTCTCGGGAATAAATACAGCACCATATTTTTGCCCAAAGAAAAGACAAATTTGAAAGATCTACAATGATCATAACCTCCAAGTGTGATGAAATCTTTAATCTAAAATCAACAAGTGTGATAGGGGATATATTAGCAATTGATTGACCAAGAGTAGATTTTGTATGCTATACCAGTATAGCCTCTATCTCCTCATTGGACTGGGCTGTAAAGATGCCTTCCCAGAAGTGGACAGAGAAGATGATCTAAAAGCAGCCTTCGATATGAATGCCTTTAAAGCATCACCAGCTACTGAAGTCGATGAGTCTGCAAGAAACAAGTACAAATACGCCTGAATTGTAGTACGATTGCTTTGTTCTTCAAAGGGGCAGAAACAGATGAACTCAATAACTGGTAGCAAAAGAAAGATGCATGGAACAATAATAGCGTAGCACAACACAAAGAATTGTTGCTCTTGTTATATAAAAGACGTACAGATGTGTCTAAGTTGCACAAGCTTGGAATAGAAATGGAAACTGATATACTATGGATACATGATAGTTTTGAATCATATTTAGAATTATAAGATGGGATAGGGGAAAAATAAATGAATAAGAATACAAGATATATGGGAAATGCAACTATAGTGAGTTCCAGGGCATGATATATAAGAGTAATCATCTGACAGGGACAAACTGGACAAGGCATTTTAGCTTTGATGGAGCTCTCTTAAGTCTCAAAGTTTCTTTAGCAGAAGAACATTTTATAGGCACAACAAAAACCTAACCGAAAATCTTAAACGAGCCTGATTTTCAAAGACATGTTAGCAAGTAAAGCTATGAATTACAAAACCTAACCTTCAAAACTTTATTGGGCCTCATTTTCAAAAGCATGCTAATAAGTTACATGCCAACGTCCCAACTTCTAACCAAGAAAATTCACATTTCATGTTTTTAAATTCGTAACAGAATATAAAAACATGCTCTAGCCAGTTAAAAGTTTTGCACAGGTAATTGTGAGGTGGGTTGTTTATTTCTCAGTAAAAAATCCATACCTTATGTCTGATTGTCAATTTTCAATCATAGTACAGATTCAATTGAAATGTACTGAGATTAGATCACAATCCTCAATTCCTCCAAATCTCATCATAATCATACACAGTAAAGAGCATAAAGCAACCTTTCCTCAAGGCAACTAAATAAATAACATGGAGAACTAAACAAAATGCAATGATTCTCAACAATATGGGCAAACATATCATTCTCCCGAGGTCCCCACCTCACTTGCATCATAAAAAATCAGCAAAAAATGACTAGATGATCTTAAAGTACAATAGCTGCAGATATATTCAGATTGCAAGTAAGGTAACTTATAATGTTTAAAATTGAATCTGTCTGCACATTTTGCATGGAAATAGAACTAGATCTAGTAGGGAAGTATTCATTTACCTCCTATATCGACTGAAGAGATCTTCTAAATCACGAGATCGGGTTCGTGAAGACAAGTGACCAACGTAAAGACGTGTACTGTAGCGGTCTTTGTATCGAGACATGATACCTGCAAAGACAAAACAAACATTAGAGGGAATTCCAAACAAAGATTACATCCTTGAAATAACAAGCATTTTTAAGTCTGAATAGCCATGTTGCATGAATACGTATAGAGAAAAGGATACAGTACAGGCACAAGGAAACAACAACAGCGACCCGGCGAATCCTGCATAAGAGCAGCGACAAAGTGGCGATAAAAAGACATAGGATACAATTGTTAGGGAAATGACAACATAACTAGTATGATGTTCTATTGATTTAAATGATATAAGATACAGGAAAGCCATTACGATACCAAATAACATAAGCACACTAAAAACATCAGCTAGTTGGACAAATAAGCTATCATCCCATTGAGGAACTTGAGTAGCAAATATTTGAGGAGCCAAAGAAAGTGTAAGCTCATTTCCATTCTTTCACACACCACTTATTGAATTTATTTAGCAACAAAGCTCAAACACACTAACAAAGTAACAAATGCAAGCAACTTGAACATTATTTCATTCTAAAGGAATGTCTAGGACCAAACTCAACCTATTTTAGAACCAATTTAGAGCATGTGTCAGTTTTTAGGTTCATTGATTTTCAAAGCTTTAAAAACATCACATAAAAACCAGCACCATGGATCAATTTACCAATCAATTTGAATTTGAAAATTCCAACACCCAACCTGAATTTAAATATCGAGCAAACTTGCCATTCACATTGGCTTGCTACCATAGGACTCATCTACACCCAACCTGAATTGACATGGACAACATCGTAAATGTTCGGCTGCTGCTCAATTTGCACAAAAGCTTCAGAAATCGCGGCATCCCTGAAAAAGAAACTGAAATCCCAGATCAAGCCGTGCAACCAATTCAATTTAAATGTGCGATTAAAAAATTTGGAAACCTAACAACCACTTCGAAAACTAAAAAATTGAAACCTAGATCTAGCTCATTCTAGACCTAGAACAACAACTTCTTTTTTTCTTTTTAAAGATTTATCATATACTAAAAGAACAACAACTTCTTATTGAAACGAAACTCGCAGAGCAGCAACTTCAGCAGGTGTAAACAAAAATCACAGATTTCAATTAAAAAAAAGGGAACAAAGAAGAAACTTGAACAAAATTCACAGATTTCAGCAGCAGCAACATATTGGAGTTCCCAATCTATGGAGGAATCATCAAAGGTATGGACTCAAGTAAAGCACAATCGTGAGCCTCAAACCCCCAATATACTTCAGAACCCTAAATAACCACAATTAGAAGGATTGGAACCAATCCTGAATACTCCATACAAGGTAGCAAAAACAAGAGTCATGAGAAAAAGGAGAGTGCATTGCCAAAGTCTAACAGGGAATCGAAAAGGCATTGGAATCGAAAAAAAAGAAACATTAGGGATCCTAATATCATTAAATCAAACGAAAGAAAATGGAGAAATAGGAGACGAGACTTATAGTTCTGAGATCGAGGCAGCAAGACCAAATCACAGCAAAACCCTAGATCTACAAGCTGCCCTAATCCCGAAATCGAAATATCCCAGCCCTAGATCTAAACAAATCATAAAGAAGAAGAGCTAGAAGAGGAGAAGAGAGGAGCTAACCTGTGAAATAATAGAACTACACAAATCATATTAGATTTGTTTATTGCAATCGATTCGGACATGAGAGGAGGAGATGATGTTGTCTACAACTGCCGCCGGTGGCCCAAGTACAGATTCGAGAGCGCGTATAAAATTCAGGGCTTTGTGAAGGTTAGGGGTAAGAGATGAGAGAGCTACAGTAGAGATTCAGGATGAAGCGGAGAACTAGAGATTGTGGTGTTAGAGATGGAGATTTGCGAAGACATAGGAAGAAGAAGGAAGAACGAGCTAAGAGAGGAGCGGCGCACTGAATAGTGGAGGACTTCGAAGAAGTGAGAGCAGGCTCTCGTGTATTAGGGCTCAATTCATGTATTTATTTTATATATTTTTATTTATTAAAGAAATCAGCGACGACAACTCTGTGAGGGTTGCAAAATGCCGTGTCAAATTGATTTTTTTTATTGTAGCGTAGGTACGGCAACCCTTAGCCGAAGCTACCATCGGTGGCAAAAAGTATCAATTGATACGGGAAGCCCCTGCCGAAGCTAGGTAGCGTGGCAAATTTCATTATTTTTTGTAGTGAAAATGTGTCATTCGGTAGGATAATAAAGTTACGAGGGCGTACCTGTAGCAGGTGTGGGATGGATGTCCGCCAAACGCCCAAACCCCTAAGCTAACGAACGCATACTTGAATTGCTGGTTATCATCACGTACTAATGTGGTTATGGTCCCGGGGTTTGCTTGCTCAAGCATGTAAAGGTATGAGGTCATACGATCGTAGCTCTCTTCGTAGGTCCCGTACAAGCCGTTCCTTGCGGATCCCTTCGTCCTACGTGCCTTCCAGTAGCTGCAGTCCACACCCAATCGAGACTTCATCACTGTCCTGATCTGACGGGGAAGCAGCTCCTTTCCTGATCCACCAAAATTGCGAAGATGCGATCAACGAGTTACATGTGTATCCACCAAGAATTGGTACATAGACGGAGAACAAGACGGCGGTTAAGGAACTTACTCGGACACCAAACTCTGCCCCATCATCCTGTAATTGGCGTTGCACTGGTAGTTGCTCATGGCACTTACCTTGCAAGTGTGGGCATCCATGAGCTTACGAATCATCCACTTCTTAGTTTGCCGATACATTGAGGCACGATAGTACCATGAGCAGTTCAGTTCGGGGCATACAACCACATACGTCATTGTTGTCGATCGCTTCACTTGGGTTGTGAAGCACTCGCGCAAAACTTCCCACTTCACTCTGGACTGAATGGCAGCCTTTGTATCGAACATCTCCCCCTCACGAAACTCCTTCATACTCTCCCGAGGGTCTCCGAGTAGAGGAATGAACCGATCCACGTTCTCTTCCACTTGCTCCACGTCGACAAAGGTTGTTTGTGTCCTTGGTACGATCGCTCTATATCCCTCAGCGCTGCCTCAGCCTCCTCATCCCACGAGTCAGATGGCTCGTTCGGCCTCCCTCTCTCCTCCACTTTCACGGGGAAACCACCCGCGATAATGTCATCGTCGGAGCTTCCTACGTCTATTATGTCTTCCAATCTGTGTGTGTGTGTGGAGGGTGGGGGGGGGGGGGGGGTAGGACGTCCACATCGTCGTCGCTTTTGACGATCACCACTTGCTTTCCACGTTGGATGGCATCAGACCTGCTCACGTCGCCACCCTCCTCTAGGGCATCATTTTTGTCAAGCTTTCCCACTGCATCACTCTTTCCTACGATTACGTTGTAATCCATCCTTCCAAATTCCTCAGTCTGTCCTACCAATATGTTTTCATCCATCCTACCAATACCAGATTGTATACCACTCCCAGCAAGCACCCACTGCATCCCACTCACGATGTCATTTGCAGTCCTATAGCAGTCTCCCTCCCCTGCTACACATTCAGCACACAGGCAGAGCCCTACAATGTCACTGCTAAGGTCATCCAACACCCCTTTCTCATCGATCGATCCTCGCACCTTCTCATCGGCCCCTCCGCCTCCATCAAGACCATCATCCAAGTCTTCGTGCGTGCTGGGAGGTCCGGTTACGAGTATTTCCCCTGGGGTGGGAGACGAGAGGTCGTCAGCCCCTTCGGAGTTTTCCGACTGATGTTCATTGGAGGGAGTGGAAGGGTTTGTCATTTTCATCCGTAAGGTGACGTGCAGTGTGATTGGCCAAGCTCGTGCACCGGATTCAGTGTTGTAGAACTTGTAGACTTCTAGGTGATCATCGTCGTCCCGGACCCGAATCGGAGTGGCCCGCCCCATCGAATGAGGGAGGTAGGTGAGCTCAATGTTGTATAAGGCCATGTCCACGTCGAATTTGGAAACTATCTTCTCCTTCAGTTGGTCGTAGCAAATATTCTGTGGCACCACCATAACTGCAGTACGTGCCTCTACCTTGAACACCAAGCTCCTACTCCTAGGAGCCCACCAATCGCCGAACACGACATTCATACATACCCTATCACCTGGGGTACGCCACGGGAACAGAGAATCAGCCTGGAGGGTAGTTTTGATATAGGAAAGAGAAACAACTACAAAGGAAATGTACAAGATGACTTACCAATTGCTGCCACTGCCACCAACAAACTTCTTGCACTTTTCCAGGAATGGTAAGACAGTTGAACACTATTGACAGGCCAGAATTGTACTATTGGTAGGATGAGTACTGTATTGTTTCCTTGGATGCATGTGTGGCTTTTCCCCCGTCATTTCCACTTATCTCCTGCTCTGCCTCACTTTTTGCAGGGCATGTTGTGGTGTTTCAAATCCTCCTCTCAAGCTTATATATGTGTGTGTGTGTGTGTGTGTGTGTGTGTTTGGGGAACACTCATTAATGCATTGATTGCATTTTCCCCTCATAAATGCTCCCCCTATCCCCGAATGAAGAACCAATTTTGGCGCCAAAATGACACTGACAGCCCGTCAAAACAGATACTGTCAATCCCCTCCAAATTATCTCCAAAATCTCTATGTTTGGTAAGACATGTTTAGCCTATTGGTAAGACAAATGTCTTCTCTTCGTAAGACAAATGTATTTTATTGGTAAGACGAGAAGTGTTCAGTTTCCTGAAATGAACGGGATGCTTTTGCCCTCACCTTTCCACTCGTCCCCTATGTTGCCTCTCTTTTTGCAGAGCATTTAATGAGGATTGACACTCATCAATCAAACTTACTTATGTGTTGATTGACACCCTTAACTCCAATCATTTCCCCTCATAAATGCTCCCCTCTATCTCTCTTGAGGTTCCCTTTTTTTGCCGCCATTTCCCCAATTCCCCTGACATGAACAGTTCCTCCCCACTCCAAATCTCCCTCTCCCATAGATGATGCTACAGTGTCGGCCCTCCCCTTCACCTGCTACTTCCCCATCCGGTTGCTCCCTTTTTTTGCAAAACTAGACCACATTCCACCCATAGCAAATTTCCTATGTACTAGTCTAATTTTGCAAAGTTTTTTTTTATCTAGTTTTGCAAATTGGCCTTTTGGGAGTTCAAGCATGCCGGATCTCGTACTCCCCTTCGGTGTTTTTTTTGGTACAACACAAAATTATTCGGGTATAAATAAACATTGAAAAAAAATTAAAAAATATTTTTAGATTCTATAACTTTATACTGGTATGTTTATAAAATTTTATTATAAAATTCATGTTTTAAAAAATAATAAAAATTATTGCCTAAAATAATTGATATTTTAATTATCTATATTTTTAAAACATTAATTTTCATAATAAAAATTTATAAACATATCAATATAAGGGTATAGAATCTAAAAATATTTTTTAGAATTTTTTTAATGTTTATTTATAAGCAAAATAATTTTGTGATGCACCGTGGGGTGCATCAAGTAGTGCAATGGATCCGGACTGGAGTTCAAGGACAAGAATGAGGATGAGAGTATCTTGGTGTAAATTTGAGAGTTACCGCTTACCAAGGGTATATATGAGGGAAGTTGATTTGTTAATAGAGTATGTTTAAGGGGTGATTTTTTGCATTATTGGTTTTAAAGGATGATTTTGTGGAAAAGAGCTCATTTAAAGGGTGGTTTGATGTAATTTCACCTTATACCTAAAACATAGCGGCTTTAGACAAGATGTCGAAATGACTATTGTCAAGACAATTTCACCTAAATTGCACACACGACCTTTTTATTTTTTCCAAACAGATTGCAAATAGGTCCAAAACTCTCTTTGACACACATTTGGAACAATTAATTCACCAATTTCACTTATTGAAAACTTTAATTTGATAGCCTAATCGAGTAATCGACAATCCTTTTTTGATCAAGAATCGACAATCCTTTAAAACTCAACCGATTGATCATGTCCAATTAGCAAAGTTCTAATTAGGTATTCAATGTCTCTGATGTCTAAATCGACAATGAATAATTATCAATTATATTGACAGTGAGAGCGAAAAGCGTTTGACGAATTTCATCAAACCCTAATCCGCTTTTTTGTCTTTCTTCCGAAACCCTATTCATTCCACCGTCCGAGCGTTGACACAGGATGACGCCATCGGAATCCTGGGATGCTGCCGCCACCGCACTATAGCCTGCTATCGTGCTACAGTACCCCCAATTCCTTAATTCCTTAATTAGGGGATTCGAACCTGCCGTCACCGCACTATAGACTGCTACGGTAGTGCTAGTTATTGCCGAGGAGATCAAGCGCCCCCCCCCCCCCCCCCCACCACCACCACCACCACCACATTCTTTAATTAGGGAATTTGAATTGGATTAGTGCCTTGGATTGGAGTTTACGTGATCTTGAAATACCGTATCAACTTCCACCAGTTTAGTTTTGTAGTTGACTGAACCAATTTAATTCGTTGTATTTTGGGTGAGGAACGGAAACGAATTAGGGTTTTAACGGAATTCTTCAAATGAGAACAAATTCCAACCTTCAATCAATTTCAGTGAGAACCTTTAATTGAAGGATTCGATTATTCAACAGTGGAGGAGTTTGTATGCTCTCAAAGCGATCTATTTTTTCTTCCACCAATTTCCTGTCGTAGTGGAGATGAGATGGACTTGTGTGCAATTTAGTTGAAATTGTCTTGACAATAGTCGTTTCGAGATCTTATCTAAATCCTCACTCAAACTAAAATAATTAGAGCCCAAATGGAACTAAAGAGAAGGCCCAACAGGCCGACAGGGCCCAAATCAATTACACCGAGACAAATGTCGAAACCAACCCAAAGAACTTAGCGAGCACAAACAATTCGGAAGAATGCCGGATAATAAACCCCATATAGCAAAAGATAGCTGACTTACAAAGTTGAGCCTTTTGTGCATCATTTTTGTTTTTTTCTAGTGCTCGTTTGGTTAATAATTAAAAAATCCAAGAAGTGAAAATCTTTGGAAGTAGGGGAAAAATACGTGTTTTATTGATAATTTTTAAATCGAAAAATCCAAGAATTCTGCTTCTCAGTTAAATTCCTCTAGTTTGAAGGAAGTTGTCTTACCTAATTCCTTAAGTAAGTTCAATTCCACCCTTTTTGATTTGAAAATTTTCAATTCCTTTATTTAATGACTTAGAATAAAAAAATTATTTAAACGTATTTTCAGAATTGTTATGAAGTAAATTCCTGAAATTTCAATTCTCATGTCAAACCAAACGAGCACTTAAACCCAAATTGCCCCTTGGCAACTCCAGTTTTTGATTTTGACTGTCACTGGATGGATCCAATTACAAAATAATAAAGGCAGAAAGAGATTTGGAGAAGAAGATACAGTATTATTTACATTCACTGGAGAAGAAGATACAGTGTGATTTAGTGCAACAAATCATAATATATACAAATGCATAACAAGGATGAACCATTTCATGGATATCCAAAATAAAAAATCTAGACCCAGATTACGCGCGCAGCGTCTGAAATTCCTTGTCCGGGCAGCTACGAATTTGGAGCGATACTGAGAACACCCTCTCCAGCAATATGCACCACCACAAGCAACAAGGTGGAGATAAACACAAGGAACAAAAAGAAAAGCCATACAAGGATACCGAGTTTGGGAAGAACGCCGGCGGTGATGGTGGAGATGATGGCAATCAAACATGCGGTTCCTATCAGACCTAGGGTAACCGCTGGATCAGGGAAGGTCTTGTGAAGGAAGATTGCATATAACAGAGAGAAAAACCCAACAAACAGTAACACGCTGATGACGAATAGGTGGTATTCAGGAAGGGAGTGGTTGTAGTAGATCACCGGAGTGGCCAAAACGCCTGCGAAATCGAGCGCCAGCAGCGATTTTGCAAGGTCGGTGCGGCCGAAGAGCAGGTCCACCACAGCTGCCTTGAAGCAGCGCCTTGCGACACTTCCAATATGCAGGGATGAGTTCGCCATGTTTCTTTTGATTTTAGTAAATAGATGATGTGTCACATTTGTCGTCATCACGCCCTTATAAGGACAATAGGACGCCCGTTGGACGTCTTCATTCCCACTTTAACCCAATTTTTAATTAATAAATTTATTCATGCAGACTGCTCCCGATTTTCAGACCTCCGCCATGTGGCGTGTTACTATTAGACTGCTCTACAGGCTGGTCACACGGGCTATACTTTTCAGACCATGAGCAACGCAGCGCCGCACGGATCAAATTGAGTGGCCACATCAGCAAAAAAGGAGAGAGTGTGTTTTGATTCAGGGGAGAAGGAGCAACTGCAGGCGTTGACCCATCCCGATTTTCTTTTCTTTTTTCTTTTTTGTTGGCCAATAGTAACACGCCACATGGCAGAGGTTTTAATTAAATTAAAACGCCCCATTTATTTGTTAAATAAATTTCTTTTTTTACAAAAAAAAATTATTTTTGAATATGATTTATTTTTATCTATTCAATGACACCCATTTTGCATATATTTGGGAAAAAAAAATTTCGCTAAGTTTCACATGTGTTAAAGATTTATAGACCCGAACGGTATTAACTTATTAATTCAACATAAAAGGACATGTTTATCAGTTACTATTCAAGATACTAAAATTACTACTTTTTTATTCATCTTTCTCCGCCACATCAGCATAGCATTCCTTTCTCACTTTTTCCAGTTTAACAATAGCATCCCACAATCCATCTTTTTTTACCAATTCAATTTACGAATATACCCTTCTATAACAATTATTTCCAACATGTTTATAATCTGATTATAATATTATATTATATTATAATAAGCAATCGGACACCGAATGACCAAGATCCAATTTACCGAGCAAAATTACATTATAATTATATCAAAATAAATTATTATTTTCAAATTACGTCGAAACATATTCAAATTTGATCTCTATGTGTAGAGAAAAATGAATCTAGCATTATGGTAATTTTTAATTTTATTTTTTTTTACATTTTACATACCGAAATTAGCATTATTTAAATTTAATTACAATCGGTCAGACCTCATCTGGGCCGTCCGTTCCTTTCAATCGCAGCCGTCCGTGCATCCTCCTGTGGTGTCGCGACACGTGTCCTCTCCCTCTGCAGCATTGTGTCAGTCGTGGCCACACATGTGTTGACACATGTCCTCCCCCTCTGTTAATTTCCGAAACCAAAAAAAAAAAAAACTGACAGGGGTATTAATTACTCCCATTGGCATCGATGCTAATTAAGCATCTCACAAGCATCCGAAAACCCTTTTCCTCAATATTTTATATTTTTTTTAACCTTTAGCATCCTAAACAGTGAACCGATAAAATTGCTCTAAACTTAAACCATAAAAATATTTCTATTTTTTTTTAAAACGTATTGGGTAACATATAGTTAACCTTATTTTTTTGTTTTCTTGTTTTTTCAATTTATCAATTTAATAAAATATTTCTAAATTTAATTGTGTGCCTTTTTTATTTTAATGATACGTATTAATATTAATATTAATATTAATAATATCATTAACAAAAAATTTAAGTAAAATAAATCAACATTTAGCTTAATAAATATAAAAAAAATGTAAAGTTAGTTTTGATTCGCGCGACTCTTTGTTGTGGATGAAAAATGTAATAAGCTGAAAAGTTAGTGGAAAGCTGACGTGGCAAGAATAGTTGCTGATGTGGTTGAATTGAGTTTTGATTCGTGTGACTCTTTGTTGCTGATGGTCTAATGCAACATCCCCCACCTACCAATCGTTTAGTAGCAAACTTGTCCATCGGATCCCTTTTAACCCAATTTGTAATCAACAGATTTGTTTCAGTCGTAAGTTGTAAGGCATATTCCTAAAGATTATAGCATATTCCCAAACCACACCAACAACATAAACATATCCTCGTTCCTTACCAACAAAAAAAAACACATAAAACATATCCCCATAGTTGTTTATTTTATTTTGTGTGAAAGGCTACGTCATCTTACATTCTTACTCCCTTCTTTTTCTTGGTTTAGGGTGAAAGGCTACGTCATCTTACATTCTTACTCCCTTCTTTTTCTTGGTTTAGGATGTATATGATTTATAACGCACATTGTACACAATTGTAAGCCCTTGATCGAATAGAGATAGATGGATGAAATTAAAATTTTTTTTTAATTAAAATCAGGTGGGTCCCACACACAAGGTGGAAATCGTCCGAACTCTCCCTCCCTAGCGCGTGAGATTAAAAGGGGGTTATGCACGCTGGTTTCTAGTAATTAGGGTTGTGGACATGGAGAGAAGCGAGAGCTCGCTGATGGGAGAAGATCGAGAGTAGATGAAGAGGGCGATTGGGTAGACGGATGAGCATCTCAACATCATCCGTCACCGGCGGCAATTGCGAGGCTACAGAGCCATCAATGTATGTTTTCTCCTTCTTCCTCTTCTCCCATGGCGACTCGCCTCCCTTCTTCTCAAGGCGGAGGCTTCTGTGAGCGTATTTGCCGGCGGCCGCTTGCTCAATACATCTGGCGCACAGACCCTCTGGCCCACAGATCGCCGACGACCACCATGTCGTCCTCGCCATCAGATCTCCAGCGTCCTCTCCTCACAGCCGAAGCCCTGTTCTCCCTCGCGCAGGCTACTCTTGCTGTCAACAAAACTCTTTGCCGCCCCATGTTCCACGGCCCTCGCTTTGCTCCAATCCAACTCCAGGGGGCTACGATCAGGGCTAATCAATCCAGGCGGCTGTGATCAGGCGTAATCGGGGTAGTCAGATATGAAGGTGAGTGTGTGATCAGGGGTTGCGCAGGCTTCTGGGGATGCAAGACTGTATAGTAATGGGGGTAATCGTTGCACTACCCCAATTTGTGTTGAATTTGATTAGCAATTTGTGTGATTTCGAAGCTTCAATTTGTGTGATTTGCCCCAATTTGTGTGATTTTGAAGGAGTGGTGATTTCCAACTTTGAAATATTATTCAACTAATTTGGTCATTATTCTTTTCTGTTTTAAAAATTATTCATTACTTTTTGGTAGATTATTCGAAAATACAAGGATATTTTTTTTTAGTTTGATATATATAAAGATTTTTCTCGCCATTGATGCAATATTCGGTGTTGGAATTCAGGTCTAGAAAAGAGTCTCTAATCGGTGAATATCTGAAGATTATTCACAACAGTTGTCATTTTTTGTAAGGAAATATGATATGGTGAATTTTATTCGTTACCCATGAAACATTATTCGGTGAATTTGTAAGGATTATTCGTCGGAATACAAGGATTATTCGGTGAATTTCAAATGATTATTCGTTTATAGAAGACATTTTTTTTTAAATCGCAACCTATCAACTATGAGATGTCAATGTGAAACAAATGTGAAACATTTTCGGTGAAATATAAAACATTATTTGGTAGCATGTAACAAAAAAAACCATTATTCAATAGGATGTAACAAATTATTGAGTTGAATTGGTAAATTTTTATATTAACTGGATGGAAAAAAAGATAACATAATATTAGTCGGTAGGATGTCAAACATTATTCGGTTAAATTGATAAATTTAAAAAACAAACGAAACTTACAACAACAAAAACAAAAAAGGAAAAATAAGAAGAAAGAATTGGTTCAAAAACAAACGAAAAATACTTTTAAAAAAAAGATGAAGAAGAAGCGTTCATAAAAGAGAGAGAATAAGATCAAATTTTACCTAAAATGCTCTCAATAGAGCCTCGCCCTGCCGCCGCTGCCCCCTCCTCTTTTGCCTTCCATGGCTTCTCCTCTTCAAGTTCCTTTTACAGGCTCTATCTCCTCATCCATCTTTTCAACCCGTCCTTCTATCCTCCTATAGCTCTCGGATTCCTGCCGCCGCTCATGGCCTACTGCTTATCCGGTGACATTGTTGGAAGTCTGGTGCTTCCGCCGCCACTGAGGACACCTCCATGCTCACCCTCACCAGGTATCTCCTCCATCGGTTTCGTTGCCTCTTTCCGCCACCACCTCCTTGATCACCGTCTCTCCGGCTTCACTGGTCGACCAGGCTGCCCGCCTGCTTGCGCCGTCGTCACCCTCGGTTCCGCCAAGCATCCTCTGCACACCACCGCTTCTCCCCGACCTCTCTCCTCTACAAGTTTCGAGGGTCTGACGCCTCTTTCCTTCCCCGGATTGTGCTGGTTCGTTGCCGGTTCTCCTATGCCCGCCCTCGGGTCCGCCTTCCCTAGGGCTCCCGTAGCCTCCGAGTGAGAGAAGCTAGATCACTCCTCCCCGAGTGGTATACCAAACATCTGATTTGGTTCCCCCCCCCCCCCCCCAAAAAAAAGGAAATAAAAAATTAGAAGGCTTGTGTGCCTTAGTTCATTTTCTATCTGTTTTCTGACTTTTAGTCTGTTTATTGTTGTCTTTATTTATTCCGATCCCGTCTCATACGTTTCCTCTATTTTGGTTTCCCTTGTGGTAGCCTTTACGATCTTTGTTATCGTACTTGAGAGTGTGAGATGGGTTTTTGGGATTTGTTTGGACAATGCTATGGCTTGAGTTTTGGTTTGCGGATTTGTGTACTTTGCTTTTCTTGCTGTGTTACAGGTTTCATGTGAACGGTGACTGGTTTGTCGAGCTTGTAGACGTCGAGGAAATGCGATGATGTCTGTTGATTTTATATAGAATCCATGTTGAGGTGTGAGCTAGTGATCCCCAGAGTTCTCTGTGTGCGTCTTCCGTTTTGCTGGACGGTCGACGTTGGTTTTGCTAGCTTGTTTATATTGTTGATGGCTTGTACTTTATTTTTGCTCTTTCAATTCCGTCATTTTCTTCTTATAATTTCCTTTTAGTCATTTGCTTCTATTATTTGCTTCAGGTTGTACATGATGGTTAGTCCATCTCCCGGCTTGCCTGGGCTCTCAGTTTCTCTAGGCATATTTAGAGAATCGAATTTCTTACCTTATATATTCAGAGAGAGAGAGAGAGAATGGGGTGAATGGTGATACACGCACCAAATGAAATGGGAAGGGAGAGTGGTGGTTTTTAGCATGTGGGCCCACAATTTAAATTGTAAAAAAAAAAATCTCTTTTAATCTTGGCCTTCCAATTCTTTCCCATCAATGACCCATAGTTGTGGACCAGGGTCAATTTAACTTGTTTTCGAAACGCTCTCTTTGAGCAAAAACCCAAAACCCAAAAACCAAAACGAATCCTATCACCACCCATATTCAGATTATTCTACTCAACACCACCACCCCACCCCTACAGGTCCACTTACACCGCAGCAGCGCCGCCACCGCGGCCACCAACACCACCGCCGCCGCCACCGCGTCCACCACCACCACCGCCGCCGCCACCGCGGCCACCACCACCACCAACCAACAATAACAACAATTGGGGACCAATCGAGAGTTAATCTCTCAACCCCAAATCAAAAACTAATTTTAATAACAACAATTGGGGACCAATCGAGAGTTAATCTCTCAACCCCAAATCAAAAACTAAATTTTGGACAACCTCACAATCATCAACCATGGAGAACAAAGGGGTAACCCCCCAAAAACATCAAAAACCCCAAGATCCCCAAACTTTCCCAATTTATCTCACAACCCTAACCCTTAACCAAAATATACTAGAGATCTGATTTCAGCAACAAAGAAGACGAAGATCCACCGACCTGTTGCTTCTATGAGAAATCGTTTCTCTTTGTGGGCGACAGGCCTCATCAACTTAAATCGGAGTCGCGGGGTGACGGGTTGGGGATTTCTTTCCTCTGTTTGTTTCCTTCTCTTCTCTATCTTCATCTATTAATTCCATGGGAGTTTCTTCTTCCCTTCCAAACAACTAATTGAACAAAGATCTTGAGCAGATCATCCCAAACGAAGCTCTTGAACAAAACAATCGTGGGTAACCCCCGACAATCTTGAACAAATTGTGGGTAACCCCAAACAAATCTCTTGAACAGATTATGAGGAAACCTCCCAATTAGTGATTTAAACCGTCTTTTTGTGGTTCGGGTGGTGGTGGACTTCTAGTGGTCCGCCTTTGACTCAGTGGTCTTCCATCGCCGTCCGCCGTCCTCCGTCTGGCATCAATTGAAGCATCCCTCTAACTGCGTTCTTTCTACGCGGTAGACAAATTAACCAAATTAAAAACAAAATAATAAAAAAAATCAAGCCTTGATGACCAAGACAATTAACAAGCAGGCCCGGCCCAGAGGCAAGGACAGGCTGGGCGCTTGCCCAGGGCCCAAAAAAATTAGGGGCCTAATAATATAATCCGGTATATATACATGTATATATAATTAATAGGCCCAATCCAACAAATATCCAGCCCAAACAAATACCCAAGGCTGAATACACGGGAAAGTAAAAAAAATAATTTAATTAAACTAGTTAATTATAGCCTTTACTGTACATTGAAAGGGGTGAAAGTGTGGATTGAAACGAAACGTCGAAACTGGAAACCTAATTGCAGAGTAGCCAGAGGCGGCCTTGTTATTCTCTTCACACCAAATTAGGGATTTAGGGAATCATAACTCGTAAGAGGCGAAATCGATCGGGCATTCAAGGCGGAGAGATGAGCGAGCCTTGTGAATCTCAACGGCTTCAAAGCTCTCGGCTATATAGCACAACAATGGCAACCAGCACTTCCAACCTCTTCTCCTATTCCGTTGGATTTCGTCGGTAAGATGTTGATTCGATTCAATTCAGTTGGATTCATTTATCTTAATTAGTTGTATAAATACAATCCATTCTTATTTTGATTTTGGAATTCCTTTTTCTATGCAGAATTGCAGAAGATGGATTTCCTTTGGATTTCAACAATGAATTTTTAAGTGCTTGCAGTTTGTGTCGAATTGCTCTCGGATGGTGTCTATTACCGATTACTCAACCATTCAGGTGGTCTTGTTCCATTATTCTACTGTTGTATTATTGTTGTAGATGTTCTTACAATGTTGCTTCAAAAACATTTATACTTTATACTACAGTATTTGATAATTTTGCATCAAAAAATGCCTGAAGAAATAACTTAACATGATGTTTGTGTATTGGGGTAGGTAGTCAACAATGTCGGGGATGAAAAAAAAGGTGATGCTCGTGTTGCTGTTGAAGACTATTGATGTACTGTGTTGGGTTTCATTGCTGCCCAGATCCAGGTTTTTGTTACTGTTGAAGACTTCTGATGCGTTGTTCGCGAAGTCTTTATTGCATTTATAGTGTCAAAACTTAGCTCATCTATTAATGTAGTGATAAACCAAATATATTTTGAGATATTCATATTTTACTTTAGAATTATATGGATTTTAAGTTATTTAAATGTGTTATTGATAGTTCAAAATTTCACGTTGTTAGGGCCCTTTTTTTTCTTTTGCTCTGGGCCTCTATTACATATTTACATTAGGATCGGCCCTGTTAACAAGACCCGTACACTTCTTCATGGCCTTCTTCGGCCTACCTTTGGCTTGATGGTTGTTGGCTCACTAGTCCGCCGCCGGTCCCCTTACCCCCACTCCTACATCGCCTCCAGCCTGGCCTTCTTCGTCTCCGATCATCCTTTTTGCTCGGTCGGTGTGCTGGGCGTTGCATATTCGCCGGTTGAATCCCTATCCGCTCACCGCTGGGCGTTGCCTTGTTTCCTCAATCCCCATCCCTTGTTCCTTGGGCCCCAAGTACCAATTACTCGGGCCCAAGTTCGGGCCCCTTTGGGCCTAAGGTGATGGGTTTGGGTGAATAGTATAATTAAAAAAAAACACCATATCCTTAATTTTAATCTCAAACCTCATGGATTTTAAATATTTAATTGCTTTCGAAAACACCAAAATCAACAAACTTTATCATATATATATTTATATAGGATAAAGTTTTTACCGACTTAAGCCTTGCTTCTGGCTTACTTGCTTTTAATCCAACTACCCGTTTCACTTGATCTTGGTTTTAGTTGTCCTTCTGAGTGAAGTCGTTTCTTAGGTGCGACTAAGTTTAGTTTCGGATGAAGTTGCAGTCTCAGGTGCCTTGTTGTTCGAGTTGACTGTGGCAGTGTTCGTGATCCTCGAAGATCTCTCATCCAGGTGAATGGAACGTCGTTGATCAACACTTCCCCAGGAGACGCCTTTTCCGCTGATGGGTTTCTGCCTCTGTCTCCCCGGGGTCGAGACGTCGTGTCTGTCCTTCGACTTTTCCATGTTCTCGGCATTCGCAGTCTTCACTTGGTGTACTTCGGTGGTCTCTCTACTAGTCTTCTTTACTGAGATCTTTTGTATTCAGATTTTTCTTTTGTATTTTGTTTTTCTAGTTGTATCGATCATGATGGTTAGTCCGTCTGCCGTTCACTCAGCCTCTCGATTTCCCCAGATCTCTTTGTCATCTGGGATATCGAATTATTTCCTTTTCAAAAAAAAAATGACCCATAGTTGTGCACTAGATACACTCTAAAGGGTGTGCACAAGAGAACCGCCCCATATATATACCGGAAAGTGGGGAATTTTTGGGTTAACCTTCCCGAACATCATCCAAAATGAAAGATAAAAAGCTTACAGGTGGGTCTAAAACTAAGTACAAATCCAAAGGAAAGAAAGAGCAAGCAAGGAAAAAGGAGTCTGCGACTATATTCGCTTCCTAAGGACCTGATGGCTGACAGATCCCAATTTCTCAATCTCGGTTGATGAAGTTAGGTTGGAGACGGCAAAGTGTTGTGAAGGCACTTGAAAGCAAGGAGTGAATTCGCTTTCAAAACAATATCCTCTATCCCAAGCAATGGTCGTACCATCAAGTATATATCCTAGAGTTTTGTCATCGAAACTGAACACACGCCAACGTTATGTGCCAACCTTATGATCCTTTTACTCTTTTGAGTCCCTAATGAGCCCCACAACTACAGACCTACCATCTGAACGCACCGCACCATCCAAATTAATTTTGACCCATCCAACCTCGGGCTTACTCCATACTCTATCCCTAATGACACCGGCACTACCATATCATCCATGTCCCCTCTTCTATTTTTGGCAGCGGCGCAAACACTATCATACTCTCTAGCCACCTAGCGCGTCTTGGGGCCGCCCGAGTTTGCGATTCTATCCAGAGCGTTGACCATATATCTCGTCCCATCATCTCAGATAACCGTAGATATAAATATTGCTCCTCGGCCATTTTGCAAATGGGCTAGAAGTGAACTTGGCAAGTAAGGGATTACTTACCATTTCAACCCACACCTGTGCAGCCCTCGGACAATCGATAAGGGGTCTAAATCTTCTGTCCCCGATCATATCCCTTTCACCAGTCTCTTCTCATAAAAAAAATATTTTTATTTTAATTGAAATTTGTGAGGGAAGGGGGTTGAAGGCAGTGAGGATCCACTATCCCCATTCTCTCCCTATCTCCCTATCTATTCTCACAAAATTTCACCCTTTAATATTTATCTTTTATCCTTTTTAGTTTTAATTATATTTCTTTTTTTTTTAAATTTGGGGCAGGGGAAGCCAAAATCAGGGGGATATCCCCTTTGGGGCAGTTGATCCCAATCCGGTTGAAGGATAGGAGGAGGGCAAATTAGAGGACAAGAGTTTTGGAGCACATGAACCAAAGACTCCAATTTTTTCATTAAGGTTTTTTTGAGTTCAAATCGTATGCCCCTTCCTTGTCCCCTCTCATAAAAAAAAATATTTTTTAAATTCTTTTAATGTTATTGTAAAAGCCTTGTAATATGTAAAACTATTGAACAAGCTCGAGTATGACACAACACACTAGCACACACCATTGCACCAACATTGGAGCAACCATGACTCATGAGTGATCAACCCCTGGCTCGAGCTAGGGTTGGATGGATCACACATGGGCTAACGCGGATGGTTACAATGTGGTTTGTGGATCCTATATGTCTTTGGGCCTATTTAGTGTATGGCTGGATCCGAGCTTAAGCCCGATGACACTTGATCTCTAAAGAGTTGAGACGCATCCAGTGGTGGCCGCAAGATCCTCCGAAAGGTGTGGCGAAATTTCTAGTGTGTACTGAGATATTGGTCTTGAATAAACTCCTTTACCTAAGCTACGGCTTTCAACATAGCAGTGGATTGTAGAAAAGTAGACTTACATTTGCTTGGTTGCTATGGTAGTGGTTTCTCGTCCTTCATTGGAAATTCAGGCATTTGTCATATTTAGGAGTGTAAACTTATCGAATTCAATCATGTTAAATTCAAGGCTTTTGCATATTAGCTAGGATTGTAAACTCATCAACTTTATATTATCTTTTGCATATTAGGTAGTCTGTCTATTCATGCATGACCCCAGAGAGTCTCACTTTGCTGCTCTTAAGCGCATTATCAGTTATGTTCAGGGTACTACTTCTCTTGACATCACTATTACCCCATCATCTTCACCTCTCTCCATGGTTGCTTATACGGATGCTTATTGGGTTGGTTGTCCGGACACCAGACGGTCTACGTCAAGATATTGTGTGTTCCTCAACGACTCTCTCATCTCTTGGTCTTCTAAGCGCCAACATGTGGTTTCTCGGTCTAGTGCTGAAGCGGAATATCACGGTGTTGCCAATGTTGTCGCTGAGTGTGTCTGGTTTCGCAACCTATTGCTTGAGCTCCACTGTCCGCTCAGTCAAGCGTCTGTTGTGTATACAGACAATGTCAGCGCTACTTACCTTGCTCATAACCCGGTTCACCATCAGCGAACCAAGCATGTGGAGATTGTCATCCACTTTGTTCATGAGAATGTCGCTATGGGACATGTGCGTGTCCTACATGTCCCCTCCCCGTACCAGTATGCAGACATATTGACCAAGGGATTGTCTCGCCATTTATTTCTTGATTTTAGATCCAGTCTCACTATTCGCTGCCCTCCTATTTCGACTGAGGGGGTATGTTAGATAGAATATATGTATAGGCCCAATTACCCGTTTGTAATTAGGGTTAACTATCTTGTACTCATATATATATATATATATATATATATATATATATATATATATATATATATATATATATATATATATATATATATATGTATGTATGTATGTATGTATATACATACATATATATATATATGTATATATATATTTTAATGATAGCGAAGATAACCCCAACGGGGATTATTCACTCTGACATTATTTTATTGATTTTAGATAATCTATAAGAAATCCTAGTTAATTTCTTTATGAACTCTTATATAAAATGTCATTTGAAACCCTAATAAACACGTTAATTCATTCACTACTTCTCCTCTCTACTCTCAATTTTATCATAAGTTATCAGCATGAGTTGCTCTAAGGAGAAAAATGTATACAACCTTGTAAGATCCCAAGATTGATGTAAAGTCCTCCTTGAGGGTTTCCATTCATTGATAAATATATATATATATGTTACAAAGATATTGGGCCTTAACGGACTTTTAGCCCACTATACATGAGGAGACCTATGTAATCTATCAAACCCCCGCAATCGAAACGGGAGGATGTTGTACAGTGAGACTGGAACGAAAATCAATGAATAATTGTCTAGGTAAACCCTTGGTGAATATATCAACGTACTGATAAGAGGACGGGACATGTAGAACGCGGACATGTACAATGGCAACCTTGTCCCTGACAAAGTGAAGATCGAGCTCAATGTGCTTCGTGCGTTGATGCTGGACTGGGTTGCTAGCCAGATAGACGGCAGAGAAGTTGTCAGTGTAGACCAGAGTGGCCTTCTGAAGAGGGCGATGGAGCTCAAGAAGGAGATTGCGGAGCCAAGAGCACTCGGAGACAACGTTGGCAACCCCCCTGTATTCGGCCTCAGCGCTGGAGCGAGACACGACAGACTGACGCTTGGCTGACCACGACACAAGGGTGTCGTTGAGGAAGACACAGTAACCAGACGTGGAGCGACGTGTGTCAGGACAACCACCCCAATCCGCATCAGTGTAAGCAACAGGGTCAAGCTTAAAGGAAGAAGTGATCGTGGTGCCTAGCTCGAGTGTGCCGCTGATGTACTGTTGATAGGAGGAAATCGAGTATGCAAAATAGAATGTAAATAAACTAAGGCAAACCAGATTCCGTCCCTTGCAAATAATTACAAGACCTCCTCCTGATGTAGCAGCGGGAAGTCAGGATCGATCCACGAGGAAGCGTGTCAGCGGATCCTAGGCAGCGGTGGAATCTCATGGTCAAATGTCGACAACAGGGTCCTCGATCTCGACTAGGGTAGTCGACAGAAGATCGGACAGTCGAACACAGCAGCAGCAACTCGGCAATGGTGGTCGATCTCGACAAGGCCCTACTCGATATCGAGTAGTCTTCGTCTGGGTCGAGTGGGTCTGGTCGAGTTCCTGCACACAGTAAGCTACGACAACTCTGGGTCGAAGATCAGTAGTCGAGATCGACCAGGGCTTGGTCGAGGTCGACGAGGGCAGGAACTTAAAACGAAAACGAAAGAAAGTAAAAACAAATGCTTTGGGGTTTCGACTAAACTTAATGTAAAAGGACTTCCAAGATTGGGGTTTGCAACAACGATAACCAAACATGCATAAGGCAAAATCAAACATATAATCATGTAATTTGCATTTAAGGATTAAGCTTTCGCCTTTTCCAACAATTAGACAACTCTCTCAAGAAACCCTAATTGTCTCTACCGATTTTATGTTTATAATCCAAGTTGTTAGCATGGATCTCCATTAGATGGGCAATAAACACATAAACAAGTAGGAAAATGCTCAAAACATGATAAAGGTCGGATCTTTACCTCAATTATGCACGGCTATCGTCGGGCTCGCCCCAACCCTAGAAGTGGGTGGACTACTCGCGCTTCATCGCAAACTCAGTCATTGATTGAAATGAAATAACAACTTGCATTAACTAAATTCAAAGACTTTACAATCCCGGCGATCCAACTCTCGTTGAACGCCAAAACCCTAAAACCTTCGAACTCCTAAACCGTCTCTGTGAACTACTTCTCTAACTTGTGAAATTGAATGAATAAAACTGAGCCCCATGGGCTTTATTTATAGGCTTCATTCCCTAGCTATTCTAGGAAAGAAATATCTATCTATATCTAAAATTATATCTAAAAGGCTTTAAAGATAAATAAAAACAATAAAGGAATTAAATCTAAAATAAGGAATTATATCTAAAATGTCTTCAATGGATAAATCTTCTCCTTCATGATGTATCTTGATGATTTTGGATAGAATCGGCAATCTTCC
Source organism: Persicaria maculosa (assembly GCA_963922045.1). Lineage (NCBI taxonomy): Eukaryota > Viridiplantae > Streptophyta > Magnoliopsida > Caryophyllales > Polygonaceae > Persicaria > Persicaria maculosa. The sequence goes on along the minus strand of OY998256.1, from coordinate 9,964,004 downwards.
AACCCAAGCAACCCTATACCGAGTAGGATTCGTCAAAACCGAGTAACGCGTCTTCTGGAAGTCTACTCGATCTCGACCAGGGTCTTGTCGATCTCGAGTAGCCCTCCTCTGTCTCGAGTAGGCCTCGTCTGTCTCGAGTAGCTGGTGCTCGACAAGGCTCGGACATGGCTCGGAGGTCTAGTCGATCTCGAGTAGCCCTACTCTGTATCGAGTAGAGGTGGTCTGCGTCTTCGTCCTCGGCTTCTCGGCTTGCCACAGCTCGTCGACTCCGGACATGGCTCCGAAGTGTGGTCGATCTCGACTAGAGCTAGTCGATCTCGAGTAGGGTTCCGGGAGTCGGGTTGTCTCTGACTCGGTGTCCTCGATCAGCTCTGCTCGACCAGGTATGCTCGACCAGGTTGGTCGATATCGAGTACGATGTACTCGATATCGAGTACACTTGGCTTCAGCTTTCTGCTCTGTTCTTGAAACGCACTTTCCCGAGTCCTCGTTCGTGGGATTGACGCATATGACCATGCGTTGGAAAGCTCTTTCCGAGGGCTACAATTCTCATGAAGACATCAAAGCTTGATTCAGAACGAAGAATTGTGAAATATGGCCTTTTCTCCAGCTGCACCATTCTTAGCTTCTCCATGAGTTTCCTTTAAGCTCCAAAGTGCGTCCGATTTCTGCGAAATATAACCAAAACTTGTGTAGACCTCCATATATTGAAAATAAGTGTAAACTACACAGATTCTGTATTATTCTAACCCAAATGTATGAAATGCGTGCAGAAATCGATATAAATGATAGTATAAAACATGGCAAATTAGGCTCACAACAAACACCCCATACTTAAGCTTGCTTGTCCTCAAGCAATACTTTTATTTGTTATTCAGGGGAAGAAATCGAAACTCTCAACATATTAGATTCATTGCCATATAACCCTGCAATCAATTACCATCCTTGAAAAGGTACTAGTGTCATAAATCAATGCATGTGCAAATATATAAAAGCAACATCTACTCACAAAAGGAGGGTTATGCAAAACATTCGTGACAAAGCATTAATAATCAAGAGGACTTTAATTTAAGCTCAAATAAGGAGTAGATTGGTAAAAGGCTAAAGGTGGGCAATTTTTGGCAATGTGGTGCTAATGATCCGGGGAAATGGAGTATTTCCAAACTGAGTTTCATACCGCATTCTTTCTCATACGATCCATCACCTTTCATAATGCTTTTTCTCAATAATAATGCTTTTACCTCTCTAACCTCAGCACTGTCTTCTCGCGAGTCGCAAACATGGGTGTCATGAATGGCCCCGGATACTTAGTGCGTCGGACTCCTCACCTGGTGTCCCATCTCGCCAAACTATTATCTCAGCGAGCAGGGTCGATCTTTGATCGGATTTTCTTTCACTCATTAAATTTTCCATATATTTCAAACAATTCCGCCAAACTCCATTATAATAACAACAACACATCACAAACACCATATAACATCTCTATAATGTAACATCATTCTCAACATAATCCCCGGATAGGAAATAAGGTAAAGAATGGGCAATATTTAGATCATGTGGAGCATAATTGAAATAAGGCATAATATGGCTTTTGTGATGCATAAGCATGGGTAAGGCTAGGATTATAACAATGAGCATTATATGGAAATCTAAAGTCCTCCATCATTTTATCATGCAAAATGTCAAAAGCAACTTCAAATTTTACCTCCTTTTATGGTTTTCAAGAAAATTTTACCTCCTTACTCGATATCGAGTAGCTTCGTCTGCGTCTGGTGGTTTCTGAAGTCGAGGAGCTCTGGTGGCTTGTCTATATCGAGTTGGCCTACTCGATATCGAGTAGTGACTGGGCTGCTCCTCCTTGTCGTCGTCGACTTGGCCTTCGTCGATTCTGACTATTTTTCAGGGACTTCTTCTTTCCACCTTTCGCGATCCTTATATTCTTGCCGACCTAAAAGTGTTAGATTGTCTAAAAGAACAAGACTATCCACATGAAGTATTCTAGAAGACCTAAAACCAAAACCAAAAACAAAAACCAAAAACCAAAAAGTTCAAAAGTCCCAAAAAGTTAATAAAGTCTTATATACATGCTCTAGATTTCAGAGTCGCTAGGCCGACTTCTCCGTTTGCGCTCAAGGATCATTATTGTGGGGCCCACTCATGCTTGGCCCTTCTCCTGGATCATCTAGATCCTGATGGTAGTATGCAAGCTCAGCTGACAGGTGGTTGCTTGCATCATCTCCCTTCTTCTTCTTTGTAACCCTTAGTTTCCGCAGATTCCCTCGCCATGGTGTATTATCTCCCCTTAATTTATTAAAAAATTTCTTTATGGACTGAGGGGGAGTAGAATTCATACCTGAACTTACCTTTTCGGACCCAAAACAGAAATCTTTGGGCTTGGGTCTACTCGATGTCGAGTACTGTTGGTCGAGATCGAGTACAGGGACCCCATACTTAGGCTCTTGGCAAGTCTCTGGTTCAGTAGTGTTTGTCGACATCGACTGAGGCTCGTCGATATCGAGTAGAGGGCTCGTCGAGGTCGAGTTTGTCTTGTCGACCTCGAGTAGAGTTCTGGTGCTCTCCTTCGCTGTTTGCTGAGTCCCGTGGTTGCTGATGCTTTTCACCTCCAACCATGAAACTTCCTCCTTTGTAGGGCCAAAAGAGAAATCCAAAACCTCATCGCCTATGGTGAAGGTGAGTGTTCTATTCTTTACACTGATTCTGGCATCTGCAGTAGCTAAGAACGGTCTACCAAGAATAATAGGACTAGTAGGATCTTCAGCACAGTCAATAATAAGGAAATCTGCTGGAACAAAGAACTTACCAACCTGGACGGGGACATTCTCAACTATACTTGTAGGGATGACCACTGTATTGTTTGCCATGTATAATTTGGCATCCACAGGTTCTATACATCCTATCTTGACCTTCCGCCAGATTGACAGAGGCATGATGCTCACACTTGCTCCTAAATCGCATAGAGAATCATATTTATATTGTCCAAAACCCACAGTAACAGAAAACTTACCAGGGTCAGGCATCTTTTCAGGGAAGTGGAGTACTTTGCATTCGCCTGCGATCTCTGAGATGGATCGCTTCTTGCTCAGGATTTCCTTCAGAAACTTGACATATCCAGGCATCTCTTGCAGGGCTTCTATAAAAGGAATAGAAACATTCAGTTCTTGCAGCATATTAACAAATCTGGTAAACCTACCTGCAGTGGGATCTTTCTGTGCTTTTGAAGGTAAAGGCAGTGGCTTTTTCTGCTTCGGAGCCAGATCAGCTGTCGGAGATGCTGCAGAGTCGTCGACCTCGGCTTGCTGCTCCTCGATCTCGACCACGGGCTCCTCGACATCGAGTAGGGTGGTCGACCTGGAGTTGCTGGTCTGCGCAGCGGAGTCCGAGCTCAACTTCTGGTCTGTGTCGAGTAGCTGCTTGTCGACATCGACCACGGGCTCATCGAGATCGACCAGGTTCTGCTCTGTCTCGAGTTGCTGCTCTGCCTTGTCTTGCCGTTTCCCGACCTCTGGCTCGTGTAATTGATGCCCACTCCTGAGTTTGATGGCTGCGACATGTCCGGTTTTCCCTTTAGGATTTGGTTCTGTTTGCCCAGGGAGCTGTCCGGACGGTCGTGGGATTTGTGCAGCGATTTGACCCATCTAGGTCTCTATTCCCCTTTTCCAGATGTCCAGCTCCCCAAATTTGGTGGTGATGTTCTGGAACTGGTTGTTGATGGTGCCCTGATTTCGACGCATCTCCTCAAGGATCAGCTGCAGATCATCCTTCTTTTGATCCCTTTCTGGATGTCCTGGAGCTCTGTAGGGTGGGGGGTTCCTAGGAGGACCTTGGTTCCACTGAGGCTGATAGAACCTTTGATCTCCCATATAGCGATTTGGACCCCCTGTGTAAGCTGCCTCCTCATGTGTCTCTGCCATTCTGACTTGCTCTGTGTGTGGGCACTCAGTAGTGGTGTGCCTCTGTGATCCGCATTCGATGCAAGGCTGGTTGACAGATAGATATTTGACTTGCTTGAGGAGCTTGCGATTCTGGTCCCTGTAGAACTGCTCCCTGACATCTGGGTCAATCTCCTTTGCTGGCTCATAGAGTGGCATAGATGGTGCTGGTCTAGCATAGGCGTTCTCATCATAGTTTGTAGAAGTCCCATACTTGTTGTCATATGCCGTGAGCTTGTCCAGCACACCCCATGCGTCAATTGGTGGCATCGTCAGGTACTCATATCGAGTGTACTGATTGATCCCGTCCTTAGTGACTTGGTCAAGAGAGTTGAAGAAGATCTCCTGAATGACGTAGGGTGGTTGTCCATGAGTAGGGCAAGATCGCAGTAGTTCCTTGTACCTTTCCCATGCCTTTGCTAGCGGCTCCCCAGGCTTTTGTTTGAAAGCTGTGATCTTTTGGCGGAGGAATGCTGTCTTGGCAGGAGGGAAGAATTTGTTGAGAAACTCTTGCTCTACTTGTGCCCATGTTGTAAGGGATCTTGGTTTCAGTCCTTCTAGCCACTTCAGTACAGGTCCAGCGAGCGACCAGCGGAAAGCTTTCATCTTGACATATTCCAGAGTTGTACCTTCAGCAAGAGTACGACACATGTCATGAAAATTGGTAATATGTTCAAGAGGGCACTCATTAAATCTTCCATGAAAAGCATTGTTTTTAAGTTCTATAAGAAACTGAGTGCGAATTTCAAAAGAGTTTTCAGGGATTAGAATCGCCGATTCAGGCACGACGAGAGTTGGATGCATATAATCCTCTGCTGTAGTTGGATATTGGGCAAGCTCAGCTTCTGCTTGCTCCCTTGCTGCTTTCTCAGTGGCGATAGCAGCATCTTTAGCGGCCAGCTCCCTTGTAAGCCTTGCGATCAGCTGTTCCTGTGTCTCCGCAGCTGCCATGGCTTTTTGTAGTTTAGCTCTGATGTGAAAAAGGCGTTCCGGTTCGTCTAAGGCGTCAAACTCAGGTATTTGACCAGAACGGCGCATACACCTGTAAGGTAACTCAAAGTAGATGTGAGATTCAACTACCTAAGGCGCGAATGATAGCTTCCCCGGCAACGGCGCCAATTTGTTGATAGGAGGAAATCAAGTATGCAAAATAGAATGTAAATAAACTAAGGCAAACCAGATTCCGTCCCTTGCAAATAATTACAAGACCTCCTCCTGATGTAGCAGCGGGAAGTTAGGATCGATCCACGAGGAAGCGTGTCCGCGGATCCTAGGCAGCGGTGGAATCTCACGGTCAGATGTCGACAACAGGGTCCTCGATCTCGACTAGGGTAGTCGACAAAAGATCGGACAGTCGAACACAGCAGCAGCAACTCGGCAATGGTGGTCGATCTCGACAAGGCCCTACTCGATATCGAGTAGCCTTCGTCTGGGTCGAGTGGGTCTGGTCGAGTTCCTGCACACAGTAAGCTATGGCAACTCTGGGTCGAAGATCAGTAGTCGAGATCGACCAGGGCTTGGTCGAGGTCGACGAGGGCAGGAACTTAAAACGAAAACGAAAGAAAGTAAAAACAAATGCTTTGGGGTTTCGACTAAACTTAATGTAAAAGGACTTCCAAGATTGGGGTTTGCAACAACGATAACCAAACATGCATAAGGCAAAATCAAACATATAATCATGTAATTTGCATTTAAGGATTAAGCTTTCGCCTTTTCCAACAATTAGACAACTCTCTCAAGAAACCCTAATTGTCTCTACCGATTTTATGTTTATAATCCAAGTTGTTAGCATGGATCTCCATTAGATGGGCAATAAACACATAAACAAGTAGGAAAATGCTCAAAACATGATAAAGGTCGGATCTTTACCTCAATTGTGCACGGCTATCGTCGGGCTCGCCCCAACCCTAGAAGTGGGTGGACTACTCGCGCTTCATCGCAAACTCAGTCATTGATTGAAATGAAATAACAACTTGCATTAACTAAATTCAAAGACTTTACAATCCCGGCGATCCAACTCTCGTTGAACGCCAAAACCCTAAAACCTTCGAACTCCTAAACCGTCTCTGTGAACTACTTCTCTAACTTGTGAAATTGAATGAATAAAACTGAGCCCCATGGGCTTTATTTATAGGCTTCATTCCCTAGCTATTCTAGGAAAGAAATATCTATCTATATCTAAAATTATATCTAAAAGGCTTTAAAGATAAATAAAAACAATAAAGGAATTAAATCTAAAATAAGGAATTATATCTAAAATGTCTTCAATGGATAAATCTTCTCCTTCATGATGTATCTTGATGATTTTGGATAGAATCGGCAATCTTCCAACCCAAGCAACCCTATACCGAGTAGGATTCGTCAAAACCGAGTAACGCGTCTTCTGGAAGTCTACTCGATCTCGACCAGGGTCTTGTCGATCTCGAGTAGCCCTCCTCTGTCTCGAGTAGGCCTCGTCTGTCTCGAGTAGCTGGTGCTCGACAAGGCTCGGACATGGCTCGGAGGTCTAGTCGATCTCGAGTAGCCCTACTCTGTATCGAGTAGAGGTGGTCTGCGTCTTCGTCCTCGGCTTCTCGGCTTGCCACAGCTCGTCGACTCCGGACATGGCTCCGAAGTGTGGTCGATCTCGACTAGAGCTAGTCGATCTCGAGTAGGGTTCCGGGAGTCGGGTTGTCTCTGACTCGGTGTCCTCGATCAGCTCTGCTCGACCAGGTGTGCTCGACCAGGTTGGTCGATATCGAGTACGATGTACTCGATATCGAGTACATTTGGCTTCAGCTTTCTGCTCTGTTCTTGAAACGCACTTTTCCGAGTCCTCGTTCGTCGGATTGATGCATATGACCATGCGTTGGAAAGCTTTTTCCGAGGGCTACAACTCTCATGAAGACATCAAAGCTTGATTCAGAACGAAGAATGGTGAAATATGGCCTTTTCTCCAGCTGCACCATTCTTAGCTTCTCCATGAGTTTCCTTTAAGCTCCAAAGTGCGTCCGATTTCTGCGAAATATAACCAAAACTTGTGTAGACCTCCATATATTGAAAATAAGTGTAAACTACACAGATTCTGTATTATTCTAACCCAAATGTATGAAATGCGTGCAGAAATCGATATAAATGATAGTATAAAACATGGCAAATTAGGCTCACAACATGTACCGAATGATCCGCTTTAAGGCATGAAAGTGGGGTTCCCTGGGTGCATGCATGAACAAGCAGATCTGCTGAACGGTGTAAGTGATATCAGGTCTGGTGAAGGTGAGATACTGAAGAGCACCAGCAAGGCTCCCGTACAATGTCGGATCATCAACCAAAGGACCAGAATGAGCGCTGAGCTTGTTGGATGTATCGATAGGGGGGTGGCGACAGGATTGCAGTTACTCATCTTAGCCCGAGCAACAATCTCAGCAGCATACGTACTCTGTGAGAGAAATAGCCCAAACGCATGCCGCTGAATAGCAACTCCCAAGAAGTAAGACAACTGACTCAAATTTGACATGGCGAACTCAGCACTCAGTTGTGAAATAATCGACGTCCGAAGAGCATCAGAAGAGGCGGTGAGAATGATGTCGTCGACATACAGTAACAGAAATGCCATGTCGGAGCCTCTGCGATAGATGAACAGGGATGAATCCGAGCGGTTGCCAATGAAACCCAAGCGGAGCAGATGAGAAGCAAAGCGCTGGAACCAAGCTCGCATAGCCTGTTTTAGACCATACAGAGAGCGCTTCAGAAGACAGACGTGCTTGGGATGATCAACATCAGCAAACCCCGGCAGCTGAAACATGTAGACTGTCTCATTCAGGTGACCATGCAGAAAAGCGTTCTTGACATCCAGCTGATGAATGGCCTAGTTGCGCGACAGAGCTAAGCTCAACACCACTCGGATAGTGGCAGGCTTGACCACAGGGCTGAAGGTCCCATCATAATCAATACCTACCTGCTGAGATCGACCGTTGACCACAAGTCGTGCTTTGTAGCGCTCCAACGCCCCATCGGAGCGGAACTTGTGACGGAAGAGCCACATACAGCGAACGACGTTCGCCGCTAGAGGGCGAGGGACAAGAACCCAAGTACCATTCTTTGTAAGGGTCCTATATTCGTCGAGCATAGCCGCCTACCAATTCGGGTCGAGGAGGGCTGTTTTGTGGGAGGTGGGGATGGGGGACAGGGAGGTCGAGGTGGAGGAAGGGGTTGATTGGGAGTCGGGAGGGACGGGGGCAAGGGGGGTGGAGCTGTGTTGATTGGTTGCGGGCGCCGCAAAGCATGCTGCGGGTGCCGCCAGTGTGTGGGACGTTGGGTGGGGGTGGTTACGTTGATTGGCTGCGGGCGCAGCGTCTTGCTGCGGGCGCAGCATCACAACATGGCGATCTGACGGAGGGGTGTAGGCATGGTGTTGAGCGGCGGGGTGATGTGCGGTGGTCATGGAGACGATTTGACGGGGTCGGAAGACACCAGAGACGCTGCGGGTGTGTGGTCTTGTGGGAGGGGGAGGTGGTGGTGGCAGCGGGGGAGAGACAGGAGCACCGGGAGAGCTCTGGGGAAGAAAGAAGTGAGGGAACGATGACTCTGACTCAGATTGAGACACAAGAGGTGTAGAAGAGGGGAGGCGAGGAGAAGCAAAGGGGAAGCGAGATTCATCAAATGTGACATGAAGAGACACAATGAGCTTATGGGTCATGATATCGAGGCAGAGGTAACCGCGATGATCAGACGAATAGCCTAGGAAGACACAAGGAGTGGAACGCGGCTGGACAACGATGCCGATAGGGCGACCGGGCACGACTGACTGGACGCAGGAGGTGGTGTGACAGGGTAGAGCTCCCCGGTGCTGTTACATCTCATGCGAGTAACCCCCGTAGTAAGATCGTTCACAGAGAACCCATAGGGATCAAACGCAAGGGAAACGGAGTTGTCAGTAGTGAACCGACGGACAGAGATAAGGTTTTTGACAATCTTTGGGGCAATGAGGACATCGTTGAGGTGTAGTGGGTGGGTTGGGGTCTGTAATTTGGTGTGTCCAATCCCCGAAGTAGCAAGGCGACCACCATTTCCGACGATAATAGAGTGTGCATGGCCCTTAAAAGAAATAGATGAGAGGTTACCTGAGGAGTTCGTCATGTGGGAGGTGGCACCAGTGTCTATATACCAAGAAGAGTCTGAAGACGTCGGTTGCGTAGAGGAGAAGGCGTGATGCCCAGCCGGCGGAACATAGCCTTGATCAGACGATGTCAGATACGCATGAGGACCGACATGTCTCAAGGCAGGGGAGCCGGAGTGTAGCCTATGAGGGTTGAAGCCAGGCACCGGGGACCATCGAGGGGCGGTGGTCGAAGGAGGAGGGCGGCGAGTGATGCTGCGGCCGCCGCAGACGTTGATGTCGCGGCCGTGGGCACAGCAGGGAAGGTCAGACAAATTTTTTTTTGGAGAAAGAAACGAACTGGGGGAGGATCACAACAGGCAGGGCTGCAGGGATGTAGGCGACGGTGGCTGCGAGCGAGGACGAAGGACGGAGGAAGAGGATAACCTGGTGATGTTGACCGGTAGCGGCGAAACGAGGTCGGCGTCGGTAAGAGGAGAGGAGAGGCGGGAGGATGAAATTAGGGTTCCGTGAGGAAGAAAAGGTTGTGATACCATGTAAGATCCCAAGATTGATATAAAGTCCTCTTTGAGGGTTTTCATTCATTGATAAACATATGTATATATGTTACAAAGGTATTGGACCTTAACGGGATTTTAGCCCACTATACATGAGGAGACCTATGTAATCTATCAAACCTAAATCATTCTTGTCCCTTATACTTCGGTTTGTTTCAAATAGGTTCCTTATACCAGTGAGGATCCACTGTCCCGGAACCCCCTACCCCCCTATATCCTCTCACAATCCATCCTACCCTTTACCCTATTTGTAATATCATCCATCCGTCCTTATACATGTTATGAATCATCCATTGGTAGTATACACTTATTTGTTTTGTTATTTTTATTATTTTTCATAACTTCTAAAGTGAATTTAAAGTAATTCCAATTATGAAATGTTGAATTAATCAAAATTTTCATAAATATCATCTAAAGCAGATATACTAATTTCAAAACCTTACTAATTTCAAAAACTAGTGTCAATCCCTTAAACGGTCATATCCTCTTACATGGATGTTCTTTTTACTTATAGTGTATCATTAAAGTGATAATTTATCTCCACATCTTGAATTATTTAGACGAGAACTAATGTGTTTAATAATCGATTAACTACCTAATTTATTTAATTTTTTTTACGGAAATTTCGCGGGGTGCCCGTGTGGTATTGCAATTTTCACTGGGTATACAATTTTTTTACATATTTCGTGTGGTACCCCTGGGGTTTTGGTACATTTCGCCTCGTGCCCTCTGTTGGTTAAAATTAACAGAGTTCTCCATCTCCGTTACTTTTGAATTGAAAAAAGAAGAAGAAGAAAGAACGATGGGGGCGAGGGCAAATTGACAGTAGAGGGCCCGAGACACGGTCCCTTAACTTACTTTTCACTTGCCACATCAGCTTAAGGGCCCTATTCCATCATTTTATTATTTGCATCCTCTTTCGAGAGCCCGACTCTCGGGCCCTTAACTTATTATTATTATTATTATTATTATTATTAGTACTACTACTACTACTACTATTATTATTAGGACTACTACTACTACTATTATTATTATTAGCCATAATAATAATAATAATAATAATAATAACAATAATAATAATATTATTATTATTATTATTATTAAGTTGTAAAACGGGAGAAAAATGAACAAAACATAGCATATGGGTATTGTAAGTAAAATATTTTTTTACAAAAAACATAATGCAAATGGGTGTCTACGGATAGATAAAATTAATCCACACTTAAATATAATTTTATTTTATTTTTCTTAATTACAAAACATGTGTAAAATTCAATTTTTAAGGAGTGAATTAACACCGGCCTCGTACTACGTGCTTAGAGCCTCTCCAATTCGGGCTCTATCTTAAGGGCCTCCTCCCTTGGGCCCTTGCCTTTTTTGCATTTTTTATTTATTTTTTAGTTGAGTTGGCAATGGTAAGTAGGGGTGTGCATCGGTCTAAAACCTAACCGAACCAGGCCGAACCCAACCGAACCGAAAATCTCAAAATTTTCAAACCGAAAGCCGAACCGAAAGTATTAGGTTCAGTTCGGTTATTTGCCGGTTCGGTTTGTGTTCGGTTCGGTTTTAACATAATTAAACCGAATTTCCATAAAAAAAAATTAAGTATACAAATATATATAAAATATAGTATATATACACATATATACACATAATCCAATATAAAGTATACAAATAATGTTACAAATATATATATATATATATATATATATATATATATATATATATATATATATATATATATATATATATATATATATATATATACACACACACACACACACATACGGTTACAAATGCAGTGTGTGTATATATATACACACATACATTGTAGTTGTATGCTTTCTAAGACTAAAGTATACAAAATTAAAATATATATACAATTGCAAATACAATTATGTGTATATACACTATATATATATATATATATATATATATATATATATATATATATATATATATATATATATATGTATATACAGTAAGACTAGTAAGTATGTGTGTATATATAAAGTATGCAAATATATATATACAATGTATTTATTTAGTGTATAAAAAAAATTCGGTTTAACACAAACCGAACCTAAACCGAACACAAACCGAACCGACACCGAAAAATGGAAATTCTCGAACCGAAAGCCGAACCGAAAAATTTCGGTTAGGTTCGGTTTGTGTTCGGTTTGTGTTGGTTCGGCCCAAAAATTCGGTTTGGGCCGAATCATGCACACCCCTAATGGTAAGGGCCTTTGGGCCCTCCAATGCACATGCTCTGAGAGAGGCGAACGCACGAACGATACCAGTGCCTACAAGCGACTATCGATTGGAGTCCTGAGTGACTGGAGGCGACTAAAATATGTGGAGATGGAGGCCATTGAGGCATGGGCAAACTGAGAGGAACGAAGAACAATCGAGGCGAGGGTGAACGTAGAGGACGAATGAACAATATCAGTGCACTGAGGGGCGATAGGGAGAAGCGGAGAGCTTGCTAGCCGGTCGACGACGCCAAACGAACCGGAGCCCTCTGTCTGACTGAGCGTATCGGAGTCCTGACTGAGAGAGAACTGAGCGACTAAAGAAGGTATGTCTCAATTGTTTCTTCTTCGAAAATTAGGGTTCCGAATTAGGGGTTCTCAATATTGGAGTTGTTCAATGCTCAGTTTAGTTTGGGTCCAATGTCTTTAAATTGTCAATAATTCTCTGTTTGTGTATTGAAATTTCAATGCAGCCGACTCCAGTTGATTGTCTGAATTTATGGTTCATTCATTGTATAGAATCTGAGTCAATGGAATCATGTATTCCTGCTGCTAACTTCAGTCATAGTTGAGTTTTGTGAACTGAAGTCTTATCATAACCCTACTGGAACCAGAGAATGTTATGTGTTGGGAAAATAGATAATAACATGGACTGTGACCCTATGGGCTAATGCTTAATTATGATAATCTCACCGTATAATGCAAATAGTCTTACTTATTAATTAGCTGAGAAATTGAATTGACCTTCTCTACAAATGTTATGACATAGAAAAAGACATTTTGCAAGCAAGCATTTTTCAGTTGCAGTAATTAACTAAACAATCTGCATTCATGAGAATTAATTTAAATGCTCATTCTGATTTCAAGTTAAGATGATTCCAAATCCATATTATCAAATATCAATTAATGGTGGAGCAAAGCCTTCCTCTTGTGGCTGTGACAATTGGTGGCAAAACAAAGAAAACTTTCAATGGTGTCTCCAATATAAATCCAGCCACCATTGAAGCTTGCAGATCCATACATGTTGGATAAGTTATGTTAGCCTCTTGCTTTTAAAATTTTGGCTTATTAGCTCAACCGGTAGAGCACTCTGCTTAGGCACAAGATGTGGGTTCGAATCCCACATAAGCTACACGTACATTGTATCAACCTCTTGCTTTTGTAGTGTAGGTCTTTAACAAGTCTATTAACCAGATGCTACTGTATTTGTCATTTAGTTTAGCTCTGAATTTAAGTTTTTTTTTTTTTGTTATCATAGCTTTGGATGATTTTGTTCATTTATTCAATCAAAGATACAAATGAAGAAGAAAATACATAAACTACATGATTTTTCTCAATTTAAGAGGTCCATTGAGGTATAAATATTTGCTATAATGGCTATTGAAGTACTTGCCAATTAACAAAGTTACGTATGCTATCTAGTCGACAACCTATGTGGGATTCGAACCCACATCTTGTGCTTAGGCACAATGCTCTACCAATTGAGCTAATAGGCTAACAAGGTCAAACCAATGCTCACTACTACCTTGTTTACTTTTCACATTGCTACTGATTTTTGCTGTATAAGTCAAGTTGTATAAATCAGTTCTAAATCATCAGTTTTCGAAAAATTGAAACCTAATGCCATCAGCACACCTCCATCCCTTTACAAGTAAACAAACACAAATTGGTCAATTATAAATGCTCAACCACCTGATCTGGCTTGCAATTGCACGAGAGGAGTTAGCAGCGTGTCGGATTCAACTAGCTACAACAGCTGCTTGACTTCTGCTGGATTGAATTTCCCTTTATCTGAACATTGCCCGGAGGTTTCTTGTTTCCCATAGGCTGGTTTGCCACCCTGTAAACGTTCCACGCATAAGATCACAAAGTGTTTACTGAATGAAAGGAGCAATGAAAAGGAAATGTGCAAACAAGATAGCTGAAGGGAGAAAGTGAATCTAGTTTGAAAGATAAATTGTTCAAGCAATCTAAGCTACTTAACCTGTATAACCTTATAAACCAGTTTGATGACTATAAATGCTTATGATACGTGAGCCACATCGGCAAAGAAGGAGATATGAGTGTGTTAATAATTCAGAATCTATATTAACAGTAATCATTAAAACAAATACTTTTGTTTCCTCACCAATCTCTCAGACCAGTGTTCCTAATGGCACTCAAATCATGAGATTTGGTGTGGTTTTATTTGCAAATATGGTTTCTTCATTCCCTGAGGTTATATAACTTGCTCATGTTATGATGAATGGACTTATGTTGCGTGGGTTTCAAATGACAAAAAAAAATGCATGCCTAACATATTGATTTGATACCTCTTATAGGAGGAAACCAAGATTCATGTGATTGATTCATAACAAAGAATAAGTCAAAGATGACTCACTTCTTAATTCCACTGGCCATCGTCAAGAAAGCATGTTCCACATTAATTGCATCCTTTGCACTAGTTTCCAAGAAGGGGATCCCAAGCTCATCTGCAAATGCCTGAAATATATATTTCAACATAATAAGCAGGAGTGAGTAATGCAATAAGCATGCAATCTAATGATCACTTATCAAGGATAACTAGCTAAAGGGAAAAAGAGAGAGAAATAAACATAAGATACAACAAGGAGAGGAATATCTTATGACCAGTCTTAGCCCTAGAAGCATGAGTGATGACTAAGTGAAGGATAGTGATCTACCTATAAACATCACCTACAAATAACAAAGATATCATTGGGCAATGCTCATCGGACGATGGTGCCTACGATACTCATCACTTGGGTACAAACAAGCAAATACTAAATAAGCTTAAACAAGCATTATTCTATAGATTTATCATGTTATTTTCTAAATGTTAACCAATGGACGATGGTAATATGTAAACGTGTTAATTCCTTAACAAATATCACCAATGGGTAGTTCAATAGAATTCCTCATAAGAACGGTGGTTTTTTGCAAAGAGGAATTTTCCCTTTACTATTTAGTCCAGAAAAGAGGAAGAGGTTAAGCATCACCTGAGAGTAGCAAAATTTTATTGATTTGAAATCAGCATCACCTGTCTGTAGACTAAATCCCAAAATCAGTGGAAATCCCGATATCAAAATCTCAAACCCCTAAATCCACTCACAATTCCCAATCAATCGAAAATTCGAAACAACTAAATCGAAATCCCCA
Source organism: Persicaria maculosa (assembly GCA_963922045.1). Taxonomy (NCBI): domain Eukaryota; kingdom Viridiplantae; phylum Streptophyta; class Magnoliopsida; order Caryophyllales; family Polygonaceae; genus Persicaria; species Persicaria maculosa. The sequence continues at coordinate 9,948,991 of OY998256.1, read as the reverse complement.
AATCCCTGACCCTAAATCCTCAAATTTCAGATACACATACCTGCCCCGAGTTACCATCAACCACGTACGCCCGTCGACTCCGTCTACATCCGCCACCAACCCACACTCATATGCATCGTCTCCACAACTCACCGGCGCCTCCATCGCTGTTGACGTTTTGGGCCGAGGCTGGTCTCCATCTGCATCAACCATCATTTGCATCGTCTCCACAACTCACCGGCGCAGCAGCGAGATCTCCGACCTGGCATCGCCCTCACCGACGCGCTGTCTCTCGTCGTCCTCACATGTCTCGTCGTGCTCTCTCTCTCTCTTGCAAGCTTCGTGCTCTCTCTCTTCGATTCCTTCTTTCTTTCTGAGCGTTCATTCCCTTTTTTTTCAATTCCAAAAGTAACGGAGTTGCTTTCCTATGTTAAAATTTAACCACGAGGTGAAGTGTACCAAAACCTCAGGGGTACCGCACGAAATATGTAAAAGAGTTGTACACCCGGTGAAAATTGCAATACCTCAGGGCCCCTCGCGAAATTTCTGTTTTTTTATTCTACGCACCACTATATCTTTATTATATCTTACCTTCGACGATTCTCATTCTTATACTCCCATTTTTTTTCAACAAAAAAATTTAAAAAATCGATTGAATACATACCTAAGGCAATTACGACAATTTTTACCATATCCAAACAGGTACTCCATTTACATATGCCGATTGAATACAAATGTCATAGACGACCGATTATCAAATCGATTTTTTTAGATAAATCGGAAATAAATTTAAATATACAAGTTTTTTTTTAACTTGTAAATATACATGCGCAGGGGCGGAGCCAGGAAAAGCACACCGGTATATGAGCTTGTGGTTTCTCAAAATTAAGAATAGGGTTTTGATTGAGCAATGGTATGGTTTGGGGTTGAGTTTGCAGGTTAGTGTACTATGTTGTTCTTGTTGTGTTGCAGACTTCTTGTGTACGATGGTTGATTTGTCATGTTCGATGATGTCGTGGATGTGCGATTGACATCTGAAGTCTCGTTTGAGTCCATAATCTAAGGTGTCCGTTGAGGTCCTCGGAATTCTCTATGTGCATTATTCCTTTGAACGATCGTTTCGTTCATCTTTTGACATGTGTTTCGCAGTGTAGGATGGCTTGTACTTTTCTTGTATTTTCTATTTATGTCATTTGCTTCTGTAATTTCATTTCTGTCATTTGCTTCGGTTATTTATTTCTAGTTGTACATGATGGTTAGTCTATCTACCGACTTTTCCAATCTCTCGGTTTCTTTAGTCTTGTCTAGAGAACTGAATTCTAATCTCACTTAAAAAAAATAAAGATGTTCTTTAAAAATGCAAAATATTCCCATTATGTTAAAAAAATGTGAGCACAAACGGAACTAAAGAAAAGGCCCAACAAACCCAAGGGGCCCAAATCAAGCACAACGGTACAAACTGAGAAACAAGCCCAAAGAACGCAGCAAGAACAAGAGCCACCCCAAACTGCTCCAACCTGATGGAAGCAACCACCAAAACTCCCCTAAGAAGAAGGCCATTCCAAATGGCAACAAACCCAACACAAAGAGAAACCACAACTAGGTTCACCAACAACGGGCTTGACTTACTGTGTATGCTCAAAAGCCCCGTACTCACCGGGATCGCGAACCCCAATATGGCCTTCCCGAGCTCATGTTGTTGGTACAATTCGATTATGCCACTTGCTCTCTTGCTCAGCCTTTCGCCCAACACCCCTTGGATCGGTTGAGCTTCGGTGGTCTCACGAGTCTCGTAAACCGGTGACTTGATGCTTGGTGGGAGACTAGAGATATCGATGGTGCATGAGTTGTCTGATTTCTCGACGACAAGGGCTTCCGACATGATTGGTTAGAGTGCTTTGTTTGTGATGTAGCTTGAGTGAGTGAAAGAGTATTATAAAACGAGGGTGGGATTTTGACGGCTGGGTTTTTGTATTGGTATGAATGGGATTATTCGATCTCTTTTTGTGTTGATAATTTGTGAATGGTGATGCGTGATACCTTTGCTTTTGTATGCTACATATTTTATTCTATTTTTTGTTTTTTAATGTTGAAAAAGTAGGTAGCACTACAATTTTTTATTTTTAATTTGCAAGAAGGGACCGACCATCTAATCATCTATGAATCTTTTTCAACCCCTTTTTGGCAACTTTATGTGATTGTGCATGTGAGGTTTGAGTGTTGAGACTAAAAAAAGTCCATTTATCATATGCCAATATATCATGCCGTGAATTTTCTGTTATCTTATACTCCCTCCGTCCTAAAATACATGACCTTTTAGCATTTTTTACAAGTTTTAATAAAACACTTTACTTTAAAAAAAACATCATCATTACACTAACTTTTACATAAATTTTATTATTTTTTAACACCCACTACACATTTTAACCAATCAAATTATTTTAAAAAGTCAACAGCACACAAACCAATACAAATCATTATAACTTCCTACCTAGAAAACATAAAAGACCATCTATTGTTGGACAAAATTTTACCTCTAAAAACCCATGTATTGTTGGACAGAGGGAGTAATTAATCTGAAAAACTATTAAGCAAACTAAAATTGAGAGTAGCCAAATCAATTGATTCACTTACTACTTTTTATAATTATTACATATTGATAATCATATTATTAAATGTACAATCATTTTTTAGTTAATCAATAATTTGAAAAAAAATTCAACAAAAGAAAATTTAATAATGCTAATTATTTGCCTAAAGAATCTAAAACAGCATTTAAATTTGATAGAATTTTCTAGCCTAAAATGACATTTAAAACTGAAAGGAGAGTGATAGATTTGTGCAGTGCTAATATAGGCATGTGCTGAATGCTGATGTTAGTACAATCCAAAAAAAACAAAGCAGAAATTTTCCGATTAAAAGCCAACCCTTTCGGCCTTTCCCAATGATGGGTTTTTGTGAACTTTAGAATCAGGACACCATTGATTTTGAAAGTGACATTATGTCAAGTTAAAGCGGTTGGACTAGTGTGAATTCCAACCGCTTCTTTGGATAAGGATGACAAAATGCTACTTCAACTGCTAGGTGAATCATCATGGCAACATTTTCTCCACAAGAAACAGAAAACTCCCTATGACCACTTTCTCCAGCTTAATCAGAGATTCAGAACCATATACAAATACAGACCATGATTGATGAATGGTGATGCTAAAAATAGCTTTTGATCAGCAGTAAATCTGTCAACCTGTTACTTTAATCAATTTAACCTCAACTGTATTTAGGCTTGCTGCCACAGAATTCAAACTAACTGTTGCAAACTATATTGCTTTCATCTACAAGCAAATTTGAAGTGAGATTTCAAAAGAAAGATCAAATAATGTAAGCTTTTATATTCATGTATAGGGCATATACAGTTTACAGAATGATCAAGGCATACCCAGTGTATCTCCAATCCCCCTTGATAAGCCAGAAACAATGCAATGCTTCAACTATTCGGCATACAACATAAATACTACTACAAGCTACATTAAGCATCAACCCCATTGAGTAGGCAACGCTTCGTGTAAACACTGTCAAGCTAGCAGTTTTTCTACACTCAACTCTAACCAGATACTCTAAAACAGTTTCAATTGAGCCTTTCTGTAGCCGAGATAGCACCACCGATCCCTATTGCAGTTATTCTACATCTGCCTTTAATCAACTACTCAGGACCAACCTATATAACACTGCACATTCCATCCACCTCAAATAATTCAAATCAACTTTGAATTCAACTAGCACAACATATTGCCTTCCCTTTATCTGCTGTCTTGATCACTGATTCATTATGTACCTGTTGGATTCCATTGATGTTGGGTGTAGCTACACATTTCCCACTGGTTTTGGCAACCCACATTTTCTTAGCAGTTGCTGAATTCTTCCTGCAACGATCAGCAACTCCGTTGCCAGAGCTTATAAAAGTCTCACAGATCGAAGGGCATGTGCGAATTTGATCCTTGTTCACGCTGACAAGGTTGGGTTCACACAGCTTGGTGATCACAGGGATACCATCAAACAGAACTCTGTGCCCCTCCAGAACCTTCAAGGCTTTGGAGTATGCACGGAATCGAACAACAAAGACCCCATCTTGAAGCTTAAAGATTTTGTCAATTCCATGTTTTCCCCAAACCCTTTTAAAGAAACCTTTCATGACCTTCAATGGCGGATTAGCATCGCGGACGTAGCAGACAATATCCGAATTGTAAAATTCAGCCTTTTGTGCATCATCTTCTGACCCCAATTTCACCTCCGTGCCCCGGGGGATCTCCAATTTCATCTCATTCGAAGCAATTGAGGGCTCGGTTCGCCCCTTGAAAACTTCAATTTCACTCGCAGCATCCGAATTTCCCTCCGTGAACCCGTGAACTCCCTTTCCGGCCATATGCGCCAACACAACCAACAAGACTGAGACAAGCACAAGGAGCAAAAAGAAAACCCAGACAAGGACGCCGAGTTTGGGAAGAACCCCGGCGGTGATGGTGGGGATGACGACAACCACACAGGTGGCTCCGATCAGCCCTAGGGTAGCCGCGGGAGCAGGAAGGGTTTTACGAAGGGCGATTGCGGAAAAGAGAGCGAAAAACCCTGTTGAGATTTGTATATATTTCTCTAAGTTTATGTTTATGTGTATAAGTGTAACATTTCATCTATAGTATAGAGTTTATATGTAAAGTAGATATACAATATAGTTTTGGACCTAGAGATACTTGGGTGTTAACATTTTGGACGGGATTGAATTGAGCCCAATGGGGTTTGATCTCCTAACCAAAATGATGCCAAGAACTCGGCCCAAGGCTTGTTGGATCTACTGGCCCACTGGACAGCTGAGCTCGGTGCCGCTAGGGTTGAAGCCTCCCTTTGCTCTAAACGCAGCGTCTCACTTAGGGTTTCTCTTGAGAGCCTATATAAGTGGTCCTGTTCATTGGAGCTCCTCACTTCGTGGTCGGCGTCTTCAGGTAATCCAAAGAGAGAGAGAGAGAGCTTCTGGCGATTCCTAGGGTTTGCTCCTCAAGCCCCATTCGTCGCTCCCTCCGGCGAAGATCTTCTTCTCCGGCTCTTCCTTTGGCAAAGGCGAAGCTCCTCCGGCGGTGCTAGCTTCTGCTGTCCTGGGTTTCCGACTTGGGATCTCGAATCTGTATCTTCGAGATCTAGAGTCTTTCAGGGAGTGTTCTTCTTCCCGTTTTTCGTTGTTTGTTCTATGCTTTGTGTTCTTGTATGCTTAGATCTTCCTTGTACACATAAACTCGCCCCTGTTTTGTAATCTTTTTGATATAGTGGATTAAGGCTGCCTCTTGAGGCCCCGAGGATGTAGGATCTTAGATCCGAACCTCGTAAAATCTGGTGTCTCGTTTCTGTTGTTACATTGCTCGATCTTGCTATTACCTCGAACTCGCATATACAACTCGAATCTATTCGTTATTCGCATAACAAATTGGTATCAGAGCATGGTTACTCCTTGATCTTTCGTTTCATGCTCGAGAGATTTTATTTGGTTCTATTTAGCATCTGTTCTTTCAGTATTGCTTGATTCTGGACCTGTGTGCATGTATTAGATCTGTTATTCTTGATCTTCTTGCAAGTTTTCAATTTGTTATTGTCTACTTGCATGTTCTAAGATTCTTTCTTAGAGTTTTATGTGGCCCCTGAAAGTTTCTTTAAGAGACTGGCCTCTGTGAAAACAAGTTCATCTTGCTTTCTGTCTTGTTTACTGTTATTCAATATTAAATTGAGTTTCCTGTACGATTTCTTTTGATTCTTGAAAAATGGGTGAATCTGGTTATCGTATGAAACCTTTTAATGGCACAACTGACTTTGCTATGTGGCAGGTGAAAATGAAAGCTGTACTAATCAAGGAAAAGTGCTGGGAAGCTGTGACTTCCAAGTTCCCAGAAAAGATGGAGAAGGAAGTCATGGAAGAAAAGGATCTCCAGGATCACAGTGAGATAATGCTAAGGCTAGCTGATGAAGTGGCCAGGCAGGTAATCTCCTACAAGACCACTGAAAAATTGTGGAATGCTCTTGAAGAGCTTTATCTGGTAAAATCCCTTCCCAGTAGAATAAATCTCCTTGTCAAGTTGTTCAACTTTAAAATGGACTTACATTGCTCTTTGCCTGAAAATCTGGATAAATTTCTTACTATGACTCAAGATTTGGAAAGGTGTGGAGATAAAATTGATGAAACCCACCAATGTGTTTTACTGTTAAATGCTTTCCCACCCCAATTTGAAACTTTTAAGGATGTTGTTCAGTTTAGTTCCTCTACTCTGACTAAAAAGGCAGTTCTTGAATCTATTATTCAAAAGAATGATGTCTTAAAAGTTTTCAAAACTAAGCAAGAGGCTAAAAATGAAGCTCTTATAGCTAAGTTTAGATCTAAGGGTCAAAATAACAATAATAATAACCAGAATAAAAAGGATAAAAACAAAGAGCAAAATAAAGAACCTGTTAAAGGTAACAATCATCCTTCTGAGAAAACAAATTCTGAAAAGAAAAATTATAAGTGCTTATATTGTCAGAAAACTGGACATTATGAAAAGGACTGTTATAAAAGAAAGAAGGATGAAAAAGAAGCTGGTAAAAAACCTGCTGATGTATCTGCTGTCCTTGAAAATAATTCTTATTACACTTATGAAGTACTTATTGTATCTGATCATGCTGATTCTGATGTTTGGCTTTTGGATTCTGGGTGCACTATGCATGCAACTTCTGATAGAAAATGGTTTTCTGATCTTAAATTGTATGACTGTGGTGAAGTCTTGCTTGGTGATCACTCTGCTTTAAAAATAAAAGGTGTTGGATCTGTGCCTCTTAGAATGCATGATGGTGTGATAAGAATAATTCAAGGTGTTAGATGGGTTCCTGATTTAAGAAGGAATTTATTGTCTGAAAGTACCTTTGATGACCAGAAATGTGACATTAAAATTAAGAATGGTGTTAGAGATGTTCTTAAAAATGGTAAATTGCTTATTAGAAGTATTAAGAAAAATGGTTTATATCATGTTGTTGCTTCTGAATGCAATATTACTGTTTCTTCTGCTCCTGATGTTTCTGTGAAAAATATGAGCATGAGTGACTCTCTGTTATGGCATTCTAGATTGGGTCACATTGGTAACAAGGGTCTTGATAATCTGTTTAAGAAAGGCATCATCTCTAGTAAACCTTCTCATATTGACTTATGTGAAAACTGTCTAATGGGAAAACAATCTAAACTTGGTTTCAAATCATCCTCTTATGTTGCAAATCAACCTTTAGAATATGTGCACTCTGACTTGTGGGGACCTGCTCAGGTTGACACAGCAGGGGGCATGAGATATTTCATCTCTTTTATTGATCACTTTAGTAGAAGGGTTTGGGTGTATTTGCTTAAACATAAATCTGATGCTTTTGAAAACTTTAAAGTTTGGAAAACTAGAGTTGAAACTGAAACTGGTTTAAAGTTAAAGTGCCTGAAAACAGATAATGGTTTGGAGTTTTGTAACAATGAGTTCAACTCCTACTGTAAAAATGAAGGTATAAAAAGACATTTAACTATTCCTGGCACCCCTCAGCAGAATGGAACTGCTGAGAGGATGAATAGAACCCTTCTTGAGAAAGCTAGATGCATGTTGGTTTCTTCTGGGCTTAAACATACTTTGTGGGGTGAGGCTGTTGTAACTGCTGCTTATTTGATAAATAGATCCCCTTCTTCTGCTATTGATTTTATAACTCCCTATGAAAAATGGACTAATAAAAAACCTGACCTTAGTCACTTAAGACCTTTTGGATGTGTTGCTTATTCTCATGTGAATGATGGTAAATTGAATCCTAGGTCTCTAAAGTGTGTTATGCTTGGTTATCCTGATGGCACTAAAGGTTATAGGTTATTAGTTATACAACCTGGAGCTTATAAAATCATCTTAAGTAGAAATGTTGTGTTTAAAGAAGATGAGTTTCATTTTAAAAAGTCTATATCTTCTGCTCAAACTAACCAAATGCAGGTACCAGACACTGATACTCAGTTTTATACCCCTCATGAGGGTGAAACTGAGAATGAGTTTGACAGTGGATACTCCACTGCCAGACCACACTCACAAACTCACCAATTAGGTGGGCAAGTGAGTACTGATGGTGAGACAGGTAGTGAAATGGCTCCAAAAACTGAGCCTTCTTCTTCTTCTACCTTACAATCTTCTCCCTCAATTTCTGATGTCTCTTCTGCTTCTACCTCTTCTGTTTCTAATTTGTCTGTGATTGATACTTATGCTGCTGGCTCTTCTAGTGGTTCATCTGTGCAATTACATGACTTAACTGATTGGAAACTTACTAGAGATAGAGAACCTAGGAATATTATTCCAAATAAAAAGTACTCCAGTAATTTGGTTGAGTTTGCTTGTATTGTGTCTGATGTGATCACTTTATATACTCCTGATACATTTGAACGAGCTATAAAATGTGCTCATGCTAAAAACTGGAAATGTGCTATGCAAGAAGAGATAGATTCTATGAATCAAAATAACACCTGGAAACTTGTTAAGAAACCTGCTACTGCTAGGTTAATTGATTGTAAATGGGTGTTTAAAATAAAACAAGGCATCTCTAAGAGTGATCCCCCAAGGTATAAAGCTAGACTTGTAGCCAAGGGGTTCACTCAAAGAGAAGGTCAGGACTATAATGAGATTTTTGCTCCAGTTATTAAATACAAGACAATGAGATTACTTCTTGCTATGTCTGCTGTGTATAACTATGAACTGGAACAAATGGATGTCAAGACAGCTTTTTTGCATGGTGATCTTAATGAAACCATTTATATGAAGCAACCTAAAGGCTTTGTTGACACTGCTCATCCTGACTATGCTTGCTTGCTTATTAAATCCATATATGGCTTAAAACAGTCTCCTCGTCAATGGAATATAAAGTTTGATACTTGTATGAGGAGAAGTCTAGGATTTAGAAGAAGCAAATATGATACTTGCTTATATTTTAAAGATGCTAGGAAGCATGATCCTCTCTATGTGTTGTTGTATGTTGATGATATCTTGCTTATTGCTAAATCTTCTGATAAAATCAATATGATTAAACAACAACTTAAGAAACACTTTGATATGAAGGACTTAGGTCCTGCAAAAAGGATCTTGGGCGTTGACATCATAAGAGACAGAAGAAAAAAGGTTATGTATTTGTGCCAATCTGATTATGTGCTTAAAGTGTTAGAAAGATTTCATATTAAGGATGTTAAGGCCAATACAGTTCCTTTAGGTGGTCATCTTGATCTTACTAAAGTAAGAACTCCTTTATCTTCTGCTGAGATTAATAGAATGAAAAATATCCCTTATGATGCTACTGTTGGTTCTGTTATGTACTCAATGATATGCACTCGTCCAGATCTTGCTTTTGCTATAAGTGTTTTGAGTAGATTCATGTCTGATCCAGCTGAGAAGCACTGGCAGGCCATGAAATATCTGTTGAAATATTTGTTTGGTACTGTGAATCTTTGTTTGAAATATGCTGCAGGTCAAGGCTCTACTTATGAGCTATTTGGTTATGTTGATGCAGATTATGCCTCAAATAAGGACAATAGAAAGTCTACTACTGCTTTTGTTTATACTTGGGCAGGTAACTGTATCTCATGGAAATCCCAACAGCAACCTATTGTTGCTTTATCCTCTACCGAGGCTGAGTATATAGCAGCCACTGAGGCCTGTAAGGAAGCCATTTGGCTCCAAGGTCTTTTGAAAGAGGTTGAAAAGAAACATTATACATCTACACTGCATATAGATAGCCAAAGTGCATTATACTTATGCAGGGACCCTATGTATCATGAACGTACCAAGCATATAGATGTTAGGTACCATTTTATTCGTGAAAAGGTTGATGATAATGTTATCCATGTAAAGAAAATAGATGGAACTCATAACCCTGCAGATTTAGGAACTAAGATCGTAACTGTTGATAAATTCTTATTTTGCAGGGATTTCCTCCATTTGGAGGAAATAACTTGATAGCTGATGAAGTTACAGGTACATGGGCGGACGATGGACACAGCCCTCTGATCCACAACTAGGTTGTCTTGCCCAGTGCAGACTTAGAGAACTACAGGGGCAATTGTTGAGATTTGTATATATTTCTCTAAGTTTATGTTTATGTGTATAAGTGTAACATTTCATCTATAGCATAGAGTTTATATGTAAAGTAGATATACAATATAGTTTTGGACCTAGAGATACTTAGGTGTTAACATTTTGGACGGGATTGAATTGAGCCCAATGGGGTTTGATCTCCTAACCAAAATGATGCCAAGAACTCGGCCCAAGGCTTGTTGGATCTACTGGCCCACTGGACAGCTGAGCTCGGTGCCGCTAGGGTTGAAGCCTCCCTTTGCTCTAAACGCAGCGTCTCACTTAGGGTTTCTCTTGAGAGCCTATATAAGTGGTCCTGTTCATTGGAGCTCCTCACTTCGTGGTCGGCGTCTTCAGGTAATCCAAAGAGAGAGAGAGAGAGAGAGAGCTTCTGGCGATTCCTAGGGTTTGCTCCTCAAGCCCCATTCGTCGCTCCCTCCGGCGAAGATCTTCTTCTCCGGCTCTTCCTTTGGCAAAGGCGAAGCTCCTCCGGCGGTGCTAGCTTCTGCTGTCCTGGGTTTCCGACTTGGGATCTCGAATCTGTATCTTCGAGATCTAGAGTCTTTCAGGGAGTGTTCTTCTTCCCGTTTTTCGTTGTTTGTTCTATGCTTTGTGTTCTTGTATGCTTAGATCTTCCTTGTACACATAAACTCGCCCCTGTTTTGTAATCTTCTTGATATAGTGGATTAAGGCTGCCTCTTGAGGCCCCGAGGATGTAGGATCTTAGATCCGAACCTCGTAAAATCTGGTGTCTCGTTTCTGTTGTTACATTGCTCGATCTTGCTATAACCTCGAACTCGCATATACAACTCAAATCTATTCGTTATTCGCATAACAAACCCAACAAGGAGCAAGATGCTAATGAGGCACAGATAGTGTTCAGGAAGGATTTGGTTGTAAGAGATCACTGGAGTGGCCAAAATGTCGCCGTAACAGAGCGTGAGCAGCAACTTAAAGAGCTCAGGGCCGCTGAAGAGCTGGTCGACGAGCTCCGATCTGATGCAGCGGCGCCTTCCCTTACCTCCAGGCTCGGCGGCGGTGGACGGGAGGTCGATGACGACGTCCGAGGTTTTCGGAGTTGAATCGGAGAACGCCGTCGGGCCGGAATCTTCGGTCATGGTTGCGATTGAGAAGATTTGAGAGAATCAGAGGAAGATTGAATAACAAGAAGATCTAGAGTTCTGAATCGATGAGTGATTGGGGATTTTTGCTTGAACTCTTGAAGGCGAGAGGAAGAAAACGGGGGGAGTGTGCCGAGTGGTGATGAAAGTCAACAGAGGCGACGTGAAGCTTATTTTTAAAATATTTTATGTTCTTGTCGTCCAGATTGGCGAGGCTTGTCCCGCAAGTTTCAACTTAACACGATATACGAATTTCCAATACAGGATTGAGATTTGAGAGTTTGGCCATCTAAAAATTAAATAAACGCATTTCTATAACAATAGACTTTAGGCCATTATTTTGGTTCTTTGTGGTTGTTGTATGCTTTGTGTTTAGTTTGAAAAAAAAAAAAAAAGTGTAGTCATGCGGTTTTGTTGTTTATTAAGGTATTGGTAGTGCTAATGTAGGCATGTGCTGAAAGCTGATGTTATATACAATCCAAAAAAAAACTAATAATTCACTGTTTGGCTACCTACCACTAGTTCACCGCGATCCCCAAACCAAAAGAGAGTACCAATAATGAGTCAGGAGACTAAATAAATTTTATCAAATAAGCCAACAACCTATAGCTTTATATGATAAAATTAATTAAGCCTGAGCCCACTATCGGAAACACCCAAGCAGCTTGGAGGGAAAGGCCCACACAAAAAATCCTATGCCCCATACAAAATTAAATCCTACTAACCCGGCCCACACATCAAAAAAGCCCAACTCCGGGTCTCACTAAAATCGATCCAATTTATGGCCTACAAAGTCGACGCCACAAAAAGACAAAAAATTCATGACAGCAAAGCCATCACAACTCTGCCAAGCACCACGACAGTACATCCATCCACCTACATGTTCGACGTACATCATCCTACTCGGCCTCACGGATGATCAACCCACACGATCAGCCAGGCTTGTAGGACTCATCATCCGTCGACCCATCCTCATCCTCCTCATTTTCCGAAAACTGAGCAAAATACTTTGCAACTTTGTCTCCCGACTGGGGGTCTTTGATAGCCGATAGCGCGTTATAAAGCTCGTCCATAGTCAAGCAAACTTGGATATCTCCCGGGATACAATTCGATGTGCCTCGAAGCAAATAACTCCCTTTCCTAACACCTCCCACAGTCTGCCAACGCTTCGGGGGAGGATTTTTGTAGCCATTGATTCTCATTCGACCATTTACCGACGTAGAAATGCCCGAGTCCTCAGCCCAGGCTGTCACCACCAGTGCTGCGCAAACCTTGGAAGAGACCGGGTCCGCCTTGAGCTCGTTGTCCTCCCGACGATCGCTTTCACAGTTTGGGCAGACGAAGGCGAAGTGATATCACTCACAACCTTCTGAGCTTCTTGTGTTTCTTCCGTCTGAGTAGCTGCATACTTAACATTCACGTCTCTTTTTGATCCTGCTGTATCGTTTCCCTCAGTTTGGACCCCTTGTGAACACACATGAGCCTTGGACGGAGGTTGGAGGTCCTTACCAGCATCCATCGACAGCCCCAAGTCACACCCGACAGCACTGTCTAACACATTAGTTTGAACCCCAATTGATGCAGTTGCTGCAGCGCTCTTGTGCAAGCGAACAACCCCAAAAGTCCCTCCATTACCTCCCACACCAGCCTGATCAGAAGCTTCTTCCCTACATTCATCCTCATCTTGACTGGATTCTCCTTTCTTTTCTCCTGCAAAGACCGAATTAGTCCCAGCAACATTCAGCACCTTAACCTAGTGTGCAACCGGGCACGAGAATTCTGTGTGACCGAAGCAACAACACCTATCGCAGCTCCATGGAAGCCACTCAAATATGACTCTCAGTTTACATTCGATCCCTTTTTCATTTTTCAACATCACATGCTTTCTTCTTGTTGAAGAAATGTTCATTGTGGGGGTTTTCAAATGTGGCTTTTGAACTTCTCTTTTGTTCCACATTGATTACAAAAGGGGTTGGGGGGATTGTTTTTAAGGAGGAGTTTTTCAAGGGGTTATTGAGAGTTGGGATAGGGATCCCTCACGCGCGCACCACCACCGCCGTCGGTCCGTGTTCGTGACACGTGCGCGGTGGGGTGCTGGTCACATTTTACGTCGTGTTTTAATTTTTATTCATTAAACGCCTCAGATGGTGTTGAATTAGGGTTTGACTAATTCAGCGCTTTCAAAACGTTTTAAAAAACTGTTTTGATTTTTCCGAGATCTCCGCTGGGTGGAGCGTCCATCTTCTGGTTTTAAAACCGACGCTGGCCTTCAGTTTTCAACACAGAACAATCGAAACTCCTCCTTCTCTCTTCTTCTTCTGCAACCGTTCTGGGTCCAGGCTAAACAGTACGAGTCCGACAATAAGTCTGTGCGAGGCCATCTTCTCAGCCATGTCTCGAACCCTATTTTTGATCTGATCTCTGTTCATAAATCTGCTAAGTTTATTTGGGATCTGCTAGAGAAGAAATATGGGGCTGACGATGCAGGGAAGAAAAAGTATGTTGTGGGAAAGTTTATGCAGTTCAAGATGGTCGATGATAAGCCTATCATGGACCAGGTGCACGAGTATGAGAATCTGGTGGCTGACATACTCTCCGAGGGTATGAAGATGTGTGAGATCCTGCAGGCGAATTTTCTGATCGAAAAGTTGCCTGATTCATGGGGTGGCTATCGCAACCATCTGAAGCACAAAAAGAAGGATCTGACCCTGGAGGAGCTCGTCGGTCACATGAAGATCGAAGAGGTTAATCGCCTCAAAGACAAACCTAAGCCTAAATCTGTTGATACTGTGAAGGCTAATCTGGTTGAATCTTCTGTGAAATCTGATAGGTTCAAGCAAGGAAACAAGTCTGGAGGTTCTAAGCCTAACATGAAACCAAAGAAAGGCCAGAAGTTCAAGAAGTCTGGCAATCAGCCGGACAAGCAGCAGAAATAGGGAGGCACTGGGATCGGCTGCTATGTCTGTGGCAAGCCAGGCCACAAGGCTTGGCAGTGCCGCAATCGGGCTGACATCCAGAACCAAGGACAACAGCAGAACAAGCCCGCAGCTCCAGCCCAGCAGCAAGCCAACGTTGTCCAGGACAACAACCAGCTGATAGCTATGATCACTGAAGTCAACCATGTGGGCGGCCAGGTTGATTGGCTCTTGGACAGCGGAGCCACTCGACACTTCTGCGCCAACAAGGACCTGTTCACTGAGTTTGAGGATGCTACAGACATCGACCAGGTCTACATGGGCAACTTGAGCATCTCTCGAGTGCTAGGCAAGGGGAAGGTTGCACTCAAGCTCACCTCAGGGAAGTCTCTTACTCTAGTGAATGTGCTTTATGTTCTTTCTCTGCGCCGAAATCTGATTTCATGTGGTTTGCTTGAGATAGCTGGAATTAAGCAAGTGACTGATGCTGGCAAAATGGTTTTAACCAAAAATGGTGAATTTGTAGGAAAGGCTTATAGGGCTGATTTTCTGTATGTGCTTGAGACCATGATTGAGAATAATGAGAATGCTTCTACTTCTGCTTATATTGTTGAGTCTGTTGATTTATGGCATGCTAGACTAGGACATGTGAATGCAAAATCTGTATGTCGATTGCATGATATGGGTTTGATTCCTAGCCTATCAAAACATGACCATAGCAAATGTGAAATATGCGTGGAGGCCAAATTTCATAAACAACCTTTTAAAACGGTGTTAGAAAGGACAACTGAATTGCTGGAGTTAGTCCATTCTGATTTGGCTGATTTTAAGACCACTGAGAGTAGAGGTGGCAAGCGCTATTATATCACATTTGTGGATGACCATTCTAGATATACTAAAGTATACTTGCTTAGGTCTAAAGATGAAGCAAAAAGCATGTTTTATGTGTATAAAGCTGAAGTAGAAAACCAATTAAATAGAAAGATTAAAAGGCTTAGATCTGATAGAGGCGGTGAATATGTCACTCATTCTTTGAGAGAATTTTGTGAGCAAAATGGCATTATTCATGAGTTTACAGCTCCCTATAGCCCACAACAAAATGGTATTGCTGAAAGGAAAAACAGAACTTTAAAGGAAATGATGAATGCTATGCTTTCTAGTTCTGGTTTGCCTGATAATATGTGGCGGGAAGCTGTATTGTCCGCAAATCATATTTTGAATAAGGTACCTCACAAGAAGCTTGACAAGACACCTTATGAGCTTTGGAAAGGGCATCCACCTAATATGAAATTCTTAAAGGTGTGGGGGTGTCTAGCTAAGGTGGGGTTACCTTCGTTCAAAGTTGATACTATTGGGTCTAAGACTTTTGATGCAATTATGATTGGTTATGCTAATAACAGTGCTGCATATTGTTTTATGTGCTTGAGTGATCGTACCTTGTGTGAATATCGTGATGCTGTTTTCTTTGAGCATGTGTTTCCTTTAAAGAAATCTGCATTGCCTGCTAATGATTCTTCATCTCATGATGCATCTTCATCCATGCCTAATACTGTTGTGCCTAATGCTCAATCTGATCATGATGAACCTAGGAAAAGTAAAAGGCGTAGGAAGGAAACTAGTTTTGGTCCTGATTTTGTGACTGCATTTCTAGTTGAACTGAATGATTTAAATGAACTAGATGAGACATTCATCAGTCTTCATATGATAGAAGATGATCCTAAGACCTATGATGAGGCAATAAGTTCACTAGATGCTAGTTTCTGGAAAGATACTATTAACAGTGAGATAGAATCCATTATGTCTAATCGCACATGGGAACTAGTTGATATGCCTAAAGGAAATAGAGCCATTAGTTATAAATGGATCTTTAAGAAGAAGCTTAAAGTGGATGGCTCAGTTGATAGATATAAGGCAAGACTAGTTATAAGAGGATTCACTCAGAGATATGGCATTGACTTCTTTGACACTTATTCTCCTGTTACGAAAATTGCTACCATTCGTGCATTGTTTGCTTTGGCTTCTAGCCATAAAATGCTTGTTCATCAGATGGATGTTAAAACTGCATTTTTGAATGGTGATCTAAATGAGGAAATTTATATGGAACAGCCTCCAGGGTGCTTTGTCCAGGACAGGAAAACAAAGTGTGCAAGCTACAAAAGTCATTGTATGGACTCAAGCAAGCACCAAAGCAATGGTATGAGAAGTTTCACACAACTATCCTAAGCTTTGGATTTGAGGTAAACGGATCTGATGCCTGTGTCTATTCTAAGAGGTTTGGTGCTGATTGTGTGATTATATGTTTATATGTGGATGACATGTTCTTATTTGGATCACATATAAATGCTATAAACACAACCAAACAGTTTTTGTCATCTAAGTTTGAGATGAAAGACATGGGTGAAGCTGATGTCATTTTAGGTGTTAAAGTAACTAGAAAAGAAAATGGCTTCATATTATCACAACCTCTTTATGTAGAGAAAATGTTGAAAAGGTTTGATAAATTTGATGTTGTGCCAGTTAGAACTCCTTATGATGCTAGCATGCAATTGAAGAAAAATTTTGGAATTGGTGTTTCCCAAAATGAGTATGCTAAAATAATTGGGAGTTTAATGTTTCTGATGAACTATACTCGGCCTGATATTGCATATGCTGTTAGTAGACTCAGTAGATATACACATAACCCAGTAGTGAGCATTGGATTGCACTTAATAGATTATTGAGATATCTTAAGGGCACCTTTGATTGGGGTTTACATTATGTGGGTTATCCCCATGCTTTAGAGGGATACTGTGATGCAAACTGGGTCACTGACAATGATGAGGTTAGCTCCACTAGTGGTTATGTGTTCACTTTATGTGGTGGTGCTATATCATGGAAGTCATCAAAACAAACTTGCATTGCTAGATCAACTATGGAATCTGAGTTCATAGCATTAGATTTAGCTGGTCAAGAGGCTGAGTGGTTGAGAAGCTTACTGGCTGACTTACCTTTGTGGGGGCATAAGACCCCAACTATTTCTCTACATTGTGACTCACAATCTGCTATTTGTGTAACTAACAGCAATACTTACAATGGTAAGAAGAGACACATACGGATTAGACATGAAGCTGTGAGACAGCTGATTGCTACCGGTGTCATTTGCTTGGAGTATGTGAAGTCCGAGAGGAATCTGGCAGATCCGTTGATGAAAGGGCTGAACAGAAGGATGGTCCTTGAATCGTCTAAGGGAATGGGGCTCAAACCCACGTGAGCTGAGATACACCATACCCATTCCCAGGACAGGTGTATGAGAAAGGATGAGTCTAGAACTCTTAATGAGTCCATAGCCCAGAGTTGGGTGGTCCTATTGAGAAGGACTTGATGGATTCACCGAAAACTGTAGAGGTTGAGCCTTGTGCTCTTAATGATACCATAGCCTTGTAAGGGTGGTCCTATTGAGAAAGACTTGATGGAATCACCTACGAGAGTGTGAAGGGTTGGTCGCCTTCTATGGAAGACTAGGGTTGTCTTTCTAGAGCACTCTTCAGCACCCAAGGTATGAGATGACTATTACAGTTGACAGTCAGATCGCGGAACCACCAGGGCAGTGGTGAAGGTATGTGCTGCTGAGGTCAACTCGCGAGTCTGGAAGTTCAAGATTCGTTCATTTCTATGACTTGCGAGATACTCAGCTTCACTATGTGTTGGTTCAAGATTCGTTCACCGACATTTAAGTACTTTCTCCACGAAACCAGCTCAGAACGATGTTTTTGTCTTAAAACCCTAGTTCCTCACATTTGTGGGGGACTGTTGGAGAAATGTTCATTGTGGGGGTTTTCAAATGTGGCTTTTCAACTTCTCTTTTGTCCCACATTGATTACAAAAGGGGTTGGGGGGATTGTTTTTAAGGAGGAGTTTTTCAAGGGGTTATTGAGAGTTGGGATAGGGATCCCAAACGCGCGCACCACCACCACCGCCGTCGGTCCGGTCCGTGTTCGTGACACGTGCGCGGCGGGGTGTGGTGCTGGTCACATTTTGCGTCGTGTTTTAATTTTTATTCATTAAACGCCTCAGATGGTGTTGAATTAGGGTTTGACTAATTCAGCGCTTTCAAAACGTTTTAAAAAACTGTTTTGATTTTTCCGAGATCTCCGCTGGGTGGAGCGTCCATCTTCTGGTTTTAAAACCGACGCTGGCCTTCAGTTTTCAACACAGAACAATCGAAACTCCTCCTTCTCTCTTCTTCTTCTGCAACCGTTCTGGGTCCTGGGTGGTTCCATTGCTTCAACGGCGAGTGCACGCCTGAGAAGCCGCTGTGTATCCTTGGGGGGCGACGCCAGTAGCCGACCTGCACCGTGGTGTCGGGGCGATTTCGCTTCTAAGGCAGTGGTCTCCTTTATACCACGCCACAGCAAATCAAACATGGGTTTTACAGATTTTTAAGCGGTTTTTCCACAAACACTTTGAGGCTACATTTCGCAGATTCAATCCAACACTTCTTGCCTGTTCTACGTTAACCTCAACTAGCATTCGGGCGTAGGTGAGCATCTCCTGGGTCGAAGTGTAGTCATCAATACAAAGCGGATGCCCAATGCCACTCCCTAACTTGCTTAGCATAGAGTTTGGGCAAAAAATTGGAGGCACGTCCACGATTCGAGTCCAGATCGGAACCGACTTGAAAAGACTCCAATCCATGGTCTCCCCTAACGTCCAAGGTTTCAAAAACCAATAGCCCAAGGACCATGCTCAAGCACCCACCTCAAATCATCATCACATTCAAACTTAAATATCAAAATCCCTGAATTTTTACAAAGATCGTTGGGGGTTTTACCTTCTAGTTGCTCCTGACGAAGTTTACAATCACTTCTGTTGGTATTTTAGGACCCATGACAGCACCAACCATGGTAGCTACCCAAGCTTCTCCTACATTAGCCACCTCCTCGCTGTTGTATATGATGCACTCTCCATTGATGTTAGGCACGTGTTGTAATTTCTCGGCTATCGCAGCCCTCTTTGATCCCCTGGCAACCTGGGCAAAGGTTAGCGGCCGACCAAGACGAGCAGCCAGCTGAATCCGAGTAGAATCTCCAGTACGAGTAGGAAGCGGAGTACCGTCCCCACCTTCACCATATTCGTTTTTCTCTTTCATAGCAGGGTTTGCAGCAGGATGCGGAGGAGACCCGTCCGTCGTCATCAGATCTGGATCTTGTGCTCTTTTCTCTGCAGAACCAACCACGGAAAAGGAAGAAGAGCCCCAGAGGTCGACCCACCGGCGCTCCCACCAAGACTGAAGCCTCAATGTCCGGAGAGCCATCCTCCAGGTCTGAATCACCCCTTATTGTAGTTATTTTACACTTACCTTTAGTTAACTAATCAAGACCAATCTACAATATTGCACATTCCAACTCAAATAATTCCAATTAACTTTGAATTCAACGAGCACCACAATGCACTTGTTTGATTCCATTGATGTTGGATGCAGCTACACCTTTCCCACTGATTTTGGTAACCCACATTTTCTCAACAGTTGCTTTGGAGATATAAGAGTTTAGGAACTCTCTTGTAATTAGTGAAATAAGAGTTCCTTATTTGTAAATAGTAAGCTGAAGGTTGTTAGTCGGTTAGCTGTGCTATATAAGCACACAAACTCCTTCTGTACAGATCCAGATTCATTGAAATAGAATTGATTTCATTCCACCAAACTCTCTCTTCCTTTCAAAGCTATTTTCGATTCTCTAATGGTGAATTGATCACCATTTCAAATGGTATCAGAGCACAGGTGAAGTAGAGAGTATCGGAAGGTCAATTCTGATCACAGATTCAGCCATAGCAAAGCAACCTTGGAATTCCAGCACCAACATCAATGGTGACGCCGAATGATGTTGTTCTTGAGGCTACGCAACTGCAATCAAACGTGTTCGCATCCGGAGATCCGCTCGCCCTCACCAATTCAGACCATCCAGGTGTGAGAATCGTATCTCTGCAATTGACTGGGTTAAATTTCTTGAATCGGAGTAGAAATGTCAAGATGACATTAGGAGCGAAATGCAAACTAGGTTCTATCGATGGAAGCTGCAAGAAACCTAGTTTGGAATCATCTGATCATCAAAGATGGTTGAGAGCCGATTATATGGTCAGATGTTGGATATTGAATTCAATTGGGAATTCGATTGCGGAAACTCTGATGTATGTAGAATCTGCGAAGCAATTGTGGGACAAATTGGTTGAGCGATTTGGCCAGACGAATGGACCGCTGCTGTATCAGCTCAGAAGGACATTGGTGTCGCTGGAACAGGGAAACAAGTCAGTTGAGGAATACTATGTCAGGCTCAAGAAGATCTGGGATGAGATCGGGAGCATTGAAGGATTACCTTAGTGTGAATGTGGAATCTTGGCGCAATGCAAGTGCAGCATGATCCAAAAGATTCTTGACAAGGAATCCAGAGCGAGATTGTTGCAGTTCCTCATGGGACTGAATGAGGAATTTGATGGAGTCAGAAGCAACATGCTATCATCTGAGGTGCTGCCTACTGTGAATCGGGCCTTTTACATAGTTCAGCAAGTTGAAAGGCAGAAGATGGTTACAGGATTAATTTGGGTGGATCAAGAAGGTTCAGCTATGCATGTCAACAGGCAGTATCAAGGTGGAAATGGCAATGGAAATAGAAGTGGAAGGAAGGAATACAAGTCTGACTACAAGTCCAAAGGAGACAAGAAATGTGATTTTTGTCACATGAAAGGGCATACAAGAGATGAATGTTACAAGCTCATCGGGTATCCAAACAAGAGCAGAAATGGATACAAGAATGGAAAACCATATGGGAATATAATGGCCAATGCTGTGGATGCACAAGAGCAAGAGCTTGATGTGAATGGGTTTCAGTATAATCTGATGTCAATGACCAGATTGTTAGATGATGGGATTCTAATCAGTGTGAATCCTGATAAATGTGTGTTACACGACCCTATCACTAAGGAGATAGTGAGCATTAGACAAAGAGTAGGAGGATTGTTCATCCTAGAAGATTCTGAAGGCAAAAGAGGATCCAGAGGACAAGAGCATGGATCAAGAGTCATTGCTTGTAATAAAGGTGATGTGGGTCACACAATTGAGTCAATAAGCATAATTTATGCTAGGCTAGGTCATTTCTCAAACAGTAAACTAGAGCATTTAGATATGATCAAATGCAAGCCAGTAAAGGATTTCTTTTGTGAGAGTTGTATTTTTGCAAAACAGTCAAAGCAAAGTTTCAATAGAAGTGAATTTTTAGTTGCAAATGTGTTTGATCTCATGTATCTAGATCTCTGGGGTCCATACAAGACAGCTACATGGTCTGGTGCTTCATATTTTGTGACATGTGTGGATGATCACAGTAGATATACATGGGTGTATCTTATAAAAGATTAACTACAGGTTTATGATGTGCTTAAGTCCTTTGTGGCTTATGTTGAAACTCAGTTCAATACAAGGATTAAGATACTCAGAAGTGATAATGGCACAGAGTTTGTGCAAAAGAAATGCAGAGATTTGTTTAGTGAGAAAGGGATAATACACCAAAGGAATGTAGCTGGAAATCCTCAGCAAAATGGAAGAGTAGAAAGGAAGCACATGCACATTATAGAGACAGCAAGAGCTATGAGAATACATGCTGGCATTCCAGTGAGATTTTGGGGAGATTGTGTGTTGGCAGCCGTCCATGTCATCAATTTACTTCCTAGTGTTGTAAGGAACTGGAAAATACCATATGAAATGGTGCACAAAAGGACTCCAGATTATAGTCATCTGAAGGTATTTGGTTGTCTTTGCTATAGGAAACCAAATCAACCTAGGAAAGACAAGTTTGGTTTGCAATCCAGAAAATGTGTCTTCATGGGATATCCAACAGGCCAAAAGGTTTATAGATTGTATGACATAGATAATAAGTGCTTTATCACCAGCAGAGATGTAATCTTTCAAGAGAAGGAATTTCCCTTTAAAGACAGTAAACCAAAGACAGATGAAGTGAAGATTGGGTTAAACTTGCCACTTGTTAATCCAGCAACAGATGAAGACATATGGAATTCAAGGTCACATATATCTCATGAATTGCCTAGAATACAGCAAAATGAGCACTCAGAATCAAGCAGCATCAACAAACATATTGTTGAAGACTCTGAGAGAAGTATAAGACAAGACAGTGGGAGAATGGATGAAAGGCCAGAGTCTAATAGTAGTCCAACAGTACCTGTTAATGAAATACACGAGAGATAAGGAGGTCTGAGAGGGTAGCCAAGGCATCTACAAGGCTCCAGGACTATGTGTGTAGCCATAAATCAACAAACTCAGTCTCCACTTCCTTCCTGGTTCAGCAGCTGTTTGACATGTCAGATTATTCAGATGATTTTATGGGCTCTCTAGCAAATGCTTGCAAAGTAGCAGAACCAGTGACCTATGCACATGCTAGAGGTCATCAAGAATGGGAGGAAGCAATGAGGAAAGAAGTTGAAGCCTTGGAAGCAAATCAGACCTGGATCCTCACAACATTGCTTAAAGAAAAGGAAGCCATATGATCCAAATGGGTCTATAAGGTCAAGTACAGACCAGATGGAGAGGTTGAAAGATACAAGGCCAGTTTGGTGGCAAAGGGATACAACTAAGTGGAAGGGAAGGATTATAAATCCACATTCTCTCCAGTAGCAAAATTGGCTTCAGTGAGGATGTTGATTGCCATTGCCACTGCTAGGAGATGGAAAATCCATCAATTAGACATTAATAATGCCTTCTTGGATGGATTCCTAGAAGAAGAAGTGTATATGACACCACCCTTGGGGTATGAGAAGGCACAAAAGGGACAGGTTTGCAAGCACCAAAGATCACTGTATGGGCTTAAGCAAGCATCAAGACAATGGAACATTGAGTTAACTGCATTTCTTGTTAGAAAGGGATATGTACAATACAAGAATGATTACTCAATGTTTATCAGAAGGGAAGGAGAGAAAGTAGCAATGGTACTGGCTTATGTAGATGACCTGCTGTTCACAGGAAATGATGAGGAATTCATTGCTGAAACAAAAAGGGATCTGCATACAACCTTCACCATCAAGGATCTAGAAGAAGTTAGATTCTTTTTGGGAATTGAGGTGGCCAGATCAGAGAATGGAGCTGTCTTGAACCAGAGAAAATATGTTCTGGGCATATTGAAAGATTCTCACATGGTAGATTGTAAGGCGGCCTCTTTTCCTCTTCCTACAGGTCTGAAATTGTCGACAGAAGAGGGTGAATGCTTGAAGGATCCAGAAGAATACAGAAGGCTAGTTGGGAAACTACTATATCTCAACATTACAAGGCCAGGCATCTCATTTGCAGGACAACATTTGAGTCAGTTAGCAATCCAAGAGAACGTCACCTAAAGGCTGCAAATCATGTGGTGAGGTATCTAAAAGGAACTGCAAACATGGGGTTGTTTTATGCTTCGGATTGTGATCTCAAGTTGACTACCTATAGTGATGCAGACTGGGGAGCATGTAGCTTCACAGCAAGATCTGTTACATGCTATTGTATGTTCCCAGGGAACTCAATGATTTCATGGAAAACAAAGAAGCAGAAGACAATCTCGAAATCATCAGCTGAGTCAGAATATAGGAGCATGTCATCTGCAGCCAGTGAAGTGGTATGGTTATACAGAATTTTGCAGGATTTTGAAGTGATGGTTAGTCTGCCTATTACAATGTATGGAGACAACAAGGCAGTACAACACATAACAGCAAATCCAGTATTCCATGAAAGAACTAAACACCTAAACATAGACTGTTACTATGTTAGGGAAAGAGTTGTTGAGGGATTCATCAAGACTGCATTCGTAAGATCACAAATGCAGTTAGCGGATGCTCTTACCAAACCTCTTGGAGAAGCACAACACAAGTTCTTTGTATCCAAGTATGGACTTGTTGACTCATCAACATGTCCTACTTGAGAGGGGGGGGGGGGGGGATTTGGAGATATAAGAGTTTAGGAACTCTCTTGTAATTAGTGAAATAAGAGTTCCTTATTTGTAAATAGTAAGCTGAAGGTTGTTAGTCGGTTAGTTGTGCTATATAAGCACACAAACTCCTTCTGTACAGATCCAAATTCATTGAAATAGAATTGATTCCATTCCACCAAACTCTCTCTTCCTTTCAAAGCTATTTTCGATTCTCTAATGGTGAATTGATCACCATTTCAAAGTTGCTGAATTCTTGGTGCAACGATCAGCAACGCCGTTGCCAGAGGTTATACAAGTCGATCTCACAGATTAAAGGGCATGCAGGGGCAAATTTGATCGATCGTTGTTCAAGTTGACAAGTTTGGGTTCACACATCTTGGTGATCACAGGGTTACCATCACACAAAACTTTGTGCCCCTCCAGAACCTTCAAGGCTTTCATGACCTTCATTATTGGCGGATCCGCGCAGTACAATTATGTACAAAGAAGCCCATACTAGCTAGCTAATGTTATAAATCGACCCTGCAGTAGCCTTTGTTCTGGAATGTTTCTAGATTGCAGGAAACTTTAATAAAGAACAAGGCCATTAAGCCTTACCTAGTTACCTCATGCTGCTAATTTGTGCATAGGACGACATTTTTTCCTCTTCAACATAAATAGTGTTTTGCAGATCATCCAGTTGTGCATCGACATTGGGATGCTTCAAGTTGAGCTCAACACTCGTTAAGGCGACTTCCACATTCTATCAATGTTTCATCTGTCCTTCAGCTGTCTTATTGATGCTTCCAAATGGGCTTGGGATTCACTTAATGTCATTCCTAGTCCTCCCTTTTCTGCTTCCAAATTTCTTATTTTATTATCGTCAAGATTTGCAATTCGGTTGTTGATCATCCTACATTCCCTAAGTAGTATCGATTTCATATATAACCACACTTTAAAAAAATATTAATGGATAAATATTTAATAGATACTATTATTTTATTTATTTATTTATATATTATTATTTTTGTTAGCTAGAATTATTTATATTTTGATTAATTTTAATAGATTTTAATAGACACAAAACGTTTATCAATTAATCTATCTCATCTAATCTAATATAGATACATATTTTTTTTTTTGGTAAACTAATATAGATATAGATAATAGATACTCCAATTTTACTCCAATTTTATCTACGTAGAATAAAAAGATAGATTTCCTAAGATTTCCATATATTGGGAATTGTTGTCTCTCCATCTATCTATATATCTATTTATATAATTAGGTTTCTCATTCCCGTCCTATACATTTACACTACACTCGATCGATCTCTCTGCAGATTGCGGTGTTGAAAATATATTAAATATGGCGGGCTACATTAGTGAAGACGTATTGTATCTGATTCTGACGCGACTGCCCGTCAAAGCCATACTCCGGTGGCGTTGTGTCTGTAAATCATGTCAGAAAACAAAGGGAGATTGGCCATAACTCAATCCAAATCACACTCACTCTCAAACACCAATCTGTCTGTCGACAGTTTTCGAAAACAAGAGAGAAAGAAGGACAAAATTGAGCAATCCACAACCAACTGATTTCATTCATAACTAAAACATAACTTAAGTGACTTACAAAGAAGATAACTGCTTTCATAACTTCAGACCACTAACTCAGCTACACGATTTGCAAATAAGAAACTGACATAGTCTAGCAACTACAACTCGATATCGACTACAGCTAGACTGACTCCTCGAAATCCACTAAGGTTCACACAGAACCTGACTAAAAGCTAACTAACTTGATTCTTGCTTGAGATGTTTGGATCACATAGGCTTGACTTCAACACCACCCCTTGATTCAAAACCTCTCATTCCAATCTTCTCCGTGAAGAATTTGTGCTTTGCCACACTTAGAGCCTTGGTAAACAAATCTGCACTTTGATCATTTGTGCCACATAATTTCATTTCAACTTCTCCTCTTGCTACCAGCTCTCTTATAAAATGATGCTGAACATCAATATGCTTTGTACGAGCATGAAATGCAGGATTCTTGGCCATGGCTATCGCAGACTTATTGTCACACTATACCTTAGTTGCCTTTCTTTGACTGCACCCCAAGTCCTTCATCAGTTTCTTCAACCATAAAGCTTGCTTTGCTACAGCCCCAGCTGCCACATACTCAGCTTCTGATGAAGATAGTGCAACTGTTTCTTGCTTCTTAGAGCTCCAAGTCACTGCATCTGAGCCAAAGCTAAACACTGAGCCAGAGGTGCTTCTTCGATCATCCAAACACCCTGCCCAATCACTGTCAGTGTAGCCATAAAGCCTGAACTCTTCAACCTTTCCATAACCTATCCCTTGTTTTACAGATCCTGCTACATACTTCAAGATCCTCTTGCTGCTCCAAGCTATTGCTTTGAAGGGCTATGCATGAACCTTGATATCACACTCACACTGTATGCAATATCAGGTCTGGTGTGTGCAAGATAATTCAACCCTCCTACCATACTTCTACACATCTTCTCATCTCCGAGCCCTGTTCCATCACTCTTGTGCATCTTCTCATGTGTGTTCATAGGAGTGTAGGCAACATCACACCCCTCTAAGTGGAATTTCTTCAGCAAATCCCTTGCATATTTTTCTTGGCACACAAATATACCATCACTCTCCTGATGCACCTTTAAGCCTAAGAAGTACTTCAAAACATTGAGATCTGTCATCTCAAATTCTTCCATCATTGCCTTCTTGAATTCTCCTAACATCTTCTGAGATGAGCTGAAACAAATAATATCATCTACATACAGACACACAACTATAAATTCTTTCTTTCCTCTTCCCTTCACATAAAGAGTAGGCTCATTCTCACTTCTGTCAAAGCCTTCATTTACAAAGAAAGAATCAATCCTGTTGTACCAGGCTCTAGGTGCTTGTTTCAAGCCATAGAGAGCCTTTCTCAGTCTGTATACTTTGTGCTCTTCACCTTCCTTCTCAAACCCCTGAGGTTGTTCAACATACACCTCTTCCTCTAGCTCACCATTCAAGAAAAAGCCGACTTCACATCTAACTGATACACTTTTAAACCCCACTGCGCAGCAAGAGCCAACACTACTTTCACTGTTTCTAGCCTCACCACTGGTGAGAAAGTTTCTTCAAAGTCAATTTCTTCCTGCTAAGCATACCCCTTTGCAACTAGCCTTGCCTTGTGCTTCTGTATGCTCCTATCAGTATTCACCTTAGTCCTGAATACCCACTTCAAACCTATAACATTTTTGTCTTGAGGAAGTTCAACTAATCCCCATGTGTCATTTCTCTAGATGGCTTTCATTTCTTCTTCCATAGCAGCCTGCCACTTGCTTTCAAACTTTGCATCTTCATAACTTTCTGGATCTGAAGCTAGCAAAGCAAACCCACAGTCTGCATACACATCAGCTAGGGACCTGAACTTCCTTGGAGGAGTTTTACTTGATGAACTAGATGGAGATGAACTGTGACTGCTTGGTGAACTGACTGGTGACACTGGTGTTGCTGGAGAGTTCACATTCTGATCTTGCTGATCATCATCTTCGTCACCATTCACATTCTCTTTACTTTCCTCCCCAGCATTGCTCATTGAGATCCCTTTGTCAAGGATTGGATCTGTACTTCTGTTCTCCCAATCCCAAGCTGCATTCTCATTGAAAGCTACATTCCTGCTCACAGCTGTCTTCTTACTCAAAGGATTATACAGCTTGTAGGCCTTTGATTGAGCTGCATAACCAATGGAGATACATCTCTCAGCTTTGTCATCTAACTTAGATCTCAAGTTTACTAGTGCATAAGCCACACACCCAAATACTCTTAGGTGACCCACATATGGCTTCTTACCTCTCCAAACTTCAAATGGAGTCTTGTTCATGACTGCTTTTGTAGGAGATATGTTGAGTATATATACTGCAGTAGCAACTGCTTCACACCAAAACTGGTTTGGCACACCTCTAGCCTTCAACATGCTCCTAACCATCTCCACCACAATCCTATTTTTTCTTTCTGCCACTCTATTTTGCTCAAGAGTGTATGGTGCAGTCAATTCTCTCCTTATGCCATTCTCCTCACAGAAATTCATGAATTCATATGACATGAATTCACCTCCTCTATCAGTTCTCAAAGCCTTGATTCTCTTCCCTGAATGGTTCTCTGTTAGTGCCTTAAACTTCTTGAAGCACTGAAATGCCTCTGACTTGAACTTTAGAAAATACACCCAACTTGCTCGACTAAAGTCATCTGTGATGAGGAAGAAATATTTGCTTCCTCCTAGAGACTAAGTTTGCATTGGTCCACAGAGATCTGCATGCAACAGCTCTAAGCAATCACTTGCTCTCCATGCATCTCCAGTTGCAAATGATCCTTTCATTTGCTTTCCATACACACATCTGATAAGCGGTTTTTAGTCGCGTTAACCGTATCAAAATAATTTCGAACCTACCTAACTAATGTAGCGTGGTAAGCACGAGTCGATCCCACAGAGAATCAAGTTATTTCTAAGTTAAGTTTATTTACCAATTAATAGGAAACGGGGGGTTTTGGGTGGTGACAATAAGAAAGAAAATAAAATAAACTATAAACAAAATAATGCAATTTAGAGAAAATCGTTCTACCTACAACTATCCACTTTATTTGGTTGAATTGATATTGTAACTTCCTCTTGTTCTTTTATGATTCCTATGAATGCCCTTGTCCCGACCTAATATAGTTACTAGTCCAATCAGTCCTAGAAACCCTTATCAATCGAACAGTCCCTAAAGAAGGATTTAACCCAATTGATAGCTTTAAGACCAGAGATTAACCAAGGTATTTGCAGTCCCTAAAGAGGGATTTAACAACACATCCAACTTCCTACCCATCCAATTAGTTCAATCAGCCCTAAAGGGATAAGTTTGCCACTTGGGTTAAGGTTCACAATCAGGAATCTACAAAACCCTAGCAGTTGAATTGATTCTACCAAGTTGATCAGACAAGCTAGAATAAAACAATCAAACATTAATTCAAGCGCAAAGAAGTTGAAACATTCAATATAGGAAATAAGAACGAGAATCAGAAACTCACAATCAATCCAAACAAAGCTTCAAATTGTAGACAGAACGGGAGAGTTTAAATCTCCATAAAAATAAACCAAAACATAATTAGGGTTAATAGGTGGAAACTGTCGGCCGTATACTGTTGTTCGGCCTCGTTCTATCGGCCTCGCTTTCATACTTTGGCCTATGAATCCATATATAGCGTAAGACTTAATCTATCTATCTAATCTTATATAATATTAATAATATAAATCTAATTTATCTATCTTATTCACCTAAATATAATAATGATAAGAGTAACGTGGAGAGCAGCCACACTTGCAACATTCAAATCATGCGCCTCCTATCAGCCCGGCCCCATACATAGCCGGCCCACCTTGGTTTCCAATTCGCGAAATAATCCCATAAATTGCGATCGATCTCCGAATTCATACGATCCAGCCCAAAAATGCCTGAAATATATAAAAGTACTAGTGTAGACTCCGAAAACTAAATAATACAAATTAACTATAAAATATGTAAATATGCTCTAAATTAATATGCAACTCTATACTAAAAACATGACTAAAATAAACCATATCAACATCCTTCACAGAAATCCAGCTCACCTATCTTTGGTATGCCTTGGATCAAATTACCAGAATTCAGATGTCTCAAGCTTTGCAAATTCAAATGATCATATCTCATATGCCATAACATAGTCTCTGCATCACCTTTTACTGTCATTGCTCTATTGACACCCTTTGCTAAATCCAAAGGAAACATCCTATTCTTGGTCATTCCCACATTCACAATCACTTTACCTGTTCTTTTCTCTCTGATTACACAGGCATCTTCATCAAACAACAGAGAATAACCATCTCCTTGAAGTTGTCCTACACTGAGCAAATTATGAGCAAGTTTTGGAGCATACTGAACATCATTCAGAAACTTCTCACCTCCCTGCACACCTCTGATCACAACTGTGCCTCTTCCTTCAACTTGAAGCACCTTGTTGTCTCCAAGCTTCACATTGCTCTTCTTGGATTCATCTAAGTTTTTGAACATGCTCCTCGAACCTGACATATGATTTGAGCATCCACTATCTAGTTACCATAAACTCCCTGCTGTATCAGTGGTGGATGTCAATGCCATAAACAACCTGTCTTCTTGCTCAGACTTTTTTGTGAAATTTGCTCTTTTTTGTTCATTCTCTTGCTTCTCCCAACAGTAGGCTTCCTTGTGCCCATACTTCTTACAATACTAACATTTTATGTTACTTCTATGAGATCTAGAGTCACTTCCTTGACCTCTGCCAGACTCTTTCCATTGATCTCTTCCTTACTCAGCACCATTACCTCTTCCTGAGCCACTTGATTGACCTCTGCCATATCCTCTACCACCTCTACCTCTGAAATTCCCTCTGTAGTTGCCTCTTCCTCTAAAGGCACCTCTTGAACCACCCCTGCTTGATGAGCCTTCAGATTTTCCCTTCTGATTCGCATCTTTCACTTGGAAGACCTTTTCTTCCTTCACATCACTAGTCCTGCACAATCTCTCTTCATGTGCTTGTAAGGAGCTTGTCAACTCCTTAAACCTGTACACAGACAGGTCCTTGGACTCTTTAATGGCTGCAACTACATGATCATACTTTTTGGTAAGGCTCCTCAACACCTTACTCACAACTGCTTCATCATCTAAAGTCTCTCCATAGGTTCTCATGTGATTGAAAATCCCAGACACTCGAGAGAGGAACACCTAAACTGTCTCCTTCTCCTGCATTGCTAGAGTTTCAAACTCTTTTCTGAGTGTCTGCAACTTGACTGTAACCACTCTTCTGTCACCTACATACTCCTGCTTCAACACCTCCCGGGCTTCATGAGCAGTTGTGGCAGCAGCAATCCTTTGAAAAATCTCATCATCCAAGGCACTTTGTATCATGAACAAAGCCTTCAAATCCTTCTTCCTTTTCTCTCTTAGTTGCTGATCTGGCTCTGGTGGTTCAGCATCTTCGAACCCTTGATCCACAAGATTCCAAATTTCTTGTAACTTAAACAGTGTGGCCATTTTTAAACTCCAGAAATGGTAGTTTACTCCCTTGAATATTGGCAATTGTGGGTTGCCAATATTGTTACCACCATTGTTCTGCATTGTTATGAACAATGAACACTTGATGTGTTTCCTTGTGTTTGTTCTCTCTTCTCTCAATCCCAAAATTCAAACCCGGCAAGAGCACAACTCTTTTCTCTGATACCAATTGTCAGAAAACAAAGGGAGATTGGCCACAACTCAATCCAGATCACACTCACTCTCAAACACCAATCTGTATGTCGACAGCTCTCGAAAACAAGAGAGAAAGAAGGACAAAATTGAGCAATCCACAACCAACTGATTTCATTCATAACTAAAACATAACTTAAGGGACTTACAAATAAGATAACTGCTTTCATAACTGCACACCACTAACACCACTAACTCAGCTACACGATTTGCAAATAAGAAACTGACATATTCTAGCAACTACAACTCGATATCGACTACAGCTAGACTGACTCCTCGAAATCAATTATGGTTCACACAGAACCTGACTAACAGCTAACTAACTTGATGCTTGCTTGAGAGGTTTGGATCACATAGGCTTGACTTCAACAAATCATGGAAACAAGTCATCGACTCAACCCGATTCAAGGTGGACCATCTCACCGCCGGCCAATTGCAAGAGTCTCGTATCACTAACTCGAAGCTTCTTATATTGGAATCGGGCATTCTAGACTTTTATGTCAACACCGACACCGGAGGCGACATCGCTAAGAAAATCAAGTACTACCGTGTCGATAAGATAGGCAAGCACCGTGCCGCTAAGCAAAGAAAGTGTCGCATCGCCAAGAAAAGGATGTGCCGCTCCATTGTTAGCAGCAGCAGCGATCACAGCATAATTTGTCTGTACGACCAAGGCCATCGCCACGTCCTTTGGAACCCTTCCCTCCGCCAATATCTCCGGATTCGTCCGCCCCGATTTCCCGACACCTTCTTCGAGCAAACTTGATATATTTGTGTTGTTGATGTACTTGTGTATGATTTGGGGCTGATCGATGATGAGTTTCAAGTGTTGATCAATGACGAGTTTCAGGTGTTGATCGATAACTTGATATATTTGTTACAACCTTAATTTACTTGAAATTGTATGCAAAAATTTAATTTATTTACATTGCAAACTTAGGGCTAGTTTGTTTATATAAGAATGGAATGGAAAGGAAAGATATTAAATTTTATATATAAAATCTATATGAAGAAGATGTAAGAGATTATTAGACCATCCTAAAGATATTAGTTAATTACTAGGGAATAGAATGTTGGAAAAAGTAATAAATTTTGTATGAAAAATGGGAGAAGGAGGGGAGTGACTAGAATATATAGGATAAATGAATCTTAACTTAAATATGGACTATGTTCATAAGGATAATCATTACATTTCTCTACATAAAAACAAACGGGGGTCAATGCGTCATTGATTTCTAATACATTATATATGCCGAAACTGCTGATTGCTGAATACCTTGTACTTGACAGAGACTGCATAAGTTCCAAAGGCACCATTGCTTTCACAAAGCTCTAAGATATTGCGAGCACGCTGTCTTGCTATGGGCTCAGCCAGTAAGCTGCTGATGCATTCAAAGTCATTGCAAAGTTCACCTAAACCCTTTCATCAACACAATCACTGACCAACAAATTTAGATAAAAAGTATGTAGGTTCAGGATTAATTGAGACATGTATAAATTTTCGCTAGATTGACCCATTCCATTTGAAATCCACGACGTTAAAGTCTTCATTCTAAAAGATCAAATGACATCCCTATTCTTCAAGGCACGAGCATGAATCCGCACCCGTGTTCATCTCAAGAAAATAAAATTTTATTATCTTCAAATCCTTTTAGTTAGGAAGGATCATGTTTATATAAACATGATCCTTTGCGCCATGTAGTGATGGGGGCTGTATTTGGAAAAACTCTGTGTTGTTAAATTGCATTCGAAGAGAAGCCATATGAGACTTTTGTAGTTCTGCTTGATGTATTAATTGTGATTGTAACAAAGGTAAGTATCTGTCACTATAAGGTGTTTCGTTAACTATGAGATTACCAACAACTTGTGCAACTGCATCGATGATTAATGACATAGTACTTAAAAAGCAAACTAAGAATATATGTAAAAACAAAACCACCAGACCTATATATATAAACTAATATTTGAAAGTAAAAATTAGCTAAAGTTAGAACTGTGCATGAACCACCAAAACAGGATCTCTAGAGAGAGTTAGTTTTCGTTGTCTTCCCAACTGGCCAACGGGACTTCTGGCCCTCCATTGGCAGACCCCGTGCCACCGCCATCTGTGAGTGCAGAAGGGGTCTGGATAGTGAGATGACAGAAAACAGCAACGAACCTAGTGGCCTACCAGGGGGTACGCCAATGACGTTTATCATGGGGCAGAGCAATAAGGAAAACAGTCCTCGGAGAGACTCAGTACTTCTTGCAAATTCATAGACCCTAACTCCAAGTTTTATGCAATCTATCAACTACTATAGAAATTGTAATTTTCACCAAGTTTTCTGTAAATGATAATTCACAACTCCAATTAAATCAAGAGGTCGGCTATTTATTAAATACATAGAGTTATTAATTACTTGGTACGTGTTGGAACACGACCTGTGGATCACACAACACACACACACAGATTCGAGGACAAGAGCACAAAGAAGAACACACACTGCACACACTTGACAATTTTCAACAAAAGCCTCACTTCATTGATTAATTCACACCAGTACACCACACTACAAAAACCATTACAAACATAAGTAACTGCATAAAAACCGACAATTCACTCCACTTCCCCACTAACACATAACCTAGGAAGTGACTCAAAACAAAATAACTAACTTCAACTAACATTTGAACTTCTACTGTTGCTCGACTTCGACAACCTAAGTCGATTACGACTAAACCCAAAACACAGAGCCAACTTGCTTTGAACCTTGGATTACTAACTAACTTTTAACACCTCCCCTTAATTCAAGGTTCCTCAGGCCAATTTTCTCAACAAAATACTGATGCTTTACTCCACACAAAGCCTTGGTGAATAAATCTACATTTTGTTCATTAGTGACACAAAACTTCAACATAACTCTTTCCTTTGCCACCAATTCTCGAATGAAATGGTGTTGCACATCTATGTGCTTTGTCCTGGCATTAAAGGCTGGATTCTTGGTCATGGCTATGGAAGATTTGTTGTCACACCAGATCTCCATACCCCCACTCTGCTCAATTCCAAAATCACTCATCAACTTTCCTAGCCACAATGCCTGTCTTGCAGCTGCACCTGCTGCTACATACTCAGCTTCTGAGGATGAAAGAGCCACAATCTCTTGTTTCTTAGAGCTCCATGTGATGGCACCTGAACCAAACCCAAACACTGACCCTGATGTGCTTTTTCTGTCATCTATACAGCCTGCCCAGTCACTATCTATATAGCCTTGCAACTTGAAGTCTTTCACACTTTCATACCAAATTCCCAACTGTAAGGTCCTTGCAACATACTTCAAGATCCTCTTAGCAGCTCCCATGTGCTGCTTTGTTGGATCATGCATGTATCTGGATACAACACTCACACAGTAGGCTATATCAGGCCTAGTGTGAGTAAGATAATTCAGACCTCCAACAAGACTTCTATAACATTTCTCATCTGCTTTCTCGGTGCCATCCATCCTCTGCAATTTCTCATTCATGTTCATTGGAGTGTGAGCAATCTCACACTTCTCCATTTGAAACTTCTTCAAGAGATCTCAAGCATATTTTTCTTGGCACAGAAAAATACCTTCTTCACTTTGTTTCACCTCTAGCCCAAGAAAGTACTGAAGTAGCCCCAGATCAGTCATCTCAAATTTCTTCATCATGGCATTCTTGAACTGCTCTAACATCTCTTGTGAATTGCTCAGGTAGATAATATCATCTACATACAAACACACAATAATGAACTCACCCTTCCTTCCCTTCTTGACATAGAGGGTTGGTTCATTTTCACTTCTAGCAAACTGATTTCTTAGAAAGAAATCATCTATTTTGCTGTACCAAGCTCTAGGAGCTTGCTTGAGCCCATACAATGCCTTCTTTAACTTGTACACTTTAAACTCATCACCTATCTCTTCAAATCGCAGAGGTTGCTCTACAAACACCTCTTCCTGCAGCTCACCATTCAGAAAAGCTAACTTAACATCTAACTGAAAGATAGGTAGCTTTCACTGAGCTGCTAATGCCAGCACCACTCTTACTGTCTCAAGCCTTGCTACAGGTGAGAAGGTCTCTTCATAATCAATTCCTTCTTGCTGTGAGTATCCCTTAGCTACAAGCCTTGCCTTGTGCTTTTGAATACTTCCATCTGTGTTATACTTGGTCCTAAAAACCCATTTAAGACCAATGACATTCTTTCCCTCGGGCAACTCCACCAGTTCCCAAGTGTCATTCTTTTTGATGGCTTTCATCTCTTCATTCATAGCCAATTACCAGTGGCCCTCACTCTTTGCTTCCTCAAAGCTTACTTGATCTGCTGCAATCAATGCAAAACCAACTCTCACACTTCTGTCATACACATCAGCAAGTGATCTCATCTTCCTATGAGGAGAATCACTTGACACACTTGAAGGAGAACCACCTTGACTACTTGATGAACTGGCAAGATCAGTAGGTGTTGATGGTGTGCTTGGATTTGAGCCATCATTGTCACTTGGCTCACTACATTGATCAGTCTCCTCATTGAATAATACACATAAGGGACACAAGTCGAGTGAGATTTCATTCTAAAACCAACTAGTCCTATCCCCGCGCCAATGACGCACAATTTAATAGTAAAGTTGTGAATATTAAATAATACTAAAAATTTATCTACAAAAATACACATATTAGCGGTTAGAAAATAATAAAGTAAAGTGTATAATACGTAGTATGTAAACGATTGGGATGATTTCGTAAACGCCTACAAACTGCTCAGCCAAGGCAACTACTCTTGTCATTTCCACCTAGCAAGTGAGGATAATAGAAACAGTTGGAATGACTGACAATATTTAGTACCAAGTGTATTATTTATAAGATAGTTGGGCAAAAGTAAAGGGCAAAACGATAATTAAAAAAAATCTTGTAGATCTTGTAGATAGAATCAAATAAAATCAAATAAAAATATTCCATATATGGATATGCATTCAAAATCAAATTAACCAATTAGATTTTCAAAAAAAAGTAAAAGGCAATATGATAATTAAGAATAATCATAAAGTTTAGATAAAAGCTTAGTAATATATTAAATTAATATTATAAAATAATAATAAAAGTTTATATAATTAAATGTTTTGAATTAAACTCATTGGTTAAAAAGCAATTAAAGTAGTATATATAGATATATATATAGATACAAATTACTAATATTAATTTTATGTTTCCTTATTATTAATTTTATGTTTTGAATTAATTCCATTATTTTTTTTAAACTACTAAAATTGTAATTTATGATAAGGTGGTTGATTAAAATGTCTAGGATTAAGGGGAGGGTCCCACGTCATCGGTAATCCCATTGTTTTTTTTTAAAACTACTAAAATTGTAATTTGGGCTAAGTTGATTGGTTAAAAGGCCTAGGATTAAGGGGGGGCGCTACGTCATCGGTAAAGCTTTCGTTTTAACGGTTAGTAATAGATAAATAGATTGACAATTCTAAAACCAATTGGCAATGGAAGGGAGTAGCCCACCGACTCATATACTGGGGTTTGTTATATTCAACGTACTTTCCGATGTGCGACACTTTTGCTCTTAATCACATCACATCTCTAACAAAGCATAAAGGATGGAACAGGTGAAGAAGGCGGAAAATACCATTTAAGAGATATGCGTATCGGGTGATAAAGATTCAAAGAAGAGTTGGATGATCCTTTGTATCGGCATTGCTCTGTCGAGGGTGTAAGAACGATAAACTGATTGGGCTCCTTTCATGGGAGGTTTGGTGTGTGCAGAGAGTGGATGGTACTTTCTTTCCTTTTCTCTATAATGGATGACAAAGATGTGGCCGAGTACGTTTTGTTCCTCTCCCTATTGTAGTGATTCAAAAACAAGAGCTCGATCATACAAAGGAAGCGACCCACGACTTCAAACATAATAAATCCTCGATCTACTCTCGGCGCCTACGGTACCAACCCTCATCTCCTCCCTGGATATCATATCTACTCCTTTTGTGGAAGGACATATTCTTAAAAAATCACAAACTAACCCTCGTCTCCTCCCTTTCCCACCTGCTAGGCACTAGCTTAGCTGATAAGGATGACAGACCAATAAGTCACGAGTTCCAATCCCCTCCCCATATTATAATGGTTTAAATGACTACCTATAAACCAAAAAAAAAAGAAAAAAAAAAGAGAGTAAACCTATCAACCTACGACAACTAACCAAGGGAAATCTTTTTCATACTCTACATCTTGCTTGCCCGCATCTTCAAGCTTTCTGTTTCCATTTTACTAGTTTGTCTTGTCTCATTTGAAGATTCGAGCTTTCATTCCTTTCAATGCTGAGCAGGGTACTTGTGACCTCCACAACTTGCTCTTTCAGTTACCATTTCACAAGTACTTAATACACATTAAGCACACATGACCTGTGTCTTTGACAATCAAAGGATATAAAAGTCATGAAATCCTCCAACACACTCACATCCGATCCATCATCCACCACCTAACAACACTTGCCACTCATTTACAACATAATGTATATTATTTGTTTAATTTAGAAATTACAAAAAGTAGAAATTATTTTTTCTTTTTCTAACCCTAAATTATAATGAGATATGATATGATTCAAATACTCATTCCTCATTTGTTCACAACTACTCACATCGCCATCAATTCACTTGTGTCGTTTCTCTTTAAGTTCACTAGGTACCATGCCCGTGCTTACGCACGGGACGGCATTAAAATTATAGGTTCTTAATAATATAAATAAGAGTCTTTCAAGGCCAAAAATAAATTAGCAAAAGAATCACCGTCTTTAAGTAGCATTCTTTGTAGAATGCTATTCCGAACGATAACATGAAGTTCTTCATTAAACCTCCGTAACTTTAATTATTAGTGCGCATTTTGAGAATGTAAAAACTCTATAAATTATTATTTTTTAATGAATTTTTTTTTACAATTATATACTTATTACTAACAAGTATGAAATTATTTAAATATTTACCTTTTAAAAAGCGAGTACCAAAGTCGAAACGACACTTAATATGAAACGGAGAGCATGATAAAATAAAGCATATATATAATATTCGGAGTAACAAAGTATTCATTTGAAGAAAGTTTAAAAAATGAATAAATATAAAAAGAAAAAAGGGGAAAAGGCAAGGGAAATTGTAATTGAAAGGCACGTCATGTTCCAAAAAGTGAAAAAGGGACACGTGGTCAAAAAGAAAAAAAAATTACAGTAAAAGAAAGAAAAAAAAAAGGAAAAGGCACAGCAAAGCAAAGGAAAGAAATGCCAAATCCAAATCCAAATTCGTTTGAAATAGTTTTTTTGTCAATTGATTCTGCCTTCACCTCCGTACTCCATTACCATCACCATCTAGTATAGCTCCACCAATTTTTTTTTTACCGAATTTCTCCCAAATCTCTTGCTAAACCCATGCCCAGTTGTGAAACATCTGCTCCCGGCCTTCCTGTTGTCCACGATTCACCTGCAGTCCAAGGCATCCTCCAGTTATTAATTCTTCATTGATGTTACTTAATTTTCTGTAAAAAGGAAAGGCTTAGAAGAAGATGATTCAGTGGAATTGAGTTTTGTCCTCACCACGTAGTTGAACTTGATTTTGTGTTGGGGTTATAAATTGTAGATTAATTTCATTTTTGTATGTGCACTTCAAAAAATGTCTATTCCATTTCCAATTCATTCTTCGTGGTGGGTTTAGTCTTGTAGTTTTAAAGGTTGATGACTTGCTTTGCATATGATCTACTGTAAGATGAACATTGACTGGGAAGGAAAGTGTACTGATTATTTATCAATCTTGTGTTTCATGATTGTTATCTTTTTTCTTTTTCATTATTAAATTTGTGACATGGTGAGACATTTTTTAAGTTGTGTATGTTGAATTGTTTGTTGCCTTAAATTAAATTAGGTACAATGCTATGGTCTTTGAAGCGCTCTTAGCTATAGAAGAGCCAAGTGGGTTGGGCATCGAATCATTAGTGACCTATAGTGAGGTTGGGTATGCCTGATTTTAATTTTGTTTTTAATTGCTGCTTACCGAGAATGAAATGTTTCTTTTTAAAAAATAAAAATGATTAACTCTTGTTTCTTTTGCCATTTGTCCAGCAAAGGATTGAGGTGCCCCCAAACTTCAGAAAGCTACTGGGTTCAAGGTTTGGGTCATTAATGTTGCTTGGCGACTGTGACACCCAATTTTAATCAGGTTAGCTGCTATACACCATATACAACTAATTCTCATATTATTGTCAAGTTATTATACCGAAATGATTGTAGTAAAATTAGATTTATTAATACTTGGAATTCTGAATTTTGTCACCTTGGTGACTTGAATTTTATCGATGTTAGGTACTTGTATATGCCTATTTGAATAAATATTGCTGATATTGGATAGGATTGGTAGATTGATGTTATGCTTGATTTGTTTATTTGTGTGGTGTGTGCTAGCATTAGAAGTTGACATGCACCCCGTACATGTTTGAGATGGTCATAAGTGTAGGAGCTCCTAGCTTATATACACACTAGAATTCTGTTATTTAACATCGGTTGATTAACATCGGTCAGAAAAACCTGCCATGTTAAATAACTTTTTATCATCGGTTTCTAAATTTGAGATGTAAAAAATAAAATAAATATCACCCTATATTTCGGACCGATGTTAAATATTTCTTTTGAAATTTTTTTATAAAGGCGCGGAATCAAATAATGAATCAATTTAAACCCGCCCATGAGATTTCCTTACTAGAAACCCTACACGGTGGCCACTTCTCCTTCCCTCTAGCTTGTTCCCAGTTTCCTTCGATCTCCTCCTGAACACCGCTATTTCACTCTCATCTCTCTCAATATC
The DNA here is from genome assembly GCA_963922045.1 of Persicaria maculosa. Classification (NCBI taxonomy): domain Eukaryota; kingdom Viridiplantae; phylum Streptophyta; class Magnoliopsida; order Caryophyllales; family Polygonaceae; genus Persicaria; species Persicaria maculosa. Next base: position 9,908,771 of record OY998256.1, on the reverse strand, counting down.
GCTGCCATTGGAGGCTCTCTTGAGTTTCCCTCCGAGCTGCCCATGAATCCTACTATTCACCCTCTTCCTCCTCTCATTCGGGGTCTGAGAGAGCCCCATGTCGTTGCCCCATGTCCTTCCTCTTCCATGTTCTTTCTCCTCCGGCTTCCCCACGGACCCCGCGCCCTTCCGCCGACCTCTTTCTTAGTTGCTCTGACTGTCGAGGGCGGAGCCGCCTCCTCCCTCTCCCGACTCGGATCTCGACCTAGTTGGTGTTGTGCTTGTCGTCAGCCTCTCCCCTGCCTCGCCGGACCTGCGAGGCTGCCAACAAAAGCTGCCACAACTTGGACAAGGTCTGAGGAGGTCCACAAACCTAGATCTACTCCTTATCCATGAAGAAAAGTGTCGATTCTCTCTTCCCTCTATCAGTAAACCACATCTGAAACCCTATAAATTATTCAATCCTAATCAGATTTCTGTTTTCCCCTTCTATTTGATTGCTTAATTTCACTGAAAATGCACAGATGGTTGCTGGGTGGAAAAAGTAAGTACAAAAAAGTTTTTGGATGCATACTTTCTGTACAGATTTTTATTTGGGTCAGAACCAATTAGATTACAGTCTTACAACACACAATTTTGCAGTTCATTTCCTTTTCTAGTACCTTGGAATATAAAAACTTGAACACATTAAGCACATTGCACGACCTGTTTTTGGGGAAGATATAGTTTGTTTCTCTTTATCAAAAATTGAGAATTGTCTTAAAAGTATCATCATAGTATATAACACTTGATATTGATTTGTCAAAACCACTTAGTTATCTTAATCGTATGAGAATAAAGCTTAACCCCAATTGTTTTCCCAAATAGGTTTCGATTTCCACTTTGCTTGATCTATTTAAAATTGCTTTTCAATTCGAGGTTAGGGATTTAAGGATTAAGGTTTTGATTTTTCAGAGGTCAGAGATTTTGATTATTTAGAAATCAGTGGTTTAGGGTTTCAATTTAGGGATTTGATTATTTGTGAAGTCTTTTTGTTTGTGAATTAGATTTTTAGGGTTTATTGTGTGAATTTGATTTATAGGTTTTCATTTGTGAAATCAATTTCTAGGGTCTAATCTACCCATTTTCTATAGCTGCTGATATACGCATACAATATCTTCGAGGACTGCATTTCCTGCCAATGATCCTAGTTGCTTGCTTGGTCTTTTTCTTAACACCCGGCTTGGCATTGATCTTTGTATCTTTTTGTCCATGCAGATTGCTCTTGCTGTTTCTTTGTACAGGAAGTGATTCTGGCCACTCGTGGTATAACTCGATTGATGAATCTGGTTTTGTTTATGTTTTAAAACTTTTCTTCTCCATTAATTGATATAGAAGTGCTTGTACCATTTCCTGGTTTAAAGGGTCATAATGTATCAGAAGCACTCTCTTGTATAATAGGCGAATTAAGATATATCTACAGACTGGCACCTATTGCATTTGTTGTTGGATCATTCTTGCCTGGTTTAAAGGATCATAATGTATCAGAAGTTGCTGCAGCTGGCTGTGTAGTTTTGACTGGTGAATTTTGCTATTAAATGAAGGTTTAAACTTGATATACAAGATGTGATAAGCTGAGATAGGGTATCTTAGGTGGCATTGATGTTCACCGTTCAGGGTCTCATCTTGCTCATTTTTCTGACATGGTATGGACTATGCATAAATTGACCCCCTTGTCAATTATGCAGGTATGGAAACTCAATGCCCTTACTGTTTCTATTATCTCAAAGATAGAGATTTCCTTTTATTTAAGTGAAATGGGGCAATTTTTAGATTCTCTTTAGAACCTAAAGTATCTAGGTAGTTAGCAGAGTAGCTTTTCTCGTCACATTTTCTCTTATGTACTCATCAGTTATTAATCCCTGACTTTGCAGGTTTTTGATCGACTAGAACTGGAACACTCTTGAAACTTTGATGAGATTTCCTCTTCAGTTTACAGCAAGGTCTTGTTCATGTATGTTCCTCAAAGTTTTGCTTTCAGATGCTACTTTCTCCGTCACCACTTTGATGGTTAAGTTCTGACTTATCTTGGCATAGTTTCATTTTTTATCTACACTCGTCTTGCAAGGTATGTTGCCCGAACTTTTCTTACAAATACATTGTCTTCTCTTCAAGTGCTAGCAGTGGTTCTGATTTCTTCCTGTTGACGAACCACACCTTATGTGCTTTGATTCAACATTAATTGAATATTTGACATTTGCCAATTTTGTGTATAAATACTTGCAAAATATGGAGGAATGGAGGACATAGGAGGAACTTGGTGTAGCTTGTATAACTGTTACTTATTATAGTGCCTGATTGAAGTACCTAGTCAAATATATTTTGGTCTTGTGCATGTACAAGTGCTGAAGATTCACCTTACGAATCTAATTTGGTTGTACTTGTTTGTTGATGGACGGTTTTTAGTCGCGTAAACCGTTTCAAAATAATTTCGAACCTACCTAACTAATGTAGTGTGGTAAGCACGAGTCGATCCCACAGAGAATCAAGTTATTCCTAAGTTAAGTTTATTTACCAATTGATATGAAACGGGGGGTTTTGGGTGGTGAAAATAAGAAAGAAAATAAAATAAACTATAAACAAATTAATGCAAAGCAATTTAGAGAAAATCGTTCTACCTACAACTATCCACTTTATTTGGTTGAATTGATATTGTAACTTCCTCTTGTCCTTTTAGTCTTCCTATGAATGCCCTTGTCCCGACCTAATATAGTTACTAGTCCAATCAGTCCTAGAAACCCTTATCAATCGAACAGTCCCTAAAGAAGGATTTAACCCAATTGATAGCTTTAAGTTCAGAGATTAACCAAGGTATTTGCAGTCCCTAAAGAGGGATTTAACAACACATCCAACTTCCTACCCATCAAATTAGTTCAATCAGCCCTAAAGAGATAAGTTTGCTACTTGGGTTAAGGTTCGCAATCAGGAATCTACAAAACCCTAGCAATTGAATTGATCTAACAAGTTGACCAGACAAGATAGAACAAAACAATAAACAATCAAGTACAAAGAAGTTGAAGCATTCAAATATAGGAAACAAGAGACAAGATTCAGAAACTTACAATCAAACCAAATAAAGCTTCAAATTGCAAGTAGAACGAAGAGAGTTTAGTCTCCCATGGCGAACATCGCTCTCTCTCTAATTGTCTGATAGAATGTGGAATAGAATAGAAGTTCTTAAAATAACATAAAACTTGGCCTTTTAAAACATCAAAGTCGGCCATAAAAGAAATCAAAAGGTTCTAGGGTTTAATTTTAAACAAAACGCAGCGTATAAACGCTGTCGGCAGATGCGGCGGCCGCCGCATGTATGCTGCGGCCGCAGCATCAGTATTCTTTTTGCAACGTCCCTGGCGGCGGCCGCTGCATTGGTCTTTCACGGAAAATCCGTCTTGAATCAGCTCTCGACGTCAACATGAAAGTTGTAGCTCTCTGAAAGAGCTTTCCAACGTATGGTCATAATAGTCGATCAGACAACCGAGGCCTCCAGAAAGTGCAAAACAAGTTCAGCATGTCTGGCGACAACTTCTGCAGACTTGTTATTCGTTTAGGTTCGCTTCTTCTTCTCAGGACCTCTTGAGATCTTCATGTAAGCTTCTTCGATCAACTAGACATTTTCATCCAATGCGTTATCAACCCATTTATCCTTCTCGGATCCACAGTTACCTAAAATAATCAATAAAAACGTGTAGATTCCGACTCCACCAACATAGAAAGCAAATATGCAAATTCTACTTAAATCATGCATGATATGCATCTTAACTAAGCTAAATGCAACCTATTATGCCTACCTAAATGCATGCTATCAAATTCTCCCACACTTAAGCTTTTGCTTGTCCTCAAGCAATGAAAAACAAATATAGAATTAATCATCCCACAAATAAGATCTTCATGCTATTGTTTTAGAAAAGCAACATCAAGCAATAGGAGCCATGAATAAAAGAACAAATATCCTAGCAAATATATGAGCGATCCAATAGTAAAAGCAAATTTAATCCAACCTCACCGGGATAGTGTGTTTCACTCAAGCTCTCATGTGTTTAGGCTTTAAAGTCCAACTCTTAACTCAATCCAAAATGCTCTATACACCGTAAAAGTTATCACTTGCAAACAACATCATGAGGACTTTTATAAGGTTGTAATGGGGCTTTGGTAGGAAGATAAGACATGAGAAACATTTAGGCTTGTGGTGCTAAAAATCCGGGGAAAATGAGCAACAACCAACCAGAACAACACCAAAACTTCCATACTTCGCAAACCATTCCAATAACATAAACTCCATTACATAACAATAAACTCTCTTCGATTTCAATAGCCATACAACTTATGCATTTTTTTTCATTATGATGACTTCTTTTATTTTATTTTATGCTTACTTTTACCCCTAGGTGAATTTTATCCTCCCTAGGTCCAAGCTTACTAGACTTTTACTCCTAAGTGAATTTTATCCTCCTTAGGCCCCTAGTAATAAGTCATCTCTATTATGCAAGAAGGGTTACCTTATTTTGGCTATGCCTCTCGCAATGCACAACCATACATACATCATCTCTACTCAAAGCAACTCCAACATAAAGATTTTTCACCAATTCTCCTCCTAATTCCCGGATAGGGTCAGGCTAATCATTGGCTATGATATATTTTTGTGGAGCTATCAAAAAGAATAAGCTTTAAGGCTCAGATGGGCTTCAAGCAAAGGATAATATCTAAGGTAGACAGGTATAATATGGCTAAAGAAAACATGCCTCAATCATTTGAAATTCACAAGCAACAACCATGTGCAATACGGTATTGAAATAAGAAGCATATGGAGAGTATAATCACACAATAAAAGCAGAAGGGAATAATATGTAAAGTCCCTATAAGGCTAAAACAAACTCACAAAGGTTATGTTTTTTTTAGATTTCAATTAAACCTCAACTATGAACCATACTTGCTCAATTATATTCTCAAATCATGCTCCAAAAATCATTTTCAAGCAATTCAATCAAATTATGGGATTTATGCAATGAGATCATAAAAATGAATTAGAGGACAAACTAAACCAAGATGGGTATCTTTAATAACACCTAAATGCAATGCATGATATTTTTGGATTTTTTTTTCAAATGCAGTACATGAATAAAAATAAATATGACAACATAAATAAACATGATAACATAAGTAAACATGATATGGAAACTTTATCTATATGCAATGCAATCCCTCCCCCACACTTAAACCTTTCATTGTCCTCAATGAAACATAAAAGACAACAAAAAATAAAAACATAGAGAAAGAGATGAATGAAATACTCACAATGTGGTGGATGGGTCTCTATAGGTCGGATCTGAGGATTTCGGTGGCCTTTCCTGAAAGCTTAGTCTATCCCAAACCAAAAACAACTATCTAATGCCTAATGGGAAACCCAATTTATTGAAAAGAAAACTAGCTAACCAGGAATTGAAATACTAAATTATAAAACTTACCTCGGGTTGCCTCCCGAGAAGCGCCTTTTTTAATGTGATTTGCTTGACTTATTCTCAATCTCAAGAGCTTATCTCTCAGACATTGTCAAGGCCCTCAGTAGCCTATCATATTCCTGTGCACACATCTTACAAGGCACATCATAGCACAATAAATTTTGAAAGCATAAAATGTGGAACTCAAGAACCCTTTCAATCTATCAAAGAGTCTAGCATGACTCTCTGCACAAGGAATATGATACCACCAGCACAGTTCCGCTGGTGGCTTTTCAAAATAGCAATCAAAAGGATCAACATAATCACCATTACCTTCAAAATTGCAAAAGTTTACATTTATTACCTCTTGAGCCTCAGCTGATGGCTCTGGACCTGGTTCATCAATGGACGAGCGCAGAATGGATGATGCAGATGGAGTAGGAGATACATCACATGTAACCTCATGCTTCGACTCATGAGATTCCAAGTCAGGAAGCACTAGAACCTTTTCTCCATCATCGAAGAAGCTATCGTTGTCATCAAATAATTCATCCTCTTCTTCTTCGAGGCTCCTTTCTTTCTCACCTTTTGCACTTAAAATTTGAATGAGTTGGCTCATCTGATTCTCCAAGTTTTCACAGCGGCTCATTTGTTCCTCCAATTTTTCAAGCCGACTCATTTTTTCTTCTTCCAACTGCTGCAACACTTGTGTGAAAGGTCGGATTGATACTTCCCGCTCAACCTGTCGACTCATGTTGCAGAAAAAATCCCAAATCTCAAAGAGTCCCATATCCAATAAGCCTCCATTACTCATGGACTCAACAAGATTCCGTGTTTCAACATTCATCCCATCAAATATGCAAACACACATCTCCCGCACACCATATTGATAACCCCATGAAACAAGGTCGTTAACATACTCATGCAATCTAGTGAAATATTGGTGAAAGTTCTCACCTTCAAACTGCAACAATCTCAACATCTTAAAAAGTTAGTAGCAAGGGTGTTATGAACCGTAAGATAGGTTCACAACAAAGTTAGATATATAAACAAAAATTAATAAATACACACAACAAAGAAATAAACTTAATTCCCCGACAACGGCGCCAATTTGATGGACGGTTTTTAGTCGCGTAAACCGTACCAAAATAATTTCGAACCTACCTAACTAATGTAGTGTGGTAAGCACGAGTCGATCCCACAGAGAATCAAGTTATTCCTAAGTTAAGTTTATTTACCAATTGATATGAAACGGGGGGTTTTGGGTGGTGAAAATAAGAAAGAAAATAAAATAAACTATAATCAAATTAATGCAAAGCAATTTAGAGAAAATCGTTCTACCTACAACTATCCACTTTATTTGGTTGAATTGATATTGTAACTTCCTCTTGTCCTTTTAGTCTTCCTATGAATGCCCTTGTCCCGACCTAATATAGTTACTAGTCCAATCAGTCCTAGAAACCCTTATCAATCGAACAGTCCCTAAAGAAGGATTTAACCCAATTGATAGCTTTAAGTTCAAAGATTAACCAAGGTATTTGCAGACCCTAAAGAGGGATTTAACAACACATCCAACTTCCTACCCATCCAATTAGTTCAATCAGCCCTAAAGAGATAAGTTTGCTACTTGGGTTAAGGTTCGCAATCAGGAATCTACAAAACCCTAGCAATTGAATTGATCTAACAAGTTGGCCAGACAAGATAGAACAAAACAATAAACAATCAAGTACAAAGAAGTTGAAGCATTCAAATATAGGAAACAAGAGACAAGATTCAGAAACTTACAATCAAACCAAATAAAGCTTCAAATTGCAAGTAGAACGAAGAGAGTTTAGTCTCCCATGGCGAACATCGCTCTCTCTCTAATTGTCTGATAGAATGTGGAATAGAATAGAAGTTCTTAAAATAACATAAAACTTGGCCTTTTAAAACATCAAAGTCGGCCATAAAAGAAATCAAAAGGTTCTAGGGTTTAATTTTAAACAAAACGCAGTGTATAAACGCTATCGGCAGATGCGGCGGCCGCCGCATGTATGCTGCGGCCGCAGCATCAGTATTCTTTTTGCAACGTCCCTGGCGGCGGCCGCTGCACACCATGCGGTGGCCGCTGCATTGGTCTTTCACGGAAAATCCGTCTTGAATCAGCTCTCGACGTCAACATGAAAGTTGTAGCTCTCTGAAAGAGCTTTCCAACGCATGGTCATAATAGTCGATCGGACAACCGAGGCCTCCAGAAAGTGCAAAACAAGTTCAGCATGTCTGGCGACAACTTCTGCAGACTTGTTATTCGTTTAGGTTCGCTTCTTCTTCTCATGACCTCTTGAGATCTTCATGTAAGCTTCTTCGATCAACTAGACATTCTCATCCAATGCGTTATCAACCCATTTATCCTTCTCGGATCCACAGTTACCTAAAATAATCAATAAAAACGTGTAGATTCCGACTCCACCAACATAGAAAGCAAATATGCAAATTCTACTTAAATCATGCATGATATGCATCTTAACTAAGCTAAATGCAACCTATTATGCCTACCTAAATGCATGCTATCATTTGTCCTCTAGATTAAGATCCTAATTTATCAAACTTGTCTTAGGTTTTTTTTATTAACATTCTCCTAATCTCTGCTGCCAAATGTCTTTGTCAATACTCCTTCACAATCTGTTCTTGGTCATGTACTCTGAATATCCATCTAACTGTTGCACGTCCTGCTTATTGTACTTCTGTGTAGTTATCCTTATTTTCTTATTTAGTTGATCCTTTGCTAGAAGTCAGATGATTTCAGGCTGACATCACATGAAACTGCGCAAATACCTTATTTTACTTCATAAGCTGTATGATAACCTAAATGAAGTGAGTTGTGTCTCCTCAGTCCTTTCAAATAAGCCAATTTTTGTGAAGCTCCTCTACTCTAACAGGTAATGACTTCTTAAATGCTCTACCTTTTCCTTTTTTTCGAATGAAAATTGTTTAGTTAATGGATTTATCTGTCATCAACTCATGCCAACAGTGGTTCTGATTTCTCTTCAAGTGTAAACTATTCCTTGAATTGCTTAGTTGTATACTGACTAATGCAACTGTTTTAGCAGAATGCCTTAGATAAATGCAGTTGAGTTGTATATAAATGCAGCTGAGATATGTATATAAATGCATCTGAGATTAAATGTTTGCAGTTGAGATGGTTACTTGTAAAGTTTTGTCATGGACACCACTAGTAGCTAAGAGAAGTGTTTGGCATAAACAAGATGTACAAGAATTATCGCTATTAGTTTATTTCATTTGTTTTTTTGCTTCTTAAGTTTCACATGCTCTTTTTGCTATTATGTAAGAACATTCTATCTAATTTAAAGCCTATTAGCTCAAATGGTAGAACATTGTGTTCAAATACAAAGATGCGGGTTCAAATCCCGCATAGGCTACGATAATTAAAAAAACGCAAATATGTCATTTCACATCAGGTAATAGCCGATGTCTTTCAAAAACATAATCGATGTTTATGTTGGGGATGTAAAAAGTCAAAACATTTTAACATCGGATAATAGCCGATGTCTTTGTATGTTATAACATCGGTTATATTTTATAATCGATGTTATATGATAACAAAGACATCGGATTTAGAAATATAAACGATGTTATAAAATACAAAGACATCGGGTTCTGACCGATGTGAAAAACTTTTGACTTTTTACATCCCCCACATAGACATCGATTTTTTTTTGAAAGACATCGGCTATTACCCAATGTTAAACAACAAATTTCTAGTAGTGATATTATGCCTGTAGGGAAAAAGAAGAAAAAAATCATTATTATAATATTGAAATTGATAAGGAAGAAATATTTGTGAAGTATGATTGATGTTTGACTGATGCATGAAATATCGTATTACCTTGTCATTCAAGTGATTGAAAGCTTCTTTGAATACAATATTTTTTGTATGGTTGTTGAATGGCAAGCTTTCGTGCGCCATGAGGATTTTGAGTCCTTTTGGGCTCGTAACTCTTGAGGTTGCAACATATAGTTGTCCATGGCTGAAGACTGGTTTTGGCAGATAAACACCAACAATGTCCAGTGATTGTCCTTGGCTCTTGTTGATTGTCATGGCATAGCAAGGTTTTATAGGAAATTGCCTTCGTTTTAGGATGAACGGCCATTTTGTTTTGGTAGAAGTGAGTGTTATCCTCGGAATCAATACTTTCTTTCCTATGCTGCTTCTTGTTATGATTCTCACCTCGATAACCCATTCACCAAGGTGTGAGATGATTAGGCGGGTTCCATTGCACAATCCTTGACTTAGATTTACATTTCTAAGTAGCATAACGGGCAACCCTTCCTTTAACTTAAGACAATGAGGAGGCATACCAGGGAACTGAAGAGTGTTGAGGAACTCAGGTGGGTACATGTGATCTTGGTCATCCATGTCTGTCGATTCTTTACAAATTTCATCTGAGCTCATGTAACTCTTGAAGGATCCATGCAACTTTTGGAACATGTGATTGTTGATTTCATCCGCATCATCATTTAGTGGGGTGAGAATGGCTCTTTCTCGTAGGTAGTTGTCGTCATTTTGTTTCTAAACAAAATTAGGGAATATATGCTTCACAATTTCTTCAATAGGATTATCCCTTGGATTAACAATGAACTCTGGTGGGATGTCAATCCAAGTAGCCTGGTCTTCCCCTGTTCTTGTTTTAGCATCAACATCCCCGTCTCCAACTTTTAGTACCCATTCATTGAACTCTTTCTTTGTGATATCCATTTTTCCTTGTTTGTCATATTCATTCACTCTCATGTTGCGTGATAGCCGCAGTACTTGACAATGATGCCATAGATGAGAATTGTTGATGCAAGCTCGGAAGATCTCTTGCCTCTTGCCCTTTAGAATTACGGGTAAAATTTTCCTAAAGTCTCCGCCCAATAGAACTGTAATCCCACCAAATACTCTGGCCCGGTTTCTCTCATCCTTGGATCCCAAGATATCTCTCAACGTTCTATCAAGTGCCTCGAAAGCAAACCTCTGGGTCATTAGTGCCTCATCCCATATTATCAACTTCACCTCATGCATTAGCTTCGCTAGATGTGTGTTTTGTCTTATGCCACAAGTACTATTTTCCAATAATTCAAGTGGAGTAACAAATCGACTATGTGCTGTTCTGCCAACAGGTAATAATAGGGAAGCAATTCCTGTTGCATACATACATACACACATACACACACATATGTGTGTATATATATATATATATATATATATATATATATATATATATATATAAAAGATATGACGTTAGTGACATATGAAAATAGGATTATATATGTTATACATGCATTTTCGTACCAATTTTAGAGCTAGAAGTTTTTAATTTTGGATGGGTACCTGAAGATGCAACAGTAAGGACTATGTTTTTCTCTGATCTGATTCTTGTTATGAGAGATTTGTATAAATAAGTCTTCCCACATCCACCGGGGCCATAGACGAAGATATTTGCCCTGTTCTTCTTGTATGGAGGTCATGACTCATGACGCTGTTATAAATATGGAGCTGATCTGGATTCATAGATTCATAGAGCTGCTTGTGCTGGATGGCCATTTCTTCCAAGTTGTAGCTCATTTCCTCTTGAATTAATCGGTTATCCATCTTTGTCAATAGAGTGGCGTCTGGCATTGGTATTCCACTATAATCTGATATAGACTTGCCATTACGGTTCAAGATTTCTTGTATCTTCAACGGACAATAATTTTGAAGCTGCTCATCTGTGAGCTTCAAATCCGGGAATCTAAATTGTTTTCTTTTTTTATGCAAAATATCTTCTGCCAAGGCCTCTCAATTTTGCTGCCAAAACTTTTGAGGGCTGTGATAATGCATATCTTAGATAGGCATTATAGGCATTTTTTTAGTTTAGTTAGGTTGCATTTCCTTCATATTTTGGTTGCTAAATTCCATCTTGTAATTATTTTAGAAGAGTTTGGATTCTGCGCAAATTTGTGTTTATCTTGCAGATTGAATCGGAGCACATTTGGGAGATGCAATATCTCGAAGAGGAACACAAGAAACATTAGAAGGAAGCAAGGAAGGAAAGATGCAAGACAAGAGGAGATACCCGCAAAGGAAGACAAGAAGAACCGGCAAATAGCATGTCGCGGGTGATCAGGCCCCCGTTCCATACTCCTCGACCTTGGTTTGCCAATATGGTGAATTTCTTGGTCACGGGAGAATTTCCACCGAAATTCACAAAATCTCAGAAGGACAAAATTCGACATGACTCTCGCTTCTATGTTTGGGATGACCCCTACCTTTGGAAACATTGTGCTGATCAGGTAATCAAGAGGTGTCTGCTGGACAATGAGGTATAATCTGTCCTTACTTTTTGTCATGCTCATGAGTGTGGAGGTCACTTTGGTCCTCAAAAGACTGCTAGGAAAGTTTTAGAAGCAGGTTTCTTTTGGCCTCACTTATTTAGGGATGCTAATGCCTTCTGTAAATCATGCGATAGATGCCAAAGGGTGGGGAACATATCTGCTAGGAATGAAATGCCACAAACAATTGTCATATTTTGTGAAAAATTTGATGTTTGGGGTATCGATTTTATGGGTCCCTTCCCTAGTTCTTTTGGGAATGTATATATTTTGCTTGCGGTGGACTATGTCTCCAAGTGGGTGGAGGCAAAGGCCACCAGAACTGATGATTCTAAAGTAGTTGCAGAATTCCTAAAAGAAACCATTTTCGCACGATTTGGGGTGCCTAAGGTTATAATTAGCGACAGAGGGACACATTTCTGCAACAGGACGATCACTGCCTTGTTAAAGAAATACCATGCCACATAGAGAGTGTCAACTGCTTATCATCCTCAGACCAATGGTCAAGCAGAGATATCAAATAGAGAGATAAAGACCATTCTGGAGAAAACAGTGGCACTTAACAGGAAGGATTGCAGTCTACGGCTGAATGACGCTCTTTGGGCCTATCGGACGGCCTATAAGACTCCTATTGGTATGTCCCCTTATCGAATTGTCTTTGGAAAGGCATGTCATCTCCATGTGGAGCTTCAGCATAAGGCGTATTGGGCTGTAAAGAATTGCAATATGAGGTTGGATGAAGTGGGTGAATTCAGAAAGCTTCAATTGCAAGAGCTGGAGGAATTGCGTCTGGATGCTTATGATAATGCAGTGATCTACAAGGAAAAGAACAAGGCTTGGCATGACAAACACATCATGTGGAAAGAGCTAACAATAGGAGACAAAGTTCTTCTATACAAATCACGCCTGAAACTTTTCCCCGGAAAGCTTAGATCAAGGTGGGAAGGACCCTACACCATCTCAAGGATTTTCTCTCACGGAGCAATTGAACTCTATGATCCTAAGTCTAATGAGCTCTTTAAGGTCAATGGTCATAGAGTTAAGCCATACATTGAGAACATTCTGCATGACGAAGAGGAGAAGTTGGTGCTTGCTGAACCAACCCATTAGGCCACTCAAGGACCATCACGTTGAGCCAACGACTTGAAATAAAGGCGTTGCTCGGGAGGCAACCCGAGGAAAGTTCTCCTTTCTTTCTCATCTTTATTATTTCTTAGGTAGTTTTTCATTAGTTAAATATCTTATGATTAGTTGACAAAGGTAGTGGTAATAAAAAATAAAAAAAAATAAAAATAAAAAAAAGGGAAAAGAAAACCCGCAACCACCTCACTGGCGGCGGCCGCAGCATCCATGCGGCGGCCGCCGCACTTCAAACCCAGGCCTACCCCGCTGCAGCGGTCACAACATCCATGCTGCGGCCGCCGCCTCTCAGGTCTGTGACAGTTTTGTTAAATAAAAAAATATAGAGTGGAACATGCTTGTCACGGGATATCTATCAAACCCTACCTTACTCTTTTATTTCCTACCACTGCCGCCCCTTCAAAGAGACACAACCCCCACCATTTTCTTCTTCTTCAACCTTCCAAATCACCATAGCCAGCCCAAGCTTTCTCTTTTCTCTTCTTCTTAGCTACTCCCCCACCTCCTTCTTACCGGATCCGACCTCCCACCGAGCACCCAACGTCGGAGCTTCGCCCTGCACCGCTCTCTCACCGGATCTGTTGCTGAACCGAAGCCGTTCTGCCGCCGAAGTTTCTGCTGTGGCCGCCGCGACCTTGCTGCGCCCGCTGCCTGTCTACTCGCCGGGAGGTTTGCCTTTTGGTCATTGCGAAAAAGGTTGGTGTTTTGGATTATTGATTCTAATTGTTAGGGTGAGATTGATTGTTTGAGTCGTGGGATCTATCTTCTTGGTGTTGTGGAGATGTTGTTTGGTTATTGTTTGTGGGTTGAAGTTGGAAATTTGAGATCTTGGGTTATTGAGAATTTGGGATTTGTTGATTGAAGATTTGGGATTTGGTGATTTGCTTGAGAAATATTTGTGTTAGTGGGTTGTTTGGTTGTGGATTTGGTTTATTAGCTCGAGGTGTGTTAAGTTTTGTTGATTAGCTTGGGTTATGTTTGGAGGTTTGTTGTTTGATTTTGGAGTTTTTGGTTGATATCACTGCTGAGATTTGATAACAATGGTGCGCCGATTGAGGAATGCGTCTCACAAACAGAGGAAGATATTTAAGAGCTTCGATGCGAAGCGATTCGTTCAGACGAAGTTTTTCCATATCCCAGCCTTACAGACATTGGGCATGTTGGATGTTACACGGCAGATGCTTAGCCATGGTAGTTTGGGGGGATTTATAGATTGTAGTGCCCCCACGTATCCTGAGCTGGCATGGGAGTTTCTGGCCGCGTTTCAGCAAGTGGATAACTCGTGGATTAGGTTCAACTTGTTGGATCAGCCTCACACTTGCACATATGACCAGCTGAGACAGATTTTTGAGATCTCTTGGGCACCCACTCCAGATTGGTATCTGATGGCATCAGAGCAGCAACGCCATGATGTCTGGTACAAAGCGACTGGAACTCGATTTGACGGCCACAAGGGTAAGTATAACTACAATTTTGTCCACCCTTGCCTTCATCTTGTGCATAAGGTCTTGGCCACGTCTTTCAGCGGCCAAGGCGACGTGAACAAGGTGTCTGCTGGTGATCTAGCCTGGTTATGGAGTCTTGCTCCCCAGTCCTGTGGTACGCCGGACTGGATTGAGATCTTTGTGGACAGCTGCTTGAAGATCCAAGGGAAGCAGACAAGGAGGTTTGGTTTGGGAGGCATGATTAGCCTCATCGCCTACCGGTTTCTAGAGCCTGAACAGTGCGGTGCACCCATGTCTGGTGGGTACACCTATACAACGGAGCAGCTCAGGAGGTCTTTCTTGATTGAGGGCTCTGATGACGGAGGCTAGATTTGGAAGTCGGGGAGGCATGGAGAGCACCGACTGCACCTTCCTACGCCCTTACCTTATGGCCCTTCCAACAACACCCTATACATCGCAGCTGACCAGGATCAGGCTGAGGAGGATGATGATGAGGATGATGAGGACGAGGCTGAGGAGAATGCCCCTGCACAGACAGACTATCATATGGGGGATGCACATCACGCTGCTGGATCTTCTGCGGGGCCTCGCTTCTCTTCTGCTGAGGATGACCCATGGCGGGACCACATGCTCACCGAGTTCCACCGTATGTCCTTGCGTCAGGACTCCTTCGAATTCACTCTCCACGATATCGACCGTAATGTGCGTGAAACAAACTATCACAAGGAGGAGTTACAGAGAGAGCAGGCTTACTACTTTCGCCAGCAGTACCCTCATATCCCGCCGTACCAGTCGCCACCGTACCAGCCGCCGCCTCATCAGTGAGTGGTTAGTTCTGCCTCCTTCACCCTGAATTTTTATGTTCTATTTTCGTTGTCTGTACTGATTCAGTGAGGACAATGAAAACTTTAAGTGTGGGGGAGGAGAATTATATGTATATTATGTCATTTCTGTCATTTCTTAGACCATGTTTAAATTTCTGCACAACATATTTAAGTTTCTATAATAGTTAGTTTATTTAATTTCTGTTTAGTTTATTTAATTTATTTATTTTTCTACATTTTCGGAATTAAAAAAAATTCGAAAAATTCAAAAATAAGCATGCACTGCATACATATGTGTTATTCAAATACCCATCTGGCTTAGTTTGTCCTCTAATTTAAATTTCAAGCATGATCATATAAATCCCATGTAGTTCTGGATGTTTTGATTATTGCCTTTATCTGATTTTTGTGGAACATGTGCTAGCAAATATAATTGAGCATGTATAATTGAGTTAAAGTATGATTGAAGTCCTCAAAACATGACCCTGTGAGAATGTTTGGCCTTATTTGAATTCTTTTTGCTCATTTGTGTGAATCACTCTCCTAGTGTTGCTACCTCTTGGCATTGAATGCAGTATCTATTTTTAAAGACCGATGCACATGTTTGATTGCTTGCGGAGTTTATGTTATATTTTGAGTCTTTTGTTTGAATTTGTACATATTTAGTGAATAAGGTGGCAATGGTTGATGCGCTTACTAGTAACAGGATCTATGCATGACACCCATGGGTATGATTCGCGCAAAAAGGTGTTGAAAACTATCCACTAGGAAAGAAGCTTGATCATTGAGTAACCAGGTTCATTCATGACACCCATGTTTGCAAATTGCGTCAAAAGATGTTCAAGTAGACTTCATATTAGTAGGTTGAGGTGTTGATAGACCAGGGCCATTCATGATACCCATGTTTGCGCTTCGAGTAAGGAAAGCACCAAGATAAGGAAAAAGAAAAAAGAAAAAAAAAGGAAAAAGAAAACAAAAAAAAAAAAAAGTGTCGCATTTTATTGTCTTTATTGTGTCCCGCAAGTAATGACATTTCAGTAGGGAATTGGTGATATGGTGGTCAATGTCTATGAGCTTAGTGCATGATTGGTTTGAGTTGAGAGTTGTATCTTAAAGCCTAAACACATGAGTGAAACACATATTTCTGGTGAGGTTGGATAATGTCTACTTCTAAGCTTTGATCACTATAATACATGCTATGACGTTTGTTTGCTTGGTTTATGTTTGTACCTGCTATGATGTTGCTTTTTGATAAAGTTGAAACTTGAAGGGATTTCCTGTGGGATACATTGATTCATGTTCATTCTATCATTTCTTGAGGACAAGCAAAGGTTAAGTGTGGGGGAATTTGATAATGCATATCTTAGATAGGCATTATAGGCATTTTTAGTTTAGTTAGGTTGCATTTCTTTCATATTTTGGTTGCTAAATTGCATCTTGTGATTATTTTAGAAGAGTTTGGATTCTGCGCAAATTTGTGTTTATCTTGCAGATTGAATCGGAGCACATTTGGGAGATGCAATATCTCGAAGAGGAACACAAGAAACATTGGAAGGAAGCAAGGAAGGAAAGATGCAAGACAAGAGGAGATACCCGCAAAGGAAGACAAGAAGAACCGGCAAACAGCATGCCGCGGCCGCAGCAGAGGCCGTTGCAGCGGGCATGAGGAAACAGCATGTGCTGCGGCCGCAACATTGGTCGTCAGCGTTGTGCGCAGCGTTTTGAACAATTAAAACCCTAGATCTATTTGTTTGTTTCATGACCGACTTTGGATGATTTATAAGGCCAAATTTAGTTATTTTTCCAGTACTTCTATTTTATTCATTCATCAGACACTTTAGAGATTTTGAGCGATGTCTTCCATGAGGAACTAAACTCATCTATTCTGCCTGCAATTTGAAGCTTTATTTGGATTGATTGTGAGTTTCTAATTCTCGTTCCTTGTTTCCTATATTTGAATGTTTCAACTTCTTTGTGCTTGATTGTTTATTGATTTGTTCTATCTTGTCTGGCCAACTTGTTAGATCAATTCAATTCCTATGGTTTTGTAGATTCCTGGTTGTGAACCTTAACCTAAGTGGCAAACTTGTTCCTTTAGGGCTGGTTGAACCAATTGAATGAGTGGGAAGTTGAATGTGTTGTTAAATCCCTCTTTAGGGACTGCAAATACCTTGGCTAATCTCTGAACTTAAAGCTATGAATTGGGTTAAATCCTTCCTTAGGGACTATTCGATTGATAAGGGTTGCTAGGACTGGTTGGACTAGTAACTATATTAGGTCGGGACAAGGGCATTCATAGGAAACGTAATAGGACAAGAAGAAGTTACAAGGATATATCGCTTCAATCCAATAAAGTGGAAAATTGTAGGTAGAATTGCTTCTCCTAATTGTCTAAAACAAATCCATTTACTTTGCTTTCTTTACTTCGCTTTGATAAAAGGCGAAACTTTCACACACAAAAACCCCCCAAATTGGTTACTTTGATTGACACTTGAATCAGACTGGAATTATAACTTTCCCTGTGGATCGACCTCTTGCTTATTGCTATACTTGCTATAGGTTTGAGTTTTCTTTGGCGGATCAACGACAGGTTTTCCCTCCGTCAGGCTGTTGACTTCACAAAACAACAATATTGTGACAAACAATTCACGAAGTTGCCCAGCCATAGCCCGCATTCTTGCCTCTGTAATAGCATCTGTCCATTCTTTGTCATCATTTACCATCCCAAGAGTGTAGCAAGCCTCTTTGAAAGTGCTAAACACCCTGCTGTTAACTGTCCGAATCTCTTCAAATGATGTTGGCCCTTTGACAACATTTAGGAGCATTCTTAAATAATATCGTTGACCTGATGTGGGATGTGAATAAACGATCCGACCAATGCAACTTCCCTGGGTCATTTGATGCCACTGTTTCTCCTTAACATTCCACACATATCTTTTTTGGATTTCCGCATAAGTCAATTTCCTTGCTTTCTTATCCACAACATTTAGCGTGAACCATCGAGTAAACATTGTGTCTTTAATGCCTTCTCTGTGGATCAGTGCGGGTAAACTTTGGTGATCATGTAATGTGATGAGGTTATGATTTGGTAGGGTGAACGTCAACCTGATTACTGATGGATTAGAGTAGTGAATATCAAAAGCAAGAATTCGCCAAAAAGTTGCTTCGCATGCTGATAGGTACTAACAATCCAAAAAGTGTTTTATTTCATCCACATCTACAATGGTCTCATCTCCCGATCCAGGCTGTCGAAGCACATTTTCTTGAAGTCCTACTGAAGCTCGGTCTGGTCCTTTATTCAAGTACTTGAACAAATACTTGATCGCTCTTGATCTGTTACACCACTCGATGTTGATATGGGCTTGGTATTTAACCAAAAGATAATGGTTATAAGGAACGACAAACCTGTTATCAAGTTTCGATTTTGCCTTTATGACATGCACACCATTGTCACGGCGACGATAGACTGGGAACCCTTCTACATCAATTGTAGTTTCAGCATAAAATGGCTTAGGAAAATGCTTATTGCATACTCCCTCTGTTGTGCATGGGGCCTTCTGATTTGCAATGCCACATGGACCATGTAACATGCATTCCGTGACGATCTTAAAGGCAATATGGTCTTCTTGCTGAGATGGTATTTCGGCGCATATGATATCATCAATTTCTGCTGGAGTCTTGCATTTTGCGTGTTCTTTTAGCCATACTAATATATGTGCATGTGGCAAGCCTCACTTTTGGAACTCAATAGTATATATAACTGCATGTATGATTTGAATAATGGTTAATATTTATTTGTATAGATAAAACCGTATATATCCAATGAAGAACATGATAGCTTACCTGCATGTTGGTCACCAAAAATGTTGTGTTTCTCAATATCAGCCATTAAGTTGTAGAGTTTAATTTGGAATAGTCTTGAGATGACATCGGGACGATCCATTTCCTTCTGACCTGGGATTTCAGCAAGCATATCATCTATTTCGGGCCATTTAGGATTAGTTGTGAATGTGATGAAAAGGTCTGGGTTCCCTTGTGCTCAACAAATTGCCATAGCATCCTGGTAGTTTTGTATCATATATCGAGGGCTACCTGTAAAGGTAGAGGGAAGGACTATCCTCTTACCAACCGATGTAGCTTGTGTGTCTCCTCTAAGTGACATCTTCTCAAATGTTTTGGTATAGATCCGCCCGCAAAGTGTCTTGATTGTACCTAACCCACTTTAGTCTTTGCCCTTCAATTGAAGTATAGGAATCCACGAAGTATTGTTGCAACGATCTTCCACCTCTCAATAGGGCAGTGCCTTCATGAGGTCTTTGTTGAATTCTGTAGGCATAATATTCTCTCATTATGACAAATTCTCTTTTGGTCTTCCTCGCCCCTGTGTTGGCATGGTATGATATGTTTTCGTGGAATCCATCTTCTCCATAAGGGAATAGAAGAGGGTATTGCATTGCCATGTAGAGTGGATGTAGTTCAGAGATCCTTTGGGTTCCACGTGCCTTGCTTTCTACGACAATATCTCTCCCTGAAGTGTTTTCATCAAAATCTCCTACAACCAGTGTTGCGACCTCTGTAACTCGTGGCATGTTGTATTGGAGTTGATTTGGCTCCCTTTCTCCTAGGAGCCGAAGTTTAAATTCATGTGAATTGGTTTGGTGGCACCAATCTCTAGCCATTCGAAATGCTTTGGCAACACAACTGTGGGTATCTAGCATTACCATAAGTTCGCTCACTATAGAATGGTCGAGGTCTGAGGAATCATGTGGTGTGGTCAGCAATCTGTTTGTGAGTTCGTTTGATGTATCATAGAAGTACAATTGAGCGAATTTTGGTTGCTGCCCGTCCCGAGGCAATAGAGATCCCAATCTGTGGTAATTCTGACCACTAATTCTGAATGTGTATGGGCCTCCTCCTCTTTCGTTAAGTGAGTTGTCTATTTGTCCTCCAAAGGATGTGAATGAAAATAATGCATTGTAACTTCGTATGTTGCACTTGAATGCAACTGCATTAGGATCATTCGTATACTCTAGCAGTTGCTTCAATGGTTTAGGTGCCTCTTGAAGTTTCTTCAGGAGTACTTTTCCTTCTTGGCAGCATAAGGAAAATGTAGGATTTCTGCTTCTTCTTGATTTGATTTTCCTTTCCTCGTACCACATGGTTGCTTTACAATGCGGACACTTTTGGGGGGGCTGAAGTTTCTGGTAGACTATTTCTCCACCTATCCAACAAAATAAACTTGTTATTATAGAGCAAGATTAAGCTATATGCTATATGACTTTAAAATGTGGTATATTGCTTACTCTTTGAGTTGGATGTTGCAGCGGTTGGAGGACTTCTTTGTAAAGGCAACAGTGTCTCACATCCTGCATAATTTGATCAGAAAATGGTGATTACATTAACAGTGATTTTATATTGATGCTCATTTTGGATTATTATTAGGATTATATATTATAGTAGTACTTACTCATAAAGGTTGAAGTTGCAGGAGGCTGAGAGTTTCCATTTGAACATGCTGGTGCTTGGTCGTCTAGTAAAGGTAATTAATAAATATTATCATCTATCTTATTAGCGTCTTGTAAAGGCAATCAGAAGTTTTAAGTTTAGGCTTCTTTTAAGGCTTATAATTAGAGCTGAGAATACCCGACCCGACCCGAGAAAACCGATCCGATTGATCCGACCCGAACCCGTCCGACACCCGAATAATTGAAAAAAAAGTTTGGATCCGAGACCGACCAACCCGATTCGAGTTAAGCCCGAACCCGAAAGCAATCCGAACCCAGTAAGAACCCGAACCCGATTATATCCGAATGGACCGACCCGAAATCAACCCGAAACCCGAAATTGCCCGACCCGAGCATATCCGAAACCCGAAATTACCCGAACCCGATTATACCCGACACCCGAAATAACCCAAACCCGATTATATCCGAAATCAACAAAAATCTTAGCATTTTCCCTAAAATACTCAAAACAACCTAAGTGTTTGATTACTGAATAAAGGATGTGATGCGGGACCATCCAAGACACCTTCGGACACACCTATACTTGGGGATTGACGTATGATTCGAGCTCGTGAGAATGTTGTCATCCTCAAGAGGAAGAAGAAGGCTCCACCATGGGAGAAGGACCAAAGGTGAAAGCTTCACGTTTTTTAGATTCATTCAGCATTTGACAGCTTTTTGACGTCTCAGTAAATGGAGTCGTACGGAGTCAATATTAATCGTATTGAGGCGTGCCATACCTTGTCGGAATGAGGACGAAGAGATCTACAACTTTGCTGTTGAAGGTTTTTCCAGATTCGACCTAAAGCTTGGCCGAAAATCACATTCTTTGAAGCTGTCATATGTTTAGCCGAATTTACTCAAGTGTTGGAACATTTTTATTGTTATTTTTAGTAACTCTTTTACTTAAGTTATTTTAGGTAACTTTAGGGTTTATGAATGAAATTCCTTTGTTGAAACACAATGAGAGAAAGTCGATCGATTCGTAGCGTGGCTCATCGATTGCAAATTGGTAATTGATCTTGCTTGGTTTGCTTTGAGTTCATCAACCTCGCGAGAGCTTGGTGATCCTGGTAATCACAAGTCCCCTCCTTGTACCTCCAAGTTGTCCGCTTGGTTGTGTAAGGTTGTAGAGGCGGGCTTTATAGTCGTTGGTATTTGGTTCCTACGTACCCTCTTAGGAGGCATGGGGTCTTTGCCTTGTTCTATTTTAGTTTAATTCAGTCCTTATCGGTCGTGACTTGTTTCAATTTCAAGTCTTTATTATTGTTCATCAAGTATTTGCTTCCGTTCTTGTTATTTCTTGTTTGATTGTCGAAGATCGGGCCATCCTACGGCTAACCCCTTATCAAATTGGCATTGGAGCTTTGGTTTCCGACATCAAAAGTTGTGTCTTTGTTTCCCTAAACACTACAAAAAAAAAGAGTCTTTCTTGTTCTTGGTTTTTACTTCTTGAATTTTTTAATTTGATTGCTACTAATCGTTGTTTGTGATTGTTGTGGTTGCCTTTAGCCCTAAACATGTACTAAGCTGTGTCC
Organism: Persicaria maculosa; assembly: GCA_963922045.1. NCBI lineage: Eukaryota > Viridiplantae > Streptophyta > Magnoliopsida > Caryophyllales > Polygonaceae > Persicaria > Persicaria maculosa. The sequence continues at coordinate 9,886,513 of OY998256.1, read as the reverse complement.
CACAGTAGCATTGTTGAAGCCGAACCAAATACCTAGTTTCGGCAGCCTTCAAACCAAATACAAGGGTTTTCCCTAACCCTAGTTTGTGTTTTTCTATCTTTTGCTATCCTAGATCTATCTACTTTGTTGCTCTATTTAATTTGTTGAAATTTGTGGTAGATACATCTCATATTTTCTATCATAGATTATAAAAGGCATAGATAGATTTATTTACTATATTTAGCCAAACCATCACCTATATATATTTCATTAGGGCTACATAAATTTTATTTTTCTTTCACCATAGTTTAAATTTTCAAGAGTCCTTTTATTTCATAGATAGTTTCTTCTATTAGTAAAAAAAAACACTCCGAAAAACAGTCAAAAAAAAAATACATTCAAGTTTTGACCTAGGAGGATAAAATTCACTAGGGGCAAAAGTAAGCTTTCAAAAAAAATAAAAATAAAAACAAAAAAAAGAGAAGATTGTCGAGTCTAGTGCAAGAACTTCAAGGACCAATTTTGGTGAAAATCCCATAGCCCTAGTCGAAATTCTTAAACACATGCCTCCCAAAACACAATTTTTTTTAAGCCCTACCTTGCAACTACAACGTCCTTGCTAAGGGTTTGAATCAAAAAGAGGTAAAAGTCCAAGTTTTTCTTCTCTTTTCCTTGATTTTCTTTTGTTATTTTGTGTTAGTCAAGCCCTTACAGCTCATATCGAGTGCCATTCCAGTCTTGTCGAGTGGCCTGTTGCAAGTACCGAGTCGATACATCAGACTACCGAGTCGATACCCATCCTTTCGAGTCGATAGTTGCCTTCTGTTGTGATTTTTTTGGGTCGATTTCGAGCTCTCGAGTCGATATCGAGTTGGAACCTGAGCATACCGAGTCGATACCTTGTCCTACCGATTCGATACGTTGCCACTATTGGAAATTTTCGGTTGTTGTTTCTTCCCCATTCTTTTGATCTCTTACCTTGTGTTGCTAAGTCATTGCTTGAGTGTTGATTTGCCCAAAGCGGATTGCCCCAACAAGCTTGTCATACCAATTCGAGAGAAGAGTGTGAGCAAAACACTTGTGAGATTGTTATATTTTGCTAATCTTGACATAGTTCCGTGTTTGTCTTTCTTTGCCATGTCTACCCAGGGCAACAACATGATTACTAGAGCTTAGATGATCAAACCGTTGGAAGCCCCGAATGAGACATTGGTACGGATAAATCAAAGATTGACGGCAGTAGAGGCACGACATTCTTCTGGGGCATCTACTGGCCCTAAAGGGCGTAATCCTAACTCTTCTCCTCTTAAACCTTTGTATATTCCTTGCTTTATATGCCAAGGTAGAGGACATGTTATGAAGGATTGCCCGAATAAGAAGACTTTCATGATTAATCACCTAGGCAAAAATTGATCTGAAAATTCTAGTGGTGAAAATGATGAGCATGTTAACAATGATCAAGATCTTAGTTTACTTGCCTCTACAGATGATTGCATTAAATATGAGCATGATGATTCTTTGATTGTTACTAAAGTTTTAATTGTTCAACCTATGCCTTGTGATAATAATCAAAGAGAAGATTTGTGTCATACTAAATGCTTAGAAAACGGCAATGTTTCTAATATGATCATTGATGGTGAAGATTGTTCTAATATTGCTAGCCTTGAATTAATTGGAATTCCAGCCTTGAAAAAGGATGAAAACTTGCTAGTCATTGATGGAAACATAGAGATAAATGAACAACCTATAGTGCATATTGAGTTAGAACATCATGAAGATGATATGAAATATGAATTATGCACTAATCAAATTTCTATTCTTGGTTTTGTAGTAAGCTCTAATGGTCTACAAGTTGACATCACCAAGATAAAGGTATTCGATCCAGGAGCTCGTGTGGGTGCATTTGCGGAATCTTATGCGACCTTGGATTCGAGGTCGAATCCTTTTCAAGAAAGGGAGGATTATGCGGAACCATCCAAGGCACCTTCGGACACACCTATACTTGGGGATGGACGTATGATTCGAGCTCGTGAGAATGTTTTCATCCTCAAGAGGAAGAAGAAGGCTCCACCATGGGAGAAGGACCAAAGGTGGAAGCTTGACGTTTTTTAGATTCGTTCAGCATTTGACAGTTTTTCAACGTCTCAGTAAATTGAGTCGTACGGAGTCAATATTAATCGGATTGAAGCGTGCCATACCTTGTCGGAACGAGGACGAAGAGATCTACAACTTTATTGTTGAAGGTTTTTCCAGATTCGACCTAAAGCTTGGTCGAAAATCACATTCTTTGAAGCTGTCATATGTTTAGCCGAATTTACTCAAGTGTTGGAACATTTTTATTGTTATTTTTAGTAACTCTTTTACTTAAGTTATTTTAGGTAACTTTTATTTATTATTTTTATCTTAAATCAGCCCCTAGGTTATAAGAAGGGCTGATTCCTCCATTGTAACGCAGACGCCTCTTTTCATGAATGAAATTCCTTTGTGTGAAACACAATGAGAGAAAGTCGATCGATTCGTACCATGGCTCATCGTTTGCAAATTGGTTATTGATCTTGCTTGGTTTGCTTTGATTTCATTAACCTCTTGAGAGCTTGGTGATGCTGGTAATCACAAGTCCCCTCCTTGTGCCTACAAGTTGTCCGCTTGGTTGTGTAAGGTTGTAGAGGCGCGCTTTATAGTCTTTGGTATTTGGTTCCTACCCTCTTAGGAGGCCTGAGGTCTTTTCCTCGTTCTATTTTAGTTCGATTCAGTCCTTATCGGTCGTGTCTTGTTTCAATTTCGAGTCTTTATTCTTGTTCATCGAGTCTTTGCTTCCGTTCTTGTTATTTCTTGTTTGATTGTCGAAGATCGGGCCATCCTACGGCTAACCCCGTATCAGGATGGTAATATTATCATGTATATAGTATAATTAAATGTAATTTTGGACTCCCTCCATTAAAAAAGTAACTTTTTAGCATTTTTTAAGACGCCCAAACTATATAAATATCAATTTTTCGTTATTTTTATAATTTCGTAGTTATGAGTAATAAGTATGAAATTAATATTAAAAAATAATATTTTATATGATTTTGTATTTTTTTTAAAATATTATAAAAAGTGGGAAGACTTACATTTTTTTAACGAATGTAGTATTGATTAAGAATTGATAAACATTAGCTTAATCTATATAGAAGGATGCATATCTCATAGGTAAAAAAAAATCGATTTGTTTTATCCAATATGATTCTTGCGGGTTCGATTTGACTGAACTCAATTCAACCAAAACCGTTGTGACCAAAACCCGATTCACCCGAACCCGCTTAGACCGAAACCCGATACACCCGAACTCGTTTAGACCGACACCCGATTAACCCAAACTCGTTTAGACCGAAACCCGATTCGCCCAAACCGAATAGGACTCAAAAACCCGATTGTATCCGATAAACTAATGCACGAATAAACCCGACCCGAACCCGATCACACCCGAATTGTCATCACACCCGGTATCAACCCGAGTCCGATATGACCCGAAACCGAATAACCCGACCCGAACCCGACCCGACTCGCTCGATTGCCACCTCTACTTATAATTAACGGACATACTTGTGCATGAGATGCTTGTAGGGATCAATTTCATTCCACAAAAGCTTTCAACTTTTCCATCACTCCTCATGCTTGTTTGTGAATGTAGTATGATTGGCATTTCAGCCATGGTCGATTTTGAAGATGGGTGCTTGAAATTTGACAATAGATCTGAGAGTTTTGAGGAAAGATTATTCTCTATAAAATGACTTATTTGCATTGATCTTCATCCAAAAATAACATACCTTTATCCATAGACGTTTGATCCTTGATTGCGGGGTGATTGATGTTGTAGGCAAGAATTAGGATAACTTGGAATTATACGTTCAACTTCTAATGTTTTGTTGTATATGATTATTTGGCCAAATCAGAGAGAAAGGTAATTTTTAGTAGGGTTGTTTTGCAATGATATCAATTCTTTTAAAATTCTAAGGATGGACTGTTACAAAAATGTAATTGAATTTCAATTCAATGTACCTTGTTCTGCTGGGAAATGTCAATATTTGTTATCTAATTTAATTATGATATAAATTATTAAGATTTTTAATATGAACTTAATGCAGGGTCTTCATATCTATTGAATGATAGTAAGTGACTATTAATCTGTTGTATCCTTTCCATAATTTAATTAACTGACTGATCACCTCCTAACATTTTTGCTTATTCGTATCTGTGTAGATAAAAGTGAGTGGGAGTTCCAGGAGTATGGCCATTAGCGAGCATGCTTACAGCTGAGAAGCAGAGCAGTAAGATACTACTTTTGGCTGTCTCTATGTGCAAAGCTACTGTGTATGCTTTTATCAGTTCAAAGAAATTTCCAGATGATTAGACTTCACAGAAAACAGAGTGCAAGATGGTGTTGTTGTGAACTAATTTGATTTTGGCTTATTGCTTTAATGGTATTCACTCTATCCTATATAATACGATCCCAATTTAATACAGTTCCTAATTGTTATCCTTTACACTGTCATTCAGGACGTTGTCTGATAACGTAGGTAGATCCAAACTACCTCACATTTGGGTTAGGCAAGTTGCACAAAAGTTCCAAGACGGCGTAGGTTGACCTCAACTCCCTCAGGTTTGGTTTGGATATCGAGTGAAATTGCATTTTGATAGAGGTTTTGTTTGTTCCAGAAGTTTCACGCAGCAGGTGCATTGGGTCCATATTTTCTTCTCTTTCAGGCTTCATAAACAATTTGAAGTTCAACACGGAAATGAAGATACCTTCGGAGAGATGCTTCGTATAAAGAGAAGTGTGTCTACCAGCTATAGCCAGGTAACTTCTTCAAAATATTTTCTGGGAATGTTTTTTCTCCCCTAATTGTAATCAGTTGATTTTGTAGATTAGTTTTGTTTCCCTGAAGCTGAGTGCTGCCCTTAATCTCTTTGGTTCACTGTTTGCACTTAAATTTCTTTGGTTCATTCACTAACTATGTGCTTCCTTGTTGAAGATGCAATTTAATGTATTTAAATTGGTCATTTGAAAATCTTACAGTGATTGACATAAAATTAGATTTGACGATGCATCTTTTTAGTAATGGTAGCGATTACCATAACATATTAATTTAGCTACTCATAGCCTGGAGTTTTGTTCCAAAGGAGGAAATGAACTTATACCAAAGTCGAATCTAATTGTAGGCAATATGAGTGACAAAGAGGAAGCATTAAACAATCAAAGTGCAAACATAAAAATATGAAAAGGAACTATTTTCTAAGCCTAATAGTTGTAGCCATTGTTCAAAGCCTAGCCATTACATAGTCAAAACAGAAACTGAAAAGATAGAAGAGCATAGTAGCTGTATCCATTATTCAAAGGTGAAATCATATTGGGAATCAGTTCTCTTTGTTAGGTCTCTTTTGGGTCAGCACCCATGGGGCGGATTTGAATCTCTGAGCACCTGAAAGGGAGTAAAAGTGGGTGGTTAGTTTATGCATGAACATGGAAAAAGACCTAAAGTGAAATAAGATAATTATTATTTTACTCACTCTTGTGTTGTGTGTTTAGGTGTTACCTCCTCCTGCATGCTATTACTTGTTGTGCCCTTTCGCAATCGTTTCAATGGTTGTTGGTCTGAATCCTCAATGCTATGCTTCTCTAGTGCCTAAATAATGTAGTTTTAATAATTATATAATAGGGATCAAATAACTTGGTTCAAATAATAACAAAAATCCCAAATTTCTATATGTAGATAAGGTGGATAGACCAATTTCTCAGAAGCTGGCCATATGGCAATGCAGGTGAAATTCTCATGACCATGTGTTGTTGGACAAAAGTATGTGTGGGACTTGACTTGAAGAATGTAGCTCTTGTTGACCAAGCTTTGCAGGGCACCAGGTAAGATCATATCATCACATCCCACCTTAGCAATAATAAGAAATGATAACATTAGGTAGTTCATTCAGCAAGTTGTCAGGGGTAGAACATGATGTCTTAAATGCATACCTCGTCAAGCTCTTGGAGTAAATCTGCTGCTTTTCTATTAACTAATTTATCAACCGTCTCATCAAACATGGTGACAACAACCGAAGCACTTGCATCCTGTACATTCATGTGCACTCTAAAATTGTAAACATTTTATGAAGATATAGGAATCAAAATTAGAGGGTTAGGAATGATGTGTGATTATAAACCATAAAAATAGAAGTTGGTGGTGGCAAGGTTAGGCACTAACCTATCGTGGGGTAGTCAATGACTTCTTCACAAGACTCACACCAAAAGTTCCCATCGAGGTGTGAAAGACTTTTCTTGCACGAATGCTAGTAATTTCGACCTTGTAATTGAAAATGGTGCTTGGGTTTTTCTCTCCCTACACCAAAAGAGTTCCAAAATAGATTAATTATAAAAGGAGAAGTTAAAAGGTGGATGGGTTTATGAGGGATTACTCTCTTCTGGGGTCTAGACCACTCTAGTAAGTCGAGGAGGGTTCCTTCAACAATCTGTTTCTTTGCTTCAGCAGCTTGGAGCTCTATCATGTTGATGCCTCTAAATTTCATGCAAAGGAATATGTTAGGCACACAATAATAGAATGGATATATATCATTAGAGAGTAGACCTGGGCAAACGCGGGTAGGCCCGCTCGGCCCGCCCCGCCCGCCCGCATTAGTGGGTAGGCTTGGACATGGGGAAAAGCCCACACGGGCTGCTAGGCCCGGCCCGCGCCCGCAACGGGTGCGGGATTGGACATATCAATCAATCCGTTACGGGCCGCTAGACCCGTAACGAGTACCCGCCTTTTTTTTATTAAAATTAATATACATGTATATATATTATTATATATACATGTAATAAATAATATTAATTATTCATTTAAAAAAATAAAAAATAGTAATTATATATATGAATGTAAGTAATATAATAAACAGTAAACTATATATGTATGTAAATAATAAAAAAACAGTAGGTATATAAATAATATATGCAATATATATATATATATATATATATATATATATAATATGTATAGCTTTAATAAGAAAAATTGACTGGGTTTGAGGGTACCCGCGGGCTACCCGCACCCGCATTCGCGGACAAGATTGGACACGACTTCCAACCCGTTACGCGGGTTTAGCCCGGCCCGCGCCCGCAACAACAGGACAAAATCTCGAGTAAAGCCCGTCCCAAGCCCGGCCCGTGCCTGCCTTTGCACGGGTCTATTAGAGAGGATAGATAAGGAGCAAAGATGATCACTGTATTTTGGATTGGAACTCCTTTATTATAGGAATAGTGACATCGTCAAAAATAATTGTTGAAGAAGTGCTTGACAGGTACAACTCATTTGATCATAGAGAACATGAACATGATGTTATTGTTTATTATAATATATGAAATGTGTATGCAACGGAGGACCAAATGTTAGGCAATTAGTACTATTGTATTCTTTGACATTCATAGAAGACAATATGATAACAAAAGGGAGAGGGTGCTGAGCATTCTTCTCCAATAGGATATCTCCCAATTTATTCCATAGGGTAACCCGCAACCATTTGCCCCTATGAGAGATTCAAATGATAGCTAAAGTTAGTGCATAAGCAAAGCCAACAGAACATGTTGGACAAAATTTTAAGTGAGAAGAGGTAGAGATGGGTAATTGACCTTTCGTTAATCAAGTGGAAATCCACGGTGCTTGAAGTTTTCGTGCGAGGAACTTGCACACCGACTTGTGTAACGCAACCAATAGCATCTACAATTTTAGAGCATTAAGCTTTCGAGATATGATAGTATTTTGTAATAGTATGCATGGTAGGTAGGTAGAAAAGAATGTAATGTGTTTCTTACCAACTAAATATTTGTTGTTGGTAGGGCGGAGGCTTTCAAACTCAATTAGCTCAAAAGGGTAACGGATAAAACCATCCGGGGAGCACTATGTGTTCTCAACAATTGTAGAGCCATCTAGTGTAAGCATATGGGTGTTGTGTTTGAGGATGCGATACTCGTTCTTCACAGGTTGGAAGCTAAATTTCTTTAAGAAGTATATGGAGCCCTCCTTTAGCTTGAGAAAATAGTGGGCAATGTTACGGTTTGCTGAACAATGGATGATACTTCCCTGCACATATTTGACCATATTAGTTTCTAACACAATTGAAGTTGTGTTTGGTACAGGTGTGTGCATGAGTGGATGCAATGCTTACCTTTTTGTCGGACACAATAAAGTCGGTGCTTATGTATTTGCCAAAAGCAGTACGCACGTCCCACTTTCGGCAAATCATCACCTTGATTTTGGCATCTTTCCCTTCAATCAAATCCCCAACAAAAGTGTGTGCTTCATCTTGTGCAGAGACGTTCAAGGTTGTGGCCATAATGTTGGTAGGGGTCTTTCACTGTGATGGAAGGATTAGCACAGGGCAAACCCCTTTATATGGAGTAAGAAGGGACACCAATCAAAATGCAGCAACCCACTTTGTTTCAATTTTCTTTTTCCTAAATTGATTATTAGTTGACAAAATTGATTGTTAAGGGATATGGCTGTTACAAAAATCCTATCATAGAGGTATTAAATTGATTGTGAAAAACGGCTCATTGATTGTCAAGGGATAATGGCTGTTACAAAAATCATATTATAGAGGTATATATTAATTGGATAATATTTGGTTCCGTATGGCTGGGCAATCTGTAATTGTTAATTAACTATACTCCAGCCAAAGGACAGAAAATATGCAAAGAATATGGCTGGGCAACCCAATTGTGAAATTCTTTGAGCTAACCCAAAAGGCTCATTAATTGGGTTTGTTCTAACCCAAACGGCATAACATATTAATTGGATAAATTGGCTATCACAATTGAATCAATACTAATTAAGTAAATGGCCATAAAAAAACAAAAAAAAATTGAAAACACACCCAAACCGTAGAACACACGAATCAATTAGATATTAATTAAGCAAATGTGAAAAAAAAAACAAAAAAAAACAAATTGAAAACACATTTATGAGTCTTGCACGCAACTTTTCTTGTTATATTATAGATGTGTTGTAATTGAGAAGATACACCATGTATCTTTTAGTTGACAGCTTATATTGTAAAACAATGTTTTTAAGATAATGTTTTATCTTTCTTATTAGTTGTAATTCGAAAATGATAAAATTACACATGATGTTATGTTATTAATCCTTGTAATTTGGTTTGTAATCAAAACAATGGTTTATTTGGTATTAAGATGCACATAGGTCTAGGCTAGGATAAACCACACTTGACCACATACCAACCTGGCCATGTTGTGAGCAAGAAAAGCTCATTGGTCCCATGGTCTAACCATGTTTGGAACCAATGGCTAGCTTGGCTCACCAGGTGTAACCACTGGAAGGGTATGTGTGTCTAAGTGTGGTTATTGGGTTATTTCGGTTTCTTATGTCCGAGTTTTGCTTCACTGGATATTGGGCCTATTCACTTGGCCCACTCTCCCGGCCCAGCTCACTGCTTGAGACCGTTGCTTGCTCGCCTATATATGCTCTCTTCAGAAACCCTAGTAGAACTGTAGCATCTCGACGCTCTCTCTCAGGTAAGCCAAGGGGCTAGGGTTTGGGAGAAGAAGCTAGGGTTTCCAGCTTGAGAGCGATCGGCTGACGGCGATTTCTAGAAGGGAGCTCACCTGGGTCTTGTGCTACCTGAGTTCCTGCTTGCTTGATGAAGATGAAGGCTTGGAAGGAGGGTTCCTGTGTTGAGAAATCTCTCTGAGATTTCTCGGTGTCCTTTACGGACGATTCCTAACCCTATTCTCCTCTTACCTTCGTTCTTGTGTTGCTTTAGAAATCGCTAGTTTAGATCTTGTGCATCTGAATCCATTGTAATCGGTTTTTGAACTTGGATGCTTAGTGAAATTGGGTGAGCCTCCCCTCCTGAGGTTCCGCGGATGTAGGGTAACCAAACCGCGTAAACAAAGGATGTGTGTTCTTGTGTTTTGTTTCGTTTATCGTTTTTGTTATCTCGTTGATTGAATGTAAGAGCGACTCAACCCTAGATCGACAACAATTGGTATCAGAGCCTTGGCTTGGCCCTTTTTCGTCTTCGAGAAAGGGTTGGACCGATCCTGATTCGTTGAGCTTCCGCTGGATCTAGGGTTTCCTGTCCTTCGCTTTTTCGTTCTTTCTTACCTGTGTTTTTTCTTTCTTGTCTTGATAAATATCAGAAAAACCCAAAAACATCCCTTTGTTTGCATTTGTGGTTACCTGCTGGATTTTTGATCTAGCTTTTCACTTATTCATTCTCTTTACTAAGTTGGTTGCTAACTTATCTTGTGTGTTTTTCTATGGCAGAAAACACCATGAGGATGAAGCCCTTTGATGGGGCGACTGACTTTGCCATGTGGCAAGTCAAGATGAAGGTTGTGATGATCAAGGAGAAGTGTTGGAAGGCCGTGACTGGAGCACACCCTGAAGGCACACCCCATACTTAAGCTTGCTTGTCCTCAAGCAATACCTTTATTTGTCATTCAGGGGAAGAAATCAAAACTCTCAACATCTTAGATTCATTCTTTATATGACCCTGCAGTCAATTACCATCCTCGAAAAGGTACTAGTGTCACAGATCCATGCATGTGCAAATATATAAGAGCAACATCTACTCACAAAAGGAGGTTTATGCAAAAACAATTCATGTGACAAAGCATTGATAATCAAGAGGACTTTAGTTTAAGCTCATGAAGGAGTAGAATTGGTAAAAGGCTAAAGGTGGGCAATTTTTTGGCAATGTGGTGCTAATGATCCGGGGAAATGGAGTACTTCCAAACTTGAATTTTCACATTCCTTCTCCCTTTGATTCATCACCTTTCATAATGCTTTTTCTTAATAATAATGCTTTTACCTCTCTAACCTCAGCACTGCCTTCTCGCGAGTCACAAACATGGGTGTCATGAATGGCCCCGGATACTTAGTGCGTCGGACTCCTCACTTGGTGTCCCATCTCGCCAAACTATTATCTCAGCGAGCAGGGTCGATCTTTGATCGGATTTTCTTTCACTCATTAAATTTTCCATATATTTCAAACAATTCCGCCAAACTTCAATAATGATAATAATCACACAAACACCATATAACAATCTCCATAATGTAACATCATTCTCAACATAATCCCCGGATAAGGTAAAGAATGGCAAATGTTTAGATCATGTGGAGCAATATATGAAATAAGGCATATTATGGCTTTTGTGATGCATAAGCATAGGTAAGGCTAGGATTATAAACATATGAGCATTTATATGGAAATATAAAGTCCTCTATCATCTTATCATGCAACATGTCAAAAGCAACATCAAATTTTTACCTCCTTTCATGGTTTTCAATAAAATATGCACTTCATTGTGACTTCCCTTTACTAGGCAATTTCATGCCATATCTCTAATGAATCAAATTTTGCATCGTCGAGTTCAATATAGCTTCCATGACATTATTCAAAAATTTTAAATGGGGGTCATTTCTCAACACTTTGGAAAACATGCATATATAAGCACATAAATCAATAATGCATTCCAAAATAGCCATGTAGCAATTCAAAGAACTAAATTCTAAATATGCACAAATAATGTCAAATATGATCAAATATGCATAATGTAAGCCCTTCCCCCACCCCATACTTAAACATTACAGTGTCCTCACTGTATAAAAACAAGGGTAAAGAAAGAAACTCACAAGACAGATGTGCAGATTTTTCTAAATATCGAATGGAGCACCTCCTGGCCGAGTTTGAATTGTTTCTATCCATGAACCTGAAAAGTATAGAAGACATATACCCAAAATAGCAAACTAAAAGTGTTCAAAACAAAAAGCAACAAAGTCTCAAAACGTCCTAAAAAGTCTATGTACATGCTCTAGATTTTATAGTCGCTAGGCCGACTTTCCATTTATGCTCAAGGTGGCATTTGCAGGGCCCATGTAGCTTGGGCCTCAAATAAGACTCCATTCTTGTCCCTCAGCTGTAATCCTCCAGAATGGACTTTGTTCACCACGAAAGGTCCCATCCGCTTCTTGTTGAATTTGTTTGGAAACCAATGATTCTTTGATTTAGAGACATAGAGCTTGTCTCCAACTTCATACTCCTTAGGCTCATCATTGGAAATCCTACATAAGCGCACATACCAAGGCAAACCTCTCCCATGTATAGATAAATCTTTAATGGAAATAGGAGAAGAAAGATCCATACCTTGACTTACCTTTGCAGAGACGGAATCGGGGACCACTGTATTTGGTCGATCTCGACTAGGGCTAGTCGATCTCGACAAGACTGCAGGTTCTGGTGGTGGTCTGGTCGAAGAGGCAGAAGTCGACGAAGAGCATGGCTTGTCGATCTCGACAAGCCTGGTCGACCTCGACAAGGACTCCGCTCCTGGTGGTTTGCTCATCGATGAAGGCGGGTCTGGTGGAGTCGAGTGGTGGTCGACCTCGACAAGACTAGTCGAGATCGACGAGGGCTCTCCTCCTGGTTGCTGCAGCGTCGATGAAGCAGGCTCTGGTGGCGCCGGGTGGTGGTCGATCTCGACAAGCTTAGTCGAGATCGACGAGGCTGGTTCGTCAGGCGGCTTCTGTGTCGAGGAGGATGGAGTCGAGTTAGGGCACTGCTGGTCGACCTCGAGTAGTCTACTCGAGATCGAGTAGGGTGGCTCCTCTGGTTTGCTGCTCGACGAAGCTGGCTCTGGTGGAGTCTCCTTGGTCTGGTCGAGATCGACTAGGGCTCTACTCGATGTCGAGGAGCCTTGGTCGATCTTGACCCCATACTTAGTCCCTGTCAAGGCATCCGAAAAATAATGAATCCACAACGACTTACCTTGGTCCGTGTCGATTGGATTCTCTGTGTTCTCCTTGAGGATTGCCATGATCTCCTCCACCTGGGCTTCCATGTCCCTCTTTTCCAGCTCCTCAGGGGTCATATTTCTGACCTTGGGTTCCCCGCAGGTGATGTAGCCAGCTGAGATAGATTTGACCTCTTCCATTGGACCTGTATGCCTTTCAGTTTTATTAAAGGAATACTCAATTACCTCATCGCTGATGTTGAAGGTGAGCACTCCTTTCCTTACGCTTATGTTGGCATCCACCGTCGCCAAGAATGGTCTTCCTAGAATAATTGGACAAGCAGGATCTTCTTGCATATCAACAACTAGAAAATCAGCAAGGACAAAGAATTTACCTATTTGTACTGGCACATTATCTACCATGCCTGTTGGGATGACCACAGTGTTGTTGGCCATGTAAAGTCTAGCATCCACAGGCTCCAAGGCACCTATCTTAATCTTGGACCAAATCGTTAAAGGCATAATACTAACACTGGCTCCAAGATCACATAGGGCATTAATTTTGTATGGACCAAATCCAACAGTTATAGCAAACTTACCTGGATCCGGCCTCTTCTCCAATATGTCCAGATGGCTGCACTCCTCTGTCATTTCTGCCATCGATCTCTTTTTGCTGAGAATCTCTTTCAGGAACTTGACATAAGATGGCATTTCATTGAGAGCTTCTGTGAAGGGGATGGTGACGTTGAGCTTCTGAAGCATCTTGATGAAGCGCTGAAACTTTTTCTCCGCCGGGTCCTTTAGAGATTTTGTGGGGAAAGGCAGCTTCTTTTTCTGATTCGGAGCCAGAACAGACGTCGGAGGTGCTGCAGGCTGCTCTATGTCGACCAGGGGCTCCTCGACATCGACAAGGCCTTTGTCGACATCGACCAGATTGGGCCCAGTCGAGTTGCTGTGTGGTGCAGACGAAGATTCTGGAAGTGTCTCCTCGAGGTCGACGAGGCTCTTGTCGAGGTCGACCACGGCTTTGTCGAGATCGACTTGCTGTTCCTCGTCGTTCTGCTGCTTTCCGACCTCTGGCTCTTGCAGTTGATGGCCGCTTCTGAGTTTTATGGCAGCGATGTGTCCAGTCTTTCCCTTAGGATTTGGTTCTGAAGATCCTGGAAGTGACCCTGACTGTTTGGGGATTCCTGTTGCTAGATGACCAATCTGTGTATCAACTGATTTCCGCCAGATATCAATTTCCCCAAGCCTAGAGTTGACACCTTGCATCTGAGTATAGACGGAGTTGAAAGATTGCCTAGTTTCTGAGTGGTTCCTCCGTATTTCCTCCAGGACTGTCTGTATATCATCCTTTTTCTGCTCCCTTTCCGGATGTCCTGGAGCTCTGTAGGGCGGGGGGTTTCTAGGGATACCTTGGTTCCATTGTGGTTGCTGAAACCTTTGGTCCCCCATATAGCGACTGGGACCCCCTGCGTAAGCTACCTCCTCTTGGTGCTCTGCCAGCCTGACTTGCTCGGTGTGTGGGCACTCAGTAGTGGTGTGCCGCTGCGATCCGCATTCTATGCAAGGCTGGTTGACAGAGAGATACTTCACTTGCTTAAGGAGCTTCTTATTCTGGTCTCTGTAGTATTGCTCCCTAACGTCTGGATCGATCTCCTTAGGGGGATCATATAGGGGCATGGATGGTACTGGCCTGGCGTATGGGTTCTCTTCATAAGTTGCAGTAGACCCATACTTGTTGTCATAGGTAGTAAGCTTCTCTAGCACACCCCATGCGTCACGTGGCGGCATTGTCAGATACTCATAGCGAGTATAATGGTTGATTCTGTCCTTAGTGCCTTGATCAAGAGAGTTGAAGAAGATCTCCTGAATGACGTAGGGTGGATGTCCATGAGTAGGGCAAGATCGCAGAAGTTCCTTGTAGCGCTCCCATGCCTTTGCCAGCGGTTCCCCTTGCTTCTGTCTGAAGGCGGTGATTTTCTGGTGGAGATGTGCTGTTTTGGCGGGTGGGAAGAATTTGTTCAGGAACTCTTGCTCTACTTGGGCCCAGGTTGTGAGTGATCTTGGTTGCAGCCCTTCCAGCCATTTCAATGCAGGCCCAGCGAGAGACCAGCGAAAAGATTTCATCTTGACATATTCCAAAGTTGTACCTTCAGCAAGAGTACGGCACATGTCAGCAAAGTTTGTAATATGTTCAAGAGGACACTCATTAAATCTACCATAAAAGGCATTATTTTTAAGCTCTATAAGAAACTGAGTGCGAATTTCAAAAGAGTTATCAGGGATAAGAATCGCCGATTCAGGCACGACGAGAGTTGGGTGCATATAGTCCTCTGTCGTGGTTGGATATTGGGCAAGCTCAGCTTGTGCTTGTTCCCTTGCTGCTTTCTCAGCGGCGATAGCAGCATCCTTAGCGGCTAATTCCCTGGTAAGCCTAGCGGTCAGCTGTTCCTGTGTTTCCGCAGCTGCCATGGCTCTTTGTAGTTTAGCTCTGATGTGAAAGAGGCGTTCCGGTTCGTCTAAGGCGTCAAACTCAGGTGTTTGACCAGAACGACGCATACACCTGCAAAGTAACTCAAAGAAACAGTGAGAACTGACTACCTAAGGCGCGATTGATAGCTTCCCCGGCAACGGCGCCAATTTGTTGTTGCAGGAGGATGGTCAAGTATGAAATAAATATGAAATAAAGTTCAGACTGACTTCCCTGTCTCAGCAAATAAATACAAGACTTCCTCCCGTTGTAGTAAGCGAAAATCAGGATCGAATCCACGAGGAAGCACGTCAGCAGTTCTTAGGTAGCTGTAAATTCTCACAACAGCAGCAGAAAGACAGAAACACAGAAAAGAAATAGAAATAAAAGCAGAAAATAACAAAAGCAAAGAACAAAGCAAAACAGAAACTAAAAGCAAAGGGCAAAGGGCTACTCGATCTCGACCACAAGCTTGTCGAGATCGACAAAGACAGTCGACACAGAAGACAGAAAACAGAAAATCGACGACAACAGCAGAAAACCAACTCGACCTAGACCAGCTCCTACTCGAGATCGACCACAGCTACTCGATCTCGACAAGGCTCTCCTCTATGTCGACAACAGTGCAGAAAACTTAAATTTGCAGAATCAAACACAGAACTCAGAATTTCGACAGAAATAAATCAATATGCTAAAAGACTTCCAAGACCAGGGTATCAACACCACAACGATAACCATGCAAGGTAACACATAAAGGCACAAAAGATCATGCTTTCCATCAAATAACTTTCGCCATTAACAAATAGGCATATAGAGGCTTTCGCATAAACCCTAATTGTTACTAACCCTTTTTCACATAATTAATCCAAGTTGCATTAAGATCACTTTCGCTTCAATAACACAAACAAGGATCACCTTCAACTCTCGCAAAAGAATCATGCTTATAGGGATAGAAGATGAATTGCATAACAAAATCTGACCTTTATCGCGTTATCTCACATGGCCACCGTCGGGCTCACCCCAGCCCCAGAAGTGGGTGGACTACTCACGCCTCATCGCAATAACAAACATGGATTGATGAAAAGAAACTTGCATTAAAACTAAATTCAAAGCCTTTACAATCCTGGCAATCAACTTTCGCAGAAAGCCAAAACCTTAAAAACCTTAGAACTCCTAAACTCTATGTGTAACTAACTAATTGTCTCTCTGAATTGGAATGCTTGAAAAACCAGCCCCTAGGGCTTTATTTATAGGCTTCATTCCCTAGCTATTCTAGGAAAGAAGATATCTATCTATATCTAAAATTATATCTAAAACTTGAAAGGATAAATAAATTGTTTTATGGAAATAAATCTAAAAGGAAAAGATAAAACTAAATAGGTAAGTCTTCATGTCTTGATAGATCTTGTCTCCTTGGATAGAACTTGATGGAATCGGATAGAATTTTCTTCCTTTGGCCTCAAAGAATCCCAAGTCTACTCGGACAGGTCTTCGTCGAGAAGTTTCTGGACACGGCTCTACTCGACCTCGACCACGGCTCGTCGACCTCGAGTAGGGTGGTTCGTCGACTGGACTTCCTCGGCTAGATCCGCTCGATGTGCTCGGATTTGGCTCACTGGGCTTGTCGACCTCGACAAAGGCTTGTCGATGTCGAGTAGGGATGGGTCATCGACTAGGTCTCCTCGGGTGGCTCTACTCGACTGGCTCGGATCTGGACTCAGGGGCTTCGTCGATCTCGACCAAGGTTTGTCGAGATCGAGTAGAGTGGTGTCGAGGATGACTCGGACTGATGTTGTCGAGGACTCCTCCTCGGCATGGGCTCGGAGTTGCACTGGGTGGCTTGTCGATCTCGACTAGGACTTGTCGAGATCGAGTAGGGTGTGCTCGGCTTCTCGTCCTCGGCTTCTCGGGCAGCTTCTCTCCTCGTCGACTCCGGGTGTGGTGTCTGGGCTTCATCGATCTCGACTAGAGCTTGTCGAGATCGAGTAGACTTCGGAAGTCGGGTTGGTCTGGCTTTCTCGATCAGGCCCTGTCGACCAAGGCTGCTCGGACATGCTCGTCTAGGTCGAGTAAGGTCTACTCGAGATCGAGTAGCCTGGGTTCTCGGCTCGATTCGACTGGTTCCGTTGCTGCCTTGACCTTGGACTTCTATAGCCGTTTTCCGAGCTTTTCTGACCTTCTGTAGAATTGCTGTAAAATGCCTCGATTTCTGCGATTTAAACAGAAACTGGTGTAGATTCCATAATTTGGCAAATAAACATAAACTACATAGGTTCTGTACTATCTTAGCCCAAATGAATGCAATGTATGCAGAAATCGATATAAAAGTTATTGTAAAACATGGCAGATTCAGCTCACAACAAAGGCACCACAGAGCCATCCAAATAAGAAATGGATGAGCAAGCTCACTCAGAGATCATGATTAGGTTGTCTGACGACGTGGCTCGTCAGGTTGTAAGTAAATCCACTATGAAGGTTCGATAATATAAAACAATGTAATATAGAAATACTCGAGAAGGGGGGTTGAATAGAGTATGCCCGTTTTTCGCAGAAAGTCTCAGGACTTTTGGAGCTCGTATAAAACCCTTTGAGATTAAACCTGAATCAAAAAGTTAGATAATCGAACCAAGTGCGGAAATAAGGTAAAGCAATAAGTAAAGGACACGAGTAATTGTTTACGAGGTTCGGCACGAACTTGGCCTACGTCCCCGCCTAGGGTTCTTCCACAACCCTAGGATTCAAAAGGCTTTATTGATTTGCTTAGCTTAGGATCCTAATAGCTCACCGAGAAGCCTCTCTCCTATACAATTGCAATCTAGTCAACTCACGTTCCCTTGGAGTCCTAGACCAATCTAGAAGAGCCCCACCTCTCTCAGCTATCTAGTACAATCCTCTTACTCTCACAAATCAATAGCCTAGTGCAACTTCCCGAGTTACAAACTCTCGAGTAACACTATAAATGAATATATCCTATAAGCTCACAGTGACTCTCAAAGGCTTTGAAATAAACAACAAACTCTTGAGCGCTTAACAGAGAGACACTTTGGAAGACAGATCTCGCTTGAATGAATGAAAGCTCGTGTAGCACTTGTATGTACTGTCTTCTTCTTTCTTTCCTTTATATAGAAGTGGAATGGCGCCTAAGGATCTTCACCAACGGCTCTTTCGAATCAGGCTTGATCTTGAATCTTCTATTTATGGATACTCCGAAGCCATGATCCTCTTTGATTAAGATCTCCTCAATATGCGCCAAAGGAAAGATATAAACTCGAAATACTTCCTGAAAGATTAGTCATACATATATATATATAATATAAAGGAAGTATATGATAAGATTAAATAATATTCGGACTTATAAGACAGGTTTTGTATTTCATCAATTGTTAATGCTCCAAGGCCTTTGACACAAACATCCTGTCAAAGCCTTTGAAACATTTATTCCGATTTTCATCAAGGGAGGGAGTTATCAATCTCCCCCTTGATGAAAGACAAAACCTGTGCATCCCTGCAACTTAGTCAAGCATAGATAATAAAATAGAAATCGGACTAAGTACCTGCAAGGGTTAGACAATTGTTGGATCAAATTTTTAAAGCATGCAAAAAACCATCCAACCGAAAACCATAAATCAAAAACCAAGGTCTTCCAAGACCTTTAAGTAGAGGTTTTCAAAGTCTAAATACCACAGATCATCTCCCCCTTTTTGTCTTTCAACAAAGGGCGGAGGTAAGACAGTCACCAAAATAGTCACCAAAAGTTTTGAAAACGTTTCCAAAAACCAGCAATGTATCAAGTGGGTGGGATAGGATTGGGTAGGGTTTAGGATTAGTCATCCGGAGCATCATCAGTGAGCCTCGTCCACAGTCCTTCCAGCATCTTGGAAATCCCGCTCATCTCCGTCATAATCTCCTTCTGCAGCTCCTTGATATCCAGGCGAACTTCCTCCAAGCCCAACTCTAGGTTGTCCATGCGTTCATCGAAAGCTGGAGCAGTGGGAAAGGCTTTTGAAGGAGTGGCAAGACTCAAGGTCCCTTGGGGAGACCGAGTGATGCCAATCTTTTCAAGGCCCTTAGAGTCGAACTTACCCGTATGACGCAGCTGTTCTTCATTTTTGACATCAATTCCAGAAGCTTTGAAGAGAGGGGTCAAAAGGGTAGCAAAGGGGAGGGGAGAGCCTTTTCTAGCTTTTCTGGCATGAGCCATGGTTCCAAGGATAGTGTTGGCCAGATCAAGATCAAGGCCATTTAAGATGCGGTAGAGCAGGATCATGGCATTGTCGGTAAGGAGTGAGCCAGAGTTAAGACGGGGTAAGAGGCATCGAATAATGATGTTGAAAATGATTTTTGCCTCTAGGGTTAGGGATGAGTGGGTGAGTTGCTTTGAGGTGCTGTTGGATGCTTCGGGTAGGAGATACTTGGCTCGGGCAAAGATGATGCAATTCTCTTTTGAGGGGTGTATTTCAGAGGGTGGAACTGGGGTATGTAAGCCAAGGAAATCTGCAAAATCATTGGAGTTGAGAGAGATTCTAACCCCTTTGACAACAGACTCCAAAGACCAACCATTGGTGTCGTTTTTGGCTTTTAGGTTAATGTAAAACAGACGGGTAAGCTGGGGGTAGTAGACAGTTTCAAAGTTAAGAAGGGTCCAGGCTGGGAATTTTTTGAGAAGTTCAATGCATGGTAACTTCAAAGCTTCGAAGAACTCAAAATCCAAAAAATCAAAACAGCTAATCTTACGAGTTCGAAACTCGTCTACCCACTTACCAGCAGTCTCAGCATCTTAAAACCAAGAGGAGGGCAAGGATTGATTTACCTGGATATAGGGTGGGGGGTCGGCATTCTTTCTGCGAGCAACTGTTCGAGCAGCTCTCTTGACAGGCGCTACAAGACTCTTGACAGTGCCCTTCCTGGTGCGCTTGTGAGATGGAGGCTTGACAGCAGCAGGGGCTTTCCGCTTCTTTGGAGACGGGGGAGGAGGAGAAGGAGAGGGAGATTCTTCCTCCTCTTCCTCAGACCCCGAGTCCTCACCGGACCCCGCTTCATCTCCTTCAGCTTCCTCGTCATCTCCAGAACCCTCTTGCTCTTCTTCTTCTTCCTCAGGCTCCTCCTCGGATGGAACCTCCTCGGCTTCGGCTTCCTTTCGAATCCGCTCAGCTTCCTCCTCTGCCAGGTTCCTAGCAAGCTCGGCCTCCTCATCAGCCTTTTTCTTCTTCAAGGCTTCCTCCTCGGCTTCCTTGGCAGCATCTCTCTCCAGGGTGGCGTCTAGGTCATCTTCCTCCTCTTCCTCGTCCACTTCCTCAGCCAAAATCTTCCTCTTCCCTTTCTGTTTAGCACTGAGCGGCTTCTTAGCAGAGCACTTTTGAGAGCTCTTGGGAACAATGGCCGTGCTTTCAGCGATGGTGCTCTGGACGACAGTTGGGACAATGGCTTGAGGAGCGGGTTCAGCTGTGGGAGAGGTAGCAGTGGCCTGGCGTCCCTTGGGGGTGGCGCCAAGTCTTTTGGGTGTGACAGCTTTCTTGGTCTTGGGTGCCATGGAGGAAATCGGCTAGGGTTTTCTTAGAACAAATTGAGAGGTTGAAGAGGGAGAAGGTGAAGGGATTTGGATTAGTTCTGAGTTTGTGATGTAATCGGGTACAGGATTGGGTTTAAGTAGAGGGAGTGATGGGACGGGTTTAGAGTTCCAAGGAAATAAATTATCACATTGCCAATTTGAAAGGTTTCCAATTCAAAATTCAAATGTTCCCATTAAAATCGGACTGAAAAACTGAAAGATTTAGTTCCAAATTTAAAAATATCTTAACGGTTAAGAATAATTTTGAAATCAGAAAGAAATATAATTGATTAAATATCTAAAAAGATATTAACCAAAAATATATGATCCGATATATGTAATCCACCATTTAGTTCACACACCTTGACATAGTTCTCAAGTGTCTTGACACTAAGTAGAATTTATCTTTCGTAAAGGGAATGCTCCTCCTACGAAAGTGCATCCTTGTTAAGCATCCCAATCTCTCGTCTTATGAAGGTGAACCTGTCCTCTGCCAAAGGCTTAGTGAAAATGTCAGCCCATTGATAATCAGTTGAAATAAACGAAATGGACACATCACCTTTTTCAACATGATCTCTAATGAAATGATGCCTTACATCAATATGTTTTGTCCTTGAATGCTGAACATGATTCTTAGTGATGGATATGGCACTTGTATTGTCACACTTAATTGGGATACCTTTGAGGTTGATGCCAAGATCTCGCATTTGTTGAGCTATCCAAAGGATTTGGGAGCAACAGGCTCCAGCTGCAATGTATTCGGCTTCTGCAGTGGATAGAGCAACTGAGTTTTGCTTCTTTGAGTGCCAACTAATCAAAGATGCTCCTAAGAATTGACAACATCCTGATGTGCTCTTCCTATCCACCTTATAGCCTGCAAAATCTGCATCAGAATATCCAATTAAAGTGAAATCCATTTGCTTTGGGTACCATAGTCCAAGCTCCTTAGTGCCATTGAGTTATCGAAAGATCCTCTTCACAGCCACGAGGTGAGATTCTTTAGGATCAGCTTGAAACCTAGCACACATGCAAACACTAAACATGATGTCAGGTCTACTAGCCGTGAGATATAATAAAGATCCAATCATTCCTCGATACTCCTTTTGATTGACACTTATTCCAGTCTTGTCTTGATCTAGAGACAATGTTGAGCTCATGGGAGTCTTGGCTGCCTTGGATTGATCCATTTTGAACTTCTTCAAGAGATCCTTAGTGTACTTGCTTTGGTTGACAAAGATCCCTTTCTTGGATTGATGAACTTGTAATCCCAAAAAGAAGTTGAGTTCACCCATCAAGCTCATCTCGAATTCACTGCACATGGTCGATGTCAGAAAATTCCTTGCACAAAGATGTGTTAGTAGCACCAAATAATATATCATCAACATAGATTTGAATAACCAAAATGTCCTTTCCTTTGGTCTTGATAAAAAGAGTCTTGTCGATCAACCCCCTTTTAAAATCATTTTCTAAAAGATATTTTGACAAGCGCTCATACCAAGCTCTTGGGGCTTGTTTCAAACCATAAAGCGCTTTGTCAAGTTTATAAACATGATTGGGAAATTCTGAACTTTCAAAACCTGGGGGTTGAGCCACATATACTTCTTCCTCTAAGAAACCATTAAGAAAAGCACACTTGACATCCATTTGATATAACTTTATGCTCATAAAAGATGCAAATGCTAATAAAATGTGAATGGCTTCAAGCCTGGCTATGGGAGCAAAGGTCTCCTCGTAGTCAATACCTTCCTCTTGATTGTAGCCTTGAGAAACAAGCATTGCCTTGTTCCTCACAATCTTACCATTCTCATCTAGCTTGTTTCGAAATACCCATCGTGTGCCAATGACTGATTGATGCTTTGGTCTAGGCTTCAAGGTCCAGACTTTGTTCCTTTCAAATTCGTTAAGCTCACTTTGCATAGCAATGATCCAGTCTGGCTCCTGAAGTGCCTCATCTACCTTCTTTGGCTCAATAAGAGAAACAAACGCGTGAAAAGCACAAAGATCTTTAAGTTTAGAACGAGTTTGAACACTAGAAGTAGGGTCAGAAATGATATCCTTTAATGAGTGTGATGAGGAGTATTTGAATTTCCTTTTGCTAGTCTTAGCTCCTTAATTCGTCACACTGGTAGGATTGACTTGTAGTACATCTGACTCCGTGGTCTTGTTAGGTTCAGTTACAGCAGTTTCTAACGTCTCAACACTGTTGGATTGGACACCAAGGGCTTTGGACGAATCTTCAACACCTTGGGCCAATTCTTCAGTGTTAAGAATCGGTTCCTGCATGTTCCTCTTCTCTGTGTTCTTGGTAACAGCATCATCACCTTTCTCGTTCTCTTCATGGATGTTAAGATCTATATCTGCAACACTTTCACTCAAAGCATCGTCATTGCATTCATCAAAAATAACATGTATACTTTCTTCAACTACCTGGGTCCTTTTATTGAAGATTCTATAAGCTTTGCTACTCGTGGAGTAGCCAAGAACTATACCTTCATCACTACGCGCATCAAATTTCCCAAGGTTATCTTTTCCATTGTTATGAACAAAACAAGTACAGCCAAAGGGTTTAAAGTAAGATATAAGAGGTTTGCGGCCTTTGAAAAGTTCATAAGGAGTTTTCTTTAAGATGGAACGAATGAGACAACGATTTAAAATATAGTTAGCTGTGTTAACAGCTTCAGCCCAATAGGTTTTAGGTAATGCATTTTCTAAAAGCATAGTCCTGCCCATATCCTCTAAGGTGCGGTTCTTGCGTTCCACAACCCCGTTTTGTTGAGGTGTCCTAGGAGCAGAAAAGTTATGGGAGATGCCATATTTAACACAAAACAAATCAAACTGAAGTTGATCAAACTCCCTACCATGATCACTCCGAATTGACACTATGGGCTCATTTCTTAAAGTTTGTAACTCCTTACAAAGTTTTGAAAACTCAAATAAGGCCTTTGATTTTTCTTTTAAAAATGCAACCCAAGTATATCTTGAAAAATCATCAACAACAACTAGCATGTACTTTTTACCATTGGGAGATTTGACTCGCATAGGACCACATAAATCCATATGTAAAAGTTCAAGGGGTCTAGAAGAACTTACAACCTTTTTGGGTTTGAAAGAGCTACGTGTTTTTTTACATCGTGTGCATGCATTGCACATATCAATACCTTGGAAGTCCATTTTAGGTAGCCCTCTTACAAGCCCTTTAGACACAAGCTTCTGTAATGTATGTGGACTCACATGACCGAGTCTCCTGTGCCAGAGCTTTGGATCGTCCGTCAAAGCCTTTAGACAGGTTAAGCTCCCTTGTGCCACTTGATCAGTATTTACGGCGTATATATTGTTGTAACGATATGCAGTCAATATAACTTCACCTGTATCATCTCTGCACACTATACATATTTTCTTGTTAAATCTGACATTGTTGCCACTATCACATAATTGAGAGACACTAAGCAAATTATACTTTAAACCATTAACAAGATAGACATTTTTAATACTATGGCTGGAATCACTTCCAACACTACCAATACCAACGATGTCACATTTTCCTTTGTCACCAAGAGTGATTGTTCCCGTGGATTGCTCCTTTAGATCATGAAAGAGAGAACTCTTCCCACTCATATGCCTCGAGCATCCACTATCAATAATCCATTTGTGATCTTTCACCTTGGTGATCTCCTGCAAGACAAAAATCAACCTTTGTGGCTAGACCAATAAACAAATTTGGATCCATTGTTGGGGTAAACCATATTTGGTAAAATAGTGCCTTTTGGAACCCAAACTTGTGTTATCCGTTCTTTTCTCAAATGAATAGGAAATGTATTGCGAATAATATATGGATCCTTTCTTCTATAGGGGCAGGTCTCTTTTACATGTCCCTTTCTAGCACAATGGTGACATATAGGAGAGGTTCTGCTTCCTTTTGCCTTTACAAAAGTGGTAATGTGTTGCTTCTTTAAAAACTTTTGATTGTAACCAATACCACTTTTGTTTAGAGAGCTTTGTTGCTCACCCAACATCCTATCGAGAGTACTTTTGGATTTGATAAAAACTTATGAGGGCTGTCTGTTGGTCTTGAATCTTATTATTCAGGGAGATCTTCTCGTTCTCTAAGTCATGATGCTCATTTCTTAGAGAGGAGAGATCTTGCTTGAGTTCAGATTTCTCCGAGTCAAGCGTCTTGACTTTAATGTCAATACCTGAATAAGAAGCTTCAAGACTTTTGACCCTCATAGACAGATCCTCAATAGTTCTTTCCTGGTCCACAGTTCTCTTAATAAGGATGTTAGTTTGGGCAATAAGCTTCTCTTCATTGGCAATCATATTAGAAAGGAATTCCGATAATACCTCTTTTGGACTTTCCATAAGTTCTCTTACAGTAGCTTCAAGCTTTTCATCGAGGGATCCATCTTCTGAGGCCATGAGACAAATGTTGGCCTTCTCATCATCGGAGTCAGAGTCGGAATCACTCCAAGTTGCCACCATGGCTTTCTTCTTCCATTTGTCACCTTTCTTGGGCTGGCTCTTTGTCTTTTGAGGGCAGTCCTTCACAAGATGATCTGTTTCACCACATTCGAAACAAGACAACGGTTTAGTCTTCTTTTCATACTTGTTGTATTGAGGCTTACCTCGAAATTTTGAAGACTCTGATCCATCCTTGTTGTTGAATTGCTTCTTCATTTTGAGAATTCTAGCAAGGCCTCTTGTGATAAGAGCAAAAGGATCATCCTCATCGTCATCCTCATCTTCGGAATCAGATCCATCCTTGGGCTCATCCTTCTTAGACTTGAGTGCCAAGTTCTTAGTGCTAGCTGGAAGTTCTCCATCGTCTTCATTAAGGATCATCTCATGCGTGATCAGCTTCCCAAGAAGGTCATCAAAGGGTAGAATGGTGAGGTCCTGGGCTTCCTCTATAGCTGTTACTTTTGGACCCCATTTCTCCTTTGGAAGGCACCTCAGTATCTTCCTCACTTTCTCAACGTTGGTAAAGCTCTTGCCGAGAGAGTCAAGGTTGTTGGTGATTTCTGTGAATCGTGTGAACATGGCCTTGATTGACTCATCAGACTTCATCTTGAAGAGCTCATACTTTCGAAAGAAGATGCTGATCTTGGTGTCTTTCACTTGGCTTGTTCCTTCATAAGTGACGACCAATTTGTCCCAAATCTCTTTAGCTGACCTACAAGATGAAATACGGTTAAACTCATCAGTGCTAAGACCACAATAGAGTAAGTTAATAGCCCTGTAGTTTTTGGAGATGGTTTCAAGATCTGCTTGGTTGTATTCAGACTCCTTCTTTGCAACTTTGGTATCATTTGGTCCATCTTTCTCTGGAATCTTCGGACCATTCTCTATAATGTTCCAAAGCTCTAGATCTTGGTCTATGATGAACATCTTCATCAAAGATCTCCAGTGGACAAAGTTGTTTCCTACAAAGAGTGGCGGTCTGCTTGTGGACCTTCCCTGTGCAAATCCTCCGCTTGCTTCACTAGACATGATCGAAGCTCACAAGATTGTTAGATCAAAAACAGTGAGTAAAGCTCTGATACCAATTGAAGGTTCGATAATATAAAACAATGTAATATAGAAATACTCTAGAAGGGGGGTTGAATAGAGTATGCCCGTTTTTCGCAGAAAGTCTCAGGACTTTTGGAGCTCGTATAAAACCCTTTGAGATTAAACCTGAATCACAAAGTTAGATAATCGAACCAAGTGCGGAAATAAGGTAAAGTAATAAGTAAAGGACACGAGTAATTGTTTACGAGGTTCGGCACGAACTTGGCCTACGTCCCCGCCTAGGGTTCTTCCACAACCCTAGGATTCAAAAGGCTTTATTGATTTGCTTAGCTTAGGATCCTAATAGCTCACCGAGAAGCCTCTCTCCTATACAATTGCAATCTAGTCAACTCACGTTCCCTTGGAGTCCTAGACCAATCTAGAAGAGCCCCACCTCTCTCAGCTATCTAGTACAATCCTCTTACTCTCACAAATCAATAGCCTAGTGCAACTTCCCGAGTTACAAACTCTCGAGTAACACTATAAATGAATATATCCTATAAGCTCACAGTGACTCTCAAAGGCTTTGAAATAAACAACAAACTCTTGAGCGCTTAACAGAGAGACACTTTGGAAGACAGATCTCGCTTGAATGAATGAAAGCTCGTGTAGCACTTGTATGTACTGTCTTCTTCTTTCTTTCCTTTATATAGAAGTGGAATGACGCCTAAGGATCTTCACCAACGGCTCTTTCGAATCAGGCTTGATCTTGAATCTTCTATTTATGGATACTCCGAAGCCATGATCCTCTTTGATTAAGATCTCCTCAATATGCGCTGATAGCATGCATTTAGGTAGGCATATTAGGATGCATTTATCATGATTTAGATGTATATAATGCATGGTTTAGGCTAGAATTGCATTTATACTTGTTTTGTTGGTAGAGTCGGAATCTACACGCTTTTATGGATTATTTCAGGTATATGTGGATCCGACGAGGAATGAGGAAGCTCATGGATGAAGGAAGAGTGAAGAGGAGGAGGAAAAGTGAAGAGCTCGGGAGCGGAATCGAAGTTAGAGAGCCTAAGTGAATAACAAGTCAGCAGAAGTTGTCGCCAGACATGCTGAACTTGTTTCGCACTTTCTGGAGGCCTCGGTTGTCCGATTGACTATTATGACCATGCGTTGGAAAGATCTTTCCGAGATCTACAACTTTCATGTTGACATCGGGACCAAATTCGAAGAGGAAAATTCGCTGTGAACAGTAAAAGCCGCCCCGCGGCCAAGCTAGCCGCCCCGCGGCTCGTAGCTCTGACGAACGATTTCGCTGATCGCCGGCCGCCCCGCGGCCTGGGTTGGCTGCCCCGCGGCCTCTGCAGAACCGCCCTGACGAATGGACTTTTTATCTCTTTAATTAGGTTTTTAGAATTATTATTTGGCCGACTCTTTTGAGGCTATTTAAGGACTATTAGGGTTATTTTCTTAGACATCTAACTCATCATCTAATTCATTAGTTTATACACTTGGAGATTATCAATTGAGAGAACCCTAGAGGGGAGCCTCCATGGCCATGGAGTGCTAAACTCTTCCGTTTCGTCTATGGATTGAAGCTTTGGTTTGATAAAGTTGTGAGATTTCTATTCTTGTTCTATTCCTATTGATTCGTATTGATTCTTTTGCGAATATTGTTGATTTCTTCTAGTCCGTACAACTAGTTGAGATTATTGCTAGGATTTTGTAGATTCCTCGTAGCGAACCTTAATCCATAGTAGCAATCATGCCTTTTTAGGACTCGTAGGACTAAACTGGTGTGTAGAGAATCAATTACATGTTAAATGCTGACTCGTAGCTTGGTGTTGCATGTATCCTGGTTAATCCTTAATCTTAATGCTACTATTAGGTTAAATCTTGACCGTGTTAGGGTTATCTAATTAGTAAGGGTTACTAGGACTCGTAGGACTAGTAATCTACACAAGATCAGGACAGGAACAATAATAGGATGAAAAGAGAACTTGAAGAAGAATCGAGGATCAACTAGTCAAACTAAAGTGGATATTTGTAGATGAAACTATTGTCTCAATTGTTATCTCTACTGACTTGTTTATAGTTTCTTTTCTCATCTTCAATCACCAAAACCCCTCTTTTCTACTAATTGGTAAATATACATTGCTTAGGAATACTTGATTCTCTGTGGGATCGACCTCTTACTTGCTTACTATACTAGTTTGTAGGTTTGAGTTTTACTTTTGATAGGAACAACGACAGTTTCCTCCTGTCAAATTTTGGCGCCGTTGCCGGGGACTGACAGTTTCCTCTCCTGAGCTCCCCTCCCAGACCTACCAACACTACAATTAGCATGTCAGCTTTCTCTCTTTCCTTCAGATTTTGATCTTTTGTTGTTTTTAATTTATATTCATTGAGGACAAAATTTGACAGGAGGAAACTGTCGTTGTTCCTATCAAAAGTAAAACTCAAACCTACAAACTAGTATAGTAAGCAAGTAAGAGGTCGATCCCACAGAGAATCAAGTATTCCTAAGCAATGTATATTTACCAATTAGTAGAAAAGAGGGGTTTTGGTGATTGAAGATGAGAAAAGAAACTATAAACAAGTCAGTAGAGATAACAATTGAGACAATAGTTTCATCTACAAATATCCACTTTAGTTTGACTAGTTGATCCTCGATTCTTCTTCAAGTTCTCTTTTCATCCTATTATTGTTCCTGTCCTGATCTTGTGTAGATTACTAGTCCTACGAGTCCTAGTAACCCTTACTAATTAGATAACCCTAACACGGTCAAGATTTAACCTAATAGTAGCATTAAGATTAAGGATTAACCAGGATACATGCAACACCAAGCTACGAGTCAGCATTTAACATGTAATTGATTCTCTACACACCAGTTTAGTCCTACGAGTCCTAAAAAGGCATGATTGCTACTATGGATTAAGGTTCGCTACGAGGAATCTACAAAATCCTAGCAATAATCTCAACTAGTTGTACGGACTAGAAGAAATCAACAATATTCGCAAAAGAATCAATACGAATCAATAGGAATAGAACAAGAATAGAAATCTCACAACTTTATCAAACCAAAGCTTCAATCCATAGACGAAACGGAAGAGTTTAGCACTCCATGGCCATGGAGGCTCCCCTCTAGGGTTCTCTCAATTGATAATCTCCAAGTGTATAAACTAATGAATTAGATGATGAGTTAGATGTCTAAGAAAATAACCCTAATAGTCCTTAAATAGCCTCAAAAAAGTCGGCCAAATAATAATTCTAAAAACCTAATTAAAGAGATAAAAAGTCCATTCGTCAGGGCGGTTCTGCAGAGGCCGCGGGGCGGCCGGCGATCAGCGAAATCGTTCGTCAGAGCTACGAGCCGCGGGGCGGCTAGCTTGGCCGCGGGGCGGCTTTTACTGTTCACAGCGAATTTTCCTCTTCGAATTTGGTCCCGATGTCAACACGAAAGTTGTAGATCTCGGAAAGATCTTTCCAACGCATGGTCATAATAGTCAATCGGACAACCGAGGCCTCCAGAAAGTGCGAAACAAGTTCAGCATGTCTGGCGACAACTTCTGCTGACTTGTTATTCACTTAGGCTCTCTAACTTCGATTCCGCTCCCGAGCTCTTCACTTTTCCTCCTCCTCTTCACTCTTCCTTCATCCATGAGCTTCCTCATTCCTCGTCGGATCCACATATACCTGAAATAATCCATAAAAGCGTGTAGATTCCGACTCTACCAACAAAACAAGTATAAATGCAATTCTAGCCTAAACCATGCATTATATACATCTAAATCATGATAAATGCATCCTAATATGCCTACCTAAATGCATGCTATCATGCGCCAAAGGAAAGATATAAACTCGAAATACTTCCTGAAAGATTAGTCATATATATATATATATATATATATATATATATATATATATATATATATATATATATATATATATATATATATAATATAAAGGAAGTATATGATAAGATTAAATAATATTCGGACTTATAAGACAGGTTTTGTATTTCATCAACTGTTAATGCTCCAAGGCCTTTGACACAAACATCCTGTCAAAGCCTTTGAAACATTTATTCTGATTTTCATCAAGGGAGGGAGTTATCACACTACTAAATCTCTCTGGGATGCACTTGAGGCTTTGTGTTTAACAAAATCTCTACCTAGAAAGATTTCACTGCTAAGTAGGTTGTTTACTTTCAAATTGGACACCAACCTGTCTCTGAATGAAAATCTGGATAAGTTTCTTAGATTAACACAAGAACTGGAAATGGTTGATGACAAAGTTAAAGATACCCACCTAGCTGTGTTACTGTTAAATTCCTTACCTGCTCAGTTTGACAACTTTAAAGATGTGGTTCAATATAGCAAAGATGATCTCAGTAAAGATAAAATCCCGAAAGGCATCATTGAGAAAAATGAAATTATGAAGGTGTTCAAAACCAAATCTGAAAAGAAAACTGAGCCTAAACCTGAAGCTCTTATAGCTAAGGGTAAGGGAAAGGGAAATAACAAGAAATCTAAGAAAAAGGATAAGGAAAATGATGATAAATCCACTGGGGAGGGAAGCAGTAAGGGAAATTGCCATTACTGTGATAAACCTGATCACTACATTAAGGATTGTTACAAAAAGAAAAAGGCTGATGAAAATAAGAAAAAACAAGAAACTGTTGCTATGTTTGATTCTAAAAATGATTACCCCCGTCAACTGCTTGTTTGTTTCTCTAATGCTTCTAACAACTCTTGGATTTTAGATTCAGGTTGCACCATTCATTCCACCTATGACAAGTCTATGTTCAAGACCTTAGATGAGTATGATGGTGGTGAGGTTCTGCTAGGCGATGACACCTCTCTGAAGATCAAAGGTATAGGTAATGTGGCCTTAAAGATGTTTGATGGAAAGGTAAGAGTTCTCCAGAAGGTCAGGTGGGTTCCTGCCCTTAGGAGACACTTAATGTCTGAATCTGTACTAAATGATCAAGATTATGATATTAATACTCACAATGGTATTAAGGAAGTCTCTAAAAATGGGATTACACTGATAAGAAGTATCAAGAAAGGAGGATTGTACTATGTACAGGGTACTCCTGAATTGAACTTCACCTCTGTGAGCCTTAATGTCATATCTGATCCTAGTATGTTGTGGCACTCTAGACTTGGTCATATTGGTATTCAAGGCTTGACAAATCTGTACAAACTTGGCATGATTCCTGTGAAACCTGCTAGCTTATGTTTTTGTGAAGATTGCATTTATGGTAAAAAATCTAAGCATGCTTTCCCTAAATCCACCTATGTTACTAAAGAACCTCTTGCATATGTTCATTCTGATCTGTGGGGCCCTGCCCAAGTCAATACAGTAGGTG
This sequence comes from Persicaria maculosa, assembly GCA_963922045.1. Classification (NCBI taxonomy): domain Eukaryota; kingdom Viridiplantae; phylum Streptophyta; class Magnoliopsida; order Caryophyllales; family Polygonaceae; genus Persicaria; species Persicaria maculosa. The sequence goes on along the minus strand of OY998256.1, from coordinate 9,854,859 downwards.
GTAGAAAGTATTTCATTTCTTTCATAGATCACTTTTCTAGAAAGGTTTGGATATATTTGCTTAGATCTAAAGATGAAGCTTTTGATAGTTTTAAAAACTGGAAATTGCTTGTTGAAAATGAATCTGATCATAAGCTTAAGTGTTTGAGAACAGATAATGGTCTTGAATTCTGCAATCATGTGTTTAATGATTTTTGTACTCAATATGGCATTAAAAGGCACCTCACTGTTTCTGGCATCCCTTAGCAAAATGGTATAGCTGAGAGGATGAACAGAACCTTGCTTGAAAAAGCAAGATGCATGCTCATTAGTGCTGGGATGAAACCCTCCTAATGGGGTGAAGTTGTAACCACTTCAGCTTACCTCATAAACAGATCCCCATCTTCTGTGATTGAGTTTAAAACTCCACAGGAAATGTGGACAGGGAGAAAGCCTAACATTACCCATCTGAGGCCCTTTGGATGCACTACCTACACTCATGTGTCTCAAGGTAAGTTGCAACCAAGGGCCCAGAAAGGTGTGATGTTAGGATATCCTGAGGGAACAAAAGGTTACAAAATATTACTTGTGCAACCTCATGGGTACAAGGTAATCACTTCCAGAAATGTAACCTTTAATGAGGTGGAATTTCATTTTAAAAATGTATTGACAAGTTCTTCTGAGAGTGCAGGTACTGATCAAGAAGCAGCTGTGCAATCCTCATTCTTCCTACCACATGAAGTTGATCATCCTGAAGATGAAGAGGTGGAGGAAGATGGACCAGTCCCACCTCCTCCCCCTGATCCTGAACCTGGTGGCCATGTAGAAGAACAAGAACTGCAAGAGCCTCCTCAAGGTCATCAAAATGACCACAATGAACACCTGGATGCAGCTAGACATGGCCACGGGTCATGGGTCGGCTCGGGTTGAGGGTCAAGGTTAGGGTTAGGGAAAAGATAACCTGTGACCCGGCGGGTCCGACCCGGTTCGACCCGCCGGGTCAACCCGCCATTTTAAAATATTTTTTTTTGAAAAATTTATTTTTTATAAAACAAATTTATAATTATTATGTAAATTATATAAATTATTCTTAGAATAATTCATATAATATTACATAAACTAATATGCAATGTCAATGTGAGACAAATGAACCCCCATGCTTCTCCTTTTATAGACTTAGCACCATTCCCCCTTTCCTCTAGTTTTCAATGTGGGACAAGAACAAGGGTAGAAACTACACCATGTCTTCAATCTCTACCATTCGGTTTTTTCATGTCAATCCATACTTATAAATTTTTATCATATACAAACACTAGCACTACACTTTATATAAATATTATTTAAAAAAAAAAATATTTTACCTATCAATTATGAAAGAAATAACGAACGAGTAACAAGAAAGTGTGAAGTTCAACAAAATACCTTAAACATTTGTGTTATTTGGTGGATCCACTATTAAATCATTCTATATCATTCTATATGATATTAAGTTAGGAGTCTTTATGATATAATTTCAAATAATACAAATATTGTTATTGATAAAGCCGTTACACTTGTATAGTATCCTTAATGCCGAGTTTTCGTTTATTTTCAAAATGATATAGAACTTTGGATTTTCAAACACAAGAATGAAATATAATATTGGCAATACTTTTTCAATGTGTCTTTTCATGTCATAACAAGCAACCCAAGTATGTAATTCTAATAACATCATCATTAAGTGTATACACAACATGTGGCTAATTCAACTTTAAACGAGAAAGTTTAACATATCTACATGAAGATGAACCTAGATTTGAAATCATTGATCAAGAAATTAACAGAATAATGCAAGTAAAATAAAATAGTTATGATTGATTAATGGATCAACACAACTATCAATTAAATTAAATAGAAAGATTAATCCATCATAACTTGATATATTGTATCGATCATGATGTTTCAACACCATGTGTTATTCATTTCATTAAATCCTAAGAGGTAAACACTTTAATTATATTATATGTTACATCATATAATCCAAATACTTAAATTATATTATATTCCACCATATAATCCAAAGACTTTAATTACATTACATTTTACATCCTATAATTTGATTCGTCGAAACATCAATTTCGCACATTTTCTTTCATATCTCATATTTCTGTCCCACATCGAAAGTGGGCTATATACCTCTATTTTCTCTATATATAGATCCTCATACCCTACTTGCCATTCCCACAATCCAACCTTTTCTTTCCCACATCTAAAGTGTGATGAAATGATGGGAGTGGAATGAAGATATATATATATATATATATATATATATATATATATATATATATATATATATATATATATATATCTTCCCACATACAATGTTTTGTCAACCTTAAATCTTGTCATTTCGAAAGTGTGGTGAAAGACTTGAGTTGAGTTTTATTTTGGGTTTAAAACAATTTTTTTTTTAAAAAAAATGGTTGACCCGGCGGGTCGACCCGCAAAACCCGTTGGGTGCCTGATTTGGTGCCACGTGGCCGACCCGCCGGGTCACCTAACCCGTTGACCCGTCCGAACCGCGGGTCAGGGTTAGGGCCACCCTCCCCGGGTTGTCGACCCGACGGGTCGGACCCGTGGCCATGTCTAGATGCAGTAATGCCCCATCAACCTGATGGGGAAGTAAGCTCCTCTTCCTCTCAATCTAACTCTCAGTCTGGAGAGTCCTCTGTGCAAATTGGTGAAAATGTTTTGCATGACTACCAATTGACTAGAGATAGAGAGCCTGGGGTTATCAAACCTAATAGATGGTTTATCAACCTTGCTGAACTAAAAGATGTTGATTTGGTTGAGTTTGCTTGATGGGGAAGTAAGCTCCTCTTCCTCTCAATCTAACTCTCAGTCTAGAGAGTCCTCTGTGCAAATTGGTGAAAATGTTTTGCATGACTACCAATTGACTAGAGATAGAGAGCCTGGGGTTATCAAACCTAATAGGTGGTTTATCAACCTTGCTGAACTAAAAGATGTTGATTTGGTTGAGTTTGCTTTTATTGCTGCTGAGATTGTGAGATCCTATACTCCTCAAACTTTTGATCAAGCTGTTAAATGTGATAACTCTGACATGTGGTTAAAAGCTATGAAGGAGGAAATTCAGTCTATGATTGTTAACAAAACATGGATATTAGTGCCTAAGCCTAAAAATGCCAGAATCATTGACTGTAAATGGATCTACAAGTTAAAGGAAAGTGTAAAACCTACTGATCCACCTAGATTTAAAGCTAGACTTGTGGCTTAAGGTTTTTTAAGAAAAGAGGGAATTGATTACAATGACATATTTGCTCCTGTAGTTAAATATAAAACTCTGAGGTTGATGCTTTCTATAACTACTTTGTATGATTGGGATTTGGAACAGATGGATGTCAAAACTGCCTTTTTGCATGGTGATTTGTTTGAAACTATTTATATGTCACAGCCTAAAGGATTTGTAGATCAACATAAATCTGATCATGTGTGCTTGTTAAAGAAATCTATTTATGGTTTGAAACAAAGTCCTAGGCAGTGGAATCTAAAGTTTGACTCATGCATGAAAAAGCTTGGTTTCCTGAGAAGCAGTTATGACACTTGTCTGTATTTTAAGGGTGTTAAGTCTAAGTCTCCTTTGTATGTGCTTCTTTATGTGGATGATATTCTAATCATGTTCAATTCTAAGGTTCTCATATCTACTATTAAAAGAGATTTGAAACTTCACTTTGACATGAAAGACTTAGGAGCTACTAAAAGGATTCTGGGTATTAACATCACTCGATATAGGAAAAAGAAGATGATGTGGTTATCTCAAAGTGATTATGTGGAAAAGGTTTTGAATAGGTTTAACATGGTTGATTCTAAACCTACCAGTATCCCCTTAGGAGGGCACCTAGACTTAACTAAAAGAAATTGTCCCAAAACACCTGAAGAAAAAGCAAAAATGTCTAAGATTCCCTATGATGCTGTTGTAGGGTTTGTGGTGTATGCAATGTTATGCTCCAGACCTGATCTTGCTTTTGCTACTAGTGTTCTAAGTCGATTTATGTCCAATCCTTGTGATGTTCATTGGACTGGCATGAAGTACTTACTCAGATATCTGTGTGCTACTAAAAACTATTATCTTGTGTTTGCTGAACATGCTTCAAAGCATGATTTGCATGGTTTTGTAGACTCAGATTATGCAGGTGATAAAGATAACAGGAAATCTACCACTGCCTATTATTACACATGGGTTGGGAACTGCATTTCTTGGAAGTCTCAGCAACAATCCATTGTTGATCTCTCTTCCACTGAGGTTGAGTATGTTGCTGCTACAGAAGCAGCTAAAGAGGCTTCATGGTTGGCTGGAATACTTGGTGAAATCCTACCTTTGTCCCTTTTACCTATTTTGTTCACTGATAGCCAAAGTGCCTTATATATGTAAAGATCCTATCTACCATGAAAGGACTAAACATATTGATGTAAGGCACCACTATATTCGTGTACAGGTTGAGAATGGACTTATTGATGTGAGAAAGATTAAGGGAGACCTTAATCCTGCAGATTTTGGCACTAAGATTGTCACAGCTGACAAGTTCTCATTTTGCAGGGATGCCCTGCATATATGGGATGCCAACTGAGCTTTAAGCTCCTCTTGAACCGACGACGGACTGGAGAACACCCAATTCACTACCGGTGACCAAGGAAGACTCAATTAGGAGGGCATTTGTTATGTTATTAATCCATGTAATTTGGTTTGTAATCAAAACAATGGTTTATTTGGTATTAAGATGGACATAGGTCTAGGCTAGGATAAACCACACTTAACTACATACCAACCTGGCCATGCTGTGAGCAAGAAAAGCTCATTGGTCCCATGGTCTAACCATGTTTGGAACCAATGGCTAGCTTGGCTCACCAGGTGTGACCACTGGAAGGGTATGTGTGTCTAAGTGTGGTTATTGGGTTATTTCGGTTTCTTTTGTACAACTTTATTTTTTAAAATTTAACAAAATCACATATTATTTCCAAAATTTTTATTGCAAAATCACTCTTGTTTTAAAAAAAATAGAACAGAATCACTATGATCTTTAAAATTGTACAAAAGATCTATTATTTTTCTATACTTTACAAAAACGAAAAACACTCATTATTTGCAAAAATAATATTTAACACCTATTATTTTTCAAAACAATATTTAACTTATATCTCACTAACTTTAAACATTTGTAAATGTGATTGATCAATTTAACCAAATCCTCGATTATAATTTTTTTGAAAAAGAAAAGTATAATTTATTTATTTTATTTTCTTCTTGTAAAAGAAAAATATAATAAAAGATTAATCTTTCTTATCTTATTAGGTTTTATGTATTCCAACCAAAAGAAATGAATAACACCTTTTATTACACCAGAAATGGTTTTGTGCATTTTTTTAAAGCATAAAAGGTGATTTTACACAAAGTATGGTTTTACGAAGTATTTTTTTTATAATTTATAGGTTAACTATTTTTGTTCACATAATAAGATAGTGGATTTGTGCAAAATTTTGTAAATAATGGGTGATTATGTACATGCAATGTTTGACAAATAATGAGATTTATTTTTTACAAAATATGAAAAATATATAACGAATCTTTTGTTTAATGTTAAAAACAATGGTTGATTTTCTTCAAAATATTTTTGGAAAGAATGGGTATTTTTTGCTAAAACTTTAACAATAATGTGTGATTTTGTTCATTTAAAAAAATAAAGGTGGTTTTGTCAACTTTGTGTTGAATTTAGTTAAATAATAAGTAGTTTTGTTCAATGTTAAAAGTAAATGGGCATATTTATGAAAAAATAAAAATAAAGGGTGGTTTCATTCATTAAAAAAGAAGAAACTATGAGTTTTGGCCTTTGAGCATGGACCGGACTTTTGACAAAACTCATGGGTACCATCCAGACAAAAAAAAAGTGTAGGATACCAACCGGAATCGTAAAAAACTCAAGGACACCAAACGGAATTTCCCATTATTTTTTGGCAGAGAATTTTCCAATTTAGGAACAGATTGTGCTTGTTCTATCAGTCAGATCTTTCATTTTGATTTCTGTCAGTGAATAATTTGTCCAATTCGTAGATCGGGTTTGAATGGATGATTCATGAATAATCTGATTATTTATGAGAAAATGTGCCTAACAGGCCACTTTTTGGGCTCAAATTTAACAAATGTCCATGGACCTCTACATATTAGGGTAAAGTCCACCATTTTTTTATAATCCGAAGCGTGCCCCCCCCCCCCCCCTCCATTCAGTTTACCGTCATCAACACGAGCTCCTTGGAGATCACCGCCTCCCCGTCCTCCTCATGTCGGAATCGATCAAACTCCAATCAATCATCATCTTCATCGATCTTCATCTTCACATCAATCCGAGAATCTTCATCTTCATCGATCATCAAACTCGATCCCATTGAACGGAATCTAATCGGAGAGAGAGGAGTCTAGATCTCGAAGGCGACAGAGAGGAGTCTAGATATCGAAGGCGACAGAGAGGAGTCTAGATCGCGAGGGAGACCTGTTGGGCGAGGTCGGTGTTGGTGTTGCTCAGGCAGCGGAGGAAGGGGAGACGACAGAGGTCGGAGGAGGAGGCGAGAATGGATCCCAAATCCAAGGACTGCAACTCTGCGGCGCTGCTTTTGTGGGGACGATGGCCACGCTTGTCGGAGCCGATCTTCGAAACCGGAGGAGGAACTTGTCGTTGATGGAAGGACTGCCGGCTCCCATCTCCAAATCTCGCCCTCTCTCGAAGCCTCCGCTCCCGATCTCAGATCTGCAAATGGCTGAAATTGCTGAAATCCGAGAGACATCGATTGCTGAAAATTCTGATCTAAGATATGAAAATCTTCATCGGTTCTTTCGTCATGATTGTCGCTCGTCCTATCCAGTTCGGTTTCACCATAATTGCTTCTCACTGCTTGTTGATTCAGATCAGAATTTGCCCTTCAGTGTGCTTCCAGTAGCTTGATTCAACTGATTTTCTTTCTGTTTGATGGATTTCGTGTGTAATCTGCTGGTTGAAATTGCTTTGCTGGTGCTGAAATTGCTTTGCTGCGTTTTCTCCAAGCTTGGAGCAATCTGCTGGTTGTTTATTAGTTTATTAGCTTATTGGCTTATTTCTATGAAATTGTTTCCACGTGTATTTTTTTCCTTGCACAACTTGTTAGCTTCTTGATTTTTTCCGTGTACTAAAATACTGAAATTCTGAAATTAATTCTTATTAGTAAAATTCGTTATGCTGAAATTAATTCTTATATCAACATTTTGGCATTTCAGTATTTCAGTAGCCTTTCAAAAAATAAAAGCAACTCCGATTTCAGCAAATTCTGTGTCGAAGTGATGACACGAAAAAAAAATAAAAAAATAAAAAGCAACTCCGTTTGAGCAATGCGAAAAAGAAAGAGTAAAACAAGGGTTGCTGAAACCGAATGTGCTGAAACCCTTGTTTAAGCAATGCGGTAAAAAAAACTGAAACAGGGGTTACTGAAATCGTATGTGCTGAAACAGGAGTTTCAGCAATTCCGTTTCAGCAACGCGGAAAAAAAACTGGAAAAAAAACTAAAACAAGGATTGCTGAAACCGTATGTGTTGAAACAGGAGTTTCAGCAATTCCGTTTCAGCGAAGCGGGAAAAAAAACTGGAAAAAGAAAAAAACAAAAAAAAAACTGAAATAGGGGTTGCTGAAACCGTATGTCTTGAAACAAGAGTTTCAGCAATTCTGTTTTAGCAACGCGGAAAAAAAAATCGGGAAAAAACAAAAACAATAAATGAAACAGGGGGTGCTGAAACCGTTTGTGCTGAAACTCTTGTTTCAGCAATTCCGTTTCAGCAACGCGAAAAAAAAAACTAGGAAAAAAAAACTGAAAAAGGGGTTGCTGAAACTGGATGTGCTGAAACAGAAGTTTCAGCAATTCCGTTTTAGCAACGCGCAAAAAAAAAAATCCTGAAACCGGAGGGGGGCACAGGGGGCGGTGGACATTTTGCTAATTTGGAGCACTTGGGAGACATTTTCCTAATAAAGTCCAAAAATTAGGACATCGAAGTAATCACCCCATTATTTATTGGGTGTTGTTAGATACACCGCAAATCCTCTTCTTTAATTGCACGTCCATTTCAACGTGCAAGACTTTTTAATTGATTAGCACTCTTTTCCAATTAATTAACTCACCTCAACCTTGCACGTTCTTTTCGACGTGCAAGATTTATGGTGTATTTATCCGGACCGTATTTATTATAGAATCTTTTTTTATTTCACTCTAATCCTGTCTCCATTTTTTTGTTCTTTTGGGACCTTTAGAAACAAAAATTTTGTTCTTCTTTCTTTAAAACTTTTTACAACTCGAAAACTCCGTTTTTTAATTGCTTTTTGGAGTTTTTTTCAAAGGGGATCTAAAATAATAACTAAACAAAATATCAAGTTCTACGAGAGGAGAACCAAAAGGACGGTCAGTTTCCAGTTCCCAAATCGTTAAAAAAGTAGCAGGACTTTTCTACTTTGCATTTTAACCCATACGAGAAAGTTGTATCTTAGATCGGTACCCCTGTATCCTTAAGATATATGATAGAAAGAAGATAAATAACAAGTTTAGAGAGAGAGAGAAAGAAGAAGCAACCAGCCGATCTAGCAAATATAACAACAACAGCAACAACTCATTAATTAGATTTTAGCAGATACAAAAAACAAGTAGTTGATATATATATTAGGATGGATGCACTGATTAAAGGCATGACCAACTAATTAAGTAATTGCATCCATTTATTCACTACTCACAAGGATATCAAATTATACCGATTTAAATTTCACTCTCTGACCGGCTCTTGAATTCCTCTCTATAGCTCTTCCACCACCTGTTGACTTATGGATCGATCGCGTGAACTCTCTCTCCATCGGGGTGCACCAACAAAATGAACAAAACTGCGATTAGCAGGAGCAAAACGAGGACCCACACAAGGAATCCGAATTCCGGAAAAGCCCCGGTGGCGATGATGGGGATGACGGTAACCACACAAGCGGCTCCGATCAGCACTAGGGTTGCCGCGGCCTCAGGGAGGATCTCATCAAGTGTGACTGCGGATAACAGAAAAACAAACCCAACAAAAAGCAAGATGGTAACGATGATTAGCGAGTATTGGGGAAGGAAGGGGCTGTCGTCGATCCACGAAGTGGCCATAAAGCAGCCAGTCACATCTAGCATGAGCATCGTTTTTCCTATATCGCCGGTGTGGGCGGCGGCCTGGTCGCGGAGTCTGGCGAGAGCTCCTCCCCAGCTGCGGCGACTTTCGGAATCATTGGCCATTAATTAACTTACAGGTGAGATTCGAATTCGAAGAAGATGATTGAGAACCAATAACGAATGCAAGGTTTAATTTATAGGCCGGAGTCTCCCTTGGTTTTTGGATTCAGTCTCCATCATCGCCCCCTTGGCAAGTGATATCACCAACTTAGGGAATATATTGTTTTTTGTTGTTGGTTTTTGGATTCATTCTCCATCCATTTAAGTAATTGTTTGATTTTTTTTTTCATAATATCAAGTCTCCACCAATCACCACCCCTTAATTGTTTTGGCTACGAGGGTTCGATCTGCACTCTCCTCCCACTCCATTCAAATATCACAAGAAGCCTGAAATTGATTTCATCAACTTCATTTTTATTCTTTTGATTTCACTTAATTATGTACTTAATTATTTTAATTGATTGAATGATCTCATAGGAAGCCTGAAATATATCCTTCAATACACCTCAGATTATCCCTGATTCATCCTATGTTCATCTCTCTTAATGATAATTACCTAAAATCTGCTTTATTTAGTTTTAGATTAATTATTGATGGATTCTAGCAATAATTAGTATAAATATTACGGAGTAAGATTTTGCTAGGAACTATGTAGGCTACACTCATGTGTTACTTATTTTTTGGTGGGGAAAAGATGAGGGGCGACCTCTCAAATAAAAATCGAAAGCGGGCTGCACAGGAATTAAATGGGGAGTAGCCCTTCCCCTAGCATCCTCAACAACAAGAAAATCTACGTCTAAAGGAGGAATTGAAATGTTATGAACACCAAACGGAAAAGAAAAAGTCAGAGCGGGAAGGGCGTCGGTGACGAAATTCGCTTCCCTGAAAACATGTCTCAACCGGACCTCTCACTCCCGGCGAAGAAAGCTCTGGTACTGCTGCACCAGGCTGGAGAGATGATGATGAAGATCAACCCCTTCTGAAGGAGCATGATCGCGGTCTTCGAATCGGCTTCCACAATCACCCGCCTGTAGCCCTTTTCCCATGCCACACGGAGACCATCAAGAATCCCCCATAATTCCACAGTCGGAACCGTACAGCTTCCAATCCGCTGGATAAACCCGGCAATCCATCGCCCCTCATCATCACGAAGAACCACACCCGAACCATCACTCCCGTCGGCCTCAACAGACCCGTCGGAGTTAACTTTGATCCACCCTGCAGTCGGTTTCTCCCAACAAACTTGCGTACTACACCTCTCAATCGCGGACTTGCTGTTGTAACTCATCCTCTAGGCCATACCATATTCAAGCGCCTTTGCCTTAATAAACTGTGCTTGATCAACGGTGCACTCGTTCCCATTGAAGACCCGGTCATTCCTCCACCTCCAAGTCCACCATAATGACGTTGCGAACTGTATGAAAATTGAAAATGGATGGGTGGAACCGTACCGTGTACGTGACGTACGCTGAATAACCCAACAAAATGTATGTCCCTATCATGATATATGTAAATGTTGAAAGTTAAATTCAATTAAGCTTTTAATTTATCAAGTTTCATGTATGCATTCAAGATGGAAGTTCTTGCATGGTAGAAAACGTAGGATTAATTCAAGCCTTGAGTTATAAAGTCATAAGTTTCTAGTTTTAATGTATAGGAAGTTTATGTTAAGATACATGCATTACTAGTCCTATAAATAGCTTGTATCTTTTGAGTTGAAATAAGAGTGAAGAACATAAATAAAGAGTTAAACACATTTGAGAGCTTTTGAGCTTATTTTCCTTTTCAAATTGCCTCTTCCGATATTATTTCCTCTTCAAATTCTATCAAATTGGTATCAGAGCCCGGTTATGGCTAATTCAAGTTTCCCGTTCCAATTTCCTCTTCTTACAAAAGAAAATTATGAGAATTGATGTCTCCGCATGAAGGCACTTCTTGGTTCCCAAGATGTGTGGGAGATTGTCGAGAGAGGCTATGAGATGCCTCAAGACGAAGCTGTGTTGACTCCCACGGAGAAGGAGGTCCTTCAAAAGACCCGGAAGAAGGATCAACAAGCTCTCACTCTCATCCACCAATGTCTGGATGAGTCCATGTTCGAAAGAATGGCCAATGAGACGACCGCCAAGCAAGCATGGGAAATCTTGAAAACCTCTAACCAAGGGGTTGACAAGGTGAAGAAGGTGCGCTTGCAATCTTTGCGAGGAGAATTTGAAGGTCTCCGAATGCAAGAGTCGGAATCATTTGCAGATTTCTTTGCAAGATTGTTAGCCGTGGTCAACCAAATGAAGCGATACGGAGAAAGCATCAAGGATCCTAGAGTTGTTGAGAAGATACTTCGTTCGTTGCCAACGAAGTTCGATCATGTTGTAGTCGCCATCGAAGAGTCGAAAGACTTGGAGACTATGACGGTTGAAGAAGTCATGGGTTCTTTACAAGCCCGTGAGGAGAGGATCAAAAGCAGAAAGGACGAGCCAACAGAGCAAGTCTTGGCCACCAAACACTCAGCCCAAGAGAAGGGTGATGGTCAAGAGAAGTCTCAAAGAGGAAGAGGACGAGGACGTGGACGTGGATCTTTTCGAGTAAGTGGAAGAGGAAGAGGCGGACCACCAAACCATGACTCCAATGATGGAGAAAGTGGTCAATCCTCGAGAGGACGAGGAAGAGGAAACTTTGGTAGACAGGATCGGTCGAAGGTTCGATGTTATAATTGCCAGAATTTTGGGCACTATGCTCGAGATTGTTGGAGTGCTCCTAACAATGTTGATGAGAAGGCCAACTATGTAGAGGATTCGAAAGTGAACGATGACACTTTGTTGCTAGCCTAGCAAGGCAAGGACAAAGCAAGAAGGATGTATGGTATCTTGACAATGCGGCAAGCAACAACATGTGTGGTGACAAGAAGAAATTTGTAGAGCTTGATGAGTCGATCACCGGATGTGTTACATTTGGAGACAACTCCAAACTTCCCATCAAGGGAAAAGGTACGATTCTGATTCGTATGAAGAATGGTGGTCATCAATTCATAAGCAATGTTTATTTTGTTCCTAACATGAAGAACAACATCTTGAGTTAGGGACAACTTTTGGAGAAGAACTACGAGGTGCACATGAAGAATCGTAGTCTCTTGCTCCAAGATGATTATCAGAACGTGATCGCCAAGGTGCCAATGACGAAGAATAGAATGTTCTTGTTGAATATTCAAACGGATGTCGCCAACTGTCTCAAAGCTTGTGTAAATGAGACACCATGGCTATGGCATCTAAGGCTTGGGCATGTGAACTTCAGAAGCTTGAAGTTGATGTCTCAAAGAAAGATGTTGAATGGCTTGCCTCCAATTGATCAGCCAGATCAAATATGTGAAGGGTGTCTTGTCGGCAAACAAGTCCGTAAAAGCTTTCCAAAAGAGAGCACTACAAGAGCAAATCAGCCACTTGAACTTGTCCATGCTGATGTTTGTGGACCAATAAAGCCAGCCTCATTCGGTCAAAATCGGTACTTCCTGCTCTTCATTGATGATTTCAGTAGAAAGACCTGGGTTTATTTTCTGAAAGAAAAATCCCAAGTTTTTTCTATGTTCAAAAACTTTAAAGCTCCTGTGGAAAAACAAACTGGTCTTTATATCAAGTCTCTTAGAACTAATACAGGTGGCGAGTTTACTTCTAACGAGTTCAATGAGTTCTGTGATTTGAATGGCATCAGAAGATTTCTGACAGTGCCAAGATCTCCTCAACAAAATGGCGTGGTTGAAAGAAAGAATCGTACCATTCTCAATATGACCCGAAGCATGCTGATGACAAAGAAGATGTCAAAAGAGTTCTGGGCTGAAGCAGTTGACTGCTCAGTCTATCTAGCCAACCAATGTCCAACGAAGAGCTTATCAGATCAAACTCCTCAAGAAGCATGGAGTGGAAGAAAGCCAAGTGCATCTCATTTGAGAGTGTTTGGGAGCATTGGCTATGTACATGTGCCGGATCAGGTCAGAACGAAGCTTGAAGATAAAAGCAAGAAGCATGTCTTCATCGGCTATGACCAAAGATCGAAAGGCTACAAGCTCTATGGTCCGGTGGCGAACAAGATTGTCATCAGCAGAGATGTTCAGTGTGATGAAAATGATGCATGGGATTGGAGCCTTGAAGACAGGGAGAGATATGATTTCTTTTTAACTCCTACTGAAGAAGAGCAAGGCGAAGGTGTTTATCCAGAACCTACAACACCTTCTCCATCACCAGGCGTTCAAAGTCCACCATATTCTTCAAGGACATCAGCACCACCATCATCCTATGAGAGCTCGAGTGGGAGACCTCTAAAAATGAGAAGCCTTGCAGAAATTTATGCTCAAGAGGAGGATTCGCAGGATGATCTAACTCTCTATTGTTATTTCGCTGATTCTGAGCCCGTGGATTTTCAGGAAGCAATGAATGATGAAAAATGGAGAGTTGCTATGGATGAAGAGATCAAGTTGATCGAGAAGAATGATACGTGGGCGCTGATAACTTTACCAAAAGGTGAAAAGCCCATTGGTCTAAAGTGGGTTTTCAAGGAGAAGAAGAATGCTCAAGGAAAAATTGAGAGGTACAAGGCAAGGTTGGTTGCCAAGGGCTATAGCCAATGTCCAGGGATCGACTATGGTGAGGTGTTTGCTCCAGTTGCTCGATTAGAGACTGTTCGTCTGATGATTTCACTTGCTGCTTAGAGAAAGTGGAAGGTTTACCAGATGGATGTGAAATCAGCATTTTTAAATGGCGTGCTTGAAGAGGATGTTTATGTTCAACAACCTCCTGGGTATCTCATCAAAGGCCATGAAGATAAGGTGCTGAAGTTGAAGAAAGCCTTGTATGGCTTGAAACAAGCACCACGAGCATGGAATAGTAGGATTGACAAGTATCTGCAGGAGAACGGGTTTGTCAAATGTCCGAACGAGTATGCGCTCTATGCCAAGGTCTGTGAAAATGGTGATACTCTATTTGTTTGCTTATATGTTGATGATCTGATTTTCACGGGTAACAACCCGAGAATGTTTGGAGATTTCAAGCAAGCCATGACGAGAGAGTTTGAGATGACTGATCTTGGTCTCATGTCTTATTATCTCGGCATTGAGATTAAGCAATCAGATGACGGGATCTTCATTTGCCAAGAAAGATATGCTAATGAGATTCTGAAGAAGTTCAGAATGGATGGTTGCCAGCCCGTAAGTACACCGACTGATTGCGGAGTCAAGTTATCAAAGTATGACGAAAGTGAGAAGGTTGATTCTACAACTTTCAAGAGTCTTGTTCGGAGCCTGAAATATCTGATATGCACATGCCCAGACATTCTGTATGGAGTTGGGCTCGTGAGTCGGTACATGGAGACACCAACATCAACAAATTTCAAAGCAGCAAAACGTATTCTTCGGTACATCAAAGGTACTATCGGTTATGGTTTGCTTTATTCTTCTTCAAATGAATATAAGCTTGTGGGTTATAGTGATAGTGACTAGGCCGGAGATGTTGATGATCGAAAGAGTACTTCTGGTTTCGTTTTCTTCATGGGAGATACTGCTTTCACTTGGAGTTAAAAGAAGCAGTCTATTGTTACTCTTTCTACGTTTGAAGCTGAGTATGTTGCTGCTACATCTTGTGTTTGTCATGCTATCTGGTTGAGAAGATTGTTGGGAGATTTGCAGATGCCGCAACCGGAAGCCATAGAGATCCTTGTTGATAACAAGTCGGCCATTGCTTTGGCTAAGAATCCCGTGTTCCATGATCGGAGCAAACACATTGACACGAGGTATCACTTTATTCGTGAGTGTGTTGCTAGGAACGATATTGAAGTCAAATATGTGAAGACTCAAGACCAAGTTGCGGATATTTTTACGAAGCCTCTGAAAGCCGAGACTTTCATCAAGTTACGGTATATGCTCGGTGTTACAAGGAATTAAGTTTAAGGGGGTGTGTTGAAAGTTAAACTTAACTAAGCTTTTAATTTACCAAGTTTCATGTATGCATTCAAGGTGGAAGTTCTTGCATGGTAGAAAACGTAGGATTAATTCAAGCCTTGAGTTATAAAGTCATAAGTTTCTAGCTTTAATGTATAGGAAGTTTATGTTAAGATACATGCACTACTAGTCCTATAAATAGCTTGTATCTTTTGAGTTGAAATAAGAGTGAAGAACACAAATAAAGAGTTAAAACACATTTGAGAGCTTTTGAGCTTATTTTCCTCTTCAAATTGCCTCTTCTGATATTATTTCCTCTTCAAATTCTATCAGTAAATTGATAGAAAGAGGAGTTGGGATAAAATGTAATCTCACGTTGATTGTGGGTGGTAAAATATCACAAAATATAAGGGTGCGAGAAGCTCCTATACATAATGACTTTAGCTTTTGTGTAAAGTGGTGGATCCCGACCTTATAATAAAAAACAAAATAATACCGACCTTATAATTAAAAACAAAATCATCCCGACACGACTCCCGTTTTCATATTATCCGACCGGGATTTCTTAGTTTCTCACAAGAGTAAGGAATTAGAGAAAGATTAGGAAAGAAGAAGATGTTCCCAGTAACGGGAATGAGAGAATAATGTAAGGCCGTAAGGGTGAAGGGTAGCTGGGTAGGACGAGAGTAATGGGAAAGAGGAGAAATATAATTTTTGTAATTTTTGTAAGATTAAATAAATTCCCTCTTTTTCCTGGTTCCCAACCCCTCTATAACTTGGAAATCTAGAACTACTGGCTATGTTAACAAATTTAATTAGTGAAATAGGGAAGGTTGGAGGGAGGGTTATGCTTCCTGATGTGTTTGAGGGAAGACATTTTCGACAGTTTTGTCTCGACGCTTTTCGTAACCGTCGATAATTTCCGACATAATAGGCCGTCGAAATTGGCACTGAGGCCTTTATCGACGCTCTTTCCCGTCGTAATTGGCCTTTTCTTAAAATAAAAAAAAAAAGTCAGATTGGTGTCCGCTGCTCCGCTTTACACCTTCTCTCTCCTCAAATCAGTTTCACAAGCCCTAGATCTGAGATTTGAGTTCTCATTCCCCTCTCTCTCCATGGCTCCCAGATCTGTTCCCCCTCTCTCTCTCTCTCCCCCTCCCTCTCCCTCTAATCTCTACTTCGGATCTCGCCATTGCTCTCGCTCGCCCTCTCCATATACGGCTGAATCGAAGTCGCCTCAGTCACAAGTAGACGCCACGCTAAACACTTTTCGACTCCATGAGCGACATTAGACATTCTCGCCTCCTTGTCGCTAACAAGCCAAGACTGGCGCCAGCGAGACCGAGCGAAGACCCCGGAGTCAGCGCCTCCCTTTCCAGAGGAGCACAAGCTGCTTGAAGCCAGCCTCGGAGACAGTAGACGCACAACTGCACAAGCAGCAAGCGAACGAGTGTGTGATGGTTGATCAAATCTGTCGACGCCAGAGTCTTTGCCCGCTGTAACTCGTAAGTCACTATCAGGAGTTCCCTCGAAGGTATATCCTTAGATCTATGGCTTGATTTGGTTTGATTTGATGCTGGTCGGGGATTGTTTTTGTTGTTCTGTCTCGATGTATTTCGTAGTGTTTCATCTATTGGAAACTTCTTTCAGTTCTTATTCCTTCTATCACGATTTGATTTGACCTGCCTTTGGCTGCAGTGTAAATTAACCGAGTAGGTCTTCACTAAAGGGAAGGGAAATAAACATTCAATTTTGTTGTGAATTGCTAAATTTGAGGTGTTCCAAGGAATTTGTTGTGAATTACTATAATGAAGAAAGGAATGGTTTTAGAGATTAGACAAGCAGTGCACAAGAAATGTTCCAATTTCACAAGGACACTATGATCGATGCATGAAAACTCGTCAAGATTGTATGTCTACTTTCATTTCCTATGCCTTAACATATGATCTCAAGGTAGAAGCCATGACAATCAGTCCTTTATTTTGATTTCTGCAGCATTTTCTTTTAGTTGCTTTGTTTCACACAGCTTCAGGTATTATAAATGGATTTAGATTTCTCTCTGTCAACATTAGTTAATTACCTGCCCTCCATCTCAATCAGTCCTTTATTTTGATTTCTAGTCACATTCTTTCAACCTTTTTTCCTCTTTCTGTGCAATTTGATTTCTAGTCATATTCTTTTGCAATTTGTCTCTTTCATTGTATGTATATATATACTGTCAAGTATCGAGTTACAAGCTTTGGCAAAAGCCAATCTAGATCAACTGTCTGTTTGAACAAAGCTGGATTTTCGATACATTAGCAACTTGCATTTCATTAAAAAAAGGGAATCCTTAATGTATGCTGATATATAGGTGTGAGAGAGGTGAAGGCGAGGGCTTACTCGAGAGGCTAAGCTTCAGAAAAGGAGTGAAGAAGCTGTGCAGACACCCGGTTTTCCAGTTGAGTAAGCCTGCCAAGAAGAACGGAAGTCTTGATGTTATAAATACTTGAATGGGAACATCTGAAATGTCTATGGTCGATCCCCCATGAAGACCCACCAAAATGGCTTAATCCAACCGAATTGAAAAACCTTGAGAAGTTGTACATTGTAGGAGGACACCTTACCAAATTGCATGGATCAGCCACCGATGACAATCAATGGAATGTCAAGACTTTGCGCTTGAAGCATTTGCATAAGCTGGACATCCAGTGGGGTACACTGAAGAAAATGTTTCCACAGTTAACGTATTTGGAGAAGCATCAATGTGACCAGCTCATCACCTTTCCATGTTACGGAGAGGGTGTATGGAAATCAGAAAACTAAGCTGCATCTGCAATTCAATTTTGCTGGAAAGAGGCAAGTTCTTTCATCACTTGTTGTTTATTAGTTGTTTCAGGTTTTTATTCGTTTATGTTCATGGAATTGGGTATTAACCAAAACATTTTCAGCTTAATTTTGGTCCTCCAAATACAACCATCTGATTAAATTCTCAACATATATATGCAGGTTCTTTTGCAATTTTACAAGGACAATGGTGGCTTTAATTCCTTGATCCCATTGAATTGGTTGTTCCTCTTTCAAGATTTTCGGTATCTAGCTGTTCTTAAAGACCTGAAATCTTTCATCTTAGGTAAGTAGAATATTTGTAAAGAGCAACCTCAACATTTTTCAAAAAACAACTCACAATCAAAATAGTTATTTTTTTGATATATAAACTTGTTTATGAAAAGAGAGTTATATTCTTTATGTGGTTAATTGAATTTGAAGCAATTTAAAAGTAAAAAATATGACACTTACATTGCAAATCATGAGTTACTAAAAATAAAGATTGTGAGCCTAGTTCTTCAAATCCAATAAGCTTAAACAAAATGATGACTAACTTCAGGATCTTTTAATACATACAGTTACAACACAAGGTCGTTTGTGAGTATTGGAGGGATCAAAGACTCAATTTCTCCACAAGGAGGGGAGTAAATTGATGAGAACACATGAGCAGTACTAGGGAGCAAAGACAGGCATTCAACTTCTATGTCCTTTAGCCTTCACAATGGATTGACAAAGTGCTGAAAGATCAACCAATGTGATGAGGTGGGTGTATGGATATCTGCAAGTTAAGTACTTTTACCTCTTTTTTTTTGTCAGAAAAAAGGTTAGTTGGGTTAAGAATCTTACATTTGTCATATGTGCAATATCTCATATATGAATATATTACTAGTCCTAATATCTACAGTTATGAATTAGGATTACGAGCGCTTCCAAAGAGGACAACTTATAAAGTCAGAATAGTAACTCATTATAAACAGAGCAGTAACTCGTGCTTCCTGGCAGCTTCTTTTGTGATGCATTTAACATAATCCTTATAAAGGCCACCACAAAATTCATGGTAACAAATATGAAGAAAAATACAAGTTTCACTTAGTAGTTACTAGTTAGTACTATGGACCTATGGTGTACTTGGAAATAAGTTAGCAAGAATTGTGATCTTAAAAAGGCATTTTAGATTTGAGTTAATTTTTTTTTTAAAAAAAAAACTGATTTTTTTTTTAAAAAAAAACTGAGTTAATTAGGTTTTAATAAGTGTGGTTTTGGACATGTTTTTAAATAATTTTAAAACTATATTAAGTATTTAATTTTTTTCATTAATTTTTTTATATGATTTATACTTATTACTAATAAGTACGTACTTTTTTGTTCGACAAAACATGTCGTTTGAAAACTATTAATTTATGAATAGATACCAAAATCCAAAACTGGAAACTCATAAAGCCCTAAGAAATCTTACAAGAAAGTATTGGCTGCGTATAACTTTATATTGCACAGATTCTATTGCAAGCTGCTGGTACTGTCTTGAAGATACTCTATATTTTCTTGCTCAAAATCGTTTCGTTCATTGCTTGTTAATAGGAATGAATAGCTCTTAACAACTCAATCATATTCGTAGGAAGTCATATTCTTTGGATGTCACACAGCGGTTAAAGGTATGTAAAATTCAGCTTCGAAAAGAGCTACTCGTCGCTAGAACCTGTTGATCTTGCTAAGTGTTGCTGGCTTAATCACTGCAGGGTGGTTTAGTGGATCTGTTCATGGTAAATTCGTTCGGTTCAAGTTAGTTCCAGGATCTGAACTGAAACACTTCATGGATTTATCAAATAAATATGCTTTCTGTTCATATTTCAAGGTATATATTCCAAATGCAACCTCATTTACTCATCATTTCCCTGCAACTTCTTTACTGTATGTTTACATGAAAAAACTCTAAAAAAATATGCCTGAGATTAGATGCTATCTTATTTTGAATCTGATTTTTGTGTATATAGGTTTGCTTGCTGTTTGCTCTTTTGGTTGCAAAATAATACACTAGTACTGGTATGTTCTTCTGTCTAAAAATCTGACCTTCAGATTCCACATTTCACTTCATTTCTTGCTCTTGTTGTCATTTTAGCTTGGTTTTAGCCTTACCCACAATCACATGGACAGGGACTTATGGTACAGCTTCTTCTCTTGGTGTCCCCCAACAGGTGGGTTTGTTAGTTCAA
The DNA here is from genome assembly GCA_963922045.1 of Persicaria maculosa. Lineage (NCBI taxonomy): Eukaryota > Viridiplantae > Streptophyta > Magnoliopsida > Caryophyllales > Polygonaceae > Persicaria > Persicaria maculosa. Next base: position 9,834,691 of record OY998256.1, on the reverse strand, counting down.
TTGTCTTGATTTTGGAAGCTTTTCAAAATGAAAATGACATTTTTGCTTCTCTTTCTGATTAAGTTTAGTTTGGGGGTTTTACAGGTTATCCTTATTAATGTCGTTTTCCCTGGCCCTCTTGTTTGTTTTGGTAATTTAAGCAAAGCAAAATGAACTATTTCAAGCATGTTCTGATCTGATGGCTTTTTACACTGGATTTTGATTGCAAGTTCACTTCTGAATTCATATGCTTTTTGACTGAAAATAGGAATGGGAAGATGGAACCTTGGGAACCAACTGCCCGATACCTCCGAACACGTGTGATTGCCTTAAATCTAATGAATATACATTTGTGATATACGCTGTGGTTGCGTCTAACATAATCTAATGATTTTTGCCTTAACTTGCAAATGCCTAGGTCCTGATATTTTGTTCAGGTTTGCCTAATTTTTCTATCAAGATTCTCATGTTCTTCTCTCTCTTGCAGGTAGAAGAACCTTTCCATGGATGTTCTTCTCTCATACCACTGCTTAGGTGTCTCTATGTGACAGAGGAAGACATAAAGGGCTTACCATGCTTTCTGGTTTGGTCTTCTCTTTCATTTTTGTTTTTGATCTTAATGATTAACTCTTCTTGGCTTCTTTCTGGTGATTTTTCTTTCCTGTCTGACCTTCAACATCTACTCTTAATAATTGATAATTACAGAACGATACTCTACTAGCAGTTATGGCTACTGATATTTACAACTTAATGTTACTGCTTAGGCTGACTATCCTCGACAGAGAGACAGAATGGTCCTTCGAAGCACAATGGGTCCCCATAGACGTCTACCTTGTCAAGTAGCATTTTAGCTTCTATAAATGGCTACTGATATTTACAACTTATGTGGAAGAGAGTTGAGACATCTTACATTGTGCCCCTTTATTTTAGTTTTCGAATCTTGTATATTGACAGCTTGTTTGATATCGGTATGTTTTACCAACTTAATTTTTTCCTCTGTTTCAGCCAATTTGTAGAGAAGTTTGAGGAGCTGCATGGTGTTGATGCAGCTCCTAATATCCCAGCAAATGCTCTATCTAATGAAACATCAATGATCACAATGGAAAATGGAGAGCAAGGAATAGAGATGCAAGAGCAAGAAGCTGATAGGATATGTTCAGTTGCTAATGCTTCTCAGGACTTTGTAAGCGGCATCTTGAAGATTGTTCCTGATGTTGATGTAAGTTTACTAATTACTATGGTTCACTCATCATTTGATGATTACACATCAGAAATTTGCATAAACTTGGTTCCTTGACTGTGGCAGGCCTTAGATGGAACGAATTTGGAACAGACTACACCACAACTGGTGTAAGCTCACCGCAGCCACAAACTTCACAATCTTTTGCGGCAGAAGCACCACAGACTAACACTACATGGAGTTAAACTTTTCTGGGCGATCAGTGGAGTAAGAAACATTTCTGATTAGAATCAATAGACACTATCCAAGTAGGATACAAGTCGCTACGTGGACTCACCCGACATCTTCAGCATACACCATAGCACGGAGCCATTCAATTCGCAGTGATTAACAGGGTTTCAATCTGTTCAGCTTGACGAGCCTAAGATGGCTCGCTAGCAAGGGCCTGAGCTTAACTGATGCATTTTGACCGGTGAAATTTAATGTGGTTGCCTTTAACATAATCTAATGATTTTTGCCTTAACTTGCAAATGCCTAGGTCCTGATATTTTGTTTAGGTTTGCCTTATTTTTCTATCAAGATTCTCATGTTCTTGGCTTCTTTCTGTTGATTTTTCTTTCCTGATATTTTCTTTTTTTTTTGGTGATTTTTCTTTCCTGGTATTTTCTTTTTTTTTTTGAAAAATAACATGCCAATTTCGACGCTTTAGGGTGTCGAAATTGGCATGTCATTTCCGACGCTCTATGGCGTCGAAAATAACATGCCATTTTCGACGCCCTAGGACGTCGAGATTGGTTGCGACAGAATTCTGCATCGAAAGTGGCACTTGCCATTTGTGATGCAAGAATTTTCGACGCTTTTTAAAAGCGTCGAAATTGAAATTTGCGACGGTTTAAAGCGTCGAAAGTGGTTATAAATAGCGTCGAAATTAACACACTTTTTCTGTAGTGTAACCATTTCGGAATGGCTCATCGGAAAGAACTTGTGGGTGGTTAGGGATGTTATATGAACTGAACAGCTCGAGCTCGGCTCGAAAAAGGTCGACTCGAGCTCGTTCACTTATTTAAACAAGTTCGGCTTGAACAAAATTTTAAGCTCGGTTGAAAGCTCGGCTCGTTCGAATAAAGCTCGAATAGCTCGAATTCTATGGAATTTCTAAAATTTCATTTAAGTTAATATGTTATAATCAAGTAGAACTACTTAAAGCTCGAAAAAAGCTCAGTTCGAGCTTGTCATTTCCTGAACAAGCTGAGCTTGAACAAAATAAAAAGCTCGTTTAAAAATTAGGCTCGGCTTGACTCGAGCTCGTTTAAATAACTAACAAGCTTGAACATATCAGACTCGGCTCGTTCGGCTCGAATAACACCCCTATGGATAGTACCCATATATAGATCCCCGGTTCGAATCCCGGATATGGCCGCTCTTTATTTACTAATTCAAGAGTTAAGCAAAAATTATTTTATCTATACCAAAAGAATGCATACAGTAATTAAATTAAAAAGAATCGACTAATTCCAAGATTTACAGTAAATTCCTTTTCCAGATTTTACAAAATAGTGTCCAAATATAGATTATAGAGTCGGAAAAAAAAACGAGATTATACTCTGTATTATTAGTGTCCAAATATAGATAAGTGATGATTTTTAATGAAATGATTTCTTGAAACAGGCTAGGCTACGTACATTATCCACAGTTGTTTATTTTTTTTTTAGGGAGAGACAGTGTAATTTATTTAACATGTACATCCGCCTCCGCGTCATCTTATTCCAATTTTTTATAGGGATAAAATTTTTTTATATTGATTACACTCATGTACTTATCACTTATCAGGGAGAACATGTACATGTAAATGGATGGGGTGGAACCGTGTATACGTCTGAATAACCCCAACAAAATGTTATGTCCTATGATATTATATATCATTATGACTCATGCAAATTGATAGAAAGAGGAAGGGATTAGAATGAGATTATGTACACAGTAAGGGTGAGGGTATACGTCTTACATTACGTACGAGGAGGGTATACGTCTTACATTACGTAAGAGGAGGGTATACGTCTTACATTACGTAAGAGCAAATAGGTTTTTCTTTTGTAGTGGTAGAGCTAAGTTATTGGTTGGTTATGGGTGAGTTGAAGGTATTGAGATGTATTTTGGGTAGGTATAGCGGGATCATTTTGGTTCATGTTCCCTTCATTTTATATAAGATCCGTGGTATGGTCTTATGATTTTGTAACTCGGTTTTACATCACATCTATATATTTACCATTTCAAGGAAAGGGGAGGAAGGCGAGGGTTTAGGAGAAAAATGTAATTAATATTTCATTATTTATTTCCCCGCTTCACAATTATAAGACCATCCGCAATCATAAGGTTACCTCTTATCCAATTTTTTTTTTCCTCTTCCTATAATATTTTAACACTTCATTTATTTTTTCTTTTAAATAATTTTTCACTTTATCAACCTCTTTCCTTAAGGTTTTTATATTTTTACTCCACAACCATGAGTTTACCTCATTCTTTTTTTTTTCCCATTTATTTATGCCCACTATATGATTTCCACCAATCATAATATTATTAGTTAAATAAAAAACATAAAAATAAATAAAGCATCATGCTTTTTCACATGGTCCCAGGCACTTCCTACCTCTCCACACCAATGTAACTCCTTTCCTCTCTTTACCTTAAGGTTTTGCCTACAACCATGGGATTACCTTTTAACAACCTTAAGGTGAACAAAACTCATGGTTGCTCATGCTAACTAAGGGTACTTTTATATATTATTATATTAATACTAGTCTTATTGTAATAGTGCAGTTTTTTTATAATTATACTATCCAGTTTATTATATTAATTATAATTTTTTTTATTAAAGTGTAAAGGTTAAAATAGTTTTCTTGAAATATTTTAAGTTATTTTCTCTTCTTTTTTTTAATATCAACTGATTCCCCATCTTAAAAATCGGTTTGTCTATTGTGTGTCCTAAAGGCATAGGATAATGATATACTTTATTGGAAAAAAACTGAAAAGAAAATGGATTAATCCCATAATCTAATTTAAAAATAACTAAATCGGGTTTATCTAGAGAAAATATTTGTCAATTAGGCTTCTTATCCTATGCCTTGGGACATAGAATAAAAAAAAACGTTTAACAATTTATCTTACTATTTAGTTTTGTTTTATAATATTATTATATTGGGATAGATAAACCCTAGTAAACCCTAATTCCCTATCTAAAGTGTAAACTCCTATATAAAGGGTATGAGAACTCCCAATATTACATTAGTTCATTATCTCATTATCCTCTCTGTTGTCTATTATCACACGTTATCAGCACGATAGTTTCTAAAAGCTAAAATCCTAATTTTCTTAATCCACCGCCTCCAGTAGAGTCGATCTCCGATAACTCTCCCAGTTCCCTTCAATCTCTTACACCATCTTCAATTCATTTCCGTGCTTTCAATTTTGATACTCTAGGAGTACGATTCACAAATTCAATCGACGTCACCCTCGTCGACAGCTACAACATTGGCGACGGATTCAGGCTGTCAGTGGGGACGGGGAACTGCTAGTACGCGGAGGTCGTAGTCGCCACGGACACGGTTGCCTACAGGAGCGCTTGCGCAGTTTTCAAATCGACGGAGGTGGCATCGTGGCGGCGAGTCTCTGCAAACACAACGAGGAGGAAGAAAGGTTTGTCAATGTCGAAGGTATATTTGTTAATTACGAAACTGGGTCAGAATTTCTTAAAAATCGCAGATTGGCCTGTATATTTTATACAATTACAGAAATCAGCCTAAAGCTTTCAAGGCTGCATATTTTGCCCCTGTGAAGTACAAGCACATCCCCGAAGATGATGTGTAAATATATCAACCTTGAAGTGGTTGAATTAATCGAATAAATTTAAATTCCCGAAGTGGTTAAATTAATCGACAAATTTCAATCCCCAAATTGGTTGAATCACTCATCCTCCGAAGAGGATGTCTATACATAGATTACTTTATATCCATTAAATTTCATCCTAAATTTCATCCCCGTAGTAATGAAAAAGTGATAAATTAAATCTCATCCCCGAAGTGATGAACAATCGACAAAACCTTATCTCCCAAAGTAGATTAATGGACTAATCATAATCTCCCGAAGTAGATGAATATCATCTCCCGAAGTAGATGAATATGGACTCATCTCCAGAAGTAGAAGAATGTACCGTCATAAATTATATCACACATGAAGTGGTGAGTAATATCCCTTGAAGCGGATATAAAGTAAAGTGGTGAGTAATATTCCCTGAAGCGGATATAAAGTAATTTCGACCCGTGGTGAGTAATATCCCCTGAAGCGTGTATAAAGTAATTTCGACCATGGAGTGTTGAATTAATCAAAATTTTCATATCTCCTGAAATGAATATAAACTAATTTCGACCCTGAAGTGTTGAATTAATCAAAATCCCCTTTCAAACCCTAAAGTGATTGGATCAATCGGTCGTATCTCCTGAAGTGGATGTTATTTTATTATATCCCTGAAGTGATAAATGATTGAATATCATCCATGTAGTGATGATTTATTTATTTATCTTATTTTTATGTTTTTTTTTTATTTTTCATCTCCCGAAGTAGATGAACTATCTCCTAAAGTAGATAAAATTGTTAAATTTATATATCCTCCCAGAAATGATAAATTTATCTCCGGAAGAAGATAAATATTTTAGCTTATATATCATGATAAAATTTATCTCCCGTAGTAGATAAAATTTTAAAATTCATAATCGTCCTTGTACCGATGATTTTTATAGCTAAACAAGAAAATTATGGTTTCTCCACCAGTCTCCATGTAACAGCCCAGAATTATGATTTCCGGGTTACGTTTCAAGGGATGAAACCCCTTGTTCGGATCTTGCAATCCAGGTACGGGTCGAGGTTTCAAACTCATTTTTATGGTCAGTAATAAAGAGGGATTTCGAACCCTGAAAATATCGTAGGGTCGTTGGGTACCCTTAACCTGTCCTAGGGACTAACTCGCGAAATTCATTTCAAACGGAAGCAAGATGGAAGCAAAATTGAGATACAAAGCGCCACGGCAGAGCCGGGTCAAAACCAAAACATAAGTGGATGATTACCATTTATAATGAGTTAGAGATTTAGCCAGGTTCTTCGATTCGCAAAAAGGGAACCCCGTCATATAGACATCGAGCAATCAAAGTCTGCAGAAAATACCTTAAAAAAAGAACGGGGAAAGGAGTCAGATCGAGCCACTCATGCGGGACCGGCAGTCCTCGCTGAGGCCACATAGTATGTGCTATACCTGATAAAGATGCTCTAATGCAGTACGAAAGTCAAACACACTAGCATGCTCCTAGTTATAATAATGTGCAGAAATACTGTAAAGGGCCCAAGACAATGCCAAATGGCATATCCCTCTCCTACCTCCACCCCCTTCCGATAGGGCGGAGATTGGCCAGCTCGTGAATGCATTCCATCATAATCGGGGGGCACGCATGCCTAACCCGCTCCACAATAAAGCCCGCAGGCATCTCATAATATAAGGAAGTTCATGACTCGATTGACTCAGGGTACCCGATGAGACTGGGCTACCCTATGACCCTAGCAAAGACTCTAGGACTATCACAGATAACGGCCGTTCTGTTTCAAACGCATAAAGTAAGCAGATGCTCATTCAATTAGTGCAATCTAAACAGGATACTAAATGGCATGCTTTTATGCATATGCAACACCTAACATAAAATGCAAGAACAGGCATGAATGTCCAACCTGAGTAAGCCCCCTAGGGAACTTACCTGAAGATGCAGAACAGCAAAGTAACGCAATCAAGGGCCCAAATGCAAGTCCAACGCAATCCACACCTATCATCAAGCCATTTCCATAAGCTACCAGACCAACATTCATACACACGAACCTCAAGTTCTCAACGCCCTCAAAACCATTCGGTGATAAAACCACTTTCCAAAACTTTTCCGATATTATCAACATCAACCAAAATCATTCTCCCAATTTCCTTTTCAAAACCAACATCTTCAAACCAAGAGAAAGAATCCCGACATTAAACATTTTAACCATAAAATCACTACCTCAAAATCATATTATATAATTAATTCCGGCATTTTGGTCTTCAAACAATAAATCATTTAAGAGATGTTTCTGAAACTTGAAAACGCTTTTTAGTTAAATTACTAAAGGATATTTGTCCAAAATAAATCCATAATTATTTAAATATAATAAATAACTAAAATCAATCTATTTTAATAACCAACTTACTTTACCATTTCTTAAAATCATATGTTAAAACATCTTATAATAACACTGTATATATAATCCAAGTAAATCACAATAATAATTTCAGAAATAATATTTTTTCATGAAAATCAGAGATATATATAATACCTTATATATAACAAGAACAATTTTATATTTAAGCTAAAGTTTGTAAAACAACTAACATAACAATATAACACAACATCAACTTAACAATTTATAAAACAAACCCATCAAGCCCAAAATAATGACCCAGAAGAGAATCCGAATCCAAGCCCAGATCCAAAGAAAGCCCAATACCCAGCCCGGACAATATAACCCGAAAGAAAGATCCAAACCCGCCCAAAGGTTAGCCCAACCGGATTCCCAAAATACCCATTCCCAATATGATATAACCCGAATGGGGGCATCCGGATCAGGCCCAACCCGCGACCCAAAGAAGAAAGAAGGAAAGAAGCGGATGCCGTCCTCATCCTCGCTCAGGTTCCCTCTGCTCAACGAAATTGGACGAAAGAAGAAGGAAGGGGACCTCGCCGGAAGATCTCCGTCAGACTCCCTCATCCTCGCCGACCACCCTTCCCGACACTACGGACCCCAGAATCGACAAGAAAGAGAAGAGGAAGAAGGATGCTCACCGAGGTTCGAAGTTCGCCGGAGAAGAGATTCGTCGGGGTCCGATTGGCCTCATCCAATGTTCTAAAAGGCGCTAGGCGGTGCGTGGCCGCCTAGCGCCTAGGCGGCGCCTAGGCGGACTTAGAACAAACTTGATTATTTCCTTATATTTTGACGAATAACACTTGTGAATAATTCATATAATGTAATAATAGTCCATAATATCACTCATAAACCCAAATTTGTAGTAGTTAACTAACATTAAAGTAAATAAACGCAAAAGTACATGTCTGACTAACAACTCTAAACCTCCTAAAATCCAAAACTATAAGTTCGACTGAAAAGCAAATGCATCCCGACACGGGGGATAAAAAAACCCTAAGTCAACTAATCATATGCTTAGAAGCGCAAATTGAATAATCGTTGGACTAGGCGGTGCCTAGGCGGGCCCAGGCGGCGCCTAGGCGGGACTAGTCGGGCCCAGGCGGCGCCTAGGCGGGACCAGGCGGTGCCTAGGCGGCGCCTAGGCGGGACTAGGCGGTTCCTGGATGAATTTCCGCCTAGAGGTCCGCCTAGGCTTAAAAATTCCTAGGTCCCGTCCCGCCTAGCGCCTAGGCGGCGCCCAGGCGGCGCCTAGGCGCGATTTTTAGAACACTGGCCTCATCGGAGTCGGAATCAAGTGAATCTGGGCCTGGGGTGGATGCAAGAGTTATAAAGTTGGACCTTTACGACATTTGAGGACGAAAGAGGAGGGAAACAAGCTCACCATTCCATGACGGAAAACAGGGAAGGAGAAGGAGGAAAGAGGGCGGCGTCGGTGGTTCCAGGGGCTCCGGCCTGCTTCCGGGCTCGGCGTTGCTCCTCAGACAGCTGCGGCTCTCTTCTGGAGGCGTCGGAGGTTCTCCTGCCGCTGCTTCTCGACGGAAGAGAGAGAGAGAGAAGGAGCTGCTAGATGGGGCTCCGAAACGGGGGAGCGATGGGCTCGGTGGCGCCTGGAGGTTACTCGGAAACGGAGGAGTGGCGGGGCTGGAGGCGCCCTGGTGGTGCTCGGACTTCGGATGGAAGGAGGCGGAGGTGCTCGGTGGCTGACGGGAGGAAAGTGAAGGTGGTGATGACTGGCAGCATCTTCTGGTGGCGGAACGACGAGGATTGATGGTGGGATTCCTCTGAATTTTTGGAAATTTCAGAATGGGAATTGGGAAGAAGGGGGAAGAGTGAAGAGTGGGATGGTGGATTTCCTCTTTGGAATCGGAAAATGGGAGGAGGAGAGCTGATTTTTGGTGGGTTCTCTGATTTAACTGTTGGCTAATAGAGTGAGGCAGGGGGAGAGGATGAAAAGTGGTCAAATTTTCTCTAATTGCCCAGACACCAAAATTATTCTTATCCAAATCATACCACAATTATAATAACTTTAAAATTGAAATAGGGATAAAAGACCGAGACATTTGAGGTCGAAGACATAAGGAATATGATCCTAAGGAAAATACCTGGAAAAGAAATAGAATATAATAAAATAAATCATGAAACCCGCTCACTCGACTTTAACCCGACTCAAAAGATATAAAGCTTAAAACTTCAAATTGAAATCGAATTCTCGAACTGAATCAAATAATAAAATTATATTATACTTTCAAATTTTAGCAAGCGAAAGCGAAAATAAATCTGAATGAAAGTCCATTTAAAATAATTATATGCCGGAATTCATTTTAAGAGATTTTAGTTAACCCGATTTAAATTCATATTTAATTTCTTTTTCCGAGAATTAGGATTTAAAAATCCGGGCCCTTACACTCCAGAAGTAGACAAACATGTATTTGCAGATGTTGATTTTATTGTCACCAAAAGTTGACAATATGCCAATTTGATTTTATTTATTTATGTTTTTAAAGTTTTATTACATATATTAACTATTTATTTATTTATTTATCATTATCTCTCGAAATAAATAAACTCATCCCCTGAAGAGGATGAACACATTATGCTTATAAATCATTCATGCAGTAACGATAATAATCTCTTGAAGAGATATATGAAAAGAAAATTTATAAAATGTCACTCTCTTATCAACACAAATTTATCTCTAAAGTGACAATATTCATTTCCTGAAGTAAATGAATGATAAGAGATATATTATATATCGTCATAAAGATTATTTAAAATCATACCCAGAAGTGTATGAGTTTTATTTTAAAGTTGCACAATACCCAGAAGTGTAGAAAATAAAGTGAATGTATGCAAGTTGTCTTCTCCCTGAAGTGAGTAATAATCAATCATACAATTTCTTGAAGAATATGGTCAATGTTTATATGAAAACTTACTATATTTTTGAATTGCGACTTACCATCTTTTTGAGTATATGGTCGAAATATACATAATAGAGACTAATTGTCACTCGAAGTTGACAAATGAATTATCTTATGAATAAAATCATTTCTTGAAGAAAATGATAAATTGAAAAGTTTTTCTCATGGCTCCACCTGAAGTGGACAAATACAATTTTATTTTATTTGTTTATTTATTCATTGCATATTTGCATTATATTGAATAAAATTATTATGATTTTACTTATTGTAATTCAAAACTCATAGTGTTTTCTGAAGAAACAACTTATCATGAGTGTCTAATACGAAGTTTTGTTTGGCAAATGAACATTTGGGAAAAAGGTCTACCACAATCCCGTAGATTGTGAAATTTTTCAACACCAACCTAAGAGCCTGAAGACTCTGCTGATAGATTTTTATTAAACTCTAGAAGAGTGAATGATTCTTATAAACTCTAGAAGAGTATATGATTCATATAAACTCCAGAAGAGTATATGATTCTAATCTTATCATTTGCACTCTTGAAGAAGTACATGGAATGTGGTTTTTATCAAGTTTAGAATGATTATAATTTGGTTGGTACAACCAATAGAAGTAACCACATAACACAATCCGGTTAATAATGTCACTTCCTGACATTCCTCTAAGCATAGCCTGAAGCATGCCCCTCGCCAGTAGAGGGTACGGAAGAGGTTAAGGTTAAGCACGCAACCGATGTTATTGTTGTGGCTTATAGCTAGGTAGTTGTTATACGGTTAATTCCAAATGTCTTGAAGAATATTATAAATGACTCATACCTGAAGTATGACACCAATGAAAGTTCTGACAATACCCATTCAATGGCATCTAAATTAAACGGATCACGATATACAAGGTTCAATGGTTGAATATTATGGTTTTATAAGTGTCAAACAATTTTGAAAACCTGAAGTTTTCACAAACAATCTTGAATGGAAAACCAAGATGAATACCATATAGCTCCAGAAGAGCATTGATCTTGTTACCTGAAGTAGCAATGACACATATGTATGAATTGACATGGTATTGAACACCAATATCTCATATGACTAGCCAGAAGCAAGTCTTACGAAATTGAGAATGTATATATATGGTTTATTTGACACTCACTTATCACATTGAAACTTATCACTAACCAGAAGTTAGGTAATGATAAAATATTTTTCTTTGTGGCATTCGGTCATTCATGTGAAACGATGATATGCGGGATCATTAACATTCACAAACACACCCACTAAAAGAGACCAGAAGATCCTAGGACCCGAAGATCCTCTATAAGGGTGACCAAACATATATGGTCTATCATCTTGGCAAATCAACAACAAGACCATCTAAATTCAAAATAAATGCAAAGTCTCTAATGTCTCTTGAATGGATTCAATGAGACAGCTACGGAACACTACCATATAGACCAATGTAATTCCAATATTATAGATGCCTCAACACTTTGGTCATATGAAACATAAGGTAGAGAATGTTATCAACCACATTATTGAGCATACGGTAGCTCACAGCGACCCAAAAGAGTCGTTGGTCAAATAGGCCCATGCATGTTTGCATTTTGAATTTGACACAATAACATCTCCCTAATTATCTCCATAAGATAGCATGTCATTCAAAGGTTTTGAATAAGCAGCATATGTTCCGAGATGTACCTCCTCCAAATGAACTACAATGAGACCACAAAGAAGTTTGATGATACATGGGGTTTGAGTCTCTATTGATATCAAATACCTAGAGCTTTATAATGGTAATAAAATACTCGGTATTTAGGGGGAGAGGAAATGCGACTAAATATTAAGAAAGAGATTGCACGAAAGCAACCTCTCTATCATTTCATATCCGCGGACAAATACAAGTGAACCAGAAGTTCAATAAATGAAATGATTATAAGGTTTAGCAAATATGTTATTGAAAGCATTTACCAAAGGCCAAGAAAGTGACAAAGTCACAGATACTAGCTCATTTGGAAATTCTAAAAGTAACTCCAACTCAATGAATATCAAGTGATTCTTAAGTACACCAGATGTGTTGGAGATCACTAGGCTCTTGATATACGATTCCCAAGAAGTGGAAAAGGCCTATGAGAATATGATGATCATCAAATAAACAAATGGATGTCAACATCGAAATGATAGTAAAGAGCTACAAAGAAGCAATTCATGCAAAGATGGATTCTTTAAGCATGATGGTATTGGCCCCGTAGTTCCAACACCAAAAATTGCAACATCAATTGGTTTTAAGTGGGTGTTTATACAACATAAAATACAAAGCCAACTTGATTGCACAAAAGCCGACATATCAAAGGTTATATGTAGAATCTATTCACCAGAAGTGAATATAATTTTGGATCTAAATGTAAATGACGGACGTGGTAGGTGCATACTCATATAAATGGAAAGGATTGATTGAAATTGCCTGAAGCATTAATATAAAAGTCCTGTCGCATGCAATTGGTTAAAGATCCTTATAAGAGTATCTGGAGTACCTATAATTGTGAAAATGGTGACATTGCATTAGGTCCCGAAGTACCATACAATGTTGTACTCTTTTCCTTGATTTTGTTTTTTATCCCATTGGGTTTTTCCAAGTTGAGGTTTTTAAGGAGGCAACTTAGACACCATTTAATACACTAGATCCCCCATGATCAAATGGCACACTGGGTCCTGAAGTACCTTATGCTTGGGCATCCAAAGCAGCTCAACACCAATACATGGAAGTCAAGCGCATCAAGTCAATCATGAAGAAATTCTAGGTCAAAGACAATCTTGAGATTCAACCATAAGCTCATGAAGACAACGTCATCGAGAAGAATGAGAAGACTTCGAGAAGGATGTTGAATTCAGGGGGAGTATACACGCACTGCACTCTTTTTCCCTTCGATCGGGTTTTATCTCACTGAGTTTTCCTGACAAGGTTTTTAATGAGGCAGTACAACAAGTCAACAAGGGCGTACGTAGAAGGTGTTGAGGGAGGAAACCGAGATTGCAAATAAAATATGAATAAAATAAAGCAAACCAATTCAGTTCCCAGCAAATAATGTTCAAGACTTCCTCCCAATGTAGCAACAGGAAGTCAAGATCGATCCTCGAGGAAGCGTGTCAGCGGATCTTAGGCAGCGGCAAATCTCACGTCAATTTCGACCTCAGGGGAACACTCGATATCGACCTAGGGCAGTCGATATCGACCTGTTCCAGTCGATTTTGGGCTTCTACAGACGTCAGGCAATATCGACCAGGGTGACTCGATATCGACCTAGGGCAGTCGATATCGACCAAATTACTCAAAATCGACCTTTTCTCTGCAGAAACACAAACAAGCAGCAATCTTTCTGGATCAAAATTAGAAGTTGATATCGACCAAGAGTTGGTCAATATCGAGTGGGGGCAGTAGGAAAATAAAAGAACAAAGCTTTGTAGATTTCGGAATAAACTTATGTAAAAGAAAACTTCCAAGATCGGGGTTTGCAACAACGATAACGAAACATGCATAAGGCAAGATAAAGAAGAATAATCATGCAATCTCATCAAAGGAACAAACTTTCGCCTTTTCCAACAATTAGACAACTCTTTCAAGAAACCCTAATTGTATCTACCAATTTTATGTTTATAATCCGAGTTGTTAACATGGATCTCTATTAAATAGGCAATAAACATATAAAAGGCAGTGGATGATCAAAACATAATAAAGGTCGGATCTTTAACTCAAATACGCTTGGCTATTGCTGGGCTCACCCCAACCCTAGAAGTGGGTGGACTACTCACGCCTCATCGCAGGGAAAGACATTAATAATAAAAGGAAAATAACTTGCATTAATAAAACTAAATAAAGCTTACAACCGATCAGAGCCAAATTGCTCTCGCTCTCTTGCTCCTACTCGGCCTCCACTCTCTCTCTCTCTCTCTCTCTCTCTCTCTCTCTCTCTCTCTCTCTCTCTCTCTCTCTCTACTTCTCCTTCTCTAGAATTGAATGAATGAAAAACTAGTCTCATGGGCTTTATTTATAGGCTTTAATCCTTGCTAGTCAAGGCAAGCAAATTATATCTATTTCTAAAGATAAAAATTAATTAAAATAAAACATTAATCTAAAAGGTAAATATCTAAATATCTTCAAGAGGTGAATAATCTTCTTTTCATGGATAGATCTTGATAGAAATCAGCTAGAATTGGTCTTCCTTCGTGCCCAAGTGATCAACTCGTCCTCGGATTGGCCCAATGGGCTCGCGGCCCAAAAATATTCTGGTCGACGTCGAGGAGGTGTGGTCGACGTCGAGGACGGTTTCGTCAATCTCGGCTTCTCTTCGCGTTTCCTCGAGCAGCTTTCCCTTCTCGAACTCGAGCAGAGTTTTTGCCTTGGTCGACGTCGAGGACCTGTGCTCGACGTCGAGGACAGTCGCCATCGAGTAGAGTGTATCTTCCTTCCTCGATCAATATTGCTCTCCTGTTGTAGTCGACGTCGAGGAGTGCTGGTCGACGTCGAGTAGAATTCAGCTTTTGTCTTCTCCTTTTGGATTCGTCCCGGATTGGCTCCAAATCCTGCAAAATTCAACCAAAACTCGTGTAGACCTCTATTTCTGATAAATAAGCTTATACTATACAAATTTAACATATTCCCAACCCAAAATATGCAAAGTAATTAGAATAAGGAGCTAAAATGTGCATAAAAACATGGTTACTTTAGTGGACATCAAATCACCCCATACTTAAGTTTGCTTGTCCCCAAGCAATAACTTGGATGGTCATTCAGGGGAAACCTGCAAAGACTCTCAACATAATGAATTCATTATTATATTACCCAACACTCAATTGCCATCCTTGAAAAGGTACTTGGTGCCTACAAATCTGTGCCCGTGAATGAAAAGCAATTTCTACACACCAAAAGAAGGTTATACAAAACAAAAACAAAATTTATGACAAAGCAACAATAATCAAGAGGATTTTATTTAAGCTCAAAAAGGAGTAGATAGGTAAAAGGCTAAAGGTAGGCAATTTTTTGCCATGTGGTGTTTAATCCGAGGAAATGGATTATTTCCAAACTTTCTTTACCACATTCCTTCTCCATAAGATTCCTCACCTTTCACAATGCTTTTATCAATAATAATGTTTTTACCTCTCTAACATCAACACTGCCTTCTCAGGAGTCGCAAACATGGGTGTCATGAATGGCCCCGGATACTTAGTGCTTTGGACTCCTCACCCGTGTGTCCCATCTCACTGAACTATTATCTTAGCAAGCAGGGTCGATCCACCTTTATCTCCTGAGGTGATCGGATTTTTTTCTCACTCATTAAATTTTCCATAAATTTGAATTTTCTTTGCCAAACTCCAATAATGACATAACAACACCACAAACCATATAATGTCTCCATAAAATGATTTTCATTTGCAACATAATCCCCGGATATGGTATAAGGTAAAAAAGGGCAATATAATGCATATGTGGAGCAATAATGATATAAAGGCAAATAAGGCTCATAATATGAATTTTGTGATTCAATTGGGTAAAGGTATGGCTTAGAATATAAACATATGAGCATTATATGGAAATATAAAGTCCTCTATCCTCTTATTATGCAACATGTCAAAAGCAACATCAAATTTACCTCCTTTCTCGGTTTTCAAGAAAATAATGCACTTCATTGTGACTTCCCTTTACTAGGCAATTTCATGCTATATTTCTAATGAATTCAATTTTGCATCGCCGAGTTCAATATAACTTCCATGACTCTTTTTCTATAAACAATTTACAAGCTTTGGGAGATGTCTCATAAAACAAACTTTGAGTTTAGCAATCAAGCACAAAAATTAAAAATTCACCATGTAAAACCAAAAACACAAATAAAATATAAAATAATGATAATGAGCTCTTCCCCCACCCCATACTTAGAATATACAATGTCCCCACTGTATAAAATTAATATAAAACCAGGGTAAAGGAGGAAACTCACCGAATAACGCGTTGGAGGGTCGAAATAGGGTAATAGTAGATTGCCAGAAGTCGATATCGACTAGATGTAGGTCGATATCGACCGTAATTCTGGGCTGGGGCAGACTATGAATGGAAGGACCTATCGTAGTGTGGTTGGCTATCGATTGGGTGTTCCATTGTTTACCGTGTCCAGGCCTTGTCCTGCTTGTTCTCGGGTCTTCGACGGTGATGTCTATGGTGATCATGCTGTGTCATGTGCTGGTTCCGTGGGCATTAAACATCGACACAACCTCGTTCGTGATACCTTATTTGATATCTGCTATAGGTCTGGGATTTCTGCCGGTAAGGAGGTTGATATCGGTTTGGTTGATGGGCGTGATAAGCCCATTCGTCCGGAGGATTTGCTCCTTTATTCCTGGGAAAGAGGGCGGGATGTGTGTGTCGATTTGACGGGATCCTCCCCCTTGACTCAGTCTGGGATGTCTGACTTTATGGTCGGTCGTGTTGTGGTTGATGCTGCTCAGAGTAAGTGTGCCAAGTATCGGGATTTGTGCATGGTAGTTGGTTATGGTTTCTTACCATTCTCCTTCTCTTCATTTGGGGAGTTAGATACGGATGTTGTTGCCTTGCTGAAGCGGATTCAGAAATTCTCGGTATCCCACGATGATGGAGCTCGTGCCGCTGCCTATATTTTTACTAGAGTTAGCTTTATTATCGCCAAGGGAGTGGGTGCCCAGATAGTATCTCGGCTGCCCACTAATTTCTTGTAAATTTATTTTTTTATTATAATAAATAATAATAATAACAATAATAATAATAATAATAATAATAATAATAAATAATAATAATGCCATGTTATAATTATAATAATAATAATATTATTACTTATTTTTATTGTTATTATTATAAAATAATTACACTATACAAGAAAAAAATATAATATGATATAATAATAATAATAATAATAATAATAATAATAATAATAATAATTTTATTATAAATTAATAATATTATTAAATTATATTATAATATTATATAATAATATTATTATTATTATAATCAATTATTATAAATTGAAAAATATTATTATAATTATAAATAATATTTGCTCAAATAATAATAATATTATTATTATAAAAAAATATTATTATTGTTATAAATGGAAGATTATGATTATAATTATAATTATAATATTTGCTCAAAATAATAATCTCAATAATATATTTTTATTATTCTATAATATTATAATAATATTATTATTATTATAAAAATTATTTTTATTATTATTATAATATGCGGGACGGGACGGTATTTGCGGGATCCCACCGGGATCGTCCCGCGTTTCGTCACGCATAATTTTTGTGGGACAGGATCGGGACGAGATTCGCTATTTTGTCCTAAATCCCACCGGGATCGGGACGGGATCGGGATTTGTGTCCACCCCTATTACAAAGAGAAGGAGAGAGAGATAACACAAAGAGAGATAGTTTGTCCTCGTTTTTGTCCCCTTCTCCTATCCCTCAACACAAACCTTTTTTTTTCTTTTACTATTTAATTCTAATTTTATTTTATTTTTAAATAGGATTGTGTAAGGGGGGCAAGAAGGGGACATAAGATATGAATCCCGGGGATAGTAAAATGACTGGGGAGTTAAACATAGATTTTTTTTTTGAAAAAAATATGCAGGGCAACTCTGCAATATTTTTTTTTGGTCATTTTTTAGTTTTTTCAATCAAGTTAACACTCAAAATTCAAAGAAAAAACAAACACTTTTAAGTTACAAACAATGACTTTAATATTTTTTTAATAGATTCATTGTTACAAACAACGACTAACCCCTATTTTGATATTTCTAAAAAAAATCCATTTTTTAACAATTTTTTTCTACTGAAGTTTTAGTTTTTCTAAATTAAGTTCTTTTTGGAATTTTTTTATAAAGGCTTTTCTAAATGCAAAATATTCCCATTATTTTAAAAAAATTGAGCACAAACGGAACTAAAGAAAAGGCCAAACAAACCCAAGGGGCCCAAATCAAGCACAACGGTACAATCGTAGAAACAAGCCCAAAGAACGCAGCAAGAACAAGAGCCACCCCAAACTGCTCCATCCTGATGGAAGCACACTCAAAGACTCCCCTAAGAAGAAGGCCATTCCAAATGGCAACAAACCCAACACAAAGAGAAACCACAACTAGGTTCACCAACAACGGGCTTGACTTACTGTGTATGCTCAAAAGCCCCGTACTCACCGGGATCGCGAACCCCAATATTGCCTTCCCGAGCTCATGTTGTTGGTACAATTCGATTATGCCACTTGCTCGCTTGCTTAGCCTTTCGCCCAACATTCCTTGGATCGGTTGAGCTTCGGTAGGCTCACGAGTCTCGCAAACCGGTGACTTGATCCTTGGTGGGAGACCAGAGATATCGACGGTGCATGAGTTGTCTGATTTCTCGACGACAAGGGCTTCCGACATGATTGGTTAGAGTGCTTTGTTTGTGATGTAGCTTGAGTGAGTGAAAGAGTATATATAAAATGAGGTTGGGATTTTGACGGCTGGGTTTTTTATTGGTATGAATGGGATTATTCGATCTCTTTTTGTGTTGATAATTTGTGAATGGTGATGCGTGATACCTTTGCTTTTGTATGCTACCTATTTTATTTTATTTTTTGTTTTTTAATGATATTTTTTTTTTATTCTTTCCAGTTCAAGTGGGCTTTGGTCACTCTACATCTGGATCGGGTTACTGTAGGCCCATTTAAGGGGTTGACCCTCGCACTCACAAGCGTATCCATGTTTTCACGGGGATTCGAACTTCGAACCTCGAGAGGCATGGGTTGTAGCCCCATAACCACTACACCAACTTGTGATTGGTTTTGTTTTTTAATGATATAAAAGGGACAAAATCTAGAACTTTAGAAGGTTGTATCATTTCGGATCGATGTTGAAAAAGTAGGTAGCACTACAATTTTTTATTTTTAATTTGCAAGAAGGGACCGACCATCTAATCATCTATGAATCTTTTTCAACCCTTTTTTGGCAATCTTATGTGATTGTGCATGTGAGGTTTGAGTGTTGAGACTAAAAAAAGTCCATTTATCATATGCCAATATATCATGCCGTGAATTTTCTGTTATCTTATAATTAATCTGAAAAACTATTAAGCAAACTAAAATTGAGAGTAGCCAAATCAATTGATTCACTTACTACTTTTTATAATTATTACATATTGATTATCATATTATTAAGTATACATTCATTTTTAAGTTAATCAATTAACAATTTGAAGAAAATAATCAACAAAAGCAAATTTGAATACAAAATTTATAATGCTAATTATTTGCCTAAAGAATCTAAAACAGCATTTAAATTTGATAAAATTTTCTAACCTAAAATGAGTATTTAAAATTGACAGGAGAGAGTAACAGATTTGGGCAGTGCTAATATAGGCATGTGCTGAATGTTGATATGTATGTACCAATCCAAATAAAAAAGCAGCAATTTTCCGAAGAAAAGCCATCCCTTTCGGCCTTTCCCAGTGATGGGTTTTTGTGAACTTTAGAATCAGGACACCATTGATTTTGAAAGTGACCTTATGTCAAGTTACATATTGATTGAAATTCATTTGGTAGGTTGGATATTCGATTTCTAAAAGTGTTCTTTCTCAAAACGGTAAGTTAAAGCGGTTGGACTAGTGTGAATTCCAACCGCTTCTTTGGATAACGGTGACAAAATGCTACTTCAACCGCTAGTTGAATCACTATGGCAACATTTTCTCAACAAGAAACAGAAAATTCCCTCACAGTCGCAGCTTTGCCTCCCTGTGACCTCTTTCTCCGGCTTAATTCAGAATCATATATACAATACAGACCATTATTGGTGAATGGTGATGCCAAAAATAGCTTTTGATCAGCTGTAAATCTGTCAACCTGTTACTTTCATGAATATAACCTCAACTGTATTTAGGCTTGCTGCCACAGAATTCAAACTAACTGTTGCAAACTATATTGCTTTCATCTACAAGCAAATTTGAAGTGAGATTTCAAAAGAAAGATCAAATAATGTAAGCTTTTATATTCATGTATAGGGCATATACAGTTTACAGAATGATCAAGGCATACCCAGTGTATCTCCAATCCCCCTTGATAAGCCAAAAACAATGCAATGCTTCAACTATTCGGCATACAACAAAAATACTACTACAACTCTACAAGCTACATTAAGCATCAACCCCATTGAGTAGGCAACGCTTCGTGTAAACACTGTCAAGCTAGCAGTTTTTCTACACTCAACTCTAACCAGATACTCTAAAACAGTTTCAAGTGAGCCTTTCTGTAGCCGAGATAGCACCACCGATCCCTATTGCAGTTATTCTACATCTGCCTTTAATCAACTACTCAGGACCAACCTATATAACACTGCACATTCCATCCACCTCAAATAATTCAAATCAACTTTGAATTCAACTAGCACAACATATTGCCTTCCCTTTATCTGCTGTCTTGATCACTGATTCATTATGTACCTGTTGGATTCCATTGATGTTGGGTGTAGCTACACATTTCCCACTGGTTTTGGCAACCCACATTTTCTTAGCAGTTGCTGAATTCTTCCTGCAACGATCAGCAACTCCGTTGCCAGAGCTTATAAAAGTCTCACAGATCGAAGGGCATGTGCGAATTTGATCCTTGTTCACGCTGACAAGGTTGGGTTCACACAGCTTGGTGATCACAGGGATACCATCAAACAGAACTCTGTGCCCCTCCAGAACCTTCAAGGCTTTGGAGTATGCACGGAATCGAACAACAAAGACCCCATCTTGAAGCTTAAAGATTTTGTCAATTCCATGTTTTCCCCAAACCCTTTTAAAGAAACCTTTCATGACCTTCAATGGCGGATTAGCATCGCGGACGTAGCAGACAATATCCGAATTGTAAAATTCAGCCTTTTGTGCATCATCTTCTGACCCCAATTTCACCTCCGTGCCCCGGGGGATCTCCAATTTCATCTCATTCGAAGCAATTGAGGGCTCGGTTCGCCCCTTGAAAACTTCAATTTCACTCGCAGCATCCGAATTTCCCTCCGTGAACCCGTGAACTCCCTTTCCGGCCATATGCGCCAACACAACCAACAAGACTGAGACAAGCACAAGGAGCAAAAAGAAAACCCAGACAAGGACGCCGAGTTTGGGAAGAACCCCGGCGGTGATGGTGGGGATGACGACAACCACACAGGCGGCTCCGATCAGCCCTAGGGCAGCCGCGGGAGCAGGAAGGGTTTTACGAAGGGCGATTGCGGAAAAGAGAGCGAAAAACCCAACAAGGAGCAAGATGCTAATGAGGCACAGATAGTGTTCAGGAAGGATTTGGTTGTAAGAGATCACCGGAGTGGCCAAAATGCCGCCGTAACAGAGCGTGAGCAGCAACTTAAAGAGCTCAGGGCCGCTGAAGAGCTGGTCGACGAGCTCCGATCTGATGCAGCGGCGCCTTCCCTTACCTCCAGGCTCGGCGGCGGTGGACGGGAGGTCGATGACGACGTCCGAGGTTTTCGGAGTTGAATCGGAGAACGCCGTCGGGCCGGAATCTTCGGTCATGGTTGCGATTGAGAAGATTTGAGAGAATTAGAGGAAGATTGAATAACAAGAAGATCTAGAGTTCTGAATCGATGAGTGATTGGGGATTTTAGCTTGAACTCTTGAAGGCGAGAGGAAGAAAACGGGGGGAGTGTGCCGAGTGGTGATGAAAGTCAACAGAGGCGACGTCAAGCTTATTTTTTAAATATTTTATGTTCTTGTCGTCCAGATTGGCGAGGCTTGTCCCGCAAGTTTCAACTTAACACGATATACGAATTTCCAATACAGGATTGAGATTTGAGAGTTTGGCCATCTAAAAATTAAATAAACGCATTTCTATAACAATAGACTTTAGGCCATTATTTTGGTTCTTTGTGGTTGTTGTATGCTTTGTGTTTAGTTTGAGAAAAAAAAAAAAGTGTAGTCATGCGGTTTTGTTGTTTATTAAGGTATTGGTAGTGCTAATGTAGGCATGTGCTGAAAGCTGATGTTATATACAATCCAAAAAAAAAAACTAATAATTCACTGTTTGGCTACCTACCACTAGTTCACTGCGATCCCCAAACCAAAAGAGAGTACCAATAATGAGTCAGGAGACTAAATAAATTTTATCAAATAAGCCAACAACCTATAGCTTTATATGATAAAATTAATTAAGCCTGAGCCCACTATCGGAAACACCCAAGCAGCTTGGAGGGAAAGGCCCACACAAAAAATCCTATGCCCCATACAAAATTAAATCCTCCTAACCCGGCCTACACATCAAAAAAGCCCAACTCCGGGTCTCACTAAAATCGATCCAATTTATGGCCTACAAAGTCGACGCCACAAAAAGACAAAAAATTCATGACAGCAAAGCCATCACAACTCTGCCAAGCACCACGACAGTACATCCATCCACCTACATGTTCGACGTACATCATCCTACTCGGCCTCACGGATGATCAACCCACACGATCAGCCAGGCTTGTAGGACTCATCATCCGTCGACCCATCCTCATCCTCCTCATTTTCCGAAAACTGAGCAAAATACTTTGCAACTTTGTCTCCCGACTGGGGGTCTTTGATAGCCGATAGCGCGTTATAAAGCTCGTCCATAGTCAAGCAAACTTGGATATCCCCCGGGATACAATTCGATGTGCCTCGAAGCAAATAACTCCCTTTCCTAACACCTCCCACAGTCTTCCAACGCTTCGGGGGAGGATTTTTGTAGCCATTGATTCTCATTCGACCATTTACCGACGTAGAAATGCCCGAGTCCTCAGCCCAGGCTGTCACCACCAGTGCTGCGCAAACCTTGGAAGAGACCGGGTCCGCCTTGAGCTCGTTGTCCTCCCGACGATCGCTTTCACAGTTTGGGCAGACGAAGGCGAAGTGATATCACTCACAACCTTCTGAGCTTCTTGTGTTTCTTCCGTCTGAGTAGCTGCATACTTAACATTCACGTCTCTTTTTGATCCTGCTGTATCGTTTCCCTCAGTTTGGACCCCTTGTGAACACACATGAGCCTTGGACGGAGGTTGGAGGTCCTTACCAGCATCCATCGACAGCCCCAAGTCACACCCGACAGCACTGTCTAACACATTAGTTTGAACCCCAATTGATGCAGTTGCTGCAGCGCTCTTGTGCAAGCGAACAACCCCAAAAGTCCCTCCATTACCTCCCACACCAGCCTGATCAGAAGCTTCTTCCCTACATTCATCCTCATCTTGACTGGATTCTCCTTTCTTTTCTCCTGCAAAGACCGAATTAGTCCCAGCAACATTCAGCACCTTAACCTAGTGTGCAACCGGGCACGAGGATTCTGTGTGACCGAAGCAACAACACCTATCGCAGCTCCATGGAAGCCACTCAAATATGACTCTCAGTTTACATTCGATCCCTTTTTCAACATCACATGCTTTCTTCTTGTTGAAGAAATGTTCATTGTGGGGGTTTTCAAATGTGGCTTTTGAACTTCTCTTTTGTCCCACATTGATTACAAAAGGGGTTGAGGGGATTGTTTTTAAGGAGGAATTTTTCAAGGGGTTATTGAGAGTTGGGATAGGGATCCCTCACGCGCGCACCACCACCGCCGTCGGTCCGTGTTCGTGACACGTGCGCGGTGGGGTGCTGGTCACATTTTACGTCGTGTTTTAATTTTTATTCATTAAACGCCTCAGATGGTGTTGAATTAGGGTTTGACTAATTCAGCGCTTTCAAAACGTTTTAAAAAACTGTTTTGATTTTTCCGAGATCTCCGCTGGGTGGAGCGTCCATCTTCTGGTTTTAAAACCGACGCTGGCCTTCAGTTTTCAACACAGAACAATCGAAACTCCTCCTTCTCTCTTCTTCTTCTGCAACCGTTCTGGGTCCGGGCTAAACAGTACGAGTCCGACAATAAGTCTGTGCGAGGCCATCTTCTCAGCCATGTCTCGAACCCTATTTTTGATCTGATCTCTGTTCATAAATCTGCTAAGTTTATTTGGGATCTGCTAGAGAAGAAATATGGGGCTGACGATGCAGGGAAGAAAAAGTATGTTGTGGGAAAGTTTATGCAGTTCAAGATGGTCGATGATAAGCCTATCATGGACCAGGTGCACGAGTATGAGAATCTGGTGGCTGACATACTCTCCGAGGGTATGAAGATCTGTGAGATCCTGCAGGCGAATTTTCTGATCGAAAAGTTGCCTGATTCATGGGGTGGCTATCGCAACCATCTGAAGCACAAAAAGAAGGATCTGACCCTGGAGGAGCTCGTCGGTCACATGAAGATCGAAGAGGCTAATCGCCTCAAAGACAAACCTAAGCCTAAATCTGTTGATACTGTGAAGGCTAATCTGGTTGAATCTTCTGTGAAATCTGATAGGTCCAAGCAAGGAAACAAGTCTGGAGGTTCTAAGCCTAACATGAAACCAAAGAAAGGCCAGAAGTTCAAGAAGTCTGGCAATCAGCCGGACAAGCAGCAGAAACAGGGAGGCACTGGGATCGGCTGCTATGTCTGTGGCAAGCCAGGCCACAAGGCTTGGCAGTGCCGTAATCGGGCTGACATCCAGAACCAAGGACAACAGCAGAACAAGCCCGCAGCTCCAGCCCAGCAGCAAGCCAACGTTGTTCAGGACAACAACCAGCTGATAGCTATGATCACTGAAGTCAACCATGTGGGCAGCCAGGTTGATTGGCTCTTGGACAGCGGAGCCACTCGACACTTCTGCGCCAACAAGGACCTGTTCACTGAGTTTGAGGATGCTACAGACATCGACCAGGTCTACATGGGCAACTCGAGCATCTCTCGAGTGCTAGGCAAGGGGAAGGTTGCACTCAAGCTCACCTCAGGGAAGTCTCTTACCCTAGTGAGTAGTGAATGTGCTTTATGTTCCTTCTTTTTGACACGTTGTCCAAGAAGTGTACCAAGAAGTGTAGTCATGCGGTTTTGTTGATTACTACCTCCGTTCCATAATACATAGATTTTTCTTTTTGACACGTTTTTTAAGGAGCGAAAAACTCTATGAAATATTATTTTTTTAATCAAATTTTTTATATCATTTGATACTTATTACTAATAAGTATCAAATTATATAAAAAATTTAATTAAAAAAATAATATTTCATATAGTTTTTCGCTCCTTAAAAAGCGTGCCGAAAACTAAAAACCCATATATTTTGGAACGGATGGAGTATTAAGGTATTGGTAATATAGACATGTGCTGAATTATGATGTTATATAAAATCCAAAAAACAAAGCAGAAAATTTCGGATTAAAGCCATCCCTTTTGGCCTTTCCAAATGATGGGTTTTTGTGAAGGACATCATTGATTTTGAAACTTACATCAGGTCCTGTTACAAATTGATTGAAATTCATTTGGTAGGCCGGGGATTTGATTTCCAAGTGTTCTTTCCCACAACCGTAAGTTAAAGCGGTTGGACTGGCCGGTGTGAATTCCAACCGCTTCTTTGGATAACGGTGACAAAATGCTACTTCGACGCTAGTTGAATCAGAACCGTATACAATACAGACCATGGTTGGTGATAGGGGTGGAAATGGGTCGGGTGATGGATGGGTGGACCCATTTTTTCACCCGACCCGTCACGAAAAAATTTCACCCGACCCATCATCCACCCGTTTAATGTTTCACCCATCACCCGACCCGTCGGGTGAATCGGGTGGGTCGGGTGGTTAATCGGGTGAAAGAATTAAAAAAAACGAGTCACAAGACATACCTAAAAATCATTCATATTCGATAATTTTTAAACCATGTCAGCGTATGAATCTTACTCAATTAATAAAAGACTTATTCATACATTATATCACTATCCTTAACTTACAAAATTAGTATTAGAAGTTTAATATCAAACTAAATGAGATGAATTTAACTCGGTTACTAGACTCAATATAAAAAAAAGTATGGAAAAACTATGTCTTTAGAAAATAGACTCATATGTCATTTCTTTAATATCTTGATTTGGTAATTTCTTTAACATCTTAATTTGCATTAATTAAGAGGATTATTGTTACGAGTCTCGTGACAAATTGAGAAAATATGATTTGGTTAATCATGTATTAATACAGTAAATGCTAACAAAGTCGTTGGAAAGAGCCAAATTGCTTACACTCTATCGGTATATGCAAAACAATTAAAAGAAATTTTATTACGTTAAAAAGACACGGAGTTAAATAATGCAAGTTTTTTAGACCTTTTTAACAAGAACACTTGGAAAATGGAGAAAGTAGAGGTAGAAAAGGAGAAATATGTTAGTTATGTTAAATTATAAGTAGTATTATTTATATACTAGCCTCTCTTTTTTTTATAATAATCGGGTGGGCTAACGGGTGGTTAAGCGGGTCGGGTAATGGGTGGAAAATATATCACCCATCACCCGACCCATCACCCATTTCACCCGACCCATCACCCATCCGTCACCCGGAATTTTTCGGGTTTTCACCCTAATAATCGGGTCGGGTGGGTCGGGTGAGTCGGTCACCCACGGGTGATTTCCAGCCCTAGTTGGTGAATGGTGATGCTAAAAGTAGCTTTTGGTCAGTAGTAAATCTGTCAACATGTTACTTTCATGAATTTTGCTGCCACAAAATTCAACCTAAGCAAAACTGCATTGCTTTCATATCCATAAGCAAATTTGAGGTGGAGATTTCAAATAAAAGATAAAATAATGTAAGCTTTTATATTCATGTATAGAGCATATACACTTTACAGAATGATCAAGGCATACCCATGCCAAAAAAATAAATAAAAAATAAATAAAAATGCAACGCTTCAGCTATTCAGGATACAACAAAAATACTACTAGAATACAAGCTACAATAAGAATTAAGAATCACCCCCTATTGCAGTTATTTTACATTTACCTTTAATCAACTAATCAAGACCAATCTACAATATTGCACATTCCAACTCAAATAATTCCAATTAACTTTGAATTCAACGAGCACCCCAATGCACTTGTTGGATTCCATTGATGTTGGATGCAGCTACACCTTTCCCACTGATTTTTGGTAACCCACATTTTCTCAACAGTTGCTGAATTCTTGGTGCAACGATCAACAACTCCGTTGCCAGAGCTTATACAAGTCTCGATCACAGATCGAAGGGCAGGGGCAAATTTGATCGGTCGTTGTTCAAGTTGACAAGTTTGGGTTCCCGTACACAGCTTGGTGATCACAGGGTTACCATTACACAAAACTTTGTGCCCCTCCAGAACCTTCAAGGCTTTCATGACCTTCACTATTGGCGGATTCGCGCAGTACAATTATGTACAAAGAAGCCCATACTAGCTAGCTAATGTTATAAATCGACCCTGTAGCCTCCATTGTTCTGGAATTAATGTTTCTGGATTGCAAGAAACTTTAATAAAGAACAAGGCCATTAAGCCTGACCTAGTTACCTCATGCTGCTAATTTGTGCATAGGACGACATTTTTTCCTCTTCAACATGAAGATTGTTTTGCAGATCATCCAGTAGCGCATCAGCATTGGGATGCCTTAAGTTGGAGCTTAACACTTGTTAAGGCGACTTCCACATTCTACCTACGTCTCATCTGTCCTTCAGCTGTCTTAACATTTGTTAATGCCATTCCTAGTCATCCCTTTTCTGCTTCTGAATTTCCTATATTATTACCTTCAAGATTTGCAATTCGTTGATCATCCTACATTCCCTGAATTTATTAGATGTTATATAGCCACGTTTTAAAAAAATATATTAATGGATAAATATTTAATAGATGTTATTTTTTTGTTAGCTAGAAGAATTATTTATTATTTATATTTTATTATTATTTAATGATTTTTTTTTTCAAAATTGAAACAGCGACTTTACCCAGATTTGACTAAATTACAAAATATTTTTGGATGTTGGCTAATCTCCAATTTTTTTTTTCTTTTTTTTGACCAATTTGAAAAAAAAAATTCCTTATTTTAATAGACACAAAACGTTTATCAATTAAAGTAATAGATACAATCTATCTATCTCATCTAATATAGATATAGATATGGATACATATAGATAATAGATATAATATTACTCCAATTTTATCTACATACAAGAAAAAGATAGATTTCCATATATTGGGAATTGTTATCTCTCTCAATCTATATCTATTTATATAATAAGCAGGTTTCTCATTCTTGTCCTACTCGATCGATCTCTCTGCAGATTGCATTGCGGTGTTGAAAATATGGCCGCCTACATTAGTGAAGATATATTATATCTGATTCTGACGCGGCTGCCCGTCAAAGCCATACTCCGGTGGCGCTGCGTCTGTAAATCATGGAAACAAGCCATCGACTCAACCCGATTCAAGGTGGACCATCTCACCGCCACCCAATCGCAACAGTCTCGTATCACCAAATCGAAGCTTGTTATATTGGAATCGGGCATTCTAGACTTATATGTCAACACCGACACCGGAGGCGACACCGCCAAGAAAAGCAAGTACTACCGCGTCGATAAGAAAGGGAAGCACCGCGCCGCTAAGCAAAGGAAGTGCCGCATCGCCAAGAAAAGGATGTGCACCTCCATTGTTAGCAGCAGCAGCGATCACGGCGTAATTTGCCTATACGACCAAGGCCATCGTCTCGTCCTTTGGAACCCTTCGCTCCGCCGATATCTCCGGATTCGTCCGCCCCGATTTCCCGACACCTTCTTCGAGTACCAAGCGGCCACGAACGACGAGGATAACGAGTTTATGCGCTGCGGTTTCTGGATCGATCCTTCCAATTACGACGTTTTCAAAATTGTGTTGCTGTGCTTGGAGGATAAAATCGCCGCCGTTTATTCGTCCACGACTGCGTCGTGGACGTCGATTCCCATCGACGTACCCAGTAAGTTTGAATATGATGCGGATCTTATGATTCTGACGGAGTGGGAAGCAAGCTATCTACGTCCGCAGGTGTTGATAGAGGGAGTGGCTTACTGGATAGCAATTGCCACTCCCGTTGTAGTTTTCTTCGATTTCGGGGAGCTGAAATTCGGGACAATAGAGTTGCCGAAACAGCTGATGAACCATAAGTATAGGCTCATCCCTTGTAAGTGGAAGGGCTTCCTTACAATCTTACGTT
This sequence comes from Persicaria maculosa, assembly GCA_963922045.1. Classification (NCBI taxonomy): domain Eukaryota; kingdom Viridiplantae; phylum Streptophyta; class Magnoliopsida; order Caryophyllales; family Polygonaceae; genus Persicaria; species Persicaria maculosa. The sequence goes on along the minus strand of OY998256.1, from coordinate 9,805,262 downwards.
GGCAGTTTAGCTCACATCGTTACTATTGTCAAGTATGGACGAGGCAGAATGGGTCATGGAGTCAGATGTCGAGTTTTAGCATTACCGTAGAAAGACCACACAATGCCCTGACTGATAAGGATAACCCAAACCCGCCATTATATAATCATTGGAGAGGCGCGCTTAGGCGCCATGGAGTGTCTTTTGCTACTGACTTTGTGGAAACCCTTGTTTTTCCACGCTCGAAGAAATTGGTTAATTGCAACTAGGGCATAGCTAGATAGTTACTTTCTTGTAATTTTATATATGTGTTGTCGAATTTTTGAAAGGGTGTGTTGATTACCTGTATATTTGTGCTGTTGAGGTACTCTCGTATGATTTGGGGCTGATCGATGAGGAGTTTCAAGTGTTGATCGATAACTTGATATGCTACAACTTTTACTTGAAATTTTATGCAGAACTTTAATTTATTTACATTGCAAGATTTGATGTGTCACTGATTGCTGACACATTATATATGCCGAAACTGCTGATTGCGGAATACCTTGTACTTGACAGAGACTCTGCATAAGTTCCAAAGGCTCCATTGCTTTCACAAAGCTCTAAGATATCGCGAGCACGCTGTCTTGGTGTGGGCGCAGCCAGCAGGCTGCTGATGCATTCAGAGTCATTGATTTGCAAAGTTCACCAAAATCCTTTCATCAACACAATCACTGACCAACAAATTGAGAAAAAAAATTAGGCCCGTGATTAATTGAGACAAGTATAAATCTTCGCTAGATTGACCTATGCCATTTGAAATCCACGACGTTAAATTCTTCATTCTAAAAAATCGAATGACATCCCCATTCTTCAAGGCACGAGCAGGAATCCGTGGCCTTGTTCATCTCAAGAAAATAAAATTTTATATGAAATCTTTAAACTCGTGAGCGGTGTAATGGGTACGTTGGACGATTTTGCACCATGTAGCGACGGGGGATGTATTTGGAACAACTTTGTATTGTGATTGTAACAAAGGTAAGTATCTGTCGCTATAAGGTGTTCCGTTAACTATGAGATTACCAACAGCTTGTCCAACTGCATTGATGGATTGACATAGCACTTCAAAGTAAACTAAGAATATATGTAAAAACAAAAGCACCGGCCCTATATATATAAACTAATATTTGAAAGTAAAAGTTAGCTAAAGTTAGAATTGTGCATGAACCACCTCCATCTGTGAGTGCAGAAGGGGTCTGGATAGTGAGATGCCAGAAAACAGCAACGAACCTAGTGGCCTACCAGGGGGTACGCCAAAATGACGTTTATCATGGGGCAGAGCAATAAGGAAAACAGTCCTCAGAGAGACTCAGTACTTCTTGCAAATTCATAGACCCTAACTCCAAGTTTTATGCAATCTATCAACTACTATAGAAATTGTAATTTTCACCAAGTTTTCTGCAAATGATAATTCACAACTCCAATATATTAAATCAAGAGGTCGGCTATTTGTAAAATACATAGAGTTATTAATTACTTGGTACGCCACTTAGGTATAACCACATCACAAAAAAAAAAAAAAATCTTGCATAGATCACAATTGTAAGAGAAATGATCTCCAATTTTTATTGCAATCAGACTTGAATAAGTTCAATACAATCACTAAGACATACTCAAACCCTACAAAACGAAGATTTAAATAAAATGAGGAAAAGGAAAACTACTAATCCTTATAAGTGAGCTATACTGAATAAAAATGTTTGGAGGGAACATATATATCTGATATGTTTTATGAGCTTGAAATTCGATTGTTAAGCTTGCATTTCCTCAATCCTTTTGGAGGGACAACTGGGCATGAAAGGATCTTTATAAATGAAGATTTTTTAAGAAATGTCACATGCAAATTAACCAACTGCAAGGCTAAATTACACCCTTTGTATGAATGTGAATCTTCTATTCTTCCATGTCCCATTTGCATATATATACCATGCAAATGCAAGATGGTTGTGATTTGCCAATGTTAAAATCTTATGTAAAACAACCTAAAATAATAGTCACTTGGCTGAACAATGAAAAAACTCCAATCGGCAATGTTACCTAGTATTTGCACATTTATTATAAATTATAAATACATGGACATGGTTCAAGGATTGCGCTATGAGAGTCAGTTGCTCCCCACCTCATAGGAATGATTCAAATAGATCAATATCAACACTATAAAGAGGGAAGATAATTAAAAATCACATATGTGATATGTCAAAGTAAATAGACAAAGCGAAAGAGACCAGCCACAATAAAACTTCATGATTGTAAAATCATCTCCTCCTTATGTGTTGAGATGTGAATGAGATCAAAAGTGTTTCACATCAGAAAGTTGAACATAACAAGCCCTAGTATATGAGTTGGTTGGCTACCCCTTCTATTGTCAATTGGTTTTAGAATGGAACATCACTCGGCTTGTGTGCTAAGCTTGTGTACAGATAATACAGTATAGAGAGTTGGACTTTGATATTATGAAGATATAGAAGTGCAGAAATATTGAAGAATGAAAAAAACATAGAAAAAAATAGACAATACTGAAAACAATTTTAGAAACCAAACAAAGAACAATGCCATGTTCTGTAGAGTGTATGGTGAGCTAGGCTTGTGTACAAATAGTGTACTATAGATGTTGTTAGTTAGAAGTTCAATAATTGATGAGGTCATCATTTTAACAACTTGGTCTATAAATACCTTGCTAGACCGTGTACATATCAAGTTTTGAGAATAAGAAAACTCAAGCACAACATCCACAACTAACTAGGTTCTCCCTCTCCTTACTTTACTTGCTCTGTTCTCGTTCAAGTTCTTCCATCTGAATTGATCTAAACCTTGATCTTCTACTGATTTCTGTACAGATTCATATGCTGAATCTTAACATGTTATCAGAGCGTTAGATCTAGCATTGAGCTGGATTTGTGCTCAATTTTGTTTTTTCGTCATGCGCGGTTTTTTTTTTTTTTTTTTTTTTTTTGCGATTTCGCTGTGCGATTTCATTTTGTTCTTCATTCTCAATTTTCTGAAATGCGACGGTTTGTCTTCTGATTTTGGAGTGCTTCTCTTATTTTGATCTCTGATTGCTCAATTTCAGAGTTGTTGCTCGGATTTGGTTGTTTTGTGATATGCGCGGTTTACTTGCTTCTTTGGATCTCTAATCTCTTGTTTCTTGATCTATTTCGTTTCTGCGTTTTCTACTGGACCTTTCATTGGTTTGTTTGTCTGTGTGTTCTTGTATTGTGATGGATCTGAGCTCCCGATCTATTTCTCAGTTTAATTGTGATTCATACTGATTTGCGTTCAGTCCGCTGATTGATTTCTTCATTTATCTGGTTGCTCCGTTAGATTTGTTTCTTTGCTGCTTCTACTCGCTAATGTCTGAGCAAACTGGTTCCAATATGAACAACGGCGATGATTCTGGAGAGGTGTGTACGAGTCAGGCTGGCCAGCTTACTGATCCACTGCATCTCACGAACTCGGATCATCTGGGGATGCGACTCGTCGCAGTTCAGTTCACAGGCGTCAACTTTCAGAGTTGGAGTTGGGCCGTTTGGATGGCGCAATTGATAAATGGTGTTTGTGCTCGTCCAGCTGAGGGCACAATTGATTTGGATCGTTGGACTCGCTGTGATTACATGGTAATGTGTTGGCTATTGAACTCGATGAAACCTGAGTGGCTGAGAATTTCTTGTATGTCACTTCTGCCAAGGAGCTTTGGGAGGAAATCACTGAGAGATTTGTCGAGTCCAACGCCCCGTTGATCTATCAACTTCAAAAAAAATTCATGACATCAAACAAGACAATCTATCTGTGTTTGCTTACTTTGGCAAGCGCAAGAGAGCATGGGATGAGTTGCAAACTCTACAGGGTACTTATATGAACTGAACAACTCGAGTTTTAGCCTTACCACTAAAACTGTTCATCGTCTTCTCTGTTTCTTTGCTAATCCCAAAAACAAAACCAACTTGTTTCAGTTTCTTTCCCCCAAAATCAACACGCTAATTGGCCGTTATTGCTAATGAAATCGCAAGTTTGGTTTCTTGCCATGTTTGACTTCATCAATACCAAAAACAAAACCAACTTGTTTTGGTTTTCTTTCCCACAAAATTCAACACGCTAATTGGTTGTTATTGCTGATGAAATTGGTTACGCTAATTGGCTGTTATTGCTGATGAAATTGGTTTCTTGCCATGTTTGATTTCGTTGCATTTCTGAAATCCAGGCCGAGGCCAACTTGTATGACTCGTGGTTGCAATTATCGAAAATGAGGAATAGCTCACATGCTTATATACTAGGTTTGATTTGTTCAAACTTTCGACGTGGGATAATTTTGTTTTTATTAATCTCAACAGAAGTAGCTACGGACAAATAGAGGCCATTGACATCTGTGCACTTTGTAACTCATGTCATTCAATGCAAAAGAGATTTGCGGTGCTAGAGTTTGTTACATCAGGTAGGGAGCTCGAAGACGCGGATGAGATCAACGGTGCTAGGGAGCTCGAGAGCCTGACCATCCTTGACTACAAACAACTAGGACCGAAACTGAAACCCGGGTAGGATCTCCCCAAACCTTTCTCGATACACATACCTCTCAATAGATGCAACAATTATACCACAAATAAAACGAATTAACTACCCTAAAGACTCCAACAACTCACAAAGTCCACCTTCTTACCACATATTTTTTTGCATTATGAAATCTACTGCACTTATGCCTGTCTTTGAGTATGCTTTTTATGTGGCTAGAACCATAATATTGCTAACAAGTTGTTGGGCTAAGGGCCCATGAGTCCAGCCCAAGTTTTGGTTTGGTAATTGCTAGGTTATATAGCAATTTATTAACCAAATGAAAGTGTGATAGGTATTTTAAAATTTATATTTATAATTTATACAATTATATTGACATGTTTGTAAACTTTTATCATGAAAATATTTTAGAAAAAATATTTTCAAAAATAATCCATTTTTAATTATCAATAGTTTTTAAAGCATAAATTTTCATTACAAAATTTTATAAACATATCAATATAAGCATATTTTTTCTAAAATGTTTATAAACTTTTATAATGAAAATTTGCTCTCTAAAAATTACTGATAATTAAAAAAATAGATTATTTTAGAAAATAATTTTCCTAAATTTTATACACTTGTATTGATTTGTTTATAAACTTTTGTAATGAAAAATTATGCTTTAAATATTATTGACAATTAAAAAATGGATTATTTTTTAAAATAATTTTTCTAAAAAATTTTAATGATAAAAGTTTATAAACATGTCAATATAACTATATAAATATAAAATTAAAAATAAGTTTATTTAAAAAATAATAAAGTATTCCATAACAAAAAAAAACTATGAATAATAAAAATCTTACCAAACCATCAAATTCGAACAAAAAATTTTGGGTCCCGGTCGGGGGGATCCTGTGGTGTGGAGCAAGGGGATGATCAGGAGGTCCCGAGTTTGATCCATACCTTCGCCCATTTTCTTGGGTGAAAAATTCAAGGTTTGCCTTACTTCCTACCAGTTAGTCGAGTCGGTCGGCGCAATTGATTTACATGATATGTGACTCTTGCCGGTTGGATCACGTACTCGGGGTTTAACACCAAAGTTGAGTTACTCGTCATATATATATATATATATATATATATATATATATATATATATATATATATATATATAAAATTGCCCCGTAACTTTTCTTTAAAAACCTAGATGGAAATACAATATTTTATTTAATTTTTTATTCTATGAATAAACAAATAAAAGTTGCACAAAATAAAATTAACTAATTACCATGAGATCAAATCATGCCACATCGATCAACTGCTACACAGGAACTTAACGAGGGTTTGACGTTTCTTTGACGGAAGGACCACAAACACAACAACTATAATAGTTTAGGAGTCTTAATAAAACAAGTTAAAGTTTAGGGACTAAAAAGAAAACATAAGCAAAGTTTAGGGACTAACAATGTAATTGACCCTTTTTCTAGTGCATTTTTCTAACAAGCATTAAAGTCCAAATTTCACAACAAATTTTTATGTAACCGTACATATGTATTTCATGTTATTTATCAAACTTCAATCATTTTATAAACTTTAGTCAATTTGACAAAATGTTTTTTAATATACTCCACCACGATTTCTCGCTCGCCTGATTTGGCTCCCGTAAGATTGGGTTTCACTCCACAACATGCCCTTTACCGTTCCGAGTCTTCCTTGTTCTTCTGTTCAATGAATCTGTTCACTCTGATTCTTTCTTATACAATCCCGTGATCCCATTAATTTCTGTTTTGGCCCAAAGGGATTTCCTGTATCTTTGCCCATTAATTCCCTCCTTCTTAAATTGTTCTCAGCGGATGCCCCACCCCACCACTTCCGCTCTTAAGTTCGGTTCCTGACTTCTTGCTGGAGGTGAGCACTTCAATCCTCGGCATTGTTTGATTTCTGGGTTTTTGTTATTTTTCGATTCTGTAATCTGGGTACGCCTCAATTTTTCTCTTCCCCCTTTTGAGTATGGTATCAATCTTCACTGGTTTATGCAGATCCATTGTTCTTGAATTTGCAGATATTCTCTAAGGATTTCGTTTGTAAAACCGATTTCAATATTTCACTATGGTGACGATCAGTGTGATTGAGGTTCTCTGATTGCCCAATTCAAATTGTGCTTGATTGGAAATTGGTTAGGTTTAGAATGTGGCAGATGAAGTTTTAGATGTGAATTGATTAAAAAGCCGCCCTTCAAAGCTCCACCTTTGCTGAATGCGAACCTTTTAAGGGTGTTTTTTTTTACAACCAATTCTAGGTTCAGTGGTGGTTCAATGAAAAACCTCATATTTTATGGGTGGTTTTGTGTTCCATTCGGTAAAATTGGATGTAGCATTGGTTGTTCTTAGACAAGACTATACAGGATTTCATGTCATTTGTTGTTTTTCAGCGGAAGAAGCTATCGAATTGATGGCTCAAAGCGCTCCTGGCTCGGAATCACCTCGCCGCAGGGCTGGTCTTTTGAAGGATCAAGTTCAGCTGGTGAAAAGAAAAGATTCGGATCGTTATGAGATTGTTCCTATCCGGGAACGTCTATCCTTTGAAAAGGGATTTTTCATTGTCATTCGGGCATGCCAGATGCTGGCTCAGAAGAATGATGGAGTTATATTGGTTGGATTAGCAGGGCCTTCGGGAGCTGGGAAATCTGTTTTTAGCGAGAAAGTACTCCATTTTATGCCGAGCATTGCTGTCATATCAATGGACAACTACAATGATGCTAGTCGGATAATTGATGGCAATTTTGATGGTACCCTCTCAATGTCTTTTGGTCATATGTGAATGTTGCTGCTTCTCATTTTTTCTTGGAGATGTTTTATGTTTATACACTCAATGTTCATGCTCATGAAATCCTGTTTGATTCATTACTTCTTACATAGTTACATGTAACCTTTTCCCATGAATAGATCCGCGGTTGACAGATTACGATACACTGCTCCAGAATATCAATGATCTGAAAGCTGGAAAGGAGGTTCAAGTTCCTATCTATGATTTCAAGACGAGCTCCCGTGTAGGATATAGGTACAATACTTCTCCTTGTAATCACTTTTGAGTTTTAATGGGTTTTTTTTACATGAGCAATTACAATTTTCATGAAATGAAGACTGATCTTTTAAGTATTACATTATACAATGAAATGATTAGAGCAATGAGGATTTATATAATGCTTGTTTGTTTCATCTACTTCTTCGTCTTTAAATAATTAAATGTATTGTATTGAGCAATTTGGTTGCTTCTGAATCACTAGATTGTTATGGCTCAACATTTTGTGTAGATTTCTCCAAAATTTCTGAACACATTAAAGATGTAACGGCCTAGTTCAGAACCATTCTGAGAAGCTATGCCATTATACGCACTTGTTAAATTTTTTTTAGAAAATTGTTCTTTCTTTCCCTTCTCTCATCCTCTTAGATAAACTGCTATCAACCATTCCTATTCTTAGCCAAATTTCTCGTGCATCATACCCAAATCATACGAGATTGCTATCTTGGCAGAACACTTGAAGCCCCAAGTTCCCGTATTGTTATTGTTGAGGGCATCTATGCTTTGAGTGAAAAACTCAGGCCTTTATTGGATCTTCGAGTGTCTGTCACTGGAGGAGTACACTTTGACCTGGTCAAGCGAGTTCTACGGGATATACAACGTGCTGGCAATCAACCAGAAGAAATAATTCAACAAATATCAGAGACGGTTGGATCATTGTGATTTAGATATCTTATTTATAGGCCATGAACAGGATTTTGTTTATGAGGAGTACTTATCCACCCTCCAATTGCAGGTCTATCCAATGTACAAGGCCTTCATCGAGCCTGATCTCCAGACTGCACACATAAAGATAGTCAACAAGTTCAATCCATTTACTGGATTCCAAAACCCTACTTATATCTTGAAGGTAAAGGTCTTTGACAGTTACTTGGGTGCCTGCTATGTCTTGGATTAGTTTACATCAACTGTTGCTTGCTGAATTGATTTGTCAAATTATTTTATATTAGCAACTGAGTTTCTTCAAGGATTGCAGTCTTCAAGATCAATTCAGAAGGATCAGCTAAGAGCTTTGTTGTCTGAAGACCATAAAGAAACCGAGGAGCAGACTTATGATATATATCTCCTACCACCTGGGGAGGATTCAGAATCCTGCCAATCATATTTAAGAATGCGAAATAGAGATGGAATCTATACCCTCATGTTTGAGGTAAGCTGCCACTCTGATCATAGAAGTATGCCATTTTGTTAAACAAACACTGCATCTGCTTGGATTGATTGGCTTAGTGCTAGTTCAGAGCATTTCCTTTTCGAAGTGATTGAATTCATCTGTTATGGAATAGAGCATTACTTTTCCTTGACATAACCTTTAGCTTTCTATGAAGTCATCTACCTTGTGAGATGTTTCTTTGGTTCTAGCGCTTTGTGGTCCTGAACTGAATCTCCAGGATCTTTAGGAAAGCATTAGCTTATATATTTATTTTATATCTTGGTCAGGAATGGGTTACTGATAGTCCATTCATCATATCTCCAAGGATAACATTTGAAGCAAGTGTGCGTCTTCTCGGTGGTTTGATGGCCCTGGGATATACAATAGCTGCTATTTTAAAAAGAAGCAGCCATGTCTTCTCCGACGACAGAGTCATTGTAAAGATTGACTGGTTAGAACAACTCAACCGTCGTTACATTCAGGTATTTGGAAACATAATTTCAGCTTTGAAATATCTTCTTCTCTTTCATCATCTATATTGTTTGTTTATTTTTCCATTGCTTCAACTTTCAAAAGGTTCAAGGGAAGGATCGCCTGGTGGTTAAGTCTATCGCAGAACAACTGGGGTTGGAAGGATCGTATACACCACGCACATACATTGAACAAATTCAGCTAGAGAAGCTGGTTAATGAAGTCACAGTATGATAATCAGTGACTTGCCCAGTTAAAAATGTTTTCGAATAAATGTATCCTCTTAATTCCCGGGTAACCTTCCAGGCATTGCCAGAAGATCTGAAGACGAAGCTAAGCCTGTATGAGGACACTGCCTCTAGTCCTACAGGGGTTGTTTATCAAGCCAGGAACAAGAATCTTAAGAGGTACTTTTGGCCTACTTTCTCATCTCAATTGGTTACTGGGATTTGTGTAAGTAATGAACTTTGATCTTACCCTGCAGTGGCCTGTCGCAGTCGTACTCCAACCACAGGGACAACAATCATGCCAAGATTAATGGCTATGATGTGAACAGGCGAAGATACGATGATAGAAGCAGTGAATCAACAGGGCCTGAAGCAAACCAGGTGATTATACGACTATATCATCATAAAATTGCACCTTGACCATCCTTATCTATTTTGATTCATCTTCCTCATCCAGGGCGGTGCCATAACTCATCTCTCAGAGCAAATCTCCACTCTAAACGATAGGATGGACGAATTCACTTCAAGAATCGAAGAACTCAGCTCTAGGCTAACCATAAAAAAGTCGTCCCCTGGTCAACAAAGCATGATTCCGCTGTCTGATACCTGCAATGGCTCTGCCCCTACTTCTTATTTCATTTCCAGCTTAAGCAACGGATCATTCAATGGATCAGCTCTCCCTAATTCATCCTCTTCCTCCCAGTTGGCCAAGGATTCTCCTTTGATGGACGAGGTAAACTCGATTCTATCACTTCCTGTCACATATTCCATCTGAATCAATCTACATGATAATTTCCCTGATCATTTGTGGCTATCCTTCATCATCTACAGATACTCGTAATAGCCAGGGGCCAGCGACAAATGCTTCATCAGCTGGACAACTTGAGTAATCTTCTTCGGGAGAACCTGGGCGAGAAGCCTCATGGTGCAAGAACCGAAAGGAGGAAGCGCGTAACACCTAACATAGAAGCCGTCAGGTACCCAGCAGTGCTGACTCTGGCACTCAGTACTGGTTTCGCAGTTTGCTTGTATAAAGGCTTCTGGACTCGGACCTGACCCCCGGTGAGACTTCAACTGACTCCCTAGCTGCACTGACAACCATCTTAGCTTTCCGATACTAGTTTTTCTCGACGAAATAAGAGAAGTTCAATGTTGCCCTTCTGCTCAGGAAATAGACGCGCTCGATGAACCACATTATGGCCCTTCAAGGCCGCGTTGATGTTTGTTGACAGAAGGGTAGCATTGCGAAATTTTGTAAGATTAGGATTTAGAGCTAATGTGATTCAAATAATGAATCGATAACGATGCATTCATAAAGGGTTCGAACCTGTGACCTCATGTTATACAAGTGGAATTGTTCTAATAGTCTTGGTTTAATGCATTCATGGAAGAGAAATTACAGCAGAAAATAGGCACATTCAACAAGTATTGACACTTATTTGATACACAAATCATACAATCAATGGCCAGCTCCACTGCTACTAGGTCCGGATGCCAGTCGTTCGAGCCAATATGCGAGGGTAAACTTAGTCCTCTCGTATCCGAATGGATGCATAGAGAACGAGCTGTTACTCTCACTTATATCATCCTTAGGTAACGACCGAGCCAATGCACTAGCAACAAACACGAGCAAAAGAACTACAGTGATCGATGCACGAGTTGTTCGTTTCGATTGCATCTTCACTTGCCAAGACTATGAAAATTGAAAGACTGTTCTGTTTCTTTATAGTGTGATTTGGTTGAAGAAAGTTGAGATAGCTTTCATCTATTTATATGGTGTTTAGATGGGACTAAGGTTTTGAGCACTAAACAAAGGGGGAAAAAACAATTGAAGATTGACCAAAATCATGTTTTGAATGGGTCCTATTTAGAGTACGTAATTACTTGCAATATCTACTTAAAATTCAGAGAACATCTTTTTATTGCTATATTATACAGTAGTATGTAGCTAAAATTAAAACAGAAAAGATTGGCTCTTGTAGTCTTGTTATTTAATCTGATCCGATTCAAAAGCGATTGATTGAATGTATTAATCAAACTAGATTAAGATAAACAAAGAATATATTCCACATCAAAAAATAAAATTTCACTAATAAAAATAATCCAAAGCATAAATGTGTTTGTTGCATTAATTTGTAATGGTTTAAAATTGCTTATTGGTGCTCCGCACATTAATTAATGCAATAAGGTAGTAGTAAGAAATTTGGGTTTAATGAAAATCGAGTTTATTTTATGGGTCAAAACTCAAAACCCATTGTTTTGACTTTTATGGATTTTCAATGGAACATGACGACCAATTCAAAGGCAACTAACGTATATTTTTGGTCAGTATTCAAAGGCAACTCTTATTAGTGGGATATACTACTACTGATTTTTTAGAAGTTGAAAATGGAGTTTTTCTTATTGAAAAGCTTAGAACAAAACTGTAACAACTTGAAGATTACAGAAGACCACCACCAAGCTTTATATAGCAAGCATTGGCGCGTCTAACAACCTAGCAACAGCACAAGCTCTGTAACAGAATTTCAAAGGAGGTGAAGTGACCAAAATGCCCTCAAGCTCACCAAGCTAACTCTCTCTACATACCCCCCTCAAGGTTGGCTTGGGGATGAGCAAGACCAAGCTTGGAACATAGGATGTGATGCTGGTGAGCTCCAAGAGGTTTGGTCATGATGTCAGCTGTTTGCAGCTGGGATGACACATGAGAAGTGGCTAGGAAGCCTTGCTGAATCAGCTCTCTAATGAAGTGGCAATCTATTCTCACATGCTTAGTTCGTTCATGGAATACTGGATTGGATGCTAGGCTTTGGGCAGCTTTGTTATCACAAAACAAAGTCACAGGTAAGGGCAACTGGATGTGAAGATCAGACAACAGTCCTTGGACCCAAATGAGTTCACTAGCAGTGTAGGACATGCTTCTGTACTCACTTTCAGCTGAAGATTTGGAAACCACTTTCTGTTTCTTTGACTTCCAAGAGATAAGAGCACCACCAAGGAACACACAATACCCAGAAAGGGACCTCCCAGTGTCAAGGCAATTGCCCCAATCTGCATCACTAAAAGCTGTGAGTTGAAGATCAGATACAGCTGGATATGAGAGAGCATAATTGAAGCTGCCTTTAAGGTATCTGAGAAGATAAAGAGCAGCATTCCAATGTGTTGTACGAGGGCACTGTAAGAATTGGCTCAACTGTTGGACTGTAAAAGAAATATCAGGTCGGGTGAAAGTCAAATAGAGGAGTCTTCCAACTAGTCTCCTATACAGTTCAGGTTGTTCAATGGGATCTCCAGTAGAAACAGATAACTTTGTGCCTCTCTGCATAGGAAAGGAAGCTGGCTTGCACTCTAACATGTTAGCATCTTGTAATATATCCAGCACATACTTTCTTTGGTTCAATAGAATTCCTTGAGAAGACCTTGAAATTTCCATCCCTAGGAAATATCTGGCTATCCCCAGGTCTTTGATGGTGAAGGCAGAGTGTAAAGCATTCTTTGTGGAGGTAATTTCAGAGGAATCATTACCCATCAATAGCATGTCATCCACATATACTAATGCTATAGTGAATGAATCTCCAACAGACTTGGTGAATAAAGAATAATCATGTAAAGACTGAATAAAACCAAGCTTCCCCAGAAATTTTGTGAGTTCTAGATTCCATTGTCTACTTGCCTGCTTCAGACCATATAATGACCTGTGTAATCTGCAAACTTGTCCAGGAGCAGCCAATTTGTAACCAAGGGGAGGTGTCATATATACTTCTTCATCAATAAAGCCATGAAGAAAGGCATTATTGACATCTAATTGATGCAAATTCCAACCCTTAGCTGCAGCAAGAGCCAAGACAATTCTAACTGTCGAAATCTTTGCTACTGGAGAAAAAGTTTGCTTATAATCTTTGTCTTTGATCTGATTATACCCTTTAGCAACAAGTCTAGCCTTGAATCTGTCAATCTCTCCACTAGGCTTGTATTTAATCTTGTAAATCCATCTAGATCCTATAGCTTTCTTTCCTGGAGGCAAATCTGTAACTGACCATGTATGATTCCTATCCAAAGCATCAATCTCAGCTTGCATAGCCTCCTGCCATCTCACATCATTTTTAGCCTGTTGATAGGTTCTTGGTTCGAATGTAGCACACATATTGATCAGGGATTGCACATAAGCAGGTGATAGGTGTGCTAAATGCTGTACTGAAAACACTGAGAATGACTGAGATTGAGAATCAGATCTGGTTGGTAAGTTGGAGTAGATGTAGTCCTGGAACTTATGTGGCCTGTGTATAGGTCTCTTAGGAGGCAGTAAATCTTGTGGAGGCATCAAATCATGAACAACTGGATCACCACCAGCAGAGCTTAACTGAGGAGACTGACTAGCAAGGATGGGAGTAGGACTGGCTGTGTTGGGAACCTCTCTTAGAGGAGATGAAGAATCACTCACATCAGCAAAAGAGTGAGGAGTTTGTGTAACTGTGGGATGAAGAATGGGCAAATCCCCAATATTATCAAATGAAGCAGGAGACACCAATGGCCACTTGTGGACAGTAGAGGGAGATGAATCTGATTGTGAAGGATCTTTGTAAGGGAACTGTGATTCATGAAACTTTACATGTCTGCTTGTGATCATCACTTTCTTATCCATGTCAAAGAGTTTGAAAGCTTTCTGATCAGTGGGGTAGCCCAGAAAAATGCATTTTCTTGCCTTAGTCCCAAGTTTATCTCTAGCATCATTTGGTTGATATGCATAGCATAGACAACCAATGATATGTAAGTTTTCAAAAGAAGGAGGTTTACCATGTAACACCTCATAGGGAGATTTCCAGTTTAAGATAGTTGAAGGGAGTTTGTTTATCAAATAAGTGGCAGCTAGGACACACTCACCCCAAAATCTGATAGGAAGACCTGCAAAATGCCTTATAGCACGAGCTGTTTCTATCAAATGACGATGTTTCCTTTCCACCCTACCATTCTGTTCAGGAACCCCTGGGGCAGACCTTTGATGAATGATTCCATGTTGCTCAAACAAAGCAACACAAGCATGTTGAGTGAATTCTGTACCATTATCTGTCCTTATGCATTTAACAGTGGTGTGAAACTGATTTTTCACCAAAGCAATAAAGGCAGCAATCATTCTTAAGACCTGTGTCTTGTCCTGAATCAGAAAAACCCAAGTAGCCCTTGAATGATCATCAAGGATGGTCAGAAAGTACTTAGCTCCACATAAAGAGGGCACCTTATAAGGACCCCAAACATCCATGTGAACCAATTTGAAAGGAAACTCAGCCATTGAATTACTCACAGAGAATGGAAGTCTGTGATGTTTGGTCATATCACATGAATCACAAAAGAAACTACTAAGGTCACAACCTTTACACAAATCCAAATGTTTCATTTTGGATACTGACAAATGACCCAGCCTGGCATGTATCAAATCCAAACTGGACACTTTATTACACACACTCTTATAAGAGTTATTCAAAGAAGCATCAAAGCAGCTATCAAAAGGAAATCTTCCAAACTGAACAACAGCATCTCTATCAGCACCAGCTCTCAAGTAGTAAAGGCCTCCAATCTCCTTTCCTTTAGCAATGTAGCATCTAGTGGTAAGGTCCTGCAATGTGCATTCAACTGCATTAAAACTAAATTCCAGTTTCTGTGCCTTCAACATCTTTGACACAGACAAAAGGTTGTGTTGAAACTGAGGGACATACAACACATGTGTCAACCTCAATTTTGCAGACACAACCACAGTACCTGCTTCCTTAACTAAGAAGGAGGTACCATCAGGCAATCCAAGAGATATCATCTTATCCAAGAGATGAATCTCATGAAAAATACTTTTATCAAATGCAATATGGTCTGTAGCTCCAGAGTCTACAATCCATGTCAAGGCATCTGATTTGTTGTTTCCAACAAGAAAGGAGAAACTCTTTATACCTGCAAAGTTGACAAAGGCATGATTGATTGATGAATCCCCTTCCTCCATAGGAGCTTTGCCTTTCATCATCCTGACAATCTCATGAAAAATAGCATTCACCATGCTAGGATCAGGTTTAGCAGCATCAAATTCCAAAGGAGTGTCAAACTTTGCTTCATACTGTTGTCCTTCAGTATTAGCAGCAAATTTATTAGCTCCACTCGAGCTACCTTTCTGAAATTCACCATCTCTTGGACCTTTGAACCACTCAGGGTATCCCACCAGTTTGAAGCAGTACTCTCTGGTGTGTCCCTTCTCTTTGCAGTAGTCACACTGACGCTCATACTTAGCCTTCTTGAAATCTCTCTTCATCTGTTCAGTGAACTTTCCTTGAGTAGATCTGTTCCCCACAGCAAATGCATTACCCTCAGCTTGTTCATTCCTGTTAACATTCATCACATTCATCTCAGACTGCAGTCCTGTAATCCCTTTTTGCCTTTCAATTTGCACTGCCATCTGAAAAACTTTGTTGAGTCCAGGCATAGGATCCATGGACAAAACATTATTCCTGAGTTGCTCATAGGCATCATTAAGTCCCATGAGGAACTGCATGACCTTGGCCTTATTGTCCCTTTCCAAGATCTTCTTCAAAATCGAACAACTGCAGTGGCTGATTCCCTCACAGCTGCACACTGGCAGTGGATCTAAAAGCTGTAATTCATCCCAGATCCGTTTGAGTTTTCCATAATACAGAGACACTGATATATTTTCTTGCCTCAAGTTACCAATATCTCTCCTCAATTGGTAAATGAGTGGATCATTAGATTCGTAAAACCTTTCACGAATCTCATCCCACAACTCTTTAGACGACTGAACATGCATGAAATGTTCCCCAATTTCACTCGTCATTGAGTTGATTAACCAACACATGACCATATAGTCGGCTCTACTCCATCTCTCAAACTCATCACTATCCTCATCAGGTTTTACACATGCACCAGTAATAAAACCTAATTTTACCTTGACACCGAGTGCCATTCTCACTCCCCTACTCCAGCTAGTGAAATTGGTTCCATTGAACAAATTAGATACCAATTGCATACCTGGATGGTCTGAGTTCGAGAGGTAATACGGATTGATGTGTGCATTATTCATTCCTTGAGCGAATTCCCCAAATTGAATCGGATTCGGTGCAAATCCTTGGCCAAATCCTTGATTAGCTCCTCTTCCTGCTCCAGGTCCAGGCGGCGTGACGAAGATTCCTCTTCCTGCTCCGATTCCGCCACCTGTGCTTCCATGTCCAGATCCAGATCCTTGATTCGGAGGAACACCATTGCCTCGTCCAGCCATTGCAGACAGAATCACAAAGCACAGAAGAAACAAAAGGAACGCGAAACACAGCGAAGAACACAGAGAATCGATCTAGATCTCAACGAGATCCACAAGCTCTGATACCATTTTAGAAGTTGAAAATGGAGTTTTTCTTATTGAAAAGCTTAGAACAAAACTGTAACAACTTGAAGATTACAGAAGACCACCACCAAGCTTTATATAGCAAGCATTGGCGCGTCTAACAACCTAGCAACAGCACAAGCTCTGTAACAGAATTTCAAAGGAGGTGAAGTGACCAAAATGCCCTCAAGCTCACCAAGCTAACTCTCTCTACATGATTATATGGAATGTTAATAATTTCTTCCAAGTTTAAATGTGTTCATTTCTTTTTACGGTATTCTATGTCCTTGGAGTATAAGATAAGACACTAAATTAAAAAATATTCCCTACAAAAAAGACAAGTGACCCTAAAAATCTAATTGAAAAAAAGGCTAAACTAATTAAAAGTTTAAAAAAATTTCAAATTTAGGGTCTTATCCTATGCCTTTTTTATTGCTATATTATAGTATGTATCTAAAATTAAAACAGAAAAGATTGGCTCTTGAGTCTTGTTATTTAATCTGATCCGATTCAAATGTAGAGCGATTGATTGAATGTATTAATCAAACTAGATTAAAATAAAAAAAAAGAATATATTCCACATCAAAAATTAAAATTTCACTAATTAAAATAATCCAAAGTATAAATGTGTTTTTGAAAATCACAACAAGCTTCAAAAACTTCTCCATCAACTTCAACCATACCCTCTTTTTTATGTTGTTCTAAAACCAACCCAGTATTATTAATTGCTACTGTAGTACGAATAAACACTTTAGTTTTTGCAGTAGTTTACTACATTAGGATAAACAAACACTTTTCTCTCAGGGACTACAGATTGCAGTTACAACCTTGCAGGGCAGGAGATGAAGATTTCTTCCCACTTACTTTACACCGTTTTATCTCCCTAACCAATAAAAAACATACTCCATGGAACAACCTATGTCATATTATTATTACTCTTGCAGTTTAACTCTAATTTATTTCAATATTCCACACATTGATATGCAGCTGCATGAGGAGTGTAAGTAGACAAATTCAAATCAGTGTTACTTTCTCCTTCTTTCTTATCGAGCTATTCTTCTCCCCCGGCTCTTCCTCTGCTTCCTCAATCTCCTTGCTTCAAAAAATGGGAATGCATCTTCGACCGCGCAGCAGCACTCGCATGTCACCGAACGACGATGCTAGAGTGTACTTGGGCGGGTTGGGATGAACAACATCTTCTGGTTTGCTTTAAAAAAATTGAGGGGCCGGGGGGGCTCGCCTATTTTATTGGGATTTTTTTTTGAATATATATTAGATACAATTTTTTTTAAAAGAATATAGTAGAAAACACATTAAATATATGATTTAAAAAGCTAAAAGAGAAAAAAATTCATAAAATGAAGGCATAAGGATTTGAACTCAATACTTTATCATTCAAATTCACACCTCATACCAACTAAGCTAGACATACTTATTGATTTATTATTTTTTTAACTTCTTTTAACCCTTAAATTATAAAAAATTACACACACACACACACACACACACACACACACACACACACACATATACGTTTTCCCCCGACCTAGGGGGGGCTCGAGCCACCTCATGCCATGCCCCCTCCCTCCGCCCCTGAAGAGACCTCTTCTAGCATGTTTTAGGGTTCATGAAAATTACAACTGTCAAGATCTCTACATATTAGATGGTCCTGTTTGTGATGATCCACAACAACATGTCGTCGTACTTTCTGGAGCTGGTTAACTGAAGGTATGAGAATATTTCAATTCATATGAAGAAAAGTTTGGAAATGTTGGCTTTGGAGAAATTTTTCAAGGGATGAAGAGAAATGAAGGTCCTTTGGTTGAAGTTCTTGTAGCAAAAGTCCAAAAGTGGAGGTATGGATTCAACTTGGGATTAAAAAAAAATGGTTCACTGTCTATCCAAACTTCAAGAAACTATGATGAACGTCTACAAGTCTTCAATGGAGTGAGGTGAAATTTATTTTACAACATATTTAGTATTTACACTATAACAAACATGAGTAAATCTCATCAGGCCAAAGTGATAATTTTCCAACGGTAATTTTTAACCCCTCAATAATATCTGCCACTAGAGGTAAGAGGAGAAGTTGGGTTCATACTGGGCATACAAATATATATGAAATAGAAAGACTAAAAACTCCCATAAACTTAATCGGAGTAGTTTTTCGAAAATCACAACAAGCTTCAAAAACTTCTCCATCAACTTCAACCATACCCTCTTTTTTATGTTGTTCTAAAACCAACCCAGTATTATTAATTGCTACTGTAGTACAAATAAACACTTTAGTTTTTGTAGTAGTTTACTACATTAGGATAAACAAACACTTTTCTCTCAGGGACTACAGATTGCAGTTACAACCTTGCAAGGCAGGAGATGAAGATTTCTTCCCACTTACTTTACACCGTTTTATCTCCCTAACCAATAAAAAACATACTCCATGGAACAACCTATGTCATATTATTATTACTCTTGCAGTTTAACTCTAATTTATTTCAATATTTCACACATTGATATGCAGCTGCATGGGGAGTGTAAGTAGACAAATTCAAATCAGTGTTACTTTCTCCTTCTTTCTTATCGAGTTTTTCTTCTCCCCGGCCCGGCTCTTCCCCTGCTTCCTCAATCTCCTTGCTTCAAAAAATGGAAATGCATCTTTGACCACGTAGCAGCACTCGCATGTCACCGAACGACGATGCTAGAGTGTACTTGGGCGGGTTGGGATGAACAACATCTTCGTACCGTTTGTGAGAGTCACAACATTGTTTCGGCGGACGCAACGGGAGTGATGATGTTAAAAGCTTTAGATGTTGAATTTTGCAAGAAAAATCCCATGAAGATTTCTTGGCGAAACCTATGGAAACACCCTAAACTGAAGAATTCTAGTCCCTCGAGTATGAGAAAGAGTCAGCCCTTCGAGTTGGGTCAGCCCCTCGAGTTGTTTTACAACATGTATTAGGACGATGGAATGAAATTGAAAATCCGACAAAGAATTTATTTGACTTAATTGCTCTTATTCAAGAGGAGGGAGTGGAGAGCGAGGAAGATTACCCACACAACGTGGTTGAGGTACGTAAATCATATTTACAATCTCTCGGTAAATTCTTATGTGTATATATAATTTTATTTATTGATTGATTAATAGGGTAAAAATATTATTTTAAGAGTGATGCAAATTATGAAAACGATACATGCTTCCTCCCGAATGGTAACATGATGAAATTCAATAAAGAGGTGGAAGAGAGCTAACGAAGAGACCTTTTCTGGTTTGCTTTAAGATACATAAAAATTACGATCTTCAACCTCTCTACATGCTGAAGGGTCACATTTGTGTTGATCCAAAACAACATGCCGTCGTACTATATGGAGTTGGTTTGTCCTTGTTTTGTGGGGAACTAAAGCGGAAGGTATGAGAATATTTCAATTCATATTGGGAAAATTTTGGAGATGTTGGCTTTGGAGAAGTTGTTCAAGGGACAAGGTGAAATGAAAGTCTTTTGGCGGAAGTTCTTGTAGCAAAAGTAGTAAGGAATTCCAACAAGATACATCACTCAATTCGGAGTAATCTATTTTTAAATTATGTATTGTTTCAATAGTGGATATCATATATTATTATTTCTCTTGCAGTTTAACTCTAATTTATTCAAGGTATTATTTGGAAAGTAATGTCAACTTCATAGGAAATAGTATATGTAAAGTGGTTTTTTTTTTATCTTGTATCCTGCAGACTTATGTTGTGCATATATGGACTTATGAGGACACAAATGAGCATAATGATAGTGAAGTATGAAAAAGAGTTAGCCCCCTTGACTTGTTTTACAACATGTATTAGGAAGATGGAATGAAATTGAAAATCCAACAAAGACCTTATTTGACTTAATTGCTCTTATTCAAGAGAAGGGGGTGGTGAGCGAGGAAGATTACCCACACAGTGTGGTTGAGGTACGTAAATCATATTCACAATCTCTCGGTAAATTCTTATACTTATATATAATTTTATTTATTGATTGATTGATAGGGTAAAAAATATTATTTTAAGAGTGGTGAAAATTATGAAAACGATATTTCATTCCATCCGAATTATAACGTGATTGAATTCAATAAAGAGGTGGAAGAAGAGCTAAAGAAGAGACATCTTCTAGCATGCTTTAAGGTGAATAAAAATTACGATCTTCAACCTCTAGCTCTTGTGCTGATCCAGAACAACACGCCGCCGTACTATCTAGAGTTGGTTAAGTATGGGAATATTTCAATTCATATGGAGAAGATTTTAGGGATGTTGGCTTTGGAGAAGTTGTTCAAGAGACGAGAAGAAATGAAGGTCATTTAGCAGAAGTTCTTGTAGCGAAAGTAGTAAGAAATTCCAACAACACACATCACTCAATTCGGAGTAACCACTTTTTAAATTACATATTGTGTCAACCATCAATGTCATATTATTATTACTCATGCAGTTTCACTCTAATTTATTCAAGGCATTATTCGGAAGTTGCAATCACTTTTTGTTAAACGCGCTTGCATGTAGTCAAAGTAATGTCAACTTTTTAGAAAATAGTATATGTAATAGTGGTTTTTTTCTTTAATCCTACAGACTTATGTTTTGCATATGCTACTTATGGACTTATGAGGACACAAATGAACATAATGACAGTGAAGTATGAGAAAGAGCTAGCCACTCGAATTGCTTTACAACATGTATAGGACGATTGAATGAAATTCGATAAAGACCTTATTTAACTTGATTGCTCTTATTCCAGAGGAGGGAGTGGTGACCAAGGAAGATTACCCACACAACGTGGTTGAGGTACGTAAATAATATTCACAATCTCTCGGTAAATTCTTATGCATATAATAAATTTATTTATTTATTTATAGGGTAAAAATATTATTTGGTGAAAGTTATGAAAACAATACCTGCTTCCTCCCGAATGGAAACATGATGAAATTCAATAAAGAGGTGGAAAAAGAGCTAAAGAAGAGATCTTTTCTGGTTTGCTTTAAAGTACATAAAAAATTATGATTTTTAACCTATCTACATACCGAAGGGTCCCATTTGTGCTGATCCAGAACAACACGCTGTCGTACTATTTGGAACTGGTTTGTCCTTATTTTGTGGGGAAGATATGGGAATATTTCAATTCTTATGGAGAAGATTTTAATGATGTTGGCTTTGGAGAAGTTGTTAAAGGGACGAGAATAAATGAAGGACCTTTGTCGGAAGTTCTTGTAGCGAAAATGGTATTCCAACTAGACAAATCACTCAATTCGGAGTAATCTCAATTCAGGGTAATCACTCAATCCAGTCTGGATCATATGTTTGGGTTGGTTTTGGATCGCGGGCTATGAAATTTATCTAACTTCTTATTATATATTATTAGATTTTTATTTCTCCCTCCGTTTGGAAATATAAGTCCTTTACTATTCACACACGCTTTCTTAGGATGATAAAAACTATATAAAATATCAATTTGTTTATTAATTTTTTTTAATAATCTTGTACTTATTAGTAAGAAGTATGTGAATCTGAATAAGATCAATTCCAAATGCTAATGCACATTTTGTTTATGAAATAGATGTCAAACTCAAATTTGATGGAGATTAGTGATGAAAGTCAAAGGATACTCGAAGAAGAGATTGGGAAGATATGGGAATATTTGTCCTTAATTTGTGGGGAAGATATGAGAATGTTTCAATTCCTATGGAGAAGATTTTAAGGATGTTGGCTTTGGAGAAGTTGTTCAAGGGACGAGGATAAATGAAGGACCTTTGTCGGAAGTTCTTGTAGCGAAAATGGTATTACAACTAGACAAATCACTCAATTCGGAGTAATCTCAATTCAGGGTAATCACTCAATCCAGTCTGAATCATATCTTTGGGCTGGTTTTGGATCGCGGGCTTTGGAATTTATCTAACTTCTTATTATTATTAGTTTTTTATTACTCCCTCCGTTTGGAAATATAAGTCCTTTACTATTCACGCATGCTTTCTTAGGATGATAAAAACTATATAAAATATCAATTTGTTTATTAATTTTTATAAATAATCTTATACTTATTAGTAAGAAGTATGTGAATTGCTATTGCACATTTTGTTTATGAAATAGATGTCAAACTCAAATTTGATGGAGATTAGTGATGAAAGTCAAAGGATACTCGAAGAAGAGGTTGAAAAGGCCCCTACAGATAAGACAACGACTTCTGCTGCCTCCGCTTCAATTGTAAGTGTTTCTGGACCCGTAGAAAAGAGGGTGAGATCAAAATATTGGGGTCATTTTGACACAATTATTGATGATGATGCACATGTTGAATGCAAATATTGTGGGAAAATCATTCAGGCATCGAAGAAAAAGGGAACAAGTGGCTTGAAAAATCACTTACATAGATGTAAAAAGTATCCCCCTAATTTATCGGCTAAGAAGCAAAAGATGACTGATTTTGAAAGATCACCCACTGAAGTTGCATGGCATTTTGATCAAGAAGCTGCTAGAAAAGGATGTGCTAGAATGCTTATTTTGGATGAGTTACCATTCTCACATGGAGAGCGTGAAGGATTTTGTGATTTTTGCAAGCTATTACAGCCTGAGTTTGTTCCCCCTTCTCGTAGAACTGTGACTTGAGACTGTTATGACCTTTATGTAGATGAAGTGAAAAAAATGAAGAGCTTTCTCTGTAATTTATCTTCTAGGGTCTCTCTCACAACTGATACTTGGACTTCTAGACAAAATTTGAGTTATATGTGTCTTACTGTGCACTTTATTGACGATGATTGGAACTTACGTAAGAGAATACTTAATTTTTGTCCTATTTCGGGTCATTCGAGTGAGCTTATTGGCAAGGCTATTGAGAAGTGTTTGATTGAATGGGGTATCAAAAAGGTCATGACTATTACCGTTGATAATGCTAGCTCTAATGATTTGGCCATTCGGTATTTGCAAAGAAGATTGAACCATTGGGGTGGTAGTGTGTTGGATAGTAAATATTTACATATGAGATGTGGTGCTCATATCTTGAACTTAGTTGTGAAAGATGGTTTGAAAGACCTTGATCTATCCATTTTGAGAATTCGTGTTGCAGTCAGACATGTGAGATCTTCTCCTGCTAGGCTTAAAAAATTTAAATGTTGTGGAGAAGAGGAGAAAATAGAATGCAAAAGTCTTGTTTGTCTGGATGTTGAAACTAGGTGGAATTCTACTTACCTTATGCTTGAGACTGCTATCAAGTTTAGGAAGGCATTCGATAATTTACAATCTAAAGGTGGTGCTTTTGTTAAGGAATTTGAAAAGATTGGTGATCCGCCTTCTGATGAAGATTGGAATAAAGTTGGATGTTTATTGCCATTTTTGAGAACTCTTTATGAATCCACGTTGAAGTTTTCAGGAAGTAACTATGTGACAGGGAATACTTATGTGCCTCAGTTGTGTGGAATTGGAGATATGATTTCCACTTTGTGTGAGAGTGAGGATGTAGGCATGAAGGGTATGGCAAAACAAATGAAGGCCAAGTTGGACAAATATTGGGGAAATTTTGAGAATGTGAATGTCCTCATATTTGTTGCCTTTGTTCTTGACCCAAGGCATAATCTGGAGTATGTTACATTTGTGGTCGAGAATTTTTATGGTGAAGAAAATGGAAAAGTGTTGATGTCAAAAATTAAAAATACGTTGCGATCTTTGTTTGATGAATATAGTGCCTGTCTAAAGAAGCCAATGGGAGATCCTAATCAACTCAGCAGTAGTAGCCTATCACATAGCTCTTTGAGTGATCCGGTTGCAGGGGTGGATTATCAGCTACGCTTGAAGCTCAAATACAAAATGAAAATGGGGACATTGGATACTATTGAAAGGAAAACAGAGTTGGATAAGTACTTGAACGAAGAATGTGAAAATGATGATGATGGTTTTGATATATTGCAATGGTGGAAGAATAATCAGAATAGATACCCTGTTCTTTCAATGATTGCTCGAGATGTGCTGGCAATACCGGTGTCTACAGTTGCTTCTGAGTCTGCTTTTAGCACTGGGGGGCGTGTGCTTGATTCTTTCTGCACATCTTTGACGCCACGTATGGTGGAAGCCTTAGTTTGTTGCCAAGATTGGAAGCGCACTTCTATGGCTCATATTGCAGTTGAAGAGAATATACTTGAGCTAGAGGAGTTGGAAAAATGTTAGTTTATTATTTTGTACAATTCTAATTAATGAATTTGAAAAATTGAAATGCTATCTCTAATTTATTTATTTATATGGTAGGTATGAATGACTGGATTTTGGAGCAACCTTTGGTTGAGATTGATGAGTGAGTTTTGCTGAAAATATGTAAGTTCTCTATTCATTGTTAATTTTGCTTCTAGCTGGTCATCACTGAATCTCTTCGTTTTGCCTTTTGCTTACAAACTGTGTTCTGCCTTTTGGAAGATCTTTCATTTTTGTGTCATGTGTTGTTGCTGTCTACTGGAGGTTTGCTTATAGTTGTCTTCGTTCTGCTGCCTACTGGAGGCTATCATGTGTGTTGTTGCTGTCTAAATTGTTCTTATGCTGATTAATGAAGACCCCGAATTGAAGAATTTGTTTCTGTTTATTTTCTGGTAGATTCTTATATCCTCACTGTCTCTTGAACTGATTAATGCTGCATGCATCCCCTATCATGGAGTATTAAGTTACTTCTTCTTATTTTTCTTTTCTCTTTTCGTAAGATTTTTATATCTTATTTATTTTTTCTTTCAGATAAATTTTCACCTTTGTTACCTCATCATTCTCTTTTTCTTATTTATGTATACCCATCGAATAGTTTCCACCAATAATAATATTATTAGTTAAACAAAATAAACATAAAAATAAATAAAGCATCAATTTTGCACATGGCATGGGTACGTCAAGACACTCCACACCAAGGTAACCCCTGTCCTCCCTTTACCTTAAGATTTTGCCTACAACTAAGGTTGCCTTATAGTTACCTTAAGGTAATGAAAACTCTGGTTTGTGTTTGTGCTCTCATGGTGATATATTAAAGTTGCCTACCAAAAGAAATGGATTTTTCGCATCGTAACCCTATGATTAGATTTGAAGAATAAAGTCAGTCAAAAGAAAAATTAATAAAATCAAACTATTATGTACTTTTTTTTTTACAGTAGGCAAGAAGTAGATCGACAAAGCGATCTTGAAGCCATCAAAAGATGGCTTGTAAGACCCTACGCAGAGGGTCGCCAGTCAAAAGAAAAAAAAAAGATCTAAGATTACAAGTATACATTAATTTAAATCTAAAATTTATTTAGAATTGGACATGCGGCTTAGACGGCTTGGTCATGCGGCTTAGACGGCTTGCATGCAATCTATTGCAATTGTTAGATTGGCTTAGTCGGCTGCGAATTTGGCACCGAAGCGGACATGGGCTAGCGTTAACAACTTCTTTTGGTTTATGGGAGCCAGAAGGAGGTAGTTGGTGGTGAGATTGGTGGTGATTGATTGAGAATTGGATTTTTAATGGGAGAGAGGTGAAGTCTGATGGCGGATCAGTTTGTGGGTTAAAAATTTGGGCTGGATTTGTAACAAAATTAAGGGAAAGGTTAGGGTTAAGATTGGTTTGTAGAGGGTTATGATTTGTGGTTTGGTTTTTTTGTTCTTTGGAAGCAGCCCTCGGAGAGAGAGGCCGATTTTAGAAAAGTGTCTTGAATGTACAGTTTTGGAGGAAGGGTAAACAGATTGAAGATGTGGGGAGAAGGAGTGAGAAAGCCACCAGACACCAGCGAACGGTGAAGTCGGAGAGGAGGAGGATGGAAGAGCAGCCGGCGGAGCCGACAACCAGGAGGCCGAGGGAGGACCCGCCCCGAAGACCTGCGAACCCAGATGACTAGATCGGGATCCGCAACAAAGGGCGAGGGTCCTGATCACCATAGAGCCCACCAGGGAAGGTCGACGGAGGAGGCCCAACCGCGGTGGCGTTGGCGGCGGCGGCAAACTGCAAAGAAAAACAATTAAAATTTAAGGGTTTGGTTGATTTGGGTTGTGTTGAGAGGTGATGCTGGAGGAGTTGTGGGTGTGTGGGTCGAGGCCGGCCCGAAGCCAGCCGGAGGTGTAGGAGTTGTTCATATGGTGGTGGCGACAGCCGTGGCAACTAGGGTTGAAGTGGGGGCTGGTTAAGTTTTAGGGTTAGGATTTGGGGTTTGGGGTTTGAGATACAATACGGAGTGTCGTTTCTTCTTCTTCCAAACTATTATGTACTTAATTGAGTTTTTTATACTTCGATTTTTCTGTAATTCTAATAAACTTTATGTCTCTTGCTAATATTTCTGTAATTCCAATTTTAATCGTTCCAATTTTTTAATAAATGACCTATAAAAATCTTACTTTGCTATATAGAATGTAATTGTAATAAGCTTACTTTATGTTTCTCACTATCAATATAAAATGTAAACATAAAAACTTTACTTGGTCTCTTCGGAGACATCTGATAAAAAAAAAAAACTTTACTTGACTACCATGTTTCATGCTAATATTTTTGAAAATTTTATTTATAAGATAAAATTTTAATTAGACTTTTTTTTATCTCATTCTATAATTCGACTTTAAATTGTGCATATATAAATATATAATTTGTGATAAAATTTTAAATTGTGTATATATATAAATATAGAAACTAAAACACTAAGAAAAAGTATAATTTTTTGTTGTCATCGAGCAATCATTTTTAAAATCTTGGTATTGTATACTCCTAAAATGCTAATTTTACTATGGAAAAATATTTATCTTTAATTGGCATTAAATGAGCAAAAAAAGCTTCTTTTACTAGATTCGTGTGGTAAATAATGATTTTTAAAATTTAGCCGAATACCCTAGGGGTTTGAAATATTTTACCTCATGCCCAAAACTTGTGTTTTGATTGAAATTTTGACTTTGGACTTTTGTAAGGGTAAATATTGTAATATTGATAAATTATATGGAGGTTTTAAACAAATAAACAAAAAGTTTCGAAAGTCACATTCAGCCAAGGCAAAGATTGTTTTTTTAGAACAAGTTAAAAATGCTTAGTGCTGAGGCTACCAAAATCCGTCTGGTTACTTAGTGCTGAGGCTACCAAAATCCAGGTGCTATCGATTGTTGGGATGGACGACATTTTGATTGCATAACATATATGGTTATTAAGTAGTTTCAAAAGATCGAGTGGGCCGCTCAACAAATCCTAGTACGTACGTTGAGCTATTGAGAGATGCCGGTGGGGAAACTATGCGAAAGGATGCAGCCTTCAAGTACTGGAGGGTAACAAGGCTGCATTTATTTATCCGGTAAAGTGCAGCCTCTTCAATCATTTAATTTGTTGCACGTACGGGTATTCTTTCACCTGTACGGCTTATTTTACAAAAGTCATGTATAGGCCGGCCGTTAGCAAGTGCAGTATATATCCACCAAATATTTGGCCTGTGAATTTCTACCATTTAGGTGAGACTCGAGAGTCCATATGTTCTGCATCAGGTTCGAACTGGTACGTGTGTGTTGGATTGGGTTTTCGGGGCTGGATTGGGTCTCACTAACTCTAATTGTAAGCAAACATTTCTCGGCTGAAGCAAATCTATCGTAATCCATATCAAAGCAATATGCCCCAAACAGCCAAACTTATTTTTGTAAATTACAAGTTGCAACTTTAATACAGCAGTTGTTTAAATGCATCCATTGGACAATGCGGACAAACAGTATGCTCCAATCGAAATCGAGGTATATGATTACGTTAGGGAAAAACGCGGGTAGCTAACACTTCGATCACATGTGACTCGGATGGATCAGGCTCAACTTACAAATGACAACTTGTATTATATATTATATATGTACACAAGTACACCTCTCACAAATATAAGACTCACGTATGCCACTCGACTCAAGAGAATAACCTCACTCTTTGGTGGATCCCACACTCGTGTGATCGAGACGCCCTCATGCTCAATCGATCACACCTATTGACCAACCCATACACTAGGAGTCACACTCACTAGTATGTGATCGAGACGCCCTCGTGCTCGATCGATCACATACTAGGCTACACAACACCTCGATCATATGCTCACACTCATTTGGAGGAGCACTCATCTCACCCTCAGATTGATATTTAGAAGTACCAAAAGAGGACAAGGCGACAATCCTGAATAAAGCAATTTCTATCAAATTTCAGATCCAAGAGTGACATTTATACAGAATGATTCCACTTATCTAGAAGTTGGATTAATATAATCACAATACGCGATTGTTCATTCTCATAAACACTCGATCTACAGTTGATTGTTCATTTAATGTTTTCTGTTTTAGATTTCTCATACATCTTGTAATTAATTGTGCATTACATATAGTTGAGAGATCAGTAAAAATAAGAGAGCTTCATTGGATATATCATAAGTGTTATACTAGGAGTATCGATATACTCAAACGTATTTACTCTACGTTGTAACTGGGTTGTTATTTTACTAGGATATTAATTGACTAGATAGTAGCGGGTACGCTATGTGTTGATTAGAAGAAGGAAAAGTTCTTTTAGGTTGTATCTAGGACTATAAGAAAAGTGAAATAATAGTGTGTTAAATCCTACAGGTTGGACAACCCTAGGCGGAGATGTAGGCTGATTAAGAACCAAACTTCATAACAATATCGTGTCTTCAAATTGCTTTACATTCTGCATTTTACATTTACAATTGAATACATCAAACTGAATAACAGTTTTCTGTGATGCAGTTCAACACCTTGAGATCGTATCTGCGAAAATTTACCATACTCTATTCATCTCTCCCCTCTGGAATATTTCGATCCTTTTTCTATGATTCTATCTCCTACTCTCTTGTTCACCAATCTTATGTTTGTAAATTGCAAGTTGGTAATTGGTAAGACGGACACCTAGCCGATTAGGCCAGGAGGCCAAATGGGCCAAGAAATGTAATGGGCTAAGGCCCAAGTGTGTAGACGGAGAGGTATATGTGCTGGTTGATGTACAATGACAGAATTCGGAATCCTAAACTGAATTTCTCTTCTTCTTTATCTCCTCTTTCCCTCTTCCTACCTAACCAATCTCTCTCTCTCTCTCTCTCTCTCTCTCTATCTCTCTCTCTCTCCTCACAACGTATTAATCGAAATCAAGTTGGGTTTTAATTTTAATTCAGTCTTGGCCTCAATTGCTTATGGTGCTTCCTTTCGATAAAATAATATTAGTACAAATAAGACTTTTAAGCACATCTAGTAATTTTTTGGGGGGTAAGCTATTAGCAACGATTCTTCAATTGCTTTTTTGATTTCCGATCTCAATGGCCTCAAATTCAAATTACATGAACTGAATTCAAACACTCTGAATACATAAAATTCTCTTAATTGCAAGTACAGAAGTTTTGCTGATCCCAAAATCAATCCTATTTTTTTCCGTAAAAGAAGACAAAAACACAAATCAATTTGCATTGGGGAATCAGTTGGTCTTCCTACAGTTGGTCCTGATCTGACCACTGGAGCCGGTGAGTGGGCTCAGATTCCCCATCTTGATCATCGCATTCGCAAAGTCCCTGAAGAACACAGGAGCGCTTGCTCCGTACACTCTAACTTGGGCGTCGGTGGATTGACCTCCGAAGAGCTGCTGATCCGAGTGCAGCAGCCCTTTCTGTGCTACCAGGTTCTTGTAGTAAGCGGTGTCGAACGACGTTGGGCTCGTCGTGTCGAGCGGGGAGAGGTTGTCGTCTCCCCCTGAGGCCGGGCAATTCGCTTGGAGGGAGCTGGCAAATGCCGAGTTTATGGTGGTTTCGTTGTAGATCCTGCTTCTGAACGTCGTGCACCTCGCTTGCCCTATCGTGTGCGCTCCGGACAGAACCACCATTTCGTTGGTGGTGAAGCCTTTGTTGGAGAAGGCGGATATGAGGCCGCTGAGGTTCAAACTCGGGGCTGGGATGTTGGAGTTCGCTGCGCTCAAGCTGGCTGTCGTCGAGTCTCGTCTCCCTAGGGTCACCGGCCAATTGGGCCCTCCTAGCTGTAAATTCGTCGCAAAAATATAATGTCAGCAAATCCTAGCTGTAAATTCGTGGCAAAATATAATGTCAGCAAGACGTAATGTCACAAAAACATGGATGGATTTATGAAAAGGATTATGACTTACAGCGACAACGGAGTCACGCGAAGCGACGGTTAGAATGTCAGCACATGAAACAATGCCTGGACATTGGCTCTCTAGCTGAGTCTTTATGGTGTCGATCACGTCGAATCCTCTTAGAGAATTAGCGTTAGGGAACGCGGTTTTCTCTCCAGTGAAGCTCGACGTGTCGTCTAGTAAAACCGAAGCGTCACATCCCTGAAAATCAATAAGAAATCAATAATACAAGCAGATATTGATCATTAAAGAAGAACTATCTTGAGTGATTGAATAGTTACATTGATGAAGCAGTCGTGGAAATGGAGGCGGAGCAAGGAGGCTCCCATCCGAGCCTCCTTGGCAACGGCGGCTTTGACAGCGGATTGGATGATGGAGAGAGCCGAAGGGCATGATGTCGCGTAGAAGGTGGTATTGAGTTGCGCAGATGCAGCTCCTAGGAGCAACAAAACAATGGAGATTTGAAGCTCGAAAGCCATGGATTTCGATGTGGAATCCTCAATTGGGATGTATGGGCTAGTGAGCTTGTGAGATGGATGAAACAGCACTGGAGAATGGCATGTATTTATACATGCCACTTAACCCACAAAGGCCTTCTTTTGTTGAACCGTTCATACTGCAAATATTAATAAATTATTAATTAATTGTTAATTATTTCGGTTTTTGCGTTTATTTTGTTTGTTTTTGTTGCTATGCATTATTGTTGTGTGTTTGGGATGGATCCAAAATGGTAAACGCGGTTGAATCGTGGTCAACTTTTTTATTAAACCGTGGAGGTGAGAGTGTGAACTATATGAAATATAACATATTTGTCTATATAGCTGCAATCATCTCTGAAGTTTCCTAAGTTTTTTCGCTCCTAATCAAGCTGATATATATCTGGCATTTATCGGTTGCAATGTGAATTAAGGGTATGGATGAACGAAATGATTAAATTGTTGGGTCGGGTTTGGGTAATATATATCTATTTGGGTTTAATCAATGTTGGGTCGCAGGGTAGAGCCAGGAAAAATTTGAGGGGGGCGGCTCAACTATATTTTTGGGATTTTTTTTAAAGATATATATAAGATATAATTTTTGTTATAAAGAATATAGTAGAAAATACACTAAATTTATAATTTAAATAGCTATTTTAAGTTTAAAAAACTAAAAGGAGGAAACAATCCATAAAGTGAAACTATAAGGATTCGAATTCATCATTCTATTCTCCAACATATACCAACTAAGCTAAGCAAACTCATTGATTCATTACTTTTTTAAACTATTTTTAACCCTTAAATTATCAAAAATTACAAAAAAAATACATATTTTTTTATATTTTTTACGTTTTTCCCCAACCCAAGGGGGCCCGAGCCACCTCATGCCCCCCTCCCTCCGCGCCTATTGGGTCGGTTCAATGGCGAAAATATTTTGTATTCAGATTAGATTGGTTAAATTCGGATCAAAATGGATTTCAGGTTGCCGGATTTGGTCGAGTGAAATCGGGTCACATTTAATTTTATTATAAAATAATAATTATTTTTTATTTATCTTAATTGTTAACTATAGTATTAAATTTCATTTATTTAATTATATTAGATTTTATTATATGTAATTTATAAACTAAGGATGATAACGGTTATAGAGATGATCGAGTGAGTCGGGTCAATGACGGGTTGAGTTGATCTGTGTTTGGGTTATTTCGGACATCAAGTCAAAATATATAAGTCGGGTTCGTGTTTCACAAAATCCTAGCGAGTCGAATTAGGTCGTGGATTTGGGTGTTTTTGTTTCTCGTGTTGGATCTTATCAACTCATTAAATGTTATGATTTTAACTTGTTAAATCTTGGTGTCAAATTTTCTGTTTTTGAAACCACCGTTTTATAACGTAAAATAATATTAGTACAAATATGACTTTTAAGCACGTGTTTCGTGATCCCCTGCGTTGCCTCTACCAACTGTCAGAAGATTTGGTGCACATTGTTCCAGTTCCAACATCGTCCGGCTTTGCTTATAATATTGGCCTTCGTTCTCTAGATTTTTGCGGTGTATTTGTCTTTGTAACCATTCTGGAATGGCTCACCGGAAAGAACTTGTGTGTAGTACCCATAGGTCTCCGGTTCGAATCCCGGAATGACCGCTCTTTATTTACCTATTCAAGGTGTATTTGTCTTTGTTGATTTGTCCTGTATTTTTCGGTTATTTTCATAATGGTTTATCCGTTGTCGATCTATCGGCCTCTCGACCCACCAGGAATGTCCGGTGCGTCGAATCCTTTCCGGTTAAAAAAAAAAAGCACATGTTTCGTGATGGAAAGTAAGGGCAACATGGTTTCCAACAAGGTCGGACATCTATGTCAACATATCCAAAAAATCATTCGTCTGTTTTCTATATATAGAGAAGTTATATTGTACTGTACGTGTACACATAAATTATTTATTTGTTTTCTCATGATTATTCGCATGTTAATGCATGTTTATTTATTTGAACAAAAAATGTAAAACGTATAAATTTCATTATAACGACTAATAACCTAATAGCAAGGACGGAACTAGCTAGGGGCGGGGTAGGGTCCGCTCAAGCCCACACCATTTAAAAAAAATAAAATAATAGGTAAACAAAATTAAGTGAAATTAATTAAATTTATTTATTAATTAATTAAATTAAGAGTTTTGTTAATGAAAATGATGTGTATATATATGAGAAAAATTTAGCCTATTTAGCATATCCAAATTTTAATTTCTAGTTCCATATCTGCCTAATAGCATTGAATAATTTCATTTCAACAAATAGTTAATCACTCAGTACGATCGAATAATCACATGTTACTTTTAATCTCATCGATCTGTTAATCTTATTAATTCAATAACCCTGATTTATTAACTAGATATAAGAACTATTTACATATAATCTATTATCAAAAAGATTTAAGTTCCTTCGTTATATAACAAGAAGGTGCCCACTTGCATATTCTTAGAGTAGTTGGTTGCTATCCATTAAGTGGAACATATTGTCATGAAAATAAAATAAAGTCACCATACACCATAAATTTCAACATTTCCTAATTGTGTAGAATATTTGTCAACTTTATTGTTTTGTTTTGTTGCAAGTAGACTAACCAATATTAAGTTGTTGACTCGCTTCCTATTATAGTATTACTACTTTTTTAAGTGGAAGAAACGATTTATCCAACACTACACTTGTAATTTTCCACATTTATTATCTTCTCTCTTTTATGGGCAAAGAAATTCAATCATCGCCCACGAAATAAGAAAATTTGTTGTTTTCAACTCCATTATAGGTATTCTAGATCTCTAGGAGTTTCACTTATAGTAGTTTGTTTTTCAATATATGCTTGGTTACTTTTTGTTAAGTTGTATGTTTTGCTTCAATGGTTACCAAGTTTGATAGGCTCTAGACTTTTGATGTCTTTCAATTTGTTAACGTGCGCGTTCCCTATATACACTGTAAATTAACGTCCAATTCGACGTTGTAACAATGTTCAATCCAACGTTGTAACAACGTTCAATCCAACGTTGTTCATTTTGTGCTGATTTCACTTATCGTATGTATTATAACAACGTTTAATTAGACGTTGTTACAACGTCAAATGGAACGTTGCTAATACGGGTCAGATCGGGCCTAATATAATTAATGCTACAACGTCGAATCCTTTTGGACGTTGTGTGTGTGTGTTTTTTTGTGAGTGTGGGTGGGTGGGTGGGTGTGAAATTTTTTTTTTTTACCCTAGCAACGTGTCGGATCCGACGTTGTTAGCCCGGTTCGGCCCGATCCGATCCTTCACTTCACATATTACAACGTTAGATTCGACGTTGTAATATAATTAATGCTACAACGTCGAATCCGACATTGATTAGCATCTCTAATCCACAGATTTGCGGTGTATATAAGGACACCCTTAATGTGCCTTGAATCATCATTGACCGGCGACGCATCGGGGGATCCAGGGGACGGAGCCCCCAAGTGGTGGTCTCGCTGCCCATGAACGTTGTCTATTTAGGGATTCATGAGTCTCTTCATATACTCATTAAACGCTGACCTTGTAACCCTAATCTGTTTTGCTTCCTCTAACACAAATTTGGTTCCCTTCCCATTGACGTAGGTAACGCATTGTTGCCAAGCCACGTAAATCTTTGTGTTTTTCTTCGCTATTATCATTCTCGTTATAACACAATTGTTATAAAATATTTGAAAATCGTGTCTTTTTCCTACGCATAAAAACTAAATAAACGGGCTTTTCAGACAAATTTTTAATCTATAGCGCGCATCTTTATAACTCCGAGCACGTAACCCAACCGGTGAGAACCATGTATCAGGTAAATCGACTTGCGCCGACTGGCTAGACAGACCCAATGGTATAAAGTAAGGTGAACCTTGATTATTTCACCAAGAGAAATGACGTAGAGAGAGATCGAATCCGAAACCTCTCATTAACCTCACTCACTCATTACCATTGAGCCACCCATCAACAATCATAGTATAATCATAATATGACTTTAATACTAATAACTAACATGAATTAGACACGAGGTAGAAAATGTATAGCTTCAAAAGAAAAGGTATAGTGAAGAAAAGGAGGGAAGATCACAAATTTACAAAAACGTTGATTAGAGAAAATAAAATAAGAAAAAAAGAGTCACTTTACCTTTTGGTGTTAACGAAAAAGAGTCAGTTTAAGTCCAATTTAGTGGGTGTGATTTAAGTCATGAGTTCATGCCCTACCATGTATTTTTAATTATTTCATGGACACTTTTATTTCGTTTTCACACTTCTTTCATGCATGCGCTACACTACGTTCATCGTTGATTAATTACTCATTTCGGCTGGCTATTCAATCATGAAAACTTAACAACTTTGAGGGACCATTTTACGGAGTACTCTTTTAGACTATCTCTAATAGTTTTTTTCTTTTAGAATTTTGAAAAATATAAAAAGACTACAGTAAAAAATAAAAAAGAATAAAATATCGACTTAGAGATGGGGATATCTTAGCCCCCTAACAGGAGCGAGCATCATCGGCGACGTCCCCAACGTTGGCGCCAGCATCGTCGACGTCAACATCATCGGCGTCTCCGACATTGGCGTCAGCATCAGCATCGTCGATGTCCCCAGCATCGGCGTCAGTATCGTCAACGTCCCCGATGTTGGCGTCAGCATCGTCGACATCTCTGATGTCGACGTCAGCATTGTTGGTGTCATTGTTAGCAACTTTTCTGGTATCCGATGTACATATTGGTGGACAAAATCCTAATAATTAAAGACGGAAATTTGGTGGATTTTTTTGCTAGTATGTACATATTTTTTGAGTGTCGGTACATGAATATTCAACAAACACTCAATATATCTCATTGATAAACAATCTTTAACATGATAGTTCTTTCGCGAGATTTCACCAAGAACCTAGCGTTCCTTGGAAGAAACGTCTCCAAAAAAACACATAGAGTTACTATTGATTTTGGAAAATTGATGATTGTTGAATCAATAAGCTCAGATTTAGGAGAGGAAGAGAGAAGAGAGGGAACTGTTCTATTTGATCCACAAAAGTTGTAAACTCCAATTGACTTACTTTCGGTCTTATTACAGCAAGGGTATTTATAGAGCTAATTGGTTGTATGCAGCCTTACATGAGTTAAGGTGAGCTAGCACCACTAAACCACTCTAACACTCCCCTCAAGTGAGGAGTTTTGACTAGAAAACAAGTTACAAACTCCTAACTTGCCTAAGATTTTCTTGTATTGCTCAGATGAGACAATCTTGGTAAAGATGTCTGCAGGCTGCTCTTTAGTTGGTATGTAACCCAACTCGATTTCTTTGCTTAGCACCTTGTTCCTCACAAGATGGCAATCCCCTTCAATGTGCTTCGTTCTTTCGTGAAACACAGGATTATGAGCTATGTGTATAGCAGATTTATTGTCGTAGAAGAGCCTCAGAGGCTTGGTTTGATCAACCTGCAAATCCTTGAGCAGCTTTAGAAGCCAAGTGATCTCACTGCTTACAGTAGCCATAGCTCTGTATTCAGACTCAGCAGACGACATAGCAACATAGCTTTGCTTCTTAGTTCGCCAGGATATTAGGGAACCTCCTAGCATGATACAGAAACCAGTTAGAGACTTCCTAGTCATGGGGCAACTTTGCCAGTCAGCATCACAATAGGCACTCAGTTGCAGTTGTGACTTGTTTGATAGAAGCAAGCCTTGTCCAGGAGCAGGCTTTATGTACCTCAACACATGTTTAGCACCCTTCCAATGCTCATCATTGGGTTGGTGCATAAACTGACTTAGAACTTGTACAGCATAACAGATGTCAGGCCTTGTAATGGTAAGATATATCAGCTTGCCTACAAGTCTTCTATAGGACACAACATCCACATTTAGCCTGTCTCCATCCATTTGCAGCTTTACTTTAGGATCCAGAGGTGTAGCCACAGGTTTTGCATCCTCCATACATGTCTCTTTTAGAAGTTCCACTGCATACTTTCTTTGGTTGATCAGCAGACCATCATCTAGTCTATCAACTTTAATTCCTAGAAAGTACCTCATCTCTCCAAGATCTTTTATCTTGAATTTCTCACTTAGATACTCTTTCAGATTTGCAATTTCAGTGACACTATCTCCTGTGATGATCATGTCATCAACATAGACTAAGAGCACAGTGTAGGAGACCTGTGTGGCCTTAAAGAATAAAGAATAATCTGATTCTGACTGCTCAAACCCAACTTCCCTCATGACCTGAGAAAATCTTGAGAACCACTATCTAGGTGCTTGCTTGAGTCCATACAAGGACTTGTTGAGTTTACACACAACTTGAGACACTTTGTCCTCACTCATACACTCCCCCTGAGGACAAGAGTGGGACTTAAGAATGGAGTAGGCAGGAGGAAGCTCCATGAACACATCTTCCTCAAGACTGCCATTTAAGAAAGCATTAGTGACATCCATTTGAGAAATGAACCATCCCCTCACAGAAGCCACAACAAGGACTGTCATGACAGTGATGAGTTTGGCAACAGGAGCAAAAGTCTCACTGTAATCTATGCCTTCCAATTGGGAGAAACCTCTAGCCACAAGCCTGGCCTTGTGCCTGTCCAGAGTTCCATCAGCAAGAAACTTCAATCTAAACAGCCACTTACAGCTCACAACTAAAGGAGCAGATGACTTAGGTACAAGAGTCTAGGTGTTGTTGGCTTCCAAGGCATTGAGTTCAAATAGCATGGCCTTTACCCACTCTGTCATACTCAATGCTTCATTCAAAGTAGTGGGTTCTTTCAAGTGAGCCACATTAAGAATGAAGTGTTTATAAGATGAAGAGCATAAGCTGTAAGACAAGGTGGATGAAATGGGGTAAGGTGAGGATGACTTACAAGGAGGTGCAATTGCCTTGGTAATATCAGTGGAAGAAGTGCATACATAGTCCTTGAGCCATCCTGGAGGCTGAGCATTTCTTGAAGACCTTCGAGGAGGTGGTGAAGGAGAAACAGGAGGGACAAACTGAGGTTCATCAAAGGAGGAAGGAACAGGAGATGGGGAATACTCAGAATGAGATTCATTTGGAGAAGGGGGATTCAGAGGTGGAGGTGAGGGTGTGTGATCAACCTCCACATGTATGAAGTCATCCACAAAGGGAGAGGAGACCTCATTTTGAGTAGCTGGCTGAGAAGGTGGAGGATGAAGAATGTCCTCATTGCTAGCAAAAGGGAAGACAGTTTCCACAAAAGTAACATCACGAGTGATCTCACACTTGTGAGTGGAGAGATTATAAACTTTGTATCCTTTGAACCCAAAAGGATATCCAAGAAAAACACAAGGTGATGACCTTGAGTCAAATTTTCCTCTAGAGGATTTTGCAGTGGAAACAAAACACAGAGAGCCAAAGTCCTTCATTTTGGTGTAATCAAGAGGCTGTTTAAACAACAGTTCATAAGGTGTTTTGTGGTGAAGTAAGGGAGAGGGTAATCGATTTATAATGTAGGTGGCAGTAAGGATACAGTCACCCCAAAATTTGAGAGGGAGAGATGCTTGAAATCTTAGAGCTCTAGCAGTCTCTAAGATATACCTGTGTTTTCTCTCAACCCAACCATTTTGTTGAGGAGTGGCCTTGCAAGAACTCTCATGAATGATCCCTTTGGATTGAAGAAAAGAGATCAAGTCAGAGTTAAAAAACTCAGTGCCTTGATCACTTCTGAGAGTCTTGACAATGGCAGAGAATTGAGTCTCAACCATAGTCATGAAATGTTTGAGAACTGAAGGTGTCTCAGACTTGTGTTTTAGCAAAAAAGCCCACACCCCTCTTCTGTAGTCATCTACAATAGTTAGAAAGTATTTTTGTCCATTATAAGTCTGAGTGTCAAAAGGACCTCATAGATCACAATGAATCAGAGAAAACACAACATTGGCATGAGAGTCACTTGAGTGAAAACTGTTTCTAGTCTGTCTAGCAAGAGGACATATAGAACATGTAAATTCCTTTTTAAATTTGTTTATGCTTGAAGAAATGACAGGAACATGTAACAGTTTATCAAAGGGAGCACGCCTAAGTCTAAGATGCCAGATAGCATTCATATCAGAGTTAGCAACAGAAGGTAAAAACATAGGTAACTTTGGTTTTTCTGAACAGTAAAAGGCATTTTTTAGAGTATTGTGTGGTGTAAACTGAAGGTAAGTAGTATCTTCAAGAAGAGTAGCTTCTAGATCAGCATGTGGTAATATGTAGTACAATCCTCCCAACTCTTTACCAACAGTAATCACTTTCCTCCTTGCATGGTCCTGAATAATGCATTTGTCAGAATAGAAGAAGACAAAGCAATTTAGATCATGAATAAGACGACTAATGGAAAGTAAATTGAAGTGAAATTTGCTAACAAACAAAACATTTGTCAGTGTGAGAGAGGGAGAGAGTTGAACTTCTCCAGCAAATGAGACACTGCAAGTGGTTTCATCAGGCAAATGGACAGATAAAGGTTTGATAAGAAGAGTAATATGCTGAAGAAAAGACCTATCACATGTCATGTGATCTGTGGCTCCACTATCAATTATCCACAACTTTGAGAACATTGATGTATTACAGCAGTGAGAAATACCTACAAGATTGACCTCAGTGCCACGATCCTTCTTCTGATCTATGAGCTTCATGATAGTCTGAAGTAGTTGCTGATTGTCAGGTGACAGAGACTGCACTTGAGCTGAATTGTTCTCTGTTAGAACATTTGAAGTCAGATTCTGAGCAGCAACACTATTGGCTCTGTACTTCTTGTTAAGAGCTTCCTTGTTTCTTCCCTTAGACTCAGATCCACTGCCAAACCGACGCAATTGAGGCTTTTCTTTGCTTTTAAAATGCCAATCAGGATAGCCAAATACCTCCCAACACCTATTAGTCTTATGATTCCCATTGCAATGTTCACACCTATCCTTCCTAGGTTTAGACTCAGATCGATTTTCAGATCTATTAGCATTTAATGCAGTAGAATCAACAGATGGTGTAGATACCTTAATTCCTGTTTCATCTTGAAGAAGTAGAGAATGAGCAGTGCTAGCTGTAGGCAGAGGAGTGTTGATCAAGATCTGACGACGAGCAGCTGCATATGACTCGTTCAATCCCATCAGAAACTTCATAAGTTTCTCCTCTTGATCACGAGCTTCCAGCTGAGAGTTGAGATCACACTCACACTTTCCACAGTGGCATCTAAGTGGAGGAACCAGACCAGATAGGCGTTGCCAGTGACCTTTGAGCCTCGTAAAATACTCAGTCATAGCAGAAGCACCTTGAGCACAGTCCTGAACCTCCTTCTTCAATTGAAAAACCAAAGGTCCATTGCGCTGGCCATAACTTTCCTCCAGATCCAGCCACATTTCTCGTGTTGTGTCAAATTCATCTAGAGTAGAGTAGATCTCCTTAGATACAGTATTTAGAATCCATGAGCATACCATATCGTTGCATCTATTCCACATAAGAGTGTTTTCAAGAGTTTCAATCAGAGATCCTATGACGAGTCCCAATTTGTTCTTGACTGACAGTGCTTTGCTCATGGCTTTCTTCCAGCGACGAAAGTTGTCTCCTGATAGCTGCATTGTGGTCAGAACCATGCCTGAGTTCTCAGAAGGATGTATGAACAATGGATTGTTCAGATCTGTAGCTGAGATGAAATCAGCTCGTCGTCTTCCTCCATTATCAGGTGGAGTGCGCTCTTCATTTGCCGCCATTGTATATAGAGAATTCGATTAGCGAGAGACAATCAAATAGCAGCACAATGACCTCGAGCTACTGATTCAATCACCAAAGCTCTGATACCATGATGATTGTTGAATCAATAAGCTCAGATTTATGAGAGGAAGAGAGAAGAGAGGGAACTGTTCTAT
The DNA here is from genome assembly GCA_963922045.1 of Persicaria maculosa. Lineage (NCBI taxonomy): Eukaryota > Viridiplantae > Streptophyta > Magnoliopsida > Caryophyllales > Polygonaceae > Persicaria > Persicaria maculosa. Next base: position 9,764,018 of record OY998256.1, on the reverse strand, counting down.
TTGATCCACAAAAGCTGTGAACTCCAATTGACTTACTTTCGGTCTTATTACAACAAGGGTATTTATAGAGCTAATTGGCTGTATGCGGCCTTACATGAGTTAAGGTGAGCTAGCACCACTAAACCACTCTAACATAAATAGAGAGCAACCATTTGGAAGGAAAAACGAAAAAGTCCTGATACTACCCTGAGATTCTTTCCGGCTCAACCATCCCGACATGGGTGCTCGCGTTCACTTGGTAGACTATACGATTTACTAGAAATCAACATCTATTTAGACAAGTACATATCCCGCAATCGTGCGTGACTAAAGAGATTGTCTTGACTCTTTGATAAGAATAATTGGGAAAAAATGACTTAAATGAGTATGACACCCCATCGACCTCTGTTTGTCTACAAAACATAATAAGCAAAAAGTAATAAAATGTTGAAAACCCCACGTGGACACGTTTAAATTAAATTTCGATGGATTAATCAGTGCAAACTCTGAAAGTACAATTAGAATAGTAATACGTGATTGGGAAGGACGACCTATCTACATTGGATGCAATAAACTTGAACATCAAACGACCCTTAAAGCAGAGGCCCTCACCTTAAAGCAAGGTGTACTGCAATTGTTACACCTCCATATCAACAAAGTTATAATAGAAAGAGATTCCCTAATTGTAATGAATCATTTGGGATACAATATGGCTTGTCCTCGAGAAGTTGAACTATATTATCCGACATAAAAATATTGTTGTCAACTGTGAAAGAAGTATTCTTCTTTTACCTACCCCGTAATGACAATAGAGTAACTGATAAAGTTATCCACCTTAGCCACTCTGTGGTGGGTATTGACATTTACAACAATTCTGGTTTCCTTAACTTCAAGAATAACATCGGGTAGATTGTGCTCCCGAATCTTTTCCTAATAAAAAAATAAAAAAAATTGGAAGCTAGTATTTGTTGAGCACGCCATGAATTCATTCCCAAAACAAGTAACAAAACGTTAATGTTAAGAAATGGCCTAAGCTAGAGACGCCATGAAATGGGCGGCCTTGTATGTTAGCCTGACATCTGACATTGGACCACTGACATTCTTCGCACAACCTCGCCATTCTCCTAATTCCATCCAAAACGTTAATATTGACCACAATATTGTTAAAATTTCTGCACGATTTAAAAATAGAAAAATGATTTCGATTCTTTTTTGGTAAATACTTAACCTTTGATAAAAATTTAGAAAGGTCTATAATTATATTTAAGTTATATGATTAATAGATTACCAAAATTTTCAAAAATTCAAAAAAAAAATTTATAAACATTTTAAAACAAAATTGGGATAATAATTCTAGGCTATATTTATTTAATTTTTTAAAATAAATAATATGATTCCTAAAATGTAATTAGCCTTTAAATTCATATTTTAAATATATTTATAATCAAATTTAGGTTTAAAAATATTAAAATATAATATATTTAATGATAATTTAATGAAAATAGATAAAGGGTTGTGATTTGTAAATAAAAACCATTTAAAGGGTGGTTTTATGTAATTTTGAATGTAAATGGCTGATTAAGTGAAAAACTCTGTATTTAAGGGGTGATTTTCGGTGAATTTTCCTTTCAAAAAACTCATCGAGGTGTGGGATCTTACACATACCTTTTTACCGATCCAATTTAAAATCTCGATTTTAACAACATTGGTAAGCAAAATACTAAGAGGCATTAGGATGTGCTTACTTCATTTGGTACAATTTGCAACGTCTCTAATCAACAAACTCTCCGAACAAATTCATTTCTATTAATATAAATTTCATACATGAAAAATGATTGAAATTGCAATACATAAATCAATTCAACCTCGATCATCAGCTTTGCCGATCACATAATTTAAGCTCTTATTCCTATCCCAAAATCAATCCTTCAAAAGCAATTTGCGAAAGTTAGTTGGTCTTCCTACAGTTGGTCCTGATCTGACCATTGGTGCCAGAAAGGGGGCTCAGATTCCCCATCTTGATCATCGCATTCGCAAAGTCCCTGAAGAACACAGGTGCACTCGCTCCGTACACTCTTACTTGGGCGTCGGTAGATTGACCTCCGAAGAGCTGCTGATCGGAGTGCAGGAGACCCTTTTGTCCAACCAGGTTCCTGTAGTAAGCGGTGTCGAACGAGGTTGGGCTGGTCGTGTCGAGCGGGGAGAGGTTGTTGTCTCCCCCTGAGGCCGGGCAATTCGCTTTGAGGGAGTTGGAAAATGCAGAGTTTATGTTGGTTTCGTTGTAGATCCTTCTTCTGAACGTCGTGCACCTCGCTTGCCCTATCGTGTGCGCTCCGGACAGGACCACCATTTCCTTGGTGGTGAAGCCTTTGTTGGAGAAGGCGGAGATGAGGCCGCTGAGGTTCAAACTCGGGGCTGGGATGTTGGTGTTCGCAGCGCTCAAGCTGGCTGTCGTCGAGTCTCTTCTCCCTAGGGTCACCGGCCAATTGGGCCCTCCTAGCTGTAAATTTGTCAGCAAAATATAATGTCAGCAAAAACATAATAATGTCACAAAAACAAGGATGGATTTATGAAAGGGATTATAACTTACAGCAACAACAGAGTCACGAGAAGCGACAGTAAGAATGTCAGCACATGAGACAATGCCTGGACATTTGCTCTCTAGCTGGGTCTTTATGGTGTCAATTACGTCGAATCCTCTTAGAGAATTCGCGTTAGGGAACGCGGTTTTCTCCCCAGTGAAGTTCGACGTGTCGTCTAGTAAAACCGAAGCATCACATCCCTGAAAATCAATAAGAAAATTAATAATGCAATTGAGTAGATGGTGATTAAAGAAGAGCCAGGTATTTGATTGAATAGTTACATTGACGAAGCAGTCGTGGAAATGGAGGCGGAGCAAGGAGGCTCCCATCCGAGCCTCCTTAGCAACCGCGGCTTTGACAGCAGATTGGATGATGGAGAGAGCCGAAGGGCATGATTTCGCGTAGAAGGTGGTGGTGAGTTGGGCAGATGCAGCTCCTAGGAGCAGCAAAACAATGGAGATTTGGAGCTTGAAAGCCATGGATTTCGATGTCGAATCCATCAATTGGGATTTCTTTAGGCGATGAAGGAGGGTTTTGTAAGTGAGGGTGTGGGATGGATTGAAATAACACTGGAGAATGGCATGTATTTATACAAGCCACTGAACCCACAAAGGTCTTCTTTTGTTGAACCGTTCATACTGTACATATATTAATTACTATTGTCAATTTTTTCGGTTGGAATTTTTTTAAAAACAAAATTGGGTTGGCATAAAATTGTATACGCGGTTGGATCGTGGTCAACTATGTGATTAATTAAACTACGGGAGGGAATATTCAAGTGAGAGTGTGAACTATATGAAATAAAATGTAGTTCTCCACGAATTAAGGTGATCTACATACATTTCATATCATCAAGTTATTAATTCATTCATGCAAATACGTAATTGATTACAAGCGTTGTCAAGTAAGATCAATAGGATTCTTATCCTAAAACTAATTAATCAAAGGTGAAATAAGCAAATGTAATAACCTTATATATATATATATATATATATATATATATATATATATATATATAATAGAATTATTTCTGTATCCACGTCGTACACTTTGTTAGAGATGTTAATGAGACCAAAGTGTCTCACATCGAAAAGTTGAACATATCAAGCCCTATTATATGAGTTGGTGAGTTACTACTTCTATTGACAATTGGTTTTACAATGGAACTTCACTCGGCTTGTGTGCTAGGCTGCACACGACCCCTAGTCATCGGACTTTGATAACTTTGTACAATCTTTTTCTTTTTTCAATACTATAATGTGTTTGATATTAAAGAACGTATAAAAATGTTTGTAAGTAAACCTTAAACCTCACTACCACTATACTTTATTTATATTTTTTCATTTATTTTTTTAATTTAAATAAATTTTGATATTAATATCTATTCAAATAATTAATTTCTTTCAATATTTGATAATTTTTATATCAATTTAAAGATGATAATGAAAGTAGAAGAATTCAATTTATATCTACATTTATTTTTTAAATTTTAATAATTTTGTATTTGAACACATTTTACAATTCTAAAATAATCAAGCAATATTTGAAAAACATTTAGTAAAATAAATTCAACTAAATCATATTATCATAAGCTTATCAGGAAGGTTAAATTGGAAGTAAAATTATTTTCTTGAGTACACTCGGTTGTTAAAATTTAATCCTAAAATTGAAAGTAGTAATTTGATATAATGATTAATTTTTAAGGAGTTATGTTGATTTTACATATAATAGATAAATTGATAAAATTGTTAATAATTAATTGAAGTAAAAGATTTATTTTTAGATATAATAGATAAAATTTTATTTATTTTGTTACTACTGAAATTTATTAATTTGATTACAAGATTGATTTTATGTGGGTCATATTAAGAATTGATTTTTTTGGCGGAGTTATGCATTGAATTTATTTATATTGATTAAGTAGAGTTAGACAAAATTTTGGTAAAATCGTATCTTAAATATATATATATATATATTATTATATTATATTAATTAATAGGAAAAATCTTCATTTAGTTAAAAATAATATGATTAAAGGAAAATAGCCGATGATTTTTTTTTATTATGTACTAGTCTTATTACCCGCGATCTTCGCGGTTGTTTTTATATGACTTTTATGATTTATGTACAAATTGTGTAAGATTATAAAAATTGTATAAAGTATTATTTTTTGACTTTTTAATTTCCTATTTATTATCAATTTATTATTGGTGATAATTTATTTGAACGACTGACTTTAATCGCTAAACTATTATAAAATACATACTTTCTCTTATATATATACACATACACTTTAATATCACATACATCTATAAAATTAAATTATTGCTATAGAAAAATAAAGTTATATTCAATGGTTGATTATATATATATATATATATATATATATATATATATATATATATATATATATAGAGAGAGAGAGAGAGAGAGAGAGAGAGAGAGAGAGAGGATAGATCTTATGTGAGCATGGCTTATAATGTAATTTGTGAGCAATTTCTGACCATTGGATGAGGGAAAATAAACGGTTAAGATTAGATCAAAATTTAAAAGAATTAATGATTAATTGCAATGGGCCCCACCATAAATACACCTTCAATCCCACTTAATGGTGCGTGTGATACAATTGTTCAATTTGAACCCCCGTTTAAACCTAGCCGCTCATCATATCGCAAAGCAACTCATCCCACGCATCGCCGCTCTTGTCTAGACATCCCCTCGCCTTATTGCCCTCTTTTTTAATGTTGCATCGCCGCTCCTACGCCTCCCGATTGAAGAACCAACAAATTCCGGCGCTCATTCGCTCTACCTTTCGATGATTCTTTTAGTAAGTTAGTCTTAATCCCGTCCATCTTCGTATCGCGTGTTTTCATTGTTCGTTCTCATATCCGACGTATCCTCTTCATGAATAATTGATGCTTTAAGGGTTCATGGGTTTCAATATTGATGGGTATGAATTTATTTTTCTCAAATTATGATTAACTAGGTTTTTGGGTTTGTAAAAACCAAACCTAGATGAGTTGATTTGATTTTTTTTTTTCCTATTCCCAATCAAGAACGGGATTTTCAGATTTTGGGATACATTGAGCAATATCTTAATTTTAGGGATATATTGCTGATTCATTATTAATTGGGAGATATCTATCTCAACTGATTTGAAATCTCAATTAGGAGAGTTTCATAAGTAATTACTAAATGATTTGAAATATCAATTGATCGAGATCTGCTAAATATTATTGTCTATTGTGCATATGTGCTATATGCTACATATTGATGTTGGAATTGCAGGTGTCACCGGCATTTGATAAATCAACCACAAGATTGTGTTGTTGACAGTGGAGTTTGTAAACAAAAAAAATTGTAATTTATAGATTATTCATATGTATATGTGATAGTATTCGTATCTACATGGCGTTTTTTTGGGGTTGTTTATGTATAGGTGAATAAATGAATATTATTCATTTGTAATTTTGATTTATTCGTTGTATGACTGATTTTATTCATAAGTACATATGATATTATTCGTCTCAATAGTGACAAATTGTTAATAATAAATTTGAATAAATGTCAAATTATGTACGAATAATCTTGGAATTGCCTAAGAATAAATATGAGGTTATATATGAATATTTGTTTATATACGAATAATCCCGTGGTTCTCTATGAATAATGTCGCGGAGAGTGAAAGTCACTCTCTTTAGAAGGAGAGTAAACAAGAATTTGATGTGGGTCCCATCATAATTAATTTAAATTTGATTTAAATTTTAAATCAATCTCCTCCATCCATTCTCTATTAATCAGTGGCTAGGATTTGCTCACATTTTACATGATAAGACTTGTTCACACAGGAGCCAACCTCCTTTATATATATATAGGGAGTGGTTCCCTTGTGCACACCCCTTAGAGTGTATCTTGTGCACAAATTTTGACCATTGATCTAAAGGAATTGATGGCTCTGATTAAATGTGGTTTTTTAATTTTTTTGTTTTAAAATTAATGGGACCCGGTTGAAATTTCAACTTACCTTCTCCATCCATGCGCGTGTAGTGCATTTGAAGTGGGGCCACTCTAACAACTCAAACCCACGTTCTACACTTCTACCAACTTCCAGCTTTTTTCCTGGTTTGATTTTTTTTAAATAAATAACTTTATGGGTTTGTGAAAAAATCGGTGGGACCTACCTGATTTCGTTTTAAAATTTTGACAATTCCACTGAATAATGTTTTGTCTTCTACCGAATAATATTATATTATCTTTTTCCATCTAGTTCAAATCAAAATTTAACAATTCCACTGAATAATTTGTCACATGCTACGTTTTGTATTCTACCGAATAATATTATGTTATTTTTTTCCATCTAGTTCAAATCAAAATTTAACAATTTCACTGAATAATTTGTCACATGCTACTAGATAATATTTTGTTTTCCGTTCATCAATTTAAAATAAAAGAAACCTTAAATCTCTAGACCAAAAAAAAAAAAAAACCTTAAATCCCTAAACAATATTTACGATTTACATGAATAATGTTTCGTAGTTCATCGAATAATGTTTCACATTTCACCGAAACCTCAAATCCAAAAACAGTTCTTACAATTTATACGAATAATGATTCATATTTCACCGAATAATGTTTGACATTTCACCGAATAATGTTTAGTTGGATAGATACAGTCGTGCGATGAAGGTTTTTATGTTGTTTGTCAAACCGAAAACGACCTATACTAATGAATAATGAATCAGAGATTTCACCGTTGATCAAACTCAATTAGAATAGGAATTAGAAATCGCAGGTTAATGATTCATTAATGATTCATACCAAACTCAATTAGAAATCGGAGATTTCAAAACTGAAAGTCAGATTAGAATAGGAATTAGAAACATCAAAGACCATTCACCCTACCCATGGCAGATCCGATCGCCACCGTACAATCGGAAGCAGCTAACCAGTGGATCAGTGTCGCCTCTCCCAATCGCCACCGTCGCTCCGCCCAAATCGCCTAGGAGGTCCGCCCAGCAACAAGAGCGGCTACATCGCTGCCTGCCTCCGCTCAGCGTCGTCGAATTCACCGTCGCTTCCACTAAACTCTGCATCATCGGCAGCGGCCCAGCAGATGAAGAAGGCGCCGACGTCGCCAGTCGCCACCCGGATTTGAGAACCGCCATCGCCGATCTCCCGGATCTGAGGCTCTTCGGCTCCACCGGAATTGGGGCTCCACGAAGATGAAGAAGGCGCCGATGTCACCACCACCACGATGCCACCGCCCAGCAACTCAGTTCTTCTTTGTCCTCCTCTCAGCCCCCTCCATTCGCACCCACACACCACCGCACCTATTCTCTGGCGCCGACAGCACCCATTCCGGCCACCACCCACCCAGCAGCGCCGGATCCACGCCCTTGAGCCGACATCAACAGCCCACCGAGCCCCCGCAGCCCCTTTTCGCTTCTCTTTGCAGATTCGAAAGAAACCGCCCCTAGCACCGCCGGATCTGAGAAGAGGGAAGGGGCGCCGAGTACCGACGTCGCCATCACTCCGCTGCCACCGCGCTACCACCGCCCAGCAACTCGAATCTTCGTACACCGCCTTCAACTCGCCTTTGGGGCTCCAGTGCTCCACGAAGATGAAGAAAAATTTGCTAGGGTTTTTATTTGATTCATTTTACACGCGCTACATCCATTTGATTTTGAGTTTGGGCTTCTTTTTCATTTTTTTTTTAAAAACCACCCAATTGACGTGGCATCATCCTAGCCTTCTATTTCCTTCAGATCAACGGTCCACAGTCGTGCACAAAGTACACCCTAAAGGGTGTGCACAAGTTACCTATTCCCTATATATATATATAGTATGGATCTTTTGTTCACAATCCTTACGGTGTACCTTGTACACAATTATAGACCTTTGATTGAAGTAGAATGGATAGATAGGATTGAGACACGTGGCTCGGAAATAAATAAAAAATTAAAATGAAAAGTAATACACATCGCTTGACTGGCGCGTGTGTTTTGTGGAAAGAAACCTAAATCCCTATCTTCATCCGATTGAACATTTGAACCGAAGCCCCGAGTCTCATTCTTCTTTCATCCACTAGCGACGATCGGACTCCAATCGGACTGTGCAACCGGAGCGGATGAGCCGATTCAACAGAAGCCCCAAGTCGCCTCATTCTTCTTCCATCGGGGGAGGCGATACAGTGCAGCCGGAGATCCGAATCGGACTCCAATGGATGGATGCCTCTGGCTTGACGGCGGCGAAAGGCGATGGACGATGACGGACTGGTTCCAAGGGGAGAAGGGTGCGATTGAAGCCTGCCCAGAGGCGGCTTGACGGCTGCGATTATGGGTGATTATTGAAGGCGTCGGCGAAGGGAGATGGACGAAGAATACCCAGAGGCGGCGTGACGGCGGCGGCCCGCGCCTTACCTGCTATATCTCCTTCAATTTGCCTCAAATCCGATGATTCAGTCGATGTTTGATTAGGTATTTCTGGTAATTGGAAATATACCTGCTATCTCTCCTTCAATCCGATTATTCAGTCAAAGTTTGATTTGGAATACTGGCTTGACGGCGGCGTCCCACGGCTTACTTGCTATCTCTCCTTCAATTCGATTCCGGTTAAGTGCGGTATACATCTATTTAGGTTTAGGTTTTGATTTCACTTTGTCCGACGATAACCTAGTTGCGATTTCACTAAGTTTAGGTGGTCGTGATTTCACTAGGTTTAGGTTTCAGGTAATTGGAATTGGTGATTGTGCTGATTTATCGAATTTCGTTATCAATCGAAGTTTGCATATTTGAATCTTATTTGGAATTCATGTCGACTCATTTGAATACAAGTATTATTCGGTGAGTTTCTAAAGATTATTCATCCCAATTGTCAATTTTTTTAAGGAAAATTTGAGATGTTAATTTTATTCGCTACACTATTCGGTGGAATACAAGCTTTTTTTAATCGCAATTGATACATTTGGGTGAAATATGAAGCATTATTCGGTGAAATTGTAAGTATTATTCTTCGGTGGAATGCAAGCTTTTTTGAATCGCAAATGATACGTTTGGGTGAAGTATGAAGCATTATTCGGTGAAATGGTAAGTATTATTCTTTGGTGGAATGCAAGTTTTTTTGAATCGCAATTGATACGTTTGGGTGAAATATGAAGCATTATTCGGTGAAATTGTAAGTATTATTCGGTGAAATATAAAGTATTATTCGTATAAATTGTTTAGGGATTTGAGGATTCTTTTATCTAAAATTGATAAGCAAAAAAAATTATTTGGTAGTATGTGATAAATTATTCAGTGTAATTGACAAATTATTCGATGGAATTGATAACTTTTGAATTTATAAATTTTGGTAAATTATTTGGTAATATGTGCCGAATTATTCAGCGAAATGTGAAAATTATTCAGCAGAATTGAAATTTTTTAAAAATAACGAAACTGGGCCCATTTACTTTGAAAAAAAATCGATAAAAAAATCTTAACGTTGAAAAAAAAAGAAGAAAAAGGCAATAAAATTTGAATGTTGAAAAAAAAAAAAAAACCATAATGTTATTGGGTCCCACCATTATATTTCCAAAAAAAGCAAGGGGTGGGACTCACGCACATTGTTGGGTGAGTGAATGTGTTTTGGCACGTGGGCCCCGCTTTTTTAATAGCAAAATAAATTAAAAATCTCTTTTAATCACGACCTTTCATTCATTTCAATCAATGATCAAGATTTGTGTACAAGGTACACTCTAAGGGTTGTGAACACCAGAACCACACCCTATATATATATATATAGGGAAGCTTTAAAATGTAAATCCTCCTTAACGTGTAAAATACGCTTAACGTGTAAAATTTTGTAAAATAAACACCCGCGTCCACAATTTTAAAAACAACGCCTGCGCTCACACCAAGCACCAGTTCACCACGTTTGCTCTCGGCCTCCCGCACCCACACCCGCGTCGAGCCACCTCCGGCCACCAGCGACCAGCCGCCCTCGAGCCCACCCCGGTGCGCAACCCCCGAGCCCTGGCTTGGCCTGGTTCGAGCCCATAGGCGCCCACCCTGACCATTCGAAGCCTCACGTTGCATCTTCTCTCGTCGGCCTCCCACGCCACCCACGAGCCACCTCCGGCCACAAGCCCCCACCTGCTCGAACCCCCTCCCTCAGGCGCACCCCCCGAGACCAGAACCCCCATGGTTCGAGCCCAGCCGAGCTCACACCGAGCCCATCTCCCCCATAAGTGTTGTTCGACATTTTTGGCTCGGAATACCTTCGAAATCCCGATTTTGCTCCTTGTTTCAACTCGAATTTGGTATGATTTATAACCCTAAACTTGTTTATTACAATTATTTAGATTGTTTGAATGATTTAGGTTGAGATTAAAAATCTAGGGTTTGATTTAGGAGCGGAATTTGGGCCTTTTTGCCAAAAGCCAAATTGATTGAAATTGATGATATGGTTGTGTTGTTGGGTTGATTTTGAGTTAATTTCATGTTCATATCATTGTCAAATTGTTTATAGATCATTAGCTAATTGAATTTTAGAATTTTATAGTGCGATATGCTTTAGAATTTGGGGTTTTTTTCCAAAAACCAAATTGACTGAAATTGATGATATGGTTGTGTTGGTGGGTTGATTTAGAGCTAATGTCATGTTTATAGGATTGTCAAATTGTTTATGGATCATGATCTAATTGGATTTTAGAATTGTTTTACGATATATTTTAGAATTTGGGTTTTTTTTGCCAACATCCAAATTCATGGAAATTAATGATATGGTTGTGTTGTTGGGTTGAATTGGAGCTAATTTCATGTTCATAGCATTGTCAGATTGTTTGTGAATCATGAGCTAATTGGATTTTAGAATTTTATTGCGATATGCTTTAGGTTGATTATGTTATTCTATTTTTGCATGAAAATCATAATTTAGCCTATTAGCTCAATTGGTAGAGCAATGTGCATTTGCACAAAGATGTGGGTTCAAATCCCACATAGGTTACATAATAGACAAGAGCGCAACAATCGCAAATTGTTAATCATGCACATTATAATCTTAGTTATGCACTTTTTAACCTTAATTATGCACATTTTAATCTTCTGTATGCACTTTAATTTTAAAAGCTTATGAGTCAAAAATCGATTTCAAACTCACATCTATCAACCTAAATTATCCGAGAGGTGAACCCAAACTCTCAAAAGTAAAAAAAAATAAAATTAAAACATCGATTTCAAAAGCACATCTTTTGTCTTATTAATGCACATTATGATCTTAAATTTGCACAATTGTATTCTAAATATGCACAATTCTATCTTACTTTTGCACAATTGTATCTTATTTTTGCACAATTGTAGTTTAAATTTGCACAATTGTATCACACTTTTGCACACTTGTATTCTAAATTTGCACAATAGACAAGAGCGCAACAATCGCAAATTGTTAATCATGCATATTATAATCTTAGTTATGCACTTTTTAACCTTAATTATGCACATTTTAATCTTATTTATGCACTTTAATTTTAAAAGTTTATGCGTAAAAAAATCGATTTCAAACTCACATCTATCAACCTAAATTATGCTAGAGGTGAACTCAAACTCAACCTAAGTTTTTTAAGATGATTTCTTGGTGAGCTTCAACACACCAGCAACAGTTGCATTGCAAAAGAAGCATCTCTCACAGTTGAGCAGGTGCCTAGGGATGCATCCAAAGCAAGACTTGTGAAGGCAAGGCACCAGCTGAGCGTCTGCCTCCTACGCATATGAGATACAACAGGTAGTGGAGGTAAAAGTGAGACCAAATATGCAAAACACACAACATGCTCAAACAGCTCATTAGAGTTTCATGTGCCATAAAATTACACTGGTTCATAATTAAGATATAGCTTGCTGAAATTTAAAACAACATATATGCGAAAAAGAGTAGACTTGAAGTTATACTGTAATTTTGTCCAAGACCATAACTGTGGTTTTGGAAAAAAAAAAAAGGACCCTTTTTTAGGTAATCATGAACAATGATAATTATTTCAAAACCCTTTTTTTTCCCTTAGCATTTAGCATATATTGCAAAGGTAGCTGCTGATATATAAATCCAAGGGTTGGCAAAGGCAAAAATCAAAGGATATATATGGCGTGAGATGGGCAAAAAGTAAATTTGATATAGCCCCACAGAGGTTTGAAGCAAAAAGTTGGAAATTCATTTGTGCATCCGTTATATTTTGTCTAAATCAATGGGTCAAGCTGGCCTACAGATTTTACAGATGTTGGTTCAATTGTTCTTGGTTCACTCATCTTTACTGTTTTACTATAGTCTTACAAAGACCAGATGACAGTAAAAAACGTAAATACTACAAATTAAGTAGCACAGCTTGCCATGTATATTTATTTTTGGTCGGCAGCTTGCCATGTATATTTATTGATCTTAAATAAGTGTAATCATGTACAACTGAACTATATGGGTTGATTGTATTCTCTGCACATATTCTTTAATGTTCTAAACACTTGCAATAATATTTAAAATGAAGGATCTTACCTCAAGGCATGACTCTAGTACCACCAGCTATACCTGCAACTGTATGCACAACAAGACATCCATAGAGGTTGGGCTTGACCTACAAATAAACCTCAAGAGCATCAGTAGAGCCCTCTTTAAATACTTGAAAGAGATATACTAGCAAATAGTTTAGCCATAGGAAAACATGGTATATAATGTGGATGATAAGAAGGTTTAACTGGAAGACAAGAATAACTAAAAACAAAGCATTGCAGTTTTTTTTCATCAACTGTAATTCCCTTTGCATTCTTGCTGCACACCCCCTTGTCCTTTGTCTCTTTTTCTTGTGCAACAGAACAGCTCACGTCCTTACCACACAACTTAATATCCGACTCCAGTAGCTGCAGCAGATCCGCAATTAGCTTTGCCATGTACACCAATTTCTATTGCAGCCAAACCTTCATCTTGTGCACTCAAACCACCAACTAGTACGTCATTCTTTGTCCTTTAAATCTGATCAATAGCAGCGTCAATATAGAGAGATTTTTTTTGCTTCTAGGCTAAAACAACCCAAGGACCAAAAAAAAAAACTAAACAAATTGATATTGATTGATGTAAGCGAATCGCACCAGAGCCCACCACATAGGATTTCCACGCCTCTGTTTTAGTATTATATATTGATATTGATTGATATTGATTGATGATGATTGATTGAATCAAGCACGGATGCAAAGGTGGACTGGTTCTGCTCCAACCTGCCCAATTTGTTTATAAAGTAAAAAATAGGTTTAAAAAAAATTAACAAAATTATATATTTATTTATTAGGATAAGAGTTTTGTTAATGCATGAAAAGAATGTGTATAATAGATTAAATTTATCATATTTTAGACGGTGCTTGTTTTTCTTTCATCTCTCAACATTAATCATGGCTCGAGGTTCCTATTGCTTTTTTATGTTGACGGTTGTTCGATATTTTTTTTAAAAAAAATAAAATAAAAATAGAACTTGATTCAAGGCTCCCTTGCTTAATTTGTCAACCAGAAGGCGCCCATTTGCACGCGCGTTCTAGAGTAACAAGACTAACAACTAACAAGTAGCTAGCAACTGAGTGGACACCGTGTCAACGTAGATAAATAAAGGGTGTTGTTAGATACACCACAAATCACAAGGTTAAAATTACACGTCCTTGCCTTGTGTCTAATTAATATTTTAAAAAAAAAATTAACCCCTTTTAATCATGCACGTCCTTAAGGACGTGCATGATTTGGGGTGTATATAGCCGGACCGTAAATAAAATAGGAATATGTATAAAGTTTTTCAATTAATCACTTGTTAAATTTAAAATGATAGTAAGTGCCCTTGCTAATTAAAAACCGTAGGGCATATAGGGCGATTCTGGTGGTCTACCCCTGGTGGCCGTCGAATCGTTCTCTCCCTCTCTCCGGCGTAGGGCTGTGGCAGCTAGGGTTTCCCGTCGACACCATGCGACGTTCACCGAGGCTGGCGGGGCTGGCTGCGGGTTTGATTAGGTCTCGGATTAATTCAACAACGGGCGTGTATGGCGAGAATAGCGGATGTTCATCTGACAGAAGAGGAGCGGGTAGAGGTGGTAGGGCTGGATGATGTGTAGGGGAAGGAGTCGGGATTGCTGAAATCCACGCTGGTGGGGTCTCTGCTAACGGCAAGGCCTTTCAATGTGGCGGCGCTCTAGACGGTGATGAAAGGAGCATGGAGGGCGAAGAAAGGTTTTGTTTTTCGAGAAATAAGCCATAACTGTTTTGTGTTTCAATTCAATGATGCTGCAGATAAAGAAAAGGTGCTGAGAGGGGGACCATGGTCATTTGACCGATCTCTCCTGGTCTTGAAGGAACCGGGGGAGGAGCAACCTTCAAAGATCAAGTTCGATCAAAGCCCGTTTTGGATCAGGTTGTATGATCTGCCGCTAGGGGCTAGAACGATGGAGACGGCTAGGAGGATGGGTGCGATAGTAGGGGAGCTGCAGGAAGTTGATGAGGAAAGTATGAAAGTTTGTGGGAAGTTTCTCCGAATAAGAGTGGTCATCGACATTCAAAAGCCACTTCGGAGAGGAATCATGGTCACGTTGGGGGACAGGAAGATGTGGATTGAAATAAAGTACGAGCGGCTACATAATTTTTGTTATGGGTGTGGGAGGTTAGGGCATGGAGAGGCGGATTGTGAGGAGGAGGATGCAAAGGACTTTTCAAACGAATATGGAGATTGGATGAGAGCATCCCCAATGAAACAAATAAGAGAGGTGGGTGAATGGGGAATCAAAAGAAAAGGGGTACATGGATTGATTTATGATGAGGATAAGGCAGTAAGAGGGGGGAAGAAAGGTGATGAAAGGAAGGAGAGAAGATCACTTCTAGAGGAGTTGGAGGAAGCTGAGAAGAAGGATAAGGAAAGGGAGAGGGTTGAGGGGGAGCTTGAGGCTGAGGGAGAAGAGGTTGTGAGAAGTATTGCGAGGGTGGGATTGGCGAAGGGAGTCGATGGAGCGGATTCAGAAAATGCGAAGGGGGGTAAGGAAGTTGAGGGAGATAGGGTGGGAAGCAAAGGGAATTATGGCAAGCAAGTCGAGGATGAGGGAGGGGAAAGGGTTGATGAAATGCTGGTGAGCCTGGGGGTATCTAGGGAGTGTGGAAAGCTACAGAAAAAAACAAAAAAATGGAAAAGGATAGCTAGGGGGAAAAGATGTAGTGGGGGAGGGGATACTAGAAATAGGAAAGAAAAGAAAGGAGGGGGAGGGAGGCGAGGATGTTGAGATGGTAGATGAGGTAGATGTTAGGAAAAAGAGGAAGAATGATGAGGACTTGACCATTGATATATCGGAGGGGGAGAGCCTGAGCCTCCCTTGCCGGTCGCCATGAGGATCCTTAGTTTCAACTGCCGGGGGTTGGGGAAGGACTTGGCAGTTGAGTACCTCACCGATGTGGTGAGGAGGTGGGCTCCGAAGGTGGTTTTCTTGATGGAGACAAAGCGTACAAGGCACAGAATGGAGGTGATTAGACGAAAATTGGGCTTCAAAAATGGCTTTACTGTGGAATGTGTGGGGAAGTCGGGTGGCTTGTGTCTCATGTGGAAGGAGGAGATAGATTTACAAATTCAATCATATACAAGTCACCACGTGGATGCTAGGATAAAAGAGAATGAAGGAGAGTTTTGGCGGTTTACTGGGTTGTACGGATGGGCGAAGGGGAGGGAAAGACACTTTACTCTTAGCTTGTTGAAGAGGCTAAATGAGGATGCTCATGGGAGGTGGTTATGTGTGGGCGATTTCAACCACATCTTGAGCTCGGCCGACAAAAATGGAGGCAGGGAGGCGAATTTTGATCGGCTGAGGAGCTTTCGTGAGACACTGGAGGAATGTGAGCTAAGGGAGCTTAGATTTGAGGGTGACAGGTTTACGTGGGATAATGGCAGGAAGGATGATGCTTTCATCAAAGAACGGATTGACATGGGTCTGGCAAATGAGGATTTTCAGGGAAGGTACCCAAAGGTGGTTATGAAACACCTCCCTAGGGCTGGGTCGGACCATGTACCGATCCTAGTGGACATGGAGGGGGAGGGTCGGCCAACAGGGGAGAAAAAGAAACCCCGACCTTTCCGCTTTGAAGCTATGTGGCTTGAAAAGGAGGATTGTGAGGATGTGATTAGAAACGGGTGGTTGAACCCAAGAAGCCAAAGTGCAGAGGCGGGGATGATGGGTAAAATCAGAAGGTGTGCAGGGGACCTAAAGGATTGGGACTTCCACAGCTTCGGGAACGTGAGGAGGGATCTTATGGAGGTGAAGCGGGAATTAGAGGAGATGCAGAATGAGGGTATGACATGGCAGATGGTGGAAAAAAGGGGAGACTTGGAAAAGAGGGAGAGAGACCTTATAAGGAAGGAGGAGATTCTATGGTTTCAGAGATCGAAAGCGAACGAGTTTAAGTGGGGAGATAAGAATACGAGCTTTTTTCATAAAAAAGCGACGGGGAGGCAGAAAAGGAATAGGGTTACAAAGTTGGTTGATGATGAAGGGAAAGAATGGAGAAGTTATGAAGGAATGACGAGGGTGGCTGTTGAGTATTTCCGAGACCTCTTCGAATCTGATGTAAAAGCCCCTCCAGAGTCGGCTTCTCAAGGAATCGAGCCTTTAGTGTCGGCGGATGATAACTCAGAGATGCTACGTCCTTTCACTGGGGAAGAGGTAAGATTGGCCCTGTTTTCTATGCATCCTACAAAATCTCCCGAGCCCGATGGTATGTCAGTGCTTTTCTACCAAAGGTACTGGCATATCGTGGGGCCTGAGGTTTGTCGTTTTGTTATAGATATATTAAATGGGGGTGACTTCCCGTCGGATTTGAATTACACTTTTATTTCCCTCATCCTAAAGGTTACTAACCCTTGTAGAATGAAGGATTTGAGACCAATTAGTCTATGTAATGTGATTTATAAGATTATTTCGAAGGTGTTAGCGAACAGGTTGAAGAAATGCCTAGGGAAGGTGGTGTCCCAAAGCCAGAGTGCTTTTGTTCCTGGGAGGATGATCACGGACAATGTGTTGGCCGCTTTCGAGATTTTTCATACATGAAGACTAAGAGGGGAGGGAGAAGGGGTTTCATGGCACTAAAGCTTGACATGGCTAAGACGTACGATCGGGTCGAGTGGGGTTTCCTCGAACAATGCATGAGGAGAATGGGATTTGAGGACAGGTGGGTGAGGCTGATTATGAGGTGTGTGACGACGGTCTCATTCTCGGTCCTTTTTTAGGACTGCCCAACGGATAGATTTGAGCCTGGGAGGGGATTGAGACAAGGGGATCCTCTGTCTCCTTACCTCTTCTTGTTGTGCGCGGAGGGCCTATCGGGTATGATCCGGGAGAGCAAAAGAGAAGGGAGACTATCAAGCATAGCGATAGCGAGGAATGCTCCGCGAGTGTCCCATTTGTTTTTTTTTTTTTTGCGAATGACAGCATCATTTTTGCAAGAGCGACCTGTCAACAGAGCACCGAAATTGGAAATATTCTCCAAGCATATGGAGCAGCGTCGGGACAACAGGTGAATCTTGCGAAATCTGAAATTTCATTCAGCAAAAACGTGTCAGGGGCTAGGAGAGCGGAGATTCAGCAGATCATCGGGGTGAGGGAAGTGGACAAGCATGAGAAGTACTTGGGACTCCCAACTATGCTGGGGAGATCGAAGAGGGTTATTTTCAATAGTGTGAGGGATCGATTGTGGAAAAAGGTCAAGGGGTAGAAGGAAAAGACGTTGTCAAGTGCGGGTAAGGAGGTGTTGTTGAAGGCGGTAGTCCAAGCAATCCCTATGTACACTATGTCTTGTTTTCTCCTGCCTATGGAGCTGTGTAGGGAGATTGAACAAATTATGTGCAACTTTTTGTGGGGGGATGGGGATGATCGGCGGAGGGTTCACTGGCTTAGTTGGAAGAGGATGTGTGCTACCAATGATAAGGGATGCTTAGGGTTCCCGGACCTCGAGGCTTTCAACTTAGCGATTCTAGCCAAGCAGGGGTGGAGGCTCCGGACGCTGATATTGTCCTGCAGATGAGATTGGTGAGGGCTGATGCGGGGGATGAGAGGCTTTGGCATTACTCAAAGCATGGCGAATTCAGTGTCAAGTCGGCTTATTGTGGCTATGGAAGGACGGAAGGGGATGGGAATTACGGGACAATCAGACGACTCCAGGGTCGCCGATTTATGGAGAAATGTGTGGGGGATTAAAACACCACCTCGGATTCGGAACCTCATATGGAGAGTGTGCAAGGAGGTGCTACCGTGTAAGACAAATTTGTGCAAGAGGAGAGTGCTTACTAATCAAGGGTGTGAGGTGTGCGGGCTGGAGGAGGACGACTTCCACGCCATCTATAGGTGCAGGATTGCAAAGATGTTCTGGAAGCAAGTTCCGGAAATTGGGAGGTGGAGGAAAGGGAGTTAGTCAGTCCTTGATTTCTTTGAACTGGTGCACCGTCACCAGAAAGTTGAGGGTGTGCAGGTTTGGGCATTCGTAGTGGAGGCCATTTGGAGAGCCCGGAACGAGAGGATCTTTGAGGGGAGGTGGCTTGAACCGAGGAGGGAGGTAGAGAAGGCGCTGTTGATGCTTGGTGAATACAGGGAGGTGGTCGAGGGAGGAAAGGAGGGTCGGAAGGTGGTTGAGAGATCAGATGAAAGGAAGGGGTGGTGTAAGCCGTTTCGGGGGCGTGTCAAGATCAATTGCGACGCTACAGTCGATGGTTCGAGGGGCTGTGGGATCGGTTTCATTGTAAGAGATGACGAGGGAAAGGTGCTGCTGTTGGGACCGAAATGCGTCCAGGCTTCAACAGAGGTAGAGATGGTCGAGGCAGAGGCGGTTTTCTGGGCTCTGCAAGCAGTCCGAGCAAGAGAGTTCGAGCGAGTGGAGATTGAGTCGGATTGCTTATCTCTTATCAGCAAGTTGAGTAAGGATGGGGAGATTCGGGGTGCGATGGGGACGTTGATAAGGGACGTGAAGCAACTGTCCAAGGAGTTTGCTGAGTGCGTATGGCTCCATGCTCGGCGGACGAAAAACGCACCTGCCCATTTTCTGGCAAGTTGGCGCCCAAGTTCAGCTCTTATTTTCGATTCAAATAATGTTTGGTCGCCTGGTCTAGAGGACATTGTAAATGATGACTTGAAGTAATCTAATATTTGGTTTGTGCTAAAAAAAAAAGATAATAAGTGCCCTTTAAACGGGCCCGGTCCAAATAATTTAGGGATCCTTAAATACAAATTAAGGCCCATTTTCTAGATTCGATCTATAACTATGTGGTATAATTACCATAAATCTATCAATTAGGCTATTTAGTCTATTTGTTTATACTTTGTAGATATATTACTACTATTACAAATTTATTTATTATGGGGCCCTAAAATTTACGAGCTCTAGGCCGTCGCCCCTCTCGCCCACCCCCTTGGGCCGGCCCTGCCTTTAAATAGTCTTCATTAACAAGTCATCATCCTTCACTTATTTTTATATATGTATAGAGGAATTCACATATCTTTAATTTACCTCAAAATGTTTAAGTTTTTAAAAAGAAAATTTAGGTTATCAATTAATCATATAACTTAAAATTAATTACAGATCTTTTTTATTTTTTTTTTGAATTATTTTTTAAAATAAGGAGTGGTTAAGTGAAAACTCTTATATTTAAGGGGTGATTTTTTGTAACTTTTCCATTAAAATATATCATTTTAAAAATTTGCACATTTTTTAAGGAAATAAATAAAAATACATTTATACCACTAATTTTTACTTTGTCTTTTTACTTTATTGAAAAATATAACTAACATCTCTCTAATCACTCTAATCTTTATAAGGATAATCTTGAAAAGTGGACACAAAAATATCTAAAATGTCATTTTTTTCATAATAAGATTTAATTTCTTTCTAAAACGGCATGTTTTTCTTGACGGGTGGAGTATGAAGTAGTAAAAAATAATAATACTCCTAAAAAATATATGAAATATGAAATTTATTATTTTATAATTTTATAATTATAAATAATATTTTATATAGTTTTTAACTCATAAAAAATAAATAAATAATTAATGAACTTATTTTTTTTTAACAGAGGAGTATCACTTTATAAAAGTAATTTCAACATTTCCCAACTTTGAAGACTTTTTGCAAACTTTATTCCATACTTAAAAATTTCCAATAGTAGTACTCTCTCTCAAAATATATGTTATTGTATTTTACTCTCTCTCTCTCTCTCTCTCTCTCTCTCTCTCTCTCTCTCTCTCTCTCTCTCATATCATATATTGTATTTTTAGAGTTTGTCCTATCTCTCTCATAATTAACCAGAGAGTATAATTACTTAACTTTTGAAAATATAAGTTCACTCTATATTATCACAATCCCTTATAAAATAATAAAAATTGATATAATCTTGACATATAATTGCTCTTGTAAACAATCTATATATCAACTAATTAATTTCACATTAACATTTTAATAATATTTAGATAAAAGGTATAATATTCGACCAAAAAAAAGGATAAAAGATACTCCCTCCGATTCAAAAAGATTGTCGTTTGACTTTTTAACACGTATTTTAAGAAGTTAAAAACTATATAAAATATCAACTTTTTTTAAATTATTTTTTTACAATCTAATACTTATTACCAACAAATATTAAGTTGTAAAAAAATAATTTAAAAAAATTTGATATTTTATATATTTTTTAGTTCCTTAAAATACGTGTTAAAAAGTCAAACGATAATCTTTTTGGATCGGATGGGAGCTTGTCTCCCAGGTTTGCCAATCAAAAATCTTTTTAGATCGGAGGTAGTATAATAGTAAAGATCGAAGAGGAAAGGAAAGGGATGATAAGATATTTACAAAAGTTGATGTGCACATATATATATGCTTCATATATAAAATATGGTAGCAAAATAAGAAAAAGTGTGACTTTTAAGTTTGATTTTATTTAACAAGCTAGTATCTAGAGAGTCGCTTTTAACTTTAAAGTAGTCGGTGTGGTTAAGTAAGTCATTGATCGATGCATTGCATGCCCATGCATATTAATTTAATGCCATTTAACAATTTTTATTCCATTTCACACTCCTTTCATGCATTAATTATTGACTAATCCGTGTGGGCCCTTTTAATTGTAATTACTTAACAAACTTATTTTGACTTGAAAATAATCATTATTAAGGATAAAGTAAAAAAGGATAAAGTGTGTTTTTTTTTCTGTTGAAATTGAGACACCTATCTTTTTATGTGACGGGATAGAGCGGTAGCTGAAGAGCTAAAAAGTCTAAAGCGTCCGACTCAGCTAATCTCTCGAATTCTCGAACTGCATGATAAGTACTGTATCCAACTTGAGCACACGTTAAGAAACAAACTTTTTTGTTTTATATATACCGGAGTTTAGATGGTGTTAGATACTGCTAATTCTCATACTATTTAATACTACCTCCGATCCAAAATATGTGTCGTTTTAACTTTTCAACACGTATTTTAAGAAGGTAAAAAGTATATAAAATATCAACTTTTTTTAAATTATTTTTTTGCAACTTAATATTTATTGGTAATAAGTATTTAATTATAAAAAAATAATAATAAAAAATTTAATATATTATACAATTTTTAGCTCCTTAAAATACGTGTTAAAAAGTCAAGCAACATGTATTTTGGATCGAATTTGGATCGAAGGGAGTAGTGTTTTAATTTACGGATGGAGTCAAGAACTCTGTATGTGCAGTCAATTATCCTAGTTAGGTCTATCACGTGCTTGAGTTGAACAAACTTGTCCACAACTTGACAGAGCGGACAAAAAGTTAATTAAATATTTGATATATGAATATATGAATTAAGTATTGATTCCTTTGACATTAATTTTTTACTTAAATGGAGAGGCTAGGGCTAATGAGCCGTACAGGAGGTGGCCGGGTGACAGCCGTGATGGTTTGGTTCGAATAAGTTAACACAAAAGTTTAAGTTGTTGGGTAGAACTCCACCCTTTGCTATATCCTATCGTTTTTAGTTTTTTATAGTCAATGTAATGAGATATATGAAATGTGATGTAATAGGAAGGGAAATTTGGTAAATTCACAATTGAGCTTCCTTCACCTTTCGTGTATAAACAGATGGGAACGTTTTACATTGTAACTCATTCAATTCAACCAGATCAAGGTTCCCTCTAACAAACTCTCTAACAACCGATTGTAGAACCTCCATTGACGAACTAAGACCAAGCTCTCCTGAGCTCGGTTTTGGTTTCTTTTGCATGGTATCAGAGCATCCGATCGATCCGACGCTTAGCACTTGATCAGATTCGAAGATGGAGACACCACCGATTGTTGGAGATCTCGAGAATCAAACGAACATGAATGATCCTCTGAGTTTGTTGAACTCCAATCATCCCGGAGCTCAGTTAGTTGCGAGTCCGTTCAATGGCTCAAACTTTTTGAGCTGGAGTAGAGGAGTCCAGATGGCTCTCGGAGCGAAGTACAAGACAGGCTTCATCGACGGAACTACACAACCGGAAAATGTTGATGTCGGAGATCTACACAGATGGAAGAGATGCGACTTCATGGTCCGGTGATGGATCCTGAATTCCATGACGCCTAGCATCGCAGAAGGATTCATGCATGTCGAATCCTCGAGAGAACTGTGGCTGGACATCGTAGAAAGGTATGCTCAATCCAATGGTCCTATGCTAGGGGTGGGCATATCCGGGTATCCGACACGAACCGGTTAACCGTGTCGGATACCCGAAACCGTTTATGTCCAAACTGTCGAACCGTACACGAACCGCTTCAAGCCGGGTACCCGACACGGTAAGGCTAGTCGGATCCGTGTCGGATTCCCGGGTATCCGACACGAACCATATTTAAAATAAAAAATAAAAAATCTGCGTAACAGTAGCGTCTTCCTCCTCTTGAGTTGCGGTGGCGGTGATTGTCCTCCCCGCCCGCCAGACGAAGTAGCCTCCAGTTCATCCTCCTCCTCGTCAGCCATCACCATATAGAAGGTCGACGTTTACCTCTGACAACGAAAAGAGCTGGAGGCTAGGGTTTCTGAACACCACCATCGCCGAAAATTGATTTCGATTTCTGAACAATTGAGAGGTTAGGGAGTGGCCTCTAGATCTGATGGGATTGAGAGAGAGAAGTCGTCGGTATTGAGAGATGACAGAGTTCGCCCTCAGTCCTTGTCGGAGTTATCTCGCCTAGCCCTTCACCAAATCCCCGGATCGAGAGAGACGAGTAAGTGGCCCTTCGCCAAATCCCTAGATCGAGAGAGATGAGTGGCCTGACTCTAGATCTGACGAGATTGAGAGAGAGAGGAGTCAGAGTCATCGCCTTCATCTCTTGTCGGAGTTATTGCCTTCAATCCTTCGAAAATCCTCAAGTTTAGAGCAAGATCAGATGTTCATTGAGAGAGATGGATTTTCGGAAATCCTCAAGTTTAGAGCAAGATCAGATGTTCATTGAGAGAGATGGATTTTGATTAGGGTCGGCTGGCGGCTTTAGGGTTAAAGAAAGAAGATAGGAGATTTAGGGAAAAGAAAGAAAGGAGATTAAAATAAAAAAAAATATCGTCACTGTTTAATTAAAAAAATGAAGGATGGTGGGAGTCGAACCCGTACCTCCTACAAATGTTGTTTACTTCCTTACCATTGAGCCATTGTGCTGTAGTGAATTCAAAGGGAACATATTTTATTAATACTAACATTTACAGGTTATTTTTTTTTAAAAAATAAACGGTTCGTGTCGGGTACCCGACAAGGCGATTTGCCCAACACGAACCGTTTACAGCCGTGTTTTCTCGGTTCGTGTCGTGTTTTTTCGGTTTCGGGTTTTTTCGTGTCGTGTTGCTGTGTTTTCGTGTCGTGTTTTCGGTTTCGGGTTTTTCTGCACACCCCTATCCTATGCTGTATCAGTTAAGGAAGCGATTGTGCAATATCGTTCAAGGTACTCTGTCTGTGCCTCAATATTTCAAGAAATTCAAAAAATTGTGGGATGAAATTCTCTGTCTAGAGGGAATTCTGCAATGCTCTTGCGGTGCTATCAGTCGATGTACCTATGATATGAAGAAGAAATTATCAAAGGTTGATAATCGCAACAAATTACTTCAATTCCTTATGGGATTGAATGATAACTATGAAAGTGCAAGAAATCAGATTCTTGCAACTGAACCGATGTCGGCAGTAGGGAAAGCTTCCTTGTGCAGCAGGTGGCAACTGGATCTGAAGGTGATGGAAAATCTCATAATCAGGATGCTAGTGCTTTGTCTGTTAGCAAAGATTCAACTGATAAAAAACCTTCTAAGAAGGAGAAACAAGACAAGTCTGATAAGAAGTGCACACACTATGGAATGAAGGGACATACTGTCGATGGCTGTTTCAAGATCATTGGTTATCCAAAGTGGTTCAAGAATCCGAAAGGGAAGACTGAGACGAGAACAGCTGCAACTGCATCTGGAATGTTTGATTCTCGATCCCTTGGAAGATGGTGAAAGACACATGGATATGTCACTTGTAAATGCTGTTTGTCAGGAAGTGTTGAGGGCTATAAAGGGAAAGGATACCATGCCTTCAACCATCTTTGCAGGTACTATCTTTGCCTTGAATTCATTTAAGTTTAAATATGAGAATTCAAGTATATGGATCATAGACTCAGGAGCTACTGATCATATGATCACTTGAAACAGTCATTTTTTAGTGACTAGAAG
The DNA here is from genome assembly GCA_963922045.1 of Persicaria maculosa. Lineage (NCBI taxonomy): Eukaryota > Viridiplantae > Streptophyta > Magnoliopsida > Caryophyllales > Polygonaceae > Persicaria > Persicaria maculosa. Next base: position 9,738,762 of record OY998256.1, on the reverse strand, counting down.
GAAGCTTCTTAGGCCTGTTAGTGTTTGTCTTCCTGATGGGTACGTTTGTTAGACAAGTAAAGGAGATTGGTGATGTCAAATTGGCATGTGGCTTGTTGCTACAAGAAGTGTTTTACATTCCAGATTTTAAAATTAATCTGCCATCAGTGGGAAGGGTAGTGGATGATACAAACTATGATGTGATTTTTAAGAGGTATGTATGTTTCAGGACCTTAAAACTAGAAAGACAGCTTTTAGTGCTGCTCGGATCACCGGACAGTTGTTCAAGGCTCAGTTAGCTGCAGAAGTGAAGCCCTGTGATGGATCACACCACATTGCAGGAGCTATTGCAAATAAGGGTGTTGATAGTAGAAATAAAAGTCCATCTAGTCTCTTGTTTCATACTAGATTGGGTCACATTTCATTTTCTAGACTGCAACATGTTCATGGTTGCCAGTTTTCTGATGATACATACAGATTTTGTGAGCCATGTGTTTTGGCTAAGCATCACTCTCTTCCATTTCAGTTGAGCAGTTCTGTTGCTTCAGACAAATTTTCTTTGCTTCATATTGACCTATGGGGTCCATATAGAGTTCATAATATTAATGGTGCTCGTTTCTTTGTCACTATTTTGGATGATTTCAGTCGAGCTGTTTGGACACATCTTATTTCTGACAAAACACAGGTTACTAGTGTTATTTCTTATTTCATCTTAATGGTGGAGAATCAGTTTGAGGCTAAAGTAAAAGTCATTAGGAGTGACCATGGTACTGAATTTTTTAGGAGTAATCAGTTCTTCAAAAGTAAGGGCATTGTGCATCAACAATCTGCCCCTTATGTCCCACAACAGAATGGCTGGGTAGAGAGAAAACACAGGCATCTCATAGAGATTGTTCGTGCTCTCAGATTGCATGCTTCTTTGCCTTTGAACCTTTGGGGGGAGTGTGTGTTAGCTGCTACACACCTTGTCAATCTTATGACATCTTCAGTTCTGAAATGGTCAACACCATATGAGAAGCTATATGGTAAGAAACCTGATTACAACTATTTGAGAGTGATAGGGTGTTTGTTTTATGCCTTGAAGAAAGGTCTAGCTAAGGACAAATTTGTAGCTAAGGCCCGAAAGTGCATACTGCTGGGCTATCCTCCAGGTCACAAGGCCTACAAATTGCTTGATTTGGAAGACAATAAAGTCATTATTAGCAGAGATGTTGCATTTTTTGAAACCCAATTTCCTTTTGCAAACAAATTGCCTGCAACACCCTCTTCTGATGCCCCCAGTCTTCCTCTTGTTAATCCAGCTCATCATCCTGACATTACTCTTATCACTACTTTCTCTTCTTCTAGTAATGTGGTCTCAGAAACCCCCACTTCATCCATCCAAAAACACCACGGTTCAACTTACCCCAACCCAAACACCACACACTCAGTCAAGTAATGATCTGTCTATGTCAAACACAAACTTTCAGACCAACCCCAATTTTTCCTCATCTTTTACAGACTCCTCTCAACCATATACCACTTTCGTTGATAACAGAAGACCCACAAGGCAGACACATATTCCATCCTACCTCAAGGATTTTTACAGCCTCACTTTGTCACCATCCATGTCTGCCTCTTTCATGGTTTCTTCTGTTGACAATCAATTGTTTTATCCACCAGCTTATGTGGCATCTCTAGCTCATGTCCTGTCCATTCATGAGCCTTCTTCCTATAAACAAGCCAAGGACAATCCTTTGTGGATTGAGGCTATGACAAAAGAAATCACAGCTCTGGAAGCTAATCAGACATGGGTTCTTACATATTTGCCTCCTGGGAAGTCAGCAATTGGTTGTCGTTAGGTGTTCAAAATCATGTTTCGCCCAGATGGTTCAACTGAGCGTTATAAGGCTCGTCTTATAGCTAAAGGCTACAATCAAATCAAAGGCAAGGATTTCAAGCATACGTTCTCACCAGTGGCTAAATTCACCACTTTTAGAGTTTTACTGGCTCTTGCAACAATGAAGAACTGGAGAGTGCACCAGTTAGACATCAACAACGCTTTCTTACACGGTTTTCTTGATGAGGAAGTCTATATGGATATCCCTCCATGATATGATCGTGCTTCACCAGGCCAAGTTTGCAAGCTCAAGCGTTCTTTGTATGGCATGAAGCAAGCATCTTGCCAATGGAACATTGAATTATCTAAGTTACTGATTGGCAAAGGGTTTCAAAAATCTATGTTCGATTTTTCCTTATTCATCAAGTCCGTTCCTGCTGGCTTAGTCATCATCTTAGTGTATGTGGATGACTTGCTCATATAACCATTCCGGAATGGCTCACCGGAAAAGACTTGTGGGTAGTACCTATAGGTCCCCGGTTCGAACCCCGGAATGGCCGCTCTTTATTTACCTATTCAAGGATGACTTGCTCATATCAAATGACGATGAATCTGAAATTGAAGCTATTAAGCATGATTTGAATTTGATCTGCTTTCACGATCAAGGATCTAGGAGAGGTGCGTTACTTTCTGGGATTGGAAGTTTCTCGCACAGACAAGGGAATGTTGCTCAATCAACAAAAGTATATCCTTGATATGCTGCAAGTCACACAGATGGATGACTGCAAGCCGGTTGCTTCTCCTATGCCCAGGGGTCTCAAATTGAGCACTGAAAATGGTGATGTACTCGATGATCCTGAAAAGTACAGGCGCTTGGTTGGGAGATTGTTGTACTTGAACATGACGAGACCTGACATTTGATACTCAGTTCAACACCTTAGGCAATTCATGGCGTCTCCCCGCGTTCCTCATTGAAATGCAGCTTTTCATGTGGTTCGCTATGTCAAAGGAACATTCAATTTGGGCTTGCTGTATCCATCTCAGAATCATTTAGCTCTCAATGCATTTTGCGACGCTGATTGGGGTAATTGTCAATTTAATGGCCGATCATTATCTGGGTTTTGTGTTTTCCTGGGATTGGCTCTGGTTTCATAGAAAACCAAGAAACGGCCAACAGTTTCCAAGTCATCCGCCGAAGCTGAATACAGGAGCTTATCAAAGGCATCTGGTGAGCTTGTTTGGTTGGATTCCATCCTAAGTGATCTTCATTGTCAGATTCCCAAGCCAATTCCCTTACACTACGATAGCAAATCTACCATCCGCATTGTTGAAAATCTCATCTTCCATGAAAGGACTAAGCACCTTCGGCTTGACTTTCATTATGTTCGAGAGCGCCTTCAAGAGGGGTTCCTCACTCCTTCATTTGTGCGTTCTCAACATCATCTAGCTGATATCTTCACGAAGCCCCTTGGAGAAGAGCAGCATCGATTTCTGGCGTCCAAGCTTGGTCTAGTTGCTTCAACTGGCCCAGCTTGAGGAGGGGATAATGAGATATATGAAATGTGATGTAATAGGAAGAGCAATTTGGTAAATTCACAATTGAGCTTCCTTCACCTTTCGTGTATAAACAGATGGGAACGCTTGTACATTGTAACTCATTCAATTCAATCAGATCAAGATTCCCTCTAACAAACTCTCTAACAACTGATTGTGGAACCTCCATTGATGAACTAAGACCAAGCACTCCTGAGCTTGGTTTTGGGTTCTTTTGCACAATGTAAAAAGATACTCTCATGTGTATCAAATCTCTCAACACATTCAGTTGTTGCTCTTGTCCGAAAGGCCACACTTGGGTGGGAGACGGCCTTTTAAGGCGAATTCTCGCATGCACTAGTGTTTTGTGAAGGCCAACAAAGTGGGGTAGCTGTGATACTAATCGCTAGATCAAGCCATAGACAATCCACTCCAAGTCTTCAATAATGTCCAAAAACATTACAAATATAATCAATTAGATAGATTCATGCCAACATTGCTTTGGATTTATTCAATCAAGTCTTGATTTTTGATTGACAAGGATACTACGAGGTTCCTCGTCCGGCACGTGACTCAGACGACAAGAGTCACGTACTGGGTAAACCGACTTGCGTCAATCGATTCGACCCACTAGTAGGGAGCAAGACAGATCTTATATTTTCATCCAAGGAAAGGGAAGAAAGCAGGGATCGAACCCGAGACTTCCTTACCACCCCTTGCTCCACACCAATAGGTCGCCCTGACTGGGGATTCGATTGAGTTTCAATTCGTCATCAAGTAGTGTTAATAAATTCTTCTGCGATTGTATAATCAAAATATTCCTCATTTATCAAATGATCGAAAATAAAATAAGTGTGTATGCAAGTTTAATTTATATTTTTTTTCTCAAATTCGCAAGACAACCATACGAACTAACAAAACGTTACAATTAAGAGAAAACAACACAAATTAAACATACCCAAATCTAAATTCACTCCAATTTGAAATCAACAACATTGCTGATATAAACTATACGGAGTATTAATTATAACAGTTTGATTATGGATCTGGATATATGGATATGATCGATATGGATCACCGATCAGTTGACTTTCCTGCAGTTGGTCCTGATCTCGCCGCTGGAGCCAGTGAGGGGGCTAAGGTTGCCCATCTTGACCATGGCAGCGGCGAAGTCGGAGAAGAAGGTGGAGGAGCTGGAGACGTAGTTGGTCACCTGGGAGTCGGTAGACTGGTTGCCGAACAGCTGCTGGTCAGAGTGCAGCAGCCCCTCGAAGCTCACAAGGTTGGTGTAGTAGGCGTTGTCGAAGGTGGTGGCGCTGGTGACGTCGAGCGGGGCGAGGTTGTTGTCGCCGCTGCCGCTAGTGCTGGGGCAGTTGGCCTGGAGCGACGCCGCGTACGTGCTGTTTATGTTCGCCTCGTTGTAGATTCGCGCCCTGAATACTGTGCACCTTGCTTGCCCTATTGTGTGCCCTCCTGCATTTTGTTTTCAATGCGAGACTCAATAGGCCGACAAGTCAACATATGAAAGACTCTCATACATATAATCAATCAATCATAGGAAACAAGGCGCAATAAACCTGGTCTCGACGGGGGACACGAACAACATATAAACTCAACGGGATTCCATCTCAAAATCAATTGGCAATGAAAGGAGTAGTCATTGACCCTTATATGTTGTTAAAAAATTCTCTAAATTACCGATGTGGGACAACCACATTCCAAAACCGGCAGTACAGACGAATATATGTTTTTACAATTTAGTTTGTTGGTGGAAATAAAGTGTACAATTCATTTTTATTTTTTTAATGTAAATTAATCATTGTCAAAGCTAAGACATGCCTCCATAAGCAATGACAGCTTATATGTTGTTCAAACATTTTCTATGAGTGAATTCGGTAAAAAATTACCAGAGAGGGTAACCATTTCAGAAGTGGAGAAGCCAAGAGTGGAGAAGGTGGAGATGAGACCGCTGAGATTCAAGGTCGGTGCAGGTAGAAATGTATTTGCTGCCGTTATGTTTGCTGTTAGAGAGTCTCTTCTCCCCAATGCCACCGTCCAGTTTGGCCCCCCTAACTGTTAACAAAAATCCATCTAATTCCTTCAAATTTCAATACTCTTTTTTCACTAGGAAAGTGCTCTATATTATTGAAATAACTCGCTTATCAACATATAAATTAATCAATCAATATCAAATCGTACATGGAGTGCAATAAAAAAAATAGTATTTGTTTAATAAAAGTCTGTTTGATACAAACTTATTAGAGTTTTTTAAAACAATGTAGTAAAGCTTTTCGTGATTTAAAAAAATAGTTAAATAAGAATTTTCTGTTTTAATCTATTTACCAAAAGATAAAATTTTGATATGTCTCTAAAAGTTAATCTAGATTTTAATTTTAAAATAGATTAATATTTGGTACACATGCCAAACAAGACCTAAATAGTTGGGGGGTCGACCGGGTCGTTACCAAGTAATTATCAATCAGTACAAAGGCAAAGCTGTTATTGGTACCAATTATCAATTATTAAGTGTTATTGGTGAAATAAGAGTTAGGTGAGAGGAACATGAGCTATCTATATTGTCCGGTTCTAAATAGAATAAAACAAAATATTTGGTCACAAGATTAATTATTTATTCCATCGATTGTATATTCAAACAAAAGATTAATTAATTTTGAGTTGAAATTAATCTTTGCACCTGTTATCTGCCTTACAAGTTTCATTTTACCGTTCGTGATCGGAAATAGATCGATCTATATAGGACATATTTTTATGGTTATTATGATAGAAATATGATATAAAGACAACGAATATGAAATCTTACAGTAACAACGGAATCTCTTGCAGCGACGGCCAAAATGTCAGCACATGACACAACACCGGGGCAAATGCTTTCTAGTTGAGACTTGATCGTATCGACAACATCGAACCCCCTCACGGAGTTGTTGTTCGGGAAGGCGGTCTTCTCTCCCGTGAAGGTCGAATTGTCATCTAACAGGATCGACCCATCACATCCCTTTCGAGTTTCACAACACCAATATATATTAACCGCGCTTATAAATTAAATATAAGCTCGAATTAAACAGTAAATATATATAAAAACAAACTTACATTAACGAAGCAGTCATGGAAATGCAGACGAAGCAAGGAGGCCCCCATTCGAGTCTCGTTGGAGATGGCTGACTGAACCGCGGATTGGATGGTGGAGAGGGCGGTCGGGCAGGAACTCGAGTAGAAGGTTGAGGATAACTGCGCGGAGGCTATGCCAGCGAATAACATAATGAAAAGACAGATTTGAAGGGATGATTGAACAAAAGAAGCCATAGCTATAGCTAACTAGTACTTGGTTGAAAGTACTAAAAGAGAGGTAATTGTATAAGGTGGGATGTTTTGAGTTCAATTTATGTGCATGCATGCATCTATTTATATCCGCGAAGCGGGTCCACTTATGTACGTACTCCAAATTACAGTAATTATTTACTCTTTTTTTTTAAAAAAAAAATGATTATATATGTGTGAAATTAAAGAAGATAGGAACGTAACTTGCTCCTTAATTAATGGTTGATTCCAAATAGATGTAGTGGTGAGTAAAAGATACATATAGAAAGGGACAACTTGAAATTAATGGTTGATTACTAATTAACTACTTTGAATTTGTTGATGTGGAAAAATCTATATCCAACATTGATGGGAATGGAAAAATGAAGATCACTTTTATGTTTTTGTGGTAATAGGTGGATTCCGAACTTATAATGTAAAAACGAAAATAAATCTGATACGTTTCTTATTGTTTATTTATCATATATAATATATAGTGGGTTTGAGTGGAATCCAATTCCTTAAGCTAAAAAGATAGAGAGATTGAAATATTTTATGCCAAGAAGAAAAATTGTCCAAGTCTCAAATAAAGAAGGCGGTTACACTTGAGGTGGTAAAAGTTAGATCCCTATCTTTACAATATAATAATAATAATAATAACGTTTTTTCTATCTTATACCCTAAGGGCATAAAATAAGATCCTAAATTGGTAAAGATTCCCTGCAAAAATTAAAGACAAGCGACCCTAAAAATCTAATTAAAAAAAGGATAAATTAATTAAAAAAATCGAATTTAGGGTCTTATATATCTTATGTCCCTGGGACGTAGGATAGAAAAATCCTAATAATAATTATAATACGGTATTTTTATCCTATATCCTAAGGGCATATGATAAGAACCTTAATCAGGAAAGATAAAAAAATAAGCGATCCTAGAAAATTAATATTAAAAAAAGCTAAAAATAATTTAAATTTGGGAAATCTTTCCCCGATTAAACTCGTTATCCTATGCCCTTGGGACATAGAATAGGGCTGGCAAATGGTACGTAAATTACCGTACCAACCAAAAACCGACTATGTTGGTAATCACACTTGTGGTAACCATCGTGGTAGTAACCACGTGAAGGTGGTACGGTAATGGTAATGAAATCTGAATACCATGGTTACCATGGTTACCGAGTATATATATAAATATTTTTATTTAATGTTTTATTGTTATTACCTTTGAGTTTTAACTTTTTAATTTATATTTTGTGTTTTGATTTTGACCTAAATTGGTCATTTCTATTATTTATACTAGAAATAATAGGAACATTTTGAATGTTTGAAGACGTTGAACTTGTTTTGTTTGAACTTGCAGGAACATTTTGAATGTTTGAACAATTGAACTTTGTTTGTGTTATGTCCGGTGGTGGTGGTAGGTGATCGGTAACGGTGGTGGACTGGTGGTTGTGGTAATCGTAACACAAAAGGAAAAAGAGAGGAAGGAGGTTAGAAAGAGACGAGAGGGAGAGATAGAGAGATAGAGGAAAAGAGAGAGAGATTAGGGTAAAAGGTTTTGGTTATTACTTGGATAAAACCCCCAATTACAATACCTAAGGTTATTTATACCCTAAACTTCTACTACTAGGGACATAACAATGCATTTCCTTTACAAAAGCTTTGTCTCAAAGCTTACTTATACAATGTAAAAAAAAATACACCAACGAAACTAAAATGCAAATTATGCAAGTGAGGCCGGCTACATAAGCTACTAGCAAGCTTAAGGTCAACAGCTACGTACTGAGAATTGAAATTTTTTGTTTTTGTTTTGCATTGGCTCTCAAGTGCCCTTCTATTCATGATGCAAGGTCTCTAGTAATCAGTTAATACCCTTGTAGCATTAGCTTGTAATATTGCAAGCTTATGACAGCAAGTGAGCAACCCATTATAACAGGCACAAGTTACCACTTCAGCTCATATTGTTGCTTCTTTCAATATGATTTGAGCAGGCCAGATGCTTCTTTCACTGTCAAAACTTGGTCCAAACATAGCTACACATATGGAGCATCATTGTGCCTAAAGTCCCTCACCAGCAAGTTTATTTGGTGCTGAGAGCAGCCCATAGCAGAACAAACCCCCATCACAATTACATGATGCACGTATGGGTGTAAAAGTCAGCCCATAACATCCACCTCCTGGATTGAAAACTAAAATCAAACTCTTGCTTAGATCAATAACGGTTGCAGCAGCTTGCCCTCTGTCAGATGACATCAAAACCAGTTGATCTTTGATGATTTTGAGACTAGACATGGCTCCATTTGAGATTCCTGGATCAAACACAAAATTTTCAACTAAAATCAATTGAACCTCCATCTCCTGAAAAATCGGTACCATAATCACCAGGCCAATTTTGAGTAGCCAATGGATTCCTCTTGGATCGAAGACAATCATATCACCCTTAATGACAGCTGCAGGTTGTAGATCACCAAACACATCACAAGCATCGATCACCACCCTACTTTCATGTGCTGCTCTAGGACTCTCAAATTCCAGTAAGAACCCATCACTTTCATCATTCCTTAATGATCTGCAATCAGCTTCTCCAATGTCAAGCATTGCCCTTTTTCTTCCATTCTTACAAACAGTATGAACATTTGTCTTCATGAAATTATCCAACCCAATACAAAAATGAGTAATTCTGGGATCAAAAATCGGATTCCCATCTTGCACTCTACGCTTAACCCTAGATGCAGAATTTGCAAATGATGTTTCAACTGGCCCTGACATTTCAACAAACACCTTATGTGCAATTGAAATCCTTAAACATTCAATTGCAACCATCCTAAAATCAGTCAGCGCCATTCTCATCCCATTCAAATTGTCATGAATTGCACAATTCGTGTCATCAATTCCAACAGATTCCAGTGATGCATCTTCAATCTTGCCACTATTTAGGGAGTCGGAGGTTACCTTAGAGAATTTTGTCATGTCCGATGCTCCTACAATTTCAGAAGAGAGATCATTGGTGTTGATGGCTTGCGAGACCTCTGTCGAAATTTCTTGATGAATTGTCAGAGTTCTCTGCCTAGCCTGTTCAAGCTCGAGTACGTCATTGCAAACCTTTGGCTTGTTGATGAGTTCTTGGCTTGGATAAGCCACTTCAATTTCTTCAATTTCTTCAAGATTTGTGCTTTCTTCAAAAGCTACGCTTTCTTGATTCGAGCATGACGCTTCCATTGCAGTCACCAAGAACAACTCTAATTTGCAACAATCGTCGTATATATACCGGCCATTGAGATACTCAAAAGCCCTGATGGTCGAGTCTTTGTCGAAGAAACGAATTGTCGAGTGGAATCCACGACTCAATCTCTCTATTCCAACAAGAATCCCAAATTCAGAGAACACCGTATGCAAAATTTCACGAGAAATTGGATAAATGTCATTCCAAATCTTCAAAAATATTGTTCGATCGTTTATCGCATTCCCAATCGGATCGAACAAACTGTTCACCGGTGGCATACCATGCTCGATTCTGATTTCGTTGAGGTTCCTGTAAAATCGCCGATCTAATTCCTCCAGTTGCCGCTTCCATTTACCGCCAGTTGAAGCATTTGGTTGTGAAGACCCCACGGACGACATTGTCGCTCTTCGAAGCCGTCACTTTCCAGTCACAAAATCCAAAAAAAAAAAAAGAATTTGATGACGAAAACTAGGATATAGGTCGGAGGATCTACTGTTGTGATACCATTGTTATGTCCGGTGGTGGTGGTAGGTGATCGGTGACGGTGGTGGACTGGTGGTTATGGTAATCGTAACACAAAAGGGAAAAGAGAGGAAGGAGGTTAGAAAGAGATGAGAGGGAGAGATAGAGGAAAAGAGAGAGAGATTAAGGTAAAAGGTTTTGGTTATTACTTGGATAAAACCCCCAGTTACAATACCTAAGGTTATTTATACCCTAAACCTCTACTACTAGGGACATAACAATTTCTTTTTTCAAGACTTTGAACTTGGTTGGTTTGAATTTTGAATTGGTTTGTACTTTAAGTTGAACTTGATTTATTTGATCTTTTAAAAGATGGCAGTCATATTATTTTTTGTAGCTATATTTTTTTGTTTGATAACTTTGATCGATGACCACCAAAAGATAGCTAGCCAAGGGGTTTCAAGAAAATACAAACAAAATTGAAGCTTGGTAATCATGGTAATGTACCGATGGTAACCACAAAACGTGGTTACCACATATGCAGTAACCACGACTTGTGGTTGGTACGTGGTATGAAAATTTGCATACCACCAGTTTGTGATTGGTACTTGATAATCACCATTTTTTTGTGATAACCGTATCATGTCAATCCTAACAGAATAGAAAATGCGATAATGATAATAATGATAATGTATGATTCTCATTTTATATGGTCGGAGATTGAGAATCCCGAAATCTAACTAATCGAGTTTCCGACACAAGATTCTCCACACAATTAGTCTTAATAATGGAAATAGCTAGGGCCGATATATCTACAAATTTTGGAGCTAAAGAAAACATCAAGGACCATAAAAATAAGGTTGTTTTAAGGGAGTTGTATAAAAATGGTAACAAATCTTATATAGTATATAAAAATATATTCAATATATATTTTTTATATATATAACTAGTTACCACATAAAATGGGAAAGAGTTTTGATTTTTTTTTATAATTATATATGAGGGTTTTTTAATGAAACTTTTATGTTCTTAATTAATATTTTGGTGAATCCCGGTGGGCCATATATAACGAGGGGGTCCACACGTCCGAGCGTATCATGCGCATCCAAGCCGAGTATACAAGACCAGAGGGGTTCATCCTAAAACCAATTGTCAATAGGAAGAGTGACTCACTGACTTATATGCAAAGTCCGAAGTTCCGTGTTTTTCGATGTGGGACAATCATCCACACATCACAACATATTTTTTGGTGAAAATTTTTAATTAATATATTGATATTCTTTTTGTACGTAAAATTGTCGGTTTAGGAAATATAATCAACGGATAGTGTCAAAATTTTAAACTTTTGGCCAGTTGGATATATTCTATACACTGAATACTTCAGTACTATAAAATTTAAGAAACATATCTAACCTTTTTATAATCAAACTTTAAAATTAAATTTAAAAATACCAAAAAAAAAAAAACTAGAAAGACAAATAACTGGGTGAATTAAGAGAATTTTTCAAATCACGCGTTTGTTTAATAATCCTATATATATAAAGTGATTCAGAGATTAACGATAAAGACATGCATAAACTACAACTATAAATTTAAAAAAAAATTATTTTTTTTTATGACGAGTAGGTTAAAAGCCCGAATGATAGATTACATAGGTCTCCTCATGTATAGTAGGTTAAAAGCCCGTTAAGACCCAAAACCTTTGTAACCTATATATATGTTTATCAATGAATGGAAACCCTCAAGGAAGATATTACAATCAATCGCATGATCTCACATGGTATCAGAGTCTAAGATCCAAAGACCCTAATTTTTCTTTCTCTCCTTGTTCTAAACCCTAGCCGCCACCTCCCCCCCCCCTTTTGCGGCCACCCTCCCGTCGGCGCCACCCCTTCCCCCTCCTCGGCCAACGTCGACAGCCCCTCTCTCTCTCTCTCTCTCGCCCTTCTCTCTCCCGCTTGTCCCAATAGCCACCGATCCACCCACCACCAAACCGCTCTTCCACTCCGCTCTCACGATCTCCAATATCAAAAATTGCATCCTCATCATCCTTGATCACGAATCCAGTTCATACACCATGTGATCTCACCTCTTCAAGACCCATATCAAAGCTCATAAAGTCCTCCACCATATTGATTCTTCCATCGATCGTCCCGCCTCTGAGGACGACGATCTCTTCACTCAACTCGACATCATTGTCCTTCAATGGATCTTCAACACCATCTCAAAAGATCTTTTGACCACCAACCTCAACCCCAAAGACACCGCCTTGGATGCTTCGAAGAAACTTCATAATCTCTTTCAAGACAACAAGTCCACCCGTGCTGTCTATCTCGAGCACGAGTTTTCAAGTTGCAAGCTTTCATCTTTTCCGTCGATATCCGCCTATTGTCAGCACATCAAGACCCTGGCTGATCAACTAGACGCCGTCGACTCCAAACCCAGCGCCACCCGCCTTGTTCTCTAGGTACTCTCGGGTCTCCCTTCTGAATACAACGCTGCTGCTACTCATATCCAGCACACGGAACCTCTCCCTACATTCGAAAAGACCCGGTCTCAATTGATCCTGGAGGAGACTCGTCTTCAACGTTAGACCACCGACGCCGCCAAGGACAAGACAACATTGGTTTCGTCCAGCGACATCAACGAAGGATTTGCCTCGCAGCCCTCCCGCAGCAACAACCAGCAGCAGGTATCGAGAGGCGGCGGCTCCTCATGTATAGTGGGCTAAAAGCCCGTTAAGGCCCAATACCTTTGTAATTTATATATATGTTTATCAATGAATGAAAACCCTCAAGGAGGACATTACAATCAATCTCGTGATCTCACACCGAACACATGATCGAGCCGACAAGATCCACGTACCAGGTAAATAATATGTCCCTTTAATTTAACCCTAAACGACAAAAAAAAAAAAAGTAATACAAGATGTGAACTTTAATAATTGATATTTTGACGGATAAAAAAGGTGCATCGCCATGCCACCACCCAAGTCATTTTCAACTATGCATGTTAGTCCGACCTCACCAAAATTACCACGTTATTTTCAATTTTTTAAACGTTAAATAAAAACTTTAGAATGATATCAAATAAAAGGGCGAAAATAGTGGTGGCCGGATTCTGGATTTTTTTTTTTTTTTTTTTTTTTTTTTTTTTTTGATTAGGAAAGAATTTAGATAGGGAAACTATCCAATAGCATCCTTACGGATGAGATCCAGGAGGACTGGGTCTAAGTTTATATTGGTCCCCTCGGTAGAGTGGCCAAGGTGTGCAACCTTGTCAGCCACTCGGTTACCAGAACGGGGTACATGGGAGAAAACCACATCTCCCATGTTTCTGATCATTATCTGGATATCTGACATGATTAATTCTATTTCCCATGGGCATTTTGTTTTTTGTTTCATGTAATCAATGATAATTTTCGAGTCACCTTCAATGATGATCTTATTGGTTCTTGTCTTCCTGAGTTCAGAAACGCCAAGCCGAAGAGCAAGCGCTTCGGCCATAAGCGGGGTTCCTTTTCCAAGCTTAGCATAAGCTAAGCTGCAGACAACACCCTCCCAATCCCTGATAACAATGCCAGCACTGCTCTTGCCGGATTAAAGCGAGGAGCCATCGAAGTTAAGTTTATAGGTCCCATAAGGTGGTTTGGCCCATTTCCGGGTCCCTTGTTTCCTATTTTTTTGTCTCGGTTTGGTATTCTTTATTTGTGGGCTTGGTTTTATGCTGTACCCCAATTTCATCTTCAAACATGCACCCCTTATCCCATAATGTAAGGTGTTGGGCAACGAGGGTATCAATGGCGGCGTCACTTGGCGGCGGTCTGCCGCGAAAAGCAACACCGTTTCTGAAATACCAGATTGCCCACCAAGCAGTTACGATTTTTTGAATTTTTTCTTTGTTCAAAGTCTGTATCCATGCAAGCACCGTCACAATGTCTCGGTTCTCAAAGACAATTCCTGCTAGTTGTTTGTTTTCCGCTGGAGTTAAATGTTTTTTCGTCAGTTGCGGGTAACATTCAAGGAGAATATGAATATCATCCTCGATGCAGTCCTTACAGATTAGGCAATTGGAGGGGATCGGAACACCCCTCCCAGAAAGCCTATTACGAGTGGGAAGTCCAGATAACCCAATTTTCCACAGGAAATTTTTAATCTTTGGAGGTATCTTGAGACGCCATATCCACGCAGTTGCATGCTCACGGGCGTTCGTCGTGTTGGTTATTAGTTTATATGCTGATGATGTTGTGAACCAACCCTTTTTGTCCGGCCACCAATATAGTCTATCTTCCATCACCGATACCGGTAATGGGATGGCCAAAATCTCCTCAACCACTTTTGCAGGAATTACAGCTTGTAATTTTTCCAGCCACCACTGACCGCCAATTATGTAGTCACTGACTCTGTCATCTCTGACAAGAGAATCAAGACATTCCGCCCTATGAGCGAGTGGAACATGGGAGATCCAATTGTCAGTCCAGAACTTAACATACTTTCCATTTCCTATTGACCAGATAATTCCTTTTTTAAATTGAGGGATGAGGCTTCTTAGTTTAGACCATTGCCAAGATGCTGCGCCTGTCGGCTTGTAGTTTAATAGGCTCTCATTTTTTAAATATTTGTGTGTGACAATTTCGACCCAAGTGTTGTTGGGTTCCGCAATAATTTTCCATAGTAGCTTGAGTTGTAATGCTTCATTCATATCTCTTGCTTTCCTTTGGCCCATACCACCAGATTTTTTCGATCTACAGATTTTATCCCATCCAATTAGTGGTTTATGTTGTGCGTCCTTGTTCCAAAAGAATGACCGGTTGATCTGGTCTAATTCCTTGTGCATGGATGCTGGTAGCATGAAATTCTGCATAGTGTACAGCGGTTTAGCCGAGAGGTTTGACCCAATCAGCACCGACCTACCCTACTGCGATAAAGAATCTGCTCGCCATTTACTCAGTTGTTCTCTTGTTTTGCTCACAATTTCTTCAAATGTGTCAGAGTTAACTCTACCATTTATAATTGGGCATCCCATGTACTTTTCTAGAGATTGTGTGTGTTTGACTTGGAGTATGCTCTCAAGTTCAGGGATTCGGTTTCTCATAATTCCTTTCGTGACTTGGAAAGCGGATTTATTATAATTAACTTTCTGCCCTGAAATTTGGCAGTAATCTTCCAGGATATTTTTGATGGTTTGGCGAGCTGAAGCACTGCCTTTTGTAAATATGATTATGTCGTCTGCAAACGCTAGGAAAGGAACGGTGGGCCCAGAGCGTCCAAATTTAAAGCCCACCAAGCGTGCATCAGATGTTGCTTCTGTCATTAGTTTTCGGGCTAACAGCTCGGCGCCAAGAATAAATAAGTAGGGTGATAACGGGTCACCTTGTCGTAACCCTCGCGATGGGTAGAACATATCCGTTGGGCCATTATTGACTAATACAGAGAACGAGACGGAGGAAATGCATTCCTTAATCCAATTTACAAATATCGGATGAAAACCAAATTTTAGTAAGATCAGTTCTGTAAATTCCCAGTCTACCCTATCATAGGCCTTCTCCATATCCAATTTTAAAGCTAACCATCCATCCCTACCGGTCCTGGACTTGAAGGAGTGGAATATTTCATGGGCGATTAGGACATTATCCTGGATAGCTCTATCTGATACAAAAGCTCCTTAGAGTGGGTGAATCAGTTTTCCCATTACTGTCTTTAATCTCTCCGTAATAATTTTTGAGATCACTTTGTATATAGTTGAGCAGAGGCTAATTGGTCTGTAATGAGATGTGGTTGTTGGGTTATCGGTTTTGGGTAATAAAGTTATGAAGGTGTGATTTATTTGTTTCAACATCTTCCCAGATAGGAAAAACCCTTTGACTGCGCGTATAACAGAGGGACCAACAATCTCCCATTCAGATTTATAAAATTATGCTGTCATACCATCAGGTCCTGGTGCTTTATTATGCTCCAGATTGAGTACCGCATTCTTGATTTCACCATTGGTTGGAATAGCAATTAGCCGGTTATTTTCATCTGATGTAACATCTGGCTGTATCATTTGTAGATATTCTTGTAGCTTTGTTTTGTTAATCGGATGACTTTGGAATCTTTGCTGGAAATCTCTGCGTATTTCGTTATTGATATTTGTTTCTCCGATGATTTGTGTCCCTTCCGCTGTTATGACTTGTCTAATATATTTTCGATTTCTTCTCCCTGATGCTACCCTATGGAAGTATCCTGTGTTCGAGTCTGCAAGTCTAATATGCTTTGATTTTGCTCTTTGGTTCCAATAAGACTTTTGGAATAGTAATAGTCTTTCTTTTTTCTTAATAAGGCTCCGTTCGAGTCCAAGAGCCTTTATATTTGTACTAGTTGTAGTACTCTGTTGGATTCTGGATTGTTTTTAGGTGGGGTGTGCGATTTTTCTTTTCATGTATGTATAAAAAAAGATTTGTTTTTTAATATGTTGAAAACCTTTAAAAAAATTATTTAAATAGCTTTTTATGTACAAAAATATTTTAATATATTAAAAAATAAATTTATGATTTAAATAGTTATTTTAAGTGAATTTTTTTTTTAATTTTATAAAAAAAATTATTATCTTTATTGTCTAAATTTTATTTTGATATATCTTTCGAAATTTGATGATCAAGCCACTCCTAACTTGAAATTTACTCATATAGTTTTTCATTTGGTCTTGTTTATTCGAAAAGTATGAAATAGAAGGAAAATAAATTAAATTTTATGTGTCAAATTTAAATAATTATCACTTTTTTTTTAAGTTTAGAGAACATGAGAGAGAAATAATTAGTGCATCCTAGGGGATCGAATATGGGTACGTACCCTATACTAAAATTAGGTAACCTAGTATGGAGAAATGAAATAAATTTTGTATTGAAAAGGATAGAATAAATGTAATGATTACAATATTAATTAATATATTTTATCTTAAATATATGAACTAGTTTTCACTAGTACAAATATAGGGGGTGGAGCACGGTAAGTTGGGTACAGTTTTTGACAAGCGTGCTTATTTTTTTATTTTAAGAACGATTTTATGTTAAAAGTGTGTTCCCAAGCCCAAATTCAACTAAAAGCAACACATGGGTGTGAGATAATAGTACTGAGTAAAAACACTCTCTTCCTGTTGCTTGGTTTCCTGTACTTCTTCTGGGTTTTCTTGGGTCCTTGATCAATCTCTCAAGCCTCTACCTCCAATGGGAGTGGTTTGGCTTGAGCAGATCCCCTTCTTTTAACCTATTCTTAACAAAAAGCTCAAACCTCACCTCCCCAAATTTTCCCTGCAAACCCCCCTCCAAAGTTCATCTAGAGAATTTATGTCCTGAATGGGAAATGAGAATCATGCCTGATCTTGGTCCCGATGATAGCCGTTTGCTATTGAAGGCTCACGGGTGTGATTATCATTTCCAAAAAAGTGATACCTCATTAATGCATGTTAACCAAAATTGGAGAAGGGCTTTCCCCTCTTTCCCCCCCAAAAATCTTTTATTCATCTACAAAATCAACCCTCAGCTCAAAATTTTCCCACAAAAACCTCTTAAAACAACTCTTCTCTCCCCTAATCATGATTTTAGATGCAGATTAAGGCCTAATAATCAGCATGCAATGAAGATTACTGGTAAAAAAAGGTGGTGGAGTGGCTCCTTAGCCCTCTCCTCTACAACAACAACTTGCTACCTGGGAAGATGCAACAACTGGAAAGGGGAAGCCCTCTCTCAACCGATCTCAACAAGAAATCCAACCGACGGAGGCTGAACCTGGACTTAAGAAATGCAGTATTCAAAAAGGTGGGCACAACCTACAGGAGGAAAGGTATAATTTCTGCTATAATCCTTGCTAGTCTCGAAACAGTAGCTCCTCACTCTCTCCGAGTTATCTATGCCGATTACACTTACACCTGCATGCATGTTTATACCATTATTAATAGAGTTGATTGCTATTGCTTATCCACACATCTCTCCTTTCTCCTCTCGAATCTCATTGTTGATCACCTTCTGTCCTTCCTCATGGAGCAACAACTGTCGTTTGTTGAAGCCCTGAACAGTACCACCAGACAGGGCATCTCTTTTGAAACTCAGCCTAACCCCACCCAAAAAGTGGAGCCCTCGCTCCCACTTGCTCTTGACAATGCCACTGGGAAGGAGTGGATCAAAGCTCAGCCTATCCTAAATAATACGCCCCAGTTGTTCTATATTAATCTCTTTTATTCTAAGTACTTGTTATTGTGTTGGTTCTGGATTATTTGTTGTTGGTTGTATTGTTGTTGGCTCTTGTTTTGCCTCTCCCAGCCTGTTGGTTTTAATGTTGGGAGACTCTCTCTTTATCCTATCTGTATCAGCTTTTCCTTTTATATTATTTTCCCTCCTCTTTGCCTCTCTTTGTCTGTCTGGTGCTTGTTCTGTTTTCATGTTTGCCTAAGCAGGAAATCAAGACTCACTCATGGCAGGCAAGGTTCTACCCCAGCTTGTAAGTTGGGAAGTACTCGGCTCCAAACTAGAGGTATAATCTTTTTTCTTTACTCTCCAAACCTTGGGCGATGCTCCATACCATCTTTTCTCTTCGATGGTGTGGTGGCAAGCCACACAAACCTTTACTACAAATCAACCCTCACCAAACATCTTATGAAACTTCACTCAAAACCAATCAGAGGTATTCTAGCCGTCAATAACAGGTCTTACTCAGTCACACACTCAACAGGGATCAGGAAGTCTCAAGAGAAAATCAAGATTGCTTCCGCAAGCTATAAAATTTGCTTCTCAACTGATGTTCTGATTGCAAATAAAAATCAAATGATCATTCAGCTTTCTAGTATTCCCCTTCACATTTGTAATCTTAAAGTTAGCAGGAATAAACACAAATTTTATTTCCAATGGAATCCTGATGATTAATATTGGTTATTGGAATATAAGAGGGACTAAACGTCCCCTCCTCTGCCAAGAGCTAAACCTCATTAGAAACAGTAACAAACTCGACATCCTTGTGTTAGCTGAAACAAAGACTACAATTAGCCCCTCTCAGGCTCAACTGAAAGAGTCAGGTTTCCATAGAGCCCTTTGTATCGCTTCGGTTGGTACTAAGGGTGGCCTATGGGCTCTATATAAACAAAACACCTTTGATGATAGTGCAATCTTAGAGTTATCTACAAGATACATTATGATCAAACTGAGCATTGAAAATCATAGTCTTACCCTTCTATTTGTCTATGCTCCTTCCATTGAGTATGAAAAAGATCAATTCTGGAATGAAATCTACACTGTTGTCCACAAACACCACCTTCCTGTCTTTATTATTGGAGATCTCAACGAGATCGAAAATGACACTGAGAAAGTGGGAGATGTTACACCCAACCTATCAAGGTTCAGAAGATTAAGCAACATAAAAGAAGAACTTAACCTCCTCACTCTCCCTTTCCGTGGCTCCCCCTTCACTTGGAGAAAGAACAAGCAAAGCACAAACAACACATTTGAGAGACTTGATATTAACTGGTTCCCCTCTCTTCGAACCAAGCATCATACATTCTCTTCATCGGATCATTGTCCCATTACCCTTCAGATTGGGAATTCGGAACCCCGTAAGGGATCCCCGTTCAGATTTGAGATGGCATGGACAACAAATCAAATTTATGAACAAATGGTAAGACAAGTTTGGAATAACAAACTCAATGGCTCCCATGCCTACAAACTTATGCGCAAGCAAAAGCTTCTAAAGGTAAACACAAAAAAATGGTGTAAGAATAATATGAACAATATAACAAGACAGCTTGAGCAAGTAGAATCCCAAATATTGAATTTCCAAAACAAACTACCCTGGGGAGATATAACTAATAGTGAGAAGCTAAAACTAGAAAGAATGGAACATAAAAAACATAGGCTTATAGAATATAACTACAAATTTTGGAAACAACGAGCCAAAACAAAACATCTCAACCTTTCTGACAGAAACACGAAAATTTTCCAGTCTTCGGTAAGAGTTAGAAACTTTAAACAAATTACGACAACTTTTGTTACCAAATCAGGCCAAACAATTTCGGACCCTGATAGTATTGCCGACCACATTGCCAAGGAGATGTCCGAAAGATTCATTGGTAATCAACAAAGATGCATTGATCCACAAGAGATTTGGAACATTCAACCGCAAATCACGGATGTAGAAAATATGAATCTAATAGCAAGTCCAACCTCATCTGAGATTAAAAGTATAATAGATGAAATGGCAGAAGACAAAACCCCAGGCCCTGATGGTTATCCACCAGAATTTTACAAAAAATATTGGCACATAGTAGGAGATTCTCTCTGTAAGACTGTCTAATCTTTCTTCCACTCGGGGAATCTACTATCCGAAATCAATCAAACTTTTATAGCCCTCATCCCAAAAATTGACAACCCCTCAAACATAAATCACTATCTCCCGATTAGTCTTTGTAACACTGTCTACAAGGTCATCTCCAAAATCTTAGCAAATAGATTAAAACCTATCCTCCCGAAAATTATCAACCCATTTCAAGGAGCCTTTGTGGAAGGTAGATCAATCCAAGATAATACCCTTATAGCCCATGAAATTTTTCACAGTTTTCATAAACAAAAAGGTAGAAAGGCATGGATGGCCTTAAAGCTAGACATGGAAAAAGCGCACGACAAAATCAACTGGAATTTCATTAAAACAGTTCTAAACAAATTGGGTTTCCACCCAAGATGGATAAACTGGGTGATGAAATGTATCTCCTCAACTACATTCTCAGTCCTTGTAAACAATAGACCGGGCAAGCAATTCAACCCAAACAGAGGTATAAGACAAGGTGATCCCATAGCTCCTTATATTTTTGTGATAGTCATGGAAAGCCTTGCAAGAGAATTACACAAGGAAGCTCTCCTTGATGACTCCTTGGTTGGCATCAAACTAACAAAAGATGGCACCCCAATACCGTTCCTCACATTTTCAGATGACACGATCATCTTTGCGAAGGTAGCTCACACAAGCCTTAATACGATACAAAATGTAATAAACAATTTCTCCAACCTTTCGGGTCTTACAATAAATTATAACAAAATTTCTATCCAATTCTCCAGGAATATTAACCAAAATCTGGCTAGGTACCTAGCTCAAAGCATGGGCATCCCTATATCAAAAACTCTTGAAAAATACCTTGGAATACCAATTATAAATGGACGCATTAAAAACAACATGTTTGAAGAAGCAGTCCAAAGCCTCAAAAAACAATTATCAAAATGGAAGGCTTCTACTCTATCCCAAGCGGGCAGAGCGGTTCTTATACAAGCAAACCTGAGCTCCAAAATGAATTATTTAATGCAAAACTTCCTCCTACCAAAGGGTATTCTAAACCAGATTGACCAAATAAATAAAAACTTCTTCTGGAATAAACTTCACTCTGAAAGATACACACCCCTGATCTCTTGGGACAAAATTTGTAAAAGCAAACACCAAGGTGGCCTAGGTATTAGAAAAGCTGAAGAACTTAATGAAAGTCTCCAAATGAAGCTCCTTTGGAAAATCTACACAGACGATACTAACATCTGGGTAAGAATAGTTAAAGAGAAGTATCTAGTAAACCATGGAATTCAACAAAGAACAAACCATGACACCTCCTGGCAGTTTGGTAGGCTTCTCTCCCTCCGGGAAAAATTCAAACAAGGACTCTTATGGCTAGTAGGAAATGGTCAATCCATCAATGTCTGGAATGATCCATGGATCCCAAATACACGTCTAACAAACTTCTTAAACAACCACGATCCAAATATGAAGGTGAGTGACCTCATCTTAAATAATAAAACTTGGAATACTCAGTTAATCCACAATATGTTTCCGACTAATATTCAGAATGAAATTTTCAAAATCTACATACCAGATTGGCAAGTCCAAGACAAGCTAATTTGGAAACCTGATCCCTCTGGAAAATTCTCCACTAAATCGGCTAAGACGATCATAGGAAATGAAGAACAAATAGTGAGGGACCAAAAATGGATATGGAAGTTGAATCTACCTCCAAGACAAAAGAATTTTCTTTGGAAGATCATGTTAGATGGCCTTCCAACGAAAGAAAGACTAAACAGGTTCTTTAATAGAGTCCCAAGCCAATGCTGCTTATGCAACCAGAAAAATGAAGACCTACACCATCTTCTCTTTGAATGCCAATATTCTAGAGATGTAATTGCTCAATATGAACAGAGTGTAAAAGTTTACTTTCAACTCCCAAACAGGGATGGTAACCTAGTTAATTTAGAACAAATTAAAGAAAATAACCACAATTTTAACGAACTTGTCTTCATATGGCTAACCATCTGGGAGGCTAGAAACAATCACATTTTCAAAACTAAAAACCTAACCCCTCCCAAAATACTAAGTCATACGGCTATCTCTGCCATTAAAGATTGGAACTACGCAAACCAGGAAAATAGTAAACCAGGGAAAAAGAACAAAAGACTAAGAGCAAAATGGACTAAACCTCAAAGAACTATCTATAAAATTAATGTAGATGGCTCCATGAAACCCACGGGCGCCTGTCAGGTGGGGGGAGTCATTCGAGACTCTCATGGTCATATTAAGTATATTTTTTACCAGGTAACGGGAAGAGGAAGTATCCTCCAAACCGAAGCTTATGCTATTCAAATAGGTATGGAGCACGCCGCAAGACTAGGAATGAAAAGAATTGTCATTGAAGGAGACAACCAAGAGATCATAAAAGCCATCAAGGAAGGGAAGAACATAAGATGGGAAATCCTACGTCAAGTTCAGCATATCAATCATCTCAAAGCCCACTTCGATCATATTGAGTTCAACCATTGCTACAGAGAAGCTAACAAGATTGCTGATTACATAGCTAGAACCGGTATCATTACTGATAAGAATACTATCCCTTTTAATAGGGACCTTTGTACCATCATCCGTCAGGATGATCCAGGGAGTGAATTACATTTTGTGTAGTTTCCCCTACTGTTTGCCTACTGTAAAAAAAAAAACTAAAAGCAACACATTTTTCCATAAAACCGTTCTCGTTTGTTTCTAAAAAAATATTTAGACCGGTTTTCGTGTAAATCGTGCTTGAAAAAACTTAAAACGAGCACAGTTTAATTTTCAAAGCGTGTTCCCAAAACCAGATTTGACTAAAATAAACACGCTTTGCTATAAAACCGTTCTCGTTTATTTTAGAAGAAATATTTAGACCGGTTTTCGTGTAAAGCGTGCTTAAAAAAACTTAAAACAAACATGGTTTAATTTTCAAAGTGTGTTCCCAAAACCAGATTTGAGTAAAATAAACACGCTTTGCTATAAAACCGTTCTCGTTTATTTCTAAAAAAAATATTTAGACTGGTTTTCATTTAAAGCGTGCTTAAAAAAACTTAAAACGAACACGGTTTAATTTTCAAAGTGTGTTCCCAAAACCAGATTTGACGAAAATAAGCACGATTTGCTATAAAACCGTTCTCGTTTATTTGGAAAAAAATATTTAACCCTGTTTTCATGTAACGCGTGCTTAAAAAAATTACAACGAACACGGTTTAATTCTCAAAGTGTGTTCCCAAAACCAATTTTAACTAAAACAAACACCTTTTTTTTTTATAAAACCGTTCTCATTTATTTCTAAAAACTATTAAACCCGGTTTTCGGGTGAAGCGTGCTTAAAAATAAATTGAAACGAACACGATTTCATTTTACAAGTGTGTTCCCAAAACCAACTTTAAATAAAATCAACACGCTTTTCTATAGAACCGTTCTCGTTTGTTTCTGCAGGAATAATTAGCTCGGTTTTCATGTAAAGCGTGCTTAAAAAAATTAAAACGAACACAGTTTTATAAGAAAAGTGTCTTTCCAAAATCAAATTTAACTAGAGGGAACACATTTTTCTTTTAAAGCGTTCTCATTTATTTTTATAAACCGTTCTCGAATCAAATATTCTTTTTTATATTTAGAGTTTTTTTTAGTAATTAGATTAAATAAATGCACAAAGTTACAACAAAATTTCGTAGCTCAGGTGGCATGCGTGTGAAGCGGGTGAATTCAATATGAGGGTGCAAGAGGTCTTGGGTTCGATTCTTGGTTCGAGAGGTAAGGTATTACATTGGACCAGTGTTGAGATGGATATCCGTTTGAGGGATATATGAAAGAGCACACTTTTTTTTTAGCACGCTTCAATTGAAGCGTTCTTATAATTCGAGTAGAACGAATATTGGCCGTATGACAATTTTAATAACACTTCAACACAAAATCGTGCTTAAAATATGGGATCACGGTTAAATAATAAGTGTGCTTGTTTTGGAGCGCATCCATTATAATCACAGTACGAGAAGTGTGCTCCCATGTATAAAAAAAGCGTGCTCCGGTCCCCCTTTTGTACTATTGTTTGTGAGGTTAAATATCTTTCTCTAGCTAAAAACAAATGAGGGATAATAATGCTTAATTATGCGGATTTAAAACATTAATTAATAACACTGCATTAATATATTCAATAATTTTGAAAACAATTAAAAGGTTAATTCTTATTGAAACGTGATATGCGTAAGTTTATTGAGATATTTGTAATATATAAACTGCTTTCGCCAATCAAATAAACAAGCATGCATATTATAATAGATTGCTTCTCTTCTACTTCTTATTGATCTTAATCATTCGGACGACTTCTACTTGTCCTATATATTGATTTGTATAGTTCAATTCATCGTCCTTTTTCTCACACGTTTTAATGTGATATATATTGATGTGCCAAATTAAACTTTCAAACATATGTACTATATGTTAGATTTAATATTTGAGAAGGTACCTTAGATGTCAAGGATTTAAACATATCCTGATTTAAAAAAAAAATTAAATTAAAGGTGTGTGTATATATATTTATCATAAATATATATTTGGTTATAATTAAATTTCTATCTATTTGATAATATATTATAATTAATTAAGTGTCAAGGATGTACTATTAGATTAAACATCTTTTTTATTTTTTTCCTAGTGATTCTTAGTTCTTACTAATGTCAACCAAAGGAAAACATTATTGTCAGTAGTGAACCAACGGACAGAGATAAGGTTTTTAACAATCTTTAGGGCAAGGAGGACATTGTTAAGGTGTAGTGGGTGGGTTGGGGTCTATAATTTGGCGTGGCCAATTCCCGAAGTAGCAAGGCGACCACCATTACCGACGATAATAGAGTGTGCAGGACCTTTAAAGGAAATAGAAGAGAGGTTACCTGAGGAGGTCGTCATATGAGAGGTGGCACCAGTGTCAATGTACCACGAAGGGTCGGAGGATGTCGGTTGCGTAGAGGAGAAGGCGTGATGCATAGCAGGCGGAACATAGCCTGAATCAGACGATGGAAGATAGGCCTGAGGACCGGCATGTTGGGGGGCAGGATATCCGGAGAATGGTTGCATATTTCTTTTTCTTTTTCTTTTTCTTTTTTTTTTCTTTTTTTTTTCGGAATTGGGAGCTGCTAATTGAGATCTGCTAATTAGGGGTGGTGGCCGGCAGGAGGGACAGCGAGGGCTCGGATCTGCTAATTAGAGGGATTACCGGTGAGGAGATCGGCGAGGGCGGGGCACGTGGTGAGCGAGAGGGACAGGTGAGCGAGAGAGCAGGGAGAAGAGACGGGGTGCCGAGGAGGGGTGCTCGGATCTGGGCGGAGAGGCGAGGGTGGGCTGCGAGGTTTCAGTGAGCGATTAGAGATTGATAGGGTGGATCTGGGATCGGAGTCACCGGATCTGATGCGTGCGAGGGAGATGGGGTCTGCGCGGCTTGAGGACGGGCTCGGATCTGGGCTTCGCAAGCGATGGTGAACAGGGGTGCTGTGGTGGCCGGCGACTGGTGTTTGTGGGATGACCGGCAGAAAAGGGAAAGAGACGGGGAAGGCCGGTAAGAGAAGAGGAGAGGCGGGAGGATTAAATTAGGGTTCTGTGAGGAAGAAAAGGCTGTGATACCATGTAGAATGATAGAATTGATGTAAAGTCCTCCTTGAGGGTTTCATTCATTAGACAAAGATATATATAGGTTATAAGGTATCGAGCCTTTGGACCCACTATACGATATGAGACCTATGTAATCTATCACTTACCTCAATAATTTTCATTTGTTTAATACCTATCAAGATGGTTAATGTTTCGAGCTCTCGATTTATCAATCACTACTTATTTAATATCTCAAATCACTTTCTTTTTTTTAAAAAAAAAAATCATCCAGCTGGTATTAAAAAAATCATCATGAGATCTACGGAGTCACCCGCCGCTTATCTGGTATTAAAAAAAAAAAAAAAAAAAAAAAGACATTTTTCCTCAAAATAAATAGTCCATATTATCCAGCTGAATCTTGTAACGACCAGTGAATGATTCTAATATTTATTATCACCCGGAGATTTTACATCCCAGTTTCAAAATTCCTACTAAGACGACATTCTTGACTTTTACTTCTACTTCACAATTTTTATCATTTTATTTTTTATTTATTCTCGGCAGATCTTCCCAAATGAAAAATAAACAATCGATGGACATGAATTCGATTCGACCATGATTTTGATCCGGTGGATATATTTGACAAATTTTTATTTTTTTTTGGGTATTATTTTTAGTTGGCAGTAAAAGTGGGCTCTCAATATATAGAACCGAAAGTGGCCTACACAGGAACAAATCGGGGAGTGACCTTCCTTTTAATTTCTGATATCTAAATGAGGGTTAGAAAATACATGAAACCCAAGCGGAAAAAAAAAAAGAAGATAAAGCGACAAGGGAGTCCGCGACATAGTTCGTTTCCCTATAGACATGCCTCAACTGGGTTTTTCAGTCTCGGGATAAGAAGCTCTGGCATTGACGAACCGGCTAGAGAGCGGGTGACAATCTTCGATCCCTTTCTTGATGAGCATAATAACGAGCAAGGAGTCACCTCTACTATCACCTTCCTATGGCCATTCTCCCATGCTAGTCGGAGCCCATCCCGCAGCCCCTAGAGCTCCGCAACTGACACCGTGCAACAGCCTAATCGGCGCACATAACTAGTGATCCATCGGCCCTCATCATCCCTGAGGACGCCCCCTGCACCGGCACTACCCTCCGACAACACCGTCCCATCCGAATTCAACTTCGCCCAGCCTTCAGATGGCTTCTCCCAGCTAATCGCAACCCGGCTTCGCTCCCTAATTGTTTCCCTGCCGTTGTTGACTCCCCATACCCTCGAGTATTCCATCATCTTCACTTGAATGAACTGGGATTGAATGACAGTGCATCGTTTATCATTAAAAACTCGATTGTTACGCCATCGCCAAATCCATCAGAGACTAATAGCAAAGATGCTCGGCCAGTTAACATTCGCCATGTACAACTGCGTAGTAAGCAAATTGCCTCTGATCCAGGCAGCGAACGGGATGTCGAAGAACGGACCTCTGGTCGATGGGCCTATATCCTCCCATAAACACGCAATCAAGTGACAGTTTCTGAAGAGGTGTGCAAGCGATTCAGTCTGATTCGGGCACTCACTACAGCTTGAGTCGGTAGCTATGTGTCGGCGGCACCTCTCTTCATTGGTGAGGATCGCTCCTAGGAGGACTAACCACATAAAACAACGGACTCTCTCGGGCACTTTCAGCACCCAAATCCGTTTAAAAACCTAGGTATCATTAAAACACACCTCTCGATTGCCTTTAAATATGTCATATGCAGACCTAATGGAGTAGTTCCCATCCGGCGAGGCCTGCCAACTCAGTCTATCCACGACGGCGCCAGAGTCGTCCACACCCACTGAAGCTAACCTCATCAAAACCATTGTCGGGAGTAGCGGTTCAAGAGCCTCCCAGATGAGCCCTTAGTGCTCGTTTGGATGAACTTGGAAAGTACACTTCCTAGGAATCTATATCTATATCTATAATATATATATATATATATATATATATATATATATATATATATATATATATATATATATATATATATATATATATAATACATAAAAAGTTGTGTTCACCTCCAATTTAATGCCCGTTCATTTAATGATTCATCTTTTGTACTTTTTTTGTTTCTATTCCATAAATTGTCAAAACTACTTATATAGGTCAATAGTTTGGAGAGTTGTTTGGTATACATGAGGTCTTGAGTTCAAATCCCATTAGATACATTCTAATTGCATTTTCATTTTTAATTTGCACATATTTTAAAAACTTAATTGACCTCTTTTTTTTTAATGCAATGAATTATAAGAATCGTCTCTTTATCTTCCCGGCTACCCCTATCAGGCTATCACCAATGTAAATTGCCGAGGATGCAAAACTTAATTAATTTTGTAACCGTTATCTTCATGAATTTTGTAACCATTCGATTTTGTAACCGTTCGATTCATTTAATCAATTGTCTAATGAAATTCATTATTTTAATGATGCCAAACTCCAATCACCCTTTAAATTTACTCACATATCAATGGACGTTCATCTTCAAAAATATTATTTTGTTCAAGCTCTATTTTTCCTGTATAAGCATGTTTCTGATGTAGTTGCTGGTTTTTGTCAAGGAACCATTCTGAGGTGTGGAGGCTGGTGACTAATTCTTTGGAGGAATACAACTCCGAGATTGATGACTGGGACTTGGGTGCTGGAATATATGTTTCCTTTTACAAAATTACAAGTTGAGTGATTTGAAGGATGATGAAATGGTATTACAACCAAGCTGGTAAGGCATCTATTTTTTTATTATTTTTTTTTTGGTAAAAAACATTGAATTGGCTGCCTTATTTTAGCGTTCTTTCTTGAGTAGCTATTGACATATTCAGCACTGGAGTTTGGAAAACCACCGGAGATTATTCAGTTAGGCAGCTTCTATTGCTTTGAGAAGATGTGCAGGACGATTTGTGTTGTATACTTGTATGATAATTTATTAGCATTGAGGTTATTGTAGAAGGGTTGATTCATAGAGATAAACGTATGTTGCAACTGCATATTAATTATTACCATCCATGAAGGGTAATGAGTCTAATGGCTAGCAAAATGATGAGAGCTTGCAGTGCAAGCTATATATATATCCAATCATCAAAACTAATTCCGCTTTCTTTTTTAATCCCTTTCTCGCTTCTTATGAAACAAATTTTAGACTATGTCACAAAACTAATTACCTCAATATTATTTATTTTGTTTGCTAATCATCACTTAAAAGGGCTTTTTGGACGAGCTACAACAATCTCTGGCAGTCTTGGAGACCAAATTGCCAATAGATGCAAGGTAAGCCGGAATATATGGGTTTGTTACTTCATTGTGATTTGCAAATCATATTCGGTTTTGAATTAGTTATCAAGCAAGTCGTTGCTTATTTTTTGAATTGACAGGGTTGCATATTCCAAAACGGTTGAATTCTAATTTCATTCCTATATTTCCCCCCTTTAGGCATTCCGCGGAAGGTATGGAGCCATGCCCATGCAATCGAGAAGAGCAACAAGAGGTGCTGGGCAAATGGGTCTATTAGGTACATTCTAATCGCATTTTGCAAAAAAATTATTTCCTCTTAAATTTTCATGTCATGTGTTGTAAAGGCTCGGATTTTTAAATAATAAATTTTAATAAATAATAAAATAACAGGGATTTAGGTCAAAAAAAAAAAATCGGATATTTGAAGATCCTCATCTTCGCCTTAAAAATCGTATTTTAAAATCTTTCGAGCGGATTCCGGCCTAATTTTGAACTTTGAAGGACAATTCCGTCATTTTACCTTGGGATTTGAAATAAACTTTGGGATGTCGACATATTTGAAATATTGAACCGTTATTTTATCGAGTCGGAAAAGCGGGTTGCGGGTTTTGGTTCCGGGTATATGAAAATTTGGGGACCACCTCCTTGTTTCCCTTCCTCTCTTTTGTCTCCTTCCTCCATTCAAATTAAAGGATCTGCAACACTCCTTTTTATGTGCTCAGCTGCAGCAAAAGAAGGAAGAAGCCAAACCACTTCCTGGCTCCCTCAGTGTACATGGCGAGGCAATAGCCCTCATTCCTCAAAGCCTTTGCCCGATTATAGAAGAAGCGTGCACCAGACAACTCTCCTTATCCCTCCCTTTCTTTTCTTCAAAAGGATCTCAACCTACTCCCCTCCATCTAATTCCAATTGCAAGACACAACCCTCTTCCTTCCCTCCCCTTATTTCTGGCCACCATGGATGACACCTTCACCACCCCTGTTCTTGTCAGATAATCAGCCCCAAGCGCCGAGCGCTGTCCCGAGCACTTCCTGAGTCACAACCGAGCCGCCTCTGAGCGCCGTCGGCACCTCCGATATCCGCCAGGGAACCGCCGGCGCCGCCCTCCTCTCCTCCTTCCCTGTTTCCGGTTTCGAACGCGGTAAGACCTCGCTTCTTCGCTTTTTCCGTTCAACAACACTCTAAAGGCGCACCTTTCTAACCAATCGCGCCCGACCCAGGCTCAGACGTCTCCCTTCGTTTCTCAACAAGCTTAATCGCTCTCCGACGGAGCCCGAATCGTTCCGACGAGCGCTTCCGACGATCCTCGAAGAACCTTTGGCGTGTCCCTCGGTGAGCTTGTTCTTCCTCCTCTCTTTTTTTCCCTTGATCTCGTTGGCCTGCCCTTGATTTCCTGTCCTCGGCCGACCCAATCGCCCTTCACCGGAGGCTGGGTTCATCGCTTTCCCTCTCCATTCTCTCCGATTTCTGAACGTCAAAGGGAGTTGTTGATTTGGGAGAGACGGGTTGATGTTGGGCCTATTTCTTCTGGACTCCTATTCGGGTCTGGAATTGGGTTCGGGTTTGGGCATCCCTCCATTCGGTTCTTCCCATTTCCAGGTAGAAGCCGGGTTGGCCCTTTTTATTTTGGGCTTGTTGGATCCGGGTTTTGGGTCAGCTATTGTGAGGGATTGGGCTGCTTTTGGATGGTTATTATTGTTATTGCTATATGATATATGAATTATATACGTAGTATAAGTTATATTATATGATTTATTGTTGTAGTTACTATTATTATTACTATTTTTGAGGAAATATATTGCTGAAATTTTATTATATATTATAAAATGGTTTAAAAGAGACATTATTGGAACATGTAAATTGTGATGTTTTAAATATGTATTTTGTGCGATATTGGAAATTGTAAAATGATGTATTGATTTTGATAAGGTTTTGAAATAAAATGCCGGAATTATTTCTATAATATGATGTGAGAAATTGTTTTAAAAATGAGTTGACTTAACTTGAGATTCAAGAGTTTGAAAAACTTTGGGAAATGAGTTTTGAAATATTATTTTAATATTCAATATTAAAGAAGGGATTTGGCAGAACTTGAACTATTTGATCTTGAGCTTGAAGATATGTTAAAAGTGTTATTCAAATGTTGGGATTTTGTCTTGGCTTGATGATGCTGGTTTCGAGAAGGAATCTCGGAAATGTGGTTGGTACGATTTTATCAATGGGTTTGATTGGAAATGGAATGATTTTGGTTGATGTCGATCATATCGGAAAGGTTTTGGAAAATGGTTTTATCGTCGATTGGTTTTGAGGATATTGAGAACTTGGGTTCGTGTGTGTGAGAATGTTGGTTAGTAGCTTATGAGAATGGCTTGATTATAGGTGTGTATTGCGGTTGGATTGCTTTTGGACTTGCATTTGGGCCCTTGCTTGTATTAACCTGTTGTTCTGCATCTTCAGGTAAGTTCCCTAGGGGGCTTACTCAGGTTGGACATTCATGCCTGTTGTTGCATTTTATGTTAGGTGTTGCATATGCATAAAAGCATGCCATGTAGTATCATGTTTAGGTTGCACTAATTGATTGAGCATCTGTTTACTTTATGCGTTTGAAACAGAACGGCCGTTATCTGTGATAGACCTAGAGTCTTTGCTAGGGTCATAGGGTAGCCCAGCCTCATCGGGTACCCTGAGTCAATCGAGTCATGAGCTTCCTTATATTATGATATGCATGCGGGCTTTATTGTGGAGCGGGTTAGGCATGCGTGCCCCCCGATTATGATGGAATGCATTCACGAGCTGGCCAGTCTCCACCTATCGGAAGGGGTGGAGGTAGGAGAGGGATATGCCATTTGGCATTGTCTTGGGCCCTTTACAGTATTTCTGCACATTATTATAACTAGGAGCATGCTAGTGTGTTTGACTTTCGTACTGCATTAGAGCATCTTTATTAGGTATAGCACATACTATGTGGCCTCAGCGAGGACTGCCGGTCCCGCATGAGTGGCTCGATCTGACTCCTTTCCCCGTTCTTTTTTTAAAGGTATTTTCTGCAGATTCTGAGTGCTCGATGTCTACATGACGGGGTTTCCTTTTGGCGAATTGAAGAACATGGCTAATTCTCTAACTTGGTATAAATGGTAACCCTATGCTTACGTTTTGGTTTTGACCCGGCTCTGCCGTGATATTTTGTATCTTAACTTTACTTCCGCTTTACTTTCGTTTGCATTGGATTTCGCGACATAGTCTTAGGACAGGTTAAGGGTACCCAATGGCCCTTCGAGGTTTTTAGGGTTTGAAATCCCTCTTTTCACTAATCTTAAAATGAGTTTGAAACCTCGACCCGTACCTGGATTGCAAGATCCGAACAAGGGGTTTTATCCCTTGAAACGTAACCCGGAAATCATAATTCTGGGCCGTTACAAAGATGGTATCAGAGCTGAGGTTGTGCAATTCGGGTACGCAAGGGTCGAGTGTATGTTTGGAAAACCGCCCATGAATTTCAAAGGATTTGAAAGTGTTTTAAAGGGGCAAAATGAACTTAAGATGTCTAACCGAAATCGGACTAAGTAATGAACTTGACTTGTAATAAAAGAGGAAAACCGATTAAAGAGGGACCGAGTGGGTAGAAAGGCGTTAGGCCATCCCTAATGGATGTAGTTGGGAATGGGTAGACAAAATACTAGCTTGCTCTTTACAGAGGGTCCGGAAGACTCCAATGAGATTGCACCAAGGTGGTTGGAGTGGCGGGTTAGGTAGGATCGCGAGGTTTTTGCCCCTCCGGTCAGTCGCTCCTCGAAGAGCGACATTAGATAGCTTGATGTGCTTTATATATTGAGCATGAACACGATCTCTCTTGAAGAAGGTCATTATAATTGTCATTGACTGATTCTATGTTGAGTGCTTGATATGCTAAAGTCTGATTGGTATGCCTAACAATGAGTTGTGTATTGACTGATCTGTGTAAATGGGATAGTGGGAGTACCCTTATTTCTGTGCGGTCAAACTCAGTTTGTGTGGAACAGCCCTTTCCACTATGTTAACCCCTTGACGGTTCTATTGAGCCTTTCTCCCGGATGTCAGAGTCTTCCACGGGGATTGGGGTGGTAAACACATTGTGTCGGGAATCATGGTTGGATATTAAGGTTCTCTGAGTGAGTATTAGAAGGTGGTTCTTGATGGCATTCTGAGTCAAAAGTAAGGTGTCATGGGGTTGTCTTTCTTGATTCAAATGATGGTCAACCTTTATTTTCTTACCACAAAGAGTCGTACCAAAGTCCCACGGAAAAGAGGGGTGATAAGTGAGCCGGGAAAAGTCAATGGTTGCCCTTAGGGATCTCTGTTCGGTTGTAATGGTGACTCTCTCTGAATTTAATGACATAATATGATTAGTTATATTGCTTAGGTCTAGTGTTATGTCTTATTTTCTATCATGATTACATGTGGTCATAACATGTCTACTCGGCCTATTGTGTTGACTTGATTAATAATTGAATGGAAGTGTGAGCTGCAGGAAGTGAATCTGCCTCTACTAGGTTCATGATAGTGTGATTGATTAGAAGCATAAACCACATTATATGAACCTACATGATAGTTGTTTTCTCCTGGGTTAGGTCTATGATAGTGTGATAAAATCTTCTTCGTATGAATGCCTGTAAATGATCTCGTTATCATACTAGCTAATGACGCGTCGATGCTCCTTATTCCTTTTGTGACAAGAACCTATAGCACGCATATCTATTTTGTAATTGTCAGATTAACTATTGCTGATTATTTTGCACTTGATATTTCTGTGTGTTACTTGTGTTGAAGAGAGAATATTTGGTATAATTGAGTCTTGAGAAATGCATGTATTATCCTAGTATGTGTTGATTTGAGCTCATGCCCCGTATTCTAGTCATATTTTCATTACTTAAACTCGTGTTATACATCGTAAAACCTTCCTCATGTTTCTAGATTGTTGGAATGTGATTGAATTAAAATTCTTACGTGTCGCCATGATTAGTTGCATGTATGTATCGCGTGTTATGTTGAGCCATTAGTATCATATAGGACCTTTGATCATGACTTGTGCGAATTATACCTTGCCTACACTACTGTTGATTCTCTCTCGAGCTAGGTCCCTGATAGTGTGTTTCTTCCCTCTTGTTGTCCTCTTAAAATGTTTTACTCATCCTGATTGGATTAATGTTGAATTCGATGACTGCCTTGCTTAATTTCTGTGATGCTTGATCCTAGCATGCTTACAAGTTATCGCTTGGTAGTATTTCCCCTATTACTCTATGATATCATATCGTGCTTGCATGAACGTATGACTTGACACTTCGCATGATCACACACCACACTATATCATGATTTCGCATACGCATGACGAATAAATATTAGAATGGATCTTGTTGAATTGCCTTGATTGTATTCATACTTGATATGTACTAATAGTATCATGTAGGGCTTATGTTTTCCAATATGACTCGCTAAATGATTACATGTCGTGCTTGTTCTATAATGTGATAGCTATTGGACCATTATGTGCCCTATAACAGTTCATTCCTAGCATGATTATACTCTATTGCTGGTGACGCCCTCTTTGTTACTCCCTGTAATGATGCCTTATGCTTTATGAACATTATGTTGAACTCTTTTAAATGACTCTTGACTATGTCCATGCCTTATCACGTATCGCTAGCATTGTGTAGGATCTATGCTTTCTAAATGTGTTGTGTTGTATGATTACATGCCGTTTTCAACATATTATGCGATCATTATTGTCAGACGTGATAGTTATTATGTTGCTCTTATGTGTTCTCGTATAACATTAGGTCGGATTGTTACGATAACATCATAATGATGCATTGACCTCGATTGTTGATATATATACCCCGCTAGTGCATTGCTCATATATGTGATATTTGCTCTGTTTGGTAAATCCTGCATATCTCGCTTAAGACTACTAGGCGTTATGACTTTCATGAATTGATAGACTATTAGCTTGCCTCGCATACACCTCAAGGTAGAACTCGAATGTGTCTTTTGAATGTACCTGTATGTCGTTGATCTTCGAGATAGGTACATGTTAGTGTGGGCTGATATGGTTGATTGCTTGAGATGAACCCTTGTTGCTTGTCACAAATTGTAACCTCATAGATTTTCATAGGGGCATCGTTGTCATTCTCGGGTCAAAGTCTTGTCTTTAGTCTTGTCATTCTTAGCCTTGGTCTACGTTTGGTTCCGAAAGGAACATTGGGTTGTCTGCTCTTGTCACTCCCCTACCTTTACTGACTTGGACTCCTGCGCGATACATTGGACGAGCGACTGCACGGAAAAGGGAAAGGAAGTTGGATAGCAATAGAGCAGCGCAGCGGAAGCGTGGGCCCATAACCCACGGGCCTCAGGATCTATGATGTCGGCGAAACAGGCACGCATCGAGAATTACGGTTACTGTGTACGATATGACTTGCAAGCGGGAGTGTTCTCCGTTCGAATTGCTAACCCCTTTGAAATTGTTGACGACAATATTGCACTGACCTAGCAATGAGATTTATGTGTTGATGTGCTGACTTGGTGATGATTGTTGCCTGGTTGTCTGTAGTCTATGATGATATGATTGGATGCCTTATAGTTCTAATGTGTCATGAAGTCTTGACGTGTTGCTACTCTAAGTTGCTGAGCATGATATGAATTCATTTGCCTGTAAAATGTGAACTATATATGCTAGAAGGGCTGAATTTTATCTGATAAGGTTATAATGTAACATGCTAGCTAGACTTGATTACGTTCATATATGATGTTTGCAATGATTATTGAGCATGATGGTAAATCGAGACTTGTTGAACCCATGTTGTTATGGTTATAAATGCTAGCTGATGTGATGTAGACCTTATGGTTGATGATTTTCATAATTGCTTCTTCCTTAAACCTGTGAGTGAGGTCCTTTGGTAGTGTGGTTGGAGAGTGGTGAAAGAATTTTGGGGTGGTGATTGAGAAATTTTCTAGAGAAGGTGTGACTAACGGGGCATGATACTTGTGATACCTTGGGAAGTGGGGAAAGTGTAAGAAATGACCTTAAGAGAATTGAGGATATAGTATGGGAGGGTGCTCGAGTGTGATGTTAGAGGTAGGAGTTGGATTCTTAGAGGTGGATGGTGTGTGTGAGAGTTTGGTGGAATGAGGGCGAGATTTGAGCATCGAGATGAATTGGGATTTCTTTGGGAAATTTTGTCTGAGATGACGTTGGCGGGTCTAGAAGAGGATTAGTCTTGGTTGAGAGTGGAGATGGGCGAGTGGAGATTGTGTTTTATTTTGACTGGTATGATGTGAGGATTTTCTTGATTATGTGATTTATTTATATCTGCTGGC
This sequence comes from Persicaria maculosa, assembly GCA_963922045.1. Classification (NCBI taxonomy): domain Eukaryota; kingdom Viridiplantae; phylum Streptophyta; class Magnoliopsida; order Caryophyllales; family Polygonaceae; genus Persicaria; species Persicaria maculosa. The sequence goes on along the minus strand of OY998256.1, from coordinate 9,701,914 downwards.
ATGATGTTAGATAGTGACCATGATAAAACCTGATATGGAATAACATTACCTGTTGAAACGCAATGTTAAAATCTAATTGGTAGTGACTAGTGTTATCATGATATATTGATGTTTTGCTATCCTGTTAAGTTGTTTTAGAAGCATGTTAGGATGTGTGTGATATGATAATATATGAGATCATGATGTGTTATTATGTGAAAGCATGGTGTTATATTATGTGGTGGTAAACATGATGTTATATTATGTTGTAGTAATCATGATGTTGTATTATATGGTTGACAAGCATGACTATTGATATGTTAAATGATGAGTATGACTTGGAATGTGAATATGATTTGTATATATATATATATATATATATATATATATATATATATATATATATATATATATATATATGAGATAATGGTGCCTGATTACTAAATTATCGTTATATGACATTGTGATGAGTAAGATGATTTCTAGAGAGCATGTTGACATTTTGATGGTGATATACTTCTTGATCTTCCCTTTTTATTGAATCTTAATAGCATGACCTTGACTGTATTGATATGTTGATAAGTAGTTTTGTTCCGTTGACTTATGATGAAATTTCGTTATGGCTAACCTTGCAAGTACCAATGATTGACGTGATAAAAATGTTATACTAATGCTAGATAGAATTGGATAGGATGACTGTGTGAATTTATGCGTTAAATGATACCCCTTGCTGTGACTGACCCTACTATGATTGCGATGCTGATATGCGATAGTGAGATATCCTTTATGACTTTTGGTGTGATATCGAGCCATGTGTTATGATTTTGGCATATTGTTGAGATGTGTATCATGGCCTTTAGTATGACGTGGAGATATTGATGTGACCTTCTGACACCGTGTTGGCATATGTTTGAGACTTGTTGTATGATGTACTAGTTGAAGATTGGTTGGTTATGTGGTTATGCATTTCCTATAGCTTGTGGTTCTTGCGTGAATTGAGATTGATAGATTGATTTGATTTTGGAAACTAGGGAGAGAATATGGGATTAGCCCTTAGAGGTGGATGATTCCACCTCCGAGCTTCTGAATTTGATTGATTGTTATGCGGGAAACTGATTTGGTTTAGAGGATTTTGGCAAAATTTGATCAAAAGGATTTTACTTGTTTTGGGTGTAAAGTTGCTTGGTTAAACGTCTTATTTGAAGATTTTGAGCGGTTTGAAAAGAAATTACTTGGAATTTTAAAGAATAAACGTTACCAAGAATTTCAACGATTTTGAGGCCAATCTTTTTTTTCAATTGCGGAATCGCCTTTGAAACTTTTCAAACCCGGGCAACTCTATGATACTTCCCGAAGTGGATACATGCACTTTATGGGGGCGCCTATAGGGTGTTTGCTAAGACCTAGTGATGCTATTGTAGAACTTTTAAAGTTGTGGTACTTCCGAAAGGTCGAAGCGAGGATGTGATAGGGGCGCTTATTGCATACTTGTCAAGGCCAATTGGAAATGTCACGACCGTGACTAGGATGTTGTGAGAATCCCGGAAGACGCAACCGAGATGATTACAAGATCCTTGGACATGGTCCTTGGACTCATTACTTTCAACTTCATTCCCTACTTTAATTTGGTTTTAGTCTCGGGGATGAGACTTGTTTTTAGAGGTGGATGATGTAAAGACTCGGATTTTTAAATAATAAATTTTAATAAATAATAAAATAACAGGGATTTAGGTCAAAAAAAAAATCGGATATTTGAAGATCCTCATCTTCGCCTTAAAAATCGTATTTTAAAATCCTTCGAGCGGATTCCGGCCTAATTTTGAACTTTGAAGGACAATTCCGTCATTTTACCTTGGGATTTGAAATAAACTTTGGGATGTCGACATATTTGAAATATTGAACCGTTATTTTATCGAGTCGGAAAAGCGGGTTGCGGGTTTTGGTTCCGGGTATATTAAAATTTGGGGACCACCTCCTTGTTTCCCTTCCTCTCTTTTGTCTCCTTCCTCCATTCAAATTGAAGGATCTGCAACACTCCTTTTTATGTGCTCGGCTGCAGCAAAAGAAGGAAGAAGCCAAACCACTTCCTGGCTCCCTCAGTGTACATGGCGAGGCAATAGCCCTCATTCCTCATAGCCTTTGCCCGATTATAGAAGAAGCGTGCACCAGACAACTCTCCTTATCCCTCCTTTCTTTTCTTCAAAAGGATCTCAACCTACTCCCCTCCATCTAATTCCAATTGCAAGACACAACCCTCTTCCTTCCCTCCCCTTGTTTCTGGCCACCATGGATGACACCTTCACCACCCCTATTCTTGTCAGATAATCAGCCCCAAGCGCCGAGCGCTGTCCCGAGCACTTCCTGAGTCACAACCGAGCCGCCTCTGAGCGCCGTCGGCACCTCCGATAGCCGCCAGGGAACCGCCGGCGCCGCCCTCCTCTCCTCCTTCCCTGTTTCCGGTTTCGAACGCGGTAAGACCTCGCTTCTTCGCTTTTTCCGTTCAACAACACTCTAAAGGCGCACCTTTCTAACCAATCGCGCCCGACCCAGGCTCAGACGTCTCCCTTCGTTTCTCAACAAGCTTAATCGCTCTCCGACGGAGCCCGAATCGTTCCGACGAGCGCTTCCGACGATCCTCGAAGAACCTCTGGCGTGTCCCTCGGTGAGCTTGTTCTTCCTCCTCTCTTTTTTTCCCTTGATCTCGTTGGCCTGCCCTTGATTTCCTGTCCTCGGCCGACCCAATCGCCCTTCGCCGGAGGCTGGGTTCATCGCTTTCCCTCTCCATTCTCTCCGATTTCTGAACGTCAAAGGGAGTTGTTGATTTGGGAGAGACGGGTTGATGTTGGGCCTATTTCTTCTGGACTCCTATTCGGGTCTGGAATTGGGTTCGGGTTTTGGCATCCCTCCATTCGGTTCTTCCCATTTCCAGGTAGAAGCCGGGTTGGCCCTTTTTATTTTGGGCTTGTTGGATCCGGGTTTTGGGTCAGCTATTGTGAGGGATTGGGCTGCTTTTGGATGGTTATTATTGTTATTGCTATATGATATATGAATTATATACGTAGTATAAGTTATATTATATGATTTATTGTTGTAGTTACTATTATTATTACTATTTTTGAGGAAATATATTGCTGAAATTTTATTATATATTATAAAATGGTTTAAAAGAGACATTATTGGAACATGTAAATTGTGATGTTTTAAATATGTATTTTGTGCGATATTGGAAATTGTAAAATGATGTATTGATTTTGATAAGGTTTTGAAATAAAATGCCGGAATTATTTCTATAATATGATGTGAGAAATTGTTTTAAAAATGAGTTGACTTAACTTGAGATTCAAGAGTTTGAAAAACTTTGGGAAATGAGTTTTGAAATATTATTTTAATATTCAATATTAAAGAAGGGATTTGGCGGAACTTGAACTATTTGATCTTGAGCTTGAAGATATGTTAAAAGTGTTATTCAAATGTTGGGATTTTGTCTTGGCTTGATGATGCTGGTTTCGAGAAGGAATCTCGGGAATGTGGTTGGTACGATTTTATCAATGGGTTTGATTGGAAATGGAATGATTTTGGTTGATGTCGATCATATCGGAGAGGTTTTGGAAAATGGTTTTATCGTCGATTGGTTTTGAGGATATTGAGAACTTGGGTTCGTGTGTGTGAGAATGTTGGTTAGTAGCTTATGAGAATGGCTTGATTATAGGTGTGTATTGCGGTTGGATTGCTTTTGGACTTGCATTTGGGCCCTTGCTTGTATTAACCTGCTGTTCTGCATCTTCAGGTAAGTTCCCTAGGGGGCTTACTCAGGTTGGACATTCATGCCTGTTGTTGCATTTTATGTTAGGTGTTGCATATGCATAAAAGCATGCCATGTAGTATCATGTTTAGGTTGCACTAATTGATTGAGCATCTGTTTACTTTATGCGTTTGAAACAGAACGGCCGTTATCTGTGATAGTCCTAGAGTCTTTGCTAGGGTCATAGGGTAGCCCAGCCTCATCGGGTACCCTGAGTCAATCGAGTCATGAGCTTCCTTATATTATGATATGCATGCGGGCTTTATTGTGGAGCGGGTTAGGCATGCGTGCCTCCCGATTATGATGGAATGCATTCACGAGCTGGCCAGTCTCCACCTATCGGAAGGGGTGGAGGTAGGAGAGGGATATGCCATTTGGCATTGTCTTGGGCCCTTTACAGTATTTCTGCACATTATTATAACTAGGAGCATGCTAGTGTGTTTGACTTTCGTACTGCATTAGAGCATCTTTATTAGGTATAGCACATACTATGTGGCCTCAGCGAGGACTGCCGGTCCCGCATGAGTGGCTCGATCTGACTCCTTTCCCCGTTCTTTTTTTAAAGGTATTTTCTGCAGATTCTGAGTGCTCGATGTCTACATGACGGGGTTTCCTTTTGGCGAATTGAAGAACATGGCTAATTCTCTAACTTGGTATAAATGGTAACCCTATGCTTACGTTTTGGTTTTGACCCGGCTCTGCCGTGATATTTTGTATCTTAACTTTGCTTCCGCTTTACTTTCGTTTGCATTGGATTTCGCGACATAGTCTTAGGACAGGTTAAGGGTACCCAATGGCCCTTCGAGGTTTTTAGGGTTTGAAATCCCTCTTTTCACTAATCTTAAAATGAGTTTGAAACCTCGACCCGTACCTGGATTGCAAGATCCGAACAAGGGGTTTTATCCCTTGAAACGTAACCCGGAAATCATAATTCTGGGCCGTTACATGTGTAATTTTTTAAAATGGAATATAATCTATAATCTATTAAATTATCATTTTTTTGGTTGATGATTCTTTTTTTTCCCAAAAAATTATGTTCAACCGGTTGATTGAACCCACTATAACTATAAGCATTTACTCAGCCGTTTGTAGATTGAAATTCAAACATTTCATATTCCCAATTAGTAATTAGATTACAAGACATCTAATGCCATTAAATTGTTACAACCATACATCTTCAACCGTTTAAAATAATTTTTATTTATTTTCCAATTAATTGGATTCATAGGTTTATTTTATGGAAAAATTAATTCATTTTCTTAGTCAATATAAATAGATGGGAGAGAACTTACTCGATCATTTGAGCAGCAAAATTTTTGTTGGCTCATCTTCTTTCTTTGATACATGATTCATCTATTTGTTTGTTGTTCTAATTTTGTTATAAGTTTATCCTTTCTCATATGCAATAGGGACTTATATGCAGCTTATCTATTTTTTTTATATTATTTAACTTTATCATAATTTAGAATATTATGGCTATATTGTTTTTATTCTTCTAATTTTATTATTTTCTTTGATTTTGTAGATTTATTTAATAGTTGGGTAGAGCTATCTTCACTCAATCATTTGATGGTTAGTAAGAATCTGTTTTGGTCCCTCTTCTACCTTTCATTCTTTGATTAATCAATTGTTTGTTGCTCTAATTTTTTTTTATCGATATCCTTACCTTACCCTTTCTCATTTTTAGCATAGGTTAGTAAGAATCTGTTTGTTGCTCTAATTCTTATTCTAACTATAGCTTTATCATAATTTAAAATTTTATACTTATATCATAGTTAATTTTCTAATTCTTATTCTAATTATATTTTATTTTATAAATTTGAACAAACTTACAATCGCAAGTTCATTTAAGGTAAGGAAAATATCTAAAATTAATTTAGTGGCACAATTTTTGTAGTAAATTTGTTATGTATAGTTGTCTATTCAATTTTATGTAACACTTGGGTTAGTTTGGCTTATAAGAAAATGTGATATGTTCGAAATTTTTTAATGCATTTTTATTTCTTTATTTATGGGGATATGTGTTTTTTAAAAAAATTAGCTTTACAATTTTTTTTTCATTATTCTAATTTTGTATAAATTTATAACATAAATGTGTGATTTTTCTATTTTCAAAAATTCTCTCGAATTCTTTTTACTTAGAATTTTGGATTTTATTTTCAAACAATACTTTAAATAGAGTAGTCAAATGGGGTGGGAGTTTTTTTTTTTTAAATAATACCACGTGTAATTTTTTTTTTAAGATTATAAATGTCGACAAATTAAAGTAGGATAACAAAGGGATGAATGTTTATCTTTTTTTTAAAGTGTAGAATTTTCCTATAAATAGTCAATTATTTCAATGTCAAACTCATAAAATTCATTGTTTTGCAACCAAATAAGAGAAGAAGGATATACGAATAGATAAGCTTATATTCATCTTTTATTCTCCTTTTTCAAATTTCATTTATTTGTTGCTTTAATTTATTTGTTACTTTATACGGAGTATCATATTTTTTTAATTTTTTGAAATAAAAACAATGCATTATGCAATTATTACCTTATTAACATGCATAAATAATAACTCAATATTAAATTCAAATTTATGAGAAATGTCGTTTAAATCCTCATTGTTCATTGTTTATAGGTAGAGAGTTTAGAAAATGAAGTAGCTCTTTAGTTTTGTTACAAACAAATTCACCCAAGTTTAATGATAGCGTTGGATAGAATACCTCATTTAGCTTATTAAAAAACAAACATAATTGCAGAATTTATATTGCACTTCTAAAGCAAAAATTGTGGATAAAATCAATTCTTGACATGATATTTTTTTTTTATAACATTATCAAATACATAAAAAATCGCATCTTTAAAATTTCCCTCAAATATGATCTCTTCACGCATGGGTCTAGATTTTTTTTGATAGATATTGTTTTATTTTTTTCTTTGAATAATAGTATTTTAATTTAATTATTGTGTGTAAAAACTACACTACCTGCTACAGTATTATTCTCTTCTTTTAAAAATTTATATAATGTGTTATTTTTTTTCTGTATTTATCAAGTCCGATCTCACTATAATATTTGAAACAAAATCACATGTCCCGGGCGTAGCACGGGTCTGCCCACCTAGTTTAATTCATGGAAAATTAAGTTCATGGGAATTGAACTTCCTATAATTTAAGAAAACATGTTAACTTCCTATAAATTAAAATCCTGCTTTTGTTTGGTTGAATATGAACTTTCATGAGAATTTGTGTAGAATTACTTTTGTAACATTATTAATGAAAACTATTTATCTATATATCTATATCTATATCTATTAGGGGTGGGCACAAATTCCGCAAATCCCGATCCCGTCCCGATTCCGGTGGGATTTAGGACAAAATAGCAAATCCTGTCCCGATCCCGTCCCGCAAAAATTATGCGGGACGAAACGCGGGACGATCCCGGTGGGATCCCGCAAATCCCGTCCCGTCTCGCATATTATAATAATAATAATAATTATTATTATTATTATTATAATTATAATGATGATGATAATAATTTTTATAATAATAATAATATTATAGAATAGAGGTTGGGTCATGTGTTAACATCCCTTAATGTGTTTTGTGTTAACAGATCTGGGCCTTTGATTGAATGAAATGAGTGGCTGAGATTATTTGACAATTTTGCCTTTTTTCTTTAATTAAAAATCAATGGGACCCACCTCTTTCCTTCCCCTGGTTTAATTACGCCCGTGTGTTGTACACTTTTTTTTATGGCGTAACGTTTTTGGGTTGAGTAACGCTGTTTTTTTATGCGGTGCACCGTGTGAACTATTCGATAAGGTGATATTAAATATTCGCTAACTTATAGTTATTATTCGTGTTAAAGGAGGAATTATCGTTTAGATATTGGCAAACTGGTTGTTCAATTTTGCAACTATTCGCTAGGTTGATACTAATTATTCACTAGATTGATAGTAATTATTCGCTAGATATATAGTAATTATTCGTTAAGTTGATAATAATTATTCGCTAGATTAGGTTGATAGTAATTATTCACTAGGTTGACATTAATTATTCACTAAGTTGATAGTAATTATTCGCTAGATTGAAAGAGTATGTAAAGGTAATTATTGATTTCCCGCCTCTAATTAACCACATACATATGAATAATTCCGTATTTTCAACGAATAGAAACCCTGAACTTACCGAATAGTGACTCTGAACATGTTAATAGTGCATCTATTCGCTAGGTTAATAGTAATAGGGCCATTTTCATCTTCTCCTTCAACTAATTATGACAGAATTGATCGAAATTCCACAAAAAATCTGGATGAGAGGCACTAATTCGGCACTGTACGTAATTTGATAATTAATTGAGGAATTGCGCTTGTTTTTAACCTCCACAAGATCGGAATTCCAAAGTAAAGTAATCTAAACATCAAATTAGCAATAATTCGGCACTGTAAATTCATACACAATTACTGAACATCTCAACAAAAGAACAGATTAGAGGAGATCTACCGATAATTCCACAAGAAATCCGGAAGAGAAGTCAAAATTGATCGGAATTCAAAGGTTGTCGCTGCCGTTGGAATCACCTTCGGATGAATTAGATGCAGCCGGAATCCCCATCGGATGAATCACCTTCAAACCGTCGCCGTCCAGATCGAACTTGTCTCCTCCAATTCCTTTGGTCGCCCTCCGCCTATGGCTGCCGGATGTTGTTATCGTCGTCGACGGACCGTCGATCGCCGCCTCCGGCCTCCGGCCACCGGCAACCGCAAACTTCAACCTCTTTCAAGCCCTATTGCCCTTCGTCCGTTCACCCTTCTCTTTCTCTTGATCTCCTCTACGATAGCAATTATAGGGTGAGGTTATGATTCAGTTACACGCGCTTGCTTTTAACGTGGGATTGCGTTTTTTAACTTTCAATTATCAATTAATCCAAAAAATCAAAAAATCTCAGCCTTTCATCTTCATTCATCCAACGGTCATTATTTGTTAACACAAAACATGTTAAGCCTTGTAACATTTGATCCATACTCTTATAGAATAGTAATAATATATTATTAGTATTATTATTTTGAGCAAATATTATAATTATAATTATAATTATAATCATAATCTTCCATTTATAATAATAATAATATTTGTTTATAATATTATTATTATTATTATTTGAGCAAATATTATTTATAATTATAACAATAATTTTCAATTTATAATAATAATTGATTATAATAATAATAATAATATTATAATATAATTTAATAATAATAATACATTATAATATTATTATTATTATTATTATATTATTATATCATATTATATTTTTTTCTTGTAAAGTCTAATTATTTCATAACAATAACAATAAAAATAAGTATTATTATTATTATTATTTTAATTATAACGTGGCATTATTATTATTATTATTATTATTATTATTATTATTATTATTATTATTATTATTATTTTATTTTTTATTATTATAAAGAATGTCAACTAGTTATTACATAAAATTGGATGGGAGCCGGCTAACAAGCTGAGCTCCGCACCTCTTCTGAATGCTAAAGGCAACTCTAGTTAAAACATGACAAGCGTCTCTACCATACCTAGGTAGCCCTCTTGCAACCCCACATATCCGCTTGAGAAGTCCCACGGCCTCATCCCCTAAGTCACCTATTATTATTATCATCATCATCATCATCATCATCATCATCATTATTATTATTATTATTATTATTATTATTATTATACCCATTTAGAGCTATAAGAGGCAAATAGATAAATACGGAATTCTTTCCAACTATCAATCGATAATGAGACAGTATTTGGTGAATCTCGTCTCAATCCCTTTCCATCCCGATCTAGTAAGATAATGTAGTTAAATATGTTGAATATTATAATTAATTATACAATCATTGTATGAATTAATAATAGTATTATAATATTAATATTATTATTATTATTATTATTATTATTATTATTGAATAATATAGTTGAGAAGAATACCGTATTCAACATATTATACAAATTAATGAATTATGAAAGCATTTTTTCACTTTGCAAATTTATATAATATTTTATTATTTTTATTTGCGGGACAAGGCCCGTCCCGTCCCGATCCCGTCCCGTCCAAACACCATCCCGTCCCGATCCCGTCCCGAAAAAAAAGTGTCAATCCCGTCCCGATTCCGTCCCGTAAAAATTTCACGGGACGAGTCCCGTCCCGGCTCAATCCCGTCCCGTCCCGTGCCCACCCCTAATATCTATATATCTATATCTATATATTAATATCTTAATTTAGAATACTTTTTGATGATGTGTCAACACATCCTTAATTTTAGATTTTTCAACTAATCACAATTTTCTCTTATTATTTCTTTTGCTTTTTCTCTTCATCTCTTTCATACATTTACATTTGGTCTCTTTTATTTTTTATCTATTTACTAACCATCTATATAATATCTTAATTTAGAATATTTTTTGATGATGTGTCAACACATCCTTAATTTTAATTTTTTCAACTAATCACAATTTTCTCTTATTATTTCTTTTGCCTTTTCTCTTCATCTCTTTCATACATTTACATTTGGTCCCTTTTATTTTTTATCTATTTATTAACCATTGGGTTTAATTCAAAACATTGAATTAAATCTAGTGTCTACTATTAATCTATATTTAAATCTTTATATATTATAATAATAATAATCTATATTAATATAATATCTTAGTTTAAAAACCTTATTGATGAAACCTGACTTTATGGTAAATATTTTTACCATTTTCTTAAAGATTTAAAGTCTACCTTCATTATTTTATCATAACTTTTATTAATATTTTATAATATTAATTTTTTATATTTCTTAAAAATTTATTTATTAAAAACCGTACCATGGCACCATGGCGCGGGGATTATACTTTATAAAATATTTTTTTTAAAAAAATTCAAAATAAATACTCGTTTGGATTACATTAAAAAAACCCGAGAATTGAAATAATTCAGGAAGTGGATTTCAATACATGTGTTTGAATTAGAATTTTATTTTTAAAAAACCCATTAAGTAGAATTCATGGGAATTCCAATTTCACCAAAATAGAAGAATTGAAATTGCCATGTGGAGTAGGTAAGTTAAAATCCACCCTTGTTATTTATAAAGTTTTTAATACATTAAAAACATGATAAAAGGGATGTGGGCCCATGTTTAAGCAATGAGCGTTTTGAATAAATCTTGGCCCAACCCAAGTTGGTTCGTTTGGAAAATGAAGGATGTTAACTTGGGCCAATCGGCCCAGCCCATTTAAGGAATATATGAATATGAATGGTGGAAATGGATCCGGTACAACGGGTGGATGGAGCCCACGAAAAAAAAAATTAAAGCATCAAATTAGCAATAAATAGAATTAAAAGTTGTTAAAAAATTGAATTCAATGGTTTTCAGTTACCAATTAATGTTATACTCCTCCCCTAACCATCCTCATCCATCCATACACATTAAACCCACACCCAAAAAATATCATATAAACCACACAACACTTGCAACATACACACAAACCACAACTAAACCTAAATGATGAACACTAGAGCAAGAAGCCATAGTTGCACCCTTGCCCTCTTTGTCGTCGCGGCCTTACTCACCTTAAAGTCAGGCGATGGCTACTCATTCTCGCCGTTCATCACATACCACCTATGTATGATGAACGAGCTACCGCAAGAGACGCTGTCCCTTGAGTGTTGGAAGACGGAAAGCGAAGCAAACAACGAGCACTTGGATTCGAAATCGTATGCCCCCATGGTGATGTCGGTACCGGCTCACAATAGCTACAACTGGTCCTTTCATCCTAACATACTTTGGGGCGATGTGAGCTACTATTGTAGCGCCGAATGGGTACGAAACGGTCAACGGTTTCGCCTTTCTTTGTTCAAGGCGTTCTTAGATCGGCCTTCCTTTGTGGATGATTTATGTGGTGGAAGGCATTGCATTTGGAAGTTTGCAATAGAAGGGGTTTACTTGTATTATATCCCATTGCGGAAGTTTATGTTCATGTATAATTGGCCTCCGGTCTTAGTGTGATTTCTATATTAAGGTTTCATTCATCGATAATAAAAAGGGGGTTGTAGAACAAACTAACGACCGTTTCTTTTGGAAAGGATGATATTATGATAATGTTACTTTTGCATTTTATTTTTATTTTTGAATTGGCAAATGAGGCTAAGTGTTTTTTTGTATATATATAAGGGAAGAGTTCGAGCGCCAGACAGGCATGTCTGCTCGAGTGGTCGTCAAAGTCGATAAACAGCGAACCGTCAAATATACAACCTAAAATGGAAAGGTGCACAACTAACAAAATTAGACTAACAAATGAACCTAATCCTAATAAGCTGGCAAATGAGGTTAAGTGGTTATTTGTAACAGTGACTCTAGCCCATATTTAAAAAATAATAATAAAATAATAAAGTCGTTGTTCAAAACAACGACTTAGAGATTTTTTTTTATTTTAATTTTCAGGTGTCTATTTAAATAAAAAGACTAAAAATAAAAAACATGAATATACATCATATGTAAAAATAATAATAAAGTCGTTATTTGGAATAATGACTTTAACGGAGATTTAAAAAAAAATAAAGTCACTATAATCAGATACTAGGATGGACTTGCTGGCTTTCTCTAGCATATATTTCTATTTATCATGTTTTCAGGGAAGTTATTTTCGTTGTTGATAGGCTTCCCTATCTTGCTTATAGTTTCTCTATCGCTGAGGTGTTTTTGAAAGATCTAGATTTGCGACTTCTTGTCTTTCATACTGCTCTATAACAATGGACTACTCGAAATCGTTAGTTTTGTTGTCTTAATTTCTTTCCTAGTATTAGAAAAATGGGGTATGAGCTCTAAACTTGTTGCTTTTTATACTCTCACTAGTACAATTCTCGTACCATGACGCGATTTTTAATAACATAAAAAATTAATATTACAAAATATTAATAAAAGTTATGGTAAAATAATGAAGGTAGACTTGAAATCTGTAAGAAGATGGTAAAAATGTTTACCATAAAGTTAGGCTTTTTAAAAAAAAATTAAGATATTATATTGATATAGATTATTATAATATATATATATATATATTAATATAGTAGATAATAGATTTAATTCAATATTTTGAATTAAACTCAATGGTTAGTAAATAGGTAAAAAATAAAAGGGGGGAAATGTAAATGTATGAAAATGATTAAGAGAAGAAAAAAATAATAAGAGAAAATTGTGATTAGTTCAAAAACCTTAAATTAAGAAGGTGTTGATACATTATCAAAAAGTTTTCTAAATTAAGATATTATATAGATTCTACCGAGTTTTGAGGAACTTATTTGTTTAAATATTTTCTTATACCTCCAATTCAATTAAAGTTGCATATAATTCATCTAATTAACGATTATGAGTTTAAGCCTGAATAAATTATGTTCATGCAATGATTCACAAAATGCGTGGGTGGTGAATGCACATGAAATTTTTAAATAAATTTAATTTTGAGGATCCAATACATAACCATAAATTGCAACAAATAGCTATATTCATTAATTACAGTCAAATATTCAATGTTGATTATAATGACTTGAAATCAGCAATAAGACTCCAATGTACACTCCTCCATAAATTGGTCCTTGCAGTTACAACTTACTCATCCAACCCATATAAAATAGACCATAAAACACACAACAAATACAATTTTAACAAAATCAAACCACACCAAAAAAAATGAACGCTAGAGCAAGAAGCCAATCAAGCCAGGGTTGCACCCTTGCCCTCTTGGTCGTCGCGACCTTGCTGATCACCTTAGAGTCAAGCGACGGATACTCATTCTCGCCCTTCTTCAAGTACCACCTCTGCATGATGAACGAGCTCGCGCAAGAAATGATGACCCTTGAGTGTTGGAGGATCAACAGCCTCAACGCAAGCATCAACTACTCGGATCCAGATCCAAACACCCCCCGACATTGGCGATTCGGGCTCACAATAGCTACAACTGGTCCTTTCATCCAAACCTCATGGGCGCAGTGAGCTACTATTGTACCGCGGAGTGGGTAGGTAAGGGCGAAATTAGGCACCGTCTTCCTTTGTTTAAGGCATTTGTTGATAGGCCTTCGTTTGTGGATGATTCATGTGGTGGGAGGCATTGCATTTGGAAGTTTGCTAATGAAGGGGTTTATTTGTATTATATTCCATTGCGTGAGTTTGTGTTTATGTATAAGTGGTTTCCGGTCTAATTGTGATTTCTAGCGGATTATGTTCATGATAATAAAAGGGATTGTTAATGATTGAGTTTTTAGTTTTATGAAAACATTATAGGTTCGTATGGGACGGGGTTAATAAATTGACTAAAATTATAAACAGGGTAAAAATTTATAAACTGTTGGTAAAAGTAGTTAAAAATTTATGAAGAAATATAAACCCCGTATGGGACCAAAAACAGTTTATTTGTAAAAAGTGGAGTTTATTTGGTTGTTATTAGGGATATTGTGGTACTTTCAAACCAAATAAACAAAATAAACCCCAAATAAGCTACCTCAAGTAGCTTTTTTTTAACTCATAATTTAAACCCTTTTTATGATTTTTTGGGTGTCCATACACTCTTTAACTAGTTAAAAAAAAATAAACAACCCATTCTACTTATTTTTTAACTAGTTAAAAAGTGCATCCATACATACCCTATAAGTCTTATTATAAGGGCGCGTGTTTTTTAATGTTACACAACAACTCAGTATTTTCAGTCAAAAGGGCAAAACGCTCCCTCCTATCTCTAGAATCTAGAGAGAGGGAGAGTCCACCAAGTTCATCCTTAACCATTTCTACAAACACCAACACCATGTTTGCGGATGCCAGAAAATACAGTGAACAACGAAGGCCGAAGGCTAATCATGTTTGATAATTTTAAGAATTGAAACGAAGACACCTCAAAATTTTACAGAAAAAACAACTCTTCGTGAGAGCGTCTACCTCCCCTCCGGGGGCCCAACCCTCATTCGGGAGCCACCAACACCTCCTCCGGGAGCCACCACCCCAACGGATCTCCCCGTTGGTACAGTATGGTTTAGGGTTTAGGGTTTAGGGTCCTAAACCCTAAACCATACTGTACATGACATGTTCTTTTGGCTTCTTATTAGCCCCTTTGGGGTTTATTCTTCCATAATCATAGGGTCTTCCTTTTAGTTACAGTGTCCATGGGCATGTTTTCATAATGGTGACAATGCATATGTCATTGTTTATGTCTCTATTTTAATAGTTTTGAAAACATCTATAAGTTTTACCTGTGATTACAGTGTCTATGTCCCTGTTTTAACTGTGGTTACAACGTCTATGTCTGTTTTAACCATTCATATGATGAAGGAGAACAGCCCATCACATGTCTTTTGGCTTTTCATTAGCCCCTTTAGGGTTTTTGTTGGCCTTGTCCTAGGGTTTTCCATTTGATTACAGCAATCATCTCTTAACGATGTACTGTACTTAACATTTTAGGGTTTAGGGTTTAGGATTTAGGGTTTAAGGCCTTGGCCCTAAACCCTAAAGACTTAACCCTAAACCCTAAACCATAATGTACATAACATGTTCTTTTGGCTTCTCATTAGCCCCTTTGGGGTTTATCCTTCCATAATCATAGGGTCTTCCTTTTGGTTACAGTGTCCATGGGCATGTTTTCATAGTGGTGACAGTGCATATGTCATTGTTTATGTCTCTATTTTAATAGTTTTGAAAACATCTATAAGTTTTACCTGTGATTACAGTGTCTATGTCCTTGTTTTAACTGTGGTTACAGCGTCTATGTCTGTTTTAACCATTCATATGATGAAGGAGAACAGTCCATCACATGTCTTTTGGCTTCTCATTAGCCACTTTAAGGTTTTTGTTGGCCTTGTCCTAGTGTTTTCCATTTGATTACAACAATCATCTCTTAACGATGTACTGTACTTAACATTTTAGGGTTTAGGATTTAGGGTTTACGGCCTTGACCCTAAACCCTAAAGACTTAACCCTAAACCCTAAACCATACTGTACATGACATGTTCTTTCGGCTTCTCATTAGCCCCTTTGGGGTTTATTCTTCCATAATCATAGGGTCTTCCTTTTGGTTATAGTGTCCATGGGCATGTTTTCATAGTGGTGACAGTGCATATGTCATTGTTTATGTCTCTATTTTAATAGTTTTGAAAACATCTATAAGTTTTACCTGTGATTACAGTGTCTATGTCCCTGTTTTAACTGTGGTTACAACGTCTATGTCTGTTTTAATCATTCATATGATGAAGGAGAACAGTCCATCACATGTCTTTTGGCTTCTCATTAGCCCCTTTAGGGTTTTTTTGGCCTTGTCCTAGGGTTTTCCATTTGATTACAGCAATTATCTCTTAACGATGTACTGTACTTAACATTTTAGGGTTTAGGGTTTAGGATTTAGGGTTTAGGGCCTTGGCCCTAAACCCTAAAGACTTAACCCTAAACCCTAAACCATACTGTACATGACATGTTCTTTTGGCTTCTCATTAGCCTCTTTGGGGTTTATTCTTCCATAATCATAGGGTCTTCCTTTTGGTTATAGTGTCCATGGGCATGTTTTCATAGTGGTGACAGTGCATATGCCATTGTTTATGTCTCTATTTTAATAGTTTTGAAAACATCTATAAGTTTTACCTGTGATTACAATATCTATTCCCCTTGGTTCATAGTGGTGACAGTGTCTATGTCCCTGTTTTAACTGTGGTTACAGCGTCTATGTCTGTTTTAACCATTAATATGATGAAGGAGAACTGAAATATTTTCAAAATTGTATTGATAGAAGAAGAAAAAACTTAAATATGCTCACTGTTTACATTCTTTCTAGTGTAATGATCTGTTTATAGTGACAAATTTATTCAATATAAGAAAACGATAAAGTAAATCGTATTGTCTTCCTTAATGCTTTGCTTCTGATTTGCCTCTGATCTCTAGCTCTTGACAGTCTTCTTTGATGCTTTCCCTCTGAATTCTCCAGTTGAAAGCTTTCTATTCTTTTCAGGTCGACCACATCTTCTACGTACCATTGGTGGGTGACATTGCTGGCTTTTGATGTCCTCTGGTACAACCCACTGATCTACATTTAGAGTAGGATATACCGTCTCATGATAAGCCAATTTCCAAGCTTCAGTTTTGTAGTAGCTGCTAATATAACTTAGAACACTCAGGTTTTTTTCCTTGATTACAGCCAAAGCATGTACACAAGGTATCTTTTCATAATCAAATACCTTGCAAGTACAAGACTTCTTCTTTAAATCAACCATAACCCTTTTCATTCCACCGACAACCTCAAACTGGAATTGATTGAGGTGCTTGACAGTATACATTCCAGCCTCACTGCATCTTATGTACACTATATCACTTATATGAGTTGGAAGCTCAAAGCTGTTGTTTTCAGATTCATTTCTACGATCATTGAACCATTTTGTTATCTTCTCTCTGATTGCATTCAGTAACCCTATAATTGGGAAAGCTCTATCCAAACCAAAGGCACTATTTAATGATTCTGCGTTGTTTGAAGTCATCATATTGTACCTGTCACCTTTTGAATAAGCTCTTGCCCATTTCTCAAACTGTAATTCTTCAAGATATTTCCCCATCTTGCTGTTTGTAGTACTGATGGAAGCAAAGTAGTTATTGAAATCTTCTTCTGTGTAACTGTTTGCTGCGCTTTCAAACCACTGACATAGTGCTTTCTTCTTGAATTTTGACATTATGTTTTGCTTTAACTGCCTTCTGCAGTGATAATGCTTTGCATTTGTGTAAATCAACTCTATAGCTCTTGCAATGCTTTGATGATGATCAGAAACAAAAACCAGCTCTTCACTTGATGGGATGACTGTTGCTAGCTTGTTGAAGAACCACTCCCAAGAGTCGTTGTTTTCTGAGTCAACCACTGCAAAGGCAATAGGGTATATTTGATGATTTGCATCTTGTGCAGAAGCTGTGAGAAGAGTCCCTTTGTATTTTCCTTTTAAAAATGTACCATCTACCACAAGAACCTGTACAATTGAATTCTATTCAGTAATTATTTGGTTACAGTGTAATTTTTCCTTATGAAATGAATCTGTACCTTTCGTAGGATTGGAAATGCTCGGATACATGGTCCAAAGGCAATGAACACATACTTGAACTTTGAGTTTCTCTCAAGTTCAATGAAGGTGATAGTTCCAGGATTTGCTTGCTTCAGGACCCAACAATATGATGGCACTAATTCATAGTTGTCTTCTGCAGTCCCCATTGTCATCTCTATTGCTAAATCACGAGCCTTCCAAGATTTCCGGTAGCTAACATTCTCTTTGAAATCATTCCTCATCGTGTTTCTAATTTGTCTTGGAGTTGGACCTTGTTTCTCATCTTCAAAACTGTATATATTATGTACAACAGTGAATAAAATATGAAATGAAGCATGATTACAGTGAATAAAATATGTAATGAAGAACTGATTGTAGTCTATGTCACCTGTGTTTTATCCTTTCGGCTATGACTCTGTATTTTAGAGGGCGTTGCTTTCCTATTCGTACTTCCATGTTGCTGGTGTGTTCCTTAAAGTATTTCTTAATTATAAATACAGTTGAACCACCAATTATGGCGCCATGTATTTTCCAGGTGCAGCTGCTATCCACACACGCTATTCTGTAATAACATGGTGTTGTCTTCTTCACTTTGTAAGCAAACACCTCTTGTGCAGCCAACAGTTCAATAGTCTGTTTGAGATCTTTCTTTGTTCGGAACAGTTGTCCCAAAAATATAAGAATTTCTCCCTTTCTTTCACTTATAGGTTGTGCTGTATATTTTGTGGACATTGTACTGCCTGCACTGATGCGACTTTCAATCCCCGTGTCATCTCCATTACTATTCATATCACATCCATCGTTTATGGATTCTGCATTTCCAGCCTGCACATCAAAGTCCTCTTCCATAGCATTTGTACCCTTGGCAGAACTGTAAGCATGTAAAGCCAATTGATTTTCATCATGTATAGATTCTGTAACATGTTCTTCAGTGATTTCCTTCACAGCTGTAACATATAAAGGCAACGTCCAATTCACATTCTTCAATTCATTAATTTGCAAAAAACTTCTGAAATCAGTCTCATTCTCTATTGAAAATGGCTCAGTAGTTTCCTTGAATGGATGCAAGTGGCTGAATTGAAGAGTAGGAGACAAATTGTCACTCGTGCTGAATCTGTTCAGTATCTCAGACTTCATCTCATGCATGGTTACAGCCTGATTGATGACAATAACCTTTGATAACACATCCCCAGCAAAAACTAAATCACCATCTTCCAACTTCCATTTTCCTCCAAATTTTACTATTAACATATTGGCCTCCATTGTACCTGATCATTGGTGACACGTATTAAATTTCATTAATACAGTGATTACAGTCTATAGGTTACAGTGTAATTTTGGTTACAGCAGCACAGATGCACTCAAACTCAGATATCCACATATAGGTTACAGTCTAATTTTGGTTACAGCAGTATAATCAAAACACAAGCATCTTAAATCATCAACTACATCAACAATACAATCTAGATTATAGTTCTATAATCATAACACCAGTCACTTATATCAAAATCGACATCTGATGTCAAAATCGCAAAGCATCCATGTTGAATCACAACTACAGTTCTATAATCACAACTACATCAACAATACAGTACTATATTCAAAGCAGATTACAGATAATGCTGTTTTCGAATTTTGGCTTCCCTGTTGAAACTCGAATTTTGGCTTACAGTGCTATTTCCGACCAGATCTCGCTTCAGATCTGAATGAAGAGCTCGAAATCGTCGAAAATTGGGGCTGAAATCAACTGCGTTGCTGGAGAAATTGAAGCCAGATCGAAATCCCCCTTCTTCGTCGCTCCGAGCTGTGCCATGTGTTTCTCTCCTTCCGTGAAAATGAAGAAACAAACAGGATTAGTATGGCAGGGGCAAAATTGGAAATTATGGACATTTGCCTAATATTGCCACCCTTGTGTCCTATGACTTAAAATTTGGTTCCAAAATGACCACTTAGCAAAAAACCCCTAATTATTATTAATAATTATAATTTTATTTAAAAAAATTAACAAAAAATTTAATATTTTGTATAACTTTTTAAAAAACATGTCATTAAATTAAAATGACTTATATTTTAGAACGGATGGAGTAACAATTTAGTGTGGAAATTTATATAATTAAAGGCTCCAATGTATAACCATAAATTGCAATAAATAGCTATATTCAGTGTGTTAAAAACGCTCTCTTTAGAGCGAAGGAAAAAAAACCCTTTTGGGGTAGAAGAACACCGGCACCACCAAGCCTCCCGCCGACCACCTCTTCGGAGGACATCAACCACCTTTTCGGAGGCCTAAATCCTCTTCGGAGGCCCAAATCCTCTTCGGAGGCCTAAAATCCCCTCTTCGGAGGCAAACAACCACCTATTCAGAGGTCTTTGATCTAACCCGTCGGTTCTAGGTCTCGGCCTGCACAACCCCTCCGCCTCCTTCCTTCCTCCTGGATTCAGGCGAAGCACCCCACCCAGGGTTCTCAGCTTCGTGCTTGATCTATCCTCTCGGCTCCGTACTCCCGGTGGATTCATTCGTCGGCTTCGTTCATCTGCTTCTCCGTCCTGGGGGTCGGATCCGTCTCCTTCGCAACCATTGTTTGCGATCAATTTCTTCAATTGTTTTGGGGCTTTGATGAATCCTAGGATGTAGAGCTTGGATCTTCTTTCGCTCTCGTCCTAATCGAACAATTATGACTCGATTTCTGGCTTCCTCTTCCTCGGGCGCTTCTTTGTGTTTGGAAATCGTCGTCGAAATTGGCGCCTGGGTTGCCGCCGGCTTGCCGCCGAGATTGGTATCCCTTGGGGGGGCGTCGCCTCCAGTGTGGCGTGGTGCCGGGTTGTCGCCGCTGCTCCTCCTGGCTTTGCCTCCTTCTTTCCTCGCCGACGATCGGTGCCCCGCGTGGTTTGCGTGGTCTGATTTCGCAGCCCTTCATGCGGGCCTCGGGCGGGTCTCCTTTGGGCCCAAGGTTGGTCCTCCTTCGGGCCCAAGGTCAAATACTTCGGGCTCAAGTGGCCCGACCAAAAAATAAATAATAATAATAAATAAAAAATGATAAAATATTTTTATATATATACATATTTGTATATATATATTATTAAATCCGGAATCCTCTAGCGCTCTTTGCCCTCTCGCGGTCGTGCTTCATTTTCTCGAGTTTGGTTGGAGTTCTGTTTGTTGGTTCGTGGTTAGTTTCGGTTGAGGAGCAGTTCTGCGGCCCTGGTTGATCGAAATGATCGTATTGGTGGTGTTCGTGGTCTCCGAAGATCCTTCATCTAGGTGGAGGGAACGTCGTGTGATCCACACTTCCCCAGGAGTCGTCTTTGCCTTACGTGGATTTCTGCTTTCCGTCATTCCGGCGGCGAGACATCGTGTCAGCTGTGCTGTCCCATGCGCTCGCTATCCACTTCGCCACGTCGGGTCTCCATCTTCTCGCTGCTGTGTCCGCTTTTTTGCTTAGGGTTTGGGGTTTTTCGGGTCTATTTCGTGTAGTTCTTTTGTTGTATTAGGTTTTTGTTTTCTGTTGTATTTCCTTTGCTATATTGTATGTTTAGACGGCTTGCCGTCTGCCGACTTTGTCGGCCTCTCGAGGTCCGGGTCTGTCCGGCCTCGAATTATTTCCTTATCAAAAAAAAAAAATAAAAAAAAATATAGCTATATTCAGTAATTAGAGTCAAACATTCAATGTTGATCATAATGACTTATTAACCAATCAGACACCAATGTACACTCCTCCATAAATTGATCCTTGCAGTTACAAACTTACAACTATACATCGATCCCGTACTTATCCAACAGATATAAAATATAGCATGTCAAACACACAACAATTACAATTTTCACAAAATCAAACCACACCAAAATATGAACACTAGAGCAAGAAGCCATGGTTGCACCACCCTTGCCCTCTTGGTCGTCGCGACCTTGCTCACCTTAGAGTCAAGCGACGGATACTCAATCTCGCCCTTCATCAAGTACCACCTCTGCATGATGAACGAGCTCACGCAAGAAACAATGACCCTTGAGTGTTGGAGGACCCAAAGCACCGCAAGCAACAACTACTCGGATCCGAATCCAAACACCCCCTTAGTGATTCAGGCTCACAATAGCTACAACTGGTCCTTTCATCCGAACCCAATCTGGATCGAAGTGAGCTACCATTGTACCGCGGAGTGGCTAAGTAATGGCGAAAGGCACCATCTTCCTTTGTTTAAGGCATTTGTTGATAGGCCTTCGTTTGTGGATGATTTATGTGGTGGGAGGCATTGCATTTGGAAGTTTGCTAATGAAGGGGTTTACTTGTATTATATCCCATTGCGTGAGTTTATGTTTATGTATAAGTGGTTTCCGGTCTAATTGTGATTTCTAGCGGATTATGTTCATGATAATAAAAGGGGATTGTTAATGATTGTGTTTAGTATCAAAAGAATTTTAGTTTTATGGAAAAATTCTAATTTTTATTAAGGGCGTGTGTTTTGAATGTTACTAAGTAGTATATATTAAATCGAGAATCTAATTTCATAAAGTTTATTGACAATATAAACTTTTATCTATCGCTACTACAATTCTGAGTAGAGGAGGTGGTTCAGAGCAGTTGTTTACTAATTAAGGAAGCGGTTCGCCGCAACAGTTTAGAAAAATTTTACGAATTTAGAATTGGTTTAGTCTATGGAGGTGGTTTAGACAACGGTTTTTACAACCTATGTATATGGAGGTGGTCTAAGTTTGTTTTGGAAGCGGTTTAGTTAAATGACTAGTGTATGTCCCGTCCCGTGTACGGGGAATACATTAATAATCATAGGTCTCCGGTTCGAACCCCGGAATGACCGCTCTTTATTTACCTATTCAAGGAATACATTAATAACATATTATAAATAATTTAGATAGATTTCAATAAAAAAATATAAATATAAATATGTATCAAATTTTCACCAAAAATTAATCTATATACATATACTAAAACCGATGCATAGCGTCCTGCATGGCGGCGTGTGAGTGAATCTGCCTACGTGGCGGCGCGTGAGTACGTCTTGCAAAACTTTCTCCCGTCAAAAAGGAAATATGATAAAAATAATTATTTTATTTTACCATTAACTCTTATAATTGGATAGATATGAAATATCTTATAAGGAAAAAATTATATTATAGATATAAATAAAATTAGTTCGACAGATTATAAAAATCTAAATATCTTTTATTTAGATTCTCTCAAAATATAAATAAAATTCACATTTATAAGGTAATTTTTTTTCTACTCTACAATTAATTGAATCTCATTTAATTTAATAGATACATGTTTTTTAAAAAATATTTCAATATTGTTTTTTATTAAATATATAGTACGTTAGTTTACTGAAATATCTCCACACGGATGGATTATAGGCTTATAGCTACATATTATGGCTATATAATATTTTAATAATTTATTTTGGCCTCAAATATTATATAGATAGAAATAAAATAACAATTATTAAATGATTGGTTTCGATATAAATAATTCTTTCCACCAAAAAATAACATATTTATCTATTAATGTTTTTGGCAAGTATGACCATGAAATATTTTTTTATCTATATTTTTGTAAATTAACTAAAATATTTATTGATAGATTGGGACTTATACAACTTTCTATAAATTATGATAACATATTATTTTTATTAATTTTTCCCTAGAATCAACCACAACACACCACATAAAATGCTATACATCGATTTTAGTATATGTATATAGAATAGAATAAAAAAATATAGATATAGATTACAGAGTGTTTCTAAAACTCCATTAGACACTCTAACCTTGAATCTAACAACCGTCAAAATGACAGCTTAATTAGTTTTATTATTACTACTAATACGTTTAATTATATTGAAATAGAGTAAAGACATTAGATGTGTTTAATTATATCTAATTATATTGAATATACATAATGAACGAATATACATTATGAGCAAATTATCTAATATAACTTTTATATATATATATATATATATATATATATATATATATATATATATATATATATATATATATATATATATATATATATATATATATATTGTAATTGTATATGACAAAGTTTTTCGGTGGGAGATATTATTATTATTATTATTATTATTATTATTAGTACGTTTAATTATATTGATTGTGCTATATTGATATAATTTTTTCCTTATAAGATATTTCATATCTATCCAATTATAAGAGTTAATGGTAAAATAAAATAATTATTTTTATCATATTTCCTTTTTGACGGGAGAAAGTTTTGCAAGACGTACTCACGCGCCGCCACGTAGGCAGATTCACTCACACGCCGCCATGCAGGACGCTATGCATCGGTTTTAGTATATGTATATAGATACTCCCTCAGTTTCCTTTTAATTGACTTTTTTAAGTCAAGCACGTAGTTTTATAAAGGTAAAAACTATATTAAATATTAATTTTTTTAATATTTTTTTTACATAATATTATACTACCTCTGTCCAAAAATACATTGCCTTTACTATTCATGCACGCTTTTTTAAGAAGGTAAAAACTATATAAAATATTAACTTTTTTATTAATTTTTTTAATAATTACAATTTACAAACTTATTGATAATAAGTTTGTAATTATTAAAAAAATTAATAAAAAAGTTAATATTTTATATAGTTTTTAACTCCTAAAAAAGCGTGCATGAATAGTAAAAGTCCATATATTTTTGGACGGAGGGAGTACTTATCAGTTATCACTAATATTTATAAGATTATTGAAAAAATTTATTTAAAAATTTATTATTTTATATAGTTTTTCACACCTTAAAAAAACGTACATAAATAATAAAAAGTCACTTAAAAGGAAACGGGGAGTAAATGTCATTGCGGCAGTTCACCAAAACCCGGTAAAAAAAATATGTTTGAGGCAGCGGTTCATTGAGTTGGCGGGTTTACTTTGTCCGACCCGCCTGAAAATCCCCCAAAATCTCAAATGACCCGCTAAAATAAAACAAATCGCTCGCCCCGAGCGATTGGAGGTCTGACAGCAAGCGATTCAGAGAGCGTGCAATAACTTCAAGTGATTTCGGGAGAAATTCGAAGCTCCAAGCGATTTGGGGGAGAAGCAATTTCTCGGATCGATTTTTCAAGAAATTCAAAGCTCAGGTGATTCAAGTGTAGCAGCAATTTGATTTTTCAAAGATTCAGGAGACTGGAGGTTTGGCTAATAAAAATCCTCTAAAACCAGGCGCGAAGAAACACCTGACGGCACCGGCAAATTAGATAGAGATAGAGATAGTGGGCCTAAATGGGCTATGTGCGTGCGGCAAGTATCCCAATTGCAATTAGGGTTCATATACAGAATATATTTTGCATCATTTTGTAGTCTTGAAGAGGTCGCATCATTGGTAGTCGTCTCCCCCGAGAATGGCTATGGAGGGATTTCAACGGCGTCGGTCGATTCGATTAGAGAATATGAGGTTTGTTTCCCCAATTTCTACCTTCCTATGCATCGATTAGTTTTTTTGATTTTCTTTTCTTTCCCCCGATTTGTTGATTTGCTCGTTCTGATTCCAGATTGGGGCTTGAGGCATCACGAGTTCGTCCTTCATCCTCCTCCAGGGACACGATAGCGAAAGCGAAGATGAAGGCCGAGCCTCCTTCCAAAACGAGGTATTGTTATCTGTGAACAAAATAATACAGTAATTTTAGAAATAGCGGTGTTGATTGATTGATCTTGAGATGCTCACTCCAACTATTGTGGATGATCCACCGCGTCAGTGATTTTAGGTAAAAAGCGGTGTTAATTTTGAGATGCTCACTCCAACTGCTGTTGATGATGTTATATTCTAGAAATCATTTGTTCTCTGAGAATGTGGAATCAATGGTTTTAGAAAAAGCGGTGTTGATTGATTGTTTTGAGATGCTTACTCCAACCTATTGTTGATGATTGTAGAAAGTATTCGTCCTCAAAGCCAAATGATAATGTGGAATCAAAGAGCATTGCTGTGACTGAATCTCAGCCTCCTCCCGAAACCTCGTCCTCAAAGCCAAATGATAATGTGGAATCAAAGAGCATTGCTGTGACTGAATCTCAGCCTCCTCCCGAAACCACAACAAAGAAGAAGAAGGAGTGGACTACTCGTGGTCCTGCTCCTAGGTATATCGCTTTGCTTTACCTTACTTTTGTGTGATTTTGGTCTTCAGTTGTTTTTTTCTGCTTTTAAATTGATCATATGCTCACTAGTATTTTCTTTTTAGGCGCAAAATTTCACCATTTCGCTGCACCTTACCTCGACAGACAATTCGTCAATACTGTGCTCTAGCCTTGAAAAAGTTCAACGCGATCTCCGATGGAGTTAGTTGTTTAAATTGATTCTGGTTCTTTCATAATTCACTTTCTCTAAAAAATATACACTACTAATTCGCTTGTTGTGATAAACATTTGATCAGGGTCGTAAGTATGTGCTTGTCAAGCCACTCTGTTGTCACATGACCTTTTGCCCAACTATCTATCACTGCAACTTCACTGCTAGGCCGAAATATGCATCAGAGCTTATCGAGGACAAGCTCTTTTTCGGAGAATTGAAGTTTTATGGGGATGTGTCCAACTCCAGACCACTTGTCCTACGCTGCAGTGTTTGCTCCATGTTAGGCGACCCTGGTATTGGTATGTCTATTTTGTCCCAGAAATTAGCTAAGTTACTAATGAATGATACTCGACTCGGTGTACTTGTCATATATAGTCTGGGCCTTACAATTAGGTCAGTTATTGTTTTAGTCTTGAAAGTTGTGTTTAATAATAACAATAACTTACTTGCAAAGTTTGTTATGTTTTTGTTGTTGAAAATCTTTTTGTTGCAGAGACGGGTAGTCAAGGCTGTATGTTTTGCGAGTGTCAACATCCTGTCGATGTTGGATTCCTAAAAAACCGCGAGGAAGCAATTGATTCGGGCGACTTAACCGGGCTTAATGGCTTACGTTGAGGAAGAAGTAGCTCGACTATATGATAGGTAGTAACTACGAAGAAGTTGGGCTATAGACTATCTTCTATGGTATGTAGTAACTAACTACTAAGAATTTGGTAATGCGGTTGTTTATATTCAAGGAGGATACTAACTAGTAAACGATTGTGGTGTTACTGCTGGTTTTTAAGTTTGCTTATTATTACACCATTTTGTGTGCTACTCCTACCAGTCCTACGGGTGTGTTTGTGGATTGTTACTACTGCCTCTTAGGTTGCCAAATTTGTTATGGGTTGGGGAATGGATTCCAGTTAGGGATGGCAACGGGGCGGGTTCGGGGCGGGGAGTACCCTCCTCGTCCCCGTCCCCGTTTGCAAAAAGTCCCCCGTCCCCGTCCCCGTTCGGGGATAAAAAATGGCCCCCGTCCCCATCCCGTCGGGTCCCCGTCCCCATCGGGGAATCCCCGTCCCCGCGTAATTTTCTCCGTTTGCATTCCCCGCGGGTTTCCCCGTCGGGTTCCCCATTTAAAACTTATGATTTCCCTCATTTAATAAAAAATTATAAGATATTATTAAAGTTATGTAAAAAATATGATATAAATATTACATATAATATCTCATAAATGTAAATTATAAGGTAAAAGTTTAAAAATAAAAATAAAATTATTTAAAATTAGGTAAGATATAAGTAAAAACGGGGATTTCATACTCCCCATCGGGGATCCCCGCGGGGTTCCCCAACGGGGACGGGGCGGGGCGGGGATCGGGTTGGGGACTACTATCCCCGTCCCCGCGCGGGGAATCACTTTGACCCCCATCCCCGTCCCCGTCCCCATTTAATTTCCCCATCCCCGTCCCCGCAGCGGGAATTCCCCGCGGGAATCGGGGAGTCCCCGCCCCATTGCCATCCCTAATTCCAGTTGACATGTGGAAGTGTTTGAATTCAGGGGCTTTTCACTTATGGGTTATCTGAACGTGTAACCAAACAAAGTAAAGTCTTAACAATCCTTTTGACAGATTGGGGAGGCCCGACTCAACTTTAACTAAATCCACACAACATTTTATTTATAAAAACTTGGGCTGTGGTGCCATTTCCCAGGGATTGTACTCTCTTAATTTTAGAATACTTAATACTACCTCTGATCCAAAAAGATTGTCGTTTGATTTTTTAATACGTATTTTATGGAGGTAAAAACTATATAAAATATCAACTTTTTTAAAATTATTTTTTTACAACTTAATATTTGTTAGTAATAAGTATTAGATTATAAAAAAATAATAATAAAAAAAGTTAATATATTATATAGTTTTTAGCTCATTAAAATACGTGTTAAAAAGTCAAACGACAATATTTTTAAATCGGAGGGAGTAATACTCAAATAAAGGCGACTCTCTCAATCAAGATTGCTCCATTCATATTGTCAAGATTCAAACCTTCAAACCGTGCTTAAATTTCAACTAAAAAGGAATCTTGGACATTGCCAAATCCAAATGAAGTTGGATGAATTTCTATAAAGGTAATACAAATACGTGTGTTTGTATAAATTATTTGGGCTGGGCTGGGCCACTAACAGCAGTTGAGGCCTAGCAAGGGGTTTAGCAAAGAAAAGCCCATTTTCTCTTGTATTGATTTACAACGGATTTAATAAAAATCCAATCAAAATAATTTTGCACAGTTTGATTAGTTTCTAAATTTCTTTCCTAAACCCCTTGCTAGGCCTCAACTGCTGTTAGTGGCCCAGCCCAGCCCAAATAATTTATACAAACACACGTATTTGTATTAATTTTGTTCGGACCCCAAAAAAAAAATTGAATTTAAGTTTATCTTTTAAAAGTGTGAAATTAATCCTGTCTCGAATTTAAATTTTCAGAAGGTATGCACCCACCCATACAATGTATTATGTATATGTTACATGATGAATGCACCATTTAATTAAGAACTATATACATGTACATAAATTGAAATAAATAAATAGCATTACCATAAATCCAATGAGCAAATGAATGTACACTCCTTCCTTGGTGTACATCTATTATTACCAAATCAACACATACCCAAAAACATATCATATAATAAACACACAACTAATACACAATCCTAACTAAGATCAAACCAAAAACCAAAAATGATGAACTCTAGAGCCATCTTGGTCATTGCGGTCTTGCTCACCTTAAGGTCAAGCGAAGGCTACTCAGTCTCGCCCTTCGTAGAATACCACTTGTGTATGATGAACGAGCTAAGGCAGGAGACGCTGACCATCCAGTGTTGGAGGGCTGAGGAAAACGACGAAGGCACCCCCATGGTGATCCAGGCACACAATAGCTACAACTGGTCCTTTCACCCTAACATCGTCGGGGGCACGATGTACCGTTGTACCGCGGAGTGGGTAGGTAACGGCCAACGGTACCGCCTTCCTTCGTTTGAGGCGTTTCTTGATAACCATTCGTTTGTGGATGGTTACTGTGGTGGGAGGCATTGCATTTGGAAGTTTGCTAATGAAGGGGTTTACTTGTATTACATTCAGGCGGCTATGTATAGGTTTATGTATAAGTGGATTCCCGTCCAAATGTGATCTCTAGATTAAGGTTAATTTATCTTATATTTATAATCATTATTATAATAAAAGGGGATTATTACTGATTTGGCTTAGTGTGGAAAGTTTTTTTTTTTTTTAATAATGAACGAATTTCTAACAAGTCTATTAAGGGCTCTGTTATATCCCTAGTGGATTACAACCAAGCACTACAACAGAAAAGCCTTTTAGCGACTAAAATTTTAGCGATGAATTATTTTTCCTCGGCAAATATGGGATTTGGCGACGAACATATCCGCTCCTCACAAAATGGCACATGAACTTTAGCAAGAAACCTATATTCCTCGTTAAAAGTGGTATTCAACGACAAATTTTTTTATTTGTCGCTAATTTATAGTATAATGTGGTCGCGTAAATCATAAGGAAAATAGCGACGGATTTGGAGGTTTTATTGAGGAATGTTTTCATCGCTAAAAATACATTCATCGAGAAATTTTTAATTTTGTCATTATTTGTTTGGTGGGAATTATGTCAAGCTCGCCAAATTTATTAGTGAGAAAGATTTTAATTACTCGCTAAAAGTATGTGTTTCTCAAGGAAAATATTTACCGCTAAACATATTAATCAACGAGGAAACTTCATTTTCGACGTTATTGGCTTGAGTGAAATATGGAAAATTTCTCAAATTCATCAATGAGAAAAGTTCCAATTCCTTGCCATATGTTCATGTTTTACGAGAAATATTTTGTCGTTGAAATAACCATTTAGTGAGGAAACATCAGTTTCGTCGCTACTTCTATTGGGAAAACTCAGCAAATTTATTGGCGACAAGTATTGTTATTTCTTGCTAAAAATATTTATTTTTCGATGAAAAAATGTGTCCCTAAACATATCAATTTGAGAGAAAATATCATTCATTATTATTGGTTTATGTGAAATTAGAGCAAATAACGACCCAATTTCAACGGTAAAGTATGTTATTCTTGTAGCGATCTTTCCTTTTTATTTATCTCTTTCTAGAAAAAAAAATAGAAATAAATTAAGAAGCAGTATATTTAGGTAAGAAATAATACACACAAAGCTAAAATAATTTAAGGTATTTATGGTCAATATATATTAAGATAAATAAGAAAATAAAAATAAATTTAAGGTCCTAGGTTTGAAAAAAGATAAATATATATAATAGTGTAATCTGGTTATAAATGTTGAGAAATTTGATATGAAGGGGTGTATCAAGAAGTGATGAATGTGATAAGAAGAATTTCAAACATGATCATAGCCGCGGAAAATATTGAGTTGCTTGCTTGTAGAGATTGAAATGGAAGCTCGAAGTAAGGGCATGCAGAAGGCAAAAAAAAAACCCAACGTATATAAAGAGTTTTATCACGGACAAAGACTACTCTTTTTTTTTGAGAAATTTGCCATTGTTGACATTTGATATCATTGATATAAACATAGCCTATGCGGGATTTGAACCCGCATATTTGTGCTTAGACACATTGCTTTTCCATTTAAGCTAATAGGCTTGAAATCCATGTTTTGGATTTTATGAAACAATAGCTAACTCTTCAGCAGGAAAAAAAAAAGTATCCAAGTCACCTGTTTTTTATTATTAAAGAAAAAAAAAACTCATGAGTTCCTCAAAGATGAAGCAAAAGTATCCAAGCCTCTTCATTGCCTATTTTTGCTGCATATTGTGTCCACACTTACTGATGGTAGTAGCTGCAGCACCAACAGAAACGCACACTTGCTTTCTCTCATTCTATTTTCTGTCAGCTGGTTGCAATGACCCTTGTCTGTTTCCTCAAGCCTCCCAGCAACTACGTGATCCTCTTTTTTTTTCCCTGTTGCATCATAGGGTCTGCTGTATTATCCTTTTTTTCATCATTAATAGCAATAGTGTCCAAGACAGAATTACATGAGTAATTCTGTGCAATTGTCTCACCAATTGCCTCTCTAGCACTCTTGCAATTTACATTCCCATTTTGCTTCTTAGTTATTCTTCCACTCTTCATTCCATTCCCCTCAACAGTTGTGTACATTTATTTTGTGTTGTCATACCAGTCCCTTTTTCATTCAAATCATTACACAGCAATAGCACTTTCAACTTGACCCTCCCCTGCCCTCATATCCTCTCCGTCGTTACAGCAGTGCTCCTTTTCATTACCACCTGCCATGTGTGAAACTGGATCACTCAAATTGGCATTGGCTTGGCAGCAACACTATTAACAGCTGCAACACTTGGTTTTGGCTGCCAGATCTGTTTTGCATCCACTCTCCCACTCTTCTCCTTTATATTTGAATTGGGCATTTATCAATCATTTAAACTATAGATAATCTCTGGCCAAATTCTAGCCTTCAATAATTCCCAAAAATATACTAAAAAAATTGACGAGAGAAGTTCCCCAAAGATAAAAAGTAAAAAGTAAAAAGCTTCATCTAAGCTTAGACAAATATTTAATGAGCCTCAGTTCAACTACTCAAGTGAATCTAAGTTCAGAAGTAAGGTAAAAAAAATATCAAACTGATCAATGTAGCAACAGGTAAGACTTATCTTACATGAACAAGTGAATAGACAATATAATATAAGAAAACAGTGATAATTCAAGTTCAATGACCATGTCAGATACAACAAGATATTCCATGTTACTAAAAAACGAAAGTTTAAGCACATAGATTTTATGAAAAGTTGGGAAGTAGACATACTGAAATGGTCATATTGCTGCTCAAATGTAAAAACATAAGGCAGAATACAGCCGAGTCCAAGGCATTCATTTTCTATCAACGATAAGATAGCCAATCTCCTGCTCAAGGAGAGAAAGATCTATATAAATAAGATTCTCAATCAGAAAAATCATTCTCAAAGCCAACAATGATCAAACTTCAAAGCAAGCTTCTCCCTATGTGTCATATTCCATAAATGTTCACGTACTTACCGTGTATGTTGAATGCTTATCCTCATGCAACTTTAGGTTTAAGGAAATTGGAAGGTGATGCGCCTCATAGAATTTTGCAGGCGGTAGGTTGTTATTTTTCTGAAGAGGCTTAAAATCTAGTCTAGGTTGGGTCACTGTTCTGGATGGAACTCAGGAGATGCTTGCCAATGGGTAAGTCGAGCCTCTATTATGGATTTTGCTTTTTTCTGCAGTCATCTTCTTTACCAAAAGTTTACTTTCGATTGGCTGAAAACCTGAATTTAATAATGTATGAAACAAGATCTTTGTGCAAAACAAGATCAACAACTACCCATAAATGCAAAATAATCTAAATTCGAAATTTTGCAATCCATGACCCAAACTATATGTTTGTGCCAATAAGTAAAATAACAACCTCATAATTATATATTTGAACAAGTGGAGTTGGGATAAGGAGGCTGATCCTAAGGTGTATGCAGTAATCTGTTGAGCAAGACTCTGTCAAACTAAATTTGGACAATAATATCTATCTATTCTATTATACGGAGTATATAATAAAGGAGAAATTGTCTGACACACATGACGACTTCTCCTAAATCGTAGTAGTATTAACCAATCACAAATTTTTTAAATAATCAATACTCCATATATGCATAAGATAAATTTTTTTTTATCTAACTCTATTTAATCAATATATCTATATATGCATAAGATAAATCAATATATCTATATATATATATGCATAAGATGAAGTTTTATTCTAGCTCTATTTTATCAATATATCTATATATGTATACGATAAAATTTGACTCAATTTGATTAAATATGAATATATTTCTGGAAGATCTTAACTAATTTTTAAGAGTATTGATGATTGATAATTGATGTGACACTTTATAAATTATTGTCTACATGGTGCCTTTTAATGTATATACCATAGACCTGTCAAACGGGTCATTCGGGTCGGGTTCGGGTCGGGTCACTTCGGGTTTCGGGTAAAACGGGTCTCGGGTAAAACGGGTTTCGGGTTTTTCGGGTTGACTCGAACTCGGGTTTGATCGGGTTTCGGGTCGGGTTCGGGTCGATTTCGGGTTTGTCAATTTTTTCTTTTTTAAATTAAAAAAATCATTATTTGATAATTTTGTGATAAATTTTAATTATATATAAAAAAAAATAATTATATATAATTATAAATCAACCGGGTCAATCGGGTCACCGGGTCAATCGGGTAAATCGGGTCAAAATTATCGGGTCAATCGGGTCACCGGGTCGAAACCCAGATTACCCGGAAAATTTCGGGTTTTTCGGGTTCGGGTCGGAAAAAAATTTCGGGTTAAAATTTTCGGGTTCGGGTCGGAAATTTTTCGGGTCGGTCGGGTCGGGTTGTGTTTTGACAGGTCTAATATACCATAGTTCTTTAGAATGTTGTCTAATGTTTAGAGGTGAAATTAAACTTGTAAAAAAAATCATTAAGTTTATTCTAATTTGATTTTTTTAGAATCTTGTTTAAAAATAATATAAATTTTGTTAATATATTTTAGATTATTTATTGAATTTTTAGGTTAAAGATCGAATAACCATATACTAGTATTCGTTGCCCATATTGTTACGCGTTTTGTTAATAAATTGTATTTTATTATATTAATTATATTAAAATGTTGTATTAGATTATTAATTGGCATGACTCAAAAAATAAAATCAAATTGACGTGGCTCACAAAAATAAAATCATATATGAATATATTATATATTCAATTTGATATAAAAGGTAAGATAATTGACTAAATATTCCTTCTTCATTTATCAGAATCTTGACATGGTAAATATTTATATATAGATATATAATATCCAATTTGATCTAAAACGTAGAATAATTGACCAAATATTGGATAGATTATTTGATATAAAAAGACAAGTTTTCTAAGTAATTAAGATACACAGTTAAATATTTATAAAAATAAGTGGGACCATTAATTGAGACGACAAAATTATATTCGCTCATTAATTGACGCACCTCAAAAAGATAACAACATATTAACCCATAATAATACGCCACGTATGTAAATCGCGCCAAAACCCATTTCAGACCTCTGTTTTAGTATATATATTATAAATATTTATTTTATATAAAAAAATATAATTATAAAAAGTTAGTTAATGTGGACTAATATTAACATTCTTAAGTAAACAAACCTAATGTCCAATCTAATATTTTATTAGTGAAATTAAACTTGTATTTAATTTGTCGATCCGTTTCTATTTGCTAAAAATGAATCAAATGATATACATACCTATAATGTTAGATGTTTAAAAAGTATAAATTAAACTAGTATTTAATTTGCGAGGACACACATTGATACATCACAATATATATTTTTTTTTATCAGTTACATCACAATATGTCAAATTGTCAATATACGAATGAACATTAGTATTTATATTTGCAATTTAAATAACAA
Source organism: Persicaria maculosa (assembly GCA_963922045.1). NCBI lineage: Eukaryota > Viridiplantae > Streptophyta > Magnoliopsida > Caryophyllales > Polygonaceae > Persicaria > Persicaria maculosa. The sequence goes on along the minus strand of OY998256.1, from coordinate 9,667,222 downwards.
TATAAAAATCATTATAATTAAATATTTTTTTATTTAATTTCAAAGCGCTTAAATCTAACATGTTTGCATCAAAACCCTATCTGTTCGGACGCAGTCAGGCGAACAGGCAAAGGGCGAACGCGAATCCAGGATTCCAGGCCCTCCTCTCCTCATCCGGTTCTCCACCGCCCGCCGCCCGCCTTCCGCCTTCGACTGTTCAACATCAACGCCGGCCACCTTTGAACCGGTTGGCCGCCTTCGACTGTTCGACATCTCCACCCAACTTCTTCAGCCAGTGATTCAGGATTCAAGATTAATTAACCTCTTAAGTTTTCGATTCAAAGGTACAATTGCAATTTTCTATGTTAAAGTTTATACATTATGAATTAGATTTTCAATTCAATTTGAAACACTTGAAAGTTAGAAGGTTATATTTTCAAATTGAAGTGCAATTTTTTAATAGGGATATTTAGGGTTTGTGAGTTTTCAGCTGTTTGTGTTGGTTTCTGTCTTACTGGTTTCGGTATCTGCTGAAATTGAGTAGAATCTGTATTTAAATGTCGGTTGGGTGGGTACTTGCTTGAGTCTGTTTTGAGAGTGTGCTAATTGTGCTAGGGCTGAGCTTTATTGATGATATTGGTTTGATTTATGATCTTACGATTCTTACTAGCCTGCATTGTTGAATTGAATTTAGAAGTGGAACTTGACTGTTTCAATCAAACAAGAAAGAAATTTAGAAACCCCCCGTACACTAAACCTCAAATTTGTTTCTCTCAAGCATCCAATGTCTCCTTTTCCTTGTGTATTTTTGTTGCTTTTCATCTCTTTTTAGGTAAAGGTGAAACCTTTTATTTGTGGCAGGACTTACTTGGATTTACTGTTCTCTCATCTAGCCTCTTATTTGTTTGATTTATCTTCTTGCACCTAGTTACTCAAACTGCAATTGGATAGTTTTATTGGCTTAGTTTATTAATCTATGAAAACAGAGAAGGGGATCTTCTTACTGTTGTGAATTGTGAATGGAGATCGGGAATTGTGAATGGAGGTCACCTTTTTTTCTGTAAAAACTATCCAACTGTTGTGAATTGTGAATGGAGATCGGGATATAGAAGGGAATCTTCTCACTCATTCATATAATTATGAATGTTCATTCACTTAACCTCACTGCCATAAATTCGTATATTTCAACTCTTTTTTGCAGCTTGTTGTTGCTGATATCAGCATTCTTTTGCACCTCCTCCTATTGTTAATGTATTGGTAATGTATGATTCAGTTCAATATTACTAAGTATGAATTCAATGCTGGTTGCTATATAGTTTCTAATTTATTTTACTTATAGATTGACAACGAGGCATAGTGTATAACTCTTGACCTTTGGCCTTCAGATGCCATTAATATTGTTGTAAGATGCCAGATATTTATATTTCTACTTCGACATTGTCTTCCCTTTGTGAATTATCTATGGCCATCACTAACCAAGTTTCTATAGAAGGGGCTCTTATCATTTTAAACTTATACTGATTCATTAAACTTTTGTAAGGAGTCCATCTTTCATTAGTTTTTCCAGACCTGATAAAAAGGTTGTTTAAACAATTTATGACAGCTGTGCATGACTAGAAACTAAAGGCTTAAACAATAATGCATTAGTCTATATTGGATATCTAGTAACCTATTGTTTGTTTGTAAATTTAAATGAATTCATTTAATTTTAATTTTAATTTTCTCGTTTGTAGGTAGATACGACACTTGATACTCCCTGAGGCTCTCTTTCGATGAATTGATCTAAGCAAACTAGTTGGAGTGAGCGCTCCCTGCCCTACCTATTCAGTTCATGGAACATTCTCTTCCATCATCTTGCGTAAGTTCCTCATTCTTGATATATTATGATTATTTCTTCATGAATTTGTTTCCAAATGTAGCCAAAAATACAATCTTTTTTACCATCTTACTGCATTAGTGTCGGAGCCTCCTAGTGTTGATTAGCATCAGATTTCATTATGACTGCGTGTCAATTCTTTGTTGCATTCATTTGGCTATAAAGGTGATACTGTGGAAGCATTGCTGCGTCATAGAGGCTGGTTGTTTACAGGTCTGCTATTTTGTAAGCACATTTTGCTTGCAAAGCCTAAATTAGTAGTTCCTTTCAAGTTGTTTGTTTCTGTCCTCTTAAATGTGTTGTTTCTAAAAAACTGTCTTGTGGGAATAATCTGCTGGCATTATCAGTGCCAGGTGTAAAAAAAAAAACTTAAGTTATTTATTTTCCTCCATGTCACTTCATGTCCTTTCTCTTAGGCATATATTCTTAGAGTGAGTATTTTACTACAGTCAAAATCTTAGACATGCAAAATCATAGATTCATCAAGTCTTAGCTATAGTCTTGCTGTTGTTTGGTCTTGTTTTTATTTATCAGGTTGATGGATGCATTGCTTGAATATACCCTTCAAGCAAGTCCTTACCAAAGCAAATAAAAATCTTAATGCTTCATAATGAGATTCTAGAATTGCTATTTGAGTATGTATTGGTGCATCTTCATCTTGTCTTGTAACTTCTTTGTTTTGGCATATTGTTGGAAGTAAAAGAGCAATGAAATTCCTGTAATGCTGTTATGAACTTTCTTATATCTAAAGTAAAACCGCATGCACATGGTGAAAATTGTCCTTTAATTTTGCAACTACCCTCCCTTGTCGTGCAAAGTGTTTGTGTATTTGCTGTTTCTCATTTTGAGAAATTAAATTATTATGCCGTATTGTTATCTTCATTGTTTTTATTTCAGCTGTCTTATAAGCTTGCTTCTCTACAACTTTCATTCGGGACTTATTGTGCATTAGGCATTAGCATAAACATGATGATTTGCTGAATGACTATCTTGATGTAATAATATTAGATTCTAGTTGAATTGGTATCCATATCCTTTTACTATCTGCCAAATATGTGATCTGTCTGCAATGCTGTTATTGAATTACAGAACTTGCAGCCAGAATTATCTCTCTTGCCAGTGACCTTTCTTAATGAAAGGAATAACATATATGTTCATATGCCTTTCCAGTGACTGCTTTGCAATGTTGTTACTAAAACATTGAATGTATAAAGATATTGGGTGCTGATTTTTCTAGTCCCATTCCACAGGTTTGTGCGTGTAAAGCTGTCCGATGTGCGCAAAGAAGTTCAATGCCCTATATGCGTAGGTAACCATTAGTGACCCTTGATTCTTTTGCGTTTTCACCTTTCTCCATCTTTTGTTCTATCAATAAACATTTTTATTGCTGCAGACTTCTTTTTTCAAACCTTTTACTAGTAACTGATTATTTGATTTATGCACTTTTTGCAGCTTCATATCCGGGTTTCATCTATCTGGGCATTTCCTTCTTGTGCAAGAGCTTCCGATCCAGGTATAGTAATGTCTTCTCTCTTTAGCTTTGGTAGAGCAGTATTATAACCAGAGCAATTATTTAAGAAACATTGTTATTATGATTATTACTCGCATTGTGGTAGTGTCACATTACCTAACAAGGATGTATAAATTGGGTAGTTGGCAGCTGTGTTGTTTGTTTTGACATGTTGTGGGAGCACCTTTACCGTTTGGAAGGTGGTCAAATAATATTAAGCTTTACCATTTGGAGTACTTTAATAACCGTGTGTCTGGGTGATTGTGACTGCATTGTGTATTTGATCATTAAAACTTGTGGTTGATTGAAGGGTTCTCATCCTACTTTGTGTTATGATCATTATTGCCATTATGTAGAATCTGTATTTTACCTTTTTATATATGCCCTTTGCAGATTTAGTGTTAGCACTTTGAGAGTTCAACTCCTTATGGCAGAGATCCTCTCATAGAGTAAGTTGGAAGTCCTAAGTATTTTAGTCAAAAGTACTTGACATGATCTTAACATAGACTAGTTTACATTAATATTCGCCTTATATTTATGTATGCCCTTTGCAGATATGGCTATCAGATTACGATACTCTAGATGTTGATGTTGGTAGGCAACCTCGATCTTATGGATAACCTGGCAGCAGGTTTCAACCATTTATTCTGACTTGCTTTTTATGTCCAGTCTATTCTCTATAGAATTCAGTAATTGGTTAATTATGTGATGATGATATCTTATTCTTTTACGGTTAGCTGCATGCCTAGACTCTATTTTTTTCAAGTCTTGTATATATATACTTAATGGTTGCAAAATTGAACTTATGGTAGGGTTGTTCAAGAGGAAGTGAATGGGATATGTATTTATCTCTAATGTGTTCCTAAACAGAAAGAATGCAAATCACAGGACAGGGAAAGATAATATTATTTTATTTAAGCCTATTAGCTCAAATGGTAGAGCGATGTGTTTAAGCACGAAGATGTAGGTTCAAATCCTGCATAGGCTACTATAATAATTAGAAAAAAAATATTATTTATCATTAGCGAGGAAATAAATATTTTAGCGAGAAAATCACTTTTATCAATAAATATATATTTATCATTAGCGAGGAAATATATATTTAGCTATATTTAGCTATATTCTCGAATCCTTCACCTATTTTCGCGACAAAATGTATGTCTTTTTACGATGAAAATTTTAGTCGTCAATAAAATGGACACAATTTGACGTCATCATTAACGACGAAAAAAAAATATTAGCGATGAAATTGCATTTGACGCCTTACACATTCAATGACTATTTTTGATTCTTTTCACTTGATTGGCGACAAAAAGTGTTGACTTTTTTCGAGGAAATTATTAGTCACTAATGGTTATTGGCGAGACAAAAATTGTTTCATCGCTAATACTTTTAGCGACAATTTTTTTTTTCTCGATTAACCTTTCCTTGACGAGCTTTTCGCGATGAACGGACGACGAAATGTATTTCCTCGCCAAATCTCTTTAGCGACAAAAACTCAATTTTTAGCGATGAAAAATTTCCCCGCTAATAAGCATTTCTGTTGTAGTGAAGAACAAGGAAATTGAAAGGAAAAGGAGGGATTAAGGGAAGAAGATGAAGGTTTAGGGATAGAGGAGGAAGGGTTTAGGAGGAAGAACAGTAAAGGGAAAGTAAGGGAGAGATTAGGAATAGAGAGAGAGTAAGGTAAGGAGAAAGAGTAATTGATTTTCCATATGATTAGTTGATAATCCTTCCATTACAACTAGTAAGGTATTTATACTAACACCCTAATACCCATGTACATGACAGGCTCGTTTAAGATTGTTGTATTGTACAAATTCCAATCAAATAACAACAAACTTATGGGTTGAGACTTGAAAGGGTATATAGGTAAGGTTTTCCACGCGATCTACCGTTACGAATTCCAACGGATTTTAATACTTCATCCGTTAAGAAAAATATGTCGTTTTAGAAGTAAAATCTTGTTAAGAAACACATGCCGTTTTAGGTATTTTGGTATTCACTTTCCAAAATTATCCTGTAATGATTAAAGATTTGTTAGTTGTAGTTTTTAATAAAGTGAAAAAGTAAAGTAATAATTAGGGGTATACTTATAAGTGTATTTTTGTTTGCTTTCTTAAAAAATGTGCAAATGTTTAAAACGACATGCTTTAATTAACGGATGGAGTATGACATTAAAAAGACAAAAATAGTGTGTATACTATGCTCATCTTTAAAAGCTGAGCCTAGCCATTAGACTAGTCGCTTTGATATCACATAAAAGTCAGTTGGGACTCATGATAGAGGGTCGTATGCATGTGCTCGATCGATCTAACTCCTCTAAAAGCTCAACGTATAAACACAATCAACTTTCATTCTAAAATCAATCGACAATAAAAGTAGTATTTTGACTTATATTCTAAGTTTGTATTGTTTAAACATTCAATATAGGAAAATTTTGTTGGACCCGGTTTTGTGTCTTTCGGGTTTGGTTTGGGCTTAGCCCACTATTGTATATAAATAGGCCCTTTGGTTGTTAAACGTTTTTCATTCACTTTCAGTTGAAATAAAGAAATCAACTTCTCTCATTCTCTCTGTGCTTCAAGCTCCATCAATAGAGTTTTGATGTTTTTGTTTCATATGATACATGGTATCAGGCTAGACGATTTTGATGTTTCTTCATTCCTATCATCTCGGTTTCCAGTTCTTGTTTTCGTTTTACTTGGATTCAATGGATCAGTAGTTGAATCAACAATTGGAGTCCAACGCAATTGATCCAAACAATGAGCTCTACTTGCACCATTTCGATCATCCAAATTACGTTCTCTCAACTCGTCTCCTCAGTGAAGGCAATTACAATCATTGGAAGCATTCGGTTGAGGTTTCCTTACTTGCTAAGAACAAGCTTGGATTCATCACCGGCACCTGCGTTCGTCTAGATTCGCCTCCGACGATGGTTACACAGTGGGAGAGATGCAACGGGATGGTGATTTCATGGCTTCTGCACTCCGTCGGCAAGGATATCGCTGAGACTGTCATATATTGTTCCACAACAAAGGAGATATGGACGCTTCTAAACAAGCGATACTCGCAATCAAATCAAGCTCGGATTTATCAGATTCAGCGCGATCTTGCATCTACTTCTCAAGGTTCTTTATTTGTTACTGCTTTCTTTACGAAGATGAAAACCTTATGGGATGAGTATATTCTTCTTATTGAAGTTCTGATCTGCACTTGTGGTTCTGGATCTGGTGGAATCTTGAACAAAATTATGGAGAATCAACAGATTATGCAATTTCTTATGGGTCTTAATGATTCCTTTAATTCTATTAGAGGAAATGTGCTAATGATGAGACCGTTTCCTGATATTGATGAGATCTTCAAGATCGTAACTCAGGAGGAGAAGCAACTTGAAATTACTACTTCATCTGGATCTTCCTCGTCGTCATCAAATGATGCTGCTTTTACTGCGTATGGTCGTGGAAGAGGTCGTGGTTCCTCTTCTACTAGATCATTTACTTCCTCTGGATCTTCTTTTATTGGAAGAGGTAGAGGTCGTCCTCAATACTTTTGTGACCACTGCAAGATGACAGGACATTTGGTTTCTCGTTGTTACAAACTCTCTGATGAGTTTTGTGATCACTGCAAGATCTCTGGGCATACAATTGCCAAATGTTACAAGTTGCAGGCCAATCCACCTCACTTCACTGATAAGAAGGTTGCTGTAACAACTTTTGATTCTCCTCCTGCCTTGACCTCTGATCAGTACAATCAGTTGATGGGGCTTCTCAGTCAATCTTCACCTTCACAAGTGTCTTCACCATCTCCTTCTTCTCCATCGGTCTCTGCAAGTGCTATGCTAGCAGGTATGAGTTTGTGTTTTCTTGCTCAGAACATTAATTCATTTTGGATCTTGGATAGTGGTGCTACTGACCATATTTGCCCACCTTATCTTCTTTTTCCAGTTACACTCCCTTACCTTCTCCTCAATTTATGACCATTCCTAATGGATCTCAAATTCAAATTAAACACAGAGGCACAATGCAGATAACACCATCTATTTGTTTAGACAATGTCTTACATATTCCAGATTTTCATTTCAACTTGATCTCCATCTACACCTTGTCTAAAGATCTGTCTATGAATGTTGTTTTCACACCTAATTCATGTTTTCTTCAAGCCCCTTCAACGAAGAAAACACAGGTGCTTGGTAAAATCTCAAGAGGATTATACATCTTGGACTCCGCATCATCTTCTGATGTTTCATCTGTTTCCATTTCAAACACAATTTCCACTTCTTTAAATTCTGTTCATTCTAAGTTTGTACTGTGGCATTGCCGTCTAGGCCATTTGCCTTTTGATTTGTTGAAATACATTCCATTTGCTGGTGTTTCTACTATGAATAAACTTGATGATGTATGTCGTGTGTGTCCTCAAGCAAGACAAAATAGACAGCCTTTTCCTTTGAGTGATCACAAAAGTACTAAGCCTTTTCAGTTGATTCACATTGACACATGGGGACCATATCATTCCCCTACATACAATGGTTACAAATACTTCATTACAATTGCGGATGACTTTTCTCGAGTAACTTGGACCCATTTACTTTCTTCCAAAAGTGGTGTCTTTCCCATTCTCAAATCATTTTTTGCTTTTGTTAAAAACCAATTCAACACTCATGTGCAGTGTATCAGATCAGACAATGCCCCTGAATTTTCTGGCACCACTACTTTTTCCTTTTATGCCTCCAAAGGCATCATGCATCAGTCTATTTGTGTATACACTCCACAACAAAATGGTATTGTTGAACGAAAATATAAACACTTACTTGAGGTTGCTAGAGCTTTGTTGTTTCAATCCAACTTGCCCATTTCATTTTGGGGTGAGAGTCTTCTCGTTGCTACCTACCTGATTAACAGACTTCCATTACCATCTCTCAGCCACAAGTCTCCATTTGAGTGCCTATTTTTCTAGCCTCCCTCTTACTCTCATTTACGCACCTTTGGTTGCCTATGTTTTGTCACCACACCCAAACCTCTCCAAGATAAACTCAAGCCTCGTGCTGAACCTTGCATTTTCCTTGGCTACCCTCTGGGAAAGAAAGCTTACAAAGTTCTTCATATTCATAGCAGACAAATTATATCATCATGAGATGTGGTGTTTGATGAGAACATTTTCCCTTTTCGTTCTCTTTCTCCAGATTCATCACCCACTTTACCTGTTCTTGCTAAGGACATTGACACTCACATCATCATCCCTGCAACTACACCAGCAGATACTCCTTTATATCAACAAGATAATCATTCTTTGTTTGTTCCTCAAATTCCCATAGAAACTGCCACACCATCTCATAACATCAGTAACCCTATGCCACCTCCATTGAGACACTACTAGAAAACTTCAATTATACATCTGTTGTCAACAGATGTCTTTCAAAAAAATTTCCAATCTCTTTGTGCGTGTAGTAAAAGATCAAAATTTTCCACATCGGTTTTAAGCAGATGTCTTTTATTAATTAGAACCCCTCAATTTTTGTTATGACATGTTCACTTGTTGATGAATATCCATAATTTGTCATTTGAAATCATTTGAAGATGTCTCACTAAAGCAAAAAAGTGGCATTTACATCTTTATTTATAAAATAGTTGATGTCTTGATAAAACATAGACAACAATTTTTGTTGTAGTGATCACGTTTATAATCATGTTCTATATATAATTTATGACTTTATATTGTTTTAATTTAACTGACCACATGAAATATAGTCATAACTGATGTGTTTCCATGTTATCGACATCGCATTGAGTATTCATTCTCTGTGTATTAATTTCATGTCCATTATATGTGATATTATATTGTTCTAAAACAATGCATTATTGTGGTTGTATACACAGAAGATGTCGTTTTATAAATTTGTATCAGTTTTTTCAAAATAAAATGACGTTGTTGCTCCATTGAGACATCGTTTTATTTTGTAGATAACGATGTTACTTTGACAAATTTATATCAGTTCATATATCATTTTTAATATTCAAACTTATTTTGCACATTGATTTAAATGTAAAATGACGTTGTTGCCCCATTGACATACGGTTTATTTTGTAGAGAACGATGTGTATAAGTTATACTGGCATCTGTTTCAATAGACGGATCTGATGTTAAATGTATGAATGCACTACTATTTTCATATTTAATCCGATGTTTTTGTTTAGATACGCAACATGCTTTTGTCGATAGAACCATCGCATTCATGTACATATATACTAGCTTCATAATGTAACATTCACAAAAAATACATTGCCGCTATTCATAGTTAAAAAATTGGGTAGCCACAACATCACAAAAAGGGTAAATGGCTAGCCCACATAACTACGGCCTACATTACCTAGCTAGCTAGCGAACATCTCAAAAATAGATCAGGCTAGCTGAACCACCTAAATCGATTAGTGTATATGATGCACCAACATTCATACCATAAGTGTTTTAAAGCATAAAACATTAAGACCCAAAAAATGGTTGATCACCTGCATTTTCAATCAACAAGAAGTACTAAGTGGCACATTTACTGAGCAGCCCTAGAAGCTTCATTAACCTATAGCAAAGACTGGATATACCGAGGAGCTTCAACTCGAACTGCATCGATTTGTTCTTGAGTGTACGATGGACGGTTCTTTGATGCATCCCACTAAAGAGATGGAAAGAACAATAAGCCTACAAAAAAAAATTGTGAACTTCATCAAGTCTATGATTTGTGCATTTTAGGAGATTGGATTCAAGAAAGTAACTAAAGAAATTCAGGATTGCAAGGAAATTTAAGCAATAAGCCTACAAGTACCAAAAGAATTAGTAAACTCTTTGCTATTGAATATAAGGCAACCAAACTATAAAGCACGAGTGCATTAAGACCTTCTAGACTCGATCAAAGGTCAATGCACCTAAAAAAAATTGTGAACTTATTTAAACAACAGTATAAATTTTATATGATGATAGACAACAAATTTGGAATTTTGTACAAAATATAGCCATCTGCTGGCTTTTAATAGCTCTGAGATACAACCATTTATATAACATTATGAAAAAGATAAACTTCATACATATATAAAATGACTAGAGAAAAAACTTAAATTGACTAGAGAAAACAAGAGAGCTAGAAGAAAGAGGAGGATTTCACCTCAAATCCTGCTAAATCATATTGTCTTCTCTTCTTAGGATCATATAAGATGCTACAAGAATATGCAACCTCTTTAAAATGCTTTGCAGCTTTAGGGTTGCTTGCATTCTTATCAAGATGATACCTATTGACAAAGAAACAGTAATAGGCATCAAGAAAGATTATCCCTTTTTGCACCAACCCCACAAATTTACAATCAACCTAACCCTATTCAAGTATAACATATGACATATATTGCTTCCATCTCAAATGGAGGTAATCTGAACAAAACCGCACTTCAGAGTTTTAAACACGAAACCGTTAAAGTAGCTGCTGTCACATAGCCGCAAAGACACAAAACCAATGATAACAGTGGCATGACAGCAGTTGCAGGCAAAAAAAATATGGGATTGATCAGCAAGAACAGAGGTTGTATGTTAGAAAAAAATGTGACAAAAACGCATAAAATAAAGCATGACAACAGCTGCACAAAAGAGATAAGGAAAAAAAAAAGAACAATAAAAATCAGAAAGAACAAACGCAACAGTAGCAAAGACAAAATCCCAATGACATTAGTGGCATGAAAACAGCTGCACAACACCTCCTTCATCCATTGAGCGCCGGTTTGATGGCCAAAATAAGTTTAATTTATTAGTACTGTTCTAAGAGAAACTGACAGATATCTATATAATTCAGAGTTAGTTTCAGGAAAACTGCATGAGTAGCTATTTACCTAAACTAATTTGGAATTGTTTGGTTCAGTCTTATTAATCCTTATTACTTCTTTTATTCATTATAAGCTTCTTATAGTAATATCTTACCGATTACTAGCTCCTTATGAGCAATCAAACCATCAGGACACAAACTAACTAGGCCAAAATCCTTCCAATAAGCTACCGGATAATTTTATACACAAAAACTGACCAACTATAGTAGTGTAGCCTAGATCTTCAGGACCTTTCCACTTAAAAATAATGTAGCAAATTGAAGCTAACCATCCATAAATCATGGAGAAGCCAACGAACAATTAAAAATCGATAGCACAAACTGCATAAATAAGACAGCAACAGCAACAACAATATTGATTGGTATTGAATTTGATCATTTGGACAACGATGGATGCGAATGATAAACTTGAAAAATGGATAAGAGGGAGGCTTATTAAACCTCTTTTCCCAACATTTTCTCCAAATGATTCCTCTATTTTAATCAACAAGCGGTGATACCGCGTATAGGCCAATAAACACGGAGCTAGAGTCCAAGAAGTTAACCTCTCAACTCGAAGGTCTCAACTAGAGTATATTGCAGCTCAAGCACAATAAATTGGAGTTAAAGGCGTTGTTGGTGGATCAAGAGATGGAGCTGAAATTGTTGAAAGGTTGTATTGTTGTGCATTTGAACTCGTTGAACAAACAGTGAAATAAGCTCCATTTATCTAGGCTTAAGCTGCCATTAGGAGATGAAATGGTGGAGAAAGTGGAGGGATCAAAGGAGTCTAAAACAGCAACTTGTGATGCCTGAGAATGCAGCAGCCCAGCTCTCTTCATAGCAATCACCAATAAACGACATTAATTCGCCTACAATGCAAATGCAACAGCTCAAATGTGATAAAACCAGAGGAAACATTATTTTAAAAACACACAACAACATAAAAATTGACAAACCAAACAACCATTCCCCTCTCATCAGAGAGTACTGTATTTTTCTACTCAAAAGCTGATAAAAAAAACTAAATGTTGCTTCAGTAACAATCCAGCTTACCATCCTAGAATTTCTTATATTTTGGACAGGCAAAATAGAACCAAATGGTCAGTATGTAGTAGTTTGTAATTCATAGATAGAAACTAAGCCTATCCGAAAACCTTATTTAGTAAATCACTTTTTAATCAAGAGGGTAATGAAAGCCTCAGCTGGGTTGTATTTTTAGCATGATATTTGCTTTGTGAATCACCAATTCTGATGTGTAGTCAAAATGACGAATTGAATATCTTCATGCTTTAATTTGTGACAATGCAATTTAGCTTAATGCATCATTATTTAGGTAAGGGATGACTATGTTTTCTCAAAGGAAAAACTTATGAATCTTAGAAGCAGAGTGTGAGGCAGAGTAGTATCACCAGTTTATTCCCACAGTTTCAGTTCTTATATTATTATATTTACTAAATTCACTTTAACCATGCATATTACTTTCAAACTTTGGTTTCGTTATTAACATTGACCTGATTCTATTTATTACTTGAAAAATACTAATTTATTTGTTCATCTATTTATTTAAATCATTCATTTTTTAAATACATAGCCATTATAGTAGTTCTTAAATTTCTTTTTTTAATGGTTTGGTGTAATTTTATTAATTGTTTAATAAAAGATAAATAAAAGTAAACAGAAAAAAAAAAAGTTCACAAAAAAGATTAATTGGAAATGAGTAAGACATTTCTAATTAACAACTATGCAAATCCTGTGTAACAGAGGTAGCCAAACAAATAAGGTTAACTCAAACTCGTACTTGATGTAAATAATCTTTCTAAATGAGGCCAACTCTATCAAGGGTTAAAGGTGACAAAGAACTAAAACAAACAAGGCCAACTCAAACTCATACTTAAATGGATATAACCTTATTTTGAGTAAGATATACCCTTTACCATCCGGAAGAAATGTCTTAAATGGAAAATGTGTTTAGACAAATGTGGAATGGGTAATGATGGTTAAAATTCTTATACAATTTATATTCCTTTGGGTCTGTCATGCCCCTTTCATTTCATGTTTCCAAGCACAATCCTTTTTAATATACTTAAAAAAGAGCTTAACTTTAATGAATATGATTAATATGTAAATTCATCCCACACATTATCCTCCTGGAATTGGGTGCACACACAGAGACTTGTTCTTCTGCCTCGAATTTGAAGAAAGCCATAAAAGATCAAATGAATATATGTATAGCAGCCAACTAAAACTCAGCAGGACTCTAACTCTCTACCCAAAATTAATGAAATCTAAATTTAATATGCTAAAAAAGAAACATCGATCAAAGGCTTAACTTTAATGAATATGATTAATATGTAAATTCATCCCACACATTATCCTAATAGTCCCAAACCTCCATTAGAAAGCTGAAAACAAGATTTGAGAAAGCTTAAACAATTACTTTAGTTTTCCATCCACGCCTTCGCACTCCTCCACAACCCCTTGAGCACTTCCGATCCACTGACTCCTCCTAGATCCAACTCTCCTTGCCTCTGATTCAATCGGAGTTGTCAACATGCAAACCCATCTCCTTCTCCAAATCTGATTTTATCCCAAATCCACAAAATTGAATTACAAACCCATCCCCTTCCCCCAATTGCCCCCAAATCTGATTTTATCCCCTAACCCACAAAATTGAAAAACTCAAATCTGATTTTATCCCTCTCCTTCCAAAAAACCCACAAATCGATACACCCGAAATATCCATGTTTGAGGCATCACATGCAAAATATTGCCGTATTTGGATCCAATTCGCATTCACTGCAACATCATCGCAAGAATCAAGGGCTTCCTCTTTAGATGCTTTCTTTAATTATAATTCTTATCAGTGGTGTAATCTTAGGTTTAGCTAGAATTGTTTTTCTTTTTTTTTACTGGCGACCCTCTGTGTAGGGTTATCAAGCCATCTTTTGATGGCTTCAAGATCGCGTCGTCGATCTTTTAAGATCGCGTCGATCTACTTCTTGCCTACTGTAAAAAAAAATTACTTTAGTTTTCCAATTTTATCACCCATGTTCTTGTTGAATCTGGTTTTGCTGTCACAGATCATCTTTGTCTTTTTATTACCCTTTGACTTGATTAACTGTGAAAGAGCGATGGGTTTTGCTTATTAGATTCTTTTCTCATCTGGGTATTGATACAATTATGATTCTGCATACAATTGATTGATGTTTGTTTATCCTTTTTTTTTCTCTCATTTCAAAAATTTCATGTGTTAACCTAGTGAGGATTTTGGAATTGGGTGCACACACAGAGACTTGTTCTTCTGCCTCGAATTTGAAGAAAGCCATAAAAGATCAAATGAATATATGTATAGCAGCCAACTAAAACTCAGCAGGACCCTAACTCTCTACCCAAAATTAATGAAATCTAAATTTAATATGCTAAAAAAGAAACATCGATCAAATGCTTAAAAAGTCAATATTCCCAAATTTCATTTTCCTTCAAAATAACAAAAGCCACAATCGAAGCCAAATTTCTCAATCAATCTTATTCCAATCACAAATTCCTTACAATTAAATCCTAAATTCGTGCCGGCATTCCCAAATTTCTCAACTTTAACAAATTAGGAAAACCCTAGAAATTTGGGGTTTTGAGAAACTCACATCAAGGGCTTCAATGGAGGAGTGAGGAGAGAAGGGTGGTCGGAGACGCTGCTTGGAGTGTAGGGCTTTAATTTGTAGTGGAGTTCACAGCATTGCAATTTCCAAACGCCTTGAATTGGGGCACCTCAAAGGGGTAAAAATTCCATTGTCATAGCCCACAACAACAACAACTCTTGGCTCATCGAAGTCCACTCTGTTGTTGACGAATCCTCCCCTGAAAAAGTCCCATTGCTATAAAGGAAATTACCAGAGAGTATATATACTGAAGTACATGATCTTCATAGTGGTAAAAGGGAACGAGGAGAACTAACCATATTGATTCATCAACCATATTCTGTTGAAGTTGCACAACATTCAAATGCATGAATTCTCAGGATCCAAAAGCGACGATAGCACCAACAGCTAGGCCAAGACGGTATAGAAAATCACTTCTTATATGAAGTCCATGAAATGACTTCTTATAATGTGAACTGACCATACTGATTATTTTCTAAAGGAAAAATAAAATTTTAAAGTGAAAACAATGTGATCTATACATTAAGTCCTTAAACCCATTAATTGGGCTCAAAGTGATAATGCATAGCCCTGATTTATTTAGGTGCATGACTTGTGTAAATAGCTAGATGATCGATCTAATTTGTGATCAACCAACATCCAACAGCCAGCCTAATACTCCACCCCAATAGCTTTGTAGACGATTCTCCATCACAACAACATTCTTGTGCGCAGTTGTTTCAACTCATTTGCAGGGACACAACTCGATCATGCGCCCTCAATCTTCTAAATGGCACCATATTTTTTTTTGTTTATTAACAACCAACCTACACATCACAAGTTGACACATACGTACAGTTAGCCAAAGTGTCGAGCAATCATAGATTATATATATGGAGTATTTTTGTCATGAACTATATATAATCAAAATTCACAATCGAAAAATATATAGTTCAAACCGTGTAAAATGCAATGAAAAAACTCTGATGAGATCACATTTTGATCAAAAGAAGACGGCACAATTTTTCCAGAAGAAGCATAAATTAATACTGAATTTAAAGGCCACAAACATAACAAACTCAAAATTGCATAATCTAAATTGCCTCCCAAGATGAAAAAATCCAGCACAGAAATACTCCAATTTCGCAGGTAATATAAACGCTAAAACTAAGAACCTCATGATTGCATAAATAAACGCCTTACAAAACTGTTGAAGAGACGCACAAGCCATAAATCTGATGATTAATACAGTACCATAACACAAACTCACTCGCTTACAGTTGCATTTGGCAATGAATCCGATACAAATCGATGGAGCCAGTCAGATTATTATTGAAATAGCAAAAAGGTAAGCAACACTCCCTAGTCACACCCACTGCCTTCAGCCCAACAAAATGAATCACAATCAAATCTTACCAGTTATCACCCGCGGACATAAAACTAATTCTACAGTGGTTAATAATAACAAAACCAACTAATGAATGTGCTTGTTCACAGACATAAGGTTTCTTCTAAAACACTTCTCAGTATCATCCCTTATTCCTCAAATCACCGTCCAAATCAAAACCCACACGAACACATCAAAACCAAAGAAAATAAAAGGCCAAATAAACGCAGATTTATGGTTTCGAATTTAGCAAATTATGAATATCAAAGGTTAAGCCAATTCAGCCCAAGGATTTGAGGGATTCAAGATCGATAAATGATAAACAAATTACCTCCAGCGTAAGTAGCAGCACTGAATGATGTAAGTAGCAGCACTGAACGATGATGGTCGGACGAGGAGAAGATGAGTTAGGGGTTTGGTACGTGGCTCGGATCTGGAGAGAGGTAGACTGAGGGTTAGAGCTTTAGAGCTGATTGAATGTGAAATTAAACAAGAAACCAAATTAGAATGAAGATGGGAAACAAATGAAGCCAAACATATATGTTGTAATGTCGGATACCTCGTCGGCGATTTAGGGTTTCAACTCCCATCCATTTTCGCGATTCCTTAGAGTCGGTGATGGCCGGAGAAGTGAGGCAGCACTGAACGTCGGTCCCCGGGGCTAGCAAGTGGAAGCTTGAATCTGGCGAGAGAGGAAGATGACTTGGGGGTTTTGTTCGTTCTGGAGAGAGGAAGCTTGAGGGAGTTTAGAGCAGATTGAATGTGAAATTAAACAAGAAACCAAATCAGAATGAAGATAGGAAACAAATGAAGCCAGACAAATAGGTTGGAATGTCGGATCCGTCGTCGGCGATTTAGGGTTTCAACTCCCATCCATTTTCGCGATTCCTTAGAGTCGGTGATGGCCGGAGAAGTGAGGCAGCACCGAACGCCGGTCGCCGGAGCTGGCAAGGGGAAGCTTGGATCTGGCGAGAGAGGAAGAAATTCGGTTTGGGGGGTTTGGTTCGTTCTGGAGAGAGGAAGCTCGAGGGAGTTTAGAGCAGATTGAATGTGAGGGGAGATAGAAGAAGATAGAATTATATTGTGTTAAATTTTAGGAAAGTAAGAAAAACGGTCCATTATTTCCTAAGTGTTAAAAGTTATTGGAAAAAGGAAAGTCAAAATTTTGAAAGTGTTAACATTACCTCCAAAATTTTAACATTACCTCCAAAATTTGGGGCCCAGGCTCCGAATTTTTTTTCCTGAGTGTTTGGATTCCGTCTTTTTCCCTTATAGCGCGCATTTTGGTTTTTTTAGAATTAACAGTTTCACATCTGTCCAAATATTTGACCATCATCTATACTGCTTTAGACATCACAAAAAAATAACCGATGTAATAGATAAATTTAACATTTGTTGATTTCTTGACAGACTTAAATTACATGATGTCTAATTGCAGTATTCTAGTAGTGAGACGTAGCTCTCGTATTTCTGTTGCCTCAGTGCACCTCAAAGATTTTGTTTGCAATGCCACCAGTTCTCTTGATGTTCTTCACAAATGTTGTGTTTCATTTCCTACAGCTTTCACCTCCACAAATTCTCCTACCCTTTCTCTTGTTGAACCCAGAACATACAAGCAAGCTTCCAAAGATCCAAATTGGGTTGATGCAATGAACAAGGGAATTCATGCTCTAACTGTTAACAATACATGGAGATTGGTTGATTTACCTGCATGCAAGAAACCCATCACATGTAAATGGGTTTTCAAAATCAAGATCAAATCAGATGGGACACTAGAAAGATACAAGGCTCGCTTAGTTGCTCGAGGATACACACAGGTTGAAGGTGTTGATTATGCAGAAACCTTCTCTCCTGTGATAAAAATGGCCACCGTTCGTTGCATCATATCTGTGGCTACATCTCATCAGTGGCCTCTCTTCCAACTCGACATAAACAATGCCTTTCTCCACGGAGATTTACACGAGGAAGTCTATATGCAGGTTCCTCAAGGCATCCCGAATCCTTCGAACAAGGTCTGTTGACTTGTTAAATCCCTCTACGGTCTTAAGCAAGCAAGTCGGCAATGGTTTGCCAAGCTCACTGACACATTGATTGATCAAGGATTCGTTCAATCTAAAGACGATTACTCTCTTTTTCATCAAATCTTCCAAGGACAGGGTTGTCATTGTAGCTGTCTATGTAGACGACATCATTCTCGTTGGCTCTGATCAGCAGTCTATCACCATTTTGAAACAGCATCTTGATCATAAATTCATTATTAAAGATCTGGGTCATTTGAATTTCTTTTTGGGTTTAGAGATTTCTTATTTGGACAATGCAGTAGTGATGTCTCAAAGGAAGTTTGCCAAAGAAATTGTTTCTGAAAGTGGCATCTCGCCTGACTCCAAGGTACCTCTCACTCCTTTGTCACTCAACACAAAACTGGAACCACATCAGGGATTTCGTTTGCCAAATCCAGAGTTTTACAGGAGCATGGTTGGGAAATTAAATTTCCTTACCAATACGCGCCTAGATTTGTCATACACGGTTCAATTGCTAAGTCAATTCATGTCTGCCCCATGTGAACCGCATCTTCAAGCTCTTTTCCACACCATCAGATATGTACAGGGTACAATTGATAAGGGCATCATCATCCATGGCAAACAACAGTTGGTTCTTCATGCTTTCTCTGACTCCGATTGGGCTGCCTGTCCCACATCCAGAAGATCAGTCACCGGTTATCTGGTTACACTTGGTGGATCTCCGATTACCTGAAAGTCGAAGAAGCAATCCACTGTTTCCCATATCTCTGCAGAGGCAGAGTACAGAGCCATGGCTCAGGCTTCAGCTGAGCTTGCTTAGCTAGTTCGTCTTCTTCGAGAGTTAGGTGTCTCCAATCTGACTCCGGCCACTTTGTTTTGTGACAACACATCAGCTATGCACATCGCCAAAAAACCCCGTTTTCCATGAGAGGACAAAACACATCGATATTGACTGCCATTTTACTCGGCGTGTTTTGGATGGCTTGTTACAGCTTGTTAATGTTCCCACCAAGGAGCAACTAGCTGACATTTTAACCAAAGTTTTGTCGTCTCCACAACATATGCTTATATATTGTCCAAGCTTGGCATGTAATTCCAAGCTTGAGGGGGGTGTTGGACCCGATTTTGTGTCTTTCGGGTTTGGTTTGGGCTTAGCCCATTATTGTATATAAATATGCCCTTTGGTTGTTAAACGTTTTTCATTCACTTTCAGTTGAAATAAAGAAATCAACTTCTCTCACATTCTCTCTGTGCTTTAAGCTCCATCAATGGAGTTTTGATGTTTTTGTTTCATCTGATAACAAATTTTATCTCTTCACTTCTCAACCTAGATACGAGGGTGAAATTAATACTAAAGTTTTACCTTTTTAACGAAATAAACCCCATGAAGTATGAACCCTCCACAATCTTCATTTTGGAGTTTATCCAATATTCCAATTAGTCACTTTTCAAGTCCAAATTCCAATTTAATTGAAAGCCAGATACAGTTTTTTTTAATCAATTAGTTAAAAATTACTATCAAATAAATTGGGTTTTAGCCTTTTAGGTACCTATACACACCCTTAATCTCTTGGTACTGATTGTCTAATATCCAGCACACATGCCACCTTCTCAAATTCAATTCGAATGGAGGATTGGAGGTGACTCTAGCTCCCAACCAATTAAGTTTGCTCAATGGAGGGTTGTCTGTTTGTTTATCTAATTCACATTGGAAATGGAGTTGGCCGGAGGATTGATTGATCAATGATCCTTCACTGGTTATCTTCTATGCAATATATATAGTTTACTTCTGCTTATATTTTTTCGTCATTCTTAGTTAATTTGTAGATATACAATATGCACATTTTACCAATGACCTCTTGCCTTAGTGGTAAGAGTGAGGTGCTTCCTTGTGCCTCACTACCATGAGGTCAAGGGTTCAAATCCCACTATGAGCAATTTGTGCTATATATAGTGGGTACTCATGCCTTGGTTTACCTTGGCATGGGTTAGCCTGTCTTGCGGCTTGCCGCTTGGCTTACCCGGCTCGAGTGCTCGGCCCGTGGAGGATTAGTCGATAACCTCGGAACCTCCACGTCATCAAAAAAAAAAACAAAAAAAAAAAAAATATGCACATTTTTTTTGGGTGGAAAATATGCATATTATTTTGTTTGTATAAATTATCATCTATAGAATAGATTTCTGGTTTGTATAAGGATGTTTGGTATGAGAGTGGTCATCCCACGTCGATTATAAAATATATAAAAAAAATGATGGGTTATAAGAAAATGTGGAAATTCTACACAATAGTTTATACTTTTGTGTTAGATGTGGATCCGGACTTATAACTATTAAAAAAAAATATAATCCAACATGTGTTTGCCTCTTGTTAACAACTCATCGGATATTTCACATGGCTAGATCCGACATAGTTTCGTTGCAACTATTTCACATGGCTAGATCCGACATGGGTTCGTTGCAGTCTTTGTGTTACATAATGGATCTCAAACTTATATAATCTTTATTTTTTTTAAAAATCAATATAATCTGACATGTGATTGTCCTCCGGCAACGATCCGTCAGATATTTCTTAGAAAACAAAATGGGGTAAAATCCACCCATAGTCCCTGAACTTTGATCAAATGTTCAAACGGGTCCCTGAACTTTATTTTTGTTCATTAAAGTCCCTGAACTTTGATATTTTGTACACATTTGGTCCCTCTGTTAGTAAATTTGTTAAATATGTGTTAAATAATGATATAGAATCAATGTATTTTGGTATATTAATGGAATAAGTTAGGTTATACACATGTAATCGCTTGATATTTGTTTTACTAAAGTAAAAAAATTATATTATATTAAAAATATATGTTTTTAAAAAATATTTTTGATAATAAAAAAAAACTTTCTACTTTCCAACTAAATGGTATAATTTTCCGTTGATATTTTATTTTAAAGTATTTTAATGACCGAAAATTTCTTATTTAATTAAAAAATTAAAATATGTTTTGTTAAAAAAATAAACTCTACTTTTGCTATAAAAAATAAATTCTATTTGTGTTAACAAAATAAACTCTGTTTTTAATTAAATAAGGAAATTTTAGTCACTAGAATACTTTAAAATAAACTATTATTGGAAAATTATAACATTTGGTAAAAAAATAGAAAGTGTTTTTGATAAAAATATATTTTAAAATATGCTTTCTTTTAAGAAAACTCTATTATATATGATAACTTTTGAGAAGAAAAAAGCTTAATTTTTTACTTTAGTAAAACAAATACCGGGCAATTACAATTGTATAACCTAACTCATGTAATTAATACAAAAATACATTGATTCCATATAATACTTAACACATATTTAACAAATTTACTAACAGATGGACCAAATGTGTACAAAGTATCAAAGTTCAGGGACTTCAATGAACAAATATAAAGTTCAGGGACTCGTTTGAACATTTAGTCAAAGTTCAGGGACCATAGGTGGATTTTACCCAAACAAAATGGTAACATTAGTTTATATATAGAATTAACTACAAAATGGCAAGTGTTCATGAACGAATTGAATAATCTCTTTAAATATACTCATTAAAATGTATGGAAGCATCACGCATGTCTCTCTATATATAATGTATTAATGTATGCAGATTGTAGAGTGCAAAAAATGCTCATACCATGTGAGGCCGAAAGGAGATAACTACGTCGCATAGAGAGTGCGTGCATAAGTAAATGTTCCGTTTTGAAAATGTTAATGATGGTAAATAACAAAGATCCTAAACAAAGACAAAAGTGGCTTTACTTGAGATGTTATTTTCATACTGAGCACCGACCGATCTTTTCAAGCAGGCGAGGCAACAAACTGAAATTCAACAACAAAAGGGCAAACCAAACATTATGTTATATTCTTCATTAGTCTTTTTGCTACACATTTTGCATTTGGTGGGTCCTTTTTTCTTTTGAAAATTACTCATCTTGCAACACCACCTTTCTTAATGATTCATTCCAATAGGAGTTTTGAGATCAAACTTCATCATATTTATATCACGGGTCGTTGCACATGATATTAGAGCAATCCAATCACAGATAAACGACTTAATTCCCCAGCACCATCAGGGACTAGGGTAACTGTATTTGACTTTTGCCTAGAAGGTGAAACCACTCACCCCGGACGTCCCTCACCCCATCCCAACTAAAATTGTGAGAGGAGCTTTGACTTGAGTATCAATCATGCATGGTGTGACACTGGTTGTTAGTGTATTAGGCGAATTATATTATATGTTTTATTCATTAATGTGGGTCAAAATAAGTTCAAAGTAAACGGATACCCATAAAACTGTAATACTAATGAGTAATGAGTAATGAGCAATGAGTGTGAGAATAAAAACAGTACAAACCCTAATTGCCCTTTTCCTTTTAATTTGGTAGGCATGCCCTTTGTCACTGATTTGAAAATAGTTGCAAGTGCAGTCAATAAAAAAGAGAGGGTAAAAAAACAATGTGCTGTTTGAATGATTGATCTTTATGCATTATTCTGAGCAACCAAACAATGAAAACTGGCTACAAGTGTGAGGTTGCTGATATGATTAAGAGGCTGAGCATGCATATAGTGGGGATGCCAAAGTTAACCTCTTTAGGCAGTGTTTGTTTAGTCAGTGTTTGATTATTGTTTAGGCAGTGTTTGGTTATGCATTCTACGATATTTGGAATTCGATTGAGATTTATTCTTGCCAATTCAATTCCTAGCATTTGGTTGCGATTTTCGGATTTCTTAAGAACTCACTCCACATTCTAGAGCTCCATCTAGGTTTTACTCCTCTTAAAAGACTCCGGGATCGCTCAAGACTCAAATCAAGCCTAATAAGATCTAAGAAGTTTAGATCGAAGTATGACCCATCCATTCCTTATATTTTTGTTGTCTCTAGTATAGCAAGCAGGTCAGGTCATCGGAACTTGATCACGTCTATCACAAACCCATACCTAAAGTTCAACTGAACACCAACTTACTAGTTCTCATCAACGATCAATTGGATACAATGCTCAAACTTCCTCATCACACTCACATCGACAACATATCGATACAGATTTCCAGCTTCTTTAGTCAATTTTGTGATCCATTTTTATTTTTTATTTCAACAACAACAACCCAGTATATCTCACGATTAAGTTGGGTTGGGGGTCAGAATATACGCACTCTTTCCTCAAACAAGTCGAGAGAGTGTTTTCGATAGACCCAGAACAATAGGACATATGAGCCACATGGTAACATGCCTCACAGAAAGAGAAATATACAGTAAAGAAGCAGAAAAGAAGAATAGACAAAAGACACGACACGATAGCCCAGAACTGAGAACTCTAAACATCAGACGCCCAAATGCACCCTCTCCAACAGTCTCTATCCATTATCATATCTTCTGCTTGTCTAAATTTTGTAAAAAAGAAAAACAAGACAATTGTGAAAGCACGACACCAGATAAAATCAACACGCTCCGCTTGTTCTAATTAAACAAAACTTTCTATTATTACAACCATTAAATATAAAAGTCGCGGACTAGAAGATCTTCACCGCGTGCGAGCACCCTTCCCTCTCCCATACACAATAATACCTGCATTCCCATCTCTCCCTCCTTTTTCACATCTCTTCAACATTACGCAAAAGCTAAAAGCTATACACTCTCCAATCTCCATCTTCAAGTCAAACACTCTCCTCCTTCACAATAACAAATAACAAAGATTCAATCTTTATCCAAAACTGAACCCAATGAGAGACAGGGGAAAGGGTATTGACGCCTTCAGTGGAGGAGACCCCTGTTTCATGGACAATTTCTCAACTCCAATGGAGTTCCCTTGCAAGAAACACCCTTCATCTTACTCCTCCTCATCGTCCTCCGGTGGCGGAATCTGCGCGTTCTGCCTCCGCGACAAGCTCGCTCGCCTCGTTTGCCCCCAATGCGGCGAGCAACGCCTCCCAAACTGCTCTTGCTCTGTTTCGCCCGCCCCCAAATCAGGGGTCGACCCTGGATTCCTCCGGCGGAGCAGCAGCACCCGCGTCCCCGATGTGAATCCCGGAGGGGGCTTTCGGAAGATTCGGAATCTGTTTCGCAAGAAGAAGGAGAAGATTGAGCTCGGTGGAGGCCAATTTGGTACTGAAATTGGCGTTCCGAGATCAACATCACTCCGTAGCTTCAGGGGAGGCGGCGGCGTTGGCAGCGGCGGCGGCGGCGGGAGTGGATTCTCGTTTTATGACGCTGAAGACAGCGGATTGATTCACTCCGCCGCTAGAGCGTCGAGCGTGAGCGGCGGATTCGTGATGGAGTCGGCGAAGAGGAGCTGCTTCAGTGAATCAGAGGCTCGGATGAGCAACTTCGAGGGGAGGATTAGCAACTTCGATTACGAAAGGGATATGATGGGGAAAGGGATTTATCCAATGAGGGAGGGCTATGAGTTCTACAATGTCGAGGATCCGAAATTCATCGATCTGAAGCTCGATTTGTCGTCGTCGTCTTCATCGGAGATCAGGAGGAGTGGATTGATGCCACCAACTAGGGAAGGTTATGGTGAAGAAGACTGGTATGGAGGAGGAGGCTTCAATGGAGGAGGGTCTTGTAGGCTAAGTGTTAGTGAGAATGAGCTTAAGAAATGTCGAAAAAGCCGAAAGGGATGGAGATGGCTTTTCAAGGCTTCATCTGATTTGGGGAAGGAGAAGGACTAACATCAACATGGGAGCTAGCAAGAAGAGGTTTGTGTTATGTTTTTGTGAATCCTTTATATGTAAAGTTATAAAGACATTTGCTTTGTTTTAGAGGTTTAGGGTTGTTAGTGATGGAGGAGGAAGATAGTTGGTTGGTGTAATTTTTCATTTGGAGTGTTTTCTTATACAAAAGTGTTTGCATTACCTCTTTGAGATTTACATAAGAATATACACATCTTTCACTTGCGGAAGACATCATATTTGCATCGAGTATGAACCAAACTCGAGTCGTCGAAGTTGATCATATTCTTAAAGCTTCTTGTTGGAACTAATATTTTTGAAGTGGGTTGTTTTTTGGGTTTTAGAAGAAGCATTTGTTAAACAAGGAGGTCTCTACTCTCTACCATCTAACACAATCATTAAGCTTTAAAGTTATGTTTGTATAATTGAAGATGAAGGTGGAAAACACCATCAAAAAGAAAAGATGAGTGTGTATGTTTTTTTCCCTAGTCTACTAGAATTTTTAGCTTCACTATTAAATACATTTACTAGTTCAGTACGAGTCATGTGTACGCTTTTTTTTTAATTTAAATAAATTTGATATTAATACTCGTTCAATCAACTAATTAATTTTTTTCAATATTTTTTTTTTACAGTAGGCAAGAAGAGATCGATAATGCGATCTTAAAGCCAACAAAAGATGGCTTGATAACCCTACGCAGAGGGTCGCCAGTCAAAAGAGAAAAAAACTAATTTAAAACTAAGATTACAATCACCCATAAAATTATAATTAAAAAATCTAAAAACAGGGTCCATGATTCTTGATTTCTATTCCGGTTGCGGCGATATTTGCTGATTGGATCCAGATAGTAGTGAGCAGCTTGCTTAGCAAATTGTTGCGTGTGATGCCTCGATCTCGATTTGAAGTTGCACAACAAAGACATGAATATTTTTGTGATTTTTTTGGGGGTGGGCTATGCAAAGGCCGCACTGGCCTGGGTAGATCAAATTAGGTGGTGGTGATGCCGGATCTAGATGATCATAAATCTGAGCACCAACAACCGACTATTTTGGATTTTTTGTGGATTTGTCAAATTTGGTAGAAAAGGGGATTGGGATATCAAATTTGGGTTTTTCGATTTTATGGATCTAGGGGTAAAATCAGATTTGGTGAAACGAGATTTGAGTTTGCATGTTAATCACTCCGGTTGAATCAGGGTGTTTTAGGAGTGGGAGAGGAGGGGGAGACGGAGAGGGTCGGGTGTCTGAGAGGCAGGAGAGTGGGAGGCGGAGGTCTTTCAATACCTCTTAATTGTTACGTATTTAACATAGAATTAAACGAAGTTATTATAATATATGCATATATATTCTTTCAATTTTTTAATTATTAGTTTTACATTAATACACATTCTAGTAATTGAAATATATAATTATAAAATAAAGCAATTGCTAAATCTAAATAAATCTCATAATATATACTTATTAATAATAACTATAATAGATACTTGTTAAAAAAAAGCGTGTCAAAAAATTAAACTGCCTATATTTTGAGACAGATGCAGTATTTACTCCACTAACAAGAGGATTAAAAAATTAATAATAATTATAATTTTAAAAAAATCAGCTAAGATCTAATATTCTAAAATTAATATAGGTGAAAGTTGAACTTTGGATGGTTCCCACTTCTTAGGTGTTGAGTTGTAGTAAATTCCATAGAGGATAAGCTGTGAAAGATGAAGCAACCCTCCAACTCCATTTCCAATCTGAACATAAACAAGCAAACAAACAAACCAAGAAAATATCATGAATTAGTGAATCCAAAACAACTTCCAAATCACCAATCAAACTGTAAAGGGAGATTAAGAGACATACCAGGACAAAGAGGTTGAATTCGAGAAGGGCATAGTCGGTTCAGCCGATTAGGAAGCAAGCGATCAAGCTAGACAAGGCATTTACTCGACACTCTTCGTCTTGAGACGTCACTCGCAAAGTATCTAAGGATTTTCCTCTGTGAATATGAGCAAAAATGGAAATTCTTATCAGAAAGGATGGTTTAGGATGACCAAGCTCGATTTATCAAATATTTTCTTTTTAATTAAAAAAAAAAGATTTCTTGTAATAGTGTGAATTTCAGTGTAGATGAGCTCTTGAAGGTGACGATGAGGGTGCTATGGGGATGGATATAGGGTAACCCATAAAAATAAACGTTGCGGCTATATACACCCCAAATCATGCACGTCCTTAAGGATGTACATGATTAAAAGGGGTTAAATTTTTTTTTTTAATATTAATCAGACACAAGGCTTGCACGTCCTTAAGGACGTGCAATTTTAACCTTGTGATTTGTGGTGTATCTAGCAACACCCAAAATAAAATACCCAGAGCCAGAGGATACAGTTCATTAGTGAGTACTGGAGACCATCAGGCTTCATCACATAAGAGCAAAGATCTGAAGCCCACAAAGGAGCCCAAGGCTAAGCCCAACGATCAAGCGTCCAGTGTCGGATTCTCCAGTATGATACCTTTATGGATAGGGAATCGCGTCACGCTTCAAACTCACCGCTTTGCCGTGATCCTAGGTAGACCCTACAGATCCCACACGGTCCCATAGGATCCTAGGTAGATCCTAGCACAATAGTGGGTGTTTAACTGACACAATTTATAAGGTATTTTATTTTAAATTTACGTTATTTCAAACACGTTGTAAAATGAGTTAATCAAACACTATTAAAGTGCTTATAATTATAATTGTATTATAATTATAATTGTATTATAAATACAATGAATGGAATGCAAACACACCCTAAATCATTGTTCTAAAAGACGCTTAGCGGGTGTTTGGCGGTGGGGTAGGGTTAATAGTTTAGACGTGGTCCATATGGGTTTCTTGGTGGGTTGCTTGGCGAGTCTTGGTGGTTTAGGTGGGTCTTGACGACCTTGACGTTATTGACGACAGGGTGAGGTTAAGGGTTTAGGCGGAATCTAGGCAGGTCTTGACGATTTATTTAAAACAATGCTCTAAATAAGCTTGCTAGTTAAATAGGCATATAGGTACTAATGGCTCTTTTGCAGAGGGGCATTCTAAAGAGCGATGTTGCATTCCCCATTTGACAGTGAATCCGATGAGCAGCTTTTCAACAATGTAATCTATGTGCCCCAAGAATGATCATTTTGTACATTCTTACGATTTAGATCGAGTTAAGGATAGGGTTTGTGAGGGCATTCGGATGAAATGTTCTCCATATTTATCCCATCCATGGAGTTTATCGATTTCTTATCTCTTATGTTTCTTTTTGTTTGGATCTTTCTCATGACATTATGACAATGTGTTTGGTTGCTGATTCATTTGACTTCTCAATATTTCAGCTATGTCTAGAACATCGAATCACTTGTAAGAACAAAAAAAATGATGCAATTCCTCATGTTGGGCCCAAATATTCTCAAATGTGGTTTCAAAATAGCCCATTAAGCCCATTGTAAACCTCTATATCCGGTCCACAATTGAGCCCATGTGAAGATACAAGAATAAGATCAAGAAGCTTAAAAGAACATTGAAATCAAGGGGGTTAGATCTTTTTTTTGGGGGGGGTCGATCCAAATCTTAAAGTTATTAACTGGTATTGTTAGATTGAATATGTTTCCAAATTACTAGATAGTAGTATATTCTTGTTTAGTATTTTGAATTTCTTTCCCTTATAAAAGACAATATAATTTCGGATCAATTTGTATTTTTTTTTCACCTTGTAAGTTTCATGATATAAATTGATTCCAAAACATATATTTGAAGCGGATTAGGTAAAACTAAACAACTCACATACTCACAATTACTTATGCTATGTTTGGTAAAAGCGTACCTGATAGGATAACTGAAACTGGTATATTATTTGTGTTAAATATATGTTAATAAGTTAGTACTCCCTCCGTTAATGATTAGATGGGTGTTAGTTGTATTGTTTTCGAGAAAGTAAAAAGTAGAGTAATAATTAGAGGTATAAGTGTATTTTTGTTTGTATACTTAAAAAGTGTGTAGATTTCTAAAATGATAACCTTTAATTAACGAATGAAGTATGATGTTTGGTAAACCTAATTATTAGACTATCTGATGGAAAATTGTTAATAGAAAATCAAAAGATCTAAAAAGATAAGTGAGTAACTGCTGAAAAACTACAATTACCAAAAAAAAATTAAACTAAATTTTATATTTATTTTTATATAAAACTATATAATACAGAGCATCAAAACAAAAAAAAATCGAAATACTAGCTGATTTACCCAGCAATAGGGTTGTTATATGAGCTAAACAGCTGGAGCTCGGCTCGGGATTGGCTTGAATAAAAGCTTGACTCGAGCTTGTTCACTTACCTAAACAAGCCGAGCCTGAACATGATTTTCAGCTCGGTTGAAAGCTCGACTTGTTCGATTTAGGCTTGAATAACTCGAATTTTATAAAATTTCTAAAATTTTCTTTAGGTTAATATGCTATGACCAAATTAAAACTACTTAAAGCTCGGAAAAAGTTCGGTTCAGGCCGTTCATTTACTAAAACAAGCTAAGCTAAGCTTGAACAAAAAAGAAAGCACGTTTAGAAATTGGGCTCGACTCGAACTCGTTTAACAAATGAACCAAGATTGAACATGTCAAGCTCGACTCGTTCAGCTCGAATAACACTTTTACCCAACACAGTGCTAATTATGGAAGATCAAGAGAAAACAAAAGAGGAGTCAAATATCCCTTAAAAGTTACAATGCCAAAGTACGGAGTACATCGTTTTTAAAAACTTGCAAAACTCCCTTTTTTTTAAGCTCCTTTTAAAAGGGGATTGAACGAATAGCAAATGGTTAAAACCAGTGAAGATCCCCTACAACCTCTTTCATACTCCCCTTTCTACATCACAAAAATATTTAACATTTATTTAATCTTAAAAAAAATTATAAAAATTATATTTGGATTCCTAATATCTATTTTTATATGTTTATAAAATTTTATTTTAAAAAATTATATTTTACAATTTTTAAAAATTAAAAAGGTAATATTTTACAAAATACAATTATTAAAAATTTTAAAACATGATTTTTCAAAATAAAATTTTGTAAATATATAAAAATAGATATTAGGAACCAAAATATAATTTTTATAATTTTTTTTAAGATTAAATAAATGTTAAAAAAAATTAAGTGGAGTAGGAAGAGTTGTAAAGGGTTAAAACTGAGGGGAAACATATGGTTAAAAATGAGGGGAAACATATTTCTATTTTTCAACAAATAGGAGTACATTTAAAGTGTCAAATCAATCCAACTCCTTTGAGCAATCACGCCCGACTCATTCACTCTGCTTGATTTGTCTACTTTGATTCCTTTGAATGCCCCATTTTCACAAATTTTACCATCATTTGAATCCCCAAATTTATATGAACAAAAGAGGAAGGAGAAATTAACCTTTTCAACAATTATGAATTGTGTTTGGTGGATGATTGAATTGTTACTCCAAATAATGAAAGAACGAAGAAACCTTAACAGTGGTAAATCTCGAGTACATGACCTAGTCGACAAGAGTCACGTATCAGATAAATCGATTTATATCGATTGGCTTAACAGTAATAGGGAGTAAGACAAACCTTATATTTTCATCAAAGGAAATGGATGAAGTCGGAGATCGAATCCGGAATCTTCTTACCACCCCTTACTCCACATCACTAAACCACCTCGACGGGACAGTGTAGTGCCACTTTACTACTAGACCAACCAAGTATGGTAGTTAAATTTAAAAGTCTTACACCTTTTAATGAATATTTCATGAATTTAAATTATTGCTACCAAGAAGAACTTACAAGTTACAAGGGCCTAAAATAAGTATTAAAAAAAATAGTGCACTAAATTCAAGTGTTTTTAAGAGTATCTAGGGGAGAGTTGGTGTTGACTGGGGATAGCATTGGTTGAAGTTAATAGTAGTAGATGTTGTGCATTAGACATCCTTCAAGTATTGGGAAACTACTTTAATCTTCTTGGGATCATCCGAATTGTCTTCCCTATCACCTAAAAACTCTTGTTGAGTTCCAAAGAAAATCAATAATCAGAAGTTTTGCAACCGAATGTACAAACATACAAATGAGGAATAGTTCATCTACTCATATACTTTGACAGAAATCAGAGTTAACTCTGGGATGTCCTTATTTTTTCTAGCTATATTTTTTCGATGGAATTATCACATTCTCATGTGTTATTTATGCTTAGTTTTTTTCTCCATTCGACTTTAATATATATAATTATTTATGCTTAGTTTTTTCGATGGATCTTACTTTGTTGCACATACCGGAGGGTTTAACGAGGAATCGAAGATTATGGAGAGAGGCTATCAGGGTGAACAAGAGTTAGCCTGGACTAATAGTATCCTTTTTATGTGCTCTACTTCTCTATCTCCTCTTAATGTGTGTCTATGTGTGTTACTACGTGCTTGCTCTTTTTGATCATGCTTTGTCTGGTTTAGACTCTTTCATAGGTACGGGTCATACGGAAACTCTCTCTCGGCCTGATCGGCGAAAGACAGCGTACAATGAGACAAGATCGTCATTTATGTTCTTGTCATATATATATATATATATATATGACAAGAACATAAAGAGGGATATATATATATATATATATATATATATTCTTGTCATTCTCATTTAATTTCTCAATGAGCATGTAAAGGAGACAACCATGACTAAAAAAAATAATCTAAAACTTCAACTTCGTTTTAATGTGCTACCCCGGCCACTAAATATGCGGCACCGTTATTTCATAGCTTCATCCCAACGTCTTTGTTTTCCCCCTTTCTGAAATTTATGTTTCTCAACTTAATGGTGAAGACAAAGAGATGAACAGAGCAAATGCATATGGCAACAGATACTTGCAGTGCAGGGATAACCAAGAATATGTCCTCTATCTCTCTCCCTTGTATTGGTAAATAAAAAGCGGTTATTCCGGGGTTCGAACCGGGGACCTATGGCTATGGGTACTACCCACAAGTCTTTTTCAGCGAGCCATTCCGGAATGGTTAAATTACTTTTCCGGAATGGTTAAATTACTTCTCTTGAATTTGTAAATAAAGAGCGGCCCATATCTGGGGTTCGAACTGAGAACCTTTGGGTACTACCCGCAAATCCTTTCCAGTGAGCCATTCCGGAATGGTTCACCCTCTATCTCTCTTCCTTACAAACCAAAAGCCACTATTCCAATAAATTTTAACAATAACAAAAATAATTAAAACTTAGAGCAAATTAAAGGCACTAGAAATTGGGCATTAGGTTATAATTCAATGTTCTAAAAAACGTTTAGTAGGTGTTTGGCAATAGAGTAGGGTATATGTGGGGTGTAGGCGAGGTCTAGACGAATTTTATGACGGGTCTTTGTAATCTAGGCGGATTTTAATGACCTTGAAAGTCTTGACGGCGAGGCGAGTTCAAGGGTTTAAAGGGGGGTCTAGGCGGTCTTGAATGAATTTTTAGAACAGTGATAATTTATAAATACCCACAAATTGTATTGTACATGATATCGATGAATTACAGTACTCATTTTCTTCTTTTACCTCTCATATGAATCTCTGTTCTACCTTCTTCTCTTCTTTCTCATTCTATCACAAACCACCATGGAAGATTAGCTTCCCATTATCCGACCTACTAAACCTGAAAATGTTAAATCCAAATCGGACATTATAAAATGAAAGTTATGATCATGATTATAAAATTGGGTTCTAACTTTAAATTTATAAATATGAAAGAAATTATTTTTAAAAATGAATAAAATGATTATTTTTCCAATTTGATGTGGTAAAAGTATTACCTAAAACTTTTGGAATTTATTATTGATTGAAATCTACAATTATTTGGCCAACCCAAATGAGAGGAAATTCACAGCTCAGTATCAAAAAGTTTGTGATAGTAGGTGATCACATGCATTGTAATGATCATCCATTCCCTTTGAGGAACAACATGAATAAATTTTTTAAATGTTTTAAAACTTTGGATCAGAAATTGATACTATACAATAAGGAAGAGGAATAATGAAAATGATATAATAATAGTGAAAATAGAAGACAGGGGAGCAGTGAACAGAAAGTGTACTCCAAATACACCAAAATAGGAATAATGGCAAAGGTGAGAGAGAGCCTCCTCACATGCTTCTGCCAGCCAAGTGTATGTATATATGCTTCCTTTTTTTAAAAATTAAAAAGGGAACATGGAAGTAAATACCTCATGCTTTAACTGAATTAATCAATTTTTAAATGTTATTCAATAACAACAACATATCAAAGATATTCTATATAAATTAATTAAATAGGTTTTTGAGGACAAGTTGGTATGGAAAAGTTGATAACAAGGGAGATAATTTTGGAGTTATGAATGTCATTATCATAAAATGGAGTATATGGGAGATCCTATGGATTAAAGAGGAGATTGATATCATTCTAACACATTTTGAGATCTACCATGTGAAAATCTAGTGACAAATTTCATTTTTAGAAATTATTGTAATCTAAATTTTATCTATCACCCTTCTTATAGGATTTTTTTGAGAAAATTGAGTATAATATACCATTTTCAAGTTTTGTTTTACTAATTTGTACTCTTTGGGTTTTCTTTTAACTAATTGTCTCTTTTTTGAATGGGTATTTATACCGCGTTTTATGTTTATATATAAATAAATAAATAAGCTTCACCTTGCCCACTTGCCTAGTATTGCAGCCTGGCAGGGGAGTCGTAACGGCGGCCAGGGATTGCAGCGAAGCCAGAAAAAATGTAAGGGTGGGCAAATTAAGCAAGAAGTCAAAAATTATAACAAATAATGTGCACAAAATTTTGAAAAATATTGGGAATGACAATCGAACACTATACTACTAGCTAGTTAATTACTCCATCTGTTTCAAAATAAATGTCACTTTACTATTTTGCATGCATTTTAATGAGGTAAAAACTCTATAAAATATTATTTTTAAATCAAATTTTTAATAATTTAATACTTAGTACTAACAAGTATTAAATTATGGAAAAAAATGATTCAAAAACAATATTTTATAGAGTTTTTACCTCCTTAAAAAGCATGCACTAAAGTCCAAACGACTTTTATTTTGAAATGGAGGGAGTAAATATTAGTCAGTAATCAGTTTGAAAAAATGAAAAGGGCGCTACTGCCAAGGTTCGAACAAGGGTGGGTGGGTGGGTGGGTAAATTTTAGAAAATAACTTTTAATGAACTAAGCTCTCCCTCAGACCTGATAACTCTGTGATTAGGAAGATGGGAGGTATGGTCATTAGATCCTCTGAGGAGGTTGACATGATAACTGCCATGGAACAAAGCAAGCGTAAGGAAGAAGATGATCAGAATGAAGCCTCCTCCCCGGCCAACAAGAAGCCAAAGAAGAAGAAGATCTGATGTTGGTGAACCTCGGGACTAAAGGCCTTGCAGTTGGCCTCACTTATGCTCGGTTGCACCTAAATAATCCTAAGCACATTAGTGCCCTTTTGACCCTGCCTCTCTGTCCTTGGTTTAGGCTTTTATGTAATCTTTTCCATGGTGCTGGTAGTTGTTATGTTTTGATGAAGATCTTGCAGTGTAGGTACTCCTTATTTTCCCCTCTTTGTGGGTACCTTCATAGCATCCTCACCAATATATGTAATCAAACTATGCTAGTCGTTACCTTCTGTTACTACCTTTATGTTTTGCTATTATTTCTGCTGCTTGCTGTCATCGAAGTTCAAGAACATTATAAAACCGACCATGGTATCAACTATCCTATCCATTCTGAATTCAGTGACAACAATCAACTTAACATTCAAACTCAGCCTCACTTGGTGCCAACAGATAGGTATGTTTCTGTCCTTACACTCCAAAACAAATATGCGAATCCCCACCGACTTCTGTCATAGAACTGGTGTGGGGAGAAGCAAAACCAAACCTTTTACCAACAACATTCCTTATAACAACTCAATCAAAATCCTTGCTATAAGCAAAAATTGCAGATCAAGTAGTTTGAAAGCGATCAACAAGTGGATATGGAACCGAAGCAGATTTGCCAAGAAGCTATATAGGAATTATTATTTGAACAACTATCCAGGTATTTTATTCCCCCTATCAACCCAATTACTTTTCGTTACAAACAGTCAAGTGCATACCCATTACAATCAAACCCAAATTCCCCTTAACAAACTACTAAGATCGATCTCAATCACCAACAAACTTAAACATGGTTCCTACAGATCCTCTAAAAATAGTGTCAGAGAGTTACCTAGCAAAGCTCTCAACAAAGTTACATGATTAATATCAGCTATTGGAATATAAGAAGCTCTAGACGACCTCTCCTTTAGCAAGAGCTTAACCTTGTAAGACATAGTAACAATCTTGATATTTTAGCTCTCGCTGAAACAAAAGCTACTGAACCTCCTCTTGATAATCAACTCAGCATCGCTAGCTTTCATAAGACCATCTTCATAAGCTCTATAGGAACTAAAGGTGGATTGTGGATTTTCATGAAAAATAACAAAGCTACACAAAACATTACCATTATGAGCACAACGATAGATTGTGTATGTTAATAACCACCATAGACAATCTTAACATAACCATTCTTTTTGTTTATGCCCCATCGATTGAAAAAGAAAAAACTAGATTCTGGAATAAAGTTATTGAGGTTATCAATAAGTATTCTCTGCATGTCCTCGTTGTGGGTGATTTGAATGATATTGAAAATGATACGGAAAATATGGGTAGTAATACCCCATCTCTGGCTAGATTCCGAAGACTCAAGCAGCTCAAAGAGGATCTCAACCTTCATACACTTCCTTACATATGATCACCTTTCACATGGAGGAAACATAGTGATGATAGAAACAACACCTATGAACGCTTAGATAGAGCCCTTGCTCACCACGATATCATTTTCAAATTTATGACTCTCCGTGTCCAACACCACCCCTTCTCCTCATCTGACCACTGCCCGATCACGCTTCAAATCGGTAATAAGGAAGGCCAAAAATGTGCTCCCTTTCGTTTTGAAATGGTGTGGACAACTAACCCCCTCTATGAAAAAATGGTGAAGCAAGTTTGGGAAAACAAATTCACTGGCTCACATGCTTTTAAACTCATGAGAAAACAAAGGCTCCTTAAGAACAACACTAAAAGCTGGTGTAAAACCCAAAGCAACAACATTCTTAAACAACTCTCTGAAGTCGATAAGAAAATATTAGCTCTTCAAGCAAAACTCCCATGGGGAATGCTTTCGAGTTGGGATAACAGAAAGCTCATGAACTTGGAGAAGAAAAAATTAGCTCTTCCTGACTATAACTACAGATATTGGAGGCAACGAGCGAAGACTAAGCATCTACAGTTGGGTGATAAGAACACTATCTACTACCAAACCATTGTAAAGGTCAAGAACTTCAAAAACTACACCTCCTCTTTTGTCTCAAAGAATGGAGAACACCTCACAAACCCGACCAAAATTACTAATCAAATCACCAAAGAAATGGTTGAGAGATTCATTAAGCCTTCCCGCCCAAGTATAACCCCTGATCTCTTGCCACATGCTCTCCCGCAAGTTACAGGAGAAGAAAACAATATCCTACTCTCAACCCATTCAAATACCGAAATTAAAGCGATTGTTAGTAACATGGCAACAGACAAAACCCCTGGCCCCGATGGCTACCCACCAGAGTTTTTCTGTAAATACTGGCATATTGTTGGACAATCCATTTATAGAACAGTCAAAGCATTCTTCCACTCGGGGACATTACTTTCATAAATCAATCAAACCTTTATAGCTCTTATACCCAAAAATGAAAATCCCTCGAATATAAATCATTACAAACCAATAAGCCTTTGTAATACAATTTATAAGATTATCTCAAAACTAATAGCAAACAGAATGAAAACTATCTTGTCAAGACTCATCAATCCTTTTCAAGGCGCCTTCGTGGAAGGACGATCAATTCCGGACAACACACTAATCGCACGTGAAATCTTCCACAATTTTCATAAACAAAAGGGTGTTAAAGGTTAGATGGCACTTAAACTCGATATGGAGAAAGCCTATGATAAAATCAGCTGGGATTATATCAAAGCAACTCTCATCAAGTTTGGTTTTGACCCTCGCTGGATTAGTTGGGTCATGAACTGCTTGACAACCACCACCTTCTCTGTTCTAGTTAACAATTGTCCCGGTCCACAATTTAAACCTGAAAGAGGCATCAGACAAGAAGACCCCCTAGCACCGTATATATTCATCCTTGTAATAGAAAATCTTGTAGGAGAACTACAGGAGGAAGCGAGCTTAGATGATGCCTTAGTGGGTATTAAACTCACTAAGAATCGTACTTCAATCCCTTTCTTAACGTTCGCAGATGACACTATAATTTTTGTTCGAGCTTCCCACAAAAGCATCCATACAATAAGGAACATGCTTAATAACTTCTCTACTCTTTCTGGCCTATCTGTAAATTACAGCAAAAACTCCCTTCAGGTATCTGAAAACGTCAGTCCCTCGCTTGCAAACTCGCTAGCCAATGAAATGCACATCCCGGTTTATAGAACTTTGGAAAAATATTTAGGGATCCCTCTTCTCCGTGGAAGAATCAAGAATGCCATGTTTCAAGATGCCATTCAAAATCTCAAAAAATAATTGTCTAAATGGAAAGCCTCGTCCTTAACCCAGGCAGGTCGAGTAACACTTATCACTGCAAATCTTAGCTCGAAAACGAACTGCTTGATGCAAAATTTCTTACTTCCTAAAGGTGTTCTTCATCAGATCGATCAGGTGAATAAAAAATTCTTTTGGAATAAATTAGAATCTGAAAGATATACTCCCCTCTTAAGCTGAGACAGAATTTGCAGACCAAAAGATCAAGGTGGTATAGAAATAAGACTTGCTGAAGATCTCAATATCAGCCTTCAGATGAAGCTCTTATGGAAACTATACACCAATAATGACAATATCTAGGTTAAAGTCATTACAGAGAAATACCTTCAAGATCAAGACATCATGGACGCCACTCCTACCAACCCCTCTTGGCAATTCGGGCGTCTACTGCAACTTCGTGACAGATTCATGCAAGGCTTGCACTGGATAGTTGGGAATGGGAAAACGATTAATGTATGGAAGGACCCTTGGATCTTAGGGAGTAACCTTCAAAACTATCAGATGTCACATGACCCTAACCTTAAAGTAAGTCATCTGATCACTCAAAACAACCAGTGCAACCTTCAAACTCTTCAACATCTCTTCCCCAGTAATATTGTTGATCAAATTATTAAAATTAAAATCCCCCCTGGGACGCTAGAGATAAGTTAATTTGGAAATTAAATCCGGATGGACAATTTACAACAAAATCGGTTAAGCAAATAATAAGCAACCCCAACCGGAATGCGGAAAATGGGAAA
This sequence comes from Persicaria maculosa, assembly GCA_963922045.1. Classification (NCBI taxonomy): domain Eukaryota; kingdom Viridiplantae; phylum Streptophyta; class Magnoliopsida; order Caryophyllales; family Polygonaceae; genus Persicaria; species Persicaria maculosa. Next base: position 9,628,899 of record OY998256.1, on the reverse strand, counting down.
TGGATATGGAAAATAAACCTTCCTCCTCATATTAAGAAACCTCATCTGAAAAATATCTCTGGATGGATTAGCAACAAAAGAAAGACTTAATCATTATTTCAATAGAGTCCCTTCTCAGTGATGTCTTTGTAATGACAAAGATGAAGACAGTGATCATCTTTTTCTTCATTGCCCCATCACCAAAAGAGTTATAGCAGTATATGAACAACTTATAGGCAAATTTGTATCTCATGACAATGCTCGCAGCACCCCTCTAAGAGAGCTTCTCCAATCAAAACCAACCACATCAAATTTCGAGGATCTTTGCTTCATTTGACAATCGATCTGGGAAACTAGAAATAGTATAATATTCAAAAGCAAAAAACTTGAATCAGTCTCACAAGTTTCCATTAGTACTTTTGTGCAAGTTAGAGATTGGCTGAATGCTACTACACCTAATCCCAACAATAGTTCTAAAGAAGCAAGGCGAAGAATTGTGATAAGCTGGAAAAAACCGCCAAGGGCCACCTATAAAATCAATGTAGATGGCTCAACTAAACCTACTGGCTTTTTCCAAGTGGGTGGGATTCTCAGGGATTGTGATGGAAGTGTGATTGATATTTTTCAGCAGCAGGTAGATAGCGGTTCAGCTATCCAAATCGAAGCAGCTGCATTTTGTGCAGGTGTTAAAATGGCTTTAACAAGAGGTCTACGCAGAGTAATAATTGAAGGTGAATGTCTGGAGGTGATCAAGGCAATAAATGACAACACAAGGCCTAGATAGGAGAGATGGTGGCAAGTTGAATTGATCAAGAAGATGCGATCGTGGTGCTAATGGTGCAGCAGATTTCATAGCTAGATCTAATGACATTTGTAATATGGCTACTATCCCTTTTAATAGGGAATTATGTAACATCATCCGAAAGGATGATCAGGGTGGGTTTCTTTCTTAAGAACCACCTCCTTTTCGCCTACTAAAAAAAACTTTAAATGAACTAGTGGGACAAAGAGCTTTATGTGTTCTTTTGTCCAACTTTGTATCATTTCATACATTTTTTTTTGGATTTGGGGTGGGCTTGAACCCACACAAACCCACCCCTGTATCCGCCACTGCGAAGCAAGAGGAGGAGACGGCGGAGTTCAACCATCTATGTTCGATTGGGGATGTGAGCAACCGATTTCGATCTTTGATTGTGAGTTACAATCGGAGAGGGGCGCGCGGATCCGCGGAGACGACCTTCGATTGGAGGAGAGCGAGGTGGTGGTGGTCAGGAGGAGGAGTTGTTGATCCCGGAAGATGAGAGAGCGGTGTTGATAGGCTATGTTCAATTGGGGATGGCGGAGACCGAGTTCAATCTTCAATTGGGGACGACGGCGCCAAGTTCCCCTTCGATCGGAGAGGGGCGGAGCCGCGGAGACGACCTTCGGTTGCGGGGAGAGCGAGGTGGTGGTTGGCGGTGCTGGTGGTTGGGAGGATTAGTTGTCGATGCCGGTGCAGGGCTCCAATCTCCTGGCCGCTCCTCTCATCCTTGTCCCTGCCAAGGAGAAGACAATCTTTTTAAAATAATAATAACTAGTACAATTCCCGCGCCATGGCTCGGTTTTTTAAAACTAAAATATTAATAATATATATAAATATGTTATAAAATACTAATAAAAGTTAAGATTAAAAAAAAAAACTTTACCATAAATGTATCTTATAATTATGAAATAATTTTTTTTATATCTCGTCTAAAGTATAATACATAAATGTAGATATTTTAGATCACCCAGTAATAATAATATCAATATTATTTTAACTTTTTTAGAAATTTTGAAATCTGAATCATGCATTTAAATGTGAGTTAAGCCTAGTGGTTATATTAGATTGAATTCAATGTTTTGAATTAATCCCAATTGTTAGTAAATATGTTAAAAATAAAAGAGAATGGAGGATTAAAAAAATTAATGGAAAAAAAAAAGAGAAAAGGAGAAATAAAAAAATCAAGGAAAAAAACATAATAGGTCAATATTCCTAAAACTTCTCTAAGATTGACACGTAAGCAAAGTCTTCTAAATTAAGGTTATATATAGATTGTTAGTAAATATGTTAAAAATAAAAGAGAATGGAGGATTAAAAAAATAATGGAAAAAAAGAGAAAAGGAGAAATAAAAAAACAAGGAAAAACATAATTGGTCAATATTCCTAAAACTTCTCTAAGATTGACACGTAAGCAAAATCTTCTAAATTAAGGCTATATATAGATTGTTAGTAAATATGTTAAAAATAAAAGAGAATGGAGGATTATAAAAAATTAATGAAAAAAAAAGAGAAAAGGAGAAATAAAAAAATCAAGGAAAAAAACATAATTGGTCAATATTCCTAAAACTTCTCTAAGATTGACACGTAAGCAAAGTCTTCTAAATTAAGGTTATATATAGATTGTTAGTAAATATGTTAAAAATAAAAGAGAATGGAGGATTAAAAAAAATAATGAAAAAAAAGAGAAAAGGAGAAATAAATAAATCAAGGAAAAAAACATAATTGGTCAATATTCCTAAAACTTCTCTAAGATTGACACATAAGCAAAGTCTTCTAAATTAAGATTATATATAGATTGTTAGTAAATATGTTAAAAATAAAAGAGTATGGAGGATTAAAAAAATTAATGGAAAAAAAGAGAAAAGGAGAAATAAAAAAATCAAGGAAAAAAACATAATTGGTCAATATTCCTAAAACTTCTCTAAGATTGACACGTAAGCAAAGTCTTCTAAATTAAGGTTATATATAGATATATAGATTGTTAGTAAATATGTTAAAAATAAAAGAAAAAGAGAAAAGGAGAAATAAAAAATCAAGGAAAAAACATAATTGGTCAATATTTCTAAAACTTCTCTAAGATTGATACGTAAGCAAAGTCTTCTAAATTAAGGTTATATATAGATAATAATAATAACAACGCGCGGTTTAAACCGCGCTTTCATCCCTTTTTTTTTTCTTTCTCAATTTTAATTTTAATCAGGGTTTGAATAAAACGCGGTTTGATCTCGTGTTAGGGAACGAAAATGAATATTTTTGTAATAAGTTTAGGTTAATGAATATTTTATTAATTTTTTATTTTTTCATAAAAAAAATCAAAACAATATACTCCGTATAAAAAAAAATACGTAGTAAAATAAAAGGAGGAGACGACAAAAACCAATATACAGTGGGGCCCTAGAGTGGAACGGCTGGAACCGGGAGGTTGGGGCCTACGAGGGGTCATCCATGGTCAAACCAATCCTCCATGGCGTTATCCAAAAGTTACTCCGTATAGACTCTATGGAGTAATTTTATTTTTCTGAATTTTCGCCAAATACCCCGATGTTAAGGCTAATTCGCGTGATGTACAAAAGTTTGACATATTTCGTCAGGTGTTTCTGAGGTTTCCATTTTTTTCTCCAAATACCCCTGAGGTTTTTATTTTTTCGCCAAATGCCCCTCTGTCGAATTTGTTAACGTTTTTTTTTATTAAAAATAAAAAGAATAGAAAATATTATTTCATTGTTATTTTTGTAAGGTATTATTTGAACAATATTATTTAATTTTGGTAATTAAATTATCTAATATTATATACACAATACCATATCGATCATATTACATTTTTTAATCAATGGAATTAATTCAATTTTTTTTTGATGAAGTTAAAATTAACTATACAATATTATTTCATTATGTATTAATTACACAATATCATTTCATGCTATTTATTTAAACAATGAGATTGATTCAAAACGGCGGTGTTTAAATTTAAAATTGTGTCAGTAGTTGTTATATACTACGTATTTTTTCTCTTTAAACGAAAAAATGATGTCGTTTTAATCAATAACAATAATTTTTTTCGTCTAAAAATATATCGTTTGAAACCTACAAAGTCAATATGCAACTTGTTGTTCTGTTAGCATGCAATAACTTGTAACAAGATATACAAACTTTAAACTTGCATAATTTCTTATATAATTATCGAATTTAATAATATAACCTCTTATTTCAAAGTTCTTTGGTTGAATTATATTGCCGAAATATCAAATTAAGTAAAATATAAAAGAATCGTGCTTTATTAAAAGACATTTGAAATAATTAATCTGTGTTTAACTTTCAAACGGTCATAACTTTTTATTCGTTTATCGGATTCAGGCTTATAATATATCAAATTGAAGCTATCGACGCGTAGAACTAATATAGGTGATTCGTTGGATGAAAGGGGGAGCGTATGCTCCTGCTTACCCCCGCATAAATCCGTCTATGCTAAGAGTCGACGCCAAGTACCACCAAGCAATGACACCGCTGGCCAACGGTGTCACTGCAATAGAAAAATAAAACAGAAAAGAGTAAACTAAATCGATCACTATCATGATAGTACATTGCAATAGAAAAATAAAACAGAAAAAAAAGTGTTATATAAACCCAATTTTTTTACTATCTACACTACTTACTTTATTTTTTTAAAATAAATCCTACCCCTCTTGAATTTTTAATTAGTTTTAATTAAACTTTTAATTAGTTTAACTTTTTTTTTAATTAAAATTTTAGGATCGCTTACCTTTTTTTTAGGGAATCTTTTTAAATTTAGTGTCTTATCGGCATAGGATAGAAAAACAGTTTGTATTATGAGTAACTTATTAAAAAAATATGTCAAATTTTTAAACAAACATTTTTTAACGAAAAGAGTAAACTAAACACCCCCCAAAAAAAGACAATCACCTTTAAAATAGGGAGTATAAATTATTATACTCTGTAAAATATTATCAATAAATTAATTTTTTAAATTAATCAATAAATTTATTTGTCTTCTAAAAAGTGATGATTAGTTCTTTTTGTGCATTAAATATGTTAAAAATATTTTAAATCTATATAAACTCTTAATTTAGAAGTGTTTAGGATGATGTATCTAGTACTTTAAAACATTGTAAAAACATAAAAAGATTCATGGGCGAGAAAACTGATTTTAAAGATTCGAGCCGAAAAAAATTGTATCCCATTGATATTAAAAAAAATAAAGTAAAGCTAAAAGAAAGAAAAAAGAGAAAGGAAAAAATGAAAAAGAGGCCAAACTCGTCTAACTCACTTTATGTTTAAACTTTAAACAAATGTTAACTACTATTATCGTTACCAAAAAAAATGTTAACTATTATTCATATTCCTTGTCACAATATATATATAATATATGTATATTAAACATTATCTTATTAATTATTAGAGTTTTCTAAAGGGCCTTTTATCTTGTTATAACATATATTTATACATTTTCTTGTTGTTAATAGTTTTTAAACGTTTCGGCTATATACATCGCAAATTCACACGTCCTTAAGGACATGCAAGTGGGGTGACAGCCACCCGAGTCCGGACGTGCAAGCACGTTTTTTATTTTTATTTTTAAAAACGTGCTTGCACGTCCTCAGGTACGTGCTGCACGTCCTTAAGGACGTGCAAGCCCGTCTACTAAATCCGAAGAGGACGTGCCTCTTCGTCTTCATTCCTCTTCGTCTTCGTCTTCGTCTTCACCGAGAGCCAGAGAGAGAGAGAGAGAGAGAGAGAGAGAGAGAGAGAGAGAGAGAGAGAGAGAGAGAGAGAGAGATCGCCGGAGTGAGAGAGAGAGAGATCGCCGGAGTGAGAGAGAGAGGGGCTGCCGGTGAGAGAGAGAGAAACGCAGTTAGTGAGATGGAGACAGAAAGAGAAAGAGAGATCGAGGCGACGGTGGCGGCCATGGAGGCGGATCTGCTGGCGGCCAGGGAGGGTGGTGGTGGTGCGACGACGATGGAGGTGGAGGGTGGTGGTGGGGGTGGAGTATCGGGGGAGGCGGTGGCGGTGGAGCCGGTGGCTGAGGCGACGATGCTGCTGGCGGCGTTGGCCGAGGAGGGTGGTGGTGGTGGGGCGGCGTCTGGTGGTGGTGGTGGTGGAGCAGTGGCGGAGGCGGAGGATACGTTATTACCGCCGCGGAAGCGTTGGACGACTGAGGTGTCTCCGGTCCCGACCCCACCGGTATGTTATTTGAATTACTTATTTTGTTTGATTTATTTTTATAGTTTTAAAATATAATTTGATAGATTATAATATAGTTTTATAATATAAGTTCATAGAATATGATTGATATAATATATACTGTTTGATAGAATATAATTGATAATATTTTGTTTGATTTATTTATATATTATAATGTTTTTTATAGTATATAGTTTGATAGAAAAGAATATAGTTTTAATTTGATAGAATATAATAGATAGTATATATTCAAATACATAGAAAAAAATTACAATTGAAAGACAATAAAAAACATTAAAATATATTACAATACTTCAAATCCTTAATCCGGATTTGCGGTGTATATAGCCACACCCTTTTTAAAAGGCCCCTTTCCATGTCTTTTACTTGTTATCTTTCAACATATTAATAAATAATATGATTATTTACACTACAAATATACAATTATTTATATTCATAGCAAAAGTTAAACAAAAAGTACAATGTATTTAACATATTGTAGTACATATTAAATAATTTATTATTGTCTTTATTTAAAATTTAAGTCACTTAATATTCAACATGCTTTTTAAATAAGATTAAAAAATATGTAAAATTTTATTTTTTGGTAATTTTTTCGATACTCCATAATTTCATACATATTAATTATAAATATTAAATTGTTTTAAAAAAACTATACTTCATCCATTCGGCAAAATATGTCATTTACTATTCATATCCACGTACTTTTTAAAGATAATAAAAACTATATAAAATATTAAAAAGATAATATTTATAGTATAATTTTTGTTTATAATTTTTAACTTTTCAAAAAGTGCACTCCCTCGGTCCCTCCCATCATAATATAGGATATTTGAGATATATTTTGATCAACAATATATGAATATATGATGTTTTAAATTTTGTAGGTGTTAAGGGTCCGTTTGGATGACTATATATTATGACTTATAATGTACAATATTATACAGTATTATAATATTATAATACAATAGTGTCCATTATAATTTATAAGCCATACTATATGGCCATCCAAACGAAGTCACGTAATGATGTGTATTGATTTGAGTATTTTTTGAAAAATACTTTTGATTGGTTATAGTGACTCCGTGCTGTAAAACATACGGAGTATCATTTTAGAGTGTTATTTTAAAAAAATGTCATTGTATGTATTTTGTTCTTCACTTTACATAAATAACCTTGTAATACATAAATAACCTTGTAATGATTAGTAGATTATATTAGTTATATTTTTTAAGAAAGTAAAAAATAATAGCGTAACAAATAAGAGTATAATTATATATTTTGTTTATTTCCTTCAAAAATTGTAAAATAAGTTAAAATCACATGGTCAAAGGAGGGATGTATTTCTCATAAATTGTGCATTATTTCTTCAAAATATTATATTCTTAGGGTTCGTTTGGTTTATATTTTGGATAGGTAAAGAAAAATGAAATGAATGTATTAAGATACATTGTTAAAAAATTCAGTCATTACCCTCTTCTTCCAACTTTTCATAGAAAACTGGTTTTGGTCTTTCTTATTTCAAGCACTAATTTGTACAAGAAGTAACCATATTACATATACTCCTCTAATCATTACCTCTCCTATCTTATTTTTCATACAAAAAATAACATTCTTCTATTGTTTAGATATATTTTTCTATACAAAATTTGTTTCCATTCCGTTTACCCTGCATTCTTATACCAAGTGAACCCTTAATCAAATGGATTATTAAAGAGTTAAGGCACCGTTTGACAAAAAAAAAAACCATCAGCTAGCTTATTGGATCTTTTGATATTGATATTATATAGTTGTAAATGAAATAAATATAAGAGGCTATTTTAATTTAGCTTTTTGAATGAGACTATTTTAACTGCTACTCATCGAACTTTTTCAGAGCTTATGATTTTTTATTCAAAAGTTATCATTATATACTCCAATCACTAAGTTTACCAAAAATCATACTAACTTATTAACATATATTTAAATAAATAATGAATCAGTTTCAACTTTCAACTACCACTTTTTCATACCGAGCTTAAACCAACTTAATTTAAAATTTTAAATACGGAGGAGTTTCAATTAGGTCAATAATTATAGTCCCCCTTTTTTTAAATGGATTTGTTGTTAACTTGATTGTTTGTGAGGAAGAAAAGAAGGCGGGAGAAAGGAGGAGGAGGAGATCCAACGGTCACGCAACGAATTTGTTATCCAGGGAATAGTAGGATGAGCCTATTAGCCTAGGGGGGTGGGCTCCACATCTCCTGCCTATAAAGATTCTAAATTTAATGTGGCAATCAGACGGCTGAGAAATTTCACATCCATCGCCGGTCAAATCAATCGGAGGTGAGGGAGCGTTGCATCGTGTTTTGTGTTGACTGCTTTAATATTTTAGTGGATGACTTGACCATGGTTGAAACCGTTCACCTCGAACCCCTTCAATCATCAATCCGATAAAAATTAGGAGATGAGATAAATTATGATGATAGACACTACCGAGACTCGCTTCTTGATCTCTAATCTAAATATCAGTCGTGTGACCAGTTGATTTAAGATCATGCGGACATATTTTAGTGGATTACTTTACTGTACGATGAAGACAACCATCAATGATTTACCCTTAATTTGTTATTGGGTAAATAAAAATAATGGTTAATTTTTTAAATTTAATCAATTTTTAAATTAAGATTCGATAATCAATACTCTACTCTGTTCATTTTCTACTGCATTTCTCCCGTTTGATTACCTACTTTGAACATAAGGTAATCATATCCTTTAAAATGTTATAACCATTTTTCTTTCCTCTTTTATAGACTCACAAAAAATGATTATCATACCAATTTTACATATAAAACTTGATTTATTTCAATTATATTTCTTTCCTTTCAAACAAACAAGGCCTTGGCAATAAACAAAACAAATACTCAATAATCAATAGGAAGGGGATTGAGATGTAAAAGGATAAAATTATGCTAGGTTGGAAGTTTGAACAATTTAAGTATTTCATATAGCATATAAATCAGTGGCTTACTCTTTCTATTGTCAATTAGTTTTAGAATAGAACATTTTTGTATTTATACGGATAACATAGAGCACACCTGCGCATGTACATATATAATCCATGATCATTGATCCTAGTCAGACTTTCATAAAAGATAAAGTGACTTAGCTATTAGCAAAATAACCAGACAAGAAGAGGGAAAATATATAGTAGAGGATCATCGAATGGTTAAAATTTCTTCAAATAGATGTGGCTCTTTGTTCTCTTTACATCTCTCAATAAACCGGGATGTTGTAATTGGCAACTCGAAAATTAGACTAGATCGATTCATTGGTTTTGTACCGATTAGTTATACGAATATTTAACATATTTTCGTTTTTGTATTAAAACACAACAACAACCTAGTATTTTTCATAATCAAGCAGGGTCGGGGAGAATATATAGGATGTACGCACTCCTTACCTGAACTAGTTGAGATAGTGTTTTTGAATCATAGTCAAAGTAAGCAAAGAAAGAGCAAGGAAAACTATGTGCGAGATGTGAAACAACGATAAAGTAAAAGGAGAACCAGGAAAACAAATTAGGCAAAAAAAAATAGCACGAAAGGCTAAACGTCCATCACCTGAATTAATACTCCTCCTCCCGTGGTCTTTGTTCATAGTCATTTATTATGTGAGGACTAAGAGAGTAAGGTCATTGCGAATGACCTCCATTAATCTTTTCTTCGGTCTACCCCTTCCTCTGCGAGTAGCTCCTAAATCCAAATTCTCACATCTACATACAGACACAGAAGGTGACCTCCAATGAATACGTCCGAACTAACGCAACATGATCTCCCATATCTTACTTTCAATACTGGTGACTCCAACTTCAGCCCTAATGTCCTCATTTCCGATTCTGTCTAATCTCGTGTGTTCGCACATCCAGCACAACACCCTCATCTCTGCCACAAACATCTTATGCTCTTGGGCTTTTCGGAGTTGTCCAGCATTTAAAGCCATACAATAAAGCGAGAAATCAGTATTCTAAAAATCTTTAGTGGGTGCTCGACGGTAGGATAGGGTTAAGGGTTTAGACAGGATCTAGACAAGTTTCTTGAAGGGTTGCTTGATGGTCTAGTCAAATCGTGACAACATTGACGGTCTAAGCAGCGGGGTGAGGTTAAGAATTTAGTTAGGGTGCAGACGAATCTTGACAAAAAAATTTGGACCAGTGCTGATAATAAATCAAATCAACTCCAATCCCCATAGAGAAATGTCGATACATAAAATATAAGACTTTTTACTATTTTGCAACTGACATTGTATTTTTTTTTATTAGGAAATAATTCGAGGACCAGACAACTCTGGCACATCGGGAGGCCGACAAAGTCGGCAGACGGCAAACCGTCAAACATACAACATTTTTTTTTACAGTAGACAAACATTAGAAGTTGCTACTGAAACAGTACAAAAGTCCCTGTGGTAGGGGATGGACTGCAAATTGCAGATAATTCATTTCCTAGCTATATAATCAGCCGACATATTGGACTCTCTGTAGACATGGTGGATTTTTGCCATTGCAAATTCCGATAGAAGCTTGGTAATGTCTTCAAGTTGTCTCATAACTTCCCACCTAGGTTGTTGTTGATGCTTTAACGACTTAATCAGAACTTCGTTGTCACTTTCTAGAAGGATCTTCGTAATGCCCTTTTCCTTAGCTCGTTGTAGCCTAAACAAGATTGCTGAAGCCTCCGTTTGAATGACCGAACCTTCACTAACTTCCTTGTAAAAAATATCAATAATATAAAAAGTGGTAATCAAACAACCCCAGTCGAACAAACGAGCCTAACCCAAACAAGCAGGGGACAACATAGACTAAACCCGGAGTCAAGCGCCACCAAGCGATGACATCGCTGGCCAGCGGTACATCAGGAGTCCCTCTGGGCAACTGACCTTGTAATTATTACGCATTAGATAGTTATTAATTTTTAAAAAGTAAAAAAATATTGTAAAAAAATAGGATAAAAATTAATATTTTTATTGTGTTCTTTAAATTTGTATAATAAGTTAAAAAGATATATTTTGATGGGCGGATATAATTTAGTTTTTATCATATTATTTTACTTAAGTCATTCACCTAGGATCTCAACTAGAGAAGAGTAGTTTTTTTTCACTAACTCCATCTAGAAATAAATGTCTTTTTTTTTTTACCTTTTTAGCACGATTTTTTATGAGATAAAAATTATAAAAAAATTCTAATAGTTTGAATTTTTTCTAATAATTTCAAACTTATTGTTAATAAGTTTGTAATTATTTAAAAACGATAATTTTTTTGATAATATATATATATTATGTAAGAACTCGAGGTCAGACATATCTGAACATCGAGGGCCGACAAATAGCAGACGAAAAACTGTCGGAACAAATATAAAATATATAGACGGTGCAAAATACATACAAGAGCACTTTACATCCTAAACAATACTAAAGTAGAAGCTGGATATGCCACGTGTCGCACTCTCCTTCAAAATTTTCTCGCCTTTTTTTACTCCTAAGATGGTGCGCCACGTGTTAAATTTTTTCCACCTATGTTTTCTTTATTTCTTTTCATAATTAATTTAGAAAATAATTGTTATTTATGGTAAATAATTATTCACTTGAAAAAAACCATCCGAATGGCCTATATATAGATTTACTTATTTAGGATATTATATATCTACATTTTGGTATAGTATCTTATATATTTATTATATATATATATATATATATATATATATATATATATTTGTTTTCAACTCATTGTAGTAGTACAGTCAAAACTTGCCTAGCCGTAAAAAATGGAGTATTAATTACTATAAATTTTTAATTAGTTATGTATCATAACCCTTTTAATCAATTATTGTACAATAGCAGTATTGGTTTTTAAATATTCTTTAATTTAATGGCTAATTAAATGGACATGTATTTATTGTAATATTAATGTTTTACTAATTGAGATCCACAATATAATGCCACGTTGGATTTCAATATGATGGAGTTTAAAAAATGTGAACCGTTTAACTTTTTTTTTAAAAAAAATTTAATCATTTTTTTTTAATTATGGGAATGGGGAAGGCCAATTCAAGGGGTTGTCCCATTTGGGACAGCGGATCCCGTCCACACAACTGTTTATAACATCTTCCACTATCTGTAAACTATAACCTACACATAACCATAAATGATTTATATCATGCATGTATGACATTCACATTCTTATCTTATCACAAAAAAAGGATTTATATCATATCATAGGTTTGAACTTTAATTGTTGAAATTAAATTTATAAATTATTTTAGTTATTTTTTAGGGTAATAGTGTACATGAAAATATTTTGTATTTGATTTGTTATTGGTTTAAAATATGATAATTGTACTGATATAATTAATTATTTTATTTATGATTTTGATAGGTGGTTATGAATATGAATCTTTAAGTCTATCTTATATTCTATTGATGCAAATTTTTTATAATTATCCAAAGAACTAGAGTAATTTTTTCTATAAATACTTTATTTTAAATTGCTAATTGGTTATAAGAACAATAATAATTGATTATTTTTTACGTGACTAATTTTTTATTTTTAAATTGAGTATACAATAGGTTTTAGGCGGGACAAGTGGTTTTTTTACTTAATTATGAAACTTCAATATGCTCAAGAGAATAAAAAAACCCATTTGATGAACGTGTGAGTTATGAAACTTCAATATGCTCAAGAGAATAAAAAAACCCATTTGATGAACGTGTGAGTTTTATTTTGACGAAGGTGGTATCCGGGATTAGAGATTTTTGAGATTGTATGATTGATCTTATGTATGTTAGGAGGGCAAACATTCAATTACATGTTTATTTTCTGGCTCAAATTAGATTTGTTTCTACTTTGCCGTTATTCTTTATATATTTAATTTGTTTTATTTTTGTTAGAAATTTATGATTGTTAATTAATGATGGAGTTTTAATTTCATTTGAAAAATAAGTCTATGATATTTTTTTTTTATTAAACTATATAAAAATTATCATAAAATGTAGGTTATCAATTTTGTTTGTAGATGAATATACTTTTTTCAATGTTAATATTTTTACATTTAAATATGAAAAAATTATTATAATTTGGCATTCTCTAATATTTTTGCATTAAATCCGTGCAAAGTACGGGGAATAGACTAGTTAGTGAAACTAAACAAAACTAAACCAAACGGGATGAGAATTTAACATTTTATACTCAGTAGTATAATTTTTAACTCTTAAAAAAATGTGTTAAAAAAGTTAAAAAGCCATGTTTTTTTAATGCTGAGGAGGGAGTAATAATCAAACGAACATGTTTTTTTATGCTGAGGAGGGAGTAATAATCAAACGAGTTGGGTTAGTACAGTTGAGTAGAGTGGTTAGTGCAGGTGTTAAAACAAGCATAAAATCAGGAGAGAATCAAGGATGTTAATACTTTAATGTGACTCAAACTAAAGCTTGTTCAATTAACTTAAAATAAACAAATAAGACGACCTATGCAAGAGCTACTGAGTTTAGACATATCTAAAGTCCAAAACCCCCCCATTAATTACTTGCAATTACTCCTTCAACTGCCCATCACATTTTTCACATATCTATATATCTATCTACAACTACAAGAAGATACAGTATAGATTTCGGACTTTCAAGCAGTAACCCGACTTCATAAATGCAGAGGACTCATCATTCAGAGAAGTTTGGGGGAGGGACCAATTTGGTTGTCGATTAGGGAGGCTTGTTGTAGAAAGAAACAGTACACCTGTTCACTTGTACTTTCTTCCCTATGGATTTCAAAGTCGAACACATAAATGGAGTCGTGTGCACATACGTATATAAGCAGAAGCTCAATGAATAAGTCAATTGGTTTTAGCTCGAACATATATATCGCATTATCTATATACAAAACAAGTCAATGTGAACAAGGAAAAGAGAGCAAACGAAGCAAGCCAACGGCCACCGCGACCCAACCAACAAAATCACGAGTCAATGTCTCACATCCGAGGTCTAGGCACCATTATCCCACATTAAGTGTACTCGACACGAAGTCAAGAACAAGGGATTAGTCAAACTCACACAATGGATGCTATCAAAAAGTGAGTTTGTAGGCTGCGTTATGCCCTCCCTTTCCCTAGCAAAGAAAGACACACACAATGATGCAATGCAATGCAACTACACTTAATCATCCACTAATTCCTTGCATTCACAAGCTAACAAATGCCCTTTCTAGTTGCCATGACCCACTCAACAGTTGATTGAACAAAATGTATAGCAACAAGATAAGTTCGGATTGTTGCGATTTGGTGATTTGTGATCATCGACTTATCCCATTATAATCATTATTGGTATGAAGCCCTTCATTTTCGACAAATCCAAAAACACATATTTGTGCATTTGCCATCTTTGTCCATGAGATGCATCATCATCTTTCAAAACGTTTTAATCGATTTATGGTAACGTTTGATGTTATCCCAAATGAGTATATATATATATATATATATATACAACTCAACCAATTAAATGATCAACTTTATTTTAAAAATAATAAGAATGCATTGAAAATGAAAGAAAAAAAACGGGTGGGAAGCATTTGGGATCAAACTGATAAACGGATCAACAAAGCTTTTTATCAGATAATCAAATCTCATCATTTCCCAAAAATTAACTCCCCACAAATTAACAATCATTTCATTTCATTTGGTTCAAATAACAACCTTGTTGAAACCAGGACAACAAATGTGTAAGAAATGCACAAAATAGTGGGCAGAGGATTAAAAGCGTTGTCCAGGGTGCCAGAAGCAGCGATGCTTCCACTGAGTCACCCGCTAAGCACCCGTCCTTATCCGCGGGCTCGAACCCCGAGGGCCAACCTCCATCACAGGGCGCGTGACCCCAAACGAGTTCCAAACTCCCGAACTCGTTCAACAACACAGCACGTCACAATCAATCAATAGAGCCAACGAGAAAATAGGTGGGGGACTCCTTTTTGAGCTCAAAGGGGGAGCAAGAACGGCAAGAAACCAAGTTCAGTTCAATTGAATGGAGTCCATTTCAGCTTTTGTACAAATCTCATCTAACATGATAAAATTACTGGGAAGAGGAAACTGATTGATTCTCAACGATGATGACGATTCAACTTGTAATTTCTATTTTCCGATTTATGAAATTGATAAAAAGAACATGATTGAGGATGCATGATTTTTACCCCATCGTCTCCTTCCTGACTCTGCAAGCACGGTGTTGGTGGTGATGGAGGGGCTTGGTGGTTCCATTAGTTCCCTCTTTCTTCTGCGATTGAGAGGAGAAAAGGCCGAATACGCCGGATTTGGATGAGCCTCGGAGAGAGCAAACCGGGACGTTGAGAAAAGGGGTGATACGGACGTTTGAAGAGTAGGACCTCTCCATTCCCCTGTGTTTGTACCTTGGACCGCCATTGAAGCTGCTCGGGCTGCTTGAGCTTCTTTCCAGGCTCTGGAAGACGATCTTACCAGACGAGCTCATCCTTGGGCTGTCCACCGAGACGGTTCGAGTTATGGTTGCTGTGGGAGCCGAGGGATGGTCGATTAACGGCTTCGGATTCTCAGCGACTGATGCTGGAATCATCCGCGGCTTCACCATTCGAACCCTGGGATGGACCAGTCCGTGGCTCGAACCGGAGGAGGAACGGGAGAGAGGAGCGTGAGGCTGGCTGGACTTGAAGTCGGAGTCTAAGGAGAGGCGGGGTAGATCGTCGAAATCGTGGCCGGAGGAGGACGACGACAGTGAGAGGCGAGAGGAGGAAACGGAGATCGACTCGCAATCGGAGTCCTTCAACAACGGGAGGTTCAGAGATGCGTCGGTCGCTGACTCCGGCAACGATTTAGCGTTTCTGAGGAGAAATTGCCGGATCGATTTACCAGCGTTAGAAGAAGCTGCCGTCGTGGAAGCAGAAGACGACGTCGTTGCATTTGGCGACGAATTCGCCTTGTTCTGGTACAGCTTTTTCAAGCCGAGAAGCTCCCTCCAACGGCTCGAGCACCGGGGAGCCTTAGGAGAGAACAAGTACGGATCAACGCCGCTCAATCTCTCCGACTCCCTCCCCTCCGGCGACCTAACAACTTCCTCCGGCGTAACCGCAGGAGCTGCAGAAGCCGACGTAGCGGACCGAACCTGCAGCGGCACGAGCTTCCCGTCGGAGAAAAGCTCGTCGGCGGGGAGCATAGCGACAGGATCGTCGAGGAGGAACTCGAAATCAGCCGCAGCATCCTTGGACGGATCCAGTGCCTCCGGCGCACTCGGCAGCTTCTTCTCCGGCGCAGGCGGATGCGGCTTCGGTGGAGCGTCGCTAATGTACTCGCGGCTGAAGGAGATCCTAGGGCTGAGCCATCCGTAGGGCGGAAAAGCCGCCGGAGAACAGTCGATGTTGTTGACGCAGGCGGAGGCCATATCCGGCTGACATGCAAGGACGGCGATGATCAGGAATGTGGAGCAATGGCGATTGAATCGAGGCGGAGGGAGGTGTGAGGCTAGGGTTTGAGAGGATTGGAAATTCGGGATGTACAAATTTGGGGGAAAATTGAAAGGGATGGGGGTGGGTAGTTCCGTATACCCTAGTTGTTCTAGTTCAGGGCGAGGGTAGTACAGTGTTTATATAGGATGAGGGGTTGAGGGGGGGACGCCCACTGGCCTAACCACCTCTACTTATCTACTGCCACGTGACCTTGGGGATTAATGATGCCATAAAATTACAAATAGGAGTATTAACATAAGCTTTGCATTTAATTAAACTAACTACTGTACATACTACAACAAGTACTCCGTATCATGTACCTCAAATCATCAATATACTTGGTTATACTTCAACAATAAGATCATCCGCATCCCTGAAACCCAGCCGGGTTCCTTAACTCAACTTTTTATATTTCTCTTTTATTAAACAACCCAATATAAATTTTCACCCACATCCCTACAACTCTTAAAAACCCTATTTATTTATTTTATTGGGACCCACATATATTTTTTTCTCTCACATTCTCTCTCCCGGATGGCCCACTCCCTTGTATTTTTTTTCTCTCTCCTGGTTTTTAAGGGTTGCTTACTTAACAACCCGTCAAATCGTTCCTTAAGTTTTTTTATCTCTCTTCTATTATTTTATTATTAGGTTTCTTAAATTTTGGGTTAAGGAACCCCAATGCAGGTGCTCTAAAGCATTGCGTGTCACATGCTTAGTAGCATTTTTTTTTTAAAATACATGTGATGATTTGAAGGTATTAGGCTTAGGGTGGCTCAACGAGTCGGGCCCGATCCTAATTGAACCGACCCAAATGGGTCAGGCCGAGACCGACAGCCCAAATCGAAACTCAGTTTTCGGTTTTCGGTTTTTTAGGTTCATGGCCCGAAAAAACTGAGTTGGCTAAACTGTCGTAGGCTTTCACATTCGTTGTTCAAGAAACACCAATTTCACTCAATCTTCAGCCCTTAGTTCATTCATTCAAATAGCGAAATGAAAATCTAGTTTTATAATACAAATTGAAGTTCGAATTTCTACTATTCTTCCTCCAATTACTACAAATGTTGAAATTCAGTCATATAAATCCGACATAGGCCGATGATTGTTGGTACTTAAAGTGGAAAATGCACAGGCTAGTCTATAAGCTTTCGAAATCCAATCAAAAGTGATCGACGTCGTCTTTGAATCCATCGAAATGGGAGAGACACCGCACCGCATTTGAAGCATTCGTACAAGCGATCTACCTCGTCTTTGAATCCATCGAAATGGGAGATCGAGCAGCGAGATTCAGATTCGAGGGATTGGGATTCGTCAGTGGTTGCGGGAGAGGGAACGGAGGGCAGGCGAGCAACACCAGTACTAGTGGTCGACGGCGACGGCGGGCAATATGGCTTCTTCTTCTACGGGCGACCGAAGAGGAAAACTACAAGAGAGTGAGAGGTCGAGAGGGGTTTGTACTGGAGTGTGGCGGCGACGGGAGAGGGTCGATCTGGACAGTGTGGCGGTGGAGGCTCAGCGGCTGGGTTATGGCCTCTACTGTTCGCCTCTACGCGTGAAAGAGAGAAGGAAAGAAAGAAAGCAACGACTGGGCTATGACCTTGTTAGGGTTTTTTTTTAAAAAATAAATAAAATTAAAAACTTGTTTTTTCGAGCCAAATCCGAAAATTTCGGTTCGGTTGCGGTTTTCGGCCCGAAGCCGAATATTCATTTTTCAAGGACCGAAGCCCGAATCGAAAAATTCCGGGCTGGTTCGAAATTGACTTTTTCGATTCGGTTTCGACTCGGTTTTCGAGCCGGGCATGATTATGAGCAACCCTAGTTATGCTCTCTTAAACCACCAACCAATGATATTTTTGTAGATGCAGATGCAAATATTCTTTTCATACATAGAGTGGCAATGTGAAGCCATCGGTTTGAAAGAGATGAGTAATGCGATCCGCACAATGGTTGATCTCCCAAATTGAAAGAAATGAGAGACACCAATCACCTCAAACTGCTGGAGAATATGGACCTGCTTCGTAGCATCTTTCAACAATGACGAACTCATAAAATTTTCATAAGGGAACATAATGTATGATAATAAATAAAGTTATTTTATTATAAAATATATTTTTTTAATCATAAAATGTTGTTATTTTTTCTGTTAAAAAATATAAATAAATAAATAAATGAAATAGTCAAAGAAAAAACTAAAAAAATTAGGATAGGAAACACTATATAATAAACACTGAGTCAATATTTAACTTGTTTAATTGTTTTACTCTTAACATATAATAATATATGTATGATTAGTTAAAAAAAATTAAAGTTGCGTAACTTCTTACCTAATTGTCAACTTCTTGTTTCGAAGCTCTCATGATGAATTATAGTATATGAATGTCAATCTATGTAAAATATAAAAAAACATTATAGCTTATTGAAATAAAATTAAAGTATTAATGTACGTTTAATATTTAAATATTTACAATTCTTTACTCAAATGTCGGATTATAATGGATTATGATGTATTATATATTTAAAAAAGCTATTGATGATAAAAATACACATAGGCAGTTCACTAGAGGAGAGGAGCCCGTGCTCCCTCGGCTCAACCATTGTCTCCTAGAATCTTTAAATTTTCTCCGAAATAAGAATAGACATTATATTTTTAAATTATATTTGGTGAATCATTAATACAAAGTATTTTCTTAATAGTTTGAAGAATACTTACATTTGAACAACTTTCTCAATTTTTTTAGAATAAGGTGGTGAATATGTTAAATAAAAAATCCCTTAAAATTCTCCAAAATTTTAAAATTATCTAAAATAGAAATGTTTTTTTTAATGACGTGGATGTTCTGAGGTTATCGACTAGTCTTTCACGGGCCGAGCACTACCCTGCAAAGCACTCGAGCCAGACAAGCGGCGAGCCGTGTAAGCACTCTAGCACAAATTGCTCCTAGTGGGATTTGAACATTTGACCTCATGGTAGTGAGACAAAAGGAAGCACCTCACTCTTATCACTAAGGAAGAGGGCATTGATATCTAAAATAGAAATGTTGTTGCAGATGTTCATGCCTCCTAACAAATTTCTTTGAACATGAGCATTTAAGGTGGTATTTAAAATTAAATTTTTAGCTCACTTAAGTAGTTGTTTTCACAAAAGCAATTTAAGTTATCATTGGTTGTCAATTTGTCATGTAAAATGAGCTATCGAATCAACTTTGATATTTAGATGCGTTGAATGGTTGAAGAGGTTGTATGTGGACATTCATGACTATCCTAAGTACTACTAGCATCAAGGACAGCTCTTCTGAAAGGGAAATGCCAATGCCAGATATTCGATCATACACACATGATAGTGAAATAGATGCAGAAAATTTTACCTTTTTTCTATCATTTGAAGGGTAAAAATAGATCTCATCATTCATCAACCAAGTTAGATTTAATCACCTAGAAGTTTTTTTTATTTTCCCTAAAAAAATTCTCACATTTTACCGTAGTAGTGGGTCATACGACGTGGGGATACACACCCAAGCGCAGACACGCTAAGTAACCAAGTCGAGCACACAAGTCGGGTGGGGTTTCATCCTAAAACCAGTTTACATCCAGAGGAGTAGCTTATCTACTTATGTACAAAAGTTGGATTCACTTTATAATTAATGTGGAACACTTCCTCGTATCACATATTCTCAACAGGATTGTAACTTGGTCATGAACTTAAAAAGATTTGTTGGATTAAAGATTTGGATACCATATAAGATGAATGCAGAAACTAAATATACCGTACCGTAAATCAGGTTTTAGGACATCATGTCGATATGAACATGGTGTATATATTAACGTAATCTGAATTTGCGGTGTATTGGTATCTAGTAAAACAACCAAAATGAAAGTAAATACTCCGTATAATTTGGCAGTAAGAGTTTGAAAGTAAATGTAAAACGGAGGCCATGGATAAAATAAAGAGACATGTCTAGCAGTCACCCAGCACACCCACCTTTGATTCTCAGAGAACCCATCAGCCATCAAACCAAATTTTGATAATTTTTCTTTCTTTGTTTGTTCCTTTCTCTGCAAAAAATCATTAACTTTTTTTTTCTTTTTTACTTTCGACTCTTACACCATGTTCCATTAAATACTACAAAATTAAAAAAAAAATAAAAAAAAATCTCTTGATGCATTAAAAAAATCAAATAAAGATTGGGCGCATTTGGGGCCTGAAATGGCCGCTCTAATTGTCCCCCTAAATATTTGAATCTCCTCCTAAATTTGGCTGCACCTCAGTCACGTGACTCCTTCGTACATCCTATTGTTTTTTTTTTTTGGCTCATGTTGTTTTTTGTTCTTGTTTAATAGGAGGAACTAGACCATTACAGATTTACATCGAATAATGAATATGATCTTTCATGGCTATATAGGCATTGCTGTTGAAATACTCAATTGATCATAAAATCAAAGAATATCTGAATGATTTTCAATCATATGTAAAATCTTATTGTGTATTATAATGCAGTATTGTGTATTATAAATCAGAATGCCTGTCGATAAAAATGCACATTTAATTAGTCTATACTCTACATAGTTTATTTCTAAAATCTTCCTAACTTGGGAAGTTGGGAGTATTTTTTGTACTTGATATAACATTTGACTAACATAAAACATACTATTATAACTGAATATTTTTAAAAATAAATTTACATAGGATGACATCTTTTTTTTTTTTTTTTTTTTTT
Organism: Persicaria maculosa; assembly: GCA_963922045.1. Lineage (NCBI taxonomy): Eukaryota > Viridiplantae > Streptophyta > Magnoliopsida > Caryophyllales > Polygonaceae > Persicaria > Persicaria maculosa. The sequence goes on along the minus strand of OY998256.1, from coordinate 9,607,694 downwards.
GATACAATACGAGGTTTGGGGAGGTATCAGATTCTATTGATCCACCACCTAATGGCATCATAATAGACAAGGGAAAAGAAATCTGAGTGAGATGTGGCATGCAGTAACATCTTATAATCCCACAATTCGATTAAGAGACCCTCTTTTGATCTGATTCAAAACAACTATCATTTTTTTTTCCCCGCATGGGAGGCTAGTGACAGGCTAATCTGGAGGCTAAATGCGGATGGTCAATTTACGACCAAATCAGTCAAGCAGATCATAAACACTCCTAATCAGGATGAACAAAGTGGAAAATGGATTTGGAAATTAAACCTCCCTCCCCGTATTAAGAACCTTATATGGAAAATAGCACAAGATGGATTAGCGACAAAAGAAAGGTTAAACCGTTATTTCAATAGAGTTCCCTCCCAATGTTGCCTTTGCAACGACAAAGAGGAAGATAGCGATCATCTGTTCCATCACTGCTCTATAACCAAGAGAATTATAGCGGTCTACGAGCAACTAACAGACAAATCTGTAAACTATAATAGTGATCATATCACTTCTATTAAGGAACTTTTACAAACTAAACCACTTACACCAAACTTTGAGGACCTCTGCTTCATTTGGCAAGCAATTTGGGAAACTAGGAACGATGTAATTTTTAAGAACAAAAAGGTTGAATCTATTTCACAAATTGCTACTAGATCTTTTGTGCAGGTGAGAGACTGGCTGAATGCCAATCCTAATAAAAGCTCAAAACAAAGAAGACGATGGATTGTTATCCGATGGAAAAACCCGCCTAGGGCCACCTACAAGATTAATGTAGATGGTTCAACCAAACCTACCGGCAGCTGCCAAGTAGGTGGGATTCTCAGGGACTGGGATGGAAATGTGATGGATATTTTTCAGCAGCAGGTCGATAGTGGTTCAGCTATCCAAACCGAAGCAGCTGCATTTTGTGCAGGTATAAAAATGGCTTTGAGAAAAGGTCTACGCAGAGTCGTAATTGAAGGTGATTGTCTAGAAGTAATCAAGGCTATAAATGGCGACACAAGACCTAGATGGGAAATTTGGTGGCAGATCGAGTTAATCAAGAAGATGCAAGCGGATTTTGAGCACATAGAGTTCAAGCATTGCTTCCGTGGAGCTAATGGGGCAGCAGATTACATAGCTAGATCTAATGTCAGTTTTAATATGGATAATCTCCCTTATAACAGGGATTTCTGTAACATCATCCGAAAGGATGATCAGGGTGGCGTTATGTCTTAAGAACCACCCCCTTTTTGCCTACTAAAAAAAAACACTATCAATTTTTTTTTGATAAGATATTTAATCAAGATGACTATCAAATAATTTAACTCGAATCGACAATCAAATACTCCTCAATCTGATACCGAGATCTGAAGTCGAAAGTTAGGCCTGAATTCGTGACCCATTTTTTGACAAGAAACAAAACTAACTATGCGTCACTTTCTATCTATCAATCATGTTAGGTTCGTTTCATTGAACTTGGCACGTCTCACTGAAATTTGCAAGTATTAGTTGTGCTTCCTTTCTGGGCAAACTCTCAAAGAGTGCACATGGGCTGACGTCACCGATCATTTGGGCCGATCAGGCCCAATACTAATGGGCTTTTCTGGCCCAAAATCTTCTTTAACAGTATTTCTCGCTCAGGGGTCAGGTCCGTCAGGAGGCTTGACGAAAAAGTTACATCCCGCTTGAATCTCTGCGCCAAAAATGGAGGGCGTTCAATCAAACATCCAACTCTCAGTCTCTCTCTTTCTCTCTCATCCGTTTCACGCAGCTAAGCTAGCAATTGCAGAAACTCTTGTGTTTCCTCAAGGTACAGTTTGAGTTCAGATTGCTTTTTTTTTTTTTTTTTTTGTATTTTGGTCATTCGATTTGGTCTTCTTTGAGTTTGGAGCCCTAGCGCAAAATGTAGATTGATTTCAGAACGGCTTTTCGGAATGAATGAGGATTACCTTGATTTCCTTGTTCAATTTCTAACTGGATTGTTTGGAGATGGATTTGTGAGTTGACGACACTGCGATTCATTCGTTTTTTGTGGATTTGCATTTGGATGGATAATGAGCAAGAAGAGCTGGTGATTTTAGGATTTTTAGATGGCAGGGGATCAGTATTTCTGTAGGCATTTTCGCTGGTCTTTCTTTCAAAATTCACAGGTTAAAGTACAGGTTAGTCGGAAATCGTGTTCTGCTGTTGATTTTGGTGTTCTACTAAGGCTTTTGAATCTACTTATAAGCACTATTTGAATATATGTCCAACAATATGTGGATTACATTGATTTGAGCAGCTATACATCAACTTGTAAAAGAAATGGTCAATATGATCTGTTCTTGAATTGATTTGCATATTGCATTTTTTTTCCCTATCTTTTTCGTTTTTACTGTTTAACAAGGAAAACTGAATTAGACACATACTGTTTCAGGAAGGTGCCCTTAAATTCACGTATTTGAGTAAGTTGTGATGGCAAATTGGCAACTAGCTCAGGTTGGTACTAATATACTATTGTATCCTAGACTTCTAAGTGCATAACAGTAAATATTAAGCTTCATGCTGTCTCTTTATATTGATTTACATGTGTAAAAATCTTAACTTCTACATGCTTACCCAGAAAAGGAAAAAAAAAAACAGAACATAACTCTTGTGAGCTTGCTTTTATATGGTTATATTTTGTTACATCAGATACATCTGGTAGAAATGGATACTGGCTTGTGATAGCTGTGTTCTGACTGACTAGTTTGCCCCGCATTTAATCTTCTGACTTCAGGCTCTATTTCTTGAACTTATGGTGGTTACTGAAAACTAAAGGGAATAGGTTGTTGCTCATGGTTGAGAGTGTTTTCTTTTAAACAAACTGGATGGTACAGTTTGATGATTATACATGCCTTGTTATTTTATTAGAATTGCGCAATAGCTAGCACATGCCATGGTAGATCATCAGTTTCCTCATCAGATTTGCATGGCTGTATTGAATATGACAGTTTTGTTTGCATTTGATGTTCTATTGGAAATTGGAGGTATTCAGGTTGTTAATATTTTACCTAATCCTACTTTGACTAATTCCCCATTTTATGGATGGATTTTAAATTTCTCTGAAAGTGATTTCTATTGGGGTGAAGAATTTTCAACTTGGGTACATTCCAAAAGTAGTTTACAGGATTTGTGAATTCAAAATGAGGGAGGTGATCGAATAGGATTGTATTAGTGTATTTAGAAGTGTTGTCTCCATCACACAATAGTTGAAGCTTTGCCATGTATCATTTAGTCAGTGGTTAAACCTTTAGCATCCTTTATTACTTTATTTCCTCAAAGCCCTCTACCAAAACCAGCAACTAAATCCATAGATTAGTTTTAAGGCTAAAAGGAGTGTATATGGTGAGAACTACGAAAATGGTGAAAAAAACATATTGTTGAGTTTTATTGGAATGTTTATAAATTAGTTGTAAGGCAGTTAAGTAGTACATAACTGAATGTGCTGTGGCAAGAACTACGAACATGGTGAGATGTGGCTGTCCCTATAGAACCATATAAGAGTTATTGGATCATAGATAAAATAGTCTTACACAAGACTAGATCTCTGGTTCTCTATTTTGTCATAACTTTCTTTCTATATAGTGAAGAAGTGTCTTTAGACACGGAATTTGCAGTGCTTGCACTTTGAAAATTGTTCGCATTCGTAATGCACTAGTGTTACTAGTGTATTCAGTGGCCACCTGAGAATGGAAACGTGGTGTCTTCACATCTACATCTTTTTTTGTTTGCTTCTTTTCATGACCATGATTAGTTGATTAATAATATTGACATTTGACAATGATGAATTTTTCTAATTACTTCAAGTTAATATTGCCACCGGTGAAGATGGAGATTGGAAAAACCTTCACCACCCCCCTAAAGAAAGAGAAATTTGGTTGAAGTTCCATCACGAATCACCAAACTCAGATACACTCTCTTTAGACAGCTCTACGGACCACCTGTGAAATAGATTCACAGGTGCAGTTTGGTGCATTTCAACCATCAGGATTCAACTATAAATAAAATATAGGGTATTTATATATATATTAATTTAAAGAGGTTAGGGGAGGGTATATAGCCGGGGATGGGGGGTTCAAGTCAAACAAGTAATTCCGTCTGAAGATGGTTGTATAGGATTCAACTATAAATGATATATCAAGATGAAATCACTACATACTCGATTGGTTTAGTGGTCGAGTGGATCTAGACTCGTTAAGTGTGATCCGAGTTCGAATCCTCCTCACTATGATGAGATTTGTTGGTAAGAGATTTTTCTGCCTTAATTAGAAATTTTTGAAAAAAAATATAGTATTTTTTTTTAAAAAAAAAAAAGAAAGAAAGAAAGAAGGGAGAATGAAATAAAATGATGATGATGACGTAGTTTTACCTATCTTCGACCAACCTGATGATGAGTTTTCTGTCTAATTGTAATCAATATATTTGTGGTATCAATTTGTGGGGATGGTTTATGGAATTTGATTGGGGTGATTAATTTCTGTATTTAGTTAAAAGCATGGTTAGGAAGGAAGAGTGGTTAATTAGTACCACATACACACTAAATCCCAAAGGAGTCACAGATGGATTCATTTGGGTGGCAATTGGGGAAATTAGGAAATTTTAATTAATCAAAATGATCGATCGAGATGACATGCCCATTTAATTTCTTTTCAAAGTGTCCCTTTCCACATATTTGGATACACACAGTGTGTATCTGTGGGGTTTCCTTTGTATTTTCATTCTAATATTATAAAAAGAACAAAAACAAATAAGTAGAAAAGGAAGAATTTTTGCAATTAAGGTGTGGCATAATTATAATGTCTAATATGATATATGAATAAATATCCTCCATATTTTAAAGAAAATGACAATTTTTAATAATTAATACAAATAGTATGGACTGTACTGGATCACTGGAGCTTGTGATTTGGGCTGAAATTAAGATGAGCTATATAAAATATACTCAAATTTCTATTTCTAATTGAAATTTTGTTTTGCATATTGAGTTGATGGCTTATTAAAAAAAAAAAAATTGATACAGTATTTATGTATTCTGAAAATGAACTTATTTACACATACAATGAACAATACAGTAGATGCTAACTATAGCTTTCTTGTAAATAAAAAAAAAAATACCATACCAACAAAGACAAGAAAGGTATGTCTGCACATAGTAAATTAGCCAATTAAGCAGGCAGGTACGTTGATTCAATCTCATTTTCAAATTTCAGAAAAGGTTCTTACACGGAGTATATACTATAGTTTTATTTACCAATATAATATAATATAATAATATAGTATTGAATTGAATTGAATTGTTGCTTTCTTTACCAACATATATATAGTTAGTAATTTTTCACCAGCAATAAGCCAATAACGGTCAAAAAGGCATCCACCAATAGCTTATATTCACTAGTGTAAAATGTACCTATCTTAAAAGAAATAAATAAAATTCAAGAATACTACAGTATACAGTATTTTTTTATATAGGGAATTTTTTAGTGCTAATTCGGCCATCTAGTATGTCCAATTGCCTATTAATTAGGTTGTTTGACTTGTTTCAGTAGTGAAATTATAGTTTTAGTATTTTTATTATCTTCGGAATAATTTTAGACAATTTTAATATTTTATCTTTTTAGTCATCTTTAGCGCACAAGTTAGGAAGTAGAGATTTTCTTCCATTTAACCAAGGGTAGCCATGCGCTATATAACTATCTTTCATCTTATCAATCAAAATATTGATTTAGAGAATTTTCTCTTGGTGGATTCCAAACATCTTTCCTAAGGTTTGAACGCTTGCAAATCATTTATCATTAAAGGCTCGCGTACGCGTGCCTTCCACGGCTTCCTAATTACATCAATTTTAATATGAACAATTTAACCAGACTTAAAAAAGTTAAGGTTAAAATTTTAGTATTTTTACCCATAATTCAAAAATGACCCATTTAATAGATAGGACCTGCTACCTTAGAGATCACTGAAGAGTTGGCACAAGATAAAACCGATAATTCATACGTTCCGGGAAGGGAACCAGGTCGCGAATAGATTGGCTCACATCGGCTTCTTATCGTCCTTTGTCGTCGAGCGGGTCCCTGTTGAGATCGACGACCTCATCCAGATGGGCGCCCTTGGGCGATTGTTTAACTGCGGTTAACCATCCCCAAATTATTGCCTTGTATCAAAAAAAGAGGGATGATAATAGGTGTTCTAAGGTGGATCCATCGTTTTGCTACGTTTCTTTAATTTCTTTTACCCTTTATTCTTGCCCCTTCCCTCCGCATCGCATTGACTAGGATTTTTCATATTGTCGTGTTTGTCTTGCTTCATTTAAACTTATATAACATTTTTCGAATCATATGGAAAACCCCTAGCAGAGATAATTGGTATTGTTCTAATTCAAAACTAACCCATATAAGACTGTACCCTAACTATTAACCCTACTTGCTAGTCTAGGGCCACTTGGTCATAGGTTCGATTTCTACGAGTAGTACGCTACACATCCCCCAGTGTATGTAGGCGCCAAGCGTTACCTAAAAACGGAGAAAATCTACATGGCCATAAACAAAATTTACATATATACATCTAGTTTCTTATACAAACACGTCAACAAGTTACAATTACAAGTGACTCTTAAGCAACCCCAAAGGCATGTTTTTAAAATGAAGTACAAAATTACATGGTGGTACAATCGCGGTTGCATAAAAAAATTCGGACACCAATGTACCCAAATTCTGTGCAATTGAAGCTACCAATTCAAAACTAATCTTCTTCTTCATTGTACAACAAAGTCTATTAAACTAACTAATTGTTTTTAAAAATGGAGCTATTGTATATAAATTGACGAAAAAATTATTTGAAACCGCGTGGACCTTCTATTGTTATATACGCCTATATCCACATAGCTATACTTATACAATAATCAATACATTATACATACATCCATCTAACAGTGATGAAACATAATTAATTGTTGTGCTGAATATATAAAAAACTAGTGGAATATTTAATTAGACCAAATAAGAATTTTCTTGGGTCTTAAAAACAGTATATAGGCTGAGATCATTCTACCTAGTATCTAATATCTATCGTCTAGTTAGCTAACTTAGCTCATCCTACAGGCCAGCAAAATTAACTTATTTCCATTATAATTAAGAAGATCGGGGCGGATCCTCTTTAGGGGCAGAGGTGGCAGTTGCCCCCCAATAAAAAATAAGATTAAATATATTTATTCCTCTCATCGATAGTTTCGATTTGATATATTATAAGCTCAAATCTGATATCCGAGTAAAAAATTATAAATGTTTTAAGACTGAAGCGATAAACAACAACAACTACCCAGTATATCCCGCCAAAGCAGGGTCTGGGGGGTCAAGATGTACGCACTCATTCCCCGAACAAGTCGAGAGAGTGTTTCCGAAAGACCCTGAATAATAGAAAACTAGAATTATGGGCGAGCAAGACTCATACAAAGGAAGCCTAAACATAGACGAAGCAAGGGAAAGGTAAAAGACGCAAGGGCAAAAGGCCAAACATAATAGCACGAAACACTATCCCTCCGCAACCCGAATGCACCGCCTCCAGTGGTCCCTATCTGAAGTGAGATCTTCCGATAGATTTAAAAGATTAAGATCCTTACGAATAACCTCCAACCAGCTCTTCCGTGGTCTACCTCTCCCTCTACAAATAACTCCGAGATCCAAACTCTCGCACCTGCGAACCGGGGCCGAAGACGGTCTCCTGCATATGTGTCCAAACCAACGCAATCTGCCCTCCCGCAGCTTGTCCACTATACTCGCCACTCCAACCTTGCTCCTGATGTCCTCGTTTCTGATTTTGTCCAGTCTTGTATGTCCACTCATCCAGCGCAACATTCTCATCTCAGCCACTGACAGCTTATGCTCTTGAGCTTTAGTTGTCGGCCAACATTCCGAGCCGTACAGTATAGTCGGTCTAACAACCATCCTGTAGAATTTCCCTTTTAGTTTTGCCGGAACTTTTCTATCACATAACACTCCCGACGCTCTTCTCCATCTTAGCCAACCCGCTTGAATTCGATGATCGATGTCCCTGTCTATACCCCCATTGCTTTGAACGAACGAGCCAAGGTACCTGAAAAAACTCTTTTCTGGGGACTAGCTCTTCCCCCAATAAAACCGAATCCCCTGCATCCCTGCCCTCTCCAAAGCAGAACTGGACATACTCGGTCTTGGTCCTACTCAGTCTGAAACCCTTCGACTCCAACACACTTCTCCATCTTTCAAGTCTGCGAGCCAATCCATCTCTAGAGTTGTCCACCAGCATAATATCATCTGCGAACAACATGCTCCAGGGAACCTCTTCTTGAAGTGATTTGGTAAGTGCATCAATAATCAGTGTAAACAAGAACGGACTTAGAGCAGAACCCTGATGGAGTCCCACTCGAACCTGAAAGTACTCTGAGTCGCCACAAGGAGTTCTCACACTAGTCATTGAACCATCGTACATATCTTTGATAGCTCTGATATACGCCCCCGGCACTCCCTTCTCTGCCAAGCAACTCCATAACAGCTCTCTCGAACTTAATACTATAATTAAACTTCGTAACTTATTACTATAAAAATTATTTTTCACATCATTTATTAGATTAATATACTTGTATCATACTTATCATTTGTTAAACTTCGTAACTTAATACTATAATTAAACCCGAAAACTTCAACTATTAATGGTTTTTTCGGAAAAAAATTAGAGTTCAATTTTCCGCTCCCTCGACTAACCACTTCAGGATCCGCCACTGAAGAAGATTATGATGCCATTTACGACAGATATCTGCTAACACATGTCGGCTCAGTTGTTAAAGATGGACAACTTCTCCTCAAAAGGTTATGCTTCAAACAACCAATATGAGGGCTATGTTGGTGGGCAATCGAATAAGTACCTCTGACCTCTGTTAGTGACCCTATGATCGAATGCCTTGTACATGAAACCAAACCCACTCAAACTTTATCATATAGAAAAGGCTAAATTTTGAGACCATTTGGCTAAATGTCAAGATGTGAGTGTCCCCTTATTATGAGGGGTAAAGTGATATTTCATAAATTCACCTCACCCTTTTGTCGGGTTTCTTTGATAGTTATATGCATAAAAAATGACATTTAAAGGATGTGTGAATTGAAAAAGATCAAGAAGTCTGCAGAAAAAAAAAATCTAGTTTAAATTTCTCTTAGTCACTCACACGTGGCAAATCAGATAAACAACTTTGACAAAAACTACTCACTTGAAAAAAGTACATTGTTACATAACTTGCACTGCAACTTGCACCATTTATACCACAGGGGTTGACTAGATATATAATTTGAGAATGTCAACGAAATGGCAAAATATTCGTCTAGATGTAAGAAATGACATAACAAGGTAAATGGCAATGGTGTCATTGCTACTTTAGGGTAAATTTGGGAAAAAATGAATAGCATCTCTAGCTAATTATTAAGGTATTTTACTCCATTTAAGTTCATATTCTATCTCAGTATCTCCATCTCTTCAACTACCTAATATTAATTATTTAAGAGAGCAATTTCCGCTTGTTGTTCTCTGTCAAAAACAAAATTAATGAACATGAAAGTACATCTAAAAATAATACTAGAAATTTATCACATTATAGAGATAGCACAGTATAAATACATATTACATGGTTACATACCTGTATATGTCACTAGCGATTGACGGATCATTCTCAGGTCTAGACCAAAATCCAAGCTACAAATGTAATTCTCTCCCCTGGAAGATTGTATTCAGAAATGACTATAAACATGGCATAACAATAAAATTAGATTGGTCACATGGGATGTTAAATCCAAGTAATCTGAACATAAGCTTGTACAAATGATAACCATGGCCGTGTAATTTCTGGTATAACTACAATTTAAGCCAATCAACAACGAGGTGGTCACTAAATCCATCCAAATGCGACCAAGTTGTTAATGGTCCTTCTATTCCTGATGGTTGAAATGCACCAAACTGCACCGGCATGGTTTTTAAACAGTGAGAAGATAACATTCACTTTAATAAGTAGATGTAGATCAGTTTGGTTAGTCGAGGGAGCGGAAAATTGAACTCTAATTTTTTTCCGAAAAAACCATTAATAGTTGAAGTTTTCGGGTTTAATTATAGTATTAAGTTACGAAGTTTAACAAATGATAAGTATGATACAAGTATATTAATCTAATAAATGATGTGAAAAATAATTTTTATAGTAATAAGTTACGAAGTTTAATTATAGTATTAAGTTCGAGAGAGCTGTTATGGAGTTGCTTGGCAGAGAAGGGAGTGCCGGGGGCGTATATCAGAGCTATCAAAGATATGTACGATGGTTCAATGACTAGTGTGAGAACTCCTTGTGGCGACTCAGAGTACTTTCAGGTTCGAGTGGGACTCCATCAGGGTTCTGCTCTAAGTCCGTTCTTGTTTACACTGATTATTGATGCACTTACCAAATCACTTCAAGAAGAGGTTCCCTGGAGCATGTTGTTCGCAGATGATATTATGCTGGTGGACAACTCTAGAGATGGATTGGCTCGCAGACTTGAAAGATGGAGAAGTGTGTTGGAGTCGAAGGGTTTCAGACTGAGTAGGACCAAGACCGAGTATGTCCAGTTCTGCTTTGGAGAGGGCAGGGATGCAGGGGATTCGGTTTTATTGGGGGAAGAGCTAGTCCCCAGAAAAGAGTTTTTTCAGGTACCTTGGCTCGTTCGTTCAAAGCAATGGGGGTATAGACAGGGACATCGATCATCGAATTCAAGCGGGTTGGCTAAGATGGAGAAGAGCGTCGGGAGTGTTATGTGATAGAAAAGTTCCGGCAAAACTAAAAGGGAAATTCTACAGGATGGTTGTTAGACCGACTATACTGTACGGCTCGGAATGTTGGCCGACAACTAAAGCTCAAGAGCATAAGCTGTCAGTGGCTGAGATGAGAATGTTGCGCTGGATGAGTGGACATACAAGACTGGACAAAATCAGAAACGAGGACATCAGGAGCAAGGTTGGAGTGGCGAGTATAGTGGACAAGCTGCGGGAGGGCAGATTGCGTTGGTTTGGACACATATGCAGGAGACCGTCTTCGGCCCCGGTTCGCAGGTGCGAGAGTTTGGATCTCGGAGTTATTTGTAGAGGGAGAGGTAGACCACGGAAGAGCTGGTTGGAGGTTATTCGTAAGGATCTTAATCTTTTAAATCTATCGGAAGATCTCACTTCAGATAGGGACCACTGGAGGCGGTGCATTCGGGTTGCGGAGGGATAGTGTTTCGTGCTATTATGTTTGGCCTTTTGCCCTTGCGTCTTTTACCTTTCCCTTGCTTCGTCTATGTTTAGGCTTCCTTTGTATGAGTCTTGCTCGCCCATAATTCTAGTTTTCTATTATTCAGGGTCTTTCGGAAACACTCTCTCGACTTGTTCGGGGAATGAGTGCGTACATCTTGACCCCCCAGACCCTGCTTTGGCGGGATATACTGGGTAGTTGTTGTTGTTTATCGCTTCAGTCTTAAAACATTTATAATTTTTTACTCGGATATCAGATTTGAGCTTATAATATATCAAATCGAAACTATCGATGAGAGGAATAAATATATTTAATCTTATTTTTTATTGGGGGGCAACTGCCACCTCTGCCCCTAAAGAGGATCCGCCCCGATCTTCTTAATTATAATGGAAATAAGTTAATTTTGCTGGCCTGTAGGATGAGCTAAGTTAGCTAACTAGACGATAGATATTAGATACTAGGTAGAATGATCTCAGCCTATATACTGTTTTTAAGACCCAAGAAAATTCTTATTTGGTCTAATTAAATATTCCACTAGTTTTTTATATATTCAGCACAACAATTAATTATGTTTCATCACTGTTAGATGGATGTATGTATAATGTATTGATTATTGTATAAGTATAGCTATGTGGATATAGGCGTATATAACAATAGAAGGTCCACGCGGTTTCAAATAATTTTTTCGTCAATTTATATACAATAGCTCCATTTTTAAAAACAATTAGTTAGTTTAATAGACTTTGTTGTACAATGAAGAAGAAGATTAGTTTTGAATTGGTAGCTTCAATTGCACAGAATTTGGGTACATTGGTGTCCGAATTTTTTTATGCAACCGCGATTGTACCACCATGTAATTTTGTACTTCATTTTAAAAACATGCCTTTGGGGTTGCTTAAGAGTCACTTGTAATTGTAACTTGTTGACGTGTTTGTATAAGAAACTAGATGTATATATGTAAATTTTGTTTATGGCCATGTAGATTTTCTCCGTTTTTAGGTAACGCTTGGCGCCTACATACACTGGGGGATGTGTAGCGTACTACTCGTAGAAATCGAACCTATGACCAAGTGGCCCTAGACTAGCAAGTAGGGTTAATAGTTAGGGTACAGTCTTATATGGGTTAGTTTTGAATTAGAACAATACCAATTATCTCTGCTAGGGGTTTTCCATATGATTCGAAAAATGTTATATAAGTTTAAATGAAGCAAGACAAACACGACAATATGAAAAATCCTAGTCAATGCGATGCGGAGGGAAGGGGCAAGAATAAAGGGTAAAAGAAATTAAAGAAACGTAGCAAAACGATGGATCCACCTTAGAACACCTATTATCATCCCTCTTTTTTTGATACAAGGCAATAATTTGGGGATGGTTAACCGCAGTTAAACAATCGCCCAAGGGCGCCCATCTGGATGAGGTCGTCGATCTCAACAGGGACCCGCTCGACGACAAAGGACGATAAGAAGCCGATGTGAGCCAATCTATTCGCGACCTGGTTCCCTTCCCGGAACGTATGAATTATCGGTTTTATCTTGTGCCAACTCTTCAGTGATCTCTAAGGTAGCAGGTCCTATCTATTAAATGGGTCATTTTTGAATTATGGGTAAAAATACTAAAATTTTAACCTTAACTTTTTTAAGTCTGGTTAAATTGTTCATATTAAAATTGATGTAATTAGGAAGCCGTGGAAGGCACGCGTACGCGAGCCTTTAATGATAAATGATTTGCAAGCGTTCAAACCTTAGGAAAGATGTTTGGAATCCACCAAGAGAAAATTCTCTAAATCAATATTTTGATTGATAAGATGAAAGATAGTTATATAGCGCATGGCTACCCTTGGTTAAATGGAAGAAAATCTCTACTTCCTAACTTGTGCGCTAAAGATGACTAAAAAGATAAAATATTAAAATTGTCTAAAATTATTCCGAAGATAATAAAAATACTAAAACTATAATTTCACTACTGAAACAAGTCAAACAACCTAATTAATAGGCAATTGGACATACTAGATGGCCGAATTAGCACTAAAAAATTCCCTATATAAAAAAATACTGTATACTGTAGTATTCTTGAATTTTATTTATTTCTTTTAAGATAGGTACATTTTACACTAGTGAATATAAGCTATTGGTGGATGCCTTTTTGACCGTTATTGGCTTATTGCTGGTGAAAAATTACTAACTATATATATGTTGGTAAAGAAAGCAACAATTCAATTCAATTCAATACTATATTATTATATTATATTATATTGGTAAATAAAACTATAGTATATACTCCGTGTAAGAACCTTTTCTGAAATTTGAAAATGAGATTGAATCAACGTACCTGCCTGCTTAATTGGCTAATTTACTATGTGCAGACATACCTTTCTTGTCTTTGTTGGTATGGTATTTTTTTTTTTATTTACAAGAAAGCTATAGTTAGCATCTACTGTATTGTTCATTGTATGTGTAAATAAGTTCATTTTCAGAATACATAAATACTGTATCAATTTTTTTTTTTTTAATAAGCCATCAACTCAATATGCAAAACAAAATTTCAATTAGAAATAGAAATTTGAGTATATTTTATATAGCTCATCTTAATTTCAGCCCAAATCACAAGCTCCAGTGATCCAGTACAGTCCATACTATTTGTATTAATTATTAAAAATTGTCATTTTCTTTAAAATATGGAGGATATTTATTCATATATCATATTAGACATTATAATTATGCCACACCTTAATTGCAAAAATTCTTCCTTTTCTACTTATTTGTTTTTGTTCTTTTTATAATATTAGAATGAAAATACAAAGGAAACCCCACAGATACACACTGTGTGTATCCAAATATGTGGAAAGGGACACTTTGAAAAGAAATTAAATGGGCATGTCATCTCGATCGATCATTTTGATTAATTAAAATTTCCTAATTTCCCCAATTGCCACCCAAATGAATCCATCTGTGACTCCTTTGGGATTTAGTGTGTATGTGGTACTAATTAACCACTCTTCCTTCCTAACCATGCTTTTAACTAAATACAGAAATTAATCACCCCAATCAAATTCCATAAACCATCCCCACAAATTGATACCACAAATATATTGATTACAATTAGACAGAAAACTCATCATCAGGTTGGTCGAAGATAGGTAAAACTACGTCATCATCATCATTTTATTTCATTCTCCCTTCTTTCTTTCTTTCTTTTTTTTTTTTAAAAAAAAATACTATATTTTTTTTCAAAAATTTCTAATTAAGGCAGAAAAATCTCTTACCAACAAATCTCATCATAGTGAGGAGGATTCGAACTCGGATCACACTTAACGAGTCTAGATCCACTCGACCACTAAACCAATCGAGTATGTAGTGATTTCATCTTGATATATCATTTATAGTTGAATCCTATACAACCATCTTCAGACGGAATTACTTGTTTGACTTGAACCCCCCATCCCCGGCTATATACCCTCCCCTAACCTCTTTAAATTAATATATATATAAATACCCTATATTTTATTTATCATATATACACTATTTGCAATAATTTCATAGTGATATAGTTTATAGTCTTTATTTAAAGGGCTCTTAAGCCCTCTTCACATGAGAGATCTCATAGTTTTTTTCACACTTATAATTGGGCTATTAATTATCCTCTCTTTCTTTCTTTCTTTCTCTCTTCCTATGATCTATACACCTATATGCAGAAACACCAGAAAAAGGGAGAGGTAGAGAGAAAGATGAGCAGCTTAAGCATGGTGGAAGCTAAGCTACCACCAGGGTTCAGATTCCACCCGAGAGACGATGAGCTCATCTGCGATTACCTTATGAACAAGTTCGCTTCCTGCGAGTCCTTTCTTCTTATCGAAGTCGACCTCAACAAGACCGAGCCCTGGGAAATTCCTGGTCAGTTTATATATACCTCACTCCTCTTTTCATGTTTCATTTGAATTGATATCATCATCATCTTCTTACAAGAAGAAGAGCTCATAGCTTAGCTTTGATTAATCAATCAAATTATGTAAGAATCGCAAAAACCCTGTGAAATCGAATCAACAAACACTTCTTCCACCTTAAGAACATGCTTAATATGAATTTAAGAAACTGAAAAGATAGGACAATGTAAATTTTAAGCTGGTATTATACCCAATTCATATAGGGGAGTGATAGTTGATCAATTATTCATGGAAAATAACACATCAATTTTGGGAATTTTTCTGCAATTTCTGGTGTTTTTTTTATCATACCTATATGATACAAAATTGATTCTTGAAATACAACTAAATTAATTACACTAAAGATTTGGCCAATATCTATATAAAGATCACTTTTTTTTTTAGAAATTTTCAAGAAGGCTATTATTATCACGACGATTGATCACCGCCTTATCCCCATCCGGTAAAAGTAAAAATAAAAATATACACGACACTCTGGATCCATGTCAACTAAAAGATAGTGAAAACGAATATAGAAGAAAGCTATTTTGTTCGTTCTCGATTATTTGTCGAATGCTACGAATTATATTTGTATTCTAGACACGCGTTCATACAATTAAATTCACAAATTTAGCATAAAAAAGAATTAAAAACGGGACAAAAAATCTTGAGAACGATCTCTCATTGATCATGAATCAAGATTATTATTTCTGTTCACCTAAGTTTGATGTAATGGCCGAAAATTCAGCTATAATAGTATGGGAGAGTATTTGTCAATGATGTCATGGAGAAACTATAGGTAGGCCTACATATAATTTTTGTAAAATAAATATGTAGGAAAATTGAGATTTTGGTGGAGTTGGTTTTTGATTTATCATTTATATATATACTATGAGCCAAATTAATAAACATCTTATTATCACCATCCTAACTACTTCCAAATAATTTTTGAGTTGGATTATAATTTGATGCCTCACCAACACTATAATTGGAAGTATATATACATATTTAGAGATAAGGTTGGCAATCCGTACGTATTTACATCAAATGATTTGTGTTTAGATCAATGCATATTTAGGGTTCGTATATAACAGATGTAAAAAGGGTTCGAGTTTAATTTTATGTTTTGATAGTTTCAAACCTAATTTATTTTTTATTCAGGCTATTTTGGGTTTGGATTATTTTTAGGGTTTTGATTGAAATTTTGTCAATATTTTGTATTCTCAATCATGAAATTTATGCGAGTCTAGGCGAGTTTCTTAGTGAGTATGTTTATGATCATTTTGTAGTTAATTTGTTTGTTCTTGTTTTCAAATTTGTTTTAGATAGGTGGAATTTTACCTTTATTTTGATAAATAAATAGCAGTCATTCGGGGTTCGAACTGGGAACCTTTCGGTATTACCCGCCACCGGTTCGGAATGGTTAAAGTGGAATTTTACCGATTAATCAGTTCAAATTGCCACCATTGTTATATAACTGCATCTTATGTCATGGGTCATAAGAGCATTACCACTTGTCAGTGGCTGATTTGTGGTCATCAGGGGCCATGTGTAATTACACATGCCTATTCATAGCTCCATTCATCCATCCATCCTAATTATTTGGCTCCTTTATTCTTTCTTACATACTTTAGGGTGTGTTTGACATATGACTTAAAGCATATTTTTACCTTATTAATCATCTTATTTGACGTTATCAGCTAAAGACATCACAAACATACCCTTCCCTCATTCATCTGTGGTAAATGGTAGTTTATACTCCCTCCGTCTCAAATTAAATGTCGTTTTACTTTTCAGCACGCTTTTTAAGGAGCAAAAAAACTCTATGAAATATTATTTTTTTAATTAATTTTTTTATATAATTTGATACTTATTAGTAATAAGTATCAAATTATATAAAAAAATTAATTAAAAAATATTTTATAGAGTTTTTCGCTCCTTAAAAAGCGTGCAGAAAAAGACAAACGACATTTAATATGAGACGGAGGTATGAGACAGAGGGAGTAATTTTTTTTTAAAAAAAAACACATATAAGAGATCACCATGTTCTGCCCCCAAATCTTTTGATTATCAAGATTATTAGGGTTTTCATAATAAACTCAATTGTTTGTTATTGAATGGTGCAGAAACAGCCTGCATTGGAGGCAAGGAGTGGTACTTCTACAGCCAACGGGACCGGAAATACGCGACGGGGCTAAGAACGAACCGAGCAACCGTCTCCGGCTATTGGAAGGCGACCGGAAAAGACCGGCCTGTGGTGAGGAACGGGAGCCTGGTGGGCATGAGGAAGACCTTGGTGTTTTATCAAGGGAGAGCCCCCAAGGGAAAGAAGACTGACTGGGTCATGCACGAGTTCAGACTCGAAGGCCCTCTTGGCCCTCCTAAGCTGCCCCCTTCCAAGGTATATATTTACTCGATAACAATACCGATAGTGTTCTATACTGCGTCAAACTCTGCTTCATAAACTAAAACATTAAACGCAATCTCAAACACCAATTTAAACACTCTGCCAAACACGCAAACACGGTATAAGTTTTGCAACTTTAAATATATAAATTTTATTATTTAGAGAGGTGTATACATATAGTATAAAAATGACTAATATATAAAACCAGCTACAGTATTCAAACTGACTTGCAATTAAATCACCCCATCTTACAAATTAAACTATCCCAAACAAATCAGAAATGATCAAACTCCTCTATCTGTCATATTTCTAGAAAATAAATATTAATATTATGGACCCACTAGCCATAACTATAGTATATAATTAGAAATTTGACAAAATCTCCATTGGAAAATAATTGTACTTAATCACACTATTTACAAGTTTTGACTTGGATATAGATCTCCAACTTGCCTTTGAGAAGTCAGCATGATTTGTTACTTAAAAATGCAAGTGCTTTTCACACTAAGAAAACAATAATACATCACCTCTTGTGTCATCCAACTCCAATGAATCCCAGTACAGAACCACATGGTTTAAACTATGTATTAGGCACTTCTAGCTAGAGACTTTTGAACATCACTCTCTTACTGTTTCCAAATGTAAACATATTTATGCTTTGTACTGTAACTGAGATGGTCTGATATGGTGTATTAAGGTAACTCACACAGTAAAAACAGGTCGATACGAATGTCTTATATGACACAAGTTGTTAAGATGACTTTGAATGTTGAAGTGAAGTGTGTTTTGACAGTTATTTTCATAACTTTTAGCCTGATTTCGCTTTGGAAAATTGAACAGGAGGACTGGGTGCTATGTAGGGTATTCCATAAGACCAGAGATGAGCTCGGAAAACCTACCGTTGCCCAGACAACTAGCACAGGCAGCTATGACATGGAACCATCCCCTTCATCCCTGCCAGCCCTAATGGATTCATACATCACCTTCGACCAAACTCCCCAGATTGTCGACGCCCCCAGAGACGACGAGGATGACGACAACACCAATATTGGCAACAACGTGTACGAGCAAGTGCCCTGCTTCTCCATTTTTAACCCGAACCAAACCAACCCTCCTTCGACCCTATCCCAGCTGTTCAATATGGAACAAACCAACATAGTCACTCCTAAGAACATGATAAACATTAATCCTATGCCTTTGTACCATACTACTCCCTTTGGAAGCTACCTGCAAGCCGGAGTTATTCCCACAACAGCCGCCACTGCAACTATCTCAAGAAACTATCACAGTGATAATGGTATGAACAGGTTATCGAGTGGTGATGATAAAGTCATCAAGGCTGTCCTGAACCATCTTACCAAGATGGAAGCCACCCCAGCAAGTAACATGAAGGGTTCATCTTCTATAAGCCATGGGGAGGCTGCTAGTTCCGAAAGCTATTTATCTGATGTGGGTTTGCCCACCATGTGGAGCAACCACTACTGAACTTGGTGATCCTATTATCACCTGGATTTTTTTCTTGTCCTTGCAATTGCCGCGTGCCTGTTTAGAGGATTTGAACCTGAAAAAAGTTTGGTTGTCTTGCACTTTCTATTACTTTTACTGCAGCTAGTAGATTTGTAAAAAGAACTCAGGTAAGAGTCATATATATTATATATATAGCATATATCAATCAGATTTAAGCTTTGTTTATGTATTAGATTATTCAGCGTTAATGTACAAAAGAGTTCAAGTTTGGGATCTATGGAGGATATGCAATGCAATAACAGGAATCCCTACGCACGATTGTAGCTGACCTGAGTTAGCATCCAGGAAGAGTTCGGATATTTGAAGATGGACTTATCAATTATCATGGCATGTTTTCAACAATGCTTGTATGCAAAAGATGTAACCTGTTTTATTGATGTGATTTTCTGAGTCCTGTAAAAGATGGTCTTTATTCATAATTTTTAAGGTTGAAGTTTTTTAGCTCCATTGTCGAAAATAAGAGATTAATTATGATCAAGGTTGCTGTGTTGATGAGTACTAATTACTCTTTTGCCTTGTTGATTTCAGTTCATGAAAAATGGTAAAACATTATAAGGAAAACACCGTGATATTGATTTCCTTTCTATTGTTCATGCCCTTTCACTAACACAATATTACGACTCTAGGGCTATTGTAAAATATTGTCCAGGTCACTTTCATAAGCTTAACTAAAAGTATAAAGGGCATAAATTATAATCCACAAAATCCTAAATGAGCTCATCCACAGATTTGATGACTTCAAATCTCAAAAAGAATTGTTTGGTTCTATTTGCAATGGTATGATTGTTCATCAACCTATAACCATTACTTAGCCCCTTTCACAAACTGCTATTTGTAAGTTAAATACAATAGAAACCTACCATTTCCTGGTCAAAACTATGATGTTGCCTATGGCTATGATAATTTTGTATTTATGATCCTGCTATCCAGCTAGAAGAACTGAAATCTAAAGCTAAACAATGGTGTAAAGGACAGGCTGAGATTAGTAATTGATTAGTGGAAACCCGGGTTTGTTAAGCAATCAGCACATAGCGCCAAATGCTAAACAAAATACATCTCACAATTCAGAGGCAAAAATCTCTCTGGTATCACTTAGTATTCAATCAAACAAGGTTCAGAACAAGATCATGTAAACCAACAAGATGTAAAAGCAAGATCAATGATGGCAACCAAAACTTTAAATATCTAGTAAAACGAAAACCAACAAGATGCATAAATTATAATCCACAAAATCTTAAATGAGCTCATCTAAAGATTTGATGACTTGAAATCTCAAAAATAATTGTTTGGTTCTATTTGCAACGTGTGATTGTTCATCAACCTATAACCATTTTTTAACTCCTTTCACAAAGTGCTATTTGGGCTATAAAGTATCATTTATTTGTAAGTTTACATTCAATAGAAACCTTCCATCTCATAGCCAAAGCTATGATGTTGTCAATGGCTATGATACCTTTGTATTTACAACACAATCCTGTTATCGAGCTAGAAGAACTGAAATCTATAGCTAAACAATGGTGAGCTAAACAATGGTGCGATCAGTAATTTAGTAGTCAAGATCCAGGTTCAGAACAAGATCATTAGTATTCAATCTTTCTGGTATCATTAGTATTCAATCAATCAATGTTCAGAACAAGATCATGTAAACGAACAAGACGTAAGAACAAGATTACCTCAATGATGACAATCAAAACTTTCAATATTTGGTAAAATGAAAAACTGACTGTGAATCTCTGATAAGCTTCATCTCTAAGCTAATTATCAGCACCAGCAGTAGCTTTCGAGCTCCGAAAGTCCTTCTTGAGCTCAGTCACTCTCTTCATACAAGCAGCTTTGGACTTGCCTGGAACCGCAGCTGAGATCTTCTCCCACCTCATGGTGGTATCCTTGGGGAACGCCTTCAACGCGTTGAGCAATGCAATGTCCTCCCCTGAGCTCCAGCTAGCAGCTTCAATGGATTCTCCAGAAATCTGATCCTCCACTCTCTTATCCATTGGCTTTCGGTTCCTCAAGAACTTGGAATACGCTTCCGAATCCTCCGGCTTTGCATCGCCCATAGATTTTGCAACCTTGATCACACTCTGGACGCCGTGCCTGCCCTTGAAGCCCTCGGCAATAACCTCCCACCTCCTCGGCTTCCCCACTGGATGCTTGATAATCAGTTTCCTCAGCATTTCCATGTCCTCGTCAGTCCATTCTCTCTCCTCAGCCACCTCAGAATCCCGAATCTTCCCGCCTGAATCCTTCTCTCTCTCCGATCCGTCGCTGGCGGAATCAGACCTCGGATCTTCAGCGAGATCGGACATCTGATGCGAAATCGATCCGTTCCGAGTCGAATTCGAGTTCACACCAAACCCTAACTCCTCAGATCTCTTCGACTTCTGCCTCCTCCTCTTCGATTCCTCGACGGGAGCCGGATCTTCCTGAGGAGAGGGGAATTCGACGACTTCGCCGCAGCCAACGCGGATGTCGCCGGCAGTGATGGAGGGAGGGGCGAAGGGGCCGAGGAAGAGAGAGATGGAAATCCATAGCGAGAGGGATCTGAGGAGGTCGGATTGGAGGAGGAAGATGGAGGCGGCAACCAGGAGGAGAGAAGTAGAGACGCAGACGAACATAAGAGGCTTGTTCCGGTAACCGGCAGCCGGAGAATCGGCCGTTGCCGCCGCCGCCGACGATTGACGGGATTGGAAAAGGAATCTCGGCCGAGTTTCTTCCTCTAAGAACTCCATTTGCGACGCTCTTTCACTCCCGCGGGTCAATATGCAGGTTAAAAAATGGTTCTCCGCTATAGCCGAACGAACTCAAATTAAACCAAAGGAAATAAAACTAAGGGCCATTTGGGAAAAGGGTATATTAGGGGTGGGCATGGGACGGGACGGGACAGGATTGGGGTAATCTCGCGTTCCGTCCCGCGTATTTTTTGCGGGGCAGGATCGGGACGGGATTGAATATTTTTTTTTCAAATTCCACCGGGTCTTATCCCTCCCGGGACGGGACGGGATTTGTCCCTCGTAAAAAAAAGGATTAAAATACAATCCAAAAATAACAAGTATAAAGTTGCAAAATGTGGTACAAATTAAAGTCATAACATTACATTAAAAAAAACAGTAGCCAAAAGTGTTAAATTAGAGCATTACAAATTAAATTCATGGCATTATATAAAAATACAGTAGGCAAAGTTGCAATAACAGTAGGCAAAGTTGCAAATGGTGTATATGCAACAACAGTAGGTAAGTAACACCAAATCAAGCCAATTATTTCTTATATAATTTTATGTTTTAATGTTTTTATTATTATTTTAAATTTTATGTTTTAATGTTAAGCTATAATATAAATATATCTTATATATTGTTATTAATTTTATTAAATTTATAATATATACTATATAATTTTATATATATATGCGGGACGGGACGGAATTTGCGGGATTCGACCTCTCCGTCCCGCGTCCCGTCCCGCGTAATTTTTGCGGGACGAGATCGGGACGGGATTGAATTTTTTTTTTTCGAAATCCTACCGGGATCGGGACGGGACGGAATTTGGGGGATTTGTGCCCACCCCTAGGGTATATGATATAGAATAATAGCTAAGAGTATTGGGTATGACTATAAAATTGATATCTATGTTATATATCTGCCATTTGAAAATGATATATAGATATAAAAAAAATGTAATTTCTTTTGCTTTTTTCAGTTTCTTCAATCTTCGATTTCCCACCTCCTAGTAGCCCTAATGACAGGCCTTACCAAGTCGAGAACGTTACTTACGAGTCTGAATTCAAAATTCGGCTCGAAATTAATCGACCGCCATTGCCATGGAAATTGGCGGAGCTCCTCGATAAATCTCATAAATCTGGATTTCAATTTGGGTATTTTGAAGAAGTACCCGCTCAGTCACTCTACGTCTTTTCCTATAGCCCTCAATTTTGTCGGATGTCCAAAAGGAAGAATACCCTAGAATTAGTATATGGGAGATATAAGATTGATATCTATATACTAATTTAGATAAATATACCAAACATGGTACATAGATATCGGGCCTTCTATACACATAGTCTATATCAATATACCCATCCCAAATAAGCCCTAAAGTATTTTCGAACCTTATTTGTTTGAGTAAGAGAGAATAGAAAGGAAATTAATCAAATTGTATAATTATTACTTTTGGAATTGTGGGGAAAGAAAAATGGCGAAGAAGGGTAATATTTAGAATATTGATCAATGAATTTTAACTTGACTATATTTGAAAGGTTAACCATTATTATCTTTTCTTATCTAAAAACAAACGAGGGACAATTTCTAGAACCAAAAGAATTTAAAATTTTGTTTTTAATTTTTAAATTCAAAAAAAGATTCGAAATAGGATCACAACTATCTTTTTTTTTATATGAAAAACTTATTCCTTTTATCTGGTTACCATCAAATCTCCAAATACAATGTCAAATAAATATGACGGTAAATCGTTCTCCGAAAAACTGAAAAAACAACTTGGTGGCCGCAATTGAGCAAATAAATGAGCTGCTTGGTTCCCGTTCCGGCGCACAAAGCTCCATCTGCACTCCAAAAACTAGGAGTGTCATATGAGCCGAGTAGCTCGAGTTCGAATCGATAAAAGCTCGGCTCGAGCTCGTTCATTTTTTAAATGAGCCGAGTATGAGCACTTTTCTAAGCTCGGTCCAAAGGTCAGCTCATTCGAATTAAACTCAAATAGCTCGAATTTATGAAATTTCTAAAATTTTCTTTTAAGTTACTATATTATGAGCAAGTGAATTGCTTAAAGCTCGGCTCGACCTCGTTCATTTACTAAAAGAGTTGAGTATGAGCACATTTTTAAGCTTGAGTCAAAATTTAGGTTCGGCTCTACCTCGTTCATATCATAAGGGCCTGTTTGGTTGTGATATACGTATATCAGATATGGGTAAGGCTATTCAAAATCAGTTTGCACAAATTTTTTGGGCGAACCGAACCGAGGTGTTTCGGTTTAGGTTTTTGGTTCAGGAAATTTCAATTTTCCGTTTTAGGTTCGGTTTGTATTCGATTTCGATTAAACCGGGGAAACCCAATTTTCCCCCTTTAGTTTCAATTCAAAGTTTCCACCTTCAGTTGCTGGATGAGTGGCACTCGCAAAGGAGAGGATTGTGGATTTGGACTCCTCAAACCTCGCAGCCAATGCATTGCAATTAGACCCGGTCAAATGCGGGCGCGGGCCGGACTTGGGACAGGTTTTACCCAAGATTTTATCACGGGCGCGGGCCGGACTAGCCCGCTTAACGGGTTGGATGTCGTGTCCAAGCCCGTCCGGAATTGCGGGCGCGGGCTACCCGCGGGTACCCGCAATGATGTATGTATATATACATTGTAGTACAATGTAATATATTTATAATTAAGTATATATGTGTAACATGTGTTTGTATACGCAGTAATATATATGTGTATCTATACTGTTTTTTTTGGTGAAGTTTATATATACACTGATATATGTGTATACACAATCTATATATATTTTTTAAAAACCAGCCCCTACGTATATCACAGTTTATATATCAGAGTGTATATATAGATTATGCATATATGCACTGTACGTAGTATATTTATAAGTATATGTGTTGTAATACACTGTAATATATGTATATATACTGATAAAAATACACAGTAACATATTTATAAACACTGTAATTTCAAAAAATATATATAATATATATTATATAATTTTAATAAAAAAAATAGCGGGTATCCGTTACGGGCCTAGCGGCACGCAACGGGTACATTGGTCTTTCCAATTCCGTATCTGCTGCGGGCGCGGGTCGGGCTTAGCAGCCCGCATGGGCTTTTTTCCATGTCCATGCCCGCCCATATTAGCGGGCGGACGGGACGGGCCGGACGGGCTAGCCCGCGTTTGCCCAGGTCTAATTGCAATTTGCTATTTAATAGACAAAAGGAAATTGAAAAAAAGAATGCAAAAAGGAGGGAGATTAACTAACTGGTGGTGAATTACGCAACACAAAGTACAAAGTGCAGAATGAAGAGGGATGGAATTTAAGTGTGTTGTTCAGAGGAGGGGGGAGGAAGACGATGCAAAGTATGGGGATGAGTTGAAAATCAAAGGCTTAAATTATTTCGGTCCGATTAGGTTTATAACCGAACCGAACCTAAACTAAACTGACAGAAAACCGAACCAAACCTATTAGTTTAGGTTCGGTTTTTGGTTTTCATTTTTGGGAATTTCGGTTTTCGGTTTGATTCTATTTGGCCAAGTTCGGATCGGTTTTGGGCCGATGATGAACAACCCTAGATATGGGTATGGGATCACTTATCAGTCATACCCATACCTAGTGTTTGGTAAATGGGTATATAGATATCAAATTGATATACCCATATTTCCCTTCCTTTGTATTTTCCCCAGTTTCATATTTCTAATTGGGGTATCAAAACACACGCTTATCTTCTTTCTCCCTCATTGCTTCTCTTTAGAGTGGTGATATGTCCACCTGTGGATTTCTCAACCAAGTCAAGGTATTTTCTTCACTTTTTGTCTTTCCTTTTCTAGTTTGAACATCTATTTGTCGAAAATTTTCCAATTGATAGAAAAAATTTCAAATCTAGGTTAGGGTTTGTTGTTATTCTCTTGCTCCTATCTGATTTCGCTGCCTCTCTCCTTTGAGCAGCCCTTGTGCAGCCATTGTAGTTCCAATCAGAACCGAGCAACATTTGTAGTTCCAAATCCGACGCCAAATTATGAGATTGCCCTCCCAAACCATGAGATCAAGCCGCCGTTGTGCAACCCTTTGTTACCCTTCCTTACCCTCTGCGATTTCCCTCCCAAACCATGAGACCAAGCTTGTATTCCCTCTTAGAACAGCCTGCAGTTCCCTCCCTCCATTTGAACGAAGAGCATGTCTACCCTAAGCTGACCTTGTATGACAAATACAAACTCAAACTACCCTTGTGCTCCTAGCTTTACTTTTTGTTGATTTTTGATACCCATATCTATAACATACCAAACATAAGGTTAGATATCAAATATCAAATTTGATACCAATATCTCTGATATCGATATCTAATACCCATATCTGATATCTGATATACGTATATGGATATTAAGCTTCCAAAGATCCAAACTGAATCACTACAATGAACAAAGAGATTGAAGCCTTACAAAGCTAACATCACATGGTGCTTAGTTCCTTTGCCTGCAGGAAAGAGACCAATTGACTAGTAAAGGTTTCACACATCAAGCTGGAATTGACTAAGTTAAACTTCGATCTGATGGGTCTTTATAACTCTACAAAGTCAGATTAGTAGCAAAAGGTTTCACACATCAAGCTGGAATTGACTACCATGGCACTTTTTCACCAGTGATCATGATGACAACAATCTGAACCTTGATTGATATTGCTTCTGCTAAGTCTTGACCTCTTCATCAGCTTGACATGAACAATGCATTCCTTCATGGTGATCTCCATGAAGAGGTTTACATGACTGCATTTGAAGGCATTCCGAATCCTCATAATCATGTGTGTATTCTCAGAAAATCCATGTATGGCCTGAAGGAAGCCTCCCGACAGTGGTTTCATAAGCTTACAACCACACTCATCCACCTAAGGTTCACACAATCAAAGAGTGATTATTCTCTTTTCATACACATATCATCATCTAAAATCACTATTGTGGCCATTTATGTTGATGGCTTACTCATCACAAGATCATCTCCTACTGTTATTGCTCGAGTGAAAGCTATTCTTGATACTTTGATGCGGGGTTGTCTGATCGTTCCAACGAAGGCTCATGAAAACAAACACAAACAGAAAATTAGACGTCGGTTGGATAATTCGGACTGATAACAGAAGACTCAAAGACATCAGTTTTCGGATAAAAACTGATGTTAAAAATGCGACAGATTCAGCAAAAGTAAAGATATGGGGTTCAAAGGCAATCAGTTGGCCGGAATACTTATACCTAAGAGATTAAACCACTCGTCGGCACAAGTTCCTGAGCAAAAGACCTCCTTCTACAACTTGATTCAAGCCCGTCTTGGATCAAGAGGACGTGGACTTTCTCCTTGGGTCACCTACTCCGCGAGACAGATAACCAGAGAGACAAATCGGCACAAACGGATTGAAATCGCAATCGTACGAGCAAGAACGCAAGAGGAACTTGACTTAGGGTTTGAGCAAAAGCTTCTGAATAATATTGAACGTGCCTTTCAATGACAAAGAGTTCTCCTTTAAATAACCTTCTAGATTCTATCTAAAATAAAAGATATATCTATTTTCCTAAAATAATAGAATACCAACTAAAATATTAAAACACTAAATAATAGATATAAATAGAGTTTCCTTAACATCCTTCAGATTCAAAATCTGTCACACCCCCCTGGAATCGACGGCGGGCCTTCCGATCCGCTAACAAGTATGGCCTTAGGGCTTGACCCTAGGTCTCCAACACTCGACGTGTTGGCTCGTCTCCCCATGTAGCATACCAAGCTAGCGAGTTTGTCAGCGATCGGTTTGGCTTGACTTCGAGTCACTAGTCCGGCTGGTAAGGCGGGTGCTTCGGGTGCTCTTGCATCATCCTCCCCTTCTTGGGAAGGATTCGACCTCGAATCCGCTTCGTCTTCTCCCGTCAGATAGGGGCTTAAGTCAACGACATTGAATGTCGAGCTGACTCCATAGTCGTCGGGAAGCTCAAGCTGATAAGCATTGTCGCCCACCTTCTTCAAAACCTTGAAAGGTCCATCACCACGAGGCGACAATTTAGACTTCCGCATATCCGGGAAGCGTTCCTTCCTTAGGTGCACCCATACGAGGTCTCCTTCCTCAAAGATCACCTTCTTACGCCCTTTGTTCTTGGTAGCCGCCGTACTAGTGGCCTTTCCCTCGAGGCGTTGCTTGGTCCTCTCATGGAGCTCCTTAATGAACTCAATCTGCTTACCTGCTTCAAAGCTTTCTTTTTCTCTCATAGGATATGGAGTAAGATCAAAAGGGGTTAGCGGATTAAGACCATAAACACATTCAAAAGGAGTATACCCAGTTGAGGAATGCAAAGTCCTATTATATGCAAATTATACATGTGGCAATGCATCTTCCCAAGAATTCAAATTCTTCTTAATGACAGCTCTAAGAATGGCGCCTAGGGTACGATTAGTAACCTCCATTTGGCCATCTGTTTGGGGATGACTAGAAGTAGAAAATAGCAACTTAGTACCCGGCTTAGCCCAAAGAGTCCTCCAAAAGTGGCTTAAAAACTTAGTATCCCTATCACTCACAATAGTCTTTGGCAAACCATGCAACCTAACGACTTCACGAAAGAAAAGACTAGCAACATTAGAAGCGTCATCGGTTTTATGGCAAGCAATAAAATGAGCCATCTTAGAGAATCTGTCTACAACCACAAATATCGAATCTCTCCCCTTCTTAGTCCTTGGCAAACCTACTATAAAATCCATGCTAATATCTTCCCAAGGAGCACTAGGAACCGGCAAAGGGGTATATAAACCATGTGGCTTCAACTTAGACTTGGCCCTCAAACAATCTAAGCACCTTTTCACAAAATTTTCGACATCCTTAAGCATGTGAGGCCAATAGAAGTGACTATGTAATGTATGATAGGTTTTATACCTCCCAAAATGTCCCATTAAACCACCTCTATGGCTTTCCTCCACAAGAAGTAACCTCAAAGAACATCTAGGAATGCAAACCTTATCAACCCAAAATAAAAATCCATCAAACAAATAGAATTTATCTAATGAACCTTTCGATTTATAAGTCCTATAGGTTTCCCCAAAATCAATGTCATTTACATATAGATCCTTAATATAGACAAAGCCTAAAACCCGAGAATCTAATGTAGTCAACAAGCTATGGCGCCTAGATAAAGCATCGGCCACTACATTGTCCTTTCCCAGCTTATATTGAATCACATATGGGAAGGTTTCTATAAATTCCATCCACCTACCATGCCTACGATCCAACTTATCTTGACTCCTAAAGTACCTCAAGGACTCATGATCAGTTCTAAGCACAAATTCTCTAGGCCAAAGGTAGTGAGACCATGTCTTAAGAACTCTAAACAAAGCATACAACTTCTTATAATAAGTAGAGTAATTAAGACAAGCACCCTTCAATTTTTCAGAAAAGAAGGCAATAGGCTTACCTTCTTGCATGAGAACTCCTCCAATTCCAATTCCGCTTGCATCGCACTCAACTTCAAAAGGTCGGTTGAAATCCGGCAAGACCAATAGTGGAGCATGCGTCAGCTTGGCCTTAAGGGTGGTAAAGGCCTTCTCTTGGGGCGCTCCCCAAATGAAGTGTTGACCCTTCTTGGTCAACTCCGTCAATGGCGCGGCGATGGTGCTAAAATCCTTGACGAACCGCCGATAGAACGTCGCCAAGCCATGGAAACTCCTCACCTCGCCAACACTTGTAGGTGTCGACCACTCCTGGATGGCCTTAATCTTCCCTTGGTTGACTTGAAGCCCTCTTGAACTAACTACAAAACCAAGGAAAGTGACACTATCAGAACAAAACTCACATTTATTCAAATTAATAAACAAGTGCTCAACACGAAGAGTTGAGAGAACTTCCCTCAAGTGCGTTTCGTGGTCTTCTAGGGATTTGCTGTAAATAAGAATATCATCAAAATATACAACAACAAATTTCCCAATTAGCTTTCTAAGAACATGGTTCATCAATCTCATAAAAGTACTAAGTGCATTAGTCAAACCAAAAGGCATAACTAACCATTCATATAAACCACGTTTAGTCTTAAAAGCTGTTTTCCACTCATCCCCCTCTCTCATTCAAATTTGATGGTAACCACTTCTCAAATCAATTTTAGAAAATAAAGTTGCACCATATAATTCATCAAGCATATCATCTAGCCTAGGGATGGGGTGCCTATACTTCACAGTGATATTGTTAATAGCCCTACAATCAACACACATTCTCCAAGATCCATCTTTCTTAAGGACTAATAACACAGGTACCGAACATGGACTCAAGCTCTCCTTAATATATCCCTTATCCAACAGTTCTTGAACTTGGGATTCTATTTCCTTATCTTCTTGAGGATTGGTCCTACAGGCAGGGCGGTTAGGCAAAGAGGAACTAGGCATAAAATCAATTTGATGCGGAATACTCCTAAGAGGTGGTAATCCTACAGGCATCTCATCGGCAGTGATATCCTTGAATTCCTCTAACAAATCCTTAATTCTTGGAGGTAATTGTTCCTTAACATCATCGGAAAGCAAGCTTAGATCTTTACACAAAAGAATAAGAGTGTAATCGGAACTTATTACCTCGGAGTGCAGTTCAGTTTTTGACATCAGTAAACTTACTGCAGTCATCTCAGGACCTTTTGACATCAGTGTTTCTGCAGCAGCCGATGTTGTAGCCTTCTCAGACATTGGTTTTCCTGATGCCTCTGCCTCCCTCTTCTTCCTAGCTTTCTCCAGCTCATCTGCAACTTGCGAAGGCGTCATGGGTCTAAAAATGATTTTCTTTCCCTTAAAATCAAAGGAGTAACGATTAGTAAACCCATCATGAATAACCTTGTGATCATATTGCCAAGGGCGGCCTAGCAGAATATGGCTAGCCGTCATAGGAACTACATCACAAAGAATGGTATCATCATATAAGCCCAAGGAAACATGCACATTAACTTGTCTATCAACCATAACTTCACCATTTTCATTCATCCATTGCAATTTATAAGGTCTAGGGTGACACAAGGTAGTCAGTTTCAATTTAGACACCATTTCAGTACTAGCAAGATTGCAACAGCTACCACCATCGATAATAACCCGACAAACTTTGCCCTGAACACGAATTTGAGTATGGAAAAGAGTTTCACGTTGATTATCATCATAAACAATAGACTTAGAATGTAAAACTCTCCTAACAAGCAAGCAATCTTCGTGTTCATAATCAAACTCAGCTAGATCAGATTCAGGCAAGTTATTAGTTTCAGCTTCAGGTTCATCGTTATCAGATTCAGATTCATATTGACCTAAGTGATATAACCAAAACACGTTGATTATGACAATCCCTAGCCATATGACCTCTACCATGACATTTAAAATAGACAATATCCAAAGTTCTAGCATTAGGGTTAGGAGTACTGCCCTTTGAAGAACCGGGTTTACCCAATGAGGTTGCTGGCAACGATGGAATCGGTGGTACCGGGCCCCTGGAGCCCGTCGCAGGCGCGACTGGTGGCTTTTGGCATCGGTTCGTCGTCGCTTGTTGCTCCTTGCCGGGGTTTCGCCAACTTTGGCCTTGGCCTGTCCGGCTGGATGTCGATTGGAATCGCATCTTCCTTTCCACCTTTACTGCCAGGTGAAGCAACTGCATCATGGTTTCGCAGGAATAGCAGTCTATCTCGCGAGCCAAAGGAGGGTTGAGAATTCCCAAGTATCGCGACATGGTGTCCTCCTCTGCCTCTCGAATGTCACACTTAGCCATGGCTGCCTGCATGGTAGTATAGACCTCTTCTGCGCTCATGGAACCTTGACGGAGAGTATTCAGGCGATGTTTCAGATCTCGGATGTAGTGCGGGGGCACAAACCGGGCTCTCAGCAGAACCTTCATGTGTGCCCAATTAGACACAGGTGCCTCCAAAGTCCTTCTCCTGTCTCTTACTAAATTGTTCCACCAAGTTAGCGCAAAACCAGAAAATTCTAAAACAGCTAATTGAACCTTTTTCTGCTCAGCAAAGTTATGGCAGTCCCAAATGTGTTCAATTTTAGCTTCCCATTCTAAATATGCATCAGCATCACTAGCTCCAGTAAAAGAAGGAATCTTTACCTTTATCCGACTGATACCGTCTTGTTCGGGTTCCCTAGCACGCCTATGTTGGTAATTGTCCTCTCTCCTGGCATCCTCAAACTCATCGGTTATGATGAGTTGTTGTTGTCGACCTCCCCTTTGGTCCAGGTTACGGTTACCCCCATTGGGTGGAGGGTTAATCACCTCCTGATATTCGGAGGGGGCTGAATCCGCGGTCCTGTCGCCAAGTGGGCTTCAATCCGCTGATTAGTTTGTAGCAACTGGGTCATGGTAGCATTTATAGCTGCTAGAGTTGCAGCGAGACCCTCCCGGGGTATCTCTTGGTCATTTGCCGGAGTGTTAGACATCACAACAGAAAACAAACAAGCAAACGCGTTAAAGTTAGTGAAAACTGAAAAACTCCTCGCAGGTGTTTCGCTTTCTTCACTCAATTTGTGGCGCATGTGGTCTCAATCTGTCTCGTGAGAATCTGTTCTTCAAGCAGAGATTAGAAACCCAAGATAATTTAGAAAAAGACTCAAAAGCAAGAAAAGGCTGGGGCTTTAGGGTAGGTAAGACTCAGAGTGGTAGCCTGAGACAATCCCACCAACGCTAACGTACCAATGCCTATGATCTGCAGATGGTTGCAAATTATGAACTTTTAGCTTTCTAGTGCGGACCTTTATTTCAGGACTGTTTTTTCCAACGCACTTTTAATCGCGGGCCTTTATAACAGGAATAATTTTTCCGACGCGATTTCTCTTTTTTTTCCTATAGTAATGCCGAAAAGAATTTTATTTTATTTTTGCAAAAGAAAAGAACAAGCTTTTAGGGTTTCGCTGGCAGAATTGCGAAAACAGTTCAACAGACGCAACCAAAAGCAGACACAAACACAGCACATAAGCACTAGCGAGAATTGTTCAGAACGTACCAGAAAGGTTGACACGAGCCAAAGTCGGAACCTAGCTCTGATGCCACTTGATGCGGGGTTGTCTGATCGTTCCAACGAAGGCTCCCGAAAACAAACACAAACAGAAAATTAGACGTCGGTTGGATAATTCGGACTGATAACAGAAGACTCAAAGACATCAGTTTTCGGATAAAAACTGATGTTAAAAATGCGACAGATTCAGCAAAAGTAAATATATGGGGTTCAAAGGCAATCAGTTGGCCGGAATACTTATACCTAAGAGATTAAACCACTCGTCGGCACAAGTCCCTGAGCAAAAGACCTCCTTCTACAACTTGATTCAAGCCCGTCTTGGATCAAGAGGAGGTGGACTTTCTCCTTGGATCACCTATTCCGCGAGACAGATAACCAGAGAGACAAATCGGCACAAACGGATTGAAATCGCAATCGTACGAGCAAGAACGCAAGAGGAACTTGACTTAGGGTTTGAGCAAAAGCTTCTGAATAATATTGAACGTGCCTTTCAATGACAAAGAGTTCTCCTTTAAATAACCTTCTAGATTCTATCTAAAATAAAAGATATATCTATTTTCCTAAAATAATAGAATACCAACTAAAATATTAAAACACTAAATAATAGATATAAATAGAGTTTCCTTAACATCCTTCAGATTCAAAATCCGTCACGCCCCCTGGAATCGACGGCGGGCCTTCCGATCCGCTAACAAGTATGGCCTTAGGGCCTGACCCTAGGTCTCCAACACTCGACATGTTGGCTCGTCTCCCCATGTAGCATACCAAGCTAGCGAGTTTGTCAGCAATCAGTTTGGCTTGACTTCGAGTCACTGGTCCCGCTGGTAAGGCGGGTGCTTCTGGTGCTCCTGCATCATACTCAGTTCAACATCAAAGACTTAGGTCTCCTACATTATTTTCTGGGACTTAAGGTGACACATCTAACCAAAGGTGTTGCCCTAACCGAATCGAAGTTCACAACCGGACTTCTGGCTGATTCAAATTTGCCTCCCTTGGCATCTGTCTGCACTCATCTGCCTTTGAACACCAAACTTAATCACACAGATGGAGACTTATTGCCGAATGCCACATTATTCAGATAGATAGTAGGAAAGTTGAATTATCTCACTTAGACTCGCCCTGATATATGTTTCACCATCCAGACTCTAAGCCAATTTATGCAGCAACCTCGCATACCTCATCTCATTGCTCTTCATCACACCCTGCACTATCTGTCAGACACTATTGGACAAGGTATTGTTCTTCATGGCTTTGATTATAAGCCCGTCCTCACAGCTTACTCAGATTTAGATTGGGATGCTTGTCCAATATAGTGGATTCCTTATACTTCTAGGCTCTTCACTAATTGCTTGAAAGTCTAAGAAACAATCCACAATCTCCCGTAGCTCTTCAAAGGCTGAATATCGTGCAATGGCACATGCTACCTCATAATTGACTTGATTGATCAGATTATTAGAAGAACTTGATGTTGGCCCCATTCTTCCTATAAGTCTTCATTGTGCTAACCAATCAGCTACACAAATTGCTCAAAATCCCGTTTTTCATGAACGCACTAAACATGTCGAGATAGACTGCCATTTCATTCGAGAGAAAGTCATGGAAGGCCTCATTGAACCATGATTTTGGTTCAATTTTGCACCTTAGATAACTCATTCCAATCAACATACATCGATAGATATAACATCAAAATTTCGGTTGTACCTTTTCAGATTTTTCGAACTCTTAACTAACTAAGACAAATCGCAACCCACCGACTTCACCACACCACTGCCAGCCACCACGGCGCCATTGCAACCGCCCACCGTCCCTCTCTCCCCCCTTCTGTACTTCTTCTCCTCCCTCTGCTATCGTGTTCTCCCTCTATTATCTCGTGCATCTTCTACTGAAAGTGGGCATTTATATTTGTGAAAATGCTCCATAAGTTTTCGTAATATTACATTATATACCCGCCTACAACTTAAAAATGACGATTTTTTGCCAAAACAAAAGTTTTGGCGTGCGAGAATTTTTTTTTCCAAAGCCCAAGATTACCCGGTGAAATATCAAAAACACTTGTTTATCATGCGAATTAGGCTTAACTATAGGGTTACCTTGTGAAAAATTCGTATAATTATTATTGAGATTTTACAAAATTTGGTAAAATCTTTCCAAAATATATCCATATCTAGAAATTTGGGAAAACTATTATGTTAAAATTGATTAAGGCGATGAGAGAAATTTTTTTAATTGGTTAATAGTACTACGACTAAGGAGAATGTGACATATGTAGACCTGTCAAAACACAACCCGACCCGAACGCTCGAAAATTTTCCGACCCGAACCCGGAAATTTTGACCCGCAAATTTTTTCCGACCCGAACCCGAAAATTTTCAGGGTAATCTGATCCGGTGACCCGATTGACCCGGTAATTTTGACCCGATTTACCCGATTGACCCGGTAACTCGATTGACCCGGTTGATTTATAATTATATATGATTAAATTTTTTTATATGGAAATTATAATTTATTATATTTTATAATTACAATCACTAGATCTTTCATTTTCAAACCAACTTTTATATTTATTTGTATTGTGCAATACTCCGTTCGATCAATGGTATTTGATTTTTTATTTTTCAACACATTTTTTAAGAAGATAAAAATTCTAAAAAATATTAAAATATTAAAACAATTCTATGCTTATTACTAATTGCATAAAATTCTATGCTTATTATTAGATGTCGTTTGACTTTTTTGGCACGTTTTTTAAGAAGCTAAAAACTATATAAAATATTACCTTTTTATACAATTTTTTTTAATTATATGATACTAATTATTAATAAGTAATTATATTATATTAAAAAATTATAACAAAAAATTGATAATGATTATGAAAATGAATGGTTCCAAGACTAATAGATTAATTGATAGTGTGTCTTATTTGTTAAAAGTATACATCAAAGGTTTGATTTTTTTCCCCAAATCAGGACCGCCCAGTGATGTGGACTTGTGAAGTAAGAGGATGGTAAGAAGGCCCAATTCGATCCCTACATCCGCTTCCTACCATTGATGTTCCTAGTCATAAAAAAAAATTTGATTTCTTACTACCAAAAGGAATTGATGGGCCATTGACATTGTTTGGTTTAGGAAAAATGACTAAAAATAATCCCAACTATCAATGGTGAACAAAAAATAATACGAACTTTTGAATTGGCAGTTTCATATACGAATTATCAACCTATTAACCAAAAATAATACAAGTGCATTTTCCGATGACATTTCCGGCCAATGTTTCCATGTGTACACCGGAATCCCACGTGGCATCATTTTTTTGCCACCTCACCTCATCTATTTGACTAAACACGTGATTAAATCTGCATTTTCCATTTTGATAACAAATCAAATTTAAAAAAAAAAATAAGGCACGAACAGAGAGCAAGAGACGGAGAGAACAAATCCAGACGATCGCAAATCTTTGCTCGAGCGAGAGAGACGACGACACCCAGACGGTGACGATGCCCACGGAGGAGGGAAAGGAGGAGAAGCTCATTATGGCGGCACTCAGAAAGGATAGAAGAGGAAGGGGTGAAAGAAGCCTTATGAAAGGTAAGGTTGAATTCTATCATCCAATTCAGGATGTCGAATTGCCAATTGTAAATACACTAATTCAATTCGCTATTCCAATTCAAGTTTCAATTTGTAAATTTAGGGGTTTCATAGGGCTTTATTCCTGCCAATTTAGGGCTTTTACAATTTGCGAATTTAATTAGGGCTTCTTTTATTCTGCGACAGGAGGAAGCATCTCAAATGTTAGCACATGAGGGGATTAAAGGATGCATGATTACTTTGGAAAATTCTGAGGCAAAATTACTCGGCTGCATAGCTAAAAAGAGGACCTTCAGAAGAAGGTGGATAGATTGAATGAGGTTGATGATCAAGCACAGACAAATGCACTGAAAGTCGAGGAGAATGTGGCTAATATAATGCTTATAGCAGTAGGTGTGGTAATATGTATTGTTGTCTTAATGTATGGTTGTGGTTGAGTTATGTACTGATTTCAGCGGGTGTCTTAATGTTCGGTTGTAGTAGACTAGTAGGTGTCGTGAACTCGTGATATGTATTTAGCTAGTGTAATGAATTTTTTTTACAAGAGTATTGTTGTCCTGTATTCAGCTGATGTTTCTTCATAATAAAGATGAATTCAGTTGGTGCATCTTCAAAAAAAAAAAATCAGCTGGTATGTTTTTCTGAAAGAGTTGTTTCTAGTGCTGCCTTTCAGCTGGTGTTTTTTATTCTAATGTCAGGCTTATAGTACGTAAGTGTATTGGTATGCATTTTTTCCACCTTGTGTGTATTTATGAATTCTGCTGGTGTTTCTTAAAAAAAAAAAAAAGAATGCAGCTGGTGTTTGAATATAAGAAGGTAGACATATGATATTGGCCTCTTAGATGAAATTAGAAAGCTTATTTTGGCAGCCCTGGTGCTTGTTTATAGATTTTTTAACTAGTAATTTTAGCCAAGCATTAAAATGTTGTTATAAGAACATGAAAATATTAAGCATCTCTTTAACCAGTTGAAAGACAACACCAACACCAACTTA
Source organism: Persicaria maculosa (assembly GCA_963922045.1). NCBI lineage: Eukaryota > Viridiplantae > Streptophyta > Magnoliopsida > Caryophyllales > Polygonaceae > Persicaria > Persicaria maculosa. The sequence goes on along the minus strand of OY998256.1, from coordinate 9,570,242 downwards.
GCTAATCCAAGCATGACATAGACATATAAGAATCAGTAATGCATGGCATATATAAAAATCAGTAAGCACATTCACCTCTATTTAAAATCATTAAACTTGTAGCATTTTACATCAGCTCACAATTGATACAATAAGTAAGAATTCAACAAAACATAAGCATTCATCATTTAAGCAATACAAAATTTATGTTTAAACATCAGAGGACTCCTCAAGAATTGCAACATACGAAATGAGTTTTTGATCACCTTGTGTAGCCCCTCAATCGTTGACTGTTCAGTTAACACCTCCTCCTCATCCAAAATTTGCAACATACATAATGAGTTGCTGATCGATCTCCTTCTCAATCCTTCCTCTCTTGATTTGCTGCTTAACAGAACTACTTCAAATGGCTTTCTTTCCGGTTGCCATCTTTCAACTAAAATGCTCCACATTTATTGTTGTAGTACACATCTCTCCCTCATGCTTAGTTGCTTCATATATTTCTTGCAATTCTGTCTTCCTAGCTACACAATAAGCACCGCTCCTATATCCTGCTGTCATACTTGCTAGAGTTTTGTCATGCTTATTTCTCCTTTTCCTGTTATCACTCTCATATTGCTACATATCAAAACAACATTAAATAAGCAAATCTAAATCAAAATTGGAAAACCCTAAATGAATACCACAATAAATCAAGCATAATTAAAAAAGAATTATCCAAAAATTGGCCAAAATAGTTGCTAAAAGAGGTGTTTTGCCCATCAAAAGCCCCCTTGAATTTGCAAGTCAAAAGCCCTAAATTTGCAAATCAAAAGCCTCCATTAAATTTGCAAGTCGAAAGTCCTAAATTGGAAATGTAAGTCTGGAACCTAAATCTCGATTTTAATAAATATATTTACAATTACTAATTCTAAACTCTAAAATTTTCTCCCTAAACAATTGAATTCAAATTTCAATTCAATCTTACCTTTCACAACCGACATCCATCTTTGATATGAGCTTGAAGCCTTGAAGCTACTTTCATACCGGCCTTCCTGTTCTCTCCACCGTGAGTGTCGCCGCCGCCTTTGTGAGCTTCTCCACAGCTATCTCCTCCGGGACACTAGTCGCCGCCGTCGTGAGCCTTTCCCGTCCGTCATCATCTTTATGATGGTCGTCCTTTCCCTCATGCGAGCGGTCTATCGCCTCTCTTTGTTCTGGTTCCTCTTCTATTCCCTCAGATTTTTTTTGAGAAAATTTGCGCCAAAGGCGCAAATTTTCGGTCAAATTAGCCAAATATACACGTTTGTGTAAAAATTGTAAAAGTATACATTTTATATCTTTTAAGTTTTAACCCTAAACTCTCTCGATCTTTCTCATTGCTCCCTTTCCAGACTTCCCTTCCTTCCAGATCTGAGATATCGGTCTTTCTCCCATGGTCGCTCGTCCATGGCTACCTCATATCTGATCGAGTCCGAGCGAGGAGGTGACGGGGGTGACAGATCGAGCGGAAGAGGTAGAAAGGTACGCTCCTTCTCCGATCGAAAGCGTTGGAGATCGGATCGAAGCCGTGTAGCGCCCTGCTCCTGGTAAATCCGGATTCCGCCTTGGATCTCGCCGATCGAAGAACCGCGCTATGAAGGTTTGGATCTGGATCTGGATTCCGCAGTAGGAAGAAGCCCCTCTCATCTCTTAGTCTTCTATTACATCTTGTTCCGGGTGTTCAATCGCCGGATTCCACCTTGGATCTGGATCCGCGCTATGAACGTTTTGTTCGATGGGAGTGAAGGTTGCTTCCAGATTCGGTGATGTCCTCTTCCTCCTCCTCTTGTTTTGTTCGGTTGTCTTCTTTCTCCTCCTCCTCTCTGTATAACTCGATGTGCTGACATGCTCATGGACCAAATTCAGAAAGTGTTGCATATATGTTTTTCTGCTGGCCTCACGACGGTAGTTGTGGAGGTCTATGATGGAGCGTCGCCGAGGAAGATCGAGGACAGAGCGAACAGCAGGTTCCGAGCACTACTAATCCATTGCTGACAGCATCTGTACTCTCGTTCCGAGCACTACTGATCCACTACAGAGGGAGGCGGTTGAGGAGAGACAAACCTCCATTCCCGAGCACTACTGATCCATTGCTGACAGCATCTGGATCGACGGCCTCCATTGTTCGTTGATGTAATGTAGCTTGCTGGAATCGTGGCTGTCGAGGTCACCGGAGGACCAGAAATTCCCTTCCACCCCGGCAGAGTGGTTAGTAAACTTCATATTAATACCTTTTGGATCTTTTTGCTGAATGGACGGTTGTGCTGCCAAGGTCGTGTTAAAAGTTGATTATATAAGTTCTGCAATTCCTGCTAGTTTTTGGTGTGACAGATTATTTGCAATTCCTGCTCCGATGCGAAGTTCTAATTCTGACTATCTTTAACAGTATTATGTGATAGTTTGTTCTAATAAACTCCTTTGTATATATATATATTTAACTAAATGTGATATATTTAGACTGTTGTTTTGCTACTACCGTAACCGTAATAAAGATTCATACCTCTGTGCTTGTGTTGTGTACTGTTAGCAACTCCAATATGTAGGCAGCATGATATATAAATGATTATCCTAAAAAAAAAGCATGATATATAAATGAGTCATAAGTTACTATATAAACAATATATAATTAATTATAGTGTCTTCAAACTAATCTCTTTGATTGGGAAACAAATGCATACCTACCTACTTTGCCCCTTTTGTCTAGTAGCCAGTAGCCAGATTTTATTGTGTAATCGTATTTAATTTGACGTTGATCTCATCGTTTTTATGTATAATTTTTAGTGCTGACACTGTTTTTATGTATATTTTTTAGCGCTAATATCGTTTTTAGTTTGATATTATATATGTAGGTATATATGTATGCTTGAGTCTTCAAAAATTGGTTTATTTTTTAATGCTGACATAGTTTTTATGCGTATTTTTTAGTGCTGACATCATTTTTAATTTGATATTATATATGTATGCTCGAGTCCTTAAAAATTGGTTTATTTCTTAGTGCTGACATCGTTTTTATACGTATTTTTTAGTGTTGACATCGTTTTCATGCATATTTTTGTGTAGGTATATATTTGCTGACATCGTTTTTGGTTTATTTCTTAGTGCTGACATCGTTTTTATACGTATTTTTTAGTGCTGACATCGTTTTCATGCATATTTTTGTGTAGGTATATATTTGCTGACATCGTTTTTGCAATATAAGAGATGGATGAGGAAGGAGGTCAGCATCGTCAGCGTCGAAAAATTCTTTGTTTCTCACTACAAAAAAAAATAAAATATTCGTTTTTTTTTTAAACATTCCTTTGTCTCTTTGATCTCCCCCTTTTATATTTTATATAAAAATATATTGATCTTTGATGTCATCACCGTCGGCGTCAGCATTCTCGTAGAGGGCGTCCGCAATGCTGACGTCAGCATTCCCGACGTCATCGTCGGCTGCGTAGCATCCTTGTAGACGGCGTCAGCATTCCTGACGTCGGTGTCAACATCCCTCAAACGGTGTCAGCATCGTCGACATCCCCGGTGTTAGCATCGTCGACGTTCTCTGCGTCAGCGTTGTCGGAGTCTGCGGTGTCAGCAATGCGGACGTCAACATTCTCGACGTTGGCGTCAGCACCGACGCGTGGGAAAAAAGAAAAAAAAAAGATGGCGTCAGCATCCTTGTAAACGGTGTCAGCATTGCTGACGTCAGCATTCCCGACGATGACGTCAGCACTGACGCGCGCAAAAAAAAAACTTCATTGTAAACGGTGTCAGCAGTGCTGACGTCAGCATTTCCGACGATGACGCGCGGAAAAAAAAAAAAAAAAAAAAAAAAAAAAAAAAAAAAAAAAAAAAAAAAAAACTGCTGACGTGGAGGGGGGCGTGGGGGGGCACGTTGGAGGGGGAGGGGGCATATAGGAGGGGCACAAGGCTTTGTGGTAGTGTTGTGTATAGTTTTGCAAAATTTCCAAAATCTTGTATATTTGGCTAATTTGGCCTTTGTATTTGTATAGTCGGCAAATTGACCCATTTTTTTTGTAAAATGAAAAAATGACGTGGCAATGGCAACTGGCAATAATTGTGGCACATGGACCTTCGGCGGCCAGTTGGCCAAAGATACCGGAAATTACATCGGAAATAGAGGTGGTATTATTTTTTGTTAATATGGCGATAGTTGGTACATGGAATCTCAATTTTAAAATTCGTATTATTTTTTGTTCACCGTTGGTAGTTGGTATTATTTTTGGTTATTTTTCCTTTGGTTTATAGCCTTATAAGTATGAATTGGCCTTATTTTAAGTTATGTTCCCATAGCTTTATTGAACCACAATCAATCGGATCCAATTGTAAGAAAGAAATAAACAATACCCGAGGACATTAAAATCCCTAATTCACATAATTTAAAAAAGTTACATCGAGATATAATATTAAAACCGTCCTCTATGTGTGGTGGAAACAATGTATCAAAGTTCTCAACAACATAACGTTAAGTTCTAACGAAGGGTATCTATATCTATCTATATCTATCTATCTATATAATACATGAAAAGTTGTGTTCACCTCCAATTTAATGCCCATCTATTTAATGATTCATCATATATATATTTGTTTATTTCTATTCCAACCAATATCAAAAATACTTCTATAGCTCAATGGTTAAATGAGGTGTTTCTTATATATGTAAGGTCTTGAGTTCAAAACCTATCAATTACACTTTGTCCATATTTTATTAGATCTCTTTATAAATAGTTTATACTATATAAAATGAGATCATTTGTTACATCATAACTATTTTTTTCCACTTATTTTCAACTAAGTTAAAATACATGTTTCAACTATTTTACTTATTTTCAACTAAGTTAAAATGCATGTTTCAACTAGATTTCATGTATTATAGATTGTCTATATTTTATTAGAACTCTTTATAAATAGTTTATACTATATAAAATGAGATCATTTGCTACATCATAACTATTTTATTTATTTATTTTCAACTAAGTTAAAATACATTTTTCAACTAGATTATTTTAGTTATTGTCTATATATGTATGAGAGATTCAAAATCTCTTATTTAAATTTTATTAAATTTCATTTATCTCACATATCAATGATATAATTTCTTATATCCCCACATATATAGTTTAGGATGAAATACCCCAAAGAATTTTTGGGTGTTTCTATTTTAAGTTAAGTAAATGAATATATAGATAAAATTTTGAAATGAAAGAATTTATAAGTTTTTTTATGATATACGGAGTATATCTTATTATTTGGTTCTTAGTATTCAGAACAGAAAGTCGGTTGAACATTATGATTTTAAGAGTGAGACTTATTATAGCTCAGATAAAACATTACTTTGGGTTTAAACCGATTATTCATTATATTATTTGAATGGTGTTTTAAGTAAATTATTTCAATAACCTCATTGGTATCGTTTTTCGCGCAATAAGTACGAAGTATGATTTATGACCCGACGTATTATATTTAACATGTCTTATAATTACAAGGTCAGAATCAAGATCCGGATAGTAGGTCATTTACTATAATTCCCTCTAGAATCAATTTATTATTCTATAATATTTATTTTAAAGTTTGAAAGTTATTTGTAACTACTTTATAAAACTTCTTTTGAAATTATTATTTAAATAAAACTACATATCACAATTTATTTTTTTAAAAAGGGTTTATATACACATGAATTTATCTCTTATGGTATTTATTTATCTATATAGTATGTCACACATATGTAAACCTATATTAAACCTAAGGATTTTATTGTGTTGAACCGGCTGAACCGGTCCAAATAAAATTAAAAATGTAGAGAACCGGTTCGGGTGAACCAACCTCCTTCTTCCTCCTTCCCGTGTACAGCTCATAGGCTCCTTCAATGGTGGTTTTTAATTCTCCGTCGTTTCGACTTCAAAACGCCTCCATTAAGTGATCCTCTTCGTCCACATCACAAAAATGTGTTCAATTTTTTGATTGAACAATGTATTAAGCTCCGAATTCGTCCAAGTTCACTTTGCCCCAAAACCAAAGGTTGGGTCGTTTGGATTGATTAATTAACCGTTTCTTGCAATTGAATATATAAAACTGATCACCAGAAGGAGAAGAAAAGATTGATATATTTAATTTGATCTTTCGTGTGCGTTTTAAAGATCAACTATAAAAGGGCCTTCAACCTTCGGGAGTCGGGTACACCATGGAAGTCCAATTTCTGAGCTCTGAATGTAATTCATCATCTTCTAAAACCTTTAATCTACAATCCCATTCAATTTTTTTTGAGAAAAGCATACAAAATAAAAAGTCCCCAATTTCGATCGGAACTTCACCGGAGCCGCTCACCCGCCACCTTTCAGCCGATGTCGACGCCGCTAAAACCTCCGGGGAGGAGCGTCACGCCACCAGGAAGCCGTATCCGCCACCTTAGTCCGCCTTCGTGATCTTTCATCGGAGCTAGGCTTCTCCGGAGTTGCATTCGAGCCTTGCCGGTAAAAGCTGCTGGAACGTACTGTCGGGCTGGAGGTTGGAGAAGATTAATTACATAAAACCTCCCTAACCTTTTAATTGGTTTAAATTATGCCCCTGTTTCCATTTTATAAACTTCATGAAAAAAAATGTTTTTTATAGCCTCATATATATTCATGTTCATGATCTATTTGTGGGTGGATACGTTAGAGGTCGGATATTTGACAAAGTTTATGCTCTCTCTTTTCTTTTGGCTAAAGTCCAACATTATAGTACGTGCAAATATACTCTGTAATTTCTCTGTATTTGCATTTTTACTCGGTAATTTTATTTGCGAGTTAACAATTCACATCACTAAGCATTTGCTTTTTGCTTTCTATAGGATTTTATTAAATAATTCCCCTAATACAAGGTACATTTGTAACTCCTAATAAATTAGTTTAACGGGTATCAATTGATGCGGTGGATTCTTTTGTAACTCCTAATCAATTAATTGAAGGGTATCAATAAATGTAATTGAGAGTTACAAAATGTAATAAATATTAATCTTCATCTCCCTGCCTAAATAATCATTTTCATAATTAACCTTTTAACTTTTGTAATATTTGAAATTATAATTGAATTCATTTTTAAGTTTTATATTGAACTTCATTGGCTTTTATATACATACCAACGAATTCTAATTTAACAGGTGCATTTAAGATATTTTTAGTCACCCTTTATATCCTCTTTTCCTTTTGTATCTACCTATATTTATATCAGTTTACATCCATAATCTATAAAATTAAAGTTGTGCTCACTTTCAATTTATTTCTTTATTAACTTTATGAATAGCTATTTTTGAAAATTTATTTAACCAATTTATATCAATATGACTCATTTGGTTCACCGGAGAAGTTGTGGCCAAATACATTCAATGGTATAAATTTCAAATCATTTTAATGGTATTATCTAATAATTTTGGTCTTAGAGTGTTGTTTTTCAATTGTCTTCTCAAAATTGAAACTAAATTTGATGATTAAGTTGCGTTAAATGGACGGACATCATATCTAAATGATATTTTATATTTAATCTTAATTAAGATTAAACCTATTATATATAGTGCATTTTGATCTTTTTGAATGGTTATAAATTAAGATGATATTTTTTATTTTGAAAATTGATAGAATATTATTAGCTTTTTAAAATATCTTCCTATAAAAATAATAAGAATTAAATAAAACAGAGAAAATACTTGCAATACAAGATTCGCCATATAAGAAATTTCTCGGTTGAAGCAAATTGATATGCTTAATTATATTATAGGTTCAAGAGAGTGCATATATCTAAATATTTACCAATTGTAACTTATGTTAATAAAAACGAGTAATTAAAAAATTATGATTAAATTTGCTAGATAAGTTATAGATATTTCATTACCCTATTATAAAATTTATGCCATGTTAATTTTTTGCATTATTCACCAAGTATAGTACCAGTCATATAATTGATATAAAATTATATCCCGGGCGTAGCACGGGTCTGCCACCCTAGTATTAATTAAAATTTTCAATTTGTTAAATAATTAAGGAAAAATGATCGTTATTTGATAGAGACGACTTCTTCTATATGTATGTAATAAATAGATATACTGCATAGATCCATGATATACTCAATGTTATTATATGCAATATGCAAATGGTCAACTGCAAAAATATTTGGAAAATAACATATATATAATTTGACCAATAAACATTAATGTATATAATATATAGTTAATCTTAAAAATGAGAACATGGGATCTCCGGCCTCCGGGTATGCTCAACTTAATACAAAATAAAATTTGATCAACACACAATTTGAAGGCAACTATATAAAATATTCAAAAGATAAATAAGGGTATATATCTTGTTAAAAACATAACTACAGTATTTTCTAAATATAAAAGGTTAAATTCGATAAAGATATTTGAAAAATTATTAATATATTTATGATAATCCTTTTTAATTAAAAAATGTTAAATTTTTTACTTATCATTTTTGTTTATTAAAGGTATATATAATCATTCAGAATAGTTGCTAACTTGCCATCAAGTAGCTTCACCTTCACTTTCCATTTTGTTGACCTAAAACATATTGGATTTGTTAAATAACCTTTGATTTGAAATGTGTATTAAAGTTATAAAAAAAAAGATATGCATATTAAAACTCGAGTTGTGTACTTTTATACACGTGACTCTATCTTAACCGAAAAGGTGGCAACCATATGTTTTTTTTTTGTCAATCAATGTAAACATTTTAAATATTCGACACACCATGTCAATTGAGAGGCCGAAATTAATGTTAGACGAGCTAACCATCATGATATATATTAATAAACTAAAACATAAATATTCAAACAAAGCAACAAAATATCAGACAAATGCGGAAGCCAAGGGAGATTTCGGGATGAAATTGTAAATAGCGAGAACACGAAGAAACATATAAGCTGACTTCCACGACGACTCATCGTAGAAGAGAACGGAGTAGAAACATGAAAAAGTGACGTCTCCCAGAAGGGGGAAACCTATAAGCTTCCACGATGGCAAACATATGTGATATGTACAAATTATAGGTGGATAAAGCCATTCAATCATCTGAAAACTTCTTCACCCTCATCCTATCCGTGCAGGTCGGTGAAGCGGGTGCCCAATGGGTGAAATAAAGTAGTTATAATTTTTTTTAATAAAATTGAAAGATGAATAAAAGCTTAAATTTTAATTTACAAATATTAGAAATATGAGTTTATGGAAGTCGAATACGTGTCATACATCATAATAACATGTTACTCAAGACTTAAGATATTTAAGATTGTAGAGGCTTTATATGGAAAGAGTAAAATAGTAAAAATACACACACATATAAGCTAGTGTAGGTCCCGTCACGTGCACGGAGAATACATTAATGTAATATTATAAATAATCTAGATATATTCTAATAAATAAAATAATAATAATCTAAATATATATAAATATTTTTTCCATAAAAAAATAATCTAAATATAAATAAAATTGATTCGACAAATTATATATAATCTAAATATAGATTATCATTTATTTAGATTCACTCTAAATTAATATAAATAAAATTTACATTTATAAAGTAAATTTTTTTTTTCTAATCTATCATTAATTAAATGACATGTAATTTAATAGCACGAGCCATGGGTGAATGGGATGGACCACCCCATCAGACCATCACCCGTCTCATCCCCACCACCCATCACCTTAGTGGAGACCCTCTACAACCCAATATGTGCTCTTGGATGTGACTTTAAATTATTTTGACTATAAAATTATATTAAATTTTTTTTTCAAAAATTACATTTATCTTTTAAACAACTACAAGTATATATTTAGAAAAAAAAATTGATGAAAAATCATGTTTAAAATTTTATATAAATGAAACATCGATTATTTGTAATATGAATTTATTAAAATTTTATATCAATATTTTTTTATAAATATATACTTATAGTTGTTTAAAAGATAAATATAATTTTTTAAATTTTTTTAATCTAATTTTATAGCATAAATAATTTAGTGTCATACACAAGGTCACACCTTGTGTTTTAGAAGATCTCTACTCCCATCACCCCCTTTAATCCTTTATTACGAATTTTCACCCATAAAATTATCGTGGATCGGACACTGCGATTATTTTCAACCCTAAATTGATCGTACGTGCATATCAATAATTGGAAAAAAAAAGAAGAAATTGTATTGTATTATACAGTACTACAGTAATATTATTGTCAACCAGTTGCCAGTTGATTCCCCAGTTGACCCCCTGATTGTGAGTCGTGACGAAGCTTCATCTTCACCTTCATGGTTTCATCTTTAATCCTACGCGGGATTTGGTGTCTTGATGAGCTTCTGGACAGACCCACCCCTCAAACGCAGAAGTAAAGCTCAAGTTTTAAGTTCAACGGGAGTACAGCTTGACCCCAGGCGACATCGTTTCGATCATCTCTCGAGGTTTGACACATTCACTTCACTGCATTTAAATCGCCTCTCTTTCCCTCTTGCTAGTCCCTTTCACAAACCCTTCAACGATTCCGTGCTCTCCTCCTCCCACGCTTCCTTTTATAACTTTGATTTTGCTTATTCGTAGATTATTCCTCTTCTAGAGTTAAAGCTCCCCCATTTATCGCTGTCTCTCCTCACGAAGCACATCGCCTCTGTTCCATGGGGAATTGCGGTTACTGACCACAATCAATTGAGGTTTGTTCTCTTTCTTTTCCGCGCTTCTCTCAATTTTGTGTATTGTTGTGAAATTATCCATGTTAGGGCTTCAGTTGGGATTTCACTTTGACCTCGAATTCGAATTCGTTTTCGTTTGGCGCGATGAACTTATAATTAGCTGACAAGATCACGCCAAACGAACCCTAAAGTTGGGATCTTTCCCACTTTTGCTTGGAGCTTTTTTGGGGATATCGTCATATCAAGATTTGAATCATGTTATGATGCGAGTTAGTAGCAATCTTGGATCTTGGAACACTTGGAAATAATATATTTTCAAAGTTGACCATCTGATTTTTCCTCATAGCTGTCACTTTTGACTGCTTAAAGTGCAATTTTGGATATGTGTTGATGAGTTCCACTTGATCTTTTGGACCTGAAGGCACATTCAGACTTGCTGATATGTTAAGAATAATAGTATAAAGCAGTGCCAACTCCCAAATCTTAGTGGCTCTCCGTATGGAAGGGTTATCGGGATTTTGAGTCGCGCTCTTCTGCCTGTTTGATTGTGTGTTATTGATAGTAGAGGTTAGTTATTTGATTGGATGTTCTAAAGTGTCTCTATAAGCTTGGCTTGTATTGTGCTTCAATTGTCCGTAGAGATTTATCATGATTTTGGCAAATTGGCATATTCTTTTCCCATTTCTACCGACGAACTTTGTTTACTGTTTTGCAGAACAAAGATTCACTTCTTTTTTGTTTCCCCCTTCCAATCATTGAATTTTTCAGGTCCTGATTTTGGTCAATAATCAACCGTGCATCTAGGGTTCAAAGATATGGTGTGTCTTTCTTTCTTTCTTTGTAGGAGGGAGGGATCTGCAACACATGAAGGTGACGAAAGTAACCTGAGAACTCCTTCACTGCTAATAGATTATGAATCTTTGCTTAATTTGAAGAGGAAATGATCTTGACATGTTGCAATTTTTTTTATTGTATTGAAGTGGATTTGTCTTGACTGATTTGCACACTTTCAGACGTATCGGGCATCCAAAGAGTTAAAATCTACAAATATAAAGAACTAAAAGCTGCTACTGACAACTTCAGTCCAGACAATAAAATCGGGCAGGGTGGTTTTGGGTCAGTATATCAGGTATTTAGCTAATCATTCTGATTTGTATCCGAGAACAGTGAGTTGTCTGATTGTCTTGGCTTAATATTAATATGCTCTTTTTTGTCCGTGTGCGTGATCAGGGTACACTAAAAAATGGGAAGATTGCTGCTATCAAGGTTCTATCTGCCGAATCAAAGCAAGGTGTTGCCGAGTTCCTGTCTGAGTTAAAGGCTATCGCATACATACAACACGAAAACCTCGTCAAGCTATATGGATGCTGTGTGGAAGGGAATCATAGAATACTAGTCTACAATTATCTAGAGAACAATAGTCTTGCACGGAATTTACTAGGTAACTGCTTACTCGCATCTCTGGCTCAATATAACCTTGTTTAATCTGATTGTAACTTTCCTTGGGGTAACTGATACAAGCTTTGAATCTCATTATCCTCATTATCAAATATCCAGTCTTTGCCTTGAATGCTGAATGAAATATACATTTTGTGTTACTGCAAATTGTTAGGATCCGGCTATCGTAACAGTGGTATCAAGTTTACCTGGGAAGTAAGGGCAAACATTGGTATCGGTGTAGCACGTGGGCTTGCCTTTCTCCATGAAGAAGTAAGTCCACATATTGTTCACAGAGACATCAAAGCAAGCAATATACTGCTGGACTGTGACCTTACTCCGAAAATTTCGGATTTCGGACTTGCTAAGCTATTTCCAGACAATGTTACCCATGTCAGCACCCGCGTTGCAGGGACCATGTAAGTTACAGGTTCTCCGCCTTTTATCTTTTTTTTCGTATCAACCCTTGGCATCTGTGTTGGGCACTACTTAAAAGTTACCATTTATTTGTTACTTTTTCTAGGGGATACTTGGCACCAGAATATGCAATTCGAGGACGACTAACAGAAAAAGCAGATGTATACAGCTTCGGCATTCTCCTTTTGGAGATAATAAGTGGGAGACACAACACGAACTCAAGATTACCTATTGGAGAGCGATTTCTTCTTCAGCGGGTCAGTGTTTAATTTTATACATTTCAATGCAACCTTGCTGCTTTTTGCTACATTTTGATCATAAGTCTAAAAGCAGACGACGAATGTGGTAACTAGATGGGGTCATTGGCGGATGGGGGTTTCAGGTTTGCATTGGGTTAAGTCGGGTCATTTCGGGTTTATGATCATTTCATTTTTTGGGATCATTTGGGCATTTTTTTTAGTTCAACTATGGTTTTAGGTAGAGTTATTTTGGTTTGGGTCAGTTTTTAAGGACGAGTTTCTAACTTTAGATAAATTATTGGGTTTTGTGTATTTTGCCAGGCATGGGAGCACTACAAGTGCAATGAGCTCTTGATGCTTGTAGACGATGACTTAGACGGGTGCTATGATACCGAGCAGGCCTTCAACTTCCTAGAAACAGCCCTTCTCTGCACCCAAGACGATCCAAAGATCAGGCCGTCAATGTCCACTGTGGTGAAGATACTCACTGGTGAAACCGACATTAGTAATGTAGAGATACAGAAGCCAGGCCTGCTCTCCGATCTCACGCAGCTCAGAATTCGAAATGCGAATCAGGAGAAGAAACATGTTGAGAAATGTCAGGAGAAGTCGGAAAGCGACATTAACGTCTCCTCAAGCTCGGAAAACATGTATGATTCGGGCTTCAGCTCACAGTTGCCTTCGACTTGTGCTGTTATGACATCTACATCCTTTGAAGCAATCAAGAGCGAACCCGAATGTGGATAGGCTTGCTTGTTGATCCCCTCAATTTATGGTTTATGTACTTCTTTGGGAATGTAGTATCTTTTTTGGTGTAGGAGTTCTCTATGTGTTTATTCAACAACACCCTTGTATATTGGCAAGTGTTGTGTTTTTATTTTTTTGGGCATAAGTTTAGGCCGTCCATATGAATTTTTATAATAAAATTTTATAAACATATATGAAGTATAAAATCTAAAAATATTTTTTTTTAAATTTTTTTATTGTTTATTTATACTCGGAATAATTTTGTGATGCACTAGAGGAATCACGGAAGGGAGAACCTACATATGCTTTGAAAACCCACAAATAAGCATTCTTCTTCCACTTCATCCTCCCAAAGGGGATTAGTGTTATGGAAATTAGCAAAATACAAAGAGGTCGTCTCCTGTCCGATAAGGAGAAAAAAATGTTCTCTAGCAACAACCATACCATATTCAAATTCAGCCATGAGTACTTAACCCTGTGTTGGATTGTTTTCTTTAATAATTTCGTGGGATTTCGACTTGTGCTTCCAGTTTTACCAAAACGAGAGCGTAGGATTTCTGAATGAATGCTACAATTAGTCTGTCTGGCAATTGGCAATATTTCAATTTTAGGTAACCAGGAGGGCTGAAAGAATGTATGGTCCATCTTCCTCCTTTGAAATTATTTGTTTCATTTGCAGCAATAAACAGGTTCTGTGCAGATTTACATGGTTGATTACTGATTTAGACTTTAGTAAATCGACACACGGAGCTTGATTTTACATGTTTGGTTCTCAAAAGAGCTCGTCAATCGAAGGCAATGAGAAGGTGAGAACTTAACTCCATTTGTTCTGGTGCATCTGACTTGTAAACTGGTATTAAGAAAACAACTTATATGACATGTTAGTTTGCTGATACTTCACTTTCTGCTTGGTTCTGTTAAGTGGCCCTATTAAGCAGCAGCACTTGCTTTTGAGGCCATACCAAGAACTTTAGCTCAAAACTGTGGTGTAAATGTTATCAGAACCATGACTGCTTTGCAAGGAAAGGTTAAATTAGTGTTGATTTTGTATCTGAAATTCCTTAATGTAATTAACTAGTTTGTTGCAGAGATGATTTGCTATTCATATGTTGTTGCAGCATGCAGTGTAAATGGTGAAAATGCCTGGAAGCGAGATGTTTTTGACGGCGTGTATCAGTCAGGATCTCGCGGGTAATGGCTGCTTCGCACCAATGCCCTACAGAAGCATATATGTTAGACATCAAAGTGTAGTTTACAGGACACTCTGGTTGTAAGTTTGAACAGCTTTTCGGCTATCAACTCCGCTAACTTTGTATGCCCGTGAAGTTTGCATGCTCCAAAGAGTGCTCCTAAGGTTTTTTTTTTGCCTTTGCACCAAATCATCCCTTGTTTAAGTCATTTAGCAAAATACCACCCTATATGTGGAAATTTGAGATTTATATTTATTAAAACATCAAATATAATGTATAAAATGTCCCATATACGGTATACCTAGTACTAATAAGAATATAGATGTTAAATATTACTCTCTCCTTTTACAAGATTTTTGGGGGTAAAAATAATACTCCATCCGTTCGGCAAAACTTGTCGTTTACTATTCACGCACGCTTTTTTAGAATGATAAAAACTATATAAAATATTTATTTATTTATTTTTTTTTAACAAGTTTGTACAGTACTTATTAATAATAACTACAAAATTGTTAAAAAAAATTATTAAAAAAACTAGATATTTTATATAGTTTTTAGCTCCTAAAAAAATGTGCGTGAATAGTAAAACGTCAAGTTTTGCCGAACGGATAATAGTAAAAGACATGCGTTATTAAAAATCATTTTGACATTCAATGTCTTTTGTTTATATTTTTTAAGAAAATGCGGATGAGTGGTGAATTATAAGGGATGCACAAATTTTTTATTGGACCGGGATCGGGACGGGACCGAATTGAAATTTCCGGTTTTGGTTCGGATTGAAAATATTATGGCCTGGTCCAGGTCCATAAAAATCACAATTCCAGTTTCAGGTCCATAAAAACATTATAAACTATTTTTTATTCAAGTATTAGTAAGATTAGTTCAATTAAGTCTATTATCACATTTAATAAACCACATTAAAAAATATTATAAATTATTTTTTAATTCATTTAATGAATTTTTAACCCCTTTAATTTTTAAGCTAGTCCAACCGATCCAGATCGGAAAACCCAGAATGGTATGTAACAAAATAAGGGGTAGTTTTATACAAAATGGTAAAATATATATGGAATGATTTAATAGTTTTTTAGGGGATAAACCTAAATTAAACTAACCCTTTCATTGTTTGATGAGGTCAAAAACAAAATAGGGAAAATGGCATAAAACCACCCCTTAAATATGATTCTTTGCAGAAAATCACCCCTTAAAATTGAAATTGCAGAAAACCACCCCTTAAACTCGTTCCGTCTATAAATCGCCACCCCCCCCCTTCCGTTAGCTTGCTGTTAATTAAAACTTGTCATTTACTATTTATGCACATTTTTTTAGAATGATAAAAACTATATAAAATATTAACTTTTTTTTATATTTGTTTTTATAAATTCATACTTAATTGTGACAACTGACAAGTATGAAATTATTAAAAAAAGTATTAAAAAAATTAATATTTTATATAGTTTTTAACACATAAACAAACGTGCGTGAATAGTAAAACGTCAAGTTTTAATTAACGGATGGAGTATTAAAATCTCCTTGGTTCATAGAAACCAACTAATGGATCTACAATCCAATTATTTTAATAAGGGGAATTACTAGTAAATACCTCACTTTGATAATTGGTTTGCAAAAATACCTAGGTTTGAAAACAATTTGATCAATATTTAAAAATTTCCCTAAAATCAATAAATAAACTAGAAACCTTATTTCACTATATAGAAGATTAAATCCATTTAACTTACATTTATTAGTTGAATTTCTTTAATTCTTTAATAATTTTGTATTATAAATTAATCTTTGTAAATAATTTTAAAAAAATATCTTTGTCAATATTAATATTTTTATTGTCATTAAGTTGAATTTTTTTATCTCCTTTTATAATTTGTGATCATTTTTTTTGATGGAACATCAAGCTCTTATTCAAACACCAAATCAGCAGAAGTAATGTCAAACAAAGAAGAAGGAAAATCAAATTATGTATTAAAAGAAAGAGGTTCCCCCGGCCCTAGGAAAGCAAGAAAGTGAGTAGCTTGATTACCCTCCTGCTTTACCCAACTCCATTTGCAACGCTGAAATTCGCGAGCTAGACGCCCCGCCCTGTGACCCAGTCGTCCTGCCACACCTCTGAAGGAGGCTCGCCCCTGCACAATTTGCAATGCCTGAGCGCAATCGGTTTCAATGATCACCAAGTCGATTCCTTTGTCCTTTGCCACTTTCAAAGCTGTCAACATAGCCTCCAGCTCCGCACACAGAACTTTATGTATAATAAAAATTGTATTCTAAATCATTGTTTTTAGTTGTTTATCAGTTAGACTTTTTATCTTGTAAACATGCATTAATACCTCTAAAAATCTAACTTCACATAAGAGAAATATTGAGGTCACCCATGGGTTAGGATATATTTGTTTCTGGTGTTTTGCTGCTATGAGTTTATATATTGTGTATTTGGGCCAGGTCCGGATAATTAACATTGGGCCTTGTCTTATAAATTACATTTTCAAGATTTTCCTTCTCTCCATTCTCCGTTCATCATCTCCTACCTATCGACTATCGAGTTATCGTTACGAACCACCAAAATCTCAGATGATTTCTTTCTTGCTCTGCTGCAACTGCTGCTCTAGATTCCACCTCTCTTCCATCTCTCTTCTCTCCTTATTTTTGTCTTGCTAATAGAAAAAGGTGATCTTGCTAATAGACTCTCCCTTATTTAAATTCTAGATCAGTTCGGAAAATACTGTAACAGATGAGGGAGCAGGGAGACAGCCGAAAACAGATAATCGACGGAGCCCGCCCAACACTAACAAAGATCTTCGCTTCTCGACAACTCGAACCCAGGCACGCCAACCCTGAAAGAGGTTCTTCTTGTCGGAGTGTAGGCCTTCTTTTCCCGATCTTCTTCTTTATTCTTGATTTCTTCTTATGTGTTTTCTTCTTCTTGTCGGAGTGTACTGTAACAGATGAGGGAGCAGGGAGACAGCCGGAAATAGACAATTGTCGGAGCCCGCCCAACACAAACAAAGATCTTCGCTTCTCGACAACTCGAACCCGGGCACGCCAACCCAGAAAGATGTTCTTCTTCTTGCCGGAGTGTAGGCCTTCTTTTCCCGATCTCCTTCTTTATTCTTGTTTTCTTCTTCTGTTGTGTTTTCCATTTCTGGGCGGGCAGGTTTCCTTTAGAGTTTTTTCCTGGTACCATCTGATCTTATTCCACAACTTCTTTTGTAGTAGCCCGGATCAATTTAATCATCATCATCATTCCATATTATGTGATCAAGTCTTAGTATATAAGCTAGTGGGTTACTCCTCCTATTGCCAACTGGTTTTAGGATGGACCCCGCTTGACTTATGTGCTAGGTTATTAGCGCAAGGGCCCCACATGTGCACACGACTCCCGATCCCGAGTCCCAACGGACTTCAGTATCATTTTTTCTACACGGTCTGACTAATATGTTTCCAAGGATCTTTTCTACACGGTCTGACTAATATGTTTCCAAGGAGCTTGTACAACTACCTAGACGAAGATGGTGACACGGTTTATAGTGTTCTTTCGCAAGAAAGTGAAGACATTGCCATGGAGTTCAAGAGCTACCAATGCAATTGTACCATTCTTGGATCTCCAGTTCCATTGGATGGAATCAGTTACCCGGGCTGACTTGCATTGTTATTCCCTCCATTGAAGACGCTAGAAGCTCACTTGAGAGCTTCTCTTTATGCAACTCGCCAAACACACTTCCGATCTGCCGTACAAAGCGTCATCCAATCATTGATAGCTATGAAGGACAACAAACACAATCCACTGATGATTATAGGCCACTCAATTGTGTTTCCGAGTGACGGGGCTTGTCTTCTTAACTTTGGGATACAAGATGAACATCCATCCTCTACCGATCTCATGAGACGATTCCAAATGCTTAGGGATGCAATTTTGAATACTTGCGTGGAAACGCAATTCAACCATGGAAGAGATTGGCGGCTCAAATCTCTTTGGTTTTGTATGGAGAGGTGCTCTAGTATGCAAAGGCATAGAAGACTTTTGAAGTCACCGTATTTCCCAACGGACTTCGGTATCATTTTTTCTACACGGTCTGACTAATATGTTTCCAAGGATCTTTTCTACACGGTCTGACTAATATGTTTCCAAGAAGCTTGTACAACTACCTAGACGAAGATGGTGACACGGTTTATAGTGTTCTTTCGCAAGAAAGTGAAGACATTTCCATGGAGTTCAAGAGCTACCAATGCAACTGTACCATTCTTGGATCTCCAGTTCCATTGGATGGAATTAGTTACCCGGGATGACTTGCATTGTTATTCCCTCCATTGAAGACGCTAGAAGCTCACTTGAGAGCTTCTCTTTATGCAACTCGCCAAACACACTTCCGATCTGCCGTACAAAGCGTCATCCAATCATTGATAGCTATGGAGGACAACAAACACAATCCACTGATTGATTTCTTTCTTGCTCTGCTGCAACCGCTGCTCTAGACTCCACCTCTCTTCCATCTCTTTTCTCTCCTTATTTTTGTCTTGCTAATAGAAAAAGGTGATCTTGCTAATAGACTCTTCCTTATTTAAATTGTAGATCAGTTCGGAAAATACTGTAACAAAAGAGGGAGTAGGGAGACAGCCGGAAACAGACAATCGTCAGAGCCCGCCCAACACAAACAAAGATCTTCGCTTCTCGACAACTCGAACCCAGGCACACCAACCCCGAAAGAGGTTCTTCTTCTTGGCGGAGTGTAGGCCGTCTTTTCCCGATCTCCTTCTTTATTCTTGATTTCTTCTTTTGTGTTTTATTCTTCTTATCGGAGTGTATTGTAACAAACTAATGAGAGAGACAGCCGGAAACAGACAATCGTCGGAGCCCGCCCAACACAAACAAAGATCTTCGCTTCTCGACAACTCGAACCCGGGCACGCCAGCCCCGAAAGATGTTCTTCTTCTTGCCAGAGTGTAGGCCTTCTTTTCCCGATCTCCTTCTTTATTCTTGTTTTCTTCTTCTGTTGTGTTTTCCCTTTCTGGGCGGGCAGGTTTCCTTTAGAGTTTTTTCTGGTACCATCTGATCTTATTCCACAACTTCCTTTGTAGAAGCCCGGAACAATTTAATCCTTAAATAATAATATAGTGTTATTATTATATTACCTACTATGTGCATTTGCTGAAATCATATACTATTATACAGATGTATTTGGAAACATATTAGTCAGACCATGCAGAAAAGATGATACTGAAGTCCGTTGGGACTCGGGATCGAGAGTCGTGTGCACACGTGGGGCCCTTGCGCTAATAGCCTAGCACATACGCCGAACGGGGTTCCATCCTAAAACCAATTGACAATAGGAGGAGTAACTCACTTATATACTAATACTTCTTTGTTCATATTATCAATGTGGGATATTTGTCTCTTCACATTCTCTCAACACACCCTTGCAAGTGCAACTAGGGTCGTTTTTTGCCTCTAGTTGACACTTGAACAACGAGTCTAGCATCTCATTCTTTTTTTAGCTAGCCCAGGATCGAGAGTCGGACCGTTTAGCTTTTTCGCTCTGATAACATACTGACGTCCGTGGGACTCGGGATCGGGAGTCGTGTGCACACGTGTGCCCTTGCGCTAATAGCCTAGCACGTACATAAGCCGAGCAGGGTTCCATCCTAAAACCAATTGACAATAGGAGGAGTAACCAGTATTGTTAGGATCGAGATTCTAGATCGGATAGGTGGGGGTGTAGTAGAATCGGATCGTAGGATCGTAAGATCCTAATGCATGTTTAATTTTTTTAATAAAATAATTACAAAATATTGTATATCACTTATATGTAAAGTTAAATCAATGTTCAATAGCTATAACCACTTTATTTGTCTATCCATATATGAAAAAGCCACACATGTGTATATAACAACCCAAAAAATTCGAGCAATAAGTCATATTTCTAGATTTTTTATATCCCTAAATAGAGTGTGAATCAATAAATTATTTAAAAAAAAATCAAGAGAAATATATCAATCAACATATTAGTTCAAATTACCTAAAAAATAAATATAAAAAATCAACATATTAATTCATGATGTAGGATCTCGATTCTGATTCCGATCCTGCTACAATCCTATGATCCTGCTGCATACAACTCTATTATGTGCGATCCAGATCGATGGGCCACTTTGGATCATAGAATCGTACGATCTAACGATCCGGATCTAGATTTTAACAACGTACTATGGTAGTAACCCACCAGTTTATATAGTAAGAATTCTTTATCCATATTATCAATGTGGATCTTTGTCTTTCTCCATGAAGAAGTAAGTCCACACAAAGTTCACAGAGACATCAAGGCAAGCAATATACTGCTGGACTGTGACCTTACTCCGAAAATTTCGGATTTCGGACTTGCTAAGCTATTTCCAGACAATGTTACCCATCTCAGCACCCGCGTTGCAGGGACGACAATGTGTATTTTGCCAGGCATGGGAGCACTACAAGTGCAATGAGCTGTTGATGCTCGTAGACGATGACTTAGACGAGTGCTATGATACCGAGCAGGCCTTCAACTTCCTAGAAACAGCCCTTCTCTGCACCCAAGACGTTCCAAAGATCAGGCCGTCAATGTCCATTGTGGTGATTGGTGAAGATACTCACTGGTGAAACCGACATTAGTAATGTAGAGATACAGAAGCCAGGCCTGCTCTCCGATCTCACGCAGCTCAGAATTCGAAATGCGAATCAGGAGAAGAAACCTGTCGACAAATGTCGGGAGCAGTCTGAAAGCGACATTAACGTCTCCTCAAGCTCGGGAAACAATGTATGATTCGGATTTCGGGCTTCAGCTCACAGTTGCCTTCGACTTGTGCTGGTATGACATCTACATCCTATGAAGCAATCAAGAGCGAACCCGAATGTGGATAAGCTTGCTTGTTGATCCCCTCAATTTATGGTTTATGGAATTCTTTTGGTATGTATCTTTTTTGGTTTAGGAGTTCTCTGTGTGTTTATACAACACCATTGTAAATTGGCTAGTTTTTTATTTTTATTTTATTTATTAAAGGCAGGAAAAAATTATGATCATTTTATTTTTATTTATGATCATTTTATTGGGTTGGGTCAGTCATTTCGGATTGATGATCATTTTATTTTTATTTTATTTTTTATTAAAGGCATGAAAGAATTAAAGGCACATGAACTTCATAAATCATAATACTTAAAGACCTTTATTGTATTTCTACTATCACAGAAATACAGAATGCTAAATAGACACTATGTTTTTTTCTCCCTGTTTTATCAAAATCGAAAAGTCATAAGATTGTTTTTTTATTAAGATATTGTAATCATTTAAATTATGTAAATGGTGTATATTGTGATAGAATCTTATGAAATAAAAAATCATTTTTTAAAAATGATTAATGTACTATAAACAAATATAATTTATAATTTATAAATAGTTTGTTCTAATTAACCTATGATATGACCAACTCAAATTTGTAATAGTAAATTTAATCAATATTTACTCATTCTTAAATAGACTCTACATTTATATTAATCAATTATAAAACAATTATATTAATCATCTAAGGGTGTGTTTGGATTCTATTGCATTATATATAATTATAATTATTTTATAGCGTGGTTAAAATAATATAAATTTTAAATGAAATACATTAAAAATTATGCTAATTAATTAATTAAAGTTTATACTATTATGCAATGGTTGGTTATGATTTACACAATTTATAAGGTATTTTATTTAAAATTTATATTATTTTAAATATGTTTTAAATTTACTAACCAAACACGATTTAATTATTTAAATATATTATAATATTATATCCAATTCCCATAATTTTTTTTTTTTGTTTCAACGGTAGGGTGTTAACCCATTGTATTAGTAATAATAGGCAAAGAGTCTAGGCTCCAACCACAGGAGGGATGTCCAAATAGGACTTAAGGAAAACAGGGCAAGAATCAAAAGTAACATAGTAGTTAATCATCTTAAGCGACCAATTTGCTAAAGCATCAGTCACTTTGTTCATTCGTCTACCCGTGTGACAGATCTTGACTTCGCCGGGGTATTCATCGATGAGCCTTCGACACTGATCCAATAGCGCAGGTAAAAGTCCCGGTGTGGCCTACAGTCTCTAGTCTTGAGTGCATCACAGACTCCCTTAAGTGGAGATTCCGAGGTTATCGACTAGTCCAATATATTATAATACTAGTGTATGCCCCGTCCCTTGGACGGGAATATATTAACACAATATTATAAAATTTCACTTATTATCTATAAAAAAATCCTATCATAAATATGAAAATAAATAAATATGAATTACATTATGATAATTAAACTAATAACTGGAAATATAAGATTAAAATTAATCTAGATCTAAATAACTCATTCTCCTAAAAAAATAATATAGATATAAATAAAATAACTATGAAATAATTAATTTTGATATAAATAATTCTTTCCACCAAAAATAATCGATATATAAACCGTCCATATGCCAAATTTATATATAAACTGTCCATTGGAAATTTGGAAAGATTATTTATAATCCAGATGAAGATACACTTATATGGCAATTTGTATATCTGTATATGCCAAATTTATTACTATTATTGTCTTTGATTATATTGATATAATTATTTCCTTATATAATATTTACTCTTGTATAAGATATTCCATCTATTCAATTATATGAATTAATGGTAAAATAAAATAATTATTTTTAATTATATAGATTAGAACTATCTTATTATTTTTATTAGATTTCCTTTTTGACGGGAGAAAGTTTTGCGAGACGCACTCACGCGTCGCCACGTAGGCAGATTCACTCACACGCCGCCACGCAGACTTCAATGCATCGGTTTTAGTATATGTATATAGATAGATAGATTATATCCAATTCCCTTTTTTTTTTTTAATGACGTGGAGATTTCGAGGTTATCGACTAGTCCTCCAAGGGCCGAGCACTAGCCTACAAAGCACTCAAGTCGGGTAAGCCAAGTAGAGCACTAGCCTACAAAACACTCGAGCCGGGTAAGCCAAGTGGCAAGCCGCAAGACAAGCTATGAGTACTCACTCATAGCACAAATTGCTCCTAATGGGATTTGAACTCTTGACCTCATGGTAGTGAGGCACAAAGAAACATTTCACTCTTACCACTAAGACAAGAGGGTCACTGGTTCCAATTCCCAAATTGTTACCCATATCATTAGCTAGCTTTTCATTGATAAGGTAATAATATGATTTCCCACCTACAATTACTTTGTTTCATATATTAACATTTTTTTAATCAAAATTAGGGTCCATGATGCAATTTTTTTAAAAGGACACGTAAGTTTTGGTGGTAAATAAATTTTTATTGATTGTAGTAGTATTTTTTTTATGAAGATTTTATCAGGTTGGTTAAAAATACCCCAAAAAAAATTAAATAAAGATTTTTGAAGTATAACAAATCTTTACATGCCAAGATTTCGGAAAGTGCTAAATTATATTAAACCTAATTGATTTTATCTTTTGTAAGATTTATTCAAATAAGTCATAAAATTTTATCAAAATATATAACTAACAAAATATGATAATATTTTATTATTAATATTATTTATATTATTAGTAAAAATCAAAACAATAGTTTTTTTTGCTCCAATTAATATATATGGTTAATATTTCTATTAAAAATAAATATATATTTTATGATAATATTTCATCGTTCAACTGATAAAAAATTAATTACAGTTATCAATTATGGTCACTAGTACAAATTAGGCCTTTTATCACGGATATTTGGGGGCTAATATCACAGATATTATCTAAGGCACGCCCGGGCTTCCCCTTGGTGGGCTATTAGGGGAGGCAACCTAATATCACAGATCATTAAAGAGGCACGCACGTGATATTAGACTAGGAGATTTTTCATACAACACTCTAATATCACGGATCATTAAAGAGGTACGTCCGGGATATTAGGGTCTTTTATTTCTCATATTACACTCTAATATCACGGATCATTAAAGATGTACAACCAGGATATTAGAGTTTTGTGTAATTTTAATATCAGCCTAATATCACGGTATCCTCTGGGGACGTCCGTGATATTTGGTGTGATCCCTTTTGATATATTGAACATATATTTATATCCGGATTTTAAAATCTTTTTTTTTTGTAATATTACATGTACATAGAGTTTGGCCAAACTTTCCAACACACAAAAAGTTTGTCCACAAAACTAACAGTAACTTCCAGATTAAATCGAAAAATAGTTCATTACAATCTAAATTGTGTCCTTCGGTAAACCAAAGTCTAATCTACTATCAGAAATCATACTTGCTAATGTTCTACAGATTTGGAACGCTCCCAACATACTAAATATCGTTTAAACGTAAAAAATACAATAGCTTCTTCAACTACTTTCTGCTACTCACATCGACCCTTTTGCACTCCAGTTGTTGCAATGTCTGCAAAATGAAGATTGCTCACCAAAGCTAAGTCTGAAACAAGGTAAAACTAAGGATTATTCTCAACTTTCTAGCATTTCGTTAACAGTCAAGATCAAAGATAAAGTATACAACTTTGTATGTGATAAAGTTACACGAGATTATAGATTGATAGGGATAAAAAGAAAATGCATCAGTATTTTTTATTGTAAAGAGACTCACATTTTCTTGGACTTAGGCACGATAGAATTCCATCTTGCTAAGTGTCATACAACACTTTACCACTAAGCTGCAATTAGAAATATTTAAAAGTAAGCAAGGTATATACAGTAATTGATTTGGAATGTAGAGAAGAGAAATATCAATAAATTTCTTACCTCTACAAAAAGAGTAATAAAATAGTCTAAAAACTCTTTTCGTAGTTCATCAATTTCTTGATTGTTGTAAGTAGGCATGTCATTGTACCACTGTGAAATCAAAGAATATTTATGTTTATAAATCTAATATAATAACAATCAAACGTCATTAACATATATAGAGGTCATACTTTGGTCGGGATAAGCAATGATCCTCGAGATATTATCTCCCGCATGACCGTCATCAACAATCAAACGTCATTAACATATCAATTATGGTACGGTAGACATCTTCTTCAACCTTCGACTCAACCCAACTGCCATGGTTGCGACACCTGTGAGTACAAGCCCCTTTCCTCTGCCTTCTTGTCCTTATCTGGCATCAACGATCCCAAAGCAGTGATTTGGTGAGGTGAATGGTGGCGAACGTAGCCGCCAAACTCCAATTCCAATGTGGGAGAACAAGAACACCAAAAAGATTCAAAGTGGACCCATCCAAAAGGTCAATCAAAGTGGACCCTAACCAGGATCAACACTTTCAACTATCACTTATAAATCACTCCGTACCTCCTTATTATATCCGAAGTGAGATGAGGGTGTTACAAATAACGAGATCCTTACCTCACTACCACTGTGATAAAGTGTATTTTTCAAGGGATTCCAGTACTTGCAAAAAGTTTTCCAAACATATGCTCGGTAGTTGTAGGGGTACTGACCATAAACCACTACATATTCATACGTTGGTCCATTGGGGATGGAAAAAATATTAAGTTCTGGAATAATCACTTGATAGGTACATCTCCACTCATAGACCTAATAAATGAAACTACGCTTATTGACCCAAGTGTTGTGGTTTCAGACTTTATAACACCGGGAAAAAAAATTGGGATTATAGAAAATTACTATCCACGTTCCGGAACATACCGCATAATGACACTTTAGATACAATAATATCATCTCCAATACCAAAGAACATCCACAAGGACAGGCATGGGGTAGTTTGATAGAGTATATTTTAGTCATGTTTTAGATATAGATTTGCATATTAATTTAGAGCATTTTTACATATTTGATAGCTTAATTTGTATTATTTGGTTTTCGGAGTCTACACTAGTGTTTTTATTTATTTCAGGTAATTTCGGTTAGATCATATGGATTTGGATTTGAAGGCTCGTTGTTTACGAGATCATAGTACAAATTGGAAGCCAATTTGGTGGGCCGGCTACATAGCCTACATATATGTCGTGCTTATGAATTGCGTATTACGGAGGGAATGAGGCATGGCTCGGTCAACAAGTGCTGCTAATTAGTTATTTACCGTATATCTAGATAGATAGATAGATAGCTTGCACTGCCATCCTTGTAAAAGCTAGGGGTTATGCCATTTTGTTGTAGATCAGATTGATAGGGTGATTGAGAATGAAGAAGGAAAAATGAAGACGACCCTCTTTGGAATACAAATATGTATGAAGGATGTCATATGCAAATTAGATGCCATTAGAGCTCTTATTTTGGTAAAGGCCATGGCAATTAGACGGTTGATGCTTCATCCGGTCGATAGAGTTGATTGGAGGTGGTACGAGAAAGAGATTGGAATGACAAACACCTACCGTCTGATTTGGAATAAAGTCGAGGAAGCTTTAGAAGAACTTGGAGGTGCAAACCGCTTATGGATGGGTATATTCCCAGGTCCATAAGTTGTTCATCTAGGATAATAGGTATTTAGGGGGTCATTTGCTTGCTTATTCTGTCCACTGTTATCAGCCTCTCATTTTGTTTTAAAGAGACAAATATTTCAGACCTTGTTTAGGAAGATGTATTACATGTTTCATGTGAGCGGTTGCTGATTTATCAACCTTGTCGACGTCGTGGAAATGTGATCGATGTTTGTTGATTCTGTTTAGAGTCCAAGTTTATAAAAATAATTTTCTCCTCAAGATTATACTTTCAACTATCACTTATAAATCGCTCCGTACCTCCTTATTATATCCGAAGTGAGATGAGGGTGTTACAAATAACGAGATCCTTACCTCACTACCACTGTGATAAAGTGTATTTTTCAAGGGATTCCACTACTTGCAAAAAGTTTTCCATATATATGCTCGGTAGTTGTAGAGGTACCGAGAGATACCCGCGAGTCCATAGATGATGCCATCATCCTTTTTTTTTTTTTTTTTAATAAAAACATTAGGTCTTGTATATATATAGGGCAAATCTGTATTGCAAATAACAAGAGAGAGAAATTACATTTTCAAGATTTTCCTTCCCTCCGGTCTCCATTCTCTATTCATTATCTCCTACCTATCGAGTTATCATTACGGACCAACACTTTTAACTATCACGTATAAATCACTCCGTACCTCCTTATTATATTCGATATCGAACGAGTTACAAATAACGAGATCCCTACCTCACTACCACCGTGATAATTAAAGTGTATTTTTCAAGGGCTTACAATGCTTGCAAAAAGTTTTTCATACATCGGCTCGGTAGTTATAGTGGTACTGAGAGATCCTTATGAGTCCATAGATGCCAACATTATTTTCTTTTTTTTTTTATATAAAAACATTGGGTCGGGTCAAAGTTGCATCTTACTTGGAAGGATGAAGCTTGTACAACTACCTAGACGAAGATGGCGACACGATTTATAGCGCTCTTTCGCAAGTAGGTGAAGACACTACTATGGAGTTCAAGAGCTATCAAAACAATTGTACCATTCTTGGATCTCCAGTTCCATTGGAAGGAATTAGTTATCCGGGCGGACTTGCATTGTTGTTCATGCCCTTGAAGACTCTAGAAGCTTACTTGAGAGCTTCTCCTTATGCAACTCGCCAAACACACTTCCGATCTGCTGTACAAAGCATCATACAATCATTGATAGCTATGGATAATTACAAGCCAATCAATTATGTTTTTGAGTGATGGGTTAGCTCGTCTTCTTAACTTTGGGATACAAGATGAAAATCCATCCTTTACCGATCTCATTAGACGCTTCCAAATGTTGAGCGGTGTTCTAGTCTGCAAAGGCGTAGAAGACTTTTGAAGTCGTCGTATTTCCTTTCCGAGCTCGACCTTTTGAATTTCATTACCAAGACCCATTTAGCCTCAAAGTCACGTGAGGGTTACAAGATAGCTTTGCCATCCTATAACCCGGGAGATTGGAAATCGAGATATTCCAGAAGTGCATATACAAAGAAATGAGAGATGTGTATTAGGGAGAAGGAAGACATCCAGGCTACGAAAATGCCTCCCCCAATGCTTATCAATTGCTAAGATTTCTAAGAAATCGTGTGCAACATATCGATGAAAAATAGAAGATGGACGTAGAGGGGCACAAACAAGGGTAGTTCCCCTCTTATATTAGACCCGGAAAATTTATTGTATACTACTGAGTGCTTTAACAAGAACTTTCTATTTGAGGTTTTCCGTTATAGCTATAAAATTAAGGAGGTGACCATTCCATATTTTGATGTATAAAGAAACCTTTGGGTTAATTCATCATTTCATCTTGTTTATTAGAAGGTGCTCTTTTTTATTGACACGAAAAAGCTAAAAATCAAGGAAGGATAAACGTAGATATTCTAACAAACCTAGACTGATCAAGTAAAAGACTGAATTTGCAATGTTGAGGCCTCATTTTTTAAATGTTTCGGTCGTTCTCAGTTTTGAATTTTTTTACAAAATTAGAAATAAATTTATGAAACAACCTTTTCTTGAGTTTTTAATTTTAATTGAAGTTCACAACTTTGAATACTTTTCTTTCTTTTTTTTTTTGATCTGAAAGCCGGGCGAGCCCGGTGTTTATTGAATGCACTTAATAAGAGTTAAGGGATACAGACTCCATGAAAGGAGTAAAAGCAACAGGAGGTGACAAATATTCAGCATAGTTGTTGTCCAGCGTAATTGCCCAATTTGCGAGTGCATCGGCGCCCTTGTTGGCCTGGCGGTTGATCGAAGAGATCAAAACTTCCCAGGAGTTCAAGTGCAGCAGTTTGCGGCACTCCTCGATCAGGTGTACATCCGGATGGATTATCGCCTCCCTTGACATCAGCAAACCACATAAGGTCGTTGAATCAGACTCCAAAATCATGCGAGGGAGTCCCAATCGCGTGCCCAATCTCAGGCCATACAGTGCCGCCCAGAGCTCTGCTCTTAAAGCAGGGGCGTGACCACATTTGAAAGTGAATGCCAAGAGGAAGGTACCAGTGCTCGAGATGATGGCTCCACCCCCGCCAGCTGCACCTGGATTCCCTTTCGACGCCCCGTCTATATTCAGTTTTGCCCATCCATCAGGTGGTGCTGCCCAGTTACCCGAAGATTGGTGATGCGGGATTGGTGGTCCGGTGGGGAGGTTGACGCCCCGGTGCATCTGAGCATACGTCAAGGAGAACTCTTTCGCCCTTCGTGCAAGTCCCTCATGATCCTCCTTACCTTCGAAAGCTAGCAAATTTCTGGCTTTCCAGGTAAGCCAAAGCATATTTGCAAAGATAGTTGCCCATCCGGGTGATTCTCCGATGTTAGCGAAGATCCAGGCTTTGATTGAGTCTTGAGCAAAGAAGCTTTGAATCCCATACTCAGCCGTCAGCTTCTCCCATTCGCGTCGAATGTGAGCGCAGTCCCGCAGCAGATGCAAACCGGGTTCAGACATATTGCATCGAGGACAGGCGTCGAAATCTGTTAAGTGTCGACATAGCTTGGTTCCATTCGATAAGAAGGCATCGTGGGCTGCCAAGTAAGAGAAAGTCCTCACCCGTTGCTGCACAGACAATCCCCATAGCTTCCTCCAAGCCGTGTTCGTGGGGGGTTGGGAGGTTGTTCGATTGAGCTGTCGAATAGCCGAGCTAGTGGAGAAGATGCCCGATGGAGTCAGGCCCCAGTAAAGTCTGTCCCTGGCCGTAGGATCTCTGGTAATGAAGATCGACTGGAGCATCAATCGTGTATCAGTGGGGAGGTATTGAGCTAATATCTCCCAGTTCCAGGAGTTTTCACGCCACATTTCAGCCACCGTGGAGCCTATCAACTCCTCCGGCACCGGATGCGTGGCTTGTTCGATCAGTGACCGGTCCTGAAGCCAAGGATGCAGCCAGAACAAAGTGGTGGTGCCATTTCCAATCGCCGATCTCAAGTGGGGTGTAAGCAACTCAGCGCCATGGGTGATACTCCGCCAAGTCCTTGACGCCCCGGCCTGTTTGGCGAACATATCCACATCCAACCGCCCCTTACAGTATTTACCTCTCACAATCCGACTCCAAAGGGCCGATGGAGATTGGATGAGTCTCCAAGTAAGACGGGCCAAAGTTGCTTGGTTTGTAGCTCTCATGGGACGGATGCCAAGTCCGCCCTCTGTCGATGGTTTGGTGATCGTATCCCAGCTCAGGAGGTGAATCTTCCTCTCCTCCGGACTTGAACCCCAAATGAAGCTCCGCACCTTCTTATCGATCTCGTCGCAGACGGTTCTAGGGACAAACTGGGATTGCATCGTATAGAGAGGCAAGCTTGTAAGAACGGATTTCGCAAGAGTCACCCGACCGGCTAGAGAGAGTGTCTTGGCCTTCCAGCCTTGGAGCCTTGAGGATACCATTTCCAGCAAGTAGTTGTATTGTTCACATGTCAACCGACCACTCTTGGTAGGAACTCCCAAGTAGTTACCAAAGTCGCTCGACATCGGAATGGCAAGAGCCCCACAGACTTGTTGCGTTGTCACCGCCGGTACATTCCTGGAGAAAAGAATAGAACTTTTGGCATTGTTCACCTTCTCCCCGGAAGCCCCACAGAACTTGTCTAGACATTCTCGAATCACTTGAGCTTGCTCAACCGACGCCTCTGCCATCAATACCAGATCATCAGCAAAGAAAATGTGGGACAAGGCCACATCCCCCACCTTGATTGGTTTCCAAATTCCTCTGCGCACAGCCTCTTCTATGGTATGGGAAAGGCGTTCCATACATAGGACAAAAAGGTACGGAGATAGCGGATCGCCCTGTCGGATGCCCCTGGACGGGTTGAACCCCTCTGTACGGCCGCCATTGAACAGGAGCTCTATTTTGCCAAGCGTTTGACATTTCATAATCACCTCCTCGAGACCCTCCGGGATGCCACACATATGGAGAGTTTCTTGGAGGAAATCCCAACGGATCCTATCGTAAGCCTTCTCGAGGTCTATTTTAATCATCATCCACCTCCTTCTTCGCCTTTCTGACATAGAGTGCAGAGCTTCCTGAATGATTACCACATTATCAACAATCTGGCGCCCTGGGATAAAGCTTGCTTGAGTGGGTGCTACGAGGTCGCTGAGGACAGGTTTGATCCGATTGACAATCGCCTTCGTCGCGATTTTGAAGAGCACATTCAGGAGCGCAATAGGCCTAAATTGCGCTGGTCTGATCGGAGTCTGTACCTTGGGAATGAGGACCATCAAAGCGTCTGATATACCATTCGGAAACTGACCATTGTTAAGCATGCTGAGTACTGTGTTGGAGACTTGATCCCCCACCGTCTCCCAATTCCGTTGATAGAAGATGGCTGGAAATCCGTCGGGTCCCGGTGCCTTATAGGGGCCCATCTGCTTCACCGAGTCCCAAACATCCATCCGGACGAAGGGCAGTGCCAATAGCTGTCGTTGATCGCTACTCAAAGGCGGGAAAGAGATGGCTTGGGGTTGATGGCCGTCTTGCGTCGGCACGGGCTCCGCGGAGTAGAGCTTACTGAAGAAATTCTTCACCAAAGTTTGCAGAGCAACGGATTCCGTTACCCAACTGTCACTTTCATCAAACAGGGTTGTTATCTTGTTTACCTTCCGTCGCTTCAGGGTAGACAGATGGTAAAACCTGGTGTTTCGATCCCCCTCGAGGAGGAAGTTGGCTCGAGATTTCTGAAACCAGAGCGCTTGCTCTTGAGCCAGAACCTCTTGTAGCTCTTTCGTGACTTCCGACTCCAAATTAAGGTAATAATAAGTCACCCTTTGGCTGAGCTTGAGCTGAACTCTTTCTAGTCGATGCAAAAGGCTGCATTTCCTCTTGAATATGTTGCGAAAAACATCACGGTTCCACACCTTGAGGTCAGCTGTTAGGCAGTTCAGCGCGTCCACAGTGCCCAGTTCCTTCACCCAGTGTGAGTGCATAAAATTCTGAAATTCCCCGTGAAGCATCCAGGCAGCCTGGAAACGAAAAGGGGCGTCGGTTCTAGATGAGGGTGTTGGACCTTCCATCCGGATCAGGAGTGGAACGTGATCCGAGTGGGGTGCTGTTAGGTGGTGCACGCTAGCGTTCGGGAAGGTAGCCAACCAATCGGGCGAGCAAAGTGCACGATCTAACTTGGCCGCCTTCCTAGTACTTGGCGTCCTCCCATAATTCCAAGTGAAAGGTATTCCGTCAAAGCCCAGGTCGATCAATTGCAGCTCCTCGACTTGCTGTTTGAAACGGTAGGATTCTCGGTTAGATCCCACTGATGACTCCATCCGCTCGTGAGGTCCCAACGTGGCATTGAAATCACCAGCTATCAACCACGGCTTGTTATTGCTTTCGGCAAATTCTTTCAGTTGATTCCAAAGGTCTAGCCGTCTAGTCGCGGCGGGGGAAGCGTAGATCGCTGAGAGGATCCATGGTTCCTCGCCGACCCGTTCCACTTCTACTGTTATGTGCTGCTCTCGGAGCAAAATAAAGTTGACAGTAACTTCCGAGGTCCTCCAAAGGAGCCAGATTCCTCCAGCAAAGCCCTGTGCCTCAACCCTTCTAACTCCGTCGAAGCCAATTTTATTGCAGACGTCGTCTGCAGCAGGTCCGCTGATGCGAGGCTCAACTAGGGCAATTACCCGCGGGTCGAAGGTACGGATGAGCTCTTTGAGTGCGTTAAGGAAGCCATTGCTCGCCGCTCCCCTAACGTTCCACACTAAAAGGTTGAGTTTATTCATGGAAGAAACAAAAGAGTTGATGCTCCGTCGAATCTCATTGAAATCCGCTTCATTATTCTCCAAGTACGCTTCAACCGCCTCTGCGAAGAGATCAAGCGCCTTGTTCATGGGTGCCGGAATTGACACCCTGCATAACATTGGCCTGGTTTCGGTTATCATTGGATAGAAATCGCAGATCATCTTGTTTGCCACACGCGGAACGTTGGTCAGAAACGGGCCCGTCCGGTGGTCTGACATGAGAAAGCTCGCCGAATTGTCGGTGTGGATGACTTGGACTCTCGGCACCGGCTCCATTGCTGAGAGTTGTTTGAGGGGATGGGTTGACAGGGGTATCTGTCTTGGGAGAAGTGGAGGAGGTCGTAGATTGTATGTTAGGGTTGGCGTTTTCTGTGGCGTCGATTGTGGTTGTGTTGGCTTTAGGATTTGCCTTGTGGGAAGTCGATGTTTTGGTCTTTAGTGGGTCATGGGTTTGGGTCGTGTGGGGCGCAGTTTGGGTCATGGGCTTGGATGGGTGGGTCATCTTACTTTCCGATTGGTTGACCTTATCCTTCTTAGATTTGGCAGATGATTTATTATTAAGAATTGATTCCTCCTGATTTGCCAAATCTCCTATAACTTCCGAATCCTTGGACTGGGCCCCATCCGTTGGGATCAACACCGACTTTCCCTTGGGATTTCCCTCATAAGGTGGCGATAATTCCTCTGAGTTAAGAATTTCAAATCGGGAGGCCGTTGCGACATTGACGGTATGTTTGTCACACGTGCCCTCCTCCGTTGAGCATCCCGGCGGCGTATCCTTTAGTCTGGTATCCGACGCCCCACGGACGGTTTGCCTACCTGCGTTATCGGACCTGGCTGAACCTCCCTTTGCTGGCTGATTTCGTTTCCTCGGCGCCGATTTAACTTGCATCCACCCACCATGTGAGTTGTCGTCTATCTGGCTAGCGATCGATCCACTCTCTGTTTGCTCCACTGCAGCTTCTGGAGTCTTACTGGTTTCCTTCCCACATACTTCCATGTTGTGCCCGACTTTCCCACATTTGAAACACAGCATTCGGAGTCCTTCGTACTGGATTGGCCAGGTTTTCCCATCCATTCTGAATTTTGATAATAATGGCTTGGTGAGGTCGATCTCCACGCTAAGTCTCGCAAACTTTCCCCTATCAGCCGACGCCGTGGTGTTATCGATGCGCAGAACTCTCCCGATCTTGCTTCCCACTCTGTTTAGGAATCTCGGGTCAAAATATTCGATATGGAGACAAGGGATACGGACCCAGACCGTGAGCGTGGTGATCTTCTCAGCATCAGCGTTGAATTTTGGGACCCATTTGCGAATTGCCAGATAATTGTCTCCAATCAACCAAGGGCCCTCCATTACCACATGATTGTAGTCTGCTTGATTTGCAAACCTTGCAATATAGTACTCATTGCCTAAGTCTACCAACGAGAATGGTGCGCTGAGCCCCCATTTCTGTGAAAGACGTCGGTGGAGTTGCATATATCCCGGACCCTTATCGAAAAGCTTGATGATGAGTGTGTTGCGCCAAGGTTTCCGGAGGGCTAGTTTCTCTGCCTTGTTCAAGACGATCGTCGGGCAGTTGGGATCGTCTTCCTCCGGCAGGAGGTCATCATCCGTGTTGTAGTCTGGCCCCTCTTCCGATGCCTGGTCCATTGGGTTCGTGTGTGATATCATGAATTGCGACCCCTCCCCGCTAACCAGGGCCGATTTGTAGTTCGGAGGGGCGGCGGAGACCTTCTCCTTTTCATTGGTCTTAGCATTTAAGGCCGGGAACTCAGTGTCATTGGTGGCAGCAGCTTGATTCGGGAGGGAACCAAACACAGTTTGTTCGACTGGGGTCACGGAGGGATCACCGACTTTGGTCTCTGGCGGTGGCTTGGGTGGATCCGGGGGATCTCCGGCAGCAGCACGCGCATGGCGTTGGGGGCTACGGGAACGCTCTCTTTCCATTCTCTCTGAACATTTTGAATACTTTTCTGATTACAATTAAAGAGAATAATTTTAAAATAGGTATTTGGATAAGGGCAGCTTGAAACTAAAAACTTAAAAAGTGAAAATTCACACACTAACAACAAGCCTCAAGCCATAATTGATTCACATTAAACCACTAATAGGAATTCCAAGGTGCATAACAAACCAACAAATTGCAAACGCAATTATTGCACGTATAATACAAGATCCCATAAAAGATCCATGCCTTAAGTTCAACATTAAAATTGCAGGAATGTTGCAATGCGCATTCACATCAAATTTCACAAGGATGATCCTTTTTACTAAATTTTAAGTAAACAACTCAAACATTGAGAAGAAATACAAGAGTTTGATTCTTACGATCCTTAAATAGGTTCTCTGATTAAAAAATTTCCCTTCAAAACTTTAAGCCAATCATATTTTAACACTATTCAATATATTCCATATATTTATCATTATCATTATATTTATTTCTTTAATTGATTCTTTTTGTGTATTATTAGAAGAGATTACAAATTCCGACAGACATCTGTTATAAAAAACTTGGCAAACAAAGTCCGTTGAAAGCGGAAACGCTTGCTCTTAAACTGGGAATCCAAAAGGCCCTACAACTTCGTATCAATAAACTCCACATTGAAGGTGACTTCATGATAATCATAAACCACCTAAATAAACATCTACCTGTCCTTGAGAAATCGAACTGATTTTATCAGATGTTAAATTTCTACTATCGATTTTGAAAGAAGTTTCCTTCTTTCATGTTCCCCGATTAGGCAATAGAGTGGCTGATAAGGTTGCACACATTTGCCACTCTGCATGGGGTGTCGATATTAACAACAATTCTGGTCTTCTAGACCCCATCCGTAAGAATGTCATCGGGTAGAGCTCGTTCGCCCGAATTCTTTCCTAATAAAAAAAAAAAAGAGATTACCAATAATATTTGTATTTAATATAAAGAATTTAACGGGTTTATCAACCCCTTAACATAATTCCAAAATAAAATCTTCACTAAAGTAAAATAAGTAACTTAACCCAGCCGCTTAAAAAAATATTACGGAGAATGTAATTTTTTTACATATTAAAAAGCCTCAATTGTACAACCAAGCAAGTATAAAAGTAGTATTGGGTAGAAACCTTAATATTACGGAATGGGGAATACCAAAAAAAAGTACAATTTTTTAAAAAAACCTTAATATTTTATCTATGTTAGACTAACTCCAATGGTTAAGTGTGCAAATGTACATGACTTTGAAGTTGCTGATGGAAAACCCTCCCAAAGATACCCAAAATAAAAAACCTAGTCGCCGCCGCCGTCGCCGTCGCATCACTCAATCTCAGCCTAATCTGCTCATCAGATTGAAGCTCCATCTCAAGCAAAATCACTCCCAAATCTCAAACTCTAGAGGAGGGAAATAAAATCTTAGATTCATTCAAAACAAATCAAGAAAAGAAGTCAGGAAAAGAGGGAAAAAATGGAAAAGGAGATGGAAACCCGAGGACCGGTGCTCCTCCTTCCTCGTGTATCTCCTGAGCGGATTTTGCGGCGGACGACATACGCTTGACGGCGCCCGTGCTGGTTCCTGGCAGCCTGGTTCTTAGGGCAAAGATCCCTGGCGATTCTCTTATCCACACTCCCTGGCGGTTCCTGGCGCCTGTGCTGGATGGCCTTCCGGCCGCCTCTGCCGACTGCCTTCCTCTGGTGGTCGGGAGAGAAACACAAGCAGTCAATTACCATCTCAGGCTCCTTTCAACCTTTCTCAAAAGTTGCAAATCTGCAATTATAAACCCAAATCTTCAAAACCAAAATTTCAGCACAAACCCTTTAACTCAAACTTTCATTATGTTAAAACCTCTGGAATCAAAATCTCCTATTTTCAGGCTCGAATCCTAGCATGCAAGTGGAACACTCATTGCATCACCAGGAAGTTA
Source organism: Persicaria maculosa (assembly GCA_963922045.1). NCBI lineage: Eukaryota > Viridiplantae > Streptophyta > Magnoliopsida > Caryophyllales > Polygonaceae > Persicaria > Persicaria maculosa. The sequence continues at coordinate 9,532,942 of OY998256.1, read as the reverse complement.
GCTTTGTCTGTGCTTGTTGATGACAAAGATCAGCTCCTAGCAAGCAACCGGAGCCTTCGGTGCAGCATGCCAAATTCAGGCTTTCTTTGGCAAGTATTGATGGAGGCTCTTGCTTATGCTGGCCGGCCTTTCAAAAAGGAGACAAAGTCGCAATCCCATTACAAATATGAAGGATCTCATGGCTTCCGGATAGATAAGTCTACTTATAACCTCCCCATCTCTCTACAGTTACACTTTTATCCTCTTAAACATACTGTTAGTTTATGCATGTTTGCCTAGAACTTTAGAAACTGGCATAGGTTTGTTTTCAAGACCTGCATGTCTGATATGCTTGACAGTATGAAATCTAGTAGTTTACTGGGTTCTCAAAAACCAACTTCTCCCTCAAACAACTTCACCCTGCAAAAACCTAACCACACTGCTATATTTAAATATCTAGGGAGGAATCTTATTCTAGATTACACCTACACCGTCCCTTGTCACCATGATGTCCAAGATTCTTCTACTTTGTTGAGAGGGTTTTCCATCAGAGCTCCAAATTTTTCTACTGGAAGACATTACTACCTGGATCTCTATGTGGATATAACCTCTGCTTATATAGCCTCTATTTATGCTCACATATGTTACAACTACTCTTTCCTGTACTGCCACCTAGTCTTTCTTGGCAGGGAAGATGCTACACTAACTCATTGCAGGGTTTTAGTAGAAAGCACGTATAAGAGCCAAGATGCAACTCAAGGTATGTCAACATTTAACACTCTCATAAAAAAACTTAAGCCAATCCCCACTGATGTCCTTGATTACCCAGTGGTGGTAAGCTGCCCCAACCCTTCATCCAAACCTTTACAAAACAAATCTTTTGCAAAACATGGTTCCACAAAACTCAAATACACAGTGAGATCAAGAGAAATACAGCAAGAGCAGCTGTCACCTTGCCTGGAACAGCTACCACACAAATCTGATGAAGGAAGAAACTCAACCATAGCCAATGAAGAAAACAAGAAAGCAGAAGCTGGGAAGAAGACTTCTAGTTTGATTCCTACAAGGCAGAGACTTGATCACTGTAAACATTCAAAGTATGGTCAGTACATTGTAAACTCTAAATCCTATGAAAGAAAGAAAATTCAAATTTATTACTATGTCAAGTTATTATATGATTAATATCGCATATTGGAATGTAATAGGCACTAGGAGGCCACTTCTGTGGCAAGAAATCAATCACTTTCGCTTTACTCATAACCTTGACATGCTTGTTCTCTCAGAAACAAAAACGGAGACAGCCCCTCTAGAAACTCAAGTGAGAAGCACTGGATTTCATAAAGTTCTGTGCATCAAATCAAATGGAAAGAAGGGTGGTATCTGGCTACTCCAAAAATCAAACATTGAGAAGGTAAGTGAAATCCTAGAAGAAAATAAGAGATTTATTTTGATAAAGATTAACATAGAGAACCATGATCTAATGCTTGTATTTGTATATGCCCCGTCTATAGAAAATGAAAAAGATCAGTTTTGGCATCAACTATACTATTCTGTCAGCAAGTATAACCTTCCGATTCTCATTATAGGGGATCTAAATGATATAGAAAATGACACAGAAAAGATAGGGGGTGTCCCTCCCAACATCAACAGATATAGACGATTAAGAAATGTTAAAGATGAGCTAGGACTTCACACTCTACCTTACAGTGGTTCACCATTCACTTGGAGGAAAAGCAGATCCGCGCAAAATAATACTTATGAACGACTGGATAGAATTCTGGCTCATCAACAGATTCTAGGTTGGTTTCCTAATCTTTGCACAAAACATCATCCTTTCTCTAAATCTGATCATATTCCAATTTCCTTAGCAATAGGTTCCCAAAATAAAAAGAAGGGCTCTCCGTTCAGATTTGAAATGGCATGGTCCTCTAACAAAGTAGTTAAATCTTTGGTCAAGAAAATCTGGAGCTACAAAATGAAAGGATCTAATGGCTATACTTTCATGCAGAAACAGAAACTCTTAAAAAGAAAATTCAAGTTATGGTGCAAATCTAACCCAAACAACATCACTAGACAACTCACTAAAGTAGACCTACAGATTCAAACTATTCAAGATCAACTACCTTGGGGTAAGATCTCAATCAAAGATGAACTCAGGTTAGCTAGGCTTGAGCACAAGAAGCATAGATTACTAGAGTTTAATTTTAAATTTTGGAAGCAACGAGCGAAGACCAAACACTTCCAGCTAGGAGATAGGAACACCAAGTATTTCCAAGTCACAGCCAAAATCAAGAATTTTAGAAAGGCCACCAGATCCTTCACTACGAAACAAAATGTTATTCTAACAGATCAAAACCTCATCTCTGATCACATCACAAAAGAGATGTCTGAGAGATTCATTGGCAATAACCAAAAACATATTAGCCAAAATGAAGTTTGGAATATTCAGCATCAAATATCTCAATCAGAAAATAATAGTCTTATAGCCCAGCCGACGAATGCTGAGATAAAACATACCCTCTTTAGTATGGCTGAAAACAAAACGCCAGGACCAGATGGATACCCCCTGAATTCTATAAACAATATTGGAATATTATTGGTCCCTCCTGTTGTAAGGCTATCAAATCTTTCTTCCATTCTGGTCAATTACTAACTGAAATAAATCAAACCTTTATAGCTCTTATCCCGAAGACTGACAACCCAACAACAATTAACCATTATAGACCAATTAGTCTTTGTAACACTATTTACAAAATAATATCGAAAATCATAGCAAATAGATTAAAACCAATCCTCCCCAAACTTATCAACCCTTTTGAAGGAGCTTTTGTAGAAGGAAGATCAATCCAGGACAACACCTTGATAGCTCATGAAATATTTCATACTTTCCACAAACAAAAGGGTAAGAAAGGTTGGATGGCTCTAAAACTAGATATGGAAAAAGCCTATGATAAAATTAATTGGAGTTACATCAAGGCAGTACTAGAAAAATTCGGTTTTCACCCTACTTGGATAAATTGGGTTATGAAGTGTATTACTACCACTTCCTTCTCTGTTCTTGTTAACAACACTCCGGGAACCCAATTTAAACCTAACAGAGGCATCAGATAAGGAGACCCTCTCGCCCCATATATTTTTGTATTTGTAATGGAAGGACTATCCAGAGAACTACATAAAGAAGCTCTTCTAGAGGATGCATTGATTGGCATAAGTTTAAAAAAGAATGGTACCCCTATTCCTTTTTTAACTTTTGCTGATGACACAATCATTTTCTCAAGAGCGGCTCATACCAGTTTAAACACAATTCAAAACATAATATACAACTTTTCAAATCTCTCGGGTCTCACGATTAACTACAACAAAAGCTCGCTTCAATGCTCGAAAAATGTGAACCCCAACTTGGTTAAAGATTTATCCACTCATATGGGTATTCCTATATCCAAAACCCTTGAAAAATACTTAGGAATACCTCTTGTCAACGGCCGAGTTAAGAATTGTGTCTTTGATGATGTTGTAGATAACCTAAGAAAACAACTAGCCAAATGGAAAGCATCAAATCTGTCTCAAGCTGGGAGAGTGGTGCTCATCCAATCAAATCTGAGCTCTAAAACTAACTACCTTATGCAAAACTTCCTGCTACCAAAAGGTATTTTAAATAAGATTGATCAAGTTAATAGAAATTTCTTCTGGAATAAATCCCAACTAGATAGGTACACCCCTCTCATAAGTTGGGATCAAATTTGTAAACGTAAATCTCAAGGAGGTCTAGGAATCAGGAAAGCGGAAGACCTCAACATTTGTCTACAAATGAAGCTTCTCTGGAAAATTTACAATAATGAAGATAGTACCTGGGTCAAACTTATTAAAGAAAAATATCTCCATCAAGACAATATAAGAACTTTCACGAGCAAGGATACCTCATGGCAATTTGGTAGACTCCTCTCGCTCAGGCAAAAATTTGAAAGTGGGCTTCATTGGCTTGTGGGTGATGGTTCAAGTATCCAAGTGTGGCATGATCCATGGATCCCTTCTGTCAATGTAAAATCCTATATGGGTTCTCATGACCCTACTATGAAAGTCAATGACCTTATCATGGATGGTAAGGCTTGGGACCAAAATCTCCTTAACCAAATGTTCCCCCGCGAGGTTATTCAAACTATTCTCGCTATCAAAATTCCCTCTTGCCAGACCCGGGATAAGATGATTTGGAAGGCAGACCCACAAGGATTCTTCACAACTAAATCAGCTAGAAACGTTATAGCTCCGCCTACGCACAACTAGGATCTACACTCTTGGATTTGGAGACTAAAGTTGCCGCCGCGGATTAAGAATTTACTCTGGAAGATCAAAATAGATGGCCTCCCGATAGCTGCCAGACTAAACAGGTATGTAAATAGAGTTCCCATTCAATGCTCCCTTTGTAATCAAGCAGATGAAGATGCAACTCACCTATTCACAAGATGCACCTTTGCCCGAGAAGTTATAGCTCAATACGAACAACAAACAGGTACCTACTTTCATGGTATTAATAGCTCAGGTCTAATCCATGAAAACCTAGATTATATTGGCAAAGATAATAATAAGTTTGAAGAACTTGTATGGATTTGGCAGATTATTTGGGAAATTAGAAATGAACTGATTTTCAGGCAAAAGAAACCAAATGGTGTCACTCAAGTTGTCCAAAAAATCAGACGATCTCTTCTCGACTGGTCTTTTGAAGATGACAAGGTCGGTGAAGACAAAAAGAACAAGAAAAGAAGGGCTACTGCTAAGTGGAGCAGACCACCTAGAACTATCTACAAACTTAATGTAGATGGTTTTGTTAACCTATCTGGCAAGTGCCAGATTGGAGGAATCATCAGGGATTACGAAGGTCAGATTGTTGATATGTTTCACCATGAAATCATGGAAGGTTCGATCATTCAGACGGAGGCCTCAGCTGTACTTACAGGAATGAAACGAGCAAAAGAAAAGGGTATTGGGAAGATCATCATCGAAAGCGATAACCAAATTCTGGTTAGATCTGTTAACAAACAGCAACCGCCAAGATGGGAAGTTATGCGTCAGATAGAAGAAATCATCATGTTGAAATCAGACTTTGATCGGGCAGAAATTCGTCATATCTATCGAGAATCAAATATGGCAGCTGATTATATAGCTAGGAAAGGAATTATCTGTAATTTGCAGTCTATTCCCTACCATAGGGATTTTTGTAAAATCATCCTTCAGGATGATCCAGGAGCTAGGTTACTGTATAGGTAACAGCTCTGAATGTTTGCCTACTGTAAAAAAAAAAAAAAGTGTGCAAATGTACATATTTGCACAAGGTGTTCAAAAATGCATATCACTTTTTGATGTTTTACTCCATTGGTTAAATGTGCATTTTATACACACCTATCTCTAAGTAAATATGATTAAATTAAAAAGGAAAAGAAAAAACTTAAAAACAACCAATAGAAATGACTTTACTTTATTAAAAAGTGATAAAAAGTTTTTGCACATGGGGGAGGTGATGTGCTTATATTTGAGCACTTGGTGTGCAAATGTGCACATTTTAAACACTCAAAAGTAACCATTGGAACACAATTTGCATCAAAATGTGCATATTTAAGCATTTGCACCATACCATTGGAGTTAGTCTTACTAAGATAATTGTGTGGAAATTACATTGTTCGATTAAATTAGAAACAATATTCGTATTAAAAAAATGATTATTTAGTTAAACTTAATATATATTATTCGATTAAATTTGAGAGATTATTCGGTTAGATTATAGAGATTATTCGTATGTAAGAGGGTGATTATTTACATATTTATTGATTTTAAATATTAAAATAATAATCAATAAACTTGTGCATTATTCGGTAAAATCACAAAGAGTATTTATAGGTACGAGGAAGTTTGAAACAATTATATATACAAAAATTATGCATTATTTGATGAATGCTTTTTAAGAAAATTATGCATTATTCGGTAAATCGAAAATCATTATTCGTAGATAAAAATGCATTTTTTAAGAGGAAATAATAGCAAGCTACGAACAACTTACAGGCAAACATTTAATGTTACCATGAGATACACATATAACTGTACAAGACTTAATCCATTCTAAACCAAACAAGGAGAATTTTGAACATCTGTGTCATATTTGGCACAAAATATGGGAAACAAGAAACAATTTGATATTCAAGAACAAAACCATGGAGGCTCCCTTCCAAATCGCCTATACAGCATTTATTCAGTTCAGGGAGTGGCAGCTTGCCACGACTCATGAAAATAAAAATAATAGTAACCCAAGAACTAACAAAAGGAAGGTTGGATGGAAAAAACCGCCATGGGCCACCTACAAAATTAATGTAGATGGTTCGACCAAACCCATTGGCTTTTGCCAAGTGGGAGGGATTCTAAGGGATTGTGAAGGTCGTGTTTTGGACATGTTTCAGCAACGGATTGCTAGCGGGTCAGCAATTCAAACGGAAGCTGTTGCTTTCTGTGCAGGGGTCGACTTAGCCCGAGCAAAAGGATTACGACGAGTTATAATTGAAGGAGACTGCTTAGAAGTCATCAGAAATATTAAGGACAGCTCCAAAGTAAGATGGGAAATTCTTCGGCAGGTGGAACTCATCAATAGAATGAAGACTGAATTTGAGTCTATAGAGTTTGTTCATTGTTTTCGAGAAGCAAATGTAGCTGCAGATTTTATTGCTAAGTCTACGGACATTTGTACTTTATCTAGCCTCCCTTCTAATAGGGATCTCTGTAACATCATCCGCAAGGATGATTAGGGTGGTATCCTTCTGGGATTCTTGCCCCCTTTTTGCCTAATAAAAAAAAAAAGGAAATTTGAATCAATTATCTATAACTTAATAATCATTAATCGGTTATTTTTGAGAGATTATTCGGTTAAATTATAGAGATTATTTATATAAGAGGACATTACCTCTCCCGGTTACCAAACACACCCCTTGAATAGGTAAAATAAAGAGCGGTCATTCCAGGGTTCGAACCGGGAACCTATGTGTACTACCCACAAGTCCTTTCCGATGAGCCATTCCGAAATGGTTTACCAAACACACCTCACAAATAATGAAAAAGTGTCTTATTGAGATTTCTACGTTCCATCTCCTCCACTAGATTTTATGACACGGTGGAAAAACAGGGGATGCGAAATTGATGATAAAATTGATAACCAAAGAGATTACGAGGGCGGACGAAACAGGACAGGGGAGTGAATTTTATGAGGAAGATAGAGGATTGGGGAAATTCCGTAAAGCCTTATCCCCAGAATATCAAATTCGACAGGCAGATAAACTGCCACCCCAACACTGTGTTCTCCCAACTCTCCACCTCACACTTCAATTTCCCCTCCACACGCTCCAACCCTCATTACCCACAAATTTATATTTCAAAATTGACCCAGGTACGGTTCATCCTTGAATTGCCTCCCTTGTTTTTCATCTTCTTATCATCTATTAATGTGTACAAGTTGAATTTCGCATGCCTAGTTGAGCTTTAATTTGGTTGTTGGTGTACCGTCTATGCTAAGCTTGGTGCACACCAAGTGTTCGACGATTTGCTTGTGTTGAGCCGGGTACATTTCTTTGCCGTTTTGCAACAAAAAAGGAAGGAGCTTTAGCACTTGTTGTTTGTTTGTTTTCCCTGGGCGGATGGTATTTGGGGTTTTTACATAAGGGGTGTTTTTTCATGGCTTCGATGGCTTCCCTGGTTAGTTTGGGAAGCTCTGGGGCGACTTTCTCCTCGGGGAATTGTGAGCTGTTGTTCTCTCTGGTGTCCAGGGGTTCTGTTCCTAGAGGTGTTTGCTGTTGTAGTTTTCGCCATTTAGGAAGAGGAAGGAGGTGGCGGTATATGTCTGTATGTAAATACTCTGTTACTGCTGCTGATCATGCTTCAGAGCAAGGGAATGTGATTTCCCTTGAAAATGCATACAGAGGAAGCAAAGATGAGGATGCTGATCTTATTCTTAAGCCTGCTCCGAAACCTGTATTGAAACCAGGGCCTGTGGCTGGAATCCAATCAGGTGGCAAATCTACTTGGGACCAGTCAGACATAAATGGAAAATCTGATGACCCAGATGATGTTAAAAAGGTTATTGATTCGCTTGACGAGGTGTTGGAGAAGGCCGAGAAGCTGGAAACAGCTGGTTCACAGAAGTTAGATGATAAAAAAGAGAGCAGGCCTGTTAATAGACCTGCCTCTGGTAATGGAAGACCTGGAAATTCTAGTGATAGTCGTAGTGCAAGGCCATCCAAGAGTGTTTGGCGGAAGGGGAGCCCAGTTGCGAATGTGCAAAACATAGTTAAAGATGCTCCTAAGAGTGCAGAGCTCCAAAGCACCCAACCCGAACTTCCTCCAAGACCTCCACCAATCCAAAAACCCGAAATTAAGTTACAGTCAAGGCCTTCTATAGCTCCACCTCCAGCACCACCATCACCAAAGCCCAAGAGACCAGTAATTTTGAGAGATGCGGGAGCGGCATCAAAATCGCCAGTTGCAAATGGAAATGCACCTGCTGTAAATAAAGAGCGTAAGCCAATCTTGGTTGATAAATTTGCCTCAAAGAAACCGGTAGTTGATCCTCTAATTGCACAAGCTGTTATAGCCCCACCAAAGCCATCCAAAATTACATCGGGGAAGTTCAAAGAAGATTACCGAAAGAAAGGTGGTATAACTGGAGGGGCGAGGCGGCGTATTCTCGCTGCTGATAATGAAATTCCCGATGAGGAAGCATCAGAACTCAATTTGCCAATTTCTGGTGCAACTACAGCAAGAAAGGGGAGGAAATGGAGCAAAGCAAGTCGTAAGGCAGCTAGACTCCAAGCAGCTAGAGACGCTGCTCCAGTCAAAGTTGATATTTTAGAGGTGGAGGAAGATGGTATGTCGACAGAGGAGTTAGCCTTTAACTTAGCAATTGGTCAAGGTGAAATTTTTGGTTACTTGTACGCCAAGGGGATCAGGCCTGATGGAGTGCATACCCTTGATAAATCCATGGTGAAAATGATATGCAAAGAGTACAACGTTGAAGTTATAGATGCAGAACCTGATAAAGTGGAAGACATGGCAAGAAAGAAGGAATTTCTAGAGGAAGATGATTTGGACAAACTAGAAGAAAGGCCTCCTGTCATCACAATCATGGGTCATGTGGATCATGGGAAGGTTAGATATGCTAATTTTCTTCCTTTGTGTTTCTTTTCTAACTACACAAGTTTCTAACACATTTAACTGGCTACGAACTTTGCAGACTACCCTTCTTGATTATATACGAAAGAGCAAGGTAATTCCTCTAGCTTCTGCTTTTTATTCCTGCAAGGAAATTATGATATTTTGGTCTTTCTTTTGTCCAAATTGTTATTCAGTTCAATTTGGCGTTCTTGATTCTGCTTCACGTGTACACAACCTGTAACCTTTACAGATATATAATTACCTAAAGTGCACGCATTAGCCTTTCATTTTTTATTAGTTACAGAGTACTTCTCTCTTCTTTTTTTTTAATCGTTTTGTTAGTTACTGAGTGTGTGCTTTTCTGGAGCTCGGCTGTTGTTTTGCAGGTTGCTGCTGGAGAAGCAGGAGGAATTACTCAAGGCATTGGGGCTTACACGGTTCAAGTACCAGTTGATGGGAAGACACAGTCTTGTGTTTTTCTCGATACTCCTGGTCATGAGGTAAATTGTAATACTTTTTCTAAGGTCTTTTCTTGCGCGAACCATCCATTCCCGCTCTTACCCCGCATATTGTGCCTATACTGGATAAATCTCACACCATAACCTATTAACCTGAACTGACATTGTGATTGTGAGGGAAGTCTAGTTTGGCCATATCTTGCTTGACGTCTGTTAACTTGCTAAAAGCTTTTTGCGCTGGTACTGCAGGCATTTGGAGCAATGAGGGCTCGTGGAGCTAAAGTGACAGATATTGCTATCATCGTTGTAGCTGCAGATGATGGAATTCGACCACAAACTAGTGAAGCCATTGCTCATGCCAAATCTGCTAATGTGCCCATTGTGATAGCAATAAACAAGGTATTTGGTTTTACTCTCTAATGACAGCACCAGTTATAAGAGTTAGGAATCTGCACAATCCAGGGATATTAACCATAAAAACAAAGAACTTATATGAAATAAAGCATGTGACTGGATAAGCATTCTTCTTCCATTTTATTCCCCCCAAAGAGGATTAGTATTATGGAAATTAGCAAAATACAAAGAGGTCAGCTCCTGTCCGAGAAGGAGAAAAAAATGTTCTCTAGCAACAACCATACCATATTCAAATTCTTGTACGATTCCTTTTTGGCTTGCTTAACAATACCATATTCAAATTTAGCCATGATTACTTGACCTTGTTTTGGATTGTTTTCTTTAATAATTTTGACTTGCTTAAACAAAAATGAAAAACTGCCCCAACCCTTGAATCATTCACTTAATATTCCAACTCTACCTATTTATTTTTGATGACGTGACATCTCCCTTCTTCCTGGCACCATTCTGATGCACATCCCTTTTTTTTTTATGCCTGGTGTACACAAACCCATTGCTTGACTCCCTCATCCTTGTTTCTTACATTTTTTTTTTATTATCACAGCCTCAGTCTAAAGATTTGAATTTCCATACTATATGATTCCAGATAGACAAAGATGGAGCAAATCCAGAACGAGTGATGCAAGACCTTTCACAAATTGGTCTCATGCCAGAAGATTGGGGTGGTAACACCCCAATGATTCAGGTCCTGCAGTCTCATTTATATGAATTTGTGATTCCCATGCTTACATGCTCAGGGTTGCTTATATATCTGTGCTTTTAAACAGATCAGTGCTCTCAAGGGTGAGAATGTGGATGATCTCTTAGAGACAGTTATGTTGGTGGCAGAGGTGAGTAAAAGGTTATTTGTGGCAGTTTTTCTCCATTGTTTTCCTAATGAGTGTTTTACTTGTCCTTGAATGAAAAATCAGAATGAAATTCAAGATGTTTTTCCTTTAATTCTGTAGAGTTACTGTATTTGATTACTGTGCATGAAAATTACGTTTCTCTTTTACATTTCCACAAAAGGTTACATCCATTCTTCACTGTGGTGTTATTTTAGACTGTTCATAGCAGTTTCTTTTTGCATTTTTCTTGACTTTTTTCTCCCCCTACATGGCTGCATTGTTGTTTCCTAGAGTTTCTTAATGGTGCATATTTTATTTCCTTCCCAGATACAAGAATTGAAGGCTAATCCAGATAGGAATGCGAAAGGCACGGTCATTGAGGCTGGTCTTGATAAAGCAAAAGGACCAGTGACTACATTCATTGTGCAGAATGGCACTCTAAAAAGGGGCGATGTAGTGGTTTGTGGGGAAGCATTTGGCAAGGTTAGTAATAGGTAGGAATTATGTTGTTCTAAATGTGGTATCTGAAATTCCAGCATCATGGATTAGTCTTTCTTGCAAGCAGGTCAGGGCTCTATTTGATGATAGAGGGAACCGTGTCAATGAAGCTAGACCATCTATACCTGTCCAGGTTTGTATCTATATAACCAATCTTTGTTTTGGGTAAGGACGTAAGGTGAAGAAAACATGGAATGATTATTGACCTCATAATTATCAGTATGAAAGAACTAAAATATATGACTAGTGATGAATTTTAGATCTCTGAGATTATTACATTTAATCTGTTAGAAGTCTAATGTTTCATCTTTGGATTATAAATAGTTACAGTTGATATCATCCCTGATGCTGTGATTGGTTGTTATGTATAATGCCATGTACCCACTCCTAGAGCTTCTCCTTATTTTCCTAGGGGAAGTGGAAGAAAGTTTAATTATGGGTTGAATTCTTCTGGTCAAACTTAAAATTAGCTGTAATGTGTTTCATTGTTCCTAGGAATCTATAACGGAAAAGAAGAAAAGAGGAAAACTGCAGGTCTTGTTAATCATGAAATTCCTTGATCTTGACATTTGACGTCTCTGCATATTTTACTCTAATGTTACAGATGATTGGATTGAACAATGTCCCGTTAGCTGGTGATGAATTTGAAGTTGTCAGCTCCCTAGATATTGCACGTGAGAGGGCAGAGGCATGCGCAGAACTCTCAAGAGATGAGCATATTGCAGCTAAGGCTGGGGATGGGAAGGTTACACTTTCATCTCTAGCATCTGCGATCGCACATGGAAGAGTGTCTGGTTTGGACTTGCATCAGCAGAATGTTATTTTGAAAGTTGATGTTCAGGTAGGGATCTTAAGGGCATTTAGCTTGAACTTTCTGGTTATTTTACCTGCCCGAGAAAGAAAAAGATTTGGTCGATACATCTACTGATTACGTTCTTAATATGTTAAAAAGTAATTACATCTTTTTGATGTTTGAGTTGTGGTTGATCTTATGCTATTGCTAAAAGCTCATGATTTAAAATTTTAACTGTTCACTGGTACAAGAGGGTCAAATTCCATCTGATGAACTTTAACTTGTCAAATACAAACAGGGTTCAATAGAAGCAGTCAGACAAGCTTTGCAGGTTCTTCCACAGGATAATGTTACTCTGAAGTTTTTGTTGCAAGCAGCTGGAGACATAAGCACAAGCGATGTTGATCTTGCGGTAGCTAGCAAAGCCATTATAGTGGGCTTCAATGTAAAGGCACCCGGTCCAGTAAAAAGCTATGCAGATAACAAAGGAGTTGAGATTCGATTATATAAAGTCATCTATGAACTTATTGATGATATGCGGAATGCAATGGAAGGTCTTCTTGATCTTGTGGAGGTAAATTATATTGTTTTTGTCCTCTTTCTGCTTGTATATATCATATATATATATATGCATGTTGGAATTTATGGGGTGAAATGAATGTTGAAATTTCTGCCTGTAACGACTGTTTAGATTTACACGTGCAAAATTAATAAATCATAACTGATTCTTTACACTTTATTTTTGGTTTTACACAAAAAGAAAGGCCCCAGGAAAAAGATAAATATCTTCAAAATGACACTTTTTTTGTTCTTCCATCTTTCTTAACTCTTTTAGTATCTAAAAGTGCAGTGAAGCTGGAAATATGAATTTAACCTATAGTTTTTCCCCCTTGATGTAGAAAAGACTTGTATGCAATGAAAAGTTTGACCGAATCTAACAGACTAACGCTAACATCATAACTGTTGTTTATTTCATTTTGAACTCAGGGAGGTATCTACAATTTTTATTTGCTTGTTCCTTACTATATACCGTGTTTAGGTGCATGTATGAACATCCAAGTATACTGTCTTATGAAGTTCAATACTTGAAGATTTGTAAATGTGAGATTCTTTGCAGGAACAAGTTCCAATTGGTGAAGCTGAAGTCCGGGCTACATTCAGTAGTGGGAGTGGTCGGGTTGCTGGTTGCATGGTGACAGATGGGAAATTTGTCAAAGGCTGTGGTATTCGTGTCATTAGAAAAAGAAAAACTGTTTATGTTGGTGTTCTTGATTCCTTGCGTCGGGTCAAGGAAGCAGTGAAAGAGGTATCTTCTGACAGCTCAGATGGTTCTATCTTTAGCTTTCATGAATTATTGAAACGTTTCTATATTCCCCTCGGCGTTGCTTTATAGATAGCAGTTTCCTTCTGGAAAAGTCTTGTATTACCAATGGGTTAAGCTATTAAGGATTTGACATTTTCGTGTGGCTACTGCATTTTACCAGTACTAAAATCTATGCTCCCTCATCACAACAGGTAAGTGCAGGACTCGAATGTGGAATTTCTTCGGATAACTATGATGACTGGGAGGAAGGCGATCTTATTGAGGCTTTCGAATCCGTGCAAAAGAAGCGGACTCTTGAGGAAGCTTCTGCGTTCGTGGAAGCCGCATTGGACGAAGCAGGGATCGCAAGATAGAACGGTACCCTACGAGAGTGGTTACTCAAGAAGGCAGTGTTAGAACGGGCTTTAACGTGCTAAAACGGTACTGTTCTCTTCCCAATAGCCTCTCAATTTTACAAGGAAAATGGTTTTCATGATTCCACTCCGTGCAGCATTCATCTTCTTGACTAGTTGGCTCAGGGTCTTCATACAATCCGATCCCATGGGCCCTTTCGCGACATGATAATTCTTTTTGCTTTATGTTTATGCTGTACATAAGCGATACGTAAAGTTATATCCCTGCCGTCTGTAGAGAGCGATCGGTTGTCCTAATGCCTCCCTGGTCACTGAATACATTTCATAGAATTCATTTTGTACGTTGGAATGAAGGAAATGAGAAAGGGGAAGATTTGCTTTCTTATGTTCTTATGTTATCAGGGATTGAATTATCCGAATGGCGAACGAAAACTACTCGAAATTTTAGCTCAAGGGATTGATTTCCGCAAATTAATGGCTTGATTTTGAGCTAAATCAAGGTAGGCATTGATGAAATGCTTACAGCTTCAAAACTTCATTATTGCTTCCTGGACTACAGATGCAAAAAATAAAAATAAAAATAAAATTCCAGCAATCTGGAAAACTTAGTCGATAGCATTAGAACATTTTCCGACTAAAAGAGCTCGAAACCTCAGGCTTCCTTTGCTGTCCTACGGCTGCTTTCGCTCGGGACACGAGCCTCAATGGAGCAGCTCGTGGAAGGGCTCACACGAACAGAGGCAGCGGTCTTGTCGAGAGAGCAGACCTCTTTCTCCTCCTCGGCAATGGTTTCCAAGACTTTCGCGAGTCTCCTCCTGGTCAAGGAGACGATCTTCGGGGGAGCAGCCTCTGTTATGAATCTTGCTATGTGCAGCTTGGCCATCTCTTCTTCTTGGTTGGCGTATCGGGAACCATAGAAGGAAACGAGGCTGAATTCGACAAGAGAGAAGTGGCCGATCTTGAAGCAGGGAATGCAGTGAATCAAGGGCTGCAGTTGTAGGATTTGCAGGAAGATTTACAGAAAGATTTGCCAGAGTTCCCTACGGATGATGAATGGGTGGTTTCAGGTTTGAGTCATTTTGAGCCGAAAATCGAAACTCGGTATATAAAATGGTTAGAAATCTGGGCATAAGATGAATGCTATTGTCACTCCTCAGAGTTGGCAAGAGGAATATGTTCATCATTGTGGCATATACCTTTAAAATTTGGACTTGGGTTAGAATATTTGTGAGAATATTCTTTGTTGAATATAGCCCAAAGTGAGTTAATTAAATGATTCTATTTCATAACATTGTCATCTTTAATTTCGTTTATAATAGCACTACGCATATAGGATATATTATGTATTCTTGGAAAGTTATGGTCATATTATGTAATTATGATGAAGTAGAGCCTAATCCCTGTAAATAGGAATTAGGAGTCTGTTGCAAGGAACTCTCTGTAACACTCTTGTAAAGCTTCTTCTTGCTGAATGATTCAAATTGAATGATTCAAATTGGACAATATTGTAGCTGCTGTAAAATCAAGAAATTAATTTGAAGGGTGTTAATGAATAAACAACTAAAACTAGGTTCAGCTGTGTGTCTCAATAAAATTTTGGATTTCAGGTACATTTAGGTCGAGTTTTTCGGGTTGGATAGGCTCTATTTCCGAAATCAGAGATAGCATATGCCCGAAATAACAGAAACCAAATACACACAAACGTAATGCATCTGAAGCCTAAAATAGGCTAAACACAGATCAATACGCCCAAAACCAGACCCCAATTTGTATGCAACAGAAATTGGAGGAAGCCTTCGTAATGTAACCTAGAATATTTTGTTCATATTATCAGTATTTCTATACTACATTTCTTGTCTACTTTCTTATTGTCAAATTGTATACAAATATACAGTACAATAAATTAATAAAATGGTACATATGCAAAAATGATCAAATTTAAACCGCTAATATGAAAAAATCAACAGCAGCTTATCATAAGTTCACTGCCTTACTGATAAAGGATGATGGAAACAAAGTTACAAAGGCCACAGCATAAAAAAACACGACATATTATTTTTTTCGACACATTGAGCAGGGGAGGATGAATCACCAGGATCTCAAGTTCCAAACGCGCAATTTTTGGAAACTAAACTAGCAAGCATTTGATCACAAGCCATGATTTCGAAAGTACATTTGAAGAGACAACCATCTTCATGAACTATTAGCCTTGATTATCAAAATTTGGGCAGAAATTAGGGTCAATATAGGAACTGATAAATTTAAAAATGAACCTAACAAGAGCTGTTGGAATCACTTTTTCCCCCTGCTGAGCCTCTGAAGGTGATAATTGATGGTTCCAAAAGGTTTTTTGTTCTTGACCGCCTGTGGAAGGAGCAGAAATATTTTATCATCAGAAGATATGGCTTTTTCGTGGGATGCCACACCAAATTTATTCGAGCAACATACCTGAGCATCCATGCAGGTACTCAGAAGTTCCTTCTGTCGAACACACTTGTCGTCATTGACCTGGTTTAAGGCCAAGCAATTCAGAAACATTAGCATCTCCTTCATGCAAGGTTTGCTCAGAGACCCGAACTTCTTCGGATTGATGTAAACATTGCCACATTTTCTGCCCATGCCTTTCTTAATTCAATCTGCACTTTATACCAAGAAATCCAGCATTTGTTGGATCAACGTCCAAAAATATAAAAGAGCAAGTAAAAGCTGAATTTAATCGCAATATGATCACAGCCAAATCCAAATAGCTTGACAGATGTACGAAAGCACGGAAATTCAGAAACACACACACTCTTTTTAAGAGAAGAACATGTATTTAATTAAGGGTTTGCTTTTAGAGTAGGGAATGGAAAGGAATCATTAAATCTTGTGTAAAAAATATATGTAGGGAATGAAATAGGAGGAAGTGCATCCAATTTTGAATGAAAAATTTGAGGAGAGTAATGGTCAGTGGAGAAGCCAGGAATTTCGCTAGGGGTGCTGAAAACTCAAAAAGCCGATAAAAATTTCTGCTTATATAATATTTAGACATAATACAAAAACACATTACTACAAACCAATTCAATAATAGAAATCAGTTCAACTACAAACAAGTTCACTACTATGAACCAATTCAATACTACAAACGAGCTCATTGGAAAGATAAGGGGGTAACAGTAAGCCATCCTTGACATACACTCCGTCTCCATGTTTTGGTCCTAAATCGCCTTTAAAAAGATAACATATTCCAACCAATCTCTACCCTTGAACCACATCAATTCAAACATTTGGAGACCGAGCAAGAGAAGGACTGGAAGACCCAAAACTTAGAAATTGGAATCAATAGATTCTTAGTTCGAGTAACAAATTTCTCCATTTTTCTCCCAATAATAAACAATTCAAAAGCCAGAAAATGAACATTCTATTAAAAAATTAGAGTTTCACGGAATTGATTCCCAAATTTCACAAACCCTAACTGTCCCTATCCAGAAATTGCACTTCAATTTGAAAATCTAAGCTTCTAACTTTCTAGTATTTCAAATTGAATTGAAAATCTAATTCATACTGCATAAACTTTAACCTAGGAGAGTGGAAATGTACCTTTGAATCGAAAATCAATCCTAAATCAGAAGATGGGCGGCAATATCGGCCAACCGGGGTCGAAGGTGGCAGGCGTCGATGTCGAACAGTCGAAGGCGGGCGGCGGCCGGTGGAAAGCCGGAAGAGGAGAGGAGACTGGATTCGCGTTCCGCGTTCGCCTGTCTCCTGCCTGCTGCGTCTGAATTAAAAAAAAAGGATCGGTTTAATGCCCTTTATTTCAATTATATGAAGAAGAAAAAAAGTGCAGAAAATGGGAGTCGAACCTGAGACCTTTCTTATTCAATTTTGAAGCAAAATTCATATAGTATCAAAAAACACTGGAAATATATATATATTTATATATATTATTTTTTTCAGGGGTGCTTTAGGCCCGCGACTCCCGCGAGCAACTCATCAGTCTTATTTATCTCCACGCCACTTGTAATAGTTAGAATTATAATAAATGAATCTTAACTTAATCATGGAGGGTAACTTAACCACTCTCTTTCCCTACTAAAAAATACAAACGGGCAAATAATTAACAAATGAGGCAAAAGCATTTGCAAATCATAGCATAGCATCGGATCAGCAGAATTGTCAGAATTTGAACAGTTCGTGCATTTTAACGATAAACCATCCCCTGGTAACACCTTAACCGCCCATTAGGAGCTCAAAAGAAAATGAGCTAAATCACTTGGTGTACCATTTCAGCAATTTTAGCGTATGTATGGGGTGGACAAGGGGGGAAGGGTGTGGCTCCCTAGAGAAATTCTAGAGAGAAGAGAGTTTATCCACCATTAGAATAGATTATTTTATACTCCGTATTATCTTTCATTTTGATTTTTTTTTTTTAGATTTATGGTAAGAGGAAATAGACCTTTTGTAGCCTTATAGAGGTAATAGGCAACTCATGTTTCGTGCTTAATTGGGATACATTTTGCGATTTATCTCTCAACTAGCTTAAAGACTGCTCTTTGGAGACCCTTAGGGTGAGGGTTTCACCGTGTGTTTATTTTTCACAAAATCTAAATGAATCCTTAGCAAATTCAACATGGTATTGTTATTCCATGGAACAAAAACTAGAATTATATTTGTACTAGATGAATGATCTTCCCTCATTGGATGTTAGAGCTAATTGTTTGTCAAAGGCAATGTATAGAGATCTTAAACCTGTTTGAACAAGCTTTGATACAAGTACCAATCACCAATCAAGTAGTAATAATACATGCCTTATACACTGATTTAACACATTAATTTCATTGGATGTAGTGTTTTTAACATCGATCATATGTCATCAGGTGCAAAAACATTGAATTGTACAAAGAGGGATCGGTCATCTGAGTTTCTCTCCTTAAAGTGGTCTAGGGATGAGGATGTCGCCGATGTTGTTATGCCATGGGTCAGCCAAGTGAGTCGCCAGGTTCTCCAACGGGCCTGTTCCTGGGTAGGCGGATTGCTGGACACAGAATCCGACAAAGGCCAACAATGCAAGACGGCCTACACCAAGACATCATCATCATAAGTACAAGCCTACTGAGTTTCCATTCTAAAACCAATTAGCAGTACGAATTATAAGTTTGTTTACCATTCTTGATCTCCTTGACCTTGTACTCCTCAAACTTCTTGGGGTCCTTGGAGTAGCCCAAGGGGTCGAAGGCGCCACCAGGGTACTTCTTCTTCTCGGAGTCCTTCTCCATGCTTCGTTGGTGCTCTACGAAGGCTATGGCGAGGAATTCGATTGCTAGGATTGTTGGGAGGTTGCCCCATGGCACTGGGTTGCCCAAGTAGGTGGCTTGGCCCCCTGGGATGGCTGCCCACTCCTGTGCCTTCACCCAGTTGCCCAGACCCAATGCCTCTGGCAGCAATATCCCTGGCTGCACCCCCACCATTTCATTACATTGATTTTTACTCAATTTTGTATTTCAAAATGTTCAACAAGCATCTAAAAATGATGAATTTGAAGTCAAAATTCAAAGCTGAATCAAACAAGTCCTATAGCTCTGAAATGATCAATTTGATGGGCAGGGAGAGAACTTACAACAGCAAGCATTGCCCATCTGCAGTGAATGAGCTCAGACTCCTTGAACCTCTCTAGGTTCTCCGGCACAGATCCTAGCCCGAGCGGATCGAATCCAAAGTCACTGCGTCACCAACACATAACGAAACATGTACAACACCACAAGTGTTAGAACTATATATATGCCTGTCCAACTTTTCAAATTAGACATATATGATCCAAGTGATGGATCTATTGTAAACACATCAACATATTCGTGCATAGCAACATGATCATATTGTTATAGATCGACGAGTAATTTTGTTGTTTAAATTTATAACTCGCATTCTATTAATGTAATGAAACACTGTAAATTAAGTAGAGTTTAAAATAACAAAATGACATGTTTTTGTTAACGAGATTTAGCTTATAAAATGACATCTTTTATCTACTATATATTTTACCTAGACCAAACAAACATGCTTGAAACTTGAGGTAGTGAAGGTAGTTAGTTTAGTTACCCGGGAGATGATCCATCAAGATGGGCGGGCCTGGGCTGGCCGGGCATCCACTCGGCGGACATGGTGAACTTAGAGGAGCAGGGGCCGACGTTGGGGAGGGTGGCGGTCCCGACGAACCTAGACTTGGAGGAGGAGAGGGAGGAGGGGAAGACGGCGGCGATGCCGCAGCTCATCAAGGCGTTGGAGGCCGCCATCTGTGAAGTATGTGTGTAGCCGGGGAGGAAGCTAGCTAGCTATAAGGGATACTGGATATTGGAGGGAGGGAGTGCAAAGAGAGGGTTAAGTAAATGGAAATGAGGGGAATATGGGAGGCAATGCTTGGGAGATAGGCGAATCTAAATGGGGATACTCATTGGCTGATTGTTGCTTACATGTTATCCATTGGTGTGCCACGTGGCAGGTGCCTATCTTTGTTTGGGCTTGCCAAGCTGGAAATTATCTTATGTGTATGGTGGAGGTTGCAGTTTGAGAGGTTGTGATTTGTGTGTGAGTTGCTCAAAAATCTATTTTGTCATATCACAGTAGTGGTTGGAAGAGATAACTAAACAAGTTGATTGCAAGTAACTTGGACAAGTGTTAGGCTTGTGTTTTTATTTTTTAACAAAGTTTACCTGGTTATTATTAGTTAAAACATGTTATTTTAGCTTTCATTTAAATCAACACGTATACTTTTATTATATACTCACGTCTATTAAATTACTTTTTTTTTTATCCCCAAATAATTACAACTAATAATTTATTAATCATTACAAGAGAATTTTCGTCTAAAATCAACACCTCAAACATACGATATTGGTATTGATATATTGTAGCATATCGAGCGTCGAATTCACGAGGACCGCGAGAGTGGTTACTCAAGAAGGCAGCGTTAGAACGGGGTTTTATCGTGCTAAAACGGTACCGTTCTCTTCCCAATAGCCTCTCAATCTTACAAGGAAAATGGTTTTCATGATTCCACTAGCATTCATCTTGACTAGTTGGCTCAGGGTCCAGACAATCCGAGATTTGCTTTCTGTAGAGAGCGATCAATGAAGGAAATGGGAAAGAGGAAGATTTGCTTTCTTATGTTCTTATGTTATCAGAGAATGAATTATCCGAATGGCCACCGAAAACTATACTCGAAATTTTAGCTATTTAATTCTATAATCTCGGTGGTTTTAATTTCACAATAACACAAATTTTAAAGTTACACTTCAACACCAAAGTTAATTACACTATACAAAGTATATATAGGGTACGTTCAATCTTTCAATATTACAAAAAAATATTCAAATGTTGAATTATTATAATATGTAAGACCTACGAGAGGCAGCAGTGGGGAATTTTAAACATTGTTCACCAAAAAAAATAAAAGAACATAAAAACATAAATTTTAATATATTTTTTTGCAAATGTGGTAAAGAAGGTTTTGACAAAAAATTTATACTCAATTAAAAATTTCGTGTGATAACCAGGTATTTTAATAATTGGAAATTTTAGATTTTGATTAAAAACTAGTACAATTCCCGCGCCATGGCGCGGTTTTTTAAAACTAAAATATTAATAATATATATAAATATATTATAAAATACTAATAAAAGTTAAGAAAAAAAAACCTTACCATAAATGTATCTTATAATTCTGAAATATTTTTTTTATATCTCGTCTAAAGTATAATACATAAATGTAGATATTTTAAATCACCCAATAATAATAATATCAATATCATTGTAACTTTTTTATAAATTTTGAAATCTGAATCATGCATTTAAATGTGATGTGTCACAATTAATAATTATATTCAATGTTTTGAATTAAGCTCAATAGTTAGTACATAAATGTGAGTTAAGCCTAATGGTTATACTACGTATTAGATTGAATTCGATGTTTTGAATTAAGCCCAATTGTTAGTAAATATGTTAAGAATAAAAGATAATGGAGGATTAAAAGAAATTAATGGAAAAAAAAGAGAAAAGGAGAAATAAAAAAATAAAGGAAAAAAACATAATTGGTCAATATTCCTAAAAATCCTCTAAGATTAACACGTTAGCAAAGTCTTCTAAATTAAGGTTATATATAGAATCTATAAAATGATACTTCATTTTGATTTATTCTTAATATTTATTTTTTATTTTTATACTCAATGAAGGGCAAAAGAGGTGATGATAAGACTATCTACATATATTGACCTGATATCTAATACTCCCTCTGTTACTTAAAACTAGACCCGGGCAAATGCGGACGCGGGCCGGGCTTGGGACGGATTTTACCCAAAATTTTATCCCATTGTTGCGGGCGTGGGCCGGGCTAAGCCCGCTTAACGGGTTGAAAGTCATGTCCAAGCCCGTCCGCAAATGCGGGTGCGGGTAGCCCGCTGGTAGCTGCAAACCTAATCGATTTTTCTCATTAAATCTATACTAATTAGGTTTTTATTATAATATATATAGTATATATATATAGTTACTGTTTTTATTTTATTTTATTTAAAAATGAATAATTATTGTTTTTATTACCTATATAGTTACTGTATATTTCATATATAGTTACATTACTTATATTTGTAGTTACTGTATATATGAAAGGTACTGTATATGTACATATATAGTTAACTATACATTACATATATGTATATATGAAAGGTAACTATATATTACATATATAGTTATTGTTTTTATTTTATTTAAAAATGAATAATCAATATTATTTATTACAAACATATATATTAGTTTTAATATAAAAAAGGCGGGTACCCGTTACGGGCCTTTGATCTATCGGCTGGCTACATACAAGTATAGCCAAATCAAGACGAGACAGGACGGACGGTCAGAGGCCGCAGCGGGACTACCTACCATAGGACTCCACCCCCTCGAGAGCAGGATGCCGGCCGAGATGGAGCTGGGAGCCAACCAATCCCGCTCCCGCCGCGGGTGCGGGCCGGGCCTAGCAGCCCGCGTGGGCTTTTCCCCATGTCCAAACCCGTCTGCAAATGCGGGCGGGCGGGTGGGCCGAGCGGGCCTACCCCCGTTTGCCCAGGTCTACTTAAAACTGGATGTTTTACTATTCACGTGCGCTTTTTTAGGTGTTTAAAACTATATAAAATATTAACTTTTTAAAACAATTTCATACTTATTACTGTTAAGTATGAATTTATAAAAACAAATGTAAAAAAATTTAATATTTTATATAGTTTCTATCATTCTAAAAAATACGTGTATAGATAGTAAACGACAAATTTTAATTAATGGTAGATGAAGTATTTGATATCTAGATCCGAATTAATTTCACTTTATTTTTTTCTACCGTATTGGTCCATTGGATACCAGCCCACTTTAGAAAGCCCGGCCCACCTGAATAAAATCTTTATACGGAAGAATCGTCTTGACGAGCTTCCCGTCGTCATCATTCAAATTTCAAACCACACCTCACTCGCAGTCGCAACGGCTATGCAAATAGCGAACGTCTTCTTCCATCTTTCCGCTTTAAACCAAAATCGACGATCGAAATCCACTTTGCTATCCATTAATTATTCCCACAACCTTCCTTTTTCTTTCATTCCTTCTCATCATTGCATTTCCCCTTTTCCTTTTTGCGATTTCAAATTCAACTCAGTGACGCAACCGATCGCCGGAATCTTATAGTTATTCGCCCCTTTTTTAATCCATGGAGTATGACAATCAATGGCGAGATCCACTTCTTCTGACTGACGTTTCCTCGCAGCAGCAACAGCAGCAGCAGCCACGTAAACACCTGTCTTAGTAATTGATTCATTTTTTAGCATTCGAATTTTGGTTAGGAGATAAATTCGATTTTTGATTTGCAGGCGTTTCTTCTATAGTGCAAAATTCGCAATCATCGGCTATGTCGGATGTAGCAGGTAACTGTGCTTACTTTATTGTGGAGGTTTTGATTTGATTCTGTTGGAGTGTGTGATGGAGTTATGGTTGTTTTCTTCGGGGATTGTAGGTGGATCTTTGAATCGGCATCGCGGAAAGAGTATTAACGTAGTCAGATTCACCGATCCGATTGAGAGTGATATAAGCGATGGTAATGAAATGTTAGGGTTTTCTATGAGTTCGCCGGATTTAGTTGTTTGTTCCGGTTCACCACTCACTCCGAAACCGAGCTATGAAGATTCGCCAGTTTGCCTGAAGAATGACATTAGGGGTGAAATGATGACATCTATTGTGCTGTCACTGGAAGAAGGCATTGATGGATTTGAAACTGAAACTTCCAGAGAAACAATCAATCCTTCAATAATCTCTGGGAATTCGAATTTTTTGAAGGAAGATGCACCTTCTGATGGTTCATTTGAGCTTGTACCACCGGCAGTTGACCATGTGGATCACGAAGAACCAGCTCCAGTTCTAAGCATAAGTGCTGGGGGTGAGAACATTGAGCTGGACGGGATAATCTTCTTGCCGGATAGTTCCTTCCATGGAGGTGAAGTTACAAGGACAAAGGCTAACATTGGAAATGGAGGAAATGTGTCGCTTTATCAGACCGCCCGATTTGGAAACTTCTTGTACAAGTTCGATTCGTTGGAACCTGGGAAGTACATTGTTGATCTGCACTTTGCAGAAATCGTCTTTACTGACGGTCCTCCAGGGATGCGATTGTTTGATGTTTATATCCAAGAAGAAAAGGTAAGAGGCCTCAGACTCAGAGGGTTATAAATTCAGTTTGTAGTTGCTTCACTAGGAGAATGAAGCTTGAACTGAGATGTTATTTTTGAAATCAAGGGAGAGAGATGCATTCAAATATTGAATCAAGAGTAGTGCTCTAGACTCTAGGATCATTGTCTACTGTTGCTAGTTTGTTGTTTCATAATAATTTGCTTCTTTTGATTCTTTTCTATAGGCTATTTCTAGCTTGGATATCTATGCTCGCGTTGGAGCGAACACACCCTTGGTTGTGCCTGGGCTTGAAGCGTTGGTGAAGCAAAACGAACTTTCCATTAGATTTCAGGGTCTCATTGGCAACCCCATAGTTAGTGGAATTTCTGTGAGGAAGGATCTCTTGAGAAGTAAGCTGATTTCGAACTCGTATGATTGTGTTTAGTAAATTTTCTTGAGCCGGCTGCTCATGTATTTTGCAACTCGTGTATCAGGCTCTGAAGAAGTTGAATTGGCAAAGCTTATGGGAATGTTGAAGTTGACAGATGGGAATGCAGAGGAAGTAATGTCTTCATAATTTGTTTAGTTATCAGTCCAACCTTTATGGAAAGAACAGAATTAGTCCCTTGACAATTTCTTCATACAGGTCAATCATAAGTGCGAAGAGAACAGAGATATTAAGATGCCGCAGAGCCATCACATGATTCAGCTAGAGGAGCTGTCAGAAGCAAGGAGGGTAATAGAAGAGCTTAAGAGGGAGAACCAAGCTAAAACCAAAGAGTGCCAAGAAGCTATGAAGTCCCTTCAGGAGCTCCAAAACGAGCTCATGCGCAAATCCATGCATGTTGGTTCCTTGGGTAATAGACAACTCTTTCTGTCGGTTAAAAGATTTTTTTGTGTTCACAGCCTAATCTGTCACATTGTGTTGCAGCATTTGCTATTGAGGGACAAGTGAAAGAAAAGAGCAAATGGTTCTCAACACTAAGAGACTTGCAAAGAAGATTGAAGGTAATAAAATATCTTGTTCAAGGTTATGAAGACTACTTGATGCACTGAAAATGCTAACATATTTAATGGAATTTTCAGATATTGAAAATGGAGTATGTAAACTTATCAGATGAGGCGACAAAGTACAAGAAGTGCATTGCAGATATGGATGCAATGAAGTGTAGCATTGAGTGTGCAAGTAAGCTGAAAGGGTTGTGATGTTTTTCCTTTTGATCCAGTGTTAACTTATTTTTTCTAACAATTGTCTGCATCTACTACAGTAAGAGACCAAGTTAATTTGAACAAGCAACTTCAACTAAAGTTTCTTGAAGGAGAAAAAGAAAGGAAAGAATTGTACAACAAGGTATTAGAGTTAAAAGGTATGATATATCATGTCAACTACATGGTTTAAGCTAATAGAAGAAAGAAATGGAAGTTGAAAGTGAAAGTTTTTACACGCAGGAAATATACGGGTATTCTGCAGATGTAGGCCTATGAATGTGGATGAAATTGCCAGAGGAGCATCCATGGTGGTAGATTTTGAAGCTGCTAAAGATGGAGAGCTAACTGTAAAATCAAATGGGTGGCCAAAAAAGACGTTCAAGTTTGATTCTGTTTTTGGTCCTCAAGCTGACCAAGGTAGTTATTCATTTTTGTATGAAAACCACATATACTAGAACAGTTCTAACTTTATACATTTTATATGTTCATGCAGCTGATGTGTTTGAGGACACTGCAGCATTTGCAACTTCAGTTCTAGATGGATACAATATTTGTATATTTGCTTATGGGCAGACAGGGACAGGAAAGACCTTCACAATGGAAGGTACAAATGAAGACCGTGGAGTCAATTATAGGACACTTGAGAAGCTATTTAATATCATTGGGGAAAGGCAGAAGCTTTTCAGATATGAGATCTCTGTGAGTGTTCTAGAAGTGTATAATGAGCAAATAAGAGATCTGCTGTCTCCCGGCACTGGTTCTCAACCTGGAGTACCCTCAAAGAGGTAGTTCAATTGTCCCTATGCCCTATATTTATGATTCAGTCAAATTATGAAGTCTAAACTCTAAAGAACAAATCAATGCCTTCAAATGTATGTAGATTGTAGAGCTTCATTGAAAGGCACTCTATTTAGTAATTTGCACTGAAGCTAGCTATATCAAGTCCCGAGCACAGACAAAATTCCATGGATATCTCAACTTTTGATCTTATCTTAAATGATAAAAACAAGTTTTGCACAATTTCATTCTGGTCAGGACATGTTTGCACTATTTGAGCCTTTGAGGTTGTACAGTAGGGGCTACTTCGGTCAGTTATATTTTCTACAACCTTTCCACTGCCTCTATAGCTGACTGATCTTAATTTGGATTATGTTATAGGCTTGAGGTAAGACAAGCAAGTGAAGGGGTGCACCACATTCCTGGACTTACTGAAGCTCACATACACAACTTGGGTGAGGTGTGGGGTGTTTTACAAACTGGAAGTAATGCAAGGGTTGTTAGCTCAACCAATGCTAATGAGCATAGTAGCCGATCCCACTGGTATGCCTCTAAGATGCCATAATAACTCGTCGATGTAATTATGTTCTCATTTATACAAGAAAACCAGTAAAAGATTGGAATCTTCTGGTGATGCAGCATTCATTGTGTTATGGTAAAAGGAGAGAATTTGCTCAACGGAGAATGCACCCGAAGCAAGTTGTGGCTTGTTGATCTGGCAGGTAGTGAGCGGATAGCCAAGACAGAAGCGCAAGGAGACCAACTCAGGGAAGCCAAGAATATTAATAGGTCTCTTTCTGCTCTAGGCGATGTCATATCTGCCTTGGCAGCCAAAAGTTCACATGTTCCCTTCAGGTAAATTTCTCAAACCTGCACTCAGTTTCAGTGACGCAGTAGGAAGTCGTGGAAGGCACGCAAGCGCGAGCCTTTGATGATAAAGGGTTCGCAAGCGACAAAACCCTAGGAAATATGCCTGGAATCCACCAGAAAGGGGTCTTGGAATCCACCAAGGGGATAAAAGAGAAACTCTCTAAAAATTCATCATTCAGATTTATTGAAAATAAAGACTACAACGAGTTTGTTTATATAGGGAATACTCCTAGGAAAACCCTAGTTCTCAACTTGGGCCCTAAGGCAAAATAAGATTCTATCAATAAAAATATATGAAATAAATAGATAAATTCCTAATTTATCTTAAAAACCTATAAAATAGAAAATCCTAATTAAAAGATAAATATCCTAACTAAAGATAAAAATGCTCCTGCATCAGTCTCCCCCACCTCTGAAGAACTCGACCCCGAGTTATCTTCTAGATGTTGGATCCCATCGGCTGTTCTTGGCTGCCAACGCTGTCGTTGCCAAAGTCGCCTCCGTTGCTGATGCTGAACACCATCTACAACTGATCTGTCAGATCCTCGAAGACCATGGCAATCCATGATCATCTCTTGATGAAGATCCACCCAGGCCAGATGTTGATCTCCCATCGTGCTCCAATTAAGTTGAAAACAGACAGGAGAATCCTGCTCTGATACCAATTGACGCAGTAGGAAGTCGTGGAAGGCACGCAAGCGCGAGCCTTTGATGATAAAGGGTTCGCAAGCGACAAAACCCTAGGAAATATGCCTGGAATCCACCAGAAAAGGGTCTTGGGATCCACCAAGGGGATAAAAGAGAAACTCTCTAAAAATTCATCATTCAGATTCATTGAAAATAAAGACTACAACGAGTTTATATAGGGAATACTCCTAGGAAAACCCTAGTTCTCAACTTGGGCCCTAAGGCAAAATAAGATTCTATCAATAAAAATATATGAAATAAATAGATAAATTCCTAATTTATCTTAAAAACCTATAAAATAGAAAATCCTAATTAAAAGATAAATATCCTAACTAAAGATAAAAATGCTCCTGCATCATTCAGTCATGGATTATCATTTCTCTGTCTTAAAGGGGAAAATCGTCTCTGCTGCAGGAACTCTAAACTCACCCACCTGCTGCAGGATTCCTTGGGTATTTCCCTCCTTACTACTCTTATCATTTATTCCAGTCAAATACTTCTAGGTGTTGTGCATTACCAAAATATGTATCATTTTGTTCACTGGACTTGAACGAACTTTTGTATTGGTATATATAGGGGGAGACTCGAAGACCTTAATGTTTGTACACATCAGTCCCAATGAAAATGATATTAGTGAGACTCTTTGCTCACTAAATTTTGCCAGTAGAGTAAAAGGGATTGAGTTGGGGCCTGCCAAGAAGCAATTTGACAGTACTGAGTTCCTAAGATACAAGCAGATGGTATTAACACCAGCTAATTTGTTGCCGTCTTTTTTCTTTCACAAAGGTAGTCATTACCTTAATGGTTAACGACCTTGTAGGTTGAAAAGACGAAGCAAGATGCTAAGAGCAAAGACATGCAAATGAAGAGAATGGAGGAAACAATCTACAATCTAGAAGGGAAGGTGAAAGAAAGGGATCTTAAAAATAAGACCTTACAAGAGAAGGTATGTCAGAATTTATCAATTCAGTGCTCTTAGTCAGTTTTCAAATTTGAAACTCATTCACTACAAAAGTTAGATTTGGTGATGGGAAGTTTATTTCTGAAGGTGAAGGAGCTGGAGTCCCAACTCCTAATTGAGAGGAAGTTGGCACGACAACATGTCGACACAAAAATCGCAGAGCAGCAGCAGCAGCAAACAAAACAAATGACATTAGAGCAATGCACCTCAATACCAAGGCCACCACTTGTGGATAAATCACTAGGAAGCCTGGAGAATATCACTGATCCTTCGAGTAACGCACCGAATCTCTCAAACTCTCTAACTGACACAATTAATAACCGCAAGCCTCCACCGTCTTTCCCTCCAGCAGATAGTGTTTTCCATAACAGAGATTCGACTGAGAAAGAGAACAATCCTCCTGAGATAGCAGAAAAGCTACTACTGCCGAAGAGGACAGGCAGGGCATCTCTTTGCCCCACAGCACGCCGAGTTCCTATAGCTTCTGCCCCAAGGAGAAACTCTCTAATTCCATTGCCAAGTATGACAATGGCAGTTCCTTTCAACCCGTTGCCAACTTCCCAGGAATCCATAGAAGAACGTTCACCAGAGAGAGATGAAAACGACTCAAAGTGCTTGCCAGAGCTTGCTGTATGTAGTCCAAAAGTGAAGAGCAATGGCAAGATATTCAGCAGCGCATTAAGGCGAAGCCTTCACAAGAGAATGAAGTCGCCGTTGCAGCAGCAGCTCAGAAAAGGCGGTGTCAATGTGGGTACGGATAAGGTAAGACTCTCTATTGGTAGTCGAGGGAGAATCACACAGAAGGCAGTTCGTGGCATCAGCAAACGAGCTGTTGGGAAGGAAGCACCACTGAAGCCAAACCACAAGGAGAAGGAGAGGGGATGGAACATTTGAGAACGACGGCTTCAGAGAATTTTTATGACATCTGGAGACAGTTTGTTTGGTAGTTATTATCGGTTGTGATGATGGATGCACTTGTAAACAGATTGATTTTTTTTCTTCCTATTGTGATGATGCCTATCATCAAGAAGTTTGTAGACAGATTCCTTATTATATGTATCTAATTTGGTTGACAACTAAATATTATCATCATTTCAATGACACTTTTCACAACCAAACACTGAGAACCCAATGGAGGAGGAAAATCGCAAGATGGTGTAATCTTCCACAACCAATGGTTCAAATAGATGGAACACTACAATAGACGGGAATGTAGAGTAAACAGAGGTCGGAACGCTAAATAACTCGACACTGAACAAAACTGTACATGAGAATAGCAATGGTATTAGCAATCGAGCAGTTCAAAGGTCTCAGAACTATTGTGACCTACGCAGTTGTTGCATCTGTGTAAATTGTAAAAGCCTGGATGTTTACCTCTTCTGTGTTACTAAACAGTTACAACTCACTCTACATATCAAGAACTAGTTTGTCGCAATCTCATCACCGAATGCCACACTCTGTGCAGTGGGCAAGCTTCTTGCCCAGTAGGCAGTGAAAGTTGGCCAGCAATATGCTCAGATGCAGGAGCGAATTCATGCAAGAATCTGACAGATTCTGAGAGGCGGTTGAGCAGGTTCACTAGGGCAATCACTTCGTTTCTTTGCAATTGCAGCTGCAAGGACAAATTAGAATCATCAAGTGTAAGTAAAGTAACACTGCTGGCAATGGTATCATGGAATATATCCTATGAAGGGGCAATTACAGGTTGATTTGCAGAGTTTCCATCATCGACAGAGAATAGGATCTTCAATGCGGTACCAAGGCCGAGAACTTGTAGCTTTCCCCAGAGCCGGCACTTCTCACATCCCACACAATCCATCAAAGCACTGCAAAACGCTCAATAAGCTAAAGTAGCAAACTTTCAAATCATACAAGGAGATTATAGTAAAAGGAAGTAAGAACAAACCTAATGTTTCGGAATTGCTTTTGAATCTGTTGCTTCAGCTCAGGGCCACTTTGACCTTGCCACAGCTTCGCTTCATCAAATGGAAGTGGACACGCAGCCTGAAGCTTTGGGTTATAAAGCAACTGCTTCAATAAGGACTGAGTTTTCAGGTCCTCTTCAGGATTTCCGGTGTTATATTCAGCCTGTTCCAGATAGTCTGATGCCTAAAACACATAAAGGAGAAATGATTATGTATCTTTTGTCTTGCTAATATATGCCAAAAAACTCATTATTTAAAACTGACCTTAGTGACTGCTCTCAGAACGAACAGAAATGTGAAGTACAAGTTCCTAACGCGCTCTGGGTATTGCAAGACACGATCATGCATCAGCTCAAGATTTTGTCCCCACTGTAATGAGAGAACCAAAGTACCTTTACACATTAGCCACATAATCTACAAATTCAATAGGGGCATTCATTAAAAACGACATCATACCCGGTTGGTGCTTTCATCAAGAAGATAATCTGCAGCAATATGGATCGAAATTGAGGAGTGAAGACCAGATATTAATTTGTACAACACCTTCTTCTCTTGGCAGATTTCACCAGATGCATCTGCATCACAAGGTTCAGTTTTTCATCAATTTGAATAACATAAATCATGCAATTCACTATATCACCAACACTCTTATCCTAGATGAAATTTGTTACAGATTCATTTGAACACATTGAACATGGATGTGCCAAGTATCTCAGACGAATATCAAAATCTCATTTAAACTTATTGTTTTATAATTCTCTACTCTTTAAAAAAATATTGAACTTACATCTTGGGCAGTTTTCAGAGTAGACAGCATCCCAAATCCTCCTGGCTGACGGACCAGTATAGCCTGTATATCTCTCTGGATTCAGCTGTAGATGGACATACGTCATCTCACCTGTAGATAAATTGGTTTTTGTCAAGGTTAGGGGGGGAAAGATGAATAACAACATAATTTACACAAAGGTTATATTTAATGTCAAGTTTACCACAAACTATTAATGTTCCCTTTTCTTATTAGCGACTCCAAAAATATCTTTTTAAAAATAAAAGCTTACTGTTATCAGTCTCGTCATCTTGAGTCCATGGGTTATCCACTTCCACCCAACCCCTAAAAGCCTTAGTGTCCAATGTTCGATCAACTGCAGCCTCTGGCTTCCCTTCTTGACACATCAAATCCTCTTTCTTGAGAACATCGCGAGATGGCTTGAAGGTTTCTGGATACTCATTTTCTGGACATTCACATACGCTACAATCACGCAGCCGGCACATGCCATCATCAGGCCAGAAAGGGCAGTCACACCAAAGTTTAACCTGCCAGGGAGAAATCAAACACAAATCTCAAATCTCGTAAGCATTAATGTTATTAATAATTCAGTTACAGGACTAGATACAAATCTAAAGAGTGTCACTA
The DNA here is from genome assembly GCA_963922045.1 of Persicaria maculosa. Lineage (NCBI taxonomy): Eukaryota > Viridiplantae > Streptophyta > Magnoliopsida > Caryophyllales > Polygonaceae > Persicaria > Persicaria maculosa. The sequence goes on along the minus strand of OY998256.1, from coordinate 9,500,606 downwards.
ATTCTGTATCCTCAAGTCACGCTTCAGAGTTCAGATGAATCCCTTATACCAAAACTAGATGGCTAAAAAATTTACTCCTACAACAATCAGAGCTTTATAAAAGTTCCTCCTGTACAGGAACAAATTGTAGTACGTTATGCTGCAATCATGGTTATTAACCAAATAAAATTCCTCCGTCAGCATCCCTTGTTGCATCAATCACACACCACTTCAGTTAAGAAATCCAAACTCCTCCGTGTCCCACTGTATCCACATGGTACGGATGCCCTAAAATGATTACTACATTTTGCAAACTTTATAAAATAATGAACTCCTTAACATAAAAAAAACCATCAGCATATAAAACTAAAGCTAGAAATTTCTCTGTCAGAATTACAATAGATAACTGGGAATTCATCAATCCCAGATGAAATAACATAACTAGTTTCAATAGCAGAAAACAACACATAATGACACTTCATCAGCTTAAACCAACTAATGAAAGCACACAGCAACATAAAACCCCAAAACAGATAAATCAGTAGGTCCCAAAACCAACAAGAGAATAGGCCGAACCTTGAAGTAACGAAAGAAGGGAGTTGTAACAAGTTCTTGGAGCAGAGGGTATAAAACCTCTCTGTTGAGACTATTTACTGTCTCATAATCACAGCAACAATCCTCCACCATTCCTGTATATTTACATGAATCCTGTAAAACACAAGATATGACATTTTATGTCAAATCCCAGACATCACAAAATAAGCAGTGAACAAATATCACACCAAGTCCAATAGTCAATGAACCATTAGGTTTCCTCCTCCTAGCAACCCCTAATGAATTCCCCTCAGTCCTCACATCATAAATAATCATAAAAAATTTAAGCTTCCATCAATTTTAAACTCAAACGTAAACCATCTGAAGCTCTAATCAATTTCTTTTCATGTTCCAAAGTTCCATCCAGGATGACCAATATGGGGGTCTGATTACTCAATCAAGCAAACCCTGCACTACAAATTTACACTGTTTCTGTTAACCTTCAAAATCTTACATTTTTCGCCCCAGTTCACTATTGTCAGTTAAATTTTGCTAATTTTAGCAGATACATGGAAAACAAAACAAACCCTAACAATTACAGTACCATAATCATTCACACAGTAACAACAAATCGAAATCAAAGCTTAATAGAGATAAAACCTTATTGCACTGAGGTGACTTGGTCTTAGGACCACAATAGTAATTGACAGCAGTGGCCAGCAAAACCGCCATTAAAGCACCTAGCAATGCCAATCGCCAGTTGCGACAACTTGATCTCTTCTCAGTCTCCTTCTCCCCTCCCATCTTCCAAATTACCACTTTCAATTTCCCCAAACAAATGACCCCTAAACCCTAACCCAATAAACGGTGATAGAAATCAGAACAACAGCTGATTTTAAAACTGGGTTTTGTCCTCTTAACCCTCAATCAAAACCCTCCAAAAACCATCGATTATTTATACCCTTTACCTCTGATCAGTCCAAAAGTCCAACCGAGGGATGGATCAATGGAAGCACGAACGCACACGGATTTGTAATTTGTAATCAGGGGCGCAAGCTGTTCTTAAAGATACTAGAAACGAACGCAAAGGAAACTAGGAAAGACACATGAAGGAATGAAGAGGACATTTTGGGTACGCGCGGGACGGGATGTGGATGCACGCGCTCCCCTTTTTGACGTGGCGGGCGACGGTATGATATTGTGGGACCCAATTTCAACAAACCGACCTTTTTTGTGAAGTGACGTGTCTCGACCAATCAGGTTGCAGGGATTTTTTAGTCCTCCGTATGGGCTTGGGCTTCAATCTGTTTGGGCCCAATTACTGAAGAAAGGTTAAATTTGGGCCCATTTAATGAATACAATTTTGAGGAAAACTTGTCAATGGACCTTATTCAATATTGCACAGTGGGTTATATTGGTTATGAGGACTTCGGAATTTTATTTTTTTTTGATTCGGTAAGAATTCGGGTGCGCTTTCGCGCTATCCGAAGGCATCCTTACGGATGAGGTCTATAAGACCTGGATCATTAAACCTGTCAGGGGAACTGGTACGGCGGCTAAGGTGTGCAACCTTATCTGCCACGCTATTACCAGTACGGAGAATATGAGGGCTTCGGAATTGGCTAATGGCTATCTTATACACTATAGGTTGTAAAATCTTGGCCATTAAAAAATTCTTTAACGGCTAAAGATTTGCCCTTTTCTATAAGGGTTCACTCAAGCGACGGTGAGGATCTGCTAATCTGGTTGTGTAGTTTATTCAATGGTTCATTCACTGGTTGAATGAAAATGGAATACATAATGGACGATAAAAGAGGGCTAAAGCCTAAAGGATCTAACTGCCTGTGAGTGAGGATCCTCTAATCTATAACCATGATGTGATCCACTTTCTCTCATTGAAGGGGATTTATTTAATCGTTTTTCATAATAAATAGGGTATCTTTTTAATGGATTTCCACCAATAAGATAAAACATATTACAAAATGAATTAAAGTTGTGGACCCAAGAAAAATTCCCCGGCTCACCCCAGCTAGTTTTTTTTTTTTTTTATAGAATACCGTCTTTTTAAGAGAAAGGAGTGAGTAGATCTAGCTACTTTGTATGAAAATCTAAGGTTTTGCCTTGCTACCTATCAGTGGGTGTAGTGCGTAGCTCTTGTCGGTTGGGTTACACGTCCAGGAATCGAGATTCGTCACCAAATGATGGTTTTCTTGTCCTAAAAAAACATTGTTTAAGAAGAAATTGTAGTATTGTACCAGAAAATGATTTTTTTTAAAAAAAAAAAAAACACTTCTAGACCCATATGGCTAGACAATCTAACATAGTAACAGTAACACCACATGAATCACCGTCTAGACTTACATGGCTAGACAATCTAGCCACCACATGAGCCACTGTATTACTTGACCTACTACACATAGAAAGTTTTTTTTTTTGACGCAAGATAAGAATTAGGTCGGGTCGGCCGCAGCAGAGGCCCTTCCTAGCGCATCCTTCCGGACGAGAACTAGCAGTTCTGGATCATCCTCGCAGCAGACGTCGGCAGGGGAAACGTGGGCACTACGAGCAAGGTAGTCAGCCACAGCATTCGATTCCCTGAAAATATGACGAATAGCAACATAAGTAAAGGACGAGATATCAGACAGTATATCAGCTTGTAGCATCTCTATTGTCCAGGGGCATTTCCAATCCCCCAGTAGAGATTTTATCACCAGTAGGTTGTCTCCTTCGATTAGAAGTGTAGATAGTTGCAACTCCTTTGCTCGTAACAAACTCATTCTGAGTCCGAGATTTTCGGCATAAATCACTGAGATATTTGTACAAACAGATATGCCAGCAGAGACCACTAAACCCGCAGAGTCACGGATGACAAAACCATAAGACGAGTTGCCACTCGGGAGTACCGAACCATCAAAATTGAGCTTATAACAATTCGGCGGAGGTTTATCCCACTTCCCGGACCGATTCTGAGCCCTGGTTTTCGTAGCACAACCCCTAATAGCCTGGTTGTGCGTACCGCTATGACTGCGATGATTAGGGATCAACGGACCAGTCGGATCATCGTCTAAACGTTTTGACTGTTTCCAACAATGAGTAGTTGTGCTTTGGAACAGCAAGATTTCATTGATAGTTACCTTGTTAGTATGATCGAAAACGAGTTGGTTTCTAAAGAACCACGTGGCCCACCAAGTTGTAGCTAGAACGGCAAAATTGTTGGTCCCAATAGCACATTTTAGCAGTAAGAGGAAACACATTTCCCGTGCCGACAGAAACAGTGATAAATCCCGGAATGTGGATGCGTAAAGCGTTAAGCAAAGCAGTAGCCATGGGGCACCGAAGAAACAGGTGATCACCCGATTCATTTGTATTGCCACAGAAAACACAACCAGCAGGTACAGCCACGTGCGACCTCTGTAATATGGTTTTGGTCGGGAGACCATCACGGGAGATTTTCCAGAGGAAGTGTCGAACTTTAGGGGGCACATCGAGACTCCAGATCCAATCGCAACCGAAATCAGGCAACCCGGTGTTAACAGATAGGAAGGAGTTGGCAGAGGCGGTTGAGAACCAACCATTTTTGCTTGGGCCCCAATATAGACGATCCGAGATTTGGTTACTAGGCAAAGTTAGACCCGTGATGTGGTCGATATCATCCTGTTTCAGAACATTTGCTAATGATTCATTTATAACTGTTTTGTTCCACTGGCGGTTGGTGATGAAGTGAGCCACCGAAACTCCCAAGAGATTATCCGGGATGGGTCTCAGTGTTTTGGAACTCAACGGCCTCTCGAAGGCCCAGTTATGGGACCAGAAATCAATGGATACCCCATTTCCGACCCTCCACTAAAGAGCTGGGAGGAACTGAGGTCTGATGGACATAAAGCGGGACCATTGCCACGAGGTATTACCTTTTTTGTTATAACTGGCAAGGTTTTGGCCTTTAAGATATTTTTGTGAGATGACACGAACCCAGATGTTGTCTGGTTCAGAAATTATTTTCCAAAGAAGCTTCATCTAGAGAGCTATATCTATAGACTCCGCCTTATGAATCCCCAAGCCACCTTTCAAAGTGTCCGAACAGATTTTGTCCCAGCTAATCAGCGGTGGAGCTTTAGAGGTTTTGTTCCAAAAGAATTGTCTATACACTTTGTCAAGTTCATGAAGAACATGAGAGGGTAGCAGGAAAGCTTGCATAAGGAAAATTGGTTTGGCACTCAGATTTGCTTTGATAAGCACCCGTCTCCCTTCGGCAGAGAGATTTGATGCTTTCCATTTTGTGAGTTGATTTTTTGTTTTGAGAACCACATCAGCGAATGTGTCCTTATTGGTCCTACCGTTAACAATAGGGCAACCTAAATATTTGTCAAAATTGTTAGCCTGGGGAATGCCAAGTACTGCAATAGTAGACGCTATGGCGGTAGCAGTCGTGTTAGGAGACGCTTGGAAGCTGGATTTGTGCAGGTTCACCTTTTGTCCCAAAATTGAACAGTATCTGTCTAAGATAGACAGTACAGAAGTACATGCCGAGTGGGAGGCTTTGCAGAAAATAAGAATATCATCAGCAAATGCTAGGAAGGGAACCTTGATACCCGGACGACCGAAAGAGATACCCAGGTCCTTGCTAGTGAGCCCTTTGTTATGCAGTGTACGTGCTAATACCTCTAATGCTAGGATAAAGAGAAAAGGGGAGAGGGGGTCTCCTTGTCTTAAACCTCTGGTGGGTTTAAATACTGTGGTTGGTTCATCATTAACGAGGACCGAGTAGGATACAGTTGAAACACAATTCCTTTATTCTGTTAATAAAGAGATCATTGAAACCATACTTAGATAAGACTTGGAACAGAAAGGCCCATTCGATGCGATCGTATGCCTTTTCCATATCTAACTTAAGAGCAACCATGCCCATTTTGCCTTTCTTCATCCGAAACGAATGCAAGGCCTCATGAGCAATCAGAATGTTGTCCTGGATAGATCTCCCTTTGGTGAAAGCTCCCTGGAGGGGGTGTATAAGTTTGTCAAAAATCTTGGTTAACCGTGCTGAAATTACTTTAGCTATGATTTTGTAAATTGTAGAGCATAGACTGATAGGTCTGTAGTGGTTGACTGCAGTCGGGTCATCGCATTTCGGTAGAAGCGTAATGAAAGTATGGTTTGTCTGACGCAGTAACCTGCCACTAGTGAAGAAAGCTTTGACGGCTTTTATTACAGAGGGCGCAACTGTAGGCCAGAACTTTTGGTAGAAACCAGCTGGGAAGCCATTAGCCAGCGGGCTAAAGTAAAACATACCAAACTTAATGACTCCAATTCAGGCTACTTTCATAAGATCGCTACTGCAAAAAAGAGGCAGGAAAATGATCAAATCTATCCTACTTCCCGGTGGGGAATCCACAGCTGATTTCCACACAATCCAACAAGAATTTGTCCGTGACTTCAAAGCTCGTTTCAGAGCCTCTTCGACCCCTGTTTCGGATCTGTCTCCAAACCTAGCGGTCATCCCATCCTTAGTTTCACAAGCAGATAATGACATACTCTCGGCTACTGTTACAAACTACAGATAGAAACAAGGTTCATCCTTTCGGACGATGAAATAGAGCTCCCTATTAAAAGGGAGAGTGAGGATATTACAAGTACCCATAAACTTAGTTATATAATCAACAGCACAGTTTGGCTCTCGGTAGCTGATAGAGCATGTTTAGTATTGCATTATAGATTACATTTAGCATAGTTTAGTTGTGAATAGTGTATATTTTAGTTACAATTACATGTTTACCGGGGATGTTGGAAGAGTCGGAATCTATGCAATTTTATGGTTAATTTCAGGTAAAGGTGGATCCGACGAGGAATGAGGAGACTCTTGGATGAAGGAAGATTCAAGTTGAGGAAGAAAAGTGAAGAGCACGGGAGCGGAGTCGAATTTCGAGAGTCTAAGTGAATAACAAGTCAGCAAAAGTTGTCGCCAGACATGCTGAACTTGTTTCGCACTTTCTGGAGGCCTCGGTGGTCCGATTGACTATTATAACCATGCGTTGGAAAGCTCTCTTCGAGATCTATAACTTTCGTGTTGACATCGAGACCAAATTCGAAAAAGAAAAATCGCTGTGAACAGTAAAAGCCGCCCCGCGGCCCGAATCTCTGACGGGCGACTTCGCTGATCGCTGGCCGCTCCGCGGCCTGGGGTGGCTGCCCCGCGGCCCTCGCAGAAGCGCGCCGTTTAATACTGGACTTTAATTAGGGTTGTAGTTTATTTATTTGGCCGACTTTCTAAATACTATAGAAGGTTTTTCTAGTTTATTCTACCACTGACCTTATGCACTTTATTCCATTGTTGAAAGCGCCGTTGAGCATGAGCAACTAAACTCTCAAGGTTTCGCCTACAGTTTGGATCTTTGATTGTTGAATTGTGAGTTTCTTAATCTAGTTCTTATTCCTATTCCAATGTTTTGACTTCTTTGTGCTTAATTCCTTGAATGTGTTTTATTCTCTCTGGCCTGATCAACTAGTTAGAGTAGATTCATTCAATTGCTAGGGTTTTGCAGATTCCTCGTAGCGAACCTTAACCCAAGTGGCAATCATATCCCTTTAGGACTCGTAGGACTAATTGGATGTGTAGGAAGTTGAATACATGTTGAATATCGACTCGTAGCTTGATATTATGTGTAGCTTGGTTAATTCATACTCTTAATGCTATCTCTAGGTTGAATCTTAACCGTGTTAGGGTTATTTAGAGATAAGGGTTGCTAGGACTCGTAGGACTAGTAATCTACCTAAGATCTGGACAAGGACATTGATAGGAAAAGACAAGAACTAGAGGCCGAAACAAGGATCGAATTCATCAATCGAAGTGATAAATTGTAGGTGAACCTATTTCTCTCCACTGCATTCTAAAACCAATTTACTTTGTTTGCTTGCTTCCGCTTTGATAAAAGGCGGATCTTTTTCACACCAAAAACCCCCATATTCTCTATTAGCGATTAGACTTGCACTTGAATTGATAGATTTCCCTGTGGATCGACCTCTTGCTTACACACTATACTAGTTGTGAGTTTGAGTATTCTTTGGCAAGAACAACGACAGGTTTTCCTCTTGTCAGTAGCAGTGCTGGAAGTGTAAATTGCTGAATTTATCTTCAAAGTGATGGATGTTCTCAATTACTCTTACGATTTCCCGGGAATTCCACTAAAGGTGAGTTAGTCTTCAAATTTACAGCAAGAACAAATGATTTTTTTTTAAGCAGATAAAGATTAGGTCGGACGATCCCGCAAGACTGTTCTAGCTTCCTAGCGCATCCTTTCGAATGAGAACCCGAAGTTCTGGATCATCTTCAAAACGTCCATCGACAGGGAGACTGTAAGCAAGATGAGCGAGTCGATCTGCAACAGCATTAGATTCCCTGAAAATTTGACGAATCGCAACATTAGAAAATGAAGAAAGATCAATCAGAATATCAGATTGCAAGAGCTCGAGGTTATCCCCCTCTATCAGTAGAGCTCTAACAAGGAGAGCTCTAACAACCGTGAGGTTATCCCCCTCTATCAGTAAATTAGTAAGACGAAGATGCTTAGCACTAAGAATTCCTCTCTTGAGACCCAGCGTTTCAGCAAACAGTACCGATGCACTGTTGCACATGCCAGCGCCAGAGGAAATCACAGTGCCCTAGCCTGGTAGTCCCGAATAACGAAACCATAGGAAGCTGCCCCATCTAGGCGTACAGAGCCATCAAAGTTCAACATAAAGCAATCAGTCGGTGGCTTATCCCAAATACCAGTCCGCGGCTGAGGAGAACCCGAGGGAGCAGGAACAGAGTTAGTAGCTGTAGGCCCTACCAACCTATTCGTACCTCTCCTAATCCCCCCAATGGGAGGCCCCGTTTCTTACTTTTATTTGTCATTTGATATACATATATTAAATTACATTTATAATTATAATTATAAAACAATAAATAAAAGTTAAAGGATATAGTATTCCCTCCGATCTAAAAGATAAGACATTTTACTTTTTTAATGGAGTATGTATTTTAATGAGGTAAAAACTATATAACATATAATTTTTTTTTACAACTAATAAGTATTAAATTGTAAAAAAAAAAAGATATTTTATATAGTTTAACTCCTTAAAATAGGTGTGTAAAAATTAAAAAAAAATTATTATTGTTAATCGGAGTATAATCTATCTATCTATTAATATTACTAATTCTGCTAGCATTTTGCTGACGTGTCGCTCTGTAAATTAAAGTTGAATTTTTTAATCAAAAGTTTCTTTTCTTATTAATCGATGTTATTAAGGTAAGTTTAAATATTTGTTTCCAATATTATATTTATCAGTCATATTAAAAATGGATAGATATTTAATTCAAATGTCAAAATAAAAAGTAATTATAAAAATCAATGATTCTAAAAATCACATTTCTTTTAAAAATTTACATATTATATGGTATAGACATCTTTTTTCTTGAAATTTTTTAAATATTTTTGGAGATGGAAGCGAAACGTCATTAATTTTAAGAAGAGATTATTTTTGTACATGTTATCCTTCAAAACATGTAGAAAAAATAATTATCGAAATGAATAAATCTATATTAATTCTACACATTCTACATGACATCTATTTAAAATTTTAACCTAAGATTTTTTTAAATAGAAATTATATTTATTCTAAACATCTTAAATGACTATTAGGAATAGTAAAAAAAAAGAACATCTTAAGATCTACATAAAAAAAATGAAGAATTTTTAGAAAGGCAAATGTGAAATTTGAATAAATAAATAAACACTCTTTTAAGATTAATTTATGGGTGTTTGGCTTCAAATATTGAAGAAAAAAAAAATCAAAATGAAAATTTACATCTATAGTTATTTTATACAACCTAGAAGGCTCTTATTATAATTTCAATATTTTAAGGCTTACAAAAGTGTTTTTTTATGAAGTTAGGAAAAATAATCTATTCGTGAATACTCGATTTCAAAAATTAATTATAAAAATCAGTTAGAGCGAAATTTTTTTCTTCTTACAATTTACTTATTTTATGCATCTTAAATGACTATCGAAAAATAAATAATATTTTAAGACTTACAAGCATTACTAATGCTTATTTTACATCTTGGATGAGACTTCTTAGATCACTTTTCTACCTTTTAGGATCTTTTTATTTTTACCATCTTACATTTATTTTCACTATTTACTTCTCTCTCTTTTAGCCATCTTTCTAATGAAAATAATGAATAAGTTATGTATATCTACATAACTTCAAAAGTATTCTCACAATCATGTGCTTATGATTTTTTAATCTTTGTATGGGAGTTTATATTTTGCTTTTTAGATTTATCCTAATGACGATAATTATATATTTATTTCAATTATATTGGGTGGTGTGTTTGAGTATTATTACTACTTTACCTTATTAAATCATTTTAAAATTTTGTATTGTATCTCTTTTCAACTAATTTATAAACTATAAAAAAACTTTATACATATTTTTGTTATAAACAAGTATATATTAATATAGTATTATATATAGATATATAAAATGATGTTCAAATTAAAATGAATCAAACTCTCGTACCTTCAAGTCACGGGTATCACACTAGTTTATAGGTAAATCTGATAGCAACATGTGACTGTGTGTATGTAACCTGACATTATACAACTCTCTTAGACAATGATTCCATAACTAACTAATCAATCAATTCTTGTTTTCTTTATTAATTGAGGAAGAGATGCATTACATTATAAATACCTAAATACCTTATATATACATGGGATTATACATTGCACCTTAGCATTTCTTGCTATGAACTGCTGGCATGTCCCCTTTTTTTAATTAAATTAAATTAAATTAATCTTCAAAACCTTTCATCTTGGCAACATGCATGTATGTATGTTATTCTAAAATTGTCTTACTTAATAAGTGTAACTGACTACAATCAGTTCATCCAAAAAAGACAGATAAACAAATAATTTATTTGTATTTAACTCAAAAGGTTCAGCTTAAGTCCTACATAACCTAACTTTTAATTTGTTGGATCACTTGCCATCAATAATTTGTTAATTAACTTAATCATTGTTTATTGGTCAATTTTCCATGTGCTTGAATCACTAATGTTTGTCCCATCTTTTTGATACATTAATTCCATTAGTTAGCTTAAGTGAGAGCACAAATATATATTATATCACTCCAACTTAAGCTATTAAATTTGTCACACCCATCTAACACTATACATTGCACTTCATTGATTTGATTTCCCTTGAATAGTTGACATTCATACATTAATGTTCTTATACTCTTTGTTCTCCAAAAGTTGCATATATGGAAACTGGAAAGTGGAAACCTTCAATTAGTTAAGGCATGAAGTATATATGTTATAACTTGTCATATTTAATTCCTATACTTTTTTTTTCTTTTTCTTTTTTCTGTTTTACTTTGTATCCCATTATCCCTATCTCTAGCATGTGTAGTCCCAAATGTGTCGAGGTTTATGCTTTTATACCATCCTATGTCCACATATCTCCATTTAGTGGCGGATCCTGGATTTTAAAAAAAAACGGCAATTTTTTTTATTAGGAAAAAATTCAAGGTCAGACAAAACTGAACCTCAAAGGTTGACAAATCGACAGATGAAAAGCCATCTAAGCAAACACAAAATATAAAGATGGTACAAGATTCAAGAAAAAACACTTTCAAAAGCGAAACTAATTAAACACAACCAGTCCGAACGAGATGAGGACATAGACGACGGACGAAGTCAAGCACTTACTAGAAGCAGCACCGCAGACCAGCGACACAACAGGAGAGAGACCTGTGACCAGTGAAGATGAAAAAAAAAACGGTAATTTTTGTTTACATCAGGTTTGCAAAAAAATTAAAATGTATTAAAATTATTTCAACAAATATTTTTTATTATAATAATTTGAAGGATTTTTTCTTTATGAGACATGAATACTCTACCAATATTGCAACTGAGATAGACAAATTGTTTAAATGTTATTTTACTAGTAAATATCATTAATTAAAGGAAAAATGATTTACAAAAATAAGAATTATAAGTTATGAACCAATATTAATTTAAAAAACTTTTAAAATTACTAAAAAGTATAGAAACTATTCCACGTTAAACCAATTTTAATACAAGACACATTCCAACCAATTATTTCTCAACCTCTTTTTTAACATGATTGTATCATACCACTAAATGCCCAATAGGTTTAAGAGCATATAAAGTCTACCGAAACAACACTAATTAATATGAGGACATGCATCAAACACCTCTCAGCATACCAAATTGTCTCGTCATTTGTTCTTTTAAGTGTCGGTCATATATATAAAGTGAGATGGATCGATCGCCATCCAGATACATAAAGTGTGACTACATAAACATAGCCCTTAATAACGAGGTCGGACCCTTTGTTCCATGTGTAAAATACAAGTATATGTGAGTTATTCGATTGAACTAAGTAGAGGTGAAATACATATATGCTAAACGTGGCCGGTGTTAATTACTACTTTGGAATTGGAAGTGATATATTCCGAATGCAAAAGGGAAACGAATAAGGGGACGTGTTTCAATTCCATACTTGATCCATCTCTCTATATTTATTTTTATTAATAAGTTTTTTAAAAATTTAAAAAAAAAAACACACATTACACACATTATTCTTCATAGATACAAGGTAAGAATTTGAGCGGTGTCAGACCCTACTGATCCACCACCCAAGAACGTCATTTAAGACGAGAGGTTGGAGCTCAAAATGATACAAGGGCGAGTCAAGATCAATTTGATGTTGAAGGTTAGCCACCTAGCTTGTCTGCAATCGGATTGAGCTCTCTGAAAACATGCGAACATGAGGGAAAGGTTAATGCTCTTAATGGAGTATTTATTCCCTTTGAATTTATTGGTTCAAATATACCAATTCAAAGTAATGGAGTCAGCTAATGCCCTGTGGCTACTGGCTATATATATTATTAATTACGTAGGAGGAGTAACCAAAGACTTATTTTTCCATTAAAGAGGTAGTAAGGCTAAACTAGTCATGAACTTGAGCTTTCTTGGAAGCATTTTTCCATTAAAGAGAGAAGTAGCATCAGCCGATATATGTGTCACCATTTATATTCTTTTACTTTATGCATTTTACTACTAATTCATAGTTGATTTTCCAAAAGAAAAATATGAAGATATTAATTAATTGTAACTAAATAATTTTGATCAATAAATTAGAGTCTATAAATCATAGCTTCTTTTTTTTATACTCCATATATTACACTTTCTATGAAAGTATTAACTTATTTATACTATAATGTTTTTGGTCACTTATTTATACTATATCTTTAGGATTTTATTATGACATTTTTTTCTGGATAATTTTTTTATAATGGTTTATCTGTGCTATCATCTTTTTATTCAACCTCTTAATCTACTAGAATTATATGATATTTTGAATTCTTGACTTAGAAAAATAAAATTTAGCAATGGAGTAATTTTAAGATTTGAAAAGAATTGTTTTTATTTTCAAAGTCAACTCAATATGAAGTAGACTATGGAATGTCAATTAAATAAAATTTATTAATTTGATCTGAATAAATATATAGTTTGTTTACATATTAATTAATTAAGAAATTTGACTACGAAAAAAATTAATTAAGAAAATTATATGTTTTAAAGTGACCAAAAACATTATAAAATAAATTTTCAAATTGCATTCACTTGCCGGCAAAAAGACGATCGAATATTGGGCTTTTTTCTTCATAAAGATTCATATTGACAATTTGAAGTTGCTTTAATATTGATGGTTTGAATTTAGAAGTAGAAATATTGTATAATCAATCATTATATGAAATTCAAATCGATTAAAATTGGGGGAATTCTTCTTTTGGAATCCACGCAATCTTGTCTTGTCTAGAATTTTAAGATTCCTGGAATTGAATTACCCAAATAATCAACTTTTGATTGATTTCATAAATTGATAGATCACATTATAGGGCTCGTTTGTTTAGATAACTAGGGAATGGAAAGGTAATGTATTAAATTTTAGACATAAAATGTATATGATCATCATTTTTTGTGAGCTTAGAGGAGAGAATTGGGGGGATTATTAGTCCATCCGAGAGGTATTAGTTACCCTCCTTCAAATTAGGGAATAGAAGGGTAACACATTTGTATGAAAAATGGGAGAAGAAGGGGAATGGTTAGATTAGTAATCAATGAATCTTAACTTAAATATGGACTACATTCGTAAGGGTAATCATTACTTTCCCCTACCAAAAAACAAATGGGGGTAAATAGATTCAATACTTTAAAAAAAATAAAATTAAAGACCATACGACTTGCAATATGCAAAATTAGGGGTGGTATATATCAAGAGTTAATTAGAAAAAGGAAAACATAATGAATAAATCACCCTTACAATATTAGATTTTTTAAACCACCCATAAATTAAGAAATTATATATATAAGTATATAAATTTGGTTTTCTTAAAAAAATCACTCATCAAAAAAAATTCACCACCATTTTTCTACATGGAAAATGTTAATAAAATGATATATGTCCATTATAATGATAAATAGTTAAATACTATTTTAGTAATTATATTTTATAATAAGTTTTACTTTGAAAACGAAAGTAGAAATTTAACATTTCATAACATTTGTTACAATACGTATAAAAAAAGGGCTATGTATAGTTTTGGAAAGAAAAAAAATTGGGGTGGTACTCCATATCTTATGGGTGATTTTATGCAATTTAACCAAATAAAATTAGGAATTGTCATAAAAAAATTGAGTGCACCAGCCGGGAATCGAACCCGGGTCTGTACCGTGGCAGGGTACTATTCTACCACTAGACCACTGGTGCTTTGATGTCTATTCACCAAAGCAAAATAATAGAGACCTATATTTACAATTGTATTTAAATTATTTTCATGTATTTGTTTGGAATCATACAACGTTGACTTCAAATTTCAACTTTCTTTTTAGCGTTTAGGGTCTCTAAAGAACTGCAATAGATTTTGAAGAGATTGTTTATGTAGGATATAGCCTAGTCTCCTTGTATAAGGTCACATGTGTGTATGAAATTCAAGTGTGACAGCTTGAGGTAAGAGTAGTCGGCAGGGGTATTTTGGTCATCACAGCATCAGTTTATAATGTTGTTAGGTGGTAGTTAGAAGAAGCTCTTGAAAACATAACAAACTCTGATGAGAAAGAGCGAGAGAGGTTATGGTGTTCAACCTCCATTGTTGCTCCTATCTTGAATTTGTTTATGTCCAATTCTAGTTGATCAATTGAAGTTTTCTGTTTCCAAATGGTATCAGAGCGAAGGTGAGCTTCTTCGCTGCTACTGTGTGTGAATTTGGTTAATTGAATTGTGTAATCGTTGATTGAATTGGCGATGGCGGGAAGAGGAAATCTGAATGCGAGTCCTCATAGTCAAGGTTCAGGTGTTGGAGGAGGTAGAGGAACCTTCATTACTCCTCCGGCACCAGGCGCTGGTAAAGGATTCGTCATGGGAACGACGATTCCCACAGGTTTTCAATTTGGGGATTTTGCGCAAAATCTAGGCAATATCCATTACAATCCATTGTTTCTGTCAAATTCAGACCACCCTGGGATGCAGATGGTATCCACATCGTTCAATGGAACGAATTTTGTGAGTTGGAGCCGCGGAGTTCACATGGCGTTGGGCGCCAAGGCCAAGCTCGGGTTCATCACAAGAAGTGTTGTCCGACCTGCTGAGAATAGTAAAGACTTCGAGAAGTGGATTCGTGCTGATTATATGGTGCGATGTTGGCTGGTCAATTCAATGACCAGTGATGTAGCTGAATCAGTGATGTATGTGCAATCTTCGAGAGAGCTGTGGGAAGACATCAAAGAAAGATTCTATGAGACAAATGATCCACTGATCTATCAATTAAGGAGGGATCTTAGTAATTTGAAGCAAGAAAATCTATCTGTTGGGGCATATTTTGGTAAACTGAAGAAAGTGTGGGATGAATTGTTGCTTCTTGATGCTGTTCCAGGTTGCACATGTGGTGGTGTAAATCAGTGTTCTTGCTCATGTGGTGGTGTAAATCAGTGTTCTTGCTCTCCGCTTAAGCGTGTGATCGAAAGAGAAGAAAAAGCAAAAGTAATGCGGTTTCTAATGGGGCTTAATGAGGTTTATGAGCCCATGAGGAGCAATGTTCTATCAAAAGATCCAATGCCGGGTCTAAACAAAGCATTTCAAATGGCTGTGCAGTTGGAAAGATCCAAAGGAGTAACCTCAACTGTGCAAGGGGATGCAAATGTGCTAGCTGTTGGTCAAAGCAGCAATATGGATTATGAAGCTAATGCTATGAATAGGTATTCACAGTCAAGGCACGATCAATACAGATCTGGTGATCAGGCAAAGAAAGAGTTTAAGAAACCAAAAGTTGAGAGGAAGTGTGATTACTGTAACAAGGATGGTCATACAAAGGATTATTGTTACAAGTTAGTGGGATACCCTGAGTGGTACAAAGGACCACGTGATGATGAGAGATTCAAGCAAGGTGGAAAACTTGCTGCTTACATAGATGCACCTCAATATGACAGTCCACTGGATGGACAAAGTGATTCAAGGCCAGATCCTGCTATGGTGAATACAGTCTTCAATGAGATCGTCAAGATGATGAAAGGGAAGACCAAGATGGATCAGTTTGAAAGCTCAACAAACCAGGTTGTTGTCCACTTTACAGGTACCTTGAGTGTTTCTTTTCTCATTGGTGCTAATAAGGCTGATAAGAATAAATGGATAGTTGATTCTGGTGCTACAGACAATATTGCCTTTGATAAATCTGTGTTTATGAGTCTGAGAAATTTGCAAAGTGTTATCAGTTTGGGTTTACCTGATGGAACCAGTATTGCTGTGAGTCAGTCAGGGTCTGTGCAAGTTACACATGATTTGTTATTGCAGAATGTGCTATTTGTTCCACAGTTTAGGCATAATTTGCTTTCTGTATCAAAGGTTTTGCATTCACAGAAGATGGAATTCCATTTTAATGAGGTATCCTATTGGCTACAGGACCTTATAACTAGGAGAGTGATAGCTCGAGGGACTGAAGAAGGAGGTTTATACATCTTGAAGTCCCAAGAATTGTTGAGAACAAGCATTGGTCATGCTGGAAGTCATGTACTGAAAGGGAAAGATTTGTTTTCCCATGATTGTAATAAAGTAGTGAATCTACATACTTTACATGCCAGATTTGGACATCTTTCAAGTTCCAAAATGAAACATTTATCTGAATGCTTTGATGTTGATTTGAAGGATTTTGTTTGTGATACATGTGAATTGACAAAGTTTCACAAATTGCCTTTTGCTAGAAGTGAATCTGTCACTGATGGGTTATTTTAGTTGGTCCACATGGACTTATGTGATAATATCACGAAGAGGAGTTTGGATAAACTCCAGCTTTGTGTGGAGCTAGGTACTTCCTCACTATCCTAGATGACTTTTCTAGGACAACTTGGGTTTATCTTATACAAGATAAGATGCAGGTGCTGAGAGTGATCACCAATTTTCTGAATTTGGTTGAAACACAGTTTCAGTTGAAGGTTAAGATTTTGAGAACAGATAATGGGACTGAATTCACACAGAAGGGTTGTTTATATTTGTTGCTGGCCAGAGGTATTCTACACCAGAGGTCAGCTCCCGGTGTTCATGAACAAAATGGCAAAGTGGAAAGAAAGCACAGACATTTGGTGGACACTACAAGGGCCATTAGGCATCATGCTGGATTTCCCATTCAGTTTTGGGGAGAATGTGTTTTGAGTGCTACACACTTAATCAACAAGATGCCATCCAGTGTCCTTCAATGGAAGTCACCTTATGAGGTTTTGTATAATACTCCTCCCACCTTAGATGATCTTAGAATTGTGGGTTGCCTTTGTTATTGCCTGCAACCCAATGACTATAGAGATAAACTTGGAACTATCTCTAGGAAGTGTGTATTTCTTGGTTATCCACCTGGCCAAAAGGCTTACAGATTGTTTGATCTTCACAAGAAAAAGGTCATAGTCAGTAGACATGTGAAATTTGTTGAGCATGTCTTTCCTTTCAGACATACAATTAGTTCTGATGTCCCTCCCTCATCATCCATTAGCATGCCTCTTCCTAGCAATGATGATACTGAGATCTTTTGGAGTAATGCTTCTGACATTCCTCCTATTTCTGAAAACATTGAAACTATTGGTCACTCTGCCACCATGACCTGCATTGACTCACACACTGATGCTTTATTAGATCAATCTCCAGCTCCTGACTCCTATTTCTCAGAGGAGAGTCCATCAGTTTCTGGGGCTCATGTTCCTGAGGTTACTAAGAGAGTGATCCACAGACCTACTAGGCTAAATGATTACATCTGTTCAAATCTTCCAACTAGAATGCAGGGAGTTGATTCAGATTCTGAGAGTCAATCATTTGTTGTCTTCTCTGTGCAAAACTTAGCTCATCTGTCTCCTGATTTCATACAGTCATTTGTTAATGTGTGTGCAACCTTTGAACCTTGTTCTTACGGTCAAGCAAAGGGAAATGAGCAGTGGGAAAGTGCTATGCAAGCTGAGTTAGCAGCACTTGAGAAAAACCATACTTGGACTGTCACAAGTCTTCCTATTGGCAAGAAGGCAATTGGTTCCAAATGGATATTCAAAATCAAATACAGGCCTGATGGAAGTATAGAGAGATACAAAGCCCGGTTAGTAGCTAAAGGTTACAACCAAGTCAAGGACAAAGACTACAAGCAAACATTTTCACCAGTGGCAAAGTTGGCAACAGTCAGAGTCATTCTTGCCCTTGCTGCAGTAAAAAGATGGGTTTTGCATCAATTGGATGTAAATAATGCTTTCCTCCATGGGTTCCTAGAGGAGGAAGTATATATGCAGCCTCCTGATGGGTATGAGGTCAAGCCTGGACATTTATGCAAACTCAACAGATCTCTTTATGGCCTCAAACAGGCCATAGAGAGATCTGCATTCACAATCTAAACATGATTACTCTCTCTTTATAAAGACAGTTGGACCTGCCTTCACAATTGCCTTGGTTTATGTAGATGATATGTTGATATTGGGCAATTCAGAAGCTGAAATTGCTAAAACTAAGGTTGCTCTTCATTCTTCCTTCACCATAAAAGATCTGGGGATGGCCAGGTATTTTCTTGGGATGGAGATCTCCCGTTCAGCTTCAGGTATTTTGTTGAAATTTGGAGTATTATAGTATGTGTTGAAATTTTTTAAAATTATGATAATTGATTTTCCATTTTGTAGATTTTTTTCCATTTGTAGATATATGGTCTTAATCTTGATTAATAGAAATTTATGGGTGCAAATTTGTAATTAACTACTCCCTCCGTTTGAAAATATTTGTCGTTTGACTTTTCGGCACGCTTTTTAAGAAGCTAAAAACTCTATAAAATATAATTTTTTTAATTAATTTTTTTCATAATCTTATACTTGCTACTTATATATATGAAATTATATAAACAAATTGAACTAAAAAAATATATTTTATATAGTTTTTATCTTTTTAAAAAGCGTGCACTATAAGACAATCTACAAATATATTCAAACGGAGGGAGTAATTATTAGCTAGGTGATCGACAAGGTCATAGGATTCTGGCTAACAAGTTGCTAAATCAAGTAGTAGTAATTAATCAGCAATAATTAATGCACATCTCTTCATAATAGAGGCAATGATCAAACATGAGATATACATGTTGGTTTAATTCACTACCTGGCTTCTACTTAACTCTATTTACATGTCGCGAAAAAAAAACCCTTTATTTCTCAGAATATTTATTTTCCATAACCATTGAAAACATAGGCCATGCTACTTGTTTAGGATTGGTACGTGTACAACACGCCTTAAATTTACATGTTAATAATCTTCACATTGAAGGTGATTCCAACATAGTTATTGACCACCTCAACAAAAAAAAACACTAAATGTCCTTGGGAGATCGAACTCATTATGTCGGACATTAAAATTATGTTGACAAAACTAGAAAGAGTATATTTCATTCATATATCCCGTATAGGCAATAGAGTTGCCGATAAGGTTGCACATCTTTGTCACTCTGCCCGGGGTACTGATATTCATAGCAATCCCAATCTTCTAGACCTCATCCGAAAGGATGCCAACGGGTAGAGCTTGCTCACCCGAAATATTTCCTGATAATAAAAAAAAGATATTATAAAATATACAAGAGATAATGTGCATACGCTATACAATACTATCTATCTAATTACCAATGCTCCCTCGAGTTGGAGCATGTCGATCAACAATGCCCAATTTCTGAAGAAGAGACTGCAACTAATTTTTCCAAGCGCTTTGGTGAAAATGTCAGCTGGTTGATTAGCTATGGAAATATGCTCGAGGTTATAGAGCCAGCAAGAACGAGATCACAAATGAAATGACGGTCAATTTCAATGTGTTTAGTGCGCTTAGCTTATGAAATACTGGATTGACAACAATATGCAAAGCGGCTTGGGAACATGTACAATATGAGCACCACCAAAAGAACGAAGAAGAAATTTTATTGCCCAAGAAATATATTGTTAGATGATATTTACCTAAGTGTTGTATTTTGAACAATGTAAGGCAGCTAAGGTCCTAGTGAGACAAAGAGGGCTCAAGGTCTTGGGCCATGGCTTATTCCGGGTTCACTCAGGTCTATATGGTTTGGGTTTATAACCCAAACCTAATGGGCCAGTAACCCAAAGGTTGTAGCCGGCCCAATTCCTTTAGAAGCCCCAACGTCTCTTTCTGGCACTAGGGTTGACAGACGCTCCTCTTCAGCTCTTTATAAGCCTTGGAGCTCCACTGTTCACCGGTGCTCTCTCTCGCCGAAGTGGTAAGTCCCACAAAAACCCTAGAAGGCTCTCTCCAGGTGTTCATCTCTCTGGTGGCCGAGGTTGGTGGCCTGAGGTTCCTTGCTACTCAAGGTCCTCTGAGGAGTTCCCTTGCGTGGCTGAAGACGGCGCCTCAAGACCTTATCCTTGAAGGATCAGTTCAGCAACATCCATGGAGATTATAAGGGAGTTTCACTATTTCCTTTAGTCTTTGTTGCTAGTTGCCTTACTTTCTGTACTCCTTAGGTTTATTGTCTTAGATTGCCCTTCTGTACCCAGATTGATCTTACATAGTGGATTTAGGGTCTCGACTCATGAGGCCCCGCGGATGTAGGTGCAATACCCGAACCGTGTAAACAATCTCCTGTGTCCCTTTCGTTTTTCGTTTGGTTTTGATTTCTGTTTTGATTCCGCTGTGCATAAATCGTTAGTTCTTTGTTACTCAAACTCGATAAAACGATTTCATATATTACGAGATATTAACCGAAGATAAGAGATACACTATACAATATATCCAAATAATTATCAATAATATACAAATTATATAGCTAAGCATAAGATAAGCATATTATTATTTTCTATAATTAATGCAATTAATATTCACATACTAACACTTCACTAATTATGTAGGATAATAAATTTTATTCAATACAAAAATGAATAAATGCAGATATTATTATAAAAAATTATACTTAATAATTGTTGCTCATTATTATGGGTATTATTAGTGTGAATAATACGAAGTAATTAACACATAGCATATTGAAATTTGAAAGCATTGTTAATTATGGAGAAATAAAATATTCAGAGAAATAAATAGGGTGGGATGGGGGGAGCGACAATGTAGGGCCATGTTGGCCACGTGGCAGACAGATACTGTCAGCATTTCCCATGTGGGTCCCCAGCTAAGAACTGAGTTGCCCCACATACCATTTCACATGGGGGCCACTGTTTTCTCACTTGGATTAAAAATTTGATAAAATTCATGCCATAAGTCTGAATTTTCGTTAAATCCATGGGGTATCCAAAGTCCATTTTATATTTTCATTATCGCATTTTTTTTAGTTTTGATTTTCTTTAGATGATAACCCAAAAAAATTATGTCATCAATACATTTTAAAACTCGAGTATAAATTATTAGTCAATTTTGAGTATAAATACTCAGTTCTCAACTTGTTGATATTGCAACAACAAAAATCACAACAGTTTATTACCCTAAGTTTTTTATGGTTGAATGAATGGATAAAGAGAAAGAAGATTATATTTGAATATCATAATCTCACAAGATTAAAGGAACAAATTATTGTAATAAGACAAGATATGACAAGCCTGAAGAAAGCACAAAATGAAAGCCTTGAAGATGACGAAGAAACAACTACGCAAAAGAAAACTCTGCCCAACCCACGTCGGAGTCGGTATATTTGTTGGAGAAAACCTGCTGACGGGTTCTTGAAACTTAATTTTGATGGTGCGAGAACCCTCTCGGGCTATGCTTCGGCTATGTTTGTGTTACTGGACGCTGAGGGGAGTCTTATTGCTAGTGATTCTAGAGGTTGCAGAGGTGCTTCTGCCTTATAGGTTGAGGTTCTGGGATTGCGGCTTGGTCTAGAGGAAGCCCTTAGAAGGGGAGTCAGGAAGATCGAGGCGGAAGGAGACTGTGGGAGATCGAGATTTTGATTTCAGAAGTCCTTTTTCTTCTTCGCTCTTTCGAGATATCGTTTCTCTCCTATACTTTCAGGGAAGGAAATTAAACCGAGCTGCCGATCGAATGGCTCATCTTGAACTTTGCCTTGACGCTTCTTCGCGGTGTTCTAATTCTGAGCTTTTGACTCTCTTCCGAAAGGACGCTCTTGGGTGGTAGTACAATCGAGGTTGACACCACCCAAACCCTCGCCTTGTAATCAATAAATAAATAAAATAAGAAAACTGACTATATATATGAGTCTCTCACTCACTCGAATATTGAGAAATCTGACTATATGTGTGTTCGACTTGGCTAGCTAGCGCATGTTGCACTTGAACGTACGTAACCTCTCACGTTGTATATGACCTAGACACGGCCACGGGTCGGACCCGCCGGGTCGACGGGTCGGACCCGTCGGGTCGACAACCCGGGGAGGGTGACCCTAACCCTGACCCGGGGTTGGGATGGGTCGGCGGGTTGGGTGACCCGGCGGGTCGACGGGTCGGCGGGTCGGACTGCCGGGTCGGCCACGTGGCACCAAATCGGGTACCCAACGAGTTTTGCGGGTCGACCCGCCGGGTCAACCATTTTTTTTTAAAAAAAAAAATTTGTTTTAAACCCAAAATAAAACTCAACTCAAGTCTTTCACCACACTTTCGAAATGGAAAGATTTAAGGTTGACAAAACATGGTATGTGGGAAGATATATATAGATATCTTCATTCCACTCCCATCATTTCATCACACTTTAGATGTGGGAAAGAAAAAGTTGGATTGTGGGAATGACAAGTAGGGTATGAGGATCTATATATAGAGAAAATAGAGGTATTTAGCCCACTTTCGAAGTGGGACAGAAATATGAGATATGAAAGAAAATGTGAAAAATTGATATTTAAGTATATGATGTAAAATGTAATGTAATTAAAGTCTTTGGATTATATGGTGGAATATAATGTAATTTAAGTATTTGGATTATATGATGTAACATATAATAATATAATTAAAGTGTTTACCTCTTAAGATTTAATGAAATGAATAACACATGGTGATGAAACATCATGATACAATATATATATCAAGTTATGTTGGATTAATCTTTCTATTTAATTTAATTGATAATTGTGTTGATCCATTAATCAATCATAAGTATTTTATTTTACTTGCATTATTATGTTAATTTCTTGATCAATGATTTCAAATCTAGGTTCTTCTTCATATAGATATGTTAAACTTTCTCGTTTGAAGTTGAATTAACCACATGTTGTATATACACTTAATAATGATGTTATTAGAATTACATACTTGGGTTGCTTGTTATGACATACATGAAAAAACACATTGAAAAAGTATTGCCAATATTATATTTCATTCTTGTGTTTGAAAATCCGAAGTTTTATATCATTTTGAAAATAAACGAAAACTCGACATTAAGGATACTATACAAGTGTAACGGCTTTATCAATAACAATATTTGTATTACTTGAAATTATATCATAAAGACTCCTAACTTAGTATCATATAGAATGATTTATAAGCATGGATTGACATTAAAAACCGAATGGTAGAGATTGAAGACATGGTGTAGTTTCTAGTTTTTACCCTTGTTCTTGTCCCACATTGAAAACTAGAGGAAAGGAGGGGTGCTAAGTCTATAAAAGGAGAAGCATGGGGGTGCTAAGTCTCACATTGCCATTGCATATTACATTATGTAATATTATGAATTATTCTAAGAATAATTTATATAATTTACATAATAATTATAAATTTATTTTATTAAAAATAAATTTTTTCAAAAAAAAATATTTTAAAATGGCGGGTTGACCCGGCGGATCGAACCGGGTCGGACCCGCCGGGTCACGGGTTATCTTTTACCCGACCCTAACCCTAACCCTTAACCCTTCCCGACCCTCAGACCCGTGGACCCTGAAAGGTGGGTCATTGACCCGGCGGGTCATCAACCCGGCGGGTCACGGGTCGACCCGCTCGACCCGTGACCCGTGGCCGTGTCTAATATGACCCACCGTGATTTAACAACAAGTCTATTTTAATTTTACATCTAAAATATTTTAATTTTGGAAGAATAAATTTAACGGAAATTTCGCCTGGTACCCCTGAGGTATTGCGTATTTCGCGTGGTGTACCAGAGATTAACAAAATTCGCCTGGTACCCCTGAGTTATGGGTGTATTTCGCCTCGTGCCCTTGGGGTGTTAAAATTAACAGTGTGGAGCGATGCTCCGTTAATTTGTTCTATCACGTTAGGAGGGAAGGGAAGTCACGAACAAAAAACGAGAGGAGAGAAGAGGCCGTCTGGAGAAGCACGAATCGCCGGCGACGAGAGCCCGCGGCCGCCGGAAGGAGAGGTGGAGAAGGCGAGCGACCTACAACCTCGAGGACACAGAGGAACGAAAGAAAAAAATGAAGGAATTTGGAGAAGCTGTTCGACGCTCGACCTGGAGGAGAGGAGAGGGATTAGGAGAGCCCGTCCTTGAATCGGCGACAACCAAGGAGGCACCGCTAGGGGTGGTGGAGGCGCTGCTCGACTCGCCGGAGGTGGTGGAGGCGCTGCTCGACTCGCCGGAGGTGGTGGTGGAGTCGCCAGCCAGATACTTTGTTGTCTGCGCAGGCCGGATTAGCCTTGGAGAGCTGCGTTCATTGGATGACCTCTACGACTTTCAACCCATTGCCAGTTTGGCGCTTTATTCCTCGTCGGAATTGTTTATGTGACTCCAACTCTGATAAGCAAGAAGAATTCATAGGGATAGGGATAATTTTGGTCCTTACAGTACAATTAATCAAATTCAAGCAAGTTTAGTTTACATTGTCTTTCCACCGTCTACATTTTCTTTATGGACAAACAGTTGGTGGATTTTTTTATGTAAGATGGCAGTGGTGCAGGGATTATTATAGATTTATTGCTAAATGTGTAGATCAAAGCAACAATAGGTGGGTTACAGGATAATATTTAAATACTTGAATGTATATTTGTTGAAATGTTCCTGAGCCAGCATCTGCCGGTGAGAATCAATTTGAACTTAGAATGAAACAAGTGAAACTTGGCAAGTCAGTTTGATCTTATGTTGAAGAGCAGTAGAAATGGAACATTGTGTGAATCCTTCTCCATAAAATGAAGAGCAGTCAATAATCAATACATTGTCTGCTTTACTTTCGTTTCTCATCTCAATCTCTTCAAATCCTCTAAAATGCCAGTAATTTTACATTTTGTTTCTCATCTCAATCACACATATATCATGAACCTAGTACATTGATCAAAATGGAAGATCTGGATTGTTGGTTCTTCTTCTGATGTGAAGCAGTCTTTGGGGCAGAAGTGGATGATTTGCTGTCATAGTTGGATGTTCTGATTATAATATAAAGCGCAATGTTTCAACAAGCATGACAAATACCATGCCCAGGATGCCCCCTACAGCATTCTGCAAATATTACCATTGCACATACTTCAGCAACACGGATATGATAAACCTATTGAAAGGTGGGGAAAGAGTCGATGCAAACGTCCCCACAAGATAATTCAGAATGATGGTTATAAGATAAATACCATGACAGGATCGCGACTGAACAGGGCTCTTAAAGCAGCATGGCCAAGCAAGTTCCCGTTGAACATTGTAACTATCACATGTAGTACTTAACCATTGAGCTCTACCAAGAATTAGTGCTGAATTATAGTCGCAAACACACACGAAAGGATCGTGACTGAATATAGATTGATCCAAATCAGTTTTGTAGGACAAGCAAGACCCAAAATACAGATTGATTAAATATATGAAGGCAATTTGTTACCAAATGTGGCAGCAAAATGATCTTTTGACACTTGCAGAACAAGTGGAGCATTCGGTACTTATTTTCTCCCATCATAAGTAGAATAATCAAAGCACAGAAAAATGCTTAACCTCCACTCAAACTGTAATAACAATGGCAAAGACAAATGCATGAGTCTTAAATGTGTACCGTATAGTGTGTTATTTCAATTGCTTTTATCCACAAATTTGCAATCTGTACAATGTCATTTCAATTGATGCCATCCACAAATTTACAAGTTCAACGATTCATCACTCTCAAATTCTCAACCCTAATTCGAACTAATCACAAATCAAAACCCAATTCGAAACCCCATATTGCAAGCACATTGAAACCCCAATTTGCAAACAAAATTTGAAACCCTAAATCGAAGTACCTGGTTGGCGCCTCCACCACCACCTCGGCGATTCGAGCGGCGCCTCCACCACCCCTAGCGGTGCCTCCTTGGTTGTCGCCGATTCAAGGACGGGCTCTCCTAATCCCTCTCCTCTCCTCCAGGTCGAGCGTCGAACAGCTTCTCCAAATTCCATCATTTTTTTTTCTTTCGTTCCTCTGTGTCCTCGAGGTTGTGGGTCGCTCGCCTTCTCCACCTCTCCTTCTGGCGGCCGCGGGCTCTCGTCGCCGGCGATTCGTGCTTCTCCAGACGGCCTCTTCTCTCCTCTCGTTTTTTGTTCGTGACTTCCCTTCCCTCCTAACGTGATAGAACAAATTAACGGAGCATCGCTCCACACTGTTAATTTTAACACCCCAAGGGCACGAGGCGAAATACACCCATAACTCAGGGGTACCAGACGAATTTTGTTAATCTTTGGTACACCACGCGAAATACGCAATACCTCAGGAGTACCAGACGAAATTTCCGTAAATTTAACAAATGAATTGGTGTGAACGACGTCCATGTATAAAAAATTAAGTAAAGATGGAGGGATGGGTAGAAAATAAGATGGGGAGAAACAGAAATGGTCGGCTACATGTTGGTCGCATCTGCGAAGAAGATCACTGCATCACTCTCTCACTTGTAACGTTGGGATTTGTATATTTAATTTTTGCTGACTTTGCCTCCTCACAGTTTGCTACCTCTCTCTCTCTTGCTAGCTTCCTCCTACTTCTAGTAATTAATTACTGTAATAAATTTCACTTCCATATATGTGCATCAACAAACAGTACTGTCAACACGTTATCGCCCGTGAATTAATTTCCCGCCCTTTTATCTAAACCAACCGACTGCCCCGTTACCTTCGCCTCTTTCTCACCACCACGTTACGTTTATGCTATTTCATTTTAAATAGAGAAATTAATAATTAAGATGTACGTATTTAGTGGACTGGTAAGGAAAGACATTAAAAAAAAGGCTAATTACGTAAATATACATGTAATATCCGCCCCGATTTATAACCTACGTAGTATTTTAATTTTAAAATATTATAAATTTAAAATACAGTTTATAATATAATTATAAATTTTATACAATAATAAATATTTAAATTTTATAACTTAAATTATAATTGTAATTAATGGAATCTAAAACACACTCTTTTCCTAATTAGAATTCATCTTATATTAAAGTAACAGTTTTACGTCTACCTAAAGATATAGGATAATGATTTGAGAAAAGAAAACCATAAAAATAAAATAGCGAATCTCATAATCTAATTTAAAGAGGGTTAAATGCTCAAAAATTATTCCTCAATTTAAAATTCTTACAAAAATGAAAATTGAAATCCCTATGAAAATAATAAATCTAGTTAATATTAACATTAATTGTCAGCGGCTGCTACGGTTGGTCTGCAGTTTATACCTTGCTGGAAGGCTGGAACCAGCTTTTAGCTTAGTCATTAGGTCAACTGTATATTTACCTTTTCCCCACCTTTAATGGTCAACATATCTCTTTCATGCATTTAATTAAAATCATCAATAAAATTAAATAATTATTGATTAAATTAAATTAAATCACTTCCATCTCCCATTATAAAACCCCCTCCTACCCAAGAAAAAACACCCATCCCTCCCTCCCCACACCAAATCACAACCCACAACTTAATCTCCATAAACAACAAAGAAAAATGGAGGACGATTTCAACGCTAGCAACTACTCCGACTACGGCGGCGGCGCCGATCTCGACCTCAGCTTCACCAGCATAGCCTCCTCCTCCGCGGCCACCGCCACCACCTTCGCCTCCAGCGCCCGCACCAGCCGCAGCAGCACCAGCCTCGCCCTCAGCTTCAACGACCGCCTCTCCACCGCATCCGCCGCCGCCGATCAGTCCCCCGACGAGCCCCCTTACCCTCCCCGCCCCCACCGCCGCAACGACCCCCACTGGTCCGCCGTCCGCGCCGCCGCTAACCTATCCGGCGACGGCCGCATCCACCTCCGACACCTCAAGCTCCTCCGCCGCCTCGGCGCCGGCGACGTCGGCCGCGTCTTCCTCTGCCGCCTCCGCGACTTCCCCTCCTCCTCCGCCGACGCTCACTTCGCCCTAAAAGTCGTTGACCGCAACTCTCTCTCTCCTAAAAAGCTCTGCCACGTGGACACCGAGGCCCGGATCCTCTCCGCGCTGGACCACCCTTTCCTCCCTACGCTCTACGCCCACATCACCGCCTCCCACTACACCTGCCTCCTCATCGACTACTGCCCCGGCGGCGACCTCAACAACCTC
Organism: Persicaria maculosa; assembly: GCA_963922045.1. Taxonomy (NCBI): domain Eukaryota; kingdom Viridiplantae; phylum Streptophyta; class Magnoliopsida; order Caryophyllales; family Polygonaceae; genus Persicaria; species Persicaria maculosa. The sequence continues at coordinate 9,472,088 of OY998256.1, read as the reverse complement.
CTCCGCTGCCAGCCTCTTTCCCGCCTCCCCCTCCACGCAGTCCGCTTCTACGCCGCCGAGGTCCTCGTCGCCCTCGAGTACCTCCACTCCAAGGGGATCGTCTACCGTGATCTGAAACCGGAAAATATCCTCCTCCGCGAAGACGGACACATCATGTTGTCCGACTTCGACCTCTGCTTCACCTCCGACGTCACCGCCAAGATCGACCGCTGTCAGAAAACGAGATCCAAGCGCAGAAATTACAGTTGCTTCGGCGACAAGGAACAGCAATCGGGGTCCAGTGAGGATGAATTGTTCGTGGCGGAGCCCACGGCGGCGTTCTCGAAGTCGTGCGTGGGCACGCACGAGTACTTGGCGCCGGAGCTGCTAACCGGCAACGGCTACGGCAGCGGTGTCGATTGGTGGGCGTTTGGGGTTTTGATCTACGAGCTAATGTACGGCACGACGCCGTTTAAGGGGGCGAACAAGGAGGCGACGCTGAGGAACATAGCGTCGCAATCGAAATCGGCGAGGTTTCCGGCGGATGTGCCGGAGGAGAAGGGGATGGCGGAGGTGAGGGATTTGATAGAGCGGTTGTTGGTTAAGGATCCGAGGGAGAGGCTAGGGGGGTTGAGGGGGGCGGCGGATGTGAAGCGGCACCCGTTCTTCGAGGGGGTGAAGTGGCCGCTTATAAGGGGGTATAGGCCGCCGGAGATAGTGAAGGGGGTGGTGGCGGCGAGGAGGAGGAGGAGTAGGAGTCACGTGATGGGTCACGTGAGTAGGAGGAGGTCGTTGTGGAGGAGGCTTAGCTATTTGCTCAAGAAGAGGGGATCTTCTTCATCATCCAAGTAGTGAACGAGTTTTAATTAATTACAGAGTTAATTAGGCGACTAATCGTTTGTAAATGATGTGTTTAGGCTTCATATTGTATAGACATCACTCATCAGAAGAGTTAGAAAAGTGATCAATTTTGGTTTTGTCATTATCGGAAATCATAATATATATACACTTTTTAAAATTTATTTGTCTCTTCTTCGATCTGAACAAAAAAAAAAAAAAAAAAATCCATCTCTAATGACAAGTTGGTTTTATAAGCCACCTATAATGTCACCAAAATGTTTAATTTTAGAGAAAAAAAATCAACCAATGACAAGTTGGTTTAATAGTTATACATGAGACTATATTATATGTTAAGAGGTTCAAAATTTAAATTCTCTTGAAAATATTGCGTCGTTTGTAAAGAAGATGGTCATTACACAATACTCGATTTTGCTGTAGAACAACTGAGTCTGATCGAACCAACCAAACTAAAATAAAAAAATTATATAAATATCTCGTGCAAATGTAGAAGACAATAAACATAAATATCTTGTGTAAATGAAGAAGGTAAAACAAGAAAACTCATCACTTTACTTTTAATTAAGTTACAATGAATTTGTTTGGATTCCAATACATTATATCCTAATGTAATTCTAAATTATAAACATTTTAATAGTGTTTGGTTACACATTATTATGATGTATTTGAAATGATATAAATTTTAAATAAAATACCTTATAAATTGTGTCAATTAAATACTCACTATTACCTAAAATCTATATTAAGCTTATAATATTCTTATAAATTTTACTCAATACATATTAAGCTTATAATATTCTTATAAATTTTACTCAATACTTACTATTTAATTGACATAATTTAAGATATTTTATTTAAAATTTATATTATTTTAAATGTATCATAAAATATATAACCAAACCCTGTATATAAAATACCTTTTAAATTGTATCGATTTATAAGGTATTTTACAACACACCCTATCTATTGATTGGTATAAAGAATTTCACTGATTGATGATATATCGATGGATAACAAGCATATGAATCAATTCCATACTATAGACGTATAGTCTTTAATTATAAAGGTGTGATCATAATCAGTATATTATATCTTTGTATAATTTGGATGATTGCAACTCCATATCCTGTATGACAATTACTTGATCGAGGTGCGCACTACCGGCCATGCTTTGGATAATATGATTCAAAACCCCCAATTCAATTTTGAACAACATGACCCAAAAAAAAAAAAAGTCAAATGTTTTTTTTTTTCGTTGGCTAGAATTTAGTGTTTTTTTTTTACCAAGAGCTAGACGGATCATAAATGGTGAGAGTCTGTCTAATGGCTATGTAGCACCTATGTGACACCTATACGAGGCGATCGCCTAGAAGCGTTTATACGCTTGTCTAACTCTAAGCCGGAGGCTGATCGCCTAGTGCCTAGGTAATAAATAGACCGCGTCAAGGCTTGATTTTTAGAGTAGTACCTGAATTCAACAAATTGGGAATAAATCTTTCACATTGATTAATTGATTAATTGGGTGAAATTTCTGTAATTAATTGTGTTAAATTAATGTGCAAACGGGTCCATTTCAAAATGATATAGATAGGTAAATGGAGGTGACACTGATTTACCAGATATTTATCTTTTTTTTTTAAAAATATACTCCGTATAAGATTTTTAGGCTTGATTATAATTTAAGTTAGATTTATATATATGATATATCGAATCTATTTTTTTTATATAAATTAAAAAACATGATATATACATGAACTGAAATGTAATAGCAATTGCCGGAGGATCCAAAGTGTCTGCAGGGTAAACAAGGGAAGAATGTGCTTCAATGCAATATATCAAGACTGACAAGACACAGATATATAGGGATGGACTGATTACAGATTTTCTCTTGTGTGTTTAAGGTCGCCGAATACCCTAGCATGATAGAAAACGCTCTGAAAAAAAAAAAAAACCCTCTCTTGCCGCCGCCATCCCCTTCTTTCTTCTGTCGCGTCTCCGCCTTCCCTGGCTCCCCGGCCATGGCGCGGCGTTGCCGCAGCCCTCGGCCTCCGATATGAGATCTAGCTTCCAATCGATCTTTATCAATCCTCAACCCTCAACTAAAAACCCCTTTCTCAACCCTCAACTTTCTAAACCTAAATCTCCTCACAACTTTTCTCAATCTAGCCCCCAAATCGCCGGCCACCATACCAAACCTTCAAACCAAGCCTTATCAAAGTTTCATGCTTACTTTGATTTTCACAAAAACAAAGTTGGGAAGCGTTTAGTGCTTAACCCATGCTCATCTCAAAAACTCAAACCTCAAATCTCAGCCAACAAGCAAGATCTGGCAAATCTTATATTTACTTTTAGTTATGCTTGCAGTAATCACAGGTTTATGTGTAATCATGGAAGAACAAAGAAGAAGAGTGGACATCTGATGGATAGGAGGCGATTTCTTCCCCTTCCCAGTAGCTCCTTCTTTGAATTGAAAAAACGTTGCTTTCAAACAGATAAGTATCTCCCTGAATCCTTAATTCTTCTTTTGTTAGTCTTGAATTCTTGCTCTAACTCTATGCATCTCATTTACTGCTACTTTTACTGTATTCTTTACACAGCTCTTTATTTGAGCATTGAAAGGTGGTATGGTTACTGTAAGAATCAACTTGACATATATGATTGTCGAAAAAATTGTGTGGAAGGGGCCTCTTTTCCCTTTCTAAACCATCAACAAAACCCTTTACCCAACAAAACTTTCAACTATCCATTTATTTCCAAGAACTGTATTATATCTAAATACCGAGGTAATGATGCTGTTAATAGCAATTTATACTCTAATAAAGAACATGCAGAGCACAGGCTTGGCCAACTTGATGGGCTCGAGTGGCTCTATGGTGCATTGTGCGCTAGAGCTCTCTCGACTTCTGGAATTGAGCTCCTAGAGAAAGGGGGAAACCTGAAGTTGAACATACGAGGTGAAGCACCAAAGCGCCCTGCATCGAATTCAAAGCCGAAGGCTCGAATCTGCGACAACAACTGGCTCATTCAGAGTGCTGATTCAGCCCTTCAGAGACTACCCAGAATAGATAAGTACATCCCTAAACCAGTCTTTCTTTTCAATACTGGTAATTGCATTAACAGCTTTAGTATATGCTTGAATCTAGATCCTTTGCATGATGTGATATTACCTCTGGATGTCCTTTATCTTGTTTACTTTGCTATGATTAACAAGTCTAGTGGTTTGAATCAAGAACCGTATGATAATAAGGATAAGAGGATAAATCCTGCATACTCTTTTGATTTCTTATCTGATGTGAACAATATTAGTCTTATTTATAATTGTCAGGATATGGCCCTTAGATCTCACTGTAATCTTGCCTCAAATCCTATGGCTTGGTTGGATATGTGTAATAGATTGGTCTGCAGACTGGTTATTACTAGTTGCTCCCTACAACTTGCTAGTGTTGTTGGGAGCAACTCCAACTATGCTAGAAATTTCAAGCATAATGCGAGAGGTCCTTTTGATTATTATGTCAGTTACCACTGTTTTATCAATGCTTTAAATGTCTCTTGCTTTTCTCTGTTTTACTTTTGCTTGCCTTTTGTTTGCTTCTGTTTATGTCCCTGGAGTCCCATTGTCATGGCTCTGTTGCTCGGAGGGAGAGCTCCTTTGAATCCCTTGCCTGGCTTAGATGTCTCTAACATGCAGGTGGCTCTGTGTGGTTGGAATTCAGGTATAACTCTTTTAGTTCCTTTTACTCCAAACTTTCAGCAAAGCCCCATTCATCTCCTTAAGGGAGATGTGGTGGTAAGCGTCCAAAACTTCAAGCTGCACCCCACTGAAATCCTTGGATTTCAGGTGGTGGTAAGCTGCCCCAACTCTAAACTTAAACCTTTGCAAAACAAAGCAACTACCAAACTTGTCTCTACAAAATTCACCTACACAGCATGGTCTAGAAACAGAATGCATGAGATGCAAAAGCCTCAATTGATCCAACAACCAAGCAAGGTTGACATAGGCAAATACAAAAGGATTGAGACTATGGACAATGTGGGAGTACACAGTAAGCACCCCATTGGAATCTCTGATTCCCAGTGGCTGGTCAGCTGCCCCAAACCTACCACTCAAACCTTCAAACAAAAACTTCTTCTCAAAGCTAGACTTCTTACAAGCAGTAGCTACACAGGTATACAATTTCTCCATGATCAGATTCATAAGGCACATACAAGATGGCAAAGAATCAAAGTTACTTTGAGGACAAGCACACGAGGCAAAGAGCCTACAATCAGGAAAGCAAAATCAGTTATCAGCACTCACCGCTATAAGCATGCAGAGAAGTATTTGGTTTACCAAGTGAATGCGAGTTATTGTACATGTAATCATCAATGTAATTTTCCTTATGAAGTTCATAATAAAATTGGTGACTATGGCAATCAATTGTATGATTAATATAGCATATTGGAATGTAAGGGGAACTAAAAGGCCACTCTTGTGGCAAGAGATCAATCACTTTAGATTTACAAACGATATTGATATCCTAGTCTTAACAGAAACAAAATCTCAGCAAGGCCCCACTGATGATCAAATCAAAACTTCAGGATTCCATAAGGCTCTCTATGTATCGGCTTCTGGTCACAAAGGAGGTATATGGATGCTTACAAAAACAAAAGCAGAGGAGATGACTCTTGTTCTTGAACTACACCACCGAGCCATTCTTATCAAGATAACCATTGAGAAGCATGACTTGCTTTTACTCTTTATCTATGCCCCTTCGTCTGAAGGTGAAAAAGAAGAATTCTGGCATGAAATGCATCAACTAATCTATAAATATATGCTTCCTGTACTGATTGTTGGTGACCTTAATGACATAGAAACTGATACAGACAAGGTTGGAGGTATCACTCCTAACATTAATAGATTTAGAAGAATCAGGAAAATTAAAGAAGAGCTTGGATTACAAACCCTACCCTTCTCAGGTTCACCCTTCACATGGAGAAAGAGCAAAAGGCTGATTAACAACACCTATGAGCGCCTAGATAGAATTCTAGCTCACCAACAAGTCTTAAGCTGGTTCCCTAATCTCTGTACCAAACACCACCAATTCTCTAGCTCGGATCATGCTCCTATCTCTCTCCAACTAGGCTCTCAACCGAAAAGAAAAGGCTCTCCCTTTAGGTTCGAAATGGCTTGGACTTCTAATGATGCTCTTGAAAGCATGATAAAAAAAGTTTGGAGCTATAAGATAAGAGGCTCATTAGGTTTCAAGCTCTTACAGAAACAAAAATTATTGAAACAAAACATCAAAAGATGGTGTAAAGCCAATCCTAATAATATCACAAAACAACTTTCAAAGGTAGATCTTCAAATTAAATCCCTCCAGGACAGATTGCCCTGGGGTGATATCTCAACCTCGGAAGGTCACAAACTGGCAAGATTAGAACATAAAAGATACAGACTGCTTGATTACAATTATAAGTTTTGAAAACAACGAGCTAAAACTAAACATCTCCAACTTGGTGATCGAAATACAAAATACTTTCAAGTTACAGCTAGAATAAAAAACTTCAAAAGATCAACTACTTCCTTTATTACAAAGCAGAATGTGCTTCTAACAGACCAGGATTTGATCACAGATCACATTACTGAAGAAATGTCAGAAAGGTTCATAGGATCTAACCAAACCAATGTTTCTGCTAATCATGTCTGGAACATCCAACCCCAAGTAACAACTGAGGAAAATGTTAAACTCATCTCTCAACCTACTAATATAGAAATAAAAAATACTCTCTTTAGCATGGCAGATGACAAGTCGCCAGGACCAGATGGCTATCCTCCTGAATTCTATAAACGCTATTGGAATATCATAGGACAATCTTGTTGTAAAGCAGTCAAAGCTTTCTTCCACTCAGGCCAGATGTTATCTGAATTAAACCAAACTTTTATAGCATTAATACCAAAAGTTGAAAATCCCACCTCTATTAATCACTATAGGCCTATTAGTCTCTGTAATACTGTCTATAAAGTTATCTCAAAAATAATCGCAAACCGCATGAAGCCAATCCTTCCTAAGCTAATCAATCCTTTCCAAGGAGCATTTGTTGAGGGTAGATCAATTCAAGATAACACCCTTATAGCACACGAGATTTTCCATACATTCCATAAACAAAAAGGAAAAAAAGGACTCATGGCTCTTAAACTAGATATGGAAAAAGCTTATGATAAATTAAACTGGAACTATATTAAGGCAGTGCTGTTTAAATTTGGTTTTCATGAAACTTGGATTAGCTGGGTTATGAAAAGCTTAACCACTACCTCCTTCTCTGTCTTAGTCAATAACACTCCCGGTCCTCAATTTAAACCTAATAGAGGAATCAGACAGGGTGATCCCCTAGCCCCCTACCTATTCGTACTAGTAATGGAAGGATTGTCTAGGGAATTACACAAGGAAGCACTTCTTGAGGATGCCTTAATTGGCATTAAACTGGCTAAAAATGGCACTCTCATACCTTTCCTAACCTTTGCCGATGATACAATCATATTTGCAAAAGCAGCCCATACCAGCTTAAATACAATTCAGAACATATTAAATAACTTTTCAAATCTATCAGGATTAACCATAAACTACAATAAGAGCTCACTCCAATGCTCTAAGAATGTTAATCCTAATTTGGCAAGGGATTTGGCAGCCCACATGGGTATCCCAGTCTCAAAAACTATTGAAAAATACCTTGGAATACCTCTTGTCAACGGCAGAATAAAAAATAGTGTCTTTGATGAAGCAATCCAGAACATGAAAAAACAACTCTCAAAATGGAAAGCATCCACCCTTTCTCAAGCGGGCAGAACTGTTCTAATACAATCAAACTTAAGCTCCAAAACAAACTACTTAATGCAAAACTTCCTTTTGCCCAAAGGAGTTCTTAACCAAATGGATCAAATCAACAGAAACTTCTTTTGGAATAAATCACCAGCAGATAAATACATCCCTCTAATCAGCTGGGATACCATTTGCAAAAGTAAATCGCTTGGAGGCCTGGGCCTTAAAAAAGCAGAGGAATTAAACATCGCCCTTCAAATGAAACTTCTTTGGAAAATATACAAAAATGAAAATAGCATATGGGTACAAATCATAAAGGAAAAATACCTCCAACAAGAAAGCATAAGGAGCTTCAACAAAAAAGATGCTTCATGGCAATTCGGAAGGCTTCTCACCCTAAGGAAAAAATTTGAAGGACTCCTCTGGGTTGTTGGTAATGGCTCGACTATAAACGTATGGGAAGACAACTGGATCCCATCGATCAACCTAAGAGACTACATAGGTACAAATGATCCTAACATGACAGTTGAATCTCTTATCTGTGACAGGAAGCTATGGAAGGAAGATGTGTTAAGGCAGACCTTCCCCCAAGGAGTCATCGACAAGATTCTGCAATTAAAAATCCCCCAGTGGCAGGCTCAAGACAACCTGATTTGGAGTCCCGACCCAGAAGGTAAGTTCACTACTAGGTCGGTGAAGAAAATTCTGGCTACACAACCCCAAGATCATAACTCACAAAGCTGGATTTGGAAGCTTAAGGCCCCCCCTCGCATCAAAAACCTCCTTTGGAAGATCAAGATTGATGGTCTTCCAACGACTGACAGACTTAATAGGTATGTTAACAGAGTCCCTAACCAATGCTCTCTTTGTGGCCATGCAAATGAAGATGCTGCTCATCTATTCACTAAGTGCACCTACACAAGAGAAGTCATAGCCCAATATGAGCAGAAATCAGGTTTGTACTTCCACAATCTTAATCTCCATGGCCCCCTGAGTGAAAATCTATATAGAATCAATACGTCTAACACTAACTTTATTGATCTAGCTTTTATATGGCAGTCTATTTGGAACATTAGGAATGACAAAATTTTCAGGTCTAAAGACCCGACTGGCACCTCTGTACTGATCCAGATGATAAACCAGAGCATTACGGATTGGACAAAGGAAGAACAACACAACACAAAACAAAAATCAAACGCTATAAGAAGGGTTAGAGCCAGATGGACCAGACCTCCTAGGACTATCTACAAGATTAATGTAGATGGTTCTTTTACCCAATCTGGCAAAAGCCAGACTGGGGGAATCATTCGTGATTCTGAAGGAAATATTATTGATATTTTCTCCAAAGAAGCTAATGTTGGGTCAGCAATCCAAACAGAAGCCTCTGCCATGATTCTAGGTCTACAAAGAGCAAGACAGAAGGGACTAAGGAAGATTAATATGGAAAGTGACAATCAGATTCTGGTCAAAGTAGCCAACAGAGAACTGTCGCCCAGATGGGAAATTCTACATCAGATTGAAGAAATCCAAAGGCTTACAGCTGAATTCTTATCAGTGGAGATCCGACATATATTTAGAGAAGCAAACCATACTGCGGATTATATAGCCAAATCAGGTGTAATTTGTAACTTACCCTCTATTCCCTACCATAGGGATCTCTGTAAAATCATCCTTCAGGATGATCCGGGAGTTAGGTTGCTTTATTAGCAACGGCTCTCAATGTTTGCTTACTGTAAAAAAAAAAATATAGGGATGGACTGAGATCCTCAGCAATCTGTTCTATTTTTAAGAAAAAATAATAAAAATCTTATATTTGTTTATTAAAATAAGAGATTTTTTAATAAAAATTAGGAATAATTAGGTTAATATACCATTTTCAAGTTTTTAATGGGGAATTATACCAATGAAAGTTTTTTTTTGGTAATTGTACCTTTTTGGTTTTTGATAACTGATTTGCCCCTAGAGATAACTTCCTTAAATCACGCCTGACTGACTCCTTCTTCCCAAATTGATTACAAGTAGTGCTAATCGCTCAATATTTTTTTATTTTGGTGCTTCAAGATTATTGAAGGTATGTGGTTATATTTTTGTGCTATAATTCTTGCCGTATAGTTCATAGTTATTTGAGATTATTACTATAATGCTATCCGTAATATTATGCCGGGGGAAATTTAATTGGGCAATTAATCGATTAGGCGTAATCGATAGAAGACCTAGTACATATATAGCCATAATCGATAGAAGCTCGAGTACGTATATGCCGTAATCGATACAAGTCTTAGTACCTATATATCCATTGCCCATTGATATATTACGGAGTACTATTGCCGCCATTGGTTACAAGTATCACAAGTATTTCACATATCTTGCCGCCATTGATTACAATCATCATCAACAAATTATTTTGTGTATTTGACCCTACTATTATTGAAATATATTGTGTGTATTTATTGTAACCTATAAGAACCTATCAATGAGGTTAGTTGCGATACAAACTAAATACAATTAATTAATTACAAGAATCGAATTGTCAACAAGCTCCAACAAATTAGTTACAATATTGATTACAATTACAGGTACAATTACTTGGTTACAATCTATCGTGCGTATGGGATGGCCTGCGAGGTTGCGGGATTATGGGATGGGCTACGAGGTTGGAGATGGGAAACCTTTGGCTACCTCCTTCCGTCGGCCACTCTGCTGAAGATAGCTTCCACTGTTTATGGCGAAGGCGATGATCAACCAAGCTGGAACCTTACGAGTGACGGGGATTACTCGATTAAGTCAGGCTATGAGGCCATCGAAAGGTGGGGTGAATGGCAAGGCAACGATGAGCACTTTTACCGGGAGGTCTGGAGCATTGCCACAAATGAAAGGGTCCGGGCTTTTATCTGGCTCGTTAGCAAGGGAGGAATCCTCAACAACACGGAGAGGGTGAGGCGAGGTATCGGAACTTCGGCAACATGCCCCATTTGTAAGTCCTCTGACGAGACTCTTGAACATCTGTTTAGGGATTGTAGTACTGTGGAGGCCCTTTGGTCACAGGTTGCAGGAACAAGGAGTGCGGAAGGCTACTGGAATCTACCTTTTGCTGCTTGGATAAGAGCCAACATCATGGAGAAGAAGAACACAGAACGAGAGGAGAAGCAGATTGGAACGCGAAGTTTGCTGTGATTATGTGGACGATATGGAAAAGAAGGAATGAAGTGGTCTTCAGAGGTGTGACACCAGCAAATGTGAGCCCGGATTACTGCCTGGGGGTGGCGGCTGAGTATTTGAAAGCTGTCACAAAGAAGGGTGGAGAACCAAGCACTAGGAAGAGAGTTGATAATACATTTTGTTGGAATAAACCGGAGCAGGGTTGCGCTAAAGTTAATACGGACGGGGCAGTGGCTAGGGACGGGAGAGCTTCTGTGGGTGGCGTGATTAGGGATGCTAACGCACAGTGGATCGGCGATTTCGCGGTGAACATAGGAACGTGCTCGGTGTTGATGGCGGAAGGGTGGGGTGTCCTATATGGATTGGATGTGGTTTGGAACCTTGGTTGGAGGAAGGTAATAGTGGAGATGGACTCGGAAGTCCTGGTGAAACTGGTGGAGCGGAAGTTGAAGAAGTCCCACCCTATGTTCAGCCTGGTTGCTAGGTGCCATGGCTTCATCCGTAGAAATTGGTTTGTCCAATTTCGTCATATGTTCAAGAAGGCTAACTCGGCGGCGGACTCTCTTGCGAGTCTTGCTCTCGATTTACCTTTAGGCTACCATTTTTTGGAAGCGCCTCCCGATTGTATTTCCCCTTTCTTGTTGTCTGATGCGGTGGGGACTGGTGTCCTTCGCAGCTGCTGTTTGTAATCTTCTTTGACATTTCTAATTTAGGGAGCTCGCTCCCAGTTTGTGCACCCAAAAAAAAAAATATCTATCGTGCGTATTTAGGTTACAATTATTTAGTTACAATCTATCGTGTGTATTTATTTAGTTACAAGTACGGTTACAATTAGATACAATAATTGTAACAATGGGGAAATAATATCAGTTACAATTATTGTAATTACATGAAGGGTGCTACAACGAATTAGTTACAATACAAATTAGATACAATTATTTAATTACAAGAATCAAAATACCTACGAGCTACAATACTGTGGCAATATTAATTACAAGCAAAGTTACAATTACTTAGTTACAATCTATCGTGTGTATTTATTGTAACCTATAAATACCTACAAGCTATAGTATGTTACAATCAAAATTGAATTACTTATAACCCTAGATGATTAAGTAGCGTCTGTACATACAAATCAATAGGCCGAATAATTTTCCTTTTCAAAACGTAAAACAATCTTATCTACAATCTAATTTATCTTATCTATATCTATTTACTTTTATTTTAATTTTAAAAAGATCAAAATTCTACCTTAAGGGTATTTAGGTAAAATCCACCCTAAAAAGGTATAATTACTAAAAAGAAAAACTAAAGGGTACAGTTACCCAAAAAAAACTTAAAAATAGTATATTCTCTCAAATTTTCACTAAAGATTATGTATGTGTATATAAAAACTTTTAGTCTAATTAACTTATCTAAATTTTTATTTTTGGTTTCTTGCCTAAGCTATATGACTTTTGATAGAGATCACTGGAGGGGTGCATTCGAACTACAAATGCTTAGAGTTTTGGGTTGTGGTGTTGTGTCCTTTTAGAGTTCTAGGTGGTGGTGTTCTAGGTTGGAGGTCCTGTTGACTATGTTTCTATTCTGACTTCTTTTTTGTTTATTTTACTCTCTTTTTCCTCCTGTGTGACCTGCTACCATGTCGTTCTTATGTTTTATTGTTGTGGGTCTATCGAAAACACTTTTCTGACTTACTTGGGAAACGAATCGTACATCATGATCTTCTAAATTTTGCTTAATCGCAAGATATACTAGGTGTTGTTGTTATGTCTAAGCCTATATCCGATGTAAGTGGGTGGTGACTATACGCGTATACTCCATTCCATCTCTTTTTGGTGCACATGCAGTGCATGCTTATTTAATTTGGGTTTGTAGGAAACACTTGGATTTAAAGTTCTGAAGCCATGATGGGCTTAATGTAAGTGTACGTGTCTTTGTTCATTGTACATCATAATATCATATGCATTGCCCACAAAATATACCATTACAAAAATTACATGTTTGATAGGGATGAGTGAATCTCTGATGGGTGGAAAAAAGGAGTACACATTCTTTTTCTAGATGACACAAACCCATAATGTATCTTTTTGGTACAATTGTTTTCATTGGTTAAATAAAAAATTCTATTGTTTATATGCTTTACAATGATTTCTTATTTTTTTTTTTTGATGACATGTCTTTTCTGATTTAATTTTGTTGGGCTTATTTTTTTCTTTTTTAAAAACCCACGGCCCATGTTTAAAAAAACAGTAGGCCCATTAAGCCCATTCCCATGTTTTTCAATCCTTGAGCGTTATCTTGTCCTCCAGGCTGGTGCTTACTCTCGACCCTACGCCGTCGATAGCACCACCACGCCGCCTTTCATCTCCGTTCAATCCCTCTCTGATAACCACGGCACACCTCCATTTCTTTCCGATCTCTTCTAGATCTTTTCGCTCTTTCAATCTTTCTCCCTTCACCAGTAATCTTCTTCAATCTTGTCCTCTGAACTCCGCTTCCGGCTCCTTGCTTCCTCTTCTACCGGACTACCCTCATATGCTCTCCTGCCTCCTGTACACTGAACGTGACACTACAGCAACCAGCAGCTTCTTCCCCTCTCAATCCCGGATTTGAATTCGCTAGATTTAAAAGGTTAGTGTTTTATACCTTATACTTTGAATTTATACTATAGCTTTTGATATAAGTTTGAATTTGTAAATAGGATATGAGAATTTGTTTTGGGTTTTGATTTTAGGAATCAAATTGGGAAATTAGGATTTGTGATTTTGAGTGGACTCTAAGACATTCGTTTGGTTGAAAAGGAAAATTAAGATTTTTCTTTAAAAAATTAATAAAAAGGCAATGCTACCGCTAAATCAAAATCACTGAGAAAATTAAAAAAAATAATTTTTGGATTTGGGATAAGCTGTTAATTAATTGATTTCGAATTTAGGGTTAGCTTGTTTTGAGTAATGGTTTAGAATTTTTCCGTTGTTAATTAGGTTATGAGTTTCTTTGAATTTCTGAAATGTTCTCTTATTAATTTCTAATTTGTTCATTGTCACTTTCTTGAATATTTTAGGTGTTTTCATCATTCAGTGAATGTTGCTTTTCATGCCTTGTAATTTATCATTTCATATTTGGATATAAATTACACTTTTAGATTTATTTCTTGTATGTTTCTTGTTTTAGTTTCATAGTAATTTAAGTGGTAGTACCTTTTTTTTTTTTTTTTTTAAGAACTGTAGTACTTATTGTTGAATTTACATGGTGTGAGGAATTTCTTATTAATTCTAACCAACACTCCATTTGATTCGACATAGAAAACAACCCAGTTCACGTACCATTTTAATGGGCGAACAACCCAACCCAATAATAATGTAGCAAAACAATAGGTTAGTTTTCACTTTATCCTTGTGCAATTCGGCTTTATCACTTGTGAAAAGCTGAAGAAATTTATTAGATAAGATGACATTTTGATTGTCGTTGCAATGTTCAAGAAGTGAATAATATGCTGTGATATTATATTTACTAGGTGCTCCAGGATTTTGAACATGAATGAGTAAGCGAATTAAGATTGTTAAAGTGAAGATTGAGGAAGTGTTTATATGATCATCCCTTTTTTTTTATGAGTCTAGAGAATGAGTGAGAGAAATGGTTAGAGGGTCCTAAGGGATATGGTTACCCTATACTAAAATTAGCTAATCAAATGGGGGGAAAAGACATAAATTTGTATGGAAGATGAGGGAATAAGGTAATGGTTAGAATATTGTTTGGTGAATCTTTTAACTTATATATGGACTAAATTCGTGAGGTTAATCATTAGCTTTCCTACCTAAAAACGGACGAGAGGTTAATTTCTTCTTAGGGATAATAATGGCTCGTGAAAATTGCTTCATTCTGAGAATTCCATGCATAAAAAGTTAATGACAGAAATTGCACATCTTAAGAACTTAAATACAGGGAATTTACCTTCAGCGTTTAGAGCTAGACAATATATGATCAGTCAGGGGCATCCTCAGAAAGGAAATTCTGATTTTGCTGACTTGCTTAGAACAAGCCACTATATGCTCAATGGGGTAATTTTCCCGCGCCTTTTCTGAGGAGTTTAAAATGCAAATCTGATAATGATAATGGAGACAAAGTATTTGGATGCTAGCTGGTTGGGAACTGAAAGGGTGAAATCAAAATCTGTTGGGGCACATGGATTCAACAAAAACCAGACCATCGAAGGGAAAAGGAGATGCCTGCAATCGGTTAAAAAAATTGTATTTGAGGCCAGATTCACACAATTCAGATCGAAAGACTCCAAAATTTAACAGAGAAAATAAACAAGAAATGCAAAATCTCCACGTAAAGGATTAGAGAGAAGAACCAAGTACATTATTCAAACGACTCACGTAATGCATTGGAAGCCTTGCTGGTGTTCTTCTAATTTAATACACATTATTCAAAGCTTTGCCTCCTTGCCAATTCCTGCACACAGATGACCAATTTGAGTTTTCTCATGAAAACTTGAGTAAGAATTTGTAAAGATGTAGGTTTATTTGCGGGCTGGATAAAGGATTAAAGGGTGAATGATTGTTGTGTAAGTATCAGTACATATATATATTCCATAGGCCAAACAAGCTGCAGAACTAATATATAAAAACTAAAGGCTTTCAAAAGCAAAGTGTTCAAGTTACACTATGCGGCATCATTTTGAACCATGGCTCAAATTTATACACTTCAATTATAAGTCATCTTTCCTCTTTACGGAGCATCTAAATTGTTGTAAAACAGGGAGGGGAATATCATGAAATTTATTTTGTTGGGTGCGAGTGTAGATGACTTGCTCAAGCATTTCCTTCACCTCCATGGCTCTGCTATTCTCTTCTATTAGTTGGGAAACATCATCTATGATTTGGGATCTTTGGCCAAATTAAACATAACAAGTATGCAAGTTGAAAAGTAAGTGTGTAATTACCTATCCCATTTGCAATGAAAATGTAATTTAGTATATCCTGTGTTACATGACCTATTAGACCGCCTGCTGATGCACCTAAATTCTATGTTCAATATTTGGCGAATCCATGTAAATGATAAACATTATATTTGTACAAATGGAGCAAGCTATGAGGTTTTATTCAATATAACTATATAAAATATTAATCTTTTTATTAATTTATTTTTTTAATAATTACAAACTTATTGATAATAAGTTTGTAATTATTAAAAAAATTTAATAAAAAAGTTAATATTTTATATAGTTTTTAGCTCCTAAAAAAGCGTGCATAAATAGTAAAAGTCAATGTATTTTTGGACGGAGGGAGTATTATTTAAGATAAGATTTAATAATTAATATATGCATAAGATAAAATTTTATTCTAAATCTATTTAATCAATATATCTATATATTCATAAGATAAAATTTGACCAAATTTGATTAGATATGGATATATCTTTAGAAGATATTAACAAATTTTAAATATTATATAATATAAGATTTTACCTATGTAACATATGTAACCAATTTTAGAATATATATATATATATATATATATATATATATATACACACACATAAGTAGATATAATAAATAATAAGTCGTATGTAACATGACATCTTCTCCTTATCTTAATAGTAAAGACCAATCAAAAAAAAATATCTCCACCTTAATCAATTTTAAGATAATAGTTTTCATAAGTTTTTAGAGATAGATATATTTTGGAAAGATTTTATCCAATTTTTTAAGATTTTGATAATAATTATGTAAACGTTTGATAGTATTTTCAATATATTAATGAGAATCAATGGTAATTTTATTTAAATTGTGTAACAATGCAAAAGTGTTAAATTAAATTAATTAGCTCTCTGAACGGGTATTTATATTAAATTTATTTAAATTGTAAAAAAACCGCACACGGTACAGGTACTGAACTAGTATTTGATTATAGGCCAATATGATATCTTTTACTGCCCCTGCTTAGCAAATAGGCTAATAGCTCAGCCAAAATTTACCTCCGATAATCAAACTTGGGGAAAAGCCACACACACCAACTGTTCGAAAAAAGTCCTCAAAGAACTACAAGCTGTGAAAAATGGATATTCCCCGACCATGGCGTGCTCTATTGACAGCCGGAGCCACGGTAACCGGCGGAGTCTTTGCTCTATCTTTGGCCTCCTCCGTCACCTTGGGAATTGTCCGATCAGCTGTCGAGGCCAGGAGGGTAAAATTCAATGAATCAGTTTCATATATATCTCCTTGCATTGCAAGATACAATGCTTAGCTTCTCATCTGTGTTTTGCTTAATTCGCAGAAGAAATCGTCGAAACCGTGTGAAGCTTGTAAAGGAAGGGGGGCGTATTCATGCAAGCTATGCAAAGGCAATGGCACCATTGAATGGTCTCCTATGTATGACCCGATCGCCATTAACCCTTGCCAATGCCCTACCTGTGAAGGTCGCTGGTTCGTCTCGATTTCCTCCTCTTGCTCTACCTTTGGATAATTGAATTTGATGAGCTTGTTATGGCTTAACAATGGCTGCCTAATTAATCTTCTTTACACAGCATCCAACGGTGCCTCAATTGTCTAGGAAAGGGCTACTACGTTTGAGCTTTGATCTTATGGAAGCCACCGATTTCGTCTTCTTTTGTCCATCACCTTTCGGATTGGGTGTGATTTCAGCTTCAAAGGTTGTAAATTAGATCTTTGATTGGATTTCTTTTGCAAGTTTTAGGTTTCATCTTCTACCAGTCGATTCCTACAACCGAAATCGTGATCCTCCATTGCTAGGAGAATGTGTGGACAATAATAGATGGCAATTTCTGTAATTTTTTTTTATTTTTGAGAAATTTCACACAACCATCGCAAATAAGTTATTTTGAACAAAACTATCCTTTATAAAACTGCATTTAAGCATATTGTATCTATAGAGCGTCTCCATATATCCGAACCTATTAGGTTTATTAATCCAACCTTTTATTTCTCTTTCTATACATCATTTTAACAAGCTCTCTTAATTTATTACGGAGTATTTATCATTTTAACAAGCTCTCTTTTTTAATGTCGAATATATGCCGTATTTTTTTTTTTTTTTTTTTGATTAGGAAAGAATTCGGTTAGGGATAACCTAACCGATAGCATCTTGACGGATGAGGTCTAGAAGACCTGAATCGCACAAGACATCGTCCCCGAGGAACGAGCGGCAAAGGTGTGCAACCTTATCAGCCACTCTATTCCTACAACGGGGCACATGAGAGAAAGAAACATCTCTCAGATTTTGTAGCATGAGTTTAATGTCAGACATAATTAGTTCAATTTCCCAGGGGCAAGAACTGTTAACCTTTAGGTGATTAATGATTATTAGCGAATCCCCTTCTATACGAATCCTTGGGATGTGTAGGTCGAGACATTTTAAAACCCCGTATTTAAGAGCTAAAGCTTCTGTCATAATTGGGGATTGAATCCCAACCTTTTCATATCCAATATGAACTGGACATCCATTCCAGTCTCGAATAATGAACCCTACTGTGCTGTCTCCATTAGATAGGGTGGAGCCATCGAAATTCAACTTTAGAACACCAAAGGGCGGTTTGTTCCAAGACGATTTTTTGTTACTTTTGTTTATGGGGTGAGTCTGCGTAGTCGTTTGATGGCTTCTGATGGCTTTATTTGTCACATGCGGGCGTAAGATCTCTTCCTCAGAAGAACGCCATGTTTTGATAGTATTTTGGATTCTTATTTTCATTGATGCTGTTGTTGGGGCAGCTTCATTTCTGAAGATCATATTATTACGTAGATTCCATGTAGACCACCAGGTGAAGGCAAGACGTTGTAAATCTTGAGATTTCAGGGCTGATCCTAGTGTGTTAAGGACTTCATTAAAATTTGTGGCCCCGGATGTGATGCGGAGAATGCGTTTTACCAAATCAGCATCGAGGATGGATTTGATAGAGTGAAACGGGCAATCCAAAAAAATATGGATGGCGTCTTCATCAGCGTGGTTACAGAGGGTACATGTTGAAGGAATGGAGACCCCTTTTTGACTAAGTCGTACTTTTGTCGGGAGACCATTGTGATGTAGTTTCCAAAGAAAGTTTTTAACTTTTGGTGGGACGTCAAGTTTCCATATCCAGTAGTTTGCGTCGTTGGATTATTGATGGTGGTTTGTAGCCAGTTTGTATGCACTAGTGGTTGTGAACCAACCATTCTTATCTGGCCACCAATATAGTCTATCCTCAAAGTAGTTTGAAGGCAGCGGGATACTCATGATCTCTCTAACCCTCGCTAGTGGTAGGTTTTCCATCAATTTTTCTTCCCACCATTTCCCCCCCATAACGTAGTCACAAACCTTTTCATCTAGGTTGTGATATAAGTAATAAGTTGACAGTAAACAGCCTAGCTTTTGAAAAAGTGATAACAAAATATAATAATTTTTTTTCCTACCACAATCTAACAAAAAATAATACAAACTTTAAAAATGATCGTTTCATATATACAAACTACTCCGTATATCTTAATAAACCAATTTTGATACATCAATATTTTTTCACCAAAGTTCCGACCAAAGTGCTGATGTAGCAACCATAATTTGTTTTCGGGATTATGATGTACAAACAACAACAACAATCATCCCAGACTCCCATTATATCTCGCATCTAGTAGGGTCTGGGGGTCTAATAGTACAAGGGGCGGCCGCAGGAGTCGCTGAAAGGTGGGATAAAATTTCAAACTTGTAAATTTACGGTCATGAATCCGAAAATAGTCATATCGTTAATTCACCAAAAAAATGGATAGAATTGATTTTTTTTTTGAAAAAAACAAATATTTAGAATTGACCCCTTAACCTCTTGATTCATAGAAAGTCTTCTTAGTATATATTATATAGAAATTTTTAAAAAACATTATTGAAAAAAAACATAATTATAGTTTTTTTAATCACAAATTGTGTTCCAAATATAACTTGCTAAAAAGTTGATAGGAATAAAAAAATTGGATTATATATGATTTTATTAAAATATTGTCAAAAATAATATTACAAAATTTCTATTAGGTATATAAAGTTTAATTTAAAAAATAAATAGAAAGAATAGAAATGAAAATTATTTGAAAAAAAAAAGAAATTACTGAGAATTGAACTTGTAAATTATGCATTTTGATTAAAATTTTAAATATAACTAAGAAGTTGATACGTGTAAAAAATTGGATCATATATTTTTATTAAAAACTTATAAAAAAATAATATTACAAAAAATGATTTTTAACATAAGGAAAAAAATAGAAAGAATAGAATTCCACCAAAAAAATAAAAAGAATAGAATTGCATATATTAAGAATCGAACCCCCAACTTCTTGATTCATTTACCCACCTCTTACCAACTAAGATATGAACAATTGATATTCACTATTTCTTTTCAACAACATTTATACCTTTTTTTAAAAAAAAAAATTAATTTTTTTTATATGTATAAAGACGGCCGCAGCGACGAAAGGTGGGGCGGCCGCTTACGGACGCCACCCCCTGTTGCCGCCTCTGAGTAGTACGCATTTCTCAAATTTCTTATGCTTTTCTTTAGCCATGGCGTAACTTTTGATTTTTAAAATTTGGCGTTTTGCTTGTAATGCCAAGTGATGTTCCAACGGCTAGACGGTAAGACCCCGTGCACCTTGACTATAGCTTGGCAGTGACAACCTTGATCGAATGTGTAGGATAGCCATAGAATAGATCGAATTAGTTCCCGTTCTTTTTCGGTGCACTCGTTTTATATCTTTGACACATAAGGAAGGACGCGGTGGGAAGGAAGCAGCAATAAGTCAAGTTAAATGACTTGATCTCTTCTGATAAAGATTATAATAATAAGTCAAGTTAAATGTATTATGTATTCATCTATTAATTTGGAGGAAATCAGTTTCGATCTCCCATTTTGGACATTAGGGTTCTTGATCTCCCATTAGGGTTCTCTATTAGCTTGATTTACTTGCCCTCTCTTCGATATATGTTTTATTTCATTGGAAAGTCTCATGTTTTTTCTCCGTCTCTATCATTTGAAACAATCTTGTGCTTGTTGTATGAATGTTTGGGCGCTTGCTTGTGCAATTAGAATGTTTACCTATTATCGTAAATGACATTGCAAGTTATTTGCTAATGTCTTACATGTGTTTCTTAGGTTATGAAAAGTGTTCAAGTATTATACCTATGTTAAAAATTGTTCAGGTTATTTAAAGGCATGCATATTTTGCGTTTATGGAAGTCCAACAAGAAGCTACTTTACTTGCAAAAGTAAAGCTGAAAAATGTTGTAGCCCCTTTGTTTCTGTTCTTAATTTGATGTTTATGAAGAGGAAAAGTAAATGTATTCTCAATTAATCTTCACTTTAAGATTCGGACGGCTTCATTTAAGCATGTGCACCCTGCAAATTGTGTTTTATTTGTTAGATGCACTTCATGTTTTGTTATAGCTTATTGGTCATCATTCTTGAACTTATATATGTGGTGTCTTGTCAAACATACTATGAATGGGACCCTCTCAGTAATTTACATTACATTTCCATTACTCTCAAATTTCTCCCATTATATACTATCCAAATGGGCTTGTACTCTAGAAGTAATGGACTAGTAGACCCATTTTCTTGATTTTTGGCCTTGTTAATAAATGCGGCTCAATATTGATTAAGGGTGTTATTAAATACACCATAAATCCACAATTAAAAATGCAAATTGCTTTCGACGTGCAAGCTACCATCACTAATTAACACTTTTTAAAAATTAATTAACCCACTTTAACCCTGCACGCCGGAATTGACGTACAGGGTTTGTGGTGTATATAGCGAAGGCGTTGATTAAAGGCCAATATGATATCATCTATTGCTTCCGCTTAGCAAATAGCAACTGCTCCACACAACCAAAATTTACTTCCATTAATCAAACTTGGGGAAAGGCCAAGCACACCAACTGTTAGAAAAAAGTCCTCAAAGAACCCCCAACCTGTGAAAAATGGGTATTCCGACTATTCCCCGGCCATGGCGTGCTCTAGTGATAGTCGAAGCCACGGTAACTGGCGGAGTCTTTGCTCTATCTCTGGCCTCCTCCATCACCTTGGGAGTTGTCCGATCGATTGTCGAGGCCAGGAGGGTAAAATTCAATCAATCGGTTTCATATACACCCCCTTGCATTGCAAGATACAACGCTTAGCTTCTCATCTGGTTTTTGCTTAATCCGCAGAAGAAATCGTCGAAAACGTGTGAAGCTTGTTATGGCAGGGGGGTGTATTCGTGCAAGCTATGCAAAGGAAAAGGCACCATTGAATGGTCTCTTATGTATGACTCGATCGCCATTAACCCTTGCTAATGCCCTACCTGCGAAGGTCGCTAGTTCGTCTCGATTTCCTCCTCTTGCTCTACCTTTGGATAATTGAATTGGATGAGCTTAACAATGGCTGCTTAATTCATCTTCTGTGTGCAGCATCCAACGGTGCCTTAATTGTCTAGGAAAGTGCTACTACGTTTGAGCTTTGATCTTTTGGAAGCCATCGATTTCGTCTTCTTTTGTTCATCGTCTTTCAGATTGGATGTGATTTCAGCTTCAAAGGCCGTAAATTGGACCTTAATTTGATTGGATTTCTTTTGCTAGTATTTTGTTTCATCTTCGGACATGCATAAATTGCTTTCTGATTATCAGATTCTGATGATTGTGCTTTGTGAAACTAATTGCCTAGTTGGCTGAGTTCTACCAAACAAAAGTGTGTTTTTTTGGTTGGTTAAATGGTTTATAGTCATGTATTTTTGTATATTGATATTAATATAACTGATAGCTCTCTCTACTCTGCCTCTCAAAATTCATGTTGTCTAATGATGGTGATTGTTTTGCTTATTTTGAAATGATTATTAAACTCTTGCTTTCTTCTTTAGAAGAATGTGAAATCAAGGATGTGAAACTGCAGTGAATTGAAATGAACTCTCATTTCAAGCCTGCACCTGAATCCCTTTAGTTGGTTGAGTAATCAAGTTTTAGATTAAGACGGCCTGTGTGCTTTGGGTTGGCATGTATAGTTGTGTAGAAAATGCTAGCAATTTTGGTGTTTTGTTTCCCCTCATAAGACTATTAGTTTGGGATAAGAAATACTCACTTGCTTTTCAGCAAGGTGTTGGTAGAGTAACACCACATCTCTATTAGCTTGATTTACTTGCCCTCTCTTCGGTATATGTTTTATTTCATTGGAAAGTCTCATGTTTTTTCTCCGTCTCTGTCATTTTGAATAGTCTTGTGCTTGACGTATGGTTGTTTGGTTTATTTAAAGGCACGCATATTTTGCGTTTCTAGAAGTCCAGCAAAAAGCTACTTTACTTGCAAAAGTAAAATTGAGAAATGATGTAGCCCCTTTGTTTCTGTTCTTAATTTCATGTTTGTGAAGAGGAAGAGTAAATTCATTCTCAATTAATCTTCACTTTCAGATTCATAGGGCTTCATTTAAGCATGTGCACCCTTTAGATTGTGTTTTATTTGTTAGATGCACTTAATGTTCTGTTATAGCTTATTTGTCATCATTCTTTAACTTTATATATGTGGTGTTTTGTCAAACCTATTAGGAATGGGACCCTCTCACTGATTCACATTACATTTCCATTACTCTCAAATTTCTCTCATCATATACTATCCAAATGGGCTTGTACTCTAGAAGTAATGGACTTTTAGGCCTATTTTCTTGCTTTTGGGCCTTGTTAATAAATGTGGCCTAGTATTGATTAAAGGCCAATATGATATCATCTACTGCCCCGCTTAGCAAATAGTAACTACTCCACACAACCAAAATTTACCTCCAACAATCAAACTTGTGGAAAGGCCACGCACACCAACTGTTCGACAAAAGTCCTCAAAGAACCCCCAAGCATTGAAAATTGGGTATTTCGACTATTCCCCGGCAATGGCGTGCTCTACTGATAGCCGAACCCACGATAACCGGTGGAGTCTTTGCTCTATCTTTGGCCTCCTCCGTCACCTTAGGAGTTGTCCGATCGGCTGTCGAGGCCAAGAGGGTAAAATTCAATCAATCGGTTTCATGTACACCCCTTTGCATTGCAAGATACAACGCTTAGCTTCTCATTTGGATTTTGCTTAATTCCCAAAAGAAATCGTTGAAACCGTGTGAAGCTTGTAAAGGAAGGGGGACGTATTCGTGTGAGCTATGCAAAGGAAATGAAACCATTGAATGGTCTCCTATGTGTGACCCGATTGCCATTAACCCTTGCCAATTCCCTACTTGCAAAGGTCGCTGGTTCATCTCAATTTCCTCCTCTTGCTCTACCTTTGGATAATTGAATTGGATGAGCTTAACAATGGCTGCCTAATTCATCTTCCGTACGCAACATCCAACAGTGCCTCAACTGTCTAGGAAAGGGCTACTACGTTTGAGCTTTGATCTTATGGAAGCCATCGATTTTGTCTTGTTGTGTTCATTGTCTTTCGGATTGAGTGTGATTTCAGCTTCAAAGGTTGTAAATTGGACCTTAACTTGATTGGATTTCTTTTGCTAGTATTTTGTTTCATCTTCGGACGTGCTTAAATTGCTTTTTGATTATCAGATTATGATGATTGTGCTTTGTGAAACTAATTTCCTAGTTGGTTGAGCTCTACCGGACAAAATTGTGTTTTTTTGGTTGGTTAAATGGTTTATAGTCATGTATTTTTGTATATTGATATTAATATAACTAATAGCTCTCTCTCTGCCTCTCAAAATTCATGTTGTCTAATAATGGTGGTGATTGTTTTGCTTATTTTGAAATGATTATTAAACTCTTACTTTCTTCTTTAGAAGAATGTGAAATCAAGGATGTGAAACTGTAGTGAACTGAAATGAACTCTCATTTCAAGCCTGCACGTGAATCCTTTTAGTTGGTTGAGTATTCAAGTTTTAGATTAAGACGACCTGTGTGCTTTGGGTTGGCATGTATAGTTATGTAGAAAATGCTAGCAATTTTGATGTTTTGTTTCCCCTCATAAGACTATTAGTTTGGGATAAGAAATACTCACTTGCTTTTCAGCAAGGTGTTGGTGGAGTATCACCACATCTCTATCAGCTTGATTTACTTGCTCTCTCTTCGGTATATGTTTTATTTCATGGGAAAGTCTCATGTTTTTTCTCCATCTCTGTCATTTTGAACAGTCTTGTGCTTGATGTATGAATGTTTTGGCGCTTGCTTGTGCAACTAAAATGTTTACCTATTATCGTAAATGACATTGCAAGTTATTTGCTCTTGTCTTACATGTGTTTCTTAGGTTATGAAAAGTGTTCAAGTATTATGTCTATGTTATAAATTCTTCAGGTTATTTAAAGGCACGCATATTTTACGTTTCAGGAAGTCCAACAAAAAGCTACTTTACTTGCAAAAGTAAAACTGAGATATGTTGTAGCCCCTTTGTTTCTGTTCTTAATTTCATGTTTGTGAAGAGGAAGAGTAAATGCATTCTCAATTAAGCTTCACTTTCAGATTCATAGGGCTTCATTTAAGCATGTGCACCCTATAGATTGTGTTTTATTTGTTAGATGCACTTAATGTTCTGTTATAGCTTATTTGTCATCATTCTTGAACTTTATATATGTGGTGTCTTGTCAAACCTACTAGGAATGGGACCCTCTCACAGATTCACATTACATTTCCATTACTCTCAAATTTCTCTCATCATATACTATCCAAATGGGCTTGTACTCTAGAAGTAATGGACTTTTATGCCTATTTTCTTGATTTTGGGCCTTGTTAATAAATGTGGCCCAGTATTGATTTAAGGCCAATATGATATCATCTACTGCCCCCGCTTAGCAAATAGCAGCTACTCCACACAACCAAAATTTACCTCCAACAATCAAACTTGTGGAAAGGCCACGCACACCAACTGTTCGACAAAAGTTCTCAAAGAACCCCCAAGCATTGAAAAATGGGTATTCCGACTATTCCCTGGCCATGGCGTGCTCTACTGATAGTCGAAGCCACGATAACCGGTGGAGTCTTTGCTCTATCTCTGGCCTCCTCCGTCACCTTGGAAGTTGTCCGATCGGCTGTCGAGGACAGGAGGGTAAAATTCAATCAATCGGTTTCATATACACCCCCTTGCATTGCAAGATAAAACGCTTAGCTTCCCATTTGATTTGTTCTTAATTCGCAAAAGAAATCGTCGAAACCGTGTGAAGCTTGTAAAGGAAGGGGGCGTATTCGTGCAAGCTATGCAAAGGAAATGGAACCATTGAATGGTCTCCTATGTGTGACCCGATCACCATTAACCTTTGCCAATGCCCTACATGCGAAGGTCGCTGGTTCGTCTCGATTTCCTCCTCTTGCTCTACCGTTGGATAATTGAATTGGATGAGCTTAACAATGGCTGCCTAATTCATCTTCCGTACGCAGCATCCAACGGTGTCTCAACTGTCTAGGAAAGGGCTACTATGTTTTAGCTTTGATCTTATGGAAGCCATCGATTTTGTCTTCTTTTATTCATTGTCTTTCGGATTGGGTGTGATTTTAGCTTCAAAGGTTGTAAATTGGACCTTAATTTGATTGGATTTATTTTGCTAATATTTGGTTTCATCTTCTACCAGTCGATTCCTGCAGATGAAATCGTGATCCTCCATGGCTAGGTTAATGTGTGGACAATAGTAGATGGCAATTTCCGTAATTTTTTTTTATTTTTGAGAAATTTCACACAACCATCGCAAATAAGTTATTTTGAACAAAACTATCCTTTACTTTATAAAACTACATTTAAGCATATTGTATCTATATAGCGTCTCCATATATCCGAACCTATTAGGTTTATTAATCCAACCTTTATTAACTCAATTGAGAGTGTATGGACTCTGCGGAAGGAAAACATCTGTTGCCGTCCCCGAAAAAACCAAGTAAACCACCACGGCCATCGGATGTGGCAACTGAGCGAATACAGATGGATGAGAACCCGAAGACTGATGCCCCGTAAAACGACTCCAGGTGCCTTCGGGGGAAAGAAAATCTTGGAAGGAAACAATAGTTGGAGGGGGGGGGGGGGGGGGGGGGGGGGTAGCCCAATCAAGAACCTCCATTAACAGCGAGTTTCTCAAAGTTAAAGTGACGATTACTTTTCCGGGAGGCAAAGAAGGAGACCCAGAGGTTCTTATTGCCGATGAAGTGGTTAAAGCGCTGACAAGCGTCTGGTAAAACTCGGTGGTGGTAAGGATCCTTGGCTCTTCATTACCGTTTGTGGTGATGGAAAGGAAATTGAGGGAAATTTGGAACCGCTTTGGAAGAATGCAGATTATAGACTTGTCCTATGGCAACTATTTAGTCAGATTCGAATCTGAAAGGAGCTTTATTGATGCTTTGACAGAGGGTCCCTAGGTTATCTTTGGGAGATGTCTGGTCATTAGGGCATGGAGCACATACTTTCGCCCGAAGAACCCCATAAAAATGCTCCAGCTTGGGTCAGAATTGTGAATCTTCCTCTCCATTTCTATCAAGAGGAGGTTCTTTTGCAGGCTGCAACAGGTTTGGGTTCTCCGGTTAAGGTGGATAACAGGACCACGTACACCGGAAGGGGGTGCTATGCTAGGGTATGTATGGAGATTGACCTCGAGTTACCGCTAAAAAGCTCGATCGGGATCATTGGCCGCCGATACCTTGTTGAGTACGAAGGAATTCCATCCATTTACTTCGGGTGTAGGAGGATTGGTCACCTGAAGGTAAATTGCCAGTTTATTAAGAAAAAAAGCAGTGCCCACGATGAGTGGATGGAAGTGAAAAGGAAACACAAGACCAAAGCGAAGAAACAACAACTGGTTACTCCATCCAGAGAAGTGAAGGAGTCCTCTGGCAAAAGGCCACTGGAGACGACTTCCTATGGGAAACAAAAGGAGGAGGATAATCAGGAAAGCAATTAGAAGAAATCAGGGACGGTAGGAAAAGGAATACCGGAGAAATCTCAAGGAAAAGAGAAGACAGATGCTTCAAAGGAATCCCTGGTGACGGAAGAGGTGTTGATCGGCAAGAAAATCGGCGGAGAGGAGGAAATGGAAGGACAGATTCAGATGAGTAATCAATTTAATGCGCTCATTAATGAGTCCGTCGAGGATGAGAAAGAAGAAACGAGGGTCGAGGAACTGCAATTGAATGTTGAGTTCAATGGGAATGAAAAGGTTAATGATCCCAAGGAAACAACGGAGTCTAACGACAAAAAGAATATTGCAGATCCCAGAGATGACGTGGTCATGATGGAAAACGTGCAACCATCTGTTGAAAAGGAATTGACGGAAGATAATATTATTGTCCACACTAACCCTATTTTTGCAACTATGGGCCAAAATGAAAAGGCTTCGGGCCTGGACCGAAGGAAAGGAGCAAATAAAAGGAAACATCAGAAACAAATCAAGCCCATGAATGTGGGCCTTCCAATGCTCTCACCATTGTAGCTAATACTTATGAGATTCCGAAAGGCTCAAACAAGAAACTAAAACCAGACTTCAAGGATACTACTTTGCTCCCGGAGTCTAGTGATGGCGGGGAGCAGAGGTTCATGTGTGATTCGAACAAGAGTGAGGATAGCCTGCAACAAATTAAGGGGCGATTTTGGAGCAACGAGTAGGAGTTGCATAGAAGCGAAAATATGGGTGAAAGAAATTTCGATGGAACACAGAATGTTGAATTGGATTAAATTTCTTGATTATTTACTTGTCTTATCGTTTCCATCGTTTTCAAGTTCTATTCTGTTTTTGCTTAACCCGATGTGATGATGCCCGAAATATAAATAATGATATTCACAAACGTTATAAATAAATAAGGTTCCTCGCTATATAAATAGAACCTTATAAACATGAAAAATGGGCGAAGGCAAGACAATATAGAGACTCAGGACGTACGCGGACGATAGACCATCCACGGCTCTCACATGCATGTCGGGACACTTGGCTTCCATGCCTCCCTCCCACATGTGACGAGGCATGCGACACTTGGCATCCATGCCTCCCTCCCACATGTCACGAGGCATGTGACACTTGGCGACGAGTGAGCTTGCATGAAGGAGTGCTTGTACTATAAATAAGAAGGCGTGGCATCAGTAGCAAGGGTCGGAAACTGGAATCTCATGAGGCTTAGGCCGGATTCCCTGGCCATGAGCCCCCCTTCTCAAGCGGGATTAGTCTCGGCTAGACCGACACTTGATGGAGCCCTGCAGGGAGGACGGTTGTCCGCGAGTGGCTTGAGCTCGGATCGGCACATGTTTGGGTACGCCGACGGTAATCTCGTCGCGCGTCTCAAGTAAGCCCGATCGTCTGAGCTCGCCCGTGTTCAACTTGATCTCGGAACCCGCTGACACAGGATTCTGAAAAAACGGGTTTCATCACTGGCGCCGTCCGTGGGGACTCCTCACGCTAAGAGGTAATTTGTGATCAAACATTTCGCCTACTTTTATTTCGATCGGATTGAATTCATCTATCATCTTGATCGAATAATCAACCTAGTATATGTTAGTTAGGTTGAAGGATGCATGCATTATTAATTGCTTGTGGTTTGTGGGTTGTTATTAAAATAATTATTTTAATGATGTGCACCATTACTATTAAAATGGTTGGATGCATGTGTGCTACTATGAGTTCAAGACCGTAGGGTGTAAAGGAAGATTTATTTATCCTCCATGTATATTTACTCCAAAGACATATATATCACATGGCTATCATAAAGAAAAGATCAATATACCGCCTTGCGTCAAAAAGACGTCTAGCCTTGAGAGCCCGGTAGTCTCACCGATTTGTGAACATAGAGAGGGAGTAGCTAACCAATGCAGGGGGTATATGCATCAGCCATTCATACAAAGCAAGAGAAAGAGCCCTCGAGTGACCACACGGATCTGCACGCAATAATGTCGGGCAGCTGCGCAAAAAGCCGTGCAACCCGCACTATCCGCGGTCACGAAACGATTGGGCCCCTCCACACATATCCTACCAAGCCCCAGGACGCGTGATCTCGCTCCGCGTCGGGCATCCGGTCGTAGCATGAGCCTCCCAGATCGAATATTTTATAAGACCCAGGACGCAAGAGCTTGCTCCGCGTCGGGCATCCGGTCGTAGCATGAGCCTCCCGGATCGAATATTTTATTAAGACCCAGGACGCGTGATCTCGCTCCGCGTCGGGCATCAGGTCGTTGCACGAGCCTCCCGGATCGAATGTTTTATTAAGACCCAGGACGCGTGATCTCGCTCCGCGTCGGGCATCCGGTCGTAGCATGAGCCTCCCGGATCAAATATTTTATAAGACCTAGGACGCTGGAGCTTGCTCCGCGTCGGGCATCCGGTCATAGCATGAGCCTCCCGGATCGAATATTTTATAAGACCCAGGACGCTGGAGCTTGCTCCGCGTCGGGCATCCGGTCGTAGCATGAGCCTCCCGGATCGAATATTTTATTAAGACCCAGGACGCTGGAGCTTGCTCCGCGTCGGACATCCGGTGGATGCATTGAGCTCCCGGACTATATTTGAAGTCCTATGACGTCGGAGCTTCCTCCGCATCGGACATCCGGTGGACGCATTGAGCTCCCGGACTATACATGAAGTCCTATGACGCTGGAACTTGCTCCGCGTCGGACATCCGGTGGACACATTGAGCTCCCGGACTAAATTTGAAGTACTATGACGCTGGTGATTGCTCCGCGTCGGACATCCGGTGGACGCATTGAGCTCCCGGACCATACTAGAAGTCCTATGATGCTGGACCATGCTCCGCGTCGGACATCCGGTGGATGCATTGAGCTCCCGGACTATATTTGAAGTCCTATGACGCTGGAGCTTGCTCCGCGTCGGAAATCCGGTGGACGCATTTAGCTCCCGGACTATACATGAAGTCCTATGACGCGGGAGCTTGCTCCGCGTCGGCCATCCGGTGGACGCATTGAGCTCCCGGACTATATTTGAAGTCCTATGACGCTGGAGCTGGCTCCGCGTCGGACATCCGGTGGACGCATTGAGCTCCCGGACTATACTTGAAGTCCTATGACGCTGGAGCTTGCTCCCCGTCGGACATCCGATGGACGCATTGAGCTCCCGGAACATACTTGAAGTCCTATGACGCTGGAGCTTGCTCCGCATCGGACATCCGGTGGACGCATTGAGCTCCCGGACTATACATGAAGTCCTATGACGCTGGAGCTTGCTCCGCGTCGGACATCCGGTGGACGCATTAAGCTCCCGGACTATATTTGAAGTCCTATGACGCTAAAGCTTGCTCCGCATCGGACATCCGGTGGACGCATTGAGCTCCCGGACTATACTTGAAGTCCTATGACGCTTGAGCTTGCTCCGCATCAAACATCCGGTGGACGCATTGAGCTCCCGGACTATACTTGAAGTCCAATGACGCTGGTGCTTGCTCCACGTCGGACATCCGGTGGACGCATTGAGCTCCCGGACTACATTTGAAGCCCTACTCCGCTTGAAGCTTGATAAGCTCACGGAGATAACTCTTAAATGAGTATAAACTGAGTCCCTCTCGAGTGACGGAGGGCCTCCGCTTGAAGCTTTATGATCTCGCGGAGATAACTCTTAAATGAGTATAAACTAAGTCCCTCTCGAGTGACGGAGGGCCTCCGCTTGTAGCTTGATGAGCTCGCGGAGATAACTCTTAAATGAGTATAAACTAAGTCCCTCTCGAGTGACGGAGGGCCTCCGCTTGAAGCTTGATGAGCTCGCGGAGATAACTCTTAAATGAGTATAAACTAAGTCCCTCTCGAGTGACGGAGGGCCTCCGCTTGTAGCTTGATAAGCTCGCGGAGATAACTCTTAAATGAGTATAAACTAAGTCCCTCTCGAGTGACGGAGGGCATACGCTTGTAGCTTAATGAGCTCGCGGAGATAACTCTTAAAGGAGTACAAACTAAGTCCCTCTCGAGTGACGAAGGGCCTCCGCTTGTAGCTTGATGAGCTCGCGGAGATAACTCTTAAATGAGTATAAACTAAGTCCCTATCGAGTAACGGAGGGCCTCCGCTTGTAGCATGATGAGCTCGCGGAGATAACTCTTAAATGAGTATAAACTAAGTCCCTCTCGAGTGACGGAGGGCCTCCGCTTGAAGCTTGATGAGCTCATGGAGATAACTCTTAAATGAGTATAAATTAAGTCCCTCTCGAGTGACGGAGGGCCTCCGCTTGTAGCTTGATGAGCTCGTAGAGATAGCTCTTAAATGTGTATAAACTAAGTCCCTCTCGAGTGATGGAGGGCCTCCGCTTGTAGCTTAATGAGCTCGCGGAGATAACTCTTAAAGGAATATAATCTAAGTCCCTCTCGAGTGACGGTGGGCCTCTGCTTGTAGCTTGATGAGCTCGCGGAGATAGCTCTTAAATGAGTATAAACTAAGCCCCTCTCGAGTGACGGAGGGCCTCCGCTTGTAGCTTGATGAGCTCGCGGAGATAACTCTTAAATGAGTATAAACTAAGTCCCTCTCGAGTGACGGAGGGCCTCCGCTTGTAGCTTGATGAGCTCGCGGAGATAACTCTTAAATGAGTATAAACTAAGTCCCTCTCGAGTAACGGAGGGCCTTCGCTTGTAGATTGATGAGCTCGCGGATATAACTCTTAAATGAGTATAAACTAAGTCCCTCTCGAGTGACGGAGGGCCTCCGCTTGTAGCTTGATGAGCTCGCGGAGATAACTCTTAAATGAGTATAAACTAAGTCCCTCTCGAGTGACGGAGGGCCTCCGCTTGAAGCTTGATGAGCTCGCGGAGATAACTCTTAAATGAGTATAAACTAAGTCCCTCTCGAGTGACGGGGGGCCTCCGCTTGTAGCTTGATGAGCTCGCGGAGATAACTCTTAAAGGAGTATAAACTAAGTCCCTCTCGAGTGATTGAGGGCCTCCGCTTGTAGCTTGATGAGCTCGCGGAGATAACTCTTAAATGAGTATAAACTGAGTCCCTCTCGAGTGACGGAGGGCCTCCGCTTGAAGCTTGATGAGCTCGCGGACATAACTCTTAAATGAGTATAAACTAAGTCCCTCTCGAGTGACGGAGGACCTCTGCTTGTAGCTTGATGAGCTCGCGGAGATAACTCTTAAATGAGTATAAACTAAGTCTCTCTCGAGTGACGGAGGGCCTCCGCTTGTAGCTTAATGAGCTCGCGGAGATAACTCTTAAAGGAGTATAAACTATGTCCCTCTCGAGTGACGGAGGGCCTCCGCTTGTAGCTTGATGAGCTCGCGGAGATAACTCTTAAATTAGTATAAACTAAGTCCATCTCGAGTAACGGAGGGCCTCCGCTTATAGCTTAATGAGCTCGCCGAGATAACTCTTAAAGGAGTATAAACTAAGTCCATCTCGAGTGACGGAGGGCCTCCGCTTGAAGCTTGATGAGCTCACGGAGATAACTCTTAAATGAGTATAAACTAAGTCCCTCTCGAGTGACGGAGGGCCTCCGCTTGTAGCTTGATGAGCTCGCGGAGATAACTCTTAAATGAGTATAAACTAAGTCCCTCTCGAGTGACGGAGGGCCTCCGCTTGTAGCTTGATGAGCTCGTAGAGATAGCTCTTAAATGTGTATAAACTAAGTCCCTCTCGAGTGACGGGGGGCCTCCGCTTGTAGCTTGATGAGCTCGCGGAGATAACTCTTAAAGGAGTACAAACTAAGTCCCTCTCGAGTGACGAAGGGCCTCCGCTTATAGCTTAATGAGCTCGCGGAGATAACTCTTAAAGGAGTATAAACTAAGTCCCTCTCGAGTGACGGAGGGCCTCCGCTTGAAGCTTGATGAGCTCTCGGAGATAACTCTTAAATGAGTATAAACTAAGTCCCTCTCGAGTGACGGAGGGCCTCCGCTTGTAGCTTGATGAGCTCGCGGAGATAACTCTTAAATGAGTATAAACTAAGTCCCTCTTGAGTAACGGAGGGCCTCCGCTTGTAGCCTAATAAGCTCGCGGAGATAACTCTTAAAGGAGTATAAACTAAGTCCCTCTCGAGTGATGGAGGGCCTCCGCTTGTAGCTTGATGAGCTCGCGCAGATAACTCTTAAATGAGTA
Source organism: Persicaria maculosa (assembly GCA_963922045.1). Lineage (NCBI taxonomy): Eukaryota > Viridiplantae > Streptophyta > Magnoliopsida > Caryophyllales > Polygonaceae > Persicaria > Persicaria maculosa. The sequence goes on along the minus strand of OY998256.1, from coordinate 9,438,322 downwards.
TAAACTGAGTCCCTCTCGAGTAACGGAGGGCATCCGCTTGAAGCTTGATGAGCTCGCGGACATAACTCTTAAATGAGTATAAACTAAGTCCCTCTCGAGTGACGGAGGACCTCTGCTTGTAGCTTGATGAGCTCGTGGAGATAACTCTTAAATGAGTATAAACTAAGTCTCTCTCGAGTGACGGAGGGCCTCCGCTTGTAGCTTAATGAGCTCGCGGAGATAACTATTAAAGGAGTATAAACTAAGTCCCTCTCGAGTGACGGAGGGCCTCCGCTTGTAGCTTGATGAGCTCGCGGAGATAACTCTTAAATTAGTATAAACTAAGTCCCTCTCGAGTGACGGAGGGCCTCCGCTTATAGCTTGATGAGCTCGCGGAGATAACTCTTAAAGGAGTATAAACTAAGTCCCTCTCGAGTGACGGAGGGCCTCCGCTTGAAGCTTGATGAGCTCGCGGAGATAACTCTTAAATGAGTATAAACTAAGTCCCTCTCGAGTGACGGAGGGCCTCCGCTTGTAGCTTGATGAGCTCGCTGAGATAACTCTTAAATGAGTATAAACTAAGTCCCTCTCGAGTGACAGAGGGCATCCGCTTGTAGCTTAATGAGCTCGCGGAGATAACTCTTAAATGAGTATAAACTAAGTCTCTCTCGAGTGACGGAGGGCCTCCGCTTGAAGCATCATTCTCATGGAAATAAAACTAAGTCCCTCTCTAACGAGGGATGTGAATGATAAACGGAGGCATACGATGCATCAGTATCGAACCCCAGTCGAGTCACGACTAAACTGAAATTCGAGGAGCTGTGATGATGCCCGAAATATAAATAATGATATTCACAAACGTCATAAATAAATAAGGTTTCCCGCTATATAAATAGAACCTTATAAACATGAAAAATGGGCGAAGGCAAGTCAATATATAGAGACTCAGGACGTACGCGGACGATAGACCGGCCACGGCTCTCACATGCGTGCCGGGACACTTGGCTTCCATGCCTCCCTCCCACATGTCACGAGGCATGCGACACTTGGCATCCATGCCTCCCTCTCACATGTCACGAGGCATGTGACACTTGGCGACGAGTGAGCTTGCATGAAGGAGTGCTTGTCCTATAAATAAGAAGGCGTGGCATCAGTAGCAAAGGTCGAAAACTGGAATCTCATTAGGCTTAGGCCGGATTCCCTGGCCATGAGCCCCCCTTCTCAAGCGGGATTAGTCTCGGTTAGACCGACACTTGATGGAGCCCTGCAAGGAGGACGGTTGTCCGCGAGTGGCTTGAGTCGGATCGGCACAGGTTTGGGTACGCCAACGGTAATCTCGTCGCGCGTCTCAGGTAAGCCCGATCGTCTGAGCTCGCCCGCGTTCAACTTGATCCCGGAACCCGCCGACACGGGATTCTGAAAAAACGGGTTTCATCACGATGAATATCTTATTGTGGAATTGTTTCGGTGCAGAGAAGAAATCGTTCCTTTGAGCGATCAGATACATCTGCAATCATTGCCAAGTTGATGTGCTTGCTCTTTTCGAAACCCGAATTTCTGGAGATGCGGCTGATCGGGTTTGCAAAAAGCTTGATTTTGCCAAGGTTGAGAGGGTGGAGGCTATGGGTTTGCAGGAGGGGTATGGCTTCTTTGGAATGATAGTGTTTGCAATCTGCAAGTGGAATTGAAGAACCCGAATTTTATCCATGTGTCCTGGTATAAGGGAAACCAAATAAGGAATCTCATTGTGGTCTACGCACCACCCGCTGTGTCCCGGAGGGTGCCTTTCTAGAGGGACATCAGCGAGACCTTGGGCAGAATCAAAGGCGATTTTCTGCTAGGGGGAGACTTTAACTGCATCCTCTGATCTCCCCAGAAGAAACTCATGGAGGGATGGGTGATATACATAGGGATGCCCAGGTTTTCAAGGACATGATCAGCCGGTTCAACCTTGTCGACCTTGGATTTATGGGACATGATTTTACCTAGAGAAAGAAGACGATTGGAGATAGATTGGTTTCGAAAAGATTAGACAAAGTTCTGACTAATGTCTCGAGCAGATTGGAATGGCCAGAAGCGAGAGTTTGTCACTTGCCACGTTATTCACCAGATCATAAGAGGAGGCACCCTTTTCGTTTCGAAGCTGCCCCACCCGATTTCCTCCAGTTTATTGAGACGAAGTGGCATAGAGATTGCTCGGCTGATATCTCCCTCAAAGAGCTCACGAGGGAGTTGAAGATCTGGAATAGGGAGGTTTTTGGTAATATTTTCTCAAAGAAAAAACTGCTATTGGAGGAATTAGATGGTGTCCAGAAGCAACTCGTGAGGGGTACGAACCCTATGGCTGAGGAACAAGAGAAAGGAATCAAGTCTAAACTCGACGAGGTCTTCGAACAAGAAGAAGTGTTTTGGATGCAAAAATCGAGAGAAGCTTGCCTCGTCAATGGTGAAAGAAATACAAGATTCTTCCACACTTCCACGGAAATAAGAAGGAAAAACAATAGGGTGGAAGGTTTGTTTGATAAGAATAACATCTGGGTGGAAGAAAAGAAGGACTCATAGGACGGCTTGCATTGAAATATTTTGAAGACCTGTATGCAGAGGAACCGGTGGCGAATTCTGGGCAACAACCCGATGCCAAATTTCCGATTTTGGAGGAAGCTGCTTGGGAGGATGCTTGTAAAGAGGTATCCAGTGAGGAAATTCGAAAAGCTTTTAAAAGCATGGCTTACAAGGCTCCGAGGAGCGACGAGTATCAACCAGTTTTCTTTCAAAAGTGCTAGAGGACTGTTGGGCCGTTTGCAATTGACCTTGTGACACAAAATCAGTGAGTTGTGGATAGGCCTCAATGCCACCTTGAGAACGCTCTTTCCTAAGGTGCTAAAAACTCTTGAATATTGTTTACAAGTATTTTTCAAATTTATTCAACCAATTGATAAATGAAATAATTTTCCGCGACATACCAATCTAAATTCATACGAAATCCCTTCTTTTCAAACAAGATTTTAATTTATTGAACAAATTCAGTTACATTCTATAGTTTTCCTATTACAAGTTAAACTTACAGTTGATTTGAATAGTCATGCATTATGACTCATAATATATATATATAAACATACCCTACGGGTTACGCACATACATGATGTAACATCATATCGACTATTCGATACATACAAAGATTGTACAAAGTTTGTTAGGTTCAATCGTTGTCTCCCTTGCCGCCCCTAAATTGGCAACATATATCCGAAAACCTCAAGATGGCAAAGGTCGGAATCATATCTTCACAAGAAATAAAATTAGATGGTCTTGGAAATATCACATGGTCCCGAAATGCATCCACACAACACCACATTCAAAACAAGTAAATATAATTTGGTAATATGTGAAAGCGCTTTACACTATTATTGGACTTTTCGATGTAAAAAGATTATATATTCAAAATGCTTTTAAAAAAAAAATCTTCCTTCCAAGTTCCACTAAATATAATTGACCTTTTGACCACTTTTTCAGGTAATAAAATATTTTGTTGTAATGTGTTGAAACCTTTGTCCCACACTCCCACATCGGAAAATACAAGAACCCGAGCATTGCATATTAGTCTGTAGGTCACTCCTTTTATAATCAACTAGTATTCGGTACCCGCCCGTTGTGCGGTTTCTTAATAAATATCAATATCAATCAATCAATATCATCAATATCAATCAATCAATATCAATATCAATTCAATATATAATACTAAAACAGAGGCGTTGAAATCCGATGTGGCGGGCTCTGAAGCGATTCGCCTACGTGTATTTTTCTGGTGAATTCTGGCCCCGTCTCTTTGACACGTCAATTAATGAATGTCCAATCAATTCAAGCCATGTCATACAACTGTCTAATCAATTTATCTACGTGTAATTTCAATCAATTTTATATATTTTATGTTAAAAAAATCTTCACTTTATTCTACATAGTCAAATCATATTACGTAAAACATATCAATACACTGAAGAAATCAATTTTGTAAAATTTGATATTTTGCCGGCTATAGGAAATTAGAATTTTAACCTATCATTAATATAATATTTTATCTTAAAGTAATTTTTGTAATATTTTTATACTTCATATCTAAGTTAAAAATCTTACTTGAATGAAGAACATAGTCAAATCATATTATATTTTGCCGGCTATAACTAAAAAATATGATTTTATGTTAACAAAATTATCAATTGATTCTACATAATCAAATCATATGGCGTAAAACATATCTATACACATTGATTAGATATTTTGCCGGCTATAGGATATTAAATTGAAAATAGCTTTAACTAAAAAAATATGGATGCGGGGATCAAATTGTAACCGTATGGATGTATTTGATTTTTTTGGCTATAGATATTTAGATAGATTAGTTCAAATTGGGTTAAATTAAAATTTTAACCTATCATTAATATAATATTTTATCTTAAAGTAATTTTTGTAATATTTTTATACTTCATATCTAAGTTAAAAATCTTACTTGAATGAAGATAATATTTTACTTTTAATTAATTTTATTATTTAATAATAAAAAACTAATTATAAAATTAAAGATAGAATATTCCAATTATTATATATATATACATGCACTCATTGAAAATTAATTTATATCTACCCTCTCTCCACATATACCATCCAAGTCGATCTAAACTTAAGGTACCCTCTCCACGTACCATCCACCAACGTACGTGGCCCTTTTCCAGTTTTCCAGTTCATCGAATAGGTAATTCACTACTTCGCTCAAATAATTGTATACGCAATTGTAATTATCTTTGTTATAGTTGACAAATTTTTATTGTTGATGTATTTTATGGATCATAAATCTCACCGGGTATATATATCGTGTGTATTTTTTAGTTGTTGCAATGGCTAATAGTTACAACCGTGTTAATGAAATTAACACTAACATCATCAAAGTCCGTGTAATACGTCTATGGAAGGTAAAGAAGATAAAAACAGGCAAAGAAGATATAGGGATGGTTCTCTGGTCCGGGTCTTTGACACTTAATTGAAGATTAAATTTAATTTTTAATATAAATATTCAACATCATATCTTACAAATCTTATCATTTTACCTTATGTTATTTAATAAATATTTTATGTAGAAAAAAAATCTAAATTAGATCAATTTATATGAAAAAAGGTTAGAATATTTTTATCACTAAAGAAAATTGATTAAATTATAAAGAGAATCAATTTTAGCAACCGGCTCAATTTTGTTTCAAATCACGTTAAAAAGGATTGCCATATCTTAAACAACTTACATGTAAACTAATTAAATGATCATTCAAGGTAAAATTATTAACAATAAACCAAAATATTTGTATCAATCGATCAATCAATATACAACACAATATACATATAATATATATATATATATATATGTTGTATATTGAAATGAACTAAAAATACCCTTAATTTAGTTTATTGTTATTAAAGACCCAAAGATTTCAACCAAACTATTATAACCTTTAAATTTCATAAAGAAAATATAAATGAAATATTATTTTATTTATTAAGAAGCCGCACAACGGGCGGGTAAAGAAACACTAGTAATATATAATTACGTCACCAAATTTAATGACATATTTATATTTAAATATATTATATTCAATTTGATATAAAAGGTAAAATAATTGACTAAAACTTTACGGCATGGTATATTTTATATAGAATTATATACGGATTTATCTTCTCAAATTTTATCATCAAATTAAGATGTTGCATATTTATATTTAAATATATTAGATTCAATTTGATGTAAAATGTAGAATAATATATTGACCAAAATTTGATGGTAAAAGGTAAAATAATTGAACAAAATCTTACGACGTGGTATATATATTTTATATAGCGTTAGTGTTGCTATTATTCGTATTAATTTAAATAATAAAAAAATAGATTAAAGAAGAGAATATACAACATCTTGATGCTTCAGTAAAGCTATATCATCGTTTCGAACTTATTTTTAATTTGTATATTTGTATTACTTTGTATTATTATATTATAATCTAAACTCTAAAAAATATTTAAAAACCTAACAATACCATTTTATGAATCATAACTTAAATAAATGATAAGTATAATCTTATTCGGTAAAATTTTATCTCGTAAGCAGATAAGCTATACCTTTTTAATTAAGAATCAAGTCAATAAAAAAAAAAAAAGAATCAAGTCAATAATCATTTAACTTTTACTATTTTAACCTAATCAATATATATGTGATCAAAATTATATGTCTTTTTTTATTTATTTTTTTCTTTTATATATAAAGATCATTTGTAAACACTCCAAATATAACATGTAAACAAATCTAACCCTTATATGATAGGGAACGGAGAGTCTAGCTATAAGTCTATAACTATAGATAAAGTTATTCACAATTTATCTATATATTTTAGTTAATTTATTGACTCATAGAAAATATAAATCAAAATTATTTCATAGTCATACTCACTAAAAATATTAATAGATAAATATTTTATAGGTGTTATTGTATTTATATATAGATTATTTTAGGGTGAAAATATTATTTATATCGAAATTAATTACTTGATAGCTTTTATTTATATCTATATTAATTTTTATTTTATATTTTCCACAAAGATTGTTATTAGTTTAATTCTCGCACTGCAATTCAATTAAAAGAAAAATAAACAGATGTATGCTCTACTAATTAATGGAAAATATGAATTCTATACAGTAGTATTTAGTTCTTTCAATTTAAATAATTAATATTTCAAGTATTTTATATAGATAAATTGGTTTATCAATTAATTTGATTTAGAGTGATAGTTTGATTTTTTTTCAAATCAAATAGCTGATTTTCAATTAATTTTTAAAATCATTCAAAGCAATCTTATTACTGTACGTACAATTTCTGTAGACTCTTCATCATTTTTTAATCATTGAACATGCAATATTTAAACAGATGAATTAACATTTTGGTATTTTTTTTTTAAGATATAAAGTTATATCGGATAGATTATTTGATCTAAAAAGATAACTTTTTTACCCAACTATATTGGTTTATTAATTTCACTTATGTATCGCTTACGTACTCGTGTAGTCAAAACCCTTTAAACCATATCAATCAATAATTTTTTATATATCAATACATATATATTTTTATATACCATCATATATAGATAGGTTTTCTACCTAATTTAGATATAAGATTGAATATTAATAATGAACCATATATTAGATAGATTATTTAGTTTAAAAAGATGAATTTTCTAACTAATTAAGATATAAGTATCTCAAAATTTGTAACTAAATTTATTCTATATTAAAAATAAAAATATAACAAAACTTGTATATATGACGGCATGATATTAATTTTTTATGGTGAATGGTTGAAGATATATCCATGTAAATATGTATTTTTGTACCGTATGTTGCAATGCAAATTTCATTATCAAAGATGGTAGGTATGTGTATTATCTCGGTCTTATCTTGATTAATTACATTAAATATCATTATAAAGGTAGTAAATTATATATTTAACGTACAAATAATTACATATATTTTTGGTCAATTATTCTACCTTTTGGGAAAAAAATATTGATCTAATCAGAGGTCTGGTCTGCTTTAGTATTTTATATATAGATATTGATATAGATAGATTTATATATATAGATATAGATTTGTACGTATTAGGCATTTGATATTTTAACCGACTTTGTTAATCATTTATGAGGGGGATATATCTTTTGGAAAAAAAAATAAGGATAAAACTATTTTATAACTAACTATGTACGTGTTAGGATATAAATTTATAAGGCTTTATGAATATATCTTATTTTTTAGTATTAAGTATGGAGCTATTTTATTTTTAAATATAACTTTCAATTAAATTCGATGCCGTCAAATATGATGAAATTAAGCTCCATGGTTCCAATCATATTGTTTTCCACACGTTATTTTGTATCTCCTCCACACGTTTAGCATAAAGATAAGTTTTTTACCTAATTATATTGACTTATTAATTAATGTGGCCCAAAAATTTAATACAACTTTAATCCAGAAAATGCCACGCAGCCGAAAATAATCCCGTTTAATCCAGAAAATTCTGTGGCAGTGAGGTCGCTCCAGCGGTCTCTGTTTTAGTGTTTTATATAGATTGGTTTTAGGATGAAACCCCACTAGTCTTGTGTGCTCGGATGTGATTGTCACTTTAAAGTTTAAACATCATTAATAAAATACTTTATTTTTTTTTGGGTAAAAATTCAAGATACTTTATTAATACTCGAACTATCCATATTAATTTTTTTTCATTGATCCATTTTTTCACATTATTTATTATCAATTTATTTGATACATAGGCAGTACGCTGTATTAATTTTTTTTTCTCTTTCATTGTTCCATGAATTTGAAAATCCATTAAATTCCATTGATATCGACTTGAGATATTATAAATCGGAGATTGTGATAAGAAAAAAGGGGTTAAAATCAACTGCAAGTGCAAAGGTGTATTAAGGTAAGATATCATTCCTATCCTAAATTGATAATAATGCGAATACAGATACAATAAGTAATAGATCGAATTATCTTTTTTTTTTAACCTAAAAGAATTTGAAAGGTGACAAATTCGTCTATCTAAGGCCATCCCTAGGATGATACCACAAACCGCGGCGTCGGAAGGGAGAAGCGGGCCAGAATGGTGAAGAGCTATATGTGATAGATAGTCAGCAATCATTACCTTCTCTAAAGACATGTAGGAACTCGACATTGGAGAAAAAACGGAAAGATGTAAGAGAATAAGATAAAATCATCTCGATCTCACCAGAACAAGAACACACGATCTTTAAACTGTTAATGATGCTAAGATTATAATCACCCTCAATAATTATTATGAATTTTATCTTTAGATCTATAGCTTTGAGGACCCTCCTCCACAAGTCGAAACCCTCGGCAGTCGGCACCTAGAACGGAGGGGGAAGGAGAAGGTCCTGCTTCAGAGAAAATAATTAAGCCATTTTCATTCCGAATGATGAAGCCGTAGGTGGAGGAGGCCGAGGAGGATAGAGCTCCATCAAAGATAAGTTTACACCAACCATTTGCGGGAGGCTCAATGTGTGGCTTGAGTTATATAATATGCAAAGATAACATATATATATATATATATATATATATATATATATATATTTATTTATTTATATATGTGTGTGTGTAATTGTCTCATAACAAGTACTAAGCTACAAGAATCGAAACAAAATACAAATACGATCAACACATAAATTAAAGAAGCATTACAGTATAGTAATGCTTTTGTACTATCAATTAAACATGCGCACGTATTAGATACACGTGTGCATTTTATTTTACCGTTAGCTACACACCTTTACGAGAAGGCACATAATCCATTGCAATCGAAAACTCGTATTCACTCAACACCGTAATACTTCTGCAAGTCCTTGACAAACCCGTGGATCTTCTCTGGATCCTGAAGGCTCTTAGCAACGCTGTCCCGCTCCATGCACCGCTTGCCCCAAGCCACGAGCTTTGGGCATGAATCCTCAACCTTGAAGTTGGCCTCGACCTCGTAGGCATGGAACCAACAATAGTAGGGGACGAGAGCCACATCAACGAACCCAAAAGATTCTCCTCCAAAGAAGGGATGGTCGCCCATTGCCCCCTCCAAAACCTTCATTATCTCTATGAACTCGTCCTTCGCCTTCTGCTGTTCTTCCCCCTTTGTTGTCCATATCTTCTTTCCTGCATCGTACACCTAATTGTACGTCCCCAACCACCACCATCACCACCACCCCAAAAGGGTTAATATTGTGTCAATTTTTATTTATTTTTTGGATAATTAATTGTGGTGCTATTCTCACTCATTTAAAGGCGATTTACTTCCCATTCGTCCAAAATGAACCTTAAAGGCGAAATAAATTATCACATTGAATATTAGGTGGGCTTATTTACTCAAAATTCTATGAATGTTTACTTTTAGTTGTCATTTCATACCGAATGAATATATCAATTGAGCCGAAAAGGATCTGAGGGTATTACCCTCAATGGTCCCCGTTCAACTCCAAGATATGATCGCTCTCTATTTACCAAAATCAAGTATATCAATTAATCCTTTTTAGATTTATTAAGTGCATATTACAAAATTGATCTGATATCCGTGTTTGATATAACTCATTATTGATATTACTTGATATCAGATTTTTCCCTTTTTTTCCTACCCATTTAATTAATATACTAATTGTCAAAAATATAAGATATCAACATATATTATACCAAAAATAATTGAAAAAATGTTTAATCTAGTTTTTTTTCCCGGTTTCCTTATAAAGTTCAAACAAATTAAGCCTCAAATATTTTTAGTTACATTATTTTTAGTGAAATGCCCTTAAAAGCCATTGCGGTAATTAAGGGAGATAATTAAGTTACATTTTTTTTTACCTAAAAAATGAATTATGAAATTAAAAACTGGGGATGTGGAAAAATACCTTCTTGTCGACATAGTCAGCCCAGAAGCGAGCCTGGGCTTTCTGGTAAGGATCCGAGGGCAAAAACGGCGTCGTTCCGGGCCAAACCTCGTCGATGTACTGCACAATCACCAACGACTCGCAAATGGGGCGGCCGTTGTGAACCAGAACCGGGATCTTTTTGTGAACCGGGTTCATCTTCAACAAGTACTCGCCCTTGCTGAAGAGATCCTCGTCCCGGTACTCGTAGTCGACGCCCTTCTCGGCAAGGGCGATCCTCGCTCTCATGCCGAACATGCTCGGCCAAAAGTCGAGGAGAACCACCTCTTTTCCCATTCGATCAGATTTCGATTTCGGTGAGGGTTTTGGAGATGTGGTTTAGGATTGTTAGGAGTGAGTGGTGGGGGTGGTGTTATTTATAGGAGGGTTATGTGGAGTACGTTTTATCTTTGTTTGGTTGTTTTTCAAGGCAATGCGACGTCGTTTGGAAGCGTTCCTTTCTCTTGGATTTTTACTAGTGGAGAGTGTCCTTCAAACTCTGTAAGAATCAGAGTTATGATTAGCTATCAACTCGTGAGCATTGTGTGTTTGTTTATTTTTATTTATTTTTTATTTATTTTGGTAAGGAAAATGAGAACTAGGCTCTCAAAGAAAGCCAAAAACAACCGAGCTATAGACTGGTGAGGCGGGGAGTAGTACTTCCCCTAGCGTCTTCCTCAAGAATAAAAAACATGTTCTCAGGCGGGCTCGAAAGGAAATGTAAACCAAAAGACAAACAAAGCGAGTCCAACAAGGGAGTAGACGAGTGAGTTCGCATGACTGAAAACATGTTGGAATTGGATGTCCCAATCCCGAATGAGGTAGTCTTGGGCCCTTGGCATTGACATGCCAGGTTGTAGAGTGGGTATCCCATTTTGATCCTTTCGCTTACCAGCGTAGTTGCGAGCATGGAATCCGTCTCCGCCAACCCTTTTCGATAGCCGCTATCCTAGGCCAGGCGAAGCTCATCGAGGATCCCTCATAATTCGGCCATTGGGACCGTGCACAGGCCAATATTGTGAGCCAACCTCTCGATCCATTGGCCCTCCGCATTGCGAAGAACCCCACCAACACCATTGTGCGGTAGTTGGTAGTTGAGGTCTGCTGGAGCTAAGGATCGGGCTAGCGTACAACGCAAAAAACACAACATTTGAAACCCGTACAAATCAATTGGCAATAAGCATTTTTAGTTGAGAAAAATAAGAGGGTGCGTGACTCTTATCGGCTAGGTCACGTGTCCGGGGTTTGCCGCCACCAAAGGTGGGTTCGGCGTCATAAAAAAAAACTAAGAGAATTAAAAAGAAAAAAAAAATCCAAAAGTTAAAGCCAATATACAGTAGTTCTTGGGTTGGCTTGCTATACGTACTGTTTATATTGCCAAGAATATGGTAGTTTCACCGGTTTTATAAATTATAATCGATCGATGTGGAATTGTGGAACATAGTTGAATAAGTGGGATGGATCGGATAGGTCCCAAAATTAGTGTGTTGAAATTTGAAGGCCCAGTAGATTAGCCCAATAAGTGGTCCGGGTTCGGAAGGTTAGTTAGAGGCGGACAATGGTTGTTACTTGTTAGCAGGCTATTGTTTGAGCTGGACGAGAGTATTGCTTGTTTATATTTAGAAACTGGTCGGGTTCGAGCCGAGTCTAAATATGGACTCGAGCTTAAAAATGTGTTTATTATTGGCTCGTTTAGAAAATGAACGAGCTCCAACTGAGTTTTTTTTCAAGTATTAAACAAACTTATTTGCTCACAACATAGTAATTTAAAGGAAATTTTAGAAATTTCACAAAGTTCGAGCTTAAATCGAGTGAGCTGAGCTTTGAACCGAGCTTTAAAATGTGCTCATACTCAGCTTGTTTAGAAAAATAAACAAGCTCGAAACCGAGCTTTTATCGAGTCAAGCCCGAGCTGAGCTCGAGCTATTTGGATCGTATAACACCCCTAACCGAGTTGGCTGTGTTTGGTAGTAGGTAGTATTTTTGGAGGTGAAGATTTTTTTTGGAGATTATACTGGAGATGTGGAAGGTGAAGTTTTTTTTTATATAAAAAAAAACCCTTATTGGGGATTTGGTGATTATAAGGTTTATAAATGAGTATTGGGATAAAAATGTCTAAAATGCCCCTACTCCTTCCCCTTTCCCTTCCTTGCTCCAATTTCATCTGCCATTGAACTCATCCTCAGCCATCATCAATAAATTGAAATCCCCCATTGAAATCTGTCATTATTCACTACCACCCTGTCACCAATAATTTCAATAATCCATCCCCTCCACTTGGTATGCCGATGTGGCTATTCTGAACACGAACCCCTTTAGAAAGCTCTCTATGCTCAACCCTCCCGTATCTAGCTCTGTCCCAAAAAAGCTCACAAGCAGCGCCCAATAGTAGCAGCTGACGAGAAAGAGGAGGAAGCAGAGCATTTCGTGGTTGTTGCTTTTAGAATTTTAGATCGAGTGAAGGCAGCAAGCAAATGGGCATGGAGTCATCATTGGAGCCGATTTCCCCGACCATCAAACACTATTCAAGAAGAGGGAGCATGAATGGGGACGGTTGACCGGGGCTTCTTTGGAACCACAAGAAATCGGGATTGAAGGGAAGAGAGCAGAAGGGGAGCGAGAAGGGACGCTGCTCCTTTTTTTAGGATGGCAACCATTGATGAAGGGGGTTTGAAGGTGAGAGGGGGCACTCACGAGGAGGATGAACAAAAGAGTCAGAATGGTGAGGGGACGGGAAGTGTGTTGTTGAGAATATATGAGTAGTGGGCGTTGATTAAAATGTGAATCTAAGCCTTGCATATAAGCCGGTGGGCTACTCCACCTAACACCAATTGGTTTTAGGATGGAACCCCACACAGCTTGTGTGCTCGGCTTGGTTAGAGCGCTTGCGCTTGGACGTGTGACCCCTCCACGTCGTATGACCCACCGTGATTTAACATGGTATCAGAGCCGAGCTTCGGCTAAGGTGTGGTGTGGTTTGGATTCCTGGTCTAGTTGGCTGGCCGGCCTTAAGGATTATGTCGTCAAGCACCGTGATTTAACATGTGTTTAATAAGGGAAAATTATAACAACTTTAAGACATCCCCAGAAATAACCTCTTGAAGTTCCCCTCCCAAGGTGCCATTTTCATAAAAATTTATCTAGGAAAAGATCCACCTTCAGCTCCTACACCCCATACCAACTGATAATAAGATGAGTAAGTTACCGACTTTGTATACTATATTTGTATTGTTGAAATGTGAAACTTCTTCATGTCTTTTTACATCTCAACGACTTTTTTCTACTCATTTCACACATTTTTTGTGGATGAATTAAATAACATTAATAATTCCAATGAGAGATAAAGCAAATCAACCTTTGCGTAGAGTTGTATAATAAGCAAAGATAACATATACCTGAACAATCATTTTAACTTGTAATTGTCTCTCATAACAAGTATATCTTACAAGAACCCAAAAAAATACAAATATGATCCACACATAAACTAAAGCATTACAGTATAGTAATGCTTTCTAATTGATATACAAGCCCACAATTACCATAATAATTCCATAGGCCTATCAATTAAACATGCACACATGTATGCTAGATACATGTGTGCATTTTATTTTATCTTTACCTACACACCTTTAATTTACGAGAAGGCACATAATCCATTACAATCAAGAACTCATAATCACTCAATACCATAAAACTTCTTGACAAACTCATGGATCTTTTCTGGATCCTGAAGGGTCTTAGCAACGCTATCCCGCTCCATGCACCGCTTGGCCCAAGCCACGAGCTTTGGGCACGAATCCTCAACCTTGAAGTTGCCCTTGACCTCGAAGGTATGAAACCAACAATAGTAGGGGACGAGAACCACATCAAGGAATCCAAAAGATTCGCCTCCGAAGAAGGGATGGTCGCCCAAAGCCCCCTCCAAAACCTTCATTATCTCTATGAACTCGTCCTTTGCCTTCTTATGCTCTTCCCCCTTTGTCATCCATATCTTCTTTCCTGCATCGTACACCTTGTTCCCAACCATCACCACAAAGGGGTCAATATTGTGTCAATTTTTCAAATGTTTATTTTGGATAATTAATTATAGTACCATTATCGCTCATTTATCTATTTGGTAACACATAGTTGATCGATAGCTGAAGCTGGTATGGTAGCTGAAGTCAATAGATTAAGTATGTTAAATTAGAGTATTCGTAAGCTAGTAAGGTGTTTGGTAACCCATAGTAGCTGATATAAACTAGTTGATAAGATATGATAAAAAATGAATAAAGTTCTGAAAAGTTTGGTGTGGATAGCTGTTTAAAATTCAATTTCAAAAACTAATTAAACTAAAATATTATGATTAACTTATTTAAAATTATAGAATATCAAAAGTAAAAGATCCGAAAAACTACCTGCATTCAACCCGATTAGTCGATCTAATCCACACTCATTTAAAACGAAACTTAAAGGCGAAATAAACTATTATCACATGTAACATTAGGTGGGCTCCTTTGTTTACTCCAAATTAAATCTATAAATGTTTTCTTTTACTTTTTATTTTATTAAGTACAAATTCCCGACAAAAGTCCCGAGTTCGGACAATATATCAGCTCTTTTCTATCAAAAGCACTGGAATATCCTCGGACCCGAGGTGTGTAGTTTTGTGATTAATATCCTAAATGGTGCACATTTGCCTACTGATCTAAATTATACTTATATATCTCTGATCCCAAAAGTTAAAGATCCTCGCAGAATGACAGAGTTGAGACCGATTATCCTATGCAATGTTCTCTATAAAATTGTTTCAAAAGTTATCACTAACAGATTGAAGAGGTGCCTTGGTAAGCTAGTGTCGCAGAGTCAGAGTGCTTTCGTGCCGGGGAGACTGATAACGGATAATGTTCTGGCGGCTTTCGAAATATTCCACTTTATGAAGAAGAAGCGCGACGACAGGAAGGGTTACATGGCTCTGAAGCTTGACATGGCCAAAGCATACGATCGTGTGGAATGGAGCTTTCTTAGGAGCTGTATGCAGAGGCTCGACTTTGCAGAGGAATGGATTGGACTTATCATGAGGTGCGTCTCTACAGTTTTGTTTTCTGTTCTGATTGAAGGGAGACCGTCACCTACTTTTAGACATGGAAGGGGATTGAGACAAGGGGATCCTCTATCGTCGTATATGTTCTTGTTGTGCGCGGAAGGTCTTTCAGGGATGCTCCGGACGAGCGAGAGAGAGGGTAAGCTGGACGGGATTGCCATTGCTAGGGGAGCTCCTAGAATCTCTCATTTATTTTTTGCTGATGATAGTGTGTTATTCGCAAGAGCGACTTGTCAACAGGGCAGTGAAATCGCTAGAATCCTCCGTGAATACGGAGCGGCATCGGGACAAGAAGTGAATCTTGCGAAGTCTGAGATATCTTTCAGCACCAATGTAGGAGAGGACCTCCGACGGCTTTTACAGCAGACAACTCAGGTCCGGGAAGTCGAGAAGCACGAGAAGTATCTTGGATTGCCAACTATTCTTGGGAGATCGAAGAAAGCAATCTTCGGGCAACTCAAGGAGAAAATCTGGAAGAGAGTGCGAGGATGGAAGGACAAGACTCTATCGAGAGGGGGGAAAGAGGTGCTTATTAAATCAGTGGCGCAAGCGATACCAACCTACACGATGTCATGCTTTAAATTACCAACGGGCCTCTGTAAGGACATCGAGCAGTTGATGTGTCAGTTTTGGTGGGGAGATGGTTCGGAGAAGAGGAAGGTACACTGGATGAAATGGCAATGAATGTGCATCCCGAAGAAGAAGGGGGGGATGGGGTTCCGTGACATGGAGATGTTCAACAAAGCTTTGCTAGCACGACAGGGTTGGAGATTACTTCAAGAGCCGGAGTCGTTGTTGGAAAAAATGTTGAAGGCAAGATACTATCCGCGGACATCCTTCTTAAAAGCTCAAGTGGGCTTCCAACCTTCGTATGCGTGGAGAAGTCTAATGGAGGGAAGGGAGGCGCTAGTAAAGGGGCTGAGATGGCATGTCGGAAATGGTGCCAATGTCTGTGTGTTCGGAGACCCCTGGATTCCGCGACCGGTAAGCTTCACGCCTATTGCTAATCCCTACGATATTGGTCCAGATGTAAGGGTGGCAGAGCTTATTGACTGGGAGGTAAAGCATTGGAATGAAGATAGGGTTAGACAAGCATTGATTCCATTGGATGCAGAACTGGTTTTGAGGATGAGACTGACTGAGCCGAATGTTCAAGACGAGCTTGTGTGGCATCACACGAAGGATGGTAATTTCACCGTTCGTTCGTGTTATCACATGCTCATGGACAGCAGCTCACCAAGCACCGAAGCCTCAAGCTCTGATTCATCTCGGCCGAAAGGCATTTGGAAGAAGGTGTGGCAAGTGCAGGTAGCTCCGAGGATCCGAAACTTTCTTTGGCGGGCTTGTAGGGGGGTGCTGCCGTGTCTGAAGAATTTGAGGAAGAGGGATTGTACAGTGCGACATGTGTGCTCACTGTGGTGTAGAGGAGGATGAGACTCACATCCTATTTCGGTGCAGAAATGCAAGGAATGTATGGGGTTGCTTTCCATCACTTGACAAGTTCTCCAGGGGTGCGGCTAGTGTCCTTGAGTGTTTCGACATGGTGGGGCAACAGAGTAGCAGGGAGAATACGCAGAGATGGGTTTATATTACATAAGCGATTTGGACAGCAAGAAACAAATTAATTTTTGAGAAGGTCGAGCTGGAACCGAGGGAATTGGTTCAAATGGTGGAACAAAGGTTATCTGACTACACAAAGGGCAGACAGATTGGCCCCCGAAGCGAACGGAGAGAGGTGGTGGACAAAGCCAGCTGGACGAAACCTCCCGAGGGGTTTATCAAGGTGAAAAGTGATGCTGCAGTAGAGGAGAGTAAGGGGTGTGGTATCGGTTGTATTGCAAGAGATCAAGCGGGGGATGTGATATTTGCTGCTGCCAGGAGAACGCAGGAGGCGGACGGGGCTGATTTGGTGGAGGCGGAGGGCATCGCATGGGCGCTGGAATTGTGCCTGCAGCGTGGGCTGTCAAAGATCTGGGTGGAGAGTGATTGCTTGCCGGTGATGAACCTGTTGCAGCGGGACGAGTTTCCACGGGGAGAGATGGGGCAACAGCTATGCCGGATTCACGAATTGGCAGGGATGTTCAAAGAATGCAGATGGAGTCACATTCCGAGGCTATCGAACCGAGCTGCAGACTTCATGGCAAAATTAAGGCCTTCCGAGCCAGTTTTCATTTATAATGTTCATTTAATTTCTTTCGCTTTAAGATTGATATGTATGGATGATCTTAAGTAATGAAAGTTGGTGTTGCTAAAAAAAAAAAGTATAAATTCGAACCGATACAAGCCTGAAATTCGAGAGTCTGACAAGTCGGCAGATCGTCAAACATATCACATACATACAGAAATAGATGCAAAAACCAGATAATATAAACAACAAAAAGATGAATCAAAACAAACAGAATATTTGCTTTTAGTGGTCATTTCATAAAGAATGGGTACATTAATTGATTCTTTTTTAGATATCATTATATCAACCTATATTATTCCAAAAGTAATTGAAAAAATGTTTAATCTATATTTTTTTTTTGCATGTTTTTTTTTCCTGGTTTTCCTTGTAAAGTCCAAACAAAGCCTCATATATTTTTCATTACATATATAGATTATTTGCAGCTTGGATCCCCTTAAATTTGGTTAGTGAAGTGCCCTTTACTTGGGAGATGTGGAAATACCTTCTTGTCGGCATAGTCACCCCAGAAGCGAGCCTGGGCTCTCTGGTAAGGATCCGACAGCAAAAACGACGTCGTTCCCGGCCAAACCTCATCGATGTACTGCATAATAATCAACGACTCGCAAATGGGACGGCCGTTGTGAATCAGAACCGGGATCTTTTTGTGAACCGGGTTCATCTTCAACAACAATTCTCCCTTGTCTAGGAGATCCTCGTCCCGGTACTCGTAATCGACACCCTTCTCGGCGAGGGCGATTCTCACTCTCATGCCGTACATGCTCGGCCAAAAATCGAGAAGTACCACCTCTTTTCCCATTCGATCAAGTTTCGAGTTTGAGGATTTTGGAGATGTGGTTTATGTTGTGAGGAGTGAGTGGTAGGGGTGGTGTTATTTATAGGAGGGTTTTGTGGAGTATGTTTTATCTTTGATTAGTTGTATTTGAAGGCAATGCGACGTCGTTTCGAAGCGTTCCTTCCTGAGTAATAATTACAAAAAACCACCCAGAGTTTATTCTTTATAAAACCACCCATATAAAGAATAATTATAAAAAAAAATTATAAATCAAGAATATGAAAAGAGGATGTGGTATTTTTTTTCTCATTCCCCATACATAAGAGTCAATATATATATTACACAAATCAATTATGCCCAACCAATAAAAATATTATTCATTTATATTATTTATCAAATAGTAATGTTTTGTACATCTCTCATAACCATGAGATCTATGAAATTGATGAGAGCTTTTATGGAAATTTTATATTTATGGCTACTTTATGTAATACTCCATATTATATTCTTATGAATTTAAACATTGAAAGAGTCTGAGTGTTTTTTTTTTAAAATTAAAGTATTAGAGTTGAATGATTTTATGTAGTTTTTTTATATATATAAATGTTTTTTTTTTTGTAATTATGTCTGACAATGTTTTTAAAAATAAAGACTAAAACGAGTAAAAAAATATAAGTTTGGGGACTATTTCTGAAATATTTGAAAGATTAAGTACTGAAATAAAACGAAATGAAAAAAGTCGAAGACTACTGTCAAAACGTTTTAAAGGATAGAAACGAAAATAAAATAAGTGGCAAAGATTATTATGGACTTAAAACGTAGTTTGACTCGTTCCTTGTTGGAATTTTACTAGTGATTACTGATTAGCTATCAACTGGTGAGCGTTGTGTGTTTTAGTAACACACGGCAGTTCTTGTAAGTCTGGTGGAGCCAATGATCGAGATAGTGTTACAAACCATAAAATTCAACCTTTGAAACCCATTTTGATGGATTCGGTTTTCTATTTTCTAGTCGATAGATGTGGAAAAACACATCTTAACCGTACAAATCAATTGGCAATACGCAGTGGAGATCTATTGTTTGGTAATGGTATATATAGATATCGATATCACTTTATCTGATATCTAATAGTGTTTGATATAGATAGATATCGATACCACTTAACTTGAAATTTGATATTTAGTGTTTGGTATAAATAGATACTGATATCACTTGATATTTAGATATCGGATTTGGGCATATTTGATATTCTGGTTTTGAGGGGATATTACTTGATATATATCTAGATATAATAGACCAAAAAAACTAATTGATATCTATATATCAACCGATATCGATATCTTGATATCGAAATATCACTAATATCGATATCTTGATAACCGATACTAATATCGATATCTGATATCTAGATATCAAGATATGGATACTAAATGGGGCCTCGGGATACCCAATTTAATTATGATTTAAATAATTAGTTTTAGTTGAGAAAACTAGGAGAATTTTAAAAAATCCAAAAATAGAGCTAACATATTAATTCTTGTGTTGGTTTGCTATAGCACCAAACACTTGCTTAACTAGCTTTGGAAAAAACCACTCAATTAAAGAAAACAAACCAATAAAATAAAAAAATCACACCCTCCATATATATCCCATCCTTCGAGAATATAATAGTAATTGCATATAAATTCTCATGAAACTCTCTTTTGCAACCAAACAAAATCTGCAGCTATGGGCTTTTGTGATGAGTGCAATCATAGTTGGAGATGTGGTCACTCTGGTGAAAGAATATGTGAATGAGGAGGGAGAGAAGAGGAGTGTGGCTGGGGATCAACATCAAAATCTGGCGGAGGAGTGGTGCAAACCGGGTAAAGGAATGATAAAAATCAATTGTGATGGAGCGGTAGACAAGACAAAGGGTTGTGGAGTGGGCTTAATTGTCTGGGATGAGAGGGGACCGGTGGTGGTCTTTGGATCGAAGAGGGTACTAGGGACGTCGGAAGTGGAAATGGTGGAGGCGGAGGCGATCCTATGGGGTATGTGAGCTGTCTATGAAAGGAACTTTGCAAAGGTGAAGGTGGAATCTGATTGCCTTAATCTGATTTGAAAGCTGCGGCAAGGGGTTGAACAAAGAGGAAGCATGGGTGCTGTGCTACGGGAGATCAGGAAGTGTGCTCGATCTTTCAACTGTTGTCTTTGGAGGCACGTTCGGAGGTGGGCGAACAGGGTGGCGCACTGTTTAGCTAGCATGAGGCAGAGCATAAGTTTTGTTTCTTGTTCAAGCGTTTCTTTTCCACCGAATTTGGATTTTATCTTGGTTTTTGATATTTTTTTTTGAAGCAAGATAAGGATTCAGTTCTCTAGACAAGCCTAGAGAAACCGAGAGACCGGACAAGCCGATAGATGGACTAACCATCATGTACAACTAGAAGCAAATGACAAAAAGGAAATTACATAAGCAAATGACAGAAAGTAAACTACAGAAGCAAATGACATACATTAAAAAATACAAGGAACGTACAACAGGCCATCCTACACCGCAAAACACAAGCCAAAAGACGAACGAAACGATCAGCCAAAGGGACAACGCATACAGAGAACTCTGGGGACCAGCGGACACCTCAGATTATGGACTCAAGCGAGCCTTCAGATGTCAACGCACAACCACGACGTCATCGTACATGACAAATCAATATCGTTCACAAGAAGCCTGCAACACAACAAGAACAACACAGTACACTAACCCGCAAACTCAACCCCAAACCACATTATAGCTCAAAAACACCCCAAGCACTCATCTCAACCCTCAAGGACAATAATTACATCGTATGCAAGCTAACACAAGGAAAGCCCAAAAGAGACGACAAAAAACGAGACAAGGAAGCCAAGAAGAGCGATAATGAATAAGAAAATGATTGAATAAGCGGACAAAATACAAGAACCCCATATTGTAACTTATTTTAATATTTCTCAACAAGGAAAACGCTTGCTGGATACCGACAGATCACCGACGGTGGAAGCCGAAGAAGGCGTCCGTGCGGACGAGACGAAACCATTGGAAGCCTAGGCGATTATTAGCGCCCAAACAAGCGGAGGAGAGGCGACTCAAAACCGGCGAAGGTGGAGCACATAGCAAAACGGTGGTTGGCGCAGGCAAGAGCGAGGCCGAAATGCAACGGTGGAGGTCGATGAAAGTGGTGACTGGAAATGGGATTCAAAGGCTCCGGTCGCGAAGCGAGAATCGCAACCCGAACCGTTGAAGACGGTGCCTGGTGAAGGTGAGGCGGCGCCGTGGAAGGCAGTGGCGGCGGAGCAGAGGCGGTGGCTAGGGCACTGGCTGATGAGTGCAGTGGCGGGTGACCATAGGCCAGGGAAGACCAAAAGGCATTGTAAGGAGAGGGCGGTAAAGCCCTGGTGGCGACAAGCCTTTGGCTCTCGAAAGAGAGTGTATTAGGTTTTCGCGTAATTCCTATCTTGGTTTCTGATTTGAATTAATATAGCTTGTTTGTTTGCTCTCCAAAAAAAAAAAGTTAACTAAACAAATTTTTCAAAATCTCATAAATTTCAATTCTAAGGAATTGGAGTTTGCATATATTAAATTCTCGGAAATTAGATTTACCCTTTTTATCTAAAGGAGACTATAGAACCAAATATATTCACTAATTTTGAACAACAAATCAACCAAAGTATATTATCATACACTAATACTATTATCATTATGTCATGGGAACAATTGAACGTAGCCGGTTAACACAGCGATCCCCAAAATCGCCAACGGCGGCAACAAAACAAACGCCCCAACCGTCGAGAAGAAAACGGCGTCGTTTCGCTGGGAGACCTCGTTCAAGTAGCTCTGCCTCCTGATGTTCCTCTTCTGCGACGTCGTTAAGAACTTGGCGCTGAATTTCTTCAGGTTTTTCCCCAACGGCACGCTGAATTCGCCGTCCCGTCCGCCCCCAAGCTGCGCCAATTGTTCGCGTATTGTAAACCCCCCGTACGCCTCCTCCGAATCGCTCCGGTAATCCGTCGCCGGGCGCGCCGACGTTAGCTGCTCCAGTAGATCTAGCTGCGCCCTCGCCGATTGTTGGCTCCCTTGACAAAATCGATGGAGAAATTTCAGTTTCAGGGGGGAAAGATTAGATCTTGAAAATTAGGGTTTTTAAGCTGTTTTTACCTGGAATTGATGAAGTTTCCCGTGCTTCTGTGATGTCGTTGCTGCGTTGCGATGATACTTTGAATGATTGCAGTGAAGCGATGTGTTTTGGAGGATTTAATGGCTTTGGATGGATCACAGTGGTGGTGAATTTGGACGCCATGACAGTAGTAGAGGAGGAGGAGGAAGAAAATTATTGTAATTTCTGTTTTAGTTGAGACGAAAATCAGTGATTATTAGATTCATTTCATCATCAAAGATTTCTTCTTTTTCTCTGAAAATATCTGAACCACATATATTTCATGAGGCTGTAAAAAATTTCCCAACTTTTGTTTTGTTTGCTTGTAGACATCTCTTCTGATTGCAATGTGTTCATTTACCGAATCTCAGCAATTAGTGTTTGCTGTTAATTACACTACTTCAATTAAATCAAATTCCATGAAAATAAACACCATCCATCCGCCATTATTTTTGCATCAAGAGTACAGATTTTACAATGGATCGAGGAAGAAACCAATCTTTCCTCTTGACCTTATATTCTTACAACAACATCAACCCAATATATTCCACTTAGTAAAGAGATACCTATTTATAAGGTTTCTTCAGGGTTGTTTGGATGACCTGTATTATAATTTATAATACGTGTGATGCATAAAATCTTCATCATAGTTGTTGAGGAAGATCGATCTTGATGATGGTCTCAACCTGAACCCTAGCCTGCAAAAGCAAGAACAAACGAGGTCGGGGCGGGGCTTGTCTCTCCCGTAGGACCCTCCGACGCTCAAGTCAGTCCCCCCTCAATCAGAATCTATCTCCTCTTATTTATACTAGTCGAGTATTAAATAAAAGAAATTGTTATGATATTAAATAAAGGAAACTGTTACCGTATTTAATCCAGTCAATGCTCTTAATGTCCGAAACCGTTATCGTAATCAATAGGCGAAACAGTGACATCAATGCCGTAGGGGGGGAATTTGATATCAATATATCAAGTGATATTGGTATCGGGTTATAAACAAACAGTAGATATCAGGTATGATTGCGATATCAGGCTATACCAAACACTAGATATCAGATATCAACCCCGATGTATAATATATGATATCTAGATATTGAAACTAAAAGGGACCCAGAGTTTTTTTCCCCAACTTAACAAACTTCAACTGCAGTGTCCCTATAACAAAAAAATTACTCCAATTCAAGCATCTTCTTGAACTGCAACGATGATTGAAGAACCTTATGGGGATCTGGAAGGCAAAGGGAAACACTTGGCGTCTCAGCAACACACCTTTTAGCCCACTCAATAAGCTTAGGGCACTCAGCTTCTAAGCTGAAGTTACCAATGGTCTCCAGTGTGAAATCTAGTGTAGAAGCCAATGAGTGTAACATCTACAAACCCAAATGCCTCCCCTCCAAAATAAGGCTTTTCTCCAAGCTGCTCTTCTAGCAATCTAAGGCTTCCTAGTAGCTCCTTCTTCCCCGTCTCAAATTCGTCCCCTTTCGACAACCATATCTTCCTTATACTGCTGTAAATCTAGCAAAACAAAGTCGATCATCGCGTTGTTGATATGCATAATTGATCACCAGCGAACAAGTTAATGGAACGAGAAAAAGGGTCTAAATATCGCTTATCAGGTTTTTATCAGTCAAGGAAAAAAATGATATATAAGGGATCCATCAGATTTATTGGATTTGCTAATTTTTAATCAAAATTATTATATTTATATATTTGAGAAAATGTTTCGCATTACAATATGTACTAACTATCACCGATATATATCACTAATACGCTCTTATCGTATCAGATTTCAAATATCATTGATATAGCGACCGATATATCCAATATTTCGAACACTGGGAATAAGAGGAATCCCCCTTCCACACCTCATCAATGTACTCAACAATGATCAAAGATTCACATATGGGCTTCCCATTGTGAATCAGAACTGGGATTTTCTTGTGAACAGGGTTGATCTCCAACAAGAAAGGGCTCTTGTTGAAGACATCCTCTTCCCTGTAATGGTACTTCACCCCCTTCTCTTCGAGCGCGATTCTAACCCTTGCACCAAATGGGCTCCGCCACGAGCTCACTAAAACTACTTCGTCCGCCATTGATCTTCTCGGTTCGGCACAAATGCTTATGGCTTCTAATTTGAGCTATCTGCCAGTATTTATAAGGAGTTGATGCTAAGAGTGGTAAAGGAAGTTGAATTTTCTTTTGATCTTTCTCATTGTGCAGGTTAATTTTGTTTTGGCAACATCATCGAGCTAATGAGTTTCAAGGAGATAGTCAAGAAGGGAAAATAAAGGGTGAGTTTGTCAAATGAATAAAACATAAATGCATCATTGCTTACGATTAACCCACAAAGAGTATGGACAAGTACACTTCAACTTCCATAACACTTAACACCTATAGAGAATCATTGGCGTTCAATCTAAACTCTACAAGATCAGATGTCGAATTTTCGACACTGGAAGCAAATCCCTGTAATGACATGCCAAGTGACAACAGTTCTCGAAACATAAATTATGGTTATCAGCTGAATAATGAAGAAAGGATGCCACACTGAAACAGGTAATTGTAGCTATATTAATCAAAGCTGGAAACTTCTCCAGTTACAGTATCATGTTTATGGAAATTTACTACAATATGGGCGTATAGAGGGATGAAGAAACCACAGGAATGATACATCAAAAGATTGAAGAAATCCAATGTAGGTGATTCGTAACCCTAATCAATCAATGCCAGTGTGTTGGCAATTTGGCATGGTACATATGAAATATTCCTAATTAAAAAGAAGATACTTGTTTATGAGGTCTCTTCGGATCTCTGGCAACAATCAACAAAATTTTGAGGTTCAATAGCATTGGTTTCCTGGTCAATCAGCTTCAAGTTCCAGAGCAACAGGTTAGTGAAAACTGTCAAAAAGCAGCAGTAATGATGTTGGTTCATTTTAGATTAAGGAAATAGGTGATAAGAAACTATATCGCAATCTAAGATCAGAAGGGTATAGTCATTTTTATTACTGATGTGGTTGAAGAAACTGAATAGTCCCGGTATAGTTGGGCATTCCTTCCTCAAATCACAATTCTACAAACACCTGGGTTGCTGTTTATTCTTTTTTTTTCTTTTCATTAAAAAATCAAATCGATTGCACATAATTGGTATTCATTAGATACCTGTGACTGTAATTCATTTACGACATGTGTTGTGCCTGTACACGATCTATTTGCTAGCTTCAGAGGAAGAGACCATTGGTATGGATTCTTCAAGTTGAGTCTCATTTGAACTTCCAGGTGAAGCTTCTTTTTTCAGCTTGTATTTGTTATATGCCGCAACTCCAGCAATAGCTGCATCAACACAAGGTTTATGTCTCAGCAACTAAATTTCCCTTCTCTTGTTAACAAGGCTACAAAACATACATAAACTGCTAGAATGAAGGGTATTAACAACATATCACGGGAAAAAAGAAATCTTCCAGGTATAAACAGATGAGATATATAGAGATGAAGATTGAAACGCGATACAAAAAAAAAAGCAGAGCTTTTACCAATTCCATAGCCAAACAAATTGATTGACGTCAGCTTTGTATCAGCAAACAGAAGAGCAGATAGCAAAACGACCACCCAATCCTTGACCACCCCAGCAACACGAATGGTCAGTGCACTAGTGTGTGAGATCACAAGAAAAACCGATAGATTCAGTGCAAAAGTACACAAGCAATTCAGCGTCAACACGACAGGGGGGAAATTCCAGATTCCACTGGCATCCATCTTTGGCTTCTCCAGGAATATCCATGGAATGAATAGACAAATGGCGCTGCATCAAAAAATGATGCAAATTACTAAAGAGAGCCAATAAATGCACACATATATGTTGTTTTTCAAACTTAAGCCATTATAAATACCTGCACGGACTAACATAGTACATCACAGAGATGGGATTCATCTTTAAGCCTTTCCTTTTAACCAGTATCTCCATGAAGATAAGCCTCAGAGCTTCGCCAACCACACCTCCCATTTGATAAACAACACCAATCCAGTTTACGTTGATTTCACCATAGGAAGCGATCACAACACCAAAACTTATAACTGACATTATCAAAAGCATTCTGCAGCTCATCACTTCAAGACCAGCAGCTACTCCAAGAATGAACACGGCTACTGGCACTGCACATCTCACATTGACAGACAAAATTATTATGATAATAAATGATATCAATAACTGAAAAAAAGATGCACAAGTGTTGAACTGAACTAGTTCAGACTAATCAGATACATTCTCAATTACTCAAATACACAAATTTTAATGTCCTGTTTGCTTGCATAGAAGAAAAATAGTTTCCTTCAGATAAAACAATAAGCAAGATATAAAGCAGTAGAGCATTCAAGAAAATAATAGACTTACTGATTGCCTTAAGCATTTGCGCAAATGCAACAGAAATGTACAGATATGCAGTGTTTCCCAACCAAAGTGTCATTGCGAACATTGCACCAATTGGAATAACTGATGTAACATATCTGCACAACAAAAACATGAGCTTCTAAAATAAATAACTTGAATTGTCCTATATACTGACCAAATTCCAAAACCTATGTGTATCCCACCATTGAATATTGCACATTGTGAAATAGTTCAATTTAAACTTTAATAACACCATTCTAAACATCATCCAAATTTGCAGGTTTTCTGTAACTTCTTGCGAAACAAATTCCTTGTCATGCATTTCAATTGGTAGCATGTCAACATGCAACCAGATTTAGATAACATAGCAGCATTTATTCAGTTCTTACATATCCAAGGTCATTCCTTCTTCAACCTTCAGAATCTACACAAAGCACAGAAATTGAATAGAATAATATTAATAATTTGAAGTACACGAGCATTATAAAAACCATTGACAATCAGTAAAAAGTACCTTGAAACCTTTGGTGAGGAGGAAACATAGCACAGAGGAGAAGGTCATGTGAAGTAGAGTCAACCCAAGAGGATAAGGGAAGTTTATTTCCTTGGAAGACAAGACCCACTGCATTTTTATCGATGAGACATCTCAAGTTTGTTACTAATTCCCCAAAGAATGAACCAACAATGCAATACTTATCCACAAGTAAGGAACACAAATTAAAGGCCAGTTCTTGTATCTTAGGCTGAGATCTTGTCATTACAACATAAAACATAGATCTGAGTTTCTATAAACATGGATGCACGTTCGTTGACAGAATTACAATAAAATGGTTTGTTATGTAAGTGGCACTTCAAGAGAGAGACTCATAGATTCAACTTTCAAGCCAGTAGAAAAAAGAATTCTTTTAATATTCAAGCCAACCGCATATCAGTATATCACCCTCTTCCATTATCATGATTATAATCGCAACTCACACCAAAACAGTCCACAAGTAGAAAGATATAAGAGCCATAATCATTCCTCATTTCTTCAGTCACACTAGAGACCAAAGCCAGACAACTTTTGGTGGATTTTAACAAAGAGCTACATGTTATCCACCCGAATTCTTCTTCTATCACTCCAATTAGAACAAACACTTAATTTGAATCCCCCAAAAATCAGTCCGTAGCCAAAATGCAGCAGCCACTCCAGCCAGTAAGGAATTCAATTAGGGAAGTAAAATGCCTAACCAGATAGGAGTAATTCCTCCACGGCACTCCCCTAACAATTCCAGCTACTACCAATCCAAGACCGGAAGAACCAATCCAAATCTACAGAACTAACAATTCCATTTTTTTTTCTAACTCACTCCAATGAATTCAACAGCGGAAGAACACGAATTACTAGCAGAAATCAAAAATCACAAAGCAAGCTAGGTCATCCAGACCGCAAAGCCTAACCGAATCCACCACAGGAACTCCGACGAAGAAAACGAGGGAAACAGATTACCTTGTTGAAGAAGATCTGGCCACTGGAGAGCGCGATGTAGATGAGAAGATAGAGGTAAGTGAGGAGCCCGTCCTTCTTCCGATCCGCCATTGCCGCGAAAATGCAACTGGATTGAACTGCGTTGTTGTCTGAAGATCAAACCCCTCGCGATTCGAAGAGTTGTTCAGGTCGAGAGAGATTTGCTTGCTTGCTTGCTTTCGTCTTAGGGAAAGGGGTTTTGTTTCAGCTTTCAGATTTTCCAAATCTTTTAATTAAATTAATTAAATTAATTTCCTTTGGACCACCTCGCTTCCCTCTCTGTGCGTTGAATGTGAATTAAATAATTAATTTCTTTTTTTTGGGTGTAAAATGTAATTGAAAACTAGGGTTAGACTCGTGTTTGAAATACTTCATATGTAATTTGAAATAGTAGCATATGACTCTCATTATTTATTATACTAATTAAAAAAATAATGTTGTTTGATATGAGAGAAAGAACTCTACTAATAAAAACGCATATAAATTGTGGATACCGAAAAAAAACGAAGTAGCATTTTTTTTATATGGATCAGGTCGATTGGTTGAGAATGCATATTGAACTTGGGAAGGACATTGTTGGAAAGTGGATAAGTGGGAGGTAATCGCCGAAAAGTGGAGAATACGGAAGATAACTGTCGAAAAGTGAAGATCCAGGAGATAATCATCGGAAGGTGGAGAAGTGGAAGATAATCGCCGAAAACAAACACATTAGATGTCACGTAGTCACGTATGTGACATGTAAGTGTCATGCGGGTGTAATGAGGCAATGAATTGAAGGAGTAAATTAAGTGACGACCCTATACTACGACACGTGGAATATGGAGTACCCTATACCCTAGTGATCACTACTAGAAATACAGCGAGTAACAACGGTGATTTTCAATGGAACCTCCAACACGTTTTACCATGTTATTGGAATTTCCAACAAGAAACACCCGGTTGGAAAAAAGGGCGTTGGAATTCATTCTTACATTTAATTATGATGGAATTTCCATCGTCATGTAGATGATGGAAATTAACCACGGCTAAAACTGTTGGAATACATAATTCAATTAAAGAAAAATAATTAGAATAAATAATTCAATTAAAGAAAAATAATATTATTAAAATCTGCTTAACCGGTTGCTTTTATCAAGTTCCAACAGCTTAACCATTGGAATTTCCAACAATATTTACTGTTGGAAATTCTTTATTGGAATTTTCAAATATATGTAATGTTGGAATCAATTTTTTTTTTTTGCAAAAATATAATTTGTATTAATACATTCCATCAACAATTACGTGGCCATTTGTATGAAGAAATTAATCTACTGGAAATATAAAAACCATGATATATAGATATTATAAAGCAACAATATAAAAATTACAATACCACCAGTTTCATTTACACATCTTCAACAACTGTACAAATCATGTTCAAAGACGTTCAATAAAATGCAAAATGTGTGCAACCAAAAAGTACCAAATGAATTGTAAATGCATAAACTAATATCACCCCTAGACTATCACTACTGTCACCAAGTGTCCAAGTGCCACCACCACTGGAATGAACAGTTGAAATGAGGAAGGTGCAAGGGAAAGATACGATGGAATGAACAGTTGAGATCTTGTGGCATTTAAATCTCCATCACTTTTGGATCTTGTCCTGGTAGACATGGACTTGATAATTGAGTGATGCAGTTGTTGTTGATTCTTCTTGAAATCGAGTCTCCTTTGTCGCGTCATGCTATTATTTTATGCAATTGACACTGGGTCACATATGTAACTGTAAGTAGTGGAGAAGGATAATTAAGGAAGCAAAAAGAAGCACCAACAAAACTATCACAAGTGCTCAAAGATTTAACTCGATCAGGCTTAACTTATTCAACAATTGTTTGCTGCAAGCTATGTCTTTAGACTTCTTCTTGATTGAATCTTCATTCTCAGACCAGATGAACTCAATGTGGGATGGATGCAACATGTAGGCTGCCAAGAGAATCATATATTAGAAAGATATGTGTGTATCTGATATATATTAAATCAATTAATACTCAAAACCTGGTAAATAGAAAGATTTATAGGGTTCACTCCTTGAACACGCTAAGGACGACATACCTGGTTGACTTGAACATGTAATCTGTAAACCATTTATTCATTCATAAGAATTCCGATGTTCATGATAGAGAGAATTCAAGATCGATCACTTTTCAATGTGAATTCACTGCACAACTGTTAACAGAAGAGAGATAGAAAACATATTGAGATATATTGAGGGACTGAAGAAAGGAGCCAAGCACCGTTAATTAAACCGTTCATTCACCCCACTAAGGCACCCACTAATTAAGGATGTCATTGTTCAGTTGTGATGTACGTGATCCTTTCAATTGAATTTCTTTTCTTTTTTTTTTCTTTTTTTTTTTAAAAATATTTTTTTCCAATCTAACAGATTATGAAATCTCTCACATTTTTTCTGAAAAAAAAAATCTCTCACATATATATTTTCTCTTACTATACAATGCAATTAATGATAAGTTAGACCCTTTCTATACGATGCAATTAATGATAAGTTAGATCGATCTTTACCTAATGGACAGTTAGTGATTCTCCTAATATTTTCAAGATCTAGATTTTTTTAAATTAAAAAAGTAAGATTTTGTTCACTCCGATTGTTGCATCGGAATTTGATGACGGTCAACACTTAATTGATATATATTGACATAAATTTAGAAGCAATTAATTTTAACCGGACGATGCGAAAATTTAAGAAGGAATTAATTTCTATTCATTTTTAAATACCGTTTCCAACGACATTTAGTAATGGATGATAATTTATCTATATTTCCAACGATCCAAGTTATTGGAGTTTACTTCCAACAATGTGTAATGGTTGGAATAATTTTGGAAAACTATTTCCAACAACTTCGATAGTTGGAAAATTCTGATTACTTCTTTCCAATAACATATATCGTTGGAATTGTTTTGTCCATTGTATTTCAGCGTTGGAATTTCATCCATTGAAAAATTTCGTTGGAACCCTACTGTTGGAATTCAATGTGTTTCCAGTAGTGGATACACTGATACCACATAGCTAAGACTCCCATACTTCTGTTTTAACTGTATAGTGTTGATTTTTGTTAAAGGCATGTTTGACGATGTTTTTCGAATTGGTGTGAAGGAGTTTCTCAAGACTTTCAAAGAAAGGTTTAATATAACAAGAATTTATTTTGATTAAAAAAAAAGTTATAGAGTTTGTCAGGTTAAACAAGAATTTATTTTTTTAATATAACATATCCATAAATTTTCATCAAAAAATTTATTTAGATTTTAATTTTAAGCTCGATCTATTCCTTTCTGACATGTCAAACATACTCTAAATAATAGTACTCGCTCTATTCTAAAATATTAGGGCATTTTAAAAGTTTGTACAAAAGGTAACTTGGGAAAAGTAGTTAACCAATGAAAAGCCCCTAGCTAATAACATAAAAACCTTATATTGTTAATCAAATACTTTCTCTGTCTCATATTTTAAGTCGGTTAATTTTTTAACATGTTTTTTAATGAGCTAAAAACTATATAAAATATGAACTTTTTATTAATTTTTCTTATAATTTCATTCTTATTATTTAAAAAATAAAAAAAATGATATTTTATAGATTTTTTTAGCTCATTAGGAAGTATACCAAAAGTGAAAATAACTTAAATTATGAGACTGACCGGGTATTTGTCGCTAAAATGTCTTATATATTAAACATAATGGCTTTAGACAAGATCCCAAATGGCTTTTGTCAAGATAATTTCAAATAAATTACACGCATGCCTTTTTCATTTCTTCCAAAAAAATGCAAAATGGTCCAAAACTCCATCTTATACGAATCGAAACCTAAATATGTTGAACAAACTACTGTGATTGAAAACAGGCTAAAATCAACGAAATGAGTCAAGGTATCAATTGATCGAGACTCGAATTGGTATATTGATCGTCTTAGATGATTATCGACAAAAGGTGTTTAAGGTACACATGCAGGAGCCTCATCAAACATTGTCGAGGGTACACAGGAGCCTCATCAAACGTTGTCGAGGGTACGCATGAGCCTCATCAAACGTTACTGAGGGTACGCAGGACCTTTGTCAAACATTGCCGAGGCTCCTTATTTAGCTCGTCCATTGCGAACCTTGACAGTTTTTTCGAACGACGACCACAAATAATCATCGAATGTTATTCGATAATCATCTAAGACGATTGATATACCAATTTGAGTCTCGGTCAATTGATACCTTCACTAATTTCATTGATTTTAGCATGTTTTCGATCACAATGTTTCGTTCAATATATTTAGGTTTCGATTCGTAGAAGAGAGAGTTTTGGACCGTTTTGCAATTTATTTAGAAAAAAAAAAGATTTGCATGTAATTTACTTGAATTATCTTGGGATTTTGCCTAAATCTTCACTCTATTCTAAATCATGTTGGAATATTGAATTAATCTCACTTGTTAGCTTGTTAAATTTTTTTTATTCCAAATAAATCGATGAATCCAAAAAAGGGAAAGCCAACCAAAGAGAGCCCAAAGCTCAAGGCAGTGTCGGCCCATTTAGCTGTCAAAGCCTAAATCAAGCTCTCTCTACTGAACCCAAGTTTACACATACAAGCCCAAATACAACAAACAACAAAGTACACTACACACAATCCAAACTGTTACAATTGTACACTCAAATTGGGAATTATTTTTGTTTTAAAGGCGGGCTAGGTGCCCTATATTCGTTTAGATATTGTTAAGTAGGTGAAATGTTCGAGTATATAGATTCACCGATACAATCCGGTAAAACCTTGAATTGGTAAATAAAGAGCGGCCATCCGGGGTTTGAACCGAAGACCTATGTGTATTACCCAATACCTACAAGTCCTTTCCGATTGAGTCATTCCGGAATGGTTACAATCCGGTAAATCCGAATGCTCACTCATCACATAATTTGAGTATATTGAAAGGTTAGCTACATAGGTTAATTTGGATGGTAAGTTTCCTTTCTCTCTCTCTCTCTTTTTGATCTTTACTTCTTTTTTGAAATATAGATTGTCCCATATTGAAAATATTGAGATGTCTTGATTAACACATAAGCTTGACGAGATACCTCTCTCATTATCAATTGGTTTTGAGATAGAACCTCGTTGAGTTTATATATTATTCGTGTCTTCCATACATTAGGTTAGGTTTGAAAAATAATTTAATATATAGTACTATAATAAAGGTTGTTATGGCGTATGCAATGACGACGACGATTGAATAATTAGGTAGAAGTTACAGTAGGATGGTGTAAGATTGAAAGAATAAGTGGCTGTTAAACTACATGGCTGAAAAAAGTGCATGCTTTTTTGCTTACTTTATTCTATGCAGTAGGAGCCACAAATGCAAGCATATGCTCAAATTTTCAAAATCCTCTATCGACCCGTAAAAAATGAGAGTTATATCAGATTTATTTTATTTTTAGGTTATAAAGTCGGCATGCACATTATATCACAAAAGTTGTAATTGAGTAACCAATGCAGGTAAAAATCTCGTATGATATTAGTTACTGAATGACTATTTCTTTGTGAATGTTTTTTGAATCAATCCCTTGTAGTCTCTTGTTCATTCCTTTGTAAAAGTGTCTTGATTGTGAAGATGATATTTAAAAAAAAAAACATGTAAGGATTTAGAAGGCGTCATACACGACTGATACGTACGCCAATCAATGTCATCTCTAAGAGCATCTTTAATGGTGGTACTCTAGTTGAGTATCATAAGCTTTAAAAAAATAAAAAAAATACAAAAGTGGAGGAGAACAATAAAGTGAGTACCATATGTATGATACTCCTCTCACATAATTACATTGACAACAACAACAACAAGCCCAGTACGTATGTCCCGCTCAGAGCAGGGTCTGGGCCCTGGGGGGTCGAATTGTACGCACCTTTGCCCCGACTAGGTCGAGAGGGTGTTTCCTAGTGACCCAAATAACAAGACAACAAGGAAATATGGTAACACGCCTCCAACAAACCGTAAATCAAAAAATAAAAGAAAGAAAACGATGAGAAGAATGCGCATAAGAAAGTTGTGCTAGAAGGGAAGGGAGGCATGCGATAAACGTTGCACCCGACTAGTGTTCGTCAACCCGGATAGCACTCTTCCACTGCATCCTATTGCGTGTCATCTACTCAGTAAGTCTTAGCGCGGTCAGGTCATGTCTAATCATTTCACCCCAACTCTTCTTTGGACGCCTTCTGCCCTGACGAATGTCTTCGATAACTAAGTTGTCACATAATTACATTGGTTTAATAAAAATATGTGACATTTTATTTTATTTTCTCTTTTTAAAATTAGTTATGGTACTCATAGTACCACCATTAAAGATGGTGTAAAAGCGAGAGTTTGGAGCTTTGAATGAAAAGGTAGGAAGGCGAAAGAGTCAACGTGACGTAGAGAAATCCTAAGCAGCTGATGTTGATTTCTCGAAAGATATGTCTGAAGGACATCGTCTGAAAATCCTGAGCCAACAACAGGATGTCCGAGACTAGCATTTCAATCTTCACGGACACTATCAGATGTCATTTACAACATTGATGAGAGCAAGATTGTATTTAGATTCCCTAGTTTTTCTTTTTCTTTTTTTCTTTTTTTTGGGGGGGCTTGAAATTGTTTGTTCCTTTTCAATGGGTTCTTATTTTTCAATTTATAGGAAGAACATTCGTACAACGTACGTACGTTGAGAAGGCCAAGAGGCTAGATTTGAACAACTCACAAAAGGTACTACGTATTATTATACCCATCAATTGTTCGAGCTAACATCAATAATTGAAAATTCCTACTCTTTCATATATCAAAATATACATTGCTTGTTTTTTGTACACATATTTTAAAACTATATAAAATATTTTTTTTACAATTTAGTACTCATTACTAATATTTATTAAAGTAATAAAAGAATTAATAATTTACAGCTTCTTAAAATACATATAAAAATCAAACAATTTATATTTTGGTTCTAAAAGAGGATTGTCTTAGGAAAATTATCGATCATCGAAGATCATCTGTCTCATTTTAATGGCTTGTCCATGATGATAGTATATCAGCCTAGGATAGCGAAAGGATCTTAGTTGCCTCATCCTAAAATATATATATCACTTTCATGTTTTTTCTAGATAAAAAATCACAGAGATCACAGTTTTTATCTTAAAATTTTATATAGGCGAGGTAAATCACACGATGTATCACAAAAGTTACTATCTGACGCTATTAATATGGCGTCAGATATTGAATAGCAATAGTAACACCCTTTTGCATATTGTAATGTGCCATGTGGTAAGGGGCAAGGTCCCTTTCATGTTAATTCTACACTTGGTGAATAGTGATTGTGATTATACGTCTATGATGACGAATGTGGGGTGGAGTGAGGGAGTGGGTGTGACTGACTTGACATAGATTCCAATGGGAGAAAGACATACAAAGACAAAAACAAATGTGTGTGAAATTCACGTGACGGGATGCTATGTGTTGATTCTCACAAGTGAAATGAAAGTGACACTAATTGGTCCTCTTTTGCACTTGTTTGTGGGCGCTCATCCGGCCACCCTTTCTCTGCCTTGGAAAGCCACTTACCTACATTTTCTTCTGGTTTTGTCTCTACTAGTTGATTAATTAGGTTTTGTGTGATTCAAAAAGGGTAAAAAAAAAATCCATTTTTATGACAATGATTATATGGATTAATGTATTGATATATATTATGAAAATATAGTTTTTAAAAGTGAATTTTCCTTTTTTTTTTAGTTGCTTAGAAAAATCTTATAAATAGACTTTTCATTGATGGAGTCCCCTACCTAGACCGAATTAACGGATGCAAAACTTCCGTTCCGGCTATATACACCGCAAATCATGCACGTCCTTAAGGACGTGCAATATTAATCTTGTGATTTGCGGTGTATATAGCAACACCCAAAACTTCATGCTTCCTACAAGCATACAGAACGACCTAGACCGAATTAACAGATGTTTCTTTTAGAACAAAGATCACCAATATAAGCCATTGATCGGGTAGGATAAAGTTTGCAGACCAAAAAAAAAGAAGGACTCGGACTTCATAAGACTAAAGACATGAACAAAGCATTATAAATGAAATTGCTTTGGAAAATCATGGCAGAGCCAGAAAATGAATGGGTTAAGATTATCAAGCATAAGTACCTCAGAAATGATAACATCTGGAGTTACAAACGAAAAGGCAACTCCTCTTGACAATGGACAAAATTAATGGATATCAAAGATGAATTTTGTGATGGGCTTATTTGGCAACTTGGAAATGGGAAATCTATAAGATTCTGGGCTGATAACTGGCTCCAAAATGAAGGCATCCTGCGACAAAAATGTATCATCGACCAAATAGATGAACGGGAGACTGTTGTCAACTTTATGAAACCGGACAAGACTTGGGACAAAGATAAGCTGAGTCTGTATCTTCCGTCGGAAATTGTTGACAAAATTCTAGATGTCTATATATACCCTCTAATGAAATTGAAGATAGACTATACTGGAAAGCTAGCAAAAATGGTTGGTTTTCTACTGTTAGTGCTTTAGATCACGTCACTCGAACTAAAAGGTCCAACTCTGATCCTTTGGATTGGATATGGAAAATTGATTGTCCGCCAAAAATAAAAAAATTTCTATGGAAAAACCTACTAAATGGAACCCCAACAAAAGTTAGATTACAAGGTAAAGGGATTCATATGCCACTACAGTGCCCCCTGTGCTCCCACCATGATGAAGATAACACTCACCTCTTTTCTGAATGCCAAATTTCCCTATCCTTTGTTGGGAGTCTTGACAAGCAGATTGAACAAATGATCCGGAATACTGACAAAAGAAACAAGTCACACAAAGACATAATTTCCAAAATATTCCATCAATTATCCCCGGAACAAAAATCAATCCTTGCTTTTGCTTTATGGGGCATATGGTCAATGAGAAATCGAATAACTTTTGACAGTACTGATATAAGACCGATGGAAGATTGGATAAAAAAATATAAAACAATATAGAGAAATGTGGAAAAAAGCACAAACAGACAAACTACCTCACCAAAAAAAAGAGAAAATAAACCGAAAACAGTAAGATGGAAAAAGCCTGCTGGTGATTTTGTCAAACTAAATTTCGATGGGGCTCGGACTGGATCGGACCGCGCTGCTTCCGAATTTGTAATCCGTGATAGTCTGGGTAGGGTTCTCTCCTGTGGTGCCCGTAGCCATGGTCCGGTGTCTGCTATTCAAGTGGAGTGTTACGGCCTTATTGGTGGCCTCCTGGAAGCTTCCAAGAGGGGGTTCAGGCGCTTGGAGATTGAAGGTGACTGCCTCACCGTCATCAACGCCTTGCGGGGCCGTTGGCAGTGTCCGTGGGAGATAGAGATGACGATCTTGGATATCCTGGGTCTTTGTCGTTCTTTCGGACGGGTCACCATTGCGCACATCTTCAGGGAGGGAAACCAGGTGGCGGATCGGTTGGCGCATCTGGGGTTCTCTTCAAGCTTCGTAGCTGACTGCATTCCTGCTGAGGTCATTGATCTTGTTCGTCGGGACGCCATCGGTTGGTGGGTTAATCGTCATTAACCTTCCCCGAATCTTTGCCTTGTATCAAAAAAAAAATTGATGGAGTCCCCTACCTAATCAATGGTAATTGTAAGATAGTAATTCGCTTAGGAAAATCGCATAAGTTTTGATACCATGATAGGAAATATAAAAGTTTCTAGAACAGAAAGATAGAGCGGGAGAAGAAAAATCAGATCTCATATTCATTAGAAGAGTTACATGATATAAAGAGAAATGCTAGTCTATAAAGTTTATGAGAGAAGCTAAAAGGCATGGAGAAAAAAAAAAAGAGTAAAACTAGGAGTAATTACACTAAAAGGCATATATAGCATAACCTAGAAACAAAGTATTAATTACATGTATGTAAGTATGCTAGCACCCTCTCTCAAGTTGGATGGTGGATATCTATCAATCTATAACTTGGGAGTCAAATGATCAAATTTAGAACAATGGAACCCTTTTTGTCAATAAATTAGCAAGTTGATCTTCCGACTTAACGAAGGATAACCTACCAACCCCTTCTTCCAACTTTTCTGTGATGAAGTGACGATCTATCTAGCTCCACATGTTTAGTTCTGCCATGCTGAACTGGATTGTGAGCAAGGCTAATGACAGATTTATTGTCATAATATAGAACCATTTATAGGTTCATCCAATTTGATCCTAAGATCTATTAAGACAATTTTCAGCCATAACATTTCACATAACCATTATGCAAGAGCTCTTAATTCAACTTCAACAGAATATCTACCCACGACAATTTGTTTCTTACTCCTCCAAGTAACATGATTTCCTCCAAGAAATTGCAATACCCAAAAGTTGATCTTCTATCAACAACCGAACCAGCATAATCAACATCTATGAAGACTTTTATAGACATTTTGTTCCCTCCTCTTTTAAAGGCTATTTCTTTTTATGGACACCCTTCTAAATAGTGAAGTATCCTTTAGATAGCATTGAGGTGAAGCCCTCTTGGATCATGCATGAACTGACTTATGAAAACCGGGTCGATAAGCAAAGAGAAATTTATTGTTAAAAAAAAAGAGAAAATTTGCGCCGAAGGCGCAAATTTTGGATCAAATTAAAAAACTGTCCACGGATTTATTTTTTTTGTTAAAAGTCCACGCCCTAAATCTGTGCCCCCCCTCCCATTTAGATCTCTCAGATCTCTTGATATCTCGATCCACAGTCGCTCTTCCCCCTGTAAATCTCGCTCTCCTTCCTCTCGTTGCTCTCCGTCGTCCGGCAGATCGTCTCCTCTGCGAATGTTCTCGTTGTTAGGGATCCCGGATCTTTGCTCTTCTCTCGCCTCGCCTCGCCTCTAATTGCGATGCCTCGCCAGCGCCGCGCCCTTGCTCCCTCTCTTGCTTCTGGCGTCGCCGGCGGATGGTGCGGAGCAGCCATTTCAGCACCTTCAACATCCTCCTGGAAGCTTTCTCCGCTCCCGGTTCCGTCGGCCGGCCAGATTCATTTCCGGCGACAAGATTGGTGAGGTTTTGCCGCCTCGCAATCCTCGTCCTCCATCGTCGCAACTGTGCAGATCCAGATCTGGATTAGAGGCTCCAGATCTCGGAACTCCTGTGCAGATCCAGATCTCCCTCCTCCTCCATCCTCCCTCGCCGCTACCGCTGCTCTCGGATTCCGCTGCTCCCTCACCGCTACCGCTCCTCCCTCGCTGCTACCGCTGATCTCCCTCCTTCTCGGATCTGATGCCTCCGCGGGCGAGG
Organism: Persicaria maculosa; assembly: GCA_963922045.1. Classification (NCBI taxonomy): domain Eukaryota; kingdom Viridiplantae; phylum Streptophyta; class Magnoliopsida; order Caryophyllales; family Polygonaceae; genus Persicaria; species Persicaria maculosa. The sequence continues at coordinate 9,398,425 of OY998256.1, read as the reverse complement.
TCGCTCCTGGAAGGTTGAAGACGATGAAACTGGCATCCGAGACGACTTCCAACTATACGACGAGAACAACAATGGTCTCATCTCCGCGACCGAGTTGCACAAGGTTCGGTAATGTCCTTTGCTTCCTCAAACTCCTTGATTTCCTTCTCCAGATCATGATTTATACGTTGACTAGATCCGTGGTGGTTGATTTGAGCTCCTTCTATTTCCTATGCTGCAACTTCTCATGTAGAACAGGTGTTGTTCGTGTTGTTCTGTTTGCTTAGGAGTAGCAAACTGGGGACAAAAAGGTCAAGATCAGGCTCTGGAATTGACCCCTTCTCCAGATCAGATGCAGTAATATCTCATATGTTGGTGAATACACATTACATGTCTGCGGTGAGTCAGAGTCCACCTATCTACTTGAAAAGAGATGTTCTTTGTTTTAGCTGAATGATTTCTGATTCATGGATGCAGCTTGTTATGTGTTTGAACTTTTCTGGTTCAATTGTATCCCAGGTAACTCTCTTGTAAGCTGTCTGTTGTTTTACTGTAGACGAAAAGTGCAATGTCAGGAATCTTAAGTATTGAGCTTCCTCCAGATATTGATGTTGCCTCTGATCAATCCACTGGTGGGAGAGAAATTGATATTATGCATGGGTTTGCTCGCATCTGTAGTATACGTATGTATTCCATTACTTAGAATTGAACAATCATTATCATTGTGATGCAATTTTAATGGCATGAAAGGTCTCACTGTTCATACCTTCTCTCCTGCAGGCACTTCTTTATGGGTTTGCTTGGGCACCTTGGGTTAGTTAATTCATTCATGCCAAAACTGTTCTTACTGTTCAAAGTTTAATCAGCTGAAATGTTGTATGATTGAGGAATTATTAGCTTCTTGATTTTTTTGCGTGATCTGAAATGTTGAAACGCTGAAATTAATTATTTCTTATTAGTATATTATCGGGGTGTTCTACTTGGTGAATTTGTGTGTCCGCATAATTTCAGCAATTACAACAATAATCTATGGTTAGTTTGCTATGTGATTGACTTTGCTTTGGTAGAGTTTCGATATTGGCAATTTCAGCAAAAAAAAATTTCGTGGGATCTGAAATGCTGAAATTAATTTTTATTAGCAAAATTTGTTATGCTGAAACGCGAAAGTTAATTCTTATAAATTAATTCACTGTTGGGGTCAAAGTCGGATATCAAGTGTTGTTTATGCAATTTCAGCATATTTTTTTCCCCATTGAAAACAAGGGTTGCTGAAACCGAATGTGCTGAAACAGGGGTTTCAGCAACTCCGTTTCAGCCAGCAACGCGGTAAAAAAAAACACTGAAACAGGGGTTGCTGAAAATCGTATGTGCTGAAACCCCTGTTTCAGCAATGCGGTAAAAATAAAAAAACTGAAATAGGGGTTGCTGAAACCGCATGTGCTGAAACTCCTGTTTCAGCATCAGCACATGCGGTTTCAGCAGTGCGAAAAAAAAATTGGAAAAAAAAACAAAAAAAAAACTGAAAAAAACAAGGGTTGCTGAAACCGTATGTGTTGAAACAGGAGTTTCAGCAATTATGTTTCAACAACACGGGGAAAAAAAACTGGGATAAAAAACAAAACAAGGATTGCTGAAACCGTATGTGCTGAAAAAGAAGTTTCAGCAATTCCGTTTCAGCAAATTTGGAAACGCGGCAAAAAAAAAAAAAAAAAAAAAAAAAAAAAAAAAAACTGGGAAAAAAAAAATTGAGGCGGGAGGGGGGCACTGGGGGCACGGGAGGGGGGCACAGGGGCCAAGGGGGACGGTGGACATTTTGCTAATTTGGAGGAGGTGGGAGCCTTTTTACTAATAAGGTCCAAAATTTAGGACATTCTAGAAATCACCCCTAAAAAAAATTGTTCTCTTAACACATGTCATCACTAGAAATACATAGTACTCATGACAAGTCTCACCGCCTATACTATTGTTTGTGTCAACATGTGGATCAAAGGCTTGAAGGACTTGGGAAATGTGTGTTATGTTACATGTTACTTTGCATCAATACAACAACAAAAACAATGTTACATACGTGGTACTCCCGAACTGAACTCAAGAATTTGGCCAACTACTTGCAGCTTATAATGAGCGATACAACCAAAATGTTAAAAATGGTTGAAAATTGCACATTTTGTTTGGGAAACAATGAATTTTAAAGATATTGAGTTGTGAAATAAAGATTTGGTCACATATTTGAAATTCGATGAACTGGTAAGCGAATTATTATTTTTATTGTCAATTGATTATACAACAAAAACACTACAATTTATGTGTTGGTTTTAAGATAAAAGTAAACTATTGAAAGATAAGTAATATATTAAGCTTGTATAGCTTAATTGGTTTTGAGATAATTTTTTTTATTTAAACTCGTACCTAAGACTAAGAGTTAGTATTATATATAGGATGTATTTGTAAAAATTATTTTATTTATTGATATAATTAAAATTAAAAAAAAACTATCAACTAAAATCGTTAAAATATAATGGTTCGTGTTAAAGTCGACTGCGTCCGGTGGGGCTAAGACAAGCTGGAGGGAGGTTGTGTGTGCAAGGCCCTCATACAGGAGACTCAAACAACACATAAACCCAACGGGGTTCCATCTCAAAACCAATTGGCAATGAGAGGAGTAGCCCTTCAACCTTATATGTTGTTCAAACATTCTCTATATTACCGATGTGAGACAACCACATTCCAAAAGTTCGTCTAACCTATACCCTAAGGGTATTAATTAAGATCGATGCATTGAAAAATTGTTTCCCTAAATAGAATTGATGAATCTCATATTCTATTTTAAAAATGATTAAATTTGGTGTCTTTAAAAAATATTTTTCAAATCGAAGTGTTTAACTATTATTTTAATTCATAAATTATGAGCTCAAAATATTCTGTTTATGTTGAGAGAATGAAAGATGTGAAGAGATCAAAAGAGTCTCACATCGACAATATAAAAAAGAAGTTTTATTATATAAGCGAGTGGGTTACTCCTCCTATCATCACTTGGTTTTAGGACTTCTCAGTACTTTAGCATAAGGACATATATGTTAGAAAAACCCATACATATTATTTGATGACCAAGTAAAGAGAACCCATTCAAAAGCCACCTCCACTTACTACAAGTCTACAAGATTCAAGATCCGCCCTGATTAGAAGATTCTAATCCAAGCTCTTGCATTTTCGGATAAGTTGACCAAACTAGCTAGTGGCTTATGCACTGGCGGATCCAGGGGTAGGCTCGTGTGAGCGCGAGCCCACCCCGATCCCGGAAAAAAATACGAAAGGTTAACTATAAAAAAATAAAAAATAAAAAAGTATAAATTAATTAGAAGTGAAAATGGATCACAGAATTTAATTTGCCTAGTTGGTAAAGTATAGATGGAAGACTTTTACCTCTTTATTAAAGCCCAAGGTTCAATTCTCACTTTTGACATTTTCTTCACTTATTTTTAACTATCTTTTTATATATAAGTTCAAAGATCTTTTTAAATTAAGAATAATTAATTTCAATTAGTATTGTTTGAATTCTATTTTATTCATTCATTAGGGGTTTCCTTGAATTTCTTTTAACTAATTATAAATTTTATTCACTTCTAATAATATGGATATATAACTCTTTGAAATTTTTTTTTTACATAATCCTTCACAATTGAATTTATTTAAAGTTTTGCAAAGCTCCTTTCATTATTACTTAATTTTTAGCCTAAATCTCGCCCACCCCTATATTACGGGCTGGCTCCGCCACTGGGCTTATGAAAAGCTTCAACTCGTTTTTTTCGAATTGGTCCAAATTGCATGTTGAAAATAAATATCCGATAATATTAGCTGATATGATAGATGATACAAATTTATTTTATTTTGAGAGATACGTAAAAAAAAATAGATTTGAGAAATATTACAAGGAAAAGTTTTTAAAAGTTATATAAGCAACCCTAACAACATCTCTAAAATAGAGAATTTGGATAAAAATAAGTGTTTTTGGCTTCAACAGCTTTTGTATAATCCATCTGCAAAATAGAGAAGTTTGGAGAGGGACTACATTTTTCTCTTTATTTGCGGCAAAACAAACTCACTCTAAAAGTTAATTATTTTGGGAGATAGAGGGAAAAAATTAATGATCCACCATCTCTTTTTTGGTAGCTAGGATCCACCGTTTTTGGGAGAGAAAGGAGAAAACATTAATTGTTTTGGGAGAAAGAGGGGGAAAACATTAATTCCTTTGGAAGAGAGGAAAAAATTTGTATTTATTATATTATGTAATTAGTGTAGAAATCTGTACAGTAGAGAAGCTGTTGGAGTTTGAGTGTAATTTTTTTTAGAGATTTTGATAGTTTTATCTCTATTTTATAAAATTTTTACAAAACCTATTGGACTTGCTCTAACAAATGAAAATCTTTATCTAAAAGTTAATTAAATTTCAATCTTATCTCATCTCAAATTATAGTAGGGAGTATGATATTAAAATCAAAAGGTTGTAGAAACATTATTATGTTCACAAATGAGTCTTAATTTACATATACGTGCTTAGTGCTTACTGATTATTAGTAAACGCCTAACTAGTTGAGTAGTGTACGCCGGGGTTGATTTTTGTTGCTAGTAGGCCTAATATTTACTCTTTACCTAGCTCTAAATTAAAGTAGTTGCTACAAGTACAACTAGTGAATATCACGTGTTGCTTATATGCCTAATTTTTGTTGCTTATATGGATGAGCTCTAGTTGACCTTCGAGAGCTCATCATCAATTTCAATTGTAATGAGACTAATCAGATCCATTAAGTGAATCGAATACTTACAATAAATAAAGGGAAAAAAAAACCTAAAATATCGAGAAACTTCTAGTTAAAGTATGTGAAAATGAGAGTTGCATTCGGTTTATTTTATTTTTTATTATAAAGTCATTATTGTGTATCCTATGTATTTTGCAGCGTTTCTATCTCTTTTTTTTTCGATGTGGGAATGATCGATAACCAGTGGCGGATCCTGAAATCGTTGATTGAGGGGGTGAAAATTTATGATAAAATTTTTTTTATGTAAAATTAAACCCTACTTTTTCTTTTCCGAAAAATCATCAATATTATGGATGTGTAACTAGAATAAAAACATAAATCTTGCATGATTTATTTCATGGTTTTCAAATATTTCAATATAACCTCCTAATTTGAAGTTCCCGGATATAATTATATTATTAAAATATGAAATTAATAAATGATAATTACAATAAAAAATATATCGATTTGGTAAATGATGTAGGAAATATTGTAATTCAGTGCTGAAATTTAAAACGCTTATAACTTTTTGCTCAGATATCGGATTTGAGCTTATAATATATCAAATTGAAGCTAACGACGAGAGGAATATGTATATTAAATTTTATTTTCAATTGAGGGGGCGACTTCCACCACCGGCCCTAAAGGGGATCCGCATCTGTCGATAACCCATCTGGTTCTTCTTCTTCTTTTGGTTCGAGTATCTCAAAGTTAAGCTCGACCATTTTTTTTTCTTCTTCTTTTGGTTAAAGTGTCTGATACCATGTGAAATTCCATTCCTTAATTGGATCATGTGAAAATGGATCAGAGTCGTATTGAAATTATGAACTTAAGTCACTATATATATGGAGAATAAGGGTCATATTATGTAATTTCTAGTACTATGTTGCTCACTGTTTTATTTCTTTTTCTTTCCCTGCTTTTGCTGTAATAAGAGTTGTATTGCAGCTTGGACCCTAGTGCATCAGTGTGTGTGCAGCTCACGTGGTTATGGAGTATATAATCACTAGCTGTCACCTCATTCAGGTAGGGTTTTATATTTTCGAGATTGCAATCTTCCTAAGGGGGCCTATGGCCGCCATCAATGAATGAAAAAGGGAGTGGCTTCAATACATCTTTGTCCAGTATTTTACATTGCTGCACTGTAAATGCAGTGATTATTTTGTCTTAGATCATTGATTTCTCATGGTATCAGAGCGAGAGGGAGTAGATCCTTCACATTGACGTTTTTCTTGCTTGGAAGTTTATGCTTAACAGCAGAAACAACATGAGTACTGATGAGAGGACACCGACCAATGAATCTTCTCAAGGTAATCTTGGAGATCCTTTACATTTATCTAATTCTGATCATCCCGGTGCACAACTTATGGCAATTCCTTTTGATGGAATGAATTACATGACATGAAGTAGGGGAGTCATGATGGCTCTAGGTGCTAAGTGCAAATTGGGATTTATAGATGGTAGATGTGCAAAGCCTACTGGTACGAGCACTGATGTGAAGAGGTGGATTCGGGCTGACTATATGGTAAGGTGCTGGTTATTAAATTCTATGAGCAAAAATATTGCTGAGGCCTTCATGTTTCTTGATTCTACAAAGGCATTATGGGATGAGATTGTGGAGAGGTTTAGCCAGTCGAATGCACCTAGGATCTATCAGCTAAGGAAGAAATTGGGAAATGTCACTCAAGGGAATATGTCTCTAGCAGATTTGTATAACACTCTTAAAAGGTGTTGGGATGAACTTCAACTCCTTGAAGGGATACCTGAATGCCCTTGTGGTGCTTTGAAGCAGTTCACCTGCAACTCAGTTAAGAAATTCACAGACATGGATTCCAGGAACAAAGTTATGCAGCTTCTGATGAGTTTAAATGAGAACTATGATGCAGCAAGGAGTCAGATCCTTGCTATGGATCCATTACCTGTGTTGAACAAAGCTTATTATATTCTTCAGCAAGTTGAAGGGGGAAAAGGTGCTTCTAATGACTCTGGAAATGCTTCTACTAATAGTAGTGCTTTTGCAGCTAATAAGTTTGGCAATATGAGGTTTTAGAGTGGATCTCCAGAAACTCAGTCTTCTCAGTCTTTTAAAAGGGAATGGAAGGAATTGAAGAAGATAAAGTATGAGTCAAAGTGCAGTCATTGTGGATACAGGGGTCACAATGCTGATCAATGTTTCAAACTGCATGGGGTGCCAGACTGGTTCAAGGCCTTGAAGGAAAAGGAAAGGGCCAATGGAGGAGGCAAGGGCTCAGCTAATGCTGTGGGAAATATGAATGCAGGAGGAATGCAGGGTAGTCCTTTAGATGAGGATGGTATGGACAAACCTCAGAGTGAAGGTCAGATGGATTCAGCCACGGTGAATGCAGTCTTTCAGAAAGTCATGAGGAAGATGAAAGGGAAGGGAATGGCTGGCATGTCCTTTGCCAATTTTGCAGGTAAAATATGTACCTCTACTGCTAATATTTCTGTTATTAATGGTTCATCTTTTGACTGGATTGTTGACACTGGAGCTAGTGATCATATGATGCCAAAAAATCAGTTTGCCTCAGTACTTCTTAAGCTTGACAGACCAGTGCATATTGGATTGCCAGATGGATCTATTAAAGTTGTGACTGACATGGGAAATTTTCAGTTGACAAATAAAGTGACATTGAACAATGTCCTCCTTGTGCCTGATTTCCAACACAGACTGCTATCTATTGGGAAGCTGCTTGATGATAATGATTTGATTGCCATATTCACTAGACATGCTTGTTTTATTCAGGACCCTGCAACTGAGCATATAGTGTTGGCTAGAGAGAGGCAACATGGATTGTACAAAGTTCTTTCTTCAAATCAAGCTGAGGCATGGAAACAGCATGGCAGAGATGGAGTTGGAAGACTTAGATCAGTTTTTGCTTCTAGCAGTTCTAAAGCTTTTAATTGTTGCTTAAACCTTTTTCATGCTAGACTGGGGCATAGTTCTATGTCTAAACTAAGGCATTTGCATGTTTTTAATCAACAAGAGATGAATGATTTCGTATGTGAATCTTGCTCTATTGGTAAACATCACAGGTTGCCTTTTGAAAGAAGTTCTAACATGGCAAATGAGCCTTTTGATCTTGTGCATATGGATGTCTGGGGTCCATACAGAAATGTTACCTATAATGGGTTTCAATATTTTTTAACTTTAGTACATGATAATACAAGAGTCACCTGAACATTCTTGTTGAAAAGCAAAACTCGGGTCTTCAAGGCTATTACTGATTTTGCAGCATATGTCAAGACACAGTTTGCTAAGACTGTGAAGTGCTTTAGATCTGATAATGGCACAGAGTTCACATCAACTCAGTGTCAAGATTTCTTTTCTAAAGAAGGGATAATGCATCAGAAATCAGTTCCATACACCCCTCAACAGAATGGTAGAGTAGAGAGGAAGCACAAACATTTGATTGAGACTGCTAGAACAATGAGAATTCATACAGGTTTGCCAGTGAGATTTTGGGGAGACTGTATACTAGCAGCTACTTATGTCATCAACAAAATGCCTAGCGAGACCATAAACTGGAAATCTCCTTTTGAGAAATTATTTAAGAAATCACCTAGCTATGATGAACTAGATAAACTGGGACCAAAAGCCAAGAAATGTGTCTTCTTGGGATATCCCTATGGACATAAGGCTTACAAGCTTTGGGACATATACAATAAATGCACCTTTGTTAGCAGATATATGGTATTTAAAGAAAATGTCTTCCCTTTCAAAAACCTTACTCCTGTAACAGATGATCTTGAGCAGCCAGATACATTTCAGTTACCTTTGGTGAATCCTGCCTCAGATTATCAGGATTTTCATCACAGTACATCACAGGGTTCCATTTCCCAAAACCCACCTTCCCCAAATATTGATGCTTCTTCTGAGATTCATGTCTCAGACACTATTAGTCCTTATAGTCCAGTAAATGCCATACCATCACCAGTAGTTAACTCTCCCCTGGATTCAGTGAACCAAACAGCTTCTGTTCCTCTTCATGATCTTGATGAATTCCCTCCTCTAAGAAGATCCATCAGGGAGCAGACAAGGCCAAGAAGGCTAAATGAGTTTGTGTGCAATTATCCTAGAAGAGACTCTATGTCATAGTCCTTTCTAGTCTCTTGCTTGGAGCATACCTATGATCAGAATACAGATTTTCTCAAGTCATTTTGTATGATGGCCAGTATTCAGGAACCATATAAATACTCTAAAGCAGTGCAAGATGAGAGATGGATTGCTGCTATGGATGCAGAAGTGAATGCTCTACAGCAAAATCAGACATGGGTGATGATTGATTTACCACCAGGAAAGAAGGCAATAGGAAGTAAATGGGTTTATAAAATTAAGTATAAGCCAGATGGGAGCATTGAAAGATTCAAGGCTAGATTAGTAGCCAAGGGATATAATCAAGTGTAGGGGAAGGACAATAAACATACATTCTCACCTGTGGCAAAGTTCACCACAGTGAGAGAGCTTATTGCTCTAGCAACAATTCGAGATTGGGATCTGCATTAGTTAGACATTAACAATGCTTTCCTGCATGGATTCATTGATGAAAAGGTATATATGCAGCCTCCAGAAGGCTATGTGATGAGAAGTCAGGGCAAAGTTTGTAGACTGAAGAGGTCAATCTATGGATTGAAACAGGCTTCGAGACAATGGAATGCAGAGTTATGCACCTTTCTTGCACAGTTGGGTTATCAACAATCCAATGAAGACTACTCTTTATTTACCAAATCAGTCCCAAAAGGGATTGTTGTAGCTTTGATCTATGTTGATGATTTATTATTAACTGGTGATGATCTTTGTGAAATTCAGAAAATAAAAGAAGCCTTGAATAGAAAGTTCACTATTAAGGATCTGGGAATAGCCAGATAATTTCTGAGTCTTGAAATTTCCAAGACCAATTCAGGAACTTATTTGCATCAAAGGAAGTACATTATGGATATTTTGCAAGACTGCAATTTATTTGACTACAAGCCAGCTCAATTCCCATTGCAAAGAGGCTTAAAACTCTCAACTGATATGGGAACAGTGATGGCAGATCCTGAGAAGTATAGAAGGCTGGTTGGAAGATTGCTTTTCTTAAACTTAACAAGACCAGATATTTCTTATGTTGTGCAGCACTTGAGCCAATTCATGACAGAGCCTCGTGAACCTCATTATGATGCAGCTCTTCATGTTGTTAAATACCTCAAAGGAACTATGGCAGTTGGATTACATTATCCAAAGACATCAACCATTGAATTGGTTGCCTACTGTGATGCAGATTGGGGAGCCTGCCAGTTCAGTGCTAGGTCTCTAACAGGTTATTGTGTTTTCCTTGGACATTCTTTAGTGTCTTGGAAAACTAAGAAGCAGAACACAGTATCGAAATCTTCAACAGAGGTTGAGTATAGAAGCATGTCTATGACTTCAAGTGAAATAGTTTGGATTGAAGGTGTCTTAACTTTGTTGAAGGCCAATATTCCTTTGCCTATACCTCTTCACTGTGACAACAAGGCTGCTTTACATATAGCTGAGAATCTAGTTTTTCATTAACATACCAAACACTTGAAGATTGATTGTCACTTTATCAGGGAAAGATTGCAAGCTAGTCTCATTCAACCTCAACACATCAGAATAGGTGTTCAAATTGCAGATATATTGACCAAGCCTTTGGGGGAGAAACATCACCACTTTCTTGCTGCCAAGTTGGGTCTTGTTGGATTTCCACCAAGTCCAACTTGAAGGGGGGATATGGAGAATAAGGGTCATATTATGTAATTTCTAGTACTATGTTGCTCACTGTTTTATTTCCTTTTCTTTCCCTACTTTTGCTGTAATAAGAGTTGTATTGCAGCTTGGACTCTAGTGCATCAGTGTGTGTGTGTGTGCAGCTCACGTGGTTATGGAGTATATAATCACTAGCTGTCACCTCATTCAGGTAGGGTTTTATATTTTCGGGATTGCAACCTTCCTAAAGGAGCCTATGGGCCTATGGCCGCCATCAATGAATGAAAAGGGGAGTGGCTTCAATACATCTTTGTCCAGTATTTTACATTGCTGCACTGTAAATGCAGTGATTATTTTGTCTTAGATCATTGATTTCTCAATATACATCAAATTAACCTTATATTTTATGGTGTTTATATTCTTATTTTTCAACGTGAAAATAAATAAGTTTATTTTGAAGAATTATTTGTCTACTCAATAAGAACATACTCATACCGAGTAAAGAAGGTGTTAAAAAAAAACCCTTTTGGGGTCGGAAGTACGCGCTGGGCTTCTTGTCCACGCACCGCAAAAATCCCGATATCTTCCTCCTCATTATACAGGCTACACCACCGCCTCCGCACCCTCAGCCGTGTCCCGGCTCCGGCCACCTCTTTTCTAGTGTGAATCTCTTTCTTTCTGCACCTTCTATGGCCTAATCTCCTTGGTTTTTGTCTTCCTGGGTTTCGCTCCCCCTCTCTTGCTCTTTTGTTTCTCTCTGATCTGGGGTTGTGAGTCGTGTCTCCCCGTTTTGCCAAATTGATTTCGGGCTTTTAGTCTGGTTTACCTTCCCTTCATACTCACCTAGTCTCGTCTCCCAATTCGTTGGTTTTCGGGGTTTTTGGTGGTCCGGTGGAGAGCTTGCTTCGGTCGCTTTCTTCGCCTCCTCCCCCATTCTCTCTCGCCTTTGTGCTGCCAGTTCGGTTCATCGAGCTCTTGGGTCGTCGCCCGTGGCTGCCCTCGTTTGCTCTCGACGTCGTTCTATTCTGGCCATCGGCATCTGTTTCTCTTTTGCCTTCTCCGCCATCGGAGTGGCTGCGTTCGGTTGCTGCTGCCGCCCGGGTGGTCCTCGTCGTCGCCGCTCGGGCTGGTGTTGGGTCCTCCTCCGGCTCTTCGTCCTAGTGGCTCTCCGACTGCCTTTTTGTGGTGGTGTACGGCCACCGAATGCCCTTCTGGTTGGGCTTTGTTCCGTCCTGGGGGTTTGTACGCAAAAATCCTATGAGGATGAATTTTTTATTATATATTTTTTTAATTGAAGTCCATACAATTGCTTGATGACAGGAATATCTAATCTAATACGGCACTTACAATCTCCCATTCTCTTTTGAGTTTTGGAGTCGTAACCTCTCCTCTGGGAGCCCTTAAATCTCCTTCGGAGCCCTTACATCTCCTTTGGGAGCCACCACTGCGCCTTTTGGCGTGATTAATGTTGGTTTCGTGTTTCGACCAGCGATCCTCACCTCTTTTTCTCCAATCCGGCTACTCTGCTCGAGTGTGCACTGTTACCACGTTGGGGGGCCTTCCATCGCCTTCCTTTTGTGGCTGGCTTGTCCGTCCTTGCTGCTTACGGCGGCCTCTCCATCGGATGTAGCTCCAATACACATGGTCCTATCTCTGCCTTGGTTTGGCCCGGATACATGTCCTTTGGGTCCAAAGCAACCCATTACATTATATATATATATATATATATATATATATATATATATAAAAGAATAATTATGATTTTTGAGCCCAAGTTTTGGTTCCTCAGTGGTGTCTGGCCGAGTCTCCTTCATCTCGTCTGCACTCGGCGCCGACTGTTCACCGCCTCTCCCTCCATTCGTTGTATGCTAGTTTTCTTCTTTGTCTGGGTGGTCTGAATGGGGCATGTGAAATGGTCTTTGGGTCTAAGGTAAGTCTTTGGTTCCAGAGTTGTCCCGTAGTAAAATTGAAATAAATTAAATAAATTTGAAAGTAGCATATTATAATAAATCAGTAAAATAAATATTCCCAGCGGGGTTTGTGTACTTCCCGTTTGGGTTCCTGGTGCGTTCGATTCAGGCGTTGTGTGGCTCTACGGTTGGCGTGACGGTACTTTCTTCTCTGTTTGATGGGATTCTGGCAGTCGGAGTCTGGTTAGGCTAGGGTCGTGGCAGTGTGTATCGAGGCGTGTCCTTTCTCCGGAAGAATGGTTCCTTGGAGGTTCGTCTTCACTACCCACAGGTGACTCCTGATGTGTCGCTGGCCTACGGTACTGCTTCCGGGTTGTGCTTGGCTTCGTCTTTCGTCTACGTCCTCGTCTTGTCCGGTTTAGTTGTGTGTTGTTTCGCTTTGTAGAGCTCTGCTCTGTATTTTGCACATTCTTTGTATTTTTATGTTTATTTAGACGGTTACCCGTCTGCCGACTTGTCGGCCTTCGAAGTTCAAGGTTGTCTGACTTCGAATTCTTTCCTAATAAAAAAAAACATACTCATACTCATCAAAACTTTTATAATTTAAAAATAAAAACAACTTTAATTCATTTTTTTTTTACTTTTAAGCTATATTTTAAACCCGGTTTCGTCCAATATATTTTGAGAACTTGACCTAAATTTGTGGATTTTCTTTTTTTTTTGGGGTCCAATAACTTTGTGGAGTTTTATTCATGTGCAGTACGTGGATCAGGTGGATGTGACTTTGTGATTAGAGAATTCAATTCAACTTGACGATTTTGATTTGTGATGATGCCAATTAAATTTATTAATTAATGAGTTATACGGAGTATGGTGCACGCTACATTTATTAATCACAAAGCAAACCCACGTGGCTTTGTTTAAAATCCCCAAATTCCAATTAAATAAACAGAGATGAGGATTATTAATTGCAGGGGGACCAATCACCGCTCACATACCTTTTGAGGAAAAATGAGCTAAACAATGACCTCTTTCTATGGTGGTAATTAGGGGTGGGCACAAATCCCACAAATCCCGATCCCGTCCCGCTCCCGTCCCTATCCCGGTGGGATTTAGGACAAAATAGTGAATCTCGTTCCGATCCCGTCCCGTAAAAATTATACGGGACGAAACGCGGGACGATCTTGGTGGGATCCCGCAAATCCCATCCCGTCCCGCATGTAATAATAATACTTTTTATAATAATAATAATATTATAATATTGTAGAATAATAATAATATATTATTAGTATTATTATTTTGAGCAAATATTATAATTATAATCATAATCTTCCATTTATAATAATAGTAATATTTGTTTATAATAATAATAATAATATTATTTGAGCAAATATTATTTATAATTATAATAATAATTTTCAATTTATAATAATAATTGATTATAATAATAATATTATTATATAATATTATAATATAATTTAATAATAATATTACTTTATAATAAAATTATTATTATCATTATATCATATTATATTTTTTTATTTTTTTCTTGTAAAGTATAATTATTTTATAATAATAACAATAAAAATAAGTAATAATAATAATAATAATATTATTATTATTATTATTATTATTATTATTATTATTATTATTATTATTATTATTATTATTATTATTATATCCATTTAGAGCTACAAGAGGCAAATAGCTAAATACGATATCCTTTCCAAATATTAATCGATAATGAGACAATATCTGGTGAATCTCGTCTCAATCCCTTTCCGTCCCGATCTAGTAAGATAATGTAGCCAAATATGTTGAGCATTATAATTAATTATACAATCATTGTATAAATTAATAATAGTATTATAATAAAAATATTATTATTATTATTATTGAATAATATAGCTGAGAAGAATACCGTATTCAACATATTATACAAATAATCAATTATGAAAGCATTTTTCACTTTGCAAATTTATATAATAGTATTTTATTATTTTTATTTGCGGGACAAGGCCCGTCCCGTCCCGATCCCGTCCCGTCCAGACACCATCCCGTCCCGATCCCGTCCCGAAAAAAAAAGTGTCAATCCCGTCCCGTAAAAATTTCGCGGGACGAGTCCCGTCCCTGCTCAATCCCGTCCCGTCCCGTCCCGTGCCCACCCCTAGTGGTAATAGTGAGGTACTCTAAAGGAGAAGTTTCGGTTTTGAATCTCACCTGAAAGTGGTGTATACTAATCCGCAGAGTCAAGTCGAAGTGATGGACTTCTGTAGAGTTAGTCTGCGTGTAGATAGGTGAGGTTGAGACCGTAGATCGCACTTTGCGAAGTGGTACTGAGCCTCTTTAAAAAAAAACCTGCGGGTTTTCTGGGGTATGGGGCTTCTGCGAAGCGGTGGGCCAATCCCTATAAAAAGTTACCCCACTGAAGTTTACCAATAACCTCTTACTCTAGCGGTAAGAGTGAGGTACCCCAAATGAGAGGTCCCGGGTTCGAATCTCATCTGGTAGATTTTGGACCACATTTAATCCCCAAAAGCGCGTATGATCAAGCGGTGTATACTAATCCGTATGGCTAAGCTGAAGTGATGGAGTTCCTCTCAAGCACGTACGGTCAAGCGGTGTATACTAATATGTAGAGCCAAGCTGAAGTGGTGGACCTCCGTGGAGTTGGTCCACGTGCAGATAGGTGAGGTTGCCCACTTTGCGAAAGTGGTACTGAGCCTCTACAAAAAAATCGATAATTTCTGGGGTATGGGCCGCGAAGTAGTGTAACCAATCACTATAAAAAGTTTACCCTACCAAAGTTTTGCTCGCACGGGCTTAGCTCAACCGGCCACATGGGTGACATTTGAAACATGGACCAAGGATCGAGTCTCACCAGCTGCAGTGTGGGAGCAACCTCTCAAATGAGGGGGCTCCTTGTGCACAGTGAGCGATGGTCCCAGATCCTTGTTACCGGTTGATCAGTCACCATGATTTACCTCCTTTCACAATCTCCGTCGAATCAAAGGGTGTTAAGAAGCGTCCGGAGTGAGCGATTTCACTTTTGGAGCATGAGGAAAAATGAGCTTAAAATTTGTTGAGATATTGGAAATTAATTAGTCACGCCGGAATTAAAGAAATAAATTGATCAAACATCTTATACATGTGATGTGATTTGGTATGCTCTAGCTTATATAATATTCACATTCACATTGAAATTCAACTAGATGCATGATCTTCGTGTTGTGTGGGGTTCACTTTTTGTACGGGGATTTAACCTGTTATAGCGTCTTTAATTTTCATTTTGTGTTTCCTATTAGTTTTATAATCACCACGGTTAGTCTGTTGGTTAACCCATCGGTCTCTCGAAAAATTAAACATTGTGTTGCTTGATCTCTTTGAATATTTTCATGTATCAAAAAAAATATATATTCATATTGAAATGAACTAAATCGAGATAATTATATGTTCGAGTAATAAAATCTCTATATTTTTCAAATGATTTTTTTAATATATATGCGCAGCTAGTGTTTATTAAATCACTCATAAAAATGAAGATTTTTTTACTAAAAAATGTTTTTTTTTTTCAGTTTCAATACATTAGTTTAAATTGTATTGAATTTAAGAAATCATTTAATATGAGTTTTTTTTTTGATAAGGTTTGAATTCGAGAGCCAGACAGATCTGACCCTCGAGTGACCGACAAAGTCGGTAGACGGTGAACCGTCAAACATACGACCTAAAAAAGAAGTTGCAAAACAAACAGTGGCAAACAACATATCTAAGGGATCAAAAGAACCTAATCCAAAACCGTTGGGAACAACGTAGATTACAACCCGACGCCAAGCGCCACCAAGCGCTGATACCGCTGGCCAGCGGTACGGGGAAATAGGGTTGAAAGTGCTATGACTCCCAACAGGTCGGCTAAGCACAAAGACCTGCCGACCACATCACCAGCCAAAGGGAGCAGGGCAGACAACCGAGTCCCGGAGTAATAGCGTATGTCTTACCCAGTCAAAGTAGTTGTTATTAGTTCCTAATTTTCTGCATTTCAATTTACTCCACACTCCTTGTAATCCCTTGTTTATAGGGCCTCATAGTTAGCTTTAGCCGCTGTACTTGTAATATATATTGTACTCTCTAGTTGAATGAAATTACACAGAGCAATTCATCTCAATTACAATCGTGCTCACATGGTATCGGAGCCCTGATTTTTTTTTTTCCAACGTCGCTCCTTTCCTTCTTCTCTTTCGATGGCTCAAAACACTACCCAACACTTGCTTCTTGCAGCAGGTGGCCCCAACTCCAATCTCTCTTTCCAGATCCCTAGCATCAGTATCAAATTAGATAGGGAGAATTACTCCCTTTGGAAAACCACCATCATGTCTGCGCTCGAGACCTTCGATCTCGAAGCCTTTGTCCTCTCCCCGACTCCATCGTCGGAGACCATTCCGAATCCGAACGCTACCCTTTCTGCTCTTCCCAATCCAGATTATGCACTTTGGAAGAAGAAAGATCGATTTGTTCTGTTGTGGATTAAGTCCACGTTGTCTAAACGGGCCCTTGCTCTTGTGGCTCGTTCCACCTCCTCACACTCAGCCTGGTCTACGCTCGAGCGCACCTTTCAGGCGCAGTCTAGGGCTCGCCGAATGTCGATGAAGCTTCAACTTCAATCGATGTCCAAAGGTGCTCTATCTATGGCTGACTATATCGAGAAGAAGAGGGCCCTCGCTGATGCCCTGGCCGAGGATCTTCAGCCAATCTCCGACGAGGACCTTATGGGTAATATCCTTCACGGCCTGGACTCCTCCTACAGTGCCTTCACCACCTCATTCATGATGCACTCTGCCGATGTCACCGTCGATGATCTTGTTGGTCTACTGCTTCAAGAGGAGGACAGATTGGCCCGAGACTTTGCTCGGCAGATTGCTTCCCAACCCCTCTCGGCGCCCCTGATCCCGGAATTACCATCGGCCAATGTTGCATCTCGTCATCCTGCGCGCTCCTCAGGCCCTCGCCATCAGGATTCTCGCAATTCAGAGACCCGCACCACCCGCTCCTCTGACCCTGACAATCGCCGGCGTCGACCCCACTGTCAGTTGTGCAGCCGTCCGGGTCACGAGGCCATCGATTGTTGGCAGAGGGGGAATCAAGTTGACTTTCCTTCCCGTCGTCCCAATCCCCGCGATCCGATAAAGCAAGCCAATGTCGCTGAGCACAACAGTCCATCCGCCATAGACCCTACCTGGTACTTCGACACCGGGGCCACGGATCATGTCTCTCCGGACCTTCGCAAGCTCACAATCTCGGATGATTATTCAGGCCCCGACAAGCTTCAAGTCGGGAACGGTAACCACTTGTCTATTTCGCATATTGGATCGTGTTATATTCATAATCTCAAGTTGCCTAACGTTCTGGTTGTTCCCCGCCTTACCAAAAATTTAATTAGCGTTCTCCAATTATGCCGGGATAATCAAGTTATGATGGAATTTTGGCCTAATTTTTGTCGTGTCAAGACTTTTCAGGGTCGGCTTCTGCTCCAAGGAACCGTTGAAAATGGCCTTTATCGGTTGCCCTCTCCTTCCAGCGCCCCCACCACACCTACCGCCCTCTCCAGCACCCGCACTTCCCTCCACTGGTGGCACTGCAGATTGGGACATCCTCATGAATCCATTCTCCGGCGATTAGTCTCAAAATTTCAGCTTCCTATCAATACGAATAAATTTCCGAACATTTGTGACTCTTGTCAGTTAGGCAAGAGCCGCCGTTTGCATCTTCCTCCTGCACATGTTGCTTCCCCCAAACCTTTTGATTTGGTGTATTCCGATGTTTGGGGACCATCCCCGACACTCTCATTGAATGGCAATCGTTATTTTCTTTTGTTTGTTGATGACTGCACTAAATTTACTTGGATATACTTTCTATCTCACAAATCGCAGGTTCTTCAATCATTTGTTCAATTTCGCACGATGATTCAAACTCAATTTCAATGTGAGATTCAAAGCCTCCAAACCGATTGGGGTGGCGAGTTTAGCAATGTCTCATCCCTCATTCGTTCCCTTGGGATAATACATCGCGTCTCTTGCCCCTATACTCAAGAGCAAAATGGTGCAGTTGAACGCCGCAATAGAACCATTGTCGAAAAAGGCCTTACCCTCTTAGCCCAGTCTTCCCTCCCAAAAATTTTTTGGGAACATGCCTTCAAAACTGTGACCTACCTCCACAATCGCACCATCTCCCCAATCTTAAATTTCACCTCCTCTTACCAACTTCTATACAAGAAGGAACCTGATTACGGCTTCTTAAAGACATTCGGTTGCCTTTGCTATCCTTTCCTCCGCCCCTACAATTCAACCAAAATGTACTTCCGTACTCTCCCTTGCACTTTCATCGGATACAGTCCGAATCACAAAGGATACCTTTGCTTTCACAAAGACACTTCTCGTCTATATATATCACGTCATGTGGTATTTAATGAAGAGGTTTTCCCATATGCAGTGCTCCCCTCCACTTGCTCATGCCCTTCACCTTCATCGCCTCCCATCCCCGTCACACCTTCCCTCCTTGGTCTTGCCACAAACCCGGTTGAGCCCCCGCCGACCACACCCCATCAGTCATCTCCGGCGAGCAGCATCTCCACACCTTGCCACACCCCAACAGCCGTCCCTCCCTCACCACGTTACCAGCAACACACGGTGAGCTCCCGAGCCAAACAACCTGCAACCATTGCCACGCCTAGCTACTTTCGCCCTGCCTCCAACACCACCCATCCAATGACGACCCGAGCTCGCTCCGATAGTCTCAAACCCAAGAACTTCTCAGCCACCATCACTCCCCCTCCTACAGTTGAGCCGAAATCAGTTTCACAAGCCTTAAAACTAGAATGTTGGCGACTTGCGATGAAAGAGGAATACGATGCTTTAATGCGAAATAACACTTGGTCTATTGTTCCCCGTCCTCGACACTCTAACCTTGTTGGTTGCAAGTGGATTTTCAGGATAAAGAAGAACTTGGATGGCTCGATCCAACGGTACAAGGCTCGGCTTGTCGCAAAAGGGTTTAACCAAGAAGAGGGTGTTGATTTCTTCGACACATTCAGCCCGGTGATTCGACCAACAACAATTCGGCTTGTCCTCTCCTTGGCTCTCTCATATGGTTGGCATATCAAGCAGCTTGACATCAACAACGCCTTCCTCAACGGCGAGTTATCGGAGGTTGTCTATATGGAGCAACCAAAAGGATTTGAGGATCCGACTCACCCGACCCATGTCTGTCGACTGCACAAGGCTCTCTACGGTCTAAAACAGGCTCCCCGAGCATGGTTTACCAAGCTCAAATCATACCTTGTCCGGACCGGTTTTCGGGCGTGTCAATCCGACACCTCTCTGTTTGTCCACAAGTCCTCGACTGCCATTATCTATGTCCTAGTCTATGTGGATGATTTAATCATCACTGGCAACAACCATGATCTTATCCGAGCCTTTACTGCAAACCTTAATCGCACCTTTGCCCTCAAGGATCTTGGTGATCTCCACCATTTTCTTGGCTTACAAATCATCAAATCACCCACCGGTTTAACCCTCTCTCAGACCAGCTACATTCGTGACATTCTCTTCAAGAGCAATATGTCTGACTCCAAACCCATAGCCACTCCGGCTGATCCTTCCACCCGCCTGTGCACTCAAGGTGAACCCTTCATGGACCCTACTTTGTATCGCCGAACCGTTGGCTCACTCCAGTATGCCACCATCACCCGTCCGGACATATCCTTCGCAGTAAGCCGCGTATGTCAGTTTATGCAGTCCCCTACAACTCTTCACTGGCAGGCAGTGAAACGTATCCTTCGGTACTTGAATGGCACCCTCAATCACACATTACACTTCCGTCCAACCTCGGCTGGTTCTCTCCTTGCCTACTCCGACGCGGGCTGGCTATCCGACCTCGACGACAGTCGCTCCCAATATGGCTTCGCAGTTTTCCATGGAAGCAATTTGATAAGCTGGACGTCAAAGAAGCAGAAGGTTGTTGCTCGTTCAAGCACCGAGGCGGAATATCGAGCTCTTGCCTACACCGCTGCCGAGCTTATGTGGCTGCATCAACTCCTCCGTGATCTGCACATCCAGGTTCATTCCGCTCCCACAATCCTGTGTGACAATGTTGGAGCTACATTTATGTGTAAGAATCCCGTCATAAGCTCCCGGTCGAAACATATCCGCCTGGATTTCCACTTCGTTCGAGAGCAATTGGAGTCCGGTGATCTGAAGATTGGTCGTGTCTCTTCTGTTGATCAATTGGCTGACATCTTCACCAAACCCCTGCACAAGGACCGCCTGTCCATTCTTCGATCCAAGCTCCAAGTTCGCCCCGCTCTTGGGCTTGCCGGGGGGTAATAGCGTATGTCTTACCCAGTCAAAGTAGTTGTTATTAGTTCCTAATTTTCTGCATTTCAATTTACTCCACACTCCTTGTAATCCCTTGTTTATAGGGCCTCATAGTTAGCTTTAGCTGCTGTACTTGTAATATATATTGTACTCTCTAGTTGAATGAAATTACACAAAGCAATTCATCTCAATTACAATCGTGCTCACACGGAGGTAGTGACGTCGGATGCCCACCGAGAGTCGCAAGGCTGAAACCAGATCCGGTTATAGACGACAGCCAAATCTCAAACAGGGGGAGGAAGGCCCGAGTCCCCGAGACGAGCCCCATCGGCGCCACCGAAAGAAATCAGGACCAAGGAAGAGGAATTAGCAGGTACCCAAGGAAGAGGGCGAAGAGGACAGGGTGAAGCGAAAACCGAAACCCCACCCCAAACCAACCACCATACAACCAGATGCAGATAACCCGAGGTCCAAGAAAGAGGAGGAAGAAGACAAGGGGATCGAAAAACCCGAAAGCCCCAAACCCAATCCCACCACACCCGACCAGAAGGGATTCAAAAGCCCCAAAATATAAGGAGGATACAAGGATGAAGGGAGGAGGAGAACCGAGGGCGGTGACAGAAGCGGAAGAGCCGCCAAACGCACAAGGGCAAACTCCATAGAAAGGGAGGCAAAACAACCCAAAAACCATAGAAAAGTCGGATGAACACCAAACTGAAGTAGGAAGTTTGAGAACATTCTATCAGAAACGAGAGGAAACTAGAGGAGAAAGGGGTACGAGACCCGGGTTAAGATGGCTGAAGCCGATGCAGTGGCAGCTGAAGGCGATGTAGTCGTGGCCGAGGCCGAGTTTTGGCTCCTCCTTCTAGAGAGAGGAGGATTTAATATGAGTTTTTTTTTTTTTTTTGGAAGCAAGATAAGAATTAGGAGGTCCGCCGACGAGCCGGCTTCTTTCCTAGAGCGTCCGAGCGGACGAGAACCCGAAGTTCTGGATCAGTGACCAAGCTATCATCGGCAGGGATGCAGTACGCCAGACGGGCAATCCTGTCAGCAACTGCATTCGAGTCCCTGAAAACATGACGAATAGCAACATTAGAAATGAAATTCAGATGTAAAATAGTATCGGCCATCAGCAGCTCGATATTCCAAGGGCACGACCAATCCCCCAGGAGAGCCTTAATGACGACCAGACAGTCACCCTCTATTAGGAGATTATGAATACCTAGGTTTCTTGCCCTCGCAACACCCATGTGAAGACCTAAAGCCTCAGCGAACACCGCCGAGGTGTTATTACAAGTGCCCGATCCGAGCGAGAAAACTTGGCCAAGGTGATCGCGAATGACGAAGCCATACGAACCAGAACCAGACGCACAGTGTGAGCCGTCAAAATTGAGTTTGTGATGGCCCTGTGGCGGCTTCACCCATGGATGATCTTTGTACTTTGTAGTTCTTGTTATAGCGGAGATGTTATTTCAACTCCTCGATGTGAAGTTCGAAGATATAGCGTGCGTGGTGCCACTATCCAAGCGATCCGCCCAAGTCCTCTTGCTGGAGTTACAAAATAGAGTAATAGCCTGACACGAAGTCGAATTGGTGTGTTGAAACACCAGCTGGTTCCTGAAGAACCATAGGCCCCACCAAGCGAAAGCCAGATTATTTAGGACCTTCGTTCCGACCGAATTATGAATCCTATTAAGGATGGAGTTAGGTGTAGTAGTAGAGTCTGAGCCATGATTGCTCGGGAAAGCGATTCGTAGTTCTGCCATAACAGATTTAGTCATGGGGCATCCTAAGAGCAGGTGAAAGATAGTCTCCGCGGAACAACAGCAAAAACAGCAACCCGACGGGACCGCAATATGTGAACGCTGTAGGCGGTCAGAAGTAGGCAGACCGTCACAAGCTATCTTCCAAAGGAAATGTTTAATTTTATGAGGAATGTCAAGCTTCCAAAGCCAATGACAATCGAAACGAGGATCCCCCATGTGCATCGGGATGATTTGAGTTGCCGAGCTAGTTGAGAACCAGCCGTCCCTACTAGGACCCCAATAGAGTCTATCAGTGAAATTGTTATCTGGAAGTTTGATATCGCTTATATTTTTTATGGTAGTCGGGGTGAGAAAACCCTGTAACTCTAGGTTTAGAGCGTCAGTGTCCCATTTATTGTCATTTGTGATGAAGTTATCTACAGACCAAGTAGCTGTCAAACCAATGACTGGTGCAAGAGCAGAGTGAAGTAAAGGAGTGCTGAGAGCCCAATTGTCCGTCCAGAACTTAACCGACTGACCATTCCCTATCGACCAGCGCAGTCCTGGCTTGAACATATGCCTTATGGCCACTAATTTCGACCACTGCCACGAGGTGTTGCCTTTCCTTGTGTAATCCATCAGCATATCTCCTTTTAGGTATTTTGCCGAGATAACCCTAACCCAGATATTGGAAGGCTCCGCAATAATTTTCCACAATAATTTCATTTGTAATGCTATGTTCATAGTCTCAGCCCTGTAGATACCCAAACCACCAGACAAGGTATCGGAGCAGATTTTGTCCCAAATTACTAGTGGAGTAGCATTCGGACCCTTGTTCCAGAAGAATTGTCTGTATACTTTATCAAGCTCATGCAAAATCGAAGCGGGCAGCATGAAAGCCTGCATGATGAAGAGCGGTTGTGCGCTTAGATTGGACTTAATGAGCACTTTACGACCCTCAGTCGACAGAGAGGAGGCCTTCCATTTGGTCAATTGTTGTCTAGCTTTGAGGATAACATCTGCGAAGGTATCGCGATTAACTCTTCCGTTTATGATCGGACATCCCAGATATTTTTCTAGGTTATTTGTTTGGGGGATACCCAGTGTTGAAGACACCGTGTTAATAGCAGTTGTTGAAGTGGCTGCTGAAACTTGAAAACTTGATTTGCGTAGGTTTACTTTCTGTCCGGAGATAAGACAGAAACGTTGGATTGTGTTCTCTAGATTGGTACAAGTAGTCATGTTTGCTTTTCCAAAAAGCATAATATCATCTGCGAATGCCAGAAACGGGATTCTAACACCCCCCCTTCCAAGCCTGAAACCAAGATCTTTGGAAGCTTCTGCCTTGTGATGTAGAGTTCGTGCTAGCACCTCTGTTGTGAGGATGAAGAGGAAAGGGGAGAGAGGGTCCCCTTGCCTCAAGCCCCTTGAAGGTATAAGAAACAGTTTGGACACATTCTTTGATCCAAAGAATGAACTTCTCATCAAAGCCGAACTTCTGAAGTACAGCGAAAAGGAAGGGCCACTCGATCCTGTCATACGCTTTTTCCATATCCAGCTTGATAGCCATGTAGCCGCATTTAGCTTTGGAGATTCTGAATGAATGAAAAATTTCATGTGCAATCAGAATGTTGTCCTGGATTGACCTGCCTTTGGTGAACGCACTTTGTAGAGGGTGTATTAGCCTATCAAAAATCCTTGATAATCTGTTGGTCAGAATTTTAGAGATAATTTTATAGACAGTAGAGCATAGGCTGATTGGTCTGAAATGGTTAACAGTTTCAGGATTATCAATTTTTTGGATCAGGGTAATGAAAGTGTGGTTTATCTGTCTTAGCATTTTTCCGGACTGGAAGAAGGCCTTAACCGCCTTTATAACGGATGGGCCAACGATATCCCAGTAAGTTTGATAGAAACCAGCTGGCATCCCGTCCGGGCCCGGTGCCTTGTCGGCTTTAATGGAGAACAGTGCGTTCTTTATCTCTCCATTAGTCACTGCAGTGGTAAGGATGGCATTATCATCCACCGAGATCTCATTTCCAATGACGTCAAGATCTGTAGTGAAGTTAATACTATGGTTATAGGATGATCGAAAACGGGTCGTAAAGCATGAGGCAAACTCATTTCTAATTAAGTTGTTATCAGTAAGGTGTAAACCCGCTTCTGAAATAAGGTGTTTGATGGTTTTCTTTCCCCGCTTAGCAGAGGCTATTCGGTGGAAATAAGCTGAGTTTGTGTCATTCAGTTTTGCGTGTTTTAGTTTTGCTCTTTGACTCCAATACCGCCTCTGGAAGTCGAGCATTCTTTCCCTTTTGTTCTGTAGTCTGTTGTGTCGTAAAGCAATGTCCTGTCTGTGGTCTGTAATTAAAATCTGTTGCAATCGAAGGATTTCTTCATCGGTCTGATAGATCTGTTTGTGAATGTTATTGAAGGTTCGCTTGTGCCATTTTTTAGCCAATTTTTTTAATAGAGTCGTTTTCTTAACCAACTTAAACAAGTTGGAACCGTGAGTGTTATCTCTCCAGGCTTGTCTTACAATATTTGTGAACTCTGGTTTGGTCGTCCAAGCTAGTTCAAAGCGGAATGGTTTCTTGTGGAGATGTGTTGGAGATCGTAGATCGATGGAGATCGGGGCGTGATCCGAAGATGTGAAGGGGTGAATCTTGACCCGTAGGCCGTCGTACGTGGACATGACCTCACTTTGTGCGAGCAAACGGTCGAGTTTGGTGTAGGTGTTATTTATGGAACCAGTCTTCTTTCGTTGCCAGGTATAGTTGCCCCCGTGTGTGGGGACATCTTGGAGAAGGAGGTTGTTTTTAACTTCTTGGAGCCGTAGGAAACGACTCGGAGCCGGGGTAATTCCCCCCAATTTATCAGCTGGGATTGCAATCTCGTTGAGATCACCGAGGATACAGAACGGTAATACTAAATTTGAAGCATACTGGGAAAGGGACTCCCAGAATGGATCCTTTGAGGCCCTGTCAGGAGGAGCATATACAAAGATAAAAGCAAATGTTTTGTTCAAGCTGTTGTCCTGATAGTTAATATGTATAAATCTGTGATTAACAGAGACGAGGTTTATGTCACCCTCGTTTGATGGGAGGTCCTTCCAAAGCAGACAGATTCCACCCGAGAAGCCAATGGCCGGGTCGAAGGCGATGTTCGAGAAGCCGCATTTTTTCCATGAGTAGTCCGGTGGAGGTTTATTGGTTTTGGTCTCAATGAGAGCTAGGATATTGATATAGTTATTCCTGCAGAACAGTTCCGTATTTGTCCAAAAATTACGCCTTTTTAGGCCACGACAATTCCATGAACAGATATTCATATAAAACCTTTTTGGAAGCGAGATTGTTTGATAATTGCAAGGAGAATTGCATGAATATGGCCTTGGTGAAGGTAGGTGGCAGTGTGAATGCCGACGAATGCACTTGTATTTGTGAGTGATTGTAGTCTTATTTTGCCGATAGCAACCTGCGATGTCGAAGTGAAAGTGGAAAACCACTTAAGCGGCAAGACAACCTCCATAGCGTGAACCTCCTTTTTTAAAGGTTCAAAGTGGTAATAAGATTGAAATGTGTGACAAATCCAAAGCAATATATAATAGTAATTTGAGTAATTACAGATGAAAGAGTAGTGTATATACTCAAAACAAGGTATAACAATTGTGGATTGATTATGAGAATAGGTAATTAGAGGCGCAATTAGAGGCGCAATTGTGGATTGATTTTTTCTTTTGTAACCAAAAGGTAGGCAGACATAAGTTTTGAAATCAAGTATGAGCTTATATCTATGGTGATTATGTGAATCATAATAACGGGAGTACAGTGTGGTGAAAATAGATAGTGTTTGGAAGTAACCTCCATTCATCCATGTGTAAGTAGTGTAATAGAGTTGGACCCTGTGATAGGCATAAAACATTAAGTTTGGAAAATACAAACAATTCGAAGGAGAGGTACAGTTTAATGTTGATTGATCAACACTGGTGCCAAGCACCCGTAATTGTGTGATTTGTGACCAATTGTTTTTTAAGGCCTTGTAGGGCTTTGTCGATCTCAGAAGATCGGTTGACGGGTTATTGTGAGTTGGTATTATCAAGTACTCCCGGATAGGGGTGGAAGTCCCACGTTCTAAACCCAAGCAGAGGCAACCGATCAGGCCCATCGCACACCCGCCGCTGCAGCAAAACGCAACAGCACCCAGAACCCTGCAGCAAGGACAAAAACCAAGCCGAAACGGCCGTAAATGTGTGTTTTGGGACCAATTGTGTTTTAAGGCCTTGTATGGCATTGTCGATCTCAAAAGGTCGAGTGACGGGTCATTGTGACTTAGTATAATCGAGTAGACTCTGCTCGAGATGGAAGACCAGCATTTCAGCCCCATCAAGAAGCATACGAGCATGCCCGAAGAACACCAGCAGCTGCAGCAAGAAGCAAAATCAACCAAAACAGCGCCCTGAACCCTACAGCAAGGACAAAAACCAAGCCGAAACGAGTACAAATTCCAACAAAACAATACAAGGCAAGTAAAAGCATAAGTAATAGCCTGAAGGTAAGCCAGATAAGACATCAGAGTAGACAAGCAAGCATTTATACACCCCATTAGGTGTTTCATAAAGGCCTTGTAAGGCTTTGAAAATCCATAGATCTTATTTAAAGAGGCTTGTGAGCCATTGTTCGAAAAAAGAAGTGTCCAAAAGGTAGTACGACAGCTGCACAGGCAAGCCAAGAAGCACACACCAAGTGCCAAGCAGCAAGTCAAACAGCCGCAGAAACTAACACCAAGGAGCACCACAACTGGCCAGCCACAGATGCAACAGCGAGCACCGCCAACACCAGCAACACGGGCGGACCTCCTGCACACAAAAATAGGCAAACAACAGAGAGCGCAAAAACCACTAGAGATCGAGTGAGAATAAAGAAACCAACTAAAGACAAGGGTAAATTGTAAGGTAGAAAGGATTAAAACCAAGTTAGAAGTAGGAAATTGATAAAGTTTAAAAATTGAAGTTATGAAAAGCGCAAGAGCAAAGCACACAGTGCAACAGAGAGCAGAATTTTGAAGATATGGAAATCAGATTGTAGTCTTAAGGTGGGGTGGTAACCCCAATTGCACCTCGTAAAGATGCTTAAATAGAGTCGATGCTGGTGAGCATAAGGGCCGTGATTTTGTGCAAGATGGGAGAGAGAAGAACTTACAGAGTACAGTGATGAGGCACAGAGCATAAAGCAAGACGGCGGGCAAGACAACCGAGCACACCACCAGGCACGCCCCAGGAGAAAATGACCCGCGCCGTCCGGCCACCACACGCTTCCCTCAAATCGCATAAATGTCCGGTAACAGGTCGAAATAGCCCTGCAAGTGGAGCCACATGTGACATGCCAAGTCCAATCGGAGGACTTAGCCTCCCGATTGATTACCGGGCTAGGGTTTACTCCAAAAGGAGGGGTTTGGTAGAGAGAGGCGTAGCCACAGTGGGGATTCACAAGCAGGGCGGAGAACAGACCCAAGGCGGTTGGGTAAGAAGAGGAGGAAGCCGGGCGCTGGTGCGAATTGGCCTGGACGGAGGGCACGAGGTAGCCATGACGGTGGCTGGAAGTCTCGGGTAGGAGATGAAAGGGGCGCGTAGCCGCGCGTAGGTTTAGGTTGAAGAGGGTCATAGCTATTCTCTTTAATATGAGTTTATGAACACGCATTAGAAAATCCACTATTAAAAATCTTTTTTTTTTAAAAAAAAAATACAATGTTTTTATAAAACGTACTAAACAGAAAATTTGTTTAAACAAATCTTAAAACCCTCTCGAATTAATAAGTGGATTACGGTCATCGATCTTTAGATGATACAATTTCTGCACTTCAATTAGATCAGTTTCTTGCTTTTGCTTATAATAAATTATCTACTGAACACTCAAGTTTGCAGTGTATCTCACAGATACACATACGTACAATGCAAATCGATCTCTTCATTGTTTTTTTATCCATTTTTCTATTTTTTTTTTAAATGATTGGTTTGTTGTTGCTAAGTAGCGTCACTGCACTCACAACTGCAATAAAGCCCTAAAACCATATACACACAATTTCTCTCTTAACCCGAATCTGTCAAAATTAAATTTTATAAATGAAAATATTAATGAAAGTCCAAAGTGGTCAAAAAAATTTCAAAGTGAACAAATCTCGTCCATATTTGAATAATTTACCATTAGGTTAATTTCACACTTAAAAAAAAAATAGTTAAAATTAAATGATCGATGTAAAAAGAAAGAAGAACAATTAACAAGGATAGGAAGTTGGAGTATTTTAAAAGAGCATCTTGGAAATAAAAACCAATCAATGACATAAATGAATTTGTTGTGATTTAAACTTGTTATTGTAATAGCTAGTATAATGTGTGGTATGAGCACTTAGATATTAAGTTAACTTTAGGACCTTACAAGATGATAAACTTATATACATTTAAATGACTTATAGTGCTGGATGCATATTAGGTTGCAAGTACCCTTAGACATATTGTTATGTCGTCTAAGTATGGATCACTTGGCCTAAATTATAACCACATTATGAATGTGTTGTGTGTATAATTAAGTTTATCACCCAAGGCTCGAAACCGAGCTAACTAAGGTTGAGTTGGGCCTATTTGTTGGGCCATCTCCGAGCTTTGGTGTTGTCTTAAGCCCATTAGATTTGTGCCGTTGGAGAAAGCTGATTTAACCATAATGAGGAGGGCTATATAAGCTCATCTCGTGACACTGTAGACGTTGAGCCTCATTTTGACAAAACCCTAGATAATAAGAGAGAGAGAGAGAGAGAGAGAGAGAGAGAGCATTGGCAGCGATAGCTCTAATGTGAACTCATCCTTGAAGACGGTGGTCCGACGAGCATCCCTGGTGGTTGGATGGCTCGATCTCCGTGAGAATCTTCATTGAAGATTCTTGGTTGCCTTTCAGGGGACTTCTCTTACTTTCTCCTTCTCTTATTCCCTTTGCTTGGTTTTGAGGTTCTTGGGTTACTTGTCTTTGTGCTCTGCCGCCATTGCTTGACTTGTAACTCTCCTTGCAACATAGTGAACTCTGGGATCGAATCTCCCCTCTAGATCCCACATAATAGGGTTTTGCCCAAAATGCGTCAACAAATCGTGTGTGTTCTCTTCGTTTTTTGTTGTTTACTTGTGTGTTATGGCGAAAATCGAACTTCAAAATTAAATTAAAGCTTTTATCATTAATAATATTTAAATGATTAAATATTTTTTAGCACAAATATTTTTTTTAATCAAATAACTTTGCTATATGTACGATTATATATTGAAATGTATGGTGGGTTTATCAATTTTCAAATATTTTGTCAACACGTGAAGTCGGTGTCAGTGTTTTTTTTTCAAATAAAAAAGTTTACTGACACTAAAGGTTGGTGAATAACCATGATTTGATATTTAAAATCTTAAATAAATAAGAAAAAACTAATTAAAATTCCCTATCTTTGGGGGTATGGTAAAAATACTTCTTCTCCTTTCAAATATAATAAAAATGCCCCAACTATTGAGGACAGTGGTAGCATATATATTGCCACTGGTTTTTTCACGGGTCAAAAATGTTGACAACGTGGATTTTTTTATATAAAAAATCAGCCTTTTTACAAATAAAAAATCCCGTATAATTCACAGTTTCATGAGAAAAAAGAAATGAGGGGATAAACTAATCAAATAAAATAAAATTTTGGTTTTACTAAACCAAAATTTTGTTAATTTAAACAAGCAATAATTTTCTCTAAATGGTGATGATGGTGTGAGTTTCAAAAGAAAAGCAAGGGTTTCAAGAAGATCGATAAAGAGAGCAGATCCATCACTAGAGTCCAAGGTCTGCAGGTTATCTGTAAAAATCACTTGTTGGGTTTAATAAAACTGAAATTGTATTTTATTTGTCCGGTCTAACCCCTCATTCTTTTCTTTTTTTGTTCCATGAAATTAAGAATTATGACGTTATATTAGTACTGTTTTATAAACATGTTGTTTTTTTTTCCAAAAAAAAATCTTTTTTTCAACATATGCTGCGTCGTTGCCTTGTCAGTATTTTTGGTCCTTGAAAATCTTGTGGAAATATATTAACACTATCCTTAAAAGTTGGGGTATTTTTTTACATTTATAAAAGTGAGGACATATTTTTACCATATCATCAAAGGTGGTGTATTTTAATTAGTTTTTTCAATAAATGAGACACATTTTTAAATCTGTAAGAGAACAATTTAAAATTGAATTACCTAGGAAGAAAATCGTTGTTTAATGAGGTTGGTTAATTTAGGTTGTGGATTTGTGGGTCATTAATCATGTTTAGTTTGTATATTTTAATATATATAATTTCACTTTTCTCTGATCTCCTTTTTTTTTTTTTTCTTTGGAGGTTTCAGTATTATCGAATCAATCTACACTTTAAGACAAAATATTTTGGCCGTGACATAAGATAAGATGGCACTTTATATACACATATTATTAGTTTGTCTTTCTCCTTTAATTAATTCATTATTAAGGTTAATCAATTAAGAAACTGAGCTACGTTTGGAATTGGATTCTTGTTGAGAGAACATGAAGAGACCAAAGATCCCCACATTGACATTAGGTGGAGTAGCATATCCACTAGCTTATATGTTAGGTTCAAAATCTTCTCACTTTTGACGTGGGATTCACAAGTGTCCCAACAGATAATATGAATAAACAAGCCTTATGATATACTTTAATGGACTACTTTTATAACCAATCGATTTTAGGATAGAAACTTACTCAGCTTATAAGCGCTCGTGCACGAACTTAAGTATGCTTTTCGATGTTTTTGTTTTGCCATTTTTCTCAAATCAATAGTAACTTAGATTTGATTGGAATATTATACATGCATTATAAATCATAAATATATATACTATTTACGTATGTTTAGTAAGATAATAAAAATTATATAATGTATTAATTTTAAATAGTTTCATCTTATTAGGAATAAATATATAATTATACAAAAAAATTTATATTAATTTCAACTCTTTAGAAAACATTTATAAAATCATAAAGTGATACATTTTCTAAAATACAGTAATTCATAGCCATCCAAACGACCCCTAATTATTTCGTCATAATCAAAACAAAGGTGGCTAATTTAATCATTGTCAATTCACAACTTGCCCCTATATATAGGGAATTCATAACCAACATTAAATTTTACATATATATGGAATTATACGGAACGTTTTGTATCCTTTCTGGGTATTAAGCAAATACAGTAAACACCAAGAAAAAAAATGTGCATCAAATTAAAACCATCATATTTTGAGATAGTTATGTACTTATGTATACACACATCCAAAGAAATTGACATATTTGGAGAGAAAAGACAAAAGTATATATAAACCGTTTACACTATTACACGAATTTGTTGTACTTGCATGATTATATATATATATGATAAATGCACAAATTCACAACAACTTATCAACGACATTTTGGTCGAATTAGTGAATGTACATATATAGTTTTTTCTACAAATAAATTTAAATCTAATTTTCTAATTTATATACTTGAAATATTAACAAATATTTAAATTCTTAAAAGATCATCTAATTTATCCATTTTGACAATGTTTAATGCTATTTAGGAGTGCTATTATCCAGGAAAATAGTTTTAAAAAAGAAGTACAAGTTTTTTTTTATTAGGTAAGAATTAGCTTCTGTCCAATAGCATTCTGTCGGATATGGTCCAGAAAACATGAATCATTTTAAATATTGAGACCCTTGACTGAGTACTTAAGGTGTGTAACGTTATGAGTCACCCGATTGCCAATACAAACAATATAAAAGAAAGAAACTTTATTTACACCCAATAAAAAAAAATTAATATCAGACATAATAAATTCAATTTCCCACTTCTATTTAATAAATATATACTCACACCAATTGATTGAATATAATTAAATATTTACCATTGCATGAACGATTACACTAACAGAATAAACAGAAACCAGCTGAGCTATCACCTATGTACCTACACTAAATTACTAATTTACCCCCAACAATTTTTAATATAAACCCTTCACTCCTGAAACAAAAAAAAAAGAAAAAAAATCAAAATTTACTAAAAGGGGCTCCAGGGACGTATCTGAAAAGAAAAAACCCACAGCCAGGCCCTTTTCTGCAAAATTAAACCCCTCTGTTTCTACCACTTCTGCCTCTGTAAATCCTCTGCTCCAACGAAGGTTCCATGGAACCCGTAAGGCACTCTAGAGGGCAACTTAATCGAAGCCTCCATCTCTAAATTCGCCGCATTAACGATCTGCAACTCCGATTTCTTCTCCTTCTCGTCGTACACGAACCCCATTATGTACCCTTGGTCATCCGATTCCGACCCCGAATCCGGCAAGAAATACGGCTCCCCTCCGAATTTCCCTTCTCCGTACATGTACCTCTGGACCTCCCCTGTTTCTAAATCCACCTTCGCGAACCCGGAAACCTTCGGCCATGGCTCCGCGATCGCCAAGTAAGCGAATTTCGTCTTCCTCCCGAGCTTGTATTTGTTCACCATTCCTGCTTCCAGGTTGATCTGATCCTCCTCGGAGATCGAAATCGGCCTCCGTTTCGATTCCCCTGTTTTTAAATTTAGCCTGATTTCCGATAGTACTGACCGGAGCTGCTCGTCGCATTCGTTGAAGACAGAGTCCGCCGGAGTCATACACGATCCGATCACGACGATTTCGTCGGTCTCCGGCTCCTCCCACGCGTTCCAGAGGTGGAAGCAGAAGCAATCCGGGACGTTGATCCATTTGATCGCCTTCGAGTCTTTAGCGTACTTGTCCAAGACCCCAAATCTCGAAACTTTATCCTTCTCGAAAACGACAGGTGAGCCTCCCATGATCATCTCGTGGAGCTTGAAGACGATCTGACTGTCGGGGACCACGACGAATTTCTCGGTGATGGCGAAATCGTGCATCATGGTGGGCTGATTGAGGGGAATTTCGACATCCGGGGACTTCTCCCCTGTTTTCGAGAAATGGAAGTACTTCAAAAATGGCTTCTTGACGACGTCGTAGCTCAAAGCGAAGAGCTCGCCGGAAACGGGGTCGACTTTGGGGTGGGCGATCATGGCGGAATTCAGCTGGTGATTGAAATCGTATCGGCCGACGGTTTTCAGGTCGCCGGCGGGAGTGATTCTGACATGGTAAGGGAGATCATCCTCCGACATGGCAAGTAGCCGGCCGTTGAAGTACACCACGCCGGCGTTAGCGACGCCGAGCCCTTCGGACGAGTCGAGTAACCCAAACGCGCCGCGGGAGAGGAAGAGGAGGAGGCGGGCGACGCCGGAGTGGCCGTGCAGTTCGCCGATCGCCTTGGGGAAAACCGGCCGGCCGAGAACCCGCTCCTGCCGGAGGCGGTTAGTCTCAGTAAACCGGCAGGAGTAAGAAGCGGCGCCGTTATCGTGGAACCTAACAGCGTGAATCATTCCATCGCCGTCGAAGAAGTGGTGGCCGGCGAGGGGCCGGTGGAGAGGATTAGCACCGTTACGAAGATAAACCCCGCCGCGGAGGCACTCCGGGACCTCACCGGAGACCTGTAAGTTGTGCTTGGCAGGGCGCTCCGGCACCGGAGCGAAGTTCCCGGAGATTTGGACTTCCGGGTCAGCGGTCTTCGGGAGGGGGTGGTTCCGGCGCTCATGGGAGACAAGGGCAGATTCGAATGCATCGAGGGCGGCCGCAGCCGCCCTCTGAAAAGGGTTCAAGTGAGAAGTGACCGGAGCAATCGGCGCGGCGGCGGGAATGGTGGCGGGGAGGGAGATAGAGGGCGTTTGGAGGGCACAAATGACCAATTTAGGTTTGTTGGGGGGATTTGGGAAATTGGGGAGAGTGTGAGGGTGAGGGAATGAAGAGGAGGAGAGGTTAGAAGCCATTGCAAAAATGGGATTCCTCTAATTTTCTTATTGGGAAATGGAAGTGAATGTAACAAAAATGGGAATTGTGGATTTTGTAAATTTGGACACTTGTTGTGTTGGATGAGTTATTGTTTTTTGAGTTGGGAGATTGGATGTGTGTTTTGTTTTGGGTGTGGAGGAGGGAGGGAGGAGTATATATAGTGGCATGGAAAGCAATGGCATGTACACGTGTTGCGTGTCCAATTCTATTTTCTTAATTTCATTTCTCTTATTATATTTTATTATTCCCCAACATTAAATTAAAGGAAATGAATTTGTAGGGAGATTAGGGTCCGTTTATTGTTGTAAATTTTAATCATTATTTGAGGTGTCAGTTACCTAACTCTCTTAGATTCGTTTTTTTCATGAATATATAAAGAAAGAAATCTTGTAACATGAGTGATGAATAGGGTTTGAATTACTTATAAATTACTCACAATATCCTTATAATATTTGATGTATGACTAGGGTGTTAAAAATCTCGATCTCTAAATTTTCATACAAAATTTAGCTTGCTTCCCTTCTTTCAACCAATTATTTGAATAAAAGGTAATCATGGGTGTGTTTGGATTCCAATTATATTATATTTAAAATGCAAATAGGTAAGATAGTGTTTGGTTACCATAATTTTTAAGGTGTTTAAATTAAGGGTGGATTTGGATTCCACGATAGATTAATTATAATGCAATTGTTTTATCTCAGTTTATGTGATTATTTGGTAAAATTATTTTTTTACCTCTGTTTTTCGAGATTTTTATTTGTACAACCAAACGCTCACATAAAACGAGGTAAAATAATTACATTACAATTAAAATGCAATGGAAACAAAACACGCCCATATCCCCTACACTTCTTTAATCATTAACTCTCTTATCTTATTTGTTTATGCAAAAATGAACATTCTTCTCTCATCTAGACTCACAAAACTTCTCTACAATATATTTTCTTACACAAAATTTGTTTTCATTCCGTTTACCTTATATAATCTTATACCAAACAGACCCTAGAAGGATTAGCAACAGATAAATCATTGTTATATATAGTGCTGATATTAAAAAACAGAGTAAGAAAAAAAGATGAATTTGTGTGTTACGTATCGATGCACAATTGACCTTATTATGACTGATTTCAAAACCATGTTTGTTGAGGGGGGGATAAGTTTCATCCTCGCACATTCCCCGTTCTGGTAATAAGGTGGCATATAAGGCAGCACACTTTAGCCTGGTTTTGACCACATGCATTTTTGTCCACATGCATTTTTGTCCATCTGTTGGGCTATCGGGCGGCCTCTGTCTTCTATGGAAAGAATCCCACTTTTCAAATGAGGAATTCCATGTGATAGGCTCAAATGACAGAATCATACAAACCAAATACACCAACCACACTCTTAACAAAACGTTCGCAATTCTCTTTGTGTATGCGCCACCCCATGAGCAAGACAAGGAACCTTTCTGGAATGCACTATCGGAAACCATTACAAAATTAACTGAACCAGTTATTATAATGAGTGATCTAAATGAAATCCTTGAACCATCTGATAAACTAGGTGGGACCCATCTGAGTGCAAACAGATTCCCAAGAATCAGATCGCTTATTGATAACCACAATCTATGTGATTCACCAACAACGGGAAACAAATTTACCTGGCGGAAACGTTCCCAAGGTTATGACAACATCTACGAAAAATTAGATAGATGCCTGGTGAGCCATAGCATAGTGCAACACTTCCCTAATCTTTACACGAAAAACCATGCCTTTATTAGATCTGATCACACCCAAATCACCCTAGACCTAATGGATAACCAAAAACCCAAGCTACAACCTTTTAAGTTTGAAATGGCCTGGACAACTAGACCCGGGTTCAAGCCGCTAATTGCTAGGGCTTGGAGAGTTGACCCAGCTGGCTCCCAACTATATAAACTAACGAAGAAACTACAAGAAGTGAAAAAACAAAGCAAAGCCTGGTGTAGGGTTACCGTAGGTAATATCTTCAGGCAATAGTCACTAGTTGAAAGTGAATTACAAAACCTACAACTTCAATTGTGCAATTCTTACTCTACTGCACTTGAAAACAAAATCAAGAGATTAACTACAAAATATTCCTCACTTTTAAATTACCAAAACAAATACTGGGGCCAACGAGCAAAAAAGGCACACATAAAATCTGTAGATGCCAACACTAGATACTTTCACAGAATTGCAACAGGCACGAGGAATAAGAACATAATCAAATCAATTCAGACAGTTGCTGGTATTTCTGCAACTACAGAAAATGAAAAAAGCGAAATCATTAAGACAGACTTCATTAAGAGATATACCAATCAACAGAGACCAATGACCCCGAGCAACCTACTCAGTAATATCAACCATGAAATAACACAAGAAGACAATGACTTGCTAACAAAACAAGTCACAAACTCTGAAATTAAGCAGGCGGTTTTTGCTCTGGCCAACGAGAAATCGCCAGGACCTGATGGCTTTCCGGCTGGTTTTTTTAAAAAATAATGCACATTGTTGGACCCACCGTTACCAAAGCAGTTAAAAGCTTTTTTCTTAGTGGGAAAATACTAAAACAAATAAACCATACCTTCATTGCACTAATACCTAAATGCGAAGACCCAAAAACGACATCAAACTACAGACCAATAAGTCTTTGCTCAACCACGTATAAAATCATATCAAAAGTCTTAGCTGCTAGGCTCAAGAAAATTATACCAAAAATCATCAACCCCCTACAAAGCGCTTTCACATCAGGTAGATCAATCCAAGATAATATCCTGATCGCTAACGAAATGTTTCACTCCTTCACTAAAAAAAAGGGGAAGGCTGGCTGGATGGCTGTAAAACTTGATATGGAGAAAACTTTTGACCTAGTTGACTGGGATTTTCTCCTGACCGTATTGAACAAATTTGGATTTTCTGATCGCTTTGCTGGATGGATCAAAGAATGCATAACTACGGTATTCTACTCAGTATTGGTAAATAATGAACCCACCGACATGTTTTCACCCGAAAGAGGACTAAGACAGGGAGACCCATTATCACCATACCTTTTTCTGATATTATCGAAAGTCCTTGCGAGGGGATTCCTTCATGAGTCTACCTTACCACATAGCAATATAGGGCTCTCAATTGTACAAAATGGAACCAGGATTCCGTTCCTTGCTTTTGCAGATGACATTGTCATCTTTGCCTCGGCAAACAAAATGGCATGTGACCAAATAAATAGAATAATCACTGAATACACGTCACTAGCAGGACAATGAGTCAATAGGCATAAGTCCCACTTTCAAACAACAAGCAATATACCAACAAGTCAAAAACAAGCCATTCAGGGGGAATTGCAAATTCCGGCAACTAACAACTTAGGGAACTATCTAGGCTGCCCCATCATAAATGGGCGCACAATTAAAAATGACTTCTCTGACCTAATTCACAACACCAAGTCGCAATTACACAAATGGAAAGCTAACTGCCTTTCTCAGGCAGGCAGAACAACATTAATAAAATCTACATTATCAAGCAAACCCCTGCACATCATGCAATGCTTTCAAGTACCAAAATTGGTGCACACGGAATTAGACAAAATAAACCGCAATTTCCTATGGAACAAGGGCCCAAGGCATAAACCGCTCATTAGCTGGTTTGAAGTCTGCAAAACTAAATCCCATGGTGGGCTGGGGATTCGCAGCTCCGAGGACATGAACAAAGCACTACAACTGAAACTACTATGGAAAATATTAGCGGAACCTCGTAACCCTTGGGTAATATTGATTACGGAAAAATATCTAAATGACCAAAATTTACTCAAGTACCAAAAAAAGGGATTCACATCTTGGCAATGGGCTCAACTGGTTAAACTCTTACCGCTCTTCAAAGAAGGTATCTGCTGGTCTATTGGGAATGGTGACAGTATCCATTTCTGGCTTGACCAGTGGTTTGGGGACTCGCCACTTATTCAAAAGCTAGGCAACGCTTTGCCTTTAGACCCACGTGCAAAGATATCTGATTTTCTATGGCAAGATAAGACCTGGGATGCAACAAAGGTACACAACACGCTACGAGGTCTACTACCCATAGATGTTATTGACTCAATACTAACAACTCCGATCCCGAAAAATATACACATGGACAAAATATACTGGAAGTGGAGTAAGAACAGTTGGTTCTCCACTATCTCGGCTGTAGCAATGATTTCTTCACAAAAACAGCATCGAAAGACTGACTTCAAATGGATTTGGGACCTTGATGCCCCTCCAAAGGTGAAAACCTTTATTTGGAAAATTATCAAAAATGGGATTCCCACTTCAGTTAGACTTGCCTCTCGTGGGGTTGGAGTTCCAACTACATGCCCACATTGTGACTCCAACTTCGAAGACCTGCATCACCTACTATGGCTCTGTCCAATATCTAAAACAGTAATATCATCATTAGACCCATCACTTATAACGCTTCTAAACCATCTGTTTGCTCAGGAAAATGCAATCAATGATATAATCCGTGAACTCAAAGAAACATTAGGTCTTTCGCGGTTTTGCCGTCTTGGCTTTGCTTGGTGGAGCTTGTGGTACTTCCGGAACAAAGCATTATTTGATAACGTCAAACCAAACAGTACAAGCATAATAACTTTCGCAAAGGACCAACAATACATGTGGAAGAAATCAACAGAACGAGATAATCCACAAGACAACCAACTTCAAGACAAACACAGATCGCAAATAACGAAGAATGCAAGAAAAAAGACAAAATGACAATCACCAAAGCCCGGCATGTACAAACTTAACTTCGACGGTGCACTTTCAGCGTCGTCCAAAGGAACATATTGTTTCATTATTCGGTACCATACTGGCTCCCCGATCCTTATGAGTGCGGGGCCGTCACCTTTCTCCTCGGTTGCTGGCTTTGAGGCTTTCGCCTTGTGGAAGGGTATCAGAGCAACCATTGACCTACGGATACCTAACCTTGTAATTGAAGGTGACAACCTCACTGTCATAAATAGCCTCAAAGGCCTTGGGAAACCTACGGGTGACTTGGAAATGATTGTCTTGGACAGTCTAGTCTCCCTAAGTTTCTTTCAATTTACTGAGATTCGTCATGCTTACAGGGAAGCAAATCGGGTTGCTGATCATCTCTCGCACTTGGACTTTGCTTTCACCAGTAATCTAGCACCGGACGACTCTGTGCTTCTCAATCTCATCCGCAAGGATGCTCTTGGCATGTAGGGTTTCCCTTCTGCCAAATTCTTTTCGGTTAAAAAAAAACATCTATAATGATTCAGGACTTCAAAACCTCATTCGTAAGGATTCTATTGGATAGAGATGTCCAATCCGAATTCTTTCCTTATAAAAAATAAGAATAATAATAAAACTGGTGTATACGTCATTGGTTTATAAGTGTGTTTAGATTCCAATTGTATTATCTTTATAATGCAAATAGACAAAGTAGTATTTAGTTAACACATGTTAAAATGTTTAAATTAAGAGTGTGTTTGGATTTCACAATGTATTAATTGTAATTTAATTATTTTATCTCGATTTATGTGATTATTTGATTAAATTGCTATTTTACCTCGATTTTTATGAGATTTTTAGTTGTATAACTAAATGTTTACCTAGATCTAGTTAAAATAATTATATCCTTCGTTAATTCAAACTTGTCATTTTAGAAATCCTCGAAAACAAATAAAAATACACTTATACCCCTAATTGTTACTCTACTCTTTTACTTTATAAAAAACTACAACTAACAACTATATAATCATTACAAGTACAATTTCGTAAAGTGAATGTCAAAATGACTAAAATGACAAGTTTTTCTTACCAAAATTTATTTTCTAAAACGACGTATTTTAATTAATAGAGAAAGTATATTATAATTAAGATGCAATGTGATCCCAATATACACTCCAATAATTTGGAGGGTTTGAAAACGGTTTAAAATAGTATTGAAACCAGTCATTGTGCTTTTAAAAAAGTGGTAACTAAGTCTTTGGTAGGCCACATTCCACCTAAGTTTATTACCGTGTTATTGGAAGATTGCAATATATTTTACATATGCTAATTCGTCACTTTAAATAGTTAAGTATATATATGTCTTGTACGAACTCAATTAAGTACTTCATAACAAATAAGGTGACTCAACTTACACATATTATCATGAAATACTAGACAATTATGTCACAACTCTTACTGACGAATCACATATCCTTACTTTATGTATATATTTATTTATATATAAAAAATATGCATCGGAGATAGACCTGTCAAAACACAACCCGACCTGGTTGACACGACCCGAACGCCCGGAAATTTTCCGACCTGAACCCGAACGTCCGAAAATTTTTTGGGTAATTTGGGTTTCGACCCGGTGACCCGATTGACCCGGTAATTTTGACCCGATTTACCCGGTTGATTTATAATTATATATGATTAAATTTTTTTATGGAGATTCCAATTTTTAACATTTTATAATTACAATCAGTTGATCTATCATTTTCAAATCAACTTTTATATTTATTTTTATGTGTAATACTCTGTCCGATCAATATTATTTGATTTTTTTTCAACACATTTTTTAAGAAGATAAAAATTCTATAAAATATTAAAACAATTCTATGTTTATTACTAATTGCATGAAATTATTTTTAAAAAAAATATTTAAAATATTTAAAATTTTGATATTTATATATTATTATATTTTATTAAAAATTATGAGAAATAATAAAAATCAAATATTTTAGATCAAATATAGTATATAATTACAAGCACTAGAGCTTATTAACAACGTCTTTAATTTTAGAATTTTAAAATTATCGCAGAATTATCAAATCATGATTTTTTTAATTTAAAAAAGAATAAATTGACAAACCCGAAATCGATTCGAAATGACACGAAACCCGGTCAGACTCGGGTTCATATCAATTCGAATATACCCGAAACTCGTATTATCCGAAGTGACCCGACCCGATTGTCCCGTTTAACAGGTCTAATCGGAGGTGAAGTGAGAGTAAAACCACTCTCATTCGAAATCGAAACAGAAAATTCGGATCCGATTCCTTTTTTTATTTAAAAAAGAAAAGAAAAAGAAAAGGTGTATACATCTGGCCAGCTAGTTGCACTCGTGGCATTTATTTATCATGCATTCAACCTTTTGGAATCTTTCAAGTTTTTTCATTTTTTATTTTTTATTTATCAACTATGAAGATTTAAATCAGTGATGACTTAATCACTTAACAACCATATATCCTTCATCACTATGGTTGGTTGGTAGGTTGTATGTACACAGTGGCAGAGTTGAGAATTAATTTTAGTGAAATCATTTTCTTTATATATATGAAAAAAAGAATTCTAAATATATATAAGATAATTTTTAATTTTTAAATTTAAATAATCAAATGTGTTTAAATTAATGATTACAGGATTTCATAAAAAAAAATGATTACAGGATTTAAATACTCACTTTTTTTACTAACCTAAGCAAATTTTATTATATAATATTATTTTTAGACCGTTTTAGTTATAAAGATAGTTAAAATTAGAAAAAGAACACATTTTTCTTCATAGTTGGAGCTAGGCTCGAACTCGAACCACCTATCCTGAATTCGCTTCACCTTTTGTGTACATTTGAATTATTAATTAGTATTTATAATATGTTAAGTTCCTTTTAATCAATCAAATTTAAAAGATTTGTTTATATTTTTTTATA
This sequence comes from Persicaria maculosa, assembly GCA_963922045.1. Taxonomy (NCBI): domain Eukaryota; kingdom Viridiplantae; phylum Streptophyta; class Magnoliopsida; order Caryophyllales; family Polygonaceae; genus Persicaria; species Persicaria maculosa. Next base: position 9,356,274 of record OY998256.1, on the reverse strand, counting down.
TATAAAAATGATTAATGCTATGAGATTTTTTTGTTTCATTTTTGAAAATAATTTTCAAATTAAGGCTGTTTAATTACTCTAGAGTATGTTAGCCATTGAAGCCTAACATGGTCAAGTCATGGACCCAATGAGTTTTTCCTTGATCATGACAATGGCTTGGGTGTATTGAGCCACAAGTGAACCTGTCATAAGTGTCAGTTAGACCTGGGTAAACGCGGGCGCGGGCCGGGCTTGGGACGGGCTTTGGCCGAAAATTTGTCCCGTTGATGCGGACGCGGGTCGGGCTAAGCCCGCTTAACGGGTTGAAAACCTTGTCCGATCCCGTCCGCTATTGCGCTTGCGGGCAGCCAGCGGGTACCCGTTTAATTTCCTGTTGTAAGTGATTCAATTTCTTTATGTATGTTTTACTAATAATAATAATAATAATAATAATAATAATAATAATAATAATAATAATAATAATAATAATAATGGAGAAAACAAAATATTTCATTTATGCTTGATTTTGTGGAAATGTTCTTATTATGGTACGTGTTTTTGTGATGCACAAATTAGCTAGATTTGATGGAAACTGATGTGGAAATACACAGGCTAGCTAGGGTATGTTTGGTGTAGTTTTTGAATTAGTTTGTACTTATGAAAAGCAGTTGATGTAGGCGGAAGGTTTTGTAGCCTCTTGAAGGGTAAAGTAAACATAGCGGGTACCCGTTGATGTAGGCATTAAGGGTAAAGTAAACTTCACCAAACTTCATCTCCCTTCACCAAATTGAGCTCTACCCTTGAATCTCCCTTCACCAAACTTCATCTCTCAAACAAATCTCAAGATAACCCTAAATTTCCAAAAACAAAAGCTCCTCACAAATTTCTTCAAAAAATTGTCTGTAACCCCCAAATCTTCAATCTCCAAACCGTTTTTGCCACATGCATCCGGTCTGATGGGTGTGATTATCTGAGTGCGGCCCTGAGGAGGCGTGTTGACACCAATTTCGACAGTCCCCCCACCAAATCGACCATCAATGCAAACCCTAGGGGACGACTTCCATTTTCGGTGTTGATGGATGGACGAATCCTCATCAGGTACACAAAACCGCAACAATCCCATCAGATCCTCCCTACTCCGGCGCATCTGGCGTCCCCTCGACGTGTCCTTCGCTCGGAGTTGGGTCGCTGCAGCTGTCCGCCAGGGTTGCTGCCGCCACCTTCAGGGAGCCATGCCATTAAACTTGATACACAACCTGCATATCATTCCCCTCTCAACCCTCTCCAAAGTTGGAAGAAAAACAAATGCAAACCCAACTCTTTATACAAAAAATCTCAGCACAAAACCTTTTATTTTTTCAAAACTTTTGGTTTCAAATTCTCCTATTTTCAGGCTCAAATCTGCGAGAGCAACTCGATTACACGGATTACCAATCCAAATCCAGCCCTAACGACGAGGATTGAGATCAAGAAGGGTGACAAAGCAGCTGTAAATACCATCTCTATGACAGATAAGTTTAACCACATTCCTCTCTTATCTTTAAATGCTGATGCCTTCAGCAATTGTTTCAAACTGATACCTTTGTATGATTTGCTTTTCCCTCTTGACTGTCATTACTATCCGGGGCGCCCTACCTTTTATTTGGCTTGTGTGGGTTGCCTTGTTAGTTGTTGGCACTCAAAACCTGTTATCAATCACTTGCATGGTGCTTTATTGTTAATCGACGACCTCTTTAAGTATTAGAATCTCATTGTGGTCTTTGATGATTCTAGTCTTAGTTATATCTGTCAGAATATTGACATCATTAATATTCACTTGCCTCTGTACTCTATAGTTGCTAGGATCAACTTTGGTCATGCACAAAATAGAGTGCATGTCCTAACCTTAAATAATTCCCAGCCTTTCTATTTACATAACAATGTTGTCGTGTTTTGCACTGCCTTTACGAAACAATGTTGTAAGATGTTGAACAACTCTGATTCTTGGATTGATGGTTTTCCATATCCTTCTTTTGGGGGCCTTCAATCCCAAGATCACTATGCAGCTAAGGCTTCTTATGCTTTTAACTGTTTATGCTATTTTTCTCTCTACCATGGTCATCATGTGTCTCATTATATTCTAATTCACAATCTGTGGGAGGCAAGAAAGCCATTTAAATGTAGGTACTGGATGAAGACATGGACCAAATCTCAAACAAGGATATCAGGTATGCTTCTATTCCTTTTGCTAAACTTCAAGCATTGTCACACAAGTCTCGTTAGGGACTTTGTGGAGACATGCTACACAAACCTTACTCCCAAACCTTTACAAACAAAACTTTCAACAAATTTTCTTGCAACAAGTGCAAGACACAGATCTCAACTTCAATGCAGAATTCAAAACCAATGGTGGACTCAATCTGCTCACAGAACTTGGTACCAGCATATACACACCATCAGGTAGCACGAGACAAAAGTAGGGTTCTATCTTAGTCTTTCTGATTGCTTGTGTCAAAACAACAGCTATCAATGTATAAGAAGTAAAGAAGGAGTTCCTGAATCTTGCACCAGTTTACATTGTAACATGCTAAAAGCTTTTATTCAATGGAATTCTTATGATTAAAGTTGCATATTGGAATGTTAGAGGTTCCAAAAGGCCTCTCTTTTGGCAAGAAATCAACCATTTAAGGTCTACAAACCACCTTGATGCTCTTATGCTCACTGAAACTAAAGCCACTGAAGCCCCGTCTGATCAATTGATCAAAGCCTCGGGGTTTCACAAAGCCTTGAGTATCAATGCTAAGGGTCACAAGGGCGACATATTCTTCCTCTACAAAACAAAATTTTATGATTCAAGTGCAATCCTAGAACAATCTGATAGATTTCTCATGTTCAAAACTAAGGTAGACAACCATGAAGTGGCCTTGCTCTTCATCTATGCACCATCTGTTGAATCTGAAAAAAACCAATTCTGGGAAGAAGTATTCTCGATTACTCACAAGCACTCTCTCCCAATCCTTATCATTGGAGACTTAAATGATATAGAAAACGATACAGAAAAATAGGAGGCGCTACCCCAGCTATATCTAGATTTAGACGATTACAAATTGTAAAGTACGAACTGGATCTCCAAACTGTCCCGTACATGGGTTCTCCATTTACATGGAGGAAAAACAAATCAAACTTTAACAATACATATGAACGCTTAGATAGAATTCTGGCAAGCCAAAATATCTTCAACTGGTTTCCAAAGATTCATACAAAACACCACTCCTTCTCCAACTCTGACCACTGTTCGATCTCCCTAGAAATTGGATCTAAAAATCTCGTTAAAGGCACGCCTTTCAGATTCGAAATGGCATGGACGACAAATCCTATATAAGAAACTATGATCCGACAAGTTTGGCACAATAATTTTAATGGATCCCAAGCCTTCAAATTAATACAGAAACAGAAACTGCTCAAATAGAATACCAAAAACAGGTGCAAATCCCAAACCAGTAATATTGCTAGGCAACTATCCCAAGTTGATAACCAAATCTTTAATTTGCAAAATAGGTTACCTTGGGGAAACATCAGTAAACAAGAGGAAGAAAAGCTAGCAAGACTAGAACTCAAAAGATTCAGACTCTTAGAATGCAACCACAAATTTTGGAAACAAAGGGCCAAAACCAATCATCTACAATTCGCAGACAGGAATACAAAATTCTTTCAAATAACAGCTAGAATCAGAAACTCAAAAAGACCTATTAAATCCTTCACATCCAAACAAGGCAATATCTTGTACGACAATGATATCATCTCTGACCACATCACAAAAGAGCTGTCAGAAAGGTTTATAGGTACTCATCAAAATCAAGTTAACCCAGGGGATGTTTGGAACATTCAACCACAAATAACCCTAGAGGAAAACTGAAACCTAATCTCTCAACCGTCTACAGCTGAAATCAAAAATACTATTTTTGAAATGGCAGAAGATAAATCTCCCGGCCCCGATGGTTTTCCCCCAGAATTCTATAAGAAATACTGGCATATAGTAGGCCCCTCTTGTTGTAAAGCAATAAAAGCCTTTTTCTACTCAAGACAACTGTTGTCAGAAATAAATAAAACCTTTATTGCTCTAATCCCCAAAACTGATAACCCTACCACAATCAACCACTATAGGCCGATCAGCTTATGTAACACCATTTACAAAGTACTCACAAAAATCCTGGCCAACAGATTGAAACCTATTCTCCCCAAACTCATCAATCCATTTCAAGGAGCCTTCGTAGAAGGAAGATCTATTCAAGATAATACCATAATAGCTCATGAAATCTTCCATAGCTTTCATAAGAAAAAGGGTAGAACTGGTTGGATGGCACTAAAACTAGATATGGAAAAGGCATATGATAAAATAAACTGGAATTATATCAAAGCGGTTCTTCAGAACTTTGGTTTCCATCCGCTATGGATCAACTGGGTTATGACGTGTCTCACAACATCCTCATTCTCAGTTCTAGTCAACAACTGTCCAGGTAAACAATTCAAGCCCAACAGAGGAATTCGACAAGGAGACCCACTTGCACCATACGTATTTGTATTAATTATGGAAGGTCTAGCAAGAGAAATGCACAAGGAAGCCCTGCAAGAGGATGCGCTAATTGGAATCAAGCTCACTAAAAACGGTAACCCTATACCATTCCTTACCTTTGCAGATGACACAATTATTTTTGCTAAAGCTGCTCATACTAGTCTAAATACCATTCAAAATATGATATACAACTTCTCAAACCTCTCAGGTCTCACCATAAACTATAGTAAAAGCTCTATTCAATACTATACGAACGTGAATCAAAATTTAGCTAGAGACCTAGCTCAGAGCATGAGAATTCCTATCTCAAGTACTCTTGAAAAGTATCTAGGTATTCCAATGATCAATGGCCGAATTCGTAACTCGGTCTTTGAGGAAGCTATTCAAAACCTGAAAAAACAATTGTCAAAGTGGAAAGCCTCTAATCTGTCTCAAGCAGGCAGAGCCATCTTAATCCAAGCCAACCTAAGCTCCAAAACTAACTATATGATGCAAAATTTTATGCTTCCTAAAGGCATTCTAAACCAAATTGACCAAATAAACAAAAATTTCTTTTGGAATAAACTTCAATCAGAAAGATATACCCCTCTGATTAGCTGGGACAACATCTGCAAGAGTAAAACCCAAGGTGGATTGGGTATTAGAAAAGCTGAAGATCTAAATATAAACCTTCAGTTTAAACTCCTTTGGAAACTTTATACAAACGAAAATAACATTTGGGTTAGAGTCATCAAAGAAAAATATTTACAAGATAGCAGCATTAGAGACAAAATAAATCAAGCCACCTCTTGGCAATTTGGCAGACTCCTATCCCTTAGAGATTTATTTGAGAAAGGCCTACTTTAGATTATAGGAGATGGTAACCAAATAAATATCTGGAAAGATCCTTGGGTTCCTGATAAATGCCTCAAAACCTTCATGAGTAACAATGACCCAAACATGAAAGTCAGTCACCTCCTGACCCCTCAAAAGCTTTGGAATAAGCCCCTTATCCAGAGTCTCTTTCCCCAAGATATAACCAATCGTATCTTATCCCTCAATATCCCCTCATGGCAAGCTCATGATAAGCTAATCTGGAGGCCTAATCCCACAGGTAACTTCTCAACTAAATCGGCAAAAAAGATTACCAACATTCATAACCACAACATTAAAAACCATAACTGGATCTGGAATCTTAATCTTCCTCCTCGGCTTAAAAACCTAGTTAGGAAAATTAAAATAGACGCTCTCCCTACGACTAGCAGGCTTAATAGGTACATCAATAAAGTCCCTCACACATGTTCCCTGTGTAGTCAAGAAAACGAGGATGCCACTCATCTCTTTACAAAGTGCTCCTTTCACAACCTCTCCTTACAAGGACCCATGTGTGACAATATTACCCAAATCAAGCAAGGAAACCAATTTTTTGAAGAACTAGTCGTTATTTGGGAAAGAATTTGGGAAACTAGAAACAAGCAAATCTTTAAACAAACCAGCCTGGACACGTTCTGTAACCTAATTAACTGTATTATTAAAGATATACAGGAGTGGAGAACGACAAATCCTACAAATACAAAAAAAGATGCTAACAATAGGAAGAAAAGGTCTATAACTAGTTGGACTAGACCAGTAGGAGCCATCTACAAGATTAACGTAGATGGTTCTGTCAAACCCACGGGCGCTTGTCAGGTGGGTGGAATCATTCGTGATTCACAGGGCCATGTAACTGACATTTTCTACCAGAAAATTGTTCAAGGTACAGTTATTCAAACGGAGGCAGCAGCAGTACTAGAAGGGATGAAAGTAGCCACAACACTAGGAATAAGACACATAATCGTAGAAGGCGACAACCAAGAGCTGATGAGGATTCTCGCAAAAGAACGAGATAGCAGATGGGAGATTTTACGTCAAATTGAACAGATCAAGATCATGGAGATAAACTTTGAAAAGGTTGAGTACAGACACATCTATAGAGAGACGAACAAAGTTGCAGATTATATAGCTACTAGGGGTATCATTAGTGATAGATCTACAATCCCTTTGAATAGTGAACTTTGTACCATCATCCGTAAGGATGATCCCGGAGCACGTTTACATTATTTGTAATAGCTCCGACTGTTTGCCCACTGTAAAAAAAAAAAAAAAAAAAAAAAGCTGGGGTATATCATATCACAAAATCAAATTAATCATTTATTTTGAGGTTGGTGGAGTTCAATACGGAGTACTCCGTATAACATTTACATGCAGTATATATTTTTTTGCAACATTTTTTTATTTGCAATATACGGAGTACGAACTACACAAAGTTACAAATCTAACTATAATTATAAATGCTTAATACATTTTATTATAATATATTTAAAATTACAATAAATTTTAAATAATATATATTATAATTTTTAAAATTACAATAAATTTTAAATAATATATATTATAATTTTTGATACTCCGTAATAATTATATTAAATTTATAAAAATAATTTTAAATTTTATATAATAATGGGTAGCACACTGATTTGTTGTCGTTGTTGTATATAATAGAATTTTTTTGGAAATAGACAAATTTCAAAAAAAAAAAAATAGGGAAGTAGCCAAATTTCGAAAATTATTAGGGAATTAGCCAAAACAGGGCAAAGTCGCTGTTTCAAATTATTAGGGATTTTAAAAAAAATAATAAAAGAGGTAAGTCGCTGTTTGTAACCGCGACTTACCCATTTTTATTTTAATAAAATGGCTTTTTACCTCTGAAAAGGTTAAAATTAAAAAAAAAAATTATAGGTGAGAGTCGCCGTTTGAAACAGCGATTCTCCCAATTTTGTTTTTTTATTTTTTAAATTAGGGTTGCAGGCTCCTTCTTCGTTCAATTTTCCTCGGATGATGGCACCGTCTTGACGATGGCCCAAGATCCTCCCGCCTTCCTCTTTCTTCCTCCACTCTCACTTCAACCCAACACCCTCGGCAAATTGATTGTCGTCAAGAAGCGGGATGGAGGCGACAAGGAAGAGTCCCAATTCAACGAGGGCGCAGTCGGTGATGGGGATGACCACCAATTGGAGAGATGAAGAAGCAGCGGGATGGAGGCGACGAGGGCGACGAGTGGTGGTGGACGAAGAAGAAGAGTCCCCTGGCGGCCTTGATGGCAAGGAAGAGTCCCAATTCGGAGAACGATTTGCTCCTGATGGCGGGATCCGAATTCGGTTTCCTCACCTCCTAATTAGGGTCCCTCAACTGCAAATCTCCGAATTCAGCGATTCCGAGAACCATTTGCTCCTCCAGGGTTGTAGATCCGACCGGGAGGTATCCTGCGGCGGCGGAGGATGCCGCCGGGAGGTATGGGGCCGGAGAGGCGACTGTGGGAGAAGAGCAAGCCGTCATGGATGGAGACGAAGGTGTTGGGGATTGCACCGGTGAGCCGGTTGTGGTCGAGGCGGAGGAAGGCTGGGGCTGGGGGCGAGGGCGAGCCGAAGGTGCCGGAGGAAGTCCTCCCTCCTATTTCATCTTCAACGTTTCTCTTCAACTCCATCCTCTTTTAATCTGAAAAAAAAATTAAAAAGGGAGAGTCGATGTTTGTAACAACGACTCCCAATATTTATTTATTTTTAAAAAAAAATTCAGATAAAATTAAATTTTTTAACCTAAAATTAAAAAAAATACAAAATAGAGGTAAGTCGCTATTACAAACAACGACTTACCTATTTTATTATTTTTTTAAAAATCCTTAGGCAAAGTCGCTGTTTGGCTAATTCCTTAATAATTTTCGAAATTTGGCTACTTCCCTAATTTTTTTTTTTAAATTTGGCTATTTCCAAAAAAAATCTATATAATAATGGGCCTTTAATTGACCCAATCTACAAATTATTTGATGCAATAGTGGGGTGACTCCGAACTCCGAAGCACAAGGCCGATGGTCGTAGGGGTTGGAGGAACAATGATGAACTGGTAGGAAAAATCAATCCGCATATCAAAACTTAAAAATTAGCAATATACTGTATACTGTATAATTTATGCCCAACTAGAGTCGATTTTCTGTTTCCGGTGAGGGCAATGGTTTATTAAAAAAAAAAGACAATAAAGTGGGTCGGTATTATTTTAGTTAAGGATTAATAGTTGGGATTATTTTTATATTAATTTTCTTTTGATGTTTTTGATAGTTTATGTATATTGTAATGTATCAATTTTTATAACATGTATAACGTACGGACTCAAAACTGATGGAGATCCACGTTTTGCCATCATCGAGCGGAGGTAAAAGGGTAGTTGAAGTTGATAAATTATTTATGTCAAATATACGTTAATAAGTTAGTATGGTGTTTACGAAACCTAACTGTTAGGGTAGTTAATGGAAATTTGTGAATAAAAAACCATAAAATTTGGAAAGTTTGGATAAGTAGCTGATGAAAAGTCATGATTTCAAAAACTAATTAATTAAAAAAAAATCTTATATTTATGTCATTTAAAATTATATAATATCAAAACCAAAAATTTTGAAAAGCCGTTTGTTCAACCAAACAAAGCCTAAGTGCTGAATCCTCACTTTTACACCCCTTGTATAATAAAATACTCACTCAGCTAATTAAAATATATCATTTTAAAATTTTACACATTTTGTTATTAAAAAAAAAATACAAATATACTTATAATTATATTTTAAAAAGTGAACAAAAAAGCATAAAATAATGTTTTTTCCTTAACAACAATTTCCCCTACTAAAACGATGTGTTTAGTTTTTTTTTTGATCCTTTCCTGTTCAAATGAGCTTAGCCCACTCTACATCTAAATCGGGTTACTGTAGGTCTATTTAAGGGGTTGACCCTCCCACTCACAAACGTCTCCATGTTTTCACGGGGATTCAAACTTCGAACCTTGAGGCATGGGACTACATCAACTTGTGATTGATAAACGATGTGTTTATTAAATGAGACAATATTACAAATCTAGAAACTGAAAAAGCTAATCGCAAGCAAAGGTGCATGATAGGATAGCTCTGGATTTGGGGCGGTGAGAGCGTTGACCAATACATATAGTATGATTTGACTTTGAATAAGATTGACACCCCGTCACCCCCACCGTCATTTTTACACTTCCAATAATTAAAAAAATAGGAGGACTTATTTCCACTTAAGAGATGGAGGAGGGTTGGTGGTGGTGACGGTGGCGGTGGCGGAGGGAAGTGGATGGGTCAGCTTAAGCCCCGCGTCCCGAACACCTGCCGCCAAGCACACGTACGTGGCAGTCCCCAACAATCTCCGTCATGTTTTATTTTTATACCCCACACGCTTCTTGCTTTTTCTTAGTTTAATTACAATGTACCTACCACTCCCCCACTCTAAATATCCTATTACACTAGGTTGGAATGGTGGTTGTCCCACATCGGTTGTTTAGAGAATGCTTGAACAACATATAAGGTTGGTGGACTACTCCTCTCATTGCCAATTGGTTTTGAGATGGAACCTCGTTCGGGTTTATGTGTTGTTCGAGTCTCCCGTATGTGGGCCCGCACTCACGACCTCCCTCCAGCGTCTTGACCCGCACCAGGACCAACCGAGTTTAACACAGTATTTAGTTTAGAGCCCCTACGCTAGCATCTCGTAAAACTTTGAATCTTACCCGTAGTAGAAAAAGTGTTCTTTTGTGGAAGGGTTGAACTCTCCTTTTGAAGGCCAATTCATTAGACCTGACGGGGTCGTTATGAGTTTTTCATTTCACATCGAATATATCGAGTAATTAAATAATAATCTTAAGGACGTGCAAAAGTGCAAGCCCGTCCCCTAAAATCGAAGCCGACGTGCTTCGTCGTTCCCAGTTCCATCCAAATCCAGAAGAGAGAAAGAGAGAGCGGCCGAGAGAGCGATTGCCGGAGAGAGAGAGCGATTGCCGGAGAGAGAGAGAGAGGTTGACGGAGAGAGAGAAAAAGATCGAGACAGAGAGAGAGAAACACAGAGAGATGGAGCCGGAGAGAGAGGTGGTGGTGGAGCTGGCGGTGTTGATGGATGAGACGGCGGAGGTGGTTGAGCCGGTGGCTGAGAAGGGTGGTGGTGGGGGTGGAGCATTGGGGGAGGCGGTGGCGGTGGAGCCGGTGGCCGGGGGTGGTGGTGGGGCGGCGCCCATGGAGGTTGAGGAGGGTGGTGGTGGTGACGGTGGTGGTGGTGGAGCAACAGAGGCGGCAGCGTCCGGTGGTGGTGGTGGTGATGGCGGTGGAAGCGGCGGACTATGGAGGTTTCGCCGGTCCCGACCCCACCGGTATGTTCTTTGATTTATTTATTTTGTTTGATTTATTTTTATAGTTTTATAATATAGTTTAGATTTTAATATAGTATTATAATATAATTTGATAGATTATAATTAGTTTTAGTATATAGTTTGATAGATACTATATAATTTGATAGATTATATAGTTTTAGTATATAGTTTGATAGATACTATATAGTTTGTATATTTTGATAGTTTTCATGGAAAAACAATAAAAACATTAAAATATATTAAACTACATAGAAATAAATTCTAATTTAAAGACAATAAAAACATTAAAATATATTAAAATACATAGAAATAAATTAAAATTGAAAGAAAATAAAAACATTAAAATATATTAAAATATAATAAAATACATAGAAATAAATTTAAATTGAAAGAAAATAAAAATATTAAAATATATTAAAAGACATTCACAGATATTAAAATACATTAAAAGATATTAAAAAACATTATAACATATTAAAATACATAAAAATAGTTAACTGGATAAAATAAAAAACCTTAAAAGTAACAGGTTCTCAACATTTCACAATAACAGTCAGGGAGGCTTGTGAGGGGGGATGGTACCCTCCGGCCTGTTACGTTCGCCGACCGGGCAGCGGTCAGCCAGATACCAGAGGAGACGGTATCCAACATTCCGACAGCCACAGTCGATGATCTGCTTGCGTCTGCAGAGGGCTACCAGCAGTCGATAGGGACCCTCCCGGCCGACGAGCACGACAGCTTTTGGAAGGGTCTGCCAGCTTGGGATCCTTCTGGCGATGCGATGATGGGGTTGCAGCCTTCTTTAGAGACCGCTGATATTTTGAGTAGCTGCATTACTGACGTAGTCGTTGGGCGACGGGCCGACATGGGTAGACCGCCTACTCGTGTTCCACCCACCATCCCGGAGGCATCTACTTCAGCCGTTCCGGAGACTTCTACTTCAGCCGTGTCGGAGGCTTCTATTTCAGCCGTTCCAGAGGCTTCTACTTCAGCCGTTCTAGAGGCTTCTACATCCGGCACCCACAAGGCCGAGCCTTCGACCTCCCCCACACCAGTGGCGATCTCCTTGGCCTTTGCAGATGATGTGATCCCTGACGTCGTTGAGGAGGCTCACAACGGTCAGGAGGGGTAGGCTCAGGGCCAAGGGGGCCCACGGGTTGAGCCTGATCTGTATGCCGGTTGTTATACGGGAGAGTACCCATTCCATCAGTTCGTCGACTACCAGAGATGGGCGGGAGTTGTGCATGGTGATAGGAGACGGTGGATAGAGCTACCTATTATGGGTTTAGTATTTGCGACGGTATATCAGATTCCTCTCGTCGTCCTAGCTTGGCATCATCCGTTCACATGTCTCCCCATGACCTCGCCGACACCTGCTAACAACCCTCAATCAGCAACCCTTGGTGTAGCCTGCATCCGAAACCAAGACCATTTTGCCGCGGTACGACTTCAAAAGTCTTTTTTTATTACCTATTCTTGCTTTTCATATATATGTCAATACTCTAACTCTAATTTTCCGTTCTCATAGATCTGGTTGCGTCCTAACACTCCTATTCCGCCGCCTCCGACAGAATGGGTCGCACATCATCATCCGAGCGTCGAAGGATGAGATGCTCCGTTTCAAGCTCAGTTTGAGAGATTTCGAGCCTTGCGTGTCGAGTCCGGCCGCCCTTCACTATTTTCCTCGATTTTATTCCACCAGTTTATTAAAATTATGAATGTAAACCTTTTTTTCCGTTCCTTGTAACGTTATTCACATATTATCCGAATGAAAACCTTAACAATTATTGTTTTCTATTTAATTTGACCCTAAATCCTTCAACTCCACTAGGTAAAAACTTCAATTTTTTCAATTAACATTACAAAACCCTCGGAAAACCTAAACCCTAAACCCTAAACCCTAAACCCTAAACCCTAAACGCAAAACCCTAACTAGGGTTTGCACGTCCTTAACAACGTGCAAGTATTGCACGTCCTTAAGGATGTGCAAGAACGTTGTTAAGAACGTGCAAGTGTTTGCTAGTGGACGTGCACAGTCCCAGACTTGCACGTCCTTAAGGACGTGCAAATCCTTAATCCGGATTTGCGGTGTATATATCAACACCCTAACAGAAATGAAGAAGTTTCATTCACAAGATATTATTTTGGTGTTATATATATATATATATATATATATATATATATAGAGAGAGAGAGAGAGAGAGAGAGAGAGAGAGAGAGAGAGAGAGAGAGAGAGAGAGAGAGAGAGAGAGAGAGAGAGAGAGAGAGAGAGAGAGAGAGAGAGAGAGAGAGAGAGAGAAGCTCAGCTTGGATCTTAGATCTAGCCAACAAATCTGATGGACCTGTGATCAGTTTTCCATACCTGAGCAAGGTAATAGTCCGAAGGAGGAAGAAGCTAGGCAGCGGCGGAGCCATGATTTATATCCGGGGGTGTTAAAAAAAATTTTGTGAAATTTTTTTTTTGTGTGTATACTTATCAAGAAGATTTTTTCTAAGAAAATATTGAAAAAACACTAAAATTGTGATTTTTTTAATTTAAATATAAATATGACATTTTTTTAATGAAATAGTTGATAGAAAAAACAAAAAAATAATATAGAAAGAAATCAAGAAGAATATTTAATGATATAGTAAAACATAAAGATGACTTTTTTAATGAAAAAACACTAAAATTGTGATTTTTTTAAATTTAAATATAAATATGACATTTTTTTAATGAAATAGTTGATAGAAACAAAAAAATATAGAGAGAAATCAAGAAGAATTAATACTGTAATATATTAAAACATAAATATAACATTTTTTTTAATAAAATAGTTGATAGAAACAACAAAATATAGATAGAAATCAAGAAGAATTAATGAAATAGTAAAAGAAACAAAAAGCGAAGCATTTGATATTTGAACCTAAGACCTTTTTTATTCTCCTACCTTCCCTCCGCCTCTGAAGCTAGGTAAAGGTGGAGCAGAATCAGTTGGAGGTAGGGCTGTTATTCGAGTCGAACGAGCCGAGTATGGCTTGTTCATATTCAGTTCATTTAGAATATCAACGAGCTCAAGCCGAGCCTAAATTTTGACTCGAGCTTAAACATGTGCTCATACTCGACTCGTTTAGGAAATGAACGAGCTCGAGCCGAGCTTTTTTCGAGATTTAGACAGTTCTACTTGCTTATTATACAAAAAATAAGAAAATTTTAGAAATTTCATAAAATTCGAACTATTCGAGTTTAATTCGAACGAGTCGAGCTTTGGACCGAGCTTAATTAAAAATGTGTTCAAACTCAACTCGTTTAGAAAATGAACGAGCTCGGGTCGAGTTTTTATCACGCGAGTACGAATTCGAACTCCCCTAGTTGGAGGATAAAACCTCACTTATAAAGGTGTGTGTATTCACTTATTGAATATGTACAAGGGATAGGCTATTTATAGCCAAACTAATACAATGGGGCTTATCAGCAATTTACACATGACTAATTAAGCTATTTAACATAATCCTCATATACTCTACAATGCATTTCACTTAGAATGAGATGAGCTGATATGAAACTCTTATTTATTAATTCGAATTATATGGGTGAATTTTTTATTAAAGATTTTGGATAAGAGGTCCCTTTGCACTTTATTCTTTATCATACAAAATATGAAAAGGGGATGTGCATTTAATGCACATTACATCATCCTCCCTCCTTCCATCACACAAACCGACTTCTTCATGGCTTCCAACCTGTCCCACATCGACACGTCATCATCTCATTCACAAGCCAACCCGGATGCAAAAGTGGTGTATTATTTATTTATTTTTTTGACCTGGAACCGGGGGAACTTGTGTTAGGCTTGGTAGTGTGGAAACAGAAGTATAAATGTAAAGGGGAAGGACATTGTGGAATTCATTCATATCATAATACACACATACAGAGTAGTTACTCATGTCTCTCTCTCTCTCTCAGCTAACTAACTCAGCTAGGGATCTAACAGTTTGGTATCAGAGCTTGTTCGTTCATCAATGGTGGACGGGACTCGCTTCAAAGCTTCGGAGAAAGTGGAGGTACAACTTCAGCACCTGCAGCAGTTCACGGCGTCGACTCATGGCCAGCTATAAGAGGCCATGCGTCGCCAAGAAGATCAACAGAAGTCAATCGAGGAATTGAAGGCAGCAACAGCAGAGATTCAGTCCAGAATGGAGGCGAAGATGGATCAGTTACATGCCACCACGGAATTGAGCATGGCAAAGATGGCGGAGCAACTTCAAGCACAGACCAAGCAGAGCTTCGCAAGATTGATAGAGATTTTCAAGAATCAGCTACCACGAGGATCTCCGACGCCAAATGTCGATCAACCAGAGAAATCTCCAGGCATCAATACGGGTGAAGATCACGGGATATACAAGATTCCGCCATTGCGAAACGAGAATCACACAAGCGCTCCGTGGATAGGTAATCGAACACCGAAACTGGATTTTCCTCAATTCGATGGCAGAAAACCAAGAAGCTGGGTGAGGAAGTGTGAAAAATATTTCACTATCTTTGACCATGCAATTTTTACCCTCTATGCTATTTATGCCAAAGTTATGCAAAAGTGATATATTTGTGCAAATATTCCTATACTCTGCAATACATTTCACTGAGACTATTAATTCGAATTATATGGGTGATTTTTTTTTTTAAAGATTTTGAATAAGAGGCCACTTTGCACTTTATTCTTTATCATACAAAGTATCTAGTCAATTGAATTGAATCAAACTATCTCTTTTATATTAATATATAGGGATTGACTCCGGTGAAAACCTCAAATTGTGGTAAAAACCCGTGAGGACTACTTTATATCTCGGTTTTTTTGAAACCCGTGCTAAAAACCTCAATCACACGGTGACTTTACAACTCGGTTCAACCTAAAATCCATGCTAAAAACTCCAATTTTAAAATAACACATGACTTTATAGTTCGGTCAAACCGAAAAATCGTGCTAAAAAGCTAATGTTTCAAAATTATATAGTGACTTTATAGCTCGATTTTATTCAGAACCGGGCTAAAATTTGTGACTTTATAGGTCGGTTCTAT
Source organism: Persicaria maculosa (assembly GCA_963922045.1). NCBI lineage: Eukaryota > Viridiplantae > Streptophyta > Magnoliopsida > Caryophyllales > Polygonaceae > Persicaria > Persicaria maculosa. Next base: position 9,340,468 of record OY998256.1, on the reverse strand, counting down.
TCATAACCGGGCTATAAAGCAAGTGAACCGAGCTAAAAAGCCGGTCCTCACGGGTTTCTACCGCAATTTTGGTTTTCACCGGAGCGCGACCCTATATATATATATATATATATATATATATATATATATATATATATATATATATATATATATATATATTGTTCTATTTGGATGGTAGGTAATATGTATACGTTTAACTTGATTTGGGCATATGATCAAAAGATTGCAATCCAACTATGCACTGGATATATACATCTATTTAACTGATTTAGATGTCATTGACAAATTTTATCTATTTATTTTTGGTTCGATCCATTGGCATTGACATCGACATCGACATTGGAATGAAAACCAATTCGTGCTGCGGGGTAGTTGATACCCTAATTGCTAACCCCACATTAATTGAAAGCTTAAAGCAACGAACTAGCTACTTAGCTAGTAAGGTTAAATTATAGAGTACGTGTCCGCACCACTAACATTCATTAATCTATAAATTAAAAATTATAGTGTGGTGACAAATGAAATTGGATTAAATCATACCTACCTGGCTACCTACATTCATCGCAAATTAAACGCCCAAATGTAGATGATATTATTTCAGATAGCATGGATTTAGTGTTTATTTAATTGGACACGTTACACATTCAACCAAAAAGTAATTTTATATATATTGGCACTTCATACGTCATTTTTATCACACATAAATGCAATATTAGTGTCAAATCGGTTATGAATTTTTGCTCACTATATCAAATTAGAATTATTAAAACTCTTAAAAATGCAGGGTACGGTGAGATCTACAGTACTGGTTACCCAAAAAATGCATTAATATTAATAAATAAACTAGAATTAGCTCTAGAGAATATTAGATAAGGGCTCTATTTGGTAAAATGATAGTGGATTAGATAGATAAAGCTGATGGGGTAGATGAACTTGATGAATTATTTATGTAAAATATATGTTAATACCTTAGTATGATGTTTGATAAACTTAACTGTTAAGGTAGTTGATAGAAACTTGTAAAGAAAGCTATGGAAAAAAATTGGATGGGCAGTTGTTGAAAAAGCTCCGGTTTTAAATTTTAATTAAATTAAAGCCTTAAAAATATTTATCTATATCTATATAAACTCTTAAAACAGAAGAATTTTCGCTTATGTGTCGCATCCACCTTAATTCTCTCATTTTCAGCCAATCACTTTATTTTCTTTTTTCATTTTTTCTTTTTACAATTAATTTTCATATTTGAAATAACCATTGGGTTTAATTCAAAATATCTATATCTATATCTATATATACTCTTAATTTAGAACACTTTAGGCTTACATGTCAACTTCTCCTTAATCCTCTCTTTTCCACAAATCATGTTTTTTTGTCCCTTTTTTAATTATTTATTTTCTTTATTTATTATTTTTATTCTTTTTTCTTTATCTCTTTACACTAATCACATTTTTTTCTTTTATTCTTAACATATTTACTAGCAATTGGGCTTAATTCAAAGCATTGAATATAACTATTGGTTATGACGTCACATCGTATTTAAAGAAAGTTACAATGATATTATTATTATTATTATTACTGAGTGATTCAATCTATATTTATGTATTATACTTTGCATGAGATTTTTCAAAAATATTTTTTTCAGAGCATTATAAAATACATTTGTGGTAATGATTTTTATTTTAGCTTTTATTAATATTTCATAATATATTTTTTTATATTGCTAAAATCTATATTCTATATATCTATATAGGCTCTTAAAACAGAAGAGTTTTCGTTTATGTGTCGCATCCACCTTAATTCTCTCATTTTCAGCCAATCACTTTATTTTCTTTTTTCATTTTTTCTTTTTACAATTAATTTTCATATTTGAAATAACCATTGGGTTTAATTCAAAGTATTATATTAATATATAACATGTATCTATTTGTAAATTTTCATAAACTATCAAAATATATTGAGTCCATGTTAAATGAGCCAATTATGCCCTTCTTCTTATGCGTTTGTTCTTATAAGTTTAATTCAAAATATAAAACCAATATTCTATTGAATTGTATGATATTAATTTATTTTATTATGAAATTTTTATTTTAAAAATATCGCATCATGACGCGGGAACTCTACTAGTTTTATTTAAGACTGTATAATATCAAAATTAAAATTAAAAAAAAAGCTGATATATTACATTGAAACTAAGGTCATCAATCATCATCGATCGAGAAATAATATCGACTTTGAAGTGGGATATATAGTTGATTACATGCGGCATACATGACAATTTGTACTCTTTCCGTTCGGCAAAACATGTCATTTACTAATCATGCACCCTTTTTTAGAATGATAAAAACTATATAAAACATTTTTTTATAATTTTTTTTAACAATTTCATAATTTCTATTAATAAGTACGGAATTGTAAAAAAATTATAATTTTTTTATTTTATATAGTTTTTATCATCTAAAATTATACATAAATAATAAAACGACATATTTATTTTAACGGAGAGAGTACAACATATGACATGGCCCAAACTTTTTTCAAGTTGATAAAAAGGGTATCAAGTAGGGGCATGTTAGTAAATAATAGCTCAAGCATCACCAATCACCATCAATCCTATTAGACTCTGGCGCTTCATCACACATGACCAACAACCCAGGTAATCTCTCTGCTATTACTTCTAAGAGCAATTCTCCTTCGATAACTGTTGGCAACGGTGAGCGCTTGTCTACATTGGGTTCTGGTAATGCCCTCTTACCCTCTACACACCCTTCCTTCACCCTTCAAAACGTGTTCATCGCTCCAGATATTGTCAAAAATCTTGTGTCTCTGCGTCAGTTTACTAAACAACATAATGCTTTCGTTGAGTTTGACCCATATGGTTTCTTTGTGAAGGATCTTTAAACGAGAACAACCAAACTTCGATGCGATCGTTCGGGAGATCTCTACCCCATCACCGCCCCTCCAGCCGCCCTCGTGTCGTCATCCGCCTCGTCGTCATCTCTTTTGCATGCTCGCCTTGGGCATCCTAATGCCACCGTCTTAAACAATGTCAACCAGTTTTTTAGTTCACCGTTCAATAAGGAGTTGCACTCCCGTGTTTGTCATTCTTGTCAATTAGGGAAACATTCCCGCCTGCCTTTTGTTTCATCTCAGACGCCTACATTGGCTCCTTTTGATATTATACACAGTGACTTATGGACATCTCCTATTGTTGATCATTTGGGACATCGTTATTATTTACTTCTATTGGATGACTTTACTCATTTCTTATGGGTGTTTCCTTTAAAGTATAAGTCTCACGTGTTTGACATATTCAACAAATTTCACAACTTTGTCAAAACACAATTTCAACTCTCAATCAATTCGTTTCAATGTGACAATGGCAAAGAGTTTGACAATCATGCTTTTCACTCCTTTTTCTCCTCCAATAGAATCTCTTTTCGCTTCTCATGTCCCCATACCTCTCCTCAAAATGGTAATGCTGAACGAACCATTCACACCGTCAACAACACCATTCGGACATTGCTTATTCATGCATCGATGCCTCCATCTATGCGGTCTCACGCATTAGCAGTGGCCTGTTACCTATTCAACATCCTGCCCACCAAAACACTCCAAAACCGCTCTCCCACTCAAGCCCTCTACCGCATGCACCACCCCCTTCTATGATCACCTTCGGGTGTTTGGGTGTATGTGCTATCCGAATCAAACCGCCACCACCCACCACAAACTCCAACCACGGTCGGTCGCTTGTGCCTTCATCGGCTACCCTTCCCAACACCGTGGCTACATGTGTCTCGACCCTGTTTCAAACAAGGTGTTCATCTCCCGACATATAGTTTTTGATGAGCATGTTTTCCCTTTCTCCAGACTATCATCATCGTCCCGCTCCTACGTACGATGCCTTCGGATCTGATGACCCGGTGTCCCCACAATTTCTGCACACCCCCTCCCTGAATCTCCGGCATCGCCCCCACCCATCCCCCCACCGTCGGCACCTCCCACCGCGCCACCCCCGCGCACCATTCAGACCAGGAGCCGTAGCGGCATTGTCCGCCCCAAGGTCATCTTCGACCTAAACACCTCTAGCTCCACAAAACCGACCCTCTCCCCCATCCCGACATCCCACAAAACAGCCATTCATGATCCAAATTGGATAGCCGCTATGTATGACGAATATCCTGCTCTTATTAGTAATAACACTTTGGCATAGACCGTGATGAGACTTTCAGTCCGGTTGTGAAGCCGGCTACTATTCGCACCGTTCTTACCCTTGCAGTTACTCGCTCTTGGCCTATTCTTCAGCTGAATGTGAAGAATGCATTTATGCATGGGAACTTACATGAGACAGTCTATATATTCTAACCCCCTGGGTTTGTCGATGAGACCCATCGTGACCATGTTTGCCTGTTGAAATGGTCCCTTTACGGCCTCAAACAGGCACCTAGGGCCTAGTATCAACGGTTTACTAGCTACCTTCTCCGCATTGGTTTCGTCATCAGCAAGTCGGACACCTATTTGTTCATCTACAAAAAGGGACTAGTAGTTGCATATCTCCTCCTTTATGTCGATGATATTGTGTTGATCGCCTCGTCTGATTTCGTCTGTCAGACCATCATCGCTCAGTTGAGCTATGAGTTTGATCTGGGCCCGCTCTCTTATTTTCTGGGCGTCTCTGCAACCCAGTCGCAATCTGGCATCTTCTTGACTCAGGACAAGTATGCTCGTGAGATTGATGATCGTGCAGGCATGTCAAACTGCAAGCCTGCGCAGACTCCGGTAGACACGGACACCAAGCTCAGCGCTTCTTCAGGCCCTCCCATCGCCGACCCCACCCTATACAGGAGTCTCGCAGGGGCTCTCCAGTACCTCACATTCACTCGCCCTGACATCAGCTATGCCGTTCAACAGATATGTTTGTTCATACATGACCCGCGAGAGCCCCACTTTTATGCTCTCAAACAAATCATTCGTTACATCCATGGCACACCCAATCTTGGCATCACCATTCATCCAGCCACTAACATCAGTTTGGTGGCCTATACTGATGCTGATTGGGCCGGCTGTCCGGACACAAGGCGCTCCACGTCTGGATATTGTGTCTTCCTTAACGACACTCTCATATCCTGGTCCTCCAAGCGTCAGCAGGTATGCTCTCGTTCCAGCGCCGAGGCTGAGGACCGGGGTGTCGCTAATGTCGTGGCTCAGTGCTCGTGGCTCCGAAATCTGCTGCTTGAACTTCATTGTCCTTTGCGGACAGCCAGCTTGGTCTACACGGACAATGTCTCCGCCATCTATCTCGCGACCAATCCAGTGCAGCATCAGCGCACCAAGCACATTGAGATCGACATCCACTTTGTGCGCGATAAGGTTGCGCTTGGACATATCAAGGTTCTTCACGTCCCCTCCTCCTATCAGTATGCTGACATCTTCACTAAGGGCTTGCCACGTCAACTATTTTTAGACTTTAGAGACAGTATCACAGTTCATCCTCCTTCCGTTTCGACTGCGGGGGAGAATTATTTAAATTTCACGGATGCCACAAGCTAGTGTTTTCATTTTCTGATTGAAGTTATTAATGTTGACCGTACTGGAAAATTGATTTTTTTTTCAAGACACGTACCATTGGCGCGTTTTCTGATTTTTAATCAAACCACCAATAAAATAATATGTAGAAAATGATGTTTGTGTTATTAACCACAACTAATTACATAGATGACACTATTTTTCAAAACGTTAAAAGGTTATACGTACTATCATCTTATGCAACTGTCTCCAAAGTTGGTCAGGATCACGTGACACATTTAACCCCATTTCGATATTGAAAGGAGCGTGTTTAATTTAGGGGTGGGCCCGGGACGGAACAGGATGGGGCCGTCCTTAGTCCCGTTTCGTATAATTTTTTCGAGAGAGGATTATTTTTTTTCAATCCTGCGCGGGTTCTATCATTCAAGGAATGAGACGGGACGGTAAAAAAATATTTTAAATTCTCTAATATTTTCCAATTTCTAAAAGACATAACAATTATAAATTTATAATATTTTTATATTTTATAGTTTCATATATATATATATATATATATATATATATATATAGGGGATGGTTCAAGTGTACACATTGCTTATTGTGTATGATGAGAACACATCCTGGGCGTTGATTAATTGAAATGGGTGGCTGAGATTAATAGCCAATTTTACCTTTGTTCTTTAATTAAAAATCAGTGGGACCCACAAATTTCCTTCCTCACTTGCTGCGTTGGGGCGCGTGTACAAGCCTGTGTTTTTTTTTTTGTTTTTAAATTATTCGACGCTATCGCTGGATTATTCGATCATATTGACGGATTATGCGATGGTATCGATGTATTTTTCAAATCGGCTAGCATCCTGAAAACGCCTCTAAATTTTTATCTAAAAATTATTCAATGGTATCTCTTGATTATTCGATCGTATCACTTGATTATTCGATGGTACAACTTGATTATTCGATGGTGTTGTAGTGTTATAGCTAAAAATTATTCAATGGTATCACATGATTATTCGATAGTATCCCATGATTATTCGATAGTATCGATGTATTTTTCAATCATATGACTGGCAACATAAAAAAATGTAACGGCCCAGAATTATGATTTCCGGGTTACGTTTCAAGGGATGAAATCCCTTGTTCGGATCTTGCAATCCAGGTACGGGTCGAGGTTTCAACTCATTTTAAGATTAGTAGAAGGAGGGATTTCAACCCTAAAAACCTCGAAGGGCCATTGGGTACCCTTAACCTGTCCTAAGACTATGTCGCGAAATTCAGTTCAAATGAAAGTAAAGTGGGAACAAAGTTAAGATACAAAGTGTCACGGCAGAGCCGGGTCAAAACCAAAACGTAAGCGAATGATTACCACTTATACTAAATTAGAGAATTAGCCAGGTTCTTCAGTTCGCCAAAAGAAAACCCCGTCATATAGACATCGAGTACTCAGAATCTGCAGAAAATACCTTAAAAAAAGAACGGGGAAAGGAGTCAGATCGAGCCACTCATGCGGGACCGGCAGTCCTCGTTGAGGCCACATAGTATGTGCTATACCTAATAAAGATGCTCTAATGCAGTACGAAAGTCAAACACACTAGCATGCCCCTAGGTATAATAATGTGCAGAAATACTGTAAAGGGCCCAAGACAATGCCAAGTGGCATATCCCTCTCCTACCTCCACCCCCTTCCGATAGGGCGGAGACTGGCCAGCTCGTGAATGCATTCCATCATAATCGGGCGGCACGCATGCCTAACCCGCTCCACAATAAAGCCCGCAGGCATATCATAATATAAGGAAGTTCATGACTCGATTGACTCAGGGTACCCGATGAGGCTGGGCTACCCTATGACCCTAGCAAAGACTCTAGGACTATCACAGATAACGGCCGTTCTGTTTCAAACGCATAAAGTAAACAGATGCTCAATCAATTAGTGCAACCTAAACATGATACTACATGGCATGCTTTTATGCATATGCAACACCTAACATAAAATGCAACAACAGGCATGAATGTCCAACCTGAGTAAGCCCCCTAGGGAACTTACCTGAAGATGCAGAACAGCAGGATAACACAAGCAATGGCCCAAATGAAAGTCCAAAGCAATCCAAAAGCAATACACACCTATCATCAAGTCATTTCCGTTAGCTACCGGACCAACAATCACACACACGAATCCAAGTGTTCAACATACTCAAAACCAACCGATAGTAATAGGACGGAACAAACGGAAATAGCATCAAGGAAAGGAGGGGGTTCCTCACCGAGGGGGGGGGGGTCTTCACGCCCGGAATCGATCGATTTCGCCTCGCCGGAGTCGGAGTTTCATCGATGGTGGCCTAGGACGATAATGGGTGGTTAAAGGTGGATTTTTTTATCACATTTTGGAGCAAGAAGAAAGGGAAAGGGCTTACCAGTCTTGGGTCAGAAAGCAAGGCTCGAGAGAGAGGAATGGCTCGGCGGAGATGTTGCGCCGGCGGCTCCTGGGCTCGGGAGAACAGAGTCGCGGGTTCTCGGGTAAGCAGCGACGGGAGCTCAAGATCTGCCGCTTGGAAAGGAAGGGAATGGAGCTGCTGGCACTTGGCTTCGCTAGCTGAAGACAGGGGTGAAGGAAATGGTGCTCGACTCGGCTCTCCGGGGGCTCCGTGGGTTTGCTGGCGTCGAGGAGGTGGTGGCCGACGCTGCTGCGCTCGGGTGGAGCTCAGGGGTGCTCAGGAGGTGCTGGCGTTCGGCGGCAATCCGAGAGAAAGGGGACAGTTTTGGGGTCGAATGAATTCAGGATGGAGCTGTTTGGCGTGAAATTGGAAGTGGAAAGAAGAAATTAAGGCTGTGGGTTGTTCAGAAGCACAAGGGGAACATTGATATTTGTTTCTTTGCCAAGACAAGGTGGAATACTGTACCCCTACTAGGCTACTAGTGGGTAAATCGGAGAGGGGAGGAAGTGGTCCCAAGTTTGGTCAAAAGAATACCCGGAATATAAATCCCAAACCCGCTCTCTCGACCTTGTCCGATCCAACTAAAAAGATTTTCAATTTTCAAATTCCGAACTTAATAAAGAACTCCAAATATTATTTTAAATTTTTGCATACGGAAGCGGGATGAAGCATATTTTAAGTTTTCAACTAAAAAAATGCCGGAACTCGTTTTGAAATATTTAGAATAAAACCAATAGCTCAAGGACGGGAATCCCAAATCTCCTAAATCTTAGAAATCGGAATGATTATAAATCACTATTTTAATAATTTAATATTCTAAAATTTCCCGGTCTTTACAAAAAACACATTTCGTGAAGCGCAAAATCGGTCCATACATTTGAATAATTCGGCTTTCCCCCCGAATATCTCTTTCAATCGAGCAATTAAATCAATTGCAAACAAAAAGGATTTCAACTAATCACAAACCCTAGACTCCAAATCCACCACCATCGGAAAACCTCCCCGACTGCAGATCCACCACCAGGGAGTCGCTCATGGCTTGCCCATGGATTCAAATCGCCGCCGCCTTCGTAAATTCCTCCAACCTACTCTCCAAATCTTCGCCTTCGAAAAACCTCAGCCATCTTGCCCTTGACTTCCTCGTCGGCGCCCAGATCTTGCCCATAGCTTCCTTGCCTGCAAGAAGTTGGAATTGGAAGAAAAACCAAATTCCCCCATGCCAAATCCATAATCAACAACGAGATGAGCTCTGTCATCATGATTTTTAATTAATTTCCACCTTTAAACCAAAAAATACCGAAATTAGTTCACCAAAGTCAGAAACTTACAACCGCCTCCATCGAGAGGGCTCACCTTCACCAGCCATCACCATCGAGAGGGCTCACCTTCGATCGCCAGCCATCACCATCGCCTCCATCGGTCGTCCGCCCTCACCGGTCGCCATGGTTGTACCTAGCTACGCCGACATCATCCCGTTGTGGTCTCCGTTCGATCGCCCTATGCTCTATCCTCCAAATCGCCATGGTCGTCTGCCCATAGAATTGTTCGCGCGCCCTCCGCCTGCCGTCGTCGAGATGTTCGCTGGTGGTTGCTGCTCCCCTATTGTTGAATGGGGCCGACTCGTGTCACCGCTCCCCTTGGTCTCTTTCTATCTGTAATATATGACGGTGAATCAAATGTGTGAATTAGGGTACGGTGGTGAATGGTGATGAGATACACACGCTGTAGTTGGTAGTAGGTTGATTTTTTTGGGGATAAAATTATAAGTAATTAATTATTTTCGAACAATCTCAGCCCTCCATTTCACATTAATCAAGGGCCCTGATTTGTTCACATGATACATTTTAAGAGATGAGTACATATGATCTACCGTCTATATATATATATATATATATATATATATATATATATATATATATATATATTGTATACATAGAGTGTTATATATATAGACACTTTATATATACATGCACTACATATATATGAGATATACTTATGTATACACTGATGATACTGCATACAGCACATATATAAGTATGATATGTGATATATATAGATACACGGTATATATGCATTTTTTTTTGAACTGAAAAGAATTTGACAAGTCCAATCCTAGAATTGTCACTTGTCAAGTGCATCCCTAAGGATGATAGAACGAAGTTTTATATCGTCGTGCGAGGAACCGGAAAAAGCTAAACTGGAGTGCGATAGAAGATCCGCAGCTTGGTTAGCTTCACGGTATATATGACAGACCTGAGAGGAGTTGAAATAGCTCAAGGAGAAAAGAGCGTCAGAGATCGACGATCATTTCAATTTCTCATGGTGGGGACCAAATGCCTTTGAGGCTATTTATGACGGCGAGGTTATCACCTTCAACTATGATATGTTGAAGTTGCATTTCCAGTGCCCTGTTAAGGCCTCTCCACATCGCAAAACCTTCGGCACCCACGACAGAGTTAATAGGGGAAAGGCCTGAAGTCATGTGGATCGGCACACCATTATTATCCCTGATTATGTATCCATAAGATGCTTTTCCATATTCAGAAAAAGCATCATCAAAGTTTAGTTTGTAACTTCCTTCCCGAGGTTTTTTCCATTTCGTTATTTTCCTCCGCTTTAATGTTGGTGTACTTTTGTTATAGCTTGGGGTAGTGTCTTCATCTATCTTAGCTAATTTCCAGTAATAGATTTGGTTTTGGGTGAAAGTCGATATGTTACGACTATCCGGTTTGACGTTTTCAAATATTGCTTTGTTCCAGAACATCCAAATGCTCCACCATGTCCATGTTAACTTTGAAAATTGGTCTTTGCTGATTTTGGTGTTTATAGTCTTTAGGGTTGTGTTTACATCTTGCCCAATATTTCTGATTGCTTCTATTGTTTAGTATATTTTTGGATCCATTAATTTTATAGTGGCTAGTGTTATTGGGCAATGCCACAGTAGGTGGGGGATGTCCTCGTAACAGGAGCCACAAAGGGGACAGTTGGACGGGATACCGCACCCCCTATTCGTGAGGATTGCCGATGTTGGGATGCCTTTCTTTCTGATTTTCCATAAGAAGGTTTTGATTTTTGGTGTAATGTCTAAGTTCCATAGCCAGCTGAGATCCGATTTGACGTGTTTTTTAAGTGTATGAATTAAGTCAACTGCAGAAGCAGTGGAGAACCATCCGTTTTTGCTCTTTTTCCAATACAATATGTCTTGGAGAATGTGCTTTGGTATTGGTGTTGATAATATGGTCTCAATGGTTTCTTCATTTACCTTGTCATGGAGGTATTGGTTAATTGCTTGTGTATCCCAGGTTCTGTCTTGTCGGATGAAATGATTAACCTTAAGTGTTGCATCATTGCTGTTTGGGTCTGCCGCTTTTTCTACTAGGGGGGTCAAAATGCACCAAATGTCGTTCAAGAAATATATACTTTTACGATCCCCAATAGACCAGCTAGTTCCTTGTTTGAAAATATCTATTAGGTTAGTCATCTTTGTCCATTGTCATGAGCAGCTTCCTTTTCTTTTGTATGTTAAGATATGTTGGTTTCGTATATATTTTTGTGTGACTATTTTAACCCATAAGTTTTCTGGTTCTGCTAGGATTTTCCAGATGAGTTTTAGTTGGGGGGCTTTGTTCATGTCCTCCGAGTTACGGATACCAATTCCACCATTCTTTTTTGTTTTAGATACTTCATACCAGCTAATAAGCGGTTTATGGTTTGGTCCTTTATTCCATAGAAAGTTTCGATTTATTATGTCTAGTTCCTTGTGAATAGTTGCAGGCAACATAAAAAATTGCATGAGGTGAATTGGTTTTGCAGCTAGGGTAGTTTTGATTAAGGTGCATCTGTCTGCTTGAGAGAGAGAGAGAGATTGCTTTCCATTTGTTCAGTTAGCCTTTTGTGGTGGATATCAGGTCTTTAAATGAGTCTTTTGTTACTCTAGATGATAGAATCGGGCATCCTAAGTAATTTCCGAGGTTGTTTGTGTGTGAAACACCCAATTCTCCTTGCATTAGTCGTTTGGTCTATGGGTTTACATTCTCTTTTAGTTGGAATTGTGATTTAGCTTTGTTTATCTTTTGGCCAGTGAGAGAGCAGTATTCATGGAGTACTTTGTTTATTTGGTCACATGCTGTCTTGGTTGATGATGCAAAAATTATTATGTCGTCCGCAAAGGCTAAGAAAGGAATTTTAAGCCCTCCTCTAGTTAGAGTGATACCTAAGTGGCTTTGAGGTTTTGAGTGGACCTTCCTCCTCTCAATCCTGAACAAACTAGAATTCGCTCCAAAATTTACAACATGGATCAAAGAATGTATCACGACAGGACGAGATTTACTTTTTTTTTTTCAAATCCCACCGGGATCGAGACGGGCCTGGGATTTGCGGAGTTTGTGCTCACCCCTAGTTTAATTTTAGAGTTTATTTGGTAGGGGTATGTATATCAATATGAGCTAGATATGAAGTATAATTAATTAGATATAGGTATAAGATAAGAATATCAAGTGGCGGATCCAAGATGGCTTGGGTGACTCTAAAACCCAACCTAATCCGGAAAAAAAAGGTGTAGGAAATTTTTTTCATAGGATTTATTTATTTATTTACTAATTTTAAAGATAATAGAGGATAAAATGAGTAACGAATTACAAAAACACCTTAACTTGGTTGGGAAAGAGCGATATTCGTTACCTTAAGATCATGAGTTAACCTCACTTTTCAAAAATTTTATTTCTCCTACTTTTTTTCTGCTAAAAATATGCCTAATTAAATAACAAATTTAAAGTTTTCTCCAATATATTTTAACAAAAACATTCTTTTATATATATACATTTTAACAAAAACATTTTTTTTTATATATCCAGATAAACAAATCTTATTTTTTTTATTATAATTTTTGTTTTTCTTTATTTTTCCATAAAAATTACTATTCAAGTCACACATGAAAGTTTTTTATAATATAAAACAATTTTTTTTTTTCATAATACAACATGCAACCTAACAATTTGTAACCCTAGTTGATATCAAAATATGGGTATCAAATTGACATCTAATATTAGATATGATATGGGTATAAAAATCCAAAACTCAGCATGCATCGCCAATGAATTAATTAAGTTGTTAATATGCCTTGAATTGGGCGTATTATCTATTTTGGATTTAGGCCTATTGTCTGACTAGGGTTTCATCCTGACCCCCTAGACCCTACCTTATCGCGAGATATACTGGGTTGCTGTTGTTGTTGTTGTTGTTGTTGTTGTACGTTGTTGTTGTTGTTGCTGCTGCTGCTGCTGGTGTTGCTGGTGTTGTTGTTGTTGTTGTTAGGGTTTCATGATGCACTATATACTCATAAAACCTAACAATTTGTAACCCTAGTTTCTTGTTTGCCTCAATAATCAAGATCTCTATTTCTCTGCTCGTGGACGTAGGTAACACACCGTTGCCGAACCACGTTAAATATCTCTGTGTCTTTCTTCGCTATTATCATTCTCATTATAGCAAACTGATATCAAAGCTTGGTTGTGATTTTCGTCGAGAATGATGTCTGGATATATGGTGAAGATTGACAAGTTTACTGAAAGAAACTCTTTCAGTCTATGGCAGATAAAGATGCGGGTTTTGCTGAAGCAACAAGGTTTACATGCACCGTTAACAACCGACAAGAAGGGGGCAGATACAACCACCGTTGAGTACGACCTTCTGGAGGAGAAGGCTCATTCGACGATCATGTTGTGTCTCGCAGATGATGTCATAACAGAGGTTGCTAATGAGGAAACTAATGGTGGCTTGTGGCTGAAGTTGTAGAGTTTGTACATGCATGACAAAGTCTCTAACAAAAAAGTTGCTTCTGAAATAACGGTTGTTTGGGTTGCCCATGCAAGAAGGGACGCCACTCGGAGATCATCTTGATAAACTTCACATGTTATTACTCGAGTTACGTAATATCGATGTTAAGGTAGAGGACGAAGATGCTACCCTAATTCTGTTGGTATCCTTACCCCCCACATACGAGAACTTTGTTCGGTCGTTTGTCGTTGGGAAGGATAGCATCACGTTGGAAGAGGTTAGATCGTTGCTTCACATAAGAGAGTTGCGTCTGAAGGTAAGCGCATCGGTTACAGAAAAGCAGGCTTCCGGGCTTATGGCTAGTGGAGGCAATTCTGATGGTAGAAGGGGCAAGAAGCAAGGTCGCAAATCAAACCCTAAACCAGACGACGTTTGTAAATATTGTAAGGAGAAAAGTCATTGGAAGAATGATTGTCCTAGGAAGAAGAGGCAACAAGGGCAGAATTCTGGGTATGCAACAGTGGTTCATGGTGGAAATACTTCTGAGGAAGATATTGTTCTACTAGCAGATAATCGCACATATCATGATGTGTGGTTTCTTGACTCAGGTGCGTCGTGACACATATGTCCTAGAAGAAAGTTGTTTACAACATATAGATGTACAGATAAGGACAATATCTCTATGGAAAACGATGCAATCTGCAAGGTTGTTGGGATCGGCTCAGTCAAGCTTCGGACAGACGATAGGAAGTTTCACACATTGGAGGAAGTCAAACATGTGACATCTATGACGAAGAATCTGATATCCCTAACTGTGTTAGACGACAAGGGTTTCAGATACACATGTTATGGTGGAAAGCTGCACATGTTTAAAGGCTCTAATGTGGTTTTGTAGGGAGTCAAGCAGGGAAAGAGAACTTTGTATGTCTGACAAGGTTCAGCAGTCACAGGTGTTGCAGATGTTGTTTCAGTTAAGGCTAAGGAAACTGTTGCTGAGGAGGTGTATTTGAACTTCACCCCAACAGAGACTTGGGCACCTGAGTTGGTCACTGACCAATCATCACAGACATGTACTACTGAGTCAGATACTGGTGAGACAAAGAATATACCACCAGACACGGGAACAGGTGGAGCTGTACATCGGAGTACTGTTCTAGATCGATCAAGAAGGGTTGACATCAGGGGGGCTGCAAGATCCAAGTCTGACAATCTGGTGGGATATGCTTTGCATGTGGCCTAGGAGGTGGAGGATGATGTTTCATCCAACTACAAGGCTGCTGTTTCTAAAGGTGAGTCAGTACATTGGCAAACTAAGAAGAGAATCAGGGCGAAAAAGGTGGGAACATTTGATAATCCTGCTAATATGTTCACCAAGTCAGTTCCAGAGAGCAAGTTCCAACACTGTTTCGACATGCTTAACATCACCTGCTGTTGAGTTGCCCTACGGGGCAATCTAGGTCCTTATACGAGGACAAATATGAGGCAGAGAAATGTCTGACAGTTGATATGGTGCGTCTGTTCTGAGAGTATTCAAGTCAAGGTGGAGATTTGTTAATATGCCTTAAATTGAACTTATTATCTATTTTGGGTTTAGGCCCATTGTCTGACTAGGGTTTCATGAGACACTATATATACTCATGAAACATAATAATTTGTAACCCTAGTTTCTTATTTGCCTCCATAATAAAGATCCATATTTCTCTGCTCGTGGATGTATGTAACACACCATTGCCGAACCACGTGAAATCTATGTGTCTTTCTTCGCTATTATCATTCTCGTTATAACATAAGTAAAAACAGACATAAATTGAATCATGTAGCAGATTGCTCAAGAACCCTAAATTGAAAAGTTCAAGACAAACCTTTGAAAATTAAGAAGATCGAAACCACTTTGAATGGGGGAGAAACATCAATCAAGATTTACAATAGGAAAATTGAAAATAATTACCACAATTTATTACTGCAAATTAAGGAAATTGAAACATGGAACAAAAACTCAAATCGAAGTCCAATTTGAAAAACTTTAGATCTGATTTAAGGAGAAGAAGAAAGAGTAAAACTTTTACTTGATCAAGTGGCGGATCCTGAAATGATTAGTTGAGGGGGCGGAAAATTAAACTCTAATTTTTTTTTTTCCGAAAAACCATCAATTTTGAAGTTTTCGGGTTTAATTATAATATTAAGTTATTAAGTTTAACAAATGATAGGTATAATAGAAGTATATTACTTTGGTAAATGATGTGAAAAAATAATTTATATTGCTTCAGTCTTGAAACATTTATAACTTTTTGCTCAATTATTGGATTTGAGCTTATAATATATCAAATCGAAGCTATCAACGAGAGGAATATGTATATTAAATTTTATTTTTGATTGGGGGGCGACTGTCACATCTCGCCCTAAAGAGGATCCGCCCCTGACTTGATCAATAAGAAGTGTTAGAAGTGTTAGAAAAAAACCTAACTGATATACAAAGATATCCAATTGATATTCATACAAATTAGATATGGATATAAGAAATTTATACCCATATTCTATATATTTATATACTAGTACACTCTACCAAACAGGCCCTAAATATGCATGTACTACATCTCGTCGATCAACATACTCCAAAACTATATCCAACTGTCCACTTAAATTATGGTCAAAAGATTAATTCAAAACCTACCTTGGTTGATCGAATAATCATATGATTAAGATATCTAAAATCAGGAAAATAATTAAAGCCAGCCAATAATATCTTAACTAATTAATCATATTATAATTAATTAACACATCATAAGTTGATCTGAATCTCGAATTAACCAATAACAATGGCATATATGTGAACCGGTAGTAGAGAATTTTGTTTTGGATTTTGTTTTTTTTTTGGTCTCTAATGGTTGCCAAGTGCTTTTTTTTCATCCCACATGTTTTTTTTTCTTCTAACATTCACTTTATCCATTGGGAATTTTTACGGTAAATGTTAAAGTCGGCTGGGCCCGGTGGGTTCAAAGACAAACTGGAGGGAGGTCGTGTGAACGGGCCCACATACGGAAGACTCGAACAACACATAAACCCGAACGGGGTTCCATCTCAAAACCAATTGGTAATGAGAGGAGTAGCCCATCAACCTTATATGTTGTTCAAGTATTCTCTAAACTACCGATGTGGGACAACCACCATTCCAGCACGCCCCCTCAAACCCCACTAATCCGAAGCCCAGACCGCAACTAGCCGAACCCGACTCTGATACCATGTTAAAGTCGGCTGGGCCCGGTGGGGTCAAAGACAAGCTGGAGGGAGGTCGTGTGTGCGGGCCCACATACGGGAGACTCGAACAACACATAAACCCGAACGGGGTTCCATCTCAAAACCAATTGGCAATGAGAGGAGTAGCCCACCAACCTTATATGTTGTTCAAGTATTCTCTAAACTACCGATGTGGGACAACCACCATTCCAACAGTAAATTACATAAAATCACCCACTAAATATGAAAAATTTCACTTAACCACCCGTTAAATTAGAAATTGCACAAAACCATTCATTAAATACAATTTATTAACAAATCACCATCCATGATAAAATTTTGTCAATATTTTTTGAAAAATATTGTAAATGACCAATATACTCCTTTTGAGTGATTGAACATCCACATTTATACATATTTACTAAAAATTTACAAATTTAGGGTTTTATTGGTATATGAATTATAATGGCGGTATACAGAAAATATATATTCGGTCCGGCTATATACACCCCAAATCATGCACGTCCTTAAGGACGTGCATGATTAAAAGGGGTTAATTTTTTTTTAAAATATTAATTAGACACAAGGCTTGCACGTCCTTAAGGACGTGCAATTTTAACCTTATGATTTGTGGTGTATATAACCACACCCTATATATATATTACTAATTGCAAGTTTGAGGTATTTCAATGGCTATGAAAAGAAAATTTGATTAAAAAGCGGAGGTAAATTAGTCATTTTTATTGATATTTTGATAGATGTTTTTACTTGATTGGTGATTTGTTAGCAAATCGTATTTAATAGGTGATTTTATATAATTTTAAATTTAACGGATGGTTAAGTAAAAAATCAATATTTAATGGGTGATTTTATATAATTTACCCTTTTTTATAATCATAATTTTCTAGTTGTTCAAAATAAATGGTCATATTGGTAGCATTATAATTTTGTCACCATAGTAATAATATAGTAACACTAATATTTATAATATTATAATACCATCAATTCTCAAAAACGTTATAATAATGTTAACTCTTTAAGTATTTTATATAAGAGCAAGCCCAACAACTTTGCTGAAATAGAGAGAGAGAGGGAGAATTTAGAGGAAAAAAACTATT
Source organism: Persicaria maculosa (assembly GCA_963922045.1). NCBI lineage: Eukaryota > Viridiplantae > Streptophyta > Magnoliopsida > Caryophyllales > Polygonaceae > Persicaria > Persicaria maculosa. The sequence goes on along the minus strand of OY998256.1, from coordinate 9,322,389 downwards.
TTTTCTCACCAACAGTTTTTTCAAACTCATCTCTAAAATAGAGAAATGGATTGAGAAAGGAAAAAAATCTCTACATTTGTAGGAAGAGGAGTTGGTCTATACAATTTAATGTTCACTTGTCCCTATATAGAATTTAATGACAATACCCTACATTTTCACCCATAATATGGAAAGAAAATATAATTTCATACTTACTAGTGATAAAAAAAATATAATTATTTTTAAATAATACGGAGTACTTATTAGTAATTAGTAGTATTTTTAAATAATACGGAGTACTTATTAGTAATTAGTAGTTTTTAACTCCTAAAACTACGTGCACAAAAGTCGAACATCGTTTATTTTCGATCGGAGGGAGTAATAAAAAAAATTGATTTGATTGGATATAATATATAAATTAATTATGTTAAATCAATATATATAGAGAGATGAATAAAACATCATAATTCTATGTTAACTTTTATAATTAACGTAAAAAAATATTCACTTGAACTCATAACTCATATTAGAATGATTTTATTTTTATAAATTATAAAGTAAGCCTTATTAGTTAATTAATTTAATTAATTAATTATATATGATCAATCACCAATCTAATTTTAGGCTCGAATTTGACTTGACTCCTGCAGCCTCTCGGTAGAAGAGGGAGAAAGCCCAGTCCTCTATCTCAGTCTCAACAGAAGGTAAGTATATATTACCCAATTGAAAATAATAAGATTAAATTTGAATAATATTTTATCCAATTTTATGATAACTTTTATAGTAACAATCTAAATTTAATATTAATACCATTTAAAAATCAATATCAAATTTATCACTAGAGATTATTTTAAAAAAATATCATGTGAGAATATAATAATAATAAAAAAAACTAATATGCCGTGCAAGAGGATGGGTAACATATACTAATTCACCAAAAAATATGAGGGTAAATGTTAGAATTAACTTTAAATGAAGTTTTTGAAAATGTAGAACTACACATCTTTAATAAATGCATTTATTTGTTATAAACTGTAATAAATGTAAATATATATAAAATAGAGAAGTTGTTGGAGTTTGAGGGTGTAACGGCCTGGGATTATGATTCCCGAGTTACGTTTCGAGGGATAAAACCCCTCGTTAGGATCTTGCGCCCCGAGTACAGGTTGAAGGTTTGAAATTCTATCCTAACATTTTGAAGTGGGATTTCATACCCAAAAATTCGAAGGGAACGTTGGAATCCCCGGGGAAGTCCCCTGTACCTGTCATAAGTCTAAGCATAGAAAACCAACAGTCATGCAGATAGTAGAATCAAGGTGCAATACAAGAGGGTGCCACGGCTGAGCCGGGTCAAAACAAAATCAATAAGTATATTTATCGAAATCTAAGGTTAGACCATTTCTTTGCAATCGCCCAAGAGAGTTCCCACGTCATAGAAGCAAGGAACAATAATGCTGCAAAACAAACCTAAAAAAAATGTATGCGGGGCGGTGTCAGATCGAAGCCCTACGCAATATAGTATCAAACAAGCAGACACATACACACGCTAGTCCTGATAAAGATGCTTCTAGATGCAAGGCGGAATGTTAACACACTAACATGCCCCTAAGATCAAGTGCATAAATATAATAAGGCCTTAGCACCGAATACCAAGTGGTATATCCCTCTCCTACCTCCACCCCCTTCCGATAGGGCGAAGACTGGCCAGCTCGTGAATGCATTCCATTATCATCGGGTGGCACGCATGCCCAACCCGTATCCACAATAAAGCCCGCAGGCATCTCATAGTATAAGGAAGTTCATGACTCGATTGACTCAGGACGGGACCCGATGAGACTAGGTCGTCCTATAACCCTAGCAATGACTCTAGTTACTTCACAGATAACGGCCGTTCTGTTTACAAAAGCAATGAGTAAACGAATGCTCAATCATAAGTGCAATCCTAGCAGGATACTACATGGCATGCTTTATTATGAATGCAAACACCTAGTATGCACATGGCTACAAGCATGGAGATCTCTTTTCAAATCTGAGTGAGCTCATATAGGAACTCACCTGGATGTGCAGAACAGCAAAAGGCAACAACTAGGTATACAGAAAGCCGGCATATCACAAATGATCACCTAACACATATATAAGTAATATAAATAAGTCTACTCCTAATGTTACTTAAAGCATATAATATCACACACAAGTCATCAATTTTATTCCCCAAGTTAGGCAAAGATAAGTCATTTTCCCAAGATTTCCCAAAACTATTTTAAAACCTCAAATTAGATCAAATCACCATTCAGAACGTTTTCTCAAATCATCCAAAAATCCATTTATAAAACTTAATCCTTCAAATCTCAATTTAGGTCAAATCATATTTAAATAAATAACTCTCAAAATTATTTGTCCAAAATCACTTATAAAACAACCCCTTTTTAATCGACTCGTTACTTATTTTATCAAAATAATCTCGACCATTTTATTTTATAAAAATCAGCCCTTTATGGAATTTATAAACTAACCTCATTTTATAGAAATTATAAAGCAACCCCCTTTTATTTTATAAAATCCGAAACCAAGCCCCCCCTTTTATTATTTTCCAAAACCAAATCCTTTTATTACCCAAAATAAAACATGCCCAAAACCCTCTTAGCAGAACCGGCCCAATCTGACCCAAGCCCAACTCTCAAACACTCCAGAGTCCAGTCTCGCTCTCTCTCAGAAATTTAGAGGAATTAAAAAAAGGGACGGGCCCGGGCGCTGAGCTGGCTCCGACGTGGCGAGGGCCCGCCATGATCTTCCTCTTCCTCTTTCTCTCGGACTCCCTCCGTTGCCCAGAAACAGATCCCGCCGGCTTCAACCTTCCTCCTCCGCTCTCCTCTGCCTCGGCTCTTCCTTCTTCCTCTTCCCCGCCCGGCTTGCCTCGCTTCTCCTCTCACATCTTCGCACTCTCGCACAGCCCCACCCTCACTACTCGCCCGTTCGCCCTTGATCTCGCCGCTCGCTCTCGAGCTCACCGGACCTCTCGCCGACCCGCCTTCACTATCTATTTCTGACTAGTTTAATTGAAAAGCAGCACGAAATCGAACATGGAAAAGGGACGGGAGGTTGGGAAACTCACCGAGGGGCGTCGAGGCTCGCTGGAGATTCGATGCGCTTCGTCGGAGTTCGATTGGGCTCGCCGGAATCCGCCTAGGAAGGGATGGGAAGGTTAAAAGAGGAGCCTTTCCTCGGTTTGGAAGTGAAGGAAGGGAGAAGAAGTGAAGGCGAACCTTACCGGAGCGGAACGGAAGACGGGGACGGCGCGGCGGCGCTCGGCGACGGTGGCCTAGTGGTTCCTGGCTCGGACGTCGGAGGTGAGGATGGGTTCTGCTGCTGCTCGTGTACCGGGAGCGGGATGGAGGCGGTAGTGGAAGCTCGGATCTGGCTCGCGGAAACAAGGGAAGCCGGGGCTGCGGTGGTGCTCGGAGTGCCGCTGTCTGCTCGACGGAGGGAGAGCAAGGTGAGGTTGCTTGATGCGGAGCTCCTTGGCTCGGCATAAATCGGAAGGAGAAACGGGAGTCTGAAGACTGCGGCCTCAATAGAGAAAGAAAGGGCTCGGCGGCTCGATTCGTGGTCGCTGGCGGCGAGGCTTAGGCTTCCGACGCCGCAGGAAGGAGAATCCTGAGGCCCCTAGTGGAGGTGCTGCTGCTCAGACTCGGAGGACTCGAAGGAGAAGCTGAGCACTCGGCTCGTTGGGTTTGGTGGGAACAGGAAGAAAAATTGAAGAAATAGGGAGTTTGGGGGTTTGAATGGGAATTTGTGTGTTTGAAATAAAATGAAAATCTGAGCCAGGAGATATTGGGTTCAAGGTGAAAAGTGGATCGATGGGAATCAAACAGAAGAGAGTTGTTTGGCAGCTTGCCAAAATGGAGGGTCAACACTGTGAACACTGTGGGAGAGGTAAAAGGGAAGAGTGATGTTACATCAAATTGGGATGGGAAAACCTACTTGTTTTACTGAAATCCGGTATTGAGGAGAGGAGAAAAGACAAAAGGAAGGTAGTCCCAAAGCAAGATTTTAATACCCGAAAATAAATCTCGAAACCCGTTCACTCGATTAATTTGATTTTTTTTATAAAAAAAAACCCGAAAAGGTTGTTGCCATGTCAAGTTAATTCCTAATATTTTATTTTAGGCCGGTATTCGCTTTAAGAATTTCGAGTTCGATTAAATTGAGGATAAGTTTTCCTTATAATATCCGATTTAAATTCATTTTTCTAAAAATTATGATTTGAAAATCTGGGCCTTTACATCATCCACCTCTAAAAACAAGTCTCGTCCCCGAGACTAAAACCAAAACAAGGTAGGGGATGAAGGTTGAAATTGATGATTCCAGGGACCATGTCCAATGACCTTGTAATCATCTCGGTTGCGTCTTCCGAGATTCTCACAACATCCTAGTCACGGTCATGACATCTCCAATTGGCCTTGGCCAGTATGCAATAAGCGCCCCTATCACATCCTCACTTTGACTTTTCTGAAGTACCACAACTCTAAAAGTTCTATAATATCATCACTAGGTCTTAACAAGCACCCTGCAAGCGCCCTCATAAAATGCTTGTATCCACTTCGTGAGGTATCATAGAGTTGCCCGGGTTTGAAAAGTTTCAAAGGGGATTCCACAGTTGAAAAAGATTGGCCTCAAGATCGTGGAAATTTGCAATTGCGTTCGCTCTCTCAAAATCCAAGTCAATCTTTTTTTTTTTAGAACCGTTCAAAACCTCTCAAATCAAACAAACCTCTCAACTTAAAAACCATTCCAAAGCTTTTCAAAATCCAAGTTGGTCGCTTCCAACTCTTTCAAAACTCTTTAAATCCCAAGTTGGTCAAGCAAATTCAGTATTTAAGAGGTGGAATCCTCCACCTCTAAGGGCTAATCCCATATTCTCTTCCTAGGTTCCAGTCTCAAAACAATTCCAATCTACGAATTTCTAGCCATTATCAAAATCAACATAACCAAGACATGCCACCTCATAAACAACTAACCACTGAGATTGGCCACGCCAAAACCATAACATTAATAGCCATTAACAACATTGTCGCACACCAATAAATTGAAACGTCACACTCAACATTAGAATTTCGTGTTCTAGGTGTCAACAATTAAGAATGCATCAAGCAGAAATGTCATTTTTGAAAGGGCAACACGTACACAAACACATCAAGTCTCAACCTTAGTAGATCACATTAGCATTGTTTCCTACTTACCTCTACCAACACAACAGAATTATGTCATAATAAAGGTTTCAGTCTAATGGGAAGGCAACAAGTCAGCACAACAAATCCATTTCAACAAGATTCAGCGAGCCAAGATTTTCACCATTTTCATAGCCAATGATTTAGCCGAAAATCAATTTGAAATATCAATGCATAGAGGCATCACCACAATCACATTTTAGCAATTCAATGTTGAAATTATCAACATAGAACCTGTCATGCTCTCATTGCCTCAAACAGTCACATGTCATAAGTCTCAAGATAATAACCTGCTCAGCAAGTATTGCCTAATATCAGGTATTGGCATAGCAAGTAAAGTTATCACATTACATCATGCTATTAATAATTTGAGCAAATGTAATATCAGGCCCACATCACAATAACATACTGTCACATATTTACAAGGCACATAATATCATGATTACTAAACACAAGGTTAGGATTTCAGCAGGTATAATTCACATTCCATGAGTAAAAGAATTCAGGCAAGGCCTACCGACATAGAACACCAATCACATCACAAGGTCAGTCACATAAGAACACCAAAGCACTAAAATTCATAATCATAAGTAGAAGTCAACCAAGTAACGTCCACCGCCAGTTCATCACTCAAAGAATCAATATGTCAGTTCTGGGACCTGGGGTTTATGGGCCCACCGCGCTTCCGCTGCGCCGCTCCCGTGCTACTTGGCTAAACATTCTCTTTTCTACGCCATCGTTCGTCCAAGTATTGCAAGCAACTTTTAAGTTAGTGGAGATAGGGGAGAGAGATAGGGGAGAGACAAGGAGAACAACCCGGACTCCCACAGAACTAAACACAGACCAATTGATTATGATACGACGAAAAACAAGATCCCGACCCAAGAAGGAGTAAGGTGCCCTAATGGAACTCTACGAGGTCACAAGTGCAGCAAGCAAGACACATACCAATCGTGGAGTAAACTAGTCACATCACTGAACACTAACATGCACCTACCTTGATGAAAGATGTTAACAATTAGGGGCAACCAAAAACATGATCGGGTTCTACATGGGGCATAAAATACTAGCTAGCAACTTTTCATTTCATATATCAGACAAACTTGATATGTATAAGAAACATGTATCTACCATGTTGTAGGGTATAACACGCAATGAGACACTCAATTGCTAATTAACACATATCCCACCACAATATGAATTTATCCAATTAAGCATCGAAAGGACATCATGTGATAAGGACAACAATTCAGATGAGAACACTCATAAGCATGCCACTAATCATACTTAGCATGAGACAACTCTGTGGAGGCATAGCATTCTAACTGTACTTACAATATCTAACATGCTTGGACAGTCAGAAGATCATGTAGAGAGAGTATAGCAAGGCTATCACAACCTATGACAAGAGTGCAAGTTGAGCATGCGGTCGTACAAGTCATATCTCTGCAGGCATAGATTTTACAAGGTACTACAGGACAATCATAGATGTATAAGATTAAGATGCATCGAGCAACTCCACATAATAGTGGGACGTGTCATAGAAGTTTAAGCGGGACCACTATTACATCCAATCATCAGCACATATAACGAAATATAAGAAGTTGTGATGAAGGAGTCACGTGCATATCATAGTGCGAAACAGGACAATGCTCCTAAGGTATATATCATGCTCCAAAAGGGCGGTATGCTACATTATATATGCAAGGGTAATCGTGCGAGTTCCTTATAGCTATCGTGATGTGTGTGTGGACATGCGAGGTGCCAGATTATTCATTTGCAGAAGCCTAAAGAATGTCAGGGGCATGCAGAGACAACATCGAGTGATGAGATGATAGGCACACATTGATATTCACCTAATGCTTAACATGCGTAAAAAAAAATATAGGCACTAACTCTACAACTGGGTCTATCAATTCCTAAACAGTTAAAAAGATCGCACATTAGAGATGTTGGAAAGAATACAAGACTTTGCGAAGTCTATTCCACGAAATAGCAGATCATAATGCAAGCGGGGCATGAATACACACAAGCCATAATTCACGGGTCCTATGAGATATATTTTAACGTGATAAGATGCATGACTATGCAATATAGGTTACATGTTCATTTGATAACTAGCACGAATGCATTTAAGGGGTCAACCAATCGTAACGTGGCCATATGAGGATAAGGGGGGGAATATGGCGGAACAGCAACATGAGCTTAAGGCAACACAACTCCACATGAATATAAAGCATGCAAGTACACAGGTATAGATTGACAGTATACAACTAGGGCACGTATTTAACACAAGGATAGATCAAGTCACATCGTGATCCTACATGATGCTAGCGATACATGGTAAGGCATGGATATCTTTACAGAGTGAACAAGAGAACATCACGGACGATAGATTATAAATCATGCTATGAATGAACCGTCATAGGAGGACATGAAATGGTACAACAATTATCACATCATGGGACAATCATATTCATGTGATGAAGCAAGCATGACAAGTTACCACTCAGCGAGTCATATTGGAATTCATAAGCCCGATAGGATACTACCGGCACATATCGAATATGAATACAATCAAGGTACTTCAAATAGACTCACCCTAGCATTCATGTATCATTTATATGTGGGAATGTGATACTAACTCATGATTCGTACATACGTTCATTCGATTAGCGCAACAGTTTGCAAAGAGCCAAATAAGCCACACCGTAATGATCTAGAAGCATGATAGACATATAGCGGAGTATAATATGGGCCTAAAGCAAGATAGCTAGGCATAGATATGATGGTAGACAATTACAGGTCCATGCGAATATCCAAACGGTACATGCGCAAAATATCAGGTCATATATTCAGGGAACCCCGAGAGGATGTACCACAAAGCAAAAGAAAAATATCAAGGGAATAAAAAAGGTGAGCATGCTATGGTTTAGCGGTCATAGGGCACAAGGAGTAGCAAGAGTGAGACTAACATGTTAAGGGTCACACTATCACGATCCTATTCCAAGAGAGAAAGTAAACATCATACGAGTCAAACATATACGAAACCAGGAATTTTAGTGGTGTGTGCTCGTGCGGCGTGTCAAGTAATATATTCATGAAAGTATGAGAGAAATATGGAGATCATCATGGCATGACAGTTAGGTAAGCATGTTGGAAACTAGGTGTCATATGAATCAGGTTGAATATCAAGTTGTAACACACACCCATCAAGTAAATAACTCACTCTATCAGGATATCAGAATAGAACGAGCACACTATCATGAGCCTATTTGCAGAGAGGGAATCAATCATGCGGTTTCCTAACATATGGCACATTTATTCAAGCATTAGTATAACAATGCATATACTAAGTAGATCATGCTGGGATGATATAGGCATAAAATGTAACACGAACCTAAGCAATGGCTAAACATGGACATCCCGACAAGTAGGTATAACTTCACACTAAAGATTAATCTATAGGTCTAGGGGTAGTATGTATAGAATCATGTAACCATGGATGAAGCAACTAAAGTAACCCGACAGAGATCTACAAGGGCGACTCTGACTCATTCCCATGAACCCCATGATTTATTTCCCGTGAAATATTCGTGTAACTCTCGAGTAGGGTAGAAAAGGGCTCAAGTAAATAGCGTACTCCAATACAATCTCAAATGTGGGTACCCGTATATCACACCGACACTACAAGAAAAGCTCAATAAAGACGTTTAGTGGGGTCGGGAAAAGAAGACCGAAGAAGGAAATAGTCAGACTTAAAAGATCAAAGGCAATCCCACAAGGACTGGGATCCCGACTCTATAATGACAGAAGATCTCCCCCGCTATTCCATTCACATAGGCATTTAACACATGATTCATAGTCAAAATATCAGCCAAGTCTCCAATTTAACCAAACAGCACTCAGCACAGAACAGTCAACAATCAAGCTATCCTATGGGCCGCCCTTCGAGGGGCGACTAACCGGAGGGGCAACACCTCACGGTTTCTACCTAACTCGCCACTCCAGCCACTACGACGCAAAGCCTTGGAGTCTTGTAGGCCCATCTGTAAAGAATAAGCTATATTTTGCCTACCCGTTCCCAACTACATCCAACAGGGATGGTCTAGCGCTTTCACTACCCCTTCGTTTCCATTTCTTTGATTACCAAATTTATTAAGTCAAGTTCATATTCAGTCCATTTGAGTTAGCCATGTTAAATTCATTTTGCCCCTTCTAAAACATTTTGAAAAACCATTTGAAAACCTTGGGCCACTTTCAACACCACTTCAACCTATCATACTCGGTTTGCATAACCTGAGCTCTGATACCATCTTTCTAACGGCCCGGGATTATGATTCCCGAGTTACGTTTCGAGGGATAAAACCCCTCGTTAGGATCTTGCGCCCCGAGTACAGGTTGAAGGTTTGAAATTCTATCCTAACATTTTGAAGTGGGATTTCATACCCAAAATTCGAAGGGATCGTTGGAATCCCCGGGGAAGTCCCCTGTACCTGTCATAAGTCTAAGCGTAGAAAACCAACAGTCATGCAGATAGTAGAATCAAGGTGCAATACAAGAGGGTGCCACGGCTGAGCCGGGTCAAAACAAAATCAATAAGTGTATTTATCGAAATCTAAGGTTAGACCATTTCTTTGCAATCGCCCAAGAGAGTTCCCACGTCACAGAAGCAAGGAACAATAATGCTGCAAAACAAACCTAAAAAAAATGTATGTGGGGCGGTGTCAGATCGAAGCCCTACGCAATATAGTCCCAAACAAGCAGACACATACACACGCTAGTCCTGATAAAGATGCTTCTAGATGCAAGGCGGAATGTTAACACACTAACATGCCCCTAAGATCAAGTGCGTAAATATAATAAGGCCTTAGCACCGAATACCAAGTGGTATATCCCTCTCCTACCTCCACCCCCTTCCGATAGGGCGGAGACTGGCCAGCTCGTGAATGCATTCCATTATCATCGGGTGGCACGCATGCCCAACCCGTATCCACAATAAAGCCCGCAGGCATCTCATAGTATAAGGAAGTTCATGACTCGATTGACTTAGGGCGGGACCCGATGAGACTAGGTCGTCCTATAACCCTAGCAATGACTCTAGTTACTTCACAGATAACGGCCGTTCTGTTTACAAAAGCAATGAGTAAACGAATGCTCAATCATAAGTGCAATCCTAGCAGGATACTACATGGCATGCTTTATTATGAATGCAAACACCTAGTATGCACATGGCTACAAGCAGGGAGATCTCTTTTCGAATCTGAGTGAGCTCATATAGGAACTCACCTGGATGTGCAGAACAGCAAAAGGCAACAACTAGGTATACAGAAAGCCGGCATATCACAGATGATCACCTAACACATATATAAGTAATATAAATAAGTCTACTCCTAATGTTACTTAAAGCATATAATATCACACACAAGTCATCAATTTTATTCCCCAAGTTAGGCAAAGATAAGTCCTTTTCCCAAGATTTCCCAAAACTCTTTTAAAACCTCAAATTAGATCAAATCACCATTCAGAACGTTTTCTCAAATCATCCAAAAATCCATTTATAAAACTTAATCCTTCAAATCTCAATTTAGGTCAAATCATATTTAAATAAATAACTCTCAAAATTATTTGCCCAAAATCACTTATAAAACAACCCTTTTTTAATCGACTCGTTACTTATTTTATCAAAATAATCTCGACCATTTTATTTTATAAAAATCAGCCCTTTATGGAATTTATAAACTAACCTCATTTTATAGAAATTATAAATCAACCCCCTTTTATTTTATAAAATCCGAAACCAAGCCCCCCCTTTTATTATTTTCCAAAACCAAATCCTTTTATTACCCAAAATAAAACATGCCCAAAACCCTTTTAGCAGAACCGGTCCAATCTGACCCAAGCCCAACTCTCAAACACTCCAGAGTCCAGTCTCGCTCTCTCTCAGAAATTTAGAGGAATTAAAAAAAGGGACGGGCCCCGGCGCTGAGCTGGCTCCGTCGTGGCGAGGGCCTGCCATGGTCTTCCTCTTCCTCTTTCTCTCGGACTCCCTCCGTTGCCCAGAAACAGATCCCGCCGGCTTCAACCTTCCTCCTCCGCTCTCCTCTGCCTCGGCTCTTCCTTCTTCCTCTTCCCCGCCCGGCTTGCCTCGCTTCTCCTCTCACGTCTTCGCACTCTCGCACAGCCCCACCCTCACTCCTCGCCCGTTCGCCCTTGATCTCACCGCTCGCTCTCGAGCTCACCGGACCTCTCGCCGACCCGCCTTCACTATCTATTTCTGACTAGTTTAATTGAAAAGCAGCACGAAATCGAACATGGAAAAGGGACGGGAGGTTGGGAAACTCACCGAGGGGCGTCGAGGCTCGCCGGAGATTCGATGCGCTTCGTCGGAGTTCGATTGGGCTCGCCGGAATCCGCCTAGGAAGGGATGGGAAGGTTAAAAGAGGAGCCTTTCCTCGGTTTGGAAGTGAAGGAAGGGAGAAGAAGTGAAGGCGAACCTTACCGGAGCGGAACGGAAGACGGGGACGGCGCGGCGGCGCTCGGCGACGGTGGCCTGGTGGTTCCTGGCTCGGACGTCGGAGGTGAGGATGGGTTCTGCTGCTGCTCGTGTACCGGGAGCGGGATGGAGGCGGTAGTGGAAGCTCGGATCTGGCTCGCGGAAACAAGGGAAGCCGGGGCTGCGGTGGTGCTCGGAGTGCCGCTGTCTGCTCGACGGAGGGAGAGCAAGGTGAGGTTGCTTGATGCGGAGCTCCTTGGCTCGGCATAAATCGGAAGGAGAAACGGGAGTCTGAAGACTGCGGCCTCAATAGAGAAAGAAAGGGCTCGGCGGCTCGATTCGTGGTCGCTGGCGGCGAGGCTTAGGCTTCCGACGCCGCAGGAAGGAGAATCCTGAGGCCCCTAGTGGAGGTGCTGCTGCTCAGACTCGGAGGACTCGAAGGAGAAGCTGAGCACTCGGCTCGTTGGGTTTGGTGGGAACAGGAAGAAAAATTGAAGAAATAGGGAGTTTGGGGGTTTGAATGGGAATTTGTGTGTTTGAAATAAAATGAAAATCTGAGCCAGGAGATATTGGGTTCAAGGTGAAAAGTGGATCGATGGGAATCAAACAGAAGAGAGTTGTTTGGCAGCTTGCCAAAATGGAGGGTCAACACTGTGAACACTGTGGGAGAGGTAAAATGGAAGAGTGATGTTACATCAAATTGGGATGGGAAAACCTACTTGTTTTACTGAAATCCGGTATTGAGGAGAGGAGAAAAGACAAAAGGAAGGTAGTCCCAAAGCAAGATTTTAATACCCGAAAATAAATCTCGAAACCCCTTCGCTCGATTAATTTGATTTTTTTTTAAAAAAAAAAACGAAAAGGTTGTTGCCATGTCAAGTTAATTCCTAAAATTTTATTTTAGGCCGGTATTCGCTTTAAGAATTTCGAGTTCGATTAAATTGAGGATAAGTTTTCCTTATAATATCCGATTTAAATTCATTTTTCTAAAAATTATGATTTGAAAATCTGGGCCGTTACAGAGGGAATTGTTTTAGAGATTTTGATATTTTAATCTCTATTTTAGAGATTTTTTTACCAAAGCTGTTGGACTTGCTCTTATGGTGCTAAACTTCAATACCAGAACTGCTTGTCATATTAGTGGGAAAAAATCAATTATCTTACTAATAAATAATACTTTTAGACTTATATGGATTAAATTTTATAATTAGTGGTAAAAAAACACTTGATATTTAGGGCAGTCTGCAACCTTCCGTCGTGGGACCATCTTAGAGCGTCCTTCCGAGAGAGAATTCGAAGTCCCAAATCTTCCTTCATACCATTGTTGACAAGGATGTTGTAGGCAAGATGAGCGATCGACGATCAACAACATTAGGTCATTAGCTTCAATTTGCTGAAAATATGACGAATAGAAACCGAACAAAAAAAGTTAAAAGTAATTTAGTATCTGATTGTAACAACTTGATATTTCAAGGGCGCGTCCAATCTCCGAGCAACGCTTCATTAAATCCAAATGAGTTTCACGCTAATTCCTACTTCCGTTCGGCAAAACTTGTTGTTTACTATTCATGCACGCTTTTTTTAGAACGATAAAAACTATATAAAATATTCATTTTTTATAATTTTTTTAACAAGTTTGTACTTATTAATAATAACTACGAAATTGTTAAAAAAAATTATTAAAAAACTAGATATTTTATATGAGTAGGTTTTATCTTCTAAAAAAACGTGCATAAATAATGAAGTGACAAGTTTTTCCGAACGGATGTAGTAATTAAATCCACATAACCTGCCCGGCCGGCGGACACAACTCATGTAGTATGCTTTACGGAGTAATTAATTAATGATCAAAGTAATTAAAGGGAAACCGGCCACAGACTACGGAATTGTAAACCCAACAAATTAACCAATTAAGTAAGGATCTGTTTGGATTTCAATTGTATTATATATGTTTATAATGTAAATAGGAAATGTGGTTTTTTATTTTCATAATATTTAAGGTGTTTAAATTAATGGTGTATTTAGATTCCACGATATATGAATTATAATAAAATTATTTTATTTTGATTTATGTGATTATTTGATTAAATTATTTTTTTTATCTCGATTTTTACGATATTTTTGTTGGGGTGTTTACTAGAATATCCATATTTTCCTCCTTTATTAGCATTTTGTCCAACAACCTATCCATATTAGCTAAATGTCCACCCACTCCACCGTGTTTGCTGAAACCGGAGTTGCTGAAACTGGAGTTACGGATGCTGCTGAAATCGGGATTTCTGAAACCGGAGCTGCTGACGCCGACGTTGCTGCAACCGGAGTTGCTGACACCAATGATTAGGGCTGGGCATCCGGTCTGGACCGGACCGGATATTCCGGTCCCGGTCCGATCCAGTGGACCGGAAACTCTAGAGACTTGGACCGCGGATCGGTCCGGGACCGAGAAATATGGTCCCGGGTTTTCCAGTCCGCAGACCGGAAAGACCGGTTGGACCGTAATTTCCTATAGCAGCCCCTGTTTGCACTGCAAACTTTGCAGTTGAATGGAAAAAAAAAACCACAATCTGTACAATCCCTTAATTCAAGTGAAAATGCATTTCCATACCTTCATGATTTCATCCAGTCATTCCTTCAAATTAGAACAACGACAAATCCAAGTTCAACTTACAATAAGATTGAAGTTTAAACTTAAAGGCAAAATCCATAAAGTACAAATTGAAACTAGATCTAAAAATTGAATATAGGCTACAAATCGAAATCCCCTAAAATCAAAATCTAGATCTGAAGATTTCTGGAATTTTTTTAACTAACCCTAGATCTGAAACGGAGGAGCCGCCAGGAGGTTCACAACCCCAATAGAAAGAAGAAGTGGGGAGGTTGGAGGAAGGATACCCCAAGGTCGGCGGCGGAACCAGCAGGCGGCCAAGGCCGGCGTGCCATACCCACCACACCAGGACACACCGGAGAACGGATCAACACGCGAGCACACGAACTGAGAGGCGCACCAAACAGAGAGAGGACTGGTGGCCTGCTGGCGCTGGCGGTGGCTGGTGGGAGTGGTGGCCGGCGTCGGGATGAGGGTTGAGAGGCGCGCTGAAGCCGCTGCACAGAGTGTCGTTGAATAGAGAGAGGGCTGAGAGAGTGAGGCACTCTAGGGCCGGCTACGTAAAGAAAGAAGAATTGCCCTTCTTCTTTTTTTTTTTTTAAAATAAAGAGGAAAGCCGGTCCAATTCCGGTCCGGACCGAAAATTCCGGTCTGGACCCGGGTTTGGACCGGGACCCGGAATCTAAAAAATTTTGGACCATGGACCGGACCGTAATACTTCCGGTCCGATCCAAGACCGTAATTTCCGGTCCGATCCAAATTTAGCCCAGCCCTACCAATGATGCGAACACCAATAGAACGGCCCAAAAATGATGCTGACAACAATTATATGGACACACAAATTCACCAAGTAGAACAACTCAAAAAGACACTAACTAGATGCGGACAACAATATAAAATTTCAACATTTCAGCATGACGAATTCCGCATTTCACCATAACGAATTCCCGGAGTTGAATTGTAATTGATCATCTCAATTCAATAAACCTGAGTGTGCAAAAGCGAATAACACAAAAAACAAAATCTCAAACTGAAATCCAGACCTTGTGAGGTGAACGCAAACAATTCGATTTGCAAAAACCTGGATCTAAGGTGATTACCACTGAAATCCACAAACCTTGTGAGGTGAAGGCAAACAATTTGATTTACAAACACCTTATACCGCTGGTGAAGTACAACTCAAAGTCGGCCTGTTCGACGAGCTTGGAATGCCGCTGCCAATTGAGCTCGTCGCCTCTATAAAAAGTCGTGAGCAACCACAGGCTCCGCAACATCCGGTCAATTTTTATCCCCCGCTTGTAACCGATCGAGTTTTGGTGGTCGGATCTCTCATGCTCCTCGTTTCGCTTCCTCTCGCTGGAGATGAGGACGTTGTCGTCCTCCACCACCACCTGCAATCGATCGATGGTGATGATCGCTTCCTCTCGTCGGCGTTTGGCTCCCTTTTGCCTGCAATCGATCGTCCTCGTTCCACTTCCCTTCGCCGGCGTTTCGTTGATGATGATGATCGATTGGCGGCTTCTTCTTTGGATCAATCGACCACGATACCGGAGATCTGATGTCGTTGCCTCTGTTTGTTCTCCGGTGTTTCTTTGCCTTTGTATCTTTGATTCTGATTTGACGGCATAGAAAGGAGAAAGAAGGAGATGAGGGAGATACGAGATTAGGGTTGGATCTCATGAGGACAATTTTGTCCAAAAAATTTTAGATGGACAAACACCTAATTTAACATGCTAGGTTCCCCCAATAAAGCCCCAAAAAGGGTCCGTTTCTCAAATTAATTCTATTTTTATTTATACAACCAAAAACTCATATAAAACGAGATAAAATAATTACATTATATATAATTAAAATGCAATGAAAACCAAACATCTCCTAAAAGGAGTAGGTAAGTAACACTTGTATAGTTGTATAGTTGTATCCTCACATAATACTTATTTTATATTATAATAAAGCGCATGGATTAGCCCTTCATTTCCTGGATGGTGAAGAACGCATATTCCATTATTTTCTTGTCGATCTCTTACATTAAATTGTTAAACACGGCTTTTGTATTTTTTTATTTTTTTTTTGATTAGGTAAAAATTTGGATAGAGGACTATCCAAGCGCATCCAGACGGTTGAGGATCTAGAAGATCTTTGTTAGATGGTATGTGTACCCCATAAGTAGAGTGACAAAATTTAGAAAAAATAATAATTATAAGTTGGTGCAGTGGTTACGAAAATATATTCCATATTAAATGATTTTATTCAAATCTTTCTAAAATATAGAGTTGCTTTATGAGTGGAGGGTCAACTCCTTAAATTGACCAAACAATACTCGATTCAAATGTAAACTGACTGAACTCAATCGAATTGGACTAGGATGGAACCCCACTAGTCCCACTGGTCTTGTGTACTCGGTTTGGTTAGCGAAAGAAGTGCTCGAACGTGTGACCCTCCATGTCATATGACCCACCAAAATTTAGCATGGTATTAGGGTGGTGTGGTCTGAGACCTTAGTCTATTGATTAGACGATCATAAGACGTTATATCATCAAGTGCAACTGGTAGATATTGTGTGACTATTGGCTAGCTAGACAATTGCACTTGAGAGAGGTGTGTGGAAGATGTGAAATGATAGAAAATATATCCCACACATTGGAATTCTATGAAATCCAAGCCTTATATACAAGTCGATGGGCTTTAAGCGGTGTTTCAAAGTCTAAGAGCCTGTTTGTCACAAGCTTTAAGTGGTGTTGCAAAGTTTTTGCCATTTAAAAAAAAACATTGTGAAAATTGTCATGCCAAACAAGAATTTACTCTTTTAGTCTATCCACAAAGGATAATTTTTTTTGATAATTTCATCAAAAAATTCATTTAGATTTTAAACTTAATTAAGCTAGATTAATTATAATATTAAGCTAGATTAAAATTGGGTGAATTTGGTAAGTGTCTATATTTTGAGCAAAAATTAAGCTCTAGGACAAAAATGGGAAAAAAATTAGTTCGGTGTCCACAAATTCCAACTTTGCCCATATCTATTTTATTTCACGCACCCTCGCTCTCCAAACTCTCCTCTCCCATGGCTGACTTATGAAGGCCTAGTTCACCTTCAATGGCTTCTCCATCTTCCTCCTCCCTCGCTTTCCAATCTCTCCTCTCGTCCTCGCCTCCCTCCGGTCACTCCCCTGTCAAAACCGAGCACCTGAACACCGAGATTTCAACCAGAGGTGTTCGACCCATCCGCGATTCAATTCAGATCTTAGATCTGGTGGCTTCTGAGCACATGGAATGAGGCCTTGTATCCGCCGCCGGTAATCGATCAACAATCCCGTTGAAATCTTTCTCATTCACAATCCCGTATTAGGATAGATTTTGCTCGTGACTGATCGATCGACATATTTGTGATGTGCAGATTTTGATTCGATTCGATTTTGTGCTAGGACTGTTGGCCGGGAGCGCTGCTCGCTTGTCTATCGGCGGATTGCTGAAGGGAGAAGTAGGGGTTGTGAGTGTGAATCTGGAGAACGGAGTCCGAGGATCACCGAGCCCTTGAAGCCAACGGCAACAAGCCCTGGTTCGAACCCAACAGTCCTAGCACCTGTAGAGGCAAGCCTCCGCCGCTCCAAACTGAACCTGAATCCCAAGCTGCGATTGTTGACAAATATTTCACATATTCTTAATAACTATCAAATTAATGTCTTTAATTCACATATTCATGACAGTGCTACGACATGTCTTGCATTACGACATGTCTTGAATTCAAATTAATGGATTGCATTCATGACAGTGCTACGACATCAAATTAATGTCCAAACGCAACAGTCCTAGCACCTGTAGCTTGTGATTGACTTGATTGGGTCATAGACACTGTAATCAAAAGAAAACCCTATAGACGTTGTAACCAAAATAAAAACAGGGTCATAGACACTGTAATCAAAATAAAAACAGTGTCATAGCCACTGTCGCCATTATAAAAACAAATTCATAGACATTGTAATCAAAGGAAAACCCTAAGACAAGGGAAGCACAAACCCTATAGGGGCTAATGAGAAGCCAAAATACATGTGGTGACAGTTCTTCTCTAATACATGAATGGGTAAGAGGGTCATAGACACTGTAATCAAAATAAAAACAGGGTAATAAATACTATAACAAAAAAAAAACCCTAGGACAAGAGAAGCACAACCCTATAGGGGCTAATGAGAAGCCAAAATACATGTGATGACAGTTCTTCTCTAATTTCTAATTTCTAGTTTTCTAGATTTTTTTTAAAGTAATGTCACCACAATAAAAAAAATAAAAATGTAACTACTGTTGTAACCACTATAAAAATAAAGTCATAGATACTGTCACCACTATAAAAGCATGGTCATAGACACTGTAATCAAAGGGAAATCATATGATAAGCGAAGCACAAACCCTATAGGGGCTAATGAGAAGCCAAAATAAATGTGGTGACAGTTCTCCTCTAATACATGAATGGTTGTAAGAGGGTCATAGACACTATAATCAAAATAAAAACAGTGTCATAACCACTGTCACCACTATAAAAACAAAGTCATAGACACTGTAATCAAATAGAAAACCCTATAGACGATGTAACCAAAATAAAAACAGTTTTATAGACACTGTCACCACTCTGAAAAACGGTCATAGACACTGTAATCAAAGAAAAACCCTAGAAAAAGGGAAGCACAAACCCTATAGGGGCTAATGAGAAGCCGATATTCATGTGGTGACAGTTCTCCTCTAATATATGAATGGGTAAGATGAACATAGACGTTGTAACCACTGTTAAAACAGGGTCATAGAACATGTAATCACTATAAAAAAAAAGGGATAAAAACATTGTAACCACTATTAAAATAAGGTTATAGACACTTGTAACCAAAAGGAAAACTCTATGATTAAAGAAGAACAAACCCTAAAGGGGCTAATGAGAAGCAAAAAGAACATGTGATGTACAATATGGTTTAGGGTTTAGGGTTAAGTCTTTAGGGTTTAGGGCTAAGGCCCTAAACCCTACGACAAGGGAGGCACAAACCCTATAGAGGCTAATGAGAAGCCAAAATATATACATGTGGTGACAGTTCTCCTCTAATAAATGAATGGGTAAGGGGATCATAGACGCTGTAATCAAAATAAAAATCGGTTCATAGACACTGTCACCACTATAAAAAAAAAGGGTTATAGACACTGTAACCAAAGGAAAACCCTAGGACAAGGAAAGCACAAACCCTAAATGGGCTAAACATAAACAAAAGAACAACTTGTTGCTTGATTTTTTCGTAGTGATGGGAGATTACGAGAACTCAAATGATTTCTCTTCATTTGTTAATCATAAGCAATGGATGTTTCATTCGAAATCTTGGTTTATACATTTTTTTAATTTTCTCTTCATTTGCCCTAAAAGATACAAAGTACTAAAACCCTTCATAGCATAAGAACTCAAATGATTTCTACCAAGTGAAAGATTCAACATATGCTAAAACTGTAGCATGAAACCGAAAGGCAAACTGATCCATTTTGAGATCAAAAACAAATTCCCATTCACAACAACTAAAAGCCCGGATTGCTTCCATATTCAACAGACGGAATAAAAAAGTGGATTTGCTTACCAATTTGCTTGAGCATATTACGCAGAGATTGACAATTTTTAAACAAAAATAAATTACTAATTCCTAATGGCTAATTGCCAGTTCCTAATTGAAACAAAAAATTGCCCTGTCACCACAACTGAATTGCCAGTTCCTAATTGAAACAAAAAATCACCAAGGGAAGGTCGTTGACAGAGGCGAGAGCATGTGGCGAAATTGGCAGCGAGGTCTTTGACAGAGGTCATCTGAGCGACGACGACGCGGACTGAGTTTGCCATGGCGGAGTCGGCGGCAAAGGCAATGGCAATTGTGGCGGCGCGCGTGGGGAGGCAAGGGAAGGCCGATTTGGAGACTGACTTCGATGGAGGGAGTGGCTATAGGAGTGCGACTCCGAGACGAAATCCGACTGAAATCTTATCAAAGTCATGGATCTGATTTGGAAGAGAAAGGGAAGCGCGTTTCGGCGAGGGAGGGAGCGGCGCGGCGCGGCACAGCGACGACGATGGAGGGAGCCGGGCGAGGGAGGAGGGGAGGCCGACAAGGAGGGAGAAAGAGATGTCGGAGGCGATCAATCTGGAGGATAAGAGGAGGTGATCGGCGGTGGCAAATCACCAAATCCAGATCGGGAGATCAACAATCGGCCATGGGAGTTTGGGAGAAGATGGGGAAGAACGAGATGTGAAATACTCCGTATAGGTGTTCTGATGGAAATTATAAAGGTAAGGGTAAAAGGGGTATTATGAAAATATTATGAACATTTACTAGCAATGCTCAATCCTTGGGCCAAATTTCTTCATTAAAATTCTAATCACTCATGTATTTGATTTTTTCTTTTAAAAAAAAAAAAATTGTATCAATTTTCATCGATCCCTTTCCATATTATATACTAGCTTGTTAAGATTACACACATACTTCAGCATTTCAACATTCACATATTAAGCAATGTGTTAGCAACCTCTTAAATGATGGGGCACCTTGTGCACAGTAAGCACTGATCCCATACTTTTGGTACCGATTGAGGCGATTTCACCTGTTTCGAGCAAGCATTCACATATTATAATACAAGAGGCACTTTTTTTTCTTTGGTAGCTAGAGACGAGGTATTTTTTTTTATTAAGTAAAAATTCGATTTCAGACAAGCCTCAAACTTGAGAGGCCGACAAGTCGGTAGACAGTATACCGTCAAACATACAAAAATACATACATAAATGGCGCAAAAGACCAAGCTATACAACAACGAAAGATGAAATACAGCAAACATATAAAGCTAATAAAAGGCATTGTTATAAAGTACTCCGATGTGAGATGGTTATATATGACCTATATGGCCGACTATATCCTAATTAGTTAGGACTTAGGGAATAAATAAAGTGATTATTTTTTTTAATACGATATATGTGTGTGTATCATGTATGCTCGTGCAACCGGCCCCTACATGGCTACATGTTGTCTTCGATCCCTTATTTAAATGATAATTCAATATGTAATATAAACCGAAAGTGGTGCCTGATTAGACTAGCTTGTAGTTGAAGTGATGAACTAATTCTGGACCCCATCTACCAATCACAGTTCGTACGTACCTAGTGCATATTCAAATACGTACTATTGATCTTTAATCCTTTATTTAATCTTGTTAATTCATTGTTATTCTTAAATTATAAGCGCGCTATAATGTACAGTATTTGGATAATTTCGTTGCTTGTATTTTATCTGATCTTACAAAAAGTTAATCATTCTCCGATCTAAATGAACAATGTTTATGTGAAAGATATATGTGAAGGGATACATATAAAAAGAATCCATACTTTGCATATAAGTCGATCGATAGACTACTATTTGTACGGCGCTGCACATTGACTTGCCTCCTTAAGGCAACCATCTAAGTTGTTTTTATTTCTCAAATTCATGCATTTCGTTGGCTTTTTGTTCTAATTTTTTCGGACGATTAGTTTGCAACTAAGAAAAGTTTTTTTTTGTCCCAAAAATAAAATAAATTTTGTCCATCGTTTTTTTTTCCTTTTTTCTTTGTATTTTCATGTTCTTTGTTTGAACGTAGTATCTTTTTCCTTTTCTGAACGCAAGTTTGACAATCTTCAAATTCATGTTAATGTTTGAAGAGTCCATATATGATTGATTGATAGCTTAATTTGCATATAGTCATATACAGGGCGGAGTTAGGGGGTGCTGAGCACCCCCTAGTCGGAAAAAAAATACAAATAAATAAAATGAATTTTTTTCCATATATTTAGTATTTTTAAGGTAATATAACATATTTAAATGATGTTTAAAATAATAGTGCTATCTAGCTCAAGTGGTAAATGAAAAAAGGAAGGAAGGAGGTAGGGTCAAAAGATCTTTAGTTCAAATCTCAAGTCCTTAACTTTTTATTGGTTTTACTATATCATTAATTCTTCTTGATTTCGAAAATCATTTAAAAAATTACAATTTTAGTGTTTTTGTAGACCTTATTAGGTCGGTTTAGTTAGTGTAGGATATTATTGTAAATAGGAGGAATAAGGTGGAGGACGGTGGTTACAACTAATTCCACTATAAATACCTGATTGTACATATCAAATAAGTGAGAAATACACATTACATTTGGGACAAGCTCCCACAACAAACTATCTTGCTCTCTTAGCTTTCTAGGTAACTGATCTTGTCCTTCACCATGATCTGAGTAAGGAAGCAATCTCAGATTGCTTAGTTGAAGCTGCTATTGCATCGGAATATGGTATCAGAGCAACAATCCAACTTAGAGTTGCGATTTCTGATCAATTGCAGTAATTGATCGTCGTTGCTGCAATTTGTTCGATTTGGAGATTTCTCTCCAATTTGCTTGCGCGATTGTGATTCATGATGCGATTCTTCTGGTTTCCTTCAGTTTTCGGTCATTTGTTGCTAGTTTTGATCTGGATGGTTGCGAATTTTCCGAACATTTTAGTTGCGATGATTTTCTGAGTCTGCTTAGTTGCGATTGTTGTGATTCTCGCAATTTCTTGCTTTACTCTTGAGTTGCGTACAAGATTCTGCTTGATTCAGTTGCTCCGATTCGTGATTTTGTGTTTTTTGTTGGTGATTATGCACCGATTGTTTTCTGATTCTAGATTCGCATTGTTGTCGCTTCTCTTCGCTGGCTGGATTCAGCGCTTGCTTTGTTGATTCGGGATCTGGATGAGTTCATTGATTTTGCTTGGTGCTTGCTATTCTTGATTGATGTTGTTGTCATATCTGTTGAATCGCTTGATTGCCTATCTGTTGTACATCTGCTGCCTTATTGATTGCATTTGTTTATTGCATCAGTTAGATTGAGATCTTGCGTCATGTCTGAATGCACGGTATCGAATATGAATCGAGAAGAAGGCGATAACTCTCGTCCTACTGATTGTGTGCAACAACTTGGAGTGAACTTCAACGACCCCTTGCATCTAACGAATTCAGATCACCCAGGATTGCAACTAGTTGCAGTACAATTTACTGGAGCGAATTTTAATAGCTGGAGTAGGGGTATCAGAATGGCCCTTGGGGCAAAGATGAAACTAGGATTTATAAATGGCACATGTCCACGTCCTGTTGATGGTCATGAAGATCTTGAGAGGTGGATTAGATGTGACTATATGGTCATGTGTTGGGTTATAAATTCAATGAAACCCGACGTTGCTGAAAACTTCCTATATGTGTCATCTGCTCGAGAGCTGTGGGATGAAGTTCTGGAACGATTTGCTGAGTCGAATGCACCTCTGGTGTATTAGCTTCAGCGAGAGATTGCTGACATTAAACAGGAAAATTTATCAGTGGCAAACTACTTTGGAAAAAGGAAGAGAGTATGGGATGAACTTCAGACCTTGCAGGGCACTCCTACGTGTACTTGCGGTGTTATGAAGAACTGTACATGCTTGCTGCTTAAGAAAATGCTCGAGAGGGAAGCTACCACAAAGTTAATGCACTTCCTGATGGGGGCTCAATGATCAATTTGAGCACATAAGAAATCATATTCTAGCTCTTGATCCCTTACCATCGGTCAACCGGGTTTTTCAAATGGTTACACAAACTGAGAGGCAGAAAGATATTACCTCAAAGCAATTGATGCTTCATGAAGTGCTGCCTGCTGGGAGATTTGCTAACTCCAAGTATGAGAAAGGGCAAGGTTCTGGCAAAACTTATGATTACAAGGCGGAGTATAAACGCGCCAAGTTGGACATGTTATGTTCTTATTGTAAGGAGAGGGGCCATATCAAATAAACTTGCTTCAAATTGGTGGGTATCCCCGACTGGTACAAGGAGATGAGAGCTCAGAATAATGGGAAGTCGGGGAATCCATCCAATAACGTTGCTGGGAAATTTGTCGGACAAGTTGAGGATGTCAATCATGAGGGAGTCGGGCAAATGGAGCACCTTCTGGATGCCGAGTCCCATACTACTTTGGACAGGCCTCTTCCTGATGAGCACATGATAAATGCGCTCATTGTTGATGCTACAAGGAAAGTTCGGGGTAAAGGATTGATTGGATCATGATCTACAGATGGCAGCTATGGAGCTGTTAACTTCGCAGGTAAATTGATTACCCATTCGTGTGTTTCTACTAATGGTTTATCCATCAATTGGATCGTTGATTCAGGAGCTACCTCCCACATCACCTTTGATGAGGCCTTGTTCACTGAATTTCACGTTTTAACTACACCAATTCAAATTGGATTTCCTGATGGTGTAGTCCAAACGATGACGATGGTTGGGACAGTTGTTCTTACTGATTTCATTACCCTTCATGATGTTTTGTTTATGCCCACGTTTCATCATCACCCTATATCTTTTTCAAAGCTACTTGACAATGGGGGACTGATGTTCTTATTCTATCAACATCATTGTGAATTGCGGGCCATTTCAACTAGGAATGTTATCACTTCTAGCAAGCGACATGGTGGCCTATACTACTTTGAAGGATTCAATTGCATTCCGAAGCATCTACTGAATTTTCTGATTGTTTGAATAATTCCGAGAAACATTTGAACTCTTTCATTGGGTCGACTGATAGTAGTCGATTGCACATGTTTCATGCTCGTTTAGGGCATCTTTCAGTTTCTAGAATGTTGCATCTGAGTGAATGTTCTGCTATAGATTTGAAAATTTTCTTTTGTGATGTTTGTGCCATGTCTAAGCAGCACAAGATACCCTTTGATGTGAGTTCGTCTATTGCTGATAAACCATTCGATTTGGTTCATTTTGATGTCTGGGGCCCTTACAGAACTCCATCTTTACGTGGAGGAAAATACTTTCTCACGGTTCTGGATGATTGTACACGCAGTACTTGGACTTTCCTTATTCGAGGCAAAGAACAAGTTCCGGGCATGATCATCAATTTCTTTCAATTTGTGTTGACTCAGTTTCATGCTCAGATTAGGATGGTAAGAACTGACAACAGTTCAAAGTTTATAAACCATACTTTGCGTTCTTTCTTCCTAGATAAGGGGGTGATTCATCAACGATCGACTCCTTATGTGCCTGAACAGAACGGCAGAGTAGAACGGAAACACCGTCACCTTATTGAAATTGTTAGGGCTTTGCGTCTAAATGCAGGTTTACCAGTTTCTTTTTGTGGTGAGTGTGTCCTTACAGCTACACACTTAATCAATATCATGCCGTCGTCAGTTCTCAACTGGAAATCCCCATATGAGGCTTTGTTTCTTAAGTCTCCTGACTATTCAATGTTAAGGGTCATGGGTTGTTTGTGTTATGCCCTTATTCCTAAATCTCATCGTCATAAGCTTGACCCTACTTCCCGGAGATGCGTTTTTCTTGGTTACCGTCCGGGTTATAAGGCTTTCAAGGTCTATGACATGGAAGATAAAAAATTCCTTGTCTGCAGAGACGTCAGTTTCAATGAGCAGGTTTTCCCTTTTAAAACTAATGTGTCTGCTGAATCTCAGTCGCCTGCGCCTTCTCTTCCATTTGTGTCTTTTGGAGATGATCTCCATATTTTTCTATTCCTTTCAATTATGTTCCTGATATGGCTGTCCCTCTAGGTTCTGCTACTCCTTCAGCCTCACATCATTCCGTTCATCTTGATTCGATTCCGATTCCTCCTAGTCCTGCTGTTGCAGTTCAGCAATTACCTCCAGAAGTGCAGGACAGGCCTCCAGTAGTGCAGGAAAGGCCTCAAAGGCAGATTATTCGATCGGCAAAGTATAATGATTTTGAGGGAGCTCCTCCACCAAGGCGAACTAGATTACTCTCCCCGTCAGAGTCCCTTTCTCATGCATTTTCTGTCATTAGTTGGTCAGACCTGCAGCACTATTCTGATCATTTCGTATGTTCTTTGTGCAACGTGCTCGCTGTTCACGAGCCATCCATGTTTCATCAAGCCAAAGGTGATCCAATGTGGGTTGCTGCAATGGACAAAGAACTTGAGGCTTTAGAGTCCAATCATACCTGGGATTTAGTCGAGTTACCTCTAGGACATCCTGCTATTGGATCAAAGTGGATATATAAAGTCAAGTATCGACAGAATGGGGAGGTTGAAAGGTTTAAAGCTCGGTTATTAGCGAAAGGGTACAATCAAGTCAAGGATCAAGATTACAAGCATACGTTTTCCCCCGTTGCCAAGTTTGCTATTGTCCGAACCCTTCTCGCTATTGCCTCGTGCAACAAATGGAATCTCCATCAACTGGACGTGAATAACGCGTTCTTGCACGGATACCTCGACGAGGAAGTCTATTACATGGTACCCCCTCTTGGTTATTCCAAAGCAAAGCCATGCCAAGTTTGTCGTCTTCGTCGCTCGATTTATGGCCTGAAGCAAGCGAGTCGACAGTGGAATGTCGAACTCACCAAGCATCTGGTGGCCCGGGGTTTCACTCAATCTCGCCACGATTATTCTCTCTTTACCAAGAATAAGATTACTTCATCTGGTATTGCCATCACCCTCATTTATGTCGATGACATGCTCTTGACGGGTGATGCTGAATCTGAGCTTGCTGATCTTAAGGTGTCACTGGACAAAGCCTTCACAATTAAGGACTCGGGGCTTGCTCGGTTCTTCTTAGGCATGGATATTGCTAGTTCTCCCGGTGGTATTCTCCTCAATCAACGGAAATACATATTAGATCTTCTCCAGGATTCCGGGTTTACTAATTGTAAACCGACAGCCTTTCCGATGCAGAAGAATCTTCATCTCAGTATTGATACAGGGGATGAGATTCCGAATCCTGAAACTTATCGACGGCTTGTTGGGCGCCTTTTATTTCTCACTATGACCCGACCAGATGTCGCTTATACGGTGCAGCAGCTATCACAGTTTCTTTCCTCTCCCCGGGTTCCACATTTGCAAGCTGCACATTACTTGTTGCGTTATCTAAAAGGGAGTGTTAATTGTTCTCTCTTTTATCCAAGCAGCTCTCCATTGGTACTTCGAGCATATTCGGATGCCGATTGGGGAAGTTGTCCGTTCTCAGCTCGGCCACTCACGGGTTATTGTGTATTCCTTGGCGATTCTTTGGTTTCGTGGAAGACTAAAAGGAAGAAAACGGTCTCGAAATCATCCACCGAAGCTGAGTACCGCAGCATGTCGATGACGGGTAGTGAAATTGTGTGGTTAGCATGGCTACTGGAGGATCTGCGTGTCCCTATACCACGTCCGATTTCCCTTTGCTGTGATAATAAGTCTACCCAGCATCTCGCCGCCAATCCTGTATTCCATGAGCGTACCAAACACCTTCAAATCGATTGTCATTATGTCCAGGATTTAGTTCAAGAAGGTTTTCTGTCGACAGTTCACGTTGCTACTCATTTGCAGATCGTTGATCTCATGACTAAACCTTTAGGGGCACAACAACACGGGATTTTAGCTTGCAAGATGGGCTTGGTATTTCACCCTACACGCCCACCTTGAGAGGGGGGGGGGGGGGGTGTAGACATTATTAGGTCGGTTTAGTTAGTATAGGATATTATTGTAAATAGGAGGAATAAGATAGAGGACGGTGGTTACAACTGATTCCACTATAAATACCTGATTGTACATATCAAATAAGTGAGAAATACACATTACATTCGGGACAAGCTCCCACAACAAACTATCTTGCTCTCTAAGCTTTCTAGGTAACTGATCTTGTCCTTCACCATGATCTGAGTGAGGAAGCAATCTCAGATTGCTTAATTGAAGCTGCTATTACATCTGAATAGTTTTTTTTTCAATATTTTTTTAAAAAAATCTTTTTAATGAGTATACAAAAAAAAATATTTCACAAAAAATTTTTAGCACCCCCCTGACAGAAATCCTGGCTCCGCCACTGGTCATATACACTACTCATTCAAAGTTCTTGGTCTTCGTCCGAAAGTACACTATTGGGTGAATCGATGATGAGTAAAGTAGTTGAGTTCTCTTAATTTTTTTAAAAAAAAAGCAAATCATATATGCCCTGCATAACATACACTAGTACAAAAGGGGGGACCAGAGCACGCTTTTTTTATGCGTGAGAGCACACTTCTCGTACTGTGCTTATAGTGAGTGCGCTCCAAACAAACACACTTACTATTTAACCGTGATCCCATATTTTAAGCACGATTTTGTGTTGAAGCGTTCTTAAAATTGTCATGCGACCAATTATAAGAACGCTTCAATTGAAGTGTGCTAAAAAAAAAGTTTTAGCACACTTTTTTTCAAATCGTGATTAATAATAAGAACGCTTTAAATGAAAAGTGTGCTCTTTCATATTTTTGTAAGCACGCTTTAAATAAAAAGTGTGCTCTTTCATATTTCTCTCAAGACCTCTTGCACCCTCGAACCAAGAGTCGAACCCAAGACCTCTTGCACCCTCAAACTGAATTCGTCCACTTTACACTCCTGCCACCCGAGCTACGGAATTTTGTTGTAACTTTGTGCATTTATTTAATCTAATTACTAAAAAAAACTCTAAATATAACAAAAAAAATTTTTTTTCGAGATTGGTTTATAAAAATAAATAAGAACACTTTAAAAGAAAAATGTATTCCCTCTAGTTAAATTTGGTTTTAGGAAGACACTTTTCTTATAAAACCGTGTTCGTTTTAATTTTTTAAGCACGCTTTACATGAAAACCGAGCTAATTATTCCTTTAGAAACAAACGAGAACGGTTCTATAGAAAAGCGTGTTGATTTTAGTTAAAGTTGGTTTTGGGAACACACTTGCAAAATGAAACCGTGTTCGTTTTAATTTATTTTTAAGCACACTTCACATGAAAACCGAGCTTACTAGTTCTCATAAATAAAGGAGAACGGTTTTATAGAAAAGTGTGTTCTTTTTAGTTAAATTTGATTTTGGGAACACATTTTGAGAATTAAACCGTGTTCGTTGTAATTTTTTTAAGCACGCTTTACACGAAAACCGAGTTGAATATTTTTTTACAAATAAACGAGAACGGTTTTATAGCAAAGCGTGTTTGTTTTAGTCAAATCTGGTTTTGGGAACACATTTTGAAAATTAAACCGTGTTCGTTTTAAGTTTTTTTTAAGCACGCTTTACACGAAAACCGATCTAAATATTTTTTTAGAAATAAATGAGAACGGTTTTATGGAAAAGCGTGGTTCTTTTAGTTGAATTTGGAGTTGGGAACACACCTTTAATATAAAACCGTGCTTAAAATAAAAAAATAAGCACGCTTGTTAAAAACCGTACCCAACTTACCGTGCTCCACCCCCTATATTTGTACTAGTGATATAAGGTCGTGTGCAGCCGTGCAGGCCTTCATAGCTAGAAGAAGCACGAACAACACCTGAACCCAACAAAATATCATTTCAAAACCAATTGATAATATAGTCCCCCGATCTAGTCAAGTATTTTTGAAATTTGCACATGTTTTAGAGGGGGGGGGGGGGGGGGGGATATCAGGTTAATTAAAACACGTCTTAAGCTTTTATATATAATTCACGTCTAATGCTCTAGACATTTTATTGGTTAACCGGGCCGTGAGAGATTAATCAATTTGGTGAAAATCAAACAATTAATGTGAGAGGTGCACAATTTTTCGAAAACGTCAATTTTTTTTAATCAAATTTAGCATTCTCAAATGTTATATGATTGACTGAAAGAAGTACCGTATGCTATAACAATTCGATCCGGAATGGCTCACCGGAAAGGATTTGTGGGTCACATACGGGAGACTCGAACAACATATAAATCCAACGGGGTTACATCTCAAAACCAATTGGCAATTAATGAGAGAAGTAGCCCTTCAACCTTATATGTTGTTTAAGCATTCTCTAAATTATCGATGTGGCACAACCACATTTCAACGTAGGTACTTGTTCGAACCCCGAAATGACCGCTCTTTATTTACAAAATTCAAAAAAGAAGTATGTTTATTCCAACAATTTCAATATTTTCGAGGTTGGACAAAAATATTCCAACATGTATATAAGTGTCTCAATTTCAAAGAAAGAGAAGCAAGATAGAATTTGCGAAGCCTGATCGATGGTCGATAAGTTTTGTTATAGGGCGGAGAAAAAAGGGCGGGAAAGGACAACTAATTAACGATTCAACGGCTAATATAGAAACTGCCACGTTACCCCTGAATGATGAACCAATCATGGGTTTGCGTTTGCGGGGTACAGCAACTGAGAGGGTGACCTGCACTCAGCAACGGCACAGGTGTCCAAGATTCCGCGCCGTGTGGCCTAATTAACTCACCCGGATTCCGTTTTTCGATAACGGATCGATCGATCGTACTACGTACATGCATCTGATCGATGAGAGTGACGCCAACGGTCGCCCCAAAACATCACCTTTTTTTTTTTTTTTTTCCAGTAGGTAAAAAGTTGGATGTTCTACCGACATCCATGATCATTAAACCTGATGATGTTTTGGAAATCACAACAAGAACTTAAAATTACATTACAACTCAGCTGAGACTTTGCTAGGAAATCGGCTGCAGAATTCGCCTCTCTATAGCAATGTTGGAATGTGATGGTCTCAAAATCTTCGCTAAATAAACGAATTTCTTGAACTATTTGCACCATCTCCCATGGTATATTGTTCCCCTGATTAATGACATTGATAACGATTGAGCAATCACTTTCAACTATGACTCTCCGTATCCCAAGCTCAACTGCTAAATTTATACCTGGATATACTGCAAACGCTTCGGCTATGATGACAGAGCTCATTCTAATATTGCATTTATGTATCCGAATAACCTGACCATAATTATTCCTAAGAATGCACCCAATCTGAGGATGACTACCAATATTAACCGAAGCATCTACATTAATCTTGACGACATTTATTGGGGGACATTTCCAAATTATTTTATCAGGGGGCCTACTACGTTTTGTTAATTTGGTTTTCACATGTTCTTTACTCCAGCATGAAATCTTATCAATAGTATAAGTTAACACATTGATAGTACCCTTATCAGAGCTGTTACGAAAAATAATTCTATTTCGCAACTCCCAAATTGAATGCCATAAATGGCACAGGTCTGTAAAATTTATGTTAAGAGCCCTAGTATTTAGAATATTTTCAGAGACATCACTTGTTAAATTAGGTATAACATAACATTTTCCTAATTTAACACCCAGATTTTGAATGAGGGATCTGGTAATTAATCTGACAATTAAACAATAAATGAGTTGTATCTTCTATATCAGAATTACAAAGAGAACAAGTAGAAGAAACTCTATTTATATATCTATTTAGATGAACAGTAGTAGGTAAGATATGTAAAATAATTTTCCAAATAAATTTTTTAATATCCGGAACCATATTAAGTTTCCAAATCCAGTCCGCTAAGAATTTTGTTGTATTCCTTGTATTAAAGAGAGAAGATGTGGATTTAACCAAAAAATCCCCGTTGTTACTATAAATCCAAATTAACTTGTGAGGAATATCAATTATTGGAATATGGATATTTGTAATCATATGAACAATATGAGAGGGAAATAAAGTGTTTAATTTATCAATATCCCAAGAATTCATATCTGTAATTAAATCACAGATTTTTAAATTAGGGTCACGATAATTCCTAAAGCAGTCTAGATATTGTGCATTTACTCAAATGTCCGACCACACATTGATAGTTTTCCCATTACCTGTAAAGGCTCGATATTTTAAAATATTATTTTTATTAATTGTTGGGTTGAATATTGTTGTTTACTGGGTTAGAATTGTTATAAAGCATAAATAGCGAAATTATTTTGTTATTCCTCGTAATTTTACTTACCCTAACAATGAGGAGTATAAATACCCATATTTGGGAACCCTAGCCGCCCCAATCCCCATTCTCTGTTCCTCTTTCTCCCGTTCAGATCTGGGATTTGGGATCCTCATCCACCCCCCGTCACCTTCGAGCTCCCATCCACTGCCGCCCCTCTCAGCCTTGTCCAAGCTGCTCACCCGGCCATCGAGCATCCGATCTCCAATGGCTTCCCACTCCTTCACCTTACAGCTCCCTTTTGCTCATTCGCTGCGGCTCTCTCTCCCTCTCTCTCGGACGTCGCCTCGAGCTCGTCGGAGCGCCTTCGGCAGCCACCCTCACGATTGAAGACAAAGCCCTCGGTGGTGCCTCCATCATTGACGCAGAGCCGAGTTCGCCGGAGATCGCACCCTCCCTCTTTGCCGATATTCTTCCTCAAGATCTTGACCTTGCTTCTACTTCATGACTGCCGCCGGAGCAGGGGAGTCGTCCTCCTTCAACACCCGCCTTGTCGAACTCTACTAGTCGCATATGATGTCGGGCCCGCCTTCCTCTTCCCCTCTCGATGACCCTTCCTCCTCTCGCTAGGACTCCGCGCACCAAAACCAGTGAGCCGAGCTCACCGGAGCTCTCCCTCCTCCTCGGATTCGCGAAGCCAGCCACCACCAACAGAAGCCGCGAATACCGACCTAACCAGGTCAAATTGATGTCAAGCCGAGCCGAGCCTCCCTGTGTCGAAGCTCCGTCCTTGTTCACCTTCCCATGAATCCATCGAGCTTGGGTACATTCCTTGGGCTCTGGGTCTTGCGTTGGTTACTGATGAATGAATTTGTTATGGTTTTGATTGATTGGGTTGAATTATCACCATTTGAAATTTGCATTGGCTGTTGCTCTGGTTGACTATGTTAATGCTGCTGAAGTGGTTTTAGTTCGGAAGGATTGGCCTAATCAAATTATGAAATTTGCATATTCTAAGATGATTTTATAAAGGCGGGATGGAGTTACATCAATCACGGACTTAATAAATCAATTAGGATGTAACACGGTTGAGTTCAATAATAAATCAATCGGTGAAATTGATAAGCTGGTTCTCTCAACTTGGTTAAGTATATAAGATATAAAGGACGCGATGAGAACTTGTTATACTTGTAGGCTTGTTGTGCTATTCGAGGTATGAAAGTGGTTCGTTTGACTTGATATCGCTACCTCATATTTAAGCTAGGTAAATTGGTTAACTAGATCAATAATATGAATGCTTTAGATTCGTTAATTGGTTGAGTTCTAGTGTAACTATGTAAGAAATGTCTTGAGAGCTTGATGTGCCTTGTGAACTTACTATACATGGACTTCCTTGTTATGGCTATGACCTTAGAATACGGTTTAGTTACAATTTAACCTTAGTTCTTATATGACCTCCTTGATCATGATTTATTATGCGAGTTTGATAAATAAGACTTGTTGATCCTTGGTGTTGAGAACTCATGAATTTGGTCGAGTATTTGAGGATTTGATAAATTATGAATTACTTGAGAAAATGGTTAAGTAAAACCTGAGTTTTATGTGAAGTAAGATGTTTTGAATGACGGTCCTTGTAAGGCTTTGGACTAGGCTTCGTGCTTGATTGGAACAAGGTTAATGGAGAATGATGAGAATGCCCGATTATTTGAATGAAATATTGTTGACTCCTGTGTTGACTGGAAAGCCTACTTGTGTGTTAATTAAGTATGTATTGATGAGTTGTTCCTTGCTTATTACTTGCTAGTGTGATTGGATGATTCTCTGAGTGGCTTGTGGACCGATGGATGATTATCTGAGTGGCTTGTTTGCTGGTTAATTGGATGTGAAGACTTCAGGTAAGTTCCCTAGGGGGCTTACTCAGGTTGGACATTCATGCCTGTTGTTGCATTTTATGTTAGGTGTTGCATATGCATAAAAGCATGCCATGTAGTATCATGTTTAGGT
This sequence comes from Persicaria maculosa, assembly GCA_963922045.1. Taxonomy (NCBI): domain Eukaryota; kingdom Viridiplantae; phylum Streptophyta; class Magnoliopsida; order Caryophyllales; family Polygonaceae; genus Persicaria; species Persicaria maculosa. The sequence goes on along the minus strand of OY998256.1, from coordinate 9,288,378 downwards.
TGCACTAATTGATTGAGCATCTGTTTACTTTATGCGTTTGAAACAGAACGGCCGTTATCTGTGATAGTCCTAGAGTCTTTGCTAGGGTCATAGGGTAGCCCAGCCTCATCGGGTACCCTGAGTCAATCGAGTCATGAACTTCCTTATATTATGCTTGCGGGCTTTATTGTGGAGCGGGTTAGGCATGCGTGCCGCCCAATTATGATGGAATGCATTCACGAGCTGGCCAGTCTCCGCCCTATCGGAAGGGGGTGGAGGTAGGAGAGGGATATGCCACTTGGCATTGTCTTGGGCCCTTTACAGTATTTTTACACATTATTATGAATAGGAGCATGCTAGTGTGTTTGATTTTCGTATTGCATTAGAGCATCTTTATTAGGTATAGCACATACTATGTGGCCTCAGCGAGGACTGCCGGTCCCGCATGAGTGGCTCGATCTGACTCCTTTCCCCGTTCTTCTTTTAAAGGTATTTCTGCATATTTGAGTGCTCGATGTCTATATGACGGGGTTTCCTTTTGGTGAATCGAAGAACCTGGCTAATTCTATAACTCGTTATAAATGGTAATCACCCACTTATGATTTGGTTTTGACCCGGCTCTGCCGTGGCGCTTGTATCTTTACCTTACTTCCGCTTTACTTCCGTTTGAAATGGATTTCACGACGTAGTCTTAGGACAGGTTAAGGGTACCCAATGGCTCTTCGAGGTTTTAGGGTTTGAAATCCCTCTTTTTACTAATTTTAAATGAGTTTGAAACCTCGACCCGTACCTGGGTTCCAAGATCCGAACAAGGGGTTTTATCCCTTGAAACGTAACCCGGAAATCATAATTCTGGGCCGTTACATTACCAACTAGCCATATCAACCCTTTAGAGAATAGATCTCTGACGTTAAGAAGTCGACCAAAACATCACCTTTAATTCGCATATTAAACTAGGTTCTCAACTCATCCGTATAAGTTGCGAATATACAGAGTATTATACTCCGCTACTCCACATCGAGCTTGGTGCTTCTTGTTCAAGGGTTACGAGATTTTTCTTTAGTTGTTTGTTTGGTTATTTGTTGTATCGACGAACGATTTTCACCTTCTTGATTGATCAGACAATAGTTTATCACTTTATCTGGTATTTCAAATCATTACCTATATATATATATATATATATATATATATATATATATATATATATATATATATATATATATATATATATATATATATATATATATATAACTCAGGTATTCAATTACTGGTTTATTACCGGTTTTTTTAATTTAAATAAATTTGATATCAATATTTGTACAATCAGCTAATTACTTTCTTCAAATACTGAATTATTATGTAATTAATGTAGAATTATTCTTTGTTTTTTTTAATTTAAATAAATTTATTATTAGCACCCTTCTACTAATTCTATGATTCTAAAACAAAACAAAGGTTAAACCTTATATAATATAATTGATTATTTAATTTTTTATAGGCATAAACGATTTGGTCTTTTATTATGTATTATAGACAATGAATAGAATTGGATTGAAAAAAAAAAATTATCAATATATATATTGATAATTATCTTAAGATATACTTACATATTACGTATTAATTAAGTTAAGTGCATGGGATTATATATATAACTAGTGTAGGTCCCGTCCCATGCACGGACATTACGTTAATGCAATATTACAAATAATCTAGATAAATTCCAATAAATAAAAATAATAATCTAAATATAAATTATGTTTTCCACCAAAAAAAATATAGATATAAATAAAATTAGTTCAACAAATGATATATAATCTAATTATCTTTTATTTTTATTCTCTCAAAATATAAATAAAATTCATATTTATAAGGTAAAAGTTTTTTTCCTAATATATCGTTAATTAAATCACATGTAATTAAATAGATAGTTGATTTTTAAAAATATTTTAATATTCTTTTTTTATTAAATATTGTATGTAGTATATATTTATTACGTTAGTTACTAAAATATTTATGCATAGATAGATTGTGTTAAATTGATATAGTTTCATTTTCTTATATAATATTTACTCTTTTATAAGATTCTATCCAATTATATGAGTTAATGGTAAAATAAAATAATTATTTAATTATTTTAAATTTAAATTATATAGATTAGAACTATCTAATTATTTTTATTAGATTTCATTTTTTATGGGGGGAAGTTTTGCGAGATGCACTCATGCGCCGCCACGTATGCAGATGCTCTCATATATGCCTATATAATATTTTAATTATATATTTTGTCCTCAAAAAATAATATAGATAGATATAAAATAACAATTATTAAATGATTGATTTTGATATAAATAATTCTTTCCACCAAAAAATAATCTAAATATAAATAAAATACCACCTATCAAATATTAAATATTTATCTATTAATATTTTTGGTAAGTATGACTATGAATATTAGTTTTATTAATAATTTTTATTATTACTACTACTATGTTTAATTATATTGATATAGTTTTTTCCTTATATAATATTTACTCTTTTATAAGATATTCTATCTATCCAATTATATATGTTAATGGTAAAATAAAATAATTATTTTTATTAGATTTCCTTTTTGACGGGAGAAGGCTTTGCGAGATGCACTCACGCGACACCACGTATGCAGATGCACTCACGCGCCGCCAGTGGCGGCCGCAGGAATCGCTAGAGGGGGGGGGCGGAATTGTTTGTTGGGGAAAAAAAAATTCCTCGGTATATATAATAAAGAATTTTTTTTAATATATTGAAAGAAAACTATAAATTATGGTATAAATATGATATTTTATTACAAAAATTCATGCAATAATTTAATAATTTTTATGTGTGTGTAGCAAGATTAAGATTTTTTTTTTAATATTGTAAGAAAATTATAAATTTTATAAAGAATTTGTCATTGGTAAATGAAAAAAAAATTGATAAGATTGAAAACTATGAAAAAAAACCTCATAAATTGTGGTTTAAATACAAAAATAGTGGAAAAAGAGAAGGAGTGAGGTTTGAACCCATGACCTCTTGAATTCCTTCCCCTTCCTTCCCTCCTTCTCACCAACTAAGCTAGACACATTTAGTGTTATCTTTCACATTTTTTTTTATTTTTTTACCTTATTTATTTTTTTTTTTTTTTTAACATTATACTACGAAATTACGTCGCCGGAGGGAGGGGCGGCCGCCCCCCGCGCCCCCCCTGCGGCCGCCCCTGCGCGCCGCCACGTAGACACCAATGCATCGGTTTTAGTATATAGATATATAGATATATAGATATAGATAGATAATATAATGATAGATAGACATGTTAAACAAAACATATATAATTTTAGAGAGTGAATCTTATTAATAAGAAGATGTCATTTTAATTAACTATTATGGTGTTCACTTTACAAAAATACCCAAGGATGGAGCCATAAAGTTTTGAGCGGGGGTCATCATAGTACGTAGTCGACAATAAGATCGAGAAATAAATCGTAAAACACAACGTGTTCGATAGTACAAACTAGTTTCAACCTATGGTTTCGAAAATACTACAAATATATAAAACGAAAATAAGGATAAAAAACGAAAAATAAAGATATAAAACGCAATAAATAAACATTGCATTATTAACATGTAATAATGTATAACTAGATATAAAAAAATTTAAACTTGCGTAACTTCTTACCATATTCTCAAAATAAGTAATATAACCTATGGTTTCGAAGCTCTCGAGATGAATTATAATATGTGAATGTCAATTTAAGTAAAATATTAAAGTATTATAGTATATTGAAATAAAACTAAAGTGATTAATACTGTTGTAATTTTTAAATAATCATAACTTTTTACTCAGATGTCGGATTAGGGCGTATTATATATCAAAACGAAGCTATCGACAAGGAGAATACTCCTAAGTAATTTTTCGGATGAGGAGGGTCACGTGAACCCTTAGGGCCCCCCTAGCTCCGCCACTGAAAATACCCTTATAACAATTAGAGAGTTGTTAATTGCATTTTTTGAAAAAGTGAAAAAATAAAGTGTATTTTTGTTTGTGTTTCTTAAAAAGTATGAAAATTGTTAAAATGAAATGTTTTACTTAATAAATGGAGTATTAAAAGTCATTTAGACTTTAGCGCACATTTTTTAAGAAATTAAAAATTCTATCAAATATATAATTTTATACTTACTAATAATAAGTATAGAAAAAACTATTTCAAAATGGCTACAAATAATTAATTTAAAAAAGGGAAAACTAATTAAAATACTCCCACCTTTGGGGGTATGGTAAAAATATATCCTAAACTTTCAAATGTAATAAAAATATCCCGACCTTTGAAGGTAGTGGTAATATATTACCGTGGGTTTGCTCACGGTTCAAAAATGCTGACAAGAAAACCTACGTTTATTTTTTTTGAGAAGACAACTTAAGTGGAAGCCTTTTTAAAAATTAGCACTAAAATTGAATTTTATTGAACGGTTTCCTTAAGAAAAAAAATAAAGAGTTGGACTGGGTTCATACCCAACAACTGATTTTCATTTTTAATGATGAAAAAATCAACCTTAAACCTAGTCAAGAAATTGCTTCTCCTCGAATCTCGATCAATCTCCTTGAATCCACACCATTTCAAGAAGCGACCACGGAAGATGATAAGAGGGAGGAAAAGACATTGGGTATGAACCCGGTTCAACTCTTTTTTTTTTACCTAAGAAAACCGTCCAAGAAAACCGTTGTCAAAAAAAATTCACGTAGGCTGCCCCATCAATATTTTTGAGCCGTGAAAAAACCCGTGGTAATATATTACCACTACCCTCAAAAGTCGGGATATTTTTATTACATTTGAAAGTTTATAATATATTTTTACCATACCTCCAAAGATGAGGATATTTTAATTAGTTTTCCCTTTAAAAAATATTTCTCACTATGAATGCATATTTAACCTATCTCCCAAGGATATGCCTTAACAAAAATTATTTTATTTTAACTATAAAAAGAAGTTCATGCTATTTTCGTATCAATTTAAATATGGGCTTATTTCTTGCAATTTTCCCCTTTAAAAATAGAAGTGTGCATGCATAAGAAAAAAGTGTACCACGGTAGGACCTCCCAATATTAATGTTAGCTATAAAATATATTTTCCGATTTAATTTCTTAACATATATCTTTATATGATACTTAAGTTGGATGGTTCTAAAAATCATCTAATAGGAAAAGTTGTTCCAGTAAAATTGGTTATTGTATTAGATTGTGATCATCGATCGTTGTCATTAGTTATAGATGGAAACAATCTAATTGGACCGTCCTTTTTATTTTTGTTTCATGTATAAAAGTGACTCTTATGATAAGATGCTTTTCTAACCTATATGTATAATACTAGTGTATGCCCCGTCCCCTGCACGGGAATATATTAACACAATATTCTAAAATTATATTTATTATCAATAAAAAATCCTATTATAAATATAAAAATAAATAAATAAATATGAATTACATTATAATAATTAACCTAATAACTGAAAAATAATTAATTTTGATATAAATAATTTTTTCCACCAAAAATAATCGATATATAAATAAAAACCCCATAAAAAATAGCCTGTTTTCCTAAATAACAAAATCAAAACCCCATAAAATATTTTAAAGAGTAGCTATGTCACACACTCATAGCATACATTCACAAAATCGTTTACTTAGTGACAGCAACATTTTCGATTTATCCCATTTAAAATATGTTATGAGGTGTCGAGATGTATATATCATTTTTAAATTACAGTACACTGAGAGAGTATTTTCTGAGTGATCAAGTATAATCTCATTAATAGGCCTGAACTGTTTTGACTAGTAATCCGGCGCATGAGAAAAATCACAAAAAACGCTCCCTCTGTCAAAACCGCATCTCTTAAACACACACTCCGCTGCCCTCCTGCAGGCGTCTCCGGCGGCCACCCCCGATGGGTTTCCTGGCGGCCTCAACCCGCAACCTTAGCGTCGGGTCCTGGTCTGGCCACCACTCTCGGGTCTTGGCTATGGTGAGTTCAAGCGGTGCCGGTGCCGGAGTGCTAACCTCCATCGCCCTCCTAGCCGCCGGTAGCTCTCCGACGGTTTCCTGCAAGATTTTCGAATCCCGGAAGAGCTCCTCCGCCACTGTTGTGGCTGATGCCTGATGCCCCCTCTCGGACTCTCTCTCCCTCTCATCTCCAACAGCTCAGATTCCCCCCCTCCCTCCGGGGATGTTGCATGCCTGCTCCGGCTTTGTTCCCGGCCTCGCCAGATTCCACCTCCTCCTCCTCAGCCCCTCAATTTGGCCTGTCAGATTCAACCTTTCCCACCTAGAAATTCCAAATCCCAAAATCTACCGGAAAAAAAACCCCACAACCACCACCACATCCGACCATCGCCGGACACCACCTCCCACCACCATCTAATTTCTTCCGTCATCGCCAGCCCACATGCAGCAACCCCGATGGCTCCCGTCGGTGCTTTTGGGGCGGGCTGTAGTTGTGTCACCCTAACCTGCGGCAGCGCTACTGATGCTACCTCAACCTGATGGCTTACTCCTAAACCCTCTTGAATCCCAAAATAAAATAACTTTTCTACCCTCAACCCGATTTCCTCTGAACAGGTGCTGTCTTTTCAGTACCCGACCTGCCCTCTAGAACCAAAGATTTGAGCTTTCCTTGACCCTTCACACAAAAATCCCCAATTTTTTTAACCCTAAACCTAAAACTTCAAACAAAACCTATTTACAAAAGTGTCCATATCTATATTTGGTTGTGCAGCTTTCAGATTCCAAGTTTTCGAGTCCGAGACATTACATGCAACAAGAATGTTGAGCGAGCTTGCTCACTGCCATATCTAGAACAAGATTCGCATCCATCACTTCCTTCTATGTCACCTATGTCAAAGTCAACCGCCTCCTTGGCTTGCATGCAAGCCAACCCGTCTCAGCCATCAGATCAGATATCAAGATATCAAGAAAAAATACTCTAGTTTTTTGCTATAATCTTATATGTAATTGTAGTTTTAGATTTAAACTAGTTTTTTTTTCTTTTGACGGCGACCCTCTATGAAGGGTTTATCAAACCATCTTTTGATTGCTTCAAGATCGCTTAGTCGATCTACTTCTTGCCTACTGTCAAAAAAAAAGTATAATCTCATAAATAGACAATCTCATAAATAGACAAGCAAACACAAGGACGTAAGAACAAAACATAATATAAAGGGACGTGAATAACTACGACAATCTAAGTAAGTTGATGGCTAAGGAATATCAAGCAACAAAAACGAAAATGATAAAGAACTAGTTCTTTTCCCGAACCTTGTTCGGGTTTTTTTTTATATAATATTTTCGATCGGGTTTGGCATATTAAACAAAATATTGGACACATCAATGCTCTACTAACATATTAGTATATTACTCATACTTCTTGTCATGTTGCTCTTTGAAATTTTCTTTTCTTGAGATGATCGGTACTTCAAATTTGACAAATTAATAATAGTAAATCAACCTCTTTCAAGATTCTCCTAACATCCATCCTAATCGAAGACAAAGAAAAGAAATCTTATAGTTTTTGGCTTAAGAAAATAGAGTTTGGATCATCTATAATACTTTATCTATTACACATCACATTACACCTTTTAAATCGGTCTAAATTATAAATCGATTTGATAAAGATACCTTAAGTTTAAATGTATAAACCATATGTAGCCAAAGAATATAAAAAATGATATTGTGTGTTTTTTATAATGTCTTAGACCCTTAATTAGAAAAAGGTACTCTTTGTTTAAGTATGAACCCTAAGAGGCTAAAACATTAAACTCATCAAATCACAATGATTAAATACTTAGATGCAATGATTAAACAAATTAAATCACAATTTATAACATTCTACCGTATTTTACTTCAATAAGACCAATGTCTTATGATAAAATTTGATCAATAATTTATAATCTTCAATTTCACAAATTTCATCAATGGAGTAAACAATTTATACATGGCTATCTAAATATTTTGCCCAAAAAAATTCCAACGAAAATATATTAGAAGCATTGTCTCAAATATATGATAGGTTGAGCATCGAATATTTTTGGTTTTTTTCCCATTGTATTTAATATTGAAAATCAATTTTCATAACCATAATAGATTTCTTACCATGCTTGTGAAATAGACTGCAGAAAATGAATGGTTTATGTTTTTACTCGTTTTAAGGTCGTGTGTATTTTAATTGTAGTCCAATTACTTCATTTTCCCCTCTAATAGACTATTCTTTTTATATATATATTTTTATTTTTGGTACTTGTTATTCCCATTGTATTTAATGTTGAAAATCAGTTTCCATACCCAAAATAGACTTCACACCATACTTGTGAAATGGACTGTAGAAAATGAATGATTTATATTTTTACTCGTTTTAAAGTCGCAAGTATTTTAATCGGAGCCCAATTACTCAATTTCCCCCCTAATAGACTACTCCGTATTTTTTTTTTGGTGTAAAGGGGAGGGTATAGCCCTCTTAATTTATTGAGAATGCAGTAGAGTTAGCCCCATTACCGGGTGGCTGGTACAAAGAGCTTTTAATACAGAGAGGTAAGGCTTCTAGTTCCCTAAACACTTCAGCTTGTTGCAGTGCCAGATTCGTAAGACCATCCGCCAAAGCATTGGCTTGCCTTCTTATCTGCCTAAATTCCATGTCCAACTGCACCCCTCTTATCAGCCCCCGACATTGCTCGATCAGGTATCGATTAGCATACATCTCTTCGCCATCTTCCTTCAGCCTTCGGTATACATTTGTGCTATCCAATTCTGCCATATTTTTTCCACGTTTTGTTGTCATAACCACCTGATGCTCCATTGCTAAAACTTGTTGCATCTCACCCTCCTCATCCGTATCGCTAAACCGTTGTACATATTCTCTTATCCTCTCCTTTATTTGTTTATCTTGTAGCATACAACAATCCCCAACCATCTGCACTTGTATACTCTAATGGTAAAATAAGGAGATTTTCATCAAAATTACCTATAAAGTCAGCTACATCACCGGGATGACAAACAATTATTAAACTCCAATGAAGACTACATTAAAAAGATACAATTAATAAGCATACGTCGACTACCATTGGCAAATGCACACAAAAGTAAACATACAAATAAGGAGCCTAGAATCAAACATATACATTCATTTCCTAATTGGATTGGAATAAGGAGCCTGGAATCAAACATATATATGCATTTCCTAATTGCATATGGAATTAAAACACTAACTGTTTAGTAAACATGTCATGATAATAAGCTACAATTATTGGGAGCAATCGAATCCTTTGTTTAGGAAGCTACAATTATTGTTTAGTAAGCTACAATTATTTAGTAAGCTCATAAAAATGTTATTGCTTCTTCCATCACAACACCCCCACCTCTGCAACTGAATCACTGCATCCATCTGCAACATATCAGATTTTTAAATGGAAGTTTGCAGCAGGTGTACCCATGCACTTGTAGAATGACAGAAAAATCAAGATATTGGATACCCGGCCATTTGGTTTTCCCAATTTTGTAGTACAAAGTTGTTAGCTTTTTGTCTTTTTGAGGTATTCTACCTTCATCATCATCCATGGCTACAACAACAGCAACATCCAAGGAAGAAATCAATTTGAAAAGCAACAAAGAATGAAGCAAGCAAGATTGGAACCTATCAAGTTGCAACCGACACAAAGGCTATGAATGATTAAAGAGCTAACAACAATACATCAATTAGTAATTAGAAATGAAATTATCGATCGAATATAAATTACCTGCTCAATAGTGGCACGGTCTGCCTTCTCGGTGTGCTTTGTTCTACCAATCTCCATATCTTATGTGTTATCCTCCTTGTTGGTAAGTCTTAGCTTTTCTTCCCTAGACTTTACAATGGAGAACGGGAAACCTTTTGAAATTGAAATCCCCTAAAATTAGATAACAAATCACGCAAATCTAATAGAAAAAAAAACTAATTTTGATAAGCCCTAAAAATTAAGAACAAATTGACTATAGAGAACCCCGTAATCTTACAAGATGTAGAGTCTTGGTATCGGGGTTGTGGAGGCTTGAGGCTCTTGGCCTTTGTCTTGTCCGGACTTGACGATTGGCAAAAGAGCAGTTGTTGACAGAAAAATGTCAAATCTTTAGAGTAAAAGGTGTTGACGCCTACTCTTCTGTTGTCGACTTTAGGGCGTTAGGCAGTCCGACAAGAAAGGGGATCTGAAATTTGTGATCGAAGGAGAGAGAGGCCCGATAGAGAGATGGAGAGTTGTTGGAGGTGGTGTCTAGGCTTGGCCTGGTTCCGCCAAAGCCTTCGTCGGGAGTGAGATGTGAGTAGGAGATGGCTCCAAGAGCGGCGTTTTCAGCGGGCAGTGTTGTGTTTGCGGCGCCACAGCCTTGTTCTGACTGGTGTATGATTTGAACGTCCTTCTTCTCCGGCTCACGCCCCGCTTGCGACCGGTAAACCACCGTGTCTACCTACACCTCCGCTGCTCCTTGCTCCTTCATCGACTCCCTTTCCTGCTCAATTTCAACGCATAAATTGAAATTAAACCTCGATTGCAAAATCAACCATCAACTACTAAAGGAGGGGGGAGATGGAAAAAAGAAATTGTCTTTGTGCTCATCTAGATCGATTGATTGACAAACTCTCTTTCTGATATTGGAATAAAGGGAGGAGCAAACACCAACAATTTCATTAAATTTAATCCAGGAAGAGATAAAATAAGGGATGGTGATGCCCTGAGCCCTTGAAGTGTCAACTATGGGAGAACTTCAAATTTATCTTCGAGAGAGGTGAGTAGCCATGGGAAGGTGTTCAGAGAGAAAAACGGTTTCTGAGAGAGTAAAAGGAGAGGGAGTAAATAACGTGGTGAAGAGATTGTTCTTCTTCTTCATGAATTTGGGATCAGCTTTTTTAAAAAAAAAAAGAATTTGAGATCAGTTGAATGGAGAACGTGGGGAGAAATGTTGAAATTTTTACTTCTTAATTTTTCAAAAGAACGTGGGTGAAATACTGAAAACTGCTCCTCTTACTTTTGCTCAGGGAATGACACATGACGCAAATTGTAACAAAGACATTGCTTCTGATTTTATAAGTATAAGGGGTGGATTACCATTGCAAAATACTGGCATATACTCTAGATATAAATCACTCAAATCACCATTGCAAAAAATATGGTACGGATTTTATAAAATTACAAAATATATACTCTAAATATAAAATATTTTCATTTGGTTTCTTCTTCCTCAACCGATTCCTCGTTGGCTCATTCTTCAATGCTAAAACTTTTCACTACAATCTCAATGAGCAAGGTCATAATGTAGCATAGAAATATATTCATAATGTTAAAACATACCAATTTATTTGCAAGTGCCTGCAAATCAAGCATGGGGATCAATTTAACTGTGACTCGCTGCTTCACATTATCAACATCCACAACCTACAAAAAATAAATGGCGGGAGCAAGGTCAGATGCAGATAAAATGGAACAAATCAAACTCAAAGCAACAACAGCCATACTTTTGCGAGGTCGCCTTTATATGTTCTAGACTTCAGTCTAACCCATGCATCCCTTGTAATATCAACACTTTTACTTTCTACAGATAGTACGTCAGTCATTTCTTTATTAGGTACAATTGTTATTTTGTTTCCAAAGATGTTTCTCATACCCTTCATAGCCTGCATATGCAAATTAACATGAAACATGATAAACTTGATATGTACACATAAAAACTTTGATAAGTTTTTATAATCATTCCTCATACCTCCCTAACATGGCTTTCCTTATCTACTTCAATGTATATGTAATTTTTCAGACTATCAACTGCTATGGCTGACCGAATTTGCAAGTCACCCCCTTTGTCATTAAACTTCTGCATAAGACATACGACAACTTCTCTCTCTCTTTACCGATCTAGATTGAAAAGGAAAATGATTAGGCAATGATAACAAACCATCATCACACATAACGACAATAAGAGAGGAACCAATAGATGATAGCAAAAGCAAATTTTAATCATTAACATACCGCACATTTCACCATAAATAATTTTGGATCCCTCACCGATGGCAAGAGAGCTTGCTGCTCTACATCTGTTGTCTCTTCATATTCGATATCATTTGTTCTGGATACATATTTTTGCCTGTAATATGCCTCAACCTTTTCAACATCAATATCATCGTCCCTATTATATATGGCTTGTTGGCGTTGTTGCCTTGCCCCATCTTCATCTGGAATATCATTGGGATCTTCGACGTCCACTATGAAGTATGAAAATAAAAAATAAAAAAAAATCTTTGTCATCTCAAATTCATGTGGTTTGCCTGTAATGGTAAAGTTCCAAAGATGCACCACACAACGATAAGAAACTTGCCATCGTAATGGTATCATGAGGACAGATTACCAAGTAAGTGGTGATCAAGCGGGAAGGAAGTCGTAAATAAGCACGGAAAGAAAGAGACAGATAAGACACATACTATTATAAACAGAACCGGATAAACTTCTCAAAAATACAATTTAAGCTTGCTGGAAAAGTAGGAATGAGTTCACTCACCCTCCAATTTTTCATTTTATCAAGATAGAATCACGCTAACAATATATGCTCCAAATACTTTATCATCTAGAATGCAATCACTGGTCCGAGCCGTCAAATTAACATATGTTCATGTAAAGCTCCGAATGCAGAAAACCAAACAAAAATAACCATTGTTCAGCATCTACGTTGTTCCATAAAGGAATTGTTAACCATAACCAATATAATGGATGAGCAGCATATACAAACGGTGCTGGAATGACATGATAAATACAGTATCTGGAATAAACTGTTTGTCTACGACAGTTACCAGAGTTTATCTTGGTTTGGGACTATAGTATAATTGATTAATGTGGAAATTCATGCATTATCATCAAATGAATTTAAGAAATGTTCACGCACAGGGAGTCTTTGTATTAAAATCTGCAAGTTCAATTGTGAGCAAGTGGAATATCAAAGCACCGAACTAATCTGTTTCCCAAATTACACCTAATTTAGTTCACATATCTCATAATTTCCAGTCCTCGCATAGTCATCAGTAAGTAGATCACGATGAAATAGCAGCAAATATTCAGAAAGCGCTTAACATTCCTCAATCAATGAGCGCTCTAATTGCGCAGGGCCCGTGACAACCCTAAAAAACACAGGAAGCCAACAAAAAAGCGAGAAAGATCAGAGAGCTTACCAGGTTCACCCTCCTCGTCATCCTCCTCCTCATCATCACTGTCGATGATGGCCTCGTCGTCAATCAAAGCCGAGACACGACTCCTCGTCTTGGACGATCGTCGCTTGGAACCACCGCAGTCATAATAATCATCATCGTAATCCTCATCGTCCTCCTCCTCCTCAGCGACCTCTCTTTTTCGGACCCAAATCTTTATCTCAGCGACCTCCCCCAAATCTCCATGTCACGAATCCAAATCTCGCAACCCTTTCTTGCCCTTCCGCTACTACCCTAATTTCTAAAGATTATACCTCAAAATCAAAACCTAAATCGATTAGGTAGTTTAAATTGAAGCAACGTATCCATAAATTGTATCTTTGCAGCAAATTACAAACAATTTCATGTTGGGTTCTTCTATGGTAAATCATTCAGCTGGGCCTAATCCAGTGAAAACCCTAAAAATTAACGAAATCAACACAGATGCTTGTAAATTAGGGTTAACCACCAACCCATTTTCCCAAATCACAAAAAAATCGGCAAGATTGAAATAAAATTCCAAAATTGAAACAGATGAGATGGAGGAGAGAAATCAGCACCAGTGAAGTATTCAAAGGCAAGCTTGGCAGCAAGGTGTTCTGGGCATCTTTGCTGGTGTTACAGTTGGGAGACCAGTTGGGAGGGGAAGTGAAGGAAATGCCATTGACGCCGGTCACAGCCTTGAAGCGAGGGCAATGGTGAGTCGCCACCATCGGATTTGGTCCGCCATTAGAGGGGAAGATTGAATGAAATAGAGAGAAAGAGATGCGCCATGCCCTAGCCGCCGCCGCCTTTGCCTCCTCTCCGCCTCTTCCTCCTCCTCTTAACCCTCTCGATCCCTGCAGGATTGCCCAACAATCGCCACCACCACCATAAAAAATGACGTCGCTTCGACGTTCGACGAAGAGCAAGATGACGCGGCGGCGATCGACGATGGCGGTGCCTTCATCTGCTCTGATTGGGCTTCACACCCCCGAGCATTGGATATCACTTGCATCCGCGCTCCATGGCCGTCGTTTTTCTTTCACATACACAGAGCAACAGAGGGGAGAAGTTGAGGAGAAGAGGGAGATTAGCGTGAATTTGAGCAGTTGAAGAGAACGTGGTTGAAAAAGTGATTTCTTAAGTTGGACACGTGGCTCAATTTTTTGTGAAGATTTCGCTTCTAAAATTATAAGTATAAGGGGTGGATACACCTTTGCCAAACGCCAAACGGTTGAAATAGTGGGCCTACATCCCGAATTGGGCCTAGAAGATCAAGGTCCAACAACTTGGGCCATAGCTTTGGGCCCAATAAGTAAAAAAGGGCGTATAGGAAACATGTCCAAGTGCAGGTCCCCTTTTTCTCAGACAACGCCGTAACGTGATGATCATTTATTGGTCAATCCGGTAAGATCCAGCCGTCCATTTCGTGGGGCCCACTCGTCATGCCCACCCTAAAATATACGGCGACTTGATAAGGTGGGCTGTGATGTGACCACTGCCAAGCTCCGCATCACCTCCCGTTGAAAGCGTACCTCTATCCGCGAGAAAATGGCGGATAGCTGTTGAGGGAGAGAGAGAGTGTGTCTTTCACTTTCCCCTTTCGGGCTGATAAAGAGTTAATTTGATTCCTTTATTCAGAGGTTTTTGGTGCTGAATTCCATTGTTTAGCTGCTTATCAATTCTCCCGAACGAGTGGAGCTCAACGGCTTGATCTCGAAATTGTGTGATCAGAGGCTGCGGATTCGACTGTAGGTTGAATTCCTAAGGGTACGGTTTCGATTCAGCTTGAAATTTGTGGCTGTGGCATCAATTGCTTTTTAGGGTTCTATTTATTTCTGTGACTTTCTTCGTTATTGTGATTTGAGGTTGAGGTTCGCTGATTGTGCGTCAACGTTTAATTGCTTGTTTGAGAGCTTTTTTGGTAATCAATTTGAAGGAACTGTTGGGGATTTTTTGTGTGTGTGTGTGCGCTGAGATTATTTCAAAGTATAGATACAGGATTTGAGTGAGTAATCTAATCCGATCTCGAGTATTATGCGGGTTGACTTTGCTCTTGATATCCTATTTCAGGTATGTGGACGTTTGGAGTTTGACTAGGGTGATTTGTTTTTAATGGAGTCCTGCAATTGCATTGAGCCGCAATGGCCGGCTGATGATCTGCTGATGAAGTATCAGTACTTATCAGATTTCTTCATTGCAGTTGCGTACTTCTCCATTCCTTTGGAGCTGGTCTACTTTGTTAAAAAATCTGCAGTGTTTCCTTATAGATGGGTGCTTGTTCAGTTTGGTGCTTTCATTGTTCTTTGTGGGGCTACTCATCTAATTAACTTGTGGATGTTTAACATCCATACAAGAACAGTTGAAATAGTTCAGACCACTGCAAAGGTCCTAACTGCTGTTGTCTCATGTGTAACTGCCCTTCTGCTTGTGCATATTATTCCCGACTTGCTGAGTGTAAAGACGAGGGAACTTTTCTTGAAAAATAAAGCTGCTGAGCTTGATCGAGAGATGGGCCTCATCCGTACGCAAGAAGAAACAGGGAGACATGTGAGAATGCTTACTCATGAGATTAGAAGCACCCTTGATAGGCATACAATTCTTAAAACTACCCTCGTTGAGCTGGGTAGAACTTTGGGTTTGGAAGAGTGTGCTTTATGGATGCCTACTCGTACTGGATTAGAGCTTCAACTCTCTTACACTCTCCGCCAACAAAACCCTGTTGGTTTTACCGTACCCATACAGCTTCCTGTAATAAATCAAGTTTTTCGGACCAATCATGCTGTGAAGATTTCTCATAATTGTCCAGTGGCTAGAATCAGACCTGTGACTATGAAATACATGCCAGGGGAGGTGGTTGCTGTGCGTGTTCCTCTTCTTCATCTTTCCAACTTCCAGATAAATGACTGGCCAGAACTGTCAACCAAGCGCTATGCTTTGATGGTTTTAATGCTTCCATCTGACAGTGCAAGACAATGGCATTTTCACGAGCTAGAGCTTGTTGAAGTAGTTGCTGATCAGGTGTGTATTTGGTTCCCTTCATTTGATGTTTTGTGGGGACATATTCTATTGTGCATGTGATTGTTAATTTGTTATTAGTCAGCAAGATGGAAATTTATCTTTATAAGCTAACCTTTTTGTTTTAGTGTTCTCTTAGAAGAAAGATGAACTTACAACTTTTATCTGATACTTCCTAATTCATTGTCTTACTATTTTTCACAATGTGTAGAGTTTTTTTTATCTAAAGAGGTATTGCCATTTTGAAGCTTAGTAACGTAGTTCTAGATTTGGTTTCCCTTAACAATCCTGAATCCTCCACAGATGGTTACAACTTTTCAAAGAGCAGTTCACTTGTGCTTGATACTGTTAGTGCTAAAGTTTGTTTTTGCATTTCTTTCGAGTTATATTGAGTTCCCTCGTTCATTCATTAGTACCTTGAATACGCTTATAAATCATCATGTATTCATTACTTGCTTTACCAATCCTTCCTCTTCTTACATGTCTTTTTAAAATAAGTGCATGCCAATTAAGACTTGTATTCTTGGTCTGGTTATATCTGCTATAGTTTATGTTATTGCTTGGAGAACAGACTTGAAATGCATAAGATTTTAGTGTTTGAATGTTGTGTTTTTTAAATATGAATCCAGGTTGCAGTTGCTCTATCCCATGCAGCAATACTAGAAGAATCAAGGAGGGCGCAGGAACAACTTATGGAACAAAATGTTGCCCTTGATTTGGCGAGGAGGGAAGCAGAGACTGCCATACGTGCTCGAAATGATTTTTTGGCCGTAATGAACCATGAAATGAGAACTCCCATGTATGCAATCATAGCACTGTCCTCCCTATTGCAAGAAACAGAATTAACCCCTGAGCAGCGCCTGATGGTGGAAACAATTCTAAGGAGTGGCAATCTTCTTGCTACTCTCATAAATGATGTGTTGGATCTTTCAAGACTTGAAGATGGGAGCCTTAAGCTTGATATTGGAACATTTAATCTGCACGCTGTTATCAAGGAGGTATGAATTCTTCTCTATTTCATGATATTTGATATACCTAAGGTTGATATGCCCGTCTCATCCTTTCTCTTTCTCCTCCTACTGAGGTGTAGGATACAAAGTAACCTTTCATTGATAACCTTTTATTTTCGTGTATCTAGTTTGAAACTGTTTAATTGTAAGTTTTTTCATGTCTATGGCTCATGTGTGATACTGTGATGTGTCTTTCGATGCAGGTCCTTTGTTTGATTAAGCCTATAGCAACAGTCAAGAAATTGTCCATTGCCCTACAAGTGGCACAAGATATACCAGAATTTGCGGTTGGAGATGAGAAACGCCTTATGCAGGTCTTGTTGAATATTATTGGTAATGCTGTGAAATTTTCCAAAGAGGGGAGTATATCAATCACGGCCACTGTGGCAAAATCCGAGCCCCGCTTTCCTAACTTCATACCAGTATCAAATGACAGTCAGTTCCACTTACGCGTGCAGGTAATTTCCACACATTTTTCTTGTTCCCTCATGCGTGGCAACCCTTGTTTCTGATTCATTCCCCTATCTTCCTGGTTTAGGTCAAGGATTCTGGGCCTGGTGTCAACCCACAAGATATTCCCAGGATGTTCACTAAATTTGCTCAGAACCAAACAGCAGCAGCTAAAAGTTCTGGCAATGGACTCGGGCTTGCAATTTGTAAGAGGTATTGTTGCTTTGTCTTGACTCTTGATGCAGAAGGAACCTTGTTACATGTTATAGGCTACAAAGTACAAAATCCACTTGGTCATCATTATCAATGGCGAATTTTTCATTCTCTTCTTTATGATGTTCATCAGTATCTAATGATTTGTTGTGGTTAATAATAATAATTAAAAAAAAAAAAAACAGATTTGTCAATCTTATGGAAGGCGAAATCTGGATTGAAAGTGATGGCCTGGGCAAGGGTTGTACTGCAATCTTCATTGTTAAACTGGGGATTCCTCCGATATCAAATGAGAACAGGCTGGCTATTCTTCCTAGCTTATCGGCAAATCAGGCTCAAGCAAATTTCTTAGGACTCAGAGCTCTTGTCATGGACGCAAATGGGTACCTATTCCAACCTCTTCTCCCATCCAAAGGCCTAATTATTCAGTTCACTTACCGCCTTCTGTTTGAACTGCAGGGTTAGCAGGACGGTCACCAGAGGTCTTCTAATGCATTTAGGGTGTGAAGTAACATGCGTGAGCACAGGCGAGGATTGCCTTCTCCATGTATCACCGGAGTACAAGCTGATCTTCCTCGACGTCTCCATGCCTGGGGTGGACAGCTATGAGGTCGCCCATCACATCCATAAGAGGCTATCAAAGAGGCACGAGAAGCCGCTACTCATAGCGCTGAGTGCCTTGGCTGACAGAGCAACCAGAGAAAACTGCCTGCGGGCAGGCATCGATGGCTTTATACTGAAACCCATCTCTGTCGATAAACTGAGGAGCATTTTATCCGAGCTGCTTGAGCGTAGGACCGCCTTCGAGCATTAGTAGCTGCAAATTTCAGACTCCTAATGACAGTAAGAAGCAAAAGCACTCTGGCTTATGAACTGTTGAAGGAAATTGCTGTGGAGAACTATTTTTTTTTTTAAATGTACATATTGGCTCATGGATTGCATCATTTTGTAATGTGAGTGGTAATTTATTAGTAGAGGCTGAAATGATAGGAGCTGGTGTATGGTATTGTTGTTGTAAATCCAGCTTCTTGTGTGAAAAAAACCTGCATGATTATGCAATTAGCTAATATATATATTGACAATAAACTCTTTATAAATATAAATTAATGAATGTATTATCAATTCTTTATCAAAAATAAATAAATAGAATTATCGCCAAATAAGAAAAAAAAATACAAATTTGACGTCCTTGTACTCGTAGTATATTTGGAGGGAGGGTTTCGGAATTTGTCACGGGTTTAATACAATAAATAAACAACTAATTGTCCCTATCCATTGCTTTCTTGATGATGATAAAACCTGCATGATTATGCAAGAAAACAAAGTTAATTGATACTCCACGTTATAAAATGCAAGCAAGGCCATTAGTTATAGTTAGTGGATCAGGATCCTCTCCTTAGGAAATTTACCTAATATTTACCTAATAAACGGCTATTGGCCGTCCGATTAAATAAACGGGTAAGATTAATCCAAATTAATTAACAATTAACTCATATATATCTCTCCCAATACCCACTCTTCCATCCTCCTGTAGTCCTGTATAGACGACGCATTCTCTCTATCTCTAATCTCTATGGATATGGATTCATCGCTCCTAGCTTGCACTCCCTATGAATCCTCTCTTTTATCTATCAATCATCTCATATCTCACTTTCTGTATCGATTTTAGTTTTTGAAGTAGGAAGAAAAAGGAAAATAAGTTGAGGGAGAGAAGCACAAAAGAAGATGGAGCAACCTGTACAAACAGATGAATAGATTAATTACTTCTTGATCTTGAAATCCATGTTAACAAGTAGGGTTTTCAAATTGTACCCATTGGATTTTGATTATAACTACATATTCTAGTTTGCTTTTGAGTTGCTCTTTGCAATTCAAGAATACCGTGATTAAATTTAGCCATTATTAGCCAAATTGACAAATTTGTTGCTATTGCTATTAGCCTATCTGTCTTGTTACCATTTCTTGTACCGATTGAGGGCCCAGATTGTACTCACTGGACGACGGTGCTAGAAGAACGATGACAGTGCTAGAAGAACGATGACGGCCGACCTCTGATGGACTGGAGCTGGATGGTGAGGAAAACATTGCCTGGTTTCGTTCTATAGCGTAATAATTAAGTACCAGACTGATTGAGAAAGATGGGAGCGGGACTTGCGAGAGAGCGACATAGGAGAACAAACCTGTGTGGTGTATCGCCTCAATTGATTGGGGTTTTGGGAACCTTGAGCTTAAACGATAGGGGAAGAACGGAAGGTAGATGGTGATTTTTTTTTAATTATACGGGGTCTAATCTGGAGCATTGATTCAATTCAATGGGTGAGATTAACATATTAGGAAAATATTAGGCACTTTCATAGGGAGAGGATCCTGATCCTTAGTTTGAAGTAGATTTCTTTGTCATTTTTCATTTGTTTATTTTATAACTTTTTATTGCTGAGTAAATTTCAGAAAATCACCCATAAATTCAATTTTTTTAAGAACCACCCGGAGTATATTATTTACTTGTAAAAGGGGTTGTTGTTGTTTTTTTATCAAATTCTGATCAAGGAAGACATACGGTTATCCGTCTGCCAACTTGTCGGTCTTCGAATTCCAGATATGTTTGGCCTCGAAGTTTAACCTAATCAAAAAAAAAAATATCAAAAAAGAAAACAAAGACATACGGGATACAATGTCTCATCTCTAGAGTTGTTATTCAAGCCGAATGAATTGAATATTGTTTGCTCATATTCAGTGTAATTTATAAACGGGCCAAGTTCGAGCGAGTCTAAATTTTGACTTGAGCTTGTTTAGTAAATGAACGAGGTCGGGCTCAACTTGTTTCAAGTATTAAGCAACTCTACTTGATCTTAGCATAGTAACTTAAAAGGAAACTTTAGAAATTCCACAAAATTCAAGTTTTAGTCGAGTCAAACCGAGCTTTGAATCGCGCTTAACAAGGTGCCAATATGCATTTTGTTTAGTAAATGAACGAGCACAAATTAAGTTTTTAGCAAGTCGAATCCAAATTGAACCCAAGTTTTTCAACTCATATAATAAGAGGAAACCGAGGCACTCCACTGGGAATAATTCGCACCCATCGCACTCAAATGATCGAACATCGGTGTTTTTTGGTTCATGTATCGAGATTGACACTTTCTTCGTCACTATCACTGTCCACAACTTTGCGCCCTTCTTGGTAGACTCTGTAATGATCACACACATATTAAAATAATTCTTCCAAATCTCGTATTGGAGCTAGTCCATGACTTAAAAGTCGTAATTACAAAATTTCTTCAACTAGCTCTCTTACGCACTCAATTCCTTAACGAATTCATATCCGGCCACACACTATATTTCAGTTGAAAACTTATGGTGTTATCACTTCCTTCATTAACCATCACGAATCTATGCAATATAAAAAAGGACAAAAACTAAATAAATATACCAAATTCACTTATATCGCTAAATTCTAAAAATATAAATTATGATCGTATTAATTAAACAAATCATTCAATATCAAATAAATCACAATTTCATATAACCTAAGATTCAAGATCGAACAAATCATGATTTCATCTAACATACAAATCTAGGATTCAATAGTGCAGATATGTGCTACATATTCAACATTGACTATTATGCCATAGACTATAAACTTAAATTTCAACAATGAATTGATTAATCAAATAAACATATCCACGCATTCGCTATTGGATCTATCTTCCTCCTCTCTAAACATGTTTGATGATTTTTAGAGTCAAATAAACGTATAACCTACATTGGAAGAGAATTATATAGCAATGTATATAACGACTAGTTTCAAAGATCCTGGATGCGTGTGAAGCCATAAGACTCACATGCATTCAAGACAAACGCGATCTTGATGCACTGATCCCTCACACATTGTATATACGTTTTGAGTGCGCAACTCACCAATCTATAATGACCCTATGCTCATCGTCGGGAAGTAGAACAACATCAAATTACTTGAACCCCAAAAAAGGGAAAAAATGAAAATGAAAATGAAAATTTCGTTTTAAAACCTTTTCTTTTACATTTGGTTTGAATAAGTCCGTGGCAGAATAAAAATCAAAACTCCCCCCTTCCT
Organism: Persicaria maculosa; assembly: GCA_963922045.1. NCBI lineage: Eukaryota > Viridiplantae > Streptophyta > Magnoliopsida > Caryophyllales > Polygonaceae > Persicaria > Persicaria maculosa. The sequence continues at coordinate 9,266,382 of OY998256.1, read as the reverse complement.
TCCTTATCGGCTATCGCCTTTGATTCTCATCTCTCAACTCCAACAAATTTCATTTCCATCCCTCTCTCTCTGAACCTCTGTTTTCCTTTCCTCTCTCTCAAGAGACGACAAAATAAAAGGGCAGGCATCAGAAAGAGGCCAAACTCTGTTCTTCATTGAAAGCCCCACTCCTGACTCCTCCCCACCTCCATTTCCATTTTCCACTGAAGAAGAGAAATACCCTCAATCAAGATACCCATTCATTCCCCCTTTTCAATTCACTTCTCAATTTGATCGCACTTTCAAATGGGTTTCTTCTTATAGGGCTACTTCCTTGTTAAAGCCCTAATTTTTTGGACCAATAAAGTATTTTTTTTTCTCTCTTCTTCTGAAATTTACAGTATTATTTTTATTGTTTATTTATACTTGTTATAACTATTTGGTGGGTTACCGATTTTCAATTTTTCAATTTTGGGAGAAATTTGGGTTTGCTTTCATGGCTGCCGTAGCCCAGAATGCAGTGAATTCCGATGATCAGTTCACCAAAAGCTTCTCTCCACCCATCAAAGCCTCCGAGACTGACACTAACAAGGGTTTGGATTCGAAATCCGAACTCCAGAAGAACATCCACGACCTCGCTGATATCTTGTCCAAGTTGAATCCATGGGCCGAGGAGTTTATTCCGTCTTCTTATCGGCCGAAGGGTGATCAATCGCCTGGCTTCAATTTTCCGGACGCTGATAAGAATTCGGGGAATGATAATTTCTCCAAGAACCGAAGGGTACTCTGAATTTCAGCCTTTATCTCGCTACTTTTGGTTTTCTTCAGTTTTGTTCCTGATTTTAATTATGCTTTCGGTTTTGCAATTGGTTGACGGATGGCAAATTCAAAATGGTAATTTGAAGGCCGGAATGCTGTTTTTGGTTATCACTTATCATGGGATTGATATTGATCTTCATTTGATTGTTTTTGGTTATGACTTTTCAAACTTCAAACTTGTTTTTTCATTGTGCATTATGGTGTGTATGGCTCTTTTTGGGAGCAATATGTATGTCAATTTCATTTGTCTTGACATGAAATTGACATTTTCCTCCCAAGTGTAACTGTGCAAGTGTTTAGAGTCCTTTTTGGATAAGAAATCTGAATTACTCATCAAACCAACTTGTTCTTAAAGAGTAAAGACAGTCAGACCAGAGAATTCTAAATTCTCAATCCCAATTGGATGCAGTGGCAATTATCGAGCTCTATAAATTTCGTGTTTTTTACTTTATTGCCTTGTCCACTTTGTAATTACTCATTCTCGTATTAATGTACTCTTGATGGCTGTCTTGTGAATTTACTGATCAACTGACGCTGTTTCCAGTACTTGCAGTTCTTATCTAGTTTCAATTGCTATGTTCTGTTTGTGTGTGCATATTTTGGGCCTTTGGGTGGATTTGGGTTTTCTTAGGGGCAGGGGCTTTCGCCTTGTCGTCACCCATGTGTAGGTTCACCTATTCTGGTATATGGAGCTGCTTGGAATCCCTGGATGGTTAGATGTATATGGAGCAGCTTATTTGGCTTAAAAAGTTGCTTTTGCAAGTTTAAATTTGCTCATTAGGGGGTTGATTAGTTAAGTAGCTCCTTATGAAAAAAGTGAACAAATAGTAAGTTGCTGACTCTAAAGACGACTGTTTAGATGATTTCAAACAACTCTACTATAAGCATATTTTATGTGGCTTCCAATGCTCATTTGTAAACCTTGGTAATCTTGACTGTTTCCACCAATTTAGTTAATTTTGCAAATCATGGTTTATACTTTATCCACTTATTTTACCTGCAGTTTCCATTTACAATTTTCTTTTCTTTTGGCAGCGGAGAAATAACTATAACCAGGGAAGGAGGAGGCCGAATGGTAGAGCTTATAAAGCCCAGCGGGAGGACAGCATTAGGCGGACCGTGTATGTCTCTGACATTGACCAGCAAGTAAGAAAGGGAGACACTACTTTTTTTATTCAATCAATCTTGAATCTCTCTTTTTTTTGAGTGAGTTGCTTGTGAAATATTGTTAATGCTTGTTTTGGTCTTTCCAAAACTAGGTCACTGAAGAGCGACTGGCTGCATTATTTAGCAGCTGTGGACAAGTAAGTTGCTATGTTTGCTTTAGCATTTATCTTATACCTTTTTCCTTGCACATTATAAGGATTATACATGCATGGTTAACTGAAGAACTTCTATAACCTACACGTATAACTTTGGTTCAAGCATAGACTATCTTATTCCAGTTTGTTTCGAGTCAATACATATTAGAAGATCATAACTGAAAATAACCAGATACATTTCCATTTGTTTTTCATCACGTATTGCTTGATTCCTGAAATAGATAGTGTTAATTTTCTTATCAATGTCATTTCTATTTGCACGATCTCCCCATCCTTGTGTGTCAAAGTGAATTAATACATATTGCCAAGCAAAAAGTTTCTCCACTAATTGCTCAATGTTCAAAACCGTATTTCTTACTAGCATAGCATGGTGAAAAAGAACTCAGATTTATGTTATCAGTTCCCGTATGCTATGCGTTTTCTCCAAACCATTGATAATGACTGGAAGCTTATAACTTGAGGCACTGGTTCTTGCAAAGTTATATGACCGTTTATTATTAATCATTATAGGAATGATTTGGTTGCCTCTACTGCTATTGAGCAAAAAATAGGGCATGTAGAGTAATTCTTTGCAAATGCTGATCATCACCATCTGTTGTCTATCTGGTCACGGGGAAGTAATAACCTAAATCTGAAATTGGTTAGTGTAAAGCAGTTATCCGTGCTTCATTGGGGTGTAGTAGATTGGCTTGAAACTTTTAAACTCATTGAATTACTGTAGAAAATTAAGAAATAAAAAGTAGAAATGGAAATGATAGATATTTTTAGGAAATTGGACTTGAATCGGCTTAAGGGAAAGGTTCTCACTATGATTTTATGTATGCTGATATCTGTTGCATCTATTTTTTTCTTCAGTGTAGGATATTTGTTTCATTGTGGTGTGCTCGTAGATAACCTCTGCTCATTTGGGGGTTTTATGATTAAACATGATTGCAGTTTACTGCAAAACTTTTGACAACCAAGAAGTTGTTTGATTATGTAATGGCTGGCATCTAAAAAATGCGCCCAAAATTGGGTCCAGTTTCCAGGGACGAGCACAAATAGTTCCTTGGGGCGGGGTAATTAATTTTTTAAGCGCTATCTAGCGGGTGTGCTTTGTTTGCTTACAGAAACGATGTTGCATAATTAACTTATAATTTTCAGATGCTATATTGCTAAATATTTTGTGTATATTGCATTTGCAGTTTTGCAATGTATTTATAGGTTATAGACTCTTAGTATGCCGTTTAAGCTGCATATATTTGCTGATGAAAATGAAATTGTTTGCAAAATGATGAATCTTCTGTTGCATTTTTCTCTTAAAGGTTGTTGACTGCAGAATCTGTGGTGATCCTCATTCAGTTCTTCGTTTTGCTTTTGTAGAGTTTGCTGATGACCGTAAGTTCTTATCTCTTGAATTCAGATATCTTTTAGCAGTTGTACTTTGCTCAATCCTGCATCTCCCTTTGATCTGACATCTTGCTTACAACAGATGGAGCAAGAGCTGCTCTTGTTCTAAGTGGGACGGTGCTTGGTTACTATCCACTGAGGGTCTTGCCTTCAAAAACAGCTATCCTTCCTGTTAATCCAACCTTCCTTCCCAGGGTATGAACTTGATATCTGTCTCATTTTTCTGAAGTTTCTAAATATTTTTTTACAATCAATGAACTAGCTATATCTTGAGGAGGCAATCGATTGGATTGGGTCATTTCAGGCTGGATAGTTTTCACTTTTCATTTTAGGTCATCTTAGATAATGTCAGAATCCAGTCTAGTTGGGTGAAATCAGTTTACAACTGTTTCAAAACCTTTGAACGAACATGGCGTTTTGGGGTTTATAGTTGGGAAATTTTGTGGCAATCCCAGTTTTTGGCTACATTATGAGGTCCTTGCCACGAATTAATTATAGTTATAGCTTATAATCTAAAATGAGAATTGCAATTCATGCAATAGGCAACGACTTACATTTGGGAGAAAAATAATTTGGAGATGCGGGGATTAATTATAATTTTAAGTTGGGTGTGTAGAATCTTATCTCGGCTAGGTATTTCAAGGTTGAGGTTGTTTCAGATTTGGATCATTTCCGCCTTTTCACTGTTTTCAGTATCAAGTTAACTTGGGTTGCTTTTGAGATGATAACTTTCATCTCATGGTATTTTTTTGTTTTTTACCGTCCATATATGCAGTCTGAAGATGAGAGGGAAATGTGTACCAGGACTGTCTACTGTACTAACATCGACAAAAAGGTCTGGAGTCCGACCTTGTTTATCTCCTTCCTCACCTACACATACAGAGTGCTTGTTGTATGTTTGCAACGTGTCTTATTATTTATTTTGTTTTATCAGGTTTCTCAAGCAGATGTCAAAAATTTCTTTGAAAGTACTTGTGGTGAGGTGGGTATTGCATCTAAATAAGAATGAATGAAAACGGGAACACGTTGCTTTCAAATCCTTACTCTTTCCACGCTTGTCGTATGTTTGCTAAGGCACGGTGACTGCTTCCCTACAGGTTTCGCGCCTGAGGCTTTTAGGGGACAACGTGCATTCTACTCGTATCGCCTTCGTTGAATTTGTTGTGGTAAGAGCAATACTCCTGCCTCCTTGTAAAGTCCACATTTTTTGCTGCAAAATCCGCTGCTTCAGCGACTTGAAATTATTAAGAACGGTATCTTGATTTTTCTGTCCTTGCATTTGAACAGGCTGAGTGTGCTATTATCGCCTTGAACTGCAGCGGGATGATTTTGGGAGCCCAGCCTATCAGGTATACAAAGAGATGAGCGCATTGTATACATCTAATACTCCGTAGGTTTTATGTCGGAATGTCTTTAAACCCCTTTTAACTGATTAAAGAGTTCTTTGTTCTTCTCATCAGGGTGAGTCCTTCGAAGACACCAGTAAGGCCACGAGTACCTCGCCCGTAATCACTGCAGTAACCTCTCTATCCTGATCTTAATCTCATTTGATCACTGCGGAATTTAACATTTCTTATCCCGGATGCTTTCATGGAGGGTAATGAGGCGATATGAACCATCGAGAGTTCTAAAAAAAAAACAGTTGGTTTGTTTTGTCGTTATCAAATGATGGCGTAAAACCACTGCTTTCTCGTTCATTTTCCGAAGTAATTTCCGTTGCTGTTGAACCTCTCCTTGGGGTTTGGTCGTTTTCCGGAACCTGCTTCAATGAAATCCTTTGTTCTTGCAGGACTAGTTCTTTTCAGCCTAATCTTTTATTCAATCTCTTGCATTTTCATGCCTATATGTGAATGAATGCCGCATATTTTCGTCGGTGTTTTTTGCTACATGTTGGTTGATTGGCCTTTAATCTTTCACAATCCATAGCAACACAGGAAATGACCTAAATAAAAACACATTCCTAGTTTCCTTGCATTAACATATGTTGTAAATTGTAATTTCTTACATAGTTACATATGTTTTATCACGTCTTTTTCGAGTCGAATGAATCGAGTTTAGAGCAACTAAAGCATGTTTGTTTGGCAATGGTAGCTTGGCTTTTAAGTTGGTGGTTATGTACTTGGAAGATAGCTAGAAGTAGGACAACAAAAACAATTAGTGCTCAACCTATGGCACATGGTGCAATAGTAAAGAACGAGGTAGCTCTATAGACGAGCATTAACATGATACTATGAATCTTTGATTATTAGGAATATCTTTTTTTATATATATATTATATATTATTATTTTTAATTTTTAATTCGGTCTTTCAACTAGAATAAGAACCTAAATTGGGATAGATTTCCTAATAAAAATAGGGTGTGGATATATACACCGCAAATCCGGATTAAGGATTTGCACGTCCTTAAAGACGTGCATGCACGTTCTTAAGGACGTGCAAGTCTGGGACTGTGCACGTCCTGTAGCAGACCTTTGCACGTCCTTAACAACGTGCATGCACGTCCTTAAGGACGTGCAATATATGCACGTTGTTAAGGACGTGCAAACCCTAGTTAGGGTTTGCGTTTAGGGTTTAGGGTTTAGGATTTAGGTTTTCCGAGGGTTTGTATTGTTAATTGCAAAAATTAGTGTTTAGCTAGTGGAGTTGAAGTATTTTAGGGTCTAATTAAATGGAAACCAATAATTGTTAAGATTTTCATTCGGATAATATGCGAATAATGTTATAAGGAACGGAAAAAAAAGTTTACATCCATAAATTTAATAAACTGGTAGAATAAAATCTAGGAAAATAGTAAAGGACGACCGCACTCGACACGTAACGCTCGAAATCTCTCAAACTGAGCTTGAAACGGAGCATCCCATCCTTCGACGCTCGGTTGATGATGTGCGACCCATTCTGGCGGAGGCGGCGGAAGAGGAGCGTTAGGACGCAAACGGATCTATGAGAACGGAAAATTAGAGTTAGAGTATTGACATATATATGAAAAACATGAATGGGTAATAAAAAAAGACGTTTGAAGTCGTACCGCGGCAAAATGGTCTTGGTTTCCGATGCAGGCTACACCAAGGGTTGCTGATTGAGGGTTGTTAGCAGGTGTCGGCGAGGTCATGGGGAGACATGTGAACGGATGATGCCAAGCTAGGACGACGAGAGGAATCTGATATATCGTTGCAAATACTAAACCCATAATGGGTAGCTCTATCCACCGTCTCCTATCACCATGCACAGCTCCCGCCCATCTTTGGTAGTCGATGAACTGCTGGAATGGGTACCCTCCCGTATAACAACCGGCGTACAGATCGGCGTGATCCTCCAAGTGCTTGCATAGTAACGTTTTGAGTTCCGGGAAAGCAGTCTCGCCGATCGGTGATGTCAAAGCCACCAAAGCACGGTAGCCACAATGACCATCTCCAACAGTGTCCCTCACCGTCTCAATATGACCGAGCATGAAGGGATCAACGTTGTTTCGACCCCAGTTGAACCCTCCGAACACATCATCACGTCCACGTCGAGCTGAGGTCGCTTGTGGACGATGTCGAGCAGCATTTCGAGCAGCACATGCATCTTCTCTCTCAAATCTTTCCCTTAACTCCTCGTATGGCAACGGGTTGGTTCTGCAGGCATTCCTCGACCCCCGAGGCCTCCCCTTCCTTCGGACGCTTGCAGATGAGGGTGGGTGCAGCTCATCCTCGCATACATCATTGGAAGCCGTGTATGAAGATGACAGCTCATACGGCATGGGGGTGTCGTCGATGTCAGTCCATGACAAATCCATCCAGAACGGGTGGATGTCCTCGGCGGGTATCGGAGTACTGGAGTTGACGTATGCCTGAATCTCATGGACACAAGGGATCCCGTAACAAACCTCCAATGTCGGTCCGTGCATACCGGAGGAACCTTTTGGTTCACGACATCCTGCCACATCTTGTACAGATAATCGAAGTACTTTTTGGAGATTAAAGTCTTTACCTCATCGAAAAGATTGACTTTATACGCCACTGTTGGCCATTTGAAGCGGTCGATCTCCAAAGCAGTTTGCAGCTCATGCAGTTGACAATCGTTGAATTTATGGATTGCATCGATCACGATGCGAAAGTCACCGGTCGATGAGTGCAGTGCCTCCTTCAGAACCTTGTGTTGACCCTCAACTCTGTACACATTGAAGTGCATACCACTAAATATTCGATGTTATATCATATTGTAATGGGAGATATAAAGTAAGGTTGTACCTGTTTGTCGTACGGGTGCCGAGATGGAAGACATTATCTACGTAGCATCGTACGATGCTCCGGTTGTGTGGGAGCCACACCGCCTCTAAATACGCCACCACACCTGGGAATGGGTGCCATGCAGCGTGTAGCGCCCGACGACGTCGGTTGAATGATTCCTCCGACCTCGATTCGAACAACCCCCAACAGTTGCCCTTAAAGATGCCAGCGTGGTTTAAATTCTTCGTGATCTTCAGAGCAGCTTCCTCGCATCTTCTCGTCACGTGTAACCAACAAAGGAGATGCTGGACGTCGGGGAAGACAACATTCAGCGCCGCCAAGAGACCTAGCTCCCGATCAGTTATGATAGCTTGAGGTTGAACTGTCCCAAGCAAGATCTGAAGCTGACGCAACACCCATGCGTATGTGTCTTCGTTCTCTTTCGACATGAAGGCATAGGCGATGCAGTAAGTCTTGCCTGAGGGTGTGAACCCGACCACCTCGCACAATGGAATCCCATATCTGCAAGTGTAAATATGTTACATGTAAATACTTTCTAATTGGCTATATGTGCATAATGTAATCGTAATTAAGTAACTTACGCATTTGTTTTGTACGTGCTGTCCATTATGATGACATAATGGAACCTTCGGAGAAGCCGTATCCCGTCAGGATGCGCCAGGAAGAAGTCGCTCAAGACGTTGTCGTCATCCGGATGTCGTCTGAAGTCGTAGTAGTACCCTCTTTCCCGCAGATGGTGCAAGGTATCCTGGGTCATCGTCCGACTACCTCTTTCTTCGGCGACCATCATGTTGAGCGTGTTGGTAAGGCTCTTCCTTGACGTGACGCTGGTCTCATCCAGCTGCCTCAATCCGTACCCAATGGATTTTGGAGGAGTGCCAATTTCCTTCATCCACCTGGCCATCTTCTTTTCCCCCTTTGTCATCTGTCCGGCGATGGCGTGACCCTTCAAGCTCGTGGAAAGCTCGTGGTTATGAACACCGTGGGTTACCGTCATAACCCAGTGACCCGGTGGAGCTTCTGTCCATGTAGAGAGAATGGACAACCGTTTATCTTCGACTGCGTGCTCTGGAGCTTCCTCCCGCGTGGTCGGTACTCCCCATACTGCTCGCAAGCAAGGAGAACCCCGCCTAGACGATTCGACGCCCCCGTCTAAGACCGCTTGATTACTAAAATCATGCAGTGTCTCCGACCCAAGTCCTTGAAATGCGTGACCATTTCGTCACGGTCATTCCAAACCCTTGGGTCCGAGAACTCAGACGTAAAGTCTCGAAACTGTATTAACATTAGTGGAAATATGAACAAAACGGAAGGAATACGAAATATATTCATTATACCAAACGTATCCGTACCTGGCAAACGTGGAGACGATGATTGCTTTGCGGCTCGGCCATATCGAACTATGTGAGGCTTTGTTTGGTTTTGTGGAAGGTGCGGATTCAAGCTATTCCGTTCCACTTCAAATAGGCAGGGTAGACGTCAAAAGAACGCATCATATGCACATCCTTATGGACGTGCAAACCCTAAACCTACCCAAACCCTAAAACCCTAACCCAAACCGTAAACCCTAACCCAAACCCCCAAACCTAACTCCTTCAACGTTGTCGTTCTTGACGTATTCGTTGTCGTTCTTGACGTATTCGTTTTCGTTCTTGACATATTCGTTTTCGTTGTTGACGTTCTTGGAGTGTATATAGCGAACACGAAAGTATATAGATACGAAAGCCGTAACACAAAAATATATAATGTAGCGAACACGAAAGTATATAGATACAAAATCCGTAACATAAAAGATAAATGTACATCAATGTCCAACTGGGTTGTTGACAGCCTCATGCAGAATACCCGTCACCTCGTCTAATAACTGATCAATGCGAGGGTCGGTAGCCAGGGCACTCAAATAGCCCTGTACCTCATGAAAGCGGGCTGCCAACGCCGGAGGGATGACTGGAGGCTGTGGGAGGTCCACCCATGGATCCATGCTGATCGGGTGGACGGGCGCCGGTGGGTCCGGATGTGGTGGCGTGGTCGGCAGCACGTACGACCGGCTCTGCGACGCGTACCAAGCCAAGTAATCAGCAGTCACACCGGCCTGACAACCCTTGCTGGTGCGTCTGTGATCGGCCAGCCTATAGAAGCGACCCTCGTCCAGTAAGTCCTGCCACCTATTGCGCCCGACGTCAAATACGGCGACGTACTTGGGCGTCAAGGCGGCGCCGCGGGTGAAGCGACTAGGCTGAATGATGGCCTGTGGGATCCCCTGCACACGTCCAAACTGACGCATGCACCGATCGGGCATGTAAGGCTCCTCCTCTCCGCAAAATGTGATGGTGCCCCGTAGGTCGACTGGCGGTACTCGCCGTCGAAGTCAAGATCACGCCCAAATGACATCCACTCCACCTATAATTAAAAAAATCAGGCGTAATTCACACTTACGAAATATAAGTCATAAATTTAGAGATTTGAATACATACATCGGCGACGGTAAGGCTGTCGATCTCTGTCCGCATCTCCCGAACCTTCTTGTGCTTGCCCGCTATGGTCGCACGACGAGCAGGCACCTTCGGAGGGTTGAACCTCGCATACCAGCGCCGATCGTACTTCCTAGCCGGATCGGTGGACCACTCGCCGCGGTAGCGAGGGAAGTACGCCCATATCCAAGCCTTGACACAAAATACAATATCGTTAGCATATAATATAAATATTAGTAAAATATAACATGCAATTCAACGGTTTCATACCTATAGAAGCGGTATGCAGCTATCCAAATCCTTCGCACCTTCTCTGGAAGCCTCGCCCAGGCCCCTATAGAGACAGGCAAGGGCACCTGCACCCCAAGCAATGGTAGCCGTCCTCTCGATGTCCCAGACCAGGCCGAACATCTTCCATAAGACGCGGCTCTGCGACTTGTCCACAAACAAAGTCGCGCCGATGGCGGTGGCGAGGTAACCGATGTGCAGAAACCGACGGTGAGCAGGGTCATCCTTTGGCTGCCCCCCTCCGGTATGCATGCGGGATCGAATCTGCTCCGGATCAGCCGCGGCATCAGGGTCATCAACGGGCGCAGGGTCGAAGAGCGGGCCGTGTCTCGCAATCCACCGGTCCTTCAGCCAAGCAACTGGCGGACCGCCGGCATGTCTGTATGAGCTCAGGGCCTGCTGGGTCAACTGGTAGTACTCAGTGACCGTGGGGATCAGCTCCGCCGGATGTAGGTGTGACAAACACGGAAGACCCTCAATCCGAACCCCCAGGAGGCAGGCGACGTCGTGTAGCGTAATGGTCATCTCGCCCCACGGAAAATGGAAGGAGTTGGTCTCCGGGTGCCAATGCTCTATGAATCCGGTGACCGTGTACTCGTCGACACCCTCCCAATGGAGGTCCCGCAGCTGAGGGATGCCAGATGGAAGCAGATCCTGCCACCAGGTCCCCGGGCCCTCGAAGATGAAGGGGTCAAAATCACGCAGGTGAGTCGTCCGATGGTGGAACTTCAACAAAGGCAGATCCACAGTCGACTCACTCCTCACCCGGTACGCTCGGTGTTGCTTATAAAGCACCAGTAGATCACCCGGCGGCAAGAATGGGTCGACTTGCGCAGCCGGTGCAGCATCCTGCGCAGGGATGGGCACGGGCTCCGGCTGCCCATGCCCCCCGGGCTGCCCCTCCTGCCCGTCGCCGACCTCCTCCGCGACGTCCGGAATGCTGTCATCCGCCGAAGCTAGAGAAACCACGGGTGGTATGTGTGTGGATGTAGAAGCCTCGACGTCGTGGGTGCCGGATGTAGATGCCTCGGGGATGGTGGGGGGTAGACGAGCAGGCGGTCTACCCATGTCAGCCCGTCGACCCGCAACTACATCTGTGACGCAGCTGCTCAGTACCTCGGGGGGCTCCAAAGAAGGCTGCAACCCCATCGTCGCATCGCCAGAAGGATGGAAATCTAGCAAACCCCCAGAAGATGTCTAACTCGTCGGCCGGTGGGGTCCCCATGGACTGCTGATAGCTCTCTGCAGACATCAATAGATCATCTACAGTATGCTCCTGCTGACCGTGAATGTCATGTGGTACGCTTTCCTCCATAATCTGACTAACTACTGCCCGGTCGGCGTGTCTAACTGGCCGGAGGGTACCATCCCCCCGCAAGAGCCTCCCTGTCGCTTGGTGTTATGAAATTTTAAGAACTTGTTACTTTCTATTTAATATATTTTAATCATTTTTATTTTAATGTCTTTTATTGTATTTTAATATATTGTAATGTATGTTTTGTAATGACTTTTAATGTATTTTAATGTATGTTTTTTAATGTTTTTTATTGTATTTTAATGTATTTTTTAATTTATTTTAATATAATTTAATATATTTTAAAGTTTTTAATGACTTTTAATGTTATACTAATGTCTTTTATTGTATTTTAATATATTTTAATATATTGTAATGACTTTTAATGTATTTTAATGTATAGAATGTGATGACTTTTAATGTTTTTTTATTGTATTTTAATGTATTTTTTATTGTATTATAATATATTTTAATATATTTTAAAGTTTTTAATGACTTTTAATGTTATACTAATGTCTTTTTATTGTGTTTGATTTTGAATATATTTTGTAATGTATTTTAATATATTTTAATATATTTGTACAAACTAAATTTGAAACTATAAAATATCATGAAACTAAACTATAAAATATCATAAAACTATAAAATATAATGAAACTATATAATCTATTATCTATAAATTATGAAACTATATAACAAACTAAACTATAAATTATGAAACTATATAATATATTAAACTAAACTATAAATTATATTATAAAACTATATTATAATCTATCAAATAAAATAAATAATTTAAATAACATAACGGTGGGGTCGGGAAAGGAGAGACCTCCATATTCCACCGCTTCCGCGGCGGTAATAGGGTCTGAGACTCCGGCTCCGACGCCGGCACCACCACCTCCGGCGCCACCGCCTCCGGCACCACCGCCGCCGTCTCCTCCACCTCCTGCGCGGAAGCCGCCGTCTCCTCCACCTCCTACGCCACCCCTCCACCTCCTCCGCCACCTCCGCCACCCTCCACCATCTCCTCCACCGCCTCCGTCTCCTCCACCACATCCGTCACCCCTCCACCTCCTCCGCCACCTCCTCCGCCACCCTCCACCATCTCAGCCACCGCGATCGCCCCACCACCCTCCTCGGTCTCCATCGCCACCGCCCCACCACCACCACCACCACCCTCCCGCAGCTCCTCCTCCATGGGCACCTCCGCCTGGCTCTCCGCCTCCGCTCTCTCCATCTCTGTCTCAATCTCTCTCTCGATCTCTCTCCGGCGTCGCTCTCTCGATCTCTCTCCGGCGTCGCTCTCTCTCTCTCTCTGGTTGCTGGTGGGACGAAGATGAAGGGGCTCTTTTTTTTTGTTTTTAAGAAGACGTGCCTGCACGTCGATAAGGACGTGCAATATTGCACGTCCTTAAGAACGTGCAGTATTGCATGTCCTTATCGATGTGCAAAATTGCACGTCCATAAGAACGTGCAATGCACTTTTTCTTTAAAAAAAAGGACGTGCAATGCACGTAGCCACGCTTTGGGGGTTTCCACCCTTGCACGTCCTTAAGGACGTGAGGATTTGCGGTGTATATAGCCGAAACGTAAAAATAATATATCATAGGAATTGAATTACTGTTATTCTATAGGATAAGAAACCTAATTGGGAAATATGTTTTCTAGATACACTCGATTTAGCTATTCTTAAATTATAGTCATTATTAAATTAGATTATAGGGTTCATCCATTTCCTTTTAGAACTTTCTTTCCCAATGAAGTATTCTTCTCTTATGCTCTTAGACACACAATAGACAGACCGATCTAATTAAAAGAAAAGATAAACTAATTAAAATTTAAAAAATAATTATAAATTATGACTCTTATCCTATGCCATATTGCTCTCGGAGCATAGGATAGTGTTTTTTAGGCCGTGAGGATCCACTTTCCCGAATTTCTCCTTCACAAACTATCCCACCATTTATCATTTTTTTTTTAATTTTGTCAAAATTTAATTATTTTTCTTTTTTTAAAAAAAATTGGAGGGTAAGGAGGGGCATTTAGAGACTTGTTCCTTTGGGGACAGGTAATCCAATCCGGTTTTTAGGAGCAGGGTGTGGCGCCACATGTCATGGAACATCATTTGGCATAGAGAAGACAAACAAAGACCATCATTCACAATCAATTTGGATGAACCAAAACACTACCAATTGAAGATGCTCACCAACAAAAAGTGCTTGGTATAATATAGTAAGTTTGTAAGTAATGATGTTTATGGAGTTGTCAAATGCGTTTTAAAAAAAAAAATCTGAGAGTTGCTAGCTAATCTAACAACTTTAGCAACTAAGAAAACTAATCCAACTACTATTGAATGACACGATATTTAAATTGTGAATGGAAAGGACTAAAAAAGTTAGATAAATGTAAAGCAAAAGCAATACATATAAAACAATATGTTTATAATTTTGAAAAAGTGGGTTTTCAAATTTGTTATTAATAACGATATCCTTGCGCCATGGCGTGATTACATTAAAATAAATAAATCAAAAGCCTATTATAGTAGATACTTTGTAATTGTATGAATTAACAAATGACAATGACTATGAAAAAAAAACTACTATTCATAAAGTGATTGATCGTAATGTAATATGAGAGAAGATGAAAGAAGAATTAAAAAAAATGAAAGGAAAAGGAAGAATTAAAATAATAAATAATTAAAGGAAAAATGTAATTGGTCAAAGCTTCTAAAATGAAGATAAGCATGATATCTTAATATAAACTCTTTTATTTTAAGAGTTTATATAGATATATAGATATGATATAAAGATACAATTTTATTGCTTTTGTTTTGTATTGTTATAAGATTGGTAGTAATGTAGGAGTACCAAAAAGTTTCATATGAATAGTACCAAGTTTTATTCGTTTTGACATTAATTAATTGTAGCATTGAATATGAATAAGACCATGAAAAATGTTTATAAAATCACATTAGTAATATTTTGTTTAACACTTTGTTTTTCCTAGGCTTAGTGATGTTTAATGGCCAAAGCATTTTACATTCGGACCAGGGGCGGAGGCAGGATTATGTCTGGGGGGCTCAAAATTTTTTTACGGGTTCAAGAAAAACATGACAAAAGTTTCCACTTTGTACAGATAGAGAAACATTAGTTAAAGATGCCAAGGAGGCTAAAAATGCTTGTTATGAGGTTAAAAATGCTTGTTATCAAACTTGGAAATACAGATAAGGAAAACATAGAGCGTTCTTCACTTTGCACAGATAAAAGCCAAAAAGGATTCATTAATTTGTGATTTTAATGGGAAAACAGATAGAAGCTCAGTTGGATATGGACGAAGGAATAAGAGCATTGCTTAAGAAACACGCCAGATAGAACAGGAAATAATGTAACAAGAAGTTAATCCCAAAGGAAGTCTTTGACTGAAAGTCAAAGACATTTGTACCATTGCCCATCACCACATCACACCACCCTATAAATTACTTGTATACTTCAATAATTGGAAAACCTCCATACACAACTAGCTCTATAACAGGTAAAAAAAAACATAGAAATTGAGGGCGGACAGGTGTATCGAATCCCCAACCTTCATTCTCCTCATACCCGCCTCCTACCAATTGTGCTACAATGTACTTCTGTTTTACCAACACCTCTTTTATTATATATATATATATATATATATATATATATATATATATATATATATATATATATATATATATAATATTTTTTTATTGCCCCCTCCCTCCGCCCCTGATTCGGACAGAGTATTATACAAGTATATGACCTATTAAAAGTAGATTCTTATACTATTTAGATTATTCAAACTTGAAGTTTTTATAACATAGTATTTTATTAAGTAAAAGGGAAAACTCGTGTGTGTTGTGTGTTGTTAGGAAATGCATGTTTTTTGGCGCATATGATAAATACACTTATTTTTTTACTTGATGTACCACAAATATGCGCAACCTATTGCAGATCTTACTCATCAACAAATTGTGAAAAACTTTGTTAGAGGCGCCACAAATTTAGAGAAAATTCTTTTAAATATGAGAACTTCATAATATGCATGTTGCGAAATTACCATCGAGCTCCACAAGTAGTTGCGGAGCTCCCAAAAGTCATTATTGCATAATGTCTAGTGGGAGCACTTCAAGCATAACGTCTAATTGTCTAGTTGCTAAGCTCTCGTTGAATTTTTGGTATATCTAACGAGGGTCTCGACGTCTCGTAGAGTTTAACGTTATATCCAATAAAAATTAGTGATATATTTATCAATCTTTTTCGGCTTGAATCTTAATTTTCATATTGATTAGCTAAGATCATGGATTTAACAACACAAGACTACAAGAGTAATTAATAATACAAACAATAAAAGTGGTTTTCATATTTTTGTTTCCTTTACCTACCTACAATAATAATAGCAATAGTAATAATAATAGCAATTCCTCTTTCTGTGATACACTCGAGACAATTGTTTGGAATTTATGCCACGGCTGACGAGTGACGACATAAAATTAGTTATTTCTATATGTTTAACTGAAGGTAACCAAATTTAACAAGAAAGAAAATAACGTACGAAATTGAGCAATAGTAATTTGGGAAATTTCATTGAAATTTACATATGTTTTGGATTGATATGTTCACCTCAATGATGTATGAAAATATAACTACTAATGAATCAATTTGTTATATATTTAGTTACTTACACTACGATCATAAATCTCTAAAAAAATTGCTCAAAAAAAAATCTCTAAAAAATAACGTAATATTGAAGTCTATTTCATTTCTAATTTTTTCTTAACAAGGTAAGGATTCGAAATATCTGACATCTTTCATGTTAGGTAAATCGAGAGGCTGAAAAGGATGACAAATACAAATGCCCGAACCCTAATTGAGCATAACAAACAAAAAAAGACCCGGTATACGAAGAAGTCAAGGGAGACTCTACCGCAAATAACAAGAACACGAGGAAGGAATATACTTCCGCGGCATCTTGCCGCCAGGGAGACGGGAGCAGAAACACGGGTAAATGACGTCTCTTGAGCAGTGTGGATCAACAATGTTCCCCCACCTAGATGAGGGATCTTTGGAAACCTTGAACACTGTCACGATCCTCTTGATCAACATGGCGCATAAGACTACAACCTCATCCGGAACTAAACACAGCCACTCCTAAGCCAAAGACTATACCAAGATGGGCAGATCGAGCCATGAGCAAAAAGGACAATGACAAACAACCAAATCAATTGGGTTAAAAGTTTCAATATTCTTTCTGATTCTTTATGACATTTTCCATTTATCCCATTTCTAAATTGCTTCCAAGAAAGTTCAAATCAGTCAGGGGTGGCCTAGTGGTGTGGAGCAAGAGGGGTAGTAATGAGGTTTCGGATTCAATTTCTGTTTCCGCCCCTTTCTTTGAGTAAAAATTCCAGGATTGCCCTTCTCCCTACCAGTGAGTCGATCCAGTCGACACAAACCGATTTACCTAATATGTGATTCTAGCTGGTTGAATTAGGTGCTTGGGATTTACTACCGATGGTAGGTTACTCATCATAACAAAAAAATGTTCAAATCTTGCCAATATCAATTTTCTTTCCTTTTTGTCGTTCCATTTCCCATTACGAAATCCCCAAGTCCAAACTAAGTTAATTTAATTTTGAAAATTTGTAACAATAATTTAATAATAATTATAAACATAAGTGAAATAGTGAAAAAAAGGATAAAAAAACCTAACAAATAACTTGTCTACCTTCAATAGTTAGTGGAGAGTGAAAACTAGTTAAGTCGTTTTAATAACTTGTCTACCTTCAATAACTTGTCTCCATCCATCTCAAAATTAAAGTAGTTTTAAGATTTTGAACAAGTTTTAATAAAAAAACTCATCAATGAAACAACATCATCATCCCAATAACTTTTTCATAATTTTTATTTTTTAGTACCCACTATATTTTTTAAACCAATCAAAATATTTTAAAAAAATCAACAACACATAAATCGATACAAATAATTAATATCCCCTACCTAGAAAAACCTAAAATGATATTTATTTTTATACAAGAATAAATGCCTAAAACGACCTAAATTTCCAGACGGATGGAGTATAATTCAACATTACAATATATGTCACTTGTGGAGAAAAAAATTACCACAATTTTATATTTTCTCAATGTTTTTAAAAATGATTTTTATATTATAAAAATAATATAAAAATTGTGTATACATTTTTTTCCACAGCTGATAAAACGCCACTATTACTTATGATTTTTTGAAGTCGAGAATTATGACACACAACGTCTTGACATAAGTATTTGAGATGAAATTTTGGTAAATAGAGAGTGGCCATTCGAGACTTAAAATAATGACTTTTGGATACTACCCGCAAGTCCTTTCCGATTGAATCATTCCGAAATGGTTAAATTGCATATGTTCCCACCTCACATATCAAACTTGACATAAAGGAGAAGATATATCATATCTTCAATTCTTTTTTTTTTTTAAAACTTCACCTTCTAAAATAAACTCCTTTAAACATTTGTTTAAAGGATAATAAAAAAATCCTTATTATGGGTAAAAAAAAAACCTTACACACTTATCTATCTATCTATCTATCTATCTATCTATCTATCTATCTATCTATCTATTACATATACTAAAACCGATGCATTGTTACCTGCGTGGCGGCGTGTGAGTGCATCTGCTTACATGGCGGCACGTGAGTGCATCTCACAAAACTTTCTCCCGTCAAAAAGGAAATCTAATAAAAATAATAAGATAGTTCTAAATCTATATAATTAAAAATAATTATTTTATTTTACTATTAATTCGTATAATTGAATAGATGGAATATCTTATAAAAGAGTAAATATTATATAAGGAAATAACTATATCAATATAATTAAACGCAATAATAGTAATAAATTTAGCATATATAGATATACAAATTGCCATATAAGTGTATCTCAATCTGGATTATAAATAATCTATAGTCTATACAATGGACGGTTTATATATAAATTACACCGTATGGACGGGACCTAAAAAATAAATTAGGTTCACCCAATGGCCATATAGGCGAATCTTATGGCGGGTCTTTGGGGTCTAGGCGGGTTTTGGTGACCTTGAAGGCCTTAGCGGAGGTGTGAGGTAAGGGGTTTAGACGCGGGTCTAGGCGGACATTGAAGGGTTTTTTTTAAAACAGTGATCATAATTACCAAAAATATTAATGGATACATAGTAGCAAATATTTGATAGATGTTATTTATTTATATATCCATTATTTTTGGTGGAAATAATTATTTCATATTATTTTATTTATATCTATATTATTTTTTAGGAGAATAAGTTATTTAGATCTAGATTAATTTTAATCTTATATTTCCAGTTATAAGTTTAATTGTCATAATGTAATTCATATTTATAATAGGATTTTTTATAGATAATAAATGTAATTTTATAATATCGTGCTAACATATTCCCGTACAGGGGACGGGGTATACACTAGTTCTTTATAAACAAGAAATCCATATTTTCTTATCCAATGATACTAAACAAGAAATCCATATTTTCTTATCCAATGATACACATCTCATGCTTCATCAACTTCGTAATGTACAAAACATGTGAATAAAATTTACCAAAATAAAATAAAAAATCCATAAATAAGTAAAAATTCTTTACCTCCAAAACAAGGCCTCCTTCCTTCGTTCCGAGTCCCGATACTTTACTGGTCACCTACTCTAACGTTTTGTGGGCCGTTAGTGCGTTCCCACGCCTATAGAGTCCACCGTAAGCCCCCTACACCGAATTAAATCCCCACCGGACTTTATAAATTAAAATTTTAAAATTTAAAATCAAAATTAAATTAATAAAATAATAATCGCATAGACAAAGAACAATGTATGGATAGACAGAGAGAAAGAGACACATCCTTCATCTACAAGCATCAATCTCTCTCTCTCTCTCTCTCTCTCCCCCCCCTCTTCCTCCTCCCTCGGCGGTTTCTCAATTTCGTCTGAAAATGGGGGAGAAGTAGAAGCTTCTTCATCTTCTTCTTCCTCCTTCCTCTCTCATTTGCTGTTTCAAACTTCCTCTCTGTCGTATCTCATTTGTGGCGCCACCGCAAATCCGCCTTTCTCGAGGTCTGTAGGTTCTGATTTTCGCTTTCTCAGCATTCAGTTTCAGTTGCTGCGTTTCCGGCTTCTGTTTGAGTTATCGGTGTCTCGGTTCAGTTGTTGTATTGTTTTTGTTTTTAATTTTCGATTTTTGGTTGCTTTTGTCGAGTGTTAGCGCCGCGGGTTGTGAATTGATTGTTGCTGATTCGTTGCTTGTTTTTCGGTTGTTAGGGAGGCGGCTGATGATTCCTTTCGTGCTCGGAGAAATCGCGGCTTCTCGGGGGGTTCTGGTGCTATTTTTGGAAAATTAGGGTTTTGAGTGGTCGTTCAGTTGGCTGGAGGGGATGAATCTTTGCCATTTATGCTGTGCTGTTGCGTTTTGAGCTTGTAATTTGGATGATTGAGTGATTGTTATGGGGAATAAGTTGGGGAAGCGGCGACAGGCGGTGGATGAGAAGTACACGAGGCCTCAAGGGTTGTATCCGATTAAGGATGTTGATTACAAGAAGCTGAGGAAGCTAATTCTTGAATCAAAACTCGCTCCTTGCTATCCAGGGGCTGATGAATGTGATTGCGGCCTCTCAGAGGAGTGCCCCATCTGTTTTCTGGTTTACTTCTTCCCTGAATTTTTACAATTTTGTTTATTTGCTATTTTTTACCCACCACAATTTGACTGCAATTTATATGGAAGTAAAGAAATGATGCATTGGTGTGGGAACTAGGAAATTTGACGATAATATATCCCTTTTTTTTCCAGTATAAATGGATGCTTAGTTTAGATATAAGAAAAGGATAGGAAGGAAATGGAAGGAATATAGGTTCATACTCAATGCTTAGTTTTGACATCAGAAAATGATAAGAAGCAACTAGTTTCTTACTCCGAACTTTGAATCAAATTGGAAGATGTAAAATCATCACATCCTGTCTCGTCCTTTTTTGTCACAAGATAGTTGCAAAATGAATATAATCTTGCCAATCGTATGACTTCGCTTCACATCCTGCCCTTCAACAACAAGAAAAGAGAAAAGCGAATTGAACAAAGGAAAGGCTGAGGTTTATCCCATAAAAGCTATAAATTCATTTCCTCTAAATGTAACTTTGCTTGCTTTCTCCTCTGCTTTCATGAAAAAAAACATCAATGAGGAAAGAGGGGAAATATACCTTTGAGTTGCTTTCATAATCCTATGTGATTTGGTGCATCACAGTGCTCTCTCTAATTTGATGTTTCCCCCCTTCATCAGTATTATCCAACTCTCAACCGTTCAAGATGTTGTTCGAAAAGCATATGTACAGGTATTTGTTCGGTAGTTCTACCAGTTTATGTAATTTATACACAAGGTTATAATTTTCTGATTCTTCTTTGAACTTCTTTAACAGAGTGTTTTCTGCAATTGAAGAATCCAAATTCCACACATCCCACTAAGTATCCTTTTATACTGTAGTTTGTGAGGGAAGGTTGTTGCTGCCTGTACACTTGTATCGAATGTAAATTCTTTAACTATGATAGTTGTCCTTTCTGTAAAACCCCTAATTACGCAGTGGAATATCGAGGTGTAAAATCCAAGGAGGAACGGGGACTAGAGCAAATTGTAAGGCCGGTTTTTGTGTTTCAATATACTTGGGCTGTGCTTCCTTTCACAATCAATCTGAAGACTGTGTTCCATTGTAGGAGGAACAAAAGGTGATAGAAGCTAAGATAAGAATGCGGCAACAAGAAGTTCAAGAGGAGGAAGAGAGATTGCATAGAAGACAAGAAACAAGTTTTTCAGGTCTAGTTACACAAACTGAAAATATTGAGTGCAGCACTTCTGTAGTTGTAGAAGGAGAAGCAGTTTTCTCTTCTCATGATTCAAATGCTACCCCATCGTTTAGGGCTTCGCAGAACATCCAACAGAACCAGTAAGTTACTATAGTTTTGCCTCCGTTATCTTATTTCTTTCTTTGGGGTCTGCTTTCCTGCATATAGAAACCGTTTTTTTTTCCTGCTGTATCTAGCAGCCTAATCCCCTACCCCTGGGTAGAAAAGAACTAGAGGAAACTGTAGCATTTTTGTATGGATGGCAACAAGTTGCTCT
Organism: Persicaria maculosa; assembly: GCA_963922045.1. Taxonomy (NCBI): domain Eukaryota; kingdom Viridiplantae; phylum Streptophyta; class Magnoliopsida; order Caryophyllales; family Polygonaceae; genus Persicaria; species Persicaria maculosa. Next base: position 9,244,402 of record OY998256.1, on the reverse strand, counting down.
TTGGAGTGATGGAAAAATTGTTAGGGAATTTTAGATCACTATTTAGGTCCGTTGATCTAATCCCAAGACCTCTTTAACACTTACCCACTTAGTCTAATCATAGACTATTCCAACAAAATTGTCTTCCTTCCTTGGACTTGATTTTTATTATGCCCTTAAGCCACTGTTGAAAAATGTAGTAGTTGCTGGCAAGAGTGGAAGCCAATTTCTATTGCTGCTATGCCCAAAATTAGGTGATTCGTGCTGCCTGCCCTATGATGGTTTGAAAGTGAATGTAGTGTATTATTCATGCTTGTTTTGTAAAAGCACGAGAAAGTGTACCCTCTTCCCACATTTTGAACCTGGGAGAACCAATGAGTGGTTACTACTGCTACTGCATAGGTTTGTTCTATTTTATGAGAGGGCGAGGAAATTTCATTATTATGGAGAGTTAGGTCGTGTTTCAGGGATTATTCAATCCTGCTGTATATCTTCTGTAGGGGGAGAAATTTGTGAAAATGAGATAAGTTAGTTACCACTGGGTAGGTTCATTTCTAATTAAATATGGACTAGTGCATACAACACACACATACGCTGGATGCCCTTTATGTTTGATTGTGATGCCAATTTGTGCTACCTGAAATTCCAATCAAGTCAAACCAGAATTATCATAAAAACGTTGCCTGTTAAAACTGATACTTTTGTTTAATAAACAATGACCACACTATATAAGGTCACATAATTACAATGACCACACTACTTGAAGGCCACATAATTACACAGCCATGCATGTGTAGTTCCCTGTAGCTTGCTTATCTAGTCAATAGTTGAATTTAATGTAGTGCTTTATTTAAAAATTATAATGAAGGTGCTATGATTCTGTGATGCAGACATGATCATGATGTATTCGACATGGATCTTGAGGATATTATGGTTATGGAAGCAATCTGGCTTTCTATCCAGGTAGCCTTGTTACTTGTGATTTATGCAACATTTTAATGCAAATGCACTTGAATCAGACACGCACATGCAAGGATATGCTAAACTTTTCTGCAATAACTTCTATATTTTAAGAGTGGGGAATATACATACCGAAGAAGTTTAAGAATATTTTGTCAAAAGGACCTAAGCTTGTTTAGGTAACTGACGTGAGGTTTTCTATTGAATATACTGTCAAAAGACTTCCAAATAGTGTGAGACCGGATACTGCTGAAGGTGATTTGGTGAGACCTGTACAATCATGGCTTATGGGTTCCTTGCCCCTGAAGGTGATCGGGTGAAGGCTATTCTAATGCTTTTGTTAATATTCAAGATAGTACAAAATCCACTTGAAGGGAATGGTAATGAGAGATTGGGAACGAAAAGTGAAAACTATTCATTTCATCTTGTAATGAAATTATCCCAGTGTTTAATTTCAGATTTAAAATTTACTAGGGTTGTTATAAAGCAATCTTTTCTATGTTCACAATCTGGTGCTGATTTGGGTATAATACATGCTTCGTGTGGCCTAGTTCTCTGGTTAATCGTTTGTAGTTTGTGCATAAAACCTCCAACCCTAACCTTGGTACAAAGGGTAACAGAAAAGAGGGAATTTTGCCCCAAATTCAAGTGAACATGGGACAAATGGATCATCGTGGCTATCGTAGAGCAAGAATAAGGAAATTATAGGCAACATTAAAAGTGCTGGCTCTTTTATTTCAGTTTGTGTGTTAATCTTCTCATGACATGCTGCCTTCGATGAAATATAACTATGATTTGGCACTTCTGATCATTTTGCTTCTTGGAAATGTGAGATGCATATCGATTATTGAAATTATTAGTATTAATCTCCCCCAGTATCATCCCTCAAAGAAAGATTCGATAATGCCTTTACACTTTTCAAATTCGACATGATGCTTCTTAAGCTCGTATTGAATTTAAACTGTCATTATATCTGCAAATGCAAGTGATGATATGATCATTTTATCTGCTTGTTAATATCCTGCTCCCTACACACTAATCTGCATTTGTGTTAAATAGGAAAATGGAAGGCCAAGAGATCCATCTTTCGGAAACGCTGTACCAGAACAATATTCTCCACCACCTGCAGTCCCACAAGCTGGGCCATCATCATCATCTTCTTCACCATCCGGTGGACTTGCAAGTGCCATTGCTGCCCTGGCTGAGCGCCAGCAAGTGGATGGTGAACAATCTGGCAACTATAGTGCAACCACATCCTCATCTACCTCCAACATGCTACGAAATGGCGGCAGGGGTAACAGGAGGACAAAGAAGACAAAAAAGAATCGTGCTCCTAAAAGAAGCTCAAGCGAGTTTGACATGCAAAGGATGAACGCGACGAGTTCTCCTTGGGACTTGTTTTTCTATGGGTCAGAGGCTGCTGAGGCTGGGACAAGCTATGTTAGTTCCACCGAATCAGACATCAGTGTGGAATTACTACCTCCACCGCCACTGCCACTACCCCTGTCTCCTGAATCAGTTTATGCTTCTGGTATGAGTGATGGTAGTCCAAACGGATCGGTAGTTGATGATCAGCGATATGCTTATCTTCTACAGCCACCTCCGCCACCACCGCTCTACGCTGAGGATGGCTGGAGTGTCTTTGCATCGTAGGTGTAGTTGTTGCCCCATGGCTACCTCGTTTATTCGAGGCCCGAGCAAGGACTATTGCATGTCATTGTGTTGTTCGTGGCCGCAAAGTGCTTGGCTAGAGCACAGCGGAAAAGAAATTCTAGTGGTTTTAGTTTCTCTCAGCCTCTCCCCCAAGTTGAACACCTACAACACTCAAGGTAATGGGAGCGGAGACGGTAACGACCTTTACTTGAGCAGTATCTGTTCTATAGTATCGTACCTCTGTATCGTCGAGTTCGAAGGAGTAGAGACTAGAGATGGCAGGGGATGGCCTTATTTGTTGGTTTATAAGTGTGTTGATAGCGATTGGTTGGGACTTGGGAGTGATTAGTTTGTGTTAATTTTACTTCATGGGTCTTTGTAGTTTATTGTAACCTTTAATAATTAAAAGAGAAACTGTTGCTTAATGCTTACAATTCACCAACTTCGTTTTACTTTTATCTCACTTGGCCATGTTTGGCTGTGGATTATTTTTTGAGAGAAGAAGAGAATTTTAGGGAAGGAAATGATTTTTTTTAGATTACGAGGGTTGAGAAGATGAAGATTGTTTTGTACAAATAATTCCGTTGGTGTTTGGTGAAATGTGGAAGCCGAAAAGACAAATGAGTATATTAAATGACCCCTTAGAGACAGATTGGTATATTAAAAGACGATTAGGACAAATTGGTATATTTAATACAAATACCCCTTTTTGCTCCACAGATTTTTTATTTAAAGAAATTGGTCCGGTTTTAACTTCAATATCCGGTTTTATTTATTAAACTTACCCAACCCAAATTAAAAATAAAATAAAATGTATCCTTGTGTTTAGCAGTGGAGGACTGGAGGATAAACAGTTAAAGCCCTCTTTCTTCCTCCACAGCTTCCTACTTCTCACTAGGCTCCTGCATCTCCATCTTGAAATCTTCACCCCCATATCCAAATCAATTTATGTAAATTTGTTAATCCAAATCAATTTACCCCAAAACCACTCCAATCATAAACACCCCTCATTCATCTTCGTCCTTGATGACAGTAGATCGATATATGGGGTGGCGAACGGATCATGGTGGATCTGATGGTGGCCATGGCAGCCCAACACAACTCTCTTTCTTCTTCAAATTAATTTTATCTGTTTAGAAAGAAAAGGGCGTGGCTTTGGTTGCGGGAGAGTGAAAAGCCAAGATCAAGGTCAGCCTTCATCTCGCTAACAGGTAACATGTGCGAGATTGTGACGATGAGATTTGAGGGTCTTTGATTTGGATTCGGGGATTTGAGTGTTGGCAAGGAATTTGGGATAGTTGATGAACAATAACATTAATATTTGAGTGTTGAATTCGGCTTTGGAGCTTGAACACGCCTTTAATGGAGCTTGAGTAAACCCTGAATGGTAGAGAACCAGTGGAACTGAGGGTTTGTCTATTTTGTTTTCAATTAAACCGGTTTTCGAATTAAAAAACCCCAACCAATTTCATTAAACCAAAAATCCAAGGGAGCAAAAAGGGGTACTTGTCCATTGAAGATATTAAATATACCAATTTGTCCTCGTCGTCTTTTAATATACCAATCTGTCTTTAGGGGGTCATTTAATATACTCATTTGTCTTTTTGATCGAAATGTGGATTATTGTTGGGTAGGTAAGGAAAAAAGGCAATAATTCCCCATTATAATCCCCTCAATCTCAAAAAGAGGACTATTCAACAATTCTGTTAATCCCCACCGACAATTATGTTAATCTCAGGCCAAACACCACTACACGCAACTCGATGTATTTCTTACAATCTCCTCAATCCCAACAATCTCTAACTAAACACAGCTTGAATCACTGATAAATTGAATGTATGGAGAAATACGCTCATGACCTGTTCAGGATAAGAGTGCGTATATTTCGACCAACTAAATCCTTCTTTGCTATATATTGAGATGCTGTAGTAAGTTGAATGAACCACTTTGGGTTACAATTACAAATCACCCTTTTGTAATATTAAGAAAGGAATAAATGTGAAATATTGACCATACTTGACCTATTTTAATGGGCCAAATTCGATTATGTACCTATTGAAACTTGTTACTTGTATACCTATCGAAACCTCAATTTTTTTTATACACCCATCAAATCGTTTAAATTTTGTTTAATTGATCCCTTTGCTCAACTACCTAGGGGTCCCTGACTCGGGAGGATTTGTAGGGCAGTGATTCCAGTGGCGGATACAGGGGTGAGCTTGTATGGACCAAAGCCCATCCAAAATTGGAAAAAATACATGTATATATTGAAAGTATGAATGCACATGTGTGTTAGGTTGGTTTAGTGGTAAATGGGTGTTTTATTAATTCATAAGGTCCCATGTTCGACTCCCCTACAACGTATTTTGTTTCTTATTTTTTTTGTTCCATATCCCAAGTTTAGTATATTTTTAAATTATGTTAAATATTTGATTAATATTTTATAATTTATAATTTAATTACACTAAAATTAGAATAGAATAATTAGGCAAAGTAGTGAATGAAATTAAACTTAGCACAATTTAAGGGTTTTTCTTCAATATAAATTGCCACAATTTAAGAGTTTTTCTTCAATATTTATATATGTTATTTTATTTCGTATAAAACATATCCAACAAATTTGTTTATTCTCACGTTGGCTCCTATAACTTGCCCACCCCAAAATATTTTATGGCTCCGCCATTGGTTGTGGTTCGAATCTGTTGAGTGGAGCATTTTCCTTCACGAAGTTATTAGACATTCTTGGTCGAAGTCAATGGTGGCTCGCTTTATAAGGGATAGCTTCAATATAAAAGGAAGACTCCTACCTCTCGTTTGTTTTTTGTTGGGAAAAGATAATGATTACCTTTATAAATATAGTCCATATTTAAGTTAAGATTCATTGATCACTATTCTAATCATTCTCTTTTTTCTCCCATTTTTCATACAAATTTGTTACCCTTCTATTCCCTAATTTGAAGAAGGGTAACTAATACCTCTAGAATGGGCTAATAATCCCCCTCATCCTCTCCCCAAACTCACAAAAAATAATGATCATATATATTTTATGTGTAAAATTTAATACCTTACCTTTTCATTCCTTAGTTATCTAAACAAACGAGCCCTTAATTTGATCAAGCCAAAGAGGAGCATAATTAACTTTTGTCAAGATTCAATACATACTCATCAAAGTTACTTATTCATGTCGATCACATGCATTAAATTTGAAGAGATTGCTAGTACACAAGTCCTTGTTGCACTTTTTTTTTTTTTTTTTATAGATCTACCATTGACATGACTCTTATACAATATATTGAAGAATTGGAAATTGTGAATAATATAGCAAAGTAAAGCTTTATACTGCACATTGCAGTGAATATTGTAAGACAAAGGAAGAAGAAGCTAAAATCAGTGAATCATCATCACTGAATTCATTGATCAAAAGAGGAATGTTCAGAGGCGGCTAGCAGCTGTGCTGCCCTTCACCATTACCAAAAACCCTGCAGAAATCAAGGAATGAGGTCAGCTTATATAGCATGGAATCCTCACCTATGATTTGATGATCACAAGAAGACAAAACTGCAAGATGTCTTATTACAAGGAAATGAAATGCAACTTAAATGCAACAGAAATGTAAATGCAGAGCAAGATAAACGAGTTAGGACATTTGAGCTATGTGCATTATGGATGAAATGCACATATCATCTTCATATCCCCCCTCAAGTTGGACTTGTTGAGAATCCTATAAGGCCCAACTTGAGAGCAAAAAACAAGTGCTGCTTCTCTCCCAATGGCTTAGTAAAGATATCAGCAAGCTGCACTCCTGTTATGACATGTTGTGGATGAACAAATCCAGCTACAAGATATTGACGTATGAAGTGGCAATCTATCTTCAAGTGCTTAGTTCTTTAATGAAAAACTGGATTCTCTTTTATGTGAATTGCAGACTTGCTATCACAATACAAAGGTATAGGCCTTGGCACCTGAATTGACAATGCTTGTAGAATACCTTCCACCCAAATCAATTCACTGGTGGTGGTATACATACTCCTCTACTCAGCCTCAACAGATTAATTGACAATGCTTATAGAATACCTTCCACCCAAATCATTTCTAGAAATTTTCAATCCTAGAAAATATCTTGCACTTCCCAAATCTTTGATGGTAAATGCACGATGTAGAGCCATTTTGGTCTGTTGTATACACTCCTCATCATCACCCGTTAGCAAGAGATCATCTACATATACAAGAGTTGTTACAATTCCTTTCTGCACTTTCTTTACAAATAAGGAATAATCATCAAGGCACTGCTCATATCCCAAACTAATAAGGAATTAGCAAAGCTCAACATTCCACTGTCTGGAAGCTTCCTTAAGACCATAGATGGATTTTCTGAGTTTACACACTTGATTTGGCTTTGTCAAGACATACCCCTCAGGTGGCAGCATAAAGACTTCCTCTTCTAAGTGCCCATGCAGAAATGCATTATTCACATCCAACTGATGTAATGGCAAATTTTTTATAGTTGCCAAGGCTAACAATATTCTCACTATGCTAAACTTTGCAACTTGTGAGAAGGTGTGCTTAATTATAGTCCTTCCCTTTGATCTGATTGTAGCCTTTAGCTATGTAACACCCCCGTCCCACATCGGATATCATAAGGATGTTGGGAGTGATTTATAAGTGATTCAAGCCCTACCTATTGATAACTCCCTCCCTTGATGAAAATCGTAATAAGTTTCAAAGGCTTTGACAGTCTATTTGTGTCAAAGGTCTTGAAGCTTCAGCAGTGTTGATGCAACACAAAACCTGTTCTCTATGTTATTATGCTCGAATATTATTATATGTTATTATATGCTTCCAATATATTATTATATATTCACTAACCTTTCAAGAAGCTTTTTGAATTATATATCCTTCCTTAAGCGCTCAAAGCTGAGAACGATCAAATCATGATCATGACTTCCGAAGTTTCCAAAGATAGAAGATTGCGGAGTATCCAGCTCAAGCCATGATCCTCTCTAAGCCGTAGATGAAGATCCGTGGCGCCGATTTGTTCTCTATAAAGAAAAGGAAGAAGAGAGATAGAACATAGTTCGTGGAACACAAGCATTCATACACTCAAGCCCTCAAGTGAAATATGTCTTCTCCGTGTGCTCTCTGCTAGTTCTTAAGAGTCTGTTATTTCATTTCAAAGCATTTGAGAGTTACACAGTGAGCTTATAGGATATATTTCGAGAGAGTGTTATACTCAAGAGTTTGTAACTCAGGAAGTGAACACTAGACGATTGATTCACTAAGTGTAAGAGGATTGTACTAGATAGCATAGAGAGGTGGGGCTCTTCTAGATTGGTCTAGGACTCTAAGGGAACGTGAGTTGACTAGATTGCAATTGTATAGGAGAGAGGCTTCTCGGTGAGCTATTAGGATCCTAAGTCTTGTGAATCAATAAAAGCCGGTTGAATCCTAGGGTTGTGGAAGAACCCTAGGCGGGGACGTAGGCCAAGTTCGTGCCGAACCTCGTAAACAATTCATCGAGTCCTTTATTTACTGCTTTATCTTATTTCCGCACTTGGTTCGAATTGTTTAACTTTGTGATTCAGGTTTTCAGAGAAAAGACTAAGTCTAATCTCAAAGGGTTTTTCACGAGCTTCAAAAGTCTTGAGACTATCTGCGAAAAACCGGCATACTCTATTCAACCCCCCCTTCTAGAGTATCTTTATATTACTTTGTTTTACATTATTGAACCTTCAATTGGTATCAGAGCTTTACTCACTGCTTTCGATCTAACAATCTTGTGAGTTTTTGATCATGTCTGGTGAAGCAAGCGGAGGATTTGCACAGGGAAGGTCTACAAGTAGACCACCACTCTTTGTTGGAAACAACTTTGTCCACTGGAGATCATTGATGAAGATGTTCATTATAGATCAAGATTTGGAACTTTGGAACATTATAGAGAACGGTCCGAAGATTCCAGAGAAAGACGGACCAAATGGAACCAAAATTGCGAAGAAGGAGTTTGAATACATCCAAGCGGATCTTGAACTTGTCTCCAAAAACTACAGGGCTATTAACTTACTTTATTGTGGTCTTAGCACTGATGAGTTTAATCGTATTTCATCTTCTAGATCAGCTAAAGAGATTTGGGACAAGCTGGTCGTCACCTATGAAGGAACTAGCCAAGTAAAGGACACCAAGATCAGTATCTTCATTCGAAAGTATGAGCTTTTCAAAATGAAGTCTGATGAGTCTATCAAGGCCATGTTCACACGATTCACAGAAATCACCAACAACCTTGACTCTCTTGGCAAGAGCTTTACAAACGTTGAGAAAGTAAGGAAGATATTGAGGTGCCTCCCAAAAAAAAAGTGGGGTCCTAAAGTAACAACCATAGAGGAAGCCCAAGACCTCACCACTCTGCCCCTTGATGACCTACTTGGGAAGCTGATCACGCATGAGATGATCCTTAATGAAGACGATGGAGAACTTCCAACAAGCACTAAGAACTTGGCGCTCAAGTCTAAGAAGGATGAGCCCAAAGATGGATCTGATTCCGAAGATGAGGATGACGATGAGGATGATCCTTTTGCTCTTATCACAAGAGGCCTTGCTCGAATCCTCAAAATAAAGAAACAATTCAACAACAAGGATGGATCAGAGTCTTCTAAATTTCGAGGTAAGCCTCAATACAACAAATTTGATAAGAAGACTAAACCTTTGTCTTGTTTTGAATGTGGTGAAACAGATCATCTTGTAAAAGACTGCCCTCAAAAGACGAAGAGCCAGTCCAAGAAGAGTGATAGATGGAAAAAGAAAGCCATGGTGGCAACTTGGAGTGATTCTGATTCTGACTCCGATGATGAAAAGGCTAATGTTTGTCTTATGGCCTCAGGAGATGAATCCCACGATGAGAAGCTTGAGGTAACTGTAAGAGAACTTATGGCAAGTCCAAAAGAGGTATTATCGGAATTCCTTTCTAATATGATTGCCAATGAAGAGAAACTTATTGCTCAGACTAACATTCTTATTAAGAGAACTGTGGACCAGGAAAGAACTATTGAGGATCTGTCTATGAGGGTCAAAAGTCTTGAAGCTTCTTATTCAGGTCTTGACATTAAAGTCAAGACTCTTGACTCAGAGAAATCTGAACTCAAGCAAGATCTCTCCTCTCTAAGAAGTGAACATCATGACTTAGAGAACGAGAAGATCTCCCTGAATAATAAGATTCAAGACCAACAGACAGCCCTCATAAGTTTTACCAAATCCAAAGGCACTCTTGATAGGATGTTGGGTGAGCAACAAAGCTCTCTAAACAGAAGTGGTATTGGTTACAATCCAAGGTTTTTAAAGAAGCAGCACATTACCACTTTTGTAAAGGCAAAAGGAAGCAGAACCTCTCCTATATGTCACCACTATGCTAGAAAGGGACATGTAAAAGAGACCTGCCCCTATAGAAGAAAGGATCCACATAGCATTCGCAATACATTTCCTGTTCATTTGAGAAAAGAACGGATAACACAAGTTTGGGTCCCCAAAGGCACTATTTTACCAAATATGGTTTACCACAATAATGGATCCAAATTTGCTTATTGGTCTAGCCTCAAAGGTTGATGTTTGTTTTGCAGGAGACCACCAAGGTGAAGGAGCAAAAATGGATTATTGATAGTGGATGCTCGAGGCATATGAGTGGGAAGAGTTCTCTCTTTCATAATCTAAAGGAGCAATCCACAGGAACAATCACTCTTTGTGACAAAGGAAAATGTGACATCATTGGTATTGGTAGTGTTGGAAGTGATTCCAACCATAGTATTAAAAATGTTTATCTTGTTAACGGTTTGAAGTAAAATTTGCTTAGTGTTTCTCAATTATGTGATAGTGGCAATGATGTCAGATTTAACAAGAAAAGATGTCTAGTATGCAGAGAAGATACAAGTGAAGTTATACTAACTGCATATCAACAATATATATGCTGTGAATGCTGATCAAGTGGCACAAGGAAGCTTAACCTGTCTAAAGGCTTTGACGGACGATCCAAAGCTCTGGCACAGGAGACTAGGTCATGTGAGTCCACATACACTACAGAAGCTTGTGTCCAAAGGGCTTGTAAGAGGACTACCTGAGATGGACTTCAAAGGTATTGAGATGTGCAATGCATGCACACGAGGTAAACAAACACGTAGCTCTTTCAAACCCAAAAAGGTCGTAAGTTCTTCTAGACCCCTTGAACTTTTACATATGGATTTATGTGGTCCTATGCGAGTCAAATCTCCCAATGATAAAAAGTACATGCTTGTTGTTGTTGATGATTTTTCTAGATATACTTGGGTTGCTTTTTTAAGAGAAAAATCAGAGGCCTTATTTGAGTTTTCAAAACTTTGTAAGGAGTTGCAAACTTTAAGAAACGAGCCCATAGTGTCAATTCGAAGTGATCATGGTAGGGAGTTTGATCAACTTCAATTTGATTTATTTTGTGCTAAATATGGCATCTCCCATAACTTTTCTGCTCTTAGGACACCTCAACAAAATGGGGTTGTGGAACGAAAGAACCGCACCCTAGAGGACATGGCCATGACTATGCATTTAGAAAATGCATTATCTAAAACCTATTGGGCTGAAGCTGTTAACACAGCTAACTACATTTTGAATTGTTGTCTTATTCGTTCCATCTTAAAGAAAACTCCTTATGAACTTTTCAAGGGCCGTAAACCACTTATATCTTACTTTAAACCCTTTGGCTGTACTTGTTTTGTTCATAAAAATGGAAAAGATAACCTTGGGAAATTTGATGTGCGTAGTGATGAAGGTATATTTCTTGGCTACTCCATAAGTAGCAAAGCTTATAGAATCTTCAATAAAAAGACCCAGTTAGTTGAAGAAAGTATACATGTTATATTTGATGAATGCAATGACGGTTCTTTGAGTGAAAGTGTTGCAGATATAGATCTTAACATCCATGCAGAGAACGAGGAAGGTGATGATGCTGTCACCAGGAACACAGAGAAGAGGAACATGCAGGAACAGATTCTCAACACTGAAGAATTGGCCTAAGGTGTTGAAGATTCGTCCAAAGCCCTTGGTGTCCAATCCAACAGTGTTGAAACGTCAGAAACTGCTGTAACGGAACGTCGGAACCTAACAGATCCATGGAGTCAGATGTACCACAAATCAATTCTACTGGTGTGACGAATCAAGGAGCCGAGACTAGCAAAAGAAAATTCAAATACTCCTCATCACACTCACTAAAGGATATCATTTCTGACCCTACATCTAGTGTTCAAACTCGTTCTAAACTTAAAGATCTTTGTGCTTTTCACGCGTTTGTTTCTCTTATAGAACCAAAGAAGGTAGATGAGGCCCTTCAAGAGCCAGATTGGATCATTGCTATGCAAAGTGAGCTTAATGAATTTGAAAGGAACAAAGTCTAGACCTTGAAGCCTAGGCCAAAGCATCAATCAGTCATTGGCACACGATGGGTATTTCGAAACAAGCTAGATGAGAATGGTAAGATCGTGAGGAACAAGGCAAGACTTGTTGCTCAAGGCTATAATCAAGAGGAAGGTATTGACTACGAGGAGACCTTTGCCCCCGTAGCCAGGCTTGAAGCCATTCGTATATTATTAGCATTTGCATCTTTCATGGGCATAAAGTTATATCAAATGGATATCAAGTGTGCTTTTCTTAATGGTTTCTTAGAAGAAGAAGTATATGTGGCTCAACCCCCAGGTTTTGAAAGTTCGGAATTTCCCAATCATGTTTATAAACTAGACAAAGCGCTTTATGGTTTGAAACAAGCCACAAGAGCTTGGTATGAGCACCTGTCAAAATATCTTTTAGAAAATGATTTTAAAAGGGGGTTGATCGACAAGACTCTTTTTATCAAGACCAAAGGAAAGGACATTTTGGTTATTCAAATTTATGTTGATGATATATTATTTGATGCTACTAACACATCTTTGTGCAAGGAATTTTCTGATATCATGTGCAGTGAATTTGAGATGAGCTTGATGGGTGAACTCAACTTCTTTTTGGGATTACAAGTTCATCAATCCAAGAAAGGGATCTTTGTCAACCAAATAAAGTACACTAAGGATCTCTTGAAGAAATTCAAGATGGATCAATCCAAAGCAGCCAAGACACCCATGAGCTCAACATTATCTCTAGATCAAGATAAGACTGGGAAGAGTGTCAATCAAAAGGAGTATCGAGGGATGATTGGATCTTTACTATATCTTACAGCTAGTAGACCTAACATCATGTTTAGTGTTTGTATGTGTGCTAGGTTTCAAGCTGATCCTAAAGAATCTCACCTCGTGGCTGTGAAGAGGATCTTTCGATATCTCAATGGCACTAAGGAGCTTGGATTGTGGTACCCAAAGCAAAAAGATTTTACTTTAATCGGGTATTCTGATGCAGATTTTGCAGGCTACAAGGTGGATAGGAAGAGCACATCAGGATGTTGCCAATTCTTAGCAGCATCCTTGATCAGTTGGCATTCAAAGAAACAAAACTCAGTTGCTCTATCTACTGCCGAAGCCGAATACATAGCAGCTGGAGCATGTTGCTCCCAAATCCTTTGGATAGCTCAACAAATGAGAGATCTTGGCATCAACCTCAAAGGTATTCCCATTAAGTGTGACAACACTAGTGCCATATCAATCACGAAGAATCCTGTTCAGCATTCAAGAACCAAACATATTGATGTATGTCATCATTTCATTAGAGACCATGTTGAAAAAGGTGTTGTGTCCGTTTCGTTTATTTCAACTGATTATCAATGGGCTGACATTTTTACTAAGCCTTTGGCAGAGGACAGGTTCACCTAAATTAGACGTGAGATTGGGATGCTTAACAAGGATGCACTTTCGTAGGGGGGAGCTTTCCCTTTACTAAAGATAAATTCTTCTCAGTGTCAAGACCTTTGAGATTTATGTCAAGGTTTACGCTCTGAATGGTAGAAAACAGATATCGGATCATATATATTTGGTTGATATCTTTTTAGATATTTGATCAAGTATAATTTTTATCGGATTTCAAAATAATATATTTATGTCACATATTTTATCCGTTGAGATATTTTTGGAACAAAATATTTTCGGTTATTTCCCTCATATTTTAAAATGGTTAAGAAGTAGATTTGAATTTTGAATTGAAATTTTTTTCAAATTGGCAATGTTATCATTACACACATTGGAACCCTAAACCCGTCACATCACTCAAATCTCTCCTATTTAAAACCCAAACCCCACTCGATTACCTCATAACTTCAGAACTACCCAAAACCCTTCCAATTCTCTTTCTTCAACCTCCCAAACTGTTCTGAAACCCTAGCCGAAAATCTCCATGGCTCCCAAATCAAAGAAAGCTTCCACACCCAAAAGACTTGGCGCCACCCCCAAGGGACGCCAGGACACTGCTACTTCCCCTCCACTTGAACCCACTCCACAAGCAATCGTCTCTGCTGTTGTCCAGAGCACCATCGCCGAGAGCACGACTACAGTAACCAAGGGCTCTAAAAAACGCTCAACGAAGAAGCCTCTCAATGCAAAGCAGAAAGGGAAAAAGAAAACCATCGCTGAGGAGGTGGATGATGAGGAGGAAGAGGATGATCTCGACGCTATTCTGGAACGGGATGCCGCCAAGGAAGCTGAAGAAGAAGCTTTAAGGAAGAAAAAGGCCGAGGAAGAGGCCGAGCTGGCAAGGAAATTAGCCGAGGAGGAGGCCAAGAGAATTCGAAAAGAGGCTGAGAAGGAGGTTCCCACTGAGGAGGAACCAGATGAAGAAGAAGAGGAGGATGACGAGACCGGTGATGACGAGGATGCTGAAGGAGACAACGATGATGGGTCCGCTGAGGACTCGGGGTCTGAGGACGAGGAGGAAGAGGAGCCAGAACCTGTTGCCTCTCCTTCTCCTTCTCCTCCTCCCCCGTCTCCAAAGAAGCGGAAAGCCCCAGCAACTGCCAAGCCTCCTTCTCCCAAGCGTACTAGGAAGGGCACCTCAGGAGCCTTGAGGCACCTGCCAAGAGGACTGCTCTAACACAAGCACACAGGAAGAACGCCAATCCACCTGCCCTCATTCAGGTAAACCAATCCTTGCCCTCTTCATGGTTTGAAAATGCTGAGATGGCTGGAAAGTGGGTAGATGAGTTTCGAACTCGTAGGATTTGTTGTTCTGATTTTTTAGATCTTGCGTTCTTTGAAGCTTTGAACTTACCTTGCATCTCTCTACTCAAACAATCCCCTGCCTGGACCCTTCTCAACCTTGAAGCTATCTACTATCCCCAACTTACCCGCATGTTCTACATAAACCTAAAAGCCAAACACAATGCCGACGGTTGGTCTTTGGAATCCGTCGTCAAGGGAGTTAGAATCTCTTTCAACTCCATTAACTTCGCAGATTTCCTTGGCCTACCTAGACCTTGTCCACCCTCTGCCGAGAACCTCACGAAAGAACAGTACCTAGCCCTTGCCCGATCCAAATATCTCCTACCTGAAGCATCCAACAGCACCTCAAAACAGCTTACCCACTCATCCCTTACCCTTGAGGCAAAAATTATTTTCAACATCATTGTGCGTTGCCTCTTACCCCGTTTAAACTCTGGCTCTCTCCTTACCGATAATGCCATGATCCTTCTATACTGCATCTTAAACGGCCTTGATCTTGATCTGGCCAACACTATCCTTGGATCCATGGCTGACACTCGAAAAGCCAGAAAAGGAACTCCCCTCCCCTTTGCCACCCTCTTGACCCATATCTTCAAAGCTTCTGGAATCGATTTCAAAAATGAAGAACAACAGCGTCATATGGGAAAGTTCGACTCCAAGAGCTTTGAGAAGATAGGCATCACTCGGTCTCCCCAAGGGACTTGGAGTCTTGCCCCTCCCTCAAAAGCTCTTCCCACTGCCTCAGCCATTGATGAACGCATGGACAACCTGGAGTTGGGCTTGGAGGAAGTTCGCCTGGATATTAAGGAGCTGCACAAGGAGTTTATGACGAAGATGAGCGGGGTGTCCAAGCTGCTGCAAGGTCTGAGGTCGCTGCTCACTGATGATGTTCCGGACGATGAAGCTTAACCCTATCCTACCCTACCCTATCCCTGAAATCTGAAACATTGCTGGTTTTTTAAAACTGTTTCAAAACTTTTTGGTGACTGTTTTACCTCCTCCCTTTGTTGAAAGACAAAAAGGGGGAGATGATTTGTGGTGTGTTAGACTTTTTAAACTGTTGCGATTCAAAGGTCTTGGAAGACCTTGGTTTTGTTTTTGGTTGGATAATTTCATGTTTTAAAAATTATGATCCAACATTTGTCTAACCCATGCAGGTACTTAGTCCGATGTTGCTTATATTATATATGTTTGACTAAGTTGCAGGGACGCACTGATGTATACTAAAAGCCGATCTTGCTTATGCTCCTTGGTATCTGATGTCTGAACTGAAGCCGACCCGAGTGAATGAACCGATGACGTGATACGGTAGGGACTGATGGCAAGCAATATAGTAAACCTCTTTGCTGAATTAGATAATTAGCAAATGCTAATTAAATATATCTTCACAATGGCAACAGTAGGTGGTCTCCAATTCAACCGGTCAACAACTGCGGCTGAATGCTTCAATTGCCGTTCGAAATTGCACTGCAATTCAATTGACTAGGTGGCCTCCTCTGAATGCAAATCGAGACATACGTCACACACACCAACTGCAAATTATTTGAATTGATAGGTAGAATATGAACTACGTGGAATTTAATACGAAATTAGGATCGGGAGCAATGAAACGCAAGTAAGCAAAGGTTTTGGGGATTGATAATCGAGAACCCTTTAATCCTATAAAGGGGTTTCTGAATTCTATTCAATCTAATTAATTCAAAACGGAATACAATGTTTAAATAGGTAAATAACTAGGGTTTGGTTGGCTTCCTTAGAGGCTAAGGATTGCTTTACCAAACTATATCCTAACTAAATAAAACTTAATCTGAAATCCTAATATAGAAAATAATAAAATATGATAATTAAGAAAGCCTAAAGGATAGACTCTCCTAACCAACTTATTTGACCTAGCTAAGAAATACTAAAATAAGCAATTCTATAATTAGACTCCAACTAACATAGGAGTTACTAAAAATAGAATATATATAAAAAATAAGAAATATAAATAATAAACGCCGTTTCTTTAACGACTCCCAAGGTGGAGCCTTCTTCTTTCGTTTGAGGATGACATCACGCACAGGTTTTGTCTTTCATCAAGGGGGAGGTTGATAACTCCCTCCCTTGATGAAAATCGGAATAATTTTCAAAGGCTTTGACAGTCTATTTGTGTCAAAGGTCTTGAAGCTTCAGCAGTGTTGATGAAACACAAAACCTGTTCTCTATGTTATTATGCTCGAATATTATTATATGTTTTTATATGCTTCCAATATATTATTATATATTCACTAACCTTTTAGGAAGCTTTTTGAATTATATATCCTTCGTTAAGCGCTCAAAGCTGAGAAAGATCAAATCGTGATCATGGCTTCCCAAGTTTCCAAAGATAGAAGATTGCGGAGTATCCAGCTCAAGCCATGATCCTCTCTAAGCCGTTGGTGAAGATCCGTGGCGCCAATTTGTTCTCTATAAAGAAAAGGAAGAAAAGAAGACAGAACATAGTTCGTGGAACACAAGCATTCATACACTCAAGCCCTCAAGTGAAATCTGTCTTCTCCGTGTGCTCTCTGCTAGTTCTTAAGAGTCTGTTATTTCATTTCAAAGCATTTGAGAGTTACACAGTGAGCTTATAGGATATATTTCGAGAGAGTGTTATACTCAAGAGTTTGTAACTCAGGAAGTGAACACTAGGCGATTGATTCACTAAGTGTAAGAGGATTGTACTAGATAGCATAGAGAGGTGGGGCTCTTCTAGATTGGTCTAGGACTCTAAGGGAACGTGAGTTGACTAGATTGCAATTGTATAGGAGAGAGGCTTCTCGGTGAGCTATTAGGATCCTAAGTCTTGTGAATCAATAAAAGCCGGTTGAATCCTAGGGTTGTGGAAGAACCCTAGGCGGGGACGTAGGCCAAGTTCGTGCCGAACCTCGTAAACAATTCATCGAGTCCTTTATTTACCGGCATACTCTATTCAACCCCCCCTTCTAGAGTATCTTTATATTACTTTGTTTTACATTATTGAACTTTCACCTATGTCACAAGATCTTTTCCTTTTCAAGCTCCAAGTGAGGACAACGGACCTGAGAGGGCTAGGTGGCATGGGTTGGCGCCTCTTAAGACCCTGGGTCTTACAGATGGTATCAGAGCTGACTCTGGGCCCGGAGGTGCATCGACAGTATGTTCGGGTACGCACCTCCCGGAGGGCAGTCTCTTGGGCCTGACGGGGTCGTCAGTGCTTTAAGTGGGGGAGATTGTAACACCCCCGTCCCACATCGGATATCATAAGGATGTTGGGAGTGATTTATAAGTGATTCAAGCCCTACCTATTTCACAAGAGCTCTTCCTTTTCAGGCTCCAAGTGAGGACAACGGACCTGAGAGGGCTAGGTGGCATGGGCTGGCTGTCCAGACACCGGAACCAAACAAAGGAAGAGGAAGGGCTCACTGCGGATGGACGTCCTCGCCGGGAAAAACTCCGAGGTGATCGATTGAGCTCCGGTGATGGGGGATTCAACTTCTAGCGGCCTGGAGAGAGTATAGGGGGGTTAAAGGTCAAGCTTTTCACGTTTTGAGTCGGAACATAGAAGGTCGAGAACTCACAAATCGAACCGAAAAAAAAACAGAGGAGGAAGAGACTTGGCGACGGCGGTGAAGGCTCCTTGGTGGCTCGGCTCGTCTGGATGCTCAGGGGTGGCGTTGCTGGCTGCTTCTCAACGGAGGCTTCGGGGTGGTGATGAACACATAGGAGGGAAAAGAGCTGCAATGGTGGTTTGGGGAGTCGGTGGTGGTATTCAGGCGGCAACGGAAACCAGTGGAAAGGGGAAGCCTTTGGGGTTTGAATGGGGAAGTTTAGAGAGAAAAGGGGAAGATGGAGATGCAAAGGGAGGCAGACAAATGAAAATGGGATAGCTGGGGGATGTGTTGCACCAATTCGATTAAAAGGAAAGGGAGCAGGGAGCCTTGACTCTCTTCAGATCGGCGTGGAGAGGCCTGCAGGCTTCGGCGTGGCTCCTGCAGCCTTAAATTGGCACCTTGCCCAGATTGGGTGGGACAAATGCACAAGGGAGGAGGATGGGAAGGGAGTGTTTTGCCCATTTCGGGTGAACACTGTAAGGGAGAGGGAGTTGTTCTGTAAACAGACCAAGAGAGAAGAAAATAAGAAGTGGTCCTCACACAAGTCCCAATTTTAAAATACCCGAAAACCCGCTCTCTTGACGTTATCCCGACTCGTTTAAAATGTAATAAAATTATCGAATCTAAAATAAAATAATGAACCTCAAAATAAATTCGAATCTCGATGTAAGAAGGCGGAAATAAAACCGTCGGAATCAAATTTTAAAATAATGCCGGAATCATTCATAACGATTTCTAACCGAAAATTGTGCTTGAGGACGAGTTTTTCTTAAATTTTATATCTTAGACATAAAGTAATATACTTTTAATTAAAATAATATCAAAATAATATCTCGGTCTTTACACAATGTATGTTCGATTTGTATAGTGTGGAGCATGCAATGTATGTTTGATTTATATATATATATATTTACATATATACATATATACATATACATATACATATACATATACATATACATATATACATATACATATATACATATAAACAAAATAACATGTTACACACGACTCAAAGAACAATACCATAGCTCAAAGAAGACTATATCTTTCTACATATATTTTTCGTACAAGATGAGCTATTACAAGTTGATATTAGTCTTGGATAACTATTTATTTGCCTTCACTCTTATGCTATATTGTATAGACAAACAAACATTCACTCGTGTGCAACTAGTATAGTATAAAAAACCAATTTTATACCATGGCTTAGAGCTCACGAACCCAACCTCGAGAGTGTTGGATAGACAACAAGTGGTTCTCTCATGACTTAGGGTCAAGCTTCGAGTAGTAGCAACAATAGTTGGCATTACACAATCCCTGCTCAAAAACAAAATTAAGGCACAATTTACTTTATTTGATCTTGATACAAGGGCCACACGTACTCGTTCAGTGTGCACCCGGCTTGAACCATCTCACAACCAACCCTATTATAATTGCATGTTTAATTAAATTATAATACATGCATTAGAAGAACAAAGTTAGAAAGTAGGTCCCTATACAAGCATGTTCAGGTGGATCAATCGAATAAAAAGAAAATATAAGAATAACAAGAAATGAATAATTGTAATTATTTTTTTGGAAAGATTGAATAAAAGATTTTATATTGGGCAATTTTACAAGATATTTATATTTTAATGGGTATATAGCCAATTATCAATTTTCAACAGATATATAAACAATTAGATAACTTTCTAGGAGTATATACCCGTTTACGCCACAAATATATTTAAAAATGAAATAAATATGTGGTATTAGGGAATGTAATCTTACCGAAGATGAGGATAATGAATACCGCCATCCAAATGTAGTATTTCATGTTGTATGGGTATGTCGGATCGATCAATTTGTAGAGACTATGGAGAAATAAATGTGTGGGATAGGAGCAAGAGAAAGCAGAGGGGAGTTAGGTTAATGAATTGTGGTTAATGAATTGTAGAGAATGCAATGTATGTTCGATTTATATAGTGTGGAGCATGCAATGTATGTTCGATTTATATAGTGTGGAGCATGCAATGTATGTTCGATTTATATACATATTTACATATATACATATACACAAAATAACATGTTACACAAGACTCAAAGAACAATACCATAGGTCAAAGAAGATTATATCTTTCTATATATATTTTCCGTACAAGATGAGCTATTACAAGTTGATATTAGTCTTGGATAACTATTTATTTGCCTTCTGTAAAGGCCCGGATTTTCAAATCTTAATTTTTTTTTAAAAAAAAATGAATTTAATTCGGATTGAAAATTAAAATTTATTTTGATCGAGTCGGAATGAGATCGAGAAAGCGGATCTCGAGAATTATTTTCGGGTATTTTAAAATTGTGATTCTTGTCTCTTTCCCCCCAGCTGAGTGCCTGAGTAGTAGCACTCACCCTTCCAGCTTACTCCATCCCAATTTGTTGTAACATCCACATTTCCTTTTACCTCTCTGACAATGTTGACCCTCCATTTTTAACAAGATGACAAGCACAACTCCCACGCCACTGCAGCACCCCCATCGCCCCTTCCTGTTTGTTTAAGAAATCAGACCCTCTTCACTTTATTTTCAAAACCCACAACTCTATCTCCATTTTCTCCCTTCCCCTTCGGTCAAACCCAACCACACAATTCATTTCTCCTTTCCTCTTCTGAGCTCAGCGAGAAACACCCCCCATTTTTTGCCTTCTTCAATTGTTCACATCCAGACATCTCCCCTGTTCAACTTTGCTCCATAACAGCCTCCAGCAATCACCCAGTTCCACCGCTAACCATCTCGTCGTCGTCCCCCGGAGCCGAAGCCGAGAGACCGCTTCCCCTGCTTTCAGCCGCTTCCATCGCCTTCCTTCCTCCTCGAAGTGCGGCAGCATCATCTCCCACGACCTCCTGTTGAACCACGGCCCCGTCTTCGAGCAACCAAACCCAGTCACCGAAGCCGACGCCGCCACTCACTCCTCGCCTCCCCCGTTTCATTCCCAACGGACCGGTAAAGGCCTCTCATTCATTTTCTGATCTATACACCCGTAAAGGCTTCACCTTTATAACACTTAACTCTGTCCTAGGCTGAGAATCGCAGCCTCAAGCCTCCGAAGAGCCAAATCGACCTCCGACGCAACTCCGGCAAGCCACCGTGCCCCAATCTCCCGCGGTGAGCACCCTTAGACCGACTTTTATATCTCGTTTTTGAATCGTTGCGTGCTTCCATCTTCGTTTTCCCTGAACTAACCGGCGGGAGTGAGATCAAGTGAGCGAGCGGGTTCGGTGAGGACGAGAGCGAGGGTCCGGCGAGCGAGCGGAGCAGCGAGAATGCGAGCGTGGGAGCGAGAGCGAGAGAGGACGAGTGTGGGAGTGCGAGTAGATGCGAGAAAGTGGTGCAAGGGCGAGATGAGAGCGGCGATCGAGCGAGGACGGGAGCGGGAGCAAGCGGAGGACGAAGCCGGGAGAAGCGCCGTCGGGTTTCGCTTTCGATTCTACAGAGGCAGAGGCAAAGGCAAAAGGTTGAAGGAGAAGACCAGGTGGGTCCCGCCGCTCCACATCACCCGCCACATCAGATTGGGCCCCATCTCCTATTTTTTTGTTATTACTTCTTCTGTATTCGATAAAAAGGAAAGACAGAGAGAGGATTTGGTTTGGGCTGCTGGGTTGTGGTTTTGGGTCGGTTTGACTAAAACAAATGGGATCCGGTTTAAGATGAAACGAATTTGGGTCTAATTTTGGGTTAAAATGTGGCAAATGTCTATAAAGTCTTAAGACTTACTTTTAATTAATTAAATATTAAATAAATGTGATATTGAATATTATATGCAATTATGACTTTTAAAAATTATTGAGGTTTGAAAATATAATATTATTGAACTTGAATTTTAAATGAGAAAAGGATTTGGAAAAGGTTGGAAATTGGTTTTATAAAATAAAAAGAGGAACCTTAGAAATACCTTAACATTTATCGGATTTGTTTTGATAAAATGATAAAATAAGCCGATTAAAGATGTTTTTGGGAAATATCCTAACCTGTCGAGTTGTTTTGGAATAATTGTCTTGAAGACTGAAGCTTAGTTTTCACAATGGAATTTGAACCAGTTTTCGGAACTAACTCGAGAATAATGTGATCAGCGACTAACTAGCATGATTAATGTAAATGGTTGACTAATATCATGATTTATGTGGACTAATGGCATGATTGGTTGACTAATAGCATGATGAAATGTTAAGATTATGCATCTTTAACTTATGTGTTGAGATATGATAAATATGATGCACTTGAGCTATGTGATATTCGAACATAGGGTTATGAATATATGAATGTGGCGGAATGGAATGATGAGAACGATATGGTATTGAGGAATGTGGCACTGTGATGAATGGTTGAACTTGAAGAAATGGCGATTGCGATATGGTTGTTATTCTCGTTGAATGATGTATGATTTAAGTGCTTGAAATAATTAGACGTAGACTTATATATGTGTTCATATATGTATCTAGGTGATACCTTATGCTATGATTGATGTGTGCCAGACTTTCTATTATGTTGTTCTGCATAGCCAGGTAAGTCTCTTCGGAGCTTACTCAGATTGAAATAGAGATATTCCCTGCTTTAGGTGCATGATATACTAGGTGCTTGCATTCATGATCAGCATGCCATGTAGTACCATGCTAGGTTGCATTGACCGTTTACCATTCTATTTCTTTATGCGTATGTAAACAGAACGACCGTTATCTGTGAAGTAACTAGAGTCTTTGCTAGGGTTATAGGATGGCCCAGTCCCATCGGGTCCCGTCCTGAGTCAATCGAGTCATGGAACTTCCTGCCCGCGGGCTTTATTTTATTGTGGATACGGGTTAGGCATGCGTGCCGCCCGATTATTATGGAATGCATTCACGAGCTGGCTAGTCTCCGCCCTATCGGAAGGGGGTGGAGGTAGGAGAGGGATATACCACTTGGTATTTTGTGATAAGGCCTTATTATGATCATGCACTTGATCTTAGGAGCATGTTAGTGTGTTAATGTTCCGTCTTGCATCTAGAAGCATCTTTATTAGGTATAGCGTATATGTGTGCTTAGGGCCGGGATGCAGAGCCAAAGTGAGCATCGATCTGATCCCGCCCACTATCAATTTTTTTAGGTATCCATTATGCTTACTACTATTGATGCTGATTTGGCTCCATGATCGCGGGGTCAAATATGGCGGGGAGAGAGAGTTGAGATTCTGACTTCACCACTTTGATTACGGTTTGGATTTGAATGGTTGATCATGTTTTGACCCGGCTCTGCCGTGGCACCCCTATGTATTATGCTTTACTTCCGCTATTTGTGTGACCTTTGGTTTTCCACGCTTAGACTTACGACAAGTACAGGGGAATTCCCCGGGGATTCCAACGATCCCTTCGAACGTGGGTATGAAATCCCCCTTGAAAACGTCAGTTTAGAATTTCAAACCTTCAACCTGTACTCGAGGCGCAAGGTCCTAACGAGGGGTTTCATGACTTTCATCCCTCGAAACGTAACCCGAGAATCATAATCCCGAGCCGTTACACCTCCACTTTTATGCTATATTGTATAGACAAACAAACATTCACTCGTGTGCAACTAGTATAGTATAAAAAACCAATTTTATACCGTGGCTTAGAGCTCACGAACCCAACCTCGACAGTGTTGGATAGACAACAAGTGGTTCTCTCATGACTTAGGGCCAAGCTCTGAGTAGCAGCAACAATAGTTGGCATTACACAATCCCTGCTCAAAAACAAAATTAAGGCACAATTTACTGCATTTGGTCTTGATAGAAGGGCCACACTCGCTCAGTGTGCACTTGGCTTGAACCATCTCACAACCAACCCTATTATAATTGCCTATTTAATTAAATTATAATACATGCATTAGAAGAACAAAGTTAGAAAGTAGGTCCGTACACAAGCATGTTCAGGTGGAGCAATCGAATAACAAAAAAATATAAGAATAACAAGAAATGAATAATTGTAATTCTTTTTTTGGAAAGATTGAATAAAAGATTTTATACCGGGCAATTTTACAAGATATTTATATTTTAATGGGTATATAGCCAATTATCAAGTTTCAAGGGGTATATAAACAATTAGATAACTTTCTAGGAGTATATACCCGTTTACGCCACAAATATATTTAAAAAAATTGAAATAAATATGTGGTATTAGGGAATGTAATCTTAGCGAAGATGAGGATAATTAATACCGCCATCCAAATGTAGTATTTCATGTTGTACGGGTATGTCGGATCGATCAATTTGTAGAGACTATGGAGAAATAAATGTGTGGGATGAGAGCAAGGGAAAGCAGAGGGGAGTTAGGTTAATGAATTGTAGAAAATGCAATGTATGTTCGATTTATATAGTGTGGAGCATGCAATATATGTTCGATTTATATACATATTTACATATATACATATACATATACATATATAGATATACACAAAATAACATGTTACACAATACTCAAGATTAGGGTTTAGATTTTAGAGGGTAAAATAGTAAAAACACACACATACATATAAAAATTTTAGGGTTTTATGCTGGTATGAAAGGTGAGTGAATGGTGCGGGTTAATGGGTGGACTATTGGTGCGGGTAATGGGTGAAATTTTTTTACCCATAATCCATCCATCACCCGTACCACACCACCCGTCACCTACTTTAATGCGGGTTTTCACCTGCAAAATTAATGCGGGTGGAGTGGGTGGATTGGATACCCGCGGGGTTTATTTAAATTTCCATCCCTACACACGACCCCCGATCATGAGTCCCTACGTACGGACTCCAGTATGGTATCAGAGTGGAAAAGTCAAACGACCCGACTCTTGATCCTGGGCTAGTTATAGAGGCAAAAAAGACCGAATTTTTTTTGAAAATAGCCAAAAATCTAAAAAAATTTTGGAAACTAGCCAAGATCTCATACTATTTAGGGATTTAGCCAAAACGGGGTAAAGTTGTTGTTTGAAACAGCGACTTTACCCCAACTTTTGAAAAAATATATATAATACTAAAGTCGCTGTTTAAAACAGCGACTTAGTATTTTTTTTAAAAAAAAATTCATTTTAATTGAAAAAAACTAAAAAAAGACGTAAAAAAAATATACCCGGGAGAGTCGCTGTTTGAAACAGCGACTCTCCCTTTTTTATTTTTTTTAACCCATGAAACATTAAAAAAAAAAGAGAAAGATGTCGAGGGTGGGCCCGAAGGGAGAGAGAAAGAGTGATTGTTGGCTGGGAAAAGTGAATTGCAATGGGGGGCCCCAAGGAGAGAGAGAGAGTAGTGTGGGGTTATATTGCAGGGAGAGAGACCGAGAGAGTGCAGCGAGTGGGCCCCAAGGGAAGAGAGTAATCGGTCCTCACTTCTCATTAATCAATCCAAATCCTCTATAACACTTACTACAACACTCCCTACATCACAAAATTATTTTCACATTTATTTAATCTTAAAAAAATTATATACATATTCTAAACACCTATTTTTATATGTTTATAATTTTTATTTTTGAAAAATCATGTTTTAAAATTTTTTATAGTTATATTTCATAAAATAATACCTTTTGAATTTTTAAAAAATGTAAAAACATGATTTTTTAAAATAAAAACTTATAAACATATTAAAATAGGGTTTTATAAAATGTATGTAATTTTTTAATTTTTTTAAGATTAAATAAAGGTGAAAATAATTTTGTGATGTAGGGAGTGTTGTAGTAAGTGTTGTAGAGGATTTGGATTGCTCATTAATATTTCAACGTTTAAAAAAAAATAAAAAAATGGGAGAGTAACTGTTTGAAACAGTGACTCTCTCGGATATTTTTTTTACGTCTTTTTAAGCTTTTTTTAATTAAAATGAGTTTTTTTTTAAAAAAAAATACTAAGTCGCTGTTCTAAACAGCGACTTTAGTATTATATATATTTTTAAAAAAAGTTGGAGTAAAGTCGCTGTTTGAAACAGCGACTTTACCCCGTTTTGGCTAAATCCCTAATTAGTTTGGGATTTTGGCTAGTTTCTAAATTTTTTTTAAAATTTTGGCTATTTTCAAAAAAAATTCAAAAAGACCCTAGTTGCACTTGCAGGGACGTGATGAGAGAGATGTGAAGAGACAAAGAGTCCCACATTGATAATATGAAAGAACAAGCCATAGTATATACCTCACTCGACTTATGTGCTAGGCTATTATAGCGCAAGGGCGCACGTGTGCACACGTCTCCGATCTCGAGTCCTGGACTTCAGTAGTATGTTAATATATAAATTTTTTTTTTCTAATAATAATACTCTCGTACTATTATTTTATATATTTCTATATATCATCTATTTATAAAGGGTAAATTACATAAAACCACCCATTAAATACCATATGTTTCACTTAACCACCCGCTACAATTCAAATTACACAAAACCACCCACTAAACACCTTCTGTCAACAAAGCACCACCCAACCATTAACTCTGTTAGCATTCTGTTTAAAAAAAACAATTGAAAAGACCAAATCACCCTCATTAATAACCCTTGTTTTAGGTTTTTTTAAAGTTGTTTTTCTTTTAACTCTAACCTAGCTAAATGAATGAAATGTCCCTCCACAGTCGGCTAAATCTTCAAGAATATCCACCAGACAGTTTTGAACATCGAAGGATACAATCATACAAATATGCTATGGCCCATCACATATGGAACCTCGGTTTGTAAAAGAGGTCGGATATCTTCAATGACATTTTCAAACCCCCTTTTTTAAACTTTTTTTTTTTTCCAGATCTAAACTACAATTGGGTTGTATTTGACATTAATATGGCTTAATATTAGAAGGTTAATTAATGGGTGATGGTGCTATTGGACGGATCTTTAACTAGTTGAAAAGTAGACATTATGTGGAATTGTAGCTTTGATAGGGTTTGATTGGTTATTTTAGTTTCATGGCCAAACAAGGACAATGGACAATTTTAGTTGGGGAAAACTGGAAAAGTATATACAATGATGAAAGAAGAAGATAGAACGGTGAATTTGCAAAGGGTACAGTGGTCGACCAATAACGAGTGTATATATGTCGTTGATAGATTCTTTTTGAATTTTGAAGAGTTTCATATATCTATTAATTTGACTAAACTCTTATTTTGAGATTCCGATGTCAAACTTAAAGCTTGAATTTGTGAATTGGATGGTTGCAGTTTGATTTTTTTTTTACTCATTGCTATCATATGTGTGAGACCATGGCATTTCAAAAGTTAGATAAAGTCAATGGCATTAGATCGAAAATTTGACTCAAAGGTATGGGCATTTTAGTCATTTAATGTAAATTTAAACTATAACCATGAAATGGGTGGTGCTTTGTTAACATAAGGTATATAGCGGGTGGTTTTATGTAATTTCACTTATAGAGGGTGGTTAAGTGAAAACTAGAGTATTTAAAGGGTGGTTTTGTGTAATTTTCCCATTTATAAAAGAGAGGAAAGGCTTATGAACAGTACCAACTATTTGCCCTTTTTACCCTTAAATTTCCTACAAATTACCAATATCGATGAGCTTCAAGCAGCTTTTGTTGACAAAACTTCACAATGGTTTAGTATTTGACAAATATGCACCCCAAAATGCTTTTTGGACCATAATGAATTGGGCTAAGCCCATCAATTGGTAGTAAAGCAAATTCAATCTAATATTATATATTTATATGTGTGCCAAAAGTTAATTTTTTTCAAAAAGTGGGTACTCAATATACCAAAAATTCTCACCCTTTGCAAAAATATCACTCTCCCATAAAAAATGTAGTAAATGTCAAAAGGTGAAATTTTTTTGCAAAACTAACCGGTCATGGTGACCTTGTATTATGGGTTAATTAATTTGGGCGGGCTTTTGAAATTTTGGAAATCTTTGGGTGAAATTTAAGGGATTAGAAAAGGAGAGAGAGAGTTCATTCTCACAAAATCAAATCTGCAGATATGGAGAGAGAGAGAGAGAGAGATCGCGAAGGAGGAGGAGAGAAGTGGAGGAGGCGATTGAGAGGCGGTGACTTCCGGTGGCGGCGACTGAGAAGCGTAGACGGAGGCGGCGGCTAAGAAGAGGCAGCGGCGACTTCCGGTGGGAGAAGAAAGTGGAGGCGGCGATTGAGAGGCGGAGGCGAAGGATCTGACGAGAATCCGGCTACCATTTCGAAACAAGTAAGCAAACCCTAACTAAATCCCAACAAAAATTGGTCTGAAATGTGTGATTTTCGAATGGGGATTTTGGTGTGAAACCCTAAAACTCCATCCGTTTCATGTCGTTTTGCCTGCAGGTCACAAAGATGCAGAGCTAAGGAAGAAAGAAGAGAAGGATTCGGTGAAGGGAGAAAGAAGGGGAGGCTGCTGTGTTTGAGTATTTAAGATGTGAATGTGCACTCTTTCATCTTTTTCTAATGGCATCTTTGTTTGAACATTTACTCATTTCCAGTTTATGTAAATGCCGTGGGAAGTTTCTGAGATTAATAATATCTGATAGGGCTTCGTCTTCCGTTGGCTGAGAGCCTGAGACACCGGTTTTATTGGCTAGACAACAGTAGTTACTGGCTAGTAAGCGTAAATCGCATATATTCGGGGTTCGCATCTCAGGCAACCAAAACGGACAACCACATATTGTAACTGACGTACATATATGCAGAATAACAAAAACCAACCTTCAGCAACTCAAATAATGTCGTTTATCCTAGCTATCCTTAAGGTGGGAAGTTCCTGAGGTAGACGAGATCCGACAGGGGTTAGTCTTATATTGGCTAAGAGATCATAGTCAGTGGCTAGGCGACAGTAGTTACTGGCTAGTAAGTGTAAATCGTAACTTTTTCTTTTTTTTTAGCCCAAGTGAAATCATGTATAGGGCTGTATGAATTTTTTTTGTGTTTCATCACCTAGTTAGTATTTCTTTTTACTTTGTAACAAGCTTTGAGAACTTCTTCACATTGCCACGCCACGCTTGCTTATGTCCTCTAACGCTTCCGGTGAAGAAACTCTCCCCGAGACGGGTACCCGCTTGTCTCCATTATCTTACTCCTGACTGACCCAAACAACATGCTCTCCTCTATGAGCATTGTCCCCTCCTCCATGTCCACGTTGAGAGCTTGACCTTTCATCTCCGGAGCAACGATTGTCGGTTCTGCCCAGGTTTTATGGTTTATCTTGCCAGTTGTGTAAATTTCTGTGTCAGCTGAATTGTTGTCTTTGCCATCCAAATGGTTATCCATGCCATACTCCAAATTGAGATCAAGATACGATTTAGATCTAACTTTACTTCGAAATATTTTTTTCATAAACATATATAAAGTGGGTGTCTATAGATAGATAAAATTAAATTAAGTTCAAAAATAAATTTATTTTTTAATTTTAACAAATAAAAATGGCCAAAAATTAGTTTAAAACAATTAAAGTAGATCTCCCTCTCTCCCCCCTAGGTTACCTTCAACCTGTTGGGAAGGTGTCCAAAAATTTTGCAAAAATGACCTTTTGTCATGCTCTTGCAAATTTTCAGCCCCTTGGTCATTTTTGCAAAGTTGACCATGAATTGGTATATTCATGCAAATCATCCAAAGTAGATTTACAGTTTAATATATATGTAACTTAAAAAAATACATGCAACTTAATAAAACGCCCTTAATTTTTTCTAATTAAAATTAAATATGTGAGAGTTAATAAAACCCCCTTTTTCTGTTGTGACATAAAAAAGAATTTTAATGAGAACCAATTATATGATCGGCAAGAGCTCAACAAGGAAAAGAATTTGTTGTCAAAGTTCAGGGATCAACAAAAATAATATACAGCAAATGCTTCAATATTACCATGAGGAAAAGATTGTGTAATATGCACCCCACGAGGAAAAGATTGTAAGAATATATAATAATTTGTTTGCTTTTAGTTTTCTTAGATGAAAAATTAAAAACACCGTAAAAAGGGGAATTTATGTTTTTAATTTACAGGGACAACTTTATCATTATATGCCAAATCTTTTACCTGACAATTATAATCCAGAATATTTACAATTATATTTTTATGATGTTGAACATGAGGAACAAAGTCGCTTAGGTTCATTTCCAAATTTAAAGCCAAAAATCATGATGGATCTTTATGGAGTTGCTTGTGAATATAACTTTGTTTCATCATTTGTTTTAATAACATTCAATTAAGGTTACATTTTCAATATTTGCTCTCATAAGTGTGCCGTTACCTAACATTGTTTAGAACATGTTGATGCATTTCCTTGTCCAAATAAAACCAAACTTCACTTTGTAGATCAAATGCATACGCAGCTCCTCCTTGCATCAATTGATCACCAATTTAAGGAGCTAGAAAAATTATAGAAATTCCCATAAGGACTAACCATCATTGTTGCAAGATCAATATAAGCATTAAAGTATGCTACGTAAGTTGTTCTCTTTATCTTGAGAAGAGCACATCATGCAATTTGCACATGTGCAATCACTCTTGGGTAGTAAAAGAACTAATTAAGTTCCGACAAAAAAAAAAAAAAAAAAAACTAATTAGGTAGCCGATTTTGTGAGTTTGTTGTTTCACAACTTAGTAACATGCTTGATGTTAAATATCATTTCAGTAATCTTACTCATTTATGAATTTCTTTATAGATTGGTGAAGATTAAGTTTAAGAAGGTAAAGTTAATGTTAAGAAAGAAGGTTGAAGTCATCCATGTGTTTGCAAAGAACAATACCATAGCTCAAAGAAGACTATGGGCCTGT
Organism: Persicaria maculosa; assembly: GCA_963922045.1. Taxonomy (NCBI): domain Eukaryota; kingdom Viridiplantae; phylum Streptophyta; class Magnoliopsida; order Caryophyllales; family Polygonaceae; genus Persicaria; species Persicaria maculosa. The sequence goes on along the minus strand of OY998256.1, from coordinate 9,213,356 downwards.
ATGGGGCCATTTCAATCGGTTGGAATTTTTTAGTTTAAGAAGGTAAAGTTAATGTTAAGAAAGAAGGTTTAAAGCTTAAATACCATAGCTCAAAGAACACAAAATTTTAACCTTTATTTTACACAAATTTTTAACTTTAATCTGTTTATAAATTTTAGTCACTTTTTTAACCCCGCCCCATACGAACCCTATATCTTTCCACATATATTTTCCATACAAGATTAGCTATTACAAGTTGATATTAGTCTTAGATAACTATTTATTTGCCTTCACTCATGCTATATTGTATAGACAAACAAACATTCACTCCGCGTGCGAAGCACGCGGGTTTGCAACTAGTTTATTTAAAAAGAGGAGACCTCCAAGTTCTTCCACAACAACATGTGAACATATAGTGGTAGTACTACTCCTAAAGCAAGAAGCCTTAGGTGGAGACAATCTTCTCAAAGAAGCTAAGCCTGTCATAACCCAAAGGCTTATTGTGAGCATTTGTAATGTACTCAAACCAAGTCAACTCCTTGTACAAGCTTGGCTGATCATCTTCCATTAGAGAGGGCATTGGCCCTATCATCTCCCTCATTGGTGGCGCCGGAAAATACACCATTGATAGCCTTGATTTTCTACTATTTGCCAAAACCCTATGTCTCACACTTCTGAACCTTCCATTCGTCATCACCTATATATTGAGCCCTTTGCATTACAATGCATAACACGTGCACGTATTTACAATACTATAATTAACAAAATAAAGAAAGTCTATGTTTTGCATATGGACCAACGTACCAAACCCTAATTTTTTAAAATCCATGACAGATTCAACACCTTAATTTAGAGTTAAGTACCTGGAGAGAGTCGCCAATGTTGATGAAGAAGGAGTTGGGATCAGGAGGGACAGAGGCCCAAGTGCCATCTCTCAAGAGAATTTCATAGCCAGAAGCTTCATTGGCTCTCAAGACAGATATGACTTGTGGGTCAGTGTGTGCTGTAAACCCTAATATGTCAGTGCTATCTGAAGCTTGGAGAAGCTCAGGGCATGGCGGATAATGGTTAATCCTGAACATGGATTCACTCTCTTCGTCCATTATAAGCCTACTGAACACTTGCCTTGGTTGGATTCCGAGGCCATCAGCCATCAATTCAAGCAGCTCACTTGACATCTTGTTCACTGCTGACACATAATCTCTCAAAGCACACCTACAAGAAACAAATTATTTACAATAACATACAACATCAACTTAGTGTGTATATATGTATGTACGTATATGTGCGTGCGTGCATACATGTACATATATGTATATAATTCGGTGCGAGGTGGACTAATCCATTGGTTTCGAAAATAAAAACTTAGTATATAATTCAAGAAACAATTAATATTATTCCACACAAAAAAATCAATGATTTCTCACCTGAAATTTCCTGGGTTTTGGCCAAGGTCAACATTTAGCTTTCTGGGTTTAACTCCACAATGTTCTGATACATACTCACTCAATGGAGATCTACAAGAAACAAGAAGCCTCAATTGAAAAATATTTGTAATAAATAAAATAAAACCCACTCATAAGTCCATAACTCAAATCTTTGATAAAATCTTAGAGCATGCAATGGTAACACTTATTTGGGTGTCTCCATTTTGAGAAAAAAAAGAAAAATAAATAAAATCAGAAAATGTTAGATTTGTGCAGGGAGAGAGTGTTCTAAATGTGAGTTGAGTTTCTTCTTCCAGAAATTCTTTCTCTGAATTGGACACTCATTTACCTCACAGAAACTCTTTTTTTTTATTTCTATCTTATTTTTTTTCAATATGGAAACACAAGTGGGTGTTACCATTGCAGATGCTCTTAGTGCAGAGTCAAAATTGTTTTACAAGGCAAATGAATATTAAGAAAAAAAGAATTTTTTTTTCTATTTTTCCATAACTCATAGAGAAGAAAATTTCAAATATATATATATATATATATATATATATATATATATATATATATATATATTTGCGGATGGGTTTCCCTTTCCACACAAAACCATAACTTTTCAAAAAATTAACTAGTATTGGTTAATTATAAATTAGGAGATATAAAAATGATTTGAAAAAATAAAAAATAATAAAGTGAGGAGATGAAATTATAAATAAAATAACGTGTTCGCTATATACACCCCAAATCATGCACGTCCTTAAGGACGTGCATGGTTAAGAGCATGAACAACCATGGGTTTTAGCAACCTGGTTGCTAAAAGGTAAACCCATGGTTGTGGCTTTTACCTTAAGGTAAGAGATGGGAAGGGGTTACCTTGGTAGAAAGAGGTAACCTCTTCCCTTTTCTAATTTTCTTTTTCTTTTTTTTTATGATAAAGTAGGTTGATGTATCTTACATTTAGATTTATTAGTTGTAATAGGATTTAAAATGAAGTAAAAATATATTTATATTTCATTATTTTTTAAAATAAAATATCCCATTGGTTTAATTTTATTTTTTTCTATAATTTGAGCTTAATTTTATCCTATATATAACCTCATCTTGATCTATTGTAATTGCACCTATTTTCTTAACCATGACAATAATCCAAATACTCCACTCATTCCAAATATGTCTTTTGATCCAAATCTTCTCAGAAATCCTCAATTTCAAGTGATGTTGCAAATGTTTAACAATTCTTCAACACCCGAATATCCAAATCATACCCCACATAATCCTACCAATGTGTACAATCCTCTTTTTTTTTCCAAACCAACAACATTTTAAGCATTCTCCGAGTGTTCATATGACTATGAGAGATGAGATTCGAGATAGACAAACTCATATGAATTTGAAGAATGATTTGGTTGAGCACTTGTGGAACCAATTCCAAGGCTATGATTCGAATTTATAGGTAGTTCTATTAGTATTTACGTATGTTATAATGTTTTTAACTTTTTTTTATTTTAATCTAGATGTAATAAAATATATTTATATTAACTACTTGCTATTTTTATTTATTTATAACATTATAAATAAAAATAATTCACAATAATATATGATGATACACATATAATAAAGGGAAAGATATAAAGAAAAAGAAAAAGTGAAAATAAATTTGAAAAGAGGTAAAAGAGGTTTCCCATGGTTGTAGATGAAAACTTTTAGAAAGAGGTAGAAAAAGTGAAAATTATTTTAAACAAAAAAATAAATGAGTTGTCAAATTGTGATAGGAAGATGGGAAAAAAAGGAGAAAGAGGTTTTCCATGATTGCGGATGGTCTAAAAGGGGTTAATTAATTTTTTTAAGGAAATACTAATTAAAATACCCTCACCTTTGGGGGTATGGTAAAAATATATCCTCAACTTTTAAATGTAATAAAAATATCCCAACCTTTGAGGGTGGTGGTAATATATTACCCTGTGTTTTCTCACGGGTCAAAAATGCTGACAAAACAGCCTACGTGAATTTTTTTTTGACAAGACAACATACGTGAAGCCTTTTTTACAAATTAGCACTAAAATTGGGTTTTCTTGATCGGTTTTCTTAGGAAAAAAATAAAACGATAACAAATTAAACCCGAAAAACGAAATTGATTCAACCAAGCAACTAATCTGGTCAAAATTGCCTCAAATTAACACAACACGACTATTTCTAATACCAAACCGACAACAAAACTAAACCAACAACAACAACAACGAAGAGGGGAAAAAAAAACTTAGCCACCCAAATCCGTGAACGAATCAAAGGGGAAGAAGATATGAGAGAGACAGCTCAAGATAGTCGACAACGAGGGAGGAAGACTAACATTGAAGAGGCTGGAACCATGAGTTACCTAGAAGACCTGGAAGACAATTCAAGAGGCGACCACGGTCCACGGAAAAAGATATGAGGGAGGAAAAGGCGTTGGGTATGAACCCGGTCCAACTCTTTATTTTTTTCCTAAGGACATTGTTCAAGAAAACCCTTGTAAAAAATCCGCGTAGGGTGTCTTGTTAGCATTTTTGACCCGTGAGAAAACACATGGTAATATATTACCACCACCCTCAAAGGTCAGGATATTTTTATTACATTTGAAAGTTGAGGATATATTTTTACCATACCCCCAAAGGTGGGGGTATTTTAATTAGTTTTCCCTTTTTTTAAAACGCTAATTAATCAGAAGGGTTGCACGTCGTTAAGGACGTGCATTTTTTTACCTTTGGATAATATGTATATAATTAATACTTAAAGGGGATGGTTAGTCGGGGTGTAACTGTTACGCACAACAATAATAGGGTGGTTAGTGGGATAGTACGTACATGGGATTATGGAGCAAGGCAGTTAGTGATGTGGCGGATGTCATAGACTAATTTACAACCAGAAGGTTTTTTATTAGTTTATTTAGTGACCGGAAAATAGGTAGTTGCCTGACATGTCTCAAACTTAGCCTTGTGGTGAAATTTCTGATGATACCACATGAGATCACCACATGAGATGGATTTGCTTGTGGTTTAATAGAATCAAGAAAGAGCCTGAGCTTGCAAGAAATGAGAAATTTAAGTAATGTTTGAAGACCACATAAGATGACATAATTATGAATCAAGATCAACATTTTGCACAAGTAACAATCCACCCATTTCAGTTCTCACCTGAAGCTTTCGAGGTTATCTCCGAATTCGAGATTTGCCTTGATGGGAAAGAGTAGATACTCTATACAGCCAGCATCTCCATTGAATCCAATGCTCTTGTTACCGTATCCGAACGGGTTTGGAGGACCCGCTTTCTCCTTCTCAATTTGCGGCAAGGCGAAGAACTTCATGGCTTCTGATTCAAGCTTGGTGATGAAGTCCATGTTGACTCCATGGTTGATCACCTTGAAGAAGCCAAATTCCTCACTTGCCTTGACAATGAGGTGCTTGACATCTGGATCTGAGAGGTTGATTAATGGGATATTTGGGGGAGATTTTGTTGAGGTTTTGGTTGTGTTCAATGGGATTTTCTCCATTAATTTGTTGAAAATATATGGATTTCACACACAAGTTAAGGTTTTGAATTTTGATCAAATGAACCAATTGCTTTTTGAAGAGTTTGTATGTGATGCATTGGGGTTGTGGTTGTGTCCACTTCTATTTATAGGAAGGAGTTCTTTTTTTTTTTCCAACCCCAAATAGAGAAATTGCAATTTGCAAAGGATGATTCACCACATAAAAGGTTTTTCTAGTGGATTTAATTTAAATGATTTGTATGTAATATATTTTGTAACAAAAGTTTTAGACTTTGAAGTAACTTCCAAAATGAGATTGCATTTAGTCCATTAACCCACAAGAAGCGTGATATTTAAGACGTAAAAATCAAATATTGGTTTGTTCATATTTAGTTAATTTTAGCCTAAATTTGAACTCAAATTTTAAAATGTGTTCACTACTCGTTTATTAAATAAACAAGTTCGAGTGTAGCTTTATTCAAGCCTAGAGCAGATCTACTCACTCATAACATAATTATTAAGGGGAATTTTTTGTAAATTCCCCTTAATAATACTTGTCTTGTTTAACAAATGAGCGAGCCCGAACTAATCGGCTCATATAACAACTCTATTTCTATTTTGTACGGAGTACAAAATTTTAGAATAAACCCATTAAATCTAAATTACAATGTAGTTTTAAAAAAATCTTTTTTTATAAAACGTTTTTTTCCCCTCAATATAAATTACAACAACATACTCCCTAGCTTGTAATTATTATAGATTATGAATCTTGTTAACTAAAAAAATGTCATTTAAGGTATTTTATAGTTTACTTTACAAAATCTCTCTTGTAATTGTTATTATTAATTATGAAGTTAGCTATATAATTTTCGAGAAAGTCAAAAGGTAGAGTAATAAAAGATAGTATAATAATATATTTATTAATTTTATTTAAAAATTGTGCAACGCTATAAAATGATATATTTCGCTTAAAAGAGAGTATTATTTTCATATTTCTTGATAGAGAAAAATGTTTTCTCAAAATTAACCATAGGATAACATATACTATAAAACTATATTCATTTGTTTTAGTAACATGTATGGAGTGTATAAGTATAGAATATAAGATTTGTGGACATGGGTGTGGACCATGGAGATCGACGATGTATCAAGTTTGAAAAGATACATGGATCATATATGTCGAATCATATGAAAATGAATTGAGAATATATATATATAAGTAACACGTTCGTGTATTTTTGATTCTATTAGAATATATATAGGTAACACGTTCGTGTATATTAGAATATTCTATGTATCGAAATATATATTCTAAAATTATTTTTTTTTTTTTTTTTTTGAGATACCGATAACCTTATATTATACCAAATCGTTTGCAACAAGAGTATCCATTCCTACAGGAAAACAAACTGGTGAATTTGAAATATACATCGAACTAGGCCTGATATGTGCCAAACCATGGGCAACTTTATTTGCTCCCCTTCTTGCAAAAGACCACTCGCAGCTGTCAAGGGCGGAAGCTGCCTCCATGATTTCATTCAACAGCATCCCCAAGGTTGCTCGAGGCCAGCCTCCCCCCTTGAGCTTGTACACCAGCGCCTGGCAATCAGCTTCCACCACCACCTTGCTGAAACCGTGTGTAACACATGATTGCACTGCCCACAGCATCGCTTCCGCCTCCACCACTTCAACCTCATTTGACGCCTGGACTCGCTTCGACCCAAATAGTTTGACAGTGTCGTCCTCATCCCTTACCACAAAACCGATCCCGCACCCCTTCTCCTCATCTACTGCAGCATCACAATTAACCTTGAGGAAATCCGGAGCCGGCCTAACCCACCTGCCCTCCCCTCTCACCACGGTACTTTGCTCCGACCCTCTCTCCTCCCTTTCCCTGTATTCCTTCCATCGCAGCAGAACCTCCTCTGCAACTTCTTCCGGTTCCTTCAGACGACCCTCGAAAAGACGCTCGTTTCGTGCTCTCCACACCGCGTCCAAAGTGAACGCCCATAGCTGCATCTCCTCCATTCCCTGGGTCTGACTTGCTCGTTCAAAGAAATCCATGATCGTGTTGCACCCTCTGCTACATCTCCCTTGCTCCCCCACTTTCTTCCAAACTAGTTTTGCTAGTCTGCATCCATACAACGCGTGGAGACCATCCTCCCATACCCCACAGCTCTCGCATCCCCCATCGAACAGCACCTTTCGTTTGGCAAGATTGGCCTTGCAGGGAAGAAGCTCTCTACACGCACGCCAGACAAAGGTCCTCACCCGAGGCGGAACACGGAGTCTCCATACCTTCCTCCAGAGACTCGCCAACCGAGCTCCGTCTGATTGTCCGACCTCGCTGCCATTCCTGTCCCTATCCAAAGCAATCCAATATGCCGATTTGACCGTGAAGCGGCCATCTTTGGTATAATGCCATACCAGTTCATCCCGTGCATCATGCTTAATTAGCCTCATCTGGAGCACAACCTCGGCGTCAATGGGCAGAAGCAGCTGCCTCACCAGCTCCTCCTTCCATTCCTTCCTATCCCAATCGATTAGCTCCACTACCCGAAGGTTCTCCGTCCCATTCGCTGCCTTATTCAGCACCCTGAAATTACCAGGCCTTGGTATCCACCGACCCTCCCACACGTTGATGTTACTCCCATTGCCCACACACCATCTCAGCCCCGCTTCTAGCACCTCCCTACCCTTCAAGATGCTCCTCCAAGTGTAGCTAGGATTGAAACCAATCTTCGCCCCTAAGAAATCCGTCCCGGGGTAATACTTCGCCTGCAACAATCGGGCAAGAAGAGATGAAGGATTTTGAAGTAATCTCCATCCTTGCTTTGCCAGAATAGCGAGATTGAATGCTTGTAGGTCCCTAAAACCCATCCCGCCATCCTCTTTCGACTTGCACAGCCGCTTCCAGCTAAGCCAGTGCACTCTCTTCCTCTCCTCTCCACTACCCCACCAGAATTTGCACATAAGCTGCTCGATGTCGCTACACAACTCTCCCGGCAAAAGAAAACACGACATTGTATACATCGGGATCGCCTGTACCACCGATTTAAGCAAAACTTCCTTTCCCCCACTCGACAAGGTCTTCTCTTTCCAGCCCCGGAGTTTCTTCCACACCCTTTCCTTTACAGTACTAAAAATGACCTTTTTTGATCGCCCTACCATCGTAGGAAGACCCAGATACTTCTCATGCTTATCAACTTCCTTCACACCCGTGATAGCCTGAATTTCTGCCCTACGTGACGCATCAACGTTTCTACTGAACGATAATTCTGATTTTGCAAAGTTTACCTGTTGTCCCGACGCTTCTCCATAAGTCTGGAGGATTTTAACTATTTCGCTGCTCTGTTGACAGGTCGCACTTGCAAACAACACACTATCATCAGCAAAGAAAAGATGCGTTACCCTGGGAGCATTTCGAGCTATCGCAATGCCCTTTAGTCGTCCTGCCTCTTCGCTCGTTCTGATCAATCCCGAAAGCCCTTCTGCACATAGGAGGAATAGATAGGGTGACAAAGGATCACCTTGCCGTAGTCCCCGCCTCGGAGAGAAGCGCTGAGAAGGGTAGCCCTCAACCAATACGGAAAACGACACCGAGGACACACACCTCATAACCAGATTGACCCAGCTGTCCTCAAACCCCATTTTCCGCATGCAATGATCCAAAAAACCCCATTCTACCCTGTCATATGCCTTGGCCATATCCAGCTTCAAAGCCATGTAACCCTTCCTGCCTCCTCTCTTGTTCTTCATGTAATGAAACACCTCAAAGGCTGCCAGAACATTATCCGTGATGAGCCTTCCAGGGACGAAAGCACTCTGACTCTGCGAGACCAGCTTCCCCAAGCACTTCTTCAGCCTGTTTACCAACACCTTGGAGATGATCTTGTAAATCACATTGCATAGACTGATAGGCCTAAGATCTTTCATTCTGCAGGGGTTAGTGACTTTTGGTATAAGGGAGATAAAAGTAAAGTTGAGATCATCAGGGAATTCGCCCCCATTTAGGATGTTAATGACAAAACTACTCACTTCAGGCCCAACGATATGCCAGAACTTTTGGTAGAAAAGCGCTGACATACCATCCGGCCCCGGTGATTTTGTGGGATGCATAGAAAAAAGGGCATTTTTTACCTCATCTCCCGTATAGGGGCGCAGCAGCTCCGAGTTGTCCTCAGTCGACAATAAAGGCTCGATCCCTTGAGAAGCCGATTCTGGAGGGGCTTTCACATTGGACTCAAAAAGGCTTTGGAAGTATTCGACTGCCACCCTCGTCATGCCCTCCGTACTCCTCCACTCCAATCCTTCCTCATCCACCAACTTTGTAACTTTGTTTCTCCTCTGTCTCCCAGTTGCTTTCTTGTGAAAGAAGCTAGTATTCCTATCTCCCCATTTGAATTCGTTAGCTTTTGCCCTTTGGTACCACAAGATCTCCTCCCTTCTCATAAGTTCTCTTTCTTGTCTCTCGAGTTCTTTTCTATGCGCCACCAGGCGACCGGTCATGCCATTCCGTTGCATCTCCCCCAACTCCTCCCTAATCTTGGCCAGCTTCCGAGTGACATTCCCAAAACACAGCCCATCCCATTCCTTCAAGTCACCCGCACACCTAGAAATCTTCCCCAATATCCCCTCTTCCGCCCTATCACTCCCCGGGTTTTGCCAGCCATTGCGAATAACCTCCTCACACTCATCCTTTTCAAGCCACATTGCTTCAAATCGGAAAGGTCGAGGACCCTTCCTCTCCGAATTCCTCCTTTCCCCCCCTTCGAGGTCAACCAGAATAGGCACATGATCCGAGCCAGCCCTCGGAAGGTGAAGCACCACTGCTTGCGGGAACAACTCGAGAAACATATCATTTGCAAACCCCATGTCTAAACGCTCCTGAACAAACTGATCTCCCTCTCTACCATTATTCCATGTATATCTCCCCCCTTTGAATAACATTTCTCTAAACCCACATTCCTCCATAGTCTCTCTAAACTCCACCATTCTTCCAAAATTTGCCCCTCTTCCGCCTTCCTTGTCTGCCGAGCTGATAATGTGATTAAAATCCCCTACACACATCCAATTCCCATGATCATCTTCATTCAGCCTCTTCAGCAGACTCAACGTGTGATGTCTCTCCCCCCCATCAGACCATCCGTATACTCCAGTCAAACGCCAGTCACCCCCATTCTGCCCCTTCACCACCGCATCAATGTGATGTCCGGTGTAAGACTGGATGTGCAAATCTACCTCCTCATTCCACATTAGGCTTAAGCCTCCTGACTTTCCTATAGCATCCACCGAAAAACCATACTTGAACCCCAACCTTCCTCTAACGCTATCCATTCTTTTCCTCGTACTCTTTGTCTCCATCAGAAAGACTATCCTCGGGGCCCTCCTTCTCACCACACCGGTGAGATAATCAACTGCCGGGTCCTTCCCCAAACCCCGGCAGTTGAAGCTTAATATTTTCATGGCTCTCGGCAAGGGAGATCGCTGACCTCCCCCGCCGATCCCATTTCAAAGTCACTGCCTCTCCTCTTCTTGTTGGTATCACCCTCTCCCATCTCTATATCCTCTATCCCAACATCCTTCCTCTTCTCTCCTACCCCCACCGACCCCCCTCCCTCATTTTCTTTTCCTAGCTCCCTAGCTATACGTTTCCAGTTTTTCTTATTTTTCTTAACTCCCCCCTCAATTAAAGTCCCACTGTTACATCCTAGTATCACCTCTTTTCCTACCTTAACTGTCTCCCTACCCTTATTCTGCTCGGCATCCATTTCGTCTAGCCTCTCTCCATTCTCTTCTCTCATAGTGTTATCCTTATTCCTTACCTCACTCAGTCCTACCTTTTCGATCTGTTTCATCACCCCCACTCCTACCTCTCCTAGCTCCTTTTCACCTCCATCCTGTGCCTCGTTCTCTATTTCAGCTTCCTCTAAAACCTCAAGAAGAGACCTCCGACCTTTCTTATCCTTACCATGATTTTGTCTGTCCACTGGATTCTCTTCATTTACTCCTCTTTCCCCTAGAAACCTCCTTTCTACTTCCCTCTCAGCCCTATCCCTTGTTTGTTTCAGCGGTGATGCCCTCAGCCAATCCCCGTATTCATTCGAGTACACCCGCGCCTCTTCTTCGTCACAGTCCGTCTCTCCGTGTCCTAACCTCCCACACCCATAGCAGAAGTTGGGCAATCTCTCATACTTTAGTTCCGTCCACATTTTCCGTCCCCCCACCGTGATCATGATCCCCCTCCTCAAAGGCTTTCTTATATCGATAACCACCCGCATCCGCACAAACTTGCCACAAATCCTCAGACTATCCTCGTCTAGTTCAACCAGTTCCCCAATGCTAGACGCAAGTCTGATTGCCATCTCTTTCGTTCTCACCCCCAGCGGCAAATCGTACAATCTTACCCAAAAGGAGGTTTTTTCGAACTTCAGTTTTGACGGCTGTTCCGTCCCTGGCTCCCTCAACACGAGCAAGCACTTGTCGAAGGCCCAAGGGCCTCCCCGAATTACCTTTTCCTTGTCCTCTGCATCTGCAAACTGGAAGGCAAAGCAGTTGCTACATAGCTCACGAAACACAAACCCTCTTTTCACCCTCCAGGCGTTCTTCATCACACCTTGTAGAGCCGGTACGTTAAACGGCCTTGACGTCAATAGAGAGCCGACCAGCATTAAAGACGAGGATCCCTTCTCTGCCCCGATCGCTTCCTCCAGTCCTACAATCTCCTCCCGCTCCTCCTCCGTGAGATGCACGTCACGCCTCCTCTCCGCCATAACTTCCCACAGCCGAACTTCCAAGCCCTAGCGAGTCCAACAGCCAGCCCCACCAACCTCGGTGGATGTCGCACGATGTCGAAGAGAAACCCTAGCTCCCACAGCCCTACGCCGGAGAGAAGGAGAGCGGCGGCCAACTATCAGGGGATAGATCGCCGGATCGCCCTTTTCGCCCTAGGGTCCTGTTTGCACAAAATTTATTGGATTATTCTAAAATTATATATCAATTATATATATATATAAATTATTAAAAGTATAAAAACTAGCACAATAAATTTAAATTGTTTAGTTTATTTTGTTATACTATTATTTTTTTATTTGAAATTATTCTAGTAGAGTTGTAATGAAAAAATTACCACTAATAATCTAATACTATCTTTTTTAAGAGAGCTCTTTACTTTAATACTTTAATATTTTTATTAGTAAATGTGTATAAATAGATTTATATTTTTATTAAACAAATATCCATATTTCTTGAGAAAAATATATATAATGGATATATATTTTATTCAATTAAACTTTTAGTAAGTAAGGCAGTTAATCAATCCCAATTAAAATTTTAGCAAGTAAGGCAGTTAATCAATCCCAATTAAAATCCTATTCAATTAATGTTATTTATTGGCTATCTATTAAAATCTATCTACTCATATACATATACTAAAATCGATACATAATTACACGGCGTCTTGTGCTTGATTTTAGGAAAACAATTCCGGCCAAAAACAATTATTAAAACAATATATTGTTATAATTTATAGAAAGTTATCATAAGCGACAATCTATCTATATATTTTAATCAATTGATAAAAATATAAATCAAAACTATTTTATAGTCATACTTACCAAAAATATTAATAGATAAAATATTTAATAGATGTTATTTTATTTATATAAATAATTATGATAATATATTATTTTAATAATTATGACAATATAATATTAATATGATAACTTTATAATTTATGACAATATATTATTTTCATAATTTTTTGGCGTGATTTTTTTTTAATAGAATCAACCATAATATATTTTATAGGATGGTATATTTCGGATTTAATATATATGGATATAGATTGGCAAATTAGAATGAATTTTGACAAAGGTAAGTGGTATTTTATTGATTTATTCGTATTCTTCACATGTCATACTGAGTACATTTTTCTGTAGACCACAAATTTTTTAATTAATATATTTTTTTTTCACTTTTGTGGAATTTCATCTATCTTATGGAATCTTGTATCTTTTATAAGAGATTTTCTCTCCTTTTTGTGTCTTTCTTTTGGGTTGACATTTGACAAAGGTAAGATATTGAGTGATTTTAATTCTTAAGTCACTATATACCAAATATGTGACTCTCCGTTATAACAAACTAGTATCGTGGCCCGCCCGTTGTGCGGTTTCTTAATAAACAAAATAATGTTTAATTTATATATATTTTTTGAAATTTAAAGGTTGTAATAATTTGGTTGATATCTTTTGATCTTTTAATATCAACATACTTTTTTTCTATCGTATTTTTCTGATTTTTTTTTAAACTATGCTATACGTTCACCACTTATTTATGAACTAATATTATAATCTGATTTAATGTTAACATTAAAAAGATTATAAAAAAAACTGATTGAGATATAAGGTCATATTGGATAGATTATTTGATATAAAGAGATAATTTTTTTTTACCTAACTATATTAGCTTATTAAATGATGTGGCCCAAATATCTAATACCAATTTAATTCAAAATATGACACGTAAGCAAAAATAATCCCGTTTTAATCCAGAAAATTCCATGGATGTGAAATCGCACCAGAGGCCTGTTAACACCATTTTAATCAAGAATGTGACACGTATAAAAAATCAAAACCCTTTTAAAATACCCGATCTTAATCAAATAATTTAACCCTTATAAATTTATTTATTTTATTGTTCAAAATCCATCATTATATATTACTGCGTACCAAAATATAATAGTTTATTTATGACATGTCATGTTCTTATAAATTTATTTGTAACCCTTTAAATTGTTTAATAATTAATGATATCAATTGCTAACGTTATCACGTACCATCTTACATTAAAAATAATTTAGCTATTAGGTACTATAAAAATAATTTAATTAAAAATATATATACCATAAAATAATTTCATAATTAATCTTCTCTCATTACCCACCTTCTGTGCAGTCCGTTAATAAATTATATTTCACTATCTTCGTTGTAATTTGTTTAATTAAATTATGAATATCAAAATAGTTTGATTGGAACATTTTTTTATATCGAACTTTTCAAATAAACATAAAATAATTTAAGATTAAATTTGGCAAAAATCAATCAATATACAATTACAAATCAATTCAAGTTTGAAATTGACTAAGCTATATCGCATACGTGTCATATCGCATAAAGTTGTGCCTTCAATTTATGAAAAATCAAATTGTGCGGATAAAAAAATCGTTCCAGAATACAATACGATACATATAGTATTTATAAATCTATTTTAGTGTGTTTATATATATGCGAAACACATGAAAAGTCGTTCCAGAATACAATACGATGCATATTTGAATTACGGAGTATGATCCAAAATCAGCGGATAAATTAATCATATTCAATCGGTGGGGGTGCGTTGTTATTTCTTTTGCAATAAAAGAATTATTAACGTACTTTAAAAAAAAATTACGTGTATATGCATAGTAATTTTATCAAAATCAAATTTTTTTAGTCAAGTTTTGCCCGTGGATAAAATATTTTCAAAATAAACCAAAGGTAATTTCAAATTATAATAAATTAAAATATAAGTTATAAGGTTATATTGAATAAATTATGTAAAAAGATAAGTTTTGATCTAACTATATTCGTTTATTAATTGGTGTGGCCCAGAAATTTAATATCGGTTTATTCCAGAAAATGCCACGCAGGCAAAAATAATCCCGTTTAATCCAGATAATTCCGTGCCAGCGAGGTCGCTCCAGCGGTCTCTGTTTTAGTATTTTATATAGATAGATATTTTACCATCAATACATCATGATCGATCGTATATAATAAAATCATATATTTCGGAGCTATTCAAAGTGTTATTAGATATTACAAAGTATATTAACTATAATTTTAGTGTTTTATTTTTTTTTTCCTCGACAACATTTCAACATTTTATTCTGTATAATCATAAGGTCTCCAAACACAATGTCAAACAATTGAGAAGATAATTTTAATGTTCTTTACAAAAGAGTTTTTTTTAAAAAAAAAAAGTCACCTCCCCTAAATTTCGTATTAGTTAAATTAAATTTGCAATTATTTGTTATGGTATCATACGGTTCTTCGGGAACGGGGTCGTGTGCATGTGCGGTCTCAATCCAACATATAAACATAGTGAGGTTCCCCAACACATAAAATCATATATTTCGGAGCTATTCAAAGTGTTATTATTAGATATTACAAAGTATATTAACGATAATTTTAGTTTTTTTTTTCTCGACAACATTTCAACATTTTATTCCGTATAATCATAAGGTCTTCAAACACAATGTCAAACAATGGGGAAGATAATTTTAGTGTTCCTTACAAAAGATTTTTTTTTAAAAAAAAAGTCACCTCCCCCAAATTTTGTAGTAGTCAAATTAAATTTTCAAGTATTTGTTATAGTATCATACGGTTCTTTGGGAACGGGGTCGTGTGCATGTGTGCCCTAAATCCAACACATGAATAAACATAGTGAAGTTCCTCATAGAAAGAGTACGTAGTCCACCAATTTATATATTAGGCTTGTAATTGTTCAAACTTTCGATGTGGGATAATATTGTGTCTTCACATCTCATCACGCCATCGCAAATGCGCATAGGACTGTTTCATCTAGTTGACACTTAGATAACGGGTAGTTAGCATCTCATTCTCTTTATAGCTAACCTAGACTATGATCGAAAGACGGGCGTTACACCACTCTGATATCATATTAAAGTACGACTCGAACTTGTGATCGGAGGGGGTTGTGCATGTGTGCATGAGCGCTCTAAATCTAGCACATGAGCATAGGTTATATTTAAAAATATAATAATAATAATTATATAAATATTGCAAGCATAAAAAATACTTATATTTACACAAATAAGTTCTCTAAACATATTATAATTATTCCCTTCGTTAAAAAATGTAAGATGTTTATTTTTATAGTACGTATTTTAAAAACTTAAAATCTATATAAAATATTAATATTTTTTAAAAACTTAATACTTATTAGTTATATATATTAAGTTTATTTAAAAAAAGAAAAAGTTAATATATAATTTATTAATATTTCGGATCTGTTGAGTTCGGAATATTTTTGGGACCCGAGTCTAAGACACCGGATGCAAACCCAAAAATTTTCGGACGTTCAGATCGAATTTTTTGGGTCGGATCATGTTTTGGGAGATTTAATATATATGCATTGTTCTCTTTTTATTTCAAGCTTTAAAATATAGCTAGCTAGCCTTAAACTTGCGAAGTCCCTTTTAATTTACTTTCATGTCAAATCTACATGTAATGTGAACCCATTCATTCGGTTCACACACATAACTTACATTCGTTCTATATATAGGGAAAGGAAACTTTGAATAATTGCATTTTACACTAATTTTGTACTAGTTAAACATTCATTAACAATTTGTTTTTGCTACTAAGACCATCTTCTTTTATGACAATGAGCATCACATTGTCAATCAATCTTTGATTCTTTAAAGGGAAAGAAGAAGATCAATTTCTCTTCTTCCCTTCCTCTTTTTGTAGTTGCAATAAGCCAGATTTAATTAGGGCATGTTTCACAGAGTTTTTCAAAAGTGTTTTAAATATTCTTTGCTTGTAAAAAGTTACAAAAAAATTTCATTCTAAATAAGATTTTATTTATTTAATCTTAAGTCATTTAATATATCTATATATTTTCATCAAGAATTATTATTATTATTATTATTATTATTATTATTATTATTATTATTATTATTATTATTATTATAATATATCTAGTCTATATTATAAGTGCAAGTTATATTTTCATCAAGAATAAATCATTAGTGTAGCAAACATACCGAGCATGACTCATTAAGGGAGGCCATGGAACACTTTTTTTTTAACTGTAAGAAAGGAATATGATGCCTTGACTGAGCAAGATCAACCTTTCGGATGATGTTATAAAGCTTTCTATTCAAAGGGAGAGTTTGCCTTATTCCAATTTGCAATATTTGTAATTACCTGTTGGGCAATCGCAGATACATGCTCGATTTTATTTTTCTTGAAGATAATATTGTTTCCGAGGTCCCATATGGATTGTCATATGAAGCAAATGCATGTCTTCAAAATGTATATTTTCATTTCTGATTGCCGTGAGGTCATCTAATATCGAACTAATTGGTCTTATATGTTAATAAAAAAATATGTTAATAAAAAAAAGTAGTTGACCAAAAAAAATATGTTAATAAAAAAAAGTGGTTAGTTATTTGTGTATAGTAGGTAATTAATGATCTAGTAATAGGACAATTCATAAATAAATGGTGAACATCTTCCTCTTCAGTGCAAAAAAAAAACATTGAGAGGGCGCTCTATTAAAATATCTATTTAGTCTTTCTTTTGTTGGAAGCTTCCAGATGAAGTTCTGGGTCCTAGGTGGTAGATTAAGCTTCCAAATCCACTTGTATTCATTATTTCTGGTACTAATATTGTTAATAAGTTTGTATCTAAGCTGAAGTAGTAGAATCCTGTTCCATCGTTTGTGGATATCTAATAGGTTTGCCACTTTAAAAATCGGATCATGATGACCCCTAAAGAATTCTAGAGAGATGCTATTTATCCAAGAATCGGTCCAAACATTAATAGATTCTCCGTTACCTATAATCCAAAGAAGTCCTTGTTTAAATTTGTCCCGGAGACTGAGTAGGCGGCCAAACTGCCAGGAGGCATTGTAGGTCGATCTCTTCATGATTGTTTCAGTATGTAAATATTTCTCTTTAACTATCTTAACCCATAAATTATCTTGCTCCGAAAAGATCTTCGAGAGTAATTTCATTTGTAAACTAATGTTCATTTCCTTAGCTTTTCGGAAACCTAGCCTCCAAATTCTTTAGGGGTGCATAATTTATCCCAGCTAACTAGAGGTGTATATCGTCGGGAGTGGAGTTTATTCCAAAAAAAAAATCTTTGTTTATTTTGTCAATCTTTTGCAGAATTCCTTTTGGGAGCAAGAAGCTCTGCATAAGGTAGTTAGTTTTTTAGCTGAGATTTGCCCGGACAAGCACCGTCCGCTCTGCTTGGGATATGGATGCTTTCCATTTTGATAATTATTTTGATAGATTTTGAATTGCATTATCAAAAACACGGTTTTTTTACTCTACCATTGATTATAGGCATGCCCATGTATTCTTCTAGTGTTTTAGAGACGGAGATATTCATTTGTTGTGCTAGTGCTCTCGCCATTTGTGGGTTGATATTTTTTTAGACTTGTAATGAGCTCTTATTGTAATTAATGGCTAGTCCTAGTATATTGGAAAAGTTATTTAATGTGTTTTGGATTGTGTAGAGGCCGTGAAACACTTGACTTGTCATAGATGAAGAGGTTAGTACCTAACTTATCACGAGTAGAGAATCGAATTAAAGTTGGCACTTAACATGTGGAAGCCAAAGAATTTAGTTGACACTTAACCTTTCAATCTTTCATAGAATTAAGTCGTCATTATGGGTGTATATTTTTCACACAAATTAAGTATATACTCGAAAATTTTAAGGGAAATCTTATCAATTTTATAGATGGTTACAAGTTACAACTCACCAATTTTTGAAGTTGGGGATTTTGTAAACAAAACTTTTATAGTTGCAAAAAAATAGTATAAACTTTTAACCTGATTTGAGTTTTGTGCCATGAGACCTTTTGATAAAAATAAGAAAAGGAAAATATACGACATGGTTAAAGAGTGAAGACATTGCACGTATATGGGTGTGTTTGGATTCCGTTGCATTTTCATTATAATGCAATTACTTTACCTTGTTTTATGTGCGCGTTTGGTTGTACAAATAAAAATATCATAAAAACCGAGATAAAATCATAATTTAACCAAATAATCACATAAATCGAGATAAAATAATTGTATTTTAATTAACATATCGTGAAATCCAAAGACATAATTTAAACACCTGAAAATTTTTGTTAACTAAACACCGCCTTATCATTTTGCATTATAAACATAATGCATTTTGAATCCAAACACACCCAATCTTATCCCAAGTAATTGTGTTGATGGTGAGTCTTTATCACACAAAGCGTGTTCAAATTAAGACCTTGTTTGACTTAGTAGTAGAGGGCAAAGAGAAATAAATTAAATTTTATGTGTAAAAAATGTATGAAAATAAATTAAGTAATTAATCAAATGGAAGTAAAGAAAATAAATTTTGTATGAAAAATAGGAAAAAATGAGTATTGATTAAAATGTTGATCAATAAATCTTAACTGAAATATGGACTAATTTCGAAAAGTTTGATATTTTTGCAACTCTGAAAGTAACTATCTATATTATTTGTGATATTTACTGCAAATTCCTCTTTCCACATTAGATATGTAGTTTTATTATATAATAAATAAATTAGCGTTATTATATATGTGAAATGCTAGATACATATTATGAATTCAATAGGCGTGATGTGGTGATTTTTCATAAATAATAACTAACTTGATGATAAGCTGAATAGAATTATGATACATTGATTTCTGTTAATAAGCTGAAGTAGAATAATGAGAAGCAAGACAAGGTAAACAATAATTGTCTTCAATTTGTGAATTTTGCTTTGAACAATGTTTAGCGATTTATGTGGCCTCTTAAAAGTAATAAAAAAAATGGAGATTTGACTGAAGCTGACCCTGTTTGTGCCTGGTTAAGTTGCCCCAAATCTGGATTGATCTAATAGCCCATAACTCCAGTTTATAGAACTATTCAGTTTCTTATGCAAAGGCACAAACCCATGGTGAACAACAACCACAAACAAGGTGTCGTTTGTCGAGCAAAGAGGCGCCTTGCTTGCCCGATTGAGTGATTGTTTGCTACGCATGTCAACCAATACCTAACACAATACCCCCAAGTGCAACTATATGCATTCGAATCTGTTGCAGGGAGCGTCTTTGGTTTGAAAATAGGCTAGGGGAAACAAAAATGAAGCGAGACGCTGTGCATAGTACTGAAGGGTAACCAACTGTACCTGACCTGAAATTGGGCCATCGAGAAGAAGATGATTAGATCCTCTAGCAGTTATTGATTGATCAATCATGATGGTAAACTCCTGCAAGAATACAATTTGGAAAAGCTTTACAGAAGAAGAAAAATCAACAGAATTTCATAACCAGTTAAACATAAAAGGGATATGAAGAAAACCAACTAATGCCAAAGTGGAGTAGTACCTTGATTATTGGAGGTTTGTCATAAGCCATATGACCAAACAGATGGAGGTTGCTGAAATTTACTTCAGTTGATCAAGCAATATCAAAGAACAATTCACATTTTTATGCCAAAAAGGATCCAATTTTATGAACTATCAATCCTTCTAGTTTCTACTTAAAGTGGCATAAATGCCTCATATCATATAATAGGAGTTTAACTATGCTCTTAGGTATCTATTTATCTTCTAGCCCATGGAGTTTAACTTCTACAACTTCACTAGCAAGAGTTCGACCATCTTACGCACCAGATTTATAGAGCATGTTATTCATAGGGGAAACTTCAGGAATGCTCACTTGTTTCCAGGATATCGGCCCATTTGAGGTTCCCTTCGACCAAATTTTGGCAAAGTCGCTCTCCATTAAACCCCAGTACACTGACAACAGAGAACTTGCACAAATTCTTCCTTGGTTAGAATTCTTCATCTGCATATCTTTGTATTAGGGCGCCTTATTAGAGTAGCATGGTTCCTGTATCTTTTTAGGTTTTCTTTGTCGAAAAGAAAAAAAATTCACAGTCCGTGTCCAGCTACCAGAACTTGCAGTTTTAACACGAAAATGTTCATAGGAGAAGTATCTATTTTAATCAAGAAGCAAAGAAAGGAGCCAAGAAATGTATACCAAACTAAAGCTAGGCAGCATAGAGAAATAAATGGGCATCACCAAAACTCACACAGTAACAACAATCTATGTACAAAAACTGATTTTTCACACAATCATGAGTAGAGTATTGAACACTTGAAAGCATGCAATTGTGAGACAACAATTACTAGCAGTCTAGCAAAGGTTTACTGTCCAGTAGACAACTAATACTGAAAGGGAGCGAGTGCGAAAATTCTAACCTTATAACTTTGTTATGTCCTCTTCCTCTTCAGAATGCTGCATTGCATCTTTTAAAATTGCCATGTTTCAGCTCCCTGAGAGTGAGATGCCCAGTTACAGCTCTATTGATGTAATAAAAAAGTTCTGTATATTACTGTCTCAGTTGTACAGCAAAACTTCTACATGATTAAGGCTCTAAAAGGCAACAACATAAATTTTGATACAGATGGATATCAAAACCAATCCATAGAACATAACAACATTGGTGATTCCAAGGGAACCAGCTTTTAAATCCCAAATACACTTGTAGGCTTCCAAGACCGAACACAATACCCCACAAGTACAACAATATGCAACTCAAATTCACAAGACAACAGAGACACCGAGATGGCCAATCCTTCATTTTGAAAGAAGAGGGGACTGCACAATACAACAATGGATGAGGTTAATGAAGATCAGCAAGGAATGTAAAATAGTTCAAAGAAAAGCCTCCAACAAATAACTATGACTTTATTATAATCACAAAAATGACTGACCAAACAGGCCCAAAGAAATTGAAAACCATTTCCAAGATGGAGATTCAATTGAGAAAACCAGCAACGAGCATTCTTAAACTACTGACTTATGAACAAAAACCTAAAAAATTAAAAAAAAAAGTGAGCTCAAGAAAGGTAAAAAAAATACTGATTACAATATGAATCTCAAAACCAATGAATTTGAAATCTGTACTAAGTTGTTTCTTGGCTAGGCTCCTTCACCTCTTCAGGCTTGGGTTCTACCTCCAGCTCATGAGCCACATCATAAGTGGCGTGCAGACCAATAAGGACATAGTAGATCAGCATTAAGGCACTGCAAATAAAGAACCGCACAAAGGCCTGATAGCCCAACGATCCGATCAGGAACATGTTTAGCCCAATCGACAAGGATGGAAGCCATGGGACAAGCGGAACCCCCCACACTTTTGGGGAGCGCACCTGAGGAAGAAACTGCAATGTCAGGGTGCCCACGAGCCAAACCACACTGCACACAACATAACCAATCCAGCCACGGCTGCCTGTGTTCCAAATAGCGCTCGCCCCAATCGAAGAAGCAAACACGAGAAGCATACAAGCCAGGAACTTCAGGAGGCCCTGCCTCGGAGTGACGCCCTCCATATAGTACCGCCTCACCAGCAATGCAACCGCCATCAACATGAAGATCAAAAGAGCACTGAACGACATGACACTCGATAGCACATCAAGGCTCGAGAAGAAGGAGACAATAGCACTAGTTATGGTGGTCAGCAATGTAGCATAGATAGGCGTCCCGGTCTTGGGATGAACCAGGGCAAACCAAGGCGGGATCATGTGAGCGCGGGCAATCTGAGTGGTGTACCGAGCCTGACCCATCGAGCCAACAAGCAAGCTCGTCGACATTCCCTTGATGGCAACAATGGACACCAAATACTTGGCCCACTTCATCCCAATGCTTGTAAACACAACTGAATAAGGCGCATTCACATCAATCTGGGTGTACTTCTGCATCATTGTCAATGTCAATGACATCAGGCAGTACACAACTGTGATAATAGACATCGAACCAACCAGCCCCAACGGGATATCCCTAGAAGGTTTCTTAGTCTCCTCAGCCATGGTGGCGACCATGTCGAACCCCGTGTACGACCAGTAAACAACTGCTGCAGCCTGGAAAACGCCCTTACCCCCATAAGGGAAAAAAGGCACCAAATTGGAAGCCTCGGAATGAACAAACCCTACAATTATGGTGAAGACGATCACCATAGCACTGAAAATTGAGCTCACCCAGGTCAACACAGAGGTTCCTCGAGTTCCAGACATCGCAATTCCATTAAAAACGAACAAAACAGCGACAGCCACGGGGTCTAGAAGATTAAACCCTTCGGCGAAGCCATTAACCCTAAACCTAAAATAGTCGGAATCGTTTTTCACAACACTGGCGAGATAAGAGGACCAGGATCTACCTAATCCGGCGGCGCCTACGACGGCTTCAAGGAGGATGTTACCGGCGGCGATGAAGGCGACGAAATCGCCGAGTTCGATGCGGAGGAAGGAGAAGGAGCCGCCGGCGACGGGGATCTCGACTGCGAATTCGGTGTAGCAGAAGACGGAGAGGAGGGCGGAGGTGCCGGCGATGGCGTAGGAGAGGCAGATGGCGGGGCCGGCGTGGAGGTGAGCCTCCTGGCCGGTGAGAGTGAAGATGCCGGAGCCGACGACGGAGCCGAATGCGAGCCAGATGAGGTCCCACCAGGAGAGGCAGCGCTTCATGGGATTCTCGGAAGTCTTGGGGAGGGAGAGGAGCTCGAAGGAGTCGGTGGAGCGGTTGAGGAGGCGGTCGCGGAGGCGGGGGAGGGTGGAGGAGACGGCGGATTTGTAGGCGGCGAAGGAGGAGAAGGAGGGCTCCGGGTAGAAGTCCTTCTTGCTCCACCGCCAGTAGCTTCTTCGCCGGAGTTGGGAGGATCCGGTTCCGGATCCGGATTCGGATTTGGATTGATCGGGTTTGGAATCCATTGGTGGAGATTCAGTGGGGAGGTGTCGAGGGGACGAAGAGGCCACGAGGGGGTGATTTGGGGATTTGTTATATACTCCGTACTCCGCAGGAGAGATCGGTCAAACGAGTGTTGTTGACCATAATTCGAATCTTTTGCTAAACTATTCGAGATATCATGGGCGTGAATCATGTGGAAGTATAAATATTAAAATATTAACCCCTCGTTTGTTTTAAGGTAAGGAAAGGTAATGTTACCTTTTCGAATCTAGTCAATTTTTAATTTAAGACTCATTGATTATTATTCTAATAATTATTCTTCTTTTCTTATTTTACATACTCCATCCGTTCCAAAATAAAAGTCATTTGACTTTTCTACACGTATTTTAAGGAGGTAAAAACTATATAAAATATTATTTTTTAATGAATTTATTTTTATAAGTTTATACTTATGAATACCGACTATGAAATTATTAAAAAAATGATTAAAAAAAGGGAAAACTAATTAAAATACCCCCACCTTTGGGGGTATGGTAAAAATATATCCTCAACTTTCAAATGTAATAAAAATATCCCGACCTTTGAGGGTATTGGTAATATATTACCACAAGTTTTTTCACGAGTCAAAATGCTAACAAGGCAGCCTACGCGGATTTTTTACAAGAGTTTTCTTGAACATTGTCCTTAGGAAAAAATAAAGAGTTGGACCGGGTTCATACCCAACGCATTTTCATCCCTCATATCTTCTTCCGTGGACCGTGGTCGCCTCTTAAATTGTCTTCCAGGTAGCTCATGGTTCCTCTTCAATGTCAGTCTTCTTTCCTCATGGTCGATTATCTTGAGCTGTCTCTCTCACATCTTCTACCCCTTTGATTCGTTCACTGATTTGGGTGGGTAAGTTTTTTTTCCCCTCTTCTTCGTTGTTGTTGTTGGTTTAGTTTTGTTATCGGTTTGGTGTTAGGAATAGTCGTGTTGTGTTAATTTGAGGCAATTTTGACCAGATTAGTTGCTTGGTTGAATCAATTTCGTTTTTCGGGTGTAATTTGTTATCGTTTTATTTATTTTTTTCTAAAGAAACCGATTAAGAAAACCCAATTTTAGTGGTAATTTGTAAAAAAAAAAGACTTCCACGTATGTTATCTTGTCAAAAACATCCACGTAGGCTGTCTTGTCAACATTTTTGACCCGTGAGAAAACACAAGGTAATATATTACCACCACCCTCAAAGGTCGGGATATTTTTATTACATTTGAAAGTTGAGGATATATTTTTACCATACCCCCAAAGGTGGGGGTATTTTAATTAGTTTTCCCTTAAAAAAAATATTTTATAGTGTTTTTACCTCATCAAAAAGCGTGTAAAAAAAGACAAACGACACTTATTTTGAAACAGAGGGAGTACATAATTTAAGATTCATTGATCATTATTTTAATTATTACCCTCCTTCAATTCCCTCATTTTACATACAAAATCTATTTCATTTCCCCTCATTTAATTACCTTTTTTTTTACATGGATAACCATATCCCCTAGGATGTTCTAACTATTACCCTCTTTCCTTCTTTAGATTCACTAAAAAGTGTTGATTATATAAATTTTTCATATAAATTTTGATTCATTTCCCTTCCATTCCTTTCTACTCAAACAAACAAGGCCTAAATATGATCTATAAAAATTGGTTAAATTTAGGGATGGGCTTTCGGTCCGGACCGGACCGGTGGACCGTAATCCCCAAGAACTTGGATCGCAGATCGGAACGGGACCGGAACTTATGGTCTCGGTCTTTCCGGTCCGCGGACCGTAAAAACCGGTTGAACCGGAACTTTACCCTAAATTGAAATTTCTTAACCCTAGATTTAAAATCAGAATGAGATTCTTCAATCTTAGTCTAAAATATTTATGATTTCTCCAACTCTATACTAAAATCGACATTAATTTGTCACAATATACACAAAAAAAAACTAGATCTAAAAGTGAAACGGAGAGAGAGGCATGCCTCACCTCTTCTTTTTTTTTTTTAATGATAGGAAATCAGGTCCAATTCCGGCCCGGACCGAAAATTTTGGTCCGATCCCGAGTTTGGACCGAAAATAAGAATTTCTTGGACCGAGGACCGAACCGTAATATCCCAGTTCGATCCAAAGATCATAATTTTCGGCCCGGTCCCGGTCCAATTCCGGTCCGATCCAAATTTTGCCTAACCTAGTTAAATTTCATGTTTTTTTTTTGTTGATTAATTGCTCAAAAGAAAAAATAAGTTTGTAATTTATGAAATGAGTTATTTACGTTTCTAGTGTTTTTATTCGATTTTATGGATAAGTATATTAGTACATATGAAAAGTTAAGTTTGTATGTTGTAATATAAGGTATTGGACTTTCATGTATATATTTTTATAGAGCTAAAAACTATATAAAATATTAACTTTTAAATTATAAAAAAGATTAATTTAAAATTTTAATATTTTATATAATTGTACGTTAGTTTTAGTTTATTAAAATATGTATATATAAAAGTTTAAATACGAAAAAAAATCTCAATTAAATGTGTTCGAAGTTGAACGAATCTTACCTAGCTAGTTGTCATGAGGTTTTTCAGTTTTTTTTAACTGTAAAACTTATGTCATTTGATTTAGTTAATCATGATTTTTTATGTCCCCTAGCCTAGAAGAAAAATATAGGAAATTATTTTTTGAGTTTTTTTTTGGTAATTTTAACTAATTTTAAGTATAAAAAAGTAATATAAATCACAAAAATAGATTAACATAGTTAGGTAGGTGAGGCATTTATTACCTTGATGTTATGAGTAGAAACTCCATTAAAGGATGCACATTAGAGGGCCTTTGGGCCTTTCAATTGCCAAATAAGCAAAATCAGAAAAAGGAAAATCAAAAAGAGGTAAGAGCCCCATCCGGAAGTCCTTATATCAGAGTCAAGTTGTGAGACCCTTAGCACACTCAACGAGAATAGTTGTAAATTCACCACGTTTTTTTACAACATTGTTACATATGAATGCTTGCTCTTCAGATTCTTGGAATGTCTTCAATCTTCATTGGAGGGTAAACGTTGGAGGTCTTTATCAAATTTATAGAGTATCAACAATGCAACACCGTCTTTAATGAATTCTTCCTTGAATGTGATATATATATATATATATATATATATATATATATATATATATATATATATATATATATATATATATATATATATATATATATATATAATATCCTTATGAGAGGAGTTGTCTCGTTAAAAAACTTGCTTTGGAAAAAAACCAAATGGGATGAAAACCAAAGTTAAAGGAAAATAGTACAACATTTTCTCCACCTCAATTTAGCGTATAAGTCAACATTTTATAACGACATGGTACTTTAGGACATAATATCTTTTCACAATCTAATCAAAGATAAAAATATCGATTGTCTATATTTTGTAATATCTCTTTCTCTGTACACTTGAACTATAGGTTGGGATAATTCTAGACCTTTTAATAATTTTTCAACTAATTAATCTTCTATTTATTGGATATTTTATGGATTGTTCAATAAACACATCGTATTATGCTTTTAGCATTTTTGCAAGGGCATTCATTTCATTATAACCAAATGATTTTTACACCTTCAATATTGGAGCTACAAATCCAAAATAGTAATGCTAAACTTATTCAAGAATCATTTTTTTTTACAAAGTTGACAAATGCCACCACTTAATCTTAGTAGGGAGGAGATAGGTTGAGGGATTTCACACTCAATTAATTTTCTTGTACACTAGTGTAATATCCGTGCCTTGAAGGCACGAGATTTTGATTCATTTCAAATTGAACATCAATCTATATTTATATAATACTATATTAATATATACTTGTTTACAACAAAAATAATATGTACAAAGTATTTTTTTTAATTTATAAATTAGTTAGAAAGCGATACAATATAATTTTTTAAATAATTTAATAAGGTAAAGTAGTAATAAAACTCAAACACACCACCTATTATAATTTGAAATACATATATAATTATTATCATTAGGATAAAACTAAAAAGGAAAATATAAGCTATCATATAATGATTAAAAAAATCATAAGCACATGATTGTGCGAATACTTTTGAAGTTATGTAGATAAACATATCTTATTCATTATTTTCATGAGAAAGATGGCTTAGAAAGAGGGAGAATAAATAGAGAAAATAAAGGTAAGATGATAAAAAAAATGATCTAAGGCACCTCATCTAAGATGCAAAATAAGTAATGCTTGTAACTTGTAAGTCTTAATTAACTTTTAAAATAAGTAAATTGTAAAAAAAAAAAACTTTTTTGGCTCTAAGTGATTTTTATAATTAACTTTTGAAATCAAATATTCACAAATTAATTATTTTTACTAACTTTATAAAAAAAAAATTGCAGGTCTTAAAATATTGAAATTATAATAAGGGACGTCTAGGGTGTATACAATAAATATAATTGTAAAATATTCATTTTGGGGAAAAATATTTTTTCTTCTATATTTGAAGCCAAACACCCAAAATTAATCATAAAAGAGTGTTTATTTATTTATTTTTAAATGATAATATATGCAAATTTCACATTTTCTTTTCTCAAAATTCTTCAATTTTAATTTGTTTGTAGATCTTAAAATGTTATTTTTTGTATTCCAAATAGTCATTTAAGATGTGTAAAATAAATATAACTCTAAAAATCGTTTGTTAAAAATTTATATAGATGTCATGTAGAATGTGCAGAGTAAGTGTAACGGCCCGGGATTATGATTCCCGGGTTACGTTTCGAGGGATGAAACCCCTCGTTAGGATCTTGCGCCCCGAGTACAGGTTGAAGGTTTGAAATTCTATCCTAACATTTTAAAGTGGGATTTCATACCCATAATTCGAAGGGATCGTTGGAATCCCCGGGGAAGTCCCCTGTACCTGTCATAAGTCTAAGCGTGGAAAACCAACAGTCATGCAAATAGTAGAATCAAGGTGTAATACAAGAGGGTGACACGGCAGAGCCGAGTCAGAACCAAATCAATAAGCGTATTTATCGAAATTTAATATACAATGTTAGTGGAGTTAAACCATTTCTTTGAGATCGCCCAAGAGAGTTCCCACGTCACAGAAACAATGAATAATCATGCTGCAAAACAAACCTAAAAAAAAATGTATGCGGGGCGGTGTCAGATCGAAGCCCTACGCAATATAATCCCAAACAAGCAGACATATACACACACTAGTCCTAATAAAGATGCTTCTAGATGCAAGGCGGAATATTAACACACTAGCATGGTCCTAAGATCAAGTGCATAAATATAATAAGGCCTTAGCACCGAATACCAAGTGGTATATCCCTCTCCTACCTCCACCCCCTTCCGATAGGGCGGAGACTGGCCAGCTCGTGAATGCATTCCATATAATCGGGTGGCACGCATCCCCAACCCGTATCCACAATAAATCTCATAATATAAGGAAGTTCATGACTCGATTGACTTAGGACGGGACCCGATGAGACTAGGTCGTCCTATAACCCTAGCAATGACTCTAGTTACTTCACAGATAACGGCCGTTCTGTTTACAAAAGCAATGAGCAAACGAATGCTCAATCATGAGTGCAATCCTAGCAGGATACTACATGACATGCTTTATTATGAATGCAAGCACCTAGTATGCACATGGCTACAAGCAGGGAGATCTCTTTTCGAATCTGAGTGAGCTCATATAGGAACTCACCTGGTTATGCAGAACAGCATAATAGAAAATCTAGCATACATCATTCGTAATCACAAAGTATCACCTAGATACACATCAGAACATATATGTATAAGTCTACGTCTAATTATCCAAGCACTCAAGCACATCATTCAACGGGAATAGAAACCATATCGCAGTCATCATTCCATCAAGTTCAACCATTCATCATATTGCCACATTCCACGAGACCATATCATTCTCATTATTCCATTTAGCCACATTTATATATTCGCCATAATATATTCGCAGTAATAATCCGCATCTCACATATATCAAGTTCATCATATCCCGAAAGTGTAATTTAACTATACACAAGTCTAACACTTCATCATGCCATTAGTCAATCAATCATGCCATTAGTACACACCAACCATGATATTAGTTAACCATCCGCATCAATCATGCTAGTTAGTCACCGATCACATAATTCCCGAGTTAGTCCCGAAACCGCTTTAAAATCCGAATCAACTAGTTAGAAATTCCGATCCTTAAAAACGCTCATCAAATTCCTTTTTCAATTCAAGTCCGGTAATATATCTCTTTAAATCACCATAATATTATATATTTAATCTCAAAATAATATTTCCTGTTTTAAACCTCAAATAATAATATAATATAATATTTTATATACCATTTATTTAATATTTATACCAATTACATATATGAGTTAGTTATAAAATACCCCTTGTTATAAATTTGGCCCAAATACTCAACTCAGCCCATGACCCAACTCTCACTTTATCATTTCAACTTTCAACGTCTGGAATTGGAAAGGAAAAGAAGGGTGGGGTCCAGCTGACGTGGCGCCAAGGTGGAGGTGGAGCCCACGCCTACTGTTCATCTTCTTCGACAGCGCGCCTTTGTTCGACAGAAACCACCGGCTCCTCTCCGGTCTTCTTCCTCCTCCTCTTCGCTCGTCCCTCCTCGGCGTCCTAAGCCTGCAGCTCGGCGTCGCCGTCTCGCCCTTCCCCTCTCGCACTCTCTCCTATCCTCGCTTGCTCCCGCTTTCCCTCACTCTCTCGTTTTCCTTCGTCGGAGACCCCGAGCTCGCCGCCCTCTCTCGCTCTTACCCACAACCACTCTCGTTCTCACCGGCGTTCTTCCCTAACCACTACGGGCATGAAAGGAATTGAAATAGACACACAAGAGAGAAGGAGAGAGGGTCGAAGCTCACCGAGAGTTCGAAGGTCGCCGGAGTTCGATTCGAGCTCCTCGGAGTCACGCCGGGCTTCTTCGGAGGCGGAGCTGCGTGTTTCTTGGCCTAGATTGAAGGTGAGAGTGAGAAAGGAGGAACCTTGGTTAGGATTTTCGATCGAAGGTGGGAGGGAGCTTACCGGAAAAACAGGGAAAGAAGGCGCTCGGGAAGGCGTCGACGCCGGTGTGGTGGCTGCTTCCGGCTTGGCGGAAGAGACCCTAGGAGATGCTGCTGCTTGCTCAATGGAAACGAGAAAGAGAAAGAAGGGGCGAGGTGAGGTGTTGCGCAACCGGTCTTCAAAACAGGGGAAGAATGACGGAGCTGGTGGCGGCTCGGTGGAGGTTCAACAGGAGGGTGAGTGGTGGCGTTTGTTTTGCTTAAAGGAGGATGAAGGAATGGAAAGGGGATATGAAATGTGGGTGAGAGAGGGGAAGTGAAGAGAATGAGGAGAGGAGAGGATTGTGTGGGTTTTGAGAAAGTGAAATGGAGAGGGGGGGTGTTTGGGGATGTGCATTCGGACATCAGATGGGGGCAGCAGAGGGTTGGCTGGTATTCTGGCTTTTCTTTTGCTGCAAGGAGAGGAAGAAAACGCAGGGGTATTTGTCCCGTAAATAGCTAGAGAAGGAGGGGGTAGGTGATCGCTTATTTCAGTGAAAGATCAAAAGGAGACAAGGGAAAGTAGGGGTAAAGACTTGCCTGATTCAAATGGGTACACCCAATTTCCCAACTCAGACTTTTGCCTATATGTCCCAACCCCCATCTCAACCTTATCTTTAACTATCCCAATAAGATATTCGAATGTACCCGAGAATAAATCTTAAGATCCTCACTCTCGATTAATTAGATTTTTTTTCTTTTTGAAAATCCGCATAAGGATGTCGTCGTGTCAGT
The DNA here is from genome assembly GCA_963922045.1 of Persicaria maculosa. NCBI lineage: Eukaryota > Viridiplantae > Streptophyta > Magnoliopsida > Caryophyllales > Polygonaceae > Persicaria > Persicaria maculosa. The sequence goes on along the minus strand of OY998256.1, from coordinate 9,182,076 downwards.
TAGTTTTTAAAATTTTATTTTAGATCGGAAATCCGCTTTATGAGATTAAAATCCGAGTTGGAGAATTTTTCCGCTAATTCTCGCTTTAAAATTCATTTTGATTTTCTTTTTTTGAAAAATTAGGATTTTAAAAATCCGAGCCTTTACAGTAAGTATAGATTTAAAATATTCATTTTGGATAATTATTTTCCTCAATTTTTGAAGGTTAACAGGTGCAAAAATAATTTATTTTTAAAAAAAGTTCAATAAAAATTTAAGATGTCTATATTGTATAATAAATGTATCAATTTTTTTTTAAAAAAAAGGTTACATAACAAATTATGGATAAGACTTATATAAATATGTGGACCAATTAATATATGGCTTCTGATCATCATGGTTAGAGATGGCAAAATCTGACCCGACCCGAGAAACCCGACCGAGTCACCCAAACCCGACCGAAACCCGAAAATCCGGAATCATCCGTACCCCAAACCCGAGACCGAGCCTGACCCGAATCTGACTCGACTCGAAATACATCCGAACATAGACAAAACTGACCTGACCCAAACCCGATCCGACTCTCAAGCAACCCGACATTCGGAATGATAGTATCCAAAATGGTGGTCCTAATAAATATATAATATTATTGATATGAATGAAATGTATAAAGAAAGTCATGAAATTAATGAAATAATGATATAAAAGACCACACGGAATGATAATATTCAAAATTGTAGTCCGACGTATATCAATGTACATAATCTTTTCTATAAAAAAAAGAAATAAATATATTTAAAATAGATCACAAATTAATATAAGCATATCAATTTAAATAATCTTCGTATGAAAAATAGGAAACAAATATATGTCAAATAGGAAACAAATAATTTCAACAATAATATTGACCAATAAGAAAATACCATTTGAATAAAAAATTCAACTTTAATTGTGGGTGTGACACGTTAGCAAAATGCTAGCAGAATTAGTAATATTAATAGAAGATTTTATGCAGAAAGCTCTAGAAAAGTAGTTTGTCGAGTTGTTTCGGCTAATGCATTTCCCTTAAAAATATCAATTTCAAGATCAAAAGTATCGGTCCAATAAATTTCCAAAAATAAACAAGAACATTGCACACCTAACACACAAAAGGCAAAATATAAAAGAAAAAGCTTCCATCCAAGTGGATCAACCAAACGACGTGCATGCACGTCGTTAAGGACGTGTAAATCCTTAATTGTCATTTGCGGTGTATCTATCAACACCCTTTTTATATCACAAGTTGCACCTTATTTAAGATCCTGGAAGAAGTAATCCTTGAACTTTTGTGCATGAGCAACCTGCAAGCACATAATGAGATTTATTGAGCCTTCTTCATCGCCGGGAGAAATGCATGCCACCCCCTCCCAAGATTGTGGTGTGCTCCCCATGTAAGCCTCATTTCCCCACCCGAAATCCAACTTGTTGAACGCTAAATTCATCCAACTTATCATCATCACATCCGGGTTTACAAAGAGGCCTTCTGGAGTCATTATCCCTCTCCACGCCCCCAAGTCCTCCAAGGACTTTTGGTAGTTCAAGTTTCCCCACACTAACTCATCCGTCACTTTTTGGATGGTTTGCCTTATCCTTTCACACGCATATCCGAGTGGACTTGAGTTGAGATCCTCACACTGACTCGTGGCGGTCAGTGTGAGCACCGCATTACCGATGAATTCTTGGGGGAGTGGTGGATTCATTCGCTTGCGAAAGTCGATGGAAATGCCAATTGCATTTAGCTTATGGCCTTCGTGTCCTCTTGCCTTGCTTGCACACCTATATGCATGGGAGAGTGTTAGCATACATATTGTTGGTGTATATAGTTTTGATGTATAAAGAATCTATGTACTATAGTTCTACTTCCTCAATCCATTTGGCAAAGCATATGTCATTTTAGGAAAACTCAACAATCAGTAGCTGATTGAGTATTCAAACAAGCAACACATCTCTTAAGTTCTAGTTAGTAACCTCCATAACAGCTCGAGCTATGAAGAAGAACACATATTTTTTGTTGGAATTTTCTTTTTCTAAACTCAGAACTCGATAGTTATGTTTTCTTACTTCATCCTATTTATTCAATTACAATTTCAACCAATTTATTGTTAATATGCCAACTCTAGTCAATTATCTTCTAGTTAGCCTCAGGCACGGAACCAGGAATGAAGTTCCGGATGGGCTGAATTTTCAATATAATTTTTTTTTTCTATTTTATTGATATTAAAATTAATAATAAAATAATTAAGTAATACAAATGATAGTCATTACTTCATAAAAACTAATCATATTTTGGGTAATACGTTGATATAAATATTAATGGGGATAAGGAAGGATATGTTCACATTAACAATGGGAAAGAAGGGTAATACGTTGATATTAATGGGGAAAAGGAAGGAAAATATGCTCACATGAACAGGGGGAAAGAAGGATGGCAAATGCAAAGGGAAAAAAAACAAAAGGAAGTTTTGCTTCTGAGGAGAATCGAACCCAGCACATTACTCCATTCTGTCTGTCAACTACGCCATCATCTTTTATTTGTATTACCCTACCCATTTTTTTTCAAATGGGGTGGGCTGCTGGAAAGGTCAGCCCACCCCAAGGTCCGTCACTGGTTAGCCTAACCTTGTAACAACCTTTCTTTTCAAGATTTAACTATTAATATAGTAGCTTCTAACCTTATAATCTCTATCCTTGACTTGATTACAACCTTTAGTCATACACCTCACCATATACCTCTTAATCTCCCCTCGATCGTGGCCTGGATTTGATCTTATAGATCCACACTTGTAACCTAAAACATGATGACTATGACATAATGTAGTGACTATCCAAAAGTTTGTGCTAATTTCAAGCACAGCTTCCCTTCACTTGGGAGCTTTTTGAGCTTTTGAAAAAAAGGCAGGCTCCACAATCGACAATACATTGAACATCGAATGCACATAATTAGAAAATACATCTCGATCTAAATATTGAGGCTTAACCACATTAAACACTTGAGACATAATTAAAACTCTTCACCTTAGAGTCATGATGCATGGAAGAGAAGGCGTTGACACACAAAATCATGTAACTTGGCTCCTTATGTAAGAGAATCAACAACTACTTATGCCTCTAACCCCTTGTCGATCATGACTTGAACTCAAATTCTGATCTAGATTCTGTGACCACTACCCTCAAAGGTCGGAATATTTTTATTACATTTGAAAGACTATGATATATTTTTATCATACCCCCAAAGGTGGAGGTATTTTAATTATTTTCCCCCAAATAATACTACGTATATTTTATCAAACGGAAGGAGTAATTTATCCGCTTACTTAATTATCCCCTAAGAGAAATGCATAAAAATCTGCAGTTTTAATGTCCAATCTCAAAACATAGCAAGTAGTTTTAATGTGTTTGAACTTTGAAGTTAATTTTCATCAAGAAGAAGAAGATTGTTTATGTTTCCTAACAAACTCTGTGCAAAGTCTTAATGCTGTTGCTGATCCAAAAAAAAAAAAAAAGAATATGTGCAAAGTAGCCAACTGTTAGAGATGTGAATGAGACCAAAGTGTCCCACATCGGAAAGTTGAACATATCAAGCCCTAGTATATAAGACGGTGGGCTACTCCTTCTATTGCCAATTGGTTTTAGAATGGAACCCCACTCGACTTGTGTGATAGGCTACTAGCGCATGTACGCCCGTGCACACGACCCCCAGTCATCGGTCCGAGTCGGACTTTGATACGCCTTTGGGTGTACGTTCAATATACTCTTTATTTGGGATGACAGCAAAACAAACATAGCTTTACAGAAACAAAGAGGTTGATGCGTTGTGTGCGCTCTTTACCAAATTAATTATCAGTGTGTAAAAGATGGAATAGTTATAAAATTAGGTTAATTTGTGGGCCGGGTTAATTATATATTAAAGCGTGCTGCGTAGATAATCAATTTGAAATTATTCTCTCTTTAATCAATTCTAGTGGAGACTGACTACGTCGACTACTTAATTTATTTATAGACAAATAAATGAGTACAGTATCTAGTAAAATACCTCCAAGCGTGGGCTGTCAAGACCTCAAAACGACTGTAAGGACGGCCATTAATGGCGGCTTCGGCTTCGGCAGCAGCTAGCTGCTTGAGATGAGTGATTTGGGATGGTGTCACCAGTAGCTTCACAGTGGTAGTCTGCACCAAGGCTGGAATCGGAGGAGGGGGAGCTTCCCCTTTCTGGATCAGCTGCCGGCCGTCGGACCTTGCTGCCTCTCCCGCTCTTAAAAGGCTTCGATCGTGGATCGGTGCCATTCCTACTGGTTCACCACGTGCATGCCTACATACATATAAAAGAGATTTATTACTCTTTTGAGTGAATCTTACTATTTTTAGATGATAATTAAATACTATATCCGATTCAAAAAGGATGTCGTTTGACTTTTTAACACGTATTTTAAGGAGGTAAAAACTACATAAAATAACAACTTTTTTTAAATTAACTTTTTACAACTTAATATTTATTGGTAATAAGTATTAGATTATAAAAAAATAATAATAAAAAACTTACTGTAATATATTATATAGTTTTTATATCCTTAAAATACGTGTTAAAAAGTCAAACGATATCCTTTTTGGATCGGAGGGAGTATATTGTATAGAGAAAGGTATTGTAATTAAGTTAATCTATTAAATATATACTCCTCTTTGTATAGGGAAATGTTAAAACCTTCAACATTAATTACATTTATTTGGAATGTATGGAGTAATAATTGGAGTATTTAATTGTAGATTCCTTTTTCATTTTCTATTTGTAAGCTCCTTAAAAAATGTGAAAACTCCAAAGGGTCAATTATTGGGTTACGGAGTAGTAATTAATTATCATATATCAATATATCAGCCATATTAATATAATCTATTATATATATCCTTGCTTTCTTATGAAATCTCATTAATTAATATGATATCATCCTGATAATAATATAACTGAATTTATGTAATTTCCCATACATTTTGTGTTTTTTTTTAAATCTTGGAAACTACTCTGTATGAAAGAAGGTACAATTCTCAGATGCAACTAGTCAACAAAACAGGCTGCCTAATTATGACTGTAACGGTCCGGGATTATGATTCTCGAATTACGTTTCGAGGGATAAAACCCCTCGTTAGGATCTTGCGCCCCGAGTACAGGTTGAAGGTTTGAAATTCTATCCTAACATTTTAAAGTGGGATTTCATACCCAAAATTCGAAGGGATCGTTGGAATCCTCGGGGAAGTCCCCTGTACCTGTCATAAGTCTAAGCGTGGAAAACAACAGTCATGCAAATAGTAGAATCAAGGTGTAATACAAGAGGGTGACACGGCAGAGCCGAGTCAAAATCAAATCAATAAGCGTATTTACCGAAATTTAATATACAATGTTAGTGGGGTTAACCATTTCTTTGAGATCGCCCAAGAGAGTTCCCACGTCATGGAAGCAAGGAATAATCATGTTGCAAAACAAACCTAAAAAAATATGTATGCGGGGCGGTGTCAGATCGAAGCCCTACGCAAAGTAATCCCAAACCAGCAGACACATACACACGCTAGTCCTAATAAAGATGCTTCTAGATGCAAGGCGAAATATTAACACACTAACATGCTCCTAAGATCAAGTGCATAAATATAATAAGGCCTTAGCACCGAATACCAAGTGGTATATCCCTCTCCTACCTCCACCCCCTTCCGATAGGGCGGAGACTGGCCAGCTCGTGAATGCATTCCATTATAATCGGGAGGCACGCATGCTCAACCCGCTCCACAATAAAGCCCGCAGGCATCTCATAATATAAGGAAGTTTCATGACTCGATTGGCTCAGGACGGGACCCGATGGGACTAGGTCGTCCTATAACCCTAGCAATGACTCTAGTTACTTCACAGATAACGGCCGTTCTGTTTACAAAAGCAATGAGTAAACGAATGCTCAATCATGAGTGCAATCCTAGCAGGATACTACATGGCATGCTTTATTATGAATGCAGCACCTAGTATGCACATGGCTACAAGCAGGGAGATCTCTTTTCGAATTTGAGTGAGCTCATATAGGAACTCACCTGGCTATGCAGAACAGCATAATAGAAGATTCGGCATACACCAATCATAATCACAATTTATCACCTATATACATATCAGAACACATATATAAGTCTACATCTAGCCACTCAATCACATAAACACACGTCATTCAATAAGTATAACCACATCATAATCATCATCTCATCAAGTTCAACCACTCATCATGTTGCCACATTCCATAAGACCACATCATGTATTTGCCACAGTATATTCGCAATAACAATCCGCATATCACATATATCAAGTTCATCATTTTCATCATATCTCGAAAGCATAAATTAACGATACACAAGTCTAACACTTCATCATGCCATTAGTCAATCACCAATCATGATATTAGTCAACCATTCACATCAACCATGCTAGTTAGAAATTCCGATCCTTGAAAACGCTCATCAAATTCCTTTTTCAATTTAATCCCGAGAATATACTTTTAAATCTCCAAGTCTCAATAATAATATTATTATATAATATTTTAAATACCATTTTCTTTTAAACACTCTCATAAAATATTTCCAAATCCCTTAAAAATCCCAACCATTTTTATCTCATAAAATCAGCCCCTTTGAAATTGACAAAACCGACCCCCTTTATTTATAAAATCCAAAATCGACCCTCCTTATTCTATTAATTACCAAACCGAGCTCTCATTTTCTTAAACCCCAACCAAATCCCCCATTTCCCAATTTTTCTTAATACTTCTAGGAATATGTTATAGCAAGGATTGAACATAAAAAAATCGAGGTTTGAACGGATTCCTCACCCAAGTTCCTTCTTTTCCTTCGATTTGCTCGTGAAGCTTCATCCGGGCTCCGATTGGACTCGTTCTTGCGCGAGGGTGCCTAGGATTGTTAAATGGTGTTAAAGGTGTGAACTTTGAGTTAGTATGAGGTGGAAGGAGGGAAAAACGAGCTGTTACCTTCTTGAATCCGAAAATAGCGAGTTTGAGTCTCCTAGGGCTTCTCGGGGCTTCTCCGGGCTGTTGGGGCTTCTTCTTCCACTTTGAGGACCTCATAGGGAGGCTAAGGGAGATGTTGTTGCTGCTCATGGAGGGAGGAAGAGAAAAGGAGCTTGCTTTGGCATGCTTTGAGGTCAAGAGGTGGAATGGAGCTCTTTTGGCATGCAATGGATGAGGGAGTTGAAGGGGATGATGAAGTAGGAATGTTGTGGGGAGGAGTTGAGCACGAAATGGTGTGTTAGGGCTGCTGGAATTCTCAGCAATGGAGGAGGAAAAAGGTGAAAGAAAGACGGAGAAAGGATAAGGTTCCTTGGAAGCTTTTTTGGATAAGGCTTGTGTTTGATTTTTGTGTGGTGTGTTGGTTGAGCCAAATCTGATTTTTGAAGAGAAAAAGAAGGCATGGGAGAGGGCTGAAATGGATGGGGCTAAAAGGAGGGACATGGAGCTTGTCTCCTTGGCTACTTTGGGTATGGTCAAAGATGGGAGATGGAAAAGCAAAATGGGGGTGTTTGGCTTCTTTGGGTAAGGAGGAAGCTTCCTTTGTATTTCAAATTGGCTCCATGGGGACCATTGTAGGGCTGAGATTTCGGATCCCCATGGGAGAATGAGACAAGATGTGGTCCCGAAAGCGATAGTTTGAATTTCCGATGCTAGATCCCGATGTTAGTTTCCCAAATCCCGCTCTTTCCTTCGCGAAATTAGAATTTAAAATCTGAGAATCGAGGTTGCCATGTTAGTTCTCAAAATTTTATTTAGGTCAAAAATCCTCTTTGAGAGTTCTAAAATCCAAATTAGCGAGTTTTCCGTTCAATTCCGCTTTTAAATTTATTTTGTTTTTCCTTTTTCCGAAAAACTAAGATTTAAAAATCCGAGCCTTTACAATGACAAATGAAAAAAAATTAGTCAACAAAACAACACCGCCGTAATTTCCATAATGGAAACTCATGATGATTTTTCCAAAATTTTCCTTTTGGAAAAAATCACTTATACTGCCTCCGATCGAAAATATTTGATGTTTTGACTTTCTACACGTATTTTAAGGAGCTAAAAACTATATAAAATATCAACTTTTTTTAAATTATTTTTTTACAACTTAATATTTGTTGGTAATAAGTATTAGATTATAAAAAATAATAATAAAAAAGTTAGTATATTATATAGTTTTTAGCTCCTTAAAATACGTGTTAAAAAATCAAACGACAATCTTTTTGGATCGGAGATAGTATAAAATATTAATCTTTTAATTAATTTGTTTCACAGTTAATAAATATAAAACTATGTAAAAATTAATCAAAATAAATAAGATTTTATATAGATTTTAGCTCCTAAAACTATGTGCACAAAAGTCAAACTTCAAATATTTCCGACCGAAGGGAGTATATTAATTACTCATTTGGTTTAAATTTTGGAAAGTCAAAAAGAGAAATGAAATGAATATAATTTATTCTCTCGACTTTTCATATAAAATTGGTGTTATTTACTCTCTTTCAATCACCCAATTGATCTCATATGTTCTTTTAATTATTACCCCTCCTATCTTATTTTTTTATAAAAAATAATTTTTTTTCTAATAGATACACAAACTTATATACAATTAAAAGAACATATGAGATCAACTGGGTGATTAAAAGAGAGTAAATACACCAATTTTATATGAAAATTGAGAAATACAAAATTTATTTTCATTTTATTTAATTATCTTACACAATCTTATCCAAACGAGCCCTATTTGTATCCATTTGCTCAAGATTAAGGTAAAAAATCACTTACATTTTTTGTCAACTCTAATTATTATATTTTTTATTTTCAAATTTGGAGCAACATTTATATTTTATAGAATCTTATAGATTTAACAAGTCTCTCCATTTTCTTTCCCTACCTATATATATAGAATAAGATATACAAAAAGGTCAAAATTATATTATCCGAAAATCTAAAATCCTCGAAAATGGGTCGGTGGGAGCATCTTCACCAACTTTAGGTCTCATTTTTTAGGAACTTTGGGTTTTATTAGAATTTCAAGCAATTGTTGAATTAAACAAAGAGAAAATTTGCCGAACGGGCCTATTTTTTGGGCCTAAATGAAGGAGTGTCTCCCACCCTTGTAAAATTAGGGTTTTGTCCACCAAAAATTTTCTGGACAAAATTACCCCTCTAATTTCATGTATCCATTACCGTTTCAGCATCACAGATCCTCCCGTTTCATATCTCGTTCGTCGACCCCTTCCTCGCTCTTCCTCTCTCTCCTCCTCCTCCGGTCACCAGACTCGCCTCTTCGTACCCTCACCGCCGGAATCCGGAACTCTCCCCCATCACCTCTCCCTCACCTAGCCGCCGCCGCTTACCAATCTCCAGTTCACCTCTCTCTCGCCGCCGCTAGATCAATCTTCCGTTCATCATCCGCTGTTCGCGCCGCCGCATCTAGAGTCGCTTCCGGTTCCAAACCCTCCCCTTCTCCTTTTCGATTCCCTACTAACAAATCCGGCGCATCTAGAGTCGCTGTCCATCCACCAGATCCGCTCGATCTCCGGGAGCCGGTGTCGCTGTCCATCCACCAAATCCGGCGTCGTTTTCCTCCTTCATCGCCCAGATCCCTCCAGATCTAAAAGCCATGGAAGTTTGACGCTCTTGCCCAGCAACTCCGGCACCCTCGCTGCCCCCTCCGGCCGATCTCAGGTCCCTCCGCTACTGCCACCTCCCTCCCACACCGCCGCCTCCCTCCGATCTCTTCAACCTCTTCGACCAGTGTTGTACTGGCGCTGTCCCCTTCCTCTTTTCGGATTTCAGCACCTTGCTCCGGTAAGCAATTTCAGCACCTTGCTCTCTTCGAAAACAAACAAGTGTTGTGTTTAATACAATATGAAGTCACAGAGAGAGGGAGAAGATAAAGAAAGATGATGGTGGGACTGTTGGTGTTGGGGTGCACTGGCATGGTTGTGTTTCTTGACGGAGCTCATCTGTTCTTCCATTTCATGACTCACCACATGGCCTTCCACACCCTTAGGTCCCTTACTCTTTACTGTATATTTCATATATGTGCTTTTGCTGTCATGCCATGTTTACTTCAATAATGGTTTGCCAAGTTTTCAGCTTTTCCTTCTTTGTGATTTTTCGCAGCTTCTTGCAATTGCAACTGACTCAGACAGATGATGTTGGTTAGATCACAACTTGTATGGTTGTATGAATCCGTTTAGCTAGTTGTAAAAAGGATTTAATAATAATAATCTCTTTCTTCTTCATTTGTGCTTTGATCATCCTGAATCGTGATTTTGGAAAACAAACAGGTGTTGTGTTTAATACAGTACAATATAAGCAATTTTCAGCACTTAATTTGATAAGTGTACTGGCGTTGTCCCCTTCCTCTCCGGTTTCAGCATCTTCGGTTTCAGCAAACTCTCCGATCTAAGCCTTTGATAAGTGTCTGGTGAGTCTCTTTCTTGCTGAAATTGTAGGATAGAACTTAATTTGTTGTTGTCGAAACCATTAACTACCATGAGATTCTCTCTCCTGCACTTGTCTGATTTTTACATTCCTCCCGTTCAACCTTGTTTGATTTTTGACGATATGCTGAGATTAAGGAGGAGGAGAGCAAGGGTAGAGCGAGGAAGCTAGGAAGGACAGAGAGCACAAAGAATTTCGGTTTCAGCATTTCAGCAACGTCGGTAGAACGAGGAAGAACAAAGAGAGCACGGTGAACCTCGGTTTCAGCATGAGCTGGAGAGTGACTGCCTTGTTATTCCCTTCTTGGAGAAAAAGAAACGAAGCAATCGTCCGCCAGGTGCATTTTAGTAGTTTGATGAATTTCAGCATTTCAACAATTGCTGAAATGCTTTACCATTTCAATTTCTTTCTCTTTCATTGATTAATTTATAGATATATAAATGATTGTGAATACAAATGTCTGGTGTATATTGAGTCTTTGTTATCAAATTGAGCCTTTTTCTAGATTTTTTTTGTTGAAATTGATTCTTATAAAATTTTATGAGCTACTATATCTTACAAGCATATATGACAACATTTCAGCTTTTCTGTTTTCAGTATTTCAGCATTTCAGTAGCTTGTATGTATAACATTTTCAGCAGTGTCAACAATAATCACTTCAACATCAACAACGTTGTTGAAATCGGGGTTTCAGCATCAACAACGTTGCTGAAATCGGGGTTTCAACAACTCTGGAAACGCGAAAAAAAAAACCAAAAAAAAACTGCTGAAACAGAGGGTGACACATGTTTTCAGCAATTCTGGAAACGCAAAAAAAAAAGCGAAAAAAAACACTGCTGAAACAGATGGTGGCACAGGGGTTTCAGCAATTCTGTTTCAGCAACTCTGGAAACGCGGAAAAAAAAAAAAACTAAATTTCGTGGAATTTTTTTTTTTTTTTGCTGAAAACAAAAATTTCAGCATGATGAAAAATTTGGTGGACAAATCCCAAATATAGAGAGGGGGGATCCTGATTCCTAATATAGGCTAATTTGGTGGCCTGTATGGAAATTGCCCCTTAAACAAATTCATCATTTCATTATTCAAACATAGTACAAAAATAGACTTTAGTAACGATTCTGTATCTCCATGTGGTAAATTTACAATTTTGTAACTTTACAATGGTTCCTAGAAAAACTGCACTGAATAGTAACCATCTATACTCTATAGGAAAGTGATAGAAAATCTGACTTGACCCGCCTACCCGATCTCCAACTCTATTCCAAGGAAAGTGATAGAAAAAATAGGGTTTTTTTTTCAAATCTTCATAATTCTTTAAACGTTTTTTCTATCTTATGTCCCAAGGGTATAAGATAAGAGGCTAGAAATAGAAAGAATTTTCAAATTTAAATGATTTTAGCCATTTTTAATAATGCTTTCCTAGGGTCTATGTATCCAAATAATATGAGTTGTTTATCCTATGTCATGAGGGCATGGGATAGAAAAACCGTTCTTTAAAAAGATATTGGAATGGTGTAATGCTCTAATCACCTTACCACATGCAAATATTTTTTTTTCAATACATTACATATTCTATTTTTAAATCAATGTTCAATTCAAAACATTGAATTAATATTAATATTAATATTAATTTAAATGAAAAGTAATTTTAATGGGTGAAAAGTAATTTAAATGAAAAGTAATTTTGAATGAAAAGTAATTTCATTTAAATTATATATATAGAAAAATTAAAAAAAACATATTTAAAATATCTAAGCATAATACGATGACTCGTGGTCGTAAATAGAATGAATTTTAGTAATATATAAAATAAATATAAATAGATATATAGATATAGATTGAAAAAAATCGATCACCTAAAATATCGAAGTATTTTTTTTTTTGGTCGAAAGGAGAATCGGTGCTCTCCGCGCATCTAGTCGCGTTTTTATTGAAAATAAAAAAGGGCTAAGTAGTCGGCATACGGGGGAGAGCCGACCCCTAACATCATCATGCAAGAAAATCAAAGCACCGTCAGGAGGGTCAGTCAAACCAGAGTTGTAAGAAAAAGCTAAACTAGCAAGATAATTCGCGATGCGATTAGCCTCGCGGTACACATGACGAAATTGGATGATCCAGTCTCTACGTAAAAAGCCTTGACACTTATTGTCCAGGCTAGCCAACGGGTGGCATCGCGTAAGTTCCTTCCTAAGAATATATAGTCGCTACCACTTGTGAATCCGTCTCAATGATCACACGTACGCAACCGGCCACTATCCTAGCCAACGGGTGATGGCATCGTTTATTTTCGATAGGAGGAAGTATATAGATAGATAGAGATGGATTACTTTAATATATATAAAAATGAAATATAATATAACATCAACTTTTGAAAAAGAGAGGGAAAAATGATGTTCATTTGATGGAATATGTGGTGGGAAATGATGATTAATTGCCCTAATTAATTAACTAAAGTAATTAATTTAATTAATTAACTAGGTACGCACCTGGTCCACTCGGTGTAGAAATGACCGGCGCCGACGCCATCAACGACGGCATGCGACCAAGAAAAGGCGACAGCGACACCTCCGCAACGGAAGTGCGTGAGCTTCACCATCAACAGCGGCAACTCCTGGATGGGCTTGCTGTAATCCGCCTTTGAAAACAAGTCCTGGAAGCACCCCTTGTCCTGCGCCTCCGCAAAGTCCCCCAAATCGGCCACCTCCAGGGCGGTGTCGGCCTCCACCAGCGGCACCCCCCACGTGGCCTCATCCCGATCGTCCACCACAAGCTCCAGCCTCCCGCCCTCCAGCGGCCTCAGCCGCCCGAGGAACGGGTAGAACCGGACCAACGCCTTACCAAGCGAGTCCCTTAGGGTCTGGGAAATGGAGGTGGCGTCCCACTCCTTGTTGGGCCTGTATAGGTACAGCTTCGGCACGAACCCCTTCCCCATCGTCATGTCGAATTCTGAAAGCTTCATCGTCCCCGTCCATGTCTTCTCCGCTGGTTTTACCAGGTGGGTTGCTTTTATTTGCACTGCCACCGCCATTCCTATATATATAATCTATATGTGGATATAGATCTCCGATATGATCGATTTGTATATGTCTATGATTTGGGCGCACAAACAACACACATGACACAGTACATACACACACATATATATGATCGTGTATTCGTGTTGATGGCTTAATGTGTACACAAGTCAATTAATATGCATGACTAATTACCTAATTAAAGTAATCAGGCATCGAGCCACTACGCCAGTTAAAATATGACTAATTACCTAAAGTAATCATTCTTAAAATATTCCACCAAAAAAAATTCATTCTTAGAAAAAAAGTAATCTTTGGATAAAAAAACGTAATAATGATCTGCAATTTATCGGCAATGACCTCGTGTTTTAATTTGAGGAAAGCTAAATGGAGCACTAATTTTTACTAGATACTTGACATGTACACAAATTTTGTATATGTGAAATTAATTAGATATATAATAATAATAATAATAATAATAATAATAATAATAATAATAATCACAATTTAAAAGAGACCAAAACAGCACTTGTCGGCAAAGATTCTCCTGTAAGAGCAGATTGCAGAGGAAAATCCTTTATCAAACAATTCACTTATCAATAACTCTGAGCATGTTAAGACTGTCGAAACATCACTTGCCAGGTCAATTTTAAGTGAATCTCCTTCCAGCAAGTGAGCATTTGCAGAAATGATATCACCAAACTTGATGCTTATGATGTCTCCAGGAACAAGTAGACACACATCTTCCTCGATCTTTCCATTGCCCATCTCTTAATTAGAACCTGCACTACATAAGTACATGATATATATACGAGTTCATGTCCATATCATCTTAATTACTCATATGAAAAACATTTATAAGTTATAACGAATGCAACACAATAGAAGTTTTCTTACGAATACTCTCATTTCTCAAAAAAAACTAATTTAACTATACATGATTTGCATAAATCATGGAAGAATTCTAAAATTAAATGTCAAAAAAACTGGTAAACATACACTTGTCGAGCGAGTTTTGCCATAAGGGCTTGATCGGTGTTCCTTGCATTTTTTTCCTCAATAAAACTGATGGTTGAATTGCCTTCACCCAAGAAATTAAGTATTTACCAAAGAGAAATAATTGTTAGATGGCTACAATTTAAAATAATCAGAACAATTTGAACCATCTCTGTAACATGGGCATTTGCTTTATTATATAGATTTAAAAAGAAAAAACTATAATACCTTTAGTGGCTAGAAGTATATTTGAGCCATGTGCATTTCATGTGATTAGAAACATATACCTATTTCTTATTCTCTGCACCTGAAAAAAATATGGAAAACCGAAATAGTAACTGAAACTATAAATCCAACATTACATGGATATTCAGCATTCACTTTATAGATTTACGATTTCGTTATATACACCCCAAATCATGCACGGTTAAAAGGGATTAATTATTTTTTTTAAAACGTTAATTAGTTAGAAGGCTTGCGAGGGATTTACAGTGTATATAAAAACACCCTAGATTTAATATAGAAAAGTATAAATCTATTTCTAATCACATGAAATGCACAGAATAAATGGAATATATATGTCGTACCTAGTATGACGTCTCCTTCAAGAGATTTTTGCTAATTTCCATATCCCTCCCTAGTAATGCAACCTACACAACAGTAGATTTGAGTCTGCTTGCAGTTTCACTTAATTGCTGATTATTTTCAGATCGAGGCTTAAACATGCTATAGTCTATAAGCAACTATATCACCTAAGCTTGGAATCATCGATCTTGTCTTCACGTCGAGGCTCCACTACTGTCAACTCAATTTATTTGTTACCTCCTGCAAAATAAAACAATAAGAAAACAGGACGCCAAAACTATTATATTAAAACGCATTTGGTAGGTACCTTCAATCAAAATTGAGTGACTGATCGAGAACAATCAAAATTAACAGGGGTCATGCACCTGCAAACAAATTGAGAGAGATGAAACCAGAAAACCAACCACCAACTTTGCAGTCAACCACTAGAAATGGGAAATCTATAACATATATATAGAAATGCAAGTTGACGACAAAATCAAATAGGAAATCTCACCCTCCCGATAAGGTGGTAATTTCATATTGTAATCTCTCAATATCAAACTTTAATTGGCCTACAATACCATGTAGAAATGGAAGAAATTAGTATATCAAAATCTTCCTATATATTGAGAAACTGCTAGTAAATAAAGCATACCCGAAATCCTAGACCTCCCAACGAATAGGAACACCCAAATACAAGCAGTGGAACATAAAGATAAAATTAGACACATAAAATGTTATACAAGACTTGAAAATCACAAAGAAGGTCGTTGCCAACCTTCTCCATGACTTTAGCAATCAGCTCACCAATTTCTCAATCTTCATTCTCAATGAAACTTCTGAAAATCAATTAGCCGTTATCACCCCGGACAAGTGTTTCACCGGAATCTTGGGCATTGACGGTGTTCGAAATACTTGAGATGGTCATGAGTGCTCTAAGGAGGGCGGATGAATACGTGTTCGAAATACTCAAAATACTTGATGTTGCCCCTCGATCAATCAGCAGCTTATATGTTGTAAAGAATGTATATATGTTGTAATTAACCATTAATTAGGCAATGCTAGTGTAATTCACCAAAATGATAATGGAATTTCTCAATTCATTCTCTAAGCAATACAGAGTTTATATATACAACGATTTCTTGAGGAAGAGACTAAGACTTAGTGTGCTACAGCTGTAATTCTTAGGGCTATCAGAAACATATGAATGGGCTAGTCATTGGGCTTGTTTGTTGGGCCTTCCCTACTTGTGTGTGAGTCATCAGAAATGGCCTTTGTGGGTTGCTCTGCTAAGACAGTAATCGACTCTTGGCTAGTACCCCCCTGCGCTCCAATCTGGCGAATGCAAAGATGGGAGCGATTGGAGAGGAACTGAGCAGAAGACAAAGGCTTCGTAAGGATGTCAGCTACTTGATCCTTGGACGAGATAAAGGCGACCTTGAGAGAGCGGTTTGCTACCCTTTCTCCCACAAAATGAAAATCCATTGAAAGGTGCTTGATACGATGATGCAGAACCGGGTTGACAGCCAGGTAAGTTGCACCCAAATTATCACACCAAAGGGTAGGAGGCTGAGGAAGACTGATGCCAATAGCAGCAAGCACCGATTGAAGCCACAAGGTTTCACATGTGGCTAAGGCAAGTGCGCGGTATTCCGCTTCTGTGGAGGAGCGTGCAACTGTATGTTGTTTCTTCGACGCCCAAGAGATCAAATTTGATCCATGGAAGATGCAGTACGCACTTGTGGAGCGTCGATCTTGACGATCACTTGCCCAGTCCGCATCAGAAAAGGCAGAGAGTTCATGATTAGGCCGAGCAGATATGTGGAATTTATAACTCTTGGTGTGATTGATGTAGCGAAGGATACGCTTTACAGCTTGCCAGTGTATCAACGTCGGACGATGCATGAACTGACTCACACGGTTAACAGCAAACGCTATATCAGGCCGTGTAAATCCGAGGTATTGAAGACTTCCCACTGTGCTCCGATACAACCCCGGATCATCCATTAAGGGTGAGGATTCGGTGGGATCAAAGTTGGTGGCCATAGGCGTCGACACTAGCTTGGAAGTCGTCATTCCTGTCTTGTGCACAATCGCGGAGATGTGCTTTGATTGACACAGATCAAAACCGCCAGTAGTTCTGGTGATCTCAATTCCCAGGAAGAAGGAGGCTGGTCCGAGGTCCTTCACTGGAAATTGCCTGGACAATGTTGACACAAACTTGGCAGCAAGAGTTGGACTAGAAGCAATAACCAAAAGGTCATCAACATATACCAAAATGAATGCGCAGTGAGAACCATATCTATAGGAGAATAGAGAGCTGTCTGCAGGACATTGAGAAAATCCAATTGAAATTAAAGCATCATGGAGACGAGAGAACCAAGCTCGGGGAGCTTGTTTAAGACCGTAGAGAGATCGGTTTAATTTACACACATGAGTAGGATAGGAAGGATTTACAAAACCTGGGGGTTGAACACAGTAGACGTCTTCGTCAAGGGAGCCATGGAGGAAGGCATTTTGAATGTCTAATTGTGTGGTGGTCCAGAAATTCATAGCAGCAAGGGAGAGGAGAAGGCGAATTGTGGATGGCTTGGCAACGGGACTGAAAGTCTCATCATAATCACTGCCGGGAAGCTGGTGATATCCCTTGGCGACAAGTCGAGCCTTCCGGCGCTCGATTGAACCATCACTGCGTCTCTTTGTCTTAAAAACCCACTTTACACCCAAGGTGTTGAAAGATGGAGATGGAGGAACTAAAGTCCATGTATTCGTGTCAAGAAGCGCCCGAAATTCAATTGCCATTGCCGTCCTCCATTCATGGTATTTTGAGGCTTCAGTAAAGGAGGTCGGCTCCTCTGGGACAACTGAAGTGTGGGATAATTGTGGCCATGGAATGGTTCCATCTGTCCGAACAAGGGGTTTAAAGGTGTTGTTTTTGGATCGAGTTAACATGGGATGAGGCGGTGGAGGCGCGGCGTGGGTGTCCTCATTAGAGGATGACGATGAATCTGTGCTTGAGGGTGTAATTGGATTTGGTAAATGTGGAGGTGATGGGGATTGGGCTGGGCTAATTGGGCCTGGGCTAAATGGGCTTGTTGTAGCAACAATGGGAGGAGATGACTCATTAAAAAGAGGAAGGTGAGCTTCTGGCGACACAAGCAGTGGGGGCTTGGTTTGAGCAATGGCAAAGGGAAAATATGTTTCATGAAATATAACGTCCCTTGAAATATAAAATTTGTGGTTGACCCAATCATAACAGATGTAACCCCTATGATTCGGACTATATCCCAAAAAAATGGACGGACCAGATCGGAAGTTAAGCTTATGTTTATTATATGGACGGAGGTTCGGAAAACACAAACACCCAAAGGTTTTGAGGAAGGCATAGTCAGGTTTTTTGTGGAAAAGAACCGAAAAGGGAGATTGGTTTTGTAGTGTGGGAGTGGGAAGGCGGTTTTGGAGATAGATGGCGGTTTGGAAAGCATAGTCCCAAAATCGAAAAGGTAAAGAAGCGTGTTTTAGGAGGGTAAGACCCATATCTACAATTCGTCGGTGACGAGATTCGACCATCCCATTTTGTTGATGAGAATATGGGCATGAAAGACGATGAGAGATGCCTCGGGATTGAAAAAGAGAGGTAAGTGGCTTAAATTCCGTCCCATTATCCGTTTGGATAGAAATCACATTTTCACCAAAGAAATTGGTGACAAGGTTAATGAAATTTGTAATAATGACCGGCACTTGTGATTTTGATTGAAAGGGAAACAACCACATAAATTTTGAGAAGTCATCCACAATTGAAACATAATATCTATTGCCATTGATAGATTGATGATGGGCTGGACCCCAAACATCTATAAACAAAAGTTGCAAAACTTTAAAGGACTTAGACAAACTGGGCTTGTGAGGTAAGGCATGGGCCTTGGCCCAAGAACAAGAAACACATGGGAAACTGTTTGGGCCAATTTTAGGAAGGGAATGCTGATGAACGACAAAGTTTGTTATCTCTTTTGATGGATGCCCTAACCTCGCGTGCCATGTGGGAGAAGACGACAAAACTGAATCCTGCGCAGTGATGGTGGAATGAAGGTGGGGTGTAGGGGATTGGACTGCAGAACTGCCGGGCCACACATAAAGACCTCCATCAACGACCCCCTTGAGAAGAGGTGCCTGTGTAGAAGAATCACACACCAGAAAATGATTATCGTGAAATTGGAAAAAAACTTTGTTATCTCGACAAAACCGATTGACAGAGAGTAAGTTTTTGGTTAACAATGGAGCATGAAGAATGCGAGAAAGATGAAAAGAGCGAGAAGGTGTAGAGAGAAAAGAGGAACCATGATTTTGAATTGGAATGGAAGAACCATCGCCAAGAGATATGGACTCACTGCCTTCATATGGTAGTCTGTCAAACCTGAGGTTACTGATGTCCGGTGTGTAATGGTGCGTAGCCGCCGTGTCAGGAAACCAGGAAGAGGTGTAATTGGCCTGGAAATTGCGAGGCGGTGGTGCTTGATAGGCTTGATCGAACCTACTCCAACACCTCAAGGCTGTGTGGCCACGTTTTTCACAAATTTGACAAATCGGCCTATTATCCGGAGCACCAGAAAAGGATTGATTGTTGTAGGAAGGGTAACCTCTGCCTCCTCTAGAGGAAGAACGCCCTCCTCGATCATCGCCTCGACCTCGACCGCGAGAAGAGTCCCCGCGGCCACCTCTGTTGGAGCCTCTGCCACGACTCTGTCCGGTGGTAGTAAAATTGAGATCGGGGTTGGGTTCTGTGGAGGCTGTGGTGTTGAGGGATATTTGAGAGGAGTTTACAGTAGTGGAGTTCAGGCGATTTATACGGGCTTCTTGAAGGAGGAGATATGTGAGGAGTTCATGGGGTTTAGGACGGACTGGTTGAGTGGTGATAGTAGTGACCATAGCATCATAGTCGGTGCCAAGACCTGCTAGAACATAGGCCACAAATTCAGAATCTGATACCTGATTTCCGGCCGCCTGGAGTTGGAGAATCAAGCCCTTGGCTCGATTGAAATAATCTGTTGCAGACTCATCCCCCTTTTTAAGACTCGCCAGTTGGAGCCTGGTTTGAACCGCCTGAGCATTTGAGCTCGCCGAGTAAAGACGGTGAAGCCTATCCCAGACCTGATGAGAAGTGTCGCAATCCAGGGCCTGAACCATAACCGGTTCAGTAAGGGATGCCGAGAGGATTGCCAACACAAGTTGGTCTTTCGCTTGCCAATCTGCTATAGCAGATGAATTGTCGGTGGTTGCACTCGGAGCCGGGCACGGAATAGTGCCATCTGCAAAACCCATGAGACGCTGGGAACGCAGATATGGGCTGATTTGATGAAGCCATGTCGGAAAGTTGATGGGAGATAATTTGATTGTGTTTAAGTGAGAAAAATTTGGTAAAGGGGGATTTTGAGGAGAAATTGAAGCAGCCGCCATGGACGCTTGAAGCTGCTGGGTAAGGGACTCAAGAACATTTGGATTATCCATTGAATGGGAGCTCTTGCAGGTGCGACGTGGGTCGACTTATACAGGCTCTGATACCATAGTGTAATTCACCAAAATGATAATGGAATTTCTCAATTCATTCTCTAAGCAATACAGAGTTTATATATACAACGATTTCTTGAGGAAGAGACTAAGACTTAGTGTGCTACAGCTGTAATTCTTAGGGCTATCAGAAACATATGAATGGGCTAGTCATTGGGCTTGTTTGTTGGGCCTTCCCTACTTGTGTGTGAGTCATCAGAAATGGCCTTTGTGGGTTGCTCTGCTAAGACAATAATCGACTCCTGGCTAGTAAATGCCTATTGGTTTCTTGGTTTCAATCAGCAAGAAAATTAAGAGGGTAAATTTTTGGGATTGTAACCGTTGATATTAATTAGGCAAAATGTTTAATTTGAATGTAACCCTCAAATTTGAATGCTTTGTGAAGAAAATCCGTTGATATTAATTAGGCAAAATGTTTAATTTGAATGTAACCCCCAAATTTGAATGGTTTGTGAAGAAAATTAAAAAAATATATAATGGCATAAAAATAAGGGTTAAGGTATAATATTATATAATGGTATAATAATGGGTGTGCATTAATGAGATTGAACACAACTTTTCTAGTATATATATTATAGATAGATATAGATTATAGATAGATATACACCAGTAATTTTCATAACTTATATTGTGGATTCCGTCAGAAATTACGGAACGGTAATCGCACCAAACACGTCTTTAATTAGGGGAGCTGACAAAACCCGATCCAAACCCGAAAATCCGACCCGGTTAACTCAAAACCGATTATTTTAAACACCGAAACAACCCGTCGATTTTGGACCCGAAATCCAAATGAATCGAACCCGATTAACCCGAAACCCATTAAGACCCGAACCCGTTATAACCGAAACCCGAAATAACCTGAAATTTAAGCTACAATCTTGTAATTTTTTTTAAATGAATATTGAAATAATGAAAACCCGATACAACCGAAACCCGAACCCGACCCAATCGATTGACCAAATTATTAAACATTACCCGAAACCCGAATGACCCGAACCCAAACCCGAACCGACCCGCCAGATTGCCACCAAAGACTCTGTAATACATAACAAAACTAATTAAGTCAAATAAGTTGTGGAATTCATCGTCTTCTTTGAGACGCTCTTATGGAAAGGTGAAAAATTTTAAGACAAAAAAAAAAGGGTTTTATATAGGAATTCCGCAACTAGCTGCGAAATTAATTTTTTTGGTAGGCAAAACATGAGAGCGAGGCTCTCCGAGATAAATAGAAATCAAACGATCCGGGCTACACAGAAACAAGACGGGGATTAACCCTTCCCCTAGCTGCGAAATTATGCAACCATCCCTTTTCATTTTATTTTTTTTGAATTAATAGTTGTTTGTTGAAAGAAGGTGGTGAGATCCACCGAGGGCTTTTCCAAAGTTGCCTTCCCGGTTCTCTCAATACAACACTTCCGGTTAGGAGCAGCTGTCCCGCTACCTCCGTACACTGGTTAATTAACCTAGTTGCCAACGGTGATGTTCTGAGATACCCAACTCATCTTTTTCTCCGATGAGCAAGATTCAAATACCCTCCTCTGCACGTCTTCAATCAACCGGGGGCTTTGATTCATGGCTGAAGAACAATTTGACGGTGAAACAACAATGTCTGCCGACAGAGCTCCTTTCACCACCCCTTTTCATTTTTTTAAAGGCATGGGATTATGGGATTGGGAGTCATCCATAACAAGGGTTTCCGTAACAAGTTGCAGAGTAAGGTCTGCAATATGATGCACACATTTTGTTTGCCGCCCTCTTAGGTCCCATTTAGTTACATATTGAACCTATTTCACAACGTGTTGCGAACCCATTCCAAGAACGGCCCTTATGCTAAGCCCAAGAGACCTGTGCCTAGGACCCCTAATTTTTATGGCCCCAAATTTTTATAAAAGCCCTTATGTATATATTAGATTAAAAGTCACCGATCATACTATATAACTGAACAAATATATAGGGTATTTTTTTTAATTTTATTTTAGTTAGGGTACTTCTTGTCGATTGCAATCACCACATCAATTCCAATTACGATCTTCTCTCATTCTTCGACTAATTTTGCTTAGGTGTTCTCTTGCACAAATTCACAAGGTAATCAACCTTGTTTTTCCCTCTATTTAACTTTAGTGGGTGTTTAATAATACACCCTTTACTAAATTAGTGCTTGGCGCGTGCCTTTCTTTTGATTTTTTTTTGGAGATGTTTTGAGTAATCACAATCGGTTAAAAAAAATTAGAAGAAAGTGGTCATTCATCATCATTAAATCTAAACACCCCTTAAGCCTTTTTTCTTTCATTTAAAAATCATTCAGTTTTGGATTTTTTTTTTGAATCGAAAATAATTCGACTCACCGGACATGTCCGGTGAGACGAGAGGCCGAAAAAACGGCAACGAACAAACCGTTATGAAAGAACCGAAATACAACAAAAACAACAAAGACAAGTCCACCACGAACAAAACTAGAGAATGAAGATCGAAACTAGCTAGCAGGACGAACGGTGTTAGAACCGGGACAATGTGTATTCAGTTTTGGAATTATCAATTCCGTGACTTTGTTTTTCTTCTGTAAATTGGGAATAAATAATATTATTTTCATTTTTTACTTTATTTATTCCTTAATTATGAAAGTCAATTGGTTGTGGACTTGTGGTGTGAATTCTGGTAGTGATCAATTCTTCAAAAATTGAATTCCTTATCTTTGCTCAACTATGTCAAATGTGAGATTGAATAATTTTGCCATATTGTCTATTGAAAAAGACTTGGTTGAAAAGCTAGACTATACATGCTTAATTGAAACTTTTGCATCCAATGCAAGTAGGTTTGTTTTTGAGTAACAACGTTATATATTTTTGTTATTTTGTATTTTTAGGCGAATTTCTTATTGTTATATATGTTGCTAACAATTATATATTGTTTAAGCGTTTAATCTTACTATATTTCATTCATAGAATTAAAAAAAAATTATAAATATATTTTTTGATAAGAAGGCCCCATTTTTCACTTCACCTTTAGCCTCGAAACATTCAGTGACTCAGGGCCATTCCTGACCCATTTTGTAGCCTGTTGCGAAGATGAGCGGTGTATAAGTAAAAATTAGTTGTGTATTTATCAATTCTCTTTAATTTCTTCCTTGATTAATTCATAAACATATTTTAATTTCAACAAAAAATAACAATTCATTAATATAAATTGAAGTTAGGCCAGGAAAGTGTAAGAAGTAAGCAAATTAATTAAATAAAAATTAAACGGAAATTTCACGATGTGCCCCTGAGGTATTGCAATTTTCGCGAGGTATACAACTCTTTTACATATTTCGCGTGGTGCCCCTGAGGTTTTGAATTTTTTCACCTCGCGCCCTTCATGGTTAAAATTAACGGATCGAGATGAAGCTCCGTTAGTTTTCAATTAAAAAAGAAAGAACGAACAACAAAAAGAAAGAAGCGAAGAGAGAGACCCACAACGCTCGGGCCAGGGAGAGAGAGCACGAAGGCCGACCGTCAGGTCGGAGCTATGGCGCCGGAGGAGGCCGAAACCGACAAGAGGAGGTTGGTGAGGGAGAAGTCTATTGCGGTGGTGCCGATAAAGGTAAGTGTTCTTCCTTTTTAACTGGTTTTGGGGTGTAGGGTTTGGGGGCTTGGGTCTTTTTTCAAATTGGGGGTTCTTCGAATTGGGGCTTTTTAGGTTGGATTACAATTGATCTTCGAATTGGGATGAGGATTAGTTTTAGGAATCAATTTTATATGGAGTATTTATTTCATTTCAATTTCTAGTTTATAAGATTGGTTGGAACAAGTGGACGATTTATTATATAACCTGGACTAATTGATCTCTAGTTAGCTACTTGATTGATTATTCCTAATTAACCAATACTAGTTGTTTTTGTTGCTATCATTATTATTATTGTCATGATTGTCATCTATCCAATACTGGATTATTCCTATTTAAGCTTCCC
Source organism: Persicaria maculosa (assembly GCA_963922045.1). Classification (NCBI taxonomy): domain Eukaryota; kingdom Viridiplantae; phylum Streptophyta; class Magnoliopsida; order Caryophyllales; family Polygonaceae; genus Persicaria; species Persicaria maculosa. Next base: position 9,157,483 of record OY998256.1, on the reverse strand, counting down.
ACAAAATTGAAGTGAGGCTTCTTTCAATGCTAATTGATGAAAGTAAGTATTGCATATGCAACAAGTGCAAGGCAAGGCTCCTCAAGTGCCCAGTGATGAAAGTAAGCATTAAAGGGTCTCATGGAGTAATAGTTTCGGTTTTATGTGGCATGCTTAATTGTGATCAAGATTTTTACTGGCCATGGTCTTAGTTTAATTACTGTTTCTTTGGAGCTTGATAATCCAAATGCATGGGCATATTTTAATCTTGTGAAGTGATTCCAATTGCCAGGTTTGACCCTTAATGTCTCTGGTGATCTTGCAGTTAGTCTTGGCACCAGTGATATTGTAAGTTAGTAAGTTGAATAAAATTGGCATTTGCATTCATAGGACCGACGAATTTATATACGCAGTGGTTGGGGAAGTCATTATATGATTGAATTGTATTGATTTCCTTTAGATGACAATGCCTGTATTCTTGCACCATTATCCAGGTATTTGGCATTCTGGATGAGCCTCCATCTTGCTCAGAAGGACATGCTTTTCCCCACCCAACAGATATGAAAGGCTACATGATAATGCTGGTCTACAAGAATGGATCTTTGACTCGTGAATGTGTGTTGGCTGTTAGGTTTAAAGGTAATGTTGTTTTAATAGGTTGAAGGTAAATTCAGTTCTTGTAGATCCTTTTGGATAATCAAGACAATTTGAGTAGACCCAAAAAGGGTGATCTCATGGGTATACCTCGAAAGGTAATCCCGAGGGAGTAGGCCAAAAAGGCAATCTCCATCGAATTCTTTTAGGCGACAAAACTAAGTGTTTAAGCCCTTTAGAAAAGATATATAAAATGGCTTGGATAATGGAAAACGAGTCACTCAAATAAATCGAGTTTTCCTTCAACGTTTATTGCCCCTATATGCCAAAGGGTTGCACTACAATAACGTTGTGGGATAAAACGTTTCCTATACAATAAAAGGGTGGCATCCCATTTCATTATTGCATATATACATACCTTGTTTGTGTTTTAAGTGTTTGTTCTTCCGATTGAGAGAGATATCGGAAAAACTCATGGCTTTCCAAGTGGATGGCAAAGGCCTTTTATAGGCAAAATGGGGTGGAAGTTTTTGGGTGGTTATGGGTAGTTATTGGTAGTTATTGGTGGTTATGGGTAGTTATGGTGGTTGGACGGTTACCCCCCAATAACTACCCCAACCGCCGGCCCAATAAAGGCCCAATAAGAACCAGCCCAATTAAGGACAAGCTAGCATGACGGAGCTAGCATGGTGGAGCTAGGTCACTCATAAAATATAAAATGTGCATGACATTTATACGAAGCTGGGTGTAGCTACCATGCAGCTAAAATGACTAAGCTAAAGCTTCAATGAAGCTAAAACCCTAATCAAGCTCAAAATTAGAGCTAGTTCATTTTTGGAGTTCCGAAGCTCGACTAGTTCTCAAATTTTGCACCAAGACTTTAGAGCTTGATATCTTCCTTTACAAATCATGAGATGGTGATTTAACTTACTATAAGTGAACAAAACTCGATCATAACCATATTAGATCGAATACCGAACATATCCCTATTGCTCACTTTTATGGAAAACATCCAAACAAGCTCAAGACCGATTTTCTCAATGTTGATATCATTGCATGGGTCTTTCCTCATGATTTCCTTTCCCCTTAAAATCTTAGAATTACTTAGGGCCGATCACATGGGCCGTGCCTCCCGCACACCCTAAGCCCGAGTGATGCTCTTAGTAATTCTCACACTTAACATTTATGATTTCAGACAAATGGATTGATGACTTTTCACAAATCACCAACATTCCTCCCCCATTTGAGCAATGTCATAAATCCTTGAACAATTTACAAACTCTTTGTATAGACATAAATATCCATTGGATTTGAATTTATATCTTGTAAAAATTACAATCATGTACTAAAGAATCGTGGTGTTCTAAGACTTGAACCACATCAACTTGTCTAAGCACACGTAATAAAAATTACAACATGAGTTACATAATTTATATACACTAAACTTTGACGTTTTGAGGCTTTACGTCCCTTATCCTTCACATATGCTTCGAGACGAGTCATCCTTGAACTCTCTTGGAAGAAGCCTTGCACTTCCACATATGCTTAGTTGAATTTATAATTTGCACCTACAAAATGCATTTTCCAAAATTCATTAAGAAACTATGTTTCAACTTTTCTTTTCATGTAGACTAGAGCAGATTACCTTGATGGGTTGTTGATTGCTCCAAAACTCTACGTCCTTGGCCTACCACATTGAATTCTACCCTACACCTTTCGGTAAGGGGGAATTGGGCGTCCAAGTCATTGGTTCATTTAGGATTTTAACCCCATCCCTCGAGATGCTTTGTACACAAACTCTTTTGCCAAACTCTTGGTTAAGTGATCGGCAAGATTATTGTGTGTTCGCACAAAGACAACCGATATGACTCCATGTGTGATTAGTTCTCGGATGGAACTATGCCTCACACCTAGATGTCGTGACTTCCCGTTATATACTTGGCTATAGGCCTTTGCCAAAGTACTTTGGCTATCACAAAAGATAGCAATAGGGGATATTGGTTTTGGCCACAAAGGTATCCCATGTATGAGATTCCTAAGCCATTCCGCTTCCTTACCGGCCGCGGCAAGTGCAACAAACTCCGACTCCATCGTCGAGGTTGTTATACATGATTGCTTCTTAGATGCCCAAGAAATCGCACCACCACCTAATAGGAATACCCAACCACTCGTTGAAGAGTGATCTTCCATATTGGTGATCCAGCTTGCATCGGTGTATCCTTCCAAAGTGGAGGGAGAACCCACATATGCAATTCCATAGGTCATTGTCCCTTTCAAGTACCTAAGTACTCTTCTAAGGGCCTTCCAATGACTTGAGCTTGGTCGACTTGTATATCGACTTAACTTACCCACGGCAAATGCTATGTCGGGGCGAGTACTTGTCATGGCATACATTAGACATCCTATTACTTGAGAATACTCAAGTTGTGAGATTGGTGATCTCCTAAGTTAGGGAGAAGTTTCTCACTTGGATCCATAGGTGTACTAACCGGGGTGGATTTATCACATTGGAAACGTTTTACCACCTTTTCAATGTAATGGGATTGTGTTAGGGTTAAACCCTTTCCTTCCCGCTTGATCTTAATTCCCAAGATCACATCAGCTTCTCCTAGATCCTTCATGGAGAACTTAGTAGACAAGAACTCCTTAGTTTTGTCCACTTCTATTTGGTTTGTGCCAAATATAAGCATGTGATCTACATATAGACATATTATAACTCCTTGACCGGAATTATTAAACTTACTATATACACATTTATCAGCTTGATTGATTTTGAAGCCATCACCTAAAATCACTTCATCAAACTTTTGATGCCACTGTTTTGGCGCTTGTTTAAGTCCATAGAGGGACTTGATCAATCGACACACTTTGTGTTCTTGACCTTTTACTATGAAGCCTTCGGGTTGCTTCATGTAAACCTCTTCATCCAAATCTCCATTGAGGAATGCCGTTTTTACGTCCATTTGATGGATGACAAGACCATGAATGCTTGCTAAGGCAATTAAAAGTCTTATAGTGGTGATTCTAGCCACGGGAGCATAGGTGTCGAAATAATCGACTCCTTCTCTTTGTTTAAAACCTTGGATTACCAATCGGGCTTTAAATTTGTCAATGGACCCATCGGCCTTCATCTTCCTTTTGAAGATCCATTTACAACCTAGAGGTTTGCACCCGGTTGGAAGGTCTGACAACTCCCAAGTGTTGTTGCCAACAATAGAGTCCATCTCATCTTGGATTGCTTCTTTCCAAAATGCAACATCTTGAGAACTCATTGCCTCGGTGAAGGTCTTAGGATCCTCATCCATATGTAGATATGAGATGATTTGACCTTCTTTATTCCTAGAACCCTCCATCAAGAAGACTTGAAATATTGGTTCAGGATACGTATGTCCTACTAAGAGTGCGGAGTGCACTCGTTGTCGCTTGGGTGTGTGGGACGTCGAAGTAGGAGCTTCGACCTCATCATCGCTCGCATGCGTCGAGTGCATGTTTTCACCATCGCTACCGTCGCTAGTGTCTTCCCCAGGTACGCCCATGGCCATGCGCTTTAGCGCCCTTGGCCCTGTAGCCGGGGAGTCTTTGTCGAGCAGTGGCTTTGGGTCAGCGACATCGATGCTTGGTGCTTGCAGCAAGCTAGCGCGCGTCATAGACCTAGTGACCCTAGGCCCAAGTACAGGCGTCGGCTCCTCGGTTTCCATTGGATCCGATGATGGGTCGATATCCTCTTGGTCTATCTCCCTAGGCCTAGGGCTCGATGTGAACCTAGTCTCATCGAATATGGCATCACGTGATTCTATCACGGTGTTAACCGAGACAGCGTGATTTGGTTCTATGACGAAGAACTTATAGGCCTTAGAGTTATGTGCATATCCAATGAATATGCACTCAATACCTCTATCTCCTAAGGTTTTACGCTTAGGGTCCGTTAGTCTAACAACCGCACGACAACCTCATATACGAAGATAATGGAGATTTGGTTTTCTTTTAAACCAAAGCTCGTATGGTGATTGACAATTTCTCTTGCTTGGCACCCTATTTAAGATATAGTTGGTTGTTAGCATCGCCTCACCCCAAAACGAGTTCTTTAACCCGGAGTATGACAACATGGCATTAACCATGTCCTTAAGAACACGATTCTTTCGCTCCGCCACCCCATTTTGTTGTGGGGTATATGGAGCCGTCGTCTCATGAATTATGCCACAAGACTCGAAATACTCCACATCCATGTATTCACCACCACGATCGGTTCGTAGCCTTTTAATTTTATTTCCCGTTTGCAATTCAACTTCGGTCTTGTATGCTTTAAACCTATCTAGTGCCTCACTCTTCGAGTGAACTAAATAGACATAGCAAAACCTTGTTACATCATCGATGAACGTTATGTAGTAACGTTTTTGACCCAATGATGGCGTTGCATGTAGGTCCCTTAGGTCCGAATAGACTAGGCCTAGGACCCCTTCCTCTCTTTTAATTGCCTTAAAAGGAAGCCTTGTTATTTTTGTTAACAAGCAAGTTTTACACTTTTCATTTGTTGGTTCAAAGGCGGGAATTATATTTTCCTTAGCCATATCTAACATACGCTTCATATGTACATGTCCCAACCTTGCATGTCAAAGATCATATAAAGAATCATTAGACACGACCATGTAATCAAATAATACTTTATTATTATTGATAACATTGAGTAGGAACATATTGTTTTTATAATGGCCGAAGCCTACAAATACTCCTGCCCTACTTATTACTAATCGATCGGCTTCGAAAACCAATCGATAACCTAACTTGTTAAGCACACCACCACTTACAACATTTTTGCGGATGGCGGGTGCATACAATACATTATGTAATACAAGTTCCTTCCCACTAGTAAAGTTGAGATGTACGTCCCCTTTACCTAGGACTGGGGTTGTTGACTCGTTTCCCATGTAAAGCACTAAACCGTCCTCTACATCCTTCATGTGCTTCAACCATTTCCTTTCCATTCACATGTGGGTGGTGGCACCCGAGTCGAGCCACCAAAGGAGTTTTTCATCCTTCATAACAAGACATTGATCAATGTTAGATACAAAGAATAATGACTCATTTGTAACTAAAGACATTGAAGTGCCCTTACCTTGCCCGGGGCTTGTGCCCGAGCCCGACGGCGGTGTCATGACACCTTTGTCCTTTGACCCCTTGGACCTGCAGTCCCTCTTCATGTGGCCTGCCTTTCCACACTTCCAACAAGTTCCCTTGGCCTTAGCCTTCTTGTTAGATCCTTGCTTACTGCTGTTTTCTGATTTGGGGCGCTTGGAGCCCTTAGCGCCCACGGTGCGTTTGCCGTTGCCCGCCTCCATTGTGTTTATTGAGTGGGTTGATTTGTCTTCGCCTTGCTTTCCCTTGTCATTCGCCTTGAATTCCTCCTCTATACGTAGATGGGAACCCAATTGGACAAGGTCCATGTCCTCCTTCGAATGCTTCAACAGATGTTTCGCCTCCTTCCACGAGTGAGGTAACTTATCGATTATGGATGAAACGGCGAAGTTCTCATCCAAGGTGATCCCATGTTGGGTTAGTTGACCCAATACTCGGAGCAATTCGTGGTATTGCTCCATTACTGGTCTATTTTCAACCATCTTGTAGTTGTTGAAGTTAGACACGAGAAACTTCTTTGAAGAGGCATCTTCCGCCAAGTACTTGGCTTCGAGTGCTTCCCACAAAATCCGAGATGTCTCATGATTTTGATACACATCGAATAGAGAGTCGGCCATGCCATTGAGGATGTGCCCACGAAAAATGTAGTCGTCGTTCTCCCACTTCCCAACACGCCTATGTTGAAGCATTATAGCCTCCCTTTCGGCGATTTGAGCCTCGGTCTCTCCGTCGACTTTTTCCGGAATCGAAGGTGGCTCTTCGGGACATGGCGTTGAGAGCACGTACGCCACCTTAAATAAAGTAAGCATGAAGTGCATCTTCTTTTGCCATCGACGAAAGTCTTGCCCTTCAAACTTCTCGAGTTTCGCGAATTTGGATGCTATCTCCGCCATCGGTAACTCCTTCGTTCTTGCCATTCCAACCTTGTTCCAAAACAACAACACCAAACAATAAATAAACATTGAAGATTGTTAGGTTTAAAGGTAGTGTTGTTTTAATAGGTTGAAGGTAAATTCAGTTCTTGTAGATCCTTTCGGATAATCAAGACAATTTGAGTAGACCCAAAAAGGGTAATCTCATGGGTAGACCTCGAAAGGTAATCCCGAGGGAGTAGGCCAAAAAGGCAATCTCCACCGAATTCTTTTAGGCGACAAAACTAAGTGTTTAAGCCCTTTAGAAAAGATATATAAAATGGCTTGGATAATGGCAAACGAGTCACTCAAATAAATCGAGTTTTCCTTCAACGTTTATTGCCCCTATATGCCAAAGGGTTGCACTACAATAACGTTGTGGGATAAAACGTTTCCTATACAATAAAAGGGTGGCATCCCATTTCATTATTGCATATATACATACCTTGTTTGTGTTTTAAGTGTTTGTTCTTCCGATTGAGAGAGATATCGGAAAAACTCATGGCTTTCCAAGTGGATGGCAAATGCCTTTTATAGGCAAAATGGGGTGGAAGTTTTAGGGTGGTTATGGATAGTTATTGGTAGTTATTGGTGGTTATGGGTAGTTATGGTGGTTGGGCGGTTACCCCCCAATAACTACCCCAACCGCCGGCCCAATAAGAACCAGCCCAATTAAGGACAAGCTAGCATGACGGAGCTAGCATGGTGGAGCTAGGTCACTCATAAAATATAAAATGTGCATGACATTTATACGAAGCTGGGTGTAGCTACCATGCAGCTAAAATGACTAAGCTAAAGCTTCAATGAAGCTAAAACCCTAATCAAGCTCAAAATTAGAGCTAGGTCATTTTTGGAGTTCCGAAGCTCGGCTAGCTCTCAAATTTTGCACCAAGACTTTAGAACTTGATATCTTCCTTTACAAATCATGAGACGGTGATTTAACTTACTATAAGTGAACAAAACTCGATCATAACCATATTAGATCGAATACCGAACATATCCCTATTGCTCACTTTTATGGAAAACATCCAAACAAGCTCAAGACCGATTTTCTCAATGTTGATATCATTGCATGGGTCTTTCCTCATGATTTCCTTTCCCCTTAAAATCTTAGAATTACTTAGGGACGATCACATGGGCCGTGCCTCCCGCACACCCTAAGCCCGAGTGATGCTCTTAGTAATTCTCACACTTAACATTTATGATTTCAGACAAATGGATTGATGACTTTTCACAAATCACCAACATTGGCTTCCTATTTTTAACCATCAATCAGATATCCTGGAGAAGAAAACAACTGATATGTTGTTCCCTTTATCATGTAGACATCCGCAATCTCTTTGCAGAGAGTTCTTGGGAGGTTTTCGACAATTACCTGGGCCAACCATCACCTTTTAATGGTTTGTGGGCATTTTTTCTTCAAATATACCACTTGGCTTATTTGTTTTTTAATCTTCAACGTACAACCTGAACTTCCCGCTATGCAGATGGCAAGTTTGGCTTCTATTACAAGGACCATGAGATTCTTCCTCCTCTGCCAGGTTCAGTTTATGATTCCTTGCAGTACAATAGCTGATCTTTCAATAAGATTTGTGGTATCCTTACCCTATAAATGAACCCATCAACATATTTGGATAAAAATAGAAACACCATACTTCAATTTTCTTTCACAACATAGTTACTTTCACACTTTATATTGTAAAAGATGTATACTTTAATTTTTTACCTCTTTAGAGTTATGTGATTCCGTAAGTTTCACACTCGTTAGTTTCACACCATACTTGTTGTTTTTCCAGTAGCTAATGCACTGAACGTGTCTAAGAACGCTCTACCTGATATGACCATGAATTAAACAATAAAATGCAACTTCATCTTCATTTTAAATGCAACTTCTACTAAATTCCACATGCTTTCTTTTATTTATCATTTTATTAGTTAAGGTTTTGGATTTGCACTTTTTTGAATTACACATTTAGTCTTGGTATAACAAATGAGAGGGCATAAAATTACATCGAAACTTGTTTTGAAGCCTATTAGCTCAAATGGTCGAGCATGTGCTTATGCACAAGATGTGGGTTCGACTCCCACATAGGCTAATACAAAAATCTAGATATTTAGTTTGTTTTAAGTAATCATCTCTTCGCTTTGCATGACTAGGTAATGGCCTCGATCAAAGAAGATAAATATTGGTTTATGAATTCAATAAGCCTATGCAGGATTTGAACCAACATCTTTGTGCACAAGCACATTGCTCTCCCATTTTGAGCTAATAGGCTCAAAGCTTTTTATGAACAAATATAATCCTATATTTTATTTGTTAATAATGTCCAAACTATCTTTGAAGCCTTCAACTTGGAACAAACTAGTAACTCAATCAGTATGACTTCCATCATGTTGATGAAAAGGAGGTATTTGAAATGAAATCTAAAATGTATATTCTAATCCTTATTTATCCATTACACACAAAGTTACCTGATAGGGTAGAAATTCTAGTTTAGCTATTATGTGCATCTTATTGGAACAATTTTTTTTATAAGCAATTAGCAAGAAAGTGTATGTTGAAGAGGAATCAGTATTAGAGCAAAAAAAAAAACTCAGTCAAAACTGATACATACCATAAAAAAATAATCAAAATCAACATCAATGGAACAAAAGATGACGAATTCACTAAATTAGTAAGAAGGGTCCAACGAATCAGCTCAAAGAATGGGTTCAACTCAAAGAATAATGAATTTAGCTTCAAACTAAAGGGTCCAAGAATTCAGCTCCTAAATGGAACAAAGTTTAACGAATTCAGTTCAAAGAAGAAATGAGCAATTAAATTCAAATTCAAATCTAAAACTCTATTTCACTAATCGGTACATGAAACTACAATCATTAAATCCTTGATTCAGAACAACAATCATAAAGCCCCAATTCAGAACAACAATCCCTAAACCCTAAATTCCCAAATCCAACCCCAATTGAAAAATTATTAATCTGAAAACCCTAAAATTTCAAATTATAGGCCTCCTCTCTCCTTGCAACCATCGACGTTAGAAAACCCCAAAAATGCTTCAAGTTCAACCTAAATCCAAAATTTTTGTAAAATGCTAAACAAAGCTAACCTCTTTGCAACAACTTCTTCTCCTCCACCTCCGGTCTCTGGCCGAGGCAATGGGGCGCCACCGCCTTCGCTCTCCGGCACAACGCTTCTAGCTTCTCCTCCCATGACAGATCTTCGTCTTCGCAGCTTCGACCTGGCGCAGAAGCAGCAGCTCTGAACGGCTGCGTTCTCACCGGCGCCGTAGCTCCGACCCGGCGGCCGACCTTCATGCTCTCTCTCGTGAGCTTCATCCTCTCTCTCTCTCTCTCTCTCTCTCTCTCTCTGGCGCGAGATTCGTCCTCTCTCTCTGCGCTTCTTTCTTTTTGTTCGTTCGTTCTTTCTTTTTTAATTGAAAACTAACAAAGCTTCACCCCAATCCGTTAAGTTTAACCAGGAAGGGCGCGAGGTGAAACAATTCAAAACCTCAGGGGCACCATGTTGTGAGCCTAATTCGCCATGTTTTATATCTACCTTTATATCGATTTCTGTATACATTTGGGCTAGAATAGTACAGAATCTATGTAGTTTATGCTTATTTGCCAATTATGGAGGTCTACACAAGTTTTTGTTATATTTCGCAGAAATCGGACGCACTTTGGAGCTTAAAGGAAAGTCATGAAGAAGCTAAGGATGGGGCAGCTAGATAAAAGGTCATTTTTCGTCATTCATCATTCTGAGTCAAGTTCTGGTGTCTTCATGAGAGTTGTAGCCCTCGAAAAGAGCTTTCCAACGCATGGTCATATGCATCAATCCGACGAACGAGGACTCGGAAAAGTGCGTTTCAAGAACATAGCAGAAAGCTAAAGAGCAAGAAAATCGAGTCGAAAATCACAGGTCGATATCGAGTACACTCACTCAATATCGAGTCATCCACTCGATTTCCACCCAGAAATAAAAAAATCGGCTAAGGAAGAAGAGCAGAAGTCGATATCGACTACCTCAAGTCGATATCGAGTGCCCCATACCGAGTCAATGTCCGGGAATCGAGTCAAGAAATCTGGGGCTGAAACATGAAAATCGATATCGAGGGAGCCAACTCGATATCGAGTAACAACTTAGTCGATTTTCACTCCTGTTGGCCGATATCGAGTGACCTGCAGTAGCCGATTCCGAGCTTAACCGACTTCTTGTTAAGTTTCTATCCCGGATCCAATGGAGATATTTTCGAGAGCAAATTCCATCAAGATCTATCAAGTGCTATCAAGAGGAAGAGATGTTTACCTACTTTAGATATAATTCCCTAGTTGATTTATTTATTTATTTCCATGTTTTAATCTTTAAATAAAAGATAGATAGATATAGATATAGATAGGTAATTATTTCCTAATTAGATAGGGAATGAAGCCTATAAATAAAGCCTATATGGCTGGTTTTTTATTCATTTAATCATACAATTCAATTCTAGAGAAGGAGAAGAGGTAGTAAGTAGAGAGAGAGAGAGAGCTTGTGGCGAGAGCAAGGTGGAAAGGCGAGAGCGGATTTGGCTTGTTCGGTTGTAAGCTTTCTTTTTAGTTTTATTTTAATGCAAAGTTATTTCCTTTTATTATTGATGAGTCTATTTGTGATGAAGAGCGAGTAGTCCACCAACTTCTAGGGTCGGGGTGAGCCCGGCGGTAGCCATGTGAGGTGATGCGGTAAAGGTTTGATCTTTTTATGCAATTCGTCTTCTATCCCTATAAGCATGATTCTTTTGCGAAAGTTGAAGGTGATCCTTGTTGGTGTTATTAAAGCGAAAGTGATCTTAATACAACTTGGGTTAATTATGTGAAAAGGGTTAGTAACAATTAGGGTTTATGCGAAAGCCTCTATATTCCTATTTGTTAATAACGAAAGTTATTTGATGAAAAACATGATCTTTTATGCCTTTATGTGTTATTTTACATGGTTATCGTTGTGGTGTTGAATCCCTGATCTTGGAAGTCTTTTATTTCATTGATTTATTTCACAAAGTTCCGAGTTTTTAAGTTTCTGCAGTCAATATTGAGTGTTTACAGTCGAATTTTGTAGTCAATATTGAGTTGCTTTAGTCGATATCGACCAAGGTTCTGCACTTGTGTTCTGTTTCTGTTTTGAGTCAATATTGAGTCACTGTGGTCGATTTTTCTACTCAATATCGAGTAACAGCACTCAATATCGACCAATGTTTTCTGCTTTCGTTTCTTTTCTGCTTTTCTCTGTTGTTTCTATCTGTCTGGTTGATTTTCTGCCTATGAGATTCCTCCGCTACCTGAGATCCGCTGACACGCTTCCTCGAGGATCGATCCTGACTTCCCACTGCTGCATCGGGAGGAAGTCTTGTAATCATTTGCGTGGGCACGAATCTGGTTTGATCTATTTCATTATATTTTAAACTCGATCTCCTCCCTACAACACACCACGCGAAATATGTAAAAGAGTTGTATACCTTGCGATTTTCGCAATACCTCAGGGGCACCTCGCGAAATTTCCGTAAAAAATATGATATAGGGTAAATTGTCCGACAAGTGGCATATAAGTTTTACCTACAATAATAAGACCTTATAACGTATGGTGACATTTTAGGTTCAGATATATAGTGCAATGAATTGATTTTATGACCACTGTGTGTTTTGCTTTCAGATAACACAAGCGTCCAAGGGGGTATATATGCTTACTTATGCCAAGTAAAATGTTCAATACGTTAGTGACCATGCCCAATTTGTTAGGAAAAAAAAGAAGAAAAAAGGTCAAGCAAAAGTATCAAGGTTTGTCTCTTAAGGAGAGGAGACCGATCGACTTAAGGGTGTGTTTGGGACGAGGTGAGAAAGGTGAGTAATTTTTTTCGGGATTTGGACCTGTGTGTCTGGGACGGGATGGGGGAGGTGGGGGTTAACAGAGTGGAAGAGATGGGAGAACCCCCGATTTTGTCACCTTCAAATTGAGGGTGGGCGGGGTGGATGAATTTTTGCCACCCCTTGACTCCGACTTTGCCCCTGATGTTTTTGCCCCGATCATAATTCTCTTCCTGCTCTATTTCAATTCACATCTCCATAACTACTAAAAAAACCCAGATTTGCAAGTGACATCAGCACAGTGCAAAGGTCGTTGGTGGCGACGGTGGAATGGGCGACGCGAGACGATAGTGCATAAGTCGTAGGTGGTGGAAGGGGCAACGCCGGACGGGACAACCTCGCCATCCGCCATGGGAGTGCAACTCGTCGGGCTGCTACGGAATTTAATCCCTGTGATGGAAGCTGCAAAATTTTACAGCAGATACTCATATTGTCCTCTGCGCAAAAGAAGATGGAAGCTGCAAAATCGGCGTTTGGCATCACTGAATCACTTGACAAAACCACCAGAATTTAATCCATGTGTGTGTACGAGTAAAAAGCATGTTTGTTAGGGACATTATATGTTTGCTCAAATGGGGGATAGAAAGTACCTCCACATGCACCAAGAAGGATGTGAAGGATCTGCTGGCGTTCTAGGGTTGGAAGGTTCTGTACACGAGCCACACTTACATTGATGAAAAGGAGTACTTTTAAGGGTTGAGGCTAAAGCATGGTCATGAAGAACCTGGAACTGGTCCCCAAAATCATTCACCGGTTTTTCATAAGAGCTATCACCCCATAGGCCTACAAGAAATCCAAAATCACAATCTCCGACTTTGTCCTCATGGGATACATGTATATTGTTGAAGAGGAAAGTAAACTTGCTATCGATTTAGCTACATAAGGCATATGCCAACTGCTGCAACCAACCTGACTCTAGTTCTTTCAATTCCTTGTCCTTGTTCTTTGTGAAGATATCATATCATTAGGCCTCGCCACTCTCCGATGTCCTTCAAGCCCTTTAATTAGGTAGTCCATGTTTACCCAAATCAACTCCTCCGTCACCTTCTCGATAGTTTGTCTTATCTTACTATACGTGCAGCACGCGTACCCTAGTGGCTTAGAGTTGAGATCCCCGGACTCACTCGTTGCAACCACCACGATAACTGCGCATTGTCGTTGAGTGTCGATGTGAGTGGCGGAGTTATGCGTTTGTGAAACATCGATGGCCACGACCACCGTATTTAGTCTATCGCCTTCTCGCCCTTTTGCTTTGCTTGCACACTTGCATTTTTTTTTGGAAACATTTCAGGTAGCTAGGGTGACCTACTTGAGAGCATCCATACGGATGAGGTCTCGGTGACCAAGATTAGTACAAATTATGTCAAGGCCCCTAGCAGAGCAGTTAAAGTGTGCTACATTCGCTGCTCTATTGCTAGGTCAAAGCATGCGAGAGAAGGAATTCTCTCACTCTCGGCAGAAGTATTGCAGTGTAAGCCATAAGAGTTCTATCTCCCAGGGGCATTTTCCATTTGTTTTAAGTTGGTTGATAATGATGAGAGAGTCTCCTTCTATTTGTAGTTTTTGTTTATCCCTAATTCAAGTACCTTTTGAATATCTTGGCGTAATGCAAGTGCTTCAGTCTTTAGAAGTGTTTGTTTGCCTAATGCATTGTGTCCTATGTGGATTGCTGGCCATCCCAGTCTCTTATAATGTATCCAATGACACTGTCCTCGTTAGATAGTGTCAAACCATAAAATTTAGTTTAAATGTTCTCTGCGGGGATTTCTTCCATTTTTTCCTACTCCTCGAGCCGTTTTGACTTGTTATTGGTTTAGATTGTGGTGATTTTGTGGTGTTTTATTCTAAGTCATTTTCCTCATTACATGCTCTGATCCAAGTTTCCATATGACTTTTAGCTATCTTATCTATATCCCTATTGATTGGGATAATATACGAGTTGAAAGTTAGTTGGTTCCTAATGAACCAGATTATCCACCACGTGAATGCTAGTTTCTTTTTGTCGGATTTATTTAGTTTATTTCCCAAGAGAGTAAGGATTATTCTAATGTCTCTTGTGTTGTTCGAAATATTTTCTATCTCCCGACAAATGCATGGATGTAACCATGTGAATTGACTCCCTCCCGGGCATTCTAGAAAAAGGTGTGTCTTATCTTCCGTCATTTGATTGCATAGTATGCTCGTTGATGGGACAAATATTCCCCTTTGGAATAGTTGGGTTTTTACAGGTAACCCATCCTGACCAATTTTTCATAGGAAGTTTTTAATTCTTGGTGGAATGTGAGTTTTTCAAATATATGCATTGTGATCCACTTCTTGTCTATTGTTAATTACCAGATATTAATCTGTATGCACTAGTTGTAGTAAACCATTCTTCTCTATCTAGCCACCAATATAGTCTTTCACTTTACTAGACAAGTTAAAGACTGTTAAGAGAAATCCAAAGATCATCAAATCTTTAAGAGAAACCGAAAGATAATCAAATCTTTAACTCTACTAGACGGGTTGCACATTTCTAATGCGAGTCTTACCCGATCATAACTTGAGCGCGATTAAAAGAATTGCTTTCGTTCATCGTATGACCCATCTATCAATTTGGAGGCAAAACTCCGTGATGCATCTGGAAGTCTCAACGGACGAGAATTTGCGATTGATTGCGCTAGTTACTAACTAAAAGGTAAATAGAGAGGTCTTCTCTATTGCGACTGAAAAAGCGCTAGGGCCTGGTGGGATGTCTGTGAGGTTTTATCAAAAAATATTGACACCTTATTGGTCCATCAATCATTAAAATCATATCTAAAATTATTATTGTTCGTCTGCGTCCGGTAATGAAAAATTTAATCCATCCTCTTAAAGGGGCATTTACGAAAGGGTGCTCTATTCAAGATAAGAGTCTTATTGCCCATGAGACTTTTCACTCCTTTAAAGTTAAAAAAGGGTGGATGACCATAAATTATATTTGGGAAAGACTTACGACCACATCGAGTGGACTTATCTAATGGTGAATGGCCATTAAATTAGATTTGGGAAAGACTTTCCACCCTTTAATGTTAAAAAAGGCAGGGTTTGTGGCACGGATAAAAGAGTATATTCAGACAGTCTCGTACTTGATTCTTGTTAACGGTTGTTCAACAAAACAATTTTTCCAGGAGATGGTCTTACGACAGGGGACCCTTTGTCGCGCGCCACTATTATTTATTTTGTGAGCTGAAGTCGCCACCATTATTTATTCTGTGAGCTGAAGTTTTGACAAGATTGTTACAAAATAAGGTAGTTGAAAATGCAGATATTGGGTTCTGATTCTCAAGTAATGGTACTAAAATCCTTTTTTTCTGGCTTTTGCTGATGATATCATGATTCTCACTAAAGTTAGCACGTCCGCATGTAGTTCGGATATTGGCTTTTGCTGATGATATATTTTGCCGAATGAACTACTGAAATTATTTTTAAAAATTAATAAAAAATATTTATTATATTTTATAAACGATTCTGTATATTTTATTTAACGATACTTTTCAGCATTAGTTGGGTGGTCTATGTGCGTTTTTCGACTCCTAGATACAGTGGCGGAGCCAGGATTTCGGACAGGGGGTGCTAAAAAAATTTCGTGAAACATTTTGTTTGGCATATACTTGATAAAAAATTTTGTAAAAAAAATACTGAAAAAAACACTAAAATTGTGATTTTTTTAATGATTTATTTTGTATTTAAATAGTTGAGAGTAACCAAAAAAATAGAAGAGAAGGTATAATAGAAATAGCGGAGAGAGAGGCTATGCCTTTCTCTCTCTAAAATCCCTAATCTGTGTTATCCCTCGGCACCTCTTCCTTATCCCCTTTGGCCGAGGTGGATGATGAAAAATAATAATATAAAAATCATATATACTTATGTATATATTTTTATAAATCCCGAAAGGGTTTGATTAAATCCCGTAAGGGTTTGAAAATCCCGTGAGGGTTTTGAATAAAATCTCTTTCGTCTGAAAGGGATTCATGGTGCGTCTTCACGGGTGGTTCTTGGTGTGATCCCTGTTGTTCTTGACGTTCTTCTTCCGTGTTGGAGCTCTGGCAACCGGTGTCGGGATTGGATGGGGTCGTGGTGGTGTGTATCGAGACGACTCCGCATGTAGGAAATTCCTTGGAGGATCGTCTTCACTGCCCACAGGACTGGACTCCTGATTTACCGCTGGCCAACGGTGTCGCCGCTTGGTGTTGCTTGGCATCGGATCTTAGTCTACGTTGTCTCCAACGTGTACGGGTTTGGTTCCCTTGCTCTTCCGTGGTTCGCGCCTCCCACTTTGTTGTTGTTGCACCTTTTTTATATGTAGTGATGGTTTCACCGTCTGCCGACAGCGTCGGCCTCTCGAGTTGTCAGGTATGCCTGACTCTCGAATTATTTCCTAATAAAAAAAAGAAAAAAAGAAAAGATAAACAAAAAATATAGAAAAAAATGACGAAGAATTATTTTTAAACCAATATTGAAAGAAAATGTTTAATATATAATTTAAATATAGATATGACATTTTTTAATGAAATGGTTGGTAGAAACAAAAAAAAAAAAGAGAAATTAAGAAGAATTAATGATAGAGTAAAACAAATAAAAAATTAAAAGGTGGAGATTTGAATCCAAGACCTTTTAATTCTCCTTGCTTTCTCCTTCCCTTCCTTACCACTCGAGCTAGATAACGCTTTTATTTTAAATGTCATTTAAATGTATTATATTATTTTAAAAATACTAAATATATGTAAAAAAATTAATATTTTTTAGTTTTTTTTTTCCGAGTCGGGTTGCTCGAGCAACTCCGCCAGCTCCGCCACTGTCTAGATACGCATCGAATAACTTTCTTTAAAAAGCATACTACTTACTACTCCCTCCGTACATTAATAAGTGTCGTTTGACTTTTTAGCACGCTTTTTAAGGAGTTAAAAACTATATAAAATATTAACTTTTTTATTAATTTTTTTAAATAATTTTAAACTTATAACTAATATGTATAAAATTATATAAAAAAATCAATTAAAAACTTTTTATTTTATATAGTTTTTAACTCCTTAAAAAACGTGCCAAAAAGTCAAACGTCACTTATTTCTGAACGGAGGTACAGTACTAATTACTGTACGGAGTATTAAAATTTCGACCCAAACAAAATAAATAAAAATTACTGTACTCCGTAGTCCGTACTGTATTAAAAAAGAAAAAGGAAAATAAAGGAAAGAGATGAAGCATGGCTTGGGAGTCTCTTTCCTGATATTTGCTTGCGGTGGAACCACCATTGAAGAAGCAAACGGATATGGAAGCCCACTCCAACACCAACTCGCTCATTCCGACCGCCATGGCGCGAGTTTGATGCTTCGAGGTACCGTACCATTGTTCCAACCAGAGCTGTGATTCCTTCAAAAACTTCCAGCCATCAAGCGGCACGTTTGGCACTTCGACCCACTGCGGCTGCGGCATTAAGCTGCGAACAATCACGGGACGGGATTGGAGCTTCGAATCACTCAATCAGTGAACCAGAAGCATTAATTCACCAATTGAAGCCGCGTAAGGTAAAAATTTCGTTTCCTTCACATTTAAGGCTATGAACCCTAATTTCCAGATTTTGAATAGAGTAGGGTAGAGTTTGAGGTAAATTGAGGTATATACATGAGTCAATTTGTGCAACGTGTTGTGATTGATATGTTCACGGTGTGTATTTTGGATTTATGCGCGTACTGTTTGCGATTGGGTTTGAAATGTTGTACGTAGGTTTGTATAAAGTATGAGGTAACTTGAGTGAGGTAACTAAACTTGCACTGTGGTTTATATGAAATTGTGCTTGTTAATAGTGGCAGAGTGATCCTTAATAGCTGCTGTTTCATTTCTTTGCAGTATTATCAGAATATGGTAGCATCTCAAATTCTGTGGATTTGACTTCGACAAATTGGCAAAACTAAGTTCCGGCATGAGAGAGTAGGGCTTTGTGTTAGGTTTATGGATTTTCCCCTTGCCCTGAAGTTGAAAGAAAGGACTTGGGAATCCGTTAGTGCTTGTTTGTGTGGGTATGGAACCATTGTTGTTCCTGTTGTTGTATGTAGACTTGGTTTTAGACTTTAGTTAGGCGAGGGGGATGTTATCTTGCACCTGTTTGAGGAGTTAATTGGATAAGAGTTTGCTGGTGGGACATGCTTAAACCAAGAGTCTCCGATTTACCCACCTTGTTTCTAGTCCTAGTTGTACTTCCTGTTGTCATCTACATCTTACTTGGGAAATGGAGTGAATCCTCAAAGAGAAAAGAGAAGGTAGGCTTATTGGCCCAACTAGCCGATGATGAATCCTTTAGATCAGCACCACTGGTTGCTCCCAGTGTAATTCCCCTTGTGTCTCCTCCAAAGGCTGCATTACATGAATGTGCTGGATGTCATGCTCCTGCTACAACTCGCTGCTCCAGATGCAAGGCTGTTAGATACTGGTACGTGAAGTCGTGAAATTCCTTACTTATTATAAGAATACATCACGTGAGTATTTTTTTTATGACTTTTCTTCTATTTTAGGTTCCTCTTGTTTGATTGCATAGTACATTGTGGCTGAAGTTTTAATTTAGTTAAGGCAGATAAACGGAGGGCATAATGAATTGTAAGAGGTCCTTCTGCAGGTATTTGCTCAAGATTTTAGGCCATGAACCTCTTGAGTTCATGAGTTGTTGTGGTTAAGCTCGAGAAGCATCCTTGTAGTGTATCATTTGAGTGGATTTTGTAGATGAGTGTTCTGATGAGACCTAGTCTTTTAATGCCCATTAATGCAGTTTGAAGCTGTTAATTATTTTTAATCTTCTCTTGTTTGCATAGGTAATTAGGTATTATCCTTTTTTAATATATCATGTAGATGCCTTTTTCTGTTAGATACAATGTGGATAAAAAGGCAAGTCAGATCCAGACAAACATCACCTTTTATGATAGCATTCCCTTTTGCAATTTGGTTTTAATTAGAGATCTGGTCCTATCATGAGATAAACGATTAAAGGTTCATTTGTGGATGGAGGATTTGTAATTATTTTCCCACAAAAGGTAAGCTTAGGACTAATTTCATTTCTCCGAATTATTTAGGAATTATGACTTCAAGGTTGTGCAAATTCTCATTAGTAATGAACGTGGAAATGAACTGGGTCCTTTAAGTTGCTTACTTTTGGAGGAGGCTATTTGGAGTGGAACTGAACTGAACTGGGTCCAACAGCTTGTGAATTCACTTGAGCTAGATTGATGTTATTTTTGGTGTAAAGATCACATTAGAGGAGGTTGCTGCCAAATCAGTCCTTTTCGTACCCAAATGATGGATAGAAATAAATTTGTTACATGCTAGCCATGGAGATTTCTTCATCTTGGTGTGCCATGTTGAAGGGAGTCTCTGTTCGATTTGGGCTCCTTAAAATAGTCTTATGCTTATAATGGCCAGAATAAAAATACATTAGAAATCAAACTACCTTTTCAACTGGAGTTGAGGTTTTAATTATTACAAATGTCATCAGGTATGAATTGTATGAGGGGTTGATGATGTGAGCCCGGGCACCAACCTAGAGGCTTTGTATTTGTGCACGCATCAGTTTAAGGCAGAAGATCTACTGCCCTAGTAAAATGCTACAGGCCAACATAGTGCTTGAACTTACGATGATAAATATTGCTGGAGAATATATTTAGGCCAACCACAACTCCAAATTACCAATTTGTTGCATTTAGCAGAGCCTAACTCTTGCTTTGCATAGAACCCTTCATGTGGCCTAGTAAACTTGATGCATGATGAGGAATCTCAGGGTGCAGGATGCTTAAACCTATGCTATTTCTTCCCTATCAAAATCTATTCAACGGGTACTTGGCTTAATCTCTCAGGCTTTCCATGTAAATAACATTTGTTTGGTTGTTACTAAAAACCTTGGCTTAGTTTCCAAAAACATGCAATGCTTGTGAACCTCTCCCCGTTTGTGGGAGGATAAGAGCCCTGCAAAAGAGGAAGAAGAAAAAAACAGAGAAACCTAATTGGGATGAGTTTTCCTGTTGTTGTATTTCAGTCATCAAGGACTATTTCAGAAAGTATTTTGTAGAATGATCAAATAAGCAAGCTGGAAATTGCCCCTTTCTTTAAAGCATATATGCTATGTATGCCGATTCATCATTTTTGTGCATGCAGTCAGCTTGGTAATTTACATATTAAGGTATGAAAATGTCTTAAAAGTGATAGCAAGTTGCTTTCTAGAGAAGGGGAGAGAGAATCTGGCACTTCAGTCCTTACGCTTTGATGTTGATGGACCATGACAATGATCTAGTGTCTTTCCTTTTGGTCAGACCAATGAGACCTCAGGCATAACCACATAACCATGCGGGGTCCGGACTCCGCAGGGCTATGCCTTTTGCCTTTTTTTTTTTTTTTTAAATGTCAACAATGGCTGGAGCAGTTATTTGGTTGACAAGTGCATTCACTCTTTTATGCAAGGCATGCTTTTTTGCTGTTTTCTCTTGGTTCTATGATTTTCTCTAGATCTTGTAGTTCTACTTGCAAGTAAAATTCTCTTTTGATAGGTCTAACTTGTAAACCTTTGTTGACAATGATTATCTTAATGCAGTTCAGGGAAATGTCAAATTATTCATTGGAGGCACATCCACAAAAATGAATGCCAACCACTAGAAAACAATGGTTCATCCTCTAAACTTGCATATGCGGGAGGACCTGCCCAGGATCAGTCATTATTCAATGAGAATGTGAGCAAGCAGTTTATTGATGGTCATCCCGAGAAGCCGTTTCAAAGGAGTACTTATTATGCTGGAAATGTTTCCACTGATGTCGATGCCTCAGTAGCTTGGTCTTCAAATATGAAAGACGCTTCAACGATACTCAAAGAAGGGAGAAAATCCATGGACAAGCGAGCTTCACGTAAACCATCAAAGGAGGCTGATGGCATTTCTGCTGATGGCATTTCTGGAAGCAAGACGCACCTTAAACCATCAAAGGAGGCTGTTTCAAAGACTAAGGTTCAACCTTTTCATCTCTAGATCAATTTTTTTTCTTGTTGCTTTTTTTTAATATAAATAAAAAATCTTTCTTTTTCCTGGAAGTTAATAATCAGACAGAGTATTATTTTTTGTGCTGCAGTTAAAAGCTGGTGAAGCTATGCACTCTGGAGATGATTTTTCTAAGATGTACGAGTTCTATACGAATATGGTATCCTCCGGACAAACCGTGTTGAGAGAAAAACCATGTGTTGGACCAGAAGCTGAGTTGGAGAGTGATTATGGGTGCCAGGAGGATGCATCATGTGCTTCTCAATGTGAAACAAATGTTTTTGAACATGCTACAGAGGACACTGTCGGCAACCATAAATTTTACAAAAATGAAGTTATTATTAATGCAAACGTTGCAGAAGGAAGCCCTTTGCCCGAAACCATCTCGAATGTTGGGAATTTTAGACAGAAAAGTGCCCTTCACTCTAATGCTAGAAAAGTATTTAAGTCTTCTAAATCGCTGGCAAGATCTTCATTAGAACAATATGAGAATGGAAAAGGAAAAAAGGGGTATATGTGTGATGAACCAGGTGAGTTGTTTTTCTGAAATCTAGAACAATGCTTCCTTTGTTCTCTCTTGTTGACTCTCCTCACGATTCTTCTGATGGACAGCTGCTAGAGTGGGCGATATCATCCCCACCCAGGGTGGCAGTGGGACCATTAGCTTTGGGTTCATGAAGATGATGGGCCTCAAGAAGTCTTCGAAAGTTTCTAAAAAGGATGCATCAGTGACGTGTGCTGATGTTCACAAGAAAGTAAAGCTCAGTTGAAAACTTTGACCTTTAATTTATTGCAAATTTTCTTTCTGATAGGTTGGTTAGATCTCTTAAGTTGAATGATTTGTGGTTGCATGTTTCAGATGCTATTTCCTTATGAAGAGTTCATGAAGTTCTTCCAGTATGAGATTTTTGACCTAACACCTAGGGGTCTTTCAAATTGTGGAAACAGGTGCACCGTCTTAATGTGATTCTATTTGCGCAGAACTTCTACTTGTCTGTAGATAGGATACACAAGATCAGAGAAATATGACATCAATAGTAAAGAAATATAGATGATTTCTATATACAATGTTGGAATTTGAACTGATATTACTCTTTGTGTTTTGCTGTGAAAAATTGCTTGGTTGATCACTTGGCAACTTTGCTCCTTTTGCAACTGGAAGTTTTTAATCAGACGAGAATGGTTTTCTATACATTTCTTATTTACTAAGGAGATACCACCACCTTTGGTGGTTTATAAGTTCATATTATTAATTATCTTTTATCTAGGAATTATTTTCTTTGTGCAAGTCCACAATTTTGCTGACAGCACAATTGTTCTTATAATTCAATTTGAATTTGCAGCTGCTACGCCAATGCCGTTTTGCAGTGTTTAACATGCACAAAACCTTTAGTTGTCTATTTGCTAAAGAGAACCCATTCGAGGTCCTGTATGTACCTACTCTTATGGCTTTAGAATCTCTCTTTCTATATAAAGTCTTGAACTTATTTTTTGCTACGAATGTATGTAGGTCGTGCCAAAAGATGGTGCCTAATGTGTGAACTTGAGCAGCATGTGGCAACAATGAGGGACGGAGCAAGTGCAATGTCCCCTAGCAGAATCCTTTCACAAATGAGGAGTATGAATTGCCCTATGGGTGATGGAAGTCAGGAAGATGCACACGAATTTTTAAGGTCCGACACACTTGATTTTCTTGTACTGTTTACTGACCTTCACCTTTCCCATGAGTAGTATTGGTATTCTGTACAAAGTTATGAGGATTGAGATTGTAGATTGATATGTCTATGTTGTCAATCTGAAGCTTCTTATGCTTCCATAATGCAGGCTTCTAGTTGCATCTATGCAGTCGATATGTTTAGAAGAAGTGGGTGGAGAGAAGCATGTTCATCCTAGTCTACAAGAAACTACCTTTATACAACATACTTTTGGTGGGCGCCTCAGATCTAAGGTATGCGTTTATATGCTGCAGTCTGACCTGTTCAGATTCATACTAGGGGGAGTATAAACCAAACTGTTCTTCCAATACTTAAAGTTCATGTTCACAATTATTGTTAACTACAAATCTGATATGATCAGGTTGAGTGTTTAAAGTGTCGTCATCGGTCAGAGCAATGTGAAAGCATCATGGATCTGACATTGGAAATATATGGCTGGGTTGAGTCTCTTGAAGATGCACTTACTCAGTTTACTGCATGGGAAGATTTAGATGGGGAGAACATGTACAAGTGTGGAAGGTTTGTCATTTGTTTTTTTATTTTCCACTTTTTCTTTGATTTCCAACATTAATAGACCTCGTAGCTTGTCCTATCGATACTTGGAATTCATGTAGGTGTAAATCTTATGTACGGGCAAGAAAGCAGTTGAGTATAGATGAGGCGCCAAATATCCTTACAATTGTCCTGAAGAGATTTCAGGTTACTGCCCTTCTGTTTGATTGTGTTTTTGTAAACTTCTTTCTTTGCGAGTTTGATTTGTTACTGGTTATTGACGCTGCAGAGCATTTCTTAACATTATTACTGTTTTTATTTCATTTTTTCCCTTTTGTAAAATTTCAGGAAGGAAATTATGGCAAGATCAATAAATGTATAACATTTCCAGAGATGCTGGATATGATTCCATTTATGACTGGGACATACGACATCCCTCCGCTATATACACTTTACGCTGTTGCTGTTCACATGGATACACTTAATGCATCTTTTTCAGGGCATTATGTGTCTTATGTGAAGGATCTGCGAGGAAATTGGTTGAGAATAGATGACTCTGAGGTAGTTTCAACACTTCAAAACTGTCCAATAATTTTTTGCGTTTCTGCTTGTTATATGGTTGTGAGAGTATGCACACTGATCTTCAACTCCTCGGTCTTTCATCCACGTGTTTCATTTTCCAAGGGACTCATAAGGTTCAATAAAGCCACAACCTAATACAAATAATTAATTCATTATTCAGAAACTGTGTTAGTTGTCACCTTGTTTTGTTGTCATTTGGTAAATTTGGTTGCTTGATTCACTAGAATGAAGAAATGTTAGATGGTTGATAGGTTGATGGCTGTAGCCACATAGTAGATTTGGTGAGTGGCAGTGCTATCCAAGCCTCCATTGTTAAAAGCAAATTATTTTGTTTAGTTATACAATGTGACTCTTTTACCTTTTTGTCAAATTAAATGCATTCCTGAACCTGTCTTTTTGTTTATTCTAACTCGTATATTTATCTGGCCTTCCATTAACAGGTTCAACTAGTGCCAATGAGCCAGGTGATGTCCCAAGGAGCATACATTTTGCTCTACATGAGGTACAGATACTTTTACTGGGTTATATTCTATTTGTGCCATACATGGATGTGCTCATCTGAACCTAAATTGGTACTCAAATAGTCAAATGTAATTTTTCTTTTAAAAAACATTGTTCTTAAATGGGGAAAAAATGCCTTTGAGAATGGAGATGGCTGGAAGGCACTAGGAAGAAATAGAGACTAATCACGAGAAATATATAGTAACTTGGGGAAGATCGTAGAATGGTGAGGTACAGACATTATGGATGAGAAAAAGCGAGGTTATGACTTGTAGTCATCTTGAAGAACTCAAATCATCGCAGAGTTTGTGCGCTTATGATCTGGGTAAAAATATCCTTTGCCAGCTTCTAAAGATTCTTTGGATCATGCTTGATGAAATCCTTCAATGATGCAGTAGTAGTTGTAGAGCGGGGTAGTTTGAACTCTAAGCTTTGTTCATGTCAAATTTTCTCATTTCATAATCGCACGTACATATAACACTGGTCTAAACCCCTCTACAATATGTAGGTCATATCCTCGGCCTTCACATCCTGCTCGCAATCACAGGATTCACAGCCAAGCTCATGCTTCTGCAAAGCACCGTATGTCAAAGTCTTCTAGGTCTAAATCCGGCCAGGAGCTTTCAGATGGTGCTGGATCTTCCATGGTCTACGACAGCCATACCTCCAACGATATGCTTAGGTTCACCCCTATGATGACCGGAACGTATGCTGAGTTCTCTGATGCCACCTCCTCCAGTGACTGGTCCCTCTTCACAAGCTCCGACGAGGCATCTTTCACCACCGAAAGCACCAGAGATTCCTTCAGCACCACCACTGATTACGCTGACATGTTCAACCCCGAACATTATCATGATTTTGAAGCATATAATGGTAACTTTGAACCTAGCTTCTCTCGAATACCCGGATCTTGTTATAGACAATGATTGAAGATGGGCAAGTTAGGTAGCTAAGCTTCTTCAGAAGCCGTGCCCCAAATTTTCCGGTTGCAACGTTCTCGTTGATCGAATGGGGCATCTGTTTCTAGGCAACAGACAACTGTAAATTCACCGGATGCTGAAAATTATCTAATTGTAGTAGCATTGCTAGTTTGATCCCGTTGTAGAGCCACTGTGTGGATTTCGGGTCTTTTTTTATGGCTTCGTCCAACAAAGGACTCGAATCGCAGAATCGGGTTCCTACCAAATCGCCAGACTCGTTGCTGGTGATGTATTGCTTTGATCTCGTCAAATGTATTTTGGAGGCCCTATTGATAAGAGAAAAGTTGTGGAAATGTAAAACGTTATTTCGAAGTTTTTATCATACTGTAATCGTTTTGCATATCAGTATTCAAATTCACAAGTAGTGGCGGCGTCTTTTGCAAGAAAGCACATTGTTACATTTTAGTTTAATTTATTCGCTATTTCTGCACTTTTTTTTTTAATACAGGAAAAGGATAACAAATGCTTGACAACTTAAGATGGCAACAGTACATCAATGGAACCCAGACCAAATGAAATCTATCAAGTCAAAAGGAATAGACGAAGAATCAAGTCAAACACCACCACGGAAGCAGTGCTATGATAAGTAAAACAAACTTCAAATTTCAACATGAATAATTTTGTTTTTTCCTCATCTACTTTCATCTATGAATTAAAGAGTACTTTCAACAAACTTCAAATTTCAACATGAATATATTTTTAGTGTATGATTAAATTTATTTTAAATAGAGAATATTTACAATATTTAATAAATGTAGAAATTTATAAAATGAAAAAAATTGTTGGAGTTAAAGTACAATTTTTTTTAGAGATTATGATTTTCAAAGGAGTGATATGAGATAATTAACTCCAAATTTCCCAATAGAGATTTTGAGGAGTTTTGCATGGTTTTACCTTTTGCAAAAGATAGCAGGAAAAAAGATTATTCACTCTAGTTGGAGAATAAGATAAAGATATTGATAAACTAAACCTATCAAATATATATTTCTATCATAATGTAATAATATCAATGATTCTATCCTAATACAATAATATCAAATATATCAAAATAAATCTCTTCTTTTATTCAAGTCGACAATATATATATAGTGCAGAATTAAAAATTAAAATCAAATTTATTAACTTCACTAATAAAAAAAACAATACTATATTATAATCGATAGATGACGAACAATAACATGTAAATGCAAGGAATTGAATTTCACATTTTGGTTCTTGAATGTCAAATTAAATCAGCATTTATTTATTTATTTAACCAGAGTCAAAATTTCAAAGAGAAAACAACGTGCATATCTCAGCAACGAAAATGAGTGGCGTGTCAACATTGACCACTAAAGTCTCTTGATTGCTGACGTGTGTCCAAATAGACCAATCTTACTTACCAAGCAAATTTAATTGGGAGAGTAAAAATCAACTCAACAGAAATTCCAATTTTAGTTTATAAGAGCACATTTAAATTTACATTTTAATAAATCATCTGATTTATATAAATAAAGATAAATTAATTTCCATAAATATTAGCCCAAGCAATATATTTTTAGTACTCTTATATGTTACATTGCCCTCTTATTTGGCTTAATTTGTTTTAGGGATCATATATATATATATATATATATATTTCAATAAATTAAATTCTACATATTTTTCTTATGAACACCAAGTCACCAATAAACTTTTTGATCACCTTTTCATCACTATAATTTGAACCCACTTCGAAAGTTCAAAACAATGACTTTCTAAATGGATTTTTATCAACTTGCCACATCACAACAATAAATTTCCACGAAATTCTGTCTAGTGACAAAATAATGGACTAGTATAAAACATCCTAAATTTCCAATTTGTACACTTTGTCACTTTCGTTTACTAAGGCTGTGTTTGGGAACTGGATGGATTTTTTGGGATTTGTGGGATTTTAGGGGATGTGTTAGATGGAGATGGATTTTTGGGATGTAAAAGATGAAAACTCAACACCTAAATTTTTGGGTTTTGTGTTTGGTTGTATTTTCATTTTTTGGTGGATGGAGTGACGGGCAAAGACCGAATTACCCCCACTTATCCATATGAAATGACGAAATTGCCCCCAAAACATACCCCTCTTGATTTTGATTTCAATCATGCCGACAGCCATTTTATCAATAGCATTGCGACCCACCAGCCGTCCGAGTCCCACCTCCTCCTTGGCGATAGAAGAGCCTTCCACAACCGACGAAGTCTTGCACCCCACCACCGGCGCCGGTGAGCCGACAGCTGCGACGGCAGCCGACGACGTCGCCCCCACTGGTCTCCTTCCATGTAAGTTCTCCCCTTTTTCCACTGTAGGAGCTCGAATCGAAATGGGGGAATATTGTTAGGGTTAGGTCGGAATTGAAATGGGGGAAATTTGTGTCTGATTTTGTGGGGGTTTGCATGTGTTTGTGTGAATTGATTGGGGGAAATCTGAGTCGATTGTTCATGAGGCGATTATAGCTGAGGGCGGGAATTGAAACCACAACCCACCTCATGAATTGAATTGAGACATCCTGAAATTGAATTGCATGATTGTTGAGGGCTGTTCATATGGGTTTTGTTGAGTTATGATTCCTCAATTTGTTGGTTTTGTGTCCACTGTTTCGTTTCGATTGAAGTTGAATTGAATATTAATTTGGCCTCGATATTTCGACTGTTGTTGTGCATCGCCGTCCATCGTCCCCATACCATACCTCGCCAGCTATCCAATCCAGATTGCCATGGATTCCACGCCCGTTCCCAATGACAAAGGTAAGCGAAAGGCGACGACTAACCGAAGGGGAAAAGCTAAGACACCCGCCAGTGGTGACGACAAGGTCCCCGTTCCAGCCGCCTTCTACTGGTCCTACGACCTCACGATGAAGCTGATGCATGTTCTCTTAGCTTACCAGAAAAAAAATGGAAGGGAGCAGACCTTCTTTTGGGCTCCCCTAACTGCCCAGTTCGAGGAGTTGACGGGGAAAAAGTGCAACACCAACACTCTTAAGAATCGCACTCGCGATATGAAAGCTTATTACAATTGTTGGAAAGAGCTTAAGAAGGATGAGACGGGGTTGGGTTGGGATCCCGTTAGAGGAACAATCATGGCGTCTGACGAATGGTGGGAGAAGAAAATTGCGGTACGTTCTCCTTTTGTGTTTCAAATGATGTCTTCATAGTGCACACCGCCATTGTCAAAACGTCCCACAACATTGCCTTCATTTCCCCTTGAGCAGGTCGATCATAACTTCAGGAAGTTCCGAAAGAAGGGCATCCCTCCCGAGTTGGAGGACTTGTTTGACCAAGTATACGGTGGCACCGTCGCCACCGGAGAGTACTGCATGGCCCCATCCATGGACCCATCGGCCCGGGCATCTCAGGAGCCCCCCCGCGATGAAGGACAGCCCGAGTGCATCTCCATCGATGACGAAGATGGTTGTCATGGGAATGGCCGAGACAATGCGAGTGACCCAAAGGGTTCCCAACATGATGGGGTAGAGGAGGAGTTTGATGAGCTGTTCCCTAGTCAGACCCGGACTCCATCTATGTCTTAAGCAATGAACGACATCTGCGACGAAGAGCCGAAGGACGGGAGCTCACCTGACAAGTTCCCTGCCTCCGACGCTTCAAATGGGGCAAGGTCTCGTCCTTCAACTGGCCACGGCTCGGGTCCATCTCATGTGGCAGCTGCATGTCCATCCGGGAGAAAAAAGCGGGGTTTATCAAGTTCCGGGTCTGGTGCATCAACCGTCGCTCCAAAACGCAACATTCGGAAGTCGGAGGGCTCTAAGCTTGCTTCGTGACATTTTGATTTGGCGGAAGACACCAACAGTTTACTGAAGGCCATGCTGGAGAGGGATGCGAGGGAGGCGATGGAGGAGAGGGAGGAGGTGTCATCCAACAAACCTCATGGGACCACCCGGGAGGTAATGGACATTGTCAAAACCATGGTGGCGGATGGGCTCATGAAGACAGGGGATCCCATGTGGTGCTTCAGCTTGGCCCTTCCCACACCCGAAAGGCGGGAGGTGTTCATATAGATTGATACGAATGAGTCCCGTCTTGCGTGGCTGAAGTGGCTGTACTCCACCAACGATGGCCAGCATTTGGGCGCTTGTCCCCCATGACTGCCAATAAGAGCGCGTCCTCTGCAAATTCAAAATTTTCGTTCCTTGAACTTGTTAGTTTGAACTTACAATACTTTGCGTTCGGCTTTCGTTTCCATCATTTGAGTTTATGAAAATTGTCAAACTGTTTGCGTTATAAGTCCCATACCGTGAATAATGTGTGTGTTGTTGGAATTTGCAACGTGTGTGTTTGCGAATTATGTGTTTCGTTGCATGAGTAGTTGTGCAGATTGTATTTGAAATGCTATTATATATGACGCTTGATTGTTATGGTTACCTTGATATTGCAGGCTGCAACCCAAGGGGTACGAGCGCCGTCGTCGTAGGCGTCGACGACGGCGACGCCTTGTAATCGCTTGCCTCCTCATCCAACAACAGTCCATCCCCATTCTTCAGCACTACTTTCTGCATGTGCATAAAGTGCCCCAATACATCGGTCCGTACACAGGTGCGCGCGTTGGGTCGATGACATTGTGAGGCATTCGTCGCAAACTCAGAGCGTCAACTCGTTCAGGATGGAAAAGGGCGCTTTCGTGCGCCTATGTGGGATTCTGGAGCATCAATATGGTCTTCGACCATCCTCTCAGATGTCTGTTATGGAGAAGGTTGCAATCTTTGTCAACACCATGTCTTGGGGGGCCAGCCATCGGAATGCCTGTGAAAGGTTCCAACGATCCTCGTACACTATATCTGAAAGCATTGGACAAGTTCTAGACGCAGTGTGTGGGGCGAGGTGCAATGGCTACCGAGGTTTCGCTTGCGACATCATCCGCCCTCAGGACCCCCACTTCAACAACATACCTGACGCCATTCAGAACGACAACCGGTACTGGCCGTACTTCAAGGGCGCTATCGGTGCAATAGACGGGACACACATTCAAGCGGCGATTCCCAGGGGTGACCAGATACGGTTTCGGTGCAGGAAGGGCACATGCACGTTCAACGTGATGGCGGCGTGCGACTTTGACTTGCGATTCACGTTTGTATCGACCGGGTGGGAGGGTAGCGCACACGATGCACGTGTGTTTGATCACGCCCTAAGGACAATCACGATGCGCTTCCCACACCCTCCTACCGGTAAGATGAAGCCTTCATATAACCTTATCAAAACCATATGATGGTCCAACGTGGTCGCTAATGCGCACGAATATACATTCATGTTGTGTAGGCCGGTACTACCTATGCGACAAAGGGTATCCGTTCAGGCCGGGTTACATGGTTCCCTATTCGACGACGAAGTACCATCACCCGACGTTCGCCGCTTCACAACCGTCTACCGAGAAAGAGGCCTTCAACAAGTCGCACTCCTCCCTCAGGGGCGCTATCGAGAGGTCATTCGGGATCTTGAAGTCCAAGTCAAAGATACTAATATTACTTCCGAAGTACCCTATTCGGAAGCAGATTGCAATCATCATAGCTTGCTTTGCGCTCCACAATTACGTCAGGCAATCTTGTGCGGAGCCCGAGCTCGTCGACGACGACGACCCGCGGTTCACGGAGTTCACCATGCATGTTTCGACGTCAGACGGGGAGGACGACAATGACCCCTACGACGACGAAGAGGAAATTGGTCACAAGGACGACGATCCCCTGTATGACTCGGACGCGGATGGAGGCCCTGTCACAGGTATGAAGGGGTTGAGGGACGAAATCGCTCGCCAGATTTGGAATGACAGGCGCATGCCATGATCCAGGAACACCCCTTCAGCTCATATGCAACTTTTTTGTGTAACTACAAGTACTCACGACCATGGCAGACCCTCTCGTCGCACTCGTTCGATCTGTGACGAATGTCGTTCATGGCATTTTGCAGTTGTGTACGTATCCCATGTGTAGTAATGTCATTTTGTAACTACAAGTAATCACAACCATGGAAGACATGGTTGTGTAATTTCAAACGTTTTGCAATATGGTTTTCAGGCCATCCCCATTTTGCAATATGGCTTGGTACCAATTATAAACTCGTGTCGTCCCTCCCAAACTGAGAGTCATACAAACGGCAAAATGACAACGATTGCACGAAGACAATGAGATAACAAATTTACATAATCATTATAGCATTAACATGCCGGCCCTGCTTGCCTGCGAAGACGGAAACAACAACCTGCACAAAAGGTCGCAGGCAAGCAGGACCAGGGATATGTTTGTTCTAACACAACAACCTGCACGAATGCTCGCAGGCAAGCTACAGAGACGGAGAAATAAGTTGTTCTTACATCATCTAACCCCAACTACATGCACAAAATGAGGGGCAAATAACCATAAACATTGTATCTGAATGGACGAGAAACGGGTAGGATGCCAAACAGATCTTCCAAAAAGGTCTTGAAGCCGGGGAGGACTGGCTACGCCATAAACCAGAGGGCGACGATCACCGCAATCGCCATGACAAGGAGCCACCCTCGGATCCTCGCCACACGGGCAAGCTCAGCGCCCCGGAGTTGCTCCCCAGCGTGATCGACCCACCTTGTGCACAAGTAGGCGCATAGCTCTGCAATCCTCTGCACCATCTGGTTGTTGCTGGCCTCTGACGCGACTAGGCGGGCGGCAAGGCTGGAGTTGTGGGCCCTCTCCGTCTGGAGTTCCACCCTCGTGTTGTTGAGCTCACCCCTAGTCGCATGGAGCTCGATGACCCGGGTAGCATCATTTGCTACGAGGGTCCTGTTGCGCTCCCTCACAACAGCAAGCTCGGACTGGGCGAAGTCCACGAGGGCGTTGTTCTCCTCGGCGTCCTCTCTGCGACGCGACTGTCTGCAACGCGACGAAGTCGCGTCGTCCTGCAGGTCCCTCTCGTCGCGCGAACGCCCATAGTCATAGTCGCTATGAAGCCAGGGGTACTTCCTTGGGTCGCCACTCTGGTAGGAGACGTCCGAGTCGGTGTCGGTGTCAGAGTATGGATACATCCTGAAAGAAAATGACAAATTACGTCAAAAGGGATAGGAAAATACAAAACTGATACAGGGATAAAAAAAGGCAATGGAGGATCACAGCAGCATAAGGCCCTCACCACATATACAACTCAACTAGTTACAAAACCATAAACATTGAAAATCAGTTGATCAACACAAAACTGTTACAGCATCATTGGGCCCTCGGCTCATATACAACTGATACAGGGATAAGAGCAGTTGACATGACCAAATAAAATCACAGCAATCATAATAGGCATAGCTCTTGAAAATCAGTTGATCAACACAAAACTGATACAGGGATAGGAAAAGGCAAAATGAAATCACAGCATCATAAGGCCCTCAGCTCATATACAACTCAACTAATAAGAGCAGTTTACATGACCAAATAAAATCACAACAATCATAAGGGATAGGAAAATACAAAACTGATACAGGGATAAGAAAAGGCAATGGAGGATCACAGCATCAAAAGGCCCTCACCACAATATACAACTCAACTAGTTACAAAACCATAAACATTGAAAATCAGTTGATCAACACAAAACTGTTACAGGGATAGGAAAAGGCAAAATGAAATCACAGCATCATAAGGCCCTCAGCTCATACACAACTCAACTAATAAGAGTAGTTGACATGACCAAATAAAATCACAGCAATCATAATAGGCATAGCTCTTGACAATCACAGCATCATAGGAAAAGGCAAAATGAAATCACAGCATCATAAGGCCCTCAGCTCATATACAACTGATACAGGGATAAGAGCAGTTGACATGACGAAATAAAATCACAGCAATCATAATAGGCATAGCTCTTGAAAGTCAGTTGATCAACACAAAACTGATACAGGGATAGGAAAAGGCAAAATTAAATCACAGCATCATAAGGCCCTCAGCTCATATACAACTCAACTAATAAGAGCAGTTTACATGACCAAATAAAATCACAACAATCATAACAGGCATAATAGACAACAACATAGGGCCCTCACTTCAAATCTCTTGAAAATCAGTTGATCAACACAAGGTGAAGAGGCAAGGAAGTTCTACTTCACATGTCAATGACCAAACAGTTGAAATGCACATGTTACCTTTCAGGCAGCTGACGTCCCACACACATGAGGTGAAGTGGCAATGACCAAACAGTTACTCAAAATGAACAAGTGCAATTCACATGAAAAAAATAATGTGACAGGTGACTTGAATAGACCCTGAAGCGGAAATAAGTTGTCTTCCAACATTGATAGGGCCCCCAATGTCATGTACAGACCTGCAATGAACGAGGTCGTCCAACAATAGCAGCTAAAACAAGATGATGAACACATCATTGGGCCCTCAGGCAGCTGGGAAATGTGCTTAGCATCATTGGGCCCTCAGGCAGCCCCACAGGTGGGTAGCATCATTGGGCACTCAAGCTACAAAGGAAGTGACCTTGCCATCAGTTGATCAACAAGAGAGGTTGGCAGTGAATGCCAGCTTCTCATGTCAATGCAAAACTGAGACAGGGCAACAACAGTTCACCCTAGCTGCATATACAAGTCATGAAAACATCATTGAGCCCTCATCACATTCCATCCAGCACGCAACAGTTGAAATGCAATAATAATAGGCTTCATGAAAACATCATTGGGCCCTCAATTCATAAACCTTTAAGTCAGTTGATCAACATTAGGGGAATGGGCTTTCAGGCCAACTTCACATGTCAATACAAAACTGAGACAGGGAAAGGGAAAGGAAATATGAAATCACAGCATCATTGGGCCCTCAATTTACATGCAAGAAATATGAAGCATCATTGGGTCCTCAACTCATGAGGATGGTAATGAAAACATCATTGGACCCTCAGGGATATGGATGAAAACAATACAACATGCAAGCAGAATGCAACATGCAAGCAGAATACGCATAAGTAATGGCACTGGTGACCTTCCCAATATCAGTTGATCAACACAGATGGAAGAGGCAATGACTGCCAACTTCATGTGTCAATTCAAAACTGAGAGTCAGGGAAACGAAAGAGGAGGGCATGGACCACATCATAGGGCCCTCAACTCACAGCCAGTGCAATTAGCAATGTCACAAAGCAACATGAAATCATCATTGGGCCCTCACTTCCATATACAACTCCTGTAAACATGTGAACAGGCAAAGGGGTAAGCCACAGACATCATAGGGCCCTCACTGTATACATATATATGAAACCACAACCTGCATTTCTGTTAGAAAGCAGTTCAGTAAAGGAAATGAATTCGTTGCACATTCATGAACACAGCCAAAGGGGTAAGTGACAAAAAGTGACAGTGGGAGATGGTGTGCATTCAGTTGTGCTTTTATGGTAAAAGACAAAAATTGAGGCAAAGTATTCAAAAAGGAAATGGAGGACACGAGCATGGGTACGAGAAACAAGTACATGTTCCCCATCAATGAACAAACCCTATAATCAAAATCCCCAAAATAGCAACAAATCCGAAAAAGCAATTGCAGAAACCCTAAAATCAGTAGAAGAAACCCCAAAATTGATGAACAAACCAGAAATAGCAAATGCAGAAACCCTAAAATCAAAAGCCCCAAATTATCATATGAACAAACCCTAAAATTTATGAAGATAATCAAAATCCCCAAAATCAGAAGAACATACTACCTAACAGAAAAGTGCAAGAGAACGAAGACAACCCGAAAAAGCAAATGCATTTGCTTCAGAAGGACATCGAAAAGTGGAAGAGAACAAAGACAACCCGATGATGAGATCAAAGATAAGCCCGAAATAGCAAATACAGAAACCCTAAAATGAAATCCCCAAAATGTATCAAGAAAAAAACCCTAAAATGTATCAAGAAAATCAAAATCCAGCAATATCAGTCGAACAAACCCGAAATTCGAAAAGTGCAAGAGAAGATCTGTACACACAGTCGAAGAGAACAATGTCGAAGGGCGTTTTCCGATACCTGATGATGACGGCGGCGGCGGACTGGTGGTGTGGATCGTCGGCGATCTCTAGGGTTTCGCTCGCGTCGTCAGGTTTTTTGCTCTCCAGAAATCGGGGTGTGAGAAGAGTGAAGAGGATGGAAGTATTTATGACGGGATTGAAGTCGAAAGGGCAAAATGGGGGGTTTCGGATTTCCCATCCACCAAACTTTGGTGGAGGAGGGGGGAAACCCCATCCACTTCCATCCAGCAAACCTCATGAATCGCACACTGCAAACACCATAAACACCAGCACCCAAACAACACAGCGGTCTTCCCGAGGCAGAAACCCCATCCACCAAAGCTTATAAACCCGACAGCCAAACACAGCCTAAATTGGATTACTCTATTTTTCCTTTTTGTTCCTTGAGGTGGGTTAGTGCTATATTTGTATTTTATTAATTCATTCAAAAAGTTCAGGTACATAAAATTACTGATATTCAATATGTTAAAAGTTCAGATTATAAGTTAAGGTACATAAAACTTATAATCGATAATCGAGCTGATTCCATAATTATAAGTTCATTTCATATCGGACTATATCGGACGAGGGTTATATAAAGTCTCATTATAAGAAGAGGTAATTCGAGCCTATATCTAAGTAGATACTATATTTCATATGGTTCCTCACATCCTTAAATTCCATTTCGGACATTCATTTTACATATCTCTCGTTAATTGATTTGGGACACTATTCATCTCTTTTGACTTTTATTGAATTGATAAATAAGTTTGATTGTTCGTCTTTAGGTATATAGTATATAAAGTAATTAACTTTTTTTTTAAAATCAACCTAAATATTTTTTATATCCTCTTGAATTGATAGAAAAAAAAATTAGGACCTCACATAAAACACACATTAAACATTTTTAATAAATAGTTTTGGATTAAGCTAACAAACATTTTAAGGATAGGTTTGACTAAAGACTAATTAAATAGGTTTTGATAGCCCTAAATCCTACACGTACAATTTATAATACATGACACATTAATGGCTTCAAATTAAATCTAGCATATAGATTCTTTTTATAGTCAAACATCACTATTTATTCCTTGAATTGTTTTCACATATAGCTTGCAAAACAAGTAATATTTTCCACCAAGTACACATATATATAACACCAAAGACCTCTTCTTCATCACACCCACCAAAACTCAAAAGCCCTCAATTAAGCTCTCAAAGATGGTTTCTTCTTCTTCTTCCTTCTCCAAACTCATCACCATCCTCTCCTTTGTTCTTGTGCTCTCACTTCTCTTAATCCACCCGAGCCATGCAATCCGGCCGGGGAGGTCCTTCCACGTGGCCAGAGACGAAGCTCCGGCCACCACCACGACAACGACGGTGCCGGTGGCGGAGCTAATGAAGCACCACCAAAGATTTGAAGGTTTGGCTTTCAACTTCTTGCCCAAGGGAGGTGGCAAGTCTTCTGCGCCGTCCAAGAAGCACAATTGATTATATCTTTTGTATAATATATATGTATAATTAATTTTTATGAATTTTTTGCAGTTAATCATATGTAGTTTTATTTTAGTATTCCATTAGGTTGATTCAATTATTATTTTTTTGTTAATTATTATTTGTGTAGCTAGGGAAAAGATTTAATTAGGTGATTATAGTAATACATCCCCATTCCCCCGCTTGTTCATGGATTGATTTTTTTGTTAATTATGAATATATATGAAGTTCTTTATCTTTTACAGTTTTTTTTGTAAATGTTATTTGACGGTGTTCTTAAGATTGACCGCGGTAGATCGTGTGAAACACGGTTTGACTTTAAATTGCTATATTTGAGTTGATTTATATATTATGGGGGGTCGATCAATCTATTACGTAATGGAGAAAATAACAGTATTAGATGAATTGTATGCAAGACGACTCATTGATCCATACTCGTGGACTTTTGAATCTTTCAGTGATTGAGTTAACAAATACTCCATTTGATAAAAAAAGAAAAGAAAATGTTAGATGTTTTATATTTTGATACTACGTATTAAGATTTGAAAAATAAATTATTATTTTATATAGATTTTAATTTATTGAAATACGTGTTAAAAAGTTTAAAAAATTTATATTATTAATAGGAGGCTTAGACACACATTTATATAATTAGTTGTTTTTGCGTCAAATATGAAGAGAGAAATTGAGCAACATAAGAGCATCTAATTACTAAATGACGTGCCGTTTTGATTGGAGAATCGTTTATATGAGCCGAGTAACTCAAGATTAATTCGAAAAAAAAAAAAACTCGATTCAAATTAAAGTTCGATTCAACATCAGTGTATATTCTAATAATTACTCTAATAATTATGAGGTAGGACAACTCGTTTATTTACTGAACAAGTCAATTAAGTATGAACATATTTTAAATCTTAAGTCCAAATTTAGGTCAACTCAAACTTAACTTGCTTCTAAACAAGCTAATTAAACAATGAGCAATCAATTAATACTCGACTCATTTGTCTCAAATAAAATAACAGTCTATATATACAACAAAGCCGTCCAAACTTCCTTAAATTTGGTCGCCTAAAATGGAAACATCCCTCACCGACTTACCTATTTGCTTACATTTTCGCACTCTTTTTCAATTCTGTCGGCAGTTTGAAATTTAATTCCACAACATGTAATGTGTCGGCGGCTTCAATTTAAGCTA
Organism: Persicaria maculosa; assembly: GCA_963922045.1. NCBI lineage: Eukaryota > Viridiplantae > Streptophyta > Magnoliopsida > Caryophyllales > Polygonaceae > Persicaria > Persicaria maculosa. The sequence goes on along the minus strand of OY998256.1, from coordinate 9,119,035 downwards.
AGCTACACTTCGTTTGGTAAGTCTGTAACCTCACCTTTATTTCATTCAAATTGAACCACTTTCAATATAATATATTGACGAAATGGCCGACTATATGTTTGTGTACAAGTCATTTATATACTTTATGAAATTTACTAACATTATGTCTTGAATGTTTTGTAAACAACCTAAAATATTCATCTAATAATACACCAACTTTTGTAGTGAATAAATATTGAATGTTAGAAAGGTACAATATCAACCAACACTCGTTGGCTCAGTTGATTAGATCGGGTCATTTTTTACTAAAAGTTTGTGGGTTCGATTCCCATAGTTGATTATTGAGATAGTGTCGTTGGGTGATAGATAAATATTTGAATACAATTGCTAGTTCCAAGAGATATCAAACGTTATTTTTATCTGGTAAATCGAGAGTTCAAAAGAATAATAGACGGACTAATCGCTATGATACAACAAAGGAAAAACTCTCAAATCAAACTAAAAAAAAATTGTTTATTTTCAAATATTAATATTTTGCAGCCGTGTATTTTTAGAAATTAGTTTATTTTCAAATATTAATATTTTGCAGCCATGTGTTTTAATTTCTAAAAGGGTGAATTACATTTTTGGTCCCTAACCTTTATCACTTGTTTCACTTTAGTCATCAACCTTTGAAACGTTTAAAAATAGTCCTAAACCTTTCTATTTCGTTTTATTTTAGTCCCTAACCTTTCAAAGGTTGTAAAATAGTCCTTAACTTTACATTTTTTATTCGTTTTAGTCCCTGATATGAAAACATTATTTGAAATAATTATAAAAATTACCCTAAAGTTATCATAATGTATATAAATGAGTAAATTACCCATATAAAGAATAATTATAAAACAAATATCCAACTTTATGATTTTTTTTAAAAAAAAAGATCTCTTTTATTATTTAAATTCATTATTTTAATGGATTAATACACATATATTGGATCTATATATTGGTAAATAAGAAAAAAAAAATTATGAATAATTTTTATATAATATGCTCTTATGATAAATAGTAAAATAATTTGAGTATTTTTCAAAATTAAAATTATAGAGTTAGATGATTTTTTATAATTTTTCTTTGTATGAATGATTTTATTTAAATTATGATAACTTTAGGGTGGTTTTTTATAATTATTTCAAATAATGTTTTAATATCAAGGACTAAAATGAATAAAAAATGTAAGGTTAGGGACTATTTTACAACCTTTGAAAGGTTAGGGACTAAAATGAAACGAAATAGAAAGGTCAAGGACTATTTTAAAACATTTCAAAGGTTGGAGACTAAAGTGAAACAAGTGGTAAAAGTTAGGGACCAAAAATGTAATTCACCCTTTCTAAAATGGTCCTATTGTGGAAGGAGACGACGGTTTTCCAAATACTGTCTCGGGTCGCCTAGTTGGGTCTGGATGACAAGCCAAGCCCAATAAAATTTGGGTTTAATAATTGGGTTGGGCCCAAATCGTTGTTAGTCCAATTTTCAAATCCCCATGAGTGGTGGTGGTCTTGGGTAGAGACTAGAGATGGCTCGGTTCTAAGTTTACAGGAATAAACAGTCCGTTTTGTGAAAGAAAAATAAATTTAATTTGCGCCAGTTAGGTTCAGCCGTTCAGGTAGGCCAGTGGTGTGAAGTAAGGGGGAGTTGGGAGGTTCCGATTCGTTCTTACCTCCCTCTTTCGTTGGGTGAAAGTTCAAGATTTGCTGCGCTTTCTTGCCAGCTGGATCACGTGTCCTAGGTTTATCATCATTATAAGGGTTAACAGATACACTGATAATTTGTACAACATAATACGAAACAAATTCCACAACATCTTGCAAAATATTTGTAATTTCATGCCAAACAGGACCTGACAGAGTGGAAGTCTATTGCGCAACATCTTGCGAAACATATTCCGCAACAAAGAAGATGGATGCCAAGTGGTTTCAATTCCGACTCCATGCTGGCATATGATTTTGCCATCGGACATGGCAGACGGCACACAGTGTGTGGTCAGAATCTGCAATCGCTTCTTTTGCAGATTTTGTTTCAAGAACCACCACCTGCTTATGGAAAACAATGGCTCAAGATCCATCTGTATATATGTGTGTATTTCAAAGAATCCGAGTGTGTGTGTGAGCGCGAGAGAGAAGAAGAAATGACCTTCAAACTTCATGAACTCGTCTTCGCAGGCCTCCACCATCTGTGCCAAGCTCTTCAGATTCTCAACAGGACTTCCATTGAATCCAAGAACCTGCAACAACAACAACAACAACCGAGAAATATAAGCAAACCATTGATTTAATGGAAAAAAAATATAAAAGCAAAAACTCCATGTCTAAAAATACTTAATTGAGTGTCTCTGATGTTCCCGTATCCGGTTTTGATATCAGCCACAAGCACCTATATAGTTATCAGAAGCAAAAGTGGGGGAAAAAAAAGATTCATAGAAGGTGCAATCTTATGATCGAAAACGCAGTTAATTAAGACTCGAACCCGTTAGAACCGAAATCCGAAACAATCCGAACTTTAAGATACATTAATATAGTAAAATTTTAAAAATGAATATTGAAATAAGGAAAATTTTTGAGACAATCCAAACCCGATATAACCAAAACCCTACATGACCCGAAATCCATATAACCGAACCTGACCCGACCTGCCCGATTGCCACATCTAACAACAAAGAATGAAATTATAATAAAGTGAGATTCATAATTCATACCTCTGAGGAGAGATATGGAACAGATGCAGGTGTGAAAACAAACCCTGCAATATCCCCCGTGTATTTTTGGGATGTAAGATAAATGAATTTAACGCGCTCCCCATTCTGTTTGTGTTTGGGTCTTTTTCTTTTTATTGGATCAGATTGATAATTGGGCCGGCCCAAGTCTTTTGTAGTATAAAAGACCATTTTGTAAGAGCATTTTGCAATTTCTGGAAATCAATTAACAAACACACAAATTTCAGAAACTCTCTCTCGGTTTTTCCTTCTTCTTCACGAAATCAGTTCAAATCTCAGGTCGATTTTGTTTTCTAACATGGTATCAGAGCTAGATCTAATGATTTGAGCATATTTTGTCACTATATCTGGTGTGTATTTGTGGTCTTTCGTTCCTGCTTGCTCAGATTTGATTTTATCGTTTTCTTCTTCCCGCCATGGTTGAGGAGACGAGAACTGATCCAAACGAGACGAGAACTGATCCTAATGATCCCTATTACATTCATCCCAGTGATCATCCCGACATGATTCTGGTTACTCCTGCTTTTGATGGGAAAGGTTTTGGAGAGTGGAGGCGCTCAATTCGAATCGCCATATCAGCAAAGAACAAAACGGGATTTATCACTGGAACCATCGCCAAGCCTGATTCTGGTTCTCCGAAGCTTATACTGTGGGAAAGGTGCAATGATATGGTTATTTCCTGGATCATGAACAGTCTTAGACCCGAGATTAAGCGCATTGTTATTTACAACACCACTGCTCATGCGATCTGGCGTCAACTTGAATCGCGTTTCAGCAAGGTCGGAGGAACGCAACTGTATACAAAGCGGCAAGAATTGAATACCACAGTGCAAGGTACAAGCTCTTTCTCATCCTATTTCACTAAGGTCAAATCAATTTGGGATGAGCTTGACAGTATGAAAGAAATGTCTGGTTGTGCTTGTGGTTGTAAGTGTGGTTTTGAAACTTACACTTTGAAATCTGACGAGAATCAAAAAGTTATTCAGCTTCTAATGGGACTAAATGAGTCTTACAAAACCGTGAGAGGGACGATCTTGATGATGGATCCTCTGCCAGATATAGATCGAGTTTATTTTCTGATTGAGCAAGAAGAGCATCAGAGAGAAGGGAATCCGAGTGCTGGTTCAAGATCCAATGATGGAATTTCTATGCACGTTAAGACTCAAGCTGGTCAGAACAATTTTAAGCCTTCTGGATCTGGATTTGGTGCTAATTCAGGTTCCAATCTCTCTCAGAATACGAATCATACAGGTTCTAAGCCTAATTCTGATAGGTCTAATTTTGAAAAGGGAAGGGGAGACAGGAAACCATTATTCTGTACTAATTGTAAGAAGACCAGTCATACTATTGATCGGTGTATCTTCATCATTGGTTTCCCTGATGGCTATAATTCCAATTCGAATTCCTCTAGCTCTAATGCTAATAGAGAAAGGAAGGAGAGAACAGATCGCAGATTTGTAGGATCTGTTTCACAAGGGCAGAAACCAAACTTTACCAGTGATCAGATTGCTCAACTGGTGGCTTTGCTGCAATCTTCCGGTTCATCTTCTGCCCATGGAAAGGAGCCGAGTGGTGCTGATTTTGCTGGCTTTTCAGGTATGACACTTTCCACACAGATTTTGAATGGTTTTGTCTGGATTATTGACAGTGGAGCTAGTGGTCACATGTGTAGTGACATCAATTTGTTTCTCAGTACTTTTGAATTGTCTCGTCCATTTATGATCACTTTACCTAATGGGGGAGACTACACAGATCACTAGAGCAGGCAGTGTTGAGATTTTGCCAGGGCTTGTTCTTCATAATGTGTTATTTGTCCCAAAGTTTGTTTGCAATCTGATATCTGTGGGCAAGATTATCAAAGAGCTCAATGCATTCGTCTTATTTACTGCGAGGGGTTGTTATTTGCAGGCTCCTTCTATGAAGAGCCCTATGAAGATTGGAGACATGGTTAGGGATATGCTTATCTTGGGATGCAATCCTCCTTCTCAATTTGCTGCTTATTCAAATAATGTGACTGCTACTGTGGATGCTTCAGTTTGGCACAAGAGGTTAGGACATCTTCCTCCTCACAGACTTAGCAACATGCCTGGTGTTGTTATGACAGACATGTTTTGTTCTTCTTTAAAGCTTGTTCTATTTGTGCAAGGGCTAGACAAGCTCGACTGTCATTTCCTTTAAGCTCTATTAAAATTTCAGATGCTTTTGCTTTAGTACATGTGGATGTTTGGGGGCCATATAGTGTGCCTACTTATGACCATTATAAGTATTTTTTGATATTAGTGGATGATTTCACTCGAACCACATGGATGCAGCTTCTAGCTGACAAGGCAAGTGCCTTTACTGTTATAAAATAGTTCATTGCTTTCTCTGAAAGGCAATTTGGCAAGCAGGTGCGTGTCATTAGATCTGATAATGCATTGGAGTTAGGAGGCAATCGTGAACACTCTCAATTTTTGCTTGATAAAGGCATAATTCATCACCAGTCTTGTGCAGCTACACCACAACAGAATGGCGTGGTTGAGAGAAAGCATAGGCATATTTTAGAGGTTGCAAGAAGTCTAATGTTTGAATCTGGTTTGCCTAAGAGATTATGGGGGGATAGTGTTTTAACTGCTGTGGATATAATCAACAAACTCCCTAGCAAGTTGTTGAAAATGAAGTCTCCATACGAATTGCTCTATTGCATTACTCCCAGTTATGATTATCCAAGGTGTTTTGGATGCCGTTGCTTTGCTTCTACATTATCTCAGGGAAGGGATAAGTTTTCTGATAGAGCTTCTCCTTGTGTCCTTCTTGGGTATCCTGGAGGCAAGAAAGGATTCAAGTTATATAATCTAGAGACTAAGAATGTATTTGTCTCTAGGGATGTGGTATTTCATGAAGATGTCTTTCCTTACAAATCCTCTTCTCCAGCTGCCAGTGCTGATGTTCCTTCCTTTGCTGTTGCTCCTCCAGCACCTCTTGTCATTGATGAACAATTGGTGTATTCATCTATTGCTCCTTCTCCTGAGATTGTGCATCCCATTCCCCCTAGAAGATCTGTTCGAGACCATCATCCACCCTCATACCTCACAGATTATGTTTGCTCTACATGCACAGATCTTGGTGTCTGCTTTCACACCATCACCTCCACTTATGATTTTCCCTCAGCTACAGCCCCCTTTTCTTCCCTTCCAGATCATGAACCTCTCATTTTCCAAGAGGCTTGTGAGTATGATGTATGGCAGACTGCTACGACAGAAGAATTCAAGGCATTAGATGTCAATCACACATGGGATATTGTCAATTTGCCCAAAAGAAAAGCGTGCCATTAGCTGCAAATGGGTTTATAAAGTCAAGAGAAAAGCTGATGGGAGCATAGAGAGATACAAGGCCCGGTTGGTAGCCAAAGGGTTTACACAAAAAGAGGGGGTGGACTATAATGAAACTTTTTCTCCAGTGGTAAAAATGACCATAGTCCGGACAATGGTTACAGTTGCTTTGCAGAGGGATTGGGAAGTTATGTAGTTGGATGTTAATAACGCATTTTTACATGGCCATCTAGACGAGGAAGTCTACATGAAGGTTCCTTCAGGATTGATTGTCCATGGACACAATCAAGCTTGCCTTCTTAGGAAGTCTTTATACGGGCTCAAACAGGCTTCTAGGAAGTGGTATGCTTGACTGTCCTTGGCCTTGATCATTAGAGGTTATGTGTTGTCCAAAAATGATCCTTCCCTTTTCTATCTCAAGAGGAAAGGTTTAGCCTGTTACATTGCCATATATGTGGACGATATTTTGATCACAGGCAGTGATAAATATGAGATGCAATCTCTTAAGGCGTTTTTAGATTCTGAATTCCGAATTAAGGATCTGGGATCTCTCAGCCTTTTCTTGGGAATTGAATTTATTAAGGTTGATAATGGTTTACTCCTTAGCCAACAACGGTTCATCAAGGACATATTTTTGGATTTCCCTTGCTCTGGTTCCCCTGTGGTTTGCCCTCTTGAGCCTCTTCTCCAGTTGTCTCCAGATGAGGGATCTTTGCTTGATGATCCAACATCTTATAGGCGATTAATTGGGAAGTTAAACTTCTTGGTGCACACAAGACCAGACCTTGCGTTCACTGTGCAATTTTTAAGTCAATTTTTGCACTCTCCTCGCATCCCTCATATGGATGTTGCACTACATGTGCTTCGCTATCTTAAGGGGACTGTTTCGAAAGGTTTGTTGTTGACAAAGAATTCAAGTTTGCTTCTTCGAGCCTACTATGATGCAGACTGGGCAAGCTGCCCTTACTCCCGATGATCTGTGAGTGGATATTTAGTCTTTCTGGGTTCTTGCTTGCTGTCCTGGAAGTCTAAGAAACAACAAGTTGTGTCTCTCTCGTCTGCAGAGGCAGAGTACCGATCTATTCATCGTGTTTGCACTGAGCTCGCCTGGATTACAAGGCTTCTTCATGATTTTGATGTCTCTGGCATTGTCCCTGTGCCTATCAAATGAGACAACCAAGTTGCTGTATATATTGCCCGAAATCCGTTTTTTCATGAACGAACCAAACACCTCGAATTAGACTGTCATTATGCTCGAGAAAAAGTTCTTGATGGTCTGGTCACACTGGATCATGTGCCCTCTCATGCTCAATTCGCAGACTTTCTCACGAAGAACATTCCTGGTGCACATCTCCGGCCCTTATTGCGCAAGATTGGAGTCGTCACTGCATCGCCTCCATCTTGAGAGGGGGTGTTTGTGTTTGGGTCTATTTCTTTTTATTGGATCAGATTGATGATTGGGCCGGCCCAAGTCTTTTGTAGTATAAAAGACCATTCTGTAAGAGCATTTTGCAATTTTTGGAAATCAATTAACAAACACATAAATTTCAGAAACTCTCTCTCTCTGTTTTTCCTTCTTCTTCACGAAATCAGTTCAAATCTTAGGTCGATTTTGTTTTCTAACACATTCCCAAGCAGCATTACAGACGCAAGGTAGGGGAAGATCGAAAAGAAAGAAAAGTGAGAGTGTCATCTTAATTAAAACCCATTGACAATAGGCGGACAGTTCCGTAATTTGCAATGTGTACACCATCAAAGCTGAGAAGAACATCGGAGGGCAGCAAAACATTGGCCGCGGGCATAGGAATTGCTAGTGTGGGGGCAAACTTGTTTCTTGGGAATTTTTTTTGTGAAATTTTTCTTAAAAATATATTGAAAGAAAACCATAAATTTTGGTATAAATATGATATTTTTTTACAAAAATTCATACAATAATTTAACAATTTATATGTGCGTAGCATGATTAAGATTTTTTTAAAAATATTGAAAGAAAGTTATAATTTTTTTAAAGAATTTATCATTGGTAAATGAAAAAAAATTGATAGGATTGAAAACTATGACAAAAAAACTCGTAAATTGTGGTTTAACTATGGCATTGATAGTAAAAAATAATTTTATATGAATAAAAATTAGAAGAATTTTTTAAAAGACATGTGTAACATAATGAATAATTAGTTTAATTTTTTTGTATTAGATGATAAATTTTTATCTATCTTTATATATAGAACAAGCCAAACATATAGTTGGTAAATCGTCCTGTTTTTTTCCGTATATTGATTTTTTTTTTTGTGCATAAAAAAGCTCTTCGATCTAAAAAAAAAAAGCATATAGTTCACTGAAGGAACAGTGTATATTCTTAGCAACAGTGTATATTCTTAGCACATGTATATATCGTAGTAATCTTTGATAGGTGTAAGTTGTTCATATGGATCGAATCTCAATTGACGTGTCTAATTAATGTTCATTGTTCTTTGAACATGAACGTTTTGACACCAATTATTAACACACTCGTATCATTCAATACTGTATGCAAAATTGAGATCATGTTCAAATTATTCGCTGCATTTCAATTTTAGGTACGTGGCATTTTTGTAGCAGTATAACTTTCTACCGATGGGATGCTTAATGGGACGGAATCGGTGATTGTAAACTAAATACACAACTAATTTTTATTGGATATACCATTAATTTGCATAAGATGTTGTTGTTAGAGTTCATAGATTTGGGTAAATTCCCCCTTGGGGTTTGCCTTCTCATTTATTGACTGATATAGAGTTACATATCTTACATGATAAGTTAGGCCAATAATAATATAAATATATACATGCTAATACACCCCCGTGGCAAGGAACAATTGGCGTGGCAAACCCTTTGTGAAAATGTCCGTGTATTGATACCCAGACGGAGCGTGCAGAACTCGAACATGACCCAACGCAACCTTCTCGCGAACAAAATGAATATCAAGCTCAATGTGCTTCGCCCACTGATGTTGGACCGGGTTGTTAGCCAGATATGTGGCAGACACATTATCCGTGTACACCAGCGATGCGCGAGAGAGGGGGCAATGAAGTTCCATCAGGAGGTTACGCAACCAAGTACACTCGGCAATAACATTCGCAACCCCGCGGTACTCGACTTCGGCACTAGACCGAGATATGATGGACTGACGTTTGGCAGACCAGGCGACCAATGTGTCATTGAGAAACACACAATACCCTGATGTAGAACGACGAGTGTCAGGGCACCCCGCCGAGTCGGCATTAGTATACGCGAGTATGGAAGGAGCAGCGGCCGGTCGGATGGTGATGCCCATCGAATGAGTGCCATGTACGTACCGGATGATGCGTTTCAGTGCCGCAAAGTGACCGTCTCTGGGGTCATGCATAAACAAGCAAATCTATTGCACTGCATACGAGATGTCCGGACGAGTGAACGTCAGATACTGGAGAGCGTCTGCAAGGCTGCGATAGAGTGTCAGATCAGCGACAGGTTTTCCAGCATGAGCACTGAGCTTAGTGCCAGGGTCTACAGGTGTTGCGGCTGGATTGCAGGAAGTCATTCCAGCGCGATCAACAATCTCGCGAGCATACTGGTCCTGTGAGAGGAAGAGGCCCGAAACACCCAAAAAATATGACAAAGGGCCAAGATCAGTTAGGGCAAACTCCTTACCAAGAAGTGTAATGATGTGCAACCGGAGAGATTCGGAAGAAGCCGTCAATATGATGTCATCAACATACACAAGGAGGTAAGCTGTCATGGCACCTTGGCGGAAAATAAATAAGGATGAATCAGAACGGCTGCTCTGAAATCCAATCCGAACCAGATATGATGTCAACCATTGATACCACGGACGGGGAGCCTGCTTCAAACCATACATCGATTTCTGGAGAAGGCAGACATGTTTGGGACGAGAGGAGTTGACAAATCCAGGCGGCTGAAACATATAGACTGTCTCATGGAGGTTGCCGTGTAAGAAATCATTCTTGACATCAAGCTGATGAATAGACCATGCTGGAGAAACAGCTAGATGAAGGACCGTGCGAATTATGGCCGGCTTAACAACCGGACTGAAGGTGTCTCCGCAATCCATTCCGACCGCCTGAGAGCGACCATTGGCAACTAGACGTGCTTTGTAGTAGGCGAGAGTGTCGTCGGACCGTAACTTGTGGCGGAGTAGCCACATACATCGAACAACGTTCACATTAGGGGGTCGAGGGACCAACACCCACGTTCCATTACCAATAAGAGCCTTATATTCGGCGGTCATGGCCGCACACCAATTTGGATCAAGCATGGCTGTTTTGTGAGAGATGGGGAGGGGTGATATGGTTTTGTGGGGGAAGGACAGAGTGTTGAGGTCAAATAATCGGCGGGGTTGGAACACCCCAGCCTTGCTTCTGGTGGTCATAGGGTGGTGATTCTGAGGTGGGGGGTTCCGCTGTGTGGGTGGCGAGGAGCCAGGCGGGGATTGGCTAGGAGCCGTTGGGGGGGGGGGGGGGGCTGAGGGGTGGTGACGAGGGGTGTCTGTGGTGAAGTAGTTATTGACAAAGTGTCGGACGGTAGGAGCGGTGTGCCGGCGGGAGATGGAGTAGATGACGAGCCCGAGGGATAGTATGATGGAGAGGTGAAACACCTTCATCCTGATCAAGAAACTCATAGGCAGTGGGGTGGGGGATTTGTCGCTGAGCGAAGGGGAAGACAGATTCGTCAAATGTGACATGACGAGACACAAGGAATTTATGAGACGCGAGGTCAAGGCAGATATAACCCCGATGGTTATCAGGGTAACCTAGAAAGACACATGGAGTGGAGCGAGGTTGCAGCTTGTGAGAAGCTTGAGCAGAGAGGCTGGGATAACACAGGCAGCCGAACACCCGTAGGTGATCGAAGCGAGGCGTAGACAAGTAGAGGAGTTGTGTGGGGGAGTGCTGTCGAAGATTAGGAGAGGGGAGGATGTTGAGAAGGTAGGCTGCGACATTGAGGGCAAATGGCCAGAATCGGGTGGGCGCAGACGCATGGAACAGCAAGGTGCAAACCAAGTTGTTGATAGTACGAATGGTGCGTTCGACCTTGCCATTCTGAGGTGATGTGTAAGGGAAGGAGAATCGAAAGATGATCCCATGTTGCTTGAAGAAAGCATGGAACTCATTATTGTCAACTCTTTGCCATTGTCGCATTGAAATGCTTGGATGGCGCAATTGAATTGTGTCCGAACAAATTTGTGGAACTGGATAAACTGTGTATACACTTGGGATTTGTATTCGAGAGGAAACACCCAAAGAAAATTAGAATAATCATCAATGAACAAAAGATAATATTTATGACTAGCAGAGCTGACAACAGGGGAAGTCCACACATCACTATGAATTAATTGAAAAAGCGAACGAGAAACGGTCCTAGACAAAGAGAAAGGCAGCCGTGTATATTTCCCCAGTTGACATGAATGACAAAGGGATGAATCATACGCTTTATTACATTGAGGTAGAGAATGACTTCTAAGTAAATTAAAAAAAGGAGCTCCGGGATGACCGCATCGAGCATGCCACACAGGAGACGACATAGCAGACAGCGACACATGGCTAGACGGTTTGGTGAAGGGGTAGAGCTCGCCAGAACTAGTGCATCTCAGCCGATGGGTTCCCATTCGAAGATCCTTCACAGAAAAACCGGATGGGTCAAACTCAACCGAAACATTATTATCAGTGGTAAATTGGTGAACAGAAATAATTTTTTTAATGATGTTGGGTGCAACCAGAACATGACGGAGGGTAAGAGGGTGGGTTGACGTGGGAAGGTGGGCATTGCCATGACCCAAAGTTGGTATGCGGGATCCATTCCCGGCAATAATAGAAGCGGAAGTACTCTTAGAGGTAAGGGAAGAAAGCATACCTTGGTTGTTGGTCATGTGGGAGGATGCTCCGGTGTTCATGTACCACGAGTTGTCTGGCGGATAGAGGGTCATGGTGTTGAACTGCTTAGGTAAGTCGGTGAAGGGTATGAACCCGCCAGTTGGGTCCGTGAAGGTGGCGTTGGCATGGGAAGCGGGCGCTCGAGGAGCTGCGCCGAGAATACCTTGCGATTGCACCGTGGGGAAGGGGTAGGGACTCGGATTCCATCCAGCGAACTGCCAAGGGTTGGGCTGCTGCTGCTATTGTCCGAAACCGGGCACTTGCATCCAACCAAACGGTGTGCGTTGCAGATGGAGATATACCGCTCAAGACTCCTTGTTGTCGTGGAAGATGTTCTTTAACCGATTCCAAGCCGTCATAGCGGTGGCATTCGGTTCAAGAATTGTGAGAAGAAGATCCAAAGAGATAGTTGCATAGATACATTGGAGGATGATGACATCTAGTTGATCCCACAAAGCGTCATCAACATCCGTAGAACGAGGGACATCGGCATCGATGTGGTAAAGGACTCGATGCGCCCTGGCCGCAACTCGGAATAGGGCAACCCAAGAATTGTACTTGGTGTCTGAGATGTCTAGGGTGATTGAGATGAGGTTCTTGACGTTGGAGATGGCAAGAGCGGAGTGGAAGGGGGGTCGGGATGTCCCAGAAGAACCGGCGCCGCCATCGGAGGAGTTGATGGTTTTGTCGCCTCTGGGTTCATCGCCATCGGACATGGACATGATGCGAGGGTAGGGGAAGAGCCGAGGGGGACGGCGTCTAGGGATCGGTGGAGAACCGGTGGGGGATGAGCGCGCAGGGAGGGTGCGGCGGCGAGGAGGAGGGCTAGGGTTAGGGTTTAGGCTCGTGATACCATGTTAGAGCTCATAGATTTGGGTAAATTCCCCCTCGGGGTTTGCCTTCTCATTCATTGAATTATATAGAGTTACATATCTTACATGATAAGTTAGGTCAATAATAATATAAATATATACATGCTAATAATCTCAAGCCATGAAATCATACGGGAAGGAGTTAGGGTCCGTTTGGCAAAGCTTTTCGGAGTTTTTGATTTTAATATTCTATAGCTTTAAATAAGTTAAATATAAGATTTTAATTTAATTAGTTTTTGAAATTGGATTTTTAACCGCTATCCACCCAAACTTTTCAGAACTCTATTCATTTTCTCCTATCTCAAGCCATAAAATCATACTTGAAACTTTTTCGGTACTGATTTTTGTTGGTGTCTCTCTATCTACTTATAGGCCTATTTTCGAAACTCGAAAGCTTCATGATAATTATAGCTAGTTATAGATGTGGATATTGGTTAGCTATATCTCAGTAGAAGATGATGTTAGCTAATAAACTCGAAAGCTTCACAATGTTTTTTCTGACAGACTTTTCTGGGGTTCTAGCAGAGATGGTTGGTTCTCTACGTCATCAGCGACAAAGCTAATCCCAAGTCACGGGGGTGACCAGAGTTTCAGTTGTAACCGGATCTGGAAATTGGACATCCCATATAAGTTAAGGCATTTCCTGTGGAAGATTGCCCGCGATGGTCTCCCGACCACTGATAGACTGCAACGGTCTCATGTATCGGTGCCCTCCGGGTGCATCTTTTGTGGATGCACTGTCGAATCTACAAGTCATATTCTAGTAAACTGCCCCACAACGATCTCTCTTACAAAAACCCTCCATATCAGCCACCCCTCATATGATGATATTGATACAGACATGAAGCCAAACCACCTGTTAAACACCATTTACACCAAAGTAGGCATCAAGCCCTTCACTATACTAGTTTTCGCTTGGTGGGGAATCTGGTATTTTCGCAACCAACTAGTTTTTCAGCACATAAATAACGCCTCTATTCAGGCTATAACCACTTTCTGCTATTCAACATACCAAACATGGAATGCCAGAGTTGAGGACTCTGGGACCGGAGATATAATCCAACCTAGGAATACGATATGTGGAAACTCTGCAGGATCTACTTCAACTTATTCTACTGCCTCCAGAGCGGAGAAATGGAAAAAACCTCCTGCGGGATATTACAAGCTAAACTTTGATGGCTCTTACTGCCTTTCGGGGGTCGGAACCTTCAACTTCGTGATTCAGGATCATATAGGACATATACTGTCCTTAAGAGCGGGTCCTTGTAATAATAGCTCCGCTGTTTTCGCGGAGGCCATGGGCCTTCAGATGGGGGTCTCCAGGGCCAAATCGCTGGGGATAAATAACCTTCTGATCGAAGGAGATTGTTTGGTCGTCATAAAGGCTCTGCTGGGGGACTGGGCTTGCCCCTGGATGATCGAGCTGCTGATGGCTGATACGACTGTTGATTTATATGCATTCTCTCATGTTGCTATTCGTCATATTTTCAGGGATTCTAACGCTGTGGTTGACATGATTGCTCGTCTGGCCTACAATGTCCCTGCCGATGATAGCTTCACTGATGATCCAGAACTTCGTGTTCTCGTCCGCTTGGACGCGCTAGGAAAGAAGCTGGGTCGTCGGCGTATTTCCTAATCCTTACCTGCTTCCAAAAAAAAAAACTCTCTTCATCATATCCTTTTTTTAATTGCTTATTGCTCGGTTGGATTAGCTTTTGTGTGTGTATAAATAATCTTTACTTATTTCACAACATTTCTAAGGTTAATGTGTCTTGAATCATCGTTGATTGGGGTTCGAGGGCGGAGCCCCTGCCATTACGGTATGCGATGTTTATTGTAAATGGGTTTATCGTCTGTCTGTTTTGGGCTTTCAGTCCATTGTCTGTTTATGGTTTCATGAGTATCTTCATATACTCATGAAACGCCGACCCCCTTGTAACCCTAATCTATTTTGCTTCCTCTAATACAAATTTGGTTCTCTGCCCGTGAACGTAGGTAACACACCGTTGTCGAACCACATAAATTTTTATGTCCTTCTTCACTATTTTCATTCTCGTTATAACACATAATTATCAATTCTACCATACAACATTACTATCGTACTATTTATACCATTAATACCTAATATGTCTATATGACATGATGTTGCGGAACCCGGTTGAGTTAGGCAAACAAGTCGAATACACAAGATCAGTGAAATTTTATCCTTAAAAAACCAATTGACATTATGAGGAGTAACTCTAAGGTTTAATTTCCTTATATTATCATTTTACATCTTTCTCAATAGGCAACAAGCAAGTGTATGAAACTCAATAGAAAGATCAGCCAAAACACAAAATAACAAGGACTAGCTACTAGAAACCAAGCGCTAAATATTCCAAAAAGCAACTACAATCGTGACAGCAAAATATAAGCAAAGATGATGAGTAACATAGCTAAACATAAAGGGCAATCACCAGTGCACACACTCCTTAAATTTGGTGAATAAAGAGCGATCATCCGGTATTCGAATTAGAGACGTTCAGATACTACCCACAAGTCTTTTTCGGTTAAACCATTTCGAAATGGTTCCAGTGCACACGCTCCATTTACTATATTATCTAGCGATTGCAATACAATTCAAGCAAAGAGAGGAGTATAACCAAGGCTCGGTGTCAGCACATGCAGCACAAAATCATACAATATGGGTTCTGTAAAATGCTTCAAAACACTCAAGATTAAGACAATGTAGCAAAGCACTCAAGAATAGTGAACCGAATTACTAAGACGGGTAATGCTAAAAAAAGCTAAAGCTATGATGTTTGGTAGAAGTTGCAGCATGAGATTATTTTTCATGAAAAAAATCTTGGGGGCTCCAAAGTTTTTGCCCCATATTTTTTTGAGAAAATTGGATGGAGTATACCATTTTAAAGTTTTTTTTTACTAAATATACTCCTTGAGTTTTCTTTTAGGTAATTGTACTGTTTTTTAGATGGAGATTACCTTTATACCCTTACAACCAATTTTTATCATTTTCAAAAGTAAAAACAATTTTTTTAAAAAAAAATTCTATCATGTTAAAAGGTAAACGGTTAAATTGTTTACCAAAAAAAACGGTTAAATTATTTTAGAAGATTTGGCCGATGAAGATATTTTTCTCAACGTGAAGTCGATTAGGGTTTTAAGTAACTCTTCAATCTTCAAATTATTTGCTTAGAATTTTTTATTGACGGTTATATTTTACAAACTCTAATTTATGTATGTGGTCGATTCTTGTAAAGCAATATCATTCTTGTATTACAATATTATTCATGTAATAGAATAGTGTTCATGTTACAAAATCATGTAATACAATCTCATTCTTGTGTTACAATAACATTCATCTAATACAAAATTATTCTTATACTACAATATTATTTATATAATAAAATAGCATTCATGTATGGCATTTCACCAAGTATTGTAACCACTTTCCTATATTATTAATCATCAATCAACTCTATGTAATCAAACTCATGTAATACAAGATTTTGTGTGTATTTAATGAATTCCTGCAATGAGCAGAGTCTTGTACCTATTACTATACCCATAATTGAATTGTGGAGTTGAGTTACAAGAAATCGCCTAAATGAATCGATTATTGTAACAATAGGTAGCGATTATTGTAACCTACAATTATTGTAGTCATAGATAGCGATTATTGTAGCCAAAAATTATTGTAACCAAATAAGCACTTCATCAAATCACAATAAGCGATTATTGTGAATATGTTCTTAAATAAAATCATAGAAAAATTCCTAGGTGAAAGAAGTGTTGCATATAATTATGAATCGCGACATAAATCACATGCAATTCATCAACCTTGGTTGACCTCATAACCGATTCATGAAAGACAAATTTGGTGAGTTTTCAAATTATTGTAACCATGAAAGTCATAGTAGCAATCACTTAAATAAATAACACAAAACCAACCTTTAATATCTTCGCAAGCAATACCCGTGCTTGAAGGGAGATGTTTCTACGGACCTTCCTTGAAAGATGAGCGTCAATTATATTAATTGAAGAAGCGTCAATGAGATGAGAATTAATTAGGGATTTAGATATTTGTTGTAACAATCAAATCATGGGCAAATCTGTCATTAACAAAACAAAATTTTCAAAGGTATATTTACTAAAACAAAAATTGAAAAAGGAATAGTTACCCAATTTAACCTATTTTTTTAACATTTGTGTGGTTTATTAAAAAAAAACATCTTCAAAATCTTATAACTAGCAAATACCATTAAGTTTTTTCACAAAATTATTTTTTAATTTCCACATTTACCAAATCTAAAAAAATAAAAACAAAACTCCACCTTAAAAAAAAACTATACTTCTTTTTTTTTTCTTTTTTTTTTAATCCAAATTGTAGGCTATATGCCTATTTATTAGATAAATCGGCTCGCAGATGATCAGGCTCCGAGCTTGGGCAATCAGGTGGAACTCCCAGCTTGGACTTATATGTGGGTTGCTGAGGAGGTCTTTCAAAGTTGTCGAATCCGTCTCGATGATTAAGTGAGTTAGCCCCATTCACCTAGCCATCTTAATCCCATGCAGAGCTGCCCATGCCTCCGCTGTCTGTGCTCGATCGATAGAAGTTGCATTTGAAAGTAAAAGCTCGTAGCATATTCCCTGTTTCAACCCGACAAATCCCTCCTCCTCCTGCTATACCAGGATTGCCTTTAGAAACTCCATCGAAGTTCAGTTTTACCCACCCCCAAAAGTACCTCATTTGCCAAACACGCGCTAACTCAAATGATAATGCAAGAAAAATATGCTAGTTGTCTAGAAAGTAAGCAAAATTAATGAAAATCGGTGATTATATATAAATGATCAAAACTATAGAGAAAATAGGGTTCTTTGTGTTTTTTTATTAGGAAAGAATTCGGGCGAGAGGCTCTACTCGATGGCATCCTTTCGGATGAAGTCTAGAAGACCAGCATTGTTGTGAATATCAACACCCCAGACAGAGTGACAAAGATGTGCAACCTTATCAGTCACTCTGTTGCCTATACGGGGTATATGAAAAAAGAACACCTCTTTAAAGGCAAAGTTGGCTTTTTCTTGGTGGACCACATGGAACATTCGGAACCAACATGTGTTCAGACATGTTCCCATCCCAAATAGAGATGCAGCATTACACCTAATCAAATCACATGATGTGAATTAGTTCAAGGCATCTCGATTTGAGCTTTGCCTTGATGAGGATTCCGTCCTTCAAACACACAATTCAAATAATAAACGGAAGAAAAATAAACACACTACGATTATTTGGTGTAAACTCCCAAGAGGGACTTTTAAACTAAATTTTGATGGATAATGGATCTAGCTACTAGGACTAACAACGTCTGCACGACGGGTATTATAATTCGTGATTGGGACGGTTTCCCAATTAACTTGGGTTACCAGAAACTTGGAAAACAAAGTCCTCTGAAAGCAGAGGCACTCGCCCTCAAGCTTGGTATCCAACATGCATTACATTTACGCATAGATAAAATTCATATAGAGAGATATTCCAGCATAATCATAAACTACCTCAACAAAAAATCTAAATATTCTTGGGAGATTGAACTCATCTTATCAGATATTCAACTCATGCTATCAATTACGCATAGATAGTGCAAAATAGGGTTTTTTGTGACGCAAATAAACTAGCGCGCTTCTATCCAAAAATTCACATTCATTTCATAAAAAGAAAAAATCACATTCAAAGACATAACATGTGGTATATCTCTAATAACAGCATACAACATGCAACAAGAAATCACCAATATCTTTGAAGTAATAGATCCAAACAAATAATTAGTCAAACAAAAACAAGTGCTAAGAAAAAGAGGAATATTCAATTTAGTGGTTGTGTTGTGGAAACAAGTATAAGATGATTGTTTTCTGAATTCGATACTGGCTGATACATGCATGACGATTCGATTCTGCCCCTGTGTTGCTAAATCTCATTATTAGATGGCCCAATCTTGCACTTAACCTGTTCTTCATCTATTCAATGTCGATATTCCCAAACAGTAACTTATACTCCCTCCGTATCGCAATACTTATTGTTTTAGCTCTATGCACACTTATTAATAAAACCTATCTTTACTTACTTTTATAGCATAAAATATCTAAAATGACTAATTATTACCTATAAAAAGAGCAATTATTACCTATAAAGACAATAATTATAGCTAAAACAACAAATTTTTTGATATAACTTTAACACTCTAAAACAACAAGTATATAGGAGTAATTGACAAAAACATAATGAGTAATTATTTAATGAGTTTCAATTCAGAGAATACAGAAGTATTTATAGCTAGGAAAACAAAAACCGGCCTCAAAGTAGTGACATATCCTAAAACTGTTGATTGGGGGGTCGACTGCCACTTCTGGTCGTAAATAGAATCCGCTGATCATTGAGAATTTCACCGTTTAGATACTATCACCAATATTTTTTTTTATTAATTAAGACTAGCACCAATATTATTTGGTGTGTGAATCTCTTACTATCACAATGTAACATTAGTTACATTATGTGTTGCACTTATTTATTTGAGATATATTTTTATAATAACAAAATATATAAATTATATTTATATAATTATATTGTAAATGTCTAATACTCTGTAATATATATACTTCCTCGGAATAACAATATAAGACACTTACTATGTAGCACATATTTTAATAAGTTAAAAATTATATAAATTATTATTTTTTGACTTCATCCGTTAATTAAAACATGTCATTTTAAGATGTAAATCTTGTTAAACAAAATATGTCATTTTAGATATTTTTCCACCCACTTTACAAAATTGCTCTTATAATGATTAGATAGGTATTAGTTTTAGTTTTCAAAAAGTAAAAAAGTAGAGTAATAATTAGGGGTATAAGTATATTTTTGTTTGTTTTCTTCAAAAGGTGTGCAGATTTCTAAAATAACAAGTTTTAATTAACGAAGGGAGTACAAAGGGTTACACTATCGCAATAGTTTTTCATGAATATATGCACTCGGAATTTGTGTGGCATCCGGAGCCGTAATTTCTGGACTAATATCGATTTCTTCTACAAGAACAACTCAATAAATGTTATCGCTCTTCTCGAAACAAAAACAAATTTAATTCCGGCTGAGGTTGTTTGGAAAAAGTGTGGCTTCTCTGGTATCACTTTTGATCCAGCTATCGATTTCGCAGGTGGAATTTGTTTACTTTGGAAGGATCTGCCGTTTTCCCAAGGGTCTATTGATCTTATTTCAACAAATCACTGTTTCATCCATTTTAACTACACGGATCATATCCGCGGATCTACAATTGCTTTCATTATTGTTTACGCTCCTCCCGATAATCGGTTGAAGTAGTTTTCTGGGACACTGATAGCATGCATTTAGGTAGGCATAATTGGTTGCATTTAGTTTAGTTATGATGCATATCATGCATGGTTTAAGTACAATTTGCATATTTGCTCTTTATGTTGGTGGAGTCGGAATCTACACACTTTTATCGATTATTTCAGGTAACTGTGGATCCAAGGATGAGAAATGGGTTGATGACGCATTAGATGAGGATGTCTAGTTGATCGAAGAAGCTTACATGAAGATCTCAAGAGGTCCTGAGAAGAAGAAGCGAGCCTAAACGAAGAACAAGTCTGCAGAAGTTGTCGCCAGACATGCTGAACTTGTTTTGCACTTTCTGGAGGCCTCGGTTGTCCGATCGACTATTATGACCATGCGTTGGAAAGCTCTTTCAGAGAGCTACAACTTTCCTGTTGACGTCGAGAGCTGATTCAAAGTAGATTTTTCATAAAAGACCATTGCAGCAGGCGCAACACATATGCCGCGGCCGCAGCACATCAATTTGCCGCGGCCACAGCATTTGCCGCGGCCGCTGCATTTGCCCAGAGCGCATTTAATTAAAACCCTAGTTTTGCTAGTTTGTTTGGTGGCCGACTTAGACTTATTAAAAGGCCGATTTATGTTATTTTTCAGTAACTTTTATTCTATTCTACATTCATCAAACAATTGGAGAGAGAGCGATGTTCGCCATGAGCGGCTAAACTCTCTTCGTTTTACTTGCAATTTGAATCTTTGTTTGGATTAAGTTGTGAGGTTCTGAATCTTGTTCTTTATCTCCTATATTGAATGCTTCAACTTCTTTGTGCTTGATTGTTTATTGTTTTGTTCTATCTTGTCTGGCCAACTAGTTAGATCAATTCAATTGTTAGGGTTTTGTAGATTCCTGATTGCGAACCTTAACCCAAGTAGCAAACTTATCCCTTTAGGGCTGATTGAACTAATTAGATGGGTATGAAGTTGGATGTGTTGTTAAATCCCTCTTTAGGGACTGCAAATACCTTGGTTAATCTCTGAACTTAAAGCTATCAATTGGGTTAAATCCTTCTTTAGGGATTGTTCGATTGATAAGGGTTTCTAGGACTGATTGGACTAGTAACTATATTAGGTCGGGATAAGGGCATTTATAGGAAGACTAAAAGAACAAGAGGAAGTTACAATACCAATTCAACCAAATAAAGTGGATAGTTGTAGGTAGATCGATCTTCTCTAAATTGTTTTGCATCAATCTGTTTATAGTTTATTTTGCTTTCTTTCTTATTTCAATCAATCAAAACCCCCCTTTCCTATTAATTGGTAAATAAACATAACTTGGAAATACTTGATTCTCTGTGAGATCGACTCGTACTTATCACACTACATTAGTTAGTAAGTTCGAATTTATTTTGATATGGTTTACGCGACTAAAAACCGTCCATCAGACACTGTTACAAGTTACATTGAGAAACTATCTCTGCTCTTTTGTATAATGAGAGATTTAATTGGTTGCCCGGCAGATAACGTAGGCGGTGCCTCGATGATGCCTTCGAGGCTTACTAGGCTAAACCATCTTAAGAACAATTTGGATTTGCAGGATGTCCCTTCTTTTGGAGGGGAGTTTACCTGGCAACGAAAGAAGGGGGGTCCTGACAATTGTCTCCAAAGACTTGACCGTCTTCTTATCCTAACGGACCTTTTACATAGGTATGATTATGTTCGCTTACAAGTGCACCCATTTACTAGATCAGATCATGCTCCTATTTCGGGAGATTTTCGTCACGATGTACGGCGCAGTAACCGGCCTTTTCGGTTTGAGCTTGCCTGGACCAAAAGGGCAGATTATAATAATATTGTCAAGCAGGCTTGGCGTCTTAACCGGCTTGGTTCCCTTATGTTCAAACTTACTCAAAAAATACACAACTTAAAACTCTTTCAAAAATCCGGCACAAGACATCCTTCGGCAATATCAGCAAACTGATAGTGGCTACTGACGCGGCCCAATTAGCTTTACAATCCAAACTGGTGTCTAACTGCGTTCCAAATGACCTTATTATAATGAGGCGACTGCTCAATAAACGGGAACGACTTCTGGATTTTCATAGGCGTTACTGGGCCCAACGAGCAAAGATCAAGAATGTTAAACTAACTGACTCCAATATAGGGTATTTCCACCGAGTAGCCTCCATTAAAAGGGGGAAAATTCATAATGAGTATTACTCTTGAGAGTGGTCTTCAATCGTGTGACCCAGACTTTATTAAACAACAGTTTCTTCAACAGTTTACTTACAGATTCCGCTCCTCGGTTGATCCTTCGCAGAGGATTGATGAATTGCTTCGTGTTATCTCCCATGACGTGACTCCACAAGATAATCTACTGCTTACTAGGCCAGTTTCAAATCTGGAAATCAAAAATTCCCTTTTTGATATGAAAGCAGATAAAACTCTGGGACCTGACGGTTTGCGAGCGGGTTTCTTCCAAGTCTATTGGAAGACTATGGGTCCATCGGTTATTAAGGCTGTCAAAGCATTCTTTAACTCTGGCAAGCTGCTACGACAAATCAATCATACTTTTATCACTCTCTTGGCCAAAAAGATAATCCTTCGATGATTAATCATTACAGACCTATCAGCTTATGCTCGACAATATACAAGATAATTGCGAAGGTTTTGATAGCTAGACTTGGTTCGATTTTTGACAAATTAATTCACCCTCTGCAAGATGCTTTTACAAAAGGACGATCAATCCATGATAACATTCTAATAGCTCACGAAATTTTCCACACGTTTAGATCAAAGAAGGGAAAGCAAGGTCTGGTAGCTTTAAAGCTTGACATGGAAAAGGCTTACGACATAATTGAGTGGCCCTTTTTGTTTCAAGTTATGTCCAGATTTGGTTTTGATCAAAAGTTCATCTTCTGGATCAGAGAATACGCTTCTACGGTTTCTTACTCTCTCTTGGTTAATGACTAACCATCATCGATTTTCCATCCTACTAGAGGCTTGAGACAAGGCGATCCTTTGTCACCGTTTCTATTCATTCTGGCTTCAGAAGTTTTGGCTCAAAACCTGCAATTAGAGTCCATAGTTAACAAGGATGTGGGAATCTCCTTTGGTCACTCTCTTAAGATTCAATTCCTGGCTTTCGCTGATGACATTTTAATTTTTACTAAAGTGTACCCATTAGCCTGCTCTTCTGTTACCACAATTTTGGATAAATTTTGTTTGGCTTCTGGTCAAAAGATAAATTTACATAAGTCTAGTTTTCAAGTTTCCACTAACACGAGCTCAACTTTCATCCACTCTATGACCACTACTATGGGAATACCGCAGACAAATAATTTTGAAAAATACTTGGGCTGCCCCATTATAAACGGTCGTGTCAACAAAGACACATTTGCGGAGGTTGTACTAAAGTCCAAAAATCAATTGACTAAGTGGAAAGCTAGCATTCTGTCGGCTGAGAGTCATAAGATTCTGATTTAGTCTAATCTGAGTGTCCAACCTTTATTTCTTATGCAGGCTTTTCTACTTCCATTTAATATTCTCTACGAGCTGGATAAGGTGTACAGATCTTTTTTCTAAAACAAGGAGTCCGGTTCTCCACCCCTGATTAGCTGAGATAAAATCTGTTCCGACACCCTAAAAGGCGGTCTGGGATTGCATAAAGCTGAAACCATGAACATTGCACTACAAATGAAATTGATATGGAAGATTATTGCAAAACCTTCAAACGTTTGGGTTCGTGTCATATCTGAAAAATACTTGAAAGGTGTGCCACTTCACAGTTATGTTAAAAAACATAACACCTCCTGGCAGTGGGGTCGCTTAATGTCTATCAGACATCTTTTCAAACCAGGTCTACGTTGGAGCATCGACACAGTTGTTTTATCAACTTCTGGACTGACAGTTGGGCATTTGACACCCCTCTCATCGACAGAGTCGCTGATACGCTCCCAGTGAATATTTCTGCGCTGATAGTTAATCACTTTATCGATCAGTTTAATAACTGGGATAGACAAAAATTGCATATCACTCTGAATCAGTACTTATCAGCTAATGACATTAATCATATTTCTCAAATTCAACTTCCAACAAATGTTCTGTCGGACCGCCTGTATTGGGGTCATAGCAAGGATGACTGGTATTCAACGAACTCGGCAACTAAGTTACTCACTATGGACCCTGGGTGTGCGTCTTTCAACACTGGGTGGATCTGGAAGTTGGATGTGCCAAACAAAGTTAAACATTTTCTATGGAAAATAACCAGAGATGGTGTGCCGACCAAGGCTCATCTTTCAAAATCTCATATTTTGGCCCCCCAATGATGTGTTTTCTGTGGTAACACAAATGAGTCACAACTTCATCTGTTCATTACTTGTCCTTCTGCGCAAAGTTTTTGGCGAAGGTTGAGCCTGCGGAGGCCGAATTGTATTTCGGCTATGACGATGAACGATTCACCGATCCCTATTACGACAATCTATAACACCATTGGGCCTAAGAACATGGCTAAACTGGCAATTTGTTGGTGGACGTTGTGGTTTTTTAGGAACTAAATCGCTTTTGACAAAGCAACATCTGCTTCCATTCAGGAAATGGAGATCTTTTACACTACAGTGTCCCATACATGGATAGATACTAAGTCTCTTGACGATTCAGGCTCGTCGTTAGGACCTCCTACGACGGTGTTGAGGGCTCGTTCAAGGAGGGCGGTTGCTTCTTCAACCACTATCATGGGTCCTTCTTCTTCTGCTATCTCTCACATTAAAAATGGGGTTTGGGATAAGCCTCCGCCTAATAATTTTAAGCTAAACTTTGATGGTTCTGTGCGCTAGGATGGTTCAGCTTCATATGGTTTCATTATTCGGGACTGCGGGGATACTGTGGTTGCCTCTGGAGCTGGGTTATGTAATGGTAATTCGGTTCTATTTGCTTAAACGTTTGGTCTCAAGAAAGGGATTCTTTGTGCCAAGCAATGTTGTATTACCAATTTACTCATTGAGAGTGATAACCTCGTGGTTGTTAGAGCTTTCCTAGGGGCCTGGAAATGCCCCTGGAACATCGAGCTTCTACAATCGGATATTCTAATTGATCTTTCGTCGTTTTCTAATGTTGTGATCCGTCATATTTTTAGGGAATCCAATGTTGTAGCAGATCATCTCTCTCATCTGGCTTACAGTATCCCTGCCGACGGTCGCTTTGAAGATGATCCAGAACTTCAGGTTCTCATTCGGAAGGATGCGCTAGGAAGAGCGGTCTCGCGGGATCGTCCGACCTAATCTTCATCTATTTAAAAAAAAAGAGTATATTGTTGATGTGAGGGAGTATCTTTCTACATTTTTTCTTACAAAATTATATTTAAAAAATGATACTAATTATAATTTTTTTCAAATATAATTTTATAAGAAAAAAGTATCTAAATATTTTTTGATAGAGTAAAAATTCGAAATCAGACAAGTCTGATTCTCGACAGGCCGATGAGTCGGCAAACAGATAGCCCGTCAAACATATAAAGTGTATAATTATATATTATTAGACATTTATAATATAAATATAATTTTTTATATATAATAAAATCAAATAAATAAATGAATATAACATATATAGTACTTACACAGTGTGTAGCAAGGGATTCAAACTATTATTTGATTATAGCTCTCCGCTTATAAACATTGCAACAAACAAAGAACACATTGACACTACGATTCCAGTAAATATATTCATAAATGAAAATAAAACGTGGGATCTTGATAAGCTTCGCATCATAACACAAAATAACCTGCCTTTGGAAGTGATTGACTCTATAGCAATGACCCTCATACCCAAGAACATACATAAGGACAAACTCTATTGAAAATGGAGCAGGAATGGATGGTTCTCAACTAAAGCTGCCATTGATATAATTAACAACATGTAACATCACCAGAAGGCAAAAATGAAATGGATCTGGAATCTAGATATTCCACCAAAGATCAAAACACTACTATAGAAAATCACAAAAAATGGGGTGCCCACATCAGTTAGACTTGCCTCTCGTGGCTTGGGTATTCCAACCATATGCCCACAATGTGATTCGAATTATGAGGATCTTACTCACCTATTATGGTTATGTCCTACGGCGCGAGAAGTCATTACTATGAAAAACCCATCAATGTTTGTTAAAATAAATAATTGCTTCTTTTAGGGGAAGGACATAAATACAACCATATGGGAAATTAAAGAAGATTTAGAAATTAATCGATTTAGTAAGCTAACCTTTATCTGGTAGAGTCTCTAGCACTTCCGAAATAAGGCTCTATTTGATAACACAAAAACCGATGCTAGAAGCATATTATCTTTCATTAAAGACCAAACACTTTTATGGAAGTCGGCTAGTATGGCTGATGACTATACAAATAACACAGAACAATTAATACAAAAAAACTCAAATCACAACATCTAAAGCAAAGGAAAAAAGCTAAATGGAAACCTCCGAAAGTTGGTGCCCATAAACTAAACTTTGACGGAGCTCTTTCTACGACTTCTGAAGGCTCCTATGGATTTGTTATTAGAGATAGTACTGGCAGTCCTCTATTCTTTAGTTGTGGGCCTTGTCCCATCTCCTCTGTCGCTGGCTCAAAGGGTATGGGGCTCTGGAAGGGAATTATTGCAGCAAGGGAACTTAATATAACCAACCTGGAAATTGAAGGTGATAACCTCACCATCATAAATAGTGTTAAAAGCCTTGGGAAGCCCTCCGGATACTCTGAAATGATTGTCTCAGACAATCTAGTCTCTTTGGGCTCCTTTCACACTCTCGAGATTCGTCATGTCTTTCGGGAAGCAAACCTGTTGTGGACCGCCTATCGCATCTGGCCCTTGCTTTCCATAGTAATGAGACTCCTGACGATTCTATGCTTCGCAATTTCGTCCGTCTGAATGCTCTTAGCTATTAAGGGGTTGCCTTAAGCCAAAATTTTTCCGGTTCCAAATTTTTAAAAAAAAACTATTACGGAGTATTTTTTTTTTCGGAATTTTCGCCAAATGACCCTGAGGTTAAGGCTAATTCACGTGGTGTACAAAAGTTTGACATATTTCGCCAGATGCCCCTGAGGTTTCCATTTTTTTCGCCAAATACCCCTGAGGTTTCTATTTTTTCGCCAAATGCCCCTCTGTTGAATTTGTTTACGTTTTTTTATTGAAAATTAGTACAATTTCCACACCATGACACATATTTTTCTTTTTAGACAATAAAAATAAAATTTTCTAAGTATAAAAAATTACTATGATAAATTTAAATAAAATATTATCAAACGTTAACATAAAATACAAAAAAATAATAGATTTGATAATTAAGTAAAAAATAATAAAAATATTTATGAAAAATGTGTAAAAATTACACGAGTATAAGATTTAAGTAAAATATGTTGATTGAGTTAAAATCCTAAAATAAACGTGGTTATAAAACCTAATAAAAAAGGCTTATTAATTAGTATTTAGATATAACTAGATTGATTAAAGAAAGGTGTACAAATTTCATTAGTTTATTTTTTTTTTTCAAGATTCAGTTGATTGGGAGGAAATTGTGAAATTAAAATGATTATGTCATCTAAGAAATAATATTTCTCATTTAACAATTAGAATAGATAAATCTCATTGGTTAAAAAAATGTTTAAAAATTTTATTATTTGAAAATTTATGTAGATTGGGTTGCTTGTGTGAAATTCCAAAAATTAAGATTATTATATAAAAAAATAGTTTTCATTATACACCCACAAAGAGAGAGATTAGTTGCTTTGGAAAAAAAAAGAATTCGTATATTTGGAACTATGTATTTTTTTATAAAAAAAAATTTGAATTAATCTCATTGTTTAAACAAATAGCATGAAATGATATTGTATAATTAATACATAATGAAATAATATTGTATAATTAATTTTAACTTTATCAAAAAAAGGGAATTAATTCCATTGGTTAAAAAATGTAATATGAAATGGTATTGTGTAAATAATATTAGATAATTTAATTACCATAATTAAATAATATTGTGCAAATAATACCTTACAAAAATAATAATGAAATAATATTTTATTTTTATTTTTATTTTCAATCAAAAACGTTAACAAATTCGACAGAGGGGCATTTGGCGAAAAAATGAAAACCTCAGGGGTATTTGGCAAAAAAAATGGAAACCTCAGGGACATCTGGTGAAATATGTTAAATTTTTATACACCACGCGAATTAGCCTTAATCTCAGGGGTATTTGGCGAAAATTCGGGTTTTTTTTTTGGTGAAACTATTACGGAGTATTTGATTGTGTAAATGGAACTAAGAGCATGAAGCTGGTCCAAGTGTCCAACTGTGATATTCTCTGTGGGATCCAGGAAAAGAAATGATATTCCTATGCACAGTAGTTAACAGAAATAGTCCATTCATGTCCCATATACACATATTCATTGTACATTACTCCGTAATAAATAATGCGCCTTCAACTTCCATTAAATATGTTCATGAATTTGCATCAATTAATGTGGGCCGGGTACGAAAATAATAAAATTAAATGATACAGTAGTACTCCAATAAATTTTGCAAAAAATAATTCAAAGTGAGAAAGCAAATTTTTTATTATTTAAATGATTTTTCATTTTTATTATTTAAATGATTTTTCTTTGCTTTAACACCTTTTTTTTATAAAGAAAGTTTCTTTCTTTTATTTTTTCTTCTTTATGTTGGAGGGCCAAAAAATAGTCTAAAATTCTCAAAAGTTCAAATACTCATAAAATAAAATGAAGAACCTTTTGAAGTAGTGGCATACCTAGGGGCTTGGCTTCCTTGACAACAGGGATGTCTGATGTACTGTCGGCAAACTGTGTCATTTTACGATGGTGTTTGCCTTCGTCCATAGTCTATGTCCCTAGGGTTGTGTATAACCGGATATCCGACACGACACGACATGTCATATACACGAAACCGATAACACTTAAAAGGCCGATCCGAACACGACACGATAAGTACCGGATATCCGACACGAAAACACAACACGGTTTCGTGTTGGATACCCGTATAACACGACACGATTTTTACAAAAGCCTTTGTTTTCTAAATTTGTCGTAGTACACTGTTCAGTGTTCAGTGTACTACCCATTCTCGGAAAACCTTCTTCTTGTGTAATCCTTCCTATCAATCCAATTTTTTGAGGAAATCTCTACCGAACCACATCTATATTCTCTTTTCTCGGATCAACCCCTTCCTTCCAACCGACGGCCGGATCTAAAGGGCGAGGTTGAGTGCCGATGAGCGTGGTCGGATCTGTAGATCTGAAGCACAAGCGCGGCCGGATCTGAAGGGCGAGCCTGACAAGCGTGTGAGGAGAGGAGAGGAGACTGGAGAGGAGGGCCGAGTCGTGGGCTGGCTAGGGCTAGGCAAGGCGGCGAGTCGATCAGAGGGTGAGAACTGAGGAGAGGAGAACGAAGGTCTGTAACTGTGATGTGATGAGATGCGCCGAAAAAGAAGATTGAAGAAGGGCGAGCCGAGCCTTGGCCTAGACAGTAGACACGCGAGAGACGAGAATCAGTGAG
Organism: Persicaria maculosa; assembly: GCA_963922045.1. Classification (NCBI taxonomy): domain Eukaryota; kingdom Viridiplantae; phylum Streptophyta; class Magnoliopsida; order Caryophyllales; family Polygonaceae; genus Persicaria; species Persicaria maculosa. The sequence continues at coordinate 9,089,319 of OY998256.1, read as the reverse complement.
AAAAAAAAACGAAAGGGTGTTAAAAAAAATAAAAAAGGGTTGGTAAATCTGGGATTCGAACTCGAGTCCACATGGCAACGTACACACAGAAAGAGTCATGCCCAACCATCTGGGTAAACAACATTTTGTGATTCTCTAGGACGGTTATTATATTTCTATTATCACCGAATATTAGTATTTAAAAAAAATATTATCATGTCGTGTTAGATATTCGACAAGGGAAAAATGCCGATCCGAACACGGCACGATTATTGTCGTGTTTTAGCGTTTTGTGCCATAATCGTGTCGTATCTATATCATTTCGTGTTTTTTCGTATCATTTTGTTGTGGTTTCGTGTCGTGTCAACCGTGTCGTATTTTTATGCACAACCCTATACGTCCCTGACATGCTAGCTTTAGGTTTGCTATGTTTTATTTTTCGTTGTTGTATAGCCTGTTCTTTTGCACCATTTATGCATTTGTTGTATGTTTGACGGTATACCATCTGCATCTTTACTTAATAATAAAAAGACATAGGGGGTTTGGGGGGCTGCAAGCTTGCAACCCTCTAGCCCGAACGAAAAACGTATATTTTTTTTATAATTTACTTTTCAAAATATATTAATAAAATATAAGTTCTGAACACTAGTTTCAATTATTTTGGTGTTTGATTACAAAATTGATTTTGTAATGATTTATAAAAGATGTTAGGAATATAAATGTATTTTTATTTATTTTCTTAAAAAATGTAAAAATTGCCAAAATCACATATTTTGTTTAAATAAGGAAATATAATATGTGAATCTCATATTACTATATGACATAATACGTAGTATTATATATTATAAGATTATAAGATTTGAAGTCTTAAGAGACTTCAGTCAATATCACATAATTATTATTATTATTTTGATTCGTCTATCACATAGTTATTTTAAATTCGTTGTTGATGAGATTAACGAATGGTAGTTAAGTTAGTTAATCTAGTTTATGCCTCATGTTTTAACTAATGATGCTTAGTGTTGCTTGGAGAATAAGTCTTGTTATTTTCTTTTTCTCTTATTCTGAATTATATGGGTATAACTACCATCTTTTGTCCTTGTTGCATCTTTGCGAAAAATGAATGAGACCCTAATATAGTAAAAGGCTGATTTTGCTTTTGCTTTCTCCATTTCATCTGTCTCCTTCAAGTTCATTTTCCCATTTATGTTTGATGATTGATGTCCAGCTACTGTTCTATTGAGCTGCATCTTCATCAATTCATCATGGTATCAGAGCACAACGAGATCTCTAGCTGAGCTTTGTCGTGTTTTTTCGCATTTATCATCGTCTTTTCCTTCTCTGTGATCGTCTCTCCGTGCAACTCTTTCTCTGGGTTTCTATCTCTGGATTTTAGTTGGAATTGCATCTAGTTCATGGATCTAAATGGCTCGCAAACAATTGGCTCAGGTGAGCGTCGTCGAGGAGATCAGATCACAATCTTAGACATTCAAACCCCCATGTTTAGCCATCCTTCAGACAACTCAAGTATGGTGATGTGTACAATTCAGCTAACTGGGGATAACTATAGACAATGGAAGAAATCATTTATGAAAGCCATGACAGTTAAGAACAAGCTGTGGATAATTGAGGGATATGTTCCCAGATCTGTTGAAAATGCTCTTCAATGGGACCGTTGCAATGAAATGGTCTATTCTTGGGTGCTTAACACTGTTTCGAAGGACATTTATAACACCATTGATGAGTATGATACAATAATTGAGATGTGGCGAGATCTGGAAGAGAGTTATAAGCAGAGAAATGGCCCTTTGTTTTTTCAAATCAAACGAGAAATTCAAGAGTGTCAACAGGATGACACTGAATTGACTGAGTACTTCACTAAGATGAAGGGTATTTGGCAAAAACTTTATGTGGTTGTGCCTCCAATTTGTTGTAATTGTCGAAAAAGCGAGTGTAATTTGCAAAAACAAGTTGAGGATGCTGAGCAGGAGAATCGCTTGATGCAATTTCTAATGGGCCTGAGTGACAAATATGATGGTGCTAGACGCCAGATCTTGATGAATGTCCCTTTGCCAACAGTCAGTGCTACTCATTCTATGCTTCTTCAGGATGACTTGGGAATGAAAGAATCTGATAAAAGGAGAGTGAAACATGAGGCTCTTGTCACTGCTCTGATGGCTAAGCAGGATGAGGAACGTCCAAGAAGGGAGAAGTGCAGTCACTGCTTAGGGAATCACAAAACTGAGAGATGTTAGGAGGTGATTGGATATCCCAGTTGGCATTCTAAGAGCAAATTCAAGCGTTAATTGCCAAGATCTCAACGCCCTCCTGAGCCTCATAAGAAGTCTTCTCAGTTCAGCTCTAACAAGGCTAATGCATCTCTGAGTACTTCTTGAGAGTTTCAAAATTCACCTAGCAGCAATCAGGAAGGAGATGGCCTCTCAGCTGAGCACCACCGTCTCATTGGCTCTCTCATATCTCTTCTCAAGCAAGCTGACTCTTCTCATAGCTCTCATCTAGCCGGTAAACTCTGTCTTAATGCACAGAAAGCTCATACCAAATTGTGGATCATGGACAGTGATGCCACTGATCACATGACTCCCAATCTTTCTCTCCTTCATAATCCTAGACCTAGCCCTAAGTCAGCAGCTGTCTACTTCCCTGATGGTGATTCTTGCTCTACTACACACATTGGCATTGGCATATTTCCACACATCACATGCATTGCACAATGTGCTATGTGCACCATCCTTTCAATACAACCTTCTTTCCCTCAAAAAACTTGTGAGAGACCATAAATACATTGAGCCTTACCTATGGCTTTTGTCTTATCTAGGACCCAGTAAGGAGGAGGATGATTGCTCATGGTAGATATCTGGATGGCATGTTCTACATGGATTCTACAACCACAAACAAGATGCCAAGTGATCTCTGTCTGTCTACAACTACACCCCTTTACACCCCTGCAACCAGTTTACCTTTATTTTTACCTAAGACCACTGATGTTGTTCCAAACAACATAGCTCTATGGTGTTTAAGACTTGGGCATGCCCCTCTTGTCAATGTCTAAACAAACTAGACGCTCTTTTCCTGTGAGTTCATCTACTGCTGATCATATCTTTGAACTTTTGCATTGTGATGTTTGGGGACCATATGATGTTCCTACATTAAATGGTTATAGATTCTTTCTTACTATTGTGGATGACAGAAGTAGGAGTGTGTGGGCGTTTCTTATGAAACACAAAAGTGAGGTTGTCCATCATCTAAGGACATTTATTCTCATGATTCAAAACCAATTCAATGTGAGGGTCAAAACTCTTAGAACTGATCAAGGCATTGAGTTTCTTAACTCTGATGTTTTCTCTCTCACTCAGTCTCTTGGCATTGTTCATCAAACCTCTTGTGTCTATACTTCTCAACAAAATGGTCGTGTTGAGAGGAGGCAGAGATACATTCTTGAGATTGCTAGATCACTCATGATTCAGTTCTGTCTTCCTACAAAATTTTGAGAAGATAGTATACTTACAACTACATATATTATAAATAGGTTACCCAACCCCATTCTTAACCACAAAACACCCTATGACATCCTGTATGACAGAGCTCCATCTTACTCTCATCTCAAAGTCTTTGGTAGTCTATGTTTTGCCACTAATCTCTCCCCATCTCACACAAAATTCTCTCAAATTTTTGATCCTTGTGTATTCATAGGTTATCCTCATGGTAAGAAAGGATTCAAACTTTGTAATTTAAAAACTCACAAGATATTGATCAGTAGAGATGTTCATTTCTATGAGCATATATTTCCATACAAACTCTATGTTGACACATCCTCTCATACTCCACCCCCATCCACTTTCACTGAGTTTATTGATCAAAAATTTCCCATGGATTACACATCCTTTGATCATCCCTCTGTCTTTCAAACCCCAACCCCAGAGCCTATTTCTCATGAGAGCAGTCATGATCCTAGCCTTGAACCCATGTCCCTTGCAGATTATTCCCCATCCTTAATGTCATCTCCATTTGATGACAACCCCCACCTCAACCTGTAAGACACTCTACAAGAGATCACAAGCCTCCACCTTGGTTGCAGGACTATGTTCACATGGCTATCGTAGACTCTTCTACAACAACATCTTCCTCTAAAGCTAAGTCTCCTCACCCTATAGTTGTTGCTTGTGTTCACAATAACTGCTCTTCATCTTATCAAACCTTCATTGACAATGCCACCTCTCACATTGAACCCAAATCTGTGCTTGAGGCTTTTGACAGAATCTTCTTGGTGTGATGATATGTTGTTAGAGTTAGATGCTCTAGAGAGAAATGGCACTTGGACCATTCAACCTTTTCCTGATGATCAATCTGTGGTGACGTGCAAATGGCTTTACAATCTCAAACTAAAGAGTGATGGCACTCTTGATAGACACAAGGCCCGACTTATGGCTAGAGGCTTCACTCAGCTTGAAGGGGTGGACTTCTCTGAAACTTTTGCTCCAGTTGCAAGGATGATCACTGTTAGGTCTCTATTGGCAGTTGCATCTGCAAAGGGTTGACCAGTGGCTCAACTAGATTTCACCAATGCTTTTCTTAATGGTGAACTTGAAGAGGATGTCTACATGTCTTTACCACCAGCTTACTCTATCTTGCAGGAAATTCAAGCCAGCAGTGAGGGAGAGACCCTCCACCATTGGACTCAGGGGGAGATATTTGATGAGTCCAACAACTCCAAGCTTGTGTGCAAACTAAACAAGTCTTTATATGGGCTTAAGCAAGCTCCTAGGCAATGGTTTGCCAAGTTCTCAAGTATTATGAATGCAAGAGGATACACTCAATCCAAGGCTGACTACTCTTTGTTCACTATGAAGAGAGAAGATCAATTTACAACCTTGCTTGTTTATGTGGATGATATGATAATCATAGGAAATGATCAGGAAGAAGTTTCGATCTAAAAAGACATCTTCAAAGTCAATTTCAAATGAAAGACTTGGGTGAAATGAGATACTTTCTAGGAATTGAGGTAGACAGAAGCAAAGAGGGCATCTACCTGAATCAAAAGAAGTATACTCTAGAGATCTTGGAAGAAATAGGAATGACCAATGCCAAACCTCTTCTCACCCCTATTGACTCTCATATGAAGCTATCAAAAGAGGGGGGGCAGTTGAGGAATCCTCACATGTACAGAAGGTTGATTGGAAAGTTCATTTACTTAACTGTCACTAGGCATGATATCGCATACAGTGTGCAAGTTCTAAGTCAGCTTATGCAATCTCCATGTGTTGAGCATTGGCAAGCTACAAAACACCTTCTCATGTATTTGAAGATAGCACCAGGCTAAGGGATTCTCTAATCTAGCTCCTCATATTGTAAACTAAGAGCATATTGTGATGCTGATTGGCAATCCTGTCCAATGACCATAAGATCTCTCTCTGGCTTCTGCATCTTTCTTGGCTCATCTCTTATATCTTGGAGAACCAAGAATCAATCCTTTGTGGCCATGTCAACAACTGAGTCAGAATACAGGGCTATGGCAGTGACTTGTTGTGAGATAGCATGGTTGCTAAAACTTCTTAAGGATCTAACTGTGGAACATGAAGGTGCAGTTGAACTCTTCTATGACATGTTTTCTATCTATTTTTATTCCGATTTTTTATGTGTGCCTATTTTGCCATGTTTTCTATCTATTTTTATTCTGATTATACTATTGGGTTAAGGAAGTATTGAATTTATGTAGTTTATGTTTATGTGTGAATTATGGAGGTCTAAACAAGTTTCTATTTAATTTCATAGAAATCAGAGATCTTTTCAAGCAATTCGGAGAAGAAGGAATGAAGCTGGACTTTTACTCGATGTCTACTGAAACCACTAGACATCTATGATAGGCTAAAACCTACACCGCAAGTGTACGGGTTCAGTCGTAGTAATCAAGTGTCGTATCCACAAGGACCGGAGGAGTATCGACGGTAATTTCGAGCTAGTTCGACCAAGTTCAAAAGTAACAAGCAGCTTTGAGAGTTTATCTTTAAAGTAACAACGAAAACAGATCAAGTGTAGAGAAATATATATGGGGAAGGCGTTCTAGGACAAGGGATTACCAACAATGCATCATCGATAGACCAAAAATATTTTCTTGCTTGAATGATATCTAATTCAAATGTGAAAGTAGATCGTCCAAGATAATCGTAAAGCTCCTCTTGGAATCAAAGCGAATGTGTCTAAATTGGTTAATGATCGCCTCTCGGTCTCAACCAACCAATTCAGACCCTTTGCGTGCTTAGAATTCTAGGTAATAATCATGCAAACATAACCATCTCGGTGTCAGTCGATACAATTATCACCTAAAATATCTATGACGATCTAGAGATCCACAAGAAGTTCAATTTCTCTTTCGATCAACTAAACTTCAGCCATAATCCTATGGTTCCAATGGTTCCAATAGCCTCTCGGCCTAAATTCACCATCTAGGTTCCAATTCGAGGTCTTAGTCTCTCGATTTCAAACCCCAAAATCAGTTCTAATCGACTCTCGTCAACTAGGGCTGGCGCGATAGGATTAAATCACCAAATAGAATCAAATATCATTCAAACAATACTAAGCACAAGTCTATCTTTGCATCGTCGGGATCACCCCGACCCTAGAACAATGAAATCTAGCAACCCATAACAGGAACCATGCTTGAATCAATCAAATTCAACAAAACAACCATTGATAAAGTGGAAGAGTTACCGAAATTCGATAGATCCGACCCCGTCTTCGATTACAGATCTCAAAACCTTCTCAAAATCCACTCCACACTATCAGGTCCTGTCCTCTTTCTATCCCCCTCAAGACGTCCCTCTAAAGACTCCAAAAAAAAGATCTGAAAAGAAATCCCAAATAAAACGGAAAAAACCGGAATACAATAAGACACAGACGACACTCGGTCGAGTGTAAAGTCCACTCGGTCGAGTGACCAGCTTAGTGAGAACACTGTAAAGAACTCGGACAGAACACATCTCGAGTGCTTTTGCACTCGGTCGAGTGGTCTTCAGCAGGGTCGCCTTGAATTGCATTTTCTGGAGTCCTCGCTCGTCAGATTAATGCATATGAATATGCGTTGAAAAGTTATTCTCGAGGACTACAACTCTTATGAAGACATCAGGAGTTGGTTCGAAGTTTTAAAGGGCAAAAAGAGGAAGCTTCTCCGTGCTGATCCGCCTTGTCCACTTTGTTCGATTCTGCTTCGAATCTCTTGGCACATTTCCTTGATCCCGTGCCTCCTAGCTCGCCTTTGATGACTACTTAGTTTACTAAAGATCATTGAACCACCCCTTTCTCCTTAAGCTCTTGAATCAGCTCCAAAACCGCTCCATAACACCTGAAATCACAATAAACTAGCGGTAGACACCAATTTCTCGAAATGGAACACTAAGAGCTAAGAAATAGGCAAATACTCGAGTAAAACACCCTAAAATCTAACCAATAATGTCCTATAAACATGACTAAATAGACGCTATCAATCTACTGGAGTGAAGTCGGACTTTGGCTAAGTGTTGGAGCAAAGAAAGCTACGTACTAAAGATCCACTCGACGTCAAGTCAAACAAGAACACTAAGAGCCAAGATGAAGAAAGATCACTCGACATCACATGCCCCACTCGATGTCGAGTGAGAAGCACTCGAGACCATGAAAGTGACTCGATATCGAGTCAATCACTCGATGTCGAGTGAAGCTGCAGAGAGGTGCGACGCGGTTGAGGAGTCCGGATCCGAGGAGAGTTGCTTAATTATGAAGAATAAGATCTTTTATCTCCTTGTTAGACTTCTATCCTTAAGGGTTAAATTCCTATTTACCCTAGGAGATTGTTACTTCTTTTATTTATTTTAATTAGGAATCTTTTGTCTTAGGAAATAGATAGATGTTCTCTTTCCTTGGCTAGCAAGGATTAGTTTAGCTATAAATAAAGCCCTTGGGGGCTAGTATCCAATTCAATTTCATTCTACAAGCAATTGTGCACACATAGAGTAGAGAGAGAGGAAAGCCGAGAGCAAGAGAGAGAGAGAAGTTGGAGCTTTGGTTGTACTCTTTCGTCGTTATTTCAGTTCAAGATTATTTCTTTCCATGTCATGATGATTGCGATGATGAGGTACGAGTAGTCGTCCCACTTCTAGGATCGGGATGAGCCCGACGATAGCCATGTAAGTATGCTTAAAGCTATGATCTTTTATGTGAATTTCATCTTCTATCCTATATGCATAATTCTTCTACGAGAGTAGTAGGTAATTCCATATTTATGATATTGAAGCGAAAGTGATCTTATTATAAATTTGGATTAATTATGAAAGAGGGATAGTAACACTTAGGGTTTATGCGAGAGCCTCTATATTCCGATTTGTTAATGACGAAAGTTATTTGATGAAAAGCATGTTCCTTTCATGATTTCGAGCATATTACTTGCATGGTTGTTGTTGTGGTAAATTCTCCGGCTTTGGAAGTTCTTTAGTTTATTGATATCAACACAAACCCTTTGTTTATTTTTGTTCACTGCTTCCTATTCATCCTATTAATCTTCGGACATTCTTTTCCGACACCATTATTGCGCGTTTTGTTTTCTGCACTTGACTCGAGATCAACTCTGCTCAGTCAATATTGAGTGATACTAAGTCGATATCGAGGGTTATACTCGACGTCGAGTTTGTTCGTGTTGTTTTGCATGCTGAGCACTAGACATCGACTGGATCTCAGTCGATATCGAGTGGCTTCTGGTTGACACATAGGGCTATTTTCGAGACTGGATCGGCGAGTGCTGACACGCTTCCTCGTGGATCGATCCTGACTCCTATACCACTATAGTTGGAGGAAGTCTTGTAATTTTATTTGCGCGGATAAGGGATTGGTTTGCATTTATATTTATATTTGTTTGATCAATTCTTCCTCCTACCAGTCTTCCACAAAAGGACAAAACATATTGAAGTTGATTGTCTTCTTGTGAGAGATAAGATTTTCAGCAATGAAATTGAAGCCAAATACATCAACACTAGAGAGCAACCAACTGATGTAGTCACCAAAATTCTCGACCAAGATCAATTCAAGAAGCTTCTCTACAAATCAGTTTAACAACTCCAAACTTGAGGGGGAACTGCATCTTCATCAATTCATCAATTATTAACACTTCAGCTTGAAAATGAATAGTTTTTTTTTAAACTTCAACCATTCTCAACATTTACACAGTGGTCGTCCAACAAAACTCCAACTGATTTTTTTTTTTTTTTTTTGACTTAGATGTCAATTAATCATCATAGAAATGAAATGAAGAACAATTAAAAAATAGCCGAATAATTTTTAAAGTTAGTTTCCACTAACATTTATCAAAGGGACACGTGTTACATTTTTGGTGCGACATCATATTATGAACCCCTTAAAAAAAAAGAAAGAACGATGCCTTTTTCATCATTAAATCAAGCAATTGACGTATGTCCTTTAATCATTTCACTAATTTAAGTCGCGTTAGTCATAAAGTTTGTCCCTCAAATTTTAATTATCCGGTGTATATAAAGTATAAACTCGACTTTGTTCATTTGGGAAATATTTTGGGGTACTTGTTTTGTCTTTGCTTGAAATCTTAGAATCCATAAATGATTCTAACCTAAATTGACTTAATTTAAAGTAGTTTTTTTTAAATTCGAATAAAACACATGTTAAAATTTACTCAAGTTTATGTGAAGACAGTAGACTAGGAATAAATAATGTCATTTTTTATTCTATTGTAGTCTAAAATTAATTACTACAATTATTATATCATATACAGAGGAAATATTCCCTCTATGATATTGGTTTTGACACTATTATGAGATTTCAGTCTTTAGCTATTGCTTAATATATAAGTAGTATATATATCCCACCTCGGATATAACTAAGTGATTTACGAGTGATTCAAACTTCACTTGATTCACAAAAAGTTTTATTTTCAAAACTGAAAGAACTTGACGGTATAGACTTACGTCTTTCAAACATAACATCTTATCTAATAATATTTGTTATTTGTTTGTTTTGACTCAAAACACAATAAAATAATATTTTTTGGTTGAAATGTGAAAAATATACCTGTATTTCTCGATTGATAATTAGCATAAATAGTGCATATAAAAACTAAAAAGTACTTCCTCTGATATTTCTATGAAGAAGTTTGACTTTTCAACGCATATTTTAAGGAGTTAAAAACTATATAAAATATTATTTTTATTATTTTATTAAATTAAATATTTATTAGTAATAAATATTAAATTTATTTTTTTAAATAAATATTTTATATAATTTTTAGTTTTTTAAAATACATACTCCGTATTATTCCGTATTATTGAATAGTAAAAACTATAAGTTAACCCAATTAAAAAATCGACCTTCTAAACTACCTTTATTGACTACAATAGAATCGATAACTCAATCGGACCAAAAACAAAATAGAATCGCTAATTAATTTTTGCTAAACAAGCCTTGACAATACTTAATTATATGTATATATATAGGTAAGTATAATTTATGGTGATATGATGTAATATCCTAAAGAATACAGCTTTAAGATACAGGAAAGAAGATATAAAAGAAAAACAAGCTGAGGCATATACAGATGGTCCAATTAATGCAAAACTCGTCGCTTAATCATAAATAAAAAAGTTGTCAACCAATCACAGCCTCTCCCTTTACATCTTCTCCATCCCATTTGTTGCAATTCATACATCAGATTTTACACACTAAACGTACAACTAAAATGCAAATTCCCCCACTCAACTAAAATCACCCCAAAAAGAAAGCATTTTTTTTTGGTGTCAAAACTACGTCGTATCGATCTAAACTCATCACCCTTATACCCGTACTCTTTTTTAGATCAGTCATTTACCATAAGTAATACGAATTCGTCAAATAAAATCTTTATCTAATATATATATATATATATATATATATATATATATATATATATAAAGTTTTCTCAAAATCAATTCAATAAAATTGCAATACATGAGTAGTTATTTCTTATACCTCTTCTTTTATTGATATTGTTTTTAATCTTCTTTTTTTTTTTTTTTGGGTTTATGCGAGTATTTGCATTTTTTTTATGACAATGCATAGATCACATATTCGAAAAATACCTTTTTAACATAGTTAGAATAAGAGTACATACAGTACAATTAATTTAATCTCAATATCTCATACAGTATCCTATTTTAAGCAGGATATAATGAGTTTGTTGTTATTACTGTGGAATACCCACTATAGTCTCGATACAGTGTAACTAATTTTACTTCTAAAAGGAGGCTATATGCATCGTTACTAACTGAACCAACATGTGTTAACTTTACACATGGTTAGTTGCCGTGGTTGGATTTGCTCCATAGCATATCCTCCATAGTCATACCCATCACACCAACAAAAGCAATAGTTTTGAGCATAGCTTTAATTTGCCTGCTTTCTATTGCTCGTGCCTCCTTTTTTGCCTCCCTATCCCCCTTTATAATTAACTCTTCCTCTTCCTTACATGTGATCTTTCCTACACATCTCCTTCCTTCCTTCTCATCCTCTAAAATTTCTCTCATTTTGTTACACTTCTTTGTTGCATCGTCGCCTTCTTCTTCTTCTTCTCCTTATCGGTTGTGTTCTTTGATCCAAAATGATGGCCATCGAGCAAGACAATAATATCGCTATAAGCACCGCGAATTCTAGAAGCCCATCTAATTCCAACAATCTCGCAAATAGGTCATCGATGTCCTCGGATTCTTCAGTTCATCATGCCAGCTCGGAGAGGGCGGTTAGCCCATGTGGAGATGATCAATCATCTGCTCCGTCAAACCCTGCTCGATTCTCGACTTTACATGGGTCTCTTCGTCCCGTCACCCTCAAGGTGGTCACTCTTCTATAATCTCCCTAGCTTTAGTTTGATCAGATTTAGTCACGGAAAGTCAATTTGTAGCTAAACACGGACGGCCATTTCTGGCCATGAAGTTTTAGCGACGAAAGGTTTCGTCGCTACAACCACATTTTGCGACAAACTTCCACAAATCAAACAACGTCAATGTGTATACTGAATCGTTGCATTAACTATATATGGTTGCAGTTTGAAGATGTAACGTACATCATAACGTCGTCACCCTCTATGCAAGGAAGCTGCTGCTCACCACCGAGCCCAAAGCAAACCAAGACGGTTCTCAACGGTGTTACTGGCACAGTCCGTCCAGGCGAACTCCTAGCCATGTTGGGCCCGTCGGGAAGCGGCAAGACATCCCTTCTAACCACCCTAGGCGGTCGCTTGCGAGGTGGCTCGGTCTCGGGCTCCATAACCTACAACGACCAGCCATTTTCCAGCTCCATCAAGCGCAAGATCGGTTTCGTGACACAGGACGACGTCCTGTATCCGCACCTAACAGTTTTCGAGACACTAGCCTATGCCGCCATCCTCAGGCTCCCTCGGAAGCTCACCATGGATGAGAAGATCCAACAAGCCGAAATGGTCGTCCTCGAGTTAGGCCTCACCAAGTGTCGTAACACTATCATCGGTACGACGATTTATGCTTTAGTTTTACCAATGCCAAACATACATACATCGATAGGTCGACGATAGTATATACTCGATCTCGACATATCATACTTATCAACTGAATTAATCGATCAATGATTAACGTTGGTATTAAATATGCTTAATGTGAACATTCATTGTCACAACATTGCATATCATATTTACCAGCTAAACTAATCATTTAACGACGGTTTTAGGAGGGCCGTTACTAAGGGGCGTGTCAGGAGGAGAGAGAAAGAGAGTAAGCATAGGGCAAGAGATGTTGGTGAACCCGAGCCTTTTGCTACTAGACGAGCCTACATCAGGGCTAGACTCCACCACCGCCCTGCGCATTGTTGCCACGCTACGAGGGCTGGCTAGGGGCGGTAGGACGGTGATCACAACCATCCACCAGCCATCGAGCCGCCTTTACAGGATGTTCGATAAGCTGGTGGTGCTGCTCGACGGATGCCCCATCTATAGCGGCAGCACCGCCCGGGTGATCGAGTACTTCTCGTCCGTCGGTTTCTCCTCCGTCGATTTCGCTAATCCCGCGGATTTCCTCCTCGATCTAGCCAACGGTATGACCTTACTACTAATAGTAATAGATACCAATTTTTATTTTTTTTTGCACATTTATGCTGAATCTCATTCTACTTTTTTTTTAATATAAAAAATACAACTTAGTTGTTTAAGTTGATGGACAAAATGATGTTTTGACCTAATTTGATTGTTAGTGAAATTGAGTTGTGAGAATAGTAAATGGAATAATAATTGTACCAAAAAAAAACATTTTCTTTTATGGGTTGGGACCGAATAAAACTTTTTTATATATATAGTAATTGGGGCTTTTTTTTAAGAGGGCTTTAAATCATATCAATTCAAAGAAAGAGAGATTCTTGGAGAATAAGATGGGATCCACATGATGAATTTGCAACCCTAACTTTGCTTCTTCACTTTGGTAGAGATAATTTAGATGACTCACACACCAACTTTATAATGACCCCCCTTGAATTGTGATTCATACATCTGTCAGATTATCTTTTTCTTTTAGATATGGAAATGTTAGTCTTTAGCTATAGCTTCCCTTTTTTGATGTCTCTACTTTCTGCCTTTGAAGTTTCGTCGGTTAGTTGACATTGATTGCTTACAGGAAGTTGTCGAGAGAGATATGAATGAGATCAAAAGAGTCTCTCATCTAAAGTTGAATATAGCAGTTTAAGGACTTTAAAGATTTAGGGTTAAGTCATAAGTCAAGTAGGTTCTCATTATCGAATTTATGTTCAGGTCGTTTTTCATCGAGGCATTGTTTTTAATTTGGATGTTTCATTACTTCATCTAAGAGTTTAGCTTGAATGCTTAGTGCTTAATTTGTGTTGGATGATTGTGGTGGTGGAGGATGACAAGGCTTCCTATATAGAGGGTTGAAAATACTTTATCATGGTCACATGAATTGGTTGAGATTTTTTGGTTATTTGCTGAAGTAAAATCATGATATGGCTATCTGATTTTAGCTCAATATAAAGGGACCCTTAGGTGTCCTTTGTTTAAAAAAAAATATTATATTTTCAAAGGACCAAGATGATGAGCTTGCCTTGAAAGTCTACCTTATCTTTCCTTTTAATAGATATGGAGGATCTTTGACCTTTTTTTCATGCCACTTTGTTTAAGGCATTCTTTCTTTAAATTTGCTTCTCTTAGAGGTAGCCATCTTAGTGTAGATGGGTTGGATCAAGTCAGGTCAAATCGATTTATTTATTACTTCCATTTAACCTTAACTCTATGGTCGTGTCATGTTTTGACGGGTTTACTAGAACCATATCTTATGCGGTTCTTACTTCTCATAATAGTTACATAATTTTCATATAACAACTTGTTTGAAGCAAAAGGAACTCCACAAGGATGATCTTGTTAAATATATAGAATCACTTTTCACTTCATTCACTGAAATTTTTCTTAACATTTTACACTATACTTTGTTCAGTTGATGTAGTATGAGGCTAAGTTCACTATTTCACGATTTTAACGACAAGAATGTCCCTTGTTCGTGTTCAGGAATCATAACGAGCGCCAAGCAACAAGAGGATCAAAATGAATTCCAAGGGCTACTAGAACACAATGATGATTCATATTCAACCAAGCAGTTCCTGATATCCTCCTATAGGAAGAGCCTCTATCCTGTTCTAAAAGCCGAGATTCAAAGAAGTTCTGAAGGGCAAGATCATTCAGCACCAAAACCATCATCAAGACGTAAGACATTACTGAAATCTAACAGTTGAGTTTTCCTTTAGAAAATGCTTTTCCACTAAGATGATTTTTGTTTTTGTTTGCAGGCATAGAGAGTGAATGGACAACCACTTGGTGGGAGCAGTTTAAGGTACTGCTTAAGAGGGGTTTGAAGGAGAGGCGACACGAATCCTACTCGGGTTTAAGGGTCTTCCAGGTGATGTCGGTATCCATCCTTTCAGGTCTTCTATGGTGGCACTCGGATACTTCACACTTACAAGACCAGGTGGGTCTGCTCTTCTTCTTCTCCATATTCTGGAGTTTCTTCCCTCTATTCAACGCAGTGTTTGCGTTCCCACAAGAACGCGCAATGCTGACTAGGGAGCGTTCCTCTGGGATGTACCGACTCTCATCCTACTACTTTGCTCGTACTGCTGGTGACTTGCCCATGGAGCTCGTCCTTCCAGCCGCATTTGTCACCATCACATACTGGATGAGCGGCCTAAAGCCTTCTCCCATCACCTTCCTAGCAACCCTCTCGATCATCCTATACAACGTGTTAGTGTCCCAAGGCCTCGGATTAGCACTCGGTGCTATACTAATGGATGTCAAGCAGGCTACCACTCTAGCTTCCGTAACATTGCTCGTGTTCTTGCTGGCTGGAGGCTACTACATTCAACACATCCCACCCTTCATAGCCTGGTTGAAGTACATCTCATTCAGCCACTACTGTTACAAGCTTCTTGTTGGGGTTCAGTACTCGGAAAATGAGTTGTATGAGTGTGGGTTGGGTTTGCACTGCAAGGTGTTGGATTTCCCGGCTATCAAGTATCTGGGCATCGATAATTTGAGCTACGACGTGGCTGCCCTGGCTATGATGCTGCTGGGTTATCGGCTTCTGGCTTACATCGCGCTTAGGTTTGGCCAACAAAGATGATTCAAGTAGCCATAGCATTGACATGTGAATGATGCAATTTGAGCAAAGTGGATAGGGGTGAAGGGATCAGCTTTGACACTCAAGTAGCTGGATCTGCACTTGACTGATATAGTTAATACATTGTTCTAAATAAGAAACGGAGTCGACAACTCGACAAGCAAGTATTCTTGTATGCAGTTTATTGTACAATCAATTAACCATATACTATTTGAAGTTCAGCACAACAAGATGAAGGTAAAGTTGAGTTTGTGAACACAAGTTGGGGCAGCTAAGAAGAGTTGCTGCTTCAGTAGAGATAATCTGCCTAAGGTAAATCCCAGAAAACCACCCGTAAAATACGACACTTTTCACAAAACAACCTGTAAATTGAAATTTACAGAAAATAACCTATAGATAAGAAGGAAGATGGCTAAGACATTCGACTTTGAACGAATCCAAGGGTATGGCTAAATCATGATTAGGTGTGTTTGGTATGACAAGTTAATAATCTAGCTTAAAAATCAACTATCTTGTAGATTAATGATCTGAGTTCTCTGCTAAGAAGGAAATCCATGGAACTTTTAAACCCACATGAACCAACATTCCACAAAAGATAATGCAACACAAATGATTCATTTCATTTACATGTAATTAGTATCTTGAAATTCATGTAAGCTTATAGACATCAGATATGACATATTTTGCATAAATCATCACAAACGAGCACATATCTTATTCTCTCCTAATCACAATAATGTTCAAAGGCGACAACAACTCTTCTATTCATGAAATGATTTTATTCGACTTCACCACTAGATCTACGGCATATCTTGCGTAAACCATCAGAAAAATGCTTTCCCTTTATTCTGTTCCGATGGCATTATTGTTCATAGGCAACACCAATTTGATTCATGAAACGATTCTATTCTACAATCTTGCAAGTATAAATAGCTTAGCTCGTTAAAGGAATACTCAAAAGTCGGAGACAAGGCAGAAAACTTACCTTTATCAGTTTCCCTCTTAGCAGGCACACAGAAAAATAGATGGCATCGCTCAAGGCTGAGAAACCGGTTGGCTCACAACAGGCTGCTTCCGCACAGGTCAAGAAAGTGGCTTCGGCTGCACCTAAATCCAAGCCAGCCCCAAAAACTGAGCAGAAGCCTCAGCCTAAGAAGAAGGTATACTGAACCATTTAGTATGATGAAAACTTGAACAGAAACTTTACAGGATTGACTTAATAATGCTTTGATGTTTCCAGGCATCCACCCCTAAGCCAGCTGCAAAGAAATAAAGAGTACATGTAGAAGGAGAGAAGAACATAGCTCTCAAGACCACAAATCATGGCATCGTGTCCATGTTATGTATTACAAAATCTTCGATCCTTTACTATCCTTTACTGATAGCTACTTGTGGCTAAGCAAACAAAAAGTGCTGTAAAATGCACTAGCTTGTTATTTAGATGTATCTGTTATGACTTGTGGTGTTTCCGATATAATATAAGTCTTGTTTTACATACTGGCTTGAAATTATATGCTGAGAAAATTGAGTTTTAGACTTTAGTATTCAACCTTCAGACGAAGGATGTTCTTCCATCAATTTGGCTTCTGAAATTCTTGAAACTTCTCAAAGATTAGTAAAAGCAATTCAGCAAGTTCGGGTGAAAGAGCATTTGGTGGGTAAAACAAGCATATGAGGAAAATCGGCACAAAATAGTGGAATTCAAATTTGCACAGTTAAAGCATAAAGAAACAGGCGATCAACACTATAAAAGCACATTCAGATATCACCGTCCATGAAATAATGCAGGACTTGTTTAAAAACTAAAAAGCGTTACATACAGTGAGTAAGGTGATCGAGTATGGCACAATAGAACATAGATCATAGATGGTTGGGGCGCGAAGAATATAAACTAACTTAATTTATGCTGAGAGGAACTACAAAATCAAAGATCCAAGACTAATGACCATAATATGAAAAGTGAAGGATGATTCCTATTTAGAGTTAATCAGGATCATGGGATGGAGGAAACCCCAGGATCAGGAACTACAACCACCTTGTTCTTGCAGGGAAGATTTCACTGATAATCCCAGACTCAACAATGGAGATCATTCAGGACTAAAGTAAGGACATCATACAAAGTGCTAAGATCACCACGAACATCACATGTTTCATTGTAGCCAAAACCAGGCAGTAGTTTAGTCAGAGCAGCCTATTATGCTGTGTCTGGTGTGAGGATTAATACATTTTAAGTAACTTCTCTCTACAAATAAATACTTAATTAGCACAAATAAGCATCTTATCAGCAATCACCACAACACTTCAAACAAACCTTAAATTTCATAAAAACTAATCAATGGCAAAGTATAGTCACTTGTCAGAAATCATTCCTCAAAAGATCAGACATTTCAATCCAGCTTTACCAAAACACCAGCATCTTAACTTCAAACATGAAGGCATAGAGATTAGATTTTAATTACATATATAGAAATGTTTGTCAGTAATTTACTGTGAAGCATCTAATGAAGTAATGCTATCATAAAGAGCACACAGTTCTATATTCACCATTCTCAAGACAGTTTAGCTTTATATGCAACTAGGAAGGAGGATATGATTCAAGTTGGCCTGCAACCATATCAGCAGAACAAAGAGCCAAAGGCCATCCAAAGCATCAGAATCTGATAACTTGGTTTTGTCTCTTTCGAAGAATTTTAGGGTGAGGATTGGTGCCCCGGTTCAAGGCAGGTAAAGCCTTACCTCATACCAAGGAGACTAATGGGCGCTCGATCCTGCAATCCGTGTCGGATTGACACCCTGTCTTGGTCCACTAGATCAACCACTTGGGATATGATTTTGTCAATTTTCATGCACCATTATGTGATCTTTCACACATAGCAGAGTTCTGAAACTTCTGAAATGGAATCCTGTTCTCAACTCCTTGTCACAAGTCATTCCCTCCACTAAGCAACTTTTGGCTGGTTGCGGGATCTTATTCTAATTCTTAAGGAATTGATGCAAAAATACAAGTATAAATACGTCGTATGTTTGATATGATAGAAACCAAGTTTTAAAGCAAATCAAGATTTGACCTGTAACCTCTTCATACATAGTCCTACCAAGAACCAATGGCATCCTTGAAACCTGTAAAACCTGTTGCAACCCAACTCTCCGGGCAGACAAAGAAGGAGCCTGCTGTTAGTGCTTCCACCAAAGCTCCGGCCTCTAAGCCAGCACCAAAGAAAGTTGCCCAGAAGCCACAGGAGCCAAAGAAGACGGTACGTTATCCATACTATTGTATCTGCCATAGATAAAACAATGAACAAATCAAATAGAAAAAACAATGAACAAATCATTATCTAACAAGCTTCGGAATTTCTTCCATAACCTTGACATTTGACATACATCTATTGCAATGCTGTCGCAGGCTGGAGCCACAAAATCCACACCAAAGAAGCAGTAATGGCTTACAGAAGCTGCAAGGACACAAGGGCAACATGAGGGGCAGAAGGATGAGTTTATTACTCTAGTGTTTCCTTTTTCTGCACGGGTTGCTTTGTTCTCCCCTTTCTATCTTTCTTGTTCTTACATTATCCTTTGGTTATGTGCTCTCCTGTAAACCCATGATGGGCTTGCACTAGGCAAGTAATAATGAAATATTAGTCGAAAACTACTTGCATGTCGATCTTCCCTCCTTCAAACTATAAACATGACAACACCATGTTATCATAGCAAAGATACCTTGGATTTTAAGATGGAATTCAATCTCCTAACTCAGAACAAAGGCTATTATACTATAGATATAGAACATGGACGCTCTCCATGGGAAACTTAAGAGGGTCAGTCACATCCCACTTTCCACTTTCAATTGTTGCAAGGACAGATACTGCACTCTTGTAAGGAGATTGTAACTCCCGTAACAAGGAGTTATCATTCCTCTTTAGGGCTACATAACAGCATAACATAGTAAAGTAATCAAGATAGACAAAACAAAACCACTATGGCTATTATCATGACTAGTACTTGAGATAAACCATTTTACGAAGACAAACTGATTATACAAATTTCAAAATCCTGAGTATCTTGCCATTACGAAATTCTTCACCGAACATACCCATAAAGCATACATTAAAGGGGGACACCAAGTTTCTTTTGAAAAATGAATATAATTTTCTAAAATGTTATGTACAAATTACATCAGTGCTGCAAAACAGCATCACACTGCAAGCTATTTAGCATTTCAATGAATAAAAGGGTTGTAAGAATCAAAATGGACTAACAGAACGAGCCCACTTGAGCATAAATTCAGGTACAAGACGTCTGAATGGAGGCGCCACTGCATCCCTTGCAATTACTTGCTCATCACCACCGTGAATTATGGCAACTAGATCTTCAAACATTTCGTCTCTACCACCTCTCATTGGGTCCTAAATAAATTTGTACTGAAATTAGCGTGTCTAGATCCAGAAAACGTAAACTAAGTCAAATGAAACATCAACCATTTTGGACAAGTTCATTTAGTCGTTTCCATATTTACAACCATGTAAAGAGCATCATTAAAGACATCAATATGGCAAGGATTGCTGGACTGAAGAACGACATGTGCATACATTTGAAGTGCAAACGAGATGCCATACATTTAGCGTTAGTTTCATTACTAATGAAAAGGAGAACAATTTCTCGATTACCTGAAGGAAAAGATCAGTGTGGGTCTTTGCTTCATACAGTACTGATTCGGCTTTAACTCCAAGTGATTTCAGAGTTTCTGCAAAACTTTTGCTGCATATAAATAAATTCAGCTTCCTGTTATTATTACTTGGCAAAATTTCAGCTTCTGTTATTAATTGGATAATCGAGGTAGCAACACATGAGACAGAAACAGGGCAGAAAATGCTAATGAGCAAAGGCAGAGAGCAAAGCAAATTAAACTGAAAATAAAGCTTTACTATAGCCTTCGTTTCATCCTTGGGTTTCCTCAACGGATCTAATATGAGACTAGGAAGGTTCTTTTTTTATTATCCAAACCTAAATAGCTTAATCAGTCTGACTAAATTACTGGCTTTTAGTAGTTCCCATCATTCATTTGATCATTTCATATTAGAATAAAGTTTTCCCATTAGAAAGCCATTGAACATTTACCCATTGGAACCAAAACCAACAGTTTACGAGAGAGATTGTTCAAAAGAAGAGTGGTGCAGGCGAGAGAATCTTTGTTCATCTTCTCATTTTTCAAACAGCAAGCATAGATAGTGTACATTACTGTGTAAGAACCATTTCTATCCTCACTTGCAAACCACAGTAATTATAGAGATCTGTTATACAAGCGGAATCATGGGGATAAATTGTGAAGACAAATTTAAACTTCAGAGAGGATACTTTATCCTACAGTTGGCCTCAAAAACAGAGAAGGAAATACGAATGTTTATATTAAGGAGAGTCTAACCTGGCATCTGATGGAATGGAATAATCTGCAGTACCATGGAAAAGGGTTATAGGGGGCAGTAGAGAAACTGCATTTCTGACACTTGGATCCTGTACAACAATTTCTGGAGAATATTTCTGTAAAGACTCCTCCCCTTCCATTATGCTGTGAGAAAATCTAAAGGCATTAACTCCAGTTCAAGTACTATGACCACAGAATTGTGCAAAACATGACGAAGTTTTACACTTTTACCTTGTAAAAATAGAACGATATAAACCTCGATTATGGAAATGGTCTACAAGGTTTAACAAATTATACCTGCAAAAAGGGTTGGAAGATAACAAACCATAATGTAAAGCAAAGATTAAGAAGTATGAAAACAAAAATGGAAAATGACAATTTGTCAAGCATTACAGAATGGGAAAAGGTGAAAACATAGTGCCATAAATGGATTTTTCCTAAATAAACTCATTTTACCTCCTTGCATCTTTTAATCCAAATAACAATTATATATATAAAAAAAAATGTGCTGTAAAACCATGGACAAGTCAAGAGTGTTCCTTTGTCTATAAACACCAATAGAAACAAACCGCCTAAAGAACTAACACTAGAAGTTGTGACTTGCCTGAAATCAGGATAAGTGTTTGATGGCCGCTCTTTATTTACCAAATTCAAGGATAAGTGTTTGACAATTACGAAACAAAGGGAAAAGAAAGCACAATAATCACCATCAGAAAGTTACAGGATTACAGCTATGACCCCGGCAAAGAAAGTTAAAAGGCAACAAAAGGTTAGGAGTATTTACCCTCCTGATAAGCCAAAGTAAGCTTTCATCTGGGAGACACTCCAAGTAACACCCTGCTCCCCTCTTGCTTCTTTGATAGCTTGCTCAATGAGAGCACAAGCAGCAATGTGTGCACCAGCAGATTGTCCCATCAAATAAATTCTGCAGATAACACAGTGAGCAATGGATCCTTTCGGAACTCGAAACTGAAACAATAATTACAATATTGTAAGCATTTGTGAGTGAGCTGCACAACAAAATCAAGATTCCTATAGACACAGTAAAGCTAACCATCAGCTATTAGCAAGAAACTTAGGTTCACTAGGTAATGTTTCAATGGGTGAACTTCATCACAACATTGAAGTTGCATTTTTTGCGAGCCCTGAATACATATTGGAAGCAAGGGTGCATAATGGCATAACCTACCAATAGACCTATCAAACGGGTCATTCGGGTCGGTTTCGGGTCGGGTCACTTCGGGTTTCGGGTATTTTCGGGTTGACTCGAATCCGGGTTTGACCGGGTTTCGGGTCATTTCGGGTTTGTCAATTTTTTCTTTTTTAAATTAAAAAAATCAAGATTTGATAATTTTGTGATAAATTTTAATTATATATAAAAAAATTTAATTATATATAATTATAAATCAACCGGGTCAATCGGGTCAAAATTACCGGGTCAATCGGGTCACCGAGTCGAAAACCAGATTACCCGGAAAATTTCGGGTTTTTCGGGTTCAGGTCGGAAAAAAAAACGGGTCAAAATTTCCGGATTCGGGTCGGTCGGGTTGGGTTGTGTTTTGACAGGTCTACCTACCAGCATAAAAAAAAAAAGCGCAGCAAGAAAAATCTAACGAGGATTCGATGCCTTTATCCCTATTGTTCTCTAGAGGCATCACATTTATTAATTGGAATCAACACAAATAAGTGAAAGGGAAAAAGTGAGTACTTATACCTGTTAGGATCACCGCCATACTCAGCAATATGATTGCACACGAATGAAATGCCTTCTGAAGCATCTTTAACCATATCACTTATTGTTCCCTGAGGGAAATTTCTGGAAGAAAACGTTGATGATAGTACTGTTACAAGTAGCAACATGTACTAAATAAAACTGACAAACAAATTGCTAACCCAAGGATGAAACCTTGCCCCAGAGTAATCAAAGAAAAATACTTGGATTGACACACCACCTGTAGTCTATACATGCCACAATGATGTCTCTTTCACACAGGTGCCGCCCTAAAAGAGAACCCCAAGCCTTGTAGCTGCATAAGAAATAAGATATAACTGCATAAGATCTGAGGAAACATTTGAGACTGAGTAATAGAGCACGCATCATTAAATTTTCCACTGATTGCACAGTAAAAAAGAGTTGCAAGGACAAAAGATTTGGCATTTCAGTTGATCCAAACAACCATTTTTAGCACTTCTCTAGGAATTTGAACAGGCTTGATAACTCACCCAATAATCCAAGCTCCACCAGTTATAAATGCAACAACTGGCTTTGGTCCATTGCTGTTCTTGGGAAGGTAAAGATCCAGCCTGCAGATAATTAATGTAGAAATTAGCATATGGTGCCACAAATGCACGCTCTTATGTTTCACAGGTTCAAAGTTGCTGCAAAGAATTAGTAAGAAGTCCATGAAAATACCTATTTCGAGGGTTTCTACCATAAACTATGCTCCTTAGAACCTGAGGTGAGAAGAAATAATAATATCCCACTGCAAAAGGTTGAGGGTTACATAAATATAAGTAGCAACTAGCAAGCACTTGCATCCAAGAAGTGTGACTTGAAAATGGAACATTAAAAAGGAGCATAAGGATGCAAACCTTGAACAAACCCAGGCATAAGTAGCATGGCATAGCAACCTAGCGCAAGAAACTTTGTCATCCAACGATAACCTACCCTGAACGAACAAAACTGATTAGAAATGCATCCAAGAGTGGACTAGATTGTTTCAAACAAATTTGAGAAACTGCAATTTCATCCCTAAACATAGTTTCCCTGACCAATTGATCTCGAATTGATTAACCCATCTGATGGCAGCTCTCACCTTGCAGCTTAGGTTCATCCATAACTTAGTTTCCTAAATCCTAACATTATGAGTGAGTAATTTCATGACCAATTGATCTCGAATTGATTACCATGAAGCTCCTGAATTCTGATATAATTAACATATAAAATTAACACAAAGGGACAAACTTTCTAAATTAGATTCAGATCAGCAATCCGATGAAAAGCAATGCCTTTTATCAAGAGCAAAGAAGAAGAGAAATCACCCGAGATATCTCAAGAGCTTCAAGCTAAGGCCAGTCACCAAGTAAGTTTCAGAAGCGGCATGTCCGACATTCTCCCTAAACGACGAGGTCGTCGAAGAATCCCGGAGGTGATCGGCAGCGGAGAGCGGGAGCAGCGCGTCGTGGCTGGTGGTGCGCCTCCGCCGCTGCTTCTGCTGGAGGTTGCCGGCGGGGGAAGTGGAGGTGACTCCGTCGTAGCTGTAAGCCCTAGACAGAAGAGGCCGATCCTCATCGTAGGAAGGATGAGAGATCAGAATCCGGGGAACGGAGAAGTCGTCCTTGCAATTGGCGGCTTTCTGGAGCAGAAATCCGTCGATTGATGGAGTGCCTGGCTTGATCGGCGCCATGGGAGGAGGCGGAGGTGAAGGATTTAGTGTTACAGGGAGAATTGGGGCTTCAGAAGGCATCTTGAGGATTTGAAAATTTGAAAATGGAGCCAGCGAATCAAAGCCAATCAAGCAAGCAAACAAACAATTTACAGGACGACAACGGAAAATACAAAAGAAATTCGGGGTTGGGAGAATGTGGAGATGGAGTGCAATTGACAAACTGTCAGCTTTGTCTGTTTCGAGATTCAAAAGACGTGTTTTTATGAACCGAAGATGATGAGGTTGGGAAGATAAAGATTGGGTCGGGCTGTTGGTTTTGGACTCGTCGTTCATAATTGATACTTCTGTCTAGTAACACTTAGGGCGTGTTTGGCTAAAAGGAGGTTTTTAAGGAGTTGGGTAATTTTTAGGGGTGAAGTTTATTTTGTATATTAGGGAGGCGTGAGAGGTGGAGATTTTTTTTTTTTAAAGTATAACCTTGTAAAAAAGATTAATGATGTTGGGTGGTTATGAGGTTTGAAAGTTGTATTTATGGTAAAATATCTAAGACACCCTTTCTCATTCTCCCTCCTTTTCTCCTTCCCTCATATCTGAAACATGCAACTCTTGAATCGGAGCTTGTTCCTTGCTTCCTAGAGCACCAATGGTGGCCAATAGAGGTTCGAGGTCGAAGAAGGTGAAGAAGATCTTCCTCCAATTCGACGCCAATAAGGACGGAGTCTAAATCGATCGGAAATGACGGACCTCGATAGTCGTCGTCACTTTCAACGACCTTTTGCTAGATCCTGGTTATCCCGAATCGGAGGTCTTAATCGGTCGGAAACTGACCTCACATTCGACGACCTTTTGTTGGGTGCTGGCTATCCCGAATTGGAGGAGCGTAAAATGGTAACAAATTGGAGCACCTTCTAAATAAATTCCCAAAGCTAGCACCCCAAGGTCTCAGCTTCTAAAATCAGAGAAAATAAGCTTCACCTCCAACTCTATGGAACTTCAGAGCTTAAAATTTTAATTCACCTCCAAAACCTCTTCACAATTGCTTCCAAACACACGCTTAGCTAATAAAATAACTAAGTTAATGGATTATTGCCTTCAAAATAGGAAAATTAATCTCGATTTGAAAAAAATAGGTATAGTACAAAATAGAATTGAAATTAATATTTTAAAACAAACGAAAAAAAGAAAAGAAAAAGAAAGAATATAGACCGTGGATCAGGTAGGTTTTAAGTTTCATTGAGGACTTGTTTTAAGGATAAAAAAAAATCGCAAAAAAATGTCATAAATAAGGATTTTGAACTATACATAGGTGGTCATGTTTAGTGAGATATTTTTATTTTGAGTTTTTTCTTCTTATATTTGTTTATTTCTGATTGTATCATTACGATTAGCCCATCAGCCCGATTCCCTCGGCTTCTCGATTTTCCAGATTTCTATTGTTATTTGGGATTTTGAATTATTTTCTTTTTAGAAAAAAAAGTAATTTAATCAAATAATCACATAAATCGAGACAAAATAATTGTATTATAATTAATACATCGTGGAATCCAAATACACATTTAATTTAAACTTCTCAAAAATTGTGGTAACCAAACAACACCTTCTCTATTGGCATTATAAACATAATGCAATTGGAATCCAAACAAAGCCATATACCCATAAGTGTAATTGCAAGTAGGACCGTTATATGAGCTAAACAACTCGAGCTTGGCTCGGGGTGAGCTCGAAAAAAAGCTCGACTCGAGCTCGTTCACTTACCTAAATAAGTCGAGCCTGAACATGATGTTAAACTCGGTTGAAAGCTCGGCTCGTTCGATTTAGGGTCGAATAGCTCAAATTTTACGGAATTTCTAAATTTCCTTTAAGTTAACATGTTATGACCAAGTAAAACCACTTAAAGCTGGAAAAAAGTTCCGCTCGAGCTCGTTCATTTACTAAAACAAGCCAAGCTTGAACAAAAAAGAATGCTCGTTTAAAAATTGGGCTCGGCTGGACCCGAGCTCGTTTAACAAATGAACCAAGCTTGAACATGTCAAGCTCGGCTTGTTCAGCTCGAATAACACCCCTAATTGCAAGGAATATTAAATGAATAATCAAACAACCCATTACTCTTTTCTCTTTAACTCTTACTATCTCTATATCCCTTTACTGTACGTCTTCCTCTTTCCATAACCTTTCTCATCCCTAACTCTTAACTCCTTTAATTCTTTCCTAAATCTCATCATTTTTCTTTTCAATCTCCTAATCTCTACCAGGACATTTCAGAATGAAGATTTTTTTTATCAACGGTATAAATGAAAATATTAGTTTATAAATTTATAGAGCTAGCTAGCTGCGGCAAATACTGCACGACAGCTTTTGGCAACATCTTATCTAATACGAAATTATACCTCATACTTTTTGACATATAGTTTTTAATTTCTTAAAAAATATGTTAAAAAATCGAACGACCTATATTCAGTGGCGGATCGAATGCTTCAAAGCTAGGTGAGCGAAAATATTCATGATAAAGCCAAATTTTACAAGCCACAATTCAATTAAGGAAACTATACCCCAAACCGGTAACAATTCGTTTGATATTTTTATAACTCTTAATTAATTAAACTAATCTAGCTCACTATGAAAAATGTCTATCAATTTCCAGATCCTGAAAACAAAAAATTATAAGCGTTTTTTCTATCCTAGGAGCATAGGATAAGATCCCTGTTTTTAGGGAAAAAAAATATCCTTAAATAAAATGCATTAGCCAAATTTTAAACATTTGGAAATATTTTTCGACAACTCCAAGAAGTCGACGAAGCCCTATTGGATATACAATCGACCCACAACCTAAACCAAAACTCAAATGCATCCACTAAAGAACAAAACCTTCTATCCAAGAGAGAAAATCTTCTCCGATTCCATAAAACTTTTTGGAATCAAAGAGCAAAGTCAAAACACTTGAAACTAGCAGATACTAATTCGGCCTATTTCCATAGAGTAGCGTCTGGAAGGAGAAATAGGAAAATCATTAGAACAATTACTTCTGCAGAAGGAACCCAAATTGTTGGGGATGAAAATATTAAAAAGGAAATACAGAAAGACTTTGAAAAAAGGTTTAGACGAGAGCAAATCTTCCCAATACAACAGCTTCATAAATACCTTTCAGTTATCAACTCTGTCATCACAGATGAGGAAAATAGTTTTCTAATCAAGCAGCCAACAAACAGTGAAATCAAAAAAGTTGTTTTCTCATTATGAAGCAATAAATCTCTGGGTCCTGATAGTATGACTGCAGAGTTTTACAAAAAAAATATTGGGAAATTGTGGGAATTGATATTAATAAGGCAGTTAAAGCTTTTTTCCACTCTGGTCATCTGCTGAAGCAAATCAACCACACATTTATCTCACTTATAACAAAAAATGATAACCCCTCTATGACTACACATTATCGACTGATTAGTCTTTGCTCTACTCTATATAAAATCATCTCCAAGATAATCACTGAACGACTAAAAATGATAATCGGAAAAATTATACAGTATACACCTTCTCCAAGGAGCATTTGTTTATGACAGAGCAATTCAGGACAATATACTTATAGCTCATGAAATATTCCACTTCTTTCGCACAAGAAAGGGCTTGAAAGGCTGAACTGCCATAAAACTTGATATGGAAAAGGCGTACGACATATTACAAAGTTGGTGCTCCAAAGATTCGGTTTCCACCAACGGTTCGTGGACATAGTTATGGAATGTGTAACTACGGTTTCGTTCTCTGTATTAGTTAACAATGGACCCACGGAACCCTTTAAACCAACTAGAGGACTACGTCAAGGAGACCCTCTCTCTCCCTTCCTTTTTCTGCGTGGTGCAGAAGTGTTGGCTCGTAAACCGTCGATAGATGCAGAGGGCCCAAATAATAGTATTGGCTTTAAATTTGGGAATTCTGGCCCTAGCATCCCATTTTTGGCATTTGAGGATGACATTATCATTTTCTCAAAAGGAAGCATCTCTGCATGTACAAAAGTAAAAGAAATACTCGAGGACTACTGTAGATTCTCGGGACATAAGGTTAACTACCACAAGTCATCCTTCCAAACCACACCAGGAATCCCGAGGACAAGAGCACGAGACCTAGAAGGAATACTTAATATACCCTTAGAACGAAGTTTGGAGAAATACATGGGCTGCCCAATCGTAAACGGGCGGGTGACGAAGGAAACCTTTGGCGAGATTATATGTAAATCAAGAGAACAACTCAGTAAATGACGGGCAAACACCCTATCTCAGCAGGGAAGAGCCACTTTAATTGCATCTAATCTATCATCAAAACCTCTGTATTCCATGCAAAGCTTCTTGCTCCCTGCTTCAATACACAAGCAACTTGACCAAATTAACAGAACTTTTTTCTGGAACAAAGATGCGTAACACAGCCCATTGATAAGCTGGGACAAAATATGTAAATCCAAAGCAGCTGGCGGACTGGGTATACGGAAAGCAAGAAACATGAACGAAGCCCTCCAGCTAAAACGGTTGTGGAAAATTTTAGCGGAACCCGAGAATAACTGGGTTATGATTATACAACACAAACACCTAAAAGAAAAACACATACTTAACTACACTAGGAGAGGGAATGCCTCGTGGAAATGGTCAAAACTCAGCTCCATGATTACAAAATTTAAATCCGGACTTATCTGGTCGGTAGGAGACGGAAAATCTATCAATTTCTGGAAAGACAACTGGGTAACAACAGAGCCTCTTTTGGATAAAATTGAACCCCAACCCAATATAGACCAAAAAGAAACTGTAAACGATTATATAAAAGAAACTTGATTCCATTCTCCCTGAGGCTATAACAAAAGAAATCATCAAAATCCAGCTACCCATAAGTCCCCTTGCTGATAGGCTATACTGGTGGCCGGACAAAAAGGGTTGGTTTACAACGTTAGCCGCCTATAACCTGATTTCATCCAACACATGCATAATATCTGATGAATTCACCTGGATTTGGAAAATTGACGCTCCCCCAAAAGTCCAAAATTTTATGTGGAGAATCAAACAAAAAGGATTACCCACTGCTACGCGATTAGCCCAGAAGGGGGTTGTTGTTCCCACTACATGCATCTTGTGTAACCAATCATCGAAAGATGATATTAATATCTTCATAGAATTCCCCTTCAATAACTTTCAACAACAATTTTCCAGAGAAATATTCCAGAGAGTCAACACAATTATATCAAAAAACAGAGATATATATCTCTGTTTCGAAGGACAGCAAACTGAACCTTGAAGACGACGAGGATACCACAATCCAAAATAGGGTAAAAGTCCACCCTAAAAATGCCAAAAAGTCCACCCGATGGAAAAGGCCACCCATGGGCAAATACAAACTAAACTTTGATGGATCATATATATCAGATTCAAATAGCTCTATTAGCTACACTATACGGGACTGGAATGGTAATCCAATCAGCATGGATGGTGTAGAGGTAGGATCGATTTTACAGCGGAAGACTAAAATGATAATCGAAGATTGAGTTCAGAGTCGAGCAATGAAAATGGATTCAAGCGAGCAAGTTGTGCAGAAAGTAAAGCAAGACGAGAAGATTTGTTTACGCAGTTCGGTCAAAGACCTACATCTGCGGGACCTCAAGAGTCAGGCCCAATCCACTAGATAATTAGGAGCTACAAGCAAGGGGCAACACATAGAGGCAAACAATCATAAGCAAGCATACAATCTCTGCAACAACACTCAGAAAACCCTAAAAGGAAAGAAAGAGGAACTCCCTTTCCAGACGACGAAGCCTTCAAAGAGGAGCTTTGAAGGCGAAGATCCACTTCAGCTTCTTCTTCTACGCCTATCGGGGTCACGAATCTACCAGAAGCTTTGACGTCGCACCAAGAGGAACTCGGATTCGAAGCCAAGCAGTAGAAACCCTAGCAGAGGAGAAGCGCCGCTCTCAATTTTGGAAAGAGAGAGTGTACAGTGTAAGCTTTTAGCTAGGGTTAGCTCAGAAGAGGGGTATTTATAATACACCACTTAAGCCAAAACGCATCGTCCAGAAATAGGTCAAAAAGGGGAGCCTGAAGTAGAGAGCCGTTAGGGTTCTAGAGGCCAGATCCTCTGGGCCTTCTCTTTAGGCCTACACGGATCCAATTGAGCCCATTAGAGTTTGTACAAAGCCCAAACTCAGATAGACCAACAATTTGATTCGGTTACCTTTGAGAAGATAGCCCAAAGTTTAGATCTGTTTATTGCATACATAAGAGATTATATAGGCTGGTAAACTTATGAAAGTACACCAAATCTACAATTGCCCCCTGTAATTTCCTAAGTTTACATATAATGCAAACATTATCTGTGTGTAGATTTAGCACTGGGTCCGTCCTCGGTCCTAGCCCATAAGGGCTTAAGTCATATCATGGATATGAAGGTAGTCCCTGCAAAACAAGAACTTGTTAGCAGAGACAATTTTAGTGCCATAATCAGCTGGGTTGAGATCACCAGCAATCTTCTTTAGGAGGATGATTTTCTTCTCTACTTTCTTCCTGATGAAGTGGTAGCGAACATCGATGTGTTTTGTCCTTTCATGGTACATGGGATCCTTACAGAGATAAATAGCACTTTGACTGTCTATATGAAGAACAGTTTTGTAGTGCTTATTTTCAATCTCTTTTAGAATTCCCTGTAACCAAATGGCCTCTTTGCAAGCCTCAGTAGCAGCAATGTATTCAGCCTCCGTTGAAGATAAGGCAACTATTGGCTGTTGTTGTGATTTCCAAGAGATGCAGTTACCTGCCCAAGTGAAGACATAGGAAGTAGTAGACTTCCTATTGTCCTTGTTTCCTGCATAATCAGCATCAACATAGCCAGACAGACCATAGCTAGAATCATGGTTAGCATATAGGAGACCAAGGTTTATAGATCCAGAAACATATTTAAGGAGGTATTTCATGGCTAAACAATGCCTTTCAGCAGGATTAGACATGTGTCGACTAAGTGCACTCATGGCAAAGGAAACATCTGGCCTGGAGCAGATCATTGCAAACATGAGAGATCCTACAGCAGCATCATAGGGGATCAGTTTCATCTTAGCTTCTTCAGCAGCTGACATGGGGGTTTTGAGTTTAGAAAGGTCAAGGTGAGCTCCCAGAGGTATGGTGTTGGGTGCTCCACCTTTCATGTTAAACCTGTCAAGCACCTTAAGCAGATAATCAGATTGTGTCAACCATATCTGTCTTTTCAACCTGTCCCTTTTAATGCTGATCCCAAGAATCTTTTGTGCAGATCCTAAGTCTTTCATGTCAAAACTCTTCTTCAAGCTTGTCTTGAGTTTATCCACCTTAGAGATGGATTTAGAGATAAGAAGAAGATCATCTACATACAATAAGACAAATATAGGATCATTAGCCTTTACATCCTTAAAATAGAGACAAGGATCATAAGCACTTCTAGAGAAACCAAGGCAAGTCATGCAAGAATCGAATTTCTTGTTCCATTGTCTAGGGGACTGTTTAAGTCCATAGATGGATTTATGCAGTAGGCAAACAAGATTAGGATTAGCATGATCAATAAAAACTTTAGGTTGTCTCATGTAAATAGTCTCATGCAAATCACCATGTAAGAATGCAGTTTTGACATCCATTTGTTCTAATTCATAATCATAAACTGCAGTCATAGCAAGTAATAGCCTCATGGTTTTGTATTTCACAACAGGTGCAAAAATGTCATGATAATCTTCACCATGTTTTTGAGTGAAACCTTTTGCTACAAGTCTAGCTTTATACCTTGGGGGTTCATTAGGTTTAGGGCTGTCTTTCAGTTTATAAATCCATTTGCAGTCAATAGTTCTGGCCTTAGCAGGTTTTTCAACAAGAGTCCAGGTTTTATTAACATGCATGGATTCAATTTCTTCTAGCATAGCAAGTCTCCAAAACTTAGCATGATGACATTTAACAGCTTGTTCATAGACATCAGGAACATAAGCATTCACAGCATCAGAAACAAGCAAGGCAAAATCCACAATATTGCTCTCATATTTCTTATTAGGCTTCTTAACCCTAGGAGATCTATCCCTAGTCAGTTGATAGTGAGTAAGGTCATGTTCAACAATTTCAGGAGAATTAGACACATCATTATCAAGCATAGCAGGGATATCATGAGAGGAAGAAGAAGATTCAGATGAAGAAGAGGAAGAAGAAAGTTGAGAGGAAGAGGAAACTCCCTGATCATGTGGTTCTTCTTGTTGATTCTCTTGAGGAACTTCTTCAGTCTGTGCAGTGGGAGTGCCAGGAGTGACACCACTGTCAAACTCATCTTCATTGTCATCAGGCACAGTAGGAGTATAGAAGTGTGTTGAGCTGCTGTGAGAAGAATCAGAAGGTAGGTCCTCAAACTCAGGAGAAGTGTGTTGTAGTTCCTTGAAGTGAAACACATTTTCTTTGAACAAGACATCCCTACTTACTATGACCTTATACCCCCCAGGCTGGAGGACCAACAATTTATACCCCTTAACACCCTCTGGGAAGCCTAACAGTACACATTTCTGGGCTCTCGGGTTTAGTTTGCCATCAGACTTGTGACTGTAGGCTAAACATCCAAAGGGTTTCAGGAAGGCAAGGTTAGTTGGTTTCCCACTCCATTTCTCCTGAGGGGTTTTGAAGTCTATAGCAGAAGAGGGAGTCCTATTGATAAGGTAAGCTGCAGTGGTGACAGCTTCTCCCCAGAGAGAATGTTTCATGCCAGCACCTATCAGCATACATCTGGCCTTGTTCAGAAGTGTTCTGTTCATCCTTTCTGCTGTGCCATTTTGCTGGGGAGTCCCAGGGATGGTAAGATGCCTCTTAATACCATGTTGTCTGCAGAATGTATCAAATTCTGTGTTGCAGAATTCCAGCCCATTGTCTGTCTTGAGACACTTAAGCAAGTTTCCAGATTCTTTCTCAACCTTAGCTTTCCAGCTTTTGAAGTGCTCAAATGCTTCATTCTTAGTCCTTTGCAAGAATATCCAAACCTTTCTGCTATAGTGGTCAACAAGAGATAAGAAATATCTCTTGCCTCCCACAGTATCAACCTGTGCTGGACCCCAAAGGTCTGCATGTACATACTCAAGAGGAAGTTTAGCAGCATATGAAGAGTACTTAAAAGCAAGTCTAGTATGTTTTCCCATGATGCAATTTTCACAGAAATCAATATGAGCAGGCTTAGCATTAAGAATCCCTTGCTTGTATAATTCAAGAAGACCCTTGTTTCCCACATGACCCAGTCTGTTATGCCACAGCAAGGTTTGTTCAAGAGTCATGGGCTTAGAATTCTTTTTAACAGTAACATTTGCAGAGTGAGTTTTAACAGATTCACCAATAACATGATAAAGGCCCTTTTTCTTAACAGACTTGATAAGAATTCTACCATTTTTAGACACAGTTTTTATGCCTTGATGAACATTTATATCACAATTCAAGTCATCAAACACACTTTCAGATAATAAGTTTCTTCTCAGTTCAGGAACCCATCTAACATTCTGAATGACTCTAATTTTATCATCATGCATTTTTATAGGAACAGATCCAATACCCTTTATATCAAGCACAGAATGATCTCCTAACATGACAGTGCCTTCATCAATAAAGTCAATCTCAGAGAAAAAATGCTTGTGAGGGGTAGCATGAATTGTACAACCAGAGTCAATGATCCAAACATCAGATGCAGAGATATTAGGATAAACACACAGAAGCTCATGAGAACAGTTAGAATGGGATTCAAGCACAGCAGTAACAACTTTGTTTTTCTTAGCCTCATCTTTCTTCCTTTTATAGCAATCTTTCTCAAGATGACCATCTTTGGAACAATATTTGCATTTAAGGGAGCTCTTATCAGAGGAGTGTTTTTCAGAAGATTCAGATTTCATGCTATCAGTGTTTTCACTTTTCTTGTTCTTATTCTGATTCTTCTTTTGGTTTCTGAATTTTGCTCTAGCCATCAAAGCCTCTGTTTTAACTTCTTGCTTAGTCTTAAAGACTTTCATGACATCATTTTTCTGTATGACAGCTTCTATTATCTTAGTCTTATCCAAATCCTCCCTACTGTACTGTATCACATCTTTAAATGTGTCAAACTGATTAGGAAGAGAATTTAGAATCAAGTCAGCTTGATGTAATTCAGTAATTTTATCACCACAGCGTTCAAGATCTTGTATCATAGACAGAAACTTGTCAAGATTGTCATGTAAAGACATATGAGCATCCATTTTGAAGTTAAAGAGACGACACAGCAAGTTAATGCGGCTAGGAAGAGATTTTACCAAATAAGTAGCTTCCAAAGCATCCCAAAGGTCTTTGGATGTCTTTTTAGTAAGCACTTGCCTGGCTACCTCATCTGTGAGACGTATCATTATCTCACTATGTGCTATTTGGTCCATTTCCTCTTGCCCTGCCTTGTCCAGCTTATCAGGATAACTGTTAGACACAGCAGCCCAGCATTTTTCTTTTATGAGGATGGCCTTCATTTTCACCTGCCACATAGCAAAGTCAGAACACCCATCGTATGACTTAATACGAAATGAAGATTCAGACATGTTTATAGCAACAGTAGTTGTTTGCAGAATCAAGAGTAAGAGTAAACACAACTCAGAGGATAGCAAAAATAAGAAAACTGAAACCAGAAACAGGAGTAACTTGTAAACACAAATGGATTTTCGCTCTTGACCTAGGTCAGAGCAAAAATATCATTGCAACACTCACAGAGAGAACTCAAATATTCGATCTAGAGCAACCTGTAGCTCTGATACCAATTGTAGAGGTAGGATCGATTTTACAGCGGAAGACTAAAACGATAATCGAAGATTGAGTTCAGAGTCGAGCAATGAAAATGGATTCAAGCGAGCAAGTTGTGCAGAAAGTAAAGCAAGACGAGAAGATTTGTTTACGCAGTTCGGTCAAAGACCTACATCTGCGGGACCTCAAGAGTCAGGCCCAATCCACTAGATAATTAGGAGTTACAAGTAAGGGGCAACACATAGAGGCAAACAATCATAAGCAAGCATACAATCTCTGCAACAACACTCAGAAAACCCTAAAAGGAAAGAAAGAGGAACTCCCTTTCCAGACGACGAAGCCTTCAAAGAGGAGCTTTGAAGGCGAAGATCCACTTCAGCTTCTTCTTCTACGCCTATCGGGGTCACGAATCTACCAGAAGCTTTGACGTCGCACCAAGAGGAACTCGGATTCGAAGCCAAGCAGTAGAAACCCTAGCAGAGGAGAAGCGTCGCTCTCAATTTTGGAAAGAGAGAGTGTACAGTGTAAGCTCTTAGCTAGGGTTAGCTCAGAAGAGGGGTATTTATAATACACCACTTAAGCCAAAACGCAGCGTCCAGAAATAGGTCAAAAAGGGGAGCCTGAAGTAGAGAGCCGTTAGGGTTCTAGAGGCCAGATCCTCTAGGCCTTCTCTTTAGGCCTACACGGATCCAATTGAGCCCATTAGAGTTTGGACAAAGCCCAAACTCAGATAGACCAGCAATTTGATCCGGTTACCTTTGAGAAGATAGCCCAAAGTTTAGATCTGTTTATTGCATACATAAGAGATTATATAGGCTGGTAAACTTATGAAAGTACACCAAATCTACAGATGGTGGGGTGATTGGGGGACATTCTCCTATTATGGCAGAAGCATTGGCACTACGACTGGGGGTAAAAAAGGCAAAGGAATTAAACATTGATAACATAATCATTGAAGGGGATTCAAAAGTAATTACGGATTTCTTAGAAACACACACGAACTGTCCTTGGGAAATAAAATTAGTAATGTCAGATATTCAGACCATTCTCCGAGGTGTAAGGAATATAGGAATTTCTCACATTCCCCCGTACTGGTAACCGGGTAGCGGATAAGGTTGCACACCTTTGCTACTCTATCACTCACGTCTATTTGACCTCATCCGGCAGGATGCTTTCGGGTAGAGTATTCTCACAATCTCACCCGAATTCTTACCTAATCAAAAAAAAAATTAGGATCTTATCTTATGTCCTAATTATAAATGCATTTCACAAGAGTCGAAAGAACGACATGTGGAAAGAAAGTGCAACATCTTCACTGAACTATTATGTTCTTTGTTCATCTTTTGATTTTGTTAAAATAAATTGAGATTATAATTATTTCTACCCAGTAAAATTATTATATTTTAACTACATCTAAAATTTTCTACCATCAGCATATGGGTTTGCTTACACTGAGATCGAGCTCTACCTATATTTTGATTTGAGACGAATGAAGTATTAATTTTTTAATCCATCCATATATATATAATACAAAAAATTTCAATCGGTTTTATTATATAAATATAATAGAAGATATGCATACATGTTAGACAACACTTTGCATCGAACAATTCTAAATATCTGTATTTAATTTCAAGTTTGGATTAACTCAAATTGAGATAAATCAATAGAAAATTAAGGATCACCATCCATACAAAAATCACAAACAAAAACAAAACACATCTCTCTTTCCTCTTCCTCTCCATTATTTTCCCCAAATCCCTAAACCTAACCACCTTAACGACTTCTCCCGCCAAATCACCCTTCATATGGCGCAGGCAACAAGATCCTCCGAATCCGATCAAGTCAAGAACCTCCGAGAAATCTTCAACCGGTTCGACCACGACTCGGACGGGCGCCTAACCCAGCTCGAGCTAGCCGCCTTCCTCCGGTCGTTGGGGCTCAAGCCGGTCGGCGACAAGCTCTACGACCTCCTATCCAACATGGACACCAGCCGCAACGGGTCCATCGAGTTCCACGAGCTCGTCGATGCCATCAGCTCGTTCTTGACCGACGTCGGCGAGGACACCCAGCACCCCCTCCTCGACGAGGCCCAGCTCCTCGAGGTGTTCCAGTCCTTCGACAGGGACGGCAACGGGTTCATCTCCCGCACCGAGATGGCCAAGGCCATGAAGCGGATGGGCCACCCGATGACCTACAAGGATCTCGTCGCGCTGATGAACGAGGCGGATACCGATGGCGATGGGATGATCAGTTACAGGGAGTTTGCAACCATCATGGGTAAATCCGCGGCCGAGTTCTTCGATTTGGGATCTTGAAAAACTGTATGATCGATTCCAGGTTTGGTGTGATTCAATTCGATTCAAGTCGTGTGAATTGTGCTTGTTAGGGTGTGTTTTGGAAGACGAATCGAATTGTTTATGAGTTGGGTAATTTCGAATCACAGATTGAATGTAACTCCGAAATTTTCGAATTGGCAAGGAGGGGTTTTGGTGTTGGTCTATAAATCATGCCATTTTGATTTTGATTTGTTTTGAGTCAAGTTGAAAAGGTATTCAATCCTAAAACCCTAAAAATTTTGAAATTGGCAAAGAGGATCTATCTTTTCTGTAGATCATGTCATTTGATTTGGTCACCAAGTTAAAATTAAATTTATCACAGGGGAACTTTTTTTTTTTAATCTCCTTATTGGACTATTATCGGGCTGATATTCGGGCCGAACGAGCCGGATAGTAGTTGTTTATATTTCAACTCGTTTAAGACATGAGTCAAGCTTGATTCAAGAATATATTTGAAATCGAGCTTTAAAATGTGTTCATGCTTGACCCGTTTAACAAACAAACGAGCTCCAACTGGATTTTATTCGAACCTATAGCGGCTCTACTCATCATAACATAGTAACTAAGGGGAAATTTGTAAATTCTACCATATTCGAGCTCTTCGAGCCTGAGTTGACCCAAGCCTCAATCTGAATCGAGTTTAAAAATGTGTCCATATTCGTCTTGTTTGACAAATGAGCGAGCTTGAGCCACTCGACTCGTATAACCGCCCAAGCATGACTACTGAGCCTCCGCGAGATTAATCAGCGACCTCTTCCGATGCATACTTCCCTGCTAATGCTAGAGAACTCGTCTAGGCTAGTCCAAGGAACCGTATCATTCGTCTTCTGATCTACCAGACTTAACTGTATCCAAATCTACCAAACTCAGCTTTCAAACCCAACCTCAGGTGGAAGCTCAAAGAAGACGACGACGACGATCCATAAGATCAAGCATTCCTGCACAGAAGCACAAACTGACAATGCTAACTACTTGTGGGTTTCATGTTTTCCAACAGTACAGATAAGCAAATACCAATGGAAGCAAGAGGGGGAAAAAACTGAAATTTAACTTTCATTTATTGCAAGAGACAAGACCACAAAATCTTTCTACTTACAAGCAGATCAAGAATGAATCTATGATTTATGCGAAAAAATTATATTACTGAGGAGAAATCAGAAGCATAAATACAATATAGGTATTCTAAGTATTCAAAGACGTCGAAAGGAGGGGTTCGCCTCCAAGCTTCTCATAGTGCATCAACAAAGAAGAACAAGTGTTGCTCGGAATCGGATGCACTTAAAAAAAAGCTGATAAAATTAAGTTACCTTCTTGGCTGCACCTGATTCTTCAGGTAATGCAAACAGCGATATGTCAAGATAAAATTTACCCATCTTGATATTTACATTGGCCATGGTCCATTCATCAACTACTCTGGTTTTGCCTGCCAGACGAACCCGCATTGTGGCTACTATGCTGTAGAGGAATGGGATTCTGACTACTCTGCCTGAATAAAGAAGGATTTTGGCTCCACTGGCCTGAAAAGGCGGGGCTCTGGGTCCGTTGGCTAGAGAAGTAAATGTTCTGACTAATCTGTGATGGATCATTTCGACCTTGCTGGGTTGAAAAAACTGCTTCCTGATTATTTTGGTTAGGGTTTACAGATTCCGTGTTGCGGATGGCTTCACTGAAGTAATCTGTGCTATATTCATGACTTCCAAATGCCATCCTCCGAAACCATCTGATTTCAGCAGACTGCTGTGCAGAATCATATATTTCGCTCTGTCCGAACCTCATGCCATTACTGAGATCAGAAGGCGATCGGCCATCAAAAGCTCTAACTACCTGCAGCTCACCAACAACAACAACAAATTATTTCGGAGCTAAATCTTTCACCTCACGAACAATAAGATCTAGTAATCTACCTACCTGACCCATTCGCGGCCTTTTTGTTGCCAAGTGTCTTACGCAAGCAGCAGCTGCCTCAATCATGAGGAACAATTCACTCTCAACGTAGCTCTTTTCAAGCCTGGGATCTACTAGACCTTCAACTTGGCCAGTATGAAGCGCATGACTAAGCAAGGGCCTCGCCTGAAAAAATGCGTATACTTCTTGGTTAGAAAGAGTCCACTGATGGAAGAAAGGATATTTGTTACATTTTCATCTTTACAAGACTCCTTAAGATCGTCCTACACGGTGGTCAAACTTACCCATTCAACTAGGCTTTCATCTCCCATTGGTTGTGATTCATCCACAGGCTTGCGCCCAGTTATAAGTTCCAAGAGAACAACTCCAAATGAATAGACATCTGATTTGTCTGTCAATTTACCACTTGTCGCATATTCAGGAGCCATATATCTGAAATATCGGGTTCTCCAAGTTTGTTAGTCAGTCATCATGAAAAGCTGTGTCAATCAAGCTCATTTGAAAGGTCACTTCTTGATCTGTATCCAAACCACATATAGATTAAAAATACGCACCCAAAAGTTCCCATGACGCGTGTGCTAACATGTGATTCCGCATCCAGTGCTAGCTTTGCAAGGCCAAAATCTGACACCTATGGGGAAGAAAAAGTAACGGCTTCAAATGATAGAGCTGAAAACAGGATCAAAAACCGAAAGTCTTTTATCAAAGGAAGGAATCATCATACCCGGGCCTCAAATCTGGTGTCTAGAAGAATATTTGATGACTTGATATCCCTGTGTATAATTCTTGGATGACCTGATATTCACATAACGAACCAATATAAACATCGAATGAACTTGGTAAATTAGAGAATGAAATTAAATATCGAATGAACTTACAATCTTCATGGAGATACGCTATGCCTCTGGCTGCTCCTTCGGCAATCTTAATGCGTGTAGCCCAATCCAAAACTGGCCTATTTTCTCCTACAAATCACAAAAATACAACGTTTGGGATGTGGCATCCATATCATGATCTTAAACAAAAATATAAGCACGAGGATCAAATCTTACCATGTAGATGATAATAAAGTGTTTGGTTAGGAACATATTCGTATACCAGCAACCTCTTGCTTTCGCACATGCAGTAACCAACAAGAGAAACCAGATGCCTGTGGTGTATGCGGCTAATAGTCTCGACTTCAGCTTGAAACTCTCTTTCTCCCTGGCTTCCGCCAACTTTGAGGTGTTTAACAGCAACTTCTCTTCCATTTGCTAAAACTCCTTTATATACTAACCCAAAACCACCTTCTCCAAGAAGATTTTCCAAAGCAAATCCATCGGTGGCTTCAAATAGTTCTTGGTAAGCAAACCAAGACCGTGACTGTCCTAATCCACCATGACTATGTGGTGAGAGGGCATCACTGCCTGAGCCACTTCTAGCAAATGGAGAAGAAGCCTGTGTCTTTACTATCAAATTTAAATCTGCAAATAACATATGGTAATCTTGGAGATAAAAATATCTTCCTCGGAAAACCTAATGGTTTTGCTTCTTTATACAAATAGAATACTTGAGTTTAATATCACAATAAGAATTGCTAAAAAAAAAACTTGGAAGTATTCATGGTAGTTTTTATTTGCCTTTATCGATCATTTGGACAACAAATGAAACAAAAGTGCCAAAAGCAAGGCGCAGTGCGGCATTGAGTTTTATCCATAAACATTGTGAATGGTTCGGATGAGGCAATGCAGAACGCCAAGGGCTTGAGAAAGTGGCAAAATACCTGATCCTGGCGAGGAACCGTAGGGGGATGGCACTATATATCCACCATTATGTATGGAAGTCCTTCTCCTTCTCTT
This sequence comes from Persicaria maculosa, assembly GCA_963922045.1. Lineage (NCBI taxonomy): Eukaryota > Viridiplantae > Streptophyta > Magnoliopsida > Caryophyllales > Polygonaceae > Persicaria > Persicaria maculosa. The sequence goes on along the minus strand of OY998256.1, from coordinate 9,048,013 downwards.
AGACATACAGAAAACCACCAGTCCAATAAGACCAAGCAATATAACTCCTACCACTACACCAATGGCAACAACTCCACCCACGGGCAATCCACCTTTACCTGGATTGGCTTTAATTGAATTAACTGATGAATGGATGGCAGAACCTGGAGAAGGAGATACTGGAGGTGGTGGTGATAGAAGAGAGACGGTATGTGGAGAAGGTGAAGCATTGGGGGGTTCTTGAGAAGGTGGAGAATGTGTGCTTCCAGGAGCTTGAGGTGCTGAAGGTGTGCTACGGGGAGAGCTAGTTGATGGTGGAGGAGGATGAGTTGCCCGTGGCAGAGGTGGAGGAGGCGATTGACTAACAGGAGAGTGAGGATTTGAGGCTGGTGGTGGCGGCGAACTATGAGTGGGGTGCAATGTGGAGGGCGGGGGTGACTTTGGCTTAGTAGTGGGTGGTGGAGGTGAACTTGTTGGATCAGACGGGGGTGATGGAACATCTGGTGTAGCTTTTGATGATGGAGGGATATACGGTGGAGGGGGCGAAGCTAGTGGTGGAGTAGCTGTTGTTGGACTTGTTGGAGGGGATGGAGAAACAGCAGGTGTTGTAGGCACTGGAGAAGTAGGAGCAGGTGGAGGCGGAGCACCAACAGAAGGTGGCGGTGATGATGGGATTGCAGTAGGAGGAGGTGGTGATGTGTCAGGGGCTGGCGGTGTTAAGGTAGGGGCTGGTGGTGGCGGCGAAAGAGTTGCTTCTGGCGGTGGAGAGGCTGGAGGAGGTGAAGCAACTGGTGAAGGTGGAGGAGCAACAGAGGAGGGCTCTGGTGGATTAGCCTTGATTACAGAAGGTGAGTCCGGAGTCGGAGTTGAAGGCTCCGGTGGTGGGACGGCAGCAGAGGTTGGTGATACCGCCAAAGGCGAGGTAGGAGAAGGTGACACGGTTGCCATCTAAAGTACCTAGCAAGATTTACCATACACTGACATCATCATTCACCTAAGCAAGATCTTGTTCAAAGAACCCAGTCAACCCACTTTGTTTCAGATATATGGATTCAATAACCAATCAAATCAAATCCAGGTTCAGATATTCAGTTCCCAGCAAGCTCAATCCCAAGGTGATAATCAGCAAACCCAGCAGCTGCAAGAACCAAGAAACCCCATTTCAAGAAAACAAGAAACTCATCAAACCACACAACACACTGAAAATAAGGCTTTGAAAACCTAGATCTCCGATTCCAATTGGAAGCAAAATCTAGGTCAAAAGGGGAAGTACATATCAATTCAATCTCACTATCAATCTAGAATAATTGAAACTCGGAGAAATTAAACTGCCAAAGGCCCTAATTTGGCGAATTCCACCGACAAAGGAACAATGTGGAAGCTTCCACTTCCAAATCAGACTTCAGTCAAAAACCCAACTCGGAGAGTACAGTAAACAGAAAAACAAACAAACAAGAAAGGATTACCTGTTGTCTCTTTCAATCTCTCTCTTAATCTGTTAAGAAAAACAAAATTCCGCAGCTTGAATCCAGGAGTAACACAAACCAGAACTTGAATGCAGAAGCTAAGATGTGTGTACACAGATCTATCAATCCCCTCCCTCTCTCTGTCTGTCTGACTCGACACTGTACAAAGTGTCTGTGGAACTGTGGACGAGTATGCGTGTGGACCCACAAAACGATTTAGCTGAAGATGATGGAGAAATGGAGAGAATGAAGGTGGCCCAGATTGCAAAAGCCAAAAAAGCTTTTAGCCCTTGTCCTCTACAAGCTCAGAATCATCATTAGTTTAATAATTGATACTGTACTCTCTCTCTCTCTAGGTTGCTTTGCTTAGATTAGTTCCAGATTTCCATAATCTTGCTTACTTCGGACGTTGAAATCAATCTCCCTCATTAAACAAATGTTTTCTTTTGTCACTCCTGTACTTTTCATGAAGCAAGCACAATCAAGTTACTTTTACTTTTTCCCCATTTTAAGATGGGATTTATTCATTTTAATTAGGTCAGAGTGGTTTCTAAATAAGAGTTCTTAACATATGCTTTTGAAGCATTATTTAAAAAGTAAGTATATGAAATTATATGGTATATTTTTCATGATATGTCGATTACAAGGCTATCGACTAATCCCACGAATCGAATGACTAATTTTTAAAGTGTTCGAAACCTAGTCAAAATAAATAAATAAGAGTATTCTTGACTAGGTCTCAAACTCTCGTTTATACATTTGACTATTCTGTTATTCAAATTTGCAATTTTAGAATCCACAAGTAAAAAGGCACAAGCACGAGAACACATAATCGGAAACGATAGACCTTTGATCTACTTCAAGAACGGATTAAAACTAAAACAATTGTCACCCCGATTGAAGTGGTTCAGTCGTAAGCAGTAAGGAAATGTTGAGAGGTCATCACTCTTGCTAACTGGGTTATATGTTGGGTTTACCACTAGAGGCAAGGGTAAACCCCAGAGCAGTTGTCAACTTCATCCCAACCAAACCCAATCATGGTCTGATTTTGGACCCGACTAAACCCGGATTTTCAACACAATTTCAACCAACATTAAGCTTGATAATGGGTTTATTTAATTTCATCACTAGTTAAACAAAAGGCAAGAAGCCAAGAACCATGAAACTTACAAATATATGCGTCAAAAAGCCACATCAATATCGAAGTTAAAGCTTTGAGTATGACAGGCAGGAAGTTTTTAGTCATTAAATGAACTTGAATCATACCACAAGTTAGAGGTTGACCAGGCATCCCATTCCCGGTCAATAATCAAAACAAAGAACGCATGTGGAAGAAATTACAAGTCAAGTCAACGCGTTCCCTGTCCACACCATGAATCATAAATGCAAATACCAGCTTGCAAATTTTTTATTATCAATGACAGTTCAAGAAGTTGGAGGAGCCAAAACACTGCTGAATCCAATGCCTAGATTTGCAACATACAGCCCAGCGCTAAGAAAGATGATAGCTTGGCTGCGGTAAAACTGATAAACCAACACCTGAGCGATGAACTGCTGTCTGAATTTAGCGCTGATAAGCGGGGAGTTATTCTCATTCAAGGCTACTGATCTTAGTTGAAGGGAAAATACAGATTTGTAATGGTTCAAGGTCTGGAATCTGCTACTTTACTGATCATTACCTTGGCTAATGCAATGTCGCAACAAAATGGTGAGGTGAGATGTGAGAAATAGTTTTCTCGGCTGAAGGAAGCCGATGATTTTGAGTTTGAAAATTTGATGATCAATTGGCAACTTTCGCTAATTTTGATCTTCTTCTGGATATGATCTCCGCTGCCCAACTCTTTACCATTTCAGTCTGAAACTTTCCTGCAACTCGGAGAATTATGCAGGGTTAATGGTAGTTTTTGGCAAAAAAATGAAGGATATAGCAAGCATTTAGTTTGGAAATGGTGGGAGTGATTCACCTGCTGTTGATTGGAAAAACTCGTCGAGATCCTTGCCATGTTCTGCAATATAGAAATGTAAAATAATAAAGTCAGATAGCTCTCTGACAAGTGGCATGTGAATGTGGAATGGCATCTAGATAATAGGTGAAAATGATTAGAATGAAAAACTATGGGTCTATTTCAACGCAAATGAGAAACAAGCAGAAGAAAATAATACTCCTCCTGGCTTTAGAGTACCGATATATGCATAACGGACCAGTCAAGTAGATTTTTTTTCCTGGCTCTATTTCTTTGACTTTCATAGAACGATAGATATCATCAAATCACTACTAGGAATAGAAAACGAAGAAGATTGGTGTAAGCTCAATTTATTTTAATGGTTATTCATATTTTAAGAGGAAGATAGGAGGCAACCATAAATTGGAAAAGCGTATCCTTCCTTTCTCAAGATGTTCCTGCAAATTTTATTATTTAAAGCAAGAAATTCAGCTGTATATTAGTATTGAATATGACCTAACAATCAAATTAGCAATTGGGTAAGGTAACAGGTGCTGATGACGTTCAGCAGACTGCATTCCAACATGTGATCACAGCTAAAATAAATGTGATTGAATGATACAGTACATTCACTCACTATCAGCACAGGAAAGTAGAACATCACAGATGAAACAACAAAAAAAAAAAAGATAAGCAAAGGCATAAACTACAACATGATGGTTTGCATCAATCAGCTCCTGCACATTTGTTAGGAACTGCATATTACGCATCAAACATTTGTTGATATTAATATCAATTTGAAGATATTGTGGCCAGCAAAACGATGGAGCACTAATGAGTTTCTAGAAGCTGATGGATTGTTACAAGAACCAAGATTTACCCATTTCATATTCTTGTGCTTGAAGAATCATCTCAACCTGGTAAACAGAAGAATAACCAAATCAAATACACAACAACAGATAATGACATAAATATTAAAAGTTTTGAGAGTTCAAATATGAGGGACCATAATACAGAAATATGCTCAATCATATCACCCGGAGCTCATTGCATGGCATCTCAAACGAAAGTCTTGTTTATTAAACATTGTTAATTTCACAAAGGAAGTTTTTAAGTCCACAGTTGCAACTACAATATCAATACATTAGGAATTTGTGTTCCACGTCAGCATGGTAATGCTGCATTGCTGCCTTCAAGAGAAAAATTCACACATAAAGAAGTATGAGTTTAGCTCATTACAATTGTGAACAAGCAGCCTGGATCTGAGAGTTCGTAAAAAATGCAAAACAAACTCAAAATTTTCATTCACCCATAACCAAGATCACATATTCTTCTTCTTCGAGATCACATATTTTATTTTTTCATTTACCCATAATCAAGTTTTACCATAATGGAAAGGGAACGATTCAATCATTTTACAACCAAATTTCAGAGGAAGTCATGAGATACATACTTTGTCAAAATCTTTGACCAAATTAGCTTCTAGTGAAGAGTTGTTTTCATATTCAGTCCAGAGTTCTTTAATTTCGTCAGCTGCAAGATAAGAAACTATTATCAAGAGTTTAATTGAACAAAAAGCTCATATCCAAAAAGTCAAAGCTCCAAAAATCCCAGCAAAACAAAAACAAGAAGAAAAGCACAGCTTTTGCATACCCCTTATCCCTCCACCCAGCACTTCACACATTTCATTCAGTGCTGCCTGCTCTCTTCTGCTCTTTTCTGCTTTTGGTATGCCATCAGATGGCGTTATATCTCCAACAATAGCTGAATATATATGCCAATTAAAACACTGAGAAGAAGAAAGGCGGCTCATTCCAATAAAAAAATATGTCATTCAGGCATTCACCATAAATATGCAATGACAAAAGGGTTCATAATCCATATAGCACCTTCTGATCTTGCTCATTTAGTCCATGCAATATGTATATCACAAAACAAATTATTAATAAATACATGCAGAGAAGACACCTTCAGCAATGTCATGCACAATGGCCATCTTGATGCACCTGCAGAAATGATTGTTTAACAGAAATATTAAATTCCAGCTGACACGCGAAGTTTTCTAAAACACCATGAAAACATGGGGCGGAAAATAAGGTTCCAAAGCAGTGAACTTGACCCTAACCTCTCTCTATTTAGACCAGGAAGATCCCCAGCAATCAAAGCCATTAATGACATGCGATACATGTGATCAGCAATAGACTCGGGACCCTTAATGCCATGATTTATCCATCCTTTCCTTTTTGTGGTCTAGAGCAAGGTTCAGAAAAGAGGTAAGAGTATCAAATATAACATCTAGTTTCCTTCTAATAAGTAATTTTATTATCAATAATTCAACAGAAACACAGAATGGATGAACATAATTTCCATAAGAGAGCGGAACAGTTTCGTAACCCTATAATCCTATATAGTATCAAACATAAAGGTCAAGAAGAACATGCATATGCAACATGCATATACAACATGAATTTCAGTCATGCACATAGGGATCAACTCTAAAATATGCACAGAATCAACATATTCCTGTCATTTATCACCACTTACGACTTTTCAAGCTAGTGGCTCAAACACAAACATTTTCCATCTCAAATTTCGAAGCACATTCCAGTTCTACAACAGTCCCACGGAATCACATATTCCAGTTCAACACTAACTGTAATCTTGAAAACTTACAAGTTACAAACAACACTATTTTTCCCTTTCCCATACCAAGGAATCAACCACAATGCAAATCGAAAATGTGCGCGGGGAAAATAGCAACCCTAGCGACGGAAATTCCGATGTAATCGCCTAACAAACGGAGAACATCGAAGCAATACCTTAAGACGGCAACAAAGAGTCAGGAAATCAATAACCGAAGAGGGAGAAGAGCAAGGAACCACGGCAGAATCGGACACCTCGGAACCAAACCCGTCGGGGCCCGAAACCGGCCCCGTACTCCGTCCCTGGCAGCAAATGGATAACCGCGACGTCTCGGCCTTCGCCGAGCTCGGCCTGGCGAGAACGGCAAGGGGAGGAGAGAGGAAGGGGCGGCGATGGAGAGATTCCAGGTGAGGGGGGAACGACGAAGTGGAAGGAGAGGAAAGCGAGGGATGATTCGCAATCGCCATGGCTATTAAGCTCGAATTAAACTGAGAGAGAGATGGTTAAGGAAGATCGCTTGGAGTATTAATGGCGGTGATTTGCGCGGATCTAACGAAGATTTGGGAGAGCTGCTGTGTAAGACTGTAAGCATGTCCAGATCCGACCATCGAGGGTTGATGATGACATAAATTCATTTTGGGAACCTAACTTTTATCTCTCATTTTATTTTAGCCTAACTTTTTCAATATTACAAAATTGTCCATAATGTTAGGGCAGGTTTAACGGAGGAAAACAAGTATCGATACTTGTATATATCTATACTTCTATACTACACCTAAAAGCAGAAGCATTTCTGTCCTACGTGGCGTTTCACCAAGCCGCAGGAGGATGTGGAGCGGTTTCAGCACCACCATGGCATATATGTGGCGGTGAAGATGTGAAGCGGTTTCACCCACGTTCTCCATATCCTTCGGTGGCAAATTGAACCGCCTTCTCCTTTCTCTCAACCCCCTTTCTTCTTTCGCACACTTCCTAACTATTAGTGCCAGGATAGGAGGGCAATTGGGATGGTCGTTGTAAATCTGGATCCACAGAGGAAGAGCAGCGGTGGACTCAGGACGAAGCAGGCAGGGAGAGCTTCGTGTCGTGGAAGTAAGGTTTTGTGATTTGAGAGTCGTCGGGAGAAGAATAATGTACTGCCTCCCGCTCTAAACTCTGGCTCTTCTTATTTTTGTGTGTTTGTCAACTGCAGTTCCTTTTGCTTTCTATATCTCTCCGATTAGCGCTTTCGTAGAAATCTGTAGTTTTCGTGTGCTGAAGAACTGTGATTTCGAGTTCCAAATAGCGAAGCCGAAAAGGATGGGTTACCTGTTGAAGGATGCTTTGAAATCCATCTGCGGCGTCATTCAGTGGTCTTATGCCGTTTTCTGGAAGATCGGTTCTCAAAACCCTAAGTAAGTTCGAATAACCTCTGCCTTTTTTTTTAATGTCATTCAAAGAATTGATAAAAAAATTTCTTCTCTGGTCTGGTGTTTAGGTTACCGCCTTACCGGTGGTTCTCTTGAGGTGATGAGTCAAGGGAGGCTCTTGCAATTTGTTTGGATGAAACCCATTTTGTACTCAAAAGATTAATGTTGTTTACTTTTTAAAATAGAGACGGTATTATGTTTTCTTAAGCTTGATGTTTGGTTTTCATAGGGAGGCTATTCTGTATAGTTGGTGTACATCCAACTAGGTATAAGGTACAAAGTTGCCAAACTCTTTTTTAGTTCCTTGTATATTCTGAGTTGTGATTCACATAGAAAAGCTTAAAAATTAGCTGATACTTTATGTATCCAATTTTAACATTGCAAATTATTTTTTCTTCAGGAATTTGAGGAGAGTGGGATCCAGAAAGACATTATCACGCACTTTTATCATTAGCAAGAGAGGGAGTTGAGGAAGGAAAGGTATGAGTTTGGACTGTGTGAGTGTGATAGAGTTGTTATTTATCTATGTATTGGAATTGTAATGTTATATGTGTCAGTTTGTACTGCTGGATTTCCTAGACAAGTACTCCGGGTTTGTGCTTCATTTTATAATTTTTATGGTGTTTCGGGATGGTTTCTCTTAGATTTTGTGAAGCCGTCAGATTGAAGAACTTCTAAGAATCCAGATACTTTGTCCCTATCAAGAAGAGCGTTTCTCAATCGCCTCTCCACCTCATACTAATGTGGTACCCATGTGGCAAAGAGATCGGCCTCCCACATTCTCCGCTTCTCCATCAATAGTGTGTGGGGCTATGAATATGGATTTGTTCGATATGGTTTGTCCTGTGATGTTGGTTGTCGACAAATATCTCTCTTTGGTGAGTGAGTTTTATTTTTATTTTTATTTTTATTTTTTTTATTTTTTGGGAAGGTTTCAGAATTTGCCCTTCTTTCATTGTGTGCTGTTTATATGTTCTTGATAGGGAATATCTTCTATTGGAATTACAGAACTAGAAATTTGTTTGATTCTCTTATGTTTCCTGTAGGTGTGTTGCTTCATCACAGGGTAGTCATTCTCTTAGTTTTCTCATCTGCTTTTGTCAAAGATTTCTAAGTTGATTATGTGGTTTTGTGGATTTCTTCTGCTCAGTATCTTGTGGTTGCTGCACTTGAAAGACTTGATAAGATTTGATATAGCTTTACAATCTTTCTAGCTCTTGCATCTTGCATATCACCATATGACATATTGTACCATTTTGGGAATGCTCGTGGTGTGCTAATTATCTTTTTCATGCAGTTCTTGATATCACAATCCTTTGTTCAAATGATTTCTATTCATACACGAATAAGGTAGTTTTCTTGAATTTATGTCAATTATAGGATCATTAATTTAGTTTCAATTCCATCAACCGATAATGATATATCCTCACTGAAATTGCTCCTCTGCTTGCCCTCTGCCCAAATTCTCTACGAATGGTGACATCCGGCTTGGTAGCATTTTTTTAGTGTTTTAGGGGGATGACATATAATTGATATAAATGGTTGTCCAGATTTCTTATGCATTATTTCATGATTTATGCATAACTTGATGAAAGACTAGCCAATTTTGGTGAATGATCTCAGTTCCTAAGTTGTGTCATGCTCTGTAATTTCATTAAGGCTAAGCATAAAGCATGCTTGAGACAAATGGATACTAATTGCATATTTTTGCATGATCCAGGTCACATGTCAAGGAGTACCTTCTCATTCTTGGACTTGGACAATTCAACAAATTGATTGCTAAGCTCATTCTTGGCGCTGGCAGGTTCTTTTCACCCATCTTTTCCTCAAATCTTTCCTCCTCAGGGAATTTGTCGATATTGAACAGGAAAAAAGTACAAGTTCTTTCTTTTTCTTTTCTTTTGTCTTCAATATTTATCCAGTGAGGGTCCTTTTATGCTGAAATAGAGATTGTATTTATATTTTGTTATATGGTATTTATAAACATAGTAGAGTTTTTTTTTCCAGATAACTCGATGTTGAACAGAAAAGAAGTAGAAGTTCCGGCTTCGACATCCAAGGGCTCCAGTTTCAGGTGAGGTGAGTTTTTGTATGTTTGGGTTTGTTGCGGGTTGAAATTCACATAGAAATCTGTTCAATTTGTAAGTGAGTAAATGGGCTTTAATTCTCACTGAGATTGAAATTGAAATTGCAACCTTCCTTTGCCTTTTCATCTCTTGTAAGTGAGTATATGTGCTTTAAGTGAGTGTATGTTTCTCAAGCTCCCATCTCACCCCTCCATGATACTCTTAATAACAAGAAGAAATCTTTGGTTTCTTCTTCGGTCCTTCCCAATCTGTCTCCACCTCCCATCCTGCTTTTGATAGTTGAGACAATAGCGAACGGGATGCTTCTGTTTGCCCCGCAGGCTGCACATCACCTGTGTCCCCACACTGCCAAAACATGGGTTCAATTTCATAATCCCCTCAGCTTTGCAGTTTCAGGTTTGGGGTGAATCAAAAATTGGAAGGGAGATGTATAAGATGGAGGGGGCATCTTCAGTCTAGGATTTGAAGGGGAAATGGTTTCACGGGGATCCAACACAGAATCTGGGTCTGGTTGGATAATTAGATTTAGGGTCATCTTGGATTCATGGTCATTAGAATGAAGGTCTGTAATGAAGGAAAGCACGCAGAGGCAACTTGTGGCAATTCAATCTTCGCAAAGTAATGCTTGAATGTCTCCCAGGTTTCGTCAACGGGTAAGAAAAACACACTTATATCTCTTTACATTAAATTTTTTTTTTCCCGCAATATTTCAAAAACTTTGCTCAAATATACATCTTTTCATCATATTTGGTGGGTAGACGGGTTAGTGTAGGCATTTCTGAGATGGTGAGAAAGTGTACCCAAGTTTCTGCTATTTCATTGGATTTGGCAAATTAATGGAGATTTCTTTTCATCTCTTTACATTTGTCTCTTTCATTGAATTAATGGAGATTTCTTTGGAATTGTCGAATCTGTTCGACTTCCTATTTATTTGCTTCCGTTGTACATGATGGTTAGTCCATCCACCGGCTTGTCCGGTCTCTCGGTTTCTCTAGGTTTGTCTAGAGAACTGAATTTCTTATCTTGCTTCAAAAAAAAAAGAGTGAAAGAAAACACTATTTCTGAGTTGGAGGAAGTAAATCCTAAGATTGTTGGCATTGATACTGAAACACAAATCATGAATGAGGAAATTCAGCAAATGGAAGCAGAAGTATCTCAATTGACACTCAAGAAGGAAGCGAAACTTGGGGGGAGGCTAAAACCTTGTCTCTTGACAATCTGAGAGAAACATCCGTGCTGGAAAATAAAGAGGACACTCTGAAAACTGAAGTTGAAAGCTAATAAGGTAGTGCAATGTTTTTTCTCCTATCTTGTAATGTTTCATCCTCCTGTGATATTTTCTCTATCAATTTATCTTATTTACTGCATTTCGATATTAAGCCTATTATAACATGTTTATGTCTTTTTTCTTTTCATGCCAGATTGAGAGGAGCATTGAAGAATCGACAGAGTCTGAAGCAGAGAGGGTTGCTGTTGTTAAGAGGGCCGAGGATGAAGGAGCTGATCTTAAGAAAATTCAGAATCTTTCCAAGGATTTAGAAGAGCATGAAAAGGAATATCAGGTAACCTCAGCTATGGTTTAAGCATAATTGCAATGCACATCCAATATGTTCATCTGAAAGATGTTGAACTGAAATGTGCAGGGAGTGCTGGCTGGAAAGAGTAATCAGAATGGGGACAAGTGCCTATTGCTACAATGCCTAAGAAAAAAGGAATTGTTGAAGATAGTAAATTCCTTTGATGATACAATAGTTTTACATCTTAGGATGAAGACAAGTTGAATTTGATTGTATGATTCATGTACCACAAAATAGGCCAAATGTTTCTTTTCGTTTTACCATTACACTCCTAATAAAATTGAGTCGTCTACATTTACCGAATGTAATCTACTTTCTACACCCTTGATCAGTGAACGAAGTTAGCTCAACCATTTATTGAATGCAATATGCTTTCCTCACCCTTAGTAGTAAAGGGAGCCAGCTTAACCATTTCTGAGAGATATTTAATGACTAAGATGACACAATAGTCACCCATCTTTTTTTGAACCTTCTCCCCCATACAGATTAGGTATTGTCTAACATGATACTGCTCAATTTCTCTCATTATGATTGATATAATTTTCATACAATTAACTAACATTATATAATCTATCATTGTAATTATAAATATAAAAAATAACTATGCACTTTTAAATTAAAATCATAAATATTAAATTTTAATCAAATACCCGGGCATAAGGCTAACACTAGTAATATTATAAAAATGGGAATAGTTCAAGTATCCTTGTTCACCGATACCTACCTCTAGTATCTCCACAAGCATCCTTGTAATGATGTCCAAGAGTGAAATGTCAGACACAAATTTTCTTTTCGAAAAAGCCCAGTTGAAAACGACGACGTTTCAGAGGCCAAAACGTCAAAACGCAGTGTCACCACACTGGCACCAGCGAGCTGCAGGGATGACAGGGGACACGTGTTGCTTCAAGAGAGGACGACGACAAGGAAACTAGAGATGACACAGACGATTGAAATTTGTAATCAACCGTCATAACCCTGCATTAAATAGTTACAATTTAAAGTTGAATTACACTACATTTCATCAAAACCCCCTAACCCTAATTTATTTACTCCATCCTCCACCGACTCCCTAACCCTAATTAAATGCTTCATTTACTCCATTCTGCATTAAATAGTTACAATTTAACGTTGCACTACACTACACATTTCATCAAAACTCCCTAACCCTAATTTATTTACTCCATCCTCCACCTAACTCTCATTTAAAGTCGAACTACACTACATTTCATCAAAACTCTCTAAACCTCATTTAAAGTATAATTAATTAATGAGATGAATTAATAAAATTAGAAATTTTTGTTATTAATGTTGTTTAAAGAGAAAAATATTTCGTTTAATAAAAAAAAGTAACCAAAATGCCAATTATTTCATCACAGAGGGAGTATTTTTTTTTTCACTCCCTAACGAACGTGCCGAAAAGCAAAGCAAAAGCAGATGTATGATTGTGATATTTACTCCCCACCTCTACGGCTCGGCCCTAACCTTAATTATATCCCTATTGCTCACAAACGGTCAAACCCATTTACTCCCCTATTAATGAAACCAAAACGGTTTTGGGTCCGGCTCCCATCCGGTTTCAATATAATTGTAACATACAATTTGGGTATTCTCCACCCTTGATTTAAACAATGGTCAGGATCATTCTACCTTTTAATTTTTAAATAAATAAACAAGTTTTACAAAACTCCAACTTTTCTCAAATTTTCTCTTTCCCAAATCGTATGGTGATGCCCAAGTACCGACGACGACGAGGAAACTAGAGATGACACAGACGATCGAAATTTATAATCAACCGTCATAACCCTGCATTAAATAGTTACAATTTAAAGTTGAACTACACTACATTTCATCAAAAACCCCTAACCCTAATTTATTTACTCCATCCTTCACCGACTCCCTAACCCTAATTAAATGCTTCATTTACTTCATCCTGCATTAAATAGTTACAATTTAAAGTTGAACTACACTACATTTCATCAAAACCCCCTAACCCTAATTTATTTAATCCATCCTCCACCGACTCCCTAACCCTAATTAAATGCTTCATTTACTCCATCCTCCACCGACTCCCTAACCCTAATTATATCCCATTTATTTAAAACCCCCTAATAACCGTCTTCCTCCTCCATCCTTTATTTACAAATTCAAGCATCCTCCAGAAGAGATATTCAGTCCCATCCGAGAGAGCAGTTTGGAAACCATGGCGAGAGAAACTGGGGCGTTGGAGGTCAATGTCAAGTGTGACGCATTAATAACGCATATTTTCGAGGATACATGGACCATCACACAACTAGAGTCGATTGTACGTCAAGTCATCCCAGGTGAGGTATTTTATGGACCCATATGATACGTGGTTGGTTGCAAAAAATTGGGCCTTAGACACACTCTGGAGAACAATGTTACAGAAGTCTGGTCTTGATGAAAGGTTTTCGGTCGATGCTGCACAAAAAAAAAAATTGCAGCTGCAATATATATGCCACTATGACAATAATGTAAGTTTCTGGATTCCATTTGTTTGAAATAATACCATATTTTGAAAAAATATCCATTTATTTGAGTTGGTGATGTAGGTCAATATCTCGGTAAAGTTGAAAATAAAGAATACAAGGCATTCTCAAGTTTACTTGTCAAACCCTTCCGCCCTAAAACCCCGTATCCGGCTACCTATCGACGTGGCCGAGCCGTGTGACCGAGGTGTGGTCACATTGCCACCTGCCTTTTACTCCGACCAAGAGACTGCAAAACAAACCTTGTTGAGAAGGTATTCTTTGCTAGCATTTACATTCGTTTTTTCTAACTATGTGTCTATCCCCTTGAAAATCCCTCAAATCTTTATGTTTATACATCTATGCATTCGAATCACAGATTGGGTGTATCGATGGCCAGTGGTGGGGCCGGATTAAGGGCCAGGAGACCCACGACCACGGTTATTGAACTCGATTAGGAGGACGAGGAGGAGGAGGTCTATGAGGAGGAGGTGTACGAGGTGGAGGAGGAGGACGATCGTTGTGCTCTTTTGCAAAGTACTGTTTAATCGATACTCCCTCCGTTTTAAATTATTTGACGTGTTTTGGGAAAATTTGGTGTTTAAACTTATTTGTCGTTTTGCAAATATCAATGTAAAACACTGACTAATGGCAGAAAAAAAATCATGTAATTGAACCACTGCACTACCGACTCCCTCCCTTCATTCCAATTTACATAGCCTATAATTAATTGTCAAGACAATCAAAAGTATGGAATTGCTTTGAAAATTGAAACCAAGGGAAAATAAAAGTAGTAAAATGAAAGGAAAAAGTAATACAGTAATCAAGTACTCCTTACTAATGCTCTGTTTTAATCATATATCCAAAGTTCCCTTAATTCTTGTGTATACTTATCAAACATCAATTAATTTAGAATGGAGGGAGTAATTATTTTCTTGATGCTGGTGGTTTCAGAGTAATTCTTTGAGAGGAAAACTTATTCACCCTTGTTAGTATCCTGCTGAAATTTCACATTTTATGAGATTTTTGCAAAGTTGTTTGCAAATCATTCTAGTGTCACTGCATAGGTCCTTTGATGAATCTAAATTGCACAGTAATGTAACCGGACAATTTGGTTTTAGAATAAGTTCACGGGGCTCATTACAAAGGGAGAATGTATTCAAGAACACCACTGGATAGAGGTTACAATGATCATCGATTATAGTGTCTAAACTTTTGTATGCCATTATTCTGCCTCAGAATTTTCCAGTTAGTGATGTATTGATTGAGTCATTCAACATCATTTTTTGGTGCCAAAATTAATTTTTCGCTATAAATATGGTTTTGAATTTTAGGGAACATAGTTCTTATACAGTTATCTTCAATGTTGACACGTGTGGACATTTTTGGTCGTAAATATACTGAGGCTTGTTCTTGAGGGTGGTGATTGAACTCGACGAGCGAAAGCTTTGTATCGAGTGTCCTACGTAGTTCAACAGATGAAATGCTTTAATTTGGCGGGATTTAACCTCATATTCATTTGAAAGTGAAATTAGAGATGAAATTTTACGAGTTATGAGCGATGGGATTCAACTTAGACTATTTAGAACTACGAAAGTCAACTCTCCCTTCTTATGACATTCCACTAGTGCAATGAGAGCTAAACATCTCTAGGGCAATGCCAAAGTTTGTTGTTTCTGTAAGAACACGAGATTGATGTAAAGTCCTCCTTGAGGGTTTCATTCATTAGACATTGATATATATAGGTTACAAGATATTGGGCCTTTGGGCCCACTATACAATATGAGATCTATGCAATCTATCAAACCCCCGCAGTCGAAAGGAGGGTCCCGTACTGCGAGACTAGACCAAAAATCGAGGAACAACTGCCGAGGTAAACCCTTTGTGAAGATATCAGCGTATTGATAGGAGGAAGGGACATGAAGAACACGAACATGTCCAAGAGCAACCTTGTCCCGAAGGAAGTGTAGATCGAGCTCAATGTGCTTCGTTCGCTAATGCTGGACTGGGCTGCTGGCCAGATAGACGGCGGAGACGTTGTCAGTGTAGACCAGGGTGGCCTTCTGAAGAGGGCAGCGAAGCTCAAGAAGGAGATTGCGCAGCCAAGAGCACTCGGAGACAACGTTGGCGACACCTCTGTACTCTGCCTCAGCGCTAGAGCGAGACACCACAGACTGTCGCTTCGCGGACCACAACACAAGGGTGTCATTTAGGAAAACACAGTAGCCAGACGTGGAGCGACGTGTGTCAGGACAACCACCCCAATCGGCACCAGTGTAAGCGACGAGGTCATGCCGAGAGGAAGGGGTGATTGTGGTGCCCAACTCGAGGGTACCACTGATGTACTGGATGATCCGCTTCAAGGCCTGAAAGTGCGGTTCCCTGGGCACATGCATGAACAGGCAGATCTGCTGAACGGCGTAACTGATGTCTGGCCTAGTGAACGTAAGATACTGCAATGCACCGGCGAGGCTCCGGTACAACGTCAGATCATCAAACAGAGGACCAGAGTGAGCATTGAGCTTGTTGGAAGTATCCACAGGGGTGACAACTGGCTTGCAGTTACTCATCTTGGACCGAGCAACAATCTCGGCAGCATACTTACTCTGAGAGAGAAACAGCCCAGACGCATGATGCTGCATGATGACTCCCAAGAAGTAAGACAACGGACCCAGATCTGACATGGCGAACTCGGCACTCAACTGTGAAATAATAGACGTCCGAAGAGCATCAGAAGAGGGGGTGAGGATGATGTCGTCGACATATAGTAACAGAAAGGCCCGACAAAGCACCTGCGACAGGTTGATGTGCTGCGGCCGCGGAATCGGGTGTGACGGGGGGGGGGGGGGTGCAGCCGGGAGTACACAGGGAATGGGTTGGCGGGTTGATGTGTGACGTTCATGGAGACGATCTGACGAGGTATGAAAACACCGGAGATGCTGCGGGTGTGCGGTCTGGTGGTAGGAGGAGGGGGTGGCGGTGGGGGTGGTGTAGGGGGAGAGGTAGGAGCACCGAGAGAGCTCTGGGGAAGGAGAAAGTGAGGGAAGGAAGACTCTGACTCAGACTGAGACACAGGAGGTGTGGAAGAGGGGAGAGGAGGAGAGGAAAAGGGAAAGCGAGACTCATCAAAGGTGACATGACGGGACAGAATGAGCTTATGGGTCTTTACATCGAGGCAAAGGTAACCGCGATGATCAGACGGATTGCCAAGGAAGACACAATGAGTGGAGCGCGGGTGAAGCTTGTAAGGGGCGGTGGAGGACAAGTTTGGGAAGCACAAGCACCCAAAAGTACGAAGGTGATCATACCTAGGCAAGGTGCAATAAAGTGCCTGAGTTGGCAAGCGATGGTGTAGGGTAGTAGATGAGAGAATGTTTAGGAGATAGCATGTGGTTAATAAGGCGTGAGGCCAATAGGAAAGGGGATTAGATGCGTGGAAGAGGAGTGAGCGCATCATGTTGGTAATGGTTCTGATGATTCATTCAGCCTTGCCATTCTGTTGGGAAGTATAGGGGCAAGACAAGCGATAGGAGATCCCATTTGTGTTGAAGAAAGTGTGAAAGTCTTTGTTATCAAATTCGCGGCCATTGTCACATTGGAAACATTTGATAGATGTGTGAAATTGTGTTTTGATGTAAGCATGGAATTTGGCAAAGATAGGAAACACTTGAGACTTAAAATGCAACGGAACAACCCATAAGAAATGATTATAATCATCTAGAAACAAGAGGTAGTACTTGTGACCCTTCTTGCTAGGCACAGGAGATGTCCAAATGTCACTATGAATTATATCAAATGGTGCAAAAGTAGTGTTAAAAGACCGCTTAAAAGGTAGTTTGGCATGCTTGCCTAACTGAAAGGAAGAACATAAACTAGAGCGATGCTCTTTATTACATTTGACTAGACTCTTAGAATGAAGCAAATCTAAAACGGCAGCACTGGGATGGCCAAGGCGTGCATGCCACAGACTGGACGACGATGCCGAGAGGGCGACTGGACACGACGGACGGGATGGTGAGGGCGACGACACAGGATAGAGCTCCCCAGTGTTGTTACATCTCAGGCGAGTAACCCCCGTAGTAAGATACTTCACAGAGAAACCAAACGGATCAAACACAAGAGAAACATTATTGTCAGTGGTGAACCGACAGACAGAGATAAGGTTTTTGACAAGTTTGGGGGCAATGAGGACATTGTTGAGGTGTAAAGGGTTGGTTGGAGTTCGTAATGGGGCGTGGCCAATACCTGAAGTAGCAAGGCGACCACCATTGCCAACGATAATAGAATGTGCAGGACCCTTAAAAGAAAGAGAAGAGAGAGTACCTGAGGAGTTCGTCATATGGGAGGTCGCGCCAGTGTCCACGTACCAAGCGGAGTCAGGAGGTGTCAGCTGCATAGAAGAGAAGGCGTGATGCACATCAGTCGGAGCGTAGGCCTGATCAGACGAAGACGAGTAGGCCAGGTAACCGGCGGATCAATTCAGGAGCTGGACCCAACAAGCCCGCTCCTTGCTGATTGTGGGGATACGGGCTCGGTGGGCGATATGACGAAGGCGGGTAGCCATAGGGCATCCAGGGAGGGGTGAAGCCGGGGACGGGACACCAGGGGGCGCGAGTGGCGGGTAGCCATTGGTTCGGTTCAAACCTATCTTTTACTAAATTAAATAAAAATATTATATGACACTAGTTTAGGTTAAATCAATTCTCGTAAAAAAGTTATAACCCATTATAAGATATTGTATGTATTTTTAATAGATTTTCTATAACATAATTTTTTTAAAATCAAACATTTTATTTTTTTAATATTAATGAAAATATAAAAAAATATTTTATAAAGGATGTATAACTTACCGTGGCCAGTGGCAGCCATAGGATCCTCCGAAAGGTGGGGCCGAATTTCTAGTGTGTATTGAGATATTGGCATTGAATTAACTCATTTACCTAAGCTACGACTTTCAATTTAGTAGCGGATTGTAGAAAAGTAGAATTACATTTGCTTGGTTGCTATGGTAATGGTTTCTCGTCATTCATTGGAAATTCAGGCATTTATCATATTTAGGAGTGTAAACTTATCGAAATTCAATCATCCTACATTCAAGACTTTTGCATATTAGCTAGGATTGTACACTCATCAACTTAATTTATAATATCTTTTGGTTTCCAAAGACATGATAAAAATTGTGATTTGAATATATAGGGTACGAAAATACAAATATTGCATAAAGCTTGATAAATTCCATTCACAAACCCTAAATTCGATTCATAAATTTCATTCTCAAAATCACATATACACAATAATTAAAACACAAAATTTATTCTCAAAATCACAAACTCTAATGAAAATTTCACAAAATCACAAACTCTAATGAATATGTAGGGTACGATTTTTTTTTAAATGACGCTAATTTCACCAATTTTATGGGGTTTAATTAGTTATAGCTAGATAATTTGTATATAATAGGGATGTCGGAAAGTGGGAAGAAACATAGAGGATGGAGTGCAAGTTGAACAAAGAATAAAAAGGCTTTTTTTGGAGGAGGTGAATTTTTTTCTTAAAAAAGGAGGTCAGTAGGAATTGAATCCCCAACCCTTGGTCTTGTTTTACTTTCCTTCCTTTCCACTAGCCAACTAAGCAAAGTAGATTAGTTAATTCTATTTTCATCCTAGTTTTACTTATTACAACACTGCCATATATATAATTTTTTTTTCAAACTCTGGGGGCGCGTGGGTCGAAGGGTGGGGCGGTCGCCCCTGACCGTGACTACAAGAGCATCATCATCTGCTTTAATTGTCAAGGAGATTTGGGTGGAAATTTGTGAGATATCTCTCTGTGTTGTCTAATACTCCCTCCGTATCGCAAAACTTGTAGTTTTAGGGGTTAATACTTGTATAAAAAAATGTTGTTTTAGCGGAGTCAAGAGGTGTCAGTTGCATAGAAGAGAAGGCGTGATGCACATCAGCCGGAGCGTAGGCCTGATCAGACGAAGACGAGTAGGCCTGGTGACCGGCGGATCGAGGAGCTGGACCCAACAAGCCCGCTCCTTGCTGAATGTGGGGATACGGGCTCGGTGGGCGATATGACGAAGGCGGGTAGCCATAGGGCATCCAGGGAGGGGTGAAGCCGGGGACGGGAGACCAGGGGGCGCGAGGAGCATCCGACCACGACTGCAGCCGCCGCCTCTTTGCGCAGACTGATCGTTGTTGCGTCTTCGCTGCGGGGCATAGGTCTCGTCAATGCCGCTTGACGAGACCAGGGCGGTTTTGTCCTTGGCGGCTTCGGTGGTCTGACAGTGTAGGCGAGTGTCCTCTAGGATCAACTGAGACCGGGTCTTCTCGAATGTGGGGAGAGGTTCCGTCTGCTGAATATGAGTAGCAGCATCATTGTATTCAGAGGGAAGACCCGAAAGTACCTGGAGGACAAGGCGAGTAGCGCTAGGTTTGGAGTCGACGACGGTCAATTGATCAGACAGGGTTTTCAGATGCTGACAGTAGGTGGAGATCGATGGGAAAGACGCAAGCTTTGAACTTGAGAATTCGTGCTCTAGGTAGACGGCACGGGTGGACTTGTTGTCCTGAAAGAGTTCCTGAAGCTTGGTCCAGGCACCCAGGGCGTTGTCTTTGGGGTCGATAATGGTTGTCAAAAGATCTTTGGAGATGGTGTTGAAGATCCATTGAAGAACGATGGTGTCAAGTTGAGCAAAGAGATCGTCGTCCTCAGTGGCGGGACGATCGATAGAGGAATCGATATGGTGGAGGACCTTATGAGCCTTGACATGGGTCGTGAAGATGTGAGACCACATGGTGTAGGAACTGGATTCATGATCAAGGATGATGGGGATGTAGTTTTTTATGTTGGAGATTGTGAGAGCGGAGTGGAAGGGCGGCTTGATAGGGTTGGTAGGGGGTCGGTCGGCCATTGGGACAACAGGGAGAGAGGAGAGTCGAGAGAGGGAGGGGAAGTCGGCGACAGGGGGAGGCCGAGGGAGGGGAGGTCGGCGTCAAGGAGGGAGGCCGAGAGAGGGGGTGGGTGTAACGGCCCAGAATTATGATTTCCGAGTTACGTTTCAAGGGATAAAACCCCTTGTTCGGATCTTGCAATTCAGGTACGGGTCGAGGTTTCAAACTCATTTAAGATTAGTAGAAGGAGGGATTTCAACCCTAAAACATCGAAGGGCCATTGGGTACCCTTTACCTGTCCTAAGACTATGTCGCAAAATCCAATTCAACCGAAAGTAAAGCGGAAGCAAAACTAGGATACAAACGCCACGACAAAGCCGGGTCAAACCAAATCATAAGAAAGTGATTACCATTTTACCAAGTTAGAATATTAGCTAGGTTCTTCGATTCGCCAAAGGGTTTCCCGTCATAGAAGCAAGGAGCAAACAAGATCTGCAGAAAATCCTTAAAAAAAGAACGGGGAAAGGAGTCAGATCGAGCCACTCATGCGGGACCGGCAGTCCTCGCTGAGGCCACATAATATGTGCTATACCTAATAAAGATGCTCTAATGCAGTACGAAAGTCAAACACACTAGCATGCCCCTAGTTATAATAATGTGTAAAAATACTGTAAAGGGCCCAAGACAATGCCAAGTGGCATATCCCTCTCCTACCTCCACCCCCTTCCGATAGGGCGGAGACTGGCCAGCTCATGAATGCATTCCATCATAATCGGGGGGCACGCATGCCTAACCCGCTCCACAATAAAGCCCGCAGGCATATCATAATATAAGGAAGTTCATGACTCGATTGACTCAGGGTACTCGATGAGGTTGGGCTACCCTATGACCCTAGCAAAGACTCTAGGACTATCACAGATAACGGCCGTTCTGTTTCAAACGCATAAAGTAAGCAGATGCTCATTCAATTAGTGCAACCTAAACAGGATACTACATGGCATGCTTTTATGCATATGCAACACCTAACATAAAATGCAACAACAGGCATGAATGTCCAACCTGAGTAAGCCCCCTAAGGAACTTACCTGAAGATGCAGAACAGCAAGATAATACAAGCAAGGGCCCAATGCAAGTCCAAAAGCAATACACACCTATCATCAAGTCAATTCCAATAAGCCACCAGACCGACATTCATTCATATACGAAACCCACGTGCTCAATATTCTCAAAACCAATCGATAGTAAAACCATTTTCCAAAACCTTTCCGCTACGATCAATATTGACCCAAATCATTTACTTCCAATCAAACACGTTGATAAAATCGTACCAACCATATTTCCAAACTTCCTTCTCAAAACCAACATCATCAAGCCAAGACAAGGAATCTCGAGATTAAACATTTATACCTTAAAACCAATCTCTCAAAATCATATTATAGAATTAATTCCGACATTTTGATTTTCAAAATCATTATATAGATAAACTCTGACATTAAATCACCCAAACGATTCTATTTTCACAAATCGTATTTATATATCAAACTCATAATTCATTTCAAATTCCTAAAATCATAATTTAAAACATCACTAATTACATATTCCAAGTAATATCACTTTCCAAAATAACTTTATAAGATATAAAATTCCAAAAAGAATATATTTCCCATAATTATATTTAACACCAATTTCAGAATATAATAATAATAATAATCTAATTCAAATAGCAAATAAATAATGAAATAATCCACATAAAACAACAAGCACTCTTAAATAAACAACCCAGCCCAAGAAAGGGAAATAGGGCCCAATCCGGAAAGAAAGGCCCAACCCGAATCCTTATCTCTTCACCAGATCCAACCCGGTAGGAAGGAGTCCGACCCGACCCTATACCCAATCTGAAGCTGAAGGAATGAAATGAGGGGGATGGATCCAGATTCTTAGGCCCAACCCGCAAAAATTAGGCCCAATATATTACATCTCCTTCCCAAATCAGAAGATAGGGCTCTCGGTCACAGACGAAGGAAAGACGGAGGAAGAAGAAGAGAGATCCAGGCTCGCCGGAAGAACGGGAGAGAAAGGGGAAGAAACCCAGGGCCTCCGGCGATAATTTCTTCCGACCCTAACCACTCTCAATTAGACCTAACCCCGATTCCGACCACCACCCAAATCCCAGGAACAAAACGCGCACAAGGGAGGCAAAGAAAAGGAGAAACTCACCGAGCTCGCCGAACATCGCCGGAATCTCGATTCGGCCTCGTCGGAGTCGGAATCAACGAGCTTGGCCTAGGACGACAATAGGATGTCAAAAGGTGGATTTTTTTATCGAGCTTGAGAGCGGGAGGAAGGATGGCAAGGCTTACCGCTCTTCGGATTCGGAACAGGGCGCGAGAAGGGGGCGGCGGTCCGGTGGTTCTCCTGGCGTTCGTCGGTGTCGGGGGAAAGGAAGGGGGGGCCGGTATCGCCTGCTGCTGTTCGAACACGGAGAAGGAGGAGGAGGCTCGGAGGCGGTGGCGGTTCCTGGGCGCGCTCGGATCTGGCTCACGGAAACAGGGGAAGCCGGGGTTGCGGTGGTGCTCGGGCAGCGCTCGAAGGCGCCCAGGGAGGTGCTCGGGGCTCCAATGATGGACGGAATGACGACGACGATGGTGACGAGGAGCTGGCGGAGGTGTGGTGGAAGAGTACTGCTGGGTGATTCTGATTTTGTGCAGGAAACAAACGGGAGAGAGGGAGAGAGGAATGGTGTTTCTTGCAATGGCGATAATGGTTATTCCCTAGTTCTACAGAGAAGGAAAAAGGAAGGGAGAGAGAGGCTCCTGTTGTGAGTATTTGGTGAACTGTGGATGCGAGAGAGTGAGGGCAAGACTCAGGAGAGTGGTCCTAACATTGACACAAAACAACAAAATTGATAGCTGTAGCCTGTAGGATGCAAGGGAGTAATTTGTGCATAAGGACAAACTGCACCTGTTGGTTGCAAGGCAGGGGAGAAATCCCTCAACGGCAAGCACAAGAGAGAGAAAAGAGAAAAGGAAAAGAAAATAGGGAATGATATGGTCCCACTCAAAGAATTCAAATTAGCGGAATGGACTCGAAACTTGCTCGCTCGACAAATCCTGACTAAACTCAAAATGATTTTTAAATTTCCAATTCCGAATTTAATAAAGAACTCCAAATACTATCTCAAATTTTCGCATATATAAGTGGGATAGAGCATGTTTTAAAATTTTCAACTAAATAATGTCATAACTCGTTTTGAAATATTTATAATAAAACCAATAGCTCAATGACGGAAATTCTAAACCTCCTAAATCTCATAAATCGGAATGAATATAAATCACTATTTTAATAATTTAATATTCTAAAATTTCCCGGTCTTTACAGTGGGCCGGGAAGGAGAGGAGGGCGGCCGACGGCGGCTAGGGTTAGGAGAAAAGAAAAAAAATTAGGGTTCCAAGGTCTTAGGCTGTGATACCATGTAAGATCACGAGATTGATGTAAAGTCCTCCTTGAGGGTTTCATTCATTAGACATTGATATATATAGGTTACAAGATATTGGGTCTTTGGGCCCACTATACAATATGAGATCTATGTAATCTATCAGTTTCTACATTATGGAAACTAGCCTAGAGCTCGTGCGCCACGCACAAGATTTTTAAAATTAATCTAATCCGCATTCATGAATCTTTTTCCAGACTCATAACTTACTTTTTCACTCCCACGTCTGCTAATGAACCCCAGTTCAGATTATTATTTTTTCACCCCTCGTTTATGAACCCGACCTCGGACTCATAACTTACTTTTCTTTATTATTATTATTAGGGAAATTCCGTTTGGTGCCCCTGAGTTTATGTCAATTCCGGTTGGTGTCCCATACTTTTTTTTGTCCGGATGGTACCCTTGAGTTTTGTCAAAAGTTCGGCTCATGTCCAAAACTCATATTTTCTTCCTTTTTAATGAATAAAACCACCCTTTATTAATATTTTTTACAAAAAAAACCTTTACTTTTAACATTGAACAAAACTGTCTATTATTTGATTAAATTCAATAAAAAACTGACAAACCCACCTTTATTTTTAAAATTGTACAAAATCACATATTATTTCCAAAATTTTTATCATAAAATCACCCTTATTTCCAAAATAAAAATAGAACAAAATCACTACAATGTTTAAAATTGTACAAAAGATCTGTTATTTTTTCATACTTTGCAAAAACAAAAAGATACTAATTATTTTACAAAATCACTCGTCGCCCTTCTCTTCCTCCTGGTCGAGTTCAATAACCGTGGTCGTGGGTCTCTTGGCCCTTAATCTGGCCCCACCACTGGCCATCGATACATCCAGCCTGTGATTCGAATGCATAGATATATATAAACATAAAGATTTGAGGGATTTTCAAGGGGATAGACACATAGTTAGAAGAACTGAATGTAAAGGCTAGCAAAGAATACCTTCTCAACAAGGTTTGTTTCGCAGTCTCTTGGTCGGAGTAAAAGGCAGGTGGCCATGTGACCACACCTCGGTCACACACGGCTCGACCACGTCAATAGGTAGCCGAATACGGGGTTTTAGGGCGGAAGATTTTGACAAGTAAACTTGAGAATGCCTTGTATTCTCTATTTTCAACTTTACCGAGATATTTGACCTACATCACCAACTAAAATAAATGGATATTTTTCCAAAATATGGTTTTTATTTCAAACAAATGGAATTCATAAATGTAATAGTGGCATATATATAATGCAGCTGCAATATTTTTTTTTTTGTGCAGCATCGAACGAAAACCTTTCATCAAGACCAGACTCCCGTAACATTGTTCTCCAAAGTGTATCCGAGGCCCATTTTTTTGCAACCAACCGTGTATCATATGGGTCCATAAAATACTTCACCTGGTAGACTTGACGTACAATCGACTCTAGTTGTGTGATGGTCCATGTATCCTCGAGAATATGCGTTATTAATGTCTCACACTTGACATTGACCTCCAACGCCTCAGTTTCTCTCGCCATGGTTTCCAAACTGCTCTCTCGAATGGGGCTAAATATCTCTTCTGGATGATGCTTGAATTTGTAAATAAAGGATGGAGGAGGAAGATGGTTATTAGGGGGTTTTAAATAAATGGGATATAATTAGAGGGTTAGGGAGTCGGTGGAGGATGGACTAAATAAATTAGGGTTAGGGGGTTTTGATGAAATGTAGTGTAGTTTAACTTTAAATTGTAACTATTTAATACAGGGTTATGACAGTTGATTACGAATTTCAATCGTCTGTGTCATCTTTAGTTTCCTTGTCGTCGTCGGTACTTGGGTATCACCATACGATTTGGGAAAGAGGAAATTTGGGGAACGTTGGAGTTTTGTAAAACTTGTTTATTTATTTAAAAATTAAAAGGTAGAATGATCTTGGCCATTGGTTAAATCAAGGGTGGAGAATACCCAAATTGTATGTTACAGTTATATTGAAACCAGATGGGAGCTGGACCCAAAACCGTTTTGGTTTTATTATTAGGGGTGTAAATGAGATTGATCCTTTGGGAGCAATAGGGATATAATTAAGGTTAGGGCCGAGTCGTGGAGGTGGGGAGTAAATATCACAATCATACATCTATTTTTGCTTTGCTTTGCTTTTCGACACGTTTGTTAGAGAGTGAAAAAAAAATACTCCCTCCGTGACAAAATAATTGGCATTTTGGTTACTTTTTTATTAAACGAAATATTTGTCTCTTTAAACAACATTAATAACAAAATTTTCTAATTTTATTAATTCATCTCATTAATTATACTTTAAATGAGGGTTAGAGTTTTTTGATGAAATGTAGTGTAGTTCGACTTTAAATGAGGGTTAGGTGGAGGGTGGAGTAAATAAATTAGGGTTATGGAGTTTTGATGAAATGTAGTGTAGTTCAACTTTAAATTGTAACTATTTAATGCTGGATGGAGTAAATGAAGCATTTAATTAGGGTTAGGGAGTCGGTGGAGGATGAAGTAAATAAATTAGGGTTAGGGGGTTTTGATGAAATGTAGTGTAGTTCAACTTTAAATTGTAACTATTTAATGAAGGGTTATGACGGTTGATTACAAATTTCAATCGTTTGTGTTATCTCTAGTTTCCTTGTCGTCGTCCTCTCCTGAAGCAACACGTGTCCCCTGCCATCCCTGCAGCTCGCTGATGCCAGTGTGGTGACACACTGCATTTTGACGTTTTGGCCTCCGAAATGTCGTCGTTTTCAACTGGGCTTTTCCCAAAAGAAAATTTTTGTCTGACATTTCACTATTGGACATCATTACAAAGATGCTTATGGAGATACTAGAGGTAATATTGGTGAACAAGGATACTTGAACTATTCCCATTTTTATAATATTATATATACAAGTATCGATACTTGTTTTCCTCCGTTAAACATGCCCTTATATTTTTGTTTTTGAGGAACACTATTCTTTTCTCTTTTTTTTTGGATTTTAGACCATTAGCCTAACTTTTGGGTTTCTGGTGCGTTTCGGTTCAGGCGTTGTGTGTCTCTTCGTTTGGCGTGACTGGATTTTCTTTTGGCGTTTTGGGAGTCGAAGTCGGGATAGGTTGGGTTCGTGGTAGTGTGTATTGAGGCGTCTCTTTTTTCTGGAAGAATGGTTCCTTAGAGGTTCGTCTTCACTACCCGCATGTGACTCCTGATGTGCCGCTGGCCTACGGTGTTGCTCCAGGATAGTGCTTGACTTCGTCCTTCGTCTACGTCCTCGTCTTGTTTCAGATTAGTTGTCTTTTGTTTCGCTTTGTAGAGCTCGTTTGCCTATATGTTGCACCTTCTTTGTATTTTTGGTTTGTTTTTGACGGTTTTCCGTCTGTCGACTTGTCGGCCATCGAGGTCCAGATTTGTCTGCTCTCGAATTTTTACCTAATAAAAAAACCATTAGAGGAATTATAAAATATAGGGGTGATCAAAATTCTGTTTAAATTGAAATTTCGAATCGAACCGAGCCAATCAAACAAGATCTAAACTGAACCTAAGACATTAAGTTCAATTTTTGATTTGCAATTTTTAAAATTTCGGTTTTAGGTTCGGTTTGGTCTGGTTTAGTTTTGGTTCGGTTCAAACCTAGCTTTTATTAAATTAAATAAAAATATTATATGACACTAGTTTAGGTTAAATCAATTCTCGTAAAAAAAGTTATAACCCATTATAAGATATTGTATGTATTTTTAAGAGATTTTCTATAACATAATTTTTTTTTTAAATCAAACATTTTATTTTTTTAATATTAATGAAAATATAAAAAAAATATTTTATAAAGGATGTATAACTTATCGTGGCTAGTGGCGGCCATAGGATCCTCCGAAAGGTGGGGCGGAATTTCTAGTGTGTACTGAGATATTGGCCTTGAATTAACTCATTTACCTAAGCTACGACTTTCAACTTAGTAGGGGATTGTAGAAAAGTAGAATTACATTTGCTTGGTTGCTATGGTAATGGTTTCTCGTCATTCATTGAAAATTCAGGCATTTATCATATTTAGGAGTGTAAACTTATCGAAATTCAATCATCCTACATTCATGGCTTTTACATATTAGCTAGGATTGTAAACTCATCAACTTAATTTATAATATCTTTTGGTTTCCAAAGACATGATAGAAATTGTGATTTGAATATATAGGGTACGAAAATACAAATATTGCATAAAACTTGACAAATTCAATTCACAAACCCCAAATTCAATTCATAAATTTCATTCTCAAAATCACATATACACAATAATTAAAACACAAAATTTATTCTCAAAATCACAAACTCTAATGAAAATTTCACAAAATCACAAACTCTAATGAATATGTAAGGTACGATTTTTTTTTTTAAAATGACGCTAATTTCACCAATTTCATGGGGTTTAATTAGTTATAGCTAGATAATTTGTATATAATAGGGATGTCGGAAAGTGGGAAGAAACATAGAGGATGGGGTGCAAGTTGAACAAAGAATAAAAAGGCTTTTTTGGGGGGAGGTGAATTTTTTTTCTTAAAAAAGGAGGCCAGTAGGAATTAAATCTAGGGGTGTGCAGAAAAACCCGAAACCGAAAACACGACACGAAAACACGGCAACACGACACGAAAAAACCCGAAACCGAAAAAACACGATACGATAATGACACGAACCGAGAAAACACGGCTGTAAACGGTTCGTGTTCGGGTCGGGCAAATCCCCTTGTCGGATACCCGACACGAACCGTTTAATTTTTTTATTTTTTTAAAGGTTCGATACTAAAATTATAGTACTAGTATTATATAGTCTCCCATGTAACATCTAAATGAATTGGCTCATTTGGTTTCAGACATACGGGACTTTTTAATTAAATGCAATAGGCGTGGGTTCAATTCCTCATCCCACCAATTTTTTGGGGCAAGGCTGCGTTTTTTTTTAATTAAAAATATCCCTTTTTGTCTTGTTTTCTTTGTTAAGTAATGCCAACCCCAAAGGCCCAAACCCTAGCTGATAAATTAGAACTAGAAGCCACGCAGACTCACTCTTTCTCTCTCTCTCCAATACTCCAAATATAGTCTCCATTTTTCTTTCCAAATCCAATGAAATCGTGAAGTCCCCAGATCCGCCCTCTCTCTTTCTCTCCAGATCCGGCGAAGGCGACTCGGTGGAGGCCCTCTCTCTTTCTCTCCATATCCAGCGAAGGCGACTCGACTTGACTCGACGAAGGTGATAATCGTGAAGTCCCTAGATCCGCCCTCTCTCTTTCTCTCCAGATCCGGCGAAGGCGACTCGGTGGAGGCCCTCTCTCTTTCTCTCTAGATCCAGCGAAGGCGACTCGACTTGACTCGGCGAAGGTGATAAGCCTCTAGATCCACCGTCTCTCTTTCTCTCCAGATCTGGTAAAGCCGACCCAGGGCAATAAGTGTCCCGATTTGCCCTCTCTTTCTCTCCGATTTGTCCCGATTAGGGTTTGACCAAGTTTAAAAGTTTTCAATTTGGTGTAGATCTATCATATACAATTGTTAATTGTAGGTTATTTGAATATTTTCAATGTGGTTTGGTATATGGTTGTTAACTGGAGAGCTTATATATATCAAATTATTGCTTCATGTCTGTTTTCAACTCATTATCTACTTGCTTGCAACAACATCGATCTCAGTTTTCAATAGGTTTTAATTCACAAACGGTTCGTGGCGGGTTACACGGTATCCGACACGGAACCATTTCGTGTTTTCGTGTCGGATACCCGGTATTATTCGGATCGTGTTCGGATCGGCGTTTTCAACCTTAACGGTTTCGGGTACCCGACACGGTTAACCGTGTCGTGTCAGGTACCCGGTTATGCACACCCCTAATTAAATCCCCAACCCTTGGTCTTGTTTTACTTTCTTTCCTTTCCAATAACCAACTAAGCAAAGTAGATTAGTTAATTATATTTTCATCCTAGTTTTACTCATTACAACAATGTCATATATATATATATATATATATATATATTCAAACTCTGGGGGCGCGTGGGTCGAAGAGTGGGGGGGTCGCCCCTGACCGCGACTACAAGATCATCATCATTTGCTTTAATTGTCAAGGAGATTTGGGTGAAAATTTGTGAGATATCTCTCTGTGTTGTCTAATACTCCCTCCGTATCGCAAAACTTGTAGTTTTATGTAACGGCCCAGAATTATGATTTCCGGGTTACGTTTCAAGGGATAAAACCCCTTGTTCGGATCTTGCAATCCAGGTACGGGTCGAGGTTTCAAACTCATTTTAAGATTAGTAGAAAGAGGGATTTCAAACCCTAAAAACCTCGCAGGGCCGTTGGGTACCCTTAACCTGTCCTAAGACTATGTCGCAGAATCCATTTCAACGAAGTAAAGCGAAAGTAAGGTAAAGATACAAGGGTCACGGCAGAGCCGGACAAAACCAAATTATGAGTGGGTAATTACCATTTTACTAAGTTAGGATATTAGCCAGATTCTTCGTCTCGCCAAAAGGGAACCCCGTCATATAAGCATCGAGCACTCAAAATCTGCATAAAATGTCTTAAAAAAAGAACGGGGAAAGGAGTCAGATCGAGCCACTCATGCGGGACCGGCAGTCCTCGCTGAGGCCACATAATATGTGCTATACCTAATAAAGATGCTCTAATGCAGTACGAAAGTCAAACACACTAGCATGCTCCTAGTTATCATAATGTGTAAAAATACTGTAAAGGGCCCAAGACAATGCCAAGTGGCATATCCCTCTCCTACCTCCACCCCCTTCCGATAGGGCGGAGACTGGTCAGCTCGTGAATGCATTCCATCATAATCGGGCGGCACGCATGCCTAACTCGCTCCACAATAAAGCCCGCAGGCATAATATAAGGAAGTTCATGACTCGATTGACTCAGGGTACCCGATGAGATTGGGCTACCCTATGACCCTAGCAAAGACTCTAGGACTATCACAGATAACGGCCGTTCTGTTTCAAACGCATAAAGTAAGCAGATGCTCATTCAATTAGTGCAACCTAAACAGGATACTACATGGCATGCTTTTATGCATATGCAACACCTAACATAAAATGCAACAACAGGCATGAATGTCCAACCTGAGTAAGCCCCCTAGGGAACTTACCTGAAGATGCAGAACAGCAGTATGATACAAGCAAGGGCCCAATGCAAGTCCAAAGCAATCCAAAAGTAATACACACCTATTATCAATCCATTTTCATAAGCTACCGGTCCATCATTCATACTCACACAAAACCCAAGTTCTCAACATGTTCAAAACCAACCGGTAGTAAAACCACTTCTCAAAACCTTTCCGATATGATCAACATCAACCAAAATCATTTCATTTCCAATCAAACCCATCGATAACTTTTACCAACAATATTTCCAAACTCATTTCTCAAAGATTTTCAAACTCTCAAATATCAAGTGAAGTCAACTCATATTCAAAACATTTTCTCAAATCATACTTGGCCAAATTCCGACATTTATCATTTAAAAATCCTTAACAAAATCCACAAGGTCATATAATTAAAACGATTCCGGCATATTTATTTCAAACCTTATCAAAATTGATAAATCATTTTACCATTTCCAATATCGCATAAAATACTTGTGAAATTTTTCGGAATTATAATATTTCTAAGGAAGAAATGAATTATCTATTAATATAACTAAAATACATGTAACGTTACTTGTACATAAAAAATTAACAACAAGAAGAACCCCAACCCACTAATACCCAAAGGGCCCAACTCTGAACCCGGATCCAGCTCATACCCCAAAGCCCAACCCGCAGGCCTGAATTCTCAATTCCAAAGCCCGGGTTGCTGGACCCTCCTTCCCCAAAACAGGTCTCCGACATTGACGACTGAAAACCGAAGGAAAGGAAACGAAACCCAGGTTCCGACGGAGCCTTTTCCGACTCAAAATCGCCCCCATCCCGACCGACTGGAAATTCCGACCACACCCAACCAATCAGAATGACAACGCAGCAAGGGAGGAGAAGAAAAAGAGAGGGATTATCGTTCGACGCGATCCCGACTCCGAGGGAACTCCGGCTGCAATGGCGGATCCGGCTGAAATTGTCAGGAGGGAAACGTGGATCGGGCCTAGGAAGAGGTAAAGCATGAGTACGAGCTTGATTGAAAGGGATTAGAATGGAAACGAGAGAGGGAGCGTAATGAACCTTCATGGGAAACAGGGCGCGCTCGCGGCTCCGACTAGCTCCGACGACGAGGAAGGAGACTTCGGAGTGTTCCCGGGTGTTGCTGCTACCACTCGGAGGGAGGTGGTGCGGGCTGCTGCAACGAGAGCTACGAGGAAGGTGCTCAGTGGCTTCCCGGCGAGACAGGGGAGCCTGCACTCGGCTTCTTCGGCGACGACAAGGAGGAACGAGGAAGAGGGGTGGTGCTCAGTCTGCGCTCAGGAGGTGCTCGACTGGTGGCTTCCGGAAAGAGAGCCAAGGGGGATATGGTGTGGATATGTGGTTGGGTTATCTGTGTTTGAAATCAAGACAAGGGGAAGAGAGGTTTATGCCTTCTGAAATCAACAATAGAAGTGGGGTGTGCTACAGCTGCAGGTTTGGCGTGGGGTTGTATTGGCACTTTGCCAAAATCAGCTGGAGCAGAGACACAGAGAGGGAAAGAAAAAGTAAAGAAAAGAGAATTTGGAAATGGTCCACAAAGATACTTTGAAATTTTGAATACCCGAACGAAATATCTAGGAACCCGCTCTCTCGACCTTATCCGATTCAAATCAAAATAATTTTTAAATTTTTAAACTCGAGTTTGATAATGACTCCGAATATTGTCCTCGATTTTCGCATAAGTAAGCGGGATAAAACATATTTTAAAATTTTAACTAAATATTAGCAGAACTCGTTTCAACATATTCATAATAAATCAATAGTTCGAGGACGGAATTTCCAACCTTCCGAATTTTTATTTTATTTTATCTTATTATTTTTTTTCGACTTAAATCCGTTTATATTATTTATTGAAATTTATTATTTAAAAATCCGGGCTTTTACATCATCCACCTCTAAAAACAAGTCTCGTCCCCGAGACTAAAACCAAAATAAAGTAGGGGATGAAGTTTGAAATTGATGAGTCCAAGGACCATGTCCAAGAATCTTGTAATCATCTCGGTTGCGTCTTCCGGGATTCTCACAACATCCTAGTCACGGTCGTGACATCTCTAATTGGCCTTGACAAGTATGCGATAAGCGCCCCTATCACATCCTCGCTTCGACTTTTCGGAAGTACCACAACTCTAAAAGTTCTACAATATCATCAGAGACTCACGGGTATTTGCCAGGTGGGGGGAGTCATCAGAGACTCCACAGGTAATGTGACTGATATCTTTTATCAGCAAGTGAATACAGGTACGGTTCTTCAAACTGAAGCTGCTGCAGTAATACTTGGAATGCAGAAAGCAAGTTCAAGAGGGCTCGGAAAGATCATTGTGGAAGGAGACAATCAAGACCTCATCAAAGTCCTTAGAAAGGAAACTGATGTCAAGTGGGAAATCATCCATCAAGTGGAGCAAATCAGAATCCTTACAGCATCCTTTGATTCGTTAGAATTCGCTCATTGTCGTAGAAATGCAAACAGAGTTGCAGATTATATTGCAACAAAAGGTGTAATTTGTAATAGTTCTACTATCCTTTTTAATAGGGAACTGTATTCCATCATCCTTCAGGATGATCAGGGTCATGCCTCACGTTCTGTGTAAGGCATCCCCACTTTTTGCCCACTGTAAAAAAAAAATAGTACTTTACTTGTTGCTGATCAATGTCTTGAAGGGGTCCGACAATGTCCGTAGGAGATTGAGATGACAACCTCGGATGTTCTCGGTCTTTGTCGCGCATTCGAGTGTGTTAGGTTTGCGCATACCTTCAGGGAAGGGAACTAGGTTGCTGATAGGTTTGTGCATATTGGCTTCTGCTCATCGTTTGTCCCGCAAAAAATACGCGGGACGTGACGCGGGACGAGCAAACCTCATCCCGCAAATCCCGTCCCATCCCGCACATATATATATATATATATATTTTATTTTTTAATATAATAACAATAAAATTAATTAAAACATCAAAAAAATATACATATAATTATTTATATATATACACTAATACATAACACTGTATGTAATACTGCTGCTGTAATAGTAATACCTTAAATTGAATGAATTAGTAATACTTGCTAGTTACGGACTACTACTGTTGTAATACTTGCTCATTGTTGCTGTATTAAGTTTTTTGTGTTCGGAATGAATATTTTTTTCAAGTACTTACTCTATTGTATTAAACTTTTTGTGTTTGAAATTGCTATTTTTTTTTAATGAGGGACAAGGCTTGTCTCATCCCGTGAGGAATAGGACCCGGTGAAATTTAAAAAAAAAAATTTGATCCCGTCCCGATTCGATTCCGCTAAAAATACGCGGGACGAGACGCGAAATAATCCCAATCCTGTCCTTGTCTCGTCCCGTCTCATGCCCATCCCTAATTTGGAGTGTGGACAAACGCATGGCTCCACAAAAATTTTGTGGAGCCATGCGTTCGATTTATTTAATTTTGTGACAAAATCACATGATAACTGCAAAAAATCCAATAATTGATTCAGTCATGGTATTATTCGTTCAGAAGAATTATTTTAATAATATCTAATTTGGATATATATATATATATATATATATATATATATATAAAATAAATCGAGCCTCATTGTTCACATGGAATAATCCACAATAAAATTTATAAAAAAAAATATTACTCCTCTATATAAGTGTGGTTCCCTCCAAACAACTTTACAAAAATTAACCAAAAAAGAAAGAAAAATAAGAGAATGAGTTTCATCTTCATTATTGCATTCTTCACTCTCTTGCTCCTCCCACTCACCTGTATCTCCATCCTCTCTTCTCTCCGATACAACCACCGCGGACGCATCTCTTCCACCACCACCACCATTGGCGGAGACGGCATCGTTGCCACACCGCGGCGGTACGCAGGGCGGCAAGAGGAGTGTGGTGTTTGTTTGAGTGAGGTTGAGGAAGGGGAGGAGATCGGAGGGCTGAGGTGCAGCCACGTCTTCCACAAGGCTTGTATGGAGGCATGGGTCGCCTCTGGCCACGCCACGTGTCCCCTTTGCCGAGGCCAGGTTTTTGCTCCGGTGGTGGCGGAGGACGGCGCCTCTGAGGTGGTTATGTTTCGGTTTTGCTCCTTTGGCAGCTCTGGCCGAGCCGGAAGGGAGGATAGTTGGTGGCTAAGATAAGGTCTTTAAGACCTTGTATCAGTGTAAATATCGAGACCCTTGGCAAAGCGGTGAATGTGTGCAACCTTCTCAGTCACTCTGTTGCCATTTCGGGGCACGTGAGAGGAGTAGACTTCTCTTACTCTCGACAACAATGTTTTGATATCGACATCACCAGTTCAATTTCCCAGGGCATGTAAAATTTGTTTTTAAATGATATATGATGATAAGGGATTATCGTTCAATTTGTAATATGTTTAAACTTAATGCAAGTACTTGAATTATTCCTTGTCTTAATGTCAAACCCTCAGCTTTCAACGGGGTCTTGTTGCCAATTTTACCGTAATCAATGTGGATCGTTCTGCCCTTTCAACCTCGAATGATATAGCTAATTGAGTCATCGTTGTTATCCAGTGTAGAATCCATGGGTATCTCTTCGATGAATTAGATAACATTTATTTTCATGAAAAAGGATAACAACCATGAATTTGACCATCAAATTTACGAGATCAAAACCCTTTTAAGTCGTCGGCCTGTCGGCAGAGGATCAAACATGCACTACTTTGCGCACAGAATAAAATATTTAGCCGTCTCATGCTCTAATTAATTATTAAATTAAAGTAGATTTACCTAAACATGATGCAATGAAATCAGGACATTTACTTAACCCGGGGCCGCATATATAAACAATCCGTTAACGTGGGTTAAGTGATGAAATCAGGACATTTACTTAAGCCATCACATTAAAAATAAAAAAATAAAAACACAAATTAATCACTAATCAGCTGTGAAACCATCTTACAGCTTGATGCTAGCTTAATGATGTTTATTGGGCAAAATCTGGTTGACGATCATCTCTCCTTGCTCTGTTTTAGTCGACCTCGAACTCTTTATGGGTGTGTATGGGTGTTTTTTTTTAGTAGTTTATAAACTAGTAAATTGAAGATGTTAAATTATTGGTTTTGTATGGCCGCATGGGGTAGTTTATACGTAGGGTTATAGATAAAAATGGGTGTTTAAAAAAAACCACATTTGTTAGTTTTTTTTTTTTTTGTTTTTTAGTGTTTATTTGATTTGAAAATATTCCTAATAACAATCAAATAAACTTCACTTTTTACAAATAAACTGTTTTTCATCTCATACGGAGTTTATATTTCACAACAATTTTTTAACTTTAACTTATTTACTAAATTTTAGTAATTTTTTCAACCTCATCTCATACGAACCCTATACCTTTTGATGATGATAGGAATCAAACTATCCCAGCTCGAGTACTAGTGCACTACTTGAACCTTTTTTAAAATAGATTTTTCAGATTTGGGAGAAAAAACCGACTAGATTCACTAATTTAATACATTTTATTTTTTTAAGGTTTATCCATTTCCACTTATAATTTTATTTTCTAATTAAGTATGATCAAGTATGTTAGACAAATCGTTTAAAAATTGTAAATAAAACTTGTGGGAGATTGTTGCCACTCTTGAACAAAACAAAAAAAGTGACCTTTACGTTTTACATTGCTAGTATCGTGATGGTTAGCTTGTCTGCCGTTCCGGCCTCTCGATTTACCCGACACACCAATTCTAAGAGTTCTTGAACTTGTTGTCAAAACAAGCCCAAGACTTGTTGAACTAAACGAGCTGTAGGTACTACGCGCAAAAAATTAGGTATTTAACCAAAACAACACTTGCAAAAAGTATGAAAAAATCACAAAGCAAAACCTACGAACCAGAAAAAAAGCAAAACCTCATGTTCATGATTTGGCAATATATTTTTTCCGCAGGGGAAAGGGAGCACAAACTCAACAACACTCGGAAAGAAAATGAGAAGAAACATGGCAATTCGACAATGTACGCAATAGTGTTGGACCACCAGCCAAGGCAGTAGAATCTACAACGTTTAATGGCACTTCGGTTATCAACAACTTGAACTCTCCAAAGTGCATCTGAAGAACGCCGAATGAGAAGAGCAAGTCATCCTGAAAGAGAAAGAGGGGAAAACTACATCACGTGAGAACACAAATTATGGCAAACGCAGACAAAGGTAAGGAAAACATAGAAGGAATTACTTTCAAGCGTCTCAGATGAATGCTTCTTTGTGCATAACATATCACGCCCATGAATGCACCTAGATTCTGCGACATACAAAGACCCACGACCGAAATTGAGATGACGTATATCCTTCAATGCCCTAGTACATTGTGTATGGCTCTCTGCTGCGGTTGCGTCAGGCTCTGTGACACAATTGAGAGGAACATGATTTATATAACTATATCAAACTTCTAACCGCTAGCACCAAATATGACTTGTTGGCTGTAAAAAAAATGAGATGTATGATATTACATCATAGTATCATACCTGGTACAGATATTCAGAGTATGCTCTGTCACTCTGAACAAAATTTGAAAGAAAATCTACGAGATACTTCGCCAAATTGATCTGTAGATGTATACCCGGAAAGTAACAATAAGGACTATAAATTCAATAAAACCTGCCAGATGATATTGCCAAAAAGACACAGGAGATGAGAGCGAATACCTCGTTGAGAGGATCAGACCCGCCAAGTAAATCTAGTTCATCGCCATCCTTTTGGTTCTTGATTCCACATAAAAGGGAAAAACATGTGGATCAGTAGCGCAAAGGAAGAATCGAACTGCATGAAAAAATAACAAGTACCTCATCAAAAGCTTTAGCCATTTCAGCAAGCTGTTCATATGTTGGCTTGTCAAAAGGTTTTGTAGCATCACATAGAATACTGGGATCAGACTCCAAATCCCCGTCTCCAACTTCCTCCCAGTCAGAATCCTGCATCACGGTCAAATTTAGATAGCTAATCAGTATACCTTTTCATATGATAGACCGATGAAACAAGAACATGACAGTATAAAGTACCTCATCAACCGCACCCAATGACTGTTCCTGAATCTCAATCAGAGTATCAGCGAGTAAGGAAAACATCTGCAACATCATGCAAACTAGTTGTCATAAATATGAGTTGAAAAGTCAAATTTATTTTTCATTTGCATTGACAACATAAACAAGGAAATACATCAATTAGCAACATAAAGAATCGATGTCAGGTATGTTATATTTCTAATTGATGCATGAGAAGCATGATTCTCAGATTTATTGAGATTTGCAAGCCAAAGCATTATTTAGATATCGAAAGACTTTAGTTGCAGTTCACCATGATTGAAAGGTATCAGAACCGTAATGGTGCAAAGTATGAGCCATCTACCATGATTGAAAGGTTTTGCAACAGCTTATATCCAGAAATTCAATACCTTCACATTGAGAGGCACGACTGTCCACTGTTCTGGAGCTGCTTTAGCCCTGGAACGTGTGATTATCCCTGCATTGGACTTCAGAAGAAACTGTTCTAAATATGAATGAATCAGAAGGAGCAACGAATAGTTAACTGTGAATATTCAAGCTTCCACACCTCAATTAGATGGCCCTGAACATTGATATTTCCCAACAAAACATGTTTTGTTGATAGCAAAAGAGCCAAAGCAGTCGTTGTAACCTTAATCTGGTAGGCCCCTTGAATTTCCCCTGCATTCACAGGTTTAATAAAAAAAAAATCCAATTCCGATAACCAATTTCCCATGGACTAATAGTGACAGCCATTTGGTAACAGAAATGATCAGGTTGTTATGTAAGATGACAAACTTTTCGCTAGAGATACAAAGTTCAATAAGCAAGAAGCTAGTAGCATGCACAATTTTCACGCTTCTTTTCTAATTGATATTATATGCTATCAGAAAAGATTAATTAACAGATATAATGACTCAGTGAGATAACTCAGTTAATTAGTTAACACAGACCCGTAACTGCTTACAATGACATACAGCCAGACAAAAATTCAGCCTACACGTTCATAAACTGATCAGGAAAATGCAACAATATCTCATATTTAAGCAACAAAAGAAAATGACTTCCTTACCTTGTTGCTTAACCCATTCAATCATCACATAGACAAATGCGTTATCATGACCTTCGGCAGGTATTGTAACCAATAAATCAATGAATTGGCAAATATTTGGCGAACTCGCATGTACCTAAAGAGAGGGAAATGGCTTATAAGGATGTGAAGTGACAATGTGAGTGAAAATTTGTTAAAAAAAAATGAATGCTATGGGTATAAAAGACCATAAAAAGACTGTCGATAAGTCTCATTCTCTTGAAATTCTAGTCGTGAATATAATAAATAAACTATATGCTAGGAAAGAAAACACAAACAATAAATTGTGCCAAGCATTTATCTGGACAAAAATAGTACTGATATAGGATACAGATGCTGGGATAAAGTCAGAGAGGGGCAAAGTAACTCCATTTGTGTTCAATAGGGCAAAGTAGCATTAGCAAAAAAGATGCTGTTTCTACAAAACAAATGAAGGAAGAACATACCAATCTAGCAAATACAAGCAGCAAGGAGTTTTTTAATCCTGCGATTTCACACGATTGCATTCGTCTAACAAGAGCAGCAACCAACTCTCGAATGTGCAGCATCATTTGTGAGGGAAGGTGCAAAATAAGCTGTAGAACATAATTGCCAACAAAAAAGGATCCAGAGCTTTCCATATTGGGGTCCAAAAGCCTGCATGTATACATGAACACATGAGAACCCTTTCCAAACATCATGGCTTCCATAAAATGAATACATATCATGTAATATCATATGATACCAAAATGTTCATACAAAGGTCTACTTGGCCAAAATTGAAATTGAACTTTAACAACTCTTGTTTCAGAAGCTATCTACTGTAGATTACAAATCACCAGCACATAAAACAAAAAAAATACACAAAACATTCAACAAAGTTCTATGGTGCCTGTGAAGATCTCAAGTTGTCAACATCCCTTCTCAACTCTCATACATAATTCAATTTTCTCCACATGTACAATCCATAAGAAACTTCATCAGTGGATTTTTCCATTTTCACAATTTCACAATTCCACATTAGCATGTATACGAACGGAAAAATCAAGTATGCTTAGCATTATGTGACGGTCAGACGGTGTGCAAAACACCACTACTAGACACTTGGAAAGAAGTTGCATCTTGATAGCAAACCAATTCAACACAATTGCAGAAATTAGGCAGCATATTAGCAGCGAAAAACCTGATATCACAGCAACAACACTTGTAGAATCATCTTAGTGGAAATAACCACAAGTGATGGAAAATGACTAAGATCCAGAGTAAATAATGGATACCATGGGAAAAAATCAATCAATCCCCAAAAAAGATAGGAACTGTCTTTCCATGCAAGGGGGAGGGTTGTCTCATTGATTTCAATATAGAGGAGAATAACAACTGCAGTCTTACTAAATGAGATATCAGCAAAAAAAAAAACATAAAATATCACTAAAAAAAGTACAAAACAAAAATACCATAGAGGACAATAATACAGGTAAAATCCTTTGTTTATCAATAAGTACTCTACTCATTTGTGCATGTGCTGGACATGACTATGAGACCAAGTTAAATCCTTTTCAGAGAGAGGATTAAGGTGTTCCTGAAGCAAAGAACTGCTTTTTTTTACCACCAAGTCTCAAAATGTCTTAACATTGAAAGCCATTATGTTCCTTCAGAGGGGGAGGAAAGATGGCACATTTTCTATATATATTTCCAGAATCTTGATTCACAGAAGCATATCTCACAACACTAACCACCTAGTAAATGTCTATGACAGTCAAGGAGAAAGATACCTTGAAAGAGCATCAAGCAAACTTTTCATTGTAAATCCAGGATCTGCACCCCATGCAAGAAGCTCTTGTCTTCCCCCAGATACAAAAGCAGCCAAGCATTCTGTAGCATTCTGTTGAGTTGTTTCAGAATAACATAACCAACAACAGTTAAGTATAAATACTACTCCCTCCGCCTCAAAATTCATGTCATTTTAGACTATTTTAGTTGAATCAAAATACATGTAATTTTAGAAGTTTAGAATATTTTAATCCCACTAACTATGTCAAATTTCAATTTACAATGCATAATTTACCTTTCCAAGGAAAAATAATACTACCTCCGATCCAAAAAGATTGTCGTTTGACTTTTTAACACGTATTTTAAGGAGCTAAAAACTATATAATATATTAACTTTTTTATTATTATTTTTTTATAATCTAATACTTATTACCAACAAATATTAAGTTGCAAAAAAATAATTTAAAAAAAGTTGATATTTTATATAGTTTTTAGCTCCTTAAAATACGTGTTAAAAAGTCAAACGACAATTTTTTTGGATCGGAGGGAGTACAGTAATTATTCCCATCCTTTATCACCCAATCAATAGTTCAAACTTTTTTAAAAAACATAAAGACAAACATATCCATTTAATGCACCTTAATAAGTGTGCAAAATCTTAAAAAGACATGAATTGTGATACAAAAAGGATTAACAAATAAGGAGCCCTTGTAGTACCTGCATTTCACTATGATCATCACTTTGAAGTATAATCCTGACAAGGGGATCAAAACAAACATCATAGATGGCCTTCATGACATCACCTGGAGCATTCTGTAGACCCCCAACCAAAAAGAGTTATTGCAAGCAATGAAGAAATCATTAAGCTTAAATTAATAAAGAAAGATACAACAAAGACAGGCAAAGTTTCGTTGTGACTATTTCACTGGAGTTGCTTACCTTCAACAGCATTGTTATCAGATCAAGTGATCCTGCCACTAATCCATCTGGCTGGTGATTTGGCTGAGAAAATTCTCAAAGCAATTAAATTTTAAAATAAATAGTTCGCATCTTAATGGGAGTAACTTATATAAGGCTGTTCCAAGACATACATTGCTCAGGATTGGTCCTATATAAGGCAAAATTCGAGACACCAGCAGCCCTATGCAACCAGGAGCATTTTTAATCGCCTGACAATTAATACCACAAGTATGGAGAAAATTACCAGAGATACAAAATCAGACAGCTGAAACTTGGGCAAGCTCTGAGTATTCAATCATGTCAAATAGACAAGATTATCAAATTTACCAAAAGGAATATCTTTCAGAAAAGGTATTCATAGCTCTAGAACTGGAAATAACTTTCTAAGCTTTGACACACCTCATTAGTTACTTTAAGCTTTGTTTGGGCATCCTAATATCTTGATTATTAGCAACATGCTAACCACTAGTGCTTATGAAACCAAGCCAATTAAATGGCATGGAAGAAAGCAGAGACCAGTTATTGGTAATTATAGTCAAATGGGGGAAAAAAGAGAAGGTTCGACTCTTCCAATTTTCTGCTTCAAATGGACACCAAAGTCTGTCCCTTCAACTCTGGAGGAGGACTACCAGGGTCTTTGTCTATTGAATAACTACTCAGGCATGGTGCACCTCCTATTATGTATCAAGCACAAATAAATTATGAAGCAATGATCCATCTTCATTTTCCGACACACGTTGTTAGTTATTTATATCTGTCACTTTTCATTTAAATCCTCCAAAACTTAGAACTTCACACATGTCAGTAAATTCACAATTTAACTTCCATCATTCATTAGGCACCTACACTCAACATTTATCAAGGAGAGGAATAGAAGACAAATGGTAGAACATAAACAAGATAATACAAATATAACCATCAATCTGGACAGTATGGCAATCGACATATGTAGATATTAAGAAGAAGCAGTCCTCGTTACCTCCAAGACCTCTATGGCATCTACACTAATGAAAGGATCTGAAACATGAGATGCCCATGCATGAAGGATTATGGGTGAGATAGTTGCCTCTATTGCGGCTGTTGCTTCACCACCTACCAAAATAACCACCACAATCAAACCAGATAACATTACACAGGATACACATGAGAGTGTGAGACATATTCCAGTGTGCAAGTTCACATTTTATTCTAGTGGATAACACCCAGGCATACCTGACTTTATGGCAGCCTGTAGTGACTCAAGTACGAGGTGCAATGTTTCTTCAGATGCCTGGTACAAAAAAAGAGAGAAAGTAATCCAACAATAACAGAAGGCGACAGAATGTCAGGCATATATGAGTTCAGACAATACTTGCTTCAGAAGGTCTACTAGTGATGAAAATAAACTCATCATATGAGGCTGAATGATTTCTTGCTTGGCTTCAGGTAAGAGTTGTGAAAGTGCTCTACAAGCACCAACTTTAACGGGTGGTGGTCTGCAGACACGATAAATGGTAGTTCCTGTAAGGGCAAAGCTTATTGTCATCTAGATCGATTCATACATTGATTTTTGTGAAGCAATTTCTTACACATCCATGCTAATGGCAATAACAGCAGCAGAAAGAAACTTCTGCGGAACTTCATGGCTGATCTGATGAAAAATAATGTCATTATAGTGAGTGCTATATTGATTAAAAGGGCCTTAACAAGTAATGTATTATAAGATTATGCTGGTTTACCATGACAGAGAACTTGGAAATTGAAGAAAACAAGCGGGCATAAAGAAATGGATATTCATGCACCCCTGCAGGGAATCAAGCAGACCAATTAGTTATCACATTGAGAAAACGAATTCTTACTGCTAATGGTTTCCAATTCACCTGTTTCCATTTCTTCAGCTACAATGTTCTCAATGAGATTTTTAAAGCTGTGTCGGCTTGACCCAGAAACCTGGTATAATAGGGGAAAAGAAGATGTATCATAGGCAATTGCTTCACATATCGACCTCTACTTTTGTTTGAACATCATCTACCCTGAACACAAGTCTCAA
The DNA here is from genome assembly GCA_963922045.1 of Persicaria maculosa. NCBI lineage: Eukaryota > Viridiplantae > Streptophyta > Magnoliopsida > Caryophyllales > Polygonaceae > Persicaria > Persicaria maculosa. The sequence goes on along the minus strand of OY998256.1, from coordinate 9,004,118 downwards.
GAGACGACAGCATGTAATAAGAAAGCACATACCTCCTCGTCAGCAACTTGCTCTGAGAGTGACGCCAAAGCATATATCACAGCCTCTCTTATCTGTCAGGTCAAACAATGTACATAAGAGAAATTCCTTTCCGACTCTATCCTTGCTATAGTTCATTATGCTGCTGTTCTAATCAAACGAAAGCATTTTAATCTACACTGTAAATTTTGCAAATAGATGATTGGATTTTTTTTTACACTTGTTGTAGGTATATCTGACAAATCTTGTAAAACAAAAAGTATTTTGAATTTAAGGACAATGGACTGTCAAAAAAAATAATGAGAACTACATTAAAAGGCCTCCATAACACATAATGAGATCATTTGATTCTACCCACAAATTATAGACAAGATTGAATGAAAAACATTGACATGGTAGCCCCAGCTATAAAGATTTATATTGGAACTTCAGCATATAGATGATTCTTCTGTTTTGAATACTTTGCTCCCATCTTACATTCATGTAATACACCAGCGTTTTTGTTCATTACTTCTGTAATGCACTCCCTCCGTCTCAAGATTTAAGTCGGTTTAGGATTTTGCACAAGTTTTAATAAAAACAGTCACCCCTCCATCAACATCATCATTCCACTAACGGTTTCATAAATTTTATTGTTTTTAATACCTACTACATTTTTTAACCAATCAAAATCTTTAAAAAAGTCAACACACAAATCGATACAAATCATTATTATCCCCTACCTAGAAAACTTAAAATGACATCTATTTTGATACAAGAATAAAGACCTAAAACGACCTAAATTTCGAGACGGAGGGAGTACTAATTAAGGGCTAGTTTGGATAATAAGCTGAACCGGAAAATTGAGCATTATGTTCATCAGGAAAACAAAATAAAGTCCTGCTAAATCTCCTAAAAAATAATGCTGACAAAGATCTTATTTTCTATATTCATTAAATAAAGCATGAAGTAAGAACAATTAAATTGGGGGTATATTACAAGATTTTAAAGAGGAATTTCATGGCAATTATTAGGCTAAAGCATAAAAGACAGGACAACCAAGTCCCTTTCTCCAATCTTATCATTTAAATTATTGAAAACAAAGCATGGAATCATAGTTTGGGATCAATCAGAAAACAAAGCTATGGTGAGTCAATTACACTGACAGGAATGACTTGATTATCCCAACATGTTCGAAACAAGAATGCCCCTTGAATTGGTAAATAAAGAGCAGCCATCCGGGGTTCGAACCGGGGACCTATGGGAGAATGCCCCATGTTTCCTAAAGATGCGCATGAAGAAAATAGATATTTCACAGTTTTTGCAGAAGGTATAAAATGCCACATGTTTGATTTAAAATACTACATTTAACCCTCTATATGTTAGCCCCCTGATGAAGCTTTTAAGTTTTCAACAGATCCAGACTCCAGAACTTTATTCATTGCATCAAAGTCAAATATGCCTATAGCCGAAGAACTAGCACTCTGTAATTTCTCTGCCTTTTCTCAAGTCTCAACAAACACAAAAGACCTCGCTTCCACTTACCCCAGTACCATCAAGTCATCAGCAATGCAAGGTAAGTATCAGAACTCAGAAGAATCCTAAATTAAGAATTTACTCTAGTTTCTACCTCCTCTACCAAAGATTGTCTAGACCTGAATACTTCTAGGCAGAAGTAGACCCTTCATCTTTGAAAATAAGATCTTATTTCCGAGTTTCTACCTACTCTACCAAAGATTATCAGAACTCATAAGTAGACCTCGCTTCCACTTTTAGATCTCTGAAAATAAGATCTCTGAAAGGGACTTTAATTGTTCTCACTCCATACTTTATTGAATGAATATAGAAAATAAGATCTCTCAAAGGTCTACCAGTGATGAAAATAAACTCATCATATGAAGCAGAAATTATTTGGATAATTTCTGCTTTTAGAAAGTGACATTGTCTTGAAAGCTAGACTAACTGGGTATTTTGTACAAAAGCTTCCACCCGAAAGCCACATAACTACATAAGGAGACTTATAGTAAGTAATTAAGACCATGATACATTATTCACATTTAAATTGATTTTCTCAAGACATACCCTCCACCAGGATTTAGAACCTTCAGCTTTCTCTTGTTGTGACTCACTGAATCGTCTACTCCCAGCACTTGTTATGGCTTCAATTCCTGCCTCACTACAAGAGCTAACAATTTCTTCTAACAAAAGGATACCTACATGTACACAGCAAGTATTAGGCTTAATAACCACACGACTTAACAAAACTAGTACAGAATAAGCACTCACTCACCATATTTATGCGAGGTTAGATCTTGTTAAACAAAATACTAAATATAGGTAAATGTTGATTTGTACCAATGAGGATCTTCTACTTGGTGCTTCACTTGGTATATCATTAAATTATGTTAGCCTTAATTTGATCTGAAAATAAAATTATAAAGATTACATGCATATTCCAAACATCTATTTTTATATATTTGTAAACTTTTATCTTGAAAATCATTGTTTTAAATGTTTAATAAATATATTTAGTAAAAAATCGTCTTTTTAATTTTAAATTTTTTTTGAAACATAATTTTTCAAGATAAAAATTTATAAATATATAAAAATCAATGTCTGGACTCTGGAATATGAATATAATTTTTTTTAAGATTAAATGAAGTCTAAAATAATTTAGTGATACACCAAGTGAAGATCCTCACTGAATTTTAACGTGTGTATGCATAGTAGAAAATATTTAATACACTTCCATCTTTGAGTATAGCATGGCAATACAAAACAACATATATTGTTACATAATTGACACAATCACTATTAAATATCACGTGACATGCTCACTAATCTAGATTATTCCTTGAATTGGTAAATTAAGAGCGGCCATATCCGGGGTTCGAACTGGGGACCTTTGGGTACTAATCTAGATTATTCCAGTTCTCTTGTAACAACAAAACTGCTGCAATAAGCCAATAACCGCAGACAGCCTAGAGAAACAAGATCCAGCCTCCAAATAAACCACTTGTCCACTTGGAGCCTAGAAGAAATCTCAAGGATTGTTCAAACAGCTGAATCAATGGACAACTAGAGAACTCAACAGTTTCTAGATTCAGCAACCAAACAACTGAAACAAGTGGAAGGCCATTTCAACCGCTTAATGAGAAACTACTGCATCCATGTTGATATAGTGCCATAAAAACATGTCACTGAGCTGTCAGAGCACATTGGTCACCAGTTCGACCCTTATTTTAAAGCACATTCCTAATATTTTTTTACGTGTTGGTGACGTGGTTATCTTTTGACAACAGGAAGTCTGGTCTATACTAGCAGCCAGTCCATCTGCTTCTCTTATTATGCTTACAATGCTTATAAAATGACCTCTCTCCAACCCCATATAGAAGAAGAAAAGTGGCAGAGGATATGACAACTTAGACTCAATCCAACAATAATATGCTTGCTCCAAAACAAGAAGCTTTTATCACGAGATAAAATGTGTCTCGAATAAATGACTCTTACCACAAATCCGACAGCTATAATTGGCATCATCCTCATCAGCAACGTACTGGTTGGCATCTAGTGACCATGAATGAACCTGAAATGCTTGTACATATGAGTTGAAACAGCAGTGACAAATGACAATGCCACAGAAACCCCTCTTATGTTTACAATTTTGCAATAAGAAGAAAAACCAATAGGAATGCATATTGCACTGGAAAAAAAAGAAGCACAGATTATTTTATTGTTGCCACTTTCAAAATCTACTTGCAATAGTAGGATTTCTTGACACTTTGTACCACACTCAGTTGTTATATTCAATCATTTAACACCCGTCATTGAAGTAAATGTATTCTACTTGATACATTCCAAATTGTAGAAGTACCACAGATCAAGTTTGAAAACATACAAGAACAAACATCTACAAGTCACAGCTAACATAAAGAACAGCAATTGTGCACTAGCTTTAGTTTAAGTTGTATATACAGATAAAAAAAAATCAAATTAAAACCTTTGGAATGTGAAAAACAAAATTTCCTAGAGTTTGCTGAGGTTGGATTTTGCATAAGCAAATACTAGATCATTTTTAACTGTACACTGAAGAAACTAAATCGAGGAACTTAAATATACGTTAGCCAATTCAACAACTATGAGCATCACAAGTTTGGAGAAAATCCTGAACCTCTAAAATGCTAACCCTATAATTCAAACAGTATTTCAATTTGCCATGTAATCACCCTGGTATTATGCGACAGGAGATCTCAGTATAGTTCAGGTAGATGGTCCTGCCTAATTTTAATGTTCTACTCATTTCCACACTTACCTGTATCTTCAGCCAAACCGTGCCACTCTCACATTGCATAATTTTAATGTTCTACTCATTTCCACACTTCCCTGTATCTTCAGCCAAACCGTGCCACTCTCACATTGCATTATTTTGTGCAAGTCGATGAAAATTGAAGAAATATTATCATTGTTGTCTATCCTCAAAATTCTTTTTAAGTTTCAATACTCTTTCCAAGAAACCGAAGACTGAATAAAACTGCAAATAACAGAAGAAGATTTCCAGACAAGGAAAAAAGAGCATATGAAATAAAAGTACCTGCTGCTCTGTCATTTGCAGAAAACCAAAAATATAATAAGCCAACTCTTGCAGATTATTTGCAACGACCTGAGCAAAATTTAGAGGTGATCAAATATGTTAAATATTAATAGTTAAGATGGATGTAATAACACATGTTTGGATTTGACATTATAATAACAAAAAAGATGCAATTTTTTTATATAAGTATAAAGATCTCATCTTGTAAGTAATAGAAATGAAATTCCACCACTGACATTAATAACTGCAAAAAAAATTGCTGAATGAATGAGCAAGACAAGACGATAAAATAGTCCAAAGTTAAGTTAATTTTCTTGAGTAAAATCAGGATTAAAAATCAATAGAAATGTTCTTTAAAAAAATTATGAAACAATCTATCTTTTGCTATGATGTAATATATAATATGTTACTATGTTACTTCAAGATTAGTAGCATAATAATTCACTAGCAGAGTTGTACCACGTGGATTTACTTATTAATTAAAAATATATACCGCAGAAACATCTTGTTTTACCCCTTTCCATCTGTCAACCAAATAGGCCAAGTTTGGCAAGTAGATTAAAATGTCATTCAAGTGTTTTTTGTCCTGGGAAGACAAAAAAATGTAGTGCAGAAACATCTTATTTAGGAGTTGGGGACCAAATTATTCAAAGTGTTTTTTGTCCTGGGAAGACAAATAAACTCCTAAAAAAAAGAATTTCCCAGCAACAACGACGAAAAAAAAATCCTAATTAGTAAATACAAACCCTATCTATGTTGCCACACATACTACGCATGTAGTATCAAGCACAACTCCAAAGAGTTCCTTTCCCCATACCAAAATCAGGTATCCAATTTCTCACATGCATATATGACTAGGAAGTGAAAAGGAAACAGGACTAGGAGAATTGGAGAGATCAGACATGCTACAACTTGGGGAAAAGGGTGTAAGTAGAAGATAAGGGCACAGTCCAGAATAAACATGGATACAGGCAAACATTAATGGAAAACCTCCATATGCTTGTACATACATGATACATGCTTATATTTGTCAGGTCTATGGAACCAACTGAATATTTGAATCCTCAAAGTAAGCAGTAGACTCAAAAAGGATATTTGACATACCTTGAGAAATCTTCTGCTGCCCACAATCGTCAAAAAAAATTCGAGCAACTGCAAAATAAACCAAAGTGAGGTATTTGCAGCAAGGAAAATTGATAGAACCGGAAACAACTGTAGTTGTAGAGAAATAAGACGCATCATAAACGTACAAGGACCAAGTACTTCCGAATTGCACCAGTGCCATCTTGGCTAAAATAATGAGGACATAAGCTTATAGAAAATTCATTATGAGCCAGGTCCAGCAAACGTACCACCAAGTGAATCCAAGATTAATTATACAAATTTTTACCAAGTTAAAAAGTCAAAGCAACCACCCCTGTCCACCACCTACTTCCACTCCTCCAGCCACCATCTTAACAACCCAGCTATTAACCTCCCGGCCTCCCTCTCCCCCAACCCTCCTTATTATCCTTTTCGTCCCCAGGGGCCTCCAGCAGCCCAATGCCATCACGGTCAGGTACACTAACATCAGAGCCTCTGAAGGTTGCAGCTTAAAGTTCCAGTTCTAAAAAATCCAAGCTTCCATAGCAGTGATGTGGTAAGCAGCTATATGTTAGCAGTGGTGGCATGAGATAATGGCACAATAAAAGTATTTCCATTCCAGTTCCGTGTATTAACAACTAATCATGCCAATAAAACTACCAAATTCCACTTGTGTTCAATAATATTAATTCCCTTACTTTTCCAATACCAAAAAAGTCTATAGGCATTATCAGACCCTAAAGGAAAAATAAATTTGGATAGGCAAACTTGTAATTACTTGAATCACATAGGACTCAAGGCTCCTCTCTGCTCCATCAGAGTCATATCTTCCCTCGAACGAATCTTCATCACCTGTTATTGCTGATTGCTCGTATACTTTCAAAGTTGAAATAAATGTCTGCCACAAAGGCCCCATAATGACTGGGGGGAGAGAATATATATCAATAATGGAAGGTGCATACAATTGGAAGAAAAATTCCATCTTAAGAATGACATGAACATATAGGCAGCTGCTGAGAAACTAATGCAATAGTTACCCATAAATTCTTTCTCAGTAACAGTAGGGAAGTTCTGAACAAACTGATTCAAGCATTTCAACACCTGATCAGTTAAGCATGACAATAATCAGGCAGATTATAAAAAACAAATAAACAATGACCTACCCAATACGTATCATAGAAAGGAAAATAACTGAAAAATAGTGTCAATAATTAACGGTATACAAAAAAATCCAATCTATAAATTTTTTAGATTAGCAGTCAACTTATCCATATGTACCAAAAATATATAGTCCAAGTCTCCTGTTGAAATCCCCGTCAGTAAGGTAGCCACACAAAAAAAAAAAAAAAAAAAGTGAAATCTGGGTTGAATGATACAGATGGAATGCCTCGTTGGATTACCCCAGAATGAAATTGAACCCGGAATTCACTTATTCAGGTTTCCACATATATCAACTTAATGACGACTTGGACCATATCATTTTTCAAATATATGCCAATAGGGTTGGCTACGATCCTATAATTTCTAAAGGTACGATTATTTTTGGCCTATCACCAATATTTGTATTGTTTAGGTCATTTTTCCTTAAAGAAAATCATGAAACCAGCAAGTCCTTACTCCTTAGTTACCTCCATTCTCAAGCTCCAGTCATCAGGTTCTTCAGATTGCAGTGGATGTTGCATGATTATAGCAAACTGCTCCATCCATGGCTTAATCATAGGAGACATCAGGCCTGTGGTTTCTGCCTGATAAAGAGTGCACATGTTATGATATTATAGCAGAAACTATTTTAAAAAAATAATAAAAATTGACTCCATGTTCTGCTCAGCTGAGAAAAGTAGTGAGACAGGCTCAACCACAGACCAACAATATTGCAACTTACAATGACATTATCCAGATGAAGGCAAAGATAATAGTCTCAATAGCAAAACAAGTTTTAGAACAAAATTATCACCAATGAAGGTCAATACTACAGATTCATCCAATGGGTGATTATCATAGGATTCACATAGCTTAAGATCTATAACAGAAAATTAAGATACATAAATATACAATTACAGATATTAAGAAGATAAGAAAATAAAAAAGGTCAAAGCTCGGCACTTCTTAACAAGTAACATTAATGTCAGAATATCCATTCCCAATCTAACAGAAAATTGTTCCTTTCACATACAAGATGTTAATAATAGGTTTCAAAAGAAGGGAAGCAAGAGCATACCTTGTAAAGACCACTCATCGAACCCAACACGGACGTGCAGGAATAGACAATTGAAAGAGCTTTTGCCCGCAAAGATTTTTCGTAGATCTAAACACCAAGTTAAACATATTAGAATGAGAAGACGTTCTAATGGGATTTAATAAAATAAAATATCATCACACCAGGAAAATCAACCACTTATAGTATCATATTCTTAAGATAATATGGTGCTCACATGTGCACACTGCATGAAGTGTTTCCATCTTTAAAAATAAGTTAAATCATCTATATAGCTGTCATACTGATCAAATGTCACAGGGGAGGTAAGATTGTAAGAATCTATATAAACACAGATAAATACAAGAAAAAGAATAGAGTTTAAGTTGGCTGATATAGGTATGATAACATTACTAGTTGTGCTATGTCATTAGATGGATGAAATTGGTCACAAAGGAATACAAAGTTAAGAATAAAAGTTACCAACGAATTGAATGAAAGGAGAAAATTAAGCATAAAAGGCCCATTGTACAAATTAAATGAACATTTTTTTATGATACAGTAAGACATCTAGAGTTAATAATGCTCTAACCTGGGGAGCTGATACAACAGAAAGCAAGCAAGGGAATAAAATTGGTACTAAAGTTGGCACCACTTTGTCATCTAAATCTCCTGACAGCAGAGCTAGACATCTTAAAGCCCCATGAACTGCATAAAATAAATGCAAAATTTACAGCTAAATTAAAGTCAAAATGTAGGCAACAATGCTTATCCACTTCCATAATATATTAAGTTTCATAAAGAGGCTGCTAGGAAAGAATAAGAAATAAGCTCTTTATTGGTTGTGTAATTTGAATTACCAAGTGGTTAAACTTGAGATTTTACACTTGGTCTTTCAAAGTAATATGTAAGATTACTCTACCAAGTGCTAGCTTACACAAAATCTTCAAATAACCAGTCTTCTTGAGAATTTATAAGAAATTTGTGCAGTGTAAAGAGAAGGAATGGCCATGTGAGAAGAATGGAAAACTTAAAACACTTACCTCCATCAATATTTGTTGGATCATTAAGCATCTTTATCATGACAGGCATGAAATCGGGCCAGTCCACTGGCCAGTCATACTGTGCAATGGATGCCACAGCCATGCTAATTGCCGTGCAGATTTTCCTATGTGAATCATTCAAAGATGACAAGAGAAATCTACGTACGACTTCCTGGCAATGCAAATACTATATGCTTCAGTGATAGAGTCTAAACATAGCACCACATGGAGGTAAAGATGGAAACCAATTCCATATGTAAAATTTATATCAAATCATTTTCAGAAATAGAACTACAACTATTCCAATGGGATAGCAGAGCAGGTTAGAAATAGAACTACAATCAATCCCATAAAAGTCATTAGCTTATAATTTTCTTGTAGACCGCCATTAACTGTATACACATCTCAAAGAATCTCCAATGAGCAACCTTTGAACTGCGTGTTTTAATTAACCAAAATGGATCAATAAGTTCACTAGTAGGATAACCACCCATTTTTAATAAGTGCACTAGTAGGTTGGATTACCAGTCATTTTCGCAGCTTAAAGGTGTGGTTGATTGGTTGCACAGATCAAATTACCCGAATTTGCAGCAGTGTCATGCTCATGCCTTTTCACATAATATGAAGTTTCTAGTTAATTTTCTTGTTTCAACTGATGGGAATGAAGATGATATTTTTGCTTAATTTACAAAATTTGCTGACACGACAGTTTTTGCTCTCGTAGTATTTGCACTTTAACTAATCAATAGACTACACTTGATTAAGTCTCTGAATGGAAAAAATCAAATTGGAAATAAAAACGTGCTGATAATGTTCCCATATGTTATGGTTACCTTCTCTTCTCTTGTCACAGTTTGCAACTCTTTGAGAGGTCACTCTTTCTATATTATTTGTGTCCACTTGACTAAATTTTGATTTTTTAGCAAGATAAAGATTATATTAATATCAAACTCTACTGATTCAACACTCAATAACGTTCTTTTGAATAAGAGCGATGAGCTAGCACTAGTTGGGAAGTAAACAATATTTGGAACTGTGACTGACGGAGATGTACTACTTTATCTGCCACCCAATTGACTTTACTACTTAATTTTAGATTTAATTATTAATCATATCGGTTTGAATATAATAAAAGAACATTTTCATGTAATTTATCATTAACCTCTCGTTTGATTCGTGGTTCATTTCTTCAATAGTGCGATTTCGAACTTCCTACAATATAGATGTTTCCGGATCATATATACAACTTTTTTCTTTTATTGAAGAGAAATGTAATTGCACAATAGGTACCGAACTTTGAGGTTAGTTAGCATAACAAAATTTTAATAACACAATTTTGAGACCCCTTATTAAAAAAAAATGCTGTAATATGAAGAGGCAAAAAGTTCTTTGGATTAGGCATAACAACATTCAACAATAATTATCCTTTAATTACCACTCAGGCTCAACAATTGAGTAACAGGACAAGAAAAGAGAGACACGGGGAAAAGAAATAAAAAAAATCATAGCACCCGGCAAATTCAAACTATACAGTCAACTGGAATCAAAAGTTGAAAACGGACTCAGCATTCAGCCGAGTACGAAATAAGAAGAGCTACACGTTCAAAATCCAATCACATAAAACATGATTCATTTCCATCCAGGCAAAAAGAACAGAGTTAAATATACAAGTAGAAAAACCTTTTCCTCACTTGAGACAACAGGGGGCTCAAAGCTATCTTCATCCTCATGCCAGTGCTTTTTGATGAACTGCTTTAGAAGTACAGCAGCTAGGTAAGGGTATGTTAAAGCTTCCAACAGCAAGAAGTAGAAGAACGTCAGGGGGTGGAAACTTCACCAATCCTTGCCCAATCTACTGTAGTATTTCAACTTCAAATTTTTAATGAAGATTTACCCTGTTTGTTGATTTAAAAAAATTCTGATTCTTCAGAATGACCAAATTGACAAACTTGGACTGACAATGACATAGTCAAAAGGAATTCAACTAGTTCCTCTCACTAGTAACTAGAAAGTTGCTGCTCTCTGAGCAGAAGAAACTACAATATTCCCCTCTGTTGGATGAAAACTAAAAGCCTTCACACGGTTATATAAGATGATAAGTTATTTTCTGCTTTGATGTGAAAAGATAAATTAATTTTGAAGGCAGAATAAGAGAAATGCATATAAAAGCAACCATAAATCATTGCAAAGGATATCTGGCGTAATCCCACAGGAAGCTCCCGGTTTGCAGCAACCTTAGACAATGCACTTCCAAAACCTGACGAAATTCAAATTGATCAACGATTTAGCCTAGAAGTCAGGCAACAATAAAGTGAAATAGACCAGTCTAAGCCCACCGGTTACAAGTGACACGATTTTTTTGTTATGGATGACATATCACAGAGTAGGTATCAATTTGCATAAAGAGAATCTGGAGCTTATTTCAGCTGCAAGAACTAACCAGATTTTAAAGAAGATGCAGTAAGCATTGTTAGTTCAAGCTGTATTGCTCACCAGAACAGCAAATTGCACGCCAAAATTCTCCTCATTTAACTAGCTCGAGCCTTACGAACCCTAAATCTAAAATGCATCATAAATTCTAAGGAAAAGCACACAACAGCTTCATAAATCACCACCGAAACACACAAACAGGGCGATGCACTTGCTCTTGTACCAGAAATCGAACAGCAACAGATCAAATTTCAAATAAGTGCTAATAGAGAGTGGAATTACCAGGTTGAAGGGAGGCTTGGACAAGAGAAGCTTCGGCGAAGGAACGGACCTGTTGATTAGTGTCAAGAGAAGCGCTCAGGCACTCGACGAGCCACTGTTGGTCTTGATCGGCCATTTTTCGCCGTTGACGGAGCTCCGACGAGTCAGGAGAGAAGAGGAAACGCACGCAGGACTGAGAATGAGAGGGACAAAAGCGGGAGGGAAGGGTTCCTATCTGGCGCTTTATATAAAGGAGACTTCGGTTTCCATTTGATTCGTGTTTTTAGGGTTGGAAATTGGAAGAATACTGTCGACTGTCGAGTGTGGCCGTGTGGGTACGAAATACAGATCATCTTCTTTATTTTATTTTATGCGGTAAATTGCACGAAACCGCCCATTATTTGGTTTGTTTTGCACAAAATCACCTCTTATATTTTGATACTATATGCATATATTTACGGTGGTTAACTTGTTACCCCCTCCGTTCTGCAAAACTTATCATTTTAACTCTCCTCACAACTTTTAATAAAGCTAATAATTACACTCTTTTTTTACTAATTTACCCTGATTTATTATTTTACTTTTTACTTTATCAAAAACTATAACTCACAACTCATCAATCAAATCAAGGGCATTTTAGTAAAGTAGAAGCAAAAATACCTAAAATGATAAGTTTTTCCGAACAAAAACAAAACTCTAAAACGACAAGTTTTGCCGAATGGAGGGAGTATAAGGATGGTAGTAGCTTGAAATCATTTAAAACAAATTTAGCTCATACTTGTTCATTTACTTAACCACCTAAGAATGAGAACATTTTAAAACTTGATTCAACCTGGGGATCATCTCAGCTCAAACTCAATTAGCTCGGATTTTGTGGGATTTTATACAATTTTCCTTAGATTATCCTGTCATTAGTAATTATCAAGTAAGACATTTTTTATGAGTCAAATAGCTCGAGTTTGACTCGAAAAAAGTTCAATTTGAACTCGTCGAGCACATTTTTAAGCTCAAATTAATTTTAGAAGTGAATTGAATATAAGCAACCAATGTACAACTCGAGTAACAACCCTTTTTACGAGGGTCTGATAGTCGATCCCCATATAGCCGCCTCTCTACAAGTAACCTATTATCGGCTAGTTGATCACAAATAGTTGCATATGAGTTTCTCTATAGGTTACTAATATGTCATAGTTTAACTTATCTTTGTTATAAGTTAGGTTAAGATTCATACGAGAATGTTTATGAGGAGATTGATATGAGCTTCGACAGAAGTGGCTCGATTACTCATTTGCCCATGTATTCAAGTAAGGAATTTCCCTTGCATGTAGTATCGTGTGTGTTGCTTGGTAACATCATCTGCAAATTCTAAAGCTACTGCCGAGAATAAGCCCAACTCCTATTCCGATTTCGATTTGTGTCATCAAATGCAATTTGATCTTTGCCCGGGAGGAAAATGCACCTCCCTCCTCACATGCCTCTGAAATGGATTTGAGAAAAGGGATGGTGTTTGGTTACTGAAGAGTCTGAAGGGTTACCTTACCCAAAATACCACATTAGTTCCTATCCATGGTTAGGACTTAGGAGAGCAATGGTCTCTGTCCGAGCTCTCGGTGAGAGGAAACATGTTGCGACCAATTTGGCAGACGTTCTTCCAATGATTTCCCAAGATATTTATATTGTCCAGTACTACGCCACACATTGCATGTCTTTAAAATGACCTCGCTACAGAATTATCGGCTTTCATAAGCAAGAGTACGCGTTGCTTCAACATTGAAAACACAGGATCGTGATGAGAGTGGAGGGTCTCTTGCCAAAGGGAATACCAATTGTGTCAATATCATTGGCAGACTCGGTGAAGGTGGTTCCATAGGAATTCCATAAAACCAATGGCAAAAAAAAGACAGCGTTTGATGTTTCTTCGACGGCCTTATTGCGATCAACACTCTTTATCTGACAAGCAAACAACAGAGCATGAACAAAGAGTGAAGCATAGCTGAGTCATCAACGGTACTGGCTTGCGAGTTCACCCTCCTTGACAATGTAGTTCTGTGTGGGGAAATCCTCTCCCTTGAAGTACCTCTCCAGCATGTCCTTTACTCCAGCAGCATACCTCAACTGCACCAGTTCCAACTTCCTCAGTGGACCCGAAAACTTGAAAAAACAACGCTTAAAAAACAGCAGGTGATAAGAGGAGCAGCACGCTACCTGAGCATCGATGGTGGTGCCAGAAATGTGAGGGGTCATGGCGTGGTTTGGCATGTGTCGCCATGGGTGATCCTTCGGTGCTGGCTGCGGGTACCAGACGTCACCACTATAACCTGAAATACGAAACAAGGGATACATTTGTTTCAAGGGATATCATAATGGTCTTTGTTAGGATACAATGAAGAAAGCTGTGGCTCGTATCACCTCCTATTTGCCCACTTGAAATAGCATCAACAACGGCTTGGGTATCCATTATTGCACCACGGGCATTGTTCACAATCAAGACCCCCTTCTTCAGCTTTGATATTGTTTCCTTGTTAAACATGCCCCTGCGGTAAGGGGAAAAAACAAGTTCATGGTAAGTAATACTGATTGCGGAACCCTGGTGATCTAGCTACCTCATTCACCCACAATGATCGCTAAACAACATAGATTAACCGAGGAATGTCAGCTGATTTGCAAGCTAGGGAGAAGAATCATTAGTCTCTTGGTGGCTGGTGCAAACAAAACTTCCAATGACTAATTCATACGAACCATATTACCATAGATTTCACTATAATATCAAGGCATAAGGTTCTCATGAGTATATAAGCTACATGAACAAATAGAACCTAGTAAAAGCTATCAGTAAGGTATGATAGATTTTACCTTGTTTTCTCAGTAAGAGGTGTATTAATGACAAGAACATCACATTTGGGAAGCATCTTTTCAAGATCCTCCTCAAACTTCGCCCCAGTTTGGCTCTCCAATTCCGGGTCCATCTGGATCCTGTCATGATACAGCAGATGACAATTGAAAGGCTTTAGCCTCTGGAGTAAAAGCCTACCAATCCTTCCAGCTCCAACAGTCCCAACAATCTTCCCTTCAAGATCATAAGCTCTGTGAGCTATTGCAGCCACATTCCATTCACCATTGATTACTTGGTGGTATCCGGGAATGAAGTTTCGAACAAGAATGAGGATTCGCATCAGTTCATCTTCAGCGACAGAGACAACGTTGCTTCCAGTGACCTCAGCAACTGTCAGCCCAGATGCAGCCGCAGCCTGCAAGTCAATATGATCAGAGCCGATCCCAGCTGTCAGAACTAGTTGCAGATTATTGGCCCTCTTGATTCTTTCAGCCGTGACATAGGCTGGATGGAACGGTGTAGTTATAAGAACATGGAGATCAGAAAGGTGCTTCTCGAGCTCTGCAGTTTGAGACAATAATCAGTTGCAATGTTCTTTTGGTACATGGAGATCAACAAAAAATAAACTGCCTAGTTCTCCACAGGATGAAGAATAATCAACTTATCGGCCGAAAGAGTAAATATATAGCTGTGGTGGGAACACCAAAATACAAAAGAGTGAGACCAAACAAAGGGTCTCACGTAAGAAGGGAGACAAAAAACTATACCCAACCCCTTCTATACCACACCCAACTAACTCCAACAGCTGCTCAACACCAAGAATAATCAACTTATCGGGATGATTCTGCTAAGACAAATAATCAACTCAAGCAGATTATAGCTCAACTTGATACCTTACAAAGAAGCAAAGTATTAGCCATTGTTTTTTTTAGGCGATCAGTGAAAGCCATTTCCTCACTTAACAAGATGGATGCTTAACAAATAATACTATCTGGAAATAGCCTGTATTGATTCGAACAACGCAGTTTAGCACTGTACTGGCAGAGATACATGCTGCCTAATTTAGAGGGCTTATAATTTCCCTTCCAAGAGAACCAGAATCAGTTGCAGAAATCAAAACCAAAGTCACCAATGAACACTTGAAAGCAACTACTGACTAACCACAATCAGGCCCTTCTTTGTCATCGGTGACAATGTACTGGTGACCCTGCGACTCAAGCCACTCCCGTATGCCCAAGGCTCCTTCTACACAGCCCAAGAAGTTCGGGTTCATCGCTGCATACTCATTGGCTTTGTAAAAGACACCCACGATCTTTTTGCCCCCAGACGAAGCCTGTTTCCAAATACGAGGCAGCGAAATGTCAGTGTGTGTTGTACTATATCCACAAGTCACAACCAAGCACTGAAAAGCATTGAAGTGCATAAACAACCCTAACCTTCAACCTTACCATGTTTCATAGCAAAACCATAACCTAACCAGTCATTCAGTGTCTACTTTACACAAATATCACTGCAATCCCTTAAATATTCATGCCAATCTAACACTGATTGGTTTTTTGGCTTAGCAGATTCATACACAGTTACCAGAAGCAGCTTGAGCTGGTGTACCTAAACCCTCGAATTCAGCTTAAGCTTCCAATTCCTAATTTCCCCCCTCAATCGTCATAATTTCCTGGTAACTCTACACTATAAAAAAATCAATTACGCTCCTCGCTGACTAATTCAAGGAAGATACGAACGATCACAAAACGGGGCGTCGCTAACATGCAACACAATTACGAAGCACAACAGAAGAATCCAAGGGTTTGCGAGACGATGAATTCGATGAGAATTGAACTTGAGGAAAATTTTGGGGCAAATTTGAGCCCTAACAAACCCGTGAAATAGGGGAATTTGCATGGAAATGAGGAGTTTTGGGCTTACATGGAGATTCCTGGCAAGGAGAGAGGAGGGAGAGGAAATCGGATTTGCGGAAGCAGCAGATGCGGCTCTGATCAAGGAGGTAGCGGCTCGCTTCATCGCCATCGTTGGAGGATCTCTGTGAATTGAAGCTGCAGGGAGGAGTGGACTGAGAAATTGAGATCAATTGGTTGAATAAAAAACGGGGGAGGGAGAGAGAGTCGAGGGTGGTGGGCCACCACAGAGTACACATGGAGATGCTTTTTCAGTGATTCCGTTACTATTTTTGCGACGTGTAATGTATTCATACGGAACCCGTTCTCTCCCAGACTGAAAATCAGCTAATCACCCATGAGGCCATGACTCATGACCCATGGGTTGAGCTATCCCGACCCAAACCCGAAAACACGATTCATCCCATAGGAAACGAAATCAATCATATCCGAAAACCTCTTCAACTACATCATCTAAAAATCGATTCAGATCGAAATCATTTTTTACCCGACATTGATAGATTACATATTTACATATTATATAGTGTATGGATCTATTGGCTCAGGCCTAATCTTACTCACTTGTAATCTATATATATTGATGTTATGAGGAATGAGACTTTGAGGAGGATTTTATATCAATCATACAATTCTACAGACATCACCCGATAATTGAAATCAATTCGAGCTTAGTTCAACCGAAACTCAAAAAGACACAAACCCATTATAACCGAAAATTGAATAACTCGTACTTTAAGATACATTCTAGTAATTTTAAAAATAAATGTTGAAATAATCAAAATCCAAAATAGCCAAAAATCAAAATAACCAAAACATAAAATAAACAAAATCTGAGACAATCAAAACTTGAAATAACCAGAATACTAGATAACTGAAACCCACTTTACAACGTGCAATTGGACATTGTTGTCTGCCCGACCCGACCCAACCCGTTCTAGGGTTAACAACGTTGCATATGCCATTTTACAACGTCCAATTGGACGTTGTAATGTAATTGACCAAACAACACCAAATCTGACGTTGAACAGGTTTAAAGCGCGGATTTACGGTGAATATACGGACACCGATGAGCTATTTTAGCCTTCGATCCTTTTGGACAAAAAATATAGAGGTAAGCACATTCCTTTTGTTTGAATTTGAGAATTTATGTGATTTCATAAATTAACACATTCATATTTGCTCTCTCATCTTCCCCTTACGTATATTTGATTTTCACGTAACAGGAATTGATTAACTTCGTAGCTGAACAATTCATTTACAATAGCTTAAACAAGGAAGCTCGAGTCGCTTGGAAGATTTCGACTGAAGCAATCAAGCCAGGCTCTACGAACCCGTTAGGTGGTGTTAGCGAAAACTGACAAGTTGTCATTGCACGTCACAAGTATGGCCTTTGTATTAAATTTATATTCTTCAGTTTGTGAGCTTGTACTATGCTAGAATGATGTATTTGATATGTATCTCACCCCGCATACATTTCACTTATTTGTAATTATTGTCATCCAACTTTTACTCATATTTGATATTCGAATTATCAAATGAAAGTTTTCACGAAAACAATTTCACGAGCATATATGGTGTCTTTTTAATGAAGGACGAAATTTTACACCCAAACACCAAGACCCTTGGTGAGCGGTAGCATAGGTTCTTAAGTCTCAAGTTGGGTATGGTCTTTGACGCCTCAAATCCAACTTGACGGGGGGATAGACCTGTCAAACGGGTCATTCCGATCGGGTCACTTCGGGTCTCGAGTAAAACGGGTCCTAGGTAAAACGGGTTTCGGGTATTTTCGGGTTGACTCGAACCCGAGTTTGACCGGGTTTCGGGTCGATTTTGGGTTTGTCAAATTTTTTTTCTTTTTTAAATTAAAAAATCATGATTTAATAATTTTGCGATAAATTTTAATTATATATAAAAAATTAATTATATATAATTATAAATCAACCGGGTCAATTGGGTTACCGAGTCAATCGGGTCAAAATTACCGGGTCAATCGGGTCACCGGTGGGAAACCCAGATTACCCAAAAAATTTCCCGTTTTTCGGGTTCGGGACGAAAAACAATTCCGTCTCAAAATTTTCGGGTTCAGATCGGAAAATTTTCGGGGGTTCGGGTCGGGTCACCGAGTCGGGTTGTGTTTTGACAAGTCTACGGGGGGATAATGACATATAAGTTAACTTATGAAATATGGGTTCAATTTGTATTAAGTATGAAGTATAAGGAAGATTATGTATTTAGATAGAAAAACTAGGATAATGGCTATAAAAAACCGCTCATATGTAACAACCCAATTAACTTCTTCTACCTCTTCTTATGGTAATCGTTTTCGGTTTTCCCTTCAAGACAAGCATACAATTTCTCATATTCCAAACTTATGATTTCCAGAATATTTGATTTGTATTTGGTAAACAACTTGACATTCTCTGTGATTTGCCGCATTATTCGGTGATAGCAATTTCCCCTCCTAATTTGCTCTAATTTTAATCAATTAATTATAGTGTATTCTATGTTAAGGAATGCCACCGACCAAGTATTTAAGTAGAAATTCTCATTTGAGTTTACAAAATAATCAAAATCTAATCCTGATTTATCAAATTCAAAATGCTTCAATTTCTATTTTTTTGGCCTTCTTTTGTTTTCTCTCTCAAATTCCCTTGGTTTATCCTATAGTTTAGCATTCAAATACACCTGAAAATCCCTTCCTCAACCATTAGATAGATAGTTATTAGTTTATCCTTTAATACTCTACCAACAATTACAATTTTAGGAATATTTTGTTGCACAATTTGATATATATATATAGTGATTATAATAATAGTAATTTTGCAAATTTTAGAGCCTTTCATGTTTCATGGTTGTTTTTTGTTGGATTATTTGCCAAGTGTGAAAATGCAACTACATATGTCCAAACCTTCAGGTTCAATTTCTAGTATTTTATTATTTTCCAGTATTTTGTTTGTTAAGACCATCATCTTATGATATTAACAAATAGAAGTACTAAAATGGATTATCTTGTTGGTTTAGGTTTTTTGTCTCCAAATCAAGTTAATCAGGAGGAATTCTCTATTACTGATGGAGGTCACGGACTCACGGGTATGTTTGCCCTTCCTCGACCCCTTTCTACGAGGGCACTTTATAAGCTTCAAAATGAAATGTTATATCACTCAATCAGACAATTATGTAACAGAATTATGCATGTTTAAGTTTTTTATATTTGGTTACACATTTTACATGCTAATAGAATAACAAATTAATTACACATTGACTTGTTAGGTTTCAAAAGATATCTTTTTAGACAAAAGAATGTCTTGTAAACTAAAACAACATTGTTTTGTTCATTCAAAGTGAAGAAATATATATCAACAAATGAAGCAATTTGAACTAATGTGCAAGATGCCCCCTTCGATGAAATTCTGGCTCCGTCACAACCTTTGTATTTTTTTAGATCCCTTTTGGTCATTTTGGGAGTTATCGAGCAATGTTTTTTTTATTTCGTGAATTAGGATTTTCAATATCTAGTATTCGTGTACTTTGGATATTGAATTTGAGGTAATGTATCTATCAAGGATAGTTTTGAATAATGACAGAAAATTAACATTTTGGTGAATCGTTTCATATTTTGACAAGTAAAATTTTTGGTTCATTCACCCCCTCAAATACCCCATTAAACGAGTCAATTATAAGATGTATCTTCAAGAAAGACATAAAAAGTCTTAAATATTTTCACAAAGTATCATCTTTCTTGATAAATAAATTGTTGGAAAAAAATTTCCTCAATTAAAAATTGTATAACATATTGTGAAAGCTCTTCTTCGCTCATGTAAATATGTAATCATAATAACATCTCCAACCTCAATCTATCACATACACCAACACAAACATAAATACAAACCAACTCAAAGCTACTAGTACAAGTACAAGCTCTCTCCGACAACTCACTCTTTGAGAACCTCAGCACACGCTTATCACTCGTCATACAATCTCCTAATGCTTGGAACATATGCACTCTCACGGTTCATCTATCTCGTAGCCCCCTTTCTCTTATAATTAGGTAAAATTCTTAGGGCTTGTTTGGTTGGTAATTAAAATAAACCAATGAAGTGAAAAATCCTAGTAAGTAAAGGTAATATATATATATATATATGCACTTGATTGATATTTTTATCACGAAAAACCCCAAGAAAGTTAACTTCTTGAGAATTTAAATTCCCCCACTTTGAAGGAATTTATCTTACTTAGTGTCCTAATCCCTCTAAGTAAGTTCTTCTTACACTTTTTTTTAATTAGAAATGTCTAATTTTTTCATTTTAATTTGTCATCCAAAATATAATCAAAAACATTTTAATTCTTGTAATCCACTTTGAAGGGAGTATAATGATTCCAAAGTTGGTTCAAGCATCTACCGACATTCACAACATACAAAGAACATATTTCCATCTAATTTCCTAGAATTCTCTAGATAGTAAGTTTGTACATCTAAACATACCGCCTAGTTACTTTTTCTACTTGTTCTTTGTAGAATTCCTTAAATAATATAATTTAATTTGCTGCTCATCTCTAGAAACCTTTTGTTTAGCTTCCCAACATCCATTTTCAGAGGGCTCTATTTATTTCTACTGATATCAAAAATTAGCGACGATAAAACACCTACATGTCACAATTACGTTGCTTTAGCCTACTTTGCCACTATCGACATTCGGAGTCTGCAAGTCTTTGAGTCGATGATCTCGCCATTTCCTGTATTATTTTCTCACTTTGTTTGCCTTCATCTCCACCGACACTGAAAGTCGATCATAGCGTTGTGCATTTGGCGATATGCCCCCGTGTCGATAACAAGTTGATTTCTAGACTAATCCAAGACCGTATTTTAATTCCAATAATTCTTTTTTTCTCTTGACATATATATTATAATTTTTTTTAAAAGTCATTTATATAATAGTCTTTTTTTGACAAAACACATTTTGACATTTATTTTTAACCAAAAATATCTTATATAATATAATCCATTTAATTGAAGCACCAACCTCTATAAATTTTGAGGCAAAGATTTTCGATTTTCCGACGGAATTTTTTTTCGGGACTGATACACTCTTAGTTAACTAAGAATCGTTTTTTTTTTCAAAATATTTTTTAAATTTTTTTATTACAAAAACATCATATATAATACAATCTATTTTATTGAAATACAAATCTCTCTTTTTAGACCAAATATATCATTTTCTGTTGATATTTTATTCAATGATTGATATGACCTTATTTAATTAGTGAATTAATTTAAAAATTATTTATGAAATAGGTTTTATTAATATATTTTGGTTACATTAATTCATTTTAGTAAAGAAAATAACTTAGATAAATTGTGGAAGGATTGATGACATGTCCCAAAGGTTTTGATAGGTCAAGTTCTCATAGATATGCTTGTGGAAGGATTGGTGAATGGAAGGAGAAGGGTGAAAGAGGGGAGAGAGATTAGTCGAGAGGGACAGAGGTTAAGTGTTTAACTTACTTCATTGATGCCTCCTATTTATAATCAATAGGGTATTTATAAACCCTTCACTCCTAATACCCTAATTTATAATATCTAATACGAACATTGCAACACATTACCCTTACAAAAGCTTTATCCTCAAAAAGCTCACACTAACCAGTTCCTTACAAATAAAAAAAAACATACTACACATTCCAACTACATATACGCCGGCCCTGAGCAAGTGCAAAGTGTGCAATTGCACACGGACTCCAAATCTGATGGACCTCGTATATGTATAAGCCCAGCCCATTATACTATTGTAATATTAAAAAGATTATCCGTCTACAGCTAAAAAAAAGCCTACCGCGTGGTCCGCGTGTGAGTTGTGACTCTTCTCCTTCCCCTAATTACTCAGATAACCTTTAATGCCATCTCTTCGCCCGATTTCTTGAACTTTGACGATGAAATTAAAGCTACATGCCTACATCACGCTCTTCAATTCTTCATTCCTTTTCACAAATTTGGACTTCCCTTCCTACAAATTCAAATTGTTTTCTCTCCTCTTTCCCACAACACGCTCTTCGTTTCTCTTCTCGATTTCAACTCATTAACTCAATCTCCATCTTCAATCAATGGCCATGGCCGGCCTCTTTCCCTGACCTAAACACCCTCTCCATAAACCCAATCTTTCTGGCACCAGGGAGTTTCTCACAAGGCAAAGAAGCCAAAGATGGCACCTTCCATGGATGGGGCTTCACTTTCAGGGGAAAGGCAAAACCTTTAGTTCCCAGAGCTTGGAAGATGAGGGTGAAGAGGATGATGATGAGGTGGATGATGGGGACAATGATGATGATCAAATGAGGAGATCATCTGTCGATCTCAATGTCAATTACAAAGAGGATCAAGAAAGCACCAAAGTGGTCTCTTCCATTGGTAGATAAAATGGTGCCAAAGGTAAGATGTGTGCTAGAGGCCATTGGAGGCCTGCAGAAGATGCCAAGCTCAAAGAGCTTGTTGCCATCTATGGCCCTTAGAACTGGAACCTCATTGCTGAGAAATTGAAAGGGAGATCAGGTAATTAATTGATTAAATCCTCATTAGTCATTACCTATTTTTCATGTAAAAAAAAGGCACTTTTTTTTCTTTTCTTGAGAAATTATACTATATAGCCCAATTTAATGACTTTTATTGTGACGCTTTAACAAATTAAAAGTGTAAATCTCCCCCTTTTTTTTCTTCCATTAGTAAAGATGATTAACTTGTGGGATTTGATGGGGAAATTGGGGATTAAGGTTAGAGCTGCAGATTGAGATGGTTAGCCAACTGGATCCAACGATAAACAGAAGACATTCAAAGAGGAGGAGAGGCTAATGCAGGCACATAAGAGTGTATGGCAGGCAACAAGTGGGCTAATCCTAATGCAGGCACATAGAGTGTATGGCAACAAATTGGGCTACTACAGTCTACATTACAGGCACATAGAGATGGTCCTTTATTTGTATATATTTTTACTTTGATTTGCAAGACTAACAAGTTATATATTCAATTTATTTTGGTATTTTGAATTAAAAGCTATTATGGTGATGGCGAAATTTAGTGTTTATGTGTGAGGATACAAAATTTAAATTCCGTCAGTCCCGTCACTTTGGAAGGTTAGCACAGGGCCTCCGAAATCTATTGGCCGACCCTGCATATACGTACATGTATTTGTATCATAAAAACAAAATGATTAATGGAGTAGTAACTTCTCTATGTCCAACCCAGTGACACATTAAAGTTGCAGCTTGACTTTGCTTATTAAACTTGGCAGTGCTACAACATATCAGTAAGGTAGAACAACAAATAAACAAGCTAAGCACATAGCTTACACACAAGTTAACTTCTATCCTACTATGCTACTTATGACACTTTTGCAACAAATACCTCTCGGAACACATTGTACGCTCTTCAATAACATTTTGTGTAGGGATATCTCATATTCATAATACTTATTGATACAAGTTGAATTATCCCTATTATCATCACATAATAACCCGGATATTTCAGCTCCGTGATGTTTGATACTTGTTATAGTTTCACCTCTCACCGTCTAATAGCCCGGGAGTGTCTATATATCCAGGTTATATACTCTTTGATAATATAAAAAGAAAAAAGAGAATATGTAACTATCCCCTTTGAAGGATATAACAACCCGAATCTTTTACATCCGGCCTATTATGTAGCGGGTTAAATTTGCATTTTTCTACTAGTGATCATTAGATCCGACAATGCTGCTGAATTTTTTGGTTCAAGTGTCAATTAACTTTTTTCTTCTAAAGGCATCTTACACCAAACTAGTTGTCCATACACTCCTCGACATAATGGGATTATTGAACGAAAGCACAAACATCTCTTAGAGGTTGCTCGTGCTATTCTTTTTCAATCCAACTTTTCTCTCATATATTGGGGAGATTGCATCATTGCTGCTACTTATCTTATCAACATAACACCTCTTTCAACCCTTAAATTTCAATGTCCCTACTTCCTTTTGTTCCACAAAGAACATGACTACAGTTAACCTTTGGACGCCTTTGCTTTGTCTCTACTTATCCAAATACCAGTGATAAATTTCATCTTCTTGACAATCCCAATGTGTTTATTGGCTATTCTTTTGGAAAGAAGGGGTATACAGAACTTGACATGGTTACTAAGTGCATTTATCATACTAGATACATTGTCTTCCATGAATCTCACTTTTCTTTTCATCACAAACCACCAATTTGTGATGCTACATTGCCTACCATTTCTTCGGATGTTGACTTTGATTTCATTTTTACCCCTATCACAAACACTCCATTTGTTTCTCTCCTATCCGCCCTCCTATGTTTAATACACCTGTTCATGACAGTCCGTCATCATCAGTCCCTACCCAACCTCTCAAAAAATCCACCAGAGCTCATCACCCTTCTTCTTACTCGAAGGACTTTGTGTGCAACTTTGGGCCTTCCTCTACTACTATGATTAATGGGGTTGATCCATCTTTCCCCCCTTCTTCTCATTGTGCTTTTCTTTCTCACATATCATCTTACATAGAGCCTTGTTCTTTCAAATTAGCTTCTGTTGATCCAAATTGGGGTTGTGCTATGAATAAGAAAATTGAGGCTCTAACTGCCAATGAAACTTGGGATGTGGTCTCTTTCCACATGGTAAATCTCCCATTGGATATCGTTGGGTTTTCAAGGTGAAATTGAAATATGATGGTACTCTTGAGAGGTACAAAGCCCGTCTTGTGGCTAAAGGATTTACTCAAAGAGAAGGGATTGATTTCCATGAGACCTTTTCTCATGTAGTGAAGATAACCACAATTTGAACACTTATTGTTGTTGTTGCGGCCAAACAATGGCATGTTCATTAATTGGATGTAAACGTCTTCCTTCATGGAGATCTCCATGAGGAAGTGTATATGATCATGCCAAAAGGTGTTCCAAATCTTCTTCATCATGTCTGGTGGTTAAAGAAGAGCTTATATGGTCTTAAACAAGCTTCAAGGCAGTGGTTTCACAAGTTAACTGCTACCTTGAAGTCTTTGTAGTTTGTCCCGTCTAAAAACGACTACTCAGTGTTCCTCAAATGCAATGGCTCGCACATCACTATTCTGGGTATTTATGTTGTTAATGTCCCTATGACGGGATCTGATGTTTATGAAATAACTCATCTCAAAGTTTTTCTGCATTCGACATTCAGCATCAAAGACCCCAGGGAGCCGCATTATTTTATGGGAATGGAAGTTATCTGATTATCCAATGGCTTTGCTGTCACTCAAGCAAAATTCACCAAAGAACTCTTGTTGTTGGTCTTCTAGATTCTGCTAAACATGCCCTCACACCCTAACCTTTGCATCTCAAGCTCATTTCTACTGATGGTGTCCCTCTTTTGGATCCAACTACTTATAGGGCTCTAGTTGGCAAACTGAATTTTTTGACAAACACTCGAATCGATCTTTTTTTGTGTTGTGCAGTCCTTGAGTCAATTTATGCAGCATCCTCATTCTTCTCATCATGATACCTTGCGTCACACCCTTCGTTATGGCAAAGGCACTACATGTCAAGACATTCTTCTCAATGGTTGTTTTTCCCCTGTTCTCAAGGCCTTTTCCGATTCCGACTGTGCCTCTTGTCCCATGACTCGGAGATCAATCACTGGTTATATTGTGTTTCTTGGTTCTTTCCCCGTCAACAGCTGGAAGTCTAAGAAACAATCAATCGTCTCCCGAAGTTCCACAAGTTCGAGTACAAGGCTCTGGAGAATGCTGCCACCAAAATTACTTGGCTTGTTCGTCTGCTCCATGATTTTGCTATTGATCCTATTAAACATGTGATCTTGTTCTGTGATAATCATTATGCCATTTAGATTGTCACGAATCTTGTCTTTCATGAACGCATCAAACATATTCATGAAGTCGACTGCCATTTCACATAAGACAAGGTCTTGGATGGGCTATTGAGCTTGTCTTTTGTTACTTCCTTCGAGCAGCTTGCAGGTGTCCTTACTATGGTGTTGCCTTCTCATCGACAAAACCAAATTTTGTCTAAGCTGGGGCTGTATCACCCTCCATCTTGAAAAGCATCTTGACTGAAAATTAGTTGTACTAACTTGACTTGGGCAGCAAGCTCCTTCATTGTGCATAAATAGAACAAGCCAATGTAATAGTGAATCAATCAATTGAAATAAAAATAGTTTTTCCCTCCTTTTGAATTATTCTGAAACGGCTCCTTTTGAATTATTACATGACTCTTGCAAGAGATTAATGGTTCAAATCCCACTCCTTACACGCAACTTGTCTCATTTGAGAGTTTTGTGAGTAAGGAGAGGAAGAGAGGACGATAATGGAGATAAAGAATTTGAACTTGTGTTTAGAGACAAATGATCTCATTTTCTATCGATGGCCTTTCAATTGATACCAATATACTATACACTTTTGAGGTTATAACATAGAGATGTCTAAAATCGAGGTTTATTAATTAGAACCATTATATGAATTGAGTAGGTTAACCTCGGCTCTAAAAAAACTTGACTTGAACTCGTTCATTTACTAAAAAGACTGAGTATAAGTATATTTTTAAACTTGATTCAAATCAAGCCAGTCGCTCTATGAAGCGAGTAACTCGAACTTGATCGACCTTAATTTGAAAACATTCATCTAGTAAATGATACTAATATAAACACCTTTAAACTTGAGTCGAAATTTAAACTCAAACTCATCATTAACTCATTTCTACAAAGGCCGGAGATTAGAACCAATGTTTGTCTACTTTAGTCACCAATAAAGTCATATAGTAAATTAAAAGTGTTTTTATTTTTGATGCCCTAAGAGGCTAAGAGCATATGATAAGAATACTAATTTGGAAATATTTTTCAAAATTTAATTGTTTTAGCTTTTTTTAAAAATTAGATTCTTAGGGTCAAATACTTTTTTTTTAAGATAATTTTTACCAATTTAAGATGTTATCTTATACCCAAAGTATCGATTAGAAAAACCGAAATATAAATGGGATACTCCGCGAAGTTTTAAAAAATTGTGGGCAAGAGCCCACAAAACCCGACCTGAACGAGAAAAACCCGACCCGGTCGATCCGGAACCGATTGTCCCGAATACTAGAAAACATAGTGAAGTATGTCACTCGAAAACCGTCCCGACCCAACCCATTTTGGACCCGAAATCTGAATACCTGATAACCAAAACTCACCCAAATCCGAATGAACCGAACTCAATTCAACCGAAACCCATTAAGACTCGAACCCGTTATAACCGCAACCCGAACTTCAAGATACATTCTAGTAAAGTTTTAAAAATGAATATTGAAATATGAAAACTTGAGACAATCCAAACCCGAAATAACCAAAACTCGTGACAACTGAAACCCGAAATAATCAAAATACGAGACAACCGAAATAACCAAAATCCGAAACAACCAAAACCTGAATAACCGAACCCGATACAACTAAAACCCGAATCAGACCCAACCGATTGACCAAATTATTAACCGAGCCCGAATCCGACCCGCCCGATCGCACCACGTAATTTCCCAAAAATAAAAGAGATTGAAAAGGAACCAAAATTTGAAAAAGACCAGTCCTTTGACTCCTAGACTTCAATTACTTCCTCTCTCTCTCTCTGAAGCCACCTGCGCTTCGTCTACTAACCTCGGAGCATCAACAATGGTGAAAATCGTTGAAGAAGATGAAGATCAATCCGAATCCAACTCCAGGCGTCTAAGCATGGATACCTCTCCGCCTCACACTCCATCGCCGCGTCCCTCCACCTCTTCCTCCCACTACCTCCAAAACCATCTCTCATCTCCTCCGCAGTCCCGGCCGCCGGGGTCGCCGGACTCATCCTCCTCAATATCCTCCGCTCACACCTTCCATGGCTTCTCCGCGAAGCCCTCTCCCGTTCCGACCCCCACTCACCACCCGGAGCCCAACCAATCGCCGTTCTCCCGCGCCCTATCCCCGAATCCGACGCCGCCTCCGCCGCCGATGCGTCCGGTGATGGCGAAGAAGGCTCCCGTTTCTAACCGGTTGATCCGAGACCAGCCGCCGGCGTCTGTGGCAAAGATCGAGTCTGGAGCCGTGACTGGATTCGCCGACGCCGGTGGGGGCACCGACTACGAATCTGGCGTCGACGCTAGCGTTGGCGGAGAGGATCGGGGAACGACGCCGTACACGTTGGCTCCGCGAAGGGCGAAGAGAGTGATTGCGCTGAGGAAATCGGCGATTGTGTTGCGATTTCTTGAATTCGCTGTTTGTTTGGTTTCTTTCTCCGTGATGGCCGCCGATCGGAATCGCGGCTGGGCTCTTGACTCCTATACTCGCTACAAAGAATTCAGGTGATTAGCTTGTTGAATGAATTGATATCTTTTGGATAAACTGATTTCAATTTGTTCTTTAACAAGAATGATTATTGCTTGATTGGTTGCAGACCTTTACGAAATTGTCAAATATTAGGGTTCTACGAAGCTGAAGTTTATGGATTTTGTGTGAATTCAGGTACTCTATGACAGTCAATGTGATAGGGTTTGCGTATGCTGGGCTGCAAGGGTGTTGTTTGTCTCATCAATTAGGAAAAGGAAAGCATATCCAGAGCCTCAGTGTTTGTTATTTCAGTTTCATTGTGGATCAGGCAAGTTTCGTTCCCTTTCGTTATCATCTGTTTTGTAGTTGCAGCTGCTGGTTATTTATCCTACCGTTGCCATGTTCCACTTTCCAGTATTAATCTTCAGCTTACAGATAATATTGTTTGATGACTGATTGAGAAAAGGCCACTGCTTTGTAGTCTGTATATGTTTGATTGCAATAATGGACTTCCATAGGGACCAACCGACCATATTCCCTTACAAAATATATTATATTTGGATGATGTCCTCCTAGGAAAACCAATCCCTTAAATTTTGTTTTTGTCTGATGATTTTCGATACTCGATTATGACATTAGAGGCTTAAATGAGGTAGGTTTAACAGATGACAGAGATGCTTCTTCAGTCCTAAATTAGTCGCAGATGATAGTTTGGGATTGAACTATGGGGTGAAATTCATGTGGCATCCAGATAGGCCTTCTGATTGCATAACTTGTAGAAGTTTTGTAGTGCATAATTGAATATAGTGACTTTTCAAGTAAAGAAAGGAGCTTCAATCTCTTTGAATGATGATCTGCTCTGATAAAGCTATTAAGACGAACTGTGATAGTGTTAGCTAATGTATCCTTAAAGTGGGACTATAAAGAAAGGAACTTCAATCTCTTTGAATTGCATATCATGCTGACTAGAAAGGATACACTTGATTCTATCATTCCGAGCTTCAAGTTGATTCCTTTATGAGACGAGCCATCTCAGTTTGGATACTGCAATTTTACCAAAGCCCTGTCACGAGAGAAATGTATTTTCCACCCAATCAAACCGATCCTTGCTTCGAACAACTAGAGTGGCTGTGCAACCTGATTTTTGAAGCATAAATTTTTGTTCATGTTTCTTCGGCTACTGTCTGCTCTCAACTTTTCCTATAGATCTCCCTGATATTATTGAGCGCCCACTTGTATGAAATATAAGATAGATAGAAGCATCTTTTGCATGAAATATCAATCTCTTCTACCTTACGTTAGGCTTAAGCTTAGAATATATTAGTGCTCCACTTGAAGGAGGTACCATTCGCCATAGGTCAACATCAGTAATGACCTAGTGACCAGCCTCTTAAGTATTCTAAAAAGCAGAGAATCCAAAAACTTGTTGCTTGGTTTAGAAGGCTTTGTACTACTTTGTTCTCATATGTATGTTTATAAATTCTGTGTGCAACTACTGATGAAAAAGAAGAAAAAGTTATTTCTTTTGACGATAAAGAACGTCATTTTACCATTACACGAAGGTGGTAATATGACTAGGAGTACACCTTTTCAAAAGTTTTATATTTGCAGCATTATATCTCACAAGGAATGGTCTTGTTTAATCATCCACTTCATATGCTTATAACAGATTCTTTTTAGTGAAAATATAACATGAACTATGATATACAGGAGAGTTGATATATTGCTATGTACTAAACTTAAATGGTTGATGCATACTCATTTCCAATGGCTGAATCCTATTCCTCTGTCTTTAAAATCGCAGATGCTGGCGTATCTTTTGATGTCAGCATCGTCTTCAGCTGCTACCCGAGTAGACGACTGGATACAGAACTGGGGCAACGACCAGTTCCCTACAATGGCAGGTGCATCTGTAGCACTTTCCTTTGTAGCATTCGCCGCTTTTGCTCTGAGCTCTCTGATCTCCGGCTACTTGCTCTGTACCCGGAGATCTACGTGATCTTCAACCTTTCTTGGGTCATATTGTTGTATCATCATGTATGTTTCTCACAAATGAGTTTGATCCAACTCTGTGTTAAAAAAAAAATCAAGTTATTGCTTTATACCTGTCATTGTTCTGGGCATACAATATTGGTTTGTGTCAAGCTCTGATGGATATGAATTGTAACTGCTTGATTTTTATAATCGATATGACAACCCAATGGCTTGTATAAGTTGTATTATTTAATTTTTATGCTGCAATGCAAGTTGAAACTGATCCCAAAAATAAAAAAATTAAGTATAATTGAACGAGTAATCAGGTTAAAATAAGGTATGGTGGATTAGGTAAAAGAAATCAGCTGTGGACTAGTTCAATTCAACTAGTTTATATATGCAATAATGGTAATATATTCAATTCAAGTACCAAATTTTGCATAAAATCTATCCTTAATCTCCTCTGGATTTCAAACAAGTTTTCCTCCTAGTTTTATTCAATTCACAACTATCCGATGCCGGATTACATCCCCGGAGTGATTCAACTTCAAATCTTGAAGCACTTGCCGGTGATAAGCTTATTGCGATTTCGATGCGTGTGCAAGTCATGGAAGGAGCTCATCGACTCGAATTCCTTCGTGCAAGACCACCTCGCTGTCCAAAAGCGCGGATTCCTAGTCCGATATGAGGGTCCGGAGCTTCTTGTTCTCGACCCCCTCGCCCTCCCCGACGCCTCCAAAGAGCCGCTACAATACACCGGCTATTGGATCATAGGAACCCTTCACGGAATCGTTTGTCTCGTCAATGGCGAAGATGGGATCCGGCTCTGGAACCCTTCGACTCGTAAGGTCGTTTCCGTCCCTTGCCCGCGAGATCATTGGTGTGAAGATAATGATGAGCTAACTACTACCTACACTAGCTTCTGGGTCGACCCTTCCACCAAACACTTCAAAATCTTCGTCGTTTTGTTTGGCGACGGCGAGGAGGGCGAAGGCTATTTGTACTCGTCGGTTCACCATGAATGGAAGACATTTGATCTACCCGAGTTACGGTACCACAAGCCCCTTCAAGAATGCCCGGCTTTGGTGGTTGCGGAAGTGGCCTACTGGAGAGCCGAAATTCGATATAATGATGAATACATAGATGATGTCGTCGTCGTATGGTCATTCGACTTTGGGCAAGAAACATTCGACGTTATTGAGGCGCCATTGGTGAGAACCAAAGACGAGTCACACCCAATGATGTGCGATTGGCAGGGCATCCTGTCGCTTTTGTACTTGGACGAGGATACGAGATGCGACGTTTACTTGAGGCAGGGAGGTTCGTGGCTACATACGTTTCGATTGAGCCTTCCATCCAATGTAGGATGCGTTTTATGGGTGGTGAGGGAAATGGAGGAAAAGTGTAGGGTTCTAGTGGAAGAAGACGGACATAGTGTTCTTGCGACGGTCAGCAGCGAGCTCGTGTTGTGTGACACCGGAGATGGCTGCGGTACGACGAAGAGTGGGCTCGAAGGAAAGATCACACATGCTCAAAACAAGCATTGGTACAATGTGTTTTTCGTGGCTTATGGCTTTGTGGAAAGTCTTCTAACTCTGATGTCGCCGGGAGATGCCTAGCTAGTAGTGTAATGAAAGCCAGTGCGACGCTAGAGATATATCGCGACGATCTAGCAGTATAACGAAATCGAGCTCTGGCGAAAATTGGTTGGGAGAACATCAATCCAATAATCCATTGTGTTTGTTGAGCTGAGTCCCTGGTTAATTTTGTTGAATTATGGGTTTGGGTGTCTCTTCAATGTATATTTATATTGGGTTTTCATTTTTTGATCTGATTTTTTTTTAAAAATAGCTGAGTTAAAGGGTTGTTATTCGGTTGAACGTGTCGAGCTTTGGTATGCTCATGTTCAACTAGCTCATTTCAAGAATTGAGATTAAAAGTTCATATGTTCAACTTGCTAATTTGATAACGTGAATAAGATTGAGAAAAGCACTAGCTATTTAACTCATATAACAACTGTGATAATACGTAGTTAGGGGTTAGGAGTATTATTCAAGTTGAATGAGCACATATAAAACTCGTTAATGGATGTTGGTGCGAAGTGCGAAATGTAGCCTCAATTTGTTTGTGAAAAACCGCTTTGAAAATCTGTAAAATCCGTGTTTGATTTGCTGTGGCGTGGTATAAAGAAGACCACTGCTTTAGAAGCGAAATCGCCCCGACACCACGGTGCAGGTCAGCTACTGGCGTCGCCCCCCAAGGATACACATCGGCTTCTCAGGCGTGCACTCGCCGTCGAAGCAAAGGAACCACCCAGGACCCAAAACGGTTGCAGAAGAAGAAGAGAGAAGGAGGAGTTTCGATTGCTCTGTGTAAAAAACTGAAGGCCAACGTCGGTTTTAAAACCAGAGAAGAGACGCTCCACCTCCCTGAGATCTCGGACCAAATCAGAAACCGTTTTACAAAAACGTGCGACAAAGCTGACGTAAAATGTGCATCGCATCGCATCGCGCACGTGTCACGAACACGGACCAGCGGCGGTGGTGGTGGTGCGCGCGTGTGGGATCCCTATCCCAACTCTCAATAACCCCTTGAAAAACTCCTCCTTAAAAACAATTCCCCCAATCCCTTTTGTAATCAATGTGGGACAAAAGGAAGTTCAAAAGACACATTTGAAAACCCCCACAATGAACATTTCTCCAACAGTCCCGCACAAATGTGAGGAACTGGGATTTTAAGACAAAAACATCGTTCTGAGCTGGTTTCGTGGAGAAAGTACTTAAATGCTGGTGAACGAATCTTGAACCAACACATAGTGAAACTGAGTATCTCGCAAGTCATAGAAGTGAACGAATCTTGAACTTCCAGACTCGCGAGTTGACCTCAGCAGCACATACCTTCACCACTGCCCTGGTGGTTCCGCGATCTGACTGTCAACTGTAATAGTCATCTCATACCTTGGGTGCTGAAGAGTGCTCTAGAAAGACAACCCTAGTCTTCCATAGAAGGCGACCAACCCTTCACACTCTCGTAGGTGATTCCATCAAGTCCTTTTCAATAGGACCACCCTTTACAGGGCTATGGTATCATTAAGAGCACAAGGCTCAACCTCTACAGTTTTTGGTGAATCCATCAAGTCCTTCTCAATAGGACCACCCAACTCTGGGCTATGGACTCATTAAGAGTTCTAGACTCATCCTTTCTCATACACCTGTCCTGGGAATGAGTATGGTGTATCTCAGCTCACGTGGGTTTGAGCCCCATTCCCTTAGACGATTCAAGGACTATCCTTCTGTTCAGCCCTTTCGTCAACGGATCTGCCAGATTCCTCCCGGACTTCACATACTCCAAGCAAATGACACCGGTAGCAATCAGCTGTCTCACAGCTTCATGTCTAAACCGTATGTGTCTCTTCTTACCATTGTAAGTATTGCTGTTAGCTACACAAATAGCATGTGAGTCACAATGTAGAGAAATAGTTGGGGTCTTATGCCCCCACAAAGGTAAGTCAGCCAGTAAGCTTCTTAACCACTCAGCCTAACCAATCATAATTGCATCAAAAGTCTTAGATCCAATAGTATCAACTTTGAACGAAGGTAACCCCACCTTAGCTAGACACCCCCACACCTTTAAGAATTTCAGATTAGGCGGATGCCCTTTCCAAAGCTCATAAGGTGTCTTGTCAAGCTTCTTGTGAGGTACCTTATTCAAAATATGATTTGCGGACAATACAGCTTCCCCCCACATATTATCAGGCAAACCCGAACTAGAAAGCATAGCATTCATCATTTCCTTTAAAGTTCTGTTTTTCCTTTCAGCAATGCCATTGTTGTGGGCTATAGGTAGCTGTAAACTCATGAATAATGCCATTTTGCTCACAAAATTCTCTTAAAGAACGAGTGACATATTCACCGCCTCTAACAGATCTAAGCCTCTTAATCTTTCGATTTAATTGGTTTTCTACTTCAGCTTTATACACATAAAACATGCTTTCTGCTTCATCTTTAGACCTAAGCAAGTATACCTTAGTATATCTAGAATGGTCATCCACAAATGTGATATAGTAGCGCTTGTCACCTCTACTCTCAGTGTTCTTAAAATCAGCCAAATCAGAATGGACTAACTCCAGCAATTCAGTTGTCCTTTCTAACACCGTTTTAAAAGGTTGTTTATGAAATTTAGCCTCAACACATATTTCACATTTGCTATGGTCATGTTTTGATAGGCTAGGAATCAAACCCATATCATGCAATCGACATACAGATTTGGCATTCACATGTCCTAGTCTAGCATGCCATAAATCAACAGACTCGGCAATATAAGCAGAAGTAGAAGCATTCTCATTATTCTCAATCATGGTCTCAAGCACATACAGAAAGTCAACCCTATAGGCCTTTCCTACAAATTCTCCATTTTTGGTTAAAACCATTTTTCCAGCATCAATCACTTGCTTAATTCCAGCTATCTCAAGCAAATCACATGAAATCAGATTTCGGCGCAGAGAAGGAACATAAAGCATATTCACTAGGGTAAGAGACTTCCCTGAGGTGAGCTTGAGTGCAACCTTCCCCTTGCCTAGCACTCGAGAGATGCTCGAGTTGCCCATGTAGACCTGGTCGATGTCTGTAGCATTCTCAAACTCAGCGAACAGGTCCTTGTTGGCGCAGAAGTGTCGAGTGGCTCCGCT
Source organism: Persicaria maculosa (assembly GCA_963922045.1). Lineage (NCBI taxonomy): Eukaryota > Viridiplantae > Streptophyta > Magnoliopsida > Caryophyllales > Polygonaceae > Persicaria > Persicaria maculosa. Next base: position 8,968,811 of record OY998256.1, on the reverse strand, counting down.
GTCCAAGAGCCAATCAACTTGGCCGCCCACATGGTTGACTTTAGTGATTATAGCTATCGGCTGGTTGTTGTCCTGGACAACGTTGGCTTGCTGCTGGGCTGGAGCTGTGGGCTTGTTCTGCTGCTGTCCTTGGTTCTAGATGTCAGCCCGATTGAGGCACTGCCAAGCCTTGTGGCCTGGCTTGCCACAGACATAGCAGCCGATCCCAGTGCCTCCCTGTTTCTGCTGCTTGTCCGGCTGATTGCCAGACTTCTTGAACTTCTGGCCTTTCTTTGGTTTCATGTTAGGCTTAGAACCTCCAGACTTGTTTCCTTGCTTGGACCTATCAGATTTCAGTATTTCACAGAAGATTCAACCAGATTAGCCTTCACAGTATCAGCAGATTTAGGCTTAGGTTTGTCTTTGAGGCGATTAGCCTCTTCGATCTTCATGTGACCGACGAGCTCTTCCAGGGTCAGATCCTTCTTTTTGTGCTTCAGATGGTTGCGATAGCCACCCCACGAGTCAGGCAACTTCTCGATCAGAAAATTCGCCTGTAGGATCTCGCATATCTTCATACCCTCAGAGAGTATGTCAGCCACCAGATTCTCATACTCGTGCACCTCGTCCATGATAGGCTTATCATCGACCATCTTGAACTGCATAAACTTTCCCACATCATACTTCTTTTTCCCTGCATCGTCAGCCCCATATTTCTTCTCCAGCAGATCCCAAATAAATTTAGCAGATTTATGAACAGAGATCAGATCAAAAATAGGGTTCGAGACATGGCTGAGAAGATGGCCTCGCACGGACTTATTGTCGGACTCGTACTGTTTAGCTCGAGCGAGGTCATCATCAGTAACCTTCTTACCCTTGTCGACAGCATCACCATCGTCATCAACGACGACGGTCTTACCCTTATTGTCGGCGACAGTTGTGGAAGAAGAGGTTGCCGCAGCCGCAGGGGCCTCCTGAAGGAGGACGTAGTGGACCTCCAATTGCTCGAAGAAGATGAGCATCTTCTGCGACCACCGCTTGTAATTCGTCCCATCCAGCGGCTCCAATTTCGACGGAGCCAGAAGCGGTTTGAAGAACTGAGACGTCATCGCAGAAACAAAGTAATTTCGCTTCTAAATTGTTGGTGTGAAGTGCGAAATGTAGCCTCAATTTGTTTGTGAAAAACCGCTTTGAAAATCTGTAAAACCCGTGTTTGATTTGCTGTGGCGTGGTATAAAGAAGACCACTGCCTTAGAAGCGAAATCGCCCCGACACCACGGTGCAGGTCGGCTACTGGCGTCGCCCCCCAAGGATACACAACGGCTTCTCAGACGTGCACTCGCCGTCGAAGCAAAGGAACCACCCAGGACCCATAACAGTTGTAGAAGAAGAAGAGAGAAGGAGGAGTTTCGATTGCTCTGTGTAAAAAAAAACATCTCACCACACCGCGCACGTGTCACGGACCGGACCGGCGGCGGTGGTGGTGCGCGCGTGTGGGATCCCTATCCCAACTCTCAATAACCCCTTGAAAAACTCCTCCTTAAAAACAATCCCCCCAACCCCTTTTGTAATCAATGTGGGACAAAAGGAAGTTCAAAAGACACATTTGAAAACCCCCACAATGAACATTTCTCCAACAATGGAGACCAGCTCAACCGTCCAAGAATTGAGTTTAAAAAGATATCATGTTCAAGTTGTTTGATTCACTTTAATTTGGACACGTGGACCACTCATAGTGTTTCTTTCCTTCTCGCCGATTCACCTCTTTTCACCTGAACCCGACCCAATGTATATATAGAAATTCGATTATTTAGACAAACATAGAGAAACCGAGAGCCCGAACAAGCCGGGAGATGGATCAACCATCATGTACAACTAGAAGCAAATAACATAAGTAAATGACTAAATGGAAATAACAAGAAGCAAATAAAAGAAAGAAAAATGCAGAAATAAAGTACAAGTCATCCTACACTGTAAATTAAAAGTTAGCAGAACCAACGAACCGACCAACACAGAAGACGCACACAGAGAACTATGTGGATTACTATCGGATACCTCAACTTGGACTCTAAACAGAATCAACAGATATCAATCGCATTTTCACGACGTCTACTAGGTTGACAAATCAGCAACCGTTTACATGAAACATGTATCACATCAAGAAAAACTATAGCCAAACCATTGCCACAACAAATCTCAAAAACTCATCTCATACCCTCAAGGACGATAACAAAATCGCAAGATGTTACCACAAGGATAAACCAAAATAGAGAAAACAGGGTGTGTATGGTTGGGCATTTAAGTCGTTAAAAATTAATCATTTGTGGGTGTTTATTTTTTAAACAGCTTTTTCGGTTGTTTGGATGACCAGAATAACAAAAAACGTGTTAAAAAAAAGCTACAAAATGGAGGTTATTTGAGTGTTTATTTTGTGCAAATATTATTTTACCTCTTTCCTTTTATCTTATTTGGTTTGAAAGTACCATAATACCCCTAATAACAACCAAATAAACTCAACTTTTAACCAATAAACAATTTTTCACCTCATACGAAGATTATCTTATTGTTTAAATTTTTAACTACTTTTACCAACCGTTATAATTTTAGTCAGTTTATTAACCCCGTCCCATACAAACCCATAAAACAAGACATAAATAAATAAACACCAACAATAAACACCTCTCACACGTAAGGATGCTCTTGACTAGTTGGTGTCCCAACTGTCAAATTCTTTCTTGTTCAAAAAAAAAAAAAAAAATCTCTTACACGTGTTGGTTCTCCCTCTCTCTCACTCTAATTTCTCTTCACAGTAAATGAGAAAGAAGCGTTTTTTAGGTTCCAAATTGATGAATGTTGTTTGTTGCTTGCTGTAATTTTTCTGCAGATTGAGGTCGCTTTACTTTACTTTCTGAACATCTGAGGGTTACTTGTGCTGTCTGGATTTGAAGATGGAGAAAATGCTGGATTTCAAGTTCGCCTTCAACGATACCGCTTTCTCCGATCGGGTCCTCCACATCGAGATCTTGGCAGACTCAGATTCCAGTCCCGATTCCGAGGGATGTGATTCTGTTCGCAGCCGGAAGCGCAAAAGAGAAAAAGGTTTGCTAATTAATTGCCTTTTGTAAATCAATTTGATATGTTTCCTCTTTCAATTCAAGTTTCAAGTTTTGAATTGCTCAAACCCTAAAATGATTCAGAATGTTGTGCTGCGGTTGCCCAAGCTAAAACCTTGCACATAACTTCTGCCATTCTAGCTGCACACAGTCCCTTTTTCTACAAGGTGATCGAACTTTCTTTTATTAATTTCACTGTTTAGAGCATCTCCCATGGTAAGTCAAAAAATGGGTTTTGGCCTAATTTTACTCCCACCCTAGGCCAAAACCCATTTTAACCTTTTTGTTTTTGGCCTATTTCCAAAACAAAGGCTAAATTTGGCTTCCTCTTTTGGAAGGCCAAATCCTATTTTTTTTTAAGTGTTTAATATTTATATAAATCTATAAATAATAAAATTATAAATCTATATATTATATAGTTGTGATTTTTAATTAAAAATAAAAGTTGTAGTATTGTAAAGATATTCAAAAGTTATTCGATATGAATATAATATTTGACATATTTAAATTATCATTGCATAAATAATATTTTTAGAAAATGACATTAATATTTTTTACTATAGATTCATCAAAATTATAATAAAAATAAATATTATGTTGCTTAATGTACTAAAGATAGAATCGAGTAACGGAAATGAGATGTGAAAGATTTAAATTATATTAGTATTTATATGAAATATAGCCTGCCAAAACTAGCCTACGGTGGGAACAACAAAACCGTATAATAGGCCAAAAGAGAATATTCTAGAGAATATTCTCTTTTGGTAGGCTATTTCCGCTATCTATTATGGCTTACGGTGGAAGATGCTCTTAGTGTTTGATTTTTGCTGTTAAACACATTTATGCTGATGAATTTATGGGCTTTAGTTATTTAAAAATGGCATGAGAGAATCACAAGAGAGGGATGATGTGACCTTGAGAATAAATGCATCCGGTACGCCCTTCATTTGAATTGGTTGAGTTTTCTTAGTTTTCTGACTCCAAATTGGTTGAGTTTTCTTAGTTTTCTGACTCCAATTGCAAGTGCAAGTTATAGCTCTTGCTGTTGTTATGATGTACAGAGGAAGCTTATCTAATGGAACTGCTGGATTTCATGTATAGCAACACCTTGAGTGTAACTACAACCCCTGATTTGTTGGGTGTATTGATTGCTGCAAACAAGTTTGAGGTTACTTCTTGTGTCAACTATTGCATTCATCGGTTGCAACAGATGCCCATGTCGCAAGAATCTGCGATTCAATTTCTCGATCTTCATTCAAGTGTTTTTGTGGGCGCCATAGTTCAGCCGCTAATAGACGCAGCAAAGCAGTACCTTGTTGCACGTTACTGCAATCTCCACAAGTACGTACTCGGTCTTTTGCAATTCAATATGATTTGCCTCTTCGTATAGTTTATGTTCTGATTCACAATGTTGCTCATTAAGGTCTGAAGAAGACGCAATGGCCTTGCCTCTTTGTGCTGTAGAGGTCATTCTCAGTAGTGATGTTCTTAGAGTGGATTCAGAAGACAGTGTATTTGATTTCATCATGGAATGGGCCCGTGCACACTATCCTGAACTCGAAAACCGCAGGGAAATCCTCACCAAGCTTTTGACACAGTTAATACGTTTCCCATATATGAGTAGCTCGAAGCTGAAGGAAATCCTAGTTTGTGCAGAGTTTGACCAAGAACAAGTGTCCAAGCTTGTGCTCAACGCACTCTTCTTCAAGGTTGAAAGGCAGCCCCAAATTGCGGATTCCAGGTCCATAGCACGCGTCTACAAGCTTCGACCTGCTACGGTTGTCTGGTTTGAATTGCCCCGTCCTCAATGTGTTGTCTACTTTGATCTAAAGAAGGAAGATTTGCAATTAAGGGGAACAATCCTTTCTGAACCATTCGGTCTAGGTGGACTGAATTTTCAGCTTGCAGCATTATACTTGGAGGGCCAATTCTGTCTTTGTGTGATAACTGGAAAAAGTTCAGCAGCTTGCACATTAGATTATGAGTTTGCGGTGATGAAAAGGCCATCTGTGGAGTTCCAAAGCGTGCACAAGCTCAGTAACTACACTCCGAATGTTTTGGAAGGCTTCAACCGTGCTTTCAATGGATTCAAATTCCCGTGGGCAATCTTCATGGCCGATGACAGCGTGTTTTTCATCAATGGCATCCTCCATCTTCGAGCTCGGTTCACCATCAACAACTCTTCGAGCTCGAGGTTTTGATGAATGTAACTGGTGGTCTAACTATGCTTTGAGTTAGGATGAATCCTAAAACTTTTAAAGCTAGTTTAGGGATTTGATCAGATACCCCTCGATGTGAGCTTGATCATGTTAACTTGAGCTCTCCCTTCGCTCCCGCTGTCACCGTGTTTTGGTCGATGGTTCTCCCTCTCACTCTATTTTTAATCACATTTTTCCTTCCTCTCTCGCTTGCTCGTGCTCTCTCACCCACTCTCGCTTCCTCTATCAGCTTCAAGACTCCTCTTTCAATAAACGATTTGGTATTCCAATTGCGCGCTAATCGGAGAAATTGGCCGGGGAAATAAGAGTTTATCGGTTAGAAAGATTATAAAGTTCGTATCTTTTCTTTATCCTCGCCCCCTTTCTCTCTGATTTGGGGTCGGTCGGTGAATGTTAGTTTCTGGATTGAATTGGCTTTGCTTTGTGGAGAGTTGAGGGACTGTATAGTTCATCTGATCCTCTTGTCAATTTTGTTCCGATTGTACTTCCTCAGGTCAGATGGTCAATTTTCACCATGATTACTGAATTGTATTGTATAGATTGGGATGGCAAATGAAGAAGCCCGAGTCGAGTTTTTATCAAGTGAGTACGAGTCGAATTCGAGCTACTCGTGTTCTCATAACACCCACCTGCCGGAAGCCGGCTAATCACAGGAAATATCCCCATACAGAACCTATTGGGACTGCGGGAAAGCTGAATTCTGAGCAAAAGAAAAGCATGAACCCATCTACAACAAATCATACCAAGATTCTAGACAACACAACTCACCGTTGCTGTAACACTAACGTCCTATTGTTTGTTTACCTCCCTGATTATTGAAAAAAGAGACAGCCCTGTTTGTATTATTTTCATTTTTATTCTGCAATGCAAGTTGAAACTGCTCCCAAAAATAAATAAAAAAATAAGTATAATTGAACGAGTAGTCAGATTAAAATAAGGTATGGTGGATTAGGTAAAAGAAATCAACTGTGGACTAGTTCAATTCAACCAGTTAATATATTCAATTCAGGTACCAAATTTGCATAAAATCCATCCTTAATCTCTGGATCTCAAACAAGTTTTCCTTGTAGCTTTATTAAATTCATAACCATCTGATGTCGGATTACATCCCCGGAGCAATCCAACTTCAAATCTTGAAGCACTTGCCGGTGAAAAGCTTATTGCGATTTCGATGCGTGTGCAAGTCATGGAAGGAGCTCATCGACTCGAATTCCTTCGTGCAAGACCACCTTGCTGTCCAAAGACGCGGATTCCTAGTCCGATACGAGGGTCCGGAGCTTCTTGTTCTCGACCCCCTCGCCCTCCCCGACGCCTCCAAAGGCCCGTTACAATACACCGGCTATTGGCTCATTGGAACCCTCCACGGAATCGTTTGTCTCGTCAATGGCGAAGATGGGATCCGGCTCTGGAACCCTTCGACTCGTAAGGTCGTTTCCGTCCCTTGCCCGCGAGATCATTGGTGTGAAGATAATGATGAGCTAACTACTACCTACACTAGCTTCTGGGTCGACCCTTCCACCAAACACTTCAAAATCTTCGTCGTTTTGTTTGGCGACGGCGAGGAGGGCGAAGGCTATTTGTACTCGTCGGTTCACCATGAATGGAAGACATTTGACCTACCCGAGTTACGGTACCACAAGCCCCTTCAAGAATGCCCGGCTTTGGTGGTTGCGGATCTGGCTTACTGGAGAGCCGAAATTCGATATAATGAAGATACAATGGATGATGTTATCGTCGTATGGTCATTCGACTTTGGGCAGGAAACATTTGAGGTTATTGAGGCGCCATTGGTGAGAGCCGAAGACGAGTCACACCCAATGATGTGCGATTGGCAGGACATCCTGTCGCTTTTGTACTTGGACGAGGATACGAGATGCGACGTTTACTTGGGGCAGGGAGGTTCGTGGCTACATACGTTTCGATTGAGCCTTCAATCCAATGTAGGATGTGTTTTATGGGTGGTGAGGGAAACGGAGGAAAATTGTAGGGTTCTAGTGGAAGAAGACGGCCATAGAGTTCTTGCGACGATCAGCAGCGAGCTCGTGTTGTGTGACACCGGAAATGACTGCGGTACGACGAAGAGTGGGTTTGAAGGAAAGATCACACATGCTCAAAACAAGCATTTCTACAATGTGTTTTTCGTGGTTTATGGCTTTGTGGAAAGTCTTCCGACTCCGATGTCACCGAGAGATGCCTAGCTAGTAGTGTAACGAAAGCCACTGCGACGCTAGAGATATATCGCGACGATCTAGCAGTGTAACGAAATCGAGCTCTCGTGAAAATTGGTTAGGAGAACATCAATCTGTTGTGTTTGTTGAGCATGAGGCCTTGTTACTTTTGTTGAATTATGGGTACTTGGGTTGGGTGTGTCTTCAGTGTATATTTATATTGGACTTTCATTTTTTTATCTGATTTTTTGAAAATAGCTTTATTTATTTGAGTTGAACGTGTCAAGCTATTTGACTCATATAACAATTGTGACAATACGTAGCTAGGGGTTAGGACTATTATTCAAGTTGAATGAGCTCATGTAAAACTCATTATTAATGGAGACCAGCTCAATCGTTCAAGAATCGTGTTTAAAAAGATATTCATGTCCGACTTGTTTGATAATGTGAACAAGCTCGAGTCGAGCTTTTTAAGAGTCGAGTCCGAACTAAGCTTGAGTCAATCTTATGTTCTACTTGCTTGATAATGCGAACAAGTTCAAGTAAAGATTTTTACAAGTCGATCCTGAACCAAGTTTGAGTCAATCTTTGATTTGCTAACGTTGTGGTTAAGGACATAAGGTGTCCAAATTTATCCGCCACCACATTACATTTGCAAAATACATGTTTGGGGGAGACATCGTGGAAAGATGATTGGACCATAACAACATTCGAGTTGATCATTTCAATTTCTCAATGAGATTTTCCCAATTCCTTAAGTGATTTAATTACATTTCTCATTACATAACTATTGAACCATTTTTTAGTTGGGCCGGAAGGCAGCCAATGGCCTGTAGTCACCGTTTCTGCCCTTCTAAATCAAATTCTATGTGCTACCGGCTGGGCCCAAAAAGATTATATACACAATGTAAGATTCAGTCTGGATCTCTGTAACACTGGGTGTTACTGTCGATCTTATATTTAATTATTTCAGGTATAAATTTATATTTAAAAAATTATATTTATATTCTATACACTTATATTAACATGTTTATGAAATTTTATTATTAAAAATTATTATTAAATATTATGGATAATTAAAAGATTGATTTTTTTATTTTTCTAAAACATATATTTTCAAAATAAAAGTTTATAAAAATGTTAATATAAGTATATAGAGTATAAATATATTTTTTTTTTTAATTTTTAATGTGAATTTGTACTCAAAATAATTAAGTGTAACACCGGGTGTAATACATTATAAAAGCAACCCCAACACCATCTCTAAAATAGAGAAAAGTGGAGAATTTGGAGAAAAATGGGTGTTTTTTTTTCTCCAATAGTTTTTGTATATCCATCTGCAAAATAGAGAAGTTTGGAGAGAGACTACATTTTTCTCTATATTTGCAACAAAACAAACTCACTCTAAATATTAATTGCTTTGGGAGAGAGAGGGAAAAATTTAATGCTCCACCATCTCTTTTTTGGTAGGATCCACCATTTATTATATTATATAATTAATGTAGCTAGAAATCTTTATAATAGAGAAGCTGTTGGAGTGTGAGGGTAAATTTTTTAGAGATTTCGATATTTTGATCTTTATTTTAGAGAATTTTTACAAAAACTGTTGTGTTTGCTCTAAGGTGTTATAGGGGATCCAACATGGTGCGGATTGCCAAGTAGAATTTAGAAAGTTAAAAATAAGTTTGTTATTGCATCTAATTTTTACCAATGTACCCATAGGCCACAGTATAGATTTTAATGATATAAGATAAACAAAGTTTATATAAAAAAAATTCAATATAAATAAGAGATATATCATATATGTATGATAGTCAATAGTTAATTATGAATTAATAGTGAACCCATTAAAAAATGTTACAATATTAAGTACAGTTTCTCTAACTCTTAAATAATAGTAATTGGTATGAGTGAACCATAGACTCTATTTTAAAAATAATTAAACAAGGTGTATTTAGAAAGAATATTTCATATAGTCATTTAGGGAAACAATTTAACAAAAGTAGTTATATACTCCAAACTCAAACTTTTTCTCTGCATTTGGATAATAGCATTAATTTAAAAATACTTTTTTTAAATTTTAATGAGATTAACTATTTTTTTAATTAGATTCTTAGGGTAATTTGTTGGATTTTTTTTTAGAAAATCTTTTCTATTTTAGGGTTTTATCCAATACCCTGCTTAGGGTATAAGATAGAAAAACTGATTGGATGAAGATATATATCTTTTGTACGTAAGTTGTATTTTATAGTTCTTGATATTTTTTTAAGAAAAAAATAACCCATTATACCTACTCCAATAGCTTTTGATATTATTAATTAAGTAAAAGAAACTAGTAAAATTCCAGCAATCTTCAAGCTTTTGAGCAATACTCCCTCCGTTCCAAAATAGATGGGTGTTTGCTTTTTGACATGTTTTTTAAGGAGCGAAAAACTCTATAAAATATCATTTTGTTAATTAAAGTTTTTATATTATTTGATACTTATTACTAATAAGTATCTAATTATATATAAAAAAATAATTAAAAATTAATATTTCATAGAGTTTTTCGCTCCTTAAAAAACGTGCCGAAAAGTAAAAGACCATGTATTTTGGAACGGAGGGAGTATAAAGAAGACTTATTTTGTCCTATACAAAGAAAAGATACAGTGAGATAAAAACGTGTTAGAAAATGAAAAACCATCTTTAATAATAATAATAATAATAATAACAACAACAACAATACTAATAATAAAAATTGCATAAAATGATGTTGGACGTCTAGATTAAGAGCAACCCCAACAGCTGCTGTATTTTAGAGAAATTTGGAAAATATGCAGGAAATGGGTGTTTTAGAGCTCCAATAGCTTCTGTATATGAGTCTGTAAAATACAGAATTTTGGAGAGAGTAGAAATTTCTCTATATTTGGAGGAAGAAAAAAGGAAATTCCAATTTGTAAAAAATGGAAACTGAACAACTCAAGTGTAATTCCAAGGAGCGTTGACCTTGATACTTATGGGCACAAGAAAAAGACTCCCGCACCATAATTGAAAAGAATTACATAGATTTAATTTAAAAAAGGGAAATTTACAGAAAACCACCCTTTTAATATGGGTGTTTTCACTTAACCACCCATTAAATTCAAAATTACAGAAAATCACCTTTTAAATGGTATTTGTTTAGAACTCACCACCCCTTTATCTATTTTTGTTAATTTATCATTAAATATATTATATTTTAATATTTTTAAACTCAAATGTGATTATAAATATATTGAAATTTTGAATTTAAGAGTTTGATTATATTTGATGGATTATTTTATTTATTTTTAAAAATAATAATAAATAAAGCCTAGAATTATTATCTTAATTTATGTTTGAAAATAGTAATTTATATAATGCTTTAAAAATTTATAAATAATTTCAAACATAAATCAAGATAATAATTCTAGGCTTTATTTATTTTTATTTTTAAAAAATGATTAAAATGATCCCCAAAATATAATCGAGCCCTTAAATAAAAAAATTGAATATATTTTCAATCAAATTTGAGTTTAAATTTATTAAAATATAATATATTTAATGATAAATGAATGAAAATAGATGAATGGGTGGTGAGTTGTAAACAAATACCATTTAAAGGGTGGTTTTCTGTAATTTTGAATTTAATGGGTGGTGAGTTGTAAACAAATACCATTTAGAGGGTGGTTTTCTGCAATTTTGAATTTAATAGGTGGTTAAGTGAAAATACTCATATTTAAAGGGTGATTTTCTGTAAATTTCCCTTAAATTTTTTTTGTTTATTCTTTTTAACGCAAGATTTTTTTTTCCACTTATATAGATGCTTAAATTACAAGCACAAGGTAGATTACATAGATTTCATTTTTTTAATTTTTTTTTTGAGTTTATTCTTTTTAAAGCAAGATCTATTTTTTTCACCATAATTGAATGTGTAACTAGCAGAGTGTTGAAGATGACTGCCATAGTGCCATGCCAATGCCATGCATGATGCATATATGACTGGAGCTAGGGAGATGTGGACCCCCACAAAATTTAGCTTATACTGAGTATATATATATATATCAATTCATCATGAATCACATCACATCATAATGCTAAACCTTGTGCTACTCCTCCCTAAGAGATGGACTTAAAATGAGTCACTTGACCATATAACCCAAACACAAAATCACCACCAACATACTATCTATGCGCGATAAACATATATATATATATATATATATATATATATATATATATATATATATATATATATATATATATATATATATAGGGGAGATATCTAATGAGAAGTAACATTTAAATGAGAAGATGAGAAGTAAGCCTTATACCCCTTAGATTAAAATAATTTTTTTTATATGGATATAGGGGACATATCTAATGATAAATATATCAATGTTTTTTTAAAATTATTTTTTATGCTATTTTTTTAGATGATGAATGAAAAAGCTAATTTAAATTAGCATAAAAACCCTAAAATGAACCTTAAATCACCCTCTAGATAAATAGCGTAAAAAATAATTTTTTTTTAAAAACATTGATATATTTCTCATTAGATATGTCATATATATCCATATAAAAAAAATTATTTTAATCTAAGGGGTATAAGGCTTACTTCTCATCTTCTCATTTAAATGTTACTTCTCATTAGATATCTCCCCTATATATATATATATATATATATATATATATATATATATATATAGAGAGAGAGAGAGAGAGAGAGAGAGAGAGTGTGGGGTTAATTATATATGTGCATATCTCTTTCAGTGTAATGTGTTTAGTTTGAGTGTTTTTCTTTGGAGAGGAAAATGTCAACTAAAACAGCCACGCAGTGAGCACAAAACGAAAGAAATTAAACTGGGTCGTATAATTTTCACATATACACGGGTCGAATATTACTAATATTATTACTATGAAAGTAAAAACAAACCAAAATCATGCGGATAATTTTAACCGCGTTTCTTTTCTCACAAGTACAACGACACAACAGACAAAGCCCGCCCAGCACGGCCAGCCTGCGAGGAGGGCCGGTTTATCGCGGTGAGACGCCATGGTTAAAACAACAGTGGTAAGTACTGGAACTGTCACTCTCTTGATCCATTTTACCGTAGCTAGACAATACATAAACTTACCTACATATATAGATAGCTATATATCTGTATTGTATAATTAAGCTGCCACTCTCTGCACTCACTGATTTCACTTTTGTCCTCATTTATTTACCTCTCTTCGTCTAATTAACACCGGCGACATATATATATATATATATATATATATATATATATATATATATGCAGTCACTTTGGGTGTGTTGACCGACAAATTAATTATAAATAAAAAAAAGATATAAGAATAACGAACGTACGTTTAGTATAGTAGAACTACCACTTCAACACACATTAAAGCTGACACTTTTTTATTTATTTTTCACTATGTAAGTACTATCTTCTTCAATTCATGGCTTTCATTGCACCGTTTGTTTGTCATCTTCTTCTTATTCTTTTTAATATAGTACAAAGGCAAAAGAACATTATATACTTGCACTGTTGCACTTGCACATAGTGGTGTAATTTTTTTTAAAAAAATGGTAATTTTAAGTAATTAATCGTTATTAATTTATGGGTGATTATGGGGAAATTATCTTAAATATTGGGTACGTAGTGGATTGTACCCCAACAACCCAATTTAAATGTATAGTGAAATCGGACTAGTAATAAAAATCTTTAGAAGATTTTCATTTTACTTATTTGGAAACTTATAAAAAATATATAAAGTGGAAATATATAAACCACTGTAATTCTAAATGAATTTTCTCAAGTACAAAATTTCATAAAGATGGAGTGAGATTATTGGTAAGGTCTCGAAACGGCTATTGATAAGACTATTTCTAGTAAATTGTACAATAAGTCATTTTCAAGGACTCCATGGCTTCCGTAAAACCTCGGGTTGGATTTCACTCAACATTATGTTAATTAATCTTCATTGTTAGAGTGTGAAAAATTTGCACAACATTATTCATTGTTTTCAGCTAAGCTATTTGCTAATATGTCTTAAATCATTGTTGACCGGCGACACACTAGGGTTCGGGGACAGCACCACCCCCGCCTTTACGGTATGTAATGTTTATTGGAAACGTACCTACCGTCTATCTGTTTTGGGATTACAATCCATTGTCTGTTTAGGGTTTCATTAGTCTTTATATATCCTCATGAAACGCCAACCCCCTTGTAACCCTAATCTGTTTTCGCCTCCTGTAATACAAAATTGGTTCTGTGTGGTAACACATACTACGTAAATCTATGTGTCATTCTTTGCCTATGTTTATCATTCTCGTTAATTACAACACTATTAAAGGTTTCACAATATTGTTGAAGCTAACTCATTAATTCTAAAGTTTGGAATGCCAAATTCATACTGATTCATCCATCTTCATTTTCTTGTGAAGCCTTAAAAAACAAATTAAAGGAATAAATTAGATAGTAGAAAATTAATTAATTAATCAAAGTCAAACATGTATTCAGTAGACTTTTTGGCAAGACTGATCACATGTATCCGGCAAGGTTAGGGAACCTCGACCAGATTGTCACCTCATCCAGATTCTGCAAGATTCCTTCTTCTCCTCGCCCAATCAATTAGAATTTAGAACCTAGCCCCTTCCTCAACAGCTTGTTTTGAACAGCAACACTAATCGCAAACATATTTATCTACCCAATTGTTCCATTTCCTCCCTTTCAATTTCAAAATTTACCCATCAAACAATAATCATATAACAGCACGAACATTTATCAATTTCAATTTAAAAAAACTAAAAACCCTCAATTTCTATCCAAAAATCTTAATAAGAATGCAAATTCTTACCTTAAACAATACCGAATTCTTCAAATCTTGATGACCCTCTTAGAAATTGAATGAGAGGCTATTAAAAATTCTATAAAATATTAATTTTTTTAAAATTATTTTTAAAAATTAATATTGTATATAAAGTTTTTAACGTTTTAAAAAGTGTGTTAAAAATCAATCGATGTGAATTTTGAGATGGAGGGATTATCGATTTTGTTTTATAGAGCGTCATTTTGAAACAAATTTACCGGAGAATTTGATTTTTATCACACATCTACCTTCATTTTTTCCTTTCAGAAAAGTACATGATATGATTATATGAACATTTTTTTGGGGGTGTACATATGTGATCAAACTAACACCAGTATATATAAAGTATTAACAATGACCTCTTTCTAAGAGTGATCGTGCTTCCTTATATCTTATTACCATGAGGTTAAGGGTTCAATTCAAATCCAACTATCTAGCTAGTAGAAAATTGTGCTAGGCTGGATACTCATGCTTTTGGTTTACCTTGACATGGGGTACGATTGAGCACTTGAGCCTGTCTTGTGGCTTATCGCTTAACTTTCTAGTTTCAGTGCTTTATAAGCTAATGCTCGACCCATAGAGGATTAGTCGATGATGTCGATTGGAATCTCTTACTAGCAACAAAAATAAACGTACGCCATGTATATATAATAAGCTAGTTATTACATAAATTAATTAAGCATACCGATTTGAGAATTTCTTTTGCTAAATGACTTGGTTTATCCACTTTTTAAATATTTTGTTAGGGGTCACCTATTTTCATTTAGAGTTTTCTTTCCTAATTGAAATATACTAAGTATTAGGGTATGGATTAGACAAATTACTAAATAAATGACAACAGAAAATAACTAGTATCCTAGTGCGTGTTCCGTTCTGTGTATGATAGTATTTTTACAATAATATTATGAAATTACAACTATCAAATAATTAAATTCTATATAAATAATTCTTTTCACCACATATATATAATAACACTAGGCTTGTCCATCCACCCCATAGCCATTACAAATAACCCTTTGCAAACCAAATTTAACCCCAACCTAGCTTGCAACCTTTCATTTAAATTTGATACAAACCCAAAACTCCAACCCAAAATTTCAACCCCCTTCTAGATCCCACAATCTGGCCTTCTAGATCCCTAAATTTCAACCCAAAATTTCACCTATCTCCTTAAAGGCTTGAAATTCCAAATCTCAAACAACCACCACCTTCAGTCACCACCTCCGATCCCACCACCATCTATCTTCTCCTGCCATCTCTAACCCACAAGATCGATTTGGTAGGCGAGCTTGCCCGTCACCGCATCCGGAATCAGATTCGCAACCATCTAGCCTAAATCCAACAACTGCATCAACTTGCATATGCAAGCAGTCTAAGCCACCAGACCAGATTTCAATAAACAAGACTTCTAATTTTTTAGATTTTTTAAAATATAATTTTATGTACTTGTAATCCTAGATTTTTTTCTTTTAACTGGTTACCCTATTCATACGTAGGGTTTTTCAAGCCATCTTTTATATGGCTTCAAGATCACTTTGTGGATCAACTTCTTACCTACTATAAAGAAAAAAGTTAAATGTTCTAAAAAAATTATTTTCAAAAGTTGGATTCTAACTTAAATCTCTAATTAATGAGGAAAAATCTCCAAAACCATCACATATCATGTGGTCGGAATCAGAGACATTAATAGTAGAAACTTTTTAAAAGCTGTTGTCCACAAATAAGGGAAAAACCCCTAAATCTTAGTGACTTAACATTTGTAGAAAACAAGTACTAGCTACTAAAACCTAATAATACTATTACACTAATGCTAAACGAGTCCCCACGAAACTCACCCTTAATAAGTTATCTCGAGTTCGAATCCTAAAACGTGCACCTTCATTTTTATTTTTAGAGAAAAAATAACATTAATTAAACTACACAAATACTTAATTAGTAATTAACATATAAGCTATATTAATTAAACCTCTCATCATCTTCCTCTTCATCTTCTCCTTCCAAATCACCACACTCGTGATGAGCACCAGAAGCCCTAGGATCCCAATCAGCAGAGTCGACGACGGAGCGAGGCGCGTGGCCGTCGCCGAAGGACCGGACATGGTCCTTAAGGGACCGCTTGTGCTTGAAGTCGGAGCCGCAGGAGCAGAGCCAGAGCTTGCCGCAGTTCTTCTCGTGGGTGCGCCAGTCGCCCTTGACAGCGAACGACTTGGCGCAACGGCGGCAGGAGAAGGGCCGGGCCCCGTGCTTCCGCTTGAAGTGGGTCTGGAGGGTCCGGAAGTCCTTCAGCGGCTTCGATTTCGGGTGGTCTATGTGGTGCTTGCACCCCTCCGTGCAGCAGTAGCACGGCAGCCTCATCAGCATCGACGAGGACGACAACGACGACGACGATGAAGACGACGACGACGCTGCCTTGCTTGTTCCTCTTAGTGAGTCCAGCCCCTTCCGGAACTGTGACCCATGACCCCACATATGCATCTATACATATATGTATATGAAATTAATTATTAAAATAATATATTGTCATAATTCGAATCAGGAAAATTGAGTGTTTGAGAGAGTCTAGGGCCAATTTGTTATGAACAAATTGATTGCTCCCAATGCAAAATTTATTGAAATATGTTACTTATTCTGTTGCCCTAATTCATGAAATGCAAAATTTATCTTTTTCTTTTTAATGAAATGAATTTTTTTGGTCATTAAGGAAAGAAATTATACAATCATGAACTGGAAAAAAAGGCTAGAATTGGAATTGATTTTGATTAAAAAAAAAGAAATGAAACCCTTAAAATAGAAACAAAATTTTATTTTATTTTTGGAAATTGGCAGCAAAATTTATCTTTTTCTTTTTGATGAAATGGAAAATCTTGGTCATTAATGAAAGAAATTATACAATCATCATCATGAACTGGGGAAAAAGCTAGAATAGGAATTGATTTTGATTTTTTTTTAAATATTATACTTAAATGAAACCCTTAAAACAGAAGCAAAATTTTATTTTATTTTAGGAAATTAATTGGGAGCATAGATACCTGCATGTTATTGTATCTGTTGAAGGTTTTGCTGCAAACTGAGCAAGAAAACTGGGTCGGGCCGACGAGGATTTGGGCCGGAGAAGGGATCCAGTACTGGCCTTCCGGAAGGCGGCGGCTGGTGCTGCTCCTGGCGGTGGAATTGGAAGGTGGTGGCTCAGTGTGAAGGGCAACCGTTACAGTCAGATCATGATCATCATCAAAGTCAGCTAATTCGGCAGGAGCAGTGTTGATGTCTATGGATGAGCAGCAGCTGGACAGATTCCGGCCAGGTGGACCGAGGGAGAGCTCGAAGAGGTCTCCGTCGTCTTCCTCGGCTTCCAGGCAGGCGCTTTGATCACTTGAAGACATGTTTTGTATGAGATGAATCTGGATGTACTGTGCTTTGGGGATAGGCCTTGTTAGGGCCGGAGGGTTAGGGTTTTGTTTTTGGTATCTTTTGTTTGACTATGGAGAGTGTGGAGTGGAAGATTTATGGGGACTTTTTTTTAAAAAAAATAATCAAAATACCTCATATATTCAACCATTGTCTTTTAAAACTATGACCCTAAATTTAAAATAAATAAATATATAATATATATAATTTATCATTAATTATATTTTAAACATAATAAAAGTAGAAAACCATATATTTCCAAAACTTAGGTTACTTATTTTGTAAAAATATATATTTTTTATGTTCAATTTTCTTTAAAAAAATGAATTGTGTTCGATTAACGATGGATCGAATATGGTCGAATTTAATTAATTAATAAAAAAATTAGGTTACTTATTCTGTAAAAAAAAAAAATTATATTATAAGCCATGTCAAACATGTCATAAGAATGAGAAATGAAATTAAAAAACAGTAAGTACATTCTTTAAAAAAGTACAGTATTTGATGTTTTTTTGTTTTCTGATTTTATGGTGAGTTACAAACTCAAAATTGCACTTCCACGAGATGAAACCGGAGGAATTTGACCGAATATTTTAGATGTTTATGGGAATTGAGGAATGAAGGAGACAAGAAGCCCTGCAAATTTATTATGATGAAAAAAGGAAAAAGAAAAAAAAAATGCATTGGAGGGCGTTCCCTTACCCTTTTATCTAGCTAGCTTTTGATTTGAATTGATTTCTGTCTCCAAACTTGAAGTTGTGACTGAGATTTTTGCAGTGAGAGTGAATTGAATTTTGCAGTTGCAGTGAGAGATGCAATATATGCAGTATCTCACTCTCTCTGTGTATCTCTTACTATAAATTTAATTCAATTCAATTTGCTACAACAAAATGAAATTGTTTTGATCAATGCAACCCATAAATATTTCCAATGTTGTGTCAATCACTTTGGATAAGCTGGGTTCGGATGAATTGAAAGTTTATATATAAATGAATTAATTCTTATTCGGAATTAAAATATATTATCTAAGAATATTTTTTTTTAATATTTTAAATAAATCGTTTACGGAGTTTATCATTTTTCAATTTAAATTACTAGTTCAATTTCCCTAGGAAAATAATGACAGAAATAAATATTATCGAGTATGAATTTTTAATCACTATATATAAATACTCTATTCATGGAGTTAAATGGTTTGTGAAAAAGGAAGTATCAGACCATCTCCAATAGCTTCTATAAAATAGGGAAATCTACATATTTAGGAAAGATTCTCTATTTTTTCTGTTGCTTTCCTATTTTGGAGAACAAGATGGAGAATCTTTTGGACCAAAAAAACGCCTTAAAATTCTCAAAAAAAAAAACTCTAAAATCTCCAAAATGGAGAATCCGTAGAAAATGTTATAAGGAATTAATTCAATTCCATATTGGACCTATTCAATACATATGGATTAAATAACATGGTTTCGACCATAAAATTTATAGATAATATATTTATTTATTAATTAATAAATATTTTTCTCTCTCTCTTTTTTCGTAAGCTAAGTACATTACGAAACATATATATACAAAATATATGAATATCTATAAGAAAATTCAAAAGATTTTGATCATCCAAATAACATTTGAAGGTTCAAATTTAAACGAATGTTCTTAATTTTATATAATTTTTTCAAGATTTTCTATTTTCGTTCTATGATAACACTTAAATTCTATGTATCATAACTAGGTTTAGAACATGTAGAAAAGGTTAGAAAAATTGGAGGGTGACAGGAAAAAGAGGAAGGTGACAAGTACAGGCGTACAGCGTCAGGGGCCGACCATTCAACTTGATGTATCGCTTTCTATGCTACTATTTTTTATTATTTTTCCTCTCTCTCTCTCTCTCTCTCTCTCTCTCTCTCTCTCTCTCTCTCTCTCTCTCTCTCTCTCTCTCTCTCTATATATATATATATATATATATATATATATATAGGGGAGATATCTAATGAGAAGTAACATTTAAATGAGAAGATGAGAAGTAAGTCTTATACCCCTTAGATTAAAATAATTTTTTTTATATGAATATAGGGGACATATCTAATGATAAATATATCAATGTTTTTTTAAAATTATTTTTTATGCTATTTTTTTAGATGATGAATGAAAAAGCTAATTTAAATTAGCATAAAAACCCTAAAATGAACCTTAAATCACCCTCTAGATAAATAGCGTAAAAAATAATTTTTTTTAAAAAACATTGATATATTTCTCATTAGATATGTCCTATATATCCATATAAAAAAAATTATTTTAATCTAAGGGGTATAAGGCTTACTTCTCATCTTCTCATTTAAATGTTACTTCTCATTAGATATCTCCCCTATATATATATATATATATATATATATATATATATATATATATATATATATATATATATATATATATATATATATATATATATATATATATACACACGGTATAATATTATCTTCACTCTCGATAGTCCACTTTGTGTTTGTATTTTTATGCCAAATGAAATTGTTATTCGAACGGTAAAAATATTATCAAATATACGGTGGTTGAATTGTTACGTTTTTTTTAAACCGTTAGGATATCTATTGTTACAGTTTTGAATACTGTGGAAAATTAATCTACCTACGGTTTCAAAAACGTGAGAAATTTTAAATTGCTTCGCAATTTTCGATCACAAGTCGGATAAGATGTAATGAAATAACAAACTGAGTGAAACCGTAGCCTATTCACTGTGTCAATAGTAGCCCCATTTGATAACATGGTCCATTCATATATATGAATCCATGCATCATCATGGTCACTGCTTTTTTATTTATATTTTTCTCATATAAAAGTACAAGCAAGGTAAATTGTACAAAGTCAAAACTGTAGTTTGAAATATATAAATATTACTACCTCCGTTCATAAATAAGTGACATTTGACTTTTTTGACACGTTTTTTAAGGAGCTAAAAACTATATAAAATATCAAATTTTTAATAAATTTTTTAAATAAATTTTATACTTATTAGTTATAAGTTTAAAATTATTTAAAATTATTATAAAAAAAGTTAATATTTCATATAGTTTTTAGCTTTTTAAAAAACGTGCCGAAAAGTCAAACGACACTTATTAATGAACGGAGGTAGTATATATTATTTTTGGTAAATAGAGTATTATGGGCCACTGATATGGAAAGGTGCAAGGAAGATCAAGTTCTAGCAACAACATGTACAATATATGGGCTGCGAGAAACCAAAAATGTTTTTGAACGTTGTGATACCAAGCAAGGGGAAATATATACTAGCCTATGAGCTAGCTCATGGAGTCGTTAGGGAAGAGATTACCTGGATTCACTTAATTTAATTGATTTGTTATATATCTCTATCAAAGTCCAATTCAGACCTATGACTGGGGTTGTGTGTCGGACACACATGTGCTAGTAGTCTAGTTAGCACACAAACCGAGTGAGGTTCCATTCTAAAACCAATTGACAATAGAAAAAGTAGTCCACCGACTTATATACTAGGGTCGATATGGGACACTTTTTGATCTAATTCACATCTCTCAACATTTCTTGGTTTAAACACTTCAGGTGTTATATATATCTCATTGTGATTGTTGGCTTTCCCTTTCTTGATAGGGAACTTGTTAGCTAGATGATACTCCATTCGGTAAAGTTAGTACGTAACTTCGAAAGCTTTTGGTTTTAATATTATATAGTTTTAAATGAGATAAAAGTTGAAAATAAGATTTAATTAACCTTTGAATGAGGATTTTTCAACAATTGTTTATCTAATGTTCTCCCTCTCTTATCAACTAATTTCAACTAATTTGTACTTGCTTCGTTTCATTATATTTATCGTTTATTATGAAGGGAAGGTATAGTTCCTAATTATGTATTTCAGATGAGTCATGGGCTTTGTTAAATAGAGTTTATAAATTAAGCTACTCATTTAAAGAAAGATATGCACATAGATATCGGCTAAAATAAAGGCATTCAAACTATCTATTAGGTTATAGGATAACAACTCTAATTTGGAAATGTGTTTTAAACTTTAATTAGCTTAACTTTTCTTTAAATTAGAGTCTTAGGGTACGGTTCAGTATTTTTTTGGTAGGAAATCTATTTTGATTTATATAAGGGCATAAGACAGAAAGATTGATAAGATAAATATATACTAATTTATGTATCCTTCATATACTATTCATGCAAGTATTTTTAAATATGATAAAAACTATATAATATATCAAATTTTTATTATTTTTAAAAAGATAATTTCATACTTATAAATTGGAAGCATGAAATTATACAATTTTTTTTTTATAGTTTTAACTTTTTATTATCCTTAAAAAATGCATATGAATATATATTAAAAGCCAAATATTACAAAGCAGAGAGAGTATCATACTATAGCTATCATCTATTCTATCAATTAAAGTTACCAAATACGTGACCAACTTATCAAAAATAGTAATAATTTCTTTTGGCATAGAGGGGTCCTGTTATTAGCCCCTCAGCCATTGAAGCCGTTCCTTTCCTCTCACATCAATCTTCTGTCAATTCGGAATGTCGGTGTTGACCGACATGATCGTGTATTTGACGAGATATTTTTATGTGGATAGTAAGACGGTTTTACATATCTACCCAAACTACCCTATCATCTTTGTGCTACCAATTATATTTACCATTTCAAAGAAAAAAACGTCATAAATTGAACAAGTTGGGCTTTACTAGGCAGCCCAGTGCCCCAGTGTGACTATAGGCCTGAAAACTTGCTTGCTTTGTTGCTGCAGGTGATGGGTCGTATTAGTCGTAAGGCAGTGTGTTTCTTTATACCTAAATAGAGAGATTCAGTTGCCTTCGTGAAGAAATTTGATTTCCGATTGGATCATTTCAGACGCTAACGCTTCATAAGCTGTAAATACTAAATATGCCGCGTGTGTTGGCAACCCATCAGTCTAAAGGATCCTACCAGGTACACTATTCATGCTTTCTATCAGCTTAGAGAAAGACATGGTATTATGGATTTATGGTCATTGTAGATCGATCTTATGACTTTAGAGATATTTTCTTTTATCTATATTAAATTAACAAGGGTAGCAAGGGCACAAAACCATAAGTGAAAGGGATTCGAACCTGGGACTTCAATGATTCCATCTACCCTCTCAACCAAACGGGTCATTCAAACAACATGATAAAAGTATATATACCTGTATTTATATATTACTAGTAAAATGGAATATGGGCTATATAGCATACACTAGTTCACCCCTAGTTCCGCCCCTGCTGTGTCACCACTCACCAGAGAGCCTAGAGGGCCCTTATTAGGGCAGCTCAATGCATCCATGTATAGGCAATGCTCATCCACTCGCCATATTCATGAGCGTGTTGGTCAGCTTTACCGTCACAGTCAACCTCCACATGCCTCATGCATCCACATATGTAACAAAAGTTCGAGAGTCTCTCGTAGCCTCTCAACGACTTTTTGACATCGACCAGTACTCTAATCCTCGGAAACTTTTCACAAATCACAAACTCCTCATCATCTAACTCCAATAAGCCTTCAAAAGCATTGCCTATTTTCTCCGCGCTCTCTCCAATAAGACACTTGTTTTTGTTTTTATTTTTTGAAACTCTAGCAAGCTTTTTTTTTTCCCTAGCAATGGGTATTCATTTCATTATATTCCTTATTAATCAATCGCACCTTGACTATATATGCTGGTTCTGGATCTTTGATTCCCGATGATTCTGAACTTGCTCTGCTCATCCGTAAGGATGCACTTGGCTAGCGAGGGTTTCCCCTTTCCAGCAGGTTAGCACACGAGAGGACGAGGTGATTCAGTCGCCAGGCCCGCCGCCCCCGTCCGGCCGTCCCCCGCCAATCGCCTGGCACCGTGCCCCGCACATCGAAGCCAGTGGCCAGAACCAGTCGCCCTCGAGAGTCAGGAGCCTCGCACAAGCGCACCTTCCGTCGATCGCCCTTGTAGCCGCGCACTTCTTCTCAGTTCTCCCTACTCCCGTATCTGTGTAGCCTCCGTTTTAATTTTTTTTATGCCCAGAGGGGGGGTGCCCGCCCCCCTCGCGCCCCCCTGCGGCCGCCCCTGATCAAACTACCACCGTGTATATAAATCAATGACCGCTTGCTCTAGTGACAAGAGTAAGGTGCTTCCTTATATTTAATTCATTCTCTCATGGGTAAGGGTTCAAATCCCACTAGTAGCAAATTATGCTAGACTGGATACTCAAGCATTGATTTACCTTGAAAAAGGTTTGAAATTGTCGATAACCTCGGAACATCATGTTATCAACAACAACAAAACAACCCATATATATATAGTAAGCTAGCTAGTTTGACAAAGTTTCAATTAAAAACAAATATATTAATTTTATAATTTATGCTCTTATTACATAAAAAGCATACCGATTTGAGAATTTTTTTTTGCTAAATGCCTTGGTTTATCCAATTTTTTTTATTTTTTTTGGGTTTCACTTATTTTCATTTAGGGTTTTCTTTCCCAATCGAAATATACTCAGTATTAGGGTATATGATTAGATAAATTCCTAAATAAATGACAACGGAAAACAGCTAGTATACTAGTGCAGTAGTGTATGTCCCGTTCCATGCACGAGAATATATTAACACAACATCATAAATTACAACTATCAAATAATTAAATTTGATATAAATAATTCTTTTCACTAAGAAATAATATATATAAATAAAATAATACCTAACAAATATTTATCTATTAATATTTTTGATAAGTATGACTATGAAATAGCTTTGATTTATATATCAATTAACTAATATATATATATATATATATATCAATATATAATACTAAAACAGAGGCGTGGAAATCCTATGTGGTGGGCTCTTGTGCGATTCGCTCACGTGTCGTTCTGTGATGCAATCTGGCCAGGTTTTTTGACACGTCAATTAATGATGATCCAATAAATTTTAGCCACGTTAGATGATAACCCCATCTATTTATGCGTGTGTCATCACATGTGTCTATTTTAATTAATGATTAAATTAATTTTTATTATAAATATTCAACCCCTTATCTTACAAATCTCATCATTTTACCTTAAGTTATTTTTTAAATATTTTCTCTTGAGTTACTTATCTTTTAGTCATTAAGATTTGTTGTGTTAGTTTATGATAACTTTTTCCAAAGTATTTATTTAATATATAAGGAAATTTGTAATCTGCATTTAATAATCAATATTACTATAGAAAATAATATAATTAATGTGACTTCACCAATAGCATTAAGTTTTAAATCTTAAAAGTTTTAATATAATATTTCCATATCATTATAGTTGATAAATAGATGTTTATTTTGTAAAATGGTAAAATATGAAATATCATAAAGAAATAAATTTTATAAAATAAATAAATTTAAAAGATTCAAGTTTACATATACTGATATACCCTAGCTTTTAAGTCAAATTTATTTCAATACTTAATTGTAATAAATATAATAAAATAATATAAAATTTTATGAAGAAACCAGCCGCGAAGATCGCGGGTAATAAGACTAGTATATATATATATATATATATATATATATATATATATATTTTCCTTTAGCGACCGGTTTAAATTGATAATTTTCCTTTAGCGACCGGTTTAAATTGATAATTTTGACGAAAGACGCGGTTCTAGACCGCGTTTTTCTGAAAATTCTGACAACAATGAATATTTTTGTAAATATTTTAAAGTTGTGAATATTTTAGTAAATAAATATTTTTTTGTGAATATTTTGAAAAAAAATTCACCCAACCCATCTAATTTGAAGACCTAAACCCGAATCCAGCCCATCACCCCAATGTCAAAACTGATTTTGTAATAAAAGAAAAAAAGAACCAGAGAACTAGACCAGGGGCACTGTTCACCCTTCTCCCCCAATTCCCACTGCGCTCGAACGGACGAAAGGGGGAGGAAGGAAAGAAGGTTGTCACCGACGACTCTAACCTGACTCACTCCCGGACTTTTCCCGACCTCAGCATCACAACAACATTAAAGGTGAGGGAGAAAAAGGAGGCTCACCAAGAGGGAGGTTCGAAGATGTCGGAGGCGCGCCGGAGGTCCGGTCAGGGCTCGTTGGAGTCGGAATCGATGCGCATTTGATCTAGGACGGAAATAGAAGGTCAAAATCTGGAATTTTAGGACATTTCGAAGTGAAAGGGGAAGAAGGAAGGCTTACCGAGATGTTCACACGCCCGGAAACGCTCGCCGGAGTCGGAGTCTTGTCGGGGACGACCAAGGGGGACGGGAGGGGGTTAAATCCTCTCCTTTGAGCTGTTTGGAGGTGTAAGGGAGTGAAAGAAATGGGAACGAACCCCTTACCGCTTGAATTCAGAAAACAGAGAAGGGAGTTGCGCTCGGCTCGCCGGGGACCTCAGGGGCTGCTGCTTCTGCTCGGAAGCCGAGGGGGAAGGCGATGGAGATGTCACTGCTACTGCTGCGTGTTGAAGGAGGAAGGAAAGAGGTGAAGTGTGGTGGTGTCACCACCACACTTCCTAAACAAGTCGAGCTTGAACAAAACAAAAAGCTCGTTTAAAATTTAGGCTCGGTTCGACTCGAGCTCGTTTAACAAACGAACAAGCTTGAACATGTCAAGCTCGGCTCGTTCGGCTCGAATAACACCCCTAGTGGTGTGCTTGGTTGTTTGTTTCGCTTCGAAATCAGGGCGCGGAGGAAGGTGGTGTTAGAAGAGACGATGTGTTCAGTTTGTTATGAATCGGGTTTGTTCAATGTGGGCTTCTTGTTGTAAGTTTGTTATAACAGAATAGGCCCACATGTATTAGCCCAATATAAAAGACCTGTACATATCCAAAGATCTAATACAATTCAGTTCATCATTTCCCTCCTTTCTTCAACCTCGCTTTCACTCTCTAATGGAGATTCAATCTCCGATTCTTTACACATAAAATCTATCATGATATCAGAGCATTGATCATCTATCAGTTTCAATTCGAGTTTTTCGTTTGTTCGACTGCGAATTAAGCACCAGAAGTCATGGCGAAGGAAACCGGAAACCAGTTGGTGATAGAGCCAACAGATCCGCTTTTCCTCCAATCAAGTGATCATCCTGGGCTCTCCATAGTTCCAGATGCATTCGATGGGAAGAATTTTGGCAAATGGAGGAGATCTGCCAAAATAGCGTTAAGCGCGAAGAACAAGCTTCACTTTGTCAACGGAAAACTGTCCAGGCCAGCCGACAATGATCCGAGAGCTGAGATCTGGGACAGGTGCAATGAAATGGTGATTTGATGGATCCTAAACAACTTAGATCGTGAGATTCGAAGCAGTGTCATATACATGGATACAGCTAAGGAGATCTGGGAGGATTTGGAATCGAGATTTGGACAGATCAATGGTGCTCGGATGTTTGCACTTCACAAAGATTTGACGTCGTTTACCCAAGGTACTTCTACGATCTCGGCCTATTTCAATAAGCTCAAATCTCTCTGGGATGAATTCGATAATTTGAGGAAAAGTGCACCATGCTCTTGCGGATCTGCTAAGGAGAATATGAAATTTCTTGATGAAATGAAGCTAATGCAATTTCTCTTGGGGTTGAACGAGAACTATACAACTGCTAGAGGATCTGTATTGATGATGCAACCGCTACCGAGTGTAGCTCTTGCATATTCCTTGATTTCGCAAGACGAAACTCAGCATGAGCACAAGAATCATACAACTCTGAGTGCAGATACAGTCTCTTCTTTCAATGCTGAAGCAAAGAAGGGGGAGGTCCAAGCTCAAGGCAAGAAATCAGGAATGTATTGCACCCACTGTAAGAAAACTAACCATGAAATTGACAAATGCTATTTCATTCATGGTTTTCCAAAGAAAAAATCAATAAAGGCAAGAAGGTAGCAGCTCAAGTCACAGATGATGCAAGCAACAGTGGAGTTCCGGAGATTACACCAGCACAGTATGCACAACTGCTTGACATGTTGAATGTCAGGGATCAGAGGAGTAGAGACTTGATGACTGATGCAGGACAGGACTTTGCTGGGTTTGCAGGTATGGCTTCTGTTGATTGTGAGATGCATAACTGGATATTGGACACAGGTGCCAATAGCCATATGTGCACCAACTTGTCTTTGTTCATTGATCAGTCTCCTATCCGAAATCCCTTCTCTGTTACACTTCCCACTAGTTCCTCATTCTTGGTGAACACTATGGGCAGTGTCAGGTTGTCTAAGGATCTGTGTTTGAAAGGGGTTCTCTATGTTCCTTATTTCAAATGCAACCTATTGTCGGTTGGGAAACTGGTTAGAGACACAGGGAGGGCAGTCCTTTTCACACCACATCTGTGTTTACTGCAGAATGTTCAAGGGAAGAGACCTCTCGGGCTTGGAAGATGTAGAAATGGCCTCTATTTTCTGGATACAGGCGTCACTGGTTTTTGTCATGAAGCAAGCAAAAGTACAGTTGTTGTTGCAGCAATAAGTGCTCAGACTTGGCACCATAGACTAGGGCATTTGCCCTCTCCTAAGCTGCATCATTTGTTTCCCAGTATTGTTGATTTAGATTCTGTTTTGCCATGTGATATTTGTGCTAGAGCTAGACAACACAGGTTGTCATTTCCCAAAAGTGGTATATCTACCACTAGACCTTTTCAGCCACTCCATGTGGATGTTTAGGGACCATTTCAGGTTCACACATACAATGGGAATAGGTATTTTTTCACTATTGTGGATGACTTCAGCAGGTCTACTTGGGTTCATCTAATTGGTTGTAAAAGCAGTGCTTTTGTGGCATTGAAAACCTTCATCAATATGGTTGAGAATCAGTATGATTGTAAGGTTCTCACCATTAGAACTGATAATGCTCAAGAGTGGGATTAAGTCATGTCTCCTCTGAGTATTTCAGATCCAAGGGGATTATCCATCACACCTCTTGTGTGGCTACACCTCAGCAAAATGGTGTTGTGGAAAGGAAACACATGCACATTTTGGAGGTAGCTAGAGCCTTGCTCTTTCAGTCTAAATTGCCTCTTAAGTATTGGGGAGAGGCTGTGCTCACAGTTGTTCATATCATCAACCGATTACCAAGCAAAGTTTTAAAACACAGAAGCCTTTTTGAGGTGTTGTATAGCAGCAAACCCAAGTATGAGGAACTTAGAAGCTTTGGCAGCTTGTGTTATTGCTCAACACTCAAGCAAGGCAGACACAAGTTTATGGCTCGTGCTAGTCCTTGTATCTTCCTTGGGTATCCAGTTGGGACTAAAGGCTATAAGGTTTTAAACCTTGATTCTCATAAAGTTGAGATTTCTAGGGATGCAGTGTTCCATGAGACTTACTTTCCTTACAAGGATGCTGAGAGATCAGTAGAACTGGCTCCTTCCAACCCCATCCCTGGTCATAGTGATGACAGTCCTATCATCATCTCTTTACCACCCCCTCCAGTTCTTTCTGTTACACCCACAACAGCTGCTCCTGTCTCTGAGCATCAAGCTTCCTTTGACAGTGAGCCTTCCCTCAATCCCACTTCTATATCAGCTGCTCCTCGACGTTCTACTCGAGTCACCTTGCCTCCTAGCCACTTGCAAGATTATGTGTGTAATTGTGTTGACAGTAGTGATGATTTGCATACTGCAATTTGTTGCCACACCATCACCTCTACACTACAACTTGGTGCCGACCATTTATCCCCAATCAAACCTTCAGTTGAACCTCACAACTACCATGATGCCTGCAAGTTTGAAGTCTGGGATGATGCAATGCGCGCTGAGTTTCAAGCTCTTGCTCAAAACAACACTTGGGAGATTGTTCCTTTACCAAAGGGTGCTCATCCTATAGGATGTCGTTGGGTTTACAAAGTTAAACATAGAGCTGATGGTTCCATTGAACGATACAAGACTAGATTAGTTGTTCGTGGCTTCACCTAGAGGGAGGGAGTTGACTATACAGAAACCTTCTCGCCAGTGGTAAAGATGACAACAGTACGAGCATTGGTAGCTGTTGCAGCAAAAAACAGATGGACTTTGATGCAATCGGATGTCAATAATGCGTTTTTGCGCAGAGATTTGCATGAAACTGTGTTCATGAGTATTCCACAAGGCTTAGTAGCACCTCTGGGGCATGTGTGCAGGCTCAAAAAGTCTCTATATGGACTCAAGCAAGCATCCCGACAATGGTATGGTAAACTTTCCCATGCCTTACAGTATAAAGGGTACGTTCAGTCTCTTGATGACTACTCATTGTTCATTAAGTGTGTCGATGATACAACCACGTACATTGTTGTGTATGTAGACGACATACTGATAACAGGCAACAATCTGACTGAGATGGCAAGCATCAAAGCTTTCTTAGATTGGGCCTCCTGTCCTCTTACACGGCGATCAGTGAGTGGATACATTGTGCTCCTGGGTGGAAGCCTCATTTAATGGAAATCCAAGAAACAATCAACTGTATCAGTGTCATATGCAGAATCCGAATATAAGTCAATTAGGCGAGTTTGCACTGAATTGGCATGGTTGACACGATTATTGTCTGAATTGGGAGTAACCACAGTGACTCCCATACCAGTGAAGTGCGATAATCAAGCGGCAATTCACATAGCGAAGAACCCAGTCTTCCATGAGAGGACGAAGCATGTGGAGCTAGATTGCCATTATGTGCGGGAAAAGGTCCTTGAAGGCTTAATTGCATTGCAGCATGTGTCAACAAAGGATCAACTTTCTGATGTTCTCACCAAGCCCTTACCAGGTCCATCGTTTCTTCCTGTTCTGGACAAGATTGGAATAGTTGAGCTACCTCAACCTTGAAGAGGGGTGTTAGAAGAGACGATGGGTTCAGTTTGTTATGAACCGTTTTGTTCAATGTGGGCTTCTTGTTGTAAGTTTGTTATAACAGAATAGGCCCACATGTATTAGCCCAATATAAAAGACATGTACAGATCCAAAGATCTAATACAATTCAGTTCATCATTTCCCTCCTTTCTTCAACCTTGCTTTCACTCTCTAATGGAGATTCAATCTCCGATTCTTTACACATAAAATCTGTCAGGTGGCCCGGACGGCGCTTGGAGTTGCCCTGGTGGAGCTGCTGGTGGAGCTTGGTGATCAGAATCAGGAGAATAGTGGTGGATGATGATTGCCAGCGACAGGGACAAACGAGGGGTGCCTGGGGGACGAAACAGAGAGACGGAAGGTGGGGAATTTGTGGTTGTTAATTTTTTGCTATCGCTTCTTGGTAGAAAGGAGAGGAGATGGTGGAATGAGGATAAGGATTGCTTGGAGTTGGAAACAACAGAGGGAGGGTTGCTGATTTCCTCCTTGAAGAGAACAAAGGGGAATGAAATTGTTATTTTTTTTGGAGGCAAAAGAAATGAAGAGGAGGGGCTGTATTTGTCTTGTCTTGAGTGGAAAGGATAAGAACAAATGGGGGAGTTATTTGAAATCACAATTTTGAAGACACAGACTTAGGGGGGGATTCGCCTCAAAAGTAGACCTGGGCAAACGCGAGTGCGGGTCGGGCTTTGGACGGGCTTTACCCGAGATTTTATCCCGTTGTTGCGGGCGCGGGCCGGACTAAGCTCGCTTAACGGGTTGGAAGTCGTGTCCAAGCCCGTCCGCGAATGCGGGTGCGGGTAGCCCGCGGGGACCCGCAAACCTAATCAAATTTTCTTATTAAATCTATTCTAATTAGGTTTTTATTATATATATATATATTATATAAATAGTTACTGTTTTTATTTTATTTTATTTAAAAATGAATAATTACTGTTTTTTATTATATATACCGTAACACTTTTTGTTACATACATAGTAATATAGTATATAATTACTGTTTTAATTTGAATATGTATACATGAAAGGTAACTATATATTACACTACTGTTTTTATTTTATTTAAAAATGAATACTTAATATTTTTTATATTATATGTATATATGTATATATTAATTTTATTTCAAAAAAGGCGGGTACCCGTTATGGGCCTAGCGGCCCGTAACGGGTTGATTGATTTGTCCAATCCCGCACCCGCTACGGGCGCGGGCCAGGCCTAGCAGCCCGCGTGGGCTTTTCCCCATGTCCAAGCCCGCCTGCTAATGCGGGCGGGCGGAACGGATTGAGCGGGCCTACCCGCGTTTGCTCAGGTCTCCTCAAAAGGGACAACAAAGGTGGGGTAAGAGGAGGATAAACCTTGTGGGTGTTTAGCTAATAGTAGGAATGTGCAGCTGGAAAAAGAAGATTCTTGAGCCTATGTTCTGGATTGTGTATAAAGGGGACAAGAAAATGAGAGAGGACGTGCAGGCGTTCAGCTGCCTGATTTTTGGAGGAAGGTGACAAAGATGGGAGAAGAAAAATATAAGTGGAGCAAGGCCGTATCTACCACCGTTAACAAGTTTCAGAACAACGATTCCCCAATTACTTAACCCAAAAATAGCACAAGCCTTTACCAAATTTCAGAACATGGATTCCCCAATTCACACATTACTAAATGAAATTAGAAAAGAACTTACAAGTAAAGAATTTATCCTTCTTGCCACTGCTTGGTGGAGCAATGCCGTATCTTCCACCGTTAACAAGTTTTTTCCAAGAAGCCCACATAATCAAATTGATTCAATACAAAGCGCCCAATTCAATTTGTGGTAACTTAATCCTACATACCTACTGTCATAAAACCAAGTGAATATAAAAGTTTATAAACATATCCATATTACAAAAACCCTAATATAGAGGTATAATCTTGACCATTGATTTAGTTTGATGGTTGAGATGAACTTATTAGCCAAATGTGAGGATTAATTGCTTAACTTATTAGAGATTAACTTATTACTTTATTAGATTAGATAGGATCGATCCTACTACAAGGAATGAAATAGGCCGTCTGGATGCACTGCTATATACAACCCATTTTGCTTCTTTAATCATAACCCTTATGAATATAATTCTTGATAAATATGGTAGTCTTCAACTCTAAATCTTTGCTTCTTTAATCATAACCCTTATGAATGTAATTCTTGATAAATATGGTAGTCTTCAACTCTAAATCTAAGCAACAATTTTCCGCAAGTCATTTTACGAGGGACAAGTCCTCACTCCTCTATATAAATTAATCCTCCCATCTCCACTAATCTCCACCAATCTACACTCTCTTTCGAGCCAAAATTGTTGTCTATACCCATCTCCCATCTCCACTAATCTCCACCAATCTACACTGTCTTTCCGGCCAAAATTGTTGTCTATACCCATACAACAATGAAATACAACTACATTGCCATTGTGGTATTGATAATCCTCATCTTCGGTAAGATTACATTGCCTAATGCCACATATTTATTTTAATTTTTTTAAATATATTTGTGGCGTAAACGGGTATATACTCCTAGAAAGTTATCTAATTGTTTATTTACCCGTTGAAAATTGATACTTGGCTATATACCCATTAAAATATAAATATGTTGTAAAATTGCCCAATGTAAAATCTTTTATTCAATCTTTCCAAAAAAAGAATTACAATTATTCATTTCTTGTTATTCTTATGTTTTCTTGTTATTCGATTGATCCACCTGAACATGCATGTGTACGGACCTACTTTCTAACTTTGTTCTTCTAACTCATGTATTATAATTTAATTTAACATGCACTTATAATAGGGTTGGTTGTGACATGGTTCAAGTCGGGTGCACACTGAGCGAGTGTAGCCCTTGTATCAAGACCAAATGCAATAAATTGTGCATTAGTTTGAATTTTGTGCAGGGATTGTGTAATTCCAACTATTGTTGCTGTTACTCGGAGCTTGGCCTTAAGTCATGACTCATGAGAGAACCACTTGTTGTTGATAGATTACATAGGCTTTATATTGTATATTGGGCCTTTTGGTCCAATCCATTGTAATCTATATGTTGGAGGGTAAATTTTCGTGAATTAATGGAATTCATGATTTGATAAATAATATCATCACATTTTTTTTTATGTTAAAGAAATGTTCTACACTATGAAGGTTCATGATAAAGAGAGATTGGATTTTAAAAATTAAAAAAGAGAAGTACAGTCTATGCCAAACAAAAGGCCTTAAAAGCCCAATACATTTGAACACAATCTGAGTCTTAAAAACCCAATACATTTGAACACAATCTGAGTCTTAAAAGCCCAATACATTTGAACACAATCTGAGTCTTAAAAGCCCAATACATTTGAACACAATCTGAAACGAAGTTACACTTTCGATTGCAGTTTAAAAAAAAACAAAAAATGAATACTTAATATTTTTTATATTATATGTATATATGTATATATTAATTTTAATTAAAAAAGGCGGGTACCCGTTATGGGCCTAGCGGCCCGTAACAGGTTGATTGATTTGTCCAATCCCGCACCCGCTGCGGGCACGGGCCGGGCCTAGCAGCCCGCGTGGGCTTTTCCCCATGTCCAAGCCCGCCTGCTAATGCGGGCGGGCGGGACGGGCCGAGCGGGCCTACCCGCGCTTGCTCAGGTCTCCTCAAAAGGGACAACAAAGGTGGGTAAGAGGAGGAAAAACCTTGTGGGTGTTTAGCTAATAGTAGGAATGGGCAGCTAGAAAAAGAAGATTCTTGAGCCGATGTTCTGGATTATGTATAAAGGGGACAAGAAAATGAGAGAGGACCTGCAGGCGTTCAGCTGCCTGATTTTTGGAGGAAGGAGACAAAGATGGGGAAAGAAAAATACAAGTGAAGCAAGGCCGTATCTTCCACCGTTAACAAGTTTCAGAACAACGATTTCAGAACAACGATTCCCCAATGACTTAACCCAAGTGAATATAAAAGTTTATAAACATATCCATATAAAAAAAACCCTAATATAGAGGTATAATCTTGACCATTGATTTAGTTTGATGGTTGAGATTAACTTATTAGCCAAATATAAGGATTAATGGCTTAACTTATTAGAGATTAACTTATTACTTTATTAGATTAGATTGGATCGATCCTACTACAAGAAAGGAAATAGGCCGTCTGGATGCACTGCTATATACAACTTATTTTGCTTCTTTAATCATAACCCTTATGAATATAATTCTTGATAAATATGGTAGTCTTCAACTCTAAATCTTTGCTTCTTTAATCATAACCCTTATGAATGTAATTCTTGATAAATATGGTAGTCTTCAACTCTAAATCTAAGCAACAATTTTCCGCAAGTCATTTTACGAGGGACAAGTACTCACTCCTCTATATAAATTAATCCTCCCATCTCCACTAATCTCCACCAATCTACACTCTCTTTCGAGCCAAAATTGTTGTCTATACCCATCTCCCATCTCCACTAATCTCCACCAATATACACAGTCTTTCCGGCCAAAATTGTTGTCTATACCCATAAAACAATGAAATACAACTACATTGCCATTGTGGTATTGATAATCCTCATCTTCGGTAAGATTACATTCCCTAATACCACATATTTATTTCAATTTTTTTAAATAAATTTTTGGCGTAATCGGGTATATACTCCTAGAAAGTTATCTAATTGTTTATATACCCGTTGAAAATTGATACTTGGCTATATACCCATTAAAATATAAATACGTTGTAAAATTGCCCAATATAAAATCTTTTATTCAATCTTTCCAAAAAAAGAATTACAATTATTCATTTCTTGTTATTCTTATATTTTCTTGTTATTCGATTGATCCACCTGAACATGCCTGTGTACGGACCTACTTTCTAACTTTGTTCTTCTAACGCATTTATTATAATTTAATTTAACAGGCAATTATAATAGGGTTGGTTGTGACATGGTTCAAGTCGGGTGCACACTGAGCGAGTGTGGCCCTTGTATCAAGACCAAATGCAATAAATTGTGCATTAGTTTTAATTTTGTGCAGGGATTGTGTAATTCCAACTATTGTTGCTGTTACTCGGAGCTTGGCCCTAAGTCATGACTCATGAGAGAACCACTTGTTGTTGATAGATTACATAGGCTTTATATTGTATATTGGGCCTTTTGGTCCAATCCATTGTAATCTATATGTTGGAGGGTAAATTTTCGTGAATTAATGGAATTCATGATTTGATAAATAATATCATCACATTTTTTTTTATGTTAAAGAAATGTTCTATGCTATGAAGGTTGATGATAAAGAGAGATTGGATTTTAAAAATTAAAAAAGAGAAGTACAGTCTATGCCAAACAAAAGGCCTTAAAAGCCCAATACATTTGAATACAATCTGAGTCTTAAAAGCCCAATGCATTTGAACACAATCTGAAAGGAAGTTACACTTTCGATTGCAGTTTAAAAAAAAAATGAATACTTAATATTTTTTATATTATATGTATATATGTATATATTAATTTTAATTAAAAAAGGCGGGTACCCGTTATGGGCCTAGCGGCCCGTAACGGGTTGATTGATTTGTCCAATCCCGCACCCGCTGCGGGCACGGGCCGGGCCTAGCAGCCCGCGTGGGCTTTTCCCTATGTCCAAGCCCGCCTGCTAATGCGGGCGGGCGGGACGGGCTGAGCGGGCCTACCCGCGTTTGCTCAGGTCTCCTCAAAAGGGACAACAAAGGTGGGTAAGAGGAGGAAAAACCTTGTGGGTGTTTAGCTAATAGTAGGAATGGGCAGCTGGAACAAGAAGATTCTTGAGCCGATGTTCTGGATTATGTATAATGGGGACAAGAAAATGAGAGAGGACGTGCAGGCGTTCAGCTGCCTGATTTTTGGAGGAAATAGACAAAGATGGGAGAAGGAAAATACAAGTGAAGCAAGGCCGTATCTTCCACCATTAACAAGTTTCAGAACAACGATTTCAGAACAACGATTCCCCAATTAATTAACCCAAAAATAGCACAAGCCTTTACCAAATTTCAGAACAACGATTCCCCAATGCACACATTACTAAATGAAATTAGAAAAGAACTTACAAGTAAAGAATATATCCTTCTTGCCACTGCTTGGTGGAGAAAGGCCGTATCTTCCACCGTTAACAAGTTTTTTCCAAGAAGCCCACATAATCAAATTGATTCAATACAAAGCGCCCAATTCAATTTGTGGCAACTTAATCCTACATACCTACTGTCATAAAACCAAGTGAATATAAAAGTTTATAAACATATCCATATAAAAAAAACCCTAATATAGAGGTATAATCTTGACCATTGATTTAGTTTGATGGTTGAGATGAACTTATTAGCCAAATATAATGATTAATTGCTTAACTTATTAGACATTAACTTATTACTTTATTAGATTAGATAGGATCGATCCTACTACAAGGAATGAAATAGGCCGTCTGGATGCACTGCTATATACAACCCATTTTGCTTCTTTAATCATAACTCTTATGAATATAATTCTTGATAAATATGGTAGTCTTCAACTCTAAATCTTTGCTTCTTTAATCATAACCCTTATGAATGTAATTCTTGATAAATATGGTAGTCTTCAACTCTAAATCTAAGCAACAATTTTCCGCAAGTCATTTTACGAGGGACAAGTCCTCACTCCTCTATATAAATTAATCCTCCCATCTCCACTAATCTCCACCAATCTACACTCTCTTTCGAGCCAAAACGGTTGTCTATACCCATCTCCCATCTCCACTAATCTCCACCAAACTACACTGTCTTTCCGGCCAAAATTGTTGTCTATACCCATACAACAATGAAATACAACTACATTGCCATTGTGGTATTGATAATCCTCATCTTCGGTAAGATTACATTGCCTAATGCCACATATTTATTTTAATTTTTTTAAATATATTTGTGGCGTAAACGGGTATATACTCCTAGAAAGTTATCTAATTGTTTATTTACCCGTTGAAAATTGATACTTGGCTATATACCCATTAAAATATAAATATGTTGTAAAATTGCCCAATGTAAAATCTTTTATTCAATCTTTCCAAAAAAAGAATTACAATTATTCATTTCTTGTTATTCTTATGTTTTCTTGTTATTCGATTGATCCACCTGAACATGCATGTGTACGGACCTACTTTCTAACTTTGTTCTTCTAACTCATGTATTATAATTTAATTTAACATGCACTTATAATAGGGTTGGTTGTGACATGGTTCAAGTCGGGTGCACACTGAGCGAGTGTAGCCCTTGTATCAAGACCAAATGCAATAAATTGTGCATTAGTTTGAATTTTGTGCAGGGATTGTGTAATTCCAACTATTGTTGCTGTTACTCGGAGCTTGGCCTTAAGTCATGACTCATGAGAGAACCACTTGTTGTTGATAGATTACATAGGCTTTATATTGTATATTGGGCCTTTTGGTCCAATCCATTGTAATCTATATGTTGGAGGGTAAATTTTCGTGAATTAATGGAATTCATGATTTGATAAATAATATCATCACATTTTTTTTTATGTTAAAGAAATGTTCTACACTATGAAGGTTCATGATAAAGAGAGATTGGATTTTAAAAATTAAAAAAGAGAAGTACAGTCTATGCCAAACAAAAGGCCTTAAAAGCCCAATACATTTGAACACAATCTGAGTCTTAAAAACCCAATACATTTGAACACAATCTGAGTCTTAAAAGCCCAATACATTTGAACACAATCTGAGTCTTAAAAGCCCAATACATTTGAACACAATCTGAAACGAAGTTACACTTTCGATTGCAGTTTAAAAAAAAACAAAAAATGAATACTTAATATTTTTTATATTATATGTATATATGTATATATTAATTTTAATTAAAAAAGGCGGGTACCCGTTATGGGCCTAGCGGCCCGTAACAGGTTGATTGATTTGTCCAATCCCGCACCCGCTGCGGGCACGGGCCGGGCCTAGCAGCCCGCGTGGGCTTTTCCCCATGTCCAAGCCCGCCTGCTAATGCGGGCGGGCGGGACGGGCCGAGCGGGCCTACCCGCGCTTGCTCAGGTCTCCTCAAAAGGGACAACAAAGGTGGGTAAGAGGAGGAAAAACCTTGTGGGTGTTTAGCTAATAGTAGGAATGGGCAGCTAGAAAAAGAAGATTCTTGAGCCGATGTTCTGGATTATGTATAAAGGGGACAAGAAAATGAGAGAGGACCTGCAGGCGTTCAGCTGCCTGATTTTTGGAGGAAGGAGACAAAGATGGGGAAAGAAAAATACAAGTGAAGCAAGGCCGTATCTTCCACCGTTAACAAGTTTCAGAACAACGATTTCAGAACAACGATTCCCCAATGACTTAACCCAAGTGAATATAAAAGTTTATAAACATATCCATATAAAAAAAACCCTAATATAGAGGTATAATCTTGACCATTGATTTAGTTTGATGGTTGAGATTAACTTATTAGCCAAATATAAGGATTAATGGCTTAACTTATTAGAGATTAACTTATTACTTTATTAGATTAGATTGGATCGATCCTACTACAAGAAAGGAAATAGGCCGTCTGGATGCACTGCTATATACAACTTATTTTGCTTCTTTAATCATAACCCTTATGAATATAATTCTTGATAAATATGGTAGTCTTCAACTCTAAATCTTTGCTTCTTTAATCATAACCCTTATGAATGTAATTCTTGATAAATATGGTAGTCTTCAACTCTAAATCTAAGCAACAATTTTCCGCAAGTCATTTTACGAGGGACAAGTACTCACTCCTCTATATAAATTAATCCTCCCATCTCCACTAATCTCCACCAATCTACACTCTCTTTCGAGCCAAAATTGTTGTCTATACCCATCTCCCATCTCCACTAATCTCCACCAATATACACAGTCTTTCCGGCCAAAATTGTTGTCTATACCCATAAAACAATGAAATACAACTACATTGCCATTGTGGTATTGATAATCCTCATCTTCGGTAAGATTACATTCCCTAATACCACATATTTATTTCAATTTTTTTAAATAAATTTTTGGCGTAATCGGGTATATACTCCTAGAAAGTTATCTAATTGTTTATATACCCGTTGAAAATTGATACTTGG
The DNA here is from genome assembly GCA_963922045.1 of Persicaria maculosa. Lineage (NCBI taxonomy): Eukaryota > Viridiplantae > Streptophyta > Magnoliopsida > Caryophyllales > Polygonaceae > Persicaria > Persicaria maculosa. The sequence goes on along the minus strand of OY998256.1, from coordinate 8,929,158 downwards.
CTATATACCCATTAAAATATAAATACGTTGTAAAATTGCCCAATATAAAATCTTTTATTCAATCTTTCCAAAAAAAGAATTACAATTATTCATTTCTTGTTATTCTTATATTTTCTTGTTATTCGATTGATCCACCTGAACATGCCTGTGTACGGACCTACTTTCTAACTTTGTTCTTCTAACGCATTTATTATAATTTAATTTAACAGGCAATTATAATAGGGTTGGTTGTGACATGGTTCAAGTCGGGTGCACACTGAGCGAGTGTGGCCCTTGTATCAAGACCAAATGCAATAAATTGTGCATTAGTTTTAATTTTGTGCAGGGATTGTGTAATTCCAACTATTGTTGCTGTTACTCGGAGCTTGGCCCTAAGTCATGACTCATGAGAGAACCACTTGTTGTTGATAGATTACATAGGCTTTATATTGTATATTGGGCCTTTTGGTCCAATCCATTGTAATCTATATGTTGGAGGGTAAATTTTCGTGAATTAATGGAATTCATGATTTGATAAATAATATCATCACATTTTTTTTTATGTTAAAGAAATGTTCTATGCTATGAAGGTTGATGATAAAGAGAGATTGGATTTTAAAAATTAAAAAAGAGAAGTACAGTCTATGCCAAACAAAAGGCCTTAAAAGCCCAATACATTTGAATACAATCTGAGTCTTAAAAGCCCAATGCATTTGAACACAATCTGAAAGGAAGTTACACTTTCGATTGCAGTTTAAAAAAAAAATGAATACTTAATATTTTTTATATTATATGTATATATGTATATATTAATTTTAATTAAAAAAGGCGGGTACCCGTTATGGGCCTAGCGGCCCGTAACGGGTTGATTGATTTGTCCAATCCCGCACCCGCTGCGGGCACGGGCCGGGCCTAGCAGCCCGCGTGGGCTTTTCCCTATGTCCAAGCCCGCCTGCTAATGCGGGCGGGCGGGACGGGCTGAGCGGGCCTACCCGCGTTTGCTCAGGTCTCCTCAAAAGGGACAACAAAGGTGGGTAAGAGGAGGAAAAACCTTGTGGGTGTTTAGCTAATAGTAGGAATGGGCAGCTGGAACAAGAAGATTCTTGAGCCGATGTTCTGGATTATGTATAATGGGGACAAGAAAATGAGAGAGGACGTGCAGGCGTTCAGCTGCCTGATTTTTGGAGGAAATAGACAAAGATGGGAGAAGGAAAATACAAGTGAAGCAAGGCCGTATCTTCCACCATTAACAAGTTTCAGAACAACGATTTCAGAACAACGATTCCCCAATTAATTAACCCAAAAATAGCACAAGCCTTTACCAAATTTCAGAACAACGATTCCCCAATGCACACATTACTAAATGAAATTAGAAAAGAACTTACAAGTAAAGAATATATCCTTCTTGCCACTGCTTGGTGGAGAAAGGCCGTATCTTCCACCGTTAACAAGTTTTTTCCAAGAAGCCCACATAATCAAATTGATTCAATACAAAGCGCCCAATTCAATTTGTGGCAACTTAATCCTACATACCTACTGTCATAAAACCAAGTGAATATAAAAGTTTATAAACATATCCATATAAAAAAAACCCTAATATAGAGGTATAATCTTGACCATTGATTTAGTTTGATGGTTGAGATGAACTTATTAGCCAAATATAATGATTAATTGCTTAACTTATTAGACATTAACTTATTACTTTATTAGATTAGATAGGATCGATCCTACTACAAGGAATGAAATAGGCCGTCTGGATGCACTGCTATATACAACCCATTTTGCTTCTTTAATCATAACTCTTATGAATATAATTCTTGATAAATATGGTAGTCTTCAACTCTAAATCTTTGCTTCTTTAATCATAACCCTTATGAATGTAATTCTTGATAAATATGGTAGTCTTCAACTCTAAATCTAAGCAACAATTTTCCGCAAGTCATTTTACGAGGGACAAGTCCTCACTCCTCTATATAAATTAATCCTCCCATCTCCACTAATCTCCACCAATCTACACTCTCTTTCGAGCCAAAACGGTTGTCTATACCCATCTCCCATCTCCACTAATCTCCACCAAACTACACTGTCTTTCCGGCCAAAATTGTTGTCTATACCCATACAACAATGAAATACAACTACATTGCCATTGTGGTATTGATAATCCTCATCTTCGGTAAGATTACATTGCCTAATGCCACATATTTATTTTAATTTTTTTAAATATATTTGTGGCGTAAACGGGTATATACTCCTAGAAAGTTATCTAATTGTTTATTTACCCGTTGAAAATTGATACTTGGCTATATACCCATTAAAATATAAATATGTTGTAAAATTGCCCAATATAAAATCTTTTATTCAATCTTTCCAAAAAAAGAATTACAATTATTCATTTCTTGTTATTCTTATGTTTTCTTGTTATTCGATTGATCCACCTGAACATGCATGTGTACGGACCTACTTTCTAACTTTGTTCTTCTAACTCATGTATTATAATTTAATTTAACATGCAATTATAATAGGGTTGGTTGTGACATGGTTCAAGTCGGGTGCACATTGAGCGAGTGTGGCCCTTGTATCAAGACCAAATGCAATAAATTGTGCATTAGTTTTAATTTTGTGCAGGGATTGTGTAATTCCAACTATTGTTGCTGTTACTCGGAGCTTGGCCCTAAGTCATGACTCATGAGAGAACCACTTGTTGTTGATAGATTACATAGGCTTTATATTGTATATTGGGCCTTTTAGTCCAATCCATTGTAATCTATATGTTGGAGGGTAAATTTTCGTGAATTAATGGAATTCATGATTTGATAAATAATATCATCACATTTTTTTTATGTTAAAGAAATGTTCTACGCTATGAAGGTTGACGATAAAGAGAGATTGGATTTTAAAAATTAAAAAAGAGAAGTCCAGTCTATGCCAAACAAAAGGCCTTAAAAGCCCAATACATTTGAATACAATCTGAGTCTTAAAAGCCCAATACATTTGAACACAGTCTGAAAGGAAGTTACACTTTCGATTGTAGTTTAAAAAAAAACAAAAAATGAATACTTAATATTTTTTATATTATATGTATATATGTATATATTAATTTTAATTAAAAAAGGCGGGTACCCGTTATGGGCCTAGCGGCCCGTAACTGGTTGATTGATTTGTCTAATCCCGCACCCACTGCGGGCACGGGCTAGGCCTAGCAGCCCGCGTGGGCTTTTCCACATGTCCAAGCCCGCCTACTAATGCGGGCGTGCGGGACGGGCCGAGCGGGCCTAACCGTGTTTGCTCAGGTCTCCTCAAAAGGGACAACAAAGGTGGGTAAGAGGAGGATAAACCTTGTGGGTGTTTAGCTAATAGTAGGAATGGGCAGCTGGAAAAAGAAGATTCTTGAGCCGATGTTCTGGAATATGTATAAAGGGGACAAGAAAATGAGAGAGGACGTGTAGGCGTTCAGCTGCCTGATTTTTGGAGGAAGGTGACAAAGATGGGAGAAGAAAAATACAAGTGGAGCAAGGCCGTATCTTCCACCGTTAACAAGTTTCAGAACAACGATTTTAGAACAACGATTCCCCAATTACTTAACCCAAAAATAGCACAAGCCTTTATCAAATTTCAGAACAACGATTCCCCAATTCACACATTACTAAATGAAATTAGAAAAGAACTTACAAGTAAAGAATTTATCCTTCTTGCCACTGCTTGGTGGAGCAATGCCGTATCTTCCACCGTTAACAAGTTTTTTCCAAGAAGCCCACATAATCAAATTGATTCAATACAAAGCGCCCAATTCAATTTGTGGTAACTTAATCCTACATACCTATTGTCATAAAACCAAGTGAATATAAAAGTTTATAAACATATCCATATTACAAAAACCCTAATATAGAGGTATAATCTTGACCATTGATTTAGTTTGATGGTTGAGATGAACTTATTAGCCAAATGTGAGGATTAATTGCTTAACTTATTAGAGATTAACTTATTACTTTATTAGATTAGATAGGATCGATCCTACTACAAGGAATGAAATAGGCCGTCTGGATGCACTGCTATATACAACCCATTTTGCTTCTTTAATCATAACCCTTATGAATATAATTCTTGATAAATATGGTAGTCTTCAATATTTTTTTAGGCGTGCTAGTCCATTTTGAAGGTCTTTTAGCCCTGTAACCCTTCCTTCTTGAGAGAGATTTCAGACGGAGCGAATCAACGAAGGTTACGATTTCAACTGGCTCCCTCCTCCTCCTAGTCCCAGCCATTGAAGTGGTGCTCAAGCCCTGCCTCCCTAACGCATCGTCTCTACAATCTCTTTCCTCCCTCTTCCCCCCCTTCCTCCTCCACAGTCACCACCAGCACAACCTCTTCTTCGACGCCGCTGCCTCCCAACTCGCCTCTCGGTGTGTCGTCGCTCTGAATTCGAACCCCATCCTCGTAGACGACATTAGCCGCGTGGAGGAGGATTGAGGAGGATCTGGATCTATCAATTGGCTTGTCCATACGCGAGGATCCGTGCTTGATTGCATTGGATTCGGCGTCTAGGGTTTTGTGGAAGGTGAGAGGGGAATTTGTGCTTGATTGCATCCGATCCATTCTTGATTCCATTGAATTCAATTGGCTTGGCCATAATAAGGCCACTGACCGGCGAGAGCATCTTTGGCGCCTTGGCAGGTGTGTCTCCGCCCCAAAATTGCCTTTTTTTTCTCCGCTCAATTCGATTTTCCTATTGCTAAATTAGGGTTTGTGTTCATATTTTTCTTTGGTTTGGTTCAGATATGATTGCAATTTGTGTCATACTCTATGAGTGCAATCCTCTATGGCTAGTTTCTATCTTGCAAATTTTGGTTGCTTCTATTGATTCGGATCAGTTTGTTCATTTCTCTAGCATTCTTGTATGAGCAGATGGATTTTGATGGAATAGAGTCCTTACTTTCTGTGGTGACTAGATTAGCACAAGACAAGGCAATAGCCATTCTTTGTTTAGTAGGATAAGGCAAGAAGTGTGGATGTGTAGTATATAATAGAAGCTCCTGCAAAAAGGCTGGATACTGATCTTCTATAGGAATTGAACGAGTTTATATGTGGATCAGTTTATGCCTTTTATCTAGTTATATGTATGGAATCGATTTTGGATGAAAGATAATTCCTCCATTTCTGTGACTACATGAGGTATCTAGTTATGATTTCTGAAATGTTTGTTCATAATGCAGCCCCCATTTCCTTAGTTCTGTACTGTGATACTTTGATTATCTTAGGCAAAATGAATTGGTGTGTACACGGCTTTCTGTTTGTTACTAGTTACTTTGCTGCTATGAATATCACACGGATTCTTATTCCACTATTTCTTCATATTTTGAAGTCTTTGAAATGGTGTTCGATTGTTTCTACTGGAATTGTGTTCGATTTTTAGGGGTTGTGATGCTTGTTTTCTTTTCGAATTATGGTGCTTTTTCTCATGCTCTGTGGGCTGTTTTTGAGCTGTGACGGGGCTGTTTTTTAGGTTGATGTTGCTTCTATTTTCATGCTGTTGTATGACTATTTTGGGGTTGCTGCTACTGTTGCAGTTTGGGGTTGCTTTTATGGGTTATTATTAGGCCTTTTACTAGTAACTAAGGGCTGCTCTGAAACAAGGGAAATGAGGAAATATTGTTGATCTCCCAAGGCATATAAAAACTTGGTAAGGTTGATTGCTTGGCCTGCGTTTATGGTTGGGTCTCTTGCTTTTGGGGAGCTGTTTGAGGCTGCGTTTATAGTAGTCTTCTTCCATCATTTCTATTGTAAGATTATAGATGAGATTAATTGGAGGATGACCTTGTTTGTTCCTCTTGTGATTCCATTTTTTTTTTTTGCTGCTAGTGAAAATGTATATAGTCTACATCTATGTTATATTAAACTATAATAAGCTTGAAGCCTATTAGCTCAAATGGTAAAGCGATGTGCTAATGCACAAAAATGCGAGTTCAAATCCCGCATAGGCTGATATTAGAATAAAAATTAAGAATGTGGTATGAAGTACTGGGCTAATCTTAACATAAAAATTAAAGTGACATATTTTTTTCTCGCATTGATGTCTCATTGCATCAATTGTATAAAATTGTCATCCCAAATAATTGAGATCAATGAAATGTAATCATAAATAAGTCATTAGTGAATAAAAGTCATCGATGAAGTTTAATCACATTTTATGGTCCTATGTCATTAGTTATATAAAAATATAAAAAAAATGTCATCAACAAAAAATATTATCACAAATGACTGAATCAATGAAGTGTATGTAATCACAAATTTGTCATCAATGAATAAAATTCAGGGTCATCTCAAATGTGTCACCAATAAAAATATCATCAATGAAGTGTAATCAAATTTTATGCTCGTACGCTATCAATTGTATAAAAATATTATAAATACAAATGTCATCAACCAACAATGTCATCACAAATGATTAAGATCAATAAAGTGTAATCACAAACGTCATCAATGAATAAAAATGTAATAAACATGTCACCACAAGTGATTGCATCAATGAAATGTAATCATAAACGTATTAGTGAATAAAAGTAGAATCGATGAAAATTTATCGATATACAATTGATTAAATTAAAAAAAAACGACATCAAACGATTCCATTAAAAAAGTAGCATCAAATAATTACATTAGAAAAATGGCATCAAAACACTAATTTGAAAAAGTTGCATCACATTAAAGAAAAAAAAGTCATCAAAACAGTACTTTGAAAAATATGGCATCACGGTAAAAAAAATATCATCAAAAAATTGACTTTAAAAAAGTGTCATCAGTAGTCAATAGTAAAAAAATTTGGCATCTATGGTCGACGTGACATCACAGTTTTGAAAAAAAATGTCATTAAAAAGTGACATCAAAGCGAAAATAAAATGTAATAAAAAATGGAATCAAAACGGCAAAAATGTCATCACTAAAAAAAAACCACATGAGTTGGTCAACGTTGACCGGTCAACGGTCAACACATTGACCAGTCAATGGTCAAACAGTTGATCATTAACTACCTAAAACATAATATCTATTAATATTACTAATTCTGCTAGCATTTTTGTTGAATTTTTTTATTCAAATGATATTTTCTTATTAGTCAATATTATTGCCACAATTATTTGTTTCCTATTTGACATATATTTGTTTCCTATTTTTAATACGGAGATTATTTAAATTGATATGGTTATATAAATTTGTGATTTATTTTAAATATATTTATTTCCTTTTTTCCATAGAAAAGTATTGTACATTGATATACGTTGGACCACAATTTTGAATATTATCATTTTGTGTGGTCTTTTATATCATTATTTCATGAATATCATGACTTTTAATATCAATAATATTATATATTTATTAGGACCACAATTTTGGATACTATCATTCCGAATGTCGGGTTGGTTGAGAGTCGGATTGGGTTTGGGTCGGGTCGGTTTTGTTTGTATTCGGGTCTATTTCGAGTTGAGTTAGATTCAGGTCGAGCTCGGTCTCGGGTTCGGGTTACAGATGATTTCGAATTTTCGAGTTTCGGTCGGGTCTGAGTTCGGTGAGTCGGTCAGGTTTCCCTGGTCCGATCAGATTCTGCCAACTCTAACCATGATGATCAGAAGCCATATATATATATATATATATATATATATTAAAAAAATATTGCCTTTCCACAAAAATATTGCCTTTCCACAAAAAATCTTAAAACAATATGCATTGGATAATTTATGGGATAAGTTATGGGTTATTTTCTATTAATATAATCATTGAGAATTAACCGCCAATTATTGTCTTTCCACAAAAAAGTCTGGCTTACCTTCTTGAGGGCCCCACTATAATCATGAAATCCCAACAACCCATTTTCCTTATATCACACGCGCCCACTACTAGAATCAAAGAAAGTAGTTTGGTTTTTTGTGTTAGTGCGCGGACCCCACCGTTTTCTATATTAAAAAAAATTGGACAAAAGTCTTTTAATCTCAGCCATCCACTTAATCCCGATCAATGGCCCAAAACCATGCACAAAGTACACCCTAAGGGGTGTGCACAATATACCTATATATATATATATATATATATATATATATATATATATATTAATTGGTCCACATATTTATATAAGTCTTATCCATAATTTGTTATGTAACCTTTTTAAAAAAAATAAAATTAGAATACCTAAAAATAAAAAATATATTTGAAATATCAATTTTTTACATAATCTTATATTTATATATGTATATAAATAATTTGACTAATATATTGAAATGTGATAACTCAAGAATTAATAAGAATATTTAATTCAAATGTCAAAATAAAAATTAACTATAAAAAAAATTATTGTCAAAATAATATTTCTTTTAAAAACTTACATTTATTATACAATATAGACATCTTAAATTTTTATTGAAATTTTTTTAAATATTTTTGGAGATAGAAGCAAGATGTCATTAATTTTAAAAAGAAATTATTTTTTCACCTGTTAACCTTCAAAAATTGAGGAAAATAATTATCCAAAATTAATATTTTAAATCTATACTTACTCTGCACATTCTACATGACATCTATATAAATTTTGAACAAATGATTTTTTAGAGATAAATTACATTTATTTTAAACATCTTAAATGACTATTTGGAATACAAAAAATAATATTTTAAGAGATACAAACAAAAATTGAAGAATTTTGAGAAAAGAAAATGTGAAATTTGCATATATTATCATTTAAAAATAAATAAATAAATAAACACTCTTTTATGATTAATTTTGGGTGTTTGGCTTCAAATATCGAAGAAAAAAATATTTATCCCTAAAATGAATATTTTACATTTATATTTATTTTATACACCCTGGATATCCCTTATTATAATTTCAATATTTGAATACCTGCAATTTTTTTTTTTATAAAGTTAGTAAAAATAATTAATTTGTGAATATTTGATCTCAAAAGTTAATTATAAAAATCACTTAGAGCCATTTTTTTTTACAATTTACTTATTTTAAAAGTTAATTAAGACTTACAAGCATTACTTATTTTACATCTTAGATCACTTTTTTTTTTACCTTCTTACCTTTATTTTCTGATCTATTTATTTCTCATTCTTTCTAGCCATCTTTCTCATGAAAATAATGAATAAGTTATGTATATCTACATAACTTCAAAAGTATTCGCACAATCATGTGCTTATGATTTTTTTAATCATTATATGATAGCTTATATTTTTCTTTTTAGTTTTATCCTAATGATAATAATTATATATGCATTTCAAATTATAATAGGTGGCGTGTTTGAGTTTTATTACTAATTTACCTTATTAAATCATTTTAAAAATTATATTGTATCTCTTTCCAACTAATTTATAAATTAAAAAAATACATTATACATATTGTTTTTGTTGTAAACAAGTATATATTAATATAGTATTATATAGATATATAGAATAATGTTCAATTTGAAATGAATCAAAATCCCGTGTCTTCAAGGCACGGGTATTACACTAGTAATTAAATAAGTTTCTTATCTAATTAGCTAATTGAAGATTCTAAATAGCCTAATTACCTAAATCGCCCTTAATTATATACAGTACGTATATACATGTGTACATATAAATAATCACATTATTATTACCTATGAATAATTTTACTGGTTATAATATCATTTATTGAATTTTCTTCGTCCAACGTTCAGTTTGCTCACACATTCATATTGTAAGGGTTGCTGAATTAATATATCGATCCTCTATATATAGAAAAAATGATTCGATTAACAGACCAGTTTGAATAATCAATAGACTGATAAAAATCCTTCTAGCAACATCAGAAATAAAACAAAACAAAAAAACTTACAAGGAAAACCACGTTCTAGCAACAACATGCATGTGTTAACGTTCCATATATGGGCTGCAAGAAACGAAAAAATTGAAAAATACTCCGTATTGTTTTTGAACGTTGTGAATTGTGATACCAAGAAAAGGATTATGCTATGAAGATCGAAAACAGATTTATTGGCTCTCCATTCAGTAAAGTAGTAACTCCTTGAAGATTTTTTAGATAAAAGTTGAGATTAAGATTTAATTAACCTTTGAATTAGGATTTTCAACAATTATGCATCTCAAAAATTTTAAAACTTTTTTTGTTTATATTTACAAATCTGTTTTTTTCCCTCTTATCAACTAATTTGTACTCGCTTCGTTTCATAATATTTGTCGTTTACTGTATAAAAAAGGAATCTAATTCCTGCATATGAATTTCAGATGAGCCTTGGCTCTGTTAAATAGAGTTTACAAATTAAATAAGCTACCAACATAAAGAAAGATATGCACAAGAGAGACATTGGCTAAAATAAAGGAAGTCAAACTATATCAGGACATTGAATAACAACCATAATTTGAAAATATTTTTTAAATTTTAATTAGTTTAACTCTTTTTTAATTAGATTCATAAGGTTCACTATTTTTTCTGGTAGGGAATCTTTTTCGATTGAAGTAAGGACATATATAAGATAGAAAAACCAATAAGATAAATTCTACTGTAATTTACTTATCCTTAATATACTATTCATACATGTAGTTTTAAGGACGACAAAGACTATATAAAGTATCAATGTTTTATCAATTTTTAAAAATAATTTCATACTTATAAGTAGGAAGCATAGGGAGTATCTTCTAACCTATCAACTAAAGTTACTAAATACCTTACTAACTTATCAAAAATTATAATAATTTAATTTGACATATACTTTACATATCTACCCTATCATCTTTGTGTTACCAAATACAGAACCTAACAATTTTTTTTTTTTTGATTAGGTAAAAATTCGGGAGCAAATGCTACCCGATAGCATCCTTACGGATGAGGTCAATAAGACCTGGATCATTGTGAAAAGAGTTGTTGGGGGCAACAAGAGCAAGGTGTGCAACCTTATCTGCTACAGCGTTGCCGCTACGAAGGACGTGGGAGAACGACACTTCGCAGAACCCAAAAATGAGAGAGCTAATATCAGACATAACTAGCTCAATTTCCCAAGGACATTTCGTTTTGGATCTTAGGTGGTCTATGATTATTAGACAATCACCTTCAATAATGAGACTGGGTATCCTCATATCACGGGCCCTGAGGATTCCTTCTCTTAGTGCTAGTGCTTCCGCCATTAGTGGCTTGTGTAGGCCAATGATTCTTCCCCCCAGGGCAGTAGTATCTCTTTTATTGTCACGTATAATATATCCTATAGAGCTTTGTCTGTGAGCGGATGCTGACCCGTCGAAATTCAGTTTCCATTTACCCGGAGGTGGCATTTTCCACTTACCTTTTTTATTTGTTCTGTTGTTGTTTGGTATCCTGTTTCCATTGTTTCTGATAGCCGTGTTTTCGCCTTCTAAGAATCTGTTTGCCTTTTCCCATTCGTTGAAAAATACGTTAACCATTTGTAGGAATCCCTCCATATTCGGAAGATTTTGTTGTTGGAAGACTAATTTATTTCTACATAACCAGGTAGTCCACCAGTGAAACGCCAGCCGTGTTCTTTGTTGGCCATCAAGTAATCCTGCAGTGAAAGCCATTAATGATTCAATGTTCCTTGATTCTCTAATCTTATCACTAATTTTTGATTTTACTTCATTAGGCACATTTGGGCAACACAGAGAATATTTACATTCGAATAGAAGATGAGCAGTGTCTTCTTCATGATGGTCACAGACCGCACAGTAAGGTGGGATGTCAATTCCTCTTCTAGACAGTCGCGCAGCGGTTGGTAGTCCATTGTGGCAGACTTTCCACATGAAATTCTTGATCTTTGGTGGGACGTTGAGTTTCCAAATCCACGCATTGATATCATTTGTTGAATCTATTGATTTAGTATTTAGTTTATATGCACTTGACATTGTGAACCATCCTTTTTTATCCGGCCACCAATACATTCTATCTTGGATTTGAGTTATCGGTAGAGGGATGTCTGCAATTTGTTGTGCCACCTCATATTCCAGAATTGATTCTAGTTTTGTCATGTTCCAACAACCATTCGAGATATATTGTTCCACAACTTCGTCTTCATTAATACTTGCTCGGTCAAGGGAAGCTGAATTTAAATCCTTAATGGGCGCCCAGTTATCCTTCCATAACTTAATCGTTTTTCCATCCCCTACTGACCATGCCAACCCTTCCTTGAAAGGCTCAATGAGTTTCCTGAGTTGTGTCCATTGCCATGAGGCATTTCCTCTCTTGCCATAATTGAGAATGAACACAGATTTTAAATATTTGTGGTTAATAATTTTAACCCAAACATTGTCTGGTTTTGCCAGAATCTTCCAAATGAGTTTCATCTGAAGGGCCTCATTCATTTCCTTGGCTTTGCGTAACCCCATTCCTCCTTTCGCTTTGGGTCTGCACACTCTGTCCCATCCAATTAATGGCTTATATTGTAAATCTTTATTCCAGAAGAACGTTCTATTGACCTTATCAAGTGTTGAATGTATTGACACAGGAAGCATGAAACTTTGCATTGCGAATAATGGTTTGGCCGCTAGGTTTGAGTTTATTAGCACCGACCTACCATATTGTGATAGCGAATCTGCCTTCCATTTTGATAGTTGACCTACAGCTTTTCCAATTAAATCTTCGAATGTGTCCTTATTCTCTTTACCATTGACAATCGGACATCCCAGATACTTGTCTAGTTTCACTTGCTTTGCAATATTGAGACACCCTTCAATGGCAGCAATTCGCGCAGAAGGTATCCCTGGTGAAGCCTGGAAAGCGGATTTATTATAGTTTACTTTTTGACCAGACAGATTACAGTAATCGTCGATGATCTTAGTTACTCTTTCGTAGCTCGTTTGGTTGCCTTTGGCGAAGATAATAATATCATCAACAAAGGCAAGAAAGGGGATTTTTGGACCTGAATGACCAAACCTGAATCCAATCCCAGACTGAGTAAGATTGGATTCCAAGTTAAGTTTCCTAGCGAGGATTTCCACACCAATAATAAACAAAAAAGGGGACAAGGGGTCGCCTTGTCTTAGCCCTCGCGAAGGTTTGAACACTTCCGTGGGCCCATTGTTGACGAGAACAGAGAAGGACACTGTTGTAACGCATTCCATGATTAGCCTGATAACTTGATCACTAAAACCGAATTTCCTCAAAACTGCCTCTGTGAACGTCCAATCAACTCTATCATATGCCTTTTCCATGTCTAGTTTGATTGCTAGCCAACCTTCTGTTCCTTTACGTGTTTTGAAAGAGTGGAAAATCTCATGAGCGATAAGAATATTGTCCTGTATGGCTCTATCAGATACAAAGGCGCCTTGAAATGGGTGAATTAGTTTCCGTATGACTCTTTTAAGTCTCTCAGTAAGAATTCTTGATATTATCTTATATATCGTCGAGCATAGGCTAATGGGTCTATAGTCTGTAGTCTTAGAGGGATTGTCACATTTGGGTAGTAGTGTTATAAATGTGTGGTTTATCTGCCTAATCAATTTACCAGAATGAAAAAACGCTTTGACTGCTTTAATGACATCACATCCGACTATATCCCAGTACGCTTTGTAGAATTCCGCAGTCATACCATCTGGACCAGGGGATTTATTTCTACCGAGGGCCCAGACAGCACTCTTGATTTCGCAGTTGGTCGGTTGCTGTTTGAGACTGTTATTTTCCTCTTCAGTGATAGACGTGGGTATCAATTCAAGGTACTCGTTGAGTAAGTTTAGATTTAACTTCTCTTTAGCGTACCACCTATCGAAATCATTTTTCACTTCTTTGTAGATATTTTCTTCGCCCAATATTTGTGTCCCTGAAGCCGATGTAATGCTTCGGATTATCTTCCTATTTCGCCTTCCAGACGCTATTCTATGAAAATAGCCCGTGTTGGAGTCTGATAACTTAATATGCTTAGATTTCGCCCTTTGTCCCCAGTATTCTTTTTGGAATTTTAACAATTGTTCTTTTTTCTTAATTAGTTGGTTTTCCAACCATATTTCCTTACTTGTTCTTGGAGAAATTTTAGATTGTAAGTCAATCAACTCACTCTCAACTAATTGTATTTGACGAAACACATTCCCGAAAGTGTTTTTGTTCCAGATTTTGGTTTTATTTTTCAAAATTTTTGTTTTATAGATTAATCTATACATTGCAGACCCCGAACATCTAACTCTCCAGGTTTGCTTGACAATATTTCTAAAGTCCATTCTATGCAACCACATATTCTCAAATTTGAAAGGTGGTGGAATAAATTGTCTCCCAGAGTCTAAGTAGATTGAAATTGGGCAGTGATCCGAACCCGAAAAAGCCCCATTATGAGTAGCTAATTCAGGAAAGGTGATAAGAAACTCATGCTGAACTAGGACTCGGTCCAGTTTTTCCCATATATTATCCTCCCATTCCCTTTTTTTCCGCCAGGTGAATTGATTTCCTGAAGATGGAATTTCAGATAGAGCACACTGGTCTTTGAATTGGTTTAATCTAGCAAATCTAGATACATTATTTGGCGCACCACCAACCTTCTCATTGCTGCTACTTATTTCATTCAAATCCCCAAGGACTAAGCATGGGAAAGTTTCATTGATGATTATATTAGAAAATTCTGACCAGAAAGCATTTTTGTCTCTTTCATGCGGGGGTGCGTAGACAAAGAAGATCACTCCTACAAAGTTTTTATCACTGCATTTATATTTTACACGAATTATTCTTGGGAAAATCACATCTGCCTCTATTGTCTCGTTAGTAAAAGCGTTCTCATTCCAAAATAAACCGATTCCTCCCGTTCTATCCTCCCCCATTGACTAGATGGCGTTATTAAAACCAGTAGCTTTCCAGGTTCTCTCCTTTGGAATTGATCGTGTTCTGGTTTCTGCAATTGCCATTAGATTGATGTGGTCATTTACCCTCATTGCTTTTAGATCTAACCAGATATTTCCCTTTCCCACTCCTCTGACGTTCCAAAATCCGATTTTCATTTAATAACTGTTTGAGTCGTCAGAAGCCGAGAGTGTGGGCTAACCCGCCCGGCCCGCCCAGCCCGACCGGTAAAAAAGGCGGGCTTGGGTAGGACAATAAGCCCAAGCGGGCCGATGGGCCCGGCCCGGTAGGTCCACCGGGCGGGCTTGGGCAGAGTGTGAAGCCCAAGCGGGCCGCTAGGCCCGCCCGGTATATATTAATATTATATATATATATATATATATATATATATTTTTTTATAATCCTACATATCCTATATATATATTATATATACTCCGTATGAGCCTAGGCTAAAGTTACTGTGTAAAATAATAGGCAATTTAATTTATTTATTTTTTTTGTCGACAGTGGGCCAAATTTGTTATTTTCAGAATTTTTTTTGTTGATCCATGGCTTGCTTTGTTATTTTCAGAATTTAATGTTGTGGGTTGTATGCTGTAAACGATAACGTTTTAATATTATGCTGTGAACTTAGTATTTGAATTGGATTTTAACATTACGGTGAAAAAGCCCGCTAAGCCCGGTGGGCAGCCCGGTCCGCCAACAAGGGCGGGCTTGGGCAAGGTAACATGCCCAAAAACCGGGCCTGACACAAGCCCGATCCGGTACACTGGGCCGTAAAATTGGTGGAGGCCCGGCCCAAGCCCGCCCGGCCCGGCCCATGCTCAGGTCTACATATACCCTATAAATGTACGCAAACAACATATTGACTATCCACATTTGTTTACATATGATTATTACCCTATGAAAGTAACTTTCATTTTCATACAACCATAGCTCTTGACCCATGTTTTCATATACAAAAATTAAGTAATTGATTTTTATCATATGATTTTCTTCCTAGGTTTGTAACCAAAAACTAAGTCCCTGTTGAATTCTCTTTGCAACTGTTGCACCAAGAACCCAGTCAAACAGAAATGTACACCTACCATAGTAATATTTGTAATCATTGACTAACTTTCTCCACAAGATCAAATACAACCATTCCTTATCCTGGATTTTCAGCAAAAAAGTTTTTCCTTCACATACTTCCTTATCACTAGTACTAGACATTGTCATACAAAAGATAATATTGGTTAAAAAGACTTCACACCATACTACTGGGGACAAGCAACCTACAAGCTTAAAGATTTGGACCCTAAATGACTTACCAACCAATGGCCTTATTCGCAACATGGCAGGGAGGAACTCAGAGCCATCACCGTGGACTCCCAAGTGCCAACTCTTGTGCAGCCTACACATGCTTCCCCTTTTTGGTGCTACCACCCATCAGAGTCATGGTGGAGCATGCTGAATCGCCTTCCTCGATCTTCATCTTCCGCTTCCCAGACTCAGTACCTGATGCTTCAGCAGGGGAGTTTCGGTTGGCTGTAGCTGTTGGATCAAATGGAGTCACAGCAGCTCCCAGGAGGGACTGCTCAAGGCGCTCAGGACCATCAAGGTTGGGCAGGTTGAATTCAATGGATGGTGGCACATCCCTAAATATCACCTCGTAGTCGGCCTGAGTGAGACCAGGGTCAGCAAGCCCCTCCTCAACCAAACACTCTTCCATAAAGTCGTCTTCATCAAACTCCAGGTAGTCATCATCGTCGGCAGCATGAGGATGAAGACCGGGTTGCAATTCAAGCTCATAGTTAAATTTCTCATCATTTGGGGAAGCCTCGGATGGGGGAAGCATAGTAGGCTCAGTCACAGCAGGGAGTATTGGCACCAATATAGAGATTGGTTCTGGGGCAAGTACCATATCAGCAACAGATGCATGGGTGGCAGAAGAGGCATTACCTGCTGATCCAACAGGAGATTTAGAGGAGGAGGAGTCTGAAGAGATGGTAACATTCTTACCAAAGCATTTGAGGAGCTCATCCTTAGAGTGACCAAACATAGGAGGAGGACGCAGAATGGGTCTCCTAGCAGCTACACGCACCCACTCCCCATCTCCTGGCACATGTGCAGGCTCCTCAGCAGGAGCTGTAGGCATCACAGGAGGTTGCACACCAAATCCAGCAGCCACATTGCAAGAATTCCTTTTTGGGCATTCGTCAAACAGATGGTCACTGTCACCACAGCCACCACATCCCAATGGGAAGTCCTCAAACCACATTGGAAAAGACTCAACTTCACCATGCTCATTCACCACGAAAATCTCCCTTCCTGCAATCTTGGTGATGTCCACCGAGACACATACTCTTGGATACCTGAAACGAGCTCCCTTGGCATTGAAAGCCGACACCTTAATAATCTCACCCAAGTGGTTAGTTTTCACAATATCTCTCAACAGCTCATCATTAACATACTTAGCCGGCAGGCAAAGAAAACGAATCCACATATCAAGCAGAGTGACAGATTCAGACCATTGATCAAAATCCAGCCTCCATGGGCGTAGGAGGATCAATTGCCCAGCCACATGGAAGGGACGATTATCCCATACCCAAGCCCGATCCTCAGATAAATCAAATCTAAGCTCAAACCAATTGTTAGCAATTGGGATGAGCTGAAAACCACCAGAGAGGGATTTCCAAACATACCTCATTCTTTTTCTAACATCCCTTGCCTCCATAGGGTCCCCGATGATGGTGGCAAAGATGGATGATTGATGGAGCATGGTGATATTCTCCTGCACTTTGCCTTGCAGAGCCAGCAGCTTTTCCGTGTTCATGGTCGACTTCCTGAACTTCTTCTTGGCCTTCACAGGAAGCCCGTCAGTCCGTCACCACCATCATTGGAGATGGGAGTCTCCTCAGCAAGTTTAGAGCCCTTCGGCTTGCCTTTCGACATGGCAGTTTGGCACAATTCTGGAGCAGGATCTTCTGCAACCATGGGGGTTTTGCCCTTCTCGGCAATAGTTGGAGCCATCACCAAAAACACAAGGAGAATTTCTATTAGAACAAATGCTCTCTAGTATTTAGAAGAAGATGAGAAGAGAAGAGAAGTGTGCAGAACAAGCACAACCAAAAGGCGGAATTTATAGAGAAATTTTTGTGGAAAGAGAGAAGGAGAAAGATCAGAACACTCACACTTCCAAGGATGAGGAAGATCACACTTCCACATCCACACACGTTTGCAGGCTAAGAAGCCATCCCTGTTGCAGAGCCCCCTTCCGCTATCCTCTTCGGCACAGTACGATCGGCCAATCGTAAGTGCCCAGAAAACCCCCAATTTGCGATCCGTACACAAGAAATCAGGCCAAGGAGGAGGCCGATAAGACATCTCGGCACCGATCATCGCTCCTTGGATCAATCTTAAGCAATCCCAGGAACTCAGAGATAAGATTAGGTGGTTAAACCTAATCCCGCACGAAATCCCTTCCATAAAACTCATACAATCCTCCAATTGAAATTCGCCATCACAGGATCCCCTCTGGTACCCAGTTGCGAATTTAGGTGTAGAAGTAGTGTAATCATTGTTAGCACACAATAGAGGAGGCTGGGATTTTGGATTTGAGAGAGATAGGCCATAGCTTAGGGATTCAGAAGTTGTAAACACCATTAGGTTTTCCATCGCAATTGGGGAAAGCAAAGGGGTTTTTTCCAAGCGCGTGAAGCGCGTTCTCCGGAAGGGGACTCTCATCTCTTACAGAACCTAACAATTTAATTTGTAAAGCTTCTTGAAAATATATTTACCATTTCAAAGGAAGAAAAAAACTTCAACTGAACAATGGGCTTTAGGCAGCCCGTGCCTCCTAATGTAAATATAGACCTGAAAACTTTCATCATCATCATCATCATCATCATCATCATCATCATCATCATCTGGTGAAAAAACTTTTTTTTATTATTATTATTATTTGAAAAAAAAAGGATTTAAGATTCTTCTTTTTTCTGTCTCGTTTTGGAAAGAAAACAAAGCAACGATCCCTTCACCTCGAAATCGGAAACACAATGAGGAGAGAGAAACGAAGAGGGACATAGCACCGCCGCTGCGGGCAACCCCAAAACCCTAACGAGCCCTCAGTGGAGCCACCTAAGAGAACTCAAAAATCGGTCAATTCCAGTCGGAGCTCCTTCTATCGATCCCTAATCAGCGCCAATTCCCATCATCCCAATCCAATTTCTCGTTGAAATTTTGAATAGTTTTCTGGTTTATTTGTTTGAGTAGTTTTCTGGCCATGGCTGTGCAAAATCCGACAAGCTAGGGTTTCTACTGCCCTTCGATTCTTCTGGATCTCGCTGATGCCGACGACGTCAACGGCTTCAAGTTTCGTTGCTTTGCAAAATCCGGCAAGCAAGGGTTTCTACAACCATGGCTGTGCAAAATATATTCGAGCAGCAGTGAGCGTCCCTTCTTCTTCTTCGCTCTCTATTCTTCGCTAGAGGGTTTTTTTTTTCCTTATGATGGAAACTAACGGAGAGTTAACACATATGGTAGATTTAATATGAAAGGGCGCGGGGTGAAAAAATTGAAAATCTCAGGGGTACCACGCGAAATATGTAAAAGATTTGTATACCTCGCAAAAATTGCAATACATCAGGGGCACCTCGCGAAATTTCCGTATTATTAATCTAAAATCCTTCCTTTTATAAGTTCATTCTTGTAATTTAAGATGTTGATTTTTTAATAAAAAATGATGTTTATGAAAATTTAAATGATATATTAATTTTAAAATAATTAATCTAAATAGATACATTGTTATTTATCTTTATTATTTCTAATTG
This sequence comes from Persicaria maculosa, assembly GCA_963922045.1. NCBI lineage: Eukaryota > Viridiplantae > Streptophyta > Magnoliopsida > Caryophyllales > Polygonaceae > Persicaria > Persicaria maculosa. The sequence goes on along the minus strand of OY998256.1, from coordinate 8,909,578 downwards.
CTAAGGACTAAGGGGGCATTTAGCTAATACATTTATTGGGCAAAAAATGTTTCTTTTATAAGTTCATTCTTATAATTTAAGATACTAATTTTTTTAATTAAAAATGATGATGTTTTTCAAAATTTGTATGATATATATTTTGATTTCTAATATTAATTTTAAAAACATTAATTCAAATAGATATGTTGTCAATGTTTTTAATCTAAAAGTATTTTTTCTAATTGTTACAAAGGCATTACTTAAAGTAATTATTGGGCAAAAAAGTCCTCTTTTGGGACATATATAAATTTATTTGTTTGTTTGCTTATATTATTATTTATTCTTATTAGTATAGGTTCTAGATTTATTAATACTCTATTATTATCTACAAAATAAATAACATTTTTCAACTCCTACATGGTTGAAGCTTTAATTGGACCATTTTATATTTATTTATTTATTCTTATTAGGGTAGATTCTAGACTTATTATTATGTAAAAAATAATAATTTTTCTACGTGTACTAATGGGTAGAGATTTAATTGGCTTCTTTTATAGTTATTTTTATACTAGTTTAGTACCCGCACTATTGTGCGGTCTATTTTTTAAATTAATACATTTAATATTAAAAAAATGTATAAAAAAATTTTGTAAGTAGACTTTAAACTCTAAATACCCCTCACATCTAAACATTGCTAATTATTATATAGTTAACGGTAAAAATAAAATCTATATATGAGAACCGAGCCTTACCTCATCTTTCAATTTGCAATTAACTACTATCGAACTATATGAAAATCAAATCATAACCACCCGATCGACAAATCCTATCGGTATATATGATTAGTTGTATTTATCCTATCGGTATATATGATTAGTTGTATTTATCCTATCGGTATATATGATTATTTCTATTTATTAATTATTAATTACTCTATCGTTTATAAGGACATTAATTTGATTTGAAATTAATTAATTAACAAATTCTATCGGCATATATATGAAATCATAACCACCTAATCAGCATATATTAATTATCGTCGTAGATTTGTTATCGATATATATTAATTAAAGTACTTAATTAAATTAATTAGAGTAATTAATTAACAAATTAAAAAAATATGATTTAACAATCAATTAATCAGCATATCTTAAAATAAGTGAGATAACAATCATAACCTGGGATAACAATCAATTAATATTTTAAATTTTAAATCTAATTCTTTTTTATTATTAATGTAAGGCGAAACTAATTAAAATAACCTAACCTTTAAGAGGGTGTTAAAAATATATCCCCACCTTTCAAATGTAAGATAAATATCCCGACCTTTATAAGTGATGGTAATATAATATCCCAAACTTTTCTCCCCCACAAAAATGATTAGTTTCGCCCCAAAACATTCAATTTAATACGTATTTAATTTAAATTATTCGATTTAACATGTATTTATAGATTATAATTAAATTTAATCAAAAAAATATAATAAAACAAGTAAATATTTAAAATATAATTTTCAATATCTTGATTGTGTAAAAATATCATTCAAGTTTATTAGATTAAATTAGATTGGTTTTTAAGTTTATCTTAATTTTTATTTATTTTGGATTTAATAAAAAATAAAAAAATTTACATTCTTTTATATATATTTTAATAAAAATGATTTACTTCTTATATATAAATGAACCCCATTGAATAATCTAAATAGTTAAATTTTCATTTCAACTTCGTAGTAACATAAAGTTTATAATTGACAAAATATTCTTCAGTTTTAATAAGTTAAATCACTAGCTAATCATTTACTAATTGAAAATATGTTATTTTGCTTTACATTTTTTTTATTTGGCTTGTTATAGATATTATCGATTTAAAAAAGATATAAAAAGTTAGGTACAAATTAAATCTAAAACTACAAAAGTTTACTAAATAAACTTTTAAACTCTTCTAATTTAATTTTATATATTTTATTTGAATGATTTAAAAAAAAGATATAAAAAGTTAGGTACAAATTAAATCTAAAACTACAAAAGTTTACTAAATAAACTTTTAAACTCATCTAATTTAATTTTATATGTTTTATTTGAATTGAAAATACATGAGTACGTAATACAATACATAAAATAAGAATTTTATTAGAGAGAAATCATTAGGATATTATATTACCATCACTTATAAAGGTCGGGATATTTATTTTACATTTGAAAGGTTGACACATATTTTTAACAACCCCTTAAAGGTTGGGTTATTTTAATTAGTTTCGTCTTAATGTAATTAATCTAATAAGTAACAAATCCTAAATAAAAAATTAAAAAAAACTACATTAAACAAAGGAGAAGTCGTCAAATACTCAAATGACGTAAGCGACTTCTTCTTTAGTATTATACTATTGATGTACCGTTATTTAGATTTGTAATTGTTTTTCTTTAATTTATTCTTCTTTTCTTCGAATGCATTTGCTATCTTTGAATGTATTATTTGTATTTAAAAAATATTAAATTTATTTATTTATTTATTATGATTTGTTAGGCATACTTGAGATTTGTTTTTATCCCTTAGTATAAATAGTTGAGATTTATTTTTATCGTACATATATATAGATGGAGTAGTGTATAATTAGTTTAGAATTTGAATATTTAATTAAATATTTGAATATTTATGCTAAATTAATTAGTAAAGAACTAAAGATGAATAAGATAAGATGGAGTAGTGTGTAATTAGTTTAGATTTTGAATATTTAATTAAATATTTAATTTATAAATATTTAAAGATAAATAAGATAAGATAATTAAATTAATTGGTAAAGATAATTATTGAGAATATGATTCCATAAATATCGAAACCAACCAACAACCAAATTCATATTACCTCAACTGATTCTTAAATTATGATTTCACTTTTAATTTGTAAATGTTTAAAGTTGAAAAGATAAGATAATTAAATTAATTGGTAAAGATAATTATTAAGGATGAAATTACATAAATATCTAAACCAACCAACAACTAAATCTATAATATCTCAAAATTAAAAAAACAATATCTAACATTGAATCTCAATATCTAACAATGAGCCTATCTTCATTAATAAATTCTATAATCCACTAATTGGAAACCAATATCTAAACCAACCAACAACCAAATCAAGTGATGCCCATAAAAAAAACATATATGGCTACTATTTTTTTTTCTTTTTATTATTATTATTATCAAAATCAAATCATTCGACATCAACTTAAAAAATAGGAGTTTAAAAACAAAAAAGATCTAGCATTTGAGAAAAAGAAACACTCATCTACATGTCTTGTGCAAACAACCAATGAACCACATGCACCATTTCTTTCCCTCTTCACATAGCTCCATGCACAACTCATGAGCTCTTGAGTCAGCTCCTCCGTGCGCTTAATCACGTTGCCCAAGTTTGATCTGGCCTTCTATTTTCGCTTAAGATCGATGTGCCAAGACCTACACACAATCACTCTCAATGATGGTACACGTAAGCTCTTCCCAATGTACCAATTCAATTTGATCGCCAAGAGAAATGCTTCTGCCTTCACTGCTACTGGTGACGGAACTCCTTCGATCGAAAGAATGAATGAAACTTTCTTGAATGAAAGGGAAAAAAGTATGAATTATTAGTTTGAGCTATATAATAATTAAGCTAAAAAATGAATGAACCTACCTTGAATATTGAATGTCTCAAATTAAATGAATCAAAAGTTCTACACATAATGAGCGCAAAAGTTTGAGTAGATGGGCTAAACATTAGAAATTCGAAGGTACGATTAATTACATTACTTATATGTCTAAAATTCATATGAATATACGTGAAAACAACTATTTGTATGATGTATGTGTAATGATCCTATATGGTATAAGGGGTACCTTGTATTGGGTATTAGTATCTCATGTATAAGTACTTAGAGGTTGTATTGAGTAGGGCATCAATATAGAAATGAATCATTCTCCTATCAATTTCTCTCTTCTGTAACTCTCTCTTCCTCTCTACTTCTCACCTCTTTCCTTTCTATCTTCTCATCCCTTTCTCAATTCAACCTAGATCAGTAGCAATGGAGATGGTCTTGACAAGAGTTGGCCTCTTGTAATAGCAGGGTCATAACAGTGGTATCGGAGCTGTCGGTTCCTCCGACCAGATTCGTGAATTTTTTTTTCTTTTCTCTTTTTCTTGGAAGTTCTGCTCGGCCATGATAGACGGCGACTGGCGGAATCGTTCGGCGATGGCGGAGTCGACGGTGGCGGGGGCTTCGTCCTCGGACTCCTGGCAGATTGAATGGCAAGAAACAAATCGCCGCTTCTACCAGACGCTTAACCAGATCCGAGTCCAACAGGGTGTGCCACCGGTGAAGCACTATTCTGATCCGATCGGGAATTTGCTTAATGATCGAACAGTTTTTGTGAAGATTCGGAATGAAAGCTATCCAATTTCTTGTGAAGTTTTGGATTCAATATTCTCTGAATTTGGGATTCTTATTGGAATCGAAAGGTTAAGCAGTGGATTCCATTCAACAATTCGTTTCTTGGAGAAAGAATCGACCATCAGGGCGTTTGAGTCTCTCAATGGCCGAAACATCTATGACAATTGCTGTCAATTAGAGTTGCTCTTGGTAGAGGAAATTGAAACGGAGCCGTCAAATTCCACCGAGGACGAACTAGCCCAAATTGCTCAGGATTCATCAAGAAAATTCGATCAGAAGTTCGAGGTGTTCTCGGATTTGGTTCTTAGTAAGCCAGGTGTGGAGTTGGTCGACGATTCTAAACACGCGATAGAGACGATTGCCCCAATCGTGCAAGACGCAGCTGAGACTCTTGATGGAAGCCACCAATCTGCCTTCGAATTGCCAAGAAGTGTCCGTCAGAAGCACAAGGCGCGTCTAGAGTCGTCTATGGCAAGACAAGGCATGGAAATAGTGGAAGAGTTCAACAAAATCGAACAAGAAGACGACTTGGACGAGTATAACGAAAAGTTCGAGGATCTGCGCGTCGGGATGCTGGCCTACAATCCCGACCTACCGGAGATGTACTTTGTAACCAGTTACATCAATGGACTCCGACCGGAGGTCAGGTTACTGATTAAGATTGGGAGGCCGGAAAGCGTAGCGGCTGCATTGAAGCTTTCCCAATTGCACAACAAAAGAGTACAGGCAATGCTTTGGATTTCTAAGAATCCATGGAGGACGCTCGATTCGGAAACCCAGTTTGTCGAAGATGAGGCCTTAGAATTCACACAAGGTGGAGAAAACCCAGGAGTGGATCGACGACTGATCGACGACGGCGAGTATGGAAAAGATCTAGCGCACAACGAAGAAATTGCAGATTCATTCGAAGTGTTAAACCAAGAAATCAAGGAGGTCCCAGATGATCTTCTAAATCAGTCTAAGAGTTCGGTGCAGGATGAGTTGAAGATCAATTCAATGCCATTCAATGACGACGACCGTGAAAAGCGTCCAAATCAACAGAGAACTTTCAAGGTAAATCGCAAACCCTCTAAACCTCTCATCTATGGTGGTAAAATCAACTGGTTGGCTGAATTGGTGATACTCTTGATTGAACTAATGGAAATTAGGCAGGCAAATTCTAGAATAGATTCATTTGATTGTTGGAGAAACATTAGTGCACTCAAGGTGTTTGTGAAAATGCCCAAAAGAGAATTCGAGTTAGTGACAAGGGTGATGGTTGAGGCGTGCTGCTCATATCATCATCGACTTGAGTCGAGAGCCTTTAATCTTTACAAGTCGATCACATGGCCTTTTGATAGAGGAAGAGCTAGTATCAGGCTAGATGTTCTCATTGAAAGTTGCTCTAGTTTGATCGTCGGTCCGGGTCAGACAGGGGATAAAACATGGCTAGTGTTCGATCCAGGAGGAATGTGTCACATGGGATCAGTCAAGAATGCTATGTTCCTTGAGGGGTTACTGTTTTTTGATATAGAGGGAGTTGCTACTGAATTAGTGGAGGCATATTCGCTCATTGATTGTATTTTGATTTTTGATCCGGGTGGATAAAGTGTATCTACTCATGTATGGCGAGATGATCTTGGTGGGCTGTTTGAGTGTTGTTGGGTGAAGCTAGCTGGTGGAGATGGTGCTACTTTCAAACGGGTACATGGATGGTGCAACAATCAAGAGCATAAAACTAGCCACACTCTGTTTGTTCAGTTGGGTTACAACTGATTAGTTGATGGTGTTATGTTGCTAGTCTCAAAGTCACTCAAGTTAGCCCATTTTCAATGCCTTTTGATGGAGTAAGGAAGCTAGCTGCTATGGCTGAAAGCTGCAATTGGTGACATTAGCTAGGCTAGTGACTACAATGAAAGGTACAAGACACTACTATGGATGAATATGGGTGCTGTACTAGCTTCCACTAGCTTCAAGTCAATGAGATGAGCTTGCCAAATATTTTGTGGGTAGGACATGGCTAGCAATTGGACTTTGCACTTGTTGTCATAAATAGTTTTGGAGTATTGTACATGAGTTTTTTTTTTTTTCATTTCACATATAAGCTTTGGGACAAAGCTTTTGTAAGGGGGGAGTAATGTAATGATCCTATATGGTATAAGGGTACCTTGTATTGGGTATTAGTATCTCATGTATAAGTACTTAGAGGTTGTATTGAGTAGGGCATCAATATAGAAATGAATCATTCTCCTATCAATTTCTCTCTTCTGTAACTCTCTCTTCCTCTCTACTTCTCACCTCTTTCCTTTCTATCTTCTCATCCCTTTCTCAATTCAACCTAGATCAGTAGCAATGGAGATGGTCTTGACAAGAGTTGGCCTCTTGTAATAGCAGGGTCATAACAGTATGCATAACATTTACCTTTTGAGTTTAATTACAGGCACTGTACCAGTGGCTTCTATTGCATTCTGCCGTGTTTTCTCGTATGTCATCGTCGATCAGCATCTTGAGCACCACTTTCTGAATAATTTTGATCAAGAGATTGGAGGAGGGGGGGCTCATTGGAGATGAATTAGGGGCTGAGGGGGTTGTGATGTGCCATTGGATTTTGTTGTTGTGGTAGGAAGGGGAAAAGGGTATTTTGAAAATAGGGGTGGTGGAAATTGAATGATCATTGAGCAAATTGAATTTCATAAAAAAAAAATAGTATGAGATGAATTGCATATAACCCAATTGAGCAAATGGGAGTGGTAGGAACGTTCCCATGCCAATTGAGCAAAGGTATCGTTTGTATCGTGATAAACATTTATCCCGCAATTATAAAACAAAAACAACAAACGTATGAGTCATATCATAAAAAGATCGAAAAAAGTGAGAGGAAGAAAAGAAGAACAATTATTATATAGGATATGATGGTGTGTAGAGGAAGCTAAAACCCCAAAAGTTCAAACATATATAAACTATAAACTATTTATTAATATTGTAAAAATAAATATGATTTTATTTTGATTTTATCCATTGAATATCTAAACCAACCAACAACCAAATCTATAATATCTCAACTGATTTCGAAATTATGGGGAATTAAAAGAAAATCCGAAAATTCAAGAAAATGACACGTAGATATGCAAATTAATTACTAACTAAAAATCCAAACTTAATTAATTACTAATTAAAAATCCCTACTTTAAAGGAGAAGCCGCCACATGTCTTAGGCGACTTCTCCTTTAGTATTATAATATAGATTTTTCTTTATTCTTTTTAAAGGATTATTGATTTTTTAAATAAAAAAGTATGATGTTTATGCAAATGTATAGGATGTATTAGGGTTTATATTATTAATTTTAAAATGGTTAATCTAAATAGATATAGTCAATGGTTGGAGCTTTAATTGGCTTCGATTTTTATTTATTTATTTGTTTGCTTGTTTATATCTTTCTTTATTTTTTTTTAAAGGGTTGTTGATTTTTGAAGGGTTATTAATTAGCCATGAAGTTAAAGCACTAAGCAGGCAAAAGCTTCTTTTATACAGTGTGTGTATATATATATATTAGGGATCCATCTCATGAGGAGGACGGTCTAATACCCAAATGCGCCAAACAGTCAACAATTCGGTTCCCCTCACGGAAAATGTGAGCTAAGGAGATAGGCTGAAAGTCACAATAGCGACAGAGAGCAACGGAGATCAACCTCTCAATCTCCCACGGGCACTTCTATGATCCCTTCACAATCCCAAAAATTAGGGATCCAACGAGAGAGCCTTTTGATACCCATATCCCTGATATCCATATCTGATATATGATATCAGGATATGGATACCAAACAGGGGCTTAAAGATGATAAAAAAATATATAATATATCAATTTTTTATTATTTTTAAAAAGACAATTTCATACTTATAAATAGGAAGCATGAAATTATACAATTTTTTTTAATAGTTTTAACTTTTTATTATCCATAAAAAATGCATATAAATATTAAACGCCAAATATTACAAAAAAGAGAGAGTATCATACTATCATCTATTCTATCAATTAAAGTTACCAAATTAGTTACCAACTTATCAAAAATAGTAATAATTTCTTTTGGCATAGAGGGGTCCTGTTATTAGCCCCTCAACCACTGAAGTCGTTCCTTTCCTCTCACAACCGTCTTTTGTCGATTCGAAATGTCAGTGTCAACTGACATGACCGTGTATTTAACGAGATATTTTTATGTGGATAGTAAAACCGTTTTACATATCTACCCAGACTACCCTATGAAAACTTGCTTTCTTTGTTGCTGCAGGTGATGCGTCGTAAGTAGACCTGTCAAACGGGTCATTCGGATCGGGTTCGGGTCGGGTCACTTCGGGTCTCGGGTAAAACGAGTTCTGGGTATTTCCTGGTTGACTCGAACCCGGGTTTGACCGGGTTTCGGGTCATTTCGGGTTTATCAATTTTTTCTTTTTTAAATTAAAAAAATCATGATTTGATAATTTTGCAATAATTTTAATTATATATAAAAAAAATTAATTATATATAATTATAAATCAACCGGGTAAATTATGTCAAAATTACCGGGTCAATAGGGTCACCGGATCGAAACTCAGATTACCTGGAAAATTTCCGGTTTTTCGGATTCGGGTTGGAAAAAAATTTCGGGTCAAAATTTTCGGGTTGGAAATTTTCCGGGCGTTCGGGCCGGGTCACCGGATCGGATTGTGTTTTGATAGGTATAGTCGCAAGGCAGTGTGTATCTTTAGTACCCCAGTACCTAAATAGAGAGATTCAGTTGCCTTCGTGAAGAAATTTGATTTCCGATTGGATCATTTCAGACGCTTCATAAGTTGTAAGTGCCGCGTGTGTTGGCAATCCATCGGTCTAAAGGATTCTACCAGGTACACTATTCATGCTTTCTATCATGGGTTGTACACGACCCCTTGAGGTGGTATCATTATCATGGGTTGTACTTGTACACGACCCCTTGAGGATATGCGCATTCGTCTCTTTTTCATCTCCGTGTATGATGAATGAACATATAGATCGATCTTATGACTTATTTGGGGGTATCTTTATTTTGAAGCCGGAGGAGACCAATGCAACGATCTTTGTTGTTGTTGTCTAACCTGGGTGATGAGTGAAGATGGAAGCCTGTCACCCAGGCATAGAACCACACTATATCTATTGAGTTAAAATTAGAGATATTTTCTTTTATATATATTTAAATTAGCAGTCAGCCTCGACACAGGAAAAATTGAAGAGGAATAGATTTGAACATGGGGCTCCAATGCTCCCATCTACCCTCTCAACCAATTGGGTCATTCAAACAACATGATAAAAATACACCTATATTTATGTATAACTAGTAAAATGGAATGGGTTGTAGCATACACCAGTCCACCCCTAGTTTAGTCGTTGTTGTGTTACTAGAGCCTAGAGGGCCCTGATTAGGGCAGCTCAATGCATCGTCGAGTTAGGGGCCTGATAGGCGATACTCTCATTCAATCGCCATATTCATGAGCGTGTTGGTCAGCTTCACCATCACAGTCAACCTCCTTGAATTTGTAAATAAAGAACGGCCACATGCCCCATGCATCCACATATGTAACAAAAGTTCGAGACTCTCTCGTACCCTCTCAACGACTTTTTGATATCGACCACTACTCTAATCCTCGAAAACTTTGCACAAATCACAAACTCCTCATCATCTAACTCCAATAACCATCCAAAAGCATTGCCTATTTTCTCCGCGCTCTCTCCAATAAGACACTTGCTTTTATTTTTATTTTTATTTTTTGAAACTCTAGCAAGCTTGTTTTTTTTTTTTTTGCTAGCACGGGTATTCATTTCATTCCTTATTAATCAATGAAACAATGGATGATATCGCACCTTGACTATGCCGGTTCTAGATCTTTGATCCTCGATAATTCTAAACTTGCTCTGGTCACATCCGTAAGGATGCACTTGGATAAGGAGGGTTTCCTCCTTTCTGCCAAATTATTTTCGATTCCAAAAAAAAAAATGAAACAGTGGGTGATTCTGGGACCATTTTTTAGGGTATGCATCAATTTATCTTTATTATGCAGTGCGATGTTCATCTAACCATGACCCCCTTTCCGGGGGGTTCGCCACCCCTGTCTATCGGTCAACAGCAAATTCAAGGCATATGACGATAATGAAAGGTAATGTCATGATAAGTGCTAGGAAACCACCTCACACTTGCTCCCTGATACAGTACTAGGATAGGTTAAATGGGTTTCATGTGTAGAGATTAGAGGAAGCTGCAAGACGATCATCTCTTTTTAGTCAAGCATATGCATGCCTTAGGCCTGATTGAGATTGGCGAGCTAATAGAATTAGCTTGGCAAATAGAGTCGAGTCAATAACACTCTAAGACACGATCATGTACTCAGAAATTCCCACCATCGCCTGAAAGAGTAATCATCTTTAGTGGTTGTTTGAATCGATTCTTATCTTCTCCAATGCAATTCATTGAGTGAAATCGACATTGTAGTCAAATGGGATCATGAATCTTTTTAATGGATGGGATTTGAATTGCGTTTGCTCTTTTGGTTCCTACTCTAATTTTTTGGATTGTGGACGTAAGATACAAATTTGATGCTTCGTGTGATAAATTATAAGAGTTCAAAGGTACTTTATCACAAAAATTAGGGATCCATGTCATGAAGAGGATGGTCTAATACCCAAATGTGTCAAACAATTCGCAATTCGGTTCCCCTCAAGGAAAGTGTGAGCGAGGAGATAAACGGAAAGTCACAACAGCAGCGACAGAAAACAACGGAGATCAACATCTCAATCTCTCACGGGCACTTCCATAATCCCTTGACAATCACAAAAATTAGAGATCCAACGAGAGAGCCTTGGTTTATCTCACTAAAAAGAATCAGTCGAATTAAGCTCGAATAGTTCGAATTTTATGGAATTTCTAAAATTTCATTTACGTTACTACTTATAGCTCGAAAAAAGTTCGGTTCGAATTCGTAAGTGTTCATTTCCTTAACGAGGCGAATATGAGTACATTTTGAAGCTCTAAGTCAAAATTTTGGCTCGGTTCGAGCCCGTTCATATTCTAAATAAACTAAATTCAGCTCGAATAACAGCCCGTCTCTCGACAAAAACAAAAGCTAAACAAAATCGTGTTTCTTGAAGGTGAAGCCTGAAGCTGCGATTTCGTAATGAAATTCCGCCGGAGATTCGCCGGATCCATGCTGAATAGGTGGCGGCGCCTCGTCCCTTCCACCCACTCTTCTCCAGCTCCAAAGAAGGTAGTGCTGTCCATCTTTTTGTCTTCCTTGTTGTCTTCGTTTCGAGCGTCCCGACTGGTTGCCGCATGGATTGGCGACGGTATCCGCCGTCCCCCTATTATCTCATTTGGTCAGTCCTCCTCCTCTTCTTTTTGTGTTTTCCTGTTGCTTTTGATCATCTTTCCATCCATTAAGAATAATTAGTCGCTGCCTTGCAATTTCGCTCAAAACCCTAACAATTGCCCCAATTGTTGGAACCCTAGCTAATCCCTGGATGTTTAATACGACCTTTAGGAGGTGATTTTGAGGAAAGGCTATTGAAATTTACCAAGAGTGACCTTCAATCGGACGAGGCTATTTGGTCCCTCTACGAGAGATGGTGTCTGCATTACGAGATTCATAGGAGCCGTTACGCCATGGAGCGGCGGTTCCCAACCTTCAAGGCAGCTGCTTTGCAGATCTATGAAATCAACAACCTGCAGTTGTGTAACTCATGTGCCCTCAACCCTCTTGCTGATCTGATCTACAAAACGGGCCCCCGCCAATGGATCGTAATTCCTTGCTCCTTCCTAGTTCCTACTACTAGTGCATTTAGCCGTTAATGGCGTTAAATTGGTTTATTGTCAATTGGTTGTGTGTCCTTGCAGGAATGGGACGAATCTGATGATGAACAAGTCCCAGCTGGTAAGCCCATCACTGATGGAAGCCTGTTGACAGAGGAACCTGATTCCAAGCACAAGTAGGGCAGCTCAATGTTGATGGAGTATTGGAGTGTGTGTGGGCGCGATTGTAGATTGTTGCCCGAGTTCGTCGACTCCGCGTCGAGTAGGATGATTCGTAAGAATGAATTAGTAGACTTACATTGTGCCATATGGTAACTTACATCGCCTGAGTTCGTTGAGTAGGATGATTCGTAAGAAGATTATGTCTCAATTTCTGTTGGAGATGATTTTGTTATGCTTGATTCATACAAATCCTTGAGGTGTCGCATCTAGATGGAAATACCCAAATGAAGATTGCTGCTGGGGCAGCTAGAGGGTTGGAATATTTTCGCGACAAAGCTATAACTCCAATCATATACCGCGGCTTGAAGGCCTCAAACAGTCTGATTGACGAGAATTTCCATCCCAAGCTGTCTTGCACCTGCCGGATCAAGAGCTTGTCACACTGAAGAGTACGCATACAACACTAATGTCTCAACCGGGTCTGGGAGATCGAATTGTATGCACCCACGTTGATAGGGTGTTTCCGATTGGCCGAGCATTGCCATAGAAAACAGACGCACAAAGGAAGCAAATATAAATTGATGGCCAAGGAAGAAAGAGATGCGGAAATCCCAACCACCCATTGGCATTCGCCGCCTAAACTTGCCCTCCTCGACTAGTATTAGAACGTATCCATTCGAAAGAAGAAACAAGAAAGTTGGTCAAGATCAATGAAAAACCATGCTATCCAATCCTCGTTAGCGAATTCAATGGAATATAGAGATAAAGAAGCATCAAGACGACAAGACCATAGACGCCATGTCCACCTGCATACGATTCAAGCAACACTCAAGCATACACAACGTTTCAAACCTAATAACATAAAGATTGTTCATTCATTCTTGCAAAATCATCCTACTTAATGGTGCATTGAGCTGCCCTAATTCTACTTGGAATCAGGCCCCTCTGATGATAGGCCATTGGTTTTCCTTTTTCCGCTTCTTCACTCATCACCTTCAGCAGGTCGGGCAACAACGAGGATCTTTGGTCATCCACTGCGAAGGCTCCAGCTGCTAAAGTTTCCCATGAATATGTCATAAGATCTATAAGTTCATTCATCATGGAAGGAAATGAAATGAGATGAAAATTAATTTGTCAAACATTCTTTACCTTGTCGTACATATCGTGTGCTCTCACCCCTAGGTAACCCTTGATGAAGTCGAATCTTTCGCGCATATCCTCAGGGGTCATGCACAACCCATGATAATGGTACCAACTCTCATACAACACCCATAATACCTTGTCCTTCTCCAAGTCACTCTTATCGAAATCCTTGCTGTATAAAAACAATAAGCCCCCAAATTAAACCATGAGGAGAGGCTATGCTGATAGAAAACATCAATAGTGTACCTGGTAGGATCCTTTAGACTGATGGGCTGCCAATACACGCGGCATTTACAGCTTATGAAGCGCCTGAAATGATCCAATCGGAAATCAAACTTCTTCACAAAGGCAATTGAATCTCTCTAGCCAGGTATAAAGAAACACACTGCCTTACCACTTCAGAATGCACAGAATATGAAACTCGTGATTACAACCGATCACCTGCAACAGCAAAGAAAGCAAGTGCTTGTTACAGAATTTGTTGTAAATACATGTATTTGATCAGTATCAAATTTTAACTTCTAGTAGTTTTTCTCATTATCAAATTTTCTAAAATCACACCATTTCAAAATTCCCATTTAGAAGTTCAACCAAACGAATCCCTTGATTTCGGCGTAAAATCTAACACAACCAAGCAAGTTTTTATTACCACAGAAGGATGACTTTCGCAAAATGCTTGACGACAAATGGGGCAAAATGCATCATCATGAGCCTCCTGTGTAGGAGGGCTTAGCTTCGACTCCTCCTCCGGTTTATGTCATCGATCGCAAGAGTGTTGGAGATCGACAAGATGCGACGGTGCCCTACATTCTCTTCAGAAATCGAAGCAAGGTCGTAGTCATGGGCAGAGGTGGAGGGTCTAACTCAGATTTCCAGTCTGGTCCAAGATGAAATTAGATTAGATTGAGGCTAATTAGGGGCGACCCAATGCGCGCTGTCGGCCCGCGTTTCCTATTTAATTGCAAGGTCGCAGTCTTTTAAAGTAATCATACAAGCATGGTTTCATCCGTCAGGATGCTATCGGTTAAACAACCCATAATCGAATTCTTTCCTAATAAAAAATAATCATGGTTTCAAAGCTGTGAGGTTGTCGGAGAGTCCAGGGTGATGATCTATAGGTTTATTAGTGAAATCTACGAACCGAGTCCCATCGAGAGGGGACAGACTCAGTGGCTCAAATCGGCGGTGGCGGCACTGTGCAAGAGGGATCGTTTCGGTGGAATCACCGACGGTGAACAAGAGGATGTGGACTAGAGAACACCTCCAGTTGATGGTTTTTGCTCTTTAATTAGTGCTAATCGAGTCAGTCGAGATACAAGTCTTTTGAATTTGCAAAGGTAAGTAGACTCCGACCATCTTGCTCAAGGGATGGTATATATTGAGCTTGGTTTAATTACTAATTAGTAGTTTGTCTTGCTACTTCTAAATAGGTAGTCATACAGGTATTAATAGACCTGTCAAAACACAACCCGATCCCGTCGACCCGATCCGAATGTCCAGAAAATTTCCGACCCGAGCCCGGAAATTTTCACCCGGAATTTTTTTCATCCCGAACCCGAAAAACCGGAAATTTTTCGGGTAATCTGGGTTTTGACCCGGTTGATTTATAATTAAATAGAATTAATTTTTTATATATATAATTAAAATTTATCACAAAAATATCAAATCATGATTTTTTTAATTTAAAAAAGAAAAAATTGGCAAACCCGAAATCGACCAGAAATGACCCGAAACCCTGTCAAACCCGAGTTCTACTCAACCCGTAAATACCCGGAACCCGTTTTACCCGAGAACCGAAGTGACCCGACCCGAATGACCTGTTTGACAGGTCTAGGTATTAAACAAATATCTTACGAGGTGATGATCTACTTGATTTAGTTGTACTTAAGGGAAATTATTTGAGCAGAGCTTATGAATTAAAGACCTGGTTGTTGTCTATATTAAGCACATATGTATGCCATTTTCAATGACATGAATGCATAAATATATCCATCATCGATTTGTCTTGTGAATTCCGTCATAGACTCATAGTTGAAGTATGAAACTAATTTGAATTAATGAAAAGTGACAAAAGCATAGTCATGTACATGTCATATGTTGCAGAATTATATTTTAAATGTGTTTCCCTTGTTAAAGTGGGTTAATCCCAGCATAACTTGTGACATTTTGTGATGGTGTGAGGCTCAAATACACGACTTGAATATGGAGGGAGTTGTGTTGGCACATCAACAACAAATGCTGGTTGATAGGGGTTGAGAAAAGAGACGACAATATCCATAATGGTGGTGATAATTGACTCTATAATGAAGTTCGGCTAAGAGACGCTCCGACGTTTCTAATTCTAGGCCGAGCCACACTTGATTACGTGAGTCTACAACAGACCAACTGAATCAAGCTATGAATAAGTAAGTCTGGTTTCCAATGCAGATAAGGTAAGCTCAACCTAATTTGATTGATATATCACATATCATTCTTTAACTTGGTTTTTCGCTGATCAGAATAAATGTGCTATGTGCATATATAAATGCTAAACTTGTTAAATACCTTTTCGACCCGTAATTGAGTGGACCACTAGTTTGCTTGAGTTAACAAAAGACTGATCTTTCCTTTTTAGAAACTCTAAAAGCAGATGTGGTAAAGGTGTTATATCACATTAATAGATGATATCTTGATATGCTAAGTTTCATGTATTTTGTGAATATTTATGGTGTAGTAGGAAGAAGTGTTCTTGTTATATACATATAAGATATAAAACCAACTTTATTAAAACCAAAACAATTTAGATCCATTAGAGGTAGGAAATGAGATACCAAATGAGATGTTAGTCAAAACCCCATTATAAGGTGTGGAAATGACTTAGAATCTATCTAGTGTATATGAGAAATGTGGGGTTGTTTGACTAAAGTGGTTGTATATGCCTTTAAACAAGATGATGTTGGATCTAATATGATTGATGTTATTCTTGTTGATTATGATGAGAACAATTAATGTATTGCTTGTGAGCATATATGTTTGCATGATAGAAATGTGTGTGAATATCATGATGTTGAGTTTTTGAGCATATGTTTCACTTAAGTAAAATCATAATAGTATTCCTGCATGTGTGCTTATGTCTATATCTTTGTCTTTACTTGATTCAAATGATGAGAATGAATCTAGTGAGCCTATGAGGATAAATAGACATATAATTGAAACTAGCTTTGATCCAACGCTAGGGACAACTTAGTTGGAGGAACTTATAGATATAAACAAACTAGATGTACCTCCTATTTATGTTTTTATGTCAGAAGATGGATGTATAATACATAAATAGGTTGAGTCTAACTTATGCTAGTTTCTTCCGGAAAGAT
Source organism: Persicaria maculosa (assembly GCA_963922045.1). Lineage (NCBI taxonomy): Eukaryota > Viridiplantae > Streptophyta > Magnoliopsida > Caryophyllales > Polygonaceae > Persicaria > Persicaria maculosa. Next base: position 8,892,730 of record OY998256.1, on the reverse strand, counting down.
GTTATAGACAACAAATTGGAATCTATTATGAGTATCCATACTTATGAACTAGCTGACTTGCCTAGAGGTTTCAAAGTCATTAAGTGCAAATGGATCCCTAAAAGGAATTTTAGAGGATTCACATAAAATATGAAATTGATTTCTTTAATACATATTATCAAATGATTAAGATTGTCATTTGCATTTATTATTTGCTTTAGCATCTAATTATAAATTGGCAGTGCATCAATGGATGTTAAACTGTGGTTTAAATGACGATCTAGAGAAAGAGATATGTGAAACAGCCTATGGGCATGACATCCAAGAAAGGAGAATTTTATGCGTTCACTTAAGAAATCAATATATGGCTTTAACCAAGCATATTAGAAATGCTCTGAACGGTGCTGAAGTTTTGGTTTTGTGTTTATAATGCATGTGTTTATACCGAGATGTATTATATTGGTTACGTGCCTTTATATGTATATGAGATGTTGATATTTGGCACTAGCATGCATGTGATAAATGAAACTAAAAACTTGTTTCCTCTCTCGCTTTGAACTGAAAGATATGGGTGAAGTTGATGTGTTTCTAAGTGTTAAAAAAACTAGAAAAGAGGAAATTGCTTCATTCCATTATGCAGAGAAATGTTGAGAAGGTTTGATAACTTTATTGTTGTGCCAGCATGATCGAACATTCTAATTATGATAATATTATAGCTCCACTAGTGGTTTTGTTTTAACATTATGTGGTGGTGTTATATTGTGAAAATTATCAAAATTGTCATGTTTGCTAGATCAACTATGAAATATGATGTCATAGTTTTAAATTTAGTTGGACAAGAGATTGAGTGGTTGAGAATGTTACTTACTTAATTACCTTTGTGGGGGCATAAAGCTCTATCTAATTCTCTACATTGTGACTCACATTTGCTATTTGTGAAGCTACTAGCAATACATAGAATGGAAAGAAGAGACACACACATATTTGACATGAAGTTGTGAGACAACTGATTGCGAATGGTGTCATCTATATGGAGAATGTGAGGTTTGAGAGAAATTTGATTATATATTGCCAAAGGGCTAAATATGAAACTATAGTCCTTGATTTGTTTAAGGGAATGAGTCTCAAACCCGTATGAGGAGAGATACACCACTTCTCATTCCCATGACAGGTGTATTGAGAAAGGTTGAGTCATGTACTCTTAATGCATGAGTCCATAGACCAGATTTGGGTGGTCCTATTTAGAAGGACTTGGTGGATTCACCAAATATATAAGAGGATGAGCAGAAGGATCTTAATGGTTCCATAGCCTTAATAAGGGTGGTCTATGTGACTATGTGAGATAGACTTGATGGAGCTACCTACGAGAGTGTGAAGGGGTTGGTCACCTTCTATGGAAGACTAGGGTGGTCTTTCTAGAGCATTCTTCAACACCCAAGGTATGAGATGACCACATACATATTTGCATATCTTATCGCGGAATCACCAGGATCATGATTGAGATATGTGTTGTTGAGATCACTTATCAAGTAGTATATTTCAAGACTTGTTCACTTCTATGACGAGGGATGCACTCAATTTCACTATGTGTTGGTTCATAACTTGTTCATCAACATTTAAATATCTTCTCCATAAAACCATCTCAGAACATTATTTTAGAAAACCTATTTTCTCGCATTTGTGGATGATTGTTGGAAAGAATGCTTGAATAAGGTTTTATGATGGACTTTATTTTATGCAATCTTATCCATCTTTAAAAGAAAAATGGTTTTAATTGGTTTTGAGGAATTCCTCAACTAACCAAATTTGGTGGGAGAGTGGAGTGTGTTTATCATACACGTTCTCATCCATTAATAAAAGAGGGTGTTTAGTTTTCAGAAGGGGAGAAACGTTTTTCCCCCATTTTTTTCCTCCCTTAGTTCCGAGTTCTTGTTGATTCCACCTCTTCAATTGCGAGTGCACGCTTTAGAAGGGCATTGTGTAACCTTGGAGGGCGATACCAAGAAGCCAACTTGCACCGTGGTCGGGGCGAAATCGTTTCTAAGACAATGGGTTCGGATATATACCACGCCACAACAATTTTGTGTTTTTCAAGATGAGTTTTTAACTTTGATTTGATAGCTTTTAATCAAATTGAAGTTGTTAATGGTATTTTACTAATAGACAATTGTCCTCTATTTGGAGGCGGAGGCTGAGGCTGAGGAGAGAGGGTGGAAGAGAAGAAACGGCACCGTATCTTCAACTTGAATCTGGTGGAGCTCTAGCGGATTAGCATACAGTTGAAGTGGCTTCCCGCCATTATCAAATCGCAACTCTTAGAGAGAGAAAGAAACACAATCTGGTGGTGCTCCGTCGATCTTCGAGTGGTTCCCACAATCCCACCTTTTGATCGGTTAACAAATTGATTATTCATAACTATAGTACATAATTATTTGTTATCAATAACATTTAACCGGTGTGAAAAAATAGACAATATCTGGATTGATAAACAACATAATGGCCGACTTTGAAATCGCTTTCTTCATGGCTACCTCGTCGAAATGATATATGTCTTCCCAACACCGAATAACAAGGACATTAGATTCTCTGATTTTGTCTGGAGTGTGCACCCCATTCTCAACTATTTTGTAGGGAGGCCAGGATAGTTATCCGAGGTGGTTAACCAAGGAAAATTTTCAAATTAAGCTTCCACATTCTCTACATCCAGCTTATGAACTCCATCGATCAGTTGTTGACTGGATAGCTCCAATAGCTCATCAGTTCTTATGAAATGCACACATTCATTAACTACCACCACTGCATTTAAGATACAAGTAGGTCCTGCAAAGTAATTGAAGAAGATAAACTATAGTACATAATTCCACCTCTTGATCGGTTAACAAATTGATTATTCATAACTATAGTACATAATTATTCGTTATTAATAATGTTTAACCAATGTGAAAACATAGTTAATCACCTTGTTGTGATTTTTAAAACTGACAATATCTGGATTGATAAACAACATAATGGGCAACTTTGAAATCGCCTTCTTCATGACTACCTCGTCGAAAGGATATATGTCTTCCCAACACCGAATAACAAGGGCCTTAGGTTCTCTGATTTTGTCTGGAGTGTGCAACCCCTTCTCAACTATTTTGTAGGGAGGCCGGGATAGTTATCCGAGCTGGTTAACCAAGGAAAATTTTCAAAGTAAGCTTCCACATTCTCTATATCCAGTTTATGAACTCCATCGATCAGTTGTTGACCGGATAGCTCTAATAGCTCATCAGTTCTTATGAAATTCATACCTTCATTAACTACCACCACTGCATTTAAGATACAAGTAGGTCCTGCAAAGTAATTGAAGAAGATAAACTATAGTACTAATTCCACCTCTTGATCGGTTAACAAATTGATTATTCATAACTATAGTACACAATTATTCGTTATTAATAACGTTTAACCAATGTGAAAAAATAGTTAATCACCTTGTTGTGATTGTTAAAACTGATAATATCTGGATTGATAAACAACATAATGAGCGACTTTGAAATCGCCTTCTTCATGACTACCTCGTCGAAAGGATATATGCCTTCCCAACACCGAATAACAAGGACCTTAGATTCTCTGATTTTGTCTGGAGTGTGCACCCCCTTCTCAACTATTTTGTAGGGAGGTCGGGATAGTTATCCGAGGTGGTTAACCAAGGAAAATTTTCAAAGTAAGCTTCCACATTCTCTATATCCAGTTTATGAACTCCATCGATCAGTTGTTGACCAGATAGCTCTAATAGCTCATCAGTTCTTATGAAATGCACACATTCATTAACTACCACCACTGCATTTAAGATACAAGTAGGCCATGCAAAGTAATTGAAGAAGATAAACTCATTAGAGACAAATAAAAAAGAAAGTCTGATTATATAATCCCATCCGATTAGCGCATATATATATATATATATATATATATATATATATATATAGCAATAAATGATTATATTATTTAAAATAGGAAAAGGATAGATAAATGCATACAATACCTCTCAATAAAAGGATTGGATAAACTCAAGCCCAATCTATTATTTCCTATTAATGCAAACATCTCCCTTGTTTGTTTATATTTTTACAAATTTACATTGCCCTCTAATCCTTTTAAAAAGCCTTTATAACTAATCAAGGCAAGAATTAACGAGGAACTGCCTAGCTAGTAATGTCAAAGACTCTCTCAAACCTTAATAAATGAGTGTTTTCTCCTTTGTCTCAAGGTAACAACTCAGCTAAGTGGGGTCGTGGCATGCATGGATCATATCCATGACCACCTATGGGTTCCTCATGGATCAAGCTAGACCTTCAGATCTCAACTTCCGTTGAATCTCAATTAAAGCCCCTTGTTGCAAGGTATAATTTGATGATTTATTCAACACAAACAGCAGTTTCCACTAAGTACATCACATATCTAGCAAATAGCAACCTCCTATTTCTACTTCAAACCTTCTGGACGTAATGCAAATACTTTCTCTACACACAAGGGGGAAATAAATTAAAGGAATATACTAGGTTTTTGATCCCTAATTGAAGTGGACAACCCTTTTTTGCTCCAATCCAAGTCACAAACTGGATGGGGTTCCTCGGAAGAGTACCACTTGAGAATATTTTTGACTAATCATTGCTTATTTTAATTTAAACTATGGTTATCATTTTTAGAAATTTCTTTTGTAATTAAATTGGAATTAAAATGCTTGAAAAATAATACTAATAATGAAGGTTGAATATGATTACTTGTATTGCTGGGATAAAGTAGGATGATTTTTTTTATCCTTGTTTTACCTATCTTGTCAAACCCTCTCATCAGCCATGGCTGAACTGCATATGTTACACATATATAAGTGTGTGGTTAATTAAGTGTTTAATTACAGTATAAAAAAACAATAAAAAATTTATTAATGGAACATTTACCGTAAGCTTGGGGAGAAGACGGTAGTCGATCACGATCAAATATAATAATTCGCCGTCCATTGATGCAAATTGGGGGGGGGGGGGGTGATGGTGTTGAATTTGCACCGCTCGAGAACAAGGAGGAAAAGGATTTAAGTTTAGATTAGGAAGAAACTAACAGAGTTAGAGATTGGTGGATTCATACCTCATCAACACTCCGACCCTCATCATCTTTTTAGCTGCAACCGTTATAGGTGATGATAAGAAGATGATAACGTACGGAGGGTGTTGGGTAATACATGAATCTAACCATCACTATATTATAAATTAGTCCTTAAAATTTAACATTAATTTTAAAAGTTATAAATAGATATATTGTTAATATTGTTTTAAATATGTAATAAACTAGTATGATCCCCGCGCCATTGCGCGATTTTTTATAAATAAAATCTTACTAATTTATTAAATTAATATTATAATATAATTGTAAAAGTTCAGATAATTAAATATTTTGAATTAAACTCATGCGTTGAGAAAACGATTAAAGTAGTATATATAGATATATATAGATATAGATATAGATGTAGATTACTAATATTAATTTTATATTTTCTTATTATTAATTTTATATTTTGAATTAATCCCATTGTTTTTTTAGAGAAAAAAAACTACTAAAATTATAATTTAGACTAAGATCAATGTTTTGAATTAAGCCCAATAGTTAGTAAAATTAAAGAAAAAAGGGAATTAAAGGAAAAAGAAGAAAAAAAATATTAGAATTAAAGAAAATCAAAGAAAAATGACAAAAATAAAGATTGGTCGAGACTCCTAAAATTTCTCTAAGCTTGACACATCAACCTAAACTTTTCTAAATTAAGAGTTTATATAGATAGTTAGTAAAATTAAAGAAAAAAGGGAATTAAAGGAAAAAGAAGAAAAAAAATATTAGAATTAAATAAAATCAAAGAAAAATGGCAAAAATAATGATTGGTCGAGACGCCTAAAATTCCTCTAAGCTTGACACATCATCCTAAACTTTTCTAAATTAAGAGTTTATATAGATGATATATTGTCAAAAAGCTTTTTGTAAAAATTTTAATTTAAGTTAAATTTAGATACATATTTTTTGTGTGCATTTTCTTAGATAAAGCTCTTGGGACATAAACAGGGTTTGAATCACTTAATTATAAATCACTCCGAACATCCTTATTATATTTGATATTGGATTGAGTGTTAAAAACCTAACATGCCACCAAAAACATCCTCCCATTCTTTGATACAAATTTGGAGTTTTGACTTTGTTAATTAGGGAAAAATAATGAAAACAAATAAACATAAGACTGCTCTTTTTTTATATATATTCCTTTCTCAAGCTATATGAATAAGGCACACAAGGGGGAAATAAAAGAGCATATATATATATATATATATATATATATATATATATATATATATATATATATATATATATAGGGGAGATATCTAATGAGAAGTAACATTTAAATGAGAAGATGAGAAGTAAGCCTTATACCCCTTAGATTAAAATAATTTTTTTTATATGGATATATAGGACATATCTAATGATAAATATATCAATGTTTTTTTTAAAAAATTATTTTTTACGCTATTTATCTAGAGGGTGATTTAAGGTTCATTTTAGGGTTTTTATGCTAATTTAAATTATCTTTTTCATTCATCATCTAAAAAAATAGCATAAAAAATAATTTTAAAAAAACATCGATATATTTATCATTAGATATGTCCCCTATATCCATATAAAAAAAATTATTTTAATCTAAAGGGTATAAGGCTTACTTCTCATCTTCTCATTTAAATGTTACTTCTCATTAGATATCTCCCCTATATATATATATATATATATATATATATATATATATATATATATATATATATATATATATATATATATATATATATATATATATATATATATATATATATATATAATAAACCAGTTTTTTGGTTTCTCACTGAAGTGCACAACCCTTCTCTATATCAATCCAGTTCACAAACCAATCAGGGTTCCTTGGAAGAGTACCACATGAGAATTCTTTTGATAAATAATTGGTTTATGGCTAAAAGAACACTTTCATAATTTATATACAATGCACTACAAAATGTATTATATATGTGAGTTACTTCTTTTTCATGCAATTTATTATTAGGTCAACTTTAATATTAATGTCTTGAGTTAATTTAATTAGACTCAAGCAAGAAGGAAAAACAAGTAATGTGTTGCATATTTTTCATGTTTTTATTTTACAATTGGATTTTGCGCATAATAACCAGCCTAATAGCCTTTATTATTATTGAAAGTTATAAAAAAAATTATATATAGTAAAACATCAAATATCTGTATATTTTTCTAACTTAATTATTTTATAGTAAACCATGGTTATCATTTAAAAAAAATCTTTCGTAATTAAATAGGAAATGAACATTTTTATGGCGAGAGGTATGGAAAAATATTTGGGCATCCACATTGTTAATGGGAGAGTTAACAATGAAGTCTTTGAAGATGCACTGCAAAACCTTAAAAAGCAACTTCCGAAATGGAAATCTGGCTCAATATCCCAAGCAGGGAGAATGACATTAATCAAAGCCAATCTTAGCTCAAAAACAAACTACTTAATGCAAAGTTTCTTATTGCTAAAAGGAATTTATCAAAGATTGATAAGATAAACAAGAATTTCTTCTGGAATAAGACACAAACACAAAACTATAGACCCCTTATTAGTTGGGAAAAAAAATTGTGGTCCAAAAAGCAAGGGTGGGCTCGATGTTAGAAAAGCAGAGGAGCAGAATATAGCCTTACAAATGAAAATACTCTGGAAGATCTATACGAACCTTGACAATATTTGGGTTAAAGTCATAACAGAAAAATACCTTCAAAACCGTAAGATAACTGATTTAAATATACACAACACGTCATGACAATTTGGCCGCCTCCTACAATTAAGAGACAAAATTCATGAAGGACTACTTTGGATCATTGGTGATGGCACAAGTATAATGTGTGGTCTGACCCGTGGCTAAAAGGAGTATATCTTGAACAATACAAAAATAATCACAACCCGAATATGAAGGTCTCATAATTAATTACGACAGAAAAGGAGTGGAATGTAGGTTTGCTTAATCACCTCTTTCCCTCGACAATAGTCCAACAAATTAGTCAAGTTGTTATCCCAAGTTGGGAGGCCTAGGATAAATTAATTTGGAGGTTTGGTAAGGATGGAATATATACCACTAAATCAATTATTGACAAATCTACAATTATAAATCCTAGTGATTGCCGCCGAGAACCCAAACCTTTATATGGAAGATTACTTCAGATAGTCTTGCAACAAATGAACGACTAAATAGATATTTTAATAGGGTCCCCAGTCAATGTTGTCTCTGCAATACAGAGAATGAAGATATAAACCATTTTCTCCTTAAATGTCCTATTTCAAAAATGATCGTAGCGAAATATGAACAAATTAGTGGTGAAAGATTTCATGGATTTTGTGATCCCATAGCATCAACAACAGACATGCAATACATAATAAGAAATAACACTCACTTCGAACACCTCTATATATTGTGGCAACATTTATGGGAATTTCGCAACTCTATCATCTTCAAGGGATGCAAACCAGATAATCTTGAGGCAATTGTAAGGAAAGCTATTCACATCATACATGAATGGGTAAAACTCCTAAATGAAAATAAGAGACCAAAAAGGAAAAAGAGCAGAAATATAAAATGGGCAAAACCCCCCAATGTCTGTCTATAAGATTAATGTAGATGGGTCGGTCAAATCGTCGGGCGATTGCCATATTGGGGGTATTGTAAGAGATTGGAATGGACAGGTAATTGATATTTTGTATGATAAAGTTCCTAATTGATCTGTAATCCGTACAGAATCCCTTGCTTTCTGCAAAGGGTTAGAAATAGCTCGTACTAAAGGATGGAGTAAGGTCGTCATCGAAGGAGATAGTCTGGGAGTTGTCAAGGAAATAAAAGATGAGAAATAAACCCCTTGTGAGATTCTAAGAGTAGTTGAGAAGATCCAAATGCTTCAGAGAGGATTTGTTATAGCAAAAGCTCAGCACTGTTATAGGGAAGCCAACCATGCTGCTGATTACATAGCTAAGAATAGTTTCAATTGTAATACTAGTTTATCTTTTTATAGGGATCTCTGTAACATCATCCGTCGGGATGATCAAGAATGATCTTTGTTAAAAGACATTCTAATGGTTGCCTACTGTAAAAAAAAAAATATCTATCAATGGCTAGACTGTATAAGTGAAGAAGTTACAACATGTTATGCATATATAAGTTTATGGTTAATTAGGTGTTTAACTACAATATAAAAAACAATAAAAATCAATTAATGAAAATTAGTGAAGCATTTACAATAAGCTTGAGGAGAAGACGCCAGTTAACCACCATCAAAAGTACTGGTTCGACGTCCGTTGGTGCAAAATGGGGATGGTGGGGGTGGATTTGCACCGCTTGAGAACAAGGAGAAAGAAGGTTTTTTCAAGGTTTATATTAGCAAGAAACTAACACAGAGCTAGATATTGGCGGATTTAATACCTCATCAACACTCCCAACTTCATCATAATACCTTATCAACACTCTCAACTTCATCATAATTCTTAGTTGCATCTGCTAGTTGTAGGTGATGATAATGGAGGGAGTTTTGTCGAGTGATAGGGGACACATAGGTAACGGATTGGAAAATGGAGTTCACCAGTTTCGGCTCTAATACCATATGTAAGAGTAAGACCTGAGGTTTTAAGAGGTGTCAGCCTATGCCACCTAGGCCTCTTAGGATTGTTGTCCTCACTTGGGACAAACCGATTTAACTGGAAATTAAAACAAACCGGGAGCATAACCCATATTTATTCTATGATGATAAGATGACATGGGAAATTGCTCTAACAAAATGTTCAAAGAGGAAGACGGCCTAATATGTTTTGTAATTCTTTGTTCCTTCAACTGTTGCATTTAGCTGTTAAAATAGGATTGGATTTTTTTTCCAACTATTTGTGTGTCACTGCATGAATCGATTGAAGAAGAAGCCCCAACTGGTAATTAAGCTCAACAACTAGCGAAGAGGCCGAGAAGGAAACCGATGGAAGCATGTCGACAAGGAGCCCGATTCCAATAGGAATTAGAGCAACTCGAATGATTCGCAAGAATGAATGAACGAATGAACTTACATTTCATTGATTAGTTCAGTTCGAATTAGACGATCAAACGTGTATCTTCCATTGAAATAAACGAAAGCGTTCCTTATATACACCACAAATTAACGTTCAATTGGACGTTGTAACAACGTAGGATTAGACGTTGTTACAACGTCGGATCCAACGTTGTCCATGTATTAGTAATTTGCCTTGGAAAAAAAATTCGGACGTTGTAACAACGTTGGATTCAACGTTGTTACAACTTCGGATTGGATGTTGCATTTTGAAAGCCCACTTTACAACATCGGATTGGATGTTGTTACAACATCGGACTGAATGTTGTATTTTAAAAGCCCACTTTACAACGTCCAATTGGACGTTGCAATCTACTCAACCCGCCCCGTCCTGACCCTAGATTCACAACGTTGCGTACCACATATTGCAACATTGGATCCGACGTTGTACTATAACTAACGTTACAACGTCGAATCCGACGTTTATTAGCAGCTCAAATTCGCGAATTTGCGGTGTATATAGGGACACCCTAAACCAATTAGTGTTCATAGATTGCAGTAAGTTCAACCAACAATTAAATCACTTAGATTTTAGTCAACGGTTGGTTAGTTCAATTAATCAGTTCTATCGAATTCGATTGAATGAAACATATATATTAGCCATAATTTATCAAATCCGATTTCCAATTACCAATTTATTTAGTGAGATTAGGTTTTGTTATAAGAAAGAAACAGAGATTTACGTGATTCGTCAACGATGTGTTACCTACGTTTATGGACAGAGAACCATATTTGTATATTAGAGGTGACAGAACATATTAGGATTATAAGGGATCGGTATTTCATGAGTATATATGTAGAGACTAGAGACTCATAAAAATCTAAACAGAAAAAGGATGCAACGCCCCCTGAACCCTCGACTTGCTAACTGGTTAGCGAGACCACTGCCGAGAACTCCGACCCTCGGATCCCTTGGTGCGTTGCCGATCAACAATGATTCAAGTTTCAAGGCATATTAACAGGGTTTTAAGAACCATTGTGTTTTCCAAATTGAGGAGAAATTGATACACCTAAAAAAACCTTATGTAGATAAAATTTGTAGTCAATCAAAATTGCCAAATAATTTAAGAAAATATGTTTACCTTTTAAAATTTACTAAATATCATTGATATATTATCGCAAAACCAATACTTATTACTTAACTTATTTTTATGTTTTCCTATAATCAAAACATAGGAATACAAATTAATCTTGAGGTCAATGGTAGACAACAAAAAGCAAGCCGCAACCAGTTACGGGCAAGCAATGAAGTCTCTCCTTTTTCTTTTTCTTTTTTTGTATTTTTGCTAAATGTGTTGCTTTCAATTGATCCAAGTGATTAACTTGATCACGGTTAATATATTGAGTGGTATAGAGGTTTAGCCGTTTATGGACATGATGGGTACTAATATAGAATTTTTAATAGGTTAATTCAAGAGGTTTACATCTAAAAGAGGTTTTAATAACAATCATTATCATGAAAATCACATTTTATATTTTGCAATAAAGTTGTTAACCTTAATATATTGCTAAAATTATGATAGTATGCAAAGATTGACTGATATGAAATCAACTTCTAGCCTACAAAACTACAAAGTTATATTTTAAAATCAATTAAAACTATTATGATTTTTTTTGTAATTAACACAAATAAAATCTCAATAAATCCCGTTGTTTTTTGCTTCCAAACATAATCGTAATTAATCAAGTAAAATTAATTTTGGTTTGGAAAAATGAGTTTCATCATCTACTTTTTTTTTTTTTTCAGGATTTCACCCAAAAATCCTAATTATCATTTTTTTTATTTGGAAATAATTCGAGAGTCAGGAATACCTGACAACTCGAGAGGCCGACGAAGTCGGCAGACGGTGAGACCGTCTATACATATATAAAAAGGTGCAACAACTACAAAGTGGGAGGCGTAATCCCAGACGAGCAAGCGAGCCAAACCCGTACACGCTGGAGACAACGTAGACTAAAATTCGGTGCCAAGCATCCCCAGGCGGCGACACCGTTGGCCAACGGTAAATCAGGAGCCAGTCCTGTGGGCAGTGAAGACGATCCTCCAAGGAATAGCCTGACGCGGAGTCGCCTCGATACACACCACCACGACCCCAGCCAACCACACCGGTTGCCAGAGCTCCAGCACGGAAGAGGAACACCAAGCACCAGGGATGTCAACCAAGAACCAGCCTTGCAGACGCGCACCTTTAATCCCTTTCATACGAAAGAGAATTTATTCAACCCTAACGGGATTTTTAAGCCCTTTCGGGATTTAGGCCCTTTCGGGAAGGATTCAACCTTTTCGGGTTTTATTTATTTATTTATTTATTTATCCGAAGCCTTGGGCCCGAAGGACCCGAAGCATGGGCCCGGAGGAACCAAACTTGGGCCCAAAGGACCTGAAACTTGGGCCCCAAGGACCCGAAGCTTGGACCCCAAGGACCAAGGAGGAGCGGGGGGTCTCGTCATGGCCGGAGGAGGGGCGGTCGCGTCGACACCGGAGAGGACAGTCGGACCAACGCCGGCATCCAAGCACCGGCCGACACACACCACGGCCCTACCACCGGAGGTCGAAGAGGAGGCAACGCCGGGCGAAAAAGGCAGCGGCGGCCTCGAGTCGCCGAGGGGAAAAACACCCCAGCCGGCCGAAACGGAGGAAGGGTGGTCCGAAACGCCGGAGGATCAAGCCGATTGGGTTAAGAAAGGGGGGATGGCGCGGTTGACGGTGGTGGTTTGAGAAGTGGCGGCAGTGACGTTGGGTAGGCAGGGTGGAGGGATTAAGGGATTTTTAGGTTAGGGTTTTTTAGGGAGAGGGTAGTGGGGTGGTGCGGTGGTGCTGTGGTGGGGTGGCAGCGGTGCGATGGGTGTAGCTGTGGGGGTTTGGGGCCGGATTCTAAAGAGAGAGAGGGCTGCTCTCGAACTCTTAAATCCCAATTATCATGCCATTCATGCCTTCAAAAATCAATAATTTCCTTTTTTAAGGAAAAAATAGCATACCGATATAAGAAGAAAAAAAAATCAGTACAAATATAATAATATAAATTTTAGGGAAAAAATTCAATAATTTTCGTTTCTAAGCAATAAATCAAATCTTCAACTACTTAACAAAAAAATCATTGTAATTAACTCAATTGTATTATTATTTTTTTTTTGTTTTTTTTATTAGGAAATAATTCGAGACCGGACAGGCCCGGACCTCGAGAGGCCGACAAAGTCGGCAGACGGCAAGCCATACAACATAGAACTAGAAATAACAACATAGAAAACAGGAAAAAAAGAAAAAAGGAGCAGCACAATCGGAGGGAGGCACGCAGATGCAGTCGAACAAGCGAACTAGGCCCACCAGGCTAGAGACAACGTAGACTAGAGCCGACGCCAAGCACCACCAAGAGATGACACCGCTGGCCAGCGGTACATCAGGAGTCCTGTGGGCAGTGAAGACGAACCTCCAAGGAAATTCCGTAATGCGGAGTCGCCTCGATACACACTGCCTCGACCCCAGCCAGACCCGACATCGGTCGTCAGAGCTCCAACTCAGACGAAGAACGCCACGAACAACCAGATCCGCAGCCGAAAACCACCAAAGAACACGCCCTTTCAAGTGGGATTTGGAACCCATAAGGATTTTTTATTATTATTGTTTTTATATTTATTTATTTATATTAATTTTCCCCTTAATTTCGGGCTGTCCGGGCCGAAATTTTCCCCTTAATTTTCCCCTTAATTTGCCTTGGGCCCAAAGCACTAGCCCAGAAGCCCGAAACAGGAGAGATGCAATCCCCCGTAACTCAGAGAGCGCTTCCTGTCGGGCAACCTCAAACGGGAGATACAATCCCGCCGGCAAGGAGCCCCACCACAATCCAAGACCCGCCGCAGAAGCCAGCCAGAGAGGCCAACCAAGGGCGGAAACCCGACCGGACAACCGCGAAGGACAAGCAACAGCGGAGGAAGCAGCGGTCGATTGCAGGCCGAAGCCTAGCCGGCGCCAGATCCGATCGAAAGGGGTAAAAATCAGCCAACCACGGGGAAGCAACAGTAGCAGTGAAGACGACAGGGAGCCAGGGGAGGGCCGAAGCAAGCCCCGCCGTCACCACCGAACAAGTCGACTCACCGGGAGACTGAAAACGCAGAAGGACAGAGGAGGGAGGAGATGAAGGCGGATCCGAGAACCCGCAACCCAAATCGATCCACCGCGCCCGGATTAGGTCTGAATCGAGTCCAGCCAAAGAAAAAACGAAACCTAGGGCGAACGATCTACAGATCGACGTTTTTGGGTTTCTGTTCGACCAAAAACGTCAATACGCCACAGGTTGGACAAGTACGGCACACCCGAAACAAGGAGGAGAAGGGATGGCCGAGCAAGGAGGGGAAGGGGCGGCCGATGCCGAAGTTCGTCGCGCCGAGGAGGCGGATTTTGGCTCCCGGAGGAGAGTTGAGGCACCCGGAGAGGGTGGATTGGTGCTCCCGAAGGAGGGTTGAGACTCCCGAAGGAGGTTTATCACTTACCGCATAAATTTCCAGCCACCCTGGAGGTGGTTGTTTTGGTCACCGTCCGTCGGAGGAAAATCCCTGCGGGGTTTGTGCGTTTCCTCCAGAAAGAGAGCGTTTTTTCACTATGTACTATTTTAATGGAAGTCTATGTAGCTCCTTATAGAATCATTTAGAGTGTTTTTTATGCAAAATGTTTGGCTTTACTCTAAACATATTAATTTAGTCTTTTTTTTTATTATTATTATTAAGAAAATTATGTGAGAACTCCAACTTTTCTTCGTACCAAAAAGGGAAAAACACACACTAGAATTTCTAGTGTATCTTAGGTTCTGTTATTGTGTATCTTATCGGATTTCATATATGTTTTTGTATTTTTTTCCATTACCTTAATTTTTGTTTTGTTTTATTATAGAGGAAAGAATGAAAGATAATCGATAATTAGACGTATGAATATATATACTTGAGACCGTATAAGTACGTTGATGGACATATCTGGATGCCCAACATAATTCGTTTGAGTCTTGTCGTTAAGTTGTTAAATAATGGATACTCAATTGTATTATTAACTTACAATAACAAAATATTGGTATTATTTTTAAGGATTTTCTAACCTATGTTTGATGACATAGGTTAACATATCAGTTTAAAAAAGATTTAACTAAATTTATTGGTTTAGGCCACTAATTGTTGTTTTTATATCATAAAACGAGAGTCATATTCAATTATTTTTTTAGGTTATAAAACTGAGATCAATGTTTAAACCTAAAAACTTAATCGTATAGAGATTTAACCCTACCTTAGTCCTTATATTTGTGTGGTATTTTTTCACCCACAAACTGATATGGGATTTTAGATCCCCACATATACTTACTATTATTGTTACCGAATAAAAAAGATATATACTAATAAATTATCAATATATCATATTGATAAGATTCGCCTAAATGTTATCGATTTTAATAAGAAAAAGTTGATTGCACAGACTTATCTCAATGTTTAGTGGCCTATTATAAAATTAAAAAAAAATCCCAATGTTAATTTGGTGGCGTAGTAAAAAATAATATATGTTCCAATTCATTCGCATTGGTGGGGCCCGATCGTTGAAGTTTATATGGCCCATCCCATGTTACACTTACACACTCCACGCAATATCTCCAACCTGACCAAGAAAAACATTACAATATCACCAAATAATTACTCCTTTTTACTTATTCATGGGGCCCCATCGTTGATGTGTGCGGTTGTGGATTGTTTCCTGGATGTATCAAGACGGCTAGTTTGGTCACCGTTTATCTTCGACCTATCAATTTTTTAGACAATTTTAAATTATTATTTTGATAAAAAAAAATTAAAAAACAAATATTACTACCTTCACTTAGCATCTTATAATCCAGAATACCCCATTTAATAATATTTATCATTTTACCTTTTCTGTTATTCTAATTATTTTGATCTCAAATTTTCAATTGCAATTATCATTAGTTATAGTTTTAAAAAAAAGTAATTAATGTATTCAATATTAGTAATAAGTATGACATTATAAAAAAATATAGATTAAAAAGGAAATTAGTAGTATGACATTATAAAAGTAATTAATATTTATATAATTTTTATTATCCTTAAAATATATATAAAAATCAAGTATTCAAGATGAATTGAGTTGATGGAAGAGTGATTTATATGATGGTTAATCTATTTATGGTTTATCCGGTCTCTCGATTACTCTATACATGTTTATAAAATTGAATTTCTTTTATGATTTAAAAAAACTAAAAGAGTGATTTATTTATTCCGAAAGGAGTGATTAATTGTTTATAGACTTTTTCTTGAGGAATGTTTATAGACTTGAACACTTTAGGAAACAAATACTCCCTCTGTCTCAAAATTTAGGTCGTTTGACTTTTTGGCACGTTTTTAATGTGTTAAAAACTCTATGAAATATTATTTTTTTTCAAAATTTTTAAAATAATTTCAAACTGATTAGTAATAAGTTTGAAATTTTAAAAAAAAATTTGAAAAAAAAATCAATATTTTATAGAGTTTTTAACATATTAAAAAGCGTGTTAAAAAGTCAAACGAACTAAATTTTGAGACCGAGGAGTATTGTTCTGACAAAATTTGTTTTCATTTGCTGGAGAGTGGAATGTGGAGTGCCGTGTTTCAAATCCATTCGTTAAAGACAGACAGGCACTATCAGTAATCAGTAATCACACTATATGAAAGTCAAGAAAAACGTTTCGGAAGACGACAATCTCTCTCTCCTTGATCAGTTGCTTCAATCCACGACACTCTACAGACCTCCACACAACCTCAGATTCCGATTATATATACACCTCCTCTGTGAATCTCGTTCTTAATCTGCGCAGTTTCCTCTCATGGCGGCCACCGGAGCGTCACTCCTCGCCGCCACCGCCGGCGGTTCGTTCTCCGGCGCTAATCGTAGAGTGCGGAATACTACAGCTCGGCCGAGGCTATCTCCTTCCGCCGCCGCGTCTCCATCTGCGGCGGTTGCGATTCCGTCTCCGGAGGCGAACGGTGCGCTGAACGGAAGCTTGCGGAGGAGCTCGGAAGGATCGAGCCTGCTCCGACGGGAGTCGAATCGAGTGGAGGAGGTGGACGCTGGAGAGGACGAATTGAAGGACAGCGCGGCGGATTTTTTTGAGGAGGCGAAGGCTCTGATCAGGCCAGATGGTGGACCTCCCCGGTGGTTTTCGCCATTGGAGTGCGGCAGAGGTGGGAGGAGGGTGAAGAATGCGCCTCTGCTGCTTTATTTGCCTGGTACGATCGTCGTCCTTTTTTTATTCTAACTTGCGCGCCCTCTCCCTGCTACGGTGCGCAGTTCGAGATCTTATCGTTTCAAATTGTTGGATTAAGTCTACTGTATATATATGACATTACAAATGATTATTCACGGGGAAATTAGGGCTAATCATTGCTCGTTTCTTGCATAATTTGACTCGGAACTCTGCGAATTTGAGTTTTGCAGGGATTGATGGCGTCGGCCTTGGACTCACACGGCACCACCGAAGGCTCGGAAAGTAAGTTATTTTTTAAGTTCTTGGTGTATGATATCCCAATAGTCCAGAAGAATAGAAGATAGAATCATCCAACCTGTTGAAATCAAAATGATTTTGACCGGACCGAACAAACACAAAATCGTTTACAATGATGCTGAATTCTCGCTTTATTTATAAAAACTGGATTCAAACAAATACTCCATAAGTAATGACTAACAGAATAAGGTAAAAACTTTCGATTAGCAGTTAATCCTTTTTGGCTCTCCTCTTTTTATCCCCAATATTCTTGTTCAATTATCAGAAAATAGGAACCTTAGATCAGTGGTTTGGATATTCTTATCCTTTAAAGCTCAAAGTAAAATCTGAATTAGTTGGCAGGGACTAATAAGTTTTCTGTTGTTGTATGTAAATGAAGGATGTTTGATGTATGGTGCCTGCATATTCCTGTTATGGACCGGACGTCATTTACAGGTTCACTTCTCTTCCAATATCTCAATATATTATTGAGCAATTGTGTCCTATTAATGCAAAATATACTATGGTCATAGCAAATGAAAGAATTCAGTTGCAGATTGTGGTTGCCACTACCATTTAACCCCTTCAAAAGTTTGGAACTTTCTTTATCCTTTCGTTCAAATGAATGCGCATAAGTATTTTTAAAAGGTTTTTGTAAGATGGTGGGTTGTTGCTTTGCTCAATCAAATATTGAACTTTCTAGTCCAGATTTTCCACTGAATGAAACATCAATAAAATAGTTTCCGATAGCCATCCTTTTTGCTACACTCTAATATACACTTGAGATTATTTTTATTATGTGTTCTAGGTAATTTTGATCTAGTTGTATCCCTACTTTTTACTAACTGCAAAATTGTTTGGAAATGATTTATCATTGTAAGTTTGGAATTCTTGGACTGCAGGCTTGGTTCAGGTGGTTGAAGATAAAGTTAGACTGGAATACAGTCACTCGCCAAGTAGGCCCATATATTTAGTAGGGGAATCACTTGGAGCATGCCTTGCCATGGTCGTTGCTGCTCGTAATCCTGACATTGATCTTGTTCTGATTTTGGCTAATGCTGGTATGATACTACTATCTCTTGATACATTTTCTTTTATTTGTTTTTTTTTAATAAATGGACTAGTTGAAAGCTGAAAGAGAATATGGTTGTTCTGTTCTAGTGAAAGTACTTCCAAAGACTGAAAGGGATGTTTTTTTGGGTACTTAACATCAATGCTTTTGTTTTTATTTTTAAAATCCGGAGGGCCTTATGATAGTGATAATTTCTATTGCTTTTGTCTCTTCTGCCTAACTTCTCTCATTCTTATTTGTATAACCCTTTTGTTATTGTTGAAAATGGCATTCTGTACTGTTTCCATGGTTTCTGATTATGATTATATGTTGTGGAAGTTCTATATTAATAGTTTCTGTGTAGTTTCGTCTCCCAGGTACCTTGAATAGTTTCCTGGTTGTTCATCTCATGAAGTTCTTATTATTAACTGACTTTATTATTGAACAGCAACATCTTTCAACAAGTCACAATTGCAAGGATTGATCCCTTTGCTGGGATTCATGCCAAGTGACCCTTTTCTCAGCATTCCCTATCTTCTGAGTTTAGTAAGAGGTCAATCATAATTCTTTTGGACTTTTTTTAGCATGGAATATACGAGCTCTGAATTATGTTAGTCTTCTGTTGTAAACGTTGTCGACCCTTGTCTACTTTAGGTGATCCTAAAAGGATGTTTATTGTTTAATCTAGGGAAACGACTCTTGGACCCACAAGCCTTTGAAGATTTATCAAGGAGTCTTCTTGCATTGTCTTCAAACTTTTCAGTAAGGCTACTTAAGAATTTCAGTTTATGATCTTGAAAGTGTTTAGTGGTTGCTCAAATGTAGTGAAGGACATTCTTTTATTTTGATGTATTGACGGTAGATTCTTGATTGTAATTGTAGGATTCTATCTAGCGGTATTTACAAATGAAATTTCTGTTTAGCTTCTGATCTATACAAATAAAATTGTAATATAGTAACCATGGCTAGGTACACTGGAAGTATACAAGAAAATACCAATTCTGATTTCTGTCACAGTTCTCAACCTGAAATAATAGGAGTAAAAGACAAAGCTTTCGGGGTTGTTCCAATGTAATAAATCAACATGTTGTGAAATTAGTTTAGTATGCCATCTTAATGATGCCAATACTTTCGTTTCTTTGAGATTTCCTTTTGAATTAGAATTGAGTAGCTTAAGCCATAACAGGTACTCGCTGATATTCTACCTAGAGAGACATTGTTATGGAAGATGGAGTTGCTCAAATTAGCTTCTTCTCATGCTAACACACGTCTTCATGCCATCAAAGCCCAAACACTCTTACTATCCAGGTTCAAAAGTCTTCACCTCTCTAGTGTCTTGTAATTTATTATGCCCTCCGTCTCACAACATTTTTTACTATTCATGCATGCTTTTTCAGAAGCTAATAGCTATAAAAAAATATCAACTTTTTTATTATTATTTTTTTTATATAATTTCATGCTTATTGCAAATAAGTATGAAATTATATTAATTCTGGTAGTAATGGTTTGCTAATAAATTCTGGTATCTTGTACCCTGTCATTTTGCTATTCCTGTTTAGCTTCTATAGTATTTCATATGCACCACTTGCTGCATTTCTATCTCTAAGATTTTATGTATCATTTTAGTGGAATGGATCCATTGTTTCCAAGTCAAGAGGAAGGTGAAAGGCTTCATTATTTGCTACCTCACTGTGAGATTCGTAAGTTTAATGACAATGGTCATTTCTTATTCTTGGTAGGGTAATATTTTCTCCCTTTCTTGCTCTTTAATCTCTCCCTTTAGATCTGTTTGAAGATGGTTGCATTTTTCTGTTCTCATACAGGGTTCATTCAAATATAAATGTTTAATATTCTTGCATATGCTTACATATTCAATATATGTGTAATATATGTGCTCTTCTACATAAGGCTGCACTTGCTTAAATGGTGGTTGTGTTGTTATTTCTCGGAGCTTCTATTCAGCAATATTTCAGTGACAAAGAAAACAAAAAATCAAAATGCATGCAAATGCCAACGAGTTCAATTTGGAAATTGCCTAATTGGCTGTGCCAAGAAAAATGAAGCTTTTCCTAAAACCTAAGATGAAGATAGTTCTGTTCAATGAAAACGGTGAAGATAGTTTTAAAGATCTATTATGAATATTGAATACTCCCTTTTGTCTGTAGAATGCTTTAATAATGTCAGCCTCAACCTTTGTGAGTCTTTTGGCAATCGGTAGGTGTGAACCGTGAAGAATTATAAGTTCTGCTTGTTAGAAGTGAACAGCAATTAAAGGGCTGTTACCATGCCTTTTTTCATCATGTTTGTAAATTGTAATTTGCTGCCTTGCTGGTTACAGCAACATAGATTGACATATGAAATTGTGTTGAGCACTTGAACTTATAGATCTAAGGTAATATTAGTAGAATTGTCGTGTTACTATCTAAATCTTATATAAATGATGTTTGCACATCTTTTCATATATGGAACTAGATTTTAATCAAGCATCTTCATAGAAGCAGAATCAAACCTTATGTATGGAGTTAACCTTGCATTATTCTACTGTTAAACAAGCCAACTGTTAGTTTACTTTTAGGTTTAGCTGATACACTTTGTTCGGTTAGTGTTGTTTGAGTTCTGCTATTTAGTGCTTCAAAGAAACTTCATAATTAAGCTAGTCACGAGCTTGATTTCTTATAAGTTATAAGCAATGACTTATGATATTGTACTTCTTGCTCATATGTTGGTCTTTGTCAATATCTAATGCGTTGATGTACCTGGTTACAGGAGGATGGTGTTGATTTAGTATCCATAATTAAGTCAGCCATCTTTTATCGGCGTGGGATTAACCGTGATTTTGTTGCTGATTATTTTCCCCCAAACTCCTCTGAATGCAGTAAAGCATTAGAACAAAACAGGTAATAAAGAAAGAGCTTGTGTAAAGCAATGCCACTGAACCAATGTCTAGTGCTTTCATGTAATGCCTTCTGAAATTCCTAACTGTTTGATTTATTGCCTATTAAAATTTCTTCAATCAGATGATTATGACATGATGAGCATGTACAGTTAGACAAATCAACTTAAAGTAGTATTAACTGTTTATGCTTATTATTCTCTTTGGCTGCTAGATGGTTTGACGTCGCTACTAGTCCTGTAACATTCTCCACTCTAGAGAATGGCCAGATTGTAAGGGGGCTTTCCGGAATTCCTTCCGAGGGACCAGTCTTGTTGGTTGGCTATCACATGCTTATGGGATTTGAATTGGCCCCACTTGTAAGCCGTATATTTTATGAGAAGAACATACTTGTGCGTGGAATAGCTCATCCAATGATGTTCACGAAGCCAGGAGAAGTAAAAAACTTTGATACATCAATGTTTGATACATTTAGGCTTCTGGGTGCAGTTCCTGTTTCAGGGACTAATCTGTTTAAGCTACTTTCTTCAAAGTCCCATGTGCTGCTTTATCCAGGTGGTGTTAGAGAGGCACTTCATCGCAAGGTAAGATTCTCGATTCTTTCTCCATACATAATACTCACCAAATTTAAGAGAAACCAAATAAAGTTTTAGTCTTGTGGGAAAGGAAAATAGCTGAGAAAGTGAACTTTTTTCACTCATATTCTTAACTTTGTCATAATTTATATAATGTCTTAAAACAACGGTTTTGTCTATATAGGAAGGTTATAGCATAGTACTTAGTTGGAATGTGCTCGTATCTATGAATAAGTTATGAAATAGGGAAAAAGATGCAAGTCCTTTGGTTAGATGTGGACAACTGAACATTTTTAAAGCTGGCCATTTACATCCAAATGTTGTCAATTCACAGGGCGAGGAGTACCAGTTATTCTGGCCAGAACAGTCAGAATTTGTAAGGATGGCAGCTAGATTTGGAGCTACAATCGTTCCTTTTGGGGCTGTGGGTGAAGATGATATTACTGAAGTAAGTCCAATATCTTTCCTTTCCATGTACTTCTTTTGGTAGATAGTATTTGCTAATGATCATTTTACATTAATATAACTTCCATTGCATACACTACCAATACCATGACCCTTTTTTTCCTTTACAGTTGGTTGTGGATTATGATGATTTCATGAGAATTCCCTACTTCAAGAAGGAAATTGAAGAGCTAACAGAGAAGTTGAGGAAGCTAAGGTATTATCTGATTCAGCTTAACCTTTTGAACTATGCTATTATCATTTTGATATTGCTTTTCTGGGGTCGAGGATAAAGAGAGATGGAAAAAAAACTCTTTAGCAAGCTGCAATATATAACTAGATTACTAGATATAGTTTTCTCCATGTATCTATACCTCTGTGGAGATAGCTTTGGAGCTTTGGCAAGCATGAAACTATCTAGATGAGGAAAATAGATTTTTGCTGTCCAAGAATTTATTCAAGGATGCATTTTACTTGAATATTGTTTTTTCTTCCTATATATATATATATATATATATATATATATATATATATATATATATCATTCTATCTTAATCAAGGCACCACGGTTTGCAGAACTGATACGCCTGGCGAGGTTGGAAACCAAGATGTGCACCTACCTGGAATCATACCTAAACTTCCTGGCCGTTTATACTACTACTTTGGAAAGCCAATTGAAACAGCAGGTCTGTCCTGTCCACTGCTTACATGCTAGTTTGAAAAAGTCTTTTTACTAATGAAAGATAGTTATACTAAAGCACTTATTTCAAAGGGTTCCAAACCTTACTCCATTGTGGAACAACCCTTTGATGCGATTTTCCGATATGAATGATTTTGTTTTGCTGTGGCAGGGAGAAAACAGGAGCTGAAGGACAAACAGAAAGCTCAGGAGTTGTATCTGCAGGTTAAGTCAGAAGTAGAGAGATGTCTTGCTTATCTGAAGGAGAAGCGGGAACACGACCCATATAGAAGTATAGTGTCTCGAACTCTATACCAGGCTGCGAATGGCTTCACATCCGAAGTCCCAACATTCGAGCCTTAGCTGCTACTGCTGCTGCTGCTTCCTTCAACAAATGGAGGATTTACTTGTGTACCTATACAGCTTCATTCATTTTAAGTGTGTTTGTTACTAGGACTACAGTATTTTTGTTGTACAGGGAGGTGTTCATTGGGCATACAAATGTATGAATTTTGTTTTCAGGGGCTATTTGTAAAATCTCATTTATTTAATGAAAAATCATAGAACTGCATAATTGTACCACAAAATCATAGAACTGCATAAATGTGCAGTTTTTGGCAACAAAATGTGTGATTTTGTCAGATGTTAGGGTCTCAACTTGGGTACCTCAAACCTTCAGGTAGTTTTGCTTCGTGTTCGTATCGTTTCTGTTTCCGTTCTTGTCCAGCAATGTGCAACCAAGAAGTAAAGAACTATGAGTGTAATCACCTACATGTGATTATTTTACATAATCAAGTGCAAGAATCCTTACAAATCCATCCATGGAGGACGAAAAAGGCTTCCTCTTCGTCAACAAGCAAGCAAAGGCACTCGACGACACTCGTTTCTTGTAGGAAATGCCTCCAGGGGACGAACGTGAGTCTTTATATGCGTATAGACTGTACAGGGATTTTTACAGACTTCATATATTGAAGCAAAGCTCTCTTCCGATAGGTGAGGTTTGAGGCTGATAAGGCGTATAACTTGCGATCTTCTTCCACTCGGGTGGGGGCAACTCGTGTTCTAAAGGGAGTTTCTCCCGCAAAAGGAAGTTGTTCTCGTCCACGTACTTCTTTTGCAACTCAGTGACTTCACTGACTTCCGCTTTGAAGATCAATTTCCAAGCTTGCTCCTCCGGTGGTTTCTTCTGAGCTCTGTTCAACCCCAGATGAAGAAGGCCAATCGCAATGCCAAACTGATCGTCTTGCCTGTAGCTTTCGGCAAGGTATCTATAACCTCTCAGCTCATGTAAAGCCTTCGAAGAAGATATGAAATCCTATGCAAGGCAGACCATAATAGGATATATCAGCATCTTAACATAGTACACATTCGATCCTCAACCTATACGTTATCTCATGACTGTCTCAAAGCTTCATTGCAGGAAATTCAAGAACAAACTTGAAATATACAAAATTTTGACTTACCACAAACTGCGACGAAATCTGTCTGAAGTCTCTGCATCCTGATTGCAAAGCAATATTTGCTTCTTCAAGGAATTGCGCAACGCCAAAATGCAGTTTAGCTAAAAGACCGGTGGTGGTTCCTTTCCCTTCCGCCTTTTTTATGGTCACCGCCTAATCCATTATTCAGTACTGATTCATCACTCAACAAAGAAGCTCATCGAATTGAAATTATTAGGAACAAAATTCTAAATCAGAAACTCACTTGAGCCTCAGCCAAACACACAAGACCCATGACAGAACATATCTCGTGTGTAGTTTCCATTGGCCTCTCTGATGATAACAAAGGCAAAAGAAGTGGAAAAACCAATGTAGCTAGGAAATCGTAAACTCCAGCTGCTTTTCTCAAAAGGGTAGCTGACAGCACCAAATCTAGCATGGTAATTTGCAAGTAAATACGAGGATGAACTGATGAAGATGCAATCCAAGGAACAATTAAGATATGTATTGTAGCCTACCTTTTGAAAGTACTTCAAGAGCCAGCTCACGAAGAATGCCAGCATACAGGAAAAGGCACATTCCGCGTTCAAACTGCAGACTATCAACCTGGTAAAATGTTGTGTTTCTTGGTTTTAGGAAAGACGAGGAGTTGAGGGCGCTGATCCACTGTATCTTCAACTGAGAGATCCACTCGTTTATGCGTATTTTGTCGCTAGATGAATCAACATAAATAACTAAGTTTTCCAACAGTGGAAGATATTGTTCCAGCTTATGAAGGTCCTGAAAAACATAAAAGACAAACAAATTAAGGAAGAAATAGTCGTAACAAGCCTTCAATGGTGTGATGACACATCATGACTAACTCGTCTCACCTGCTCATGACTAGAAGTTAGTCCTCCAGACCTTTCTCGTTCAATTGCTTCTGTGATTGAACTAGTCTGATTAATAGATTCTTCAATTGGTCTACGCTTTGCGGTTAGTTCTCTTAGAAACTCAAGAGTGGCACAGTCGCCTGCTCTTAGCACGTCTTCAAACACTAGCTGAGCATACAAACATACAACCTTTAGACTCTTTAGTGCCTTGCAAGAAACAAACTGCATAAACCAAAAAATATCAAAGAAAAATAGATTTCCCTCATCTTTCCAAGCTCCTATCTTCCCCTTGATTTCGATAGGATCTTAAGAGTAGCGAGCATACAATACAACAACAAGTGAAACAAACACCAACATCCAAATAGAGAATGACAACTTGCTTCTTCTTTTTTTGGTCTAAAGAATGACAACTTGCTGATGCTAATTTAACATTCTAGAATCCCCTTTCCCGGATAATAAACTATTTTGACTTTGTTTCAATCATAGGTAATCCTTAGGCAATAGCACAAATCTAGGTTGGAGAGGCATTATCATTTGATGTTGTTACCTTACACTTTTCCAAAATCCAATTGAAATCCTAATTTTCAGTCAAATATCAAACAAAATTGAATGTTCAAGATAGTGAGGAGTTGAGGACTAGAGCCAAGTTCATCAATGGAGGTCATTCGATCGGATTCACCTTGTATACTACCACTTTTCCTTTCATTTCAGTATATGTGGAACATTTCAATTTCTCTCAAGAAAGCAAAAATCAAGTATCTTTACAGAAATTGACAAACAAGCTGGCATCAGCAGTTAGCGGCCCAACAATCAAACAAAAACCAAAGATTAAACAAACCCGATTCCGATTTCATATTATAATCATCAATTTACAATCTTTATACACGAAAGAAGAAAGAAATGAGAATTGAAGAGGGGTATTACCCTTTTAGTTTTGAGCTTGGTGGTCAGACCTCCATACTGAATCATCATCCTCCCTCCCCGCAAAACTCAATCTTTGAGATCTCCACTTGACAATTGAAGAGAGGAAACAACAGATGATGAAGGAAATTGGGAATTTCCTCAATCCTCCGAGCCCTCCAACCCAATCCAATCACGAGTTTTATTGCAGAATTGGGGGTGGGGAAGGGGCTTCCGATCAGATATTGACCGAGCAAGACTTTATGAAGTAGCGGGGCAAATACCTTCCAAATTACTTACAAACTAGCCTATAGCCCGTGCGCTACGCACGGGATTTTTAACATTGTAATGATGTATAAAACATGATACTAGACTGAATCTTACCTTCGACTAATATGATACAAGGAGCGACACATAAATTATTTTAACATGGTTTCATAAAGTAAAATAAGTCAATTACAATGCACGCAAATAATAATCAACTGAGCCATAACATCTGCTTGCATATGTCTTCAACACAAGTTTCTACAAACTATACGTTGTGAAAAACCTCTTTATATACTACATTAGTAGTAGAGGTTAAAAGATTAGAATCTTGATCACATATTACAATCTTCAAACCTCTCCTAGACGTCACCTGAGAGACCGCAACATATAACTGGCCATGACTGAACACCGGCCGAGGCAAATATAAACCAACCTGTGACAGAGATTGCCCTTGACTTTTGTTGATTGTCATACGGTCATACCAAAACACACCAACAAAGGAAATTGCCTTCTTTCAAACTGTACAGGCATAGTTGGATCTGAAGAAGTCATAATCATGCAAGGAATATGAACCTTTTCTCCCAAACTGGTTCCCGATATAACCTGACCTTCGACAACTCGCGAACCTAGCCGAGTGATGATCAATCTTGTTCCATTACATAAACCTGCCGACTGATCAATGTTGCGAACCAAGATGACGGGGACACCTACTTTAAGCTTCAAATTGTGATTAGGCAGACCCGAACATCTAAGGCTGTTCAATAATTCAACGGTGTAAATTTCATGGTCAGCCGATTCTGCTCCATCGCAAAGTCTATCAGAACTCAAGTACACCCTTTCGTCACCGGGGAGTAATGATAAAACGTAATCATTAACATTCCCGACCTCATCATGAGTAGGGGCTAAAATCGCTCTCTTCTCAAAATAGGATGGATCTTCTATATGACTTATCAGCAATGGATATATTGCATCCACTATAGATGCAAGAGGATCATTTGGTTCGGTGATGAGAAGGTCTTGAGGAATATCAACAACAACTTCACCATCATTTGGTGGTCCTTCAATACCATCCCCTATCCTGAAAATCCACTCAGCAAACTGCCTTGTATCATCCGCTTCAGAAGATAGAGATCCCGTTTGAAGCCGCATATTTTTTTGTCAATTTCAGAACCTACATGGTACCAATAACGCAGTGTTTTAGATGATTAAGATAAAAACTCAAGCTACTGGTTTAATAATAGTAGAAGAAACCTTAATAATAGAATGTTAGCTAGACAATTACCTTACAGTGGCTCCACAAGTACGATGCATTTATAGTAGCAGAAACAACATCTTGTCGGCTACCTTTGGGAACAACTGACAGAATCTGTCTAAAGTCACCTCCCAAGACAACCACTTTTCCACCGAAAGGCACATCATATTCCATCACATCCCTAAGTGTACGGTCTAGAGCTTCAAAACAATACTTCTTCATCAATGGCGCTTCACCGGTAGCGGTACAGCTCAATTTCATACAGTAACTAATAGTATTTGAAAATGACGACGAAATAAACCTCGGCGATTTTATGTAAGAATTGGATGCATTGCTTAGAATCAATTGGAAAGGGATCTTGCACATGTGTTTGAGACAATTCTGCAATGGTTGATCTCACGAGAACATTTGAATTTCCATCACACCACCTACATTGCACAACATGTGAAAATAGGCAAAGAAAGTTCATATTCGATAAGAGTCCTATCTCAACTTGACATATAAAATGATAACCTTTCTTTGAAGGTTGCAATCTCCGGTATTGTTGCATCAAAATAGAGCTTTGTTCCGTTGGAAGCATTATTCAAGATAAATCCACCTGAAGTTATTAGTTCAAAGAAGTTCATGCGCATACTTATTCCACAGAGTGCAGTTCAGAGTTTCATTGCTGAAAATGAATTAAAATGAAAATGATAAATTATAAGCATTAACCATGTAGTTCTTAATACTTGTACAGAGTGCAGTTCAGAGTTGGTAATGTACGTAAGCGATACATAACAAATTTAAATGGAAACTAACACTTCATTTTCCAGGGCAAAATCAAGTTTTGCAGGTGAAGACGAATCGTTCACGTCAGCTTGAAGGGGAAAGAACTTGGTAATGTAACCAATCACATCTACATTGGAGAAAACACAAGCTGAAACTCATATCATCAAACCAGAAACAACAACATAACCAATAAAATATTTGATGTAGTGAATATACACAATTACCAATAGCAAAATCATGGTCAAAGACGTTGCAGTTGATGTCTCTGAAATCAACAAAGGTAAAACTATGCAGAGGAATGTTCATCCCTTCAATCCGAGAAACAACGGTCTTGAAAGTGAAGATCAATTTGTACTTGTGAGGAGCAAATCTGACGGAATCCTTGTTCTCAGAGAGAAGAAAAGTATCGAACGAATATAATCCGCCCTCCTTGATAAAAGGTGAAAATTTGGCAACATTATTTTTTGTTATCATCCCCTGAATGGTATCCCCCTGTGCAGAAGATCATATATTGTATAAATGTATAATAAATATATATAGGATGAAAACAAAAAACAAATCAACTTATAACCAGTTCATCCGTGACAATAAGTTGAATTCCGTCGACGTCCTTAGAGTCTCGATAAGACGTTGTCCAAAGAACGGTAATCCTTCCCCTAATTGTCCAAATTTTGTTTGTGGATCCATCTAAGGTGTTGATGGTATCTACGGGCGGTGCCATTTGAAACCTGTAGCACGTAACCAAATAACGAAGTCAAATTAACAACACAAACATCGAAATGTTTTCACTCGAAACAAATCATGTTTGCTGAAAAAACTAAGTAAACGTACATGCGCACTCTAGGATGGATGTTCGGAAATCGATTGAGCATCAACTGAAAAATATAAGTTCAAGAAGTCACACAACTGAAAAATGATTCCAAAAAAAAAAGAGGTAGAAGGATACCTTCAACGGATGTAGAAATGAGTAGGAAAAATAGAATACCTTGTTTGTAGTTTTTGTTCATCGGATTGGAAGCCTCGTTATGAGCTTAGTAGGCGAGGTGGGGGGGGGGGGGGGGGGGGGGGGGGGGGAGGGGGGATAACTAAGTAACTAAGGTAATTCAGCTTTAAGAGAAGGGCAAAAATGTTTTTTTTTTTATCCGAATATTTCAACATAATTTTAAACTGACGGAAGTTACCATGTTGCATAACTAATTTGAAGGTGGGGTGATTATAGGTAGTGGGGTTAGTGGGATAAAATTTGGAATACTTCAACATAATTTTAAACTGACGGAAGTTACCATGTTGCATGACTAATTTGAAGGTGGGGTGATTAAAATAGGTAGTGGGGTTAGTGGGATAAAATTTGGAATGTTAATTTAAAATAGTTATTTTTAAGGTAGAGGAATTAAAACAAGTAGTGGGGTAGTGTTAAGAAAGAAACGTGGCTAGATAGTTATTATATTTGAAAAAAATACTTTTGAACATGGGTAGATAGTTATTTTTGAGAGGTAAACGTGGATAGATACTAGATATGGTTTACTAACAAATTAAGTCTATATCTTTGAAATTAAATTTAAATTCCAACTTAAAATTATTTAGAAACGTGGGTAGATGCTTTTATTTTTATTTCACACCTGTTGAATTTTCCACCACCCGTGATGTGTGCTGTTAAAAATATTAGAATCAAGTAACACAAACCGATACAAAACTAAAAGGTAACACAAAATTAAGTAATATAAATTATTGATCACCGGCAACAAATATTCACGTGTATTTACAAGCTAAACCTAGTTTGTACAACATTTCAATTGTTCATCAAACTTTGAGGGATATCGAATTTAGGCAAAACCCTAGAAAATTGAATTTAATTGAAATTTGAATTAGGAATAAACCTTGTTCTCTAAGAAAACAGGTCATTCAGTTTTTTCAGAAAGAAAGAGGGAGAGAAGGGCAAAAACGGAAATGATGAAAAAATTGGAGAAGGCTCCACGTGGATAGCCTCTCTGCTCTCCAAAATACTCAGCTTTAAGATATAGGAGGATTGTGTCATACATGAGATTTTAAAAAATTACTTACAAATTTGATTTCCTTTAAAAAAACACTATGAATAAAAAAATATATTTAATTATCACTTTATTTATTAAAGTGAGTCTTATCATAAAATATACAACAACAACAACAACCCAGTGTATCCCGCTAAAGCGGGGTTTGGGGGTCAGAATGTACGCACTCTTTCCCCGAACAAGTCGAGAGAGTGTTTGCGATACACGAATTGCAAGCAAGCATGACTCAAAGAAGTGAAGCATTTTCAGAAACGAAACAGAGAGAAGACATTTGAAGCAAGGACCAAAGCACAAAACATCAAGGCCCAAAACTCTATACATCTGCAGCCCGAATGCACCTCCTCTAGTGATCCCTATCCGCAGTCATTTCTTCCGACAGGTTCAGAAGACTGAGATCGTGACGAATGACCTCCATCCAGCTCTTCTTCAGTCTTATCATAAAATATATTTACTAAAATATTTATGAAGAGAATGATAATTCAACACTTTCTTAACATGTTTACAAGATAAAGAGAGAGGTGTTTTGTGGCTATTTGAAATAAAACCAAAATTATGGGCAATTTTCTAAATTGCGAGGGTTTTGTGAAAAGCCCCATAATTTTCAAGGGTGGTATTCGGTAATTTAGAGTATATAGATGGGTGATATAAGTAAATAAACCAAAAGTTCGGGAATAAAAAATATTGCACCATTCAACTACCACCTATATAAAATACTAAAAGTTCCTAATAAATAAGAATTGTGTAGAACATTAAAATAGTACTAAAATTTAATTTATACTAGGTAGGCAGACCCGTGCTACGCCCGGGACATGTGATTTGGTCCCAAACATTATAGTGAGATCGGACTTGGTAGATATAAAAAAAATAACACATTACATAAATTTTTAAAAGAAGAGAATAATAGCATGTAGTGTAGTTTTTATGAAAAAATAATTAAATTAAAATATTATTATTCAAAGAAAAAATAAAACAATACATACAATACTCTTTTGATTTATATTAAATTAAATACTTTTACAGTGAATTATAAACTATTACAAACATACACATTCAATTAAATTTATATTAATTTTATTCAATTCAATCTTTTTTACCACCTACTTTGCGAAATTTCCATCTTTGGATTTTTATTTATTTTGCTATAATTACTGGAACAATAATGATTATCATTCAATTCTTATCCATGAACAACAAAATGATATATTTTGTAAAAAAAAAAACAAAAAGGAAATGTAATGATCATAATTCTTATCAAATGATAAATTTTTAAACAGATTATAGAGTCTTTTTAAAGTTACATGAGATGTGATTTTAAGAGCATATAATATTTAACGATTATACTCATAAATAAATATATATATATATATATTAAGGTACATATTAACTTTTTTAAAAATAATAAGGGAAAATAAACCACAAATGAGAGAAAGTAAATAAAAAATACTATTTGAACTCTTTTAATATTTATGTATAGGGAAAGTTATATGAGATTTATTAGGTATATATTTATGCATGAGGCTATGAGATTTATGAGGTGAAGATTACTACTTGGAATCCAAAGAGGTTAGCATGCATTGAATAACTTAGAAGATAAAAAGAGAGTCATTTATATTTATTTGAATTCAAGACATTCTATTTAATAAAAAAAATTAATTAATAAATAGACAAATTTATAAATATATATTAAGGTACATATTAACTTTTTTAAAAATGATAAGGGAAAATAAACCACAAATGAGAGAAAGTAAATAAAAAATACTATTTGAACTCTTTTAATATTTATGTATAGGGAAAGTTATATGAGATTTATTAGATATATATTTATGCATGAGGCTATGAGATTTATGAGGTGAAGATTACTACTTGGAATCCAAAGAGGTTAGCATGCATTGAATAACTTAGAAGATAAAAAGAGAGTCATTTATATTTATTTGAATTCAAGACATTCTATTTAATAAAAAAAATTAATTAATAAATAGACAAATTTTGGAAGATGAAAAGATAGACATTATTTTTATTAATTTAAGAAATTATAATTTTAAATTTTAAATTGATATAATATTAGAAGTAATGAGGTATGCATTTATGGTGATATAATAATATTAGAAGTCAATTGACATTTATATGTATTGATCATGGTAAATTAATATTGTCCATTATTCTAAATACTAATAAAATCCTCACCCCTTTGGCTACCACTTTAAGGCTACTTAATAAGAAGAGTATATGCGTTGATTAATATCTCTCATATTGACCTTTTTATATATTTTTTATTTGCTTCAATGAATTTATATAATCTATGATAATGGATTTTAGTTGTAAATAAGGTAATCATTAAAATTCTATATTTATTATTCAGATAAAGATTTTGATTGTTGGGTGAGAAATGTACATCTTTCTTATTTGATAAAGATTTTAATCTATTATTGGTTCACTCGCAAAAAAACATAAATGTGGACAATGTGTATCTAATAGGAATTGACACATTTGTATAGTATAAACTATATAAGATAAATTTTGACAAAATAATTTAGATATTTTTTTAATATATATAAAAAGAAAAGAATTTACAATCTTCTCCACGTTTTCCTTTATACACACTCATTTGATTTCAATTTTAACATTACATGTAACAACCATGAAGATTAAAGAGAAAATAAATGTGGACAATGTGTATCTAATAGGAATTGAACTCAAGACCTCAGGTGTACCAAACAACTCTTCTAACCATTGAGTTATATAAGTATTTTTGATATTGTTTGAAATAGAAACAAAAAAAGTATAAAAAATAAATTATTAAATGAATGGGCATTAAATTGGAGGTGAACACAACTTTTCATGTATCATAGACTAAGAAATTTCCTCCGGAATTTATTATTTCCCATACTTTGCCTGTTTCAACTGATTGAAATCATGAGGGACAAAGTTTGATAGGTATACAACCGAACAAGTTGACAACGGACTATTTCTATTAAATTAAGTAAATTTTTAAGGCATGTATTGAATTGTCCATGATAACTCATGAAGGTCTCATTTTATCGTCGGCCTTCAGTGTGGGTTTTGACTTTGTCCGTCGTTTGATTTTAGTTCGCTTGATTTTGTATTTTTTAAAGTGTGTTTGTTTGAGTTTGCACAGTTGTTGTATTATATGTTTCGGTTTTTAAACGGTTTTCTTTCTGCTAGCTTGTCTGATCCTCGAGTTTCAGATAAGTCTGAACTCAAATTCTTACTAATTAAAAAAATTAAAGGCCTCATTTTATGGTCAATTTTATGACACTTATTTGTGAAAAAAAAAAAGATGAGATTGTTTCATATGAAACCGAACCCCAATTGTGTCATCCATGATGACACTTGCTCTAACACCAGAAAGAATCACAGTTTGAACAAGCAAAAACCCGACCCATCCGACCTGATCGACACCCATTTCAACGAGTATAAAACCAACAATCCAACCCAATTGACACGAAGCATGCCCTACTACAGTCGAACCATAGCCGGAGTTGCAGACTTAGAACTTAGCAAGTAAACAAGTATTTGCGAATTAGGAGAAGCCATACATTACGGTAACTCCATCAAAGACAAACACTAGAAAAAGGATTTAAACAAGAAAAACAACATCAATAGAGCTTAAACTCATCTTCAATCCAATCATTTCCCATCGGCTCCTTCCCCTGGAGCAGCTTCCTTGATCTCTTCACCGGCTTCGTCCTGCCCCAAACACCACAAAGAAAGAACGACAGTCAGATACGCGCTCATACATCTCGTATCAATATCTTAGAGAAACGGATGGTGATAGGGGAGTACCGCGTTATCAGATGTCCAGAGCGTCAAGTTGTCCCGGAGAAGCTGCATGATCAGTGTGCTGTCCTTGTAGGACTCCTCTCCCAAAGTATCAAGCTCGGCTATGGCCTCGTCAAAAGCCTTTTAACGAAGCACAGTCAAAGACAATAAATATGTTCAGAAGGTTCTATGCTAAACAGTTTTGTTCGAACCTATGACAGAAGATTCGACAAGACATCATGAAATACACTGAGGATATGAGATCTAAGACAACGAACCTGCTTAGCAAGACCGCAAGCACGATCAGGTGAGTTCAAGATTTCGTAGTAGAACACCGAAAAGTTAAGAGCAAGCCCCAGCCTGATTGGGTGTGTAGGAGCTAAGTCGGCAAGAGCAATGTCCTAACAAAACCAAAGACGAGTCGTTTCACATAATGAATAAGCATAACAATAAGACAGATTGCCAGCAGAGATAAACAGTTCGGATTACCAACCTGTGCGGACTTGTAAGCCATCAAAGTGCTCTCAGCAGCCTCCTTCCTCTCGGCGCCAGTCTTGAACTCTGCCAAATACCGGTGATAGTCGCCTTTCATCTTCAGATAAAAAACCTTTGACTCAGCAGCGGTGGCAGCTGGGACAAGGTGCGAATCCAGAAGCTTCAGTATCCCCTCACAGATCTTGGTGAGCTCGTCCTCAATCTTCGTCCTGTAGTCTCTAATGGTAGAGACATGATCCTCATTCCCACGGCTCTCCTCCTTCTGTTCAATCGACGAAATGATCCTCCAGGCAGCCCTCCTTGCTCCGATCACATTCTTGTAAGCGACTGAGAGCAGGTTCCTTTCCTCGATGGTCAATTCCTCGACGTGAACCGTCTTGGCGACCTTCTCCATGAACTCAACCATCTCCTCATACCTTTCGGCCTGCTCAGCCAATTTGGCCAAATACACATTCTCTTCCCTGGATCCCTCGGCAGCCATTTTTCCTAAAAAATCCATAAACACTAATCAGTATTTATTATTTGCATTTAAAACTATTCCTAGTTAATCAAAGAACACGAAAATCCACAAGCAAAACCCTAATTAAATCAATTCCTCAGTAGAAATAATTTGGCACATCAAAACCAACCAATTCCTCAAATTTCAGTATCGCGTATCCAGTTGAAGCAGTTCAGAAGTCAATCAACGAGAAATCAAGCACACAAATTCAGAAACTGAGCATATAGATGGATAAAAGAAGCAGCTTTTTTTGGACAAGCATGTCTGAAAGAACTCGACCATTCACATATCAAAAGATTCAAAACCTACAGATTTCTCAATCGATTCCGAATCTTAAACAACGCCTATCCAATTGAAGTAGTTACGAACTCAACTCAAGAGAAAATCAGACACAGAAATTCAGAAATTAAGCATACCTGAAATTAGGGATCTCCGGTGTTTCTCAGCGAGGATGAGATTGGAAGGCGGGTTGGGAGTGGAGATTGGAGAAAAAGAAAAGAGCTTTAAAAACGGGAAGGAGATGGGAAAGTGTTGGGGAAGCAGTAACCCTCGAAACTGAAGAGTCAAAGACGAAAACCCGTTGATGGCGATGCCGTGGAGGAACACGGCCTGTTCCCACACTACACGTGACCCACGTGAGGTGCCGTCTGTTGCGGGTTGCCACGCTGGCGAGACCCTGAAACGGGTCACGTGAGCTGCATCTTTTTTCAAACAAAATAAAAATAAAAAGAACACTACAGTAATTTAAATAAGAGTAAATTACACATAATCACCCATAAATTAGGATAGTTTTCACATAACCACCCTTAAATTTATAAATTACAGAAAACCACCCATAAATTAGATTTATTTTCAAATGACTACCCATCCATTAAACCTCAATTTTTTTATTTGAAAAGCTTAAAATACCCCTAATTCAAGCTTTTTTAAATGAAAAGAAATTGTATATATATTTTTTACTTTAATTTGACATTTCACCTTGAAAAAAGTAAGGAAATTAATCATTGTAAAAATATATAAATGCCTGAACCAATATATATGCATTAGATTTGCAATGTTGAATAAGATGTGAATAAGCTCTAAAATAAATCCAGATTATTACTCCATCTATTCGAAAAAACATTTTGTTTAATTACTATTTACATGTTTTTTTAGGATGATAAAAAACTATATAAAACATCCATTTTTTATAGATATTTTTAAAATTTTCATACTTATTAATAACAATTTCACACTTGTCAAAGGGGTGAACCACAAACCATAATGGGTGATCCATGATGCATATGAGCTAAGTCAAAAATTCAATCGACTAAATAAAGGCACACATCACACATCATATTGTTGAATATCGAGACAGGGGGTAGTTCAATAGCGAAAATCCATGAAAAGATATGATACCTCAATTATTTAACATAAAGGATATTCAACTGAGGTCTTCCTCAATTGTTGCTTAAAAAAACATAAAGGATGATAACAATTGTAAGCATGTACAACAATGATAGAGTTAGGAATTGTTTTAAAAGGGGGGCTCAATTTTTATAAAAATGATTTTTCTTTATACCCATATATGAGAAGGAATATTACAAAAATAATTTTAAAAAAACCCTTAAATTTATTATTTGAAAATAATTATTATAATTTAATAATATTTTTATATTAAAATTGTGCATAGCACGGGGAATTGACTAGTATAAAATTATTAAAAATGAATATTTTATATAGTTTTTATCATCTTAAAAAGACGTGCGTAAACAGTAAACGACATGTTTTACCGAACAAATGGAGTACTTAAACCCTAAATTATTACTTTTAAAAAACTAAAATATGGGGGCATTTTCATCTTTACAAATGAAACAAATGGACTTATAACAAATGGGTGGTCTTTTGAAAACAAACCAAATTTGTGGGTGGTTTTCTGTAATTTATAATTTTATGGGTGGTTATGTGAAAACCAACCTAATTTATGAGTGGTTATGTGTAATTTACCCTTTAAATAAATCAAATTTAGTGAAATGAAGAGCACCGCAAATTTAAATTAAAAAAATAGAGTAATAATTAGGGGTATAAGTGTATTTTTGTTTGTTTTTTTAATAAGTGTGTAGATTTATAAAATGAAAAGTTTTGATTAACGGTTGTTAGTTGTAATTTTTGAGAAAGTAAAAAAGTAGAGTAATAATTAAGGATCTAAGTATATTTTTGTTTGTTTTCTTAATAAAAGTGTAGATTTATAAAATGACAAGTTTTGATTAACATATGGAGTATTGTATCAATTCCACCAATGGTGTCAGTGAATTGAATTAATAGTAACTCCATTTTATAATTCTATTGTCTTTTTTTTTTGGAAATTCCTATTTGTCCTCCTAAATTGTTTTCTTATCTTAAATATGCTAAACCCTTTTAGGTAATTTTTTTTTTTTGTAAAATATCCATTTTACCTTGTAAAGTTCTAATTTTAAAATATTAATTTTTTATGTAAGCTAATTGCAAAAGACAAAAAAAATTACATAAAAAACAGTTTCAACTCACTTTCTTTATGTAAATATAAATGCAAAAGACAAAAAAATAAATTTAATTTTTTTTGTTTGTTAAGGGGGTAGAAGGTAAGCTAGTTGAAGCGGTTTTAGAGCACAGGGGAGGGAGCGGTGACGCCGGTGACGCGGGAGGAAGCCAGTTGAAGTCGTGACGCCGAAGCCGGGAGGAAAGCCGGGAAGCCTTGTTTCCGCGTTTGGAGAAGGACAAAGAGCAAGAGAAAATCGCCGGAGCACCTACCGATTTTGAAGAAGAAGAAGACCGCATTTGACAACAAAGAAGACCGCATCTGCCGGAAGAAGAACGACCAAGAGGCATCGTTTTCCCCGTCTACAGTTGCGAATGCGATTGGGTAGATTATATTTTATGGTCCGCGTCTTGGGTTGTGGCCGATAGCATCGTCCCCTTGTACTTTCCCTTCAGAAAGCTCCCGTCCACACAGAACACCTACGACATGTGCAAAGGATACAGTTGGCACACATTTCAAGGGACATGACATGCAATTCAATGTGTTTGGCTAACAAAACTTTTGGACTGGCACATTGTGAAATTAGTAGTGATTGGGATGTACCTTGCGAAGCATACTTGAACTGCTTGTTTGAATCCCACTGGACCCAGGTATGTGTTCCTGGGTTCACTGCATGGGTAATGTCATGACCCTCTTCGATGGAGCCCCCCAACTGGAAGGAAGTTTCATGGGGCGGTTCACCATTTCATTCTAGCACTTTCGATGGGGATATGAAGAGGAGTGGAAGTGGTGATGGCCATAAAAAAAAACCACAAGCTTACTTACCCATTTTTGTGAATATATATTGTATGTTGTTGGCACATGTCACTCTTCCTCTGGCACGTAATAGTCAGTTGTTGTCCCGTATTCTTTAATGGTCGGCATATAACGGGTAATTGGGTCCACCTTTGCTTCCCGATCAGCTTCAATGGAGAAGCTTTTACTTTTCCCCCCTGACCTTGAGCTGAGATGGAATGATGGTGGAATCCCTAAAGTCTAAACAATGGAGAAGCTTTAAGAAACCAATCTTTTCTCCCTTTTTTTTGACGCCAATATGAAATGCATTAAATGCATTTAATGCGTATGACATCATCCCCTCTCTCTTCTATATCTCAAGCCGGATGATTCATTTGTTTCATTCTTCATACCCTCTTCCATGGTGACACATGCGCTCTCCTTTACCAATGTGCAATGCTCCTTTTTTTTTTAACCTGCAACCAGTTGAAGAGGTTGCCCAATTAATTACAAAAATAGCAATTAACTCCCGCATTGCAATTTTTACAGCAGCACTGCTAATTTTGCCAAACAATTTTATTTTTGGTATATTCTTGCAAAATTTCCTTAATTGTTTGCAAAAATGTTATGACATTTAGTAAATTGTAGGGAGGGGGAGAAATGACATACCTGCAATTAAAAATAGGCAAATTTGCAAGGATATACAAAAAATAAAATGGGTTGGCAAAAATGTCATTGCCATGTGAAAATTTGCAAAGGAGCTACTTTTGCAAATTTTTTTGTTACCCTATGTACCGGTTACAAGTTAGAAGGGAGAGGAAGAGAGAGAGAGGCACACACTTTAATTTTTTAAAACTAATTTTAAGGCATTTTCATTTGTTAAAATTAAAAAATAAATTTATTTTTGAACTTAATTTAATTTTATCTATCTATACACATCCACTTTATATATGTTTATGAAAAAAATATTATGAAGTGAGATTTAGCATGATTCTTTCCATTGTACGTTTTGGTGAACAAAATTGGAACACAAATTGGGCCCGGTCGATGGTGGTGGATTTGTCTGCAACAAAAAAGTCACCCAGAGGAGACCTATCAGGAAGCCAAAGTTCCCGACGGTTTCTTACGCACCAGTCAATTGGTTCTTCGTGCCCCTAACATCTATTTATGTGCCAGTATAGGTAAATTCCATGCCAACTCTTTTGACTCCGACAGATAAACCCAAGTCCGAATATAACAAAGATCAACCCTCTCCCCCATGCGAATGAAAGAGAAGAAGATGGTCTTATCACTTTCGATTGAGAATATATGAAGAGGGTGAATAATAGTTATGGGCGTAAAACGAAAATCGTAAGCAAATTTACCCATATTCGTTATTATATACTGTATGATGATGGCATGGTCTAACACTAGGTTGTCATGGGAATATTGATTTGTTGTCACATATTTCGCCTTGTCTGACATGTAACCGATCACGAGTCATTTGTAATTCGAAAAGTTGGTTCCCCGTCTCTCCTTAGTCTTTTCCCCTTCCTCTCTCTCCTTTGAAAAGCTGTCAACCCCCCCCCCCCCCCCCCCCCCCCCTCTCTTCTCTAAAAAGCTGCTAATCCCCTCACCCTCTCCTCTCTCTCTCTCTCATCTGAAAAGTTGCTCCCCTTCTCTCTCTCCATTTTGATTGCATTTAATGCTCTCTCCTTTTACTCCCAATCTTAGGTTAGTGTCACCGGTTGTTTTTGTAAAAAATTGAACCAATTTCCTAGGGTTACTGTTGCCAACACCCTACCTTTTTTGGTATATTGAGTAGTATTTACTCTTAAAAATATCACCCTAGAAGTCGATTGCAGAGGTGAGAGGGCATCAAACAGAGAGAGAGAGATGTGACACCTACTTTATTGAAAATGTCAAAGAGAGAGATTGATGGCAAGATTAATTCACATTATATAAGCATTGAAATGGGTCAACCCATTGTCGCGTGTCATCAAAGCCAAATCTCATGACACCCTTTCAATATTGTGTTACAAACCAAACACCAGCGTATGTAGTCAAACAACCCTTATAAATACTCCGTATATCATAACACCGCTTATTTTTTTCTATGACACATATAAGATTGTCATGGAATTCCGTAGATTTTCTATGACACACCATGTAAATATGTCACTAAATATCATGACACCTCTTAGTTTTTCCATGACACCCATTAGATTTTTCATAACATCTCTTAAATTTTTCATAAAACTCCTACCACTACTAGTAAACTCATATCACCCCTTAGGTTTTCTATGATATCAATGAACTTACTCATGCCACCGGCCACCCCTCGGTTATTCCATGACAAGAAAATTCAAAACCAGCAAAGTATCTCTTTCCCATTATTTCAGGTTAAACCTTATCATTGATTAAGTGTCATTTATTAGTGGAAATTCGATAGAATTTACCTTTTTCAAGTTTTTGTTTAGGTAACTATACCCTTTAATTATTTTTTTAGTAATTATATCTTTTTAGGGTGGATTTTACCTAAATACCCTTAAGGTAGAATTTTTATCTTTTTTAAATTAAAATAAAAGTAAATAGATATAGATAAGATTTTATCTTTTTAAAATTAAAATAAGTAAATAAATATAGATAAGATAGTTTAGATTGTAGATAAGATTGTTTTACATTTTGAAAAGGAAAATTATTCGGATTATTGATTTGCACGTACAAACGCTACATCTTTCATATGTTAGAGGTTCAATTAATCATTTGGTGAATTGCCTAGGGTTACAGGTAATTCAATTTTATTGTAGCATATTGTAACCGATTGTAACCCTGGAGTAATACAAGAAACTTAATTATTCTCACCATTATTCTTGAAACCTTATTGTAACCTTATTCTTGAAATCTTATTGTAACCATGATTACTTATTATAACTAATTTATTGTAACCGCACCTGTAATCAATATTGTCACATGATTTGTAACTAATTCATTGTATGTCTTTTGATTCTTGTAATTAATTACTTGTACTTCGTTTGCAACGTAATTAACATCATTGTTAAGATTTTAATAGGTTACAATAAACACAAATGATATATTGTAACTAATTTGTTGTAATTGTACTTGTAATCAATATTGTCACAGTATTGTAACTAATTCGTTGTAGGTATTTCGATTCTTATGATTAATTATTTGTATCTAGTTTGTATCGTAACTAACCTCATTGTTAAGATTTTAGTAGGTTACAATAAATACACAATTGCATATAGTTACAATAACATATGGTTACAACAATAGATTTCAAATACAAGAGAGATCAGATTATGGGTTAGTCGATTACTATACGTGATGAAACCTAATGCCTTGTACGTGTAATCATGTCCATCAACAATTAATTCATAATTTATGAATCCTAATGGCACGTGTAATCGATTCCATCAACAATTAATTCATTCTTCAATTGACCAATTAACCTTGTATATTATCACGAAGAGGGCAAATAAATATGGAATATACCACAATAATTATAATTATAGTATAAAAGACATACCACATACCTTTTAATCTAGTAATTTGATTTCAATTGACACTACTCACAAAGGCATTTTGATCGATGAGAAGAATTTGGTATATTGAGCCATTAACGCTAGTTTTAATCAATTGAGGAAGGAGTTAGTTACAATATACTCCGTACATGATTTAAGGAAGTTACACTAGTACAAAATAGGTCTAATATCACAGATATTTAGGACACAATATCACGGATTTAAAGAAATACATGTCCGGGCTATAGCTTAGTGGGCTATTAGCTAGGTATGGCCGCCTAATATCACGGACCGAAATCTAGACACGCCCGTGATATTAGGATGGATTTTTTTTTCATGTTACAACCTAATATCACGGACACCCTCAAGACACGCCCGTGATATTAGGGGTGCTTTTTTCATGTTACAACCTAATATCACGGATGCTCTCTAGACACGCCCGTGATATTAGGTTCTTTTCTTAACTAAAAAAAATGACTTTGCAACCCAGTAAACTGGACCGGGCTATAAAGTTCCTTTATGTAAGAAAAAAAAGTGCC
This sequence comes from Persicaria maculosa, assembly GCA_963922045.1. Taxonomy (NCBI): domain Eukaryota; kingdom Viridiplantae; phylum Streptophyta; class Magnoliopsida; order Caryophyllales; family Polygonaceae; genus Persicaria; species Persicaria maculosa. The sequence continues at coordinate 8,849,762 of OY998256.1, read as the reverse complement.
TTTATAGCCCGGCAAAATGGCATGGGCTATGAAGTTCCCTTTTTACATATACTAGCCGCACACCCACCGGGTAGTTTGTTTGTTCCAGTACAAAAATGAAGTTGAAATACAAACAAAGAAGGTCAAGAAGGAATGACGAAATCTACAAGAGAAGTTGATGTTCAGTTCTTCAAGAACACACATAAACCTTTCAGAAAAAACTGAAAGTGTGAACAAAATCAAATTCCGACTGCTTCTCAAACCTGTAATGGTGTTGGTCAGATAAGTATCTAGCCTGTAACGATCTCAATCAAAGTGATCCCAGTAAATCCGAAGAAAAGAAAACCTCTAGTGTACGCGATTACCTGAATCATGATAAAATAAAAAAAATAAAAACAAAATAAAAAATGATAAAAATAAATATAAAAAAACATCCTAAAGAACACATCTAAAACTCAAATGTTATATAATAAAAAAAAACATTCGGGATATTACATCTAATATCCCGGGCGTATTTTCCATTTTTTGCCCCGGAATATTTGATATTATCACATTTTAGAATCCACCCCTAATATTCCGGATTTATTTATTAATATCCGTGATATTATGTCTTTATCTATTAAATTTTTATTTACTCAACTTTAAACGGCCTAAAATCACGGATATAATAGGTCCTTGATATTAGGGTTATGTGATAAAATTGAAAATTTGTACTAGTGTTATCACCATTATTTTTTTTTCTCTCTAGGCAAATAAGTCTTTAATAACAAAAAAGGTACAATTATCAAAAAAAAAAAAAAAAAAAAAAAAAAAAAAAAAAAACTTGGGTAAAAAAATTTAAAAAAAATATATCAACCTAATCATCCCCATTTATTACCCCACCCATAGCATCTCCCTCTTTCAACGGTGATTTGAATTTTGACCTCATCATCTATTACTCTCACTTATGATTTATTACTCCAATGATAACATTAGTTACCTTCCTTCATTATTTATTACACCTGATAGAACGAAAAATATGCGTTTGCACTTAACTTGGAAATAATATATAAAAGATCATTAACAAAGAAAATAAGATCGAGGCAATGCAGGGAATTAAACTTGGAGAACTATATTGTGCAAACCTCGGGTATATACGAATGAATGAATTGAATAAAGACGTACAATCACGTACACGTTATGGACACACACACACATATATATATGAATAAAAAATTAATAATATATGAATGTATAATAAGAAAACGGAGAAGATGGATATATGATATATATATATGATACTCCGATCCGTATATGGTTATAACTTTGGGGATGATTTGGTTAGTTTGGGCAGCTAGGCTTGGAAACACCACAAGCTTTAGCAATCCTCTTGCCATTGGGTGAGTTGATGAGCGCCCGAAATTTAGGGTTCTTCATGAACGTGCAGTGGCACGGCTTCGAAGACCTCAGCCTGTCGCAGCACGTTTTCGAGGGTGGCGTCGAAGTAAGGAATGCCGTCTTGCAGGCATCTTCGATAGGTTTTGGATTACATGATCTGGTAGCAGCTTCTGCCACCGATATTAATCGCATCTCGAACGCCACAACAAGCATCAGGCAGAGCCACAGAAGCAACCTCTTGTTGTAGCTGAATTGGTGCTTCATTTTCCTAATTCCACCAGATCGATCGATCAATTAGGCCGGTAGAGGTTTATATATGTGTGGGGACTGGTGATGCATGTTTACACCAAATTAAGGCCTATATATAGCACATCAAATTGAACCCTTTTGGTATTTGATTATTGAATTAGGGTAAAGATCGACAGCTGTACAGGCATTCAACATAATCTAGGTCGTGTTAAGCACCTATATATATAAACAATGGGATACATACGTAGGTTGGAAAAGTGGTGCCCACGACCTTGGAGCCTCCCCCGGGGCCTGTTAGGAAACGGCCCTCTAAGGCCGCGGGGCGCGGCAATGTCGCAGTCTTGCCGTTTTCGTGACGTGGATTTCCGAATATCATGTACTTCGTTTTGTGAGCTATTTAAACACGTTTTAGGATTATTTAAACCCTATTTTCAAATATCATGTACTTCGTTACAAAACAAATTCGCACCCAATTTTCATATAACTACACAAACTTTTATTTTTCTCCTACAACCACAAAGAGGACAGCCAGCAAGCAAGAGCACACCACAACAAACTAGTAAGTCAACCATTGCAAAAAATAATTACGTAAAGGACACATAAAATCACTTCTTAAGCTTCTTCAGTTGGGATGATGCAGAGTCATCCAACGGCTTATCACCGCAGGAGCCACGTCTCAAGAAGAATACCCCTGAATAGTCACTTTGGTAACTCTTCTTAATCACCCTACGAGGGCAATCCTTGAACACAAGGGCAGTCGAATAGGAGACTGTCATCATACCGACGGTGACCCACTTGTGCCTGAGTCACGAGTGGTCGTTGTGCTCCACTATTAATAAGATTATATCCAAGATTATCTCAACTACATTAACAACCATTTTTTATAAACTAATTCACCTTGATAGATTACATTGTCTTCATATTGTATAGTGGGCCAAAAGGCACAATCCATTGTAACATATATATATATGATTGATCAATGAATGAAACCCTCAAGGAGGACTTTATATCAATCTTATGATCTTACATGGTTTACATGGTATATTCACCAAGGGTTTACCTCGTCAGTTGTTTCTTGATTTTCGGTCCAGTCTCACTGTACGGGACCCTCCACTTTCGACTGCGGGGGTTTGATAGATTACATTGTCTTCATATTGTATAGTGGGTCCAAAGGCCCAATCCATTGTAACCTATATATATAATTGATCAATGAATGAAACCCTCAAGGAGGACTTTACATCAATCTCATGATCTTACACACCGGTTACAACACACTTTCACTAAAGGTAGATCCATACATGACAATATTCTCATCGCACACCAAATTTTTCACTCTCTCAGGAAAAAGAAGAGTAATATATATAAGGTAGGTTATATTGCCATTAAATTGGATATGGAAAAGGCTTACGATCGTATAGAATAATCCTTCCTACTGATTGTTTTGCGCAAGTTCGGGTTCGCACCCAAGTTCATTTCCTGGATTGAGGAATGTCTTACTACTGTATCCTACTCCTTGCTTCTGAATGATCAGCCCAAAAATCAATTCTTTCCTTCAAGGGGTCTTCGTCAAGGTGATCCGTTATCACCTTTTCTCTTCATTCTTGCAGCTGAGGTGTTGGCAAGAACGTTACAAATTGAAGCAAATGTCTCTAATGACATTGGATTTCGTTGCACGACTAGAGGAACAACAATTCCATTCTTGGCTTTCGCTGACGACATCATTTTATTTGCTAAGGCTACGCCCACTGCATGCCAGAAGGTCTCTTCTTTTATAACAAAGTTTTGCTCCATCTCAGGACAAAAGATTAACCTACATACAGTGGCGGATCCAGAATTTTAGGTAGGGGGGAGGCTGAAAAGCATTTAGGGCAAGTTGCGAATCTAGATCAATGATAATATCAAAAATCAAATTATGTACAACCATTTTTGTTCCTTGCATATAAATAAACATATATTGAATTAGGTTGTTGGTTTGTTAATGGTTACAAACTAACTAACAAGATACTCACATTAGCTTGTTACTTCCGACTGATTTCAATTTAATTACCGCTAAGGTTATTTTTAAGTTAAGTCAAATTACTTTGTATTTAGAATATTTTTACAATTGAGTTTCATAAAGAGGTTGGGTTATGAGGCATAAAATCAACCACCACCCAACCCAAACCAGCCACATAGAGCTTAAGACTAGCACGCGACGGAGCATGTCGCCATTTTGTGCCTTTGGCTCCGACCTTCTTAGTCCATTCAAAATCAATAGTAGCAACGTCTTGAGAAGAATACCTCCGAATAGTCGCTTTGGTAACTCTTCTTAATCACCCTACGAGGGCAATCCTCGAACTCATGGGTAGTCGAATAGAAGACTGTCATCATACCGATGGTGACCTACTTGTGCCTGAATCGCGAGTGGTCGTTGTACTCCACTATTTATAAGATTATATCCAAGATTATCTCAACTAGATTAGCAACCCTTTTTTGATAAACTAATTCACCCCTTACAAGGCGCTTTCACTAAAGGCAGATCCATACATGACAATATTCTCATCGCACACGAAATTTTTCACTCTTTCAGGAAAAAGAAGGGTAAGGTGAGTTATGTTGCCATTAAATTGGATATGGAAAAAGACTTACGATCGTATAGAATGGTCTTTCCTACTGACAGTTTTGCGCAAGTTCGGGTTCGCACCCAAGTTCATTTCCTGGATTGAGGAATGTCTTACTATTGTATCCTACTCCTTGCTTCTGAATGATCAGCCCAAAAATCAATTCTTTCCTTCAAGGGGTCTTCGTCAAGGTGATCCGTTATCATCTTTTCTCTTCATTCTTGCAGCAGAGGTGATGGCAAGAATGTTACAAATTGAAGCAATTGTCTCTAATGACATTGGATTCCGTTGCACGACTAGAGGAACAACAATTCCATTCTTGGCTTTCGCTGATCGACGACATCATTTTATTTGCTAAGGCTATCCCCACTGCATGCCAGAAGGTCTCTTCTGTTCTAACAAAGTTCTGCTCCATCTCAGGACAAAAGATTAACCTTCATAAATCGTCTTTCCAGGTCTCTGGGAATACTTTACCCAACAGTATCAGGTCTCTCACGGTTGTGTTAGGTATCAAACATACTGTCGATCTAGATAAATATCTAAGATGTCCTATCATAAATGGAAAAGTCAACAAATCGACATTTGAGGATGTCGTCATTAAAACTAAAACTCAACTATCGAAATGGAAGGCGAACAATTTAGTTTATCAGTCGAAGGCCGTCATGTCCTTACAAAAGGCTAACCTGAGTGCCCAACCCCATATTTAATGCAGTCCTTCATGCTACCCAAAATCTATTCTTACACAACTTGATTCGGTATACAAAAAATTCTTCTGGAATAAGTCCGAGAGTTTCACTCCTCTCATTAGCTGGAATAAGATTTGCACTGACATTCAGCATGGTGGTCTGGGTATCTACAAGGCTGAAACCATGAATAAAGCTTTGCAGCTAAAACTTTTGTGGAAAATTCTAGCTGAACCTAATAATATGATACCCCGAAGCTCCATTTCATAGAGTTTTCATGTTTCTGAATATGAAGAAACTCCGAAACTCTGGGGAAACACCTCATAAACGTTTCTGAGAGGTCGGGAACTTTGACCGTTTCGTTGACCAGCAAAGTCAGAAACCTTGACCGTTTTTGCTTGGTCAGAAACATTTCTACCTTGCCAGGTGGCGTTTACACTAATTTTATAATTGAAAAAAAAAAATCAAACTCTAAATCATGATTCGTCTTCCTCCCGTCTGAAACTCTCATTTCCCTCTAACCTTACTGCATCCTTCTCCTCCATTTTTGGTCTTACCTCCGGTGAACATCTCTCTCTGCTCAGTGTGCTCTCCTGGTAAACTCTTACTTGCTTAGTGCTCTCTCCTTCTCGGCTCTCACTATGTCATCCTCAAATGCGAGTAGCGGTTCTAGCGGAAGTAATAGTGTTGAACAAAGCCAACAAACCGACTCTGCAGCCAACATATTCGAAGAGGAGTAAGGACATTTAAAATAATTGACATGTCTGTATTGAATTATGTTAAGGAGTAAGGACATTTTTTTATCACGATATTGAATGTTTCAATTTGTAGCCTAATGTTGCATTCTATATGTATGACTTGGTGATATGTTTATTTCTATTAATTAGACCTTTAAATGAACATATAATTCATGTTGCCATTTCCTCTGCGTTTCCATTTCCTACAAAATTTTGATTGTTGTTTCACCGTTTCCGTTTCCCTTACAGATTCTGTTTCTATTTCTGTGTAACATAGATAATGTTTGGGTTCGTGTGGTCATGGAGAAGTACTTAAAACAACAATATATCTTGACATATTAAAGAAGTTCTAATACTTCTTGGCAATGGGCAAAACTCACTAACCTTACAGAGCTTTTTCATACTGGGCTACGATGGTCTATTGGGGACGGAAAATCAGTTAGGTTTTGGTATGACAACTGGATGCTTGACAAGCCTCTGGCGATGGTTGCTTTAGGTAGCATTGGTGATTTGTCTGCTTGTAAACGGGTTGAGGATTTCATTTTGCCAAACCGCACTTGGGACATAGATAAGCTACGTGCTGATCTTTCGGGGCTCCTTCCGATAAGTGTTATTCAAAATATTCAACAAACTTTTTTACCCTCTCACTTTCTTCTAGATAGGCTGTATTGAGGTCCGGGTAGCGATAGTTGGTTTTCCGCTAAGTCAGCCTCGGTACTATTTCCTTCAGGTTTTTTTATCAGTAACCATGACTGCAATTGGAATTGGTACTCCGAGTCAACCCTAAAATTAAAATGTTCCTTTGGAAAATCGCACGTGATGGTCTTCCAACAAAGGAAAGACTCGAGAGATCTCATATTTTCGTCCTTGCGGGTTGCTCTCTATGCGATGAGACTAATGAATCAACTTCACATCTGCTTCTTCTTTGCAAAGCAACAAAACAACTCCTTTAGGAGTTGGGAATCAACTCGGTAGCTACCGCTAACAATGACCTCTTCACCGGTCCTTAAAACTATAAATCTTTAGATTTTATTAAAAATACAATTGGTTTGCCTACAATGGCGAAGGTTTCTACTTGTTGGTGGGCTATCTGGTTCTACAGATATCAATTGTCGTTCGGGCATGTTATGTCCTATTCAGTCAAATCTATAAAAAAAAAAAAAATTACTCTCACTACGCTACAGACATGGGAGGAAGCATCCAAATTCAACTCAGCTAACGATACACTCAGCGAGAAGATCCCATCGTGTGGTAATACCTTTCCGAACTCGAATCTGTCAAGCTCCTACGTTATGAGGCGTGACAGTGGTTGGGAAAAGCCTCCTTTGGGTTTTGTAAAATTAAACTTTGATGGCTCTTGTAAGGATCTTGACTCGAGCTCCTACGGTTTTGTCTTTCGAGACGATGTGGGTTCGGTTCTTTCCTTCGGCGGGAACATAAGTCATGGAGGCTCGGTTCCTTTTGCAGAAGCTTTTGGCCTTCGGATGGGAGTGACTCGCGCAAAAGAGTTGGGCATCTCCAATATACTAATTGAAGGAGGCAACCTCATGGTAGTGAAAGCACTCCTCGACGACTGGAAATGTCTCTGGAACATAGAGCTTTTACTATCAAATATTAAGCTAGACCTTTTTTACTTTCATAAAGTTGTTATACGTCATATTTTCAGGGATTCGAATGCTATTGCGGACCGGATTGCACGTCTTGCCTTCAGCGCTGCCGACGGTAACTTCATCGACGATCCAGAACTAGTGGTTCTCGTCCACAAGGACACTCTAGGAAAAAGGCGGGTCCGCATCCGTCGTCCTCGTTCCTAGTTACTTTCTCTATTTCTAAAAAAAAAAATTAAAAACTCAAATTCTTACTCTTTTTTTTTATGTTCTAAAGTCATCAACAATTTATTATTTTTTCAAAAAAAAAAAACTTTTATGTTGTTTGATCAAAATTACAAATAGGGTAAAAAAAATCTGCTTAAGAAAATTGTACAGAAATATACCTAATTTGTGTCGTTTGTTCAATTTTATGTGAACAAAAGATATATATTAAGATAATTTAAGTGTTGTATTTTTTTTTTTCAAAAAAATACAACTTTTATGAGTAGTAAAGTTTGTAATGCTGTATGCTTACTGCCTTACTCCTCCAAAATTTAAATTATTTAAACTAATTCTTCCAAATTATTAGTACTGTATCATTTTTTAATCTTTGATTTCTAAACTGCAAGTCAACGGCGGGAACTTCTATAGAGATTCACCTTTCCCTAACAAAACGATGGGTCTCACATTTTGCTGGTTGTTGCATCATCTGTTGCTGTTCTACTTATTTACCCCGAGAAAGAGTATTACGAGTATTTTTTAATTAGGAAATAATTTGAGACCGGACAAACCCGGAATCTCGAGAGCCCGACATTGTCGGTAGACGGCTAACCACCTAAATATATAATATAAAACCAGAAAAATATATCATAGAAATAGAAAAAAGGTCCAGTACAAACGGAGGGAGACACACAAGTGTGTGCATTCGAACAAGCGAACCAAACCCGACCATACTAAAGACAACGTAGAGTAAGAGCTGATGCCAAGCATCACCAAGCAGTGACACCGCTGGTCAGCGGTACATCAGGAGTCTATGTGGACAGTGAAGACGATCCTCCAAAGAAATTTCTGTAACGCTGAGTCGCCTCGATACACACTGGCTGGCCCGGAGTCCCGGACACCAGAGCTCTAACTCAGACGAAGAACGTCACGAACAACCAGACTCGCTGTCGAGAACCACCCTTGTACGACGCACCAAGAGACCTTTTCGGGATTTAATATATAGAAGCCCTTTGGAATTTAATCAAAACTCTTTCGGAATTTATAATGTATAACCTACTCGTGTTTTTTTTATTACAACCCTAACGGGATTTTATTATATATTGAGTACTGTACTCCGGAGTCAAGCTCCTCACTAATTAAATGTTTTTTTATCTGGTGCCTCAATTGTAATGAAATAAAATTAGTCTGAATGCATCACGAACAAATACTAGTTGTATTTAAACAAACAGATCTTCAATCCGTTCATTATTTTACTTTTTTTTTCCAACTCTTTTTCAATGTACTTCTTTTCTTCTTTTTTTAATTCCTCCCAAAACCAAATTTTTGGAGAAAAAAAACGCGTACACACTGAATTTTTTTTTTAAATTCCTCCCAAATTCAAACTTTTTGGAAAAAAAAGTGTACATACAAATCTTTTTTTTAAACAATATGATAATTCAGTTCTGTAGACAAGCTTAGAGAAACCGAAAGACCGGACAAGTCGGTAGATGAACTAACCATCATGTACAACCAAATCAAATAACATAAGCAAATGGCAGAAATGAAAATGCAAAAATAAAACAAACGTGCAAGTTATCCTACATTGAAAAACAAAACCAACACGACAAACGAATCGATCAGCTAATGGAGGACGCACACAGAGAGCACTGGGGACACTAGCGGACATCTCAGATTATGGACTCCGAAGAGCCATCCGATGTCTATCGCAAATCCACGCCGTCTTCAGATATAGCAAATCAAACACCGTTCACATAAGGTCTGCATCACAATAAGAACAGCACAGCACACCAGACCACAAAACCAACCCCAAGCCAAATCATTGCCCAATAAAAAAACCCAACCCGTCTAAAACCCTCGAGGACGATAACGAGATCGTAAGAGACTACTAGGTAGTCAAAATAGAGGCGACAGAGACGGAACCGAGCAAAGAATTGAACAATAATACAAAGGCAAGGGGAAAGGACGGAATGGACAAGAAAACCCAAACGAGCGGTCAGCCACCAAGCCGAGTCTCCAGCAAGGCGCAAGGACAACTCTAATCAAGCGTTAGAACAACGCTAAAGGAAATCAATGCTTGAAATGAAGCCTACACGGAGGAAGTAGAAGCCCGAACGTAGGATCCAAAGAAGCCGAGGGCAGTCCCGACGGCGAAAGCCCAACCCAACAGAGGCGAAGGGAGAAGCCTCGACAAGAGGCAAAAGGTTGTCGTGACCAAGGTGGCGTTAACCGAGGCGGTAATTGAAGGTGAGAAATAAGATGGCAAGGTAGACGAACGACGCAAAACCTCCGAGTACAGAGCCAAGGGCGAAGCCCCTGCACACAAGAGAGAAAGAGGCGGCGAAGGCCGATGTTTGATGGTGGTGAACTGGGAATGACAGCGGTAACAAGGAAGTTGATGGTGGCGGTGGCAACTGAGAACCGAGCGGCAGTGGCAACTAGGTCGTGGCGGTTGGCGGCGGGCCAAATGGACTGTAAAGAAGTGGTGGTGGTCGGACCAATTTGAGGCGGTGGGGGAAGGCTATGGTGATGGTGAATTAGTGATGGCGGCGGTGTGACACCAACGCTCCAAGAGGGAGCGTTTTAGGTGTACATACAAATCTATGATATATCCATTGTTCACTTTTTATTTTCTAGTTTCAACTTTATTTGTTTTAAAATTTTAATATGTATGGATCATGTATCTTATGTTATTATTTAAAATTGAACAAGAATGGAGAGTGCCCTGCCCCCCACACCTATCAAAATGATAGGTCTCCCCATTCCGTCATATGGCTTATGGTCTTCCCATTTCGTTTGTGTTAGTATTTTTTTTTTTTTAAATTTGTAATGATTATTAGACACGTGTCAAATTATGAGGCAAACGGGTTATAAAACTATTCCGTTTGAGTGTATATAGCATCTGATCAGCTCTAATTGCATATAGCACCTGATCGTGTTTATCCTTACAAAAGACAAAATGATACTCCGTATTATTTAGGAAAGATTTCCTTGTTAAAATAAAGTTATGCGTACATCTGATGTGAATTTTTTTATCTATGTTTTTTTATTAGAAAAGAATTCGAGCGAGAGAGACTCTCCAGAGCATCCTTGCGTATGATGTCAAGAAAACCAAAGTCGTTTGAGATATTTAACGTGAATTTATAGCATTGTGTAACTATGGGGTATATCCTAATACTACCTCCGTCTCAAAATACTTGTCGTTTTACTTTTTTGACACGTTTTTTAAGAAACTAAAAACTCTATAAAATATTAATTTTTTTAATAATTTTATAGACAATTGTATTAAATATGAAATTATTTTTTAAAATTAATAAAATCATTTATATTTTATATAGTTTTTACCGTTTTTAAAAAACGTACCAAAAAAATGACGAGTATTTTGAGACAGAAGGAGTATAAATCAAGAAAATCGCCACGTTTTCAAAAGGATAAAACTGCATCCATCCCCAAAATAGTTTTTTTTTATTAAAAAGTAAAAAGCAATGCTAAAAATGAAAGTGTAATAATATACTGTATTTGTTAATTTTCTTAAAATTTTGCACTTAAAACTGAAATGACATATTTGAGTAGATGAAGATACTAGTAAGCAGTAACAAACTTGACATGGTACGGAGTAAACATTGATGATCAAAATTATCAAAAGCACCTCAATGGAGAAAAAAGCATAACTTATGCCAAAGAGTCATTGATTTTTTATATCGTTCCAATTTTATCAGATGTAACAAGACGAACCAAAGTCCATCGTTATTTTCTCACATTTGTGAATGTCTAAAATTTACCAAATATTTTGTTCAAAATAAATAAATTACCAAATGACGAGGACATACAAAATAACTCAAATTAATAGTAGAACAAACAATAAGTGGTTTGAGTATCTTGAACATTACACATAACTTGCAACCAAAGACTGGCTCAACAGACTAATCACATAAAACAACACTAAACACTGAAGGCAGGATGATAAGATGGGAGGAAAACTAGGGCAGCTACCTTTTATAGAGAAGCTAGCTCAAGCAATCTGAAGAAGCGAGGATTTCGGTTTGTTGAGAGGCTCTAGCTAGACATCATCACATGGTCGATTGACTGAAGCGCTTGGTTGGCAAAGAAGCGAACGTCTACGTCTGGGTCCTCGTTCAACTCGAGCAGAGTTGGGCGGATCGTTTTCTCCACAACCTGAAATGTTAAGGTGAGGAATTGATGCCAATCATAGCAACTTTAAAAGAATATACTCACATTTTGGGAATTTCAGGAATACTTACGGAATGATCAACGATTGGAACAAGAGACTGCAACACCTTTGCCACATTGAACTTGATGTTTGGGACTCTGGAGGGTGAGGATTTGAAATTAGAGCAATGAGCAGAAAAGAGTAGTTAAGGTTGGTATCGTAAACAGATTGAAGCTTTGCTTTACCTATCCTTTGAGGCAGTGACAACCACAGGAAGCAAATTTGAACATGTAATTTCTGAACCCAACACAGGGGCAAGGAGAGAGACTGCATGCAAAATTGTCATACGGTACAGATAGTGTGGATTGTTCATCATTTCCAAGACCTGCAAATGTCGCAAAATACAGTACAGCAGGATAAGAATCAGCCATGGTTCATTGAAGAAATCAGATCCAATACTGTACATTTTTTCATAAAATGAAGCGTCAAATTCATCTCATCAGAGGTGCTAAACCAAGAACAATTTCACACAAGTGTAACGATTTCCTTCTCTTTTTTTGCAAGGAACAGGTGTGATGTTGAGGATCCAATTTATACCTCTGAAGAATCAAATTAGGAATGCATTTTAACCACATGAAAAAATGAATTTTTATGCTGAAACTATAGTATTTCAATCTTTCTAGAATGCGTAGCTATACAAGTCATAAACTAACCTGTGGCACTATGTGCTGCATTGCCCACTCGGGACCAAATTCCTCAGCAAGGCGTTTCACATTATTTGCAGCAGCATCACGAATAGAATAAACCTACATTATCATAACTTCAGTACAGAAACATATAATATTATGAAAAGACAAACAAAAGAGCAGCAAACCTTATCCTGTAACCACTGCATGCAAAGGGCACCAAGCTTATCGTCGAAAAACCCAACTCCTAGCTGACTTGCCAATAGTGGAATGTACTCTATGATTGCTAGACGCACTCTCCAATGTCTATCCTCAGCAAGTTCAACGATAGCAGGTAGGAGGGATTGGGAAAGCAAATCAATTCCAATAACCTGCAGAATTAGTTCAGATTAATGCGAAGTAGATTATTTGTAACACATGAAATGACAAGGCAAGGATCTGTCCATGTGACTCTGCAAAGACTAGACAGCTATCTCTCCTTTTTTTACAATTTAACCAACTTCATAGCTTAGGGGTGAGTAAATGTTTCTTTTATCTATATGTGCTTGTTTAAGATACTCAATGCTATCCGCGTTGAGGAGGGTTAGTTACGTGTGGCGTCCATGTCCGGAGGCATATCATGTACTCATGCTTCCATCTTTCTCCCTTGCAATGCTCTTATTATCTGACCGTGACTATTTGGTTTGTTTTATTTTATTTTTGTTTCAACTTTAGTTTAACTTTATTTTTTATTTGTATTTTTATGCTTTTTTTTAGTACTATGGCTCTCTCGAACATCCCCTCTCAGCGTAGAGGGGGAAAGGGTGCGAACAATTCGACCCCACTTGTAGAGGGACACACTCTTGTATCTTGTTGTAATATGATAAGGAGCAAAAAATCAGGATACACAACTAGATAAGGATAAAGTGAAAAGGTATGATTGTATAGCAATATGATAAGAGTAGAAAATCAAAATACTAGAGAGGTGCTCAACTGGCCTAAAAGGCTATAAATAAAGCCTTTACAAATTCCTACTCTCTAGACAATTCCCCTATAAGTCAATTCTTTGTAGATTTATTTTGTAGTTTCTAGAATATTCACCAAAAGTATGTCTTTTGTAGAACTCTAGTAGTTTCTAGAATTTGTTAGCAACTAAGCATTGGAATCAATAAAAAAAAAAACTTCGAGAATTGAGGTATCCTTCAATTAAGTTGGGTGTCACTGTCAGATTTTCGCACTTCAACTTCAGAGATCCTCTGACCCTATCACTAAACCTCTCGTGTGATTCAAATTAATGTTTATGCAGAAGACTAAACTCCAAAAGACAAACCTGATTCACTTGATCAAGTTTGCTTATTATATTTAAGCGCACATCTGGAAATTCATCCTTTAAAAGGGAAAGAAAAATCGGGAGAAGCTGCTCAATTGTAGCCTCCTGCATTCAGGAAAAAAATGGAAGAAGTCAGATCTCAAAATAAATCAAAATAAAATTTGATAACCCAAATCAAACCTGATGGAGCATGAAACATTTGAACCAATTCAACCTCAATACTCGAATGATTATTAAATTTTGAAAATTGCAGCCATCCAAATTCTGGACTAGTATGCAATCCATCCCTTTTCAAAAATGCAATCAACTGTTGAAAAATAATACTGTAATACTTGGACTAGTATGCATGAACTATCTATTTCAGTCATACATACTCCAACATACTTTTGGTTCCTGGATGTTAAAACCATACCCCATATTTAATATCAAACGAGAATCAAAATAAGCAATATACAGTCATGTCTTTACCAACACAGCAGTCATCAATCACATAAGCTCATATTTTTTTACCTTCCCCAAAACAGGTGCCATTCCCATGATGACAGATGCCAATGCGGAGCGTACATGCTGAGAAGAATCAGATGAGAGATCCTGAAAATGACATGAAAACATGTAAATTATGACATCACAAAGAATTCAAAGATACTGCTCAATTTTCAAGAAGATTTCAGCCACACGCAAACCTTCACACATGGTAGAATGTGCTGAATTGCCAACTCTGCATTCAAAATCCGGCAAAATTTTGTTACTTTACCAGCAGCTGCAATACGTACTTCCGCCTCATTATCACGAAGCAACCGCACATAGGCAGGAACCAAATCAGTCCTAAAATACAGGAAAATTAGTCACCATAAGTTACTTGGATGAAGAAAAAACAACAGAGCAGAGCAAAAATAAACAACCTCCACTAGAAAACAAAAGAAAAGGGCCTTTGGATATGATCGACATCTTTGAACAAAATATCTTATAGTCTTTAGTCAATACACAGCTCAGAGCTTTCGGGGATAAAAAAATAACAATCCAAAAAAGCTAACACAAGTTCTGTAGTGCAGGGAAAATCTTACGATAATGAATCGCCTAGCTATAGTTATTATTAAGCCCTGGAGTTATCACTGAAACTGTTAACAGGTGCTCGTCAATTCTTCCAGTAAATAACATTTCCATCTTTCTCAATTTAGATAATTCGAGCACTCCTAAGTTCTGAAACAGAACCAAACAGAGATATTGTACTTTTTCAAGGAATTTAGCGTGAAATGCTTGTAGATCATATAAGCAAACAACACGCTGGATTAACTATATAATGTATTAATGTAAGGTGAAAATCAGCCCACTAGCCATTAAAATGGAAAATGTTGCAGAGCGCAATGAACAGAAATCAAATCAAATTGTCAGAACAATGATTCCCTCATATCAAGAATAAGGAAACAGGTATGTACATGAAGGCAGATGATAAGGGGGTCAATGGGCCATTATATTATCATCAAGAAGACCAATTAAATAAACTAATGATTATTGAATAGGCAATTACCTGGTGGGCTCTGGTCCAACAGCTTCACAAAGCTCATAAAGCTGATTGGCAACCATGTAACGAACACGCCAAGACTTGTCCTGAGATGAGGAAAAGATTACTTTGGCAATAAAAGTAACTTCTAAACAAAGAATTATTGATAACATTCATTCCAGCAACAAAACAGTGAGCATCAAGATGATGGCATACAAAAGCTTAACTCCTATCATATAAAAGTACAAGGTAAACAAGGGCACAATCGCACCGAAGGCCAAATCATCATGCACGATCAAATAGTCAAGCAAACAAGATCAGACATCAAATAGGTAAATTACACTTGTAGACTCACGGATCTAAGGGAACTCCCTACTCAAACTCAAGATCAACCGGGGGATTCACACTAGGAACCCAACCTAAAACCACTCGCCTGAGCGGACGACTCTACTCTCAAACACGGCAAACAACCTCAGGTAAACCTGTCATCATTGCTATAATGAGTATCAAAATTGTACCAATGACCAAGCCTTGCACATCAGTAAATACCTGAGAAAAGTTGACAATAACAGGAAGAATATGTGTAACACAGTCTTGGGGCTCCAGCAGTTTTCCAAGTGCAGCACAGCCTTCAACAGCTAATAAGCGCACAGAATCCTGATCTGAATTCAAGAAACAAAAAAGGAAATGCAGTTGTAACATCCGAGTTGCACATAGATGAGACACAACACATAGATGAAATCCATTTTTCTAGTTTACTACCTCCATCCCATTTTATGTGCCTTTTTTTCTATTTTTTGATGACTTTATATTGCCTGTTTACAAAATTATTACAGTACTAAATAATATTCATTTCTTTATCTACTCTTCATAAATACAGTATCCTTCAAATCAATTTAACTTTTAAAATCTACTTTACAATTAATTGAAAGTTATGCAATTATAATCTATAGATAAGGCTACAGGGTTAAGATTATATTGGCCAGTAACCACTATATATAATCTGTGTTTTACTTCGACCATGAAGAAATTTATGGGAGGGAGGGAGTTAATATACCCCTCACATTTGCATTTGCGAAGAAACAAACAGAATCCATGAAAAGGTCTAATAGTGCATGCTTTCTTGCCCATGCACATGACTAATCCTCATATATATGCTTCACAGAATTAGTGGTACTTTATGAGACAATAATGTACACATTTACTTCAAAACCTAATCCATGATCCCCAACATGAAATAGGAAGGGAAAGGAATTAAGGCAAAAATAGAGATGATGCAAACAGTCAAGGATCATTGATCAATCTTCAATAGGCCAATATCCTCGCTTCTCACAGTTTACATTAAACATAATGTGCAGGTTTGTTGACATAGGTTCGTCACCCATTTTCCATATCACCATATATTTGAACTATATGGCATAATAATGCAATTGAAGAGAACCACATAAGCATTCAACTGACAGATAGTCAATAAAAACAGATAATGAGAAACTGGGCCACTTACCATCCTGAGTAAGCTCCTCAAACAGTGTCATTACATCACTCTTAAGATGAGCAGGTTCAACAGTGGCAGCAAACTTCCCCAGATTTGTAGCAGCAGATCTCCTCACCATAGGCATGTCATCTTGACACAACTGAGAGTATATTGACCTCAACTCTGTCTTTAGAGTTTCCGGGGCACTTGGGTAGGCTATGTGAAACAATCCACAAGCTGATACTCGAGCAGTGAACCACTCACCAGCTGCTAATCTCTAGATGAAGAAATGGTGAAACAATGTAAGGATTTATAATAACTGTATATTGAAATTTCAGAGAGAAGCTCTGTTCAGTTAATGATAAAAGCTCCCGCGAGGCATATTTAACTCTGAAACTATAGCAAAGAATCCTCCAAAGAGGAAGACCCTCTGAGGCATACTCTTCGAATGGTTAAAACATTAAGCTCTATTTTTAGGATATAAAATAAAATGGTTTGCAGAATACAGTTTAGTTATTGCCAGGTTTTAGCCAAACAATCAAAATTGCAGAAACCAGCAGCTTGTAGTAGCAAAATATAATAAAGGCAACTGACCTTCACCATTGGAATAAAAGAGTCAACCAAGTCACTCTCTCTCATCTGAGACCCAATTCTAGACAGTGACTCTACTGCTTTGTCCCTTACACAGGTTTCCTCAACGGTGCAAAGGGTCTCCAATGGTGGTAGCAATACATGAGCATACTCCACACCTCCCACATATGGTATAAAAACTCCCAATTCTTCGCCCATGGCAAGCAGGACTTCATCATCATCATCATTGTTCTCGCTCAGGAAAGGGATCAATTCTTTTCGAGTTCGCTCTTCTCCAAGGGCACGAGCAATTGTGGAAAGCCTACGAATGGAGTTCAAACGTAGTTGGATGTCATCATTTTTCAATTCATCTATCAGAACAGCGATTGGATACAATGGCTCGTCAATCGTAGCCATTCTCTCTCACAAGTTAAATAACACTGCAATATTTAAGAAAGTAGCCATCAGTAATAATTCTGAAGTCATGAGGTGAAAAGACTAGATAGGTTCACCGACCAATAAGCAAAAATAGAAGATTATCAATCACAACAGTAAATGCTCTCATCAAAATGTAATAGGACAACAGCAATGGGACTCGTCTATCATTATCCAATGGCTTGTAACACTTGGACAATTTTCTTTTAAAAAAAAAATAGAGCCAGTATGTACAAGTCTTTGGTGATCGTAGCTTCAAATTTCAAGACTCCGTTCAACAGAAAAGAAGGCTTAATCGGTTGTAGAACATACGGAACTTGGCAAATTAACATCTGTTGCCCCAAATTTAAATCATATTGCCTATACAGAATTATAGATTGCCATAACACAAGTATCAAACTAGAATCACCCTAGCAAGAAAGGGGGAAGTCACCCTAACATGAAAGAGGAGGGGGGGGGGGGAGGAAGAGAGATAAAATCCAACCCCTCCAATGACCAGCTCCATGGAATCGGAACCCTAATATTAGCCCTAGACTTCAAAATGTCCTAATTCAGCAGACAATAAAGGCAACCAAACCCAAACTACAGCATCGGATGACGCAAAAATCTGAAAATCCAGAGACTATAACAGATCCGACAAGTATAATAGCTTAACGCACCGGTATCAAATTGAATGTAATGAACGATTCGCTGCGAACGGAATGAAATGAAATGAAATGAAATTGATCCAATTCGGTATATCGAAGAGCGACGAAAGTTCACGACTAAACAGAAATGAAACACAATCGGAAATTCGCAAGAGATTAGCAAACAGATCTATAGATCTCTCTCTTTTTCCCCCGCTTCTTGCGTTTTCAGATAAAATAGGAAATGCAAGGAGAGGTAGAGAGAAAGAGATATGAGGTTCGAACCAATTGGTTTGCTTTTTTCCCGCCGGTGGCTGGGTGGCCGGAGAGTCGGAAGCCCCGTTGCTTCGTTTCACCGTCCAGCTGGACGACCGGAGAGAGTCAGAGAGAGAGAGAGAGAGAGGGAGAAATTGCGAGCAGTTGCAGATTAATGTGCGTGGGTTAATGTTTTCAGTGGTGGGACTTATGGGCTGTTTTGGACTTACAAGAAGGGCTTATTTTTCAAGTGGGCTTGGGCCAGCCCAATTATAAATAGCAAGATTTATTAAGTAGCAACCGTTGATTTGTTGATAACTTGGGAATATTTTTGTACTGTGTTTTTTTGGGTGAAATTTTTTTGTACTGTGTCCAATCCGATCCGACTGAAAGAGTTTTACTATAACCTCTTGGCAAATATAGAATCGCTTGTGAGTGGAATGATTAATCTTTTAAATGGGTCATATAGTACCGATCTAGATGTAGAGCGGCTGAGCCGATCGAACTGGACTAAGATAAAAATAATAATAATAATAACACGATGCTTGTGTTTTGAAACTCTATTCAACATAAGGTAATATGCATGTATTTTCTTTCTTACTTCGTTTATTAATATAAAAAAAAACTTGATATTGAGGTTTCTTGGCCTGTACTTGTTTAAGTGTTGACTTTCGAAGTTGGTATTGTTGTGGCATTCCGTTTGGGCTTGGAAACTAACTCTTTGAGTCAACAGAATCGTTGACTCGAATCATATCAACTCGGATGTGAGTGGGAACTCTTTGAGTCGATGGAATCGACGACGAGGTTCCTCCATTGTTTGAAGCTTAAGATCCACAAGTCTCTCACATTTGAATCTTCCATACTCGATCTCAATTATCTCGGAATCTCACTTAGAGGATTTCAACCTTTTGACACCTTCACCTCTGAAGCAATGATGCTCAATTTTTAACTAAAAAATTAAAATGCTTTAGAACTCAAACATTACACAATATATAGAAGAAAATTGATGTCTCATAACCATTTATAAGCGATGTGATACTTTTTTGTACAAAAATGAAGAAAAAAAACTATGAGATTTACATATCATATTATATAGTTAAATTATTCAAAGCACTCGAACTAAGAAAACCAAATGAAAATCACACCTACCCTAGCATAACCTTTGTCTTGCTGTCAGGCTAATAGGTCATTGACGGCAAACATTTGTACTCTCTCGATGCCACGATATGCTATTGATGGAAACCAGAATGATCGAAAAAATATAGAACAAAGCTACTGTATTGCAAGGAAAAATTAAGAAGAGATAATGTATCATGGTTAACTGATCTCTATATATCTACCAACTTGAAAAACTTAACGATGTTTTGACCGATGTCCTGTTCTTGGAGCATATGCAACCCAAGACAACCCAAGCTCACAAAGCCCAATTCCGAAGCACTCCACAACCCAAATACACAACCATGAGCTAATGGACAAAAGGAACCTTCCTAAAGAATGATGGGCAGCTGTAAATGTTTGGCTGTATTAGCCTCTCTATCTTGTAGTGTGATAGCACATTGCCTTTATAAGGCCTCTGTGTACAATGATGAAAGCAATGGAAAATCAATGATAAAATTACAATTCCTCCTATCCTCATATCTTAGAATGGTATCAGAGCATCTGGCAAATGCCTAACCGTTTATCCCTTTCAAAAATAAAAAAAAAATCATTCTTTCTTCTTCTTCAATGGAGATTCAACCCAACCCTCAAAATCAGCAGCAAAATTTCCCCTTTCCCAAATTTCTCCTCTATCAGCACAATCAAACTTTCCACTACCAATTTTCCCACATGGAAAGGCCAGATTAAACCTTACCTTGAGGCTATTCGGCTCTATGATTATGTCACCGGAGAAACTCAGCCACCAGGAGACGTGGCAAGTCAGGAGTATCGGGACTGGTACTCCAAAGACAAATTGGTGGTTGCTGATGTGCGCCTAATTTGTCATGTTTTGCATTAACATTTATATCGATTTCTATATACATTTTATATTTCTAGATTAGAATAATGCAGGAATTATGCTTATTTGCCAATTATGGAGATCTACACTAGTTCTTGTTTGATATTGCAGAAATCGAGACAATTTCGGGACTATTTGGAGAAGCAGAATTCAAGTTGGAAAACCACTCAACGTCTACTGCAGAGTCACTCGATGTCTACCAAGTGGCTCGACGTCGAGTGGGAGTTGAACCAGCACATTGAGCAGAAGTGGAGAAGAGCAACCACTCGACACTTGAAGTCGACGTCGACTACAATACTCGACGTCGAGTGAAGACCTCGACACACGCATGTCGAGTGGAGCCAGAAGAGACGAGGTCGAGTAAAGTCAAGCCTAGACACAGAATAGGTCGACGTCGACCACTTTGGTCGATGTCGAGTACATCCCAGGAGTCGAATCCGAGTCGTCTTCGAGCTTGAGTCCGAGTGTGGGATTGCTTGCAAGAGAAGGCACGAGATATTTTATCAACACATGAAGACATCTATCCACATTAGTAATTCCCACTTTTACTTAGGGGAATTTTAATTGTTTTAATTATTTTATTTGGAACATTTTATCTTAAGCAAGTAGGATCTTTTATCTTAGGAAGTACATAGAGTTGTTCTTTTCTTGGATAGCAAGGGTTGAACACTATAAATAAAGCCCTAGGGGGCTGAGTTTTAGATCATCCAAGCACACAAGCAATTGTGTTTCTATAGAGTTAGAGAGAGAGCTAGGCGAGTAGAGTGGGAGCGGAGATGAGACGTTTTGGCTTTGTTCGGTTGTAAGCTTTCGTTTATTTTAATGCAAGTAGTTATTTCCTTTATGATATTGATGTTTGTTACTATGATGAAGAGCGAGTAGTCACCCTACTTCTAGAGTCGGGGTGAGCCCGACGGTAGCCATGTAAGGTAATGTATCAAATGTACAACTTTTATTGCGATTTCATCTTCTATCCCTATTTGCATTATTCTTCTACGACAGTAGCAGGTGATCCTTATTTGTGTTATTGAAGCGAAAGTGATCTTAATGCAAATTTGGATTAATTATGTGAAAAGGGTAGTAATAATTAGGGTTTATGCGAAAGCCTATATATTCTTAATTGTCAATGATGAAAGTTATTTGATGAAAAAGGCATAATCTTTTATACTTTGGCATGATTCTTACATGGTTATCGTTGTGGTGTTGATACCCCGATCTTGGAAGCTTTTATCTTTTTGAATTAAATCCTACAAATTTGTGTTTATTTCTGTTCATTATCTTCGCATCCATCCTTATTTCTTCGGACATCTTTTCCAACTTTACTTTATTGCAAAGGTTACGCTTTTGCTACACTGATAACTCGACATCGACTACTGTTGGTCAACATCGAGTACACTGGTCGACATCGAGTACTATGCTCGACGTCGAGTCACTTTGTCTTCTATGGTGCAGTGTTACAGGGATCGATAGCTTAGGTCAACATCGACTACTCTGGTCGACGTTGAGTTAGCTTCTGGTCGATTTCGAGGGCGAATTTGGAACTTGAAAGGCGAGCGCTGACACGCTTCCTCGTGGATACGATCCTGAAACCCTACCACTACAGCGGGAGGGATTCTTGTATTTTATTTGCTTGGATAGGGAGTCGGTTTAATTCATATATTTCATAATTATTTATTCGACTAGTTTCCCTCCACAACAGTTGACATCCTCAACTCCTCTCTCACCGAGCCCGTTCTTGTTCAGGTTCTTGACTGCAACTCGTCGGCCGATATTTGGTCGCTCCTCCACGAGTTCTTTGCCGCTTAGTCCAACGCCACCATCGTGCAGAGTTGCCTTCAACTCGCGACCCTAAAAAAGGGCTCGGAAACTCCCACTGAGTACCTGAACAGGGCAAAAGCCCTTGTTGCCGCTATACAAGTCGTTGGCCAAGTTGTCTCCGACCAGGAACTAGTCGTGTACCTTCTCGCCGGTCTTGGTCCCGAGTATGAGTCTCTTGTTACTTTTCTCTCTACTCAACCAAATCTCTCCTCTTCAAATCAGTTTCATGTTTATCTCATGAATCATCAAGGCCGTACAAATCACACCACCCAGTCCATTTTGGGCGCGCCTCTCCTCTCTATCAGTCAGACAACCACAACCCCGGAGGCCAACTTCACCACCAATAGAGGCTGAAGGTTCGATAAAGTAAAACAAAGTAATATAGAAATACTCTAGAAGGGGGGTTGAATAGAGTATGCCGGTTTTTCGCAGATAATCTCAAGACTTTTGAGGCTATTGCAAAACCCTTTGAGATTAGATGTAATACTTCTTCTGGCAAACCTGAATCACAAAGTTAGACAATTCGAACCAAGTGCGGAAATAAGGTAAAGCAGTAAGTAAAGGGCACAATGAATTGTTTACGAGGTTCAGCACGAACTTGGCCTACGTCCCCGCCTAGGGTTCTTCCACAACCCTAGGATTCAACCGGCTTTTATTGATTCACAAGACTTAGGATCCTAATAGCTCACCGAGAAGCCTCTCTCCTATACAATTGCAATCTAGTCAACTCACGTTCCCTTGGAGTCCTAGACCAATCTAGAAGAGCCCCACCTCTCTCAGCTATCTAGTACAATTCTCTTACACTTAGTGAATCAATCGCCTAGTGTTTACTTCCTGAGTTACAAACTCTTGAGTATAACACTCACTCAAAATATATCCTATAAGCTCACTGTGTAACTCTCAAATGCTTTGAAATGAAATAACAGACTCTTAAGAACTAGCAGAGAGCACACGAAGAAGACAGTTTTCACTTGTAGGCTTGAGTGCGAATGAGAGCTCGTGTTCAATGAATGTGTTGTTGTCTTCTTTTCTTCATCTCCTTCTTATACAGATCAACTCGGCGCCTAGAGATCTTCTTCAACGGCTAGAACTAATTGTGGCTTGGGAAGAAATCTTCATGATCTTCTATATTTGGAAACTCGGACGCCATGATCTTCCAATTTGAATTCTCTCGATTTCAAGCTTATGGAAGGAGATAATTTTCGAACAGCTTCCTGAAATGTTAGTATAAAACAGGTTTTGTGTTTCATCAACATAGCTGTAGCCTCAAGACCTTTGACATAAACTGTCTGTCAAAGCCTTTGAAACTAATTCCGATTTTCATCAAGGGAGTGGAGTTATCAATCTCCCCCTTGATGAAAGACAAAACCTATGCATCCCTGCAACTTAGTCGAGCAAATATAACATAAGCAAAATCGAACTAAGTACCTGCATGGGTTAGACGAATGTTGAATCATAATTTTAAAGCATGAAATATCCAACAAAACAAAACAAAACAAGGTCTTCCAAGACCTTTGAATCGCAGCAGTTTAAAAAAGTCTAACACCACATATCTTCTCCCCCTTTTTGTCTTTCAACAAAGGGAGGAGGTAACAGTCACCAAAAGTTTTGAAACAGTTTCCAAAAACCAGCAATGTTTCAGATTCAGGGTTAGGGTAGGGTAGGGTAGGGTTAAGTTTCATCGTCCGGAGCATCATCCGTGAGCAGCGACCTCAGACCTTGCAATAGCTTGGACACCCCGCTCATCTCCGTCATAAACTCCTTGTACATCTCCTTGATATCCAGGCGAACTTCCTCCAAGTCCAACTCCAGGTTGTCCATGCGTTCATCAATGGCTGAGGCAGTGGGAAGAGCTTTTGAGGGAGAGGCAAGACTCCAAGTCCCTTGGGGGGGCCGAGTGATGCCTATCTTCTCAAAGCTCTTGGAGTCGAACTTACCCATATGACGCTGTTGTTCTTCATTTTTGAAATCAATTCCAGAAGCTTTGAAGATATGGGTTAAGAGAGTGGTGATAGCATGTATTTATAGAGTTATAATAGGTTGCATTTAGCTTAGTTAAGATGCATATCATGCATGGTTTAAGTATAATTTGCATATTTGTTCTCTGTGTGGTTGGAGTCGGAATCTACATGCTTTTATTGATTATTTCAGGTAATCGTGGATCCGAGGAGGAGACATGGGTTGATAACGCATTGGATGAGAATGTCTAGTTGATCGAAGAAGCTTACATGAAGATCTCAAGAGGTCCTGAGAAGAAGAAGCGAACCTAAACGAAGAACAAGTCTGCAGAAGTTGTCGCCAGACATGCTGAACTTGTTTTGCACTTTCTGGAGGCCTCGGTTGTCCGATCGACTATTATGACCATGCGTTGGAAAGCTCTTTCAGAGGGCTACAACTTTCATGTTGACGTCGAGAGCTGATTCAAGACGGAATTTCCGTGAAAGACCAATGCAGCGCCCGCCGCATGGTTTGCTGCGCCCGCCGCATGGTTTGCTGCGCCCGCCGCCAGGGGCGGTATTCATGCTGCGCCCGCCGCATGGTTTGCTGCGCCCGCCGCAACTTTGCGGCGCCCGCCGCACGGGTCATCAGCGCAGCGCCGTTTTGAGAAAAACCCTAGTTGTTCTATTTTGTTTGGAGGGCCGACTTGGATGTTTTATTAGGCCACTTTTATGTTATTTTTGATGACTTCCATTCTATTCTTTCATTCATTAGACAATTAGAGAGAGAGCGATGTTCGCCATGGGCGACTAAACTCTCTTCGTTCTATCTACGATTTGAAGCTTTATTTGGATTGAATTGTGAGTTTCTAATTCTTGTTCCTTATTTCCTATATTGAATGCTTCAACTTCTTTGTGCTTGATTGTTTATTGTTTTGTTCTATCTTGTCTGGCCAACTAGTTAGATCAATTCAATTGCTAGGGTTTTGTAGATTCCTGATTGTGAACCTTAACCCAAGTGGCAAACTTATCCCTTTAGGGCTGATTGAACTAATTGGATAGGTAGGAAGTTGGATGTGTTGTTAAATCCCTCTTTAGGGACTGCAAATACCTTGGCTAATCTCTGAACTTAAAGCTATCAATTGGGTTAAATCTTTCTTTAGGTACTGTTTGATTGATAAGGGTTTCTAGGACTGATTGGACTAGTAACTATATTAGGTCGGGACAAGGGCATTCATAGGAACCCTAAAAGGACAAGAGAAAGTTACAATATCAATTCAACCAAATAAAGTGGATAGTTGTAGGTAGAGCGATCTTCTCTAAATTGTTTTGCATCAATCTGTTTATAGTTTATTTTGCTTTCTTTCTTGTTTCAATCACCAAAACCCCCCTTTCTACTAATTGGTAAATACACGTTGCTAAGAAATACTTGTTTCTCTGTGGGATCGACCTCTTACTTGCTTGCTATACTAGTTTGTAGGTTTGAGTTTTATTTTGATACGGTTTAGGCGACTAAAAACCGTCAATCAAGTGGCAAAAGGGAGGGGAGTTCCTTTTCTGGCTTTTTGAGTGTGAGCCATGGATCCTAAAATGGTATTGGTCAGATCAAGATCAAGGCCGTTCAAGATGCGGTATAAAAGGATCATGGCATTATCGGTTAGGAGGGAGCCAGAGTTTAAACGGGGTAAGAGGCAACACACAATGATATTGAAAATAATTTTTGCCTCGAGGGTAAGGGATGAGTGGGTAAGCTGTTTTGAGGTGCTGTTGGATGCTTCGGGTAGGAGATATTTGGATCGGGCAAGGGCAATGCACTGTTCTTTAGTGGGTTTTTCAGGAGAGAGTGGACAAGGTCTAGGTAGGCCAAGGAAATCAACGAAGTCAATGGAGTTGAAAGAGATTCTAACTCCCTTGACGACGGATTCCAAAGATCAACCATCGGCGTTGTGTTTGGCTTTTAGGTTTATGTAGAACAGACGGGTAAGTTGGGGATAATAGACAGTTTCAAGGTTAAGGAGGGTCCAGACAGATGATTGTTTGAGCAGAGAAATGCATGGCAGATTCAAAGCTTCTAAGAACTCAAGATCAATGAAATCAGAACAACATATCTTACGAGTTCGAAACTCATCTACCCACTTTCCAGCCATTTCAGCATTTTCAAACCAAGAAGAGGGCAAGGATTGGTTTACCTGGATGAGGGCAGGTGGATCAGCATTCTTCCTACGAGCCTGTGTGGGAGCAGTCCTCTTGGTAGGCGCCTCAAGGCTTCTGAGAGTGCCCTTCCTGGTGCGCTTGGGAGATGGAGGCTTTGCTGTTGGGGCTTTGCACTTCTTCGGAGACGGGGGAGGAGGAGGAGGAGAAAGAGAGGGAACAGGTTCAGGCTCCTCATCCTATTCATCCTCTGACCCCGATTCCTCAGCGGACCCTTCAGCGTCCTCGTCATCTCCGGTTTCGTCGGCCTCCTCTTCCTCTTCATCAGGTTCCTCTTCGGAGAGAACCTCCTCCTCTGCAGCTTTCAGGGCCTCCTCTTCGGCCTCCTTTTTGATTCTCTCAGCCTCCTCTTCAGCTAATTTCCTTGCCAGCTCGGCCTCCTCCTCGGCCTTTCTCTTTCTCAGAGCTTCTTCCTCGGCTTCCCTGGCAGCATCTTGTTCCAAAATCGCATCTAGATCCTCCTCTTCCTCCACCTCCTCAGCAATGATTTTCTTTTTCCCTTTTTTCTTAGCACTGAGAGGTTTCTTTGCTGAGCGCTTCTGAGAACTCTTGGTAAATGTAGTCGTGCTCTCAGTGATGGTGCTCTGGACAGTAGCTGGGACGATTGCTTGTGGAGTGAGTTCTAGTTGAGGGGAAGTAGCAGTGGCCTGGCGTCCCTTGGGGGTGGCGTCAAGACGTTTGGGAGTGGAGGTCTTCTTTGATTTGGGAGCCATAGGGATAAATGGCTAGGGTTTCAAAACAGGTCGAGAGGTTGAAGAAGAAGAATTGGAAAGGGTTTGGTAAATCTGAAGTGGTGAGATATTTCCTGTGACGAAAATATTTTTCCTTTTGCTACCACTTTCAACAAAAATCACATTGCTCCTTACAAACCTACAAATCAGGCCACTTTACCCCTTCCAGCCCAACTCTTACACAATCCGGCCTACTCACCTGAGAACTTGAACTCTGGTGGACCACCTGCGTCACCGGCCCATTCCTGAGTTGGTGATTCATCACCTACCTCTCCACAAAACCCTCCCTCTCACGTTGAAGTTGATGAGAACATAGCCCTTGCGGTGCCGGTCGCCCCACCACCACCACCTCCTTCTCATCCGATGCTCACCCGAAGCCGAGACCACATCTCCAAGCCCCTTGTCCGGATGGATGGGACCATTCCTTGGCCCTCCAAGTCCTCTTGTCATGCCTCTGCTGTCACCCTGAAGAACCCACCAGTTTCACCCAAGCCTCACCCTTCCCTGAATGGCAATCTGCCATGGAGACTGAATTCAATGCTCTTACCTCCACAAAAACCTGGTCCCTTGTTCCCACATCCGAATCATCCAATGTTCTCGGAGTTAAATGGGTGTTTAAGACCAAATGAAACTCCGGTGGTTCGATCAGCCGTCGGAAAGCCCGCCTTGTCGCCAAGGGCTTCAACCAATTAGAGGGGGTCGATTTCCATGATACCTTTAGCCCTGTTGCAAAACCTTCGACTATACGCCTCCTCCTTTCCCTTGCTGCCACCAATAATTGGTCCGTTCGCCAACTTGATATACAAAACGCATTCCTTCACGATGACATTGAAGAGGACGTCTACATTCAACAACCTCCTGGTTTTCATAACCCTCAGTTCCCAGGGTTCATTTGCAAACTCCACAAATCACTTTACGGTTTAAAACATGCTCCTCATGCCTGGTTTTCGAAACTCAGTGATCGCTTTGTAACAATGGGCTTCACTTCTTCAGTTGTTGATTCCTCTCTTTTAATTCACCGATTCGGCCATCATTGTGTTTTTGTTCTTGTTTACATTGATCATCTTATCATCATCTAATCTCTTCCCGACCTTTTCCTCCAAATTCATCTCATGTCTCTCCAAACATTTTCCTGTCATAGATTTGGGCAATGCTCATTTCTTTCTTGGAATTAAAATTTTTAGAACCCTTGATGGTTTCTTCCTCTACCAACAGAAACATATCTCCGACCTTGCTCACCGAGCTGGCCTTGCCAATTCTAAGCCGACTCCATCACCTTTAGCCACCACATACAATGCATTAGCTCCCTCTTCTCCATTCCCTGATCCACCTTTATATCGGAGTCTTTTTGGTAATCTACAATACCTTTCTTTTACCCGACCCGATGTCTCCTATGCGGTTAATCTCGTGTGCCAGCATATGCACAATCCCACCCAAGTCCATTTTCAAGTTGTCAAGAGAATTATTCGATATCTTCATGGGACTGCCCATCTGCAATTTCACATTTCCTTTGCCTCTTCTCACCAATTGTCTGCCTTCTGTGATGCCGATTGGGGAAGTGACAAATCTGATCGGCACTCCATCGGTGCTTATTGCTGGGACACTTGTGAACCCCACATCGGAAGTGGAAGAAATCTGAACCCAACATATAAGTGGATGGGCTACTCCACCTAACGTCAATTGGTTTTGGGATGGTGCCCCAGTCCGGCTTATATGTTGGGCTTTCTGGTCGGGCCCAACAAGACTTTCCCCCCAACAAACTGGTATCAGAGCCGGGTTCGGCGGGTGGGCCGGTTGCACCGAAGATTGAGATGGACTCCAC
Organism: Persicaria maculosa; assembly: GCA_963922045.1. NCBI lineage: Eukaryota > Viridiplantae > Streptophyta > Magnoliopsida > Caryophyllales > Polygonaceae > Persicaria > Persicaria maculosa. The sequence goes on along the minus strand of OY998256.1, from coordinate 8,820,787 downwards.
ATCTGTATCGATAACGGGTTAGTCGAACCCGTTGCGTGGGGGTCTCAATTCCAACCGGGCTAGACTTGTGAGGGATTCACAAGTGAGAGGGGGATTTGTTGGGACATTTGTGAATCCCACATCGGAAGTGGGAGGATTCTGAACCCGACATATAAGTGGATGGGCTACTCCACCTAATGTCAATTGGTTTTGGGATGGTGCCCAGTCTGACTTATATGTTGGGCTTTCTGGTCGGGCCCAACAAGTCGTCCCCCAACAAATTGGTATCAGAGCCGGGTTCGGCGGGTGGGCCGGTTGCACCGTAAGTTGAGATGGACTCCACATCTGTATCGGTGACGGGTTAGTCGAACCCGTTGCGTGGGGGTCTCAATTCCAACCGGGCTAGACTTGGGATGGATTCACAAGTGAGAGGGGGATTTGTTGGGACACTTGTGAATCCCACATCGGAAGTTGGAGGATTCTGAACCCAACATATAAGTGGATGGGCTACTTCACCTAACGTCAATTGGTTTTGGGATGGTGCCCCAGTCTGGCTTTGTGTTGGGCTTTCTGGTCGGGCCCAACAAGACTTCCCCCAACAAACTGGTATTAGAGCCACTTATATGTTGGGTTCAGAATCCTTACACTTCCGATGTGGGATTCATAAGTGTCCCAACAAATCCCCCTCTCACTTGTGAATCCATCACAAGTCTAGCCCGGTTGGAATTGAAACCCCCACGAAACGGGTTTGACTAACCCGTCATCGATTCAGATGTGGAGTCCATCTCAATCTTTAGTGCAACCGGCCTACCCGCCGAACCCGGCTCTGATACCAGTTTGTTGGGAGAAAGTCTTGTTGGGCCCGACCAGAAAGCCCAACATATAAGTCGGTCTGGGACACCATCCCAAAACCAATTGGCGTTAGGTGGAGTAGCTCATCCACTTATATGTTGGGTTCAGAATCCTCCCACTTCCGATGTGGGATTCACAAATGTCCCAACAAATCCCCCTCTCACTTGAGAATCCATCACAAGTCTAGCCCGGTTGGAATTGAGACCCCCACACAATGGGTTCGACTACCCCATCACCGATACAGATGTGGAGTCCATCTTAATCATCGGTGCAACCGGCCCACCCGTCGAACACGGCTCTGATATCAGTTTGTTGGGGGAAAGGTCTTGTTGGGCCAGACCAAAAAGCCCAACATATAAGCCGGACTGGGGCACCATCCCAAAACCAATTGGCGTTAGGTGGAGTAGCCCATCCACTTATATGTTGGGTTCAGAATCCTCCCACTTCCAATGTGGGATTCACAAATGTCCCAACAAATCCCCCTCTAACTTGGGAATCTATCACAAGTCTAGTCCGGTTGGAATCGAGACCCCCACGCAACGGGTTCGACTAACCCATCATCGAAACAGATGTGGAGTCCATCTCAACCTACGTTGCAACCGGCCCACCCGCCGAACCCGGCTCTGATACCAGTTTGTTAGGGGGAAGGTCTTGTTGGGCTCGACCAGAAAGCCCAACACATAAGCCAGACTGGGGCACCATCCCAAAACCAATTGACGTTAGGTGGAGTAGCCCATCCACTTATATGTTGGGTTCAGAATCCTCCCACTTCCGACGTGGGATTCACAAATGTCCCAACACAAACATATGAGCCTGTAAAGAATAAAAGATACTTGAGTTGAACAAGGAAATAAAGCATAAAACCATAAACATTGTGATTGGCCTACTGAGCCCTGCTTCCACCGATCGACTCACGGTTACAACCTTGTTATAATTGGCCTTCAAATCTGGTAGCGACTTGAGAAATTTCTCCATTGTAGCCTGTTATTTATCATCTTTCTTCACGGTATCACCCTTACACCATCTATGATCACCAGGATACATTGGAAAATTGAAGGAAAATACCTCACTTTGCTTAACTAAAAACCATTTGCTTCCCCAAGAATCAATTGCCCTTGGATTTGAGAGGTGATAATTGATAGGATTCCAGGATACACTATGAATACCAGACTTTGATGGTATCTCATAAAAAGACTTGAAAGCTTCATATGAAGGAACTAGATCTATCTCCTTAAACTTCTGTTAAACGACTAGTATCACCCTCCAAGAATTGGGAGTAAGCTGGGCTGGGCAATATTTTTTGAGAGAGAGGAAGTCACCAATGATTGGATGTAATGGAAGACGAAATCCATCTATCAAAGAATGTTCATAAACCACAATACATCCCGGATACTTGGCGAGAGCCCCACCAGCAGCACAAGGCAATCTTAGTTCCACACCCTTCGGCCAAGCAAAGCGTTTAGCCCATCTACGTAGTCTCTCGATAGTCATATCACTACGATTACCTATATTCGTACCATTTTCATAGACCACTCTAGTACAATTCACTTTAGGTACAACAGCCGTTCCCTCTAAAGGGATTAAAGGTGAAGGAATCCACCAATGACTATCACAAGCCTTCGGTCCTTTATCCTCGTCCCCTTCTTCCTCGCCTCCTTTATCCTCGCTTCCACCTCCCTCTTTTTTTTTCATCTTTGCTTCCTTCCTTATCTTCTTCAATCTCACTATCTTCATCCTTGTCTCCTCCATCATCTACTTCTTCAATCTCTCTTCCTTCATCCTCACCTCCTTCAAATACAAGAACCCTCCTCCTTTTCTCCGCTTGAGCTTCTAAGATAAAACCATGCAGTACATTGTAGACGGGTGTGAAAAGGAGGAAGGGACTCAAAGTAAAGTGATTAGAGATTTGTTGACACTAACCAACAATGGCCTTGTAATTTTGAAGTTAATGCACAGATGGGATCACTTTACAATGGCAAAAAGTTCTTTAAAAAAGTTCATATAAGAAGCAAGACAACTCCATAGTTTAACATAATAAAAATTGCAGCATCTGTATATAAATTAGAATTAGACTGGTCAAATAGTGATTGTTCAGACCATTTCAGACACAAAATCATCCAACAAAATTTAAGAAAGATAGCATCTATTATACTCAACATATCTTCACAAATCACAATGATATAAAAAGCTCAAAACTTTTAGTAGTATGTCGGAGTTCAGCATTCAATCAGAAATCGAATCATTCATGATCACTCCCCAAAAAAACAAGTTACTCAGTCTAAACTCGAGTAGAGAAAGTGGGGAACCCACAATGAGGTAAAATCGAGAGAAATAGGCTTAATCATTTAAAAACACAAAACCACTCACTTGAATAGAGATATCAGTTTGAAAGAAAGACGAAGCGGAACGAGTGATTACCTTCCAAACATGTCCAGATGGGTGGTCCGTACCCGCAGCGCCCCATTGATAATTTGATACTGCCTGGCTGTGCTCGAGACAACACCAGTGTTGGGACATTTGTGAATCACACATCGAAAGTGGGAGGATTCTGAACCCAACATATAAGTGGATGGGCTACTCCACCTAACGCCAATTGGTTTTGGGATGGTGCCCCAGTCTGGCTTATATGTTGGGGTTTCTGGTCGGGCCCAACAAGACTTCACCCAACAAACTAGTATCAGAGCCGGGTTCGGCGGGTGAGCCGGTTGCACCGTAGGTTGAGATGGACTCCACATATGTATCGGTGATGGGTTAGTCGAACCCGTTGCGCGGGGGTCTCGATTCCAACCGGGCTAGACTTGGGATGGATTCACAAGTGAGAGGGGGATTTGTTGGGACATTTGTAAATCCCACATCGGAAGTGAGAGGATTTTGAACCCAACATATAAGTGGATGGGCTACTCCACCTAACGGCAATTGGTTTTGGGATGGTGCCCCAGTCTGACTTATGTGTTGGGCTTTCTGGTCGGGCCCAATAAAACCTTCCCCCTAACAAACTGGTATCAGAGCCGGGTTCGGCGGGTGGGCTGGTTGCACCGTATGTTGAGATGGACTCCACATCTGTATCGGTGATGAGTTAGTCGAACCCGTTGTGTGGGGGTCTCGATTCCAACCGGGCTAGACTTGTGATGGATTCACAAGTGAGAGGGGGACTTTTTGGGACATTTGTGAATTCCACATCGGAAGTGAGAGGATTCTAAACCCAACATTTAAGTGGATGGGCTACTCCACCTAACGCCAATTGGTTTTGGGATGGTGCCCCAGTGTGGCTTATATGTTGGGGTTTCTGGTCGGGTCCAACAAGACTTCCCCCAACAAACTGGTATCAGAGCCGGGTTCGGCGGGTGGGCCGGTTGCACCGTAGGTTGAGATGGAAACAACATCTGTATCGGTGATGGGTTAGTCGAACTCGTTGCGTGGGGGTCTCGATTCCAACCGGGCTAGACTTGTGATGGATTCACAAGTGTGAGGGGGATTTGTTGGGACATTTGTGAATCCCACATCGGAAGTGGGAGGATTCTGAACCCAACATATAAGTGGATGGGCCTGACCAGAAAGCCCAACATATAAGTCAGACTGGGGCACCATCCCAAAACCAATTGGCATTAGGTGGAGTAGCCCATCCACTTATATGTCGGGTTCAGAATCCTCCCACTTCCGATGTGGGATTCACAAATGTCCCAACAAATCCCCTCTCACTTGTGAATCCCTCACAAGTCTAGCCCGGTTGGAATTGAGACCCCCACGCAACGGGTTTGACTAACCCGTTATCGATACAGATGTGGAGTCCATCTCAATCTTCGGTGCAACCGGCCCACCCGCCGAACCCGGCTCTGATACCAGTTTGTTAGGGGGAAAGTCTTGTTGGGCCTGACCAGAAAGCCCAACATATAAGCCGGACTTGGGCACGATCCCAAAACCAATTGGCGTTAGGTGGAGTAGTCCATCCACTTATATGTTGGGTTCAGATTTCTTCCACTTTCGATGTGGGATTCAGAAGTGTCCCAGCGTATCCCCCTCTCACTTGGGAATCCATCACAAGTCTAGCCCGGTTGGAATTGAGACCCCCACGCAACGGGTTCGACTAACCCGTCATCGAAACAGATGTGGAGTCCATCTCAACCTACGTTGCAACCGGCCCACCCGCCGAACCCGGCTCTGATACCAATTTGTTAGGGGGAAGGTCTTGTTGGGCCCGACCAGAAAGCCCAACACATAAGCCAGACTGGGGCACCATCCCAAAACCAATTGGCGTTAGGTGGAGTAGCCCATCCACTTATATGTTAGGTTCAGAATCCTCCCACTTTCGATGTGGGATTCACAAATGTCCCAACACTTATTGTCTTCCTTGGCAACAATCTCGTCTCATAGAGTTCGAAAAAGCAGCTCACAGCCTCCCGCTCCTCCACTGAAGCGGAATACAGGGCGCTTGCAAATGCTACATGCGAGTCCTTATGGCTTCAATTGGTCTTAGCAGAATTACAGATTCCTCTCAAATGTCCACCTACAGTTTGGTGCGATAATATTGGGGCAACCTATCTTGCAAGCAATCCGGCGCTCCATCACAAAATCAAACATCTCTCCCTTGACTATCACTTCGTTTGTGAACGAGTTCGAGCTCAGACACTTCGAGTAGCGTTCATCTCATCGTAAGATCAATTGGCTGATCTCCTCACGAAGTCGCTTCCGATTGCTCGATTCCTTAGGCTGCGATCCAATCTCTGCCTCCGCGAGCTTAGATCGAAGGGAGATACTGGAGCATATGCAACCCAAGACAGCCCAAGCTCACAAAGCCCAATTCCAAAGCACTCAACAACCCAAATAAACAACCATGAGCTAATGGACAGAAGGAACCTTTCTGAAAAATGATGGGCAACTGTAAATATTTGGCTGTATTAGCCCTTCTCTCTTGTAGTGCGATAGCACATTGCCTTTATAACCTCTCCTATGTATAAAACGAGTTAAATGACCATATGTAGTTAAAGCACCCACAATGGGGTGTTTTAAAGAGAAAAATAAGGAACTTAATAATTAAATAATAGAGGAGAGATATATTTTGGTAAGGAATGATGGGATGGGTTCACTACTAAAGAACCCTTAAAAACTCAAGAAAAAAGACATGAGTGAGAGAGGAGGAAAGAGAAAGAGAGGGGTTTAGGGTAAGTGGTAGGGCTATTTTTAATTTTATATTATTTGTTTATAATAAAATGGGTTGTAGGGATGTGAGTTAAAAATTATGTTGGGTTTCTTAAGGAGAGAGAAAAATAAAAATGAGAGTTAAGGAACCGAATCGGGTTCCATGGATGCGGATGCTCTTAGTTTTTTTTTTTGGTAAGACCATATGTAGTTACTACGTATTGGAGTAGTAGTTAGAGCACCCACAATGGAGGTGTTTAAACATCAATATAAGAAACTTAATAATAAAATAAGAAGAAGAAGGAATATTTTATTAGGGAATGATTTGATAGGTTTCTAAGTAAGAAACCCTTAAGAACTCAAAAAGGAAGAGAAATGGGGGCCACTTGGATAAGAAGAAGGAAAGAGAAAGAAATAGGATAATAGTGGTGGGGTTAGGTGGTGGGAACAATATTATTTTTATATTATTTAGTTTTTAATAAGGTGGGTTGTAGCCGGGTCCGGCTCCCGTCCAGTTGCAAATTAACTGTAGGGTGCATTTTGTCAAATTTCCACCGTCCAATAATATCAAGGGTTAGGATTAGCTTGTATTTATTTTTTTACAAAAAAAAAAGTCTGTCCTCCTCCCACCAGAGAGAGCTCTCTCGCTCCTCGCGCTCCATCAGTCAATCACTCTCGCTCCTCGTCGCTCCATCAGTCTCCCTCTCTCTCGCTCCTCGCCGCCGCAACCCACCCCGCTCCATAGCTCGTCTCCTTCCCGGTAGAAAATCTCCCCAAATCACCCCAAACCCTCTCCCACAAAATCGCCCCAAATCGCCCAATTTGGAGGATGGGTCTTCTTTGCCAAAGAGCGGAGAGGAGTGATATTATGGCTGGCGATTGAAGGCTGCAAGAAGGACGACATTGGTATGTTGCGCGATGGTGAACGATTGGTATGCGTATCAATTTGAATTTATGATTTATGGGTTTGGAAATTCGATTGTTGTGGTTGAATTTTTGGAATTGAATGGATTCATATGTCGAAATTTAGGGATTTTTGGGGGATTTTTTTGTTTCAATTTAGTGATTGTAGCTTGAATTTGTTGATTTGGGGTTTTATAAAACCCTAAAGCATACCAATTGCTAACTAATAGGTTTGATACTAAATTCTTGACCTTCCCAATCTAATAAGTTTATTGTGAATTGTTAGATTATATTCTGATTGAATTGTCATAGCTTAGTATGAAACTGAGGGTCTGCGTCTTGTGAGCATTCCCCAGCGATTATAGCAGATGTATCCTAAATGTGAATTATGTGATGTATGGTGGTAGAAATTTTGTTAACTTTGTGATGCTGGAATTTGATGCAAAATAGGCATGGGTTACTATTTGGATTAGAGGCTCATTCTCTATTTTGTGTAGGCTAAATGAGTGCAGGGGAATTGGCAATAAATTTGAAGTTGGTGAATTGCAAAATCAACTCTGTTTGACATGGGTTACCATTTGGTGATTTTTAGGAAGATTTTTGGGTTTTGCAAGTTTGAATTTGGTGATTTGTGGACTTGTTGGAATTGAAGATCATCATTTAATTGTTTTACATGAATACTGAATGTATTTAGATGAATGAGGAATGGTGAAGGGTTGTGCAATTTGTTTTGTGCTTTTTCTGGCTGTTCGAGGTGAGCCTTGTTACTAATGGAAATAACACTTGTAGGAACTTGAAAAGAGACAATAAATTGTGCAAATACCATTTCTTTTTCTCGAACCTTGGACTTTTTTTATGCAGGTTGTTACTCCAATTGCACCCTTGAGCCAACAGGTACACCATGTTCCTCCTTTTTGTTGTCTTTTATTTAATATTCTGTTTCTTCAAGCTTCCTTCAATCCAGTAGGGAGCATCACACTATTATGCAATGACCTACCTCATTTATTTAGAGTTTGCTTTTAATTAGTAGGTTCCATCATATTTTTATGGTCTAATTCTATTGTAATAAAGAGAATTTAAGCCTATTAGCTCAAATGGTAGAGCATTGTGCTCGCGCACAAAGATGCGGGTTCAAATCCCGCATATGCTAATGTCTTAAAGATGAATTGTCAAAGCTTTGTTGCCGTGAATTCAAAATTTTCATTTTAGCTCCTCTTAATTATGATTGATGTCAAAGTTTCTTTCACATTGAATATGGATTCATGGCAGTTGAAAACGCTGTTTTATGACAGAAAAAAGCACCAGAAAATGGGCTGTTTTTTATGTTAATTAGCAAAGATAGTTGAATGGGTGAACATAAAAATTAAGCAAGAGAAGTGCATCTCCTTCGAGAATGACAGATCTGTTCACACATAGACCCTAGCAACATCATCATTTGCTCATGATCATCTCCAAAGCTTCTCGGACATCTCAAAAGTAATTAATATTGAATAAATTTGTTAGTTTGAAATTTAAACATTTTTTAAATGTCATGTTTCTTTTAGCATTGAGACTTCAAAATGTAATCCAAACTCAATTTGCAGCATATATATTGGGTCTATATCTATGGATGTCTAATAAGCAACTTTTACAACATTAGCCTATGCGTGATTTGAGCCCGCATCTTTGTGTCTATGCACATCGCTCTACCATTTGAGCTAATAGGCTAAAAATTTTACATGAATACTTTAGGTTTGACAATAGTTTACCAAATATCATGACTATGCACTTCTAATCTAACTGTGATATCAAAAAGCTTGACAACTGATTTTATCACCTTCATTACAGATTCTATATGAACTCTTAATTTGCAGATTTTTATCACCTTGATGGCAAATTGTAATAAAAAACCTTCACATTCCACAAATTCAATTCAATTCAATTCCTATACCAAATTCAATTGAATTCCAATTCACCGTAGAAACCTAATACCAAATTTCAACCCATTAAATCCCAAAAATCCCTTACATTTGACATATTGAATCCATTAAATTCATCCACAAATCACAAATTTACAAAGCAAAAGCCCACAATTTTCTCAAATCCCATATTGATACACATACCTCATTGGCACTCGCGCAACAAACCAACGCCTACATTGCCTTGCCGCCTTCGATCGTCGACGTCCCTTCAACGAATTGCAGTCGCACCACCTTCAATCGTCAGCATCGCCCTCCTTGCCGGCTTTGAGAATTCTGACCTGCTAGGTTAGGGGGAATTCTCAATCGCCATTGCGCAACATACCAACGTCGTCCTTCTTGCAGCCTTCAATCGCCAACCATAATATCACCCCTCTCCGCTCTTTGGCACAGAAGACCCATCCTCCAGATTGGGCGATTTTGTGGGAGAGGGTTTAGGGTGATTTGGGGCGATTTTCTACCAGGAAGAAGACGGACTATGGAGCGGGTTGGGTTGCGGTGGCGAGGGGCGAGAGAGAGGGAGACTGATGGAGCGAGAGAGATGGACTGATGGAGCGCGAGGAGCGAGAGAGCTTTCTCTGGTAGGAGGAGGCAGACTTTTTTTTTTGTAAAAAAAAAAAAAATACAAACTAATCCTAACCCTTGATATTATCGGACGGTGGAAATTTGGCAAAATGCACCGTACAGTTAATTTGCAACTGGATGGGAGCCAGACCCGTTGTAGCCTGTAGGGATGTGAGTGTAAATTTCGATGGGGTTTATAAGAAGAGAAAAAGACGAAAAGTAAAGTTAGGAACTCAATATAGCTTTCATGGATGCGGATGCTCTTAGTAGTTAGTACTCCCTCCGTTAAGAAAAACATGTCGTTTTAGGAGTAAAATTTTGTTAAGAAAAACTTGTCGTTTTAGATATTTTGGTGTTCACTTTCCAAAATTACCCTTGTCATGATTAGATGTTTGTTAGTTGTAGTTTTCAATAAAGTGGAAAAGTAAAGTAATAATTAGGGGTATAAGTGTATTTTTGTTTGCTTTTATTTGCTTTCTTAAATAATGTGCAAATGTCTAAAACGACATGTTTTGATTAACGGAGGGAGTAGTTAGTAGTTAGATGAGTTAAGTTGAACCAAAACGGTCCAAAAGAGTGTTTTTTTTGGGTCGTAACCAAAAGAGTCATTTGGCAACGACGAGTACAAACCCAAAACACAGTTCATCCTCCGTTCCCAATCTCACTCCATTTTTCCAGTCGTCTCCCTCGTTTTCTCCGCCTACCCTTTCACGCAGCCAATCTCCTCCAATGGCGTCGCTCACCCGAGTCCCGCTCTCCAGCTCCAATTCCCACTCCATTTCCTCCGCCTCCTCGCTCTCCTCCTCCGGCCTCCAATGGCCCCGCTCCTCTCAGCTCTCCACGGTCTACCCCCGCCGCAAGCACCTCTCCACCGTCCAAATTCGGGCCAAGATCCGGGAGATCTTCATGCCTGCGCTCAGCTCCACGATGACGGAGGGCAAGATCGTCGCCTGGACCAAATCGGAGGGCGACGTCCTCTCCAAGGGCGAGAGCGTCGTCGTCGTCGAGTCCGATAAGGCTGATATGGATGTCGAGACTTTCTACGACGGCATCCTCGCCGCCATTGTCGTCCCCGAGGGCGAATCCGCGCCTGTTGGAGCTCCGATCGGACTCCTCGCTGAGACCGAGGATGAGGTTGAGGAGGCCAAAGCTAAGGCCTCCCAATCCGCTTCCAATTCTGCCGCTTCTCCTGCTCCCCCTACGGCTTCGACGCCTCCGCCCCCTCCACCGCCGCCTAGGGCTGATCCGGCGGCGGGGGGACCGAGAAAGACGGTAGCGACGCCGTACGCGAAGAAATTGGCCAAGCAGCACAAGGTCGATATTAACAAGGTCGCTGGAACGGGCGCCTATGGGAGGATTACGCCTGAGGATGTGGAGAAGGCGGCTGGAATTGCGAGCCCTAAGAAGGCTCCAGCGGCGGAGCCGGCACCGGCCAAGGCGGCTTCTGCGCCTGCCCCGCCTAAACCGTCTGGTGGCGGCGGTAGTTATGCCGAGATTCCGGGGTCATCTGTGGTTCCTTTCACGGCTATGCAATCAGCTGTGGCGAGGAACATGGTGCAGAGTTTATCGGTTCCGACTTTCCGTGTAGGATACCCGGTGGTCACTGATGCACTTGATGCCCTCTATGCAAAGGTAAATTGGCTAACTAGCTTAATTTCTTCGGTGATTCAGATAGAATTGTTTCTCCAGTTGCTGTTGATGTTAATTTGGGGGATTTTATTTGAAAATTGGTTGATTGGCCTTGCCAGGTGAAGGCTAAGGGTGTGACTATGACTGCCTTGTTAGCTAAAGCTGCTGCCATGGCGCTCGCCCAGCATCCAGTGGTGAACTCTACCTGCAAGGATGGCAAGAATTTTACATATAACAGCAACATAAACATTGCTGTTGCCGTGGCTATAAATGGTGGCTTGATCACCCCAGTTCTTCAGGATGCAGACAAGGTATATACATACTAATTTGGAGATTACCATTTGCTCATTTCAGGCTTTTGTGCTTAATAGTTGATGTGTTTTATGCAAAAATTACTGGGCTTCTTAGTGGTATCTAGTTGAGTATGGTTACTTGGATTTTTCCATGCAGTTGGACCTTTACTTGTTATCCCAAAAGTGGAAGGAATTGGTCGATAAGGCCCGTTCCAAGCAACTTCTGCCACATGAATATAATTCAGGTTCTGTTCTTTGATTTTTGTCATTTTTCATGCATTTCTTTGTGTTCGAAGAGTCTCTCTTACTTGTAAGGACAGTAAATATAAGACTAAGCGTTTTACTTTGAATGCATGCAGGTACATTCACTCTGTCGAATTTAGGCATGTTTGGAGTGGACAGATTTGACGCTATTCTTCCTCCTGGCCAGGTGAGTGCTCTATACCAAATATTCTCTTAATTGGAGGATCTAGTAATATTCTTGTGTTGTAGACCATTTGTGTAGCAAGCCAGTTCCAAACATGCTTGCTAATAGGTTAAAGGAATCGAGAAATGGAAAAGGATGCAATGCTACTATCAATTGTGTTTCTGCTTTTTTCTGAAGATCTTAGCAGTAGCACCAGGCTTAATGTATGAACTATGAAACTATGACCAGGGAGCTATTATGGCTGTTGGAGCATCAAAGCCTACTGTTGTTGCAGATAAAGATGGTTTTTTCTCAGTGAAGAACAAAATGCTGGTTAGTATCAATCATTCATTACTATGTGCATTTTTACTACTAGTTGTAAAGGGAAGGCCCATTTGAAAAATAAATGCAGTTTATCAGTTTGGAATTTTACTTGTCTCCTTGAAAATAAATTACTCCGTATCATGATATTCAAGCAGCTGCAGCGAAAATTTGGAAAACCGCATGAAAAGCTCGTCACATATTAGGCATAAATGGATACAGTTTTGCTATCCGAATGCTTTAGAATATAATAACTGCTCCATATTCCCATCACCAATTCAAAGGAATGTTCAATCATCATTTACCATCCTGCGACAATCATCCTATGCCGGTTTTATATCTGGTTCTTCTGTCACGATGACCTGCATTTTGATGCATAATTCCTGATACTGATTTCCTTACCATTTGATGCATGAAGGCATGAAATTAAATGGTGTTTGAAAAGATCAAAACCCTTGGTTCTCTTTCACCTCCATTCCTTGCCGTTCCCTTCCTTGAATTAATCCCAACAGCCAGTAGTTAGTAAGTGGTACAGATAAAATGGCCTTTGCTTTTGATGTTTTAGTAAAAGAAAATTCCCAGATCCCATACGTTTACCTTGGAGCTCACATCCTTTCTGGCTGTATGAGCTCGAGAATTCTCATTTTTACTCAGCTTTCTTCTTACCGTTCTCATTTTATTCTTTCCTGCTTATTTTATGATTTGTTTCTGAATTGTACAGGTAAATGTGACTGCTGATCACCGGATTATATACGGCGCTGATTTGGCTGCCTTCCTCCAGACCTTCTCAAAAATCATCGAGAATCCTGACAGCTTGACATTGTAGATGAAGCTATTACAGCTCCATTGCAATCAGAAATTTCATTTCGTCTGTGATCGGAATGCAATTGCACGCGGAGACCAATAGATGTTAAAACCCCGAAATCACAGGTATGATCAAATTGATTGCCGTGCTGAAGAACTGGAGGATAGATATATAGCTCCATTATGGTACTTTGTCTTCTTGAATAGATTGCCCTTCATCCGGGAACGTTCTAGACATTGCTATGACTGGAAATCAGCTTTTTGTGAGTCTTTTTTTTACCATCCCATTCGTTCCATTAATGAAACTGAGCTGAATTCGAAAAATGAACTAATTTCCTTCAATTGAGTGAAACCTTCATGAGGTTTTAATGTTTAATGTGATGATCCAAACCCTCATAGAGTAAAGAATCAGTATACAACTATCAAGAAATGGAAGTCCACAAACAAAGGTCCCCCATGGTAGTTCTCTTAAAAGCTTTTGAGCCTTTACTCTTACTTGTAACAGTCGGTAAAAGGGGCCATTAGCCCCAGTTTAGTAGAACCTAATAATACCCAGAATCTGGTTGTTTGACAAAAATTACAAAAAACAAACAAAAGAAAACCCTGTACATAGATTACAAGATAAAGAAAAAATACCCATGGTTTTCGAGAGTTGAAAACGGAGACATCGATGTTCATGGTACAGGCTCGGAATCTTTACCAGTCTAAATTTATGTTTCTTGAGGTGTATAGCTTATCGATATACTGGATTATCGGCAACGACAAGGTTATGTATTTTCTCATCCTCACATCTGCTGATTCCTCTGCATAAAAATCACACAAACCATAGAAATAGCTACAAAGGGAACAATGAATACCATCAGTTGCAGATACATAGTAAACAGTAACTCACCTGTTTCATTCAGCTTTATGAGGAGCTGGTCTCTGGTAGGAAGAGCATACATTCCAGCATGAACTGCTGCCCTCACTGCCCATGTATGGTACGGTTTACATGTCTGAGAATACGCATTCGTAGCCGCCTCTTTCAATGATCCATCGCTGAAAATGTCACGAAATAACCCATGAGGGTTCTAAAACATTACAGGAGATGGAGTATTACAGGAGATGAACTTACCTGGTGGACAAGAACTGCTCAAACAAAGCTCTGATAAGGTCAATGCCCTGCCTTACTCTGCGCAGATTGCGCGAATGGCTTCCTTGGCATTTCACTTTCTTATTTCGGATATCGTTATCGAGTATGGTTTGCAATGTGTCGTATTTCTTTGATGCTTCGGCTAGACTCCGCACCTATAAAACAATCAAACAATGAGGGATCAAATTGGGTCACTTTCAATACAAATGGATTCAATTTACATACACAAACAAAGCAAAGCAAATAGTAAAATCTAAAAACCTCATTTTTGCACTTAGCTAACTAATGAGCCAATATATGCTTCGTTTGTCATTTTTCCAATTATTAAGTTCATTACTTACAAGACATTATCACAACTCGTTTATAATAAAAAAAATAAACAAATAGGGTTGTTATTCGAGTCGAATGAGTCGAAAATTAGTTATTCATATCTCGTTTCTAAATGAATAAATAGGATTGTTATTCAGGCTGAATAAGACGAGAATTAATATTTATATTCATCTCGTTTCTAAATGAAATGAGTCTAAATTTGAACTCAAATTTAAAAATATACGCCACAATGACGAAATCAATTAAAAAGTAAAAACAAACAACCAAAACCGCCAAAATAAGTTAAATAAATAAATCGTTTTTAACTGTGGTGATGACGAGATTATGATGTATAACGCCGGGGGAGAGGCCGGATTGGGGCATACCTTGGCGCAGTACTCGAGCTCGGCGAATTTGAAGGCGATGCCGAGGGAATCGAAGAGGATGGAGACGAGGGAGCAGGCGTCGCAGAAGTCCTTCAATTGGAGATCGTCGTCCTTGGCGCTGTCGACCTTACAGGCGAGCTGTTCGAAGGCCTCGACGATCGCCTCGAGAGGCGGCTTGCCTTGAGCCTGGCAATTCATGGGCGGCGCGCGCCGGCGGTTGAGGTGTTCGTCGTCGATGGCTGCCACCACCAACACCAACACCGATTGCCGTTGGGGGAGAGAGATAGAGAGGGGGAGAGAGGGAGACGGAAATGGAGAGAGAGGGGATCGTTGCTGTTTTGGAGACGGAATGTGGGGCCTACTATCATTTCCGTGGAGACTTTTGCTAGACTTTCGCTATACCGACCAAAACGGTCAAATTTCTCGAAGGCGGTGGATTTGGAATCGGAGGAGAGAAGAGAGTTGGGCTGGGCCTATTGGTGTTTATTGGGCCTTACTTTTCTTAATGGGCCGTAGGGATGGATTGGAAACGGTCTCTGTCTCCATCTTTATGTAGTTTCTCCACGGGTTCTCTGGTATAAACTTCACTTTTTTTTGTTTACATAATGCAACAAATGGGCGGGTGAAACTACAAGAGTATGTTGCCACCCTGACTAACACAGATTCTTATTAATAGGGTGAGTCAAAATATTACAGTTAGAAATATTCTTAGCTATGTGGCCAACCGCTTTATTCGCCTCTCTGAAGCAATATCCGACTTTAATGAGGTCAAAGCTTGTCTTCAGCCGTTCGATCATCTCTACATGGCGCGATATTTCCCACTTGATCTTGTTCCTATCATTAATAGCTTCAACTACTTTCAAGCAGTCGCCTTCGATGATAACATTCCGCAAGCCTTTGTTTACGGCTAGTTATATACATGTACAAAAAGCATAAGCTTCTGTTTGGAGAGCCGTAGACCTTAGCTAGGGATGGCAACGGGGCGGGGAGTACCCTCCCCGTCCCCGTCCCCGTCCCCGTTTGTGAAAATTCCCCCCGACCCCGTTCGGGGATAAAAAATGTCCCCCGTCCCCATCCCCGTCGGGTCCCCGTCCCCATTGGGGAATCCCTGCCCCTGCTAAATTTTTCCAATTTGCATTTCCCGCGGGTTTCCCCATTTAAAACTCATGGGTTCCCCCATTCAATAGAAAACTATAAGATATTATTAAAGTTATGTAAAAAATATGACATAAATATTACATATAATAACTTATAAATGTAAATTATAAGGTAAAAGTTTTAAAATAAAAGAAAAATTATTTAAACTTAGGTAAGATATAAACAACAACGGGGATTACATATTCCCCATCGGGGATCCCCGCGAGGGTCCCCAACGGGGACGGGGCGGGGATCGGGGTGGAGACTACTATCCCCGTCCCCATCCCCATCCTCGCGCGGAGAATCAATTTGCCCCCCATCCCCGTCCCCATTGCCATCCCTAGCCTTGGCAATACAAGTCTCTTATTGAAAGATGTTCATAACCCTTCCATTCCATTCCCTAATAACCCCCCACTTGGCATAGGCCAGTGCGTTTTACTGAACCTGTTAATGTGCCTTGAATCATCGTTGACCGGCGACGCATCGGGGGGTCCGGGGGGCGGAGCCCCCCGACGGTGGGCAGCGCCACCCTGCCTTTACGGTATGCGATGATTATTGTAAACGGGCCTATCGTCTGTCTATTTTGGACTTTTAGTCCATTGTCTGTTTAGGGTTTCATGAGTCTCCTCATATACTCATGAAACGCCGACCCCTTGTAACCTAATCTGTTTTGCTTCCTCTAATAAGAAAACTGGTTCTCTGCCCGTGGATGTAGGCAACACACCGTTGCTGAACCACATAAATCTCTGTGTTGTTCTTCGCTAATTTCATTCTCGTTATAACAGAACCATCCATATTAACTTTGTAGATAGCCGGTTTACACCATTTTGAATTTTGTCTTTTTTTCTCCGTGTGTTCCTTCTTATTGTTGTCATTTGCTATTGCTCGGTTCTAATCTCTAATATTACTTGTAATTTTATGAATAATGGAAGTAATTGACTCTAATTTTTTGTTATTAAATACTTAGACTATTTATGGTTTCCCAAATAGTTTGCATTCAAACTTTACTTAGTTGAACTTCAATCATCCACAACTTTAGTACGAGCTACTTGCATTTAAGTAAATTCACAAAAAAAAACTTATGTATTTTTTGTTTTGAAGGAAAGGTGGTATTGTCACGCATATTTATTAACAATTTAACATTATTATTATTATCGATATCTTGTTTAAAAAACACGCAAAAATAGATCGACGGGTTGAGTTTACAAGCTCTGATACCATGTGAGAATATATGATAATTTTCATTAGCATATAAATAGAAATCATTACAATATTAAACTGATTCCACAACCCTTCTCCGAAAAAAATTCACCCATACACCCTACAAAAGCAACAAAGTGACAGATAAAGTTACACACTTTAGTCGATCTGTTAGTGAGGTTGCATTGGCCACTAATTTTGATCTCCTAGATCTCATCTGTAAGGATGCAATCGACTAGAGGACCTAAGTAACTATATACATTATGATGAAACACCTATAAAATCTCATCTTTAGCCCTTAATTATATGCACACAAAGATCAAAGGTGTATTAAAAAGTGTAATGGGAACAAAGCCCTCAGTGTGAAGCCTGCAAGTACATCGCCCCTCACTAGTCACGGATGCTACAACAAGACAATCACCACATGACACTCTCACGGGTCACAACAAGCTTCTCCCTTGATTCCGGATAGATTATCTGCAAGAGTAATCAAATTCCTCCAACTCCATTGCCCATTTTTTGTGTAAATCCTAGGTTACTAGGATGTGCCTATATGGAGCAAGCGACACTCGTTCACCGGTTGAGAACATCTCTCCCACAACGAATGTGAAGCGAAAATATTGTCAAAATAAGGGGTTTCATTGTTCTCTTTTCATACGATCTGAACGAGATTTTTCAAAATTTCACATTGTATCAGAGCTCGATTCAGTTCGAGTCCACAAAAGTATTACATTAAAACAAAAAAGTTAGAAATTGCATGAGTACTTTCGAACGTTGCACATAAAATCTCAAAAAAGTGTAGAGGACAGTAGGACCCATGAAAATGATCACAATCACATGCTATCTCATTTACTCCTACATTTAAGGGTACTGCGTATATTGTACATTTGTACCCTTATTTTTCACTTAAGATTAAAAACATGAATTCAAAAAAATTCACTGAACTTTGCTGTAATTTTATCTCTTTATATACCAAAATCCAAGCAGCTCCATTTTCAGTTTTCACTCTCCTTTGAAGGTCTGTTTTTGAACCTCCAAATCAATGGCTTCTTCCAAGAGGCCAACAAGGACTTTACCCTCTCCACTACCTCCCTCATTTCTGTGCTTGTTTCTCCTTAGCTTTGCTCCTCTGCTACGCGGCTCACCTACACCTTCATCTAAGGCCTCTTCAAGTGTCCCTACCAAGATAGGAAATGGGTACCGTTTGGTTTCCATTGAAGAGTCCAATGGTGCCCTTGTGGGCTACTTGCAGGTCAAGAGTAAGAACAAAATCTATGGCCCTGATATCCCTCTCTTGAGACTCTATGTCAAGTAAGTACAAAATTCAAATTCTATACCATCTAAAGATTCCATCTTTTTTTCTCAATGATTTTGATGGAAATGGAATGTAATTGTGTAAGCTTTATGGGCCTGTTTGATGCAATTTGTTGATTGTTGATAATGAGTTTATGTGCGGAGATAAGAAATTTATTTGTTCTAATGAGGCTAAAATCTTAGGGGTCCTACTAATTATTTTTTACTCGCATATTTATGTTATATTTTTACAATATGATATAAAGTAAAATGAGCTATCAATCTCGTGTTTTGCACAAAACATGTCCATAAATCCAAATGTGTATGAAAATCCAAGAGTTGAGACACTTGTGTATAGTAGGTAGAAAATTGGTATTTGTGGCCTCTCAAGGACTTTACATTCATCCCAATGTTTTTGGTGAAAATGGACTTACTTGAGACTCTATGTAAAGTAAGTGGAAAATTCACATTATATAGCCTCTAAAGATTCAACCTTTTTTTCAATGTTGCAACCTATCTTATGTGCATTTCATATTGGGTATTTTTCAGGCATGAAACAGATGACAGATTGAGGGTTCACATTACAGATTCAGAGAAACCCAGATGGGAAGTGCCATACAATCTCCTACCCAGAGAGCAACCCCCACCATTGAAGCAATCCATAGGAAGAACAAGAAAAATTCCAATTTCCACCTCCAAACTATCAGGAGATAAGCTGATTTTCAGCTACACTGCAGACCCTTTCACTTTCTCAATCCAAAAAAGATCAAACAACCAAACCCTTTTTGACACAGCTACAGATGAATCAGACCCATATAGCAGCTTGGTCTTCAAAGATCAGTACCTTGAAATCTCCACCAAATTGCCCCCTGATGCCTCCCTCTATGGGCTTGGAGAGAACACACAGCCTCATGGGATCAAGCTGAACCCTAGTGACCCTTACACTCTCTGGACAGCTGATAATTCAGCCATCAATCTCAACACTAATCTGTATGGATCCCACCCTTTCTACATGGATCTTAGGAGTGTGGGTGGTCAGGCAAGTGCTCATGGAGTTTTGCTGTTGAACAGCAATGGAATGGATGTGTTCTACAAGGGGAGTTCATTGACCTACAAGGTAATTGGGGGTGTCCTTGATTTCTACTTCTTTGCAGGATCAAACCCTCTTGATGTTGTCAATCAGTACACTAGCTTGATTGGAAGACCAGCTCCTATTCCTTATTGGGCTTTTGGTAATTCCCAAATTCATCCCTTTTAGATATAAATGAATACTAAAAATTTATGTCTAAAATAATTAGAGATTCATTTTATTAGTGCTTTTAAAAAAGGATAATTTATGTGCCTTATTTGCAAAGGAATATATCTTGATGATTAATTATATAGCATAATGCATGCTTGCTGAATTTAGAAACTGTTAATTTTAGTGGGAATATTTGTCTTGTTGCTTTGTGGGTCCTTGTTGTTTGCCTTTGAGTTAATTTACTCCTTAGTAATAATCCTTAGCTAGCTAAAGTGTTTCTAGGTTTGTGTTTATGTGTTGATTTGGTTTGGTCTCAATTTATTTGTCCTGAGATTATGGGTTTTTAGGTGGAAAATTGAAACTTTATAAAACAATGCCAGCTTAGGTGGACTACTGATAAGGCCATGTTTATCAATGGATACTAGGAATACTAGGAATACTAATATTTTATTCTTTTCTTTCCGCCACATCATCCTAGCATCTCATTCTCATTTTTCCCACTTTATCAATAGTATCCCTAACATCCCAATACCCATTTTTCCCACTTTATCAATACTAGGAATACTAATATTTTATTCTTCTATTTCCCACTCTATGTGTAGAGAAAAATGAATCTAGTATTTTGGTTATTTTTATAAATATTTTTTTTTACATTTTCAATGTAAAAAATTGCATTTTGTACTTATAAAAAATCACTCAATAACTAAAATCTCAACCGTCCAACCCAAAAGATCATAGCCGTCCATTATCCCTCCTCTCCTGGGTTGACACGTGGACCCTTTTTAATGCTCATGGGATACTTGGAAGAATACTACCCCTAGTATCCGTGTGGAGGGATCTTGAACCCAATTCAATTTTTTATTCACAAAAACTCCTAGTATCCCACCCCAAGACCCCGTTAAACTTGCCCTAAGGAATGATGGGGTGTCGGAGGTCCTGGGTTTAATCCCTGTCTCCGTTTCTTCACTTGGGTGAAAAAAAATTCAAAATTCAGTTGTATATGAAACAAAATTCAAAGAAAATTTGTATATGAAACAAAATTCAAAATTCATAGACCTTAAATATATTTTTAAGATGATGTATATGAAACAAAATTCAAAGAAAATTTGAATGACAGTAAAAACATATCATAACTATTTCCTTTAGAGACTTCTATGTGTACAATATGTTAGTGTGGGGACTTAGCTACATTAATTGTGACCTAAACTACTATACATATTTCCTTGTTATATTTTTGTCTTTTCCATTATATATATCTGCCATTTTTTTGATATCTTTATGCACTTGTATATTAATAAATGGAGTTGTCCTATCTTATGCCTTATTCAAAATTTACTAGGTTAAGATTTTAACACGGCATTGACAATTTAACATTACAAAATTCACAGCAGAAGATAAGATCTATATGCTGAACTTGATAGGAAACTCAATTATAATTTAGGGCCAATTTGATTGCCTGCATTGTGTGATTATCTTACATTCAAATTTCATTATCCTGTTTCAGGCTTCCACCAATGCAGATGGGGCTACCACAACCTTTCGGTGGTAGAAGACGTAGTTGAAAACTACAGAAAAGCTCATATACCACTTGATGTGATCTGGAACGACGACGACCACATGGACTTCCACAAGGACTTCAGCCTCAACCCCATCAGCTACCCTCGCCCCCAACTCCTCTCCTTCCTTGAAACCGTCCACTCTCGAGGCATGAAGTACATTGTCCTCATTGATCCCGGCATTGCCGTCAACTCCTCCTACGGTGTCTACCAAAGAGGCATTGCGAAAGACGTCTTCATCAAGTATCACGGCGAGCCGTACCTCGCCCAAGTCTGGCCGGGGGCCGTTAACTTCCCTGACTACCTCAACCCTGTCACGGTTGACTGGTGGGTCGACGAAATTCGTCGCTTCCATGATCTCGTCCCTGTCGATGGCCTATGGATTGACATGAACGAGGCCTCGAATTTCTGCTCGGGTTTATGCACAATTCCGATGGGCAAGCAATGCCCGACCGGGACAGGACCGGGATGGGATTGTTGCTTGGATTGCAAGAACATAACGGACACAAAATGGGACGATCCTCCTTACAAGATCAACGTTTCGGGTTCCGACACTCCGGTCGGATTCAAGACCATAGCCACAAGTGCCGTGCATTACAATGGTGTCTTGGAGTATGACGCACATAGCTTATATGGATTCTCGGAGGCTATTGCGACGCACAAAGCGTTGCAATCGTGCGACGGAAAGCGTCCCTTTATATTGTCACGATCAACATTCGTCGGGTCTGGAAAGTACACTGCCCATTGGACTGGAGACAACCAAGGGACGTGGAACGATTTGAAGTACTCGATTTCGACTATGTTGAATTTCGGTTTGTTTGGTGTGCCGATGGTAGGATCCGACATCTGCGGATTCTACCCTCAACCTACCGAGGAGTTGTGCAATCGGTGGATCGAGTTGGGCGCGTTTTACCCCTTCTCTCGGGATCATGCCAACTTCTATTCCCCGCGACAGGAGTTGTATGTTTGGGACACGGTAGCTGAGTCCGCGCGCAATGCGCTAGGCATGAGATATCGGCTTTTGCCTTACCTATACACGCTGAGCTTCGAGGCTCACATGAGTGGCGCGCCTATAGCTAGGCCGGTCTTCTTTTCGTTCCCAAACTACGTCGATTGCTATAGCTTGAGCACTCAATTCTTGCTTGGGAGCGGCCTAATGGTGTCCCCTGTTCTCGACAAGGGAGCGACGAGTGTCAAGGCGCTGTTTCCGCCTGGCAGTTGGTACAACATCTTCGACATGACGCAGGCTGTTGAGTCCAAGGGACAATATGTAACGCTGGACGCTCCGCTGCATTATGTCAATGTTCATCTCTACGAAAACACGATCATCCCGATGCAACAAGGCGGAATGGTGTCCAAGGAAGCGAGGATGACTCCTTATAGCCTCGTCGTGACCTTCCCTTCGAATGGCGGGAAGGGGGAGGCGAAGGGGAGCCTCTTCGTGGACGACGATGAGCTACCCGAGATGAAAATCGGAGGTGGCTCCGCCACCTATGTCGACTTCCATGCGACGGTTGGCGATGGCAATGTGGTGAAGGTGTGGTCGGAGGTCCAAGAGGGCGAGTTCGCCTCGAGCAAGGGTTGGATAGTTCAGAACGTGACCGTTATGGGTCTCGTCGGAAAGGCAGGGCCCATCGAACTTAAGATCGATGGCAACGCTGTGACGGACACCTCAAGCGTGGCGACGAGTGCGTGGGATCAAAAGTTCGTCGAGGGAGATGCGAGGAAGAGTGTCGCAGTTCATGTTAGCGGGTTGTCGCTGCCTCTAGGGAAGAACTTTGCAGTGTCATGGAAGATGTGAATGCATGGGAGATGCAGTTTAGTGAATTAATCTCTAATTTTGGAGCAACTAATTTTTGTATGAGCAATTGCAATTGGTAGTGCTAGAAATCTAATTTCTGTTGTGTTTCCCTCCTATATGGGGAAGAGTCAAATGGACTATTTACCATATGGTTTTTACCATGTGAAGTTTTACCCTCCTCTTTTATAAAAGGGGATGTCTTTCCATTTGAGAAAGTAAGAGAGAGAAAACAAAGAGTGAGAAAGGGAGAAAAGAGAGCTTGGAGAGGAATTTTCGTATGCAACTATTCAGCCCATTTTGAAGTGCCCCGATCGACGACCAAACGACCTCCGATTGGGACGATTTTCTGGTATGTTGTTCACCTCATCATAGGCTTCGTTTTGTACGGTTGGATCGTCGTTTTGAGCCTCCAATCTTATATCCCTTTTGTTAGTGTTTTCTCTTGGGTTTTGTTGATTTCCACCAATTAGGTGATGAAAATTGGAGATTTGGCCAAGCTTGTTGATGCTTGATGATGTTGTATGCCTCTAGCTTTGTCTAGGGAAGATTGTACCCACTTGTTACTGTTGATAGTGGAAGTTTCTGGCTCCCGTGGTTTTTTCCCCGTTTTGGGGTTTCCACGTAAATTCGGTGTTCTTTGTGCTTGGTTATTTTATCTTCTGTTTGTGTCTGATTGTTGGTTTGGGTTGCTTGAGTTTGGCTCTCTGGTTTACAGTTCTTGTCCATCCCGATTCGTGTGTGTTAAAAGGGTTTGTCTGACGTCCCTTACTTCCCGGCACAACAGACTGGTATCAGAGCTTTTGGTTTAGGATGGAGGAAAAGAACAGTTTTCAGGGAATGATTGAGTTGAATTCAGGCAACTACTCAGATTGGAAGATAAAGATGGAAGATCTTTTGTATGTGAAAGATGTGTATGAGCCGATTGTGCACAAAGAGATTCCAACAAGTGTCGTTGATGTTGAATGGAAAATTCTGAATCGAAAAGCGGTTGCTACGATCAGACAATTTGTTGATGTGAGTGTGCTCCAGCATATTGCCAATTACACGAATGCTTATGAGTTATGGTATAAGCTTGAAGGGATGTATGAGAGGAAGAATGCCCTCAACAAGGCGTCATTGATGAGAAAGCTTGTGAAATTGGAGTACAAAGATGGTGAGAGCATTGTTGTGCATTTGAGCACATTTCAGGGATTTGTGAATCAGTTAGCTTCTGCGAAAATGTCGTTAGATGATGAGTTGCAGGCTCTACTACTTCTCTCCTCATTGCCGGATAGTTGGGGCACACTTGTCGTGTCACTTAGTAATTCCGCTCCGGAAGGCAAGCTGACTATGGAATGTGTGAAGGCTAGTCTTTTGAATGAAGAGACTAGAAGGAAGGAGATGGGTGTCTCCTCACAGTCAGAGGCTAATGTGACGCAGGGTTCTGGTAACAACAGAGGAAGGAGTAAGCAACGACAGCAGCAGAACAAAGACAAGTCCAAAGGGAGATCGAAGTCTCGAAGCAAGTACATTTGCTATTATTGTGAGAAGCCGGGTCACATTCAAAAGTATTGCCGAAAGTTCAAGAGGGACAAAGGCAAAGAACCTGAGAAGTCGGAGACGTCGAAAAATCAAGAAGATAAAGACACCGCTGCTCTTACAATCAGTGATGACATAGTGGAGTTGTTTGTGGCGGCTGATGAAGGTTCCTTGAATCTTGCAAGTGGTGAGTGCACTTGGATTGTTGATTCAGCTGCTTCATATCACATTACTCCACACAAGGAGTACTTCTCGTCTTACACTTGTGGAGATTTTGGCCGTGTGAGGATGGGAAATGATGGCGTGTCCAATGTTGTTGGCATGGGCACAGTTTGTTTGTTGACATCCACTGGTTGCAGTTTGATTTTGAGAAATGTTCGCCATGTTCCTGATATCAGATTGAATTTGATATCTTCTGGGATACTTGATGATGATGGGTATGCTCAAAATGCACAAGGCGGTGTTTGGAAGTGCTCCAAGGGAAACTTGATTGTAGCCCGGGCAAAGAAGCAGAATACCATGTATGTGATGCAAGCCAAGATTTGCAAAGAAGAAGCAAATGTGATTGATGATGGTGCCAGTGAGCTTTGGCACAAGCGGCTTGGACACATGAGCGAGCGGGGTTTGCAAATGCTTGCCAAGAAGGACATTCTCCCGGATATGCAAGGTATTTCTCTCAAACCTTGTGTTGATTGCCTAGCTGGAAAGCAACATCGAGTAGCATTTCATACTCGACCTCCATCTAGAAGAAAGCATGCATTAGATCTTGTTCATACTGATGTGTGCTCTGTGGATTGCAAGTCACATGGTGGTGCACAATATTTTGTCACTTTTATTGATGACTATTCTAGAAAATTGTGGGCTTTTGTGTTGAAAAGCAAAGATCAGGTTCTGACAGTTTTTAAGGAGTTCCAAGCCAGAGTTGAACGAGAGACTGGTTTGAAGTTGAAGTGTGTCAGATCAGATAACAGTGGAGAGTACAGGGGTCCGTTTGAGCAGTATTGCAAGAGTCAGGGCATCAGGCTTGAGAAAACAGTTCCGAAGACGCCACAACTGAATGGGCTTGCAGAGAGGATGAACAGAACCATAGCAGAAAGAGTCAGAAGTATGTTGTCGACTGCAAAGCTGCCAAAGTCCTATTGGGCGGAGGCAATGTTGACTGCTGTGTATCTCATCAACCGCTCGCCTTCAGTTCCTCTTGATGGTGATGTTCCACAGAGGGTTTGGACTGGGAGAGATGTTTCCTTCCAGCATTTGAGAGTCTTTGGATGCCTAACATATGTTCATGTTGCTAGAGATCAGAAATCCAAGCTTGATAGCAAGACAAAGCCATGCATCTTCCTAGGGTACTCAGAGGATGAATTTGGGTACAGATTGTGGGATCTTACAGACAAGAAAGTGGTCAGAAGCAGAGATGTTGTGTTCATGGAAGATAAGACTATTGATGACTAGAAGCTCCAGCGACCGTCGTCTTCCTCTCCTGCTCCAGTCACATTTGATCCCGTTTTTCCTCAAGTTGTGCAGAGAAGTTCAGTTCAGAATCAGCAGGAAGGTGAGCATGATGATGGTGATGTTGATCCACCAGAAGTTCCACAACCTCAACAAGAGGAGCCCCCTATCCAACCTGAAGTTGAGTTGAGAAAATCCACCAGAGAGAGACAGACTTCCTCACGATACTCAACCAGGGATTATGTGTTGTTGACTGATTCAGGAGAGCCTGAATGCTATGAGGAAGCTATGTCAGATGTGCATCAGAAGGAGTGGTACAATGCCATGCAGGATGAGATGAGTTCCTTGCATGAGAACCACACCTATGACTTGGTGAAATTGCCTAAGGGCAAGAAAGCTCTCAAGAACAAATGGGTTTTTCGTTTGAAGTCTGGAGAAGATGGTACACCTCTCAGGTTCAAAGCCAGAGTTGTGGTGAAGGGTTTTGAGCAGAAAAAGGGTGTAGATTTCGATGAAATTTTCTCTCCAGTTGTGAAGATGTCATCCATCCGGGTTGTTCTAGGCATGGCTGCTAGCATGGACCTAGAGGTCGAGCAGCTTGATGTGAAAACCGCCTTCCTTCATGGTGATTTGGAAGAAGAAATCTACATGGAGCAACCTGAAGGTTTTGAAGTTAAGGGAAAAGAGAAGATGGTTTGCCGTCTCAGAAAGAGCTTGTATGGTTTGAAACAAGCACCTCGGCAATGGTACAAGAAGTTCGAGTCTTTTATGATCGACCACAAATTCCACAAGACACATGCCGACCACTGCGTGTTTGTGAAGAATTACGCCGAAGGTGACTTTCTGATTCTCTTGCTTTATGTGGATGATATGCTTATTGTTGGTCGGGATGCCAACAAGATTGCTAGTTTGAAGACTGCATTGAAAAAGTCCTTTGCTATGAAGGACCTTGGCCCTGCAAGACAGATTTTGGGTATGCAGATTACCCGTGACAGAAAGAATCAGAAGTTGTGGATATCACAAGAAAGATACATTGAGAAGGTGCTGCAAAGATTCAACATGGACAAGGCTAAACCCGTGAGTTCTCCACTTGCAGTGAACATGAAGCTGAGTTCTGATCAGTGTCCTACAAGTGAGAAAGAGAAACAGGAGATGAAGAAGGTGCCTTATGCTTCAGCCGTTGGTAGTCTGATGTATGCCATGGTTTGCACTAGGCCAGACATCGCCTATGGAGTTGGGGTTATCAGCAGGTTCATGAGTAATCCTGGAAAGGAGCATTGGGCTGCAGTGAAATGGATTCTCAAGTATCTCAGAGGCACTTCGAGAGTGTGTTTGTGCTTTGGTCCTGGAAAACCTATGCTTGATGGTTTTACAGATGCAGACATGTCAGGTGATATTGACACGAGCCGATCCACATCTGGATATCTGATTACATTTGCAGGGGGAGCAGTCTCATGGCAATCGAGACTGCAGAAGTGTGTTGCTTTGTCAACGACAGAAGCAGAGTATATGGCTGCAGTTGAAGCTGGTAAGGAGTTGATATGGATGAGAGACTTCCTAGAGGAGTTGGGAGTGGAGCAAGCTAGCTACCCACTCTATTGTGACAATCAGAGTGCCATCCACCTTGCCAAGAATGCCGCCTACCATTCTCGAACCAAGCACATCCGAAGAAGGTATCATTGGCTTCGAGAAAGAGTAGAAGATGAAGATTTTGAGCTCATGAAGATCCACACAAATGAAAACGGATCAGATATGCTGACGAAGACTTTGTCAAAGGAGAAGCTCATCAAATGCCGCTCAAAGGCGGGCTTGCTCCAGCCCCCCATATAGGATTGAGGGGGAGCTATGTTGTGTTTCCCTCCTATATGGGGGAAGAGTCCAATGGACTATTTACCATATGGTTTTTACCATGTGAAGTTTTACCCTCCTCTTTTATAAAAGGGGATGTCTTTCCATTTGGGAAAGTAAGAGAGAGAAAACAAAGAGTGAGAAAGGGAGAAAAGAGAGCTTGGAGAGGAATTTTCGTATGCAACTATTCAGCCCATTTTGAAGTGCCCCGATCGACGACCAAACGACCTCCGATTGGGACGATTTTCTGGTATGTTGTTCACCTCATCATAGGCTTCGTTTTGTACGGTTGGATCGTCGTTTTGAGCCTCCAATCTCATATCCCCTTTGTTAGTGTTCTCTCTTGGGTTTTGTTGATTTCCACCAATTAGGTGATGAAAATTGGAGATTTGGCCAAGCTTGTTGATGCTTGATGATGTTGTATGCCTCTAGCTTTGTTTAGGGAAGATTGTACCCACTTGTTACTGTTGATAGTGGAAGTTTCTGGCTCCCGTGGTTTTTTCCCCGTTTTGGGGTTTCCACGTAAATTCGGTGTTCTTTGTGCTTGGTTATTTTATCTTCTGTTTGTGTCTGATTGTTGGTTTGGGTTGCTTGAGTTTGGCTCTCTGGTTTACAGTTCTTGTCCATCCCGATTCGTGTGTGTTAAAAGGGTTTGTCTGACGTCCCTTGCTTCCCGGCACAACACATAGGGAGAAGATCAAATAATTGAAGGTGGGCACCTAACTGCCACAAAAGAAAAAGCCACACAAATTCAACAAAAGCAGGCAACACCTGACTGAAGAACAGTGACTCAAAGAGAAAGAGTTGCAAGCTAAAGCAAACTGACAAGCGAAGACCACAACAACAACAACAACAACAACAACAACAACCCAGTCTATCCCGCGATAAAGCATGGTCTGGGGGGTCAGGATGTACGCACTCTTTCCCCGAACAAATCGAGAGAGTGTTTCCGATAGACCCAAAATAAAAAGTCACAGAAATCACAATGAGCAAGAAAGACGCTAGAAAAGGAGGCAAGAGGTAACAGCAAGACACAGCACCCTGACCCTAACTACTAAACATCAGAAACCCGGATGCGCCTCCTCCAGTGGTCTCTATCCGACGTCATATCTTCCGAGAGGTTCAGCAAATACCTGAAATCAAGCGAAGACCAAATACCTGAAATCAAAGACATATAAAATTCTGATTGAATACCAAACTAAAAATCAGAGGAATAACCTGAACATTCGATGGTTCTATTAGTGCAAATAGCGAGATTTATCACTACAATCAGCAATGCATATGTCCTGCGATTGGTCAGACCTTGTTTTAAGGATCTCAAATATCATAAAAAGATATTGACATATTCTAACTATTTGATATAAGCAACACCAGCCCATTGATATGCCTGAATGAGAGGATCAACATCCTCAGCTTCTGTTGGCATCCCAGGGCAAGATAACTGATAGGAAAACAGGCCAAAGCTAGTGGTAAAAGTTTCAGATATATCACATTATTATTGGATTCAGTAACTGCAAAGGTCAAGCAATCCAGCTATTGCTCAAGATGCCTACAAAAAGATAAATCATGGATTATCCTTTGGAATGCTCTCAAAATTAACCTAACATTGAAAATCGAAATGCAATCCAATCAATCAGTATAAAAAGTGGTCATTTTAAGAAGCAATCGACCAATTCCGATCAATCTGCAGAAGTCGAATCCCCAAAACCCTAACCCTACTTGAGTTCCATTCTGTTCATTCAAGCAGTAACTATCTGCAAAGCTTCAGTGAAGATTGCCCAAGTAAGAACAGTAGCACAAGTGGTACCTAAAAGTTCATCAATGTAACAAGCCAGCGAGGTTCACAATTTATCATTGCTTTCCCCTTAGGTAGGACTTAATTTCATCCCATTAAAACAAAAACATATGAATAGAGAAAGATTCATACCATCTCCAACAACATCACCGGTAGCACTGGCAACTTGTTTAATGCCTAATTTATCATTGAACTCTACACTATTGGCAACGATAACACCACCCTTAGTGACTTTAGGAGCAGCCAAACTTTGTCCATTCACCACATTATGCCCCTGTAATCAAACACCTTCAAGCTGTCACCCTCAATAATAAGTGGCCCAACAAGATGCTAACCTGGTGTATGATGGAGATGTTAAGACAAAGTTTGGCCAATCATGGTTATGAGTTATGACATAAAAACAACTACAACAACTGTGTTTTTGTTTATTACACATAATAAATTAAATTCACACCTTAAGTGATAGATTTGCAATTTTCAAGCTCATAGGTAACAATGGTTTTAAAAGAAAGAACAAGCCAGAGAAACCAGATAAGGTATGTAATTTTTCTCATGACACCTGCAAACATGATCATTTGGTGTTGTCTGAACCACTGAACCTGCACAAAACATAATCAAATAAACAGATAAATATTACAGTTCCAGATCACCTTAAACTTTCCATTATAAGATCAAAGAATGATCGACAACTATCCGCAGATAGGTAAATAATACAAGGAAAGAGGATAGCAGAAAGCAGAAGCAAATCTGGGATGATCTCAAGACCAGTAATGTTACCATAGATTCTTTGAATGTGTGGTTGCACAACATTGGTTTGGATCGGGACGACTCGACAATCAAATAGCAGCCTAGAAGGGGGCGAGGATTGAGGAAAGATTGAGGCCACACGAACAGAAAGGCATTTCACGGGTTCTCTTTACTCATTTCATCATAAATTAGATAAACAAACAATTCAAATAATGAATGATGCACAACTTTTTCTGGGTTCTCTTAGTCATTTCCTCAAGCATCTTGAGTGCATTGCGATAATGTTTAGTTTTGGAAGTGATCAAAATATTTGTATAAAGAGAAGTAGCTACAGCATTAAAACCAGTAGTAAAAGATTCAACCCAGAAGAGGGAGTGAATTTAGTTTAAGAAAAGAAAGGGATGCAAATATCAACTAATACAGGGTAAACATGAAAAAAGAGCACATAAAAACACCTAATACAATGATTGGCCGATCACACTGGTGAAATTGAACAACATGAATGCAAAAACAGACTTCAAAAGTCAGAATATATAGCAAAAATTTAAAGTAGACAAAACCCATAAATGACAGGAAATTAACTACGTCTCACACACCTAGGGGAGGGGTTGAAGACGGGAGTGCCTAGCAATTGCAGAAGCTAGCATCTAATGAAGATCCCAATCCTCAGTTTCAAGGTTGGAACCTTAAATTTCATGCCACTATCCTAAATTTGAAGGCCTCCATCCTCAAT
The DNA here is from genome assembly GCA_963922045.1 of Persicaria maculosa. NCBI lineage: Eukaryota > Viridiplantae > Streptophyta > Magnoliopsida > Caryophyllales > Polygonaceae > Persicaria > Persicaria maculosa. The sequence continues at coordinate 8,789,798 of OY998256.1, read as the reverse complement.
TTCAGGGGCGAACGACGTTGGGTTTCATTTGGACTCGGAATCATGATTCTTCTTGGCAAATTGAAGACTCCCTATTGTATTGCGAGTTTTGATAAGATCCAAAAAAAGCCAAAACAATCGAACTCAATCTGAAAATAGATCATCAATAAATAAATAAAAAAATTGAAGACTTTTTTTTTTATTAACAAACATACAAGAAGAGCAACAATAGTCTAACAATTGGAGTATCCCAAGAATGAACAAGGAAAGCTACTTACATTTTTTTTTTTGATGACTAGGAACCCTCCTTTGGTGGCAAACCCCGGGCACGTGACCAAGCCTGCAAGAGCTACGTACCTGGTAAACCGGCTTGCGCCAACCGGCTCGACCCACTGGAAGAGAGCAAGGCAAACCTTGGATACTTACTTTATAAAAGTTGAGGAGAACAATTTCTTTTGAACCACCTAACTTTGTAGGTGTAATTTTGCATGAATATGCTAGCTGAATGTAATTAACCTGCAAGTTCACAAGATCACATAGACAACAAAAACATCCATCATAAGAGAGTAATAGTAGAAAGATATTCTTTTAGGATGTAATTAATTTGTTACCAAAAAATGCAACTGTTGTTAATATCTATCATGCTAAGGTTAATTCTTTATCAAGTGAATAAATTCTGCTGACTCTTCATAATCCATACAAAGATTAGGAACATTTCAATTCATGATGAACAAGAGAAACTAACTGCAACATGGACATAGAAGAAAGAAAACAAGCCTACCAAGCTTCATCAAGCAAAGCAAATGAACCTTTTAGACATAAACCTTTTTAGCCATATGCAAGCTGTGTTATGTGAGTTGGTCCTCTTTGGCGCGTTCAAGCCTTGTTTTGAACTTGGTAAGTGATAAACTTTGACCATTTTTGACACCATAATAACAACATACCTTTGAATTTTGCCTGCTGCTTAATCATTGCTTACCCAAAACAATCTCCCTTCAAATGGCGAAGTCTAGAGACAGATGAAACAAATGAAGCGAATCAAGAGGATTTGGATTCAGTAGAGTTTGCTAGGAGGGTTATTTTTTCGGAACAATGTCAATATTCTGCAAACAAAACCTGTAATCAAACAAGCTGCTAGATAAAACAATCAAGTGTCAAAATCGTACCTTTTTTTTTGCTTCTTTTGTATAAACTTGTATGGAATGTAAACAAGCTGAGAGAGTGATGCAGCCCGTGGTAGCAATACTAGCACAAGCCAGCCATCATCACAGTATTAAGAGGAATGCAGTTAGCAGTATCTTGTCATGATCTCATACACTTCATGACAACTCATTGATCCATGTGGACTAAGAAAATCAGAGATTTGGAGGATCAGACAGATGATTAAGAAGCTGCAGTTTTAATCCAAACCCCACTCTAATCGCATTCAAGATCTCTAAATCCAAGAATCATAAACTTTTTCAATAATTTCCCAAACCTTTCTGCCTTGGGCAAAGGCAGATTGTGCACCAACAAGTCCAGATAGCCTGAGAAACACAGTAGAGAGAAATATATATCAAGGCAAAGAAGGTACTTCCAAATCTCTTCTTCCAAACAAAACAAAGGAGCAAAAGAGAGACACTCCTTCCACACTAAAATATGAGCAAGTAGGGGAGAGTGTAGGAGCCACCAATTATGTGAGCCCCCAGAGTGGACAATAGAGGTTGTTTACCGAGATCTTCAGGTCTTTTGAAGCCTTGCTTGACCTGTTGGTCACAATTGTGGAGTGCCTATAGTAGGTCTTCCCGTTGTTGTTCCAAGAAGATGTTGCCTTTTGCTGAATGGTGACTGAAGTAGTCGGAGCTGACAAAGACAATTAGTAAATACTGTTTCGAATAGATGTTGGAATTTAGATTCACTAAATCGCAGGTTAGTTCTCCAAAATATTTTTTTTTACGTACCTGCAGGCTGCAGCTGAAGTAGCTTTGTGTTTGGGAGCCGGGGGAAGCTTTGTGCTGAGGAGCTGTCACCATTTTCTGCTTGGGTGCCGTGTTCGGTTTTGAAGAAGTGCATGCAACAGAAAGAGCAACTAGCAGTTCCTCTGCGAAATTGTAAAGACCGGCTAAGAATCAAAACTCAAATTTCAGCAATCGAAAATGGTTACATTTGAAACTTTAATTTAGTTTGCCTAGAAGTTGGTTGTAACCACTGTGGTGACTGCCACCTAGTCGAGCAAGGACACCAATAAGAGGAGCGTTGTTGTACATTGCAGGCTCTTTTTGCTCGTAGTATCCATAATGATACAACAAAACTGAACCAAGAGACTTGGGAATCAACAGATTGATAACATACATACATTGGCAACACATATCAGTAAATAGAACAGGAAAAGATGATGCATGGCCTGGCGATGACCTGGAACTACCTACCTGAATTTCAGTTTGAAATGCACTATTTAATTTAGAAATTTGAAGTAATTCATCAAAAGGTATATTCAAATATGTAAATTCCCCAAATCGTTCTTTTTTTTAAAACATCAACTACCAGCAATGACTAGTTCATTTGCAAAAAGAACCACTTCATTCGGCCATCAAATTAATTTCCACCATTGTAGCTGGGATAAAAATAGCCTGCCTCTTTTCCCTTTTATTAGATAGCTTGTGGATTCACCAACTGGGACTGAAATTATACTTTGACCAAGCAATCTTCAACCTTAAGCACAAAGAGGCAGGTCCAGTCACCTTGTAGCTGGGGCAAACAATGGCATGTCCACATATCAGTTTAATATCTGAGCAACTTAGCACCAGTTGATTGGTCTGACATTCATCCCACATTGATTGTCAGCATAAAGAACAAGCTTTGGAGAGGATATAAAAGGCCCAAAAAAGAATAGATAATGCATACCTTTCTCGGCCTTTTGGCTAAGATCAAGTGTAGTATCTGTTCTTATCAGTTTAATATATGATATGTGGACCATTGGTCCACTTCGATATTAAATTTATTTTTTGAGGGGGAAGGCTCATATAAGATAGCTTGCTATCTTGGGTCTTCATGGCGCACCTCACCAATGTCATGTTCAATTATTTAAGCGAACAAAAGGCAATCCATTAAAAACATTCTAACTGGTGCACATTCAGTCTCTTCAACAAGACATTTTTATATCACTCATCGTCCATGATAAAAACCTCAAACAGATACTCCAAGAAGCATCTATAAGTTGAAACATAAAAAGATTCTGAAACAAAGATATGCTAGAAAACAAGCAGCATTTAAAGCAAGACCCATTTCTCACTGTAGAACATACTTCAAGTCAAGTGTATATAAGGGAATGGAAGCTTGCATATTGATCCATGATAGAAGGAAGTATAATTACAAATGAAGAGCTTACTCAAGGTTTTGAAGTTGAGATGTGGTTTGAGTATTTTAAAAGGAAAAACAAGAAGGGGAAAAGCTACAATGTTTAATCAATTCTCAACAGCACAACTTCCTTGTCCACTGCAAAGGCATTCAAATCAGTATTTGGTACTTTGTAAAATTTCACTTTAACTACTTGGCTCACCTGCTTCCATCCCTTCAAACATTCCCGCCTTTAGGGTTTCCCCTTATTTATTCTTGGATGATATTGATTCTTAATTTTTAGAGCTTGCTAAATTTCTGTATTTAAGCTTATACTTCCTCCGTCCGCGAAAACATGTCATTTTAGAGGTTCGATTTTGTTCATAAAACATGTCATTGTAGGTATTTTAGCTTCTACTTTACGAAAATGCCCTTGATATGATTGATGGGTTGTAGTTTTTGATAAAGTAAAAAAATAGAGTAATAAATGAGGGTAAATTAGTAAAAAAAGAGTATATTATTGACTTTCTTAAAAATTGTGTCCGGGGCTAAAATGACATGTTTTTACGAACGGAGGGAGTACTTTTTTTTTTTAAATCTGATTTGAATCAAAGTGCACTAATGGACGTATAGCAATATAGCATGCCCTTCTTGCTCTAAGAAGCAAAGCAACATTCTAAACAAGCTATCAAATGTAAACTAGGCTCGATCGGTAGATCATATTGGATTCCGCCCAGTACGAAAGTTGCAACTGTGCTGGAAAATTCAAGGACTATATTTATTATAAGCCTTCACACGAGGAGAGTTATGGGTGCCCCTAATCTGATCACTGTATCTTTTTGTGTTCTCCAAGGAATTTGTATCTGCACATCAAGAAACAACATTCGGCCTCCATAGTTCTGTTTGACTATAATTCCGATTCACCGCCACCATAAGTACGTGTTCATAGCTGGAGTGAGATTGGCTAAGATAGGGTGTTTTTGTGTCATGCCATGCTCTACAAATTTACAAGGGAATGACAGAAGAAGGCACTAAGGTGGCTAGTTGTGATTTATAGGAACAACAAAATCAGAGTGGTTTAAAGGAACAACAAAATCAGAGTGGCTAGTTGTGATTTATAAGAGCAACAAAATCAGAATGGCAGAATGAAAGCACTAAGATAGGATGATTTATAGGAACAACAAAATCAGAGTGGCGCAGCGGAAGCGTGGTGGGCCCATAACCCACAGGTCCCAGGATCGAAACCTGGCTCTGATAATTTCTTTTTCTTTTTTTTTTTAGAAAAAATTCAGCAATAGTTTGCTTTGAGATGCATCGATCACCGACACAGTATGTTGCATGTACATGTTCAGCACTCTGAATATATTATAAAGATTGGAGTTCTATATTCATTTGGTAATCATGCTCAGAAAAGGATTTGCAACAAAATATTGATAAGAATCTGCTTAGTGGATTGAAGGATATATTTGAAACTATTCCTGTGCAACTGAATTAAGAAATTGACCATGAATATGATTAATGCAAAACAAAAATATCAATATGCACAATTTTGCGAAAAAAATCGATGCAGGATAGGAAAAGGCAATACTCTCAATAAAGCTGGGATCACAACAAGACTCTTACCTACAGTTTTAGTATTTGTCAACACTGACATTCCTCACTACACTCTATATTCCCTTTGACTCTTGACTAAAAGAGAGACTTGCAAAAAGCACCTACAAGCACTGAAACAAACGTACACTCAAAGGCACAAAGTGAATATAAGAGCCCAAAGCATGACCAATTATCAACTTAAAAAGCTAGGAATACAACGAGTTGAGCTAAAAAAGGCCAAAAAAATTTGGACCATTTCTCGGTTTGTGCATGTATAAAGTAGTGTATTTTATTCTAGCAAAGCAATGTGGGATAGGAAAAGCAATATCCTCAACTCACTTCTATGCAACTCCCTCTTCATGATTGAAAAAGGAAAAGTGGTCACAAGCAATCAAACTGGAATTAAATAGAGCAGAACTGAACTGGCCGGAGAACAATACACAGATACACTTTACGGTTATATGATAGAGTTAGAAAACCAGGGAGCTCAAAGTAGAAACGATTGCAATGAAAGAACAAAACTGAACAAAGAGACTTGGAAAATAACAGCAGATTGATCACACATATTGGCTGAAAAGATCAATAGGAAAAGATGATACATCCAAAGGAGGGTGGGAGCAATACGAACTAAACAAAACATGAAAAGTTTCAAAGGATATTTGTGCGCGATTCGTATGAGTCTTAATATAAGTATGCAAATGACAGAACTTCAATCAGATTGATCACAAACACCTCAAACTGAAATTCAGAAGAACTGAAGAAATAGAATCCAATGCCTTTGTCAAACTGTTTCTTTCGATCAGTGGTTGCACTAAATTGCTGATCCTAAAGCATCTAAAACAGGGAAAAGGAAGACTAAAACAGAGAAGAACAAGACAGAACCCAAACAAACATGGGAATTTCTCCAAGGGTAAAAAAAAAGAAACAGATTTGGAATACATAGAGGAAATTAAATAAACTTAAACAAGGATAGTGATTACTAACATCGAAAACATTCAACAAACATTTATGTGCAATTTGCGAGATTCTAAATAAACTCGGTAAATGTCACGATCCTCAGCTTGAATGTGCACACTAGATGCTGTAGTGAATCATAAGCTTCCCAATTTGAGGGCAATACACCATACATACAATCAGGAGCCTTGCAAAGTGGAAATCAAAAGTGAAACATCCAAGATATATTTCATTCCATGACATTGAAATCAACAGTGATATACACCAGATTAGTTTTCCAAAAAAAAAAAATCTCTGATTGGTACATACAAGAATGGAAAAAGCACATTAACAAGCTCACAACATTTCTCTTTAATTCCTTGTTAGTAGATAGGAAACCATTGTTCAAGTACTCGAATCACCCAAGAATCTACTCTAGGCAATCCAATTCAAACAAAAAGTCTAAAACCCTAAGCTGCTCAAAATTGACTCAATGAGCAGCTTGTTGGAGATCAAAAGATCAAAATCAGCAGGTATTAGGATGATCAAAGCCAGATTAAAGCTTGAGGAGCACAAAAGAAGTGAACTTGAAAGAATTTGGACAACGATCAACTTGGGAACTAAGACACTTTCCAATTACCAGTAGACACGAAAAACCCTAGAAATCTGGAAAGAAAGTGATGAGAAATTTGAAATGAAGAATTCATGGAGCAACGAAAAGGAAGCCAAAACTCACAAAGATGGTCTGCAAGTCCCTTCTTCGACAACGATTTGGTTTGCCGACATACGAAGCAGGCAAAGCTTCTGTGGAACTTGGCGGGAGTCTTCAACTTCTTACGGGAGTTGCGGGAAATGGAAATGGAAATGGTGAACTCGTTAAACCAAAAAGCATAATTGGTTATATACCCATAAAATCTTACTTAATTGTTTATGTACCCATTAAAACTTTAAAATTGTTTTATACCCATTATTATAAACTAGCACAATTGCTTATATGCCCATAAAATCTTAATTGTTTATATACTCATTAAAATTTTAAAATTGTTTTTATACCCATTAAAAATATAGATCTTGTTTAATTATCCAATATAAGGTTTGATAAGTTATTATTCTAAAAAATATTATCTATTATGGAGTAATTTTCAATTTATTTTTCTTAATTTATAATATTATCACATTGAGATGCATTATATGATGAGATTATACAAACTTTGATAATATATTTTATTTATTTATGTTTAACTTTCTTAGTTTATAGGTATTTTTTAAGATCGATATTAAAGAATATTTTTAAATTTTCTATTATTAAATAACAGAGCACATCTATCTATCTATATACATATACTAAAAATGATGCATTGCTGCCTACGTGGCGGCACGTGAGTGCATCTGCATACGTGGCGGCGCGTGAGTGCATCTCGCAAAGCTTTCTCCCGTCAAAAAGAAAATCTAATAAAAATAAATAGATAGTTCTAATCTATATAATTAAAAATGATTAAATAATTATTTTATTTTACCATTAACTCATATAATTGGATAGAATCTTATAAAAGAGTAAATATTATATAAGGAAAAAACAATATCAATATAACAAAATCTATCTGTGCATAAATATTTTAGTAAACTAACTAGTATTCGGTACCCGCCCGTTGTGCGGTTTCTTCATAAATTTTATTATATAAAATATCTTTGAATTAATATAAATTACTATTTCATATAAAGTAAATATATAGTTTTCAGTTGTGTTATGTTTTTGAGAATGTAAACATTTTTGAATCTACACTAATCATATGTGTTCTCTTATTAAAATATTTTTGTGATATTACATAATTTAATTTATTAATTGATATAGATAAGAAAAATAATAAGTTTGTAATTATTAAAAAAAATAATAAAAAAGTTAATATTTTATATAGTTTTTAACTCCTAAAAAGTGTGCATGAATAGTAAAAGGCAATGTATTTTTGGATGGAGGTAGTAGCATATTAATATAATATGACACGTATGCGATATTAACGCCATTTTAATCCAGAATATGAAACGTATGTGAATCGCATCAGAGCCCATTTCATGCCTCTGCTTTAGTGTATTAAATATAGATATAGATATTGATAAAGATATAAATTTAATTGTATACAAATGTAAAAAACTGATTTAATTTTGTGTCCTGGTGAAACTTTGAGAGAACCAACCAAATCATACCAACGATATAAATCCATAGTTTTGGATATTTTTATATAAAATAATACAGTAAATAACAAAATTGATAATAAATTATATATTATATATAAATATATTATATAGTAAATATCAGTTTAAATAATAAAAGATGTGTATTGTATTGTACATTTTGACGATGGATGAAGTTTCACGATCAATGCTTTATCTTTTTGCAAAGCGAGCACAATTCGTTATCATCTAATAATTTGGATTCAAAATCTTAGCATTACAAATTCTGTAATATCTTAGCATTACAAATTTTTATCTTTGTCAAATTATGTAAAAATTTTGCTATTTGGATATAGATCGAATGAATAGTGGTGTTATTTTTTTTATATTGGATATATTGTTTTATATAAAATGATAAGTTTTGTACCTAATTAAGATATAAGGTGTAATATTTAAAAAAAAAGGGGCCTATTATTTGAGATAACAAAATTATATATATTTGAGATAACAAAATTATATAAGTGGAGTACATATATATGATATATTTATGTAATTAAAATATAGGTTATATTGAATATATAGATTATGTAAAAAAAAATAAGTTTTTAGCTAAATATATTCGTTTATTAATTGATGTGGGCCAGAAATATAATACCACTTTAATCCAGAAAATGCCACATCAGCAAAAATAATCCCGTTTAATTCAGAAAATTCCGTGGCCGCGAGGTCGCGTCATTGGCCTCTTTTTGAGAATGTAAACATTTTTGAATCTACATTAATCATATTTGTTTGGCTTGAAATGGGCTCTGGTACGATTAGTATACGTGACATTTTCTGGATTAAAATGGTGTTATTTTTTATACGTGTCATATTCTGAATTAAAATAGTATTATCTTTTTTAGTCACACCAATTAATAAGTCAATATAGTTAGGTAAAAACTTATCTTTTTAGATCAAACAATCTATCCAACGTAACCTTATATCTTAATTAGTTTTTTTTAAAATAAATATTCAACCTTATATCTTAATTTGATAAAAAAAACTTATCATTTTAGATAAATTTTAATTAGATATCAAAGTAGAGTTTTTAATATGCCTAATCCATAGTAAATTTTCAAACAATTCATCTGCTTATTCAATCAACTTTCCCTTGATCGATTTAGATATAATATTTTGCTTATCAACTCCTTCCACCTTCGTTGATGAATTTAATTTCAACTTTGATATAATATTTTTCTAATAAATTTATATTGTAAGGTATCAATCGGTAGCATCATCTTAATCATATAATTAAATCGTAAACCCAAGTTATTTTTTAAAAATTTTGATATTATTTCTCAATTTGATGTATTTACTTTATATAGAGTAGTAATTTATATTAATTCAAAATTATTTTATATAATAAAATTTATTAAAAAATCGCACAGCGGGCTAGTAATAAATTTATTTTATTTTTATATTTACTTTATATGGAGTAGTAATTTATATAAATTCAAAGTTGTTTCATATAATAAAATTTATTAAAAAAATTGCACAACACTAAAACAAAGGCCTGGCCTTAAAACGGTCTCTGATGCGATCCGCATACGTAACATTTGCTAGATTAAATGTTGTTTTTTTTTGCATAATTGTCATATTCATTTAGATTGAGCAACATTATATGATTAAGAAGTAATATTTTTTTTAATTAGAGTAATCAAATTAAACTTAAGATTTTTTTTTAAAAAAAATTGGTGCGTAGATTTTTTAAAATATAATTTTAAAAAATCGAGCAAAGGTATAATGTAGTTTTATTATATAAAAAACGTACTAAAATAAGTGGTAGTATAATTTGTGGCAAATAATATCCTTATATATAATATGACCCATCAAAATAAAAAGAAAAATATGCAATTAATATATATATATATATATATATATATATATATTTATATATAATGAATAAATTGTCAAAACTATTATAACTTCTACCCATCCACTTTTCGGAGTATCAATATAACTAAATAGGTATGGTACATATATATTTTATACTATAGGATTATACATAGATTTCTTTTCTAAAATTTTATTTGAAAAAAAAACTAAAACTAATTAAGATATAAGGTTATATTGGATATATTATTTGATCTAGAAAGATCAGTTTTTCATCCAACTATATTGGTTTATTAATTGATGTGGCCCACAAATATAATACCACTTTAATCCAGAGAATGCCACGCAGGCAAAAATAATCCCATTTAATCCAGAAAATTCCGTGGCCGCGAGGTCGCTCCAGCGGTCTCTGTTTTAGTATTTTATATAGATGTACTAAATATATACTACATACAGTATTTAATAAAAAAAGAATATTAAAATATTTTTAAAAATCAACTATCTATTTAAATACATGAGATTTAATTAACGATATTGGGAAAAAAAACCCTTTTACCTTATAAATATGAATTTTATTTATATTTTGAGAGAATACAAATATAAGATAATTAGATCATATATCATTTGTTGAACTAGTTTTATTTATATCTATATTATTTTTTGGTGGAAAACATAATTTATATTTAGATTTAGATTTATATTTTTATTTATTGGAATTTATCTACATTATTTGTAATATTGCATTAACGTATTGTCCGTGCACGGGACGAGACCTACACTAGTTCAATTAATAAATAAGATAAAATTAGAAAGAAATGGTATTTTCGATGTGATAGTAAAATATGATGTAGCTTTGAATTTTAGGTTGATTTTTTACATAAACGAAATGATAAAAATAAAATGGTATTTTCAATGTTAGAACTACATTTGATAAATGTGAAATGAAAAAATAAAATAAAGCTAAAATGAATAGTTTTTTTATTATAAAGAAATGAGATATTAAAATGGAATTTTAGTTAATAACTGTTTAAAAATTAAAATTCTTTAGATTGGGTCATCATATGTGTCCATCTCAATTGATAACTATAAATAATTTAATATAAATTTTAAATCACATATTTTAAGTTGCTATAAAACCTATCATTTTAACTTGAGTTATTTTATAATTAAATATTTTACATTGGATTATTTTATCTTTATTCAGTAAGATTGCATTGGTTGAGTTAGTTCAATATCTGTAATTATAAGATTGAGGGAATTGTACAAAGTAACCCCTTTATCCGGATTGTTTGCAAGGCTAATCCAATCCGAAAAAAATTGGTCAAAACCGGCTAGGGGAGCGCAAGGGGAAGCCTGCAGCAGGTCACTGAGGGGGGAGATTGGCCTTCCTGATATCGACAGTTGGACAAAGTGAGAGAGAGAGAGAGAGAGAGAGAGAGAGAGAGAGAGCTGAGTAAAAAAGCAACTGTAAAGTTGCAGAGGAGAGAAATCATCTCATAACAAATTAGAGGGAATTAGTTACATAAAACCATCGTTTCTTGAATCTTTTTCCACATCTCGTTTTCTCTCTTCTTCACGAAGATCAGATTTTCTGGTTGATTGAATCTGACGCAGAGATCTCAGATTCACATGGTATCAGAGCTTTTCGAGGTCTGATAAGCGTAAGAAATATGAATCTTGGCTTACGAAGTTCGTCGGAGATGGAGTTCACAGGAAATCCAGGAATTCGTGGCAACAACAGCGATTTTCTAGGTCAGCTGAGCAACATTAGCTACGATACGTTGGCGTTATCCAATTCGGATCATCCAAGAGAGCTGCTCACCACGAACGTCTTCAATGGCGCGCATTTTCTCACATGGAGTCGCAACGTGAGGATGGCGCTGGGAGCGAAACTTAAATTAGGTTTTGTAGATGGCACCATGGGAGAACCGAAGGCTGGAAGCATTGATCACCAAAGGTGGCTTAGATGTGACTATATGGTGTGATGTTGGATCCTAAATTCAATGACAACGAAGCTTTCTGAAGGCTTCATGTACTGCAATTCCGCTTGACAATTGTGGTTTAAGTGGTTGAACGGTACAGACAGATGAACGGTCCGATGTTGCTTCAGTTGCGAAAGAGTCTTGGTAATCAGAACCAAGAGAACCTTGGTCTTGCTGACTGCTTCGGGAGTCTAACAAAGATTTGGGAAGAAATTCAGAGTCTTGGGCCATTGCTGAAGTGCACTTGTGGTAAATGCACTTGTGATCTAGCAAAGAGAATCACGGATATGAAAGACAGGAATAAATTGATGCAGTTCTTGCTTGGTCTCGATGATGGCTATGAAAGTGTGAAAAATCATGTGTTGACAATGGATCCGTTACCTAATGTCAACAGAGCCTTCTATCTTGCAAAACAGGTCAAAGGCTCTTATAGAGTGTCTGGGAGTACGACGGTTCACAAGAATCAAGTGCTTTTGTTGTAGGAAATTTGAAACAGCAGGGAGAAGGCAAGAAAGAGTACAGAGATTACAAGAAGCTGAAAGTATAGAAGGAGAAGAAGTTGGTTCGCACTGCAACTACAAGAGACATACATTCGATGAATGTTTCAAAATCATTGGCTATCCCGAGTGGTTTAAAGAAAGAAAGAAGTCGGTGGAAAATCCATGGCGAATATGCCTGAGATTGCTGATTCTCCGTTGGATGATGATGCATGAAACAAAGGGATGACAGTGGATGCTTCACTTCTGAATGCACTTTGTCAGGAGATGTTTAAGTTGATGAAAGGGAAGGTTGTTGCAACAGAACCTTCTCTCAGCTCATTTGCATGTACTTCTAATACTATGAGCTTGTCATCCATAGTACAGGGTGGGTGATGTATGAAACCCTAGGTATTACAACTAAACATAAGAAGCTAAAAAACTAAAAAGTGAAGGGAATGAGATTGACAATATCAGCTCATCAAATTTAGTTATTTAGGGATTACAACTGAACTTGCAAAGCATAGGGAGAAGATCAAATAATTGAAGGTGGGCACCTAACTGCCACAAAAGAAAAAGCCACACAAATTCAACAAAAGCAGGCAACACCTGACTAAAGAACAGTGACTCAAAGAGAAGGAGGTGCAAGCTAAAGCAAACTGACAAGCGAAGACCAAATACCTGAAATCAAGGACATATAAAATTCTGATTGAATACCAAACTAAAATCAGAGGAATAACCTGAACATTTAATGGTGCTCACAGATGGAATGATGAAGAAGCGAAACAGGTCACCCCACGGGAACTATCTATGCAGGCAAGTGTTTCAGTCTCAGAGAGGGCTTAAATACATAGCTCACTTTAATCCCACATCTAACTCTCTCAATCCTCTGCTTCAAACTGTCAACAACCCCTCTGTGTTGATGCTTCGAGGTTTCGATGATCATCTCTTTCCATTGGGAGCCTTCACTTTCGAAAACTTCAAAACCTTGACTATTCTTGAGATCTCCGGTGGGGGCATCCTTACGCCCCCCCGTATTCCCAATCCCTTTTATCCTACTATCTGTAAACTCAGCTCCGATACCTCTATTTATCCGATCTTCTAATCAAGAGCTTACCACAAGATCTATTTACAAAGCTTGTAGAGCTCCGTTGGCTTATTCTTTGAGGGTGTTCTTGCTTAGATTTCAATCACAATCTTGCTCACATTGAAAATCTTAAGGTGCTTGATCTTTCTTACACATCCACCACTGAGTTACCTAGGACGAAGACAACAACCCTCACTCATATTTCTCTGAGAGATTTTGCTTTGGAATCCCGACAAGTTTCCCATGGCTTCAAACCTTACTGGAATCTCAAGTTTGTTGATCTTTCAGGAAATGAAAATTTGAACTTTTATACTTGTTATAGAGGTGATCATCTAGTAGTTCTCGATCTTTCGGCCACTCAAATTGACTATATTCATTTACTTTTGGAGCAGAGCTAACTAATTCGTATCCTAATACTCAGGGAATGCACCAAATTAGAAAACCTCAAGTGGGAGAATCCCCTAACTGATATCGAGGTGCTTGATGTCTATGGGTGTGAAAATCTTATCGAGCTTTCTGAAGATGTAAGTGACCTCAAAAACATGAAGGAGCTAAATCTCACTGGTTGTATTCATCTGCCAAATCTTAGGGAGGGGTTTTTGATCAAATGACTTTTCTTGTTAAACTTGACCTCTCTGAAACCAAATTCAACAGTCTACCCTCCTTTTCCAATCTCATTAGTCTTCGTGAGCTGAAACTAAAGGGTTTGGAGTTGAATTCCCTTGAGGTTGAAACTTGGACTTCCCTATCAAATCTTGTCAAGCTTGACCTCCATGGCCTCATGATTACAAAATCAAAGGAGCTCCAATTAGATTTCTTACCATGTCTTTTGAACCTTGAAACTCTCAATCTATCCAAAACCTTGGTAGCGAAACTACCTGACATCTCCAATCTTATAAGCCTCAAAGAGCTCTTATTAGCAGCTTGTTGGAACTTGAAGGCCTTGCCCAATCTCCAATCCCTCACGAGCTTGGAGACACTAGATGTTTTGTTACCGGATGATCTTACTAGAAGTTGTCAATTACATGCTGAACCTGAAGATCAAAGAGTCCCACCTCTTAGTCTCCGCAAACTAGTACTTACAAATCGTCCCAGTGTAGGAAGGTTGTTTCTTGATCTTTGTGGCAGTGATGAGATTGATTTGATCAGAGTTCCCTTGAGTAAGAAGACAGAAAATCTTCAAGAACAAAGAACAATCTCCAAGGCTGTTGAATTTCATATCATTTATGATGTCGAGCATACAGGCTTTGGCCGTTTCATCTATGAATTTGAAAGGATTGATGATTTCATTCCGAAAACCCATACGAGCTCAACTAGGCAGTTTGAAATGCTACATGCTATGAAGTACATACGTGAAAACATTGATAGACTCAAGGGTTCCCACAACAGCAATAGTAGCGATGAGCTCCTGCATCAGCTTGCGGATGGTTTAACTAGAAATGATCTCTCAGCTGAGGACTTTAAAGATGATTCCCAAAACCTCAAACAACTCATGCGACTGTTTGTCAGCCTGAAGATCTTGTTCCCTACTACACAGATGAATGACCGGGAGGTTTCAAAAAATACACAAAAGAATAAGCAACCGTTGTTTATAAAGAGCAAACAAAATGTTGTTGAACCTGATGGGGAGATCGCTAACCTTCAGCCCACCTACCAAACTATCTGAACCCCAGAAGAATTGCTTGTTGTTCTTTTCAGCTTTTCCCTGTAATGAAGAAGAACGGGAGAAGAACAGTGGAGTCTTAAAGAAGAGCTTAGTGATCAAGAAAAGCATCTTAATCTCCTGGTGGGTTTCTGAGGGATTTCTTGAAGAAAATAATTTTCAGGATAATGGAAAACAGATGCTGGAAGACCTCATACGTAAGGGCTTTATTGAGCCCGTGATGAAGGAAAGTCGAAAATCAGCAAGTTTTCGAATGCATTGTCATGTTCACTCTTTTGTCACTGCACAAGCAAAGAGTGAAAGTTTCTTTGATTTCGGCAGGTTGAAGAGCAAATGGCTTGGTCCGTATGTCACTCGCTCAAAGAAGGATTGTCATTAGAAAACCCAAGACATCTTTCCAGCATGTGCCAAGCTATGGGCAAACCATAAGCATTCTTTGAGGGAGTTGAAAAGTATGAGCAATGTGTCGTCGTTGTTCAATGCCAATGGGTCTGTGATTGATATCAAACCTGAATGGTTCTCGAAAATGGAGCAATTATCAACACTTACTCTTGGGTGTTGGGGCTGTTCTAAAAATGCCAAGAACATTGAGATTTTGGATCAGAGGTTCTTAGAGGACTTGAAGAGTATAAAGAAATTGAGGTTGATCACCCTACATGGGTTGATGAATACCATGAAGCTTCCAGAGTCAATATGTAAGCTCAAGAACCTCATAATGTTGGATGTCAGAGAGTGTGGTTACTTGGAGGAACTTCCTACGAGCATCGGATCGCTCATGAATCTAATCCATCTGGACTTAACTGATTGTGTCTTCCTAAATAAGATGCCCAAAGGGATCAGCTTGCTTTCAAAACTTGAGGTGCTTAGGGGGTGCAAGATCACGGAGTCTCTACAACAAAAGACAATGAAGGGGTGTATAAGTGTGATCCATCACAAAGATAACGAGGTGTGTACCCTTGGAGATTTATCCAATTTGGAGAAGCTCTACAAATTAAGCCTTGTTGTGAAGATAAAAGATTTCCCCGGCAAGGGAGATCTAGAGGTACTCACCGGAATGAAGTGTCTTCGCAAGCTGAAGATCTTATGGGAAATAAAAAGGAGTACTGATTCAAACAACGCTGGTGGAAGTAGCAGTAGCACTCAACAACATTTCAACGGTTTTTTAGATAATAGCTGGTACGTTATATGGTAATTTAATGTTATAAGTTATTATTATAATTTATGAGGTGACAAATGATCATTTTGATATATAATTTAAGTTAACAAAGATTATTCAATGGGCATCCAAATAGGGAGTTAGAGAAACTGGAGTTGTGGTGTATCCCCTACAAAATTCTACCGGAGTGGCTGTCTTCAATGAAACTTGAGAAGTTCTATATCGTGGGAGGAGACCTTGCTGAGTTAGATAGCATTAGGGAGGGTCCCAAGACTTTGCGTTTGAAGCATTTGAAGGAGATGAGACTAGACCTGGGCAAACGCGGGCGCGGGCCGGGTTTGGGACGGGCTTTACCCGAGATTTTATCCCGTTGTTGCGGGCGCGGGCCGGGCTAAGCCCGCTTAATGGGTTGGAAGTCGTGTCCAAGCCCGTCCGCGAATGCGGGTGCGGGTAGCCCGCGGGTACCCGCAAACCTAATTAAATTTTCTTATTAAATCTATTCTAATTAGGTTTTTATTATATATATATATATTATATAAATAGTTACTGTTTTTATTTTATTTTATTTAAAAATGAATAATTACTGTTTTTTATTATATATATACCGTTACTGTTTTTGTTACATACATAGTAATATAGTATATAATTATTGTTTTTATTTGAAAATGTACACATGAAAGGTAACTATATATTACACTACTGTTTTTATTTTATTTAAAAATGAATACTTAATATTTTTTATATTATATGTATATATGTATATATTAATTTTAATTAAAAAAGGCGGGTACCCGTTACGGGCCGCATGTTTTTATTTTATTTAAAAATGAATACTTAATATTTTTTATATTATATGTATATATGTATATATTAATTTTAATTAAAAAAGGTGGGTACCCGTTACGGACCGCATGTTTTTATTTTATTTAAAAATGAATAGTTAATATTTTTTATATTATATGTATATATGTATATATTAATTTTAATTAAAAAAGGTGGGTACCCGTTACGGGCCTAGCGGCCCGTAACGGGTTGATTGATTTGTCCAATCCCGCACCCGCTGCGGGCGCGGGTTGGGCCTAACAGCCCGCGTGGGCTTTTCCCCATGTCCAAGCTCGCCTGCTAATGCGGGTGGCGGGACGGGCCGGACAGGCCTACTCGCGTTTGCCCAGGTCTAGATGAGACGTGTGATCAAGTTGGATTTGGAAATAGATTTCGAAAGACTAATATATATGGAGATTAAAGAATGTTCATTTTGCAGCAATTCAATTTGGTGTAATAATGGAGAGTGCATTTGGAATCTGAAGAAGCATTCCCGTCCTGGAGTATTCGTTCGGTGGCGTTTGGGAGCGTGAGATAAAGCATTTTACTCTTTCCCACAAAACGCTTTTCATAATTGTGTTTGACAGTGATAGCATTTTCAATACGCTCGGATTTCATCTCCCTCACAAGCTTGCAAAGCGTTTCATCTCCATCTCCCCTTATAGAAGCGTTGGATGAAATCCGAGCAGCGTTTGAGATTGGAAAAGACCAAAGCATCCCTATCTTCTCTTCAGTGTCAGCCTCCTTCGCATATCTCCATTTCCGTCTTCACTTGCTCCTTCCATTCCCGACGACAAACTTCGATGAGGTTTGCAACTTTTGAAATCGATTCGATCTCTGAATTTGCTTTTGAAAATCACTAATGGCCACTTGCTTTTGTTGGCAGGGTTCTTCACAAGTTCCTTTTCGTCTTCACCACCACGCGCTTTCACTCTCACGACCTTCAAGTAAGAGATCGGTTTCGATCTATGCAATTTAGCTTTCACCTCTTTATTGTACACTTTTCTCTATGCAATTTCGATTTACAACAGCCCTAATTTTCGACCAAAGGGCTTGAAATTCGATTTGTAACAACCCTAATTTTTTATTGAAGGGCCAGATGAGGATGGTTCCATTTGTTATCTTGGGTTTTATTATGAAAACTTTGCAATTAAAAGGTACTTATTAGTTATTATTTCCTGTTACTTTCACTTTGTTCCCCCATTCCTTTGCTTACATTTACATGCTTGGTTGTTACAGGATTTTCTCCTGCGGGAACTAAAAAATCTGTTGAGAGTGAGACAATGACACCGGATATGTAAGGTTCTGTGATGATGAATTGTTATGTTTCTTCTGTATGATGTGTCTATTGAATGATTTTTTCAGTGGAAACAAAAAAGAATAAAGTAGGATAGAAAAGAGGAGGCAACCTTTGCTTGCTTTGGACAGATGGAATAGTGAAAGGAAATAGGTCATTCCCTCGAAATACTTGACACTTTTTTGTTTTAGGAGATGGGTTTCTTCACATCCTTTTTTTACATTTGCCAAATGCCTTTAGCATTCTTCCTTTATTCCAGTGTTCAAACGAGGGAATCGGATTTTCCACACTTCTCACATAAAGCTTTTCTTTTATATGAACCTTCTTCAATAGAATTTCCTTAATTATGTCAGTGTCTTCTAATTTGGAATATTTTTCCTTTTGATACCCAATTCTAATTTCTCAAATGGATAAATGCTGGATAAGAGAATTTTTTATGTTGCTGGATAAGAGAATATTTTTCCTTTTGATACCCAATTCTAATTTCTCATTGGCAGAGGTGGACATTTGGATGATGGAAAGTGTGAAGAAAGAAATCTGACGACAGTTAAGATGTAACCATGTCATATCCTTGCAATACCTCAGGCTCTCAATTATATTTGGCCTGGTTGAGTTACTTGTCTACCAATTTCATAGTGGTAAAACATTCATCAACTCATACCATGCATGGAAATCTTTTAACTTAATTTGCATATCAAGTTACTTTTTGGTCAATCTATATACATCTGATTAAAATTCTAGGCTGAAATTTGAACAAAATACCATATTCTAAATTTATGGCAGGCCAAAATGCAAGGGAAACGAGTTTTCAAGATTTGTGGAAGAAGTGAAAGTGCTTCTTTGTGAGTCATTTGTCACAAGGTTTTTGTTGTCTCAATGTTCTAGGTACTTCCCTTTTCATCTCTTGATATATAGCGTGACAGCCTTTTTGTTTGTTCATTTTATATTTCTAAACTTTTCATTATTTCTAAACTTTTTGTTTGTTCATTTTATACACACAAATTAACCTTTAATAGAAAGAGTGCAAAATCATTGATAGTTGGTTGTTGAACGTTGATGAATTATCTCAGGATACGTAGCATACAACTTTGTTCTTGGTGCATATTCATATTGTAACTGTGTTCCAATAACTGTTTCACCTATCAAATTTCTTGTAATATGATGAATACACTCTTTTGTTCATTTTTTTTTATACTTCTATTCACATTTATGTATAGAGATAGATCTTGTTACTTGTGTAGACTGATGCAGATTATATGATATGTGGTGCCATCACGATTTATGAAGTTGATATATACATATTATATGATTTCCTTATGCATATAACAGCTGATATCTCAGCTCAGAAATCATATAACAGCTGATATCTCAGCTCACTCTCAGCTCACTATCAGCTCATTTTGCTGAGCTCACCTTTCTGCATTTACATTTCATTCCAGCTGCATTTCAATTTGGTTGTAATAAGGAACAACTAGCACTCTTTTGTTTGCTTGTGATCATCCAATCATAGGTGAGGATTCCATGCTATATATGCTGGCCTCTCTCTATGTTTCCGTGTAGGGTTTTGGGTAATTGTGAGAGCTGCAAGGTCATCTGGCCGCCTCTGCACATTTGCCATTTCCATATCAATGAAACAGTGACTGTGGTTCACTGATTTTAGAACTTTCTTCCTCCTATTTGCCTTATTCACTGCTAATGCAATGTACATTGATCTCCTGATCATATTATTCACATGGTATCAGAGCTTTAGGCTTACGATCTGAGTATTTCCGCTTCAAAGATCAAGAAGAAAGAAGATGGTTGAACCAAACAACACTGCAAACCCAGTAGATGGAGATGGAGACAGAGATGTCAATAATCAAGGTAACTTGAATGATCCTTTATTTCTATCAAATTCAGATCATCCGGGGTCTCAACCGGTGGCTGTGACCTTTTATGGAACTAATTTTATGACCTGGAGCAGAGGTATTATGATGGCCTTAGGGGCTAAATGTAAACTTGGTTTTATTAATGGGAGTTGTGTGAAGCCTGTTGAAGAAGGGATAAATCTTCAAAGGTGGATAAGGGCAGACTATATGGTGAGATGTTGGATTTTAAATTCTGTTAACAAAAATATTGCTGAAGGCTTGATGTATGTTGAATCCACTAAGCAGCTCTATGATGAAATAGTGGAGATGTACTGCCAGATCAATGCTCCCTTGATATTTCACATTAAGAGGAAACTGAACAATGTGAGGCAAGGCAGTATGAGTCTTGCAGATTTATTCAACACTCTTAAGAAGCACTGGGATGAGCTTCAGGTGCTGGAAAGAAGGCTAGAATGCTCATGTGGAGCTATGAAGAACTGTGGATGCAACCTGGCTAAGTAATTGAATGAGATGGAGGATAGGAACAGACTGATGCAGCTATTGGCTAGTTTGAATGATAGCTATGATGGGGCCAGAAACTCAATTCTAGCAATGGATCCTTTGCCCATAGTTGGTAAAGGGTATTATATATTACAGCAGGTTGATATGGGATCTGAGGCATCAGGAGGAGCTGCTAATGGCATGACTGATGCAAGTGCTTTTGCAGCAAATAAAAATCATTTCTCTGGGCACTTCTCTGGACAGGGAAACCAATCATACGGTGGTCAAGGAGCTGGAGCTTATTCACAAAGCAATGCATCTTATGGTGCACAGAATCAGAAGAAGGACTGGAAAGAATTGAAGAGGATCAAGCAAACATCCAAATGCAGTCATTGTGGATGGAAAGGGCACACTTCTGAGCAATGCTTTAAACTGCATGGGGTGCCTGACTGGTTCAAAGACTTGAAGGAAAGCCATAGAAACAACACTACGAGCAAAAGTTCAGCTAATGCAGCAGGTTCTATGAATGGGGCTATGATGAATAGTCCTCTTGAAGAGAGCTCAAGAAACACAGAAGTGCAGATTGATAATGCTATGGTAAATGCTGTTTATCAGGAAGTCTTAAAGAGGATGAAAGGCAAGGGTCAAGTAGATAATGCTTTTGCCAACTTTGCAGGTAATCTGTCTATTCATGCTAGTTCTGTTAACTTGTCCTTACAAGCTAGAGATGAATGGATTGTAGATACAGGGGCTAGTGATCATATGATGCCTATTGATCTTTTCTCTCAAACCAAAGTCAGACTTTGCAAACCTGTGCTCATAGGTTTACCTGATGGGACTGTGAAAACTGTCACTGAATCTGGAAGGTTGCAGATAACTGACACTATTTGGTTGAATGATATATTATTGGTGCCAGATTTCAAGCATAGCTTACTGTTAGTTGGAAGATTATTAGATGACAATGAACTGATAGCTGTGTTTACTCGTACATCTTGCTATGTTCAGGACCCTGGAACTAAAGAAGTGATGCTGTCTGGGGAGAGGAAACATGGGCTTTACAAAGTGCTATCAATTGATCAAGCAAGGAGCTGGGGAGTCAAGAAGCAGTGTCATGTTTTGCCTTCAATATCTTGTAATAAAGCTAGCTGTGATTTAGATGTAACACATGCTAGACTTGGACATAGCTCAGTTTCAAAGATGAGACATCTGCAGTTTATGAATCAGGCAGACTTGAATGATTTTCATTGTGATACTTATGCATTGTGAAAGCATCATAGACTTCCTTTTGAGAGGAATTTAAGTAAGGCAGATAAGCCTTTTGATTTGATTCATATGGATTTATGGGGGCCATATAAGAGTGTCACTTATAATGGTTTTCAATATTTTCTTACTGTCCTAGATGATTGCTCTAGGATTACCTGGACCTTCTTGCTCAAAAATAAAATGCAGGTGTACAGAATTATGACAGATTTTTTAGCATATGTGAGTAATCAGTTTGAATGCTGTGTGAAATGCATAAGAACTGATAATGGCACTGAATTCACATCAAGGCAGTGTCAAGAGCTGTTTACTGAGAAAGGGATTGTCCATGAGAAGACAGTGCCTTATACTCCCCAACAGAATGGGAGAGTAGAGAGAAAACATAGACATCTTGTGGAGACTGCTAGAAGTATGAGATTACATGCAGGATTGCCAATTAAATTTTGGGGAGAATGTATTTTATCTGCAACTTATGTGATCAAAAAGCTGCCCACTGAAACTCTGAGATGGAAATCACCTTATGAGGTGTTGTTTGGAAAGCCTGCTTCCTATGATGAGTTGAAGGTACCTGGTTGCTTATGCTATGCTTCAGTAAATCAACCAGGGAAAGATAAAATGTCTGCTAAGGCAAGGAGATGTATCTTCCTTAGCTACCCTCATGGCCAGAAGGCCTATAAGGTGTGGGATTTAGATTCTAAATTCACATTCATTAGCAGAGATGTGACATTTCAAGAGAAAAGGTTTCCTTTTAAGGAGCTAAAGGAGCCAATGCAAATGGCTTCAGGCCAAGAGCATCATACATTGCCTCTTGTGAACCCTGCCACAAATACTGAACCCCAAACACAATACCATAACCCTCCTAACAAACATACTGCCAACCCCATACCCAGCTTCATTGATGAAGTTGTGCCTAATACTTCTTCCTCATCTTCCTCTCATAGCCCTCCTTCCCAAACACAAATCCATAATCCTATACAAACACAACCCAATGTCAGTTTCTTAGATGATCCTACTGAGTTCCCACCCCTAAAAAGATCATCTAGAGTCATTAATCCACCAAGGCACCTGCAGGATTTTGTCTATCAAAACAGAAGGAGTAATTCTTCTCAATCCCAAAGCTTTCTTGTCACTTGTCTTGACAAAAATCATGACAAAGATCCTGCATTCATACCATCCTTTGCTCTCATGGCTAGCCTACATGAACCTGTGCATTACATACATGCTGTAACAGAAGATCATTGGGTAAAAGCAATGAAAACTGAAATTGAAGCCCTTGAAGCAAACAGAACATGGGAGATGGTGGATCTGCCTCCTGGAAAGAAAGCTATAGGAAGTAAATGGGTGTATAAGATCAAGTACAGACCTGATGGATCTGTAGAAAGATTCAAAGCCAGATTGGTTGCAAAGGGATATAACCAAATAAAAGGGAAGGATTATAAACATACATTCTCTCCAGTTGCAAAGTTTAGCACAGTTAGATTGTTGTTGGCACTGGCAACAATAAAAAATTGGCCATTGCATCAACTTGATGTGAATAATGCCTTCTTACATGGGCATTTGGAAGAAGAAGTATTCATGCAGCCACCTGAAGGGTATGCTTTGTCAAAGCCAAATCAGGTTTGTAAACTTAGAAAATCTATCTATGGGCTCAAACAAGCTTCTAGGCAATGGAATGCTGAGCTTTATAGATTTCTTATGAATTTTGGATATGAGCAATGCCTTGGGGATTACTCTCTATTTGTGAAGAAAGTGGGAGCTGGAATTGTGACAGCTCTTGTGTATATGTTGATGACCTCCTTCTGACTGGTGATGATGAGGACTGTATACAGCAAACTAAAATGGCTCTACATCATACATTCACTATCAAAGATCTGGGATATGCCAGATATTTCTTAGGCTTGGAAATCTCCAGAAATGGTTCAGACACTCACCTCCATCAAAGGAAGTACATAGTTGATATATTATCTGATTATAACATGCTTGATTGCAAACCTGCTGCTTTCCCTCTTCCTAGAGGCTTGAAGTTATCTATTGATGTAGGAGAGATATTGCCTGATCCTGAAGTTTACAGAAGGCTGATAGGGAGATTGCTATTTCTCAATCTCACTAGACCTGATATTACTTATGCTGTTCAGAATCTCGGTCGGTTTATGACAGAACCAAGACACCCTCATTATGAAGCTGCCCTGCATGTAGTAAGATACTTAAAAGGCACTCTGGCTGTAGGCCTTTTCTATCCTGCATCCTCTCCAATATCTCTTGCAACTTATTGTGATGCAGATTGGGGCACTTGTCAATTTAGTGCTAAGTCCTTGACTGGATATTGTGTATTCTTGGGTAATTGCCTTGTTTCATGGAAAACAAAGAAGCAAAACCCTGTTTCCAAATCTTCTGCTGAAGCTGAGTACAGAAGCATGTCAACCACCACAAGTGAGTTGATTTGGGTAGAAGGCATATTGCAAGCATTGTCAGTCCTTGTGCCACAGCCTATACCTCTATACTATGATAGCAGATCTGCAATCCATATAGCTGAGAATCCAGTTTTTCATGAAAGAACTAAGCATCTGAAGATAGATTGCCACTTCATACGCCAGTATCTCATCGCTGGCTTTATTCATCCACAACATGTCAAGACGGGAGTTCAACTTGCAGACATTTTGACTAAACCTTTGGATGAAAAGCAACACTTATTCTTTGCTCTCAAGTTGGGTCTTGTAGGATTCTCAACAAGCCCAACTTGAGGGGGGATATGAAGTTGATATATACATATTATATGATTTCCTTATGCATATAACAGCTGATATCTCAGCTCACTCTCAGCTCACTATCAGCTCATTTTGCTGAGCTCACCTTTCTGCATTTACATTTCATTCCAGCTGCATTTCAATTTGGTTGTAATAAGGGACAGCTAGCACTCTTTTGTTTGCTTGTGATCATCCAATCATAGGTGAGGATTCCATGCTATATATGCTGGCCTCTCTCTATGTTTCTGTGTAGGGTTTTGGGTAATTGTGAGAGCTGCAAGGTCATCTGGCCGCCTCTGCACATTTGCCATTTCCATATCAATGAAACAGTGACTGTGGTTCACTGATTTTAGAACTTTCTTCCTCTTATTTGCCTTATTCACTGCTAATGCAGTGTACATTGATCTTCTGATCATATTATTCACACGATTGTATGCGGAGTTTGGGGATCTATTGCAGGAGGACTGGTCCTTGACTACGTGACTTCTACAATTCGTTGATTCTAACTGTAGAAGTCAAAGGGGCAATATGTAACGCTGGATGCTCTGCTGCATTATGTCAATGTTCATCTCTACGAAAACACGATTATCCCGATGCAACAAGGCGGAATGGCCGGTGTCCAAAGAAGCGAGGATGACTCCTTATAGCCTCGTCGATCGTGACCTTCCCTTCGAATGGCGGGAAGGGGGAGGTGAAGTGGAGCCTCTTTGTGGACGACGATGAGCTCCCTGAGATGACACTCGGGGGTGGCTCAGCCACTTATGTCCACTTCCATGCGACGGTTAGCGACGGCAATGTGGTGAAGGTGTGGTCGGAGGTCCAAGAGGGCGAGTTCGCCTCGAGCAAGGGTTGGATAGTTCAGAACGTGCCCATTATGGGTCTCATCGGAAAGGCAGGGCCCATAGAACTTAAGATTGATGGCAGCGATGTGACGGCCACCTCAAGCGTGGTGACGAGTGCGTGGGATCAAAAGTTCGTCTCGGGAGATGCGACGAAGAGTGTCGCAGTTCATGTTAGCGGGTTGTCGCTGCCTATAGGGAAGAACTTTGCAGTGTCATGGAAGATGTGAATGGGAGAGATGCATTTTAGTGAATCTCTGTTTTTGGAACAACTAATTTTTGTATGAGCAATTGCAATAGGTGGTGCTATAAATCTAATTTCTAATTTTTGTCATGAAATAGAGTTCATATGAAGGAACAGATCGGTGCTTGTGATTAGTTTTAACTCTCCATAGATCAGTCCAAGTTCTATTAATGTTTACTTAATTTATTAGTATTTGTATGGAACTTGTGAAAAATATATATATGAACTCACAATCTTAGAATTAAGATGCGCATAGCTGAATTTATGAGTAGTTTTTATGTGTTTATGTCAATTATTATTTTCGTCTTTGTGAGCTCCACGGACTCGTCGCCTTTTGGCACTTGTTGGGCATAGGCCCAGGTTGGCTTTTGATGGTCGATTTCGTATCCTTAGGGCTGTTTCGAACAGGCCGGTTTCTGGGGTGGTGACTTGTTATTGTATCCATGTTCGGTCCCTATTGAATGGCTTTGTTTGTTATGGTTGTTATGGTTCAGACCTCATCCAATTAGCTATACTACTAGCAATAGTACGTGTGTCCCTTTCGCCACAACCTAGCATTAATGCTTGTATGCACTGCAATGAGTGTAGCTGGGCGCTGTTTGGGCTTCGTCAGATGGCTCCGACTATATATTGTCTATGCAAGCAGGCAGGTTGCTAAGCGCCTACAGGGGACTCATCACTCCATTGCTCTTCATCTATCATCCTCATCTACCACTTCAATTTCAGGATTTTCAGATTCGGATTGGGCAACAGATACTACTGACAGGAGATCCATTAATGCCGCCTAGCCTACTGTATATACTAGCTGCTACAACATGCGAGATCATATGGGTCCAGTCTCTCCTAGGCTGATCTTGGTGTGTTTCTGAGTGCCTCACACATACTTTGGTGCGATAATCTCAACACCACTTACTTGACTGCCAACCCGGTATTTCATCAACGGACTAAGCATATGCATATTCCTCTTGACTATCACTTTGTTCGTGAGATTGCCTTCAACTCCACCAGGGACCAGATAGCTGATGCATTAACCAAACCCATTAGTGCGCCTCGTTTTGATCTGCTGCGCTCCAAACTGTAGCTCACCTCGGCTTGGATCGAGGGGCCGGTATATATGAAAGCGTATGGGCCAAAACATTTTGCCACACATTGAACACTATAGCCCATTATTATATTTCATACAATCTCAGCCCATTGTACATCGATGATGACATCTTGCTCCACTGAATTCAAGTGAGTGGATACAAAAACAGATGCTTTACAAACCTTATCTCCTTCACTGGGATTCCATGTCCTTTTGCGAGTACTACTCAACTTCAACTTTCAGATCCTAAAATTTCCTCTTTTATTCTGCATCTTTGTACCTCCTCCAATTTCTTCTACTTTTAGGTACTCTCTCCCCCTCTCTGCTCGGTTGATTTTTTTAATTAACTGCCTTGCTTTTGTTTAAATTGCATGATTGCCGTTGTAATTTGTTAACTAGTCCTTTATGCAATGTTGATTCAACCCAATCAAATCGCAATTTCTTCTGGGATCCATATTAGCTGTGTTGAGAATTTGAAGGTTCATCCCACATGTTATATCCGTAAATTAAGAACGCAAATTGTCGATTGATATTGAAATAAACGCAATTAGTTAAACAGCTGTAGCTGTTGGCGCGGCGGTGCTTCAATTAGGTCTCGGTGGTTGAATATGAATTCCTCATCTCTTCCAAGGAGTAGAAAACAATTGATGCTTGCTGACTTGAATGAAAATGTGATTCATAATTTGAGTGAATGGTGATGTATGTACAGACTATCGATCGAATTGAAGACACGATGAGTGAGATTCATAGCAGTGAAACTCCATCAGCATCTGATTTTGGAGGTGGAGGATATGATCAGTCATTGGCACCGACAGATTTATTGGCTGATGCGTGGAGCTATAAAGTCAATATGTCTAACTGCTATAAGCACCAGCAGAACTTGTTCAACAGGTGTAAAGACGGAATGATCCATCGTGATGTCCTGATATCCTTCTGGATGATATCTGGATATCTAAGCCCAGCTGAATCCGTCAATGAAGTCTATAAGAAGGGGAGTCGTCTCTTAAGGGACTTGATTCAGGGTGGGTTGCTGAAGTCCTTAGATGAAGACCCCGATATGATTGAGCTTGCAGGGTCAATATGCACACATGGATTCACTCCTTGTGATGAAGCAAGTGTTGGATTCATTGAAATGGTGAACGTGGATAAAGTAGAGGAAGTGATGCTCACAGATGGAATGACTAAGAAGCGAAACAGTTCACCCCACGGGAACTATCTATGCAGGCAAGTGTTTCAGTCTCAGAGAGGGCTTAAATACATAGCTCACTTTAATCCCACTTCTAACTCTCTCAATCCTCTGCTTGAATCTGTCAAGAACCCCTCTGTGTTGATGCTTCGAGGTTTTGATGATCATCTCTTTCCATTGAGAGCCTTCACTTTCGAAAACTTCAAAACCTTGACTGTTCTTGAGATCTCTGGTTCGAACATTCTTCCCTTATATCCTACTATATCTGAACTCACTCAGCTCCGATACCTCTATTTATCCGATCCTCAAATCAAGAGGTTACCATACGAACTATTTTCCAAGCTTGTAGAGCTCCGTTGGCTTATTCTTAGAGGGTGTTCTCTCTTAGATTTCAATCTCAATCTTGGTCATCTGAAAAATCTTGAGGTACTTGATCTTTCTAATACATCCACCAATAAATACAGGAATCTTAAGTTACGAAAACCCACTCATGTTTTTCTGAGAGATTCTGTTTTAAGATTTCATAAGTTTTTCTTTGGCATCAATGAACAAAGAACAATCTCCAAGGCTGTTGAATTTCATATCATTTATGATGTCGAGCATACAGGCTTTGACCGTTTCATCTATGAATTTGAAAGGATTGATGATTTCATTTCGAAAATCCAAACGAGCTCTACTAGGCAGTTTGAAATGCTACATGCTATTGAGTACATACGTGAAAACATCGATAGACTCAAGGGTTCCCACAATAGCAAGAGTAGCGACGAGCTTCTGCATGAGCTTGTGGATGTTGCAACTGGAAATCATCTCTCAACTGATGACTTTAAAGATGATTCCTAAAACCTCAAGCAACTCTTGCGACTACTTGTCAGACTGAAGATCTTGTTCCCTACTACACAGATGAATGACCGGGAGGTTTCAAAAACTACACAAAAGAATAAGCAGCCGTTGTTTATAAAGAGTAAACAAAATGTTGTTGAACCTGATGGTGAGATTGCTAACCTTCAACCCACCTACCAAACCCTGTCTAGACCCCAGAAGAATTGTTTGTTGTGCTTTTCAGCTTTTCCCTGTAATGAAGAAGAACGGGAGAAGAACACTAAAGTCTTAAAGAAGAGTTTAGTGATCAAGAAAAGCATCTTAATCTACTGGTGGGTTTCTGAGGGATTTCTGGAAGCAAATAATTTTCAGGATAGTGGAAAACAGATGGTGGAAGACCTCATAGAAAAGGGTTTTATTGAGCCTGTGATAAAGGAAAGTCGAAAATCAGCAAGTTTTCGAATGCACCATCATGTTCACTCTTTTGTCACCGCACAAGCAAAGAGTGAAAGTTTCTTTGATTTCAGCAGGGAGAAGAGCAAATGGCTTGGTTCGTATGTCACTCGCTCAAAGAAGGATTGTCATCAGAAAACCCAAGACAGCTTTCCAGCATGTGCCAAGCTATGGGCAAACCGTAAGAATTCTCCAAGGGAGTTGGAAAGTTTGAGAAATGTGTTGACGTTGTTCAATGCCAATGGGTCCGTGATTGATATCAAACCTGAATGGTTCTCGAAAATGGAGCAGTTATCAACACTTTCTCTTGGGTGTTGGGGTTGTTCTCAAAATGCAAAGAACATTGAGATTGTGGATCAGAAGTTCTTAGAGGAATTGAAGAGCATGAAGAAATTGAGGTTGATCAGCCTACAGGGGTTGATGAATATCATGAAGCTTCCAGAGTCGATCTGTAAGCTTAGGAACCTCATAGTACTGGATCTAAGAGAGTGTGGTTACTTGGAGGAACTTCCTACGGGCATCGGATCGCTCAAGAATCTAATCCATTTGGATTTAACCGATTGTGTCGTCCTAAATAAGATACCAAAAGGGATCAGCTTGCTTTCGAAACTTGAGGTGCTTAGGGGGTTCAAGATCACTGAGTCTCTGCAAGAAAAGACAATGACCGGGTGTTTGAGTGCGATCCATGACAAGGACAATGAGGTGTGTACCCTTAGAGATTTGTCCAATTTGGAGAAGCTCTACAAATTAAGCCTTGTTGTGAAGATAAAAGAGTTCCCCAGCAAGGGAGATCTAGAGGTACTCACGGGAATGAAGTGTCTTCGCAAGTTGAAGATCCTATGGGAAATTAAAGAGAGTATTGATTCCAACAATGCTAGTGGAAGTAACAATAGCACTCAACAACATTTCAGCATGCATTTAGATAATGACTGGTACGTTATATCGTAATTTAATGTTATAAGTTATTATGTTAATTTATGAGGTGACAAATGATCGATCGTGTTGATAATTATGTTAACAAAGCTTATTCAATGGGCATCCAAACAGGGAGTTAGAGAAACTAGAGTTGTGGTGTATCCCCTACAAATTTCCACTGCTTTGGTTGTTTTCAGTGAAACTTGAGAAGTTCTACATCGTGGGAGGAGACCTTATTGACTTACGTCGAATGAAAGGGGAGGGTCCCAAGACTTTGCGTTTGAAGCATTTGCAAAAGATGAGAGATATAGGCCACAATTATTTGAGATTACGGTTTGACGGACTAATATACATGGAGATTAAAGAATGTTCATTTTGCAGCAATTCAATTTGGTGGAATGATGGGGAATGCATTTGGGATCTGCCTCGGGATTCTTTTCCAGGAGTATTCTTTATCGACTAAGACCGCAACATTCCCAAGCAAACCAGTGATCGACCTTGTTGTTGGGCTACTCCCTCCGAATATGTCATGAATGTAGAACTCAATGACAGGTGCTTCGCCCCCTTTTGCAGCCGCTGCCCCGGCTCCTATGCCTGCTGCTGCGCCACTGCTTGACTTGTTACTTCTAAAATACATTCTACATTATTAATGTATATGGATTATTTATTGATTCTTTTAGCACTTGTTAGTTGTTACTCAGGATTGTTAGCACTTGTTTGTTGTGTCAATTGTGTTCTTTGTGCATCTAACTGATTCCAAGTTGAGTTTGAAGCAGTATATATACTCTTATTTTTTATATGACATATGACTTTAGATATGATTCATTTCATTTTTTTAAAACATTTTGGTATAATATAATGGTTTAATTAAGAAACTGGCTAACTAGGTAGAATTCATTTGCGTGTCTTAAAATACATAGAATTCATTTGTGACACCGATGGCTCCTTATAGCCTCATCGTGACCTTCCCTTCGAATGGCGGGAAGGGGGAGGTGAAGGGGAGCCTCTTCGCGGACGACGATGAGCTCCCTGAGATGAAAATCGAGGGTGGCTCTGCCACCTATATCGACTTCCATGCGACGGTTGGCGACGGCAATGTGGTGAAGGTGTGGTCGGAGGTCCAAGAGGGCGAGTTCGCCTCGAGCAAGGGTTGGATAGTTAAGAACGTGACCGTTATGGGTCTCGTCGGAAAGGCAGGGCCCTTCGAACTTAAGATCGATGGCAACGATGTGACGGGCACCTCGAGCATGGCAATAAGTGCGTGGGGATCAAAAGTTCGTCGAGGGAGATACGACGAAGAGTGTCGCGGTGCATGTTAGCGGGTTATCACTACCTCTAGGGAAGAACTTTGATGTGTCATGGAAGATGTGAATGGGAGAGATGCACTAATTTTAGTGAATCTCTGTTTTTGGAACAACTAATTTTTGTATGAGAAATTGCAATAGGTGGTGCTATAAATCTAATTTCTAGTTTTTGTCATGAAACTTGTGAACATATATATGTGAACTCTCCATAGATCAATCCAAGCTATATTAATGATTACTTTATTAGTATTTATGTGGAACTTGTGAACATATATATGTGAACTTACAATCTTGGAATTGAGATTACCATAACATAATATATAAATCAACAGTCATCTCGAGTCATCTCGAACCAGTTATGAAAAATCAATTTTTTTAAATTGAATAAATCTGTGGAACCTAGCAAGAGGCGTGGTGACAAGCTGTCGGATGACTCTGCGTCATCTCGAATAGGGTGTCCCAAGATTTTGCGTTTGAAGTATTTGCAGAAAATGAGAGATGTGGACCCGATTGATTTGGAAGTAGCTTTCAAAAGACTAACGTACATGGAGATTAAGGAATGTTCATTTTGCAGCAATTCATTTTGGTGGAATAATGGAGAATGCATTTGGGATCTGCCGAAGGATTCCTATCCAAGAGTATTCTTTCGTTCGTAGTTTTTTATAGACCTCAAGATCATCCCCAAGCCTAAGGTTGGGTTCATTTAATCATTTGAAAGTAGATTTCGATAATGACGTTGATGTACGGTTGTGTTTGGATTCCAATGCAATGTAATTATAATGCACTACTTAAATGTTTGTTTAACACAATTCAAACTCTATGGCCCTGATATCCCTTTCTTGAGACTCTCTATGTCAAGTAAGTAAATAATTTTGATGAAAATGGAGGTACTTGAGAGTTGAGAGATTCAATGTAATTGTGTGATCTTTACGGTCATTTTGATGCAATTTGTTGATTGTTGATCATGAGTTTATCTGCAAAGATAAGAAATTAATTTATTTGTTCTAACGAGGCTAAAATCTTAGGGGTTCTACTTAAACGTTATTATTAGGTCTTACTCCCTCCGTTCGGCAAAACTTGACGTTTTACTATTCATGCACGCTTTTTTAGGAGCTAAAAACTATATAAAATATCTAATTTTTTAAACAATTTCATAGTTATTATTAATAAGTACAAACTTGTTAAAAAAAATTTAATATTTTATATAGTTTTTATCATTATAAAAAAGCGTGCGTGAATAGTAAACGACAAGTTTTGCCGAACGGAGGGAGTATAAATTTAATTATTTTGTACTCTGACATATTTAATTACATTATATTTTTACAATACGATAAGTAAAATGAACTATCAATCTCGTGTTTTGCACAAAATATATCCATAAATCTGAATGATGGTCAAATAGAATTGTAAAAGCGATTTGGTCGATCCTATGATCTAGCACAGAAACGGAGATCGAATAACAGACATGCAAAGCGGAAGCTAAAAATACAGAGATTGATAACCCAGTTCGGTTTCCCTACTCTGCGGAGCCTCAAGAGGGAGGGAGAGACTCGAACCCAAGAATCCACTAAGTATGAACGAGTACAAATCATGGATACAAGTATTAACGAGCTCAAAGAAACAGATCTAGGTCAAGCAACTCAGAAACACGAATGGACAAGGAGAAAACATAAAAGAGGAACAGATACTCCCTTCACTTCGAAGAACAACGAAGCAGGATGAGAGCAAGGGAAGACGAGGCTGTAATGGTTGTGAAACCAGGCCGGGGGCTCGTCTTCTTCCTCTTTAGTGTGAGATCTCCAATGGCGACGCTTGTGAACCTAGGGTTTCACTCATCTCTCTCTCTCTCTCTCTCTCTCTCTCTCTCTCTCTCTCTCTCTCTCTCTCTCTCTCTCTCTCTCTCTATATATATATATATATATATATATATATATATATATATATATATATATATATATATATTTCTTTTTGTGGACGGAGAATAGTGAAGCAACTCGTGAATTAGGGTTTCGGAGAAAGAGGCCACTTATAGAGAGCGTCATTTAGACAAAACGCTGCGTTTGAAGCAAACACAACAAAGTGCCGTTGAGAGCTCTCAGCGTTGGGAGAGTGAAGTGGGCCGGATCTCAACTGGATTGGGCCAACATATAAGATGAACAAGGCTCATCTTATATTGATCCAACATATCATGTATCCAAAAGGAGACGCCAACCAACCAAGTCACCAAGCATCACTGGCTAGCACACACTGAGCCATCCTTGATCCATGCTCGAGCCACCTGTGACCTAGACCTAGTCCTTGAGCTTCTAGCCATTACAAGTGTTCACATGATATACATACATCTGGATTACATAAGACATTACAATTTGCCATCCTAAGTCCTAATCCAGCCACTATGTATAGAAATCGTTCATTTAAATAGGGTTTTTGGGTTCATGTCTTCAATCCGTCCGTCCTCGGCTCAGGTAACTGTAGGTTAGTCTACATCAAGAATGTGAAGAAAGTTCCTGAAAAAATAGAATTTTCCAGAAGGAACAATCTTCGTGCCAAAGTCAGTTGGATTCAGCTCTCCTTTGATCTTTCTGAGGCTCAATGTCTTGTCTTCAACCTTGTGTGTGAAATCTAACATCGATGTGTTTGGTCTTCTCATGATACATAGGGTCTTTGAACAAATATAGTGCACTTTGACTATCCATATTGATCACAGGTACAAACTTTCTTCTGAAAATCTCACAAAGTATACCTTTCAACCAAATGGCCTCCTTGGCAGCTTATGTAGCTGCAATATACTCAGCTTCTGTAGAAGACAGGGCCACTACAGATTGTTGTTGAGATTTCCAAGATATGCAGTTGCCAGCCCAAGTAAAGTAATATGCAGTGGTGAACTTCCTTGTGTCCTTGTTACTTGCATAATCAGAGTCTACAAATCCTTGATGATCACTTGCAGAAGACAACAACAACAACAACGTGCCCAGTATATCCCGCTTGAAGCAGGGTCTGGGGGGTCGAGTTGTACGCACCCTTTCCCCGACTAGGTCGAGAGGGTGTTTCCTAGTGACCCAAGACAAGTCCTCGAAAACAGGACAAGACTCCACACCAGAGACAACCATAAGACATAAAGGAAAAAAGACCACACACAAGAAATAAGAGAAAGATGCGCAAAAATAGGACGAGACGGCAGGAAGGCGCGATGCTGGAAACACTGCACCCTACTAGTTTTCGACAATTCTAATAGCACTCCTCCACTGCACTCTGTCGCGTGACATCTCCTCTGTGAGTCCCAAAATGGCCAGGTCCTGTCGAATCACTTCACGCCAGCTCTTATTTGGACGACCTCTACCCCGCCGGACACTATCGATAGCCAAATGGTCACATCTGCGCACAGGCGCACTCGGATCCCTCCTCTGAACATGTTCATACCATCGCAGTCTCGCTTCCCGCAACTTAGCCTGAATACTGACCACTCCTACCCTTTCTCTAATAGCCTCGTTTCTGATTCTGTCATGCAAAGTGACCCCACACATCCATCTGAGCATCCTCATCTCTGCTACCATTAGTTTCTGTTCATGTGCCTTACTTGTCGCCCAACACTCTGCCCCATATAACAAAGCTGGTCTCACCACCACTCTGTAGAACTTACCCTTGAGCTTAAGTGGGACTTTTCTGTCACATAGGACTCCTGATGCAGCCCTCCACTTCTGCCAACCTACTTGAATCCGGTGCTTGACATCCATGTCGACCCCTTCATCGCTTTGCATCACAGATCCCAGATACTTGAAACTGTCTTTCTTTGGAACAAGGTCCCCACCCAACATGACCCCCTCGTCACCCACTTCCTCTTCACCAAATCTGAAAACCATATATTCCGTCTTTGTCCTGCTCAACATAAAGCCCTTCTGTTCAAGCTTATCCCTCCATAAATCAAGTTTGCTGCTGACCCCTATCCTAGTCTCATCCACCAGGACAACATCATCCGCAAACAGCATACAACACGGGATCCCACCCTGGATACTTCCTGACACCACATCCATGACTACTGTAAAGAGAAACGGGCTCAAAGCTGAGCCTTGGTGCAAGCCCATTTGCACAGCAAAGTACTCAGGGTCCCCATTATGAGTACTTTGCTGTGCAAATGGGCTTGCACCAAGGCTCAACTTTGAGCCCGTTTCTCTTTACAGTAGTCATGGATGTGGTGTCAGGAAGTATCCAGCCTAAATGTTTAGAGCCATTCAAATATTTCAGTAAATACTTCATAGCATTCCAATGAGGAGATCCAGGATTAGACATGTATCTACTTATAATACTTATAGCAAAGGCTAAGTCAAGCTTGGTGCAAAGCATAACATACATAATGGAACCAAGAACCACATCATAGGAACATCGACCATTTCATTTTTCTCATGTTCAGTCTTAGGGCATTGACCTTTGCTCAAAGCAAGGTGCCCTCCTGAGGGTATAGGTGAAGACTTAGAGTCAAGGATGCATAATTTCTCAAGAACTTTTTCAATGTAATCAACCTGGGATAGCATGAGAGTTTTCTTAGTTCTATCTCTTATGATTTTAATTCCTAAAATTCTCTTGGCATTGCCAAGGTCCTTCATGTCAAAGTGAGTCATCAGATTCCTTTTTGTATCAGCAATGATTCTCATAGAAGCACAAACAAGGAGAATATCATCCACATACAATAAGATGAACAGAGGAAATTTGGTGGTGACACCTTTGATATACAAGCAGGAATCATATTCACTTCTGATAAAACCAAGAGATCTCATGCAAGCGTCAAATTTTATGTTCCATTGTCTAGGAGACTATTTTAGACCATAATTAGATTTTTTAAGAAGACAAACATAATCAGGTTTTTTCTTATCAGTGAATCTCTTAGATTGTTTCCTGAAAATAGTTTCATCAAGATCTCCATGTAGAAAGATTATTTTGACATCCATTTGTTCAAAGTTTCCAATCAAAGACAGTAGCAATAACAAGAAGTAATCTCAGAGTTTTGTATTTTACAACTGGAACAAATATATCATTATAATCCAGCCCTTCTCTTTGACTAAATCCCTTAGCTACAAGTCTAGCTTTGAATTTGGGTGGTTCATCAAATTTAACCCCTTCTTTAATCTTAAAGACCCATTTACAGTCAATGGATTTAGCATGAGCAGGCTTAGGAAAGAGAATCCAGGTTTTGTTTGTTTTCATAGATTCAAGTTAATCAAGCATAGCTTTGTACCATTTTACAGAATCAGAGGATCTCATGGCAGATTCAAGGGTTTCAGGGGGGTTGTTTTTAATGATCTCAGAGGCAACAAAGGCAAACTCAACAATATCAATATCATCGGTGTACCTTCTATTAGGAATCCTAGTTCTAGGACTCCTATCCCTAACAAGTTGATAATCATTAACAGCAGTGTTATCATTGATAGGCACAGAGGAATTTAACACAAAGGTAGAGGTAGAAGTATGATCAGAAGATGAAGATGTAACAGTGGGCACAGAGTTAGAATCAGATGCAAAATTGGAAGAGTTAGAAGTACTTCCCTGAGGTGGATCTTCTTCTTCTTCAACTTGTCCTTCATCATTATGTTCTCCTTCTAATTGTTGAGGTTGCTGAACTGGTGTGACAGGAATAGTTCTTCTTTAAGCAGAGAAGAGATTTGGGACATGACCCATGTCGAACTCATCTTCTTCAACTGGCTCAGTAACAAAGTCCCTGAGTTGATCATCAGGAACAAAGAACTTGGAGGGCTGGTCAGAGTCGCCTGGATTCTCGTTTCTAGGTGTGAGGATACTTTTAAAGTGAAAATCAGTTTCATTAAATGTAGCATTTCTAGAAACAATAACTTTGTATCCGCCAGGTTGAATGAGAAGAATTTTATAGCCCTTCACACCTTTTGGGTAGCCTAACATCACACCCTTAAGTGCTCTGGGTTGCAACTTACCTTGTGAGACTTGAGCATAAGCTGTGCAACCAAAAGGTTTAAGGTATGACAAGTTAGGTACCTTACCAGTCCACAGTTCTTGTGGAGTTTTAAAGCCAATAACAGAAGAGGGGCTTCTGTTGATCAAGTAAGAAGCAATGCCCACAGCCTCTCCCTATAAGCTATGCTTCATTCTTGCAGTGAACAGAAGGCATCTAGCCTTCTACAACAATGTCCTGTTCATCCTCTCAGCAGGGCCATTCTGATGAGGGGTGCCAGGCACTGTGAGTTGCCGTTTGATTCCATTCTCCCTGCAAAAATAATTGAAAGCAGCATTGCAAAACTCAAGGCCATTGTCAGTCTTAAAACATACAAGTTTATAACCAGATTGAAGCTCTACCTATGA
This sequence comes from Persicaria maculosa, assembly GCA_963922045.1. Taxonomy (NCBI): domain Eukaryota; kingdom Viridiplantae; phylum Streptophyta; class Magnoliopsida; order Caryophyllales; family Polygonaceae; genus Persicaria; species Persicaria maculosa. The sequence continues at coordinate 8,751,934 of OY998256.1, read as the reverse complement.
TTTCCAAGCTTTGAAAGCCTGGAAGGCCTCGTCCTTAGATTTAAGTAGAGTAAGCCATACCTTTCTAGAGAAATGATCAATAAAGGAAATAATTAAAATATTTCTTACCACCAATAGTATCTACCTATGCAGGACCCTAGAGGTCAGAGTGTACATATTCAAGAGGCTTGGTAGCCTTGTACACAGATTTAGGAAACACCTGTTTGGTGGCTTTGTCAAAGACACAATTCTCACAAAAAGACAGATCAGAGAGCTTATCAGATATTAAACCATGTTTATACAAATGATACAGGCCTTTGTTTCCAATGTGCCCTAACCTGAGATGCCAAAGTTTGGTCAGATGAGAAGTATTAGCAAGAAGATTGCACTCATTATCAGGGGTGATAACATGATATAAACTCTTCTTTCTAACCGTCTTGACAATGCACTTACCATTGAAAGAAACAGTTTTAATGCCACCACGAGTATTAATATCATAATTCATGCAATCAAACACAGATTCAGACATTAAACTCCTCCTTAAATCAGAAACCCATTTGACACATTTCAGAGTGATGACATTACCATCAAACATCTTCAAAGAAACATCCCCAACCCTCTTGATGGCAAGTGTGTGATGGTCACCAAGTTTGACCAATCCATACCTACTTTGATCAAGGTTGACAAAGCTAGCTTTGATAGGTGTGGCATGTATGGTGCAACCAGAGTCCAGGATCCATGTGCCTAGATCACCTTCATCTGGTGTACATATATAAAGAGTTCATTGTGATATGCACCACTGTCAGACTCAAGCAATGAAACATATATATCATTTTTGAGTTTATTTTCATCCGCTCTTTTTTTTTCTTGCAATCTTTAATCCAATGACCTAGGTGACCACAGTAGTTGCATTTAAAATCTTTAGGCACCTTGGTCTTAGACTCGGATTGTTTAGCATTAGAATTCTCATCTTCTTTAGCAGATTTCTTCTTCTTGTTCTTATTTCTATTGCCATTAGATCTATTGGAATTAGCAAGTAAAACCTCGTATTTTCCAGTGTTATCATATTTAGCACCAAATTTAGATTTGAAAACCTTTAGCATCTCATTCTTCTCAGAGATAGTCTCCACTATTCTTTCCTTAGTGAGAGGCTCTCTCGAGAACTGGATGACATCCTTAAAGTGATCAAACTCTGAAGGCAGAGAATTAAGCAACAAGATAGCCTGGTGAGAATCCTTAATACTATCATCACATCTCTATAACTCTTGTGTCATCTTTAAAAACTTGTCTAAGTTGTCATTTAAAGTGATGTTGGTGTCCATTTTAAATGTAAACAACCTACAGATAAGAGAAATACGACTTGGCAGAGATTTGACAAGAAAAAGTTCCTACAGGGCTAACCATAGAGTCCTGGGGTCATCTACCTTTACTACCTGTCTTGCAACATCGTTAGTGAGTCTGAGCATAATCTCAGCATGAGCCTGCTCAGACATTTCGGGTGTAATGGGAGCTGGTTGGACTAGAGGACAACCCTCATGTGCATTAGCAACAGGGAGTTCTGGTGTAAGAGGAGCAACTGCCCTCCAACACTTCTCTTTGATAAGGATCGCTTTCATCTTGACCTGCCACATGATAAAGTCAATCTTACCATCAAAGGGTCGGATCTTGAGATAGGAGTTAGCCATGGTACCTAGACAGAAGGCTAAGCAAAGTTAGATAGCTCAAAGCAAAAGCAGTAGCAGCAAGAACTAAGTAAAGCAGGAGCTAATCAACAAAGGCATAGCACAGAAAAACATGTTTTGAAAACTGAAGAACAAAATGAGTTTTTGAAAACGGGTGTGGTACGTCAGACAGGAGAGGAACAACGGCTGACCGTGGATACTTTATATGGCTTGTCCAATGTCCACGCCCCTAGATCTATTTCCCGTGTCTACAAAGATGAGAGAAAGGAAGAAAAGGGACACTCAAGCTCTGATACCATTTTGTAAAAGCAATTTGGTCCTAAGATCTAGCACAGAAACGGAGATTGAATAACATACATGCAAAGCAGAAGCTAAAAACACAGAGATTGATAACGTAGTTCGGTTTCCCTATTCTGCGGAGCCTCAAGAGGGAGAGACTCAAACCCAAGAATCCGCTAAGTATGAACGAGTACAGATCATGGATACAAGTATTGTCGAGCTCAAGGAAACAGATCTAGGTCAAGCAACATAGAAACACGAACGGACAAGGAGAAAACATAAAAGAGGAATAAATACTCCCTTCACTTCGAAGAACGACGAAGCAGGATGAGAGAAAGGGAAGACGAGGCTGTAATGTTTGAGAAACCAGGTCGGGGGCTCATCTTCTTCCTCTTTAGTGTGAGATCTCTAATGGCGACGCTTGTGAACCTAGGGTTTCACTCTCTCTCTCTCTCTCTCTCTCTCTCTCTCTCTCTCTCTCTCTCTCTCTGTGTGTGTGTGTGTGTGTGTGTGTGTGTGTGTGTGTGTGTGTGTGTGTGTGTGGATGGAGAATAGTGAAGTAGCTCGTGAATTAGGGTTCTGGAGAAAGAGGCCTCTTATAGAGAGCATCATTTAGACAAAACGTTGCGTTTGAAGAAAACACATCAAAGTGTCATTGAGAGCTCTCAGAGTTGGGAGAGTGAAGTGGGCCGGATCTCAACTGGATTGGGCCAACATATAAGATGAACAAGGTTCATCTTATATTGATCCAACATATCATCCAAAAGGAGACGCCAACCAACCAAGTCACCAAGCATCACTGGCTAGCACACACCGAGCTATCCTTGGTCCATGCTCGAGCCACCTGTGACCTAGCCCTAGTCCTTGAGCTTCTAGCCATTACAAGTGTTCACATGATATACATACATATGGATTTATAAGATCTAGATCAATTGATCAAGATCTCTAACAACACTCAAAGAATTCAATAGAACATGAAGGAAGATTTGAGAGGGAAATGGAAAATCGGTTGTAACAACTTTCTGTATTGATTTCTTTATCCAACAATACATCAGCTTCAAGTATTTATAAAGGGGTTTTGACCTGGAATTACAAAACTACCCTTATATTTCTATATCCGCCCCTCAAACTGAGCTGGTTGAACAAACCAAGCCCAGTTTGGTGGATAAAATCGAATGCTGATCAGCACCTAGAGGCTTGGTAAACAGGTCAGCGAGCTGAAGGTTGGATCGAATGTAGACAGGCAACAGGAACCCATCTTCTAGCTTTTCACGGACATAATGACAGTCCAGACGAAGGTGCTTCGTCCGCTCTTGGAAAACAAGATTTTCAGCAATGCTAATTGCCGATTTGCTGTCACAATGAAGGGCAATTGGCTTGGGAATGTTGCACTTGAAATCTTCTAAAATCGAGTCCAACCACACAAGTTCACTGGCCGTCTTTGATAAGCTTCTGTATTCAGCCTCAGCAGAGCTCTTTGACACGGTGCTTTGCTTCTTTGTTTTCCATGAAATCAGAGCTTTGCCCAGGAAGATACAAAAGCCAGTGAGTGATCTCCCAGTATAAAGACAGTTGCCCCAATCCGAATCACAGAATGCGTCAAGAGACATGAAATTGTCTGTAGGATACAGCAATCCCAGGTTGAATGTGCCTTTCAAATAGCGGACCACATGGAGGGCAGCTTGCCAGTGAGGGAGACGAGGATCACCCATGAATTGACTCAAGTGCTGTACGGCATAGGAAATATCTGGACGAGTCATGTTTAAGTACAGAAGGCGCCCAACTAAACGCCTGTACTTCTCAGAATCTTCTAGCACAGCTCCTTCATTGATTGTGAGCTTGAGACCACGAGGGAGAGGGAAGGAAGCTACCTTACAATCCTCCATTTTCGTATCTTGGATGATATCCAGGACATATTTCTGTTGATTGATGAGGGTGCCATGATCAGTGCGGGATACTTCAAGGCCTAGAAAGTAGCGGACTTCACCAAGGTCTTTGATTGTGAATTGAATGTGAAGTGCAGCTTTGAGAGATTCAATTTCAGTTGTACTGTCCCCAGTGATCAACAGATCATCAACGTAGACCAGTACCACTATGAGGCCTTCAGGAATTTTCTTTAGGAAGAGGGAATAGTCATAGCAAGACTTCACAAATCCTTTGCTGAGTAAGAACTTAGACAGTTCAATATTCCATTGCCTAGAGGCTTGTTTCAAGCCATAAAGGGAGCGTTTGAGCTTGCATACCTGATCAGGGAGTGCCTTAGAGAACCCATCAGGAACTCTCATGAACACTTCCTCATCAATAAAGCCATGGAGGAATGCATTATTGATGTCCAATTGATGGATTGGCCATCGTTTGAATGTAGCAAGAGCAATCAAAATCCGGACTGTAGTGAACTTTGCCACTGGGGAGAAGGTGTGTTTGAAGTCCTTTCCTTTGATTTGGTTATATCCCTTAGCTACCAAACGAGCCTTGAATCTCTCAACTGACCCATCTGATCTGAATTTAATTTTGTACACCCAACGACATCCAATGGCTGTCTTGCCAGGAGGAAGTTGAGTGAGAGACCAAGTCTCATTGTCTTCAAGAGCTGTGATCTCCTTTTGCATAGCCTCCACCCACATTGGGTCAGATTTGGCTTGGTTATAGGTAAGTGGTTCTTTGAGAGATAGGACTTGATAAAGGGATGAGATGTAATCTTCTGGATAGAAGCTGGGATCAGTCACACTAGTGACCATAAAGGAATTGGATACAGATGAAGTGGTGGTGGGACAAACAAAGTCATGGAGATATTTGGGAGGTTGGATTTGTCTGATGGACCTCCTTAGAGGTTCATGGATGGGAGAGGAAGATGTGGATGAAGTGGATGCTGGAGAAGGGTCAGTGGGTATAGGCAAAATAGATGAATTAGTAGAGGAAGAGGGGGAAAGAGAGCTAGAATTTGGGACCACTGCAGGATAGGAATCAGAGAGGATAGGTGGAGAGTTGGATGTATCTGCTGGGACCACTGCAGGCTCAGGGAAGAAGGCAGGATTGACCAGAGGTAGGGCATCATCAATAGGTATTTCAGATGGCTGTGGGGGAGGTGTGGCAAAAGGAAATGTGGTTTCACAGAAAAATACATCTCTGCTGATGATGATTTTCTTATCAGCAAGATCATATAGTTTATAGGCCTTTTGTCCTCTTGGATAGCCAATGAAAACACACCTCCTTGCTTTAGGAGCTAACTTATCTTTGTTAGGACCCCTTATCAAAGCAAAGCACAGACAACCCACCACCTTTAGATCAACATAGCTTGGTGATCTTCCATAAATTTTCTCATATGGAGTAGACCATTTAAGCACTGCAGAAGGCATGAGATTGATCAAATGTGCTGCTGCAAGGACACAGTCTCCCCAAAAAACAACAGGTAAGTTAGCTCTCAACCTGATTGCCCTAGCTGTTTCCAAAAGATGCCTGTGCTTACGCTCTACCCTCCCATTCTGTTGAGGGACATAAGGTGTTGATAGTTGATGCAGAATTCCCTTTTGAACAAAGAAATCTTTGCATCCAAAGAACTCAGTTCCATTATCACTCCTAACTGTTTTGACTGTTGCAGTAAACTGTCTTTCAACCAAGGTAATGAAATCACATACTGTCTTACTGACTTGCAGCTTGTTGGGAAGTAAGTAAACCCAAACACCTCTGCTAAAATCATCTACAAATGTGACAAAGTATTTTGCACCACTGATGCTAGGAGTTTTGTAAGGGCCCCAAAGGTCCACATGAATCAATTCAAATCTTTTACAAGCAATGGCTATGCTGTTGTCAAAAGGAAAGGAATGCAGTTTTGCCAAGACACAAGCTTCACAAACTAGAGAGTCATCATCTCTCAGTCTACTACCAACCACATGTTTCATTCTAGAAAATGAAATATGACCTAGCCTGTCATGTAACAACTGAACATGACTAGGTTTATTACAGCTAGACTTATTATCCTGAGCTGTACTAACAGCATTGCTGCAGCCTCCAGAGCTAGCATTGAAGAGCTGCAACTGAGTCCTGTAAAGCTGGCCTGGAATTCTGTCTGCACTTAGCAATATGTGACCACTTTCAGGGTCCTGAAATAAGCAATGAGATTTCTTAAATTTCACATCAACTCCTGTATGATCAATCAACTTCCCAACAGACAACAGATTGGCTTTGAACTCAGGCACATAAAACACACTTTGCAAACTCAATCCAGATGGCAAAACAATATCCCCAATTTCCTGGACTTTCTTAATAGCTCCATCAGGCAAACAAATGCTAACAGGTTTGGTGAGTTTTCGCCTAAATCTCAAGAGTTTGTCATTGAATGTCATGTGGTCTGAAGCACCCGAATCAATTATCCAAGACATATCATAATTTTTGCAATTTCGAAAGGAATTCATTGCAGAAAGGATACCTGCACTATTGGTAGACGCCATTTTAGTCTTTCCTTTCATGGCTCTCAGAACCTCCTGGTAAATTGAGTTTGCCATGGCCATGTCCAGCTCTGGTTCCTCAACTATCAGATCAACGTCCAGAGGTGACTCAAACATTCCAGACACAGCGGCTGCAGTCTTCATGGCCTTCTTCCCCTTAGGATCCTTGAACCAATCTGGATATCCTATAATCTTGAAGCAACCATCCACTGTGTGTCCTTTCATTCCACAGTGACTGCACAGCTTGTCTGCTTTGTCTTTCTTGAGTGGCTTCTTAGCATTCGAGGAGTTGTTCACATAAGACATTACAAGAATTTTTCTAGCTGTATAATTCCCAAGCCATTGAAATTTTGGGCAAATGAAGCGATGAACCAGAAACCCTAAAACTCCCAAGCCACCCACAAATTAACTCACCCTCAAATGGGATGCTCGTTTCACTTTCTAGTGGGGGCAGATGGGATGCTCGTTGCCTTCTTGCAGGTGTCAAATCCTTGTACGGCGTTTTCCTTGCCGCTTTGGTGTGGGAGGCTCCTCTCATAAGAGTTCGCTGCTATCCTCTTGTTGTGCACGGCTAGCTGGGTGGTCGAGCCTTCGAATGCAGCCTTGTCACCCATCAATTAGCATTTGCTTAGTCCGTTGACATCAATATCTCCTCGTAGTTCTATCCCCATATAATCCGTCTGAAATTGATCGATGTGTTTTCTAGTTGAACTAGTGTATATAGATCCCGTCCTGTGCACGGAAAATACATTAATACAATATTATAAATAATTTAAATAGATTCTAATAAATAAAAATTATGATAATCTAAATATAATTAATATTTTCCACCAAAAAATAATATAGATATAAATAAAATTAGATTCACAGATTATATATAATTTAAATATCTTTTATTTAGATTCTCTCAAAATATAAACAAAATTCACATTTATTAGAAGGTAAAATGTTTTTTTAATCTAACATTAATTGAATCTCATGTAATTTAATAGATAACTGATTTTTAAAAATATTTTAATTTTTTAGGAAATATATATGATATATTTATTATGTTAGTTTACTAAAATGACTATGCACGGATGGATTGTGGATACATAATATTTTTATAAATCATTTTAGGCTAAAAAAATAATATAGATATCAATAAAATAATAATTATTAAATAATTATTTTTTATATAAATAATTTTTTTCACCAAAAAATAATCTAGATATAATAAAATAGCACTTATCAAATACGGAGTACTACATATTTATCTATTACTAATATATTTGGTAAGTATCACTATGAAATATTTTTTATTTATATTTTTGTTAATCAACTAAAATACATAGATAGATAGATTGTGGCACGCCGCGTTTTGGTTGATTCTAGGAATTTTTATCCTATAATCAACCACAACACCCCACGTAAAATGCTATGCATCGGTTTTAGTATATATATATATATATATATATATATATATATATATATATATATATATATATATATATATATATATATATATATATATATATATATGTATGGAAATAGTAAATATGACAGCATATATATTGTTAAGTAACAAAAGAGATATATAAAACGAGAATCTTAATTGCAATTCACGAAAAGATTGCAAGGGCTATGTAATATGATTCCCAGAAACCACGGAGAGGTATTTTCTGATGTAATTAATCCTTTCATTCCCAGATATAGTAATCTTAGAATCTTAATATTTGCTTCTCTTTTAATTTCCTTTCATTTCATTCCCAGTGTGTTATCCAATAAATTCATTTGAACTTTTGAAAGGAACCATATCACCCACATATAAGTCATAATATAACTATCTTCTTACACAGAGGCGGATCCTCTTTAGGGCCGGTGGTGTTAGTCGCTCCCCCAATTGAAAATAAAATTTAACATACATATTCCTTTCGTCGATAGCTTCGATTTGATATATTATAAGCTCAAATCCGATATCTGAGCAAAAAGTTATAAGCGTTTCAAATTTCGGCACTGAATTACAATATTTCCTACATTATTTACCAAACTGATATATTTTTATTGTAATTATCATTTATAAATTTCATATCTTAATAATATAATTATATCCGAGAACTTCAAACACTAGTAGAAAAAACACATTTTTCGGAATATTTGAAAACCATGCAAGATTTATGTTTTTATTCTAGTTACACATCCATAATATTGATGATTTTTCGGAAAAGAAAAATTAGGATTTAATTTTACATACAATATTTTTTTATCATAATTTTTCGCCCCCTCAATCAACAATTTCAGCACCGCCACTATTCTTATATGACGAAGTCCATCAGAACATCGACATCGACTAAGGAAACCAATTGATCGATCAAAACATGAAACTTCATTTACTAGAGATCTAGTGTGCTATATCTTTTTTCCTTTTCATTTCTCATTGAGATGATGTTTGATACTCGTTTTCCTTTGATTAAATTAATTAATCTCTTTCTTATAACATTTCTCATTGAGCTGAGGATATCAATCAATATTCTGCGATATGAGATTGGGTAGAAGTATAATTCTCATTATTATGCATTCAACCCTCATTGAGCTGAGGATATCAATATTCTCATTGAGATGATATTATTATGCATTCTCATTATTAGCTCAATTGGTAGAATGATGTGTCAATGCACATAAGTGGGTTTACTTGATTTCGGTGGCCATTGCAAAGCAGCGGTGGGGCAAGGTACGTGGTCGGAATGAATATGAGAGTGGATCAGGGGATGGAGCTAGGAAAGGGTGAGAGAAGAAAACACTAGATATAGTTAAGGCAGTCAAGATCCTCTACATCACTTACCCTACTCCCTTCCCTACATCACAAAGATGTTTACCATTTATTTAATCTTAAACAAAATTATAAAAAATATATTTAGATTCCTGATATCTATTTTTATATGTTTATAAAATTTTATTTTGAAAAATCATGTTTTACAATTTTTAAAAATTAAAAAGGCAATATTTTACAAAATACAATTATTAAAAATTTTAAAACATGATTTTTCAAAATAAAATTTTATAAATATATAAAATAGATATTAGAAATCTAAATATATTTTTTATAATTTTTTTCAGGATTAAATAAATATTAAAAAAATATAATGGAGTAGGGAGGGGTGTAGGGAGTGTTGTAGAAGATCTCAACTGTAGTTAAGGGGTAGTAAAATTTTAATAGAGTTATTGACAAAAAAAATTATTTAAATAGAGTTAGAGGATGGGTAGTAGATTGAAAAAATGCTATGAATATGGGTGTTTTATTATAATTTTATAATTTAGGAGTGTTTGCTTAAATATCATAAGTTATGGGTAGTTAATGTAATTTGTACTTGTTCTTAAATTTAAAGTCTATTGACAAGATGATTATAGACCAGATAAATGTAAGTAAATTGTATCCAGGTCCTTTTATACTTTAAAAAAGTATTTACATGATAGACCGAGAGCTAAACTTTTTAGAGTTTTTTAGTATTGAAATCCATCAAGGAACCACCGTCATATTCCATCCACCAAGGAACCACCGCCATATTCCCTCTACCATAATCTTCCTCTTCCCGCTCTAAATTAAATCCCCTTGTTTGACTTTTGAACCGCCAAATAAGACATTGACCTCGGAAACTACTGCCCGCCCTCCCCCGCTCAACCCTTGGTAGTCGGTACCGGTTGGGATCACCTGTCCCCAAAGGAACAGCCTCATGAATTTCTCTCTCCATCCCCCAAAATAAAAATAAAAAAGGAAAAGGAAAAACAATTAAAATTAAAAAAGATAAAGAATTTCATGAGGGGACAGGGGAGTTTTGTGACAGCATATCCTCTCTGAGTCGGTACATATATAGCTTATACGTGGTCGATCGGTCCTATAATGGTATCGGTCACTAAAGCTCCATGATCGACGATGATCTGGATCGGCCTGGTGGCGCTTTTATTCGGTCCTCTTTGCCAATATCTCGTTAAAGGCTTTCGATGCCACCTTAGTGCGACCGTGAGGAATGAAGTTGAATGATTCTGGATTAGTTCTAATTATCTAATCAGTACGTGTTAATTATTTTAATCTGTATTTGTTCATGACTTGTGAAATTCTCCCAAAAGTATAGGCCAATTATAAACATCAGTAGCATCAATTTTGAGAAATGGATAAAGATGGAAAGATTATTTGGTTGTATTGCTGGTTAAATGTGATAAGGGTTTACTTTTTTTAATTGGGGTTGCAAAATCAACCAGAAAAATGAAATAAGCATATCGATTTGTTTATTAATACTGTACATTTTAAGGTTAACATGTTTTTGGAATTCAAGGATTTTGATAATGGGTGGTTGAACAATTGGTTGAACATGTTGAGTATTTGAATGAATTAAGGTGTGATACAAGAACTTCCACATGCAAGATTTGAGTTATTAATATACTAAATAATTAATGGTATAATTTATAGATTAAAATAATATATATATATTATTAATACATTTGAGTTATTAACATACTAAATAAACATTAATAAGATGTAGTGACCCACTTGTGTATTTTAAAATAAGAGAAAGTAAAAATAAAAAGGGGAGAGGTTACCTTGTTGGTAGAGAGAGGTAATCCTTCCAACCTCTTCCTTTAAAGTTTACCTTGCAACCATGGATTACAAGACTTATAAGGTAATCAAAACCCATGGTTGCACATGGTTTAATAGCTAATGAAAACAAAATGAAAATGAAAAAAACCACTACAAATGAGAAGCTATAATGCCAACCACTGCCACAGGAGAACCCAACAACTTCCACATGAAAATGATGTTTTCCACATGAAATTTGCTTGAACCTAGGCCAACTAAATGAGATCTTTCAAATAAATCATGCTAACAAGAAATACATCAAGCATCCACCAAAAACCAACACTATATTAGACATAATCTAACAAGTTACTCCAACTTAAAGATAAAAACAAAGGGTCATAGACGACAGGACTTCGGTTTGTCATCAGTTATGCAATAAAATCAAAAAAGAAGAAATTGAGATGGAACCCATAATAGACTTCCTTTATACTAAGATATGACAAGGTTGCAGCACACATTAATATACAGGGCTCACAAGTCACAAGGGCTCACAAGTCACAAGGTTGTGTTATCTATTGATCTTTCACTGCAGCAAGTGAATATGAAATTGCAAAGCCATTAACAAGGACTCAATGAGTGATTTTATTCCAATTAAAAGTTATCAGGGAACAACAAAAACAGACTCAATTCATCTAGGCATTTCATCGAACACCTTGGATACACCTCTAACTTAAAATTGAGATGGATCAAGCAAATCCCACAAATCTAGCCAAACCATATGAATCCGGAACCAATTGCAGAATTCACACTTAAAGTTGAAAAACCAGCACTAAGATCAAATCCAATTGAAACCCCAATCAATCAAACAACCAAGAATAATAAATAACTGACTGACGATAACTAGAGGAAGGCCTTGCAGAATTTGGAATCAAAGATCAATGACATCCACAATCAGACCAAAAGATCACAACATAGTCTACAAGTACTAACATGACATGTGGCAAAAAGCTATGTAAAAAGTAACTAGTTTACAAGTCTAGCTTTTTTCTTTTTTTTTTTTTGAAGTGAGAATCTTGTAATTTAATTGGTGGGGTGAAAAATCTATTAGGATTGAGATATATAGGGTGAGTATTGTAATTAGTAGAAAGTGGAGTATTGTGGTATAAATACTCATATTGTTGTATGCACGGGTTATCGATGAAAATTACAGAACTACTTCCCTATCTCTCAATCTAGATTTACACTAAGTGTAAACATAGACTTTTCCCATTTTAATGTTTGGCAATAGACATCGGAGCGGTTGGATTTGTTTGGGAGCACCCAAGACTTGTTTTGGTTAATTAACTAATATTCTTGCATGTGATTTGATTCCTAGAATTAATTATTTTCTTGTATCACACATTAATTAATGGGCGGTTTTGCAAAATAGCCACGAAAATGGGCTTATTTTGCGAAATATCCGCGTTTTGGGACATTTTTGCAAAATGGCCTAAATAAAACCCCCGTCCCTTTGTTTCCTTTCTCTCTCCTCCGACCTCTCTCCGCGCGCTCTCTTTTTCTCTGGATGGCGATTGTGAGCGAGGCCGAGATCTATGGCTTCGACGCCGGATCTGAAGCAATTCCGTCCATCTTCCTCCTTTCCTCCTTGTCGCTGCCGCAACCGCTCCGCCTCGCACCGCCTCGCACCCTCCCCCGGCCAGATCTGAAGTCGGAGCGCCGCCTCGCACCTTATGTCCAATTGATTCTGAAATCGAATTCGATTAATTGATTCCAGATCTGAATTCCAAATCTGGAATTCGATTAATTGATTATGAGATCGAGAATGCCGGAGCGACGGGAGGAGAGGCGTGAGCGTCGGCGACCGAGAGTGCTCGAGATGGAGATCGAGAGCGCCGGAGAGCGAGAATGCCGGAGCAAAGTCGAGCAACGGCCGAGCGAGGTCGAGCGAGCCGGAGGCGGAGCCGGAGGCCGGCGGCGGTGGCGGAGCCGGAGGCCGGCGGCATCGAGCGCGGACGCGGGGTTCCTCTTCGCAAAATTCTGAGGAAGAAGAAAGACTTTTGACTAAATTACAAAAATCACCCTACAAATATGAGAAATTAAAAAAAAATATCTATATTTTATTATGTGATCCATAATCTATATTTTTATTTTTATTTTTTCACAACAAAATGTTATATTTGCACAACATACGATTATATTTGCACAATTTACGGTTTATATTTGCACGACAAAATGTTAAAAAAAATAAAAAATAAAACTAGACTTGCTTCAATTTATTCTAAATCGTTTACAATTTATTGAGAAAGTATGAAATTATATTGAGATAAAATAAGATCATGTTGAGAATAAATTCACAAGTCCCGATTGTCGTGCAACTCTTAAAACAAAGTCGTGCAATTCTTACAACAGAGCCGTGCAACTCTTAAACACAAGAGTCGTACAACTCTTAAAAACACAGTCGTGCAATCCTTACAACAGAGGCGTGCAACTCTTACAAGAGAGTCGTGCAACTCTTAAAACAAGAGTCGTGCAACTGTTACAATAGAGTCGTGCAACTATTAAAACAGAGTCGTGCAACTCTTAAAACATGGTCGTGCAACTCTTGCAACATAGTCGTGCAACTCTTACAACATAGTCGTGCAACTCTTACAACATAGTCGTGCAATTCTTAAACTAATATTGAGAGAACATAAAATCATGTTGAGAACAATTTCAGAAATCTCAATTGTTTTGCAAAAAATAACCTATTGTTGAGCAAAAATAAGAGTAAGTTGTGCAAATATAAGAGGACGTTGTGCAAATTTAATCATAAGTTGTGCAAATATGACCCTAGTCTAGTTTTTATTTATTTTATTTTTTTAACTTTTTATCGTGCAAATAAAAGAGTACTTTGTGCAAATATAACCATAAATTGTGCAAATTTGATCCAAGTAGAGTTTAGAGTTGCACTTTTTTTCCGTGTCAGCACTTTTTTTTCCCATGTCAGCACTTTTTTTAGAGTTGCACAAGCATGGATAACAATTTCACAAAGAATCGAAGAAGCACATGACAAATGAATCATAAGCCAATCAAATGATGTCGAACAATTCCATCAAGCCTGGATAACAATTTCACAAATATGATCCAAATCTAGTTTTAAGAGCCGTGCAACTCTTACAAGAGAGACGTGCAATTCTTACAACAGAGTCATGCAACTCTTGAAACAGAGTCGTGCAACTCTTAAAACAGAGTCGTGCAACTCTTACAAGAGAGTCGTGCAACTCTTAAAACAAGAGGCATGCAACGCTTACAACAGAGTCTTGCAACTCTTAAAACAAGAATCGTGCAACGCTTACAATAGATTCGTGCAACTCTTAAAACAGAGTCATGCAACTCTTAAAACAGAGTCGTGCAACTCTTAAAACAAGAGTCGTGCAACTCTTAAAACAGAGTCGTGCAACTCTTACAAGAGAGTCGTACAACTCTTAAACCAAAGTCGTGCAATTCTTACAAGAGAGTCGTGCAACTCTTAAAACAAGAGTCTTGCAACTCTTACAACAGAGTCGTGCAACTCTTAAAACATAGTCGTGCAACTCTTACAAGAGAGTCGTGCAACTCTTAAAACAAGAGTCGTCCAACTCTTACAACAGAGTCGTGCAACACTTTAAGAGTAAGTTGTGCAAATATGACCCAAGTCTAGTTTTTTTTTTTGTTTAGCTTTTGTTTTTTGTTTTTTTTAACATTTTATCGTACAAATATAAGAGTATGATGTGCAAATATAACCGTAAATTGATCAATTTTATTTTTTTATAACTCTGTCATCACTAAAATTGCAAACACCGATGACACAACTTTTAATTTCTATAAAGCTGCTGACACAACCCTTAATTACAGTTGCACAACTACATCTTAAAGTTGCACGACAGCACCTTAAAGTTGCACGACAGCAAAACTTCACCAATCCCCCATGTTGTGCAATTTTAATCTATTGATGAGCAAAATTATATTTACAAAAATAAAGAATTTGTGAGCAAAAGAAAAGAAAAGGCAAAGACACGAAAAGAAAAGGGAAGACACGAAGCAAATGGAGAATATAAGCAGTATACATCAATCCCCATCTAAACATACCAATCTAATGATCCAGAACTGAACAACTCTTAACAATAAATGACTCAGAAGACTTATTTACCAATAAACAACCCAAACTCTCACATACATATATATAAAGGATAATCTGGATCACTACAAAAAATAAAAATAAAATCATACTCTAATATCAATCAAGATGAGCTAGCATTGGTTTTTGATGTGGGGTTCCTGGTACTAACAAAATCCACCAGATCCTTGAAAAGGGGGTCTTCCTGCCTCGGTTTTGCTAGGGATTTGAACTGAGCAGAAAGCCACAGCAATCACAACCCTTTTGCAAATCGTAGGCATTAAAGTTTCACATGAAAGTGCGCATATAACTTCTCAAGCACCATAAGCATAACACATATATAGATAGAGTGACTACTGAATACAAGGATATGATGAAAGAGGAAACTCAGCCTATTGATTACTCAACTAACTTCTCATTTCTCATAACACAAGCATCATTCAGATTTGCATATACCATTGAAACTAAAACTTAAAATCTACATTGAAACATTTTCCAAATCATATACATTGAAGCTGCACAACACATGTGCTGGATGTTTACAGGCAGCAGCCACTGAGTTTACAAGATCCATCTGTTTACTAGGCAGAAGAAGACTGACTCGATCCCTATCTTCCGTTTCCTGGGACAAGTGGATCCCAACAATCATAATCACACGGTCTGCTTTCCTGGCGGCAACAACAGCATCGTCAAATCCAAAAGCAGAAGCACAGGTTACATCTTCGCAACCAGGCACATAAATCGTTTTCAGAGCATACATTTGTATTCCTGCAGTGTAGCTTATAGGATCACATGGAACTCCTGCACAAATTAAAATATATACTTAGCTTTTCGTCCTTTAAGCTTTCAAGTACAATGTAGTGAGGTGGAAAATAAAGTCAGTTCAAAGTTAGTTTTAACTTAGACCAAAAACGGCTGGATCTCTCCATTGCCTTTTTTTAAGATATGATTTTTTTAGCATATAAAAGTAGATAAACCTATGCTGCTAAAAGTCAATAGAAACACATGCCAAGAAAAACAAAGACTTTAACATCAATGAATGAATGGAAACAACAGATCATGAGAGAACTACGATTCCAGAAATCTGAGGTAATATACCTAAACCGGAAGCAAGACCAAATACAATCAATAATAGGTCTTTATTTATGAAGTAAGCAGCAGTTGAAAATTCTTACCCATTGAAACCCCAATCATTCCGGGCTTTCTGAAGGAGATCCTTGCTTGCACATGCAGGTATTCCATTGACACTGTTGTATGAACACATCAAACAACTGGCTTTACCTTCCTGGATACAGCTCTTGAATGGCGGTTGAAAAGTGTCCTCCAAATCCTGCTTCGTAATCTGTCATTATAGTATAAATCACAAAGTTCTTCAACTAAAATTTCTCACCAAATTCAAATCTATTGATAAAAACAAAAGAAGCAAATCTAAAATGCTTGTTCCATGTGTCAATACTCAAATGGCTCGAGTTGTGCAACTCTAAGCTCGAGTTGTGCAACTCTAAGCTCGAGTTGTGCAACTCTAAGCTCGAGTTGTGCAATGAGAATATACTGATCTTACTGAAATTTGTAAAACACTATGCATTCGGAATCACTCAAGCAATGAGAATATACTGATCTTACTGAAATTTGACAACTACATGTGCAATTTAAAGTGCTAAAATATGAAACTCGGATCCATCAGACTACAACTTCCATTAGATTTTCATCTAAGCAATGAGAATATACTGATCTTGTTTGATAACCAAGATGATCTGCTCATATTTAATAGTAACATCCACTAGAGTAGCTAAGTTGAGACTTAATGTTCTAACCAAATTCCAACTACAAAATTTATTATTCAGCTCAAGGATGAGCTTCATATTGCAACTACCTTCACACCCCATAATCAACTATATGCAGCATATGCACCATATGCAGCATTTTTTTCCTTATCAATCGATCTAATTAACTGAGAAGCAATAATGTGGAAAAACGTAACAATGTCAGAATGAAAACCAACTATCGAACTCACTCTAGTTCAAGACTGGTTTCTCAATAAGAAACTCACCAAACAGCAATACCTTTCGTACTAATCAATATTTACACAAAGACAGCAATAGGAAACTCACCAGACATTGATACCAAATCCACAGATTCCAATCCAACAGAAACAACAACAGTAATGGTAGATCAGCAAAACATAATTGAACATCAATGTAAACTTCAGCAATAGAAGAGCACCAATAGACAGACCTTGAGATTGAGCGATTGGAATCGAAGAGAGACGGAATTGAAACCGCCGACTGGAGGCACAAGAGGAGAAGGAGGCAGAGGCACGCTCCTCCTGCTTTCTCCATGCTCCTCGTCGTCGGTGGTACCGTCCTTGGACACAGATACCACCAAATCGCCGGTTAGTAACCTCGGGAGGCAGAACCGCCATAGAATGAGATCTCGCCGCCACTTCGCTGTCTCTTGCTCTTGGATCAAGAAGCAGGGAATCCGAGATCTAGAAACGGAACCCTGGCCGAGATCTGAGATCCACCGAGGAGTCGAGGCCGGCGTGGGTGACGGAGAAGGAGATCCACAGATCTGGAAACGGAGCAGAGGGAGTGATCTCGGAGGAGGAAGGAGGGCGGTGGAAGGATCCGAGATCCACCGAGGAGTCCTGGCCGGCGCGGGGAACGGAGAAGGAGATCCACAAGCTCCAGGTCGCCGGCGATCGAGGGAAGCGCAGATCTGACGGAACACGGGAGAGGTAAGGGTTAGGTTCAGATTTGGAGAAAAAGTAAATTAGGTATATATAGGGGCTATTTCGCAAATTTGTCCAAACCCGCGTCTATTCCGCAAATACGTCCACTTATTGTGCCCATTTCGCAAATTTTTTCTTAATTAATTTCGTGTTGAAACGTGGTTTACCGTAAAGTCCAAGTGAAAAGCAAAAATAATCCTATATATACCTATCTTGACCTATTGTACTTTTCACTTCTTTTTCCATCTTCTATTTTCATAAACTATGGATCACAATTATCCAAATACCCCACCCATCTCAAACATCCATTTTGATCCAAATCTTGTCAATAATCATCAATTTCAAATAATGTTACAAATATTTAACAATCATCCAAGACCGTAATACCCAAACTATAATCCAAATATACATCAATTTGCTATGGAAAATCCTACAAATATGTATAATCATCTTTTTCTCCCAAATCAACAACCTATATATAATGTAATGTTATTATTTTTGTTATTTTTCATCTATATGAAATTAAAAATATTAATATCAAGTACTTATGAATTTTATTTATAAATAAAAATAAATGAGGTAGAAAAGGTGGGAAACAAGATAACCCCATGGTTGCAAGAGTAACCTTTAAAGAAGAGGTAGAAATGTAGAAAATAATTTAGAGAGAAAAATATATAAAGTGTCAAATTAGGATAAGGGGATGAAAATTATAAAGGGGAAGAGGTAACCCCAGGGGCGGATCTGTGGGGGGGCTCGGGATGGCTGAAGCCCCCGCTGGCCAAAACAAGGGTATATGTATATTTTTATATATCTGTTAATTTAGTAATATATAAAAGTGAAGTAATATATTATCACAAAGTTGTATTGGCTCAGTGGATAGGACATTAGACAAGTTGTTGAGGGGAGTGGGGAGATCTCTAGTTCGAATCCCCTTACTGTCACCTTTTTCCTTTTGTTGAATTTGTTTTTAAAAAAAAAATTAAAACACTAATCCCCCCCTCTCCCATATCCGGCTGTCACCTTTTTTCCCTTTTGTTGAATTTGTTTTTCTTTTTTTTAAATAAAATACTAACCCCCACCTCTCCCATATCCGGTCGAATCCCCTTACTGTCACCTTTTTCCTTTTGTTGAATTTGTTTTTTTAAAAAAAATTAAAACACTAATCCCCCCCTCTCCCATATCCGGTTGTCACCTTTTTTCCCTTTTGTTGAATTTGTTTTTCTTTTTTTTAAATAAAATACTAACCCCCACCTCTCCCATATCCGGTCGAATCCCCTGCTTTCCCCTTTTTCTCCTTTGTTACATTTGTTTTTTTTTTAAACACTAACCCACTTTTTTTTTAAATTGGGTATATACTATATACCCATCCAAACTTCAAAATTATTTATATACCCATATTAAATTATTTATAATAACTAATACAGTATTAATTAAAATTCAACCAATGTCGTTTTTTTGTTCGAAGTAGACTACCCATATTAAATTATTCATAATAACTAATACAGTATTAATTAAAATTCAACCAATGTCGTTTTTTTTGTTCGAAGTAGACAATATCGAGCAACATGTTCATTACCCCCAACAACTAGCATACAATATTTTTTTGTCGTCGAAGTACATAGGCAGTTTAGATTTTACGGGTACCCACGGGTAACCCGTGTACGCAATATCAGACGGGATTGGACAATACATTCAACTCGTAAAGCGAGATTAGCCTGGCCCGCGCGCACCCGCAACACCGGTATAATATTTTGGGTAAAACCCGTCCCAAGCCCGGGTCGTGCCCCACGTTTGCTCGGGTCTAGTTACATTACAGCGGGTGATGTAGGTTCTTGAGTCCGCAAAACAATAGTGTCGTTTTTAGTGTTATTCAACAAATAAGCAGGACTGAAGGTGTCAACGGTGTATATAGGAACAATCTTAGACTCGAGCATTTCAAACCGTCATTTCTTGAAAAAAAATTTCAGCCCCTCCCTTACAAAAATTCCTGGATCCGCCACTGTGTAACCCCATGGTTGCTCATGATCTTATGAGTTCATTTTCATTTTGTTTTCATTTGCTATTTTGTTTTCGTGATTGCAGACAATAAAATATTTCCTTTGCTTGGATGGTCTGCTGTAATTTGTCTCTCATTTAAAGGTGATGACGATGGTGATGGTGATAGTGATTTAGAAGCCTACACAAACTAGTCCTTTGTTTCAAATTTCAATATCACTTCTTGGGACAAGGATGAATGTATTTCACCATGTTCTGCATTTGGAATGTGTTCTCAATCTTCTGCTTTGATTATGATGGTAGTGATTATTAAACTCTCTAGTCATAGGATTTGAGTTGTGACTTGGCCAGTTGGCAGGAGTATTAGCAAATGAGGGACCTTGTGTTTTTTTTTTCTTTTCTTTTCTTGGGGGTAGTTACAAATGTACCTTGCTTTTTAATGTATTCTTGTGTTACAATATTGATGAAGTTTGGCCTTTACTTCCCCTTTTACACTTAATTTAAATGCTGAGTCATCAATAAAAAGTTCATCAATAAAGTGTAATCACATTTTATGCTCATATGTTATCAATTGTATAAATAAAAATATCATCAACAAATAATGTCATCACAAATGATTGAGATCAATGAAATGTAACCACAAATTTCATCAATGAATAAAATTCATCAATAAAAGATGTCATCACTCAAGTTTAATCACATTTTATCCTCATATGTCTTCAAATGTGTAAAAATATAACAAAAATATCATCACAAATGGCTGCATCAATAAATTATAATCACAAATGTGTCATCGGTGAATAAAAATAGAGTCAATGAAAATATATCGATATACAATTGACTAAATTAAAAAAAGTGGCATCAAATAATTACATTACAAAAATGACATCAAAATACTACTTTGAAAAAGTGGAATCAAATTAAAGAAAAATATGTCATTTAAAAAATGAAAGAAAAACACTACTTTGAAAAAAAAATTGCATCACGGTGAAAAAAATGACATTAAAACAATGACATAAAAAAAGTGGCATCAGTAGTCAATGATAAAAAAAACGGTATCACAAAAAAGTGGCATCAATGATCAAATTGTGAAGGAAGGAAAGGAAGGGGGGAAAGTGGGAGGAAGGAAGGTAAGGAAAGCGGAAAGGAGGGAAGGAAGGGGAGGGGGTCACCCTCCTAATTTTTTTTTGTTTGGGTTACATTTAGCTAATTAGGTTTTCCCAAAAGTCTAATTAGCAAAATTACCCTTTTATAAACTATAACAACATATTATTTTATTGATTTTTTTTTCTAAAATCAACCACAATGTGTCACATAGGACGATATACATCGATTTTAGTATATGTATATAGAATAGCTTCAACAACGTAAATCTTATGTATCCGAGAACAAAAAAAGGTTCAAGTCTAATAAAGTTGAATAAAATGTTAGAATTTTTTTTTTACAATAAGGAAATACATTAGAACAGAACTACACAATACTTTCATTTTATTTATAGAGTGGTTTTTCAAATTCATTTTTTTTTAAAAAAACATGTCAAACACCGGAAATAAAGAATAGAACGTGAATCGCGATGGCAGGTTGGCAACCCTTTAGGGTCAGTTTGGTAACATCGAGATGATGGAGTAGTTGAAGTTGATAGGGTAGTTGAAGCTGATGGATTAAGTGTGTTAAATTAGAGTTTTCATAAGTTAGTAAGGTGTTTGGTAACCCAACTGATAAAATAGCTGATACAAACTAGTAGATCAGATAGGAGAAAATTAATAGAATTCTGAAAAGCTTGGGGTGAGTAGATGTTGAAAATCAATTTTCAAAAGCTAATTAAACTAAAATCATATATTTAACATATTTAAAACTATAAAGTATTAAAACCAGAAGCTCCGAAAAGCCACCTACATTGCCAAACGGACACTTAATTAATTAAAGGGAGAGAAGGACTGGAATGGGAACATGTATATTGAATATTTGAATGTATCATGTATCAACATACAGGGACAGAGCCAGAAAGTTTTGAGCGAAGAGTCACCATAGTAGTAGACAATAAGGTCGAGAAAAAAGTTCTAAAACACACAACGTGTTCGATAGTACAAACTTGTGTCAAATGATATTACAAACCAGTGTCAAACGATATTACAAACTACTACAAAGATATAAAACGAAAATAAGGATATAAAAAAGAAAATGAGGATATAAAAAGCAATAAATAAACATTGTATTCTTAACATATAATAATGTATAACTAGATATAAAAATTTTAAACTTACGTAACCTCTCACCAAATTCTCAAAATAAGTAATATAACCTATGGTTTCGAAGCTCTCAAGATGAATTATAATATGTGGATGTCAATTTAAGTAAAATATAAAAGTATTATAGTCTATTGAATAAAATTAAAGTGATTAATACATCTACAATTTTCAAATATTCATAACTTTTTATAGGGGTGGACACAAATCCCCAAATCCTGTCCCGTCCCACATCCCGTCCCGATCCCGGTGGGATTTAGAAAAAAAAAATTCAATCCTGTCCCACAAAAATTACGCGGGACAGAGAGTTCGAATCCCGCAAATTCCGTCTTGTCCCGCACATACATATATATATATATATATATATATATATTTAATTAAATTTAATAAAAATATATTTACATTATACCTTAACATTTATTTAAACCCAAAATTTAAAATTTAAAATTAAAAAAATTAAAAATCTATTATATATAATAAAGGAGAAGTCGGTTGAGACACATGACGACTTTTCCTTAAAAGTAGTCATATGAACCAATCACATTTTTTTAAAGAAATAATTAATATATGTACAAGATAAAATTAGATATATCTATTCAATCAATATATCTATGCATAATCTAAAATTAGACTCAATCTAATAAATGGATATATACATAAGATAAAAGTTTATACGAACTCTATTTAATCAATATATCTATATATGTATAAGATAAATTATGACCCAATTTGATTAGATATGGATATATTTTTAGAAGATATTAACCAAATTTAAATACTATTATTTAAGACAAGACTTAATAATTAATATATGCATAAGATAAAATTTTATTCTAACTCTATTTAATCAATATATCTATATTTATAAGATAAAATTTGACCCAATTTGATTAGATATGGATATATTTTTATAAGATGTTAACCAATTTTAAATACTACTCCGTATTATATAAGATAAGAGTTTACCTATTTTCGCTATATATAAATATATTTTTAGAAGATAATAACTTTATCAATATATTACATGGTCATACTAAATAACTTTATCAATATGAACATATTTTTAGAACGTAAAAGGTTATTAGAACATGGTCATACTAATACTTTACTTAAAAATTGTGTCAAGAGCTAAAACAACACTTATTTTGGATCAGATGGAGTAACAATTAAGAAGTATTGAAGAAAATTAATTAGCTAATTAAACGGGTATTAATATCACATTTATTTAAATTAAAAAAAACGCATATGGTGCGAGTTACTGAACTAGTATACTCCGTATAAGAAATAATACTTTGGCCTAATGGCCTTTTAAAAAATAAGACTTACTACTAAGAGACTTACTGTTATGCATGAATTAACATTTACATTTACAGTATTATGCATGAATTTAATTTGCATGAATTATGGATGAATTTATTTTATTTTATTTTTAAATCTTAATGTTATTTTTAGATTATATTTTAATCTTTATTTTTTAACGAGGGACAAATCTCGCCCTGTACCGGCCCGCGAGGGATAAGACCCGGTGGTATTTGAAAAAAAAAAATATTCAATCCCGTCTCGATCCTGTCCTGCAAAAAATACGCGGGACGGTATCGGGACGGTACGTGAGATTACCCCAATCCCGTCCCGTCCCGTTCCATGTCCACTCTTAACTTTTTACTCTGATGTCGGATTATGGCGTATTATATATCAAAACAAAGCTAGATATCGACGAGAAGAATACACCTAGGCAATTTGTCGGATGAGGAGATCACATGACCCCTTAGGAGATAGGACCCCTCTAGCTCCGCCTCTGTTAACATATCGTATCGTATTGAAGTTATTTAATCAATCATTAAAAAAAAAAGGATTAGGAAAGGATTTTTATTATAAAATAAGACTACATTATATATTGAAGATGGATCTCATCTATAAATCGATCACAATTCACAACCCATTTTGGCAGTACCGCTCAACTTCAACTTTCAACTCCTAAAGTTTCCTCTTTGATTGCCTCCAATTTCTTCAACTTCTAGGTACTCTCTCTCTCTGTTCGGTTGATTTGTTTAATTAACTGCCTTGCTTTTGTTTAAACTAATTGCATGATTGTAGTTGTAATTTGTTAACTAAGTCCTTTATACCTTTATGTTTTCAATAATTGATAAAAAGATGTGAATTCTTTCTCCATTTTTTTTTTCTTTTGGTGGATGAATTTATGTTTTTAAAAATAGAAATAGGGTGGGAGTAGAACTTATCTAGTCTCTTTTTGCTAGATGAATTTCTACCAAAATATAATAGTGTTTTTGTAACAAAATATAAATAAGAGCTCGTTTGGTTGACATTTCAAAAACACAGGAAATAGAAATTCTCAGGAATTTGAGGTAATATCAGCGTTTTGTTGGTATTTTGTTACAGAAAAACCAGGAAGTTGAATTCCCGGAAATTTAAATTCTCCCATTTTGAATAGGAAAATTCTATTTTCTTATTTCAATTCCTATAATCCAAAATCTAAAACCAAACACAATTTCTCAATTCCCATGATTTTTAATTTACGGGAATTGAATTCGTAGGAAATTAACTTCCCGAAAACTATACTTCCCACGTTTAACCAAACGAGCTCTAATGCTAGTTTAGAAAACCAGAAAAGGAAAAAAAAAACGTTAAAGTAGAACTATTTCTCGCAAAAATTAAATTTTATACCTTTGAGAAAAAATGCATAGCACATTGGGGCAAGATAAAACTTTTTTCAAATCAAAAGGCAAAACAAAACCATAAAATGAGAATTCGAGAATAAAATGCATAGCACATGTGGAAATATAAATAACAGAGTTTTTTTTTAATCCTATAAATAGGACACATTTTGTTCATGAGCACTCAGACAGTCACACACTCTCTTGAGTCTCTTCCACTCTTATTTTTGTTTAATACCATTTGGCCTTTTGTGGGTTTCTTTATTTTAGTCCTATGTTGGCCAAAAACATTACACACTTTCTTTTACTTCAATTGCAGTGTCATTTTTGCCTCTTCTTAAAACCTGAAAACCTTTTCTCAATTATGTCATTGTGTGTGTTAGGAAAAAAATGGATGTTTTGGGGAATGGACACTACCATGAACTGGACCATGAAAATGCACTACCAGAAGATGGTGACTTAGACAGTACTACACAGATTGAGGAAGCTGTGAGGGTTCTCTTGCACGGATTGGGCGAAGATGTCAATCGGGAGGGCATACGAAAGACCCCACACCGTGTCGCCAAAGCCCTTAGAGAAGCAACCCGAGGTTACAAGCAGAAGGTAAAAGACATCATTGAAGGTGCTCTCTTCCCTGAAGCCGGCTTGAATGACAAAGTCGGTCATGCTGGAGGAGCAGGCGGCCTTGTGATTGTGCGCAATCTTGATCTCTTCTCGTACTGCGAAGCTTGCTTGCTCCCTTTCCAGGTTAAATGCCAAGTGGGATACGTTCCATCGGGGCAGCGTGTTGTTGGCCTC
The DNA here is from genome assembly GCA_963922045.1 of Persicaria maculosa. Classification (NCBI taxonomy): domain Eukaryota; kingdom Viridiplantae; phylum Streptophyta; class Magnoliopsida; order Caryophyllales; family Polygonaceae; genus Persicaria; species Persicaria maculosa. The sequence continues at coordinate 8,726,420 of OY998256.1, read as the reverse complement.
AGCAAGCTCTCGCGGGTTGCTGATGTCTTCGCCAAGCGCCTCCAGCAGCCTCAGAGACTGGCTGATCAAGTGTGCTTAGCTTTGCACAATGCCATCCAGCCGGCTGGTGTCGCAGTTGTTCTTCAGTGCTTGCACATTAACCTGCCCTCTCCGAAATCCATGTGCCTTGAGCCTTCCTTGGCCTCCGGAGGATGGGTAGAGGCCTTCGTCTCCTCCGGTTCAGGAGCTTTCAATGACAAAAAGGACGTTCTTTGGAGCGACTTTTTAGCTCTTACGAAGCTTCAAGGCCAGCCCGTGGATAAAATCCATGAGCATTGGTGCCAGCCTCAAGCTCCCCCGACGACAAAAATGGAGATGGTGAATCCTGATATGGTCTCTGCAGTCTCTTCCATCCTTGGATCCCTTGGGGAAGACCCATCAAGGAAGGAGCTTGCAGGGACTCCTACTCGGTTTGTTCACTGGCTCATGAACTTCAAGACCGCGAATCTTGATACGAAGCTCAATGGCTTTGCTCATACCAAGCTTGAATCTACAAAATCAAATGGCAGAATGAAGTGTGGCGACAGCTGCACCAAGCAGATCCATACTGAGTTGAACTTGCCATTTTGGTCTCAATGCGAGCATCATCTTCTTCCTTTTCATGGAGTTGTGCATATCGGTTACCTCCCTGCTGATGGCGCCGGTCAATCCCCACCAATCAGAAAACCTCTCCTTCAGAGCATAGTGCATTTCTATGGGCTCAAGCTGCAGGTGCAAGAGAGGTTTACAAGGCAGATTTTAGAGGCAGTTGCACCAATTTTGGGAGGCGACGTGATGGTGGTGGCAGAGGCTAGCCATACTTGCATGATTTCTCGAGGGATCGAGAAGTTCGGCAGCAGTACAGCTACAATTGCTGTTATGGGTACGTTTGCAAATGATGCAAAAGCAAGGGCTCAGTTTCTGCAAGGCATTCCCAAAACTGCTTAATCTATGTTGAAAATAATGCTTGAATAAGGTTTTATAATGGATGCTTGAATAAAGTTTTATGATGGACTTTATTTTATGCAAACTTATCCATATTTAAATAAAAGGAAAATGGTTTTTAAATTGGTTTTGAGGATTTTCCTCAACTACCTAAGTTGGTGGGAGAGTATGGTGTTTTTTACATGTTCTCTTCCTCTTAAAAGGGGCTTTTAGGTTTTATAAGAAAGACATGGTTTTCCCATTTGCTCCCTCTTCTCTTCTCTGTAGAAACGTTATGAGTTCCTGGATAGATTCCAAGCCTCCTTTGGAGAGTGCACGCGATCGGAGTGTTGAATTGGTGTTGAAGAACACACGTTCTATTGATTTGTGCAAGGAAATATATAAAGCTTACAATCAGGAGAGATGAGAAGATAACGGGGAGAGATTATCTCTAACCATTTTGACTAATTCCTAAATAATAGAAATAATTAATCAAACTAAATTCTAATAACATAAATAGATATTATTTTCCTAATATTCTCCCGCAGTTAAAGCGAGAGATACCGAAAGCTTAGAACTGGATAAATATGAAATAAATCATAAATAAATAAATTTTAAAAAAAAATTGTTGCCCATAATCCCGCACATCAAGGGCAAGCCACGGACGTCGCAGGAAATTTCGATAGGTTTGGTGACGGACTGGTGGGGAGGTTGATGTGGTGGACTACTCCTTGAATTGCGCTCAATCGCCCTGATTGTTGGTACGAAGGCTACAATTTGGTTGACCCATGTGGTGATTGTTTGGCAACGATGGTGGCTTCGACCATCGACAAGGACGATGTTGGTGCCTCCCAAAGGCGGCGGCAACGCAGCGACAGAAGCAGCCGACAGCGGTGGTCTTCTCCGACAGACCGATGTCTGAATGCGGCGGAGACCGCGGCGAGCACAAGCAGTGATGGGGGCTTTGCAGGGAGTCTGGTGCAGGTCCTTGGTGGCAGATACAACGGCTGAGTGGCGAGGCTTGGGTTGACTTTGCATCCAATCTGTAATCGTGGATGTGATCTCTTGTGTGCTTAATTAGCAAGTGCTAATTAATCACTTCAATATGCTCAAATGTGATGGCCACATGATGACGTCACGCACTAAGTACGTAGAGGCGGCAGTGGGTCTCGATCGGTCGGGACAGTGCTCGCAGTATTATCAGCGGCAATGGTGGATGGCCTGGGTGGTGTGATTGCGAGGGTTTTGTGAAGGAGGTGGTAGGACTAGGACGCCATGGAAGAGGCATCAAGGAGATTTCTAGGGGTTGTTTGATGGTGGCAAGCGCCGAAATTGGATTAGTCCGAAGGCAATTTTTTGTGGCCGATATGGGGTTTGGCCAACGAAAGGCAGGAACAAAAGGCCGACATGGTTTTGGCCGAAATTTGGTTGGCAAAAGCCAAAATTTTGGTTAGTGCGGAAGGCGGAAGCGGTTTTGGATTTCCCATAGGCAGTTTGGTGGAGGCCTAAGCCGTAGGATTGGTTTCATGGCAACATGCCGAAGCATTGGTTTATGCCAAAAGTTGGAGGATAGTTGCCCGGAGGCAGAAATTGGAGGATCAACGCCGTTAGGCTAAAAGCTCAGATACCATGTTGAATTGGTGTTGAAGAACACACGTTCTATTGATTTGTGCAAGGAAATATATAAAGCTTACAATCAGGAGAGAGGAGAAGATAATAGGGAGAGATTATCTCTAACCATTTTGACTAATTCCTAAATAATAGAAATAATTAATCTAACTAAATTCTAATAACATAAATAGATATTATTTTCCTAATACGGAGGTGCTGTGTAACCTTGGGGCGATGCTAGAAGCTGACTTGCACCGTGGTCGGGGCGAAATCGCTTCCAAGGCAGTGGGTTCAGATATATACCATGCCACAACAATTTGTGTTTTTTTAGATAAGTTTTCTACTTTGATTTTCAATGTGTTTGATGAATTCTATGAATCAATTTGTGTTCTTACTAATAATTTAGAAGCGATTTTTATGATAGCATTAACCGGTTGAATTAATAGTTTGCTTTCCTTCCGATTTGATGGGTCAAAAGGTTTCTTGTTCGCATCAAATGCTACGGCACTTCTCAATTGGATTTTACGGAGGGCTTCTTCAAGTCCTCGTCGGCGGGGGTGGAGGAAACGCACAACATCGTTTCGTCGTTCAGTCCTGTTGAGGAGATCCTGCTGCACAAGGGAGGCGAGGATGAACGGATGGGAGAAGGAGGCGGCGGCAATCGTGGACGAGATGCAAGCGGCGTCTTCCTATTGCACACGGCTAATTCGTGCCTCTTTGATCAGCGACCCAAGGACATCGAAGATACGCTAGCGTTTCCGGCTCCTCTTCTTCATCCTCCTTGCCGTCGGAATCGTCGTCGTATAGATGAAAATTAAAAGAATAAAATAATGTTATTTATATTTTATACAAATATAATTATTGGAGTAAATATTATTTAGGTATATGACAAATGGATAAATGTAGATTAATTTAATTTATTTGATAAAATATGATAGCAATAGATAAAAAAAAAAAAAATAATTATATTTATATATGTAGGAAAAAACTTAAATTATAAAATAAAATATGTTTTTTAAACTTGCTTCCTATAACATGTACTTCATGTTATATAAAGTACTGATGAAATAAACCGTTAAAATTATAAGATTAAAACTATAAGTTAATATGTATAATATAAATTATTGTTTATATGGAATATATAAATACACTAGCAAGGCAGTGATGAGCTCCCTTTCTTCCTGGTCAATAATGAATAATCGGCCTTAGATTGAATGTAACCTGCATCTTGCACTCCACTTGAAAATTTTGCAAACCATCGTCTCGGGGCTTACTTTAGCCTATAGAGAGACGTCCTGAGCTTGTACACAAGAGGTGAGCAGTTGGCCTCATCATATATCTCCCCCTGAGGACAAGTGCCAACCATATTCTCCCCTAGTTTTGAGGCTTGTAGACGCTTGAGAAAAGTGTAAGGAGGGGGAGAGTCATGTAAACATCCTCCTCTAAATCACCATGAAGGAATGCATTTGTGACATCCATCTGCAAAAGGGGCCAGTTCTGTGCGGAGGCAACAAGTAGAATCCTGACAGTGATCAACTCTAAAATACAGTTGTGCAATTGTAAAATTATGACATCGTTAATGGTATTAAAGATGACAAGATGAATATTTACAGTTGTGCAACACTAAAGTGTAGTTGTGCAACTATAAATTTCATGAATAACACTTTGAAATTGAATAAATAGATTTAGGTAGAGTCGAACCACCAACCTCCTGAACAACTATTTGTCCAGACGCTCTTTCCTATTTAAGCTTATAGACCGTAGTGCTAGGATATGTTCATAAATTGCAAAAATAATATTATAAAGTGCACCAAAAAATATTGTAAATATCCTTCAAAACTAAAGCAGTTGGAGAGACCATGAGCGTCTCAAAGCGGGAGCCAAGCCGAGCACTAATTTCGACAAGCAAAGATCGATTTCCTTATCAATTGATCTTTGATCGATTGATAAGGAAAACAATCGAACACCACGCAAACTGTGGTGAATCAAACATCCCAATTTCATGCCAAAACTCGCCGTTCACAGCATATATCTCGTCGATGTTGCATCTGGACTGATCTCGCCGTTCACAACATAGATGTGATTGTCCAAATCGATTGCAATTTTTCACCAATATTGAAATCTCCACTTGCTCTTGCATTATCTTGTCCCTGACATAGGAGTCGCTGTGACCCAGCACCATCACTTGTACTTGGGAAACTTAGATACTGAATTATATGAACATAGATTTACTGATTGATGCTACTGACAATTGATGCCTCATTATGGTGAGTGAAGTAGTTGTTGGAGATTGTGATAGCGGTGGAGCATATGACATCATCAATGAGACCATCAGCACAGTTAGAAAGGGAAACATGGTTGATCCATTTAAGGAAAACAGTCGGAATGAAACCTCGGTTCGTAAAAATTGATCAACGGTGATCCTGCAAGCAAAGAAGCAAAGTCAGCAGAAGCAAAGATCGATTTCCTTATCAATCGATTTTTGAGCGATTGATAACATTAAGCTAGCTAAACATTGACATAGACGACACTTTAACCCATCTAAATGCAGGGAATGGAAGGGTGGGCTCTCGAAGCAAACGAACCAACCAAACCAGCTCGAACAAGGACCCGAACACCATGGGCTGCACACCCCACACCCAACAGCTGTAGCAGTGTAGCGCACCAATACATTATTCCACTTGATCCACTTGATCATCAACTCCACTTCCACAGAGGTACCTACCTGCTGACAGTATATCTTCCTCAACGAATCTAAAGACATTATTTAGGACATAATAACCATTACTTTATGGGGCTAAAAAGAATGACTCTGCAGTGCAGAGGAACAAAACAATGAAAATTATATAACAGTGAGAAGATCTCTCTCATCGCAGAACCCTAACCTTTCCGTTCGCGCACCTCCGCCGCCTTCACCGACACCCACCAGATCTCAACTACCGAACCCAGCGTCTCCGCACCAACCTCTCCGTCTCCAACCTCGCCTTCCGAACACAGGGCCTACCGGAAACCGATGCCATCAGGGCCTCTCCGGTGTACTTCTATTGCTGATGCCGAATATGTCACGAATCTACCGAGCCATCAAATCCAATCTTAATATGTAAGTGCAAGCACATATATGTCAATTTCAATTTCGGTATTGCTGGACCGTGGTGAGATTATTGAATTTGATATGTCGAATTGGTGGTCATTGTGTTGTGTATGTAGGAAATGTTAAAAAAAAATATGTCTTGAGTTTAATTGTGTTAACTACCTCTTCCTATATATGGTTGACACTTGATGCTCAACCTTGTTTAATTTCTTATTCAGCATCATGCGCTATATGTAGATTTTGGTTACTCCTTTTTCTGTAATCTGTATTGATATGAACTTTAGGTGATAAGATTCATATAAGAGTAATATGTCCAAATTAATTTCTATTAGTGGAAAAACTCCTTCAATCGAAGGTTGTAGACTGATGTCCCCAGGGGCTATTTTGGACCGAAAGGTGCTGCTGAAGTGCTGAATGTGTATGGTTTCTGGGCTGATTTTTTTGTTGTTCATGATCAACAATCTTGAACTTCCTAGTAAATGCAGTTAAATGAAACAAATTGCATTTTTACCCTTTTTTCATTCATTATTTAGGTAATATGGACATTAAGATTTATAGGCATTTGGTAAGAACCCCATCTCTATAAGGTGATTGATCTCTTTTCATGATTGATCACTCTTTCCAATCACCCTTTCCTATTCATTGTACACCTATTCTTACTAGCTTTACTTTCTGCAGGAGTATGTTATGGAAGCTCTTTCTGGCAAGACAGTCTTGCTTGTAATGCACCAAGTTGATTTCCGCCCCACATTTGATTTTGTTCTGGTTAATCTACTTTTAGATTATTTGGTGTTCCTTTTTGTTTTTTTCTTCAACCAATTATGTGAATGATGCTTCTTCTTCATCTTCAGCTTATGTCGAATGGAGAGATCTACAAAGCATGCCCTTACGATGAGTTGTTATCTTCATGTCCTGAGTTTTTTTTTTTTACATGAAGTGAACAGGTACTAATATTGATTTTTACTTAACATGCCTGATCACAAAATAATTCCTTTTATTTTGTCAGGCATAATCAGCTTTCAATTGTAGACATTGCACGGAAGGCATTCCTCTATAGTGTATGTAGCATTTCCCATATCTGTCTGTGCCCACCTGAGTTACAATGTGATAGAATAAGGTACTTTTAGATGTAATTATATCCCAGTACTAAAAGATTTTTTTTTAATTTTTTTGTCAAGAAAACTGTCGAGCATAGACGGTTTTGAGAGCTTGGGAGAGTATCATTCGGATCAAGGAAGCAGAGGCAAGATTGTTCCAGATCCATGCCGACGATGCCCGAAAAGAAGCGAAAATGTACCACGATTTGGGGAGAGTGAGGACAGCGAAGATGGGGAAGTTGTGCTTGCAGGAGACGGAGGAGAGGCAGAGGAAGAAGTTGAAGGAGCTAAAGATCTTGGAAAGCACTCACTATGAGAATGAAGGTTTGAGATTTCTGGCTTGTTGTAAAGGATGGAAGCCACCAAGAAATAGTGGGTGTAGCTTCTTATTCTCTTCTCTCTATTTCTTGTTCAAATTGTATGTTGTCTGAAGCAATATTATCTCATGTATTTGGATCATGGTAGTGGTGTATGTGAACTGATCAATGTGCCTAGAATTTGGATTGTGTTATCTTTTGACAGCAAATGCAAAGAAGGCCTTTTTGCCAGCAATATTATCCCGTGTATGTAGTTTATACTTTATAAGCATTCATTTCCAGGATATTCCTTCCTTGAATTGGTAAATAAAGAGCGACCATTTTGGAGTTCGAACCGAAGACTTATGGGTACTACCCACAAGTTCTTTCCGGGGAGCCACATTTTAAAATATTGAACTCATAATTATATAAAAAAAAATTGGTTAATATTTTTATTAAGTAGGTTCTAGAATCTACTTAATAAACCAACATGAAAGGTAAAGCGTCAAGATGTTACTTTAGGGCTAGATATAATTAACTATGGGTTCAAAATTTAAATATCTTGAACCTACTTTAAATAAAGGCAATACATTATAATAAAAACTTGAATCTAGTTAATAAACAAACATGAAATGTAAGACATCAAGATGTCACTTTCGGACTAGATATAACTACGGGTTCAAGATTTAAAAATCTCGAACCTACATTAAATAGAGGAAATACATCATAATAAAAACTTGAACATATTTATTAATCCAACATGAAATGTAAGACATCCAGATATCACTTTAGGACTATATATAACTATGGGCTCAAGATTTAAAAATCTTGAACCTCCTTTAAATGGAGGTAATACACCATCATAAAAACTTGAACCTACCTAATAAACAAACATGAAATGCAAGACAGTAAGATGTCACTTTAGGGCTATATATAAGTATGGGTTCAAGTTTTTAAAATCTTGAACATACTTTATATACACCATGAAAAAAACTTGAACCTACTCAATAAATCAACATGAAAGGTAAGATAGCAAAATGTCACTATAGGACTGTATATAACTATGGGTTCAATATTTAAAAATCTTAAACCTACTTTAAATGGAGGCAATGCACCCTAAAAAAACTTGAACCTACTCAATAAACCAACATGAAATGTGAGGCATCAAGATGTCACTTTAGGGTTATATATAACTATGGGTTCAAGATTTAAAAATCTTGAACCTACTTTAAATGGAGGCAATACACCTCCGAAAAAATTGAACATACTTAATAAACCAACATGAAATGTAAGACAATAAGATGTCACTTTAGGGCTAGCTATATATAACTATGGGTTCAAGATTTAAAAATCTTGAACCTAATTTAAATGGAGGCAATTCATCGTGAAAAAAAAAACTTTAGGGCTAGCGATAGGTTCATAATTTTATAACTATAAGCTTAAGATTTTTTAACGCTAGGTTCAAGATTTTTGTATTGGTAAGTCATATTTTATAACAATGTGTTTAAGATTTTATAATTATGAGTTCAACATTTAAAAATCATGAACCTACTTTAAATTAAGGCAATACATCATAATAACAACTTGAACCTACTTAATAAATCGACATGAAACATAAGAGCGCAAGATGTCACTTTAGGGCTTTATATAACTATAGGTTTAAGATTTAAAAATCTTGAACCTACATTAAATGGAGGTAATACATCGTAATAAAAAATTGAACCTACTTAATAATCTAAAGTGAAACGTAAGACACCAAGATGTCACTTTAGGTTATATAACTATGAGTTCAAAAATTTAAAAATCCTGAACCTATATACTTTAAATGGAGGCAATACATAATAATAAAAACTTAAACCTACTTAATAGGCCGATATGAAATGTAAAACAACAAGATGTCACTTTAGGGCAATATATAACTATGAGTTCAAGATTTTAAAATCTTGAACCAACTTTAAATGAAGGCAATACACCTTAAAAAAAACTTAAACCTACTTAATAAACCAACACGAAATGTAAGATAGCAAGATGTCACTTTAGAGTTAGATATAACTATGAGTTCAAGATTTAAAAATCTCGAACCTACTTTAAATGGAGGCTATACATCATAATAAAAACTTGAACCTACTTAATGAACCAACGCGAATGTAAGACATCAAGATATCACTTTAGAGCTATATATAACTATGGGTTCAATGTTTAAAAATCTTGAACCTATTTTAAATAGAGGCAATACACCATCATAAAAACTTGAACGTACTTAATAAACCAACATGAAATGTAATGCATGCATCAATTTGTCACTTTATGGCTATACATACTTTAAATGGAGGCAATACATCATAATAAAAACTTGAATCTACTTAATAAATCAACATGAAATGTAAGCCACTAAGATGTCACTTTAAAAACTTAAACCTACTTAATTAACGAACATGAAATGTAAGACAACAAAATCTCACTTTAGGGCTAGATATAATTGTTGGTTCACCAACATAATCCATAGTTATAAAAAATCTTGAACCCATAGTTATAAAAGAAAATCATAAACCCACGATTATACAAAAATAAAAATCTTTGCTATAACAAACAAACTACATTAGATTCAAAATTTTACTAGGTAAGCTCAAGATTTTAAAATCTTGAACCCTCGAATATAAAACAATATGTCCAAAATTTTATTAAGAAGGATCAATATTTTAAAATATTGACCCATAACTATAAAAAAAAAGAATAGGTTCTAAATTTTATTAAGTAGGTTCAAGATTTTAAAATGTTGAACTAATATTTATAAAAAATTGAACTCGTGGTTATTTAATCTCGACTAACAATTTGATAGGTAAAATAATATAAAAAAAATCTTGAACCAAGTTATAAGAAAACATCTTGAACCCATAATTATAATAAATATTTTGTAAATATTTTGATATTATAAGTAGGTTCAAGATTTTAAAGTTTGAACTCAGTCAAGCCTTACTAGCTTAGCTGCTAAGGATGACATATAGTGACCAACAGGTCACGAGTTCGAATCCCCCTCCCCTATATTGTAATGGCCTAAGTGCCTACCTATGAAACAAATTAAAAAAAAAAGTTTGAACTCAAAATTATAAAATAGAAAGTTCAAAATTATAATAAGTAGGTTTAAAATTTTAAAATATGTCATATTGATTTGCTAATCGTTTAAAATAAAAATAATATAATTTAAAATAGTCCTCATAGTTTCTACCCCAAGATTGGTTTTCACCGAAGCGCATCCCTAAAATCTGCCATATTGATTTGCTAATCGTTTAAAATAAAAATAATATAATTTGATAAAATAATTTGAAGTGGCCCATAAAGATAACTTATAGTATGGTTAAATATATAGTGACCTTATTTTCATATCTTAAGTGGTAGTTCGAAAACGCGGGTTGTATCAATAAAATAATTTTAAAATAGTCCATTCCCCATGCATTGCACGGATTTAATGGAAAAATATAGTGGAGTGTCAAATTATAATATTTTTCATATTTAAATATAAAAAAATATTAACATTAAAAATAAATAAAGCATATATATATAAACAAAAATGATAATCTAAATCTTATGATAAATTTTATATAGTTTAATAAAAAAGGTTATTAATGCTAGATGGTTATTTTTAAATGAAATTCAAACTCCCTCATTAATTAACAATCATAAATTTCTAACAAAACCAAAATAAATTTAATAGATAAAGAAGAACTATAAAAATATTTAGAAAGTAGAAATAAACATAAACATGCAAATATAAGATGAATTGAATTGTCTACCCTTCAAATATAAGATTAATTATGCAATCTAAAAAATCTCTAGCCTTGAACACCGCCTTAAAAAAAACGCAACATATTCCTCAAGCGGGTTTTTAGTCTCCAAATAATGAATTTAACAATCTGACAATTATAATCACAAATGTATGTTGCAAATCATCGTCTCATACCAATTGAAAAAACATAAAGAATTGTCTTCATTTCTGCCACATCCAAGGTATGATTGGCCTCATTTGAATAAGTTTTACAACCTTCATCACCAATACACTCTTGACCCTCTTCATCCACAACAATAATTTCAGTACAACTGATTTTATTTATAAAAGGAAAAATGACGAAAATTAATATGAGCTACCAACCATATGAACCAACATTTATACGAAGTTTAAAACTACCAAAAATAATACAAACTATCATTCATGATCGAATATTAATACAAACTTTAAAAATTACCAAAAATAATACGAACAATTTCACATAGAACCAATTTTGATGCAAAAAAAATACAGTCAACTTTTCGCTCAATTTTCCAAGGTGTAAACTAAATTTCAAAAATTTAACGATGTGTCATCATATTATTAAATGCATAAGTGTAATATTTGAAAATAAAAACTAATTATCAATACAAAATGGATTATTAGGTTAATTTATTCATCTAATTTGCACTCAATATTGGTTTTTTTTACAAAAAAAATACATTGAACGCTTAACGATGTGACACAATGTCATTAAATTTTTTACTACTCGATTACCATGTCAAAAGTTTGGCCGAAAAATTGACCGGAATTTTTTTCATATCAAAATTGGTTCAATGTGAAATAGTTCATATTATTTTTGGTAGTTTTATTTTTTAAAGTTCGTATTAATATTGGTTCATGACTTATAGCTCGTATTATTTTTAGTAATTTTTCTTTAAAAAAAAATTAAAATGTGTTTTGGTAAAAAAAAAAACTCTATTATAATGACACCTTTAGGAAAAATAAACCTTTATGTTTTTATAAATTCAGATGTGAATAAGAAAGAACAAAACAAAACGAATTGAGGAGCAATCGTTTAACTCAATAGTTGAAAATTATAGGTAAACAACATAAAAAAACACAAAACTAACCTTTAATATTCAAAATCAAGTACTGATATGGAAAAAAAAATGGGATGAGAAAAAAATAGTTAAAGATTACGTAATGATTAATGGAGGGGCGGTGTGGGGAGATTTATTACTAAAGCTCAAAACTTAATTTTTTTTAAAAAAAAAGATGGAAAAAAATATTAAATTATGCATTATTATCACTTTACTAAACTCTACATAAATATAATGAAACAATTTATACCTAAATAGTAAAAATTGTGAAAAGCTAGAAATAATTCAGCATTTTCTATTAGTATATGTAAATATATACTTACCAAAAGTTAAAAGTATAAATATAATATATTCCATCAGAATAATAATAATAATAATAATAATAATAATAATAATAATAAGAAGAAGAAGAAGAAGAAGAAGAAGAAGAAGAAGAAGAAGAAGAAGAAGAAGAAGAAGAAGAAGAAGAAGAAGTTAAAAGTATTTGAATGTTCTCTCTATTGGGTAATTGTATCTGTTGAAATATATAATTACCAAAAGCTATATATATCAAATAATTTCCATCTAAATAATAAACCAAAAGTATCAAAAGAAATAAATATAAAGATAATGATAAATATATGGAATATATTGAATAGTGTTAAAATATAATTGGCTAAAAGTTTTGGAGGGAAAACTTTTCACCAGAGAGTGACATATGACAATTTCATCTTCTGCTTTAGTATTGTTTAGGATTTTAAATTTGTGTTTACGTATCATGATAATTTACTTAGGCATCTACTTTTTAGAACAACAAATTTTTCCCTTTTAGAACACAATACCTTTACCCTTAAAATTCCCAAAAATTACATAATACCCTTTCCCCTCTACACTCCTGTTTCTATCTCAAAGAGGGCAAAACTTGCTACTTCTCTCCCTAAATTCATCTCCTTCTATTTTGAATCTTCAATCGATTGAATACCACCCAACGAATCTGTTGTAATGTTTTGCTTCAATTAGAATCTACTATCACTACGTCCACCTTTGCCTATTTGCAAGCTCAATTTCAATCTAAACGATCGGGAGTTGCACGGATTTTTTCAATCGTATGTTCTTCTTTCAGATCTTCACGACAATTGTGTGTCCAGGAGGTGGCTCGTATCTAGAGTGGGATAGGCGGTTGCGCCGCAGTTCGTAGTGGAGGTCCATAGCACCCATGGTTGAATTTAATTTTTTTTTTTTAGGGTTACACCAATTTAGTTTAAAATTCAATCAAGATTTAATTGATAGTAAACTATTAATTGAAGTTTTTATTAAATTTGGAGGGTTGAAGTTGATTCAAAGTTGCTAAAGATCCGTTGAAATTATCAAAAAATAAAAAGGAATCCACCATTAATGAAAAATGTCCTATGCGCTGGTGTGAGGAAGAAGAACGTACTGTGTTCCTTTTCTTTTTGGAGCATTAAGGGGTTTTTTAGCCCTGCTCTTAAAAGAACCGAGCTAAGAAGCCTCCTTTTTTTAATTATTCACAGGACCCCTTTTAGCTCGTACAGTTAACAACCGGGCTAAATACTGCTGTTCGTTGCGACCAACACTTGTAGTGGTCGTTGCGACCACAGTAGCGCATGCCCGAAACTCCTTGGTCGTTGCGACCAATTCACCCATGATCGTTGCGACCAAATCTAGATGTGGTCGTTGCAACCATAGTCCTGCCCCTCTCAAGAAGGCAGGTGTGACACGGTCCACGCGCACTGTTGCCAGTCCTGTTCCTCTCAAGCAAGCAGTGGTTACATGGTCCAAGCGCAGTGATGCTCCTGTGGTGAAGAAGAGAGAGTTGAGAAGCTCTGTTGCTGTTGATCAGCCTATGAAGAAGAAGCAACGAGTGATGCCATCTCGGCAATCTTCAAAGAGCCAATCTCCCTCTAAGAGTAAAGAAGAAGCAAAGAAGATTGACAAAGTTCCAGCTCATGCAGACAAGCCAAAGAAATCCAAGTTTAAGCTACCTAGACCTGTTCCTCCTACAGGTGGTAAGTTTAGTGCCCCTAAGTCTGAGTCTGCACCTGATTTGCCTTCCTCTTCTATTCCTGCAAGTGATGATCTTCCTGGTTGGGCTAAAGATTTGTTTGGAAAAGCTGAATTTATTGAAGGAATTATCAAATCTTTTAGGGCATCCTTTGACAAGATTGAATCACAATTGAAGGAGCGTGTTTCTAAGATCATTGGACTTGAGCAGAGAATTGCTTCACTAGAATCTCATCGTTCTAATGATGACAGTGAAGCCGCTCTAAAAAAGTTTCGTGAAGAATTGGATGCATCTCTCAAACCTGAAATGGTTGGGATTAGGGAGAACTACTCTCAGATTTCTCAGCATGGGTATCCTTTTAGCTGTTTAAATGAAACGGATGACAACGATACTTCCAACGAGTCTGACCCTGCAGATTATTGTGTTCGTCCATCAAATAATGCGTCAACTTCAATAGATGATGATGTTGATTGCACTGCTGATGGGACAGATCTGGAGTCACTGGAGAAAGCTGATGATAGGGTTCTTCCTTCTACTGATGACATGGTACTCCCTTCTCCTGATAAGATTGTTGATGACAGTGCTATTGCTACTGTTGAAGTCCTTGCTTCTCTGGCTGAAACTGGTGACATTGATGTTCCTCTTCTTGATGTGTTTGTCTCAAGTGAAGTGGGTGTTTCAGATGATAAGCTTAATCTCAGTCGTGTTCTTGTTGACAATGGTGTGCCTCCAACTGTTGTGTCACATGGTGGAATTGAAGCTTCTCCTCCTGCTTCTACTGATGAAATTATTGACAATGGCTTTGTTACTCCTACTTTAGTCATTATCTCAACAGATGGAACCGATGATTCTAGTGTTGCTCCCACTGAAGTTATTCTATCAGATTCCACCAATATTGCTCTTTCTGTTGCTCCTAAAGTTGTTCTTTCTTCACATGAGTGCATTGCTGACATTAATGTGCCAAAAAATGTGCCTGGTGACAGTGTTGGAGCTGATACTATTGTTGTTGTTTCGACTGATGAAATTAATGACAGTTCTGGTTCTGGTGACATTGTTGCTCCTACTGTTGTTCTTTCTTCACTTGAGTTCAATAAAGACAGTAGTGTGGCAAAAGAGGTGGCTGATGACATTGTTGGTGATGATATTGTTGTTGGTGCTTCAAATGATGCAGTTGATGACAGTTCTGGTGTTGGTGTCATTCTTGGTTATTCATCTGATGTGAATGATGAAAGTGTTGATGTTGATGTTAATGTTTCTGCTACAGAGAGTCTACTTCATAACATCACTGATTTTATGCAGCTCGTACCGTCAGATGAAGAAGAAAAGGTTCCAGGAGATGTTCCATTACGGCGTTCCCATAGGGTTGGGAAAACTGCCCCTGCAGTCCATACTCCTTATACAAATCCGTGTAAACAAAAGAAGTCTCGCCTTCCAAAAGAACCGACTAACTATTTTCTAACCAAAGAGGCTCGTACTGATTTTTATACTGGCTTTAGATCTCTTGGGTAATTATCTGTTTTTTTTTTTATCTATCTTCTCTTTTTTATATTTCTACTTCCTATTATAATTTTATTTATCTTTGGTTTTATTTTTATATTTTTTGTGTTTTTGTAGGCGTGATGGGATGATTTATGGGTTTACTGCTGACATGAACAAGTTGTTTTTCACTGAGTTGGTGGGGAAGGGCAACTGGCTTCTTGATGTTGTAAGTTCATATTTGTGTTATTTGGTCCTATGTACATGTGTTTTTCTTGTTGATTACAGTTGGTGACAGTAGTGTGGTGACAGTTAGGAATTATTCTTTTTCTTTTCACAGCATATTGATGAATCACTTTATCATTTGAGAAAGCGCCTTCACGACTTTCCTGATCAACATTCAAGCAGTCTTATATTAGACACCATTTTTATTACCAAGATTGGGGCGTGCGATCCTGATTTAATTACAAAGCACCCTAAAATTGATGAGTCTTTCTATAAGTATTTCATTGGTCTCTCTCCTCCTTGTGGGAAGCCTTGGGAAAGTGTCAAGAAGGTCTACACCCCTTTTAATATTGATAACAAACATTGGGTTGCACTTGAGATTCAGTTGGATTCAAAGCACATTATTGTGTATGACTCCCAGTGTAATTACTACAAAGAGGAAGTTATAGCTCAGAAGCTTGCTCAGACTTGCCAAATGCTTCATATTCTAATGATGAAGAGTGGTGTGTTTCCTGTTGTTAATGACACTCCCTTTGTTGTTGAGAGAGTATCGGGTTTGAAGCAAAATGAAGAAGGGTACCTTCTGTTTGCCATCTTTTTATTCTTTTTGTTGAGAGAGTATCTTGCTGTTGGCATTAGTAATGCATTCAAAGTAGGTGTTGAATCCTGATATTTTGTAACTGTTTGCAGCTTGTTCAAACCACTCACACAGACTCTTCTTCTGGATTTTTGACATTATATTCTGCTTCAAGTGCCATCTGCAGTAATAGTGCTTAGCATTTGGGGAAACCAACTATAACGCTCTTGCAATGCTTTGATGACGGTCAGAAACAAAAACCAGCTCTTCACTTGATGGGATGACTGTTGCTAGCTTGTTGAAGAACCACTCATAAGAGGCGTTGTTTTCTGAGTCAACCACTGCAAAGGCAATGGGGTATATTTGATGATTTGCATCTTGTGCAAAAGCTGTGAGAAGAGTCCCTCTGTATTTTCCTTTTAGAAATGTACCATCTACCACTAGTACCTGTCATATTGAGTCTGATTACAGTTTTGCAGGTATCAAACTTATCTAAAAAATATTGGAAAATATTTGGTTACAGTAATCAAGCTCACTTTTGATGACATGCATGTAATATAGATACTGAGATCAAAATTGATGACAGTATTCCCATCTCAAACAACAATTGTACTCGAGATTACATAAAAGGCATGTAGCAGTTATGATTAAATCTAAGAAATCCATTGATGACTGGCATACAAATTAATCAAACCCAGCTATCATAATGTAAGAATTTGTACCTTTCGCAGAATTGGGAATGCACAGATACATTGTCCAAATGCAATGAACAAATACTTGAACCTTGATTGGGAGTCAACTTGAATGAAGGTAACAGTTCCAGCATTATGTTGCTTTAGGACACAACAATATGCTGGTAATAATTCATATATAGCTTCCTTCTGATGACCCCTTTACCATCGTTATTGCTGCATCACGAGCTTTCCATGATTTCCAGTAGCTCACATTTATTTTGAAGTCAGTTCTTATGATGTTTCTAATCTGACTTGGAGTTGGCCCCTTTTTCATGTCTTCATATCTGTTCATATGATGTAAAAGAGTCAATAAAATATCAGATGAGTGATTACAGGAAGGAATTATAGTATATTTCACCTTGGTTTGATCTTTTCAGCAACAAGTTTGTAGTTAGGAGCGCGACGTTTTCCAATCCTTACTTCCAAACTGCAACTATGTTCTTGATTGTATTTCAAAATTTGAAATATAGTTGACCCAGTTAATATGGCACCGTGAATTTTCCAATCGCAACTCTTATCAACACAAACTGTTCTGTAATAACTTGGTGTTGTCTTTTTCACCCTGTAAGCAAACGTTTCTTGTGCAGCCAACAATGCAATAGCATCTTTCAGATCTTCTTTTGTTTTGAACAGTTGTCCCACAGCTATAATAATGACCCCCTTTCTTGAAATTATAGATTCTGCATAATTTGTGGACACTGTAGTGCTACTGATGCCACTCTCAATCTTGGTATCATCTCCATTATCATCTGTATCATTGGCATTGTTTATGCAGTCTACATCATCATTCTGCACACAGAAGTTGTCTTCCATCACATATGTATCCTTGAAATAGCTATCGGCATGTAAAACCAACTGATTTTCATCATTCATAGAGTGTGTAACCCGATCTTCAATGATTTCCTTTACAACAGTAGCATATAAAGGCAATGTCCAATTCACTTCCTTCACTTCACTCATTTGAAAGAAACTCCTCAAATCACTGTCATTCTCAATCAAAAAAGGCTCCATAGTTTTCTTGAAAGGATGCAAATGACTGAATTGAAGATTAGGAGCCAAACTGTCACTGTTGATGAATCTGTTGATTATCTCAGTCTTCATCTCATACATACTCATAGGCTGATTGATGACAATCACTTTTGATGACACAGCCCCAACAAACACTAAATCATCTTCTTCCATTTTCCATTATCCTCCAAATTTTACTGTTAGCAGATTGACATCCATTATACCTATTCCCTGGTGACATCTCTTAAGTTTAATACATATAATCTTATGGAACAATTTGAATCAAACTGAGATACTGTGATGACAGGCATCCAATTTTATTCAAACACAACTATCATAATAAAATTGCAATTAGCTACTATGATGACAGGCATTCAATTTTATTCAAACTGAGATCAAAATCAAACTGAGATACAGTGATGTCAGGCATCCAATTTTATTCAAACATAGCTATCAAAATCAAATTGAAATTAGCTATTGTGATGACAGGCATCCAATTTTATTCAAACTGAGACCAAAATCAAACTCAGATACTATGATGACAGGCATCCAATTTTATTCAAACTGAGATCAAAATCAAACTCAGATACTGTGATGACAGGCATCCAATTTTATTCAAACACAGCTATGAAAATCAAATTGCAATTAGCTACTGTGATGACAGGCATCCAATTTTATTCAAATTGAGACAAAAATCAAACTCAGATACTATGATGACAGGCATCCAATTTTATTCAAACTGAGATCAAAATCAAACTCAGATACTGTGATGACATGCATCCAATTTTATTCAAACACAGCTATCAAAATCAAATTGCAATTAGCTACTGTGATGACATACATCCAATTTTATTCAAACTGAGACCAAAATCAAACTCAGATACTATGATGACAGGCATCCAATTTTATTCAAACTGAGATCAAAATCAAACTCATATACTGTGATGACAGGCATCCAATTTTATTCAAACACAGCTATCATAATCAAATTGCAATTAGCTACTGTGATGACGGCCATCCAATGTTATTCAAACTGAGACCAAAATCAAACTCAGATACTATGATGACAGGCATCCAATTTTATTCAAACTGAGATCAAAATCAAACTCAGATACTGTGATGACAGGCATCCAATTTTATTCAAACACAACTATCATAATCAAATTGCAATTAGCTACTGTGATAACAGGCATCCAATTTTATTCAAACTGAGATCAAAATCAAAGTTAGATATTGTGATGACAGGCATCCAATTTTATTCAAACACATCTATCATAATCAAATTGGATTTTGCTACTGTGATGACAGGAATCCATTGTTATTCAAACACATGTTTCAAAAACAGAATTCGGGATTACAGTACAAAAATCACCAAATTTGCTACTGAGATGAAAATCATCAACTAAGATCAAAATCAATGACAATATTCACGTATCAAACAACAAACGAGCACAAATTCGATATTTACCTCTTTTGAAATCTGAATTCGGGATTACAGTGCTATAGCCGAGCACAAATTCGTTCAGGTTTGATGACTGATGGCGAAATCGACGAAGCCTGATGAAAAAATTGGCGTTCCTGCTTCAGATCGAGATCGAAATCTTCGAAATCAGGGAGATCGGGGAGGCCTGGTGAAAAAACTGGCGTTCCTCCTCGTCGTTCCTTGAATCAGAAGAAATTGGCGTTCGGCAATAGGAAAAAGAAGGGTACTGAAGCTAGGGGTAAAAATGTCAATTTAGGACATTTTGCAAAAACCACTATGAAAATGGACATTTTGCAAAACAACCCCCTTATTTTGGACAGTTACCAAAAAAATCCAAGATTTCTTAGATATTTAGATCTATATAAAAAAAAAGAATAAATATAATATATGAAGTGACCCATAAGTATGAGCGTAATAATTTTGAGGGTGATAAAAATATCAATGAAATTACAATTACAAATATCACTAAAGTATAATGTCACACCAGTACTCAAAAGAGATTGACTTTTGTATAGGGGAAATATTAATAAGTTTGAAATTAATAAAAAATAATAATTAAGTTTAAAATTAGATATGAAAATTTATCAATTTGATATATTAATAACGTTATATGTTAAAAGATTTTATATAAAGTCAAAATATTTATATTAAAATGATATATTTTGTAAATAAATAAGATACAAAGTTGAATATTTATATTAAAAATGATAGGTTTTGTAACCACTTTAGATATGATGTTGAATATTTATATTAAAAATTAAATTTAATATTCAATTAAAATAGTCAGATAGGATGACACGTTTATAAATAGATGATGTAATCGTTTGACGTGACTTAAATATATTGGATCGGATCATCATTAATTGACCTGTCAAATACCCGGGCCAGATTGCACCAGAGTACGACACGTAAACGAATCGCACCAGAACCCGCCACATAGGATTTTCACGTCTCTGTTTTAGTATTATATATATAGTCTTACTACCCGCCCGTTGTGCGGTTTCTTAATAAATAAAATGATGTTCAATTTTTTTTCTTTTGAAATTTGAAGGTTATAGTAGTTTGGTTGAAATCATTGGATCTTTTAATAACAATAAACTAAATTAAGAGTATGTTTAGTTCAGATGAATATACAACATATATATTGATAGCATGCATTTAGGTAGGCATAATAGATTGCATTTAGCTTAGTTAAGATGCATATCATGCATGATTTAAGTAGAATTTGCATATTTGCTTTCTATGTTGGTGGAGTCGGAATCTACACGTTTTTATTGATTATTTCAGGTAACTGTGGATCCGAGAAGGATAAATGGGTTGATAACGCATTGGATGAGAATGTCTAGTTGATCGAAGAAGCTTACATGAAGATCTCAAGAGGCCCTGAGAAGAAGAAGCGAACCTAAACGAAGAACAAGTCTGCAGAAGTTGTCGCCAGACATGCTGAACTTGTTTTGCACTTTCTGGAGGCCTCGGTTATCTGATTGACTATTATGATCATGCGTTGGAAAGCTCTTTCAGAGAGCTACAACTTTCCTGTTGACAAGAAGAGCAAATTCGGGACAGAATTTCCGTGAAAGACAGATGCAGCGGCCGCAGCATGTATGCCGCGGCCGCCGCCAGTACCGTCGCAGCGGGGTACGAAACAGTGTGAGGCGGGCGCAGCAACTATGCTGCGCCCGCAGCATTGGTCATCAGCGCAGATGCGCGTCGTTTTGAATCTGAAAAAACCCTAGATCTATTACTTTATTTTATGGCCGACTTTGGATCTTTTATAAGGCCAATTTTAGTTTATTTTCCAGCACTTCTATTCTATTTTACGTTCTATCAGACAATTGGAGAGAGAGCGATGTTCGCCATTGGCGACTAAACTCTCTCCGTTCTACTTGCAATTTGAAGCTTTGTTTGGATTGATTGTGAGTTTCTGAATCTTGTTCCTTATTTCCTATATTGAATGTTTCGACTTCTTTATGCTTGAATGTTTGATTGTTTTATTCTATCTCGACTGATCAACTTGGTAGAATCAATTCAATTGCTAGGGTTTTGTAGATTCCTGATTGTGAACCTTAACCCAAGTGGCAAACTTATCCCTTTAGGGCTGATTGAACTAATTGGATAGGTAGGAAGTTGAATGTGTTGTTAAATCCTTCTTTAGGGACTGCAAATACCTTGGCTAATCTCTGAACTTAAAGCTATCAATTGGGTTAAATCCTTCTTTAGGGACTGTTCGATTGATAAGGGTTTCTAGGACTGATTGGACTAGTAACTATATTAGGTCGGGACAAGGGCATTCATCGGAAAACTAAAAGGACAAGAGGAAGTTACAATATCAATTCAACCAAATAAAGTGGAAAATTGTAGGTAGAGCGATCTTCTCTAAATTGTTTTGCATCAATTTGTTTTATTTTATTTTGTTTTCTTTTTCAATCTCAATCAACCAAAACCCCCCTTTCCACTAGTTGGTAAATACACATTGTTGAGAAATACTTGATTCTCTGTGGGATCGACCTCTTACTTGCTTGCTATACTAGTTTGTAGGTTTGAGTTTTATTTTGATACGGTTTAAGCGACTAAAAACCGTCCATCAAATTGGCGCCGTTGCCGGGGAATCAAGTTTATTTCTTTGTTGTGTGTATTTATTAATTTTTGTTTATACATTTAACTTTGTTGTGAACCTATCTTACGGTTCACAACATCCTTGCTACTAACTTTTTCAAGATGTTGAGATTAGCGCAGTTTGAAGGTGAGAACTTTCACCAATACTTTAGGAGATTGCATGAGTATGTTGAGGACCTTGGTTCATAGGGTTATCAATTCAGCATTCGGGATATGATTATGTGCATAATTGATGGGATGACTGTTGAGACACGAGCGCTTGCTGAGCACCTGAGTAACGGAGGCCTGAAGCGGTTAGGAGGATTGTCGGGGTTGTGGGATTTTTTCTGTTATATGGATTACCATGTTGCACAAGAAGAATTTCTCATCACGTCTCCTCCGTCAATGGAGAACTCTGTCACATACCTAGAGGATCCATTCCATAGCCTTACACAAGTGTTGCAAGAGCAAGCTGAGAGCAGTAAGAACTTGGAAAATCAGATGAACAAACTCATTCAAATTTTAAGTGCAAAACGTGAGAAGGAAAGGGGCTTAGAAGAAGGAGTTGAAGTCGTAACGGAGGGTGAAAATTCTGAGGAGCGGCAACCGCCGCAGGAGGGCGGCGATCGCCGCACTGCTACTAATGAGCCCCCATCGACGTCTTCTTCCCTTGATTTTGAGAAACCCACCCCACCACCCCTTGAGTCTTTAAAGGATGTAAGAATGGAAGATCCTATCGAAGTCATTACACTTAGTTCATTCCCTCCTATGTGGTTTCAACACGACAATGACATGCCGAACGAGAAGGAATTGGTTGCAGACAACGATAGTGTCTTCGACGATGGAGAAAAGGGTCTAGTGCTTCCTGACTTGGAATCTCATTAGTCGACGCATGAGGTTACATGTGATGTGTCTCCTTTTCCATCTACAACATCCATTCTGAGCTCGCCCATTGATGAACCAGGTCTAGAGCCATCAGCTGAGGCTCAAGAGGTAATAAAGGTAAACTTTTGCAATTTGGAAGGTAATGGTGATTATGTTGATCCTTTTGATTGCTATTTTAATAAGCCACCAGCGGAACTGTGTTGGTGGTATCATATTCCTTCAGGAGAGAGTCATGCTAGACTCTTTGATAGATTGAAAGGGTTTTTGAATTTTATATTTTATACTTTCAATTTATTGTGCTATGATGTGCCTTGTAAGATGTGTGCACAGGAATATGATAGGCTACTGAGGGCATTGACAATGTCTGATAGATAAGATCTTGAGATTGAAAATAAGTCAGGCTAATGACATTAAAGAAAGGCGCTTCTCGGGAGGCAACCCGAGGTAAGTTTTCTAATTTAGTTATTTCAATTCCTAGTTAGCTAGTTTTCTTTTCAATAAATTAGATTTCCCATTAGGCATTAGATAGTTGTTCTTGGTTTGGGATAGACTAAGCTTTCAGGAAAGGCCACCGAAATCCTCAGATCTGATCTATAGAGACCCATCCACCACATTGTGAGTGTTTCATTCATCTCTTCCTCTATGTTTTTATTTTTTGTTGTCTTTTATGTTTCATTGAGGACAATGAAAGGTTTAAGTGTGGGGGAGGGATTCCATTGCATATAGATAGAATTTGCATATCATGTTTACTTATGTTATCATGTTTATTTATGTTTTCATATTTATTTTTACTCATATATCACATTTGAAAAAAAAAACCAAAAAAAAAAACCATGCATTGCATACATATGTGTTATTCAAATACCCATCTAGCTTAGTTTGTCCTCTAATTTAAATTTCAAGCATGATCATATAAATCCCATGGAGTTCTAGATGTTTTTGCCTTGTCTGTATGTGATTTTTGTGGAACATGAGCTAGCGAATATAATTGAGCATGTATGATTGAGCTAAAGTATGATTGACGTCCTCAAAACATGACCATGTGAGAATGTTTAGCCGTATTTGAAATGTTTTGCTCAATTGTGTGAATTACTCTCCTTTTGTTGCTACCTCTTGGCATTGACTGCAGTATCTATTTTTCAAGATCGACTCACATATTTGATTACTTGCGGAGTTTATGTTATATTTTGAGTTTTTTGTTTGAATTTGTGCATATTTAGTAAATAAGGTGGCAATGGTTGATGCACTTAGTAACCGGGTCTACGCATGACACCCATGGGTATGATTCGCGCAAAAAGGTGTTGAAAACTATCCACTAGGAAAGAAAGCTTGATCATTGAGTAATCAGGTTCATTCATGACACCCATGTTTGCAACTTGCGTCAAAAGATGTTCAAGTGGACTTCATATTAGTAGGTTGAGGTGTTGATAAACCGGGGTCATTCATGACACCCATGTTTGCGTCTCGCGTAAGGAAAGCACCAAGACAAGAAAAAAAAAGGAAAAAAAAAAGAAAAAAAAAGGAAAAAAAAAGTGTCACATTTTATTTAGTTGTCTTTATTGTGTCCCGCAAGTAATGACATTTCGGTAGATATTTGGTGATATGGGGGTCAATGTCTATGAGCTTAGTGCATGATTGGTTTGAGTTGAGAGTTGTATCTTAAAGCCTAAACACATGAGTGAAACACATATTTCTGGTGAGGTTGGATAATGTCTACTTTTAAGCTTTGATCACTGAAATACATGCTATGACGTTTGTTTGCTTGGTTTATGTTTTCACCTGCTATGATGTTGCTTTTTGATGAGCTTGAAACTCGAAGGGATTTCCTGTGGGATGCGTTGATTCATGTTCATTCTATCATTGCTTGAGGACAAGCAAAGGTTAAGTGTGGGGGAGTTTGATAGCATGCATTTGGGTAGGCATAATAGGTTGCATTTAGCTTAGTTAAGATGCATATCATGCATGATTTAAGTAGAATTTGCATATTTGCTTTCTATGTTGGTGGAGTCGGAATCTACACGTTTTTATTGATTATTTCAGGTAACTGTGGATCCGAGAAGGATAAATGGGTTGATAACGCATTGGATGAGAATGTCTAGTTGATCGAAGAAGCTTACATGAAGATCTCAAGAGGCCCTGAGAAGAAGAAGCAAACCTAAACGAAGAACAAGTCTACAGAAGTTGTCGCCAGACATGCTGAACTTGTTTTGCACTTTCTGGAAGCCTCGGTTATCTGATTGACTAATATGATCATGCGTTGGAAAGCTCTTTCAGAGAGCTACAACTTTCCTGTTGACAAGAAGAGCAAATTCGGGACAGAATTTCCGTGAAAGACAGATGCAGCGGCCGCAGCATGTATGCCGCGGCCGCCGCCAGTACCGTCGCAGCGGGGTACGAAACAGTGTGCGGCGGGCGCAGCAACTATGCTGCGCCCGCAGCATTGGTCATCAGCGCAGATGCGCGTCGTTTTGAATCTGAAAAAACCCTAGATCTATTACTTTATTTTATGGCCGACTTTGGATCTTTTATAAGGCCAATTTTAGTTTATTTTCCAGCACTTCTATTCTATTTTACGTTCTATCAGACAATTGGAGAGAGAGCGATGTTCGTCATGGGCGACTAAACTCTCTCCGTTCTACTTGCAATTTGAAGCTTTGTTTGGATTGATTGTGAGTTTCTGAATCTTGTTCCTTATTTTCTATATTGAATGTTTCGACTTCTTTATGCTTGAATGTTTGATTGTTTTATTCTATCTCGACTGATCAACTTGGTAGAATCAATTCAATTGCTAGGGTTTTGTAGATTCCTGATTGTGAACCTTAACCCAAGTGACAAACTTATCCCTTTAGGGCTGATTGAACTAATTGGATAGGTAGGAAGTTGAATGTGTTGTTAAATCCTTCTTTAGGGACTGCAAATACCTTGGCTAATCTCTGAACTTAAAGCTATCAATTGGGTTAAATCCTTCTTTAGGGACTGTTCGATTGATAAGGGTTTCTAGGACTGATTGGACTAGTAACTATATTAGGTCGGGACAAGGGCATTCATCGGAAAACTAAAAGGACAAGAGGAAGTTACAATATCAATTCAACCAAATAAAGTGGAAAATTGTAGGTAGAGCGATCTTCTCTAAATTGTTTTGCATCAATTTGTTTTATTTTATTTTGTTTTCTTTTTCAATCTCAATCAACCAAAACCCCCCTTTCCACTAGTTGGTAAATACACATTGCTGAGAAATACTTGATTCTCTGTGGGATCGACCTCTTACTTGCTTGCTATACTAGTTTGTAGGTTTGAGTTTTATTTTGATACGGTTTAAGCGACTAAAAACCGCTCATCATATATATATATATATATATATATATATATATATATATATATATATATATATATATATATATATATATATATATATATATGGTGTATATATAGGGTGTAGTTCAAGAGTGCACACCTCTTACAGTGTATCTTGTACATAAATAATAGCCATTGATCCTAGTGGATCGGATGGCCTAGATTCCGCCATGTGTCTGGGTGATTAAAAAAAACTCATTCTTCAACCCAAATCTGGGAAAGTGAGGCCCGTGTGACAAAAGGTAAATTAAAACCCTGGTCTTCTTCCTCACGTTATTTCAACACAGATCCGGCGGCCAGGGTAATAGAGGAGCATCGACATCGAGGTGGAGACGCACAGGGCAGAATCGTCTTCTCCAGTGGGCTGTTCAGAGTGCGTGGCCAGTTCCAGCGTTGGTCAGGGCCGATTGAATTCATGTCATAAGGGGTGGTTGAGTGCCGCTCGTGCCATCGAGCCTCCTTCCACGGTCGGAGAATCGCAGGGCCATTGATTTAGGGAGATGGACGCAGCTGCGATTGATATATTAGGCCGAGGACGAGCTAGGGAGATGGGGCTGCAGCCATGGCCACCCGCTTCCCTGAGCGAGGGAGGGAGAGCCGTCCAGATCGGAGAAACCCCACTAGACACCCCCACTCCCCAAATCTGTGCCCACCGGTGGAGGAATCTGGATCTCCGGGAAATAAGTCGAGGCACCGAGGTTCACACTGCCGTCATCGATCCAGATCTGTTTGAAGAACCCTTCTCCCTCCCATTGAGCCAAATTCGTGTGAAGCTCCTCTCTAGCGTTAATTTCCCTTCCCCTCTTGTAGGCGTCGCCTACAAGAGGCACTGGCTTCTCAAAATCGGTCGAGAAGGGATTTACACAAAAACCGAGTCAACAAAGGGGAATCAATTGCACTAGGTGACTAGATGTGTAGTTAGTATTCATCGGAACAAAAATTAGAATTTGATTAAATAATCCATCAATTATCGTTCAATGTATGCATTAAATCGGCTGATTTAACCGAATAATTCTAAATATTTACTTATTCACAACGATAATGTAATTATTCATCGCTTCTGTATACCTAGTAAAAATAAGAATTCCAGTGAATAATCTCCCAATTATCATTCAATGTACGCATTAAATCGATCGATTCAACCGAATAATTCTAAAAATTTACTTATTCACAACGGTTATGCAATTATTCGGTGAAATTTGATGCAATTATTCGGTGAAATTTGATTCATTATTCGTCAGCATGAGTATAATTACACAAAAAAATATTATTTGATGAAATATGACGCATTATTCATTGAAATACGAAGCATTGTTCGTATAAATCGTAAGTATTGTTTGAGAATTTTGGATTTCTTTTATCTGAAATTGATGGAAAAAAATAAAAAATATTCAGTAGCATGAGACAAATTATTCATTGGAATTGATAATTAGTGATCTAAACTGAATGAAAAAAAAAAAGATAACATAACATAATTTAGCGGAATGCAAAATATTATTCAATGGAATTGTCACATTTCAAAAATTATTTTAGATAGGTAATAACAAAAAAATTGCCAATTTTTTATAACATTATTTGGAATTGCCAGATCTTTATAACAAAAAATTGATTTAAAATTATTTGAGGAAATATGTATCATTATTGATTTTTTAAATCCACTAACCATTTTCTTTTTTATATATATATATAAAAAATCCAAAAACCGGTAATTCACATTTACAATTATCCACTAACCAATTTTCCCTTTTTTCATCAATTAAAGTATTAAACATTAAAAAAACAAAAAAAAACAAAAACTGGTACCGAAATTCATCCATTTTAAAGTTGAGCAAGTCCCACAAAAAATGATTAGATGTAAAAGTAGGTTAAGTGTAATGATTAAATCTAAAAAAACATGTATTTTTGACAAAATTACATGGACTAAAAAGATATGTATTTTGAGACGGAGGAGTAGTATTTAGTATCGTCCAAAACCTCCCTCCCTCCTTACTCCTAATTATATATTTACCAAGTGCAGATGTTAAATACAATTATATGCATGTGAATTTTAGATTTGTTTTAATTATCATGTTATAATAGAAAATGACTAATAGATATCGAAAAAGTTCTCAAATTAAAAATCCGTTCTTTAAAAAGGAATTTTTTAAAATTTTTAACTTTCTTAGTTAGGTTCATGTGGAAAGGATTTGCATGAACCACCCACCTTTTTTTGTAAGGAATGGATCTTTTTTTATAAAAAGTAATTATTTAAATGTTTTATTATAAGATACGTGACAACTTAAAATGAAACGAAACGGATCATTAACTTGATCCGCACGTATGAATGCATATAAAATATCCACACCTGGTATACATAATAAAATCCTTCCTAATTTTACGGGTATGCCATCTTTATTTAAGAGGAAATTAGGTGAAATATACTCTTTTTTAAGTTTTTTTTAAAGTAATTGTACTCCTTTAATTTTGTTGTAGGTAATTGTACTTTTTTAAAGATAGATATTACATATTTACCCTTAAAATAAATTTTTACTCTTTTCAATTTTTATCCTTTTTAAAATTGATTGATGAGGAAGATATTTTTAACAAATCAAATTTTATCATAAATTTTTTTTATCCTTTTTTAAAAAGATTGGTTGATGAAGATATTTTAATAAACTTTATCCTTTTAAAATCTATTACTGCAAACGGATTGGTGGAGGAAGAGATTATTATCAACGGAGAATTTTCTAGGGTACCACTAGGTAACGGTACGTTACACTTCAAATTATTTGATTAGAATCGTTTATTGATCAATTCTAACCTAAATTATTGTGTGCGAATGATTTTATTGTAACAATTTTTGTTTCTTTTTCCAGTTTGCAGCGTAGAGATGACCGGACAAGATGATGGAGGGTTCTATAACACAATAATATTCATGTAATACAATAATAATATTCATGTAATACAATGTCATTAGTTACTTACAAGAAATCACACTCCTGTAATACAATAATATTCATGTAATCAATTCCTGTAATGAATGAAATCTTCTACCCATTACTATACCCACATTTGACGTCTTGTTGAATTGTATTACAAGAAATCACTATAACCAACTAAAGTAGCATACAATTCTTGTAATGAATTATTTACTGTAATGAACGAATTCTTGTACCGATTACTATAACTAACTATAATAGCATACAATTATTGTAATGAACGAATTCTTGTACCCATTACTATAACCAACTACAATAACATACAATTATTGTAATGAATGATTTCTTGTAATGACCGAATTCTGGTAAAGACAGGTATCAATTCTAGTAGCATACAATTATTGTAAGAATAGATAACGATTATTGTAACCTAAATTATTGTCTCTGACTAACAAGAAGCGGATACAATATCCGTAGGTACGATATCGATTTCCTAAAGCTTCCATTTACCCTACATCTTCTGATACGGGGTTAGCCGCATGATGGCCCGATCTTCGACAATCAAATAAGAAACTCAAGAACGGAAGCAATAATAACCAAGAAAGTAAAGAACTCGACCAAGATTGATCAAGAACAACCAAGAACGCAGCAAGAACTCAAAACAAATATGCAAGACTAGATAAAGATTGATAAAGACTCGAAATTCAAGAACAAGAATTGAAAGACACGACCGATAGTGGACTGAGTCGATCTATATAGAACAAGATAAAGACCTCAGGCCTCCTCAGAGGGTAGGAACCAATACCAATGACTATATAACCCGCCTCTGCAACCCTACACAACCAAGCGGACAACTTGGAGGCACAAGGAGGGAGCTCGTGGATACCAGGATCACCAAATCTTGCGAAGTTGATGAACACAAGGCAAACCAAACTAAAACAATACCAATAGTTGCAATCGATGAGCCACGCTTCGAATCGATTGACTTTCACTCATGTGTTTCAACACAAACTGAGATTTTCATTCATTGAGAGACGTCTAATTGTTCTACAAGGAGGAATCACCCAATCTATCGGTCTTATTATTTTCTTTAATCAATTTCGAGTCATGTTTCCTTTTGTTCGAGTCTTGCTGCGTTTCTCTTATTCTTTTGTCGATATCGAGTCTTTACTTTGTGTTCTTGCTGCGTTCTCGTTATTATGTGTAGAGTTCTTAAGATTCTTGTTCGGATCTTGTTTAGTTCTTGTCTTTGAGTCTTGATTGTCGAAGATCGGGCCATCCTACGGCTAACCCTGTATCATCTTCGTTCTTTCATCTACCCTGTATCGCCGTTCTTTTTTGAAAATCACAAACGGTGAGGACGAGTTTTTGTGTCTGTATGGAGACGCCTAACTCCCGTGGTTGAATTAGAGTTCTCAAACGAGAGTTTACTATACCATGGAAGTTACAATGACAATCACATAAACAACTAAAACTAATTTATCAACCTTCAATGTCTTCGCAATCACCGTGCTTAAAGGAAGATACAATGGGATGAGCGTCACTTAATTGAAGAGAAGAATGGAAAAGAACGAGCGTTGATAGAATGGGACAAACGTCAATGGAATTAGAATTAATTACAGTTTAGGATTAGTTGTTACAATCAAATCAAGAAAAAATTTATCATAACAAAAACAAAATCTTTAAGGGTACATTTATCAAAAAAAAAACTTGAAAAGCGTATAACTACCCAATTTAGTCATTATTTAATCACGCTTACTTCTACGTGTTTGCCAATTAAACACGCACTTAAAATAATTTCAACTTATTTAGTACAGTATTACTGTATATGTTAATATTCGATCAATCATATAACCTTAGCTTGCAATTATTGGTGGTTTCATAGACGAAAACAAGTGATTGAGATGTCCTTTAGCTTGCAATTATTGTGCGCGGTTAGAGTTGCTACTCTATGTGGGACCTACTATTTATTTAGTTTAAAAAAGAAAGAAAAAACTCTTTTTAATCTAGGTCATTTATTCCAATTCGATCAAGGGGTCCATATTTGTGCATAAGGTACACCCTAAATTAACCTTTTGCACAAATGATCAATACTCTCTCTCTCTCTTTTAAATAAATAAATCAAAATCCTAAACAATACTAAAGCAGAAGTTGGCTTGCCACATGTCAGCTTCTGGTTAATTTTTTTCCCGCCAAAAAATGTATTCAATTGAAATTCGTCACATAATTACTTTTTATTTCTACATTTTAATATTTGTGTACACATATCGTATACATTTGGTAACTTTTTTCACATAATTTTGAAATGAGCAATTAGTATATCATATACCACTTTTTTTTTTTAATTCACATATTACACGTAGTTGTTGTTTTTTTAAATTTAATATTTCAATGCATAAGCGTATTTGTCTAGAAAAAATTTGTGAAATAGGCACTTTTTTTGGACGTTTTTGCAAAATAGACGCGTGTTCGGACAATTTTGCAAAATGGTCACAATAAATACCCCTAAAAACTAATCCCGTTCGTGCCCCCATTCCTCTTTGTTGTTCATCATCGCTCTTCCTCCCCCACTCAGATCTGATTGAAACCAAGGCGATTGAAGCCAAGGCTGTGGCTTCCCTCGACAGCAGCCATGGACGACGGCGAGCGAGGCGAGCAGATCGAGAGCGAGGTAGCGATCTGAGGTCGAATTAGATCTGTGGCTTCCCTCGACAGCAGATGGAGCGAGGAGCGAGTGGTGGCGAGCGCGCGGCGGAGGGAGCGAGGAGCGAGGCCGGAGCAAATGAGCCGGGTTTGATTCCAGATCGGGGCCGGGACGGCGGGAAGGGAGGTTGAAGAAGACCTTTTGGGAAATTATAAAAACGACCCCATAAATATGGGAATTACAAAAAATATCTATATTTTATTATGTAATTGACATCTACTATATTTTTATTTTTACATTTGCACAAAATTTATATTTGCACAACAAATTGTTATATGTGCACAACGTAAAGTTATTTTTCGCATAACAAAAAATGCTGAGATGGAAAAAAAAGCGGAAAAAAAAACATATTACAGTTTGCACAATAAAATGTTATATTTGCACAACATAAGATTATATTTGGACATCGTACTCTTATATTTGCACGACAAAAAATTCTGAAACGAAAAAAAAAAGCGGAAAAAAATATATTATATTTTTCACAACAAATTGTAAGAGTTGCACGACTCTGTTTTAAGAGTTGCACGACTCTGTAGTAAGAGTTGCACGACTCTGTTGTAAGAGTTGCATGACTCTGTTGTAAGAGTTGCACGACTCTGTTTTAAGAGTTGCACGACTCTGTTTTAAGAGTTGCACGACTCTGTTGTAAGAGTTGCACGACTCTGTTTTAAGAATTGTACGACTCTTGGGTCATATTTGCACAACTTACTCTTATTTTTGCTCAACAATAGGTTATTTTTTGCACAACAATCGAGACTTGTGAAATTGTTCTCAACATGATTTTATTTTCTCTCAATATTATTTTAAGAGTTGCACGACTCTGTTGTAAGAGTTGCACGACTATGTTGCAAGAGTTGCACGACTCTGTTGTAAGATTTGCACGACTCTGTTTTAAGAGTTGCACTACTTTGTTTTAAGAGGTGCACGAATCTGTTGTAAGAGTTGCACGACTATGTTGCAGGAGTTGCACGACTCTGTTTTAAGAGTTGCACGACTCTGTTTTAAGAGTTGCACGACAATCCAGACTTGTGAAATTATTCTCAACATGATCTTATTTTATGCAAATATGACCCGAGTTTAGTTTTTTTTTAATTTTATTTTACATTTTGTTGTGCAAATATAACCGTAAATTGTGTAAATATAATTGTATATTGTGCAAATATAACATTTTGTTGTGCAAAAATAAAAACAAAAATATAAATTATGGATCACATCATAAAATATAGCTAGTTTTTTTAATTTCTCATATTTGTAGGGTAATTTTTGTAATTTAATCAAAATATCTTCTTCTTCCTCCCGATTCTGCGAAGAAGAGATGCGCGGCCGGCCCTTCCTCGCTCCGTCGATCCGGCGTCGCTCCAGCCTCCCTCGCTCACCACCGCATCCCTCCCTCGCTTGCTCACCACCGCATCCCTCCCTCGCTTGCTCGCTCCGCCTCGCTCGACCTCGGCTCAGATCTGAGATCCGCGCCTCGCTCGACCTTCCTCAATCGCCATGGATCCGGCGAGCCAGAGTAATCAATCTCCGAGCTTGGCCTCCTCGACGCCGGCGATTTGAGTCCAGATCTCGGATCCGGCGAGCTCACCACCTCCGCAATCGCCTCCGAAGGTGTCGAATTGATCCAGCCCCAATTTTGCGTCTATTTTCCTAATTTGTCCCAACACGCGGCTATTTCGCAAATTAGGTCCAATTTCGTGGCTATTTTGCAAAACACCCCGTTTGTCTATACACGTGTTTTATAATTGGTAATTTTTTTGACATAATTTTAAAAGAAGCAATTAATTAGTATATTATAATATACTCATTTTTTTATTATCCATTTACTGTATGTAATTTTTTTTTGTTAATATAAGATTTCATTTAAAATATGTAATTTTAAAAAATACTCAATACGATCAAAAGTGTATGTTTTTTTTTAAGTATCCTATATTGTCATTTGTCACATATTTAAATTTTATTTCTCTATTTCAATATTTGTATATACATGTATATCTTTTATAATTGGTAAATTTTTTTATATAATTTTAAAATAAGAAATTAATACATTATAATCCACTCACTGGATTTGTTTCGATCATTATTCATTTAACATATTTATTTTTTATTAAAAAAATTAAGATATCAATACTAGAACAATTTAAAAATAATAAATTATACCATAATGCAGCTAACATTTGTAAAGTCATTGTGCAATTTTTTTTTTTTTTTTGCAAATCAAGTAAGTCTTATACCATGCTTGGTCAAGTTTAATTTTATGTTTTAATCCATTTTTCAATATTTTATACACATGTTGATGCTTTATTTGATTCAGTGTACTACATTTGTGAATAAATATACAATCAACATCAGAACTTTATTTTTCTAATATTTTTTATATATAGTAACAGAACAATCTAAAATAATTTTAATCTTGAAATGAGAATTGTGATACATTTGTTTGTGTAACAACAACTTTTAGATTTTCACATAAAATAGAGGTTTAGTTGAAGGAGTGTTCTTGGTAAGATAATTTGCAACCTAGGTCGATTTGAGATTTTGAGTCGAGATTTACTAATTTTGATATAGTAGGGTAGATAATTGGTTACACTATATTGTTTCTATAGTGTGCAACCTGTTTTGACAACTTGATATATGGTATTTAGTGGATTCATAAATGTCGTCCACTTACAAGGGGTGAACCACGAGTCATAAAAAGAGTCTTCAAGCATGGTGTTTATGAACTAAGTCGGAAATTCATTGCCATGTTAGGGGAAAGTATTGTCAAATGACGCAAACCAATTAAAAGATTCATAAATTTCAATTGTTATGACTCGATTGACAAATATAATGGGTGTGATATTGAAAGTATTATTTTAGATGTGGAGGGTCCAGGGTACATTAGTGGTGACGGTTGTGAGAGCTATTCAAATGGGTCCAATCTTACATCAGACGTGATAGAGGTGGAGACAATTTCCAATTAGCATGAGATGATGTTTTTATATATATCTTTGTGGATTTTGATTGATAAATTATTCATTACATATAGAATAAAAACTCTTTTGAGAAATGTGTTGAGATTCATTTTGAATAATTTGGTGCCTAATGCTAGAGATTTTTGAGCTTGCACAGCTAATTTTTGGTTAGGAGAGCGGACAATTTAATTAATTGCCTATTTTCTCTATCGAATTAGATATATTTCTACTTTCTACTCATTTATATTTTCATAGTTTTTCTTTACCTATTAAATTTATTTTGGATTTGTTTGAAATTGATGATTGTTAATTAATGTCGACGGAGTTTTAATTTCATTTAAAAAATAATCCAGTAATTCAAATAATTTTTTTATTGTTAAAAATATATAAAAATTATCATAAGATTTAGATTATCATTTTTGTTTGTAGATGAATATACTTTATTTATCTTTTTATTGTTAATATTTCTTTATAATTAAATATGAAAATAAGTATTATAATTTTATAATCTATAGTATTTTACGTTAAATCTGTGCAAAGCACGGGGAATAGACTAGTTTGATCTAAAACATAGAATAATTGATCAAATATTGAATAGATTATTTGATCTAGAAAGATATGTTTTTTACCTAACTATATTGGCTTATTAATTGATGTGACCTAAAAAATATAATACCATATTAATCCAAAATATGACACGTAAGCAAAAATAATCCCGTTTTAATCCAAAAAATTCCATGGATGGAAAATCGCCCCAGAGGCCGTTTTTCGGCCTCTACTTTAGTATTATATATATATATATATATATATATATATATATATATATATATATATATATATATATATATATATATATTGAATTAATATGTATAGATAATTTATAAAAATCTCTTGAGGACCTGTTTTGTGCACATATAACATCTTATTGTGCAAATATAAGTTTATTTTATGCAGACATAATAATTCATTATGGGGTAAATAGGTAAATGTGCCTATTTCAATTATAAAAATTTATAATTGAAATATGTTTAATTTATGGGTAAATTGGTAAATATGTCTAATTTTATGGGTAAATGCACTTTTTCCCATTTTCGATACCTTTTGTGCAACTGTGAAGTGCATTTGTGGAACTGTGAAGTGCATTTGTGCAACTGTGAAGTGCATTTGTGCAACCGTAAATTGCATTTGTGCAACTTTAAAGTGCAAATATAAGAACATAAAGTGTGAAAATAAAATTGTAATGTGCAAATTTAGAATACAAGTGTGCAAAAGTAGGATACAATTATGCAAATTTAAACTACAATTGTGCAAAAGTAAGATACAATTGTGCAGATTAAGAATACAATTGTGCAAATGTAAGATCATAATGTGCATTAATAAGACAAAAGATGTGCTTTTGAAATCGATGTTTTAATTTTGTTTTTTTTTTTACTTTTCAGAGTTTGGGTTCACCTCTCGGATAATTTAGGTTGAAAGATGTAAGTTTGAAATCGATTTTTTTTACGTATACGCTTTTAAAATTAAAGTGCATAAATAAGATTAAAATGTGCATAATTAAGGTTAAAAAGTGCATAACTTAGATTATAATGGGCATGATTAACAATTTGCGATTGTTGCGCTTTTGTCTATTATGTAACCTATGTGCGATTTGAACCCACATCTTTTGTGCAAACACACATTGCTCTACCAATTGAGCTAATAGGCTAAATTATGATTTTTATGCTAAAATAGAAGAACCTAATCGACCTAAAGCATATCGCAATAAAATTCTAAAATTCAATTAGCTCATGATTCACACACAATTTGACAATGCTATAAACATGAAATTAGCTCAAAATAAACCCAACATCACAACCATATAATCAATTTCAATCAATTTGTATGTTGGCAAAAAAACCCCAAATTCTAAAATATATCGCAATAAAATTCTAAAATCCAATTAGATCATAATCCATAAACAATTTGACAATGCTATGAACATGAAATTAGCTCCAAATCAACCCAACAACACAACCATATCATCAATTTCAGTCAATTTAGCTGTTGACAAAAAATCCCAAATTCTAAAGCATATCGCAATATAAAATTCCAAACTTCAATTAGCTCATGATTCATAAACAATTTGACAATGATATGAACATGAAATTAGCTCAAAATCAACCCAAAAACACAACCATGTCATCAATTTCAATCAATTTGGCTTTTGGAAAAAAGCCCCAAATTCTAAAACATATTGCACTATAAAACTCTAAAATCCAATTAGCTAATGATCTATAAACAATTTGATAATGATATGAACATGAAATTAGCTCAAAATCAACCCAACAACACAACCATATCATCAATTTCAATCAATTTGGCTTTTGGAAAAAAGCCCCAAATTCCGCTCCTAAATCAAACCCTAGGTTTTCAATCTCAACCTAAATCATTCAAACAATCCAAATAACTGTAATAAACAAGTTTAGAGTTAGAAATCATACTAAATTCGAGTGGAAACAGGGAGCAAAATCGGGATTTCGAATGTATCGAGCCAAAAGAACCGATTAGCGCTGTTGGGGAAGATGGGCTCGGTGTGGGCTCGGCTGGGCACGAACCAAGGGGGTTCCGGTGTCGGGGGGTGCGCCTGAGTGAGGGGGTTCGAGCGGGTGGGGGCTGGTGGCCGGAGGTGGCTCGTGGGTCGCGTGGACAGCGAGGAGAGAAGCTGCGCGCTGGGTGGCGTGACGTGGACAGCGAGAAGCGCTGCGCATTGCTGGTGGGCGCGCCGGGGCAGCAGGTGGCTCGAACAGGGCCACGTCTGGGCTCGGTAGGTGCACACAGGGGTGGGATCGAGTGCGGCTAGGGGCTGGTGGCCGGAGGTGGCTCGAGGTGGGTGTGGGAGGCCGAGAGAGAAGCCGATGCTGGCCTGATCGGTGCTTTACATGTGAAGCGCCGGATGTTGTCCATGTGAAGCGCGACAAGAAGAATACACCTAGATAATTTGTCGAATGAGGGGATCACGTGACCCCATGACCCCCTCTAGCTCTGCCTCTGTCAACATATCGTATCGTGTTGAAGTTATTTAATCAATCATTAAAGAAAAAAAGATTAGGAAAGGATTTTTATTATAAAAAAAAGACTACATTTTATATCGAAGATGGATCTCATCCCTATAAATGACTACCCATTTTGGCAGTACCGCTCAACTTCAACTTTCAATTCCTAAAGTTTCCTCTTTGATTGCCTCCAATTTCTTCAACTTTTAGTAGGTACTCTCTCTCTCTCTGTTCGGTTGATTTGTTTAATTAACTGCCTTGCTTTTGTTTAAATTGCATATATGATTGTCGTTGTAATGAGAATTCGAGAATAAAATGCATAGCACATGGGGAAATATAAATAGCAGTTTTTTTTTAATCCTATAAATAGGACACATTTTGTTGATGAGCACTCAAACAGTCACACACTCTCTTGAGTCTCTTCCACTCATTTTTGTTTAATACCATTTGGCCATTTGTGGGTTTCTTTATTTTTGTCCTATGTTGGCCAAATACATTACACACTTTCTTTTAGTTCAATTGCAGTGTCATTTTGCCTCTTCTTAAAACTTGAAAGCCTTTTCTCAATTATGTCATTGTGTGTGTTAGGGAAAATGGATGTTTTGGGGAATGGACACTATCATGAAATGGAGCATGAAAATGCACTACCAGAAGATGGTGACTTAGACAGTACTACACACAGATTGAGGAAGCTGTGAGGGTTCTCTTGCACGGATTGGGCGAAGATGTCAATTGGGAGGCAAACACGTGTCGGGTTATATTGATTTATTATTATTATTATTATTATTGTGATTATAAGATTGTGATCCACCAACTTAACACAAATGCTTAAGCTATTGTGTAGAGTTTCACCCTTTCTTATAACCCATCATCTTTACACTTTTATAATCAATGTGGGAGGACACTCCCATACCAAACCTCTCAACACTCTGATTGGAATCTTGTATGTGCTTGTGGTCGAAGTTCGGCTTCTACATATGTGATAGTACTTGACAGAATCAAACAAACTTGTGTCCAGGTTACAAACAGAAGGTAAAAGACATCATTGAAGGTGCTCTCTTCCCTGAAGCCGGCATAAATGACAAAGTCGGCCGTGCTGGAGGAGCAGGTGGCCTTGTGATTGTGCGCAATCTTGATCTCTTCTCGTACTGCGAAGCTTGCTTGCTCCCTTTCCAGGTGAAATGCCACGTGGGCTACGTTCCATCCGGGCAGCGTGTTGTTGGCCTCAGCAAGCTCTCGCGGGTTGCTGATGTCTTCGCCAAGCGCCTCCAGCAGCCTCAGAGGCTGGCTGATGAAGTGTGCTTAGCTTTGCACAATGCCATCCAGCCGCCTGGTGTCGCAGTTGTTCTTCAATGCTTGCACATTAACCTGCCCTCTCTGAAATCCATGGCCTCCGGAGGATGGGTAGAGGCATTCGTCTCCTCGGGTTCAGGAGCTTTCAAAAACAAAAAGGACGTTCTTTGGAGCGACTTTTTAGCTCTTACAAAGCTTCAAGGCCAGCTCGTGGATGAGCATTGGTGCCGGTCTCAAGCTCCCCTGACGACAAACTTGGAGATGGTGAATCCTGATATGGTCTCTGCAGTCTCTTCCATCCTTGGATCCCTTGGGGAAGACCCATCAAGGAAGGAGCTTGCAGGGACTCCTACTCGGTTTGTTCACTGGCTCATGAACTTCAAGACCGCGAATCTTGATATGAAGAAGCTCAATAACTCTGCTCATACCAAGATTGAATCTCCAAAATCAAATGGCAGAATGAAGTGCGAGCTGAACTTGCCATTTTGGTCGCAATGCGAGCATCACCTTCTTCCTTTTCATGGAGTTGTGCACATCGGTTACCTCCTTGCTGGTGGCGCCGGTCTATCCCCACCAATCGGAAAGCCTCTCCTTCAGAGCATAGTGCATTTCTATGGGCTCAAGCTGCAGGTGCAAGAGAGGTTTACAAGGCAGATTTTAGAGGCAGTTGCACCGATTTTGGGAGGCGACGTGATGGTGGTGGCAGAGGCTAGCCATACTTGTATGATTTCTCGAGGGATCGAGAAGTTCGGCAGCAATACAGCTACTATTGCTTGCTGTTATGGGTACGTTTGCAAATGATGCAAAAGCAAGGGCCCAGTTTCTGCAAGGCATTTCCAAAACTGCTTAATCTATTAGCAGTACCTACCTTGAATTGGTAAATAAAGAGCGGATTCCAAGGGAAAGGAAATATAAAAGGGTTAACTTTCTATTTTGTTTGGTTGATCAAGTAAATGAATCATTGAATTTTTAGTCTTCCTTTTTTTGGTCTCCAAAGACAATGTAAGCTTATCAAACCTAATGAAAATAAAGCCACCATGAATAAATATAAGGCGGGTGAATTTGTTTGGATAACATATTTATCATAGGAAGTGGTGTCAAAGGCTGACTGTGAGGCTTTGAGATTTCTTATTTCCAGCGACAAATTACTCAAGCTTTTCTCCTGTTTCAAAAGCTTCTCTTTTAAGGTGTTAGTCTCATGAATATAGTTGTCCTCATTGATAATCATGTTTTGCAAGAATTCGGATAATACAGCAGTAGGGCTAGATATTAAATTTCTCACTACTACCTCAAGATGCCGCTTGGGAGTCTCTTCTTTGTCGGCCATTAGGCTTAGATTTTCTTGATCATTGTCGGAGTCTGATTCAGTACTGGATGAGCTTCCATGAGTCATCTCTCCTATGAACAGTTTGGTGCATTCTCAGCTAATGTACATGAGCTTCCATCTGACAAGAGTTTCCTTAGTGACCCTGCTTTCCACCCACTTGTAGAGAAATACGTTGCCTTATGTTCTCCTTCAACTTGTATATATTTACATATATATGATATTTTATTATGCCTTGAAACATGTAGAGCGCGAGAAAGCTTCGATAGTGGAAGAGCTCAGTAGTGTGGAAGGATACAACACTTCTTTGCATGATCAGTTGGCTTCCTCCATAGTGAGTTCCTTATCTTGTTTGTTTGCATGATTATTATTCTCTTCAGATTTCAAAGTTTGACCATCAGCTTTTCACCTACTTATTCTCCCGGTTAACTGTCTTTTAGTTTGTAATCTTAATATCTTATAGTCTGGAGATATATAGAATAATATATGATTGAATTTTACAATACCCATACACTACAAGAAAACAGTGTTAATTTCGACACTTTTTATAACCAATTTCGACGCTTTTAAAAAGCGTCAAAAATTCTTGCGTCACGAATGGCAAATGCTATTTTCGACGCAGAATTCCGTCGCAACCAATCTCGACGTCCTAAGGCGTCGAAATTAACCTGTCATTTTCGACGCCCTATGACGTCGAAAATGACATGCCATTTTCGACACCCTAAAGCGTCGAAATTGGCATGTTATTTTTCATAAAAAAAACGTATTTTTTATCTGGTCCCCACATCCCCACATTGGATGGAGATAAAAACAAATAAAAAGCATCGAAATTTCGTTACTGTAATTTAGAAACAGTTGAACGGAGATATCATCCACCACACCATCAAATTCACGGAAAATTAAGGTCCTTCACAAAAAAAGGCTACTACTTCTACTTCTACTGAGATTATTGTATTCACAACCTACCAAGGCCTCTTCGGATCAGATTTGCAACCTCTACTGACCGAATTCCTCATATCGCAGATGCAAAGATCATTTCTGCTAACTCCTGCTTGGCTGAAGCAACCTGCAAGGTTGCCCCATTCCATCACCTTCTTCTCCAACAACTCGAAATTGACCTTTCCAGCCTGCTCATTCCAACAATTCACTAGTCATTCACTGATTCTGCTACTCGTGTTATAATCTATCACATTAACCCACAATGGATGATGAAAACGATGAGATTTGATCAAATCCTACCTCTATTTGTGCACCCAGTTCTGTGTCAAAGCTTTGGTATCGCTTCTTCACAAGCTCACCCAACGATCCATCCGGTATTTTCCAAAACGAGGATCCAAAATGTAAATTTTTTGAACCACAAAAGTTTTTAGTACAAGTACAAAAGGTCTGCATTTTGAAGCTACATATATTCACCTCGATTATCTTTGCAGCATTACGGAGACCCCGAGCCAACGTATCCATCCCGGAGATATGGGCAATGAACAAATCCTTGACATCCGTGCTCTCTCGTCGCCTGAAATACTAAGGTTTATTTTATTCAGATTTATTCAAAGCAATCCATTCCACGGATCAAGATGAGAAAAAGAAGGAATAGCTAACGCAATAGTAGAGTTATAAACAAAATAAGAGGCCGATAATTTGGCATCAAGGTTGAATATTCTAGGGGCCAACCCACCCTGTTGAATGACAATAGTTGGTGAGACCTTTCAGAAAAACTTTGGTCGTAAAGTAGAAGTCGGTAAAGCTTGACCATCAAAACCAGGCACGGAACCAGGAATGAAAATCG
The DNA here is from genome assembly GCA_963922045.1 of Persicaria maculosa. Lineage (NCBI taxonomy): Eukaryota > Viridiplantae > Streptophyta > Magnoliopsida > Caryophyllales > Polygonaceae > Persicaria > Persicaria maculosa. The sequence continues at coordinate 8,684,170 of OY998256.1, read as the reverse complement.
GGGTAGGCTATAAAATCTTCTTATACAATGAACAAAATTTCAATAGGTATTAATATCACATGTGTATCATAAATAGACACACCTAGAAAAAAAATTAATAAAGACAAAAATAAAATATATAATAAACAAATTTTAATAAAATATATAATAAACAAATTTGTAAGAATTATTAATATTATATATATACACCTAGGTTAAAAAAATAATAAGTATAAAAATAGAAAGCTATGGGGTGGGGCAAGTGGGCAACTTCATGTACGTTACAGACTTACAGGTAGGCGAGGAGTGCAGTGTGAATGAAAGCAGATTAAGGCGAAAAATAAAAACCTATGGGGGAAAATGAAGTGGGAATCGAACCCTGGATGCTCGCATCGAGTGAATATTGGACTTTTAAAGCAAACCAACTGACCTACTCAAACTTTGTAATACTTGCTACCCATAATTATATATGTTCTGAAATTTTGGGGTGGGCTGCAGCAAAGCCCAGCCCACCCCTGGGTCCGTCCCTGATCAAAACATACATTTCTAATCACATTGAGCATGACCATAGTCGCCTCCTGGATGTCAGTCATGAACTGATCAGTATCCCAGTCTGCAGAAAATTCCTAACTATAAGACGAGATCAAAAATAAAGAGAACATTTAAAGTAGAAGTACATCAGTCAACTGAGGGCTTGTGAGTGATGCTGGCAAAAATATCCATCAAATCTATCAAATAACTCTATAACAAATGATACAAACCTTCACCAAATAAAGGTCAATCACAGTTAGTGTGTCTATATAGCTTCATTAATTTTTTTAGAGCCTTTTCATGTAAGCGTACAGTAAAAGGAGTTGTAGGGAAAGGATGAGTAGAGGAGGTTGCATTCGGAATATATACCTTGAATCACGTCATACATAATCTCTGCCTGCAGAAAAAGCCACATTAGGTAAGTAAAAAGCCACCGTCTTTTAACACCAGAAGCACAAGGCTATTACCAGTTGATGGACTGTCATGACTTTTGGGCCACCAAGTTCATATATCTTTCCTGTGCTGGAGCCATCATCTTTCAAGGAAGAAATGATAGCAGCAGCAACATCGATAACATATATACTGGTTATATTCTAGAGAATGTGTGAGAAGAATATTAGCCAAAAAACACACTAAACTCTTCATTAGAATGGAACAGTACGAAGACAGCATTGATAATTCAAATACAGAGAGTCAAACAAGCACATACGGAGTATACAAGCATACTATATGTGGGCACAACCTACCAGAGCAAATTGTGCAGCCATGTGATGGTTCACTTCCTCAAAAGAGAATGTATAAACTTCATAATTAGAGACTATACCCATAAGATTGATAACAACATTAGCCTTTGCCATTGCTGCTTTGATCGAATTTTCATCTCTTGAATCATATTTCATAGCCACAATCTAAAACACTATATGAAAGAAGCATCAATAAAAGGAACTACACCAATAAGAGTCGTGTTGATAACAATGTATGATACATTTACCTGGCCAAGATCACCCATCAATTTGAGATGGCGAGGGTCATCCTCAGAACCTCGAAAAGGAACCAAAACTTGAGATCCCATTTTAGTTGTGGCAAATCAAGAAGCAATTAGCAGGATACAATTCATCCTTGAAGACTTGTGAGTTTTAAATTGAATAAAACAGTGCACTTAACAATTATCAAAAATTGCAAGATTAAACTAATCCAAACTATATAGTTCAGTTAGCTGATAATCTGTACTACAATGAGTACATAAAAAGAGAATAAAATATAGGATTATTTTCACAAATCTTTTCATGGTACATGTTCAACTTGGATTATACAAATTATCACCAGATCGATCTAATCAACAATCAGAAATTAAAAAGGCGATCAAATATAAAACAAAGGATTGTGTACTAAATAGAAAGAAAGATGTTATATTTTACCTGGTTTAGACTTGCCAACGCCACTTTCCATGACGAATACAACTTTATTAGCCACCTTGTGATCAAAATAGTACCTACACAGTCTACACACACTATTGTTGACCATGATCAGAAGAAACGAAAGTTGTCCGGTGAGCCACCTTTCAGGCATTCACCAACAAGATACAAATAAGGCTGTGAGCAACAAAGCAGGGCTCAACATGTGAACACCCATCAGTGCATACTCGAAATGCCTTCCTGACAGCTGAGACCAAAAAGCAGTTATCATAGCAAGAAAATCAAATGACCAATCTCAGAATTTAGACTTGAAGATTGTTTCATTTCATTCATGTGAAAAATACTGATATAAAAAAACAAAAAAAAAAACAAATCACAATATTAACATTTTCATGGATGAATAGTTGAATACATTGAATAGCTCCTGCTGAAACTTACTTGCGCTTCTAAAGTCCTTAAACCAGATCAAAGTCCAGTGCCTGAAAATCCCAAATTCAAAGGCGGGGGAGTTGATGAGCTTTATCTCAGTATGTAAGAACATTTCAAGAGAATGTTGAATAAAAATAATAACAAAGAGAAATCATGTTGATACTTGGTGCAATTTCAAAAGCATTTATGAACAAATTCCGTAAAGTTGGTGAATTAAAAGATCAAGAACTGACCTGAAATGATTAAACTCTTTAACTTGGGAAGATTTGGGGGCATGATCTAGCGATTGACAGGGTAAGTGTCAAAGAATCAAAGTACATATTCAGTATGATACCTTAATTTTCCTGAATCCAGAAGAAGAGGTGGTGAGAGTCAGTTTAACAATGTTAAATAGATGCATATTAAAGACTCAAAGTACATATTCAGTATAGACTTGATAACGTCACCATCAATGACAGATGCAGCTTTGTTAACAAACAACAGAATCAGTCGATGGGCCAGGCTAGATAACTATGTTCAGTATTAAAGAGACGAACAACTGAACTGTGCTAAAGAGATGCATATCATCACATTATTAAAGTTAATGTCACGTTATTAGCCCAAAGGTAAAATTTTCATTCATAGACCAAAAAACTTACGGGGTCATGCTGAAATTCTGCAAAACCTGCAATGCATCTATAAACTCCTTGGCCCTGGCTATTGTAATTATCCCAGATAACTCTTGTGGTCCTCCAGCAGGGTGTGAACCCACTTTTTCTGTTTGCCACTTCTTCATTCCTTGTTTCATTTGCGGATTCGACTTGATTTGTGCTCCTACACGAGTATTCATCAATCATCATGCATATATGGATCTCCTAAGCGAAGTCAAAGCAGAAACAAGAGGAAGAGGAAGAAGAATTGCTTGCAAATTACCTTGCCACGGCGATGCCTGTGTAAGTGAGGTGGCGGATGAGAGGCCAATCCTCACCGGTTCCTCTTTCGCATCTCCTTTTCAATTCCTCTTCATTTATAAGGTTAAAAAATTATTTTCAACCAGCATATCATATTAGAATGATTTCCCAAAAAGTATTTCAGAGTGACACAAATAAGTTTTCTATTTTCATCTAGGCAAAGGCATTCTTGAAATCATATGGAATCTTATTTGTACTTTTTATTCCCTAATCTCTAAAATATAGGATTACCTTGAGAAGTTAAAAATTGAGAATATGAGCTTGCAATTTCACAAAGGAGCTTCAAAGTGCAAACTGAACAAACAAGCTAATCTACAATCTAAATTAAGCTAATTGAAATGGATTTTTTTTTTAAAATCGAGGACCACACTCCACTCGCCAAAAATTTGAGATTCAATTAAGGATTTGGAAAACTAGAGGACCAGACTCCGTTCGGATTTGAAAAATCGGATAAGAGAGAGGGTGATAGATGGAGGTTTACACTTGACGAAGCTAAGATCTAAACTCGAATCCGAAGAACGACGATTCAAAGCTACTTCAATAATTCAACAAATCAAAACCCTAATTCATCAAAATCAAGCCAAATAAAGACAGGGCTCTAAGGATATACCTAATCTCGACTGGATCAACATGACGTAGGCTTCGAGGCGGCTCCTGTTAGAGGCTTAAGGCAGTCATCGACACTGGTGTCTGCAGATTTAATCAATCAACGACTCCGGTTGCTATCATCGAGGCTGGCTACAAGCGGACTGCGTGGCTCGTATCCGGAAAGGGAGGCTCTGATTCTGAGGGCCTCGCTTCGTCTCGGTGTGTGGGCGACGGCGTCGGCGACAAAGAGGCGAGGAGTGTTCGCCATGGCATTTGCCAATAGCTATGGCGACTTTGGTTCATCCATGGAGAGGGCGAGCGATAGATTGGGAGAGCAAGGACGAGATTCAAGTCCAGATTGGAAGAGAACGAGAGCAGAGAGATCTAGAAGCCATGGGTGGAGAAAGGAGTTTTCCAGGAAATCGCCAATCTCTGGGAAGGTTTGCTAGGGTTGGCGAAGCGCAGCTCTGAAACTTTGAGAGGGTTTGGTTCGGTACTCGGGAGAGAGAGAGAGGCGTACAACTCGTGTCGGGCAAAATTAATTTTATTTTCTACTAAAACCATTCTCGACACCTCAGAGCGTCGAGAATAGGTTAATATAGACACCTAAAAGCATCGAAAATTTTCGACAACTTATAGTGTCGAAAATTATCAACGGTTTTAAAAAGCGTCGAAAAAAACACACTTTTCTTGTAGTGATAGTTTTGAATTTTTAATTTAATGAATTGATTTCAATTTAGATTAGGTAACCCAATATTGATTGAGAGTAGTTATTCATTTGTATAGAAGATTGGTTAAATTGGGGTTTAGATATTGCAACTTGGTTTTTGTTTGCTTGTATGCCTTTAAGGTGTTTATAAGCATTTCAGATTGAGGTAAGTGACCATGAGCTCGCAGCAAGCTGTGATCAAGTGCGTGGAGGAGCACTAGAGATTTTTTCTTCATTTAGAAGTTCATTGGACAAGGGACTGCTTTTGGGAGTAATCTTTATCTTAACACTCTAGAGAATTAGGTAATAGAAAGCAATTTAGCAGTAAGCACATCTTCATGCTACAATGATTCACAAAGGAATCCATGTCAGTAGTCATGTGCTTTATCTCAATGGCCTTAAACCCTCAATTTACCCTTAAAATTTTTTGACCTATTAGCTCAATTGGTAGAGCGATGTGCGTATGCACAAAGATGTGGGTTCGAATCCCACATAGGTTATATTTTAAAGAAGAACACACCAATCCCAAATTGTTAATCATGCACATTATAATCTTAGTTATGCACTTTTTAACCTTAATTATGCACTTTTAACCTTAAGTATGCACTTTAATTTGAAATTGTTATACGTAAAAAAATCGATTTCAAACTCACATATATCAACCTAAATTATATATGCGAGAGGTAAACCCAAACTCTCAAAAGTAAAAATAAAAATAAAAAAATAAATTAAAACATCGATTTCAAAAGCACATCTTTTGCCTTATTCATGGACATTATGATCTTACTTTTGCACAATTGTATTCTAAATCTGCACAATTGTATCTTACTTTTGCACACTTGTATTTTAAATGTGCACAATTGTATTCTAAATCTGCACAATTGTATCTTACTTTTGCACAATTGTAGTTTAAATTTGCACAATTGTATCCTACTTTTGCACACTTGTATTCTAAATGTGCACATTACAATTTTATTTTTACACTTTATGTTCTTATATTTGCACTTTACAGTTGCACAAAAGCACTTCACAATTGCACAAATGCACTTCACAGTTGCACAAATGCACTTCACAGTTGCACAAGTGTATCTTAATTTTGCACACTTGTATTCTAAATGTGCACATTTCAATTTTATTTTTGCACTTTATGTTCTTATATTTGCACATTACAATTTTATTTTTGCACTTTACACTCTTATTCATGAAGAGAAACATATTACTTCAAAGCGATAAACATAGATAGCCTATACGGGATTTGAACCCGCATCTTTGTGCGTAGGCACATTGTTCTTTCATTTTGAGCTAATAGGCTTATAATCGGACATCACGCATATTAATGCAATTTTAGAATACAATTGTGCAATCTAAACTAAATTAAATGCAAAAATAAGCTAAAAGTCATAATTGCAGGCATTTTTAAACAAAGAACAAGGAACTTGGTGACAGATTCTCTTATTTTGTGAATTTAGACATGATAAAATAATGTCATGGGCACATGGCACAAAGGTGAGCTTTTTCTAATTGCACTTTAAGTTGAAGAAAAAAAATCAGTAGCTGAAGTTTCAGCAATGTAAAGGGCTTGTAATGCAGTGAACTTTCATTAGACGAAGTTTCAGCAGTGCAGTGAGAAAAAAAATCAGCAGATGGAGATTGAGCTGAACTTTCAGCAAAGCAGTGAACCTTCAACTGAACTTTCATGTCTAATGATACAGAAATGGAACAAAAAGACAGCATGTGCTTCAGTTTGATACCATCCCCAATTCCAGCTATACAGATTGGTTCTATTCAGATGCCTTTGCAACTAACTCACCAAGTTGGTTCATCACATACCCATATGCATCCACAACAGCCTACACTATTCTAATTTGGTCAAATCAGATACCCCTCTCCCATTTCACATGGACTTTTGCAATTGGCACCTCAATCTATAACCTGCAGTCACCCAAATGTTCAAGCCAGTTATCCTCTGAATCAAAATCCTGGAGTTCCTTTAAGTGCACAACCTTCTCAAGATGGTTTTGCTCACGACTTCATTAAAGATTACACCTTCCCACTTATAGTGGAAAGCCAACACCATGATCTGCACAAATCTAGTGCATCCCATGTTTCGTCAAAGGAGCCAACTTTTGTGAAAGGAGGTCAAAACACAGAAAATGATGTTCATCTGTTGCATCAGAGTCCAGCACAGGAATCCAATCAGTGTATACCAGAATCGGGTAATCACCCTGAAAACAAAGGTTCTCTTCATAATGCTAGGACGAACATTACCTCCACATCTGCTGCACAGGCATCAAATGGTCGGCTACAACTTGGATCTTCATCAGCTAGCTTGTTCCTGTACAACATACAACAACGCATCAAGCACAGTGCAACACCAAGAGAATGACAGAAGGAAGAACTAGAGAACAAGAGATTAAAAAAATAGTTTTTGGAAATTTTTTTTAAACCAAAATCGAATTTCGTTGTCTTCGATTTGGGACAACACCCTGAAACCCTAACCATAAAAAGTCTGAAATCTAGGCTACAACAGCCATTGGAACACCAACAAGTTGAATAAAGGCTTGGAAGATAGAACAGAGAAGAAGCAGGGTGAAGGATTGTACCTAAAATCGCTTAATCGAAGTCAATTTGTAGAGATTCTCCTCGATGAGGCTCGATTCCCATCAATGTCGTCGATGGCGCCGATGACTGTCGTATGACTCCATCGTCTTCCGCCGTCACCTTCGCCGATGATTGTCCAACCATTAGAAATCCACCGTCGAAGGCAGGGAAACCGTCGTCGCCATTGTCGAGCGAGGGAGATATCTCAAATGGCGAGAGACCTGAGAGAGATTGAGAGATAACAGAGCTGAAGATGAGCTAAGCGAAAGGGAAACAGATGAAACAGAGTTAAAAAAAAATGGACAGCCCAACGCCAAAACAGGCCCAGCGAAATTCGAGAATGCATAAACGAGCCCAATGATGTTAATTAAGGGAATTTTACACCTTAAGCATATTTTACATGTTAAGGAGTTTTTACATTTGAAGTAAACCTTATATATATATATGCAATTAATATCAATAACTAAGTTTAAATTAATTATATCTTGTAAAACAAAAACTCTAAACAATTATCTATTGTATCTTTGTCCCTTGTATATTGTTTACTTTCTTCCTTTATATTAATGTTAGATAACTTAAATCTCCATCTTAAACACCTATAAATAAGAGGTTGTATATAAATTATAATAGATTGGGGTATTCAAATGTTATTAGATGAAATTTTACTCCATAAAATGTAAAAGATTAAATTAAATGATTGACATATAGAATCTTCTTAATCGATTATATATAAAACAAATAAAAAAGATTTGTTTTTAAAAAATTAGGAAGCAATAGAATATTAGAAATTAGTTAAAAATATGTTGAAGCTAATTTTTGGGTATATAAGAGCATCCCCAACAGATTTAGTAAAAAATCTCTAAAATAGAGAAGAAAATTACAAAATCTCTATAAGTTTTAACTTACAACTCCAACAGTTGCTCTATTTTACAGATTTTACATTTATTATTCTGATCATTCATTGGTTCAATTTGAATTAGAGAAACACTTTTTATTCTTTTTCTTTTCCTTTTTTGTGATGTATGTGTGATGGGGTTTTGGGATAGAGTGAACATTTAATTTTAGAGATTTTTTCAAATGCTACAAATATAGAGATTTTTTCATTCTCTTTCATCTATTCTCTATTTTAGAGAAAGAAATAGAGGAGCTGTTGGGTGAAAAAAACTCCAATATTTTGCTAAATTCCCACTTTTCTCTATAATAGGGATGTTGTTGGGGATGCTCTAAGAGAATGTAGTTGAGTAGTTTCAAAAATTATCATTAAGACTTATCTAAAAAGTAATAAATTACTCTTTCTGAAACAAAATAAATTACTCTTTCATAAAGGAAGATGTTACATATATTTATGGTCAATTAAAAAAATGTATTAATCTACAAAGATAAGTTTTTAGCTAACTAAATTTGTTTATTAATTAATTGATGTGGGCTAAAAATATAAGGGGGATTTTGCAAAATAGCCACGAAAATGGGCTTATTTTGCGAAATAGCCGCGTTTTGGGACAATTTTGTGAATTGTCCGCAATATAAACCCTTCTTACGCGCTCCTAGGCGCTCTCTCTCCCGTCCTCTCCGCGAGCTCCTCCTTCACCGTCCATCTTCCCGCATCTCCGGCGAGCGATTCCTGAATCCGGCTCCTCCTTCCATCTTCCTCCATCTGTGTCCATCCTGGAGCAAGGGAGGCCGAGCGAGGGAGCGAGGGAGGCCGAGAGCGAGGAGCGAGCGTCTGGTCTTCGTCCAGCGGCAGCGAGCGAGGGAGTCCCAATCTGAAGTCGAATTCCATCGGTGCTCCTGCTCCGGTCCAGATCTGAAGTGGCGCGGGCGAGCGAGGTCGAGCAAGGCAGAGCGAGCGAGCGAGGCGGCGGAGCGAGCTCGAGGGAGCGGCTCTTCTTCATCAACTCAAATCTGGTTGTAAGTGCCGATTCCTCCCTCCTGGCCTTCGATTTTGTCTGTGATGTGCAAATTTTGTCTGTGATTGCCTTCGATTTTGTATTTGTTTAGCAAGGCTCATGTTCAAAATCTTGCACATCTGCCATCGATTTTGTCTGTGATGTGCAAATTTTGTCTTTGATTGCCTTCGACTATTTTACTTATCAATCGATCAAAGATCGATTGATAAGAAAAATCGATTGTTGATGAGAGTTTTATGGTTTTTATGTTGTTTTAGCTACTTTTTAGGTTGCTTTGAGCTGTTGTTTTTTTGTTGGGCTACATGAGATGATTATTTTGGTCATTTTGCTCATCTCATGTCATAAACTATGACACATAGAAGTAGCCTTTTATTTTCTAACTAGGAGGTGCATATTTAGAAAGAATATCAAGTGTTAGGTGTCATCTATATTTGTGAATGGGCAGGTATAGCTAGATAATGTATCTAGACAGATGTCTATTTGAAATTAAAGGATATTCAAGTGTTTGAGGTACTGGAAGTAGCAAATACAAATTGATTTTTGCTTTCGACTATTTTACTTATCAATCGATCTTCGATCGATTGATAAGAAAAATCGATTGTTGATGAGAGTTTTATGGTTTTTATGTTGTTTTAGCTACTGTTTTAGGTTGCTTTGAGCTGCTGTTTTTTGTTGGGCTACAAGAGATGATTATTTTGGTCATTTTGCTCATCTCATGTCATAAACTATGACACATAGAAGTAGCCTTTTATTTTCTAACTAGGAGGTGCATATTTAGGAAGAATGTCAAGTGTTAGGTGTCATCTATATTTGTGAATGGGCAGGTATAGCTAGATAATGTATCTAGACAAATTTCTATTTGAAATTAAAGGATATTCAAGTGTTTGAGGTATTGGAAGTAGCAAATACAACTTGATTTTTGCTTCCGACTATTTTACTTATCAATCGATCTTCGATCGATTGATAAGAAAAATTGATGAGAGTTTTATGGTTTTTATGTTGTTTTAGCTACTGTTTTAGGTTGCTTTGAGCTGCTGTTTTTTGTTGGGCTACAGGAGATGATTATTTTGGTCATTTTGCTCATCTCATGTCATAAACTATGACACATAGAAGTAGCCTTTTATTTTCTAACTAGGAGGTGCATATTTAGGAAAAATATCAAGTGTTAGGTGTCATCTATATTTGTGAATGGGCAGGTATAGCTAGATAATGTATCTAGACAGATTTCTATTTGAAATTAAGTTAAGCTGCTGAGGTCTTTTACAGATGTTGGTGATTTAAAAAGTGATCAGGGGACAAGGAGATCAACACAGGCCAACTGCATTAGTAAATTTTATTTTTCCCTTTTATCCCTCAAACTAAACAGACACAGATACATGAATACATGAATCAATGAGTGTGTGTGCTGATGATGAACAAAATGTAAGAATTACACAAAATGAGTTAGTTTTGCAAACACCCCATGTAATATGAGTCTAGACCCTTATTTTCACTAGTAAAACACCCTTATTTTTAGCACCAGTAAAACACCCTTATTTTCACTACCAAAATTGATGGAGAAACACCAGAAAACACCCTTATTTTCAGCAAAACACCCTAGTTTTCATTTCTTCAGAAGCCCTTCCAGCCCACAAAATTTCATGACACAAGATATCTATCAATGTTCTAATTGCCAAGAATAATAATATATACGGTTTTGTCTCCTAAACAGTCTTAAGTTTCTTTGGCAGTAAAGCAAATACAGCAACAACAAAAAGAAAAAAATACTCAAAAATAGATGGCAAATAACACCCTTGCTAAATTGAATTAAAAATCAATTACATATCAAGCATTGAATTACAAATAAAATAACTTAAAGGATAAATGACAGATAACCATACCAGCAATTTTCATTTCAAGCTCAGCAATACACCCGCAATTTTCATTTCAAGCCCAGCAATACAGATAATCACACCAGCAATTTTCATTTCAAGCCCAGCAATACAGATAACCACACCAGCAATTTTTTTGAATCTATACTTCGTCTTCAAGAAGGCATGAGTTAGGATAAATGACATAGAACCTATACAAATTTCATTTCAAGCTCTATATTCCTCAATTCAGTTCAATTTTTCATTTACAAATAACATAGAACCTATACATACAAGTTACTGTAGACTGCAGTATTTAGCCATGACTCAATCCTTATGCTTTCATTGACAAAATGCAATTCAATTCAATTATAGGATATAGCTCTCAGAGTCAGCTTGAGTTAGTTGAATTTCAGATTATTACTAATTTCAGTAAGATAAAAAAGACAGATTCCGGTTGAATGTAATCAGCGAGCAATAAGATAAAAATGTTGTTTTGTACAAATAATGCTATAGCTGGAAGTCGGAATCTTACTTTTGTGGATGTGCTCTACAAAATGGGGATGTCCCGAAAATCTTCATCGTCGTTTATGGAGTTTCCTGATCCTGTATCTTGTGACTCGCTTTGGTTTTCTGTGCTTGAGATTGAAAGAAGAGGAGCATCACTATCACTGGATAGGGCATCAAACCCACTGGAACTCGGACCCAAGCTCTCAAATGCTAGCTTTTTTGTTTCAGCGAGAGGAGGAGCATCGTCGCGCCTTTGCGCAGACTGAGGGACGGCGTGCGATTTCTGAAGAATCTCATCGCCTATTACTCGACGGGAGCCGAATCTTCATGAGACGAGAGGCGGAACCATGAGGAGAGAAGGAAGATGGAGGCGGCAGGAATCCTCCTGGCCTCTTCTTCTTCGATTCGACGGCGAACAGGAGGAGAGCGCGACGGCGGCGAACAGGAGGAGAGGAGGAATATGAACGGAGATGGAGGAGCATCGAATCCGCGCCGGAGATGGAGGAAGATCCCCGATTCCAAGTTCTTCGTTGAGCGATTGGAGGCGAACGATTGGAGGCGGTCGGAAGTGGAGAGAGGGATTGGAGAGACGATCGGATTGGGGGCAAATCTCAGGAAAAAAAATAAAAAAAAATGAGAATTAGTATATATATATATATGGGACATTTTCCTAAATTGTCCAAAAACGAGGGCATTTTGCAAATACGTCCAAAAAACGTCCTATTTTGCAAATTTTTTCAAAATATAATACCACTTTAATCCAGAAAATTCCACGCAAACATAAATAATCCCGTTTAATTCTGAAAATTCCGTGGACGCGAGGTCGCGCCAGCGGCCTCTGCTTTAGTATTTTACTAGTATCGGTACCCGTGCGGTTGCACGTTTTGTTAATTAAATAAATAAAAATATATTTAATTTATATTTTCTTTAAGAATAAACTAAACTAAGAGTATATTTAGTTCAGAGCAATATATAATAATTGAAAATCAATTTATCAGCATATAAATATAATAAATAGTAAATTATGTTGGATTGAAATTAATACTTCAAATTTTCTTAAATAAATAAAATATTTATGTATTGATACTTCAAAAGACTTTTTAAGATACAAATAAAAAGTACAAAAAATCATAGAATAAATTAAAATAAGGTGTAATTAATATAAGGGCTTACCTCTTCATCCAAGAGAACTATTCCTATATCTTCTTTCTCCGTTTTCTTCTTCTTCACGGTTCACTTCTTCTTCACGGTTCACAATCGTATCACACAAACTTTAATGACCCAATCACTTCTGTCTGTGTTAATTTCATCAACCTTATTGTATACATTCTTCATTACATCAACTGGAAAATAATATTTAGGCGACAATCAATCAAGGGTCATTTTCTAGCTTTCCTTATAATAATGTTTATTTTAATTCTAAATCTAAGTTCATGAGATTACGTACGATTAGGAGATTGTGATATGAAATTTTATCTTAAGTATTCAATATAAAATGATTAATTAAAAACTTCTCATATATAAAAACATAATAATTCAGATCTAAATTATTTATCAGCATTTTATTTTTAGGATGTAATATATGAAGAATAATAAAGTGAATAAAATATTTATCAATTAAATATGAATAATTTGTTATATACGTGAAGTTTGTAACTATCAAGTGAATAATCAAGTGAAGTTTTAGATAAAATTTGTTATATACGTGATAAAGATTGCTGTGAAACTGTGAAAGGCAAGCTCTTAAAAATAAATCGAAAATCGGTTTTAATATGAATATGAATATTTTCTTGTTTAACAGCTCATTTTTTTTCACTAAAAAACAACTCAATTTTAATGATTATAGTTAATCGATGTTAAGATATTTTAGGGGAAAAATTTATATGTAACGTAACTATATTATATTCAATCTTGACAAATATTAGATGACAGAGTGTAACTATATTATATTCAATCATGACAGGACTCGAGGAAGAAGCCCCAGCTAACTCCGTGTCAGCAGCCGCACTTTCTTCCCTTCTACTTTTTTTTTAGTAGTCGATGTTATACCGGTACTAAAGAGAAGTAATTGAATTGGCTTAGAAGCGGCTTCAACCTGAGAGGCCCGAAGTCTTCTGGAAGGGACAATGGCTCATTGATGTGGAGAGCCAAATTTTTTTGAAATTTGAGTCTTAATAAAAAAAAACAAAATATTAAGGAATACAAAGCAAGGGAGAAGGATCGAAAAAGATACTAACTTGATGAACAGTTCGATTATTGGAAGGTTTCTCGATCATAATCTACTCGTCGGGTAAGGGAGAAAGGGATAGTTGGAATTTTGTGTTTATGCAGACGCAAGTTCTATAGGGTTTGTGTAACGGCCCGGGATTATCATTCTCGGATTACGATTCGATGGATGAAACCCCCCGTTAGGATCTTGCGCCCTGAGTACAGGTTGAAGGTTTGAAATCCTAACTAACGCTTTCAAAGTGGGATTTCGCACCCAAATTCGAAGGGATCGTTGGAATCTCCGAGGAAGTCCCATGTACCTGTCGTAAGTCTAAGCGTAGAAAACTCATAGTCATACAGAAGCGGAAATAAAGTATGATACAAAATGGGTACCCCGGCAGAGCCGGGTCAAAACGTAAGCCAAATATTCAAATCTAAACAATTAATAATTTAGTGAAGTCAGAGTCTCAACTCTCTCTTTCCGCCATGTCAAAACCCTGCGATCATGGAGCCAAATCAACATCATTATACATATGGGACATACCTAAAAAAATAATACAGGGCGTGGGATCTGACTGAGGCCCACCCACAGGACTAGGTCCTACTGTAATCATACCATATACGCTATTCCTAATAAAGATGCTTCTAGATGCAAGACGGAATATGAACACACTAACATACCCCTATGATCAAGTGCATAATAATAATAAGGCCTTAGCACAAAATACCAAATGGTATATCCCTCTCCTACCTCCACCCCCTTCCGATAGGGCAGAGACTGACCAGCTCGTGAATGCATTCCATTATAATCGGGCGGTCGCAGACCCGACCCGTATCCACAATAAAGTTCGCAGGCAATTCATAATATAAGTAAAGGAAGTTCCATGACTCGATTGACTCAGGACGGGACCCAATGGGACTGGGCCATCCTATAACCCTAGCAAAGACTCTAGTTACTTCACAGATGACGGCCGTTCTGTTTACATACGCATAAAGAAGTAGAATGCTCAACGGTCAATGCAACCTAGCATGGTACTACATGGCATACTGATCATGAATGCAAGCACCTAGTATATCCTATGATTACATGCAAATGGGAATCAATCTGAGTAAGCTCTAGGAACTTGCCTGGCAGTGCAGAACAGCAAGGCAAGCATTACGATAGATTAGAGATCACCTAGATACATATAGGAACACATATATAAGTCTACGTCTGATCATCCAAGCACTCAAGCATATCATTCAACGAGAATAGCAACCATATCGCAATCATCGTTCCGTCAAGTTCAACCATTCATCATATTGCCACATTCCACTAGATCATATCATTCTCATCATTCCATTCAGCCACGTTCATGTATTTGCCACAATATATCCGCACATCACATATATCAAGTTCATCATATTCATCATATCTCGAAAGCATAAATTAACGATACACAAGTCTAACACTTCATCATGCCTTTATTCAATCAATCATGCCATTAGTACACACCAATCATGATATTAGTCAACCATTCACATCAATCATGCTAGTTAGTCACCAATCATATAATTTCCGAGTTAGTCCCGAAACCGCTTTAAAATCCGAATCAACTAGTTAGAAATTCCGATCCTTGAAAACGCTCATCAAATTCCTTTTTCGATTTAAATCCGATAACATATTTTAAATCCCCATATTTTACAAGGCCATTATTTATTTATTTTCAAATACTCTTAATTTATATTATTTTATCAAAATAACCCAACCATTTTATTTTACCTAAACCGGCCCCTTCCTAACTTTATCAAAATCGCCCTGTTTTTATAAAACTCACAAACCAGCCCTTTTTCCCTTACCCAAGATCCCCATTTAAGAAAATTAGGCCCAAACCCTTATATTCTATGAAATCCGGCCCAAATTCTCAACTCAGCCCATGACCCAACTCTCACTTGGTCACTTCAACTTTCAACGTCTAAACTTAGAAAGGAAAGGAAAGGTGGGATCCAGCTGACGTGGCGCCAAGGTGGAGGTGGAGCCCACGCCCACTGTTCATCTTCTTCTACAGCGCGTTTTTGTTCGACAAAAACCGCCGGCTCCTCTCCGGTCTTCTTCCTCCTCTTCTTCGCTCGTCCCTCCTCGGCGTCCTAAGCCTAAGCTCAGCGTCGCCGTCTCGCCCTTCCCCTCTCGCACCCTCTCCTATCCTCGCTCGCTCCCGCTCTCCCTCACTCTCTCGTTTTCCTTCGTCGGTGATAGATTACATAGGTCTCATATTGTATAGTGGGCTAAAAGCCCATTAAGGCCCAATACCTTTGTAACCTATATATATGTTATATCAATGAATGGAAACCCTCAAGGAGGACATTACAATCAATCTCATGATCTCACATGGTATCACAGCCTAAGATCCAAAGACCCTAAATTTTTTTTTCTCTAACCCTAGCCCTAGCCACCACCTCTCTCTCTCCTCGCCGCCACCCTCCCCCCTTGCTGTCGGCCACCCTCCTTGCCGTCGGCCTCCCCGTCCCCTTGCCGCCTCCCCATCAATCGTCTCTCTCTCTCCATCCTTCTCGTCACAATGACTACCGAACCCACCGCCACCAAATCACCCTTCCATTCCGCCCTAACCATCTCCAATATCAAAAATTGCATCCCTGTCATTCTTGATCATGAATCCAGTACCTATACCATGTGGT
Organism: Persicaria maculosa; assembly: GCA_963922045.1. Lineage (NCBI taxonomy): Eukaryota > Viridiplantae > Streptophyta > Magnoliopsida > Caryophyllales > Polygonaceae > Persicaria > Persicaria maculosa. The sequence goes on along the minus strand of OY998256.1, from coordinate 8,667,817 downwards.
CGCACCTCTTCACGACCTATGTTAAGGCTCATAAAGTCCTCCACCACATTGACTCCTCCGCCAAACGCCCTGAAAGCGAAGACGACGATCTCTTCGCTCAACTTGACACCATTGTCCTTCAATGGATCTTCAACACCATCTCAAAAGATCTATTGACCACCATACTCAACCCCAAAGACTCCGCCTTGAATGCTTGGAAGAAACTTCAGGATATCTTTCAAGACAACAAGTCCACCCGTGTTGTCTATCTCGAGCACGAATTCTCAAGTTGCAAGCTTTCTTCTTTCCCGTCGATATCTGCCTACTGTCAGCACATCAAGACCCTAGCTGATCAGCTCGACCCCGTCAACTCTAAACCCAGCGCCACCCGTATCGTCCTCCAGGTACTCTCGGGCTTCCCTTCCGAATACAATGATGCTGCTACTCATATACAGCAGACAGAACCTCTCCCTACGTTCGAGAAGACCCGATCTCAACTGATCCTGGAGGAGACTCGTCTTCAACGTCAGACAACCGATGCCGCCAGAGACAAGACGGCGTTGGTCTCATCCAGTGACATCATCGAGCAGCTTGCCCTCCAGCCTGGCCGCAGCAACGACCAAGAGGCCAGGCGGCGGCCGCGGCAATGGTCGCAGCAATGGCCGCCCGCAACAGTATGATCCCCGCCACCCCTCTTAGTACCCCAACCCTGGCTACCCTCCTTGGATGCCCTCTGGCTACCCCGGTGCGTCGTTTCGTGGACCAGCCCTGTATCCCAACCGTCAGCAGGGCTTGTTGGGTCTTGCTCCCCGCCCTATCAGTCATCAGGCATACCCGTCGTCTGATCAGGCATACCCGACTGATGTGCACAATGCCTTCTCTTCAATGCAGCTGACACCCTCTGACGCCGCTTGGTACATGGACACTGGCGCTACCTCTCATATGACGAACTCCTCAGGTACTCTCTCCTCTCTTTCTTTTAAGGGTCCTGCTAATTCTATTATCGTCGGCAACGGTGGTCGCCTTGCTACTTCGGGCATTGGCCACACCACACTACCAACCCCTACCAACCATTTGCACCTCAACAACGTCCTTGTTGCCCCCAAACTTGTCAAAAACCTTATCTCTATCCGTCGGTTCACCACTGACAATAATGTTTCTCTTGTGTTTGATCCGTTTGGTTTCTCTGTGAAGGATCTTACTACGGGGGTTACTCGCCTAAGATGTAATAGCACCGGGGAGCTCTATCCTGTGTCGTCGCCCTCACCATCCAGCCCGTCAAGTCCAGTCGCCCTCTCGGCATCATCATCCAGTCTTTGGCATGCACGCCTTGGTCATCCCAGTCCTGCAGTTTTAGATTTACTTCGTTCTAAGAGTCTTGTCCAATGTAATAAAGAGCATCGCTCTAGTTCATGTTCGTCTTGTCAGTTAGGCAACCATGCCAGACTTCCTTTTCAGCGATCTTTAAACACTACATTTGCACCTTTTGATATTATTCATAGTGATATTTTGGACATCTCCTGTGCCTAGCAAGGAGGGTCATAAGTATTACCTCTTGTTTCTGGATGATTACACACATTTCTTATGGGTTTTCCCTCTGCACTTTAAATCTCAAGGTTCCCTATCTTTTCCAAATTCCACGCTTACATCAAAACACATTTTCACACTTCTGTCAAGTGTTTCCAATGCGACAATGGGCGCGAATTTGACAACAAAGATTTTCACACTTTCTTTAATACCAATGGGATCTCCTATCGCTTGTCCTGCCCCTACACCTCTCAACAAAATGGCAAGGCCGAACGAATCATCCGAACCATTACCAATATGATGCGCACTCTCCTCTTCCACGCATCCATTCCCCTCCTTTATTGGCCTTACGCCTTGGCCACCACATGCTACATCCTCAACATTCTCCCTTCCACCACCCTCAACCATCGCTCACCGTTTCAGGCACTGTATTGCACTTTGCCCATATATGATCACCTTCGTACCTTTGGTTGTTTGTGCTTCCCTAATAAGTCATCCACCGCCCCCCACAAGCTTCACCCACGCTCTACCCCTTGTGTCTTTCTTGGCTACCCGTCTGATCATTGCGGTTACATTTTCCTTGATATCAAGACTCACATGATCATTCTCTCTCGTCATGTCACCTTGGATGAGTCGCGATTTCCCTTCGCGTCTCCCACACCCCCTGTGTCGTCGACAGAGTCTGAGTCACCATTCCCTCACTTCATTCTTCCCCAGAGCTCTCCCGATGCTCCTGCGTCTCACCCTCCCCCACCTCCCCCACCACCCCCTACCACCAGACCACACACCCGCAGCGTCTCCAGTGTCTTCAAACCCCGTCAGATCATCTCCATGACCACCGACCATCACCCCGCTATCCACCTCCCATCACCTCGCCTAAAAACCTCGCCTCACCTACGGGCGGCGCCCGCCGCATGTACAAATGCTGCGCCCGCAGCCTTAAACCCTTCCCTGGCGGCGCCCGCCGCATGTACAAATGCTGCGCCCGCAGCCTTACACCCCTCCCTGACGGTGGCCGCCGCAAGTCATGCGGCGCCCGCCGCAACCCTCGCCGCCTTTGATCCGCCCACCGCCTCTTCCCCTTGCTTAGCCCCTCTTGCCCCCGTCCTTCCCGACTCCAATTCACCCTCTGCCCCCACCCCGACCTCCCTCTCCCCCGTTCCCACCTCCCACAAAACAGCCCTCCTCGACCCGAATTGGCAGGCGGCTATGCTCGACGAATACAGGGCCCTTACGAAGAATGGTGCTTGGGTTCTAGTTCCTCGCCCTCCTGAGACGAACGTCATTCGCTGTATGTGGCTCTTTCGTCACAAGTTCCGCTCTAATGGGACGTTGGAGCGCTACAAGGCCCGTCTTGTGGTGAACGGTAGATCTCAGTAGGTCGGTATTGATTGTGATGAGACCTTCAGCCCTGTGGTCAAGCCTGCCACTATCCGAGTGGTCCTGAGTCTGGCTCTGTCGCGCAACTGGGCCATCCATCAGTTAGATGTCAAGAACGCCTTTTTGCATGGTCATCTAAACGAGACAGTTTACATGTTTCAGCCGCCGGGGTTTACTGATGCTGAGCGTCCAAAGCATGTCTGTCTCCTCAAGCGCTCTCTATATGGTCTGAAACAGGCTCCGCGGGCGTGGTTCCAGCGTTTTGCCTCTCATCTGCTCCGTTTGGGTTTCACTGGCAGCCGTTCGGATACGTCTGTGTTTATCTATCGTAGAGGCTCGGACTTGGCATTCTTGCTACTTTATGTCAACGACATCATTCTCACCGCCTCTTCTGATGCTCTTCGGACGTCTATAATCTCGCAGTTGAGTGCGGAATTCGCCATGTCTGATCTGGGTCAGTTGTCTTACTTCTTGGGAGTTGCTGTTCAGCGGCATGCGTCTGGTCTGTTTCTCTCACAAAGTAAGTATGCTGATAAGATTGTTTCTCGGGCTAAGATGGTTAACTGTAATCCCGTCTCGACCCCATTCGATACATCCAACAAGCTCATTGCTCATTCTGGTCCTTTGGTTGACGATCCCACACTGTACAGGAGCCTCGCTGATGCTCTTCAGTATCTCACTTTCACCAGGCCTGATATCAGTTACGTCGTTCAGCAGATCTGCTTGTTCATGCATGCCCCTAGGGAACCTCACTTTCAGGCTTTGAAGCGGATCATTCGGTACATCAGCGGCACCCTCGAGCTCGGCACCACCATCACTCCTTCCTCTAAGCTTGATCTTGTGGCTTACACTGATGCGGATTGGGGTGGTTGTCCAGACATACGTCGCTCCACGTCTGGTTACTGTGTCTTCCTCAATGACACTCTTGTATCTTGGTCAGCCAAGCGTCAGTCCGTCGTGTCTCGCTCCAGCGCTGAAGCCGAATACATGGGTGTTGCCAACGTTGTCTCCGAGTGCTCTTGGCTCCGCAATCTCCTGCTTGAGCTATGATGCCCCTTGCTGAAGGCCACTCTGGTCTACACTAACAACGTCTCCGCCGTCTACCTGGCTAGCAACCCAGTCCAGCATCAACGCACAAAGCACATAGAGCTTGATCTCCACTTCGTCAGGGACAAGGTTGCCATTGGACATGTCCGCGTTCTACATGTTCCGACCTCTTATCAGTACGCTGATATATTCACCAAGGGTTTACCTAGACAGTTGTTCATTGATTTTCGTTCCAGTCTCACTGTACGGACCCCTCCCGTTTCGACTGCGGGGGTTTGATAGATTACATAGGTCTCATATTGTATAGTGGGCTAAAATCCCATTAAGGCCCAATACCTTTGTAACCTATATATATGTTATATCAATGAATGGAAACCCTCAAGGAGGACATTACAATCAATCTCATGATCTCACAGTCGGAGATCCCGAGCTCGCCGCCCTCTCTCGCTCTTACCCACAACCACTCTCTTTCTCACCGGCGTTCTTCCCTAACCACTACGGGCATGAAAGGAATTGAAATAGATATACAAGAGAGAATGAGAGAGGGTCGAAGCTCACCGAGAGTTCGAAGGTCGCCGGAGTTCGATTCGAGCTCCTCGGAGTCGTGCCGGGCTTTTTCGGAGGCAGAGCTGCGTGTTTCTTGGCCTAGATTGAAGGTGAGAGTGAGAAAGGAGGAACCTTGGTTAGGATTTTCGATCGAAGGTGGGAGGGAGCTTACCGAAAAAACTGGGAAAGAAGGCCCTCGAGGAAGGCGTCGGCGCCGGTGTGGTGGCTGCTTCCGGCTTGGCGGAAGATACCCTCGGAGATATTGCTGCTTGCTCAATTGAAACGAGAAAGAGAAAGAAGGGGCAAGGTGAAGTGTTGCGCAACCGGTCTTCAAAACAGGGGAAGAATGACGGAGTTGGTGGCGGCTCGGTGAAGGTTCAACAGAAGGGTGTGTGGTGGCGTTTGTTTTGCTTAAAAGAGGATGAAGGAATGGAAAGGAGTTATGAAATGTGGGTGAGAGAGGGGAAGTGAAGAGAATGAGGAGAGGAGAGGATTGTGTGGGTTTTGAGAAAATGAAATGGAGAGGGGGGTGTTTGGGAATGTGCATTCGGGCATCAGATGGGGGGCAGCAGAGGGTTGGCTTGTATTCTGGCTTTTTGTCACAAATGGGTAGAACAAATAAGGAGAGGGGAGGAGGGATGGCCCTGGCTTTTCTTTTGCTGCAAGGAGAGGAAGAAAACGCATGGGGTATTTGTCCTGTAATTAGCTAGAGAAGGAGGAGTAGGTGATTGCTTGTTTCATTGAAAGATTAGAAGGAGACAAGGGAAAGTAGGGGTAAAGACTTGCCTGATTCAAATGGGTGCACCCAATTTCCCAGCTCAGGCTTTTGCCTAGATGTCCCAACCCCCATCTCAACCTTATCTTTAACTATCCCAAGAATAAATCTTAAGCTCCTCTTTCTTGATCAATTAGATTTTTTTTCTTTTTGAAAATCCGCAGAAGGATGTCGTCATGTCAAATTAGTTTTTAAAATTTTATTTTAGATCGGAAATCCGCTTTATGAGATTAAAATCCGAGTTGGAGAGTTTTTCCGCTAAATCCTTCTTTAAAATTCATTTTGATTTTCTTTTTCCGAAAAATTAGGATTTAAAAATCCGAGCCTTTACAGTTTGGTTAATATATCTTTTAAACTTGGTTAATATAGGATTTGGTTCAACAAAATCGTTTATATTTTTATATTTGATTTATTAGTTAGATTGGATATGTTTTCAACAAAATCGTTTATACTCTAATTAAAATATAAGTTATAAGGTTATGCTGAATAAATTATGTAAAAAGATAAGTTTTTAGCTAACTATATTCGTTTATTAACTGATGTGGCCCAGAAATATAATACTATTAAATCCAGAAAATGCCACGCGAGCAAAAATAATCCCGCTTTAATCCAGAAAATTTCGTGCCCGTGAGGTCGTGCCAGTGGCCTCTGTTTTAGTATTTTACTAGTTTAGTACCCGCACTTGCGGGTCTGACTCTTGCGACTCTCTCTCTCCTGCGACTCCACCGGGCTCTCTCTCTCTCTCTCTCTCTCTCTCTCTCTCTCTCTCTCTCTCTCTCTCTCTCTCTCTCTTGCGGGTCTGACTCCACCGGATCTAGTCGCCGGCGTCCCCCTCCGGCCTTAGCCCGTCGACCGGCATCGTCCCCTACCCCTAATCGGACCCATCCCCAGGTCAGTTCCCCCGTGCCCCATATTCCCCCATACCCGCAAGCCCTGCCCCCCTCCACTCTCTCACCCTCTCACCCCGAAATCGGCCCCCCACCCCCCGAGCCCTCCCCCGTCCCCAGCCCGCCGGCGACGCCACCACGCCACGCTACCACGCCACCAAGCCCCCATCCCCCCGTACTCCCAGATCCACCACCCTACGACCATTAAACGCTCCCTAACCACCATCAAGACATCTCCGTCCTGGCCATTTAACCTATACCCAACCCTCAGACCCTCCGTTCCTTCCCCCGGTCCTATTCCCACACATATCCCCGTCGATCCCCCTCGCCCCCAACCCTCCGCCCTTCCGGTTCCCAACCCATACCCAAACCCTGTCCGGAATGTGCTCGGCCCGCCGGCAGCCCTCGATATCGATCATTAGCCTCATCGGCCCCTTTTAGGGGCTCGGTATTTCTATCCTTCAATCATTCGGCATTTACCTTTGCATTCATTTGACTATTTAGCTTCATTGCATCCTTTCATTTATTCGTACATTATTCTGCTTTGGTGATTTTGATGACAGCCCTTGCCCCTTTCGTTTTGTTTGCTTTAGTGATTTGAGTACTTGGCTTAGTATTTGGTTTGTTTACTTGTTACTCTGTTTCTTTGTACTGCCTTGAGTTTCTGGTTAGATAGCCTCCTTCTTGATCTTGTCTGCTTTACATCCACTAAGTGTACTCCCTCCTTTGCTTTGGGTGCGTTCCTTCCGACGTATGTTACCTATTTTCTGGATTGAGTTTCTTGTTTTAATTATTCGAGAATTGTCTTATTAATTCGGAGCTTCTATTCTATCCGGCGCTTTTACATATTTCCTTTATTTCCTTGGCGGCTTTTGAGTGGGATTGTTCTTTTATTCAGTGTGGCTTGTTTGTTTAGCGTGTTTGCATTGGTTCATCTTTTTTCTGTATGGCTTGTGGCTCTTTTATTCTCTGTTGGGTATTCTTTTTGGTTTTTGGATTGTTCGATTTGTGGGAAAGCTTGAGTACGTATGGCTAGACACGGCCACGGGTCCGACCCGCCGGGTCGACGGGTCGGACCCGCTGGGTCGACAACCCAGGGAGGGTGACCCTAACCCTGACCCGGGGTTGGGGCGGGTTGGGTGACCCGGCGGGTCGGACTGCCGGGTCACCCAGGGAGTACGTATGGCTAGACACGGCCACGGGTCGACAACCCAGGGAGTACGTATGGCTAGACACAGCCACGGGTCCGACCCGCCGGGTCGACGGGTCGGACCCGCTGGGTCGACAACCCAGGGAGGGTGACCTTAACCCTGACCCGGGGTTGGGGCGGGTTGGGTGACCCGGCGGGTCGGACTGCCGGGTCAACCACGTGGCACCAAACCGGGTACCCAACGAGTTTTGCGGGTCGACCCGCCGGGTCAACCATTTTTAAAAAAAAAAATGTTTTAACCCAAAATAAAACTCAACTCAAGTCTTTCGCCACACTTTCGAAATGGAAAGATTTAAGGTTGACAAAACATGGTATGTGGGAAGATATATATAGATATCTTCATTCCACTCCCATCATTTCATCACACTTTAGATGTGGGAAAGAAAAGGTTGGATTGTGGGAATGACAAGTAGGGTATGAGGATCTATATATAAAGAAAATAGAGGTATGTAGCCCACTTTCGATGTGGGACAGAAATATGAGATATGAAAGAAAATGTGAGAAATTGATATTTAAGTATATGATGTGAAATGTAATGTAATTAAAGTCTTTGGATTATATGGTGGAATATAATGTAATTTAAGTATTTGGATTATATGATGTAACATATAATAATATAATTAAAGTGTTTACCTCTTAAGATTTAATGAAATGAATAACACATGGTGATGAAACATCATGATACAATATATCAAGTTATGTTGGATTAATCTTTCTATTTAATTTAATTGATAGTTGTGTTGATCCATTAATCAATCATAAGTATTTTATTTTACTTGCATTATTATGTTAATTTCTTGATCAATGATTTCAATTCTAGGTTCTTCTTCATATAGATATGTTAAACTTTCTCGTTTAAAGTTGAATTAGCCACATGTTGTGTATACACTTAATGATGATGTTATTAGAATTACATACTTGGGTTGCTTGTTATGACGTACATGAAAAGACACATTGAAAAAGTATTGCCAATATTATATTTCATTCTTGTGTTTGAAAATCCGAAGTTCTATATCATTTTGAAAATAAACGAAAACTCGACATTAAGGATACTATACAAGTGTAACGGCTTTATCAATAACAATATTTGTATTATTTGAAATTATATCATAAAGACTCCTAACTTAGTATCATATAGAATGATATATAATGATTTATAAGTATGGATTGACATTAAAAACCAAATGGTAGAGATTGAAGACATGGTGTAGTTTCTAGTTTCTACCCTTGTTCTTGTCCCACATTGAAAACTAGAGGAAAGGGGGGGTGCTAAGTCTATAAAAGGAGAAGCATGGGGGTGCTAAGTCTCACATTGCCATTGCATATTACATTATGTAATATTATGAAGGGCAAATTGCATAAAATAGCACGAACTTTAGGGGTGGTTGCACTCAGTGGCACGAACTTAAAAAAATACAAAAATAATCACCAACTTTGGTGTTTAGTTGCGGTCAGTGACACATATACCCCTATCTTGCTAATGTGGACTAGTGGGGGTGCTTACATGGAATTTTTTTAATTAAAAAGACATATAGCGAGATATGAATTCATTGAAACCTAGCTAGTTTCATAATTTGGGCACATCTTTTATGTCTTATAATTTTTTTAAAAAAAAATTCATGTAAGCATTCCCACTAATTCATATCTCGCTATTTGCCTTTTTAATTAAAAAAAATTTCATGTAAGCACCCCCACTAGTCCACATTAGCGAGATAGGGGTAGGGCTGTGCATCGGTCTAAAACCGAACCGAAACCGAAAATCTCAAATTTTCAAACCGAAAGCATTAGGTTCGGTTCGGTTATTCACCGGTTTGGTCTATGTTCGGTTCGGTTTTAACACAATTAAACCGAATGTCCATGAATTGTCATGTGTCTTTTACAGTGTAGGTAACACTACTCTTTCAAGCAATGTCGTTTCCTTATTGCTTACACATATATTATCATATGTCTTCCCTTTCTCTCTCAGATATATTATTAATTACTCACATATATATTTCCACTGGAAAAGCCACCATTAAATATATATAGTTTACGCGGGAGTCTCTTTCTTGTAAATCTTAGTTAAACTCCTCAAGCGTACATGAGTTTAAAAGATATATGAGCTAAGGTATGTGTAAATCACACATCCTGTAAAATGACTGTACTAATTTCCATGCATTCGGTTTAACAGAAACCGAACCGAAACCGAACACAAACCGAATCGAAAAATGAAAATTCTTGAACCGAAAGTCGAACCGAAAAACTTCGGTTAGGTTCGGTTCGGTTTGTGTTGGTTCGGCCCAAAAATTCGGTTTGGACCGAATCATGAACACCCCTAAGGGGGTATACGTGCCACTGGCCGCAACTAAACACCAAAGTTGGTGATTATTTTTGTGTTTTTTTAAGTTCGTGCCACTGAGTGCAATCACCTATAAAGTTCGTGCTATTTTATGCAATTTGCCCTATTATGAATTATTCTAAGAATAATTTATATAATTTACATAATAATTATAAATTTATTTTATTAAAAATAAATTTTTTCAAAAAAAAATATTTTAAAATGGCGGGTTAACCCGGTGGGCCGAGCCAGGTCGGACCCGCCGGGTCGACCCGCTGGGTCACGGGTTATCTTTTCCCCGACCCTAACCCTGACCCTCAACCCAATCTGACCCTTGGACCCGTGGACCCTAACCCGGCGAGTCACCGACCCGGCGGGTCACGGGTCGACCCGCCCGACCCGTGACCCGTGGCCATGTCTACGTATGGCCCGTCTAGTGGTCTCTTGTCCTCGTCGGGCTCATGGGGCGTCTCCAGTGCAGTTTGGCTCTTGGAATATTGGTTCCCTGATGGGTAAGTCGATTGAACTTGTGAAGATTCTGAAGAGCGGAAAGGTAGACATCGCTTGCCTCCAGGAGACTAAATGGGTGGGGAGAAAGGCGCGTCAAGTGGATGGGTGGAAGTTGTGGTACTCGAGCCTCGACAGAAAGAGGAATGGAGTTGGCATCTTGGTCGGGGAGCATTGGAATGATCGGGTTGTGCGTGTCGAGCGAGTGAATGACCGTCTGATGATGATTAAGCTTGTTTGGTAGGATTATTTTCTGCATGTGATTAGTGCCTACGCGCCTCAAGTAGGTCGAGGTGTGGAGGAGAAGAGAAAATTTTGGGAGGATTTGGATGATCTGGTTGGGACTATCCCGGCGTCTGAACAGCATGTGATCGGAGGTGATTTCAATGCTCATATAGGCAAGGTCAACGACGGGTTTGAAGAGGTTCATGGAGGTTTTGGCTTCGGAGAAAGAAATGATGGAGGTACAACGTTGTTGGAGTTCTCTAGTGTGTTCGGAAGTATAATCTGCAACTCTTGGTTTCGTAAAAGAGATGAACATTTGATTACCTTTTCGAGTAAGGTTGGTAGTTCGCAAATCGATTACCTTTTGGTCAGAAAGGAAGACAGACAACGGTGCAGGGATTGCAAGGTGATCCCCTTTGGAGGTATTTCCACGCCACATCACCTTATTGTGTTGGATTTTGAAGTGCGTGGTCGCGTTCGAAAGAAATCCCACAACTTGCCTTCGAAAATTAGGTGGTTGCGACTGAATGAATCGACTGGGCGTCTTCTAAAAGAAAAGGTTTGGCAAGCAGCAGAGTAGGTGCAGTTGGGGAATAAGCTAGGCAATGCAGATGCGATGTGGAGCTGTCTGGCAGGATGTATTCGCAGAGTGGGGAGAGAGGTGTTAGGGATGTCTAGAGGGGCTTGGGCCCAGTCGAGGCGTAGCCTGGTGGTCTGAGGAGGTTAAGGCAAAGGTAAGAGCGAAGCAGGTAGCGTTCCAGAGATGGTTGCACAGAGGCAGTGGAGATGATGGTGTGGAGCTCAGGTTAAGGTACAATGTGGCCAAAGGGGAGGCTAAGAGAGCAGTTGCTAAAGCTAGAGACAAGTCCTTTGAGAATCTGTATAAGGCTCTAGACGAGAAGGGAGGGGAGCAAGTTCTTTATCGATTAGCTCGGCATAGAGAGAGAGGATGAGCAGAGACATCGACAGTGTAAGATGTGTCAAAGATGAGAGCGGTCAAGTGTTGGTTGAGGATCAGCGGATCAAGGGAAGATGGCAGAGGTACTTTTCAGAATTTCTCAACGAAGACTCTGCCCCTTCGATTGAGAGAACCAGTTTTTCGGATCGAATCGACTATGGATTCCACCGACGCATTTCGCTAGAGGAGGTTAAGGTAGTTGTATGCACAATGAAGAACAACAGAGCTTCAGGACCAGACGATATTCCGGGAGATATTTGGAAATGGTTAGGAGTCAAATGTTTGGTCTGGCTAACATCGTTCTTCAATGTTATCCTTAGGTTAGCTAAGATGCCTGCGGAATGGAGACTTAGTAAATTGGTTCCAGTCTACAAGAACAAGGGGGGTGTTCAATGTTGTAGTAATTACAGAGGAATCAAGCTGTTGAGTCACGCGATGAAGTTATGGGAGAGAGTTAAAGGGATGAGAATTCAGAGACTTGTTAGCATCTCAGAGAATCAGTTTGGCTTCATACCGGGTAGATCAGCAGTGGAAGTTATCCACCTGCTAAGGGGTCTGATCGAGTTGCACAGAGATAGGAAGAAGAACTGGCATATGGCTTTCATTGATATAGAAAAGGCTTACGAAAAGGTTTCGAGAGAGCTACTTTGGAGATGCTTGGTTTAGAAGGGAGTGCCGGGGTCGTATATCAGAGTTATCAGGGATATGTACGAGGGTTTGCTGACTAGTATTAAAACTCCGAGTGGTGATTCAGAATATTTTGATGTCAAAGTGGGGCTTCACCAGGGTTCTGCGCTCAGTCCGCTTTTATTCACTCTGGTCTTGGACACTCTCTCGGCGCCTCTCCAAGAAAAGATACCGTGGTGCATGCTGTTTGTAGATGACATAGTTCTGGTGGACAACTCAAGATCGGGTTTGGCTCGCAGGCTTGAAAACTAGAGAGAGGTGTTAGAGTCCAAGGGTTTTCGAATGAGTAGGACGAAGACCGAGTATGTTCAGTTCTGTTTTGGAGAGTGCAGGGATCCGGAAGCATCAGTTGTTTTGGGGGATGATCTTGTACCAAGGAAAGAGTATTTTAAATACCTTGGCTCCTACGTTCAAAGCGATGGGTGAGTTGACAAGGATATCGAGCATCGAATCCAGGTAGGATGGTTGAGATGGAGGAGGGCATCAGGGGTGTTATGCGACAAGAGAGTTCCCCCAAAATTGAAAGGAAAGTTATACAAGGTGGTGGTTAGGCCGTCCTTATTGTATGGCTCTGAGTGCTGACCTATCACTAAAGCCCAAATACATAAGTTGTCAGTGGCTGAGATGAGAATGATGCGTTGGATGAGTGGGCACACGAGACTTGACAGAATCAGAAATGAAAACATTAGAAGCAAGGTTGGAGTCGCGAGTATTGCTGACAAACTGCGGGAGTACATATTACAGTGGTTTGGACACGTTCGTAGGAGGCAAATTTCAGCTCCTGTGCGTAGGTGCGAGAGGTTGGAACTTGGAGCTATTTGTAGGGGGTAGAGGTAGACCGAAAAAGAGTTGGATGGAGGTTATCCGCCAGGACCTTCGTATGTTGAACTTGTCTGAAGATATGAGTTTGGATAGAGACCACTGGAGGAGGCGCATTTGGGTTCCTGATGTTTAGTAGTATGTTTTATAGTTTAGTAGCTTGAGTCTGGGATCTAAGTCCTAGGGTTTAGGCTTAGTGCCTGCCTTATTTTCTGCTTTGGCCCTCCTGTCTTTCTTGTCTCCCTGTGAATTATGTGGCTTTCTGTTTTGGGTCTATCGGAAACACTCTCTCGACCAGCTCGGGGAAAGAGTGCGTACATCCTGACCCCAAAGACCCTGCCTCATCGCGGGATAGACTGAGTTGTTGTTGTTGTTGTTGTTGTAGTGCCCGCACTTTTGTGCGGGTTTTTTTTTAAATTAATACATTTAATATTAAAAGAAATGTATAAAAAAGTTTTGTGGATTTGTTTTAGTTCTTATCAATTACTAACTAAGAAAATCTTTTCAATTAATAACAAACAAATCATATATTAATCTAATATAATTAACAAATCTTATATTTCACCAAAAAAAAATTAACAAATCCTATATCAGCCTCCTCATCTCTGCCCTTCGATCTGTCGGCACGGCTGCGAGCCGATCAATGACGTTGACGTCGTGGAGTACGCCGATTGATCGGAAAGGAGGACCCATGGGTACTGGTAGTACGCCGTGAAGGGATCGAAGGACGAGCATGCATCGGGCGACGAGCGAGGTTAACACTGACTTCCTCGCGGGGCTGTCCCCTGGCGGTTGTAGGCAAAATTCGGATTCCGTTAGGCTCTCCACAACCGCCTCCGTCCGCGTGCAACGATGCTTGCGACAGTCAAAGAACTTGCACTTTGCTGGCGGACGTGCATTGCTCGATCAGGATCGATCAGATGCTTTCTCGGTCCTCGGGGTGCGGAGCGCCGACGAAGTTCACCGGATTCTTCCTTGATTTCACAGTGTGAAATAGGTATCATTTAGCGTAATTTGGCCATTTTATTGCTCGGATCGGTAGATTAGGGTTTCAATTAGAGAGAGATCGGAGAATGTATTGTGTACCTGCATTAGCTTCTTCTGCCAAGCGACGACCTCGTTGTCTTAGCACGGTGGAAGAAGAAAGGGTGTGGCACACTAATGTCGTTGATCTGCCATGGCTGGCGCTCGATGAGTAGTTTCATAGGGCTCTGCAACTCGTCTAGTCAAGAAATCGAGTCCCCCAACCGACATTGTCCATGCGTTTGAAGTCCCAGGGGACCTTGCCCAATACAAGAGGTGATCCTAGTCGAAGTTCCTCTTCTAGGGCTTTTGCTGGTTGAGTCACTCGATGGCTCATATGAGAGCTTATCCTTTACTTCTAAGATTGTGTTCTCCTTGAAGTGTCATCTCAAGACGTCGAATCCGCCATAGTAAGGCACGTAGAAAAGCTTAGCTTTCTTGGATCAATATATGAGTAGAGATTTCAAGTACGGTAATTGATTTTTCTAATATTTTAATTAGTTAAGTAATATTAAGTAATTAAATAGATTTGTTTACTTAATTAGATAAGGTAAAATCTTTGCTTAATTAGATTTTCTAATTTATTAAGATTTGGTTATATCCTACTAATTATGAGATTTTCTAACTAACCAATCTTAACAACTAATAAAAAATCTCAACTAAATTAGATAAGTTTTAATTTAACAAACAATTAAAACAAATTTAAAAAAATCGATTAAAAATATTAAAATAAATCGATTACTAAAAAAAAATGGGCTACATTAAAGGATAAGTCGCCACATGTCGTAGGCGACTTCTCCTTTAGTATTATAATATAGAAATATAGATATAGGATAGATAGATAGATAGATAGATATATAGATATAGATAGATATAGATATAGATATAGATGTACAGTATTGCAATATATTTATATTTATATGTTCGTATATATAATATATACTATACATTATAACATAATATTATATATATGCGGGACAGGACGGGATTTGCCGGATTTGAATGGGTCGTTCCGCGTTCCGTCCCGTAAAAATTATGTGGGACAAGATCGGGACGAGTTTACTATTTTTTTTCTAAATCCCACCGGGATTGGAACGAGTCCGGAATGGGACCGGAATCTGCTGGAATTGTGCCCACCCCTAATTTCCGGGCAGTTTCCAGGAACCTGCTCCACTAGATGATGACATCAGCGTATGGTAGATATGTCAATGAAAAGCAGTTTCCAGGAACCTCCTCCACTGTTTATTGAGGATTCCATATCCTTGTATTGTATTCATCTTATCTATATAAGTCACTACGCATTTTGCGAGTACTGCTCAACTTCAACTTTCAACTCCTAAAGTTTCCTCTTTTATTCATTCAGCATCTTTGTGCCTCCTCCAATTTCTTCAACTTTTAGGTACTCTCTCTCTCCTCGGTTGATTTGTTTAATTAAATGCTCATTTTGATTCCTGGGTCGATAATTTTTTTATTAGATAATCTTTTTTAATTTAAATTTTTATCTTAGGACATAGGGTATGTTTGGCAAAAGCAAGTAGTTTTTCAGAGCTTTTGGTTTTGATATTCTATAGTCTTAAATGAAATAAATATAAGATTTTAGTTTAATTAACTTTTAAAAGCTTTTGAAATCTAAGCTTTTCAACAGCTATTCACCCAAGCTTTTCGGAGCTTTTGGTTTTTTATTCACAAGTTTTTAACAGCTACCCTAACAGCTAGGTTTACCAAACACTGTACTAGCTTATTAACATATATTTAAGTCAAATAATCTAACAGCTTCAGCTACCCAACAACTTCCGCTCCTCCAATAGCTACCATTTTACCAAACACACCCATAAAGTAGAAATACCGTTGTTTAAATTGCATGATTTTCGTTGTAATTTGTTAACTAGTCCTTGATGCAATCTTCATTCAACGCAATCAAATGGCAATTTTTTTGGGATCGATATTAATTAGCTGTGTAGAGAATTTGAAAGTTCACATGTTGGCCGTGCTTCAATTAGGTCTCGTTTGGATTGCACTTTTCAATAATTGATACAAATATTTGGATGAATTTATGTTTTTAAAAACATTATAAAAATTATTATTATATTAGTATAATGTTGGTAAATGAATAAAAAAAGGTTGAAAGAAAAGTGAAGAGATACATATAAAAAATGAGAGTTAAGTAATACTGATGGGTTCTAGCCTTCTAGAGATGTGGGTTGAAAATATAATGGGTTGTTTAAAGAATTGTGAGGAAAGAAAATAAAAAGTGAAGTTAAGGAACCCTAATAAGCTCGACGGATGTGGATGCTGTTACTCATTTTAGCTAAATGAATATCCAAAAATTTTAAATATATATATAAAAAATAAATAGTATTGGTTCATAAACCATTTTATTTTAAAAATAAATAAAATAAAAAAATAAACATTAAAAAAAATAAAAGAAGAATAAAAATTTTACAATTATTAAATAATAGTGGTTCATGGAATAAAGAGTAGTGATTCATCAAATAAAGAGTATTGGTTCATGAAATGAATAGTATTTGTTTGTAAACCATTTTATTTTAAAATTAAATAAATAATTATTTAAAAAATAAACGTTAAAAGAAAATAAAAGAATGATGAAATTTTTAAAATTATTAAATAGTAGTGGTTCATGAAATAAAGAGTAGTGGTTTATCAAATAAATAGTATTGGTTCATGAAATAAATAGTATTGATTCATGAACCATTTTATTTTTAAAAAAAAATAAATAATTAAAAAATAAACATTAAAAGAAAATAAAAATGTGAAAATTTTAAAGGGTGAAATATACATTATTTCTCATAATGTGTAATTAATAAATTTAAATGAAAATATAATAATAATAATAATAAATTTATGGTTTCATACCCTTCTCCTTCTGTTCGTTGGGGGAGTTAGATACGGATGCGGTTACTTTGCTGAAGCGGATTCAGAAATTCTCCGTATCCCAGGATGCCGGGGCTCGTGATGCCGCTTATATTTTCACTAGACTCAGTTTTATTATCGCTAAGGGAGTGGGTGCCCAGATAGTATCTCGATTCCCGTTGTCACGAAATTTTGTAGGCCATTAAAATTACAGGGAAGGTCCGAAGGTGGCCGCGTGTGATGGACGCGCCTTTGTGCGGGTGGGATTGTGTCCACACGCGGGGATGCCAAGTGTCACAGCGTGATTGATTGACGCAATTTTTTATTTAACTAGTATTTAGTACCTACGCGGTTGCGCGTTTTATTAATAAATTACTCCATCCGTTTCAAATTAAATATCTTTTTACTTTTCGATACACTTTTTAAAGGGCGAAAAATTCTATAAAATATTTTTTTTAATTATTTTTTATATAATTTGATACTCAGTAATAAGTATAACATTATATAAAAAAATTAATTAAAATAATAATATTTTATAGAATTTTTCGCTCTTTAAAAAGCGTGCACAAAAAGACAAACGACACTTAGACTAACTCCAACGGATGGAGTATATTTTATTAATAAAATCAAAGATTTCAGAAAGTGTTATAATTATATTAAACCTATTTGATTTTTATCTTTTTAAGATTTATTATCTACTATACATATTATAAAATATTTTTTTACACAATCTTAATTATATATATTACTAATAAGTATATAGTTATGTAAAAAATACGTAGTATTATTTTATATATTTTTAACTCCTTAAAAAACGTGCCAAAAAGTCAATGAACTTATATTTTCAAACGGAGGGAGTGTTGACTTATTAGTTATGAATCAAATATTGGATATATTATTTGATTTAAAAAGATAAATTTTCTACCTAGTTAAGATATAAGGTTGAATATTTATAAAAAATAATATAGTTTTAGTTAACTAATTTAAAAAAATTATCTACATAATATATATATATATATAGTAGTATGTTTTCTTAGAATAAAAATCATATAAATTCTATAATTCTAAATCAAATAATAAGACATTCTACGATGTATAAAAAAAAAAGAGATCGAGAGAGACGTTCAACGTTTACCATGGGAAAATATTATAATCCCATATATCTTAGTTTATTAATCTTGTTAATACATTTTCTTAAAATCAATATCTCACAGTCTCTTTTAGATATCCGTAAATCCTAACGGTTTATATATATATATATATATATATATATATATATATATATATATATATATATATATATGGGTTGGTTCCGGTGTACTCTGCCCTTAACGTGTATCAAGTACACAAATCTGAGTCGTTGATTGAATGAAATTGATGGCTAAGATTAAAAGGCAATTTTAGCTTTTTTTTTATTAAAAATCAGTGGGACCCACGTTTTTTCTTGCCCACCTGCTGAAATTGGGGGCGTGTGTGATACACTCTCTTGACATTATTCGATGGTATATCTGGTGTATTCGATCGTATCGACGGATTATGCGATGGTATATCTCAATTATTCGATCGTATCGACGGATTATGCGATGGTATATCTGGATTATTCGATCGTATCGACGGATTATGCGATGGTATATCTGGATTATTCGATCGTATCAACGGATTATGCGATGGTATCGATGAATTATTCAATTGGCTACCACCTTGAAAACGTCCTAAACTTTTAACTAATAATTATTCGATGAGATCGCTTGATTATTCGGTCGTCTATGAATGATTATTCGGTGGTATATGGATGATTATTCACTCGTATATATATGTTTGATTTCGTTCCACCAACTAATTACACCATATATGAATGCATAATCCTTTAGAGTTAGTTGAATAATTCATACTTATAGACGAATAATGACTCCGAATTATCCGAATAGTTGCCATCACAACAATACATGAGAATCAACCAATCAAAATCAATGAATTGCAGTGGAGAACTTGAATAAAGTAAACCCTAGGACGTCGTCACACCAATTGAGCCTTGAACCACGCCGAACTTGATCGGAATAGTCCAGCAATGATGGGAATAGTCCAGCAACTACAATCAACATCCACAATCGAACCCAGGAATCAATCAAATTCCAAATAAGCAAACCCTAGAAATTGGGGTACTTCAAAATTACCTCAAAATTCAGAGGAGGAGAGAGGGAGAGAGGAGGCTGGTGGTCGGAGGTGGTGAATGGAGACGATGGTATGGTGCTCTCCGACGGCTGCTGAGCGAGGTCGGAGAGAAGGGGCCTTGCCCTCCGCCTTCGACTGCCAGAATCGCCGGCCACCTTCGCAACCTTCGATCCGCCATGGGAGCAAGAATCGCCGACTGCTAGAATCGCCAGCCGCCTTCGACTGCCAGAATCGTCGGCCACCTTCGCAACCTTCGAACGCAGATCTGAGCATCAAATTCGTCGATCCGCCATGGGAGCAAGAAGAAGAAGAAGCAACTGCTACGCAAGGTGATCTAAATCGCTATAAATCCCGCCATGGGAGCCAGAAGGCGGAGTCGCCTCTGACCGCCGCTTCGCACTTGCATCCGACCGCCGCCTTCAAATCGTCTCCGTCGCCGCCTTCAAATCGTTGTCGTCGCCGCCATGGGAGCCAGAAGGATGAGTCGCCGCCATGGGAGCCCTTTCAGTTTCCTCTGGGGGCTGGGGGCTTCTCTTTCTCTTTTGGTTGAAAATGCTTAATGTGTGGGATAGGGTTAGGATAATTTGTAGCCACGCGCTTAGGGTAAGGGTGAGATTGGGTTTTTGCAATTTTCTTTTACAATTATTCTTAAAATCCGAATAATCTCAGCCTTTAGATTTCACTCAATCAACGGTTAGGATGTGTGTACATGATACTCAATAAGGCTTGAGTACATATGATTCATACTCTCTCTCTCTCTCTCTCTCTATATATATATATATATATATATATATATATATATGTAGAGTGTGGATCGGATGAGAACACTCCTTATAGTGAGAACAAAGGAACACATCTGAGCCATTAAATGGTGTAAAATGGAGGGTGGAGATTAATAGAAGATTTTTTATTTTATTTTTTTAAAGCTATGGGACCCACCGTGGAATTCCACCAAACCTCACCCACTATGCGTGTGATGCACCCCCAAATTTAACTTGTTTACAGTAAAAAAAAATGGGTTTAATTTTTGTTGGCTATCAATTTTTTTTTAATATGACAATTTTTAATTTAAAAATTTATTAAAGATTTACAGGAACATGGAAAAGAAGTTTGCCCAGTTTTTTTTTTTTTTCTTTTTATGAACAGCCCCAAGTTCTCCTTTTTTTTTCCTTAAAAGAAGCCCAATTTGTGATTTTGTTCTTTTTATTTTTATTTTATTTTTTCCAATATAATTGTTTGGATATTTATGATTTTATACGAATAATGATTTGATATTTATGAATAATCATTCTTGATTCAACGAATAATGATTCTCATTTTTTTTTATAGATTTGGAATAATGTACATATAAACCCTTTAAATTCGTACTATTAAATACGAATAATCTTTGTAATTTCACCGAATAATGTACCATTTTAATGATTATTATTTTAACCCCAATTTCCTAATAAATGTGTAAACAATCGTTATCTTACTTACGAATAATACTCATAATTTAATTGAATAATATCTCAAATTTAACCAAATACCTTTCTAGTTTAACCGAATACGGAGTAATATAATTTTAACTGAATACTATTACTAGTAAAGTCTTACACTATATATATACTAATATCATTACATACAAATAATAGCTTATATAAATACGAATTACACTATATTAATTGGTTTACTAGTACAATCGTCATCTTACACACGAAGAATATGTTTATAATTTAACTAAATAATCTCTCAGATTTAACTGAATAATATATCATATTTAATCGAATAAACTTTCTGATTTAACCGAATAATTTCTCAAATATACCCGAATAACCGTCCTTTTACATACGAATAATATTTCTAATTAAACTAAATAACATAATTTTACCACAAATATTAAAATTATCTTGTGAACAAATAAAAAAGAATCAATAGCTAAGATTAACAATGATTTGCGTTTTTTTTAAAAGGAAATTGTACGTATTATTTTACGAAGCCTTTTCAAAATATGTACCTGTGATTTTAGGAAGCCTTTTCATAAAACGAAATTATACGTATGATTTGCGTTTAGATTCTTAATAATAAGTACGAATAATAATCTTTGTAATTTCGTAAAATTTTATTGATTATTATTTAACGGAAAAATGAATAAATGTCTAAACATTCGGTATCATACCTACGAATAATATTCATAATTTAACCGAATAATTTATCAAATTTAACCGAATAATATAACTCATTTAACTGAATAATCTATAAAATTTAACCGAATAATGTAATTATAATAATATTATTATATTGGTAAATACCAAATATATAAAAACCCAAAAAAAATAAGGAAAAAAAAAACAAACCGAAAAAAAAACCACCTCCGTCCATATTTACCTTTTCAAGAGAATGGACAGAGTGAATGCGCGTGAGGTATATTTTTGTGGGGCCCAACGAATTTATTTATTTTTAGAAAAAGAAAAAAATTATTAATCTTAACCGTTGATTTCGTTGGATTTCATGGCCCAGATTTGTTCTTACGTTCTCACCCTAAAAGACTAAGAGGTGTTCTCACTGGAACCACCCCTATGTATGTATATATATGTATATATATGACATATATATATATATATATATATATATATATATATATGTATGTATATGTATGTATGTATATATGTATACATATATATGTATGTATGTATATATGTGTATATACATATATATGTATATACATATACATATATATATACATATATATATATATATGTATATGTATATGTATATATATATGTATATGTATATGTATATATATATGTATATGTATATATATATATATATATATATATATATATATATATATATATATATATATATATATATATATATATATATATATATATATATATATAGACACACACACAGATAGATATATATCATATATGTATATAGACACACACACACAGATATATATATATATATATATATATATATATATATATATATATATAGAGAGAGAGAGAGAGAGAGAGAGAGAGAGAGAGAGAGAGAGAGAGAGATTACAATTGATTGAGTGAATGGTGGTGCATGTATAGACTATCGATCGAATTGAAGACATGATGACCGAGATTCATAGTAGTGAAACTCCGCTAGCAGGTGATGCTAGAGGTAGAGGATATGATCAGTCGTTGGCACCAAAGGTGGATCCAAGGGAGTTCAAGAGGAGTCACGTGACCTCCCTTCCGACAAATTACAAAGGTGTATTCTCCTCGACGATAAATTCGTTTTAATATATAATGCGTCTTAATTCGAAATCTGAGTAAAAAATTATGAATGTTTGAAAATTGTAGGTGTATTAATCACTTTAGTTTTATTTCAATAGACTATAATAACTTTATATTTTACTTAAATTAATATTCACATATTATATTTCATCTTGAGAGCTTTGAAATCATAGGTTATATTACTTATTTTGAGAATTTGGTAAGAAGTTACGTAAGTTTAAATTTTTTATATCTAGTTATACACTATTACATGTTAAGAATACAACAAGTTAAATACTGACTCAATTTTATTCATTTTGTTTTAATTCCTTATTTTATTAGTTTTTTTTCTTTGGTTATTTCATTCATTTATTCATTTTTATTTTTTTAATAGCGAAAAAATAAAAGAGTTTTATCATAAATCAAAGTCATGTTATCTTAAAATAATATCATTTATAATTATTATATTATATAGAGATCTTTATGCTACTTTAATATAAAATGACATCGTATATATACAATCTTGCCCCCTCACTAAGATATTTCTGGCTCTGTCCTTGGTTGGCATCGACAGATGAATGGCTTACTGCCAACAGATTGAGAAGGCGAAGGAGCTATGAAGTCAATATGTTTAACTGCTATAAGCATCGGCAACACTTTTTCAACAGGTGTAAAGATGGAATGATCCATCGTGATGTCCTAATATCCTTCTGGATGATATTTGGATATCTAAGCCCAACTGAATCCGTCGTTGAAGCATGTAAGAAGGGGAGTCATCTCTTAAGGGACATGATTCAGGGTGGTTTGCTGAAGCCCTCGGATGAAGATCCTGATATGATTGAGCTTGTAGGGTCAACATGCACACATGGATTCACACCTTGTGATGCAGCAAGCGTTGGATTCGTTGAAATGTTGAATATGGATAAAGTAGAGGAAGTGGTGCTCACAGATGGAATGACGAAGAAGCGAAATAATTCACCCCACGGGAACTATCTTTGCAGGCAAGTGTTTCAGTCTCAGAGAGGGCTTAAATACATTGCTCACTTTAATCCCACTCCTAAATCTCTCAGTCCTCTACTTGAAACTGGCAAGAATCCCTCTGTGTTGGTGCTTAGAGGTTTCGATGATCATCTCTTTCCATTGAGAGCCTTCACTTTCGAAAACTTCAAAACCTTGATTGTTCTTGAGATATCCGGTTTGGGCATTCTTACCCATGTTCCCTTGTATCCAACTATCTCTAAACTGACTCAGCTCCGATACCTCTATTTATCCGATCCTCTAATTGATAGCTTACCACAAGATCTATTTAAGAATCTTGTAGAGCTCCGTTGGCTTATTCTTAGAGGGTGCTCTCGCTTAGATTTCAATCTTAATCTCGCTAACCTGAAAAATCTTGAGGTGCTTGATCTTTCTTATACACTTACCACTGAGTTACTTAGGATAGAGACATCAAATCTCACTCATATTATTATGAAACATTGTCCTTTGAAATCACGAGTAATCTTGTCCTATGCCCTCAATTTTCCTACTAACGGCAAGAATCTTAAGTTTGTTGATTTTTATGGAGTTCCCCTGAGTAAGAAGTCAAAAAATCTTCAAGAACAAATAACAATCTCCAAGGCTATTGAATTTCATATCATTTATGATGTCGAGCATACAGGCTTTGACCGTTTCATCTATGAATTTGAAAAGATCGTTGATTTCATTTCAAAAATCCAGACGAGCTCTACAAGGCAATTTGAAATGCTACATGCTATGAAGTACATGCGTGAAAACATCGACATACTCAAGGGTTCCCACAACAGCAAAAGTAGCGACGAGCTTCTGCATGAGCTTGTGGATGTTGCAACTGAAAATCGTCTCTCAGCTGATGACTTTAAAGATGATTCTCAAAACCTCAAGCAACTCCTGCGACTGTTTGTCAAACTAAAGATCTTGTTCCCTACTACACAGATGAATGACCAGGAGGTTTCAAAAGCTACACAAAAGCATAAGCAATCGTTGTTTATAAAGAGTAAACAACGGTTGCTTATGGATGTTGTTGAACCCGATGGGGAGATCGCTAACCTTCAGCCAACCTACCAAACCCTATTTGGACCCCAGAAGAATTGCTTGCTGTGCTTTTCAGCTTTTCCCTGTAATGAAGAAGAACGGGAGAAGAAAACTGGAGTCTTAAAGAAGAGCTTAGTGATCAAGAAAAGCATCTTAATCTACTGGTGGGTTTCCGAGGGATTTCTTGAAGCAAATAATTTTCAGGAGAATGGAAAACAGATGCTGGAAGACCTCATAGGAAAGGGCTTTATTGAGCCCGTGATGAAGGAAAGTCGAAAATCAGCAAGTTTTCGAATGCATTGTCATGTTCACTCTTTTGTCACTGCACAAGCAAAGAGTGAAAGTTTCTTTGATTTCGGCATGGAGAAGAGCAAATGGCTTGGTCCGTATGTCACTCGCTCAAAGAAGGATTGTCATCAGAAAACCCAAGACAACTTTCCAGCATGTGCCAAGCTATGGGCAAAACATAAAAATTCACCGAGGGAGTTGGAAAGTATGAGCAATGTGTCGACGTTGTTCAATGCCAATGGGTCCGTGATTGATATCAAACCTGGATGGTTCTCGAAAATGGAGCAATTATCAACACTTTCTCTTGGGTGTTGGGGTTGTTCTGAAAATGCAAAGAACATTGAGATTCTGGATCAGAAGTTCTTAGAGGAATTGAAGAGCATGAAGAAATTGAGGTTGATAAGCCTACATGGGTTGATGAATATCATGAAGCTTCCAGAGTCAATATGTAAGCTCAGTAATCTCATAATACTGGATCTCAGAGAGTGTGGTTACTTGGAGGAACTTCCTATGGGCATCGGATCGCTCAAGAATCTAATCCATCTAGACTTAACTGATTGTGTTGTCCTAAATAAGATACCAAAAGGGATCAGCTTGCTTTTGAACCTTGAGGTGCTTAAAGGATTCAAGATTACTGAGTCTCTGCAAGAAAAGACAATGAAGGGGTGTATGAGTGTGATCCATGACAAAGAAAACAAGGTGTGTACCCTTAGAGATTTGTCCAATCTGGAGAAGCTCTACAAATTAAGTCTTGTTGTGAAGATAAAAGATTTCCCCAAAAAGGGAGATCTAGAGGTGCTCACGGGAATGAAGTGTCTTCGCAAGCTGAAGATCTTATGGGAAAGGAGTATTGGTTCCAACAACGCTGGTGGAAGTAACAGTAGAGCTCAACAACATTTCAACAGTGTTTTAGGGAATGTCTGGTATGTTATATGGTAATTTAAAGTTAAAAGTTAATTATTATGATAATTTATAAGGTGACTTGATATATAATTTAAGTTAACAAACCTTATTCGATGGGCATCCAAACAGGGAATTGGAGAAACTGGAATTGTGGTGTATTCCCTACAAAACACTACCGAATTGGCTGTCTTCAGTGAACCTTGAGAAGCTCTACATCGTGGGAGGAGACCTTGTTGAGTTACGTAGCATTAAGGAGGGTCCCAAGACTTTGCATTTGAAGCATTTGAAACATTTGAAGGAGATGAGACATGTGCCGAAGTTGGATTTGGAAATATATTTCGAAAGACTAACGTACATGGAGATTAAAGAATGTTCATTTTGCAGCAATTCAATTTGGTGGAATAATGGGGAATGTATTTGGGGTCTGAAGAAAGAATCCTATCCAGGAGTATTTTTTCAGCCGTTGTTATTCGAGCCGAACGAGCCCAGCTTGGCAAATTCAAGCTTGGTTCGTTTGTTAAGCGAGTTCAAGCCGAGCCAAGCCTAATTTTTAAACGAGCTTTTTATTTTGTTCAAGCTCGGTTTGTTTAGGAAATGAACGAGCTCGAGCCGAGCTTTTTTCAAGCTTTAAGTGATTTTACTTGGTTATAACATGTTAATTTAAAGGAAATTTTAGAAATTTCACATAATTCCTATTCGGGCTTTATTCGAACGAGCCGAGCTTTCAATCGAGCTTAACTTTTTGTTCAAGCTCGGCTTGTTTAAATAAGTGAGCGAGCTCGAATAGAGCTTTTTCGAGCCGATCCCAAATCGAACTCGAGCTGTTCAATTCATATAACAGCCCTAGCCGTTGGGTTGATACGGGTGTGTTTAGATTCCAGTGCAATTCAAACTGCTCAGATATCCCTTTCTTTAGACTCTATGTCAAGTAAGTACCAAATTCAAACTCCTTACCATCTAAATGTTCAATCTTTTTTCACAAATGATTTTGATGAAAATGGAGGTACTTGAGAGTTGAGAGATTCAATGTAATTGTGTGATCTTTACTGTCATTTTGATGCAATTTATTGATTGTTGATCATGGGTTTATCTGCAAAGATAAGAAATTTATTTGTTCTATTAGGGGTCCTACTTGAACATTATTATTAGGTCTTATAAATTTAATTATTTTGTACTCGGGTTATGCTGTTCTGGTGCAACAGGGTACGCGAGCAGCAGCGGTGGTGGTTGATGTGGTCGGCGGCACCGGTTCGGTGTGGTGGCCCGGCGGCGGCGGTTCAGTGCGGTCGGCCTGGCTCTTCCCTCTCCGGTGCCCTTCTCTTCTCTCTTCACTTTGGTTCCCCGTGCGCGCAAGACTGTAAGAGCAAGTAGGGTTAAGTCCGTTAACGGTGGTTTTTAAAATCTGTCAGATTTAACCCATTAGGGGCACGGCGCAAAATTGTACAAACTTCAGGGTACCGTGCGAATTTAGCAAAACTTTTGTACACCGTGCGAAATACGTAATACCACAGGGGTATCAGGCGAAATTTCTGGGAAAAAAAAAAGGAGAATGCATAGGAATAACTTATGGGAACAATTGTGGTTGTCTCATGTTACAGACTTGACCGATGATTAATCGAGAAGACTTGAGTGGGATCAAATACCTTTTAACAATCAAAACGTTTTCCCATATTTACAAACAAAATTTTATATACCGTATATTGCAATTACATTTATTTCGATTTTTTTTTTTTTGGTTAATAGGTAAGCACAGGATTGAAATTTATCATCCAAATGAGACTGAAAATTGAAATTAAGGATTTCTAAATTCTTTTGATTTTTTCAATCGATCTACGAGCCTCGACAATATGCATCTCCGACCCATTCTTCCTAATTATGATTTGATCTTTCCTTCTGTGTGGAGTTGTTCTTGGTGTTACGGTGTACTAATCGAGTTTAATTTCGGATGAGGTAGCAGTCTCAGACGCCCTATTGATCGAGAAGATTGTGGATTCCAAGATCCCTCATCTAGATGGAAACGTCGTTGTTCCATACTTACCTGGGAGATGTCTCTTTTCCGTGATGGGCTTCTGTTTTCCTTCTCCCCTACATCGAGACGCCGCGTTGGTTTTTCACTATGCCGTCTTCTCGGCATTCACGGTCCATCACCGAGTCTTACATGGGCCGATGTGATCTTGTCGTGTTTAGTTGTGTTGGGCTGTGTTTGGTTTGTTTTATCTTTGTTGTTGTTTCTAACGTTGATCGGGCTGTCGTTCTTTTTGCCTCTCAAGTTGTTAAATAAAAAGGTTTGTCTGACGCTTCGAATTCTTACCTTAATACCCCCCGTTTTCTTAATTAAATGACGCTTTTAGATTTTTTTTTACCTTTGCTTAATTAATGGACATTTTGAGTTTTTCAAAATTGACATAGAAGGACATAGAGAGAAGGGCAGAGAAATGACTCAACCGGAGAGGACTTGTGGATAGTACCCAAAGGTCCCCGATTCGAACCCGGATGATCGCTCTTTATTTACCCATTCAAAGAGAATTAGTGTTATACCCGCGCCATGGCGCGAATGCGATAGAAAAAAAAAATGAGAATATAAAATCTTTATTATAAGGAATGACCAAATACAATATAAACAAATGTTTGGAAAGTCTAAAAAAACAACATTGTTATTAAACGACATAGGTGTTGTGAAAAGGAACAGATCGAGTTGATGTAGGCTTCGTCTATGCAAATCCTGGAGAAAAAAAAATATTGATGAATACAAAGGGATGAATTTGTAAGATAGAGATCATTTGGAAAGTAGCCTTGCTATTTGCAAGCTTGAAGTTGGAAATGGTAATTGTCTCAAATTCCCTCACTTGTTCTGCACTCTTTGCAATCAAGTTAGAGTTGATTGATGCCTCGATTCGATGTCCCTAGATTACCAAAAACCAAATGAAGATGTTTGTTGAATCAAATTAGTTTGTAACAGGATAGAAAATGAAAGTTAAGTGAAGTGTACCACATACCTCTTCATCAACACAAACCAACTGAAGTGGTGGTTAAAATCGGCTCCCAGGATATAGAGGCTTAGTAAACACCCGAAGCAGACACACTTTGATGACGGAGGATCCAGCAATCTCATTGATGCTTAGGGCTGGGCAAAAATTCCCATGAAAACCGAACCAACACGTGCCAGTGTATTTCACAATTGACCCAATCATGTCAATATAGGATGAAAAGGAAGCATTTATGCCACATGTCCTCTCCAAGCAGTAGGCAAACTCACTAATATTCAACGGTGCTAAACTTACAGGACAGGAGAAAGAAGATCTTAAACTTATAGGAAACATGAATCAAGAACAAATTAAGGAATATCTTAAACTTACATAGTGGGTACCTGGGATGCAACATCGACTCCAATTTCATCAACTTGTGCTTGTAATTAAGTAAGATCTTGAAATGAGAAAGACGGAGAGGCTGATTTACAAATCCAAAATAAATATCAGATTTGCCGAGATTGAATGTTAGAAACAGAATTAAGGAAGACAACCTGATTTTGCAATTTTGATACACAAAAGTATAAGGATAAATCCTAATTTGAATTCCCTGCCTTTGAAATTTCCGCCATAGGAGGAGCAAACAGAACTAATGGTTCTTGCTCCTAATACAAATGAATAAAAAAACAGGTCAAAGAAGCAAAACACATCATAAAAGATAGGCTTCTTAAGCTTTTCAACACCATGTTCCTAGATTATCCTAAGTGCCTGAAATCACATTGTCTCACACTTGATTAGCTAGGCAAAGAAGCAAAACACATCATAAAAGATAGAAATATACATGCTCACGAATGAAAGAAATGACCAGGAGAACAAAAAAGCATAACACAGCTAGTAAAACAATTATAATAAAAAAAAAAGCAATGGGCCAACTTGGGAAAGATGTCACAATAGGTTTAAAAATTGAAAGTTGAAAGGAATTCATATTCTTAAACAGTGAAGCATTCTTCCAAGAGCAAAGCACCGAACTTAATAAATCATGTCATAGGAAGGATGTATATCTTCAAGCTCACATTCATTTGTGAAATGCCTTTACCTTACTCCTGTATCTATCTATTATAGGTAAACTATAGGTAAACTTAATAAATTATGTCATAGGAAGAATGAGGGGACAATGGTTCAGATTGAGAATGATGCTTTATAGAAATAGAAATCGCAAACACAAAGAAAAGAAGAAACCAACATGGTAAAAATTGTAATCAACAAAAATAGGACATAGCTTCTAAGAATTTCTTATTTAACTAATGAAAAGGTTAGAGTGACTAAAGTACCTTCCCAAGTTGATCAAAACTGTCTAGACAACTCCATGAGAGTTATTTGAATTTCATGATATGCACTTGTTCACTCATTGAAACGACGTCCTCCCATGGCATCAAGCTCATCCGTGAAAATGATGCATGGCTAGCATTACAACAAAAGGAATTAATGAAAGCAGGGTCACAAATTACAATGGGCCTGGAGTCTTTGACATAAAAGAGAAATATTCAAATGCTTTTCACCATGAAAGAAACACTTGTTGTTCGATCCCTTGCATAACCAAACATTTCACGAATCAATCTTGCACGTTCACTGGCATACTTATCAATTATATAACTTGACACAACCTACGTTGAGAAAAAAATTAGTGACATCATTCAGGTGAAACATTATCCAGAAAAAAAAATAGGGCAAAAAAAGATCCCAATGCATTATCTCATGTAATAAATAGAGATAGGTGAGTAGTTAACTAAATAGATGAATGAAACAAAGTTGTCTTGGAGGTTTACATGTAACGTATTCCTAAACTATCGTGAATATGTAATGGGATTATTTGTACCTTGGTGTTCGAAAGGAAGTAAAAGACCAGCTTGCTCTTTCTCTGACAGCTGCAGATTGAATTGAACCTGCACATTCAAGTATTAAAGCCATAGATATGAGCTACACCATGTCTCAATCAGGAATCAAAATAAAAATCAACATTTAGAGATGTCGTCGTTAACTTGAGCTAGAGTTGTTAAAAGAAAAGCTTTAAAGATATAATTAACCTTCGGCAAAAGGCTTCGCACAACTGACTAATCTTCAGAAGAAAGAGGTGCAAAGGTAATTTTTTTATTGTTCAACATGGATCTCTTCGGACTACAGAGAAAGTATATGATGGTGTTAGGTAAATGCTGCTACATATCTAAATGCAACAACCAGACTAAAGTGGCAACTTGGTCTGCAGCAGCAAGCAAAAGTTTGCTTATGCATAAGATAAACATATATACAACTATTTACAAAGAGCAAATAGGCCAGGATCTTCATGAAGCATAGAGAAAAAAAAACGTCAAATCTAAAAAAGAAGAATCGATAATTAGTATGAATAGTTCCAGACAACAATTGGTGTAGGAATGTATCCAATAAATGTGGCCTCAATAGCGATATCATAGCAAATCTCACTCAACATAATTTCCATAGAACTCCCAAGTAAAAAAAAACACATCTAAAAAATATATAAAACAAACTGAAACTTCCCTTCACCTATGAAAAGGGAAGAATAGCATCATTCCTTTAAAAAAAAGTAAGCAATCTCTCAACCCTCATTTATACAACACAAAGGCCACTAAGCAAAAAGCTACGGCAAATTCATATTCAAATTTCCAACTAAGATAGGCAGCTAGGACCTAATTAAGTAAGGGGGCAACTCAAGCTAACTTCTTACATTATCTAGTTTCATGATCATCATGATTGTTGACATAAATGATTAATAGACTATGCTTAGATCAAATCAGTCTCCTCGCATAGTTATATTTATATGCAATTAATCTCCAGTCTCTGTATTTCCAAAATTTGTACAATAAACCATAAAAGCAAGAACAGAACCCAAATTGCATATGAATTCCCATATTCACGAGAAAAGAACAACAAATTGAGGACAAAAACATAACTCACATATCCATTCACATTCCCAGATTGCGTCCAGTAAATCGACTGAAGACCCGAAATTAGATTATATTAAGGAAGACATAGAAATTAGCTACAATAACACGACTGAAGCAAGGCCTCAAAGTAGGCATTGACCCTAGGAGGCAGAGGAATACCTTATCCATGAGGTCGAAGGCAAAATCGGTATTCATCTTCATTGTCGTCGGAGGCACCGGTATATCGTCATGGCAGGGAAGAAAAAATTGGAGGCAAAAAAATGAGCGATTGACAGAGAAATAAAAGTTAGCAAGGGTCCTTAAATAGCATCCAAAACAACAACAAACATCGAAGGAGAAGGATGTAACCAAAATACCTGATTTCAAGAGCAATCGACGGACTCCGTAAGCAGCGTGAAAGGATGAAACCGCAAGGTATAAGCCATCCCCGATCTGAAAATCAATGAACTTGAGAATCACAACCCCAATCTAAAATTGGTGATACATCAAAACATCCCCAATTAATCGAAAATAAACATTCGCATCAACATTAGGTGAGATGCAATTTCCATCGCCAAACCTGGCAAAATTAGGGGAAAACTAATGAATAAAATTAAAACTCAGCGGAGAAAGAGGGAGATAAGGAGGCGGTATAACCTCGGCAAGGCAAGACGATCTCAAATCGGCGGAAGTCTCCCGTGAATCGAATAGGCAGAGGTGGGGGAGGCGGTGAATTAGGAGAATCCTAGAGTAGCGTGGACTAAGATCAGGAAAAAAAAAAGGTAAAAGAGGAATTAAAAAGGAAAAAATGTAATTGGCCGAAAATGTGAAATCGAAGGAGAGAGTGCCACGTGGCAAAAATTCTTTGCTTTTAAGTAGATACTAGTATAGTACCCGTGCCCAAGGCACGGGCTTTTTGTTTAAAAAATATAATTATTTTTATATAAAATATATAATTATAGATTTTTTAGATATATTTTATGTTTGACATACAATTTGTAATCTAGTGAACATGTTAATATTCATATATATCACATTAAGTTTACAAATGTGATATCACTAATTAAATATAGATAACTATTGTTTTTATCTCCTTTAAGTTAAACATGTAATAGATGATAACACCAATACTTTCCCCTCTAATCATATTTGTAATCAAGTGATGATATCAATACTCTCTCCCTCTAGAGATGACTTGACCTGTAATTTTTACATCCAAATTTAGCAAAAAATAAAATAAAATAATATAAACATAATTCAAAGCATCTGGATGATGAAAACAATAAAAATGGAGAGATTCATAGAAATTGTGTAATAAAAGGTGAAAATAGCCATTTGATTCATTCTGAATGAATTATTCATAAGATAGAAGAAACCTTGGAGATAATAACTAAGAAGACAAAACTAAATTTTCAATTTTATTGGATATAAGGAATTGAATGATCAATGAAACAATTATAAAATTGAGATCGAGTTAAAAAGTTAGGACAGTGTGATAGGGAAAACATCAAGATGATACTTTAATATACATGATTAAATTGAATGAGGGTTAAGCCACACGAGCTTATCTTTTGTATATTGTATTTGAAAATAAAGATAGGTTCAAACATAGTTAATTGGAATCTAATGCCATAAGAAGCAATGATAATGAAGTGAATATAGATAATTATGCATATTAATTGTAAATTATAACTTAATTGCTATGAATTCACATGAGTGTTTAAAATTAATTAAAGACCATCATCTAATGTATAATAAACCACGTTGTTAAATTTGAAACAAAAGCCGTGAAAGTTCCTAAAAGCGAGTTGATATTTGTTGCTTTGAGAGTGTCACATAAAACATCATATTATCTCATCATAAGCTACAATTAATTATAAATGAAAATAAATTTCAATTTAAGCTTTCCTACAGAAAAAGAAACATCAATGAATTCTACAATATTTATTTGAAAGAATTAATCTAGATCTTCAAATTCCAGTTCTTCGATGACTATTCTACTCAATGTTGTTTTGCAGACAAACATAAAACAAAATCAATTCAAATTATTTTGACATCTAATTATTTAAAGCATGTGTTGTAACACAAATTGACGCAATCATAGATATAGTTATACACAAACAATAAAGCTTATAAAGAACATTGTTCATAAATGAAATTAAATATTTGTGTGTTTGGATTTCATTGTGCTGCACTTCCTTATTTTTCCTCATGCATCATAAAAGTTAGAAAAATTAATATTTTAATGGATCACAAAGAAGAAATGGGTAAAATAAACAAAATATAAACAATATAAGGAGTAATGACTTTGGTTAATAAAGAAGCAACAACAATAAATAGAGAAAAAAAAGATTGATTTTGAAAAACATTAAAAAAATAATCTCTTGTGTGCCTTTATGGGAGGTTTCGTATGAAAAATAGAAAGAGATTGAAAAATATGCTTGATAAATTTGTAGACAATACGATTAAAAAATAAATGAGCAAAAACTATCTAATAATAGAGGTGTTAAAAAAAGTAGGTTAAATAATCTGTTTTAGAAAATAAGAAAATGATCATATTTGAACTTATTTTCATTCGTTAAGATCATATCTAAAAATTAATCTAAAACTTAATAAGAATAAAATAAATCACGACTCAAAATGTCATGATAAAAATAAAATCCAATAACCCACGTAACGTAACCACTTGGATAAAATATTTGATTTCCATCGAATCTTATAGATATTGCCTTTTATTTATTTATTTATAGATATAGATATGTATAATGGATGAACCAACCATTTTTTTTTGCATATCAAACAATTTCCTCACCAAATTATTTTAAATACAGTAAGTTGTAGTTTTTCAAAAAAAAAATATAATGAAATATCCAATAAATTAGTGTAATAATATATTAATGTTTTAATTTAAGGTGTGATCATAATTTATCTTCAAATAAAACCAATTCTTAAGCATATTAGGATATTTTCAAATACACAATTTACAACAAACATAAAGTAGGAGTTTGGAATTTTATTGTGGATAATTGAAATTTTGATTAGTATGATGTGAATGAAAACCCAAGCCCATATATATAGAAAGAGAGATTAAAGAAAAAGAGTCTTCCCTTGCAAGATTGACAGAGATTAGATAAATAAATTGGTTTTATTTTACTCCATCAAAAATTTTAATATTTTGAAAATTGGTTAAAAACTTCATAAGATGAATAATAAAAAAATTACAATATTACCTAAAAATCCAAACAATTAGATTTTCTATTTGATTTTTTATTATTATACATAATTGTTGTTTAAAAATAATAATTAATTAATTGAAACTTTCATTGGTAGATTATATTTTTTTTCATGGAATTGGTTATGTAATTAAAAAGAGATTGAAATTGGAAAAGTTTAAATTTCTTATTTGACTGGCGACCCCTAGATCAGATCGGAAGAGAAAGAGTTTAATTTTCTAGACATTTTAATTTTAAATATCTGTAATTGTAATCTTAAATATAATTTTTCTTTTTTGACTGGCGACCCTCTGCGTAGGGTCATCCAAATGATCTCTTGATGGCTTCAAGGTCGCTTTGTCGATCTACTTCTTGCCCACTGTAAAAAAAAAGTCATTAAATTCAGAAAAAGTTTAAACAATTCCTTATTTAATTAAAAACAACTTAAGGTAATTTTTAAGGAAAATTAATAGATTTTTATAAAGAAATTCTAAACAATTGAGTCAATATTTTTCCAATTATGTGTGTGTCAGTGCATGGTAGTTAGCTTGGAAATTTAATTATTCTAAAAATATTATAAATAAATTAATTAGATTTATTAATTTAAAAAATAAATTAAGTAGATTGTTTTACACATATTATTAGGTATTTAGCTTATAAATAAATTATTCTAAACAATATTATAAATAAATTAATTAGATTTTTTAATTTAAAAATACATAAGATACAATTATTTAATTCAATAAATAATTAAGGTGAAATAATTATTTAAAGTAGATAATCTATACAAAAAATCAAAGCTTCTTAATTTTAGTAGTAATTAATTGTAACTAAATCAACTATTTTTAATAAAAGATTAAATAGAAATTAATACAAAGCTACCATAATGAGAGAAATATGTAATTTATTTTAACAATATATAAATAGATACTTTATTTATTGATTTAAACTAATTTTCAAAACACTCCCTAACAATAAATTATTGTTTGGTAGTGTTTTGAAAATTATTATTTTTAAAAAAATAAATATTTAACAGCCATTTATATTGAAAATAAAAATCGTGTATCAAATAACCATTAAATAAGAAGATTCTATTTTTCATAAATATATATATATAATTATATCATAAACATTAAATTTTAGGGGAAACAGAGTTATATATATTGGAAATGAAGTCATATACATTGAATTTTGTTAGAGCGATGACTCAATTTGAAGTTTTATGGAAAATTCACCATGTGGATCTCAAACATGTAAGGGCAAATAAAATTCAATTAAAAAAGTAAAAATTTATTTGTTAGAAAAATACGGTAACAATGTCAAAACAAACATGTAAAACAAAATACATTAATTGAAAAATAATTAATTAAACATTAATTAATTTAAATTTAAATTGAAGGTGGGTTCATGTTTAATATGAAATCGCCATGTAAGCCTACAGTGAAGGAGAGTGTGCCACGTGGCTTGAGAAGCATTTGTTTTAGTATTATATTAGATATAGACTAGCGTAGTACCCGTGCGTAACGCACGGGATTTATAAAATATATTATATTTTTTAGAAGATATTATCATAATTTATTTACATTATATATTAGATATATTATAATAATATGAAAACGATATAGCCAAATAATATAAATTTGGATTTAAAAAATAATCCTTATATTATATGAATATATAATATGTGGAAAAACGTGAATGTCTCACCTTCATACTTTCTTAGATGGAAACAATTATATATACATAATTGTATAGAGTGTTGTTTTTCATCTTTGTCCCTATCTTATTTCCAGCTTCTTTGATGTCCGGTCATGGGTCACTCGGAAACACCCTCTCGACCTAGTCGGGGCAAGGGTGCGTACATCTCGACCCCCCAGACCCTGCTATAAGCGGGAGATACTGGGTTTGTTGTTGTTGTTGTTGTTGTATTCTATGTTTTTTTAGTAAGTTGATTGTTTACTTTGAGCATTAAACAAATATTTGTTGTGGTAATGTGTTGAAAGGTAAGACCAAATAATTTGGTAGATCGACTACATATCACAAATGCTAGGTGAATGAAATTTTAAGAACTTTTGGATGGATAGCACATAAAAATATCGGAGAAGAAATATTCTTGTAATAAACTAATGAAAATGAATGAGGTTTTTAACCAACACAGTGTAATGACTTTAGTTAAACTTACTAATAAAAAAATCCATATACTTAAAACACAATTGGGTCCCCTTAAATTTTGGGCTCGAGGCAGAGACCTGTGTTTTGCCTCCCCTCAAGCTTTACCTTACTTTTTAGATGGAAACAATTGTATATATAATTGTAGAGTGTTTTAATTTTTTTTAGCATTCTAAGTTTTTTTAGTAAGTTGATGGGTTAGTTTGAGTATTAAACAAATATTTG
This sequence comes from Persicaria maculosa, assembly GCA_963922045.1. Taxonomy (NCBI): domain Eukaryota; kingdom Viridiplantae; phylum Streptophyta; class Magnoliopsida; order Caryophyllales; family Polygonaceae; genus Persicaria; species Persicaria maculosa. The sequence continues at coordinate 8,630,900 of OY998256.1, read as the reverse complement.
TTGTGGTAATGGGTTGGAAGGTAAGACCAAATAATTTGGTAGTTCGGCTACATATTACACAAACGCTAGTTGAATAGAGTTTTAAGAACTTTTGGATGAAGAGCACATAAAAATATCGGAGAAGAAATATTGTTGTAATAAACTTAAAAGTAAAAAAAAAATGCTTCATCCGTCTCTAACTATAGGTCCTTTTATTTTTTTGGCATGTTTTTAAGAAGCTATTTGGATTAAAAAAAATAAAACTAAAGGAAAAATAAAGTATAATTTATTTAAAAAAAACCCGCTTATTTATTAATCAAAGTGAATGGAAAAAGTTTCTGGAATTGTCAAATAGATCAAGTTTTTTGGGTAAAATGTGGTAACAAATCACCAACATTGAAAAAGCTTATTGAGATTATTTTTTGTAATTCATATGAAATATTTAAGCAATTGATTTTGTTTAAATGATTATTATATTTGATTATTTTTATAATGAAATTAATGACTGGAAAGTAAAATTATGGATCAATTGAATGGTTAAGTATATGAGGATGTGGCATAAATATTTGATCGACACATGACATTTTAAACGTGAGGGTGCCACGTGACGGAGAAACAGCTACTTCAAGGTGGAAAGGGGTCAAGATGCAAAAAAGGGTCTTCACAAAGCCTAGAGTATAGAAAAGTTTAACATTAATAAAGAAAGACAAATTAATCAAAGTTGTATAAACATGGTGTAGGGATGATAGATATAAACCGATGGAATAGATATGAATAAAGGTGGATTAGTTGTTATTTTTCATTCTCAATATAGAATACTAATGATGATTCAATTAGGGCGCATCAACTTAGAAAATCCGTTTAAATCTTATTTTTTAGTAGATATGTAAATATATAATCTTTCAGTGTAAAAAAAATATAAACATTGTTGTTTGTTTACCATCTATTTGTATGTAGTTATCATATATAAAAATAAAAAGGATGGTCTAAAAAAACATTGTTTAATTCATTTTTTTTTAGACAAATTTTAATGCTGAGAAATAGGCCGCATCAGCTGAGATTTTTTTTAATTAGTGTTTTGTAGTAAATAGGTAATCTTTTGGTTAAGAAATAGATAAACTTTCAATAATTTAAAAACAATTATCATATATAAGAGTAAATAGATAAGCTTTTTATATTAAGGATTGCAATCTTAATTTTTTGTTGTTAAATACGTAGTAGTAGTAAATAGATTTGTGGTGATTTGTTACCGGTAAAAATCCCATTATATCCTCGGTTTTAATGATAAAATATTTAATAATTATTTTTATGTTAAATAAATAGATAAACAACAAATTAAGGGAAAATCAACTCCCGATTACGTGTGTGAGTGCATGTATGTTATAAATAAAAGCAAATTGATAAGATCAAAATAATAGGATAAATGAATTATAAAAGAAAAAAAACACAATAACTAATTATTTTGAATAACAAATTTTTTTACCGTGCTAATTTTTTGGAAAGTAAATAGAGTTATCAGTTATGAAAGATATGGTAAATTATAATGGTTTGTCAATTTATTAATTTATGGATTTTTTAATTAGATTGATTAAAATTAAGTTAGAAAATGTAAATAAATTTGATTGGTCAAAATCTCTACTTTTAAGGATAGATCGCAGGGTGGTATCTTTCGCAAGTGTTTTTAGTATTATGCTAGTTTTTCAAATTAAGTTAGAAAATATAAAAACTAATTTTTGGGTAAAATGTGGTAACTAAAAAATATATTGATTTTTAATTCAAAATAAATGAGAAAAAATAAATTAAAGTTATCATACAAAAATAATTAATTGGTATTTAAAAAATTTTAAATCACTTTAATTCAGGAAAAAAGATATTAGATTTATTTTAATTAATAATTGAGTAAATTGAATTAATTAGTTAGGTGGGGCCACATTAAAGGAGAACTTGACACGTAAAACTGATTTAAGGAGGTGCCGCCATGTGGCATCTTCAACATCTGTTTTAGTATTATATTAGATATAGATGGTAGAGTATTTAGCAACAATAATTAATAGAGAAGGACAAAGAGAGAGATGCAGTATTTGGCATAGGAGGAAGAAGAGGGAGAAAGGTAGCTATTGGATGAAATGGTTTTTAGCTTTAATGAATTAGGTAGTTCAATTAATGTTAAGAAAGTGCTAATACAAATTTTTGCAAGTAATTTAATGTCCTTAATTTATGTGTCGGAACCATAAACATCGAATAAATCCAGACGAAGGAAGTAAAAAAAAAATATAGCGAAGAGGTATGTGATTCAAACTCCTGACCAGGGATGTCATTCGAGCTGAGATTGACATGTTCAAGTTTGGTTCATGTAATAAACGAGCTCGAACCGAGCCGAGTCCAATTTCTAAACGAGTTTTTTTTTTAAGCTTGACTTGTTTTAGTAAATGAACGAGCTCGAGCCGAATTTTTTTCGAACTTTAAGTAGTTTTATTTGGTCATAACATATTAATTTAAAAGAAATTTTAGAAATTCTATAAAATTCGAGCTATTCGAGTCTAAATCGAACGAGCCGAGCTTTCAACCGAGCTTAAAATCATGTTCAAACTCGGCTTGTTTAAGTAAGTAAACGAGGTCCAGTCGAGCTTTTTTTTAGTCGATCCCAAGTCGAGCTCAAACTATTCAACTCATATAACATTTCTACTCCCGACCTATTAATCAAGATTCATTTTTATCAACTAAACTAAGACTTGTCTTATTCGATTTACTTGTAATGCAATGAATCTTGCGAACGATCCCGTGCGAGTGCAAAATATACTCATAAGTCATGAGTATAATTCTACCTTAGCTTTGTTCTCTTGACTTTTAGGTTTTATCTAACTGGAGTTTTTCGACTTCTCGATTTACTATTTCAAATTCTTAACTTTTTTTTTTTAAAAAAAAATCTAAATACTAGTACCAAAGTCGGACCGAGTTTATCAGCCCAACACACCCACCCGGATCCAAACCTGAGCAAAGCCTAGAGGCCTTAACGGGCCGAATGACTAAGGAGCAACTAATTCGGCCCGTTCTTAGCCATGGGCCAGACCAGACATCTCGCCCGGTTCGGTAGAGTTGTTCGTGGATAAGACCCGAAACGTGCCAAAAGAGGTTCGTGGTTCATAATTTTAGGGACCCAAAACTTTATTTTTATTTTCTAAAAAAATAAAAATGGGTCCGCAAAAAGAGGTTGGTGCGTGGCGAGGTTCAGCCGAAGATTGCGGTGTTGGATTGGCGCCAAAAAGCGGCAGCCGCCGAGCCACGTCACCTTATGTGGCGGGAAATTGAAGCAATCTCCCTCCAATTGGAGCACCCTGACCCCACCCAATCCTATTTTCTCCACACACTGGGCCCCGCACCCTCTCCATCACCTATCACTTATCATCATCCATGACACCTTTTCTCCCAACTTCTTTTTCTCTATATTGTTATAAATTTCACGAAATCCTTCATTAATTACCCCAATTAACATAAAATCGCCTCTTATTTCCAAAATTGTACAAACTCATCCACTATTTCTACTTTAAATTTGTAATTCATTATGTCCTCGTCGTCTCACCACTTCAGGTTAAGGTTTTGATCCCTTTAAAGATTGCTCTCAAGGTTGTTAGATCTCGACTTTTTTTTTTTTTCAAATCGAAAGTGATAATGTCTATCGACTTTGAAAGTTAGCATCATGATTCATGGACCATGGTCGTATACTTGGTGAAAAATTATTCATGGAATAGTAAACCCCTTTTTATACATAGTAGAACAGAAGATCAATGCAATTGATTGTGTGATCAATGATCTGAATTGTTATTTGAATAATTTTGGTTGTTACGGTTTTCAAAACCAACCATGAGAAAATTTGTTTATACAGTGTTGAAAATTGTGAGAAATAGTCTCGCTACGATGAAAATCTCATCAAACACATAATAGTTGTTATGATTTTCAAAACCGTGAAAAAATCTGCTCCTACTGTTTTCAAAATCGTGGGCGACTGATGTGTTTGGCCAATCAAATGGGGTTTGCATGTCCATTGCATTAGAATAGGATAAGTATCTTACGATTTTCAAAATACTTATAGTTAATATAAAATTAATACTCCATCCGATCTTATGTTTTTAACTCCTTAAAATACGTGCTAAATAGTAAAAGATTTTGCATTTTACATAGGAGGGAGTAATAAAAATAATATTTTTAAAAAAATATTAGATTTCTATATCAAAAATAAATAAACTGATTTAAATTAGGAGAGGGAAGTACTATTAAACAATGGTATATGTCTTAGCCGTTGATCTCCTCGTGCAGAGATGGTCACGTGAAGCAATATATTTTTTATTTTTATTTTTATTTTATCACAAAAAACTTCGAGGATCGGAAAACCTCGATAGGCTGATAAAGTCGGCAGACGGTGAACTATTAAACGAAACAACCTAAAAAAAAATTGGTACTATACAGACGATGACATGCACATACGATCAGACGAACAACTGAACTTAATCCAAGCATACAGGGGACAACGTAGACTAAAAACCTGAGCCAAACGCTACAGTGACAATGAAGCAATATTATTATATTAGTAAAGTATGTGCCTACTTGGCATTTTAAAAAATTAAGCTATAAATGGTACGTGCAACGGACGAGCCACATGGAGTCGATCTAACATTATAAAGAATCTAAACCTCCTTTTTCATTCGGAGGGGGGTTACACAGATGTGGAGGTGTGATACTGATGGGAGCTAAATCAAACCTGTGTGGATTAGTTGTTCGGATATGATATAGGTCATGAAACAGGGCTTTAAAACTTTTAGGATATGGAGTATGTTTTAAGGGTTGTTATAAATATTCTGCTTTCATTTTGTTCCAGATATTCACTTTAACTTGATGGAAAAGTAACACAGAGACAAGCCTTTTTCTATCGCTCATGGCTTGTGTTTGATTCCCAATCAAGCAAAACAGTTTTTGTTTGTTTGCCCTGATGGGTGACCCAATGGTGTGGAGTAAGGGAGCTAGAGTTAGGAGGTCTCAAATTCGATCCATGTTTTCATCTCTTTTCTTGGGTGAAAATTTAAGATTTGTCTTGCATCTTGTCAGTGGGTTGAGCCAATCGACGCAACTCGATTTGTCTGGTGCGTGGCAGTTGTTGACTAGTTCACGTGTTCGGGTTTGCCACCAAATGATAAATTTCCTCATCATAAACAAAATAGTTTTTTATTATTATTATTAGGTAAGCATTCTGATAGAGAAACTTTATACAAGTGCATTTTTGCGGATGAGGTTACGAAAACTTGTATTGTTGTATATGTCAAGACCCCTAGCAGAACAGCAAGGGTGTGCTACTTTATCAATTACTCTGTTGCCAACACAAGAAACATGAGAGAAAGAGACTTCTCTCATGTTTGACATTTGAATTTTGACATCGGGGATGAGCAAGTCTATTTACTATGGGCATTTACTCTTATTGTCAAGGTGGTTTATGAATATAAGAGAGTCTTCTTCGACGATGAGCTTTGAGATTCTGAGTCTCGTTGCTTATAGTAAGCCTTGTTTTAGTGTCAAGGCTTCAAACATGAGTGTGCTTGTTTGCCCACCCGTTTATATCCAATCGTGATTGGTTGTCCCTTCCAATCACGAATGATGAAGCCAATCATACTATCATTATTCAATATTGTAGATCCATCAAAGTTCATCTTGAAAGTTCCGACATGAGATCTTCTCCAATTTATGTTGATTTTCTTTTTATCTTGATAACGTGATTATCTTGTACTGTCTATTGCTGTTTGACACATCCTCTTCAAACTGATACAATTTTTTTTTCCAATTCTCTCTATCATCTACCTTCCCTTTGTTAATATTCATTCTTCTACACCCTCTTTTGTCTATAAAACTTTACATTGTCACATTTTTCTTAAATATTTTAATTAAATTAATTTCAAACAAGCTTGAATTTGGCCAATATAATAGTTATTTAATGTCCTTTATATACATGTTTAACTGTTTAAGCATAAATGGAATCATTATATCATATGTTTTTGGGGGAAAAACATAATTCAAGTGATTTTATGTTAGTAAGATGGTTTACTTAGCGCAACTTAAAAAAAATAACCAACAACATACATAGGGTTTTATTATATTGTTGGCATAGAAATCTACACACACACACATAGATAGATAGATAGATAGATAGATAGATAGATAGATAGATAGATAGATAGATAGATAGATAGATAGAGAGATTTTTTCAATATTAGATTCCCTGAAAATATGACGAATAACAACATTACTAAAATAGTAAAGATCAAAACATGTACCCGATTGAAGATGCTCAATGTTCCAGGGACAAGTCTTGTCACCCAATAGAGCTTTGACAATCATAAGACAATCATCCCTATAAGCAAATCATCTAGTTGAAGTTGCTTAACTTTAAGAACTCTCGAGTCTCGACCGAAGCACCAAAGCTTCAGCGTACAGAGCAGAGTTATTATAGCAAGTACCGTTCCCCAAGAAAACAATTCCTCCGATATCATTTCTAATTGCAAAACTGAAGGTGCTAGAGCCATCAGATATGAAGGATCCGTCAAAATTCAGTTTGTAGAAATTTGATGGTGGTTTCTGCCACGGAATTTGCCTTTGGTTTCTAGCCGATTGGTTTGATCGTGTTGAGGATCGCCCACAATTATATAAAATAATTTGTAATTAAACATTAACTCTAACTACCACTATAATATATATATGTGTGTGTATATATATATATATATATATATATATATATATATATATATATATATATATATATTATTTTTAAAAAATTTAAATACATTTTGTATTAGCACCTGTTTAACTAATTACTTTTTGTCAATATGTTTAATTGACTACCAATAAAATATATAATATAATATATCCATATTTTACAAACACGCTTAAAATCTTGTAAAAATTCGCCAACAAAATCATTATTTTCACAAGAGGCAGTGTTGCTGCGGGACAGAAAATTAGAGATATAATTGATACATATTGTAAAGTTTCTGGACAAAAAGTCAATTACCATAAATCTAGCTTCCAAACCACAAAAGACATTTCGAACTCTAGGATCTTAGAACTTAGCAATTGTTTAAGTATTACACATAAAAACTCATTGGAAAAATACCTCGGATGTCCGATGATTAATGGTAGAGTAAACAAACACACATTTGAAGACATTATATGTAAATCTAAAGAACAACTAAGTAAATGGCGCGCTAATGCTCTATCACAACAGGGTCATGCAATCCTCATTAACACAAACTTATCCGCCAAACCGTTGTATACAATGCAAAACTTTATGTTACCCTCATCAATACATAAAGAGCTTGACCATATTAACAGAATGTTCTTTTGGAATAAAGATCTACAATACCGCCAGCTTATTAGCTGGGATAGGATTTGCAGACCGAAAAAATATGGGGGGATTGGGCTTAAGAAATCGAAAGAGATGAATGAAGCCCTTCAAATGAAATTACTGTGGAAAATATTGGCTGAACCATACAATGTTTTGGTGTCTCTCATTAAACACAAGTATCTTCGTTCAGCTAACATCCTTGAATACGAGAAAAGCATAGATTCTTCATGGCAATGAGCCAAACTGACAACTCTTATAGATAAATTTAAGACATGACTTATTTGGTCAGTATGAAATGGAAACTCTATCAAATTTTCGACGGATAATTGAATTACAACATCCTCTCTGCTATCTAGGGAGGATTGCTCCCAAATTAATAACATAGAGGAAACTGTTAGTGACTATATTTTAGGTGGTAGATGGTGAACAGAAAAACTTAGCAATGCATTACCACATGACATAGTCAAAGAAATCCTGGACATTCCACTTCCCGTTTCTCCCTTTGAGGATCGTTTATATTGGTGGTCTGATAGGGCTGGTTGGTTCACCACGTCGAGTGCGTACAACCTAATCACAACTCAATCCCCACTTAACATAGATAATAACGCCCGGATATGGAATTTGGATATTCCACCTAACTACCCAACTGCAGCTAGGCTTGCCCAACGTGGGACTTCTGTACCTTCCACTTGTAAACTGTGTGATTGTGTAGTTGAAGATGATGTTCACCTCTGACTAGAATGCCAATATGTGCGCTCTCTCTTTCGCTTACCTACACACGCACAATATCCAGTATGATGAATCATTCACTGGAGATAAAACCTATCATGTCGTGCATGGGAAACAAGCTTACATCCATTGCTAAGGTGGGGCTTGTCTTTTTTTGGTGGACGGCTTGGTACATCGAAACCGACCTGTTTTCAGACAGGTCCCCATACCTCATAGAGACAGTTCATTACGTATTAAGTATTATTAAAACTCATAATGAGAATTGGAGTAAAACATCTTGCTTTGAGTTTAACCTGGACGAGGACTTCCCCTTACGTACGCACACGAATCTCCAAGCACCCAAGGACGAAAAGAAATCATTTTAACATTACATGGCGCAAACCTCTTAAGGGAACTTTCAAGTTAAATTTTGATAGATCCACAATTTCAAACAACGGCGGCTCAGCTGGAGCTATAATCCGGGATTGGGAATGACGTCCGATACACATCTGCTATAAAAAACTTGGCACTAAAAGCCCTTTGAAAACGGAAGCTCTTGCTCTTAAACTGGGAATCTAACAGGCTCTACAACTCTGTCTCAACAAACTCCACATTGAATGTGACTCCATGATAATCATAAACCACCTAAACAAAACATCTAACTGCCATTGGGAAATTGAACTGATCCTATCAGATGTTAAACTTTTACTATCGACTATGAGAGAAGTTTCCATATTTCATATTCCCCGATTAGACAATAGAGTGACTGATAAGGTTGCACACATTTGCCACTTTGCCTGGGGTGTCGATATTCACAACGATTCTGGTCTTTTAGACCTCATCCGTAAGGATACCATCGGGTAGAACTCGCTCACCTGAATTATTTCCTAATAAGAAAAATCTTGTAAAAATATATCAATATCTAAGAAAATTTGGTGACATATTATTCTAAGCATATATTGCTAGATTAATTTCTAAAAATATATCGATATCTAAATAAATTTGGTAAAATCTTATCTTAAGCATATATTTCTATAATGATTAAGTGGAATTGGATAAAAAAAATTATAGCAAAATCTTATCTTGAGTATATGTATTGCTATATTGTATTAGTTAATGAAAAAAATACAATTGATTAAAAACAATACAAGTAAAGAGGAACCGAAAATTATACTATGTTCGGTCTATAGGGTGGACTAAGCCACCATATGGCCACTACAAACTAAATTTCAACGGTTCTTGCCTACCTACACAATCGGGAGCTTACAGTTTCGTTATACGAGACCACAATGGCACGGTAATATCCACTGGCTCTGGCATTTGCTTTAACAAGCCAGCGGTGTTTTGCAAGGCTCTGGGCCTGCATATGGGTGTGGTTAGGGCCCTCCAAATGGGTCTCGATAATTTACTTATCGAAGGTAATTGTTTAGTCGTTATGAAATCTCTACTCGGGGATTGGCACCCGTCGTGGATTATTGAGTTGTTGATGGCTAATAATATGACTTTTCTCTGCTCATTCTCTAATGTTGTTATTCGTCATATTTTCAGGGGTTCGAACGCTGTGGCTGACAGGATTACATGTTTGGCTTATAGCTCCCCTGCCGATGATAGCTTCAACACTGATCCAGAACTTCGGGTTCTCGTTTGCTCGGGCGCGCTAGAGAAAAAGCCGGGTCACCGGCGTCTTTCCTAATTCTTATCCTGCTTAAAAAAAAAAATTATACTATGTAATAACAATCGATGATGGATATAGAATAAATATTTTATATTATAAGTGATAATTGATACGAAGTATATGTAATCAAATCTATATTATAATACTAAAGGAGAAGTCGCCTACGACATGTGGCGGCTTCTCCTTTAATGTAGCGTTTTTTTTTAAGATTAATTGATTTATTTCAATTGTTTGTTATTTTATTGTTAAAATCTAAACTTATCTAATCTAATTTAGAGAAAATCCTAACCAAATCTTAAAAAATCAATGTGATGTAAACTAAACTTATCTAATCTAAACTTATTTTAATTGTTTGTTATTTTTTTTAAGAAGTCGCATACGCCATGTGGCGGCTTCTCCTTTAATGTAGTTTTTTTTTATTTAGGAGATTAAATGATTTATGTCAACTGATTGTTAAAATCTAAACAAATTTATTTTCCGAATAATTGATTGTTAATTTATTGTTAAGATAGGTTTTGTTTTAATTGATTTATTCTAAAAATTTTATTGCCGTTAGGATTTGCCCATATTTCTTCTAATTGATTTTTTCTAAAAAAAGAAATACTTCTTGATGCACACAAGCAACCTAACCAACGTTAATTAAGTACGTCAGGTCTATCTGACCCCGAATCTTTACCTTATCAAAAAAAATAAAAAGTACGTCAACACATGAAAAAATATTAAAGGAGTATAAAATTTAGAAAATACCACGTAATATTAAAGGAGTGTGCGTTTAAATATATAATATTAAAGGAGTATATGGCTAAACTCATATCTACCGCACTAATCTCATGATTTTCGGATATTACGACATAATTAATTAATTAATTCATTCACTTTTTCCTAAATCTTAACCGATTGATTTTCTTTTTAAAACTCTTTGTATTAATTTCATTAAAATTATTTTGAATTGGATATTATTGCAATTTTGAATTTGAATAACTATTCGGATAAACTTAAATAACTAACAAAATCTAATTTTGGTTTTCTTTTTATTATACATTATAAATCAAATTACTTATTTAAATACATAATTCATTAATTCATTCATTTTTCCCTAAATCTTAACCGATTGATTTTTTTTTTAAATTTATTTTTATTAATTTCAATAAAATTATTTTGAATTGGATATATTTGCAATTTGGAATTTGAATAACAATTCGGATAAACTTAAATAACTTAAAAAATCTAATTGGTTTTCTTTTTATTATTTATTATAAATCAAATTACTTATTTAAATACATAATTCATTCATTCATTCATTTTTCTGTAAATCTTAACCGATTGATTTTATTTTTAAATTTCTTTTTATTAATTTCATTAATATTATTTTGAATTGGATATTATTTGAATTTTGAATTTGAATAACAATTCAGATAAACTTAAATAACTTAAAAACTCTAATTGGTTTTCTTTTTACTATTTATTATAAATCAAATTACTTATTTAAATACGTAATTAATTAATTCATTCATTTTTCCCTAAATCTTAACCGATTGATTTTATTCTTAAATTTGTTTTTACTAATTTCATTAAAATTATTTTGAATTGGATATTATTGCCATTTTGAATTTGAATAACAATTCAGATAAACTTAAATAGCTAACAAAATCTATATTGCATCTTTTCAATAAGATTCGTATACAAAAATACCCTCGTGTCTTCAATTCTATAAATTCTATCATCTCTTCATCAATGTGTCTTCCTCACTGTAAGTTTTTATTGACCATTCTAATTTATTTTAAATTTCTTGCAATCTTGTCATCGATCTAATTAATTTTTAGCATTTTATCTTTCTACTTTGACTGTTTGTTTATAATTTATTCGAATTGGCTCTTAATTAATTAGTATGTGCATGCAATTGTTTGTTTATAGGATATATAGTGTAAAAGTAAAACTTTGAGAATCGACTTGATTTAGTTCAATTTATGTTTTTCTACCCCCACTAAAAAACGTCATAGTTTTCGAGGTGAGTAATGTACAAATTTCTATTCTATAATTATAATTTACAAATTAAACTATTAATGTCTTTCTATGACCTTTTAACTTAATGTGGAGGGCTTCATTTCTCTATTGGGATAACAATTTCCCTATATTTTCAAAATCTTAATTCTTTTTTATTAAAATAAATATGTACGTGTGTTAAAGATGTTATAGGTAATCCAATTCGACCAGTTATCGATTCTCTTGCACTCACATTTATATAAAAATTAAGATCGTTATGTTTGTGGTTTGTCGTTGTTGTTGTGAATTCCATCTCTCCCTTGATTATGTTTGATTTGAAATATATGCAATTGTTAATGAAATCTCTTTTAATATATATGTACGATAAAAACAAATCTTTATGTATGCTAAGAGATAAAAACAAATCTCAAGTATACCTAACAAATCACAATAAATAAATAAATTTACTAAACAAATTTGAAATATAAATAATACCTTCATTTATATTGTTCCACAGTATAATTGAAAGATGACAAATGCATTCGAAGAGAAGAAGAATAAATTAAAGAAAAACAATTTCAACTCTAAATAACAGTACATTTCATATATAATTTATGATTGTTTTTACATACATGCATTTGAGTACAAATATGAATCAACAATGGGATAAAATTCTGTCTTAAATTACAAATTTTCAAAGTTTTTTTACCATTAACTATATAATAATTAACAATGTTTAGATGTGAATAGTGGTACTTAGAGTTTATTTAGAAAAATTATTTATACATTTTCTAATATTAAATATATTAATTTAAAAAAAATCCCGCACTTTTGTGCGGGTACTAAACTAGTACAGTATCTATAAACAAAGCCGAGATGTATTTTTGGGAAACAAAATCGAGACCAAATGATAGGGACTAACAGAAAATTATTAAAATATTTTCAAACGGAAAGATAACATCTACCGTATTCCTAATTACCAGATTATAACCAAGAAATATTCGTTATCAAGATTTTTTTACAGTGATGGAGTAATATTGTAATCTCGTAATCTCGTAATCTCTTATCAACTGGAGACTGGAGTATTTAGATCTTACCCGATTTTCTCTATTCCAGAAAAATAATAAAAATCTTGTGTTATTATATTACTTCACTCCAAGAGTAATTTGAAGTTTTTGGTTATCCATTTTTTTTTTTAACCGATTGTTTTTTTTCCTCCTCTTTTCTCTCCAACCGATTATATTTCTTTAATTAAATAGAAAAAGTAATCAATTGCACTTTTTTTTTAAATTCATTTTAATAAATTTGTATGAATCCCCCACTTCTCTCGGATATCCTTAATGTAACTAAACTCATTTTAATAAATTTGATGTGGTAAAACCAAAATGTCTTCCAATATCACGATTGACTTCGATGCAATTAACGTACTATAAAATACTTCAAGACCTAATGTGTTTTTCATCATTTGATGTGGAGATCTGTTCTATTAAATAGTGCATAAGTCGTCTTGTCAATATAAATTGTTATAAATTATATCATTTGAGTTATTAAACTTATCAATATAAATTGTTACAATTAATTTTTATATCTTAAGTAATTTTTTCTTACTTTCACAATTTAATAATGTCAAAATTGAATATAAATAACTAATATAATAAAATAGAATTTATTAACAAACTGCGTAAGAAGGCGTGAGTCATGAGACTAGTTACATAGAAATCAAAACAATTAAACAAACCATAACAAACTAAAAAATAAATTATTAATTTCCAACCGTATGATACGAAACACGCGCGAGTGAGCGCGTGAGAGAAGGTAGAGTAAGCATGGGGCAGGCATGATGCGCATGACATGCATGCATGGTTGATGATGTGTCATGCTAAATACATTCCCATCCATCCATGCCAGCTCATCCCCACCCACTCTCACTCCATTTTTTTTTTCTATTAAAAAAAAGGCAAAAAGAAAATGTAGAAATAAACCAGCAGTAAAATTAGGGTTTTCCAGTTCCATATTTTCTCTCATCTGCGATTTGGAATCCGCCAACCGCCCCTTTTAATGCCCCAATTTGACCGCTTGCGAAGGTGATCGAGCAAAGGCAAGCCGACAGGGACGGCCACGTTTACGGTGTGGAGCGACTGTGGAAAGAGTCAGAAAACCAAGGTATATTGATTTTTATTCCGCAATTTGATTTGATTTCTTTTTTTTCCACTTGATTTTCGCTTTCGCTTTTCGTAATTCCGTTGAATTTTCGATTATTTAATTCGATTTTCCATGGAGATTTGCGTCTTCGTTCACTCTCTGTGCTTCACTGCTGCTGTGTGTCTGCACTTGTGTCGTCTCTTTCTTTTTACCATCTTGAATCTCCCTTTTCACTGTGTGAACCGAAGAATCGACAAACCCTAGAAGTCGATTTATTTTAAATTTATATTGTAATTCCTAGAGAGAGAAAATTCACAGCCATAGATACCTAATCGGCTCATCTTGTTCCTCGTTCTCCCCTCGCCACTTTTTTCTATCGCTTTATATCTGAGATATCTCTGCAGATCTTTTGTTTTTTCTCTTTTCCGCTTCTCTCTCATTTTTTTCTCCCTTCAGCGGTTTGAACTTTGAATTAGAAAGAAAGGGGGGATTTTTCTTTTTAATTTTGAGGCTCTTTCTCTTTGATTTGAAGAGGACTGAGTTTTCTGCTGCAGGGAAGTGAGGGAGTTTTAGCGGATTTATGTCGGCAAAATCTGCGTTGAAGCTCTGGTTAGTTCTTCTTCACTGTGTTCAAGTGCAAATCCAAGTACTGTTCTTCTGTGTTTACCAGCACAAATTCCTCCTGTGTTCTTCCCCCGGTTCGATGCGTTTGAGGCCTCGAAGGTATGATTTTGTGTTTGATTTTTTGGGGCTTTGAAAGCTCTTCATGAATTTGGGGCTTTTCTGGTTTTCTGGTTTGCTGATTTGGTTTGTTGAATTTGATATGCAGGACTTGTTCAGGAGTAGAGTGTTTTGGAGGATTTCACATAGATCGGTTGTTATCTCCCTGAGAGAAACCCTCAACTAGTCACCTGTAAATCTCCCCCTTAAAACCCACCCAAAAAAAGCAAATCTTCTTGATTCATACAATTTTTGATCTCATCTCTGTCAAACCAAAAACTCTTCTGGGTTTTGAGGGGGTTTTCCAGCCTTTTTTTTTGTTCTTTTTTCTTGCTGTTTTGTGAGCTTCAAACACAAAGATGTCAGGGTCAAGCATGCAACTACTGAGCCAAGATTCCTACTATACCAAACCCAATAACAAGAGGAATCGGATGGATTTGAACTCCATCCGAAAGATTCGGGTCATCTGCAATGATCCATATGCTACTGATTCATCTTCTGAAGATGAAGAGGCCACCAAACATCATCCTAAGGGGCCGAAGAAACCATCTGGGCCTAAGAAGTGCTTTATCCAGGAGATCAAAATCCCCATTTCCTCCGGTTTGACTACAAGCAGCCGAACTGAAACCGAGGCCTCTTGCCAGCAGAGCAACAATGGAGGCAGGACTTCTGCCGTTGGTGATAAGAAGAGGGTTTTGGATAAACCCACAAGAAGGTCTCCAAGCTCCAAGTACAAGGGTGTTAGGCAGAGGCCGTGGGGAAAATGGGCTGCTGAGATTAGGCACCCGATCGTGGGCAACCGGATGTGGCTGGGTACTTTCCAGACGGCTGAAGACGCCTCCCGCGCTTATCAGCTTAAGAAGATTGAGTTTGATGCTCTTGTTGCTGCTGTGAAGAGCCAGAACGCTTCCTGTTCCAACAACTCAGACCGGGCTGCTGTTGCATCTGATGATTCTGAGAGTTTGCTGTCGCACACTTCCCCGTCTTCCGTACTGGAGATAGATTCCGCTTCCAAGAAGGATGATGTTGTTGAGAAAGATGTTGTTGATGATGTGAAGGAAATGACAGGTACCCAAACAGAAGACGAGTTCAGACTCCTTGATTCCATACCAATCGACGACCAATTCGAGTGCTCCGGTGTTGGGGAAGGCCTTGATTTGCAGCAGCTGGAGCTTGATTCTCTGTTCATCAATGACTACGGACAAGTGTTCGAAGACTTGAGTTTGTTTGACGATCTCCCCATCTGCGGGTTCGACGGAGAGGAGCCCAGTGATCTTCCAGACTTTGATTTCGACATGCCTGATATCGAGCTGGGCACCGAGGAGTTCGCCTGGATCGAAGAACCCCTCAACATTGCATGCTG
This sequence comes from Persicaria maculosa, assembly GCA_963922045.1. Classification (NCBI taxonomy): domain Eukaryota; kingdom Viridiplantae; phylum Streptophyta; class Magnoliopsida; order Caryophyllales; family Polygonaceae; genus Persicaria; species Persicaria maculosa. The sequence goes on along the minus strand of OY998256.1, from coordinate 8,614,946 downwards.
TCCCTAAGTTTTGTAGCTAGAATTTAGTCCCCCCTATTAGCAAAGCTATCTACTATTTATTACAAGTTTTATTTATCATCTTATAGGCGTAAACTATGTTTCTGCAGCACAGAGTTTTGTGAGTGAGTTGCTGAGAGTGTCTACAAGTTCTCTATGTTAAAGAGTCCATAGAAGAGGCCATTGGGTTTTCCTGTGCTGTTAAGAGCAGTCCATTGGCCTTCTTCTTCCTTGCTGCTTTTGAGAGTTTAAATGAGTTGTCAAAGTGTCTTCCTATAACTTATATGATTCTCAGTTTCTGAAACTATCTTTGCTTGCTTGCATTTGTTCATCTTGGTGGTTTGATGGCTGTGAAAGATTCATGTAAAACATGAGTTGGGGTTGGTGCATTAAAATCTTGTTCATGTTGGTGTAAAGAGGGCCATTGTGGGGTTCTTTTTCATGTGGATTTTGCAGGTGAGATTGAAAGCTACTTATTCCCCACTGCTTTGATCTCTCTAGGATTCAAGATAAAAAAAGAGAGGATGTGTAATCAATTGCATCTCATTTGTGTGGGCCCTTTATGTTGATTTTCTGTTCCATTCCAAGTGTTCTAGTTAGAGTTTGATTTGCTTATTAGTTATTCCTCTTGGTAAGCATCTTGAGATTCCTAACCTTTTACATCTTTCGTTAGCACATTGCGCTAAACAGACTCTAAATTGGTTCAGTTTTAATAGATTTAAGATCTAACGACTTGGAATTTGCAATGTATGTTGATATTTAGGCGTGTTTGCGACTTATATTGACGGCGAAAACTAAATGAGACACCTTGAAAGTGTTAACATATGTACCTCCATGGTAACTTGTATGGGATGAAACTACATTTGGTGGACTAAAAGTCTAAAATGCTTAGTAATACACATTCAAAATGAGGATTGCAAATGTTGACCAACATTTTTTTTTTTTTTTTTTTGATTGAGTAAGAATTCGGGGGCTTCGAGCTACCCGATGGCATCCTTACGGATGAGGTCTGCAAGACCTAAATCGGAATCAAAGGTGGTGGTGGTGGCAACAAGAGCAAGGTGTGCTACCCTATCTGCTACAGCGTTGCCGCTTCGGGGTATGAAGGATAACGAAATGTTGACCAACATTGTTCCTACTCAAAACAGTGGACGGTTTTACTTCGTAATAGTGAATTAAACTACTAATTTTGATCCAAGTAAACACTTTTTTATATTATTATTAAAATGAAGAGTTAGTAAGTGTAGTTGTCTCTTTTATTAAAAAAAAATTATTGTTTTTATTGGCTTTAAGGCATTTCATATTTGGGATACATGGACCTAGTGGAGGTGATTCGAAAACTATTGCGATGAAATAAATATTGATTTTTTTATTTTCATGTGGTTAAACTTAATTTACAAAAGACTAATAAGACCGGCTCCTTTTAACCATTTCCAATTTTCCATAACAAGCTTTGCACTCTCTCGCGCTCTGCTGGCTAACGCCTTGTATGAGTTGATTGAGTTTTTATTTCTTCTTAGATGATTTGTGTTATTATGTATTGTTTGTAGAGAAAATTTGCGCCGAATGCGCAAATTTTTGGCCATATTAAGAGAGTGTCCTCCAAGTGTGGCAAATTGGGGATTTGTCCACCAAAAATTTTTTGGACAAAATTACCCCTCTAATGTAAACCTAATCTTATAACCTCCCGCCGTTTCAGCACAGTGTAAAAAAATCAGATCTCCTTCTCCCATCTAGTCGATGCTCTCCTCCGTTCTCCTCCACCCTCTCGGATCTCTTTCTCCTGGCCCTTTCTACTTCCTGGAGGTGGTATTCATGGCTCTGATCTTCAAATCCACTGCAAGTAAGGCTCTGATCTCCGGTCATGGCTCTACTTCCAGTCCTTCAATCTCTCGATCTCCAAATCCACTGCGTGTCGATTGATAGGGCGGCCATGGCTCTGAGTTGCCTTCAATCTCTCGGTCTCCAAATCCACTGCACTCGAATCGATAGGGCGGCTAGGGCTATGGCGGCGACGTCCCTAGTATGCACTCCACCGCCAGTCGCAATATGATGAGGCCACCAGCAACAGGAAGGCGAAGACGACGATTTTGAGTTGGATCTCTGGGATTTTCTTTTGGCATGCGAGATCGAGCCGTGACAGTCACAATTTGATGAGGAGGTCGAGCCGCAACTGCCACAGTTTGATGAAGACGACTGTCACAGTTCGATCGAACTTGTTTCAGCAGATCCAGTCTCCCCGAAGCCGCCAAGCGTTCTCTGCGTTTCAGCAGATCCGTCTCCCCAAGCGTTCTCTGCGTCCGTGGTGCTTTTCTGCTTCAGTTGCTGCTGCAATCCATAATCTCTCAATGAGTTGCTGAAATTGGTGGCACACTTGCACCTATCGAACGGACTTGCAAAAGGAGGTACATCCCCTGCTTTCTTATAATTGTGCTGAAATTGATGGATGATGGAGAAGATGAATTCTAGTTGAGTCTTAATTATCCCTAGCTTACTTCAAATTCTTTTGCCTCTTTATTTTATCTGTGCTGGTTAAATCATTTGAGGCTTTCTATGATTCAAGCATGATATTTCGCTTTGCACACATGCATATAATGGATTAAAGGCATGGGAGACACAGTCTTCGGCATTGATGGCGATTCACCACGCCATTGCTCAACCAAACGAGCCTCAATGTCTCCAATTGCAGTCGTGACCAGTAGAATCCCCTCCGAATTTGAATAGTTGCTTAAACGAAAACAGAAGTTATGGATTATGATTATCCAGCCGTTACTTTGTTTATTGTCTTGCTGAAGAAGATGAGTTGTGCTTTTCTTTTCTTTCCAGGGATGTAGGTTTCTTAATGTATTTCTGGCTGAAACAGTTGCCAAACTTTCTTCTTGCATCTCCGATTCTGTCTTTGGCAGTTTTCTGTATAGGATCTTATGCAAAATCCCAACAGCGCTGCACTTTTGTTTTCAGCAGTTTTCTATCTTTGGATTTGCAGCAGTTTTTGAAGTAGATGAGCTGTGATTTTCAACAACAATTACCAACAACTCTGCACTTTTGTTTTCAGCAATTTTCTATCTTTGGATTTTCAGCAGTTTTTGAAGAAGATGAGTTGTGATTGCTGTTCTATTATCGTTTATTTATTTTTATAGGGTTGCTTGCTAGGGAAGAAGTCATTGCTCTTTTTTGAAAAACAGGGTTGGGTTTCTGTAATATATATATATATATATATATATATATATATATATATATATATAGGGGAGATATCTAATGAGAAGTAACATTTAAATGAGAAGATGAGAAGTAAGCCTTATACCCCTTAGATTAAAATTAGTTTTTTTATATGGATATATAGGACATATCTAATGAGAAATATATCAATGTTTTTTTAAAAAAATTATTTTTTACGCTATTTATCTAGAGGGTGATTTAAGGTTCATTTTAGGGTTTTTATGCTAATTTAAATTAGCTTTTTCATTCATCATCTAAAAAAATAGCATAAAAAATAATTTTATAAAAACATTGATATATTTATCATTAGATATGTCCCCTATATCCATATAAAAAAAATTATTTTAATCTAAAGGGTATAAGGCTTACTTCTCATCTTCTCATTTAAATATTACTTCTCATTAGATATCTTCCCTATATATATATATATATATATATATATATATATAGTTTCTTCCTTTTGAGAATCATATTTGCTGCATATTTTCTGGATTTTGATTTCCATTTTCGTAGTTTTCCCAATCAATTCCCTCCGTTTTCTATGCAGTATACAAATATCATTGGTCATTGACTCTTTGAAGTTAATCTGATCATGCATAATCCTATGATTATATATATTATGCTTATTAGGTATGACCATTTCATAAATAGGGCTCAGTTTGATGTTGTTCAAGTGGATACTTGGGTTAGCTCATCTGGAAAAAAAAAATGGTATGCGGTGTGACTGGCTTGTCCGGGACTGCAAAACTGGTGATACTCTGACAAGAGCATCAAGGTCAGCAGTTTGTCTTACTTTTTTACTTTCAGCATTTCAATATCTGTTGTTGGCTACTGGTTTTGTTGCCTTGTGTTGCTGTTCGGAGCTGAACTGTATTAGGATGGGTGTTCTGTTATATATATACTTACTTTTTTAGATTAGAATTTGCTGAAATTGTTGTTGCTGAACTTGCTTTAAAAATAGAATTTGCTGAAATTGTTGTTGCTGAACTTGCTTTAAATCTCCTTTAAAAGCCTCTTAGCTCAATGGTAGAGCGATGTGCTATGCGCAAATACGTGGGTTCGAATCCCGCATAGGCTAAATTTTATACCCCGTAACACGATTTCAGCAACAACAACATTGCTGAAACCGTGGGTTTAGCATCAATAACGTTGCTGAAATCAGGGTTTCAACAACTCCGGTTTCGGCAACGTGAAAAAAAAAAAACAGTACTGCAAAAAGAAAAAAAAAACTGCTGAAACAGAGGGGGGAACAGGTGTTTCAGCAACCCAAGAAACGTGGAAAAAACAAGGTAAGATGGAGAAAAAAAAACCTCAATTTCAGCAATTTCGGTTTCGGTAATTTCGGCAACGTGGAAAAAAAGAACTCAATTTCAGCAACTTCGGTTTTAGCAGTTTCTGCAACGCGGAAAAAAAAAAAAAAAAAAACTAAATTTCGGGAATTTTTTTTTTTGCTGAAAACAAAATTTTCAGCATGATAAAAAATTCAGTGGACAAATCCCAAATATGGAGAGGGTGGGAGACGGATTCCTAATATAGCCCAATTTCGTGTCCTATATGGTAAATGCCCCTTGTTTGTATTGACGGTAGTCCGTCTGTCGACTTGTTTGGTCATCGAGTTTAAGATATATATGAACTCGAATTTTTACCTAATAAAAAAAAAATCAGGCTTTAAATCATTCTTGTATCGATCAAAACATTGTTGGGATCATGTTATTAGGTCGACGATTATCTCACCAAACACACAGTCATGATCATTGACACTAAGAGCCGGTGATGACGAAACCTCCACCTCCGCGACGCAACACCCATTATCTCTTTTTTCACGACTGACATCTGAAGTTGGTAAGATCCCGAACCGGTGACTTTGCTCTTCTCTTCAGTATTTGCTCGCCTTGTACATCTTCACTGCTAGTGACATTGGAAGTCAGTAATTTTGTCATATCTTTGACGAGATGCAACCATTCGAATAGCAAGTCGACATCGTGGAGATAAATGGTTACACAAATATCATTCTATCTCTATTATATCGATGAAAATGCATTATTATCATTTTTGTCTATGCCAATTGTCAAGTGGGAAGGTAGTTCCAAATCTCAAATTTTGGAGGCATTGAAATGTAACATTTGCACGAGTTTTGGTAGACATGGGACCCGAGTCACTAAGTGGAGCCAAATCATCCAATTGTATTAAAGGTTTTTTTTTTTTTAAATAACCCTTTCAACTCGCATATTTATAAAACTAATCACTCATAAAAAGTTATTAGGATTGAAATTCTTTGATCGGATAAATAAAAAGTTTATAGATCGAATATTCCACACTGGCCTCCCGCACCTAATCGTAACACCAACTCGGATCGCTCTGATACCAGTGTGGAGAATATGAGTTGGGAGTGTCCCACATTAAATAGAAATTGAATCCAAGCCTTGCATATAAGCCGGTGGGCTACCCCACCTAACACCAATTGGTTTTAGAATGGAACCCCACTCGGCTTGTGTGCTCGACTTGGTGCGCATTATGCGCTTGGGCGTGCGTGGCCCCCCCACGTCGGATGACCCACCGTTATTTCATGTGGTATCAGAGCCGAGGTTCGGCATGATGCGGTGTGGTTTGGATTCCTGGTCTAATTGGCTAGCCGGCCTTAAGGCATTGATTCGTCAAGTGCAACTGGCAATATTGCGTGGCCAGGCAGTTGCACTTGAGGGGGGTGTGTGGAGAATATGAGTTGGGAGTGTCCCACATTGAATAGAAATTGAATCCAAGCCTTGCATATAGCCGGTGGGCTACCCCACCTAACACCAATTGGTTTTAGGATGGAACCCCACTCGGCTTGTGTGCTCGGCATGGTGCGCATTATGCGCTTGGGCGTGCGTGGCCCCCCCACGTCGGATGACCCACCGTTATTTCATATCCTTTGGGTGTCTTTGTTACCCCTTCATCCGTCCTTACACCACAAGCAAATTAGACTACAGGTCCCTTCCCTGTGTCTTCATTGGTTATAGTCCCAAACACAAAGGCTACAGTTGCTATCATGGCCTTAAGGCATTGATTCGTCAAGTGCAACTGGCAATATTGCGTGGCAAGGCAGTTGCACTTGAGGGGGGTGTGTGGAGAATATGAGTTGGGAGTGTCCCACATTGAATAGAAATTGAATCCAAGCCTTACATATAAGCCGGTGGGCTACCCCACCTAACACCAATTGGTTTTAGGATGGAACCCCACTCGGCTTGTGTGCTCGGCATGGTGCGCATTATGCGCTTGGGCGTGCGTGGCCCCCCCACGTCGGATGACCCGCCGTTATTTCATATCCTTTGGGTGTCTTTGTTACCCCTTCATCCGTCCTTACACCACAAGCAAATTAGACTACAGGTCCCTTCCCTGTGTCTTCATTGGTTATAGTCCCAAACACAAAGGCTACAGTTGCTATCATGTCCCTACTGCCAGGGTCTACATTGCTCGGCATGTCATCTTCGATGAATCTGTCTTCCCTTTCCCATCTCACTCCGCATCACAGGATCATCCTCCTGCCTGTGCACCCCCCTTACATCCATTACAGTTGGCTTCGCAACCAGCGGACCTTGAGCCACCACCATCCCCCCGTGCTCCACCTGTGCTGCCTCCACCATCTCCGCCGCCTTCCCCACCTCCGTCCCATGCTGCCCCTGCCGAGCTCTCCCCAGCCACCTCACCGGCGGTACCCTCACCTGCCGTGGCCTCTCCAGCAGCCGGTGGCCCCTATTCTCACGCGCCTACGTATTTTCGCCCTGCAGAGGACTCCACTCACACCATGGTAACTCGTGCTCGCTCTCATTCTCTTAAGCCTAAATCATTGCTTACTACTAATCATCCTGCTCCTCTTTCTAACATCCCTTCTGAACCTACTACCTTCATACAAGCCTCAAAAGATCCCAATTGGCAACATGCAATGCAGTTAGAGTATGATGCTTTAATTCGTAATGGGACCTGGGAGTTGATTCCCAGGCCTCCGAGTTCTAATGTCATTGGTTGCAAGTGGGTTTACAGGATTAAGCGCAAGGCGGATGGTTCTCTTGATCGCTACAAAGCTCGTCTGGTTGCTAAAGGGTTTCATCAGGAAGAGGGTGTTGACTACTTTGACACCTTCAGTCGTTAAGCCTACAACCATCCAACTGATTCTGAGCATTGCCGTCACAAAAAATTGGCCCCTGCGACAGGTTGACGTCAACAATGCCTTCCTCAACGGGGATCTCTCTGAAACCGTCTACATGAGCCAGCCGCCTGGCTTTGCCTCCTCTCAGCATCCGGATATGGTCTGTTGCCTGCGAAAGGCCCTCTATGGTCTCAAGCAGGCACCTCGAGCATGGTTTCACAAGCTCCAGCAGGCTCTATTTCGACATGGCTTTACCTCTTGCAAGTCTGACACCTCGCTCTTCATCAAACAACATGAGTCTCAGGTGATCTATGTCCTTGTCTATGTCGATGATCTCATTATTACTGGCTCTCATGCTCCGTTCATCACCAAGTTTGTTGCCTACCTCAACTCTGTGTTCTCGCTCAAGGATCTTGGTGACCTTCATTACTTCTTGGGTATTGAAGTTGTTCGCTCTTCTGATCGGTTGCTTCTCTCCCAAAAGAAGTATATTTGTGATATTCTGAACCGCAGCAAGATGTCAGAGGCACGGTCTATTACTTCTCCTGCCGAGCCTGGCTCTCGCTTGGTTCAGAAGGGTGACCCTGTGTCCGATCCTCATCTCTATCGAAGCATTGTTGGAGCTCTCCAGTACTGCACTATCACTCGTCCTGAGATCTCATACGCTGTTAACAGAGTCTGTCAGTTTATGCACCAACCTACTGATCTTCACTGGTCTGCTGTCAAGCGTATCCTTCGTTACTTAAGGGTACGGTTGACTATGGCCTGGTGCTTCGTCCTGCCCGAGACAATCGGCTCATCACCTACAGCGACGCTGGTTGGGCTTCTGACCCTGACGACTACAAATCTCAGCATGGCTTCTCCTTGTACTTCGGCGGCAACCTCATTAGTTGGGTGTCTCGCAAACAGAAGGTTGTTGCTCGCTCCAGTACAGAAGCCGAGTACCGGGCTGTTGCACTTGCGGCTGCTGAACTCATCTGGTTACAGGAACTCCTCCGTGAGATGTCGGTTCATGTTCATCATCCTCCAATCATTTTATGTGACAACCTCAGTGCCACCTTCTTGACTGCGAACCCAGTTCTTCATCAACGGTCTAAACACATCAAGTTAGATTATCATTTTGTTCGTGATCAGGTTCAGGAAGGTGATCTTATTGTTCGTCATGTTCGCTCTTCGGATCAAATCGCTGACATTTTCACCAAGGCTGTGGGTACGGCTCGTTTTCAACAGCTTCGTTCCAAGCTCTTGGTTCATCCACCATGAGCTTGCCGGGGGCTATTAATGATATTTTAGGATAGATTTGTATATATCTAATTTTGGATGTAATCTATCTAATTAGGGTTTTAAGATCTTTTCTCCTCCTATGTAATGTCTATATATTCTTGGGGTTGTGAATAAGAAAAGCATCTTTTCCCTCAAATAATATTCTTTACATACATCAATGAAATTTAAAAGATACTATGTATACAAATTAAGATTATACAAATTAAAATATAATATTAAAGTAACTATAGTACTTTGTATAGACTAACTTAATACTAAAATATATTTTATTTTTTTAATATTAAAGTGAAAATATTATCAATTTCTTGTAATATACATTTTGTAAAATCATATATAAGACTGAAATGCATGTAAGATTCTATCTTCTTTTTTTTTGTCTATATCATTTTTTTTTTATCATAAGTTCCTACAATTAGGATTGGAATTATTATGTCATTTTTATATCGTAAAATCATTAAAATATTATAATTTGATTGAAAATTTAACCATTATGATGTGATAGGCCAATTTTATTTTATTTTAAAAAAAAGATCGACAAGATATATTTTAATTGATACTTTTATAAATGTCAAAATCAATGAGATTAGTTAGTGCCTAATTCTCTGATGGAAATATAACACTCAAATGAACCTCACAGCAACAACCATATTCCTATTTCACACCACAAAATATTAGTGTAAGTTGAAGCTTTCGTGGTTCGTGGTAGAGGATTAATCTCAACATTACAATTTAAAAATAAAAATAGTTCAAACATAACTTCCACCTTGCAGTCTTGCACAATCCAACCGAAAATTTTAAAACCTAGCTCGCGTTGGTTTAGCTCAACTGGTCATATGGATGATATTTGGGCAAGAGATCAAGGATCGAGTCTCACCAGCGATAGTGTGAGAGTAATCTCGCAAATGAGGAGGTTTATTGTGTGTAGTGAATAGACCTGTCAAACGGGTCATTCGGGTCGGGTCACTTCGGGTCTCGGGTAAAACCGGTTCCGGGTAAAACGGGTTCCGGGTTTTTCGGGTTGACTAGAACCCTGGTTTGACCGGGTTTCGGGTCATTTCGGGTCGATTTCGGGTTTTTCAATATTTTCTTTTTTAAATTAAAAAAAATCATAATTTGATAATTTTGCGATAAATTTTAATTAAATATAAAAAAATTAATTATATTTAATTATAAATCAACCGGGTCAATTGGGTCACCGGGTCAAAATTACCGGGTCAATCGGGTCACCGGGTCGAAACCCAGATTACCCGGAAAATTTCCGGGTTTTCGGGTTCGGGTCTAAAAAAATTTCCGGGTCAAAATTTTCGGGTCTTGACCCAAAAAATTTCGGGCGGTCAGGTCGGGTTTTCGGATCGGGTTATGTTTTGATAGGTCTAGTAGTGAACACTGACCCCAACCTCTTTTTATCAATTAAGTCATCATTATTTATCTCATCTCACAATCTCCGTCGAACCTGGAATGAGGAGCGTGTAGGATGGTGTAGGATGAGCGATTTCACCTTTTGAATTTTCTAATAAGTATGCATATCAAAATGTAAATATATTGGCAATAAAATATAATAATAAAAGAAAAGTAATAACATAGCCCAATCGAGCCAAATTTTCTTTTTCTTTAAAAAATAAAAATAAAAATCTAACCAAAATTAACCTTAGCTTTTAATAATGCCCCACGCAAATTAAATTGAACATTGATGCGAAAGCTAATAACGTGTCCATTTTCTTAGACTTTAATACGTCCGTTTCTTTTGGTACAATAAATAATACAACCGGTTTTCATTATCTAAAAAAAATAGAAATTTATTGATTTCTTTAGAGTAATACATGATCATTTAATTTCCAAAAGTTATTATTATTATTATTATTATTATTATTATTATTATTATTATTATTATTATGGTAACTAGTTATTACATGAAATTGGATGGGAGCCGGCTAACAAGCTGAGCTCCACAACCCTTCTGAATGCTAAAGGCAACCCTAGTCAAAACATGACAAGTATCCCTACTATATCCAGGTAGCCTTTTAGCAACTCCGCATATCCGCTTGAGAAGTCCTATGACATCGTCCCCTAAGTCACCAATAGTAGAAAAGGAAAACGGCATAAAGTGATACCCTTTGTCTCCGCAGACCTTCTCATACTTCTTCCAAGGAGGTTGAAATAGTGAATAGAGGATAGAAACATGGGATTTGGAGAAAAAATCCAAACCAAAATCAATCACCTTCTCCCACTTGTCCAACCACCACCACCACCACCAAAGAACTATGAGGAATGTGACCTTCACTTCTATATTCTTGATTTGTATTATAATATGAGATAAAGTTAATCAAAATATAAAGGAGGTTGAAATAGTACGGAAAACTGTTTTTATACAATTTATGGACATACAATGTACTTTGCGTGTCTTGTGTACTTCAGTGAGTTATTCAAATGCAGTGAGCACTTAGTTATAGTGGTAGTTCTTCACTTACAATATATAGTTATTCAATTATAGTCACTTTAATTGAAATATAATATGAGAGTATCAAGTTTTAATCAAAATATAAAGGAGGTTGAATCTAGTGTGAATAACTGTTTGTGTGCAATCTGCGGACACACAATGTGCTAACACGTGTCTCATGCACTTTAGCGAGTTATTCACTTGCAATAGTTACTGAATTACCGTCAATGTAAGCTAAATTATAATATCAGAGTGTTGAGAGATGAGATTATAAAGTGTCCCACATCAAAAAGTTGAACATAACGAACATAGTGTATAAGTCTGTGGGTTACTCCTTCTATTGCCAATTGGTTTTAAAATGAAACCCCACTCGGCTTGTGTGCTAGACTACTAGCGCATGTGTCGGACTTTGATACAGAGTATCAAGTTAATCAAAATATAAAGGCGGTTGAACTTCAATGAGTTATCCAAATGCAGTGAGTAGTTATCCAATTACAATGGTAATTATTTAGTAGCAATAGTTATTCAATTATAATCACCGTAACTTAATATTACACATGTAAAACTCTCCCTAATCCAAGTTAACTTGCATCTGATTTCAGACTAAATTCCATACCCTCGCCCTTGATTGTAGGTACATGTTGCCAATTTGCTCACCCCAAAGAACACACCCAAGTGATGTTTTTTCAATAATGTATTAATATATAGATTGTGGCAAATAAGTGGTCTTTATTTAATTGATTTGCACGGATAATAATTGAAATAGAGTAATAATTTAAGGGATAATGTATGTTAGAGATTTGATAAATGCAAAACATAGTCATAGATACTGAAAGGACATGGATGATAGGCGAGTGGTGGCTGCGGCGTGGATGCCAAAATCATTGAATTTTCCATGTTGCTTCCATGTGAAAGGGACCCTCCAACCCAACCCCCTTTGATTTTTATTGTTGTTGAAGCAACATATGTTTACAAAACTAATTCATCTACTCTCTGTTTATTATATTGACTTTTCCTTCCAACTATTATTTTAATAATTCATTGACACCATGTTTGTAGAAAAGCTTAAAATATATCAGCTCCTACTTGCTAGAATTATAAATATTTTTTTTTAGTAATATATCTATTATCTAGGTGGGGTGATCTGATGTGATCCATACTTTTCCAAGAGTCGTACATTGCTCATTGAATATTTATGCTTTTCGTCTCTTCGGTAGTGAGATACCGTGTCATCACCAGCTTTCTCATGCGCTCATTATCCACTTCTTTTTGTCGAGTCTTTCATTCTCGTTGAGTCGAATATTTCTGCTCGGTCCATAGTTCTGAGGGTTGTTTTCTTCCCTTTGCTTGTTCGATTGGTTTATAAATTGTGGTTTGTCTGGTTTTCATTTGTATCATGACGGTTTGCTCATCTGACGCTTCTTGCGCCCTCTCAATTTACCAGACTTCCATTTAAAAAAAAACAATAGTGTTAGTGTGTATTGTGTATACTTCCCTTAAATTGCAAAAATATACCCCTTTCATTCGGAAAAAATAAGTTATTTACTATGCACACATTTTTTTTTATGATAATAAAAACTACAGTATCTAAATTAATCATCTTAAAAAAAAATATACGTAAATAATAAACTGTATACGATCTATTTTACCGAACGGATGGATTTGAACATTGTGTATTATGTCCGCAATAGAGATTTTGTAGTATTTAGGAATTTTCTTTATGTTAAATAGAATCCATGATTGATTATTTAAATATAAGAATTGTTCAATATACATCATAGGTTGATAATAATGTGTTAATCGTAAAGCGTTTATGTATAAATTTTCAATTTATTACTCCGTATGAATTAAGTTATAATTTTCGTCGAATGGACCCAAATACATAAATTCTTTGATTTATTAATTAAAGTTGACATTTGACAAATTTAGATGTTGCCTCCATGTCCCCTCACATCCACACACACTTAGGCATGTGCTTCAACTCAAATGTGGTTGGGAGGTGCTTACATGCTCACTCCATCCTAATTTATCATACTATAAATAATTATTCATATACTTCGATAAATAAATTAATAAATAATTATTGCTCGTGTTTTCATTATATTGCTACTTGTAAACCAAAATTTGGATCAAATAATTACTATGCAAGTTTTGTAACTTTTTTTTTATATAAGGTTAACATTCAAAAGATCAAACAGACTTGATCCTCAATAAGCCGAAGATGCTATAGCATAATAATTTTTAGAATATCTACATTTTACATATTTTCAGGTAAATTAATAGACTACGACCATGTATGGATGCACTTTTTTTTTATTAACTACTAAAAAAAAGTAGAATTAGTTTATTTGGTGTATAGATTCACATTTTAACTAGTTTATAGTTAAAAAAAAAGGAGTTAAAAGAAAAGCTAAACCAACAAGCTTATTTGGTGTTTATTTTATTTATTTGGTTTGAAATTACCATAATACCCCTAATAACAACCAAATAAACTCTATTTTTTTTTTATAAATAAACACTTTTTCATCTCATACGGTGTTTATATTATTCCATAATCTTTCAATCTTTATTTTACACAATTTTTCAATTTCAACTGTTTTTAAATTTTAGTCACTTTTTTAATTCGGCCCCATACGGCGTTAAAAATATATTTTTTTTCTCTTATTTTGAATTTCAAGTCTTTACAATGATCGTAGTATTTTATTTGTTGGGTAATACGAATAATAAGTGCATAATTTTTTTTCTTCTTCTTTCTTTTCTTTATTTTTGTGCGTAGGAAAGTCATGGATGGTCCCTATCACTATAAGCAATTAAGCATATATCGCAGTGCATTGCTTGGTTACTTCTATTGTTAACTTCAACAATTAATAATCACTATCTACTTTTCTAATTAAATCGAATTGGTAGGTATTAAGTGATTTTTCACATAATATTTTGAGTCCAAATATGACACCTCTAACCCCTCCATTTGCCTAACAAGTTAATTGGTCATGTAATTGACAGAGGAAAGTGCTATTATTGCTAAACATTTTTCGAAAAATCAAAATCTTCAAACACGAGGAAGTGACCATTTTCCAGTCTTTGCACTAAACTACTTAACCTATAAATTTTTTAATGATATTATTAAGAAGGGAAAACTTGGTTTAAAGCCAACAAGTGCTCCCAAAAATCTCACCAAAATTTGAATTTTTGGAAAATTGTAGGTCGAAAAATTATTAATAAATTGACAGGAAAATGATTCAGGTACTACAGCCCAGAATGAGCCCAGAATGTTATTGGGCTCTGGACTGTTATCCAATAGTCCATATTCTAGCCCAATAAGAGATTCGTTTGGGCCTTTTTTCGGCCCACAAAAGCCCATCCAAAAAAATTAAAAAGAGGTCTGTCAGACAACCATGAGACCATCCCCATGCCCAGAAGGCTGTGGGAACGATCCTCTACGGTTCGAGTTGGGTTCAGAACCAACCTAGCCACTAATCACGCTCGGGTCTCATGGTCCTATTCATCGTCCAGACATGGTTTCCTGTCTCCTTAGAACTCAAGGATACAGAGGTACAAGCCTATAGAACAGATCCTGTTCAAGTAAGGTCGTGACCATCTATGTAAAACTCTCTGTTTTATATCTTTATTCAACCTTCTCAACTTCCGATGTGGGACATTGCGCTCTTGCAAATGCAGCCATGAATAATAGTAATTGCCACTTACCCTTATGCTAATCAAATGTGATTTATGATAATCATTAAGTGCTTTTTTGGAAAGGTACAACTTCAGTGCCTTGATTTTTCCCTACACAAAGATAATACGGAGTATTATACTCTCTTCGGGGTTGAAGAAATAAAAACTTTTACCCTATCTATTTATTAAAACATGTCATTTTAAATTGAACTTTTACTCTATCTATTTGATAAATAATTATTTTTAGTGAATATTTTGAATGTGTGAATATTATGTAAATAATTATTTTTGAATGAATGTTTTGAATTTTTTTTCTAAACAATTCTCTAAATATTTAAAATGATAAAGTTGTATATTAGACTTTTTTTTCTCTATTTTGGAGAAGTTGGAGGTCTTCTTGGATTGTTAATTGTATTTTTTGGAAAAAAAGTTACTATATATATGTAATAACTAGTTTTATTGCCCGCGATCTTCGCGGTTTTTTTATATGACTATTATTATTCACGCACAAATTGTGTAAGTTATAAAAATTATATAAAATATTAATTTTTAACCTTTTAATTTCCTACTTATTATCAATTTATTATTGGTGATAATTTTTTGAAGGACTAAATTTAATTATTAAAATATTATAAAATACATACTTTCTCTTCTCCACTTCATATATATACACACACATTTTAACATCACAGTGTGTGAATACTTGATGGTAAAATTTAATCCATAGGCTGGATTAAGGACATTTAATTTTAAAATTTTATGATATAATTTTATTATTTTTTTCTTAATTTTTCTTTTCGTAAAATAAATTATTTTGTCGTTAAACAAAGCAATATGTATAATGGATCTAATTGTATGTGATGAATCCACAACAGATTATAGTTTACTAAAATTAATCTCAGTGGAAAAAAAATGTGGAGAGCTAGATTTGATCAAACAATAAATTAGATCAAATTAGTCTATATATGTTTATTACTATAAATTTGCAAACATACGAGTACTTCCCCTAATCAAAGATTTTAAACTTATGAGCTATATTATTTTATTCCATATAAATATAGGTATAGATATAATTGGTTCGATCTCTGTTTTTTTTAAATTAACATATTTTAGCGTAATATATGAAAAAATAAATATTTGTATATGGTACGGTTAAAAGTAAATTAAGTTCAATCAATTCATGAACCGAGTTGTTGGCTTAAAAGTAAATTAAGATACAAAGTCAAATAATTCGTTTTTAAAAATGATCTTACATAGTTTGTTTTTAAAATAACTATAAAAAAAAATAACTAGATTTTTTACGTAACTAATTAAGATATAAAGTCAAATATTTACATTAAAATGATAGGTTTTGTAATAGCTAAGATATAAATTGAATATTTTTATTAAAAATGATAGATTTTGTAACCATTTAAGATATGATATTGAATATTTATATTAAAAACTAAATTTAATCTTCAATTAAAATAGACACATAGGATGACACGTGTATAAATAGATGTGGTTATCATCTGACGTGGCTTAAATTTATTGGATCATCATTAATCGACGTGGCGAAAAACCCAACCCAGATCGCACCAGAGAACGACACGCAAGCGAATCGCACCAGAGCCCGCTGCATGGGATTTCCACGCCTCTATTTTAGTATTATATATATTGATATAAATGAGAGTATGTATAATAATATATATTTGTTAGTTTTATTGAAAATGGTAAGAAAACTATCTATATTAGTGGTGATTAGATATTAGGGGTGATTGACTAATCCTTTTTCTAAGTTGTAACACATGTATTTCGGTTTGACCAATGTGAATTTGAAATTTTGATTATTATAGGAGTGCAAAAGTTTTACTATTCCACCACCTGCATTCATCTTAGCTCTTCAAGCCGAGGCGTTTAGAGGTGAACGAGTACCTCTAACCATCTACATTCATAAAAAAAACGGATTACATGTACAAAACAATGAAGGAGTACATGCAAGCTTAAGTGGATAGTGAAAGTAGAAGACATCGACTTTTGTTATAGAATGGCCTAATAGGAAAATGTATCAGTCGCTCACCATGTCAGAAAGTCCAGGTCTGAAAATTTACCAGTCTTTGATCATCCTATGTGGGAAAGATCCATCCCAATTCATTGGGATGAATCTTAAGCAACGGATGTCTTTCATGTAGAGCTCATGCATGTGCATCTACGATGTGCCACTTGCTTTTGCAAACTAACCTAACGGTCCTAACCTAACCAAAGCCAACCAAACCCTAACACTAACCCTAATCAAAGTCTCTATCCCTAACCCTAACTCTAACCCAACCAACCTTATCGCTTTCAATACCAACGCATGCACCTACTTTGCTTCTGCAAACTCTAATCAAACCAAAGCCAACCAACCCTATCCCTTCCAGTACTCCCGCACCAAGAGAGTCCAACATGCACGCCAATAGTTTATAGAACTACAGTATTGTTTATGAAAAAAAATTGTTGCTAGCATTTCTGTTGCAACGACTAATTGGTCTCTTCGGATTTTGTAAATTGGCGACAATGTGGGTTGCCGTCTAAACAATGAAAGATGTGAAACCTCTTGAGAGCATCAAAGAATGGATTGATACAACAGACATCAAGCACTAACCCTAATCACTGAATATGGATGTCAGCGCTCGGATGGCTCACATGAATATGGATGCCAACGGCTATAGAAGGGAGATCACGATTGTAGGGCTTTCGCTTCAATTGTTGCGAGACGAGAATGGAGAGGTTGTGCATCTTTCATTGTCCAGAATGAAGAGGTTGTACATCTTTCACTAGCTGTAAAGACGAAAACGGACATCAAGTACAGGCCCTAGAGGAGCCAGATGGTCTACACTGGAGATCACATCGACTCGTGTAGTTAAGCCTCGCTGAGATCGTTAATGTTGTCACCGGTTTGCCCGTTGGCGGAGGACACCATATAGAAGAAGAGCTACAAGGGACACATCGCCGCGATGTGGTGGAAGAAGCCGTCCAAGGTACAATATCATCAAATAACAGTAATCACTTCAATCACAAATAAATGACTTTTTTTTAATCATGATTATACAATTGCGAACTGTGTAAATAGGTGAGGGGAGAGAGGCCTTTCAGGGTCCATATGGAGTCCTGGTTGGACAAGATGAAAACGATGTACAAAGAGGCGAGGAAGAAGGAAGAGGCCTCGGTCCAGTTGGTCGATCGTACCCCCTTACTGCGCGCGCTGACTTTGCCGGTTAAGGGCATTGATCATGCATTGATTCATTCATTCACATATCGTTGGTGGCTGGAGATCAACACGTTTCACAGTCATTTGGGGAGATGACGATCATCTTGCATGACGTCTACGAGCTCTTTGGTCTTCCTATAGATGGCGAGTGCATGGGGGTCGTGTTTGAATATGAGCCGGAGGGACCTCTGCATAGAGTGCTGAGTTAGATCTTTAGTTACGTCGATGTTGGGATGTACATCAAGAATCCGAAGATTTCAACCACAAAGACTGAGGTGAAGTCGGTAGCGTTGCGGGATGACTCTGCAACATCAGCAAAGAGGACCGCATCTGTTTTCTTGATGTTATTGCTTGGGATCACATTCTTCCTCGACAAGTCTGGCGAATCGATCCTCTACAAAGTGGCGTTGCTCGTCTACGACCACGGGCGGACACCCCATATGGCTTGGGCACTAGCTTGCTTGCCTACTTTTATAGACGACTCGGAGAGGCATTTAGGGGGGCTGCAAGGGCATTTGCAGCTTCTCAGCTCTACTTCATGTAAGTTTTGTTTGCTTTTATAAGTTTGTAGTTTGGAAAATTTTGTACAAGATATTTAGCAATTTATGTTTATACTTGCAGCACTAGATTTGGACGTATTTTCTGATGTTACATGGGCATTCAGAGTCGAGTTTGATGATTGCGAAAGATCATCGGAAAGCGGCTCACCAACGAGAGGAGAGGATTCCCAACCAAGATGGATCACTCTTTTGCTACCGTGCACAATTAGACTCTATGATGGTTACCGAGGTAACTCCATTCCAATAAATTTCTGCTGATCTAACTATATGCAACTCTTCTCAGCATTGTGTACATGACAACTGAGCTGGCAAGCACAGCCGTTGAGCACATACGAGATTTTACTTGCATCGTTCTATAGAGGGACGATCAAGTGCTTTGAGTTCGAGGAGTCGTACCACCCGGATCGCGTTTTGAGATAGTTTGATCGGATTCAGATGATCCCAGTTCGAGGAGCCGTATACCCGACTTTGACACAAATAGATGGCATCATGAATCTGAAAAATGAGCATTCATACTGCCACAACAGTGTTAGGGCGAGACCAGTCATCTTCAATGAGAGTCCGGGTCGAAAAGTAATTTTCAGACCCGGAATCTCGTTGAAGCTGAATGTCTACAACAATATGTATCAATGTAAATCACACAAATTACAGATTGTTGTAGACAGTCAGCTTCAAAGAGAGCACCGGTCTGAAAATTACTTTTCAACCTGGTCTCGCCCTAACACTCTGTTGTGGCAGTTTGGATGCCCATTTTTCAGATTCATGATGCCACCTATTTGTGTCAAATTCGGGTGTACGACTCCTCGAACTGGGATCATCTGAATCCAATCAAACTATCTCAAAACGTGATCTAGGTGGTATGACTCCTCGAAAAAAAGCACTTGATCGTCCCTCTATAGAACGATGCAAGTAAAATCTTGTATATGATCAACGGTTGTGCTTGCGAGTTCAGCTGTCATGTACACAATGCCGAGGAGAGTTGCATATAGTTAGATCAGCAAAAATTAATTGGAATAGAGGTGCACCTTGGTAACCATCATAGAGTCTAATTGAGCACGATAACAAAAGAGTGATCCATTTTGGTTGGGAATCCTCTCCTCTCGGTGGTGAGCCGCTTTTCGATGATCTTTCACAATCGTCAAACTCGACTCTAAATGACCATGCAACATTGGAAAATACGTCCAAATCCAGTGCTGAAAGTATAAACATAAATTGCTAAATATCTTGTACAAAATTTTCCAAACTACAAACTAATAAAAGGAAACAAAACTTACATGAAGTAGAGCTGAGAAGCCACAAATGCCCTTGCAGCCCCCTAAATGCCTCTCCGAGTCGTTTGTAAAAGTAGGCAGGCAAGCCAGTGCCCCAAGCCATATGAGGAGTCCGCCCGTGGTCGTAGACGAGCAACGCCACTTTGCAGTGGATCGATCCGCCAGACTTGTCGAGGAAGAATGTGATCCCAAGCAATAACATCAAGAAAACAGATGCAGTCCTCTCTGCTGATGTTGCGGAGTTATCCCGCAACGCTACCAACTTCACCTCAGTCTATGTGGTTGAAATCTTCCGATTCTTGATGTACGTCCCATCATCGATGTAACTAAATATCTAACTCAACACCCTATGCAGAGGTCCCTCCGGCTCATATAGTCAAACACGACCCCCATGCACTCATCATCTATAGGAAGACCAAAGAGCTCGTAGACGTCATGCAAGATGATCGTCATCTCCCCAATTGACTGTGAAACGTATTGATTTCCGGCCACCAACGATCCGTGAATGAATGAATCAATGCATGATTAATGTCCTTAACCGACAAAGTCAGCACACGCCGTAAGGGAGTACGATCGACCAACTAGACCGAGGCCTCTTCCTTCTTCCTCGCCTTTTGTACATCGCTTTCACCTTGTCCAATCATAACTCCTTCATATGGACCCTGAAAGGCCTCACTGCCGTATCTGTATCCAGATCCGCAATTAGCACTACAAATATCACAACTTTCCAAGCCACATGAACAGAAATCAAGGATCAAGGGCTCCAATTACTGGTCTCTCCAATTACTTATCCGAAGAAACAACTCAACAAGGGTTTTAATTTTCTAGACATTTTTAATTTTAAATTTATGTAATTGTAATCTTAGTTAATTTTTTTTTGACCGACGACCCTCTGCGTAGAGTCATCCAAACCATTTGTTGATGACTTCAAGGTCGCTTTGTCGATCTAAAAAAAACAAATCCCTAATCATTATAAGGGTAATTTTGAAAAGTGAACACCAAATTAAATACCTAAAACGACATTTTTTCTTAACGGGGGAGTATTAATTAAGACATTTCAAAGTGTATTTGTGTGACTTACAGATTGTTGTAGACAACCAGCTTCAATGAGGTCGATCGAGAAGCAGATTGCCATCCACCGCCTTTGGCTCCCAAGAGAAGCGCCTACCATCCAATCGGAGCTTGTTGGTCATGCGCGTCACCTGCAGCTCATCATGTCATCCAAGGGAGTTGGTCAGCGGTTCTATCTTAGTTGTTGCAAGATTGAAAATAGGAGAAAGAGATGGGCAGGGCCGTTCCGTTATATTTTGAGGCCCTGTGCAACTTATATGTTGAGGTCTTTAGTTTTTTTTTTCTTCTTCTTTTATGAAGGTGGAATGGATTGTGTTGAATGTTTGTAAGGTTGTGGCAAAAAATAAAAAATAAAAATTGTAATTGTAATTTTTTAGGGAATAAGATGGGAATCAATAACTGCTGCTGTATTTTTATTTGGAAAAAAGGGATATTGGGCTGAAATAAAATGCCATTGGGGTACTGTAATTTTTTTGAAAAAAAGGGGCTATTGGACCGTAATTTTATTTGGAAAAAAAAACTGAAAGAAACAGCTTGGAAAGAAAAACCAAACTGCCGCTAGGCACATTCGAACTCACGTCAATCCGGAAGATGCGCAGTCCTTGACCAACTGATCTACGGCAACATCTTGAAACCCAGTGAAATTTATATATACATATATATGGTATAATACGTATACGAGGCCTCAAAAATTTTGAGGCCTGTGCGATTGCACTAATCGCACATGCCTCGGACCGGCCTTGGAGATGAGTATAGATGTCGATATGCGAAAGTGAATTGACTTTTCAATCTTGTATATATATGTCTTTTCCAACTTCAAATTCTTCCAAATGTTATACCTGCAAGTTTGCAACTCACCCCTTCGAGTCTGATTTTTGTATCTTCATCAGCAGAATTTGTTATACCTGCCCTCCTAGGCGCGCAACACTAAGTAATGTCTTCTCCAAGAAAATCACAAAGGAGCAGCTGCAAAACATGACTAGAGTTACAACAACTTAACAGCACCATGAAAATCACTACTTCAAATTACAACTTCCATGATAAAAACAAGAAATTAGCCAACCTTGTACCAACATACTACACACAAAAGTGGGAAAAACGCATATATATGTCAAATATCCCACCATTTCAAAGTTATCAAATTTACTAAATTGCAATTGGTATGCTTAAGCAAAGATCATAACATCATCCACATAAGACAAAAGGGAAAACCGAGTCTCCTGTTGGTACATAATCAAGATTAGTAAAGGTCACATTCAGATTTGTTTAAAAATCATCCAACAAAAAAAAAAAGATTTGCAAAGCAACACTTGTGAGAGTTGCTATTAAAAATGTTAAAAAGCAACACAATAGCAAGGACAAAAAATGAAGCTCGGTTTTGTCTCCCATCTCAAAACCATCTAAAGGGCAATATATATCGCCATTGTAAAAGAACCACAGAAATACTACTACTACAAAAAAAAAAAAAAAATCAATTCATTCACACATTTTAATTACATTACAAGACATCTAATGTCATTAAATTGTTACAACCGTACATCTTCAAAGGTTTAAAACATTTTTCATTTATTTTCCAATTAATTGCATTCACACATTTTATGGAAAAATCAATTCATTTTCTTAGTCAGTATAAGGTTTTATGGAAAAATTAATTCATTTTCTTAGTCATTAAATTGCATTCACATATAACCATTCACGTGAAGTTTAACACGTTAGAATTAAGTAAAGTTTAAATGTTAGGATTAAGTGAAGTAAATGTTAGAAATGTTAGAAATTAAGTTTAAATGTTAGTACGTAATGTTAGAATTAAGTAAAAAAGTGTTAGCATCACGTTAATGAGGTTTAAATGTTAGTATTAAGTAAAAAAATGTTAAAAATATTAGAAATGTGTTTAAAATGTTATTAGAAATAGATTCTTTTTAGAAATGTTTATCCTTAATAAATTCATTTATAATAAATGTAAAAATATGTAAAACAGAGAAGCGGTTAGAGTAGATGAAAAGCACAAAGGGAATGAAGGCCGAACGAGTTGAGATAAGGAGGAAAGTGCATAATGCCTATCAATATCGATACCCAACCTATCAACATTGATATCTTAGGATTCGCAAGAAAGTGCCCAAGTTACTGGACGTACAAAGTACCTATCGATATCGATACCCAAAAAAGTTACAAAGTTATTGTAAGGGTAAATCGCATGTTGATATCGACATATATGTTTGAAGAGCTGAGAGCACAGAAGAGAAGTGAAGTTTGTATCGACCACCGTGCCTATCGATATCGATACCCCTGGGTGTTGATACGAGTTTCTGTGAACTGATTTTTACCTTAATTCTTTTAGATATGGATAGATCATGGATAGATCTTGGATAGAATTATATATAATTTATTTCCTTGTAGATTAAGTCTTAGTTTTTATGATAAATAAAGCCATTAGGCTGGACACACCCTTTGAATTACACAGTGAGCAAGGAATGATATATTTTTGACAAAAATACAAAATCTCTGGATTCTTGTATTGGTATTAATAATACATCAGAGACTAAATTAATAGAAATTCCCAATACAGTAAAACACTAAAACACCCATTGCAAGAAATAAGGGTAAAAGTAGATGAAACCTTATGTGATACTTAAGTTCTGTTTGGATTCCCATGTATTATGCTTATAATACATGTATTTAGTTTATAATACATTTAAAAAATAAGTAGTGTTTGGATTATACTTTCCTAAAATGAATTATTATGATTTTATTACTAAAGGTATTATTATTATTTGGGGTTCTTCTTCCCCACTTCAATTAAATAGAAATAGCCCCAAATCAAAACCAAAAGAGTGCAATCAGGGATAAAATTTCTATCAATGCTTCCATTCTGTGAGATCATGAGATTGATTGTAATGTCCTCCTTGAGAGTTTCCATTCATTGATATAACATATACATATATATATATATATATATAGATTACATAGAAGACTGCGAATGAGACAGGGAATGGCCCACCGGACGCCCACTATACAATATGAGACCTATGTAATCTATCAAACCCCCGCAGTCGAAACGGGAGGTGTCCGTACAGTGAGACTGGAACGAAAATCAATGAACAACTGTCTAGGTAAACCCTTGGTGAATATATCAGCGTACTGATAAGAGGACGGGACATGTAGAACGCGGACATGTCCAATGGCAACCTTGTCCCTGACGAAGTGGAGATCAAGCTCAATGTGCTTCGTGCGTTGATGCTGGACTGGGTTGCTAGCCAGATAGACGGCAGAGACGTTGTCAGTGTAGACCAGAGTAGCCTTCTGCAAGGGGCAACCGAGCTCAAGCAGAAGATTGCGGAGCCAAGAGCATTCGGAGACAACGTTGGCAACACCCCTGTATTCGGCCTCAGCGCTGGAGCGAGATACGACGGACTGACGTTTGGCTGACCAAGACACAAGAGTGTCGTTGAGAAAGACATAGTAACCAGACGTGGAGCGACGTGTGTCAGGGCAACCACCCCAATCCGCATCAGTGTAAGCAACAAGGTCAAGCTTAGAGGAAGGAGTGATCGTGGTGCCGAGCTCGAGGGTGCCGCTGATATACCGAATGATCCGCTTTAAAGCCTGAAAGTGAGGTTCCCTAGGGGCATGCATGAACAAGCAAATCTGCTGAACGGCATAACTGATATCAGGCCTGGTGAAAGTGAGATATTGAAGAGCACCAGCGAGGCTCCTATACAATATCGGATCATCCACCAAAGGACCAGAATGAGCACTGAGCTTATTGGATGTATCGACAGGGGTGGCGACGGGATTACAGTTGACCATCTTAGCCCGAGCAACAATCTCAGCAGCATACTTACTCTGGGAGAGGAACAGACCAGATGCATGACGCTGAACAACAACTCCCAAGAAGTAGGACAACGGACCTAGATCAGACATGGCGAATTCCGCACTCAACTGCGAAATGATAGACATCCGAAGAGCATCAGAAGAGGCGGTGAGAATGATGTCATCGACATATAACAGCAGGAATGCCAAGTCTGAGCCTCGGCGATAGATAAACAGCGATGTATCCGAACGACTGCCAGTGAAACCCAAACGGAGCAGATGAGAGGCAAATCGCTGGAACCACGCCCGCGGAGCCTGTTTCAGACCATATAGAGAGCGCTTGAGGAGACAAACATGCTTCGGACGCTCAACATCAGCAAACCCCTGGGGCTGAAACATGTAAACTGTCTCGTTCAGATGACCATGCAGAAAGGCGTTCTTGACATCTAACTGATGGATGGCCCAGTTGCGTGATAGAGCCAGACTCAGGACCACTCGGATAGTGGCTGGCTTGACCACAGGGCTGAAGGTCTCATCACAATCAATACCGGCCTGCTGAGATCTACCGTTCACTACCAGACGGGCCTTGTAGCGCTCCAATGTCCCATCAGAGCGGAACTTGTGACGAAAGAGCCACATACAGCGAATGACGTTCGCCTCAGGAGGGCGAGGAACAAGAACCCAAGTACCATTCTTCGTAAGGGCCCTGTATTCGTCGAGCATAGCCGCCTGCCAATTCGGGTCGAGGAGGGCTGTTTTGTGAGAGGTGGGAATGGGGGAGAGGGAGGTCTGGGAGCCGGGAAGGACGGGGGCAAGAGGTGCAAGGTGCGGGGAGGAGGAGGCGGCGGTTGCAGTTGCGGCGGGCGCGGCATTGCTTGCGGCGGGCGCCGCCAGGGAGGGGTACGAGGCGGTGGGCGCAGCTTGGTGAATGGCGGCGGGCGCAGCATGGTCTGCGGTGGCCGCCGCCAGGGACGAGTTTATGGCTGCGGGCGCTGCAAATGGGGCTGCGGCGGGCGCAACATTCGATGCGGCGGCCGCCGCACGTAGGTGAGGCGCGGGTGTTTGTCGAGGTGATGGGAGGTGGATAGCGGGGTGATGGTCGGTGGTCATGGAGATGATCTGACGGGGTCTGAAGACACCGGAGACTCTGCGGGTGTGTGGTCTGGTGGTAGATGGTGGTGGGGGAGGTGGGGGAGGGGGAGACGCAGGAGCACCGGGAGAGCTCTGGGGAAGAATGAAGTGAGGGAATGGTGACTCAGACTCTGTCGACGACACAGGGGGTGTGGGGGACGCGAAGGGAAATCGCAACTCATCAAAGGTGACATGACGAGAGAGAATGATCCTGTGAGTCTTGATATCGAGGCAAATGTAACCGCGATGATCAGACGGGTAGCCAAGAAAGACACAAGGGGTGGAGCGTGGGTGAAGCTTGTGGGGGGCGGTGGATGCCTGATTAGGGAAGCACAAGCAACCAAAGGTACGAAGGTGATCATATATGGGCAAAGTGCAATACAGTGCCTGAAACGGTGAGCGATGGTTGAGGGTGTTGGAAGGGAGAATGTTGAGGAGGTAGCATGTGGTGGCCAAGGCGTAAGGCCAATAAAGGAGGGGAATGGATGCGTGGAAAAGAAGAGTGCGCATCATATTGGTAATGGTTCGGATGATTCGTTCGGCTTTGCCATTTTGTTGAGAGGTGTAGGGGCAGGACAAGCGATAGGAGATCCCATTGGTATTAAAGAAAGTGTGAAAATCTTTGTTGTCAAATTCGCGGCCATTGTCGCATTGGAAACACTTGACAGAGGTGTGAAACTGTGTTTTGATGTAAGCATGGAATTTGGCAAAGATAGGGAACACTTGAGATTTAAAGTGCAAAGGGAAAACCCATAAGAAATGTGTATAATCATCCAGAAATAAGAGGTAATACTTATGACCCTCCTTGCTAGGCACAGGAGAAGTCCAAATATCACTATGAATAATATCAAAAGGTGCAAATGTAGTGTTTAAAGATCGCTGAAAAGGAAGTCTGGCATGCTTGCCTAACTGACAAGACGAACATAAACTAGAGCGATGCTCTTTATTACATTGGACAAGACTCTTAGAACGAAGTATATCTAAAACTGCAGGACTGGGATGACCAAGGCGTGCATGCCAAAGATTGGATGATGATGCCGAGAGGGCGACTGGACTTGACGGGCTGGATGGTAAGGGCGACGACACAGGATAGAGCTCCCCGGTGCTATTACATCTCAGGCGAGTAACCCCCGTAGTAAGATCCTTCACAGAGAAACCAAACGGATCAAACACAAGAGAAACATTATTGTCAGTGGTGAACCGACGGACAGAGATAAGGTTTTTGACAAGTTTGGGGGCAACAAGGACATTGTTGAGGTGCAAAGGGTTGGTAGGGGTTGGTTGTGTGGTGTGGTCAATGCCCGAAGTAGCAAGGCGACCACCGTTGCCGACGATAATAGAATGAGCAGGACCCTTAAAAGAAAGAGAGGAGAGAGTACCTGAGGAGTTCGTCATATGAGAGGTAGCGCCAGTGTCCATGTACCAAGCGCCGTCAGGGGGTGTCAGCTGCATGGAGGAGAAGGCGTTGTGCACATCAGTCGGGTATGCCTGATCAGACGACGGGCGGGGAGCAGGACCCAACAAGCCCTGCTGACGGTTGGGATACGGGGCTGGTCCACGAAACGACGCACCGGGGTAGCCATAGGGCATCCAAGGAGGGTAGCCTGGGTTGGGGTACCAAGAGGGGTGGCGGTGATCGTAGTGCTGCGGGCGACCATTGCTGCGGCCGCGGCCGCCGCCACCGCCCCTTGGTCCCTGCTGGTCGTTGCTGCGGCCGGGCTGGAGGGCAAGCTGCTCGATGATGTCACTGGATGAGACCAACGTCGTCTTGTCTTTGGCGGCGTCGGTTTTCTGACGTTGAAGGCGAGTCTCCTCCAGGATCAGTTGAGATCGGGTCTTCTCGAACGTAGGGAGAGGTTCTGTCTGCTGTATATGAGTAGCAGCAGCATTGTATTCGGAAGGGAGGCCCGAGAGTACCTGGAGGACGAGACGGGTGGCGCTGGGTTTGGAGTCGACGGCTTCGAGCTGATCGGCCAGGGTCTTGATGTGCTGACAGTAGGCAGATATCGATGGAAAAGAAGAAAGCTTGCAACTTGAGAATTCGTGCTCGAGATAGACAGCACGGGTGGACTTGTTGTCTTGAAAGATATCCTGAAGTTTCTTCCAAGCATTCAAGGCGGAGTCTTTGGGGTCGAGTATGGTGGTTAATAGATCTTTTGAGATGGTGTTGAAGATCCATTGAAGGACAATGGTGTCAAGTTGAGCGAAGAGATCGTCGTCTTCGCTTTCAAGGCGTTTGGCGGAGGAATCAATGTGGTGGAGGACTTTATGAGCCTTAACATGGGTCGTGAAGAGGTGCGACCACATGGTGTAGGTACTGGATTCATGATCAAGAATGATAGGGATGCAATTTTTGATATTGGAGATGGTTAGGGCGGAATGAAATGGTGATTTGGTGGCGGTGGGTTCGGTAGTCATTGTGACGAGGAAGATAGAGAGAGATAGGAGAGAGAGTGGGCGGCGGCAAGGGGATGGGGAGGCCGACGGTAGGAGGGGTGGCCGAGGCGGGTGGGTGAGATGACGGCGGCGAGAGGTGGCCGAGGCTGGGGAGCGGCGAGGAGAGAGAGAGGGCGGCGAGGAGAGAGAGAGAGGAGTGGCGACTAGGGTTAAGAGAAAAAAATTTAGGGTCTTTGGATCTTAGGCTGTGATACCATGTGAGATCATGAGATTGATTGTAATGTCCTCCTTGAGGGTTTCCATTCATTGATATAACATATATATAGGTTACAAAGGTATTGAGCCTTAACGGGCTTTTAGCCCACTATACAATATGAGACTTATGTAATCTATCACATTCTCTATCCCTTTTTTTAGATCTGAACTTGAGTTTATAGGTGTTGATTTATGGCTAAACATCAATTGCAGGGAGTAGATTTAGGGAAAAAACCACCGTGTACTAAAAATCGATTCGAAATCCGACGTTCGAGAGAGGTGGTGTGGCTCTGGCTTAGGGATCCGGAGAGGTGGTGGTCGGACTGTCGGAGGAGGAGCGAGCATTCCGGCGAGGGGAGTGGTTCCCGATGGTGAGGCAAGAAGGTGGAGATCGAAAGCGGGGCGACCGGCGATGCCCGTCAGAGAAAGGCGAGGACGGTGATGGTCCGGTTGGTGTCGATGGCTCTATTGCGTCGGTGCCGACCGGTGAACGACAGGGAGAAGGGCGGCAGGAACTGGTGGTCGGCGAGAAAGCACGAGGGGCGAGCGCTATAGGGGAACTGGGGAAGGGGAAACATCTGAAAAGGGGCAAGGGCTACAGGGAACTGGGGAAGGGAAAACATCTGGAGAATAGCAGTACAACCATTACTTGATTTCTTTTTTTTTTTAATAAGTAAAATCAAATCAATTGTGTTTATAATTAACATCAATTTAATAGATGTATTTTACTTATAATTAAAATACATTGGGAATCCAAACGGACCCTTAGCTACAGTTGCATTCTTCAAAACAACAAAGCTGACATCAGGTAAACTTAGCCTGACAACATTTCCATCTAATAAGGACCAATAAAAAATATTGGAAACAATGATATATATATTTAACATAGAAAATTTGAAACTATCATTTGCTCAAAGGAATAGCATAGCTCACGCTGAGTTACATCATACCTGCATTCTTCTTAGCTCTTTGAGACATCTGAATTATACCTGCATTTTAGTTTAATCGAATTGGTAGGTATTAGGTGATTTTGACATAATATTTTGAGCCCAATAAGAGAATTAGTTTGGGGCATGTACTTCAGCCCAGAGAGTTATTGGGCTCTGGACTGCTCTCCAATAGTCCAGATTCTAGCACAATAAGAGAATTAGTTTGGGGGATGCTTCGGCCCAAAAAGCCCATCCAAAAAATAAAAAGGAGGTCTGTCAGACAACCATGAGGCCATAACCTAGGCCGAGAAGGCTTTGGGAACGATCCTCTACGGTTCGAGTTGGTTCAGAACCAACCTAGCCACTAATCACGCTCGGGTCTCATGGTCCTATTCATCGTCCAGACGTGGTTTCTTGTCTCCTTAGAACTCAAGGATACAGAGGTACGAGCCTATAGAACAGATCCTGTTCAAGTAAGGTCGTGACCATCAATGTAAAACTCTATGTTTTATATCATTATTCAACCTTCTCAATTTCCGATGTGGGACATTGGGCTCTTACAAATGCAGCCATGAATAAAATTAATTGCCACTTACCCTTAATCAAATATGATTTATGAGTTGTTTAGGTCTTAGCTTGATGGGGAAACCCATAATCATGAAATGCACTTTTTTTTTTGGAAAGGTACAACTTTAGTTCCTTGATTTTCTCTACACAAGGTACGGAGTATTATACTCTCTTCCCGGTATAAAAAATATAAAAATTACCTTATCCATTTATTAAACCCCACTTTCAAATATTAGGGTTAAATAAACGGATAGAGTAATTTTTTTTTGGTAATTGAAAAATAAAAAGGTTAAATTAACGCGGTTTGAACCCGTGTTTTATCCGAAATTGATTATAAACCGTAGTTTCAAATTTTAGGTTTACGAATGAAATGCGGTTTGAGACTGCGTGTCTCTGAAAAATTTGCAAAAAATGAATATTTTCGTAAATATTTTAAATGTATGAATATTATGATAAATCATTATTTTTGAGTGAATATTTTGAAAAAAAATCTAAATAATTCTCCAAATATTTAAAATGAGAAAGTAACATATTACACTTTTTTTTTTCTTATTTTAGAGAAGCTGGAGGTCTTCTTGGATTGTTAATTGTATTTTTTTTTGGAAAAAATAACAAAAAATTACTATATATGTAATAATATACGTAGATGAGAGTATGTATAATAATATATACTCCTTTTTGGAAAAAATAACAAAAAATTACTATTTGTTAGTTTTATTAAAAAAACTGTAAGAAAACTATTTAGATTAGTGGCGATTATATATAAGTGGTGATTGACTAATCCTTTTTCTAAGTTGTAACACATGTATTTCGGTTTGACCAATGTGAATTTGGAATTTTGATTATTATAGGAGTGCAAAAGTTTTACTATTCTTATACACATCCTATATCAGCAAAATTTTTTGATAATTATAGGAGTGCAAATGTAGGCTCCATAATTAATACAGTAGTTTGAACTTTGAAGGGGCGGGCCGCCGCGGGTGGAGCTAGATAAAAATGTTGGGCTGAATTTGATTGCCTAATTTTTTATTTTAATATAGTAATTAGTATATATTAGTATGTGATTTAAATAGTTATATAAACTTACAAAGCTAAGAGGAAAAAAGTTGTGTAAAATAAAAGTATAGAGATTTGAACGTTATGATTCAAATTCTCACACGATACGGAGTATCAACTAAGCTAAACACCTTTTATAATTTATTATTCTTTTAAAAACTTTTTTAACTCTAAAATTATGAAAAATTACAAAAAAAAAAATATCTTCTGAATTGGGGCTCGAGTCATTCTATGTCCTCTTATTCGCCCCCAGTTTGAGAGGAACGTTATACTACCTCCGTCCAAAAATATATATCGTTTTCATGTTTATTTAAATAAATTTGTAATTATTAAAAAAAAAGTATTTTATATGGTTTTTAACCCCTTAAAATTTGGGTTAAAAAAGTCAAAAGATCTTGTATTTTCAGACGGAGTGAGTATATATATAGAAGGGGAAAAAACGAATCACAAATTCAAAATGAAGTTATTTTATATTCATTCATTACTTATTAAATTACAATAAATAATCAAAATTAAAACTTTAATTCACACGATTTTGACTGCATTATATATCCATATCAGGCATTTGCAGTACAAAGAATAAATGGATGATGAATTGAATGATGATAGACACCATTAATTCCAATCTTACATATATGCACTGTAAAATTTTCATGTCAGAAGGAGAGGCGACACTCTTTAGACGGCGAATTGGAAAGCCACTGAATCCCTGTTGGAGTATAAAGAGGGATGTCTCCAATGCTTGATTTCATAGGAGCCATGAACATTGTAGGTGAAACCAAGTAACACCCAACATCAAATTCCTCTTTAACCCTAGCACAACCATCCATCTTTTGAGGATCATCACACGAAGACGAATTCGAAGACCCATCATCATCATAAGTTGTACTAACCATAGGCAAGCCCTCATTAAGATCCGCGAGACAATGATCTTGAGACTCATTATTAGTATCATTTGATGATCTTGAGGCTCGGCCTGTTAGCCTCTGGACCAAGGCCATGAAGTCCTGAGGGCGCGTGTGGATCACCTTTGGGGAGTGCGCGTAGATGATGACCGGCTCATTAGGCCTTTTCAAGGGCCGTTTCTGTATCTGGTTTGAATTCTTGCTGATCCTTAGAGGCGTTGGGCGAGCCCCGTTGATGGGTAGCCCTTTGTTCTTTTGCCCATTGGTTTGGTCAAGAGAATAATACATTGTTGGATTTGGATGAACTAGACAAAAATGTAGAAGAGAGTTTGATTTGGGGATTAGGGGTGGTGGAGAAGGTGAGGGTTTCTAAAGGGTATATATAAGGGGAGAGCTATGGGTTTGACCATTGACTAAATGAAATTGTAAGGCCATGTTTTAGGTGATGGTTGAATTAAGAAGGTGAGGAGGAAGCAACACTTGGGCTCTATATATGAACAATTTTGTGTAAAAACAAATAAAAAGTGGGATGATGAATATGAAATTGTAAGGTTTTGGTGCATGTTGTCTACTTGCAAACTGTTGACCATTTAAATAAGCTAGGGTCTATGCAAGTGCTTTGATCACAATTTATTTAATTAATAATATTTTTTGGGTGGGAAAACAATTTACGTACGTATATAATTAATTATGTGTGTGTAGTTTAGAATTGACTAGAAATTGAGGGCTAATTAAAGCTAGATTCAACTTGTCTTTGTCATGTACTAGCTTGTATAATTGAGGATTAAAGTACATATATGTCATTTAATTAATTTGTCTTTTTGCATATGGTCTTGATTCATATATATACGCCAGCAATAGTTATAAATATCTATTTATACACTAGCAATACATTATTCATGCACTTTAAACTTGAATATAAATCGATCTCAAGGATTAAGAATATGCAATGTTTATAGACTAAATATTGTATATCATAAGAGGTTAAAATAATAATAAATAAAATGAAACTTAAAAAAAATATCATCAAAGAAGAAAATATCGAAAAAAATCAGTGTGGTGGTGCACATAAAAAACGCCTATTTTAATTAACAAATCTTGATTGAAAACAAACCGATCCTGAAAAACTCCCTTCGGTGCTTGAATAATAGGCTGTGATTACAACTCTAAATCACTTCCATGGTTGTCGATTCCGTCAATTGGAGACCTAATCTCCACCCACCACTCCGCTGGTCTGAATTCGGCCCTCTCTATGAAGTCTAACACCATCTCCGATCGTCTTCGATGGCGGATTTCGTTCTCTAGGCATCTGGTTTCTCACTTTCTCCTTTGGAAACTTGCCTTCTCCACTCCGGCCTCCGTCATCTCGGTGGCGTACTGGTGTTTGGTGTCCGACTCTCCAAACAGAAGCTTACGCTTTTTGTGTAGGTATACACTTAGCCGCAAACAAAGGCTTGCGGAATGTTATCATCGAAGTGGACTGCTTGGAAGTAGTTCAAGCCATTAATGATAGGACCAAGATCAAGTGGGAAATATCGCGCTATCTAGAGATGATCGATCAGCTGAAGACAAGTTTTGACCGCATTGAATTCAGACATTGCTACAGAGAGGCAAATAAAGTGGCTGACTATATAGCTAGGAATACTTATAATAGTAATATTTTGACTTTCTCTATTAATAGAGATCTATGTAACATAATCCACCAGGATGATCAGGGTGGTGTCTTACTCTTGTAGTTCGGCCGCCCATTGTTTGCTCAGTGTAAAAAAAAAATTAAAAAATGATGTTGGAACTGTAATCTAAAACTTTTCTTTTAAAAAAAATCAAGCTACATATGGCTGCCCAACTCTATATATAATACTCCCTCCGTTCGGCAAAACATATCACTTTACTTTCACGCACGTTTTTTTTATGAGATAAAAATTGTACAAAATATCTAGTTTTTTAAATAATTTTTTTAACAATTTCGTAGTTATTATTAATAAGTACAAACTTGTTAAAAAAAATTATAAAAAAATGAATATTTTATATAGCTTTTATCATTTTAAAAAAACGTGTGTGAATACTGAATAGTAAACGACATGTTTTACCGAACGGATTGAGTATATTCCAACTTGACCACCCCATGCCAATTAAGTTTTTTTTTTTTTTTTTTTTTTACAGTAGGCAAAAGATTGGATGTACTACCGACATCCATGATCATCTCGCAAGATGATGTTCTGAAACTCACAACAACGGGCACTCAAAATAAAATTACAATTGAACTGAGATTTAGCAATAAAATCAGCTGCACCATTTGCCTCTCTATAGCAATGCTGAAAAGTGATGCTCTCAAAATCTCTTCTTAATGAATGGATCTCTTGAACTATTTGAATGACCTCCCATGGAATATTGTTTGCATGATTGATGGCGTCGATGATAATAGCACAATCACTCTCAACTATCAATCTTCGGATCCCCATCTCTGTTGCCAGTCTTATACCTGTATATACAGCAAATGCTTCTGCCAGAATGACAGAACCCATTCTAACGTTACATTTATGTATCCGAATAACTTGACCGTCATTATTCCTCACAACACAACCAACCTGTGGTTGAGTATTACTTTTGACCGAAGCATCTACATTGATTTTAACTACATCTATTGGAGGACATTTCCACATCATTTTATCAGGAGGCCTAACACGTTTAGGTAATTTCGATTTAACCTGACCTTTATTCCAACAAGAGATATTATCAATAGCTCGAGTTAACATAGAGATCAAACCTGTATCAGAAGTATTGCGAAAAATAATTCTATTTCTGAGCTCCCAAATTGAATGCCATAAATGACATAAATCTGTAAAATCTAGATTAAGAGCCCTAGTATTTAGAATATTCTCTTGAACATCACTTGTTAAATGTGGTATAATGAAACATTTTTTCAACTTAACAACCAGATTTTGAATAAGGGATTTTGTAATTCGACAATTAAACAATAAATGATTTGTATCTTCTATATCAGAATTACAAAGAGAACAAGTACTAGGAACTCTGTTTATATATCTATTTAATCGGGCAGTCGTGGGCAAGATATCCAAATAAAATTTCCAAATAAAATTTTTAATATTCGGAGGGATATTAAGTTTCCAAATCCAATTTGCTGGAGTTTTCTTCATATTCCTAGTTTTATAAAGCGAGGATGTGGATTTAACAGAAAATTTTCCATTATTATTGTAAATCCAAATTAATTTGTCTGGGATATCAGTTACAGGAATATGGATATTAGTAATCGTTTGAACAATATGAGAAGGAAAGATAGAATTTAACTTATCAATATCCCAAGATTTGGTATTTGTAAATAAGTCGCAAACTTTTAAATTAGGATCACGATCATTCCGAAACCTATGTAGATATTGCGCATCTACCCAAATGTCAGACCATACATTTATGGTTTTCCCATTACCAACTAGCCAGAGCAATCCTTTAGAGAAAAGATCCCTAATATTAAGAAGCCTACCAAATTGCCAAGAAGTTTTGAATCTACCTCTTTCCATAAGAGATTCTGTCGAAAGATATTTATCTGTGATTACCTTTGACCAAATATTAGCGGGATCAGCCATGATTCTCCACAGAAGTTTCATTTGCATGCCAATATTAATTTGCTCAGCCGATTTAAAACCTAACCCACCATCTATTTTAGGAGTGCACAGATGTTCCCAGCTAATTAGAGGATGATAGTTATCGGATTGAATTTTATTCCAAAAGAAATTTTTGTTGATCTGATCAATTTTTTCTAGGACTCCTTTTGGAAGAAGAAAAGATTGCATTAAATAATTTGTTTTAGAATTTAAATTTGTCTGAATTAGTACCGATCTACCAGCTTGAGATAGAGCGTTAGATTTCCACTTGGACAACTGCTTTTTAAGGCTATTAATCGCCTCATCAAACAAGACATTACAAACCCTCCCACTAATAAGTGGAATACCTAGATATTTTTCCATTGACTTCGTAACCGGGATATTTAGCTGTTGAGCAAGGGACTGGGCTTTGCTGATAGAAATATTTTTAGAAACTTGTAAAGAACTTTTGTTATAATTTATAGTTAATCCAGACATGTTGGAGAAAGTATTCAAAAGATTTCTAATCGTATGAAGACTTAAGTCACCAGCTCGTCCAAAAATTAGAGTGTCATCTGCAAAGGAAAGGAATGGAATAGGATCACTATTATTTGTAAGTTTGATTCCAACCAAAGGGTCATATTCCAATGATTCTTGTTGCAACATTCTCCCTAATAGTTCCATAACCAATACAAAAATATATGGTGCAAGAGGATCTCCTTGTCGAATTCCCCTATAAGTATGAAATGTACGGCCCGGCAAATTATTAACTAAAACTGAAAAGCTAGTTTTAGTTAGGCAGGTCATAACCCAATCAATCCATCTAGAATCGAAACCAAATTTATCTAGAATAATGCGAATAAAACTCCAACTTATTTTGTCATAGGCTTTCTCCATATCGAGCTTTAACGCCATCCACCCAGCTTTACCTTTTTTGTTATGAAAAGAGTGGAACACCTCATGAGCTATTAGTATGTTATCTTGAATATTTCTACCTTGTACAAAAGCTCCTTGAAAATGATTAATAATACGTGGTAATATAGGCTTCAAACGGTTAGCCAAAAGTTTCGAAATAACCTTATAAATATTATTGCACAGGCTAATCGGACGGTAGTGGTTAATATTACTAGGCGTATCAATTTTAGGAATAAGTGCAATGAAAGTTGAATTTACTTCATTGAGTAGCACACCAGAATGAAAAAAAGATTTAACAGCTTTGCAAACTAATTTACCGACAATATCCCAGTATTTTTTATAGAACTCTGGTGGGAAACCATCAGGACCTGGAGATTTGTCATCTGTCATTGAAAATAGGGTATTCTTAATTTCTTCATCTGAAACAAGTTGTGTCAAAATTCTGTTTTCAGATTCAGTAATGGTTTGATCAATTAAATTTAGGAAATATGGATTACTACTAATCGGTGCGTTATTGGAAATAAATCTTTCAGCCAATTCAGTCGTAATTTCATCTTTAATTTGATCCTCATCCTCAATCAATAAACCATGTTTATTTGTAAAATTACGAGTGACATTTTTTGAATTTCTTATTTTAGAAATGGATTGGTAGTATTTGGTATTTCTGTCTCCAAACCTTAGAAAATTTGATTTTGCTCGTTGTTTCCAAAAAGTATTATTGAAATCCATGAGAGCTTCACGCTTACTTAGCAATCTATTACGCTTAATGTTTATTGTATCATTTGAAAGCCCCATGCCAATTAAGTTGAGAGGAAATATAAGGTCCGCTTATATATACTAATTGAAAATATTTAATTTGTATTTTTTAACGGACTCTTTAATAAATTAAATTTTTTATAAAATATTAAATTTTTTATTAAATAAAATAGTTTTATTAAATTATAAAAATTTTAATATATATATTTAATGTATTTTTATCATTTGGCCCTCGAAATATGTGTTGAGTAAACATGGTTATTTAACCCTAAATAAATAAAAATTCATTTTTTGACTTAAGAATAACCAAAAGAAAAAACATATAAAAGGAATAACGATTCAACGACATATTAATTTGAAATCACTGCCACCCAACCTTTTTAACGGTAAAAATAATGACCACTCGCTAAATCTGATCAAAAATCACGTTGGTCTAAACAAAATGTCCATCCTTACCTTCTGTTGATGGGGTTGTTGGTTTTTCCGAAACCAAAGTTCTTTTGACCAGAATAAGATTACAACGGTCCAAGGGATCAACGTTTTCATTGAAACAAGTAGGCAGACCTGGCTGGCTTCGAAAAAACTGAACGATGATCCTTCTGCTGATTCGACGCCCTTTGTGCAGAACACTGTGATTAGCATGCATAGCCAAGTTGGGAAGCGTGCCCTTGCGAGATGGGTCAAACCCCCGATTGGATTCTACAAACTTAATTTCGACGAATTGCACTGCGATTCTGGGGCTGGCACCTTTGGGTATGTCATTCGGGATGATACAGCTGCTATCATCCAGTCTGGATGGGGGACTTGTAACGGTGCATCGGCCCTCTTTACAGAAGCAGTGGCCCTCCGGCAAGGGATTATAGGGGCTAGAATCTTAAGTCTGGACATCCTTCTTATTGAAGGCAACAACCTAAGGGTGGTCAAAGCTATGCTGGGGGACTGGCTTTGTCCGTGGAATATTGAGCTGATTCAGGCTGACTCTAGGTCTATTTTAAATTCCTTCTTTAATGTTGCTGTTCGCCATATTTTCAGAGAAGCTAATACTGTGGCCGATAGGATTGCACGTTTGGCTTACAGTATCCCTGCCTACGGAAGTTTGGAGAATGATCAAGAACTGCGTGTTCTCGTCCACAAGGACGCTCTAGGATGAATAACGGCTTGTTGCTGTTTATTTATTCTAAATGCTTTCCTGTTTCCAAAAAAAAAAAAGGCATGCGAGTCATGCGACCCATACAATCATAAATTGCACAAGAATGAATCTGGTTCTGTCTTGACATTTTATTATTTACCTACTGTAAAAAAAAAATCATAAATTGCATAAACAACCTTCCTCAATTTAATTTGATCCCTCCCCAAGTGTAAAGCTTGAATGAAAATTCAAATTTTCAATCGAAAAACGTACACAAACTGCAATATGATGAATCAATTAAGAAGATGAACGAAAATGGGAGCCCGGATGAGATTTCTCCCTTTGATTTGCTGAAATTTTGAAATCTGTTACAACTACATGACCTTCAATTCAGATCTTATTTATATACTACATGATCTAACAAACACTCCTATACAGAGATTAAAACGACAACGTTCAGGCTTTCTATTTAGGCTTGTTCAACAAGATCTCTAGCTCAACTGGTTGCTGAGTGTCCAAGGTGGTCCCTCCTGCATCCGACGTGTCCTCCTTGCGTGTATTGAGTGTATGATCCTCGATCCAATACCAAGTCCTATACAGAGTCTAACAGGGCAAGGATACGTCTAATTGTCTCATTACAACTTTGGTGTAGTCGTCCACGACATCAAACACTCTTGATGGCTAGACCGTCATATCTACGCACGAGCGCATTTGTTTATCTTTCCTCTACACAAGCCAAAACCATTAAAACCTCGACCCACGTCGCTTATCCTTCATGCCAGATAACCTTATTTCTGATAGTATAAATCACATGTTAATTAACTTATATATTATATATCCAGTGTTCATACATGAAATAATATATTAATTAACATATAGGGGGTGTACGCTGAAACTGTATAATACTCCCTCCGTTCACCAAAACTTGTCATTTTAGCTTCTTTCACAAGTTTTAAGGAAACAAACAAATATACTATTATACCCTCATTTATTACACTACTTTTTTATTTTATCGAAAACTACAACTAACAATCTATTAATCATTATAAGAGCATTTTTGTAAAGTATGGGCCAAAATATCTAAAATGACATGTTTTATTGAATAAAATTAACCCTCTAAAACGACAAGTTTTCACGAACGGAGGGAGTATATTAAGTAAGCCTTATGTGAATAAAACAAAGTTTTCGAATGAAAATAGTATGAATTAAATTATATAGTTAAGTCAAAATTATATATATTGACGTGTGTGTTTTGGAAAGAAGAGATTCACACTAAGTGATAAGACGATGATGAAGAATTTCAAAGATGTCCAATCGCCATCTTTAGGTGGCAATCGCTAACAAGTACTTTTCCGTATGTTCAATATTCTGACCTTTGACCCTCATAATTTTCTTATCCTTGTAGTAATTAATTAATTAATTTAACCATATTTAATGTCAAAAACATTGAAATATGAGAGAATGTCCCCGAATTATTCAAAACACTAGACTAGATTTTGTGTGTCATTTCTATATTTGATATTTAATGAAGATTAACTTGTAAGACCAAATTTGGATTTCAAAGTCGATCTCTAAGTTTCGTGTTAACACATGTGGTAGTTGTGTAGGTTTATTTGTTTTTATATTATAAGATTAATAATTACCTTATCAAAAAAGCTGAAATTTAAGTATAAAGTTCACTCGGATCTATGTTATATTTTATTGTTGGAAAAGAGGAGCCGAAACGTTTTCTCTTAGTCCTCCTCAATTCAATTGATTTGGTAAACCCTAATTGTCTTTTATAGGCTACAATTAAAATCTAAAAGAAACTGCTCCTAAAACTAACGACCACTTACAAGCCCACTAACAATTCTAATTAACCTAACGGGGCATTTGCAAAAGTAATTAACTCATATACCCGGTCTCTTTTGCACCACCTATCCACTATCCAAAAAAATTACAAAATCTAACCTCCTCCCTCAAAACCTCTCAGTTACCTCACCTGCTGCACCCAGTGGAGAGAGAGAACAAGGCATTAATTGCCCATCACCGTCGACACCCATCCAAAACCCTTGTCTTCCCTCAAAACCTCTCTTGCTTCCCCCCCCCCCCCCCCCCCCCCCTCTCTCTGATTTATTTATCAAAATCAAACTTACCCATTTTCTATCCGAAGTCGATGAATCTGTTTCTCCGATAACTCTTGTCCAGTCGCTTTCAATAAGTGGCATGTCGTTTTGCTTTTGGTGTCCAGTACTTAAAACTAACTGCTTACACGTCAAACTACAAATAAACTCCAGCCCACTTGCTTCTTCTTCGATGGTTTTTCTCTGAAACTTAAGATTTAATTCAAATTATATTAATGCTTCGATGGTTTTTCTCTGAAACTTAAGATTTAATTCAAATTATATTAATACCTCCTTACCGCCACTCTTCCTCCCTCTATCTCTGTCTTTGTCTTATAATCTCTATCCTATCTCTTTTTACCGCTTGGGCTTAGGGGGGAGGGCGACACTAGAACGAGGGAAACATTGAACAACACACAAGACAGGAAACAACTATAGGGTGTCCGGCCAGTAGGAAATCATTGGGTGTCCAGTAGAGTACCAAAGGGTGTCTAGTAAGAAACTATAGAGTGGAAAGTTGATATATTGTTCATTCATTAATAAATAAATAAAAAACAAAGCGGTTCACCAAGCCTCTATGAGGGCTCCTCCACTTCGATTCCACCTCCTCTACTCCAAATCCGGCCTCTGTAACAGCCCAGGATTAGGATTCCCGGGTTACGTTTCGAGGTATGAAACCCCTCGTTAGGATCTTGCGCCCCGAGTACAGATTGAAGGTTTGAAATTCTATCCTTGTAAAGGCCCGGATTTTTAAATAATAAATTTCAACAAATAATATAAAATGGATTTAAGTCGAGAAAAATAATAATAATAATAATAATAAAATATATATATATATATAAATTCGGATATTTTAAGGAAAACTCGTCTTTAAATTACTAAATCGAAATTAAAATCTTTCGAAACAATTCCGGCATTATTCTAAAACAGATTTTCATATGAAATTGTGTTCCGCTTTCGAGTTGCGAGTCTGGATAGATTAATTTAATTCCGATAATGATTTACAAATCAAAGTCGATCGAGTCGGGATAAGGTCGAGAGAGAACGTCGATTTTAAGGTTTATTTCCGGGTATTTTGAATTGTGATTTTTGAAAACATGTATTAATTTGTCTTCTTCCTCTTTTGTGTGAACAATCCCAGTCAACACCTCCCCCTCCCTCTTCTGTCGACAGCTGCAACATCTTCCCTTCATTCCTCTTTGTGGCTCAACACTCCATCCCCCTTCTTCTTTTCCCAGGCCTTGCCTCCTCCAATTCGGGCAACACAACCACGCCAAAGCTCTGCAGTGCACCTCCCTCCTCCTGATTACAGATTTCTATAAGAGCTCCCCCACTTCATTTGGTTTCACACCCACAACCACTCTCCCTTACCTCTTCGATTGATTCAAAGAAAAGAAAGAAGGAGAGACCTGCAATCCCATCTCTCTACCTCTTCCAAGCCTTTTCCTCGGCTTTCATCAGGTCCAACCACCACCTTCTCTCGGCCTCCAGACGTCAGCCACCAGCTCCTCCTTCCTCCGACGTCTGCAACAGAAGAGGAAGACGCCCGAGCACCTCCAGGCGCTGAAGTCGTTGTAGCGCCGTCCACGTTCTCTGTTCTCCTTCCCTGGGTTCCGACGGCAGCAACACTGGCGCCCTCCCTGTCCCTTGTTTTCCAGAGCGCATCTCTGGGCGAAACTGAGCCTCGCTGAGCCCCTTCCGAGCCACCTCCGAGGACTGACGAAGCGGAGCTGTGCCGCCCAGAAATCCAGCGCCGCTCGTCCCTCCTCTTCCCTGTTCTGTCTTGATCCGATTCCGGTGAGTTCCTTCTCTTCCTTTCTCTCTAAATCGCCATAAAAACGCGCCTTTTGACCCTCTACCTTCGGCCTAGGCTGAACCAGCTTGAATTCCGCCTCCGACGAGCCCAATCGCTCCTCCGACGAAGCTCTCCCGACGAAGTTCTCCGACCTCGGTAATCTCTCTCTTTCTCTCTCTCCTTCCCTCGCGGTTGAGTCTCTTTGCTTGGGTTGTTGTCGGAAATGTCTGACGGCGGGGATGGGATGGTTTTCAGGCCGGAAGGCCGCCGGCAGGTCCTATTCTTCTTTCCCTTCGCTTTATGTTCGGCGTTCAGAG
Source organism: Persicaria maculosa (assembly GCA_963922045.1). Classification (NCBI taxonomy): domain Eukaryota; kingdom Viridiplantae; phylum Streptophyta; class Magnoliopsida; order Caryophyllales; family Polygonaceae; genus Persicaria; species Persicaria maculosa. The sequence goes on along the minus strand of OY998256.1, from coordinate 8,572,414 downwards.
AGCTCTGCCTGAGCTTGAGGGAGGCATGCCCTATTTGGGCCTTTCCTTCTCTTCATTTTTCATTGGCGGGTTTTGGGCCTAATTTTTCGGGTTGGGCCTAATTTTATTCTGGATCCGAGTTTGGGCTTGTTATTCCGGGTTACATCTTGGGCTGTGAGTTTGGACTTTTGAGAGCATTGGTTATTTTATACTATTGAGTTATATTAAGGTGATGTTATATGATTATAATTATTGTTATGATTATTATTATTATTACTATAATATTCTGTTTTGAGGAAATATATTTATGAAATTATTATTATATATTATAAAATAGTTTCAAAGAGACACTATTGGAATATGTTTTAAGTGATGATTTAAATATGTTATTTTAGAGAATTTGAAATGAATTATGAGTTGTAATTTATAAATATAGTTGTGAAAATAGAATTATTTTGTGACTAAGTGTCAGAATTTATTTATGTAATGATTTTGAAAATAAACATGCCGGTATTGTGTTAATAATATAATTTTGAGAATTTGTTGAGGATATAAATGATAAATGTCGGAATTTGGCCAAGTAAGAGTTGGGAAATTATTTTGAATATGAGTTGACTTAATTTGGGATTTAAGAGTTGAGAAATACTGTTGGTGAGATTTATCAATGATTTTGATTAAATGGTTTTGGTTGATGTCGATCATATCGGAAAGGTTTTGGAAAAATGATTTTACCGTCGATTGGTTTTAAGGATGTTGAGAACTTGGGTTTCGTGTGTGTGAATGTTAGTCTGGTAGCTTACGGAAGTGGCTTGATAATAGGTGTGTATTGCGTTTGGATTGCTTTTGGATTGCTTTGGACTTGCATTTGGGCCCTTGCTTGTATTATCCTGTTGTTCTGCATCTTCAGGTAAGTTCCCTAGGGGGCTTACTCAGGTTGGACATTCATGCCTGTTGTTGCATTTTATGTTAGGTGTTGCATATGCATAAAAGCATGCCATGTAGTATCATGTTTAGGTTGCACTAATTGATTGAGCATCTGTTTACTTTATGCGTTTGAAACAGAACGGCCGTTATTTGTGATAGTCCTAGAGTCTTTGCTAGGGTCATAGGGTAGCCCAGCCTCATCGGGTACCCTGAGTCAATCGAGTCATGAACTTCCTTGTATTATGATATGCCTGCGGGCTTTATTGTGGAGCGGGTTAGGCATGCGTGCCCCCCGATTATGATGGAATGCATTCACGAGCTGGCCAGTCTCCGCCCTATCGGAAGGGGGTGGAGGTAAGAGAGGGATATGCCACTTGGCATTGTCTTGGGCCCTTTACAGTATTTCTGCACATTATTATACTTAGGGGCATGCTAGTGTGTTTGACTTTCGTACTGCATTAGAGCATCTTTATTAGGTATAGCACATACTATGTGGCCTCAGCGAGGACTGCCGGTCCCGCATGAGTGGCTCGATCTGACTCCTTTCCCCGTTCTTCTTTTAAAGGTATTCTCTGCAGATTTGAGTGCTCGATGTCTATATGACGGGGTTCCCTGTTGGCGAATCGAAGAATCTGGCTAATATCCTAATTTAGTAAAATGGTAATTAAACACTCATGTTTTGGTTTTGACCGGTTCTTCCGTGACACTTGTATCTTTACTTTGCTTTCGCCTTACTTCCGTCTGAAATGGATTCCGCGACATAGTCTTAGGACAGGTCAAGGGTACCCAACGGCCCTTCGATGTTTTTAGGGTTTGAAATCCCTCTTTCTACTAATCTTAAAATGAGTTTGAAACCTCGACCCGTACCTGGATTGCAAGATCCGAACAAGGGGTTTTATCCCTTGAAACGTAACCCGGAAATCATAATTCTGGGCTGTTACAATCCTAACATTTTGAAGTGGGATTTCATACCCAAAATTCGAAGGGATCGTTGGAATCCCCGGGGAAGTCCTCTGTATCTGACGTAAGTCTAAGCGTGAAAAACCAATAGTCATGCAAATAGCGGAATCAAGGTGTAGTACAAGAGGATGCCACGGCAAAGCCGAGTCAAAACTAAATCAATAAGCATATTTATCAAAATCTAATAGGCGATGTTAGTGAGGTTAGACCATTTCTTTGCAATCGCCCAAGAGAGTTCCCACGTCACGGAAGCAATGAACAATCATGTTGCAAAACAAACCTAAAAAATATGTATGCGGGGCGGTATCAGATCGAAGCCCTACGCAATATAATCCCAAACAAGCAGACACATACACACGCTAGTCCTAATAAAGATTCTTCTAGATGCAAGGCGGAATATTAACACACTAACATGCTTCTAAGATCAAGTGTGTAAATATAATAAGGCCTTAGCACCAAATACCAAGTGGTATATCCCTCTCCTACCTCCACCCCCTTCCGATAGGGCGGAGACTGGCCAGCTCGTGAATGCATTCCATTATAATCGGGTGGCACACATGCCCAACCCGCTCCACAATAAAGCACGTAGGCATCTCATAATATAAGGAAGTTTCATGACTCGATTGACTCAGGACGGGACCCGATGGGACTAGGTCGTCCTATAACCCTAGCAATGACTCTAGTTACTTCACAGAAAACGGCAATTCTGTTTACAAAAGCAATGAGTAAACGAATGCTCAATCATGAGTGCAATCCTAGCAGGATACTACATGGCATGCTTTATTATGAATGCAAGCACCTAGTATGCACATGGCTACAAGCAGGGAGATCTCTTTTCGAATCTGAGTGAGCTCATATAGGAACTCACCTGGAAGTGCAGAACAGCAAAAGGCAACAACTAGGTATACAGGAAGCCAACATGTCACAGATGATCATCTAACACATATAAGTAATATAAATAAGTCTACTCCTAATGTTACTTAAAGCATATAATATCACACACAAGTCATCAAATTTATTCACCAAGTTAGGCAAGGAAAGTCATTATCCCAAGATTTTCCAAAACTCTTTTGAAACCTCAAGTTAGATCAAATCACTATTCAAAATGTTTTCTCAAATCTTCCAGAAAATCCATTTATAAAACATTACCCTTTCATCAACTTATTTTATTATTATTTCAAGACAAATCCGACAAGGTTAGTATATTTCCAAAATCCTCTTTTTAGTTTTATTAAATCAATTCTCCATTCATCAAAACAATTTTCAACCTTGAAAACCTTTTCCGAATATCTCTTAAAAATCCAAGTCTCATAATGTTATATTTTCAAACCTCAATAATAATATTATATTTTTAAATCGCAATAATGACATTATATTTTTAAATCTCAAATAATATTATATAATACTTAAAATACCATTTATTAAACACTTTCATAACTATTTATAATCCCTTAAAATCTCAACCATTTTTATCTATATCTATATTATACTTTAAATGAGAAGCAATTTTGCCAAGTGTCACCATTTTATGCCAAGTTATTTTAGGTAAGTGTATTTCCTTAATAATTTAATTAGTTAGGATAAATCAATTAACCTATTTATTATTTATCCATATGTCTCAATCTTTCCATATATATCTTAATTTATTATAGGTTATTCTATTTAATTTTAGACAATATTCTTAAGGCATAAATGGAGATATATATATATATATATACACACCCATTAAATTTTATTAATTTATCTATATACACATAAAAAAAATTCAAAATTTTTGTTTGTATACATCAAAATATAATGATCTTATTAAATTATCCAAAGTATGATTATGGTTTAACGATTATAGATTAAAGTTTTCATTTAACATATTATTTTAAGAAAATACGTGAATTTTATTTTAATACCTTCATTTCTATATCTACCCAACTTCTAACCTATTTAGTTTTTGAGAAAATAAAATAAAAATTAATATGTTAAATAAAATAATAAAAGTTGTCTTTTGTTTTAAATTAATAAAATTTATTCTTTTCTACAAATTGAATATTAAACCTATAATCCTACTACCACATGTCGCCTCCTTATGCAAAGACTTTTTGATCATTTTTTTTCAATTCATTAGAAACTCCATTTTCTTTAGGTCAACGGTCCAGATTTACGTATATAGGTACTAGTGTACTACCCCCTCGGCCCCTCCCCACAACACACACACACCAAAAAAAAATCAATACTCCCTCCGTTAATTAAAACATGACGTTTTACTATTCATGCACGCTTTTTGAGGTGTTAAAAACTATACAAAATATTAACTTTTTAAATATATTTTTTAAATAATATCATAGTTGTTACTATTAAGTATGAATTTATAAAAATAAATTTTTAAAAAAGTTAATATTCCATATAATTTTTATCATTCTAAAAAAGTGTGCATGAATAGTAAACGACAAGTTTTAATTAACAGAGGGAGTATATCGTTATTTACGCAAGCCCAACTTTGTGGAGTGCTTAGAGTGAATTATTTCAAAATTAAGGGCTACCACAGTTTAAATTAATGGGCCTATATCCAGCATAACAATTTCAAATTAGCCCAATGTTCAGAGCCTGCCCAAAGTACCAAAACCGTCAACACAGTAATCTATTACCCAAGGTTCCTGTCTTCATTCGAAAACCCAAAGGTATCTTATAGAATCAATGCTCGAATCAACCCAAAACCCTTCATGACCACAGATCTGCGAGTCCATATAACCCGCGGATTGGCTTCTTTAAAAAAAAATGATTGTTAAATTTTTTTAGGGCCCGTTTGGTTCAAGCTAGGGAAAGGAAAGGGATTCATTAACTTTATGGGAAGGGAAAGGAAATGATTAGTGTTTGATTGTCTTTTTGTTTGGTTGACTTAGAAGATGAATCATTGAATTCCCTATTGCCTTTGTAAATGTTTAGTTGAATTGATTTAGGAAAAGGATATGTTTAATCATCTCATACATCCTAATTTTTGTCGTTTTTAATTTGTAACAAGTAATGATCATCAACACTAATTTGAAGATCTATAAAAGCTCAGTTTTTTTAGCATCTTCAATTCTCAGCTTACAGTCTTCAAGCTTACAGTCTTCAAGCTTAGTTTCAGTAGCAGCACCATATCCGCTTGCGCCATATCCACTTTCATATCTACCACCTCCCCCATAACCTCCATATGAATCTCCAAATCCACCACCACCATATGCACTCCTAGAATCACCGTGAAGCCTTGAAGAGGGTGGAGGGATTGATTTCTTTGGTTCCGCCTTCTTGATTTCCACCTGCAAGGTAGTTGTTAGTAATGCTACAGCTAGATGCGATAATTTCAGACTATCAGACATTTCTGAATATAAGAAAAATGAATGGGGTCAAAAATATCATTAACACAAACAAAGATATATCTTCATATCATATCTCAGTTTCCATGAAGCAAAAAAAAAAACACATGGTTTTTAATTTTTCCTGTTAAACACTAGACGTAAGGAGATAAATTTTCAAAATTTAACTTGTTTACTACTTTTTGCAACACTATCTGTCACCTTATTCTCCCTAACCAACTAGCTCCTCAACTTTTCCGCCTATGACCACTAGGCCACTGACCACCATCTACCACTTCTAATGTGCCAGATAACTGTCAAGAGCGAACGTCTAGTTCATACCATCTCATCACATAAGCAACTCCCATCGTCCAACTTTTTTACTCTCTATTTTTTATGAAATAAACTAGTTATGGTAAATCTGTTCAAACTATTATAAGCTAAAAAAAATTATAGCTTTGCAGCTGAAAAGAGGGACTACTCACAAGACCAGATAACAATGTGAAAATTTCAATCCGATTCTGAGTAGATTTTGTCTAAGGAAAAGATGATGAATGATAGAATAGTGGCAGTAGCAGTGGGTGGATAAAAACTGACCAATTCTTGATTTACTCAAACAAGGATTTATATTGAAGCTTTTAATGTATAGCTTGAAAATAATCCAACAGAAAGACGGAACCACAGCATGGTTACAAAAATTGGTGCTTGATGATGCCAAAATAGAATTTGTGCAAGCCAGAGCTTTTGAATTCCATTTGTATATATAAAACAAGAAAAATGTTTAAAGTTTTGAATCATTGTTTGTGTTCTAATTAACATAAAAATTTGAGAAATCCTATCATTACAAATATCACAGTAACCTTCAAAAGTTCAAACCATCAATTTCATCAATTTACATTCATATCTACCAAAACTAAGCAAAAGCAACTTGAACTGAACTAAATTAAAATAAAATTGTTAATCCATCAATTTCATAGCTTGTTGACAGATGATGAGATTATACATAAATTGAAACCAAGTGAGTATTGAACTTACACAAACACCAGGAACATCAAACCGAAGGTGCGATCGATGCCAGTAATTTCAGCAGGAACTTCTAGAAACTTGTTGAAGATGATATGATCAGCTCTAAGCCTTCGAAATCTGAAATCACAATAAGAGGAAGAATCAAACCAAAGGTTTTCCTTGGATCGACAACCATGTATTCTTTTAAGAGATGGAGAAGATGAAGGCGGATCTATGAGGTAGCTAGCACAACGAAGGTAGAAATTGCATCAATCGAAGGCGAAATTGCGAAGCTAGGGTTCAGGACTCACCGAGATTGAAGATCGATGGCTGACACCAAGGTAGGGAAGACACCGAGGAGCGAGACAGAGATCGGAGAGAAAGAGAAGTGCAATCGACGGGGAGTAGCTTTAGGCGATCTTTGGGAAACGACGGTGTCGGGGAGCGAGAGACGGTAGGCTGAAATGAGCACCCCAGAAAATCGAGGGTAACACAATGGGCCGAATTGTTTGACCCCTAAAACACTTTCTTACCTTTGAGGGTTCGAAACAAACGCCTTTTTCTGAGCCAAACTCTAACAAAGTGTTTGTTGGGTTATTTTTTAGTGAACCAAACGAGCCCTTAGTCATCAACAGTAATCTTGAATCATGAAATGATTTAATGAAGGGAGTATTAACAACTCAATTATAAACAGGAATCTTGATTGATTGACACTTTGAAGTTGGCCCTTTTGTTAGGAAATTTCATACTCCTGATGTTCACAAAAGACACAAGTAAAGTTTAGAGTTTGACAAATTTGATGGAATATGTAATGCATAATTATGGAATTGTGGTACCCCCACCCATAAAATTGAAGGGGCCGTTTGATTGTTGAAGACGTGCAGAAAATGTGCCTCACCGTTTTCCACTTTAATTCCTTGTTATATTGTTCACTACTGTGTCACTGTCAACCCCCCTCCTTATTTATCAACTCCTTTGACAGAGTTTAATTAATGTTATTTCCACAAATACATGCCACAACTCACAAGTGCAGTAACAATGTACTGTTATAACATAAAGAACTTGTAGACATGATTTAGTTTGATTGATGAGATTTGCCCTATTTTCATAGAATGCGATTCAAAGTTTGTATGTATAGACATGATTTAGTTTGAAGTGTTTTATTTCACATATTTAGATATGTAGGGATTTTTGCTAAGAAAAAAAGGCACTTATTGAATATCTGGACTCATTTGCGGTAGAGGCGATCGACATTGAAGCTATTTCGGATTTCACATATAAAGTTGGTTAAATTTGTGGGTTTTTTTTTTGGGTGACGTGGGAGTTCCGATGTTATCGACTAGTCCCCCACGAGTCCGGACCCTAGCCTGCAAAGGACGCGAACCGGTTAAGCCTTGTGGAAAGCCACCAGGCAGGTTCACCCACTAATACACAAATTGTGTAAGAAGTGAGATTTGAACCCTTGACCTCTTGCAAAGGCCACCTCTCCCTTACCACTAGGGCAAGGGGTCATTGGTCTAAATAAGTGGTTTAGATTTAAATTAGTTTAACCATTTTTTAATCTATTTTTAGGGTCGATAGATTATTATAGGGTAATCTTTTCAAATCCATGGAGTTCAACTCCACGGGATCATTACCGCTGGTGTTTTAGTGTTCGATGTTGAAATATGATTCAAACATCATGGTGCGTGCAAGAATAAAATTGCTTTATTTTAGGAAGCAATAATTAAGTTAAATCTATTGCTAATGTTTATGGATTTAATTAAGGAAATTTATTTGAGGTTACCCATTTTCATAGGCTTGATGTTAGATATTAATAGCCTATAGATTTTGTATTTAAGTCATGTATGATGTTAGATATTCTATTTTTCTTCATCTTCTTCCTCTAACAAAATCAACAAATTGGTATCAGACCAAACACATTTTTTCGGGTTTATATACAGGGAATTGAGAGGAAAAAAAGTAAGAGATTATATGCAATTAGGAAAACACGGGTTGAGAGAAAACATTAATTGTTCAAAATACAGAACAATGGATCAGGAAACATTGGTACTTCTCAACTGCCAATTTTTAAAGGAATAAACTATCATTTTTGAGCTTGAAAATGTCAACATTATTCAAGTCTCAAGAATTGTAGGGATTGCTAGAAAAGGGTTTTAAAGATAACCAACCAGCAGAGCCTAATCAACAACTAAAAGTTAAGAGGAAAAATAATTCGAAGGTCTTATTCATGATCTAATCAGCCCTAGATGATGAGATCTTTCCTCGAATAGCAACAACAGCTACATCTCACGAAGCTTGGGAAATTCTCAAGCGGGGTACATGAGTGATAAGAAGATAATCACTGTTAAGTTACAATCCTTGCGTCGTGAGTTTGAAACTCTAAATATGCAAGAGAAATAATATGTGCAAGTGTTCTTGTCAAGAGTTTCCGTAATTGTTAATCACATGAAATCTTATGGTGAGAATTTGAGTTGTGAGACTGATGTTAGCAAGGTTTTAAGAAGCTTAACTAAGAAATCTGATCACGTGGTCACTGCAATTGAGGAATCGAAGGATCTATCTACTTATAAGTTTGAAGAACTGACGAGTTCTTTGCAAGTTCATGAAGACAAACTTAGCAAGTCAAGTGAGCAAAAAGAAGAAAAGGCTTTTCAGGCTAAGGAAGAGTCTCCCAACAAAGACAGGTCAGACAATTCAGGAAATAGAGAAAGAGGTAAAGGCGGTTTTCGAGGACGAGGCCGTGGTGGTAGTCGAGGCAGAGGCCAATTCGGTAACGCATGGGGAGGTCAATATGGAGAATCAAGTCGAGGCCAATATGGTGACTCAAGTAGAGGACAAAATGGTGATTCTCGACAATACGAAAGTAGCATCCAGTGCTGTTATTGCAAGAAGTACGGCCATAAAGAGGTGCAGTGTTGGAGCAAGCTAAAGAATGAGCAAAAGTTAGAAACTATTCCGAGAATGTTGAATAGGAAAGCAGGTTGTTTATGGTTCTCTCTTCTATTGGTGATGACATGAATGGGATGTGATATCTTGATAGTAGTTGCTCCAATCACATGGTCATCTCTAGACCCTTGCTCAAGGAACTCGATGAGTCAAAAAAGGGAAACGTTCGCCTTGGTGATGACAAAATGCTTCAATCCGAAGGTAGATGTGCAATTGCTATCAAAACTATGCGAGGTGATGTTAAATTGCTTCTTGATGTGCAATTTGTGCCTAGTTTGGCTCATAATTTGTTAAGTGTTGGACAGTTGTACAGTACTGGCTATTCACTTTTGTTTGAAGATGATTCATGTGTCATTAAGGAAAAGAGGTATGGTCAATCTATAGTAGTAGTTCATATGATATGAAATATAATGTTTCCTTTAAATTTATCTTCCAAAATGAGTAGGTCTTTGACGGTTAGAGGATATGATGATGCAAAGTTATGGCATCTACGTTATGGTCACCTGAATGTGCATAGTTTGAAGTTGTTGAACACAAAATAGATGGTGTAAGGCTTGCCAAAAATTGGCAAGCTTGAGTTGTGTGAAGGATGCCTATATGGAAAGCAGTCCAAGGGTCCATTTCCAAGTGGGAGAGCTTGGAGAGCAAGTGAATGTCTTGAGCTTCTACATGTAGACTTATGTAGTCAAATGCACACTGAATCACTTGGATGGAGTAAGTACTTTATACTCATTACAGATTATTATAGTAGAACGAGTTGGGTGCATTTCTTGATCGAAGGCTAAATCAGAAGCCTTTGAGAATTTTAAGAAATTCAAAGCTATGGTAGAGAAGCAGTCTTTTGTGAAAGCCTTGAGAATAGATCGAGGAGGTGAGTTTCTGTCACATGAATTCTCTGTATTTTTTTAAGACCAGGGAATAAGAAGGGAGTTAACTGCACCGTACACCCCAGAACAAAATGCATTCTTGAAGAGAAAGAATAGAACATTTGTGGAGATGGAAAGCAACATGCTCAAGGCAAAAGGGATGCCGAATCAGTTTTGGTATGAAGCAGGGGCTACAACTGTATACATCCTCAAAATTCTCCAACAAAAGCTTTCATGGATATGACTCCACTAGAAGCTTGGAGAGGAAAGAAGCCATCAGTAAGTCACTTGAGAGTGTTTGGTTGTATAGCTTATGCTTTGGTTACTTTAAGAACTAAGCTTGATGATAAAGTCCGAGAAGTGTGTGTTTATTGGCTATGCTATTCAATCCAAAGCATATAGACTATATAATACTCAAGCTTGAGAGTGTTTGGTTGTTAATCGTATATCATTAGGTGTAGATATCTAGATATCAAATATCTGGCATGAAAGAGGGGTTAATTAGGACAATCAATAAGAAAATCATTACTCTTGATGTTTTAGTGGGGGGCTATACCTGTGATACACAGCAACAAACAAGTTTTGAGTCCTTCTTCAACACCATCAAGTCATCACAATTCATCAAGCCAAAGCTCCTCTCTTTCAAGCTCTTCAAGTGGATCACCACCAAGAAGGTTCAGATCTCTTGCGAATATTTATGAGAATTGTGGTTTGCTTTGATTTCTACATACCTAACGTGCTTTGATGAGGCAAATGATAAGGGTGAGTGGAAAGCTGCAATGGAAGAAGAGATGAGGTCTATGCAAAATAATGAGACTTGGAAGACGTTGACGAATCTTTCTCAAGGGAAAAATGTGATTGACTTGAAGTGGGTATTCAGAAGAAAGTAAAACATTGATGGTATCATTTACAAATATAAAGCGCGAGTGGTGGCTAAAGGGACTCAACAAGAAGGGATAGATTTTGAAGAGACATTATCACCGGTGGCAAGATTTTAAATTGTGAGAGTTATGCTTGCACTAGTTGCTCAATGAAAATTTCCAGTTTTTCAACTTGATGTCAAGTCAGCATTCCTTTGTCCCTTGCACACACACACACACACACACAAATTTATTATCATTTACAAATAATAATAAATTGTGTGTGTGTGTGTGTGTGTGTGTGTGTGTGTGTGTGTGTGTGTGTGTGTGTGTGTGTGTGTGTGTGTGTGTGTGTGTGTGTGTGTGTGTGTGTGTGTGTGTGTGTGTGTGTGTGTGTGTGTGTGTGTGTGTGTGTGTGTGTGTGTGTGTGTGTGTGTGTGTGTGTGTGTGTGTGTGTGTGTGTGTGTGTGTGTGTATATAACTTTCGAAATGGCTTAAATCCCAAAAGGGTTTGACAAAAATCCTGAAAGAATTTGAACAAACCTATCTGATTATCTCGAAAGGGCTTGAACAATTTTCTGAAAGGGCTTCAACAAAACCCTAAATGGGTTAAACCAAATTCCCTTTAGGGTTATGAAGAAAGCTCATTATTATCTTAAAACCCGCTAGGGTTTGAGTAAACAATATAAGATTAGTAATAATCTTGGGTGCGTTTTGTTCGGGTTGTGTTCGGCTTCGCTTGGTGTGACGTGGTGGTTTATTGCTTTGTTGGGGTTCTGACATTTGGAGTCGGGATTGACTGAGATCGTGGTAGTATGTACGAGTAACGAGGCGACTCCGTGTACGGAAAGATTTCTTGGAGGTTTGTCTTCACTGGCCACGGGGATGCCTACAGTATTGCTGGCCAACAGTGCTATTTCATGATGGTGCTTGGCTTCGTCCGTAGTCTACGTCTCCAACTTGCTAGTTTTAGGTATGTTGTGTTCCATCTTTCATTGTTTGTATTGCCTGGTCTTTTGCACTTTTTTTGTATTTATGATGTATGTTTGATAGTTTATCGTCTGCCGACTTGTCAAACTCTCGAGTTACATACTTGTCTGAGCTCGAATTTTTCCTTAATAAAAAAAAACAAATAGTAAATATCAAAGAACGTACATTAGATATCAATATCAAGGCGGATATCAAATATCTAGAACTAGATATCTAGATATTAAATAATACTACCTCCGTTCAGAAATAGATATCGTTTGACTTTTTAGCACGTTTTTTTAGGGGTAAAAACTATATAAAATACTAACTTTTTAAACAATTTTTTTTAAATAATATGATACTTATTATTAATAAGTACTTATATTATATTAAAAAATTACAACAAGATTGATTTTTTATATAGTTTTTAGCTCCTTAAAAAAACGTATCAAAAAGTCAAACGACATCTATTTATGAACGGAGGTAATATCAAATAATAAACAAGGCTTATTAATCGTATATCATTAGGTGTATCACAACGTAGTTTATAACAAAATTATTATTAAAAAAGTATACTAAGGTTGTATTTGATAAGTCATATACAATTGTAAAAAAATATTTTGAAAAATCATTAAAAAAAATTCTAAAAAATACATATGAGTACAAGTCACATTTTAGTAAAAAAAAAGAGGCTAACTTTATTTATATCATTATACATATATAAATAAATCGTGTGGCCTTTATTTATATCATTATACATATATAAATAAATCGTGTGTGTGTAAATAATTCCCGGTTTGGGCTAGTTTATCGCCCGCTTGGGTTTATGGTGCGATGTAGATTCAGGTGGTGTTGTTCTGCGGTTTGGGGGGATTGACTTTTCTTCTTCGGTTGATGGGTTCTGGCTGTTCGGAGTCGGGTCAGGCTGAGGTCGGGGCAGTGTGTATCGAGGCGTCTCCTTTTCCCGGAAGGCTGCTTCCTTGGAGGTTCGTCTTCACTGCCCACAGGTGTCTCCTGATGTACAGCTGGCCTGCGGTGTTGCTGTTAGTAGCGTTTGGCTTCGTTCGTTCGTCTACGTCCGCATCTCGTCCGATTTAGTTGGGCTTGATTCCTCTTTGTAGAGCTCTTGTGCTTGTCTCTTGCACCTTCGTTGTTGTGAGATCACAAGATTGATTGTAATGTCCTCCTTGAGGGTTTCCATTCATTGATATAACATATATATAGGTTACAAAGGTATTGGGCCTTAACGGGCTTTTAGCCCACTATACAATATGAGACCTATGTAATCTATCAAACCCCCGCAGTCGAAACGGGAGGTGTCCGTACAGTGAGACTGGAACGAAAATCAATGAACAACTGTCTAGGTAAACCCTTGGTGAATATATCAGCGTACTGATAAGAGGACGGGACATGTAGAACGCGGACATGTCCAATGGCAACCTTGTCCCTGACGAAGTGGAGATCAAGCTCAATGTGCTTCGTGCGTTGATGCTGGACTGGGTTGCTAGCCAGATAGACGGCGGAGACGTTGTCAGTGTAGACCAGAGTGGCCTTCTGCAAGGGGCAACGGAGCTCAAGCAGAAGATTGCGGAGCCAAGAGCATTCGGAGACAACGTTGGCAACACCCCTGTATTCGGCCTCAGCGCTGGAGCGAGATATGACGGACTGACGCTTGGCTGACCAAGACACAAGAGTGTCGTTGAGAAAGACACAGTAACCAGACGTGGAGCGACGTGTGTCAGGGCAACCACCCCAATCCGCATCAGTGTAAGCAACAAGGTCAAGCTTAGAGGAAGGAGTGATCGTGGTGCCGAGCTCGAGGGTGCCGCTGATATACCGAATGATCCGCTTTAAAGCCTGAAAGTGAGGTTCCCTAGGGGCATGCATGAACAAGCAAATCTGCTTAACGGCATAATTGATATCAGGCCTGGTGAAAGTGAGATATTGAAGAGCACCAGCGAGGCTCCTGTACAAAGTCGGATCATCCACCAAAGGACCAGAATGAGCACTGAGCTTGTTGGATGTATCGACAGGGGTGGCGATGGGATTACAGTTGACCATCTTAGCCCGAGCAACAATCTCAGCAGCATACTTACTCTAGGAGAGGAACAGACCAGACGCATGACGCTGAACAGCAACCCCCAAGAAGTAAGACAACAGACCTAAATCAGACATGGCGAATTCCGCACTCAACTGCGAAATGATAGACGTCCGAAGAGCATCAGAAGAGGCGGTGAGAATGATGTCATCGACATATAGCAGCAGGAATGCCAAGTCTGAGCCTCGACGATAGATAAACAGCGAAGAATCTGAACGGCTGCCAATGAAACCCAAACGGAGCAGATGAGAGGCAAATCGCTGGAACCACGCCCGCGGAGCCTGTTTCAGACCATATAGAGAGCGCTTGAGGAGACAGACATGCTTCGGACGCTCAGCATCAGCAAACCCCGGCGGCTGAAACATGTAAACTGTCTCGTTCAGATGACCATGCAGAAAGGCGTTCTTGACATCTAACTGATGGATGGCCCAGTTGCGTGATAGAGCGAGACTCAGGACCACTCGGATAGTGGCTGGCTTGACCACATGGCTGAAGGTCTCATCACAATCAATACCTGCCTGCTGAGATTTACCGTTCACCACCAGACGGGCCTTGTAGCGCTCCAATGTCCCATCAGAGCGGAACTTGTGACGAAAGAGCCACATACAACGAATGACGTTCGCCTCAGGAGGGCGAGGAACAAGAACCCAAGTACCATTCTTCGTAAGGGCCCTGTATTCGTCGAGCATAGCCGCCTGCCAATTCGGGTCCAGGAGGGCTGTTTTGTGGGAGGTGGGAATGGGGGAGAGGGAGGTCTGGGAGCCGGGAAGGACGGGGGCAAGAGGTGCAAGGTGCGGGGAGGATGGGGCGGCGGATGCAGATGCGGCGGGCGCAGCATAGCCCGCGGCGGGCGCCGCCAGGGAGGGGTGTGAGGCGGTGGGCGCAGCTTGTTGAATGGCTGCGAGCGCAGCATGGTATGCGGCGGGCGCAACATAGCCTGCGGCGGGCGCCGCCAGGGACGGGGTTATGGCTGCGGGCGCAGCAATTGGGGTTGCGGCGGGAGCAGCATGCCATGCTGCGGCCGCCGCACGTAGGTGAGGCGCGGGTGTTTGTCGAGGTGAAGGGAGGTGGATAGCGGGGTGATGGTCGGTGGTCATGGAGATGATCTGACGGGGTCTGAAGACACCGGAGACGTTGCGGGTGTGTGGTCTGGTGGTAGATGGTGGTGGGGGAGGTGGGGGAGGGGGAGACGCAGGAGCACCGGGAGAGCTCTGGGGAAGAATGAAGTGAGGGAATGGTGACTCAGACTCTGTCGACGACACAGGGGGTGTGGGAGACGCGAAGGAAAATCGCGACTCATCAAAGGTGACATGACGAGAGAGAATGATCTTGTGGGTCTTGATATCGAGGCAAATGTAACCGCGATGATCAGACGGGTAGCCTAGGAAGACACAAGGGGTGGAGCGCGGGTGAAGCTTGTGGGGGGCGGTGGATGACTGATTAGGGAAGCACAAGCAACCAAAGGTACGAAGGTGATCATACCTAGGCTCGGCGTAATAAAGTGTCTGAGCTGGCGAGCGATGGTGTAGGGTAGTGGAAGGGAGAATGTTTAGGAGATAACATGTGGTGGATAAGGCGTGAGGCCAATAGGGAAGGGGAATAGATGCGTGGAAGAGGAGAGAGCGCATCATATTGGTAATGGTTCTGATGATTCTTTCTGCCTTGCCATTCTGCTGAGAAGTATAGGGGCAAGACAAGCGATATGAGATCCCATTTGCGGCAAAGAAGGAGTGAAAGTCTTTGTTATCAAATTCACGGCCATTGTCACATTGGAAACATTTGATGGACATGTGGAACTGTGTTTTGATGTAGGCATGGAATCTGGCAAAAATAGGAAACACTTGGGACTTGAAATGCAACGGGAAGACCCATAAATAATGAGTGTAATCATCCAGAAATAAGAGGTAGTACTTGTGACCCTCCTTACTAGGCACGGGAGAGGTCCAAATGTCGCTGTGAATGATATCAAATGGAGCAAGGGTAGAGGTCAAAGACCGTTGGAACGGCAGTCTGGCATGTTTGCCTAGTTGGCAGGAAGAGCATAAACCAGAGCGTGAGTCTTTAGTACAGGTGACAAGGTTCTGGGAACGGAGGACATCTAGAACGGCAGCGCTGGGATGGCCCAGGCGTGCATGCCACAGGCTGGACGATGATGCCGAGAGGGCGACCGGACACGACTGACTGGACGCAGGAGGTGGTGTGACAGGGTAGAGCTCCCCGGTGCTATTACATCTCATGCGAGTAACCCCCGTAGTAAGATCGTTCACAGAGAAACCATAGGGATCAAACGTAAGGGAAACGTTGTTGTCACTAGTGAACCGACGGACAGAGATAAGGTTTTTGACAATCTTTGGGGCAATATGGACATTGTTCAGGTGTAGTGGGTGGGTTGGGGTCTGTAAATTGGCGTGGCCAATTCCCAAAGTAGCAAGACGACCACCATTTCCGACGATAATAGAGTGGGCAGGGCCCTTGAAAGAAATAGATGAGAGGTTACCTGAGGAGTTCGTCATGTGGGAGGTGGCACCAGTGTCCATGTACCAAGAGGAGTCTGAAGATGTCGGTTGCGTAGAGGAGAAGGCGTGATGCAGAGCTGGCGGAACATAGCCTAGGTCAAGCGATGTCTGAGAGGCCTGAGGACCGACATGTCGAGGGGTAGGATATCTAGAGTATCCAGAGAAGGCGTGATGTTGGTGATCATAGAGAGCCATGGTAAGAGTTTTTTTTTTTTTTTTTGTCCACCCGAGTTAATAAATAATTAACTCAGGGCTAGAAACGAAAATAGTAAAATACAAGGATGTTTTTGTAAATACTTGAAAAGAAATTAAGGAACAAAACGAAAAGGCCGAAGCTTTCTTCGTTGTTGAGGTTGAGGATGACGGCGACGGTATCCGAGGAGCAAGGATGAGGAAGGCCGGAGCTTGAGTCCGATCAGGGCAGCAGCGGGGGGCTGTTGTGGTGGTGGCGGTGCGCGAGGGAGAGCGGTGGCTGTGCGCGAGGGAGGAGGACAGCGAGAGGGAGCAAGCGTCGGGAATCCGGGCTGTGGTGACCGGTGATGGTGAACAGGTGGTGGCGACGCCGGTGGATGGTCGGAGGAAGAGGAAGACCGGTGAGGGAGGACAACGTCGGTACGAGGCCGACGACGGTAAGAGGAGGGTGAGGCCGGAGGATCAAATTAGGGTTCCGTGAGGAAGAAAAGGTTGTGATACCATGTGAGATCACAAGATTGATTGTAATGTCCTCCTTGAGGGTTTCCATTCATTGATATAACATATATATAGGTTACAAAGTTATTGGGCCTTAACGGGCTTTTAGCCCACTATACAATATGAGACCTATGTAATCTATCAGTTGTATTTTATCTCTTTATGACGGTTTCCGTCTGCCGACTTGTCGGCCCTCGAGATCCAGGTATGTCTGGCCTCGAATTATTTCCTAATAAAAAAAAAGTAAAAAAAAATATTTTTTTACTATTGATTCTTCAAAATATTTTTTTCTCACAAATGTGAATGAATTATCAAATACAATATATATTGTTATAATTTTTGAATTTTTTTTAATAATAAGTTTGATACTAAACTAATTCTATGCCCGGTATGCGTATATTTTATACACTTGATGCTCAAAAATTAAATATACGAGCACCTAAAAAAAACAACTAATAAAGTACAATTTTTATTAAAATATTCGTAGTTAAACATATATACACAACCATTAATTGCAGGTATATTTAAACTTAAAACGTACGTAGTTACATAGCATTCACGAACGTATCTATGGGCTATGAATGAGCATCACGTGAAAAAGGGAAGTGGGTGGGGATTGGAGAAGGGTATTAAAAAACAAGGGCTAAAAAATATAAGAAGATCCAACTTTATATTATAAAAATTGGTATAGTTTTTATTATTGTATTTATTACGGAGTAAAATATTTTACTGTATTGCACGATCATATCTTATCATATTTATATATTGGAGGATTGGGAGTGGTCCTTTGACCGTAATGAAAGATTGAGGAGCGTCGTTTGGAGCGGTGGAGCGTTATGAAGAGCGTCGTTTCTTCCGACCGACAATCTATGTTACTCGTTTAATTAACAAAATATATCATTTATGATTTAGATATGTTTTTTTAGAATGATAAAAGAGTTGCTCTTTATTAATTTTTTTTAGGAATTTTTAAAATAACGTGTATGAAATTATTAAAAAGTAATAAAAACTATTATTTATTATAGTTTTTATTATTTTAAAAATCTGTATATATGAATTTTATAGGAGTCATGATCTGGGTTTTTGTTGAACGAATAGATTATTATTTATTGGGAAATTTTGTATTGAATCTATGATTTTTTTTAGTCTACCAGAAATTCTGTATTTTTAATATCAATATCATCAATACTATATACTAAATGAGAAGTTACATACATACACCACTTAACACCTTCTCTTTTAGTATAGGTATTAGTATTCGTTACCCGCACTGCTGCTTTTTTTAAATAAATTATATTTTATTATATTAATTATATTAATTATATTAAAATATTATATTGGATTATTAATTGACGTGACTCACAAAAATAAAATAAAATTGATGTGGCGCACAAAAATAAAAGAGGGAATTTGTTGAAATGGATCTTTTACCATATTTGATTAGGTAGTTAGCCCCCTTAATTTGTTTATTAGTCACAACCACCCCTCTAATTATTTTTTTTAGTCGTAGCAGTGATTCCTTCCTTCCTCCCATCTTCTTCCTCGGAGCTCACCGGATCTGGAGCCGACGAAGTCGGAGCCGCCCTCGGAGCTCACCGGATCTGGAGCCGACGAAGCCGGAGCCACCCTCGGAGCTCACCGGATCTGGATTTTTCGACTCCCCTCCCATGGCAGCTGGGTTTGTAGCGAGGCTCGGTGGCGGCGGATCCGGGCTTTCGGTGGCCGGATCTGTGGTGTGGGTGGCCGGAGGGACTCGGATCTGGGGTGGCGGCGGTCAGCGAGGGCTGGGACTCGGGATCTGCCGTTGGTGTGGGTGGCCGCCATCTCTGCAACTTTCCAACGGGGAAGAAGAAGGGTTTGTGTTGTGATTCCTAATAAATCACGAAACCGGCCCGAAATTTTTAAAAATTACAGATTGACCCTATATTTTATATAACTACAGAAAGCGGCCTAAAACTTTCAGGGATGTATATTTTGCCCATGTGAAGTATTCACATATCCTGAAGATGATATGTAACCCCCGAAGTAGTTGACCCTATATTTTATTGATTCCGCATTATATTACTTACATTGATGCATTTTTTTTAGTTGATGACATGTTATAATAGGTGTTTTTACGTATACAACCAATATTAATGTCGTAGTTTCAAAGACGTTGTATTTTTATATGTGCAATAAGGTGACAATATTTTGATTCCACGTTTTAAGCTCTTATGTCATCAATTATATAAAATTGTCACCATAAATAATTGTGATTAAATGAAGCGTAATAACAAATGTCATCCATGAATAAAAATTTAATGAATATGTCACCACAAGTGATTGCATCAATGAAGTGTAATCACAAACGTGTCATCAGTGAATGAAAGTATAATCGATGAAAATAAATCGATATACAATTGATTAAATTAAAAACATGTGGCATCAATCGATTTGATTAAAAAAATGGCATCAAATAATTACATTATAAAAATGACATCAAATACCATTTTGAAAAATTTGTATCACATTAAAGAAAAAAAATGTCATCAAAATACTACTTTGAAAAAATATCATCAAAAATATGGCATCACGGTAAAAAAAATATCATCAAAAAATTGACATAAAAAAATGGCATCTGTCGTTAACAGTAAAAAAAAATGGCATCAATGATCAACGTGACATTACTGTAAACAAAAAATGTCATCAATGTTTAAAAAAAGTGACATTAAAAAAGTGTCATCCAATCATTTCATCAGAAAAGTGGCATCAAAGTGAAAATAAAATATAGTAAAATTTTGGCATCAAAACGGTAAAATATGGCATCACTCTATAAAAAAAAATGGCATCAAAATGGGTTGGTCAACGTTGACCGGTCAACGATCAACATTGACTGGTCAATGGTCAACCGTTGACCGGTCAATGATCAAACGGTTGACCATTGACCAACCCACCCTATTGGGAAGGGGTCTAGGGCAAAACTAATTAAATTGATTTAGGGGTTAAGTGCCTAATTGAATATTCAAAAAATGCCCTCTACCAAAATCACTCAAAATAAAACCATATATAAATATATTATATTCAATTTGATCTAAAAGGTAGAATAATTGACCAAATATTCCTTCTTTATTTTTAGAATCTTGACAGCATGGTACATATTTATATATAAATATATTTTATCCAATTTGATCTAAAACGTAGAATAATCGACCAAATATTGGATAGATTATTTGATCTAAAAAGATAAGTTTTCTAAGTAATTAAGATATAAGGTTGAATATTTATATAAAAAAAATGGGACCATTAATTGAGATGACAAAATTATATTGATTTATTAATTTACGTGGCTCAAAAAGATAAATTTTCTATTTTAGTACAAGTATATTAATTATAATCATTTTTTCATAATTAATTAATTATTATTTATTATAAATCAAATTATTTTTTAAAATAAATAATTAATTCATTGAGGGATTTTGTTGAAATGGACCTTTAAGCATATTTGGTTAGCTAGATATGCCCATTAATTGTGTTTTTAGCATGCTTAGCCTTCTTAATTTGTAATTTGGCTTTCCCGACCTTCAGTTCTTCCATTCTCTAACGCTCTCTCTCCCGCTATCTCTGTACGCCTCTCTCTTAGGCTCTCTCTGTACGCTCGTGGAAAAGGAGGGGGACGAACCTTCCCGTCTCCGCGCCCGCAAGACCTGCACCACCTTCGACGGCCGCCACTGCTCCTCCACCGCGGCTCCTCCACCTTCGACGATCGTCGCCCGTCCGTCGCCGACCTCCCTCCCTCCAAGGTCCTCCAGCGATGTGGAATCCAGATCTGGTGCCCTCCCTCCCTCCAACCTCCGGGCGCCATCACCGGTGGCCTCATCCGTTGCCGGCGTCGCCCCTCCGTCGCCGACCTACTAGCAGGCAAGGTAATCTGGGGCCCGTCGAATCCAGCGCCCTCTCTCCCTCTCTCTCCCTCCCTCCCTCCGCCCGACCTCCAGCCTCTGGCCTTCGGCCTTCGGCCTCTGGCCTCTGTCCTCCGTCCTCCGTTGGCCCCGTCCCCCTAGACCCCTGGCCGCGCAGACCCCTTTGAATTCTCCGTTGGATTAGGGTTTTTTTTTGTGTGTAATTTGTTAAAATTGGGTTATTATTGTGATGAATTTGTGAAATTGGAAGTTGATTTTGTGGAATTCCATTCTTAATTTG
This sequence comes from Persicaria maculosa, assembly GCA_963922045.1. Classification (NCBI taxonomy): domain Eukaryota; kingdom Viridiplantae; phylum Streptophyta; class Magnoliopsida; order Caryophyllales; family Polygonaceae; genus Persicaria; species Persicaria maculosa. Next base: position 8,551,090 of record OY998256.1, on the reverse strand, counting down.
AGAGATTAAATTGCTTTGCTCTTGAATTTCTCCCGCGAAATCTTGATCGGAGGAATCAAAGCAATCTGAACAAGACAGGGAAGTAACTGGTGAACTGTACATGATGAACAGATGAAGAGCTAGGGGAAGAACAGTAGTGAAGGATGTAATTAATTTTTTTCCTGCTTGCTTGTAATTTTTTTTTATTTTTTTTTTTTATCAATGATCACACATTTGGAGACAACCACTCGTTATTTTGATTCCTAATTTTTTTTTATCAATGAAAATTTTCATAAAATGTATAAAAGTGGAATCGTGGAATCGATGAAAATAGCATCAATAAAGTATATATAGAAAATTTTCAACGGTGAATAATAGCATCAATGAAGTGTAATCACAAACGTGTAATCAGTGAAACTATTTTGAGTCCGACAATGAGATTGATGCTCACTAATATGGAAATGAAGAAGAGTTATGTTGTTAGCAACTATTTTGATGCCACTGTTGATAAGGTGAAATCTTTAGAAATGTTGTGTATAATTCTGGGATGGTTATGACACCTTGTATTGATTTTATTGATTCCGCATTATATTACTTATATTTATGCATTTTTTTAGTTGATGACATGTTATAATAGGTGTTTTTACATATGCAACCAATATTAATGTCGTGTCAGCACAAGTGATTGCATCAATGAAGTGTAATCACAAACGTGTCATCAATGAATGAAAGTATAATCGATGAAAATAAATCGATATACAATTGATTAAATTAAAAACATGTGGCATCAATCGATTTGATTAAAAAAAATGGCATCAAATAATTACATTATAAAAATGACATCAAAATACCATTTTGAAAAATTTGTATCACATTAAAGAAAAAAATGTCATCAAAATACTATTTTGAAAAAATATCATCAAAAACATGGCATCACGGTAAAAAAATATCATCAAAAAATTGACATAAAAAAAAGTGGCATCAATGATCAACGTGACATTACTGTAAACAAAAAATGTCATCAAGGTTTAAAAAAAGTGACATTAAAAAAGTTTCATCCAATCATTTCATTAGAAAAGTGGCATCAAAGTGAAAATAAAATATAGTAAAAGTTTGGCATCAAAACGGTAAAATATGGCATCACTTTAAAAAAAAAAAAAATTGGCATCAAAATGGGTTGGTCAACGTTGACAGGTCAACGGTCAACGTTGACCGGTCAATGGTCAAACGGTTGACCATTGACCAACCCACCCTATTGGGAAGGGGGCTAGGACAAAACTAATTAAATTGATTTAGGGCCTAAGTGCCCAATTGAATATTCAAAAAAGGCCAAAATCACCCTAATTCATTCACTCATTTGTTTTCTAATTCTTATCCGATAATCTTTTGTGATCATTTACCATTACAAGTCATTTTTCTATAGGCGGTGCAAAGTTAGACTACCTATTATTATAAATAATCTTTTAAGTTGGTTACAATTGACTTTTTTCAAACAAATGACATTTCATTTTTTTTTGGAGTTAATTAGGCATTTTATTTGATTTTTAAAAAAATATGCAATATTAAAATATATAATCAAAAATTCAAAATATAACGCTAAAAACTAGTGTATTTTATGAGGTTGTACTTTTAATTATAAATTTATAATTGAGATTAAAAAAAACTCTATGGAGAATTACTTCATAATAATCGGATCCTAATTCCTATCCCTACTATTTCTAATTTATGTTTCTTATAAATATTTAAAATAATATGCTTTACATATTAATTCAAAAAAAATACTGATCATTATTGACGGAGGGAAAACCTGTCATTGATCCGCCAAAGAAAACTCAAACCTATAGCTAGTATAGCAACAAGTAAGAGGTCGATCCCACAGAGAAATTCACTATTCAAGTGTGATTTAGATGTCAATCAAGTAACCAAAGAGGGGGGTTTTGAGTGTGAAAGTTCCGCCTTTTATCAAAGCGGATTGATGAAAGCAAGAGTAAATAATTGTAATTCACACAATTAGGAGAAGCAATTCTACCTACAATTTTCTACTTTATTTGGTTTGAAACGATCCTTGTAACTTCTTCTCGTCCTATTAAGTTTTCCCTTGTTCCGACCTAATATAGTTACTAGTCCAATCAGTCCTAGAAACCCTTATCAATCGAACAGTCCTAAAGAAGGATTTAACCCAATTGATAGCTTTAAGTTCAGAGATTAGCCAAGGTATTTGCAGTCCCTAAAGAGGGATTTAACAACACATCCAACTTCCTACTTGTTCAATTAGTTCAATCAGCCCTAAAGGAACAAGTTTGCCACTTAGGTTAAGGTTCACAATCAGGAATCTACAAAATCTTAGCAATTGAATTGATTCTAACTAGTTGCGCGATCTAGATAGAATAAAACAATAGACAATCAAGCACAAAGAAGTTGAAGCATTCAAATATAAGAAACAAGGAACGAGAATTAGAAACTCACAATCAATCCAAATAAAGCTTCAAATTGCAGGCAAAATAGATGAGTTTAGTTACTCATGGAAGACATCGCTCAAATCTCTAAAGTGTCTAACGAATGAAAGAGTAGAATAGAAGTCCCTAATAAACTAACTTAATCGGCCTTATTATGATAAGTCTAAGTCGGCCAAAACAAACAAACAACCGAAACTAGGGTTTCTTAAAGCAAAACGTTGCGCTGCCGAACAATGCTGCGGCCGCGGCTTCTTCCACCCCGCAACACAATTGATTGGCCGCGGCCGCGGTATGGTTGCTGCGGCCGCAGCCAGGGGCCTTTCACAGAAAATCTATCCCGAATTTGCTCGTCTTGTCAACAGGGAAGTTGTAGTTCTCTGAAAGAGCTTTCCAACGCATGGTCATAATAGTCAATCGGACAACCGAGGCCTCCAAACAGTGCAAAACAAATTCAGCATGTCTGGCGACAACTTCTGCAGATTTGTTCTTCGTTCAGGTCCGCTTCTTCTTCTCAGGACCTCTTGAGATCTTCATGTAAGCTTCTCCGATCAACTAGACATTCTCATCTAATGCGTTAACAACTCCTGTCTCATCATCGGATCCACGATTACCTGAAATAATCAATAAAAGTGTGTAGATTTCGACTCCACTAACATAGAGAGCAAATATGCAAATTGTACTTAATCCATCCATGAAATGTATCTTAACTAAGCTAAATGCAACCTATTATGCCTACCTAAATGCATGCTATCAATTATCAAGAATTTTTATTCAACAAATGTATCTATTCTACATTTCTACACCTATCAAACTTCAGTCAGTGGTGATTTTTTGGATTTTTAAAAGAGAAAATTTGCCCAACAAGTCATTTTTGAGCCTTTATTGGAGGAGTGTCCACCAAATGTGGTAAATTGGGGTTTTGTCCACCTAAAATTTTATGGACAAAATTGCCCCTGATCTAAACCTAATCTCATCTTCGCCTCTTTTGGATCTCCTGTTCGCCTCTCTCGCTCAAATTGCTCCCTCTTTGGATCTCGCTCAAATTGCTCTCGCTCAAATCCCTCCGATGTTCCTCTTCATCTTAAACATGGATGTGCGCCGATCTTCATCTTCATCCACGATCGTCATCACCGGCTGCGTCATCATCGTCGTCGCCTGAAATTGGATCGGCTTCTGAAAATGTATCGAAGGAGATTTTATGTGAAAGATTATATATTCATCGGCGTCCTTCTCCGACTCTGTCCTCCTCTCATCCACCACACATCCGTTGCCCTCCCTCCTATCCTCCACCACAAATCTGAAGCCTCTGACCTGTAAAAATTAAATTTAAGAATCGAAGATGCTCACCTGTCTCCATCATGACATCCCTTGACTTTCCTCACCTGCAAAAAATTCAATTTAAGAATCGAAGATGCTCTTCTTCCGCACCGGAGATTCTTCGATCGAAGCTCTGAAATCGGGACGGTTTTTGCTTCGCAACTCTGAAAGATTTGATGGATGCGCTGAACATGGAAGTGAAATCGGATTTCAGCACCTTGCTCCTTGACGCGGGACGAACGTTGTTGGCACTTTCGCCCTCTGTCAAATAGTAATAATATCCAAACTTAAACACACAACCAATAGGTTAGGCAATCAATCACTTGATAAACCAAATAACTACTAGTATAGCGATGAAGTCCGGTGTCGAACCCACAGGGAGAAGCAATTTCCTATTCAATAACTCTTAACAAGCACTCTCAAAGCAAATCAATAGTCTTGGGCAAATAGCAAATATGTAAAAGTAACCAGATTGCGAATCACAAAGCAAATTGATATCAAAGTAGAAAGAACATTTCACCTGTAATTCTCTGACAATGGTTGGAATTCATGGTCCTCGGATTGATCTATTGATTATTCATATTCCTAGGCCTACTTGACTAAAGTTGAGAGATCCGCAGAGATTCACTCATCTTATTCAATATCAATAAAGAATAGCATTAAGACCTCAAGTAATCAAGATCAATTGGCACATTGACTCTACACAATCAAGATAGATAGGCGCCTACCAAACTCAATCCTAATCGCTTATCCTCAATATAGATCAATTGAAATCATCCACTACAAAGATAAAGAGACATCACTATCATCAATACCTTTGTTTGCTATCGAGAAAACAACAACGAATTCATAGCTAGAGATGCAATTCCTAACATGTTGATCAGGCATAGAAAGCAATAACACAAATATAAATTAAGCACAAGATGATAACTAAGAACATGAATAATCAAATAGAATCAAATCCTCACAATCCAAACAACCATGTCTTCGAATCACAAGCAAAACTATGAGTTTAGCAACTCATAGGCCAATTCTCTCTCTCTAATGGTGTTCATCGTCTCACACAATAGCCAATTAGCCAGACACACGAAAATAAACTGAAAACAACCTTAAAAGGTCTCTCAAGGGTCGGCAAAACCCTAGAAGAATTAATGGGAAATAATAGTCTTCGGATCCGAAACCGCGTTTCCGGGATCTGGGCCAACAGCGGGCGCCATGCAAGGGGCGGCGGGCGCCGTTCCTGCAGTGCTCGACGTTCCTTAAATTCCTTCGACGAATTCCACTGGCGTGTCTCCTTGCTCCTCCTTAGCCTCCATTTGCTAAAAAACATGCTTCTTAAGCTCTTCCCAAAGTCTATCCAAGGTCGGAATGTAAATCTGTAGAATAAACACTAAAAACGCATAGATTCCGAACTCGAATACTCCACAAGTAATAAACGGAACTAGACTCAAAGCATAACAAAACCAATACCTAAAAGCAATAAGAAACAACTATAAATATAATGCCTATATGAAATATGTATTATCACTCATCTCCATGGTAAGCAATTTCAACACCTTGCTCCTCTCCATGGTAAGCAATTTTAGCACCATGGAGTTTTCTGGCTGCATTGGAGGATTCTCTGTTGGATTTGTAGACTTTCTCCTTCCATTGAAATTGGTGTGTGATAGGAAATTTTAAGTGAAAGATTATATATTGTGTCAATTGAGAGTTAGTTTAGGGGATTTATGGTAGGAGCATCGTGGATCCAGCCAACAGAGAATGTTGATCTAGCCGAGACTGAGGCTCTCCTTTGGGACATGAGGACGGCGACAAAGGTGGGAGTGACACATTTGTGTTTGAAGGGGATTACCTTCCTTTGAATTTGAAGCTGCTGCAAAACCAGGAGGTGAGAGGGGAGCTGGGCCAGCTGCTGCAAGGAATTAGAAGGGAAGATGGCTTGTAAGTACTGATCCATGCCTTTATGAATGGTGAATGCCTAAATTTGGTGCAGTATATGTATAGCATTTATATTTCATTGCTTTCATGGAACTCTGAGTGCTTAAAGCATTTGTACGTCTTTATATTAGGTTTGAATGTGAAATGACTTTCCAATCCACTTCAGTTGGAACATATTATCATTCAAATTTAGATATTGTAAAGTACTAGTTTATATTTCAATAAATATAAAAATATATCAATATGATTTACAAAGATATCAAGTTATTGTTTGATTCCTTATTTTTAAGTAGACATTCAACTGAGCATTATATTTTTTTTCTTTTTTCTACATCATATTGCATTATATTAAAAATACAATTTGTTTTAAGCATTTTTGGTGGTAGCAAATAGTGAATTTGTGGTTAGTTTGCTACTTTGATTGAGTTTTCTTTGTTAAGTGTTTGAATATTGACAATTTCGGCAATTTTTTTTTGCCTTGCTGAAATGCGGAATGCAAATGAATTTTAATGTTCCTTGCTTTAAATCTTCTTTTAAAGCCTCTTATCTCAATGGTAGAACGATATGCTTATGCGCAAATACGTGAGTTCGAATCCCGCATAGGCTAAATTTTTGTATAGCTCTTTACATATATGACAACATTTCAGCCTTTTGACATTTCAGTATTTCAGTAGCTTGTATGTATAACATTTCAGCCTTTTAATCATACACCCTCCTTCTGAAGTTGAACCCAGCCCCCCCATTGTTCATCCTTCTCCTCCTCTACTTTCATATCTGAAAACCCCTAACCCCCCCTCCATTGTTCGTTCTTCTCTTCCTCTACTTATAGATCTGAAAACCCCGAACCTCGCTCACTGCTACCGCCTCACTGTCGTCCTCTTTCCTTCTCCTCCTCTCACTGTCTACCTTCCGCCACCTCCCTATCCACTTCGCTTTCTGCATTCACCGTCGCCGTCGTGCTCTCTTGACGTGTTTCGACACAATTTCATATTGTTAATCTAAAGATACTTCCAATTGGGACTATGGATGCATCTACACTTCACAAATCACACCAACAAAATCTTCTAAAATCTCCTTATTCTAGAAATTAAGGAAATTTTTTGTTTAGAAGAATCACTGGCTCAAAATTAGAACCTATAAATATAAAGATTGATTGTTATTGTATTGATTGGGAAGAAGTGATTTTTGATTAAACAAAAAACTATGGGCTCAATTCAGGGTCGAATTGTGCGTTTAACCAAGCGTTTTCTTTATTTGTTGTTTTGAAGATGAATGATTTCGGTCCATAATTCCGTTTGTACATTTACAAATTGTTGGAGAAATTTCTAATTTTCTAATATTATTATGTATATGTAAGGTTAATTAGTGGCAATCGTTTGAAAATTTGATTAATATGTTAGGGCCGGGCATTTTAGTCATTTCAATAGATTTCTAACAGATATTTTCATTTGGGTGGTGTTTTATTGACATATCCCTTTAATGGGTGGTTTTATGTAATTTAGATTATAGTGAGTGGTTAAGTGAAAAAGATAATATTTAATGGGTGGTTTTATGTAATATAGCCTTTAATTTAAACTAATTTCTCTTTTGCTAATTCAATTATCTTGCTTATCAATTATATATATTCTATACATGATAAGTCGTCTTAGTTACATGGCGATTCTCCTTAAAAGTAGAATTATTGATCAATTACATTAATTAGTTTATTAACATGAATCCACTAAAATGTTAACAGACTCACTAACCTAATGTTTTGTATATCTCTAATGTTAAATTGTTCATAATTAAAATCTTAACAAACTAACCAACCTAATATTTCTAATATATTTTCATCATATTATAAGGTCTTCTAAATCTATGTAAAGGGTCATCGATATTTATTGGAGTAATAAAAAATATTAAATATGAAGTATTTTTTAGTTAATATATTATATTTTTAATTAAATAAGCGCTTATTAGAATTAACCCAAGCACAATATGTTCATGTAGAGTTGTCAACAAGGACAAGTTCACCACATATGCATTCGTCAAATTGTAAAATCTCATATCCATGATGACTATAATCTTCTAGCTCGTCTTCCACGATCATATTGTGCAAAATCAAGAATGCTCTTATTATCCTTCCGAGCATTACTAGATCCCAAGATAGTGTTGGGTTGCGAACTATTGCAAAATGTGAATGTAGCATACCAAATGTTATTTCCACATCTTTGCCTACAGAAGCCTATTGTTGGGCAAATAACTTCATTTTGAGTCATTAATTAAGGAGACTTCGATGATTTCACAAATGCATCCTATTCCGGGTAGATCCCTTCGGTCAGATAATACCCCATGATGTACTCGTGTCTCCCGATAATGAAATTAATGGTTAGAGCTCGACCTTGCAAATATCATCAAAAATAGGGGATTGATCAAGAATATAATATCATTATTAGTACTTAGGACTTCGAATAAAGCATGCTAGATCCATAAATCATAAGATACAACGACCACGAGTATAATCGTTAACATTTCCATGCAACCACATTCCTGAAAAAACAATAAGACTACCCAACATCCCTGGAAAGCCACGAGACTCTCATACACTTAGAAATCGTTGGATGTTTACTGCATTTGTTCGACGAAGATACTTGTCTTCAAAACATTGGATGATACCATCAATGAAATGTGACAAGCATGGTCTAGCATTGTTCCTAGATAAATGAAGGTACTCATCACAAGCATCAGCAGCCAGGCCATAGGCCAAAATGTGAATTGCACTTGTGATTTTCTACAAAGCAGAAATGCCCATTTGACTCGTACAATTTGGTCATTGTTGAAAGTACACCATTTGTGACTCTAATCGTTCAACAACGCGATTGAAAACCCTCTTACGCATTCGGAATCGTCGGCAAAAGAACTCATATGTGTATGTTTCCACCTCCGAGAAATAATCGTTGAAAAACTAAACAAAGCCTCTCTCCTTTCCTCTTTCAATGTGGGTGTGACAACATCTCCTTCGTGAACTTTCACGTTGTCGATAGACCTGTTAAAGTGTATTAACTACAACTTCCCATTCAGCATAGCATCCTTGTAGCCCGTCAATGTTTTCGTTGGAGCTACTGTTGGAAAGGAAATGGTTTGTCTTTGAAGAGTTTGATTAAGAGCAATACATTTTGGGAATTGGAGAGGAATGCGTTTAGTGTACCTTTTTCCGAAGGCTAAATTGAATTGCCAACTTATATAGAATGGATAAGACAAGAGGACAAGAAAATATCGCATGGAAGCTTTAAATTAATATAAGATTCTCGAAGATTGAAAAGGATTGGACAGCTCTCTAACACAATGCCATCATAAAAAATGTACCTCTTGAAGCCTATTTGATCGATGAGACATAAGACAATTCGTGGGTTAGACGCTTAGTCGGACAGGTTAAAGAATAAAAGAATGGATATCCAGGGTCCCAAATGTGTTCAAACATTTGATAACAATAGTCACTCTTTACTAAACGATCAATATGCTGAAGAAAAAAAGAATAAGCTCTTTCGCTCGTTGTTTTTAGCATCTGAGGCTAGCCTGGGACAAGATAAAATCATATGGAAGCTTTAAAGATAAGATTCTTAAAGACTAAACTGGCCAGATTGGACAACCCTTTGGCACAAGGGGAGAAGACAATATCGCATGAAAGCTTTAAAAATAAGAATATAGAAGACCGGAATGGATTGGACAACTCTCTAGCACACGAGGACAATACAAATATCACAAGCAGAGATTGCATAATACAAAACATGCATTAAAAATACAAAACATGTAATACATAATAGAAAACATGCATTACAATTACGAAACATGCTTTAATTATGAAATAGAAAAAATGCATTACAAGAGAGAAACATGGATCACATTAAACTAAACATGCATTAAAATAGAAGGTCCCTTTCTCAAGGTGAATATTGATCAACGAGCTCCGTGAATAACATCATTTTTAGTTTTTCGCCCTCTAGTGAAAGATTTGTAGTTTAAATCTGGTTGTTAAGCAAGTCCATCTTCGCTCGCTCCATGCCATCCATCTCTAGCTATTTCATTCTCTCCATGTGGTCTAATTCTATTGTGCATTTAATGCTACCGATACTTGAGACGATGCTAGCGAAAGCATCGCTTTGGCCCGATACTTGACACTGTTCTAATTTTTTGTTTTTATTCTTATTGAGCTACCATCGATCCTTCTTTTTAACCAAATAAACCTGCCCTTAAAGATGCTCATTCATTTTGATAACACATATTAAAGAAATTATTATGAAAATTAAAAAAAATAACACAAATAGATTATATTTACATTAAATTAAAAAAACGGAGCATGTAATTTTTGCTAATTTTATGTCTAAAACATTACAACAATATGTAGTTACCTAAATGAGTTGAGACAAAGTGGTATTTAAATTATAATGTAAATCTATAATAAGTTTTTAAAGGATTTTTTTTAGAATGAGGGTGAGTATTTAATTTTAAAAATGATTTATCGTATATAAAATAAAATTCACTTCACTAATGCGTCGGGTATACTATATGTATATATAAATGTTTCGAACTTAATATTTTCTATCATCGAGGGTTACAATTCACATGACCAGAATATTATCAATGGCACAATTATGACACCGATTTTTCAAATCTGTAACAATCCACTGAATCCGACTTTCTAAAAAAATCGATAGACATTTATGTATGATACCATATAGTTAATGAAATTCAAATATGTAAAATGCATTTAGTGGATTGTTACAGATTTTTCAAATCTGTAACAATCCACTGAATCCACTGAATCCGACTCTCTACCAGTTTGAAAAACTGATGCCAAATGTCTATCAACTTAAAAAAAATACCATATAGTTAATGAAATTCGAATCTACAAAATATTACTCCCAAATTCTGAACTGGTAAACATATATATGATGGGAGTAACCCAATTACAAGAAACATGCAGACCAAACTATGGGTCCCGTGAAAAAATACAATGACATATACCTCTCCAAAAGAATGCCTACCCACATGAACTCTAAACCAAAAAATTCCCTATCCACACCGAACTCTCTATTCACCCTACCCCATGACACTCGATACCTCATCTAGACACTAAGTTTTTCACCCAATTCTTTTCCATCCTAGATCTACATTTATATTTGATGGATATTCTGTTCTTCCAAGCTTTTATATGATCTCCATGGCACATTCAGCCGGGTTGCATTGCGTGCCCATGAAGATCATCCGGTTTTGAGCTCTCCACGTAATGTAGACAAGTGCGCTCAGTACCGGCAGCTAGCTTTGAAAAACAGCCCCTTTTCTGGACTCTACGGGCTCATTCTTTTTTTTTTTTTGAAACGGAAAGAATTTGACCATAGAGCTAAGATCTATCAGCCAAGAGCATCCTTGCGGATGAGACTACGCAACAAAGAATCATCAGGAGTCAAAGATCCGTTAGAAGCAAAAACGATACGTGACAAGCGATCAACCACCAGATTTGCCTCACGGAAGACATGACGAATCTCAATAGAACCAAAGAAGCCCAACGAGACTAGACTGTCCGAGACAATCATTTCAGAGTCTCCAGTAGGCTTCCCCATACCTTTTAGACTTTTGATAATTGTTAAGTTGTCTCCTTCAATGATTAGGTTCATGATTTTCAGTTCTTTTGCGGCTTGCAGACCCTTCCAAAGGCCCATGCTTTCACATCCACAAACCGAGGTGATCGGTGAAGTTCCTGAACCATTGAAAATAGGAGCACCAACGGAATCCCGAAGGATAAAGCCAAACGTGCCCCTACCATCAGGGGAGAGAGATCCGTCAAAATTCAGTTTATAAGTTCCATTTGGTGGGGGTTCCCATTTGGTTCTTTTTCTTTTCGATATCAATCTGGGTCGGTCGACATTTATGGTCAAGTTTTTGTCATTTGTCCAGTAATCCGGTGAACCCAAATGCGCGGTTTTCCAGATAAATATTTGTTCTTTTACAAAGGATAAGATGCGCCTTATGTCTGGGTTTATATTTTCAAAAATCGTTTTGTTTCTGAAATACCAAATTCCCCACCAAACAAAAGCTAGGTCTTCAAAACTTTTTTTTCCCAATTGTATTTTTTATATCCCAGATTGTGTCGTTGAGGTGTTCCTCTTTGTTGAAACAACCAAGGATTTTCATAAAGGCACCTGGATTATTGGTAATAAGGGTTTCCCTAGAAACAGGACAGTCCCATAGAAGATGGTTAAGGTCTTCATAGCAGGAGTCGCAGTATGGGCAATTAGTCGGAATACCAAGATGGTTGATGGCGAGATGCCAGTTTAACCGCAGTGGGTACTCCGTTCTTAAGGATTTTCCACAGGAAAGATTTTATTTTAGGGGTAGATTTAGGTCTGTATTTTGAGGTATTTCGTAGCCCCCAAAACCAGTTTATATCCAAAATTTCATGGTTTTTGTGTCTATGTATCATGTCAATTGCAGACTTTGTGCTGAACCAGCAATTTCTGCTCCATTTCCAATATAGTCTATCGACATGGATGTGTTGTGGTATTGGGGTTGTTTTGATTGCTTCTATTATGTCATTAGGAATGACGTTCTGTAGATTTTCATGTCATTTTTCTTGGTCCCATGTTTTATTCTCTTTTAGGAAATAACTTATGTTGATTGTTTCGTCAATTTGTTGTGTTCCTGAGATTAATGAATTTAGCGGCGTAGAGCCTAGCCACATGTCACGCCAAAAATTAATGGATGAGCCATCCCCAATAGACCATCTTAGACCTTGTTTGAATAAAGGTATTAATTTTATTAAATGCGTCCATTGCCAGGAAGAGGCCCCATGCTTTCGATAATTCAGAATGTTTTGATCTTTGAGATATTTTTCTTTGATTAATGTAACCCAGGGGCTAGATGGTTCTGCTAATAGTTTCCAAAGTAGTTTCATCTGAAGGGCTTTATTCATGTCCTCAGAGCTGCGAAGACCAAGTCCTCCATTTTCCTTGGTTTTACAAACCTCAAACCAGCTGATGAGGTGTTTATGATTCGAGCCCTTGTTCCAAAGGAAGTTTCGGTTGATTTTATCGAGTTCTGTGTGAACAGATTTGGGTAGCATAAAGCATTGCATTATATGTAAAGGTTTAGCTGCTAGCGTTGTTTTGATCAAGGTGCAATGACCCGCTTGTGAGAGGCAATTCGCCTTCCATTTGTGTAGCTGTGACTTAGTGCATGTTAATAAGTCTTTAAATTCGTCCTTCGTCATTCGTCCTTCGTCATTCGTTCTTCAATGATCGGACGTCCCAAATAGCAACCCAATTTGGGGGTGTGTGCTATTTCAAACTCATTTCGAATAAATTTTTTTTTGTGTGGTTGAAACATTTCCGGATGTTTGGAATTGGGATTTGTGCCTGTTCACTCGTTGTCCTGACAAACCTGAGTATTCTTGTAGTACTTTTTTAATTTGGTCACAGCCGATTTTGGTTGCCGATGCAAAAATGACAATATCATCAGCAAAAGTTAAGAAAGGAATTTTCGAACCACCGCGTGTTAGTTTGATTCCTAGATGGCTTTGCGGCTTTTCTGATTCATGTTGTAGCCCTCGAGCTAAAACTTCTGAGATTATTAAGAATAGATATGGTGAGAGCGGGCATCCCTGGCTTAATCCCCTCTTGGGGGAAAACATATCCGTGGGTTCATTATTTACTAGTATCGAGTATGTTACTATTGTTATACATTCTTTGATCCATTCCGTGAATTTGGGTGAGAAACCAAGTTTAAGCACGATGGAGAGTAAGAAGTTCCAGTCAACCATATCAAAAGCTTTTTCCATGTCAAGCTTGACTGCCATCCAACCTGAATTTCCTTTTTTCTTTGAAAAAGAGTGGAAAATTTCATTTGCAATTAAGATGTTATCCTGTATTGATCTGCCAGAAGAGAAGGCACTTTGAAGTGGGTTAGTTACTTTGGGGATAATCCTTTTTAGTCTTGATGCTAGTATTTTGGATATAATTTTGTATGTTGTTGAGCATAGACTGATAGGTCTGTAGTGAGATGTTGTGGTCGGGTTGTCTATCTTTGGTATTAATGCTATGAACGTGTGGTTTTTCTGTTTTAGAATTCTTCCACTTAGAAAGAAGCTCTTGTCCGCCTTTATGACGGATGGTTCAACTATGTGCCAGTATTTTTTGAAGAATCCAACAGGAAACCCATCAGGTCCTGGGGATTTGTCATTGGCAAGACTGAAAACCGCATTCTTTATTTCAGAATTTGTGACTTGGCGAGTAAGCCAGTCATTATCTTCATTCGAGATTTCATTTCCTACATGATGGAGTAAATTGCTTGGTATTTGTTGTCTGGGCTGTTGTGAAAATCTCTGGCTGAAGTCCTGCTTGATTAGCTCTCTAATGTCTTCTTCACTGCTGAGTGTTATACCAGCGGTGGTTTGAAGATGTTTTATTATGTTTCTGTTTCGTCTTCCGGTTGCAATTTTATGAGAGTATTTTGTGTTAGCGTCAATTGATTTTACATGTATTCTTTTGGCCCTTTGCCCCCAATATTTTTGTTGGAAGGAAAGGAGAGAAGTATGCTTTGATGTGAGCCTTTTGATTTTGTTATCCAAGTTTTGGTTATAAGCATTGCAAAGATTTTTCTGTAATTTTAGTAATTCTGTTTCTACTTGTTTAATATGGCGAAAGACATTTCTAAAAGTTACTTTGCTCCATAGCTTGCTTTTCCTTTTGACCTCTTGCAATTTCTTCGTTAATTTGAACATTTGAGAGCCGGGAGAGTCTAGCCTCCAAGCAGAGCGCACAACTGCTTCATAGTCTGGTTTCATTGTCCATGTCATTTCAAATTTGAAAGGCTGTAATTTCGGTTTGAGGTTATCCATGAGGTCCAGGGTGATCTGTGCATGGTTTGATTTTAAGAAGGCATGATTTTTGGTGCATAGGTTAGGGAATTGTTTTAGGATAGAGTGGCTAATCACAGCGCGGTCCATTTTTTCAAACATATTGTCATTACCATGTTCATGTTTTCTCCAAGTGTAATTGTTTTCACATGTAGGGGAGTCTATTCATGTTTTCTCCAAGTATAATTGTTTTCACATGTAAGAGAGTCTACCAGGTTGTTGTAAGTACTAATAATATCTTGTATCCTTCCACCTATTTTGTCGTTCGGCTCTAATATTTTCTACGGGCTCATTCTCGATTAGTAGATATGTCTGATTTCGAATTTTTATTCTATAAAAAAAAAAAATCGGTTAAGTTTAAAGGAAGTTATTTTCCACTATTTGGATTTTCGATTGGAAGAGAGTGAGAAAGAAGGTAATCAAAACTTGTAGGGCTCAAACTGTACCACTCTTGTCTGTTCATCTCTCCCTTCGTCTGTTTTCTTTCCTGCTTTTTCTGATTCCCTTGTCTCCCTCCCTCCTCCAGTCCTCCTCATATCTTACTGTCAGATCTCCCTTTCTTTATTACGTTTTCTTTTCTTTTCTTTCTTTTTTTAAAAAATAATTACATTATTTTAAGCCAATTTCATTTTACTTTCTTTTCTTTTGAGTTTTTGGTACTTCCGGTTTGGTGGAGTTTAGGGTTTGGGTTACTTTTGACCTCTCTATAAAATCTAAACCACCTTCCCACTTCATCTTCTTCGTTCATTCGCCCCACTTCGTCACCCTCTCTTGCCCCCAATTTCCCCTCTGTTAATTCCTTTTTTTTGTTAATCAATATTTCCTTTTGCCCTTTCTGGGGCTTGATTTTTCCGCCATAGCTCTGGAGCTTTGAACTCCTTAAGGTGAGCTTTCTCCCCATCAATCTTTCATCTTATTTAGGTCTGATCTGGCGTTCTTCTTGTGTAAAAGCTCTCAATTTTGAGATAGCCTCACAAAATTCAAACAAAGATCTCACCTTTTTTCCCTTTTCCCCCTCCTTCCCTTTATTGATGTGTTTGATTTTAAATTCAACCAGATCCATGCGTTGAGAGCTTTCACATAGCTCGATAAAGTAGGAGGGGAGCTAGTGAGAGAGAAAAGTCGATGGATTTTTCGTCTCTCAACGGTTTTCGGCGGGATCCGGCGATCTATTTAGCCCTAATTTTGCGTTTGTGTTGCTCTACAGGCGCGATAAGTTTTGTGCATAGATACATAGGCAGATCGATCTGAAATCCGATCTGCAGAAAGAGAGAACAAAACATGAATCCCTGTGCGATCAAGCAAAACGGCTTCGTCAGATCTGGAGAAGAAATGAGAAGCTCTGTGTTTCTGCCTGACCACCACCTCCATCGCCGTGAATCCGTCGTGTGCCCGAAGCCCCGCCGCGTGGGCCTCCTTAACGGCACCGTCAACGACCCTTCAAGGGCCCTTCGCCGCCACTCGAGGTACTCAAACCCTTCAATTTCTCAGATTTGCTGTCATAATTCACCAGCCTGTATAAAGATCTGATTTTTAGGGTTTTCGTTTGGTCAATTTGTGTTTTTTTTGCCAGTCATCAAGCTGATCTTGCTGATTCAAAAGCTGGGTCTGAGCTTCTGGATCTCATCCTCAACAAGGTACAGTCTTTATTTAAAAAAAAATCAAAATTAACCAGTTCTTCAGCTCTCAGATCTGAATTATTCATCAAGGATTTTGTTTCATCTTCTGCAAATTTCATGAATTTTTGTACATAAGCAATTAAAAGTTTGACAAAATAAAAGTGGGTGTGAATCATATTCCTCCATGGATAAAGACTAAAAGAAAATGAAATTTGTAGATTGGTATTTGGCAAATGGCATATGAATATATGATGATATCATTTGAAAGGTGAGATGTCAAATGCTTGAAGAACACATCATGTGGGCCCCTTAGCTTACCCTTCATTCATGCCTAAAGACAAGGTCATGTTAGTGTGGTTGACAATTCTTTAGTATACATGTTATGTGGATGATCTTTCTCACCCATATTTTGTGTGGTTCATAGCTAAGAAAGTGACATTTATTCATTTAAATTAATCAATTTCCAATGTGTATGACTGTATGTGATGTTGATTTTTATTATCTTTGGATATGATTAATCTAAATGTTGTTTTCATCCACTTTGATTGTTTTAGGGTGAGATATTTGGAACTAATAACAACAGCACACAAGTCCGCTCGCCGTCGCCCCCGTTTTTCTGCGGGTCACCACCGAGCAGGGTCTCTAACCCGCTGATCCAAGACGCTCGGTTCCGGGAGGAGCTTCCTCCTACGATCACCGCTGGTTACCCTCTGCCATCATCCCCTGCCCTGCCTCCACCAGCGATGTCTGTATCACCTTTGTCACCGACGTCTGCTGCAGCAAGGAAGGGAGGCTGTGTGAGGGCGAGTTTCGGAAACAATCCAGCGGTGAGAGTAGAGGGGTTTGACTGCCTTGACAGGGATCGCAGCAGGAACTGCAGGATCCTTGCCCTGGCTTAGCTTAAGCTTCTTTACATGAGAATCCATTGGAGGTCTTAAGAGTATATATAGTGGAGAAAAGGGGAGTGACTTATCAATGGAGAGTTTTGGTGTTCATATGAGAGAGTAGTAGTGGAAAGGGAGACCCAAGTGTATGTGGTTTTGATGTGTAAATAGGTTGGAACTTTTGTATGTAAAGGAGGAGGGCATCTCTATGTGCAAGTACAAAAAGAGTAGTTTTGAAGTAAATAAGTTCAAAGTGAGTTGAGTGAGGAGGGAGGGTTAATTTGAATAGCTAGGGCCTTTTTTATGTCTTGAGGGTTGCGGATTGGTGTAAATGGGGTGGGGATTTCCCGATCCTGCACAAGCCGTGTCTGAGTCGCTTTTACTTGTGTTATGGTGATGAAGAGGAGAAAGGGAGACCATTGTGGTTGTAAAGAAGTATGGGTCATGTATCCTTGGTCACCTTGTATCTAATTTGTACATTGCATTATTCCTAAATCCTAATCGGTTCCTTACACAAGGCTCTAGGTTCTATATGACTTGGCCCCTCATTGCTTCATGTTAAGTCATTTGATAGCTTGTGAATTGTGATAAAGCAATGCAAAGTCAATGGATCCTAAAAGAAAGTGCATTTTGTGAGGATCTAGATTTAATAGTGATACTCGTACTCATATAGTCCTATAAAGTTTTTTTTTTTTTTTTGTTGAACCGGAAAGAAATTTGTTGTGCCACACTAAACGTACTTGGTGAGTTAAGAGGTCGAAAAGATCGGTAACAGACAGATCATTATAAACAAGAATAAAACAAAATAAATTGCCATATCAAGGCCAAACATTTGGCAACGGGATGGATGGGGATGGGAAAGGAGGGGGGGTGGGGATGGGGATGGGAATATCCCAAATTTACCCCCATCATCTTCAACCTTTCTCGCTCTCTCCTTCCACGCTACCGCCACCACTAACCCTCACCTCTAAGTCCTCCTCCGCCGCCCTTGCTGGCTGAACACCACAACCGTCGTCGATCCGGCAACTCCTGGGACAAGCCGATCTGGCAACAGAGAGCTACTTGGGGGATGTCGAGAGGAGTTGTTTGGGGTTTCAACTGAGAAACGATTGAAGAAGATTAAGTTGGGACTTTAGGGTATTTGGGAGGGGTATTTTCGTCATCTCAAATGGGTTTGTGGGGGCAATTTGGACTTTTTCCGTTTCTCCATCCTCCAAACAATCAAAATACAATCAAACACAAACGCGATTAATTTTACCAAAAATCTCCATCCCGTCCATCCACAAAAATAATCTTCATCTCTTCTATCCTCAAAATCCATCCCCATCCACTCAAATCCATCCCGTTGTCAAACACGCTGCAAGTGTTTATCTTATATTTTCTAATGCCACATCCCTATATTAACTTACATTTTATTTTTCTTTTATTTTTTGTGTGGATAAAAGAAGAAAGTGGCATGTTATTAATTGTTTTTGTAATTTCATTTTCCTTTTGGAAAAATGATTATACTGCGGTGAATATCACCATTAAAGATGATCTAAATATAGCTATGACAATGTTTAGAATTTTAACTAACGCTGAAATAATATTTTGTCGTTATAATAACGACAAACAAGTTCTTTTTATAAAATTTGGCAAATGTCTCACTTTATTATGGGTTTAGTTCATTTATAAGTTAGGTAATTTTAAAATAAGTAGAAAAGTTGTTACATTTCATAAATGGGTAAAAGTTAGGTGATGGTTTGATGAGTTAAGTCATTACCTAAAGGCATTGAAAGTTAAAATAGGTGGTGGTTTTGGAAATGTTTTGGCCATCCTAATCTTGCATTTTCAGCTCTTGTCACAATGTGTTTTCAATTTGTCACTGTCTCACACTTTGTTCGTGCCTTTGAATATTTGATGTCCGCACGTATTTTCTTTGAGGTGATAAAAAAACTATTTTTTCTCAATCAATCGTTTTATTTTAAATATTATATATACATATACATTTAGGGATATACCCTTCAAATATTTTTCCCCACAAGTTGCCTCTTTTCCTCAAAGTTGACGTGATCGTCCAATAATCCATAAACAATAATACCCACCGGTATTTGTGAGTTCAAATTTATACATAGGGCAAAGTGTGATGATTTAAACATAGGGTATATATATTAATGATATATTAATAGTAACAAAAATATTATTTTAAGTGGTTATAGGGGTTGAGACTTTTTTCCCCAATAAATTATGGCTAAATGGCATAAATCCTCCCTTTAAATATAACCATTTGTAATAAACCACCCCTTAAATTGATATTTTCATAAAGATATCGTTTAAATAACTTTGGTCATCAATCAACCACCCTCGAAATTATTTGTTAAAATCTAGGTTAAATTTGATAAGTTACAAATTTACCCTTCTTTTATATTATATTATAATTTTAACAATTAAAAAAAGAAGTAAATAAGTTAGTTTGAAATTGGGAGGAAACCATTGGCACCATTTTCTCTTTCCAAATAACCAATAAAATGGTGTCGGCTTCTACAAAATTGCTCTCCCTCCAATCGAGTCGCTCACTTTCCCCTTTCAAATCACTTTTTAGTTCTCCATTACCTTTTACACACATTAAATTTGGGATAAAAAAATGGCGTCAACTGTACCATCCTAATTTTATTTTTACTTAATTATCTTTTTTTTTTAATTGTTAAATTTCCATTAGAATATAACTAAAAGGAGGGGTAAAATTTTAATTTAAAAAGTTTAACTGAGATTTGTATGGAATAATATCAGGGGTGGTTGATTGGTGATAAAAGTTATTTAAATGTAGTTTGCTAAAAATATAAATAAAATCTCAAAAAAAAATAAAAATAAAAATATAAGAAATGGTTTATAACAAATACTCAGATATTAAAGGGCAATTTTCTTCAATTCGGCCACAAATTATTGTCAGTTTTAATGGGCCAATAATACACCTACATTATACCTGTATTGATAGGCCCACTTATAATTCAGAGCGGGTCATTTTTCCTTCCAAAATCCAAACCAATTCTATTTGTTTGAAGAAACAACCTATTCAAATACCCTCGGCGCTAGGGCTGGAAATAACTCGTGGGTACCCGCTCCACCCGCATGACCCGCATTTTTTTGACGGGCGAAAACCCACAAAAAAACGGGTGATGGGTGGAGCGGGTGCGGGTGAAGCGGGTGATGGGCGGATTATGGGTGAAGATTTTTCACCCATAACCCGCCCCATTAACCCGCCCCGCACACCCGCATTAAACCCTAAAATTATATATATTATATAGGTATTTGTGCTATTACTATTTTACCCCTTTTCAAGTTTAACCTAAGAAACCCTAATCGCCTCCAGATTCTCACTTTCTCAGTGAGTCTCATACTCTCATCTCTCTGCCTCCATTCTCCTTCCACTTCCTGATTAGAGCGTGCTCTTGACATCTCCATCCACCGATAGGGTTATATGGCACAACACACTCCATTGATAAAAAATGGAATCTCTAGGTAAATTACTTGCTGATTTTTGTACTTCAATTGTACACTTACTGTTTTTTCTACTTAAATTATACAAGACTATATACTTGCTATTTTTTTTACTTAAATCATTACTTGTTCATTTATTTTGATTGAATTGGTAAATGTATTACATGTATTCGACTTCCACGAACTTAATTTTCTAGTATTTGTAAGTTACAATTTATGCTTTTATTCATCTTTCAATTTTCTTAAAACAAATCATAATTAAATTATTCCACCCATTGGGCACCCGCTCCACCCGCGCGGGTCGAATGAGGGTGAAAAAGTTTGCGAGTGATGGGTGGAGCGGGTGGAATTATTAACCCGCGGGGCGGGTGATGGAGTGGCTTCATCCACCCATAACCCGCCCATTTCCACCCCTACACGTATATGTAGAAATTAGAATGTAGTCTTTCACCGTGATTGATCCACACACAAAGGCGGAGCTAGGGGGTCCAAGGGGGTCACGTGAACCCCTCCTTATCCGAAAAATTACATAGGTGTATTCTCCTCATCGATAGATTCGTTTTGATATATAATACGCCCTAATCCGACATCTGAATAAAAAGTTATGAATGTTTGAAAATTACAACAGTATCACTTTAGTTTTATTTCAATATACTATAATATTTTAATATTTTACTTAAGTTGACATTCACATATTATAATTCATCTCGAGAGCTTCGAAACCATATGTTATATTACTTATTTTGAGAATATGGTAAGAAGTTACGCAAGTTAATTTTTTTTATATCTAGTTATACATTATTAGATGTTAATAATACAATGTTTATTTAATGCGTTTTATATCTTTATTTTTCGTTTTTTTTATCCTTATTTTCGTTTTATACATTTGTAGTATTTTCGAAACCATAGGTTGACACTAGTTTGTACTATCGAACAAGTTGTATTTTACGATTTTTTTTCTTGATCTTATTGCCGACTATTATGGACCAATGGTGACCCCGCTCAAACCTTTCTGGCTCCGCTCCTGCACACACATAACAACCGAACATATTGTGCTGTGTGTTTTTGCCACGGATAATTTAGACAAGATCAAGGCATTGTTATCCCGATTTCACTCACAATATCCCATGAGTGTTCTCCGAGTACCGACTTTCGGACATCACAACTTCATCGACGCTATACTCACACCTTCCATCGCGTTTCCGCTTCCATTTTCGTTCTATTTATTTCCCTTAGATTTAATTTAATGTTTTATCTGCGATTATTTTTTGCTCTTTCATGTCAGTTTGTCTGACAACTTGCTCAGATTTTCAATATACTAGATTTGCAATCTCTTTCTTGCTATTGTTTGATCTCATCTATTTCTATATCTATAGTATTATTTTAATTTAAAAGTTTTATTTTTGATGATGGGCAAACATCACATTAATAATATTTTTTTCAACTAATCATAAATTTTCCTTTTATTATTTATCTTTTTACCCTTTTTTTTAATAGTAGGCAAGAAGTAAATCGACAAAGCGATTTTGAAGCCATCAAAAGATGGCTTGATAACCCTACCCAAAGGGTCGCCAGTAAAAAAAAAGCCTAGCTTAAAACTAAGGTTACAATCACTGATAAAATTCTAATTAATAACAACTAAAAATGGAGCCCTTGATTCTTGTATTACTACCTCCGTTCCAAAATACATGGACTTTTACTTTTCGGCATGCTTTTTAAAAAGCGAAAAACTCTATAAAATATTAATTTTTTAATTAATTTTTTTATACAATTTAATACTCCCTCCGTCTCGAAATAGATGTCATTTTAGCTTTTTAGTTTTGTATCAAAATAGATGTCGTTTTAGGTTTTCTAGGTAGTGGAAAGTAATGATTTGTATTGATTTGTGTGTTGTTGACTTTTTTAAAGGTTTTGATTGGTTAAAAAATTTAGTGGGTAATAAAATTAATGAAAAAGTTAGTGGAATGATGATGTTGATTGATGGATGAGTGTTTTTATTAAAATTTGTGCATAAGGCTAAAATGACTTAAATTTTGAGACGGAGGGAGTACTTCTTAGTAGTAAGTATCAAATTATGTAAAAAAAATTAATTAAAAAATTAATATTTTATAGAGTTTTTCGCTCCTTAAAAAACGCGTCGAAAAGTAAAAACCCATGTATTTTGGAACAGAGGGAGTATGTTCCGGTGGTTTAAGAGAGCGGAGATGGTTGCAGTGAAAATTGCGGATGTGAGTAAACTCAGTCAGCAATATTGTTGCATGTGATGCCTCTGACTTGAAATCTTGAGATATGAAGTTGCAAAACCATAGACATGGAAATTTTGTGAATTAGGTTGGCCATTAGGAGATTAATTTGGGTGGTGGTGATGCCAGATCTAGACCTGGGGTCATAGATCAAATTAGCACTATCAGCAGGCTACTTTTGGGTTTTTCTATTCGATTTTTCTTAAGTAGATGGGAGGTGGGAGATAAAATCAGATTTGGGTTTTCAATTTTGTGGATCTAAGGAATAAAATCAGAATTGGTGAAAGAGAATTGGGTTTGCATGTTGACAACTCCGAATGAATCAGAGTCAATGAGGGTTGGATCTAGGAGTGGTATGGGGAAGGAAGTGCTCAAGGGGATGCTATGTGTGTATGGGGGGAGGGGGGAGGGGGGCAAAGGGGTGGATGGCTAGGTCGGAATCGTAGGAGTAGACCCGGGCAAACGCGGGCGCGGGCCGGGCTTTACCCGAGATTTTATCCCGTTGTTGCGGGCGTGGGCCGGGCTAAGCCCGCTTAACGGGATAAAAGTCGTGTCCAAGTCCGTTCGTGAATGCGGGTGCGGGTAGCCCGCGGGTACCCGCAAATCTAATCATTTTTTCTTGGAGGAAGGAGGTCACGATCGCACTTCGCCCACAACGCAAGGCGAGAGGGAGGCCAGGGAGGCGGAGAGAGACGGCGACCTAGCAGGAAGCCCGACAGGAGAGACTTGCAGATGGAGGCTTGTGGTAGTCGAAGAGAAAGCCGATGGAGGAGGATTTGAGGAGGAGATAGTCAGAGGATGCGGAGACACCAACGGCAAGGAGGTCGAGGAGACTCGACATTCCGGCGCCACTGGAGACCACCACGGCGGTGGGGATTAGGAGGCGGCCGCGAGGGCACGGAGCCCCCAAGAACGTGGGCGACGGCCGGCTTTGCATCAACAACAATGCTGAAGAACCCCGTCGCCGACACCGAATGATGAAGGTTGAACTTCGCCAAAACCGAAGGAGAAGACCTGGAGCCGTTTTCGGAGACGTCTGAGTCGTTATCTTTTTTTTTTCTCTTTAATTAAACAAATCACATTTTGTTTATTTTAATAATTATTGAGTTTAATTCAAAATATCAAATCAAATCTAATATCAACCATTAATCTATATTAAAACTTTATATACAATATTAAATCTATATTTAATATTAATTTATAAACATTTACGATAATTTGTCTTAATTCATAACCACCGTACTTTTAGGTGTTTAAATCAATCAATTCTAACTACTATTATATTAAAACTGTATTTCGTTAATATACAAAAAAAAAATCTATTTTGTGCATGATAAAATAGTTGTTTAGCACATAATTGACCGCAACGAAAAAACACATAAGAGCATCCCTAAGAGATTCTCCATCTTCATTTTTTGGAGAATGTTGGAATGATTTTTGTTCCAAGAGCTTCCCCATTATATTCTCCAAAATAGAGAATGGAGGCAAAATATAGAGGTCATTCCCTAAATTTGGAGCAAACTCTATATTTTTTGGGGTGAATTCTATAATGGAGAAGCGGTTGGAATGGGGCAAAAAAATATTCAGAATATTTTATTTCTCATTCTCTATTTTAGAGATTGTTTTAGGAAAGCTCTTGGGAATGCTCTAAGGAGCGCCATGACTATCGTCGCAAATATGTTACTGGTTGTTGTGACCAATTTTTAGATTTTTAAAAAATGAGGTTTATAGTCCATTTTTATAAATTATCGGGCTAAAAAAATACACATATATTATCTTAATTAAAAAACATTTTTGATGATGTGTCAACATTATATAGTTTTTTAACCGATCATAATTTTTCTTTTCTTTTTCTCTTTTATCTCTTTAAATCAACCATATTTTTTTCTTTTATCCTCTCTATCCCAAGTCAGAAGAGCCGTCCTTATCCAAGCAAATCTCAACTCGAAAACAAACTACCTTATGCAGAATTTCCTTCTTCCAAAAGAAATTCTACAACAGAATGACCAAATAAATAAAAACTTTTTCTGGAATAAGCTCCAATCTGAAAGGTACACTCCGTTGATCAGTTGGGATACTATATGCAAACCCAAACAACATGGTGGACTTGGAATCAGGAAAGCATAAGACCTTAACGAAAGCCTTCAAATGAAAGTCCTTTGGAAAATTCATACAGAGCAAAGTAATATTTGGGTCAAACTGATAAAAGAAAAATATCTAACCCATGACAACATTAATCAAAGATCTTGGATGAACACCTCTTGGCAATTTGGAAGACTCCTATCTCTTAGAGAAAAATTCAACCAAAGTCTACATTGGATCATTATTGGCAATGGCTCATCAATTCATGTTTGGAAAGACCCTTGTGTGAAAGACCAAGTCCTGGAAGACTACTCTCATAACCTTGACCCATAAATGAAGGTTAGCCAGCTTCTTACAACACACAAACAATGGGACACCCCCCTCCTAAACCGTATTTTTCCTCGACATATAGTTCAAAAGATACTCGATATTCAGATTCCTGACTAGGACACGCCGGACAAACCTGTCTGGAAACTAGAACCAAGTGGAATCTTCACCACTAAATCTACCAAGAAACTAAATAACATTAGTCACCAGACCGTTGACGATATAAACTGGATCTGATAATTAAACTTGCCTCCTAAAATTAAAAACTTAGTTTGGGAGATATTGATTGATGGATTACCAACAAAAAATAGACTAAATAAATACATAAATCGTGTACCCTCCCAATGTAGTCTTTGTGATTCTCATGATGAAGATTCCACACATCTATTTCTTAATTGCAAGTACACAAATGAGATAATTCTTCACTATGAAAGATTATTGGGAAAAAAAGATCATATGTAGTAGAGGTGACAACAACACAACTGATATTCTAGAAATACTTACTAACACAACGACCAAATCTACGATGAAAGACATGGGCTTCATTTAGCAAGCGATATGGACCTCCAGGAATGAACTCGTATTCAAGCAAAAGAAATTGCCATATATCCCCAACCTGGTCCAACAGATAATAACATACCAGAGTGATTGGAAGCATGAAGAAAATACGCAAGTACCCGTGCATCAAAGAAGAAGAAGACGTAACACTAAATGAGTAAACGGAAAAGATCGGACGTTAATATTTTCAAAATCAATGCGGATGGCTCCGTGAAACCCACGGGCGCGTGTCAGGTAGGGGGAGTCATCAGAGACTCCAATGAGAATGTTATTGATATTTACTACCAGGCTACCCGCAAAGGCTCAGTCCTTCAGACGGAAGCAACGACGATCTGTTTGGGGCTGCAGAAAGTTACAACGAGAGGCTTAATGAAGGTGTTAGTTGAAGGTGACAACCAAACACTTATTAATGCAATAAATGGAAGTGGTATCGTCAAATGGGAAATATATAACTCATTATTTGGAAAAAATCTGCTCAATGGCTACATGCTTTGATCAAATAGAGTTCCACCATTGCTTCAAAGAAACCAACAAAATCGCTGACTATATATATAGCTAGACATGGCATCATTTATAATATATATACTCTCTCTTATAATAGGAATCTGTGTTCCATCATCCTTCAGGATGATATAGTTGTACAGCCAAATGTTTGCCTACTAAAAAAACCATATTTTTTTTCTGTTGTTTGTACCCCATTTGTTAACCAATCTATATAATGCCTTAATTAAAAGTCACCTTAATTTTATTTATTTTTATATATTTTTTACTTTATCATTTATCCTAACTTTGTTAATATTTTATTTATTTTTATGACAGTAATTTATTATATTAGTGATATTTTATTTATAAAAATGCAGCATGCGCACAGGGATCATAATATTATTACTTATCTATGAAGCATTTTATTTATCCCGAAATAATAATAAATTTTAGATATGCTCTTTACCCCTAAAATTTTATTATTTAACCTCAAAATAGGATTTTAATTTTAGAAAAAAAAAGCTACACTTCATAATCCACATATGTGTGAATTAAGAAGCACACCTATTTTTATTTATTTACTATATAAATATTCTACCTCTCTCGATTCACATCTATCTACAAAGGGTGTTGCTATTTCCACCCATAAATTTTGAAGTATAATTATAAACATATACTAGTATAATTTTGAAGTATAATTAGTAAAATTTTAATTTGGAGGGTAAATAAGTTAAATAACACACCCATAAATTATAATTGGATCATGTGCATATATATTAGAACTCCATTTATTCGGCAGACCTCAAAATATATATCATCATCCAAAACCTCCAAACACTCATTCTCCGCCATCTTCTCAGGCGAAACGACGTCGTCTACACAAAAGCTTTCTATATGGAGGCTCCTGTTTCCCGGCGACGTACGTGCAGTGACGTCGCCGGCAGCAAGATATCAACATTCCGATCCTACCCTTTCGCCCCCCTACTCATCCTCTCGCTTCTTTTCGCCGCCTCATCTGAATCAGTCGATACAGCGGAGTCGTTTCCGGCCACCAGAGAGGCAACTGTAAGAAGCTCTAAGACCACGGCCGATGAGCTGTTTGATAGGTTTAACTACCACCGTGGCTTCCGATCTCAGCCGTCCAACTCCGGTGGACGGCCTCAATTCGATGAGAGCCAACGGAGCGTCCCCAGCTGCCCAGATCGCCTCCACAATTGATCGAGTCCAAGTTGAGATTGTGTATGTATATATTATATGTTTGATTAATTACTTTCTTTACGGTTAATTTAAACCAGTGTTGAGATATGAACAGATAAATTATATTAATCTCGTCGGACTTTAATATATCATAGTACTCTTGGAGTAGGTTTTTGGGTGTTTCGGAGACGCAGGGATAAATGTCGAGGAGGGTATTTTGGTCCCAAAAAAAATACGAAAATGAATGAAATATGAATTAAGATGCAGATGTGGACGAAGAAGACAATGCATACCCCACAAGGCCACAAGCCGATGGAATCATATACATGTTGTATAGCACAATACAAATTAGTTTTTCTACCCAGAAAAAAAATACAAATTAGTTTGCCCTGGTAGTTTTTAGATTTCATATATACCACATTTTAATCATTAATTAATTATCTTTTATAATTTTCTAATTGTTTTTAATTTGGTCGTCAAAGGATAGGAATATATGGAGAGTGGTGTATTTTATTAATTAATTGTACGTACATAGTCCTTACAGAAATCAAGACAAACCGGGCACTACGGTGAGACTTGAAAACACCCGATCCCATTCCGAGGTCCGAATGTGGAATCGTCTTGCGCCATATTGAAGAATGCCTACTCGCTTTTAGTCTAAAGGAGTGAGAAAGAGAAAGTTCTTGGACAACAAAGAAGACAATGTGTTGCAGTGAGCGTAACTGCTATTTCACGAATAGGAGGAATCTTGCTACTTTTTGAATCATGGACTGCCCAACGATCTTATCGAAATTAACCTTTTGAGTTTGCCTATTTTACTGATCAGGAATCTGACCTCTAGAGCAGGTGAAGCTCGGGATCTGACAAAGCTAAAAAAAAAAAATAGGAAGGGAAGGAAGGAGATCTCAAATTTCTCAATTCAAAGCTCTTATCTCACCCAATTCATCGAATTCAAAGCTCTTACCTCATCTAGGCATTTCATTGAACACCTTGGATGCAACTCTAAACTTACGTACCCAATTCAACGCTATCCAACACCTTCAAATTTCTCAATCTTGCATCAAATGGAAGGAGATCTCAAATCTCCATTATTTTCTTTGATTCCACTTTAACAATTACAACCAACAGAGTAGGAATTACCTTGGAATACTCGAGTTAGGGCGATATTCCAACCACATACTCAAATCTGTTGATATTCCAACCTGCCGACATTCCAACCACAGGCTCAAAACTCAACTCACACAAAAGCTTAAACAATAACCAGCATACGAAATACCTTACTCCTCCTTGATCGATCCGGTGGAAGAAGATGACGAAGATGACGACATTCCAACCTGTCGACATCCCAATCTGCTGATATTCCATATTACCTCTAGTTTGGCTACATAATTGTCGGTGTCACTCTCCTTTTCCTCCTTCTCCTCGCCCTATCAGATCTAAGAGAAGATGACGAAACACTAGCCCCTTCAAAATTGTCCTCCTCCGACTCGTGGCGACGGCTGAAGCACCTTCGTCTCGTGGCCGGAATGGAGAGAGCGAGGTCGAGCAAGTAGCCATGGGAGCATGATGTGAAAGAAGAGGACGAGGCGAACAAGGTAGGAACGAAGAGAGGGATATCAGAGAATGAGGGAGCAAGGAGAGGGAACGAGGGATTGGTACAGGAAGGGTCTAAGAGCAAGCCTAACAGATTTTGTAAAAATTCTCTAAAATAGAGATAAAAATATCAAAATCTCTAAAAAATTTACACTCAAACTTCAACAGCTTCTTTATTATACGTATTTCTACATTAATTATATAATATAATAAATACAAAAATTTTCCCTCTCTCCCAAAGGAATTAATGTTTTCTCCCCTCTCTCTCACAAAACAATTAATGTTTTTCCATCTCTCTCCAAAAAACGGTGGATCTTACCAAAAAAGAGATGGTGGATCATTAAATTTTTCCCTTTATCTCCCAAAGTAAGTTAATGTTTAGAGTGAGTTTGTTTTGCTGCAAATATAGAGAAAAATGTAGTATCTCTCCAAACTTCTCTATTTTGCAGATTGATATACAAAAGCTGTTGGAGCAAAAAAACACTCATTTTTCCCCAAATTCTCCACTTTTCTCTATTTTAGAGATGTTGTTGGGGTTGCTCTAATACGGCTAAAAAAAATTAAAAGGGTCTATCCCACCTAATAAAAAAAGTAAGGTAGTTAATTACCTAATTAAATGTGCTAAGGGGTACAAAATACCAAACTTTCTCTATAAAAAAGCACATAATTATCTGATTGGATAAAAATTAAAGACAAAACATTAATTTTCTAACAAAAAGATCTTTTTATTTTGGAATCACTTTACTAGAGATAAGGATTATTGAAGTGTCAATTTTTTATATTTAATATATGAGATACACATGCCCATGTTTTTTTTTCTAATAAGGTGTCCATGTGGTTCAACACTTTGGATCTAAAATAACTCCATATGAAGTTGGTTAAATCTTAACCACTTAATTCTAAATAAATGGTTTAGATTTAAATACATTTAGCTATTTGTTAATTTATTTTTTAGGGTCGATGCATTCTTATTGGGTAATCCTACCAACTTCACGGAGTTCAACTCCACGGGATTCTGACCAGTATTTCAATTAACTATATTTACGAAATTTATTTTTTCAATATTTTCCCTGATTTTGAGGAGTAAAAAAAGATCTTTCAAAAACAAATTGTTTTTTTTTTGTTAACAAAAACAATCTATATAGACTCTTAATTTTGAAGAGTTTATCATGAGGTGTCAACATTGGAAAAATTTTATGGGTTTTGATCAATTATAATTTTCTTTTTTTCTCTTTAATCTTTTTTTAATTCTTCTTTTTCTTTTAATTCTTTTTTTTTCTTTAATCTTACTAACTATTGAGCTTAATTCAAAACATTGAATTCAATCTAATATAACTATTGGGCTTAACTCAAATTCATTTACTAACTATCTATATCTATATACTATAGAGTATTAATTTATGTCGCATGTCCTCCCCATGTTCAAAGTTTTAACCAATGGGATTAATTCAAAACTTTTATCTTTCACTATTTATTATTTATTTTTCTCTTTAACTCTTTAACCTAAGTGTATTTTTTTCTATTATTTTTAACACATTTACTAATCAATGGGTTTAATTAGAAATATTTAATTAAATCCAATGTTTATGATTTATCTATATCTAAATATTATTTATAAAAAAATCGCGCCATGGCGCGGGGATCGTACTAGTTCATTGTTAAACCAAACATAACTCTTTATGAAGTAATTTATGCATTATAGTTAAATCACATGCAGACCAATCACAAGTTGATGTAGTGGTTGTGGAGCTACATTTGACATCCCATGCTTGAAAATATCGAGTCACTTGTGAGTAAGAGGATCAACTCCTTAAATGAGTCAAACGATACTCGATTCAAATGTAGAGCGATTGAGTCGATCGAACTGGACTGGGGAAAAAGTTAGACCACATGCATATGTGTGATATGCACTTAGCCAGGTTTGAGGTTTTGGCACGTATTGAACAAATTAAAAACACCCACAATAATTTATGAGGCTGATTTCAAATTTGGATTTCCATTTCAACTCACTTTTAACCACCCAACAAACCGACCAATTCACTATATATATATATACCGAAAAGAAAAAGACGTCTACTACCAATTAGCTCTTGCTCTAGTGGTAAGAGTGGGGTAATTTCTTATGCCTCACTACCATGAGATCAAGTGTTCAAATCCCACTAGGAGCAATTTGTGCTTGACTTACCCGACTCGAGTGGTTTAGAGCACATTTAACGCCCACTGTTCAAGATGCTTAGGCATAAAAAAAATTAATAAAATATTGAAGAGCTGGGTGTTCGGATGCTTGGGCAATGCTAATTTAGCATCGATGCTAAATGTGCCTAATAAATGCATGGCACTTCATTTCTTTTTTTTTCGAAAATTAAAAATCAAATCAATGTTGTTTTCGCTTTTTAAAATGTAAATTTATTTTATAAAAAAATTATCATAATACTAGATTCATTTTTCTCTACATATAGACATCAATATTGAATATGTTTCGACATATTTTGAAAAATGATTTCTTTCGATATAATTATATTGTAATTTTATAAATGTCTAAATTTTATAAATTAATTTTAGTAATTAAATAATATAATATTATAATTATATTATAAACATGTTTGAAATAATTGTTATAGAAGGGTATATTCGTAAATTGAATTGGTAAAAAAAAGATGGATTGTGGGATGTTAGAGATGTTATTGTTAAAGTGAAAAAAGTGAAGAAGGGATGCTATGCTGATGTGGCGGAAAGAGATGAATAAAAAAATAGTAATTTTAGTATCTTTAATAGTAACTGATAAACACGGCCTTACATGATTGTCAGCCGGCCCAATCCCAAGATAAAGCGAGTTGTTTTATATTTTGATTGGATATTGTATAATTAATTAGAGGTTGATTAGTTCACTTATAAATAACTTCATATTTATAATCAGATCTGAATTTCAAAACTCTTACCATGTAGCATCGCAACTACTAAACCAACATGTTGTTTATATCAACCAACCTTTACCTAATAGAAAACCGATTAAACAGTCATTAAATGGTTTCTAAGCGTGGTTTGTATTAATAAATACTCCTCCTTCCTCCATCTATCACAACTTGTTCCTCATTTAGGCAAAAATCGAGGTAGTCTATTTGAAAGGTAGACAAAAAAAAAAAGTTACTTTAAATTGATCGTTTAAGTCAGTAAATTATAAATCATCTCACGGGAGGGATTTTGTTTCCTCCGCAACTAGGGCTGTTATTCGAGTTGAACGAGCCGAGTATTGCTTGTTCATATTCAGCTCATTTATAATATGAACGAGCTCGAGCTAGCCGAGCCTAAATTTTGACTCGAGCTTAAAAATGTGCTCATACTCGGCTCGTTTAGAAAATAAACGAGCTCGAGCTTTAGGCATTTTTACTTGCTCATTATACAGTAATTTAAAGAAAATTTTAGAAATTCCATAAAATTCGAGCTATTCGAGTTTAATTCAAACGAGCCGAGCTTTGGAGCGAGCTTAAAAATGTGCTCATACTCGGCTTGTTTAGAAAATGAACGAGTTCGAGCTCGAGTTTTTATCGAACGAGTACGAGTCGAACTTGAGCTGCTCGTGTTCACACAACACCCGACCGTAACATTATGAATAATGCATATATATAGATAGTATACATAGAGTCAAAGGTGTTAAGGGCTCGTTTGGTATAAAAACGGAAGATAAACAAATTTTGTATAGGAAAATATATCTAGACAAGAAAAGAATGCTATTTTTTGTGTAAAAAATAAGATGGGATGAGTAATGATTAGAGGAGTATAGAGAATATGGTTACCTCTTGCTCAAATTAGTAATTGAAATAGGGAGGAACAAAACCAATTTTGTATGAAAAGTTAAGATGATAGGGTAATGATTAATTTTTTTTAACAATATATTTTAAACTATAATTGAACTACATTCGTTTTCTTTACCTTTACCTTTCCAAAATTTTACCCAAACGAGCCCTAAATCTCTAAATCAATGTCTATGCTTTAAACTCCAACTTTGTGAATGAAGCAATCGGATTGAAAGTATCCAATCGGAGATTAGATGGATATTGAACCGAATGACCATAACACTAAAAATAAATGGCCCAGTCTCAATAGACAGGCCCAATTGTAAGGGGTGACGGGGTTGATGGAAGGTTTCAGAGAGTTCGATCTCTGTTTATGCCCTTTTTCTTGGTGTAAAAATTGAGATTCATCTTACATTTTGTCGTTGGGTTTATATCCGATCGGTACAAATCAGTTTACCTATTACGTGACTCTAAATGGTTAGGTCACGTGTTGGGGTTTACCACAAAAAATATGGGTTACCTCGTTATTGAAAAAAAAATGGCCCATATTTCGGTTACAATTGTAAAATAAACTCTTTGTGGCCTGTACTAGATACCACGAAAAAAAGGGTGATAGGCCTTTGTCTTAGGTCTTACCACAAAAAAGGTGATTGGCCTGTGTTCATAAATGGGCTTTTGGTGGAGTTCTAAGCCCAAACCATAATTCAAATTCGGCCCAACACCATTTTGTTTGAATATACATGTATTATAACTTATAATGTATAATATTTTATTAATATATGAAAAATGACTAAAAAAAAGACGAACTATCAGTCCTGAATCAATATTAATATGAACTTTAAAAACTATAAAAAAAAATAATACAAACCATTTCACATTAAGCCAATTTCAATACAAAAAAATTTCCGACCAATTTTTCGGTCAATTTTCAACATGTCAACTGAATGTTAAAAAATTTAATGATGTGGAATCGTATTCATTATAATATTTGGAAATCAAAACTAATTATAACTACTAAAGTCCTGAGGTCCGTTGGGACTCGGGATCGGGGGTCGTGTGCACACGTGAACCCTTGCGCTAATAGCCTAACACATAAACCGAGCGGGGTTCCATCCTAAAACCAATTGACAATAGAAGAAGTAACCCACTAGCTTATATACTATTATATACTAAGGCTTTTTTGTTCATATTATTGATGTGGGACTCTTTTGGTCTCTTCACATCTTTCATTCTCTCAACACGCCCCCGCAATTGCAACTAGGGTCGTTTTTCGCCTCTAGTTGACACTTGGACAATGGGTCTAGCATCTCATTCTCTTTTTAGCTAGCCTAGGATCGAGAGTCGGGCCGTTTGGCTTTTCCTCTTTAATACCATATCGAAGTCCGTTGGGACTCGGGATCGAGGGTCGTGTGTGCACGTGCGCTCAAGCGCTAATAGCCTAGCACATAAGCCAAGGGGGTTTCCATCCTAAAACCAATTGGCAATAGGAGGAGTGTTGTGAATATCCCCGAGTGAATACCGTTAAAGAGAAGGATAATGAACAATAGGACACAAAAGATTTTCGTGTTCTGGCAAGAACCGCGCAGAACACCCTGCAGAAAAAAACCTCTCTGCAGCTAGGGTTTCTTATTATTGTGATGCTTTGATAGATACACGGGCACATCATAATTCAACCCTACTCCCTCTATTTATAATAGAGTCCCTATAGGTATAACCTCCTATAGATAAACCTAGATATAGATAAAACCTACCTTATCTAGACCTATTATAGATAAAACCATCTATAATAAACCACATATATATAAAACCATATATAGATAAAACTTGTTATAGATAAATTGACTTGGACCCCAATTCAATTTATCTATTTACGTAGGATGATTAATTGTCTCCTACAACAAGGAGTAACCCACTACTATTATATATTAAGGCTTGTTTGTTCATATTGTCGATGTGGGACTCTTTTGGTCTCTTCACATCTTTCATTCTCTCAACAATAACAAAAGCTCTCTCCAAGTTTCCAGAAATATAAACACTAGAAAGCACAAATGTTGGCCCAACAAATGCACATGCAGGTGCCATGAACCATTGAAAAATATCTAGGTATTCTGATCATTCATGGAAGAGTAATAAATAGCCTCTTTGAGGAAGACTAAACAACCTTAAAAAACAACTATCAATGTGGAACGCTTCCTCACTCTCCCAAGCAGGTACAACAATCCTGATAAAAGCTAACCTAAGCTCAAAAACAAACTATCTAATGCCAAAAAATTTACTTCCAAAAGAAATTTTACAAAAAATTGATCAAATCAATAAAAACTTCTTTTTGAATAAACTACATTCTGAACGATACACCCCCATCCCCGCGATTAGTTGGGAGCACCTTTGTTTGCCAAAACAAAATGAAGGGCTAGATTTCAGGAAAGTGAATGACATGAATATAAGCTTGCAAATGAAACTCCCCTAGAAAATTTATACAGAATCCAAAAACGTATGGGGAAAAATTATAAAAGAAAAATACTTAATGAATGACATCACCTGGAAAAATCTAGATCCAATATATCATGACAGTTTGGAAGACTACTAAACTTACATGATAAATTTCACAAAGGGGTCCTTTGGATAGTGGTTAATGGTAAATCAATAAATATTTGGACAGATCCTTGGATAGATAATATTCCCTTGGAGTGCTTCCGGGGTGATCACAATAGTAACGTAAAATTAGTAGATCAACCTTCTAGATAACCAAAAGTGCCGGAACATAAGGCTCCCCCCCCCCCCCCCCCCCCAAAAAAAATCTCAACATATTCTCAAGTAACACATATCGGAATGAGACGCGCCTGATAAACTAATCAAGAAATCAAGCGTAAATG
The DNA here is from genome assembly GCA_963922045.1 of Persicaria maculosa. Classification (NCBI taxonomy): domain Eukaryota; kingdom Viridiplantae; phylum Streptophyta; class Magnoliopsida; order Caryophyllales; family Polygonaceae; genus Persicaria; species Persicaria maculosa. Next base: position 8,515,380 of record OY998256.1, on the reverse strand, counting down.
GTTCATTCTATAGAAATTCCACCTATAAATTAACACTGTAAATCATAACGGAGATAACGATATTAACTTCAATTGGATATGAAAACTTCATATACCCCTTAGAATAAAAACCTAATTTGGAAAGCAACAATAGGTGGTCTCTCAACTAAAACAAGACTGAATAGATATTTTATCAGAGTCTCTTTCCAGTGCTTCTTGTTTAACCAAGAATGCGAGGTCGCCTGACATCTTTTCTTTCACTACCCAATCGCAAAAACACAAATAACCCGCCACGAACAAGTTACTGGAAATTGATTCATTTTTCCCAATATTAATTGGAAATTTTCTTGAAAACCTCACATACACAAAAACTAGAACCATCATTTAGTAACTTATGCTTTATTTGACAAGCCATTTGCGAAATGAGGAATAGTATTATCTTTACTAAATCCAAAAATATATCAATGGCAAATGTAGCTCACTAGATAACAAACAATATTACAAACTAGAATCAAACTACTATAATTGACAATAAACAACAATACAGAGAGGAGTCTAACCAAATGGAAGAAACCATCAGAATTCTAGAGAGAGAGGCTCCTCCCTCTCTCTAGAATTTTGCCTACTGTAGTTTGTGTAACCCTTCCATGAACCCAATTTCCATCAACCCAATCCTTCAATCACTGACCCCCGTTTGCTATATCCCAATTTTCTTACCCATTATCGGTTGATAATCTTATTTCCATAAAATCTGGGAGATTAATTTGTCCATCTGCAAATGCCTTTTTTTTTGTTCTATCTAAATCAATTTGGGGCTTTGTGGTTTGGTGATCTCCCGCTCCTCATTTGATTGTCATACATGTTTGATGCGTATTTTTTAGGCCGGCGCCGACGGCGGCCTTCTCCTAGTCCTCCTTATTCATGCGTCGTTTTGGGTTTCCCCTCCCCGCTATCCCTTGCTCAGTATCGCTTAGCCTATTCCGTTCGGGCTGCCTTCATCGACATCGAGATCCCCCTTCTCCGTTTGCCATCATCAGCGTTGTCGGCACACCTCCATCGTCGTTCTTCCTTGCGCAATTTCGGGCCAAGCTTGTGAGTTTCGGGCTGATACTCTTTTCCCCAGTGCCCAAGCTTTTGGTCCTCCGGGCTCACGTTTTTGTCCTTGGGACTCGAGGGTGTTCTACCGTTTCTGGGTCGGAGCTTGACCGGTGTTCTGCCGGTGTTGTACCTCTGCTTGGCTGATTTCTGATTGCCTTGGGCCCTAAGGATTTTCCTTGGGCCCGAGGTGGTCCATTGGTATCATTTGATGGTCCGGATCTGTATGCTTTGGGCCCAAATTTGGGTCCCTTCGGGCCCAAGTTTGGGCCCAAGGGTCCATTTGGGCCCAACTTTGTGGATTTGGAAAGGAAAAAAAAAGAGTGTAAACCCACCCGAAAGGGTCTTGACAATTGCCCGAAAGGGTCTTCCCAAAGGGTTTTGAGTATAACCACCCGAAAGGGTTTGAGAAAATCCCGCAAGGGCTTGTCGATATTTTTGTAGGTGAAAGCTTGTTGGCGTTTTGTTTCGAGCAGTTTGCAGCTCTGCTTCCGATGTTTCTAGGAGATCTTCTGCTTGGTTGAGGGGAGCGTGGAGTCTGTAGTCGGGTCTGGCTGGGGTCGAGGTGGTGCGCTCAAGGCGACTCCGTATCCGGGATTGAGTTTCCTTGGAGTTCGTCTGCACTACCCACAGGAGATAGTGTCCTGCTATACTACTGGCCCGCGGTGTTACTGTTCGGTGGTGCTTGGCTGCGTTCTTCGGCGGCTTCCTCAACTTTTTGGGTGTTTGGTCTTCTTGAAACGTTTTGTTGTAGAGTTTATTTCTGCTTGGTTCATTACGCTTGTTATTTGTATTTCTGTTTTTAGTTTGTTCTGTTAGATGGTTCGCCGTTTGCCGACTTTGTCGGCCTCTCGAAGAGTCATGCTTGTCTGACCTTCGAATTTTTACCTAATCAAAAAAAAAAAAAATGGAAGAAACCATCAAGGGGCTTTTACAAAGTAACTGTAAATGGATCAGTTAAATCATCGTACACCTACAATATTGGTGGTATCATCCGGAACTGCCCTGGTCATGTCATTGATATTTCTTAGACTACGATCCAATTAAAATTTGTACTTCAAACAGAAGCTTTAGCCTTCTGTACAAGTATAACAATTGCATGCGAGCGAGGACTAAGAAACATAATAATCGAATGAAATTGTCGTGGAGTTGTCCAAGTCATCAACGCCGGGCCAGAGGCTCCATGGGAAATACACAAAACCATTGAGAAGATTTACAATATGAAGTTTAACTTCAACAACGTCAAGCTCAAACACTGTTTTAGGAAAGCAAACTGCAGTGATTATATATTTAACATTTTCTTTCAATATTGTTTTAAAAGTAGTCCTTCTAAAAAAAAATTCTACATTTTTTGTTTCTCTCAACTATTTAAATAAAAAATATCATAAATAAATCATAATTTTAATGTTTTTCCAATTATGGAATCTTTTTAGCATCTATGTCGAAATTCTGACTCCGCCACTTGCTTATTGTATCACCTTTTGGATCGAAAGTGGAGGCAGTTGGCATCAAATTTCAAAGGCAATTAAATGAAGCTAGTTTAGTCACTAAACCTCACTCCGAGTAATTAATGAACTACTTAATGTACAACAAGCCCATGGAAAAAAAGGGTAATTTTAATTTTTAGGTAAAACACTAAAAATGAATAAAAACAAAAACAGAAAAAAGGGGTCACAAGAAACAACCTGAAAACCATTGGCGCCCAAGACGTCGGGCGCCCACAAATTCCCACAGTTCGGAGTGGTTTCGTCACAGAGGCCCGACCCGAACCCCTACCCGGATCTCACCCGTGTTTAGTTTTTGTACGGACTCCGTATTACCGGGAGGAAATGGGTGGGTTTTAATTACTTTTATATACGTTACTTTTTTTTTGAGGAATTTATATGCGTTACCCAGATCATCCACCAAGGTTATTAGAATCGGGATTCTATGATCGAATCACAATATATAGGGTCTGTGGATCGGATCGAATCACAATATATAGGGTCTGTGGATCGGATCGTAAGATCCCAATAGGGGATCGTAAGATCCTCGAAATATAATTAAATAATAAAATAAAAATATATATAACAAAGTTGCTTAATTTAAAGTTCTAGAATGAGAGAAAAAAATGTTAGTTACACAATATATTTTGATTTTAAGACATAAAAATTTACATTTACGACCTTAGAACTGGTCATATTGGTTAAAAGACTCGAAAACTATTGTCTCTAAGCTATTTTTCACATTCCTTACATGAATGTGTACATTTATACATCCTAAAATCAACCAAGGAAACAAAATAAATGTTTAAAAAATACATATTGTTAATAAAAATAGGATCTTTAGGATCGTAAGATCCAATCGATCCATGAAGATTTTAAAGATCCCATTGTAGATCCTACACAAAAAAGATCCTATGCATAGATCCGGATCGGACTCCTAGGTAGGATCGTAGGATCTTAAGATTCTAAAGATCCGGATTGGGATTCTAATAACAATGTGACATCCACAATGTACAAATTTGAGCATGCGATCATCTTTTTCATGTGTAAAAACTTTTACAAAAAGTAAGACAATTTCATTGGTTTATTTTTTTATGATTTTATTTCCCTTTTTGTTTTAAATAACTTGTATTTCAATGATGTGTAAAAAATGTACATTTCACAAATTGAGTAAATTAATAATTAAAAAGTGATATGTATTTTTAAACATCAGGTGCAAATGTGTACATTTTGCACGAAACTATTGTAGATGGTCTAAGATTGACTCTCACGTTATATATTTATATTATATTATATTATATTATATATATATATATATATATATATATATATATATATATATATATATATATATATATATATATTGACGCAAGATAAGAATTAGGTCGGGTTGGCCGCAGCAGAGGCCCTTCCTAGCGCATCCTTTCGGACGAGAACAAGTAGTTCTGGACCATCCTCACAGCATAATACATAAATGCAGATATTTTAAATCACCCAGTAATAATAATATCAATATCATTGTATCTTTTTTAGAAATTTTGAAATCTGAATCATACATTTAAATGTGATGTGTCACAACTAATAATTATATTCAATGTTTTGAATTAAGCTCAATAGTTAGTACATAAATGTGAGTTAAGCCTAATGGTTATATTAGATTGAATTCAATGTTTTGAATCAAGCCCAATTGTTAGTAAATATGTTAAGAATAAAAGAGAATGGAGGATTAAAAAAAATTAATGGAAAAAAAGAGAAAAGGAGAAATAAAAAAATCAAGGAAAAAACATAATTGGTCAATATTCCTAAAACTCCTCTAAGATTGACACGTAAGCAAAATCTTCTAAATTTAGGTTATATATAGATAGTTAGTACATAAATGTGAGTTAAGCCTAATGGTTATATTAGATTGAATTTAATGTTTTGAATTAAGCCCAATTGTTAGTAAATATGTTAAGAATAAAAGAAAACGGAGGATTAAAAAAAATTAATGGAAAAAGGAGAAATAAAAAAATCAAGGAAAAAACATAATTGGTCAATATTCCTAAAACTCCTCTAAGATTGACAAGTAAGCAAAGTCTTCTAAATTAAGGTTATATATAGATAGTCTATTAGTTTTATATATTATAATTCATTTCTACTTTTAATATGAGACTATTTTTATATCTTCTCATATCTCAACACTACATATCTCAACACTGAATTTAATTGTAATTTCCACATAAAAGAAAAAAAAGGATATTATTATTATTATGGCAATAAAATTAGTAGACTAGTTCACCTCATATCGGATAGGTATAATATATAAGGAGTTAAATTAGCTCTCATATATGAAGAGATTTCGTTTTCGAACAAACGCTAAATATTCAGCATATAAGTTCCCGGTGAGATTCCTTTTAAAACGTAACCCAATCGATTTTATATACTAGGTTTTGAGTTTTGACATCTTTATACTTTGATGGTTTAAGTCGATCGTTCGATTTTTTTTAACATGTTTTTAATGATGAGTTAGAAACTTTATAAATATTATTTTTTTTAAAATTTTTTTTATATAAGTTTATTATTAGTAGTAAGAATGAAATTGTTTTAAAAATATTAATAAAAAAATTTGATATTTAATAGAGTTTTTAGTTCATTAAAATGATTTAAAAGTCAAAATAACTTAAAAATTATAACCGGCCAATATGGGATTGATTTGATGTAAAAACACTTGAATAGGTTTGGTTATCATTTTTATAATGTATTTAAAATTTATGTTATTTTATGCATTATAATTAAAAAGAACGAGAATCCAAATTACCCTAAATCGTCTTAAAAACAAACTGTACTAGCATGTAGCCCGTGCGCTACGCACGGGATTTTTAACTCAGTAATGATGTATAAAACATAGTACTAGACCGAACCTTACCTTCGACTGAGGTGAATGATACAAGAAGGAGCGACACATAAATTAATTTAACATGGTTTCATAAAGTAAAATAAGTCAACCACAATGTACGCAAATAATAATCAACTCCGCCATAACATCTGCATGCATATGTCCTCAACACAAGTTTCAACACAACACATGCATAAGTAGTGGGGTTATAACTAATTTGAAGGTGGAGTGATTATAGTTAGTGGGGTAAAATTTGGAATGCTTCAACAGAAGTTTAAACTGACAGAAGTTACATTTGAAGGTGGGGTGATTAAAATAGGTAGTGGGGTTATAACTAATTTGAAGGTGGGGTGATTATAGTTAGTGGGGTAAAATTTGGAATGCTTCAACAGAAGTTTAAACTGACGGAAGTTACATTTGAAGGTGGGGTGATTAAAATAGGTAGTGGGGTTATAACTAATTTGAAGGTGGAGTGATTATAGTTAGTGGGGTTAGTGGGGTAAAATTTGGAATGCTTCAACAGAAGTTTAAACTGACAGAAGTTACATTTGAAGGTGGGGTGATTAAAATAGGTAGTGGAGTTAGTTGGATAAAATTTGAAATGTTAATTTAAAATAGTTATTTTTAAAGTGGGGTAATAAAAATAGGTAGTGGGGTAGCAAGGCTTTGAAATTACTAATATGCTAATATAAAAAACAAATAAACGTTGATTATATTACTAACAAATTAAGTCTATATGTTTGAAATTATTTTTAAATTCGAACTTAAAATTATTTAGAAACTTGGGTAGATGTATTTATTTTTATTTCACACCTGTTGAATTTTCCACCACCTGTGTTGTGGGCTGTTAAAATATTGAAATCAAGTAACACAAACCGAGACAAAACTAAAAGGTAACATAAAATCAAGTAATATATATTATTGATCACCGACAACAAATATTAACGTTTATTTACAAGCTAAACCTAGTTTGTACAACATTTCAATTGTTCAACAACTCAAGGAATATCGTTGGTAGCCATCGGCAACTTAAACCGACACATTGGAGTATTGGACAAGAGTGTTGACCCTGGAGCCACTGACGGATGCAAGCATCATGGAAAAGGTGCTCACAAGGCATTCGGGTGATTAAAATAGCTGGGGGTCAGTTAGTTCCTAATTTTGTTTAACTGGCAGCTACATGGTTTCCAATTCAGAGTCAGAAGCAGCATGATACTAAGGCTATTGGTTTACCATCGTTATAAAAACAAACCAATTTCAACATCGTTATAAAAACAAAGCAATTTCAACATGGTGAAATAGACATGGTGTTGATGGAAGAAGACGTGATCTGTATAGTAAAGGCGAGGTTCCACATGTAGGCTGTAAATATGTACAACACATATGATGCACTTCACCAAAACACCTAGCAGTCCAATAGCATTTCCTTATCAAATCAGCATGCAACATATGGTATACCAGATAGGTATCTCGGTGCAATGAAGTTCAAAATTAGGAACAACTAAGCCATATATGTATTGCAGTATTGCTGAAGTTTATAATAACATTATTAATCAATAGCGGAAGTTAATCAGCATAGGAGTGTGAATATCTTACAAGCAAATGAAGGATTCTAGTTGTCATAGAAACCAAGAGGCGTCGCTTTCTCTTAAGTGAAGGTAAATTCGTAGACGACTGTCACCTTCTTAAGTTGGCCTTCAATGAAGGTAGGCAGTGTCTACCACTGTTTTGGGGTACTCATGGTATACGGTTGGATTTATAACCCTGTAAAAAGAAAAAGTTGAACCAGGATCAGATTTAGATTGGTCATAAATTGACAGTCAAAAATAAAGTTAAATAACTAACGATGGGACTTTTACCAACAGAAACACATGCTATGGGCTCATTGCAAAGCTAGGTTGTCTTCATCTCCTCGGATAAGAGGCTCATACCATACAGATACAAGTGAATTCTAACTTTCCCTTGTTTGTTTCCTAAAAATAATAAGAGGTGTCGCTTATTGCAAAGCTAGGTTGTGTTCCCCTTTGTTCTGCATTTGAAGTTTGAACTACCAAGCCCTGGACATTGATGGATTACTGAGATTAGGGTTACATTAGGGATTAGGGATTCAATTTAGCCGATCGACAGTCAATTGCGAACTCATACTTGCAAAATTGAAGTCCAATTTACAGAAATTCCGTTCAGTAATTAATCAGACAGCAACGAACGATCAAACAAAATCATAAAAATTGAACCTTGAATCGAAAAGCATGGAAATATCGATAATGTAACAGTAGAAAGAAAATATGAGGAAGAAATTGTTAAATTAGCACTTGCCGGTTTTACGGAATCGGAAGCGGCAAGTGACGCCGGAGCAGAGGGTTTGCAAGGGATGGATCATATTCCGCCACCACTTCATCGTTTTCCGACACCGCCCAGCCGCCGTCCTCTCTATACTGTGCTTCCCCAACTAATTCCCCCAACTAATCCCCCTCGCTCTTCAATTCGTCAGCTTCTACGGTACAGGTATAATGGAGCACGATCCGAAGAAACCCTCAAATGCCGGAAGGGAGAACAAATCAGAGATCGTAGTGTAATAATTTATATTTGGGCTCCCACCTAGCGAGGACGAGGAAGACAGACAACGAAGCTCCGAGGCAGCAAAGAAGGTTACAGAGAAGGAAGCGACGATGAAGATTTTGATTGTTCAACAACGAAGGAGAGAGAAAGAAAATAGGGTTCTACAGTTATTTCAGAAAGAAAGAGGGAGAGAAGGGAAAAAACGGAAATGATGAAAAAAAATTGGAGAGGCTCCACGTGGATAGCCTCTCTGTTCTCTAAAAGACTCAGCTTTAAGATATAGGGGGATATTATTTGGGTTTTAATTAGTTCATTTTGTGCCTGAAATATATATTTTGTAAAAATGTAAAACTTATAAATATTGGGGTAAGAAATTGCGTGGGTTGTCCCATTGACTTGTTGTCGTGTAGCCTTAAAGGACTGCTTCTGCCTATTTCGGAACTTTGATGCACTATTTAAGTATTTAGTGGAAAGACACAACTTTCTCATTTCTCTATACATAAATCATAAATGAATTGAACTTGCCCACACATTATAATATACCCTCATATTTATGATAGAGATTGGTTGGACTGAACCACAATCAATCAATAAATCTGATATAACGGGCTCTCATCGAATACCTATCGTTCTATAATCTATAGTGTAATTTAAATCGGATTTTAAAAGATGATTCAATATATTTAAGCGGCGTTTGACTCTATTTATTTATTCATATGACATTCTATGTTTATCTTAATTAATTTTTATAATTAATTTTTATACCGTGGATATAAATTCTACTCCGTATCATTTTATCTTGATTTATTTTATACGTAGTAAATATTTTACCTTGAGTTACTTTATTTTTATTCGTTTAAATTGGTTATATTGACAGGTTATTTATTAAGATAGAACATTTTTTTTTGTTTTAAAAAAAAATCAATCCATCATTTGTTTAGTCTCACACTGTTGTTGGTGAGACTCACATACCATTTCTAAAGTGGTGTGTTGAGAGGTGAATGAGACCAAACGTGTCTCACATCGAAAAGTTGAACATATCAAGCTCTAGTATATGAGTCGGTGAACTACTACTTTTATTGTCAATTGGATTTAGAATAAAACCTCACTCGGCTTGTGTGCTAGTCATTCGGACTTTTGATATGCATAGGAAAAAGAAAAAGAGGGAAGTGGGAAAAGCAACAAAATAGCACCACACTCTAGCCAGGTTCTATTCATGTGGCAAACCCCCCTCCCCCCATAACTACAAAACCCCCCAAATTGAACACCCACCCATCTCATTCAAAAGCCAATTCAACTACTAGCTTCTGAAATCCAAACACTAAAATTTGTGATAAAAAGCGATCAAGATTGATCGAGAAGGAAGCGTACGCCAATTCAAGAACGGGTGGGGATCGATATGAGGACGAGCTGCAACGGGTGCAGAGTGCTCCGGAAGGCATGCAACGACGACTGCGCCATCCGCCCAAGCCTCGACTGGATCAAGTCCCCCGACTCTCAGGCCAACGCCACCTTCTTCCTCGCCAAGTTCTATGGCCGCGCCGGCCTCCTCAACCTCGTCTCCTCCGCTCCCCCCGCCCTCCGCCCCGGTACTTTTCCCTTTTCACTTTTTTTTTTCTCTCCCTCGGTTAAAAATATGTTATTTTAGGAAGAAAATACGGTTAATAAAAAAAATATATGATCATTTTAGGTATTTTTGTATATACTTTTAAATCTTTTTCAAATGACATACTCCGTATTTAATTAATAGACAAATTTCAATATCATAATATTCCGTTTATTTTTTTGATATTTGATTTTCAGGTAATTTTGTTTGTTAACACGGCATGATATGCATAATTTCTTTATTAACAAAAAGAATTAAATTTTACAATTATATTTCATTCATTTATATTTTTTTGTTGTAGGAAGGAAAAAATATGTAAAATATATTATTGGTTTTTAAAAATATTAATATATTGAATTTTGGCGGAAATTGGTATTGGATTGGGCAGCTATATTCAAATCGCTGTTGTACGAGGCATGCGGGCGGATAGTGGACCCGGTTCACGGGTCGGTCGGGCTAATGTGGTCGGGTCAGTGGCACCACTGCCAAGCCGCGGTGGACGCCGTCATGAAGGGCCTCCCCATCATGCAGCTGCCCAACTCCCCCGCCGCTAGTGGGCCCACCACCGTCATGCCCCTCTCCCCGACGACCGCGGCCCTCAAGCAGTGCGACATCCGCCACGTGTCCTCCAAGGGCCGAACCCGGTCCAGCAAGCCGAGGGGAGGAGCGTCCGGGGTCGAACAACCGGACCGGTCGGATCAGGGCGAGAGCATGACCTCAAATGAGACGGTGGAGCCCACCCTGGCGAACCGGGCTGACCCGGGTTTGGAGCTGACGCTGGGGTGGGGTCACCACGAGTACCACCACAGCTGGTAAACGACAAAAAAAGGGGGAGAAGTCAGGTGTCGGTCACGTGAGTAGTTTCAACCTTCAGGTGGCAATATTTTGGCGGCTGTTTCTTTAACATCTATCTAATCGAAAAAGCTCTTTTGTCTCCATCTCTTTCTTTCTTTTTTTTTTGAATTATTTTAGTTTTGTCTTTTCTGTTTTGTTCATTGTATATATTCACTACTCCGTATAATATATATAAATGGAATATATTATATATAAATAAAATACAGTAGGCTGAAATTCAATATATAAATGGACTATATTTCAGTGTGTAACCTTGAATTTGTAAATAAAGAGCGGTCATATCCGGAATTCGAATTGAAAACCTTGGATTTTTCAGTGTTCACACTGCAATCGCTATGAAGGCTAAAATTGTGAATTATAGCAAATAAGTTAAAATGTTAAATTATAGAAAATCACCATATATAGTATCGATCATTTTGCACAAAACTATAATCGCTTAAATTGAAATGGAAATCATTCTTAAAAAGCTACATGTTGATAAAAGATAACCCACTTCACATTTTTGCATTAAAATTGTTATTTCTTGTATTTATAATATATATGAAAGGTAAAAGGGAGGTCGTCTTTAAATGAATTTCATTATATTTTTCATTTGAGAAGAAGACCGAGAGGTGTAGGGGAATAAACACCTGAAAGAATTTTGAATCAACTAAGTCAGGGATGACCAACTTCAAACTAAATAAATCAAGGATGAAACACTTGAGAATTGCCAATAAATGATTTAGGATATTGGTGATGACTGATGAAGGGACAAAAATAGTAATTTTATACTTTTAATATCAAGCTTAATGTAAAAGATGGGATGAGTGGTCTTTTTCAAACATCTATTTTTAAAGGGTGGTTCTTGAAAATTTTAATTTAAAAGGTGATTTTATACAAAATGGTATATTTAAACTTAAAAGGGTGATTTTTTTAGAATTTATTCAAAGTAATATTCCAGTCTAATTCAAAACCCGTTAGATTGGACCCGTCCCACCCAATAACTCGGATGACCCTAAACATGGTTTTTCTAGGCCAGGTTTCCAAAATGACCTAAACTCGAATAAATGGAAATCCAAAATACTTGAGTATTTAAACTCAAATAAAAAAATTGTACTAATTTTGCACTAATAGAAAACTATAAAATATTATAAAAGTTATGTAAAAAATATTATATAAATATTATATATAATATCTAATAAATGTAAACTATAAACTAAAAAATTAAAAAGTGAAAGGAAAATGATATAAACATTTGTAAGATCTAAATAAAATGGGGATTTCATGTTCCTCATCGGAGATCCCTAACTGGGGCAGAGGCGAGGATTGAGGTGGGGATACTATCCCCGTTTTCATCCCCATTTAATTTCTTTCCATCCCCATTTCAATAATGGTGATTTCCCACATGGATCAGGAAGTCCACACCCCATTGTCATCTCTAACAATCAACCTAATAAGAGACTGGATATTGATGGACCCGAACCGATGGGGTGACCCGAGATGGATCGAAATCGAATAGGTGTGGTAAATGTAATCAATTGAGTTGCTAATACTCCCTTCATTAAATCATTTCATGCAGGGTCGGCCCATGGCATGTGCCAAACGTGCAATCGCACGGGGCCTCGAAATTTTGAAGGTCTCATATAGGTTATATATTATATATATTTATAAGTAAATTGAAAATGGTGCGGTTTCTCAGTTGGTAGTAGACCAGCGTGACCGTGAGCTACAGATTAGCCCGAGTTCGAATCCCAGTGATGGCAGTAGGTTATCCTATTTTATTTTTCAAAATAAACAGCGGCCCATCAACTCCCCTTTTTTTTTTTAACAAATTACTTCGTACTAAGCAGCCCATCAGATGTTTTTTTAACAATTTTTTTTGTTTACAGTAGCAGCTAGATTTTTTTTTGTTTGTTTTTTTTCCGGCACAAATATTCTAATATTCAGGACTCAATACTTTAGTAGTCATCCTATGTTATTCGTACCACAAAATAAAAAAAATCCTAAGGTAGGGAACTCAAATCTTCTCTTCAACCTCAACGATTTTGATAAGTCATCTAAAATTCTAATTATATTCTTTTGTTAGTTTTAGTACTTTTTAGTTTCTTAGATGATCAAAATTATTATTATTTTTAATTATTATTTTGTATCTTCTACTTTAGGAATCATTAAGTTGGGATTTAAAAAGATAAAATGTCTCCTACAAGATTCGAATTGGTCATATCGAACGGAACGACACTGATTAGATAAAAAAAAAAGGCCTCAATAGGTAAGTTGCACAAGGCCTCAAAATGTAACGGAACGGCCCTAGTAATCATACGGCAGAGCAAAAAAACAAGACGAAATGCAAAGCAAAGAAAAAGGAGGACAAATGGGAAGTACACTGTAAAAGTGAAGAAGGGTGTGACCACGTATGTACGGACGTGCCTTTCATGCACCGTCCTTTCACTCTTCTCCTTTACGTTTTCCCTATTTTATCACGGAGTATTTTTTTTATTTTTTTTAAATCAAGGTAAAAAATTCGAAATCCCAGATATGTACCGCTAACGTCTAAGAAATTGAGAGTACGAACTGAAAACGGCAAATGGCAAAACCAATATACAACCAAGAACAAACACCACCTCGGACACAATCAGAGGATTCATGCATCACTCAAAGGAACTAGGCACGTCGGTCCGCGTGGAAGCATGGGACAGTGCAGGGGTGAAAAGTGAATATAGATAATATAGGTGTATGTCAGTGTTCTAAAAGGCGCTAGGCGGTTACTATGGCCGCCTAGCGCCTCACATGTTTTATCCATTGAAATATAGGGAAATAATCAAGTTTAATCTAAGTCTGTCTAGGCACCGCCTAGAAGCCCGCTTAATCGCCTAGGCGTTAGGTGGCTGTCCACCACCTAACGATCGTCTAGCGCCTTTTAGAACACGAGTTGTGGTATAGGTCGAATAATCGTTTTGATATAGATTTGGTATAATGAATCAATGATGGTACACTAATGTATGTAGGGATATAAATATGTCCTGAATCAAAACTCTAGTTCCCATCCCGCCGCCACCAGCAACTCGGCCCAACCGCCACATGCCGGACCTCCGACCGCCGCCTTCAATCAGCACAAGCCTTCGCCTTCTCCAGTCAAGAGCGCAAGAAACAATAGAGTGAGCCACTCCCGTAAATCTGAAAAGCGTCAGAGAAATCAAAAACCTTCTACAAATCAAAATAAACAGAGTGGTATCCTCCTCAATCCAATGAAAAACGTGAGGGGAATTACATCCAGTTCCTCGGTTTGGCTGAGATGGTTCAACAAATGGAAGGAGAAGCTAAAATTCTTGTTGATCTTAAGAAGGAGATCTGTTATTGGTCGGCGGCTTTGGCGGCGTTTAGCCCTCGGTGTTCGGTGGGTTCGCTGGCGCTCTTCTGTCCCTGACGGGAGTGAAGTCTCTTCACTCCATCTTTGCCCTCTGTCAAGACTGAACCCCTACCAGATTTGTGCTGCTCACCCATTTCACGACCATCGCTAGTCTCTAATTGGGTTTAACAGCCCCCAGTTCCACCGATCAAAAATTGGGTTCCTCTCTCTTATGATACACTTGATCTATCCTATTGCTCACCAGCAAATGTTCGATATATATCATACTTGCGTATGTATTGGGGTTCATCGCCCTCCTTTTACTACCATATCCATGTTCTCTTGCTTTGGCAAACTTGTTCATTGGGTTGCCTTTTCGAGTTTGTTCTGCTGGTTGTCTTGTTCACCTTGTAGGTCTTCGGTTTGTCGCTGTGAGCTGGGTCTTCTGGGTGGCTTTTCGTCTACTCATGGACTGTCAAAGCTAAAGGTTTTCGGTTTCAATCAAATGTTTCATCCGTTCTTTGGCCTACAAGCCACTACCTTTTCAAACTATTCTTTGAGAAGAGCTACAGTTAATTATCAAGAGGACTTTACGGCCTCTTCTTGGTTCACCGCCTCGCCATACATATCCCGGTTTCATCATCTTGGGCATAAATGTTTCATATCGGCTCATGCGCACATTTTACACTTCGTGCACCAACCATGGGCTGTGTCTATGATTATTGAATTTATATCTTTTTATTTGACAGGCCTTATACCGAATTTCCATATACAAATTGTTGTTGGTGTTGTCTTTTTTCATCTGATTTTGCACACCTTCTCTTTTACAGATTTCTTATCGGAATTCTGTGTACCCTTGATGTGTGTTTTATTCCCGTCGGCCACTCGGGTGTGTAGGGCTCTCGTGCTCCTACCTATATGTTGTTCTAGGTTGGCTGTGCGTGGGTGCTCTCGGCTTCGGGGGGGGGGGGGGGGGGGGGGGGGGGGCCTCTTGCAGTCTTGCAGCGCTCGTTTGGGGGAGTCCTTACTGCTGTCTAAAAGCTACCAAACTATCTCCATCAGTATGCCCTCTTCGGGCTCCTTCGCCTCACAAGCACTGTATTACCATTGTAAAAACATTTATAAGCCTTACCGGGCCAAACTTTTGGATCACCATTCATTTACACAATCTGTAATATATGTATATCTACACGGCTATTATCTTTCTTTCACACCAATTCACAAGTGGTTCAGCAACATCTTCAAGTCTTGGCGGACATTGTTCCTTTACACAAACTATATGACAAAAAATCGTAAGCTCAAGGATCTCTTGGGTCTTTCACTATCTACAAAACGTTCCTACACGGAGGCTCATTATCCAAAAAGGTTTTCATGAATATATGCACATGGAATTCTTGCGGTATCCGGAGCCGAAATTTCTGGACTAATATAGATTTCTTCTGCAAAACAAACTCTATAAACGTTCTTGCTCTCCTCGAAACTAAAACTAATAAAATTCCGGCAGATACTGTTTGGAAGAAGTGTGGCTTCTCTGGCATCGCCTTTGACCTAGCTATAGGTTTCTCGGGTGGAATCTGCTTACTGTGGAAGGATCTCCCTTTCTCTCAAGGCTCAATCGATCTAATTTCCACTAATCACCGTTTCATTCATTCCAACTATACAGATCATATTCGAGGGACCACTGTCGCTTTTATTATTGTCTATGATCTACCTGATAATAGACTAAAGCAGGCTTTCTGGGAATCTGTCTCCGCTTATATCGACAATCTTTCTCTTCCCTTTTGTATTATGGGGGATTTCAACGACATCGGTTGTCCGACGGATAAGGTTGGTGGGGCGGTTACGATGCCTTCGAGGTTCACAAGACTAAATCAACTTAAAAACCATTTAGATCTGCAGGATATCCCTTCCTTTGGTGGGGATTTTACCTGGCAGAGAAAAAAGGGTGGTCCGGATAACTGCCTGGAATGACTTGATCGTCTCCTTATGTTAACAAATCTGCTACCTAGATACGATTACGTTCGACTACAAGTGCACTCATTTACTAGGTCAGATCATGCCCCTATCTCGGCTGACTTCCGTCATGACGTACGACATAGTAACCGTCCGTTCTGTTTTGAGCTTGCCTGGTCAAAAAGGGCTGACTACAATAATATCGTGACCCAAGCTTGGCGCCTTAATCGGCCTTGTGAAGGAACTGGTGTCCTTTAATTGATGTGTAAAATACTAATGATATAATAGGATTAAAATGGAGATTTATAATCTGAATAATTTAGGTAATTATAGTGCTTTGCTAGAAGCCAACTATAATTTATAGATTAAATTATATTTAATCTATTGCTATTTTATTCAGGTCCTATAAGGTCACACACAGAGTATTAGGAATTGGATAATTGATTAATAATAATAATAAGTTATTATTGTTGATATAGTTTGTGGATAGAAGATAAAAGATAAAGGTGACTTATTAGGAATAAGTTGACCTAGTTTCTACAATATATAAGGAGAGTTATTGAGAATAAGTCTTAACCTAAGATTGGCATTGTACGTGTCTCCAAAACTTCTCCCACCACAAATCGCTTGCCTCCCTAACCCGTAGGGTGAGTTGCAATCCTTCGATCATTCGTTCTAGCAAACGAAGACAAGGAATCCAATCCCGTGCTCTTGTGGAACAAGTAGAGGAGTCGCGCTTGAGGCTCTTTTCTCCAAAGGTGATTTCGAATCAAGGTTCCGCACAAGAAAGGTACGACTTTTTCCCTCTATATTGTTCATATCAATTCATGCATGAGATCCCGAATTAGATGTTAGAAAATAGTTTTCTACCCTTCCGCTGCGCATCTAATTTTCCTACAGTGGCATCAGAGCCTCTTGCATAAGTTGATATGATCAATTAATTTTCTTGTTAGTTTTGATTCAATTTAGCAATATATTTGATATATGGAATAATTCGTATGATTGAAATTATGATTTTGATTGATTGGATAAATTTTGATATGTCAAATTAGCTCAACGTACTGTCTGAAGGTAGTGCCTTTTGATCGAAAAACTCTGGTTCACCGTCGCCGACTTGTTTTTAAGTCTATCGATTTCATACAGTACGTGATTGTTCACATATATGATTGGAATTTGATTCCGATCTAAGCCGGTCAACCTTGTCTAATTGATTGGAATGCATCGATCAATGTATGAAATTGAAAACATACCAGAGATATGATTTCTTATATAATTAATGGAATATTTGATTTCGTAAAATTATAAATTTTATGAAAATTTACCATCTTAATCCTACAATTGTCAAAGATTGTAATTGCTACAAAATTTGAGTGGGAGTGGATGGGGCGGAATTAGGGTTATGGAAGACATTCATGATTTTAGTGTAAAATCTTAAATTACCTTAATTAGATATGGTAGATATCTTATCCCTAATAAAAATATTCTATCCAATTATACAAGGTAATAGTTACCATAAAATTTATTCCATATATATGATTGCTAAATTTGAATTAAATATCAAGAATATTAAATTAGTTATTTTATTAGATAATTTAATTGATATGAGTTAAATAGTTTATTAATATGATTAATATTCTATTTCTTGTTTATATTAATTTGATTAATATTTTGATGTTATATTAATTGTGATTAATATTTTTAATATTTGATATTATTGCATGCGATGACTAGTATGGCCCAAGTAGCATATAAATACGATATGCGTATCGTTATGTATTTTTGTACACGATTTGCGTATCGTTATGTATTTTTGTAAATTAATTTTCGAAAGTAAATTTATTTATACATTGTACAAAAGAAGATGTTACAAGATTCAATGATGGGGATCCAAAAGACGATTATAGGATGGAGATCCAATAGGAGAATCAAGGATGAGGATCCAAGAAGTTAGAAGAACCTTGAAGATTTATCTTTTTGGTTTTCTTTTCATTAGGGGCCATACTAGGATCACAATTTATTTTTGTGCATGTGTTTGGTTTATGCTTGCATGTTTGATTATGTTGTTTGTTCACTTGATAATTAGACTTGCATGAAAAACCCAGTTCCCTTAAAAGAAAATTGAGAGTATGTCTTTCCAATTCATAACCTATGAGGCCCTTGGAATTTGATGGATAGGTCACTAGTAGAAAAAACACTTTTTAGCCCGGGCGTTTTTGATAATATAGCCCGGATATAGTCAAAATAGGGTCCGGGCATCAGAGTGGTGTGATAATAGGTATATAGCCCCGACCTAAAAAACACGCCCGAGTTATTTGGTCCATAATATAGCCCGGATATTGGAAATCCGGGCTATTTGGTTGGTCAAAAGATACACGGAAATAGATTATATAGCCCGGGGACTGTGAGATCCGGGCTATTTGGTCTATTAAAACACACAAAAAAAAAAGGCTAATAGCCCAGGAATTATTATATCCGGGCTATTAGGTCTATTAAAACACCAAAAAAAATAGGCTATATAGCCTAGGAATTGTTAGATCCACCTGATATATTTTAAAGTGCATGTGTTACAGCAAATGCACTTTGAACATATTACCCAATGATTTCATACAAAACGAACTAAGATTACATTATAACAATTAGGTTACAATCAAAATCATCTACAACAAAGTTGCATACAAGTTCTAAAAGGACTCAACTACTTGGAAATTGTCACAACTCACAAGCAAAATGGGAAGCAACCTTATCAAGACTTTGGTGAAGGTGCAACAAAGGGCAGTAGTTCCCATCGGTGAACAATCTTCCACAAGCATCACAACTATTATATGCTAAGAACCACCTGCACAAGTGAAAAACAAAGGTGAACTTGCTACTAGCAAAACTTGAAAAGACAATTTGTTTTCTTTCCTTCAATGCCTACCGTATAAAGCAAAACTCATTCCCATTAATTCTCACATTAATCCAAGCCTATTTATTTGTCAAATTGATGTTTTTTTTTATTTAAACTTGGATTTGAACTAGTTTGATTAATAAACACAGATTTTTATACTTAGTGATTATTTCTGTTCAATGAAAAATAATAGACTGGATTATTTGTGTCCATTTTCTATGTAAGTTATGCTAAAAATTACTTATAAGCTCATTAATATATAAGCTTCAAATAAAGGAACTTAATGAATTAATATATATAAGCTGTTGTTTCTATGGGATAACAATGACTCTGCTAGTTTTCCATTCTCATCTTCTTTAGTACTCACAAATCACAAGCAAATTAAATAACCTGAAGGGATGTAAAGAGACAACAAGTATTGTACCAAGAGCATGTAAAGAGACAAGTAAAAAGCCAAGGGTAATAAAAAAGAAAAAGGGAGATTGTTACCAAAAAACAATTTGACACCATCAGGGGCAGTTGAAGGTCAGAAGTGACCATGCCTGTATAAATGCAAATAGAAATTTGAAATTACAATAAATATAGTTACATGGAAAAATTGTATAGGAGATTGAACAAAGAATTTAAAAAACCAAAATCAATATCCAAGATGCATCCCAAGTTAAGATCATGTGAGCTGCCTAATCCTTCCAGAGTCTTATTTAGTCACATGCACATTATCCCCCCGAATGTGCAAATCAGAGACACTGAACTATACATTTAACTTGTTGCTAGGAATGTAGAGACTTCTTCACAGGGGTCGAACGTCAAATGATAGAAACTAGTTGAAAAATGAAGACTGTAATTAAGAGTTTTATTTTTATCCAAGCTGAATTGAGATGTATACCATTGCTTTTTTTATTAACAAACAGACGAACCCATTGTTCATTTCAATTGAAATAACTTTGCAATGGTGTATTAATTTCGCAGAAAAATAACAACATTTCAAGTTTCATGAAATTTATTGGAATATGGAGGCAACACTCACATCTTTCCTTGCTTGAACCAGTCATCCGCTGGGCTTGACCCATCTGAATACTTTCCTGTAAAATGTTAACTATAAAACATAAATGCATACCTTGAAAGATCATAAACGATAAATAAAACATCTAATAAAACATCATAAACGACAAACAACTCATGATTTCAGACTTCATCTTCTCAAAAGCCTTAATCGAAAAGAAGGTGAAACTTGTTCAAAATAAAGAGTTCTTGCTGTTAATTAACTTGGAACGAATCGGGATTGATATATCCAGGTTCCTCACTTGAAGTAGTTTGAGATACAAATTTGACCAATTAAGTGAAGAGATTCATGCAATGTGATGCTTTCTCCTCCTCTCATACTGCAAAAATCAATTTCAATTTTATGATAGATCCATTCCTAATCGATGTCTAGTTTTCTGATAATAGTCATTTCCCAGATACACTTACCTACAACCACGCAACGTTGACAAATTGTATATTCAGGTTTCAGACATCAGGACTTTGTGCAGTAAAGTTTTGGTCAATTTCCCATCCTCCCTTTCCATATGCATCTTCTGAATCATCACAAGAAGCAAAAACTTCAAACAAATGATTCAAAGCCAAGACAATCTATTACTAAGACATGGAAACAAAAAGAAAATGGAATCATATTGTAATTGTCAAATTCCGGGGTTGGGAAATTCAGCAACTTAAACAAAAACATTATGAAGAAGTTCAGTAAACCAAAAATAAGGCACTGAAACATATTCAACACAGTGCAAACCAGACCAAGAAATGACTAATTCAGATATACAATTGAGTAAAATGAATTACAAAATTGAACAAGCGAGTTGGTACATAATCCTAAAATGAACTAGAAACAATAGCCTGATTCAACTTCTAAAGAGCAAGAAAACCCAGAAATCTACAATATCCCAAGATCCAAGAGAAACCCTAGAAACGCCCAGGAAGGAAGAGCAAGAGACACTAGCCTGATTCAGCTTCTAAAGAGCAAGAAAACCTAGAAATCTACAATGCCTGAAAATAGTTCCCAAGATCCAAGAGAAACCCTAGAAACGCCCAGGAAGGAAAAGCAAGAGACACAAAAACTGAGAGAAATTCACAGCCAAGTTCTGAAAGGTCCACTAATGGAAATAGCAAACCAGAAGACACTAAAAATTATAAGAGCAAAACACATTAATTATAAGATCTTGCTCATAGGGCTAAGTAAACTGAAGCAGACAAAAAAAGCCCTTAGCATCCATGGATGGAGCAATGTCACACACACACTGTCTCCATCACCCACCACAACCCAAAAGTTGAACCCATAAAGAACAAGGGGCTAGTGAATAGAAAGAAAGAACAAACCTTTGAGCTTGGGGCTGGTTAATCTCAGCAGGGATAAAGGATCAGCTTCTGGATTCGAATGTTGGAGAGAGAAGGATACCTTCATGTAGAGGTTCTCAGCGCCACGCTCCTCTTCACTGAGCACGCGACCTTTGTCGACATCGCTGAAACTAAGACTATCCTCAAATTAAAGGGATTCTAGGGTTAGTGATTTATAGGAAATGAAATTAGATGGATTATAGGGTTAGGGGTTTACATGAGAATCGAGTTGTGGTGGAAGCGATGGCTGTATCAGAGATGGAAACAGATGGAAGCAGTGGTGGTGGATGGCCTGAGATGAAGGGCCCTAATCCCTGAATTTGCTCCGTCCTCAGAAGGGGCTGGTTGTTCTCGTCCTCGGAAGAAGACCGTTAATGATTGTGTTCTCCGCCAAGGCTACGGGATTCCGATTACATGTAGAAGGAGGGAGAAAGCGATGCCAAGAGGAAGGAGAAGGTAGAAGAGAGGCGGCGGAAAGGAGATGGAGATGAACGACTCTAGTTGCGAAGGAGGAAGAAGCGAGTAGATCTAGACTTCAGGCAAATATACTCAAATACTAATAACCCGGATCTATGCATACGGGTCATTTGAAAATACCACGTTATAACCCGGAGAAAAGACTACTCCTACACGCCCGGGTCATTAGATATATCTAATAGCCCCGATTTTTGAGATCCGGGTTGTTTTATATGATATAAAATGAACTGCTCAACCTATATCAGCCCGGGCGTACCTACCGATCCGGGTTATATACCTATATTCAATTTTTTTTAAAAAGAAAAATATTTATCACTTTTAGTTATATTAGAATCCGGATATTTAATATCCGGCCTATATAATAGCGGGTTAAAAAGTAATATTTCTACTAGTGGGTTTTGCCAAAGCAAGGTGTCCATGCTTTGACCTTGGGATAGTACGGGTAAATCTATATAAGGGATTTATAGCCTTGAATTGGTTCTACTCAACAAAAGACCAAAAGACAAAGTTTTGGATTTTGAGGCATGGGATATATTTACATAAGATGTGATCTATCAACCAAGAGTTATAAATGTTATAACTAGTAAAAGTTACTTGCCTTGTCACATAAGAGTTAGGGTTGTGCCAAAGCACGCTAATGCCTTATCTGTAATAGGATCTTGGAATCATTTTATTCAAAGGGAAATTTATTTTATGGATAAAATGGCATTAGCTTATTTACATTTAAAGCATGTTTAAATTTTAAGTTTTTGCATGACAAATATGATTCATATTTTGCATGTTCTATGTTGTAGATATCATGAACAGAAACGATAACCCAACCATCATCAATTTGCGTTCAATTCTTGAGAAGAATAAGTTGAACGGCAACAATTTCCTCGATTGGGAAAGAAATCTGAGAATTGTTCTCAGGTCTGAAGGAAAAGAGAGTGTACTTGACACCCCAATCCCAAAATTGACTGATGCCTGTACTCAAGCTGAGAAGGATCAGGAAAAACAAATCAGAGATAAGTCAGTGATTGTCACATGTCTTATGCTGGCTTCTATGGAGTCGAGCCTTCAAAAGAGGTTCGAAAAGATGGATGCTTGCACCATCATTCGCACCTTGAAAGTTATGTTTTAGGAACAAGTGAGGATGGAGAGTTATGAGACTCATAAGGCAATACTTGATTGCAAACTTGAGAAAGGCAAGCCAGTTGGTCCTAATGTCTTTGAAATGATTGGTCATTTTGAAAACATGGAGAGACTTGGCCACCCCTATAGCCAAGAGTTTGCTACAGACATCATACTTCATTCTCTGCACGATGGATTTACTCAGTTCAAGCTAAACTTCAATATGAACGGAGCTGTAAAAACGCTTGAAGAGTTGCATGGGATGCTTAAGACCGCTGAGCAAAATCTAACTATGGGCAACAAGAAGGAGATCTTGATGGTCCAAAAGGGAAAAGGGTTCAAGAAAGGGGCATCTGGACAGCAGAAGAATGCAAAAGGGAAGGGTAAATCATTTACCCAACCCAAAAACACTTCTGAGAAAGCTAAAGTAGCTGCTGACCATGATTGTTTCTACTGCCATACCAAGGGTCACTGGAAGAGAAATTGCCCAATGTATCTGGAGGATAAAAAGAATGGAACTGTGAGTTCCAATTCAGGTACGCATGTTATAGAAGTCCTATCGGCTAATGCTTCTAGCTGGGTATTCGAATCAGGCTGTGCAGGTTCTCACATTATTACGAATGTGCAGGGGCTAAAAAGGCGTAGAAGCTTGGCCAAGGGAGAGGTAGATCTTCGAACTGGAACTGGAGCAAAGGCTGTTGCACTTGCTGTTGGAGATTATAGTCTACCTTTACCTTCTGGTTTAGTTTTAGAACTTAATAATTGTTATTTTGTTCCGTCTATTACTAGAAACCTTATTGCGGCTTCTGTTTTGGATTTAGAAGGCTACAATTATTCTTGCAAAGATCAACGCTTGTCTATTTTCAAAGATAACATTTTTTATGCCGATTTTGTGTTGAGTAATGGACTCTACATTTTGGATCAAACATCCGACATTTATAACGTAAGTACCAAAAGGCAAAAATCAGATGCAGGTGATAACACCTACCTATGGCATTGTCGATTGTGTCACATAGGCTTAAATCGCATGAAGAAGCTCCATAAAGATGGACTTTTGACATCAATTGATTGTGAATCATTTGACACATGTGAGTCATGTCTAATGGGAAAAATGACAAGGTCACCTTTTACTGGGGTAAGTGAAAGGGCAACTGAGCTCTTGGCACTAATACATACTGATGTATGTGGACCTATGAGTACAGAAGCTAGAGGTGGGTATAGATACTTCATAACTTTTACTGATGACTTAAGTAGATATGGCTACATCTACTTAATGAAGCATAAGTCTGAATCATTTGAAAAGTTCAAAGAATTTCAGAATGAAGTTGAAAACCAGCTTGGCAAGAAAATTAAGGCACTTCGATCTGATCGTGGTGGTGAATATTTGAGTCAAGAACTTGATCATCATTTGAAGAGTTGTGGGATATTATCACAACGAACTCCACCCGGAACACCCCAAATGAACGGTGTATCTGAAAGGAGGAACAGGACCCTGTTGGACATGGTTCGATCAATGATGAGTTTTGCTAATCTTCCAATATCTTTCTGGGGGTATGCTCTCACACCCACAATGTTCACACTAAACAGGACTCCATCTAAGGCCGTAGAAAAGACACCATATGAGTTATGGACTGGAAGAGTTCCAAGTTTGTCTTTTCTCA
Organism: Persicaria maculosa; assembly: GCA_963922045.1. Classification (NCBI taxonomy): domain Eukaryota; kingdom Viridiplantae; phylum Streptophyta; class Magnoliopsida; order Caryophyllales; family Polygonaceae; genus Persicaria; species Persicaria maculosa. The sequence goes on along the minus strand of OY998256.1, from coordinate 8,491,123 downwards.
AAGTTTGGGGATGCGAAGCATATGTAAAATGTTTACTAGCAGATAAGTTCGCACCCAAATCGGATAAGTGCTTCTTTGTAGGGTACCCTAAGGAAACTAAAGGGTACTACTTCTACAATCCCACCGAGCACAAAGTGTTTGTTGCTAGGGATAGTGTCTTTTTGGAAAAAGAGTTTGTTTCCAAAAAGTCAAGTGGGAGAAATGTTGATCTCGAAGAGGTTCGAGAGAAGCAACAAATCGAGCAACAAGAAGACATTGATCACTCCATGAATGAGGTTGTGAGCTTTGAGGACCTAATTCCAGAAGAAGATGGAACTCAAACTCATACAATGGAGGAGGCAGAATTGGATGTGCAAGACCCCATTCCCAACAACCCACAAAATGTTATGGTGGAACCTCCAGTTGCTCAACCCACGCGTAGATCAGAAAAAGCAAGATCGCTACCAAATAGATTTGCTTAATTCATATTGAATGCAAGTCTAGACATTCTGTTGTTAGAAAGCGATGAACCTACTACATATAAGCAAGCTTTGATGAGTCCAGACTCCAAGAAGTGGCATGATGCCATGGTATCCGAAATGGATTCTATGTCTGAGAATCAAGTATGGGACTTGATAGATCCACCAGATGGGATAGTACCCATTGGGTGCAAATGGGTTTGTAAACTCAAAACAGACAAGAATGGAAAGGTAAATCTATTCAAAGCAAGACTGGTTGCGAAAGGGTTTAAACAGATTCATGGTATTGACTATGATGAAACTTTCTCACCAGTTGTTATGATTAGATCCATCCGGATACTCCTAGCAATTGCAGCTCATTATGATTATGAGATCTGGAAAATGGATGTCAAAACCGCGTTTCTAAATGGATACTTAGAAGAGGATGTGTACATGACAAAGCCTGAAGGTTTTGAGGATCCACAAAATCCTAGGAAGGTATGCAAACTTAAGAAATCCATTTATGGACTTAAGCAAGCATCAAGGAGTTGGAACATTCGATTTGATGAAGTGATCAAACAGTTTGAATTCATCAGATGTGAAGAAGAACCTTGTGTTTACAAAAAGTTTAGTGGGAGCAAAGTTGTATTCTTGGTTTTGTATGTGGATGACATACTACTCATTGGGAATGACATTCAAATGCTTGAGTCTGTAAAAGACTGGCTCAAGAAGCATTTCTCAATGAAAGACCTTGGAGAGGCAGAGTACATTTTAGGCATCAAGATCTATAGGGATAGATCCAAGAGACTCATTGGACTAAGTCAGGGAACTTATATAGATAATGTTCTAGACAGGTTCAAAATGAAAGATTCCAAAAAGGGATTTTTGCCCATGCAACATGGTCTATATCTAAGCAAGAAGCAGTGTCCAGTAACACCTGCTGAGCTGGATAGAATGAGTCGGATCCCTTATGCATCAGCAATAGGATCCATTATGTATGCCATGATATGTACTCGCCCAGACGTTGCATTCGCCTTAAGTGTGTGCAGCAGATACCAATCGAGTCCAGGTGAAGCACACTGGAGTACAGCTAAGAACATCCTCAAGTACTTGAGAAGAACTAAGGATGATTTCTTGGTGTACGTTGGACATGATGAGTTGATCGTTCAAGGATACACTGATGCCAGCTTCCAAACAGATAGAGACGACTTCCGATCCCAATCCGGATACGTTTTTATTCTTAATGGAGGTGTTGTGAGCTGGAAGGGCTCAAAGCAAGACACAGTAGCTGATTCTACAACAGAGGCTGAGTACATCGCTGCAGTGGATGCTGCTAAGGAAGCTATCTGGATAAGGAAGTTTTTAGCCGAGATTGGTGTGGTTCCCAAAGGGGTTGAAGCCATTGACATTTATTGTGACAACAATGGTGCCATTTCTCAATCCAAAGAACCAAGCTCCAATTCCAAATCCAGGCACGTGCTCAGGAAGTATCACGTCATACGAGACTATGTCCAAAGAGGTGACGTGAGACTATGCAAGATACACACGGATAACAACATAGCAGATCCGTTGACTAAACCTCTTCCCAAGCCCAAGCATGATAGTTACACTAGAGCTAACGGACTCAAGTCCATTGGTGAATGGATTTGATTTATATGTTTAACGCATTAGATATTGATCAAGATTGTTGAAACATATTTTCATTATGTTTGTTTGAAAATTTCATTATTATTCAAATATGGTTTAGAATTGAATAAAATGTCCTAATAATTTATGATTATCAAATAGGATCGCTGCGAAAGTCGTGGTGGTTGAGACCCTATTAAGTGAACTGATATTATGAATTATGCTTTGCCATAGTCTTAATCATTAAATGGGACATAAATGATTTAATATAGACTATTATGCAAGTTGATTGATAGCGCCAAGTTTCACGGGCTATAGGGACATAGAGATGTCTAATCAATTGTATAGACAAGTATGGTGGATACTTGTTAGGCAGACCTGCCTTAAGATTTTTCAAATAAGTTGAAGAATTTAAGGTTAAAATATTATTAGTAGGTTCCTCAGACATGAGTGTGATATCCCTCTCACTTGATGATTGGTAGCCTTTGACAGTGTCAACCGCTGATCCGTAAAAGGTAGTCATAAAGGCAGTGATTGGGGTTGCTAAAATTTAAGTGGGAGCTATATTCACGCAAGATTGGAGAAGTCCTCCTATTCTGGATATTTGGATATCTGAGTAGGAATAATGTTCTGGCCACTCGAAGAGTAAGAACTGTAAAATGCATGGCCATGCTCAAATGGATTAATACGTAATCATTTGTTTATTTGACAGCTCAAGCTCGGGATCGAGAAATAATTTGAATTGATATGGATAACATGAGATGCTATCATATCGTCAAATTGAACATTAAGTGACAAAGGAATTGAAACCGCACATCCACTTAAGGACAAGTGGGAGATTGAAGGAATTGGTGTCCTTTAATTGATGTGTAAAATACTAATGATATAATAGGATTAAAATGGAGATTTATAATCTGAATAATTTAGGTAATTATAGTGCTTTGCTAGAAGCCAACTATAATTTATAGATTAAATTATATTTAATCTATTGCTATTTTATTCAGGTCCTATAAGGTCACACACAAAGAGTATTAGGAATTGGATAATTGATTAATAATAATAATAAGTTATTATTGTTGATATAGTTTGTGGATAGAAGATAAAAGATAAAGGTGACTTATTAGGAATAAGTTGACCTAGTTTCTTCAATATATAAGGAGAGTTATTGAGAATAAGTCTTAACCTAAGATTGGCATTGTACGTGTCTCCAAAACTTCTCCCACCACAAATCGCTTGCCTCCCTAACCCGTAGGGTGAGTTGCAATCCTTCGATCATTCGTTCTAGCAAACGAAGACAAGGAATCCAATCCCGTGCTCGTGTGGACCAAGTAGAGGAGTCACGCTTGAGGCTCTTTTCTCCAAAGGTGATTTCGAATCAAGGTTCCACACAAGAAAGGTACGACTTTTTCCCTCTATATTGTTCATATCAATTCATGCATGAGATCCCGAATTAGATGTTAGAAAATAGTTTTCTACCCTTCCGTTGCGCATCTAATTTTCCTACACCTGGTTCCCTTATGTTCAACCTTACTAAAAAATTAAGACAACTTAAATCACTTTCTAAAGTTTGGCATAAAAAGTCATTCGGCAACATCAATAACCAGATCGTCGCAACTCATGCGGCCCTTTTAGATCTACAATCAAAACTGGTGTCCAATTTTGCACCAAATGATCTCAGCCTCATGAAACGACTTCTCAATAAAAGGGAGCGACTGCTTGATTTTCACAGGCGTTACTGGGCTCAACGTGCTAAGGTTAAACATATCAAACTAAACGACTCTAATATTGGTTACTTCCACAGGGTGGCTACATTCAAAAAAGGAAAAAAAATCATCGGGAATATTAATCTAGAGAATGGGATTCAATCATCTAACCCAGATTTCATTCAACAACAGTTTATTCAACAGTTTACAACTAGATTCCGCACGTCCTCAGATCCTTCGCTGCAGAATGACGACTTGCTGCAGGTTATCTCCCAAGATGTTTCTCCGCAGGATAATGTGTTGCTTACTAGGCCAGTGTCAAAACTGGAAATTAAAAATGCGCTATTTACTATGAAAGCAGATAAGACGCACAACCTTGACGGATTTCTGGCTGGTTTCTTCCAATCTTACTGGAAGACAATGGGCCCCTCTGTTACTAAGGCGGTAAAAGCCTTTTTTTCCTCGGGGAAACTTTTGCGACAAATCAACCACACGTTCATCACTCTTCTACCCCAAAATGATAATCCTTCGATGATTAATAATTATAGACCTATTAGTTTATGTTCGACTATATACAAAATAATTGCAAAGGTCCTGACTGCCAGACTATGCATGATTTTTGACAAATTAATACATCCATTACAAGGCGCTTTTACAAAAGGTCGGTCTATCCAAGACAATATTCTTATAGCTCATTAGATTCTTCACACATTTAGATCAAAAAAGGGCAAGCAAGGCTTGGTAGCTCTTAAACTTGATATGGAAAAAGCTTACGACAGAATCAAATGGCCATTTCTGTTCCAATTTATGTCTAGATTTGGATTCGATCAAAAGTTCATCTCCTGGATTAGGGAATGTGTCTCCACGGTCTCTTACTCTCTGTTGGTTAATGACGAGCCATCTTCGATTATTCTACCTTCTAGAGGTTTGAGGCAGGGCGATCCTCTGTCGCCTTTTCTTTTTATACTGGCGTTAGAAGCTCTGGCTCGCAACCTGCAAGTTGCCTCCACGGTTAACAAGGATCTTGGCATCTCATTTGGTCACTCACCTAAAGTTCCTTTTCTGGCTTTTGCTGACGACATTCTCATTTTCACCAAAGCTTCTCTAGCGGCATGTACTGCTGTTTCAAATATTTTGGACAAATTTTATGTCGCATCGGGTCAGAAGGTTAACTTACAAAAATCAAGCTTTCAAGTATCTCCTAATACGAACTCGGCATCTATCCAATCAATTACCAATACGATGGGGATTCCTCAAGCTAATAATTTTGAAAAATATTTGGGCTGCCCCATTATTAACGGACGTGTCAACAGAGACACTTTTGCGAAAGTTGTTCTGAAATCCAAAAACCAACTCACTAGGTGGAAAGCCAGTTGCCTTTCGGCAGAGGGTAGGAAAATTCTGATTCAGTCAAATCTTAGTGCTCAACCTATTTTCCTAATGCATGCATTTCTCCTTCCAACGAATATCCTCAATGAGCTGGATAAAGTTTACAGATCCTTCTTTTGGAACAAGAGCTCTGGGTCTCCTCCGCTGATTATCGCTCTACAAATGAAATTGCTTTGGAAAATTATAGCTTTGGAAAATATGTTCCGATACCCTAAAAGGCGGTCTGGGCCTGCACAAAGCAGAAACCATGAATATCGCTCTACAAATGAAATTGCTTTGGAAAATTATAGCGGAACCTTCCAACTTCTGGGTCCGAGTTATCTCAGAAAAATATCTGAAAGGAGCGCCTCTGCTCGACTATGTTAAAAAACAAAATACCTGCTGGTAGTGGGGTAGACTGATATCTCTCAGAAAGCTCTTCAAACCAGGGTTGCGTTGGAGTATTGGTAACGGAAGATCCGTTAACTTCTGGACAGACTGCTGTGCTTTTGACACCCCTCTTATGGACAGACTGCTGGGTGAACTCCTTGCGGAAGTGTCTAAACTTACAATAGCTCACTTTATCAAACATCCTAATATCTGGGATTGCCATAAATTGTGTCAAACGCTGCACCAGTACTTATCCTCTAACGATATTGCCCACATTACGAATATCCATCTTCCAACAAATTAATGAACTGTCGGACCGTATGTACTGGGGCCACAGGAAGGACGACTGGTTTTCGACGAACTTAGCAACAAAATTGCATACAAGCAATGTCGGATTATCTTCTTTCGACGGAGGATGGATCTGGAAGTTAGATGTCCCTAACAAAGTTAAACATTTTATGTGGAAGCTAACCAGAGATGGTCTCCCAACCAAAGCTCGTCTATTGAAATCTCATATTTCTGTCCCACAAGGCTGTTTCTTTTGTGGCAATACAGATGAGTCGCAGGCTCATTTGTTTATTAATTGTCCTTCAGCAGAAACTCTCAGGCAGAGGTTGTGTCTACCAATGCCTAATTACATTGTGAACAGGTTTAGGAATGATTAGCCAATCCCTATTACATCTATCTTTAAATCTATATATTGGTCCTAAGCCCATGGCAAAACTAGCGCTAAGTTGGTGGTCGATTTGGTTCTTCAGGAACCAACTCATTTTCGATAAGGCGTCGTCGGTTTCGATTCATGAAATGGTAATTTTTTACACTACAATGTCTCAATCCTGGTCGGAAGCAAAGGCTCTTGATGACTCGGGGTCTCCTTATGGGTATCCAAAATGCGTGCCTAAGGATCGTCCTACCTTCCCGATTGTTTTTTCTTGCACGCCTTCTGCCCGAAGGGACTCGGCTTTCTCTCATTTGAGAAGTGGGTGTTGGGATAAGCCTCCGATGAATTGTTCCAAGCTAAACTTCGATGGCTCGTTGCGCTCTGATGGTTATGCGTCTTTTCGGTTCGTTATTCGTGACTATCAGGGCACTGTGCTTTCTTCGAGTGCTGGCCTCTGTAACGGAACTTCGGTTTTGTTTGCGGAGGCGTTGGGCCTAAAGATAGGGATTCTTAGTGCTAAGCAACTCTATATCACTAATTTACTAATCGAGGGGGATAATCTCACGGTTGTACGAGCGCTCCTTGGGGATTGGAAATGCCCCTGGAACATAGAGCTCCTGCAATCGGATATACTTATTGATCTTCTATCATTTTCTAATGTTGCGATTCGTCATATTTTCAGGGAATCTAATGCTGTTGCAGACCGTTTAGCACATCTGGCCTACAGTCTCCCTGCCGACGGACGTTTAGAAGATGATCCAGAACTTTGGGTTCTCATTCGGAAGGATGCACTAGGAAGAGCGGTCTCTCAGGATCGTCCGGCCTAATCTTTATCTGCTTAAAAAAAAAGGGATATAAATATGAGTTATTATTATTTTTTTATGTCGAATGTATGAAAATGACTTTTTATAAATGAAAATAATAATTATTGGGTCGATGAAGGACAATGAAAACATTCTCAAATTTGATAATTAAACAGGGGTACTTTAGTCCTTTTTCTTCAAATATCCATGAAACAGTAACAAAATCGAGAATTGAGTGATCGTTTGTTGAGAGAATGAAAGATGTGAAGAGATAAAAAAGAGTCCCACATTGAAAATATGAAAGATCAAGCCATAATATATAAGCTAGTGAGTTACTCCTCTTAATGCCAATTGATTTTAGGATGAAATCCCGCTCGGCTTATATACTAGGCTATTAAAGCATGAGCGCACATGTGTACATGGCTTTAATGGATGATTTTCAACAATTTCTTATTTAAGGGGTGGTTTAGTTTAAGGTCAAATTGCAGAAAACCACCCTTTAAATAGGCTGTTTTGCGTGAAACCACCCCTTATCCGGGAAAACTGGCCAGGAGGTAACAGGTAGGGAAATTGGGTAAAACCGGTTATCCGGGAAACCTGGGCATGAGGTAACAGGTAGGGAAATTGGGGGCGAGTTTTGCATTGTGTGGGGGCCAGCTGTGATACCTCAGAGAGGGAGAAAGAGAGAGAGAGAGAGAGAGAGAGAGAGAGAGAGGGGGGGGGGAAAAGGCGGACGTCCATCAGAGGAGAGAGGCAAGAGAGGGAGCTCTTTGAGTTTGATTAGACAAAGAGAGAGAGAGAGAGAGAGAGAGCTCTTTGAGTTTAACAGAGACTTTGTGAACAATCCGAGGAAACCAATTTCCCGCCAAACCTTTGCGCCAAAAAGTCCTAAAGAGGAAGAGGAGGGAGGAGGGAGGAGGGGGAGAGTATATAAGCATTGAAACTCCACCTCAGTCCAATGATTATTCCACATTAATGCACTACAGGAGGAGAATTAAATGGAGGAAAGAGAAGCGCGCGGCAAAGAGTGAAGGAGGAGGAGGGTTGGTGGCCAATGATATGGGGATCTATATAAGAATATGGGAGGGAATGATGGGGGTGGCATTTAATGGGTACCAGGTGGGAAAAAATCTGAAGATTCAGAGAGCAGCCATTGTAGAAGAAGCAAGTGGGCCGGGGTTTATCTTAAAGTTGAAGCGTTACGAGTTAATATTAACTGGATAACCGACAGCAAACAGCGTGACAACTAGTGGAATAGATTGGACAGAGTCGCGACCACCTGCAGATAGAAAATGGGTAAGTAGTCTCTCTATGAAGTTGACGAGAAGAAAAAATTTGCTACATCTTACTGTAAACTTACTGTATCCCCTCGCTATATAAATGAACAGGGGAAAGACAATCGTATGTCTGACTGTGGTGTTTGGAGGATGGTGGGCTTGCGAAGCGGGCGGTTGGGTCTTCAAGGGGTCACGGAGCCAGAAGGCTGTGCTGGTGGACGAACGTATCGACTACGTCGCACTAAAGAAACTCGTGATGGAAAAGTTTAATATCTATGGGAGAAGGCATGAGGTGGAGCTCACATATGGGAAGCTGAAAAAGGACGGGTGCAGGCCATATGCAATAGGAGATGACGAAGACCTGCAGGCCTTCAACTTTGTAAATGGTCTAACTGCATAACGATCGTGGCCTGTCGACCTCCATGTCTCCCTGCGAACCAAGCTTTGTGGGGATGTGGCACCTACACAAGGATCGTCAATGGGTGGCTCAGTCGGGGTGGGTATCTCTGTGGCGGAAGGTGAGGAATTTATACTGCCATTAACTGGGCCGCCGGTGACCCAAGAAGATTACGCACATACGGGCCTCCAATTGGCGGGTGGTGAAGAAGACGAAGTCCTCATAGCCGGAGGTGTCCAGGCAAAACAAACTGGCGTCCAGTTAGATAACCAATGCATCCCAGTTAGATAATAGTACCGATGAGTTAGGGAGGCCGGATACCTAAGGGAGGCCGGATTTGACAAGTGGGCAAGGTCGTGCTACCCGGGTAACAGGTATAACATCACAACCACGAATAACTCCGAGTGCTTGAACTCCGTTTTCAAGTATCCTCGGGACTTGCCGCTCAAAGCGCTAATGGATGCCATTCTTGAGACCGTCGGGGATTGGTTCGTGAAGTGGAGAGAGATCAGCTCAACTCCTGGGAAAGTTGTCAGCGATTGGGTCGCTAAAGCCATTAAAGCCAACTTCGCGGAGTCTCTTTCGATGTTGGCCAGGTCGCTCAGCCCCCACGAGTTCGAGGTATGCAATGGTCAGTCCACATGGCTTGTCAACCTCACGGGACGTTTATGCAGCTACAGACGCTTCAACGTCGACCAATACCCCTGTGCGCACGCACTAGCTGCTGCACAATTGCGCAGGGTGGACGTGCGCTCGCTTGTCAATGACTTCTACAAGGCAGAGGCGTGGCGTGCTTGCTACCAGGAGGTTGTGTACCCAGTTTCGTCCTCTCGGAAATTGCCAAAGAGACCTGCCTCCCCCCCCCCCCCCCCCCCCCCCCACGTGAAGGCCCGTTCGGGTAGATCCAAGACTAGACGTTACCCCTCGTAGTGGAAAAGGAGATACAAGTGCCGGATGAACTAGACGATGGAAGGGACAAGACATGACGATCAGGTAGGATTAACATGACGTCAATGCATCTGTGGGTTTTGGGGTTTAGTCAGCTGGACATGTCGTTGTTCAGGGGGTATTACTGCGTCTACGTATGTAAGTGTGTTGATGTGTGTGTCGTTGCTGCATTTTGGTAGTAACTGTTATGTCAACGGCTTCAAACTTGACGGGTAATGGTTATGACATGACGGGTACTGGTTATGACATGACAACGTCTACGTATTGTTTTATAAGTTTTTATGAAGTGTTTTTGTAATGAACGTTGTGTTACCACCTAAAACGGTTGTATTGAACGTTATGTTACCACCTAAAACATCCATATAAAACGACAGAGGATATGACGAAAGTCCAAAAGTAACCATTTCAATAAACCATCTAAAACACAAGCACATAAAACATCCATCCCAAACAGTGCAAAAGTAGGTAGAAATGTATACCAAAAGCGGAATCCAACGACAGTATTAATGTTAACGACAACTACAACTATGTCAACCAACATTGTTCACTTCTTAACATAAGAACCAAGGGACTACTGAGAATCGTTGTTGACACCGAAGCCAAGGTGGAAGATAGAGACGCATAGCAGCAGCCGGTATGCAGCGATGAAGTCGTCGTCCAAGCCATCGAAGACGCGGTCCCCGATAGCGAGCTGCTGCATATACCGGATCGCGTACGGGCCATAGTCTCCCCTGAACACGGTCATCATTTGCGTCAATGGATATGCGGGGATATTCGGAAACATTCCAAAAAATGAGGAGGGAAGCGGGACAGGCACTTACGATTGTTTGTTTTGCGGGATCCCCTTCACGCGGGTGAGGGTGAGGGGGCGGGCAACATTGGCTTTGTGCTTGGCATGCATCTCCTGGTGGACGGCGAACATGTGGGCAGGACGTGCGTCACGGGCTTCAGCAATTAGGCCGGCTGGCGCTCCTTTATCAAGTTGGTGTCGGGGTCAAACACAAGCACAGTCCATTCGGCGAAGTTCAGAACTCTTATATGTCCAAGGTCCATAATTATCTCAAGAGCCACCCAATGCTCGTTCTTCAAATTCCAGGGGAGCAGGATGCGGTCCACGGAGGCCCAAGGCTTGGGAAACCGCTCTGGCAGCACACCATCCATGTACAGCTTCAACTCGTCCTCGACCACCAAGCCTGTATGGCGCTCCAGCAATACCCGGAAGAAGTTGTCGAGCACTGCTACGGATGCGAACATCGGGTCGGTGAGGATGGCCCTGCGAAGGATTGCGCATGCCTGCTTGATGTGCAGCGGTACAAAAGTTACATGTCAAAGGTACAGAAGTCACACGACGAGGTCGAAATGTGATGCAACAAAGACTCGCGCGTGGAGAAGCATTACCTCAGAGATTACCCAGTTGGTCGGCGCCTCGAGATCCTGGAAGAACTTCTTCTCGAGCAGGGTACCCTCGATAGACCGTGTAGGAGTTGTGCCCTCTTTCATCCAAGCGTCGTAGGCGTCCACCTCTGCCCTAGTCACAAGTCCACGGTCAACGGCGTCCAACTTGGTCTTCGACTTGCTCACCCGCGACTTCTTCACAGGCTGAGTGACCTCGTGCCCAGCAAATGTAGCAGGAACCTTACGGGCTCTCGTCCCCCTCCGCGTTAGCAGCTCGACCTGAGAGGTTTCCTCCGTGTCCCTGTCACCCTGCACCCACATGACAACGGGAATATTTGAACATGTCACATAACAACCGTAACATGACAATAATAACAGTCGGAGGGAGTTGACATACCTCACTTGTTTTCTGGGTGGGTGCATCGCCGAGGACCGCTTTCCCCTTCTTGTTCATGCGTCCACCTTTGGACTTCATCACACCCTGGGCATCCCGGTCACCATCGTCCTGCACCCACGGTAGTACATTACATGACAACTGGAAAATTTTAACATGACACGTACCAACCATAACATGACAGTTGAACAACCATAATATGACAGTTGAAGGGCATTGACATACCTCAGCGCTTGTCTGGGTGGGCACTGTTGATAGGAGGAAATCGAGTATGCAAAATTAAATATAAATAATCACAGCAAACCAGATTCCGTCCCTTGTAAATAATTACAAGACCTCCTCCTGATGCAGTAGTGGGAAGTCAGGATCGATCCACGAGGAAGCCTGTCAGCGGATCCTAGGCAGCGGTGGAATCTCACAGTCAGAAGTCGACAACAGGTGCTAGATCTCGACTAGGGTAAGTCGACAGGAGATCAGGCAAGTCGAACAGCGCAGCAGTCACAGGCACTGGGCTAGTCGATCTCGACAAGGCCTTACTCGAGATCGAGTAGAGTCTTGGTCGACGTCGGTTTGTCTTGTCGAGCACCTGCACACAGAAGCTACAGCGACCTTGGTCGAAGATCAGTAGTCGAGATCGACGAGTGCTATTCGATCCCGAGTAAGGGCAGAAACTAAAACGAAAGGAAATAAAAACAAATGCTTTGGGATCTCGAAATAAACTGTATGTAAAAGACTTCCAAGGTTGGGGTTTGCAACAACGATAACCAAGCATGCATAAGACAGAACCAAACAGATAATCATGTCAATCGCATCAAGGACAAGCTTTCGCCTTTTCCAACAATTAGACAACTCTTTCAAGAAACCCTAATTGTCTCTACCAATTTTATGTTTACAATCCAAGTTGTTATCATGGACCTCCATTAGATGGGTAATAAACACATAGCAAGTAGTAGATGCTCAAAACATGATAAAGGTCGGATCTTTACCTCAAACGCGCAGGGCTATCGTCGGGCTCGCCCCAACCCTAGAAGTGGGTGGACTACTCGCGCTTCATTGCAACCTCAGACATTGATTGATGAAAAGAAACTTTCATTAAACTAAATTCAAAAGACTTTACAATCCCGGCAATCCAACTCTCGTTGAACGCCAAAACCCTAAAACCTTCGAACTCCTAAACCGTCTCTGTGAACTACTTCTCTAGCTTCTGAATTGAATGAATAAAACTGAGCCCCTAAGGCTTTATTTATAGGCTTCTAATCCTTGCTATTCAAGGATAGAAATATCTATCTATATCTAAAACTATATCTAAAGGCTTAAAAGATAAATAAAAGTAATTTAGGAATTAAATCAAAAAGGGAAATTCTATCTAAAGAGCAAAATCTTCCATGTGTTGATAGGTGTGGATAGATGTTGATAGATCTCGGATATCTCGGACTCCTTCGGCCCCAAGGAAAGCCAAACCGCGTCGGACAGCAAACCGCGTAACGCGGCTTCGGACACGGCGCTCGTCGATCTCGACCAGGGCTAGTCGATCTCGAGTAGGACTGGCGTCGACTTGGGCTGGCTGGCTCGGGTAGCTCTGCTCGACAAGGCTCGGACTGGTGCTCCTTGGCTCCTCGATCTCGACTAGCTATACTCGAGATCGAGTAGAGTTTGCTCGGCTTCTCCGTCCTCGGCTTCTCGACTTGGCACAGCTCGTCGACTCCGGACATGGCACTGAGGTGTAGTCGATCTCGACAAGGCCTCCTCGAGATCGAGTAGGGTTCCGGGATCGGGTTGTCTCTGACTCAGTGTCCTCGATCAGCTCTGCTCGACCAGGTGTGCTCGAACAGCCTTTGTCGAGATCGAGTAAGTGTACTCGAGATCGAGTAAAGTTCTCTCAGCTTTCTGCTCTGTTCTTGAAACGCACTTTCCCGAGTCCTCGTTCGTCAGATTGACGCATATGAGCATGCGTTGGAAAGCTTTTTCCGAGGGCTACAACTCTTATGAAGACATCAAAGCTTGATTTAGAACGAAGAACGGTGAAAAGTGGTCTTTTCTTTTGCTGCACCATTCTTAGCCTCTCCATGAGTTTCCTTTAAGCTCCAAAGTGCGTCCGATTTCTGCGAAATATGACCAAAACTTGTGTAGACCTCCATATATTGCAAATAAGTGTAAACTACACAGGTTCTGTATTATTCTAACCCAAAATGCATGAAATGTATGCAGAAATCGATATAAAATTAAGTGTAAAACATGGCAAATTAGGCTCACAACAGGCACTTGGGCAACGTCGGTTGTCCCCTTGCTGTCCTTCTTCCCCGCCTTGGCCTTCTTGCCCTTCTTCCCCACCTTGCCCTTCTTCACCTCCTCGTCCTTCTTCCACCCCTTGTTCTCATCCCCTTGGTCCTTCTTCTCCCCCTTGTCCCCAGCTACCTCAGAGGTTATCTCCTGGTCCTTGGTCGCATCCCTTTTGTCCTGCTCCTCGTCCCCAGCTACTGTGTTTATCTCCTGGTCCTTGGTCGCATCCCCTTGGTCCTGTTTCTCACTATCCTTTGGTTGTGCTTCTTCATCCCCTTGGTCCTGCTCTTCACTCTCCTTTCTCTGTGCTTCGTCATCAACCTGCGAACGTCGTATGAAGTACAGTAATGGGTGACGAAGGGAAAACCTGTCGTTGATCCGCCAAAGAAAACTCAAACCTATAGCTAGTATAGCAACAAGTAAGAGGTCAATCCCACAGAGAAATTCGCTAATCAAGTGTGATTTAGATGCCAATCAAGTAACCAAAGAGGGGGGTTTTGAGTGTGAAAGTTTCGCCTTTTATCAAAGCGGATTGATGAAAGCAAGAGTAAATAATTGTAATTCAGACAATTAGAAGAAGCAATTCTACCTACAATTTTTCACTTTATTGGATTGAAGCGATCCTTGTAACTTCTTCTCGTCCTATTAAGTTTCCTATGAATGCCCTTGTCCCGACTAATATAGTAGTTACTAGTCCAATCAGTCTTAGAAACCCTTATCAATCGAACAGTCCCTAAAGAAGGATGTAACCCAATTGATAGCTTTAAGTTCAAATATTAGCCAAGGTATTTGCAGTCCCTAAAGAGGGATTTAACAACACATCCAACTTCCTACTTGTTCAATTAGTTCAATCACCCCTAAAGGAACAAGTTTGCCACTTAGGTTAAGGTTCACAATCAGGAATCTACAAAACCTTAGCAATTGAATTGATTCTAACTAGTTGCGCGGGCTAGATAGAATAAAACAATAGACAATCAAGCACAAAGAAGTTGAAGCATTCAAATATAGGAAATAATGATCGAGAATTAGAAACTCGCAATCAATCCGAATAAAGCTTCAAATTACAGGCAGAATAGATGAGTTTAGTTCCTCATGGAAGACATCGCTCAAAATCTCTAAAGTGTCTGATGAATGAATAATAGAGAAGTAATGGAAAAATAACTAAAAGTGGCCTTAAATATCATCCAAAGTCGGCCATGAAATTAATAAAGGGATCTAGGTTTTTTAATATTTAAAACGTCGCGCATCCGCGCTCATGACCAATGCTGCGGGTGCAGCATACTGTTTCTTCGTATCCTGCTGCAAATTGATTGGCTGCGGGCGCCGCAAGTGTGCTGTGGCCGCATCCAGGGGCCTTTCACGGAAAATCTGCCTCGAATTTGCTCTTCTTGTCAACAAGAAAGTTGTAGCTCCTTGAAAGATCTTTCCAACGCATGGTCATAATAGTCAATCGGACAACCGAGGCCTCCAGAAAGTGCAAAACAAGTTCAGCATGTCTGGCGACAACTTCTGCAGACTTGTTCTTTGTTTAGATTCGCTTCTTCTTCTCAGGACCTCTTGAGATCTTCATGTAAGCTTCTTCGATCAACTAGACATTCTCATATAATGCGTTATCAACTCATGTCTCCTCCTCGGATCCACCATTACCTGAAATAATCAATAAAAGCGTGTAGATTCCGACTCCGACAACATAGAGAACTAATATGCAAATCATACTTAAACCACGCATGATATGCATCATAACTACGCTAAATGCAACCTATTATGCCTACCTAAATACATGCTATCAAACTCCCCCACACTTAACCTTTGCTTGTCCTCAAGCAATGATAGAATGAACATGAATCAACGCATCCCACAAGAAATCCCTTCAAGTTTCAACCTCATCAAAAAGCAACATCATAGCAACTGAAAACATAAGCCAAGCAAACAAATTTCATAGCATGTATTCCAGTGATCAAAGCTTATAAATAGACATCATCCAACCTCACCAGAAATATGTGTTTCACTCATGTGTTTAGGCTTTAGGGTACAACTCTCAACTCAAACCAATCATGCACTTAACTCATAGACATTGACCACCATATCACCATATATCTACCGAAATGTCATTACTTGCGGGACACAATAAAGACAACTAAATAAAATGTGACACTTTATTTTTTCTTTTCTTTTATTTTCTTGTCTTCTTTTTTTTTTTTCTTTTTTTCTTGTCTTGGTGCTTTCCTTACGCGAGGCGCAAATGATGTGAGCCTAATTCGCCATGTTTTACACTTACTTTTATATCGATTTCTGCATACATTGCATGCATTTGGGTTAGAATAATACAGAATCTGTGTAGTTTACACTTATTTGCAATATATGGAGGTCTACACAAGTTTTGGTTATATTTCGCAGAAATCGGACACACTTTGGAGCTTAAAGGAAACTCATGGAGAAGCTAAGAATGGTGCAGCTGGAGAAAAGGCCATTTTTCATCATTTTTCGTTCTGAATCAAGCTTTGATGTCTTCATGAGAGTTGTAGCCCTCGGAAAGAGCTTTCCAACGCATGGTCATATGCGTCAATCCGACAAACGAGGACTCGGGAAAGTGCGTTTCAAGAACAGAGCAGAAAGCTGAAGCCAAGTGTACTCGATATCGAGTACATCTTACTCGGTATCGACCAACTTTGTCGAGCAGACCTGGTCGAGCAGAGCTGATCGAGGACACTGAGTCAGAGACAACCCGACTCCCGGAATCCTACTCGATGCCGAGGAGGCCTTTTCGAGATCGAGGAGCCATGTCCGGAGTCGACGAGCTGTGCCAAGTCGAGAAGCCGAAGACGGAGACGCCGAGCCAACCCTACTCGATCTCGAGTAGAGCCTGGTCGAGATCGACGAGCAAAGTCCGAAAACGCGTTACGCGGTTGAGCAGTCCGAGTCGAGCTGGGATTCCTTGGGCACGAAGGAGGTCGAGTAGGCCAAAATCTATCATCATCTATCTATGGAAGGAAGATCTATCAACATGAAGACATATTACCTAGTTTAGATTTATCTTTTCCTTTTAGATTTATTTCCTTTATTGCTTTTATTTATCATTAAGCATTTTAGATATAATTTTAGATATAGATAGAAGATTCTATCCTTGATTAGCAAGGAATAGAAGGCTATAAATAAAGCCATAGGGGGCTGATTTTGATTCATTCAAGCAAAGCCGTCTTCGGGCGCAAGGAGAGAGAGAGAGAGAGAGAGAGAGAGAGAGAGAGAGAGAGAGAGAGAGAGAGGAGGCGAGAGAGGAGAGAGAGGAGGAACGTTTGGAAGGTTTTGTAAGTTTTAGTTTATTTTATGTTAAAGTTAATTTCTTTCATCATGTTTGCTTTCTAATTTTCCTTCTTCTAGGGTTGGGGTGATCTCATCATAGATATGTTTGTTTGATTTATGAATTCATGATTTTGTATGTCTTTATTATCATCTACCTATGTGCTTAATCCTTTGCGACAGTCGAGGACAATTCCTTATTTGCAATTATGAAGCGAAAGTGAATTAATTATGAATTTGGATAGTAATTAGGCTTTGCTTGCGAAAGTTGGTTGATCCTAATTAAGAAAAGGTAGTAACACTTAGGGTTTATGCGAAAGCCTCTATATTACTATTTGTTAATAACGAAAGTTATTTGATATAAAGCATGCATCTTTATGTGATTTATGATCTGCGCATATGTTTATTGTTGTGGTGATCCCTAACCTTGGAAGTTTGCATCTTTATCTATTTTATTTCATTATTTTTATCCTACAAAGTTACCCGACACCGGCCACCTCTTCTTCTATCATTCCCTCGACATCGACCAAGTCTTAGTCGACATCGACAACAACCTCCCCACCTTTTCCTGCTATCCCTGAACCCCAAAACACACTAAACCTAGAACCGCTGACTTCTCTCCTGAGGACGAACCTGACTCCCCTATACTATAGCGGGGGTCTTGACTACAAATTTATTTGGTCGAGAAACCCTCTCGTCAGCAAACATGGGTGTCATGAATGGCCCCGGTCTATCAACACCTCAACCTACTAATATGAAGTCCACTTGAACATATTTTGACGCAAGTTGCAAACATGGGTGTCATGAATGAACCTGGTTACTCAACGATCAAGCTTCCTTTCCTAGTGGATAGTTTTCAACACCTTTTTGCGCGAATCATGCCCATGGGTGTCATGCGTAGACCCGGTTACTAAGTGCATCAACCCTTGCCACCTTATTCACTAAATATGCACAAATTCAAACAAAAGACTCAAAATATAAACATAAACTCCGCAAGCAACAAACATGTGAGTCGGTCTTGAAAAATAGATACTGCAGTCAATGCCAAGAGATAGCAACACAAGGAGAGTAATTCACACAATTGAGCAAAAGAATTCAAATAAGGCCAAACATTCTCACAGGGTCATGTTTTTAGGACTTCAATCATACTTTAGCTCAATCATACATGCTCAATTATATTTGCTAGCTCATGTTTCACAAAAATCAAATAAAGACAATAATCAAAACATCCAGAACTCCATGGGATTTTTATGAATCATGCTTGAAATTTAAAATAGAGGACAAACCAAGCTAGATATATGGGTGTTTAAATAACACATATGAATGCTATGCATGCTTATTTTTGGATTTTTTTTATTTTTTTTTAATATGAAAATTTAAAATTAAAAATTAACTAAACTAAACATAAATTACAGAAACTTAAACATGATGCAGAAAATTAAATATGATCTCCTGTATGCATCTATATATACAGAATTCCTCTCCCCCACACTTAAAATTTTCATTGTCCTCAATGAAACAGTAAAGACAACAAAAGTGAATCAAATATAATCAGGGTGAAGGAAAAGAAAAAAAAAAGAAAAGAAAAAGAAAGAAAAACTTACCTCGGGTTGCCTCCCGAGAAGCGCCTTTGTTTCAAGTTGTTGGCTCGACGTTTTGCTTAAGCTTACGAAACTAATCAGACATAGTCAAAGCCCTCAACAACCTGTCAAACTCTTGTGCACAACTAACAAACAAGCATGCGCTACATATAAATAAATTGAAACTAAATAATAATACATTTAAGAACCGTTTAGACTTATTGTGTTCAGGAGCTTGACTACCCACAAAGGGTATATAATACCACCAATTCAGTTCTACTGGTGGCTTGTCAAAGTAGCAGTTAAATGGATCAATGTATTCACCAATATTCTCTCGAGTGCAGGAGACGACCTTTACCTGCTCTGTAGCCTCAGCAATAGGCTTTGGACCTGATTCATCAATGAGCGAGCTAGGGATGATCTCATCAGATGGAGTGTCTTCTTCCTCAATCTTCTCAATGTGATTTTCCACAATGACTTCAAGAGGTGCAACAGAGGTCTCAACGATTTGAGATACTGGAGAAAGTGACTCGTTCTGCGCACATTGATTATCCATGTAGCAGAAAAATTCCCACATCTCCGAGAGTCCCATATCTAATAAACCTCCATCACTCAGGCGCTCGGCAAGACTTCGTGTCTCAGCCGTCATGCCATCAAAGATGCATAGAAGCACTTCCCTTATACTAGCTTGATATCCCCATGAATAAACATCGTTAATGTACTCCTGCAATCTGATAAAGTATTGATGAAAATTCTCTCCAGGTAACTGCAATAACCTCACCATCAACATATGTTAGTAGCAAGAGTGCAGACCATGTAAGTGGTCCACACCAAAAATCAGCACTAAAAACACACAAGAATTAATAAATTTCCCTGGCAACGGCACCAAATTTGACGGAGGGAAAACCTGTCGTTGATCCGCCAAAGAAAACTCAAACCTATAGCTAGTATAGCAACAAGTAAGAGGTCGATCCCACAGAGAAATTCGCTAATCAAGTGTGATTTAGATGCCAATCAAGTAACCAAAGAGGGGGGTTTTGAGTATGAAAGTTCCGCCTTTTATCAAAGCGGATTGATGAAAGCAAGAGTAAATAATTGTAATTCAGACAATTAGGAGAAGCAATTCTACCTACAATTTTTCACTTTATTGGATTGAAGCGATCCTTGTAACTTCTTCTCGTCCTATTAAGTTTCCTATGAATGCCCTTGTCCCGACCTAATATAGTAGTTACTAGTCCAATCAGTCCTAGAAACTCTTATCAATCGAAAAGTCCCTAAAGAAGGATTTAACCCAATTGATAGCATTAAGTTCAGAGATTAGCCAAGGTATTTGCAGTCCCTAAAGAGGGATTTAACAACACATCCAACTTCCTACTTGTTCAATTAGTTCAATCACCCCTAAAGGAACAAGTTTGCCACTTAGGTTAAGGTTCACAATCAGGAATCTACAAAACCTTAACAATTGAATTGATTCTAACTAGTTGCGCGGGCTAGATAGAATAAAACAATAGACAATCAAGCATAAAGAAGTTGAAGCATTCAAATATAGGAAATAAGGAACGAGAATTAGAAACTCACAATCAATCCGAATAAAGCTTCAAATTACAGGCAGAATAGATGAGTTTAGTTCCTCATGGAAGACATCGCTCAAAATCTCTAAAGTGTCTGATGAATGAATAATAGAGAAGTAATGGAAAAATAACTAAAAGTGGCCTTAAATATCATCCAAAGTCGGCCATGAAATAAATAAAGGGATCTAGGTTTTTTAATATTTAAAATGCCGCGCATCCGCGCTCATGACCAATGCTGCGGGTGCAGCATATATGCTGCGGCCGCAGCATACTGTTTCTTCGTATCCTGCTGCAAATTGATTGGCTGCGGGCGCCGCAAGTGTGCTGCGGCCGCAGCCAGGGGCCTTTCACGGAAAATCCGCCTCGAATTTGCTCTTCTTGTCAACTGGAAAGTTGTAGCTCCTTGAAAGAGCTTTCTAACGCATGGTCATAATAGTCAATAGAACAACCGAGGCCTCCAGAAAGTGCAAAATAAGTTCAGCATGTCTGGCGACAACTTCTGCAGACTTGTTTTTCGTTTAGATTCGCTTCTTCTTCTCAGGACCTCTTGAGATCTTCATGTAAGCTTCTTCGATCAACTAGACATTCTCATATAATGCGTTATCAACTCATGTCTCCTCCTCGGATCCACCATTACCTGAAATAATCAATAAAAGCGTGTAGATTCCGACTCCGACAACATAGAGAACTAATATACAAATCATACTTAAACCATGCATGATATGCATCATAACTAAGCTAAATGCAACCTATTATGCCTACCTAAATGCATGCTATCAATGGGTAACCAACAAAATGACTTTTAGAACAAATTTGCTATCCAAGGCTGAGGAAACTCTTACCTCCTTCGCCGCCGAGGGTGCGTCCCTTCCCAGCGAGACTGCGTGGTCGGACTCGTCAAGTACTTCCCTCCCCGTCCTCTATCTTGGACAAAATCAGTGAGACATCACCCACCGATGGCCCATGTCTCTCTTCCTGCGTGGGGGATGCCTGGGTCGGTTCCTGAGTGCCGGTCTCCCCTGACGCCTTTTTGTGCGCAGCCTTCTCGTACTCGCGGCGGAGGTTGTCAAAGAACATGTCGGTCTTCTCTCTAGGGTAGACAGCACCCCGGTTCACCCGGGTTTTCGCCTCAACGGCATCGGGGATTAACACTGTATGCACACTGTCAGCAAGGTCAAAGCTTTTCAGCTGGTCCCTCTCCTCCACCATGAGGTTGACGATTAACTCGTACTTGATGTTGTGCTCTTTCGACGCGCACCGCAGGCACCGAGGGTGGGCATCCGTGTGAATGACGACAGCAAATTGGCATCGAATTGGATAGAAAGCTTCGTACGCCCACATCTACATAAAACAGAGGGCATGGATGTTAATATATGTCCAGTGTAAATATAAGCGTGTCTAGTTGACATACTTGGTCTGTCCAGTACCATAAAAGCCAATACCTGAAAGGCGAGGGGGAAGCCAGCTAAAAAGTATGACGGCCGAGGGCCCTTCACCCCATGTTGGAGCTTGCGCTCAACAGCGTTTTTTAGGAACTCGTGGGTTCTCTCGTAGCAGTGCCTGCCCCACGGGAAACTCAAGAAAGCGTCGACGTCGGCCACCATATTCACAACCCATCCATGAATGTAGTTGCGGGGATCCTTCCCAAATAGCACCCCCTCCACCAGCATCAGCAACGCATACTTAAATTTCAACGCGGGTGAATGCTCTCTGCCCTTCATCGCGACTAGGAAATCTACCTCGAACTCTTCCATCCTCAGCTTCTCCACCCCAAAGAAGTCCTTCACGGCCGACCTGTCCCCATCATTTTCCTCGGGCAGCAACATGAATGAGCACTTTAGCCCGGTCACCAGCGCGAACTCTTGGATGGAGAACCGAGCTATTTTGCCGTGTATCATGTACCAGCTCTCATTCTCCTTTCTCGTCCACAGCTGGCGTTGCAGGACATAGTGCACCAGTTGGGCTGAGAACTGGACACGCAAACCAAGCCTCGCAATGGCGGCCAACGGGCTTGCCATCAACCGCTTCCAGTCCCCCTCGCTTAGGTAGTTGTCCAGGTTTGCAAGTATTGACGGCCGTCCGTACTGGTTTACACGGCCCCTGTAGTGCTGGTCCTCGGGGACAGCATAGATGGCCTGCAAAATTAGGTACAAATGTCAGTCGCACATCGACACTACTGTATTCCGTTGATCAACACTACGCACACCATACCTCGCCTGTTGTCTGTGAAATGGGAACCCTTTTTACAGAGCGGGAAGTTGACATGTTCGCATGTCCTTGATATCCTGCACAATTGGGAAGCAATACCTTAGGACCATCAACACACATGACAGTAAATGTTATAAACATGAAATTTGACTACTAAAAACATGACAGAAATCAAACATGACATGTAATGAAAATGTCGGCAAATCGGTCCAATGTTCGAAGGTATCTCAACATTAAACATTTCGAACTCGCACTACTCCTGGTATTTTCATAATCCGCAATAGTCGTTCCCCATTTTCCCCGATTCCCCCAAAATCCCCAAATCTGCCAATTTCGCAAATTCCCCCAAATCCCCCAATTTCCCCATCCAACTAAAACCAGTATCTTCATTTTCCTCCATTTAACCCCAGCCATCCCCGATTTCACCCAATTTTGAAGACCAATTGTTATTTTCCCCCAATTTCTCTTCTACCCCTCTCGTCAAAACCCTGTTTTGGAAACTTTCCATCCCTTGATTTCAACATGCCGATGGTTGCTACTTACATGACAAAGGGAACCTGAAATAGAAATTTCTTTCTTCACCCCATTCCAAACAATGGCAAACACATTTGGATCTGCCACTACAGTCCTCGTCCTAATATTTTGTGCAATCGGTAATTATTCGGGGGCTTTAGGGTTTAGGCTTTACTTACTTGTTATCATCACTTGTATGCGGGGGCGTTAGGGTTTGATGTCCGCTTCTTCGTCTCCTTTGCAGCCTTGCTCTAGTTCTTCTTCGAAACCCTTCTACTTCTTCCTTCCGTTTTGAAATGTTTGAGAGAGAGATAGATGGAGAAACATTCGGGCTCACCTTCCCCTTTATTAAACCTCTCTCCTAGGCAGTTGAGATGACAGTTTTGAAAAAAACTGTCAACTCTCTCCCCATCCACACATCTCCCTCAATCTCCTCCATCAATGCAACCGGTCTCTCCCCCTATTGTAACCGGCTGGGCTGCAAATTTTAAAGGGTTTGGGCTAACTTTTTGCAAATAATATGGATAAGGGATAGGGAGTGCAACCCAACCGGGTTTTTAGGTTAGTTTTGCAAATCCCCCAAACGAAAATTGCAGAAAACCACCCTTTAAAACTGTTTTCTTTGCAAAGTCACACCCATCACCCAATTTTTGTTAATTAAATGTTAAAGTGTGTGGAAATTTAATTATACCCTTATTATTATTATTTTACTTATTTCAATTGATATTAGTTGATATTTAACTTTTTGACATATTTTTCAAAAGCAAAAAACACTATAAATATAAAAAAATGTTTTTTTTTAAAAATAATTTCATACTTACAAAAAAAACTCTATAAAAAATTAATGTGTCATTTATGTTTTATACATATAAAAAAATGTGTAATACTAGGGCTATTTGAAGAAAATATTTTTTAAAAAAAAATAAAGTTTCATATAGTTTTTATTATTCTAAAAATGTATGTGGAATACTGAACATATATTTAGAATAATAAAAACTATATAACATATCATTTTTTAAAAATGTATTTTCTTTGAGTAACCCTTTAGTAATATACACTTTTTAAAATATATAAAACATCAATCATATCTATTTTTTTATAGAGTGTTTTTACTAATAAGTGTGAAATTATATTTAAAAAATGATATTTTATTAAAAAAATTACTTTTGAAAAACATGTTAAAAGGTAAAAATTAATTAATATTGATTGGGTAAAGTAAAATAATAATAAAAGCAAGGGATATAATTGATTTTCATGCACTTTAACATTTAATTAACAAAAATTGGGTGATGGGTGTGACTTTGCAAAGAAAACAGTTTTAAAGTGTGGTTTTCTGCAATTTTCGTTTTAAGGGGTGGTTTCATCCAAAACAGCCTATTTAAAGGGTGGTTTTCTTCAATTTGGCCTTAGTTTAAATTGCCCCCATCTAAAGGGCGGTTTCTTGCATTTTGGACTAAAAAAGAAGAAGAAAGAAAGGCAGATCCATGGTCCAGGTTTCCAGGCCCAACTAAAAAATAAAGCCCAACATTATGTCCATTAATCACACCCCTTTGTTCCCCCTTATCATTGGACATTTGGATATGACAAGATAGTTCTCCCTCTCATAACCTTTTATTTATTTATTTATTTATTTAGACTATCAATTACTCTTTCCGTCCCAAATTAAATGTCGTTTTACTTTTCGGCATGTTTTTTAAGGAGCGAAAAACTTTATAAAATATTATTTTTTTAATTAATTTTTTTATATAATTTGATACTTAGAAGTAATAAGTATAACATTATATAAAAAAAATAATTAAAATAATAATATTTTATAGAGTTTTTCACTTCTTAAAAAACGTGCACAAAAAGACAAACGACAATTAATATGAGACGGAGGGAGTACATGATTTTGATTTCAAATTTTGGAATAATTTTATTGAAAATTTAATTTAATTGATATATTTTGTTTAAAACTTGATCACAGTCTCATCAAATTAATAGTGTTATTGTTGTTTTGGATTTAGAAATACAAGTTTATATGTATTTTATTTGTTGTATCCGTGTTTTAGGTTTTTTAAAATTGTTATATCCCTGTATTGTATCAAAATCCCATTCTTTACATTATTTTTAATATGTTCCAAAGTTTTTGTTGCTAAACTCTACCAGCCTGAAATTTCTAATATTTGGTGCAGCTTCACACTTTTTTTTTTTTTTAATATGTATATTTTGGACGGACCAATGCCATATACTTCATAGGTAGCAACTTGTGTTTGCAAATTATATGTGTGGTAGCAATTATTTTTTTTCATTTTTGGCATAGTAACCCAACTTGAATTGGGTATTGTCGCGTAGTAACCTCAAATATATTTCATAGTTTAATTTCATAGTTTAATTTGATAGGGAAAATGTACCCAAAACTCCAATAGAGATAGTTGGTGATAGATTTTATTCCTTAATATAGGAAAGGGAAAATGTATGCTATATATAATATTTGAAATTACTTGATATTCATATGCTATATATAATATTTGAGATAGTTGGTGATAGATTTCATATTGAGGATGTATATCCTTTGCTTGTCCTTTCTTCCTTTTATTAAGGAGATGATGCATAATACTGTATTATATAATGAAGAGTTCGTGCTATGGAGTCTGGATCTCTAGGAAACATCATATTGACGTAATTGAGAAAAATGGTGCGTATAACTTGACATTCTAAACCCTACTTATAATATAATACACTAAGATTGTTGTTGTTGTCTTTCTTCTGTTTTTTTACGGTTCTTTCTCTTCACCTTCTTTATTAGACATCTCCAACAACTTCTCTAAAATTTCTCCAAAATAGGAAAACAAAAAACGTATTCTTCAAAATATTTTTGCTTAAACTCCAACAACTTTCCCATTTCGATCATTTGAAAAAGTTTTTAGTTTTGAAGAATACTGCAGATTCAAAAATTCCGCTCTATTTTTTCAGCTACTCCCTATTTTGAAGAATGAAATGGAGAATCTGTTAAACCAAAAAAATGCTTAAAATTCTCCAAAATTTTCAAAATCTCCATTCTATAGAATCTTTTAGGGGTGCTCTTATATCATACCAAACAAAGATATCAAGTCCTCAGTCTTGATTGCTTACAAGGAGTTGATAATGTATAAGCATTTACCCTAGTAAATCAAGTGCATATATCCCAAGTCTAAGACCTATTTTATCAGTAAATATAAAACTTATGTTAGCTAAGCAACCACGTTGACAGTATGGGTAGTTGCAGAACCTTACAAAGAAACTATGGACCATGAAAACAACTCCCTTTTTTGGAGGATCTTGTGCCCCCATCAATGCAATTTAACACACCCTTTGTTGGGTCCCTAATTCTGAATAAAACTATATGAAATACCTCCTAAATGTATAGTAACATTGAGCACTTTTCAGTGTGTTATGTTTTGGCTTAGAACCCTTTTAGGGACCGCGTGCACGTCAGCTTCCATTCGCGCGTGGAAAAGGCCAAGCTCCGGATTTCGTTCTCAGGAGGCGAATATCCAAACTTCATCCGGTGATGTGTCTTTTCTTGGACCACCATTGCTGTTTTGTTGGATAGAGTGTGGATTAGTCCCGT
The DNA here is from genome assembly GCA_963922045.1 of Persicaria maculosa. NCBI lineage: Eukaryota > Viridiplantae > Streptophyta > Magnoliopsida > Caryophyllales > Polygonaceae > Persicaria > Persicaria maculosa. The sequence continues at coordinate 8,464,683 of OY998256.1, read as the reverse complement.
TTTCTTGGTAAGTTATCGTCTTAGCTAGCGTGTAAGAGGATAAGATTGCGCCAAAAGGTCAAGGATCTGATGTCTTTTTGATGGAGGCGACGATGAGAGTGAGTTCTTAACAAACGTCGCGTTACATGATTGAGAAATGATGCTTTGATGGACTTATGACCTCCCTCCTTTAAGGATATATGGTCATGTCTTGCCTACCAATGGATAATAACTGATAATCCGCTACACCAACTAATGATTGGTTTCTTAGCTTCTTACTGAACTAAGTTTTTTAGGCTTCAATGATATCACATTTGCTATATATATTGTTTGTTATCTTTGATGATGGATGGATGAACAATTGATCAAATATGCCATTGGGGACCAATTCTAGGGTTTGTCTGAGTCTGACCATATGCATTCACATGCCCTTTCTGTTGTCTCGTTTCGTCTGACCGAAACTCGATTCAGTCACATCACAAGGCTAGTAGCTCAATGGCAGTGCTAACGGTTTCGAATTCAGCAAGCGAAATTCAGCAAACACAACAACATTTGCCTCTTATTATTGCATTTATTACTAGTTGATTGAGTAGGATTTCCGACGATGCAAGACTACAGCATACTCGGTACACAACATGAAGTTCGAAAACACGAAAAAAAAGAGTGCAGTCTAGCTATAGCTATAGCTGTTTGCCAAGTAATGGAAATGGTGTTGGAGTTGGATTGAAGGATGATCTCTTGACGAATCTTCCCTTCATTCTAGGCCTTTTCTCGGCGTTCAACTTCCTCACTTCGTACCTTATTTTCTTCGAGAACAGCCTTGTTCTTCGCTTCTCTCTGTACCTCGACACTCTTGCTTCCCTTTCTCCTCCGTCTCCACTCGTTCCTTGCCCCGCAATCCTTCCAACTCCTCCGAATGTTGGCACCGTCGAAGCACCTCCCTGTAAAGAACATGTAATGTAATTGATGACTTCCTAAGATACTTATACAAAGAATACTGAAATTGGGATATCTTTGTATAAGAAACTTACCATGTTACCATGAAGCCAGCAATCATTTGGGTTGATCTGAGGCCTCTCGCCGTTCATCCATGGCGAGCCTTGGCTGGCCCAAGCTGCGCTGATTGCGTCGTAATCAAGCTGCAACGACATCCTCCACTCTCGCTTGTCATCGGTAGCAATCTTGACATCGACCTCTTCACATGACGCCGGGGAGTTGTAGTCGAAGGTGAGCTCAAATGGCTCTCCAATCACCTCCATCTCGTGTGCATTCGGCATCATCTCCTCCTCCTCCGGCTTCACTAGCAAGCCCATCTCTTCGATTCCGAAGGCCTCTCCGTCAAGGCCCTTCCCAAGGAGTGTCTCCACATCGGCTGCAAACTCCGCCATATCCATATCAAGATTCAAATCCAATTGGGGAAACCCCTCATGGGAGCTATCGTCTAGCAAAATCAGCTCGGTGAGCTCATTCGATGTCGCGGTTGAGCTGCACAGCTCGGCCACATAGGGGTCCAGTATCGGAACCCTATAAAGAAGCTGCATCGGATCATCGTCTTCATGGTCATCATCTCGGGAAGTAGTAGTAGTAGTGGTAGTAGTAGTACTCCGACCGAGCTCAGGTACGGAGCACCCATCAGGTTTCGATGGGTGCTTCCGGTGCCTGGGAGTCCTGGCTCTCCGATGCCAGGAGGGCAGGCAAACCCTCTCGTCGGAGAAGCACTTGAGGGAGGCGGTGTTGAGCCGCACCCTCTCGTGCCTTCGGGCCAACGGGTTCGCGGAGTGGACCGAGCCATCACAAGCTTGGCATAGGAAAGCATCATCGGCGGCGCAGTACCACCTCGCTCGCTTGCGGATGCAGTAGTCGCAAGCTCGCGCGGTCTTCGCACCCACCGCGGCGCTGCTCATCTTAATCGGGTTTGGGTGATTCCGGGTTCGGATTGGGAATGTGGAATGTTCAAAGGTGCTACTGTTCTATTGAGGCTGTAGTGAGACTTTTTGAGCAATAATGGTACTAGCTAGTGAGTTTTATGTTTGGGCCCTTTGGGGGTTTAGTAAAGGGAGGTGGGGGAGTGGGGTCCCACAGCTTGCACTTTTACAGTCCACGTAAGCGTGATGAGTCAGCGGCTTCGGCGAATCCTATTGGCCAAGTTCATGAGGGTGATCTTAAACCTTGTTGCCTTATTGGCTAGAGGTCTGATGGAGGAGATTTCCTGAGGAACCCACCAATGTTGGGTTTTAAAACAAAAGAGTTTGAATAAGAGTGTGGTTGGAAGTGTAAGTTTTTGAACTAAAATTCACCCTTTTTTTAATTTAACCCAAGTTTCATTTTCTGTACAACCTTTTCAACGGAAATCTTGAAAAGGACATAGGAGTTGTCATCTATATTAAATCATTTAATTGACACTAAATTCAATGGTTGAGTGGGTAAATATGCATATTTATACTGCAAGACTATCTACCGGCTTTATGTTAGTTGGTTCATGTTATTTCTTCATGTCATTTGGTTTAGTCATTTGCTTCTGTAAGTTTTTTCGATGGTTAGTCCATCTACCGACTTGTCAGATTTCTCGGTTTATCTAGACTTGTCTGAAGAACCGAATTTTTATCTTGCTTCCAAAAAAAATTGCAAGACTATATACACCGAGATCAAGTGATATATACACTTAGACTGGACGGGTCTTATACCCATTTGATTATAAACTTGACACGTGTTCGATATTAAATACGCCTGATATTAAAAAAGTAACAAACAGATCAAAGACCAGTTCAATATAAGTAACAGATCATAGATCTGTTAATGAGTTTTTATATATAAAAAAACAAGCTTAAAATTTTTGAAAAAAAATAAAAAATATAAATACACAAATGGATGTTTGATTCGTTCATTTGTTTTGAGTTTTTTTTTTTTAAAATAAATTTAAGTTTCAACTTTAAAAAAATTAACACGAATGGATCATGGATTCGTTACTTATATTGGATTCGTTCGTTATTTTTTTAATGTCAGACGTATTTAAAGTTGGACACGTGTCAAACTGAGGTTCAAACGGATCAAGGATCCGTTTCGTCTGAGTGCATATAGCACCAGAGCACATAGCTTTTTAGTATTTTCTTCCGTTGGTTAAATGTATATTTTATATTCTCCCTCTCTAAATAAATAACATTAAATTAAAAAGAAAAAAAAATACAAACTTATAAACAACCAATAGAAATGATATATACTTTGTTAAAAAGAAAAGTTTTTAGACATGTGGAGGTGAAATGTTTATATTTGAGCACTTTGTGTGCAAATTGTACACATTTTAAACATTCAAAGTTAACCATTGGAACACAATTTATATTCAAATGTACACATTTAATCATTTGCATCATAACATTGGAGTTAGTGCGAGGGTTTTTACTATTCTTCTTCTTGGCAATAGAATGTTGAGTTGGCTTCTTCTGTTCTATGTTCTTGCTCGACTTTTGCATCATAACCATTACAGTTAGTATGAGGGTCCATTGTTTCGCGTTGTTTTGATGTTTTTGGTCAACTTTTCTATTTTGGGTCTTACTGTATTATGACAATTAGTTCATCCGCTTATTTTTTGATCTCTTAATTTATATTTTGAATAGCAACTTAACACGCGTTCGACATTAAATATGTCTGACATAAAAAAGTGACGAACAGAATAATGTATATTTTAAATAGCAACTTGACACGTGTTCGACATTAAATACGTCTGACATAAAAAAGTAACGAACAGATCAATGATCCGTTCAATATAAGTAACATATCTATGATCCGTTCTCTTTTTTTTATTAGGTAAAAATTCGAAGGTTAGACAAGCCTGACTCATCCAGAGGCCGACAAAGTCAGCAAGTGGCGAATCGTCAAAAGTACAACCTAAAATACAAAAATATAGAGAACAAGCGAAATGAACAAGCAGAAATAAACCCTACAACAAAACGATCCAAGAAGACCAACTCCAAGAAAGCTGAGGAAGTCGTCGAAGAACGAAGTCAAGCACCACCGAACAGTGGCACCGCGGGCCAGCTGTATAGTAGGACTTTATCTTCTGTGGGTAGTGCAGAGGAACTCTAGGGAAACTCAATCCCGGATACGGAGTCGCGCTGAGCGCACCACCACGACCCCAGCCAGTCCCGACTCCAAAATTTACACCCCTCAACCAAGCAGAAGACCTTCTAGAAACATCGGAAGTAGAGCCGCAAGCTGCTCGAACAAAACGCCGATAAGATTTCACCTACAAGATTTCACCTACAACCAGAATCCCCAAAAACGCAGGAGAAACACACAAAGAAAGAGGAGGAAGAGCAAAGCCCCACAACAATTTCAACAGATTTTGCTCAAGGATAGAGTGAGGAGGAGGATTAGGAAAATACAAAGCCCCAATCTACCCCATGATTTTGCACAACTTGCTAGAATCGCGAATCTCCAAGCCAAAATTGGAAGAGGACAGACCAGATCGAACACAGAGATGGGGAAAGACGATGAATTGGGCACAGAAATTAGAGCTCCAAAGGGGGGTTGAACTGAAAAAAATTTCTCGAACAATTGGTGCTCAAATGGGAGTTTCTCTCTCCTAAGAGAGAAAAACCCAGGGGCGTTATGATCCGTTCATGTGTTTTTTTTATATAAAAAAGCAAGCTTAAAATTTTTCAAAAAAAAAATATAAATACACAAACGGATGTTTGATCTGTTCGTTCGTTTTGAGTTTTTTTTTATAATAAATTTAAGTTTCAACTTTAAAAAAATTAACACAAACAGATCATGAATACGTTACTTATATTGGACCCGTTCATTACCTTTTTAATGTCAGAGGTATTTAATGTTGGACATGTGTCAAGTCGAGGTTCAAAAGCATCCGTTCCGTCTGAGTGCATATAACATCAGATCTCAGTGCATATAGCAACAATCTATTTATATAAAGTGTATAAAAGCGCACATAGCTTTTTAGTATTTTCTTCTGTTGATTAAATGTATATTTTATACTCTCCCTCTAAATAAATAATATTAAATTAAAAAGGAAAAATACAAACTTAAAAACAACCAAGAGAAATGATATTTAGTTTGTGAAAAATGAATAAAAGTTTTGACATGGGGAAGTGAAATGCTTATATTTGAACACTTTGTGTGCAAATTGTACACATTTTGAACACTCACAGTTAACTGTTGGAGCACAATTTGTATTTAAATGTACACATTTAAGTATTTGCACAATATCATTGGAGTTAACATGAGGGTTTTTACTATTCTTCTTATTGGCAATAACACGCCGAGTTAGCTTCTTCTACTCCATGTTCTTGCTATTTATAGTTCTTTTTCGATTGTAATCGTCTTCTGTATTGGGTTGCCTTGTTCCTGCTTTGCTTAGATGGTTCTGGTGATCCATTGTTTCGCGTTGTTTTGATGTTTTGGGTAAACGTAAACCCTTTTCTATTTCGAGTCTTGCTGTATTATGACAATTAGTTCATCTGTTGATTTTTCGGTCTCTTAATTTTTTATCAGATATATTTCGAATCTTTTACCGGTTAAAAGGAAAGAAATTTTGAAAAGGACACTTTTATATTTTTTGGATTCATTCCATGAATTGCTCCCACAAATTACAAAGTACCAAAAAATTCCCATTTTCATTGAGCATGGTAGTCTTTGTTGTGCTTTTATGGTCCCCTCTGGGTTTCTCTGCTGAGCCTTAAGCAAGTATATGATGCCATTCTCTTGACATTCCTTCATTTATATCAGTTTGTCTTGTGAATGGATGCATTGCCCAATTCAAGAAGAAGTGAAAGTTTTATACTTTACTCAATCGACCTTGTTTCTCAAGTTGTGATTTTACATTACGACTTAAGAGCTTCTTATTTTTTTTTTTGGTCAGGCTTAAGAGCTTCTTATTAATACGTTATGAACTTCTTATAAGCACAAATAGATCTCTTAGAGCCCGTAAAATGATGAGCTTTAGAGCTTTTATCAATTTCCGTAGGGGAAAAAAGGTGAAAAAAATAAATAAATGTAAGAGACTCAAAAAGTAAGACACGTAGTTTTCATATGATAGAACTTATATTTTATTTTCTAATAAATAATTTTCGGTTATTTTCAATTGTTTAAAAAAAATTATTTTTGAATTAAATTTAATTTTATCTACATACAGACCCCCCTCATACATATGTTTGTGGAAAAAAAATTCATTTGAATAATACCCATATATTTTTTAATTAACAATTATTTTTTACGATATCTTATCATAAATAAATAAATTAATAATAATAATAATAATAATAAGGAAAAATGACCAAAAATAATACAGTATCAAGTATCAACTTTTAGCCAAAAATAATACCAACTTTGAAATTGACAGTTTACCATATGAACTATCTTCTTATTAACCAAAAATAATACATATGTGTATTCCGGTGAACTTTCCGACCAAATATGCCACATGGATGTCGGAAAACATACATGACATCCATTTTTCCACTTCACCAAACTTTGAAGGGTGCCATGTCATAAAAAAAATCCAATTTTTTTAAAAATAGGAAAATGAAAGAAATAGCTACAGTGTCTCTACAATGGAGGGAGATTCGAAGAACACAAAGTTGCAGTCTTGCAGAGAAGTGAACTATCGAAAGCTCTCGATCGATTACAAGGGCACATATTAGGGATTCGTTCTTTCGTTTTTGGCGTTTCGAATTGGGGAAAATATTAGGGGTTTTTGAATTGGGTTTCAATTTTAGGGATTTGTTCTTTCGTTTTAGGGTTTTCGAATCGCTGTCATAGGATCGAATTGGGTATAAAAAATCGAATTGCTGCCATAGATTAGGGTTGTCATAGAATCGAATTGCTTAAAAAAATCGAATTGATGTTTTGCTTCGTTCTTTCTAGAAAATAGCATTGGTGAAAGCTTCGAATTGGGTTTCAAATGGGGTATAAAAATGGTTTTGCTGTCATAGATTTGAATTGGGTATAACAATGGTTTTGTTGTTATGATATGAATGGGGTATAAAAATCGAATTGTTGTCATACTTTCGAAATGGTTTTGTTGTTCCATCAAAATGTTGTAGGAAGATGAAAAAATGGTTTTGATGTTCTTTCGAAATACATATCAGTTAATTTTTTTTTAACCAAGTGACAATACAGCTCCAAGAGGGAGAACTGGTGGTTTGAGTTTGAGGTATATATTAATTTCCTCAAGTTGTTAACCACTGGTGCAAGTATGCAAGAGGTGCAAATTCAATGTCCATGTGGCATATTTGGTCGGAAAGTTCACCGGAATACACATATGTATTATTTTCAGTTAATAGGGAGATAGTTCGCGACACCTTATTGGATATCTGCTACAGGTCTGGGATTTCTGCCGGTAAGGAGGTTGATATTGGTTTGATTGATGGGCATGATAAGCCTCTTCGTCCGGCGGATTTGCTACTTTATTCTTGGGATAGGGGGCGGGATGTTTGTGTCGATCTGACGGGATCCTCCCCTTTGACTCGGTCTGGGATGTCTGAATTTGTGCCTGGTCGTGTTGTTGTTGATGCTGCTCGGCGTAAGTGTGCCAAGTATCGAGATTTGTGCACGGCGGCTGGGTATGGGTTCATACCCTTCTCCTTCTCTTCGTTGGGAGAGTTAGATACGGATGCGGTTGCTTTGCTGAAGCGGATTCAGAAATTCTCCGTATCTCATGATGCTGGGGCTCGTGTTGCCGCTTATATTTTCACTAGACTCAGTTTTATTATCGCTAAGGGAGTGGGTGCCCAGATAGTATCTCGGCTACCCACTAATTTCTTGTAAATAGTAATTGGTTAATAATAATAATAATAATAATAATAATAATAATAATAATAATAATAATAATAATAATAATAATAATAATAATAATAATAATAATATTTTTGGTGGGCTCGGAGTATATGCTGCTAGGGATGTCTTACATTATGCTTTTCTGGCATCTCGTTTACAGTCTGCTGAGTTGCAGGCTAAGCTCCTACGCCCTTCTGGTATTACTGCTATTGGTCCTACTTTTGATGATGCTTGTCGTGCTTTTAATGAGACCACAGGTTTTGATCTTCTACGCAATCCTAGTGAAATCGCTGCCCCCAAACTTATGAAGAAATTGGCAGATATATATTTCACGAAGGTTGCTGCTACATCAGACTCTGTTTTCTCTTTGACTCTGCGACAGGTGGTATTGTGGAAGTCTCAGCATGGTGCTCACTCCTCCGATTTGTTGCGTGCAGTTCCTATTTCTGGACTGGGGCAGACTATGAATGGAAGGACCTATCGCAGTGTGCTTAGTTATCGATTGGGTGTTCCGTTGTTCACGGTGTCTAGGCCTTGCCCGGCTTGTTCTCGGGTCTTTGATGGGGATGTTTATGGAGATCATGTTGTGTCTTGTGCTGGTATCGTGGGCATTAAACATCGACATAACTTTGTGCGCGACGCCTTATTGGATATCTGTTACAGGGCTGGGATTTCTACTAGTAAGGAGGTTGATATCGGTTTGGTGGATGGGCTCAATAGACCTCTTCGTCCGGCAGATTTGCTTCTTTATTCATGGGATAGAGGGCGTGATGTTTGTGTTGATCTGACTGGATCCTCCCCCTTGACTCAGTCGGGGGTGTCTGACTTTGTCCCTGGTCGTGCTGTTGTTGATGCTGCTCAACGTAAGTGTGTCAAGTATCGTGATTTGTGCACGACAACAGGTTATGGTTTCCTACCCTTCTCTTTCTCTTCGTTGGGGGAGCTGGAAACAGATGTTGTTGCCTTGCTGAAGCGGATTCAGAAATTCTCGGTATCTCAGGATGTCGAGGCTCGTGTTGCAGCTTATATTTTTACTAGACTTAGTTTCGTTATCGCTAAGGGAGTGGGTGCCCAGATAGTATCTCGGTTACCCACTAATTTCTTGTAAAAATGATGATGATAATAATAATAATAATAATAATAATAATAATAATAATAATAATAATAATAATAATAATAATAATAATAATAATAATAATAATAATAATAATAATAATAATAGAAGAAGAAGACGAAGAAGAATTGAGTATATAAAAAGGGAAAATAAGGACCTATGACTCTGACTCACGAATAAAGGTGAATTTTTTAAAATTTGAAATTGGGTCGTTAAGATGATTTGACATTAAAAAAAAAAGTAAGTTAAAAGGCCCGAAGTTTGAGCTCACGAATGGACTTACGCACTCATCATGGATGATACCCATAAAAGCTAATAATTATTATGGTTATTAGTTATCAGAATCGCGATGCAAGAGTAAGATTGTAGGATTCAAGATTCATCAAATGCTATAGGATTGCATTACTGATGTTTAGACCTTGATATAAAATCATGAATAGATAGGATATGTGATGTAACAAATCACAAACTGATTTTTATGATTGTACTACATTTTAAACAAAAACAATCACTCATATTCAATGTAGTTTTCCTCTTCTTTGTACCTTGTCTCACAATAACCACACACGTATGTGCCTCCTTTTGTCTTCTTTCCATGACACTTGACAAATTGATCTCTATGGAATGACCTTTGTGGTATCAAATGCGAAAAAAATTCGGTCATTTCCGTTCACATAAATCGTCAATCTAGAATCGCGGATGAAAAATAGAGACAATTTGACCCGAAAACATAGGGTTTTGATAGTAAACTTCAATCTGAAACCCGAAATAACCTGAACCAAAATCTGAAGATTTCGATATGGATAAGTAAAAGGCAAAAAAGTTGGTTTGATCAAATCCTGATTGATCCTTCAGACTCCCATCTCTTGTTTGGCTTTTGACAATTCAAATCCTTCTTTTTTTTTTGGCTCTCTTGTGTGGTGGGGGTGGGTGCATACTACAACTAGTCACGAGTCCCATATGTGACAACCTATACACTACTGTATACATTCACGCTTGGACCTTGCCTATGTCGGTGTTAGTTCCGCGAGGGATAAGGTCTGATGTGGTACGATAAGTTAAAGGTAAATCCGAATGAGGGTCTCGTGTCCTACGACATTGATGACTCTCCACATATTCCAAATGTCAAAGCCCTTGGATACATTGATAATCCAGGCTATGTAACATCTCAAGAGTAGCATCTCACATTGGCTAACAAGAGCTCTTCCTTTTCAGGTAGAGAGTGAAACAAGTGGTTCATTCGTTTGTCACACTGTTCATGAGTCTTATCCGCACAAATAAGCTCCTTATAAACAATCAACAGATGATGTACTTGTAGCTGCCTGGAATCAGGATGCACCCAATGGGTTCAAACATATGATGATTTGAACTTGAAAAGCAGTTGATTTAAGAACATCAAATGTACACATTACCTTCTATTTGCCTAGAAATATACCTTCAAAACCTGTCACCTTCATCGCATCCTAAGGTGGCATCATCTGAAGATCAGCATAACCAAAGCTCATCATCCAACCTGCTATACTCGCCAACCAACTGGCCGTAACTATTGACAATGCCCAGATCCAATTCTCCCCTGGCTTCAGCAACAAACACGTCAGTAGAAACGAAAGGATCACCTTCATGTTCCTCAGTAGCAGGAGCTTCACAGCCATGGTTCGACATTTTACACTTGTGTGAATGCTCCATCAAATCGAACTCATGCCTCTTGTTGTTATAAGCTTCCTCAGCCTCTTCAGCAGTGTCAAAAGTTCCCAAATAAACTCTAGCCTTTGATATCGGATTCTCTATCTCAGATTTCCACCGTCCTGAATGTTTCAGATAAGCATAACACCGTCTTTTATTTTTTTCAGATTGTTCAGCATTGTCTTCCCAGCCTATCTCGCATTTCTTTCGACTAATAGCTTCTTGTGCATCTTCCTCCTTCAAGCCTAACTCACATTTCTTTCGATTAAGAGCTTCCCGGGCACCTTCAGCAGTAGCATAAGTACCCAGCTTATATCTAACATTTCCTTTCTGGATCTCAGCTTTCCACTTGCCCGATTTGTCTTGGTACACACTACCTCTTTCCTTCCTAGAACAACTTATCAGTTTAGAGCCCAGCTCAAGCTTCGACATATTATACGCAGTTACAGCCTCATTGGGTGTATCATACATACCTAGCGACACTGCCACCTTGTTATGTTTGATTACAGCCCGCCACTTGCCTGATTTCATGAGCTTAATACCCGGGTGCTTCTCAAAATCTGCAACATCCGTGCACAACGATGCAGCCTCCTCCTTTGATTGCTTGCGCTCCATCAAATCGAACTCATGCATAGCATTGTTATAAGCCTCTTCAGTACACGTTCCCAAGTGAACTCTGGTGGAAACGGATGGATCACCAGATATGCAAGTTGAATGACTTGTACCTTCCACAACAGTAGCAGCTTCACAGCTACCCTTAGATTGCGTGCGCTTCCTATGAGCGCGCACAATCAAATTGACCTCATGCATTTTATTGTTATAAGCTTCTTCAGCCTGAGGATCACCTGATACACAGATTGAATCACTGTTACCTTCCGCAAAAGCCTCAGCTTGGCAGCTATTGTTCGACTGTTTGATCTTCTTATAACCAGGAAACATCAACTCAAAATCATGACTTATACTGTAATAAGCGTTTGCTGCCTCTTCAGCAGTATCAAATCCTCCAAAATGAATTCTTTTCCCCTTTATTATTGGATGTCTTATCTCAGTCCGCCAACGGCCTACTTTTTCTCGATAAGCATGACGTGGTCTGTGCAGTTTCACGGATTGTTCAACATCAGCTTTCACCGGTCTATTATCAGCAGCTTTCAGCGTGCCTGACTCTGTGCTGTAAACAGCACCAGCCTTTCCTGAACAGACCAGTTTTTGTGAGTCCAGCTCAAGCTTCGACAAATTATACGCATCTGCAGCCTCATTGGCTGTATCATATGAGCCTAGCTGCAGTCTAACCTTGTTATGTTTGATTCTAGCCTCCCACTTGCCCGATTTCTTTTGACTAATAGATTCTTGTGCATCTTCCACCTTCAGGCCTAACTCGGATTTCTTTCGATGAAGAGCTTCCCGGGCACCTTCAGCAGTAGCATAAGTACCCAGCTTATATCTAACATATCCTTTCTGGATCTCAGCTTTCCACTTGCCCGATTTGTCTTGGTAAACACTACCTCTTTCCTTCCTCGAACAACTGATCAGTTTAGAGCCCAGCTCAAGCTTTGACAAATTATACGCAGTTACAGCCTCATTGGGTGTATCATACACACCTAGCGACACTGCCACCTTGTTATGTTTGATTACAGCCCGCCACTTGCCTGATTTTGTGAGCCTAATACCCGGGTGCTTCTCAAAATCTGCAACATCCGTGTGTAACGATGCAGCCTCCTCCTGCACAGAAGGCGATACATAATCCAGCTTCTTTTGGGCACACACATCTCCGGCCTCTTCAGAAGTGCTGTAAGTGCCCAGATACACCCAAACCTTACAAATTGGATGCCAGATTTTAGCAACCCACTTCCCTGATCCTCGGCACTCAACGATAACACCCGGGTGCTTCACAGAATCTGTTGTATCACTTACCTTCAAAGGAGTCATTTCATTTACACATTGATTCATGCTTGAGTTTCTTTCTGGCATATGCATCTGCAGCCTTTTCAAGAGTTTAATGGTGTAAAGCAACTTAGAGATTATCACTTAAAAACACCCAAAAGTGTTTTAAACAAATCCTTAAAATAACTTGTAACAAAAGTTTATCTGGGTTTAGGCATAATAGGACAATTGACCATTGCAAACCATAGCTCAACCATAAAGAGAGTTTACTTGTCATCAAATGATTCCATTGTGTGATCATTCAAATTAACCCCAAATTTCTCCTGATAAACCCTAGAAAATCTGCCAGTGAGCTGTAAATTTAAACAATTTTAATAGCAACATTTCAGAAATTTGAGATAGGTGTTGTGGTCCATATGAAGAACAGTAAAATCCATGTTTTTTAGGGTTAAGCTACAATCCAACACCAAACCCTAGAAATGCTTTGATAAATTAGAGTTATGAATCAAATTCACAGTCATCAACCAGAGTGCATGTGCGATGAGAACTGGGTAGTACCAGATTTTAATCAGGAAGTGAAACTCCAGTTGCTGAACAATTTCCACAAATTTCCTGGAAATTTTGCAAGTTAAAAATTGAAATTCTTGAAACTTGAAAGGCAAGATGCAAACACACACACGCACACACACAAAAGTAGAAGATGAAGAATGAAGAAAGGTCTCAGTCACCATTACCTATTTGATGGGCTCTCATGGAAGACCCCTCGTTGATCTCTGGACAGAAGAGAGAAAAGGAGACAGTAAAAACGGAGAGAGGAACAAATCCCAAAATCACATTCTTTCAAGGGGAAACTATGGTAAATATCAATGAGTGCAACTTTGCAACTAGTTTAAAACCGTTGATAGACATTTGGTTAGTAATCGGGTGGGTCGGATTGAGTTTGAATCGGGTCAATTGGTTTCGAATTGGCTTGAGTTTTGATTATTTTAGATAATATTAACAATTTGGGTCAGGTTGGATTTAAATCGGGGTTCAGTTACTTCAGACATTGGATGTTTCGGGTTCAATTATTTTGAGTTTCAGTATTTTGGATTTCAAATATTTCAGACCTTGATAAATTGATTTATTTTGATTCATATGTGAATTCAGACAAATTGTGTCGAATTTTCTAGTTGGGATCGAGTCTTGTCAGTTCTTATCAAACACAACTTCAGCAACATTTCTACAATTTGGCCTTCTTTCAAAGGAATAACATTCACACACAGAGCTTAACTTGTACACGTTTGCAAGGTTAGCATCTAACAAAAGGTAGGGAGAGGTGATAAGAGTTTGTCAAATCAGAACATCGCTGAAGGCGTACACTGCGACCCCCTATACCCTATTATGAGTAGGATACACTCAGTTTGTTGTTCTTGTAGACTAAAAAATGTCAATGGCAACAAACCAAAGCACCCTTAGGGATAGAGGAGCTACTAACCAGACTCGAATCAGCATATCCAGAGCTCGTCGTCCAACCTGCTATACTCGCCAACCAGCCTGCCGTAACTATCGATAATACCCAAATCAAACTCGCCCCTTCTCTCGGTAATGAGCACTGGCAAGCTTTCGACATTCACATTGAGCAGACTTCTCCCGGTTTCCTCTTCCCTACTACCGGCTTTGATCACTGAACTTCCATTATGAGCAACGGAAAGATCATCAGGCTTGCAGGCTGAATCACTTTTATCTTCCACAATTGCATCAACTTCGCAGCTACCTTTCAACTGATTCTGCATCTGATGAGCCCAAACCATCGATTCAAACTCGCGCATCTCATTGCTATAAGCGTCTTCAGCCTCTTTAGTAAAATTTCCCAACCGAACTCCAGATACACAGGCTGAATCACTTTTATCTTCCACAATTGCATCAGCTTCGCAGCTACCTTTCAACTGATTCTGCATCTGATGAGCCCAAACCATCGATTCAAACTCGCGCATCACATTGCTATAAGCGTCTTCAGCCTCTTTAGTAAAATTTCCCAACTGAACTCCAGATACACAGGCTGAATCACTTTTATCTTCCACAATTGCATCAGCTTCGCAGCTACCTTTCAACTGATTCTGCATCATATGAGCGCGCACAATCAAATTGACCTCTTGCATTTTATTGTTATAAGCTTCTTCGGCCTGAGGATCACCTGATACACAAGTTGAATCACTGTTACCTTCCGCAAAAGCCTCAGCTTGGCAGCTATTGTTCGACTGTTTGATCTTCTTATAACCAGGAAACATCAACTCAAAATCATGCCTTATACTGTGATAAGCGTTTGCTGCCTCTTCAGCAGTATCAAATCTTCCCAAATGAATTTTTTTCCCCTTTATTATTGGATGTCTTATCTCAGTCCGCCACCGGCCTGCTTTTGCTCGATAAGCATGACGGGGTCTGTGAAGTTTCACGGATTGTTCAACATCAGCTTTCACCGGTCTTTTATCAGCAGCTTTCGGCATGCCTGACTCTGTGCTGTAAACAGCACCAGCCTTCTCCTGCTCAGAACGAGATTCGTACTCCAGCTTCTTTCTGGTACATGCATCTGCCGCCTCTTGAGGGGTGTTGTAAATGCCCACACACACAAAACCCCTCCTGATCGGATGCTGGATTTTAGCTATCCACTTGCCAGATTTTAGGCAACTAACAACTGGGTGATTCACAAAATCCATATCATTTGTGGGCAAAGGAGTCATTTCATCTACACATCAACTCATACTCAACCTCTTCTTGGTGAATTCATCTGCAGCCTTTTTGAAGAGATAAATGATGCAAATTGCAAAGTAACAAGAGATTAGAACTTACGAATACCCAAAAGTGTTACATAAATGACAGAAAACAACATGGTAACCATATATTTTTCACATAACAATCTATTTAACAAGAAGCTGCATAAAACTACCTGTAATATTGCCTTTGTCTCAAAATCCACTAGTGAGGTACAAGGTTAACAATTTCAATGGCGAAATAAAGAAATTTGAGATACTTCAAAGTGTGGTTTTGTGTTAAACAACAAGTCATAATTTTACCCTTTTAACAATGATAAGAAGGGAAAGCAACAGATGATAATTATCAACAACGGTGTCGATCCGGTGAAATTCAACTATACAGAAACTCCATTGAATCCAATTCATGCTATGTTCTATTGTTTACACTCGTTGACATTGTTCTCTTCACTGCACAAATCTATAGGCAAACATCGAACAGTTCAGAAAATGAAAATCCATGCCCCAATTGCAAAAAGTGTGCCCTATGTCCAATTTAGGGCAAAATTAGGGTAAACCCTAAATGCTCGATTGAATTAGAGTTAAGAATCAAAACTTGCAATAAGAGTTAAGAATCAAAGATTCAAAGTTATCAACTGTAATCTGAAGTATCCAGATTACCTGACTTTCCATCAGGAAGAGAAATTCCAACTGCTGCTCAATTTCACAAATATCCTGCACAATTTGCATATAAAAATGAAATTCTAGAGAGGAGAATAAGAGAGGAGCTCAACAAGAAGATGAAGATTCTCAATAAAGTCTGAAATCGGCATTACCCATTTGATGATGGAGGTATCAAAACGGCACCATGGGCTCTCATGGCATTCCGCATCTTGATCTCCGTACAGAAGAGAGAGAGGAATGAACGAAGTCCCAAATCAAATTCTTTGGCTCTTCTGACAAAAAAACTTCACATTCTCAGGTGGGGCATGAGATTGACCACTGACACAGTGACACTATAACAGATTAACAGGGTTTATGGGTTTATATGTGTTATGGCTTTATATTTCAGTTTGGGCTTGGGTCGGTTAGTTTCTTTGGGCTTTGGCCCTTGTCTCTTAGCTTAAATATGCTACTCTCTCCGTTCACCAATAATTATCGTTTGACTTTTCAGCATATTTTTTAATGAGCAAAAAATTATATAGAATATTAAATTTTTATTATTATTATTTTTAAATAATATTAAACTTATAACTATAAAGTTATATAAAAAAATAATTAAAAAGTTGATATTTTATATAGTTTTTAACTCCTTAAAAAACGTGTCAAAAAGTCAAACGACATTTTTTTACAGTAGGCAAACAGAAGAATGTCTTTGCTTAGCAAATATCATCATTGATCATCCTGACAGATGATGTTACACAATTCCCTATTCGAAGGGAAAATCAACATATTACAAATATTCCTAGTCCTAGCAATATAGTTGGATGCTGAATTTGATTATCTGAAACAATGTCGGAATTCTATGCTGACAAAATTCTTCTTCATATTCCGAATCTTTTCAATCACTCTGAAAAACTCCCAATGAGTATTGGTGCTATCGTTGATAGCTTTTATAACTCATAGGCTATCCTCTTCAATGATGACATTCCGCAAGCCTCTGTCGAATGCTAGCTGAACCCCTGTACAAAATGCAAGAGCTTCTGTTTGGAAAACTGATCCATGTAGGATCTTTTCTTGAAAAATTTCCATGACCTGGCCTGTACAATCTCTAATAAGGCCCCTTATTTGACAATCGTCGGAGGGTTTAACTGAACTATCTACATTTATTTTGTAGATGACCCTAGGTGGTTTAATCCATTTGAGGTTTTTCCTTCTTCTTTATTGCTTGTTAACATTTTTACCCTTTCTCGACAGATTCCAATCCGTTATATTGCGTATGGTTTGTTGTACTAGAGAGGATGAAGTCTCTAATTTTTTATTGTTCAAAATTACGTTATTTCTAAGATCACATATAGCATGCCAAATGAAGCAGAGATCTTTGAATTGGGCATTTTCATTCTTCCGAGAAACTGTATCTTCTAAGATTGATTGTGTGTCCCCTAATCTTATAAATGAATAACCTATCACTCGTTCATATGAGCAATAATTGCCTTAGAGATAGGACACTGCAGGAATAGATGAAGGGAGTCTTCATCAAAACTGTTGCATAGGCAGCATTGAGAGGTAGCTCTATTAATATACTTGTTCAATTTTAGTTTTGTTGAAAGGCCATCAACCACCATTTTCCAGAGAAGGATCTGGATTTTGGGTGGAAGTTGGAGATTCCAGATCCATTTATAGTCGTTGTTATTTGGTGCATTATTCACGTTTAGTTTGTGTGCTGATTTAGTTGTGAATTCTCTATTTGCATTCGGTTTCCAAATGAGTTTGTCTGGCGTATCCCACTCAGGGATTTGGATTTGTGCAATTGTTTGAGCTACATGGGGTGGGAATAGTTGGTTTAACATTATTATATTTATATTCTATTGTTTTTGTGCATTAAACTAGAAGACTTTCAGGTTAGAATCGTTATTTCCCTTATAACAATCCAAAGGGAGGTTGTTTACCCAAGGGCCATTCCAAACATTTATAATCGTCATTACCAATTATCCAGAGGAAGCCATTTTGAAATCGGTCTCGCAAATTTAGTAGTCGTCCGAACTGCCAAGAGGTGTTTTGGTTTGTTTTTTGCATAATATTCTCATTTTGAAGGTATTTCTCTTTGATTACTTTAACCCATATATTATTTGAGTCCATGCAAATTTTCCCAAGCAGTTTTATCTGAAGGTTAATATTCATATCCTCAGCAGATCTAAAGCCAAGTCCCCCTTGCTCTCTTGGAGTACAAATCTTATCCCAGCTAATCAGTGGGATGTAACGTTCAAATTGTAGTTTGTTCCAGAAAAAAATTCTATTTATTCGATCGGCTTGTTGAAAAACTCCTTTAGGAAGTAAGAAACTTTGCATAAGATAATTCGTTTTTGAGCTAAGATTAGGGCACATAAGAACAACCCTACCAGCTTGGGATAATGTCGATGCTTTCTATTTGGATAGCTGTTTTCTTAAGTTTTGATGTGCATCCTTAAATACACAGCTTATTACTCTTCCATTAATAATAGGAATTCTAAGTGTTTTTCAAGCCCTCTTGAGAGAGGGATGTGCATTTCTTGCGATAAAGATCTTGCCATAGCCGAGCTCACGTTTTTGGAGACTTGTATCGAACTTTTGTTGTAATTAATAGTTAGTCCTGAAATATTTGAAAAATTGTTCAGCATATTTTGGATCGTGTTGAGAGTCTTGTTTAAATCGCTTGCAAAGATTAAGGTGTCATCTAAAAAGGTAAGGAAAGGGATAGGGTATCCCCATGGTGTTACTTTAACTCCAATAAGAAGTCTTACTAATGAACGGAGGTAGTATAGTTTAAGTATATTGTTTAGCCCGGTCCATGTTAAACCGGTTCAATGCTTTGTTATGGGGCTGAACCCATCGTCGTCATTTTGTACTCGCCTCCTCAAGCATTTGCATATCAATATATCATCAAATTATAGAAAACCATTTCAAATCTCTAAACTCTCTCAAACTCAATTGCTCCTCCTCCTTCAAATCGACCCTTCTATCTTTATAATTGATTTCTAGAGTTGGTTGCCCTCACCTTCAAACTCGAATCCGAGTTTCTAGGTTGAGATTTATTCCTAGTTTGCTTGTTAATCGATGGTATCAGAGCAGAACGAGTCCTCGGAGATCAAAACAATGCATCAAATGTTTGAGGATCTGACCGGTGAAGTCGGGAAGATGACCTCATGCTTCGAAGAAATCAGATAAGTGAACGCGGAGATCAAGCAGAGTGTGTGGAGAATCGAGCGGATGTTCGCCAAGATGCTGGCGGTAAAGAAGTTGGAGACCGGTCGTTCTTTCCAGGAGAGAGGCTCGCTACCACCGTCACGCAGAGTATGTGTTTCTCTCGTCGATAGCATCGATATAATATATATAAAGTTTATATCCAACATCTAAACAAAAAATTATAAATATTTAAGACTGAACTGAAGTTATCGGCTAATTCCTCACAAGTCCAAACACTAATTTACAAAGCACTCATGTCGGGTAAACCACTAGCGACAAGATGGACTCAACTCATGCTAAGACCTCAAGGTACCAAAGCACACAAAAAATACCAATTTTTTTAGGGTGAGAGAAAAAAAAACACAAGTGATATAAATCCCTCTTGTAAATCTAGATTTTAAGAAAGTTATATTTGATCTTTTGTTACAGAAAACCCAGAAGTGAATTATAGAACCATCCATGTGCATTGTGGTATTCTTTTAGGTGCCACTCACATCCAGTGGCATTATATGAAATTCAGGATCATTAAAATAAGTATCAACAGAACAGATAAAAATGGTATGCAGATGAACACGCACATAGATGATAGATGTGAGCTTCCACAACCCCAAAAACAAATACACCCTAATTAAAGCTTTTGAAATAAAGGTTGCAATGAGTAACCTTTAACCGTGTAAATTCTTCATGTATAGCTGGACCTAGTAGTACTATAGTAGCTTCCTCGCCTGTAAAGAACCCGCGGTAAAGCTTCAATTACCAGGATAACTATAACAACTAAAAACAGATTTGACTTCAAATCTGATATTTTAGAAATTAACTGCAATAAAATGCTGATGTGAACTGTGATACCATAAATCTCGGCAGAGTAACAACAATTATGAAAAGAAGTTCATGAGAAAAGCAATTGTAATATGCTAAATAATGGGATGAACCCCCGACAGAAGGATGGACTATATAACACAATTTATCATTCTGATAATGTTTATTTATAAATAAATTTATTGCCAAAGTTTAGCAATCATTTGCAGAGATAACAAGACGATACAGTTCAATACATAAGAAAGACCATGGAATCTTAGTAGAATATTTGTTATCTGTGGATGTTTTCTTCTCCTACAGTCCTACCCCTAGCACTTGCATTCATTTCAGAAGCATTTTATCTTGCAGGTATAGTTTAAAATAAAGTAATCACTAGCAACTAACAAGACCTATCCCTGGATCTGGAACTTTAGATCTAGTGGAGATTTCATTATCATTATATTTAATTATCTTTACCTACAATTTTGTTTTTGGATACAGATTCATGCAAGTGATTTGCCTGAGTTGAATTTCAACAAATCAACTTCATAATCACAAGCCAAACACCATAAGCTCATTTTTGTTCAGCCCCTTTCAACACCATCAGAAAAGCAAAACCAAGAACTATTTAGGGGCCACTAGCAACATTCATGACCGTCATCATGCTCTAAGATCGCATCATCCTTGGACCTGCATAACCAGAGCTCGTCGTCCAGCCTGCTATACTCACCAACCAATTGGCCATAGCTATCAATAACATCCGAATCAAACTCTCCCCTTTCCTCTGTAACGAACATTGGCACGCTTTGAACATTCTCATTGAGCATGGTTCCCCTGGTTTCCTCTTCCCTACCAGTTTTAATCACTAAGCTTCCATCAGAAGAAGTAGAAGGATCATCATATACGAAGGTTGAATAACTTATACCTTCAGCTTCTTCAGCCTCATCAGCACAGTACGGTCTTTGAATCTTTTGGGATTGTTCAGGACCTGCTTTCATGTCACGACTATCTTTCGTCTTATGACTAGGAAACATCGAATCAAACTCACGCCTCTTACTGTCATACGCTTCTTTAGCCTCTTCAGCCGTGCCAAAAGTTCCCAAGTGAACTCTAGCCTTGGTTATTGGATGTCCTATCTTAGTTCTCCACCGGCCTCCTTCCGTCGGATAAACATGACTCAGTCTTTGATTCTTTTGGGATTGTTCGCCCAAATCACAGATATCCTTCGACTGTTTGCATTTGTTATAAGCTTTGTCAGCCTGTTCAGTAAAAGTACCCAAGTGAACTCTAGTAGAAACGGAAGGCTCATCAGATACAAAGGCTGGATTGCTTTTACTTTCCACAACAACATCAACTTTATAAGCATCTTCAGCCTCTTCAGTACACGTTCCCATGTGAACTCTGGTGGAAACGGACGGATCACCAGATATGCAGGTTGAATGACTTGTACCTTCCACAACAGCAGCAGCTTCGCAGCTACCCTTATATTGCTTGCGCTTCCTATGAGCACGAACAATCAAATTGACCTCGCGTATTTTATTGTTAAAAGCTTCTTCAGCCTGAGGATCACCTGATACACAGGTTGAATCACTGTTACCTTCCGCAAAAGCCTCAGCCTTGCAGCTATTGTTTGACTGCTTGATCTTCTTATGACCAGGAAACATAAAATCCAAATCATGCCTTATACTGTCATAAGCGTTTGCTGCCTCTTCGGCAGTGTGAAATCCTCCCAAAGTAATGGTTTTCCCCTTTATTATTGGATGTCTTATCCCAGTTCGCCATCGGCCTGCTCTTGCCCGATAAGCATGAAGCGGTCTGTGAAGTTGCACTGATTGTTCAACAACAGCTTTCACCGGTCTTTTATCAGCAGCTTTCGAAGTGCCTGACTCTGTGCTGTAAACAGCACCAGCCTTTCCTGAACAGACCAGTTTTTGTGAGTCCAGCTCAAGCTTCGACAAATTATATGCATCTGCAGCCTCATTGGCTGTATCATATGAGCCTAGCTGCAGTCTAACATTGTTATGTTTGATTCTAGCCTCCCACTTGCCCGATTTCACGCGCCTAATACCCACGTGCTTGTCAATATTCGTAACATCTGTAGGGAAAGAAGCAGCCTTCTCCTGCTCAGAAAGGGATTCATACTCCAGCTTCTTTCTGGTACATGCATCTGCCGCCTCTTGAGGAGTGTTGTAAATGCCCACACACACACAAACCTTCCTAATCGGATGCTGGATTTCAGCTACCCACTTGCCGGATTTTAGGCAACTAACAACTGGGTGATTCACAAAATCCGTATCATTTGTGGGCAAAGGAGTCATTTAGTCTACATATCAACTCATACTCAACCCCTTCTTGGTGTATTCATCTGCAGCCTTTTTGAAGAGATAAATGATGCAAAGTAACAAGAGATTAGAACTTACGAATATCCAAAAGTGTTACATAAACGGCAGAAAACAACATGGTAAGCCATATATTTTTCACATAACAATCTGTTTAACAAGAAGCTGCATAAAACTACCTGTAATATAGCCTTTGTCTCAAAATCCACAAGCGAGGTACAAGGTTAACAATTTCAATGGCAAAATAAAGAAATTTGAGATACTTCAAAGTGTGGTTTTGTGTTAAACAGCAAGTCATAATTTTATCCTTTAACAATGATAAGATGGGAAAGCAACAGATGATAATGATCAACAACGGTTTCGATCCGGTGAAAGTCAACTATACAGAAACTCCATTGAATCCAATTCATGCTATGTTCTATTGTTCACACTCGTTGACATTGTTCTGTTCACTGCACAAATCTCTAGGCAAACATCGAAAAGTTCAGAAAATGAAAAAGCCATGCCCCTTGCAAAAAGTGTGCCCTATGTCCAATTTAGGGCAAAATTAGGGTAACCCTAAATGCTTGATTGAATTAGAGTTAAGAATCGAAACTACTAACCATAATCCATGTGCAATCAGAGAAAGCTTATGATATTAAAGTTAAGAATCAAGGATTCAAAGTTATCAACTGTGATCTGAAGTATCCAGATTACCTGACTTTCCATCAGGAAGAGAAATTCCAACTGCTGCTTAATTTCACAAATATCCTGCACAATTTGCATATAAAAATGAAATTCTCGAGAGGAGAATAAGAGAGGAGCTCAACAAGAAGATGAAGATTCTCAAGAAAGCCTGAAATCGGCATTACCCATTTGATGATGGAGGTATTGAAACGGCACCATGGGCTCTCATGGCAGTCCGCATCTTGATCTCTGTACAGAAGAGCGAGAGCAATGGACGAAGTCCAAAATCAGATTCTTTGGCTCATCTGACCAAAAGAGTTCACATTCTCAGGTGGGGCATGAGATATTGAGATTGACCACTAACACAGTGACACTATAACAGGGTTTATGGGTTCAGTTTGGGCTTTGGTCGGTTAGTTTCTTTGGACTTTGGCCTTTTGTCTCTTAGCTTAAATATGCTTGTTTTCACATTTCATCGCAAAGAAATATTAACAATAAAAAATAAATAATGTATGTTCGTCTACAAATAAAAATAAAAGTGATTGTTTTAATCTTATGATAATTTTTATATAGTTTAATAATAATAAAAATTACTTGCATAACATTATAGGGTTATTTTTTTAAATGAAATTAAAACTCAATCGTTAATTAATAATCATAAATTTTAAACAAAACCAAAACAAATTTAATACTCCTCTTAACAAGTCAGAAAGTAGAAACATATCTAATTCGAGTAAGAAAATATGCAATTGAATTGTTCATCCTCTTAACAAAATATCAAATGCGCAAGCTAAAAAATCTCTAGTCTTAGGCACTAAAGTATTCAAAATAAAACCTAATACATTCCTCAAAAGAGTTTTATTCTACAGGTAGTGAGTTTAATAATCTAATAATCAGAATCCACATATATATGTCAAACCATTATCTCATATATACTAATTGAAAATCATAAAGGATTGTCTCCGCCTCTGCCATTTTCGATGTACGATTGAGCCAGGGTTGGCCCTAAGATTTTTAGGGCCTAAGGAGATATAAAAAGCGAATCTTTTTTATAAGTAAATATATTCATAATTTTTTTTAAAAATATTAAACAATGCAAAATTTAATTTATTCCATTATTAAATTCAGATTTTATTTTTATTACTAAAAGGGAAATTACGGACTTTCAGTAGTATATGAGTATGATTAATACGACAATCTATCTGTATAACACAACAAAAGATTACGATTTTTAGGTTTACCATTATACATATTTATTAAATTTTATTGTATTTCTTTCCAGTCCTATTTGAAAAACGTGAATTTTCTATTGAGAAATAAAGGTGAAAAAATATTTTTTAATATTCTATTTTTTTCCATAAATGAAAAACAGTATGGGAACCAGAGGGGAGCATTCCAAGCTTGGATAGGAGGACCTCTTGCTGGGCAGAGGGCAAAACCTTGGTGAAGACGTATGCAAACTGCTCAACAGGCGTAATGTAAGACAGTTGGAGAAGTCCTTCAAGAACTTTGTCAAGGGTGAAGCTAGTGACAATCTATTTCGATGTGTTTAGTGCATGCATGGAATATGGGGTTCTTGGTAATTTGTAGGGCAGAGTTGTTGTTGTCATAGTACAGGGTGACAGGAAAAAGAGAACTAAAGCCAAGATCATCAAGCAATCGGGCCATCCAAGTGACTTCAGTGGCTGCTTGAGCCGTTGCCCTATATTCGGCTTCAGTAGAGCTCCGAGAAACCACACTCTGTTTCTTAGACTTCCAGCTCACAGGAGAGTCACCAAGAAGGAGAACTTAGAATGTAACAGAGCGGCGACTGATGGGGCAAGAGGCCGTGTCTGAATCCGAATAAGTAGTCAATTTTGGGTGATCACAATCATTCAAGGTAATGCCTCTGTCAACAGTACCTGGAACATAGCGAGAGGTGTGCATCAAGGCATCCAGGTGTGAGGAATAAGGATCCTGCATAAATTGGCTTAAGCTTTAAACTGCATAACAAAGATCAGGCCTTGTGTGAGTGAGGAAGTTGAGTTTTCCTACCATCATCTTGTAAAAGGTGGGATTGCTCAACTTAGAACCATCAGATTTCAGCAGCTTGCAGTTTAAAGGGAGAGGAGAACAAACTGGTCGAAGATCATCAATACCAGCATCATGAAGAAGCTCTTGAGCAAATTTTTGCTGGGCTAAGGCAATTCCTAAGTCAATATATGAGACTTCAAGTCCCAGGAAGAGAAGACCCAAATAGCCCAAACTCAGAATCCAAAAACAACTTGAGAGAAGCAATGTCTGAATCATTGGAGCTAGTCACAAGAAGATCCTCTACATACACAGCTACTGCAGTGAAAGACCCAGAAGAAGACTTGGTGAAGAGGTTGTAATCTTTCTTTGATTGAACATACCCCTTCGAGATCAAAGCACAAGAAAGAGTAACAAACCACTGTCTGGATGCTTGCTTCAAACCATAGAGTGACCTTGTCAATCTACAGACCAGATTATCAGGATTATGAAGACTATTCGGCATCTTCATAAACACTTCCTCATCAAGCTTTCCATGTAGGAAAGCATTGTTCACATCCATTTGGTGAATTGGCCACTTCTTGAGGCTGCAACTAATAGGAGACATCGAATAGTGGCCATTTTAACCCCTGGTGAAAAAGGTTTCAAGTTAGTCACTGCCATACTTTTGATTGAAACCTTTGGCTACAAGGCGGGCTATGTTCTTCTCAAGTGTGCCATTAGCCTTGAGCTTAACACGAAAAACCCACTTGCAACTCACTTCTTTCTTGCCACGAGGTAACTTTGTCAAGATCCAAGTACCATTCGCTTGTAATGCATCTATTTCCTTTTTCATTGCTAGTACCCAATTTGGATCTTGTGAAGCCTCAGCATAAGAGTTGTTTCAGAATAAGATGAAAGAAAGGTAAGAAAAGAATAATGAGAAGCAGGAAGAGTATGGGAGTATGCCAAATTAATCAGAGGGGTCGATTGAGCTGTATGAGAACACACATAATCTCTCAGGTAAGCAAGTCCTCTGGAGACTCTAGTGGACCTTCTCACAGGTTCAAGTGGTATTGACTGATCAGGAGGGTCATGTGGTGTAGGAGAAACTGAGGGTTTAGGATCAAACTGTGAAGAACCAAAATAAAGTGTCAAAGAATGTTCACTAGAATGATCACTGAAAGAAGTGTCTTGCCTTTGTGAAAACCCTTAACACCGCCAAAGATAAGTATCAACCTCGTTCTGACCCTTGCGTCTTCATTGGGTACTCCTCATTCAAAAAGGCTTATGTTGTTCTTAGTATTGCCTCTCACAAAGTTTTCTACTCCAGGGACTTGGTTTTTCAAGAGGATCATTTTCCTTTTTCTTACATAAAAGACCTTGGTAATCCTCTTACTCTTCCTTCCTTAGCCTCTGATTTTCCCCATCATATTTTCCTCATAGGTAGGAAAATATGATGGGGAAAATTAGAGGCTAAGGAAGGAAGAGTAAGAGGATTACCAAGGTCTTTTATGTAAGAAAAAGGAAAATGATCCTCTTGAAAAACCAAGTCCCTGGAGTAGAAAACTTTGTGAGAGGCAATACTAAGAACAACATAAGCCTTTTTGAATGAGGAATACCCAATGAAGACACAAGGGTCAGAACGAGGTTGAAACTTATCTTTGGCGGTGTTAAGGGTTTTCACAAAGGCAAGACACTCAAAGGTTCTAAGAATAGAGTAGTCAGGAGCATGGTGAAACAAAAGCTCAAAGGGTGTCTTGTTAGTAAGAGAAGATAGATGAATTCTGTTGATAAAAAAAAAAGGTGGTTGTCATGACACAATGACCCCAATAAGGGAGAGGTAGCTGAGATTGAAATATAAGAGCAACCTCAAGGAGATGCTTGTGCTTTCTTTCCACCACTCCATTTTGTTGGGGGCTCTGTGTACATGAAGTTTGACGAATGATTCACAGAGAATGAAAGAGGAAAGTAACACTGCTAGCTAGGAACTCAGTAGCATTATCTAATCGAATGATTTTAATGGAAGCAACAAATTGGTTTTTGACAAGAGCAATGAATTTAGTGACAACACTACAGAACTCACTCTTGTGTTTCATGAGAAAAAACCAAGTGCATCAAGTAAAGTCATCCACAATGGTTAGAAAGAAAACGAAAACCATCATATGTAGGACATTTGTATAGTCGCCAAGAATCAATATGAATAATTCAAAAGCACTGGAAGTAATAGAAGAAGTATGAAATGGTAATCTGTGTTGTTTAGCCTTAGGACAAACCTGACATATGTGAGTGAGTAGGGTTTACAAATTTGTCTATGAAAGGTAAGTGACAAAGTTGTTTGAAGGGGATATGCCCAAGTCTACAATGCCATAGCTCGGGGCTTTTTATTGAAAATATAAGCTAAAGACGACTAGAAACTCCAGCATTTTGATCTTCTGAGAGAGAATGGTGCACCACATAGAGGCCTTTGTCTTCCCTACCAATTAATTAAAATTGGCTTCTTCATAGAAGGGGCTTGAAGAAAGCAAAAATGTGAGTTGAATGAAAATGTGGCACTTAAAGCTTTGGTCAATTTGCTAATGGTTAACAAATTGAAATGAAATGCTGGAACAAAAAGAACACCAGACAAAGGAATATTAGGTAATAAAGTGGAAGCACCAACATGAGAAATGGAAGGCAAAGTAATGTGTTTAGGATCCGAAACTGGAGAAAAAAATCAAGAAGATTACGTTGAGATGTAATGTGGTGAGTAGCACCACTATCTAGAGTCCAATTTGAGGCAAAGCAACGAGAAAGAGAATTAGAAGCATTATCAGCAAGCATAGCACAGGAATCTTGAGAGTTAGCATGTAGATTTCCAAGAAGAGCAAGTAACTGAGAGCACTGAGCATGGGTGAATGCAGGTGTAGAGGAAGTAGCTAGAGCTGCAGAACCAGCATGATCATCATGAGTCACATTAGCTGCGACCTTGTTGTTGTTAAAATTAGCAGAATGAAGGAGCTGGATGACTACGGGAACCAGAAACGAATCCAAGCTTGTTTTTCGCAAGGAGAGATACTTCAACAAAGCGACGCCATTGATGATACTTTCTGTCCGTCAACTTGTTAGTGGCCAAAGACATAACTCAGATGATCCGAGTGGTGGAGGAACAACTCGTCAGATGCGTCAATTTGATCAAGAAATTATCTCGGATCTGGAGCTTGCTCAAAAGCCATGGCGATCGAAGTACAGCGAACGCACAAAAAATGACAAATCAGAGAGAAAACCGCTGAAGAGCAGAGATCGAACCAACTGATACCATGTTAACTTTGTCTTTCGTCTACAAATGTTTGATTGAACGATTTAGAACGAAGAGGAGGAAAAGGAGATGTTGAACTGAATCAGGCAAAACTCCATTGAAGAGAGCTTGAAGAGCTCGGAGGAGTTTGTTACAAAATGTTCAACTGAAAATGAGAAAAGGAAATATTGGGCCTAACCACTAGCCTACTTGTTCTAACTAACATAATCCGAAACTAAGCCTGAAGATACAAAACAAACTAGAACTATTTAGGGGCCACTAGCAACATTCATGACTGTCATCATGCTCTAAGGTCGCATCATCCTCGGACCTGCATAGCCAGAGCTCGTCGTCCAACCTGCTATACTCACCAACCAATTGACCATAGCTATCAATAACATCCGAATCAAACTCTCCCCTTTCCTCTGTAACGAACATTGGCACACTTTGTACATTCTCATTGATCATGCTTCCCCTGGTTTCCTCTTCCCTACCGGTTTTAATCACTAAGCTTCCATCACAAGAACCGGAAGGATCATCAGATACGCAGGCTGAATAACATTAACCTTCCGCAATAGCGTCACCTATGCAGCTGTCGTTCAACTGCTTGAGCTTCTTGTTAACAGGAAGCATCAAATCGAACTCACGCCTGTTGCTGTTACAAGCTTCTACAGCCTCTTCAGCACAACATGGTCTTTGAATTTTTTGGGATTGTTCAGGACCATCTTTCAAATCACGACTATCTTTTGTCTTATGACTAGGAAACATCAAATCAAACTCACGCCTCTTACTGTCATAAGCTTCTTTAGCCTCTTCAGGAGTGTCAAAAGTCCCCAAGCGAATTGTAGCCTTTGTTATTGGATGTCTTATCTCAGTTGTCCACCGGCCTGATTTTCTCGGATACACATATTTCAATCTTTGGGATTGTTCAGCATTAGCTTTCAAGCCCAAATCAAAGCTATCCCTTGACTGTTTGCGTTTGTAATGACCCGGAAACATTGAATCGAATTCCATCCTCTTACTGTCATACGCTTCTTTAGCCTCTTCAGCCGTGCCAAAAGTTCCCAAGCGAACTCTAGCCTTGGTTATTGGATGTCCTATCTCAGTTCTCCACCGGCCTCCTTTCGTCGGATAAACATGACTCAGTCTTTGATTCTTTTGGGATTGTTCGCCCAAATCACAGCTATCCTTCGACTGTTTGCGTTTGTTATAAGCTGTGTCAGTCTGTTCAGTAAAAGTACCCAAGTGAACTTTAGTAGAAACGGAAGGCTCATCAGATACAAAGGCTGGATCGCTTTTACTTTCCACAACAGCATCAACTTTGTAGCTACTCTTTGATTGCTTGCGCTTGAGATGCGCATGAACCATCAAATCAAACTCATGCATAGTATTGTTATAATCATCTTCAGCCTCTTCAGTACACGTTCCCAAGTGAACTCTGGTGGAAACGGATGGATCAACAGATGTGCAGGTCGAATTACTTGTACCTTCCACAACAGCAGCAGCTTCACAACTGCCCTTATATAGTGTGCGCTTCCTATGAGCGCGAACAATCAAATCGACCTCATGCATTTTATTGTTATAAGCTTCTTCAGGCTGAGGATCACCTGATACACAGGTTGAATCACTGTTACCTTCCGCAAAAGCCTCAGCTTGGCAGCTATTGTTCGACTGTTTGATCTTCTTATAACCAGGAAACATCAACTCAAAATCATGCCTTATACTGTGATAAGCGTTTGCTGCCTCTTGAGCAGCATCAAAACTTAATGAATTTTTTTTCCCTTTATTATTGGATGCCTTATCTCAGTCCGCCACCGGCCTGCTTTTGCTCGATAAGCATGACGCGGTCTGTAAAGTTTCACGGATTGTTCAGCATCAGCTTTCACCGGTCTTTTATCAGCAGCTTTCAGCGTGGCTGACTCTGTGTTGTAAACAGCATCAGCCTTTCCTGAACAGATCATTTTTTGTGAGTCAAGTTCAAGCTTCGACAAATTATACACATCGGAAGCATCATTGCCTGATTTAATGCGCCTAACACCCATGTGCTTATTCGTAACATCTGTAGGGAAAGAAGCAGCCTTCTCCTGCTCAGAACGAGATTCGTACTCCAGCTTCTTTCTGGTGCATGCATCTGCCGCCTCTTGAGGAGTGCTGTAAATGCCCACACACACACAAACCTTCCTGATCGGATGCTGGATTTTAGCTACCCACTTGCCGGATTTTAGGCAACTAACAACTGGGTGATTCACAAAATCCGTATCATTTGTGGGCAAAGGAGTCATTTCGTCTCTACACATCAACTCATACTCAACCTCTTCTTGGTGTATTCATCTGCAGCTTTTTTAAAGAGGTAAATGATGCAAAGTAACAAGAGATTAGAACTTACAAATACCCAAAAGTGTTATATTAACGACAGAAAACACATGGTAAGCTGTATATTTTTCACATAACAATCTGTTTAACAAGAAGCTGCATAAAACTACCTGTAATATAACCTTTGTCTCCAAATCCACTAGCGAGTTACAAGGCTAATGATTTCAATGGCGAAATAAAGAAATTTGAGATACTTCAAAGTGTGGTTTTGTGTTAAACAAGTCATAATTTTACCCTTTCAACAATGATGAAGGGAAAGCAACAGATGATACTTATCCACAACGGTTTCGAATATACCAGCAGATTTGAGAGTTATACAGAAACTCCAGTGAATCCAATTCATGCTATGTTCTACTCCGTATTGTTCACACTCATTGACATTGTACTGTTCACTGCACAAATCTTTAGGCAAACATCCAAAATTTCAGAAAATGAAAATCCATGCCCCAATTGCAAAAAGTGTGCCCTCTGTCCAATTTAGGGCAAAATTAGGTAACCCTAAATGCTCGATTGAATTAGAGTTAAGAATCGAAACTACGAACCAAAATGCATGTGCAATCAGAGAGAGCTTATGATATAAGAGTTAAGAATCAAGGATTCAAAGTTATCAACTGTAATCTGAAGGATCCAGATTACCTGACTTTCCATCAGGAAGCGAAATTCCAACTTCTGCTCAATTTCACAAATATCCTGCACAGTTTGCATATAAAAATGAAATTCTCGAGAGGAGAATAAGAAAGGAGCTCAACGAGAAGATGAAGATTCTCAAGAAAGCCTGAAATCGGCATTACCCATTTCATGATGGAGGTATTAAAACGGCACCATGGGCTCTCATGGCATTCCGCAGCTTGATCTCTGTACAGAAGAGAGAGAGCACTGAAGGAAGTCCCAAATCAAATTCTTTGGCTCTTCTGACCAAAAAAAACTTCACATTCTCAGGTGGGGATGAGAATGACCACTCACACAGTGACACCATTTATGTGGAACATTTCTAAATACTCTCTTCTCTCGTAAATCTTCATCTGTTCCAAAATAAATGTCGTTTGTCTTTTATAAAATATTATTATTTTAGTTAAATTTTTTATATAATTTTAATTATGAAATTATATAAAAAATTTGATTAAAAAAATAATATTTTATAGAGTATTTCACCCGTTAAAAAACGTGCCGAAAAGGTAAGTGACATTTATTTTGGAACGGAGGGAGTATAAGTTTTAGTAGTATTATTTTTGTTAAAAATTATATAAATTTTTTTTTTTACATTTTAATACTTATTACTAATAATTATTATATTGTAAAAATATTTAGTAAAAAAATTAATATTTTATATAGTTTTTAATTCTCTAAATTAGGTGCACAAAAGTAAAAAAAATCTTATAGTTATGATAGATTGATAGGAGGGAGTAAGGGATAATATTTTCATTCAAGTTGAGAGAAGTGGTCGTTACGAGGTGGATTCTTATTAGGGCCAAATTTAATATATGTATCATTCTCGTTGATAATTTTAATTTGATATATTATAAACCCAAATCTGATATTATGAACGTTTAGAACTAAAACAAGGTTATTAACTAATTTATCACAAATCCAAATATAACTTACAAAGCACTCGTGTCGAGTAAACCACAGGCGATAAAAGATAGACTAACCCATGCTATATGTACACCTACCTAATACAAATGTAATCAATGGGGTTTAATCCCTAAGCATCAAGGTAGCAAAGCACACAAAAAGTAACAATTTTTGCAGGACGAGAGGAAAAAACAAGTCATATAAATCCCTCTTGTAAATCAACTTCATAATCACAAGCCAAACACCATAAGCTCATTTTTGTTCAGCCCCTTTCAACACCATCAGAAAAGCAAAACCAAGAAATTAGATCACAATGGAGCATTTCTAGTTGTCCTTTATAATCCTTCAATGGATATAATCTGTTAACTTTGTATTTCGTCCACAAATGTTTGATTGAACGATTTAGAACGAAGAGGAAGAAAAGGAGATGTTGAACTGAATCAGGCAAAACTCCATTGAAGAGAGCTTGAAGAGCTCGGAGGAGTTTGTTACAAAATGTTCAACTGAAAATGAAAGGGGCAGGATCAGCCCTACTTATACAATCTAACTAACATAATCCGAAACTAAGCCTGAAGATACAAAACAAAACGAGGACGTTCTACATAATCTAAGTAACCAAAATATTATGAACAATCTACCACTAGAACTATTTAAGGGCCACTAGCAACATTCATGACCGTCATCGTGCTCTTAGGTCGCATCATCCTCGGACCTGCATAGCCAGAGCTCGTCGTCCAACCTGCTATATTCACCAACCAATTGGCCATATCTATCAATAACATCCGAATCAAACTCTCCCCTTTCCTCTGTAACAAACATTGGCACACTTTGAACATTCTCATTGAGCATGCTTCTCCTGGTTTCCCCTTCCCTACCGGTTCTAATCACTAAGCTTCCATCAGAAGAAGTGTAAGGATCATCAGATACGCAGGTTGAATAACTTTTAACTTCCACAATAGCATCAGACTGTTTGAGCTTATTGTTAACAGGAAGCATCAAATCGAACTCACGCTTGTTGCTGTTACAAGCTTCTTCAGCCTCTTCAGCACAACATGGTCTTTGAATCTTTTGGGACTGTTCAGGACCAGCTTTCATATCACAACTATCTTTTGTCTTATGACTAGGAAACATCGAATCAAACTCACGCCTCTTACTGTCATAAGCCTCTTTAGCCTCTTCAGGAGTGTCAAAAGTCCCCAAGCGAATCGTAGCCTTTGTTATTGGATGTCTTATCTCAGTTGTCCACCGGCCTGATTTTCTCGGATACACATATTTCAGTCTTTGATTCTTTTGAGATTGTTCAGCATCAGCTTTCAAGCCCAACTCACAGCTATCCTTTGACTCTTTGCATTTGTAATGACCAGGAAACATTGAATCGAATTCACGCCTCTTACTGTCATAAGCTTCTTTAGCCTCTTCAGCAGTGGCATAAGTTCCCAAATAAATTCTTGCCTTTGTTAGTGGATGTTTTATCTCAGTTTGCCACCGGCCTGATTTTCTCTGATACACATAACGCAGCCTTTGATTCTTTTGGGATTGTTCAGCATCAGCTTTCAAGCCAAAGTCGTGACTATCAGGTCTATAGTTTGACAGCTTACTGTCATAAGGTTCTTTAGCCTCTTCAGTAGACGTTCCCAAGTGAACTCTAGTAGAACCGGAAGGATCACCAGATACACAGGTTGAATCACTTTTAACTTCTGGAGTAGCATCAGCTTCACCGCTCGCCTTCTTCTTATGAGCACGAACCATCAAACCGAACTCACATATTGTATTGTTATATGCTTCTTCAGCCTCTTCAGTAGACTTTCTCAAGCGGGAAGGATCATCAGATAAGCAGGTTGTACCTTCTGCAACAGCATCACCTTTGCGACTGTCGCTCAATCGTTTGAGCTTCTTACTACCAGGAAACATCAAATCGAACTCACACCTATAAGCTTCTTCAACCTCTTCAGCACAACTCTCATGACCAGGAAACATTGAATCGAACTCACGCCTCTTCCTGTCATTAACTTCTTTAGCCTCTTCAGCAGTGCCAAAAGTTCCCAAATGAATCCTTGCCTTTTTTAGTGGATGTCTTATCGCAGTTTGCCACCGGCCTGATTTTCTCTGATACACACCGCGCAGAGCATCTTCCTCCTTCAAGCCTAACTCGCATTTCTTTCGATTCAGAGCTTCCATGGCATTTTCAGCAGTAGCATAAGTACCCAACTTATACCTAACCTTTCCTTTCTGGATCTGAGCTTTCCACTTGCCCGATTTCAATTGGTAAACACTACCACTTTTCTTCCTCGAACAACCGTTTGATTTAGACCCTAGCTCAAGCTTCGACATATTATACGTAAACCCTAGGTCCTTTACAAAATCTGGGGCATCAATTGTGCTTAAAGGAGGAATCTTTCGTCGACGCATTCATCCAGATTGCAGCAAATGGAAATCCATGTCCAATTAAAACCGCCTACGCCCTAAATTTTGGGGGAAAGGGTAAATGCTTGATCTTTTGAATTGTCAGTTACGAATACAGTTTATTAACCAACTGAAGGATACAGATTATTACCTGATCTTTTTCTGGAAGAGAAATTCCAATTGCTGAACAATGTCACAGCTACCCTGCAAAAACTTGCAGATAAAATTGAGATTCCTGAAACTTGAAAGGAAAGCTGTGAAAAAAATGGAGACAAGAAGATGAAGATTCAAGAAATCCTAAAATCGACATTACCCATTTGATGGTAGAGCTTGTTAACTAGACCCATGATCTTACCCTGTTGAGTATTGATCGATTCTGCATTCATTCATTTAACTTTTGACATGCATTCTCAATTCTCATCGATGAGCATGCTTTCCTCGATTTTCTCCTTCTTACCAACTTCATTCATCAGACATAACTTCATTCATCAGACATTACTAATGGCAACACAGACTCATCTTTTCAGTTAAAGAGGAGAGCCTAATTGCACAAGACCAAAAATTGGGCCTAATTGCACAACTAGATCACAAGGTAAAAAATTGTACCAAATTGATCCCTCTATCCCAAGCAAAAAAAAATTACCGGTAATTTGGAACTATTCACAACCGGGATTTGCAGGTGACCGTCTCCCTCCTCATTTCGTTTCACTCTGCCCATCTCAAGGCCGCTTCCGACCACCCGTCTCTCTCTTTCTTGCTTCGGTGCCACCACCACCTCGCCCGCTCCGACACGCCGCCGTCGCCGCCCCATCTTACATTGATTTCACAAAGGAGGAACAACCTTTCCCCAATTTCGCAGATCTTGAGCGGGCTCACCTCCGAGGTCGCAGACATGGCGGTTTCAGTCGAAGAAGCCCTTTTTTGGGGGGTTAATTTGTTCAGGTTATATACCCAAATCCTCCTCATATAGAAAACTCCCCCCTTTTCGTTTGCCTCGTCGTGGGCGATGAGCAAATTTGAAGAATTGAGTATCGGTCCACTCGGATTCGTCAAGAGCACTTCGATTTTGATCGGGTGGTTTGGGAATTCCAGATGGGGCAACAGCAGTCAAGGGAGGAATTGCTTTTCCAACAGGTTAATAATCGCAATAGCAATGGTATTAAGGATCTCCACAGGGAGGGTGTTTCCCTTGAGGTACTTGATTCTTCATATCAGCTTTTTTGGTTAATTATGTTCAATTGATTAATTATTTATGCTCCTTACCTGTTTGATTTTGTGTGGGTTTATGTTTGATTGTTGGATGTGCTTTTTAGGGTTTAAATCGATTTTTTGTATGTTGTTTTTGCAGTGTGTAAATGGGGAAGGAATGACCCCTTTGATTGCCGCTTGTATGAACCCAAAACTCCACAGTGTTGCTAAAACCCTAATCGAGCTAGGTGCAAAGGTGAATGCTTATCGCTGGGGTATGCGTTTTTGCTACTGCCTTTTTTTTTGGAGCTTCGCAGTTTGAATTTAGGGGTTCTTGAATTCATGATAAGACCTTCCACTTGTGAAGTACTTCATAGCTTTTCTCATTGGTTTTCCCCTTATGAATTATGATGATTGTGTCGATGGTTAAAGGTTCACTGAACAAGATTAGTCTGTTTTAGCTTGTGTGAATCTGTAGCTGGGGATGAAAATGTTAAAGCAAGTCTTGATGTTAAACAGGGAGAAAATATATATTTTTCTGTTGGATTTACTATGTGAATTGCAAATAATCTTTAGTTTGCTTACTTAAAGAGATTGAAGCCTGCCTTTCACCTTGGTATTGAATCTCAAAAAATCAAATGAACACTCCTGTACATCTAATGTAATGGCTCGTGAGGGAAATTTTCTCTTCAAATTTTCAGCAAATGCGCTGCTTTTGAATGATGATTACCATACTCCTCTGGGGATTGCTCGGGCAAAAGGCTTCACCAAAGTTGTTCGTAAGATTGAGGTAGTACTGCTGTGTAAAAGTAATCCATGCCTTCATCGGCCAGGTTCTCTAATTTTAAGCTTATCAATGCTTGTATTCAGTGTCTTACTAATTGTAATGTGTGCTCTGGATTTGGTAGCTTTGATGCTGGTAACTGTTGGTTGTCTTGTTTTAGAATCACAAAGGTCTGCCCACTTAGAGTTTCTATTTGTGGATTTTCAGGGCCATCTTTGCTTATTCTCTGGGTGGTTACGAGAGCTTTATGGACCAAGCTTCCTTGAACTACTGGCTCCTCAGTTTCTCTCTAGAAAAGTGTAAGTGTTGATTCCATCATGAAACTATATATATTTTAAAGTAGACCAGGAATAGAACTCATTTACCTGCTTTTTAGTTTTTAAATGAACTTCAAGTTTGGCATGATACAGCTATTCTTTTAAACATATATAGAGATTAATGAGATAAACCATGTATAATTATTTTTCATTTTAAGCTGGGCCTATATTTAATCAATTTGTACATGCATATGATCCTTTCAAAATCAATTTTAAATTCCCTTTGCCTTTTGTTAAACGTTTTTATTTTATTTGTTTATTAGGTCAACCTCACTCAAGTATGTTATAAGTTGTTCAAAATGTCTATTTACTTTTCTCTCTGTTAGATTCTTTTTAGCGCTTAGTGTCCTCTTCTGCTAATTAGCAGTCTGATGGAATTCTTAGTCCTTCAAATGAAGATGGATGGAAAATAGCCTATTAGCTTAATTGGTAGAGCGTTGTGTTTGCACACAAAGATGTGAGTTCGACTCTCACATAGACTAATACGGAGTATGCATTCATATTTCTATGGACTTATACGATTGAACATGGTAGGAAATATATACACTAATGGCCGGACAAATTTGTGAATCTGGTACGACAAATTTATGAATTATCAATATCTCTGAACTTATAAAATTATGAACTTGGTAGGAAATATATAGACTAGTGGTAGGACAAATTTGTGAACCTGGTAGGATAAATATACGATATTGGTATGATAAAAATGTAATCACCAAAATTCTAAGTGTATAACTTGACACTAATGGTAGGATAGATGTACACGAATGGTAAGATATATTTGTACTATTGACAAAGAAGTAGAATTAATATTGACCAATCCACAAACCCCAGACTAGTAATCATTGAGGTGTGAATTGACCCTAATCTCAATCTCAATTACCAATCCATAAATCCCAATCTCAATCCAATTTCTATCAGTCAAAATTCATGAATCCAATCTAATTCAATGCTAGAACGATCGAATTAGAGCCTCTACCCTTGGATATAATGTTACTTAGGTTTCCTTCATCTTCTGTTGTAGACTGGAAACCCTCTACCCTTGGTTGTTTTTCTGAAAAATGTGGAACATAATTTGCTACGGTTTCTAGCTTGATTTTCCTTGAAAACTATTTAAATTGGTAGGATAGATGCACAACAATGGTAGGATAGATGAAAACTAATGGTAGGAGAAAACAACGATATTGGTAGGATTGATGGAAACTAATGGTAGGAGAAAACAACGATATTGGTAGGATCATAATGGAAACCCAGTAATTCATGTATAACTTGACACTAATGGTAGGATAGGTGCACACTGATGGTACGATATATTTATAGTATTGGAAAAATGTAAATGCATAATTGACTTTACGAAAAAAATTTACTTCCACATGAATCTCAGAAAAGCAAAAGGAGAAGGCAGGCTCCTCATGTAGAAACTGAAGTTATATGAACCACAGATGCAAAAGCTATACATGGATATATCAGGTGTGATGATGAATCTCAAGCTATGGTCCCTATCCTGGATGGAAAATAGCCTATTAGTATATATATTTCCTGCCAGGTTCATAATCGTATAAGTTCAGAGAGATTTATGAAACGGCCAGGCCCGTAACGGGTACCCGCCTTTTTTATTAAAATTAATATATATGTAATAAATAATATTAATTATTTATTTTTAAAATAAAATAAAAATAGTAACTATATATGCAATAACTATGTATAATTAAATAAACAGTAAGTATATATAGCTAATTATTAAAACAGTAACTATATATATATACAATAAGTATATATAGCTAATTATATATAGGGAGTGGTTCCCTTGTACACACCCCTTAAAGTATATTTAGTGCACAAATCTTGGCCTTTGATTTAAAAAAATGAAAGGCCAGGATTAAAATGGTTTTTTCCTTTTTTCTTCTATTAAATCCGTGGGTCCCACGTTCAAAAATCCCACAACCAAACTCCACTCCCAGGCAAGCCTGGTGCGTGTGATTGAACCTCCCCCCCACCCCTCATTCTTGTTTTGTCTTTATCATAAATACACCCCACTTTGGCGGCTTTTTTTTTCTTTTTTTTTTGTAATCCTAATTTATTTTAACCATGATTTCGATTACTTTTTAAATTTGTCAATTCAACCGAATAATTATCAATTCTACTGAATAATTTATCACATATTATCGAATAATATTTTATTTCTATTAATAAATTTCAAATAAAAGAAACTCTAATTCCCTAAACAATACTTACGATTTATTTATACGAATAATATTATATATTTCACCGAATAATGTTTTACATTTCACCGAATAATGTTTTACATTTCACCGAAAAATGCTCGTGCGATGAAGGGTTTTTATATTGTTTGTCAAACTGAAAACTCCTGAGACCTGACGAAGAATAAATAAGATTTCACCGAATAATTTACTAATTCCTTACCATTAGTAACCGAAATTCGACACATACGTATACATAAATCAGATTTCACCGAATAATTTACTAATTCATTAGTATTGGTAACCGAAATTCGACACATTCGTCTGAATAATTAAATTTGAAGGTTGAAATCACACAAATTACTAATTCATTACTATTAACAAACAAACTCGATCTTTGATTCAAATCAATTTGTAGGTTGAAACTTGAAATCACACAAATTACAACCCAAAAGAAATAAATTAGATCTTGGCCTTACCGGCGGAATCATGTGAGAAACCGCCTTCGATTGGAAACCCCAAACACACACAAGGTGACCCTCACTGTATGCAACAACAGGCTTGTTCCAAAGCAGAGACAACACCCTAACAACGATTGCAAAAACTTGCAACGGAGCCCCGATCCCACGAATCGCCAGCCTTCGCCGCCGTCGCTCCCGGATCTGAGAACCGCCATCGCCAGCTCCTCCTCGACCATTGTCGCCGTCGATCTTCGCCTCCTCGACTCGCCTCCGATCCAACTCTCCTCGTGTCCGCCTTGCCTCACTGCATCGCCTCCACCTTGCCCCGGATCTGAGAACCGCCTTCGCCGCCGTCGCTCCCGGATTTGAGATTCCGCTGGCGTCGTCTTCGCCGTCGTCGATTGCCCACGAATCGCCAGCCTTCGCCGTCGTCGCTCCCGGATCTGAGAACCGCCATCGCCGGCTCCTCCTCGACCATCGCGGCCGTCGATCTTCGCCTCCTCGACTCGCCTCCGATCCAACTCTCCTCGTGTCCGACTTGCCTCACCGCATCGCCTCCAACTTGCCCCACCGCTTCACCTTTGCCTCGAATCCCCGCCAGGAACAAACATCCTCGATTCGTCACCGGCTCCAAGCGTGGAAAGGAAGACAACAACTTGGGATCTTTGGATTTAGAATGAAGAAGACGATAACTAGGGATTGAGGGTTTTAATTCCACTTTACCACACACGCGCCCATGCACCTAGTTGAAGAGTAGTTTTGATTTATTTATTTTTAACTCATGGGACACATGGCGAAATCCTGTCCATCTATTTCATTCCGATCAAGGGTTCAGATATGTGCACAAAGTACACCCTAAGGGGTGTGCACAAGTTACCCATTCTCTCTCTCTATATATAGCTTACATGTACAGTAACTAATAGCTAATTACATATATAACCTAATTACATTTATAAAAACAGTAACTATATAGCTAATTACATATATGATTGTGTGATTAAATATATAAAAACAGCTAATTACCTATATATTACATATATATGTAATAAAAACCTAATTAGGGTAACTTTGATAAAAAAAATTGAATAGGTTTGCAAGTACCCGCGGGTTACCCGCACCCGCATTCGCGGACAGACTTGGACACGACTTCCAACCCGTTAAGCGGGCTTAGCCCGGCCCGCGTCCGCAACAACGGGACAAAATCTCGGGTAAAACCCGTCCCAAGCCTGGCCCGTGCCCGCGTTTGCCCGGGTCTAAGTATAAATTACGAACTCTCTGCAACTGGTCTCGTGAAACCGTCACCTTGGGGTAGTTCTGTTATAAGAAAAAGGAACAACTACAAAGGATAGGTACAAGATCACTTACCCATCGCTGCCACTGTCATCGGACAAACTTCTTGCACTTTTTCAGGTATGAAAGGACAGTTGTACACTATTGGTAGGACGGAAATATTCTATTGGTAGGATGGGGACTGTATCGTTTCCTGGAATGAACGGGTAACTTTTCCCCCGTCCTTTCCGCTTCTCTCCTATTCTGCCTCACTTTTTGCAAAGCATGTTATGGTGTTTCAGATCCTCCTCTCAAGCTTATATATGTTCTTGGGAGACACCCATCAATGCAATCATTGCATTTTCCCCTCATAAATGCTCCCCCCTTTCCCCAAAGGAGAAACCCTGTTTTGGCGCCAAAACTACACTGACAGCCCGCCAAATCAGCTACAGTGAATCCTATCCAGATTCTTTGCAAAATATCTCCAGGTATGGAAAGACAAGTTTAGGCTATTGGTAGGACCAATTAATTCGATTGGTAAGATGTGCAGTCTACAGTTTTCTGAAATGAACGGATGATGTCTTTTGGTGCCACATGTCACTGACAGCTACTGACAGCTACAGTGTCCCTCACCTTCACCTGCAACTTCCTCTCCCGGTTGCATTTTTTATTTGCAAAAAATGGCCACATTCTACCCCTAGCAAAAAAAACAAGGACATATCTAGTTGTGCAAATGGACCCTTTTTTGGTCTAGTTATGCAAAAGGACCTATAGTAAAACAACAACAACATTGGAATTTTGGAAATATATCCCACTAAGTAAAGACGATGTTTCCGAGTGACCGAGTAAAGACTAATAGATAACAAAATAAGGCCAACGGTGTCGCCGCTTGGCATCGGTCTTAGTCTACGTTGTCTCCAGCGTGTTTGGGTTTGGTTTCGCTTGCCTGTCCGGGATTATGCACCTCCCACTTTGTTGTTGTTGCACCTTTTTTTAATATGTAGTGACGGTTTCACCGTTTGCCGACTTCGTCGGCCTCTCGAGTTGTTAGGTATGCCTGGCTCTCGAATTATTTCCTAATAAAAAAAATAGATAACAAAATAATAAAATAAAATAAACAATAAAACAAAATGATAAACAGAGGACTCGAACACCAACTAAGAGTCAAAAACATAGAAGTTAAAAATCCATATAGTACTAATAGTGAATTAAAACATGCTTGAAATAACCGAAGGATCCTAACCCGCTTATATAGTCCATTTTG
The DNA here is from genome assembly GCA_963922045.1 of Persicaria maculosa. Classification (NCBI taxonomy): domain Eukaryota; kingdom Viridiplantae; phylum Streptophyta; class Magnoliopsida; order Caryophyllales; family Polygonaceae; genus Persicaria; species Persicaria maculosa. The sequence continues at coordinate 8,422,726 of OY998256.1, read as the reverse complement.
TAGTCCATCTAGTTCGATCATAGTCCAATTAAAGCATGTTGAACAAGCCATATGAGTTGTGGCTAGCTAGTCACAAAGACATGTTCAACACTATTTGTGACCTTCATCGAATCATCGGGTCAGCATAGCCAGAGTTCGTCGTCCATCCGGCTATACTCACCAACGAATCGGCCATACCTATCGACGACACTCGAATCAGCCTCGCTCCCAACATTCACATTCTTACCGACGGTTGCGGCATCACCTTCGATTCTGCGAGTCTCTAGCTCAAGCTTGGACAAACGATACCCATCCGAAGCCTCATTGAGAGTAGTATAAGTGCCGAGCCACACCTGGACCTTGTCATGTTTGATCTTAGCGCTCCACTTGCCCGTTTTCAATCGCCTGACACCCGGGTGCTTGTCGAAACCCGCCTTATTCGTATGGAAACAAGTCATCGGTGTCTTCGAATGTGATTCGTAGTGGAGCTTCTTTTGGGAGTATGCATCTTGAGCCTGTTGAGGAGTGGTGTAAATCCCCAGAAGCACCCAAACCTTCCTCGCCGGATGCAGGATTTTCGCCACCCACTTGCCCGATTTTCGGAGCTTCACAAAATGTGTGTCGTCATTTGAGCTCCTGCATCGATCAATAAGATGTTAGAACTTATGAATACCCAAACAGGGATTGGATTTCAACCCTGGAATGAATCTCATTGTAACCCGAATTCCCTTAACCCCACAACAGTGGCAAAATCAGGATTCTCGCAAGGAAGGGGCGAAATTATTATTATTATTATTTTAAGTTTATCAAGAATAAAAATCGCCAAAAATATTTTTAAAAAATTACAGAATTTTAGTTTAGGTACATAACTAGTCTATTCCCCGTGCTTTGCACGGGTTTAATGCAAAAATATTAGAGAATGTCAAATTATAATAATTTTTCATATTTAAAAGTAAAAATATTACATTGAAAAAAGTATATTCATCTACAAACAAAATTGATAACCTACATTTTATGATAATTTTTATATAGTTTAATAAAAAAAAATCGTAGAATTATTTGTCAAATGAAATTAAAACTTCATCATTAATTAACAATCATAAATTTCGAACAAACAAATTGAATAGATAAAGAATAACTCCAAAGTAGAAACAAATCTAATTTGAGCGAGAAAATAAACATGTAATTGAACTGTTTGCCCTCCTAACATACATAAGATCAATCATACAATCTAAAAAATCTCTAATCCCGGATACCACCTTCGTCAAAATAAAACTCACACGTTGATCAAATGGGTTTTTTTTATTCTCTTGAGCATATTGAAGTTCCATAATTAAGTAAAAAAACCACTTGGCTTGCCTAAAACCTATTGTATACTCAATTTAAAAAATAAAAAATTAATCACGTAAAAAATAATCAATTATTATTGTTCTTATAACCAATTAGAAATTTAAAATAAAGTATTTATAGAAAAAAGTACTCTAATTCTTTGGATAATTAAAAAAAATTGGCATCAATAGAATATAAGATAGACTTAAAGATTCATATTCATAACCACCTATCAAAATCACAAAAAAAATAATTAATTATATCAGTACAATTATCATATTTTAAACCAATAACAAATCAAATACAAAATATTTTCATGTACACTATTACCCTAAAAAATAACTAAAATAATTTATAAATTTAATTTCAACAATTAAAGTTCAAACCTATGATATGATATAAATCCTTTTTTTGTGATAGGATAAGAATTCGAAGGTCATACATGCCTGATATAAGTCATCTATGGTTATGTGTAGGTTATAGTTTACAGATAGTGGAAGATGTTATAAACAGTTGTGCGGACGGGATCCGTTGTCCCAAATGGGACAACCCCTTGAATTGACCTCCCACATTCCGATAATTAAAAAAAATGATTAAATTTTTAAAAAAAATGTTAAGGGGTGGGTTTTTTTATGAGGAAGGATAGGATGAGAATCGAGATTTTGACACACGAATATAAATGAAAAAAATATAATTTCTATCTAATTCTCGTCTTCTCCTCCTAAACTATACAGTAACATTTAATCTCTGTTTTTCTTCATTTCTCCTTCCGAAATCTAATTAAACACAAATCATGGAGATAGGACACAACAAATTGATTCCGTTAAAGATTCACATTTTTTAAACTCCATCATATCGAAATCCAACGTGGCATTATATTGTGGATCTCAATTAGTAAAGCATTAATATTACAATAAATACATGTCCATTTTATTAGCCATTAAATTAGAGAATATTTAAAAACCAATATGTACTGCTATTATACAATACGAAGTAATTGATTAAAAGGGCTATAATACATAACTAATTAAAAGTTTATAGTAATTAATACTCCATTTTTACGGCTAGGCAAGTTTTGACTGTACTACTACAATGAGTTAAAAAAAAATATGTATATATATAACAAATAAGATATACTCCGTACTATACATAAATGTAGATATATAATATCCTAAATAGGTAAATCTATATATAGGCCATTCGGATGGTTTTTTTCAAGTGAATAATTATTTACCATAAATAACAATTATTTTCTAAATTAATTATGAACAGAAATAAAGGAAAAATAGTTGGAAAAAAATTTGACACATGGCACACTATTATTAAGAGTAAAAAAAAGGCGGGAAAAAATGCAAGGAGAGCGCGACACGTGTCCTAAATAGCTTCTACTTTAGTATTGTTTAGGATAAGATAAGATATCAAACATCAATAATATCTTTCAAACTTATCTAAATATCGATCATCTAAATATCACATAATCAATGGATGTTTTTCAAAAACAATAATAAGAATAATAAAAAAAAGTGTTACATTGATATGCATGTTTTTCAAATGAAAACATATTAAAGTTCTCAAAAGAAAATACAAATAAATAGATAAATGTATTTCAATCATATTTTTCTATATATACTTGATACTTCATCCAAAAATTACAATTTTTATAGTTAGGAAATCTTATATTTTTTTGTAAAAAATTATATACTGCCAAAATTAACAATAAAAAAAATTAAATGAGTGCATTAAAAATTGTTTATATATAAAAAAAATGTCAAAAATAGATACCAATTATATATTTGAAATTATAGGATTCTTCACTTAAAAAAAGGATTCTTCTAGTATTGAAATCTTAAATTTTTAAAAAAATTAAATATAGTAAATGAATAATAAAAAAAATCCCATTAGTAGATTATATATATTAATTGATTATTTCAAAATTATGTCAAAAAGTTACCAATTATAACAGATATGGGTGTATATACAAATATTGAAATAAAGAAATAAAAGTTAAATATGTGACAATATAGGATACTTCAACCAAAAAAACATACATTTTTTCTACTATTGAAAATTTAATTTTTTATATTGTAAATGGAGATCGTAAAAAAAAGGAGTGCATTATAATATACTATTTAATTGCTTATTTCAAAACTATGTCAAAAATTTTACCAATTATAAAAGATATGTATAGACAAATACGTCACTTATGCATTGAAATATTTAGATTTTAAAGAGAAAAAAAATTACATATAATATGTGAATAAAAAATTAAATTGAGTGGATTATAATATACTAATCCTTATTTAAAAATAATGTGAAAAAAGTTACCAATTGTATAAAGATATGTATACAAAAATATTAAAATTGAGAAATAAAAGTTAAATATTTGGCATAATAGTCTAAATATGGCAAAAGCAAAATATAATTGGAAATATTTTTAGGCGGGAAAACTATTAACCAGAGGTCGCCACGTGTCCTAAACAGCCATTACTTTAGTATTGTTTAGGATTTCTATAACAAAAATCGCTAAAGATATTCTCCACCCCAAAAATCAGAAGTTAAAAGTGTTCACCCTTTTATTAACTAAAGTGACAAATTATTAATCATTTTACTATTTTGTTAGGAAATAGTAAAACCGATACATAACATCCTACGTGCCTAAGTGATATTTTGGGGTTGATTCTAGAAAATAAATTTCATGCCAAAAAATATAGATAAATATTTGATAGATGTTGTTTTATTTATATCCAGATTATGTTTTGGTAGAATAAATTATTTATATCTAGATTAATTTTTTATATATGTTTTGCACACCTTGATCATTATTAGGTTGATTTTCAAATTGTAATTCATATTTATTATTTTTGTCATATTTTTAATAGTTTTATTTTATAAATAACAGATCGATGTAATTTTAGAATATTACGTTAACATATTTCCGTACACGAAACGGAACATACACTAGTGCATGTCTCTCTCTCTCTCTCTATATATATATATAATATTTAAGGTAATCATAAAATAATAATAAATAAATTTAAATTATATGATAATACAAAAAGATACTCTATCTTCTCTATATACCAAAAGATATTCGATACTATATTCTATCCTAATAAAAAGACAGGGAGGTAAAATTAGGTCAAACAAACCCTTTACAAAAACTGTCGTGTAGGTCATTGGTGAAATCTCAAGATAGACCGTTTAAACCCAAACTCCGAATATGGCCGTTCTTTATTTACAAATTCAAGAAATCTGAAGATAGAGATTACCTGATTTCCATATGTGAAAGAGAAAACTCCGATTGCTGAAAAACTACAATTCTTGATTTCGCAGCACTGTGGTCTCTCATGGTCTTCACCCTGTAATATAAACCTTGATTGACATGATTATAAAATTAATATATGAATCTCCTTTTATAGAAAGGTAGTTCATATTTTGATTTCCAAACCGCATCTATTTAAAGAAAATAAGGTTGACTGTGTTTTACCAAAATAAATCACTAATATTTAGTGTCTTTCTAATCTATGCTCATAAGTCATAGGATATAGTTTCATAATCTCAATCGGGAAAGATTCTCATTCACATCGAAGCGATTATAGAAAAGCAATATTATGAAAAAGTTAAAATAATTTAATTTTGAGAAATACTTCCCAATTGAGATTTCTAACCTAAAATAACCTAAAAAACTGTAATTGCATTATGGTTTCAGGTATATTAGCCAGTGTTCTAAAAATCGCGCCTAGGCGCCGCCTATGCGCTAGGCGGGACGGGACCTAGGAATTTTTAAGCCTAGGCGGACCTCTATGCGAAAATTCGTCCCGGAACCACCTAGTCCCGCCTAGGCGCCGCCTGGTCCCGCTTAGGCACCGCCTGGTCCCACCTAGGCGCCGCCTGGGCCCGCCTAAGCACCGCCTAGTCCAACGATTATTCAATTTGAGCTTCTAAGCATATGATTAGTTGACTTAGGGTTTTTTTATCCCTCGTGTCGGGATGCATTTGCTTTTCAGTCGAACTTATAGTTTTGGATTTTAGGAGATTTAGAGTTGTTAGTCAGATATGTACTTTTGCGTTTATTTACTTTAGTGTTAGTTAACTACTACAAATTTGGGTTTATGAGTGATATTATGGATTATTATTACATTATATGAATTATTGATAAGTGTTATTCGTCAAAATATAAGGAAATAATCAGGTTTGTTCTAAGTCCGCCTAGGCACCCGCTTAGCCGCCTAGCGGCCGCCTAGCGCCTTTTAGAACATTGATATTAGCATATCAATTTTTCTATAAGATAAGAAGCTTGATTGAGAAAGATTTTCTCAAATTAAATTATTTTAGCATTTTTGAAAATGATTTTTTTAGGGTCAATGCTATGTTTGGTAGGAAATCTTTCCTAATCAAGGTTGTTATAGAAAAACCGTATTAACATATATTATTAAAATAGAAATCACAAATTAAATATCATATGTCAAACACCTATATACACATTTTATTTTTATTTACAATTAATATATATCCATAGAGAATATCATACATAAATATATGCATCAACTGCTTTTCCCTAAAATATATGAATATCCATGTATATAGTTAGGGAAACGGTTTGTCTATTATGTGCCCTAAAAACATATGATGAGGATACTTTATCGGGAAAGAAAATCATAAAAGGAAATGGATGAACCCCATATTCTAATCAAAAAATGTCTAAACCGGATGTATCTATTGAAAATATTTTTTTTGAGAAATTTATTGTGTTATATGAGCATACATTGGAAAAGTTTTAATATATAATTATAGTTTTAACATAAGGTGGATTTTGTGCATATGTTTAATTCTCTAGACAGTTGTTGAATGTAACAAACTATGAAGAAAGCAATTAATGCTTTAACAAAAATCCATCCCCAATTTGTCTTCATCATTAAAGGGTGAGGTAATTGCATTATGATACGCATCTTTCACTTTATGGAAACAACAACAAAAATTCAAACTGTTCACATTTAAACCATTTCCATTTCCACAGTTTCCTCCCTCAACAATCTATCCTTTCCTATTTTATTGCTCCTCATATCTCATATAGTAAAGACACAGACATTACTCCTCTCTATTTCACTTCACCCCCAATCAAAAATGGTGAAGTACAGAGATGCTCACACCCTTTGTTTCATCTCCTTTTCAGTGCTTCTCTCTCTGTCCTCAACTGTCCATGGATGGGGAGTTGATGGCCATTTTGCTGTCTGCACCATTGCTCAGGTACAACTATAACCCTTTTTCTTAGACCAGTTTGACGTAATCAGGGAAAGAGTGCGTACATCTCGACTGTTAGACCCTGATCTGAGCAGGATATCTGTCAAGTTGGTTAACCGGATTTAAATTTATGCAGTCATACTTGAATGAAGCAGCTTCAGAGGCTGTGAAGCAGCTGCTACCAGAGTATGCAGGAGGGGACTTGGGCAGCATGTGTTCATGGGCAGACCGAGTCAAATTCCGATACCATTGGTCTTCTCCTCTGCACTACATTGATGTTCCTGATTCGGCCTGCAACTTCCGATACAGCAGTTTGCTTCCTACAACTAACTCCTCAAGTTGTACACAATCAGACCCATCTGGATTTTGCTTATGCTGTTTGCTTGCAGGAGATTGCAAAGACGAAGACGGCGTAGTGGGAAGGTGTGTGGCTGGAGCAATCAACAACTACACTACACAGCTCCTTAGCTATAACGCTGATCCGGCTCAAACCGAATGTGAGTTCTGAGTACTTCAACATCGCTTCCACGCCTTGCTTGTACTGCTATATCGGAAATTGAGTGTTGTTGTTTTGACAGATAACCTCACAGAAGCACTCCTTTTCCTTTCTCACCTGATGGGTGACATACACCAGGTAAAATTTTCGACTGAATAGATAGCTTAAGCTTTGATACTGAACTGATAAAAACTGGGTTGAATTGCAGCCGCTGCACGTTGGGCATACCAGCGACAGAGGGGGCAATACGATTGATGTGCACTGGTACACGAGGAAGGCGGTTCTTCATCATGTGAGCAGCTTCCTCTCTCCCCAGTTCACAATTTCGGTGTTTTCATTTTCAACATATTGAACATGTTTGTATGTATGAATAGGTCTGGGATGACAGCATTGTTCAAACAGCTGAAGAGAGATTCCATGACAGCAATGTGGATGAGTTAGTTGATGCAATCAAGCATAAGATAGAGGTAAGAGCTCGTTTGCTAAGCCGAGAAATCAGCTGACAGCTTATAGGTTAAAGGCGCTACGAGCACTCAATTTAACTAAGTAGTACCTTATAAGCTATTAGTAATTGTCGCTTATAAGCTTCAGCTATCTTGTTCTGAACCGGTAAATATATATAAAGGGTGTAACCAAGTTACAAAGCTTCAGCTATCTTGTTGGTTACACATGATCATGTCGATTACTTTGCTGTTGGGGCTTTCTATCTTGAAACAGACCGAATGGGCATCCGATGAACAAGAATGGGAGAAGTGTCCTCAAAATAATATAACTTGTCCAAACACGTAAGTTTTGCAGCTTGACATCTACCTGAATCTGGTGCAATTCATTTCTCATGAATCCGGAAAATGTAGGTATGCATCCGAGAGTGTTGAAGCAGCCTGTGACTGGGCGTATAAAGGTGTAGAAGAAGATTCAGTTCTTGAAGGTAAGTAGTAATCCTTACACTTCCAAGTTCAAGCAAATTATCGACATCTATCTAACTCAGGTGCTTGTTAATTTTGTTAGACGAATACTTCCTTTCACGTTTGCCCACAGTCTACCTGCGGTTGGCTCAAGGTGCAATTCGCTTGGCAGCAACTCTCAACCGCGTATTTGAATGACAGTACAAGCAAAACATGTCATCACAGTTTAGACCTAAATAAGGTGTTTTCTATTTGAATGATTAGCTCCAAATCTGTCAGTTGTTATGCTTTGAACTGTTATTTCATCATCAATTTAACTGCCAAAACAAATGCATCATTCGGTCTTCTTGACGACGACCACAGGTCACTTAGCATACTGAACACAGTGGATCATATTGCTTCACTATAGCCAACACAAGCATATTGATCTTATCTTATACTTGATGAAAACTGAAAGCGAAATGCGAAAGCAATGTGCAAAAGAACTATGATTATGAAGCTGATATGATTCAGACAGCATTTCTTGTTCTTGCTTTGATGTTATCTGTTTCACAAGTTGGCTTGATGATTGATTAGATAAAATGTTAAAAGAGGGAAAAGTTAAAACAAGGGTTTGCTTTGATGGCGGTTTTGTTTTCGGGTAAATTGATGGTAGTTGGAGGAATGAAAGTTTTGGTCCCAACTGTCAGTCAGAAAACACACAATTGGTTGATCTACCACCTTTGATTCTTCAATTATTATTCCAACAAACAGCAGTACATGAACTTGACAAAGGAAGCAACTTGTGATGATTTACATAAAACATAAGCATAATACACAAAACACAAATTGTTCAAAAGAGAGAGGACTGGACCGATTTTTCAGGATTGATTCCTTAGGCTGCTGGTGGTTTCCTCACAACCGTAACCGGGCACTTAGCATTGTTAACACAGTAGTTGCTGACACTCCCCAAGAAAGCCCTGCAATCCATCTTTCAAGCATCAGTTGGATTTCAAAAGTTGCGTTTTCGGATGCATTTCAGGGAAGGGTAAACACAATACCTCTGGATAACTCCCTTGCTGTGGGTTCCAAGAATCAGTAGCTGAACCTGATACTTGTCCACAGCATCACATATGGCATCTTTTGGGTTCCCGAATTCATAGAGAGTCTCTGCATCTACCTGTGTTAAGGACAGACAAACAAGTATCAGCAACTATGATTGATTTCGGGTGTTTAAACAAGTTAGTTTGAAGATCAAACGATGGAAATTTATACCCCATGATGAGCACAAAGTTCTTTGGCCTTCTCAAGCAAAGCAGCTGCAAACTTCTTCTGATTCTCCTGAAGTGATGTTATCAGATCCGGCACTGCAAGCAAATACTGTAATCAAATCATACAGCCAAACACCAATACATGAAGTTACACCAAACGATCCCCTCAATCCCGAACTAACACTCCTGCAACTGCAATTAGTGGATAGTAAAGCCTAAAATTGGGGAAATTGTGATGAACATGACCTCCCTGAATCCCCAATTGCAAATACCTACTAAGCCTAAAACCCTAAAAATGCAACCTTTAAACCCTAATTATCAGCAACTGATGAACATCAACTCATACTACAATCAAACAGGAGGGAGATAGATAGTACTAGCGGCGCCGTAACTTCCGGCGATGACGGCGCCGTAGTCGTTGGAGATAGCGTTGAAGAGGAGGAGACCGGCGTCGGAGGTGAGGGAGGGCTTGAAATTGGAGAGCGCCCACTCGAGGGCGTAGTGGCTGCAATCACTCTCGTCGATTGCGATCATCACCTTCTTCTTCCTCGGTTCTTCCATTTCTTCCTTCGATTGGATTCGAGATTCAATTCAATTGCTGAAACCAGTTGCCGTTTCTTCAGCTTCTTATCCCCTTTCCTGGTTTTGCTGCAACTACCCTTCTTCAATCGACCGATCGATCGGTACGCCTACTGGTCCTGTGGAAAACGTCAACTGTTTGTCAAGATCGTTCCTTTCTGCCACGTAGTACACGACCATGATCTGATTTACACGAGATAAATTCATCTGGTTTTCTTCTGGATGATGATGTTACGTTACGTTTGCATTTGCATTAATGGATTGATTGTGGATACGTGTGCACCGCGCGCATCATACACATTGAGGGTCCTTGCAAGCAAAAATCCAAAATTCATAATTTAGGCGTTTTTACAGTAACAATTGCTTCTTTAATTATTACAGTACAGTACTCCGTATCGTTTAACGAAAGATGCCCAATTAGTCGTAACCACCTCGTGGACCTTCAGCAATTTCTGTCGATTGTCTCATTCCCAAATTAACAGGGTTAGAGATTCGAGTTTAAATGTTGATAATGATTTTATTTACGTGTTGGCTATATACACCCAAAATCATACACGACGTACATGGTTAAAAAGGATTAATTAATTTTTTTTTAAAAGTTAATTAGTCACAAGGCTTGCACGTTCTTAAGTACGTGCATTTTCAGCCTTTGATTTGTGGTGTATATAACCATACCCATTTATTTATTTATTTTTACAATAGACAAAAATTAGGATGTACTACTGACATTATGATCATTTAACAAGATGATGTTCTGAAAGTTACAACAAGAGCTCAAAATAACATTACAATTCATGTGAGATTTAGCTAGAATAATGAAGTATTTTCTTGTATTGTACTCCTTTTGCCTTTCTTAGTCTTCAATTTGATATTTGTATATGTTTTTTAATAAATTAAAATTTTTATAAAATATTAAACTTTTAATCAAAATTTTAAATTAATTTCATGTTCATTACTAAGAATGACTTTTTATTTTAAAAAATATATATAAAAGGGCTATGAGATTGAGGAGGCCGGTTATGAGATTCTTTAAGGAGAAGTCGATGTCACAAGGGCTGAATAATACTTTATTGTTCTGCTTGCGAAATTGAAGAAGCGGAATGCTTTGGAAAAACCGATTGGGCTCTTATTATTGTTCTGCTCGCTCTCTTCAATGTCTTGTACAAGATCGTCTCCAAGATGATGGTTATGCGAATGCAAAAGTTGTTGGACAAGCTGATTGGACCGACTCAAGGAAGTTTCTTGCCAGATACATGGATCTCGTCCTTGCTTAGGAGCTAGTTCACTCCATGAGAAAGAAGAGACCCGGTAGGAGATAGATGAACCTCAAGTTGGACCTCGAAAAGGTCTACGATCGACTTGGGTGAGACTTTATAGAAGACACCCTTGCGGAGGCAGGCTTTATGAAGGATTGGATTGACTTAATCAGTGAGTGCAATTGCTTTGGAATCACTCTCCACAGCAAACTGTCAGTAACTATTCCATCTCTCTTGCGAATCATCTCTCCGATTTTAAAGTTCAACTTCTCATCCGTAGTAATGCTTTTAAATTAAATAAAATCCATAGACCATCCAAATCGATTTTTTTTTTTTTTTGACGAGGAACCCACTTTTGGTGGCAAACTCCGGACACGTGACCCAGCCGGCAAGAGCCACGCACCAGGTAAACCGGCTTGTGCCGACCGGCTCGACCCACTGGAAAGGAGCAAGACAAACCTTGGATTTTCATCAAAGGAAAGGGGCAGAGGTAGAGATCGAACCCGAGACCTCCTGACATCCCCTCTTGCTCCCCACCAGTGAGCAACCCCGACTGGGTTCTTTGGTGGCAACCCCGGACACGTGACCCAGCCGGCAAGAGCCACGCACCAGATAAATTGGCTTGCGCCGACCGACTCAACCCACTGGTAAGGAGCAAGGCAAACCTTGGTCACTTTCATTTTCTAAAATTAACCCAAAAAAAAAAAATCATATAGCAATGGGTATATATATAGACTTGATCAATCGATCATGTGCAAAATCAATCACAGAAGATTGTTTTTTTTTTTTGTTTGAGGTCGGGATCCACCCTAACACAAAAGTTTAAACCATTATGTAGGGCTTTCACCTACCCTTATATTTTGGTTTGATTTTCACCTTTTTTTTCAACATGGGACTCTATCCAGAAACTATAACACGCCCTTTAAATGTAACCCTAACACGCCCTCAGGTTGACACTAGAACAATTTTTTTTTCTTCTTTAGGGCCGAGCCAGGAAAACCGACCCTTATAGCTCGCCCGGTTTTTTGTTTTTTCGACGGGTTTCAGCATCTCAATATATCTCTTTTAGACTTACCCGAAGCTAGGAAAACTGCGACCCGACTTGAACATGACTCTGATACCATGTGAAATTATGAGAAACTCAAACTCTGGTATGAAAACGAGAGTCATATCAGATTTATTTTGTTTTTGATTATAAGGTCGAGATCCACCATTCTAACACATAAGCTTAAGCCATTTTGTAGAGGCTTCACCTCCCCTATATTTTGGTTTGGTTTTAACCTTATTTTTCATCGTGGGACTCTACCCACAAACCCTAACATTAATATTATTAATATTACCTTTAAATTTTGTGATAACTATTTAAAACCATTTTATTGTTTAAAGTAGTTGAAAATCACACATATGCTTTCAAGGATTAGGACAATAGGGGTGCGTAGAAAAACCCGAAACCGAAAACACGACACGAAAAAACCCGAAACCGAAAAAACAGGACACGAATCGAGAAAACACGGATGTAAACGATTCGTGCTCGGATCTGGGAAATTGCCTTGTCGGGTATACGACACGAACCGTTTAAATTTTTTTTTTTTAGTCTGGGTAATATAATACTCCCTCCGTCTCAAAATTTAAGTCGTTTTAGGATTTTGCACAAGTTTTAATGAAACACTCACCCCTCAATCAACATCATCATTCCACTAACTTTTCTCATAATTTTTTTTTATTTTTAAATACCCACTACTTTTTTTTAACCAATCAAACTCTTTAAAAAAAGTCAACAACACACAAATCGATACAAATCATTACTATCCCTTACCTAGAAAACCTAAAACGACCTAAATTTTGATACAAGAATTAAGGGCTAAAACGACCTAAATTTCGAGACGGAGGGAGTACTAGTGTAAATAGAATCCATTATGTATCAATAAGCTCTGCTAGCCCAATTGGTTCTGTGTAAGCGTATGCTCTCAATTCTTGCAAGCAGACCCGAGTTCGAATCCTTTCGGTTCCATTTCTATTTATTTTTTCCAAATAGTGAGACAACCCAAGTAACCGACAAAGCTCGGTTTCTATTCACACTCTCCTTCGTACCTTCCAAAAAACCCTAAAAAATATCTATCATCTCGATCCATCGCCTCCATTTCTCGTCGACGTTGTTCTGCCAGGAGCTTTTCATCCCTCTCTCCGTCGTCGACACAAATTTCAGTATCTCACCTCTCAAATCCTCACAAATCTCACCATTCGGCCCTCTCGAGTCTCTAAATAAGCAGATTTCGACGTTGTTGCCTCCCCTCTTTCACCCTAGTAACCCTCACGCAGCGACCGGCCCTAAGTCCTAACCCTAACTCTCTCGAATCTCTCTCTGAAATCAGACCCTCTCGAAATCAGATCTACAAGTTGTTGCCTCAATTTGGAGCGAGACCCCTGCCAATACCCCTTCGTTCTGAGTAATTTCCCCCCACCCGCTCGTCCTTGGGATCTTGTCGGCCATTTCCTCGTCGATTTCGGCCTGTTGGTGTCCAATTTTGCCGGTTTGTGTTCATTTTGTGGAGCTTTGGTCTTCGGGAAATTATTTTGCCGAGGGTCCCTCCTCTGTTCCGACCTTCGCTTTCAGGCCGTCAATGGCTTGGTGGTTGGAGGTTGGACTGGACTGCCCTTCTCTCTTCGCCTTCACCTTTGTCCATCTGTGGCGCTTCTGCTAGGAGCTCTTCCTCCCTCTCGCTGTCGTCGACTTCATCTTCCTGGACAGACACACTGCGTACATAGCCCCCAAAAAAATAAAAAAATAAATCAATTGGTTCGTGTCGGGTACCCGGCTGTCTGACACGGAACCGAATAGCATAACCGTGTCGGATACTCGGGTTAAGATGGTTCGAGTACGGTTCGGTCATTTAGGACTTAACGGTTTCAGGTACCCGACACGATTATCCGGTTCGTGTCGGGTACTCGGATATGCACACCCCTGTAGGACAATCATGTTCAGGATTCATCAAATGATCTATCTTGTTTGAGGATGAGTACACATATGTAAATACATACATACCACACACTTTATATAAATCTTTCCATTACGTTTAGTCCTTTCAGCAATTTTTAATGTTGGATTTTTTCCTTCAGCTGGTATCAATGGCACAAAAGAGCATCTTGCAGCTGAGCCCACCTCACATGAGGTAGCCCCAACCCAACCATTACAAACCCATATATCACAAGTTTTTTTTTTTTAAAAAAACAACAACTCGTAAAGCTTAAGTCATTGTGAAGAAATTCCACCCTATTTTACCTATTGTTTTTCTTCTCGCTTTTTTAACAGCCTCATACCAAATCTCTCAACAATTTAATTTCGAGTCAGACAAGTTAGTTAAAGTATCTAGGGTGGATACATTGATCCTTGGATGGAAACATGGAGCCATTCAAATTAGGAGCCCTACCCTTAACAACTTGACATTAAACTTATATGACCATTCTATATACCATTCAAGGGCCATATATAGTGTGTAAATTGGACTGATTCACCCTGTCCTAACCCATAAAGACAACCCTCCATGGATCCCTACCCTTTTCCCCCTTTTGATTTGCATAAAAATAGAAAAACCTACTCATGCCGCGCGAGCTAGGTTAATGTACATGTTGTTTTCACTTCTCGTTTATTTGGCAGTTTCATATCAAACCTCTCAACAATTTCCAAGTCCGATGAGTTAATTAAGCTATATAAGGTGGATATATACATTGATCCTTGGAAGGAAACAAGGAGCCATTAAAAGGAGCCCTACCCTTACCAACTTGACACTAAAACTTATATGCCCTTAATTAATAGCAATACCCTTCAAGGGCCATAGAGTATGTAAATTGGACTGTCCTAACCAATAAAGACAACCATCCATGGATCCCTACCCTATTCTCCCATGTACTGTCTTCCCCTTTGATTCGCCGACGATCCCCATTCAATAGTCCCATCAACACATCCATTCTATCCATTCCAAACAATTTTATGCCTTACTTGATAATCGATCTGCATAGCATAAGACATACATGACCTATAGACCTGATCAACACATACACATATATATACAAAGTATAAGTCACTGTGTGACCTTTACTGTATACATATATATGGTGTTTATAACCGGACAGATTACATCAGATACCAACTCAATAATTCGTGGATGCAATAGATTCACCGCCATCAATGATTCGTAGAGATAAGAAAGTAGTAATCATGGAATTGAACGTCGCCATGGTCCATGGCCAGGGGCTTGTCCCACTTTTATCGCGATTGATACCTACACGAAAATATGGATTCATCGATCAACACAAGTACTGTACCATTATATACTTTTCGTACCTTCATGATCTACAGCCACAGCAGTCAATGTCAATCAAAATTAACATCAACATCTACTTGTATTGGTCAAGAAGTTGTAGCTAGTACATTGCATTATGATTGTGTTTATCCGATGACATTTAGCTTGTGCAAGACTACACTTGTGTCGATTTCAAGCTAGTGTGCGCGCAATATATTTCTGTGTAAAAGCTTATATAGTATATCGATATATTTATGTGTGTGTACATATTGTAAACATTACAAGCTCAAGCGCGAACAAACAGACGATTACAAAGACTTAGAAGGGCCATGTAGAATGGAGATCATCATGATCGGAAGGAGGAAGAGCTGATGAAGCAAACCCTTGATCAAACCCTTCCTCTCTCATCATCCTCTCCATCTCCCTTGCTTCAATGGGGTTTGTCCTCTGCAAAATTCACAATTTCACATATCAAAATGAGTTTCGAATGTTGATTCGAGAATTATACAACAGACATCAAATGAGTTACCATAACAAAAAAAAAATAAAAAATTAACAATGGGAGAATCTCAATGGACAAACCCTAAAAATGACTAAAATAATGAACATTTGGAGAATCTGAATGTTACCCACCTGAAGAGCTTCCATAGCCTCAGCTTCGGGAGAGTTGAAGTCGTAGAACATACTTGCAGCCGAAAGCTTCATTGAGAGAAACTAGAACAATCCACAAGTACATTCAGAAAGAAAGAAATACAAAATCATTCAAATAGACAAATTAAAGATAATATATTACTTGTGTGTGTATATTCAACATAGTTGATTTACCTCAATTTGATTCTGTAAAGATTGAACATAGTTGATTATAACATCCAACATCACTGCCATCCCCATGGTCTACATTTGAGATTAATCAAACAGTACCAAAATGTTCAAAAGGAATATTTACATATATATATATACTGATAAATTGGATAAATTTCTATTTTTTATTATTATATATAAATATATATAGATACCTTGTAACATCCAGGTACAAGATCTTGGAGGACCTTGAGCTTCTCATTTATTCTCTCTCGCCTAACCTGTTAGTACAAACCAATTATAAAAGGCATGAAATAATAGTCATATAAGTCTTAAGTATAACATTAAATATATATTAAATAATAATAAATATATATATATATATATATATATATATATATATATATATATATGAGTAAGGTACCCTTTCAGCAAGGCTGTGGCTATCAGTAGCTTGGCCCCTCTTAGCTCTGACATGGATGACCTCTCTAGGCAGCTTCTCCATTGCTGCTTCCCCTTTCTTATTCGTCGTCGTCATCTTCCTCCTTTTCCCTCCCATCACCGCCTGTTTCCAAAAAACATTGCAACAAAAAAGTTAGAGCTAAGTCGACTTTATATGATTATATCGGAATCCGATGTGGGATTCACAAATAAGGATACATTACATTGGATTTGGGGAGATGAGGGTGGCGGTGGTCGATCCCGAAACCGGTAGGAGGGTCGGAGGAGCAAGAGGGGGAGATCTCGGAGAAGGCGGCTGGAGTGGCGCCGGAGAAGGTGTTGGTGTTGAGGAGAGGGTGGTTGAAGAAGCCAAGGAGGGTGTCTGCATCATGGAGGAGGTGGGAGGTGGAAGAGGATGAGTTAGGATCAAGGTTTAAGAGGTGGAGGAGATTGTTATGGTGGAGGGTTTTGCCATCTTCCATTTTAGGAGATAAGAGAGAGATTTAAGGAAGAGGGGTAATTAAATAGGAGAGATTAGGGGAGGAGGGAGAGGGAAGTACAGTTTCAATTTTCAAAGATTGGATGAAATGGGTCCTCTCTCTCCTCATGGAGAACCTGCCATGCCCTTTTTCACTCACTTATATATAATGCCCTTTCATTTTTATTTTATTGGGTTTTATAACTTATGGATCTAAGTTTTATATTTATAAATCAAATCTGCTTCCCAAGAGTCGTCCATTGTCCATATTCCCGTCGAATTTGTTGAGAGGTTTGGTATGGGAGTGTCTCTCCCACATTGATTATAAAAGAATAAAAATGATGGGTTATAAGGACGGGTGCAACTCTACACAAAAGCTCGGAAGCTTTTGTGTTAGGTTGGTGGATCCCGACTTTATAAACACAAAAATAATAATAATAAATCAATGTAACCCGACACGTATTTGCCCCCCGTTAAAGGCCCGTCGAATATTTCACATGGTATCAGAGCCGGGTTCGGCTAGATCCGACATGGGTTCATTGTCAAGTGCGAGTTGCACTTGAGGGGGGCGTGTTGAGAGGTTTGGTATGAGAGTGTCCCTCCCACATTGATTATAAAAAGACTAAAAATGATGGGTTATAAGGAAGGGTTAAACTCTACACAATAGCTTAAGCTTTTTTGTGTTAGGTTGGTGGATCCCGACCTTATAATCGCAAAAATAATAATAATAAATCAATGTAACCCGACACGTGTTTGCCCCCCGTTAATGACCCGTCGGATATTTCACACCTCAGCGGTGAAATATCTTATTAGCTAGCTTCAACTTTTCCATGCGCTCACTATCCATATTCTCATGTCGGGTCTTCTATCCTTGCTCGATCAGCTGGTATTCTTCTTGGTTCATAGTTTTTGAAGGTTTTTTTCTTCGTTTTGCTTTGTTTGATCATTGTTTGTGGATTTATGTATCATAACGGTCTGCCTGTCTATTACTCTTTGCGCCCTCTCAAATATTTACCATATTTTGATCTGGTATTTTGAATTCTTACTTATTAAAAAAATATACTCAAATATTACCGTATTAACGTGGTTTGTCTATACATTTAATTCTTTTTAAACAGTTAATAATTTTAAATTAATAAATAATTGCTAAAAAGGATGTTTAATGTATTCTTTAGAACATAGGCTAAAAGACCGAGATATTTTATTACCCCAAAAACGACAATCTATATATTGTTTCTGATTAATTTATTTATGGGCAATCAAGATGTTTATTTTCTCTTGTTTTTTCATATATTTACAATAGTTTGTTCTTGTACGTTGTTGTTGATATTTTCGACCTCTCCGTCGTCTATCCGATATGTCCAATATATTAAATTACGTTTGTTTTAAAAAGAAAAAATGGGGCAATTAATCTTTCTTTTCTTCTCTTTAGTAAAGTTAGTTTTTTTTAGGGCTCGTTTGGTTAAATAGGGGAAGTATAATTTCCGGAAATTTAACTTCCCAGGAACTCAATTCCCATAAATTATAAATAACAGAAATTGAGAAAAAGTGTTTTGTTTGATTTTGAAATATAAAAATTAAAATGAGGCCGAGAAGTAGAAATTTTCAATTAAAAATGGTGGAAGTGGAACTTACCTAGGGGGGATTGGGTAAGTAAACTTCCTCCAAAATGGGGGAATTTAAATTCCCAGGAATTCAACTTTCCTGGATTTTTACGAGACAAAAAAATCAACCAAACACATGTATTAACTCTACTTCCTTTGATTTTTCACTTCATGGGTTTTTTGATGACCAACCAAACGAGCCCTAAGAGTATTAATGCACATTTAGAAGACAAAAAATCTAGTTAATAAAAATAATAAAAGATAAAAGATTAATACTATTTTTAGAAAAATATTTTAGTATAAAAAATTTTTAGAAGATAAAAAGTCTAATTAATGAAAATGAAAAAAGATTAATATATGTACTATTTCTAACAAATATTTTAATAAGTAAACCACATAAAAAAAACTAGTTAATCTAACAAAAGGGTTAAAGATAATCATAAATATAAGGATGAATTATAGTTTAGTAAGGTCTGACATCAATCCAAATTCAATATCGATTCGGAATTATCAAGGAGGAAATAAACTCCGCAGTAAAAAAAAGATTTGACAATAACTTAAACATAGTCGGTAACCAAAACAAGAATAACTATCCAGTGCATTTGCCTCTTACAATGCATCCGTGAGAACAATCCTAAGCCACTAGATTAAAATTGAATTAAGGGTTAGGATTAGAAGTTCAAATAGTAAAACTAAAAAGAGAAATTTTAGGAAAATCAAAAGATTAAAAAATAAATTGCCTTTTATATATCCATTTACAATGACAAAATGACGGTAGTTTTAACTAGAAACGCGTAGAATATTAATGAATATGAATGAATATTTTGAATATGAGAAGGTAATAAACGATTATTTTCATTTGAATACCGTCGCATTCTTCATGTGAATAAATATTCATTTGAATACATATTCATTTGAATAACCTCTACTTATTTGTATGAATAAATATTCATTTGAACAAACTCTACTTATTTAAATGAATACATATTCATTTGAATAAACTCTACTTATTCCTATGAATACATCTTTAGTTATTCGATATTCATCTGAATACATATTCATTTTGAATATGTGTTTCATCTACTCCAAATTACGGCTCTTCTTCGGATGAACTTGCAACCATTTGTTCATCTCCTAATATTGCAACCGTTCTACTACCCGAAATGGTTACAGGAACACAAAAACATATTCATTGACGAACACACTCTCACAAAATACCGTTCTACTACCGTTTTTGTTTACAGAAACCCACGTTGGAATGGTTTAGGAGAGAAATATGGGATTTGGAGAGAGAAACTAATTATATTCTTTATTTTAATTATTTTAATTCTTTCATTCAAATCTAACCATCCATATCGTCCTCATCCGACGGTTCATACACGGTCTTACGGATGCATTCTAGGGGTGGGTGCATGTGAAAGCTCCCCACCAAAACAATACACAAACAAAACCATGGTTTTTCGGTCAAATTAGTTCAAAAACTATATGGGATATAATTGGAAGTTGTACATATTTTTTCACGACTTGGACCCATGGGCACATATCTAGATAAGTGGACCAATATTGTAACTTGAATTTCACATATTCCATCAAGTTTAATTTTGTAGTGGTTTTCTTTTCCATGAATGTTATTACTCTCTTGGAAAGTAATGAATTTTACTTTTATTTTATGTTTTAATTTCCACTTCATGAATGTTTTTATTGATTGGCCAACCATGTTAATTAATTATACAATTTTAACTTCATTTAAATTTTCAACATTTGAGCAATTAAAAAATAATAATAAGAGTGATATATCATAGGTTAAGCATTCAATTTTGAAATGGTAATTTTTGTTGTAATTTGGAGGATGTTTATCCCACATCGAAAAACACGAGAACCTAAGTTTTGTATATAAGTCGGTGGACTACTTCTTCTAGCTATTGTCAGTTGGTTTTAGGATGAAACCCTACTAGTCTTGTGTGCTCGGCTTGGGTGTGAATGATGCACTTGAACGCGTGGACCCCATGTTATATGGCCGATTGGAATTTAACAATTTTGTTTGGAGTTGATTTTTTTTTAAATTAATTTATTCTACATGCCATTTTTTAGGCTCTAATTAGAAAATTGTCCACCACCCCTTACAAATTAGGTAAAAGTCCACCCTTTTTTCTCAACTTCAATGGCTTCCAGAACCTTTTTCCTCAACTTCAATGGCTTCCAAATCTCGCTTCAAGATCTAGAAATTTATTAGGAGATGGGATGGGGGAAGGAAAGAGCGAGAGAGAGGGTCGGCTTGACGCGCACAGAGCGTGTAGAGGCGGCGATACCCACCGAGGGAGCGGATGACGGCCGGGTAGGGCGGCGGCGTGGCGTGGGCGAAAAGCAAATGTGCTCCCAAACGACGCACACACAAACCCTTAGCCAGATCCAAAGGAGATGGGATTAATGGTGACAAGCACCTAGATCCTCACTCAGGACCAACTGCAGCCACGATCGAGAGCCCAGGTGAGGTGGAGGCTAGGCGAAGAGAGCCCAGGCGAGGCGGAGGCGAGGAGGCGATTAGAGGGTGATGCGAAGGCGGAGTTGAGCCTAGGTGTGGTGGAGTTCGTCACCTCGTAATGCGATGACGCCGATGATGATGGTTTAAAAATTCGCCTGGATTGATCGGCCTGGATTCGGGGGAGATCTGATAACAGGTGCATGTAGATCGAGATGGGGAGATCGATCGACAGGGAGAAGAAATTGATGAAGAGGACAACTACAAAGTCAATGGAGATTGAAACGCGAAGGAGGATCGGAAGAAGATGGGAGACTTTGAAGGAAACTCTCTCTACGGAGACTTTGAGCTCTCATTTTCACATATATTAATTCAGAGGGATGTGTTTGTTACTACACACAGTACAATACTAATCTTGCTGACGTTTATACTTATGTGGAAGTTGGATCTTTATACATATGACATGTTGGTTTGATTGTTACCACAAACATTTGGTTTGATTAGTGTAAGGTTTTCGAGATGCACAATTTGATTCGTTATTCGTCAATTATTTATACATATAAATCGTAATTTGAAAATGATGGAAAAAAATATTATATCTTTGTCAGCATTATCGGAATTCGAAATAATTGTGTCAACAACTTAATCGGCGTCAACAATACATTTCATCAATCTAATGAAGTTAAAATTTTCTCATTAGCAATTTTTTTATCTGTGTCAACAACTTCGGCGTCAGCATTCCCAACATCAACATTCTTGACATCGGCATCAAGATTCCCAATGTCGGTGTCGACATTCTTGACGTCGGCGTCAGCATCGCCGGTGTCCCCGACAACATCGCTGGTGTCCCCGACATCGGCGTCAGTGTCCCCGACGTGGGTGTCAACCTTTCCGACGTCAGCATCCCCCAGTGTTGGTGTCAGCATCCCCGACGTCGACGCCAGCATTCCCGAAGTCGGCGTCAGCATTCCCGAAGTCGGCGTCAGCATTCTCGATGTCAACATCCCCCGGTGTTGACGTTAGAATTCCCGACGTCGGCGTCAACATTTCCGAAGTTAGCATCCCCGGTGTTGGTGTCAGCATCCCCGATGTCGATGTGAGCATCCCCGTCATCGACGTCAGCATCGTCGGTGACGATGCCATAGAAAATAGACCTATTAATTAACAAGGATATGGCGTCATAAATAGACCATCCAATGCAAAAGACATCTGGCCCTCTACTGGATTCATCGCGAGTAGAGTGTTTGGTCAGAACCCAACTCAACACCCTAAGTTTCCTCAGTCTAATAGCATCGCGATTAAATATATGCATGCGTGGGATCCACAACAGGGCCCACAAGTACCTCGTGGCCCTTCGGGACCCAAACGAGCAGCTCGCTGGTTAAGCACCCCTCCTCTAACAATGCCACGTGTAATGCCTAGTTCCCTAGCGTGAGGGCATGCGTTACACGTGTCCTATGTTAAACCACGAGGTCGCCAGCAAGCTGCTCATTTGGTCTCCCTATAAATACCCCCATCCAACCCCCAAGAAAAGGATCTGATTCAAGAGAGAAGAAGAAAAGCTCTGAATATCTCCCTGACCTAAAACCCCTGGAGTTGAGTTCTTAAGGTCTTTGATCGGAGAAGAACTTTCTTGGAGTAAGAACATCATCTAACTTCCTCTAGAGGACGACGATTGAACAGTAAATTAACTCCTCGCGAGCCAAACATACCACCCCCATCGCTTGGATCAATAAGCATATAATCTGACCACCACCCTTCTTGACTAAGGCTTGCACCTATATTAAGACATTTTGTCGTCACGACGAGTTAATAAGTATAGGTGAAATTCCATGATCGCGTCAGTCAGCATCCCCGACATCGACGTTAGTATCGTCGGCGTCAGCCTTTCCGACGTCGGCGTCCCTAGTGTTGGAGTCAGCATCCCCGACATCGGTGTTAGCATCCCCGACGTCGGTGTCAGTATCCCCGACGCCGGTGTCAATATCCCCGACGTCGGGGTCAGTATCCCCGACGTCGGCGTCAACATCCCCAAAATCGGCGCCAACATCCCCGACGTCGGTGCCAACATTCTCGACGTCAGCATCTCCGGTGTTGGTGCCAGGATCCCCAATGTCGACGTTAGCATCCCCAACGTCGGCGTCAACAATTCCGACGTCAGCATCCCTGTTGTAGGTAAAAAGTGCTGATGTGAAAAAGTACTAACGTAAAAAAAGTATTGGCGCGAAAAGAGAAAAAAAGTGTTGGCGCGAAAAAAGAAAAAAATACTGCTGAAATAAGAGCGGCCAACACAAGGGGCACACGTGTGGGGCACAGAGGCACATATACTAGGGGGCAGAGGAAGGGAAGGGATGTGGACTTTTTTCTAAAATGTCCATATTGGTGGACAAAATGCTAATAAAGGCGAAAAATATGAACGTTCTAGTAAATGCCCCTTTTTTTAGTTAATTTAGAGAATAGATTTTAAACCAAATATATTTAACTAATTAACACCACTAATTTTTACTATCTCCACCACTAACCATCGCAACATAGTGCGGTGAGTTAATTATGGATAACCGAACCCACCGTTGTATGGTGCGGTGAAATGAACTGGACCGAATTCAGGCCACCGCATCAAGCTGCAGTGGCCTCTTGGTGCTTGTGGGTCATCGACAAATCGAGTTCATGTCACTACTAGAAACGCAGGGTATTCCAACGGTCACGTTTAAGGGTAGAATATGTTGGAATATTTTCCAATGGTGAAAAGTGTTAGAAACCTATTTCGAATGGTCAAGACCATAGGAGGTATTTTCATTAACATTTCCAAGGGTCTATACTATTGGAAAATTATTCCAATAGTAGTTAGCGTTGAAAATATTGTTAAATATATATTAAAAACAAATAATTTGTTATTCCTTTGCACGCAATGTTGAAAATTGTTGAAAAATTATTCCACCTTACCGTGTTGCGGTGGATTTGAACCGGTTCACATACCGGATCATATCCACAATTCTAGACTGCGGTGGACCTGATTAAGAATAATTAGGTCACTGTACCATCCTATAATTATTAGCGGTGAAGATAGTAAAAATTAGAAGTGAAGTCAAACCACAATCCCTATCCCTTGAACGTTAATAAATTTTAGGGTTGCTCAAAAAAAAAAAATTTAGGGCATGGGCTCTATCAAATTTGGTTCCAATCCATTTTACAACTCCACTCACTACCATCCCTAAAAGGAAATTGACCTTTTCTACATATATTATTCCAACACGTACACTTTAATTTCTTACCCCATACATCTACCAAAATGGATGAATGGCCATAGTTATTGGCTTTTTGTCAAACTAGTTCTAGCAAACAATTACAAACACTCCACATTCCTTGTCATTTAGGCATTAATCTTTTGGATCCATATTCAAATTTTAAGGCTTGTTCGGTAAAGTATTGTGAGTTTTTAATTTTAGCTTTGAAGTACGTATTTTGTTTGTTTTTCCCACTATAATCCGATCCTCAAATAATCACTTTGAATTTACTTTTAACTCAAAGTTAAGCTACAAACTAGAAAGAAATAAAAAGATATTTTCAAAAAATCTATTTACCCTTTTGTCTGTTATGGACACGGTTATACGATTATACTACAACATTAAATATGAATACTGGTTGGTTACACGCTTAAGTTGGTTTTATTGGATTAATTAGTCTCGTCCCTTCATTTTTTTTAATCAAATGCAAGGGTATAATAATTGTATAAATTGAATGTTGTTATTATTATTATTACTACTACTACTACTACTATTTTTATATATAATAGAGAGAGGGGGAATGGATCTGGTGTAAACTATGAACGCACTGATTATTCATAAGCAATACCATATTTATTCGTTTGGCGTAATACAATTATTCATATGTGTTAATAGTTTTTTTATATGAAAATTATTCATCTGTTGAAACATGATTATTTTTAATTACTTATATAATATAAGTTATGTGTGAATTGAATAATCATGTTGTTACAGATGAATAATTGTCCTCTTTAAAATTTTCTTTAAATCTAAAGCATTGATCTTTTTAATCCAACACTTTAGATTTGTTCACAGATTACACCTTAATCGATGTCCACAAATGATCTCTCTATATTTCCGAAGCAAAACAAACACATACTCAACAAATTACGCAAAGCCCATAATGAATTTCAATTATATAGGATATGGGCATAGTTATGAATAGAAAGAAATTCATATGATGGATTACGATGTGTAGCGAACATAAGTGACTTGTTTTGTAAGCCCTAGTAAACATGAACTAATGGATATCACATGTTCAATTAGTTAGACCTATACATTAAACTTGATCACACCTTCAATACGTGTACTAAGATATCTAGGGTTTGTTTGGCAAATTTATTAGTTAAGATAGGAAGGGATAAGATGCAGCAAGTATCAAATTGAGTTACGTCGTTTTTATCGAGTCTGGTTAAGTTTGGATGATGTCGAAGAGATCGACCGCGACATCCATAAGAACCAGAAGTAGTGGCTGGCCGGAAATACTTACAGCTAGCTAGACCTAAAAGCAATGGCTTACCAGATCTCTTAGCTGAGACTGTACCATTGAGTATTGCCCATTTTAATACATCCTACCCTAAATTAGACAAGATAAACCCTATTATGATAATTTAAATAACTTAATAAAAACATCTAAATACAAGGAGAAATATCTATAGGTGTGATGGGCTTTGATGCTGATATGTTGGGCTAGACAAATAATATTTGGGCCTCCTTAAGTCTTGTTGGGCTAAACAAAGGTTATTTGGGCCTCCTTAAGTCATGTTGGGCCACTATTCAAAAACATTGTATTTTTTTTAAAAAAAAAGCGAATTTGCAAGGGAATTGAGTCACCTATTCTTTTTAATTAGCGAAAAATGAATTACGTCTCACTCTATGAGCATTTTGGTCTTCAGGACCTCATTCTTAAGGATGCACTAGTGGTTCTCCCGCACCGAATTCTTACCTTCATAAAAAAATAAAATTAGCGGAAAATATTTTGGGTGTTGAATAAATGGGAATATGGACTTGCATTAGCGAAAAATATTCCTCCCTATGGTTCCAATTCCAATATTAATGCAAAAAACATAGAATATGGTAAATCGAGTCATATTAGTTTACTTGATCAATTGTATATATGCATGCATGGAGCGAAAAAAAAAAAAACTATATATTACTAGGTATCTAACTAGCTATGATCGAATTTGTTCATTTGTATATGCTTTCTAAAGTAGTTCATTTTAGATACCCTTCATTTATCTTGGTGTGTGTTTACACACAACAAATAGCAAAAAATGTAATGGAGATATATAGAGTATCTTTTTTTTTTTTTTTAGCAAGATAAGAAATTCGGTTCTCTAGACAAGCCTAGAGAAACCGAGAGACCGGATAAGCCGGTGGATATGGACTAACCATCATGTACAACTGAAGCAAATAACAAAAGCAAATGACATAAAAGAAAAAACAGAAGCAAATGACATAAAAAATACAAGGATCGTACAAACCATCCTACGCTATAGAGTATCTAATCCTTCTTTAAGATGTCATATTAGTTCTTTTAGCTTTAAGTAGATGGTGACATTTGAATTGCAAGCCCTAGAGATAGATCCCTTCTTTAATTTCATCCATTTTTGCTCACCACTTATACTTGTTCGATCTATAGATATATGGCATCTATAGTGTTCTCAATCATGGAGTGGTTGTGGATATGACTTCCAATAAATTGGTTTAATTTAATCCTTATTATCTACAATATTTTTCATGTTGGTTGATTAGTTTATATAACCACTAACAACATGTGCTATTTATTTTATGTGCAAAATGTTCACTCATTCATGAAAAATATTGTGGCCTGACATTTGTAAGGGTAAACTCGAATCATGAATTATATTATATCAAGTTATCAACTATATATATATTCTCACCTTCCTAATTATAAGATGATGCACGCACTTCATATCAAGATACAATTAATTAAGTTAATGTTTCCTTACTTCTAAACCGCCCAAAAGCATCCTAACTAAAAATTAGGAGATTTCTTTCAATTTATATTTCTAAACATATACGAGCATCTAGGGTGAAATAAGTATTCCCGTTCGGGGATGGCAATGAGGCAGGGATTTCCCATTCCCCGTGGAGAATCTATGCGATGGAGGTGGAGATGGTAGTATTCCCGTGCGGGGATGAGGACGAGGGTAGGGATATAGGTCCCCACTCCGATACCTGCCCCATCTCGTCCCCGTTAAGGATCTCCACCCTAGGCTCTGTTGAGGATCCTCGGTGCCGGCCCTGTTTAAAATCTCTGCACCCTTCTCTGCCCTAAACTTAGATTTGGTATTTGCTTCAACTAGTTTGGTTCGAGATGACTTCATAATATTTTATTATTGTTGTTTTGATTTCCATTAAATACCCCTTTTTGGGATAAATTTTAATGTGAATATGAAAAAAATAGGTAAATAGAATAACAAGCGAGGACATGGGTGATTTATAGTCTTCGAGCAAGGACGGGGACAGGGTGGGGATTGTGTTAATAAACGGGGACCGAAATGGGGAGGGTACCGGCCACGAACCCGCCCTTTTTCCATCTCTATATAGATTGCATCTCCAATAATTTCTTACGTAGTATTATATAGGAGAGTAAAAGTCAATGTTACAAATACAAAAAAAAAAAAATAACGTTTTTTATATCCTATGACCCAATAGCATAAGATAAGAAATTTTATTGGAAAAGATTTCTCATAATTAAATTATTTTAGCTTTTTTCTAAATTGCTTTTCTAGGGTAAATGTTATTTTTTAGTAGATAATTTTTCCAATAAAACTTCACATCCTATACTTTTAGGGAATAAAATAGAAAAAAAATTGATAAATAAATTTTAATTCTAACATATTCTTCAATTTGAAGATTTCAATACAATTCTCCAAATCTTTCAATAAAAAAAAATTGAAAATTATGCAAATTTAGAAAATTGTTTTTTTTTTTTTATCAAGTTATTGTTGGACTAAAACGAATTAATGGAACAAATTATCTTGGCATGCCAATAAATTTATTAAAATGTCATGTCTCAAGTAGTGAACACATGATTTGTAATAAAGGGTGAATGTGTAACATTGGAGGAAGTTGTACATATCTCATAATAAAAATCCCCTTTCTTTTTATGTATAGAGAGTTTGTTGATTGAGTTGACAAATCATAATGAAAGTAGCACTATATATGTGGTAAGTGGAGTTCTTAACTATATGATCTTGACAACACTTGTGGTTGAAGTCTTGAAGAGATGGCCTCAATCAACCAATCAAAATTTGAGAGACCCTTTAAGGAATGTGCTCAGTAAGAGCATTAAAAGATGTCATTTTTATAAGAGATGTTAATAAAGAGGAAAAAGTAAATAACACTTTTTTTTTAACTATACCATCATGCATGACATCTACAATAATCATTTTTTCCCCAATTTGAAGATGCTCTTTTAAAAATTCAGTAGAAAATAATACTATAAGATAAAAAAATCTATATCGATAAGAAAAATCTATAACAAAAAGAGTTTACAAGTCAAATTAATGTAGATGGTTCTATCAACTTTTCTGACAAGTGCCAGATCGGAGGGATCATTAGGGATTTCGATGGCCATATTATTGATATTTTTTACAAGGAAGTTAGTGAAAGTTCAGTCATTCAAACGGAGGCTTCAGCAATCCTGTTTGGGTTACAACGAGCTAAAGAAAAGGGCATTACGAAGATCATTCTAGAAAGTGACAAACAAGTTCTGACTAAGACTTTAAAGCATCAGCTACAACCAAGATGGGAAGTTATGAGACAAATCGAAGACATTACCAAGCTTCTATCAGAATTTGCAATGGCAGAAATCCACCATGTCTACAAAGAGTGCAATATGTCGGCTGATTATATAGCTAGGAAAGATATTATCTGTAATTTGCAGTCCATCCCCTACCGTAGGGACTTTTGTAACATCATCCTTTAGGATGATCCTGGAGTTACGCTACTGTTTCTGTAGCAGCTCCTAATGTTTGCCTACTGTCAAAAAAAAAAGTCAAATATCATAAACATAATAATTGATTCTAATTCTATAGCTTGAATATCTATATGTGTATGTGATTTTTCTAGGGGAAATTTCATGGTGCCCTGAGGTTTTGACAATTTAAGATAGTGTCCCACAATTTTTGATTTTTGGGATGGTGTCCCTAAGGTTTTGCAAAAGTTCGTCTAGTGTCCAAAATCACCACTTTCACTTTTTTATAAGCAAAAATGAATATTTATTTTTTCAATATTGCACAAAATCACCCGTTACTTTTAAAATAATAGGTGATTTTGTTTAATTTAAAAAATGAGTGTGCTTTTGAGTTGCATTTTTTTGCATAAATATAGATAATTATATGCAATATAAAAGTAAAGAGCGATTTTATGCAATATTGAAAAAATAAAGGGCCATTTTCGTTTATAAAAAAATTAAAACATTGATAATTTTGGACGCCGTGCAAACTTTTGCAAAACCTTAGGGGCATCATCCAGAAAATCAAAAATTGTGAAACACCATCCAAAATTGTCAAAAACTCAGGAACACTAATCGAAATTTTCCCTTTTTTTTAATTTATTTGAAAAGTCGAGGGTGGTTTGTTGGGTAAATTTAAATTTAGATCGAGAAGGTGATCGAAATGACAGTTTCTAAAGTTTTTTCATGTTTAGATCAGAGTCAGATATTCATAGTATTTTATAATGGAAAACATAGGCTGAATTAAAACGCAAGTAAATTAGTCGTTTCAAGCAAATTAAGTAAATCAAGTCGGAAGAAGATGCAACAAACAAGTTAAGAATAATTAAAGAAAGGTCAAATTAAACTGCAAAAACTCAAGAAAACAAAAAAGATGAAATTCCACAAAAACATGCACCAAGAAATGAAGACAAATTAGTCGTTAAACATAAGTCCAAACTCCGAACTTAAATGCAGTGATAGCGGGAAAAACCAATCACTATAGAAAAGTCACTCCCCTTTTTTCTCTCCTTTTTTCTTGGACTCTCCAAAACTATTTTTGTTTTCACAAAGAAAAAATTACACATGTTTCTTGATAAATCAAAATAGGTGTGAGGGACGACTCACGACCGCCCAAAACCTATACTTCCTATACACTTTGATTAAAATGCTTATTAGTTAAATATACCTTAATGGTTGCAACTTACAACATAATATTTCTTTATGACATGTTACACAACTTTATTTTCATTTAAGGGCTTACAAAATATAAGGGCATACTCGTAAGATGTTAAAATCGGTTGGGTCTAATAGGGTCAAGACAAGTTGGAGAAAGATACAGAATCAGAAAATAAAATTTGAATAGGTTGAATAGATTAAAATTTTCATATATTCATAATTTACATTAACAAAACTCTTATTCTAATAAACAAATATGTAATTTTTATTATTTTTTCTTTTTTTTTACCTATGTAAAAAAATAAAATAAAAATGGGACGGGATGGAGCGGACCTTAGCCAACCCCTAGTTACGTACCTGGAGGGAGGTCGTGTGTGGGCTCACGTACGAGAGACACGAACAACATATAAATCCAACGAAATTAGTGACGGAGCCAGAAACTTATCAAAGGGGGGCGTAATTATGTACAAATTGTTCAATCCCTTTTCGATAGAATTTTTCTTTAGTTTAGCATATCAAAATTATGATATTTTAGTTTAAATGACAATGTTTTAGTTCAAAACAATGCAATGACATTTTTGCTAAAAAAAAAAGGACAATGTTTTAGTTCAAAACAGCAATATTTTAGTTCAGAATTGTGTCATTAATTGTTGTATATTTTTTCTCTTTAAACGAAAACAAATAAAACGATGTCGTTTTAGTCTATAACAACATTATTTTTCTATAAAAAGATACAATTTGAAACCTAACGATTCAATATGTAATTTGTTGTTCTCTTAACATACAATAGCATGTAACAAGATATAAAAAAAAAAAATTAAACTTGCATAATTTCTTATCTAATGGTTGAATTTAGTAACATAAACTTTTGTTTCGAAGCTCTTGGGATGAATTATATTATTAAAATATCAAGTCAAGTAAAATATCAAAAGCATTGTGGTTTATTAAAAGAAATTTTACATAATTAATCCGTCTTTAATTTTTAAACGTTCATAACTTTTTACCCGGATATCAGATTCAGACTTATAATATATCAAAACGAAGCTATCGACGAGTAGAATAAGTATAGATAACTCGTCGGATGAAAGGAGGGGCATATGCTCCCTCCTGCCCCTTCCCCCCAGTTCCGCTCATTGGTCTCGAATTCGGGTCATGGGAATAAAAACCTTTAAAACCTACAAGGAAGAAACTTACCAATTACCATCATGTGGTGTAGTACTACACCACTTATTTATACTAATAAAGGGTACTCGATATACGAAATGAATTACACCATTAGTTTCCCGGAAAAAAAAAAGATGTAAGAACATGTCTTTCTATTTGTGTTTTGAGACATCGAAACTTGTGTTAATTTTTTCCATGTAAAAAAATATTTGTGTTTTCAGACATCGAAACTGAATTTTTTTTCAAGTTTGAATATAGAGATTAGTTTTACACCATCTATTGTCAATTAGTTTTATATTAGAACCCTCATCGAGCTTTGGACTTGATGGTTAGACCCAGCAGATCGAAATTCCTTCTCCTATCCCCAACAAAGTCTATTATAGATTCACATAACTCGAACCCAAGACTTCTCTGTAACAGAGAAAGAGTCTCTGGTCAACTTACTTCGTCGCCCGTGTTACGTGGGCATTAAGGCATTTATATATAAACCTCATTTTCTATACCATACCAATCTTGCCATTGAGATATGAGACGTAAATGACACATAGTTAGAGACTTGAGTGGTGAGGGTAGGAGATGGAGACCAAACATAAGTAATGAGAGAGTCATGGTTGACAAATCTTCTTGGAGTTTTACAGGATCGCCGCCTCCGTAGGAGACCCCTCTATAAAGCGTACGAATCAACACGTCTCTATTTTAACTAATTGTGTGGTTAAGCTGTATAACACATCTCTTTTCCATGGATTTTGTGATGGCGAACCTTCACATAAATCCATTCATAGGGTCAAGATCGACTATGATTTTTAATTTATCAATTTATAGAGTTATTAATTCATCGATAAGCTAATATTTATTAATTTAAAGAGTGATGTGTGTTCATACGCCCAGTATTATAAGAAATTGTGGCTACAATCCTTGGTATATACTAGCGCTGATGTTGGAGTTGAAGATGGTATACAGCATATTTGGAACCAGTTACGAGAAAGAAAACACTTACCGCGACTATAACATTTCAAAATTTTTTGGTGCAGTTCGAGAACACAACGCCAGAAATTTTAGATGTAATTAATAACAAAAGTTAGAGAGCTCCATGTAACAATTAAACGTAAGAAAAACAAACAACACTAGAATCATACTCCCTCCGTTAATTAAAACTTAACGTTTTACTATTCACGTACGCTTTTTTAGGTGTTAAAAATTATATAAAATATTAACTTTTAAAATAATTTTTTTACATAATTTCATACTTATTACAATTAAATATGAATTTATAAAAACAAATTTAGAAAAATATTAATATTTTATACAGTTTTCGTCATTATAAAAAAATGTGCATTAATAGTAAACGACAAGTTTAATAAACAGATGAAGTATTTTACTAAGTTATTTTGGTTTTTTAGTTATTTCTATGTAATTTTGATATAATTATTAATTTATGATTTTTTTTGGACTTATATCTATATAGTAGTTTTTTAAAAATACATTATCTTGTTATCTTATCAAAATGTGTTGAATGTTATACTAGACCAAGTTACGGCCGAAGAAAATTATTAATTCAGAGGGTTTATTAATTTATCGAGTATTCATTTAAAGTGGTTCTACTATAGTTTTACTCGTATCAGAAAATAGGCTTTGCCTTAATTTATAGATCCAACGTAATCCATGATAATTCAAACATAAAGTCTAGTGATAAGATGTACGTGTTTTGTCTATTAATAAGCCGAATTTTATGTAATTGCACTCAAGTCTTTTTTATTTTTTTAACAAAATAATTACGAATTGGTTTGATAGACGAAAAAAAAAACCAAAATACCAAAATTTTGAAAATATCGTCAATCTAATTGAATGTGATGAAAATGTAAACGAGACCAATACAATTACATATATAGTTTGGGTCGGATTTAGGGTATCTCGGGTCAGTCGTCGGCCCTTGTAGCCAGAGGCTAAGTGGTGACATCCTCCACACGGAGGAAGTCCCTACAGAAGATGAACTTCTCAGTGGTCACTATCTTAGTGCCAAAATCAGCAGGGTTGTGATCACCGTCTATCTTTTTCACTTGTACCACTTCCTTCTCGACCTTGTTTCTGATGAAATGGAAACGTACATCAATGTGCTTGGTTCTCTCGTGGTACATGAGATCTCTACATAAGTAGAGAGCACTATGGCTGTCAATGTTGATCACTGAAGTATAAGATTTCCTTTCAATCTCTTTCAGCAGACCTTGTAACCAAATAGCTTCTTTGCAAGCCTCTGTAGCAGCTATATACTCTGCTTCTGTAGAAGAGAGAGCAACTATAGGCTATTTTTTAGCTTTCCAGGATATACAATTTTAAGCCCATGTGAACATGTAGGAAGTGGTAGACTTCCTATTATCCTTGCTACCTGCATAGTCTGAGTCTACATATCCAAGAAAGGCAGTGTTAGAAGCATGATTAGTGTATTTGAGACCAACATTGATGCTTCCATTTGAGTATCTCAAGAGATACTTCATGGCTGCCCAATGCTTTTCTCCAGGTTGAGACATAAAACGACTAAGGACACTCACAACAAAAGCAAGACCAGGTCTAGAGCATATCATAGCATACATGACAGAGCCAACAGCAGCATCATAAGGTATGTTTTTCACAAGCTCAGATTCTTTCACAGATAAGGGAGTCTTAACTTTGGTTAAGTTAAAGTGCCCTCCTAAAGGCATAGGAGATGGTTTAGCAGATGAAGCATGAAATTTGTCAAGCACTTTGATCAAATAGTCCTTTTAAGACAACCAAATCAGATTTTTAGACCTATCCCTTTCAATCTGAATCCCTAATATCCTTTTTGCAGCACCCAAGTCTTTCATGTCAAAATTCTTATAGAGATTCCTGTTTAGATGTGTGATTCTATCCATGGTTTTGCAAATAAGCAAAAGATCATCCACATATAATAGCACAAACAAGGGTTCTCTACCTCTCACTCTACTGATGTAAAGACAAGAGTCATAGCAGCTTCTCTTAAATCCTAGGCCTTTCATGCAAGAATCAAACTTGATATTCCATTGTCTTGGTGATTGCTTAAGACCATATATAGATTTTTTGAGCAAGCATACATAATTTGGATTGAGGTTATCAACAAAACCTTTAGGCTGACTCATATAAATGGTTTCATTTAACACACCATGCAAGAAATCTGTTTTCACATCCATCTGTTGAATTTCAAGATTATAAACAGCAGCCATGGCAAGAAACATCTTAAAGCTTGTTCTCTTTGAGTGAATCCCTTAGCAACTAACCTAGCTTTAAATCTGGGTAATTCTTTAGGGTTCACACTCTCTTTCAGTTTATAAATCTACTTACTGCCAATAATCCTAGCATTTTTAGGTTTCTCAACCAGTTTCCGGGTATTATTTAGCTTCATAGAGTCAATTTCTTCTTTCATTGCAGCCATCCATTTTTCATGATTAGCACATCTTAAAGCTTGTTCAAAGGTGTCTCTATCTATAGTTAACTGATAATCACACAAATTATGCCTACTTTGCAAGTTATGAGCATCAGAATCAGGTAAGTGAGCATTAGAATCAGACAAAGAGAAAGGCACAGATCCAGAAGATGTAGAAGAAGCACTCAACTCAGAAGAAGCAGAAGTAGAAGAAGAAGAGCTAGGAGAAGAAGAAGAAGAAGATGAGGAACAAGTTGTACCCTCACCCACTTGATGGGTTTGCTGACAGAGGGAAAACATGTCGTTGATCCGTCAAAGTAAACTCAAACCTATAACTAGTATAGCAATAAGTAAGAGGTCAATCCACAGGGAAATTTGTAATTCAAGTATGATTTAAGTGCCAATTAAGTAACCAAAGAGGGGGGTTTTGAGTGTGAAAGATCCGCCTTTTATCAAAGCGGATTGATGAAAGCAAGAGTAAATGGTTGTGATTCAAACAATTAGGAGAAGTAGTTCTACCTACAATTTTTCACTTTATTTGGTTGAAACGATCCTTGTCTTCTCGTCCTATTAAGTTTCCTATGAATGCCCTTATCCCGACCTAATATAGTTACTAGTCCAATCAGTCCT
Source organism: Persicaria maculosa (assembly GCA_963922045.1). Classification (NCBI taxonomy): domain Eukaryota; kingdom Viridiplantae; phylum Streptophyta; class Magnoliopsida; order Caryophyllales; family Polygonaceae; genus Persicaria; species Persicaria maculosa. The sequence continues at coordinate 8,387,192 of OY998256.1, read as the reverse complement.
AGAAACCCTTATCAATCAAACAATCCCTGAAGAAGGATTTAACCCAATTGATAGCTTTAAGTTCAGAGATTAGCCAAGGTATTTGCAGTCCCTAAAGAGGGATTTAACAACACATCCAACTTCCTACTTATCCAATTAGTTCAATCAGCCCTAAAGGGACAAGTTTGCTACTTAGGTTAAGGTTCACAATCAGGAATCTACAAAACCTTAGCAATTGAATTGATTCTAACTAGTTGCGCGGGCTAGATAGAATAAAACAATAGACAATCAAGCACAAAGAAGTTGAGGCATTCAAATATAGGAAACGAGGAACGAGAATTGGAAACTCACAATCAATCCAAATAAAGCTTCAAATTATAGGCAGAACAGATGAGTTTAGTTCCTCATGGAAGACATCGCTCAATCTCTAATTGTATGATAGAACGTCGAATAGAATAGAAGTATTATAAAAACTAGTAAAATTCGGCCTTAAAAACTAAAGTCGGCCAAAGTCTCTTGGCAAACTAAGTTTAATTGAATAAAACGATGTGTCTGATCGCTGACGAACAATGCGGCGGCCGCGGCATATGGCTGCTACTTAGACGTCTCTCGTTGTGGAAATGCAGCGGCCCTGCATCGGCCTTTCACGGAAAATATGTCTCGAATTTTCTCTTCTTCTCAACAGGAAAGTTGTAGCTCTCTGAAAGAGCTTTCCAATGCATGGTCATAATAGTCAATCGGAAAACCGAGGCCTCTAGAAAGTGCAAAACAAGTTCAGCATGTCTGGCGACAACTTCTGTAGACTTGTTCTTCGTTTAGGTTCGCTTCTTCTTCTCAGGACCTCTTGAGATCTTCATGTAAGCCTCTTCGATCAACTAGACATTCTCATCCAATGCTTTATCAACCCATGCCTCCTTCTCGGATCCACCATTACCTGAAATAATCAATAAAAACGTGTAAATTCCGACTCCAAAAACATAAAGAACAAATATGCAAATTATACTTAAACCATGCATGATATGCATCATAACTAAGCTAAATACAACCTATTATGACCATCTAAATGTATGCTATCATTTGCTCTTCATCCACCACAAGATCCCTGTTCTCATCAGCTTCATCCTCGAAATATCCTTGTGTATGCTGAGAGTTTTCAGGGGGAGGGGGATTATAGAAATAAGGAGTCACAGTACCTGCACCTTTGTCAATACTATCATCCTTGGATGTAGTAGGGGTTAGAGCAGATTTAAAGTGAAATTCATTTTCTTTGAACACCACATCTCTACTAACAAAAACTTTATAAGCACCAGGTTGTAAAACAAGCAATTTGTAACCTTTCACACCATCAGGATAACCAAGGAAAACACACTTAATAGATTTGGGATTTAATTTTCTAGTATTTTGATGAGCATAAGCAGTGCAACCAAATGTCCTAAGATGGCTAAAATCAGGGTTTTTTTATGCCACAACTCATTAAGTGTCTTAAAGTTAATAGCAGAGCAAGGTGATCTGTTTATGAGATAAGCAGCAGTAACAAGTGCTTTACCCCACAAAGAATGTTTCAATCCAGCAGAGATAAGCATGCATCTGGTTTTATCAAGTAAAGTCATATTCATCCTTTCAGCAACACCATTTTGTTGTGGTGTGCCAGGAACAATTAAATGCCTTTTAATACCATGTTTTAAGCAATAGCTATCAAACTCAGAGTTGGAGAATTCAAGCCCATTGTCAGTTTTTAGACACTTAACTTTACAAGCAGACTCATTCTCAGCTCTAGCTCTCCATAACTTAAAAGCATCAAAAGCATCACTCTTATGTTTAAGGAGATAAACCTAGACTTTCCTACTATAATGATCAATAATATATATAAAATATCTTTTACCACCCACAGTATCTACCTGAGAAGGCCCCCATAAATCAGAGTGAATGTATTCAAGAGAAGAGGCAACAATGTAAGATGACTCTTTAAAACTCAGCCTAGTTTGTTTACCAAGCAAGCAATTGTCACAAACATCAAGAGCAACAGGTTGACAGCTAAGTATACCAAACTTATGCAAATGATGCAAACCAGAGTTGCCAATATGACCTAACCTATTGTGCCAAGTAGTGGTTAACTCAGATGTCATAGGTTTATCACACACAGCAAGTACAGAAGGAGCAACAAAATTGCATTCAGTCTGACAGGTAACATAATACAAGCCATTTCTTTTAACACTTTTCAACATGACTCTACCATTCTTGTTAACATGCCTCATGCCATGGAAAACATCAATGTGACATCCAAGATCATCAAATACACTTTCATATAACAAGTTTCTCTTAAGATTAGGAACCCATCTAACATTTTGCAAGACTCTAATTTTTCCATCAAACATCTTAAGAGCAAATGAACCTATTCCTCTAATAGACACTGCAGAATGATCACCCAGAAGCACATCACCCTCATTTATCAATTTCAGATCACAAAACCAATGTTTATGAGGAGTAGAATGCATAGTGCAGCTAGAATCCAACATCCAAGCATTGTCAGAATCATAACTAGAAGAGTGATAGCATGCATTTAGATGATCATAATTGGTTGCATTTAGTTTAGTTAAGATGCATATCATGCATGATTTAAGTAGAATTTGCATATTTGCTCTCTACGTTGGTGGAGTCGGAATCTACACACTTTTATTGATTATTTCAGGTAACTGTGGATCCGAGGAGGAGACATGAGTTGATAACGCATTAGATGAGAATGTCTAGTTGATCGAAGAAGCTTACATGAAGATCTCAAGAGGTCCTGAGAAGAAGAAGCGAACCTAAACGAAGAACAAGTCTGCAGAAGTTGTCGCCAGACATGCTGAACTTGTTTTGCACTTTCTAGAGGCCTCGGTTGTCCGATTGACTATTATGACCATGCGTTGGAAAGCTCTTTCAGAGAACTACAACTTTCATGTTGACAAGAAGAGCAAATTCGGGATATATTTTCCGTGAAAGGCCTCTGGCTGCGGCCGCAGCATGTATGCCGCGGCCGCGGCCAATCAATTGCTGCGGGGTTTGGAAGAAGCCGATGCTGCGGCCGCAGCATTTGACGTCTGCGCGTCGTTTTGGTTATGAAAACCCTATTTTGTGTTGGATATTTTTTGTGGCCGACTTGGGTCATATATATGGCCGAATTTAGTTATTTTTCCAGGACTTCTATTCTATTCCACGTTCGAGACAATGAGAGAGAAAGCGATGTTCGCCATGGGCGGCTAAACTCTCTTCGTTCTACTTGCAATTTGAAGCTTTATTTGGATTGATTGTGAGTTTCTGAATCTTGTTCCTTATTTCCTATATTGAATGTTTTAACTTCTTTGTGCTTGCATGTTTGATTGTTTTATTCTATCTAGCCCGCGCAACTAGTTAGAATCAATTCAATTGCTAAGGTTTTGTAGATTCCTGGTTGTGAACCTTAATCTAAGTAGCAAACTTGTTCCTTTAGGGCTGGTTGAACTAATTGAATGAGTAGGAAGTTGGATGTGTTGTTCAATCCCTCTTTAGGGACTGCAAATACCTTGGTTAATCTCTGAACTTAAAGCTATCAATTGGGTTAAATCCTTTTTTAGGGACTGTTTGATTGATAAGGGTTTCTAGGACTGGTTGGACTAGTAACTATATTAGGTTAGGACAAGGGCATTCATAGGAAAACCTAAAAGGACAAGAGGAAGTTACAATATCAATTCAACCAAATAAAGTGGATAGTTGTAGGTAGAGCAATCTTCTCTAAATTGTTTTGCATCAATCTTTTTATAGTTTATTTTGCTTTCTTTCTTATTTCAATCACAAAAACCCCCCTTTCTACTAATTGGTAAATACACTTTGTTGATAAATACTTGATTCTATGTGGGATCGACCTCTTACTTACTTGCTATACTAGTTTGTAGGTTTGAGTTTTATTTTGATACGGTTTACGCGACTAAAAATCGTCCATCACATAGACAACAAGCAGTTCATGTGTGAAGTACTAATTGGAATCAAGCACAGCAGAAACAAGTTGGTGTGTTTTAGATGCATCATTTTTAGTCTTTTTAGCCTCATCTCTTTTCCTTTTATAGCAGTCTTTCTCATAATGACCAGTTTTAGAGCAATAATGGCATGTAGCATTTTTCTTGTCAAAAACAGATTTATCACCAGATGAAGAAGCATTATCTTTCTGCTAAGATTTCTTAGAGAAGTTCTTATTCTGTTGCTGGTTTTTATACCTAGCTTTTTCCATAAGAGCTTCATTTTTAGCCTCTTGTTTAGACTTAAAAACCTTCAAAACATCATTTTTCTGAGCAATGGACTCTAAAATCTTAACTTTACTCAAGCTTTCATGACTAAACTGAATAACATCCTTTAATGCGTCAAATTGGGCAGGCAAAGCATTCAATAATAAAACACATTGATGGGTTTCATCTATGTTATCACCACATCTAGCAAGGTCTTGAGTCATAGCTAAGAATCTATTTAGATTATCAGGCAAAGACACAGAGACATCCATTTTGTAGTTAAACAACCTACAAAGTAAATTAATTCTACTAGGGAGAGATTTCACCAAGTATAGCTTATCAAGAGCCTGCCATAGGTCTTGAGAAGTCTTCTCAGTCATTACCTGCCTTACCACTTCATTTGTGAGTCGTATGAGGATCTCACTGTGGGAAACTTGGTCCATCTTAGCCTTCTTCATTCGACATCTTCTCATGGTAGCTAACAGTCACTGCAGGCCAACATTTTTCCTTTATTAGCATTGCCTTCATTTTAAGCTGCCACATAGCAAAATCAGAGTTCCCATCATAGGGTTTTATGCGAATAGAAGACTCAGACATGGCTCAAGTAAAGCTATAAAGCAGAAAAATGAAAGAAAACAAATAGATCTAAAGTGGATCTAAAGCATGCAGTCCCAGAATCGTAAACAATACTATCCGAAAATAGGTTTTGAAAGCAAAAGATATCAGAAGTATGGATTTCTAGGGTTTCATCCCATTTTCTAACTAAAATTAGTCAGACACGGATAGAAACACCCTAACCCATAGCTCAGGAGGTAACCTCGCTATGATACCAATTTGAAATCGTTTTCTTCTAGTTTGAATAACAAATACGAACGATTGAAAACAACGGAAGCAAACAGAAATCAAAACCAAAACAAAAAACACAAAGGGACGCGGGAGATTGTTTATGCGGTTCGGGTATTGCACCTACATCCGCGAGACCTCATGAGTCGAGACCCTAAATCCACTATGTAAGATCAATCTGGGTACAGAAGGGCAATCTAAGACAATAAACCTAAGGAGTACAGAATGTAAGGCAACTAGCAACAAAGATTAAAGGAAATAGTGAAACTCCCTTCTAATCTCCATGGATGTTGCAGAACTGATCCTTCAAGGGTAGAGTCTTGAGACGCCGTCTTCAATCAAGCAATGGAGCTCCTCAGAAGACCTTGAATAGCAAGGATCTTCAAGCCACCAACCTCGGCCACCAGAGGGATGAACATCTGGAGAGAGCCGTCTAGGGTTTTGTGGAACTTACCACTCGGCGAGAGAGAGCACACGGTGAACATTGGAGATCTAAGGCTTATAAAGAGCTGAAGAGGAGCGTCTGTTAACCCTACACTACAAGAAAAACGGTGTATCGCAACAACTTTTTTGCAACGACGTTAATTATCGTTGCAAAAGATAGTATTAGCAACAACTTCACATCTCGTTGCAATATGTTGTTGCAATAACTAGAAATTTCATTCACCAACATCACGAAATTGGGTTTTCAGTTATTGCAACGACTTTTTGTTGCAATAAAATGGATCTACATATTGCAACGACAAAAATGGCATTGCTATTCGGTTTATGTGTATTGCAATGAAAATTTCGTAGTTAAACCTTTAAAACTAGTATGGCAACGACTATGTTGTTGCGATTGATAAACCATAAAAAATGTTTTTTAAAAAATAACCTTTTGCAATGACAACAAGTCGTTGCTATTCATTTTGTACGTATTGCAACGCACAATTTCGTTTTCAAAACATTAAAAATAAAATCCAAAAAAAATATATTAGTGATTGAAATTTTCACTTGCCGCCATATATACTAAATTGGCGGGATTAGAAAATTAATGGAAGTATACCAACAAAAAAGTCGTTGCTTTTGTAAATTGAATAGGAAATTTATAATTTATTATGGAATATATTTTAAAACACAAAATAAAATAAAAGTAAAATCAATTTGGCCAAAACTAAACCCTAGCCCTGACTCCCCATTTTCTTCCATTATTCACTTTTCCAATCCCTAGCAATCGATGACTTGAGAGTGACAACCAAGGGGAAGGCCATGGAGATTTTCATAAACTACAAGATGGGAACTCTCTCTTACTCTCGCGTCCTCGCTTACATGTTGTCGTGATGCCATCTCTCTTCCTCAAAAATCACCGTTCTTCAATCCTCGCTACAGTGATATCATCTCCGTCTTCCTCCGCTCACCACACCATTCCCCAATTGCCCTTAGTACTTCGTTCGTCGAGCCCCGCCTGGTAAGAATTCAAGTCTCTTGTCTCTCTCCTTTGAGTCCTTGACTGCTACTCAAATCTAGGGTTTTCGTAAACAAATATTGTGAAATACCGCTTTATTTTGATCGAACGTCGAACCTGGGGCTTTTCAACTCTCCGTGTTGTTCGTTTCGATCTATTTTAGGGTTGCTTTGATTTTTTTTCCTCCATATCTATCAGTTGTTTCTTCTCCTGGTGATGCCTATATATCATGTGCCCTGGTCACTTTTGCCTTATTTTTTCTAATCGTTTCCTGGGTGGAGCTGTATTGTTATCTTGACTGTCATTGTCTAGCTCTCCGAGTCTGTGCAGTGGCTTCTTCCGGGCTTTTTTTTCTTTCTTTTGTTGCTGCTACATCCATTCACTCTTGGGATGTATTGGTGTTGTTAACTCAGTGGGTCATTGGGGCAGTTTTGGAGTATCTTCGGAGGCTTTTCAGCGATTAGCTGATGTAGCTGCTGCTGTATATTGTTAATTAAGTTGCCACTGCAGGCTTGTGTTTAGTCCTCTCCTCTTGTTCAGGTAGTACTTTTGCATACTTCTTCTTGGTATGGGGCGATTTTCAGAGCCCTGATGGAGGTTGTGTGTTGTGCTGTTACTGCTGCTATTTGGGGCTGGTTCATGCTAAATCTTTGCCTTGCCTAAACCTCCATATAGACTGACTGCTTGGTGCTTGTTTGGTGGAGATTTAGGGCTCTTTTGGAAGCCTGACAAGATGCCTTTAGATGGGTGTAGCTTCTGCGTGGGAGTTGAGACTTAATTTTTTTTTTTCATTTTCAGACTTGAATTGAATAAGGGTAGAAAACTCATATATTTTTTTTTTATTTTGAGACTTGAAATGATTTCAATTAATTATAAACCATGTCATTCATATTCTTCCTTTATTATTCTGGACTCTAAGACTTGGACTGATTTTTAATTTGTTGGTGCTTGTGCATATAACAACTTGGTTGGACTTGTCTACATCTCGTGCTTGTGCATCAGTCGGTTGAAATCAGCTGGTTACCTTATTACATCTTCAATCTAATTGGTGCTCATTTCCTAAGGTATGATTTCTTTCTATTACACTTCTATTTAAGTAACAAATGCCACCAATATTTCATGTTACTCCAAAAAAAGTATTGAACTTCGTAAAAAAAAGTACATGGCAAGATGAAGATCACGTATAGTTCATAAATATTGCTTTAGTTTCCTGCTTCTTGTTATATATGTTCATTTCATCTTAAGTTAAATAATTAATTTCCTTTTAGAAATATTTTGTGAAGTGTTACTTGGTCTTGATTCCATAAAGTGTGATACTATAGGAGCTTAATTATTTTGATTTGGTAACCTCTACCCTTATTGGAATTCTTTTCTTATTTTTATTTTTGGTGGTGTGCTTACAAATTATATTTCTTGAATTTTATTAGTGTTTGTTTTAATAATACTGTTTGCATGTTCGATATGTTATCAATTTAATTGTATTTTATTTTTTAAAAATAGGACATGGCCTTGAATAAGGCATGGGTACAAATAACGAATCGCTCATCGTCTGATTATGTAAAGGGTGTTGATGACTTTTTAGATTTTGCTCTTTCTAATGTGCTTGAAGATGATAGAGAAACTACTACTATTAGGTGTCCTTGTAATTATTGTCACAATATATTTTTCAAAAGAAAATGTGATGTCAGATACGATCTGCTTAAGTGGGGGATGTATGAGAAGTACACTCTGTGGGAGTTTCATGGGGAAGTGTTAAATGATATAACCGGTCAAGAAACTAACAAGTTTGATGATGATCATGGCGATGTTGATGAAGGATTCACAATGTTACAAGATGCGTGTGGCGTAGGTGGTATGGATTTCATTATTAATGAGCAAATGATGAATGATAATGAGCAAAGCATCCCTGAAGAAGCTAATGCCGAGGCAAAAAGGTTTTATCATCTCTTACAAGAGTATCAAGAACCTTTAACAACAAATGGCACAACGATGTCAAAGCTGTCATATGTTGTGAAATTACTACACCTAAAGGTTCTCAATAATTGGAGTGATAGTTCTTTTGATAGTTTATTGAAGTTACAATGTCAAGCATGGGGAACTACACTTCCAAACTCTTATTACGAGGCAAAGAAGATCATTAAGGAGTTGGGTCTAGATTATTTGAAGATTGATGCTTGTGAAAATGATTGCATCCTTTATTGGGAAGAGTATGAAAATTTGAATGAGTGCCCCACTTGTGGCCTATCGAGATGGAAAAAAGACGATAAAGGCTCTTTGAAGGGAGCAAAGGAGCCTAATAAGGTTCTGCGCTATTTTCCATTAAAGCCCAGGTTGCAAAGGTTGTATATGTCAAGGAAGACAGCTAAAGACATGCGGTGGCATAAAGAGGATAGGTTGGATGATGAGACAATGAGGCATCCTGCAGACTCAGTTGCCTGGAAGTCATTTGATAAGGAGTATAGAACGTTTGCTGAAGATGCACGTAATGTAAGGCTTGGATTAGCATGTGATGGATTCCAACCTTTTGATAATTCTCAGCATAGTATCTGGCCGGTTGTTCTTATTCCTTATAACTTGCCTCCTTGGTTATGCATGAAGCCACATTCTTTTATGTTGACTTTGCTAATACCAGGACCTACTAGTCCAGGACAGAATATAGATGTCTACCTCCAACCACTAGTTCACGAACTTAAGGAGCTTTGGGAGTTTGGCATTAAAACATATGATGCTTATTCGAAGAATAACTTTGTCATGCATGCAGCTCTTTTGTGGACTATCAATGATTTTCCCGCATACGCTGATCTGTCTGGATGGTCAACTAAAGGCAATTATGCTTGCCCATGTTGCCATAAGGAAACTAAGCGTACTTCACTGAAGCATAAAGGTGGTTATTTAGGTCATCGTCGTTGGCTTCCATCGAATCATAAGTGGAGAAGAGATGCTAGTTCCTTTGATAATACAAAAGAAAGAGGGTGTGCACCAGTGCCTTTGAGTGGGGATGATGTCTTGGCACACTATTCTCAATTTACACAAGATAAGTTTGGGAAGGTTGCTGGTAAGAAAAGAAAAAGGAATTCCTCAAACAGTTTGTATGGGTGGCAGAAGAAAAGTATTTTCTTTGACTTGCCTTATTGGAGAAAATTGAAAATTCGCCATAACTTGGATGTCATGCATACGGAGAAGAATGTATCTGATAATGTTTTGGGTACCTTGATGGACATTAAAGGAAAAACTAAAGACAACTTGAAGGCTCGAATGGATTTAATGAAAATGAAAATTAGGGGAGAGTTGCACCCTATATTGGATGGAGATAAACTGCGTGTTCCTGTTGCATGCTATTCGTTGACTGCAAATGCCAAGGCTGCCATATGCAAGATGTTTGCTGCAATGAAATCTCCAGATGGTTATTTATCAAATATTTCTCGTTGTGTGAAGGACAATGGGAAAAAGATTTCATGTATGAAGAGTCATGACCATCATGTTTTTATCGAACAACTACTTCCGCTTGCCGTTCGTGGTTTCTTGCCTAAACATGTGTATGAGCCTATAGTTGAGTTGAGTTCTTACTTTCGGAACTTATGCTCTAAAAGTATAACTGTTGCTCAATTGGAAGTCCTTGAATCACATATTCCTTATACAATGTGCAAGTTGGAGATGGTTTTTCCCCCAGCATTTTTTGATGTCATGGTTCATTTAGTTATACACTTGGCAACCGAGGCAAAGATTGCAGGACCTGTTCGATTTCGATGGATGTATCCCGTTGAGAGGTTTGTCACTTCTTCTATGTTGGTTTATTCATTGAAACTTTATTTCATGTGAATTTACCTTCATAAAAGATCAATTGATATTAGGTATCTCCGAACATTAAAAGCATATGTTCGCAACAGAGCACGTCCAGAAGGTTCCATAGCTGAAGGTTACATTGCTGATGAGTGCTTGACATTTTGCTCTAGATACATGAATGACATTGACACTAAGTTTTCTCGCAAAGGGAGGAATGATAATGATAATTCTGGGGAGGCTAATGTAGGTTCAAACCTTGAGATCTTTAGACCACGTGGTGCTCCTATTGGACAAGGTGTTCCCCTCCACCTCAGCTTTGAGGAATGCAATCAAATCCATTTGTACATTCTCTTTAATTGTGATGAACTCATCGAGTTTTTCAAGTAAGTTCGTATTTGAATTTCATATCTCTATTTTCAAATGTTTATCTAACTACCATATATTAAAATTTGACGACTATATACACTTTATCTTTAACTTTTCTTAGGGAGCATAAGTTGGAATTGGAAAGAGAATGTCCAACACATATAGAACAACGACATAAAGCACAATTTTCGAAATGGATACTCCATCATGTATGGCGATCAGTTTCATGTTTAAACCTTTCTATAGGCTATGTTTGAACCATTAGCACTGATTTCTCTAAAATCCTTTTTGATTAGGTACGAAAATTGAATATGGATGGTCGTATTGATGTTGATTTGTATAACTTGGTTTGTGCTCCTTCTAGAGTTGTAAGGCGTTATACTGGATACATTGTCAATGGTTTTCGGTTTCACACAGTTGATCGGTCTGAAAATAGGAAAACTCAAAATAGTGGAGTTATGGTACGAGGGGATGACTCTTCTGATCAGGAATACTATGGTGTCTTGAGAGACGTCTTTGAGGTGCAATATCCTGGTGGAAACTGTGTATTTGTTTTCAAGTGTGATTGGTTTGATGTAGGACACCGCACAGGATATAAGGTAGATGAATATGGATTCATTTCTGTAAATTCTATGAGATCTTGGAAAACTGTTGAAGTGTTCGTTCTTGAATCACAAGTGGAGCAAGTATTTTATGTACAAGATCCATGCAATGAGAATTGGAAATTTGTTATAAAGACCCAACCAAGAGATCTCTATGACATGCCTGCTGATTATGTTGATACTGAAACTTTAGATGAGGATGCATATCAACAAGAAGAGGTCAATGTTGTACATGGTGAAGGGTCAAGATCAACACATGATGATTTCTCAGTTGACTCCTTAGCTACGAATGTATTTGTGGTTGAGCGAGAAGCTAAAGCGGTTGAAATGGTTAAAAAGGCGATCGAGGAGACCAAGGAAGATGATGACTTCATTGACGATGGTGATATTGAAGTGTCCGAGTATTCAAGTGAAGAGGAAGACCTTAGTTCCGACACAGACTGATGAACAACATAAACTTTTAATTCCATATTTACCTATGTTTTAGATGAGATATCAACACTATAAACGATGGTGATATTGAAGTGTTGAATTATTTATTTTTGTTATATATATATATCTGTGTTTTTTTTTACCACCTAGCTTTTTCGTGGATAATATGGTAAGAGTTACTGTAATATGTCACGTGCATTTCTGTAAATACCCACATACTTCTGTAATTTAGTATTTGACTTATGAAGACAAGCATCCTCTTTATTCTTTTGCAGATACAATGCCACCCACAAGAGGACGAGGAAAGTACCCACATACTCGTCAGCCATCCACTCGAAACAACCCGCATAATGGACAAGATAAACAATATGATGAAGAAACCTTTGCAATGGCTCGAAAAAGTAAGGTTATCCATATTCAATTTATTATTTGAATAAGAATTTTAAATATGCTTAATAATTACTGATTTTGGTTGACACTGAAATAATTTCTCAATATACAGATTTAGACAGACAACGAGGTATATTGGTTGACCAAGATGTTGAGTCGCCAACTTTAAACTCCAATCATGGCCAACATACTACAAATGGTTCACCTGAAATGCATACTCATGAACCAAACAATAGTGAATTTGGAGGTCTTCTAGCTTCTACGAATGGATGTACGTTTTAGAAAATGTATTTATGAGCTTTAATTAGTAATATATTGATCATTATGACAAGTTTATAAATACATGTATATACATATTTATTTATATATAGTGATATACATTGATTATATGTTACCTAGGTAAAAGAAAAAGAGTGACTAAGCTATCTAGCAGGGTTGCTATGGGCTTACAAGTGGATGAAGCTGGAAATCCAACCCCTAGAGAGAGCGTTGCTGATGGTACGTTATGTTTCTTATCGAACTATAGTTGTAATATAGATGTGCATGTAAACATTTTCTTGGTTGATAAATATTGTAGCGGAGACAGGAAACACTCCTGGAACTGCCTTAACACATTCAACTGGAAATGGAAGTGCAGTTGCTGAAGGTAATGTCGACTTTTTCTGTATTCTAAAAAAACTAATCCAATGGAGGTAATTTGGAAAAGAAAAACTTATGTATGATTTCACTTTCGGCATGCAATCAGCTACAAGTAAGACAAATGCAAAAGGAAGTAGAGGGAAGTATAAGAGTTATATAGTTGACATGAAACTCAAAGGAAAAGGATCAAAGTTGAAGATTGAGATCCCAAATGAAATTGATCGAGCCATTGGTGAAAATGCACGCCACTTGGTGAATGAGTGTGGGCGGGTGGTGAGGACAAGAGCTCCACTAGATGTTAAGAATTGGCAGGAAGCATTCAAAGTTGCTGGTGACAGTATGTTGAAAGAGATACAGGTGATATATTTGACATATATTCCTTTAAATGATATTATTTGCATACTAGATGAGGACTTTGTTCATTATTTAAGAATTAATTTTCTATAAAACATTAAAAGTGGTGTTATTATTTGGTTTTACAGGATAAATTTGAGACTGTTGAACCCACTCGTCATTTGAAGTTATTTGCCTTTGTTGTGGACACCATGCAACGTTTGTACAGATTGTGGAAAACTCGATTGCACTACTACTACAAGAGTCCTAAGTGCGGGAAAACTGATGATGAGCGTTTGAAAAATCCTCCTCCCGATTTACCTAAAGAGCAATGGAACTTTTGTGTGAAGCGCTTTGGATCTCCTGAATTTAAGGTACTTATATTTTAGATTCATAATATATAGGTGTTTTTATAACTTTTTTTATATTAAATTTAATGTAATTTTCATTTTACATGTAGGCAATCAGTGAAAGAAACTCCAAAAATCGATTGTCTGCCAAGAGATGCACTCATACGACTGGAAATTTGTCATTTGCTGAAGTGGAAGATACATTGGTAAGATGGTTGATTACTTGGTAACCTTTATTTTATGAAAATTACTAAATTCATTTCTTATTTGTGCTAGACAAAAGAAAACAACAATGTGAAGCCTTCAGCAGATGTAGTGTGGCTTGTGGAGCACACAACTAAAAATTCTAAGGGGGAGCTTCAATGGGTTGACAATGGTTCAAAAGAAATTCATGTATGTTTCGATCTAATTCAATTTTTAGGAATAAAACTTGCTTCTTGGATGCATGAATGTCACTGTTTTCAAATGAAATTGAGATTAAATTGTTGAATGATGATACAAAAGCTATATTTTTTTATTATTATCTATATCTAGTTATCTAATATCTTATGTTCATTTAAAATGGGATTAAATTGTTGAATGTTGGTAGATTAGCATAGATTTAATCTTATTATGACATGGAGAATCTTTGTAAACTATCTTCTAAAATATTTATTTATATGAATAGTTCATAACATTAGAAAGTGTTCGCCTTTTGCAGGAAAAACTGAAAAATGTTGTTGCTACTAATGGTGAATCAATGACACAAGAGCAGATTCTTCTTGATGTTTTAGGGCCAAGATCAGGCTATATTCGTGGAAAAGGGACTGCTTTACGTAGTTATTGTAAAGGATTACAGAACCTAGCCCAAGAAAGGCTCGTGGAGGAGCAACAAGAGAAATTACAAGAACAACAACAGAAGATACATGACTTGGAGAAAATGATGGAAGAATATAAAGTGGAACAACAACGAGCAATGGAAGCTTTCAAACAAGAGATGCTACAAACATTGGCTGATCGAAATGTTTAGAAACAATGGTGCAATAAGGTAATTCTCCAAGTATGCTTTGATATTATAAAACTTTCTTTAGTTTATTTTTTTATAGATTGAGAAGTGCTTAAGAGTTTATAATTTTTAATTATCCTCAAAAATGATTTCGATCATTATATTATCGGTTTTTAAATGAATAGCTAGATAGTGACTCTTACCTAGTAAAATATGCTCTAGGTTGTGCTAATTAGTTTCCCTTTTTTTATTAGATTACATATTTTCTTCTTATATATTGGTATAGACATCAAAACTTGAGTTAATGCATTCTCTCTTCTATGATTACATAATTAACACATGGGTCATATATGATGGATTGAATTCGTATGATTTGCTAGTGGTTTGCCCTTATGTTCAAGATGTTTATGCTTTCTTCTTTTACTTGAAAAATGCAGCTATGTTATGAACAAAGTAGGAAGTCCCTCGCTAACCGCTCAAGAATGCGAAGTGGAAAAATATTTTGGACAGGTTTGACCCCTTTTTTTGTACATAACTTATAAGGGGATTATATTATACTATGCATGTCCGTTAATGAATGGAAGGATTTTTATACATTTCTCCTTTTGATATTTTGCCTAGTGTTTGAATTGGATGGAAGTTGTGATTAAAGGTGTAATGGGAGACATAGGACTTCTTTGAATGCAGGATTGTAAATTTTGTGAATGTTTTCGATCTATGATGTTGATTTGCTTGAACTCAGGTGTGTTTGTGTCAAACGAATGTACTTTGCAAATTACCTTATTTGCAAATAGAAACTAAAAGCTACAAACGTATGTCGTTGCAAAACAAGGACTTTTTGCAACAATATTTGTCGTTGCAAAATCTGTCAACTAAAGCTTTACATTTTCAGCAACGATAATTTTCGTTGCAAAAACCATCAACTAATATCTTCAATATTTTCCACAACAACAATTGTCGTTGCAAAAATTTTAAACAAAATACTAAAGTTTTTTTTGCGACGACAATTATCGTTACAAAAACAATCAAGTAAAATAGTTATATTTTTAACAAAAATAATAGTCGTTGCAAAAAGTTTCAAATAAAAAATACCCAGAATTTTTGCAACAACAATTATCATTGTGAAATCAATTTCTTAAAATGACAATACAAAGAAATTGCAACAAAAAAGTTGTTGCAAAAGGCAAGATGTTTCACAACAACATTATTTGTTGCCATACATTCACTATGTATTACAACGACATTTTATTGTCGTTGCCAAAAGTGTTGACGTTGCAAAAAACAAAATATCATGCCAATATGTGTAAACATGTGTTACGCAACGACATCGTATTTGCAACAAATTATGTCGTTGCAAAATATTTAGTTTTTAGCATCACCAAAAGTCGTTGCAAAAACTTTTAGCTACGCTCTTACCCGCAACGACCCTACAACGACATATGTCGTTGCAATACCTACATTTAGCAACGAAAAGGTGTGTATAGCAACGACTTTGGTCGTTGCAAAAGAGGGTTTTTCTTGTAGTGCTAGAGTCAAATAAAGAGACCTTGGAGCTCAATGAGGTTGGGCCGGCTACAACTCCGGATTACTGGCCCATTAGGTTTGGACATTAAGCCCAAACCATATAGACCTAGTTAATCTCGGGTATAAACCATGACCCAATCTTCATGAGCCTTAGTCTCAAAACCAGGCCAGACAGTTGCCTTACACACATACAAATACAACACTTAGGGGAATATTATCTAACAACATTCAACAAGATTGATGATATTTTCGAGACCTCAGTATTTCGATTCTTTGTCGTCTCTCGGGTCAATCTGTAATTATTTTGTAAAAAAAAAAAAAAAAAAAACCAAGTACAATTCATCTTGCTAATGGACAAAACATATATCTTACCGATAGACTAATTACTCGAGTGATCCCTCCCTATACTTTTAGACTATATACACATTACATATAGTATACGTGTACGTAACCATTTCTATTTTTATTTTTTACACGTGCGTATTTTACAATTCAGATCGTTACTAATACTAGTGATAGAATGAGTATGAAAACTAATCCTCTCCGATTAATATACACGTGACAAAACAAAGTATTAGAAGTTAATAATTCCACAGTCCAAGAAGAGAGAAATTATGACCTATAGATTAATGGTGCATTTGGTAACACAAGTAGCTTTGAAAACCTTATAGTTTTAATATTATATAATTTAAAATAGAATAAAATTAAGATTATATTTTAAATAGCATTTTGAATTGAATTTTCAACCGCTACATCCCAAGATTGTAAGAACTTTTTTTTTATACACACAAATCTATTCAATTTTTCGGCTAGTTTTATCAGGTATTCATTCAGCTAAGGTTATCAAACATATTACTAACTTATTAATAGTTTAATCTAACATATATTTTACACAATTAATTATTCAGTTTTAGCTACTCATTTAGTTTCGGTTACCAAACATACCCTAAACCAAATTAAATCCTTCGAGTTAGCTAGAGAGAGCTAATTAATTAAATTGAAGTTGGTAGTTTTCTGTTATTCCATTTTATTTAACATATGAAAAAGTAATTGGCCGTTACATATCCACTAGGGGTTTGGAAGGTTGACGATTCTAGCTAATTAAGGTAATTAAAAGTCATATATGGATTTGAGTTATTTGCAAGTACGAGACTTTTTTTTGTCCATTAAACCGACCAAACCCTTTTGAGTTAGATCGAGTGTTACTTAAATCCAAGTTGGTAGTTTTCTGTTATTCTATTTGATTTAGCCATTTAGGTATGGAAATGTAATTAGTTACCTATATCCACTATGGGGTTGGGAATTGGGGATTCTAAGTTAATCGTAAATCCACTACGGGGTTGGGAATTGGGGATTCTAAGTTGATCGCGGAAGCTAAGGGCCTTCAGCTTAGTGTCTTAAGAGTAAAGGAGATTATAGACTCCTGAACATCATAGTGGAGGGTGACAATTTGACGATTGTCAATGCGATCAAAGAATTTCGGTGTTGTCCGTGAGAGATAAATGAGATCGGCATCTCGAACATTCTGTTCTCGCTACAACAGTTCTGCTATCTTCATCTCGCATGCTTTCCGTCAAATAAACACCGTTGCGGATAGGATTGCTCGTTTGACGAGGGCTAACCCGCATCCTCGATCAATGCCCCCCTTCTGGATGATCGAGACTGTACATTCTCATCCGAAAGGATGCTCTTGGATATTGGTTTAGCAGGGTCTGACTCCACCCAAATCTTTACTTTATCAAAACAAAAATTTGAGGATTCTAAGTTGGTAGTTTTTTTGTTATGGATTTGAGCTATATTTCTTCTTTTATTCCTCGCTTTTTATTTGTTCAACACATATAGTGGTTTTTTTAAGCGAAAATAATTTGGCAGGAAAGAATGAGCCCATCCTAACCAAGAGCATCTTGATATATGGATGAGAAAAGACAACTCTACCTATGTAAGACCCGGAGTCTTTAGAGGTGTCAGCCCGTGCCACCTAGCCCTCTCAGGTCTATTGTCCTCACTTGGAGCCTGAAAAAGAAGAGCTCTTGTGACATAGGTAGGACTTGAATCACTTATAAACCACTCCCAACATCCTTATGATATCCGATGTGGGACGGGGGTGTTACCATCTCCCCCACTTAAAGCACTGACGACCCCGTCAGGCCCAAGGGACTGCCCTCCGGGAGGAGCATACTCGAGCATAGAGCTGGCAATACCCGACCCGACCCGAGAAAACCGATCCGAACTCGTCCGACACCCGAATTTGAAGATAGAAGAGCCAGGCGTGTTCAGGCACCAAGCTTGTTTGACAATAGTCTCGTAGTCCGATTTTCGGTCCAGGCTAGTTCGAATCTGAACGGCTGGAGCTTGGAGTGTTGGTTGTCACATAGTTCAAGCGAAATTTGACAGTGATCCGAACTTGTAAAGGGATGGTTCTTTGTTGCCAAATTCGGGTAGATATTGGGTGTGTGTGGGTTCAAATAAACACTTTTAAAAGTGTTAAATTAGAAGGTTTTCTTTTTAAAAAAAAAAACAATGTAGGGGAAGAGTTATATGAAATTTGTAGTTAAAATTTGTCGTTAAAAAAAAGCAAATATTTGTAGCTTTTCACATGTTTTTTTAGTTTTTTTTGTTTATTTGGTTTGAAATTACCATAATACCCTTAATAATAACCAAATAAACTCTACTTTTTACAAATAAACTCTTTTTTGCCCCATACGAAGTTTATATTATTTCATAATATTTCAACTTTTATTTCACACAATTTTTCAATTTCAACTTGTTTATAATTTTAGTCACTTTTTCTACCTCACCCCATACGAACCCATTGTAAATGCTATTATGAACAAGAAATCGGTCCAGCTTCTCAAAGATATTGTTTGCGCCATAAGGCCTTTTTCTGCCAGAGGAATTTATTTCCAAAAGAGGTTAAATCAACCAGATTATGCGTTTTTATAAACTTTGCTAATCCCGAGAATCTATTTTGCGTTGGAGAGTTATCACCAAGTTTATCGTTAGCACATAAAATGTCGTTCAAAACTCCAACTAGAATAAAGGGGGAGGATAGTGAGTCTAGCTAGGATAATCGAGATTTTATTCTAGAAATTATCTTTTTCGTTCGGAAGCGATGAATCATACACAAAGATGATGGAAATAGTAGTATTTAGTGCATTATTGATATATATATTTAGAAAAAATAGACGAAACACGTTATAAAATTTATAACGAAACACTATTTCATATTTATAATTATAATTCATAATTACAACCTTGGAATCCAAACCCTTGGTAGCATGATATCTCCTTAATATATTACAAGCTTGACTTTTTTCCCCAATATACAAAAAATATAATAAATATCGTACCCTTTGTACATATTTTAATCTCTAGACTTATTATTAGATATTATTATAAGTACAAACAACTTTGAATTTTTTTTTTTTTTTGGTCGAAAACAACTTTGAAATTTTGTATATTCACTTCTACCAATTAATTGGGAGGACCATCGTACGACTAATTAAGATCCATGACCATATATATAGTTTAGCTGTATTTTTTTGAAAATCCATCCGACTTTAATACACTTCTGTCCATAAATAAGTGGCTAGCCAATTGGCACGTGCTTTACTTTTTATTTTTTTAAAAAAAATTATTTTTGGTGTTCTAAGTCCAAATATGAACGAATTTTATGAAACTAACCAAGGCTACAAAGTCATCTTAGATTTATATATTTCTCCGTCAAATTGGAAAAATATTGCAAAAAGAAAAAAAGAAAAAAAAGAGGCACTTAAACAACACACATATTGTAACTGAAATAAATAAATTTTTTTTTTTTTTTTATCAAAGCTAGTCATTATTTTTTACCTAGCTAATTGCTTTTTATTGAGGCCGAAACTTTAACGCTTAAATGTCATAATTATCCGCTTAATTAATATATATAATACGGAGTAATATATTATGATCGACAAAGACCTCAAACATTTACACGTATGACTTATGATTATGGTTTAAATAAGTATGTAGGTGGGGTCCAAAATCTTAGTTTGAGTTAATTATTAGTATTATATATTCATGATTAATAATTAAAAAAAAAAGAAAAAAAAGAAGTTATATCTTATTATATATATGATTCGAAGTC
This sequence comes from Persicaria maculosa, assembly GCA_963922045.1. Lineage (NCBI taxonomy): Eukaryota > Viridiplantae > Streptophyta > Magnoliopsida > Caryophyllales > Polygonaceae > Persicaria > Persicaria maculosa. Next base: position 8,367,161 of record OY998256.1, on the reverse strand, counting down.
AATATTATATAGCTTTAAAATCAAAACCCCACCATGGCCAAATGCGTTAAAGCCTAACGGTAAGAAAACGGGATCAGAATAAACAATGGTTGAAGTTTAGAACCTTCTTAAGGGATGTATAATTATATCCATAATTATAGATTGGAAATACCTTTTTTAATTCTAAATTTTACTAAACGGATGTGAAATGCCCTTTCAATTTTCGACATTTGTTAAATAAAAAAATTCGATTTTAAAATACCCATAAAACTTATCAAAATTTCGTATCCATTTATTATCATAAACTATATTAATAACATGATTTTTCGTCTACTGACAAGACGTTTGGAAAAAAAATTACACTCGGGTTTTTAAAGTCTCTTCCTTAATTGAACGATTTTTTAAAGACAGTCTCTTTGTTGTTTCTTTCACCTTCTCTCGAATTCTTAATCTCTGCGTATATATGTGAAATGTCTTTCAATTTGCATTAAACGGATGTGAAATACCTTTTTTAATTCGAAATTTCATTAAACGAATGTGAAATGCCTTTCAATTTTCGACATTTGATAAATTAAAAAAAAAATCAATTTTTAAATACCCATATAACTTATCAAATTTTCATATTGATACTCATATTCACTATAGTTGATTTTTGCTTATTACTATCTTTTAAAGGGAAATTATTGTTTATTTTATAAATATATCTATCAATTGATCCTGAAAGAGGAAAACCGGCAAGGAATATATAGAGAGAGCGGTAAATAAAGTGGACCATAAGTTATAGTGTGAATATGAAATAAGATAAAAACTTTGATGGCTTTGATGTATACATTTCAAAGTACTTTCCTGATTGAACTTTGCTGTGATCTATAAAACTCTTTGTTAAGCTTCTTTGCTCCTTCACTTTCAATCTTCCCCTTCAAAGCTTCTCACCTTTTGCAACAAAAACAAAGCAAGAAAAAAAAAAAAAAAGAGGTCATCATCAAAATCATGAAGCCATTCAATCCAAACAAGGAAGAACTAGATGAAGGAGAGCTAAGAAGAGGTCCATGGACTCTTGAGGAAGACAACATCCTCATCCATCACATCGCCCTTCACGGCGAAGGCAGATGGAATTTGTTAGCAAAAACTGCAGGTAAGAAGAGCTCACAACTCACCACAACAACAACAACAAAATTTTACAAGAAAACTTTTCTTGTAAGATTAATTAGCTAATGGTTGATTTGATTGACTTGTTGTTCTTGGTGATCTTTGTAGGACTTAAGAGAACCGGCAAGAGCTGCAGATTGAGGTGGCTGAACTACCTGAAACCTGACATTAAGCGCGGGAATCTTACACCTCAAGAACAACTTGTGATCCTTGAACTCCATTCCAAGTGGGGCAATAGGTGAGCCTAATGAGTCATGTGTACAAGAGGTTCGGTTTTTCCGGTTTTCTGGGTCTGATTTTTTTGTTGTTTGATCTTGGATATATAGGTGGTCCAAGATTGCACAACATTTACCAGGGCGAACAGATAATGAAATCAAGAACTATTGGAGAACAAGGGTGCAAAAGCAAGCAAAGCAGCTTAACATGGAAACCAACAGCCAGAGCTTTTTTGATGCCATTAGATGCTTCTATATACCAAGATTGGTTCAGAAGATAGAGCAAAATTCCTTTACTTCTACAAGCATTAGTTATCCGGCCTTTTCGGCTTCTCCTTCAACCATAGAAGCTGCCATGAGATCATCCTTTCCACCAGCAGAAGCAGGAGTTGACAATGTTGATCAGTCTTACAAGGACTACTCGAGCTCAAGCGCGAGCCAGACGAGTTTCTATTCGTCAGAATGCTCGAAAGCCTTGAACCCAGTTGAGGTATCAGGGCACCCATCAAACCCTTTTGATGCCTACACCTCTGGAGATGTTCCACAAAGCATGGAAAGTTCAGCAGTGTCATCAGATAACTGGTATTACATGGACACCTCTAACTATGACATGAAGGAGTTGCCTTGCATTTCGGCTATGGGGCAATGGCCCGATGCTTACGTGGCGGATCACAATTGGATCAGCAACGACGTGGCAGACGCCACATGGAACATGGATGCTCTCTGGTAGCTCAGGATCTTCTCCTAAAACAAATAAAATACAAGGGAAAAAACCCAAGTGTGTATATAGGTCTTTTCGCTTTTTAAGTGATGGTGACGAAGTCATCGAGCTAGCCCTATCCTTGCTGCTAGTGCTTAGTGTTCTAGTCTTCTCCATTCACCGGCTTGTCCAGTTCCTCGGTTTCACCAGCTTCTGGTGAAACCGAATTGCTTAGCATTATCCAAAAAAAAAAAAGTAAAGGGAAGCCTGAATGATATTTGTGGTAGGTCATTCCCAATACCTAAAGGCAACTGGTGATGAGTTAAAAGATCCATAAGGGTATTTCACAATCAGCCAGAAGCCATTAAATTAGCATATCATTTTAGTAGATTCATTCAGTATAGTCCTTATTATGTAATATTGTAATGTACAATATGCTTTGTTGCTTATGTTTTGCTTCTGATTTTTGTGTGTTTTTTTCTTTCCTGATTTCTAAGGGTTGCAATGCAAGTCATGTACAGCAGTCAAGAATCAAGATTAGTTAGTTAGTAGTATGAGTTATGACTAATTGGATTGCTGATTTCACTTTGAGTGCACTATCTAACAGAGAAACAAGAACTGAAATCAAGTGCAAATTGACCCAATTTACAAGTACAAAACTAAAAAAATTAAAAATCATAGTTGCTGTCAGTTTCATGAAAAGAAAGGGTTTGATGGATTGAAGTGACCTTTATTTCTCTCATGATCAACAATAGAAACCAATCATTCAACTCCTTGGTTGAATTGACTGCAAATTTTGATTTTTAGTAACGTGTACAAGGAATTGCTCCATCATTGTCAGTTTGCTAGACCCCCATTATCAAACTGAGTTTCCAGATGATGAAAAACCCAGATTCCCAAACATCAAGAAAATTCAGTTTCTTCAGGCCTAAAATCAAGTTTAGTTGAGCATTACAAAAAAACCATCTCGGGATGACTCAACTGATTTGAGCCCTGAGGCCGCTAGTTCGAGCATCTACTGGTGTTCATTTGCCCGGAAAACGACTCAGTCGGACCCACAAAGCGAACCCGGATACTCATAGTAATCCAAAGAAACAGCTGCTGCAAAAGTTGGGCTGGTTCCTATGATTGACATCTCCCTCCATTTGTGTACAGGGTCTGTATTTGGAACAATAGCAGACTTTATGTTGCATATAACTAAAAAAATTCAGTAATGGGACATCAGATTTACTGTCAATTTTTCTTATACAATGAAAAATTAAAGTTCATATAATTATATAGTCTACATTAAGCATTGTTGAGTTACTGCTTTCTGAAGCATGTTCAAGAAGCAGATGCAACCTATAAGGGCAGCTAGTAGCTAAAAAAAAATCGCCCATTCGACAATCATTGAGAGAGCTAGATTTACGAATAAGATGGTGCATAAGTATAGGAGAGCACAGCATATTTAAGAGAACTTATCCCTATCTTGGTTCTTCATTTGCTGCGTCGAGAAACAATATGCTCATTCTAAGCACAAGCAAGAGAAAAAGAACTAATAATGATCCTTGGTAGAGAAACAAGGTCATGTGAAGAGGGTATCTAGGAATGTATTACGCAACGAAATTGGATTTAAGCGATAGCTTTCGGAATATCATGTCTCTTTATGGTGTCATTTTTTGCTTCCTCACAACACATAGTGAGAAAAAAAAGAGGGGTTTCATCTCTTATTCTCTTCCCCAATACTTTGTAAAGAGTTGGTTCTTGGCCACTCCAACTGAAGTTCTTCAAAAGGGGAGTGCTGAGATTGCTTGGGATGTCACTTTCAGAAAGTGGTTGGTTTACATGAAGTGAGGGGCATCTCTTTAAGCTGGAAAATCAATCATCTCTCATAGTTCTTATGTTCTAGTGCACAATAACTAGGGTTGTTATTTGAGTCGAACGAGCCGAATATAATGGTTGTTCATTTTCAGCTTGTTTAGAATCAAGTTGAGCTCGAGCAGAGCCTAAATTTGGACTCGAGTTTAAAAATGTCCTCATACTGAGGTCGTTTAGGAAATGAAAGAGTTCGAGTCGAGTTTTTTCGAGCATTAAGCACCCCTATTTGTTCAAAATATAGTAATTTGAAGGAAATTTTAGAAATTTTACAAAACTCGAGCTATTTGAGTTTAAATCGAGCGAGCCGAGCTTGCGATCTTTGAATTGAGCTTAAAAATGTGCTCATACTCGATTTAATTAGAAAATAAACGAGCTCGAGCCGAGCTTTTATCGAGTCGAGCCCGAGCCGAGGTCAAGCTACTCGGCTCATATAACATCTCTAACAATAACATCCATCCAATTTCGAACACACCGGGTTCAAACACATCAAACAAACCTGAATTCGGTTCATTGAAATTAGACTATAACATTGCTCCATGCTTGATCTATATACCTCTAACAGTATGCAATGTAACTTTGGCCTTATCAAACACCCCTTGACACTTGATAAGGCAAAGGTTTTCCTTTAAGTCATTAGTTCGAATTCTCTGTGAGTGAATCCACAAGGCCAACTCCCATGAAATTAGCCAGACCCAGAAAGGGGACCCGAATACTCGCGAAAATTCAAAACTTTTGGCATTTGTCAAGATAATATTTATGTTAAGAGATGTTCATTGTTGTGTTAGAATATGCCCATGTTAGATGTCCTCAAACCATTGAAAATATGAAAGGGCTTTAGGGTAGATGCTCAATGCAAAAAAGGGGGAAAAGCCACTTCCATCCATTTAAACTCACTGCACTTTGTCCTTTTCCATGTGCTGGATAAGCTAATTCCTGACCAATCTTATGCAGTCTTTATACAATCAAATCATAAAGGTGTAGATGAAAACAAAGACTGTACATCTACAACCTGTTGCTGTAGAAACTTATTGTCATTATGCATGAAATGACTTGGGGAGTAAACCTGATACCCTAGATTCCAAAGAAGCAGATGAAAATATGAGAAATTTTCAAAATCAAACCCCAGAAATTGATCCAACTCAAGAACATGATGACAAAGAAAGAAAGGTAAGCTGCACAAACAAACCCAGCTTGAATAGAAACTATTTTTTTTTTAAAAAAAAAAAAACCATAAACCTATTAAAGTTACAAACAACCTCCCATTGTACTTTTTCATCACTAATTTATTTGTAATTTTATTTGTTTTATGGGTTGTATTTTGTAAATTGGGTGTTTAAGGGGTGGTTTTATGCAGTTTACCCAAGAAAAAGAGATGAAACTTTCATATCAATTCCTTTCATTACATTTAACAAAGGGTTGGGAAGATGGAAAAGGAGACCACATACTGATAATCTGTGGTGAAAATGACTTGTGTATATCACTTCAAACTATTTTCCCTTAGAAAAAATGAGGTTCAAACAAATAAGAAAGGGGAATAAGTGAATAACTACTCAAAGTATAGCTTTAATCAATCGCCTAGAGCCTAGAGACCCCCTAGACTGAGATTTAGGAATTCTGTTCGGAGAGTTTTCATGGGCCAAGCAACAATCTATTCACTTTGACTGTCACAGTTGCACATTCTGTAAGATCTCAAGTGGTTGGGGAAAGGATAGGTAACAACAACAACAAACTACCCAGTGTAATCCCGTGCAATGCAGGGTCTAGGAGTCAGATGTACGCATCCTTCCCCTGCTCGAGGGCGAGAGGGTGCTTCCTGTGAGACCCGGTGCGAAGTGAGTAGTGGACAAGTGCTAAAGAATTACAGAAAGTAAAGTTGAGCAAAGAAACAAAGTATAAATTTAGTACAGGAGAGTATGATAAAGAGTAAGACAGGCAGAAAGGAAAAGGCAAGAAAATGGGGAAGGGAAAACCATAAACACCCCTCCCACCGTGCTACACCACACCCACAGGCATCCTTAAAAGTCACTCGTCAACCCTCCAAAGTGCACGATCTTGAGCCATGCCCTCTGCAAGGTAGTTAAATGTTTAGACAGACAGATAATCCACACTATTCTACATTCTGTCATCAAGGTTCTATAGTAAAAACAGATAATTCTTATAAGGTTCAGATTATGCAACTGAAGGTGTAAAAGTGAAGCTTAAGGCAAAGGAATGAAATGGAGTGAAACCAATCAGTTCAACCGGACCCAAAACTTGGTTCATTCTAGGTCCGGATTTTCCAAGATTCCAGGGCCGGTCCATGGCCCAAAATCTTCAGGTAGAGACTTAAATCGGACCAGAATCGTGATACTTCAATGCTGTTTCTCCCTCCAATCCAACATTTTCTGCAACGCAGTCCGGATTGGGGCGAGTTCCATAGGTTCTAAGGATGAAACAAACAGCAAACAAGGTACCCACAAAAATCCCAAACAAATTGTAAGAGCAAACTAAACAACCACAATGCAGAAACAGGTTGGTTACTTTTCACTGGTTACCTCAGATTTTCAATACATTCAAAGAGGAGCATTTTTTTCCTTGGATATATACAAAAGAAACCTGTACATTTGTCTTATAAAGGCACAATGATCTTCAAACTGTGAGAAGTACAAAATTGGAAACAGTAAATTATGTGCAGTCACATACATTACATGGAAAGCTTGATTAGTCACAAATTGTACCTTTGACATCAAACCAAATGTACACTATAATCAGTAGTCTGTAATATTCAAGAGAGAAGAAATTTGATAACCTGATCAGATTACTGTCCTGCAATGATCTGTTTATAGCACCTGGACAAAGTGCAACCCTACTTTCCACCCTTGGTATAACTGTCCCGCAGTGTTACTGTACAGTTGAAGACCAGCTTCTCCGGAGTTGAATCTTTATCGACTGTGAAGTATCCTGCAAGAAGCATTTCAACCTAATAAGTTAGTAGGCTTGCAAGAGTTTGTTGATTTACATAAAATAAAATAAATCATCACTGTTATGGGATGGATGCTAACAAGTCAGGAAATGAAATGAAATGAAATGAGGAAGTGAAGGAGTATTGTAGTACTTTTACCTAATTATTCCTGTCAAAACAGACCCAAAACAATCTAATAATCTAAGGCTTGGGGTTAAGCACCTTTTAAGATGGAATCTAAAACTACCCAACAGCCAGAGATTATAAGTATGCCATAATCTACGCTTTAAGAGGCATAACTGTAGAAAGAATTTCCAGTGGGTAGCAGTGTAAGTTCAAGCAGCTCCTCCCTCAGTGTCCAGTTTTGCTTAGGATTTATATTAAGCTATTCAGCTGCTAACAGCTATGCCTTCACAGGCGATGACATAAACTCCCTATGCCTCTGCATAGGAAGGATTTCGGAAACCAATGATAACCTACCAAGCAAAAAGGATACCTATGATAGAGTTTACAAGGGAAGTTACTGGTGGATTGGAGTTAAGTGCATGAAGAAACGATCCTTTGTAGAAATTCTCCCAGGGTAGTATTTGATTGTGTTGTGTTTTTGTGGAGTTGGTTTGTAATCTTTGTATCATGGAGATAGAAAGTTCTGGAAAAGAACAAAATTATGCTAGAAGGTGGTGAAATCAAGTTAGACTGCGAGGTTGTAATTCTGAGTGTTTGTGTGATCGTGTTTTCTCTGTTTTCTCAATTTTCCTATATCAGTTTCCATTATAATTTCTAAGGCTGTTGTTGAGGGCTTAGGGCTAACGGACATACCGAGTCTTTCAAACTGGAAGCTTTCTCCAAGTGTAGCATTCCTAAGTGATGGCACAGCATATGCATCAGGTATAACCACTTTGGAATCTGGGTTGAGGTCACCCAGCCAATCATCAAGTTCTGCAGGATTCTGTTACAAATGGTAGAAAATCAAGCTGTTTAGTAAGCCAAAACACTAGCCCAGGGAAACAGCAGAAAAATAATGGAAAACAGAAACCACAAACCTCTGAAACAAACAATTTGTCAAACAATCTTATTTCCACTTTGAATGGTTGCGCCCCAAGAGGTGACTCAGCAACCCAGTGAAGAACACCCTGCATTCAGGAAGGGCAATAACAGTTCCCCTCAATCGCACTAGTAGACATGGATATACAATTTGTCACAATATCATAGTAGTATCTAGTTTAGTAAACTAGTCAGTGCAAACCAATGACATGTCAGACTTCATGAGAAAGATGGCACATAGCAGCATTGAGTTATGTTTGTTTAGTGAGAAAGCAGCAGACAAATGAATGAAGGCATATGTCAACAATTCAAGAAATAATATTACAAAATCAAGGCATTCAAGGTGGGTATGACCATTTAAGACTTCTAATATTTTTAAAGTTACTGATATAGAGGGGGGAAATGTTATATCAGTTAACAGCAATGACAAACCTATACCTTAAAATAAGTGGAAAAACAAAGCTTTGATACAACAAGTAGATGGGAAAAATAAGTTCAAACTATCAGATTGCTAATATTACTGTCATAGATGATAAATGTGCAAGACTGCAACTTACGATTGCTATACGTATTTGGTGGGGGAATCCATTAATTATATAAACACTTCATTGTTTGGATCACAATAACACATTTGTTAAACAATTATGGTATAAGAAAGATGGAAATCAGGCCATTGGTTATTGAAGAGTATGTATCAGTGTATCACAAGTGAGTTGGATAGGTCCAAGAAGAAGGTCCAGAAACTAGAGGGTGCAAATCACATTTATCGTATAAAAATGACATCACATTTTTTGTGTAGCCCATTTAAATTACTATGTCAAAGAAAATGTAAAGTTAATATTTTGGTTCACGGCATGAAAGAGATCCCATCTTAGCTCAAGTATAGAAACGAACCTTTGGCTTGCTTTTCTTTTCAGGGTCATACTCGGCATTTATCTCAACGATAGTCTCCTTATCGTCGCCAAATATTACATCAGTGCACTTGATCGGAAATGCATATCTGCATTCATGACACATTTTTAAACATATACATACCAGATTAGAAAAAATAGAAGCAGAAAAGCTGAACCAAGTTTTGCATACCGGAGCAGAACAGATTTCCCAGGTGCCAAACCATAATAATCCTTTGAATCTTTCATCCGAAAATCAGATTTTTCAATGTATACAACCTTAGAAAACGGTACCTAAAACAGCAGAAACTTGAGAGTCATCCACTTATCCCTATTACATTATCTAAAAGACAAAATCAGTCAAGCCATCAATATTATGATCACATAAAATATCCACCTATATAAATATGCTTTGAATATCTTTTAAAAACATTTTCTTTCCAATAAACCTGAGGCAGGGGAACATTGCATGTAGTATTAAGAATTTAAGACCAATTGGTGTAAAATGAACCTTGTGAAAAGCAGAGGAATCATCTGTTTGTGCATCAGGCCATCTCTTGGCATCAAGCTCCATTATTGAGCTGCTATCAAGGTTGGTTATATTAACCTACAAAAGAATGAGTGAGAACTATGTTGTCAATACATATAGGGACCCATGTTCCAAAGGTATTGCTCTTGACTAACAAACACAAACCTTCAAAGGATTTAAGACAACCATTGTGCGAGGAGCAGTTTTGTTCATTTCTTCTCTTATATGATACTCAAGCCGATCTAAACGAATAGTGCTACAGTCACTGTGACAGAAGGAAACAAAAGTTAAAAAGCCAAAATAAATAAAAGATATGTGATGGAAATCTAAGTATACTGCTAAAGGCAGCTGAATACAACTTTGAAATGAGGATATCTTGTACCTTCTAGTGATGCCAATTCCTCGAACAAAACTATTTATAGCAGTTGAAGTCACCCCTCTACGACGCAAACCAGCAAGTGTCATCAAACGTGGATCATCCCAGCCATCAATGTACTTTTCAGTGACTAGACGATTGAGCTGTCAACAGAGCAAAAGAGCAGCGACATCAGGGATTTGGCAAAAATAAGTAAAACAAATTACATACAAAGGATAACAGAATTGATTGACTTACCTTTCGTTTCGACATTACAGTGTTAGTGACATTTAGCCGTGAATACTCCCATACATAAGGATGGTACAGACTAAGAGCATCTAGCAACCAGTAATAGGAAGCACGGCGGGTTTCAAACTCCAACGTACACAACTGAAAATGGAAAAAAATGATAAAAAAGAAAATTAGATATCCACCATTGCACAGAAAACAGTATGTCAATGAATGATTCAGACAGACATTGGAAAGTACAGTTTCAAAACTTGTTTTTCATGAAGAGCAAAGTATTAATGGGCAAACTGATCTAAGCCTTACATAAGATAATTTAGATCATATCATTGACAAACCATCTTCTTCCTAATGTTACCTCATCATAAACAGATCAAAATTTTCAAAAGATGAAACTACACAACAACCCAAAGCAATAAACACATACCGAATGAGTGATATTTTCAAGAGAATCCACAATGCAGTGAGAGTAATCATAGCTGGGATAAATACACCACGTATCTCCTGCTTTAGGATGAGGAGTAAACTGTATATAGAAAAGAGTGATAAGAGATCACCAGCTCAAAACCATCCTAATAATTTTTTTTAATTAAAAAATTGAAGTCCATCCTTGCCTTTATCCGATATGCGATAAGATCATACATATTGAAGTTATCACTCTGCATGTCCTGCTTCATTCGGAGTGTGGCTTTTCCCTCTTCAATCATGCATGTTCTCATCTCTTCAAAAAGTTTCAAGGATTCTGCAATTGGTCTATCCCTCCAGGGACTGTTCATCTTTTTCTCTCTGTACTCTTTTATCTCATCAGGAGTCTGAAGTTCAGAAAAATCAAAGTGAACATATTCATCAATCTAATGAAACTCAGTCATACGATAAAATTTTCGAGTTTCTACAAGGGAAAATTGCTGAGAACATTTTCCCAACATTTTATAATGTATCTAAACTACCAACCTGGTGATCAACATATGCATGACCCCTCTTTATAAGCTCAACTGCGAGCTCATATAGCTCCTGGAAATAGTCACTGGTATAGGTGATCTGAAAAAGGGAAGAGAAAAATTGAATGTTTTTGAGGCAAACATCATAAACAGCGGGATGAAAAATAGAAGTATAGATTTTTTTTTTAAAAAAAATGGGTGCATACCTTAAATGGCTCCCAACCCATCCATTTAACTATTTCTTCAATGTGATCAATATACTCTTGCTTTTCAGCTTCAGGGTTTGTGTCATCATACCTAAAGAGCCACGACCAATAATTAGTGCAATTTCACTTAATTAATGGAGTAAATACAAACAAACTCATCTGGGTAATATATGAATATAAATAGCATAATGAAAGTCAGTAAATCAAACACCAATGTAATTTCATAATCATAAATGCTCATCCAAAATAGATAGTTACTACTGTCATAATATAGAAGAGAAGCAGATCCCATATGTTTCATTGAAGACAATTAGATCGATGACATTTCTTTCCAGCACATTAGGTAAATAGTAATCCATAAGAAAAGGTTCTTCACCTCAGGTAGCAGGATCCACCCCTCTCCTTCGCCAAACCAAAATCAACAAACATTGCCTGAATCATTAAGCATGTATTGCATTATGTAAATAAGAATAAAATATCAATGATAACATGTAAATATTGTATCTGTTTAAATTACAACACACATCCAGGCAAAACAACAAAAATAGCTTATAGCTTACCTTAGCATGACCGATATGAAGGTACCCATTTGGCTCAGGTGGGAAGCGAGTATAAACATTCCCTCCAGTTATCTTCAAATGTTCATTAAGAATTTCCCTTGTATTACAAGCTCTCAAGACATGACCGTTGCTAAAGAAAACTTCAGTGTGCACCTGAAATATCAACATGCACATACTGTGTTACTTCAAGATAGAAGCATGATCTAGGATCCAAGATACTAAAATTCCATTCATAAAATGGCCAAGATCTTTACACATTGAGCAACATAACATAAATAATATATAGAACCTAATCTGTAGGCGATGAAGTTCTATGATTATGATTGTTCACATATGAAATACACCAAACACAGTGGCAATAAATTTAAAACCTCGAAGGAAAAGGACAGTGGAAATAAATGGAACAAATCAACCTCTTTCAAACACAAAAAAAAAAAATCACTTTGAACCTAAAGGCAATAAAGGAAGAACTTATACCTTGAAATTTTCCTTTGGAGATGGAAAGATAGAGAATGGATTTAGTTCTTCTTCCGATGGCTCAGCAGGAGAGCTATCAGCAGCAGCAGCAGCTTGCTCCTATACGAGACATAAGTGAGGAACAAGAAGAATAATCTCTCATCGAGAGTGAGTTGAGGAGAGTCCATAGGAATTCATATCTACCTCAACTTTGGCTGGCTTCTCCTTCTTCTTTCTTAAAGGCTTTTCATCATCGGCTGCAGTCCTTTCACCAAGTAGTTCATATAGTTTTTTTTCAATAATATCCTGTAAACACAATACAAGTGCATTGGTAAAGTATCAAAAGAATCACATAGTCATCTAAATAAAGAATCATAAACATTTGATTCGGCAGTAAATGTAGTTTAAGAGATGAAACTCAGCACCTTAACAATCTTTGGATCTGCCCATGGCTGCTTCTTCCTGACATGTGCAAATAATTCACCCACTAACATAGAAACACAGAATAATCATTTCGAAGAGAATAACAAAAGAAAAATGCATATAGCAGAAAGTAAAGAATTATAACAGAACTGCAGTCAATCTCATGTAACCCTGCTTCTTAGGAATATATAGTATAGCCACTAAGGTACATATTAGAAATGCTCTTGTGAAGTTGACGATAATTGAAAATTTATAGTTTTGAGTGAACAGTCTTCAAACTTCAACTACTAATAAAGAAACAACAAATGATAAATTCAAGACTATAGGGGAGACAAGATCCAAAACAAGACTGCATAGCATAAGCATGCTGATACATCTCTGACCTCAATACTTTCTTTGCTGTGGAAAAGAAAACGAACTAATCTTTTTAAATCTACAAAAGTCATTTGTTGAGAAATCAGATATATTTCCCTTAAATTGGCAGATTAAATCATTATATGTCTATCTTCCTTATTATTGTTATTCTCTCGTAATTTTGACAATGAAAGCTCTCGGATGATGGGCCTAACTACCTGACACCAACATCTGTCATTTCAAATTTTTATACCTGAATGCTTTAGGAAAATGAAAAAATTTTATATCTGAATTTTGACAATGAATGTTGAATTAAAGAAAAACATAAAATTCATATTTCATAAGAGTGAAAATCCAAGCATTAGGAAAAAATGTTCATCAAAATCTTAATCAAGACAAGCATATGTGGAAAAAAAATCAATTATAAATCATCCAAAAAGGTCACCCCAAAGAGTCCAAATGAATCTCATATTAAAGATCACAACAAGGCTATTCATTAGCCCGGAAGAGTAATGTTTACCACCCACATAAATCATAAATATACACAAAATAGAAGAAACTACATCACCTTATCTAAGAAAAACCAAATCATAAACATTTTAATTCATAGTAAAATTCCATTAAAAAAATCATCAGAAATGGAAAGCAAGATATGCACAAAAGCAAACATACATAGTTACATACACATTAACCAAGAACATGGCATGAATATAAATCTAAAACAGAAGAAGACACTAAAGACAACTGACCCTTTGTCCGATACCGTTGCTCAAGAATTACAGCCTTGTTCTCTTCAAAAACCTCATTGACTGCTTTCTCAATGTCCTCTATAGATAATTCGATTCCTGATTAAGGTAGAAAATTTGAGACTTATAGATCTTGTAAACAAAAATAATGCATGCAGAAGTGCAGAACTAAACTTCCGGAATTTTTATCATTCTTATCAGTAATTTTTCATCATATTGAAACCACCAACAAGTCAAGAAGATAAACCTAATCATAGCACATGGATCATTTCAATGTAAGACTTACCAACTCCACATGTTTTCTCAAACTCAGACACATCGAATTTCTCCGAGCCAGTATTTGAGAAGAAGGATAATGCGGCCTCTAACTGAGCTGTGGTTTTTATCTGTATGAATTTCAGGCTACATATTACAAGCAAACTCAAAGAGAAATCAATCTATATAAGAAGACACACCAGATGCAAACAGAACCAATCAGTACTTCAAATCAAATATCAGAGCACAAATATCAAATATGCATCAAACCTTTAATGAAACTATATGCTCCAGCAGCTTTGGACGGTGCACCAAGGCACTAGCAGGGAATCTTGTTGCAACCTGCCACCAAATTCAACAGAAATGACTTCAATATCACACAAAATCTCCGCAGTTGAATGAACATCTTCTATGAAACCCCAATATGACTAAAATCAAGACATAATTACCGCGTAGAGGAGATTCCCGACATTTCGATCACATCCACTGACAATTCCAGCCTAAAGCAGCAAAATCGCAACAAATTTACAGCAAATCTCAACCAAAATCTAAGCTGAAACGAGAAACAGGAAAAGTAAAAGTGAAGAAGAAGAAGAAGAAGAAGAAGTATACCTCGTGAATCACAGAGACGAGATTATTGGTGACCTTATTGTTAGCGACGGTATTACGCGCGGTTTTATCATCCAAATTGATACTGAGAAACAGCTCCAATGGATTCACAGTCGCCATTTCGATTGACCTATCGTCGTACCGAGCATCAAAAACCCCAAATTTCCAATTCCTGGTTCTTACAGGGGAGAGAGATTGAAGGGCTCAACGGCTTCAACTTGCAAAAGTGCAAAACCCTTTCTCCGAAGCGTGGGGAATAAAATACTCTCCGTGACGCGCAAGGCTTGCAAGTGGATTCGCCGAAGCTGTGGGTGACGTGGGTTGGCCTTGATAGGTGGGGCCCACTGGCCCGATGTTTCGTAACGGTCAACCGGTTCAACGAAAAAAATTCATCGCAATACCCCAAATTAACGTCCAATCCGACGTTGCAATTTAACTTACAAAGTTTTGACATAGTAACAACGTTGAAATATACATTGTTACAATGTCAAATTAAACGTTGCTAATGCGGAATCGGGCCTAATATAAGATATTAAAAAAAAACACACAAAAAAAAAATTGATTAATAATGTCCTTTTGGATGTTGTGTGGTATGTGTGAAAAATTGGGTAATACTTACCTTAGCAACATCTGATCCGACGTTGTTAGCCCGGTTTAGCTCGATTCGATCATTTACTTCATATATTACAACGTTAAATTCGACGTTGACGTTGTAATATAATTAGTGCTACAACGTCGAATCCGACTATTAGAATATATGTGTATTATATATATTATGTAAATTAGATAGCTTATGTGGCAAGTCAAGATGTAACCTATATATTGATAGAATGAATACAAAGGAGACAAGGGAGAATTATCCAAATCTCACATGGTATCTGAGCCTCTCTAGAGTTTTATTTTTTTTCCCTTTCCACCGTCGTCGGCCTACCCCGACATCTCCCTCCCTCTCGCCGTCGATCTCCCTCGGCTCTTCCCGTCCCCATGGCCGACGATCCCAACCCCAACCCTCCCAACCCTAAATCTCCCTTCCACACCGCCCTCACCGTATCCAACATCAAGAACTCCATCCCCCTCGTCCTTGATGCCGATTCCGACAAGTACAACTCCTGGGTCGCCCTTTTCCGCGTCACTGCCAGGGCTCACAAGGTACTCTGTCATATCGATCCTAAGGTTCCTCGCCCCACCACGGTTGATGATGAACTCTGGGATCAACTTGATGCCACAATCCTACAATGGATATACGGCACCATATCGCAGGATCTCCTCTTAACCATTCAGAAACCTACCTCCGCCGCACAGCAGGCATGGGATGCTCTTGAGAGCATATTTCATGACAACAAGAGCACTCGTGTTGTCCGTCTCGAGCATGAGTTCACCAACTTCCGCCTTGAAGCTTTTCCCGATGTTACGTCCTATTGTCGCAAGATGAAGAACATCTGTGATCAATTGGAGAGCGTCGGTTCCGTCGTCTCTGAGAATCGCATGGTTCTTCAACTCGTTGCTGGCCTCTCGTCGGAGTTCAAGCCTGTCGGCACCCATATTCAACACTCCGACCCTCTTCCGTCGTTCTCCAAGGCAAGGTCGCAACTTCTCCTTGAGGAGGCTTCCCTTGCTGCACCCAAGACTCCACCGCCGGCTACGGACCTCTCAACCACGACTGACAAGCCGACAGAGGAGAAACAGCCCACCCCTCCACCATCGGAGCCCGCCACCAGACGTGGAAAGGGCAGGGGCCGTGGGCGCGGCAGCCGTGGTCGAGGTCGTGGTCGCGGTGATCTCACCCTTCACCGCACCCCCATCGGCTGGATCCCGATTCAGGGAAATTTTCCGGCGACCTGGAACCAGCCCTCCTGGCCTCCGGCACAATGGACCCCCCCTCCGTGCCCGTATCCCACCGCCCCGCAGGCCGGCCTCCTCGGCCCCCGCCCTCGCCCTCAGCAACCTCAGGCGCAGTATGCCTACTCGGACCAACAGCTTGGCATTCCTATGGAGATTGCTCAGTCATTCTCCTCCATGACACTGCACCCTCCGGATCAGTCTTGGTATATGGACTCTGGCGCTTCTTCGCACATGACCAACAACTCAGGTAATCTCTCTGCTATTACTTCTAAGAGCAATTCCCCTTCGATAATTGTTGGCAACGGTGATCACCTGTCTACATTGGGTTCTGGTAATGCCCTTTTACCCTCTACACACCCTCCCTTCACCCTTCAAAGCGTGCTCATCGCTCCACATATTGTCAAAAATCTTGTGTTTGTGCGTCAGTTTACTAAACAAAATAATGCTTCCGTTGAGTTTGACCCATATGGTTTCTCTGTGAAGGATCTTCAAACGAGAACAACCAAACTTCGATGCGATAGTTCGGGAGACCTCTACCCCATCACCGCCCCTCCTGCCGCCCTCGTGTCGTCGTCCGCCCCGTCGTCATCTCTCTGGCATGCTCGCCTTGGGCATCCTAGTGCCACCGTCTTAAGCAATGTCAACCAATCTTTTAGTTCTCAGTTCAATAAGGAGTTGCACTCCCGTGTTTGTCATTCTTGTCAATTAGGGAAACATTTCCGCTTGCCTTTTGTTTCATCGCAGACGCCTACATTGGCTCCTTTTGATATTGTTCACAGTGACTTATGGACATCTCCTATTGTTGATCAGTTGGGACATCGTTATTATTTACTTTTATTGGATGATTTTACTCATTTCTTATGGGTGTTTCCTTTAAAGTATAAGTCTCACGTGTTTGACATATTCAGCAAATTTCATAACTTTGTCAAAACACAATTTCAACTCTCAATCAAATCGTTTCAATGTGATAATGGCAAAGAGTTTGACAATCATGCCTTTCACTCATTTTTCTCCTCCAATGGAATCTCTTTTCGCTTCTCATGTCCCCATACCTCTCCTCAAAATGGTAAAGTCGAACGAACCATTCGCACCGTCAACAACACCATTCGGACATTGCTTATTCATGCGTCGATGCCTCCATCTATGTGGTCTCACGCATTAGCAGTGGCCTGTTATTTATTCAACATCCTACCCACCAAAACACTCCAAAACCGCTCTCCCACTCAAGTCCTCTACCGCACCACCCCCTCCTACGATCACCTTCGGGTGTTCGGGTGTTTGTGCTATCCGAACCAAACCGCCACCACACACCACAAACTCCAACCCCGGTCGGTTGCTTGTGTCTTCATCGGCTACCCTTCCCAACACTGTGGCTACATGTGTCTCGACCCTATTTCACACAAGGTGTTCATCTCCCGACATGTAGTTTTCGATGAGCATGTTTTCCCTTTTTCCAGCCTATCATCACCGTCCCGCTCCTACGATGCCTTCGGGTCTGATGATCCGGTGTCCCCACAATTTCTGCATCCCCTCCCTGGATCTCCGACACCGCCCCCACCCATCCCCCCGCCGCCGGCACCTCCCATCGCGCCACCCCCGCGCACCATTCAGACAAGGACCCGCAGCGGCATTGTCCGCCCCAAGGTCATCTTCGACCTAAGCACCACTAGCTCCACAAAACCGGCCCTCTCCCCCATCCCGGCATCCCACAAAACAGTCATCCAGGATCCAAATTGGGCAGCCGCTATGCATGACGAATATCGTGCTCTTATTAGTAATAACACTTGGGTTTTGGTCCCTCGCCCTCCACGGGCAAACATTGTACGTTGTGCTTGGCTTTTCAGGCATAAGTTCCGCTCTGATGGATCTCTCGAGCGCTACAAGGCTCACCTCGTCGCTAATGGGCGCTCTCAACAGGTTGGCATAGACTGTGATGAGACTTTCAGTCCGGTTGTGAAGTCGGCTACTATTCGCACCGTTCTCACCCTTGCAGTTACTCGCTCTTAGCCCATTCGTCATCTGGATGTGAAGAATGCATTTCTGGCTTTTCTGCATGGGAACTTACATGAGACAGTCTATATGTTCCAACCCCCTGGGTTTATCGATGAGACCCGTCGTGACCATGTTTGCCTGCTGAAACGGTCCCTTTACGGCCTCAAACAGGCGCCTAGGGCCTGGTATCAGCGGTTTGCTAGCTACCTTCTTCGCATTGGTTTCGTCATAAGTAAGTCAGACACCTCTTTGTTCATCTACAAAAAGGGTCCAACAGTTGCATATCTCCTCCTTTATGTCGATGATATTGTGTTGACTGCCTCATCTGATTCCGTCTGTCAGACCATCATCGCTCAGTTGAGTTCTGAGTTCTCAATGACTGATCTGGGCCCGCTCTCTTATTTTCTAGGCGTCTCTGCAACCCGGTCGCACTCTGGCATCTTCTTGACTCAGGACAAGTATGCTCGTGAGATTGTTGATCGTGCAGGCATGTCCAACTACAAGCCTGCGCAGACTCCGGCAGACACGGACACCAAGCTCAGCGCCTCTTCAGGCCCTCCCATCACCGACCCCACCCTATACAGGAGTCTCGCAGGGGCCCTCCAGTATCTTACCTTCACTCGCCCTGGCATCAATTATGCCGTTCAGCAGGTATGTTTGTTCATGCACGATCCGCGAGAGCCCCACTTTCATGCCCTCAAACGAATCATTCGTTACATCCATGGCACACCCAATCTTGGCATCACCATTCACCCAGCCACTGACATCAGTTTGGTGGCCTGTACGGATGCTGATTGGGCCGGCTGTCCGGACACAAGGCGCTCCACGTCTGGATATTGTGTCTTCCTCAACGACACCCTCATATCTTGGTCCTCCAAGCGTCAGCAGGTATGCTCTCGGTACAGCACCGAGGTTGAGTACAGGGGTGTCGCTAATGTCGTGGTTGAGTGCTCGTGGCTCCAAAATCTGCTGCTTGAGCTTCATTGTCCTTTACGGACCGCCAGCTTGGTCTACACGGACAATGTCTCTGCCACCTATCTCGCGACCAATCCAGTGCAGCATCAGCGCACCAAGCACATTGAGATCGACATCCGCTTTGTGCGAGATAAGGTTGCGCTTGGCCATATCAAGGTTATTCACGTCCCCTCCTCTTACCAGTATGCCGACATCTTCACCAAGGGCTTGCCGCATCAACTATTTTTAGACTTTAGAGACAGTCTAACAGTTCGTCCTCCTCCCGTTTCGACTGCGGAGTATGTAAATTAGATAGCTTATGTGGCAAGCCAAGATGTAACCTATATATTGATAGAATGAATACAAAGGAGGTAAGGGAGAATTATCCAAATCTCACACCGACGTTAATTAGAAGCTTTAATCAGCGAATTTGCGGTGTATATAGGGACACCGGGTTCATAAATTTATTAAATTAATGTGAACCACAAAGATTAGAGTGAAACCAAAAACATCAATACAATTCGGAATACTCAAAGAACCCAACATGGATTAATCACATGTAGTATTGTAGTGTAGTTATTATGAAAGTAATGAAACGCAATTTATATATATTTGTTGGACAATAATTCATATTTCAAATATATGAAAATGTGGTTTGGGCTAAATAGTGGAATGTTCCGGAAGAATGTGGAATGTAGCGGAAGTCCCCGGAACATGGTGGAATATTCTAGAAGCACATGGAAGAGTGTGGAAGACTCCGGAAGTGTGTGGAACCTTATGAAAGATTCCGGAACCGTGAATACATGGTAGAGAAGTCTAGAAATAAAGAGGAGCAATCAAGGTCTAGAATAATCTAGGAGAATTGTGAGGTCTAGTGAGCCTAGATTTTTCTAGTCCTTTGTAGGAGATGATGCAACCAACATTGGCTCCTATAAATAGGCCATGGGTAGTTGCATTTTGTGGTGGGTGAGTGAAGAGTGAGTCTCCTCAAGTTGTAGTGTGTGGAGTTGTGAGTCGAGTGAATCCTCACAAAGTGAAGTGTGAGTGAGTTGGTCAAGAGTGGTGAGCGTTGGTGAGAGTCTTGTATCGTGTGAGAGTTGTAAAAAATACTTTTGTACATTAATACAAGTCCTCGTTTTTAAAGAGAGCTTGTCCATCCAAGTCACACGTGATCGAGTGTTAGCTACCCGTGTTTTTCCCAACACTGGTATCAGAGTCGAAGGTTGCGAAGGTCATCGGAGTCAGAAAATCGGTGTAGCATTTGTTGGTGGAAGGATTCCATGTAGACGAGATGGCATCGAGTGTGATGAAGACATTCGAGATCCCACTCTTTGATGGTGAGACCAACTTCACAGTGTGGCAGAGTACGATTCAAGACGTAATGGTGCAGCAAGGTCTTGATCAAGCTCTTGAAGAGGAGAAGCCCACATCCATGAGCGAGAGAGAGTGGAGTAGACTCCAGAAGAAGGCGGTGAGTACCATCCGGTTGGCGCTTGCTCCCGAGATCAAGTCTAGTGTGATGAAGGAGACCTCACCAAAGGTATTGTGGGAGAAGCTCGAGAGCATTTATGCGTCGAAGTCGTTGATGAACCGGTTGTGCTTGAAGATGGAGTTATACTCGCTCAGGATGGAGGAAGGAGGTAACCTTCATGACCACATTAACTCTTTTAATCAACTGGTATGTCAGTTGATGAATGCGGATGATAATATTAAAGATGAGGAACAAGCATTATTGTTGTTAGCGTCATTGCCAAGGTCCTACAAGCCTTTGGTGCAGACGATGCTTGTAGAAAGGACGACTCTCACTCTAGAGGAGGTAACGGCTGCGTTACGAGAAAGTGAGAGGATGACGAAGAATGACGCTCTCAACACTGGAGGTGATCGCATACTAGTTGCGGAGAACCGAGAGCGAGGGAGGAGCCAGTCAAGGGGGAATGATCACCAGAGGTGGAGATCCGGATCACGTCCGCGTCGTGACCCGGATAATGTAGAGTCGAGGAATGGTGACCCAAGATGGAGACCACAATCATATCAACGTCGGGATTTTAGTGATGTGGAGTGTTATTATTGTGGGGAGAAGGGTCACATACAAGTGAGGTGTCCGCAATTCAGGGAGGACGTGAAGATGTTGAGAAAGACGTCCTTGCGGAAGAATGATGATGGCTCCCAAACGAATGTGGTCAGTGCGGTTGATGGTGAAGTTGGTGGTTATGAGGAGGTGTACTTAGCAACGAGTGAAGAGGTTGCTAAGTCTGAGTGGGTGATGGATAATGCTGCGTCGATGCATATTTGTAGGGATCAAGCTTTATTTGACACCTTGAAGACTGATGGAGAGTTTGGTCATTGCAACCTAGCGAGTGGAGAGAAGTTGAGAGTTAAAGGAATCGGGAATGTGAGGATGAGGCTCCATGACGGTACACGTCGGACTCTTCATAACGTGAGGTACGTGCCTTCAAGCAATGTTAATATACTTTCATTGGGTGCGATGACGAATGAGGGATATGAGTATGTTGGCACGAAGAGTTGGTGCAAGGTGTTTAAGGGAAGACGCTTGATCATGCAAGGGAGGAAGAATGGGAAGAACATTTGTTTCTTCGAAGGACAAGTCGTGCAGAGGAGATATCACGACAAGGAGATCAAGGTGCAGAGGAAAGTGCGGTTTAAGGATGAGGCGGAGATATTTGAAATATGAATTAAGGGAGGAATTGTTGGACAATAATTCATATTTCAAATATATGAAAATGTGGTTTAGGCTAAATAGTAGAATGTTCCGGAAGAATGTGGAATGTAGCGGAAGTTCCCGGAACATGGTGGAATATTCTAGAAGCACATGGAAGAGTGTGGAAGACTTCGGAAGTGTGTGGAACCTTATGAAAGATTCCGGAACCGTGAATACATGGTAGAGAAGTCTAGAAATAAAGAGGAGCAATCAAGGTCTAGAATAATCTAGGAGAATTGTGAGGTCTAGTGAGCCTAGATTTTTCTAGTCCTTTGTAGGAGATGATGCAACCAACATTGGCTCATATAAATAGGCCATGGGTAGTTGCATTTTGTGGTGGGTGAGTGAAGAGTGAGTCTCCTCAAGTTGTAGTGTGTGGAGTTGTGAGTCGAGTGAATCCTCACAAAGTGAAGTGTGAGTGAGTTGGTCAAGAGTGGTGAGCGTTGGTGAGAGTCTTGTATCGTGTGAGAGTTGTAAAAAATACTTTTGTACATTAATACAAGTCATCGTTTTTAAAGAGAGCTTGTCCATCCAAGTCACACGTGATCGAGTATTAGCTACCCATGTTTTTCCCAACAATATTAAGATGATTTAAATTTATTTTAAGTGAAAAAACAAGTCCCTTCATGGGTTTTATAGTATATGATCGAGATATAAATAGCTAAAATTAAACTGAATTGAGGGGAAAAAATCTCAATATCGGGAGATGATGGTGCAATTTATTGCACCTTTATTTATTAAGACATGATGGTACTCAAATTCAATTAAGTTATAAGTATACAAGTGGTATATAAAATCGATGCATTATCAATTAATTTTATGAATGAATTTTATTGATCTTATGTGACGGACTTCCAACCTTGAGGTTCTATAGTAAACAATCTCCAATGGCTCGTTACTATTAAGGAATAAGGACCATTACTTGGGAGAGTTATTATATTTTTTATGATTTTAAGGGATGAAATGTGTTTTAAATATATAATAGGTAACATTTTATGTGATATTTCTTCGTGATTTATCAATATATTTATGAATTAAATAGAAAAATAATTTTATTTATAAATAAAACAATATAAAATTCAATCTATCAAATCAAATTAATATTACATAAATGTAATATATTGTGTTACATGAGATTTGCATTTGGTATGAACAAATGAACAATTGGACAAGATGAATTGATGGACTCTTAATGAGTGGTATAGTCCCTTTCAATTGAATCTTTATATATTTATATAATATTAAACAAATGGTAGTTTGTGACATATGTTGACTTTAGTGAAATATTTCCATATAAAATTCCTACAAATCATACTATATTATATTTCAACCACAATTCATCTATATTACTATATATTTTTTGAAATTTTTTTGGATGCAAAGTGAATAGTAAGAAGACAATTTAAGAAAGACATGAAAAAATAAGTAATCGATCTTTTATTATATCTCCATAATAAAGTAGAATAACATACTTGGAGAAATAACAATAAAAGATAGAATTTATCTTAATAAATTTGATTTTTAATTGATATAAATATATATAATAAGATTTTAGGATTTCATGAATAAATGCGCACGGTGCTTCGCTGCGCATTTTAGCCCCAACCCTCGTCAGTGTAACAAAAATAAACCTAACGAGACCCGCAAGTAATCCGAACGTTAAAACCGCCCTCTCTTCGGAATCTCCCCTCCCCTTTCTTCACCGGAGATTAAAGGGAAGAAAAAAAAATCCCAAATCAGACGCAATTTTCATATTTTCTCCTGGAGTTTGCCTTTCCAGATCGCAACGACGAATCCCAGAGAGTGAAGAAGAAGAAGGAGTGTGTCCAGAGAGGTGTTGATTCGTGTTATGGTGCTTGTCGGTGGTCGCTCGGAACAAGAGAGACAGGAATCGGAGTTTGCGAAGGCGAGGTTTAACATGGCGATGGGGCCGGAAAGATCGTGGAGTCTTCACAATTTATCCAAGCCGTGCTTGCAGTGGGGAGGAAAGAGGAAAATCCGGTTCGTTAGGTCTCAGGACGGCGACGAGTGCACCGCCGGCCGTTCCCCGCTGGTGAGTTCGAAGCCGTACGATGGTGATTCCGGAGGAGTGCCTCGTAAACCTCCGGAGGCAGAGAGGAAGGGGAGATATGGCTTCGTGTCGGAGGAGCTCGGGAGATCATCATCGCGGCTCCAGCCGCCGGTTGTGGCGGTGAAAGCGGAGATCGGGCGGAGGCCTGCCATCGGAGAGGACGGGATCGAGGCGGTTAGGAAGAAGCTCATGCTCGATTTTCAGACGGAGATGGATCGGATGAAATTCGCGGTTCTGAGCCAAGGAAGCGAGGAGATTGCGCCGCCGCCTGCAAAGACGGAGGCTCCGCCGACGGCCGAGGCGAGGCCATGGAATTTGAGGACTCGGCGAGCTATTGACAAGGCGCCGAGCGCGAGCGGCGGAGGCGGTGGGAACTGTCAACGAGTTGCTGAGGGAAATTCCAGTTTCCCGTCCGCGATGAAATCGCCGCCGACGCGAGACAATGTCGGTAAATTCTACCACGGCGGCGTTAAGAGACCGAGAACGAAGCTTTCCATTCCTCTCTCCAAGCAGGAAATCGAAGAAGACTTCATCGCGATGACGGGGGTTCGGCCGCCGAGAAAGCCTAAGAAGAGGCCGAGAAACATCCAGAAGCAATTAGATGTAAGTCACAAGCTAAACATTCCGGTTTCTTTTAATTCGTTGCAATCGATTTCATTCTTCGCACCTGAAATCGATCGGAACTGTTGACTGTTTAATTCATCTTGAGTTCTTGACATTCCTATTTGTTCGTTTTCAGACACTATTTCCCGGATTAGGGCTATCGGAAATTACAGCCGATAAGTATAAGGTGAACGAAAATCTAGAATCTCGGAAGGTGATTAGTCTATCTACTCTTGCATAAAATCTGCAGTCTCAATGTAATTCCATTAATTTGATCGATTACTAAACTCTGTTTTCTGGATTGCTGTTGCAGAGGTAGCAATTGGAGAAGAAGATGCACACAGGTGTTAAATTATGATGACACCGATTAGGGCTGTAAATCTTGCACTAGTTTCTTCAGAGGATGGGAAATTCAATCAAACTCTTGTTGATATGATGATTACTGTTGTCGCTGAATTTTGGCTGATAGATGAAGTAGATCAATTTTCTTTTACAAGTAGATCAATTTGGAGTTATCATTGTTGTTCTGCAGCTCGGTTTCTTGTTGCACAGACAATGCAGCATTTGTAACTTACTACTTGAATCGAGCCCACCTTTTCAACACGACTGAATCGTTCGCATCTCATAACACGACTGAATCGTTTGCATCTCATAATAAGACACTTGTAAATTGTAATGTATGACTGTATGCGTCAAACCAAGCGAAAAGATCTCCAATTTTCTTACGAAATGTCTCGTGCGTTTTTGGGACACCATTCTCGATACCCAAATTGAGAAAACTGACACCCATTTGCTTGGAATTCAGTTCTCTGGATAGAGTCATGGCGAATCAAGAGCTTCAAGCTTCACAACAGGAACTTACAATTATAGATGGATTTGTGCAGGAGACGCAGATGAGCCAGGTAGAAGAGGAAGATCAGATGGATTCAAATTGAAGCTCAATGGCGCAGGTGACCTTGAGAGCTAGAAGATGATGTTGTATTATTGAAAAGAAGAATGAAGTTGGCAGAAAAGGGTGAGACCTAGAATTTTTTGATGTCTAACACACCTGAAACTTGGCTAGAAGCTGCAAGAGTTGACTGCAACTAGACACCCAGTCGAGTTCAAGAAAAGACCATAATTAAATTGATCATGTACTAATTCAGGATCATCAAACAGCAATGAACAATCTAAATGCAACTCCACCTCAATCCAATTGCCATCTATTTATTTGACAATGTTATTAGCGTAGAACATATTGTACATCTCAAGCCAAGATTCAGGCGTGCCGAATGCTTTGTTCACAATAATGTTCACTTTAGATGAAGCACAACTTGTCATCCAAGAAAAAGTTCCAACATTAATCCACAATACTTTTTATGATTTCTTCCATCGCAACCTCATACTCACATAACGTGAACAAAGATGTAAAGACTGAAGATCAGTACCAAACTTGAGTAAAGGTAGCTCATATGGTTGGATAGTAACACTCTAGAAGCTTCCACCCCTGAGAGCAAGCACCAAGTGGAGAACAGACCCCCCTTCAATATTGTAGTCCTTGGCGGTTTTGTCATCCGCCAGTTGCTTCCCAGCATAGATCAGCCTGTGATTAATTGCAGCAAGGAAAGATAAGAAGATGAAATCGAATTCTGGTACAATGGTACATCAAAGGTCAGAAATGGAATAACAGACTATACTAAAGAGAGTATATATGTTGCTTAAAACGCAACTCTGAAAGGATGATGAACCGCAAAACTGGTTTCATATTCTTAATATTCCACTTTATATATCTGTCATCTGATACTACAATCACCTACTTTGTCAGCTTGTCTGGCAAATGGATCGAAAAACATTTTATTGCACGAATGAAGATGCAGTCAAGTGCAGTAACCAGATTAATAGCCACAAAAACTAAGCAATATTACAGAAAGAAAGGAACCTTTACCTTTGCTGCACAGGAGGGATGCCTTCTTTCTCCTCAACTCTTTCCTTGATGCGCTCAATGGTATCAGTAGGTTCAATATCGATTTCAATTTCTTTGCCTGTAAGAGTTTTCACTTTGATCATCGTCCCCCCTCTAAGCCTCAGGACAAGGTGAAGGGTCGATTCTTTCTGGATATTGTAGTCAGCAAGGGTGCGGCCATCTTCTAGTTGTTTGCCAGCAAATATCAACCTTTGCTGATCAGGAGGAATACCTTCCTTATCCTGCAAAACATGAATTCACATAACTAATCCAAAATTCCAAAGCCAGAAAATGTGCAACAGTTGACAAACAAAATAGCGTCATAGTACAGTAACAGGAAAGGGCAATACAAACTGTATGATTAACGATCCTCGAAATCCAGCAATACAAACAGGTACCATTGTAAACAAACCATGCCCGTCCGACCACTAATGATGAACCCTCTTCAACCATGACAGATACTAGGTCACATACAGTTGCACATCTAGGTCAAAGATAATTGACAATCTTAAAAACATAAAGCTATTTCCCATATTAACATCTATTCCAGGTGTAATGTTACACTATTCAATCTCCCTATAATTGGCACAAAGGTATGATTCCAAATAAATTGAATATATTTAAACCAAATCATGGAGCTACTAGTATCAACGCAAGTAAAATTTTCCAACTCTTTCGACAGAAAATGTTCATGATTCCCTAATTGAACTTTTTAAGTACAAAACCTGTAAGTTATCAAGAAGTAATCTTTCTTTAAGATCCGATACTGACCTACAAACCTTTATGAATTTGCACATACAGAACGATTAATAAACAAAAATCCAAAATCAGAAAGCCCTAAAAGGTTATTATATTCTTTCTTTAAATACTTATGTTGATTGCAGCTCGATTCTTGAAGCCACACAAAGAATTTCCATCTTTTGTACAGAAAACACGCAAATAATCGCTCGCCAAGGAATAGCTTGGTCTACGGATTATGGAACTTCACAATTTCAACTCCAAAAACAGAAAAAAGCACCAAAATTAACAAAACTGGGGAAAAAGAGAGGATATGAATTTCAAACATTAAACCTAAAATCAAGCAGAAAAGGAGGGGGAAAAAACTCACCTGAATCTTGGCCTTGACATTGTCGATGGTATCACTGCTCTCGACTTCCAAGGTAATCGTTTTCCCGGTGAGCGTTTTCACGAAGATTTGCATCTTCTCCCTTCCGAACGGCGACGACGACTCGACGAGCACACAACCAACAGAGAGAGAGAGAGAGGAGAGAGAGACCGGGTTAGCGTTAAGACTACGAAGCTATATTGCTGAGTTTACTGTTGTGGGCTTTCGAATATTGGCCCAATGGGCCTGATAGTAATGCACAGAATTGGGAGTCAGGTCTCAATCCAACATGGAAAAGCCCAGGCTTTGAAATGAGATACTTAAGTTAGAAAGTTTCTCCTTCTAGCTGATAGGAGTGGGTTCCTCTTAAACATGTCGGGGTGGTTGAGCCGGAAAAGATTTAGGGACAAGGTAAAAGAAATAAATAGGAAGTTCTTTTAGGAAAAGCTAGTGCTCCTTGAATTTGGTAAATAAAGAGCGGTCATCCGGGGTTCGAACCGGGGATCTATAGATAAAAGTCTTTTCCGGTGAGCCATTCTGTAATGGTTGGAAAAGCTAGTACTCCTCTTTGTAATAAGTACATTTTTAAAGTGACACAAGTATTTTTAGGAGAGTAAAAACTATATAAAATATTAATTTTATAAAATAATATTTCACCAATTTTTTTAAAAATAATATGATACTTATTAGCAATAAATATAATATTATTTAAAACATTTAATTAAAAATAATATTTTATATCATTTTTACCGTCCTAAAAAAATGTGCAAGACTTAAAAAAGTTAAGGAGTACTTACTTACAAATAGGGCTATTATATGAGCTGAACAGTTCAAGTTTGGCTCAGAATCGGCTTGAAAAAAGCTCGGCTCGAGCTTATTCACTTACCTAAATAAGCTGAGCCATAACAAAATTTTAAGCTCGGTTAAGGGCTCGACTCATTCGATTTAAGCTCGAATAACTCGAATTTTATGGAAGTTCTAAAATTTCCCTTAAGGTAATATACTGTGACCGAGTAGAGCCGCTTAAAAATTGAAAAAGGTTCGGCTCGTACTTGTTCATTTCCTAAACAAACTAACCTTGATTTTTAAAAAAAAAACTAGTTTAAAAATTAGACTCAACTCGATCTCGATTAACAAACTAACCAAACTTAAACCTATCAAGCTCAACTCATTCAGCTCGAATAACCTTCCTACTCACAAACGGAGAAAGTATGATGTAGCAGCAAGAACAGGAGCAGTCGAGTGGCACGCGACCGTTGACGGGCAGGATCCCATCACAATCCCAAACAAACACTATAAAAAAGGAACCCAATCCCCCCATGTAAGATGAAATGCAGATTCCTAACAAAAAACGTACAGACGTACAGTTGCTAAAGCGATTTGATCCTCTCACTTCTCAGAGTCTCAGCTCATACCCAAATCTAACCTCAGTTTCTCCCAACAACCAGTCTCAACGCGAAAGCCCAGTAGTTTGAGGAATTGATCCATCTTCTTGCATTGGTGTGGCGGGATCAAGTGCCGGAGATGGAGGGGGGCGCCATCGGCGTCTGGTGTAGGAAGCATGAGAAGCTTGTACGGCTGCTGCTGGCGCTGTTTCTGGGTCAGCTGGTTTCCTTCGTCATGGCCCTTGTCAGCTTCTCTTCCTCCTACTTGGCTGATCTCGGTAATTCATTAATCATTATAATTAGTTCCATCAGTTTCTCCCTCTCTTCAATTCTTTCCCTAAATTGTACTTTAAATTTGAATCTGACATTTTAATTTTGGGAAATTTGCAGGTGTGGATGCACCGCTTACCCAGACCTTCTTTACATACCTCAGCTTAACCGTGGTTTATGGCTCCATTATGTTGTATAGGCGAAATAGATTGCTGGTGATTTCCCCATCTTCTTCTAATTTTCCTTCAATTTGACCCACATTAATTTTTAATCCTGAAACCCTAGCCTTTCTTTCCCTAAACAAATCAATTTAGTGTGTTTCGTCTCATTGGAAAATTTATATTTGTATTTATTGTTAATGTACATGTTCTTATTTTGGTTAGGTCTTTTTTGATGTTTGGTTGTATTGATTTGAGATTGATTGTGTTCCCCACTCCCCCCTTCCCTTTTTTTCTGGTGTAATTTGCAGGTTCCTTGGTACTGTTATGTTTTACTAGGATTTGTTGATGTTCAAGGAAACTATCTTGGTGAGTGATTCACAGATGATCTTTTCATGTCCTAATTGTGGATTTTTTGGCTGCCATTGTAAAGCCAGTCTGTTGAATTTCTGCATATATCATATGCTCATCAAGATAATCTGTTGAAATAAGCTTATACGATAGATTTGGCGATATGAAGAATGTTTTGAAAACATATATATGCAGTTAATAAAGCGTACCAGTATTCATCCATCACCAGTGTGACTTTGCTGGACTGTTTTACTTTACCATGGGTCTTTATCCTCACCTGGTTCTTCCTCGGCACTCGATATTCCATTTGGCAGTTTGTTGGGGGTGCCATCTGCGTCCTTGGTCTTGGTCTTATCTTCCTCTCTGATGCAGATGTCGATGATGATGATGGTGCATTTGCTTTCTCCTCTCTTTATACTTCAAATCTGTTACTTCACCGAGCCATATAAATCACCTCTTTTTTTCTTATTTCAGATGGATCTAGACCAATTTTAGGTGACATTCTTGTTGTGGTTGGGACTCTTTGCTATGCATTCAGTAATGTCAGTGAGGTTAGTTGGATAATATTTCTTGAGATTGGCCTGCATTTTAAAATCTGCATTTTGTTTAGCTAAATTCCAAACATGCTTGGTGCAGGAATTTTGTGTGAAAAAGAAAGATCTCGTCGAAGTTGTCTCCATGCTTGCTGTTTTTGGACTTATAGTGAGCATTGGGGAGATGTATCCTTCTTTGCCAAAATCTTAGGTGTTTGGCATCTTTAATGTTTTTTTGTTTTGTCAGCGATTTGAGATTGTCGTTCCTTTAACCTCTGGTCAGCGCAATATTTGAACGAACGAGCTTGGAGACAATTGAATGGTCTACTGACATTGTGAGTATACTCAAGTTGTATCTGATTCGTGAATGATTTTACTCGTTTTAAAGTTGTCATCAGAAATCATCAATATTTGTTTACTTGATTATACATAGATGTTAGGATTTGCTGCATATGGTTTCGCATCCTTCCTGTTCTACGCATTCGCTCCTTACATCCTGAAGGTCAGTTGTTTCTCTGTCAAGGGATACGTACAATTCTCGATTAGTTCTATCTGAAAGTCTATAATGCTCGTGGGATACAGTTCAGCGGAGCTGCATTGTTCAATCTGTCCCTTCTCACATCTGATATGTGGGCTGTCCTTATTCGCATCTTCTTCTACAAACAACAGGTAATCTTCCTTCGCTCTATCTATCGTCACCTGTTCTATTAGGACAAATTGTTAGGTTTGATAAGTATATATATAGGCGTAAACCCAAAACAGAAACAGATAATAAGGCCAAATTCAAGGCATATTAACACAAATACTTAAGGGAGGAGGCTTTCTTATGCAGGTTGACTGGCTATACTACCTTTCCTTCGGGCTTGTGGCTGTGGGACTTGTTCTTTATTCGAAAACGTAAGAATTAACTCTGTTCCTTTATATATATATAGATGCTATTCTGGTTAATTGTGATTGAGGATTGATTGGGACGTTTAATTTAGCAGTGAAAAGGAAGCTGCAGACAGCAATAGCCCAGCTGAAGAAATTGGTAGCGGAGGAGATTATCAAATACTCGATGAACAAGAAACAGGCTCACGAGGCAACAGTGTTGAAGCCTGAAGGCACAGCGCGACGCGCGCATTCATTCAATTCATATATATATAGGCAAGATCTGCAGTGTCTGTGTGTGAATGTGATAGAGGTCAATTTAATCAAACAAGGCTTAATCGATAGAGGCCAATTTGAATTGAATGGGTTGGCTCTTAATATTGTCGGTTGCCTATTGGTTTCCCTAACCTAACGGCCATAACTACTGTGAATGTGACTTATGGCGGGAGTCGGGACCAACAGACAGATATAAATGGTCCTTATTTATGACACGTTCATATGCTGTGCTTCCACTAACGTCTTGTACTTAGTTGGGGAAAGTTAAATATTAGCAAGGGGAGCCTGGGAGGGGTACCCTAATTTGATCTCTGTCTCCATCTCTAGTTTGTCTTGTTTTCTTTTAGTGGGTCGAGCAAGTCGGCACAAACGTGACTCTTGTCGATTGGGTCACGTGTCGAGTTTGCCACCAAAGGGTGGGTTTTCTCGTCACAAAATATAAATATTGAAAATTCCAAACTCTTAAATTAAATATTTAATATTAAATTTTAACAACTTCAAAGATCATTGAAAATAGACTATAATAGGGGAATTATTAGTTCAATACCCGCACCTTGTGCGGGTTTTTTTAGTTATATATATGCATGTATTTTATATTAACATTAATTATTATTGACCAAAAAAAGATTATTAATTAATGATTAATTCATAATTCATAATGTAGTGTTAATAATGTTCAAGAAGAGCTATCTTGAGGCTTGTAACTTGTAGCATGGTTCCGGAATAAATCGCACGAGAGTCTTGTCTCTCGTTTCACCAAAAAAAAAATGTAGTGTTAAGTATATAATGATTAAATCATGTTTTCTAACCAAATTGTAAAAACATATAGCCTTTATTTTTAAAAATTTTAAGGAATTTTTATTTTTAAATTTGCACTCTAAGTTATAAAAAGAATCCTAAAAGATTAAAAAATTCATATTTTAAAACAAAATTGTGTAAATTGAATATACAACATAAAAATTATAAAACATAATTGAATTAAATGTTTACCTATAATTGTTCAAACATGCTAATTACGAATCGAATTGGGTATTATACCCAAATATTATTTTATTAATTTATCTTAGATATGATTTGAAAAGGAAATGACATCAATTTAATTACCTCATTTGTCTCATAATTTAAGTTTTTTTTTGCTTTTTGGCACACTTTTTAAGAAGCTAATATCACTAAAAATATCAATTTTATTTATTTATTTTAATTTCATGGTTAATGGCAATATGTATGAAATTAAAAAAAATAAAGTAATTAATATTTTATATAATTTTGATCCTTTTTAAAAAGCTAGTAAATGGGTTAAGTTTTGAGATTGAGGTCGTAACTTGTAACATAAATTATATAAGCATGGATCCTTAATTAAAAATTTTCTATATTTGAATTTCTAAATTAAAAATTAGGGAATAATTCTGTAAAGCATAAATGGTTAAAAATATCTAAGTGATGATTATCTTATTTAAATAAAATATTGAAGTGATACTTATTTTTGTTTTGTTAGATTTTGTTATAATTTATTATTGAAATAATTGGTGATAATTAAGTGAATTAATAATTTAATTTTTGTATAAAATCAGGATCAAATATTCAAATTCAAATTAGTTTTGAAAAATAAAAAATCATCAAATTTAAAAGCTAGGTAGTTATAATAAATAATAAGATAAGATTTTTATTTAGTAGGCCCAATTTTTTTAAAAAAATTAAATAACTAAAAAATATTTAAATACCCTATATTAAAGGAGAAATCGTCACGTGATAACGTGACTTCTCTCTAATTAGTACTATAGTACTGAATATTGATAAAGATATGGATATATATAGATTATCCACGTTATTCTAATATTAAGCCATGTTAATAAGAAGAGACATTCATTAGCAATATTCTATTACACACAATATAATCAAGTGGATGAAGATTTTAATTCTTTTGCAAGATAATATTGTTGCGTTACATATATCAAGTGATCGAATGAAGATTTTCACCCTTTTTCTTTTTTTGGAGAAAAGATAGTATTATGGCAGAGCAATTGTATATTCAGAAGCAATAACAATTATATATTCATAAGTACACAACCATAATAAAGATAGTATTTTGCAGAAAAGATAGTATTATGGCAGGTCGCTGCATTTATACCACATAATTAGTGAACGAAAGAATAAGGTGAGGGAGAGAGGAACTTGAAGGCGGAGAACTGAGAGATTGTTCACAAAACCTGAAAGTATGAATGTTAAACGTTAGTAAAGAAAGGCTGAAATGAGAATATAAATAAGATATGTCAAGTATGAATGAATAAAGATCGAGCATATATATCATAGGGATTAAAACGGGAAGTGGGATGAAAAAATGTGAGTGCATTGTAACTTTCATTTATAATTTATAGAGGGTTATTTAAAATCCGAGTGGGTTGCACATGTTGAAAGATAGTATTAAAATATATTGATTTTATGATAAATATGCAATATTTCAAATAAAAAAAGGGATAAGCATTGAATTTCTGAATTTTTTTTCACAAAACTTTATCGAGTCAGATTGGATGAAATCTCATCAAAAAATCATTTAGTTGAGATTTTATTGAGTCGGATAAGCATTGAATTTCTGAATTTTCAGATTTGATATAACAAATCATTTAGTTAAGATTTTCACCAAAAAAAACAATTAGTTAAAAAGAAAATATGATTATCAAATAAAAAATTATAAAATCACAATTAATTAATTTTTAATTGGTTAAGAAACTTATACTAAAGGAGAAGGCGCCACATGTCTTAGGCGACTTCTCTTTTAGTATTATAATATAGATTATACCCCACTTTGATAATTGGTTTTGCAAAAATACCTAGGTTTGAAAATAATTGCATCAATATATGAAAATTTGTAAAAATACCTTATTTAATTATCAAAACTACCCACCACCTCAAAAAATCAGAAAACAAAAAGTTAAATATTTTTGGTATTTATCATTTTTCTTATATTTTTAAATTATAAAATAATTAAAAAAATTGGAATTAAAAAAAACTCCAATCCCATTATTTAGATCAAAATCATATCTTTACTAACTCTCCCGCCGATTATTGATCAAATTCTGTCAATGTTCATATTTGGGATTGTCAAGAACGATATTCATCCTGTCAATGTGATAATATTATGGTTTCAAGATATATATTGACAATCCTTTTATAAATATAGTTAATAATCCTGAAGATATTATTTACCGTATCTTTAGTGATTCTCTCCCCGATTATAGCTTCAATCCTATCGAAAAAAATCCAGAGCCTTGTCACTATGAACATTACTTAATAATCTAGTGATTATGATTTAGGTCAAAACTGTATCTTTACTCAATCTCCCGACGATTATTGATCAAATCATGTCAATGTTCATATTTGCGATTGTCAAGAACGATATTCATCATGTCAATGTGATAATATTATAGTTTCAAGATATATATATATTGGCAATCATTTTGTAAATATGGTTAATACTCCTGAATATGATTTACCGTATCTTCAGTGATTCTCTCCCCGATTATAGCTTCAATCATGTCGGAAAAAACCTACAACATTGTCATTATGAACATTACTCCTGTCGTTGTGAACAAGGAACTTTATCATTTTGGACATGCCTTTAATTTCTAGTTATGGTATTGATAAAATCGTATCTTTATTCTCTTTCCTATTATAGACTCCATCCTGTCAATATTAATTATCAGCTAGCTTTGTCATAAAGAACTCATATCCTGTCAATTTTTTTTATTCCTGCCAGTATTAATTCTCTTACTAATGCAATGTTTTTCATCCGGCTAGTTTATTATTTTAAAATTTTTGGAAAAAATATTAAAAACATTATTTTAATAAATATTTCATTTCTTAAATATTTTTTTACTTTTCTTTTAATTTATAATTCCCCTTTTAAAAAAATTTAAATTTAAATTTAAAGGTAAAATCAGTCATTGTTTTTTAACACAAATGACCTATTTTTTAGCACAAATGACCCACCTATCCTATTTTTGCTATTCTCACAAAACGGGTATACTTTTGCAAACCAAACACCGATTTGATGTATTTTTGCAAATCGACCTTAAAAATATTTTAATTTTCCCTAATTCATTTTTTTTATATAAGCAAACAGATACTTCGTATTTTGTATGTAATTAGTTGGTGCCACATGTGTATTTTTAGGTTATACATTTGGCGGTTCGCCGTTTACCGACTTTGTCGGCCCATCGATGAGTCAGGCCTGTCTGACCTTCGAATTTTTACCTAATCCAAAAAAAAAAAGTTGGTGCCGCATGTGGACGCCCACTGGCCACTCCTAATAAGTCCGATTGATAAAAAAAAAATACATATTTAGTCTCGTCCAGATTCTCCAAATAGCAGCAACAGCAAAAAAAAAAAAAAGGTCCTTCCACTCCACCTCTTCCGGTCCAGACTTTGTCGAGGAGATATTGCTCCTAAGTTCTAACCCATGCAGCGAATGGAAGGGAGAAGAACACTCCTCCCGCTCAGACGCTCCGCGCCTTCAACCCGCATCCTAAAATTCTTCAAAGCAACGCACTCTTTAAACAGATGAATGAAAGATTCGCTAGCGATATGACAGGTCGGGCAAGTATCGGTGTTACCTATATGCTTTCATACTCTCTCGGTGTTCGTTAGAATTCCCCTTTGCAAGCCAGCCAAACAAAGGGGTGAATCCTCTCAAAAAACATACTCGGCATAAAACTAGTTTATTATACAAAGAGAAACATTCTTTTATGGGCTCCTTCGGTAAAGAAATTGGCAAGAATATGTGGGCTCCTTTTTATGTGCTCCTTCTGTGAAGAAATAAGGCCAGAATATATGGGCTCTCGCCAAATTTGGCCAAGGTGATGACGGGACCTTAGTACATTTGTAATTTCCAAACCCTATTATGGTTACGAGCTAATTACTTAACCTCGGTTATATCAACTAAGCTTACTAGCGACACCATTAGTCGAGTTCATTCATGTTTAGCTCATTCTACTGAGCCGAGCTTATTGATTTAGCTCAAGTCAATAATTCGACATTAGTTTCGACATATCTTCCAATGGAAAACCACTGTACACTATAGTTGTTGAAAATTATTCAAAAATAATGTATGACCCGTTTAGAAAAGGTATATAGATATAGGGTGTCACTATATACACCGCAAATCCGGATTAAGGATTTGCACGTCCTTAAGGACGTGCAAGTCTGGGACTGTGCACGTCCACTATTTAAGACTTACACGTTGTTAAGGACGTGCAAACCCTAGTTAGGGTTTTGCGTTTAGGGTTTAGGGTTTAGGGTTAGGGTTTAGGTTTTCCGACGGTTTTGTAATGTTAATTGATAAAATTGAAGTGTTTAGCTAGTGGATTTGAAGGATTTAGGGTCAAATTAAATAGAAAACAATAATTGTTAAGGTTTTCATTCGGATAATATGCGAATAACGTTATAAGGAACGGAAAAAAAAGGTTTACATTCATAATTTTAATAAAGTTGTGGAATACAATCTAGGAAAATAGTAAAGGGCGGCCGGACTCGGCACGCAAGGCTCGAAATCTCTCAATCTGAGCTTGAAACGGAGCATCCCATCCTTCCACGCTCGGATGATGATGTTCGACCCATTCTGGCGGAGGCGGCGGAAGAGGAGCGTTAGGACGCAACCAGATCTATGGGAACGGAAAATTAGAGTTAGAGTATTGACATATATATGAAAAGCATGAATAGGTAATAAAAAAAGACGTTTGAAGTCGTACCGCAGCAAAATGGT
The DNA here is from genome assembly GCA_963922045.1 of Persicaria maculosa. Classification (NCBI taxonomy): domain Eukaryota; kingdom Viridiplantae; phylum Streptophyta; class Magnoliopsida; order Caryophyllales; family Polygonaceae; genus Persicaria; species Persicaria maculosa. The sequence continues at coordinate 8,329,880 of OY998256.1, read as the reverse complement.
CTTGGTTTCCGATGCAGGCTACACCAAGAATTGCTGATTGAGGGTTGTTAGCAGGTGTCGGCGAGATCATGGGGAGACTGCGGAGACATGTGAACGGATGATGCCAAGCTAGGACGACGAGAGGAATCTGATATACCGTTGCAAACACTAAACCCATAATGAGTAGCTCTATCCACCGTCTCCTATCACCATGCACAGCTCCCGCCCATCTCTGGTAGTCGACGAACTGCTAGAATGGGTACCCTCCCGTATAACAACCGGTGTACAGATCGGCGTGATCCTCCAAGTGATTGCATAGTAACGTTTTGAGTTCCGGGAAAGCAGTCTCGCCGATCGGTGATGTCAAAGCCGCCAAAGCACGGTAGCCACAATGACCATCTCCAACAGTGTCCCTCACCGTCTCAATATGACCGAGCATGAAGGGATCAACGTTGTTTCGACCCCAGTTGAACCCTCCGAACACATCATCACGTCCACGTTGAGCTGAGGTCGCTTGTGGACGAGGCCGAGCAGCATTTCGAGCAGCACGCGCTTCTTCTCTCTCAAACCTTTCCCTTACCTCCTCGTATGGCAACGGGTTAGTTCTGCAGGCATTCCTCGACCCCCGAGGCCTCCCCTTCATTCGGACGCTTGCTGATGAGGGTGGGTGCAACTCATCCTCGCATACATCGTTCGAAGCCGTGTATGAAGATGACAGCTCATACGGCAGTGGGGTGTCGTCGATGTCAGTCCATGACAAATCCATCCAGAACGGGTGGATGTCATTGGCGGGTATCGGAGTACCGGAGTTGACGTATGCCTAAATCTCATGGACACAAGGGATCCCGCACTACAACAGAAGTCACTTTTAGCGAGGAAAAATTTCCTCGCTGAACATCGATATTTCGTCGCTAAAGCTATTTAGCGAGGGAATATGCTTCCTTTTTAAATGGTCACTAAAAGCTCCTCACAAAAGAATCTAACGTGGAAAAATGAAATCGTCGCAAAAAAATATTTTGCGAGGAAATCAACATTTGTCGCTATAGGTCTTTAGCGACTATTAAATTTATCGTAAAAGGTAATTATATTTGTCGCTAAATAAGCGGAAGGATTCCATAGTAGTCGTTGAATGCACTTGGCGATAAAATTTAATTCCTCGCAAAATTGTATATTTCCTCGTTAATGATAATATTTATCGATAAACATGATTTCCTCGCTAAAAGATTTATTTCCTCGTTAATAATAAATAGTATTTTTTTTCTTCTAATTATTATAGTAGCCTATGCAGGATTTGAACCTGCATCTTTGTGCTTAAGCACATCGCTCTATCATTTGAGCTAATAGGCTTAAATAAAATAATACTACATTATCTTTTCCCGCCCTATAATTTGCATTCTTTCTATTTACAAACACATTAGAGCTAAAGACATCCCATTCACTCCCTCTTGAACAACTATACCATAACTTCAGTTTAGCAACCATTAAGAATATATACAAGACTTAAAAAAATATCAGAGTCTAGGCATGCAACTAATTGTAAAGGAATAAGATATCATCATCACAGAATTAACCAATTACTGAATTCTATAGAGAACACACTCGACATAAAAAGCAAGTGGGAATAAATGGTTGAAACATGCCGCTGAGTTATCCATAAGATCGAGGTTGCCTACCGACATCAGCAACATCTAGAACATCATAATCCGATAGCGATGTCTACAAAGGGCATACATAAACACAAGGCGAATATTAATGGTAATCTAGTCTATGTTAAGACCATGTCAAGTACTTTGACTAAAAACACTTAGGACTTACAACTTACTCTATGACAGGATCTCTGCCATAAGGAGTTGAAGTCTCTAAGTGCTACCAGTAAAAGTATTTGTAAAGGGCATACATAAAAAGGTAAAATACAGATTCTGTCATAATGACAGCAATGATCGTATCACATAGGACGATGAGAACCCTTGAATCAACCACGAGTTTTAAAGTTCAAATGCACAATGCAGTCACAATTACCTAGACACGCAATTATTAAAGTACTCCAAAATCAGACAAGACCTAGTACAAACAAAAGCTTAATATTATTTGACCGCCTTCTGAACAATAAAGGAGCTCCCACAACATGCCAAATCAAACAACACAGCTACCAACTACCCAATTTTATACATCTTTGTTAGCTAATGTTACATTACAGCAGTGCGAGTCATAATCATAATTACAAAGTTGATTAAATAATTGCTCTTATTACAGCTATGCTGAAGCTAAAGAGAGAAGATATCAATGTACCTACATCTGAAGCCTTGTACAAGAAGGAAATGCCCTCATACATCAAAACCGGATATGAAGCTGCAAAAAGTGCACAAAACAAATAATCAACTACTAAACATGAATTTCTAGGAGCATTACCCAGCTTAAAATGTCAGTAAAGCTGCAAAAAAAGGCCGAGATTAAGAAATATGTTATTAGACATATCAAAAATATATATTCATAATCATAATATATCGAGAATAAGGAACTTACCCAAGATGATGGAAGAGATTATTGCTTGAACTGAATAAGTAGGGCAGAGGGTGCTCACTCCAACTAGTTTTCTTTATGTAGTCAACAAAAGAGGAAGATGATCGTGCTTAGTTAGATTTGATTTAATAATAGATGGATGTCTTTATTTTATTTTCAAAAATAAATCCAACATACTTAGAATATACATCCCCAAGTCAAAAGATCAAACCTACCCGAATCCCATAGTAACTGAATACAAGATCTCACGAACAGAAAAAGAGCATATACGGTCAATTAAAGGATAGTATCATACGAGTTATGGCATGCACCTTTCGTGGAAAAAGGCCATAATGGTTTTTGTACTTGTTCCGGTCTTCTCTGCTGAGATAAAAACCAAAGCAACATGTCCCGATAAGGTTTGGTCAGAAAGAATCAGATCCGGTGGAGTTCTTCGAACTCTAGTAAGAACTAACCAATTTATAAGATATAGTGGAGACGATAATCATTCCACTAACAACTGCCAAAATTATAAGATATTCCTTCGGCCGTTGTCCATGATAAAGTTAGTTTTCAATCTAACCAAGACATCTGATGCAATATGAACATGATTCATGATAACTCGTTTCCTGTAAGAAAATTGTCTGTAAGTTAGTTTTCAATCTAACCAAGACATCTGATGCAATATGAACATGAAAACATGAACATGAAAAAAAAACTATAATCACTATTCGATTAGGAAAAGATGAAAAGGACCATATAAGACATGCTCATAAACAAACAGGCATGCAAGGCTGCAAGAGCAGCTGTCTTTGGTTCTTCAGCATAATTATTAGCATGCCATCTGGTCTCAATTTCTTATGAGAACTAAGTCACATTAAAAATGGCAGTTCCATTTTAGAGTACTATCCAGTATTCCCAACTTTTCCTGATCACACCATACATAAATTCCTCAGCTGCAGTTATGCTAGCACTAAATTGGCCTAATCAAAGTATATCATGCTGAATGTTTCTGTTTAAGCATTGGATCACAAAAGGTGGATTAATACCAAGCAAATCCCTTGTAAATCTACTCCTATATTCCCATTGACGGATAAGTGGGCATACACATCACTTCTGCCAACTAATAATGCTACCTCATATGCCAGGACACGTGCAAAATTTATGAAATACAAAGGCATACTTGATATGTTTGTAAGGTCTATGTAGAACTATCTAGCCAGCTTATTTAAACTCCATTCTTCCTTTTAGGCTAAAGTACTTATTGACCTCACATCTTGCCATCAATCATGTGAACGTTCCACTATAAGTTATCACTGAGTATCTTCCTTACAATCAAATGTGGCAGAGTATAAATGGAAAGTGAATAGAAGACAAATAACATGATGCATAAAAAGCATAATGTAATCAAGACTTGTACCTTGATAACAGTAGAAATATATTGAATATTAAAAACTAAAATTGTGCAAACGACAAGATTAAATATCAGCCTTTCTCTAATGAAATCAGTCCACTTAATCAGCAACATCTATTTCAACAGAATCCAGAGGTCAGGGGACTCTTCATACCAACGTGAGTGAGATAGGTAAGTTTATATCATCCAAGAATCCACCATACATCGTAATGAGATGATGTGACTTAAAAAACAAGAAAACACATGAAAAGCCGCAAAAATGTCCCGAGAATGATGAGGATTGTGATACCTGAGCTGAAAGAGTGTGAACAAAGGTCTAGGTAGCCCTTTCAAGTTCTTCCTTAGTCACTGGTTGAGCAGCTTTATCCTAGATCAGAGGATATTTACCAAAATTAAATTGACAACCGATATCGATTATGCAATGTCGCAAAAATTCAAGCATGAATGCATTTTCGGAGGCTAAATTCCAGCATTTAAAAGAAGCATTTTCAAAATCGTCACTCAAACACTGGATATTAAATTGCATACACCGATAATCTCAAGCAATTCTCTCCATCAAAATATAATTGGACCAAGCACGTTGAGTTATTTATTAACTGAGAATACCCCAAAATAGAAAAAAAATTAATCAATTCAATTTGCAAAACTACTAAAAAACCACAAAGAATCCCCCACAGGCCAAAACTTTTAACAAACACCTGGTGTGCACCAATCAAATAGCGAGGAGATTGATTTATTTACCCTAAATATTCACATTCAAATTCGTTGTTCTTCCTGATAACCTACACAGACCTCCTCCTAACCCTAATCCCCTTCCTCTATTCACCCAATTTTAAGGTCTTTGGATATATGCGTTTAGTTTCAACACTAATAACGAAAAACCCTAAACCTCAAATTGCTCAAATTGAGCCAAACAAATCAAATTGAACATAATAGATAGCAGGAATTACTCAAATCTAAGGTTAAAAATTGCTCACCGAATCAAGCCCTAAGGCACGCAAACGCCGCGGTTCAAGTGGCATTAGGATGCGATTCAGGGGGGCGTCGGAGACTGGTGGCAGGAGGAGGAGAAGTCGGAGGAAGAGAGAGCGGCGGGGGAGGAGAGAGATGAAGAAGAAGGGGCGAAGAAGGTGAAATCTGGAGATCTGAAGAGAGGGAGAACGTGGAAAGAGCGATAGAATGAAGCTTTCCATAAAACGACATCGTAATGGGGAACTGTTCATTCGAGCCATTGGCTCTTTTATAATACTATAGATTTAAGTCCCAAATATAAAAACTGATGTTACTATAAGTCATTTAATATCATGTATTTTTTATTATAGATTTTTTTCATAGATATAAATGAAGTATATTACATAGTATAATTCTAGATTTATCATGCACTATATACTTAAAAAAAATAAACATTACTATAATTTTAATTTATTAATATATATTATATCTATCTATCTATTATATATAACAACAAAAGTGATATTTCCTTCCTAAATAGTTGTTTCAACAACAAAAATATTCCTCATAAAAGATGAACATATGGGGAGGAATTTAAAATTTTCTCGTTAATGTCTTTGAGCCATGTTCTCTATTTTTACCCAAGCAATAACGACGAAAATGAAATTTCCTCGCCAACTTATACGTTTAGCGACAAATTATTTTCTCGGGAAACACATACATTTAGCGAGAAATCACAATTTTTGTTGCTAATACAGTTGGCGGATTTTACATAATCCCCACCTAACATATAATGACAAAAATGTAAATTCCTCGACGAATGTATTTTAAGTGATGAATTCATTCCTCACTAAAAGCTCCAAATTCGTCGCTATTTTCCTTATGGTTTAAGCGACCATATCATGTTAACAATTAACGACGAACCAAAAAAATTATCGTTAAATATCACTTTTAGCGAGGAATATAAGTTTCTCTCTAAAGTTCATGGCCCTTTTTATGAGGAACGTACATGTTCGTCGCCAAAGGCCACATTTACCGAGGAAAAATAATTTGACACTGAAACTTTTGTCGCTAATAATCCTTTCTGTTGTAGTGCCGTAACAAACCCTCCAATGTCGGTCCGTGCATACCGGAGGAACCTTTTCGTTCACGACGTCCTGCCACATCCAGTACAGATAATCGAAGCACTTTTTGCAGATTAAAGTCTTTACCTCATCGAAAAGGTTGACTTTATACGCCGTTGTTGGCCATTTGAAGCGGTCGATCTCCAAAGCAGTTTGCAGCTCATGCAGTTGACAATCATTGACTCTATGGATTGCATCGATCACGATGCGGAAGTCACCAGTCGATGAGTGAAGTGCCTCCTTCAGAACCTTGTGTTGACCCTCAACTCTGTACACATTGAAGTGCATACCACTAAATATTCGATATTATATCATATTGTAATGGGAGATATGAAGTAAGGTTGTACCTGTTTGTCGTACGGGTGCCGAGATGGAAGACATTATCTACGTAGCATCGTACGATGCTCCTGCTGTATGGAAGCCAAACCGACTCTAAATACGCCACCACACCTGGGAATGGGTGCCATGCAGCGTGTAGCGCCCGACGACGTCGGTTAAATGATTCCTCCGACCTCGATTCGAACAGCCCCCAACAGTTGCCCTTAAAGATGCCAGCGTGGTTTAAATTCTTCGTGATCTTCAGAGCAGCTTCCTCACATCTTCTCGTCACGTGTAACCAACAAAGGAGATGCTGGACGTCGGGGAAGACAACATTCAGCGCCGCCAAGAGACCTAGCTCTCGATCAGTCATGATAGCTTGAGGCTGAACCGTCCCAAGCAAGATCTGAAGCTGTCGCAACACCCAGGCGTATGTGTCTTCGTTCTCTTGCGACATGAAGGCATAGGCGATGCAGTAAGTATTGCCTGAGGGTGTGAACCCGACCACCTCGCACAAAGGAATCCCATATCTGCAAGTGTAAATATGTTACATATAAAATACTTTATAATTGGCTATATGTGCAATAATGTAATCGTAATTAAGTAACTTACACATTTGTTTTGTATGTGCTGTCCATGATGATGACGTAATGGAACCTTCGGAGAAGGCGTATCCCGTCGGGATGCGCGAGGAAGAGGTCGCTCAAGACGTTGTCGTCATCCGGATGTCGTCTGAAGTCGAAGTAGTACCTTCTTTCCCGCAGATGGTGCAAGGTATCCTGGGTCATCGTCCGACTACCTCTTTCTTCGGCGACCACCATGGCAAGCGTGTTGGTAAGGCTCTTCCTTGACGTGACGCTCGTCTAATCCAACTGCCTCAAGCCGTACCCAATGGATTTTGGAGGAGTGCCAATTTCCTTCATCCACCTCGCCATCTTTTTTCCCCCCTCTGTCATCTGTCTGACGATGGCGTGACCCTTCAAGCTCGTGGAAAGCCCGTGGTTATGAACACCGTGGGTTACCGTCATAACCCAGTGACCCGGCGGAGCTTCGTGTTCGTGTAGAGAGAATGGACAACCACTTATCTTCGACTGCGTGCTCCGGAGCTTCCTCCCGCGTGGTCGGTACTCCCCAAACTGCTCGCAAGCAAGGAGAACCCCGCCTGGACGATTCGACGCCCCCGTCCAAGACCGCTTGATTACTAAAATCATGCAGTGTCTCCGACCCAAGTCCTTGAAATGCGTAACCATTTCGTCACGGTCATTCCAAACCCTTGGGTCCGAGAACTCAGACGTAAAGTCTCGAAACTGTATTCACATAATTGGAAATATGAACAAAACGGAAGGAATACGAAATATGTTCACTCTACGAAACCTATCCGTACCTGGGATACTTGGAGACGAGGATTGCTTTGCGACTCGACCATAACGATTCTAACGGCGAAAGAATATATCGAAAGAAGTCGGACTTTGTTTTGGAGTGCGGAATCAAGTTGTCCTCCTTCGCTTCAAATAGGCACTGCTGCGTTAATAGTAAGCAGAACCATAGCACGTCCTTAAGGACGTGCTAGTGACACGACGTGACTTGCTTCGGATGCTAGTCGTGCAGCTCTTAGGCACTTTTCTCGCTTAGTGACTAAGTCAAGCCTTAAAGTTGTGCGGAAGAGAGATGGCTAAGAACTTCAAAAGGTGTTTGAAAGCTTGTAGGAAGACTTTGTGTGGGAAATGAGAGCTTTGATTGCTTGTGATTGCTTGGATGGTTACAAATGGTGGGGGTGGCTCCCTATTTATAGCCAAGGCCCCAAGTGCTTGGAAAATTCTAGACCAAGACTTAGCTAGGTCTTTCTAGATCCTTCCCGGGCTAAGCTAGATTTTTAAGTCTTTAGAATTCTCTAGGACTATCTATACATGGCTAAGGATCCCTACAAATCTCTACAAGTCTCCGTAAGGTTCCGGAGGCTTCTACACAAGGGTGGAGACCTCCATAAGGTTCTCCAAGATTCTAGAACATTCTGGACATCTCTAGATCAGCCCGGAAGCTAGCGGAGGCATCATCGGATGATTCCGGAGTCGGAAACGCGGCCCGTTACAGCCTTTCCCACTGATTCTCGCAACGCCCTCGTTGCGGTGTCTTCGTAGTGCTCGATCTTGTCCTTGAATTGCCACAAGGACTCAGCTGGTTCCCATGACATCTCGGACTCTATTAGTCCCTTCCATCGGACTAAGTACTCGAGCCTCGGACGTCGGTACTTCTGTCGCACCTCTCGATCGGATACGATTTCTTCGACCTCTCAGTCGAACGATGCCTTGATGCCCATAGGTGCTTGTTGATCTCGACCTCGAGCAGGATCATCCTTGTCTTCGTGATAAGGCTTGAGCATACTCACGTGGAAGACCGGATGAATCTTGAACTTTGGTGGCAACTCTACCTTGTAGGCGGCCTTACCGATCCTCTTGAGAACTCTGAAAGGTCCTTCGTACCGCCGTATTATGGCCTTGTGTAGCCCCGTATGCCGCATGATGAAGTGAAGCTTTATGAGTACCATGTCTCCTACTTGATACTCGATGTCCCTTCGACGCTGGTCTGCCCACTTCTTGGTGCGCTTGTTCGCCTTGTGAAGGCAGGCCTGCGTGAGATCCAGCTCCTCTTGCCATCCTTTAGCGAACTTGTAAGCCGCAGGAGTTGGACCCTTATAGCCCGAGTTGATGGTGCTCGGGGTGCTCGGCTGAAATCCCATCACGATCTCGAACGGACTTTTCCCTGTGGACTCGTTCCGTTGGAGGTTGAACGAGAACTGGGCAACATCAAGGAGCTTGGGCCAGTCCTTCTGGGATGCGCTCACATAATGTCTCAAGTACGTCTCGAGCAAGTTGTTGGCCCTCTCGGTCTGTCCGTCGGTCTGGGGATGGAAGGCCGTGCTGAACCTCAAGTCGGATCCGAGTAGTTTGAACAACTCGGTCCAGAATCGCCCCGTGAACCGAGCATCACAATCACTGATGATGGTCTCGGGCAGCCCCCAATACTTGACGATGTGCCTTAGAAAAAGGCGGGCTGCTTCCTCGATAGGGCACTTTTTGGATTCCGGAATGAAGGTAGCATACTTGGAAAGTCGATCCATGATGACTAGGATGCTCCCATATCCCTCGACCTTGGGTAGTCCCACGATGAAGTCCATGCTGATGCTTTGCCAAGGTCGCTCCGGCACGGGTAAGGGCTCCAATAGCCCAGCGGGTAGCCGCGACTCGATCTTGTCTTGTTGGCACACAAGACACGTCCGGACATAAGTCTCCACATCATCGCGGAGCTGCAGCCAATAGTAGCGCTCCTCCACAAGCGCCAAAGTGCGAGTGACTCCTGGGTGTCCGGCCCACATGGAGTCATGGCAATCCTTGAGGACTTCCCTCCGTAGTCCTCCATAGTGGGGCACATAGACCCGTCGTCCCTTCGTGTATATAAGGTCTCCTTCGATCCAGAATCGCCTCGTCTTTCCTTCTTGAATGGCCCCCTTGAGTGATCTCGCGGTTGGATCATGATCGAGACCTTCTTTGATTTGTTCGTCCAAAGCCCCTTGTGGCCTGCTAATGGCAAGTAACTCGACCTTTCGGCTTAGTGCATCGGCCACGACGTTTGCCTTGCCCGGCTTATACTCTAGCTCATAATCGAACTCTGCAAGGAAGTCTTGCCACCTTGCTTGCTTGGGCGTCAGCTTCTTCTGGCTTTGGAAATAGCTCGTGGCGACATTGTCCGTCTTCACCACGAACTTGGACCCGAGGAGGTAGTGACGCCAAGTCCTTAGGTAATGGACGATGGCCGTCATCTCTTTCTCCTGAACGGTGTAGCGCCGCTCAGTGTCATTAAGCTTCCGGCTCTCGAAAGCTATGGGATGCCCATCTTGCATCAATACTCCTCCGATAGCATAGTCGGAGGCATCGGTGTGAACTTCGAAAGGCACCGTATAGTTGGGCAGGGCTAGCACGGGCTCCTCAGTCATAGCCCTCTTAAGTCGGTCAAAGGCCCCTTGGCACTCCGGACTCCACGCCCACGTTACGCCCTTCTTGAGCAAGTTTGTAAGTGGGGTGGCGATGTGCAAATATCCCTGCACAAACCGACGATAATAGTTGGCTAGCCCAAGGAAGGAGCGAAGTTCAGGTACCTTAGTCGGCGACTCCCAGTCCACGATCGCCTTGATCTTTGCCGGGTCCATGCGTAGGCGGCCACTTCCCACAATGTGGCCAAGGAAGGGCACTTCCTTCTGGGCAAAGGAGCATTTCTCCTTCTTCACATAGAGCTCGTGCTCCCTTAGTACTTGAAAGACTTGCCGCAAGTGCTCCACATGTTCCTCAAGGTTGCGGCTATAGATGACTATGTCATCAAGGTAAACCACCACGAACTTATCGAGGAAAGGATGTAGTACCTTGTTCATCAAGGTGCAAAAGGTTGCCGGTGCGTTGGTCAGCCCGAAGGGCATGACTAGGAACTCATACGCCCCGTACCGAGTCACGCATGCCGTCTTCTCCTCATCGCCCTCTGCGATCCTCACTTGATAGTACCCGGACCTCAAGTCGAGCTTGGTGAACCATCGTGCATCTCCAAGTCGATCGAATAGCTCGTCAATGAGAGGGATCGGGTACTTGTTCTTGATGGTCAGCTTGTTCAGCGCCCGGTAGTCGATGCACATCCGGAGACTACCATCGTGCTTCCGTTGGAACAGGACGGGTGCTCCATAGGGGGACTTGGACGGGCGGACGTATCCGGCGTCGAGCAAGTCCTTCAGTTGCTTCCTTAGTTCCTCCAGCTCTGGCGGGGCCATGCGATAGGGTGCTCGGGCAGGAGGCTGAGCTTCAGGCACCAAATCGATCTTATGATCGACTTCCCTTTTCGGAGGAAGTCTCTTCGGGAGCTCGGGTGGCATAACATCTTGGTATGCTTCAAGAATTGCACGTACCTCAGGTGGAGCCTTAGTCTCCTCAGCTGTCGACTCTTCCATCTTGAGAGTCGCTAAGTAAGTAGACTCCTCACGCCTTAGCCCCTTAGAAAGTTGAATAGCCGAGACAACATGGGGGCTTGGACCCGTCTCTCGCCGGACTTGCACCACACATTGGTGTTCCGGGTCCAAGATGCATATGCAGTTGGCGAACGGCACAAGGAGAGCATGGATACGATCGAGGAAGTTAAGACCGATAACAAGATCATAGTCATCCAGGGGGATTACCATGATCGGGACCTTGCCGGTCCAGTCGCCTAGCTTCACCTCAACTCCTCGTGCGATCCCAAGGGTCGGCACTTCCTTGGAGTTCACGGTCTTGATCCACCCGTTGCTCTAGGACACCTCAAGTCCTAGCTTTTTAGGTGTGCCTTCGGACATGAATAGTTCAGAAGCTCCGGTGTCTACTAAGGCACTAAGCTTTGTCCCCGCTACCACGGTGTCCACGAACATTAGTCCCTTCTTCTTGGCGAGTCCTTTCGCCTTGATGGAACTTAGCATCATGGTGCCCAGCTTCAGGGTGTTCGCCTCGGATTCTCGCTCCTGCGATGCTATGGCGGTCAGCTTGGCCTTTGTCGGACAGTCCCTCATCAGGTGGTTCCCATCGCAAAGGAAGCATGTCAAGGGCTGTCTCTCCGGTCTCTTGCCCTTGTTTCGATCCCACCACGGCTTGTCCCTTGTCTTGGACTCCTTAGACTCTTTCGACTCCTCGTCGCTCCTCGGGGACTTAGGCTTGCTCCGCTCACGGTCCCTACCGGTATGTCCCTTGTTCTTCGAGGAGTCTCCGCTCACGGTCCCCACCGACTACGTCGGTAATACAGCTACTCAAAACATCAGCGGGCTCTAAAGAAGGCTGCAGCCCCATCATCGCATCGCCCGAACGATCCCAACCTGGCAAACCCTTCCAGAAGCTATCGTGCTCGTCGGACGGGGGAGTCCCCATCGACGGCTGTAAGCGCTCTGCAGACGCAAGTAGATCGTCGACTGTCTGCTCGGGGGGTGCCTTAGACTGTACCTGGCTGACCGCTGCCCGGTCGCCGAACCTAATAGGCCGAAGGGTACCATCACCCCTCATGAGCCTCCCTGCTTGTTATTATGATCCAGTTAAATATTAATGTCTTTTCAGTATATTTTAATGTATTTTAATGTCTTTTGATGTATTTTAATATATTTTCATATGTTTTATTGTCTTTTATTATATTTTAATGTTAATTAAGTATTACAATTATATTTTAATTTTTTTTATTGTATTCAATAGTAATTTATTTTTATGTATTTGAATATATTTAAATATATTTTAATGTTAATTAAATAATTTTGAAGTATTTTAATATTTTTTAATGTTTTTTATTATCTTTCAATATAAATTTATTTTTATGTATTTGAATATATTTAATATATTCAAATATATTTTAATGTTAATTAAATTATTTTGAAGTATTTTATTATTTTTTAATGTTTTTTATGATCTTTCAATATAAATTTATTTTTATGTATTTGAATATATTTGAATATATTTTAATGTTAATTAAATACTTTTGAAGTATTATAATATGTTTTAATGTTTTTTATTGTCTTTCAATTGTAATTTTTTTCTATGTATTTGAATATATACTAACTATTATATTCTATCAAATTACAACTATATTCTTTTATATCAAACTATATACTATAAAAAAACATTATAATATATAAATAAATCAAAAAATATATTTTCAATTATATTCTATCAAACAATATATATTATCAATCATATATTCTATAAACTTCTATTATAAAACTATAATATAATCTATCAAATTATATTTTAAAACTCTAAAAATAAATCAAACAAAAAGTAATTCAAATAACATACCGGTGGAGTCGGGATCGGGGACACCTCAATGGTCCGACGCTTCCGCGGCGGTTCGTCCGCCTCCGCCACTGCTCCGCCTCCATCACCGCCGCCATACGCCGCCATACGCCGCCCCACCACCACCACCCTCCTCCTCGGCCACTGCTCGGCCTCCTTCGCCGGCGCCAGACGCCGCCCCACCACCACCACCCTCCTCCTCCGCCAAAGACGCCAGCACCACCCTCTCCTCAGCCACCGGCTCCACCGCCACCGCCTCCCCCGATGCTCCACCACCCTCCACCTCCATCGTCGTCGCAGCACCACCGACCTCCGTCGCCGCCAGCAGATCAGCCTCCAAAGCCGCCACCGCCGCCTCGAGCTCTCTCTCTCTTTCTGTCTCCATCTCTCTCTCTCGATCTCTCTCTCTCTCTGGGTCTCTCTCTCTCTCTCTGGGTGTCTCTCTCTCTCTCTCGGTCTCTCTCTCCGGCCGACGATCGCTCTCTCTCTCGATCTCTGGTGAATGAAGGACGAAGACGAAGAGGCACGTCCTCTTCGTCTTTACTAGACGGGCTTGCACGTCCTTAAGGACGTGCAACACGTCCCTGAGGACGTGCAAGCACGTCCGGGTTCGGGTGGCTCTCACCCCCTTCCACGTCCTTAAGGACGTGCAAGCACGTCTTTAAGAACGTGCAAGCACGTCCTTAAGGACGTGGGGATTTGCGGTGTATATAGCCGAAACGTAGATATATGATATAGGCTATGAGTATAGGGTCGATATCTATATCTTATATCTATTGTTTGAAAAGGGTATATAGATATCAGAATAAAAAAACAACAACTTGGGGAGATAATTCGGCCCTAAGTTGGCTTCTAGTTAAAATTTACAGCTCGATCCTAAAATCTCTCATTAATTACATTTTAAATCAAAGTTAATTTCTTGTTTTTAATTTATAGCCTTTGTATCAAAATTAGCTTAACATGTTATAGTTTGTATATGTCTGTAATTTGTAAATTTCATGTTATTTTTGGTACCGAAAGTGTTTTCAGACAATGCTTTAATTCCTGCATCAATTAGGCCCAATAACGAGCCCAGCCCAGCCCAAAAGGGCTACCAAGCGGTCGTTCTGAGTGATACTGATGACTGCGTCGTCTTCCTCCTTGGCTCCTTGCGCTATTGCCAAATTCTAAAACCCTAGTCGAATCTCACCTCGATTTCCCTCTCTGCGATCTCAATTTCTAACTTCAATTCGAACTCATCTAGATCGTAGACAAGAAACAATGGAGAAAGGACAGTCGGAGTTCGTGCTCTACAACACCATGTCGAAGCAGAAGGAGGTGTTCAAGACGAAGGAGCCTGGAAAGGTCAGCATGTATGTATGTGGCGTCACCACCTATGACCTCAGCCACATTGGTCATGCCCGTGCTTACGTCGCATTTGATGTCCTCTACAGGTTTTCAGCTGGACTCTTACCTATATTTGTCTGATTTCCCCCAAATTTTGCTAGCGGGGGTTCTAAAAAGATGGATTCTTCTTGTTTTCTATCTCAATTCCGATAGTTGATTGTGAATGGATTGAATTCACAGTCTAGGTTGAATCTCTAGAGGTTTAGAATTTTTCTCTCTCGGGGTTATCTTTATGATCCACGAGAGAATGTTATGTTCGATTCAGTTTCAATTTTCACAATTTGAGCACAAAAATTGTTGCTTGATTGCATTTTTTTTTGCAGGTATCTTAAATACTTGGGTTATGAAGTTGATTATGTCAGGAACTTCACTGACATTGACGACAAGGTTAGATGTCAATGCAGGATATTAACTTGTTGTTTTTTATTCTGTGGTTCAGTTTGAAAGTTTTGTGGGAATTAATTTTCTAGGACTGGTATAATTTTGGTTTGACTTATCATCCCTCCATGATCCACCCAAAAATGCATCATAGCGGCAGGATGATTTTTGATTTACAGAATAAAATGCTTAAATGATGAATAGATTTTTAAGAATGCCGAAAAATCAGCTGCATCAAGATTCAAGAACAATTCAGCAATTGTAGTTTGAAAAAGCCATGATGCATTCATTCAGAGTCGTTACTGATGTGAAGTTTTGTACTTTCTGATCCTCAGATAATCAAAAGAGCAAATGAACTGAAGGAGGACCCATTGGATTTAAGTAAACGATTTTGTGATGAATTTCTTGTTGACATGGATGCTCTCCAGTGCTTAAGTCCTACCATTCAGCCGCGTGTTACTGAACACATCAAGGATATTATAGAAATGATAGCAAAGGTAAGCATCTCAGTTTTCATCTAACAACTTATTCTTAATGTTTGGCTAGGTCATTAAGTTCCAAAAACGTTTGTCCATCCATGTGGTTATGGCTATTGATATTTAGGAAATGGACTGTTTGGTCTGGAAACTAACATTTTATGAGTTGTGAATACAATATTATTTTCTTGAACCAGTTAACTCGATGTGGGAGCTGATCATAGGGTTTGTTTGGCACAATGTGTTACTTAGGAGCTGATCAGGAGAAATGACTCCTGAGCAAAACAATCCCATAGTCATCCTGACTTTCCATTTTGTGTTGCTGTGAGGGAAAGGATCATATGAGTATGCCTTTGTGAACAAGGATGACTTTTTAGCAAGTCTTTTGATTAGTTCAGCACTTCCCATTACTTCAGTTGAAGGGTTTGCACTAATTAGGTTGTCTGCTCTTAGAATTCGTGTTCAGGAGTAACATAATCCCTTATTTTAGTGACAGAAGAGAATCTTAACCAATAGTTGGTTTGCTGATTGAATTCGAACCCTATTGTTCTACAAGATTGAAAATATAAGTACTTTTTTCAAGAGTTTTTTTCCCCCATCCATGAACTATTCTTTTTAAAGATCCATGCCACCTGCAACTGAAAGCGAAGTATATATCAATCCTTTCCTTTCTTTATTTCTATTTTTTGTTTCTGCAGATTATTGAAAATGGTTGTGCATACGCAGTTGAGGGAGATGTGTACTTTTCGGTTGATAGCTTCCCAAGTTATGGGCGATTATCTGGCAGGAAGACAGAAGACAATCGAGCTGGTGAACGTGTTGCTGTTGATTCCAGAAAGCGTAATCCAGCTGATTTTGCTTTGTGGAAGGTCAGTAGTCTGTAAATTTTTGTGAGCTCTTAGAATGCTATTTTTTATTTCTAGCTGATATGATATCTGCTTCGTAGGCTGCCAAACCAGGAGAGCCAAGTTGGGACAGCCCATGGGGACTTGGACGACCTGGGTGGCATATAGAATGCAGTGCTATGAGTGCTCGCTACCTAGGTCACTCATTTGACATTCATGGTGGTGGAATGGATTTAACATTTCCTCATCATGAGAATGAGCTGGCACAAAGTTGTGCTGCTTGCTCGGAAACGCACATAAGTTACTGGGTACATAATGGATTCGTAACTGTGGATAATGATAAAATGTCAAAATCATTGGGAAACTTCTTCACTATCCGTACGGTATATTAGCTATTCTTAATTTCTTTCATTTTCCTTTTAATGCCTCTGCATATTTTTTATATGCCTCTTATTGCTAATATGCTTGAGGCTCCCTTTTTTAATCGCCCCTATCCTTTGCTGTAGGTCTTGGAATCATATCATCCTTTGGCTTTGAGGTACTTTTTGATGAGCATGCACTACCGATCGCAAGTTAACTACTCTTTTGCTCAGCTAGATATTGCATCAGAGGCAGTTTTCTACATTTATCAGGTAGGAAGACGAATGTACATTGTCTTCTTAAAATAGAATTGAACTTTTAGTTGATAAACTGCTAGTTTTTATTGATTTGGGGAAATAGCAAGTTTTTGTTTGTTGAGAAATTGCACAAAAAATGAGATGGTAGAGCACTAATGTGAGATTGATCTTGCTGGTGAATTGATATTCAAAGCAAGTATTAGATAAAGCAAACAATTGCACAACATGCAAATCCTCTTTTGGCGGTTAAGAATAAATTGCTTATTTCCCTTTTTATTAAGTAGAAGAAAAGATGTTGCTTCCTCTTTATCCTCAGGTGAGCACCTTCAATCTGTAGTGGAGTAACTGTGTGGTGGAGTATACGTTGAAACTATGAAAACCTCTTTTGAGGACTGAAATTTGGAATTTTCAAGGCTGAGTTTGCTGTTGTTTCTCTTAGAATGAAATAAATTTACAAATAAGGAAGTAGGTAGCTTTCTTAACGGTTGGCTATACGGATTTTTCTTGCATGCCATGAGCATACCTGTATTTTGAAGACAATATATGTGCAATGCAATTGATATACCAAACGACCTTGGTTGGGTTTTTATCCTCTTCAATTGATAACTTGATATGTACATTTTCAAATTTTCAGACGTTGCAAGATTGTGAGGAAGCTCTGTTGCCACTTCGAGAAGGAAATTCAGATGAGAAGACTAAACAGTCTAAACAAGTTCGAATCCCTCCTGAAGCTCAGGATTGCATCAATAAGTTACAGAATGATTTCAGCAGTAGAATGTCTGATGACCTGCATACTCCTTACTTACTGACTGCTTCTCTTAAAGAAACATTTAGCTTCATAAATGGGTCCATCACCAAGCTGAAGGTATAATTCTCAATTCTCTTTCTACTGCTGGTGGGGGGAAAGAAGCTTGAAGTTCAAGAAGTCTTCACTCTCTTACCCATTGACTTACGACTAAATCGTGTTTGAGGGTTTCAGAAGAAAATGCAGAAGCAGCAGCAACTGGCCATTGTTCAGGCCCTTGTTGAATTAGAGAGGCAAGTCAAGAAAGTGTTGGATGTCCTAGGCTTGCTATCCGCCTTGCCTTATTCGGAGGTATGATTTCACCTTCTATTTACATTCTTTCTGCTACAGTGCTACCTGCTTTGGTGTTCTGAAAGAAACAGTGTGTCATTTGCCCTCTTTTTTGGCTTTCGATAGGGGTAAAATAAGGAGGTTTGATTATCAGTTGAAACTAGACTTGAATCCTACCTGGAGGAAATGAAACGGAATTTGGAAACAAGTTAATTTAAATAAGATTGAAACAGAAAAGGCCTATTTCTTTGGTTGTTGAACTTTGTGATCGATGCAGGTGTTGCAGCAGTTGAAAGAGAAGGCGCTGGCTAGAGCAGGGATCAAGGAAGATTATGTCTTGCAACAGATAAAGGAGAGAGCAGCAGCTCGGGACGGAAAGGATTACAAAAGAAGTGATCAAATACGGAGTGACTTGACCACTTTGGGCATTGCGTTGATGGATGTGGGTAAGGACAGCATTTGGAGGCCCTGCGTACCGAGTGAAAGACCAGAGGCACCGGTTTCTTCAACATAGTGATACTCTGATAATTGGTTTACTTTGACACTTCTTCCAAGCCAAATGACCTATATTCACCTTAAAAGATAAGTAAAGATTTTGAGTTATTTACTGTTATATCATGTTAAATTCAGCCATTGATCACACACAAGTAAAACGATCAGAACCCATCTATGTGCCATTCATCAGAGGGTTCCATTCAATTTGGTTCCGATCAGAACTGAAATGGCTGCATTTCATTTTGTTTGGTGCAAGAAACTTCACAGTCCGTTATATGTAAGTTGTAACAGGTACTCAGTTGATACAGTGAACGCTTAGATGCTCATTGTCACGCCATCATATGTTCTGCGGAACTTGGGTCTGATGTTAGATTGGTCATCTTTATCAGATGCAAGGTACGCGTCCTCTAATGTGAAGTCTCATGTTTTTCACTACTTTAATGATAATGGTTAGGCCTCCAGTCTATCATTGTTAGCACGAAACGTCATGTTATGCTTGCCCCACTAGGTACCCGATTATTTGCATCAATGTACAGTTCAATCTCAATCCTAGTATGGCCAAGGATAAATGCTACAGATGATAGGCACTATCTCTATATATTACTCAGCAAAACTGGTGTCCATGTCAGAGGCTACTATGCAACCAGCAAAGAGGGCGCCTGTGGGGACGGTGAAGCAGCAAGAATACACAGGCTCGGGATTTGATTGATGAACTTTTCTTCTTTATCTAGGTTAGTATCCCTCTTCTGTGAACTATCGCCATCAATTCCGGTGAAATAAGTATGTAGGCATCCGACTTAGCAAGGCACATGGCTCATGACGCCGAGAGGGAAAAGGTTAGATACTATGAGTTGTGCATATCCTTGCATAGCACTTTAAGGGTACGACGAAATCTGTCCCGTCTGATCTTAGCCAGGAAGTGATCAAATTGAATGGTCATCTGAGCTTGTTTAAATTATTGAACCCTTGAATGGTTAGTGTTCATAGCCAAAAGCTGTAGAGGCAGTACATAGTGTAGGCTATTTATCTGTGTTTGGGGCCTCCTCTTGGCCCATCTAGTACAAAGCTTTGATTCCTATCTTAGCAAAGTCCCCACAAACTCATAGTTCATAGAACTAAATATGCCAAAATCCAAATAATTTCCCTCTTGATAATTGTATCAAGGCCTTGGTGCTATTCAAAATTTGGTGGCAGTCGATATGCATTGAATGAGTTGTTGAGTTGTGTAGCCCTTGATGGAGTGAAATTTGATCCAGTGTTTATCCTATAGTTCAAAGAGATAGCGGTGGAAATGGGTACGGATGATGGGTAAGTATAGCCATTTTTCTGATCTATCACTCACCCGTCTAATGTTTCATCCACCATTTGATCTATCAGGAGGCTTGCTTAAAGAGGGATAAACATAGGTTACATGGTTAAACTAAGCGATAAAAGTACAATTTCAACTCTAAAATAAGAAATGTCATATGTTTAACACTTTCACTCTAATAGGCAAATCAAGTGTGGTTAGCGAGACTCATTTGCGACGAGATGCGACTAGCGAGACTCATTCACTCTAATAGTTACCAGTGTCGTCATGGACAAGAAAAACCGGGGAACAATGAGAAATAAGAGAGTTAGAAGAACTAGAGATAATAGTGCGATTTTAGTTCACTTAAACAATAACCGGAGATAAGATGCGATTTTAGTTAAACGGGTGGGTAAGCGGATTAGGCGATGGGTGAGAAATATATCGTCCATTAATCGACCCATTACTTATTCATCACTCATCTTTTTTCGGGTTTTCACTCATATAATTGCCTAGGATAAATCGATCATCCACGAGTGATTTTCAGCCATAGATGCAAGTGCAAAAAACACCCGTTTTCTATGCACGGGTACAAGAGAGGAGTACAAGATTCGGATGGAAGCGGGGATGGGAAGAAATCGTGGACCCAAAGCGATATCAAAGCTGAAGTTAACCTCTCTTTATCAACTCTCTTTTTCTTGCTTTTGGAAGGCAAAGTTGTGGGAATGGGAGTTGGTTATTTTCTAAGTTGTTTACCCTCATCTACACAACAAAAAGAAAGGTTAAAACCCAAAATGTCAAAAACAATAAGCTCAAAAGGAGAAACCCAAGAAATTATTGTGTGTTATACACAATCAAACCCCATGATTACACAAATCTAATCAAACAATCTTCACTTTAATTTTGCTTGTTTGCTTTCTTGTTCAAGTCACCATCAATATGTCTCCCCCTTTAGGTTTAGAGTCCAAGTACTGCAATGGTTGATTGGTGGCCTAATTTTTCAAAAGTTAACAACTCAAAAAAAGAGCTTTTTTATGTGATCTAATCCAATCTGAATTTTGCATGTGTGCTCCCTTTCTCTTAGTTCTTGGAATCTCCTTTTTAACTGCAAATCCATGTTTCTCCCGTCTTCTTTTGATTTTTTTTCTCTCCTTCACTAATCCTTTGACAAAATCAGAAATTATTTCAGGAGAGCTCGATTATTTTTTGGGGATTTTTTTTAAAGTATAGAGTAGAGACCACGGACGGAGGTGCAAGGTGACATACATTTAGTGTCTTGGTTATTGTATGGTGTCTAATTTATCTAGACATCTATGCTTCTTTTCTGGCTCTTAATTTGCTTTCTGTTTTACCTGTTACCATTCTGTTACTATTCTGTTCATTCGTTCTGTTATTTTTTTGTCTATCGGAAACACTCTCTCGACTAGTTAGGGAAAAGAGTGCGTACATCCTGATCTCTCAGACCCCGCTTAATAGCGGGATATACTAAAAAGCTAATAAGACTATTGAGAAATAAGGGATTTAAATCCATGACTTTATGGTTTAAATGCATTATATCTATCAACTAGGCTAATAAGACTTTATAATTTATTTATTTTTCTACTATTTTACTCTTGAAATTAGTTAACATTATAAGACCTGTAAAAAAATTTTCCAACTAAAGGCTCGAGCCGCCCCATATCCCTTGAATATATATATATATATTATTTTTTTCAAAGGGGTTGAAATGTCATGTTAGTATTGGAATAAAAAAAATTGATTATTCTTATAATAATTGATATTTTAACTCAAAATTATTATCTCAGAAAATTTTATGTTCTAAATTACCGTTTTAATGTAGAACTCAAATTTTCTTTAAAAAAAATGAAACATACTTTGATAAAAGAACTTAATCTCTCTCATCTTATTATAAATTCAGTTTTCTTACTTGAAAAAATTTATTAAGCATATTATGTGTGAGGTGGACTAAATTATATAAAAAATGATGTTTAATAATGATGTGTTTGAATATTTGAGGATTAAAAAATAACTACTTGAGCCCGATTTTGTTCGCAAAGAAGACACTTTTTTTTTTCAAATAACCACCCACTTATGTTTTGTTTTTCAAATTAACACCTAATCCTTTTTTCCATAAACTGCCCTTCCCTACCCAAAAAAAAAATTAATTAAGGAAAGAAAGAGGATGGAATGGAACAATATTAGGTTTTTGTGTTAATTTGAAGAAATTTTTTTAAAAAATAAAATTAACATGGATGATGTATAAGTATAACCCTCTCGTCCCACATCGAATATAATAAGGATGTTGAAAATGGTTTATAAATAATTCAAACCCTAGTCATTTTACAAAAAAAAAATTTCATTTTCAAACTCCAAATGACGACAATAGAAATGAACTAACTAAGTAACATGCGATGACACCTCTAAAGACCTCGGATCTTACATGACGTTCTTAACAATTTTGAGAAGGAAAAAATGATAATAGTATAGAGTGCTTTTTATGAAAATTTCCCAAAATAAATAGAGAATTTATCACAAGAAGCGTGGTGAGCTGTTTGAGAACTCTCCATCCTTAACCAGATATTTGGAGTTCAAATCTTAGAAACGGAGTACTTTCTTATGAGGGAACACTTTAACCTTCTTATTATGTCTATTCGTACGAGGTGAACTAAATTAAAGATTTCAAAGAGAGAGGGAGAATTACCTTACTATTTATACGGTGAATTTTTCGCCATTTACGGTGGCGAGTACGCGGTTTTTTTTTTTGCTTTCCTTCCTCAGACACGCATGAACAGTCCGTTTCTCTTTCACGCTCCCTCCGTCGCTGCAGCAAGGGTTTGTTTTGCTTTAATTTTCTATCTCCGGATCTGAAAGAAGAAGTCCTTCGATTTGCCATCTACAGATCTGGAAGAAGAAGACCTTTGATTTGGAGAGCGATTTTGAGGTTCGATTTGAAGAAAGGCTTCGATTTTGAGGTTCGATTTGAAGAATTGCTCCAATTTGCCATGCCTAGGGCTTCGATTTGATGCAATTTCCCATCTCCAGATCTAGAAGGCGTTCCGCGACATCGGAGTTTTCATTGGAGAGGCGGTGGGGGACTGGGCGACTGAGGTTGTGAGGAAGGCTACACCTACCGCGGCGAAGAGCATCCCTAAGTGAGAGCGCCATTGTTGAGTTAGGGAGAGAGATCCGAGAAGGTGTATCCTTTGCCACTCCAGGCAACTATTCATCGTCTGTCAAGGGTCGGATTCGTAATTTCCAACTCTGCGTTGAATAGAAGCTCGACGACTTTTTAAATGTTATGGGATTTTATTTTATTTTATTTTATTTTATTTTATTTTTGAAGGAGTTTAAACTTTGAAAGTAGGACTGTGAGTGACAGTGAATGCGACAGACTGGCGCACTTGTACCTTTGCCCAGATTTCCTGCGCACCCGTACTCCGCGAACGCCGAATATTTCCACTTTTTATACTGCGAACTCGTAATACGCGATTGCAAATGTTTTCCGTACAAAAGGCGAGAAAATCACCGTGTAAATAGCAATTCCGAAAGGGGAATTATATTTAGAAAACTAACATAACTGGAATCAAGTCACAAACCAAATTTTCAAAAAAAAAACTAGCTAGAATCAAATACCATTGATGATATTTTGAAACCTTTACTAGATTAATGCATAATTTTAATTTCCAAATGTTAGTTTTAACCATTTCAATGCTCAAATATTCAAACACACCATAGAACAAAATCATTGCATTTAGTCAAAGGGTCTTTTAGATATGGCTTGGCTATATGCACCGGGGACAGGTGCTATATGCACTACGAGAACGAATCATAGATTCGTCCGTTGTAATTTTTAAAAAAAATATACGGACGGATCTTAGATCCGTTCGTTATAAAAAAAATAGAAAAATTTACATAGGACGGATCCTAGATCCGTCCTATCTATATAAAAAAAAAGAAGGATAGAAAAAGCTGCAAAAAGCAGCTTTTTCTTTTGGGTTTTTGGGTTCAAGCGCGGATCCCCCATCCGCCCTTGATTTTGATTTTTTTTCTTTCTTTCTGCTGCATTGGCAGCTTTTTGTTTGATTTTTTTTTTCTTTTATTTTATATGGGACGGATCTTAGATCCGTCCGTATATTTTTTTAAAAACTTGTAATAATTATTGGACAGGTGTCGTGTTGTAGATGCAACGGATCAATGATCCGACCAAGTAGTGTATATAGAACCTGCACCCGGTGTATATAACACAATCCTTTAGATACACCACAAATCAACTTTTTTAAATGCACGTCAATCTCAACGTGCAAGATCTTTTTAATTAATTAGTACACTTTTTTAATTAATTAGTCTACCACAAACCTGCACGTCAATTCCAACGTGAAGATTTATCCGAACCTTAGTCAAAGTATGCTAATGTTAATTAGCCAATGCCTAGCTAGCTTTATGAGAATATAATTGATTTCCAATCCAACCCTTTTAATTAAAACAATATTCAAGCTAAGGTTTTTATTTTTATTTTTTGGTTATTTGGGAGTATTTAGGTTCTCTTCAAAAGAAAATATAAGGCATAGGATCCCACTAAATAGTGATGCACTCAAGCTGTTTGTACATCAGCTAGCATCTACTTTAGTGCGATCAAAATGTCATTTAAATTGTAGTTGTGATTACACGTGATGCTGATTTGAAGGAACCATCTTAATAAAGTTTAAAAAACCCCATAAATTGTCGGTTATGTATGTGAAAACTATAAGTGCCTGTTTGGGTGTTTGGTTTTAATTAGATCTTCTTGATTTAGTTGTTTGTATAGTGCGTTTTGGCAAAGTTTGCACCGGTTTATATTGTTTTATGTTATGGTCTTTAGACGGTTTTTCCGTCTGTCAGTTTGGTCGGCCTTCGAGTTTCAGTTATTTCTGAACTCGAATTCTTACCTAATTAAAAATAAATAAAAATAATCAAAAATAAATAAAAATGGCGTAGTACAATTTTCTTTAAAGTTATTTATATGGAATTCACTAATTCTTATAAATTTCACTTTTTCTTAATTTGAAGAGGGTGTTTTGATGATTTTTGATGTTTAGAAATAAAAATAGAAAAAAACTATATGAAAAATTGTGGATATTTTATAGGAATTGAAATCTCTAAAAGTTAAAATTTTAGGTTTTTCTATCATTAAAAAAAATATATGCATTAATACTTGTTGAGGTTTTCATTTGTTAACAACAAAAGCCCTAAGTTTCAACTTGCAAGCTGGAATAGTACACAATGGCCTCCCCAATTAATTAAATTTTGAAATGATAGGATATGATAATTTTGTATATTTGTATCGAATTGAGACTAATTAAAACTTTAACCATAAAATTTGTAAATAAGTGGGTAGGACCAAACAAGATCCTCTAGAACACATGTCCTACTCCACTAATTTATTTAATTTTTAAAAAAAAATTATATTTATATTCCTAACATCTATTTATATATTAATAATATTTTATTTTGAAAAATTATGTTTTATTTTTTTTTAAAAAAAAAAGGCAATATTTTACAATATATAATTATTAAAAATTTTAAAACATGGTTTTTAAAATAAAATGTTATAAATATAAAAAAAATAGATGTTAGGAATATGAATATAATTTTTATTTTTTTAATATTAAATAAATGTTAAAATAATTTGGTGGAGTAGTGAGTGGAGTAGAAGATCTTAGGGTAGGACTATACATTAAAGCAGTCTGGATCCTCTACCCCTCGGTGCAACACAAAATTATTTCAGGTATAAATAACCATTGAAAAAAATTAAAAATTAATGTATATATTTAGATTCTATACCCTTATATTGATATGTTTATAAAATTTTATTATAAAAATTCATGTTTAAAAAATATAGATAATTAAAATATCGATTCTCTTAGAAAATAATTTTTATTATTTTTTAAAACATGATTTTTCATAAAAAAAATTTATAAACATATTAATATAACGGTATAGAATCTAAAAATATATTTTTTAATATTTATTTATATCCAATATAACTTTGTGTTACACCGAAAGGTGTACCGGAGGAGAGCAGGGGATCCGGCCTGACATTAAAGTGATCCAATATTTATTTGAGAAATAAATAAGTTTGAGTTTGATCGGTTGAATTTGCAATATGTTTAAGTAATCTAACTAGCTAGCTTGCAGCCTAAAATTAACCCTAAAACTTCAATGACTTGGAAAGATGGATTACAACCACACCATATTAATTCAATGTGCAAGAAACTCTTGTCAAATCAAACTAACACATCCATGTAAGAAACCAAACATAATTAATCAATTAAAAGATTGTGACAAATCATAACCAAGATTAAATTCTAATTAAGCGGAGTTGGTTCGACCTCTGCATTTCAAGTCATCCTTGTCAAAAGATTTCCATGAAATTGATAAACTAGTAAGAAATCACTTAAACCCTTATAGGAAGAAAACAAGAGTAGTTGAAGTTTTATAGAAGTAATTACTATATAAGATCATCTTTTTTATTGAGATTCAAATATAATAAGACATGACTAGACTTAATGTACCAAATAATCAGACAAGTCGGTAACAATAACAAATAAATTAGGAAAAAAAAACATGAGGATAGATCTCCCTCCTCTACTATATTCGTATTTATTTTCTTATTTTTTGTCGTGAAAGTTTGGATGGGTTCTACTCGGTCACCATGATAGCCAGACACGAAAATACTTAAAGATCGTTCATCAATAATGAACAATATTTGATTGATTAGTTAGATTGGTTGTAGAACTCAATTTTAACGATGCATTCACTTTTTGGTTACATTCACTTTTTCGTTTCTTTTCTTTAAACAACTGGCTCAAACCATACAACAATAAAAATCTCAGTCTATCTTACTCAAATAATTAAGGGTTCAGAGGATCGAGATATACATACTCTTACTCAACATAGTCGGGAAGATTTTTTTATTGATCTAAAAGTACCATAAAAACATGATAGAAATATAAACAAAGTAGGAAACCATCAAGAACAAACAATACACAGAAGACGCGAAATAAACCATGAAGAACAAACAAAAACCTTTTGTTTCAAAGAGTGGAATTATTGTTTGTTGTAACTTCATGAAGGATTTGAAAGATGAGGGATCCTTATGCAAGTTTATAAGGTCAAATGTTTACATTAGCTCATTATCATATGCTTAAATTATGAGTATAAACTTAAGTCACATAAAATGAAAATTATATATTAATTAGTGTGATGATGATATGATAGTTGACAATGACTAATAAATAAATTTTCAGTGTAATAAATATGTTATAAGACCAATGAGTACTTCCCAAACAAGCCCTTAACAATCAAATAAATCAATATAGAAAATTTACAAAGATCCCGTTGGGAAATTTTGACTAATATCATGATCAGCTTTCGGAGCCGAAATTGCGGCTCACTCAGCCGTCCAAGCCGGCTAATTCGGCCCATTCACAACAGGCTTTGTGAAGTAATGAAGCCGTTACAGTGGAGCCGAGCCAGCCGGGCCCAAGCCAAGATGCAAGTCAAGCCCAACAGAGTCGTCAAAATTCGGCCCATTAGAAAACCTACTCAGAGAAGTCGGCCCATCACGGCCCATCTCCATCCCACGCGCCTCCGCTTGCACTCGCTGCCGATGATCAAAACTATAGCGAAACGACGCCGTTCCGCTCGACAAATCCTGCACGCCGCCAGCGCACGGTAGCCCTCCAGCAACCGCACCCACTGGCGCGGGAAACGCGCACGCGTGGGGCACGTGCAAGGGCGCGGTGGCAGCGCGTGGGATGTAAATCCAGGACGGAGACGACGCGGAGGGGGCGAGGAGGTGGTGGGGCGGAGCAAAGGCGGAGACGATAGGGTTCCGGGCCGCGGCGGCGGCGCGTGAGGCGTGGAGCTGGGCGCGTTTGAGCTGCTGGCGCTCCTTCTTGTGGGCGTTCTGGTGGCCGCCGAGCGCCTGCGAGTTGGCGAATTGCCGGTAGCAGTACTGGCACTCGTACCTCCGGCCGTCAGGGGGCCCGCCCCCAGAGAAGGGGGGCTCCGGGGAGCCGGAGGAGGGGTCGAGTAGGGTTGACTCGGCCGCGTCTTGGTCTTCTTGGGGATGGTTTTGAGAGTCGACGACGCTGAATCCGAATAGTTTTAAGCGCGTGGTGGCAGCGGTGGTGGACTGGTGGCGTTGATGGTGGTGGAAGTCTAGCTCCGGCATGGTTAGAGAAATAGAGGGTGAGTTGTGGGGAATGAAATGGTTGTAGAGATATATATAAAGGGAGTGGTTGCATGTGGTTTGCCTATTTATAGAAGATATATATGTGTAAGGGTTGATAATGTGTAACGTAATATGTTACCTATGTGTGAGATTCAATTATAGTTGATCCTATATAAATCATGAGTTGTTATGTATTTGTGCAACAAGGCCATATACTCGCTAAATATATTTTAGTTGTTTTTGGATAAAATTAAAAGTTTAGACATGTGCAACAATTAACTCATTTCAGGCACATCAACAACTATTCATATTATGTCAACTTTTCACTAACTTTTTATTTTTTTTATTTTTTTTCATTCACAAAAAAGAG
Organism: Persicaria maculosa; assembly: GCA_963922045.1. Classification (NCBI taxonomy): domain Eukaryota; kingdom Viridiplantae; phylum Streptophyta; class Magnoliopsida; order Caryophyllales; family Polygonaceae; genus Persicaria; species Persicaria maculosa. The sequence goes on along the minus strand of OY998256.1, from coordinate 8,301,614 downwards.
TCGTGCGACTCTTTTTTCACTTTACACTTTTTTTATTTATTAAGCTAAATGTTAATTTATTTTACTTAATTTTTTTGTTAATTAATGATATTATTAATATTAATATTCATACATATAATTAAAATAAAAAAGGCACACAATTAAATTTAAAAATATTTTATTAAATTGATAAATTGGGAATACACGGAAACAAAAAAAAACACAACTGAAAGTCTGAAAGCTCCAACTAAAATCTCCAACTAAAATCTCTGTAATCATCATAAAGATAATTTTAAAGAGCGAACACAGAAACACCTAAAATAGTACGTACTTTCTTTTTATACCACAAATTATTACTATATACACTACATATCCTTTTTTTTTTAAATACACTCTGCCCCTCTTGAGTTATAGACGTGTGACTCAAGGAGTGCATGATTATAGTATTGTATGCCTCTTGACTCATACATTCGTGATTCAAAAAGGACAAGATTGTGACTCAAGAAGCATATGTGTGATGTATATAGTAAATTTTATGGGTGAAAATATTATCGCCAAACACAGAAAAAAAAAAAAAAAAACGCCCGTAGAAGACGGCCATCAGGCATATCATGAACATGCCTGAAGTCCAAGGTAAAGGCAAGATTAGGATTATAGTACCAAACTCCGCAATGGGTGACCAATTGGGTGGATCAACAAAACATACCTATTAAATGAATTAATGAATCATTTTGAACGTTAGCAAAGAGAGGGTTTATTTAGTCAAATATGAAGACATAGAGACAAAAGGGACAGCACTTAGTTTCTGTCTGCAACCTCAGATTTCTCCTAAATTCCCATTTTGGTCCCCCATCTCCTCTTAATCATGGTTTTGACTTGTAGAGTTCTTAATCAACTTCTTATGGATTTTATTTTATTTTAATTTTTTTATAAATATATTTTACAAATGAAATCATTTAAAAAAAAAAGTCTAAATATAAATCAAAATACTGTAATAAATTAGTGTAAAAGAAAGTCAAGATAATCTAATTATCATTGTACTATATATTTTAATAGTTCAAAATATAACTAACTTAAGGTGGTCCTAAATTTTGAATTATTAATTTGCTGGATAAATATATAGGTCGCTATATATGGGACAACAAGACAAGGACTAAAATAATTACATTAGTTCTGATATTTGTATGTACGTAGGTTGCTTTGTAGATTGCATGTGTACTTTTGTACAATAGTTTATATATAACTAATAAAGATAGTTCATATGCACCATACCACACCAGTGTAGGTCCTGTTCCGAGAATACACTAATACAATTATAAATAATTTAGATAGATTCTAATAAATATAAATATTAATTTAAATATAAATAAGTTTAGTTCGACATATTATATATAAATAATTTTTTTCTAATCTATCGTTAATTAAATCTCATTTAATATTTTAATATTCGTTTTTTTATTAAATATTTAGTACATATTTATTACGTTAATTTACTAAAATATCCATGCGCAGATGGAATGTGACTATATATTATGGCTACATAATATTTTAATAATTTATTTTAGCATCAAAAAACAATATAGATATAAATAACAATAATGATTAAATAATTAATTTTGAGATAAATAATTCTCTCCACAAAAAACTAATCTAAATATATATAAATAAAATAGCACCTATCAAATACTACATATTTATCTATTAATATTTTTGGTAATTATGACTATGAAATTAATATTTTTATTTATATTTTTGTCAATTAACTAAAAAATATATAGATAGATTGTGGCTTATATAACTTTTCATAAACTATGACACAGGCCCGTCCAATGTGCTGTGCAAAGAGCCCAACAGAACAGGGCCCCTAATTTTACTAGGGCCCCAAGTAAAAATTTATTAGCACTTATATTTTTTATGGTTCCAATGAATCACAATGTTATGATGGCTTAGTGGCACTCAGCCCTACCAAATCCAGCTACTACAAAGCCCATAGGTGCGGGTTCGAATCTCAATTGGGTCTTTTTTAGTTTTAATATTTTAACATTTTCTACATGTAAAACTACATTGGGCTTTCTTATTAACTATTTTTCATTAATTTTGTGCCTTCTTATCAACTAATTTTATTTGTTAATTTAATACATCCTCATGTTACATTATTTTCGGGGCCTTCTTATTTACTATTTATATTATTTTGGGGCCTTCTTTTTAACTATTTTTATTTGTTAATTTAACACAACTTTATGTTATATTGATACAAACATAACGAGTAAAAATGACTAAAAATCTAATAGAAAGTACTTCTATATGAAATTTATTTTGTTTTTTATTTTTTAAAATAAATTTATATTATACTAATTTAATATGTGATTTATTAGTAAATCTTAATAAATACTCCTCCTAGTAAAATATTTATATTTGACTTTTTCGTAGGTTCTAGAAAAAATAAAAACTCGACTTTTATTTATTTTTAATAATTTCATATATTTTTATATAGTTTTTTTCTTTATTAAAAATTATATAAAAAATCAAATATTTTAATAAGGAGATAGTATTGAACAGGGCCTCAAAAATACATTGGACGACCCTGCTATGACAACATATCATTTTATTATTTTTTTCCTAGGATCAACCACAACGCACCACATATAACGTTATGCATCGGTTTTAGTATATGAATATATTTTTTTCATAATATTTATATTTATATATATATCAATATTAATGGGTATTTTTAATTTATGTCCTAATATATGTAAGTATAAAGGTTTGTTTGGATTGACATGTTTTATAATGCACATTATAATGTATAGTAAAATATAATATTATGAAGAAAAAAAATTGATTACATTGAATCTAAACTAAAGTCCAAAATTCATAATTATGTTTTCATGTGCCACCATCAAATAGTTAAGACATATATAGATCGATCTGCAGCTTACTTTTGTGTTAAGTATATGTGATCAATATATATTAATCGATCATAAATATAATATAAATTAGTTGATCGCCGAATCGCCGATAATCTAGCTAGGTTATGTGATGCATGTGGCATACGTTGGCCGGTTGATCTACTTCAATTAAATTATTGGGTTTATTATTCATGTGTTAATTATTTACATAATCCTCCACAAATCACTGATGTTTACTTGATCAAAATTAATTAAGGTTCGAAATTAATTAACTAGCCTTGTTAATTAGTGAGAGTTAATGAATTAAATAACCGCGGTCTGTCTAAACAATGGATGAATCTTATACAAAATAAAATAGATTTTTTAAAAAGAATATATATCTAGGAAATATAGAGGTTTAACCTACTCCTTAAAATTGACTGACATAGGTTACAATAGTAAAAAAGTCGGTCCCTAATTTTATAAGGTGTGTGCGTGTGCGTGTGCGCGTGCGCGTGTGCGTGTGTGTGCTAATTTTATAAGTAGTTTGTGTGTGTGTGCGTGCTACCATTTTTTGAGTGTTAATTTTATGTGTGCGTGTGTGTGTGTGCGCTAATTTTATAAGTAGTTTGTGTGTGTGTGTGCGCGTGTGCGTGCTACCATTTCTTGAGTGTTAATTGTGTGTGTGTGTGCGTGCGTGCGTGCGTGCGTGCGTGCGTGACTTCATTTTTTTTTATAGTAGGCAAAAAATAGGAGTGATTACACAAGTTGTAATCTAGCTCCTTGATTATCCGTAATGATGATCGTACAAAGCTCCCTATTGTAGGGGATAGTAGCATTGTTACAGATGATACATTTCCTGGCTATGAAGTCTGCAACTTGGTTTGCTTCACGATAACAGTGCTTATATGGCTATATTGGATAAAATTAAAACCAGCTTCTAGTTGCTTGATTCTCTCAATGTGCCGTGTAACTTCCCATCTAGCTTTACTGTTGCTGGTGAGGGCCTTGATGAGCTGTAAATTGTCCCCCTTTTCGGAGTCCTCTCTTGTGTGCTTGCTCCAAACCTTTCTGTATGGCAATTGCTTCAGTTTGAATGACTGGGCATTTAATAGTTTCTTGATGGAACATATCAATGACATGGCCTCGGGAGTCCCGAGTAACCCCTCCCACCGAGCAAGAGCCCGTGGGTTTGACAGAACCATCCACATTAATTTTGTAGATAGCTCCAGGTGGTCTGCTCCATTTAGCTTTAAGTCTCCAAGCTGTAGATTTATATGATGTTTTTTCTAAGTTACTTTGGGACTAATCATATATATTAGAAGTGATTCTTCTGATTATATTTTCTGTTGTGTTGGGAGGTTTATTTCTAAAGATAAGATCATTTCTAATTTCCCAAACGGTGTTCCAAATGAAAACTAAGTCTTCAAAGTTCTTGTTTCCTAGTTTGATTTCTTCAATATCAAAGGTGTTCGTTTCATATAGATTTTGGAAACGTTTCCTAGTGTAGGATTCAAATTGACTGATTATATTTCTAGTGAAAGGGCAGGTCTGCATGAGATGTTCATCATCTTCTACCGCTCGAGAGCATAGACAACATTGGCTTGGTACGCGATTAATGTATTTATTGAGCCTTTGAGTAGTGGGAAGACCATCCACTACTAATTTCCAAAAAAAAAATCTTAATTCTAGAGGGTAGGTCCAATTGCCATATCCATATCCATCTATAGTTTCTAGAGGGTTGAGTTGGGTTGTTTGTCATGCACTTGGTTGATTTGGCGGAGAAGATTCCACTTGGATCAAAACGCCAAATGAGCTTATCCGGGGTGTCCCAACTAGGGATTTGTAATTTTAAACTCTTTGAAGAGATTTCTAGAGGGAAGATTTGATTAATCAAAGTAGTATTCCAGCATTTTTCCAAAGTGAAAAGTTGATTAACGTTCATGTCCTGGCTGTGATTTTCTTGACATTGTGCTAGACTTATGTGAGGAACCCAAGGATCTGACCAAACATTTATATTATCACCATTTCCTATGATCCAATAGAGACCTTGTTCAATTTTTTTTCCTTAGAGAGAGGAGACGCCCAAATTGCCACGAGGTAATTAAGGTGATTTGAAACAGATCTAATATTTTCTTTTTGAAGATATTTTTCCTTCACAATCTGGACCTAAATATTGTTTTCATTGCTATAGAGTTTCCAAAGGAGCTTCATTTGTAGACTTGTATTGAGATCTTCAGCTTTCCTAATGTCCATTCCCCCCGAGGGTCTTGCTTGTACAAATGTTATCCCAACTAATCAGGGGAATGTATCTTTCAGAGTTGAGTTTATCCCAAAAGAGATTTTTATTAATTTGATCTATATGTTGTAAGATTCCTTTTGGAAGTAGGAAGTTTTGCATTAAGTAATTTGTTTTAGAACTCAGATTTGACTGGATGAGCACCGCTCGTCCCGCTTGTGAGATGGTGGAAGCCTTCCATTTAGAAAGTTGTTACTTAAGATTTTGGATAGCATCCTCGAAGACACAATTCTTAATTCGACCATTTATAAGGGGAATACCTAGATATTTTTCAAGAGTCCTGGTAATGGGCACTCCCATATGTTGGGCTAGATCTCTGGCTAAATTTTGAGACACATTATTCGAGCACTGAAGAGAGCTTTTTGAGTAGTTAATAGTTAGTCCCGATAGATTGGAGAAATTATTTAACATGTTTTGGATAATGTTGAGGCTACTAAGGGATGCATTTGCAAAAATCAAGTTATCATCGGCAAAGGTTAGGAAAGGTATTGAAGTTCCTTCTTTAGTAAGTTTAATTCCTACCAGGGTGTCATCTCGTAAGGCTTCCTTATGAAGCTCTCTAGAGAGACCTTCCATAACAAGAATAAATATATAAGGAGCTAACAGATCACCTTGTCTAATCCCTCTATTGGGTTTGAATTGGTTGCCTGGAGTGTTGTTGACTAAGACTGAGCAAGAGGTTGTTGTTATACATTGCATAATCCAATTAATCCAAGTGTTATGAAATCCAAAATTAGTAAGGACAACTTCAATATAGCTCCAGTTAATTTTATCAAAAGCTTTTTCCATGTCAAGTTTTAAAGCCATCCACCCATTTTCCCTTTCTTTCTTTTAAAGCTATGAAAGATTTCATGAGGTATAAGAGTATTATCTTGAATAGATCTCCTTTCTACAAAGGCACATTGATAAGGGTTTATGAGTTTAGGAAGGATTGGTTTAAGTCTGTTAGCAAGAATCTTAGAGATAATTTTATAAATTGTATTACAAAGGCTGATTGGTCTATAGTGATTGATATTTCTCGGATTATCTGTTTTTGGAATGAGGGCAATGAAGATGTGATTGAGTTCAGAGAGAATACGACCTGAATGAAAGAAGGATTTAACAGCTTTACAACAAGATTTTCCAACTATATGCCAATATTTCTTATAAAATTCTGGAGGATATCCATCTGGACCCGGGGTTTTGTCTTCTGCCATTTCCCACAAGGTATTCTTAATTTCAGAATCAGTTGGTTAAGCTATCAATCCTGTGTTTTTTGCAGTGGTTATTTGAGGCTGGATATTCCAAACTTCATGTGGATGAACCGCCCTTGGATTGTTAGTGATGAATCTTTCTGACATTTCAAGAGTGATTTGGTCAGAGATTGCTTCTTGGTCAGTTAATATATGTCATTGCAATGATTCAAAAGAGAATAAATTTTTTCTAAATTTTTTAACTTTCGCAGACGTTTGGAAATATTTAGTATTACGATCTGAGAGATGCAGATGCTTGATTTTCGCTCTTAGCTTCCAAAATTTATGACTAAATTCTAAGATTATGATTCTTTTGTGTTCTAATCTGGAAAGTTTAGCCTTATCTGAGGTAGAGATCGTACCCCAAGGCAGTTTACTTTGAAAAATTTTAATCTGATGTTCCACTTCTGTTAGCTGTTTTGTAAGATTATTAGATTGTTTTTTGCACCAGTTCTTAGTATTTTTCTTTAGAAGCTTTTGCTTTTGTATTAGTTTAAAAGCAAAGGAGCCAAAAAATTTGTTGCTCCAAACTTTCTTTACTAATTCTTCATATATAGATTTTATTTGTGGTCCAGGCCATTTCGAATCTAAAGGGGGTGCCCAATTTTTTATTAGTTTTCCCGATTTCAATTGTTATAGGGTAGTGGTCCGAGAAGGAAAAGGAGTGATGTTTTGTGGTAAGATTAGGAAATTGGGAGGTAATATTGTGATGAGCCAAAACTCGGTCTAATCTTTCATAAGTGTTGTTGATGCTTCTTCTATTTTTTCTCCAAGTGAAAGGTGAGCCACTATAGAGGATCGTAAGAAGATTAAGATCTTCCTTGATTCTGTTTAGTCTTTTAAATTTAGCCGAGATTGGGTTGTTACCTCCTTTCTTTTCTGAGGCATTCTCGATATCGTTCAGATCACCAACTATAATGAGGAAGACGATGCTTGTTTGCTAATTCATATATATCTTGCCAAAAAAGATCTTTCTCAGATTCAATAAAGGGAGCATAAACAAGGACAATGGCAAGATCAAGGTTGCCAATTTGAGTATACAACATAATAAATCTGTTGCTTTGATCAATAATTTTACAGTTATCTAGGGTTTTTGACTTATATAAGAGCCAAAGACCACCACTATAGACTAGGGCGCTAATACAATGAACTTTTTGGAAGCGAGCTGTGCGAATTTGTTCTTCAGTTGGGGGCTAAGAAGTTTTGGTTTTAGGTAAAACCAAGATATCAAGATTGTTTGCAAATCTAAGATTATTGAGTTCATACGACATAAGAGGCCATTTGGAGCCTCTAATATTCCAGTAGCCAACGTTAATCATGAATATTAATCAAAGCAACAGATAAGATCGAGGATAATTAACCCATATTTTGTGATAAAGGTTGTAAAGTCCGAGTACATGACCCAGTCGGTAAGATCGATTCATGCATCAGGTAAACCGGCTTGAGACAACCGACTATACCCAAATGAAAGAAGTAAGATGTACCTTGATTTTGTGAAGGACTGCAAATGTCTGAGCAATATCCTGCAATCTGTAAATTTTCTAAGCAAAATAAATGCTCAATAGAGCTTCATTCAAGGAACGTGATAAAAGCCCAAAACGATTGAGCAGCAAAGCTGCAATTTGGTGATCCCAAACCCTACAAACATCAGGTGACAGCTTGAGCTTTTATAGTCCTTAGCTCCCCTATCACGTGATTGTCATGCCCTTGTGGCTTATTACAACAAAACAATAAAGTCGGGAAAAGAAAACGCATAATAGAGAGAGCATATAACATAATAACATGAAAACTATATAATGTAGGATAGACCATAGTCTTCATATCCCTTCCTCAAGTTAGACGTGTGTCAAAAGCCAACAAGTCCCAACTTGCAAGAGAAAAAATGATGAGGTTTATCTCCCTAAGGCTTTGTAAAGATGTCAGCTAATTGAATCCTTGTACGAACATGCCAAGGATGAATAAAACCTGCCACCAAGTACTGTCTAATGAAGTGGCAATCCATTTTAAGGTGTTTGGTTCTCTCATGAAACACCGGATTCTCAACAATGTGGATTGTTGCTTTGTTGTCACAATAAAGAGATATTGGCCATGGAACAGTAATACTCAAAGCAGTAAGCTCTTATATTCTGCCTCTGCAGATAAAGAGATATTGGCCATGGAACAGTAATACTCAAAGCAGTAAGCAATAAAGAGATATCAACTCATTTGTGGTGGTTGACATGCTCTTATATTCTGCCTCTGCAGATGACTTAGAAACAGTGGCTTGTTGCTTAGTTTTCCAAGATACTAAAGCATCTCCAATAAACACACAATAACCTGTCAATGACTTTGCACTGAATTGGAAAGTTCCCTAATCTACATCACAATATGCAGATATAGCCATATTAGAATGCACAGGGTAGTTTTCCAAGATACTAAAGCATCTCCAATAAACACACAATAACCTGTCAATGACTTTGCACTGAATTGGAAAGTTCCCTAATCTACATCACAATATGCAGATATAGCCATATTAGAATGCACAGGGTGGTAGAGTCTCACACCTACAGTCCCATTCAAATATCTCACAACATGGAGTGCTACCTTATAGTGTGGTTGTCTAGGTTCACTCATGAACTGCCTCATGTGCTGTACAACATGTGAGGTGTCTGGTCTAGTGAGATTTAAAAACAATAATCTTCCCACCAATCTTCTGTACATCTTAGCATCTGGCATCAGTATCCCTGTGTCAATTGAAAGGTTTAATCCTTTTTGCATAGGAAACAAAGCAGGCTTGCAATCTTTCATGTTACAATCTACAATTACATCCATCACATACTTCCTCTGATGTAGATGAGTACCTGATCCATCTCTCAAGATCTCTAGCCCCAAGAAATATCTAGCTAAGTCGTAGTCCTTGATTGTGAACTTGGCATGAAGTGCTTTCCTGGTCTCATCAATCACAAGATCATCATCTCCAGTGAGCAGAACATCATCAACATAAACAAGAGCTACCACAATCCCTGATGGTATGTGTTTCACAAACAAAGAGTAATCTTCTAGACTCTGCTCATATCCCATGCTAATAAAAAATTTACACAATTCTAGATTCCATTGCCGAGATGCTTGCTTCAATCCATAAATGGATATGTTTAATTTGCAAAACTTTATTTGAATTACCTTTGTCATACCCCTCTGGAGGCTTCATGTAAACCTCCTCTTCCAAATAACCATGCAAAAATGCATTGTTCACATCTAATTGATGCAATGGCCACTGTTTAGCAGTTGCAATGGCAAGTAAAACTCTCATTGTACTGAACTTTGCAACTAGAGAGAAGGTGTGCTTATAGTTCTTCCCTTTGATCTGATTATAGCACTTAGGCACTAGCCTTGCTTTTAACCTTTCCATTGTTCCATCAGGCTTATATTTCACCTTGTAAACCCACTTGCTTCCAATGGCCTTCTTTCCTGGTGGAAGATCTGTCATCTCCCAAGTCTTGTTCTCTTCTAGTGCTTTCAACTCCTGATCCATTTCTTGGACCCAATGATCCTGCTTGACAGCCTGACCATAATGTGATGACGTATAAACACAGGCCATACATACAAATGAATTCACAAATCCAGGTTCAAAATTCAATGTAGGGTCTAAACAAGCAGCAAGAAAAGACTGTGATGATGACACATTCTTCTTCTGAGCATGACAAACAAAATGATTCAGTCTTCTAGGCAGCACAATCTATCTTGTGGATATCACTGGAGATCTACTAGGCTCTGCTCTTGATATAGAATCACTTACATATTCATTATTTCCTTCTGGAGTGCTTATCATGCATTCATGCCCCCTTCCATGCCAACAGATTGAGAATCTAAATTGACAGGTATTGTATTCACTGATCTGTAAACAACATCTGTATCATCAACAGGATTCACTAATGGCAATGCAAGAGTGATCTCATCTTCAACTACTTCCTCATCTGTCACAGATTCCTTAAAAGGAAACACACTCTCATGAAATGTGACGTTTTTGCTAACAAATGATGTTCTCCCTCTTATATCCCACAATCTGTTGGCCTTTTGGCCATGTGGATAACTAAGTAATACACATTTTTAGCCTTAACTCTCATTTTATCTTTATCAGATGTCCTATTGGGGCATAACATAGACATCCTATCACCTTTAGTTCATCATAGGATGCCTTTCTTTGAAACAATTTCTCATAGGGTGTTTTCCACCCCAAGATCTCTGTTGGCAGTTTATTTATAACATGAGTAGCAGCTAGAATGCACTCACCCCATAATTTCAAAGGCAAAGATGAATGAATCCTTATAGACCTTGTTGTTTCTACCAAGTGTCTATGCTTTATTTCTACCCTCCTATTTTATAGAGGAGTGTAAGGTACTGATTTGTGATGTAATATCCCATTTTTAGCAAAAAATTCTTCACATCTCCTTGATGTGAACTCACCTCCATTATCAGTCCTGATGCACTTTACTGAGACTTCAAACTGATTCCTGACATAGGCTGCAAAATCACTGATGGCCTTAAACACACTCACCTTATCTCTGAGCAAAAAGGTCTAAGTGATCCTTGTACAATCATCTAGCACAGTGAAACAATAATTGAAACCATTGTAAGTTGGAGTCCTATATAGGTCCCATGAAGCAAATTAAAAGGCTTTTCTACCATACTCATAATCCTTTCAAAAGAAAGTCTATGGTACTTGCAAATAGTACAAGTTTCACAGTGAAATTTACTCAAGGCTGGCTCATTAACAAAATCCAAGTGTTTCATCTTGGATATAGAGGTATGGCCAAGTCTAGCATGTGCAACAACTAAAGTACTGCTAACTTTATTATAAGAAACTGCAGGAAATAAACATCCACTTTGACTAGCTTCTGCCTCTTTCAACCTTCTCCAATCCTTAGCCTGCTCATCTTATAGCACCTTATATAGCTCATGTCTTCTCTTCTCAGCCAACAACACTCTTCTGATTCCAGGGTGTGTGTAAATATGGATATCAGTTTGTCATTATCATCAAGCAACTTTCCCACTGACAACAAATTATGTTTGAAGTCTGGCACTAACAGCACCCCATCTAGACAAATTGAATCGGTTAGCTGCAATTTTCCCATCTCATTGGCTGATTTAATAGACCCATCAGGCAATCCTATAAGGACAGGCTTATCAAGATTGACTTTATCAAACATTGTGTGATACTGTGATCATTAGATATCATATGATCTGTTGCACCTGTATCAACAATCCATTCCAAGATTGATCCTCTATTACAACTAGGTTCATGAATTGAAGAGGAAACTTTACCTGCAGAGTTGGCATATGCATTCTCAGTGGAAGCCTTGCCTTTCATCCTCTTCATAATTAACCTCTTGAAACACTGCATTTACCATGGCACTATCCATCTGTCCATCATGCCTATTCTTATCATTTCCATCCAAATCATCAAGAGGTGTACCCATCATACTGTTGCTCATTGACCCTGCTGCATTTGCGGAGCTTCTGCCCCCAGTAGTCCCCTTCCGTGTCTCTTTCATGATCTTGAACCATTCAGGTACACCATGAAATTTGAAACATTTATCTGCAGTGTGCCCTTTATAATTGTAGTGAGTGCACTTCTGCTCATACTTGAGCCTCTTTAGCTCTTTCCAGTCTTTCCATTCTTTCTTCTGACTCTGAGAGCTCTGATTTTGAAAATTTGAGGATGAACCTTGCTGACTCCTGTAAGAGTTCTTGGCAGCTAAAAATGCACTGGCATCCATTGAGTTTCCCTGAGTCACACCTGTTGCATATGTCCCTCTCTCAATCTGCTACAGTATGAAGTATGCATTGTTGATTGTAGGGAGTGGATCCATAGCAAAAAATTGATTTCTTGCCCCATCATAATTCTCATTAAGACTAGCCAACAACTACATAACTTTTGTTCTCGAGTCTATCTCTGCCACTTTCCTCTTAAGATCACATGGACACTGTTTTATTGCTCCACGTGAGCATTCAGGCATCCTTTCTAAAACTTGCAGCTCGTCCCAATGCTTCTTCAAAGCATTATACACCTCTATTAGACTCATGCTCCCTTGTCTAATGTTGTTGATTTTTCTCCGGATCTGAAATATCAGGGGAGTATCTGTATGCCCAAACCTCTCAACAAATTCATCCCAAAGCTGCTTAAAAGAATCCATGAACATGAACCCTTCTGCTACACTTTTGCTCATGGAATTTAAGATCCAGCACCTAACCATGAAGTTTGCCCTGATCCACCTCTGTAACTCAGCATTATCATCATTTGGCCCCATACATTCACCAGTAATAAACCCCAGTTTATGCTTTGCTCCTAACAACCCCCTACTCCAGGTCATGTAATTGCTTCCATCAAAAGGAATACCCACCAACCGAGCCCCTGGATGATCAGACAATGGATCATTAAGACTACCGGGATGACTTTCTTCAGAGCCTGAGTTTCCTCCCTGATTTGAACCCAAATTGTTTCCTGCACTGAACATCTTCCTTGTCTCCTTTCCTTGAAAAGAAATTCACCAATCTGTAACCAGTCGCTCTGATACCATATGAAGGACCCCAATGTCCGAGCAATACCCTGCAATCTGTAAAGTTTCTAAGCAAAATAAATGCTCAATAGAGCTTCATTCAAGGAAGGTGATAAAAGCCAAAAACGGTTGAGCAGCAAAGCTGCAATTTGATGATCCCAAAACCCTACAAACATCAGGTGACAACTTGAGCTTTTATAGTCCTTAGCTCACCTATCACGTGATTGTCATGCCCTTTTGGCTTATTACAGCAAAGCAATAAAAACGGGAAAAGAAAAAGCATAATAGAGAGAGCATATAACATAATAACATAATATATAATGTAGGATAGAGCATAGTCTTCATAGATTTTTCACTCGAGGGAAAAGGCAGAGGCAGGATTCTAAAATAAAACTATTAGGATTTGAACTCAAGAACTCATGATTCAAATTCCCACCTCGGCAAGAACACGGGGGTTTGCCTGGTAGGAGAGGGGGTACGCACCTCACACGCGCCCTTCTTTCTCCGTCGCCAAAACTATTCCCAAATCTCCATTCTGCAAAATCTTTGTCGTCGATCGATCTCTTCCCTATCAAACTCCCCACAAGGCCCACATCCAAGACGGCTAATACTATCTCGACTGAAACCTCTCTTCGTCTCATCTCTCCCAAATCATACCCTTCTATGCCTTCCACATGGGTTTAATCTGTCATAGAAACCCTTTCTCGATTTCACCTTCCTCGGATAAAAACCCGAGCCGCCTCAATTTTTTTTTTCTGGCTCCGTCAGTATTCAAGTTTGTATATACTTTTGGAAACGGGCGGCTTATATGATGAGAAATCAATTGTGAATAAAAATGTGAATGAATGTGCATTTAATTTGTACTTGGACATGAAGGTATATGTATACTTTATATAGAAGGTGCAAGGTCTCACGTACCTTGCAGTTTGTTTCTATTCATTAAAAAAGGACATATTTTATACCAATACGTATAGGAAAACAAAGATGACTAGCTATAGCTTCTTCTGAAATTTAGGGTTTATATAGCAAATTCAATATTGGGTTACATTACAAAATACAAAGTACATATATGCTGTTTTTATTGACGGGAGTCTTATTGTGTTCATGCATTTTATTTTATTTTTGGTAGAAGGGTTCATGCATTTTTGGTCAATAGAAGGGTTCATGCATTTTTTATGTTTTTTTTTGGTAGAAGTGTTCATGAATTATTGGTCAATAGAAGGGATGCCCGCAACATAATTAACGTAACACTTGAATTCTTACAATAATGTTTTGTTTTTTCAGTTTGCTTTTATCTTTTATTCATTTTTATAAATAAAATAAAATTTTATTTAACTCGTATATCAATCGGTCAATCACGAGGCAACACTACATATAGTTCGATCAACATAGAGTGCAATAGGTGCTTTTTCAATTCGAAGCAAAACATATGGTAAAATGCACGATATCAGATGTCTCTGAAGAGACAACTCTAGCGCGATATGTTAATTAATGAGGGCGGATTGTAACTAAGTTAGATAGACGGATAGAAAGAGAGAGAGAAAGGGGGGATCCTGTGTAAGCAGGTTTTACTATATAAATTGTGAGCAAATCTTGAGTGTCGGATTAAGGAGATCAAACGACTGAGATTACGAAGAACTTGTTTATAGTGAAATATATTGTTCCTATGTACTAAGCGATAATTTGTACATATCAAAGTAATTTTTCGTATGTACAGACAAGTGTAATTATTCATAATTAACAACATGATTGTTCTTATATATACATACAAATAATTACTTTGATATGTACGAATAATCACTTAGTGCGTACCTACGAGTACTTTCACCATATACAGTTTACTTTTAATCTCAATTGTTTGATCTTCGTAATTCAACACTTCATATTTTCTCACAAATTACATAGTAGAGTCTGCTTACAAAGGATCTATCCTCTCTATATATCATTAAAGCTCAATAGTGTGATGTATAGTTTGTTTCCTCGTGATATTGTAGCCGATTTATAAGGCACTTACTTTGCATTTATTGATTATTTAGCATATGTCATAAAGGCTTGCATGTCTTTGTGAATATGCTTTTATTTGTAGTAGGTTATGCATCAGCAGGACGTTCCTGACTCGTTTTATATTAGTAATATTTATCTTTTAGCCAAAAAAAAAAACCTCAATAGTCAATTAACTTGATAAAATTTCTGTCCAAAATCATTTGACAAAAGGCATGGAACTAGCTAGCGGTGGACCCGCGTTTGCTTTAGCCTGCCTCATTTTATAAAATAAAAACTATATATTACTTAATTTATGTATTGTTTAGGAAAAATCTAATCTATCCAAATTAGACTTTAATTTCTAGATTTGTATCTGATTAGGATAAGTGCAACAACTTAGGCTCTTGAATTTGTAAAAAAATGTACGTATGGGTAGTTGAAGTTGACGAAATATTTATGTTAAGTATATTTTAATAAGTTAATATGGTGTTTGATAAACTTGACTGTTAATTATGATAGTTAATGGAAATTTGTTAATAAAACACTAAAAGTTCCGAAAAGTTTGAGTGGATAGTTGTTGAAAATTTTCGATTCAAAAGGCTAATTGTGTCAAATAAGCTAAAATCTTACAGTTCTTTCATTTAAACTATATATATAATATCAAAATTAAAAACTCTGATTGTAATTGGTCTGCTATCTTTTACCCTAGGCTTAAAACCCTCATGGGTCTTGAGTCTTGACTGATGTAAGATTCAAATCTTAAAGATGTGATGACATTTATTTACATGTCCTTAATTTCTTACATAAACTTATATATAATTTTAATTTTTAATTATGTTTGAAACTTTGAATGCCGGGTTTGGGTCAGGTGTTTAGGTAGATACTTGTTCCACTGGACTATGTATTCTATGTCATTTTAATTAATGAATTGTATTTTTTTTAATGCCAAGCTGATAATATAACAAATTAAAAACTGCTAAAAATCACATTCACGACTCTTTTTCGGAAATGGAAATTATTGGCAAAGCCCAAAGTCTAGCTGTTCAGGTGTTCTGTAAATCATTGTTTTCATTTCCAGAACAATAATATGTCCCACCTTACGTGTTCATCATGTGTGCGTGATTGACGTATAAATAATTAATAAAACTATATATGAAAAAAAAATTTATTTTCTTAAAAGAAATGGAAAAATAACCAAAATAATACGAGGAAAATTATTAGTTACTTTTCACCTATGAACCAATATTAATAATAAATCACTACGAAATAAATTATTTTAAATTAAATTAATTTTAATATTGGAAAATTTTCCTCAAGTTAATTTTTCCACTTGTGGTAACATAATATTTGAAAATTTAATGACGGTGGCACCAAATTATTAAATATCACACTATAATATTTAAAATAAACACTAACTTAATATTGGATTATAGGGTTCGTTCACTAATCTAATTAATTTATACTCTCTTTTTTTTTACAAAATACGTACATTGAACACTTAGTGTTATAACACCACGTTATTAAATTTTCAAATTTTCGGTTACTACATAAAAAAAATTGTTTGGAATTTTTCTCATATTAAAATTTGTTTATTGTACAATAATTTGTATACCGTTTATTAATTTTTCAAGTTTTATTAATATTGGTTCACGACTAATAGTTCATATTATTTTCGGTCATTTCTCAACAAGAAAGGCTTAAAATCTTAAATTTCATTCATTATATAATTTATAATATAATTATATATTAATCTCTTCTTTTTTAAAAATAAATTTTCCTTTTAAAAAAATTATATTAATTTTTTAATTTTATATTAATTTTTTAAAAAAAATAAAATTTTATATGGTAAAATTTATTTAAAATTAAATGGAGAGAGTATAAATTATAATGTTTGTAAATGATATCATGTGTGTGTGTGAAATGTGAATTGCAGCTCTTT
The DNA here is from genome assembly GCA_963922045.1 of Persicaria maculosa. Taxonomy (NCBI): domain Eukaryota; kingdom Viridiplantae; phylum Streptophyta; class Magnoliopsida; order Caryophyllales; family Polygonaceae; genus Persicaria; species Persicaria maculosa. The sequence goes on along the minus strand of OY998256.1, from coordinate 8,284,758 downwards.
TATTGAAGAATTTTAAAGTTTAGTGATTGGATGCATTCTTTTATATGATTGTGTCTTTTTAATCACAACCTTAAATTTACAAAATAATGTACCTCACTACATGATCTTATCTTTAACTTTTATTTTCAATGATCTTAATTCTTATCTTTAACTTTAGCAAATAGCTAGCTAGGACAACTTAAAGGTACACCAAACATAAATATTAGGGTTGAGCACAAATTCTTATTCTAGGAAAATTTTATAAAAAAAACGCCCATCCTATCCCGTCAAATTAAAATATACGGGACATTGAATCACGTGTCTAGGATTTGCCACCAAATTGTGATTTTACTCGACATCAAAAAAAAATATGTGGGACATGATGTGTGCCTATTTTTCTAAATAATAATATCTAAATCTAAAAATGTTATTTATAACCAAGTGGCTAAAGTACAAATCAAATTAGAATGATTAATCTATTTTTATAGGATATACTTTAGAAAATTTAATTAATTAATTATGTGTTTACTAAACCATCTCTATGCTACAAGGGAGATCCACGATCCGAGAGCGTGTTTCCTGATATGAAAACGAAAATCGTGTCAGGTTTTTTTTTGTTTTTAAATTGTAAGGTCGGAATCCACCATTCTAAAGCTTAAATTATTGTGTAGAAGTTTTTCCTTTCCTTATATTTTATTGTTGTATTTAGACAAACCATCGATGTGGTACTTTTTAATCCCCACCGTTGTCGATAAAAAAAATATCAATCGCTATCAATTGAAGATCGTCTAAATCCTAAACATGGCCCATGATATAAGATAACCGGCCAATCGGCTTTTATTTTACTCCTTTTCATACAATAATTAACCACCTTCGATTAGCAATTTAATCAACATAATTTAGCCCGTCTCGATCATTTAAAAAAAAAAACACTTGCCCTTTTCTTAAGCTTTGCTAGGTGTACTTATGGAGAATTTACTGATATTTATATAATATTGATTTGACGTTATTATTTAACTTGTCGATCAAATGGTGTTGTTGAGATATTAATTTGAAGAGTTTAAAGAGACTTTTAGGCTAGCGATTGCCGTTGCCATTGGTTATGTTGCAAACATGAATGACAAATCTTAGTATATACAACAATAACAACTATCTAGTATATCTCAAGATGAAGCAGGGTCTGGAGTCTAGGCGTACGCACTCTTACCCCAAATTAATTGAGAGAGTGTTTTCGATAGACCCAACAAATAACAAAATAAAATAGCGTAACATATGGAAAGAATGGAGAGCATGTTCAAAAAGCAACATATGTGATGAAGAAAAGACATCACACAACAGCCTAGGATACTGGACGTCTGACACTCGAATCCTCCTCCGCTAGTGGTCTCTATCCATAGTCATATTCTCTGAAAGGTTTATCAGATTGAGGTCATGCCTAATGACCTCCAACCAATTCAACTAGCTAATGACCTACTTTTATTGTAAATTGATTTTAAAATAAACCCTCACTCTGCTTTTGTGCTAGTCTACTAATGTACAAGCGTCCGTATATACAACCTGTTTGATGACTACTTGTATTTTATTTATTTTTATTAATAATAGATTAAAATAAATAATCTATTATTCGGGTAAATTGCACAAAATCGCCCTTTATTTTAAACAATTCACCGTTTGTATACATTTTAATGCTCTTACTAACATTTTAGAAAAATTGTGAAAGGTTCAAAATATATCTTATTAATGCATATTTGAAGATTAGAGAGAGAGAGAGAGAGAGAGAGAGAGAGAGAGAGAGAGAGAGAGAGAGAGAGAGAGAGAGAGAGAGAGAGAGAGAGAGAGAGAGAGAGAGAGAGAGAGAGAGAGAGAGAGAGATGCGTGCGGATATGATAAGTTGTAAGTTGTAACCAAATCAAACATGGATTTACAACATTTTTGTTCTATCGGGAAATAAATCAATATATAATTTTAATCAGTATTTCATGAATCATGATACAATATGTTAGAGATCGAGGTGGGCTGAGGTCATGCATGTGAAGTGACTTGATCTTTCTTACTTCCAATTTAAATCGGGTTGTCTATATGCATCTGACGTATGTGTTATATGTAATCTATAGGGATGGATTTTGAATCCGTTTCAACTACAATTTGACATTTGTCTAATAATTAATGCAGGTTGTGAAAAAATTTACGAATGGATCATTGGCTATCTTTGTGGCATCGATTGTAAAAGTTTGTAAAGAAGGCTGGACGAGTGGAACGAGATCCGTTCATGTATTTTTTTTCTCTCTCTATATATAAGGACCGATCTAGAATCCGCCCTTATGGTTGATTATCATCTCAATAACCCACAGGCACGTCCCGAACCCTCTGAGGGCATTTATGATGGCCAGATAGTCTCCTTCCACCTTGAGGCGAGAAAAACCCTCTTTTACTGCTTCCAGAAGGCCAACATGCAGATTGAGACTCTCAACTTGGAACGTAGAAACCTTCTCAAGGCCTTGCGCTCCGCAGGACACCGCTCTACCAAGGCTATCACGAATGACAAAACCAGCAGCAGCTTGCTCCGAATCAACCTTAGCTCCATCAAAATTTAGTTTCATGAATGGACTTTGTGTTAATGGAATTTGTGTGACTGTCTAAACATTAATGGACTTTGTGTTACATATAAAAATAGACATATGTAATATATAATAAATATCAGGGGCGGGGCTGAGGGGGGCTAGGGATCACGCCCCTCCCCCTTCATTTGATGAGCTAACTAGGTGTATTCTCCTCGTCGATAGCTTCATTTTGATATACAATACGCCTTAATCCAACATCTGAGTAAAAAGTTATGAATGTTTAAAAATTAAAGGTATATTAATCACTTTAATTTTGTTTCAATAGAGTATAATTAATGCTTCTATATTTTATTTAAATTAACATTCACATACTATAATTCATCTCGAGAACTTCGAAATGAGAGGTTATACTAATCATTTCGCCAATTAAATAAGAAGTTATGCAAGTTTAAATTTTTTATATTTGGTTATACATTTTTATATGTTATGAGTGCAACAAGTTATATATGTTAAGTAGGGTTGTTATTCGAGCCAAACAAGTCTAGTATTGTTTGATTATATTTAGCTAATTTAGAAACAAGTCAAGCTCGAGTCGAACCTATATATATTTGAATTCGAGCTCATGCTCGACTTGTTTAGTAAATTAATGAGCTTGAGCTGAGTTTTTTTTTCCAAGTATCTGTAACGACCCGCGCTGGGAGATACAGTTGAGCTTAGGGGCTCGGTTGTTGTAACAGAAAGGAGGTGAGAGATAGAGTGTAGAAGGAGGTGAGAAGGGAGAGGATAAGAGAGTATTGGAGGGAAAGTATTTCTGTAATTGGATACCCATCCTCAATGTTACAATGCCCTTTTATAGGCAAGAGTCTATGGCCTCTACACATTACTCGGCCAAGCTCATCTCATGTGCTCTATGGCTTTGATCAATCAATTGCCATAGTTCATTACATTGCTCACCCCTATAAAAGCCTTGTCTCAAGGCTTTGATCAATCAATTGCCTAAGGTACATTCTGAAACTGTGGAAATTGAGTGAGAATGTGAGCAGCTCCTTCCCAAGTCGCGCTGGATGGAGGGAGGTTCTTCCACTGGATCAGCCATTCAGTAACAGGGTCTCCATTGCTCAACTGATGCATCCTGGTGTCCAAAATCTTCTCTGGTTCAGCTAGGACTGTGCCTTCCTCATCACAGGTGGCTGAGCGCATGTTGCTTCCAATGGTCCCCTCTTGAGCTTGAGTTGTGAGACATGGAAGACCGGGTGAATTTTTGAGCCTGCAGGAAGATCTAGTTTGTAAGCAACTGGCCCGTACTTAGCTAGAATCCTGAAGGGGCCAAAAAATCGGGAACTCAGCTTGACACTCCTTCTTACTGCAGCAGTTGCTTGTCTGTAGGGTTGTAGTTTGACAAAGGCCCAATCCCCGACCTCTAGTACTCTCTCTGATCTATGACTGTCAGCATAAGCCTTCATCCTTGACTGAGCCTGTAGTAAGTGGTCCCTCAACTGCTTGATTAGTTGTTGCCTATCCTCGAGCCACTCTGTCACAGGTGACCCTGAAGTTGACAAATGTGGGCAGGCCAAACTGAGATGGAGGAGAGCCATAAAGAGCTTCGAATGGTGACATACGGATGGAAGAGTGAGGAGTGGTGTTGTACCACCATTCAGCCAGAAACAACCACTGTGCCCACTTCTTTGGATTGCTAGAAGTCATGCACCTCAAATAGGTCTCCAAGCATCTATTCACCCTCTCTGTTTGCCCATCAGTTTGAGGGTGGTAAGAAGTGCTCATGTCCAAGCTTGTGTGTAAAGCTTTGAACAATTGTTGCCAGAAGTGGCTAATAAACACCTTGTCCCTATCAGACACAATACTCTTGGGCAACCCATGCAATTTGAACACATTTTCCATAAAAAGGTTGGCTATTTTAGCAGCTGTGTAAGGGTGGGTTAAGGCCAGGAAGTGGGAGTACTTTGTTAACCTGTCAACCACCACCAAGATGGTGTCTTTGCCCTGAGAGTGAGGCAGGCCCTCAATGAAGTCCAAGCTGATGTGGCTCCAGGCTTTGTCAGGTATGGGCAAGGGGTGCAGTAATCCTGGAGATGCCACCTGTTCTGCCTTGCACTTTTGACAAGTCTCACATTTAGCTACCCAAGTAGTGATGTCTTGCTTCATACCCAGCCAGTAGAACAAGCTTTTTGCCCTGAGATAGGTTGCCCTTACACCTGAATGACCACCAACTGGATCATCATGGACCGCCTTTAATAATTTCTTTCTCAATTCTGACTGTGAGCCAATCCAAAGCCTGGACTTGTATCTCAGTACACCATGACTTACTGAGTAGGGGCCAGGGTTGGCAGAGACTGCTTGCACTATCAATTCTTGAGCTCTTGGGTCACCCTCATAGCTCTCTACTATCTCACTGATCCAGGCTGGTCTTACAGTGGTAAGGTGATGACAGTTTCCATTCTCAAATATCCTTGAGAGGGCATCTGCAGCCTTGTTTTCACAACCTTTCTTATATGCAATATCATATGAGAGGCCAAGTAATTTTCTCACGGCTTTGCGTTGGACATGTGTGGATAGCCTTTGATCAAGGAGATGCTTTAGAGGTTGATGGTCAGTTTTAATGGTGAAGTGGTGCCCTTCCAGGTAATGTCTCCATTTGTCCACTGCAAGGAGAATTGCCAATAATTCTTTCTCATATACAGCTAGCACCAAATGTCTACCTTGCAATGCTTTACTGATAAAAGCAATGGGTCTTCCCTTTTGCATCAATACAGCTCCAATGCCTGATTCACATGCGTCTGTTTCAACCACAAAAGGAACTGAGAAATCTGGCATAGCTAGCACAGGAGGTGAGCTCAAGATTCCTTTCAGCTTCTGAAAAGCACTCTCAGTGTCTGCAGTCCACACAAACCCATCCTTCTTTAGTAAATCTGTGAGTGGCTTGGCGATCCCCCCATACCCTTTAATGAACCTCCTATAGTACCCTGTCAGACCAAGGAACCCACGCAGAGCTTTGATATTCCTTGGTGTAGGCCATGCCAACATTGCCTCTACCTTCTTAGGATCTGTAGCCACACCCCTAGCAGAAATAATGTGGCCCAGGTATTCCACTTCAGGTTGAGCAAAAGCACATTTTGATTGTTTGGCAAAGAGACAGTGATACCTCATGGTAGCTAGGACTTCCCTCAAATGCTCTACATGTTGCAGTACATCTTTGCTGTACACTAAGATGTCATCAAAAAATACCAACACGAATTTTCTCAGGAAGGAGCTAAAAACTTCATTCATTAAACTCTGAAACGTGGCTGGGGCATTTGTCAAACCAAATGGCATCACCTTGAACTCATAGTGGCCATGGTGAGTTCTGAAGGCTGTCTTAGCTACATCCCTCTCCACCATTCTCACTTGGTGGTAGCCTGCCCTCAAGTCCAGTTTAGAGAACACACAAGCTCCCTTCAGTTCATCCAACAGGTCTTCTATGTGAGGGATGGGGAATTTGTCCTTGACAGTGAGCTCATTCAATTTTCTATAGTCCACACAAAACCTCCAGGAGCCATCCTTTTTCTTCACTAATAAGGTTGGCGAGGCAAAGGGGCTGTGACTTGGCCTGATGATCCCATTGGCAAGCATTTCAGATACTTGCTTTTCAATTTCGGTTTTCTGGAAGTAGGGGTATCTGTAAGGCCTTGAGGCTACTGGTGTGGTCCCTTGTTTCAGATTGATGGCGTGCTCATGTTGCCTAATGGGAGGTAGCTCTTTTGGTTCCCTGAACACATCTGCAAATTCAACCAGTAATGCCTGTATTTCCTCTGGCAATTGTGTATCTGTACTCACTACACTGCAAACCTGAGCCACCTTTAGCACCACCAAGTGTTGCTGGTCCTTGCAGAGGCTAGATAGCTGCTTGCCAGTCAACATTTTGATGCTAGCTGTATTCCCTTCTTTGCCCTCTCGAAATCCCTTCAGTATGACTTGTTTGCCTGATTTTTTGAAGGAGATATGTACCTCAATAAAATCAAACAACACAGGGTTGAAGCTGGCCAACCAATCAGTGCCCAAGATCATGTCACACCCATCCATTTTCAGTAGCCTGATGTCATGTGTGTAGCTGCTTCCTTGCATCTCCCATACAAATGTCTTACACATTCTGTGGCTGAACATTGTCCCACTGATTGTGTTTACTTGCATTACTCCCACCTTGCAAGCTTCAAACCCAGCATCTCGGGCCACTCTAGAATCCAAGAAACTATGTGTGGCTCCACTGTCAATGAGTATGGTAACCTCTTTACCTTTCACAGCTCCTTTGACTCTGATTGTGCTTCCAGATTCACCCCCAGTCAAGGCATGCACATACACTTCTTCTTCTTGATCCTCCTCTGGACCCCAGTCATGGCTAGAATCGTCAGGCTCATTCACCTTATCAGGAAGTTCTTGGGCAATCAGGCTAAACAAGGACTGGGTCCTGCACTTGTGGCCATGAAAATATTTTTCTCCACATTTGTAGCAGAGGCCCCTTTTTGTATCATTTGATCTTCCTGTGCTCGTTTCAGAGGATGTATGTGAAGCACCATTGTTCATTTCACTGCTGTTGCTCGCACTGCTGGGAGTTCTTGAATCTCCTTTTGTCCATGAGCCTCGGCTCCAAGATGCTGCTTTAGATCCGTTCAACTGTGGTCCTCCTGCTGGCGGCTTCCATGGGTTTCTTGAGACTCTGATCAAGGCTTGCACTGCCTTGTTGTGTAACCTCGCCTGCTCAATGACCTCAGCCATACATGCCGGCCTCCCAAGCTTCACCAAAGGTTGAATTTCAGACTTCAATCCGCTGATATAGCTAGAGACAAAATAGGATTCTGTAAGCAATGGATTGAAGGAGAGCATTCCCGCTCTTAATTCTTCGAACTTTTCATTGTATTCTTCCAGTTCATCTTGCTGCTCTAGTTTGTTGAATTCGCCCACTACCTCTGATTCTCGACGATCCCCGAATCTCATACAAATCGCTTCACAAAACTCCCACCAAGAAACTCGCGGATTTTGCATCATATAGCCTTGTAACCAGGTATCCGCCCTGTCTGTCAAGTACATAGCGGCAATCTCTACTTGTTGATTTGCAGGAATTGAAAAGATGTGAAAGTATTTCTCACATTTTCGAATCCAATTTCTTGGTTTGCTACCATCAAAGATCGGGAAATCCAGCTTAGGCATTCTGAGGAACCTGTGATCTGCCCCTCCTCCTTGCTGTCCATGCCCGCCATTGTAGCTTGGATGCCACCTTGATCCGGGAATCTCCTGATCCAGTGGTCCGTCCCCCATGACTGAATCCCGTCGGTAATCGTTTCTTGATCCGGATGCGCCCGCCATTGATCCGTGACTGCCTCGATCTGATCCCGTTTGGTGATCTTGGCGATTTCCGGATTGCGGAGGATGTCGGACATATTCGGCCAATTGTTCCATCCTTTGGTCATTCGCCTTCCTGAATTCTTCGAACAATCGGGTTTGTTCTTCCTGGATTTTCTGCATATTGGCCACTGCGGCCAAGGTGGACGCCATGTGCGCCTTGGTGTCTTCACAGAGCTCCTGGAATTGCAGCTCCATTGTCTTTGATCTGGTTGCTTCTGCCATGGAAACGCGCCTAGGAGCTTGTCGCTCTGATACCAATCTGTAACGACCCGCGCTGGGAGATACAGTTGAGCTTAGGGGCTCGGTTGTTGTAACAGAAAGGAGGTGAGAGATAGAGTGTAGAAGGAGGTGAGAAGGGAGAGGATAAGAGAGTATTGGAGGGAAAGTATTTCTGTAATTGGATACCCATCCTCAATGTTACAATGCCCTTTTATAGGCAAGAGTCTATGGCCTCTACACATTACTCGGCCAAGCTCATCTCATGTGCTCTATGGCTTTGATCAATCAATTGCCATAGTTCATTATAGTATCATGCAACTTTACTTTGCTCATGACATATTGACTTAAAGAAAAATTTTAAATTTCACAAAATTCATTTTATTTGAGTTTCAATTGAGCCGAGCCGAGCTTTGAATCAAGCATAAAAATGTGATCATAATCAACTCATTTTGTAAATGATGCTCGAGTCGAGCTTTTATTGAGCAAAACTCGAGTCAAGCTCTAGCTACTTAGCTCATATAACAACTATAATCTTAACTTAATGTTTATTATATTGCGTTTTCTATACTTATTTAGTTTTTTTTCCGGATATTTCATTTATATATTTATATTTCGTTTTTTAGGCAGAAAAAAATAATGTTGTATTATCATAAACTAATGACATTTTATCTTAAAATAACATCATTTATTATCGTATTATATATAATTATGTCAATTTAATCTAAAACTATATCGTACATGTATTAATATTGTGCCCCCTTCGAAATTTTTCTATCTCCGCCTTGAATTGGTAAATAAAGAGCGGCCATTCCGGGGTTCGAACCGGGGACCTATGACTATTATCCATAAGTCCTTTCCGGTGAGCCATTCCGGAATGGTAAAAACGTAACAATGAAAAAAAAAATAAAAAATAATAATAATAATAATAATACAGTATAGTACTCCCTCCGTCCAAGAATAGATGGCCTTTTAGGCCTCGAAATTTTGTCGGAAATACATGGACTTTTAGATGTGTAGGTAGTAATTATTACCTCTAAAGTACATTTTTTTTACTTTGTTAAAATAAAGAAAACTCTTGAAAAATTAAAGAAAACTCTTTAACTTCCAATCTCTATTTTTTTACTTTGTTAAAATAATGATGAGGGAGTACTAATGATGAGGAAAATTAAGAGGTAAAATAGGTTCCTGAATTCGGATGCACGAGTCTAAAAGGCAATGTATTTTTGGACGGGGGAGTATATATTAGGTTTTTTTTAAGAGCCTACTCAAATTGGGCCTCTAGGCCGTGCTAGATTCCTATATATTGGGCGGTATGCAGGACAAACCGGCCGTATTTTAGTCAATTAAAAGACCTCATTAAAGTAACTACGTAGTGGTAACTACAAAATTCCAATTGATTAAACAAATTAAATGCATCACAAAAGGCAGAACACTCAACATTTGAAACTAACTTTAGGTGGGAGCTATGCACCTACATATATGAATCTCCTAACCCACTTTGTATTTTCGGAATTTTCGCCAAATACCCTTGAGGTTAAGGCTAATTCGCGTGGTGTACAAAAGTTTGACATATTTCGCCAGACGCCCCTGAGGTTTTCATTTTTTTCGCCAAATACCCCTGAGGTTTATACTTTTTCGCCAAATGCCCCTCTGTCGAATTTATTAACGTTTTTTTATTGAAAAATAGTACAATTCCCCCAATATGGCGCATATTTTTAATAAAAATAAAATTTTCTAAGTATAAAAAATTACTATGATAAATTTAAATAAGATATTATCAAACGTCAACATAAAATACAAAAAAAAAGATTTGATAATTAAGTAAAAAATAATTAAAATATTCATGAAAAATGTGTAAAAATTACATGAGTTTAAGATTTAAGTAAAATATTTGATTGGGTTAAAATCCTAAAATAAAAATGTTTATAACACCTAATAAAAAATGCTTATTAATTAATATTTAGATATAACTAGATTGATTAAAGAAACGTGTACAAATTTCATTAGTTTGATTTTTTTTTTCAAGGTTCGGTTGATTGGGAGGAAATTGTGAAATTAAAATTATTATGTCATCTAAGAAAAAATATTTCTCATTTAACAATTAGAATAGATAAATCTCATTGGTTAAAAAAATGTTTAAAAAATTTATTATTTGAAAATTTATGTAGATTAGGTTGATTGTGTGAAATTCCAAAAATTAAGATTATTATATAAAAAATAGTTTTCATTGTGCACACACAAAAAGAGAGATTAATTGCTTTGAAAAAAAAAGAATTCATATATTTGGAACTATGTATTTTAAAAAAAAAACGTTTTGAATTAATCTCATTGTTTAAATAAATAGCATGAAATGATATTGTGTAATTAATACATAATGAAATAATACTGTATAGTTAATTTTAACTTTATAAAAAAAAAGTTTTGAATTAATTCAATTGATTAAAAAATGTAATATGATATGGTATTGTGTATATAATATTAGATAATTTAATTACCCTAATTAAATAATATTGTTCAAATAATACCTTACAAAAACAATAATGAAATAATATTTTCTATTCTTTTTATTTTCAATAAAAAAATGTTAACAAATTCGAAAGAGGGGCATTTGGTAAAAAAATAAAAACCTCAGGGGTATTTGGCGAAAAAAATGGAAACCTCAGGGGCACCTCGCGAAATATGTCAAACTTTTATACACCACGCGAATTAGCCTTAACCTCAGGGGTATTTGGCGAAAATTCCGTTGTATTTTCTACTAATATTGATAAATAAATGATTACACAAAGAAACTTTTTTTTTTAAAATAAACGTACGAGTGTGTTTCAATTGGAATGCATTTCTATCTATAATCTATAAAAAAAAAAAATTTTAAAACTATCTATTGCATGAGACATGAATACATATAGTTAAAATAATAAGTTATCTGAGGCTTTTATTATATATAATATAAGATCAAATCATTTATATATGCCTATAAAAATTAAATAATCAATTATATTATCTAAGGTCTGACCTTTGATTTATTTTAGAATCATAGAATTAATAAAATAGTATTGATGCTAAATTTATTTAAATTCAATTTTTTAAGAATATATATGTATGTATTATAATACGTAACAATTCAGAAGTATTAAAATAAATTAATTAACTGATTGAGTGGGTATTAATATTAAATTTATTTACATTAAAAAACTGCACACAAACATAATCCATAGATAAATCATTTCTTTATTTCCGATCATTTAAGTAGAGAAATTAAGCACAAATTAAACCAAGGAAATAGGAACAAGGGTGCACCAAGAATTTCTTTTAGCCAACAAATTAATTAACCTACCTGACTTTAGAACTCACCTAATCAAAATAAGTTAGATAAACTATCTTTGGAAGTATGTGCTGTAGTTTATGGACGATCACTTCTTTGTGAGAATTAATATATAAGATCAATATAGTGCAATTTAAAGATTTTTTAACCTTGTTTCTTAACCTATATCATTAAGACACGTGAAAGAACAGTTGATTTTTTTTCAATATAACTAGAATATATAATTCTTTTCAATATAACTAGAATATATAATTCGAGTTCAAATATCTTGAGTTTGAAAAAATTTCTGGATCTTCTTTAGAAGGCTATGACGTCCGACTCAAGTTCCCCCAATGCAGAAAAAAGAGAAGGATAAGAAATCATAATCAATGGGTTTGTACTTAGCTTGATACTTAACCGTTACGATAGGCTGGCTCGGCCACCATACACCTTGGAATAAAATCGGCCATCCCAGACCGCGTCAAAGGGGATGAGCCTATTAGGTCAACGCAAACATCCAACCCTGGCCTTCATCCCATACATGCATAAAGAAGTATGTCTGCGGGTCGGAGGGATTTCCCGTCTCCCCCACACAGGTCAATATCAACCTCTTTACCAACTGAGATCCCAGAACGAAAACAAACATTCACCTAAGTGTCACGAACAACATTATGTGATGTTTAATCCCCATAATGCATGCACACAACACAACATGAAATGTCTCCCTCAAATACCTTGGAGAGCAGAACAAGGCTCCGAAATGGAAAACAAAGGGATGTCTAATCGATAGCACAACACGCAACGATCGATACGTCTTACCATTCATAGTTTAACCCAAACCTGAGATTGAGACAGCCCTAAGCCAATCAATAGCACGATCTCCATGATGAGAACTCGACAAATCCATCTGACGCGGTGATAAAGAAAACATATTCTCTGCATCTTTCGTAATCCATGTGAAATATATATATGTCTGTCAATTTCTTCATGAGTTTGGAGGCAATAATCTCACTGGGATTACTCAAAATATCACCCCCTACTTTTGTGTTGAAGACACACACGGCGTTATCGAAGGCATATCTAGATGTTATGACATTAGCATGTTGGAGTAGCTTATTCTGCAAGTTAGCATATTGCAAACGTGAAGCGATAAATGCATAAAGAGAGCGTCACCTGCAAAATAAACACTGAGGCCCTCAAACCTGAAAGGCAACGTGGCGAGCCTACATTACCAATTGTCAAAACCCGGCCGAGTAGCAGTGATGATATACAATTACATTTTCTACTTTTCTACAATATATAGGATAGAATTACATTGAGACAATATACAATTTTCTACTTTTTTATTATTATTTTTTAACATTATAGTAACAGTTACATTTTGATTTCTTCGATTTTGATAAACGTTTACTTTTGAAAATTTTTGGAAACTCATCTTCTTGTTCATGTTTTTTTTAGGAAAAAATTAATATGGGTAGGTTCAACTGGATGTAAATCCTCCGATCCTGTACGTGCTCCTCTCCTATTTCCTCTCACATAAATTTTTCTTTTTTTAAATTCTTTTAATCATTTTTTTTAATTTAATTAATTTTTTATTTTTCTTTTAAGTTGGAGTTTGTGAGGGGGACGGGGAAGGGGACAAAGGATTTGCCTCCGGTTCAACTTTAGGTTGTGTTTGGATTCCTATTGAATTATGTTTATAATGCAAATAAATAAGGCGGTGTTTGGTTATCACAATTTTTAAGGTGTTTAAATGAAAAGTGTATTTGGATTCCACGATGTATTAATTGTAACACAATAATTTTATCTCGATTTATGTGATTATTTGGTTAAATTACTTTTTCATCTCTATTTTTACGAGATTTTTACTTGTACAGTCAAACGCTCACATAAAACGAGGTAAAATAATTGAATTATAATTAAAATGCAATATAATCCAAACACACCCTTAATTACCATCACTAGGAATCTAGGATTATAGATGTATGATCAACGGTAGCTTACAAATCACTCACCAATATTATGAACAAAAATTAAACACACAACATTTTTAATAGAAATATTTATATATTTTTTAATAGATACATTGGTTAGTATGTAGTGAGAATGTGAGATAGATTATAAAGAGAAAGTTAGATGGACATCTAGTCATGGAAGACGATGCAAATCTATCATTTATCAACTATGAATATAAGGGGAGACAAGTTGTCTAACAATCATATACTTAAACAAATTAATAATTAATTAATCAAAAGAAATAATATTTAAACTATGTTAAAACAAATATTGATTACTTCATCCAAAGATTTGCAAAGATTATAGATCGCAATCAAATTGAATGGACTGATTTAAGGACTTGACTAATCCAGTTAAGCATGTGGTTGTCTTCCAATCTTTCATCATGCATGAAATCAGTATTTTTCTCTTTACTTGATTGCTTGTATTAGTTCATTTAGTTGTATGAGTTCTATTTAGTGACACTTGTAGAATTTTCGTAGGGTGGGCAGAATTTTTATTTTAGCGAATATTTTTTTTCGGTATTTATAATGAAATTTGTTTAAATAAATATTAAAAGAAAATCATAAATTATGGTTTAAATATGACATTTTTAATGCAAAAATTCATACAATAAAACTAATATTATATATATATGTGTGTGTGTGTGCGCGCGCGTTTGTATAGCATGATGAATATTGTTTTGAAAAATATTAAAAGAAAGTTATAATTTTTTAAAATCGTGCCATTTTTAAATGGAAAAATTGATAGTAATGAAAAATATCACAAAAAAAAAACATAAATTCTTGTTTAAATGTGACATTTATAGTAATAAAAAAAATTAGATGAATAAAAATCAATTGATTTTTTAATATATATGTAGCAAAATGAATACTTTTGTGAAAAATATTTAAATAAAACTATAAAATATGATTTAAATATGTCATTTTTCATTGAAATTTTTTATTATGAATGAAAAGTATTTTAAAATAGTAAACAATAAAATTTGAACCCTTGAAATCTTATATTAATCACTCTTAATTTCCATTCCTTACCAACTAGACATTACTTATACTACAGTTCTTTTTATGAGCAAAAAAAAAATACTACAGTTCTTTTACCAGAGGGGGAGGCAACCGGCGCCACCCCTGGTTCTATCCATTTCAATATTTCACACATTAAACATAATTAGAAATTTCTGATTTAATTGTAATTGTGCTACTCGTGTCCATTTAAATCCAATGGTGTGTAAAAAAGAAATTGTATTTCAATGGTGTGTAAACAATGCACATTTCAACAATAGAGCAAATTACTAAAAAGTGATGTGTATGTTTACACATCTTGTGCAAATGTGGATATTTTACACAAAACCATTGTGGATGGTTATGAGTTTGAGCCAAACTCGAGCTTAACACTTCTACTATTTTACCCCGTCGTCCTAGTCCTACATACATTTATGAATTCAAACAAGCTTATAATTAAATGAGCAAAAACAAGCTAGACCAAGCAAAACAAACTCGAGCTCGAGCTTGTGGAAACCTCCCGAAATGAATTTGAGCATAAAACGAAGCTCAATTCCGAAATCTAATTCAACTAAATTAAAAACGATATGAGAATGAGCATATTAAAATGTGACTCATTCTACTCAAATAACAACCTAACTCACTAATAAGATGTGACATAGAATGCTATGCATTGCATTCTTACATTAAAGGTCTATAGTTCAAATAACAACCTAACTCGCTAATAAGATGTGACATAGAATACTATGCATTGCATCCTTGCATTAAAGATCTATAGTTCAAATCTTGACAAGACGATTGAAATGACTTATTTTTGTTAAATTAAAACACGATGAATTTCCATGTTAAATATTTCGATAAATAACTTTATATTCTTTTAAATAAAGAGTTTGTTTTAGACTTATAATGCACCACCTTCCAAGCAAACCCAAAAATTAGAAGTAAATCAAGTTTGATAGGATAAAATATTGTTTAGATTTATGATGGATAAGGCCTCGTTTGGCACCACCAGCTTACTCCTAGTCAGCACAAATAAGCCATCAACACATTTCGAGAACGAACCCCAAGCTTGACATCTTCAAACTTATGAAAGCATATTAATTTAAATGGCAAATGGTTTGTCAACCAGCTTACCTCAGGTATCCTTAAAACCTGCACTGCAAGATGACTGGCAAATAAAATGTTGATATGGACAGCCATAACCATCAATGGTTGCCAATTTGGAACCTTTCCAAAATTGACAGAACTGCCAAATTCTATACACAGTTTTAAAGCAATCTAATAGCTCTATTGAAAATTCAACATGGAGACGAAAATTAGATGATGTATTTATTAGGATCCGTCACCATTGTACTAATCTAAAAGGGCAAGGTAACCATACAATGACTTGTGAAATCATTTCTCAGCTTCTGAAGAATCTAGTAATGTACAGAGTCTTCACAGGAAAAGATACAACATTTCAGAGGTTCTAATAATCGATGAACTTTTTATACGAGTTTACATAATTTACTCGCAAAATGAATTCTATGCTATAAGAGTCAATGAATCACAGTGAATCCCATCCAAAGGAAAGAAGAAGACTCGGGATAAAAAATAGAATACAGACCCCAGAAAAACTCGGACAGGAGTTTTGGACAAAGTTTCATTCCCAAGCTTGTCTAGCCAAATAGAGGAAAAGGCCACTTACCCGGATGCTGAAGACAATGGAAGGCGAAGAGGTTGTTTGGTGAAAGACTGGAAAATTTTGTGGTGAGAGTCATGCAGGCTTTTTATCGGATCTATTGAGATTGAGATTGAACCACTTCTTCCTGCTCGCTTTATCTTTTCCATCAGATCCACCTTCTTCCCCTGGACTGTCTGCCTTTGCATCTTCACCAGGAGCCTTGCTGGTGCTCCCGTTAGCGGTGACATTGGCTGGCTTCACAACAGTGAACGTAGAATGTATGCTGTCTCGTTGTTTCAGCAGTTCATCAACCTGTTTTTGGAAAAGAAAGGACACAGCTGGTTAAGGAATAGCTACAACGTCGAACACAGAGACTGGAGAGAGGGCAAAGATGACATACAGTCTGTTTTTCTACGTTGTATCTGTTGGTAACTTCCTGGAAACGTGCCAGGGCCTGTAAATTAAGACGATAAACATTAAACACAGGCAACTTAAAGGTAAGCTCTAATAGTTTGCATCCCGAGTGTTATACGCCTTCCTGAAAACCTTTGTGGTTTTATGACCACCTAGTCTTCATCCCGAAATTCATGCTACTACTGTCAAGTAAATATCAATATACCTTTCTGTATTCGACTTCAAACTGACGCAACTCATTTCTCTTTCTTAATATTTCTGCTTCGATGTCTTTCAACTTCTGTGTTGTTTCTTCATATGTCTTTGCACAAAGTGCCTCTATTGTGTAGCTCGCAGGCTTGAAAAAATTATCCCCTAAGAATATCTCACAAGGGATTACATAAGATAAGAAATTACCACAAACACTACTACCAACAGAGAAGAATCACTTAAGTTTTGATAGCGAAACCCAGCTCACCATAAACAGCAAATATATGTGTCCCTGCCTTCAGCTCCGAAACTTCACAAGGTTGTAAGCCCTCCAATCTTTTGAAGAAAGCAGCTTCAGGATCCTTCGCCATTGCCAACTGCTTAACCGTAAACAAGCTTCAACTCCCAGTTTTCTCATGATAAGGGAGTAATATAGATTTGAACACAATATCTAAAGAGGATAAATCAGGGATACAAAGATGATAAACTTCACATACCGCATTAACAGTAGTATCTAATCTGTACACTTGAAAATGTAAGAAATACATCCCTGCTGATGTAACTTTTCCGGTCTTTTCACTGTCCTCCTACATTAGCAGGATGGAAACAAACAACAAATTAAATTACAAAAGCTTCAGCACTATACAATATAAAAGCCATGATAATTTTGTGGTAGTAGAAAGACCACCTAAATAAATATGTTCAAAAATAGAGTATTGTTATGAGAAAACCCTCTGCTCCACAGCAAATATATCCCACTAAATCGACTGTTGCATGTGAAATGTGAATACTGAACACCATAGCATAAAAATTTTGTTATTAACACACAAAAAAACTGTTTTTCTGGATTTATATATAATAGTCCTAATCAAATACGATTTCCATTTACTGTAAGATTAGTAAACCCATAGAAGTACCTAGTAAGAAATGTTGATGAAATTTTTGAATGCACATTACATTAGCTAACAAAACAGATCAGATCAGATCAGATCAGGGGATCTCTTAGCTTACAAGCACCAAAATGATGCATTTCTAGAGTGAGCAATACAAGAAGAGTGATGTCTCCTTGCAAGGAAGGGCAAGGATGCAACAGGGAAAATGCAAGAAACTAGCAGCAGGATCCAAAATTGGTTAACAGAAAACCATATGTTCATGCTCAAATTGATTCCCATAGACTAAGTAACAACAAATGATAACATTGATAACTTGATAAGACGCCACAGTTACACTGTTCATTAATCACATACATTTAACTTGATCGAACATTCAAAGTTCGCAAGTCATCATATAGATTTTCCATAGTGAAGTGGATATATTATTCAATCAGATAAACATAGATGTAAAATCACAACTGTATATTTCAAAGCCTCCACTAGCATCTGTGAACATAAGTGAAGTTGACAATTCCAAACAAAAAAGTACACATGGTCACTCTAAGGGAAAACTAGATCATTACATGCAAAAATCATGGTTTGCAATTCCATACAGGTTTCAAAACCCAACATTAGATACAGAGCAGTTGTCAAACAAGCATGGAGGCAATTGAATGATTTAAGCAGCAAAAGAAGAATCTTAGATGTAGAAGCTATGATGCTGGAAGTATTGAGTAGAGATTTGATGTTAAGAGGAGAAAGGATGGAAATAGGTGATAAAGATATAGAAGGGATTAGGGAAGCAATAAATAGAGATAGATTGAAATGAGCTCCAGTGAGAAAGAAAGAAATAAAAACTGTATAATATAGTAAACCAATTCAGAATCAAGGTTAACCGCTCTGGAGGGGGGCTGAATTGGTTGCAGGTTGGTGTAGTGATGACAGATTTAATTCAAATCAGAGATGTGCACAAATAATAAATAAAAGATTTGGTGTTTTGCGAGCAGAGAATGCTAACGATGGAAACCTGCAGACAGAGTAGTGGTGAAGATAGGAAAAGACTGGCAGCAATAGAGCATAGCAGATTAGCAGCAGTGTTACTGTCATGGGGTTATAGGGAGTAATGGTAGCCACAAGGATGGGGATCGATTTCAAACCAATTTTAGGAAAATAATATAGGGAAACAGAAAGGGGATTATAAGAAAAGGTAATAGTCCCAAACTCATTTCCATTGCCAACACCATTTACTGTTTTCAAGCACCCAATTATAAAAAAGTAAATGAATGCAACAAGTAATAGTTTATCCTGAAGGCAAATTAAAGACCAAACATATAGAAGTATAGCTGAAAAGAAAGATTGGACTCCTGAAATAATCTTTCAAAAAATGCCCAAATAATGTTAGTTGTTTTTGTCAAGCTAGGGTAAGTCCAGCCTCATTGCACATGATTCACTTGAAAGTAAATGGAAGTGCTAGGCCAACCAGTGTTTAAAAAGGCGAGGCCAAGGCGCGCTTAAGCCCGCTTAAGCCCTAGGCTAGGGCGCACATGTGTCGCCTGCCTTGGCAAAGGCGCACCCAGGGTGGAAAAGCTCACCCAAAGTGCCCAAGCGCAACTTAAGCCACAGGCGAATAAAAGCCCCAAGCTATGGGCTTTTTTGTTTTTTTCCTTATTTTGATCAATTTAAGATATATTTCAAAAAAAAATTTGATACAATCTTTCCATATCTTTTTTTAGTTGAAAAAATATTTTTCTGGTTTTATTTTAAATATTTTAGCAACTTTTTTATTTTTGTTGAAGATTTTTCTGGTTTTATTAGCCCTCTGCCCTCCCCTGTTCTTCACTTCACGTCTGTCTATTCTCCCTTTCTCCTCTACTTCTCTCCTTCCTTTCTCTTCCCTTCTTCCTTTCAGTGGAGTTGCTTTTGTGTTGCTGGGTCCTGCTGAGTCCTTGCTGTTGCTGTCAGGTTCTCCCTTCTAAATCAGCTACTATTTTCCACTTTTCCATTACTTGCTACCTACTCTAACATTCATTACTAGTTGCTAGTTTGTTCACTTTGTTTAGTATGTAATAAATGATTTTGATACATTGAAATTAAAGAGAGAGAGAGAGAGAGAGAGAGAGAGAGAAAGAGATGACTAAACAGAGTGCTGAGCGAAGAACTGATCCGGGATTGAAGTATGTTTTCTGGTTGATCCGAACAACACCACAAATGTGACATGTTCATTCTGCGATAAGGTGACAACAGGAGGGATTGGCAGTGGCAGTGGCTCGCAAACTCAGCATTTGAGATCTCAACCAGAAGAAGAAGAAGAAGAAGATGATGATGAAGGATACAAGTCTAAGGATGATGGTGATGAGGACTTTGCTTCTTTTCTAGACATTGAGGAAGAAGATGATGCAATTTGACATTGATGATTTTGAGTGACCCACTCCTTAGCCATCCATCCTTCCCATTCAGCTCGGATTTCTTTTTATTCTTTAATCTTTTATTCCTAAACAGAATGCTGAGCGAAGAACTGATCCGGGATGGAAGTATGTTTTCTAGCTGATCCGAACAACACCACAAAATTGACATGTTCATTCTGCGATAAGGTGACAACAGGAGGGATTGGCAGTGGCGGTAGCTCACAAACTCAGCAAGGCAGTGGCAGTGGCTCGCAAACTCAGCATTTGAGATCTCAACCAGAATAAGAAGATGATGAAGGATACAAGTCTGAGGATGACGGTGATGAGGACTTTGCTTCTTTTCTAGACATTGAGGAAGAAGATGATGCAATTGACATTGATGATTTTGAGTGACCCACTCCTTAGCCATCCATCCTTCCCATTCAGCTCGGATTTCTTTTTATTCTTTAATCTTTTATTCCTAGACTTATATTTAGTACTTTCTCATGCCTTGGATATGGGTTTTTTTACTTGCTTACCACCTAAAACTTGATTTTAGTACAATAATATGTTTTCAATCTGATTTTATTTCATCCAAGATGGTTTTTATAGCATTTAAATTGAAGTTTAAGGTGTTTTTAGAGTTTTTATGGAAAAGTCATCGCCTTTGCTTCTAAAGCCCGCATAAGCTCCAGGTATGCCTATCGCCTTGTGTCGCCTTTAGCTTTTTTAAACACTGAGGCCAACAAAACCATGACTCAAAGACATTGCCATAGGCATGTCCTCTGGCCCTAGTTACTCGATAAATGGAAGTGCTAGCCAACAAAACCAAGATTCAACGATACTGCCATAGGCATACCCTAAATGGGTGGTTTGTAGGCAGTTCTGGTGAATCTGGCCGTAGTTACTTGATAAATGAAGTCCAAATAGCATGCAAGATTAACTTTTCACTTTCAAACAGCACTTCAGAAATAATTAAAATAAAAAATGTGAGGGAGAAACTTCATAACTAGCTATGGTTCTTTAAGAAGCATTGGCTTTTGAACAATATACCCAACAATTGCTAATAAAAAAATTCAAAATCATACATCTTTCATTTTTTAAGTTGTTTTAGTTTCAAGTTTTCAACTAAAAGAGGAAGAAAATCTGGACAATGCATGCATGCTAGAAAACGACAAAAAAGGAAGGGAAATTACCTGCAAGGCTAAACCATATCCTGCATTTGTATCTTGTTCAAAATACAATAACTGTACATTGCAAGAGTGCTCCCCAATTAGATCAAACTACAAGGAGAATTTACACACCATACTACACTGAAATATCTCATGTTTGACGTACATACCTTAAATTTGCTTTGGGCTGCTGAAGTCACCCTCACTACAATCCCTGATTGTGTTTGCTCCTCGCTTATTGTAACTCCAAAGAAATGGGCACATTGCTTTTCAACCTGGTGATTATGAAATTTTTAAAAATATGTCAAACTCCAAAGAAATGCAAGCACAAATATGTCAAACTCAGATACAAACAAGAAAGCACCTTTCCGCTAACTGATGTTCCTATTGGAAGTGGTCTAACAGTCACAGTTCCATTTAGAGCTTCTTCAAGGACAGTGGCAGAGATGGTTGTCTTGATAGGAACCCCTAGCTTGCTAAAAACCAAAAAAAAAAAAGCAATATTAGGAAATGAAAAGGGAAAACAATTACAATAACAAAGCAGTCTTGCAAGCCCAAATGTACCTGAACAAGGCTGCAAACATTGTATTCACAGTTCCAAGGTTGGACAAATCAATTTCCATATCCATACCCTCCGCATCAATAGCCTGATTTGTTATCAAGGGAAATAAAATCAAGATGTGGAATGATGATAAGCAAATCATTAGAATCTCAAAGCATTACAAGGGGTCTGAACTTCAAAGAAGATGGATAGGCAAAGCTCCATGGAACCACAAACTAAAAACAGACCACCATTCCTTTTTTTTTAATAGGACAGACCTAATTTCAGGCTCACAGAAGTGCAGAGTGAACTATATGCCTTTCGTTTGATCATTTAAATAAGTACAAAAAAAAAAGTAAGTATCAAGTCTATGATTTGTGCATTTTGGGAGATTGGATTCAGGAAAGTAACTGAAGAAATTCAGGGATTGCAAGGAAATTTAGGCAATAAGCCTACAAATACCAAAAGAATCAGTAAACTCTGTGCTATTGAATATAAGGCAATCAAACCGTAAAGCATGAGTACATTAAGACCTTCTAGACTCGATCAAAGATAAATAAACCACAAAAAAAATTGTGAACTCATTTAAACAGTAGTATAAATATAAATTTTATATGATGATAGACAGAAAAATTGGAAGTTAGTACAAAATATAGCCTTCTGCTGGCTTTTAACAGCTCTGAGATGCAGCCATTTACATAACATTATGAAAAGATAAACTTCATACATATGTAAAATGACTAGAGAAAAGACTTAAATTGAAGGAAAACAGGAAAGCT
Source organism: Persicaria maculosa (assembly GCA_963922045.1). Taxonomy (NCBI): domain Eukaryota; kingdom Viridiplantae; phylum Streptophyta; class Magnoliopsida; order Caryophyllales; family Polygonaceae; genus Persicaria; species Persicaria maculosa. The sequence continues at coordinate 8,262,273 of OY998256.1, read as the reverse complement.
AGAAGAAAGAGGAGGATTTCACCTCAAATCCTGCTAAATCATATTGTCTTCTCTTCTCAGGATCAGATAAGATGCTATAAGAATATGCAACCTCTTTAAAATGCTCTGCAGCTTCAGGGTTGCTTGCATTCTTATCAGGATGATACCTGTTGACAAAAAAAACAGTAATAAGCATCAAGAAAAATTATCCCTTTTGCACCAACCCCGCAGATTTACAAACAACATAACCATATTCAAGTATATCATCTATTGCTTCCATCTCTAATGGAGGTAATCTGAACAAAACCGCACCACAGAGTTTTAAACACAAAACCATTAGAGCAGCTGCTGCCACATAGTTCCTAACACAATCGCTTTAGGGATGCAGCAAACCAAATGACCAATTCAAGCAGAGAGTACAGTGTATACAACTTACTTGAGTGCAAGCTTTCGATAAGCGGTCTTGATTTCTTGCTCCGTAGCATCTCTGGAGACCGACAAAACCTCATACGGATCCTTCCGCAGAGGCACCGACGAAGGCCCTACTTCCTTCGAAGTCATACTACTCGTTTCACCGCCGCCTCTCTATCTCTTTCCTCCTCGACCTGATTTCACAACCTCTGGATCCGCATCCGCTCCATGCCTCTCCCAATCCAACAAACAGGTCTACCAAGCAAATCTACAACCGAATCAATGAGAAAAGGGAAAAAAAAAAAAACAAATTCGAAGTGCCGGCAAAAGCAAGTATAAGTGGAGACGAAGATTCATCACCTGGAAATTCAAATTGTTGGATCGCTCCGCACTGCGCGTGAATCGATCGAGATTCCTTGAATCTTAGGAACGGTAGGTAGAAGTGTAAATCGGAAACGGAGAGTATCGTGCACGCAAGAAATCTAGGTTTTGCGATAATTATAAGAGAGAGAAACCTGGAGAGGAAATGGCGTCAAACTCTCTCGTCTCGTCTTCTCCTGGTTGAGTTTGGTCGACGGGGAAGCTAAATACACCTTTTTTACTTTTCTTTTTTTCTCTTTTTTCTTTTTTCTGATTTTCGGATTAATGTTTGAAAATTGGAAAATCCAAAAATTATGGGCCAATAGAGGACGTTTATTCATGCCTCGTTTAGCCCAACCCAGTTGGGCCATGATGGGCCGATGGCTGCCCTAGTTTTAGCAAGTACCCATGTACCCGGTTTGAATTCAAACCGGGTACTTTGTGGCCCCGGTTCGAGGAAAACCCTCTCAATATTGGTTTTGTTAGCTCTTTATGAAGAGGATTTAAACTTGAACTAGTATAGTCCCCGCGCCATGGCGCGTGCGCGAGAAAAAAAAAATATCTATTATAAAGATGAACAAAAATAATAATGAAAAAAATACAAATGGTGAAATACATTAATGAATATAAAACTAAATATATGAATGGATGTTGTCGTTACGGTAGACTTCGTCCCTAGGATTCCTCGGGAAAAAAAATAGTTTGGTTATATGAAGGGATGAAAATGTATATAAAAAGAAATAATGTAAGGCTAGTCTTACAAAATGATGAAAATAAGGATTATGGGTGGGTGACACCAAGTCCTCCAAACTCTAAGTGAATGTACTCCGTCTGTGTAATGGAACCTGCCATTACTCAAAAGATAAACGAATTAATTTGATTACTACCGTTGGTGTGCTAGGACCTGGGAGGTGGAGGGAAGTGGTAAGTATATATAATAGCATAGGGCGAGAGGATATGCTGAATTATCAGATAATCTGAAGGGGAAAAAAAATCTTCAAAAAATCTGAGATATTCTACAAAGAATCTTAAAAAAATCAGAAATTAATGTATTAGGATTAGGATAAATCTGAAATGTCAAATAATCTGAATGAAAAAAAAAAGATTTCGGTAAATAAGAAAAGGAATATGAATATTTTTTATCTAAGAGTAGAGAGAGATTTTATGAGATTTTATGAAATTACAGTAATGAATATGAATATTTTTAATCCCAAGTGGGATATTGGGAAAAATATGAGTATGATATTATTTTCTCATTCAAAATGTATTAAAAAATATACAGTTCAATTAAGTACATTAAATACTATGATGTAGATGTAGGAGCCACATGGAAGTAGGTAAATGAATATATTTGTGTATATTTCATTTTCTTTATCTTTCAAGTCCTTGACGAAATTATTATGGAGTCTTGTAAATACTATGATGTGTATTTCATTTTCTTTATCTTTCATATACCTGTAGAATTAAAGATAAACCCAAGATAATAAGCAAGCAACAGGACTAAAATTTTATACCCCAATGAGACCTTATACAATGAAAAGGCCAGCTGTTTTATCAATGACAGAAAACTAAAGTTATAATTCACCCTAAACTCTATAATTAGAGATAATGCAGCATTTGGAATCCAACATGATTATAGATTGAGAAAAATAATACAAAGCCTGCCGAGATAGTCGGATGCTTCATTCTCTCAGAGAGTGCAGTTCAAAATTGGAAGTTGAGGTTAACATGAAAAATAATCAAACCACCAGCTCAAGTAGCAAAATTATAACATTAAGGGAAAAAAGCATAAGCATCTAGAGTTTCACAGTGATTTCTTCGTAAAAAGTTATAGACCAAATTTTTATAGATTATGAAACTCAAAACAACAAATTGGCATTTGATAAAGGTAGCTTCCACATATCATGCTCATGAACCTATTTTAGAAATCACAAAAAACAAAGATGATGCGGCATTCAGGAGCTCTGATGCCCATTCAATGAGCGAAGCACATACTGAGACTGAACCAGAAATTATGGAAAATAACCACAAACCAACTGCAACAAACATGTAGTTACCTTTGAAATTGATGATTTCCATCGTGCTGGCTTCAAAGGCAAATCGGCGTGACTGTGAGTGGGGACGACATGTGCATCAAAATCCTTTGTGAGTATTGGTAGAAGAGAAAATGATAACAAAATGACCAAGTAAACCACGACAAATCCTGAAACAGCAGCAGCAACATCCCAATTTATCACATGTCAGATCTTGAAACCCAAACCAAATTGTCACCCAAATACCCAACTGACCAGAAACAGATACTTGGAAAAGCTCAGCACAGCCATGGTAAGTTAATCTGTCTCTCATTAGGGCTGGATTATAAGCAAGCTTAGGTTGGCCTGCAACTCTTAATCTGTTAAAGGCATGCATCATAATCTGTTAATGACAGAGGTACACTGCATACAATTCATACTCAGAAATTGGGAATCAGATTTCGATAAATAATGCATAATCAGAACAAATAAGCTCGTGTGTGATATGCAATAGCAAAACAGAGAAGCAACTTGAAATATAGCATAATTATAACCATAAACATCCAGCAGTAGGCAAACTGATAAACCAAAAACAGCAATCAAGAAAGTGGGAGTCAGAAATCGATAAATTCCAAAAGAAACAAATGAGAGAAGGGCAAGGACTCATCCACAGGTGAATCGTTGTGTGATTATTGTCCAAATGAGAGCTGATAATTCAAAAAAAATCAAACAGATTAGGAACCTAGGGTTAACAAACAGGATTTTCGGGATTCGACGAAATCGAATTGATAGTTAAAAAAAAAGTCGAAGTAGGATCTGGAGGATGCAAAACAAAACAAAACAAAAAAGATTTCTGGGTTGATTATAAGCAACACAAAAAAATTGCAATAATAGAACAAACTAGACAGATTAAGAATAAAGGTCACCTGGGAGCCTCCGATATGAGCAGCAAAGGGAGGGTGAGACCACTTGTGAGCCTCGATCGGTCGGAGCAAACTGCAAAAGGGGGAAAAAATGGGTTGCCCCATTCAATTAATAATCTACTAAAGAAAACAGATGACAGATAAATTGAGCAGAGATCCTTACCTTACTGGATTATAATATCTTGTATTCGGTGTCCCATCGAGATCTAAGGTAGTAGCAAGTCCAATGGTGCATCTCTTGTCTACTTCAACCGGATAAATGTCAGTATTCACATCAAGTAGCACATATGCATCGAACTTATCACTTTGTGGTTCAACGCGAGTAACTGCAGGAACACATTGGTTAAACAATCAGAAAACACAATCCATCTTGTAAGAACACATTGGTTTATCAGTAACTGCAGGAACACATTGGTTAAACAATCAGAAAACACAATCCATCTTGTAAGAACACATTGGTTTATCAGTAACTGCAGGAACACATTGGTTAAACAATCAGAAAACACAATCCATCTTGTAAGAATCATTAAGTCAATAAGTATAACTATATAAACCATGTGCATCAAAATATCTAGCTAAACTAAAGCAATATGTTATTTACAACAGTGTGTTCAACCAATGTAAGGACAAATTTTAAGGACAAATTGTAGGGTTTGTAGGTCAAGAAGATTCAAGAATCAATAAATTGCAATCCCGTAAATAAAAAAAATTCGAGTTAAGTAACCGTTCGATTTTGAAGGCCAGAGATCCAAAGCAAGTAGAAATTGAGAATCAGAGATGAGAGTTGAAGAACGTAACTAATAATAGGAGGATCACGAGATAGCATACGGAGCAAGTTGAAGGCGCCTTCTCTATCTTGCTCTGTAATTCTCTCTATCTATGTTGCGGGAGCGATTGAGAGCTTTCTTCTACATGGTGAAGCAATTGAGAGCAAACGAAGGAGGAGCATTTCTTCTACATGATGAAGCAATTGAGAATCGAGGGAGACGACGGTGGGCAGGGAGGAAGGCGAGGGTGGGCGGGGATGAAGCGGCGAGGGTGGGCGCGCAGTGGCGAATGTTCGGAGGAAGCCAGGAACCCTAGGCCGATTTGGGGAAAAAAATAATAAAAAGAAGTAAAGGAGGGTTTGGAAAAAAAAAAGTAGAATAAAATAGATTGGTTGAATTAGCTGAATTGAAGGAGAGTAAGATACATCAGCAAAGTCTTCTCTTTTAAAGTTATACTAGTGCAGTGCCATGGCGCGGTTTTGTTAGAAAATCTTAATAATAAATTTTTTATTATTATATAATTAAATACTCCGCAAATGATTAACAAAGGTAGTATCGACTAATAAATGTAGGGAGTTGATAAAGTAAAAAATACGTAAAAACCATAAAATGAAGGTGGTTATGACACATTACCAAAAATATTCTCATTTCATTAATAAATAAATACAGGTAGATGATTAAAAATGTATAAATTTTCAATTATTAACAATTTATGAGATCATAACATCAAAATGTTTCTTATTTAATATTTAGATATAGATTATAGTTTAATTTAATGATTTGAATTAAATAAGTTGATTAGAAAATATAAAATATATTAATTTAATATTTTGAATTAAACCAATTGATTAAATAATGTAACATATGTTAAATAAAGAAAAAAACTCTATTATAATTTGATTGATTAAAAATTTATTGGTTCAAATGTTTTGAATTGAACCTATTGATTAAAAAATGTAGTATGTGTTAATATATATTATAGAATATGTCAATTACAAAAATAAATAAATAAAATGATTTTCTTAAATAGTTATTTGTTAATATATGATGTAATTTTGATTGAAAAATAGTTTTGAATTAATCCCATTGCTTAAAACATAAGAATTAGTTTAGCATATTATATAGATATAAAAATATATAGATAAATTAAATAGAATAACCTATAATAAATTATATATATATATATATATATATATATATATATATATATATATATATATATATATGAGATAGATTGAAATATATGGATAAATAATAAATAGGTTAATTGATTTACCCTAATTAATTATATTATTATGGAAATACACTTACCTAAAATAACTTAGCATAAAATGGTGACATGTTGCAAAATTGCTTCTCATTTAACGTATAATATAGATCTATGTTCACCACAAAAAAAAAAAAAAAAAAAAAAAAAAAAAACTTGAATCTATTGGTTTTGTAACTTTGTTAGACCGTTAAAATCTAAGTATTCCCTCTTATTCAAAATAAGTGTCGTTTTAGTTTTTGACACGATTTTTAAATAAATTATTAATTATCATTGATTTTATACGTTTTTTCTAAATCTTATCATTTATATAAATAGAGAGTTTGAAAGAAAAAATAGTTAACAAATACAGTATTATTTTCAATAACAATCTATATATAACCTTAATTTAGAAGACTTTGCTTACGTCTCAATCTTAGAAGAGTTTTAGGAATATTGACCAATTATGTTTTTTTCCTTGATTTTTTTATTTCTCATTTTCTCTTTTTTTCCATTAATTTTTTTTAATCATCCATTCTCTTTTATTCTTAACATATTTACTAACAATTGGGCTTAATTCAAAACATTGAATTCAATCTAATATAACCATTAGGCTTAACTCACATTTATGTACTAACTATTGAGCTTAATTCAAAACATTGAATATAATTATTAGCTGTGACACATCACATTTAAATGCATGATTCATATTTCAAAATTTCTAAAAAAGTTACAGTGATATTGATATTATTATTACAGGTGATTTAAAATATCTACATTTATGTATTATACTTTAGACGAGATATAAAAAAAATTATTTCAGAATTATAAGATACATTTATGGTAAAGTTTTTTTTTATCTTAACTTGTATTAGTATTTTATAATATATTTATATATATTATTAATATTTTAGTTTTAAAAAATCGCGCCATGGCGCGGGAATTGTACTAGTTTTCATTAATCGATCTATTAAATTACCTAGCAAACATAAAACAACACTTATTTTAGATCAAATTCAAAGGTCTAAAACGACACTTATTTTGGATCAGAGAGAAATAAATAATACAGTACTACTTGGCTTGTAGCTAATATTTTCTCCTAAAATTGTTTATTTTTGTTAGTGTGGTAAGTCATTCTCATATTAAACCTATAAAATATTAATTTTTTTCAAATTATTTAAAAAATAATATTTTATAGAGTTTTTAACGCATTAAAAAGTGTACCAAAAAGTCAACTGATCTAAATTATGAGACGGAGGAAGTATAAAACTAGAGTTTGTCTATCAAAGGGTTACTATAATAGTTTTTCGAATTGAATGAGTTAAGTTTACGGTTGGCATGGTAGTGGTACGGTAACCACAACAAAATGGTGATTACCGTGGATCATCCACCGAATGATGGTACACTAATTTTTATACCACGTATCAACTACAAGCCGTAGTTACCAAATATGCTGGTAACCGCAATTACCATGGTTACCAAGCTACATTTTTATTTTGTATTTTTTTTGAAACCCCATAATTACCGGACGATATCCATCAAGGTTATAAGAGAGGAAAAATATGGTTACCAAAAAAATATAGTTACCACATGTTATGTAGTTCAACATTCAATTATTCCGCCAAAACAAACTAAGTTCAAACATTCATAATGTTACTGAGAAAGGAGACCTGAAGCCTTGATTAGTCGAACAGACGAGTGTCATCACCGTGCGACCGTTGTAAGAGACGGATGTCTTCAACAAAGAGATGACTAGATGAGAGAGGAGAACCTAGTAGCTATGGATGCACGTTGGAATGAAATTTAGGTCAAAACTCAAAACTCAAAAGAAATTCGTTTTTAAATATAAACAAGGTCGAGTTGAGTTTAAGCATACACCTAACTCTATCACTTGGTCAACATTGTCACAGGGCTAAACGAAATTGGCTATTTTTTCTCTGCAAAGTAAAACTAGGGAGTAAAGTGTTCAAATCGGAAAGATTAGGGGTCGTTTGAGAATTTAAGCATTCCACAAATTAGTCCTAATTAACATATGAATAACAAGAGACAAAACTAGTTAGTTAGGCTTTGGCGCTAAATGATCAAAACAGGCCTCAGCTACTACAATCCTACATTCTACACATCTCTCTCTTTACCGGCAAAGGGCCGGGTATCTACTGGCTGACGCCGCCCAGGCCTTCGGAGGCGGAGGGGGAGTCGTGCGAGGACGACACTAGGGTGCTCCGTCCACGAAGATCGTCGATCAATTTGACCACTTGAGCCATGGTGGGGCGCTCGTCTGGGGAAGATGTGGTGCAGGCCAAGGCAATCTGAAGAAGACCCACCATCTCGTCTTCAATGTCCTTGTATCTCATCAGCTCCACGTCGAACACCTCCGCAGTCCACTCCTCCCTTATTACCGACTCCACCCACCTCCGAAGGTCCACCGTCTCCGCCCCGCTCTCCTCCACCGCCGTCGGACACTTCCCTGCAATCCACACACCAATGCAATCAGCTTATTTCATTATTTTATTTATAGATAAAATGTGATCCTATGTTCTCGTACCGGTAAGCAACTCGAGAAGTAAAACGCCGAAGGAGTAAACATCGGCTTTCTGGGTTAGCGGTCTTCCGTGGACTGCTTCCGGGGCTCGGTACCCATTGCTCCTAGACGACGCAATGGGGGTCGCTGGAGGAGGAAAGCCGAAGTCAGAGACTCGAGCATCGCCAGCCTTGTCGATGAGGACATTGGTGGACTTGATGTTGCCATGGATGAACTCGAGAGGCTTGCAGGCAGAGTGCAAGTAAGCAACCCCTCTCGCTGCACCCGACGCGATCTTCAGCCTCGTCGTCCAGTCCAGCGGCGTCCTCCCTGGCCCTCTGTTTCCTGTCGAAACCCCCCAAATTGTACCAAACTCAAATCCCAAATGTATGCAAAACCTAAAATATTCTAGACACAAAATAAATAACCGAAATAAATACCCTTCATAATAGCCCATCAATGCCTTTTCAACCTAACAATTTCAAATCACAAGCAAATGGTTGCCCTCATCAATGACCCTCCATGATCACATTTTTAAGCTTCGATTCAAATTATCTGGAATTGATAGAATTTCTAACCCAAAGTCGACTCGAAAAAAGTTCAATTGCATCTTGTTCACTTCACTAAACAAGCCGAGTACTATGACAATTGTATGGCCGAATCACAAGCCGTCAATGCTTAGCTTATTCGACTCGAATAACAACCATAATCGAAGCTCAATCGGATTGTAAAATGAATAAAGATGAGTAGATGAGGAATTACCATGGAGGAGCCAAAAGAGGCTGCCATTAGGCATGTAATCAAACACCAGTAGTCTCTCCTCCTTTGCAAAATAGTAAGCCCTAACCTCCGCCACATTCGGGTGGCTCAGCCTCCCGACGGCCTCCATTCGGCGCTCGAACGCCTCCCCCGGCCCCTTCCCCTTCCCGCCGCCGGACTCCATTCGCAGCCGCTTGACCGCCACCACGCTCCCGTCCCCCATCGTCGCCCTGTACACCGTCCCCGCCGCGCCTTTCCCCACCACCTCAGCCGACGCCCGAAGCAGCTCCTCCAGCTCGAACTTCCTCGCCCCCTCGAAGAACACCATCTTCCCCGTCTCCGCCGCTGGAGTCGGCCGCGTAGGATTGCACACCTCCGTGGTATTCGGTTCTTCTTGCATCCTCGTCCTCCCGCCGGCGTAGCTCCTCCAGAAGAAGCAGACGAGGAGGAGCGCCACCACCGCCAGGATGCCGAAGTCGCCGATCACCACCGCGATTATCGCCTGCGAGCTCATCCTCGCGCCGCCGTGACGTTGTTCCCCGGGGATTGTAGTCTTCGGAAACGACGCCGGAGAAATGGTCTTGCAATCGAGCAATGGCGGGCCGCAGAGAGCCCGGTTTCCGGTGAAAGCTGACCCGGGGAAGCGCGAGAGCGAATTGGGGATTTCGCCGACTAAATCGTTCCCCGAGACGTTGAATTCCTCGACATTGGGGAGATTGAGGCCGGAGATCGGGCCGGAGAGGTCGTTTCCTTCCAGCCGGAGAGTGAGGAGGAGGCTCAAGCGGTTCAGATCCAGCGGAATCGCGCCGGAGAGGCGATTGAAGGAGAGATCGAGGCGGTAGAGGCCGGAGAGGGAGGAGAGGGAGGCCGGGAGGGGGCCGGAGAGGTTGTTGTGGGCGAGGAAGAGGAGCTTGAGGGAGGTGAGGTTAGAGAGGTCGGGGATGGGGCCGGAGAGGCGATTGCGGCTGAGGGAGAGAACGCGGAGAGCGGAGAGGGAGGAGAGGGAAGAAGGAATGCCGCCGGAGAGGGAGAGGTCTTCGAGGACGAGCTTGGAGACGCGGTTACGGGAGCAGGAGACGCCGTACCAGGGGGAGGAGGGGGAGCAGGGGTCGGTGGAGGAGGTCCAGGTGGCGAGGCTGTTGGAGTCGTCGCCGGCGGAGGATTTGAAGGAGAGAAGAGGCTCGGTGTCGGGGGAGTGGGAGGCGGAGAGGCGGTGGAGGAGGAAGAGGAGGGAGATGAGGAGAGAGAATGAGGAGGGGGGATTCGCCATTGTTGACCTTCTCATGTGAGCTCTACTCAGACTCTCTACTGAAAGGAGTGGAGAAGTGTGTGTGGCTGAATGCCTGCTGGAAACGACAAAAGGTGGTTTCAGCTTTAAATTTTAAATTAAATATAAAAAAAACTGCTTTTGAATTTAGTCGGGCAACGACCATAAATTTGTGAATTAGGGCTAGTTTGGCTAGAGTGTAAAAAAAAATAGAAATTTTGTAATTTACTAATTTGGTTTTTTTTAGAGATTTCTTTGAATTTTTTTTCAAAATATTCATTAAAAATTAAATAATTACACATTTATTCACTGCTTCAAACTATTTACAAAAATATTCATTTTTGGCAGGAAAATCAGAAAAATGCGGTCTCAAACCGCGTGTTATTCACAAATTGTAAAATTCAAATCGGGAGAAAAAGTGAGAAAAAAATAAACGAATAAAACACGGGTTGGACCCGCGTTTTATCCTTTAATTATTTTTTAATGATAAAAAAACATAAAAAAAATAAAAAAGGTAAAACGCGGGATCAAGCCGCGTTTTACGTTCATCTCCCTTTACTGCGTTTCCCCTCCCTAATCCCTAATTGCCTTCAATCCCTTCACCTGCAACCCTGTTCAAATCGCCGCTGCTACGCCGCACCTAGGCCTCCCTCCCTCGGCCCACCTTCGCCGGCGTCCAGTCCATCCACCATGTACCCCGTTGTCAAGACCCTCGAGGTCCGACCATGATGACCGATCGTGAATAGAGAGAGTAAGGAAGGAGATAGGAAAGAGAGAGAGGTAGAGTAAGAAAGAAAGTATCTTTGATTGAATGATGATAAGTCCTTCCCCTCCTACAAAGGATATCTATATACAATGTCCTAACATTACCCCTCTCCTATAAAAGCATTGTCCTCAATACTCATTGAATTGAAACTAATCATATCTAATACAAAAAGAAAAATGACAATAGCATATAAAGCATGAGCTGCACACTAACTAGTAGCAACCATATTACAAATGAGATGTTGTGATGATGATGTAAGCTACCCACAACTACAATGCTCCCATGTAAGTCTCTAATAAGTGCCCAGTAGAAGTAAAAGTAGAGCTATACTTTTAAAAAAAAAATTGGCAGATGGAGAAATGAATGGAGCAAGGCGAAGCCACCCACTTGTACATGCTTGCTGCTAGCCTCCTAGGTGATTGTCAATGACAATTGTGGGTTGTCCAGGAGCTTCCATAAAACCTTCTTATTGCTTTCCAATTGATAAAATCTGCCATCACTGTTTTGAAGTTTGTACGAATATGCACTGCAACACACCAACTTTTGAAGCTTCCAAAATCACTTCCGAACTAGGGGAGTAGGGGTGTATGCAAAATTGAAAGGGGCACTATCTTCAACCTCATTTATTTCAATCTTGCAGCATCACTTCACTATGACAGCAACCAATCTATAAATGCATACCAACACAGCACTTAGCAACAGCCAGCAAAAACATATGACGACAGAAGGCTTAACCAAATACTTAGGAGCTTTTTCTCAATTCTCACACTTCTGTAGCAGCCAGCAGCTCACATTTCTCACAAGAACAACCCACTTGCATGATCATACATCAAGCAAAGCCTCCAGGTAAGCACTGACTGCAGAGGACCAACCATGGGTTCCACCGGGATCAAAAAAAAGAATCACCACCATCATTATATCACAAGTTGGCTTCCCAAATTCCCATTGCACATAAAACACATTAATGCTATCTTTTCCTCTATCAAAAGGCACCCTGATTGGGTTTCGAATTGTCTCCTCAAGGTCTACTCGTCCTATATCAGGGCTCAATTTCGGTTGCCCTCGGTTGAACTTGAGACAGAACAAAGGAGTGTCAACACTTCTGTTGTAATCCAACTGATACAAGACTTTCATGCCTATTGCTCTATCCTTGTCAATCCCACAATCCATGTCCACATTGTCATCCAATACTCTGAACTTTGACCCTTCCAAATCAGTATGAACACAATTCTTCAAGAAATTACTTAGCCTAATGCAGAATTTAGAAATTCCCGGGTCAAAAATTAAGTTCTCATCTTGTAATCTACCCTTAACTATTGATGTGGCAACCGCAAGGAACGATTCCACATGGGCAGACATTACTACAAACACCTTGGGTGCAATCAGATTTTCAAACATTTCAATTGAAATTATCTCCAATTCCAATTCATCTGATTCAATTCCAATCGAATCAGTCAACATATATCCCTGTTCTTTGGATGCAACATCAAGGATTACTATCTTTGTAGGATTAGAAGTTACCTTGAAGTGTTGGGTGTGAGGCTCTTCTAAGTAGTCGTCGAGTTCTGGGCTCATGTCGTTGGGTAGGATTGTTTCTTTGGCTAGATCAGGCTCCAAATCCCCAAGAACCCCATTCGCAAACACCTCAAAGTCCCGATCGACACTCCCTTGAATTGATTTGTTGTGGAACATAGCCAATTCCATGGCGTTCGTCAAATCTTTTGGTCTGCCCAGTTTCACTAGGGAATGGATTTCCGACTTCAGCCCGTTGATGTAACACGAGGTGAAGTATGACTCGGGCAAATAAGGGTTGTAGAACAACATCCCTAATCGGAGTTGCTCAAATTGATGATCGTACTCTTCAAGGTCATCCTCTTGGTTGAGTTTGCTGAATACCTCGACAATCTCCGTCCCGTGCTTCTCCACAGAAATCGGAACTGTGGCTTCAATTTCTTGCTCGATTGTTTGAAATCGAGCCTCTATCGCTGGCTCTAACGAGGCGGAATCTGGAATCGGAGCCGTCGATGTTGGACTGGGAATTTTCTCTTGCCGCTCAGCGGATCCGAACGGCGACGCTCCCTTCCCTTGCGGATTCTTGAAGGAATCCAGTAATCTTGCAAAATTTTGTTCAGTCTGCGCCTGAATTTGCTCCGTCAACCTCGCTATACTGTGCTCCGTCTTGGCCTGCAACTGTTCCATCTTCGTCTCCATCTTGGATCGCCATTCCGCAGTGGCGGCCTTCAATTCCTCGATCGATTTGTGTTGCTCCTCTTGACGCTGCACAGCTTCGATCAGTTGGCCGTGCGAATTCACGGTGAACTGCTGGAGATGCTGCAACTTGTTCTCGATCTTCTCTAATGCTTTGAATCGCGTGTTGTCCGCCATAGCCAAAGGCTCCTCAAGCTCTGATACCAATTTGTCAAGACCCTCGAGGTCCGACCATGATGACCGATCGTGAATAGAGAGAGTAAGGAAGGAGATAGGAAAGAGAGAGAGGTAGAGTAAGAAAGAAAGTATCTTTGATTGAATGATGATAAGTCCTTCCCCTCCTACAAAGGATATCTATATACAATGTCCTAACACCCGCTTGCCCGGATCCCCGCCCACCTTCGACACTGCCTCTGTCTCCCTCCCTAGCCGCCCACCCTCTGCCGCTGCCATTCCCCGGCGTCCACCACAGCAGCCTCTGCCTCTCCGGATCCCCGACCACCCTCTGCTGCTGCCCACCTTCGCCTTCCTCCCCGCCCTCACTTGTCTTCCTCCCCTGCGCATGCGGCCACAATCGTCTTCCTCTTCCGGCATCCTCACCGCATTCGCTCCCCTGCCCACCCTAGTGTTCCTCTTCCACTCGCCACTGGCTTCGAGAGCTCCGATCTGGCGAGATCATCCCCTCCACTATCGATCGAGTGCTCCGCCGAGATCACCCCCTCCGCCTACCTCCGATTTGAAAAAGAAGATGAAACGCCGACCTAGCTCCGATTGGAATTTGGAACAGATGTGTAAGGTAAAACGCGGCTTGATCCCGCGTTTTACCTTTTTTGTTTTTTTTATGTTTTTTTTATCATTTAAAAATAATTGAAGGGATAAAACGCGGGTCCATTCGTTTATTTTTTTCTCACTTTTTCTCCCGTTTTAAATTTTACAATTTGTGAATAACACGCGGTTTGAGATCGCGTTTTTCTGATTCCCCTGCCAAAAATGAATAATAAATATTTTTGTAAATAGTCTCAAGTAGTGAATAAATGTGTAATTATTTATTTTTTTATGAATATTTTGAAAAAAAAATCGATTTCTTTACTAGAGTTGTTGAAGATGTTCTTATTAGTAAGAAATTGTATATATTTTATGAGAATTGGAAAAAAAAATGTTTTGTTATATTTTAATGTTTAAAATTTTTAAAAAAATTTTGTTATATTTTAATGTTTAAAAAAAATTTAAAACGTTTTGTTATATTTTGCTATATTTTAATGTTTAAAAATTAAAAAAAATTGTATATATTTTAATGTTTAAAAATAAATTTTAGGTAAAAAATTGATGGAAGTGAAACTTAGATATGAATTTCTTGTCTTTGGGGAGAATTGGAATTTTTAAAAAGTTTAATTTATGGATTTGTTTTTATCAAAATTTACAATCAAATGTATATATTTATGCCATTTCATAAGATTTTGTTGCTGTTATCCAAGCAAAACAATACTACGTATTGGAAAGACATATTCATGATGGAATTCAAACTTGGGGTATTAGCAAAATATTCTCTTAATGAGTTTATTTCATTGGCGATTGTTATTGAGATGCTTTTTTTTATAAGGTTTTTCAAATAAAGTATTAATTTTAATGTTAAACGACTTTTATTAAGAGACAAATGTAGTATCATTTTGACTTGTTTTTTCATAATGATTTGACTAACTATCCATTTGTGTGAGATCTAAGTATATTCACTTCAATTGTCAACCTACTTTATTATAATAATTACGGAGTAGTAAAAAATGAGCATAAAAATGTAAAAAGGAGGGATTTAAAATGAACAAATTATAATTCTCGATTTATTTTGAAGAAAATAAAAGGGGGTAATTTTGGGGAAAAGTATTGTCATAAGAAATGAAGAATTTAGAGGGGAAAAAGCTGCAGTTTGCAATATTTTTTAGCTTTGAATATTTTGAGAGTTAACTTTGATGATGAGTTCTATCAAAAGGTGGTCATATAAAAGTTATAAATAACCCGCCAAAACAAAGGCTTTGGGCCGCGGCTCGCGGGTGTACTCAAATGATTTGTTGTGGGCGTTTCTACTTGTACTTTTATGCGATATACTCCATTTTTTATATGAAAAGTACTAAATAAGTAAATATGCCATTATGCCAAGGTAGCCAAATTTAATCCCTTTTTTATTTTGGTTTCATCTCTATAATAAAATAATCAAATGGTTGTGACTTGTGCAGGGAGCAAGGGCAAGTTAAGAGGTCTCGGGTTAGTTCCCTACCTCCGCCTCTTTCATTAGGTGAAAATTCAAGGTTTGTCTTACTCCTTATCAGTGGGTCGAACTGGTCGGCGCAAGCCGGTTTACCTGGTACGTGGTTCTTGCCGGCTGGGTCACGTGCCCGGGATTTGCCACCAAATGTGGTTTCATGCATTGTGACTTGTGCATTAATCCACCACAAAAACAATTTGTGAACTTATGGAAATGGAAATGGAATCGATTGATGAGGGTGTTTAAGTAATTTTCTTATTTAAATTATAAAAGTTGTTGTGTATTTTTTTTTCCGAAAAGATTAATAACTCTCAATATAATATTTGTGGGTTTATTTTTCCAAGTTTGGGATTAAAACCATGTGAATGTAATACAATTAAATCTGAATATTTTTCCAAAAAAAAATCTGAATACTCAACTACTTTAATTAACTAAGGGGGAGACAATCCACACGGCCAATTTATCGCCAAATACACGGCGGCGATTGCGGATCCGAAAACTGTAGTATTTTGGCCAGCCACGGTTCCTAAAACTGTGAGAAATGAAATGGCGACGGTTTTGAAAACCGTCGCAATAAGTACAGCTACGGATGCTCAAATCGTGTTAATTTTGAGAAAACCGATTGGAAAATAATGAATAGGAAGCACTAGGTGCCATCATTCATTCAAAACAGGAAGCATACGGTTTGGGCATCCGTAGCCGCACTTATTGCGACGGTTTTTAAAACCGTCGCCATATCATTTCTCAAGGTTTTGGAATCCGTGGCCGGCCAAATTACCACGGTTTTTAGATCCGCAATCGCTACCGTGTATTTGGCGATAAATTGGCCGTGTGATGAGCAAAACTGTTAACTAAAAGAGAGTAAAATTTAAGCTCCAAATCCATGTCCTCAATCTTCCCCCCCCCCCCCCCCCCCCCCCCCCTCCCCTCATATCCCCCAACTCTCTCCCTCCTATCCCCCAACCCCCTCCCCCTAACAAACACCCCCACCCCTTTAAAAAAAAAGAAATTAAATTATTAAAAAAAATTAAAAAAAAAAAGATTTATGTGAGAGGAGACAGAAGAGGGAGACGGGATATGGGACAGAGGATTTACACCCTTAAATTTACCAGTGAAAATGCTTCATCGTCTTTTTCAGTGTTCATTTATTATGCTCGATTCATTTTGTATCGTGTTTTATTTTATGCTTCTCTTTGTTATTTGTTCGCTCTGTTATTTCTTCATGGCTTAGGTCTCCAGATATATTTCGAATGCATCTAGAGTTATTATATGAACTGTGTAGCTCGAGCTCAACTCAGCTGGATAAAAGCTTGGCTCAAGTTTGTTCATTTACTAAACAGGTTGAGTATGAACACACTTTAAAACTCGAGCCATCTTGATTAAAACTCGAATAGCTCGAATTTTGTGAAATGTACAAATTTTCCTTCAAGATACTATGTCATGATTGTTTAATACTTGAAGACTTGATTTGAGTTCGTTTATTTACTAAACAAGTCAAATTTGAACATAATTTTAAACTCTTATATTAGAAACATTTATAAACGAATCGAATATAAATAAGTAATATTCGGTCGTTTAATTCAAATAACTACCCTAAATGCATCGGATAGTGTTCCTTTGGAATTATAGGCCATAAGTAGTGGGCCATTTGATCATTAGGTCCATTTGCATCGCTGAGGCCCATGCCTATTCCTGCAGGCCTGCACGATAACACAAATGATCCATCAAGTCCATTTCAACGTCTTGTTTTAGCAGTTCAGTTTTGTGGGCCAGGGATAGGGGAGTTATTCGAGCCGAGTTTGGCATGTTCAACCTTGGTTCATTGGTTAAACGAGCTCAAGCTGAGCCGAGCCCAATTTTTAAACAAGCTTTCTTTTTTGTTCAACCTCGGCTTGTTTTAGTAAATGAACGAGCTCGAGCCGAGTTTTTTTCGAGCTTCAAGTGGTTTTACTTGGTCATAACATATTAACTTAATATTTTTTTTTAGAAATTCCATACATTTCAAGCTATTCGAGCCTAAATCAAATGAGCCGAGCTTTCAACCATGCTTAAAATCATGTTCAAGCTTGACTTGTTTAGATAAGTGAACGAGCTCGAGTCGAGTTTTTTTCGAGCGATCCTGAGCCGAGCTCGAGCTGTTCAGCTCATATAACAGCCCTAGCTAGGGAGTTCTAAAGGGATGTGGGAAAAGCGAAGCGCAGCGTTTTGGCTCCAAACCCTGTTTTACGGTTTGTTTTTGTTGGTGGTACTGTGGTAGGAATTGAAACCAAGTACCAACAATGGGATATGCTTCAGCTATGTGCTCTTTCTACCCACTCTGAAAGAAACCTCTTCATGCGGTCAAAAAGCTCAACCGCCCAATTTCATGTTCATATAAAAATATTTTTTAAATAAATAACATTATAAATAAAGAGTATTTTAATGGATGATGTTTTTCTCGTCATTCACCAAGAGTTTGATACTCTCGTCACCAAAGATGTTATTTAGTGGTGTACGTGGTGGGTAGGGGTGATATACGAGCTCACGAGCTCGAGCAAACTCGGCTCGTTTACAAACGAGCCGAGCTCGAGCTCGAGCTCCATATGAAAACGAGCTCAAACAGGTACTCGAGCTCGGCTCGCGAGCTGAGAAGGGTGTTCGAGCTCGAGCTCGTGAGCTCGCTTATATTCGAGTCGAGCTCGAGCTCAAGCTCGTGAGCTCGTTTATACCCGAACCGAACTCGACCTCGTGAGCTCGTTTGCTCGAGTACATAGTTCGTGTTAAGTGTTAACCACTGTAATCAAACAAATTTATCCCTGTTTGCAAGTTTAATCACATATCCACTCCACTATAATCAAACATAAATGAGAAGGCAAGATTAATCACATATCATCTATTTCACAATTCACAAATCAATTGTTGTAATCCAATTTGACCAAAAACAAATCAATGTAATCCAATAATCTATGCATAAGAAGAAGCCATAAGGTGAGATTAGGATCAAGCAGCGGAAACATGAGAAGCGACAAGCGAGACAGAGAGAGAAACGAGAGCGGAGTGTACGATGACTGACGAGAGCGGAGAGCACGACCAAATCTGTTGGCTAGTGATGGCGGAGACAGAGTAGACCGAGAGAAAAGGGGACGGTGGTAGGGCAACGATGGAGGGCGGCCAGTGCGAGCAATAGATGGACTGATGGAGCAACAACCATGAGAGATTAAAGCCCCTACAATGGAGAGATGAGAGATTAGAGCGGTGGTCGGTGGTCGGAGGAGAGACTCGACGAGATTAATGCTCGAGATCGAGAACCACTTACCAGAGGAGGAAGGAGACGACAACCATGAACCATTAGAGCGGAGGCGGCGTCCTGAGAATGAGGGAGGACTGAAGCGACGGAGGCGGCCTGAGAATGAGCGAGATAGGTTGGATATGAGAATGAGAGACGATGGATTCGCTGGATCTGAGACTCTCAGAGAGTCAGAGTGATGCAATTGAAAAAATGAAAATGGGAATGGAGGTCGGGGGAAGGGATGGGGTGGAACAGGTTTACATTAACCCTAGGGGTAAAAATGTAAATTCACCTAAAAATGAGCAATCGAGTATACTGGAGCTCGGCTCGAGCTCGTGACGAGCTCGACTGTGAGCTCGAACTCGACTCGTTTTTTAATTCGAACAGGTTCGAGCCGAGCTTTTTCCCAGTCGAGCTCGAGCTACTCAGCTTGAATATCAGGCTTAGTGGTGGGTCAGTAGCGTCTGACAACACCTAAATCGTTTCCTTATTTAAAAAAATAAAACAAAAAGGATTTTGATCATGTCAAAAAGAAAAGAAAATTAAGGAAAACCACTCTACTACAAGCAAAAAAATTCAACAAATCTTTCATAAACTCGTACTACATGCATCTTCAACACTCATGAATCATGTGTTTATCAGTTTATCTTCTCGTATACACAATTAGTTATCAATTTATCATCACTAGAAAAAAGCATCACTGAAAAAAACTGTATCTTTTTTTTTTAAAGTCCTTCTATTTTTTAAAATAAATATTTTTTTTTTTGATTCTCAAAATAAATAAATAAATTTGAAAATAAGTAATCTGCTCAACTTATTTGATGAAAGCCTTTAATATTAATCATTCCAATCAAAATTTTAGATGTTATAATCTCTTGAGTAAAGATGGAATCATGAATCAATAAACTAGAAAAATCGTTCATGAATATATAATAATTGGAGTGAAAAATAATTGAACACTTGAGAAAATTCCACAAACACTAGGCTCCAACAATTTGCCAAGTCAGCACAAGTCATCAATAGGATTATCCATAAAGCAATATAACATGATTCAAATTTATATTTATTATTATATTAAGTCACCCTAAAAAAATGTGAGGTCCAATTACCTTTCAATCTATAAAATTAAAATAACAATCCAACTTCACATTGATACCAATTTGTCCATCCCAATCACAAGTGTAATAGTAGGCACACTTCAACTTAATTTGAGTGGGTGACCATCTCAACTAAACATATGTGTCCATGGATGGACCCTCCATGTTGTATAGTTTCTGTCAATTTTAATTCCATCTTCAGAATTTCCTCAAATTGCATTAACCTTATCACCTGTTTTTAATAATAATAAAATAACAAGAAAAATGACAGAAAGATTACAAAAAATATAAATAAATAACCAAATGGAGGTGTTTAAAAAAGGGAATAGGGATGCAGGAGTCGAAGAGGTGATTGTGAGGTTCCACCTCCCCCACCGGCCACTTGCAAATTGTGTGGTTTGGTTCTCTTGCCCCATCTCTAATAACTTTATTTAAGAAATGAAAAATATATATTTTTTGATTATTTTTATTGAAACTCCAACACTTTTTTAATTTTAAGATTTGAAAAATCATTTAATTTTGAAGAATACAACAATCAACGGGTAAGTTATTTGCACGGCCAGTTTGCGCCAAATGCACGATGATGACTCAGGGAGTTGGTATCGGTGGTAGTGCTCGTGGTGCAAAAGGGGAGTGTGGTGTGGTGTCGACATAGGAAAACGTAATAATTTTTTACAGTATAAGTTAGTTGGTATGGGGTGGGAGCTTGAATAGTGAGGTTTGAGTTTGAATCCCTATATATAGCTTTATTTAATGTGTTTTAAACTTAAAATAGCTATTTAAATAATATATTTAATGTGTTTTTTACTATATTCTTGACAACAAAAATTGTATCTTATATATATCTTAAAAAAAATTCCTATAACATAGTTGAGTCCCCCCTCAATTTTTTTATGGCTCCGCCCCTGCGAGGAGGGACGTAGACATAACACGGATTTCCTCAGACGCTTTATTTGTTAGATTTTATATCATATATATTAAATTAATCTAATCTAAATTATAAATAAAATTGAAATACAATGTCTTAATATCTTCGGTTTAAATAGATAAATTCTAATAAGCTAAAACACAAAAAAATCAAGATATGCATTTTTTTAATGTTTTATTCTCATAGGGTCAATGTTCTAAAAGGTGCTAGACGGGAACCTAGGTGGCGCCTAGGTGGACTTAGAACAAACTTAATTATTTTCTTATATTTTAAGGTATAACGCATATCAATAATTCATATAATGTAATAATAATCCATAATATCACTCATAAACCAAAATTTGCAGTGTTTTTCTAACACTAAAGTAAATAAATGCTTAAGTACACGTTTGATTGATGATTTTAAATCTTCTTAAATTCAAAACATAGGTTCGACTTAAAAGCAAATACTTTCCAACATAAGGGATAAAAAAATCTTAAGTCGACTAATCTTCTGCCTAGACGCTAAAACCGAATAATCGTTTGGCTAGACGGACCTAGGCGGCACCTAAGCGGATTTCCGCCTCGAGACCCATCTATGCCTAAAAATTCTTAGGTGTCCTCCCGCCTAGAGCCTATGCGTGATTTTTAGAACACTGCATAGAGTTGACATGTCCACCGGTCAGAGTAAATATGGTTATTGTCCACTGGGCAACTTTTTCTCGCTACTGTCGTTCTTTCTTCTGTTTCTCACGTTCTTTCTTCTGTTCATCGTTTATCAATAATTGTTGAATTAAGCCAATCATTGCGATTATTAGTGTACTTTTATTGATATTATCTCTCGATCATCATTGTCACTGTTTGTATCTTGAATCATATAAATTCTAGTTTAATTTTGAAGGAATCTATATAGGGGGGGAGGGTTGATGTAGATGAGACTGTGGTTGACATATGGATGAAAGTAACTGACAAACTGTTTTATATAACTGACATTTAGATAAATGAATACTTGACAAAGTGTTTGATGTAGCTGACAATTCTCTTGCAAACCAGCCATTGTTTGGAATGGATCGGAGAAATATGTAATATGTTGACAAACTAATAATAATTATGGTCGATTATAAAGTAATTATATAAGATTTGTGTAGTAAAAATAAAGTAAATATATAATAGTATGTTTGAGTAAATGGTTTCGTATCTGCTACTTGATATCATTCTTATATGCTATATGTTATTCCTTTGTCAGCTATCTGTTAAACTTTTGCCAGCTACCTATCATGCCCTTGTCTACTATATGTCATGCTTTGTCATCCTATGTCAATTCAATGCCCTCTTGTTTCTGCTCTCTTTTCAACCATTGTTTAGTCCGTGTTGTCCTTCTTCTAAATTATTCAATGCATATATTTTTTTTATAGTTGGTCTTCCATTTATTTTTCTTATTAGATGTGGTAAACATTTGATCTGCTTAATTTGTATGGGAATATTTATTTCATCCCCTTGCAGCACTGGGTATATTGTCTCATGATATCCTAACTTCCAAGCTTTGATAGTGTAAAAGCTTCGAATGAAGTGTGTTACAATGACTTTATTGTGTGTTATAGCAACAAGAGCATGCACGCATGAGATCTTTTGCGAATCAAACACTCTACAAATACATCTCATTTATGGCAAATCAACCACTGTTGTCACTTCCCCCACAACTTCAAATTGGAAACCGTTCATTTTCTGAATTTTAACAATAGTTTTGGGCATCCCGTGTGTGTTCTTTTCCGCAAGCGCCCTTCTGACTTGGAACCATTTTGTCAACTTCTCTCTAAGATAGTTTATTAGGGAAAATATAAGTAATGATTTCTTACCTCTAACCATATAATTTAACCTCTCAAGATTACTGATTTCTGTTATCTGAGCAAAGTAGTGATTGAAATCACTAATTTTGTAACTTTCTGCTGCGTGTTGGAACAATTCACACAACTTTTTTTTTTCTTGAAAGTGACCTTGATGTTTTGCTTAAGGTGCCATGTGCATATGCAATGTATAACATTTTGGGTAAACCTTATAAATTGTTTTTGATAAGCACATGTGCCTGTCCGAGACAAAAATTACACTAGTTCATCTGATTGTGATATCACCTCTTTCAGCTGCTGGAAGAACTATTTCCATGATTTGTTGTTTTCTGAATCAACAATCTCAAATGTAAGCGGATATATACTCATGTCCGCATCCTGTGTAGTTGCACATAGCAATGTGCCCCCATACTTTCCAGTAAGGAATGTTCCATCAAAAACAACAACCTATAAAAGCGCAGACATTGTATTGTTTTTTATTGTGCTGACAGTGACAAAAATGACGCTGAATTCATGTAGAATGGTACTTAAGTGATGCTGACATCTTATATAATGTATTTAAATCATGCTAGCATTATATAAATGATGCTCGCATTATATATTAATGTCATTAAACACATTATACCAATCTTCTTCAAAACATGGAATGCTCGTTGGCATTGCCCGAATGATAGGAATAGATATTTAAATCTTTCAACCTCATAGGTAGCAAACAAAGAAATTGTTCCTGGGGTTTTCTCCGCAATCATGTGGCAGTATGATGGCAGAGCAGCAAAATTCGACTCTGGTGTTCCCTTTCCCCTCACTTGTGCCAATTGTGCTGCTTTCCATGATTTCCAGTAAGTGATTGGAATTTTGTGATATTTCTGCATCATTTCCCTAATTTGTGCTCAAGTGTATGATATGTCAACATAATAAAGTAATCAGTCTATATCCACATTTGTAAGAATAATCTTGAAAAATATGATTTTTTTATAACATAAATTGATCTTATTATCGTGGCAACAACATTGCAATAAGCTTTTCTACAATGTTTATATCTAATCTCCTAGCTGCATGTGTGTGTTTCATTGTATAATATGACTTCATGAGATTCTGAATAGATCTTTTTTTAATGCAATCTCCAACCAAAGTTGGCATCTATATATTTTGGCTCTAAAATACCGCGGAGTCGATTTCTTTACCTTAAACCCAAATATTTCAGTCATTGACATAAGATATAGAGTATTATTTAGTGCTTATTTATTTGCAATTATCTTCCCGACATACATTGTCATTGTCTTGTCAGCTGTTGAGTTATAGCTCCCAAAGCTCTCAATTTCAGCACTATAAGAAATATCAACATTGTATTCTTCTATTGTATTCCCTTTTCTCTTCATTGAATTGTATTTCCCTCCAAATTTTATAGTCTTCCTCACTGATATTTGACTCATCATTGTCTCCTTCAGGCTTTATCTAGCTTTGTAATGTCTGTCCCTATGGTGTCAGCTGCATTATAACATTCGTGTTATAATGTTTATAACAACATATTATACATTCGTGTTATATTTACAAAGGACTATATGAGTAAATATGTGCTGATAAACGAAAATATATTATACATTCGCGATATATTTACAAAGAACTATATGAGAAAATATGTGTTGGTAAACGAAAATACATTATACATTCGTGATATATTGTAAGGGAAATATGTATACGTATGCTGATATTGAAGAGATTTATATATGAAGAATTTGTTTTTGTGTGCTATTAAATAGTTGGATGGCAAAATTCGCTTGGTGAATGGGGAACTTGCTTCACAAGAAACGTAGGGTGGGGCGACCTTAGGAGGGGGGGGGGGGGGGGCGGGGGCAGCGGTGGAGCCAGGATGAAATCAAGGGGCGTGCTAAAAAAAATTCGTAAAATATTTTTTTTATACATATTAAGAAGTTTTTTACAAAAATATTGAAAAAAAAAACTAAAATTGTGATTTATTTATGATATTTTTATTTAAATAGTTGAGATAAACAGAAAAATATAGTTAATTTAGTGGATATTTACTCAATTATATCTTTTTGTATGCTCTAGAACCCCCACGCACCCCTAGCTCTACCCTTAGGAGGATTGAAGTGTTCGGTGGACATTTAACAAATAAAGTTAATTTAGTGGATATTTACTTAATTATATCTTATTATATAAATATTTACTTTTTTCCCCAAATCAGAAATGGATAATTTTCTATTAGGATTCCAAATTTTTACCTTACTAACCGGGTGTAACGTTTATTCCCGATGTTGTTGCGCACAAATAAGAAACAACGGCTCTAATAGTTGGTATAATTTTGAAAGTTTAAAGATTGAATTGTTTGACTAAATTTCTGAATATCTTACCAAATATCTAATTTTCAAAGATCAACCAACCAACTCTTAAAAAACGATAAAAACACACATCATAAGAGTTGGAAACTGACCCATTCTATCTTTCGTGGGTTCGCAATATTGTTGTTTTTCTGATTTCCTTTTCATTGCCCGCCAACTTCCAGCGTTTCAGCCTATCATATACTTAACATTAATAGTCCTGCCTTCGTCTTAAAATATACTTATATTATTTAATTTTTTTTTAATATTATACTTATATTAATAAGTATAATATTATTTAAAAAAATTAATAAGTATAATATTATCAAATTAATAAATTTTTTGATATTTTATACAGTCCTGTATAGTTTTTAGCACCTTAAAAAACATGTTAAAAAGATAAATGATCTATATATTTTGAGACGGAGGTAGTATTAAATATTACATTTAAAAAAATATTGATAAATGTATAATTCGGTTCATGATTATATTTAGGTAATGTTTGGTATATATTTTGTTTACAATGCTTGTTATATTTTATGCGTTAAATAAGGCTTATCATACCAATAAAAGTTGATCGATTGTTAACAAAATAACAAGGGATCCTCTTATATTAGCATCGGTGTTGTGATGTGTAGATGATTGTCCCACATCGTCACACATCGAAAAACACAAAACCTCGGGCCTTGCATATAAGTCAGTGGGCCACTCTTCATATTGCCAATTGGTTTTAGGATGGAACCCCGCTGGTCTTGTGTGCTCGGCTTGGGTGCGCGTATGCGCTCAAACGTGTGGACCCCCCACGTTAATTATATGCCCCGCCGGGATTTATCATGGTATCAGAGCGGTGCGGTCTCAAGACGTCAAGTGCAACTGACATATATTGCGATGCCAGGCAGTTGCACTTGAGGGGGCGTGTTGTGATGTGTGGATGATTGTCCCACATCGAAAAACACGGAACCTCGTGCCAATTGGCACTTGAGGGGGCGTGTTGTGATGTGTGGATGATTGTCCCACATCGAAAAACACGGAACCCCAGTGGGCCACTCCTTCTATCGCCAATTGGTTTTAGGATGGAACTCCGCTGGTCTTGTGTGCTCGGCTCGGGTGCGCATGATGCGCTCGGTCGTGTGGACCCCCCACGGTTATATGGCCCACCGGGATTCCGCTGGTCTTGTGTGCTCGGCTGGTGCGCATGATGCGCTCGGTCGTGTGGATCCCCCACGGTTATATGGCCAACTGAGATTTATCAATCGGTCATCAAACGAAGTTAATAAAAAAAAAACTATTTATATCACAAGTGTGGTTCTTGTGTTAAATCTCGTATGAAAACATTTAAATTCAAATCTTCTTGATAATAACACCAAATCACTTTTATAAGTATCCCATGTATTTTATCATTTTTATGTATCTGAAAAGGTTTAAAAAAAAATTCCAAATACACACCTTCTTTAAAAGGAGTGGAAAATTAAAGGAGTCATCTCTCAACAATTAACTAATGAGAACGTTTATATGTACATTTTTTTTCTCTCAATTTTTTTTAAATCACAAATTACGTATTGGTTCATAATTTAAATAAATAGTAGTTTTTATTGATAGGGATTACAAGAGTAATTTTACACATTCTCATGAAAGTTATTCAACACAAATTCTCGACTTTACAATAAGTTAAAGTTATTCAAACATATTTTCTTAAATTTCACGGGAATTTAATTTTCTATAAATTAAATTCTTATAAAATGTACTTCATAAGTTCATCCAAAATTCCAAATGAGCACTAAACAAGATTATAGACCCAATGAGACGTGGATAAATTCAATAAAAAAAAATGTTACATTAAATAAAAGAAATAACGTTTAAAAATATTTTTCATTTTATTTTCGTTGACAAAATGGATGGAGGAGGGGAGGAAACCGATACTTACTGCAACACCAAAATCTGACCATACACGTGGCACACCGGATCCCTTCTTGCCACGTGTTGACGGATCGTCCCTTGATCCGCAGCATCAAGCTTCAACCAATCCACGACCTCAAGCAACCCTACTTTCTTACCACAGCCACACTCCAAATTCCCAAATCTTAGGACACGAATATGACGGATTTAGCCCTACACCTTTTCAAGCAATGGACACGAGTAAGGGTAAAATAGTCTTTTTAGTACATCTTTCTTAATCCCCAGTTCCCCACCGCCGACCCGAAATTCAAATTATTTTATTCCCTACAATAAAAGCAACCCACCATTCTTCGCGTCTCCGACATTTAATACACTTGATTGTTTATATATGAGATTTTAAATCAAATCACCCTTAAATATATAAAATTATATAACAAAATTATTCATAGTAATTAGTGTAAAAAATCAAAATCGCCCACATAACCTTTTTCATGTTGTAATAAAACATGTCAAAAAATGTTAAATGATCAATTTATTTATAAAATATAGTATAAAATATTATTTATTTCAAATATAAATACAGTAATAATTTAATATTTTAAGAAAAAAATTGAGCATTGTAAAAAGATAGTGAATAATTCTTCGAAAAAATAACTAAATTTATAAAAAAAAATTCTATAATTTAGATAGGATTTTGAAAAAAGTTTCATAAATTATGATTTTCTATAATTTACTCTTTTCTCTCTTTTCTTTTCTTAAAAAAATGTGATAAATTACAAGCTTTGGTTTGCATTATAAATCTCGATCTTATAAATCTTCAACAACATTATAAATCTTTGGGGGGGCTGTGTTGTGAATTGTGATATTATAAATTGCATTACAAGTTTTAAAATTTTATACCAATTTGTCTTTCTTACCTTTATTTTAAGGATTTTGACCAATTGCATTTATTCTTTCATTTTTTTTAAATCTTCTTTTTTCTTGTATTTTTTAATATTATTTCATCTCCTCTCATATTACATGATGGCCAATTGACCTAATTGCTTTTTTGTTTACTTAGTTCAATTTTTTTAATCCCATTATGTTTGTTTTACTTCATTTGATTCTTTTTTTATTAGGTAAGAATTCGAGTTCAGATATATCTGAAATTCGAAGGCCGATCAAGCCGACAGATGGAAGAACCGTCTAAAAATCATAACAATACAATACACAACGATGCAAACTCAGGCAAACACACTCTACAAAAAACAAAACCAATTAGACCTAAACCAAGCAAGATGTGGGCGAAGACGAAGGACGAAGCCAAGCCTCACACTGAAGCATAACCGTAGGCCAGCGATACATCATGATCCGATCATCCTGTGGGCAGTGAAGACGAAACTTCAGTGAATCATTTAACCTGAGTAAGGGAGACGCTACGATACACATTAACACGACCCCAACCTATCCCTATTCCGACAACTAGAACCAAATTCACGGAGCAGGTCGCCACATAATGTAAAATAAAAGAAAATATCCGAGAAAAGTTTATCTTATTTTATATATTTTGCTATTTTATGTCATATATTTTGATTTCCCAGACCTCGGTTTCTTTGACAGCACAACTATTGAAGAATATGTACGAGCAATAAGTATGCAATTATGTAAAATAAAATAAAAAATTAATTTTTTATATAATTTTTAGCTATTTAAAATACAAAGTTAACGGAGAGAGTATCAAATATGAAAGGGCGTATTAAACTTATTTTATTCCAATTCATTAAGTATGGCCAAAAAATTTAATTTATTTAATTTCTCAAAAAGAAAAAAGAAAAGAAAAAAAAAGGGTATAGTAACCAAATTTGACAAATATTTGTTTTCTTCTTCTTCCCAGCTCATTCCTCCCATCTGTGCCTGGTTCTTGCAATCTCTCTCTCTCCCCCCTTTTCTTGTGGTAAAAATCTGCTTGCGTTTTCTCTCTCTTCTCCCCTTAGCGTTTTTTCTCTCATATTCCCTTCTCTCTCTGGTTCTCTCTGCCTTTTCTTTCTCTCTCCCCTCTTCCTCCAACTCTCTTTGGCTTCTCTTCAATTGGATCCATTTCTCGCTCCGTTTTGGATTCAATTGATGATTACCAACACGATCAGTCGCCGAACGTTTTGAATTCCGATCTCCATTTCCTCCCGTCCTTTCCGGTGGTAGAAGTTGGATTCGGATCGTCTTTGTTGGAATTGCGAAGCTCTTAATTTTCTGCGGTTCATCGCATTCCGGTTTCGTGCCCGATTCCACTGAATTCGGTCTGCGAAATCAGATTTGATCTCATTTTTTTTTTCGATTTGATTGGGGAGAGTTATTAATATTTTGCTCTAAGGATTTCTCTGGCTTCAAGATTAGGGTTGTAGGATCTTATTATCAGTTTAGGATCCTTTTTAGGTTCTTTTGATTTTCTTTATTTTGTTTCTTTTCCTCTTCCACATTTTTGCGGGATTTCCCCGGCCGAGTTTAGTAGATACAAAAGATGTTGGGTGCTGGAGTGCAGTTCAATCGTAGCCGGAAAGAGGAACGGTTCTACAACCCGAAAGCTAGGAGAAGTTTCCAGAATCAGCAGAAAACTCACCAGCTTCACAGAGCTCAGAGTGATGTTACCGGAATCGGACAATGTAAAGGCAAATCGGCGATTTATCGGAGTAGAGAGCCGGAAAACCGTGCCGAGGAGAGCCCTGAATCGGTCGCTTTGCCGGCCGTTGAACGGGTCGCCTTGCGGCCGTTGCCTTTGAGTAACGTGGAAAGGTTTCTAGAGGCAGTTACTCCATCTGTTCCAGCTCAGTATCTTTCCAAGGTCAAATCTCCTCACCTAGTTTGAATACTCCTTTCCAGCTTAATAAACAATATTGTAATAGTTGGCATCCGCTGAAAATATCAGTTAGAATGAGTCAGTTAAGTTGTAATTGATGCTTTAGTTTAATCCTAGTTGCTTGAGTTTGAGTTCAACTCGCTGTATTTGATGTTTGCTTTGGTTTTCAATTGGGAATGCAGACAGCGATGATAGGTATGAGGACCTGCGGTATGGAGTACCATCCGGGCCAGCCCTACTTTGTGTTGGCGGATTTGTGGGAGTCTTTGAAGGAGTGGAGTGCTTATGGAGCGGGAGTACCTTTGGTGTTGAATGGCAGCGATTCCGTAGTTCAATACTATGTACCTTATCTGTCTGCTATCCAGATTTACGTTGACCCATCTAAGTCGCAGATGAAATCAAGGTATGGATGTTTCTTTGTCTCTATGAGATCTTTCATTAGTGCTTTCAGAAAACAATTCAAGTGCTGGGTCGTTGCTTGTGGTTTCTCATAAATCAGAAAATCTTTGGGGTATTCAATGCTATGAATTGAGTTCCACAGTTATTTGTACTATGTCATTTTGGAGGGACTTGCTGTTGGATTTTTGTATGGTCTATGGTGATTTTTCTGTTTAGTACTCGTATGTTCAACATGTTTAGTGTGTTGGAAATTAGCAAAGTGGTATCATACTTTTCACTCAAATGAATGCATTGATGTCATGCATTTTAGGTTGTGGTTACATCTAAGTATTTAGAACAAAATAAATAGCTGCAAATGTCAAAGCATAATTAATTACCTATCATTAGCTATAAAAGAAAGCCAAATTGCATGAAGGGTTACGAAGGAAAGCTGACTAATCTTCCCCTTATTATACCAGGAGTCAGTTGCATAAATACGACTAATTCAATGTTTCTCGTGCTAGTCACTTTTGAGCATCGGAATATTGAGTTCTAAATTTCTAATATCATTATTTTGTCTTTGCCAAAAGGTTGATTAAGAGATTAGAAACAGCACAAATTTATTTATTTCGGAATGACTAAGATAGTTGGCTAATTTAGCGTGATTCTGGAATCTTGGCTGATGTATAAATCTGTAGTTGTGTTTTGAAACCAAAATTTTCTCCATAAAAGGTAGAACCTTTTGCTGGGAGAATTGACAAGTAAAGGCATTAGTGAGTGTATGGTTGTTGGATATTTTTCATTTTAATTAGGTTATTTGTTACCTTATCCTGAACGGTACTTTACAAGAGGCTCGGAGGTGCTCATAAGGTCAATAAGACAGGGATAAATGTTACTCCGTATATTCTTAACACAAGCACCAATCTTTGATGTCTTTTTTTTTTTAAAAAAAAAACAACACCAAAGATCTAACATCATCAATTAATAAAATTGGAAACTGATAAATAATTCTGTAAACCTTAAATAATCATTGCTTCTTCTTGTTCATGATTGAAAAATATTTGATTAATTGTGCATGTATATGTTTGAGGGCACTGTTTGCGTGTTTGTTAGTCATTTTCCTCAACACTTGAACATCTCATTTACTTTTTAATGCATTCAGTTTAGGACTAGCTACTAACAAGTTTAAATTTGTCGATAGTTCTAGAGTCTAGACTATACTATGCAATACTGTCCCCTTTTGTTTGACTATCCTGTATGTACATGTTGATCTGATAATGTTTCCTTTTGTTTTACCATCCTGTATGTACATGTTGATCTGAAGACAAGGCTTTTTGTTGTCTGAGGTGTTTATTCCTTCATTATTCCATGCATTTTGGCCACATTTTCTTTGTAAAATTGTTTACTAAGAAGAAGATATTACTTCCGCTTGAATTTAGTACCTGTGCAGTTTGACATCACTGGTAGTAGCATAAGTGCATAACTGTGATTTTTCTTGTAACAGACGAGCAAGTGAGGACAGTGATGGTGACTATTTCAGTAGGGATTCAAGTAGTGATGGGAGCAGTGACTCTGAGCGAGAAAGGGTCTCAGCTTACTCAGGGGCACAACGAAATCACTATAAGACAAATGACGTTTCTTTCAAAATGGACAAGTTGTCTTTGATTGATGAGCAAACTGCTCTGCACGAAGGTTTCTCTAGCGATGATGGTGAATCAGGGAATTCTCAAGGGAAGTTGGTATTTCAGTATTTAGAACATGACCCTCCTTTTTGCCGCGAACCATTGTTTGACAAGGTAGCGCCACCCCCCAGCTCTCCCACAGATGTACATGAATGCTTTTCTTATTTTTATATTCTCATACCTTCTGGTGTCTCTCTTTGGTTACAGATTTCTGACCTTGCTTTGCGTTTCCCGGAGCTAAAGAGTTTGCATAGTTGTGATGTGATGCCTTCGAGTTGGGTGTCTATAGCATGGTATGTGTGCTTCCTTGTGTCATAGTTGTTGATGTATATGCTTAAATTTGAATTTAGGTCATATTTTATTTTATATATGTATCACTTGCAGGTATCCAATATACAGAATACCAACAGGGCCAACATTGAGGGATCTGGATGCCTGTTTCTTGACATATCATTCTCTTTACACACAAATTGGAGGTTAGATATATAAGCTCTCTCGCCCTCTTTCTGTGTGTAAAATTAGATAGTCTCTCTGAGAGTGTATACATGAACAAGAGTAGATAAGCTCATTCCTCGCTCTCCTATTTTATGTCTTTTCTATAGATGTTGCTGGTCCACATCCTCCTGTGTTGACATATTCCAATGAAATGGAAGGCATCCCCAAATTCTCTTTACGCGCATTTGGACTTGCCTCGTACAAGTACAGGGGATCTCTTTGGACATCAAGTAATGGGAGTGACCGTCAGCTGGTGAACTCCCTCTCCCAAAAAGCTGCTAATTGGCTGCGACACTTCCAGGTCCATCATCCAGATTATGCATTTTTCTGCAGTCGATGATAATTGACCCGATGGTTCCAACACGGTCAGTTTTTCTTTCTTTCAATGGAAGCGTGTCCCCTTGCAAGACAATTGATAGTTCTTGAATTGCTTTCCTTCGCCGTTCCTTCTCTCCCGAGAGAAGTGAATACGTTAAGAAAAAGTGAAAAGACAAAAAAAAGAAAAGAAAAAAGGGCAGCAAATGCACGTCGTTGCAGCTTCCACCGGAGCAATAACGCCCAGCTGAAGGTGGATAGAGGAAAGCGAGATAGGGTTTCGGTTTCTTAGAAGGCAGGGGAAAAAGAAGGTTGTGGAGTAGAGATAGACTTGCTGAAATGGAGAGAGCAGCTTCAAAATCTTCCCATGTGTTTGCTTCCTACATGCTTATATTTTCATGCATTAGCAACTTTACTGGTTTATGGGGATTTTGAAAGGGATGTACCAAAGTTTTTTCTTCAAAGCCATGTGATGTGGCCATGGCATGTGCTGCTCCTTCCATGCAAGTGTGTATCAAACTGTAATGTCCTTTTCTTTTGATATAGTTCTCAGGAAACAGGTGCTAAAAAAAAGGATCTTTAGATGTATATTGCCCTTGCTCTGTTTGTGTGTTTGTTATCTTTACAGCCATGTGTTTCTATGCTGGCATGCTGCATTATTTGTGGTTGTTGTAGGTCAAAATCGGTGGTGGCTCAGGCTCACTACTTGTTTGGTATGCCCAATTGGGGATAAAACGCCCCTCTTACTTATGGGCTATATTTCCAAGGTTCGAACTCGAGACCTAACTGTTGGTTATGCCCAATGGGCTCACTACTCATGTGCTATATGCTCATTACCTAATTTCTGTTGAAATGAGTAATATAAATCTCATCTCGAATGTCTAGGGCCAAATTATAATAAGAGAATATTAAATAACTTCAAATTAAAAAAAGGATTATTATAAACATTTGAAGTGATTAATGTTCATTATTTTACTAAATTAATTGGTTATAACTTGATACTTGAAGTGGATTTTCGGAGGACATAGGTTTGATTCGAGAAGTATTTCATGAGATTCATTAATTTATCCAATTTTAAAATCTACCGTCCTCCGAATTCACCTATTTTTTAGGATTTAATTTTCATTTTTTTTAAGGAAAGAAATCGGATGGGATTAGACCATGTTGGACCATCAACTAAGTACATTCTTATAGACGAGGACACACCAAGAGTCGTGTTTGACAAAAAAAAAAGGTGTTGTGAGTCGACCGAGTGGATGAGTTTGACAATCCTATTAGCAACGTTGTTAATTTTGCATAAGATGTGAACACACTGAACTATCTCAATCTTCCATAGACATGCTCATTGCGAACACATTTGATAACAGTCAAACAATCACATTCTGCAATAATCTTCCTGAATCCGAGTCCCAAGCCTTATCGATGCCACTTCTCAATGCAGTAGCTTCAACAACCAATGTTGTTTGCGTTGTTTAACAAGATCCGCCACACTCAATAGCAGAGCTTTCATCATGGTTTTGAATGACAAAGCCTGCAGCTACCGTATCATAAGACAAAACAAAAGCGTTGAAATTTACTCTACAAATCCTTTTTGAGGTTTGTTTCATTTTAGGTCTCTCTCTCATTGTTTGTTAAGTTTTGGTTTATGTTGCATAAGAATAAGTTAATATTTTATATAGTTTTTACTTATTAAAGTACGTGTTGAAAAGTCAAACGACATGTATTTTGGATCGGAGGAAGTAGTATAATACTCCGAATTCAAACCTAATTATTAGAATAACTAATGCAAACTTGTGAAATTGAAAATCAAAATCTCTAAAAAACTAGAATGAGTAGCTATTCAATACTCCCTCCGTTCGGCAAAACTTGTCGTTTACTATTCACGCACGCTTTTTTAGAATGATAAAAACTATATAAAATATTAATTTTTTATAAAAATTTTTTTAACAAGTTTGTACTTATTAATAATAACTACGAGATTGTTGAAAAAATTATTAAAAAAACTAGATATTTTATATAGTTTTATCTCCTAAAAAAATGTGCGTGAATAGTAAAACGTTAAGTTTTGCCGAACGGAGGGAGTATATGTTAATAAGTTAAATATATGTTAATAAAATAGTTGAAACTGATGGAGTAACTAAAACTGATAGAGTATTTGATAAACCTAATTATTAGAATAACTAATATAAACATGTGAATAGAAAATCAAAATCTCTAAAAGAAAACTAGAATGAGTATTCAAAATTGGAAAATTTTGGTGAGATGTCCATTTGGAATGTGAAATTAAGTAAATGTCCATTTTTATTTTGTAATTAAGTAAATGTCCATAATATTTTTATAATACCCACATTACTCCTACCCCTACCCATGTTTACATTTTCATTTTCAATCTCGCAAGTTGCAACCTGTTTCAATTAATTTGGGAAACCAGAGAGTGGAAGTGAATCAGATGGAGAGTGTGAGATGGGAGATGGGCTCTACCGCGCCGAGGTTGCAAGAGATGTCGAAGGTCGCTACAGAGTTGCTTAGCCCAATCCTACTTGCAATTGAGAGGAGCACCGTTGAATCGAATTGATTTGGAAAGCCAGAGAGTGGAAGCAAATCAGATGGAGAGTGTGAGATGGGAGATTTGCTCTACCGCGCCGAGGTTGCAAGAGATGTCGAAGGTCGCTACAGAGTTGCTTAGCCCAATCCTACTTGTGATTGAGATCGAGGAGAACCGTCGAATCGAATTGCTTTTTCTAGTGCGTGTGAGAGTGGTCTGATATTCGAATTTCCCTTAAAACTCCATTGTCTTTTTGCCTTGATTTTTTGCTTCAAGGAGATGGGGTATGAAGAAGAAATCACCTTTGTCTGGATTTGAATCGGCACCAAATTTCACCGTAAATTATGTTTATCGATCTTTATGCCTAAGAGACTAGTTTGTTGATGTTGTTAGGATTTGTGTTTTCTCTTGTTATCATTAATTAAGCATTGATTCGATAAGTTTAACTCTCTCTCTCTCCCTATGTGTGTGATGGATTGTACTTTGCTTAATGCATATCAACTGTTCGACAAAATGCCTCAATGACAGTGAAGTTGTATTTCTGCCCAATTTACTATTTATATATAATGCATATCGATTATTCAACAAAATGCCTCAATGAATATAGTATGTTGATGAGGGTATTTTATAGTTGATGAGAATAATTGATGATAGTAGTTGGCGACAATATTCTATAATCATTTGATGACACTATTATACTAATGACAATAGTCGGTGACAATGTCCTGTTAGTTAGTTTAACCATGTTATAAGGTATTTTATGTCATTATGTGTCTACTTGAGTTTGGTGACAATCATTGGGATCATTTTGATGACAATATTTGGTGACAGTCACTGGGATCATTTTGATGACAATATTTGCTTACAATCATTGGGATCATTTAGATGCCAATATTTGGTGAATTGTTCTATAATTAGTGACAATAGTTGATGACAATCTTATATAGTTGGTGAAAACGAGATAACTGCCATTTTTATTTGGTGACAATTTATTTATAAATGTTATTCTGCTAATATTTGAGTGGTGACACTATCTGATGCCAATAGTTAGTGATCATTTTGATGACAATATTTGGTGACAGTCACTGGATTATTTTGATGATAATTATAATTGGTGACGATAAGTGGGATCATTTTGACGATAATATTTGGTGACAGTTTATTTTATACATGTGATTATGCTAAAGTGGTGACACTATTTGATGACAATAGTTAGTGATAATATTTTTGGTGATAATTATGGTGTTAATAGACTCGCGATGACAACAGTGATGACAATACCGAGTGACAAAGATGACAATGCGTGACGACAAAGATGACAATGCGTGATGACAAAGATGAAAATTTTCGTAGAGAGTCAATCAATGGTTAAATTTTGGAAATACGAGCTGTGGAAATAATTTGGTCGGTGATGATGTTCTGTAGTTGGTGATAATAGGTTGATGACAATGTTTTGTCGTTGGTGACAATATATAGATTGGTGATAATAGAGTGATTACAATAGATTGGTGACAATGTTCTGTATTTAGCTAGGTACAATAGTTTGGTGATAGTGTTTTGTATATGGTGGGTCCTGACAATGTTTTGTTGTTGGTGACAATACATTTGAGAAAAGAATATGTTGACAGTGTTATGTAGTTTGTGACAATAGATTGGTGACAATGTATTGTAATTGGTGACAATAGGTTGGTGACAATGTATTGTAGTTGGTGAACAAAGATTGGTGACACTGTTATGTCGTTGGTGACAATAGATTACTGACAAGATGTTGATGACAATATAGTGGTGACAATGTTTTGTAGTTGATGACAGTATGTTGGAGAAAATAATATTGAGATAGTGTTTCATAGTTTGTGACAATAGGTTGGTGATAATTTTATGTAGTTAGAGAAAATAGGTGGTAACAATTTTTAATAGTTGGTAACAAAAAAATTAGTGACAGTATTCTTTAGTTAGTGATAACTTTGTTTTTTTTATTTTGTTATGAGATAAATGTTACTAACCTTATCAGTGGTGCCACATGTGCTTAACAAATTTGCATCTAAAAATCCAGATCTAGTGGTATGAATATAGACAGAGTAATTGCTGGCTATTTGGTGAAAAATGGAATTTATATTGTCATTTTTTTTTAGATTGGTGATAATTGGTAGAGTTATATATTCTGTTTTGATGACAAATGGAATTTTTTTTAGATTGGTGACAATTGGTAGAGTTATTTATTCTGTTTTGGTGACAAATGGAATTTATGTTGTTATTTTGTTGTTTTTTTAGAATGGTGACAATTGATAGAGTTATATATTCTATTTTGGTGACAAATGGAATTTATATCTCATTTAGCTATAATGTAATTGTCATTATCCTTCTGTTCAATTGTAGTGGAAGTTGTGGTATGTATACCATCATATATATCGAGGGTCTTGCATTTCATGGTGGTATTGAAGCT
This sequence comes from Persicaria maculosa, assembly GCA_963922045.1. Lineage (NCBI taxonomy): Eukaryota > Viridiplantae > Streptophyta > Magnoliopsida > Caryophyllales > Polygonaceae > Persicaria > Persicaria maculosa. Next base: position 8,224,759 of record OY998256.1, on the reverse strand, counting down.
ATTTCAGACAAGTATATGGATGCGTATAGAGAGAGAGAGAGGATGACTATAGAGGGTCTTGCTATTTTGGATGTTAAGTATGAACGTCTCAATTGTTCCCCTTTGTTTTGATATTTTTGCAAATTAATGTTATCTGACAATTAAGTATTACAAAGTTAAACGTTACATCAAATTTCATTTACTTAGGGTTATTATTGTAACAAAATGCGTTAATATTAGATGACAAAATGTGATGACTTTATAGTATTGTACATCGAATTATTCGTTTGCTCAAGTTTAGCCCCTCTAGGGTCTATGCTCCCCTAGTTCTAGGGTTTCAGTTTCGTAACAAAAATGCGATAATATTAGATGACAAATCTGATAACATTGGTACTGTACACACATTTTAGGGTTTAGGGTTTAAGATTTAGGGTTTAGGGCATTGACCCTAAACCCCAAAGACTAAACCCTAAACTATACTGTACATCAAATTTTCGTTTGCTCAGGTTTAGCCCCTCTTGGGTCTATGCTCCCCTTGTTCTAGGGTTTTAGTTTTGGAACAAAAATGTGTTAATATTAGATGACAAATGTGATAACATTAACATTGTAAACATTTAGTTTGATGAAAGTGCTTTGTAGTTGCTGATAATTGGTTGGTCACACTGTTTTGTCGTTGGTGACAATTAATTTCTAAAAAGAGGTGGTTGACACTAGATTGGTAATAAAGTTTTGTAATTGGTGACAATAAATTATTGACCAAAGGTTGATGAAAACAGGTTGGTTACACTGCTTTATTGTTGGTGACAATAGATTATCGAAAAGAGGTTGGTGATAATGTTTTTTATAAGTTGGTGACAATACGGTTGATTAAACAATATGAAAACAGTGTTCTGTAGTTGGTGACAATATCTTGGTGATGTATAATGTTATGGTGACAATTTTTTTAAGGTTACAATATCATGGTGACAATATATTGCCATCAACCTCGTCACTAATAGTTGTCACCAACAATTGTCATCAAGAAAATCATCTATTAGCAGACCCGAGGAAAATTGTTACTGGCAACTGTCACTGGAAGAAAATCAACTATCAACCAAATTTTTTTGTCACCAACAATTATCACAAGAAAAAAAGAAAATCAATTGTCACTATAAAAGATTTTCACCTAACTGTCACCGGAAAAAATAAAATGTCACAAAAAATCAATTGTCACCAAAATAATTGTCACAATTAACTGTCACCAGAAAAATATACTCAACCGTCACCAAAAAATTGTCACCAAATGCAGGCGTTGACCGGAATGGTCAATGTTGACTAGTCAATGTTAAAATTAAAAATGGTCAAAGGGAGAAGAAGGAAGAGTTAGGGATGAGGAAGGAGGGGTATTTTTGGAAAAAATGGACATTTACTTAATTATGTAAAAAAATGGACATTTACTTAATTTTCACATCTAAAACGGATATTCACCAAATTTAACCTTCAAAATTTCGAATTCAAATTATAATTAAACTAAAATGTTCATTTTATTTTATTTAAAATTCGGTAATTTGTAAAAGTTGAGCAAAGCCACAATGAATTTGTTCCTTAAATATCTCCACTTTTGTCTGTTCCTTCCTTTCTCACTAAAATAAAAAAAATAAAAAAGGGGGCAGCGTTTTCCGCTTTACCCTCTCCCCCGTAAAGAAGAGTCTGTGTTCTCACTTCACAGTTCAGTCTCTCTCGCTCAAGCTCCGAAGATGGCGGTCGCTGTTTCCGTCCTCGCCGTCGTTATCTCTCTCCACCTCATAGCCTTCGTCCTTGCCGTCGGCGCCGAACGACGTCGTAGCACGGTGCGTTCTCCTTCTTACTCAAATTCACACTATTTCTCAATCGGCCGTGTTTTGTGGCTCGCCGTCGCTAAATCTCTTCGAGTTTCCAATTTTGATGTGCTTTGACTGTGTGCATTTGCTATCCGAAGGGCCACGCGGTGCCAGACCAGTACGACGAGCGAACCTACTGCGCGTACGACTCCGACGCCTCCACGGCGTACGGACTAGCGGCGTTCGGCCTGCTCCTCATCAGCCACACCGTTGTCAACTGCGTCACCAAGTGCTTTTGCTTTGGTAAAGGCCTTGTCGGCGGATCTACCTCTTGTGCCATCTTCTTCTTCGTCTTTTCCTGGTTAGTAATCGGCGAACCTAGCCTTCTCGTTTCCGTTTCAAATTATCACCTGGATGGCTGGATCTTACATTATTAAGCCGCTTTTGCTCTTATGCGCTATCAAATGAGTATCCTAAGTGAATCTGCACTTGATTAATTCCTCTTTTTCCTGCTTTGCTTGTGTGAAATTTGTGTGATATGCTTAGAATATTTCAGAAATCAGAAGTTTAGTATTGCCAGGAAGAAGGAAACTGGTAATCAGGTCTTATGAATTTAGATCAGTAGATCTAGTCTCAGCACATGATGTGTGTTCTGTATATCTCTCAGGTTGTCGGTGCCTTCTATCACTAACCCTTGATTGCTTGTGAAAAGCCTGTTTTTTGCTTTTGAGTTTTGTTTTAGCGTTGTTATGGTTTGCACCAACTGGTGTTGAATTGCTGTTGGTTTTCTCTCTTTGAGCTAACGACTTTAGGTGCTGTCTACATGTAATATGTAGAAAAGGCTAACACTGTGTTAATCGGAAATTCGGCTCCATGCTAAATCCAGTCTACAATAGGCATGGTTGTAACTGGATTAATCGATAATCCCTTTGTTCTGGTATAAAAAACCCTATGCTTGGACGGGCTGCTATAATTTAGGTGCTGTCCTACATATAATATCTAGAAGAGGGCTAAAAGTGTGTTAATCGGAAATTCGGTTCCATGCTAAATCCAGTCTACAACAGGCATGGTTGATCTCTGATTGGATTCATCCATAATCCGTTTGTTCTGGTATAGAAAAAACCTATGCTTGGACTTGTTGCTAGTATAATTTAGGTGCTGTCTACATATAATATCTAGAAGAGGGCTAAAAGTGTGTTGATCAGTTATTCGGTTCCATGCTAAATAGTAAATCCGGTCTACAACAAGCATAACAACAAGCATGGTTGATCTCTGATCGGATTCATCCATAATCCCTTTGTTCTGGTATAAAAAAACCTATGCTTGGACTAGTTGCCATTATTTCAGCTGATGCTTTTCAGGACCATTGGGCTGAGTCCATTAGCACTTATGACAAGTAAATGCAACAAAATGAGTGATGCAGGAGTTAGTAAGCTGATATTGGGCCATCTGGTGCACGAGGCAAGCATTTCTCCTCCATGGATGGTTAAACTATATGACCATTGTTTGAGGAAATCTTGCTACACGTCTTTGCTTTTTCCTTCTTTTTTTTTTTGGTGAGAGTTTTGCTGGGACGTTGGGCTGATTTTAGAGGCCCAATTGTGCTGGAACATGGGAATGGGATAGAAGATGTTCTAATTGAGAATAGATATCTAATAGCTGCTGCATTCCTCCATAAATCCTACTCTAGGGAGATTGAGAGTTTTGGAGGTGCTCAAGTTTGGGCAGAAAAGGTTAACAAAGTGTTGGAAATTGTTGCTGAAATTTTAGTAGAGGGGTTCAGAATCTAGGGCATTTTTTTATATACTTCAGCTGAGATATTTGGGCATTATCCTAGATATCTTTGGAGGTTTGAATAGTGGAAAAGCATGTGAAAAATTAGAATAGAAACGTGAAGCATTTTTGTTGTGATGTCTTGGGATCTTTATCCCACATCGAAAAACACGAGAACCCGAGCCTTGCATATAAGTCATTGGGCCACTCTTCCTATTGCCAATTGGTTTTAGGATAGAACCCCGCTGGTCTTGTGTGCTCATGATACTACGTTATATGGCCCACCGTCATTTATCAAAATCCACCGGTAGTGGATTTATCAATTTTAGGATTGCATATAATGACCCACCGGGATTTATAATCATTTATCATGACCCCTTCAACCCGAAATCCACTGGGATGCTGGAGGCACAAGGGATTTATCAATTTTAGGATTTTGAAAGGGCAAATGTATGCTGAGATGGAGGCACAAGCATGGGGAAAATTTGGCGGAAAAATCCGAAGAGAAACGTGAAGCATTTCATGGTATTGAAAGAACACATATAGGCTGTGATGGAGGCACAAGCATGGGGAAAACCCAGTGAAAATCAAAAGAGAAACGTGAAACGTTGTAGGCTGTTGATAGGGGCAATTGTAGGCCTATAAATGGGCGACCTTTAGGGATCATGCAATATTACTCCCAAAACAACATTTTTTGTTGTTGTGCAATACTACATATTTAGTACATTCCCTTGTCTCCTTTCCTTTCTTACACTTTCTTTTGCCATTTCATTCGCCCTCAAATGGTCAAGTTCGACTATTTGGCTGACGTACCTTCGTAGGAGTCCCCATGTAAGTGCCATAAATTAATGTTGCTATTATTACTTCCAATATAATATATTATAGAGTTTAATTATGGATATTTCTTGTCGTCTATTACCTTTTAGAACCAAATGATTTAGGATTCCGGGTGATATGATATCTTCGGCCTCTTTTAAGCTTCTAAGAGAATTCAATGTACTTGCATCCACATCATATATATTTTCCAGCGTAATTGAGAAACTTGTACAAGAGCTGACTTTTACTTCCTCATATTCACTAACTTATCCGACATTTAACGATATAGGGTGACCTTTTTGGGTGCGGAGTCATGCTTGCTGGCTGGTTCAGCAAGAAATGCATATCATACCAAGTACCGTGGGGCATTCAGCAGAGAAGCCATATCTTGTGCGACCCTCCGGAAGGGAGTGTTTGCTGCTGGAGCGGCACTAACATTGCTGTCGATGATAGGATCTACACTGTATTACTGGACCCACTCTAAGGCTGATACAGGCGGATGGGAAAAACACCAGAATGAAGGAATTGGGATGGCTCCTTCGGATCTTTCAAGCAAGCATCAACATCAGGCAAACAACTATGACAAGGCATGATCCCTCTTTGCCCTGCCATCCTCTCTATGTACGTTTATGCAAACTTTAGTATATGTGGATCAATGTCCTAATTCTCTCTATCTATAATTAAGTTGTATGTTTTTTGAAGTCTATATATATATATATATGTTATAATGTAGATCAGTTGCAACATGTTTCTCGGTTGTGTGGTGAACTATGTACTTGTTCCATTCTATAGGAACTGATTAACATCGTGAATGGGTGAAGTCAAGAACGACTAAAAAATGAAGCTCCTAATTGCTATTTTTATGCACTAGAGAACAAGACCCCTTTTCAAATTAGTTTGTTGTGGTCATTTTGTGTTTAATATTTATTTGCTTGGTTATAAATTGCTACTGCACCATGAATTTAAATTAGAAGCCTTCTTCTTGCTCTTCATTTCTCTTACAAACAACATTCATTTTAAAAATAAAAGAATAAATATGTACTAGCTAGCTTTAAACTAATACTCGATAATGTAGTAAATGAACTATTCTTGTATACATAAACTATTATTATACATAATACATATATAGCCACTACAAAAAAGAAGCTTGTATGGCTAGTATATAATCTTTTAATACTTCATATATGATCTAGCTCAAACTTATCTATGATATCATAATCAATCACCAAGCAACGTTGCAGTAAGGTCGATCCGATCACCCTTTGTTTTTCATCATCAAAACTGAAAAATCTTAGGTTATCATCCCTGTGACGAAGGAGATGCAAATCTTCCACCGTTACCACCACCCTCTTCTTCTTCTTCAGGAACAATAGTTATAACTCGAGTGGGTGGCCCTCTTGGGGCAAGGGTGACTCTAGGGGCCGCGGCAATGAAAGAAGGCGCGGTAGTAAAAGGAAGAAGAGTAGGAGGAATCATTGGAAACATCTGCATCCGAGGGATCATTGTTGCAACTCCAGGATAGTGTAGCATGGCATGACAAGGCATCAATTGTGCAGGGATAAGTGGAGGCGGTAGTGTAGGAATGTGTGGTTGCGAGACTCCTCTTACAATTGATGACATATATTGCTCCTGCATCCACTGCTAATAGCTATTAGCATTAAGGTGAATCACATCACATTCTTCATATATTTAGGTTAAAGATGCATATGAAACTTAAATGAGTTTTTGTATGTTATAAAGTTCCCATTGGTGTAATCTATGAGTTACACTAACCCCCCGTTTGTTTTTGGGTAGAGAAAGATAATGATTACTTTTATGAATATAGTCCATATTTAAGTTAAGATTCATTGATCACTATTCTAATTATTTCCATTCTCCTTCCATTTTTCACACAAAATTTGTTAACTTTTCCCACATTCTATTCCCTAATTTTAAGGAGGATAACTAATACCCCTAGGATGGTCTAATAATCACCCTCACACTCTTCTCGAAGTTCACAAAAAATGATGATCATATACATTTTATATGTAAAATTTAATACATTTTCTTTCCATTCCCCTCTTGTATATATAAACAAACAACCCCTAAATATCTATACAAGATACATGTTGTAAAAGGGTTAAAATATATTGGCCAGAGATTAATCTTGCTTAAGATTAAAATATAGATGAATTTTTTGATGAAATTTTAGCTTTTTCTGATATATTAAAAGAGTAAATTATTGCTTAGCATGACAAATTACACAGTTTTATAAATATATTTTTTTCGAAAACAATGAAAAGCTTCGTCACAACTCTTAAAAGCTCCAATAAGCTTGTGTCAATAGGCCTAAAGATAAAATTTGTATCATAGAATAATAAATGCACAATCCACATAAGACATGATTTTTTTTTTTTTGCCTATTTGGGAATGAAATGGATCACACCATATAAGGTATGGTTGATAAAACATCTACCTAGTGTCTTCCACACATGTATATTACATATGCAGGATTGCATACAAGCTAGACCGGTTAAACAGGTCGGGCGGGTCGGGTTGTCTCGGGTTTGAGTCGATTACGGGTCTGGTCATTTCGGGTTACGGGTCATGAAATGCTCAACCCAAACCCATATTTAACGGGTTCGGGTCAACCCAACGGGTCAAGAGCGTTACTCATCCAAACTTTTTTAAATGTCATTTACTATTCACACATGTTATTTAAGGATGATAAAAATATGTAAAATATCATTTTTTTAATTAAAATTTCAACCTTTTTAGTTTGAAGTATGAAATTATATATATAATATATAAATTAATATTTTATATAATTTTTATCATCCTTAAAACCATACATGAATAGTAAATGACATTTAAAAGTAAATAGATGGAATATTTTTAATGATTATTTACATAGTTCCTAAACCTAAAATTGTTATATTACCCTAATAGTTATATTATTGAAAAGAAGTAGTTAATGTTGTTACAATAGTAATATGTATTTTTATATACATAACAATTTTTAATGTTAAATCATCAAGTAAAGTTGATGATAAAAAAGATAATATTCAATCCTAATTATTATTAGTAATAAATTTTAATATTAGGTTAAATTGTAATTTATTTATGTTTTTATTATACTAAAGCTTGACCCAGCGGGTGATCCATGGGTTGACCCAACCCGACCCAGAAATTTACGGGTTGAACGGGTTCGGGTTGCTTCGGGTTTCGGGTTGAAATATTTGTGCCAAAACCCACGTTTTACGAGTCGGGTCGAGTCACGTTTTGACAGGTCTAATACAAGGTGTACACAAAATTGCCTATTTGTGTACACCTTGTATGGAATCATCGATAAAACTTATGTATAAGAATATGGATTTGAAAACATTACTTGAGCTTGAAACTTGAGCAATTTGATTTGCTTGATTGCCTCGTCCAAAACGGATTCTGTGTCTTTCTGCAAAATTCGAAAGCAATTAGTCTAGAAGATGAAAACTCGCAAACAAAGAAGAAAAAAAACAAGAGATTGGTTTTAAGATTGATTAACCTTATCACACGTAGGAAGTAGCTCTTCCAATTCTTTTATCTTCCCCTTCAACTTCTCTCTTCGTCTCTGTATATAATATATGAACGTAACAATGAAAGTTAATTACCATTAACAAAGTAATAAGAGTTAAAACTTTACAAACCGAATTCGGATGAGCATCCGAATTCGGTTTGTAAAGTTTTAACTACCTTTTCAGATATCGCGTAAAGTTAATTACCTTTTCAGATATCGCATGTGCCGTTTGAGCAGCTTTTAGACGCTTACTACGTTCATCGCTAACTGGATTAGTTCTGCCTATTGAGATGCCGGGTATAGCCACCTATATATACAAAACAAGTTATGTTATTTGCCTTAATATATATATATTTATAATATCAAATATAAACTAATTTTATACCCCAAATATGACAAACTCCTATAACCTGATCTCTTTGAGAATGAACATGACACTCCAAGTTCATCAATGGAGCATAATCTACACGATGGCTCGACGGTTCCCCTTGCTCTAGTTGAGTTGGAAAGGTATATCCAAAATTTTGTTGTTGTAGGAAAAGATCAAGTTCTCGAATCCGATCTTGTTCCTCCCGTTGCAACGACTGCGGCGGCGGCGGTGGTGGTGGTGGGATGATGTCAGACCAAAAGTCGAAAACATCCGAAGAAGTAGTGATGAAAGGAGAGGGATGATCGCTAGCAAGTGGCTGAATCGCCATAGAAGTCGATGGGACGACATCGACAAGAGGCGAGGGTTGCATTGAATCATCGGTGCTCCTCATGATCTTGTTCAAGTCATCATCACCATCTCCATCCGAATTCCAGCTGAATATCACGTGGTCGTGATCGTTCATCCTCACAACCGGATTCTAGGGAAAGAGATAATGGATGTGATGTGTGTGTATATATGGATTAATTAGGCATCGAACCGTTGGGAGGGCAGACGTGGCAGTACACAGGGCAGAGGGGTTGGGATGTTGTGTTACAGATGACGTCAGCATGATCGTTTAAATTGAGCAAGATCTTAACTAATCCCAGGGACCATATACCCATCACGAGCCGTTAAAGGTCGTATGATCTCCAAGTGTTGGCGTCGAATTCAATCTCCCACTCTACAGGTTCCAACTGTCGGGTTTGGTTGCCCATGGCTGACACTTTCAATTTCCTATGACATAGTGAAATTCAACACGTAAAATGAAAGATCTACTTTCATCTTAATCTGCTTGAAAAATATATTGAGAGAATTGGATGGAGTATATCACTATATCCTTTTTAAGTTTTTTTTTTTATACTAATTGTCCTCATTGAGTTTTCTTTTAGGTAATTGTACTTTGTTAGATGGAGATTACCTATATACCTTTACAATTAAATTTTAGTGAAAATTTGAGAAGATATACCTTTTTCAGTTTTTTTTTGGGTAATTATACCCTTTAATTTTTCTTTTTAGGGTGGAGTTTACCTATATACCCTTTAAAGGTTTTATCTTTTTAAAAATTAAAAAAAATAAACAAATAGATAAAATTATTTACAATTTAGATAAGATTTGTTTAAAAGGGAAATTATGATGTACACGGCCTTTTCTAATTGATTTGGCATTGAAATTGTTTCTGTTACTATTAATCTTCAATAATCTAAGATATTTTCCCTACAATTTAGGATGATATAGTTTAATCACCGCTCTTTTCTATTGATTTAGGCTGATATTTTTCCTACTTTGCTAATTGTAACCCTAAATTAGTGTAACCTAGATTAATTAATGTAATACATCGAAACCTTAATTTTATTTAAACCTATTGTAATTTATTGTAATCTTACATTCGTGTAACCTAGATTAAAGTAATTGAAACGATATATGTTGAAAACTATTACTCCCTCCGTTCGGCAAAACTTGTCGTTTACTATTCATGCACGCTTTTTTAGAACGATAAAAACTATATAAAATATTCATTTTTTTTATAAATTTTTTTAATAAGTTTGTACTTATTAATAATAACTACGAAATTGTTAAAAAAATTATTAAAAAAACTAGATATTTTATATAGTTTTTATCTCCTAAAAAAGCGTGTCTGAATAGTAAAGTGTCAAGTTTTTCCAAACGGAGGTAGTATAATTTAGTGTATTCGATCTATTAAACCTCAATTATCATATGTGAAAACCTTAATTACAATTTCTAAATATAACCCTATAATCCTAGATTAGTGTAACCTTAATTACTAGACCAAAAAAAAAGTGTAACCAGTAACCTTAATTTGTATTATAGTTAATTTCTTGTATTCGATATAAAAAAAAGTTAATTTCTTGTAATCATCCTTCATTATTGTAACTATAATTGTAATCAACACTATCACATTATTGTAATAGGTGATTTGAATCTTGTAACTAATTCGTTGTAGGTGATTTGATTCTTGTAACTAATTACTTGTACCTAACGAGCAAATATATTCTAGTAACCACAATTGACTATTGAACTTTGAATTACAAGAACTCGTCCCCATGAAACAATTATTGTAACATGTAACGATTACAAATTTCTAAAATTATTATAACTACAAAATTTAAATCATCAAATTAGATTTACACCACGATTGATAAAAACAATTGTGGAGAGCACGCATTCAGTACGTAGAGATGTGAGATATCGATCTAGTGGGCATGAGTGCCATTGTTGATGGTTACCGGTTCAATAGTCAATCACACATAACATAACCCAAAAACAAATAATCGGGAATTGTAAATTATACGCTCATTCGGTAGAATCGATAGAGCCGCTCGTGGTAGAAATCACATAAAAAAAGAACACAAAATTAAACTCGACTACCTTCGCATACATAGTAGAAGGAAGGTACGTGTATGGAATAGGAGCGTCAATTGATTGAATGAATGGAAGAAATGAGTGTCAATGGAATGAGAGCGGGTGAAAAGGAAAAGATTTGTGTTACAATATTAATATATGTGATTGAAGAAAATTGTAAAAAACATGGGCAAAATTGTCATTAGAGAAAAAAAAGTATAATTAACAAAACAAAAACTTGAAAGGTACATTTAACAAAACAAAAACTGAAAATGGTACAGTTACCCAATTATCCCTAAATTTTATCCTTTTAAAAAGTAAACACTTAAATTATTGTAAAAGATTTGACAGATGAAGATATTTTTCTAAATGCGAAATTGATTAGGTTGTTAAGTAATTACTCTTGAATGTTCAAATTATTTGCTTAGAATCGTTTACTGACGGTTGTATTTTGCAAACCCTAATTCATGTATGTGATCGATTCTTGTAAGACAATATCATTCTTGTATTACAATATTATTCATGTAATTATAGAATAACGTTCTTGTTACAAAATCATGTAATACAATCTCATTCTTATGTTACAATATTATTCTTGTAATACCACGTTTCTGTATTGTTAATCATCAATCAACCATGTGTAATCAACTCAGGCAATACAAGATTTCATGTACTGAGTGAATTCCTATAATGAGTGAAGTCTTTGTACCTATTACTATACACCCACAATTGAATTGTGGAGTTGATCGAGTTACAAGAAATCACCTAAATGAATCGATTATTGTAACAATGGGTAACGATTATTATAACCTACAATTATTGCAGTCATAGATAACGATTATTGTAACCTAAAATTATTGTAACCAAATAAGCGCTTCATCAAATCATAGGAATTGATTACTGTGAATCTGTTCTTAAATGAAATCAAAGAAAAAGTCCTAGTTGAAGAAAGCGTTGCATCTAATTATGAATTACAACATAAATCACAATCAACTTATCAATCTTGGTTGAACTCATAAGTCATAACCGATTCATTAAAGACATATTTGGTGAGTTTTCAAATTATGGTTTACATAACCTACTATGGAAGTTATAGTAGCAATCACTTGAACAAATAACACAAAAGCAACCTTCAATATCTTTGCAAGAAATACCCGTGCTTGAAGTGAGGTGCATATATAGAGCGTTAATTAATTGTAGAAGCGTCAATGAAATGAGAATTAATTAGGGATTTGGATATTTGTTGTTACAATCAAATCATGGGCAAATCTGTCATTAACAAAACAAAATCTTCAATGGTATATTTACTAAAACAAAAACTGAAAAAGGGGTAGTTACCCAATTTAACCAAATATATTTGGCCACTTTTTTTTAGGAGGGACTTTAAATCACTTGTACAAATATAGGGGGTGGAGCACGGTAAGTTGGGTACGGTTTTTGACAAGCGTGCTTAATTTTTTATTTTAAGCACGGTTTAAAAGTGTGTTCCCAACCCCAAATTCAACTAAAAGCAACACGCTTTTCCATAAAACCATTCTCGTTTATTTCTAAGAAAATATTTAGACCGATTTTCGTGTAAAGCGTGCTTAAAAAAACTTAAAACGAACACGGTTTAATTTTCAAAGTGTGTTCCCAAAACCAGATTTGACTAAAATAAACACGCTTTGCTATAAAACCGTTCTCGTTTATTTGTAAAAATATATTTAACTCGGTTTTCGTGTAAAGCGTGCTTAAAAAAATTACAACGAACACGGTTTAATTCTCAAAGTGTGTTCCCAAAATCAAATTTAACTAAAACGAACACGCTTTTCTATAAAACCGTTCTCATTTATTTATGAAAACTAGTAAGCTCGGTTTTCATGTGAAGCGTGCTTAAAAATAAATTAAAACGAACACGGTTTCATTTTACAAGTGTGTTCCCAAAACCAACTTTAACTAAAATCAACACACTTTTCTATAGAACCGTTCTCGTTTGTTTCTAAGGGAATAATTAGCTCGATTTTCATGTAAAGCGTGCTTAAAAAAATTAAAACGAACACGGTTTTGTAAGAAAAGTGTCTTCCCAAAATCAAATTTAACTAGAGGGAACACATTTTTCTTTTAAAGCGTTCTCATTTATTTTTATAAACCGTTCTCGATTTTTTTTTTATATTTAGGGTTTTTTTTAGTGATTAGATTAAGTAAATGCACAAAGTTACAACAAAATTCCGTAGCTCGGGTGGCAGGAGTGTAAAGTGGACGAATTCAGTTTTGAGGGTGCAAGAGGTCTTGGGTTCGACTCTTGGTTCGAGGGTCCAAGAGGCCTTGAGAGAAATATGAAAGAGCACACTTTTTATTTAAAGCGTGCTTACAAAAATATGAAAGAGCACACTTTTCATTTAAAGCGTTCTTATTATTAAGCACGGTTTGAAAAAAAGTGTGCTAAAACTTTTTTTTTTAGCACACTTCAATTGAAACGTTCTTATAATTGGTTGTATGACAATTTTAAGAACGCTTCAACACAAAACCGTGCTTAAAATATGGGATCACGGTTAAATAGTAAGTGTGCTTGTTTGGGAGCGCACTCACTATAAGCACAGTACGAGAAGTGTGCTCCCATGCATATAAAAAGCGTGCTCTGGTCCCCCCTTTTGTACTAGTGAATGTTACCCCTCCGCGACGCAAAATTTTACTAATCTGAGTGAATTTTCGTGAATGAATATCATTAAAGTAAAAGAAAATGAAAGAATAATGGGACACAAAGAATTTCTGTGTTCTGGGCCTTCTGGCAAGAATTGCGCAGAACACCATGCAGAGAAAAACCTCTCTATAGTTAGGGTTCCTTATGATGTTATATGGATACAATAATTCCAACCCTACATGCCTCTATTTATAATAGAGAACTTCATATAGATAACTCTAGAGATAAACCTACCTTATCTATAACCTATTGTAGATAAACCAACCACAATAATCATTATATAGAAAAATACTTTCTATATATAGATTGCATCTAGATAATTAATTGTCTCATACAATGATCTCCAACTAGACAAATAATCTATATATATATCAATGCATGAAAACATCGCCAAGACGTTGTCTGCCTCATGTCTTCCTGTGCTCCATTCCCTGAGGCTTCTCACTTGACTAACATTGAGTAATATGAACCAAATTCAAACAATGCTTGAACTTGTCTACGGTGACTAGCTTGGTTAACATATTAGCAGCACCCTGAGATGTGTGAACTTTCTCTAAGATGATCTACTCGAACGTTATAAGCTCCCTGACCTTGTGAAATCTCACATGAATGTGCTTCGTCCAAACATGACACCCTTAGTTCTTATCCAGATATATAGCACTCTGACTATCACAGTATATCTCAACTCCACCTTGCTCAACACTCAATTCCTTCACAATTCCTTTGACCCATAGTGTCTCCTTGGTTGCCTCTGCTAAAACCATGCAATGTATTCTGCCTCAGTAGTAGAAAGGGCTACCACAAACTACAAAACCTATCTCCAACAAATAGGCCCCCTTGTAAGAGTAAAGACATACTCTGTAGTGGACCTTCGATTATCAAGATCACTAATATAGTCTGAATCAACGTACCCTTTGACTGAAAGATCGCCCTTTTCGCCATCATACATAATCCCATGGTTAGCAGTACCCCTCAAATACCTAATAATCCACTTGCATGCATTCTAGTGTTCCCTCCCAGGATTAGACATGTACTTGCTGACTTGGCTAACAACTTGGGCCAAATCAGGTCCTGTGCACACCATAGCATACATCAAACAACCAACTACACTAGCATAGGAACATTAGACATATCTATGATTTCTTCATCAGACTTCGGACATTGAGCGGAAGAGAGTTTGAAGTGGTTCATTAAAAGAGTGCTAAAAAGTTTGCATTTTGCCATATCAAATATGTCAAGCACTTTCTCAATATAATTTTTCTGAGATAGCCACAATCTCCCAGAATTTCTCTCTTTGTAAATTTCCATACCAATGATCTTCTTTCAATGCCAGGATCCTTCATATCAAACTCCTTACCCAACAAGGCTTTTAGCTCAACAATATCATCAAGGTTCTTCCCAACAATGAACATATCATCAACATATAACAACAAAAGCAAAAGAGAGCCATCATCAAGATATTTCACATAAACGCAACAATCATACTCACATCTTTGGTAGCCAACTCAAAGCATATAAGAGTCAAACTTATTGGACCATTGCCTAGGAGCCTGCTTCAACCCATACAATGACTTTTTCAAACTACATACAAGCCGCTCCTTTTTAGGATGAACAAAACCCTCTGGTCGCTCCATGTAAATCTCTTCTTCTAAGTGACCATGAGTGAAAGCAATCTTTACATCCATTTTCTCAAGATGTAAATCCCAACTATCTACCAGTACCAACACCAATCTAATAAAAGTGTGTCGGACCACAGGGGAAAATATTTCATCATAATCAGTTCCCTTCTTCTATGAGTAGCCCTTTGCTACTAAGCGTGCCTTGTACCTCACCCCTTCTTTGTGAGATATGCCTTGTTTCATCTTGAACACCCATTTACACCCTATAGCCTTCTTCCCTATCAGAAGACTAACTATCTTCCATGCCCGGTTCTTATTGAGAGACTCAATCTCTTCGACCATAGCACCTACCCATCATTCTTTCTTCTGACTTTGAATAGCCTCTTGAATGTTAGATAGATCATTTTTGCCAATAACAAGAGCTTAATTAACCATCTCATAACCAAATATGACTAGAGGCGTGTCACGCGCTTAGTTCTTCTAGAAACAAGACCCTTCATCTGATGTTGTTGTTGCTCCCTTCCTAATGATATAAGAACATTAGTGTCAATCTCTTCACCAAGCTACACCTTCACTATCTTAGGATCAGTCTTTGTAACTGCAGACCTCTCAACTTCTTTGGCTTGTTGAAGCATATATTGCTCATCATATACAATATCTTGATCGATCACTTGTTTATTAGCAAACAGGCTCCCAAAACTTAAAACCCTTTACACCTTTCTCATAGCCCAAAAAGACGCATTTCTTAGACTTTGCATCCAGTTTTGTTCGATTATCACTTGGAATCAACACATATGCATGTGTATCAAAGATCTTCATATTCGACAAATCTAAATCTGAACCATTTCATACCTCCTTAGAGACCTTCCCGTCTAGAAAAATTCGTGGTGATCTATTGATCAAATATAGACCGCCATGCTCACTGGTTTTGCCCAAAAGTTCTTTGTGGTGTCGTTCGAACTATAAAGTGCCTTTGAATGCCATGCTCTTCATAAAAGTGTCAAAATTTTATGACAGTGTATTCTGCGCCATTATCTAATCTCAGATACTTCCCCTTCCTCCCTGTCTGATTCTCTACCATTGCCTTCCACAACTTGAACTTGCTAAAGACCTTAAATTTGTGTTTTATGAAATAAACCCATACCTTCCTTGACTAATCATCAATACAGGTAAAAAAATGCCTGAATCTTCATACTGACTCTAACTGAGTTGCCCCCACACATTAGAATGCACATAATCAACCAAGCCACTTGTATTGTGTTTTCTTGTCTTGAACGATACTTTGGACTGTTTTCCCATTATACAGAACTTGTAGGAATCCATCTTATACCTCTTTACACCAGCTAGAAGAACTCGCCTGTGAAGTTCAGTTATGTCGTGCTTGTCGATGTGGACGAGGCGCATGTGTCACAAAGTTGTACTATCAGAATCAGACTCCATAGTCGCATCTCCACCTACAAATGTACTCCCTAACAAGAGATAGATACTCCCTAACAAGAGACAGACAATAACGGTTTTGATTCTCTAATTCAAAATATTTTTTTCTTTTTTCATTTGATAGTAGAAGATCCTTTTTTTTTTCTTTTTTTATTGATATTTTTATTTTGATTGACATCTTCATTCAAATGAAAAAGAAGTGAATGAATTGGTATAAACCCTGGTTTCATTTTATATACATTAAAAAATAACTCAAACTTTGGGAATAACCAAGGTATCGACTTCGATACAGGACAATTTAGTCTTTCTTCATTCATTCCCATCCAATCAAAAGGTTTTTTTTTATTGGATGGGTTGATTTCTTTATCTTTATTAATTTTGAGATAAAAAAGACCTTTCGCATCCAAATATTTTCTATCTGGATTTTTTATATACATAAAATAATATTTTCTTATAAAATGAGTAATAGGGATACTCGCCCCCATATCAACAAATTTCGGTTTATATATGTTGTAATTATATGAGTCCTTCTTATCTTCATAATCAATCAATTGATATGCTAAAAGATCATATCTATACATTTTTTGAAAATGATCGTTTTTATTTAGCAATAACGAAACCTTTTCCTCTCTTTCAGATGAATCCCGTTTGATTAAATTTTGATTTTCAGCCCTACAATGTCGATTGACTCTATTTCGCCATTGTTGCGATACTAATTTAGACCATTTTTGCTCAGAGACATCTTATGGATAATGACTCTTTAACCAATTTTTCCATTGATTCCTTCCAGAATTCTGAAGTTTATTATGCTTTAATTCGTAAGAAATTATTCCTTGTCTTCGAAAAGAATCTTTTATTTCATTCTTAAGAAATAAAAGATGCTCCGTCATATTGAAGGACAGATCTTAACTTATACAAGTTAATAACCTGGGTTTGTGATAATTTGTAAAATACATAGGCTTGTGAAACGAGGGATAATTTAAAAGAAACCCCTGACGTCTTTGTCTGAATCTTATGACTAATACGCGAAGGTGAAAGTTTTTTTTTTTGTATAGTTGAAAGACGCCCAATTATCTTTTTTCTCTTTTGTATCAATTTTTTTTGAATTTATGAAAAAGTTTGATAATGATTATGGGCCTATAAAGACTATTAGTAAGACGATTAATGAAACATGGAAAGCTCTCTAGAAGGATATCCGTGTACATCCTTTCCATGATCCATTTTAAAAAATAATGTGATGTGATTTACGGATTAATCGATCATTTCTTCTTTTGAATATCTGAAAAAAGATTTTTTAGTGATGCTAATTTTAGAGCACCATAACTTGTTTTGTTAGGACTCATATTTATCTTTAGAGTTCGAAATCCATTTGTCTTGTCTTTTGTAATTCTTTCTATTTGATTTCTTATTGTGCTTGTTCTATCAGTCAGATCTTTCATTTTGATTTCTGTCAGTGAATAATTTATCCAATCCATAGATCGGGTTTGAATGATTTATGAATAATCTGATTATTTATTATAGAATCTTTTTTTATTTCACTCGAATCCTCTCTCCATTTTTTTTGTTCTTCTGGGACCTTTAGAAACAAAAATTTGGTTCTTTATGAAACTTTTTAGAACTCAAAAACTCCATTTTCTAATTGCTTATTGGAGTTTTTTCAAAGGGGGTCCAAAATAATAACTAAGCAAAATACCAAGTCCTACGAGAGGAGAACCAAAAGGACGGCCAGTTTCCAATCCCCAAGTCGTTAAAAAAGCAGCAGGACTTTCCTGCTTTGCATTTCGATCCCTATGAGAAGGCCGTATCTTAGATCGGTGCCAAGGTTTCAAACGAAAAGGAAATCGTATCATTATTTGTATACCCTTTGTGGCCCAGTTTTGGGGGAAAATTCCGTTTCTTCGTGGTTCTAGTACAGTAGTACTAGCATACCATTATAGGTCCATATAGCATACACTTCTTTATTCATCTCCCTTATATATCCTGCTCCCACTCGGACTCTTGGTGTAATAAGAAACGGACAATATTTTTAGCTAGTATCAACGAAGGTAATACAATAGATTGTCTAAGCCTCGACTGAATTGGTAAAATCAAAGCTCTTATTCCATGAGCATAAATAAGGATATCATAGAGGTCTGATATTCTTTCTCGTGTCCTTTCTATTCGTTCCATTTCCGTCTGCCCGTCCCGCCCCTTTTCCATTTCATTGACTTCTTTTTGAATTTATTCGTAGCTTTTGTTTTCCTCTATGTACATTTTTATTTTATTTTTTCAACCTCTTTATTCTTTTTGCTACGCTTCCTTTTATACCCTTTCTAAAAATGTCTTGTATTAGGTCGTAAATCTCAATTACTGATAATATGAATGGTTCGAAAAGAACATCCCAAGAAAATCCTACCTTGTCGAAAAAGTGGGGAATACAGATATAAGGGAAACATTTTCCCCGTAAGGGTTTTACCTCTTTGAACACGCATAGAACCTATGATTATGTCTCGACGAAAATCCGCTTCATAGGGATAATCTATGATATCCACTTCTTCTATTTCATCAGGCTTCATCATAGTTTTGATACTAGGGTCGACATTCTCTTCTTCCTCCGGACCCCGCGTAAAAAGAACTATACGTTTTGCTTTCCTCGAGCGAATTTGATGATCTACTATCCACTCTTCCCCCTCTTCCATTGTTGCAGTTTTTTTCGAGTTGTTCTACCTCGCTGAATAATTTGTATGACCATTGGGGGACTTTTTTTTCTTTATTCCAATCGATTTTTTTCGAGTTGTTTTTTCCATGGGAGGAATTATGGATGTATCGCATATTGTTTGAATGATGGGATCAATTATGACTCTTTCGATTAAAATTTTCAAAACTTTTTTCTGGATCTTCTGAATCAATTCGTCTTTGTTCCGGAAATAAAGAAATTCCTTTCAAATTGGATGTTGATTCTTCAGCAAATTCATCGATTAAAAAACTCAATTCTCTTGCTAATGCTTTTTTTTATCCAGTGTATATATTTTCTGTCCCAACTTCTCTTCCAATTTCTAGTCCGATTTCTGGACCAATTTCTCTTCCAATGTAGCTATTTTCCCTTCCAATTTATGGTAAAATTCCTCAAAATTATGAACATCAAGTTCCTTACCCTTAAAAAGAAGGATACTATGAACTTTATTGAGTTTATTTATAAAATTTGCCTCTATCGAATTTTTGACTGAAGTTTTATTTAGGATTGAAGGTAAATTTTTTTTAATTAATTATTCCACTATAGGATCTGTTTAAGAGAGGTTCATATATTTCAGGCAAGTATTCTTCTTTAGTTTGATTATTTCATAATCGAGTCTTTTTTTCGAGTACATCCAGATAAGAAGATCCTCTGTTTAGGGCTTCAATTCGATCTCTAAACTCGTTCCTTAGGTTCCTCCATTTTTTTCATTGGTATAAATACAACAATAAGAATTATGCAGTTCATCATAGCAGAATTTATCCAGTTCATCACAAACGAATTTTTTTATTGTAAAAATAGAAAAATACATTTTTTGTCGTAACATTTAAAAAAAAGCGGATAAACTGGATGGATATGTAAAAGAAATTCTTCGTTTTCCATCACTTTGACATATATAAAAAAATATTGTGATATTTCATTTCTTACAGTATGTTCGAATCGAGAAATTTTTATATATCGCAATGGACGATTCCATCGTTTATAATCGAAAAGAAGATTCATAGCGGGTTTTTCAAACCAGAAGAGGTCTTTATCTTCTTCTTTTAAGCGAAAGTGGAATTCATCCTTTGTTTTGTCCTTTTCATTCACTCGGACCCTTTCCGTTTCATCGATTTTGTCCGGATCCTCCCTTTCTTCAGAAAAGAGGAAGGAGAAGGATCTTCTTCGGTGAATCCCTCTTGTAATCTTGTTCCTGTTTAGTCCCCTTTGTTTCGCAACTTGTTTCTATTTCTACATCTCTTTCTTTCTCACTTTCCCCCCTTTCTGTCATTTTTGAGGTTTCTTTCAGTTTCTTACTAAAAATGGATGACAACATTCTGCCTAAAGAGTAGACATAACTAATAAATAAGAGAATACTAAAGATTCGATCCATAGGATCTATCAAGTCTAACACAAAGTACTTCAATTCTGACACAAGGTACTTCAATTCTAACACAGAGGACTTGTACTTCTTATACCTCTTAGATCGAATAATTCCATTAAGGTACTTATTAGATCTAATAGATACATTAATAGATCGAATAAGTACATTAAGAAGGTACGTATTAGATCGAATAATCGATCGAATATAAAAAATTTGCCATATCCAAACGAATATCAAGCCAACACATTTCATGAATAAAATGTGACCAATTAACAAACCAACAAAACTACTTGTTACAAATAACATGTTGTTGCATTGAAACATATAAATGTTGACTAATCTGGCTAACATTGAACTTGGTAAAATGAAATGGTTGAATAATTGAAAAATGAGATTATTCAGAAATACACATTGAATGCTGAGATTACGCATTGAATTTTTTGGTAGTAGATCCATAATCAAAATGATTGCTTCAGAAGAAATTAAACAAAATATAGGGTAGAGCTAGGAAAGTTATTGTATGAGGTCTACCCAATTCTAGATGCGGAGGCGTATAATAGATCGATATGAACATCATGAGTTATCCCATAATAAAACCGGTTGTTGCTGCTACCTTCTTCTCGGCTCCTTCTATTTCTTCCATAACCAAAGTTCAGAGAAGGACGAGATAGGAGGGCCCTATGGAGAATGTGGATTAGATATTTCCAAAAGTATGTTTCCCCCTCAATACAATCATGGCTTCTTTGCTCACCTTTAAACCGTTATTGTCTTTCTTGTAACAAAACCCATTTGCATGTAATGTACCCAAGGAAATTAGATTCTTCTTGAGATCTAGAACATGACGTACATCAGTTAACGTCCGGACTACGCCATCATGCATCCTGAGTTTGATCTTCCCGATTCCTAAAACATTATACAACTTATTATTTCACAATCGGATAGAACCAAAACTTCTTGGGTTGTACATCTCGAACCGGTCTTTGTTTGAAGTCATATGAAACAAACAACTAATATCCAAGATCCATAAATCTGAATATCTTCCCGACATCACTGAGAATATATTTGAGTTTGCACTATCTGAATCTTCTTTCCGCAATACGTTCGGTGATTTCAAAGACGAATCATTCGTCTTTCCCTCATACTTCTTCTTTCGTATTGGACAATCATGCCTAAAGTGACCTTCCTCCTTGGAAAAGTAACAAGTGAATGTCTTTTTCCCTTTAGACTTCGATATGGACTGTCTATTACCCTCATCTTGCTTCTCTTTCTTCCTCTCTGTTCCTCGGTTGCCTTTGACATACAACCCTTTTCTTTGGGAACCTTCGTTATTGGAATTTTGACCTCGCTCATGATAAGCAAGCAACGTCGTATTCACCATATACAAGGTTATTGTCTCCTTTCCTGTTGTTAGTGCCGTCATAAAATGCTCAAGTGAAGAGGGTAGAGAACACAACAAGATCATGACTTTGTCTTCATTATCAAGTTTTACATCTAGTCGTGATAAATGGTTAAAAATGTTGATGTGTTTTTCCAAGTTGGAGCCTTATGTCATCTTCAACTCGTACAATCTTTGTTTTAGATACAATTTGCTGGCCATGGATTTTGACATATACATGTTCTCTAATTTCACCCAAATCTCCTACGAGGAATTGAGATTAATTACATGGTATATCACATCATCCGCTAGACAGAGTCGAATGATCGTTGTCACCTTTTCCCACATCTTCTCTCATTCTTCCTCTTTCACCTCCTCGGGCTTTATCTCCTCCAACGCCTTTAACATTCCCTGCTGACTCAGCAAATCCTCCACTTGTTTTTGCCAAAGACCGAAATTTCCAATATCATCGTCTAACCCGGCGCTCTGATACCAATTTTTGTGAATTTTTGCGTGTGAATATCGTTAAAGTGAAAGAGAATGAAAGAGAAATGAGACACAAAGGATGCTAGTGTTCTCGTAAGAACCGCGTAGAAAACCCTGTAGAGAAAAACATCTCTGCAACTAGGGTTTCTTAGTATGATGTTTTATGGATCCAATAATTCCAACCCTACAAGCTTCGATTTAGAATAAAGAACTTCCTATAGATAACCCTAAAGATAAACCTAGATATAGATAAACCTGCCTTATCTAGAACCTATTGTAGATAAATCATACATAATAATTCTTGTATAGAAAAATATATAGCTTCTATAGATAAGCCTTTCTAAAGATAGCATCTAGATAATTAAATGTCTGATACAACAAAAACAATTTTTTTATTATTATAAAAGGGAAAAAGTGCATTGTGGTCGTGGACTAAACTTATAAAATAAAAAAACTAATCTTTATCTGTTTAAAAAAACTTGTAAAATTAAAAGATGACTTTTGTAAAGGACTGATCTAACAAGTGAGAAATGGAAAACGATCAAGTTTTGGATTGATAGATGGGTTGAAGATGATCCGCTATTAGGAAAACATATAACATATATAACTGAGGCTGAGCAAGACAAGGTAGATAAGTTTATGAAAAACAAATCTTGATGGATTGAAACTAGAGTATTACTAGTAGATTTGGTTAACAAAATTTTAAATATTCACATCACCAACAAATTAAGGAATAGATGTCCCTCGTAGTTGTGAGATGTGCAACCATGTACTCACCAGAAGATTCATTCCACCTTTTCTTGAAATGCAACGTACCATATGTTAAGACTTTTTATAAAAATTGACTCTAGGATTTTGAGGATAATATAAAACACAAATACTAACAACAAAAAGCTTAAAGAGATGATACATAGAATCTTCAACAAAACCAACAAGAAACAAAGAGCAGACTTAGCCACGACATGGTGGTATGGACTTGCAGGAACAAGAGAATATTTGAAAACAATCACAATGTAAACATCATAAAAATGGAATACCACACAAAACAACAATGGCAAAATTGAAAACTAACAAAAAGCCAGTTTGAGGACGGTGATTTGGGAACCCAAAAGACACTGAAATCGATTAGACATAGGAAAAAGAAAAATATCAAGTTGCACAAACTACCTGATGGAAATTGCAAAATTAATTTTGATGCCTCTAAACTTGCTTCTGGTGAAACCTTTGCAGGTTTTATCGTTAGAGTCCATCTTAGAAATGTCCTAGCAAGCGACAATTTACAATGTGGTTTTTCCTCTATGGTTGTCGTTGTAAAGAACGGAATTCGAGTTTCTAAAAAGGGAAAGTTTCGGAAAACCGTCCTCGAACAAATTCTATTTTTAGAAGTGTTGCAAACATATTCCGACATGTTTTAAGATTTAATTTGACGGATTTTAAATCCTAGTTGCTTGATTTCGATTTCGGGAATTCGGGTGTCTTTGGAAATTAATTTGGGAATGGGGTCGGATTTTTGGAATGTCGGATTTTGGGATGGGGTGTCGGGATTTAAGGTCGGAAGAGCCCTCATAGCAAGGTTTTGTCGAATCAAAGCCAAAATATTCCCTTCCTCCAAGATTCCAAGGAGCCTCTAAGAGGCTAGGTAATCCCTCTTTTGCTCTCACTTCTAGTCCTTGTTTGAGGTCTTTTGTGTGTCTATAGGAGTTTTTTTTTGTGTTATTTGGATGTTATTTTGAGTTATAAATGTTTTAAAACAAGTTTGAACGAAAACGGATTAAGAACAAGCATGAACGAGCAAAAGTGAACAAGGTAGGGTTCGAGTCTCGCAGCGACGAAACAATGGTAGTCGCGGCGAGAATGAACACAATGATTCAGGGGCTGAAGACAACCTTTCGCGGCCGCGACCGCGAGTCTCATGACCGCGAGTCCCGTGTCTCGCGGCCAGCGAAGATTGCCTTCTCGCGGCAGAGACGGAGAACATCTCGCGGCCGCGACCGGCCCTCTCGCGACCGTGAGATGTCCCTAGTGACTTGGCCGAGTCACGCCTTGCCTCCTTTGGGTCCCTTGTTGGTTTTTGACCCGATTCCTTTCGAATATGCCTTAGTTGATGAATGATGTCAGAACACGGGATCTTGGGATATTGTTTTATTATTAAATAATTATGGGGTTTTGACGGAGTTCGAATTATCGGTTTATGCTTGGAAAATGTATTGAAGGATTTCATTTTCTTGTCGGGGTTCTTTAACTTGGTTTTATGATCGAGTTTGGTTTTGGAAATGATGTTGGTTTTGAAGGAGTTGAAAATATTGTTGGTAAGATTTATCGATGGTTTTGATTGGAAGAAAATGGTTTTGGTTGATCTTATTGGAAAGGTTTGGGAAAATGGTTTTACCACCAATTGGTTTTGAGGATGTTGAGAACTTGGGTTTGTGTGTATGAATATTAGCCCAGTGCCTTATGGCAATGGCTTGATGATAGGTGTGTATTGCGTTTGGATTGCTTTGGACTTGCATTTGGGCCCTTGCTTGTGTTATCTTGCTGTTCTGCATCTTCAGGTAAGTATCCTACGGGACTTACTCAGTAACCTGGACCTCCTGCCTGATGTGTCATGTGATGTGTAGTTTTGTTGCATATTAAAGCATGCCATGTAGTATCATGCTAGGATTGCATTGAACTGAGCATGTGGTTACTATGTGTGTTTGAAACAGAACGGTCCTTATCTGTGATACTCCTAGAGTCTTTTCTAGGGTCATAGGGTAGCCCAGCCTCATCGGGTTTGCCCTGAGTCAATCGAGTCGATATGAGTATGATTTGATGGCCTAGCACCACCAGGCAAGCGATGTTATGATGATGTGATTTGATGAGTTATGATGTGATGAGTTGTGATGTTGAGCATGCTATGGTTCTGTGGTCCGTGTACCACCACGACGAAATGGGGTACCGTACTGGCCAGTTCCACTCATGAAAAAGGGGGTGGAGTAGGAGAGGGATATGCCACTTGGCATTGTCTTGGGCCCTTTACAACTTTCTGTATATTATTATAATTGTTGAAGCATGCTTATGTGATTTTTTAGCCTTTTACCAATCTACTCCTTATTGAGCTTAAATTAAAGTCCTCTTGATTATTAATGCTTTGTCACTTATGAATTGTTTTGCATAACCCTCCTTTTGTGAGTAGATGTTGCTTTTTAATTGCACATGCATGGATTTGTGACACAAGTACCTTTTCGATGATGGTAATTGATTGCAGGGATATATAAGAATGAATCTAATATGTTGAGAGTTTTGATTTCTTCCCCTGAATGACAATTAAAAGTATTGCTTGAGGACAAGCAAGCTTAAGTATGGGGTGTTTGTTGTGAGCCTAATTGGCCATGTTTTATATTATCTTTTATATCGTTTTTTGCATACATTTCATGCATTTGGGTTAGAATAGTACAGGATCTATGTAGTTTATGCTTATTTGCCAAATTATGGTACTACACCAGTTTCTGTTTAATTTCGCAGAAATCGAGGCAATTTACAGCAGTTCTGAGAAAGGAAGAAAAGCTCGAAGTCAACTACAGAAGTCTGAGGTCAGGGAGCAGCGGAACCAGGACAAATCAAGCTGAAGGAAGGAAAAATCGACTCAACACCACCTACCCGATATCGAGCAACCTTAGTCGATATCGAGTACAAGAAGTCGATTCCCACTCGGACAACCAAGAATCGAGCAGAGCTGAGGAATTTAGTCGATATCGAGGTGTTTTACTCGACATCGAGTAACCTGAAATCGAGATGAGCACTAGGAATCGACAAGTGAAGCTGGGAGCTGAAGATGTTAGTCGATGTCGAGGACATTTACACGATATCGAGTAAAAGCTAAGTTGATGTGCTGTCCTGGAGGCCGGAATCGAGTTGCTGAGAAGAAGACGAGAAAAGTGCTAGTCGATATCGAGCAATTCTACTCGATAGCAAGAAAACCCCCAGAAGCCGACGTCGAGTAATCCGGATCTTGTTAAGGTTCTATCCCGAGTCCAATGGAGATATTTTCGAGATCAAATTCTATCAATATCTATCAAGAGCTATCAATAGGAGAAGATATTTATCTACTTTAGATATAATTCCTAGTTGATTTATTTCCTTTATTTCCATGTTTTAATCTTTAGATAAAAGATAGATAGAATTAGATATAGATATAGTTTTCTTTCCTAGAGTAGCTTGGAATGAAGGCTATAAATAAAGCCTTAGGGGCTGATTTCCATTCATTCAATTCCATACACAATTAGTTACATAGAAAGAGAGTAGAGAGAGAGCTTGTGGCGAGAGCAAGGTGGAAAGGCGAAAGCGGATTTGGCTTGTTCGGTTGTAAGCTTTCTTTTTAGTTTTATTTTTAATGCAATTTATTTTCCTGAAATCTTTGATGAGTTTATTCATGATGAAGAGCGAGTAGTCCACCCACTTCTAGGGTCGGGGTGAGCCCGACGGTAGCCATGTGAGGTTATGCGATAAAGGTTTGAGCTTTTTATGCAATTCGTCTTCTATCCCTGAAAGCATGATTCTTTTGCGAAAGTTGAAGGTGATCCTTTTTTGTGTTATTGAAGCGAAAGTGATCTTAATGCAACTTGGAGTAATTATGTGAAAAGAGTTAGTAACAATTAGGGTTTATGCGAAAGCCTCTATATTCCTATTTGTTAATAACGAAAGTTATTTGATGAAAAGCATGATCTTTTATGCCTTTATGTGTTATTTTGCATGGTTATCGTTGTGGTGTTGAAACCCTGATCTTAGAAGTCTTTAGTGTATTGATATATTTCATCGAAATCCGTGTTCTGTGTTGCGAAAAGTTGCTATTTTAGTTTCTGTATTTAGTCGATCTCGGGGAAGTTTTGTCGACATCGAGGAAATCTTATCGATGTCGAGTTGATTTTGTTGAAGTCGAGTTGTTTCTGTTGGTTTTCATTTTCTGTTTCGTTTTTGCTTTCTGTTTTACTCGACAGGTTAGTCGATTTCGAGTACTTTACTCGATATCGAGGAATCTTCTGGTCGATTTCGCTGAGATCTTTCCGCTACCTGAGATCCGCTGATGTGCTTTCTCGTGGATCGATCCTGACAACCTTCTGCTACAACGGGAGGAAGTCTTGTATTTATTTGCTGAGACAGGGAAGTCAGTCTAATCTATATTTTATATTTATTTCATACTTGACCATTCTCCTGCAACAACAAATTGGCGCCTTTCCATGTTAAATCTAACAGATGTGATGATGCTCTGTTAGTTTCCATTATAAAAAAAAATAAAAAGAAAGAAAGAACGGAGATCAACGCTGCTCTCGAAGAAAGCGAAGGAGATCAACCCCACCACGCCATCCCCATCCTCTCCGTTACTCCTCGCCGCCAGCAATATGCAATGGATCGGCCCCACCACGCAATCCCAATCCTCTCTGAGTCCCTTATCGTTCTCGTCGCTCTCTCTGCGTCGTCGGCCTCATGGTCACTTGCCACTGCTCCTCCTGCCTTTGCGACAGCCTACGCTCATCCACCTCCCTCCTTGTCTTCCAAGGCGGCCTTTAGACGAACGCCATCGATTTTCTTCGCTTTCCTCTGCGCCCTCATCCTCTTCGTTACTTCTCGCCGCCGGCATTAATCTGCAACGGATCAGCCCCACCACGCCATCCCCATCCTCCCCGACTCCCTCATTGTTCTCGTCGCTCTCCTTTGTGCCCTCGTCTGTATCGTCGGCCTCATGGCCGCCTGCTGTTGCTCCTCCCACCTCTACGGCCGCCGTCACTCCTCCACCTCCCTCCCTGTTTTCCAAGGCGGCCTTCCGAAGAACACCATCGATTCCTTGCCTAAGTTCACCATGCCAAAATTCACCATCGCACTCGACGCTAAAGCACAACTTCTGGCGCTAGAGGAGGCGGCGGAGACGCCGGTAAGCCATCTTTCTCCCCGAATCTCCTCCCACGTAGATTTCTAGCCCTCTTTACGCCAGATGTATTTTCACCATCTGAATCCAAATTCCTGAGAGATTTATCCCTAATCAGCACCAATTCCAGTCGGAGCTTCTTTTATCCCTAATCAGCGCCAATTCCCATCATCCCAATCCAATTTCTCGTTGAAATTTTGAATCTTGTTGCAGTTGTTGTCTAGCCATGGTTGTGCAAAATCCGGCAAGCGAGGGTTTCTACAACCCTTCGATTCTCCTGGATCTCGCTACTGCCGACGACGTCAACGACTTCAAGATTCTTCGCTTTGCAAAATTCGGCAAGCGAGGGTTTCTACAACCATGGCTGTGCAAAATTCGAGCAGAAGTGAGCGTCCATTCTTCTCCTTCGCTCTCTTCTCTCTCTTCACTTCTGGTTCTTTCTTTCTTTTTATTTTATTTTTATAATTCAAACTAACGGAGAATCATCACATTCGTTAGATTTAATATGGAAGGCCACGAGGTGAAAAAATTGAAAACCTCAAGGGCACCACGCGAAATATGCAAAAAAATTGTATACCTCGCGAAAATTGCAATACCTCAGGGGCACCTCGCAAAATTTTCGTTTATTTTTTTTAATTAATACTATTAGATAGAGTATATTAAACTAGATTGAATATCAAAAAATAACTTGGCATAATGGGGTGACATGTGACATGTGGCATAAATGTTTTTGTTTTAATATATATATATAGATACTACCAAATTCACTAAATTACTTAGTTTTTAAATATTTATTTTAGAGCTAACTCATTTTTATTTAGGATTTTATTTATTAAATATGTTTAACTTATATTAAACTAGATTGAATATCAAAAAATAACTTGGCATAATGGGGTGAGATGTGGTATATATAAACGCTTCTTGTGTGTGTGTGTGAGAGAGAGAGAGAGAGATATGTTTAACTTGGGTCTCGTTGTGTTATAGATCAGACAAACCATTAGTATTATTGTTGGAAATAGCGACACAACTTCTCGTCGGTGGACCCTTCTCCAAGTGGTAAATGAGGTTCCAACCCAAAATCAATTGACATTTAATGAAATAGTCAACCTATTTATATGCTAGTTTGAAACTCTCACACCCTTGGATGTGGATTCCTTGTTCCACATGTTCGCGCCCCATTTCAAGACACAAGTTTTTTTTGTTATGTACCTAAGATCTAACGCATGGATCTTATCTATATATCTATCTACATACGTATAATTGTTGCCAACAATTATACGTATGTAGATAGATAGATAAGATCCACGTGTTAGATCCACGTGTTAAATGTTAGGTACATAACAAAAAAAAAATCTTGTGCCTTGAAACGGGGCACGATCAATCGAGTCCATCACCTATATATACATATATAATGGGCTACAAGACAACCGACCCCATTTACAAATTTGCATAAATAGATTCCCTTGGATTTTGGAAGCTAATACATTACATACTCGTTCCAACAAAATATATAGAATTGAGAGGGATCCGGATTGATATTTGATGTTTTGGGTCGGCAACACCTTGTACTCTCTCGGATGGCATCGGGAACTGGCTAGCTAGAGAGATTGATCTTGATCTTGATCCACCTCCTGCATCTTATTTCCTCCTGCTTTTGTCTGCACCTAAGCCAAGATATCATTCTAAGAATATTATTCTAAAAAAAGTTTTTCCTTTTTTTTTGGGGGCGAAGAAAAAAAAACTAAATATGATACTGTACCCAAACTGATCATATGGCCCAGAATTAGTAGCCCATTGTCCTTCCAAATAATATGCGTCCACTTCTAAAATTTTTTTTTTTTTTTTTGAGATCCTTTCCAGTTCAAGTGGGCTTTGTCCATTCTACATCTGGATCGGGTTACTGTAGGCGAGGCATGGAATGTAGCCCCATAACCACTACACCAACTTGTGATTGGTACTTCTAAAATTTTCTAATACAAACATACTTTAATTTTGGCCCAAGTGATTATTTAAAAAAAAAATCTTGATGTATAAATGTTACAAGCTCGAAAGTTAAGTTATCCTGATTTGAGAAGGATGACCATCTCACCCGCATTTGATAGATCTGTTTCACTCGATTCGAAAAAAGTGGATGAAAATTTGATATATTTCGGATGTTAATTGGGTGATGGGTTGGATCGAATTCGGATAAAAATATTTCTCTCTCGTCAGCTGACTCGTCACTCGACACATTATGTGTGTGATCAATTTTATTTTGATTTGATCATATGCATCTCTATTTATCTTTAGTTTATTTTGATTAAGTTAATTTTATGTTGCTTGTTATTTTCTTGTTGAAGTGCTAACATTACAGTTTTAAAAAACTGATAAATTTGATGGGACGTGATTCACCCAATCCATTCAATTAAATATTGAATAATGGGTGAACAAAGCAGATAAAACTAGAAACGAATAAATCGAATCGGGTGAGGATTTTTGAATAATAAACCGGTGAAAGTAACATATCATCCAACCCATTAACATTAACATCCTACTTAATAGGAGCGAGTCTTTTAGCAGCTTTAGACCGTTCAAGTTCCATAAATAATACATATTTAATGAAGTATATTATATATATGCAACATCGAAAATTTATATTGCAAGCAAGAACATTATTTATTACAATGTCTTAGATATAAAACAACATGTCTCACTTGGACCACAAACCCAAATATAGAAATATTTTGTTTGTTTATCTACAAAGAAGTCAAACACAGAAATATCTATCTATAAACTCTTAAAATAAAAGAGTTTTCGCATATATGTTACATCCACCTTAATTATTTCATTTTCAATTAATCATTTTTATTTTTTATCCTTTTTTAAAAAAATTACAATTGATTTTCATTTCTAAAAATAACCAATAGGTTTAATTCAAAATATTCAATTAATAGTATAAACTTATATTCATTTGCAAATCTCCATTATCACAATGGAGTCCATCTTGATTGAGCTTATTATATATTTTTCTTATGATCTTTGTTCTTATAAGTTTAATTCGAAATATTAAACTAATATTTGATTTGATTCTATAATATTAATTTATTTTATTATTAAAATTTTATTTTTTTTAAATCGCATTAGGGCGCGGCGCGTGGAAACTGTACTAGTATACTGTTAAATATCGATTGTTATATTGGCAAATAAAATAGAAAGATATAATAGCTTTCAAACATAGCAACAAGGTTTTCAATTGACAATTAAAATAGCTTAAGGAAAGTGAAAATGATACAAATGTGTTGATTATGCTAAAAAAATTAGATTATTGTTTTTTTTGTTGCTTTTGAATATTAATTATTTTTAATAACAACAATATAAGAGTTATTAGTTAGTGTATGATTCTAAAAATATATATTTTTTATTTCTATTTTCTAAATAAAAATATTTATATTGAATATAAAAGCAAGTACAGTAGTACACTCATACTTTATAAAAGGGTACAAGTATACAATATTTTTATTAAAAACATCTATAAGTTATATGAAAAAAATCTGTTTTTTATTATATCCCAAAAGACCCTTGATTGAGTATTTCCTAGAGATATAACACAAAGCAGAAAATAATATACAAATATATTCAAAATTAATGAAAAATCCCTGTTTCGGCGGGATAAACTAGATAGAGTATATTAAACTAGATTGAATATCAAAAAATAACTTGGCACAGTGGGGTGACATGTGACATGTGGTATAAATGTTTCTGTTTTAATATATATAGATCCTACCAAATTCACTAAATTAGTTAGTTTTTAAATATTTATTTTAGAGTTAACTCATTTTTATTTAGGATTTTATTTATTAAATATGTTACTTATATTAAACTAGATTGAATATCAAAAAATAACTTGGCATACTGGGGTGACATGTGGTATAAATGTTTCTGTTTTAATGTGTGTGTGTATATA
Source organism: Persicaria maculosa (assembly GCA_963922045.1). Taxonomy (NCBI): domain Eukaryota; kingdom Viridiplantae; phylum Streptophyta; class Magnoliopsida; order Caryophyllales; family Polygonaceae; genus Persicaria; species Persicaria maculosa. The sequence goes on along the minus strand of OY998256.1, from coordinate 8,192,569 downwards.
TATATATTCTACTAAATTCGCTAAATTAGTTAATTTTTAAATATTTATTTTAGAGTTAACTCATTTTTATTAAGGATTTTATTTATTATATATGTTTAACTTGGGTCTCATTGAGTCATTGTGGTATAGATCAGACAAACCATTAGTATTATTGTTGGGAATAGCGACACAACTTATCGTCGGTGGACCCTTCTCCAAGTGAGAAATGAGGTTCTAACCAAAAATCAATTGACATTTAATGGAATAGTCAACCTACTTATATGCTAGTTTGAAACTCTCACTCTCTGATGTGGATTCCTTATTCCACATGTTCGCGCCCCATTTCAAGACACAAGTTTTTTTTGTTATGTACCTAAGATCTAACACGTGGATCTTATCTATCTATCTACATATGTATAATTGTAACAATTATACGTATGTAGATAGATAGATAAGATCCACGTGTTAGATCTTAAGTATATAACAAAAAAAACTTATGTCTTGAAATGGGGTGCGATCGAGTCTATCACCTATATATATAATGGGCTACAAGACAACCGACCCCATTTACAAATTAGCATAAATAAATAGATTCCCTTGATTTTGGAAGCTAATACATTACATACTCGTTCCAACAAAATATATAGAATTGAGAGGGATCCGGATTGATATTTGATGTTTTGGGTCGGCAACACCTTGTACTCTCTCGGATGGCATCGGGAACTGGCTAGCTAGAGAGATTGATCTTGATCTTGATCCACCTCCTGCATCTTATTTCCTCCTGCTTTTGTCTGCACCTAAGCCTAGGTCTGTCCACGGGTAGGGAAAGGTATGACCCGCACCCAAACCCGTGGAACAGTCGGGTCACGGGTCGATCCACCGGGTTAACGGGTCGACATATTATTTAATTTAAAAAAAAGTGTTTAAAAAATGTATTTTCAGTTGGAAAAAAAAAAGAGGAAGAAGGGCTTGCACCGTTTCCAATTGCCTACATATCCTTTCGGGGAAAATGAATCAAAGATCACGTAGTTCTTTTACCTGTTTTAATCCCCGCTTACCTTCCAGCACCGTCACCGTCTGAACTTTCGATGGATGTCTCGTCTTCTACTCCTTCATCCGGGTCTGATTCGGTTGAGAGGTGGTTCCTTTGGCTTCTTTCATCTGCCCGCTTCCAATCGCCTAGTAGGACTTGCATCTCGAGGTTCTCCGATAGCATAACCGATCTTTGGGTCGTTAAGATCTGCCCGCTCCGACTAAATAGTTGCTCAACTGCAACCGTCGAGCATGGTGCTCCTAGAATCTGACGAGCAATTACATGTAGAGTGGGATATCGTAATCTCTCTAGCCTACTCCACTAAGCCAGGACGTCGAAGTCATCCGCTTCAATATCGTAATGCTAGTGCGTGACGAGGTTGTAGATGAAGGGGGCGGTTGAGAGGATTGAGTACCGCTAGTATAATAAATATCATATAAGATTTGAAGTAATGTTCTCACCTTTGTAATTGTAACAAGCACATTTTGCAGTTCTTCAACCTGTAACATAGGGTAATAATTTTCCAAAAACCTTTGAAGACCAGTGAGCTTAATTCGAGGGTCGAAAACCGTTGCTACGAGGAAAATATCAGGAATGTTTGTGTAATATTGTAACCATTTAGCCCTCATTTCCATCACGGCTTGGTAGATTGACGATATCTGCAACCCGTCGTGTAGGGCTATTGCAACGTTCATTGCGGTAAAACAAAATAAATGAGAGGTAGGAGTGTAAACTTGACTAAAAGTTCTGGTGGCATCGTAAAAAACTTTAAAAACTTCCATCACGTCTCTCGTCGTTACCCAAATATCACTAATAACTTCGGACCCTTCGATGTATTGGGCAGCGAAAGCGGAAAGGAGGTCTCTGTAAACATATGATTCGTGAATCATTAAATAAGTGGAGTTCCACCGAGTAGAAACATCCCTAGGAAATTTCTTCGGTCTCACCTTGTTTTGCTTACAAAAGACCTTCCACTGATCACGGAGCGTTTTGCTCTTCCAGAGGTTCTTCAGAACAAAATGAATAGGTGCGGCCACAGTTTGTAAATATGATAAACCGTTTTGCTCTTCCAGAGGTTCCAAAGGTTCTTAAAATATGTGGTGCGCACCAGATGTGGAAAAATGTACCTCCGCACTAGGGGCTACACAATATTGAATTAATTCTTCAATAGAAGTCGTGTTTGCGGAGGCGTTGTCAAAACCGATTGAAAAAACTCTTTGGGTCAACTGAAATTCTTGTAAAACAGTTATAATGACCTTGGCTATGTTACATGCTGAGTGGGACTCATCAAAAAGGCGGAAGGCCAAAACTCTCTTGTGTAAAAAATATTCGTTGTCGACCCCATGGCAAGTGATACCCATGTAAGAGTGCTCAAGCCAATGATTGGTCCAAATATTGTTACAAATTGAAACCTTCAAATTAGAGTGTTTTAGAAAATACTCAACAATTTGTTGTTTTCGACAAGCAAAACGTTTTTCAATTTTTGTCGTGACAGTTTGACGGAAAATGGGGCGGTAAGCAGGGTTAACCGTCCTACTCACCCAGTTGTTAAAATGTAAACGATGTGCAAAGTTGTAAGCTAAACCTTCCGCGGCTACCATTTCCGCAAATTCGTTACTACTATATGTATAATCATAACTAAATAATTAAGTCAGGAGGTTGGGAAGAAGAAGTTGCGAACCCGGTTAATTGCGTCTGGCCGGACGGCATCCCATACTTGTCGGGATGCTTGTTCTTGACATGCCTCCTTAAGTTGTCGTAGCCTCCTCCTTTGGGATGCTTGTATGACTGAGTGAAAAAGTTACATTGAGCCCTACAACTTTCATCATGTTGGATCGGACCTTTCGTAAACCAATATTTGAAGACCGCCGCCTGGAGCTCATCTTTCTTGTTGGCATCGTCATCATCAGCTTCCGGGGGGACATCTTTCGCCACCCGCACCGGTGCATCACCTCGCCGAGCCCGAGCTGCTCCGGATTCGGTGGTCGGATGTTTAGAAGGAGTAGGCTGAGTAGTCGGTGTAGCCTGATCGTTGGCGACTCCGCCGGGAGTGACGGGAAGATGATCCGAGATGGTGACCTCGTCATCCTCCTCCTCGATTCGGGGCCTCCGAGACCCGCTTGGAACACAGACGCTCTGCTGTGGTGGTTGGGGCTCGGGTGCCATGGCCCTGCTCCAACTAGGACCGCTCACACTCTTCCAGTCACCCTTCGAAACATCGACATAATGAAATTGATGAATGTAGGATGAGAGATTAAGAGATTTTAGGACTTATATTAGGAGAGATGGACGGAGAGATTAGGGAGAGATGATCGAGACTTGCGAGATTAGCGAGAGATTAGAGAATGGATGATGAGATTAATGAGAGATGAGAAGAGTTGGTTGATGTGGGGTGAAGTGGTGGTGTGTGTTGTATTTATAAGTGAAAGGAGGGGCCAAGCCGGGTACGTTTCGAATCTAACGTCTCCTTTGGCTCTCACAACGGTAAAAAAAATGTGACAGTTGTCGACCCGATGGGTCAAAATCTGAGTCGTTGGATCGCCAGGTGGATATCTCACACCGGTCGGATTTTTGACCGTTAGACCCGTTGTAAATCAATGTGTAGAATTTGTTAGTTTTTTACAAACTTAATTTATATTTGTAATTTACAATGATAAAGTGTTTTTTTTTCAAAATTAAATAACATAAAATGAAATAAAAAATATATGTGCTAGTTTTCTTTTTCTAAAATTCAAAATAGGTTTTCTACAAAATGAAGTTAAAATGGTAATTAGTGATTACGACATTAAATCTGATTTGCAAATTTGTAATTAAGGATGGCCAGAAATCTTGGCTACTCAAGATTGATCCTCGAGACGGATTCCGTGGCATGGCGGTCCTCGAGCTGCTCACTATGACAGGTAAGAAGGCCTTGCTGGATTATCAATTAATAACTCAATGTAAGAGGTGGTTGGAAGAAGGTGGATGCATGGGAGGTGTCCATCACCCACATCAAGCGCCAAGCGAATGGCATGGCTGATGCCATGGCCAAGGAGTCGTTTTCTAGTTCTGCTTTATTTACTGAATTTTCTTCTATCCCTGCATTCTTATGTAATTTCTTTGACTCTTCACCCATCCTTAATAATAACTAAAGGCACTAGCCTACTTATTGATCAAAAAAAAAAAAAATTAACAACGATCAAACGAACACAAACACGTGGGTCTTTTATTATTAATCGTCACAAGAACTTAAAACTTACAAACAACTACTAGTAGATAACAATTAAGACCCAATTACGAACGCTCACGCTTCTCCACTTCATGAGCGGCTTGATTTGGCATCTCCTTTCTTGAACTTGTCTGGATACTTGTTCTCAATGTGCCTCTTGATTAAGTTACAGTTTATTTTGATTAAGTTAATTTTATGTTGCTTGTTATTTTCTTGTTGAAGTGCTAACATTACAATTTTAAAAAAAATTAATAAATTTGATGGGACGTGATTCACCCAATCTATTCAATTAAATGTTGAATAATGGGTAAACAAAGCAGATAAAACTAGAAACGAATAAATCGAATCGGGTGAGGACTTTTTAATAATAAATCGGTAAAAGTAACATATCACCCAACCCATTAACATCCTACTTAATAGGAGCGAGTATTTTAACAGCTTTAGACCATTCAAGTTCCATAAATAATGCATGAAGTATATTATATATATGCAACATCGAAAATTTATATTGCAAGCAAGAACATTATTTATTACAATGTCTTAGATATAAAACAACATGTCTCACTTGGACCACAAACCCTAATATAGAAATATTTTGTTTGTTTATCTACAAAGAAGTCAAACATAGAAATATCTATCTATAAACTCTTAAAATAAAAGAGTTTTCGCATATATGTTACTGTAACATATATGCGAAAACTCTTTTATTTTTGTGGCCCTTTCTCTTTTGATTTTTTTTTATAGTTGCTTCCTTTTAACATTATATATATTCATCCAATTCCAGTTTGTGGCCCTTCCTCATTAGGCATTAATGTTGAATCTTTAATAGATTCCCACACCAAACAAAAATTTAGTCAATTTTTTTTTCTGGATGTAGTAAATTACTTAAATTTTAATAAAATCAATATCAATATATAATACTAAAACAGAGGCGTGGAAATCCTATGTGGCGGGCTCTGACGCGATTCGCTTACGTGTCGTTTTGTGGTGCAATATGGATCGGGTTTTTTGCCACGTCAATTAATGATGATCCAATCAATTTAAGCCACATTAGACGATAACGTCATATATTTATACATGTGTCATCCTATATGTCCATTTTAATTAATGATTAAATTAATTTTATTATAAATATTCAACCTCATATCTTACCTATCTTATCAGTTTATTTGCCCTACTTAATTGATTATTTTTATAAATATTTTACCATAAATTATTTTATCTTTAGAGATTAAGATTGGTTAGGTTAGTTTATCATATGTAATGATAAGATTTTATTATTAATTAATTATATATTAAACAATTTAATTTTTAATATAAATATTTAATCTCATATCTTAATTGGTTACAAAATCTTATCTTCAATATAAATATAACTATAACTATAACTATATATACATCTTTAATTTAAATATTAGCCTCCTATATTAGTCGGAGGAAAAAAAAATTCATTATATTTATGTATATTTTACGTGCAAGGTGCAAATTGAAATACTACTCTCTATATATGTGTACGTGTTTTATTATCACTTTTTACATGCACACTTTTTTTTTTTTTTTGCATTATGTGATTTTATGGTTCTTAAGATTTATTTTAAAAAGTTATAAAATTTCATCAAATTGTAACTAACCAAAATGCGATAACAATTTATTTTTTAAATTAAGTGAGATTATTAATAAATATGGATCCATGTTTGATATGGTGTGGTTAAAAGATATAAGAACATTAATTTTATAATAACATGAATGTACAAAGTATTTTATCAAATTTTTTAAAAATGAATCTAGAGATCACGATGAAATTTTCGTGATTTGATACAAATAATCGAAAGAGAAAACAATCATAATATTAAAAAATAATGGATAAAGTTAACAAACTTAGTCGTCAAAATATTGACATATGAAAAATAAAATAGAATTATTAAAAATTTACTATCAATAGATTAAAAAAAAAGGAGAAATCTCAACCCATATCAATTTGAGAAGTAATGTAGAACCTTATCTAAGTACGAGTATGGTAGATAATGTATAATACATAATATGTGATAGATTAATATAGGGTTATAAATTCATTTTTTATTCCCAAACTAGGACCATAGTTTTCTAATAAAAAATCTGAAAAAAATATAACATGCGGGAAATTTCATCAAATAGGTAAGATAAATATATGATATTTTATTATGATTTTATATTTTTATATTTTTAAATAATAATAAAGATCTTTGATTTTATTATGTACCCTTTATTTGATATATAAGTAATAAAATAATAAAGAGTATGAAAATTAGAATACTTACTATCATGTTATATATAATAAAATATAACTGTTTAAGAAAACGCGCAAGAGCGCGGGTAATAATATAAATAGTTATCCATATCTTTAAAAAAAACATTTGCTTTTAATGTCAGTTTATTAATGGGTCATAGACGAAACCTGAATTATTAAATAATAATATAATAGGATAGATTATTTTATTTTACTAAGCTTTATACATTTTTATTAGTTGCAACACAATTTTGTTTATTTTTATCTTAAAATTTTTTGTTAATAATATTTTTTATTTAATTAAGATATTTTAATGGATTGTATATTGATTTTCTATAAAGTTTTCAATCAAGTTATTTTTAATCTTCAAAATTTAATTACAAAAAATCAAAAATAACATATATAATAAATTAATATTTATTAAAATACCGCGTAACACGCGGGTATTGAGACTAGTATAATACTAAAATAGAGGCGTAGAAATCCTATGTGGCGGATTCTGGTGCAATTCGCTTACGTGTCATTCACTGGTGCGTTCTATCCGAGTTTTTTGCCACGTCAATTAATGATGAACCAATATATTTAAGCCACGTTATACGATAACCTTATGTATTTATAGATGTGTCATCCTATGTGTCCATTTTAATTAATAATTAAATTAATTTTTAATATAAATATTCAACCTTATATCTTGAGTGGTTACAAATCTTATCATTTTACCTTAAGTTATTTTATAAATATTAATTTATCTAGAAAAAAATCTACTTTAGTTTAAGTTATTTTAGTACTATTAGAGATTTTAAAATAAACAGATACATATTTTATAACAATAAAAAGAAACTACATGTAGAAAACGAATTTAATTGGAAGAGAAATTAACCTAATCTTTTATCTACCTATGTACGTAATAATCTAATTAATTGGGAAAAAAAAATTCGTCATACAACGACCTACGTGTCATCTTTTTTTTTTTTTTTGGAAAAAATATAACAATATTATCATTACTCATGTGAAGAATAATATCGAACCATGGATATTCATATGATAAGATGTTATCATTACTCATAATAAATTCACGTTGAGTTAGTTGTGTTTAATATATATCATTTAGAACACACAAACTAAACTATTTTATCCTAAATTAATATCAATATTTAACGGTGGTATTTGCATTTATATTTTACGCAAGTATTTTTTCAAGTTATATTAGAGATAAAAAAATTCAATCTCATAATTTTTTTGCAAGTTAATATATTAGGTGTATTATTTTTTACACGACAATTAATGAATATCCAATAAATTTATGTCATGTCATACAACGACCTAATCTATTTATCTACGTGTCATCCTATGTGTTGAGTTATTTAACTTATCTTTTGACTATAAATACTAAAGTCAATTTTAATAAATTAATTAATTTTTAATATAAATATTTAACCTCATATCTTAATGAGTTGTAAAACTTATTATTTTATTAAGAGTATTTTACCTTGAGTTACTATGCAAAATAATACCGTAATAATAATATAATAATATCAACTTGTGGATTGAATTTTAAATAAAGAATATATAATAAAAATCTTATCAATATAATAAAACTCTTACCCAATATCTACATTGATATTGAATCCAAAAATTTCATTTTTTTAACAAGAGATCAAATCAAATATAATAAAACTCTTACCCAATAATTACTATGATTTATGTAATTCAATTTAATTATATAACAATGGAAGTGAATTTCTAAGAAAATAATTTATTAATAAACCGCGAAGATCGCGGGTAGTAATACTAGTTAATGTAAATTTTCTAACATGAGAGATGATTAAATTAAAAAATTTATATATAAAATTTAGGGTTATTTCTCAAAAATCCCCTTTTAAACGAGACTATTTTTTTTAACAAACCGTCTTTTATAAATTTTCTTTTGTAAAACCATCTTATATAAGATTTTGAGATAAATTGAACCACCTAGAATAATATTATATTTGATTTTTTTTAAAAAAAAATATGTAATTTTGATCAAAGTACATCCATATATCCAATTTCACAATAATTACTCAAAATGCCTCTAATTTATATTTTTCAAAACTAAAACTCTTCTTTTCTAAAAAAAATAAGAAGATCAAAAATAATTTATCCAAAATAAGCATCCACAAAGTTAAAATAAATTTTTTAATACCTTAAAGTTTACTTAAAAGACAAAAAATACACTAAAAATAATTTAATATGATGATATAAGATGATAGCATTAATTTTATTTTATTTTTAAAAAATTGTCTTTAGTAAATTTATGAACCGGGCCTCCACAATTCATTGGACGGCCCTGATGTTACATTCCACCTTAATTCTTTCATTTTCAATTAATCATTTTAATTTTATCTTTTTTTTATAATTTTTTTGCAATTGATTTTCATTTTTAAAAATAACCAATAGGTTTAATTTAAAATATTAAATTAATATAATAAACTTATATTCATTTGTAAATATCCATTATCACAATAGAGTCCATCTTGATTGAGCTTATTATATCTTTCTCTTATGATCGTTGTTTTTATAAGTTTAATTCAAAATATTAAACTAATATTTGATTTGATTCTATAATGTTAATTTATTTTATTATTAAAATTTTATTTTTTAAAAATCGCATCAGGGTGTGGGAACTATACTAGTATACTATTAAATATCGATTGTTATATTGGCAAATAAAATAGAAAGATGTAATATCTTTCAAACATAGCAACAAGGTTTTCAATTGACAATTAAAATAACGGAAATTTCACGAGGTAACCCTGAGGTTATGTATAATTCGTGTGGTAAACAAGAGTTTTAGATATTTCGCTTGGTAACCCTTTTCGAAATTTTTTATCTCGCGCCCAGAAGTTTTACTTTGTCCAAAAATCTTGATTTTAAAGTTACGAGCGGGTGAATAGAGTAATATTATCAAAATTTGTGGATTATTTTCACAAATACCAATATTGAAACATAGATCTCGTTCCAACTTCCAACGATTGAGAAGATGGAGAAGAGAGGAGAAGGCGATAGCAAAGGCGGGCCGAGGACCTCAGGGCGCTGGCCAGCGACGGGTGTGAGAGAGGCGGCGGCGGCGCAGGCGCAGGCAGTGGTTGGCGGTGGTGTGGAGACTCGGTCGGTGGTGGTGGGCTGCGATTTAAGGTTCCATGTTTTAAGATTTCGAAAATTTTGAAGCTTTCGAATTATGAATTTTAGGGTTGAGGGGACCGAAAATTTGGGGGTTTTTGGTTGTTGTTTGTAAGGGTTCGAAAATTTTAGGTCTCAGGTAATAGCTTAGATTATATGGTCCTACACTTGAACTAATGTATATAAGAATGAAAGCTTCGAGCTTCAAGCTCTGTCTTGCTTTCACTTGTGAATATTTCAGTTCATGTACACGAATCTTTGGATTGGGCCTACAAGATTGATCCATTGCTTGTAAATTTTTTAATAACCTAAATGTTTCTGAACGTATAGCAGTAAATGAGTCTCTCATTCATGATTTTTCTGTTGTCATGGGCTTAAGAATGCAGATCATGTGTTTCTGGCAGTAACATGTTTGATTTTTTTAGGATATCTAGTATAATGATATGTTGTAGTGGAACAAAAAATAGGGAAGGAAGGAAGAAGAAAAAGAAGCACATGATGTAGTTGTGTCTGTATTGGAATCTTCATCTGCTATCTTGTGGAGACTCTTAATGAGAAGAGTATTATTGCTGTTTTGCTACTCTTAAAGGAATTAGTGATCAATGTATATTCATCGTATACTTGCATACATCTCTGATTCAATTTTTGCATTTATCCATATGTGTCCTATTTTTTTCTTGGTTCATTCTGATTGTGTATAATTTTTTGCTTGTTATATGTCAGAGCTGAATGTGCTTATGCTACTAGTTAAATGCACATGGGCAAAATTTGTTTAACCTATTAGCTCAATTGGTAGAGCAATGTGTTATACACATGATGTGGGTTCGAATCCCACGTAGGTTGATTTATAAAATGGTACATCACTGTCAAAACTTTGTTTTCAACATCATCATGGTAGTAATGTGTATCCTCCTATTTTTTCTTCTTTGGGATTCTTCTCACTTTCTACAATATGTATATAGCCCATATGGGATTCGAACCCACATCTTGTGCCTAGGCACATTGCTCTACCAGTTGAGCTAATAGGCTAAAAATTTGTAGGAAAAAATTCAAAACCATTGAAACAATATGAATCAAAGTAGGGAGAAAAATTATGCATATGAAATAATAGTACCCCTGCTTTGAGGCTGTTGATAGAATGATCACATTCAATGATTTTTCCTACTTTGGTTTTAATCCTACAATGATCATGCTGTTGACTAGAACACTGTTTCATCTCATGTTTCCATGAATTCTGTTTTAGGTGTTGCAAAAAGAGTATAATTAGATGCTCTGGCCGGCCCTTCACTGATTTCAACCGCTCTAAAAGCCTTTCACCAGCTCTAAAACCAATTAGTTGACAACAAAGCATGAGCACTCAAGAATTAAAGCTAGACCAGATCAAGGATCCCTCCAATTCTGGCTGTTTTTGTATCTTACAAAACTTGCTTCCATTCCTAATTTTTTCTTTGCATCAATTAGGTAGCTTTGTTCCCACAAGTTATCTATTGACCTTTGTAGCTTCTATATTTTCAATTTATTTTCCTACATTTGGTGCATCCTTTTGCTCCCCAAATTAAAGATGAACTCAATGTATGTTAAGTTCAATACAAGAAAACTTGGAACAATGAATGCACCCATGACATCAAGCAATCCTCAACATTTTGAATGGATCGGATTAAACCAAGAACACAGAAATTTTCGAAACACAAAACCCTAAATTTCCTAATTCGAAACCTCAAGCAACAAATTATCAAAACCCTAAAATTCGTCCCACATGAACCTTAAAACTTGTCCCAGTTTTTGAAACTCTAAACCCTAAAATTCCAAATTGAAAACATTCAATCAAGAATTGATCCTAATTTAGTACTCTAGATCACTCATGTCAATCAATATAAAGAAATTTAAGAAAATTAATTGAAATTTCATACCTTTCGAAATTGCAATTTTCGAAACCCTTCTAACTTCACCAACCGCCACCATACAGTCGCCAACAGCCACCGCCGGACACGCCGCCTTCGGATCCGCCGCCAGTTCAAGGATTCCGCTTTCTCCCAGCTATCTCTTCTAGTTCTCATGTATCGGTTTCTTCTCCTCCCTCTGAATTTCTCATCGAGCTTTCTCCTTCCTGTTAAAACAATTTTGTTATATTAAGAAAAAGTCCCCACATTATTTCTAAATATTACATTATTTACCCCATAAAATTTTAAACTCACAATCTTCTATCAACACACATGTTTTGGGCGCGAAACAAAATTTTTTAAAACTTCAGGGTTACCAGGCAAAATATCTGAAACTCTTGTTTACCACGCGAATTACGCGTAACCTCAGGGTTACCTCGCGAAATTTCCGTTAAAATAACTTAAGAGAAGCGAAAATGATACAAATGTGTTGATTATGCTAAAAAAAAAATTAGATTATTGTTTTTTTTTTGTTGCTTTTGAATATTAATTATTTTTAATAACAACAATATAAGAGTTATTAGTTAGTGTATGATTCTAAAAATATATTATTATTTTTTATTTTTTCTAAAGAAAAATATTTATATTGAATATAAAAGCAAGTACACTCATACTGATACTTTATTAAAGGGTACAAGTATAAAATATTTTTATTAAAAACATCTTTAAGTTATATGAAAAAAAATTGTTTTTTATTATATCCCAAAAGACACTTGATTGAGTATTTCCTAGAGATATGATACATAGCAGAAAATAATATACAAATATATTCAAAAATAATGAAAAATCCCTATTTCGGAGGGATAAACTAAGAATGTTGTTGTTGTTGTTATTGTTGTTGTATTCAAAAGTAATGAAAATAAAATAATTTTAAACTCTTTTGATTCTTAATAGAACTATAAAAAAGTTTAAAAAATATTATTTATAAGAAAATTATAAAATTATGTCATCTAACTTAAATCCAGAAGAAACGCACCTGTGTAGTAAAAGTTTGACTACAAATTAAAAAAAAAAGTTCAATTACTTAATATTAATTTAAAATAAATAACATATAAATCAAATGCTATGTAGTAATCAAATTACATTTAACAAATCGAACATACTCACTAAAATGCATGTCATGTGCATCACACAGACATTCTCCACCAGTATATTTAAAAATTGACTAAATTTCATAGTAGAATCTTTCTAAAATTAAAAAACTTAATATAGCTTAATATATATGATATATCATTGTAGCATAGTTTAGAAATCCATTAAAAAAAATTAAATGATTAAAAAGATTAGAGAACAATATAATTTAGGCAAAATTGCAGAAAATCACCCTTTAAATATGGTGTTTTGTGTGAAATCACCCCTTAAAACGAAAATTGTAGAAAACCACCATTTAAAACCGTTTTTTTTTTTTTTGCAAAGTCACAACCATCACCGAATTTTCGTTAATTGAATATTAAAGTGCGTCAAAAATCAATAATATCCCTTGTTTTTATTAGGGTTAATTTAGTAAGTGTCCATTTGTTTGCCAAAATTTAAGCCCTAGGACAAAAATAGGGAAATATTAGGAGAGTGTCACAATTTCCAACTTTGCCCCTATCTTTATTTCTTCCCCTTCCCCAAATTAAAACAGATCTGGGAAAAAATTGGAACCGAATCGCTTGCTGCACACCATCTCCTACCTCCCGCCTCCCGCCTCCTCGCTGCACACTATCTCCCGTCGACCGCCCCTCTCTCTCTGTCACCGACGACGACTTCCTCTTGTTGAATTCCGGCGGAGGCAGCGCCACCAGGATTCGTTGACCGCCCCTCCCCGCCTTCCCTGTCCAAAAACAACACCAACACTAATGCCGGCGGCACCCAACCTCCGCGTAGAACGCCGGCTTCCTCCAAGACTAGAAAAGCCCGCGAATTAGCTCTAATCATCAACCACAATCCATAGTTTTTTTGTAAGTTGTATTTACCTGTATGATTTTAGGTTTTTTTTACAATGACAGCACATTCAATTTGATTACATCTTCCTCGATCTGGTTGATGAAGCGGATTACTTTGATCCCTGAGCTCCGCCGTCATTGCTTCGGTTCGATCTGTTTTGTTGTTGTTTCGACGTACGTGGTCGAGCTAATCAAGACCGATTACAGACCTAATCAAGGTTGATCATATGAATTCCATTCTTCTTAATTTCTACAGATCGATATATTGTCTGATTTCAATTGGTATATACTGAAGTTATGTAAAATTAAAAATTGGACAGATCGATATATTTTCCTTAATTTCTAGCTACCTTGGACAGCTAGCATCAATTTATTATGTAAGTGTGCATACATTGGCGTAAGTGTAAGTGTGCATACATTGGACAACTAGCATTAGTTTATTTTGTAAGTGTGGATATATTGGACATCTAGCATCAAATTATTTTGTTCAAGTAAAACTCATTTAGAAAAGTAAAAACAATGATCGTGAATGTGTAATATATATGCTATGGGTGGCAGTGTGGAATCTCATATTTTGAGTAGTAATCTTTACATTATTTACAGTTACTTGTATGCCTTGAGATGAATGGTGTCACTATGGTGAATCCTAAAATGTTAAGAGGGTAATAAACGCTGTAATTAAAATAAAAACAAGGTCAGATACTGTCATCACTATAAAAATAAGGTCATAGACACTGTCACCGAAATGAAAACAGTGACATAAATGTTGTCACCAAAGGAAAACCCTAAAGGGGCTAATGAAAAGCCAAAATACATGTGGTGACAGTTCTTCTCTAATATAGGAATGGGTAAGAGGTTCATAGAAGTTGTAACCAAAATAAAAACATGGTCATACACACTGTCACCACTATAAAAAATGGGTCATAAACACTGTAACCAAAGAAAAACCCTGGGACAAGGTAAGCACAAACCCTAAAGGGGCTAATGAGAAGTCAAAAGACATTAGGCGGACAATTCTCCTTCAATATATGAATGGGTAAGAGAGTCATAGACGCTGTCACCGCTATTGAAACATGGTCATAGACACTGTAATCATAAGGAAACCCCTATAGACGTTGCAACCAATATAAAAACGGCTTTATAGACACTGTCACCACTATGAAAAAAAGGTTCATATACACTGTAATCAAAGGAAACCCCTAGGAAAAGGAAGCACAAACCCTATAGGGGCTAATGAGAAGCCGATTTTCATGTGGTGACAGTTCTCCTCTATATTTGAATGGGTAAGAGGGTCATAGACGCTGTAAGCAAAATAAAAAGAAGGTTATAGACATTGTCACCACTATTGAAATAGGGTCATAGACATTGTCACCACTATAAAAACATGGTCATAGACACTGTAATCAAAGGGAAATCATATGATAAGGGAAGCACAAACCCTATAGGGGCTAATGAGAAGCCAAAATAAATGTGTTGACAGTTCTCATCAAAATAAAAACAGTGTCATAGCAACTGTCACCACTATAAAAATAAAGTCATAGACACTATAATCAAAAGGAAAACCCTATAGACGTTGTAACCAAAATAAAAACAGCTTTATAGACACTGTCACCACTATGAAAAAAGGTTCATAAACACTGTAATCAAAGGAAACCCCTAGGAAAAGGGAGGCACAAACCCTATAGGGGCTAATGAGAAGCCAAAAGAACATGTGATGTACAATATGCTTTAGGGTTTAGGGTTAAGTCCTAAACCCTAAATCCTAAACCCTAAACCCTAAAATGTTTAGTGCAGTACGTCGTTAAGAGATGATTGTTGTCACCAAATGGAAAACCCTAGGACAAGGCAAGCACAAACCCTAAAGGGGCTAATGAGAAGCCAAAAGACATTAGGTGGACAGTTCTCCTTCAATATATGAATGGGTAAGAGAGTCATAGACATTGTAACCACTATTAAAACAAGGTCATATATACTATCACCACTATGAAAAAAGGGGCGTAGGCACTGTAATCAAAAGAAAACCCTATATACGTTGTAACCAAAATAAAAACAGAGTCATAGACACTGTCAGCACTATAAAAACAGGGTCATAGACATTGTCATCACTATAAAAATAAGGTCATAGACACTGTCACCACTATAAAAATAAGGTCATAGACACTGTAACCAAAGGAAAACCCTAGGACAAGAGAAGCACAAACCCTATAAGGGCTAATGAGAAGCCAAAATACATGTGATGACAGTTCTCCTCTAACATATGAATGGGTAAGAGGGTCATAGAAGTTGTAAACAAAATAAAAACATGGTCATAAACACTGTCATCAAAATAAAAATACGGTCATAGACACTGTAACCAAAGGAAAACCCTAAGAGAAGGGAAGCACAAACCCTATAGGGGCTAATGGGAGGCCAAAATACATGTGGTGACAATTCTCCTCTAATTTATGAATGTGTATAAGGGTCACAGACGCTGTAACCAAAATAAAAATATAAACCTTTATCAGTGGTGTCATCACCCTTGATGATAACTTCTTTTCACGATGACAGTGTCAACACCCTTATTGTGGATGAACATATGATGACAACTTTTTTTCCATTTTTTTAATTATTCATCAAAGCAAAATCTCTTTCTATACATCAATATTGACTTTTATTTTCCAAGATATATGAGCAGTGATAGCGTGTAGCTTTTTTGACAAGCAATCACAATTTATAAGCTGACTTATTACGCATGACACTTATATGTGACTACTTCCCCTTTCCCACAAATTCATCTCATCCAATAATTCTGTAATCACTAATCTTAACCCCTAAATTTTCATTTTTAAAACTCACCCCCTCTAAAAAGCACTTCTTCCTCCTTCCATTCAATGTCTCACAACATCAATTAGGCCACTTTCACGGCAATCAAACATAAAATAGTAAACTTTGAGAAAACAAATTAAAATTCAATCACTTGAATCTAAGTTGAAGGAAAAAGTCCAGTGTCAATATACTGCATCTCCCTCACTGTAATCAACTTCACAATTGCAAGTTTAATCACTGTAATCCAAGTTTAATCTATGCACACATCCACTCTACTTAGCAAATTAATCACTAATTAATACACTGTAATCAGTAAATCCCTTCATCTGGAAGTCGAGCCACGGGAAGACGAGAAGCGAGATAGAACAGAGAGATGGGAGCGAAGAGCGGAGAGAAGAGCGAAGAGCGGAGATAGAACAGAGAGATGGGAGCGAAGCAGTGCGACCGACGGGATGAGATCGGAGAGAAGAGCAGAGCAGCAACAAAGAGATTTCAGTAGCCAGAGAAGAGATTCGAAATCGACGAAGGCATCTGAGGGTTCAACGGAGGCCAGCAACATAAGAGATGGAGGGCGAGGGTTAGGCAGCCTAGAGGGAGGCGACTAGAGACGACGACGGCGGCTGCGGCTGCGAGGAGGCAGATCTGGAGGAGGAGAGATCTGGAGGGCGAGGGTTGGGCAGATCTAGAGATTCGAAATCGAATGATGCGTTCTCCCTCTCCAATTTCTCTTGCTCGCTTCTTCGATTGTGTCCTGGATCTAAATGAAGCCATGGAAGCCTGAAGGAGACGAGGATCGAGGAAGGGAAGAACGAAGGAGGAAGCCGATGCTCGGATCTAAGAACGAGGGTAGGGAAATGGGAAATTAAAAAGGGAAAGGGTAGAAGGGGGATTTTATGAAAGTATTTTGGACATTTACCACCAATGTTCAATCCTTGGGACATTTACTAATTGGCCCAAAGGCCGAAGACCTTTGGGCCAAATTATTTCTTTTTATTATTATTTTACTTTATCAAATCGGTATTAATTAATTTTTACCTTTTAACATGTTTTTCAAAAGTAATTTTTTTTATATAAAATATCATTTTTTATATATAATTTCACACTCATTAGTAAAAAAAATCTATAAAAAGTAGATATAATTGATTTTTTATATATTTGAAAAAGTTTATATTATTAAAGGGCTACTTGAAGAAAATCAATTTTTAAAAAATGATATTTCATATAGTTTTTATTATTCTAAAAATATGTTCGCTATTCCACATACATTTTTAGAATAATAAAAACTATATGAAATATTATTTTTTTAAAAAAAATTTCTTCAAGTAGCCCTAGTATTACACATTTTTTTATATGTATAAAACATAAATTACACATCAGTTTTTATAGTTTTTTTATATGTATGAAATTATTTTTAATTTTTTTGTTTGATATTTTATAGTGTTTTTTGCTTTTGAAAAACATGTCAAAAAAAATAAATATCAACTAGTACCAATTGAATTGAGTAAATTGATAATAAGAATAAGGGGTATAATTGAATTTCCACACACTTTCACATTTAATTAACAAAAATTGGGTGATGGCCGATGGGTGTGTGACTTTGCAAAGAAAACAGTTTTAAAGGGTGATTTTCTGCAATTTTTGTTTTAGAGGATGGTTTTTCGCAAAACACCCTATTTAAAGGGTGGTTTTCTGCAATTTTGCTTATAATATAATACTTAATAATAAAGAATAATGGAGGAATAATTTATCTTAAGAGGTTGCTTCTGGTTCTGGACCTCCCAGATTCTACTACATGGAAGACGAGTGGGGCCCACCTTTACCCAATCCTTGACACTTTGTCACCAAAACCTCCGCGTCGTCTAACCGTTTCGTCTTCAGAAACGCCAGCTCCCTCCTCTCTCTCTCTCGCTCCGCCCGATTCCTTCCCCCGCGGTGGCGATTACTTTTCCGGTCACCGATAATCGACGACTTTCCGCCGTCCCGTATCCGTTCAATCCAGCTGGTTCTATACTCTTTTCTTTTCGATTCCAGGTTCGTTTCTTACCCCTCTCTCTCCTCGTTTAGACGATTTTTCTTCTGATCGATTCGGTTGTGGTTGATGTTCGATTCCGGCGCTTTGAATGTTCCTTGCGGTGGTCCATGTTAGTGCTGGACCACCGCAGTTTTGCGCCGCTGTGTTCTGACTGAATTGGTGAGATGCGAAAATGCTGGATCGATATGAGTCGAACGCTTTCCTTTGACTGATTTTTGAGAAATTTGAATATAGGTTAGAATGTATGAAACTCACTCGATTGTTCACTCTCGTTTTCACGAGTTATTGTGTAATATTAACAGTTGGCGAAATTCCTGATTTTCTCGTGCGTTTTTGAAGTACAGAAATAAATGCATTTATGTTGTTGTTTTCCCTCTTTGAAGTGTCTTACTCGTACTAGTTAAAATGTTTCGGTGCATATGTTGACTACATGAAAGGAATTTGTAGAGATGAAATACATGCCTTTTTTGTGTCCTTCTAGTGCTCCTCGAGTGCTTTGGGATTTGGAATTGCATCTTGTTTACACAATTTGGGATGATGAGTTTTCTTGTTTGAATAGCTATAACTACAAGTCTACAACCACAATTTGAATCCAATTGAAGTGGAAAAGGCTAATAGGATAACACAACCACAACCAAAACAAAATTTGAATGTTGACTTCCTGGCAGCATGAATTTGAAGTTTTGAACTTACAGAACAGAACTGGATCAATCTTTATCTAGTCATTTTATAGCTCCCGGGCATCTCCAATTGGCCTGATCCATCGACATTACACTAATCTGATGAGGTTTTTCACATGAAGATGATGATTTCTTCTTGATTTTTCAGTCCCAAAACCATGCAAACCTAGTGACAAATTAGATTCTAAAGTGGTTTTCCATCCTACCTTAAGTGGTAAAATATTATTGTTCACCCAAGTAATCTGGGGGAAAATTAATATCAAATAAAAAATGATACCCTGAATATTTCATCACACCTTATTGTTCGTAATTGTTTAGTTGGCTCTTGTGAATCATTTACATGATTATGTTCTGATCGCCTTGTTGATTTCATAAGCAATTGGTGTGTTCCAGTTGAGCATGTTTAGTTATATATTCCATATTTATCATTGTTCTTATTTTTGTAACAGACATACAAGGTGATCTCCAAGTTGCTGCGATGATAGCTTATTATCAAAGCCAGGCGAGTTTTTTGTTGAAAGAATATTTACTAACAGAGTCACTCATACCTTGTACATCAATTACATGTGGCATAGTAGCCTGTAAACTGGTATGTTTTTGCTGCTTCATTTCATTCCACTGATTGTAGATTCTCTTCAGTTTCTGTTGGAAAATAAAAGGAGATATGTTGCCTGATTTTGTATTTTATTGGAACATTTTGTGATCAATCTTAGGTATACGATCTCTCTCAGTATATTGGTTCTTACTTCAAAGGATATTCAGGGCTTTCCAGGAAACAACAAACTGAGTGGAATAATCGGTGAGTCATTAAATGCTCTTCACTTTACTTTTTTCGGACTTGTTTCACTATGAATATCCTCATCTGTATTTGATTGTTGTGCAGGGCTATATCAACACTGCATGCATTATTTATAACAACAATGTCATTATACTTGGCATTCTGGTCGGACTTGTATTCTGATGACCGGCAAGGGGAGCTTATCTTACGAAGTTCGTCGTTGTCAACTTTTGTGTTAGGAGTAAGAATTGATCTATACACCCATTTTTCCCCATTGCTGGCTTGCTGAAGTGGTTATGCTCGCAATAATGGATAGGTGTGAATTATGATGGACTGCATCCTGGCATTCACTACGAAACACACTCAACTTTGCAAGTTCATTATTTGGATAGTGAATTTTACGTTATTACTTCAGTTTAGCCTTTCGTGCCACTCCATTCATTTGGGACTTGGGAGTGTAACTTTTTGAACTAGCCATTCACTCTGTTAGTTGTTTTCATATACATATATTGTTAAAATCGCAGCTGCACACATGTGTAGCTTATTTCAGTACTGTTTGTGACAACTTTGTCTTCATACCATCAAGAAAGAGTTATTGCCTTCATATATACTTACTGCTCTACTTTAACAGGTTTCTGTTGGATACTTCCTGTCTGATCTTGGAATGATATTCTGGTTTTTTCCAGATTTGGGAGGATTAGAATATGTGAGTAATTTCTTTTATCAAATGAACAATTTAATATCTCAGAGAGAAGTGCACCATTGAACATTAACTTGTTGGTTCATCTTGCATTAGGTTCTACACCATCTTGTATCTATGTCTGCATTAGCATATGCTATGGTTACTGGAGAAGGACAGATTTATACATTCTTAGTTCTAATCTCGGAGACAACCACACCATCGATTAACTTGAGATGGTAATTCTGCTGTTCAATGTGCTCATTCTTCTCCTTCATAGTTCATACATGCCTTATATTTTCCTAACGAGGAAGCTTTCTCTTCACAAAGGTATCTTGATGCAGCTGGATTAAAAAGATCAAAGGCATATGTTGTTAATGGAGTGGTGATTTTCTTTACTTGGCTGGTGAGTGAAACAAATCTACATTGATTTATAATTGTACTATCCATTTGAACAAGTGCTTGGAAGATATTTGAAAAATTAAAGTTTAGGGGGAAATGAAAGACATGACTCATGAGTAGCACTGTAGCAACAATAGACAATGCCATATCCACTTAGTCACTCACAATGAGATCTGTCATAAACAATAAAAAAGTTAAAACATTTCAGTGTAATATATAGTATGGGTTAATGCGAGTGCTATACTCAACTTGTGCTGATTTACCTGTCATGTGATTTGCCTTATTTTTCATCAATGTTGAAAATTAAAATATTTAAATTGCAGTAATTTATGAACATCATGTTGACTTCCATTGATGAATAGTGACCTAATGAACTGCTACACGATATGAAACGTTGCAGATTGCCCGAATACTCCTGTTCATATATGTGTTCTACCACTTATTCTTACACTATGATCAGGTAATGTAAAAAATTTCTTATTTTATTAGAAATAATTTCACTTGCTACTGATGATCTTTTAACAATTTTCATTATTCAATATTCATTCAGTGATAATTATTTCATAGCATCATTTCTATTTTCTAGAATGCTGTGGCTGTGTGGCACTAAGATGTTATTAAGAGGATTGAGACAACTTACTTTTCTCATTCCCCCTTCTCCCACCTCACAGATTGAGCAACTTACCAGCTTTGGATTCGCACTTATTCTCGTGGTACCAGTTATACTATCAATACTGAACGTGATGTGGTTCGGAAAGATTGTAAAGGGATTGGTAAAGACACTGCAGAAGAGTCATGCAGGGTAAGTCATCAACCATCACTTTCAGCAAGTGACTCATATGTAAATGTCAGTAGAGGAACCAAAATCTATTCGATTCAGGGTATAAAGGGGAAAAATTGCTCATATCTTAGCAGTGTCCAGATGCATAATTATTAATTAGCATCTTTGGTACATCCAAGAAATTGATTGGGACTTGAAAGGGTTATATCTTCACTGTATTTAACATTGCTTTGCTTGTCCAAAGGGAAGAATGTGGAAAAAATTCATGCAAGTGACAGAAATAGATGTTCTTTTTATGTTCATTAAACAGGGTTCTAAAGTACTAACAAAACTTTGGATTTTTTTTAGTTTTAGATAATGATCTTGATTTCTGCTGATAGAAAAGGAAAATGTGATTATTGTCTTTTTATTCTCCATATTTCAAAAATTGTAATATATACTTGGAGATGTTTCAGATGTTAACAAAATGATAAGAAGGGACATTTTATGTGTCCATTTCTAAATATATAGTGCATGTTTGGATTCCCATTGCATCAATCAATCAATCAAATTATATTTAATAAAGGAGAAGTCATTTGTGATATGGGTCGATTTATCCTTAATTGTAGCATTTTTAACCAATTGCATTTTTCTCCATTAATTAGTAAAATATAACAATATATACTTAATATAAGATTTTACTAATTTTTATATCTAATTCTACACTTAATGAATATAGAAATATATATTTAATAAGATTTTGCCCAATTTAGTTAGATATCGATATATTTTTAGAAGATTAATATAGCAATATATGATTAAGATAATATTTTTACCAAATTTCGTTAAACATCGTTATACTTTTGTAAGATTTTACCCATGTTTGTTAAATATTAAAATATTATATTATATTGCTTTTGTTGATAGTCAATTAAACAGATATTATACATGTTATAAAATAGTGAGTGTTTGGTTGACGGAATATATAAAACATTTTAGTTTAAATTCAATTCTTCTCTTAAAACATAAAGTTTATTGGCAAGAAGTGTTTCGTCTATTGACAAGACGAACTTTACGTAATTGCATTCGAATCCTTTTTATTTTTACAAAATAATTACGAATTGGCCCGAGATTAAAAAAAAAAATAAAAAACTTTTACTCTAATTTTTATCACCCCTGTTGACTCCTCCTTCAATCCACACGACCATCTTCAACCTCTTCCATCCTCTTCAGATCTACTTATTTTAGAGCGTTATTTGCGGAGATCTACACCGATCTATCAGTACAAAGCCACAAAGGTATGTTATCCATATAATGTTAAAATCTCATTGATTTCGGGTGGAATCGACATATAAATTAGGGTTATTTAATTTTGGCATAAAAATTTAAAATCC
This sequence comes from Persicaria maculosa, assembly GCA_963922045.1. NCBI lineage: Eukaryota > Viridiplantae > Streptophyta > Magnoliopsida > Caryophyllales > Polygonaceae > Persicaria > Persicaria maculosa. Next base: position 8,169,526 of record OY998256.1, on the reverse strand, counting down.
CAAATCTCAGTCGATCTTCAGTTGTTGTTCGAGATTTTTGTTGTTGTTATTATGAGAGGAGGGTTATATTTGCAAGCTTGAGTGTCAATGTGGGTTAGAAATGCTCGATTTAGGGGATTCACAAGTCTAGAATGACTCGACAAACTGGGTCAAGCACAAGCGCTCAGCTCGAGGAACCTAACCAAGGAGTAGGCATAAGTTCGATGAACTGGGCCAAGGTTATGTATTTGTCTCATAGAAATTGGTCGATGTTCCATCAAATGCTCAAAGAACTGTGTCGAGGGAATACTATAGCCTCAATAAATTAAAACAATTGTATCCTCACGCCGAAAACACAAAACAAATTGTCGAAATCCACCAATCTCAAAGGAAAAAAAAGAAGAAGATCCAAATGCCATTTTTCATCACATTTAACGAGATTGATGATATTTTCGAGATTTCGGTATTTCGGTTCCTCGTCGTATCCCGGGCTAATCTGTAATTATTTTATAAAAAATGAAAAAAGATCGAGTGTAATTACGTAAAATTTGTCTTATCAATAGACAATACACATCTTGTCAATATACTTTCTCTTATTAAAATCCATTGTAAATTGTTTTAAGGCCAAATTGCAGAAAACCACCCCTTAAATAGCCCACTTTGCTCAAAACCACTCCTTAAACACATAATTGCAGTAAACCGCCCATTAAATACTAAAAGTTTGCATAGAACCACTCATCATTAAGATGTAGTACCGTTTCAAACTTTCAATTAAAAGTGCAAGTCGGGGATGAATCCAAAATTATCGGGTGAGGAAACCTAGCTCGGTGAATCAAAACAACAACATAAGTGAAATGTGCACACATCACAACAACTATCAAGAGGTTAATAAACCAGTTCAAACCCCATATTAATCTAACGAATTGCAACGAAGAGTAAAAAAGAATGAGTTGGGTGTTATTGAATGACATACAAAAGAAATTTCGATGTTTGAATTAGAATATTGCTGTCATTTTCTGCATTTTATAACTAAAACGGTACTACATCTGAAGAATGGGTGGTTCTATGCAAACTTTTGGGTTTTAATGGATAGTTTACCGCAATTATGTGTTTGAAGGGTGGTTTTGAGCAAATTGAGCTATTTAAGCGATGCTTTTATGCAATTTGGCCTTGTTTTAACAAAGGAAATCCAAACACGCCCACGGCCCATAATTGACTCGACTTATTGGGCCTGGAATTCATAATTTGAACCTGGCCCAAATTGGCCGATCCAACATTTCATGTCCAAAATCTTGTTGTTCAATCTCATCTGTCCTAGCTAACTACTTTCACCCACCGATTAATGAATCTGACAATCCACAATTCCACATCCATGGCCCATGGGTTTTGGTTATCTATAAGCTTATCTCACCTCTTGCCAAATTGCCAATAGTCAAATATATTTTGTGATAGTCCTTTTTTTTTTTTAAATTCTCAATATTGTTGCTAATTTTGTGAATTCTTGTTTTGACGTGATACAATATATTATATCAAGTAACATGTGTTGTAATTTTTTTTGAGTGAAGGATAAATAAAAACAATGGACAATAATATAAAATACAGTGGGGTGTTAAAAAGGGGTGAGGTTTTACCATAGTCATATACCTAAAAATACATTATAGAAAGAGTAAAAAATAAGAAAAAAAATAAATGAGATATAATTTTTGTGTGAAGAGAGATAGATAAATATATATATAAAAAAAAAGGAGTAAGATTTTCCCATGGTTAAGATGCTCAGTAACCAAAAGTTACATAAAATCACTGTTCATGTTTTTGTTATTAAAGTCGTCTTAGTGTTTAAAAGGGCTAAAACCAAAAAAAGTGTTTAAAAAGGGCTGAATAAGTTGCTAGTATAGATTAAACAAACCATTCATAAATAAAGTGATTTTTTTAAAAATAATACTAAGTAAGTCATAAATTAGAAAACCAAAAAAAAATACCCAATTTCTATATCATTATCGGCAAACTTTTTTGTCCTTGAAAAAACCTTGTTGGTATAAAAAAATCGGTGTAGACAAAATTAGTAGCCATTTTGTCGACAACGATTTCCTGTGGTGTTGGTAAAAAAATTCCAGGCAAAAAAAAACTTATCGATATCAAAAGTCAGTGAACCTACCGTGCATATAACAAAACAGCTTTTAAATAGAGCCCAAACTCTTTAAACTTTTATATGCTGTCTTTATATACTATATATCTGAATTATGCAAAACCTCATGAGTTTAAAATTACAAAAAAAAAATATGGGTTTATCAAAATAATTAAGTTGGGCATCCAGTTTGAAAGTGCCCCCAATTTCAAAAATAAATATTTATGTGAAAATGTGCCAAAGATTACACATTTACTCCTAGTATGATTCAAAATTTTGAAATAGATTATTTAATAACAGGATTGTCAAAAGCCTTTTAACCAAATCCAATAAATATTATTTGAACCAACAATTATTCAAAGCCTAATCCGGCGTCGTTTCTTAGGATGCTCAATTTGCTCACCTCGCGGCCACACAACCCCGCAACATGACAAACTGTGTAGTCTACATTTGGTAATTATATAGCCAAAATATGGTATCGTATTATTGTAAGTGCAATGTAGGGCCGTCGATTGGAAAACCGAGTCGAAAACCGTCGAAAAATCAGTGTTTAGAAAACCAGAAAAGACTGTGGCGTGGTATATGCTGAACTCACTGCCTTAGAAGCGAATTTGTCCCGACCGTACGTGCAAGTCGGCAACTGGCTTCGCCCCCCAAGGTTACACAGCACACCCTCGTAGTCGTGCACTCGAAACAAGGGTTTGGAATCACAAAAGACTTTGCTCAGAACTAAGGTGAAAAGAGAGATGGTTTTTCTGTGTGTGAAACTGAGAAGGAGACGTCCGGTTTTAAGGAAGAAGAAGACGCTCCTCCACCAGTAGTGCAGGCGAGAATCTCGGATCGGTTACAACAGCGCTCCACATTCAAAACGTGACGGGAAATCAGGAGCATATACAACAGAGGGATAAATACAATAATTAATTTGGAAAAACAAAAGGATAAGTCACGGAAATCGCAACAGCTATCCTGTGACTCATCTGGCCCAAATTAATAAAACGTGACCCAAAAACAGACCGCGTCGCACCGCGCACGTGTCACGCACACGGACCGGCGGCGGCGACAGTGGTGCACGCGTGTGTGACTCCACTTCCATCATTCAAACCATAGGTGGATAGGAGACACTTTTAAATCAACCCCTCAAGTCCCTAACAATCAATGTGGGACAAAATTTTTCACCTTCCCTCAAATTCAAGCATTTACTCCAACAGTCCCCCACAAATGCGAGGGACTGAGGTTTTTCTTAATAAAACTTGAAAACAGTGTCCTGAGCAAAGTTTAGGAAAAAGTACTTAAATGCTGGTGTCTTGCGATTGAATCAACACATAGTGAAACTGAGTAGACTCTCAAATCAGATAGGTGAACGAGTCTTGAACCTTTTGATTCAAGAAGAGCTGGCATCAGCAGCACATATCTCTTCCATGTTCTTTAGTGATTCCGCAATAATACCTGCAAAATTGGTAGTCATCTCTGACCTTGGATGCTAAAGAGTGCTCTAGAAAGACTACCCATGTCTTTCATAGAAAGAGACCAACCCTTCACACTCTCGTAGGTGGTTCCATCAAGTCTATCTCATATAGACCACCCTTATAGGGCTATAGAACCATTAAGAGCATTTCGCTCAACCTCTACATATTTCGGTGAATCCATCAAGCTCTTCTCAATAGGACCACCCAATTCTGGGCTATAGACTCATTAAGAGTACATGACTCAACCTTCTTCCGATACACCTGTCCTGGGGAATGAGATGTGGTGTATCTCTCATCGTATGGGCTTGAGTCCCATCCCCCTAGACGAATCGAGAACCAACCTCCTTGTCGGTCCTTTCGTCAATGGATCAGCCAAATTTCTCTCAGACTTCACATACTCCAGACAGATCACACCAGTCACAATTAGCTGTCTCACAGCTTCATGTCGAATCCGGATGTGTCTCTTCTTGTCATTATATGTATTGTTGTTAGCTACACAGATAGCAGATTGTGAGTCACAATGTAGAGAAATAGATGGAGCTTTGCGCCCCCACAAAGGTAAATCAACCAGTAAGCTTCTTAACCACTCAGCCTCTTGACCAGCTAAATCTAAAGCTATGAACTCAGATTCCATAGTTGATCTAGCTATGCAAGTTTGCTTTGATGATTTCCACGAAATAGCACCGCCACATAATGTAAACACATAACCACTAGTGGAGCTAACCTCATCATTATCAGTAACCCAGTTTGCATCACAGTAACCCTTCAAAGCTTGAGGGTACCCTACATAATGTAACCCCTAATCCATTGTACCTTTCAGATATCTCAATAATCTGTGAAGTGCGGTCCAATTATCACTACTAGGGTTATGTGTATATCTACTGAGTCTACTTACAACATAAGCAATATCAGGCCGAGTGTAATTCATCAAAAACATTAAAATCCTTATTATTTTAGCATACTCATTTTGTGAAACACTATTCCCAAAAATTTTCTGCAATTGCATGTTAGCATCATAAGGAGTTTTAACTATCACAATATCAAAGCTATCAAACCTTTTCAACATTTTCTCTACGTAATGAGGTTGTGATAAAATGAAGTCATTTTCTTTTCTAGATACCTTAACACCTAGAATCACATCAGCTTCACCCATACCTTTCATTTCAAACTGAGAGGACATAAATTGTTTGGTTGAATTTATAGCATTTATGTGGGAACCAAAAAGCAACATATCATCCACATATAGGCATATAATCACACAATCAGCACCAAACAATTTTGAATAAACGCAAGCGTCAGATCCATTTACCTCAAATACAAAGCTAAGTATGGTTTGATGAAACTTTTCATACCATTGCTTCGACGCTTGCTTCAGTCCATACAATGACTTCTTTAGTTTGCATACCTTGTTCTCCTGTCCTAGAACCACACATCTTGGCGGCTGTTCCATGTAGATTTCCTCGTTGAGATCACCATTCAAAAAAGCTTTTTTAACATCCATTTGATGTACAAGCAATTTATAGCTAGAAGCTAGAGCAAATAATGCACGAATGGTAGCAATCTTTGTAACAGGAGAATATGTGTCAAAAAAGTCAATGTCATATCTTTGAGCGAATCCTCTAATGACTAGTCTTGCCTTATATCTATCCACTGAGCCATCCACCTTAAGCTTCTTCTTAAAGATCAACTTACAACTTATGGCTCTGTTTCCTCTAGGCATATCAACTAGTTCTCATGTTTGATTACTTGTCATGGATTCAATTTCACTGTTTATAGCATCTTTCAAAAAACTAGCATATACTGAACTCATAGCTTCTCGATATGTTTTAAGTTCATCATTTATCATGTGAACATAAACTATAGCTTCATAGATTTCATCTAAATCACGGAGTTCAGTCAAGAATGTAGTCACAAAGTCAGGACCAAAGCTAGTTTCACTTCTACGTCTTTTACTTCTTCTAATTTCACTAGGTTCATCAACATTGACAGAAGCAAGTAAAGACAAAGATGCAGCTTCAATAACAGCATGAATACTATCATTATCTTTCTTCAAAGGAAATATATGCTCAAAGACCAAGTTGAAAACCGTCGAAAAATCAGTGTTTAGAAAACCAGAAAAGGCTGTGGCGTGGTATATGCTGAACCCACTGCCTTAGAAGCGAATTCGCCCCGACCGTAGATGCAAGTCGGCAACTGGCTTCGCCCCCCAAGGTTACACAGCACACCCTCGTAGTCGTGCACTCGAAACAAGGGTTTGGAATCACAAAAGACTTTGCTCAGAACTAAGGTGAAAAGAGAGATGGTTTTTCTGTGTATGAAACTGAGAAGGAGACGTCCGGTTTTAAGGAGGAAGAAGACGCTCCTCCACCAGTAGTGCAGGCGAGAATCTCGGATCGGTAACAACAGTGCTCCACATTCAAAACGTGACGGAAAATCAGGAGCAGTTACAACGGAGGGATAAATACGATAATTAATTCGGAAAAACAAAAGGATAAGTCACAGAAATCGCAACAGCTATCTTGTGACTCATCTGTCCCAAATTAATAAAACGTGACCCAAAAACAGACCGCGATGCGCCGTGCACGTGTCACGCACACGGACCGCCGGCGGCGGCGGCGGTGGTGCGTGCGTGTGTGACTCCACTTCCATCACTCAAACCATGGGTGGATAGGAGACACTTTTAAATCAACCTCTCAAGTCCCTAGCAATCAATGTGGGACAAAATTTTTCACCTTCCCTCAAATTCAAGCATTTACTCCAACAATTATAAGACGCTATTCCTTTCATATGTCCTTTACTGGTTAGGAATCTTAATTGAGAAATATTTTCTATTAAATAAAAAAGCGATTCTACAAAAGAAATATTAAAAAAAGCTAAAATAATTTAAATTTGATAAATCATTCCCGATTGAGGTTATTATGGAAAACTCGATTATAAAATTATAGATTAAAAACTTTTCTTATTAGCTAAGTATACAGATGAGCAGGCTCTACTCAATAGCATCTTGATGGATGAGGTCTAGGAGATTTAGATCATTGTCAATGTCAGGATCCTTGGCAGAAAAGTTGTGCAACTTTATCAGTCACTCGATTGCGGTTACGAGAAATACGATTGCGGTTACAAAAAAGTTGTGCTCTATTCATCTATTACCAAATTCGGATATGTGGAAATAGCTCTTTTCTTTCCATCGCTTCTCCCGTCGGCTGCTCTTGTTGGTGGCGCTCCGACCTCCAATTTGCTCCGGCCTGGTGCTCGGTGTCGCGACCTCCAATTGCCTCCCTTTCACCAATCGTCTGTTCGTCGTATGCCCTCGAATGGAACCATGACGTCTCCCGCCTCCTGAACCCTTCTGCTTCTCCCTCGGCTCATCCACCCAGTGTCTCTCTGTCAGCGCTGATGTGTTTCGGTCGGCGGAGCTGCTTATTGCTATTGCCTGTAACATCGTTGATGCGTGTTCCCCTTTGGGCCATTAGGCCCAACTACTGTGTCTTGATATAAAACTTTATACTATATCACATATTAAAACTATATATATTTTTATATATAAAAAATCCCTTGCTTGCGAGGTTCGATGCCCCTCTTTTATGAGTCTGAAATCCGTGTATTGATCGACCAGTTTTCTTCGAGTTATGTGTGGTTTCGTCGTTTGTGTTTCTAAGCGGTCTACATCTTGGTTAGGTGTGCTACGTCCGGAATCGGGACAGGTTGGGGTGGTAGTAGTGTGCGAAGGGCGACTCCGTATTCGGGAGAATGGTCCTTAGAGTTTCGTCTTCACTGTCCATAGGAGTTAGAGTCTTGCTGTGCCGCCGACCTGTGGTGCTTGGCTTTGTTCTTTGTTTGCATACTTAGCTTGTCGGTTGTAGTTTTGCTTAGGCTCCATTGTTCGTTGAGCTCATGTTTCGCGATGATTGTGTCTTTTTTCTTTTTCTGTATTTTCGGTTTATTGTATGTTTGACGGTTCACCCATCTGCCGATTCGTCAACCTCTCGAGTTTCGGTATATTTGATCTTGAATTATTAATTAATCAAAAAAAATAAGTAGTACTATATAGGAGGGCCGGAGGCAGCTCAGTGGGCCATAAAACCTGGGCCCCGCTTCCTTTACACGTGTTCCACTGAAAGAAGCGGGTCCAGCTGCTGCAGTTGATCATAGCCGTCCGTTGGTGAACCCGCCAGGCGCCAGGTTCTTTTGCATTGATCCATCCGCATCCCTATCACCATCCAATAACAGAAAATGGAACTAAATTATCAAGTTGGTAGTATAAAACACTAACTCCGGGTATTTTTTTTTTACAGTAGGCAATAAGTAGATCGACAAAGCGATCATGAAGCCATCAAAAGATGGCTTGGAAGACCCTACGTAGAGGGTCGCCAGTAAAAAAAAGGTCTAAGATTACAATTATATAAATTTATAATTAAAATATCTAAAGAAATTAGACCGATGGCTTTGACGACTTGCATGCAAAGTACAAACTGATGCAATGGTTGGGTTTATCATAGATGGCTTAGAAGGCTGCGGTTGTGGTTATGGATGCGAAGTCTCGGACTCGCAAGTGATGACTTTGAAAGTATGAGACAAAAGGTTGTTTGATGATTTTTAAAAGGTAATGGTAGTAAAGTGAAATAAATTTTGGGATTCAAGAGAGGTTTAGTGGTGAAGTCTAAGGTTGTGGAGGCGATGACACAACAACCCGATCCGAGAGAACCGGTGGGAACCTCCGGGGAAGCTGCATGTGGGTTAGGGAAGGCGAAAGAAAGAAGATGGTGGTGGGAGGTGGTGCTCGAGGGTGGTTGGAAGTGGTGGCATGGGAAGGTTGTTTTTTCTCGGGTGGTTTTGATTTAGAGTTTCTCAGATGGTTGAGATCTGAAGGTTTTCGAGTGGAGACCAATGGTGGTGGAATCAGGCGAGGCCGGAAACCACACCAGAGCCGGTAGGGGGGGGGGGATGAGAGGGAGGGGAGCGGCACCGAGATGGGAGGCAACACAGATCGCGGAGACTCCATGGGAGGAGTCTCCAGTAGACTCAAACTCGAGGCGAACAGGTGGAGATGGTGGCGGTGGCGGTGGCCTGACTGGTGGAGATGGTGGCGATGACGGTGGCCGGACTGGTGGAGATGGTGGCGCTGACGGTGGCCGGACTGATGGAGATGGTGGCGCTGGCGGTGGCCGGACTGGTGGAGATGGTGGCGATGGCGGTGGCCGGACTGGGCTCCCCTTGAACCCACAAGAGCCGACAGGTGCGAAGGAGAGGAGCACAACCACCAAGGTTGAGGAGGGAGCCCATAGTTTTGGATAGTGGTTTTAGTGTGTTGGATAGTGGTTTTACTTTTTTGGTAGTGTTTTCCCAAAGCTCAAAAGAGAGCGTTTGGGAGGAAGTTTTTTAGTGTTCCTACTAACTCCAAGTATTGATATACAAAAAAATCTAGAGTGAAAAACAATTATATTAAAACTACATCATATGATAAATTAGAGTATTTTTCTTTAAAAATCGATTTTAAAAAGGAAAAATTTGCTCAAATATCCATTTAGTAAGTCTAATTAGGTAAATGTCCACATTGAAATGTATATTAGGTAAATGTCCATTTTATTTTCATAATACCCTAACTACCCCTAATCTTTAAAGGCTCGGATTTTGCAATCTAAATTTTCGAAAGAAAAAAATGAATTTAAAAGTGGAATTTAACGGAAACTCCCTAAATCGGATTTTAAAACTCGTGGAACGAATTTCCGACCTAAAACAAAAATTTTGGAAATTAACTTGACATGGCGACATCCTTTCTGAGATTTTTGAAAACCTAATTGATCGAGAGAGCGGGAATTTGAGAGACTAACATCAAGAACTAATTCCGAAATTTATTTTCCGAGTATTTTCTTGGTACCACATTTCTTGTTTTCTTCCCATTGTCTCCTTCTATTCCTTATTCAAATTTTAAATTAATCGTTATTTGGGGTAGGATATGAATAAGGATGGTGTTGGTGTTTGGGCAATTTAGGAAAAATTTGACCACTTTCATCGTTTCATCCCCTTATTTTACTGAGCAGGTCAAAACCCCACTCCTCCTTTTCTCTCATTGTTTCAGAAAAAGCATACCATCCTCTTTCAATTCTATTAAAATTCACAAAGCCACACCTCTGCCTCCGTTTACCACCACACCAACAGTCCAACACCATCTCCGTCGTCGCTCGCGAATCTGCTTGCCACCACCTCCTGCGTCACCTTCGTCCTCGCCGCGCTCGTCACCTCTCGGATCCGCAAGCCGCCTCCATCCCCCTGTTCAGTGTCCTAGAGCCAAGCTGAGCTCCAACAACCTCCTTCCACTTCCTTCCTCGGCGAGAAGCTGCACCGTAGCCCTTCGCATCTTCTCCGGCCTCCAGGCCACCCAGGGGCCGCCCGAGCGCCACCACCGAGCCGCCCGAGTCCCTCGTCGCCTGTTTTCGATTTGAGACCGGTAAGGCTCTCTCCCTCCCTATTCCGATCAAAACCACCAATAAAGCTTTCGCCTTTAACCTTCCCCACCTCTCCTAGGTTATTTCCGACGAGAATCCGGCCTCGACAGGCCCGGGACGCCACCTCCCCGAGCTCCGTTTCCGGCGAAGACGAAGGCCCCTCGGTGAGCTTCTTCCTTCATCCTCCTTCCTTTCCCTTCCTTTCCTACTGTGTGTATTTGTGTCGTCGGAGTCGGAATCGGCGCCGGCAGCCCTTCCCATTCTCCTCCTCCTTCCTGGATTTTCGAACGCAGTGGGACATTTGGGGGAGATGGATGAACAGTGGTCGGGTTGGGTTCTGCTTCTTTTCTTGCTGGTTCGGTTCAAGGGTTTTATTTAACTTAAACCGGTCCGGTCCGGTTCCATTTAAAACAAAACCAGAGAATGTCTTGTTGGGCCTATTTTCTGATGGGCCGATTGGGATGTTTTAAAATAAAAATGAATTGGGCCTTTTCCTTCAGAAAACAAAATGATTTGGGTCTTCATCTTGGGTTTCAAATAAAAGGGGCTCAGTTTTATGTAATTTAAAATAGAGGCTCGGTTTTGGATAATTTTCAAAATAAAGGGGTCGGTTTGGTAAATTAGGAATGACTGATTTTATTAAATAAAAATGGTTAGGATTTTTAAGGGATTTGAGAATGTTTTATGAAAGTATTAATAAATAGTAGTATTGAGATTTGAAATATAAAACGTTATTATTAAAGACTTAAGGATATTTAAGAATATATTATGGCCTTGTAAATTATGGAGATTTAAGGTGTATTATTTGACTATAAAATATTATTTTGAGATTTAAAGATATAATATTATGGTGATTAAAAATATAATACTATGAGACTTGGATCTTAGAAAAAAGAATTTGATGAATATTTTCCAAGGTCCGAATTTCTAACTAGTTAACTCGCTTTTCGAAACGGTTTTCGAGACTAACTTGGAAATTATGTGATCGATGACTAACTAGCATGATGATATGATTGAGTGACTAATAGCATATTTTGTGTGGAGTAATGGCATGATTGGTTGACTAATAACATGATGGGTTGTTACGTATCGTTTGTCTTATCGCTTATGAACTATGATTAATATGATGAACTTTGGAGATATATGATCAATTGATCATGCGGATATATGAGTATTATTGCGAATATATGAATGTGATGGAACAGAATGATGATAATGATGTGGTCTTATGGAATGTGGCATCATGATGAGTGGTTGAACTTGATGAGATGATGATTATGATGTGGTTATACTTATTGAATGACGTGTGTTATGTGATTGAGTGGCTAGATGTAGACTTATATATGTGTTCTGATATATATCTAGGTGATAAATTGTGATTATGATTTGTGTATGCCGAATCTTCTATTATGTTGTTCTGCATATCCAGGTGAGTTCCTATATGAGCTCACTCAGATTCGAAAAGAGATCTCCCTGCTTGTAGCCATGTGCATACTAGGTGCTGCATTCATAATAAAGCATGTCATGTAGTATCCTGCTAGGATTGCACTCATGATTGAGCATTCGTTTACTCATTGCTTTTGTAAACAGGACGGCCGTTATCTGTGAAGTAACTAGAGTCATTGCTAGGGTTATAGGACGACCTAGTCCCATCGGGTCCCGTCCTGAGTCAATCGAGTCATGAAACTTCCTTATATTATGAGATGTCTGTGGCCTTTATTGTGGAGCGGGTTGAGCATGCGTGCCTCCCGATTATAATGGAATGCATTCACGAGCTGGCCAGTCTCTGCCCTATCGGAAGGGGGTGGAGATAGGAGAGGGATATACCACTTGGTATTCGGTGCTAAGGCCTTATTATATTTATGCACTTGAGCTTAGGAGCATGTTAGTGTGTTAATATTTCGCCTTGCATCTAGAAACATCTTTATTAGGACTAGCGTGTGTATGTGTCTGCTGGTTTGGGATTACTTTGCGTAGGGCTTCGATCTGACACCGCCCCGCATACATTTTTTTTAGGTTTGTTTTGCAGCATGATTATTCCTTGCTTCCATGACGTGGGAACTCTCTTAGGCGATTGAAAAGAAATGGTCTAACCTATATTTTGATAAATACGCTTATTGATTTGGTTTTGACCCGGCTCTGCCGTGACACCCTCTTGTATTACACATTGATTCTGATTTTTGCATGATTGCTAGTTTTCCACGCTTAGACTTATGACAGGTACAGGGGACTTCCCCGGGGATTCCAACGATCCCTTCGAATTTTGGGTACGAAATCCCACTTAAAAACGCTAAGATGAAATTTCAAACCTTCAACCTGTGCTCGGGGCGCAAGATCCTAACGAGGGGTTTCATCCCTCGAAACGTAACCCGGGAATCATAATCCCGGGCCGTTACAAATCTAATATACCCAATTAAAACTTCCTCTTATCTCTCGTTTCTACGCTTCTTCCTCTCAGATCTCGCTCTCCCATTTCCATTGTTTGTTCCTCTCAAATCTTGTCCCCCCATTTGCCATTGATGCATAGGAGGAGCAGACCAGAGGTGTTACGTTGGAATCGAAGCATTGGAGTTTATCAATTTCAGTTGGAGACCATCGACTTCAGTTAGAGATCGAGGTCGTCAAGACGAGATCAAAGATTTTGCGAGATGAACGGAGCTTTCGAGCTTCACCGATTGCCAATCCGAAGTTTTGAAAGACACTATAGGTTGCCAAGAATCTATTGAGCTTGTCATGTTATCTGGAAAGAGATCTAGTATTTTCGACAAAAAATAAATAAATTGAGATTTCAAACAGGTACGTGAATGCGTTAATTCAAATTTTCAATTGATTGAGGATTTTCATTGCTCTTTCCTTCTACCACATAAAGGAGTCCAATTTCTGAATTATAGTTCTCTTTCTCCAAGTGTCAACAGATTCAAATTAGCAGCCGCAGAGGTGACCGTTTGACTTCAATAATCATAAGCTTTTTTATAGTAGTATATATCATCCAAATTGAGATTAATTTTACCTAATCCAACATATGCTAATCAGGCTTTTTGATTTGTGAAGAAGGTATTCGGACTCTCAAGGCGTTCATTTGATCATTGCTTTCTACTAAATAGTTTGTAATTTCTCTGACCAATTAATTTGCTTGTTTGGTGACAATTAATATTTAGCTCGATTCTACATCATCAATTTAAATGAGACTATCAGGGGTTTGCTTCATTGTTTGGTGACAAATGGAATTTATGTTGTTATTTTTAGATTGGTGACAATTGGTAGAGTTATATATTCTGTTTTGGTGACAAATGGAATTTATGTTGTTATTTTGTTGTTTTTTTAGATTGGTGACAATTGGTAGAGTTATATATTCTGTTTTGGTGACAAATGGAATTTATGTTGTTATTTTGTTGTTTTTTTAGATTGGTGACAATTGGTAGAGTTATATATTCTGTTTTGGTGACAAATGGAATTTATGCTGTTATTTTGTTATTTTTTTAGATTGGTGACAATTTGTAGAATTATATATTCTGTTTTGGTGACAAATGGAATTATGTTGTTATTTTGTTGTTTTTTTAGATTGGTGACAATTGGTAGAATTATATATTCTATTTCGATGACAAATGGAATTTATGTTGTTATTTTGTTGTTTTTTTAAGATTGGTGACAATTGGTAGAGTTATATATTCTGTTTTGGTGACAAATGGAATTTATATCTCATTTAGCTATAATATAATTTTCATTATCCTTATGTTCAATTGTAGTGGAAGTTGATTTATGTATACCATCAAATATATCAAGGGTCTTGCATTTCATGGTGGTATTGAAGCTATTTCAGACAAGTATATAGATGCGTATAGAGAGAGGATGACTATGGATTTGATTAAAAAGTGTTGGACATGGGAATTGTAGGACTACAATCTGCACCTACGTTTTAATTGTCACTATTTTAGGATATTAAGTAGTAGAATGTTGCATGATCCTTGTATTTTGATACTTATTGCAATCTGACTATCATGGTGAATGTCTGAACCGTTCCCCTTTATTTTGGAAGTTAATGTAGTATGACAATTGGGGTTTTATATTAAGTAGTACAAAGTTGTCTGGTGCTTGTAGTTTGGAAGCTATTTTGGATGTTAAGTATGAATGTCTCAATTGTTCCCCTTTGTTTTGATATTTTTGCAAGTTAATGTAGTCTGACAATTAAGTATTAGAAAGTTAAACTTTACATCAAATTTCATCTACTTAGGGTTATTATTGTAACAAAAATGCGTTAATATTAGATGACAAATGTGATGCCATTAGTATTGTACATCAAATTATTCGTTTGCTCAAGTTTAGCCCATCTAGGGTCTATGCTCCCCTAGTTCTAGGGTTTCAGTTTCGTAACAAAAATGCATTAATATTAGATGAAAAATCTGATAACATTGGCAAGGCCCTAAACCCTAAAGACTAAACCCTAAACTATAATGTACATCAAGTTTTGGTTTGCTCAGGTTTAGCCCCTCTTGGGTCTATTCTCCCCTTGTTCTAGGATTTCAGTTTTATAACAAAAATGTGTTAATATTAGACGAAAAATGTGATAACATTAGCATTGTAAACATTTTAGGTTGATGAAAGTGCTTTGTAGTTGGTAACACTGTTTTGTCGTTTATGACAATTAATTTATAAAAAGAGGTGGTTGACAGTAGATTGGTGATAAAATTTTGTAATTGGTGACAGTACATTATTGACCAAAGGTTGATGAAAATAGGTTGGTTACACTGTTTTATTGTTGGTGACAATAGATTACCGAAAAGAGGTTGATGACAATAGGGTGGTGACAATGTTTTTTATAAGTTGGTGACAATACGATTGATTAAACAATATGAAAACAATGTTCTGTAGTTGGTGACAATGCCTTGGTGATGTATAATCAAGGTTATTAGGATCGGGATTCTATGATCGAATCACAACATGGTATGTGAATCGGATCGTAAGATCCCATTAGGGGATCGTAAGATCCTCAAAATATAATTAAATAATATATATATACACTTATGACCTTAGACATTGTCATTATGGTTAAAAGACTCGAAAATAATTTTATCTAGGCCATTTTTCACGTTTCATACATGGAAACAAAATAAATGTTTTAAAAAATACATATTGTCAATAAAAATTAGGATTTTAGGATCGCGTGGGATCATAAGATCCTATCAATCCATTAAGAATTAAGATTCTAAAGATCCCATAGCAGATCCTACACAATAAAGATTCTATGCATAGATCCGGATCGAGCTCATGAGTAGGATCGTAGGATCTTAAGATTCTAAAGATCCGGATCGAGATTCTAATAACAATGTGTATAATGTTATGGTGACAGTTTTTAAGGTTACAACATCATGGTGACAATATACTGTCATCAATCTCGTCACTAATAGTTGTCACCAACAATTTTCATCAGGAAAATCATCTATTGGCAGAGAAACTCCATCTATCAACAAGGAAAAGTGTTACTGGCAACTGTCACCCATTTTTTTTTTCCATCAAGAAAAAAAGAAAATTAATTGTCACTAGAAAAGATTTTCCCCTAACTGTCATCGGAAAAAATAAAATGTCACAAAAAAATCAATTGTCACAAAAAAAATTGTCACAATTAACTGTCATCAGAAAAATATACTCAACTCTCACAAAAAAAATGTCACCAAATGCAGGTGTTGACCGGAATGGTCAATGTTGACTAGTCAATGTTAAAATTAAAAATGGTCAAAGGGGGAAGGAGAAAGGGTTAGGGATGAGGAAGGATTGGTATTTTTGAAAAAAATGGACATTTACCTAATTTTCACATCTAAAATGGATATTCACCAAATTTAACCTTTTTTTAAAAAGCCCAGTCTATTTAATAAACCAACCGATTTTTTTAATCAATTGTTTGACTAGTAAGGATAAAATAAAGGGCGATTTAGGTAACTAGCCTTTTTTTAAAATCTAATTAGGTAATTAGAACCTAAACAAAATATTAGGTAATTAGAACCTAAACAAAATGAAAATATTTTTTTTTAGTTTTGGAATAATATTATTTGATGAAACACAGTTTCAACCCGCGTTTCTTTTATAAAATATTTTGCCGTTTTTCCTTCATTTTTAGATTTCACATTTTGTACATAAAAAGCGGTCTTAAACCGCATTTTTCTGTTAAAACTGACAAAAATAAATATTTTGGTAAATAATTTGAAAGTGTGAATATTTTATTAAATATTTATTTTATAGTGAATATTATGGAAAAAAAATCCCTATATTTGATCATTAAATTCCCTATATTTGATCATTAAATTCGAGTCTTAAGTATGGATTGCTAAATTGACTATATATATGTAAGTTAGTAAGTGGAGCATAGAAATTAGAATCTTTACCTCTCCAACGAGTCTCGTACTACAAATAATCAACAACTTTTGTTGCTAACGACACCCACATCACAAGTTAATCTCAAACGGAACCTACGCCAATGATCACTTTCACTTGATACCCAACACAAGCTCAACTTTTAGTCTTTATATATATAAAGCAGATGCATGTTAGAGCTATGATGATGCTTACTTTTTAAACTGTAAAACATGATTAATATTAGGTTTTCTTTTTTGGTAAACATGATTAATATTAGGTGTTTGTTGTTAATTAATCAATTAATTATATACTTGTTGTATAGGTGATGAAACAGCAAGCATAAAAGTGTACAAACTATGATCATGATCATGTCTATTGTCTCCTGCAACGGCACTGGAGCGTATCACCCAGCTTGGAAAGCTTAGCCCTTCTTCTAGCTCATCACTACTATATAAAAGGTGAAATCGCTCGCCACAGGTGCCTTTCACCCTCCGACCCGATGGAGATTGTTAGAGAATGTAAATCACGATGACTGTTAGAGGAGGTAAAACATGGTAACTCAACCGATAATAAGGGTCAGGGCCGGCCATGGGGGAGGGCAAAGCGGGCGACTGCCCTGGACCTCCGATTTTACGGGGCCTCATTTTTTACTAATTTTATTATATATAATAAAACATTTTTAAAATTAACACAAGTGTCTATTGGCGTGGTGGTTGTTGAATTGCTATGGGACATGCATGTTTTCTTACAGTCACTGGTTCGAATCCCAGATTTAGCACAACTCTTAACATTCTAACATTTTCTTTATATTGGTTAGGTCGCCCCACCTATTTCTCTTCATTTATGTAACTAATTATGTGGCCTCAATAAATTTCATAAAGTCATAGAGTATCAAATTATTAATTCAAATTTAAATACAACTAATCTTTTAATTTCATTTTATAATTATGTCATTCATGAACAATTTTAGTTTTATTAACATGGACATTCAAGAAAAAAAAGATTCATATGGTCATAGCTATATTTATATTAATTGAATTGAATGAAATAACATGTTTCAAGGAGTTTTAGAATATTATTTATATATATATAGAAACACTAGGGTTTTGTGTTTAAAAAAAAAATGACACAAATTTAAACTTGCAGTATATAAATTATTTTTAATATTGTATAACTATAAATTTTATAGAGCAAAAGATTGATAAATATAGCTTGCGTATGTAATCTGTAATATGGATTAAAACAATTTGTATAAAAATTTTAATATAAATTTTATCGGTGATTTTCTTAAAAATTCTTATTTTTAAGAGTTTTTTTTATAATTTTCCTTAAATATCAACAAAAATAATCTCAATTCTTTTAACATACTCATCTTAAGATATAAAAAAAATTAAAAATTACATATAAAATTTATCATTTATGAATTTATGACCCGGGCTTCCAAAATTGATTGGACGGCCCTGATAAGGGTCTGGGATTAGTGCTCACTACGCACCCCCACACTGCCGCTGGTGAGACTCGATCCATAATCCTTACTCTAAATGTCACCCCTGTGACCGGTTGAGCTAACCTCGGCCATGCAGGCGCTCATCACTATTTACTTGAGAGAGAGATTTCTTGTAGTAACTCAAAAACAAATTGAATGTAAACATTAATTATATATGACACCTCACATAAATAAATAAAAAAGATGGTACATAAATTCCTTTCATTGTGACAAATACATCTTAATTTCATGTGAATAAAAAGGACCAGCATTAAGAATTAAAGATGTTGGTGGGAGGTGTGAGGGAGACAAATTAGCTTTTAATGTGACAAAGACATTACATATATCCAAAAATAATACATATACATCACAAGCAAATTTGGGTGTGTGTATGTATTTGTTTTCTGATATGTTTTTCAACAACATTCAGCTGATTTTGTAGAGTAGGCATCATTTTCTATACTAATAAAGAAAATCTGATTTTTTTTTATATTTTGTAATATTTTCAAGATCTTATACTCATATAATGATCAAGATGGAGATTAAACCTAATTAAGTTTGGAGAATCTATATGTCTCAAAATATAGGCTTGTCTAAATCAATTGTTCTCTTATATCTACGAGCTAAAAATGTTTGTTAACCTTTGTTTTTTTACGGTTATTTAGATATTACTTAGACTCTTAGCGGTTTGTTCATTGTGAATACGTTTAACGTTTGACACATTGATCATTTTGTGTTAAATTGGTGGTTTATTAATGTTGTTTCTAATGTAAAAGTTATGAATGTGGTATTCATTTCAATATATTTATGTGGTTTTATATTTTAGTCAAATAATGGTTGAAATTATCATAATGTTCATTTCATTTGCATATTATTTTCTTGATTTAATTATAATAAAAACTTAAAAATACATAATTTATTACATAAAATTTGAACATAATTAATAATTAAATATGCAAAAATAACCAAAATTCATCATAATTTGTCAAAATTCCACCCAAAAGTTACCAAGTGGAATGTCTTTAAAAGTAGCAATGTGAACTGAGACCCAAATATCTCCTCGTGATAAATTCTGGTATCTCACCAGCCACCAGTGCACCACTCTCCCTTCTTTCCTTCCCCACTTCACTTTTTTTTTTAATACTTAAATCCTCCCAAGCTTCTACTTCTAAGTTCTACCCTCCCCCAAGGTCTTGAAAGCTGAAATCTTTCTCCATTTTCAACACTCCCTTTTCTCTCTCTTGCTCTCTCCTTCCAAGTGCTTCATTCAAAGGAGCTTAATTCAGCTTCAATTGCAGCTTCTAAAGGTACCCTCTTTGTCATTTGTGGGGATGTTTCACTTGGTTTTGGTGGTTCTCTTGCTCTTTGAATCCCAATCCCAACTGTGTTTTTCCCTTAATGAAGAAGGGTTTGCCCTTATCTCATTCAAACAGTCCATTGTAGATGACCCAGATGGGTCCTTGAGCAACTGGAACCAATCTGATGAAAACCCTTGTTCCTGGAATGGAATCACCTGCAAGCAGCTCAAAGTAGTCTCTGTTAGCATCCCAAAGAAGAAGCTTTCTGGGTATTTGCCCTCTTCCCTTGCCTCTCTCTCTGACCTCCGCCATGTGAACCTCAGGAACAACAGGTTCTATGGACCCTTACCCACCCCCCTCTTTCAAGTTCTAGGGCTCCAAAGCTTGGTCCTCAGGGGGAATTTGCTATCTGGGTCTCTTGATTCTGTGGTTGGAAAGCTGAATTACCTTCAAACCCTAGATTTGTCTCAGAATCTCTTCAATGGGTCACTGCCCAGTTCAATCCTCCAATGCAAGAGGCTTAGGGTTCTTGATTTGAGTGGGAATAACTTCACTGGGCCACTTCCTGATGGATTTGGTACTAACCTTGTTTCACTCCAAACCCTTACCCTTTCTTACAACAAATTCAATGGCTCAATCCCTAGTGATTTGGGGAACCTCTCTAGTTTGCAAGGCACTGTTGATTTGTCCCACAATCTGTTTAGTGGCTCAATCCCTGCTAGCTTAGGTGACCTTCCTGAGAAGGTCTACATTGATCTAACTTACAATAACTTGAGTGGACCGATTCCACAAAACGGAGCCTTGATTAACCGAGGTCCAACTGCCTTCATTGGCAATCCTGGGTTGTGTGGCTCCCCTCTGAAGACACCTTGTTCTTCGGAATTGGGATTGGGTCCGGCCTCGTACCCTTACCTGCCGAGCAGCAATCCGTCTCGGGGCAATGGGGACGGTGCCGGGAAGAATAAGGGGAGGGGATTGAGCAGAAAGGCTGTGGTGGCAATCATTGCAGGCGACATTGTCGGAATTTGCCTAGTTGGATTGTTGTTCTCATACTGTTATAGTAGGATCTGCCATTGTGGTGAAACTAAGGGTGAGTATGGTGTTGAAAAGGGGAGGAGGAAGGGGAGTAAGGACTGCTTATGCTTTAAAAAGGAAGAATCCGAGACCCCGTCTGAGAATGTCGAGCAGCATGATCTCATACCGTTGGATTTGCAGGTGGCTTTCGATCTTGATGAGCTTCTAAAGGCCTCGGCTTTTGTACTAGGGAAGAGCGGGATTGGCATTGTGTACAAGGTAGTGCTTGAAGACGCGGTGACCTTGGCCGTTAGGAGGCTAGGAGAAGGGGGCTCGCAGCGGTTCAAGGAGTTCCAGACCGAGGTTGAAGCAATCGGGAAGCTCAGACACCCAAATATCGTCACATTGAGAGCCTATTATTGGTCTGTCGACGAGAAGCTCCTCATATACGAGTACATCCCTAACGGAAGTCTTGCCACTGCATTGCACGGTATAGCTTCATCTAACTCTTTTCAATGCCTATTGCCGTGTTAACATCATTCATGTATCGATTGCTTATGTTGGTTCAATTGTGTTGTGTCGATAGGGAAGCCGGGCATGCCATCATTTACACCGCTGCCATGGTCTACTAGATTGGCAATCATGAGAGGTGTTGCAAAGGGCCTCGTTTATCTCCACGAATTCAGCCCCAAAAAATACGTCCATGGGGAGCTGAAGCCGAGCAACATACTTCTCGGAAAGAACATGGAACCGAAGATCTCTGATTTTGGACTTGGGCGCCTCGCCAACATAGCTGGAGCGTCTCCTAGCATGCGATCAACCCGAATGACAGTGACTTCGGAGAAGTCTCAACAGAAGCAGCTAAGCAGTGCAGCCTCGGAGTCTGGCAGCTTGTCAACAGCAGGAAACAGCGGAATGTCGTATTACCAAGCCCCTGAATCACTCAAGGCAGTGAAGCCCTCACAGAAGTGGGATGTATACTCCTATGGCGTAATCCTAATAGAGATGATCACCGGGAGATCTCCACTAGTCCAAGTGGGCACTTCAGAGATGGACCTTGTGCAGTGGATTCAGTACTGCATCGACGAGCAGAAGCCCCTGGCTGATGTCCTGGACCCGTTCCTGATTCAAGAAGCCGAGAAGGAGGACGAGATAGTGGCTGCTCTGAAGATTGCACTTGCCTGCGTTCACGGGAGCCCCGAGAAGAGGCCCAGTATGCGACACGTTGCTGAGGTCCTGGACCGAGTGCCCAAGGCGAGTGATTGAAAGTCGCAATGGACTCACATTCGCTGCAAAGACGAACCTGATCTCGAGCAATGAAAGAACCAAAAAAAGAGTTCAACTGTTGCTCATTTCTTGGTCTTGTCTATGGAGAGTTCATTTGGAAGTGCATGAGGTGAAATTGTGGCAAGTTGCTGTTTGGATTTTCACTGTCAAAATGGAAGGAATTGTTTATTTGTTTGTTTGTATGCTTTCAGATTGTCTGTTTGTTAATTTCAGCTGGGTAAATCTGTTTGTACATGAAACCTATTTCCTTGGTAGTACAGAGGTGCAAACCTAGTTTGTGTTATGTGAAATCAACTCATTGATGGAGTTGCATTGGGATAAGGACTTGTTTGGTTGTGTAGGGCAGTAGGGCTAGACCAACTGTGGGCATGTTGGTCCATATGACCACTAGCTAGTAGCAACCATCTTTTGCCTGCCCATAACCAAATGATTTGATTTGAAGGGTTCTTGACAAGGGGGAGATTCTTTATTTTTTAAAATGATAGGGATGAGATTGAGGCTGCTCTCTAACCATACACTTGTTAGTGGTTGAAGGGTAGGATTTTCAATCGATTTGAATGAGCCGAATATTGGTTACTCATATTTAGATTATTTAGAAACTATTTGAGCTCTAGCCGTAAAATGTGCTCATTTTCATCTCGTTTAGTAAATGAATGAGCTCGAACTATTTAACTCATAAAGGAGCCACATTTTCTCGTGGCATAATAACATAGAGGAGATTTTATAAATTCAACAAAATTTGAGTTATTCGAGTTTTAATCGAATCGAGTCTCAATTTGAATCAATCAATCAAACTTAAAAATGTGTTCATATTTGACTCATTTAGTCAATGAAAGAGCATGAGCTGAAGTTAAGCTACTAGACTCAGGGTAGTACACTAGTACCCGATAGTCTCTGGTTCGATTCTCATATATAACCGCTCTATATTTACCAAAATCAAGGTTTGTGTTGTTTGTAGGTTTATGCATGAACAAAGTCTACCTCAATGTCAAATTGAACCCCCAATCTTGCTATAGATGGGTCTAAATGGTATTCACACTAAGTTCCATCCTAACTAGATTAAAACTTGACTGCCCAACCAATTCAAAATTTTTGAAAATTTGACTTGGTTTTGCTCTTTAGACTCCTGCCTAAACTTTTAGGTAGATATCTCTATAATACATGGTGGGAAACAAGTGGTAAAACAATGTGTGTCTCTCTCTCTAAATGCAACCAAAACATTAAGATTTTACCTCAATTGAACTTTCAGCTTCCCTGAGCCCACAAGCTTCTTTTACAGAAAAGAATCTGTTTTCACTTACTAGAGGACAAAGCTACATTAGCCTACTTACTGTTCTATTACAGGAGTAAAAAATATCAACTGGTAAGTTTCAAAAGATGAACAAAAACAAAATGAGAAAAAAAAATCAACAGCAGAAGTAAAAGAGAAGATGATCACAAAAGAGAACAGGTGACCCACCATAAAGTAAGCCTATAGTCAACAGTAAAATTATCTTTTTCAAGGCCCCCAAAAATAATTCATGAGCCCCGCCAATCAAGGGGCTAACGAATGTTAGACAAAAATATTGAATACACAAATAAAAACTATTTATTTGTCTATTTTTCTTGGGTTTTTTTGAGTTTTGCTGCCAAACTAAGACTTTGGAAGAGCTTGTTTTCCACTGCCCAACAAGTCAAATTGGCAAGGTATGAAATTGCAACAGTTTACAAGTTGCTAATCAGGAGATTTTGCATAATGTATTTACACATGTGAAGAAGAGGAAAAATATGCTTTTGAATAAACCAAATGGCCATACAGTAATTTGGACTCACAATTTGAAGTTTGTTCAGTTCTCATGATGTTGACAGTGTAAGAAGTTTTTTCTATTAAGATAAGGTGGGTTTGGGTAATCTATGCAAATACAGATCAGTTAACATCAATGTAACATATTAGAAGTTTCCATGCCTAAATAGATTGTTACTGATATCTGAATTTCAAAGAGTTTCATCAGTCAGTGTCATTGGGAGCTGGAGGTGGACATGTCAAAGGGAGAAGGTAAAGACCAATTTGATACTCGACATAGCTGTTTTGTGTTTATATGGCGAAAGATTGCCACATACATGTACTTATTCTCTTCAAAACAGCTCATAGAAGTATATAGACATTTACAATAAGATCTCCAGGCTCCAGCAGATGTGAGATCATACTACTTGGCGATAAGAGGCACAATAATTACCGAGAAAAGCAGTAAGAAGTCAAATGGTAGGTAGGACGAGCGTGAACAAGACGAAGAGGCAAAACAACAGCTAAGCTGGGAGGAACTTACCTGTAATGAGAGACGTGTTGCGTTCCAAGTTGCTTCACGCATACTCCCTGTCGAGGACAATACCAGTACACTTCAGTTAGTGAATGAGAACAAACTAGGTTCAGCTTACAGTCTATGTTTCAGCAATGCTTATCATTGCTGTGTCATAACTGATTCAGTCAGGATCAGCTATTCGAAAATGAACTATCTATGACAGACAGATATGCAGGTATAACTATGTCCTTAAATTGCTCCTCTTTCCAGCATAAGCGTTGCTCCTGAGATTCATCAGTTTTCAGTGTGTGATCATGATTCACAAATTGCAGATGAAATGAGAAAAACATGGTTTTCAGATCATGAAATGAGGCTTCCGAATCATTCAAAAAGTGCTCTGGCCACGGAGATCAACACAAATACTCACAAGGCCTGAGATTGAATGCATTACCTGATTCAAAATACAGAAAATCTTTGGGTAAAGCAAATTCTGCCATGGCTTAGAGACAATTTTGAAAAGAGAACATTATATTACAGATATAACGTCAACTGAAAGATATTCTTAGTTAACCTTTGATACATAAAACCACAAAGGAAAAAGAAATATGTGATTCTGTCGTGAGAAAATGCACCAAAGTTGTATTCCTGAATTATCGAACTGTGCTGAAGAGTGTGTCTGAGTTGTATAACTTCCGTCCACATTGTGCACGTTTTCACCCTCCCAATCAAGCGAGGGCCTCGTCACATCCAACAGCAAATGAGAATGAGCTAATAGCCTATGTGGAAATAAAGAAGCCTGTCGTACATTACCAAGTCCACCCGAATAGACCTCTAGTCGTGAGTACTCAGAAACTCGACTATACATGGATATATTTGTTCTACTGCCTGCATTATTCAAACAAGTTTTATGAGAATTCAAATCTCCGAAGAATGGGATTATGAAAAGAATGAAACTAAACTTGCAGATATGAAAAGAATGAAACTATGTTCCTACCAGTTTTCCTCCGACCAAATCATAGTGTGCATAATGTGGGCCACCAGATTTCCCAAACACCTTGTAGGTAACTAGCTTCTCTGGGATGAGCTTAACCGTTTCTGATCAATCAAATCGTAGCGGGTAAATGAATGTTCAATGGAAGTCACTTTCTTAATCTTGATAATAAGCACTTGTAAATACCATAAACAGCTTCCGGTGGGCAGAGCATATCACGATCACCAGCAAGAGCCAGGATTGGTACATTGCTTGTGTGTAGATGATCCTTGAAGAAGAATGTCCCGTCTCTGTTACACAATCCACCCTCCCTAAAGGCTGTTGTTAATTGTAAAATGAGTTTAGCCGGTATAGTACCTGAAAGCATTTTACATATTCTAAATATCAGCACGCAGTGGAAATCAGAGAGAAACTGCAAGAGATATGTTAATAAGGTTTACAATGGGGGAAATAGTAGCTTGATTGATACCAAGCAATTAAAAGCAAGCACCCTAAGCTCTATGCCTGATTTGGAATGTCTTTGAATAAATGTGAAGTTATTTATTTTGGTTAATAATTTCAATATCTACTCCCTTCAAGTCCCTGATAGAATTATATCTGATGTTATTTATGGTCTCAATAGATATTCGCCAAAATATGAGTGTTTGACAATCCACTCTCATAAGAAGTCTGCCTACATGATGTCTATTACTCCGTATAACACTAGTGTATCACTGTATCCCATTTTAATATGTCAAATAGATGAACTAAACAAGAGAGAAAGCCAGTCAACTTACAAAAATTATTCAAAATAAGCTTTTCCAACAATTCAGGATGCATCATATCCTCAGCTGAAATCATACTATTCAACCAAGAGAAAACATAAGGAGGACGTGACGACAATGGATAAGCTGCCGTCAACAATGCTCCTAAAGGAACGACGGGAACTTGAAGTGCTTGTGCAGGATCAGCCTGAGAGACAAGTGCATACATATCTGTCATTATTCTGACAAACAACTGGATAAGAGCTTGTGTATAAAAATATAACTTAAGCACATACAAGTGGCAAAAGCAATTTGAGTGTTGATTTGGATGATGTGTAGTCGACCGAGGATGCTAGGGTTACAACACCAGCCAGCATAGGATCTCTTCCTTCAGAGGCTGATAAGAAGGGAGGACAATTAATAACCACAAGAGAATATAAGAACTAGGAATCCTACCGTCTAAATCAAGGCAAATATAAGGGCTTTCACAGGATTTCTAATGCCCCCAAAACTGATCATTCCAAGACAGATGTATTTATTTTCTCGTATCTTTCTTCACTTAGAATGATATCCACGTGATATCCACAGCTCAATAGGAAGTAAGTAAAATCCACAAAACTTTGCACAATAGAATCAATGTCTACATATTTGCATAACTCTTCTACAAAACCTTCTTGGCGAAAATGAAGTGATAATCAAATAGAAAAAATAGACAAAATAAGTAAATAGTTCAAATAAATCTTACCACATCTTGACAGTAGTGCATACAATAGTATGCCTCCCATGGAGTGACCAATAGCAAAAAGTTTATTATCCTTTGGCTTGCATTGAGCTCTTATGTATTCCATCTGTTAATGGGGAAATCAAGTCTATTAGGCTGTTGGATTCAGTGCACTTACGTCAAATGAAGAGAAATTCTGAATATCAGGCCCGAACTGCTACCCAGAAAAAAAATTGTGTTTAGAAGCACAAAGCAAGAAAAATATGGTCACACTCAGCAAAAGAATGTCACCTCACCACAGCAGGTACATCTTCCTCCAACATAGTGTCAAAGTCCCAATCATACATCACGATCAAGTCAAGCTGCTTCTGGAAGTCTTCTATGGTTGCAGAAAAACGCTCTTGTATGTTAAACAACTGAGGTGACACAGATCGTTGACCTTCTTCAATGACATTCACAAGCCTTTCACTCAGATCTCTAATTTGCCCTGCAATAGATGAACTCTCCCTTTCTTCCATTAG
The DNA here is from genome assembly GCA_963922045.1 of Persicaria maculosa. Classification (NCBI taxonomy): domain Eukaryota; kingdom Viridiplantae; phylum Streptophyta; class Magnoliopsida; order Caryophyllales; family Polygonaceae; genus Persicaria; species Persicaria maculosa. The sequence continues at coordinate 8,142,822 of OY998256.1, read as the reverse complement.
GCTTGAAAGTCTTTCCCTTATATCATCAAAACGCTCAATCAGCCGTGAATCCTCCAAGAGTCTTGATATTTGATCGAAAAATTTCGCAGACATGATTCTCGATTGGCCTTCACTCAGAAAGCCAGACAGCCTTTCCGACAAACGCATAAAGGTTTCAGTCAGCTTTGTAACCGCTTCAGATTCATCCCATATGTTTGCAACAGCTGTTGCATCTTCCTCAGCAATCATGGCTTCAGATTTTGATGTGGTGACAGAATCCACATTGTTCAGCTGCTGTGAAGGACCCGCACTTTCTGCCACAGTCTCAGAAGAAGCCTCTAATGTTGCATCTTCCTCAGCAATCATGGCTTCAGATTTTGATGTGGTGACAGAATCCACATTGTTCAGCTGCTGTGAAGGACCCACACTTTCCGCCACAGTCTCAGAAGAAGCCTCTATATGCTCAACTATTGCTTGGGCAGTCTGCTCAGCCTCTTTACTATCCTTTGCCTGCACACTCAGTCCAGCCCCTCGAACTTCAAGAATCCAAGTGTCAAATCCTTGGCCAGACATGTAACGAGCAAATGAAGACTGCAACAACATCACATACTTCAATGAAATGTAGAAGAAAGGAAACAATTGATCTACACACAACTGAGAATTTCAGAAATAGCAAGCTATGTCACCTCAAAATTGCAAATTCCATATCAGGAACCTATATCCCACAACAACATTCTCACATCAATAAATAAAGCTCATTAATCGAAACTAGGACTGCAAATGATTATAACACCAGATACGGATACGAATCTATCTCTTATGCCAATGCACAAATATTTTTCAAATAACATATCACTCTCCTAGACAAAGTTAGGTTATGAATGATACGGTTGAACTGATAGGTTACATCACATATATCAAAATGAAACTCCTACTGCAATCGAATGAAATGGCTGAATTGATACCTCAGGGGCGAGATCGTATCCTATAGCATTAGTCCCCACACCAGACAACAACAGCAACGGATGATTCCTCGGCGGTGCCTGTCACATTATCCAATTTCCACCGGAAAGGAAACACTACTAAATCTCCAATTTTCAGAGCTTAAGCTTCAAATTTCCAATTTAAACAGTCAGAATCTACCTGCGGATTAGGATGATACCGCCAGAGAGCAAGACGCCAGTCGGAATTAGGGACAGTGACGTAGTGGAGCTCGTCGGCGGTGCACGCCGAGGGCTTATTCTTTACACTCTCCGCCACCGCCTCTCGGACGCCGCCATCGGAAGCGGAGGCGGTGAAGGCTCGGATTGAGACCGTCGGCTTACACCGAAACTGCAGCGGCGGACGGCGGTGGAATCTGACGGTGCGGGGGAGGAGCGGATTGGGGTGCAGGCAGAGGAAGGCGGTGGCGATGTGAAGTGCGGAACGCACATCGGATTGGAATGCGATCGGCATTTGCTGTTGGTCGCCGTTTGATGGAACTGATTTGGGGATTTTGGAGGGCTGATTCGGAATTGATGAAAAAGGAATTTATTCACGAGGGGGTTGGAGCTTGAAGACGGGTGACGAAATTGCGGTCGTGCCGATTGAATGATTTTTAGGAAAGGGAGAGAGAATGCACGGAAGCTCACGTTACACGTTTCCGAATTCCGACCTTTTGGGCAAACATATCAATTTCAATAGGTTAACGGGTGTTATGTGAACCCGAGAACGACTAGCTCGAATTTGATTCGTACTCGCTCGATAAAAACTCAACTCGAGCTCGTTCATTTTTTAAACGAGTTGAGTATGAGCACATTTTTAAGCTCGGTCAAAAACTCAACTCGTTCGAATTAAACTCAAATAGCTCGAATTTTATAGAATTTTTAAAATTTTCTTCAAGTTACTATATAATCCCTCCATTCGACAAAACTTGACGTTTTACTATTCACGTACGCTTTTTTAGGAGCTAAAAACTATATAAAATATCTAGTTTTTTAAATTATTTTTTTAACAATTTCGTAGTTATTATTAATAAGTACAAGCTTGTTAAATTTTTTTTAAAAAAATGAATATTTTATATAGTTTTTATCATTCTAAAAAAGCGTGCGTGAATAGTAAACGACAAGTTTTGCCGAACAGATGGAGTAATGAGCAAGTAGAAATGCTTAAAGCTCGAAAAAAGCTTGGCTCGAGCTCGTTCATTTCCTAAACGAGCCTAGTATGAGCACATTTTTAAGCTCGAGTCAAAATTTAGGCTCGTCTCGAGCTCGTTCATATCCTAAATGAATTGAATATGAACAAGTAATACTCGGCTTGTTCGACTCGAATAAAAGCGCTAAGGTTAACACAACCTTGAACCTTCGTTGTGTCATTGGGTGTTAAGTGAACGTGAGTAGTTTGAATTCAACTCGTACTCTGCTCGTGCTCATTCACATTAAAAAACGAGTCGAACACGAGCGGGTTCCCGAGCTCAAGTTTTATTCGAGCTACTCCTACAACTCGGTTTTTCTCAATAAATTACAGTTTTGTCCTTTTAAGCTATCAAAGAAGCTCATATAATACAACTATCATATAATATTTCACAAAATTTTAATAGGTGACCCACTGGGCTACCCAGCCCGTCCGGCTTGGACAAGATAGTTGACCTGAAAATCGGGGTTGGCCCAAGCCCAAGCCGCTATAATGGGCTAAGATTTTCATTTAGGCTTGATTCAAGTCTGACTTGCCCAACCCATAATCAGGTCTACCTTCCTCACTTATCCTATGACTCGTGAATGAACCCCGGGAAACTTCGAAACTCCTCCATATATTTTTTGTTCCATGAAAACTCCTTTCATTTATCAAAACTAAATTGGATTATAGGATCAAACTCAACATCTATGTTGGAGAGTACTTATGCCACATTCGATTTAGAGAAATGATATTCACATCGTGCACGGTCTTAAGGTACAGTAAGTTACATATAAATGAAACCTATCATTGTGCAAAATGATCTATTAATATGATTCCCACAGACACAAAGTAACATGGAGTATTATTTCTAATAATTTGCCCTTGCCCTTGTTTCAATAAACAAAGACCTCAACTACTGAGATCTACAATTGGACGCCACAAATGGCTGTCAAGTTACGATTCATCCTCTTTATAAATAAAATCTTGCAAGTTCACAATATATAACCGTAATATTTGGCTTTTTCAACCGTCAAATCGACACTTCCCCTGGGCGCCATTTCAAGAAACCACCTTCCTCTCTATTTCTCCCTCCGCCGGCGAGCTCCCATCTGAAAAAGGTTCAGTCTTTCTCGATTTCCATCCCTATTTCCCTTTCTGTTTCATTCATATTGCGACTGCCGTTGCATTTTCCTTGCAAATTTTGACATTTCTTACATTTATAGCCCCAGTTTGAATTGACCCCTACCACACACATTGTCTTACTTTTCTTCGTTGAATTTTGTTTTCAATTGGTTGATTTCATATGTGGTCTTGCTGTAATGTTCGTCTAGAGGCAATTATCAAATTTTCCACCTTTTTTTTTTCCCGGCCCCCAAATATGAATTGATCCAGCATCGATCTTCACCTGCTAATTCTAGGTTTAATTTGCTGTATATAGCCTGGGAGTTCTTGCCTGATTCTCTCTTCCTGCTCCCGTTTCGGATGTCAGATTTCTATCTCAGGTTGGTTAATTATCTTTACCCCCTTTCCTTTTTGTTGTTGATCTCTGCATACCTAATTTGGGAATTTTGCTTGTTTTGGTGAGTTAAATCAAACATATCCTGAAATTGGCCTGCAAAATCCAAACTCATTTAGAGTTCATTTGGGATGTTCTTGTTATGTGGAGGATCTTTTCTTCTGGTGTTCATTGCTGAATATATTTGACATGATGCAGTGTATGAATGACCAGAAACACAGGAGTTGAGGAATATTTATGTATGGTCATTTAGTGTACATTGGTCTTGAAAATTCATCAGTCAGGCTTATGTGATTGGGTTAACTGATGAGTGTGATTTTGGGAATCAAGTGTGTTACAGGATGACCCCATTAGACACTCAAGGAACGTGCACCATTCAGTCTCATGGTGCCAGAGTCGCGAGGTTTCACCTCCATGACTGGCTCATACTCATCCTCCTCGGTGTGGTGGAGGGGATCCTCCTCATAATCCATCCTTTCTATCGGTTCGTTGGCAAGGATATGATGACTGATCTTAAGTACCCGTTGAAGTCTAACACCGTCCCATTTTGGGCCGTCCCTGTAAGAACATATTCTCCTCTTTCAATCTACATTAAATTGTTGGTAGCTACTAGAATGGAAATGACAAGTTTTTGCTTGGGGTCATTCCTTTGTAGTTGTATGCGGTATTGTTGCCCATTCTCATTTTCGTCATCTTTTACTTCCGGAGGAGAAATGTCTATGACTTGCACCACGCCATCCTCGGTAATGAACCCTTTTCCCAACTTATGGACTGAAATTGATCTCTCATTGGTGTTTTTTTGTCTGTAAGAACAGGTCTCTTGTATTCGGTGCTCATAACAGCAGTGATTACTGATGCTATCAAGGACGCTGTTGGTCGTCCCAGGCCTGATTTCTTCTGGAGATGCTTCCCTGACGGCATAGATGTACTGAAATGCTTCGTAACTTCTGTTTTTATTTCTTGTATCTATTGAAATTCATAGATGGATTGAATTGCTGTCCCAATTTTCAGTTTTATGATGCTCTAGGCAACGTCATTTGCCATGGGGAAGATAGCGTTATCAAGGAGGGACACAAGAGCTTCCCTAGTGGTCACTCATCTTGTAAGCACATAGAAATCCATAACTATTCAAATCAAGAAACTGTAATCCATTAGCTTATCAGAACCATTTTTTTTTTGTCTGTGTGCAGGGTCATTTACAGGTCTAGGGTTTCTGTCACTCTACTTATCCGGAAAGATCAAGGCATTTGATCGCGAAGGACACATCGCAAAGCTCTGCATCATCCTCCTACCGCTCCTGGCTGCAGCTCTCGTTGCAGTTTCTCGGGTGGATGATTATTGGCATCACTGGCAAGATGTGTTCACAGGCAGCATATTAGGTATACATTTGCTCTTGTTCAATCTGTCTAAGGGCGTGTTTGGCACACGAAACATGCCAGTAACTTAATGTTATTATATTTTCCTTGTGGTGCAGGACTAGTAGTCGCCTTCTTATGCTACCACCAGTTTTTCCCTCCACCATATCATCACAAAGGTACGTTGACAACTGTTTTCGACATATCTGTCATATTGTGCTAATGACATTAGTATATAATACGGAGTAGTATAATCAATCAATCAATTTATCTTTGCTGTTAAATTGCATTTGAATATATAAGTTCATAGTTTTGTTGACTCGGTATTTGATGATCTCGCGATGACTGATTCCAGGATGGGGACCTTATGCATACTTCACAGCCATGGAAGAGATGCATCGGATTGAGGAACAAGCTCGAACAGAAAGCGAACTGGGTGCTGTAAGTAGTCGAGAGATCGACAGTGGTCAGCTGTTGAATGTTAGACAGGTCTTAAGCTATGATATTGATTCCCATGTCTGAAGTCTGTATATTCACCCATGTTTTCTTTCACCAAAAAATGCTCTAACCAAACACGGACTTAACACGTTCAAAAATGTAAAATGTCGTTTTAAATTATTACTGTATTTGGGCGCCCATGATTTGCCATGATTCATATATTTTATCCGTCAATCCATTGACTTGAACAATGTTGATTTCTAATACAAGCTGAATTTCTAAAATTCACTAAGTTTTTTTCTCCTTTTAAATTGTCAGTTGACTAATTTAAATTGGAAAAAATATTTCCGAAGTTGATATCTTCAAATTCATGAAATTGAATTTTGTGTGTAAGGAGAAGAAACTATCCAAAGATATAAGATGTTGACGATGATCATCGAAGCTTAATCCCTTCACCGGGAAGGATATTTGTGAACAAGACAACTATCCGACGTTCAAGTCAGAGCTTTGATTTGTGTGTTTGATGTGTAATTTACCTTTGAATTGAGCCTCTTGAATGTGTTCTATAGGCCAATAAATCACTCTCTTGATGATAAAAAAAGATATTCCTAATTAGGATTAGGATAGGTTAATCAAATCCTCAGGTGAATAATTATGATTAAGGGAATAAACCATGTCCATAGTAATAATTAAGGGAACAAACCATGTCCATAGTGTTGTACACCCATAAAAGTGAAGCTTTATGGTTGTACAAGAACATGAGAGATTGGAACTTGGGAAGTTGATAAGTTGATTGAGGTCTAATTACTTTGTGTATAAATTATTTACATTAAAAAAAATTATACTCCCCCAAAATAAGTCGTTTTATTTTTTAACACGTTTTTTAATAAGCTAAAAACTTTATAAATTATTATAATTTATATAGAGTTTTAGTTCCTTAAAAACGTGTCAAAAAATAAAGTTATTTATATTTTGAGACAAATGGAGTATTTATACGTACTATATATATACATTTATATTGACATGTTTATAAACTATTAAATACATTCATATTAACATATTTATAAACTTCTATCATGAAAATTTATATATGTTTTTGAAAAATAGAAAAATTATTTTCTAAAATAATCAATTGTTTAATTATCAATAATTGCCATGTCAAATAAAGATATCTGAAATCAATTATTATGCCCATGTCTTAATCCCAATATTAATACTTGTGTTTAAAATATTGAGATCAAGGTATGTATACTAAACATGCCTTTATATATAAGAACTTAAAAATGAAGAGTGCTTTAGATGAAAACAATATAAAGTGCATGATTGAGAATGTCATTTGAACTAACATCTAGCTATCATCTATGCATGAGCATTGATCAATCAATCGAGTGTTCACTATTCACTAGTGCTAATTTTGCCACCCTAGCTAACTTAACAACCATGACATTAACTTAAGAAAGTGATTCTTTTTGGTCTTATCGGATTATGAATCATTAGTAACACTCAAAATTTCGCAATTAGCCGCTAGCAAGGACTAATGATAGGTAACGAGTTCGATTCCTCTACCAATATACCTGCTCCAAGGTATATTGGTAGAGGGTACACAATAAGCATGTACTAAGTGATGCTTTGATGACCTTAATTACAACTTACAAGGTATAAAATAAATGAGCCACTTAATTAATTGAGTCCAACTTATCTCACCTCATTAACAAATCTAATAATGGCCAAACATGGTTCATGTGTTTTCTTTCAATACAAATCCCTCTAAGAAACACATCAGTGTTAGTTAAAGTTGTAATAAGGAAGCAACAACACCTACATAAAAATGATATGATGGATCATCTTTGCCTAACAATTCAGCAAAATGTGAGTATCAATTGTGCATTCTCTAGTGATTTAAGCTTCAAAAGCAAGCTAAGTTGCACATTCCAAATTATGTGTGTATCTCTAACTACAACTTGGCCTTAATTGCACTCTTTGTTTTTGAATTTTGATACCTTTTTGCCCTCCAATAGAACTACACATAGAGTAACATGACCACTTCATCAAAAAAGTTTTTGAAATTAAACCCAACAAAAAATAAAAAATAAAGGTTTTGAAAGACATTGATTAGACCCAAAATTTGATCCTCTCCAATCCTAACTAATGGTTTGGTTAATTGTGTTGGTGCAAGTAATGATGTTATTTGGAATCATAGTTGTTGGTTTGAAGTTTGAACCTAATATGCTAGTTAACATGGACAATTTATCCTTTTTTTTTAATTGAATGGGTGTATTCATTATGTAATTTATCTTGCAATCTATTAATTTCTTAAAATAACTTATTCATCTTTTATGAAATTTACATTTCATAATAAATAAATAAATAAAACTTTGCCACATTATAGTGTCTTATAATCATATTGATTATATAAAGTAATCTTTTCTGTCTTATTAGATCTATACTAATCAGTCAAGTCTTACTAACTTAACTGTGATTATGTTAATATAGCATGTATAAATTTATTAATTCGATACCTACTTCTGCCCTTTTTATTGGACAAAAAATCAAGGGGTTCACTTGCTTCTTATCATCGGGTTAAATCAATCGGTGTAAATCGGTTTAGCTGGTGCGTGACTCTTGCAGTTAGATTACGTGATCGGCGCGCTTTACCACTAAAGTTGGGTTACCTGTTATCCAAAAAAAAATTATAAATTAATTCACACCTTACCAACATTTTTTATGGATCTGAATTTTTTGAAACAGTTTGTATCCACATCTATATTATAATACTAAAGGAGAAGTCATTTACGCCATGTGGCGACTTCTCCTTTAAAGTAGGTTATTTTTATTTATTTTTATTTATGGTTTGTTAATTAATTAATTACAATTTAAATTACTTATATTAATTATATTTATAATAATAATCAATAATCAATTAATTTTTTAAAAATGTGTATCCGGTTGTTATGATTGTTTTTTTAAGATTTGTTAATTAATTAATTTCAATTTAAATTAATAATAATCAATTATCAATTAATTATTTTTAAACGTGTATCCGGTTGTTATGATTTTATAGGTTATTTTTATTATTATTTTATTTATGGTTTGTTAATTAATTAATTGCAATTTAATTAATTATATTAATAATAATCAATTATCAAATTTTTTTTAAATGTATATCCGGTTGTTATGATTTTTTTAATGATTTGTTAATTAATTTCAATTTCAATTTCAATTAACAATAATTAACTAATTGTTTTTAAACGTGTATCCGGTTGTTACGATTTTATATGTCAATTAGTTTAATTGATGAAAGATATGCCGGTGTTTTAACATGATATGCCGATTAGTTTAAAATGTGTATCTGGTAGTTATGATTTTTTTGTTAAGCTAAACGATCTTATACGACGGTGATCCCATGGTTTCGCCTCTATATATTAGTTAGTGATTAATGGCATGTCGTATGAAAAGTTTTTTCAACCGAGCTAGATTAAGATTGCCCACAATGTCAAATAATAAAGGTAAGGTGCCCATAGAGAATAATAATAGGAAGCTTCGAAAAAAAAGTGCGTTAAATATTATTTTATTTATCTTCGTTTTGTGATTCATTAATAACGTTTTTGATTTAGCTTATTTGTTTGTGCAAATTAGCATCGGGTTCGTTATGGAGTTCATTTTGGATTTTAGTTTCGTTTTGATTGAATTCCTTAATCACGTTTTTTATTTAGTTTATTTGTTTGCTATTCGCCTTTGGTCCGATGCACTAATCATATGTGCCCAATCCGGGTGCATTGGCATCGCAAGCTCAACTCCAAGCAATACTGGCGGGTGAAGGTCACGATTATGAATTTCAACTACAGGATGAACTATTCGCAGTGGAACGTACTTGATCGTGCAACATCCCAACTTTGATAACCTGACCCAGATTTTCAGCTTCAACTATAAGTCATTAATGCCATATGGAACTATAAGTAAGTTCTTATTATATCAACACTTTGTATCCGTTGAAGCCTGTTTGTCTAAGCAATACAAATTTATTTGTTTGTTGACAGATGACACAACAAAGCTATAGGGCATGCAGTTCTACAATGATCTTCTCATGCAAGTCGGGCCATATGGCAATGTGCAGTCTGAGCTTCTCTTCGGAAATGATTCATCTACTTTCAAATTTATTTATTTGTTATTAATTGATAAGAATTTGTTTTTTTTAATTACTATAGGATTTATTAATTTTTTTGGTGAAATATAGGATTTGTTAATTAGATTAGATTAATATATAATTTGTTTGTTATTAATTGATAAGAACTAAAACCAATTCATACAAAAAATTTATACATTTTTTTAATATTAAATGTATTAACTTTAAAAAAATAACCGCACAAAAGTCGGGTACTAAACTAGTTGTGATACAAAAGTAGCTGTCATTAAAGGCCGTCTCTGCCATATAAAAACCGTGACATTGTTTCTTCCGTCTTATAATCATATTGATTATAAAAAGTAATCTTTTCCGTCTTATTAGATCTATACTAATCAGTCAAGTCTTACTAACTTAACTGTGATTATGTGAATATAACTGTATAAATTTATTAATTCGATACCTACTTCTGCCCTTTTTATTGGACAAAAAATCAAGGGGTTCACTTGCTTCTTATCATCGGGTCAAATCAATCGGTGTAAATCGATTTAGCTGGTACGTGACTCTTGCAGTTAGATTACGTGATCGGCGCGCTTTACCACTAAAGTTGGGCTACCTGTTATCCAAAAAAAAAATTATAAATTAATTCACACCTTACCAACATTTTTTATGGATCTGAATTTTTTGAAACAGTTTGTATCCACATTGTGATACAAAAAGTAGCTGTCATTAAAGGTCGTCTCTGCCATATAAAAACCGTGACATTGTTTCTTCTAACAAATTCTCAAACTATTTCAGATTCTCATTTTTCTTCCCGCCCTCTCCACCTCCCCCCCCCCCTCTCTCTCTCTCTCTCTCTCTCACAAGGACGTAGCGGAGCTTCTGTTTCAGGTGAGATCTCGTGTAGTAGAAGCTCTCGATTGAGATCTGTTTGATTATCTGCGCTAAATTTATCTGCGAAAATGTGTAGTGCTCTTCTGAAGATGTGCGTTCGATTCGATTTTGAGTAGATTCGATTCAGCTTGTTGTTTCTTCTAGTTGTGTGCAGTAAAGAGGATTGCTCCTAGAACTGACTCGATTATGCTTAAACGTGTTTGTAGAGGCGATTCACCGGTGAAAATGCATCGCGACGGCGCTTCCGCCTCTGGTAGCGGCAAGACGTCGATGCAATTTTACTCCGCCGCACCGAGTCTTGGCTTGAGCAGTTCCTCCGGAGTTGCAGATTTCACTGCTCCACTCTCTTACTCGTCGATTTTCTTCACGCCGTCCACCTCGAATCACTCAGCTTCTACGACCAGAGCCGCCACAGCCGCCGCTACAGCCGCCGCTGCAACTCCAGTCCGCGTCGGTTCTACCGCCTCTGATCTTTCTCTCCTGATGCTGGATTATCAAGATCTGCTCAACCGCCACAAGAGCTGTCTCACGCAACTCCAGAAAACCTTCAAAGAGGCCGAGACTCTTCGTCAGGAGAATACAAACCTTCGCGTCGCCAATTGCGACCTGAACGAGCGCCTGAACCGCTTCGTGGATACGTATCTCCAAAATCAGTACGCTTCGATGATGACTTCTTCTGGTTCGTCGTCTTTGTCTCCCGAGTATGTAACTTCTCCGCTGGCTTCGATTATGGAGAATTCTGGCAGTCTACTTGCTCGTGAGAAGATCAGGGAGACCGCATTGCCCTGGGGAGGCTGTGAGAGTCCGACGAGTGTAATCGAAAGCGATCGAGCTGAAAGGGACACAGATCGCATATCTTTGCCAAAGAGTATATCTGTTCGCTCTACTGGTTTCCTGAAGACGGCAACTCAGGCCACACCGACTGAAACTACCACGGCTTCGATTCGCGGCGCTAATCGGAACCGAAACCCTAAAGATGGTCCGGTAAGTATTCTGGAAGCTTCTTGATCTCTGTCACTTCATTGTTACTTGAAATTATTTGAATCCTACATTTCTGAATGATTAACGAATTATAATCCCGTTTTCTATAACAAAAACCATGCCGCCTGAATCCTGATCTATTTCACCAAGTCACCAACAGTTTGAATCTCTCTAACCATTTGAAGATTGTTAGATGAATGATAAATGTAGTTAGGCCTATCAGGATAGTGGTTCTGTTTGAAATACGGTGATATGTTAAATCTTTGACAGAAACTGATTGTCCAGTACAATTAATTTGTGGATGTTAGTAAAATGTGGTGGTTAAATTGAAAGAATGAACAAGCAGTCATGTTACCTAATTGAAAAGCGAAATCAGTGATCCAAAATTGTTGATACTGAGAAGTTGTGCACTTCCCTTTTTAATTATCATGTCAGTGGCAAATAAGAGATTATCAATAGGACATTGAAGCACATCTGTTTGATAATTAGTGGTACTATATGTAATTTTACAAGTGTTCTATATAGCCTAAAAACAAAATCAGTGAATGGTTACATCTGAAGAAAAGTTGAAAGGAAAAAAATCGGCTACTGATGTAAGCAAATTTGGTGGTAAAATTGATAGAATGAATGAAGAAACAAAATCATGTTACATAATTGAACCACATCTGTTTGATGATTAGTGGTGCTATCTAATTTTACAAGTGTTTTGTTTAGCCTAGAAACAAAATCTGTGAATGGTCTAATCTGAACAAAAGATGAAAAGGAGGGATAGACTAAGAAATCTGTGTTGAAAGTAAGAAATAGGTTACTGCAGTTTTTAAAATCAGTCCAGTTTGAGTCTCATCTTCAACTCTCCCACTTGAAAATGCATATGATTTCCAGCAAAAGGTGTACGTGCGCGGAGGAAACAAGAAGGACGGGCCAATAGAGCTGGATGTGTACAACCAGGGGATGTTCAAGACAGAGATTTGCAACAAATGGCAGGAGACTGGGGCCTGCCCATATGGAGATCATTGTCAATTTGCTCACGGGTTCAAGGAGCTCCGCCCTGTGCTCCGTCACCCACGCTACAAGACTGAGGTTTGTCGTATGGTCCTCGCAGGCGACCCCTGCCCCTATGGACACCGCTGCCACTTCCGCCATGCCCTCACCGAGCAGGAGAAGCTCATGGTTCCACTCAAGCTGGACTGACCATATCCTTTTTCATTGCTGCAACTTTTTACTTTGATCAGGAGCTCGGCTACTATAGTTTGAGAGAATAAGAAACTGTTTATACAAAATTGAGCACATTTGCATATATAGCTATAATGTCTAGTGAAATTTTATACATGTTTTTGGATAGACATTGGCCGTTTTACATAGCTGCATTGCATTTGCATTTGCATTTGCATATATCTGAAACATGATAGGTATAATAATGGCTGTTTACCCACTCTTTAGGGCTTGTGATTTCTTGGCATTTTGGAGATTCTGGATAGGGAAACTTCCTATTTTCAACAATTTGAAAATGTAGTATATCCGGTTGAAAGTTTCTTGTCAAGTAGGTTTTTTTGTGATGAAATTAGATTTAGGTCTGGACTCTGGAGATTTATGACAACCCAACATAAATAAGCTGTAGTTAAGTGGGCTGGGGCATGGTTTTAAAAACATCTGATTTTTGAAACGGGGGATGGGCCTATATGGTTTTACATCTAATGGGCTCAAGTTTTATTTTATGATTGGAAGACGAAGTGATTTTAACAACGGATTGCATAGTTGGTCACTCACTGAGGAAGCAGAAACTAGGGGTTCGTATGGAACGGAGTTAATAAACTGGCTAAAATTATAAACAGAGTAAAATTTATAAACTGTTGGTAAAAGTAGATAAAAATTTATGAAAAAATATAAACTCCGCATGGGGTGAAAAACAGTTTATTTGTAAAAAAAAATGTAGTTTATTTTGTTATTATTAGGGGTATTATAGTATTTGCAAATCAAATAAACCACATAAACTCCAAATAAGCTTCCTCCAACAGCTTTTTTTTAACACATTATTTTAACTACTTATATGAGTTTTTGGGTGTCCATACACCTTTTTAACCGGTTAAAAAAATAAACAGCTGATTCGACTTATTTTTTTAACTGTTTTTTTTTGTAGCCATACATACCCTAGGTCTATTCACGAGTCACTGATCAACCTGTAACTCGACGAATTTGGCGGGTCAGGGTCAAACAGGTCAGGGGTCGTGGTGGGTCACGGGTTCGAGTTACAGTCGAGAGTTTTGTGAAAATGACTTATCGAGTCGACAAAATTAAAAAAAAAAACGGTGTTTTTTAGGTAAAACTTAATAAAAAAAAATGGATTTATAAAAAAATCGGGTCGACCCGTGACCCGCAAGGTCAGTGGACCCGCCGACCCGCCTATCCCACGGGTTCGAGTTCGGGTCATGACTTTCCGACCCGGCGGGTCCGACTCGTGGACAAACCTAGCAGAAACCCTTTTAAAAGAAGGTATTCAAGAACAGATGCAAGATTTTTTGTCAATTTGAAAAGAACTTATTATCAACCTCTTTCAGATATAAATTTATCTGATTTTTTTAATACTTTACATGTGCTTGAAACATGAAATTTAAGTCATTTTAGAGGTTTTTAAAGTATTGAATTATCATGCTTTATTAGTTATCACTTATCAGTTATCACACAACACTATTGAATTATTTTCATCTAAAAAACACTATTGCATTATTAGTGAATTTTTAGAAAAATACCTTACTAGTTTTGGCCTTAAAGTCAAATATATATCTGTTAAAATTTTACATTAACTATTAAAATTAAATTTTACATTAACTATTAAAATTAATCTTAAAGAACAATTCATCAAACATGGCATAAAATCTCTAGTCCCAAATATTATCCCTCCCATTTTCTTCCCTCTATCCCCCCCCCCCCCCCCAAAAGGGCTGGTTTTGTTTCATACTTATCCTAAATTCCTATTATATATATTTCTGAAAGCATGTTAGTCCTAATGATTTAGGAATAGTAGTGCCATGTTGATTAAATTAAATAAAATAAGTTATTTGGGTTATTAAACCAAAAGATAACACAAAGTGCATGTTTTCTGTTGTTGCTCCCAGGGGGAGTAACATGCCTACTATAATTAAACATATGTATTTTAAAATGAGATTATCATTAATCATATCATCTCAGAATGGCAGGTAACAACAAGAAGTAAACATTTATTTAAATCTTAATCTAAAACCTACTACTATTTATTACAAGTAGTATCTTTCATCTAAACTTTTCATCAACAATATCTTTGATACTCTAAAACCTGGCTAATTTTTTTTATCATCATAATTCATAACTTATGCATTTGTTATTTTTGTTATTTTAATTTATTCAATTTAAAAATAATCTTTAATTAGTTTTTAAAATTCTCTAGGCTTATTTGAATATATAAACTATAAGAAAATAATTTTTTAAATGTTTAAAAAGATTAAATTTTGAATATGTTTCTCGATTAATGTCTTTAGGGGCTAGTGCATGAATATGTTAGAAAAACCGTTTTAGAAATAAATTGATAGGGTTTAAACATTTTTATGTAGGCAAATATTTAGTAAATTATAAATTTCAAACAATGTCCTAATTAAGGTATATTTTAATAATACTTTTAATTTAGTTTTGAAATTTTTCATTTTTACAAATTAAAAAAAAAAAAGATTCGATCTACGAAGCTCAAGCATGTTTCATTATTGATGGGAGAGAAGTTTTAATTATTAATTTTTGATCATTCATTAAATTTAAAATCAAAATTATTTTGTAATTCAAACTTGCTTTGTGAACCTCCCAAATGATTAATATTATGTGATGAAACAAATCCAACAATAATTTTGCTTCTTATGTATAAAGAATTAACGATTTTTCTATCCTATGCCCCAATGGCATAGAATAAGACCCTAAATTTGGAAGAAAAAAAAATTAATTTCAATTAGTTTAGTATTTTTTTAATTAGATTCTTAGGGCCGCTTGCCTTTTTTGTAGGAAATCTTTTTCAATTTAGACTCTTATCATATGCCATAATATGTCCTTATGGCATATGATAGAAAAACCAAAGAACTAAATATGGTTATTGTTTGCCATAATTTTTTTCTGTTGTCCAACAAATCCCGCAATAGTTTTCACAAACCAACTATTGTTGAAATTGTTTATGGAGAAATTAAATATACAATAAAATAGTGTGAAAACTTAGATTGTTTAACAAGTATTTAACTAACAATCAATGTAACAGTAGCAAAATCAGCATTCAAGCATCATTCATTGCTATATTTGGAAGAAGAAGAAGAATATGGAAAGGGCCTTCATTGGCCTGCCATCATGGCATATCATTAATCCCAAAAACCCTACATTTTGGGGAATGGAAAAGTTTGTCTTATATAGATCCTAATGACATGTGCTAGTCACATGGGAAGCAAGTTCCCTTATTACAAACCAAGACAAAACTTAGAGGAAATGACATGAAATGGAACAAAGTAAATAACATGAAAGCATAACATATCCCCCCTTCAAGTTGGACTTGCTTGGAAACCAACAAGTCCCAACTTGGAAGAGAGAAAGAAATGTTGCTTCTCACCAAGAGGTTTTGTCAAAACATCAGCAATTTGGACCCCTGTTCTCACGTGATGAGGATGAAGGAAACCATCTTGCAGTTTTTCCCTTACAAAGTGACAATCAATCTTCAAGTGTTTGGTCCTCTCATGGAAGACTGGATTCTCAGCAATGTGAATTGCAGCTTTGTTATCACAGAACAAAGGAATAGGTAGAGGAATTTTGATGCTTAATGTGTGCAACACACCTTCAACCCACACTAATTCACTAGATGTCATAGACATACTTCTATATTCAGCCTCTGCTGAGGACTTAGACACTGTAACCTGTTTCTTGGTCTTCCAAGAAACTAAATTCCTTCCAAAGAAGACACAATAACCAGTGAGAGAGCGAGCATTGTATTGGCAAGATGCCCAATCAGCATCACAATATGCAGAGACATTAAGAGTAGAGTGCTTGGAGTAGTGCAAGCCAACTGATATAGTACCACTGAGATACCTTACCACATGAATAGCAGCATCCAGATGAGGATGTCTTGGTTCAATCATGAACTGGCTTAAGTGCTGAACAGCATAAGAGATATCAGGCCTGGATAAGTTCAAAAACAAAAGCCTACCAATCAGTCTTCTATAGGTTTCTGGATCTGGAAGCACCTCTCCAACATCAGTAGAGAGTTCCAAACCTCTGGGAAGAGGAAAGGGAGCAGTCTTGCAGTCATTCATCTTACAGTCTTCAATGATATCCATGATGTACTTTCTTTGATGCAAAAAAGTACCCCTGGAATCATGTAAAATTTCTAGACCAAGAAAGTATCTTGCCCTTCCAAGGTCTTTGATAGCAAAAGCTCTATGTAAGGCCAACTTAGTTTGTCTGATTTCATCCTCATCATCACCAGTGATGAGCAAGTCATCAACATAAACCAAGGCCACAACAATACCTTTAGGTACTCTCTTAGTGAATAGAGAATAATCCTGTGGAGCTTGAGCAAATCCCAAGCTTAGCCTGAATCTGCAAAGCTCCATATTCCACTGCCTGGATGCTTGTTTGAGACCATAAATTGATCTCTTCAGCTTACAAACTTGGCCTGGTTTATCAGTGATGTAGCCTTCAGGTGGTTTCATGTACACCTCTTCCTCCAACTTGTCATGTAAGAAGGCATTATTAACATCAAGTTGGTATAAAGGCCAATCTCTTACTGTAGCAACTGCAATTAAGATTCTAACTGTGGCAAATTTGGCAACAGGTGAGAAGGTGTGCTTGTAATCCTTCCCCTTAATTTGATTGTAACCTTTTGCTACAAGACGAGTTTTATACCTCTCTATAGACCCATCTGGTCTGTATTTGATCTTGTATACCCATTTACTGCCTATGGGTTTAACACCAAAAGGAACATCTGTCAATTCCCAGGTTTCATTCCTTTCAAGAGCTGATATCTCCAAATTCATGGCATCAATCCAGCATTTACTTTGAGCAGCCTGCTTATAAGTATAAGGTTCCATTTCTGTAGCCATTAAAGCAAAAGAATGAACCACATCAGGTTCAACAACATCTCCAAGACACTCTACTAAGAAGGATTTGGACAGTGACTCTCTATGCCTGTTGTCTTGGCAAACATAATCTTGTAGGCGCCTAGGCCTAACATGCTCTCTTGCAGTCCTCCTTAAAGGTGGAAAAATAGTCTCATCATGCAACATCTCAGCAGTAATGGGACTGTTATGCCCATCTGATATCAAGGAGTCTGAGACCTGAAGAGAACTATCAGAAGAAGCTCCAAGTGGAGAGGAATTCTGAATTTGTGCAGGACGTTTAGCAGACTGAGTTGGAGAAAAACTTTGATCTTATGCATGACTGTTAGAGGATTGAGTTGGATACTGCAGGTTTATCACCTCATCATCACCATAAGCAGGATTGACTAATGGCAAGGAAGTTTCTTTACTTCTGATCTCAACAACCTTTCCAGGATTGTCCTTGTAAGGAAAGATGTCTTCCTTACATACCACATCTCTACTGACAAACATCCTTCGATGCTCTAAATCCCATAATTTATAACCCTTTTGTCCAAAGGGATAGCCCAATAGGACACATTTTCTTGCTTTAGGCCCCATCTTGTCTTGATCTCCATGAGCAACTGGAGCATAGCATAAGCAGCCAATTACTCGAAGCTCATCATAGCTAGGAGACTGTTTGAACAATTTTTCAAAAGGAGTGCTCCAATTAAGAACTTCTGTGGGAAGTTTATTGATAAGATGAGTTGCTGCAAGGAGACATTCTCCCCAGAAACCAATGGGAAGGCCTGCATGAATTCTAATACATCTAGCAGTTTCCACTAGATGTCTGTGCTTCCTCTCCACTCTTCCATTTTGTTGTGGAGTGTAAGGAATGGTTTTATGATGAACAATGCCTTCTGTAGAAAATAAATCTACACACTGATGTTGCAAGAACTTTGAGCCATTATCAGTCCTGACACACTTAACTGAAACATTGAACTGATTCTTCACATAAGCAATGAAGTCACTAACTGCTTTGAGCACCTGCAATTTGTTTCTCAAAAGAAATGTCCATGTAACTCTAGTATTATCATCAAGCACAGTTAGGAAATATGAGCAACCATTATAAGTAGCATGCTTATATGGTCCCCATAGATCCATATGAATTAACTTAAAAGGCCTACTGGCCATATTATAACTTCTATCAAAAGGAAGTCTATGATGCTTGGCTAAAGAGCAAGATTCACAATGAAATTTCTCCAAAACAGAAACACCAAACATGTTCAGGTGTTTTAACTTAGAAACTGAACTGTGCCCAAGTCTAGCATGAAAAACATCCAAACTAGTACTAACTTTATTACAACTTCTGAAATGATCTTTAAAAACTTCAATCTGATCAGGCTTCTCTGCAAATACTTTGTAGAGTCCATGCTTCCTGATTCCAGATAGCACCACTTTCCTAGATCAAGGGTCCTGGAAATAACAATGAGTCTTAGTGAATAATGCAATGAGATCAGTATCATCAAGCAACTTACCCACTAACAACAGCCTATGCTTAAACTCAGGCACAAGCAAAACATCACTCAAGATCATTGAATCTGTAAGCTGCAAATTTCCCATTTCTGTAACAGTTTTAATAGCTCCATCTGGGATCCCTATGTGAACAGGTTTATTGAGCCTTCTTTTGTTCAATAAGCCATCTGAATCAGACACCATATGGTCAATTGCACCTGTGTCTATAATCCACTCAACTGGACAATCTTCCTTTAAGATAACATTTGCATTAGTAAAAGAAAGATTACCTGCAAAGTTTGCAAAGGACCCAGCACTGCTCTCAACAGCTTGCTTTCCTCTCATCTTCTTCATGATCTCCTGATAGACCGCATTGACCATGACTGCATCAACACCATTTTCAGTTGGCTCTGCATCAAGAGGACTGTTTTGTGCATCTGACCCTGCTGCATTAGCTGAGGCCCTGTTACTGGCATTTTTCTTCTCCCTTTCTCTTAGCTCTCTAAACCAATCAGGAACCCCATGGATTCTGAAACACTGATCAATGGTATGACCTTTCTGGTTGCAGTGAGTACAAGTGGAATTCTGTTTGATTCTCTTGATTTCTCTCCAATCCCTCCACTCTTTCTTGGGTTGTTGGTTGGAAGAATTGGTTCCACTGCTAGCTTGAAACCTGTTGTTTCCTATAGCTGCTGCCATTGCACTGGAATCTGAAGAAATACTTTGGCCACTAGTAATTCCATTTGAGGCATCATTCCCACTTTCAACCTGCTGCAAAATAAAATAAGCCTTGCTCACAGTAGGCAAGGGATCAGTTGCTAATATCTCGTTTCTAACAGCATCAAAGTTATCATTCAGGCTAACTAGAAATTGCATCAACTGATTTCTAGACTGTATTTGACTCAGCTTGCTTTTCAGATCACAAGTGCACCTTCCCATAGCTCCACAACTGCACTCTGGCATGTTCTCAAGGACCTGCAACTCATTCCATCCTTTTTTGAACACATTATATAAATCAGCCAAGGACATATTTCCTTGCTTAACATTAGAAAGCCTTCTTTTGATCTGAAAAATCAAGGGTATGTTAGATTGCCCAAATCTCTCAGCTATCTCATCCCAAAGACCTTTAGCAGACTCTACAAACATCAGCCCTTCAGCAACTGACTTGCTCATAGAGTTTAACAGCCAGCATCTTACTATGAAATCAGCTCGGATCCATTTCTCCAGATCCGCATGTCCAGCTGCAGGTCTTGCACAAGACCCATTAATAAAGTCTAGTTTGCACTTGGATCCAAGAGCCATCATGACTCCACGACTCCAAGTCAAGTAATTAGAACCATCAAAGGAAACAACAACCAACTAGGCTCCTGGATGGTCAGAATTTGAAAGGAAAAGAGGATCACTGAGGTTACCTACAACAACCATAACATCAACTTCTCTATGAACAGATTCTGTAGATCTTTCAGCACTAAACATCAACTTGTATAAGCAAATAGAAAACGATCAAAAACACCTCAGAATCGAGTCATTCGCTCTGATGTGAAAACTTAGATTGTTTAACAAGTATTTAACTAACAATCAATGTAACAGTAGCAAAATCAGCATTCAAGCATCATTCATTGCTATATTTGGAAGAAGAAGAAGAATATGAAAAAGGGCCTTCATTGGCCTGCCGTCATGGCATATCATTAATCTCAAAAACCCTACATTTTGGGGAATGGAAAAGTTTGTTTTATATAAGTCCTAATGACATGTGCTAGTCACATGGGAAGCAAGTTCCCTTATTACAAACCAAGACAAAACTTAGAGGAAATGACATGAAATGAAACAAAGTAAATAACATGAAAGCATAACATATTCTCCATAAATAGATAAAGGGAGTAAACAAATACTGTAGTAATCATAGGAAAAATACAAAAATATATAGTAATAGATATGTAGTAATGTAGATATAATTTTTTTGCTACTGAACAAAAGCCCTTCCAACTTGAAGAGATTTATTAGATCCGACAACACATAATATTCTGATATGATATGATCTGATTTTCACATAATTCAATGAATTTTTCCTTAGTTATGTTCAAATGTTCAACTTACCTTTTATATTTTAATACGCTTTTATATGCAACTACTAGTTTTTTAAACTACTAATATTATTGTATTTAGTTTTATACCAAGTAAATCTAGCTATCACATGACATGTTAATTATGCTAATTTCACGAAAGTCAATCGATTCAGGTTTCATTATGATGTGTAGTGTTTAAGGATTTAGACATTTTTCGTTTAATCTATTTTTAATTTTTATTTTTCTTTTTAATTGAGGTTTATGAGAGGAGAAGGAGGTTAGGGATATCCGAAAGGGGACATATTAGAATACAGAGGATTCAAAAGATATGCATTTAATCTCTTTGAATATATAGAAACTTTAGATGTTATAGAATTGGAATTGGATCCGGTGAAGTTGAAGATTAACTCCTCCACCAATGGAGTTGGGCAAATCTCAACCGTAAAAAAAATAACCGACTGTTAGATTTGACCCCCTCCTTCACCCCACTCCCACCCCCACCTATTTTCTTTTTTCCTTTTTCTTTTAATTTTTTTTTTGTGAGTATAAAACCCAACTCCACCCATGAATTTGGCTATCAAATTCATGGGATCAAGAGTCTGAAATAATCATCTAACTTTTCAAAAAGATATTTTCAAATACCCTTAAATGCATAATAACAAACATATTACCTGTTACGAGAGAAAGAGAGAAAATGTGGAAGAGGAAAACTGAATTCAATTGTATTGAAACCAATTACAAGACTATTTATACAACTTGCTGAGCAAGTACTCCACACCACTGTTGCAACTGAATTTTGTAATTTCAACAATTAAAACAAAACAACCACAAATCAATTAATCTCAACAGCCCCCCTCAAGCTGGAGATTGGTACAATCCAAGCTTGGAGACAATATACTGGTGTTGTGGTGTGGGCAGAACCTTGGTGAATACATCAGCCAACTGTTCAGAAGAAGGAACATAAGCAAGCTCTAGCATAGCAAACCACTCATCACTTTGTCTCGTGTGAAATGGCAATCGACTTCTATGTGTTTGGTGCGTTCGTGGAAAACGGGATTCTTTCCAATTTGCATTGCGGAATGGTTATCACAGAAAAGGGTGACTGGTTAGACTTAATCAACACCAAGTTCAAGCAAAAGGCGTACAAGCCATGTGACTTCAGTTGCAGCATTGGCCATTGCACGATACTCTGATTCAGAAGAGCTGCGGGATACCACAGTTTGCTTTTTGGACTTCCAACTTATAGGAGAAGAGCCAAGAAGAAGAACAAAACCAGTGACAGAGCGTCGTGTCACTGGACAAGCAGCCCAATCAGAGTCGGAAAAAGCTTTAAGCACTGGAGCATCACAACTATTAAGAATAGCCTATAAAACAATAGCCTAGTAAATTCCGTGATTAAGTAGGTCTGGAAGATCAGGATGTACACGCACTCTTTCCCCTAACAAATCGAGAGAGTGTTTTCAATAAACCCAAAACAATATGACATACTCCCTCCGTCCCACAATACTTGTATTTTGACTATTCATGCACGTTTTTTAATGAGTCAAAAACTATATAAAATATCCATTTTTTAATTAGTTTATTAAAATAATTCTATATATATATATTAGTAATATGTATGATATTATTTTAAAATATTTAATAAAATGTTGATATTTTATACAGTTTTTAACTTCTTAAAAAAACGTGTATGAATAGTAAAAGACATCTATTGTGGGACGGATAGAGTATCAACCAGACAACCACATGGTAACATGGGATGCTGTGAATTGTAACTTGAATTGGATAGGTTAACTTGCAACTTTTTTTTTCTTTTTTTTTTTTTTAGAAATGCAAGTGGGCAAGTGGGTTTTAAACTTTTAAATGAAGATGCTTGATGGTGGTTGCCCACCCTCGAATCCTCGATCACTTTTCCCCTTCAACATTAATTTGCACTATTTCCGTTCCAATGCCAAGATAGTGGATCGATGAATTGTTTTGGGTCTCATCAATAAAAATAATTAAACTCTTCTAATAAGTTTCAACTTTTATTAATTAAGATTACATAAATAATCCACATCAATTTTACTTTATATACTTATTAATATTTTAAAAAGTAAGAGAATATGGGTTCGTATGGGACGGAGTTAATAAATTGACTAAAATTATAAACAGGGTAAAATTTATAAACTGTTGGTAAAAGTAGTTAAAAATTTAAACAACGAGATAATCTCCGTATGGGGCGAAAAACAGTTTATTTGTAAAAAGTTGAGTTTATTTGGTTTTTATTAGGGGTATTGTGGTACTTTCAAACCAAATAAGATAAAAGAAAAGGGGTAAAATAGTAATTATGGAATATAAACCCCAAAATAAGCTCCAATCTGCAGCTTATTTTTAAACCACCTTTTTAACTGATTATAGCTTATTTGTTGTTACTACAAATCCTTTAAACCCGTTTATTTTTTTAACAGCTAATAATTTATATTTTTAACCGGTTTATACCGGCTGCCATACACACCCGTATCTCCACCCTAACTTTTTTTTAATTAGATTTTGAGTCATCTTTATTCATCGAGTTTTGAAGGCAAGAGACTTCAAGTATGGCGCCTTTGTAAATGGGATGCAGAGGTGGTCTTTGAATGAGCTTTTATTTTGGATTTGGATTTTGATCAACTTTGTCACACTTCTATGTCTCTTTCTCATTTGCTCACTCACTCCATAATTAATTCACGTTGAACATTAAGGTATTTAAAACCGTATTCAATGAAGATGCTTATGATTGACTTTTGAGATAGAAGAGAAAATAGAGAATATTTTTCCCCATAAATTAGAAATTACAATAAATTGTTCAAGTAGAACCTTTTTTTTTTCCGAGACAATTGCATATATGTATACGATCTCTAAACCTAGTGAAATGAGCGAGGTGTCCAATGCGATAGGAATACGAGTTATCCATATCCAGATATCAAAATACGGGTTGATCTCCTAGACAAGTTCGCGCAGTTTAAATACTTTAGAAACTGGTACTCGGTCTGTAAAAAAATCTAATTTATAATATCAGAACGACTGCATCATTAAGGAAATTAAGTTATGCCAAGTTATTTTGAGTTAAAGAAACATAATGTCTCTCCTTCCAAGTTGGCCTAAGGAAATCAAGTTATGCCAAATCAACTAAAAAGTATTAATTCCTACTCAGCGACACAAGGAAATGTCACATTCTCGCGTATTAAGTTAAGGAGTCACATCTTAGCTTACATATATAAAAAACATACTTAACATACAAATTTATATGGTATCATTTATCAACAAGCAATTTGATTTTGACCCCTTTAACGCGAATTTGACAAATTTTGAGCACTTTGCATTTTTCATTATCATGTATCGTAACAGACGATTTAAATCTCATATGATTTTTCTTGAGAATTTCATAATCGAACCCCTTTGTCGTTCATGAAAACAATCCACCTCAAGAACAACCCATACTCGACTCGTTATCTATCCGAGAAAGACTCAAGATCAACCTAAAACCCTACTCTTGTTGGATTTATGTTGATGGGATCAAAATTTTCATCTAAAAAATGCCAAGCATCTATATGAGGTGTGTAATGGTCCCTCACCACTTGTCAATTTGATCATAAGGGCCCTTCAAATTTATTAAAGCAATTGTGCATATATAAAAATAATTAAAAAATAAATAAATAACACAAATGAATGCAACGAAAACTAAATTTTGCATTGTTTTTTTCCTCTTATACAATTTACAGTGGAAAGAGCCCTTTTCTACAGTGCGTAAATTACATATGGTTAAATTTGGGGGAAAACTGGAAAAGGTAAAAAAAATGAAAAGGGTAAAAACGGAAATCCAAGAAGGTAAAAAAAAATTACGGGGTAAGAGGAAAGCAATCCGATGGTGCATCGAAAAAAAAGCCCCACTGAGAAATTAAAAATCAACGGTGGAGGATCAACGGACGAGCATCCATCAAGGCGATCCAACGGCTCTTATCGGACGGAGAACGAGTCGGCGATCTGACCGCCGAATTGGCGGTCGGTGATCGGCGCTTGGTCGGCGGAGGCGACGGGGGAGCGGCAGAGGGGGCAGCTGAAGCGCATCTGGTCGAGCCAGCCGTCGAGGCAGTCCTTGTGGAAGACGTGGCAGCAGGAGAGGCGCCTGACGCGGTCGCCGTCGCTGAGGCCGGAGAGGCAGAAGACGCACTCGGGGGAGGGCTCGCCGCGGGCCCGGGCCGGGCTAGAGGAGTGGGAGTATGAGAGGTCGCGGTTGAGGGTGAGCTGCTCGGAGAGGGCGACGAGGCCCGCGAGGCCCGTGCCTAGGAGGGAGAGCGGGTCGGGGGACCCGAATCGGGCCTCGGAGTCGGGCTCGGATGCGGGGAGGAGCGGCAGGAGGAGGGAGCGCACGTGGCTGAAGAAGGCGGCGAGGAGGGCGACGAGGTAGAGCGGGATTGAGTCCGAACCGACGTCGTTTAGCTGCCCTTGTAAACCCATTTTTTTTTCCCTTTTTGAGTTTTGTTTTTAGGGGGTTTGGGGGATTTTGGAGGGAGGTGTGAGGGGAAATGGGGGAGGGAGAGTGGTGTTGGGAGGGTTTTTAAGGGCGTGTTTGGAGAGAGAGAGGAGAGGGGGGTGGTGGGGTAAGTGGTGGGGCCCATGGGGGTTCTTGGATGCCCAAAGAATGGGAAAGGGGATGGTTTCACAAGGGAGGCCATGTGGTTTGGGGTCCACTTCACGCCCTCACATGGCCCCACCGGCTGCCCAATTGCGATGATATGGGGACTCAATGACGTTTCTCTCTATGGACCTTTCATTCAAACGGCGGAAATAGGGAAGTCTTGGATACAATCGTCTAGTTCAAAATGATAGGGTTCGTATAGGACGACTTTAATAAACTGACTAAAATTATAAATATGGTAAAATTTATAGACGGTTGGTAAAAGTAGTTAAAAATTTAATAATCTCCGTGCGGAAAGAAAAACAGTTTGTTTGTAAAAAGTGGTATTTATTTGGTTGTTATTAAGAACATTATGTTACTTTCAAACCAAATACGAATTATAAGATAAAAGGGGGAATAAACATCCAAATAAACACTCAAATAACTTCCATTCTGTAGCTTATTTTTTAACACAATTTTTCAACACGTTTTTTATTTATTTTTGTCATCCAAACAACCAAAAAAAACTATTTAAAAAATAAATACCCACGAATTATTAATTTTTAACTGTTTATTTTATTGTCCATACACACCCATAGTCTATTTTATAATTTATTTTAATTTTATTAATTGAAATGATATAATTTTTTTTTCTCATAAATAGGGTTATTTTTTTTTATAGTTTTCCATCAATGAAGACAAGTAGATCATAAATAGACCCTTATTTTGAAGTAGACAATCCTTACTGGGGAAATCTGATACATGTTTTATTCTCTAATAACCTAATTATAAAGATATTCGATTGAGGTGAATAGTTATCACTAGTATTCATATCTAGTGTTTTGTATGTGGGAATATGAATATGATTTTTTTAATGGAACGCTTGATAGGTCAAGAAGCTGAAAAGATCGGCAATAGACAAACCGTTATGAACATGAAAAAAAAAAACAAATGGCAAAACAAATCACCAAAAAATACTACACTGAGAAAAAAAAAACTTATCTTTTTTCAAGCTTATTGATATTTTTTTAATACTTATTTGATAAACTAATTAATAAATTAGAGAGTACATCAATATCTTTTATTTTTCACATCCTCTTCCTCTTTACATTTTCTTCACCTCTTCAATTCAAATAAATGTATCAAACTCATATACATATCTTAATATCGATCGATATAATTTCATACTCGTATCTTGATATCAAATATCGATACTGATATCAAATATATCGATATCTGATGTCTTGATATGGATACCAAGTATACTCTTAATGTAACCAGTTAACTATATTCACTGCAAACAAGTGATTTTTTTTTTTAAGAAATTGGCATTTTGGAATAATTCTACTTGTTTAGTTTGCAAAATAACCTTGTCTGAATATCATTTTTTATATATATATAAAGTAAGAATTTGAGATCAGACAAGCCTGATTCTCGAGATGCCGACGAATCGACAGACAAAAATCGCCTAAACATATAATGAGAACAGAAAATGACGCTATAAAACAAACAAAAATAACTCTACAATAAGAACGATCTAAGAAGAGCTCCTCCCAACAGTTGCGGATGACGGCAAATATCAACTGACCCTTACATAATAACATGCATATTCTATTTTTCAAAAGCGAGTAAAAGAAAAATTGTCTAGAACACTTTAGATAAAAATATAAGGTTTGATACAACAACAACAATTTAGTATATTTCACAATAAAGTATAATTTGGGATTGTTAAACTTAAGATATGTTGTGTGCTTTGGTTCCCGGCTCATTCAAGCACAAGTTAGCGAGTGCAACTTGACTAAGCCTTTACATATTAGGGAGATTTGTTGGAACTCCGGTTATCCTACATCGAAACTAATAAGAATATTGAAGAACATATTTTTTGGGGGGAGGAGAGGTAGACAAGGCAAAATTTTGGGTTGTGTCAACCACGAATATACCATCACCCAAGAGCGTCCTTTCGGACAAGAGTTTGGAACTCAAGGTCGGAACTCCAAGGGGAAGAGACGGAATCCAAAACTAAGGTGAGCAAGACGATCGGCAACCCTGTTAGCATCCCTAAAGACGTGGAAAACGGAGATCGTCTCAAAGGAACTGAGCAGAAGAAGAACATCTGAAATAAGCATCTCGATCTTACAAGACGTCCGCCAGACTCCCTTGATCGCATTTACGATTGCGAGACAATCGCCCTCCATAGCAAGTCTTCAAATCATCCTCTTTTGAACTTCCATCAGCCCAAGCTGCAATCCAACCGCTTTATTTCATTGTCATCGTCAACCTTGAATAGGTAAATAAAGAGCGATCATTTCGGGGTTCGAACCGGAGACCTATAAATAAAACCCACAAGTCCTTTCCGGTGAGCCATTCCGAAATAGTTGTCATTGTCAACCAATTTTAAATAAAACTCCAAATATATAGCTAGACACACGACTCTCTTCTCAATTATGATCCCACAAGGCCACTCGCCAAGTAGAGTTCAACAAAATAAATGCTTGACAAATACCCTTTTACACTTTTTTGAGCGTGATTCACATACGTGAATATGAAGTATTTGTTTCATAACATAATTAATATCATCGTGCCATATTTATGCCATTTCCTTAGACATTTACCCTTTCAAGTTTTATTCATTATCATATATATAAACATCGTATAAGAACCAACGAAACCAGGCTCATGCAAGTTGGTTACATACAACTTTACTCACCTCATAGTCATACTAAACAATTTTTCTCTAAAACATTAAAATATAGTTCGGTGACTTTTTAGTGTGCATTTTAAGGAGTTAGAAACAGTATAAAATATTAATTTGATTATTAAAATTTTGAAATGATATTTAATACTCCTTCCGTTAAAAAAATATGTCTTTTTAAGATGTAAATCTTATTAAGAAAAATATATCATTTTAGGTATTTTATCATCCACTTTATAAAATTGCCCTTGTAATGATTAGATAGGTGTTAGTTGTAGCTTTCAATAAAGTAAAGTAGTGTAATAATTAGAAGTATAGGTGTATTTTTTTTTTATTATTAAGAAGAATGTAGATTTCTAAAATGACAAGTTTTAATTAACAGATAGAGTATTATTTTGAAATTTTAATTAAAAAATGGTAAATATATATATATTTTTTAAATGTGTCAAAATCAAATGAGCTATATTTTGAGATAGATAGAGTAGTAAAGCCATTTTCCCTGCGATGGACCATAAAATAATGTTCAATGCAATTAATTTGGTGGCTCGAATAGCTTTAGAATATTTGGATCTTTCATAATTATGAGTTAATTAATTTTGAATTGTAGACTACTAGTAGGTGGTGAACTTCAACTCGAATGAATATTGTATTATATTAATATGAATATGACATTATATAGGTATGAATATGTGAATATTATTGTGTGTGAGCTAGTATAAATATGATGTTATTTATTTTATATTATGTGAATATAAATAATATCATATTTATATACTCATATATATATTCATATTCAAACAACATAATATTCATATTTTCATATTGATATAACATAAGTAATATAAATAGACACAATATTCATTCGTTTCACCATTATACCACAACATAATAGATTATATATACACAACCCTTATAATGTATGTATCAGGTTAACAAATCTGGGTAATTAGAAAATCGATAAGATTAAAAATAACTTGAAAATTAATATTTGGTGTCAATTATTCATAAGCTAAAACTTTGACCAAAATTATATGTAACGTTTATTTCCATTTGTTTGTTGCACCGGTTAGACCAATACCAACCTTACTTTATTGAGCAATGGATCAAACTTTTACGCAAACGAGTTTCCAAAAGTTAAGGATGTCTCTCTCATATATTGTTAAGATGGACGATTATACAAACAAGTCAAATCATAACTTAAATAGTTAATTAATTGGTGCTCTATTATTTATATTATTATTTAGTTTTATGATAAACTCGTCGATTAGAATTAAGTTTTTTTTTTTTGGAAATAATTCGGTTTGGGATAAGCTAACCGATAGCATCCTGATGGATGAGGTCTAGAAAACCTGAATCGCACAAGACATCGTCGATTTGAATTAAGTGGTTACAAATAAGATGACAAGACCCCCCAAAAAAATCTCAACTTATCAATCTACATCTAATTTCATAATTTTTTTTTTATCATAATAAATGATATCTCCGCCAATATAAGATTGCACACCTTTACCGTTTTGTCAGGGATCTCAACATCAATAACAACATATAGGTCTCCACAGCCTCATCCGTAAGGATGCTATCGGGTAGGTTTTCCACCAGAACTTTTACCTAATCCAAAAAAAAATATCTCCGCCAATGTTTTGAAAGGCGCTAGGCGGATGCCTAGCTAGACAACACCTAGACGGACTTAGAATAAACTTGATTATTTCTTTATATATTAATTTATAACACATCTCAATAATTCATATAATGTAATAATACTCTATAATATCACTCATAAACACAAATTTGCGGTGTTCAATAAACATTAATGTAAATAAAGGCAAAAGTACGCATCAAACTAGTGAGTCTAAACTTCATATATAGAATCCAAAACCATAGGTTTGACTCAAAAGCAAATACATTTTGACTTGGGCCATAAAAAAAAATCCTAAGTTGACTAATCACTTGGCTGAACGCGAAAACTGAATAATCACCGACCTAGATGGGCCTAGGCGGTACTTAGACGGGCCTAGACAGCGTCTAAGAGGGACTAGGGCTGCACCTAGGTGGTGCCTAGACGGATTTCCGCCTATAGACCCGTCTAAACATAAAAATTCCTAGGTGCCCTCCCGCTTAGCCCTTAGACAATGTCTAAGCGCGATTTTTAAAACACTTATCTCCGCCATATGTTCATGCCTCTTCTCTGACAAGTTTGGTGCTCTTAATTCTCATCTAAAAGGATACTTT
Organism: Persicaria maculosa; assembly: GCA_963922045.1. Taxonomy (NCBI): domain Eukaryota; kingdom Viridiplantae; phylum Streptophyta; class Magnoliopsida; order Caryophyllales; family Polygonaceae; genus Persicaria; species Persicaria maculosa. The sequence continues at coordinate 8,112,176 of OY998256.1, read as the reverse complement.
TAAAAGACGGTCAAGTTGATCTTCATCATTTAAAAAATTTCCTCATTTAAATGAAATATAAATATAAATTATATTATAATATATATAAGGCAGGCAAGATGGCCGGCGCAAAATTAATCAAAGGCACTGAGAAAAACCCAACAAAATAGCGATTTGCCGTGATCTTCGCCGTCTAAACATGTTTAATGACAATAATAATTTAATTTGCTAACGATCAGGGCGTAAAGTTAAAGAAACATATATAACATGATCGATAAGATTAAAAATTAAAGACAACAACAACTACCCAGAACTAACAATTCCCTAATTTAACAACAAAAATTTATTCTCCCATGGCTAATTACTAATTAGGTATGAATGATAGAGTTCCAGATGGATCCTGTTTCGGTGGAGTTCAAGGAAAACTCTATTAAATAGAGTTTTTCATTCTTCTCACAAAAAATAAAAGAAATGTTTCAGCAATCAAGAGACATTAAACCAGTTATGGCCTACATCGGGAATAACATCAACAATAAATCTAAAGCTAAGCTAGCTTTCTGTTGGTGGACCATCTGGTATTATCGAAATCAGCATATCTTCAGGTCGTTTCCAATTCCAAATAGAGATACCATGCTCCATATCATTAAAACACACGAGTTAAACTGGAGCAATTCCTCTTGCTTTACGGGCGGACTTGGTGACGACCCCGACTTTCAGCCTCGGCCCAAAACTGACAGACGACAGAAAACGAAACATACAAACATCAAATGGTGTAAGCCACCTAGAGGAATTCTAAAATTAAACTTCGATAGTTCTTCCCTCTTAGACAAGGCTAGCACAGCTGGGACTATTATCCGTGACTGGGAAGGTCGGACAATTAACGTAGGATATAAACAACTCGGTAATCAAAGTCCGTTAAAAGCTGAAGCTCTTGCTCTAAAACTCGGGGTTCAGAACGCCCTAAACTTACGAATTACCAAACTTCAGATTGAGGGTGACTCTAGAATAATTATTGACCATCTCAACGGAAAAACAAAATGTCCATGGGAAATCGAACTCATTATGTCAGATATTGCAACTATGTTAACAAATCTGGAAAGAGTTTCTTTCCTCCATGTACCCCGAATAGGCAATAGAGTGGCTGATAAGGTTGCACACCTTTGTCACTCTGCCTGGGGTACTAATATTCAAAATAATCCTGGTCTTCTTGACCTCATCCGAAAGGATGCCTTCGGGTAGAGTTCTCTCCCCCGAAATTTTTCCTAATCAAAAAAAAAAAGAAAAAAAGAAAAAAATAAAAAAAATTGAGGATGGTGGTGGGGGGAGGGAAAGGAGGGGGATGATTTTTAACCGCTGATTTTAAAATCAGTGGTTGAGATTCTCTCAGCTCTACCCATAGAGTTTTCAACAAACTCTACTGAAACTGGGATCCGTTCGGGACTATCTCCAACCGCTTCTAAATTTTTTTAAAATGAGAAAACAAAATACATATTCTTCAGATTATTTTTGTTTTAACTCAATTTCTCTAATTCGAAGATTTAGAGAATCACTTCAATTGTTCATATTTTATGTACTATCATGAACAATGGTGCTTTGATCGACTTGGGTCTTCGTAATTTCTTCGACCCAATGTTTCGCATTTTGCCTTCGTTCCACTTTTAGTAGTACGGGTTCAGCCAATTGATGTTCTCTATGTTTTGTTTTGTGTTTGAGCTTATATTATATCATGACGGTTAGTTCGTTTGTCGATTCATCGACCTCTCGAAGGACCAGATAAGGTAATGTTTTACCTATTCTCTCGAATATTTTCCTGTATATATAAAAAAAAATTGTTCATATTCTTTTCAACTCAATTTCTGCCGGTATATTGCAACAAGGCTACAAGCGAAATGGTGAAGTTTGGTTTGGACAATAGATAAACCTAATTAGATTACACTTAAAGGGAAATTGATAAATAAAATCTTAATAACCGATAATCATTGTTAACCTCTTAATTAAAAAAATTCTAACTTATAAATAATTACAGATCTAACCAGTGGAATTAGGTCGACAAGCCATCCAAAAAATTATTGTAAACGCTAATCCAAAACAATCGTATCCTAATTAAATCAGCCTGCGTTTTTTTTTAGGGAAATTCCATCTGGTGCCCTTGTGTTTAGTGCAATTTCGGATGGTGTCCCAAAGGTTTTTTTTTCCGTTTGGTACCCTGAGCTTTTGTAAAATTCCGTCCCGTGCCCTAAATCCAATTGAAATGTAACTCCGTTAAATATGAAACCCCACCTTCTTCATCTTTGTAACGCATACACTCTGGCCGAATTGGATCCATCGGCGCCGTTTGGGGTGTTGTTGGAATAGTGGAGAAAGAGGGCATGGAGACCCGAATTGGAAGAGGAAGAAGGAGGAGGAGGGGTTGGTCGAAAGGAGCGCTTCAACAGGGCTAGAGTCGGATTCATCGGTTGGTCGGAAGGAGTGCTTCAACAGCCCCCACACTTTGGGCTCCGATTGGAGCTTCTCCTCGTCTGCAAATGCCATCTTCGATTGTGGGTTGTGCAATTGGTGGATGAACACAAGGAATTCAAAGGTGGATAGTCGTGATTTGGGTCAGTGGAGGAAGGGGGTGGTTCTCGCTTTCAGAAGCGAAAAATCAAAGATTGAAATCAAACCTTGATAGGTCTTGATTCAATCAGCACATAAGAGCGAGCCCTGACCTAACCAGAAGGTTGAAGGTGGTGGAGCAGAAGAAATTGGGATGAACCGACTTGAGAATTGACCCTTTAAGAAATCGGGAGGTTGAAGGTGGTGCGCTCGCTCTCTGGATGCAGACGACGATGTCTTCCTTTTACGCTTCCAGCAACGACGTCGGCGACGAGGTCAGGCCCTCCAATCACCCCTTCGAAGAAGGCTACACGCCCTTTGACAGTGGCGGCGACGCCGAGTTCCCTCCTCCCAGCCATGGCAGTGACGCCGAATTCCCTCCTCCCAGCCATGACAGTGGCGGATTTTCAGGCGAGATCCCGTTGAAGACGCCTCTTGTTTTCATTTTTTTTCATTTTTTTTAAAATAATAATAACAGAGTTAGGGTTTGATTGTAGTTAGGGCACGAGACGGAATTTTACAAAAGCTCAGGGGTATCAAACAGAAAAAAAAAATATTTGGGACACCAACTGGAATTGCACTAAACACAGGGGCACCAGGCGAAATTTCTATTTTTTTTTTAAATAAAAATAAATAAATAAATAATCTATTTTTTCCCCAAAAATAAAATAAAAAATAGACAAGGACCTTTGACGAGAAAGAGGGTGGTCCGGTCTGAAAGGGGAATAATAAATAAATTGAGACCGTTGCATAAACAAATAGATATCCACCGGCCAAATCCCAACCATCGATCTCCTCAATTAATACACTAAACAACTTGCAACTTGCACCCAATCAATTCAAGATTGAGATTATAAACTTAATTAATTAATTAATTAATTAATACTATTATTTTATAACTTTAATAAAGTACGGAGTATATTTTTATATTTGTAGTGACATTTATATATCGTTAGGAGTTAAAGACGTGTTTGGTCATCATGTAAACTTGGTCATGGTGGTTCCACGTATTACTATTTTTGTAAATTTTGGAAGAGAAAAGTGCACCTTCTCATCACTTTGGTAACTATTTTTAAATTGAAAACTTGCCATTTTTGACAACTCAAGTGTGGGGTTCATTTCATAACATCTTTTTTTTATTTTATTTTATAAATAATAGGTACTCAATTTAGCGATGGAGTCGGGGGATCGAGAGACCAATCAATCGACAGAGTTTTCAAGTAGCATTATGATAATTATGATGTTGATGTAAAATGAATCGAGTTAAAAATACAAAATTTTCCCCTTTAAATATCGATTTAAAAATATGAAATAATTTGTACTCGAAAAAAGAACAGTTAAAACTTAAGGCTTTGTAGAGGGACTTGCCATTTTTGACAATACAAGAGTTGGGATCAATGTAGGTAATTTCTCAACATCTTTTAACCAATCTATATATAGTTTTATTTTCCCTTTATTTTGTAGAAGTAGGTGTTGGATTTAATAAAACAATCAAATGAGAATTTGTGATATTGATAACAACTATGGGAATTAAATGAATTAATGTGATAAAACTTGAGAATACAATATTTTTCCTATAATTTCCAGCTAATGATATGGAATAATTTGAATTTGAATAAAAATAATTTTTTGAAAAATAAGTCTTCATTTTAATGCGTCACTAATAACCCAAAAAGATTCGATGAATACAGAGTTTAAGATATGGACGCGAAACATACCACTATACTTTTTAAAAAGGGATGAAAAATTAAGAAAACAACGTGAACAAATCATTTGTATGGCTATCGAAATCGTGAGCATTAATTGGATTAATTTAAGATTAAAAAAGAAGAAGAAGAAGGTGAGGTTTATAAGCTACCAAGGTGCACCAAATGAAACAAAACTACCCACCTAATTGATGAATCCAAACTCAAAAGTTATGGTCAGAAATTGATCAAACCCAGTTGAGTTGAGAGAGTTAAAAAGTCTTTAATTATGAAATTGGGGTCAATTAGGATCAGCTGGTAAATATATCAATTAATGTTGTTGAATACCAATTAATGATTCAACAAAACTTGCAAACAAGCAACTTCACTAACTCATCTCATGTCTGTCAGCATCAACAACACTTCACACATTACAACACCCACTAGATTGTGAAACTGAACACATATATGAATCAAATGTTCGAAAACCCAGCTATATAACAGCTGCTCATCATCTAGATTATATCCGTTTCGCAACAGTAAGTAGTTTTTTGGACCTTATGGTTTTGATATTATAGTCTTAAATGAAATAAATATAAAATTTTAGTTTAATTAACTTTTGAAATCTAAGCTTTTCAATAACTACTCACTCAAACTTTTCGGAGCTTTTGATTTTACCTTGGCAACTAGGTTTATCAAACAATTAATATACTAGCTTATAAACCTATATTTAACACAACTAATCCATCAACTTCAGCTACTTCAACAACTGTCATTTTGCCAAACATAGCATAAGACCCGGTGATCGTTGTCCTGACTTGAAGCCTAGAAAAGAGAGAGGTCTTGTAATACAAGTAGGCTTGAATCATTTATAAATCACTTTCAACACTTTTATTATACGTAGTATCTCATATAGTCATATGTGACGAAGTATTATAGGACGTTCATATGACAAGCAAGGAGATTGTCCAACTGAGAATCACAAGTAACCAATTGGTAAGTTGCTTTGTACAACTACAAATGCCAGGGTGCAGGAATTCAAGTAGTGCACTTTCAAGCACATCCACACAACAGAAATGATGTGGTAGTCATCGTCAAGACGACGAGACTTACACTAGTTACATATCGATACGGTACCAAAAGCCGGATGCGAGATTGGGACATCTGTGATAGTGTTGAAGATCAGAGTGAATTGGTAGATATAAAGGGTTGCACAAAACTTAATCTAGATGGTCATTTTCAGCTGAGTTTAATTCAGTTGGATTATGTATATATATTGATCCCATACTGCATTAAATTGTGATGCATTTTGTGGTCGAAACAGTACTATGTAAGAAGGGTCGTCGATTTGATATGGTTTCACAATTGGATTGGAAGTTGAACCAAACACCGAGTTAGAATCCATTGAGTTTAGGATTTTGTTGTACCCGACCGCCCATCGATCATGTGTTTCTTTTAGAGGAAGATTTTAGGGGAAAGGCTACTCCTCGTCTTGTGCTTGTGTAGTCCATGTGTTTCTTTTAGTTGTTTGAGAGCCTGCTCTCATTTTCCGACAAAAAAAAAAAAGCAAACCTTAAAGTTTGAGGCTCATCGGAAATAATTGCTCAACATACTCATTTTAATTTGCCTTATAACATACACTGACTACTTTATTCATAAGCTATTTTTTTTTATAGAAGGAGAGACGAAACTCTCGCGCAGATTAGGCTTCAGCCAAAATGTCCCCGACACTTGCTTTGGCATAAATGAATCGCTATGCGTGAGCCTGCGTATTCGCACGCCTTCATGCACGCGGTCTGCTTCCACCCATTGTCGTCGCCTTGTGTGAAGTAAAGATCAAAATAAATAGAATCATAAGTGTTGATTTGTCAATAAAATTCAATGGGTATATATATGTTTCTAACTGATGATGTACCTTGAGGGCTACTTATCTGGTGGTCGAATTGCTCCACACACTTCTCCACACACTCGCCCTCGCCCTCGTGGCACCGTACCAAACACTTCCCCATTTGCTTCTCAGCACCTGACTCGCGACGAGAAGGATTCATGGTGTTGTTGCCGAGGGAGGAGGCCATCAAGGCGAAGAGGAAGAGGATGAGGAATGCAGGGAGACTCGCTTTCAATCCCATTCTTGAATTTCTTGATTTGATGACAATTATTAATCGATTGAGGATATTTATACAAGGAAGGAAGAAGGTTTACTCTTCCTTCCTCAAGAGGACGAGTGGCTGACAAGCCTGGCAAACATGCAGAGGACGAGTCAGTGATTGATGTGTCATTTCGGTGGGCCCGTGAGATGTGTACATTCGACAGCACACCACGTTCATATCGATGAATTGCTTGCATCATCAGTTTGCAATCAGACGGATTCCAAGGGGATGATGAACCTACCAAAATACACCAGAAAATCTCTACCAAAATCAATGAATAAAAATCTCCATCTTCCATAAAATCTAACCACAATTAACAGTCCCTGCAGGTTCTAAATGAACAAAGGTGAAATAACATTCAACTGTCCACAGTGAGATTTTGCATTTGAGGCACAAGCTTCACAATGTCTATGGATTCTTCTTGCTCGGGTTCACTGCAGTCGATGTCTGATTTCAGCGTGGCCAATGCGTATTTCAGATTACTACATGCCTGAGAGAAGCCTGCAGTGGATCCATCAATCTTGTTCAGCTCCTCCTGCATTTCGACAATCACGGCAGATATTGCATCAGAAATCGATGCTATAGAGGCTAACTCTTGAGGTGGATAAAGGGAAGCCCCTAGCTCGTCGATCTGTACGCCAGTGTCTTGGCAGAGCTTCAACAGCTTCTCAAGAGACTCTACTCCGTAGCTGGTTTCGTTAATCTTTTCCTGTTTCAGCAGGCCGGTGATGGAGCGGATAAGCTCCTTTACGACTGTGAGCGTTTCGGATATGACCCCGGTGGCTGCTTGGGCAATCTTCATTTCTTCAGGCGACAAGTCGGTACCAAGATCGCCGCCATCACTGGAGTCGTCGTTCATGTCATCATCCTGTGGTTGGTCGACGGCAGAGCTTGAAGATTCGTCTGGTTCGTCAGTTGAAGACGGTTTCAGCTCTTGCATCTCACGTAGGACGTCCTTCATTGAGACTGCAACCTGTGTCATAGCTCGCCCTATTGCAGTTATATTCGAGGAAGGAGTCTTCCCGAGGGCAGTACATGCTTCCCAGACGGTGCCAACTAACTGGGGAATTGTCAGTCTTTTCCCCTTGTCAGAAGATGCTAGAAAACAATGGAAACCTTATGAGTTTTTTTTTTTGAAAATATTTGACAACAAGGGTACATAAAGAAACCTTATAACAGTGTTATTCGACAGCCCTTAAGCGAGAAATGATTTAGGGTTCGTTTGGAGCAACTGTCCTTATTCCTTATCAGAACAAATAAAATCCTAATCAATTCCTAATTAACACAAATTTGATATCAACAAGCACATATTGTGCCAAACAAACTCAAGCACGAAGGTACAAATAATATACTGCTGTGAGCAAAAAATAACTTAAGCTTCCGCCGTATTGTCAATTGACAAATAAAAATATCAGCATTAGGTTATATCATAAGAGGAGAGAACAATAACATACCGTAAGAAGAAACAGAATCCTTCCATAGTATAAAACTGCGATCTATAACTTGTTTGATTGATGCATTGATACAGGACAAAAGCGTTGGTCCTGCGCCCACAGAACTACTATAGGAATACAAAACAAGACCCTGTAATATGTTGAAGTAGGCTTCCATGTTTTCCTCGAGAACCTTCAATTCAGGTTTGTTGCCCGTCCAAAGCATTCCCGCTGCAAAGATAACATACATAACAGCACTTATAAAGCCGCATTCAGCTTCTCTACACTCAGAATGATGGAAAGTAAACCAATAAAGTGAGATATAACAGCAATTCTCAAAACAAAATTTCATTTATCAAACATGTGTTTTTCTCACACGCACGGACAACGGCACAACGCAATCTGGATGTTGGAGCAATTGTTTGGCTTTTGATCAACTCACAGATATACATTGTGAATTTAAGAGTATATTGGAATTTTAAGGGGGTGTTTGGTTACTGGGAACAGAGAATAAGGAACAGCTAAATCAGGTTGAAGTTGATGTTTGGCTTGCATTTTTTTCTTCCCCCAAATTGATACCTCATAGGCTCATACTTGTCACATTAGGCTGAAATCCCCATCCCAATTCCTACAAAACCTGATTCCCGAAAGCTAATCAAACACTTGTAATTGTCTATCAAGTTCCAACCCGTGCAGTTTTCAATGCAACTAATCATCAGATTTTGAAAAAAAAAATCAGATTCAAGCTCATGCGTTGTATGCTAAAAAGATACAATCTTTACAATCACCAGAGGAAGCTCGACTTGCACAATAAGCCGAACCATCATCAAAGATGCAAATTTTCATATAAAATCAACACCGGAAATAATAGAAAAAACGGAAATTTCAGCAGATGTAGTTGAAAGGCAACAAACTAGGGGAGGAAGAAAAAGTGGAATTACCCATAGTAGCTTGCTTGGAGACTTGCTCGCCCAACTTAACGACTTCATCCCAGCTTACCTTGCCATGTGAAGGAGGGTTCCGATCCAAAGCCTGTAAAAAAATCAATTCAAAACAAAGAAATCAAAATCAAACTTAAAAAGGAGTGAGGGGAAGAGAGGGTTTAGGGATTGAAACCTGAAGGGTTTCATGGATGTTACTGAGATGCGAATTCAACACAGCACTCAGACGCTTCTCCTCCCTCTCTGCTTTCCCCATCTCTATCTGAATCGTCGTTGGTGGAGGTTGAAGGTTTAGGGCGTCTGTAAAGGGTTTCGACAACAAGGGTTTTTGAGATTGGATTCGAGGGTAATATATATGAATCCTCTCGATCGGAAGTTCGAAAAGTTCAAATAGACCTGCCCAATAAATAATTTGGGGTTCCGGTTCAAGTCCGCCCACGATCGAACGGTTCAATCAATTTTCTAGTCGACCCAAAATTGGGTAAGTTATTAGGTTTACTAGTCTTATGACCCGCACGCTTGTGTGGTTGTCTAATAAATTATATTTTATTATAAATTTGAATTAATTTTTTAAAAATCAAGGAAAAAATAAAAATATTTTTTTCGCTCACAAAAAAATGACAAAGTCATAAGATTTTAACGTTAAGGTATTTTAATTAGTAATATATCTAACCATTATTTTTTGATTGTAAGAACCTCGTATGATATAAAGTAATATATAAAAAAATGTCACATTTCATCAAAGATTAGTATAGAATAAAAAAAATAAAAAATGATTTATCTAATTAGAGAATTTATACAATTTAAGTGTTGAAGCCTGAAGGTGTTCTTATAAACTTATAATGTAAAAAAAAATTGGCGACTATTATATCAAATTTAAAATCGTTTTATTTATCACAGATACAATGGTTATTTTTATAGAGTAAAAAGTTTCACTTTATTACATTCGTCTCCTCATGGTAATATGTGTTATACATTATATTGATTAAGTTAAACTATGTCATTGCCTACCTAAACAAATCGATGTTTGAACTTGTGACTTTAAGATATAAGTTAAAAACATCACCCAAATTTATCAAATACAACAGTATATACTCTAAACTATTATACTCCCTCCGTTAATTAAAACATGTCGTTTTAGACATTTGCACATGTTTTAAGAAAGCAAATAAAAGCAAACAAAAATACACTTATACCCCTAATTATTACTTTACTTTTTCACTTTATTGAAAACTACAACTAACAAACGTCTAATCATTACAAGGGTAATTTTGGAAAGTTGACACCAAAATACCTAAAACGACATGTTTTTCTTAACAAGATTTTACTTCTAAAACGACATGTTTTTCTTAACGGAGGGAGTACTAAACATCATGCACCCAAACTTATCAAATACAACCGTATATACTCTATACTCTTTAAAACTAAATAAACTTTTTTTTGGGCCTAAAACTAATTTACCTTTTTTTTAATAAAATTAATATTATTATAAAATTAATATATCTTATAAATTATAATTCATTATTTAAAAAAATCCATATTTTATTGAAGATACAACGTACCAACTAGACCTGTCAAAACACAACCCGACCCGGTGACCCGACCCGACCGACCCGAAAAATTTCCGACCCGAACCCGAAAATTTTGACCCGAATTTTTTTTTCGACCCGAACCCGAAAAACCCGAAATTTTCCGGGTAATCTGGGTTTCGACCCGGTGACCCGATTGACCCGATAATTTTGACCCGATTTACCCGATTGACCCGGTGACCCGATTTACCCGGTTGATTTATAATTAAATATAATTATTTTTTTTATATATAATTAAAATTTATCACAAAATTATCAAATAATGATTTTTTTAATTTAAAAAAGAAAATATTGACAAACCCGAAATCGACCCGAACCCGACCCGAAACCCGATCAAACCCGAGTTCGAGTCAACCCGAAAAACCCGAAACCCGTTTTACCCGAAACCCGAAGTGACCCGACCCGAACCCGACCCGAATGACCCGTTTGACAGGTCTAGTACCAACCAATTTTTCAACTTGGATATAAGCTAAATAATTGTAAAATTTAGGTTAGGGTTGATCATGAATATACCCATGTATTGTGTGATTTAGGATCGATCATGAACCATTAACATATTTGCATTTAATATTTATTTATTGTGATAAGATTTTATTATTTTATAGATAATTAATTAATAATAAATCTTATCATTAGATATAATGAATTATCGTTACTAATCTAAATGACTAAAGATAAAATAACTAAAGAAAAAAATATTTATAAAATAATTTTAGTAAAAATGATAGATTTTGTAGCCACTTAAGATATGATGTTGAATATTTATATTAAAATTAAATTTAATCTTCAATTAAAATAGACACATAGGATGACACATATATAAATAGATAATGTAATCGTTTGACGTGGCCCAAATATATTGGATCATCATTAATTGACGTGGCACAAAATCCAACCCAGATTGCACCAGAGTCCGACACGTAAGCGAATCGCACCAGAACCCACCACATAGGATTTCCACGTCTCTGTTTTAGTATTATAGATTGATAATTTAGAATGGAGAATATATTAATACAATATTATAAAATTTAGATAGATTCTAATATATAAATTATTTTTTCACTAAAAAACAATATAGATATAAATGAAATTAGTTCGATAAATTATAAAAAAATCTAAATATCTTTTACTTATATTCTCTCAAAATATAAATAAAATTCACATTTATAACCTTTTTTTTTCTAATCTACCATTAGTTGAATCTCATGTAATTTAATAGATAATTATTTTTAAAAAATACTTTAATATTTTTTTATTAAACATATAGTATATATTTATTACGTTAGCTCCCTAAAATATCTATCCATAGATGGATTGTGACTACATAATATTTTGATAAATTATTTTGGTCTAAAAAAGTAATATAGATATAAATAAAATAACAATTATTAAATAATTACTTTTGAAATAAATAATTTTTTCAACCAAAAATTAATCTAGATATAAATAAAATAGCACTTATCAAATACTACATATTTATCTATTGATATTTCTGGTAAGTATGAATATGAAATATTTTTTTACTAATTTTTTTCCTAGAATCAACCACAACGTGCCACATAGGATGCTATGTATTGGCTTTAGTTTATAGACTAGTCCATTACCCGTGCTTTGCACGGGTTACTGATTCTAAAAATATTAAAGATCTTCTTCGTGAAGATATCAACAACAACAACAACAACCCAGTTGATTCCGCTAAAAGCGGGGTCTGGGGGGTCAGGATGTACGCACTCATACCCCGAGCAAGTCGAGAGAGTGTTTCCGATAGACCCAGAACGATAGTGCAATAGGACCTCATAGACAACGTAAAATAAGGCATGGAAGGCGCAAGGAAGAAGCATTAGAGTAAACCAAGGCGCGAGGGCACAACTCAAATCAAAACCAAAACAAAAGACACTAGACATCAGCAGCTCGTATGCTCCTTCTCCAGTGGTCTCTGTCCAAAGTCATATCTGTAACGGCCCAGGATTATGATTCCCGGGTTACGTTTCGAGGGATAAAACCCCTCGTTAGGATCTTGCAATCCAGGTACGGGTCGAGGTTTCAGACTCATTTAAGATTAGTAGAAAGAGGGATTTCAAACCCTAAAAACCTCGAAGGGCCATTGGGTACCCTTTACCTGTCATAAGACTATGTCGCAAAATCCAATTTAACCGAAAGTAAAGCGGAAGCAAAACTAGGATACAAATGCCACGACAAAGCCAGGTCAAACCAAATCATAAGCAAGTGATTAACATTTTACAAAGTTATAATATTAGCTAGGTTCTTCGATTCGCCAAAGGGTTTCCCGTCACAGAAGCAAGGAGCAAACAATATCTGCAGAAAATACCTTAAAAAAAAGAACGGGGAAAGGAGTCAGATCGAGCCACTCATGCGGGACCGGCAGTCCTCGCTGAGGCCACATAGTATGTGTTATACCTAATAAAGGTGCTCTAATGCAGTACGAAATTCAAACACACTAGCATGCTCCTAGTTCATAACAATGTGCAGAAATACTGTAAAGGGCCCAAGACAATGCCAAGTGGCATATCCCTCTCCTACCTCCACCCCTTCCGATAGGTGGAGACTGGCCAGCTCGTGAATGCATTCCATTATAATCGGGGGGCACGCATGCCTAACCCGCTCCACAATAAAGCCCGCAGGCATATCATAATATAAGGAAGTTCATGACTCGATTGACTCAGGGTACCCGATGAGGCTGGGCTACCCTATGACCCTAGCAAAGACTCTAGGACTATCACAGATAACGGCCGTTCTGTTTCAAACGCATAAAGTAAACAGATGCTCAATCAATTAGTGCAACCTAAACATGATACTACATGACATGCTTTTATGCATATGCAACACCTAACATAAAATGCAACAACAGACATGAATGTCCAACCTGAGTAAGCCCCCTAGGGAACTTACCTGAGAATGCAGAACAGCAATTAACACAATCAAGGGCCCAAACGCAAGTCCAAAAGCAATCCAACCGCAATACACACCTATCATCAAGGCATTTCTATAAGTTACTGAACCAACATTCTCACACACACGAACCGAAGTTCTCAACATACTCAAAACCAACCGATAGTGAAACCGTTTTCCAAAACCCTTCCGATATTTCAACAACCGAAATCATTTCATTTCCAATCAACCCCATCGATAAATCTTACCAACAATATTTCCAAACTCTTAAATATCAAGTTAAGTCAACTCATATTCAAAACATTTTCTCAAATTATAATTGGCTAAAACCCATTTACAAACATTAAATCTTTAATCAACTGATAAATTTATACGATTAAAATAATTCCGGCATGTTTCTTATTTCGAAATCATTATAGAATAAATTTCGATGTTTAATCACCAAAATAATCCTAATTTCACAACAAGATTTATAAATTACAATTCATGATTCATTTCAAGTTCCTAAAATCACAATTTAAAACAACACTAAATACTTATCCCAAATATAACATTTTCTAAAATAATTTCGTATTATAAAACAAATTTCAGAATTTTGTTCTCATAAACTCAGATTTATAATAATTAATAATAATAATAAATATAATAATAATAACCAAACAATTTAAGTCTAACCATATACTATAACATATAATATGAGGAATTAGGTAACAATAATGTAACAACAACAATACCCAAAGCCCAGAACTAGCCCAAAAGAAAAAGAAGAGGGAGACCCGCCCACTGAAGAGCCCAACCCGGATCCCATACCCTCTCCTCACTGAAGACCCGACCCAAAATAATATAACCCGATTTAAGCAAACCCGGCCCAGCCCAATAAAAGAAAGGAAGGAACAGATCCCTGCCGTCATCCCCTTCGTTCGGTCAATCCGGAAATCAGAAGAGGAACGAGGGAGGCGCAAGGGGCTCCGCCGGAGATCTGGGTTCAGCCTCGTCCTCGCCCAACCTCTCAGACGACTTACCCCACCAAAAGAGAAGGAACAACACTGAACAAGAAGAGGAAGAGAAGATTCGGAAGCTCACCGGGGAGTTTCGCTCGAGCTCGCCGGAAACGTTCGCCGGGGTTGAATCGATCTTCATCGGAGGCGGGTTGGCGTCGGGATTGACTAGGACAAAAGGGGAGCTCATTGAGGCACACGTTTATGGTGGATTCAAATCGAAAACGGTGGATTTTAAGGTTTACCCAACCGGAAACGGACACAGGGGAATTGGGGTCTCGCGGCTCCGGAAACGGCTTCTCCGGCGAATCCTGGTGGCTGCAGGCGCTTCTCGGTCTGGTTTGCTGAGACAACAGAGGGGAGGGAGCTTCAGCTCTCGGTTCCAATGGAGGGAAGGGAAGAAGATGGAATGGTGGTGCTGGTGGTCAATCAAGCTTCGAAGACAGGGTTCCGAGGGGTTTTGTTGCTGTTTTGTATGAATGAAAAAGGCAAAGGAGAGGAGGAGAGGATTGTTGGTGCTTGAGGGCTGAATTTGTAGATAAGGTTTATGGTTTCTTTGAGGCATCTTTAGGGAGAGGAAGGGGAGGTTTCGGATGAAAGAGGGCTTGTGTGGGTGTTTGTTGCCCATCCTGAAGAAGAAGACAAGACGTACAGTGCTGGCTGCAGAGAGAGGGAGAGAGAGGAGAAAGGAGAGAGAAAAAGAAAAAAAAGGAAAATGAAATAGGAATGACCCTCACAATAGAATTCAAAATAGCGGAATTAGACTTAAAACCCGCTCGCTCGACCTTATCCCGACGCGTTTAAAATACTTCTTAATTTTCCAAATCCGAATTTAATATAAGACTCCAAATATTATTTTCAAATTTTCGGTATATAAAAGCATAGTATAACGCAATTTAAATTTCCAGTTAAATAATGCCGGAACTCGTTTTAAGGATTTCAATTTCGATTTAGGAAATTAAGGACGAGTTTTTCTTGAAATATCCGAATTTTTATTTTATTTTATCTTATTATTTTTTTTGACTTAAATCCATTTATATTATTTATATTATTTATTATTTAAAAATCCGGGCCTTTACAATATCCTCCGATAGGTTCAGCTGAGAAAGATCATGTCTGATAACCTCCAGCCAGCTCTTCTTAGGTCTACCTCTCCCTCTACGGATTTCTCCCAAATTCAGGATTTCGCACCTACGGACCGGCGTCGAAGCAGGTCTCCTACTCAAGTGCCCAAACCAACGTAATCTGGACTCCCGCAATTTGTCCACAATACTCGCAACTCTAACCTCTCTCCTGATGTCAGCATTTCGAATTCTGTCTAGTCTCGTGTGCCCGGTCATCCATCTCAGCATTCTCATCTCTGCAACTGACAGCTTATGTTCTTGCGCTTTAGTAATAGGCCAGCACTCAGAGCCGTACAACAAAGTCGGTCTAACAACCACCTTATAAAATTTTCCCTTCAGTTTGGCTGGGACTTTTTTGTCACAAAGCACCCCCGACGCTCTTCTCCATCTTAGCCACCCTGTCTGAACTCGATGCTCAATATCTCTATCAATGCCCCCATCACTTTGAACGTACGAGCCCAGGTACTTGAAGTACTCCTTCCTGGGGACTGTAACCTCTCCCAATGCAACTGTGGATCCCTGATCATACCCCTCTCCAAAACTAAACTGAACATACTCGGTCTTGGACCTACTCAATCTGAGACCCTTAGACTCTAGCACTACCCTCCAGTTTTCAAGCCTGCGTGCCAAACCTGCTATTGAGCTGTCGACAAGCACAATGTCATCTGCAAACAAAATACACCAAGGGACCTCTTCTTGGAGTGGGGCAGAAAGACAATCCATGACAAGAATGAATAGAAACGGACTGAGAGCTGAACCCTGATGGAGCCCCACCTGAACTTGGAAGTACTCAGAATCTCCACTCGGCGTTCTAACACTAGTCAGGGAACCCTCATACATATCTCTGATAGCTCTGATATACGTCCCAGGCACCCCTTTCTCAACCAGACAACTCCAAAGCAAATCTCTCGAAACTTTGTCATACGCCTTTTCTATATCGATGAATGCCATATGCAAATCCTTTTTCCTATCTCTGTGCATCTCGATCAAACGCCTCAGCAAGTGGATAGCTTCTTTAGCAGATCTACCAGGCATGAAGCCAAACTGGTTCTCAGACACCTGCACCAACTTCACGAGTCTTACCTCTATAACTCTTTCCCAAAGTTTCATTGTGTGACTCAATAGCTTAATACCTCTGTAGTTGCTGCAACACTGGACATCACCCTTGTTCTTGTAGACCGGAACCAATTTACTAAGTCTCCATTCCACTGGCATCTTACCTGAACTAAGGATGGCGTTGAAAAGCGAAGTTAGCCAAATCAAACCTTTAGCCCCTAGCCATTTCCAAACTTCCCCCGGGATATCATCCGGTCCAGAAGCTCTGTTGTTCTTCGACCTGCATACAGCTCCTTTAACCTCCTCAATATTGATGCGACGGTGGAAGCCAAAATCAATTCGCTCTGCGGGACTGGGACTCAGCTCGGAGGGGAGCAAATCCTCGTTGAGTAATTCTGAGAAGTATCTCTGCCATCTCTCCTTGATCTGCTGATCTTCAACCAACACTTGAGCATTTTCATCTTTGATACATCTGACGCTGTCTATATCTCTGCTCAATCTCTCTCTCTGACGAGCCAAACGGTATAGGACCTGCTCCCCTCCCTTCTGATCTAAGGCCTTGTACAAGCACTCAAAGGACTTGTCTTTAGCCTTAGCTACTGCTCTCTTTGCCTCCCTCTTTGCCACATTGTACTTGGCCCTAAGCTCAGCACTGTCTTCTCCAGGACCTCTGTGTAGCCATCTGCGAAACGCTACCTGCTTCTCCTTAACTTTTGTCTGCACTTCCGCACTCCACCAATCCGCGCCCCGACTTGGCCCCCGACCGCATTTAGACACACCCAAAACCTCCCGACCAACTCTGCGGATACAACCTGCCAAACGACTCCACATCGCGTCTGCATTTCCCTGCAACTCTCTAATCCCCTCCTGTTCAGCCGCCTGCCACACCATCTCTTTGAAGATATAATAAAAAAAAAAATTCTTATTCTTTTTTGTACCAAAAAAATCTATTTGACAAATTTCAACTTGAAGTCTAATTTTATTCAATTTAATTGTCATTCAAATTAAACGCATACACAATGATAATTATACCCATCATTAACCAATTTAAGACAAAATAAGTGGGTAAAAATTGACCCCGCTCACTAAATTTCATATAGCCATGTCAAAAATCACCACAAACCAATCCAACATTTTGTTAGTTAAAGATTTGCCCTTGTCTCAAATAATTTCTACCACATGCTTAATTTACAATGTTGAAAACTAATCTCATGAAAAATTAGACAATGGATGTACCCACTAAGATATGGATAAAGATATTCCATGCGGTGATTCATGTGTCTCACTTATCATTTAAAAAGAAAATGTACAATACACGGAGTAACAAAAGAAAATACATATTTTTATAACTACAGTAACTTCAAATCAATCTATTGTTACTCCAACCAACTACAATTTTAAAAGTAAATATAAGATTATTATTATTTCTCATGATATAAAAACATGCATCAATTGATTAACCAACATTGTATTTGAAAATTGATATGACCATTCTCTTATATTACTAAGTTAGATGAAATTATATGGTTGAAATTTTACTACTCCGTATATTACTAAGTTAATCTAATTACATGTTTGAAAATTATTTTATAATACAACTCATGACCCTCCTCTTATACAAATCAATGTATAGTAATATATATAATATGCATATCAAGTATTATTATGTTGCGCGTGCCCACGGGCTTCCCGCATCTACAATATCAAGCGAGTTTGAACGTGAACTCTAGACCATGAAGCGGGCTCAACCCGGCCCGCACCCGCACCGTCAGGACATTTTAATTTTAAATTTCTGCAATTATAATCTTAAATATAATTTTTCTTTTTTGACTGGCGAGTGGCGACCCTTTGCGTAGGGTCATCCAAGCGATCTGTTGATGGCTTCAAGATCGCTTTTTCGATCTACTTCCTGCCCACTGTAAAAAAAAATCATTAAATTCAGATAAAGTTTAAACAATTCCTTATTTAATTAAAAACAACTTAAGGTAATTTTTAAGGAAAATTAATAGATTTTTATAAAGAAATTCTAAACAATTGAGTAAATATTTTTCCAATTATGTGTGTGTGAGTGCATGGTAGTTAGCTTGGAAATTTAATTATTATAAAAATATTATAAATAAATTAATTAGATTTATTAATAAAAATAAATTAAGTAGATTGTTTTACACATATTATTAGGTATTTAGCTTATAAATAAATTATTCTAAACAATATAATAAATAAATTAATTAGATTTATTAATTTAAAAATACATAAGATACAATTATTTAATTCAATAAATAATTAAGGTGAAATAATTATTTAAAGTAGAGAATCTATACAAAAAATCAAAGCTTCTTAATTTTAGTAGTAATTAATTGTAACTAAATCAACTATTTTTAATAAAAGATTAAATAGAAATTAATAAAAAGCTACCATAATGAGATAAATACGTAATTTATTTTAACAATATATAAATAGATAATTTATTTATTGATTTAAATTAATTTTCAAAACACTCCCTAACAATAAATTATTGTTTGGTAGTGTTTTGAAAATTATTATTTTTTTAAAAATAAATATTTAACCGCCATTTATATTGAAAATAAAAATCGTGTATCAAATAACCATTAAATAAGAAGATTCTATTTTTCGTAAATATATATATATATATATATATATATATATATATATATATATATATATATATATATATATATATATATATCATAAACATTAAATTTTAGGGGAAACGAAGTTATGTATATTGGAAATGAAGTCATATACATTGAATTTTGTTAGAGCGATGACTCAATTTGAAGTTTTATGGAAAATTCACCATGTGGATCTCAAACATCTGCAAACATGTAAGGACAAATAAAATTCAATTAAAAAAGTAAAAATTTGTTTGTTAGAAAAATACGGTAACAATGCCAAAACAAACATGTAAAACAAAATACATTAATTGAAAAATAATTAATTAAGCATTAATTAATTTAAATTTAAATTGAAGGTGGGTCCAGGTTTAATATGAAATCGCCACGTAAGCCTACAGTGAAGGAGAGTGTGCCACGTGGCTTGAGAAGCATTTGCTTTAGTATTATACTAGTGTAGACCCCGTCCGGTGTACGGAGAATGCGTTAATCTAAATATAAATTATTTTTTCCTTCAAAAAATAATATAAATATAAGTAAAATTAGTTCGAAAGGTTATATATAATCTAAATATCTTTTAATTAGATTCTCTCAAAATATAAATAAAATTCACATTTATAAGGTACTAAGTAAAAGTTTTTTTTTCTTCTACTCTATGGTTAATTAAATCTCATGTAATTTAATTAGATAGTTGATTTTTAAAAAATATTTTAATATTCTTTTGTATTAAATATGTAGTATGTATTTATTACATTAGCTTACTAAAATATCTATGTACGGATGGATTGTGATTTGTGACTACACATATGGCTATATAATATTTTAATTATTTATTTTGGCCTCAAAAATAATATAGATAGATATAAAATAACAATTATTAAAAGATTGATTTTGATATAAATAATTCTTTCCACCAAAAAATAATCTAAATATAAATAAAATAACACCTATCAAATATTACATATTTATCCATTAATATTTTTGGTAAGTATGACTATGAAAATTAGTTTTTATTATTATTATTACTACTACGTTTAATTATATTGATATAGTTTTTTCCTTATATAATATTTACTCTTTTATAAGATATTTTTATTAGATTTCCTTTTTGATGGGAGAAAGCTTTGCGAGATGCACTCACGTGCCGCCACGTATGCAAAAGCACTCACGCGCCGCCACGTAGGCACCAATGCATCGGTTTTAGTACATGTATATATAGATATAGATTAGATATATAGATAGATTATAAATATAAATACTTTTTTAGTGTAATATAAATATTAAAAATACTTGTGTTTAACATGAATTTAAAATTAAATATTATAAAAATTATGTTAGTTTAATTCAAACTGTTACGTACAATTGATAATTGTATATTTTAATTTTAATATAATTGAAGGACACAATTTAAAAAGTATTTTATTTAAAATTTGCATTATATTATATACATTGTAAATTTTGCTAATCAAATACTTTAAAAGTGTTTACGTTTATAAACATAATCAATTGGGAGTATAGAATGACATGTAGTGATCAATAGATTATAAGTTCGAATCCCCTCTCCCCTATTATAATGGTCTAAGTGTCTATATATGGAAAAAAAATATACGTGGATTTATAAATTGTCATTCTGTTAAATATCAACTAATTTATCGTTTGAACTTTGAAACTTATCAGTCCTGCTTAACTTCATATTTGTCATATTTTTTTTTAAAAAAAGGTGATTTAAAATATGCATATTTGAATCGACATCAAAGGGTTTTACTTTTCTCTTTGCACTCTCCCACGCTCTTGGCACTCGTGGCGCATCTTGGCTCTCGTTCCACTGCTTTGCTGGTTGACGTCTTGTATGGGTTGGCCGGTTGGGTTGGGTGTTTTCTTTCCTCTTTGATGTTTTGTGTTATTGTACTCTTTGTGTTGACGGTTTTCCGTCTGTCGACTTGTTCGGCCATCGATTTTCGGGTTTGTCTGAATTTGAATTCTTACCTGATAAAAAAAAACACCATATCATGTCCTTACTAGTTACTCCGGTACTCCCTTAGGGGCCGTTTGGTATTCATATACGGAGCCATTTGGTATTGATATACGTATATCAGGTATGAGTATCGGCATCACCCATATCCATATGTATGTTTGGTAAATGGGTATATCAAAATTTGGATATCAAAAGTGATATCTATGTATACCTATTCCTTCTATTTTGGCCATTTTCCATATCTCTAAAATTTGGGGGATATCATATTTCTTTTTTTTCAACGCTTCATCTCTTTCCCATTCTCCTCCATCTGCTGCCCCTTTTCCTCCATATGCTGCATTTCGATTGCCCTGTTTCATTCCTTACTTCTTGGAAGGCCTCCTTTTCTTCCTTGCTTCCAAATCTGTTCTTCATCGTTCCCGTTGATTGGCAATTGAATGAGGGATACCTAGACAAATTATGTGACCAGATCTCCGATGCAGTTATGGATGCTTGCCTTGCCCAGGACCTCGAGAGCAAGGTTGCTTGCGAAACGTGCACCAAGACTAACATCCACGCCACCATCTGCAATGGAGATGACGCCAGTAGCCCATTGAACTAACTGGGAGGGTGGCTAGAACTTGAGTGTAAGTTCTTTGGCTTATTCCTTGTAGCGTTTTGAGAGAGAGATAAGATTGGGATGGTATATGTAAAATTTGATATCGATATGTGATATACTGACCTACCAAATGGGATATCAGATATCGGATATCAGATTTGATACCCATATATTTGATATTGATATCTAATTTCCATACCCGTATTTGATATGATATACATATATGGATACCAAACGAGCCCTTAATAAATAATTAAATAAATAAAGTTATCATTTTGAGTTCAACAAATCCTATTAAGAAAGAATAAAATGTATTTTCATACATTTATGCAAAAGTTTCAATATATGCAATCATCAATAATTAATAAAATAAAATAAACATATATCATTCTACCCCAAAAAAATACGGTCTAAAAAAAGACATGAAAATACAAACCGCAGAAAACCACCCCTTAAATAGGGGATATTGCTTAAAACTACCCCTTAAATTCAATATTGCAAAAAACCACCAAAAGGTAAATAACGGCTTTAGACAAGATTAGAAAACGACTATTGTCAATACAATTTTAATTAAATTGTACATAAGTCCTTTTCATTTTTATCTAACAAATTGCAATTGATAGGACGAAATTCTCTAAGTGATGGACAGAAAACGAATTAGGATTTTGACGAAATTCAACTCCGGAATTTGATCGAGGAAGAGGAATCAACCAATACAGATCCTAATCATCCGATCCACCTTAGCTACCTCACTCCACTTCCAACAATGGCGGATGGATACCAACTCGATCTCGATCCTCTCCCTCCTCGTCCTACTCCTCCCCATCTCTCTCCTCGTCCTCCTCTACTTCATTGTCCGGCCCCGCCCAGTCAAGATCCCCATCAAGAGCCGCAACGGCGCAACATCTTCATCATCGAGGGATCCAGCGACATCGACCTCTCCCTTGACCACCGCGCCGCCTTTGAGGGCGCTAGAGTCTCCATCCTCGCTTGCAGCCAGTCCATCCGTGTCGCCGCCTTTGAGGGCGCCAGTCTCCATTCTCGCTCGTAGCCAGTCCATCCGCGTCGATCTAGGGGAACAAAGATTCGATGCTTCGGTTGCCCGACATCAACCAATTCATCGCCTTCAATGCTTCAGCTGCCCAACATCAACCCATCACCGCCTTTGATGCTTAGGGTAAATTGATTGAAGGGTTCGATTAATAGCAAATTGCTTGAAGGGTTCAATTTGTTGATGAATTGATTGTAGGGTTCGATTAATCACAAATTGATTGAAGGGTTCAATTTATTCACAAATTCAAAAGTGTATGAATTTAGGGTAAATTGATTCGCAAAGGATAGATCGGAGTTTTGGGTCTATTTTACTATTTGTTTGAAAAAAATGAGAACGACGTGTGTGCAATAGATGAAATTGTCTTGACAATAGTCGTTTTGAAATATTGTTTAAAACCTCACTCCAAAAGGTATTACCGGTGGATTTCCTTCCCCCACGAAGGACTCCATGCACCTAAACGGCTAGGCCCAAAAGCCCAAATCCCGTTTTACCGGGAAAAATAATTTGTGGGCCCACCGTTATCTATTGGTCTAAACTCACACAGAACAACACCATCACCACTAGTTCACCGCCACCACTGCCAAACCTCTCTCCGACCGCCGAACTCGGTGGCGCTGTTTCTCTCTCATCGCACCCCACCTAATCCACCATGTCCATTTCTCTCTCCTCTGCAACCTCTCCCCATCTCTCTCTCCCTTCTTCCCCCCTCCATCCCCATGCGCGCCTTAGCTTCCTCCCCCCTCCCATGTCTATCCTACGCCGCCTCTCCTACTCTTCCTCCCCCCTCCACCACCACCGCCGGCGCCGGCGCCTCCTCTCCATTGTCGCCTCGGCCGTGCGGCAGGATACGGCCGCCTGGACTCAGGCTCCTCTCTCCGTCATCGAGCCCGCCGCTGACTCCCTCTTCCACATCGCTATTGATGTCTCCGCCGCCCCTGACCTGGCGTCGTCCCACACGCGCCCCGGCCAGTACCTCCAGCTCCGTATCCCCGACGCCGAGAAGCCGTCGTTCCTGGCCATCGCGTCGCCGCCTTCGCACGCTGCTGCGAGGGGGGAGTTTGAGTTTCTCGTGAAGAGCGTCGCTGGCTCCACCGCGGAGCTCCTCTGCGGGCTTAAGAAAGGGGCTGTGGTGGAGCTGAGCGCCGTTATGGGGAACGGATTCGATGTTGATCGGATTTCTCCGCCTGAGGAGTTTCATACGGTTTTGATCTTCGCCACTGGATCGGGAATTAGGTTAGCCTCTTCCATTTCTATCTCACATTTGCGATTTGCTCAATTGGACTGTCACAAGGTTATTGCTCTCAAATTAGGGAAGAACATACCAGTAGAAAATAATTTGTCTGAAAATCCAGTTTGATCAATTCGCCATCTCAGATTCTAGTTTCTACTAGCTGATGATTCAATTCGCTTTGTTAACTCGTCATGTACCTGTAAAACTAATTTCATCCTGAAGAACTTGTCTATATGTGAATACTGAGGGGATACGTTGAGCTGTAGTTATGTTCTCATATATCATATATGTACAGATTGCTTCCACTGTTTGGGGAGCAACATTCTCTTTCAAATGGAAAAGTTTTGCTTATGGATTCTTCTGGATTATGCAATTAGGTACTTAGTATTTAGTGATCTTAAGTAGGTGTTTTTAATTCAGGTAAATGTGTAATAATCATGTATGCTCCTAGAAACTAAATTTCAGCTATCTTACTATCTTAGTATTAGTTAGCAAACTTTCTAAACCATGTCAACCTCGTGAAGTTTCTGTGTTCTTGCTGGTTTTGTTAGAGTTTCTGTTGGCTGCTTTTATTAGAATTTCTTTCCTGTTTAGATCTTTGATCATTCTTCTAGATCTTCGCTTCCTGAAGGGAAGGTACAAAAGATAGGGTGTTTTATTGTACAATTTGCCTTGCTCTTTCTCCCTCCTAAGTTCTATGAGTTGCTAAAATTACCATGACCTGAAGCTCTCACGTTACAGCCATCAGCATCATTGTAGTATGCTATGTGGTACCAAATTACCATACTACCAACTCACTGCCTCCTATATGTTCGCTTTCTGTATGCAAGTTACTGCAAACCATATTCTTTTGCTTGTATCAATTGGATTTCAGGATTGAGAAGTGTTTTCTATCCAAGTTTATTGAAAAGAATTACAATAAACGTTTAATCCTGCATGATCTTTAACTTAAACTTCAAATTGTTTTCAGAGAATTCTGGAGACATTCTTACTGATATGTGGATTGGTTTTGTGGCTGTTTCTAGTGGGGTTATAACAAATGATTGCATTAGAGTAGCTGAACATCAACATGCCTGTTGCATGCCTCTGAAACGAGTTATTCTATGTTACTAAAATTACTTCTATTTACCCCATACTGATATGTGGATCGGTTTTCTGACTGTTTTGAAAAGGTTACTAAAATTTAAAAACAGTTGAAATTGAATTTTTTTGTAAAATAAAGGTTGAAAGATTATGGAATAATATAAACTTCGCATGTGACGAAAAAGAGTTTATTTGTAAAAAGTGAAGTTTATTTGGTTGTTATTAGGGGTATTATGGTAATTTCATACAAAATAAACCAAATAAACTCTTTTTTTTTTTGATCCTTTCCGGTTCAAGTGGGCTTAGCCCACTCTACATCTGGATCGGGTTACTGTAGGCCCATTTAAGGGGTTGACCCTCCCACTCACAAGCGTCTCCATGTTTCCACGGGGATTCGAACTTCGAACCTCGAGGCATGGGATGTAGTCCCATAACCACTACACCAACTTGTGATTGGTATAAACCAAATAAACTCTAAAAAGCTTCAAAATATAGCTTTTTTTTAAGCTAAAATTTCAATCAAAAACAATTTTTTAAATTGCCCCATACCAAGTTAATTTTTAAACATTGTGTTTTTAGTAGTTTAAAAACTACTTCTATTTACCCCATACACATGTTTCTTGAAAATTTGAATTCCTATACTTTTCACTTTTTCTTTGCCTGCTGCTATTGCTAATCCAAACATAACATCAACATGCTTCCTCATGATTTGGAATGAAGTGCTAAATAATAATCTGTGTCCTACCATGTTTTTATGTTTCATGTATCTTCTGTTATAATCTTAGCGGTGATATTACACCATTTGCTATAGACTGCGGGTTTTTCCTTCACTTGTGTAAAAATTTCATATCCCGTGTTTTTCTGCACATTGAGCTCTAGTTATGGCCTAGTATGTGTACACATTGCTGATAGCTTCCAGGCTTTGGGGACAAAGAGTCTCATTCAAATGGAAAAGTTTTGCTTTTTATATAGATCACTATGGATTCTTCTGGATTATGCAAATAGGTGCTGAAGTGTTTTGTGATATTGAATAGATGATTTTAATTCAAGTAGAAGTGTAGATACGTAATACTCCTAGATGCGCTTAGAAACTAGAAATCAGCTACCTTACTATAAGCTCTAAACTTTCTGAATCCCTGGCTCATGAAGTTTCTGTATTCTTGTTGGTTTTGTTAGAATTTCTGTTGGCTGCTTTTGTTCTGAGTTGATCTTCAATTTTTAGTAGTGTGCTTTTATTAGAATGTCTTTGCTATCTAGGTTTCTGATCATTCTTCTAAATGTTTGCTTTCTGATGGGAAGGTACAAAAGATGGGGCGTTTTATTGTACAATTTGTCTTGCTCTCTCCCTCCTAAGTTTTATGTGTTGCTAAAATGGCCAGGATCTGGAGCAGCCACCAGTGTCATTGTATTTGTAATATGCTATGTTATACCAAATCACCATACTACCAGCTCACTGCCTCCTGTATGTCCCTTTTTCAAGAATGCAAGTTACCGCAAACCATATATTTTTGCTTGTATAAATTGGATTTCAGGATTGACAGGTGTTTCTTTCCAATGTTATTGAACAGTATGATAAGAGAAACATTTAATCCTTCATGATCTATAACTTAAACGTCAATGTTGTTTCCGGAGAATTCTGGAGACATTCTTATTGATATGTGGATAAAACTGACCATTCCTAGCGGGGTTAGCAAATAACTGCATTAGAGTTTTAGCGTTTAGCGTAGCTGAACATCAACATGCCTGTTTTGCATGCTTTTGAAACGAGTTATTGTATGTTATCACGTTTCTTGAAATTTATCTAAATTTCAGTACTTTTCACTTGTTCTTTCCCTGCAATAGCCCTGCTGCTATTGCTAATCCAAACAACATCAGCATGCTTTCTCATGGTTTGGAATTAAGTGCTGAATAATATGTCCTACCATGTTTTTACGTTTCATATATCTTCTGTTATAATCATAGCGGTCAGTGGCGGATGCTTGTGTTAGGTTGGGGATGCTCAAGCATCCCCAAAAAAAAAAAAAAATTTTTTTAGTGTTAATTTCCTAATATTTTACGTCAAACATCCCCAACCCGGGAAAAAATTACAAAAGAATTTTTTTTTTATACCTTTAAACATTCTCGGAATGATGAAAAATTTGCCTTCAAGTATCCCCGGAATAACGGTCCAGGATCCGCCCCTAATAGCGGTGATATTATACCATTAGCTATAGACTGGTTTTTTTTCCTTCGCTGGTGTAAAAATTTCATTTTCCGTATTTTTATGCCCCTCTTGCCTCATTTGTGTCCCTAGTGTAATCCTCCCTATTCACAAGCTGTCCTGATAATTTCATATGGTGTTTCTACTTTCTTGCAATGAAACCTCTCCCTTCACTTTATCTTGTGCAGTCCAATTAGATCTCTAATTGAGTCCGGGTTTGGTGCTGAGAAGAGGTCTGATGTGCGAGTCTATTATGGAGCTAGAAATCTTCAAAAAATGGCTTACCAGGTTATTGTGGATTCCTTTTTATCATTTTCTGAATTCTGATCAATTGCAGTACCTCTTTCCTAACTTAGGAAATTCTGCTTGTTCGTTGACATGTAGGATAGGTTCAAACTTTGGGAATCTTCAGGTGTTAAAATTGTTCCTGTATTATCACAACCAGATGGGAAATGGACAGGTGCAACCGGCTATGTGCAGGTATTATACGGACCCAATTTTTTCGTGTTCCAATGATATTGCCTGTGCATTACTGTGTTCCTAAGATTCTCTTCCTGCCCGTGCCTTGCTTGTGGTTTGACAGGCTGCTTTCTCTAAAGAAAGAAGCATTTTAAGCCCCGGCTCTACTGGTGCTGTGCTTTGTGGCCAGAAACAGATGCTTGAGGTACTTGCTCCTCACAAGTCATACCTTTGGAAATCAATGTTTTTGTTATACTCCGATCATGAAAATCCATTGATGGGTTTTGTACCTTGTGCTAGTATGATTAGCGTTGGTTATGTTATAAATCAGTCATGAATATTATACCTTTATCTTTCTGTTTTGTTAGCTGATAACTTTACGGATTAACATTTTCAAACTGATGTGCAAAGAAGCATTTTCATTGCTGTCAAATTCTTTCTTCCCATTTTCATACTGCGCGCTTTGAGGGTAAATAACTGTGCACTAAACTTTGTTTTTCAACATCATTTCTTGATCATTGCAGGAAGTTACTGCATTGCTGGTGGAGGATGGAGTCTCCGCAGAGAAAATACTTAAGAACTTCTAACACCCTTTCAAAGCCATAAAATACATCTGTTGTACTATTATTATTTAACCTCCATTCATCTGTTCCCAATGCTGGCGATCCATTATCTCAGCTTTGGATAACCCCTGAAATAAAACAGTTTTGTGTAATCTCTCCTTTAGTATGAGTTTGGTTACTGAAACCATCCACTTGACCTTGTATGGATTTCTTTTCCCCACTTTCACTATTGCTGGAACAAAGATCAAGCAATATAGTCTCCCCGGCTAACTCTGCACCAGCAACCAGCTGCAGTAATTCATCCAGTAATCTGGAAGCAGTTACACGAGTTTAATCGCTATGAAATTGGAAGTGGATGGGCAACAAAGAGATGCAGGCAGTCAAATCACAGGACTAACAAATTTTTGTCAATCCCATGACAGCAACTGAGATTTCCCCTTAAGTCTGTATGCCGTCACCTGCTTTATCTTGCAATACTTGTGTCTGGTTGTCTTGGTTTTGATAGCAGTCAGTCTTGTCTGGGTTCTGAACCAAGCCGGGAACCACGAGGATGACCATTTTGTTGATTATGCCGGTGATGATGATGGTGAGGTTTCTCATGCTTGGCTCCTGAGAGATTGTTTATGAACCCTTCTGAGGCCACTTCTGTCAAGTGTCAGTCTTCTTCATCACCGGAAGAACCAAAGGCTGTATTTTGATGGTGGTTGTCGCGATTCTTATGCCTCCTATGAGCTCACTTGTTCCTTCTTTCTTCTTCGGAGCTACTGTCAGTCATAGTCATCAAAGCTATCGCGGGTTTATGACGAAACTCTTCCTTTTTGTGTTCGTCACTGGTATCACCTTATTCACCTCCACCATCAGAATCTCGGTGATTAAATTTAGATTATGTCAAACTTAGTTATTTGTAGTCTCGGGTGAAGGGGCAGCTTTTGACAAATAAGTTTTGTTTTTTTTTTTTACATATAAAAAAAGTAGAATATGATTGATTGTAAGAACATTGTTACGTTAAGACTACTTATTTGTGTCAGTGAGGATTTTCTACTCCTCTCCTCTATTTGTGTTCGGGTGTAGGTTGAGTGATTGTTTCGAACAGAGTTGTGATGGTGTATGTTACATTCGAAGTTTTCAAATATCTATCATCTAGATCAGTGACGGAGCCAGGATTTCGGGTAGGGGGTGCTAGGAAAATTTTGTGAAATATTTTTTTTGGTGTATGATTTTGTAAAAAAAATATTGAAAAAACACTAAAATTGGTATTTTTAATGATTTTTTTGTATTTAAATAGTTGAGAGTAACAAAAAAAATATAAGAGAAACAAAAAAATATAGATATAATTTAAACATAAATATTGAAAGAAAGGGTTTAATATATAACTTAAACATAAATATGACATTTTTTAAAGAAATGGTGGATAGAAACAAAAATTATAAAGAGAAATTTAGAATAATTAATGATAGAGTAAAACAATTAAAAATATATATAGATATATTTTAAACATAAATATTGAAAGAGAGGGTTTAATATATAATTTAAACATAAATATGACATTTTTTTAATGAAATGGTTGATAGGAAAAAAATATAAAGAGAAATTAAGAAGAATTAATGATAGCGTAAAACAAATAAAAAGTTAAGAAGGTGAGATTTGAACCCAACACATTCTCTTTACTTTCTCCCTTCCTTCCCTTACCACTTGAGCTAGATAACACTTTTTTTAAAAAAAATATCATTTAAAGGTATTATATTACCTTAAAAATACTAAATATATGCAAAAAAAATATTATTTTTTTGTATTTTTTTCCGAGCCAAGGGGTGTCCGAGCACCCCCCAGCTCCGCCAGTGATCTAGATGAGAGAACATAGCTTATTCACTTTGACCTGGTCTCTAACGACTCAGTGTCTTGTTGGTGTTCCTAGCCTATGTTCTTGCCATGCCCCTTTCTTTCTCGGGGTTTTCTTACCTTTTATGTCGAATTGCGCGTTTTATCTTTGATCTGTAGAATTTAGAGAGGGATAAAACCCTAATAGATTGGTGGTGGAAGCCTCATATTAGAGAAGACAAACACACTTATAATGTTATTATTCAACCCTTTATATAAGGATTACAATGTTTGGAAAATAAGTAATATAAAGATACCGATAAACTAAACCTACCAAAGATATATATTTCTAACCTAACATAACAATATCAAAGATTATATCCTAATACAATTATATCTAATATATCATATAATATATCTCTAACACGCCCCCGCAGTCGAAGCGAGAGTACATCCACGAACGCTGAAGACTAGAAGCATAAGATAGATCTGTGGTTGATGTAGATGGCTAGAACACGAACGATGAGAGTTCGAGAGTATGAAAAACCCATCAACGAACAACAAAAGCGAACGACGCCCCCACAATTAGACAAGGTAAAGATCGGTAAAGTAGAACCGATATGGTTAAAAGGGTAGAGAATAGGTAATCAACCGTGGCAAGTGGAGCCGATGGCGTTCAATCATACGGTAAAAAAACATATATGGATAGGGTAAGGTAAGACAGTGGAAGTGTTTGACGAAGGTGGAAATAGGCCAAGATCGAAACCTGCTCTGATGGCTGATGCCATGTAGAATTTAGAGAGGGATAAAACCCTAATAGATTGGCGGTGGAAGCCTCATATTAGAGAAGGTAAACACACACTTATAATGTTATTATTCAACCCTTTATACAGGGATTACAATGTTTGTAGAATAAGTAATATAAAGATACCGATAAACTAAACCTACCAAAGATATATATTTCTAACCTAACATAACAATATCAAAGATTATATCCTAATACAATCATATCTAATATATCATATAATATATCTCTAACATGATCGATTATTTTGACTTTTTTTTTTGTCTTTTTTCTAGTGTATCAGGCCCGTCTGAGTCTACACGACATAGAAGTATTTGGTATTTCAAATCTTTACCTTATAAAAAAAAATTAATTTTTTTTCTTACCTTTTATGTCGAATTGCGTGTTTTATCTTTGGTCATTCTCTTGGAGGGGTTGGAAAATATTATATATAAGAAATAATAGCCCTCCCTAAACGTCCTGTTTGGTTCCGGGAGGTTCTCTCATATTTCCGACGATAGATTGATCCTCCTCTTTTAGCTCGTATTTGCCCGTCTTTCGGCATCAGGTCGATGCTCCGATGTGGTTGCGTTTGCTCTGTGTCGTGTTGCAGTATTGGGTGTCCCGTTTGATCGATAACGGATCGTGGTTGTGTTTGTAGTCTTCGAAGATCCTTCATTAATGTGGGGGCAACGTCGGCGATCCACACTTCCTCGGGAGTCGCCCTTCCCGACTGGGGTACTGTCGTGAGTCTTTGCACTTTCCTGCGTTCTGTGCACTCGTGGCGCGTTTGGTT
Source organism: Persicaria maculosa (assembly GCA_963922045.1). Classification (NCBI taxonomy): domain Eukaryota; kingdom Viridiplantae; phylum Streptophyta; class Magnoliopsida; order Caryophyllales; family Polygonaceae; genus Persicaria; species Persicaria maculosa. Next base: position 8,080,522 of record OY998256.1, on the reverse strand, counting down.
CTCCATCGGCTTTTTTGCTGGTCGACTGTTGTATGGGTTGTTAGGGTTTTTTTTCTTTCTTTTTCGGTTATTTGTGTTATTGGATAGTGTTTGTATTAACGGTTTCCGTCTGCCGACGTGGTCGATCCTCAACTTTCAGGTTTTCCTGAACTCGAAATTTTACCTAATAAAAAAAAAACCTAAAAAGGCTAAATTAGCAAGTTTGTGACCAGTTTACCTCCAATTTCTAGCTGAATTCATATCTTCATCCCCTCTCAAATGGGTCTCTTCCAAATCCTAAAACGGTACCCAACAACACTCAGGCTCTCACTAATCCGCATCACGGCTGAAGATTTCCTCAAGCTCGTGCTCCCAAATGTCGAAAACCTTACAGGCCTATCACGTGATTATTGCTCCAATCCCCAATCCCATAGATCATTTCATGGGAATTCGACCAATGCCGAACCTTCAAACCCGGCCGAGGAGGGAACCCAACAACCTTCATCGGAGCAAATCGCCAAACAAGCGGAAGAAATTTGCAAATTGATGTCAACACAACCGAGCAATTCAATTGCTGAAACCGCACTCGCAAGCTTAGCCACTGAAATTGAAGTTTCACCTCCGCTGGTTTTGGAGGTTCTGAGGAAGCTCAGCAATGCAGGCGTCCTGGCGCTTGCTTTCTTCAGGTGGGCGGAGAAGCAGAAGGGGTTTAAGCACACCTCTGAGAGCTACAACGCATTGATTGACGCACTGGGGAAAATCAAGCAGTTCAATTTGATTTGGGTGCTTGTTGAATCCATGAAAGGTAAAGGGGTTTTGACGAAGGACACATTTATGTTGATTATAAGGAGATATGCTAGGGCAAAGAAGACCACAGAAGCTGTGGATACCTTTGAGAAGATGGAGAGTTTTGGATTGAAGCCTGATTTGTCAGACATTAACAGGTTCCTTGATACACTCTGTAAGTCTAGACAGGTGAAGAAGGCACAAGAGGTGTTCGATAAAATGCCCAAGAGAGGTTTGGGTTTCACCCCTGATAATAAGAGCTATAGTATATTGCTTCAAGGGTGGGGCCAAGAGCAGGATTTGTCAAAGCTCAATGAGGTTTACAGTAAAATGGAGAGTGAAGGGATTCAGCCGGATAATGTGACATATGGGATCCTCATGAATGCATACTGCAAGGCGGGGAAATTCGACGAAGCAGTGGATGTGTTTCATGAAATGGAGTCCAAGAGGTGTGAGCCTAGTCCTCCTATCTACTGTACTCTGATTCATGGGCTGGGTTCGGCGAAGAGGTTGGGTGAAGCACTCAAGTTCTTTGAGATGTCGAAGGCGAGTGGTGTGATGCCTGAAGCTCCTACTTACAACGCGGTTGTTGGTTCGTACTGCTGGTCTTTGAAGTTTGATGACGCATTCAAGATGGTAGATGAGATGAGGAGATTTGGAGTTGGCCCGAATTCCAGGACGTATGATATAATCCTTCACCACTTGATCAAGGCACAGAGAGAGAAAGAGGCCTGTGATGTTTTCAGGAGGATGAGGACCGAGCAAGGGTGTCAGCCGACTCTGAGCACATACGAAATCATGCTGAGGATGTTCTGCAACCAAGGCAAAATGGGGAAGGCTGTAAAGGTGTGGAATCAGATGAAGTCTGAAGGCATTCTTCCTAATATGCACATGTTTTCGACGCTTATAAGCAGGCTGTGCCACGAGAAGAAGCTCGAAGATGCTTGCAAGTATGTTGAGGAAATGCTGGATGTGGGTATCAGGCCACCTGGTCCATTGTTCAGCAACCTCAAACAGACTCTTATAGCTGGAGGAAAGAAGGATACTTTTGTTAGTTTGTCGCGGAAACTCGGTAAAATCAGGACTACTCCTATAGATGGTTAAGCCTACAAAGAAAGATAGATGCTGCTGTAGATCCTTTATGATGATATCTAATGAACTTTTTTGGGCATTTGCTATCTAGCTGTAGGCAAATTCCAACTGAGGTTTGATGTTGTTATGTTAATTTGATTGAATGCAGTAAACAATAGCAATCAGGAAGTGCAGAACAAGGGCTTATATAAAGAACTTAAAACAGATTGAGCATACATTGGTACTTTCTTGTTTTTATAAAGAATAGGGGCATGTAAGAAAATGAATTACAAGGTCAAAAAATTGAAGTATAGTTGCTGCAGATTAAACAGGGACGGGCAATCCCTAAAAATACTTTGAAGATCAAGCAAAGCTCGCTATAAAGCCAAATAATATCAGGCCAATTTCGAATAGAGAGTCGGATCATTCTCTATATATGCTTCAACTTTGCTAACTATGGACATTGCTTAAAGCTGGGAAGAAGGATGAAGTGGCTGATCTCTCGTCGAAGCTTCGGATTTCAACCATCAATGGGTCCAGCTTTAAACTTGATTATGGTAACAGTCTATATTCTACAGGTAGCAGATTTATTTAAAGGCAGGACCTACTTGCACTGAGTTGTCTCTAATCTCGAATCATTCAAGAGGTTTCCCAGTGACTCCAAGAACTTCTTTGCCTGAGGACCGGGGCTCAAAGCATTAATGTCACCCCAATACGAGCAACAATCGGTAAGCAAACTATCTCGTCCTGTGCACCATGCTCCCGGTGAAACCCGGTTCTTCTTGCGATTGAGAATCTTCTCATCGATCAACGACAGGACTGGGTCATCCGTATGGAACTGTCTTGCGAAAGCAGCACCACTCTGAGCCATCTGATCATAGACGGACTCGTTTAGAAAGTGGGGCTCCATCTTTGGAGGGTCATCCCATATTAGGAACCTCAAGTCGCCGTTGATTGTCGTGTTTCTGAACTTGGGTGAGTTGCAGATGACTGAGTGGAAGTACCCTTCTTGGGGCAGCATTACATTGGTGAAATACATTAGGAGTGTTCTTGGGAGATTATCCCACCCGGATATGCAGTACTCCAGAAAGTGTCGGCTCAACATGACCCACGGAGAACCTGCAAAAGGAAGAAGTTTCAATCATCTTCCGAGTCTAATTGGTTATAGGTAACTTATACTAGACCTTGTGACTCAACGCAATCACCCCACTTTTAGAGTTTAGACAGTAGATGCAGTGAAATGTGAGTATATTCCAATTCACTTGTCATCATATACGAAGAAGCTGTTGAAGTAGTTTGAAGATTCAGATATTTGCCTGTGAAAAGTTTGAATGCCTTCGGTGTAGGCCGCTTCTCTTTTGAAATGAATAACCGACTCTTCCTAAACAAGTAATTTGATGGGTCGATAGCTATTGGTTGGAACCTGTCTTTCCTGCATTTATATCAAAACATATTATGCAACTGGTAGAATGAAGTTTATGACAGATATGGGTAAGTTCATAAATAAGGGTCTGCCTACTCTTTCCATCCAAGGTCACCTGTGTGATCAAGGAAATTGAGGTCTCTACTGACCGTGGACATTCCATAGGAGAGGTCTGCGACGTCACAGAAAGAAGCAAAGGCAATTTAGTTTAGCTAAACACAGGGCAAGTCCAAGAAACATTAATTTTCAAAATGTACAAAATAATTGCATAAATTAGCAAGATATATGTATTATCAAATCCATGAAAAGATTTTAATGTCAAATGCTGAGAGTAATAGCAACTCCAGTAGCACTCAACAAAATAAGGGAAGAAATGCACTTGTAAAACCTAAAAGAAAGTAGAGCTGAACCATTCATCTGCTCTCTACGGAGTAGGCATGAATGTTTCAAAGGGCAATTCCCTTCCCTTCATCCTTTGAGCAGTATTAGTAGTGACAGTCACACGGATGTGAACTGATTACTGAAAATTAAACTGTTTTATGGGGTGTCTAATAACAATAGATACCAGCTTCACATCTGAATTCTCAGTATCTTTAGCAAACTTTGTGTTTCACCATCCAACATCTTTTCCATCACCAGCCTTATACCTTCTCAAGTTAAGAGACTAAGTACAGAGGAAATACAAGACTCTAAGGCATCATACTGATCTAATGACTTCATTCAGGATTCAGGAACAGCAGTTAATTCCATAAGACGTTTATCACACCATTTCAACATTTCATTTTATCTAAACATGCTAAGCAGATGTGCCAATCAAAACTTGGGAGGAATTATAAATTTGCAGGACACAACATCTGGTGAAATTGGAGCCTGCAGTTAAGGCAGATAAAGATGCAGTTTAAGGAAACTCTGCACAAAGCTGATATCTCACATGACCATTTAGGAGGTGGATTGTAACTTGACAGAACAACCTACAAATTATGCCTTCCATTCTCCGTCATAGCTCAAACATTCTCATCATATCTAGCTATAACCGAGAGCATCACTTTTCTAATGATGCTTTATTGGGTGAAATCAAACGCAAAAGTCGGATAAGAAGAGATTGATCCAACATATTCCAAGACACCTACCAATACAGGCTATAGCAAAATCTCCAAGATGCAACAGACTCAAAAGCCCAATCACCAATTCCAAGTTAGTCATAAACTCTAGTTGCAAATAATTTATAACAAACAACTGTAAATCAATAAATGCTGGTGAAGTAAAAATGCAGTAACATTAGCAAATGATCACACACGAGTAATAATACAACTAAATTCCCAGTAAACAAAATTTTGGCAATCTAGCATGGTCCTCAGACAGTAAATGAAATATTCCACCACCACACCAAACAGCAACCTAATCAAGTCAAAATAGAGAGGGGAGAATAGTACAACACCAACAGTCCAAACCAGCCAAATCCAACCCCAAAAAGGGCAAACCATGGAAATAAAAGTCAACCAAATATGCATTAGTGGGCAACAATCACCAAATCCAGCTCATTACCATAAAATCAGATATCCCAGAAACCAAATGAATCCACCAAAATTGCACATATTTGTAGAGTAGTAAGTATAAAGTTACCATCTTGGGTCAGCAGGGGATAATCCAAGGCACTGAGAATGATGAACCAGTCCCACCACCCATCCAATTTGAGTAAAACCGCAGCTGCCCTAAGCGTAGCAGCGATGTTGGTGCAGCCCATGTAGGTCAGCCAATCTGGCTTCCCAATCACATCCACATTCCCAAAAGCCTGAATCGCCGGCACGGAGATCACAGCCTCAGCCAACCGCTCTCTCTCCTCCTGCGACGCATCCGTGGCGAGGTGTAACAGGTACCGATTCCTGGGGTGGTAAATGGCAAGCAAGAGCCTAAAGATGCGATCTTTGTCGCCGCTGCCTCCGTATATGTAATACGCGAAGGAAGGAGGGTTCTGGTCTCGCCGGCGATCGGGGACAGAAGCAGCGGTGGCCGCGGTGTTGGTGGCGCGGGAGGTGAAGTAGTAGGAGGTGGTCCTGAGGCCGGCTATGCCGGAGAGGAAGAGGAGAAAGGAGAGGAACACGGCGGAGAAGAATAAAAACAGCAATTTCTTCTTATCAAAACCCATGGCAATTCCGATCTTCTTCGCTCTACCATACCATACGTCAGAATTTGAAGATGGGGCGGATTGAGCCTCAATCATTTCCGATTCGGGTAATTCCAACATTGATTACCATTAAAGATGATAACCCAAGCTCCGATTCAGCATAGAACAGAGACAGACGGATGAAGATTTGGGGATTTCGATCTGTATAGTGGGAAATTCGAAAATCGAAACACTGAATTTCAGGTTTCGTTTGAAAATCGTTCGTCCTTATTTGTTAGGGTTAGGGTTTGGTGTTTTTTGTTGCAGAGATTGATGCCAGAACTGATTTTCTCTCTAGCTGAATAGGTTGAAGACGATCACTTTCCGTCGCTGTGCATCGTTTTTCGATCTGATTTGATGAATTTTTGCCCAAAAGTTTTGAAATTTTAATTTGTTGATTAGATCTCCATTTCCTGTAACTAATCGTTTATTGTCTGTAACAGAAGGAATCGAGATCCAGCTCCCACGCTCCCACGTTGGAACGTGTCTTCCACGCGCAGATGATGGACGGCTCTAAGCGGTTGAAGTTTACACGTGGCGGAAATCGAACGGCCGTTTAGATTCCACTGGACCACTATTTTTGGGTGTAACCGGTAACGTAACAAGACCGGCCTTTATTTGCTCCACCCCCATTATTTTCAAAATTACACAAATCATCCGTTATTTGAAATAAAAAAAATTAATAATTCACCCCTCATCTTCATTTCTCTATTATATTTATACATTTTCTCGAGATGAGAAAAACTATATAAATTTTAAATTTTTTTAAAATAATTTCATACTGATTAGTAAAAGACTTGTAAAAGAACGGATCGAGGGAGTAACTATTAAATATAAATGATCAAATTACACATCAATGCGAATTTCATAATTAAAAATTTATAAGCTTGGTGTCTATGGAGATGAATTGAAGGTGGCCACTTATTCAAAAGAAGCTTATAATTAAAATTTAGGTGCGAATTTGGGTGGAGTCAAACTTTGCTAGAGACTATCACCTAAGAACATCGATCATTTGTATTACCTTACCACTATGCTCTTCATAAAGAGATGCGAGTAAACTAGGCTGGTGTGCAAACATCAACAACATACAATTCTTCCCTTTTGGTGTTCAGGGTAAGATAAGTTTGCTTGGGCGAATTACCTAAGGGAAGCAAAATACTTACTTTCAGATCGAGTGAATTACCTAAACCCTCGAGTAATTCACTCGATCTGAAAGTAAGTTTGCTTGGGCGAGAGTGGTACCATGACAGGATATGGTGAGATCTCCTTGAAAGCTCTTGTTTTAACATTGATCGACTACATATATATAACATTGATCGACTACATACATATATATATATATATATATATATATATATATATATATATATATATATATATATATATATATATATATATATAATTGGAATTAACCATATAGTAGTATGTAGCAAATTAACCGCATACCAATATTATTGGAACCATTCATAATGAATTCCTTGATTTTGGTAGGAATTCCGAGTGACGTTCGATTCACTTTGGACATGGGTTTCGAAACTCTCCCTGTAAATATTTTTCTTCTCTTGCAATATGTTTTAACCTTAGAATTTTTTTTAAAAAAGTATATATATATATATACATAAAGATTAAATTAAATCGATCTAGTGAATTACCTATGTTTCCTTCAAAACTAAAAATTGTGAAATCGATTTCTGGCATACTTGAGAGTAATTTTGAAGTGGTTTGTTGGATTATATATATAATTAATTATTTCAAAAATAAAAATACTAGAAAAAATCACAGCTATAACTAAACTAATTAAACAAGATCAAGTGTATATTACAGTAGTACTTTTCAGCCCATCCGTGACATATATAAATCTGCTTTTCATTACAAATTAAGTTTGCTCCTGATATACATGAAATTAACCATACACTGTACTTTAAATCAGAATGATCACCTTTTAACCACACACCATATATAATTTTTCACATGTTCATATATAGGTCCTCGGTTCGAACCTCGGAATGACCGTTCTTTATTTACCAATTCAAGAAGAAGGTTTCACTGTGATTCATCGGCAGCTCAACTCTCCGGGCATGTTCTGTGGAAATTCGAACATGCACTATCTCGATGCCAATTGATTGGGTTTTTTCTTGCCCGGCTAATTCAACAAAAACCAAAACTTGCATCAATAATATATATATCCAGTATACAGAAAATGCTAATATATACTATGACACAAATATATATATAATCCAGTAGCTCAAATGCTCGATCGATCGATCGATCGATCTCCCCTCTAATTAATCTACAGTCTCCCTAGTTTATATTACCTGCAAAATGAGGGGGATAGAGAATGTATATGATCAAACTATAAGGTAATATATATGCATGAAATTAATTAATTAATAATGATTGAATTAAAAAAGAAATTAGAAAGAAAGAAAAAAAGGGAGCTCCCTTCAGTCCAAGACACGACAGTAAGAACTGAGCAGCAGCTCCTGCTTCATTGGTTCATAAACTCCATCAAATTTACGCCATTTTAGGATCGAGATCGAAATCGATGGGCTAATGAGCCAATGATTCAGCAGCTGAAGCTTCAGTCTTTTAGACTGCCTTGGGCTGGACTGAAGAGAGCTCCTTTAATATCCTCAAACCCTAATTGAAGAGAGACACAGTACAAAACCCTAGCTATATATCTATTTGGGGATTTTTGATATATATTGTGTTTTGTGTATTTGTGGAAATGCCCAGCTAAGAAATGGCCTATATATACAACCAAAATTCACTGTACAGACTTAATTAATTATTAAAAAAAAATTAATTAAAGAAAGAAAAATCAATGGATTGATTAAAGTAATGAAGAACGGGGAAAGGCCGAAAAGGAAAAAAGCCCACATGGGAACCCTGTTAGCGGATTTAGGGCATACATGTACACACTACTTTCCATATATATATGCATGCATTTATCAAAGGCGAGATTAAATAAAATCATTAATTCTATTACTTTTTAAGATTAAATATAATTAATTAATATAACTTAAGTTAATTAATATATGGATCGAGTATTAATTTAAAAAATCATATTTGGTGCAAAATTGATTGTGCAGCTTGATTTATATTATCACTAGTGTATGCCCCGTTCCCTGCACGGGAATATATTAACACAATATTATAAAACTTCACTTATTATCTATACAAAAATCCTATTATAAATATATAAATAAATATATAAATAAATATGAATTACATTATGATAATTAAACTAATAAGTGGAAATATAAGATTAAAATTAATCTAGATCTAAATAACTCATTCTCCTAAAAAATAATATAGATATAAATAAAAATAACTATGAAATAATTAATTTTGATATAAATAATTCTTTCCATACTAAATACGATATATAAACCGTCCATATGCCAAATTTATATATATACCGTCCATTGGAAAGATTATTTATAATTCAGATGAAGATACACTTATATGGTAATTTGTATGTCTGTATATGCCAAATTTATTACTATTATTGTGTTTAATTATATTGATATAATTATTTCCTTATATAATATTTGCTCTTGTATAATATATTCCATCTATTCAATTATATGAATTAATGGTAAAATAAAATAATTACTTATATGGTAATTTGTATGTCTGTATATGCCAAATTTATTACTATTATTGTGTTTAATTATATTGATATAATTATTTCCTTATATAATATTTACTCTTGTATAATATATTCCATCTATTCAATTATATGAATTAATGGTAAAATAAAATAATTATTTTTAATTATATAGATTAGAACTATCTTATTATTTTTATTAGCTTTCCTTTTTGAAGGGAGAAAGTTTTGCGAGACACACTCACGCGCCGCCACGTAGGCAGATTCACTCACATGCCGCCACGCAGGCTTCAATGCATCGGTTTTAGTATATGTATACTAGTGTAGGTCCCGTCACGTGTACGGACAATACGTTAATGTAATATTACAAATAATCTAAATAAATTCCAATAAATAAAAATAATAATATAACTATAAATTATGTTTCCCACCAAAAAATAATATAGATATAAATAAAATTAGTTCAACAAATGATATATAATCTAATTATCTTTTATTTGTATTCTCTCGAAATATAAATATAAATCATATTTATAAGGTAAAAGGTTTTTTTTCCTAATATATCGTTAATTAAATCTCATGTAATTAATAGATAGCTGATTTTTTAAAATATTTTAATATTCTTTTTTTTTATTAAATATTGTATGTAGTATATATTTATTACGTTAGTTTACTAAAATATTTATGCATAGATAGATTGTGTTATATTGATATAGTTTTTTCCTTATATAATATTTACTCTTTTATAAGATTTCTATCCAATTATATGAGTTAATGGTAAAATAAAATAATTATTTAATCATTTTTAATTATATAGATTAGAATTATTTAATTATATTTATATAGATTTCCTTTTTGATGGGAGAAAGTTTTGTGAGATGCACTCACGCGCCGCCACGTATGCAGATGCACTCACGCGCCGCCACGTAGGCAACAATGCATCGGCTTTAGTATATGTATATAGATAGATTAGAGTATATATATTATTGAAATAAAATTTCAAGTGAGAACAGTATTTATTAATACAATATTGTGAATTAATTAATCTAATTGTTATATTTCAAAGGGAAATAATAGCATCTATTGATAATATGTTTTGACTTTATAATCTTATTTTTAAATTTTAAAAAGAATTACTAATATTTAATTATCATTATAGAATATTATATTTTAAATCAATCTAATTTTAGTGTTTTAAAAAAGGATTTTTAAAATTTAGATTTAGAATAAAATATTACTTAAAATAATTAATTAAAATCTTTTAATCTAAGGGAAAAAAATAGCATGTGCACAAAATATATATACTTCTGCAAGTAGTAGCATACTAGCATATATAGATTTTTGAGTATTATATATAGTAAAGTTTAAATCAATCTAATTTTTATATTTTAAAAAGAATTGCTAATATTTAATTATCAACATGGAGTATTATAGTATTTTAAATGAATCTATTTTTAATGTTTTAAAATTAAAAGTAAAATTAAGATTTTTTAATTTAGAAAAAAATAATCGTATTAAAATATCTTAATCTAATTAAGGAAAAAAAATATATATAGATATAGATATAGATATATAGAATGTGGACAAAATATATACTTGTGGGAGGCCAGTAGTAGTATAGATTTGGAGTACCATATATGATGAAAGGGGGATTTTGGGGGAAAAAATGATCAAAGTAGCGATGATGATGAGACTGGAATAGTGGAGTCTGTCTGTGTAGGAAGAAGATGCTGCCATGGCAACAGCAGACCAGGGCTGTCAAATATTATGAGACTATGAGGTCGGACAGCTCATCGATTTGACCGCATCAATTGATGTTAATTTTGTTATAACTGCTCTGATTAAGCTTAATCAATCTTATTCAATTCAATTCATATATACTGTACAAATTAAGTCTCCAATCTTATATATTGTGTATAAGTTTAGTCTGGAAATTACTCGCGGGTATTCGATACATATAAATTTCACATTGGAAATTAGGGGAAATGTCACGAGTGCCCCTAGGAGATGGTTGATTTGAGTTTATATGTTAATGATCAACGATCTACGCATATGTGTTAGAAGCCTAACATAGAAGTCTAGTTGGGTTTTATCTGGAAATCAATATATTGATTATTAGAAACTTGCAAGTAACTAATTACCAACATTATATATTGCCCATTTTTTCCATGTATGCTTATGTGAGACATCGTCTGTTTGGCACCATAGCTTTTTTAAACTTTTGATTTTAATATTATATAGTTTTAAATGAAATGAATATAGGATTTTAGTTTAATATTAGCTTTTGGAATCGCGACTTTTCAAACCAAAGCTTTTTGGAATTTTGGTTTTATATTCACAAGTTTTCATCAATTACCATTTTACTAAACAGAGCCTATATATCTCAATTTAGGCCACAATTGCATTAGGGTAGACCTATAGTTGACACTTATTCTAAGAAATGAAGCTATAAGTTTAGAATATCTTAATCTCTTCAATAGCTACTCGAATGTACTCATAATGGACCCAGACTAAACTCATTATAAAGCCAGGTGACCTAGAATTAATCAAGGAGTCGTGCATAGGCACACATGCACAATATAAGCCCAACATATAAACATGACAAACTAGCTAGGTTTCATATTGATCAAAATCAAGCAGACCTTACTGTCTAAAAAAAATCATATACAAACCACATACAATTAGTATACAAAGAATGAGAAGAATTAGATCATGAATAGTTGAGTCAAAGTATAGTACTTGTAATTAATTTTTATTGTTAGCTAATTAATCAAAAAAACTTTAATTTGATTTGCATCTCCGCCTAACTTTTTTGAAGTAATGCAATGCAATGCAATTTCCATTGCTCCGGCCACCAAAAACAATAATCATATCAGTAAGTGTGTTGGAGCAATAATCACAATGTGATGTTAAATTCAAAACCCTAGAAAAATTTGTTCTTACGTACACTTAAATCAATGCCACATGCACATTGCACTATAGCTATTAGCTATATATAGCCAAACAAACAAATTCAAGTGGACTTGTACCTGATCTCCACACAGTACCACGACTACCTAGCTACTTTTATTTTCGTCCTTAATTGGACTACTAATTAATTCCTGCATGCTTCACCAATATTTATTAATCCCTTGTACGGAGAATGGGTTCGTATGAGACGGGGTTAATAAACTGACTAAAATTATAAACAGGATAAAATTTATAAACTGTTAATAAAAGTGGTTAAAAATTTATGAAAAAATATAAACTCTGTATGGGACGAAAAAGTGTTTATTTGTAAAAAAAATGGTGCTTATTTGGTTATTATTAGGGGTATTATGGTACGTTCAAATCAAATAAACAATATAAACAGGTAAAAAGCTACATATTATAGCTTTTTTTTACCATCAAATTTCAACACAATTTTCCAAAAAAATACCTCCATACATGGTTAAAAAAAATAAACACCCAATTTTAACAGCTTTTAAGCTGTTAAAATGTGTCCCATACACACCCTATATATATTAGTAGGGCTGTTAAGAGATAGATTCGAACCGGTTTTTTGAAATGAACCGAACCGAAAAAACCAGGCTCTTAAATCGAATCGAGATTTTTTGGTTTAGGAAATTTTTAATTTCGATTTCCGGTTCGATTTGTACTCAATTCGGTTAAATTGGGAAAAAAATCGAAATTTATTTTTTATTTTGTTTATATTTTAATTTTTCAAATCATCATAAAAATAGTTTGATGATATGGGAAATTCACAATATAAATGCCAAATAAAACTGCAACTATTGAAATATATATGCTAGCCCGATCAGACACAACCGACAATGAAAACAACACTTAACAAACATATAAAATAAAATATAACAAAAAAAAAACCAAATTTACAAATATACAGCCAAGAAGACTCACAATCAAGAAACAGAACAATTGCTCAAAAATTTATATATATAAGTATCAAAATTTTGCTGTCCTTTGTACTGACATGCATGTATCCTTCCTTTGGTCACAAAATATAACAATAATAATAATTCTAAAAGGAGAAAGCATAGAAATATATGTATAATAAATATTATATAAACATGTTTTTGAGTTTTGCTTTAAGATAGCAATTTCCTGGCAGCCAGTGATTAACAAATGGTCATGTTTTCATAAAGCAAAGTGTTTTTTCTTTACAATTTGGCCTTAATTATCTAATCTAAAATCATATGTATTTTCAAATAAGTTGAAAGAGATAACTCGATATTTAATTATTTTTTACTTTTGAGAGAGATACTTTTTTTTTCCTAAGTGTATCGCCATATATAAGAGAGGCAATGAATTATAACTTATAATTTATATTAAAATCCAACTATAATTACCCTCACATGTTCCTCTCAAACATGTTTGCTTATCTTTTCTAGGTACGTACTCTTTTCTTTTTTCATGTCAAGTAAGATTCTTTGAATTGGTTGCTTTTTCATAAAAAAAAAAATAAAAAAAATGGCTCCCTAACTTTCTCTATGAATCATGAATGAAATGTACTTATGTTTGTCCTTAGCTATTTAATTTACATATAGATGGAATATTCAATAAGTGGATTAATATGTGTAGGTTGATATTGGTACGATCATGACATATTTATGATCTATGAAGTATATATCTAATATATAATACCATCATACCTTATTCAAATCTAGCCTTAAACGTTATGGTCGGTTGAAATTTGAATAGTTTTCTATATTTCATTTTGATTTTATAAATTTTCTATATATATAGGCAATAGATCATTTGTAAATACCTCTTTCAGTGTAATTTGTAAACAAATATGAAGCGATGGATTAAGAAGATCAACGATTGAGATTTAAAACAAAATTTAAAGACCAAAATAATGAATCTGAAATCATATACTCCCTCTGTTAATTAAAACATCTCGTTTACTATTCATGCACGGTTTTTTAGAATGACAAAAACTATATGAAATATTAACTTTTTTAAAAAATTTATTTTTATAAATTCATACTTAATAGTAACAAGTATGTAATTATTAAAAAATTTAATTTTTTAACACCTCAAAAAGCGTGCGTGAATAGTAAAACGTCAAGTTTTAATTAACGGAGGGAGTATATGATTATTCGTACATAACTCGCAGTGGCGGATCCTCAACCGAAACCTTGAGGGGGCTGGCTGTGAAACTTTACTATAAAAAATTTTATTTTTAGGGTTTGGAACCCGATCATGCCGGGAGGCTCATCCCCACGCCTATTTTATTAGTTGTAAATATAAAGTACAATCAAAGGGGGGGACATTTTGAAGCCTAAACCCCTTCAAAAAAAAAACATAAAACTATTTAAATTGAGCTCTACGCTCTTTCATAGAGATAAAATCATTAAGTATGCAATCATAATCAATACTCCTAACAATATCCCTCTCAATGTAAACTGTCATATTATCTGCCAAAAAGTCATCCTCCATTATATTTCTAAGCCTTGTTTTGATTATCTTCATTGCTGAAAAAGCTCTTTCACTTGTCGTTGTAGACACGGGAAGGGTCAATATAAGTCGAATTAATCTATCAATAAGATAATGCCTACTTCCTCTTCCAGTCTCCACTAGCCTCCGACATAGTTCTGGAATTGATGACAATGATTGCAATTCTGAATGGCTATGCACATCAATCTCAAATGACCTCAACTGATATCTCAAATTAACTTTATCTTGATCAGTAAAGTCGTCTGGGTAGTACTTCTCAACCAGCACACATATGGAATCAATATCAAATGACTTGTATCCATTTCTAGGATCCAAAGCATTGCTAAGCGTCAAGAGTTCCATAGCAGACTCTCCAAACCTACAATTAAGCTCCTGCAATTGGACATCAATAGCAGCAAGAAATATATCAACATGAAAATGATGCTCTATGGTAACATCCCTTTTCCGTCGACGACTTCGACCTTCAAAATAAGGAGCACCTAATCAGGTACATCTATATCAAATTTATCACAAAATGAAATGACTACGTCAAGAAAACTTTTCCATTCATCTTCCCTCAACTTTTGGATTAGTGCCTTCGAATCTGAAACTAAATGCACCGCATTTAGAATATCTTGGTCTTTTCTTTGCAATGCTAGACAAAGATCATTTGTGATGCCCATGATCTCCTTCATCAAATGCAAAATGAACACAAATTCAAATGAATGTACCATATTAGAAGCAGCATTAGCATCACCCCGTTGAGAATAATTGGAGCTTTCTTTCTCAATTTTTCCAAGCACCACAAATTGTTGGACCATATAACCTCACGAGGCTGCATAGAGAATGAAAGTGTGAACTCCATCGAGTATCTCCAGGCCTTGTCAATGTGCCTATCTGGTTTGCTCCCTTTCCACCTTCAAGTCCATCAATAGATAACAAATATGCAATGTCTTCCAATTGAGCATCTTGCAACTCATCATGACGTTTAGCAGAAGCACTAACCACATTGATAACAAAACTCAAATTAGTGAAAAATTGATGGACTGGAATTACCTCTCTTGAAGCGGCAACTAAAGTCAATTGCAACCTATGTGCAAAGCAATGCACGTAGTATGCATATCGACAATCATTAAGAAATAACGCTTGTAGCCCTTTCCACTCGCCACGCATATTGCTAGCTCCATCATACCCTTGTCCGCGAATATTCTGAACATCAAGTGAATGACGAGAGAGAATGGCACATATTTCATCCTTTAGGGTTCTAGCTGCAGTGTCTGAAACATGAGAGACATCAAAGAAACGCTCTTGTATAAAACCCTCTTTATCAACAAATCTCAATACAAGAGCCATTTGCTCTCTTTTAGCTTCATCTCGTGCCTCATCGACAATAATACAAAACTTTGAATCACCTATATCTTCTCTGATCTTGCTCCGTACTTTGCTAGCAATGACTTGTAGAATCTCCTTTTGGATAGAAGGGGCTACATACTTAGCAACCTTAGGAGCATTATCTAAAACAGTCCGAGCAACATTTTCATTATAGGAAGCCAGAAGCTTAATCAACTCAATAAAATTGCCTTGATTATGTGACTCATTAGATTCATCATGCCCCCTAAAAGCACATCCCTGAGTTGAAAGAAAACGAATTGAATCAATAGAAGTTTTCACCCGCAATCGGTTATTTAGAATCTGCTCACGACTTTGTGCATTGATCACTTTGTCAATGTGCTTTGATTGATTCAATAAGTCCTCACAAGCTTGCACAGCTTTTTGATGAGGTGAGCGAGAATCATCTCCGATATGATTCAAAAAAGCACAATGTTTCCCATCATTCACTTTCTTCCAATTCTTGAATCCCTTAACACTAAATACATCCCAACCAGGCCGGCCAACAGGTTTAGTAGTAAAAAGATAGCATGGTAAACAATATGCAGCATCTTCAGTAGGAGAATACTCAAGCCAAGAAGAGAATTGTGCATACCAGGACTCTTGAAAGCGACGATAATTATTCTTTCCGGACTTGGGATATTCGGTAAGACGAATTTGATAGGGGCCTAGTTTCAAATAAGCTCGTCTGATCTCATCGTGCTTCTTGGGTGGATACTCCCAAATCTTTGGACGTTTTCCTGGATCTCGCTCAATATCAGAAATATCAATTTCACTCAAATTACATCCGGTTGTTTTCAAAGGAGCTGCCTCGCCAACATCAAT
Source organism: Persicaria maculosa (assembly GCA_963922045.1). Classification (NCBI taxonomy): domain Eukaryota; kingdom Viridiplantae; phylum Streptophyta; class Magnoliopsida; order Caryophyllales; family Polygonaceae; genus Persicaria; species Persicaria maculosa. The sequence goes on along the minus strand of OY998256.1, from coordinate 8,063,836 downwards.
TTCAGGTGGATTTATAATAGGCTGGTCAGGAGTATTGGCCCTCGAAGTTGGCCTTCTATCATTTTCAGGTGCAACAACATCATCATCAAAATTTTCAGATTCTTTTCTTCTGAAGAATGAATCGATCGTTTTTAACTTTCGATCCTTACCCATGAGCCTACAAAGATTTAAAAAAAATGCATAAATTTGAGTTCATGGAACAATTTTAATTGAAACAAGATGTAAAAAATTAATTTTCATAAATTTGAGTTCATGGAACAATTTCAATTGAAACAAGATATAAAAAATTAATTTTCATAAACTTGAGTTCATGAAACAAATTAATTTTAATTGAAACAGGTTGTCAATGTTATATTCTCCAGCCTCTCCTAGATGACTAGATGAGTTCGATACTTCGATAAACTTGATTTTTACAATACTCACAAATCACAATCGCCGTAACAGTCACCGATCCTCCCTATCCTCGAAATTTTCGACTGAATCATTGAATTGAAACAAACACTAACACAGGCTGACAGGCCGCAAGTAACCCAATTTAGGAAGGAGAGAAGACGAACAGCTTACTTCGACTACTGAGTCGGCACTCGGCAACCGACGGCGACAGGCGACAGCAGATTCTCAATTGCAAGGAAGGGCGAAGACGAACACAGAGGAGCGAAGACGGACACAATCACACAGAGGACGGACGCAGAGGAGGCTGAGGAGCGAAGACGGATGCAGAGGAGATCTAGAAACCGATACCGTTCAACTGTTCAAGGAGATTTCTGCCATTGATTTCAGCGAGATTCTGTTCTGCCATGGATTTCAAATTTCAATCTGGTGCCATTCAACTGCTGTTCAAGGAGATTTCAATCCGTGTCTGCGTGATTCTCCGATTTCTCCCTCTATCCTTCCTAAAATATAGCAAATTGTTATTCTGAAAATCCAAAATTCCTTCCAATTCCAAATTACTCCGTATATACCTAAGGAAATTTTTTTTTTTGGGGAGGGCAGTTGCCCCTACTGGTCTTAAGGACCATCCGCCTCTGATAACTCGTACGAATAATCATGTTACAACACATAAATAGTTTTTATGTGAAGAAACTATTCACACATACGAATAGTTATTTTAATCCAAAAATAATTATAGTTATTTTAAGCTAAGAATAATTATGGTGGTACCTATAAATAATCGACTTGTTCACAATTCACACGGTAAGAGGTGTTCACATCGGATCCAACCTCTCTATGTATACTATTTTTTTAAAATAAAATCCATCAATATAAAAACCGTTATATCCTACATCTCTTTTAGTTTGAATAAATATATTTGAATTTAATTTGTTGCATTTTTTTATATATTCAAATTTAACTAGTATCTCTTAGAAACCATTGATAAACGTATTTTCGTTGGAAAAATGGCCGCCGTCGAGATCTCCTACAAGAAGTCGCTGCTCGATCTCTCAAAGATGGAGCCTATGGATGGCTCGAACTACAAGCGCTGGTCCCAGAAGATGCTGATTTTCTTTGAGCAACTGGAGATTGACTATGTGTTGCTTAAAGACCCCTCTGTCGCTCCTGCGCCTGTTGCTGCTGTTGAGGGCGATGCTTCGCCCAATCCTCCTGCACCTTCTGAGGAGCTCGTGAAGTACGAGCGCGACAACAAAACCGTCAGAGGCTACCAGCTGAACCACATGACGAACGCAGTGTTCGACCTGCTGCTAATCCAAAAGTCTGCTAAGATTATTTGGAAAACCCTGGACAAGAAGTATGGCACTGACGATGCTGGGAAGCGCAAGTACGTGACTGGACAGTGGATCCAGTTCAAGATGGTGGACGACGAGCATATCATGGAGCAGGTGCATGAGTACGAGAACTTGGTAGCGGACTAGCGGATATGCTGGTTGAAGGGATGAAGATGTGCGAAGTTCTTCAGGCCAACGTTCTGATTGAGAAACTGCCTGAGTCTTGGGCACGCTGCCACAATCACCTCAAACACAAAAAGAAAATTCTTACCTTGGAGGAACTCGTCAGCCATCTGAAGATTGAGAAAGCGAACCGGCTGAAGGAGAAGGAGACCTCCATCACTGCTGCTGAAACGGTAAAAGCTAACATTGTTGAATCTCCGCAGGTCAACAAGAAAGGCAATAAGCCGCCTTTCAACAAGAAGAACAAGAAGGGCCTTGGAGGACAAAACAACAAGCCTGCGAAGTTCAAGAAGAACAACAACGGAGAAAAGCATAACAACACTGGATGCTATGTCTATGGCAGACAAGGCCATAGGGCTTTTCAATGCCGTGAGAGGAAGGATGCTCAGTATGCTGCCCAAAAGAACGATGGAGGGCAGGAAAAAAGCATTGCAAACGTCGCTGAAAGTGGTGCTCTTGAAGTCATTGCTGCGGTGGTCACCGAAGCTAACATCGTTGGGAGCATGACTGAATGGATCGTGGACACTGGAGCCACGAAGCACTTCTACGCCAACAGAGAGCTGTTTGATGAGTTTGAACCTGAAAGCGGAGCTGAGCAAGTCTACATGGGGAACTCAAGTATGTCGGAGGTGCTGGGCAAAGGGAAGGTCTCGCTGAAGCTCACCTCAGGTAACATCATGAGCTTGCAGAATATCTTTTATGTGCCTTCTCTGCGACGGAACCTGATCTCTGGAGAGCTCTTATCCCGAGCCGGGCTAAGGGGAGTCAATGCATGGAAGGTGACTCTATAGTCTTGTCCAAGAATAGGAAGTTTTTAGGGAAGGCTTACAAGTTTGGTGAATTGTTTATTTTGCAAACTGTTGTTGATTCTGCTAATATAGCTTCTACTTCCGCTTATATCGTTATTGATGTTAATCTTTGGCATGCTAGATTAGGTCATGTGAATGTTGAATCTGTGAACAAATTGCATAAAATGGGCCTAACTACAAACTTGGGTAATAATGATCATAAAAAATGTGAAATTTGTATGGAAGCTAAGTTCACCAAGAAACCTTTTAAAACTATAACTAAGAGGTCCACCGAATTGCTATAATTAGTTCACACCAATCTAGCTGATTTTAGGAACTCTGAAAGCAAAGGTGGTAAAAGGTATTATATCACATTTGTAGATGATTATTCTAGATACACCAAGTTATATTTGCTGAGATCTAAGGATGAGGCAGAGAAAATGTTCTTAATCTACAAAGTTGAGGTAGAAAACCAACTTGACAGAAAAATTAAAAGACTTAGATCCGATAGAGGTGGCCGGGGAATATGGGACAACATTTTTGAAAGAATTCTATGAGAATAATGGCATAATTCATAAACGTACAACACCCTATAGCCCTCAGTCGAATGGAGTAGCAGATAGAAAGAACAGAACTTTAAAAAAAACATGATGCTTTTTATGCTTGTGAGTTCTGGGTCACCCGACTCTTTGTGGGGTGAAGTTGTTCTTTCTGCAAACTACATTCTTAACAATTTACCCCATAAGAAGTCAGATAAGACCCCTTATGAACTATGAAAAGGACATCCTCCTAACCTAGGGTTGATGAAAGTGTGGGGGTGTTTAGCTAAAGTTGGGATTCCTGCATTTAAGAGAGATAACCTTGGATCTAAGACTATCGATGCCATGTTTGTTGGTTATGCTGAGAACAATGCTGCCTATAGGTAATTTATGTGCTTGCATGATAGATCTATGTGTGAATATCGTGATGCTGAATTTTTTGAGCATATTTTTCCTTTGAAGAAAGATCATGATAGTATTTCTGCTGTTTCTGAATTTGCATCTTTGTCTTTACCTGCTTCTATTAATGTTGATGAACCTAGTGAAATTAGAAGAAGTAAAAGACGTAAAACTGAAACTAGCTATGGTCCAGATTTTGTGACTGCATTCTTAACTGAACTCCGTGATTTAGATGAAATCAATGAAGCCCTAGTTTATGTTCACATGATAGGGGATGAACCTAAAACATATAGAAAAGCTATGAGTTCTGTTGACACTAGTTTTTGGAAAGATGCCATAAACAGTGAAATTGAATCTATCACAAGTAATCGCACTTGGGAACTAGTTGATTTGCCTAGAGGTTATAAGGATGTTGGTTGTAAATGGATCTTTAAGAGAAAATTTAGAACAGATGATTCTATAGAATGATTTAAGACAAGACTAGTAATCAAAGGATTCACACAGAAACATGGAGTAGATTATTTTGACACCTATTCTCCTATAACTAAGATTGCGACCATTAGAACGTTATTTGCTTTAGCATCTAATTACAAGCTCTTGGTACATCAAATGGATGTAAAGACTGCCTTTCTGAATGGTGATCTAGATGAGGAAATATACATGGAGCAGCCTCCGAGTTTTGTGGTTCCAGGTAAGGAGAATATGGTTTGTAGGTTAAAGAAATCTCTCTATGTCTTAAAGCAAGCACCTAAACAATGGTATGAGAAATTCCATAACACTGTGTTGAGTTTTGGATTTGTGGTTAGTGGATCTGATGCATGTGTTTATACCAAGATGTACAATTCTGGTTGTGTTATTATGTGCCTATATGTTGATGATATGTTGTTATTTGGAACTAACATGCACGTGATAAATGAAGCCAAAAAGTTTCTTTCCTCTCGCTTTGAAATGAAAGACTTAGGTGAAGCTGATGTGATTCTAGCATGTTAAAGTGACTAGAACTAAAAATGGCTTTACTTTATCTCAATCCCATTATGTAGAGAAGGTATTGAAGAAGTTTAACAAATATGATGTGATGCCAGTTAGGACCCCATATGATGCTACCATAGAGTTAGTGAAGAACTCAGGTATAGGCGTTTCCCAAGAGGAATACACTAAAGTAATTGGGAGTCTAATGTTTTTGATGAACTATACTCGGCCTGACATAGCTTATGCAGTAAGTAGACTCAGTAGATATATACATAATCCTAACAAAGAACATTGGATTGCGCTTAGAAGGTTAATGAGATATCTTAGAGGCAATCTTGATTGGGGATTACATTTTGAGGGTTTTCCCTGCGTTCTAGAAGGATATTGTGATGCAAAATGGGTAAGTGGGACTGATGAAATTTGCTCTACTAGTGGATATGTTTTTACATTGTGTGGTGCAGTTGTCTCATGGAAGTCTGCAAAGCAGAGTTGCATAGCCCGATCGACGATGGAGTCAGAGTTCATAGCTCTAGACCTAGCAGGGCAAGAGGCTGAGTGGTTGAGAAGCCTACTGGCAGATATACCAATGTGGGGGCATCCAGCCCCTGCGATTTCTCTACACTGTGGCTCACATGCTGCCATTGGAGTAGCAAAGCGTATAACTGCACGAAGAGGCATATACGCATCCGATATGAGGTTGTGAGGTAGTTGATAAGAAATGGGGTGCTCTCCTTAGAGTATGTGCGGTCACAGAGGAACATCGCGGATCCATTGACCAAAGGACTTTGCAGAAGGCTAGTCCTTGATACGTCGAGGGGAATGGGGATAAAGCCCGTGAGATGAGGAATCTGTGGCGGAAACCATTAATTTGGTCAAACGCAAGCCATGGAAAGAATCATATGAGATACACATCTCTCATTCCTATGGAAAGTGTATAGTGAGGTTGAGCTAACGCTCTTAATGATTCTATAGCCCAGGCATTGGGTGGTCTTTTGAGACGGACTTGATAGATCACCGAACAACAAATGAGAGGTTGAGCCTTAGAGCTCTTAATGACTTCTTAACTCATTGTGAGGGTATTCTGTATTGAGACAGATATGTTGAAGTCACCAACGTGAATGTTAGGGAGTAGCAACCCTCCAAGGTGAGACTTAGGGTAGTCCTCACTGGCACTGTTCTAAAAAACCCTTCAAGATTCGCCTAAACCCCCGCCTAAACTCTTAACCTTGCCCCACCGCCAAGGCCGTCAAGGTCGTCAAAACCCGCCATGAAATCCGCCTAGACCCCGCCTAGACCCCGCCTAGACCCTTAACCCTACCCTACCGCCAAGCACCCGCCAAGCGTTTTTTAGAACATTGCTCACTGGAACACTCATGAGCACCCAAGGTGTGCCAAACTTGGATGTCTTATGTGATAAGACTTAGCTAAACGTTACAGGACCCCGTGGAAGGTGTGTGTTGCTGACTTGCTGGTTAACCATAAGTGGAGGAATTCAAGGCCTCTAGCCATTCGCTCTATCAAAGAGATTGCTAGTTTCACTATGTGTTGATTCAAGTCGCAAGACATCAGCATTTAAGCACTAACCTCGACACGCTCAGAACTTGTTTTCAAAACCTCAGTTTTTAAACCCTTCTATCTGCATTTGTGGGGAATTGTTGGAGTTAATGCATATAGAAGGTGGTTTTAAAGAAGGCGCCCTTTGGACTTCCCACATCCCACATGGAAAGTTCAAGGGTACCCTAAAGGGTTTTTAAGGGGACTCTCCCACTATCTACATTGAGAGGTAGAGGAGGAGATGGGGCCCTCACACGCGCGCCCGCCGCCGTTTGTCCGGCACGGCTCATGCTCGTGCTCCGAGATCGGAGTTGGAGAAAATCTTAACTTGAGGCCGAAGATATTACGGATAGAATTGTTTGTGTTTATCCGCGAATATTTGATTTTTCACTGGATTTATTTTCAAGAATTTATCCTTTCAAACGATATTGGATGAGCCCAAATCTTATGATGATAGACTCAAATCTCTCATTTGCTTACGACTTAAAGAGGATTCCGAAGCCTATATAAGGAGGTCCAGGGCTTCGCTTTTCAACACACATTAAACACAATCGCCTCTCTCTCCTGTTTTCTCCTACCCTTTTCCCATTTCGAGCGCATGTTCCAGTTCCAACTTCTCTCCATCGAATGCACCTGTGAGAGAAGCCGGTGAAATCCTTGGGAGACGTTGCCTCGCATACGATCTGCACCACTATCGGGGGTAAATACGTTTCTCATTCAAATGGCTCTCATACCACGCTTCACCGCAGCCCTAGCCCCTTCATAGAAATAAAGTTCGGTCTACATCCACTAACGCCCTTTCGAGAGTTGTTTCTTTTCACGGGTTCCAACATGATCATTGTGCAATAACCATAACATCTAGAATGCAATTGATTTGGTTAAATAAAATGTTAAGTAAAAGAGTTAATTTGGTAATTGAATATACCAATATATGCTTGAGAATTATCCTCTATATTTGTTGGCTTCAAATCCCTTCTATTCTTCGATCCTCTTCTAATCATAATTCTCAATTAAAAATGAAAAAGAAATAAATAAATGTTATTGCTATTTACCCCTCTCAGAAAAAATCTTCCATAGTATGTAGTATATGTTTATATAAGTACTATTTAGCATATGAAGCCTATGTAAGCTTAATCAAAGAAGTGGCAATTTAATTTAATTTTTATTTTTTTTACGACGAGGAACACACCTTTGGTGGCAAATTCCGGGCACGTGACCCAGCCGGCAAGAGTCACGCACCAGGTAAACCGGTTTGTGCCGACCGGCTCAACCCACTAATAAGGAGCAAGATAAATCTTAGACTTTCACCCAAGGAAAGGGGCGGAGGTAGGGATCGAACCCGAGACCTCCTGACTTCCCCCCTTGCTCCCTACCAGTGAGCCACCCCGACTGGGGCAAAACTTTGGTAGGGTAAACTTTTTATGGTGACTGGCCCCACCGCTTCGCGGCCCCATACCCCAGAAACTCCTTGCGGGATTTTTTGAGGAGGCTCAGTACCACTTTTGCAAAGTGCGATCCGCGGTCGCAACCTCACCTACCTACACACGGACCACTTCACCACTTCGGATTGGCCCTACGGATTAGTATACACTGTTTGGTCGTACGCACTTGTGGGAATTAATATGCCCTAAATGCACAAAGTGAGATTTGAACCCGGACCTCTCCTTTGGGATATCTTACCCTTACCACTAGAGCAAGAGGTCATTGATGTGGCCATTTAATTATTTTTTTTTATTAAGTAAAAATTCAGTAGACCATAGTTACCTTGGCGAACCGAAAGCATCTTTTCAGATGAGATCACGAAAATCTCAAAAAATGTGGCCATTTAATTTGGTGACACATATAACTGCATTGCATAAATATATAGTATATTTTTTTGGGTCTAATCTATCACCCAAATAGCACTATATATAACTAGGTAATCATAGCCAGCTTGAGCTAGATGCATGTTGAGGTAAATTAATATCACAAGTTGATGTCTAGATGCATCATGCATGCATCTAAGTTAAAGTTTGAATTACATGAGATATTAAAACCTGCCATTGGCTATTTAATCATTTAAATACTCTGTACAGTTAAATGTAGTTAGTAGTCCAAAACAATTAGAGTAAAATAATTATAATATATAGTGATCGATCGATATATCGACCATTTCAAGGGTCGACAAGATCTCATGCGCACAACTGTTTTCGTTCAATATGCATGCGAACACACAGTGGCGGACCCAGAAACTTTTGAGGGGAGGGTCACCATGCCAGGGTTGGTGCGGCAGCGGGTTGAGGGTTCGACTCGGACTTCGCTCTCTCTCACAGTCGGCGGCTACTGTAAATGTAAATGGTGGAAGGGGCGGCTACTGTAAAGGTAAATGGGGGCTTTTAAAAAAAAATAGAGGTAAAAAATTAAAATTTGGTGAGTCGAACCCGCATCTCTTGACTCCGAAAGAGCTCACCCACATCCTTTGCCATTTGAGCCAACGCTTTTTAGTGATTTCTTACTCTCTTTACTTAATTATATTCAAAATAAGTTTTTTTTTTTTTACATATTTCTAGGGCCGAGGGGGGGTCACGTGACCCCCCAGGACCCCCCTTGGGTCCGCCACTGCGAACACACAATGTGCTAAAACATATATAAGGAGTATTTTATGTTCTTAATTGAATTATTCAGTTAGGGTAACTTCAATGGTACGATTAAGTGTGTAAATGTATATATTTGCATATGATGTTCAAAAATATACATCACTTTTTGATATTTTACTTCATTGGTTAGATATGTATTTTAAAATACACATCTATCTCTAAATAAATATGATAAATTAAAAAGGAAAAAGAAAAACTTAAAAACAACCACTAGATGTGTATTTTTGCACACCACTTTTTAGTATTTTACTCCATTGGTTAAAGTGTGTATTTTTTGCACACGTCTCTTTTAATAACCAAGTAATCTATATTTATCTTCACATTTTAATTGTGATTAATATCTATTAAAAATTAAATATGCATTTTGTATTATAAATTTTTATCATGCACATTTTGATATAAAAAAAATATAATTTTCACCACAATTTGAAAAATCAAAATTTTAATATTGTTCACAAAATTGGATGTTTATTTCTTAAAAAATGTATATCACTAATCTAACTTAATTTTTTTGTTAGATTTAAAATTAAATATTTAAATGAATTTCTTAGTCAATAGATGTGACTTTTTAAATTAAATTAATTTAATTTATACTAGATCAAATTTAGTTATAAAAAAAATGATAAAAAAAAAAGTCATTTATATATGAAACCATGCATTCTCTCTTCTCATTGAATAAAACTTTTAGGGAAAATTGCAGAAAACCACCCTTTAAATAAGGCACTTTGCACAAAACCACCCTTTAAAGTAAAAATTGCAGCAAACCACCCATTACATCCCTTCCGTTAACCAAACACCACCCCTCCCCCTAAATACGTTAGTTTTAATGATAAAATGGAATAAAATGACCAAACTACCCTTATTATTGGATCATATTTCCTTTTGAATGCCCCTTCCATAACAACCCCATTCTCTTCTCATTTATCGAACAAGAAGTCCGTAAAGCGCGCTACTGCCTAATTTGAAGTTCGAACGAATAGAAAAATCAAAATTCAACGTCATAGCAACATAGCCCAAAATTTTACGATTCCAATTTTCCTTAAAATCTAAACTGATTAATTGATCGGAATTTTGAACTTTGAAATACCAAAATTTACAAATTTCTATTGCCCTCAAATTTATCCCATCTTTCTAATTTTCAATCCATACCGGACCATACACATAAAAAAAATGTGGGGGGCATTCGACTTTGTAAGCAGGGTATCGACAAACAAGTAGGAAAATTGAAGTTTGCTTTGACCTGTGACTTTGATTTTTTAACATTTTGAAGCTTCAATTTCAAGAATTGCAGTGTTTGTGGCTTAAAAACTAGAATTAAAGGAGATTTAAGGGAGAATACTGAAGTGGAGAAGAGAGAGGGTAAAGAGATGAAACAGGTGGTGTTTGCCTGTTTGGAGTATTTAACGGAAACCTAATGGCATCCATAGGAAGGGTGGTGTTTGGTTAACGGAAGGGATTTAATGGGTGGTTTGCTGCAATTTTGCCTTTAAGGGGTGGTTTTGTGCAAAGTGCCTTATTTAAAGGGTGGTTTGCTGCAATTTCCCCAAACTTTTATCCACTTTCTCAAAAAGTGGAAAAGTTTTTGCACATAGGGGGGATTGAGTGCTCAAATATACACACTTCATGCTCAAATGTACACATTTGATAAATGTACACATTTGAGCACCCATAAAACAACCGTTGGAGCTCAAAATTGTGTAAAATATACACATTTACACAATTGCACACCACTATTGGAGTCAGGGGCGGAGGGAGGGGGCATGAGGTGGCTCGAGCCCCCCCTAGGTCGGAGGAAAACGTAAAAAAAAGGTTATTTTTTTGGTAATTTTTGATAATTTAAGAATTAAAACAAGTTAATTGGAATGAAAAATCAAGTAATGTGCTTAGCTCAATTGTTATGGGGTGGGAATTTGAATGAATTGGTCTTGAGTTTGAATCCCCATAGCTTCATTTTATGGATTTTTTCCCCTTTTAATTTTTTTAACTTAAAATAGCTATTTAAATCATACATTTAATGTGTTTTCTACCATATGTTCTTTACAACAAAATTATATCTTATATATATATTCAAAAAAAAACCCTGAGCTATTTAAATCATACATTTAATTAATGTGTTTTCTACTATATGTTCTTTACAACAAAATTATACTCCCTCCGTTAATTAAAACTTGTCGTTTTAGACATTTGCACATTTTTTAAGAAAGCAAATAAAAGCAAACAAAAATACACTTATACCCCTAATTATTACTTTACTTTTCCACTTTATTGAAAACTACAACTAACAAACATCTAATCATGACAAGGGTAATTTTGGAAAGTGAACACCAAAATATCTAAAACGACATGTTTTTCTTAACAAGATTTTACTCCTAAAACGACATGTTTTTCTTAACGGAGGGAGTATCTTATATATATATTCAAAAAAAATCCTGAGCCCCCCCCCCCCTCGATTATTTTCTGGCTCCGCCCCTGATTGAAGTTAGTCTTATTGAAAAGTGATAAAAGTTTGTGCACATGGATGAGGTGATGTGCTTATATTTGAGCATTTTATGTGCAAATGTGCATATTTTACACATTCAAAAGTAACCATTGAAACACAATTTATATCAAAATATGCATATTTAAGTATTTCCATCCTACCATTAGATCGAGTTAGTCTCACAGTGAGTAATTACAGAGTTATAGTGTACTACGTAGGTGATTTGTGAATAGTTATTCAAGGTTACACTACAACGTGGCATAGGGATAGGCCGGGGCCTAGGGAGGACATAGTGCCGTTCCTGGTAATAACAATGAATCCAATATTTGTTGATGTTTTCACTACTCATTGAAATTTGAAAGGTTGCAGTAAGAATCTTGGAGTACAACTATACTATGCAGGTTGATCAGTAGCTCGTACGTAAATTATCTGTGACAGTAGCAAAGATGCAGTTTTTCCTCTTTGGTATGATTTCGCCAAATCCCAAATTACCCTGCAATCTGAGAGAGATCTGCACTCTATAGTACATACACCTACCTACCTAGCTCTTTGTACATAGAGTTGTCACCTCAAATTCATTCAGTATATGGGCTTGTTCAACGAGATACTCTAATAAGGAGTACTTCATTTGAAATTTTTTTTCAATGAGGTACCTGAAACTCGATGGTCGAACAAGTCGGCAGACGGAAAACCGTCAAACAATACATAATGACACAAATCATCAGAGAAGAAAGAAAAAACTCAATCAACTCATACAAGACGTTAACCAGCCGAGAAGTTGATGGAGAGCCAAGATGTGCCACAAGTGTCAAGAGCACGGGAGAGTGTGAAGACTCCCGACAGTACCCCAGTTGAAATGAGCAACTCATGAGGATGTGTGGATCGCCGACATTACCCCCACCTAAATGGATGATCTTCGAAGACCACGATCCTTGACGATCAAAGTATCTGAAATATATAGAAAAAAAATTGTATAAAAAATTTGCTCTGAAATATAAGATATTTGACCACGATCCTTTTTTTTATTATGTAAAGATTCGAGATAAAAACAAGTTTGATTTTTGAGAGACCGACGAATCGGAAGACGAGTCGAAAATCGACTAAACATAGATAAAAATAATTAAAAAAAAAAGGTGCATCGAAACATGCAGAAACAAACTCATTTAAAAAAAACTTAATGTTTATTAGTAATGAAAATTAAATTTGTTTTAAAAAAACTTATATTTTATATAATTTTTAACTTATTAAAATATTCTTAAAATATACAGAGTACGTGCTAAAAATAAAATAGTCTTTACATTTTCGATCGGAAGCACTAATTAGTGCTTTGTGTCACTTGGAGCATAATGAAATTATTTGTTTTGAAAGAATGCTAAATTTTTTTAAAAAAAATTATAGTGCAAAGTATTCTAATATGTTTTATAAACTATAAACTTTCATTTTGAAAAATCATGATTTAAAAGGTTTTTAAAATATACTATATTGGTGAAAAATCATCTTTTAAATTCTAATTTTTTTTTAAAGATGATTTTCAAGACACAAAAATATCTATAAAGATATAAGGACACTATGAACGTAATATTTTTTTTTCACTTTTTAAAAATTAATTTAAAGATAAAATAATTTTATAATGTGACAAATGCTACACTAAATGTTGTAGAGGATCTATATTGATTATTGTTGGCTTGTGTGTTATTTTTATGAAAAACAAAATGAATTAAAATGATTTGATATGATATATATATACCGACAAAGATTGAAAAACTTGATAATTGAATGACCCCGCTCAAGAGACCTTAGCAAAAAAGCCAAATCTATTGACATTCAAACAAACAAAACATGATAATGGAGTTAGCGGTGCGAACCACCTAGTTTTTTTTTTTAATTATTTTTATAGACAAAAAAAATCCGGAAGATCAGATAACATACTACTTAATCTGTCGAGAGATCAACAGATCGATAAATGAACTAACCGTTTTGATACAATATATATAAGTTAAAACACAGAACAAAAAATAAAGGAGCAGTAATAGGCTTAACTCGCAATACTAAAAGTAATGGCAAAGCCAAATGAAAACCATCAAGTCAAAAAAACAGACGAAGAATCACGCTAAACATCATTGTGACAACATCGCTAACCAGTGATGTAACAAGACTCAAACCACCTAGTTTATGCAATTTTATTGCGCTTCCTATTCCACTATTTTTGTTGGTTAGTTAATATTTTCTATTATTTTGTTTACAGATTAATTACAATGTAATTTATTTTTGATTAGGAAATGTATCGATCGAATAATTACACTCTTTCGGGTAGTTCAGAAAAAGAGTGTGTACATTTTAACCCTTCAGATCCCGCTTAATTACGAGATAATTACAGAATATGCTGAGTTGTTGTATACCATCAATTAGATTTTGTTGGTAAGTTGTAGAATGGGTTTCTTTTGGGAAAATGATTCCATCTGCGGCGCAGTGTACAAACAAGCAATCAATTTGAGTAACTTTCCTTGAAACCAGGAAAAATTAAGCATCTCATGTATCCCTAATCACCTATTAACTCATTTCTTAATTGGTACCTATAGGTAGATTTCCCATATTCTATGGAAAGTAAACTCTTTTGTTCCTCCACATATTGTTGCTTTCCCACCAACTCAAACGTACTCATCCGCCTACATGTCCATCCATCATCTCATGGTTTTCAAGTGGCAATTTAATGAAAACATTTTGACTAAAAAAATTTTCCTTTTTTTCCCCCGAGTTTTCATTCAATCTCAAAGGTAGATAATGGATACATTTAGGGGTGTTATTCGAGTCGAACGAGCCGAGTACCTAGGTGTTCATGTTCGGCTCGTTTTTTATCGAGCCGAGCCTGATTTTTTTTACGAGCTTAAAACCTTGTTTGTATTCGGCTCGCGAGCTGTGTAAGGAGCTCGAGCTCGAGCTCGTTTAGCTCGTTTTTGTTCGAGCCGAGCTCGAGCTCGTGAGCTCGTTCGAACTCGATTTGAGCTCGTGAATCATACAAACTCGTTTGAAGCTCATTTTTATTGAAAGCTCGAATTAAGCTCGTGTAACATACAAATCCGAAGATGAAAAACATTCCAAAGATTATTACAGTCATACAGATTACAGATTCAGTCCAAAGTTCATGATGGAACAGAGTCCAAAGATTACATTCATCCATTCCAAATTCAGAAAATTTAGTAATTCGAAATCGAAAGCAACACACTAGCTGAGTAAAATACACTCTTCATCCTCTGAAACCTCTTCAAAGAACCATCAGATGCAAGATCCATGAAGTTGGAATAAGACCTCGAACCCATGATATGATACCGTAGCAGCAATTTCCCTTCTCCTGAAAGTAGATTTGTTCAATTAACTCCCTAATGACAATATAGTGATGGTACATATTGTTTGCTTCCAACTTAGCAACATCAATCAATGACCAACTAACACTATATTCAGAATCATGAAATCAACTAACACACAAACAGATAACTAGCAGTGAAATTAAGTACATCACAACAACAAAATTAACCCATAGGCAGAGAAAGGCGAGATAAGAATGTAAAGAAAAGGGGTTTACCAAAGAGGTTCCTCCGAGACTAGTAAATACCTGAGCATCAGACTTCAATACCAAACCATCAGAATGTACAGAAATTATACATATTCAAGAGCATACATATTTTTTAGCAGAAATCATACAAAAATCAGAATATACATAAATCATACAGATTTTTCAGCAGCATACACATTACAGATCTTTCATATTCAAGAGCATACAGATTTTTCTGCAGCATACCAATTACAGATTTTTTAGATTCAACAAATTATACAGAAATCAGAATATAGAATGTACATATTAAAGTTAAAGATTCAGCAAATTATATATACAGAAATCAGATTTTTTTCAGAATATAGAAATCAAAAATTTCAGCATACAAGTTAAAGACTCAGCAAATTATACAAAAATCAGAATATAGAATGTACAGATTCAACAATCAGCATACAGAAATCAGAATGTACAATTCAAACTTTAAATTAAAGAGAAATGAATATTTAGGTTACCTTATAAAAAATGGACAAGAACTTGCAAATGTCACGAGCTACTTCTCAATCCTCGTCAGATGGCAATGAAGAGTATGATAACTAGTGCCCGACCGATCACTGATTCACTGCAAAATAACAATATCTCATCAATCTCTTCCCCAAACCATCATTCGCCAATGATCAGAACTCATGAGACCACAACATAGTTACACATAAGCTAGTAAAACGAAACCCTAATTCCATGAGCACAGATTCAATACAGTCAAAATGAAACATACTTCCAAGTTCCAAATCAGATTATAAAAACATTTCTAATAGAACCACAACCATTACTTGTTATCTAGATAAATAAAATTTTGGGAGTAATTGAAGTATTGAACTAACCAGGCTGGAGACAGGAGTTCCGACTTCCTACGAGCCAGGAGGTGGTGTCAAGCAGTCGAGGTGTGAGATGGGTCTGAGCTTCGAAAGGGGACTGCTAGACAATAATAAAGAAGGGTGAGAACTGAGAAGGGCCAGAAACAGAACTTCCAATCGAGAAATCAAACCAGAACTTCCAATCAAAATCAAAATCTGAGATCAGAGGATTCAGAGCAAACTTGGACAAGAGACAACGACTTGGACGATGCACCGAGGTCGGAGGAAGAACCGCCGGCGAGACGAGCTCCGATAGGGTGTGGCTTGAGGACGACAGGACGAGATCTCAGATCTGAGCGAACTTACGAGAGCGGAGAGCCCTAGAAGGGAATGGACGAGTGAATGAGTGAATGGAGAGTGGTGGCATAAGGGCCATTAGGCAAAGAGAAACCCTAAAAAGGTTAAATAACATAAGGACAATTTTGTAATTTTGCATTTAATATGAGCTATATGAGCAGGCTCGTACGTATAAAGCTCGAGCTCGTGGCGAGCTTGAAATTCTGCTCATACTCGCTCGTATTTGAAAATGATTGATCCCGAGCCGAGTTTTATACGAGTCGATCATGAAGCGATCACGAGTAGCTTGACTCACATAACACCCCTAGCTACATTTGGGAGCAACTTTTGGAAGCTTTTGGTAGGTTTTGAACCAGAAACGTTACTTGAGTTCGGTGTTTGGTAGATTGACGTTTGGAGGAGATCTGACTTTTTAAGGAGAGGTTGGGAGCGCCAAAAACACAGATATTAGGCACTAAGCTGTTCGGTGTGGCTGATGATTTGCTTCCCTAATTGACCCCATAAATCTCAAACTCATTTTCGTAATTTCTGACTCAAACAGCTCTCCGAAAAGCTATTATAACCAAACACTCAAGTAGGTTTTCAGAAAACAAAACGCTTATTTCAACTGCTGTTTATAGAAGCTAACCCAACTACTTTAGATACTCCAACCGCTACAACTATCCAAACAACTCCGAACTGCTACTATTGCCAAACAATGAAACAAAGCCAATATCATGGGAAATTTCATGTGATAGGATAACCATGCATGATCGAGGTTTTGGAAAGTTTTTCGAGTGACTAATAGTTGGTTTCTTCATGGGGTATTCAAATTTTCAAAGAACTCAGTAATATAACGAGATTTATATAAGTTTTATCGGGTTAACCAAGCTGGTTAGATTTTCCTTCAGAATTTATCTAGTATTGCACAAAATATATCTAGTATTGCACAAAATATAGCCACCCAAATTTAATGTTTTGCTTTGCAAAACCCACCAAACCTTATATTGTTTAAAAGGGCTAACTTAGTTGCATAAGAGAATGAGTGAAGTCCACAAAAGTACATTGTTTTTAAAAAAAACAAGTCTATAAGACTATAACTATGAAATTTCAAGCATCTGATACTAGGATTAGTTATATATATTCTTATTCAAGTTTGGAGGAGACTGAAAGGCATGTGATCTTCACTTTTATCGATTTTTAACGAGTCTTTTTATATCTCAACTTCTCAAGCTTACCCTTGTCTTCGGTTCACTTACTGTGTGTTTGACAAAATAGTAATGGGTAAAAAGAAAAGGAACATAAAACGTGTAAAGTGATGAAAAGGAAATAAATGAGAGAGGAGAAGTGAAATTCTAAAAAAAAAAAAAAAAAACAAGAATTTTTTCGATGTTAATTTGGTTTTAATTAGGATGGAAATGACACAAAAATTATTTATGATCATATGGTGAGTGTTGTCATCCACTCTTGAGGTTTTAAATTTCATACCCCAAACCATCCTCAAAATAGGAAACGTTTCACAAGAACCACCCATAAGTTGAGAAATTACACAAAACTAGTCATATATTAAGAAACTATACACATTCACCCACAACTCAAGGTGGAAGAAGGCCATGATGATTGATGAGTAGGAAGTAGGAGTGTGTGCGCTTGTGTGCAAAAAAGAAAAATTGAACCGACAAGAACAACATTTACCACCACGGATCACCTGTTACACTTTTTGTGTTACACTCCCTATTACACTTCTTAAATTGATCTAACTTATGAATTAAATTATGATACAACACTTTAGGTTTAAATTTATATATAAATCCTAAGTGGTTAACCCATAAAAAAAATATTTTGTGTGTGTATTTTAATATTTTTGCTTCTTAGGGGTTTATGCATCTAATCCTAGGGTATTTTTTTAGCGTGCAAGGTTGACGTGCAGGGTTAATTAATTTTTTTAGCATGCAAGGGTTGCAGGGTTGAAGTGACGTGCAGGGTTGAAGTGGGTTAATTAATTTTCTTAGCGTGCTAAATAATTGAAAAGGCCTACACGTTAATTTCGACGTGCACTTTTGACGGAGGATTTGCGGTGTATTTAACAACACCCTCTTTTATAAGAGGTTAAAACATTATAAAAATATACATTAAACAACAATTTTTTTTTAATGCTTTAGCTTCTAGGATTTATAGATTTAAATTTAGAGTATTTTTTCTCAATTCTATTTATAATTCATATCAATTTAAGAGAGGTAACACGAAAGGAGGGGATCTGAACCACAACATTTACATGTTGAGATTTAACCATGAATCCATGAAATTAATTAAGAACAAATTCTACAAAAGGGCATAGTATTGGTTAAGCTTAGCTATAGTAGTGAAACTTGGGCTACTTGTGGTAATTTCTACAAATTGAGCCAACAAATGTTTGAAACAAAGCAAACAACAAAAGAAATTTTTAATTGGGACCGTGATGATAAAGACAAACTTAACCATTCTAATTGGCCTTGGGCTTTTTTTTTTTCTTTTTTTTTTTTTAACCGGAAATAATTTGGCAATGAGATAACCTCATTTGACAAGGGCATCCGTTTGGATGTAATTATGTAGCACAAGATCGTCAGGTGTCTGTGAGCCAGAGAGAACAAGTCGGAGGTGCGATAAATGGTCCACAACTCGGTTTGCTTCTCGAAAGACGTGACGAATCTCAATGGATTGGAAGAAACCAAGAGAGAGTAGACTGTCAGAGACAATCATTTCGCAATCTCTCGATGGTTTGCCACAACCCTTGAGGCTGTTGATTATGGTGAGGTTATCGCCTTCGATAATCAGGTTTGCTATGTTGATTTGCCGCGCCGCATTGACACCATGCCAAAGGCCCATACCCTCGGCGCCTGAGACAGAAGCAATAGGAGACAGCCTAACCCCATAGTAGATAGGTTGACCTGTGTGATCTCGGACTATGTAGCCGAACGTGTCTCCGAGACTAGGAGAGTAAGCTCCATCAAAATTGAGCTTCAAAGACCCCGGAGGAGGCATTCTCCAATGTGCCTTTCGCCGTGCTCTTTTGGATAATTGTCGTGGGTCCTGGTTGTTATGCGGAGGTGCGTTGTCATTCGATCCTTCATCATGTTGTTTTGAGGTGTGCCATAGGAGCATTTGGTCTTTGATGGAGGTTATTGTTTGTTGTATACTAGATTTTTTGTCATCGAATAGTGATTTATTGCGCGAGTACTAGATACCCCACCACGCAAAAGCTAACTTTGTGAATTTTTGGGTGCCAACTTTTTCCTTTAATTTCCCTTGGGCTATTAATTATGATATTTTATTTGAAAATGACAAGTTTTTTTATAGCTTATAAAAACTTATATTCATATAAGAGGGATTTACAAATAAAATTTTCTCTCAAAGATACACATTAGGAATCTCGGAAAGCACATGTTTTTGCTCTGCCATTTTAGCCCACAAGTAAATTGACGAATTCGAAATAAATGGGCCGGTCCAATATGTAGAGACCAATACCTAATGTGGGCTGGGTTTGGGCTGGGCTACAAATTAAGAGCTTACTGCATTTTCACACATTACTTGCTATTTATCCAAAGTTGCCTTTTCATGTACAGAAATTCAATTTTAACTTTGGCTAAGCACTTTTTTTTTTAATTGATCGAAAAAATTGACAAAAACAAAGAAACAAAAAAAAAATTCTAACAAGAGGGAATTGACAGATAAGGTGTTGAAATGAAGGCCATCGTCTCCGCTTAGTAGGAACTACGAGATCTAAGACTGGATGAACATACGTATATGTGTAGTGTTGTGTGATTGTTGTGCTCAAGGACCAAAAGTGATCTCAAGAGAGTTGAGCATTGCTCGACCCATTGCATATGCTAGCGGAGAGAGGGCTCAATGTTCTTCGTCTTCCTCCTCCTTGTCTTTAGAGATGTGCTAGCTAGGGTTTTACTTCTCTAATGTTTTTAGAGCATATGCAAAGCTCCATTCCATCCAAACATCCTGCATTTCTGCCCCACAATCCCGTCCCACAAAAATACTTTCACCATAAATTAACATTTGGTTAAATTATAAGGATATTTTTTTTTCAATGCTTTAAAACATATTTTTAGTTTGTTCCAAATATAACTCAAAAAATATAAACTAGTTCAAGATTAAACTAATTTTATAATGCACGGCAAGTAATACGGAGTAAATGTTTATGAGGGGCATTATTGTTTAGCCAACTACCATTCATTGGGAATATGCGGAGAATCGAAGGCCCAACCAAGTTGCAGTGTTGCACTTCTCCATGCCGCTATTTTTTTTTTTTTTTTTTTTTTTTTTTTTTTGGTCTCAGTCCAGAATCACACTCAAACACGTTACATTTAAATTAGATAGGACAGCGTAAACTTTCAATTTTTACACTCCTGATAAAAACCTAACACGTGGCCTTGAAAAAAGTAAAATTTCATCTGTGCCTGTGCATTTAACTAATAGATAGATCATAGGTAGGACTTGAGATTTTTCAATTCAAGCCGGAGAGATTCAATGCAATCCATTCACTGTACAACCGTCACCAGCCGCCGCAGCCCCGTCGTCCACCTCTGTCGCTGCAAAACCCTAATCTTGCTCCTCAGCCGGGGTCGTTTTTAATCTAGACATTTCCAATTTTTTAAGTTGATAAATACTATATAAAATTTTTATTATAGAGAATTTTTTAAAAATAATATTATACGGAGTACTTATTAGTACTCCCTCCGTCTCATATTAAATGTCGTTTGTCTTTTTCTCCACGTTTTTTAAGGAGCGAAAAACTCTATAAAATATTAATTTTTTAATTAGTTTTTTTTAATATCTCTATTCTATATCTAATATCTAATTCTAATATAATACTAAAACAATTGCTTCTCATGCCACATGACATTTTTTCCTTAAAAATTGGCTTATGTGGCAACTTAACATCAACCATGGGCCCACTTTAACTAATTTTTCAATTTTATTGGTTGAAGATAATAACCTCATTTTAAATTAATTAATTATTTTATTTGACTCTACCTTAAATCATTAATTAAAATTTATCTTTTACAATTGGTTTGATGGAATAGTCATTTATATTTGGTTTCAAATAATTAATCAATTTAGCTTATTAATTCGTTCCCAATTGATTTCATTAATTTAAGTTATACGTAATATAATATTTAATTATCTATTCAATAAGTGAAATATCTAGCCAAATGGGATTCGGGTTGACATATTTTTAGGGAAAATACGATTATTTTCTTTTTTTTTAAACCGATTACTCAACATGTTTTATTAATACCTATATTTATTAGATAGTTTTTTCTTATTCATTTTTCAATCGTATTCTCTACAAATTTATTTAAAAATATTTTTCCCTCTCTTTCTATGTCTCTTATTTCTCGTGCAAAACTTTTCACGAAGGTAAAATATTTTTTTTTTATGTTTTTCAAAATCAGTCATTTGCTTTTTTTTTTCTACATGTTGTGGCTTTGTTATCAAAATCACGTATACTACTCATTGTATTGTTTATACTTTTGTTTATTTTACCCATTGCTTCTTACGGAGTACTAATTTTTCTAACTTTTAGGACGATAAGGGGAAAAAAAGTGCAACACAATGAAATCCAAACATACAAATTAAAATTGAATTTCTTTTATGAACCATCTTCTTTACAAGCTTTATTATTTGGGTATAACTGTATCTATGATTTCGTCAATTTGTGTTACCACACATGCTATAAATCATTAGGCGTCAAAATAATTTGAATTGATTATGTTTCTGTTTGTCCGCGACACAACATTGGGTAGAATACTCATCGAAGAACTAGAATTTGAAGATCTAGATTAATTCCTTCAAATAAATGTCGTGGAATTCATTGATGTTTTTTTTTCCTGCGGAAATTCTTAATTTCAATTTTTGTTTAATTTATAATTAATTGTAGCTTCTAAATGATTGAGTTGGTTTGGAAAGCCATGTATTATAAGTCATAATGTATATGGCAATCCAAACGGATAATCTAATGTTGTATCAAGCACTTTCAAACTATGAAGCACTTTCAAACTAACAAGGTAAACTCACTTTTAGGCACTTTCATAGCTTTTATTTCAAATTTAGCAATGTGGTTTATTATATATTAGATAATGGTATTTAATTGATTTTAAACACTCATGTGAATTCATAGCAATTAAGTTATAATTTACAATAAATATGCAAAATTATCTATATAGCTTCTAATTTGAATCTCTTCATTTTTTTTAATTTGTTTTCATTATCTAGATACTTTGAATTATGTTTATGTGTTTTTGCGCTAACTTTTGACCTAAAAATTGTCGGTCAAGTCATCTCTAGAGAGGGAGAATATCGATGTAACCACTTGATTATAAATGTGATTAGACGGAGAAAGTATTGGTGTCATAATCTATTACATGTTTAAGCAAAGGGAGATAAAAACAATATTTATCTATATTTGGTAATATGACATTTTAAAACTTAATATGATATGAATATTACAAATATTCTCATGGTTACGAATTGTATGTCAAACATAAAATATAGATAAAATATCTGCAACTTCTATATTTAATACCAATGAAATACTAAAACAACTGCGAAAGATACACATTGCGCCCTCACATTAAAAATGCCACATGACGCTCATACGCTAATGTCACATCCCCAATAATTTAAAATTCTTATTAGTTTATAATAAAAAAATTTATTAGTTTATAATTATTTATGGGTCCCACTTTAACAATTAGTAATTAAAGAAATAAATTTCACAATTTGTAAATTTAGTTATTAGCTTTACCCATCCTTTGTATTTTTTATTTGGCTAAATAAAATCTAAAATAATTTATGCAATTGGATAAGTTTATTACCAAATATTTTGCCAAAAAACAAGCTTCATTAATAAACGATAAAAATCTTCATTGCTAATTATCCCATTTAACTAATTTCTTCATTAGTAATTACCTCATTTTAAAAGCAATACAATACAAGTTAAATTTCCTAATTCAAATTTATTCACATTTCCAACTTATTTTTAATCAATCTAAAAAAAAATCCATAAATTGATAAACCACCCTATCTTTCATCACTCTATTTACTTTCCCAAAAATTAGGACGGTAAAAAATTTGTTATACAAACTAATTAATTATTGTGTTTTTCCTTATATAATTCACTTATCCTATTATTTTGATCTTATCAATTTGCTTTTATTTATAATTTTAATACACGACCCAAAAATGTGTAGTGAATTGTGGATAATGAAGTTGTTGTGATTTATATAGCATAATTCTAATATATAATGTAAATAAATTATAGTAATATCTTCTATAAAATATAATATATTTTACAAATCCCGTGCGTTACGCACGGGTACTACACTAGTTATAATACTAAAGGAGAAGTCGCCTACGGCATGTGGCGGCTTCTCCTTTAATGTAGCCTTTTTTATTTTGTTTTTTAGATTAATCGAATTATTTTAATGGTTTTTTTATTTTAATTGATTTATTTTAATTGTTTATTATTTTAATTTTTAATTAGATAAGTTTAGATCCTAACAAAATCTTAAAAATCAACAATTTAAATATATACTATTGATTTTGAACTAAACTTAGATAATTTGTAATTAGATAAGTTTATGATATATATATATATATATTCTGAAATAAAGTTATTGTACGTTTCTTAATTACTATAGTCTATATCAAAATAAGTACACCTAAAAACTAACTACGTAATGATTTATTGAAAATACACGAGAGCATTATTTTACCACTTGAGATGATGCAAATCAATGCACACAATTAAGCAGCCTAATCTACGTTAATTAAAGTAGGTCAACACATAACAAAATATTAAAAGATTATATAATTTGGAAAATCACATATAATATGAAATGAGTGTACGTTTAAAGATATAATATTAAAGGAGTATATGGCTAAATCCATATCTACCATCCTAATCTCATGATTTTTGGATATACCCACATCTTACCTAATTCTAGAAAATCTAATTAAATAATTAACTACAATAATTAACTCCCATATCTTAGTGCATGATGTATTTAGATCATACCTTATCTATATCTAATTTAGAAGATATAACCAAATCTTAACTAATTAAAAAAAATTTATAAAGTAATTATCTTCCTTATCTAATTAGTTAACTCTCATATGTTAGTGCAAATCCTACCTTATCTGAATAAATAAATAAACCGAATTAATTTATTTATTTATTAAAAATCTTATCTAAATAAATTAATAACCGAATTAATTAATTAACTTATTAGAGAGATAATGTTCTACTATTTCCAGGATATATACTAGATGATGAATACTTGCTTGGTTACATTTTAGATGCTCATGGAGGCGCAAACAGGTAGAGATGGGGAATGTTGGCTTGGTCATTTAATTAATTAATTAATTAGTTAACTGATTGTTTTCATGAGTTTCTAAATGATTTCTTATTTTCTGCTTTCAGTCGAACACTTCATAAATATATATTTGTATCTTCGCTGTATATGCAGATGATGAAATAATCACAAAGCAAGGATAATTTAACAATACGGTGGGAATGTGGGATATTGGTCTAAATAAGAAGCGTGTTGCATATTTTATCTTCCCCAAGGTTTGTTCAAACTTCAAACCATCCTATATTATTAGCGTTGTCATTGTTACTATATTTCTCTCTCTATACCTTATATTCAATTGTGTATATATGTATACTTCTGTTTACGCAGGAGGATAATGAGTTGCGACTTGTACCTGGAGACGAGAATTAATAATACTAATTGATTTGCATATCTAGATATTATGGTTAGTTAATTTAGATATTGAAGGGATCCTAATCTTATCCTTAATAATTATGTTTACCAATTATTTTAATTATCTTATTTAGTTTAAAACATTTTCCATTTCTATTTAATCCATTCCATACCCTTTTGGACAATCATTATACGTTTGACGATAATCGGTGAGTTATCTTTCCATTTCTTAAAAACCTCTACTCTGATCATTCTATTGCATTTTTATCAAATTCTAACCATATTTTTGTAATTTTCAATTTTTGTAAGTATTGGAATCCATTGATAAAATGTTACTAACGATTTGAATTTTAAACTTTTACATATTTTTATTGCTTTATAATCGATTCTAACAATTTTTTTTTTGCTCATGTCGAAGATGAAGAATGGTTTAACTTTATTGGATGATCTAAAGGCAAAAGGAAACTACAAAATTCGAGCTCGTGTTATTCACAGTTGGAAAAGCAAAAATTCAAAGAGTGGATAAGAAGTCGAGTTCGTGTTTTTTCTTAATCCCGTGTTATATTCTCTGCTAATTTCAATTCTATGTGGTGCCATATTATTTCACCAATCCTTTAAATTGTAGTACTTTCGGAATTTGTTTTCTTTAAATAAATAAATAATTACTTCGTAATATTGCTAATTTCAGTTCTATGTGTTGCCATATTATTTCACTAATCCTTTAAATTGTAGTATTTTCGGAATTTGTTTTCTTTAAATAAATAAATAATTACTTCGTAATATTTAAGGTGGTATGTTCTGTAATCCTATCTGGTTGTTACAACAAATATTTTACCATAATCCAATACAAATTGAAATCCTTATCTTCGACTAGCATCAATATAATAGGTATTTATTTTATTGGATTGTTTTAAATTTTAAATAAAAATATATTTCTTGGATTATTTTACAATTTAAACAATACTTTATTATATGTTTTAGTTAAGATTTGACCATTTAGGATAAGTATTAAATCAAGATGTAGACAAATTTTCCAATTATATAAATAATTTGTTTTACCTGAGTATTTATGCAGTTTATTAATAAATTATATTTTATTACTACTCCGTATATATTATTCATATTTAAATTATTTTTATTAAAATGTGAATATTTTTTATTTTAGTTTTTCTTTGTTAAAAATAAATCAAGGAATAATCAACTAATTGTATAAGATAAGACATGCTAATGAATTATAAATTTAGTTCACAATTTTATTGATACTATCTCATTGTCATCATAAAATGTATATAATATAATGAGAAAGTCCATTTTTAAAAGACCTATATTTGATTTGTCATATTCTTTCTTTAATACAATGGAATTGAAGGAAATATCATATGGAGATCTCTACAATTGATCTAAGATAAAAAAAAAAGAGTCAAATATTTCAAACAGTGTGACATTGCATCTCTAAAATGAAAAAGGTTATGTGAAAATTAATATTTGATATTGTACATAATTAGATTTTAAAAAAAGACCGTGCCAAGGCACGGGAAGTGAACTAGTTGTTATACTAATTACTAATAAATATCAAATTAATTAAAAAATACTAATATTTAATAGAGTTTTTCGCTCCTTAAAAAGCGTGTCGAAAAGCAAAATGACATTATTGTCGGTAATGATTGCTCTTTTTATAGGTAATAATTAGTCTTTTTAGGTATTTTTAGCTATAAAAGTAAAGTAAAGATAGGTTTTATTAATAAGTGTGAATAGAGTTAAAACAACAAGTATTGTGATACGGAGGGAGTATATAATTTTTATTTTTTTAAAAAGCGTGCAGATATGAAAAAGTCAAATATTAAGGAACAAATGAGTACTACAGTATAATTTATTTAAGGGTTGACCCTTTCACTACCAAACGACTTTATCTTTTCAAGATGATTTAAACTTAGATTTTTTTTTACCTGAGAATCTGAGATATAACGCTATGATCATTACATTAATTTTATGATTGATTCCATAATGCTTTCTTGATACCCAATTTTTATCATAAATTAAGTATATTGAAATTTTTAATGTGTCCATGGTCCCTAAAAGGTCCATATTTAGGGTTTAAACTTTAAAACCTTGGCTGCATATTTCAGACCGTCGGAGAGCAGATTGCATGATCCTTGCAGCCCCTTAATTTCTTCTTGTACTCCTTAATTAAAGATTTGAATAAATCAAGATCATTAGCAACATTCTACTAAGTTTAAATAAAACTAAATTTTGATAGATACGAGAGTAGAGAATTTGGGATCATAACCTAACAAAAAGTCGATTGAGATTTTATCCTAAAATTAATTGACAGTAAAAGAAGTAGTTAATTGACTTATACTTATTATACTCAACTTTTGATTGAAACAAGTTAAGGGAAGGTTATTTTATTTGCACTCCCACTTGGAGAATAACTTCTTCCAATTGAAGGTATGACATCACTCAAATTCTTATTTAAAAAAAATTAATTGAGAGAATTTAACATGTGTATAGGATTTATCTTCATTTACCAAAAATAACAATTGCCAGATTTTATACAACCCGCCGCCGAATATTTTAATTTCCTATTCTAAATGAGTGTTGTTATATACACCACAAATCCAAGGTCAAAAATACACGTCCTTAAGGACGTGCAAACCTTATAACTAATTAACACCTAAAAAAAATTAATTAACCTCTTTTAACCATGTACGTCGCATGATTTGGAGTGTATATAGCGAACACGTTTTAAATTGTCAGTTTAAAATCTCGTGATTTAAAAATAACGAAAAAAAATTTGTGATACAAGTAAAGATAATGATGTAGGTGTATGTGGTCCATACAAAAGTTCAGCATGCTTATCTAATAAAGAGATCTCCCTACACAAAACTCATATCTAGCTTCAGATTCTCAATCAAAGGCTATA
The DNA here is from genome assembly GCA_963922045.1 of Persicaria maculosa. Taxonomy (NCBI): domain Eukaryota; kingdom Viridiplantae; phylum Streptophyta; class Magnoliopsida; order Caryophyllales; family Polygonaceae; genus Persicaria; species Persicaria maculosa. The sequence goes on along the minus strand of OY998256.1, from coordinate 8,036,146 downwards.
TTTTAATTGTCGAATTTATTAATAATTTCGTTAAAATTTTAAATTATAAAATCAAATTAATTATTTTTTATTACTAACTCAATCTAATTATTTTAATATTTGAAATTATAGAGAAAATATAATAGTTATGGGAAAAATGATACAGTAAGATAGATTTATTGGAGAACCCGATCATTTATGGGGATAGAAAATAATTTGTGAAGATTGAGAATAAAGTTAGTAAAAATGAGGGTACGAATAACGAAAGAGTAGAAAATTTTTGGAACATGGTGTTCTAAGAGAGAAACCCCCCAAAAACACTTTTTTCATCTCATATTTTTGGACTTTTATAAAACTTTTAAGGAGGTAAAACTATATAAAATATTATTTTTTGATTAAATTCATACTTATTAGTAATAATTATGAATTAAAAAAATATATTTAAAAAAATATTTTATAGAGTTTTAACTCTTTAAAATCAGTCCAGATCATCAGCACCGCTACCTTCGATGCATCACAAAATTATTTCGGGTATAATAAACATTGATTTTTTTTATAAAAACAAATTATTTCTAGATTCTACACCCTTATATTGATATGTTGCCTTCATTGACTTGGGTGAGTCTGTCTAGTGGCTTACCGCCTGGCTTAACCGGTTCGCGTCCTTTAAAGGCTAGGGTCCGGACCCGTGGGGACTAGTCGATAATCTCAGAACCCACACGTAACAAAAAAAAAAAAAAAAAAAAAAAAAAAGTGGGGCCCACGGATCAGATACCCTGCGAATCTCAGAATTTAAATCTTTGGGTGCACAGAGAAAATAGCCACCACTGACCCACTTGAGTGGTGGCCGCTCCACCGCGTAAACCTCCGCCAACCATCTCCCGGATTCTCCCCTCCCTCCAATTGATTTCCCCCCTTTCCTCCTCCCTATAAATTTGTGTCCTTTTCCCCATCCAGAAACCCTAATTTCTCAAATTGAATTCCTCGCCTCTTCCCCCTCACTGTTCCTCGCCACCACTCAATTCCCAGATTGCGATTCCTGTGACACCCCCAGTCTCCTTCAATCGCCAATCCATGAAATCCCACTGAGATTGGGGGTGGTTTCCAATTTCCCCAAAAAACATCCCCGCTCTGTGCCCTCGTCATCGTTGAATTGCCGATTGATTCTTATCTATTTCGTGTGGGTAAGAAAATCCCCCATCTTTCTTATCTCGAAGTCGATAAAGTTTGTTGCTTTCATTTCAGCCTCCCCATTTTTCATACACACAGATTATTATTTAGATAGTTAGTTAGATAAAATCTGATTTACATCGTTGAAAGATGGCCATACCTTGCACGCATTTCGTTACCTCCGAGACCCCCGCCTTGGAGAATGGTATCCTGATGGCTTCGTCTCCTAATTTGGGGCCTTCTCCGGTGATCCTCACCCAGGACGAACTGAAGAAAATCGCTGCCTACAAGGCAGTGGAGTTTGTTGAATCTGGCATGGTGGTTGGCCTGGGAACTGGGTCTACTGCTAAACATGCTGTAGATAGGATTGGGGAGCTGTTACACCAAGGGAAGCTCCACAACATTGTTGGGATACCCACTTCAAAGAAGACCCATGAACAAGCTGTCTCCTTGGGGATTCCCTTGTCCGATATCGACAATCACCCTGTTGTTGATCTCGCCATTGACGGTGCTGATGAGGTTGATCCTTATCTCAATCTGGTGAAGGGCAGAGGTGGGTCTCTGTTAAGGGAGAAGATGATTGAGGGTGCTTGTAAGAAGTTTGTGGTCATTGTTGATGAGACCAAGCTGGTCAAGTTCTTGGGTGGTAGTGGTTTGGCTATGCCTGTCGAGATCGTGCCCTTCTGTTGGAAGTACACGGCTGAGAGGCTTCGGAAGCTGTTTGAGGACGCGGGTTGCGTGGCCAAGCTTAGGAGCTTCCCTGACAGTGAAGAGCCCTTTGTGACTGATAATATGAATTACATTGTTGACTTGTACTTTGAGAAGGACATAGGAGACTTGAAGGCTGCCAGCGATGCTATTTTGCGGCTGACTGGCGTGGTGGAGCACGGGATGTTCCTCGATATGGCCACCACGGTTGTCGTTGCTGGAGAGCTCGGAGTCACAGTTAAACACAAGTGAAAGAGCTAACTGTAGTGCCCTAAAAAAGGACTATTAGCATAATATAGCTGCATTTGTTTTTTTCTCAAGTTTTGATGTTTGGTAAAACTATGGCTGAATTTCATCTGGTCTTGTATTGACAGAGGAGTTGTCCTCATCCTCTGTTGTTGTTTTAGCTCTGAATCAAAAATACAAGTTCATGGAGATTTTCGTTAACCTCAAATCACGCGATTTAAGTTTAGATAGGTATTTCAATGAAGAAGGACATCGGTTGCTCCGGCTTAGATGTATGAATTCTTGTACTATGAATGAATTTACTGAGCTTGGTTTCATCCAAATCATGTTTTTATGTGATCAATTCTTCTTGTTGGATTGATTGTTGTGACGCCAATGAGCAGCTGCTTCTTTTTCTTGATGTAGTATGGTTGATTTTGAGTGTATTGTCAGGATTCATCAATTTGGTGAACAATTCTATGTGTGTGTATTTTCTGTGATCTTCATTTCTTTGATTGTCAGTAGCATCCACCAAACTGAAAGGATGAATGCCATGCCAAAGCTATGGATTCTTTTGGGATTCATTCCTTGGTACTTTTGGAAGATTTTTCTGTGTTTGTGTATTACATCGGTGTCTTTCCCTGCAATCTGCATCATCTCTTAAGGTAACTCCTGTGTTGTTTCAGATCTGCTGGTATTTCACTGATACTTGGGTGACATCTGTTGAAATTGGAATGAAAAGTTGGAAGTTATTGATACACAACATGTTATATGCTGAATCTTCAGGTGAGGCTATTTACAAATGGACTCATTTCTCTTCTAAGAGTAATGCTACAGAAACAAGAACTTGTGGTCAATTTGAGCTCCATTTTGACCTTCACTTTACATGTTTTGACCAGATTCTATTGGAAATGCTAAACTAGTAAAAGAAACAAAAAAAATAAAGAAAAATTAAAGAAGTACACCACATGATGTAGAATAGGATTCAGGGTATAAAATTGCAGTGAGTATCTTCTGCCCCAAAATCCCGCCCCACGACCCCGTCCGACAAAAATATTTTACCCTTAAATTAATATTAAAAAAAATTAAAAATATATTTAGTATCTACATGATTATTATAACATACATGAAAAAAATCAACTTATAAAAATTATAATAATTCAATAGAGATGGAGAGATTTTTAAAAGTTATAGAAAGATGTTATTTTACTATGTAATTTTTTATAATTTTTGTAAGTTGATTTTTTTTTATATTTTTTCCAAATAGGTTATAATAATCATGTAAATGCTAAATATATTTTTAAATTTTTTTTTAATATTAATTTAAAAGTGAAATACTTTTGTGAGACGGGATCGTGGGGCGGTATTTTGTAGCAGAAGATATGCACCGGTAAAATTGAAAGAATTGTGATTGTGATGTGGGCAAAAATGAGACATGGCATCTTTGCCTACCCATTGAAGAGTTGACAAAAGCTAAAGTAATCTAAATTGATGACAACCATCTGTTTTTGTTATCCTCCATTTGTTTAATTTCTGCAATTTTTATATATATTTTTTTGTGCTTGGTGGTATTCCTTTTGAGTTGATGATTTTCACTTTCTCGTGTTATTTTGTTTATGTCATTTGTTTATGGTTGTACGTGATGTTAGTCTATATATTGGGTTGTCTGGTCTGTCGATTTCTCTAGATTTGTCTAGAAAATCGGATTTTTTTCTTCATTTAAAAAAAATAAAAATATTCACTTGCTCGTCGACGGTTAGGACAATATCGTAATTACGTGATGAGAACTTAATTCTACCCTCATATCCGTTGTTTAATTATTCCTCCACTTGAGCATCGAAGGTGGCTCCCGTGAATCAAGTCCCAACCTCTCATCTTGTATGCTTGTAATTAGGGGTGTTATTCGAGTGAAACGAGCCGAGCTTGGCATGTTCAAGCTTGGTTCATTTGTTAAACGAACTCGAGCCGAGCCGAGCTCAATTTCTAAACGAGCTTTCTTTTTTGTTCAAGATTGACTTGTTTTAGTAAATGAACGAGCTCGAGCCGAGCTTTTTTCGAGCATTAAGTAGTTTTACTTGGTCATAACATATTAACTTAAAGGGAATTTTAGAAATTCCATACAATTTGAGCCTAAATCGAACGAGTCGAGCTTTTAACCGAGCTTAAAATCATGTTCATGCTCGGTTTGTTTAGGTAAGTGAACGAGCTCGAATCGAGCTTTTTTTCAAGTTCATTCCGATCCGAGCTCGAGCTGTTCAGCTCATATAATAGTTAAAAGGTGACCGAAGAAGGTGATCACTTGCTCATACACATATTTTGTTAGTAGGCCTTATGGTTCCTAAGTTTTGAAGATAGTGGGCTGGGTTGATTCCTTTTGACAAATAAAGAGGCGTGATATCCATTGGGCCGTACGGTTGTGGGCCTTAGCCCATTTTTTCATTCTCTTAGGTTGTTCTAACTTCTAAGCATGATAAACTGGTATGTTATCGTTTTGGTATTGGTCATTCGATCGGTATCCAACAACACACAAGCAACTTAATCCGAATTCAGGTATATCCTAACTCGATTTTTTCCATTCACAATGTCAAATTCGAACAATACACATTGCTTAGGGTATCCAGGCCTCTAGCACATCAGACCATTTGACCGACTCGCGCGATTGGTTTAACCCAAGTCGCGTGATCCATTTCTCATCCCATCCTTCAAAAAGGAGAAAGCAACGGAATAAAATAGAGTCTTTCCCAAATCTGCAGCAAATGATTCTACAAATCCTCGAAATGGGAGAAACTGGTAGAATTGAAGCAAAAATAATTTGAAAAATATTTATTTTGTTTTCCTATTTTAGAGAAATTTTAGAGAAGTTGTTGTATATGTTATTAGAGCATGAGCAGCCATAAAGTTATCTCTTTCGTCTTTTTATTTTCACCCCATATCATAATTTAACACCTTATGTATGTTTTTCTTTAAATTAATTTCTACTTTTTCTACCTCTTCTTTAGAGGTTTCCCTTGCCATTATGGGGTTAAATTGTTTCCCCGCTTTTTCGATCTACCTCATTTTTTTTAATAAACATAACTAACAAGTGTTTGATATTAATATTTTTATTTCATGTAGATGAAAAATAACAAAAATAATAACATTCGTAACATCATTTGAAATTGAGGATTGTTGAATACATTTAGATCAAAAGGGATATTTGGGATGAGTGGGGTATTTGGATATTTGTGATCCATAGTTTATGAAAATAGAAGATAGAAAAAGAAGTGGACTGCGTCCCAAACTTTTTGATTTTCTAAAACGGAGTTCTGTGCGAAGGTACATTCCACAAAGAGGCGGACTTCATCCTCTGAATGAGCGTCGCAAAAATTACAATGGTTCAGGACGGGGGTACCTCTACTCGCTAATCGCTCCCTCGTGGGTAGTCCATTTTGAGAAATTTTCCACAATAAGTTTTTAATTTTTGGAATCGTATTCACCTTCCAGGTCCAACTATTGGGATCGCAGGGTAGCAATCTTGGTTTGAAACCAGTTTCACTGCACTTGATGTTGTGAACCAACCTTGTTTATCAGCCCATCAATAAAGCCGATCCGGGGTAAGATTGATTGGTAGCGGAATGTCTACTATCTTCTGCACTATAGTTTGATCTAGGATGTTGCTTAATTTTTCTTTCCACCATCTACCAGCGATTATGAATTCACTTACTTTTGTGTTCATATCAATTTATTGATTCCCATTAAGCTTATGTAGCAAGGGAGATTTACAAACCCAGTTATCTGTCCAGAAATTGACCGATTCACCATTACCTATTGACCATATAAGAGCATGAGCAACCATGGGTTTTACTTACCTGTAAGGTTGTTAAAAGGTAAGCCCATGGTTGTGGCCTTTACCTTAAGGTAAGAGGTGGGAATGGGTTACCTTGGTAGAGAGAGGTAACCTCTTCACCTTTCTAATTTTTTTTAATGATAAAGTAGGATGATACCTTTTCCATTTAGATTTATTAATTGTAACAGGATTTAAAATGAAATAAAAATATATTATATTTTATTATTTTTTAAAATAAAATACCCCATTGGTTTAATTTAATTTTTTTCTATAATTTGAGCCCAATTTTACCCTATATATACCCCATCTTGATCTATTTTAGTTGCACCTATTTTCTTAACCATGGATCACAATAATCCAAATACTCTACCCATTCCAAATATGCCTTTTGATCCAAATCTTCTCAAAAATCCTCAATTTCAAGTGATTTTACAAATGCTTAACAATTCTCCAACACCCGAATATCCAAATTATACCCCACATAATCCTACCAATGTGTACAATCCTCTTTTTTTTTTTTTTTTCCCAAACCCACAACATTTATATTAACTACTTGCTATTTTTATTTATTTATATTAACTACTTGATATTTTTTTCCAAACAGAATTTATAGGTAGTTCGATTAGTATTTACGTATGTTATAATGTTTTTTAACTTTTTTTATTTTAATCTAGATGTAATAAAATATATTTATATTAACTACTTGTTATTTTTATTTATTTATAAAATTATAAATAAAAATAATTCACAATAATATATGTTGATACACATATAATAAAGGGAAAGATATAAAGGAAAAGGAAAAGTGAAAATAAATTTGAAAAGAGGTAAAAGAGTTTCCCATTGTTGTAGAGAAAACCTTTTAGAAAGAGGTAGAAAAAGTGAAAATTATTTTAAACAAAAAAATAAATGAGTTGTAAAGTTGCGATAGGAAGATGGGAAAAAAAGGGGAAAAGAGGTTACCCCATGGTTGAGGATGGTCTAAGCCCCTCTTTGAATTTTTTTGATCAATGGAGTTGGTTTTCTCCATTGCCATGAGGCATTTTTAGTGTTTTGATAATTTAGGATGTCATTTTCTTTTAGGTATTTATGCTTTATAATTTTGACTCATATATTATTCGGTTCATCTAGAGTTTTCCATAACAACTTTGTTTGAAGTGCCTCATTCATGTGTTGAGATTTTCTTACCCCCAATCCTCCTTTCTTTTTTTGATCTACAGATTCTATCACAGCTTATAAGTGGTCTGTATTGTTAGTCCTTATTCCAAAAAAAAGTTCTATTTATTTGGTCTAATTCCTTGTGAATAGACGTAGGCAGCATAAAGCTTTGCATGGTATATAATGGTTTGGAAGATAGATTTGAGTTGATTAGAATGGAACGACCCTGTTGTGGCAAGGCATTGGCCCTCCATTTCGATAGTTGTTCTTTGGATTTACATAATATATTTTCAAAAGATTCTCTGTTAACCCTTCCATTAATGATGGGGCAACCTAAGTATTTTTTCATGGCTCTAGTATGTGGAATTTGCAGAGAATTAACCAGCAATTGGATTCTAGATGTAGGGACCCCGACTGTGGTCTGGAAGGTTGATTTGTGAAAGTTAACTTTCTGTCCCGAAAGAAGGTAGTAGTCATCAATTATTTCTTTTACTTTATGGCTCGCGGTAAGAGTAGCATTCACAAAGATAATAACATATTTCGCAAAGGCTAAAAAAGGAATACAAAGACCCCCTCTTCCAAACCTGAACCCAATTTTGCTGGATTGTACTAGCCACTAGGGATGCTTGTTGCAGTTTCCTTGCTAGGAGCTCAGCTCCCAAGATGAAAATAAAGGGAGACAATGAATCACCTTGACGAATGCCTCTAGAAGGATGGAAAATCTATATTGGAGATTGTTCACAAAAATTGAAAAAGAGACAATTGTAATGCATTCCTTAATCCAACCAATGAAGGTGAGATGAAAACCAAATCTTTTGAGAATTTCAAAAGAGTAGTCCCAATATAGTATATCATAAGCTTTTTTCATGTCAAGTTTAATGGTCATCCATCCTTCCCTACCTCTGCGGTTTTTGAAGGAATGGAAGATTTCATGTGCTATTAAAACATTATCTTGTATAGCTCTGTCAGAAACAAAAGCACCTTGAAGCTGGTGAATCAGTTTCCTATGCACTTTTTTATTCTTTCAGTTAAGATTTTAAAAATGATTTTAGGAATTGTTGAGAACAAACTAATTGGTATGTAGTTGTTTGTTGAGGTTGGGTTATCAATTTTTGGCGATAGAGTTATAAAGGGCGTGGTTGAATTGTCGTAGTAACTTTCCAGAGTGGAAGAAACTTTTCACAACTCAGATAACGAATGGACCAACAATATCCCAGTATGTTTTATAAAATTCTGCAGTGAACTGTGAATCCATCTGGACTAGGGGATTTGTTTTTGCCTAGACCACGTAAAACTCTTTTAATTTCGCTGTTAAAGATAGGTTTAATGAGTTCAATATTTTCTTCATAAGATATTGATGGGGTAATCAAATCGAGATGGTTAGACCAGTAAGTTATAGAAACACTTTCTTTTTTAAATCGTTTTTCAAAATCACGTTGAATTTCCTGGCTAATGTTGTCTTCCCCTATGATTTGGGTTCCTTCTACCGTGGTAATTTGCCTAATGATTTCCTTATTCCTTTTTCCAGAAGCAATTTTGTGAAAGTAACTAGAGTTGGTATCTGCTAGCTTTATATGATTGGTTTTGGCACGTTGGTTCCAATATATCTTATGGAATTTAATGAGCGTTTCCTTCTTTTTTATAAGATTGTTTTGTTTGTCATTGAGACGTGAGTCATGGTTTTGGGTTAACATACCTTGAATGGAAATGAGCTCGTCTTCAACTTATTTTAGTTATCGAAAAATATTTTTAAAGATTTTTTGATTTCACTCCTTAATTTTAGCTTTGAGTATTTTTGTCTTGAACGCTAACTGGAACATAGCAGATCTACCAAGCTTGCTTTAGTATATTCCTTAAATCTCTTCTTTGGATCCACATATTTTCAAATTTAAAAGGAGTCGCTTTAGAAGGTTCGCCATCACTAAGATCTAGTGTAATCGGACAACAGTTAGAGGTTGAAAATGCATGGTGTTGAATTTGTAGGATGGGAAAATTTTCAATGATTCCGACTTGGACCAAAGCCCTATCAAATCGTTCATGGATGTTATCAGAGCTTGATTTTCTTTTTCCTCCAAGTGAATCGGTTCCCGCATAACGGTAAGTCAAATAATTCACAGTCATTCTGAATATTTAGTAAACTTTGAAGGCGGTGCAGACTAATCTCCCCACCACCATACTAATCTCTATTTGTAGGAAATGATTTTTTCTTTTTCCATTACTCTATTTTTGTTAATGCTATTTTAGGTCAATCACTTGCTCGTCCACATATTTTGTTAGTGGGCCTTATGGCTCTTTAAGTTTTGAAGATAGTGGGCTGGGTTGATACCAATTGGTCGATTCCTTTTTGACAAAGAAAGAGGCGTAAGATCCATTGGGCCGTACGGTTATGGGCCTTGGCCCATTTTTCCATTCTCTTTTGGTATTGGATGGTTCTAAGCTGGGTCAACTGGGTTTGTGGTCAGTCTCGGTTATACCACCACCCAATAGCATTCTTTCGAACAAGCCATTTAATCTGAATTCAGGTATATCCCAACTCGATTTTTTTCATTCACAATGTCAAAATTCGAACAATAGATATTGCTTAAGGTATCTAGGCCTCTAGCACATCAGACCATTTGACCAACTCGCGCGATTGGTTTAGCCCAAGCCGCGTGATCAATTTTTACATATGATACTCCCTCCGTTTTTTTTTCTTTCAATAAATGACTTTTGGGGCTATACACATAAAATTATAAATTAAGAAACCAAATTTTTTATCTAAGAATGGCACGGTTAGAACATCTTTAACATATTTTCCATCTCATTCTCAAAAAAATGAGAAAGTATCCAAATTACTTTGTTACCCACTTTTTCTACCAATGGCTTTCACTACCTCTCCTTACCTCTCTACCATTGTAAATTATGTAACTCAGAAACATGTATTGAGGATATGATGTGATCGATTTGTATTGACTGAACATTAATTTGTATGATCTTAATCATGAAATGAATTGGTCCTGCGACAATATTTTTGGAAGAATAAATTGGGAATTCAGAATACATTGGATTCTTTAAGCTTAATTTAAGTCACAGAGAACAAGGGCTTTTTTTGGTCGTATCTGAATACAACTAACACTGTATATATTGAGGTAGATATATTCATATATATCTAATTTATTTATATGTGACCTCACCTTCTAGTCCTTGATTTTCTACACTTTCAGAAACCTACAATTCAAACTTCATCATTTTTAATTTTTCATGCATATGCAATCTATTTATTTATTTATTTATTTTTCTTATGCATATATGTTACATGTATATGCCTTGACTTGACACTTATTTTGTAATAAACTTGGTTGTTTTTATTCGAACCTGAGATCGAAACTGCAAATCAAATTTCCAGGTATATAAATCCAGGCATCTAGTAGCCCTTGGAATTGTCAAAATATAATTGCTGAATATGAAATATATATATATATATATATATATATATATATATATATATATATATGTAGAGAGAGAGAATGGGTAACTTGTGCACAAGGCTTAGGATATGCATTGTGCACAAAATATTATTCGGTGAAATTTGAAGCATTATTCGGTGAAATGTGAAACATTATTTGGTGAAATTTGAGGCATTCCATATAAATTGTAACTATTGTTTAGGGAATTGAGGTTTCTTTTATTTGAAATGGATAAATAAAAAAACTAAACATTATTCGGTAGAATGTTATAAATTATTCAGTGGAATTGGGACGTTTTCATCTGAACTGAACGGAAAAAAAAAACATAACAGTGTTCAGTAAAATGTTTCACATTTCACCGAATAATGCTTAAAATTTCACCGAATAATGTTTCACATTTCACCGAATAATATTTGTGCACAATGCACACCCTAAGGGGTGTGCACTCTGGAACCACTCCCTATATAGTATATATATATATAAGGTTACATAAATTATTCGTCTATTTGTTAATGATTATTCAACTTCTTTTACATAATTATTCATCTGTAAAAAAAGTGTAAAAAATGTAAATTTTATTCTAACGAATAATCGCCCAATACCACCGAATAATTTCATTCCCCCATTTTATAACAAGACTTGCTATCTTGTCTTTTTTTTTTTTTTTAAAATTACGTATTACACTTCTATAGATTAACCATTTAAAAGGGGGGAAATTGACGAGGAAGAAATCAACAGAAATTTGATTATTGTTTCAGGCACTTGAAAAGACACATTTTCATAATTTGATGACCATTTACATTGGGTGAAGATGGATGAATTGATGCTTGCTTTGCGATTGAGAATCGGATAAGATCGAACAACAAAGAGACAAACAATTTAGCGTAGTGGTTGCAACTTAACTTAACTTGGGACAAATTCTTTATACTGGCTAGTTTGTCAAATGGTTTGATATGATTGCTTACCAGTTGGAATTAAAGTGTGAATGGGGATGGTTTGGTTGGTGGACTAACTATTTGTACCGTTAGGTTTAGACTATTAGGAGGAGGAGGCTTGAGAAACAATCATCTTATTTTATATGCTCTACATGGCTAACCCGATGACTCGATCGATGAGCCAAGCGGCTAGCCAGACTCGGTCAAAATTAATTCATATTATCTGATAACTGTTAATTACACCTCGATTAACCACCCCACTACATACTCAATTATAAAATCATATGTTATTTTATTTATTATTCATCTCTTTATTTTATAATTTTTATTTTTATAAATTACTTTTGTATTCCCTAATTTATACATCAATATTTTATAATATATAGTTAAAATTATAACGTACTAATAAATCTATATTTTCAAATTTAAATTAATAAATTTTTATATTAATAATTTTATGTTAATTTATACATCAATATTAATAACTGACATAATTTGGGTTAGCACAAGTGGAGAGTGGACCTTAAAAAAAGAGAATAGATAGTGACATGATCTTATTTGCCTTCTAGACCTCTTGAAATATTGTTGCACCATCTAAATTAATTAGTAGTAATTAATTAATTAAGACTTTTTTTCCCCTGTGGAAATAAGATTTAAATATTGTTTTGACCTTAATGATACCAATGTGCAAAAGATTTTCAAGTTTCAACTGTGGACCGCCTGTAATATGATTCAACTCAGATCGACCTTTTGCCGCCGCCTTACCTCATTTCCAATCAAAATCTTTTGCTTCACATATGTGTATTGTTTTTTTTAAAGGAAAGGATTCGAGATACCACTAGACAATATATGGTCTGAACTGTCTGATAACTCGAGATTCATTTTTAATCATCTCTAAGGGATTCCTTAGTTCAGGCCGAATAAGCGAGGATCCCACCCGAGCGCCTCATTAATTAAAATTCAAACACACCCTTAACTACATAAAGTAAGGTCAACAACTTGTGTGATATCAAATCTATGTTTTGGCAAGCAACAAACTGATTTTTTTTTTTTTTTTGGATTTATTCATCTCTAAATTAGCAAAAAAAAAATCAACAATTAATGACTATATATTTCAACATATTTGATATTTTTATTTTTTTTCAACCATCAATCAAATATAACCATATATTTCCAACCCAACGAAAACATTGCGCGACGAAATATATGTTTTGTGATGATTCCGAATTTAAATGTTGGTAAGTTTGACAAGGCAAAGTCGCAACTATATATGGGAACACATAGTACATATATATATTTATGGGGCCCTTATAGAGTTAATGTGACGTACCCAATTCATTAGATCCATATAACAAACCACTGCAAACAACTCATACTTAATGACAACTAACAATTAGCTTGTAACTTGTAAGTAGTAAGTGAACAATTCAACACACACCTTAACATGCATGGGATTTCAACAACCTCATTTCAAACAACAAGCCAACTTGTTTTTTACTCTTTTTTTTTTAAAAAAATAATAACAAAATTAAAGAAGGTCAATTACATAAACCACCCCAAATTTCAGAATTACATAAAATTATCCATAAATTTAGTGTTTTTTTTAAACTATCCAAAATTATTTTTAACCTTTAAAATGTTTACAAATGCAAAAATTATGGTATACGTACATTAATGAAAATATTCAAGAATAAAATAATTGAACATTTAAAATAATTTTGTAGGGATAAACCATAAAGAGAGTAGTGGATGCCGAGTCAAGATCTCCTACAACTCAGGGTGCACCGGATATAATTTTACTTAAAAAAAATATATACGGAGTATTTACATTCCGCATTACCACACTTGTATTTACATATTTATAAACTTTTATTGGATAAAATCATATTTAAAAAAAAAACATAAAATTTATTTTCTAATATAATTGATCTTTTAATTTTATAAATTTTTTAAATGAATTTTTTTATAATAAAAGTTTATCAACATGTAAATACAAGTATATGAAATGTAAATATATATTTTTAAAGTAAAATTATCCCCAAAATAATTTAATAGTGCACCGTGAGTTGTAGGAGATCTGGACTCGTGGACGCGGGATGGTGTTGTTGGAAAGAGAATCGGATTTTATTGATGGGTTTTTTGTTTCAATTTCGTAGTTTATGATGGTTTTGCGAAAAACATCCTATTTTATGGGTGGTATATGTAATTTACCCAAAAAAGAAATACATTTGCATGCAAAGTGGGTAAGCCACCAGTCAAAGTCAACGCCCGGCTGTGATTCATACCCTTAACAACCAGACATATATGGCCTTACAATTAACTTCTTCACCTCTATAAGTATATCTACCTGCCTCCATTTTTAGGTTGTCTATCGATCTAGATCTGCTTCATATAACCTTGTACTCTTGTTCTTGGAAATCGAGAACTCAAAGAAGAAGAAGAAGAAGAAGTTCAATCAAATCGATAAAGAGGACATTGATTGACTAAATTGTGTAAGAAACTAGAATCATGAGGAGGCCACACCAAGAAACACCGGCCATGGATTCTGCAACGAACAAGGGAGCATGGTCGAAGCAAGAAGACGACAAGCTCACCGCCCACATCCATCGATACGGAGAGGGTTGTTGGAGGACTCTTCCCCAAGCTGCAGGTATGATCAATTTTTTGGTTTAAACTTGTTATACCAAAAAAAAAAAAAAGTTTGCCCCAATCCCTAAAACCTAATAGATTCGTCGTTGTTTGATTGGTTATTTTCTCGATTAGGGCTAATGAGATGCGGGAAGAGTTGTCGGTTGAGATGGGTGAACTACCTCAAACCCGGCCTTAAAAGAGGAAACTTTAGCGACGATGAAGAAGATCTCATCATCAAGCTTCATGCTCTCCTGGGAAACAGGTAACTGATAAGATAGCTGATACGATGATAATATACAAGAGAGTCTTAATTTTGTTACAAGGCTATAGTATTTAGTTTTAAGTACGATTTTGGTCGAATATTTAGGTGGTCGTTAATAGCTGGAAGGCTACCGGGAAGAACAGACAATGAAGTGAAGAACTATTGGAACACCCACCTTAGGAGGAAGCTTGTTAAAATGGGTGTGGACCCGAATAACCACCGGCTTCACCAAACCCTCCGACGCCCCAATGCAAGCGAATCGTCTTCCAAGTCGAGAATCATAACCAGTGCAAGGGATTGCCTTCACCACAAATCATCAAAATCAAGCCAGAGAGATCAAGACGAAGCCAGCAGCACCGAACAGGTGTCTGATTCAGGGAGTTGCTTGTTGGAGGATTGCAACTCTCCATCAATTGATGACAAATTGCCTGATCTTAACCTTGATCTTACATTGACGAGCTCTAGCTCTGCCGTCAAGGTTGAGCAACAAGGTTGCAATGTTGATGAGTCGAGTTTGATGAGAGAAATTCATGAACAAAGCTCAACATCTCCTACACTTCTCCTCTTCACTTAATTCATCAAATTGAAGGAATTTGATTCGGAATCATTGGTTAAGATTTCCTCCATAGCTCGCTAGTAGATGCTTAGTTTTGATCCGAATTAAACGTCTTGTTTAGTAGTAGAAAATTTTATTTAATAAACTCTATCTAGCTGATCGATATGATATATACTCGTGTAAATTTTGATTGCTTTAAATGAAAGGATTATTTAAAAAAAAGTTGCATTCAAGTATTAAATCTTCTTTAATCCTTGTTGATACATGAACTCGCGCGGTTCAAAACGATCGAGTTCATGTATACAACTTTATACAAGTGTGATATATATAGTTACATACATATTTGCATGCATGCATAAAAACCATCGACGACAAACAAGTAGTATACATTGCATTGTTTTTTTTTTAAATCCTCATTAATATCAAAAGAGTCTTATATCAAAAGTTTTGAAAACATATAGGTTGATGAAATATTATCATGCTGGGTTACTCTCATTAAGTGTCGATTGCAATTGTGTGTATGAGAGACATTAATGTTTTTTTTTCGATACAAATAAGGATTTGGCTAGGATCTTGCTGAACCATCAGCCAATAACATTTTGTTTAAGCCATGGTTGATATTAGAAAGTGAAAATTTAAATTAGTAAGTAAAAAAATTTATAAAATGATCTCAATTAAAAAGATCTTCTACCCATATACGGGAGACGTGAACAACACATAAATCCAATGGAGTTTCATCTCAAAACCAATTGTCTGACAATGAAAAGAGTAGTGTTTCAACCTTATATGTTTTTCAAACCTTCTCTATATTATCGATGTGGGACATCGCATTCCAACAGAAACATATTCGAGGAAGATTAAATTGTGGGTCAGTTTGTGAATGTGAAATGCCCAATTTTTCCAATCACATGGGACTACACAATATCTACCATTCAATTGACAAATTGGAATTCAATGTACCCATGGCAAGTAGTACGTTTTAGCAAAACGTTCAATTGAAGGGTTCAAGTTGAACCGTTCAACCAACCCCCAAGGCCCAACCCCCCAAAACCAGTTTGGAATATTTAAGAAATCAATTTTCAAGTCCACTATACAGTGTATAAACCCATGGATTTTCAGGATTCGATGTGCGCCGCCAAGGCGGTCCCACCGCCACCTACCTCTTTAATTGGGCCTATTTGGGCCTCATTCCCGAATCCACTTGATAATAACTACCCAAATCCGTTTCCAATAATCACACAATGAACGGACCTGGGATGGAAATGGATCGGGTTATGGGTGGATGTATCCATTCCATCACCCGATCCATTAAGAAATTTTCTCCACCCGATCCACCCATCATCCACTAACCCTTGCATCCATATCCGATTCATCCATCGTCCGCGGGTTATTGGGTGGATCGGGTGATATATATGGTGAGAAATTTCCTGTTAATGTCCACCATAATTTTCAAAATGGAAATAAAATTTAATAAAAAAATAAAATAAAATTTTAATATATTAAATTTAAAATACTCATCATTCATAACTTACACAAAAAATAAAGACTCAAACTATCAAATAAAGTTACATATAATATATAAGTTGCGTAAAAGATAAGATAAAACTTCATATAATAAACAATTTTAGTGGATCGGGTGGGTGGATCGGGTGATGGATCGGGTGGTGGATTGGACACCCCTTCATCCATATCCGATCCGATCCATCATCCACTTATTTATCCATTTATTCGGGTTTTCATCCACATATTCGGGGTGGATTAATGGATGGATCGGGTCTCCGCGAGTTGATTTCCATCTCTACGGGCCTCATAGGTTAAGGGTTTGTTTGACATAGTTTATTAGAGTTTTTTCAGAGAGTTATGAAAAAAAAATTCGCAATTTTTTTTAAAAATATCTTTACTAAATATTATGCCAAATAAGAATTTACTCTTTTAATATATCCACAAAGGTCAAATTCATATACATTTTAATCTTAAGCTATATTAATCTTTGCTGAGGCCCTAAGGGGCTAGGAAAAAAAAAATGTGGAGAATATGAGTTGGGAGCAGAGACGGAGCCAGAAATTTATCAAAGGGGGGGGGGGGGGGAGCGAAGTTCTATACAAATTGCTAATTCACTCTTTAACGAACCAAAACTATGATATTTTAGTTTAAACAACGTTTTTTAGTTCAAAACACAATGTTTTTTTGTTCAAAACGGTAATGTTTTAATTTAAAATTGTGTCATTAGTTGTTATATATTTTTTTCTCTTTAAACAAAAAAACGTTTTCGTTTCAATCGATAGCAACATTTTTTTCGTCTAAAAATATATCGTTTGAAACCTACAAAGGTAACATGCAACTTGTTGTTCTCTTAGCATGCAATAACGTGTAACAAGATATACAAAATTTAAACTTGCATAAGTTCTTATATAATTATTGAATTGAGTAATATAACCTCTTGTTTCGAAGCTCTTTGGTTGAATTATATTTCCAAAATATCAAATTAAGTCAAATATAAAAGAATCGTGCATTATTAAAAAGACATTTGAAATAATTAATATGTGTTTAACTTTCAAACGGTCATAACTTTTTACTCGTTTATCGGATTCTGGCTTATAATATATCAAAACGAAGCTATCGACACGTAGAACAAATATAAGTGATTCGTCGGATGAAGGGGGGGGGGGGGGCGTATGCTCCCGCTTGCCCCCGCCTAGATCCGTCTATGGTTGGGAGTGTCCCATATTGGTTAGAAAATGAATCCAAACCTTGCATATAAGTCGGTGGGCTACCCCACCTAACACCAATTGGTTTTAGGATGGAACCCTACTCGGCTTGTGTGCTCGGCTTGGTTAGCGCGTTTGCGCTTAGGCGTGCGTGGCCCTCCCACGTCGGATGACCCACCGTGATTTAATAAAAAACCATCATAAAACAAGCAAAATAAAATATTACAACAATACAATTGTGATTCAAAACATTTTTTTAATCTTTATTCGACAAAACGCGTCTTTTACTATTTACTTATATTTTTTTAGAATAATAAAAACTGTATAAAATATCTATTTTTTAATAAATTAAAAAGAAATTGTAATTATTATTATTAATAAGGGAGTACAATATTTTTGAAACCTTCGAATATATTTTTGAAAACTAATATTCTTCAAATCAAAGTGGGTAAACAAAATTTCTTACTCGATTTCATATATAGAATTACGTGGAAAAGTCTTATTTGGTGAAAGTTAAGTGTACAATTTGGTTGAAAAGCCAAATATTTTAGTTCTTATTATAAAAAGAGATCGTTAAGTTTTCTTCTTCTTTTGTAGTTAGTTCAGTTCGATTGAAATTTAATCGCTCTAAATTTAGAAAACCAACTTTCAAAAGCCCAGCTAATTAGTAGTACCAGATATAGTATATATGACTTTGTTGAGTATAGTATAAGAGAATATATTAATATGTTTTCAAAAAAATAGAATATATTAATATAATATTTCAAAATTTAAAATTATATTTTTTTGATCGATATATTTTAAAAATCTATTGAAAATATAATGCTATATTCCATATCTAGGAAACCAACTTTCAAAATCCTAGCTAATTAGTGACAAATATAGCATATAAAGAGTGTATATACGTACGGTCATGTGACTTATGTGCATGAAAATATATTAGCACAATATTTTAAAATTATAAAAATTAATTTAAATTTTTTATTAAAAATATGTAAAAAAAAAAACAATTTGAATTACAATTTATATGAAGATATACTACTGTAAATGATAGATCAATACTAAACAATAAAGCAAAATAACATAGAACAACATAATCAAGCCATCAGTCACAGATACTGCAAATAGACGAAAATGGCTTTCAAGCCTTTATGATAGTCGGCTGCAATCCCCAAAACCCTACATTTGAGGGAGCAAAACATTGTCTTATATATAGTGCAAGGTAGGGAACATGTGCCTAGCACATGGGGTAGCAAACCCTTACCTCACTAGAAGACAAAGAACCGAGAATGTGGCTTCAGGACCACATCTCAGCAGATGCCAGCAATTGACAAAAATGACCAATTTGTTCAAGGAAAAATAACAGATATAATAATATGAAAATATAACATGATAATCTTCATATCCCCTCCTCAAGTTGGACTTGGTGGGAGACCAACAAGTCCCAACTTGGAAGAAAGAAAATGATGTTGCTTCTCTCCAAGAGGTTTAGTGAGCACATCTGCAAGTTGGACCCATGTTCTGACATGTTGATGAAGAATGAATCCTTCTTGCAACTTCTCACGGATGTAATGGCAGTCTATCTTCAAATGTTTAGTTCTCTCATGGAAAACTGGATTCTCTGCTATGTGGATAGCAGATTTGCTATCACAAAATAAGGCAATAGGTCTTGGCACACTGACTTTCAGTCTTTGCAAAATGCCCTCAACCCAGACAATCTCACTAGCAGTGGTAGACATGCTTCTATACTCAGCTTCAGCTGAAGATTTAGAAACTGTAACTTGTTTCTTAGTCTTCCAAGACACCAATGATCCCCCAAAAAACACACAATAACCTGTGAGAGACTTTGCACTGAACTGACATGAGCCCCAATCAGCATCACAAAAGGCATTAAGATGCATAGGATGATCTTTTGGATAATGTAAACCAGTAGAAATTGTGCCCTTTAAGTATCTGACCACATGAACTGCTGCATCATAGTGTGGTTGCCTTGGCTCAACCATGAATTGGCTAAGGTGTTGTACAACATAGGATATATCAGGTCTAGAAAGATTTAAAAACAATAATCTTCCTATAAGTCTTCTATATTTTTCTGGATCAGGCATTGCCTCACCATTATCAACAGATAACTTCAATCCCCTTAGCAAAGGAAAAACTGCAGACTTACAATCTGTCATTTGACAATCTTCAAGAATGTCAAGTATGTATTTCCTTTGGTGAAGCAAGGTCCCAGCCTTATCATGTAAGATCTCAAGACCAAGGAAATATCTGGCCTTGCCAAGGTCCTTGATAGTGAAGGCTTTGTGTAGAGCCTCCTTAGTTTGTCTTATCACAATCTCATCATCACCTGTGATCAATAGATCATCCACATATACCAATGCTACCACAATTCCAGATTGGACAGGTTTAACAAACAAAGAATAGTCTTCACAAGACTGTTTATAACCAAGGCTTAAGAAGAACCTGCATAATTCTGAGTTCCATTGCCTTGAAGCCTGTTTCAGTCCATAGATGGACTTTCTCAATCGACATACTAACCCAGGAATTCTCACATTGTATCCTTCAGGAGGATCCATATAAACTTCTTCTTCCAACTTTCCATGTAGGAAAACATTATTCACATCCAGCTGATACAAATTCCAGTTCCTCATAGTGGCAACAGCAATAAGTATTCTCACAGTGGAGAACTTGGCAACTGGAGAAAAAAGTATGTTTGCAATCATTTCCTTTGATCTGATTATAACCCTTAGCAACCAGTCTGGCTTTGTACCTCTCTATGCTCCCATCAGGCGTATATTTAATCTTATAGACCCATTTTCTCCCAATGGACTTATGACCAGCAGGCAGTTGTGTTAATTCCCAAGTGTCATTGCACTCTAAAGCCTTAATTTCAGTATTCATAGCATCCATCCATTTAGGATGTTGAGATGCCTGTTTGAATGTATAAGGTTCTTGCTCAGCAACCATACACACAAATGATTTCAAAACTTCTGAATCGCTACTGACTTCATCTCCTAAACACTGAGCTAGAAAAGACTGAGACATAGAATCTCTTTGCTTGTCATTTCTACAAACATAATCTTGTAACCTTCTGGGAGCAACATGATCACGAGTAGACCTTCTCAAAGGTGGAAAAACATTAATGTCCTGTAATATCTCAGCAGACATTTGCCCAACACTCCCACTAGAGCTCAGGGAATCTGCTATTTGAGATGGAGGAGTAGAATGCTCATGAGTACTGTCTATAGGATCCTGTGGTGGGGGAGAAAAAGATCCAGAAATATCATGTGAATGATGCACATAATGATCACCATCTAGTGCAGGATTCACCAAAGGTAACACTACTCTTCCTTCACAAGATGGCTCTGTAGTATTCTCAACCTCATCTTTGAAAGGAAATATATCATCTCTGAACTCTACATCTTTGCTCACAAACACATTTCTAGAATCTAGATTCCACAGCTTATACCCTTTTTGTCCAAAGGGATACCCAAGCAATACACACTTTCTAGCTCTTGGCTTCATCTTGTCTTTACTGCTAAAGGGCACTGGAGCATAGCATAGGCTCCCAATGACTCTAAGGTCATCATAGTGTGCAGGTTTGTTAAATAACTTTTCATGAGGTGTTTTCCAGTTTAGAACTTCTGTAGGCATTTTATTAATGAGATGGGTATCAGCAAGTAAACATTCACCCCAAAATCTCAATGGTAAACCACTATGTATCCTTAGACATCTAGCAGTTTCTACCAAGTGCCTATGTTTCCTTTCCACCCTCCCATTCTGTTGAGGAGTGTAAGGAATAGATTTCTGATGGATGATCCCCTTGGAAGCAAATAACTCAGTGCACTGCCTTTGAACAAACTCAGTCCCATTATCTGTTCTCACATTCTTCACAGAGCATTCAAACTGATTGCCAACATATGTCAAAAAATCACTCACTGCCTGGTATACCTGCATTTTTTTCTTGAGCAAGAAAGTCTAAGTGACTCTAGTACAATCATCAAGAACAGTAAGGAAGTAAGAGAAACCATTATAAGTAACACATTTATAAGGTCCCCATAAATCCATATGGATTAACTCAAAAGGCTTACTAGCCATGTTTAGACTCCTCTGAAAAGGAAGCCTGTGATGTTTAGACAAAGAGCATGATTCACAATGGAATCCATCCAAATCTGAATAACTGAACAACTTTAAGTGTTTTAACTTGGAAATAGAACTATGACCAAGTCTAGCATGAGCTATTTCTAAACTAGCTTTATTACAACTTCTCATCAACCCATCAACATTTGAACTGGTGTTGGATGACTCTGAGCATATCTTGTAGAAACCATCCTTTCTGACCCCTGATAAGATTGTCTTCCTAGATCCAAGGTCCTGGAAATAACAATGAGATCTAGTGAATATGGTTACAAGATCAGTTTCATCAAGAATTTTGCCCACTGATAATAATCTGTGTTTGAAGTCAGGCACAAGTAACACATCACTTAGCAATATAGAGTCTGTCAACTGCATTTTGCCCATTTCAGACACAGATTTAATAGAACCATCAGGCAACCCTATATGAATAGGTTTACCCAATTTCTCCTTAATGCCCAAGCATACAAGAATCAGCTATCATATGATCAGTTGCTCATGTGTCTACAATCCAGTCAACAGAAGTGTTTTCTTTCAAAACACTATTTACATTATTGAAAGGAATCATACCTGCAAAATTGGCATAAGAGCCAGCACCACTCTCATTGTGGCTTTTCCCCTTCATTTTTCTGAGCACCTCTTGATAAACTGCATTCACCATGGCTGCATGTAAGTTGCCATCAGTAATATCATCATCTAAAGGACTGTTCTGAGACTGAGAGCCCACTGATCCTGCCACATTTGCAGACCCTCTGTTAGCATTGCCACTTCTTTCCTTCTCTTTCAGTTCTTTGAACCAGTCAGGAACCCCATGCAACCTAAAGCACTGCTCAGTCGGATGCCCTTTCATCTTGCAATAAGTGCAAGTTGAGTTCTGTTTAATCCTCTTCAATTCTCTCCAATC
The DNA here is from genome assembly GCA_963922045.1 of Persicaria maculosa. Lineage (NCBI taxonomy): Eukaryota > Viridiplantae > Streptophyta > Magnoliopsida > Caryophyllales > Polygonaceae > Persicaria > Persicaria maculosa. The sequence goes on along the minus strand of OY998256.1, from coordinate 8,013,504 downwards.
CTTCATTTCCTTCTTAGGACCAGAGTTGTTGAAATTAGGACTGTTGAAGCTAGGACTGTTAAAGCCAGAACTGTTGTTGTTACTAGTGTTTCTTTGTTGGAAATTCCCACTTCTGTTTGCTGCTAAGGCACTAGAATCCATATTGATTCCTTGAGACCCAGATGTCCCATTAGAAGCTTCATTTCCTCTTTCAACTTGCTGAAGGATATAATATGCCTTGTTGATACTAGGCAAAGGATCTGTGGCTAATATAGAATTTCTAGCAGCATCATAATTCTCATTCAAACTAACCAGAAATTTCATGAGTCTGTTACGAGACTGAATCTCAGTGAATTTCTTTTTCAGATCACATGTGCAGTTTGCTAGAGCACCACATAAGCACTCAGGGATGCACTCTAGAACCTGTAACTCATCCCACTGTCTCTTAAATACATTATAAAGATCTGCAATACACATGTTGCCCTGCACAATGTTGCCCAGTTTCTTCTTAATTTGAGAAATCAGAGGAGCATTGGATTGTCCAAATCTCTCGACTATTTCATCCCATAGAGCCTTAGATGAATCCATAAACATAAATCCTTCAGCAATAGTTTTACTCATGGAATTTAAGAGCCAACATCTTACCATGTAGTCTGCCCTGATCCACTTTTCCAAATCAGCATGCCCAACTGCAGGCTTGACACATGCACCATTTATAAAACCAAGCTTGCTCTTGGCACCAAGGGCCATCATCACCCCTCGGCTCCAAGTCATGTAGTTGGTGCCATCAAAAGGTATAGCAATCAATTGAGCTCCTGGATGATCAGAGTTAGACAAAAATAATGGATATTACATTAGTTGGTGCAGCCATATCTTCAGGATTTCTGACCTCTGTATTAGATTGATCACTCACTGTGAACATAAGCAATTACTGTATCGAGATAAAAGAACCAAAACTCCCAGAATCGAGCTGCTGCTCTGATACCATATGAAGATATACTACTGTAAATGATAGATCAATACTAAACAACAAAGCAAAATAACATAGAACAACATAATCAAGCCATCAGTCACATATACTGCAAATAGACGAAAATGGCTTTCAAGCCTTTATGATAGTCGGCTGCAATCCCCAAAACCCTAAATTTGAGGGAGCAAAACATTGTCTTATATAGTGTGCAAGGTAGGGAACATGTGCCTAGCACATGGGGTAGCAAACCCTTACCTCACTAGAAGACAAAGGACCGAGAATGTGGCTTCAGGACCACATCTCAGCAGATGCCATCACTTGACAGAAATGACCAATTTGTTCAAGGAAAAATAACAGAACATAATAATATGAAAATATAACATGATAATCTTCATAATTTACTTTAAAAAATATCTCTTCAAAAATTTTATTTAAAAAAAAATTGAAACATAAGTAAATTTTTGTCAATATTATTGTTTTTTATTGTTTTAACAAATCTTTTTTAAAATATTTTTTTCAAAGGTTTTAAAGCAAGTCTCTTTTTAACGAAACTATAACATTTTAAAAAAAATAACGAATACCTTGACTCTTTTAAAAACAAATTTTGAGAACAAATTTTAAGTTTTTTTTTTTGTTTATGTAATTTATTTATTTTACATGGATAATAGATATAGAGAGAAATGGATCGGAACATCTAAAAAAAGAAGACCGGGTCGGTGGCCACAAAACACGGCATGGCCTGCAAAACACCACATCCCTTATTCGTTTATGCATCTCACAATACTATAAACTGCAAATTGCATTATGATCGATCGTCTACTCAATATAATACACATCATATTTATGTGAGTCATAATTAATTTCAACGCGTTTTTTTAAATATTGTTGGGCCCTTATTAATTAATACACCATTTTTTCAAAAGAAAATATCTTAAAGTAATAAAAATGCACATTTGAGGACTCTATCATCACCTAATCCGCTAGTAATAAAAATCTTACCGTAATAAACATTGTGACGCGTATGAGTCGAACAATACAAGCGATATTGGAAATAGAGTTTAGAGTTGTCTGACACTGATATTACATGCCTTTCTTAGAGCATCTTCTTCGTAAGCCATAATGGTTAGAAAAAATAGTCTACTAAAAGATAATATTTTATAACATATTCTCTTTTGACTTATTATACGGTTTTGTTGTTCCCACCGTATGGCAGACTAAATTTCTTATAAATACTAATATAATTTAGAACTTTCACATCTCATTTCCGACACTCAATTCTATCTTTAGTACTTTAAGCAACTTAATAATTATTTTTTATTATAATTTTGATGAATCTATAATAAAAAAGATTAATATCATTTTTAAAAAATATTATATATGCAATGATAATTCTAATATGTCAAATATTATATTCATATCGAAGAATTCTTTAATATATTTACAATACTACAACTTTTATTTTTAATTAAAAATCATAACTATATAATATATAGGTTTATAATTGTATTATTTAGCATTTGGCCTTTTTTTAGAAATAGACCAAAAACAAAATGGCTAAAATGGGTTTTGGCCTAAGGTGAGAGCAAAATTAGGCCAAAACCCATTTTTTGACTTACCATGAGAGATGACCTTAATTAAGAGGTACGTAGACGGTTTTAATTGAGCGGTTTTCTTTTTCTCATCTCTCTCAACTTGTTCCGACTCTGAGTATACGAGTGATTTCAATCTATACGAGATTTGGCGTATAATTTGTGGAATTAAAGGCCTTAAATCTCTTCGCTGGATTCCAAAATACATTTATTATAATATAACTATTTTATCATATGCGTGTTTGGTTGCATAATTAACAAAATTACAAAAACTAATATAAAATGATCAATACAACCAAACAATCATAAGGTAAATGTACATACCGTACACCCAACGTATATCATCCACTTACAAAACAACATTTTTTGTCATTATTATTATTATTATTACTAATTTGTTTTAAAGGCTGGGATTAGGTCGAAACAAACATGGATGCACGCCAAGCACCGATAACTTGTTTTGTGAGATTGGTTAGGTGTGTATCCCTCTGCCTGAAGGTCCACACCTATAGCTAGCTAATGCATAACCACAATGCGATGGCATCAAATATATATATTCTCCTCATTAAAAGGATAGGTATAAGCTGTTTTTTTTTTAAAAAAAAAATGTGAAATAGTGTCTTATATAAACACGTTATTTTTATTATAAAAATTGGCAATTTTTTCCTTTTTTTTTACAAAAGGGAAAGGCGGACACTAAGGGATCGAGTATAAGGGTGGTGACTCGGGATGAGAGGGGGAGTTTGGTACTTTCATGCCAGAAGGAGGTAGCGTACATAGGAGATGTGGAGATAGCGGAAGCAGAGGCTGTGTTATGGGCGTTGAAGCTCGCCAAAGAGAGAGCAATGGCCAAGCTGCACGTTGGAATCGGATTGTCTTGCATTGGTATCAAAAATATGCAATGGATATGATGGTTTAGGCATCCTCCGAAGTCTCCTCTCTTCAATATTAAGTTATGCTAGTTGGTTTGAATCTTTAATTTGGACTCATGTTCGTATGGAGCTCAATAAAGCCACGCATAGGAGGGCAGGATATAGACTTATTAATAGTGCGGCGTTAATTTTCGGTTTAGCTTATTTACCTTTGGATGTGTATGCAATTGTGGAGAATGAGATGGAATGAGAGATCTCGTTTTGTGCTAAAAAAAAGTAGTTCCAAAATTGTCAACTAATTCGATCCCTCAGGTCTGACTCACTAGACATGCTCACCTAAATCAATGAAGGTTTAAGTATTCACTAATTACATAAATGCTAAGAAGTGAGATTTAAACCTTTAATTAGACTCTTACAATTACAATGGTCATTTTTCACTTACCTAGTAAAAGGTCATTACTCATGAACCCATAGTATTTGAATTGAAGTGATCACTCTTTAATGACTAAGTTAAACACACACACACATCGTTTTTTCAAACCAAATTGCTATATATTAAGGCAAAATTATAAGAATATACCAAAAGTAAAATTGTTTGGAAAAAGCAGCAGTGCTACTGTAAAAATTGGGAGGGGGGATTTAATTGCTATTTTTGCAACATATTATACCGGTTGCAAGTAAAAAAAAGAGAGGACATCTTTAATCGTGCAGAGGAAAGCATAGGAGAGCACATGTGTCACCATGGGAGAGGGTAGGAAGAATGAAACAAATGAGTCATCCAGCTTGAGAGGTAGAAGAGAAAGGGGGTGATGTCATGCACATTAAATGCATTTAATGCACTCCATATTGACGTCAAAAAAAAGGGAGAAATGATTGGTTTTTTAAAGCAAGGAAGTCTAGGGATCCCACCACAATTCCATCTCAGCTTAAGTTTATGAGGGAAAGTAAAAGCCTCTCCATTGAAGCTGATCGGGAAGCAAAAGTGGACACAATTATCAATTATATGACGGCCATTAAAGAATACGGGACAACAACTGACTATTACGTGTTAGAAAAAAGTGACATGTGCCAACATCATACAATATATATTCACAAAAATGGATAAGTAAGCTTGTGGGTTTATTTTTATGGTCATCACTATAACCTCTTAATGTAAGCATTATGACCCAATAGCTGCCCCTTTACCATATTTGAGTGACACATTTTATGAACAAAACCCAAAACCCTGATACGAAATTCCAATTTCCATAATTTGAAGTTTACGAAAATGTACTATGTGCCAGTGTCGATGTTGTGTGTTCCAGACACTATTAGTTACGTGCCAGAAAAAGTGTATACTGCATCAACTGATATCATTCGGACAGATAAAACCAAGCCCTAAGCTATTAATAAACCCATCGAAAACGACCAAATGTCCGAGTCCTACGACCATCAAAACCTACCAAATGTCAAACATCGTCCTCCAACAAAGGCGAGCACAAGTACACGTCCTACAACAGTAAATAGAGAGCAAAGTTAGGAGTCCAAAAGCAATTACAAAAGAGCACTCATCGTACAATTGAAGTCAACGCAGACGCGGGTGGTTGGGCAGGTGGGGCAGGAGGTGGTTCTGCTGTCAAGGTGGGAGTGCAACAACTGAATATCTTTGCAGCGAGCATGTACCGATAGGTTGCGATGAAGTCGTCATCGACATCAACCCTCGTCTTGGCGCCCTTCGCCCTTTGTTCGATGAAGCGCCCTTCGCCGTTTCTCTCAATCGAAAGAAAGAGAAGAAGATGGTCTTATCACTTTCGATATGAAGAGGATGGGGAGTAGATTAGGGGCGTAAAACTAAAACCGCGGGGAGACTTACCCGTATTCATTATTATAAACTGTATGATGGTGGCATGGTTTAGCATTCGGTCTGCACGCAATATTAAGTTGTTGACACATATTTCGTATTGACTGACATTCTACTGATCAATGGGTTACATCACTTTCACTTTCCTTCTCTCATGTGCGAAAAAAGATGATCTTCTCTCTTCCATCTCTCTCCTCTGCGGAAAGCTGCTCCTCTCTCCCCCTCTCTTTGCATTTAATGCTTCTCTCTCTACTTTTTCATTTAATGGTCCCTCCTAGGGCTGGGGAAATTTTCCCATGAAAACCGTACCAAGACGTACCACCCGAACCAATTAAATTGGTAACCAATATAATTGGTTACCAATTTAATTGGTACGGTATACCGTACCAACTTCCAGAAGTCGGCATGGTAATGGTAATCAAAACAGAAAAGTTGGGATTACCATTACCAACCGACTTTCAATTGGTTGGTACGGTAATTACCAACCAAATATTACCAATATATATTTGGGGTTTTTAAAATTATTTTTAAAAGCTTATTTCTATTGTTAAAATTATCATTACCAACCGACTTTTTTATTCATTATTTTGTTTTTGATATTAAGTAATAACTAATAAGTATTATCTATTAACTTGATTTCTTTTTATATTTTTAGAAAATGCTTTTAATCAAGGGAGGAATGCTAGCTCGGCCTCGGTTCAGACTTTAGACTAAAACCTAAATGTTATTCGGAAGCTAGTAGACATTTTATTTTAAATATTATCGGGTCTATTTAAGTCTTTATATTGCTTTTGTGCTTAAATGTATGAACAATTTAAATATTTATGTTGCTACTTATAAATTTTAAATTTTAATTAAGTTGTATTGCCTTTGATTATTTGTATGTTTTTTTCTTCAACACAAAAAACATGGTAAATTACCATTACCAACCAATTTAATTGGTTACCAATTAAGTTGGTACAAGCCCTTCGGTGGTTGGTAATGGTTTGGATTTTAAGATTACCAATTATAATTGATTGGTACGTGGTAACGGCAAAAATTAATTGGTATTGTACCAATTCCACCCCTAGTCCCTCCTCTCTCTCCTCCCACACTCTCATCTCTACCACCATCTGCCCTGCACTGTAGGGTCTCCTCTTTTTTTCCTCTCCCTCTCTCTTCCCTTTTATTTAAAGCCTTTCATCATTATGGTTAACCTGTGTAAGGCCGTTGTAGGCACCGACTATTTCTGCTATTTTTGGGGCCAAACTGCTACTTTTGCAAATTTTGGAGAAGGGGGGTTACTTTTGCAAACGGGATAAATTTTTGGTATATTCAATGTTATTTCCTGATATATTAATTCGAATGGGAAAATATCGATCGCCAAATACAGGGTGGCTACTGTGTACGGTCTTCAAAACCATTAACATATACTACATGCTATGATGATTTTAAAAAATATGAAAAATTGATTCGGCTACGGTTTCACGAACCGCGAGAGATATCAATGCAAATTATTTCCCCCTCGATCACATATAAGATGTAAATATATATAGAGAATAAAAAAAGTTGGTGAAGACTCCACCTTGGTTGTAAGATCTTGAGAACTAACGTGCAGATTATCTAAAGGTGATGAAAGACAAAAGGCTGGGTTTCAAGGCCTTGAAACCTAGACTAAAATGTTTGGATGCACTTTTATGCAATTATGTCTTGACTTGTTCTTTTACAGGAAGTGATTCGAGGCCAATTGTGTTGGGCCTAAATACAGTCGTGGGCTGTACTTTGGGCCATGGGAATCGATTTGGTCTTAACCTATGTGTATGGTTCTCCCCTAACCCACTTTATATGTTAGATGCATTTTAAGTCATATTTCAGGAAAGGATAAGTCATACAAGGAAAGATCATGCCTATATTCAATTGCGCCAAATCAGTAGAAGATTGCTGCCATAACTTTGAGAATTATATTGTCGGATAGAATTCAAATATCTTGGAAAGAATTTGAATTTCAAACGATCATCCTTCAAAGAGTTCTCAAAGGCGTTTGGCTATATAAAAACGAAGGCAAGAGGACTACACTTATCTAAGCAAGCACTCGAGCAATCATAGCATCCTAAAGCATTCGTCATCTCAGTTTCTCTCTTACATTCTCCTAAAGCCTAAGTGTTGTTTATTGTTTGAGAGTTGAGGGAAACACTAGCACTTACTGTACAACTCATTCATCTTACACTTAGAGTATTTTATACTCGAACAAACACACTTGGTGTGTTGTGTGAGCCTTTATTTCACTTGTAAGGTTGAGAGCTAGAATAGAAGCGGTGAGGCTTTGTATAGAGAAAGGGTAGTTTCTCTAGGAAGTTCTAGACTCAAGTGAAGTGAAATAAGAAGTGTTTGAATCCTACGGGTTGGATAACCCTAGGCGGGGACGTAGGCCAAGTTCGTGCCGAACCTCGTTTAACAATTCGTGTGTTCATCTTTTATATTCCGCATTTACCTTATCTTATTCGATTTCACTTAATCAAGTCCTGATAGCAATATCAAGGTCTTGACAAGCTACTTTGCTTACTGCATTTAAATTCCTTTATTTGCGAAAATCGTCCATACTCTATTCATTCCCCCTTCTAGAGTATTATTCATCGCCTTATAGACTCTTCAGTTGGATTGGCACACAGTTTGTCAAACCGCTATACTCCGTAGTAGGTACTTTTTTTGAAAAAAAATCCGACTTTATAAATTTTAATTATGACCATATTCTCACGAATTTTAAAATCGTGGCCACATGAACTCATATGTCACCTAAAAATTAAATTTTCATTGTTTTTGAAAAATGTCACTGACATCATATATATACTAGTATTACTACCCGCCCGTTGTGCGGTTTCTTAAGAAACAGACGGTTTCTTAATAAACAAAATGATATTTAATGTATTTATTTTTCCAAAATTTGAAGGTTATAATAGTTTAGTTGAAATTTTAGATCTTTTAATACCCATAAACTAAATTAAGAGTATGTTTAGTTAAGATGAATATACAACACCATTTTAATCTAAAAAATATCACGTATACGAATCGCACCAGAGTCCGTTTCAGACTATACAACACCATTTTAATCTAAAAATATCACATATACGAATCGCATCAAAGTCCGTTTCAGACATCTGTTTTAGTAGATTATTATATATAGATATAGATATATAGATATAGATTATGATGAAGTTGTTGGTATTAGATTATTTAATATAAGAAGATACGATTTCTTACTAATTAAAATATAAGGTTGAATATAAGGTAGTACTAACAAATGTGTGGCCAGTTTCAGCGCTAAGAAGACTTATTCTTAAATGTAATATTTTTATCCAACTTCATTAAATATCGATATAGCGTAAAATATTAAATATTAATATAGCAATATATGTATGCTTAATATAAGATTCTACCCAATTTCATTAAATATTGAAATAATTTCACAACATTTTACCCAACTTTGTTAAATATGGATATATTATATCAATTGCCACCTTAATTTCTATCCATCCGTTTATTATACATTTTTTATTTGATAATATTATTTACTAAATCACATCTTTATCCAACCATGTATATGGTCTTGATTAAAATCCTTCGATCATAATAATGAGTAAATTTAAATTTTTAAAAATTCGATAAGATTAAATTAAATCCAATTTCTATCTACCCGTATATTCTATCAATTTTTAGCCATTTTAATTTGTATTATTATTTATTTTAATATGTTAATTTCCAACTCTGATTTCTCAATATACTCGAAGAGCATATATTACAAAAAATAATATAACAGTTTACAAATATTATAATGAATTCATTAATATAACAACAGATGTTAGTACCAAATATATTTTTTAAAAATAAAATTTTTAAAAATTATATATAAAAATAAGTTATTATATTAAAAAGATTATTTATTAGATGTGGAGTATAAAGATAAGTTTTCTAAATAAGATTGCTAGATAAAATATTTATAAAATAACTTAAGGTAAAATGATAAGATTTGTAAGATATGATGTTGAATATTTATACTAAAAATTAATTTAATCATTAATTAAAATGGACATATAGGATGACACATGTATAAATAGATAAGGTTATCTTCTAACGCGGCTTAAATTTATTGGTTCATCATTAATTGACGTGTCAAAAAAATCTGGTCAGAACGCACCAGAAAAAGACACGTAAGCGAATTGCACCAGAACCCGCCACATAGGATTTTCACGCCTCTGTTTTAGTATTATATATTGATATTGATTGATGATATTGATTAGGCGAAATTTGACTATTTATAGTATGTTGTTAATTATTACGGAGTATTATTCTCCGAATAATACATATGCAATATTTTTTTTGTACTTACTCAATGCAACAATAACTCAGTAAGAACTCGAAGTAACCCGACCTAATAATAACTCAGATTCAAAATTAACTTGATCCAAATGTATAGTTTTTTTTTTCGGTGGGAAAAGAAAGTGCAAGGGCTTCGAAAGAACTAAAGCAAAAATAAAAAACAGGCTATACACAACAATAGAGAAGAGTAGCTCTCCCTCTAATGTCATCCTCAAATAAAGATAATGAAGCATTGAATGAGTCTCTAAAATATAAACACCAATAGGAAATGAAAAATTAAGGGAGACAATTAGAATCCCGCGATAGGATTCGCTTTTCTTAAGAGCATCTACAACGGACATCCGAGGGTGTCTTCTAGCCATCATAAAAAAAAAAAGGTAATTTAAGGGGTTTGTGTCAGAAAATGCAGGAGAGGGTGTGTTGCCTGTGAGAAAAAGTATCCTACAGAAGAAACTTGTGTGTCAGTAAGACACTCTTCTCCTGCAAAATGTCTGACAAATGCCAATTTATTTTCTTTCTTTCTTTTTTATTAATTTTGGGAAGACACCCACACTATCAAGGTTGTGGATGCTCTAAGACATACTCATTCCGTTCGCGAAAACTTGTCACTTTAGCTCCGGACACAATATTTAAAAAATATTTAAATTACCTAAATTATCCCTACTTTTGTCTTAATTATCTCAAAGAAAAGAAATTTTTTTTGAATAAAATCAAAATTTTAAAATGACAAGTTTTTACGAATGGATGGAGTATTGAACCCCAACTTGAAAACCTTGACACCTCCCTAAAGACATGGTCAACCTTGACACTTGATCCGAATGTATGGTTGCACCAACCATAATCCGATCCGATATAACATAGTTGACACCTTAAGTTGACCGGCAAGTTGCAATCCCAAAGATTCCAATAACAAATAAATGAGGCTGCCTTAATTGGATCTATGCTCAGCCTTTTGGATTCAGCTGCTAGTGCCATTTCTTGCGGGCAATTATTATATCTTCCCGAAATATATATTACTATAGACTAAAATATTCATACAATTTAAAGATATTTATATAGTTGAATTATTTATTTGATCATTAAAGTATCTACCTTTCTTCCTTTCATAAGCTAATTAAGACTTGATTAACTCGTACGGTGCTTCTCTTTAGTGGTGTTTGATTTTTTTTGTTGTTGACATCTTAACGTTATGGTTTTAGTTCTGTTATGTTACGTGGTGATTGCGTCTTTTTCCTGTATTTTCAGTTTTTATTGTATGTTCGACGGTTCACCTGTCTGTCGACTAGTCAGCCTCTCGAACTTCATGTATAGCTGAGCTCAAATTATTATTTGATAAATGAAGAGGTTGATGGATCGCAGATGATAAATGTTGGTTGGTCATATAACGTAGGGGATCTACACGTACGTCCAAGTGCACATGTGCTAGACCAAGTCGAGCACACAAGACCAGTGTTGTTTCATCCCAAAATCAATTGACAATAAGAGGAATAACCGACCGACATATGTACAAGACTTAGGTTCTCGTGTTTTTCTATGTGCGATAAACATCCTTCACATCACAACAGCAGATGAACTAATCATCATGATACATTACAAGGAAAACATAAACCAAATAAAGAGGAACAACTTGAACCCAACCTATCACAATAAAAATTATTGCTGAAATCGAGGAATACTCATGTAGACTACGAATGCTGGTAATACAGGAGAGTAAAAAAGATCCATGTGGTGTTTCGACGTTGAGGAGACAGTAACCCACCAAATAAAAAGACATTTCTTGAAGAAATGAGAATCAACGACGCTTTATTTGAAAATGCATTTTGATGAACAAGAGACAACAATAAGATGCTTTTATATATTCGATTTATTCGTCCTTTCGATCCAGTTTATGTTTGTTATGGAGTACTATTGAGGCTATACAATGATCTTGACAAAACGTTAAGCACGATAAACGGCAATTAATTAGAGGGATAAACCTCCTACGACAGGTCGATTGAGATTTTGGAGCCATATATAAGATATTTTTGAATCAACAAATAGTGAGGAGAGTTGGCCAACAATGGATACTGCAATGTAGAAAACGAATCTAGTGAAAATATTTTTTACGGTTTAAATATAACACGAATATTTATATATATTAACAATTTCTTTATATTAAAATTATTCATATGCATCAAAATGATTATTCATACTAGTTATACTAGTTATGTACAAATAATTTTGGTATTCAAGTTTACTTTTAAAACTCGATTATCATAGATCCTTTTGATCTTACGGTCTAGATTTATTCCCATATCGTAAGAGATGTTTATCGGTTGAGAATATGTGATATGAGATAGTATCCCACATTGATTATATATAGTGAATCCAAGCCTTATATATAAGTGGGTGTGCTACTCATCCTGATACCAATTGGTTTTAAGATGAAACCCCAATCGGTCAGCTTGTGTGGTTGACTTGGTTAGCGCATGTGCGGTTGGGCGTGTGACCCCTCAAATCATACGATCCACCATAATTTAACATGGTATCGGAGCTGAGTTTAGTCAACCCAGCTGGGTAAGTGCAACTGATAAATAATGGTGTTGAGAATATGTTATATGAGATAGTATCCCACATTGATTATATAGTGAATCCAAAGGGTGTGTTGAGAATATGTTATATAGGATAGTATTCCACATTGATTATATAGTGAATCCAAGCCTTGTACATAACTGGATGGGCTACTCCTCCTACACTCGGCCGACCTGTATCTCACTATGATTATATAGCGAATCCAAGGATTGCACATATCTTGATGTCAAACTGGTTCCGGCGGCGGCGGAACCACGACCTTTACCAGCGATTCGGGTGGCGGCACCGCTCCGAAACCTTCCGTTTTCACCCCACAGACAATCCGATTCCAAGTCGGTGACAAGTTCCTCGCAGAGCCGGAATTCGTCTGGCAAGGCGGCTTGTGGAGAGAGAGCCGCGTTGGCGATGGTGTTCACCGTAGCCACATAATCCAGTCGTAAGAGCTTCGAACAGTGCCAAACACGGGAGGCTCTCGAGCTAGGGTTTCCAAAGCCTCGATTGCTCGCGGAATCAAAAAACACATAAATCCGATCAACGAATTGCGATGTTTTCGAGGAAGTAATGAAATTGAAATTAGGAAAATGCGATTGATCGGAAAGGGATCGAATCCGAACTCGCTCTAGGGTTGTTCGTCGACTTCGTCGTCTACCTGTGTGAAATGTGTTAAGCTTCGAACAGTGTCAAAAATGGGAGGCTCTCAAGGTAGGGTTTCCAAAGCCTCGATTGCTCGCGGAATCGAAAAACACGGAAATCCGATCAACGAATTGCGGTGTTTTCGAGGACGTAAAGAAATCGATATTAGGAAAAAGCGATTGAACGGAGAGGGATCGGATGCGAACTCACTATGGGGTTGTTCATCGACTTCGTCGTCTGTGAAATGTGTTGTGTAACAGTCGTTTTATCCCAATATGGTTGGGTACATTGTTGGTAGAAAATTTTGAAGGCTGGTGATATGCCAACCTCGATCTATAACCCACCGGCCTAGTTGTGTTTCTACTCTTCTACTCATTGTGTTTTTGAAAATGGCAGTAATTAAACTTTTGTTTTGTAGCATTAAAAACAATTCATGATAAAATGTTTCTATGGAAGAAAAAAAGGAAAAAAAATACCAAATTGTCTATACTTTTTTTTTTATTTTACGGTAGAAAAAAAATGGGTTGACTTTGACAACCAAGGTTCAACTCTGATCATCCCGAATGGTCGGGATTCGAGAGTGAATCCATAGTACAAATTACATTGACCTTATCAATAAAGTCGACACTAGAATTTGATTCTGCAGATCTACAACTTGTGTATACCCTTGATTTTTTTTTCTTAAAGGCTATAACTTGGCTTATATTAAGTCTAATTTTTGTTTGTCAATATCAATCATCGGAGTTGAGCAATGCATAAAGATAGGTCTACGAATTTCGATCCTTTGTTCCGCAACATACCAATTTATGAAAAATATGATCTATCTTTACATGGTGTTATGTGGCCTTATAATCCATGTATTTCCCTTATGCATTTTCCTTTCTTTTAAGACATTATGTTAAATGTTAGCTGTATTAGACAGCTGTGGGAAGGCACCCTTATGTGACGTGAGTGACCTTGTCATTGGGTATTTAAGGGCTCTGCATCCCTTTCAAGATTTGTAGGGTTTTGGGGATCCGTTCCTTGAATGAGCGAGAGGTGGCCACACCTCCATTTTCCTCCTTTGTTGTGTTCTTCAATGGAACAATAAAAGCTTTAGTTTTATTGATCAAATTAAACACTAAATGATCTTGTGCACATTGTGTGCTAATCTGGCAGTCTGATTGTTACTTTTATTCTGGTATCAAAGCTACATGGTTAGCTCGATCTGTTTTTGCTTCTAACCGATTACAGAAGTTGATGTTCAACCCTCCAAGAAACAACACTGAGACCAGCTTCAGTGAAGGAGATATGACTACTCAAGGTAATCCGAATGACCCTTTTTTTTTATCAAACTCTGATCACTCAGGAGCCCAACTTGTTGGGGTTCTATTTGATGGCACAAACTTCGTGAAATGGAGTAGAGGTGTGACTAGGGCCTTGGGAGCTAAGTGCAAGCTCGGGTTTATTGATGGCACTTGCATAAGGCCTGCTGCTGAGTCTGAAGAATTGCAGAAATGGATACGTTCTGATTACATGGTCCGTTGTTGGATCATAAATTCCATGGCTAAGAACATAGACGAGGGATTGATGTTTGTGAGTTCCACCAAGCAATTGTGGGATGAACTCACAGAGAGGTATAGTCAAACCAACGCTCATCTGATTTATCAACTCAAGAGGAAGCTTGGTAATGTTTCGCAAGGAAACATGTCTCTCTCTGATTTATACAACAAGCTGAATATATATTGAGACGAGCTCCAAGTGTTGGAGGGAGTCCCTGTGTGCAGTATGTCGATTGCAGGTGCAATCTGGCTAAGAAATTTGATGAAATGGAACAGAGAAACATGCTTATGCAGTTACTTACAAGCTTAAATGATGTATTTGATGTTGCAAAGAATCAAATCCTTGATACAGATCCACTCCCTACTGTGGGCAAGGCCTTTTACATACTACAACAGGTGAAAACTGGTAATGAGCCTTCAAATGGAGCTCAATCTGGGTCTTCAGAGATTATTGCATTTGCAACTATGAGAGGTGGATCAGGATAGCATGGCAACAAGTCTTTTGGTGGAAATCAGAAAATAAATCAGTCCTTCAATGGATCAGCTAGGAATCAAACAGGTAGCAAAGATTGGAGAGAGATCAGAAAGCAGTTAAAGCTTCAGAAAAAGTGCACTCATTGTAATATGAATGGGCACACAGTTGATGAATATGTCAAGATACATGGGTATACTGAGTGGTTTAAAGGAACCAAAGAAAGAGAGAAGGGAAGCAGTTCTCACAAAGGATCGATGAATGCAACAAGCTCTATGAATAACAGTATACAGAACAATCCTATGGATGAGTTTGATGGTTTTGATGGTGGTGGTCTAGACTCAAGCATGGTCAATGCAGTGTACCAGGAAATCATGAAGAAGATGAAGGGCAAAACTGAAAGCTCTTTTGCGGACTTTGCAGGTAAAATTTTGCCATATTCTGCCAATATACTTGTAGCAGCAAACTGTGTAAGAGACTGGATCATAGACACTGGTGCAAGTGATCATATGATGTCAGTTTGTGATAGCATTATTCAGAAATCAAGGCTTCAAAGGCTTGTACATATAGGCCTGCCTGATGGGTCTATTAAGATTGTCACTGAAATGGGGAGCTTGCAATTGACAGAAAATTTAGTTCTTAATCATGTTTTGCTTGTACCTGATTTTCAACACAAGTTGTTGTCTGTGGGAAAACTCCTTGATGAGAATGATATGATAGCTCACTTCACTTGGTTGTCTTGTCTGATTTAGGATCCTGGAACTAAGAGAGTGGTGCTTAAAGGAGTCAGAAGACATGGATGATACAGAGTGCTATCTGATGATCAAGTGCAGGAATGGGAGCAGTTAAAGCAAGCTGACAAGAACATCAAAAAATGTTTTGATTACTGCTTTAGCAGTTGTAATAAAGTTAGCACTGATTTCAATGTTATGCATGCTAGATTGGGTCATAGCTTTTGTTAAAAATGAGACATATGCAGTTTGCTAAGCAATTGAACCTCTCAGATTTGAATTGTGAGATTTGTTCTTTATCTAAGCATCACAGGCTCCCATTTGAAAGGAGTAACGGCATAGCAGATAGACCTTTTGATCTGATTCACATGGACTTATGGGGTCCTTACAAGGTGGCTACCTATAATGGGTTCCACTATTTTCTTACTATTCTAGATGACAACACTAGAAGAAACTGGACCTTTTTTTTATAAAGGATAAAACTCAGGTATTTAAACTTTTTTGTCAGTTTGCTGCATATGTGAGAACTCAGTTCAATAGCAGTGTGAATGCTTGAGAACTGATAATGGGACTGAGTTTGTCTCAAGACAATGCACTGAATTTTGTGCTTTAGAAGGCATAATTCATCAGAAAAGTGTTCCATTTTCCCTTACAGCACAATGGGAGAGTGGAGAGAAAGCATCGCCACTTAGTAGAAATGGCTAGAGCTCTAAGATTGCATGTTGGTCTGCCTCCTAAGTTTTGGGGTGACTGCATTTTGATAGCAACACATATAATCAACAAATTACCTTCTGTGGTGATTGATTGACAGACTCCCTATGAGAAGTTATTCAAAAAGGGAGTCAGTTATGATGAAATGAGAGTGTTTGGATGTTTATGTTATGCCAATGTTCCTCACAGTATGCAGGACAAGATGAAAGCTAAACCAGGAAGTGTGTATTTCTTGGCTATCCTCATGGCCAAAAGGCCTACAAGGTGTGGGATTTAGAATCTAGATGCACCTACATCAATAAATATGTTGTCTTCCATGAAAATTCATTTACATTCAAAGAACATGAAACACCACCTCCACAAACAGGCCATATCCATTCCCAAAACATATTACCACTTGTGAATCCTGCAGATGACACAATTTTTCAATATCCTAACCACCAAGAACCACAAAACACAAACTCTCCACAACATACATCCTCCTCACACACACAAACTCTCCATAACATACATCCTCCTCACACATAAACTCACCTAGCCTTAATGATAATGTTCCAAACACCACATTAGAAAGCTCTTCATCCACTGTACCTGGCTCTAGCAGTGGCAAAATCAATCACCTTCTGTGCACCGGATTGCACCAAATTTTCTTGATGATCATGAAAACTTTCCACCTCTCAGAATCCACAAGAGAGATTGTGAAACCTAGGAGGTATCAAGATTATGTGGGGCAACACAATAATCAAACTCCTTCCATGTCAAATTCCTTTCTAGCCATTTGCCTTTCTGACATTCATGATCAAGATCCTACCTATCCCCACACATTTGCTTGTATGGCCAATGTTTATGAACCTTCTCACTATAAACAAGGATGTAATGATCCTAAGTGGATTCAGGTAATAAAAACTGAAATTCAAGCATTGGAGAGTAATGGCATCTGGGAATTGACAGAGCTACCTCATGAAAAGAAAGCCATAGGAAGTAAGTGGGTCTACAAGGTGAAATATAAGCCAAATGAATCTGTTGATAGGTTCAAGGCTAGGTTAGTGGCAAAAGGCTATAACCAAGGGAAAGAGAAAGACTACAAGCATACGTTTTCACCAGTAACTAAATTCACTTCTGTCATAATTGTGATTGCAGTTGCAGCAACAAAAGGATGACCAATTCATCAACTAGATGTGAATAATGCATTCTTGCATGGACATTTAGAAGAAGAAGTTTATATGCAACCACAGAGGGTTATTCTCTAGCCAGAATGGGTGAAGTATGTAGGCTGAAAAAATCCATCTATGGCCTAAAGCAAGCCTCAAGACAGTGGAACTTGGAGCTTTGCAATTTCTTGACAATCATGGGATATAAACAATCAATGGAGGATTATTCCATGTTTGTTAAGAAGATTCCAAAGGGCATTTTGGTAACACTTGCCTATGTTGATGATCTACTCCTCACAGGAGATGATTTAAAAGTGATTGAAGAAACAAAAAAGGCTCTTCATCAGGCATTCACAATCAAAGATCTAGGTGAAGCTAGATATTTCCTAGGCTTGGAGATAGAGAGAAACAGAATAGGTATTTACTTGCATAAGAAAAAGTATGTCCATGACATCCTAAAAGATTGTTCTATGCTAGAGTGCAAACCATCTCCCTTTCCTTTACCAAGAGGCTTGAAGCTTTCTACTGATAGTGGAGTATCACTAGATGATCCAGAGATCTACAGGAGACTGATTGGGAGATTATTGTTCCTGAATTTGACACGGCCTGCTATTTCCTATGCAGTTCAACACCTTAGCCAGTTTATGACAGATCCAAAAGATACTCACTACCAAGCTGCACTTCATGTAGTCAGATATCTCAGAGGAACTGTATCTGTTGGATTGTTTTATTCAGCTTCAACAACTCTAGAAATCACTGCCTTTTGTAATGCAAATTAGGGCAATTGTCAATTCAGTGCTCGATCCTTGACAGGATTTTGTGTATTTCTTGGTAGTTCATTAGTGTCTTGGAAAACAAAAAAGCAGAAGACAGTGTCAAAATCTTCAGCTGGAGCAGAATATAGAAGCATGTCAAATACCACTAGTGAGTTGGTATGGATTGAAGGCATGTTGAGGGTGCTGAGTGCACAAGTTCCTTTGCCAATTCCCTTATACTGTGATAACATAGCAGCCATTCACACAACTGAGAATCCTGTGTTACATGAGAGGCCCAAGCATCTCAAAATCGATTGTCGTTTTGTGAGAGAAAGATTGCAAGCTGGATTTGTTCATCCTCAACATATCAGAACTGGAGTACAAGTTGTTGATGTCTTGACCAAACCGTTGGGTGAAAAACATCATTTCTTTCTTGCTTCCAAGTTGGGATTGATTGGTCTTCCATCACGCCCAACTTGAGGAGGGGATATGAAGAATATGATCTATCTTTACATTGTGTTATGTGGCCTTATAATCCATGTATTTCCCTTATGTATTTTCCTTTCTTATAAGACATTATGTTAAATGTTGCTAGCTGTATTAGACAGTTGTAGGAATGCATCCTTATGTCACGTGAGTGACCTTATCATTGGGTATTTAAGGGCTCTACATCCCTTTCCAGATTTGTAGGGTTTCGGGGATCCGTTCCTGGAATGAAAGAGAGGCGGTCACACCTCCATTTTCCTCCTTTGATGCGTTCTTCAATGGAATAATAAAAGCTTTAGTTTTATTGATCAAATCAAACACTAAATGATCTTGAGCACATTGTGTGCTAATCTGGCATTCTAATTGTTACCTTTATTACAATTCCAAATATTGAAAATAGATATGGCTCCTTTGGTGTATTTGGTAGATTTAAAGCTCTCTATATAATTATGTTAATTTTGACTCGATATTTCAAAAGTTAATTTATTTAGTAACAATATTCCGATTCAATTTACTGATGTTTTATCTACCACAAGCTAGTAGACTTAATAAGTTGATAGATAGGTCAATAAAGGGGGAATTAGTGAAATGTCCTAAAAAGTTGTACTAATTGGTGAAACGTCTACATTTTGGGATAAATTGGTGAAACGTCCAAGTCTTGCCCATAACAATTTTTTCATCTTGCCTATAGTCTAACTCTTTTTTCTTTTTTATTTTAACATCTTGTCGTGCAAAAATAAGAGTATGTTGAGCACGTGCAAAAATAACCGCATGTTGAGCAAATAAGACTCAAGTCTAGTTTTTTTTTTACATCTTGTCGTGCAAAAATAAGAGTATGTTGAGCATTTGCAAAAATAACCGCATATTGAGCAAATAAGACTCGAGTCTAGTTTTTTTTACATTTTGTCGTGCAAAAATAAGAGTATGTTGTGCATGTGCAAAAATAACCGTATCACCCGTATGTTGAGCAAATATAACCGTAAGTTGTGCAAATATGACCCCCCAGAGCAAGAGGGATCGAGACAATCGATTGAGATTGGGGGTGCGCTTATTAGGATAAAATTAGGGTATAAATAATGGACATTTTGCTAATTTGTCCAAAACGGTGGACATTTCCCCAATTTGTCCAAAAAAGTGCCTGTTTGACAAATTTTTTCTTCAATAAAACCATCTAAAATTATAGGCGAAAATGCATAAAACCACCCTTTATTCACCTTTGTTTGCAATTAACCACCCCTTATTCAAAAAATTTCACTTAACCACCCCTTATAACAAATTGTTTGCAAGTAACCACCCATCCTCCCATTATTTTTATATTTTTATAGTCTTGCGAAATAATCAAAGGTAGGCATAAACACATTCAAGGCGAAGCACGGACAATCTCCACCTAGATCCCTATCAAGTAGACTTATCAATCGGGTCATTCATGTCGGGTCGGGTCATTTCGGGTTTCGCGTAAAACGGGTCCCGTGCAGATCCGAGTTGACTTGAACTCGAGTTTGGCCCGATTACGGGTCAAATCGGGTCGATTTCGGGTTTGCCAATTTCTATTTTTTAAATTAAAAAAATCACGATTTGGTAATTTTGTGATAATTTTAAAATGCTAAAATTAAAGACGTAGTTCTTAAGTTCTAGGGCTTGTAATTATATACCATATCTAATCTAAAATATTTGATTTTTACTATTTCTTGTAATTTTTAATAAAATTTAAAAATATCAAAATTTTAAATAATTTTTTTAAAATAAATAATTTCTTGCAATTAGTATTAAGCATAGAATTGTTTTAGTATTTTAATGTTTTTTAGAGTTTTTTTATCTTCTTAAAAATGTGATGAAAAAAAATCAAATATTATCGATCGGAGAGAGTATTATACAATACAAATAAATATAAAAGTTGATTTGAAAATGAAAGATCAAGTGATTGTAATTATAAAATGTAATAAATTGGAATATCCATAAAAAAAATCATATATAATTATAAATCAATCAGGTTAATCGGGTCAATCGGGTTAAAATTACTGGGTTAATCGGGTTACCGGGTCTAAACCCAGATGACCCGGAAAATTACCCGGTTTTCGGGTTCGGGTAGGAAAAAAAATTTGGATCAAAATTTTCGGCTCTTTACCATAAAATTTCGGGTCGTTCGGGTCGGGTCGATCTGGTCAGATCGTATTCTGACAGGTCTACTATCAAGCATTGCTAGAGAAGGGTGCAAATAAAGCGTCAATAACCGAAAGAGGTATGACTACAACTGATCTACTAGCAGAGGTGGGCATAACTTGCATACATTAATGGTAATTTTGTATAAATAATAATAAATAAAAACCGTAAAACCAAATTTGGGGGCATTATCGTCTTTCACTTTTAAGTTGAATTTAATAGAAGTTTAATTTAAAGAAAAATGGGAGGATGGGTGGTTACTTGCAAACAATTTGTTATAAGGGGTGGTTAATTGAAAATTTTTAAATAAGAAGTGGTTAATTGAAAACAAAGGTGAATAAAGGGTGGTTTTATACATTTTCGCCAAAATTATATCATTTAGATTTTGTGTGTATTAATATTATGGCCACCCGGAAATCAAACAAACAACTTTATCTATACTTTATAGAGTGCGTTTTAGGAGTGAAGTAAAAGTGGTACTCGAGTGTTTGGGAAGAACCATAAAAGAAAAGCACATCGATCGCCATCCAACTTTCACATTGTATATCCTTAATAGTCAATACTTTATTTTGAATGGATCGGTACATGTGAAAGGTGTAAGAGGGTAAGGGAAATAAATGATTAAATAACTCTATTTGTTAAAATATATCATTTATTAATCACATTTTTTTAAGAATGATATATAAAAAATTAATATTTTATATAATATTTATCATCTTTTAAAAAATATGCATGAATAATAAATAACATATTTTACCGAATAAATTGAGTATTTAATACCTTTTTGTGATAATGATAAAAATAAAATAGTATAAAATATTCATTAGGAATTAAGGCGAAGGAGAGAGTTCCCTCTTAGGTATTTTATTGAAGAAAAATGTTAAAAATTAGGAAACAGGATGAGAAATGCTTAGAGCATGCCCAACAACTTCTCCAAAATAGAGAAAATGAGAGACTTTAGAGAAAAAATCCATTTTTTCTCCCAAAGTGCTTTTTTAAAATAGAAAAATTGATAGAGAGAAGGAAAAAATCTCTATATTTAGAGAAAGGGTTAGAATCTGTAAAATTTAATGCGTTCACCCCTTTCAATGCCTACCTATTTGTTCATTGATTGTTGCCTATTTATTTAATGAAGTTATTGGAATTTTATTTATTAAATTATGAATTTATGCATCTATTATAGTGTATAATAAATGTAGCAATTTGCATCTATTGTGTAGCAACACATAAATTTAACGAAATTTCATTTCAAAACCAATGGCTAGTGAGAAAAAAGTCCGTCTCACTCGTATCTTGTTTAAAACATCTAATGTGATCCACTCATATATTTATGTTGAGAATATAAGTTGTGGGATAGATCCCACATTGATTAAATGATGAATCTAAACCTTGTATATAAGTCGGTGGGCTATCCCACCTAACACCAATTGGTTTGAGAATGAAACCTCAGTCGGCTTATGTAATCGGCTTGATTAACGCGTATGCACTTGGACGTTTGACCCCCACGTCGTATAACTCACCATTATTTAACAATTTCAATAGAATCAGTAGTAGATTCGCATAATAAATATGTTCAATCTGGATAATCCGATTCTTAGTAATTTAAACCATTTACCAAAATTTGTCACTACATGATTTTTGGTAAAGTCTAAAGAGTAATAAAGACCATATTTGTGGTAGTCCTGCATTTCCCTTTCGGTATTTGAACAATAAATTGGCCGGATAAAGAAAATTTTATTTAGCTTGCTACATTTTTTTTTTTCAAATAAAGGGAAAATAAGTCTTCCTTGAATAATCAATTTATGCTTCTTCCTCAAATTCTCAAAACTAATTAGCAATTGGTTAGTTTCTATTGATGTTTTTTGGATTGTTTTGTATCTTCTTTTTATTGTTGGTTTATTTAAGTTTGTATCTTCTGTCAGTTAATCCGTTTACTAATTAAGTTAATGTCTCGATTGTATTAGGAATGTGATCCATTCGAACCACTTTCTTGTAATTTATAAATTATAAACTTTACCATTGGGCTCAAAACCAACAATATCATATTTTATCAGTTCTTTTTAATCATTATTTTCTATTTCAGTAAGATAAAACTATATAAAATATTATTTTTTTTATAATTTTATATTTATTAAGATGACAATATAAAAATTAATATTTTATATAGTTTTTTATATTAAAAAAAATAAAGAATGGTAAACAATAAATAAAAGAAAATGAAAGGAGAGTATCGTTTTTACTATATTTTTTATGTACAAGAAAATGATTCGAACTACCATATAAAATTACAAACCTGATATTTTGAGAGGACGAGAAATTTGGCTGATGACCAAAATTTCATGAAACAATAGGCACCATCAGTTAGTTTTTCAAAGCTTTTAGTTTTTGATATTGTATAGTTTTTAAATAAAATAAATGTAAGATTTTAATTTAATTAGCTTTTGAAATCGAAACTTTTCAATAACTACTTACCCTAGCTTTTCAGATCTTTTAGTTTTTATTCACGAGTTTCCATTAGCTAACCTAACAATTAGGATTATCAAAAATCATACTGGCTTATTAACATATATTTAATACGGAGTACAAATAATCATTTGTTTTAGCTACCCTTACCAAACAGAGCCTTACGGTCCCAAGACAAAAAGATGAAAAAGGAAAATAAATACTCCGTACATAAATTGATCCAATTAATTCTGATTTAAAAAAAAAAAGAAAAAGATAAAAGTCCAATTCATAATGTTCTGTTCTGTTCTGTTCGAAGAAAATTAAAATAATATGAATCCAACTGTCTAATTATCCCCTTCATTTCCAGTTCATCGCCATCTCCTCCTCTCCGCCGAGATTCTCGGTTTCATCCTCTTCAAACCCTCTCAAATTCATCGCCGATTTTCCACATGTAACACCTCCATTGCTTCTCCATCTTCAGCGATTCAGATCCCCAATTTCAATTTGTTATAGCCAGATAAAGAGAAAAGGGAAAGAGGAGGAGCTGCGCAGGACCCCACCGCTCTCCGCTGAGTCGCCGGCAAGCATTGCATAATGGATGCCGCAGACCCTGCCGGCACCGGCGAAGCGCAGTCGCTCCACGAAGTCATCAACGACATCGCCGTTATCGCCGGCGCCGGCGGGTTCAAGGACCCCTTCAGGAAGGATTGCACTGATTTGTGCCGCCGGATTTCGCTGCTTGCGTATTTGATTGACGAGATCGGTGAGCTCGGCGGTGATTTTGGATCCTTGGATTGTTCGTCCTCTTCGTCTTGTTCCTCTGCTGTATCTTCGTCGTTGCCCGATCTGCTTCTCGCCTTGCGGAATGCCAGAAGCCTCTTGTTGATTGCCCGGAGCTTTGATTCCGAGGAAGTAAGTGAAATTTCTGCTTTCAATTTTAGAATATTTGGACAGGATCTGGCCAATTTTAGCTATTTGTCTGCTAGGGCTAATCGAGATGAGCATGTATATATATAGATGGGGCAATTATCAATTCGGTTGTTTCATGTCTGTGGAGTCCCAAATATAGTGTACTGGATCCGAATTAGGTCAATTGCATACTTTTAGATCAAGTATAAGAAAGCCAGAAACAATCTGTCAACATGAAATTTGGAAATGCAGTAACAAGATACATAAATGTGCAATTTGAAGGCTCTGTTATCTGATTGTACTTTCTAGATCTTATCTGGTAGTGTAGGTTGATGAATCCAGCATTGAATACTCTGCTTGCTTTAGCAGTGATCCTTTTTCGTTCCTGCTATAGGTTTTGATTATGGTGTGTGTTTATGAAATATGATGCCAAAAGTTCAGTGTTACAGGTTTTGCTGAAATAATTACCTTTTGGTTGGGTTAAAGAGTGCCTAAATTGATTTGGGACTAGTGTTGGTCAAAGACTCATAGCCGGAAGAGTTGTTTTTATGCATACTGTTAGTTGGAACTCTGGTAGAAATAATCACTGTGTTGAATCATCTCAGGATAGATAGATTGTTTGTTTGCTATTGGTCAATTGATTAATTAAGATAGATTGCTCCTACTCCTCAGCCATGTTATGATTTCAATCTCTTCTGCCGAGGGATGTGAAAGAACCTGCTGCCTGGAGATTAGTATTTGAAATCAAAGTACTTGTGAAGACTATGGTTTCTTTTGTATATAGACTATGACAAGTTGTCAGATTCTCTGCCTTCTATGATAGACAATTGAGATTAGTAGATAGTGAAAACGAAATTTTAGGCTTTGGAGTTGGATGGATTTTGGCAAGTTGAAAATGCGTTCAAAGCCTGTTAATTTACACTTTTTCTCTTGCTCTTGTTAAGCTCCAGTTGAAATAATGTGTTACCGTCACCTTTGATTTCTCAAATGACATTGGTACTTCTCTAAAATAGCTTGTTTCTTGATTCAAGGATGGAGCCCCCAAGAATTTGGTGTTCCAATTTCAGTGCGTTGCCTGGAAGTTGGAAAAGGCTTTGGGTGGTATACCCTATGATCAAATTGGCATTTCCGACGAGGTTCAAGAGCAGGTATAAGTTAAGCAAGCTTTTTCACTTGTAATATAGCAATGAAAATACAGAGTTGTATTCTAAATATTTTTCCTCCATCAGGTTGAATTGGTAAGGGCACAACTGAAGAGAGCAATAGAGAGATATGGGCCTTCAGATTCAGGTGTATTATTGGAAGCTTCATCACAACCATTGGATAAGAAACTTGATTTACTTCAATTAGAGAAAGAGATGATCAGAAGCCTTCACATTGACAATACAAGTAATGCTAATGTTGTCACCGAAAAGGAAACTAGCTCAGCTTGTGATACTGAAGAGGGAACCAAGAAAACAGATGCAGTATCTATACCTGAAGATTTCCTTTGCCCGATTTCTTTGGAACTAATGCGAGATCCTGTTATTGTATCAACCGGGCAGGTAAATAATCATCTAAGCTTTTCATCAGATCTTCTGACTTATGTTAAACTGTGAGCTGTTTCTTCTGTTATGCATTCTGAGAGTCATTATCTAAGCATCACCATTTCTCATCTGTTTATGTTACTCTCTTGTAGACTTATGAGCGCTCATATATCCAAAGATGGATTGATTCTGGGAACTTGACATGTCCAAAGACCCAGCAAAAACTCACCAACTTCACCTTGACACCTAACTATGCGCTCAGAAGCTTGATCTCCGAATGGTGTGTGAAAAACAATGTTGAACAACCAACCTTTGTAACCGGGAGAATCAAGAATAGTGATGGGTCTTTTCGAGATGTCAGTGGGGATATAGCTGCAATCCAAGCAGTTGTCCGTAAACTTTCAAGCAGAGCCCTTGATGAATGCAGAGAAGCTGTCAAGGAGATCCGGTTTCTCTCCAAAAGAAACACAGATAACCGGATACTAGTAGCAGAAGCAGGGGCCATCCCCGTCCTCGTCAACCTACTAACATCAAATGATGAACTAATCCAAGAGAATGCAGTCACCTCAATCCTCAACCTCTCCATATACGAAAACAACAAGGAACTAATAATGCTTGCCGGTGCCACCCCTTCCATTGTTCAAGTCCTTAGGAATGGGTGTACGGAAGCCAGAGAGAATGCAGCGGCAACCCTTTTTAGCCTGTCGCTTGCAGACGAGAACAAGATCATAATTGGCGCCTCAGGCGCCATACCTGCCCTGGTCGAATTGCTCCAATCTGGCAGCCTAAGAGGCAGGAAAGATGCTGCCACAGCACTCTTCAACCTGTGCATATACCAAGGCAACAAGGGAAGAGCTGTGAGGGCCGGAATCATCTCAGCCCTGTTGAAAATGCTCACTGAGTCCAACGGAACCATGGTGGACGAAGCTTTAACAATACTCTCTGTCCTCTCCAGCCACTCAGAAGCCAAGGCAGCAATTGTAAAGGCGGGAACAATACCAGTCCTGGTTGATCTGATCAGGACGGGCCTGCCACGCAACAAGGAGAATGCAGCCGCGATCCTGCTTGCTCTTTGCAAGCGGGATGTTGACAACCTCAGCTGTTTGAATCGGCTGGGGGCAGCCGTGCTGCTGACAGAGCTCGCTAAAAGCGGCACAGAGAGGGCCAAGAGGAAGGCTACTTCGCTCTTGGAGCTTCTTCGGAGGCTGCAACAGCAGTAACCAGGCAAGCTGCACCGTCTAACAGGTGGAAGCTTGTTCAGTGTATGATTATTGATGCTATTTTTGGAAAGATTTTCTTTACCCTGATGTGAAAATTGCAGGTTTCGACGAGCATGAGAATCATTAGCAAATGTCGATTCTCATACTTGTGTTTGCATCTTTGTTCTTCCTGGCAAAAGAAGTGTGAATCAAACTGCAGATTATGAAAGAAACTGCATTATTGGTAAATCCTCTTCTGGGACAGGTTTTTGTAAGCCTGTGTATTATTTGCCTTGTCGCGTAATTAATCTGATATTGTACAAGTTATTAAAGCTAATTATAATTTTCTCTTTTAAATTTTTATACCATATATAGTTGATAGTCTGTTTTTACTTGTGGCTATTTTACTGGCATATCTCGAAATGGAGATTCATGTTATTATCATTCCCACTCTCAAATCAGCTTGAAAAAGAGTTTCAGCTTGTTTCAGAGAATTGAGAAGGGTATGGCAAAGGCAAACTTGATATATGCAAATTAAGGTGGGTTATAAATTTCTGATTATAAATTAAACAACCGAAATTTCACAGTGTACAATTATGTGATATATTTCACCTGGTATCTCTGAGGGTTTTTTTTCTGCCAAATACCCTTCCATCCCAATTTGGATTTTTTGAAATCACCCTTCGAGGAGCTTACTTGCGAGATCGATAGCTCCTAGCTCGGCAATCCGTTTGCTACATTCAACCTATCAAACCGACGAGGAGATTGCGTTCAAGAGGTTGGCATAGATGACGTGGTCGGATTAAGCAAGGTGGAGTTGAAAAAGAGCCCGGAAGTACGCTGCAAAACAATTTCAAAGTCGGAAAAAAAATCTTCAATCGGATACGAATTGGATTGAATTGTCGATTGATTAAGCTTCCAACAAGTTGAAATAACATGTGGAAAGAGAAATAAGGGCTCGAGACTTACCCATATCGGCTGCCCACGGAGGTCGATTTTTTTGGCGTCGGGCGAGTGCGGTTGGATCGATTGGCGGCGAGTTGGCTCGAACTAGTGATAGGGGTCGGAAGGGTGAATCCTTGTGTAAGGCTTGAACTGAGAAATTTTGGTGGAGAAACGAGGGAGAAAGAGGAGCTTGTATCAGTGCTTTAATGGCCGTTAATGGTGGACGACGAATGCGGGTTCAATCCAATTCCTTTCAACGTCTAGGATCCTCTTCCTACATATCATTCTAACTTAATCAATCGACAATTCAATCCAATTCGTGCCGATTGAAGATTTTGTATTTTATTTTTTTTCGGGTTTGAAATTGTTCTGCAACGTACTCATGGGATCTTTTCCAACTCGACCTTATTTACCCCGACCACGTCGTCTATGCCAAGCTCTTGCACGCAATGTCCTCGTCAGTTTGATAGGCCGAACATAACAAACGGAGTTCCGAGCTAGGAGTTATTGATCTCGCAAGTAAACTCCTCGAAGCGTGATTTCAAAAATTCCAAATTGGAATTGAAGGGTATTTGGCGGAAAAAAAAAAACAAAACCTCAGGGGTACCAGATGAAATATGTCAAACAATTTTACATCGCATGAATTACTCCTTATCTCAAGGTTACCTCGTGAAATTTTCGAATAAACAATTTCCATGATTATAATTAAAATAAGTTATTATTTTTAAAGGTACCTTATATAATACTCCATAGAAGTTTTTTTTAACCAAACATCTTTTTTTTTAAAATAACACCAAATAATATAATCCATTCGATTTAAATACCAACCTCTATTTTCCGGCTAAATGCTTCAATTTTTCAGCAAACTTTTATTTTATTGACCAAAATGCTCTTATTTAATACTACGCAGAAAGTTTTTTTTTTTCTTAAGGTAACTTATATAATAAGGTTTTATTTTTTAAGAAAACACCTTTAAGTTTTTTTTTAATTTTTGAACAAAAACACTTTATATAATATAATTAATTTATTTAAGTCACAACCTTTATTTTCAATTTTAGCACTTCTCAATTTTAGCAACCAGATCTTTTCAAATATGAGGGAAGACAAATGGGCTTTCAAACATACCCTCCGGTTGTTTTTTGCATAGCCCGTTAGATGGATCGACCATATATTAAGAATTATGACCCATTAGATGGATCTCTACTCTATCAAGGGAAAAGAACAACATGAAGTGAAAGATGCTAAAATAAAATCGGTTCAAACTCAATTTTTGTTAAAGTCGGTTGGGTCCGATGGGGCTAAAACAAGCTGGAGGGAGGTCGTGTGTGTGGGCCCACATACGAAAGACTCAAACAACACATAAATCCGAACGGGGTTCCATCTCAAAACCAATTGGCAATGAGAAGAGTAGTCCTTCAACCTTATATGTTGTTCAAGCATTCTCTATATAACCGAGGTGAGACAACCACATTCCAACAATTTTGATGGTTTGTTCTCATTAATGGGATCAGAAAGCTTCTTTTGGTTTTGTGATTCACAATCACATACAATGCCAATGTTGTGAGTATAAATGTAGGGATTTGTTTTCCCTATTGTAAAACCTAAGATCCAAACTAGAAAATGGTTTTGATAGCGGAAGCGAATAAGATCTAGAACGATAAAATACAGATCAAGGAGAATCACATGCAAGAACACGAACAAAGTGATTTTACGTGGTTCGGCATAAATGCCTACATCCACGGGGCCTCAAGAGTTGGCCGAATCCACTATAGAGAGTTCGTACAAGGGATGATACAAGCAACAATAGCAAACAACCCTAATCTAACATGCATGTGAATCAGATGTACAAGGAAAAAGAGAAAATCCCCCTGTATGGGATAAACCAGAAGATCGAAGAAGGATTCGATCTCCAAGAACCCTAGATCTCAAAAGGCACGGAGAGCGGCCACCCAGGAGGACGCCGAAGCTCATTCCACCTTCCTAGAGACGCCTACAACAACCTTTCATCTCCGAGCGCTCGCAAGCCGACGGCAAGAGCAGGAAACCTCCAAACCCTAGAAACCCTAGCAGAGCGTTTGTTAGGAGAGAGAGACGAAGACTGAAGTGAGGAGCTCCAACGCTGAAAGGAGCTTATATAACTAGGTCAAGCCCGAGCTCCAAAACGCAGCGCTCCACAAATGAGAGGTAAGGCCAGGCAAGCTCGTCGGGTCCACTGGGCTACCGAGCTCATCCAAGTGCCGAGATCAGTTGGGCCAGATTATGGGCTAAAGCCCAATCCGGTTTAGAACCTTCTCCCTACATAATACCTTATACATATGATATATATAATATATGTTACATGTGTGTGTGTGTGTGTGTGTGTGTGTGTGTGTGTGTGTGTGTGTGTGTGTGTGTGTGTGTGTGTGTGTGTGTGTGTGTGTGTGTGTGTGTGTGTGTGTGGATCAAGCTTTATTAAGCTTTATCAAGCTCAATGCAACTCAGTCGAGATTCAACTATAGTGCATGATATATGCACACTACATATTATATGTCACCTGTATAGTCATCATACACACGTACATGTCCATACACACATAAAACAATATTACATGCCAAAGAAAAGATTAGGAAAGTAAACAAATAACATTACAAACACCCCTCTACTTTTCTAAGTCTTGCACTAGGTAGACTCAGACTCTACTAATAAGAGGATTCTTCATGGCCAGGTCCGTCCTCAGCCCAAGCACACATCACACTCAGAGATCACTGAAGTTCCTCCAAATGGAGGAAGTTCTTGCAAAACACAAATTTTTCATAAGGAACAATTTTAGTGCCAAAGTCTGCAGGATTAACTCTACCATCAATTTTCTTAACATGAATGATGTTATCTTCAACCTTTTCACGAATGAAATGATACCTAACATCAATATGTTTAGTACGCTCATAGTACATAGGATCTCTACACAAATACAGAGCACTCTGGCTATCTATATGCAGAACAGATGTGTAGTGCTTCATTTCCACTTCTTTCAAAATACCTTGCAACCAGATAGCTTCTTTACAAGCTTCTGTAGCAGCAATATATTTTGCTTCAGTGGAAGATAATGCAACTATAGGCTGTTGTTAGGACTTCCAGGAAATGCAATTACCTACCCATGTATACACATATGAAGTAATTGATTTCCTAGTGTCCTTGTTACTAGTATATATAGTCAGCATCAACAAAGCCATGTAATTCAGATGCAGAAGAATGCTCAGAATATAACAATGACAAGTTCACAGAGCCAAACAAGTATTTTAACAGATATTTCATGGATAACCAGTGCTT
This sequence comes from Persicaria maculosa, assembly GCA_963922045.1. Taxonomy (NCBI): domain Eukaryota; kingdom Viridiplantae; phylum Streptophyta; class Magnoliopsida; order Caryophyllales; family Polygonaceae; genus Persicaria; species Persicaria maculosa. The sequence continues at coordinate 7,982,360 of OY998256.1, read as the reverse complement.
CTCAGAAGGATTAGACATGAATCTACTTAGAGTACTGATAGCAAAAGCCATATCACTAGATCAGGCCTTGTACAAATCATAGAGTACATAACAGACCCAACTGCAGCATCATATGGAATGGACTTTATATTTTTCATCTCAATAGCAGACAAGACATCTTTGGACTTAGTCAAATCAAGATGAGGACCTAAAGGATGTTATTCACTTTATCACCAGAAATATAAAACCTATCAAGCACCTTATGAATGTAATAACATTGTTGCAACCATAATTTTTTATGTTGTCTATCTCTAAGAATGGACATCCCCGAGATTTTCTTGGCAATTCCCAAATCTTTCATGTCAAAATGTTTCTGTAAGTTCTTTTTAATGTCTAAGATGCAATCTTTAGATTTAGAAATCAACAGAATATCATCAACATATAAAAGCACATAAGCAGCAGGACCATTCCTTTTAACACCTTCGAAATACAAGCATGTATCAAACTTACTTCTTTTAAAACCTAAACTAAACCTCATAAGTCTATCAAACTTAATGTTCTAATGACGTGGAGACTGTTTAAGACCATAGTTAGACTTATTCAACAGGCAAGCATAGTTAGGATGCACAGAATCAACAAAGCCCTTAGGCTGTCTCATGCATATAGTCTCATCCAAGTCACCATGCAAGAAAGCAGTTTTAACATCCATTTGCTCAAGTTCAAAATCATGCACAACGGTCATAGCAAGTAAGAGCCTAAGAGTCTTATACTTAACAACTGGAGCAAAGATTTCATTATAGTCTTCACCCTCTCTTTGGGTGAATCCTTTAGCAACAAGCCTGACATTATATCTAGGTGGATCAGTTTTAGACACATCGTCTTTTAGCTTAAAAATCCATTTGCAATCAATAAGTCTTACATTTTCAGGTTTAGCAACTAAAGACCAGGTTTTGTTAATTTTCATAGACTCAATCTCTTCATCCATAGCCTTTTTCCCATTCTTATAGTGAGAACACTTTAAAGCTTGTTCATAAGTATCAGATGTAAAACTTTTAACCACATCAGAAACAAGACAAGCAAACTCAACAATGTTGCTTATGAACCTTTTATTAGGAATGACAGTCCTAGGACTTTTATCCCTAGTTAACTGCCAATCAGTGAGATCATGACTTTCAGCAACTGAAGAACTAGAGGAACTAGAAGCAGGCACAGACTCAACAAGAGCATCCTCATTCACAGAAATAGGAGAAGAAGAAGAGGAAGGCACAGAAGATTCAACAACAGGTTCATGAGCTCCCCCACCCAATTGGTGAGGTTGCACAATCACAGAATCAGAAGAGGAAGGAGAAACAGAAGGAAGAGTCAAATGAGGGGAGGGGGAATAACCAGTATCAAACTCATCATCCGATTCAGTTTCATTGTTCTTAGGAACATAGAACTGATCACCATTGTGTACCTGCAAGTTAGTGTCATGCATAGTAGGAACAGAAAGTCATTTTAAAGTGAAACTCATTTTCATTAAAGATGACATTCCTACTTACAATAGTTTTATAAACACCGGGTTGAACAAGCAAGAGTTTATAGCCTTTAACACCTTGAGGATATCCCAAAAGGACACACTTTTGTGACCTGGGATCCAATTTGCCTTGGTTAATGTAAGAGTATACAGTGCAACCAAAAGGCTTAATATGATCAAGGTTAGGTGTTCTTTTATACCACAATTCATAAGGAGTTTTAAAATCAATTACAGAAGAGGGGGTTCTACTTATCAAATATGCAGCAGCCATAACAACTTCACCCCACAAACAATGCTTCAAACCAGAGGAAATGAGCATGCACCTAGCCTTTTCAAGAAGAGTCATGTTCATCCTCTCAGCAGTACCATTCTGCTGGGGAGTTCCAGTGACAGTCAAGTGCCTTTTAATGCCATGTTGTTTACAGTACGCATCAAACAGAGAATTGAAAAATTCAAGGCCATTGTCAGTTTTTAAACACTTAAATACTAGGCCAGAGTCATTTTCAACCATAGACTTCCATGTTTTAAATGTTTCAAAAGCTTCATCTTTGGTTTTGAGCAAGTAAACCCAAACTTTTCTATTAAAATGATCAATCAAAGAGATAAAATATCTCTTAAGACCAACAGTAGAGACTTGGGCAGGGCCCCACGGATCAGAGTGAACATAATCAAGAGGAGCAGCAGAAACATGCACAGAAGATTTAAAACCTTTCCTAGTATGTTTGCCTAAAACACAATTTTCACACAAGTCAATAGAGCATGGTTTAGCAGGGATAACACCAGATTTATACAGGTTCTTAAGACCTTTATTGCATATGTGACCTAGCCTAACATGCCATAACATGGTATCTACTAGTTGTTCTTCATAAAGATCAGGAGTGTAAGAATTTATGACTTCAGAAACCATAAGAGCAAATTCAACCACATTAGACTCTGTATACTTAGGATTTGGTTTCTTGGTCCTGGGCTCCGTATCTCTAGTCAACCGGTAATCAGCCAAGGGTTGACCATCCAAATTTACTGAGATAGCATCCTCAGTGTCATCAGGAACCAAATCCTTAGCATTAGTATCAGAGTCAGAAGAGGAGCTAGAAGAAGAGGAGGAAGAAGATAGAGCTTCAGTCTCACCGCCATCATTAGCTCCTTCATATACCTGACCCCCATGGGGTTGAACTTGATAATTATCAGAACCATCCTCCAGGGGGAGTCTGAGCTTTAGACACATAGAAGGAGGTGTCATTTGCAGCTTCAGATGCCTTCACACTTTCATCAGGCTGAGCTACAAGGGTTAGCTTAGACAATAAAATTCAGTCTCTTTAAACACTACATTTATGCTTATAATGACTTTATATGCACCAGGTTGAATCAATAAGATTTTATACCCTTTAACTTCCTCAGGATATCCCAAGAAAACACCTTTTTCAGATCTAGCATTTTTTTTTCCATCAGATTTATGAGAAAACACAGTGCACCCCAAAGGTCTCAAGTAACTCAAGTTAGGTTTTCTTTTATACAACAACTCATAAGGGGTTTTATACTCAACAATAGAGGAGGGAGATCTGTCAAATATACAACAGTCATGATAACATCACCCCAAACAGAATGTTTAATGCCAGAAGAAATAAGCATGCATCTGTTTTTTTCAAGCAGAGTTCTATTCATCCTCTCAGCAATGCCATTTTTTTGGGGAGTTCCAAGAATGGTCAAGTGTCTCTTAATACCATGTTCTTTACAATATGCATCAAAGTCTGAGTTGCAAAATTCAAGACCATTATCAGTTCTTAAGCACTTAACCTCATAGCCAAATTCTTTCTCAACACTGGTTTTCCAGTTCTTAAAGGTAATGAAAGCATCACTTTTAACCTTTAATAGATAAATCCACACATATCTACTAAAGTGATCAATAAGAGACATAAAATACTTCATGCCAGAAAGAGAACCAACTTGGACAGGGCCCCATAGATCAGAGTGAATATACTGTAAAGGATGCTCAGTAGTGAAACTAGATTTATCAAACTTAGACCTAGTATGCTTACCAAGTAGACAATCATCACACATATCCAATTCAGCAGGTTTAAGCTTAAGAACATCAGTTTTATAAAGTTGTAACAGGCCATTGTTTCCAATATGTCCTAATCTCTTATGACACAAAGAAGTTTCAACATTAGACATAGATACAGAAGCAACATAAGCATGATGTTTCAATGCAGACTTAGCAATAACATGATAAATACCTTTCTTTTTCACAGTTTGAATCATGACTTTCCCATCTTTAGAAACTCTTTTATTTCCTAGATAAGTGTTAATATGACATCTCATATCATCAAACACACTTTCAGATAGCAAATTTCTTCTCAAATCAGGCACATATCTAACATTCTGAATAATCCTAATCTGGTTATCAAACATGAGCAAAGGCACAGTACCCACCCCTTTAATAGAAACAACATGATGATCACCCAACAAAACATCCCCTTCATCAATCAAGGTAAGATGATCAAACCATTTCTTATCAGGTGTAGCATGCATAGTGCAACCAGAATCAAGGATCCACACATCATCACAGGCAGAATCATTACAAATAAGTAACAATTCATGCTTGGAACAAGAACCAGCTTCAAACAATGCAGAGACACCAGACTTCTCTTTTCTAGCCTCATCCTTCTTTTTCTTATAACAATCTTTCTCATAGTGTCCAGTTTTATCACAGTAATAAAACTTCACATTTTTCTTAGGATTGTTATCCAGCACATTTTCAGACACTTTTTTTTTTTACCTTTGTTGTTATTAGAAGGAGGCTTGTCAGTTTTAGCAATGTCATCTTTCTTTTTAAAGTTCTTGTTCCTTTCCTTTCTAAATTTAGCCCTAGCCATTAAAGCTTAACACTTAGCTTCCTAGTTAGACCTAAAAACCTTCATGACATCATTTTTCTGAACAATAGACTCTATAATCTCCTTCTTATTCAAATCCTTATGACTGAATTGAATGACATGTTTAAAAGTATCAAGCTGTGAAGGCAAAGAATTTAACAACATCACAGATTGATGCAAATCAGAGATATCATCACCACATCTAGTTAAATCCTGAGTCATATTCAAGAACTTGTCAAGGTTATCATTCAGGGAAGTAGAAACATCCATTTTAAAGTTGAACAGACGACACAACAGATTAATACGACTAGGAAGAGATTTAACCAAGTATAACCCCTCAAGGGTCTCCCACAGCTCTTTGGCTGTTTTCTTACCCATAACCTGTCGTGCAACCTCATCAGAAAGGCGTATCATAATCTCACTATATGCCATCAAGTCCAATTCCATCTTCTTTTCCTCATCTACAATACCTGGATATACTGCAGTGATGGGCAACCAACATTTTTCCTTGATAAGGATAACTTTCATCTTTAATTGCCACATTGCAAAGTAGGGATATGCATAACCGATTAACCGTGTATTCGACACGACACGACATGTCGGATACACGAAACTGATAACACAACACGATAATTACCGGGTATCCGACACGAAAACACGACATGGTTTCGTGTCGGATACTCGTGTAACACGACACGACACGACAAATCACAATTGTAAAAAAAAAAAACTTTTTTTTCCCCTCTTGCTGGCTGCTGCGACTACCTACTGTAAAACTCTTTGTTTAATTTTTCCTGGAAAATGCAATACAAGTTATACAACCTTCAACCATGCTCTCCAATTACACTAGTATTGCAGTACATAAAATTAAACATTAATAAAGCTGAAAAAATTACATATGCTCCAATTACAGAAGCTGAGAATTTGACAATTGAAACAAACAATCAAGCACTCAAACAAAAAATCAAACACAAACAAACAATCAATTACACAAGGCAAACAACATCAATTTTAAACACCCACAGTCTCCAATTCAACCAACAGTAAACTGATTGAAAAACAAAAAGGAACAACCTACCGGGTCTGAAATGAGCGTAGAGCGAGGTCGACGACGACTTGAAGCGCCGAATCTGAAGCGCGGCGAGTCTAGAGGCTGAGAGGAGTCCGGAGGCCGCTGCCTAGAATGAAGGAGGAGGAGGAAGACCGAAGAACGACGACAGCGAGACTGGCGAGTGAAGAGCAGACGACCGCCGATAGCCGAGAAGGCGAGAATGAAAGAGGAGTTGTCCGTCGATAAGGTGAGAATGAAGGAGGAGGAAGAAGACTGAATCGGTGACGGCGAGATTGAAGGGCAATGAAAGGCAAAAATTTAAAAAGTGCGGTGTGTAATCATATTCGAACTCGAGAGCCCACGGTAGGGTCAGGAAAAGACACAGGCGGCCCTCACCAACTGGGCAAACCGCGTTTTAGGTTACACTATGACAATTTTTGTATTTCTATTATCGCAATATGTTAATACTCCTATTAAAAAAAATTATAGTGTCGTGTCGGATATCCGAAAAGGGAAAAATTCCGATCCGAACACGACACGATTATTGTCGTGTTTTACCGTTTCGTGTCACAATCATGTCGTATCTATATCGTTTCGTATTTTTTCATATCGTATTGGTGCGGTTTCGTGTCGTGTCAACCGTGTCGTATTTTTCTGCACAACCCTATTGCAAAGTCAGAGATCCCATCATAGGGCTTTATACGAACAGAAGACTCAGCCATGGAAAAAACTGTCAGCAAATGCAAGAAAACAAATTATCTTTTAGAATAACCAAGAAGACCTTACCTAAAACAAGCACAAAACAACTGCAAACAGTAACCCAGCAAGATTAAGAATCCCAAAGTTATTTAAGAGCTTATAGTTCTTCAAGAATCCCTAGATCCAAACAGTTAAGTCCAGATATGAAGATTTCGAGAACAGAAAACTCAAGAATAACCGAGATCCAAAGATTCCAAACTCAGAAGAACACACAACAAAGCGAGATCTATAGAAACCCTAAAGCATACAAGACACACAAGGTTTCACACAATTTCAGAACAGGATCTGATGCGTCATGCAGGGGGGAATGACACCAGGCGATACGCCTTATATAGGCTCACCCGCTTCCTGCATCAATTTCCACTCTCTGAGATCTATGAAGATTCAGAAAGGTTGGAAAGAGGACACTCAAGCTCTAGCATCAAACCACATGCTCTGATACCAATTTGATATAACAGATGTTCAACAGATACGAGTTTGACAATCAGATAAGCGGAAGAGAAAGTAAACTTAAGCAAAGAACACATGGATTTTACGAGGTTCGGTCCAAATGACCTATGTCCTCGGGGCCTCCAGATCAGACCTTAAATCCACTAACTCAAATGTTCAAGGGCTTACAGAGTAACATAAACACAGGAAGCAAGAATAACATGCAACTGAAATACCCTCGTATTTCCGTTTATTTAATTTTCAGATCTAATTAAATAAAAGTCGGAATTACTATTATTATTTAAATGTGGCATAATTCACGGGTTGGTGATTTTCACATTTTTATAATATAGTGTTTGGGAAGTTTATTTATTTATTTTAAATAAACCTTTCACAAATAATATTTACATATTATTTATGGGTGGACTAGTGTATAAGATATATACATATATATCGGCCCATATACGTGCAAGTGTAGCCCAAACCAAATAGGTAATCACGGACATTATCTCCTTCCTCCGAAATCACGGCTCCGAATGTTTTTTTTTTTAAAAACCTTTTCTTCCTTATACGTGCACACAGAGTAGATTTCTTGCCTTCCTTACGAGCCCATGATTGAGTCAATCAGGGAGAAGATTATGGCAAGCTTAAGATCTCATTGCAGGTTACCCATACATACCACACAATCACCATATAACCCTCTCATCTAGCTCAAAAGAACCCAACAATACACACATTGCTCCGCCGTTTCATCTTCGCTCGACCACAAATCCGGCGACCCCAAAACCTACGACCACCACAAGTACGCTCTATAATCACCTAGGAGACGACCTTGAATGCCCCGACACATCAGATCATCGGGAAGGAGCCGGAATCGCCGCCGGAAGTAGCTGCAGAAACTGTGTTTGACAGCCTCCTGTCGGGCCACGCCACCACCACTACAGCAAACCAACGACCCCGATTTCAACGTTTACGTGTATCCTGCATCACTCTCTATCGGGGCCAACTCTTTCCTTGCTCAGAAACACCTTGAGGCACCCACACCGCAGCCCCGAAGTTGACTGATGAGCAGTTTTTCTGCACAATTGTTGTGCAGAAAAACGTGTGTTGTGTTCGTTTTTCTTTCAATCAGAGGTTTGTTATCTCACCAAAATCATTCTTTTTCAGATTCATACCGTAGCAAGGGATCATAGGCTCGAAACTTGGACGTTTTCGAGTCCCGTTTGGGTAAGATCCGCTCTATTCATCGCAATTTGAAACCTATGATCCCTTGATACGGTATGAATCTGAAAAGGAATGATTTTGGTGAGATAACAGCCCTTGGATTGATGGAAAGAAAGAAAAACGAACACAACACAATTTTTTCTGCACAACAGAAAAACTGCTCACCAGTCAACTTCGGGGCTGCGGTGTGGGAGTCTTGAGGTCTTTCTGAGAAAGGAAAGAGTTGAGATCCATAGAGGGTGATGCTGGGTACACCTACATGTCAAAATAGGGGTCGTTGGTTTGCTGTAGTGGCAGGGGCGTGGCCTGACACGAGGCTATCAAACACAGTTTCTGCAGCTACTTCCGGCGGCGATTCCGGCCCCTTCCCGACGATCTGCTGTGTTGGCGCATTCAAGGTCGTCTCCTGGGTGATTATAGAGCGTACTTGTGGTGGTCTTCGGCCTCGGGGTCGCCGGATTTGTGGTCGAGCGAAGATGAAACAGCGGAGCAATGTGTGTACCGTTGGGTTATTTTGAGCAGCAGGTGAGGGTAAATGAGAGGTTTATATGGCGATTGTATGGTATGTATGGGTAGCCTGCAATGAGATCTTAAGCTTGTCATAATCTTCTCCCTGATTGACGCAATCATGGGCTCGTAAGGAAGGCAAGAAATTTACTCTGTGTGCACGTATAAGGAAGAAAAGGTTTTTTAAAAAAAACATTCGGAGCCGTGATTTCGGAGGAAGGAGATAATGTCCGCGATTACCTATTTGGTTTGGGCTACACTTGCACGTATATGGGCCGAGATATATGTATATATCTTATACACTAACCCACCCATAAATAATATGTAAATATTATTTGTGAAAGGTTTATTTATTTAAATTTTAAATAAATAAACTTCCCAAACACTATATTATAAAAATGTGAAAATCACCAACCCGTGAATTATGACACATTTAAATAATAATAGTAATTCCGACTTTTATTTAATTAGATCCGAAAATTAAATAAATGGAAATACGAGGGTATTTCAGCAACAACAAGAAACCACAAAACACTGAAGAAGAAACAAGAGCAAGACGAAGAAGATCTTCGTCGAAGGTAGATTTGCAGAGGAGCAGCAGATCGGCCACTAAGACAAGCACAAGAGACGACCACCGGAGCCAGGAAGAAGCGGCGCTCCCGGAAAGGTAGGGCTGGCACGGTACGATACCATGGTAAATTTTCGATTACCACGTACCGTACCGATACCCCTCGGTATGGGATTTTGTGTACCACGTACCAACCGAATAGTGTTGGTACCGAAACTCTTGGTACCGAAAGTATCGGTTACCGAATGTCGGTACCGTGGTAACCGAAGCCACTATTTTCATTCTTCGATTTTCGTTTTATACACTGTGGTACCATCGGTACCGATGGTACCGATGGTACCAATGACAGATTCACATAATTCATTAATTCACATTCACAGATTCTACCATCGGTACCGATGGTACATGATAGATTTTATTTTTTAAAAAAAAATTAAATATATATTCGGTAACCACTGGTACCACGGTATTTGGGTTGCCCATACCGTTACCGTACCGACTACCCTTGGTACCGAGACTTCATTTACCGATTCAGTCGGTTACCGACTTCTTGGTACCAATGACCTGTTGGTACGGTTGGTAATCGGTTGGTATGGTAATTTTCCTACCACCGCCCAACCCTACGGAAAGGGATACGACGACGCTAGGGTTTCCTGGCGCTCGCTCTTTTCCCTCTCTTTCTCTCTCTTTCTTTGGACTTACCCAAACGGAGAGCTTCAACAGTGACAAGCAGGCATGAGGTAAGGGTGTATTTATAGACGAGCTCGCATGGGAACCCTAGCATCAAACGCAGCGTTCCACACAAGCTGAAACCGAGCTTAGCTTCCACAAAGGAGAGATGGATCGGGGTTGGCTCAACAGGTTTGGGGGCCCAACTCTGGTTTTGGCAGCTATATAGCTAACACCCAAAACCGAGCTTAGCCTGACCCAATTCCACCTTTCGATCATAGCCCATATAATATACAACCATTACACATATTACATGTTACATAAAAATGTACAAAACCTAAGTGCTTAATGAAATAAACTCTACACTCTGAAAAGTCGGAAAGTTAAGGCTCTTCAAATTGATATCAAAAGTGAAAAGCAAGGCATAGGGAAGAGGTGAACTAGAATTCCTAGGCAATGAAAGAATCAAATTGTTCAACTGAAGTTCCTTAGCAATGAAAAACTCAAATCGGTGAATGGAAAAACCTGCGAACTGTAATACTACTCCCGAATCAGTGAACTCGAAACCCAAGAGAGGTGTCGATGCAATGGCGAGACCGAAGAGGTGTCAGTGGAATCGGCGTTGAGGGTTAGGTGTAGAGAGGTGGTGTTGAAATCTTGAGTTTCCTTGTTTTAATTAAAACCTTCACCATTCCCGATGCACAAAGACGTCGAGATAGGTCTTATTAAATTTCGACACCCTAATCCGTCAAAAATTACCGACGCTAACTAATAGCGTCGAAACAGATCCGTCGAAATTCACATGCTTTTCTAGTAGTAAAGTTACTCTTATCATATAAAATTTGCAAAAGTTGACAAGTATTCACGAAAAAATTTCCTATAGGATTAATCACATGAAAATACTACATAGAAAGATAAGTCACATACAATAATTTGGTAATTATACAGTCCAAAATGTAAAGAAAGTAATGAAAAATTAAGTGAAAGTCGGACCAGTCAAAGCACATGCTTTTGCTTTTTGAAAGGAAAAACCGAAAAAGTTCACCTTCCTACAATGGTTCTCAACTACTGGCAAATAACAATAATCAATTCTTCTTTTTTGACCGGAACAAATTAATCTACTATTTCAAACTAGGTTTAGATGTGAAAAGAAACATTAATTAAACATTATTTCCCAAACTTTTAATTTATTAATTATGAGATTCTCTTGCACTTCTTAGTTTACATTACTGTATTGTACAAAGGTCTACACTACGTACACCTAGCAATATATTAGGTACCTAATTTGTCTCGTGCAAGTTTTAAAGCATCATGTTTGCATACTTCTCGTGCTCGTTTATCCCCATATGGCATAGACCATATAATAAGGACCACTTCGTATATATTGAGCTCAATGAAAAATAGCATAGATCTCGCTCGAATAGTTTTTGGGTATGAATGTAAAAAAAATTTAAGTGACGCGAATCAGAGACGGGGCCAGAAATTTATCGAGGGGGGTGATGTTTTATACAAATTGTTGATTCATTCTTCGGTAGATTTTTCTATAGTTTAGAGAAACATAACTATGATATTTTACATTAAACGGTGATATTTTAGTACAAGACAAGGTTTTTTTAGTTTAAAACACAATGTTTTTTAATTCAAAATTGTAGTGTTTTAGTTTGAAACTATGTCATTAGTTGTAATATAGTTATTTTTCTCTTTAAAAGGAAAACAATGCGTTTTAATCTATAACAACATTATTTTCGTCTAAAAATATATCATTTGAAACCCACAAAGTCATATGCAACTTGTTGTTCTCTTATCATCCAATAACGTGGAACAAGATATACAAACTTTAAACCTGCATAATTTCGTATATAATTATCGAATTTAGTAATATAACCTCTTGTTTCAAAGCTCTTAGGTTGAATTACATTACCAAAATATCAAATTAAGTAAAATATAAAAGCATCATGATTTATTAAAAGACATTTGAAATAATTAATCTGTGTTTAACTTTCAAACATTCGTAACTTTTTACTCGGTTATCAGATTCAGGCTTATAATATATCAAAACGAAGTCATCGACGAGTAGAACAAATATAGGTAATTTGTCGGATGAAAGGGGGGTGAATGCTCCCGCTTGCCCCGGCCTAGCTCCGCCTATGACGCGAATTATAAACTAACATCATATGGTTTTTGGTCTGTTTTAGGATCATGGAGCGGTTCTGGTTTAATACACATTCATTTAAAGACGGAGTATATGTTAATTCAATTTACGGCTTGAGACGGATCACACATCTAAATTTATGTGGCATCTCGAGTTGGAGTATAATCTATATATCAATACACACTTTTCTAAAAGTTCTCCATTTCAAGTGTTCGACTCAATGGAAGAAAAATCATTTATCAACTCATTTTATCGAGTTAATTACTAGGTTTTACTCTTGTACACAAAAATTATTCGTCTGTTTCACAATGTGATTATTCATACACACATTGTAATTATTCGTGGGTGTAAAAAAGTGTATATGATACAATAAACAATCACCTAGTATATATCAACGAATAATCACGACTTACTTTTGAAAAGATATAGAAACCAAGTGATTTGATCAAGAATTGATCAACATAAAATGATGAGAGATAGAGAGGAAGAAGATGAAGAAAATTGGTTTTGGTCAAATATGTTTCATTCCCTCTTTAGTTTTGTTATAGCCGTTCAGCTATTAATAATAGCTCTAAGTAAAAGACCATGCATATTACTCCTTATGTTACATAGATTTTACACCCCACCCCCCTTTCAACTTGGACTAGAGGGAAGACACAAGTCCGAAATTGTGTTGTTAAGATATCGACTATCTAATCTTGAGAACTAACGAAAGATGGAACAAAGAACCCAACTTGAAGTTGCTCACAGACATAGTGACAATTGAGCTTCAAATGCTTATTGCATTCATGAAAGATGAGATTCTCAGTAATGTGATTAATAACCTTATTGTCACAATGAAGAGGGATCGATTTTGGCACATTGCAATTAAGATCAAAGAGCAAAAAATCAAGTCAAACCACTTCACTCAAGGTTTTAGACATGTTGTGATACTCTAATTCAATAGATGATTTTGAAACAGAGATTCTAGTTTTTCAGGAGATCAAGGCAATGTCCATGAACACACAAAACTCTGTTATAGAACGGCTTGAAAAGACACAGTTTCTCTAATCAGCGCCGCAGAAGGCATTGAGAGTAACAAAGTTAGTTGCAGGATACAACAAATCCAGATTTGAAGAATCTTTGACGTAGCAAGCAACATGTAATGCAATCTGCCAGTGAGGTTGTCTTAGAGAGCTCATAAATTGGCTAAGGTGTTAAACAAAGTAGAAGATATCAGGTCTTGTCATGTTTAAGAACAACAAGCGATCTACAATGCGCCTGTACTTCTCTAGATCGGCTAACAACTCACCTTGTTTAGTTGAAAGCTTCAACCTTTGAGGTAAAGGAAATAGAGGTGACTTAAAGTTACACAAGTTTGCATCTTGAAGAATGTCAATAACATACTTTTTCCGATTCAATAGAGTGCCTGAGGATGATCTATCAATCTCCAAACCCAAAAAATACATTGCTTCACCAAGGTCTTTGCAGTTGAGTGCAACACACGAACACTTTGCCATTCCTTCCAGGCTGATTATCTCATCCCATAACTTCTTTAGCCGCCCAAAATACTCAACGTACGATAGTCCAATTCCCTTGAGTTAGATTACTCAAGTTCTTCTCAACTGGTACAACATTGGTCCATTTGTTTGTGCAAAGTGTTCGACGATTTCATCCCACAATTGCTTTGAAGACTCAGCATACATGAATCCTTCAATGATGTTGCTCTCCATAGAGTTCAAGACCCAACAACGGATCATGTAATCACATTGCAACCACTTTTACATCTCAGATGCACTTGCCTCTATCTGCGGAAAAATTCCATCGATGAAACCGAGTTTGAGTTTGACATCTAGTGCCATCTTCACGCCTTGAATCCAACTCAAGAAGTTCGATCCGTTAAACATGTTCGCAACCAGCTGAGATCTTGGATGATCAGAATTGGAAAGCGCCAAGGATCACTTGCATTGCTCATGTTGTCGATCTCTCATCGCAAAATCGCTTCAAAGTTCTCCTTTATCTCTCTAATGCTCTATTTTTGTGATTCCTTTAACCTCTGGTCTTGATCTGGTCAGATCTTCAACTGTCAAGATCTGATACCATGAAAAGTTACATAAACCACATGATTTGATCAAGAATTAATCAATAGAAGAAGATGAGAGATACGGTGGAAGAAGATGAAGAAAACTGGTTTTGGTCAAATCTGTTTCATTCCCTCTTTAGTTCTGTTACAACCGTTCAACTATTTATAGTAGCTCAAGATAAAATACCATTTTACCCCTCTTGTTACATGGATTTTACACATCCACATTTCCTATCTCGGTTATACTCTAATACGGAGTAGCTTTTAATTTGTAAGATCAAGAAGATGAACGGGTTAGATTTGAAGAAAATTTTGAACACCAAATTAACTAATCTGTTTGCACGAATATGATTATTCATACATAACTCATAACTCATCCTTTTGATACAAACGAATAATTTCCATATGAAAAGATAGTTTATATATATATATATATATATATATATATAGAGAGAGATATATATATATATATATATATATATATATATATATATATATATATATATATATATATATAGAGAGAGAGAGAGAGAGAGAGAGAGAGAGAGAGAGAGAGAGAGAGAGAGAGAGAGAGAGAGAGAGAGAGAGAGAGAGAGAGAGAGAGAGAGAGAGAGAGAGAGAGAGAGAGAGAGAGAGAGAGAGAGAGAGAGAGAGAGAGAGAGAGAGAGAGAGAGAGAGAGTGACTCTATTTGCATGAAAGGAATAATATTTGGAAAAGTACCGGCCAAAGGGCTTATACTTGTGGCTAAAGTCAAATATGGGGTCAAAACTCAAAGGGGCAATAGGAGATGTTACATATATACGTTTTTGAGTAAGTTTTCTCAATTAATGTGCGGTTTCCAATGTGGACTATTGGACCAATTTGTTGAGTCTTTCATTTTCTATAACAACCATGCACGGATCTTGAAATAACTTACCATGTCCATCATGACCAACCTAATTGGTATATATATGTTGTGGTAAATCATATGCATATTCCTTTGCATGGTCAATTTTTATAAATTATAATCATCATAATTACGTTAAAGTTTACTACATCGTGCTTTTTTTTTTTTACAAAATAGCTAAGGCAAATTTCGCAAATATAAAATATTAAATTTGACTTTTGAAATGTATATACGAAGAAAATGCAAATATATAATAATAAAAATGGAAAGTTTAAAAGAAGAAATTTTTTTAATTTGAAAATGTATATACATTTTAACTTTCAAAATCAATCATAAATAATAAGAAAAATGGATCATATATAAATAAAATATCTCAAGCAATCGAAAAACGAATTTGACCTAGCTAATGTTGATCGAACACATGGAATTAATTTCCGATTACCTCTTGATTATCTATTGAGGTATTTGAAGAGATTAAAAAAAGTTTCACATTAAAAATATAAATGAACAAAGCGTTAATATATAAGCGAGTGATTTACTCCTCTTACTGTCAATTATTTTTAGGATAAAACTCACTCGACTTATATGATAGACTACTAGCGTATAAACGCTCGTGCACACGACCCCCGGTAAATATAGCTCTAGTGTGAGTTTTATTATCAAAGGATGGCCCGATTGTATATATTAATCAAATTTTGACATGGTATATATAATTAAATACCAATTAAAATTGTCATGGATCGGAACTATCTACATCACGTTGAAATTTTTTATACATACATTGAAATTATATACGGACATTGGAACAAAATTTTAAGGCCCACGCACAAGTAACACAACAACCACACACTTTAAAATACTAGTAGTAATGAGAACAAGATCTAACTATTTAACACCCGTTGAATATGGTGATTGAATCCAAATGGGTTGGTGTGTTTATGAATTTATTTATAAATTAAACTAGAAATAATTTGCGTCACATACCATTTTTCCCATCTAAATTGAAATACTATCCACCTATTTGTTTTATTTGCAAAAAATCCATCTCCTAAATTAACCTTCCCAAATCTCAGAGGGGCAACCCCTCGTCCTTTCTCTCACCAAATTAAATCTCAGATCTCAAATCCTCGATCTCCACCTCCCATCGATTCCAGATCTGCAACACATTCGGCTCTCGAGCATCGTTCGCTTCCTCCCTCTTACATCAACGACAGAGATGAGCCCCTCCTCCTAGCTAGATCTGGTCATTGTCCCCTCTATCGCCGATCCCAAGCAACCTCTCGTTCTCAACCGACTTCTTCTCTCCCTTCTCTCGAGCCCTCCTTCGGAACTCCGACGCTGAAGAACACCTGTCTTCACCGTCAACTCGTTAAGCCACCATTGACGAAGAACCAAGCTCTCCTCCCTCGTTGGATCTCACTCCCCTCGTGGTCTGAAACGGTAAATATATAGATAATGGCATAAAGTCAAAGAGTAACAGAAAGTAAGACCAAACAAGGAGTCTTACCTAAAATAAGGGTGCTTCTCGTCTCAAACTTCTACCACTTTTATAATACCCACCACCCACTCCCCTTTAGAAAAGCAAGACAACCGAAACACATAACCCAGACACACCTTTAAATTTAACATATATTCCAAGAGAGGAGGAATATATGCTAAATTCAAAGGGCCTGAGTCCATTTCGGTAGACACTGATCAAAAAAGGGGAGTGAAAAGCCGCTAGCACACAAAAATTTAATGACAACAAAAACACTAGACACCAAGAACAAAACAGCACTCCATTGTCGAATACGCCAAACTGCAGGACAGCAAACACAAAGCGCATCACGTCCAGCCTTCCACAGCCCACACTAATCAGCCCGCACACATCAGCCTGGTTGGTGCGTTTCATCGCCCGTCGATCCATCCTCATCCTCCTCAGTTTCCGATAGCTGCGCAAAGTATTGTGTAGCCTTTTCCCCCGACTTAGGATCTTTGATGGTAGATAGAGCTCGTCCATGGTCAAGGATACACGGATATCACCGGGGATGCGATTCGATGTGCCTCGGAGCAAGTAGCCCCCTTTCCTAACCCCTCCCACAGTTTCGCCTCGCCAAAGAAATATAATACCCAAACTAACAAACTAACTAGTAAACTAGTATAGCGGATAAGTAAGGGGTCGAACCCATAGAGAAACAAGTATTCCTATGCAATGTGTATTTACTAATTATGATAATAAAGATAAGATACGATATGAATAAAGATAAACAATAAGGAAAGCAAATAGACGATAAGAAAGGTTAGTAGAGCGAATAAAAGATAGAAGAGAAGAGTATGTAGTTTCGCATACAATTCACAACATTGGTTGATTTACTTGATACTTGAGGTGATTTCAATATTATTCCTAAGTCTATGCAGACTTCCTAGACTAGATTGTTCCGCAAAGATACAATTCACTTATTCAATGTGGCATCACAAAAGAATAGCATTAACGAACCGAGTACTTAGGACAATTGGCACATCAATTCAATGCAATTAGGAATCAGAGGAACAATCCATTCAACCCTAATAACTTCTACTCGACATAGATCAATTGTCATCATCCACTACAAAGGCAATAGAAACATCACTGAATCAAAGACTTTGTTTGCTATCGAGAAACTAACAACGGATTCATAGCATAGGTGCGAATTTTAACTAGATGTGCGATCATAGAAAGAGTCACAAATATAAACAATGAAGATCAAGATGATAAATAAACTTATAAATCACATAGAGATCAAATCTCACAATCAACAAACCAAGTCTTGAATCATAGCAAAACCACAAGAATTCTAAGTATGGATAATGTACCTTGAATCTCTAACTTTCAACCACCCATCTCTCTTAATTGTAATTATTTTATGAATGGAATTAGTTCTTAATTGGAATGAGAAAACCTACTGAAAATATGTCTCATATAAGGCTCAAAGATGTCGGCAAAAACCCTAGGAAGAATAGACAAAAGTTTCCTTAAGATAAGATATGAGCCGCGCCTCGCAAATCCAGAAACAGCGAGACCGGCGTGCACCGCTAGAAAATCGGTGGGCGCCGCTCTTCAGCTTCGACAGACTGAACTTGTAATGCACTTTCTGGAGTCATAGTTCATCCGATTGACGCATATCAATATGTGTTGGAAAACCCTTTTCAAGCACTACAATTCTCATGAAGACCTCATAAGCTGATTCAAACTTCTCAAAACCTTAAAGATGAGGTTTCTCCATGTTCATCATTTCCGCTATTGTTCTTGTGCTCCTTAGCTTCCCAATTCAACTTCTAACCCTTTATTGGCTTTTTTCCATGCTCTTTCATAACTCCTTTTCAGGGGCGGCCCTGGGGGGAGGCGCCCGCCACACCCCTTGACCCGCGGGTAGTCGGTACCCTTTGTTAAAATAAAAAAAATCTCAAAACGGTGTCGTTTTGATAGGGTTTTTTTTTTTGCAAATAGTGGAGCGCTTTCTCTAAGCGCTTTTTTCATCGAACAATGATCCGGCTGACCCCAAAGGAGCGAAGGACTAAACGTCATTGAAGGGCGAAGGCTGTGCAAGCGAAGGGCGACTCCGGCCGGCCTCCAGGCCACCACCAGCAGCGTCGACTCCGGCCACCAGTGCAGAAGGGCGACTCCTGCTGTCGCCTGTCACTGCAGTTCTCTGCGAATTGCGAAATCGCCCAAAATCAGTAAGTTTATATTCGATTTTTCTTTTGCTTATTACTTAAATATTGAATTGAAATGATGTTATTGATTTGTTTGTAGTTGAAATGTTGAAATTTGAATTAATTTAGAGGATTGAAATTTTGTTAGGTTTTAGGGTTTGAGATTTGAAGTGTGAAAATTGGAGATTTTGTATTTGTTAGGTTCTAGAAATTTTGATAATTGAAATTTTATAATTGTTAGGTAATTCATTATTTCTATTTAATTGTAAATTATTACTCCTAATTTTATAGCATTACTAGCTACTAATATTTAGAAATATGTTAAACATAGGTTATCGATAAACTTAGTCAAGAGATAGAGAACCGTTTCAGCGAGACAAACACCGAACTACTCACATGTATAGGGTGCCTTAATCCTAAGAATTCGTTCTCCAATTTCAATATCTCAAAGGCGCTTCAAGTTGCAAAATTATATCCACGAGACTTCACTGAATTGGAGCTAATTCAGCTTCAAGATCAACTAGATACGTAGATTGTTCACATGAGGGAAGGAAACAATTTTTCAGGGTTAGAAGATATTGGAGATGTCACTAAACGAATGGTTCAGGTAGGAATTCATAGTGTTTTCCCCTTGGTCTATCGGCTTTTGGAGTTGGTTTTGGTGTTACCAGTTGCAACTGCTTCAGTTGAAAGAGTGTTTTCTACGATGAATATTATAAAGTCAGATTTGCGCAACAAGATGTCAGATGATCACCTCTCTGATAATCTTGTATGCTACATTGAGAGAAAGATCTTCAAAAGCATCGACAATGAACCTATTTTGGAGCATTATCAACCTATGAGAACTCACAAGATGGATTTACTTCCTCTATCTTCAAAGTGAAGTTATTATATCTACTATTTTGTATAATTGAACCTAGTTTGTATCGACAATGAACCTATTTTGTATAATTAAATGTTATTTTGTTGATGAATTGACGATGCAAAACTTTTGTACTAAAGAATTTCGCCCCACCTTTCGCGAAGTCCTGCGGCCGCCACTGCACCCTTTGCTCCATGATTTCTCCACCTTTCGAGTTCGGATATTAAGATTTACAAATAAGAACTAAAAACCGTAGATTCCGAACTTCGAATACCAAATGATCAAGAATGCAAATAAGCTTATTAAACATGTAATATGGATAATCTAATGCACCTAAGGCCACCTACAATACCTATACAAAATATGCATTATCATGGAGCGAGAGGACTCGTTGATGTCGAGCTCCACCTTGCGAGGACGAAGGCATTAGCATCGCCCCTTGCTCCTCCTCTTGCTTCTGGTGTCGTCGTCGGGATGGTGCCAGCATCTGTCGGCGCCGAAGCTCTTCCTTCTCCTAGGGTTGTGAAGCCCGAGCACCACCTTGGAGTCTTCAATTTCAGAACTGACGATCTCAAAGGTAAAGGCTACGAATCACGGAAGGTTAATCTAACTCATCGATTTCTTCTGGACTTGTAAATCTCTTGAAACAAATTAAGTTTGGGAAACAACATGAAAACGAATTCGAATGACAGACTGATTTTCACAGCAAATCTGGATCCATCTAGCCATGAGAAGCAGAGAGAGACTAGGACACCATGGCACATACCTCACCATGCGTAATAGAGTCCACAAAGGTGCGATTGCTCAATTACGCATTACTATCAGCAACTGTTCTTTGATATTAATTAAAAATTCTTTGCTAATATTAATTATATTAATGTCAGCAAATTAATATTAATTTTATCCTGCAAGTACCTAGGTTGCTTCTTCCAAGTGTCTAATCTTCAAATTGTTGTTGCTGAAATTTCTTAATTTGCTGAAATTATTGTTGTAATTGCTGAAATTGGTGTGACATTTTTCTCAAATTGTTGTTGTAATTGCTGAAATTGGTGTGGCTTTTTTTTTTTGCTGAAATTGTTGTTGTAATTGTTGAAATTGGGCAAAATTTCAAAATTCAGGGATTGAGCAACTCCGGTTTCAGCAACCCTGGTTTCAGCAATTCCGGTTTCAGTAACATGTTACGAAAAAAGTGTTGACGAAAAAAATGTTGAAACAGAAGGGGGGCACAGGGGACACGTAGGGGCAAAGGGGGCAGGGGAAGGGAGGTGGACTTTTTGCTAATTTTGAAACATTGGTGGACAATTTACTAATAAATGCCTTAAATATGGACATCCTAGTCAATGCCTCGTTAAAATATTGTATACAAATGAGTTAGTTGTGCATACTCGGTTTAACTTTTAATTTAATTAACTTAAGAATTAATTTGCAAAATCGACCTTTTTTTGGCTTTTATTGGGGGAGTGTCCACCAAGTCCATTAAATTAGGTTTCAGTCCATCTATAATTTTCTGGACAAGTTTACCCGTCAGATCTAAACCTAACTCTCTCCTATCCTTTCTCCCTCAAGGAGGCGGTGCGTCTCTGCCATCTTCTTCGAGCTCTCTCTACGACTCTCTCCAAAGCGGCGCCAACAACAGATCCGAAGATCGACGGTGCTCTAGATTCGGTGAAGATGATGACGAGGAAGATCTGAGTCCATCGTCGATCCGAGTCCACCATCGCTCCGTAAGGGCGGCAATAACAGATCCGAAGATCGACAGTGAAGATTGAACTCCGATGAAATCCAGTCGGGGTGAGGCCGATGAGATCTAAGGAGGATTGCTGAAACAGAGGTTCATCATCGTCATCCTTTTTTGTCTGCCGAATCGTTTCAATTACGTGGATGAATTTCTATCCACTGCTCTTGCTAACATCTTCGAAGTCTTCCCTAGCCAAAGTCTCCCAGAGCCAACACTGCTCTTGCTGTTATGTTGTTGACTGCGTGCTATCCTTCAATCGCTGGTTCTCGATCTGGCCATGGAATCAACGTTTCCCCCCAAAGCTATCTGCAAACTGTAATGTGATTATCTACATGTTTCCTTCAATTATATAGTAGATGGTTTTAATACATTTTCCTTCAATTATACAGTAGATGGTTTTAGTACATTTTAGGGCGATCTCATGCCTCTCGCTCTTGCTGAAATTTGTTAATTTGCTGAAATCTCTTATTTTGTGATGTTGTTGTAATTACTGCCGAAATCTCTTCATTGTTGCTGAGTGTAATTGCTGAAATGCTCTTGCTGAAATCTCTTAATTTGCTGAAATCTCTTATTTTGTGATTTTGTAATTACTGCTGAAATCTGTTAATTTGATGATATCATTTATTTTGTGATGTTGTAATTACTGCTGAAATCTCTTAATTTGTTGAAATGGTTGTTGTAATTGCTGAAATTGGTGTTGAAATGAGGCAACTCCAGATTCAACAACTTCGGTTTCAGCAACTTTGGTTTCATCGGTTTCAGCAAACACGGTGAACATTTAGCTAATATGGATAGGTGGTGGACAAAATGCTAATAAAGGCTGAAAATATATACATTCTAGTAAACACCTTAAGTTAATTGGATGTATTGTGATTAATTTAATTAAGTTAATTGGTTGTAAATTGTAATGGTGATTAATCATGAAAATTAAAGACAATATGTAACCCAATGGTGATTAATCATAAAAAGTAAAGACAATATGTAACCCAATACAATACTTCTTTTTCAATTCTACAGGTATTAGAGACCAGGTTAGCTAGACTTAGGACTGGTTTGGTTTAAATTTTGGGAAGACAAAGAAAACAACTAAGGATACAAAATAAAACTTAATTTTCAAGTTAAATAAATTTCTAGCCGGCTCTAAACCGTGTTATGGAAATCAACACCGTGATTACCGGGGGAAAAAAGAAATTAAAAATCAAATTTCAAACCCAAAAAAATAAGTTAAGCCAAACTTAGATTACAAACAAATTAGTCATCAACGTCAAATTACATCACCATTGTCGTGATCGATAGTGGTCTTCCTCAGTATTATCACAGGCCAAACTCGCCCTTTTGGGTCCCTAATTTCCATTGGTTGCTTGTCCGGTGGATTTGAAATTGTCAAGGCCCCCAATCAATTTATTTTTTACTTTTATTTCTACACAAAATTAAACTTCCCAATCTAAAATATATGTCATTTGACTTTTCAGTATATATTTTAAAAAACTAAAAACAAGTTTTTTTTATTAATATTTTTAATAACTTAATATTTGTTAGTACGATTAATAAGCATTAAATTATAAAAAAAATTAATATATTATATAGTTTTTAATTTTTTAAAATACGTGTTAAAAAATCAAACGTCGAAGTAATAATTATATAATAATAAAATCTCTTAGAACGATGTACTCCGAAGTATAAAAAATCCAGCCAGAAATAGTAAATGTTGGAAGAATATTATTAGTCAACCGTTGAAGATGCAAATAGGTTGATCGATATTTAAGAATAATTGAAAAATACTATTTAAATAGATTTATTTTATGATATATTTGATATTATTATTAGCTTTATTCTCTTTAAATTTTATAATATTTTTTATTTATAAAAATATAATATATAAATCCAGTCAATAAGAGAAATAGTCTGTATATCAAATTATCAATCGACCTCGCAACTACAAGTAAAAAATTTGAAAATTGGAAATAAAGGAAGACAATCTAGCTTGTCTAATTCCCTCTAATTTCGTTCCCTATTACAAAGAAAGTTTATATTTTATTATATTTAGGAATGTCACCTTCCCTTATAGAGTTGTAATATGAGATTTTCTTTAATCGGATATATACTCAAAACCCATCTCTAGAATTTTTTAGATTTTTTTTATATAAAGAAAATATTCCAAAACTACACCTCGAAGTGTTTGGTACGGGTTTGTTTTCGATGCACACTATCAAGTTTGTTTTCTTCTTATAAATTTTAATTTTAGAAAAAAATAAATTAATTAGGTTGGAATGAACCCCGTAGGAGGGACAATTTTTACCACTCGTCCATCTTTTAATGATTAGGAACTTGGGATTATACCGTACTTGAGGGAGCCAAATCCGTTTGGTATATATATATATATAGACTGAATCTGGTAGTAACGAGTTAGTACTCCAAATTAAACTACACGTCCAAGTGTTTGGCACATATATATTCAGTCTAGCTACCTCACTAATTAATTACAACATATGACCGATCAAATTCGCATTCTAATTAATTTCAAATAAACTCCGGCGTAATGCAATAGTTAGGCATGAGCTATATATACTATAGACTCCTCAATGTGTAAATATTTAATTTTCTTGGGTTGCAAGTTGCAACCATATGTCACGCAATTTTTTTTTTTATTATTATGAAAGAATTTGGACGAGCGAGCTCTACCCGGCAGCATCCTTTCGGATGAGGTCAGAGAGACCTGAGTTATTATAGATATCGACACCCCTTGCAGAGTGGCAAAGGTGTGCAACATTATCAGCCACTCTATTGCCATTTCGGGAAACATGAAAGAAGGCAATTTCTCTCAAGGTCGATAGAAGAGTTTTGATGTCAGATAATATAAGTTCTATTTTCCAAGGGCATTTGATACGGTTGTTTAGATAATTTATGATGATGTTGGAGTCTCCCTCGATATGAAGTTTGTCTATCCGGAGTTTCAAGGCATGTTGGACCCCCAATTTTAAGGCAAGCGCTTCAGCTTTGAGGGCGCTCTGTTTTTCTAACTTCTGATAGCATATTGTGATGGGTCTGCCTTCACAATCACGTAAAATAGCTCCCGCCGAGCTATCTGAATTAAGAAGGGAAGACCCATCGAAATTTAATTTTAGGGTGCCGATTGGAGGTTTTCGCCATCGCACACTACGGGTGTTGTGTCTCTTCCTTATTTGCCTTGGTGTTGGTGCCTTCAGCATGGGTTCCTCATCAAATTCACTCTCTATCTGAAAAGTTCTGCCCCAATTGCGTATGTGTGTTTTGATCAGTTGAATAGTAGCCTCCCTACTTGGGATGTGTACTTGTTTGAATATATATTGATTGCGAATGTACCAGGTGGACCACCAGGCAAAACCTAGGTCACACTTAGCCTTCGGGGTGAGGCTGTTTCCAAGAAAAGCTAGGATCGGTTTAATTTCTCGAGATTGTTGTATCATACCTGTAATGGTTGTGCCAACACGAGGAGGCAGCTGGAAAAGTGAGCGCACGTACGGACACTCGAACAAGAAGTGGGTGTCATCTTCCGTGGGCCCATTACAAAGGCTGCAGTTGGAAGGGACGGGAACCCCCCGGGAAGCAAGTCTAGATGCTGTAGGGAGCCCGTCCTGGCATACTTTCCATAAAAAGTTTTTTATCTTAGGCGGAATGTTAATTTTCCATATCCAGTTATATATTGATGTCGACGTTGGAGTCTGTGTGTGACGTGATTAGCTTATAGGCGCTCGAAGTCGTAAACCAACCAGCTATGTCGGGCCACCAATACAGGCGATCCTCAATAGAGGATATCGGAAGTGGGATGTCCAATATTTCAGACACTATGAAGGGTGGAAGCACGCTGTTGAGTTTCTCTTCCCACCATTTTTCTCCTATGATATAGTCACTGACAGTTTCCTCAATGTTGCCATTCGCAGGCCAGGCGTCCCTGGAACCTAGCGAGGACCTTGTGATCCAATTATCTATCCAGAATTTAACTGATCGCCCATTTCCTATGGACCAAATCAGTCCTGATTTGAATTTCTCCATAAGGCTAACCATTTTTGTCCATTTCCATGATGTATCTCCGTGTTTTTTGTATTCTAGAATGTTAGTATTCTGAAGATACTTATGTTTGATAATTGAAACCCAACTGTTGTCTGGTTCAGCTAAGATTTTCCATAGTAGCTTCATTTGGAGTGCTTCATTCATTTCTCTGGATTTCCGAAGGCCCAGTCCCCCATTTTTTCTTGGTCTGCAAATCCTATCCCAACCGATAAGAGGTCGGTGTTGGAGGTCTTTGTTCCAAAAGAAAGTCCTATTAATTTGATCAAGCTCTTTGTGAACTGAGTTGGGTAGCATAAAGCTTTGCATTGTGTACAGGGGTTTGGCAGACAGGTTTGAGTTGATAAGGGTTGCCCGACCCTAGTGTGATAGTGTGTGTGCACGCCATTTGCTTAATTGTTCTCTTGATCGACAAATGATGTCTTCGAAAGTTTGTTTATTCACTCTACCATTAATAATAGGACAGCCGAGATATTTTTCTAGTGATACTTCATTTGTAATGTTCAGGCGACTACGGAGTTCAGTAATTCTGGAGCTTGATATTCCCTTGGTTGCTTGGAAGCTTGACTTATGATAATTCACTTTTTGACCAGAAATCTTACAATAAGAATCGACTATTGTTCTGACTTTGTGAGCGGCATCCAAGCTGCACACCTTTTGTGAAAATGATGATGTCGTCTGCGAAGGAAAGAAACGTGATCCGGGGACCGTGTCTTCCGAACCGGAAACCAATAGGGCTACTAACTGAGATTGACTCAGCAGAGAGTTTCCGTGCCAGGATTTCGGCCCCTATGATGAATAAGAAGGGGGATAGCGGGTCTCCTTGCCTGAGCCCACGGGAGGGGAAGAAAACATCTGTGGGACCGTTGTTTACCAGTACTGAAAACGACACAGCTGTGACACATTCCATAATCCAAGAGATGAATGTGGGGTGAAATCCAAATTTTTCTAAAACCTTCATAGTGAAGTTCCAATCGACTCTATCATACGCTTTCTCCATATCTAGTTTAATAGCAAGCCATCCCTCGCAACCCTTGCGAGATCTGAAGGAGTGGAAGATTTCATGCGCTATCAACACATTGTCTTGGATGGCTCTATCAGATTACTTTCAACTATCAATCAAGTGTATTAGGGCTCGTTTGGTTCAATGTGAGAATCATTGGAATTGAATTCCCGAGAAGTCGAATTATGAGAATTTTGAAAATGTGTTTGGTTGAACTTTTAATTTTAGAGGATTAAAAGGGGGAATTGAAAATTTCCATATACAAAATGGTGAAAGTTGAACTTACCTAGGGAGGCTAGGGGTAACTAGGTAAATGAACTTCCTCCAAATTGGAGAAATTTAACTTCCTGAGAAGTTGAATTCCTGGGTTTTCATGTTTTAAAAATATAAACCAAACGCAGGTATTTCTCCAACTTTCTGGGAATTTCTACTTTCTGGGTTTTTAACATATCAACCAAACGCACTCTTAATAAACTTATATTAGATATGGATATGAATATCACCTATATCTATACTCTTATATGCTATTTAGTAAATGGGTATATGAGTATTAAAGTGATATCTCCATATACGCATTCCTTTGTATTTTATCTCTTCTTTATATACAAATATTTTGAGGGATATCAAGTTTCCTTTTATTCGCTCTTTCTTCTCTGCACTAGTAGAAAAAGGGGCTTTGGCTACGGTTGATTTACCACGATTCCGTGTCTCCTTGTGGTAAATATGTATACTTGGCAATATAACCACAATTATTTACAGAACCGTGGTAATTAATCGGTAGATTTACCACAGTTCCGTGTGTCCTTGTGGTAAATATGTATACTTGACAATACAACCACGGTTATTTACAGAACCGTAGTAATTAATCGGTAAATTTACTACGGTTTTGGAGCACACCGTAGTCTTTGTGATCGGAAAAATTACCACGTTATTTTTAAAACCGTTCATTTTAACATGTTTTTTTGTTTAATTCATAAAACCTGGAACCCTAGCTTCATCTCCTATTTTCAATCTCCGAACATCATCCCCCTCTTCTACCCCTCAGGCGCCGCCGTGCCCGTATCGTCTTCATTCCCATCTCCACCGTACCTCTTATCGATCAATCATGTCTCCAACTCCCTTTCCTTCTTATGTAACCATTGTGTTAAATCCGACCGCTATCGCTCTGGGCATTGACGACGACCTTCATTGACGTCGGCATCCCTCCTGTAATTAGTCATAGCCGTTGCCCTCCATTGGTGGCCCGATATCTCTAGCTACAGATTTTCTCTTGGCAAGTGCTAGTTGTCAATTTCAACCGTTCGATTTTTCATTTTCATTTAAATTTCCCCTTTGCTTGGTTGTTTCTCTCAATTGGTGGTTTCTTGAACTCTGACCAATGTTAACTTGCTTGATTGTTCGTTTGGTATGTCAAAATAGGGTTAAATAGCGGGTAAAAAAAATAGAGTTAGATTAAGAAATTTAATTAATTGTCTTCAAACTAGCTAGTTTTTTTTTGGGCGAAGGATACATGTACAGTCTTCTTTGTTGTCAAAATTTATCAATATTTCTTCAGCTTGGCTTGGGTGTGAACTACCAAAGATTTGGGCATATTGGAATTGGCTATGAAGTTGATATCTAGATGCATGTTTGAATGGTTGCTTCTGTTTTGCACCATTTATCTTATGGGTTCTATTGTTTTCTGAGTTCTCTGTCTAAATAAGGATTAGTATTCGGTGTTTGGAAATTAAGTTGTGGGTGTGGATAATAATTATCTTTGAGCACCTTTATCAGTTCAACAAAAAGAGGTGAAATCCCCTTCTTGGGCATGCTCTTAGCTTTCATTGTGAGTGAGAGAGGACTTTAATTGTCTGCATTGGTGCAACCCTGAAGCTTATGTCGTACTTGAACACTAAATTGTATGCTTTCACCTGTTAAGCATTGGTGTTTCTATATTGTTTTGTGCATAACTCACTATGTAGTTCATTATTCTTCTTTTCTTCTAATGTAATAATCTCTTTCCCTCACATATACTCCATTATAGTTTATTTTCTATCTTGCTATTTATTTGGTCTTCAATTTGTGCCACTTTGTCTACCTGTTTTTGCATTACATATTTGGACGATGCTCGTACGTTAAGAATTATTGTAACAGGTAGACCTGTTTAAAGGCATTACCTTGCCAGATGCTCCATAGTTTGGCAAAGTTTTTGGGGGGCAGTTTATCAGACAGGTATTTATTTTTTCTCCTCATTATCCTATTCCTATTGATATAACTTCACGAGAGTTATGATATGACATTTCGTGCTTAAATAGATTGTAGTGCATCTCAGACTTTGTTCCTCAAGCTATTCAGTTTGTCCGTTTCCAACCCTTTCAAGAATCATAAATTTGTTTGGATCATTGGACATGGTCTTGGTATATTTAAAGCATAAATTTTGAATAATCCACTGTCTCATGGTTTAAATTCTTACTTCAAATATATGCTTCAGAATTTTTTATTCCTTGTAACATTAATTTGTCACTTGAGAATATTTCTGAAAAGAAACGAAAGAAAACTATCATTCTTAAAGAAATGATTGCCTTTTTCTTTACTGTCTTTTTGTCTAATGTATAGTTTGTTCTCATTCAGGCGCTGGCTGCAGCAACAAAAACTGTTGACTGTCTAGAAAAATTTCACCATTTCCAGGCTTATTTTCTTCTTGTTGGAGATGTAGACAGTGAGTGCACTTTGTCTTGCCTCTCTTTCCCCCTTCCTCTTTACAATAATTTAAAACTCTATAGTCATTTTTTTTTTGTATGCTCAATAATGTGATTTATTTTAAGAAAGCATTTGTTGTGCTTTCTTTTACCATTTTTGGAGGTAGCTGCCTGATGGGGCTCCAGGATGAACTCTTTCATCTGATTCCTAGTGCTACCTGATGGCCATTTTGGAGCTGAATACTTGTTCTGTTTCTCATCTTTAATGCATTATTTGGGTTTATCTTCTTTGGTGGGAAAAAAACTAGTTCTTCTATCCTCTTTATCTCTGTTACAGATCCTACCAAAGGTCCAAAACCAGATAGCAACAACGAAGTTCATTCCATGGTCAACAGAGATAAGATTCTGTGATCCGAATACTTTAACTAACTAGCAAGACTAAATCACCTCCAAGGTCTTTGGTAACTTCTTGTATATTGTTAAACTGAAGCTTATATTGGAAAGGGTATTTGGTTCTAACATTCATCTCCTTTTGGTTTTAGTTTAAGGTTCTGGTTCAAAGCACAAGGAAAGCTTGCCGATGACCAGGCATTGCATAGGTAAGAACTCCTTTATGACAGTTAATAAACCATCAAAGGCGAAGTATGGGCTTACTCTCTGTTGCATTAGCATATCTGCTTCTATTTATTCATATCTTATCATGTAAGCAGTGCATATTTCTTTTAATCAAGTTATGACTTCTTGATATACATTGAGAACCAATGCCTCGTCCTTCCTTGATGAAAAAACAGTGGCTTAATATCAAGCTTTGAAATTAGGGGGAATTCTGGTTTAGCTAGTTCATTTTTTTCCTATCATGGCAGGTTTTATTTTTTGAACTTCTATCCCAAGATGGCTGCATTACAGACATAATTCAGTCCTTGTTTTCAGAGGTCAATTCACCTTGGTCCAACCACTAGTAGAAAAATGACATTTGGCTACACTTAATTTACCACGGTTCCGTGTATTCATGTGGTAAATTTTCAAGGTGTACATGCAAATGGCTACTAGATATTTCTTTTTATTAATCTTTATTAGTCTTTATATTTGGCACCATTTGCCAAGAATGGAGTTTTTGATGGTTTCAAGACTTTAAATCATATTGTCTTCAGATCGGTGTTCCACTTGAAGTTATGCATCTAACTGATGAATATTGGGAAAAAGTGGTAAGTATGTTATCTGGTTTGATATATCTTGTGCTGAATCAGATTTGTGTATATTACGGACATGCTAAATTATTTGTTTGTTTTCAGTATAGAACATGCTAAATTACATGCTAAATTGACTATTGGTGGATGAGTTTGGTTCCCCTATGTACAGAGGCTTCTCTAATCTTCAAAGGATGTACTAGCGTTAGAATTTTCATATTATCTCGAATCATTGCCTATGATCTGTACATTATTTAGGTAATGTTTAAGACAGAATCTGTTACATCTGAGTTGTTTAGTTAAAAAAAATTATTGGAAGTTTGATGGTGTTTAACTCATTGAGGTTTTGGCTGTCCTTTAGGCTTTTGTTTTTTACTGCTTGATTTGTTTTGTTCTCCTCTATATATGGTTGCAGCTTGAATAAATTTAGTCTTAGTTTTAGGTTTCTTATATGATTGGAGAATGGAGAGTACTGATGCGGACGACCTCCTAATCCAGATGTCCTCTACAATGCAAGAATAAAGTTCGGTAAGCATAAAAAATGATGGAATTGAATAGAATTAAGCTATTTTACTACTATGTATGTTTTCAAGATGCCCTTGTTTTACGGGTATTGATTTGATCGGAACTCTGAAATCTGTCTCTTTGAGATCTTTACAAGCCTCTATCTTCTTCTTGCTTTTAGGTGCATTTATGGACGCTGTCAGCGACATGTAATTTGACTATATTGCTTCAGGGCATTATGC
This sequence comes from Persicaria maculosa, assembly GCA_963922045.1. Lineage (NCBI taxonomy): Eukaryota > Viridiplantae > Streptophyta > Magnoliopsida > Caryophyllales > Polygonaceae > Persicaria > Persicaria maculosa. The sequence goes on along the minus strand of OY998256.1, from coordinate 7,951,754 downwards.
TAGTGTTATTCATCCATCTCCAGATGAAGCATATAAGACATCAACCCTGGAATATATTGTCCAAGGATATGGTAATTATTTGAGAAACAACCATTCATTCTTCTTCTTCCCTTGTAGGATCTCGCTCTCGCCTCCATCTATCTCCTTTGTGGGATCTCGCTCGAGGATCTCTGATGAACCTTCGAGGTAATCTCTTCCCTGCGACGAACCCTCCATTAAAACTGACGCTAAGTCATCTAGTATGGCTTATATTTACACTTTTATCTAGTTCTTGGCTCCTTGTTCTTTCCCCCATCTTCTATAGGTTATGATATTTTTTACTCCATCTCTGACATCCACATAAACGTTTCATTCTATTGCTTTTCAGGAGCTATGAGTTACAGAGATTCTCATCTGCTCATTGTTCTTTGAAAGTAAGATACTTTTCCTCTAGTTTATTGTGTTCTTTTCCCACCTCTTCTAGACTATGTTGTGTAGTTTCTAGCTTTCATTCTAGTGACTGTCTATTTATCCATGTCTGAATTAATCCATGTCTGAATTGCCCTCATTAAGCAAACCTTGTGAAGGGTGTGTTTCTTGGATTCCTTGTTATTGCAGTAGGTCTTTATTCTCTTAAGAACATGCCCTTATATGAAACATAAGGTTGCTAGTCTTGATTTCAAGTTGATCGATGTTTATAGAGGTAATTAGTTTATAATTGTTGAAAGCTTACTAGGGACTTCCTGAATTTAATGGGATTCAAGTTGTATGAACAACGTCTTTTTTTTCTACATGATCTTCGACATCCTAGAGTAGTCAATCTTATTGATAGATGTGGAGATATCGATTTCTCTTTATAACATTGCTGATAGAACATCCATCACAGGGCTTTGATTATGCTATTTTGGTGATTCTCCTTAATGTAAAATCAGGTACCATAATCTCTATTAACTCTTATAGATAAGAGTCTTATCTATATTGAAAAGGTCATCTTGTTTTCTTGGTATTTTACTATGCATATAACTTTGGATACCATATGTATTCAAGTATTGCCTTTATATTCTCAGATCCCATATATATACTTTTTTGTTTATTCCCAGATCCCATATTTCTTATATTTAGTTAATTAATTTTCCATGCCCTGAATTGAAAGTAAAGCTCACAAATTCATGTCGTGATTGATTATTTAAGCCTAGCTTAAGCCTAGCTTAAAATTTATGAAGTATGCTAACCTTCTTAAGTATATGAATCTGGTGCTTTTACTTTAATGTCGGCTTGCTACTATAATAATCATATTATTATTATTTTATTTAAGCCTATTAGCTCAATTGGTAGAGCGATGTGTTTATACACAAAGACGTGGGTTCGAATCCCGCATAGGCTACTATAATAATCAAGTGTACTACAATACATATTTACTTCGGTTCAACAATTTACCACGGTTCAAAACACAATTACCACATGCATCTTTACTTCGGTTCACACATTTACCACGGTTCAAAACAATTACCACACGACCTATTTACCACGGTTGACACATTTACCACGGTTCACAAGGCCTACAACTACATACAGATTTACCATGGGTGGACAATTTTACCACGGTTCTGTCAGATTTACCATAGCCACTTTTACCTCGGTTCAGAACCGTGGTAAAGCTTGCACACGGAACCGAGGTAAAACTGGCTTTTTCTACTAGTGCTGCAAGCTCAATTCATCTCATTCGCCACCAACACATCTCTATCTTCCCTCCGTGCTTCTCCGCTCCTTCTTCTCGGCCGCCACCACCTCGTTCATCTCTTTCTTCTTGGTTGCCACCAACACATCTTCGTCTTCCCTCCGATGGCTCTGTGTGTGTCTTTAATACCCTCCTTCTTTCCCGCTGCCACCACGTACATTTCCTTCTTCTCGGCCGCCACAACCACAACTCCGCTGGCTGAAGTCCTCCTTTCAAATCTGACTAGGTTTTGAAATGGATTTTTTATTTGGTGACCTTTTTGAAATTCTATAGGGATGGCTCTGTGTGTATATGAACCTGTTTGAGCATTTTTGAATTTAATTATGAGGCTTTGTTTGGATTCCACAGGGAAGACTAGTTTGATAGATGTAAAACCCATATATCAAATTCGATACTCATTTTCTTGATATCGATATCGAAACTCATATTTGACATTTGATATGTGTATATGAATACCAAATAAGCTCTAATTATAAATTGCTTAGTCGTTACTCGTTACAATTCAACCCAAGCGCCCACCCCTTCTGAATTTATTTAAAAAAATATCAAAAAAATTAGGGAGTATTGTAAACTAAGGCAAGAATAAAGAGAGGAGAATATGAGATTGTATTCCATTGATGATGTCTTGTGGGTTATCCACCAATACAATATATAGGAGTCATACCCTTGGGCTCCAAGTATAAGATAAATCTATCTATAAAAGGCAAAACTCTATCTAAGTAAAGTATATATATTTGTACATCCACATAATAATATTATAACACTCCCCCTTGGATGTACAATCTTTATTCCGCCAACTGCCTCGTTAAAAACCTAGCTAGGAAAACCCAATGGGACAAAACCATAGCTTAGGGAAAAGAGTGCAGCCTTCTATGGACGCTCTTGTTGTTCTGCCTCATTAGAAACCTTGTCAGGAAAACCCAGTGGGATAAAACCTGATCGAAGGGAAAAAGAGTGCAGTGCGTGTATACTCCCCCTGAATTCAACATCCTCCTCGAAGTCTACTCATTCCTCTTAATGTCGCCGTCTTCATGAGCTTATGGTCTAATCTCAACATTGTCTTTGATGTGTATAAGCTGGAATTTCTTCGTGATTGACTTTGACGCGCTTGACTTTCATGTATTGGTGTTGAGCTGCTTTGGATGCACAAATATAAGGTACATCAGGACCTAGTGTGCCTTTAATTGTTGATCTATGGATCTGATGTATTAAATGTTGCTTAAGTTGCCTCGTTAAAAACTTTAACTTGGAAAAACCCAATGGGATAAAAACCAAGATTAAGGAAAAGAGTACAACATTGTATGGTACTTCGGGACTTAATGCAGTGTCACCATTTTTACAATTATATGTACTTCTGGTACTCTAAGGATCTTTAATTAATTGTATGTGACGGGACTTTGATAATAATGCTTCAGGCATTTTCAATCGATTCTTTTCATTTATATGTATATGTACGTTATTTACATTTGGAGCCAAAATTATATTCACTCCTGGTGAATGCATTCTCATGTAACCTTTAATAGGCTTATGTGCAATCAATTTGGCTTTATATTTTTCTTTGTACGAACACCCACTTAAAATAAATTAATGCTATACTTTTCAATGTTGGAGCTACATGTCCAAGATCTTCATGCTTAAATAATCCATCTTTACATGAATTATTTCTTTCTGGAATTTAGGATATACCATGTATCCTTATGAGGGGAGTTGCCTCGTTAAAAACCTTGCTTTGGAAAAACCCAAATGGGACAAAAACCAAATTTAAGGAAAAGAGTACAACTTTTCTCCCCCTTAATTTAGCATATAAATCACCAATTTTATAAAGGCATGGTACTTCTGGACTCTTAATATCCTTTCACAATCTAATCAAACATGAAAAGATCATTTGACTTCATATCGTAATATATCTTTCTTTGTACACTCAAACTACAGGTCAAGATATTTTTAGAAGCTCTGATTATTCTTATTAAGCACTTCAAGTGCAAACATAGATATGTGCCATCAGCGATACTCAAGGATCTAGTTAATTCAAGACAACTCATAATCAATTCTAATATTGTCAACGTTCATGAAATCTCTTCATGAGTTTTTATACCAGTGGATATATCACCATTGTTTGAAGTTACTACTAGAACCTCGATCTAAATCATGCATTGGTTTACTTCTATTCCATGCAATATATTGCTTCTTGATCTTCTTTTCCTCTCCCCCCAAATACCGAGTATTTTATCATCTGTGATAAACTCTAGGTATTTGATCATCTATGGGGACTCAATCCTCCGTATACATCAACTTTCTTGATTTATAACAACTTAGTGTAATCTGGGGAGATTTCGGTGCCTATATTGAACATGTAAATATCAAGCTCTCTACTGGAGATAAATTACAAGAAGGAGAATTTCTTCTATTGTTGACCAAAATCAAATCAAGCCTTTGATATTCATGCCTGCTTATTAACTATTATTGATGACTCTACTGGGTCATTCCATGCGTTAGTATTATCCTAAATGATAATCTCATAAGTAACGACCTCACTTGGTCGATTTAATCGACAGCTTTTCAATGCTCAACATATCAATTTCATTGATAACATTTCCATATCACATCCATATTGCCAACATGGGTAATCTATTTATTATGTTGGATCCCTCTTTTGACATCCTCAACTAGGGGAAAACCACTGCTTCTGGCAATTATTAGTCCTCCATTGACTTTTATGATCCCAATTTATCTATCATCACTCCTTCACTTAGAGTGTTTTGACGCTCTTCTAGAGCCATTTTCTCATATGAGTTTATTGCTTGATTATATCAATAGGCCTTCGAGGACTAATTTTGATGCTCTTCTGGAGATATGTATAAGGTTTAATTATGCCAAGGATAGACTTTATACAAACACTCATTAGATATTTCATCATGAAAACTTCAGGTTTTCCATATCATCATATACCAAGCTTTAAATCATTCTAACATTTTCATGCAATGATTCATTCACAGTTTGGGAGATTACAAATCCAAATTAGGCAAACCATCAACTTTGACTTGTTCTTCCACATTCTCCTTGGTGTGAGAGTCGACTCATACATGATTATCTATAATCATTTTCAAAATTATGACCAGTATCCTAACAACGGTCGCGCGCACCGTATCCTCTTTATGTCCTCTGCTAGAGGTAACAATATATATTGCATCTGGCAATAAAAGAGGTTGTTATGAACCATAGGTCATTTAGCTAGCTATTTATTTGAGTTCTACCATACCCAAGTAGATTAAGAACAAGATTCCAAAATAAAGAGTCTTCGGGCTCTCAAGAATGAATTTATCAATTTCACACAATTTAACAAGGATTTACTTCAAATTCTTCTCCCAAATCATCATTAGTTGAATAAAATTGGCATCATTTACCCATAATGGTTTCTTCAAGAAACATTTCCAATGCATATACATATACATAAAATGCAAATGCAAATCAAATAGATAAATAAAATATAGATTCCATGTAGCTTCAAATAGCCAAATTATACTAATAACAAACCAAATACGACCAAGTTTGCAGAATCAAATGTGTTGGATCATCTAGGCTCTTTCGTTGATAATCTTTCATATGTAGAGATAAGTTTATCTACTTCAAGAGATAACTTTTATTAACACAAACAATATATATAATCTAAAACCACATATGTTTACGACATACCAACTCTTAACAAGTTGTTTCTTCTGGAAACACTCTGAGTTTTGTGCAAAAGTAAATTCAAACATATACACATCACAAGTAAATAATAAAAACGATCTCAATAAATTAAAATAAATGCACTACAAATAATTAAAATTTATTCGGCCACTTCAGGTGGATATTAATTCAGATATTGATCACTTGTTTCAATAAACACTATCATTCACAAATACCGTAGGTTCAATAACTATCTCAAATTTCAATTTCAATAATTTCATCATCCTCTATGAGAGAAAATGTCTTTTCTTATTTGCATCCAATTACTTTAGGGGATAAAGTGCAAGATGGAATCAACAATATCACCTTAGCTCATTACTACAAAGATGAGGCTAATATTTTAATCGATGCATGATGACGTTATTTATTTATCAACTTATCAATGTATCAATTCATTTAGATATCATTTATCATGTATCCATCGAATATATGGTCAATTTCCCCAATAACCATATCTATATGCATCATCAATCCCCAATCGTACATGATTTATCAATGCTCTAAATTCTTATATATCAAAGTATATTAGCACTATGGCATGATTTATGATATAAAATCTATATGTGCAATCAATAACGTCATATTGCAATTAGCGAGAGGTACAAATCATAACTCAAATATATGATGTTTAGGCTTACCTAACCGCAAGCTCGATCGCATATACCAGTATTGAGAATTCAGTCCAACTCCATCACGAGTCTTAAAGTCGAGCGTAACACAGATAGACTCACTCCCAAGTAGAGTTCAATCTTCTAGGATTCGCCTCCTTTTACCATGATATCCTAATGTGGATCCGTGCACAAACCACTCACATGACACCATCCATCACCAAATCAAAATATTAATAAATTATAATAATGATTTATTTAAAACATATATCATAATTCTATCCATCCTTATGTATAATGTCTTAAACCTTTTGAAATTCTAATTGATCAAGCAAGGAAAGTCAACGTATCTCTTGTGTGAGCAACACGTAGATAATCACACTCCGAAACAGATTTACAATATTATCAAAATGCCTTATTTTGATTAACTCTATTTTATTCACTATCTACTTCGAGAGATATGACTTTTCATCTACTTCAGGAGATGATGATAAAAATATAATATACAAATAAACAAACAAAATAATAATTATTGATCATCGCTACATGGATGATATTTGTTGTTTCATTGCTACGGGGATAAATTTTATCGATCACATCAAGTGATTTGTAATATCAATTTCTTTACTTTCATCCTCTTCCAGAGATTTAATATTTTCTACTTCAGGAGACCAATTAAATTATTTATAAACAAAATAATAAATTAGAAAAATCAAATTGCACTTACCTCCCCTCACCTCCACGACGGCGCACATTGGGGATTGATATAATTTATGTATACACCCTCTTCAGGGGATGTGTTTATCTATTTCACGATCTAAATCTCATCACTTCGGGGATGGAGAACAGAACCTTTAAGGGACAAAATTTGCAACCCTAGAGGTTTGGTTTTTTTTCTGTAATTACCAGAAAATGTGGGCCAATTTCGCAATTTCTAAATATACTGGGCTGGTTTGGCAATTGTTCTAAATTTTGGAACAATTCATCCGATTTCATCGCTGAAATTAAGACGTGAACAGCGGCGGCGAAGCCCTCCGATTACGCGGGCGACGGTGGCCGGTGAGGACGAAGATGCAAACGCCAAAGACGGCCCCGACGCCGAACCACATGAGATCCCACCATGACACGACTCCTGGCCCGATCGACGGTGATCCCAATCGAGGCGTTCCCGGCCAAGTCAGCGTCTTTAAAGGCCTCAATTTCTTCCAATACCCCCTCGCCGTCGTGATCGGCGGGGACTCGGATCTGGCCCCATCATCGAAGACCTGCGGAGGAGGAACCGCAATTGGGGGCTTGGGTTTATGAGGCAACCAATCCTGGAAATACTAACAAAATCCTCGTCGGGTGGCGCCGGCATCGTCGGCGTTCTGGATGAGCAAGACCTCGCGAATCCTTCGCGTCAGATCGACCTTCTGGACGAAATCCTCGCGGAGAAGAGACTCTGCCGGCGATGGAGACTCCATGGCAACCGATCTTGGATGGAAAACCTAACGGAATCTCATCGGAAATTCGCAGTCGGAAGAAAAAGAGAAGGAAAGGGAGGTCAATTTAACAATATACAGTATATGCTAGCCTATAATCCAATTTAACAACCAAAACTCCATAAGACATGAAGCAATCTATAAGTAATCAATACATGAAGCAGTCGATATAAGTCATAAGATACATGAAGCAATCGATAAGCAAGTAGGAAATAAAATAAATTATAATCGATCGAAACTTATCTTTCAAATTGACAAAAAGCTTTAGAATGGCTACGATCTTGAAACTCTAATATGAGCAAACTAGTGCTGATAACGTATTGTAAACTAAGGCAAGAATAAAGAGAGGAGAATATGAGATTGTATTCCATTGATGATGTCTTGTGGGTTATCCACCAATACAATATATAGGAGTCATACCCTTGGGCTCCAAGTATAAGATAAATCTATCTATAAAAGGCAAAACTCTATCTAAGTAAAGTATATATATTTGTACATCCACATAATAATATTATAACAGGGAGATAAAAAAAGGTTTATTTTTAAAAAATGTAAATCTATATGTAACATCCAATATGTATTATAGTACATCAAATCTGGCTTAATTAGTATGTATGTATATATAACATCCATGATAGGTTGTACTAGTGACCTAATTGGAATTGATTTATCACATCTACTGCAATGAATTACCACACAAACTCAAGAGATTCAACCATGAATTAAAGATAAAAAAAAATGGACTTATAATGGATTTATAAGTCCATAGAAAAAAATTTCATTTAAAAAATGAGTGAGCCTTTTCTATGATTGTCCCAAACAAAGTCGATGTCCGCCTCTTATTTGATTGCTACCTCAGCCAATGAATCATAAATTAGGCCAAACCAACCCTAGCAAGCAGTTTAGCAAATCGTAATAGACAAAATAGATAAATCACAAATTCACAACCTACTCCAAGAGCTTGAAAATAAAATGAAGAACAAAGGCAAAACACATTTGGCAATGGTGTAGAAGTATATGGCATTTCAGGCAATTAGGTTTTTAACCAAACACATCAACCAGAGGAAAAAGAAGTAAAATCGTTTATTCAAAATCAAACTAGAAAAGAGCAAAACAATTCGAGGAGAATGATGAGTCACAACCCAATCATACACGGAACATGGATAGAAGGAAACTTAAATGAAATGTTAGATGACAAAAGCCTAAGGTCGACGAGATTGCCTATGACTTGGGGATTGGCCTGTTGGTGATGGTGGTCCAAAGTGGCAGCCTTGGCTTGTTGAGTAGATCATCGAGCACCTATGACTTCATTATCAGGAACGTCATTGGAGACAAAACTAGATTGGATATGAAAGATGTGTTAAATAAACAAATTTGAAAAGCGAAGCATCAGCCTTACTCCATGTGATTCGTGGAGTTAGAGATCACATTCAACAATGCTGAGACAACCTTACAATTACCAACTCACTGAAAGAAACTTGGAAATGTAATTAGGATATTGAGATCATGATGACAAATATCATTGTCTATTTGTCCACAATTCAAACGATCTCTTTATTGCACGTACACGTTCAATGAAGGCAATATAGGGGTTACCACACCGGCGAAACACATGTTACCCACAATCTAGATCTTTTAAACCTCATCCAAAATGATGCACTTGAGAGACAAAATGACGCACTCTTATAATTTTTTTCACTAAAAAAATCTCTTCAAATATGTTTTTTTATCACTTCAGTTCTAACAATGAAAATTCTTATTAGTATATATTTTTATATCTCTCATGTATGCTTGATAGAGAAACTTTATAATTTAAATCAATCTAAAAAAAATAAGATTTTATTTTTAAATCACAAATTATTTTTCAAAATAATATAATATAATCTATATCATTTTATGTTTGGTTTAGGATAAATTAGCACAAACCATTTAGAGTACATAAGTGTTGGTTCATGTGCATTTGTTACTTCCTTGTTCCCTCTAGAAGACTAGCTTGGAACTCAAAAAGAGAATGAATAAACTCAATAAAGTATCCAAGTTGTCACTCTTTTAGTCATTTATTAGAGTTTTGCTTACTCCCATAAATCAACCCATATGACCCCATATGTCAACTAGTGAGTACTAAATCCCTTTTCAAGCCTTGTGGGCCCCTTGTTTAGCTTTTCCTAACCCCACCCCTTTAATACCTCCATCCCCTTTAAAAAAAAAAACCATTAATCCACACACATTCACACATTCATACCCACCTCCCCATCTCCCTCAAAACCCCTCAACACCTCCTTGTATCTCCAAAAACCTAGCCTAGCTAGATCTCCCAAAACTAGAAATAATTAGTTAGCAATAACCAACATAACTAACTAACAATGGGCAACACCATAGGTGGATCAAAGAAGAAGACCACAAAGGTGATGAACATCAATGGGAAGACAACCAAGCTCAAGACCCCAATCCAAGCCATGGAGATCACAAAGGACCACCCGGGCCACGTCCTCCTCGACTCGGAGTCGGTCAAGCAGTTCGGGGTCCGGGCCAAGCCGCTCGACCCGGCCGAGTATTTGGAGCCCAAGAGGGTCTACTTCCTAGTGGAGCTGCCCAAGTTCCCATTGGACCACCATAGGGAGCCAAGGAGGGTGAGGTCCGGAGGGATCAACATGGGCGCCAAGGAGAGGCTCGAGAGCCTCATGCTTTCGAGGCGGTCGGCTTCCGACCTCTCGAGCATGAACCCCGCCGGGAGCGTGGTGGTGGATGAGGCGGCTGAGGGGGCCGTCCGGGTGAAGATGCGGCTGCCGAGGGCCGAGGTGGAGAGGCTCATGAGGGAGAGTAAGGACAAGGCCGAGGCTGCCGAGAAGCTCATGGATCTTTATGTTGGGAAATCGGGCTCGGATTCGGATTCGGGTTCGGTTTCCAGTTCGGTTTCGAATCATTCGGGTTCCCAACTAAGGCGGCAGGCGCGTAGGGAGAAGTCGCCCCTAGGGACGGTTCAAGATGGATGTAAGGTGAGTTTTACTAAGAAACAAAATTTCATAAATAATGCTAGTTTGGATTTGTTCTTTAAATTATTTTTAGGAAATCATTCCCATTGGAAAACAAAAGGGGAATAGTTGGTTTAAAATCTCGCGATTAGTAAATTATAGGTGAAATTATAGGTGAAATTACTAGTTAAAAATATATACTACATCCGTTCAGAAATAAGTGACGTTTGACACGTTTTTTAAGGAGTTAAAAAACTATATAAAATATAAAGTTTTTAATTGATTTTTTTTTATAATTTTATACATATTAGTTATAAGTTTAAAATTATTTTAAAAAATTAATAAAAAAAAGTTAATATTTTATATAGTTTTTAGTTCCTTAAAAAACGTGTTGAAAAGTCAAACAACACTTATTAATGGACGAAGGAAGTATTATTTAATTTATTTCCTGAAAATGTGAGTCTACATAATAATTATTTTTTAATAAATAATTATTTTTTAATAAATAATTATTTTGTGGTCTTAAATAATTATTTTTTAATAAATATATGTATATTTAAAGAGTTAAAAATTATATAAAATATTAACTTTTTTTTATTAATTTTTTAAAATAATTTTAAACTTATTAAGTATAAAATTATATATAAAAAATTAAAATTTGATTTTCCCCTTAAATATGTATTAAAAAAGTCAAACAAGTAGTATTATATAATAAGGAGAATGGGTTGATTCCAAAATACATATATAAATTTATAATAAAATTAATTTACTTCGATTTATTTGAGTGTTTGGTCAAAACCTTTTTTAATTAGTTGCATATATAACCAAATTAAACACTTATAAAACATGATAAAATGCAATTTTGAATCCAAATACACCCTGAGTTTATGCAAGAGAGGAAATAGCTCAAATCATACCCCTTATCGTTGTAAGTTGATAAGATAGTTTGTGGATGGGAGAATATAGAAAAATCAACTCAAAACATAAAATTATTAAAGATCATTAAGTTTAGATGTGGCCTACTAGTACTAATAGTAGTTGTCACTACCATCTTTAATGTACATTACGATAACTTCAAGGTTACAACCAATAAAGTGTTGTAAAGTGACATTTGCAATCAAACACAAGATAGTATTTTGATGTATACTTTCCATTAGGGTTTATCTTTTAACAACCAATCCTGACTTTAGATCAAATATTAAATCTCATTAAAAGATAGACTTTTTGTCAGATGCATAAAATTAGAAAATAAAATTTTGGTTAGATAGATAGACTAAATTTTTTATATATTTATAAATTTTGTTTACAAAACCTTTTTCTAATAAAAAATACGATTTTTATTCATTTTTTTAAAAAAAATAGACGGGTTATAGGGGACGTCAGCTCACCTCTAGTTACGTGTCCGTTTTCCGTTGATAAGCAAATTCATTCTATAAATAAAAAAAAATTGAACTTGAATATTCGAAGATGAAATCGAACACCACAATCATGGATTAAAAGAATCAAGGTAGTAATCATTCACCAATAAAAAAAAATGATTTTACTTACAAATTCACCATATAGAATTATTTGACATAATTTTTTGAAGCCTTTTCTTTTATTGGTCTATCCGTTTGCAAAAACGGAGTACTTCATTACTCTCTAGTCTCTCCGTTTGCAAAAACTTGTTGTTTTATACTTTTTATTTTGTTCAACAAAACATGTCATTTTAGATATTTTTTATTTATTTCCCAATTTACCCCTAGTTTAAATTTGAATTTGTTCATTTAAATCTTGGCTCCAATTTGATGTGTCATTGTACTTTGTTTTGGGGATAATAAACACACAAGTTAAGTAAGGGCAAATTAGGTAGTGTAAATATATATTCCTTAAGAATTGTGCTCGAGGCTAAAATGACAAGTTTTCGCGAACGGATAGTATTAATTGTCATTATTATCTTGGGTACTTATCTTTGATTATTTGAGGTTCGGTATTGACTCTATCTTGTTTAGATTGGTAGTTTTGAAAATTAATAACTTTTATCAAGGACTAATTGACCTTTTCATTTGAAATTAAATCAAAATATCAAATTGATATGGGAAACTCAAATTTTGAACTTTATTCTACACCAATTTTAGTCAAGATTTCATAATTGGAGGGTATTTAGAGGAAAAAGTACAAATTTTATATAAATAAATTTGAAGGAAATAAAATTCCTTGAATTGGTAAATAAAGAGCGGCCATTCCGGGGTTCGAACCGGGGACCTATGACTATTATCCACAAGTCCTTTCCGGTGAGCCATTCCGGAATGGTTAGGAAATAAAATTCCTTAAGCACAAGAAACACATGTTGTTTTGAAAAACACAAAGAAAAGGAACACATGTTCTATCTTTTGAACAAAAAATTCATAAATAATTTTTCAGATATGGGTTTGTCAATAGGGCCTATTGAACACATTTTGATAGTTCTGTTGCCTACCTTAAATTTGGGTTAGTATATAGGTCTTATTTTATGTTTCAAAAATGCATTTTTAAATAATTTCATATTTTATATTTCTTATCGAAAATTTCTTGTCATTCTTTACAAATAATCTTGTCATGTGTTAGTTTTTTTTAACAAAACATCCCTTTCTCTTAAATAAACAACTTTAATAGAGTTTATTTTTTAAAAAACATTTGTTAATTTTAAATCTGATATAATCGCATATAAAATATGACGTAATACTAATTAACTATCCATAACGAAAACCACATTGGGCTTTGGCCCAAAGTATTGGGCCTTGTCTGAATTATAGAAAAAAGCCCATCTGAGCCCACCTTGTTAATTGTTATATATATGTAGGGCCGTATTTGAGTTCAACGAGTCCAACTTGATTGATCATATTCATCTTATTTAGAATGAGCCGAGTCTACGAATGGAGTCGAACTTAAAAATGTATTCATACTCAGTTTGTTTAGTAAATAAATAAACTCAAACATATGTTTTTTAGCATAAAGCGGCTCTCCCGATTCATAACATTGTCACTTATGGAAAAATAATTTAATTCTACAAAATTCAAGCTTAAGTCAAGCTCTACCTCAATTTGATCAAATTGAGCTAAGAAATGTATTCTTACTCGACTCGTTTACTAAATAAACAAACTAAGCAGGGCTTTTTTTTAGTCAAATCCGAGTCAAGTTTGTTTGCTCGAGCTACTCGGCTCATGTAACAACCTACCACTTGATAGTTCACTATACACTTGTAATGTGCTAAGTTACCATTGTGTTCTTATCAACTGTGTCTTTCTCTCCATTTTGTAGAAAAGGGTGAGTTTCTCGCCGATGAAGGACGTCGAGACTCAACCAGTCCTTGCTTCTTAGTACTCGATCAATTCGGATGGGACACCGGGTATCAAGCATGACGAAGCTTTTGCAGTTGCTGTTAAATGGCGCATATAAATTCATACTCTCTCAGTTCGGCAAAACATGCCGTTTTGCTATTCACGCACGCTTTTTTAGGAGATAAAATGATATAAAATATCTGATTTTTTTAATAAAATTTTTAACAATTTCGTAGTTACTATTAATAAGTACGAACTTGTTAAAAAAATTTATAAAAAGATGGATATTTTATATAGTTTTTATCATTATAAAGAAGCGTGCGAGAATAATAAGTGACATATTTTAGCGAACGGAGGGAGTATAAATTATGGTTTAAAGATGATTTTGTAACACATGATATCAGCATCTTGTTAGCATAGCATAAGTATGTTCTTGGAGTGTCTGCATGTACAGTGTTTAAGTATATAATACAATTATAAACTTAAACATTTGTTTGGATTTCAAATCATTTATATTTATAAATATAAACACTTTAGAGTATTTGATTGTTATAACTTATAATGTCTTTAAAATAACGTAAATTTAAAATAAAATATCTTGTAACTTGTATTATTTAATTATATTAAACTTAAAATAAAATTACAAACTTTACGCAATATTTCAAATTGGGGTAACACAATTTATATGGTATTTAATTTGAAATTCAAGCTATTTTAAACACATTATAATTAAATAATATTAAACAATCACTTTATATGCTTATAAACAAAACACTATTTAAACTAGCATGAATTTATAATAAAATGTATTATAAATTATACCAATCAAATACTCATTATAATTAATGAAAATGATTGATATAATTTAATTATAACATATTTTGTTTTAATTAATTCAATTATTTTGAATATAGTGTAAAATGTGATAATTAACCATGGAATCTAATTAAAGACACAACCAAGTTTTGGATGGGCCTAGCCCACCACCCCTCGGTGTTGAGAGTAGACATGTTGATAAGCCCACCACACCTTACCCAATAAGCATTTCTGATCTCTAACGGGGTCTGGCCCGTCTGGGTGTTACAGTATATAAATAGGAAGTATGAAATTATTAAAAAATTAATTAAAAAAGTTAATATTCTATACGTAGTACCATTTTTAAAAATTATGTATCAATAATAAGTGCTAATTAGTAAAATGGATGAAAATACCAAACCCTAAAACCTCAAATCATTAAAAAAAAAAAAATCATATCCACATAGTACAAAAAGGTTAATGCAAAATATATGTGATGAACTAAAAGTAAGTGGGTGGAGAAATATAAAGTTATAGTGATTAGAGCATCCCAAACAGCATACCCATATTTTCTTCAAAATGGAGAATTAAAATTCCCTAAATTTTTTTTTGTGAAATTTCCAACAGCTTCTCCATTTTAGAGAATTGTAAATTAATTTTTAATTCCAACATGCCAGCTTCAATTCAAATTGTACTGGTAGAACCGAGTATTCAGATTGCCAAAAAAAACGATTTGAAAATTTTCAGATTGCAAAAAAAAAAAAAAATTAAGAAAGAAAACATTTAAATTACTACTTGGAGAAATTGCAGAGTCAAGCAGGAGACTAGGAAAACTAGCAAAATTTCATGAAGAACCCACCTTACTTGAAAAACCAAATCTAAAATTTCATGATGAATAGAGAAACCAAATATGTGCTAGATCTCAACAACTAAAGAATTCAAGCAAAACCCATCTTACTTGAGAAATTGTTGAACAATCATCATTCAAAGTTAGTTTTTGAGACTTGGAGGATGGAAGAACGTGGGAGTGGAGAACGGCAAAAAAATATGGCGTTGCTGCATATATGGAGAAAATACCCTATTTTTTCTTCACAATCTCTATCTTAGAGAATGAGTTAGGGAAACTGTTGGGTTAAAAATGAGCCCAGTATCCACCAAAAGCCCATAATTCTCTAAAATAGGGAATCTCTTGGACATGCTCTTAGTTTTTCAATTTTTTCAGTTATTCGTGGATATTTTGTTTGATTATATTAAGGTACGTATGAAAATGCAATCAAATAACTACCAGTTGCAACCAAATATTACAACACAATTAAATAACAGGAAGGCTATGGGCACAGAGCACACGTGCTATATGCACTCATACCTACGAATTCGTGATTTTTTTGAACCATATAGGAACACTTATCCAACATTTAGTAATGAATGAAACCTTGATAGATCTGTTACACATTGAACTATGATCCATCCGTTACACAAATTTGTGTAACGAATATATATACACATGGAACTATATATGATCCATCCGTTAGTCACGTTTTTTCATGTTTAAACTTTATTTGATTTTAAAATTTTAAAATGAACGGATCATGGATTCGTTTGTATTATTTTTCAAAATTAAACGAATTTATGATCTGTTTGTGTTATTTTTAAACTTTTCGTAATAATTACTGAACAAGTGTTAGCCTCTTAATCAAACAAATCATATAGATCTGCGCGTTTGAGTGTCTTTAACACTTGTACTCACTACTCGGTGCATATAACAACAACCTCGATCAAATAACTATCATTGTGATAAAATAGCTAATTGATACAATTGAATAATTCATTGAGGAAACAAGACAAGTGTTGGTTTACAAAAGAAAGATACTTTATTTATTAGCTTTACCATAAAATCTTACTAGATTCAAGTCTTGGATTGAGTCCTCGTCGGTGTAGCCTCGTTTACCCAAAAGTAGAAACAATCTTATATCACTATCAGAATTCAGGACCATTACTTAGTTTTCCCATCCCCACAAAAAAGGACCATTTCTTAGAACTGTTCAGAGGGAGTGGACCAATTTAATTTAGAATTGCATTATTTTGATTCTGACCTAAAAAAGTTTTCTATTAGGACCTCGTGCATTATATTGAATTATAATATAATTATACTGACACTTGTTGGCTCAATTGAGAATACTGAACTTTTCTTGTCAAAATGTTATGTGTTTGATTCTTGTTAATGACAAATAAGACAATGTTGATAGGGCGTTTATTGCTAATGTCAAAATGTTATGAATCCAAATCTCTTGTCATCAAACTTAATTAGGGCTCGTTTGGTTTAATACGGGAACTTACTTCATGGAAATTGAATTCTTATAAAGTTCAAATCATGGGAATTGTGAAAATATGTTCGGTTGATTTTTTTTATTCTAGAAGATTAAATGAAAGAATTGAAAAAAAAATTAAGTTAAAAATGGTGGAAGTCGAATTACCTTAGGAGGTAGGTAAGTAAATTTTCTTCAAATTGAAGGAATTCAACTTCCTGAAATTTTGAATTCATGGGTTTTTTGAATTTAAAAATGTCAACCAGCCACAGATTTTTTCCCTACTTCTTGAGTTTTCTACTTCCTGGGTTTTCTAATTGCTAACCAAACAAGGTTAACCTCCTCTCCGGTCCTTCCTAAACCCCCTCTATTAATAAATAAAAATAATTTATTTATTTACTGATTTTTTAAAATAAGGCTTATGAGTAGGGGATGGAAGACAAATATCAGACATAGATGAACCCAAAAAACATGCCTTAACCCTGATGGTGTTAGAGCATATATCTCCAACTATCACATCCTCCAAAATGGAAAAGTAGTAGAAAAAATAAAGAGAATTCTTTAAATCTGTAGTGATTCTTTAAATTTTCGAAATTGATAAAGCTGTTAGAGTTTTTTTTTTTAAAAAAAATTTTGTTTTCCTATTTTGGAGAAATTTTAGGGAAGTTGTTGGAGATGGTCTTAATGTATTACCAGAGTTGAATGCAATCAACATTTTTATGCTAAATAAAAAATATCATTTTCATTAAGAGTATTCAATTAAGCACAATTTTTTGCAATGAAAATAATGATTAACCATGCACAATTACTTCCCTCTATTGCCAATAATTTCCTTCTACTTATACCAAGTTTTTTGCAAAAGATGAAGAAGGGGAATTTGAATGCGATGCTCTGCGATGGTATTTGCCATTTGGAAAAGGACATATATATTCGACGAGGACGATATGTTGCCTCTTTTAATTTACAACCACTCGTAAGCAGTAAACCAACCTCTGATTTTATTTTTATTTTTTGGGTCTTTTTTTTTATCAGATATTTTTTAGGTATCTCATGTGCCATGTTCGATCAGTTGGATTGATCATTGACAGCCAGTATCAGATTTCGATGTGGAAGACTTGTCTTTTCATACTTCATCACGTTTTATATGCGTTAACTGTTCTAATACCATGACATAGACTGATTTGTACTTATGACTAAAGGGTTTTGTCCACATAAAATCATGCGCTAGTCTAGTAGTCTAACAAGTTGAGTGAAGTTCTTCCTAAAACCAATTTATAATAGAAGGACTATCGATTTTATATTTATTTTTTGGGTATCTCATGTGCCATGTTCGATTAATTTGATTGATAAGTGACAATCAGTATCAAATTTTGACGTGGGATACTTGTCTTTTCATATGTCATCACATCTTTATATGCGTTAACCGCTCTAATATCATGACAAAGACTTATTCAGACTGATGACTAAAGGGATAAGTCCACATGCACATGTGCTAGTAGTCTAACAAGCCGAGTGAAGGTCTATCCTAAAACCAATTTACAATAGAAGGACCGATGATTTTATAATTATTTTTTAGGCAACTCATGTGCCATGTTCGATCAATTCAATCGATAAATGACATTAAGTATCAAATTTTGATGTGGGACACTTGTCTTTTCATTTGTCATCACGTCTTTATATGTGTTAATCACTCTAATACTGGCAAAGACTGATTCTGACCACTAAAGGGTTGTATCCACATACACGTATGCTCTAGTAGTCTAACAAGTCAAGTTAAGTTTCATCATAAAACCAGTTTAAAATACGAGTTTAAAATACGAGAACCGATGATTTTATATTTATTTTTTTGGGTGTATGTCATGTGTCATGCTCGATCATATCGATCAACAAGTGACAATCAGTATCAAATTTTGATGTGGGACACTTGTCTTTTCATATTTTAACACGTCTTTACATATGTTAACCATTCTAATACAATACTATTTCAAAGTTTAATTCGGACCAATGACTAAGGGGTTGTGTCCACATACACATATGCGCTAGTAGTTTAACAAATCAAGTGAAGTTCCATCCTAAAATCAATTTGGGGGGTGTTTTATCTGTATATTTGCAACCATAACTTTTAATGGATTCAGAGTGTATAACAATACCCCCTTCTTCCTAAAATATAAGTCGTTTGACATTATATAACACTTTTTTAAAGAGCTAAAAACTATATAGAATATTAATTTGTTTACATTAAATTTTTAAAATAATATTTATTTATTATTAATAAGTATAATTGGAAACCATCCAAAAGATCTACTAATTAAGCCAGGTTAATTAGGTCTTTTATTTGAAGCCATCCAAAATAAATACATCAACATAGAAGAAAGAAAATATGTTAATGTGCCTTGAATCATCGTTGACCGGCGATGCATCGGGGGTTCTGGGGGCACTGCCCCCCCCCCCCCCCCCGCGCCTTTATGGTATGCGATGTTTATTGTAAATGGGCATATCGTATGTCTATTTTGGGCTTTCAGGCCATTGTCTGTTTAGGGTTTCATGAGTCTCTTCATATACGTACTCATGAAACACCGACCCCTTGTAACCCTAATCAGTTTTGCTTCCTCTAATAAGAATTCTGGTTCTCTGCCCGTGGACGTAGGTAACATATCGTTGCCAAACCACGTAAATCTTTGTATCTTTTTTCGCTATTCTCATTCTCGTTATAACAAAATATGTACATATTTAATTAAACAAAGTATAAAATAATAAAAAAAAACCGACCTCGAACTTCAGTGCCTCGTCTTTCTCCAAAGTAATGGAGGAGAATTTCTCACTGTTCTTCCATACACACTGCACTATCTGGACTTCAGCATCATTTGTCAAGGGGTGATTAACTTACATTTGACGAAAAGTGTGTCGTAAGGTTGCCTGATCGTCGACTGTCACCGGCAAGATCACCGAGGGAGGATGAAGATTCTTCGGCACTCGACCTTTTCCGACGAGGCGGAGCCAGGGGCAGGGGCGGACCCAGAAAGTTTTTAGCGGGGGGTCACCATAGTAGTCAACAATAAGATCGAGAAAAAAAATCGCAAAATACAACGTGATCAATAGTACAAACTAGTGTCAACCTATGGTTTCGAAAATACTACAAATATATAATACGAAAATAAGGATAAAAAACGAAAAATAAAGATATGAAACGCAATAAATAAACATTGCATTATTAACATGTAATAATGTATAACTAGATATAAACAAATTTAAACTTGCGTAACTTCTTACCATATTATCAAAATAAGTAATATAACCTATGGTTTCGAAGCTCTCGAGATAAATTATAATATGTGAATGTCAATTTAAGTAAAATATTAAAGTATTATAGTATATTGAAATAAAACTAAAGTGATTAATACTGCTGTAATTTTCAAGCATTCATAATTTTTTACTCATATGTCAGATTAGGGTAGGGCTGGGCAAAATTTGAATCGGACCGGGATCGGACCGGAAATTACAGTCTTGGATCGGACCGGGAGTATTACGGTCCGGTCCACGGTCCAAGAAATTTTAGATTTCGGGTTCTGGTCCAAACCCGGGACTAGACCGGAATTTCCGGTCCAGACCGGAATTGGACCGGCTTCCCTATCAATTTAAAAAAAAAGAAGAAGAAAGAAACGCAAAAAAAAAAGGGGCGTGGGTACACCGTACACATCTCCCTCACTCCTCTCAGACGCCCGCTTCTTCTGAATCTCTCTCTCAGCCTCTCTATTCTTTCACCGAAAGGTTCTCTCTATCAGCCTCTCAATTCTTTGAATTTCTTTCTCCGAAAGACCGGTTCAAGAAACCAGAACACCAATCGAGCCACGAGGAGAGAGGGGTCAAGCCCGAAGACACCCGGAGGAAGGCGTCGCCGCCAGAAGGGATGACTTATCGCCGCCGGAATTACCATCCCGGACCAACACGCCACCGTCGAAGCCACACAGATCGATTAATCGATCCATCCACCACAGAAGAGAGGACTTGTTTGTGTTTTTTTTTTCCCGAATTTGAATCTTTTTTAGGGTGGAGATGACGAATTTTGGTTTGGGTTTCAAGGATCGATGGCTTTTTGTGTGGGATTTCTTTGATCGACGCTCATTCTTGTGGCGGGGGTTGAGGATTTCGAAGCTCGGCGGCTAGGGTTTGTGTTTGGGGGACAGACGCTCATTCTCTCCTCTCTCTCATTTCTCCACTGTGCGGTCTGTGTCATGTTTTTTTTAATAGGGTTGTAGGGATGAATCCGGCCCGAATGGTCTTTCCGGTCCGCAGACCGGAAAACCCGGGACCATATTTCTCGGTCCCGGTCCGATCCGCGGTCCATGTTTCTGAAAATTCCGGTCCACCGGATCGGATCGGGACCGGAATGTCCGGTCCGGTCCAGACCGGATGCCCAGCCTTAGATTAGGTCGTATTATATATCAAAACGAAGCTATCGACGAGGAGAATACACCTAGGTAATTTGTCGGATGAGGAGGGGTTCACGTGACCCCCTAGGACCCCCCATAGGTCCGCCTCTATAGGGGGCATGAGAGCAAGTGCCCCTCTCCTCATCCGACAAATTACTTAGGTGTATTCTCCTCGTTGCCAGCTTCGTTTTGATATATAATACGCCATAATCCGACATCTAAGTAAAAAGTTATGAATGTTTGAAAATTGTAGGTGTATTAATCACTTTAATTTTATTTCAATAGACTATAATATTTTTATATTTTACTTAAATTGACATTCACATATTATAAATCATCTCGAAAGCTTCGAAACCATAAGTTATAGTATTATTTATTTTGATAATTTGGTAAGAAATCACGCAAGTTTAATTTTTTTTTTATATCTAGTTATACATTATTACATGTTATAATACAACAAGTTAAATATTGACTCAATGTTTATTTATTGCGTTTTATATCATTATTTTGTTAGTTTTTTTTCTTCAACTATTTAATTTATTTATATTTCTTTATATTTTTAATGGAGAAAAAATAACAGAGTTTTATCATAAATTGAAGTCATGTTATCTTAAAATAACACCATTTAAGTTATAATTATCATATTATATAGAGATCGTTATGCTAATTTAATCTAAAACGACACCGTATATATATAATTGTGCCCCCGCTAAACGGAAAAGAGCAATAATTCATCGTCAGAATCCCCTCAATCTAAAAAAACAGGATCGTTCGACGATCTTTTTAACCCCCCACTGACAATCCTACTCATAATCCCATATGAAATATCATTACACGCAACCCAATACATTTCTTATAATCTTCTCAGTCTGTATCCAAACACGACCTTATTGGTAGAATGAACTCTTTTGTCGCTTTTTTCTTCACGTTCGGCTCCGCCACAATCCACACCTACCCTTTGTCATTTTGAGGGCATGGAATAGTGAAAGCTCTGTTTGAGAAGAAATAAAACGTGAGGTGTTGGCTCTCAACCTCAACTGTCAATGAAAGTGAAGGGTCAGTGAGGATTACAAGTAGCAGCACTTGGGTTCACCACGCACTGTTATACTCCCTCCTATCAAATATATTAGACTTTTTACTTTTTTTCGCCCGTATTTTAATGTGTTAAAAAATTATATAAAATATTATTTTTTTATTAAAATTTTTTTATAGTATAATATTTATTAGTAAGAAGTATTAGATTGTACAAAAAAAAATTTAATATTTTATATAGTTTTTAGCTTATTAAAATACGTGCCGAAAAGTTAAAAATCTTACATTTTGGCGTGTTTTTTTAAAGAGTAAGGATCACTTATTCACTTACAACATTGTGTGGCCTTAGGTGCAACACAAAAAAAAAAAAAAAGCTAAATATTTATGATAAAAAAATCAAAAAATTATTTTTATGTTATAAATAACCAATCATGCATATCTGTATAATTTTCTCATAAAAAATATTTTGAAAAATATTAAAATGATTATCATAAAATAACCATTTTTTCAATTTTAATATTTTTCAAAATATGTTTTTAATAAAGAAATTATACAAATATGCATGATTGGTTATTTATAACATAAAAATAATTTTTTGAATTTTTTTATCATAAATATTTAGCCTAATTAATTTTGTGTTGCACAAGGTCACACACAAGGTAGTATGTGATCCTTACTCTTTTTAGAAGAAAAAAACTATATAAAATATTAATTTTTTAAAATTATTTTTAATAAGTTTGTAATTATTAAAAAAAATTGACATTTTATATAGTGTTTAACTCCTGCAAAAAACATGTCAAAAGTCAAAGGACATGTATTTTCGGATGGAGGGAGTATAATTTTACTTAAAAAAAAATATTTATGTTTCATACACTTGTATAATTTGTATTTACATGTTTATAAATTTTAATTGTGAAAACTTTATTTTAGAAAAATATAAAATTATAAACTAAGACAATTTGCCTTTTAATTATATATATTTTTAAAATAAAATTTTTATAATAAAACTTTATACACATGTAAATATAAGTGTATGAAACACAAATATAATTTTTTTTAAAATGGAAATAAAATTATTACCCCAAATAATTTGGGTGTGTTTGGTACGAGGTGGGAGTTATATAATTTTTGGGATCCGGAATCGGTGGGTGTTTGGGACAGGATGGTTGGGGTGGACGGGATGGGGATTAATAGGGTGGCTGGGGTCGGATAATCCAGTTTTCTTCCAACCTCACCAATGAGTAGTGTAGGCGGGATGAAAGAGATTTTTACACCCCAAAGCATCGATTTTACCCCGCAACAGATAGTTTGGCACAATGTCATGACAATATGTTAATGGTGAATTATTAGCAATTAAAAATGAGGAAATTGGATCGGAGGGTCCAATTTCCTATCCGAATTAAGTAAATGTCAACCGGATAGTCTAAATTAAACAAATATCCACCGGGCAGTCGAAAGTAACCCTAGTCTCCATGGTCGTATCTCGTTTCTCCCACGACGATCTGGCTCTCTGATCTATCTTCTCCTCTCTCCATGGCTAAATCTCTCTCCATTGTCGGATCTAGTTTCCGCTATCATAGGTTTTGGCTACGAAATATGGAGCAGACCAGGCCCGTGCCACGGACATGTGCAAGTGGGCCTACCGAGCAGGGCCCCAAATTTTTTAAAGGCCCAATATTGTATTGGTATGTATATATACATTTTGTTTTCATTAATTATTACTGATGTTCTTGTAGCCCAGTGGTAGACCTGAGCATGGGCCGGGCCGGACGGGCTTGGGACGGGCCTTGACTAAAATTTCAGCCCATTAAACTAGGACGGGCTTGGGCCAGGCCCGATATTTAGGCCTAGTGCCTTGTCCAAGCCCGCCCTCTTTGCCGGGCCAGGCCGCCCACTGGGTCAAGCGGGCCTAACATCTCAAATTCGTTTTCTGTCCGAAATCGAACTAAAAAAGGGAGAGTTTGCAAACTACACCTCCAAATTAGCAAACTATACAAAGTTTGGTAAAAATTAGCAAACTATACATCCCAATTTGCCCCCTCCCGCGTGCCCCATTTCCCCCGTGTGCCCCCCTTCGCGCCAGTTTTTTTTTTTTCGCGCATCAGTGGTGACGCCGTCGTCGAAAATGTTGACGTCAGCAATGTTGATGCCGTTTACAAGGAAGTTTTATTTTCCCGCGCGTTAGTGCCGACGCCGACGTCGGGAATGCGGACGTCAGCATTGTTGACGCCGTTTACAGGAATGCTGACGCCAACGTTTTTATTTTATTTTATTTTATTTTTTTCGTGCGTCAGTGCTGACGCTGACGTCGGAAATGCTGACGTCAGCATTGCTGACGCCCTCTACGAGGATGCTGACGCTGACGGTGATGACATCGAAGATCAATATATTTGACGTATTAAGTCATTACCAATTATTTGGATTTCACAAATCAAGTAACATTAAATTTTTTATATAAAATATAAAAGGGGGAGAACAAAGAGACAAAGGAATGTTCTACCAAAAAAAAAGAAACGAATATTTTATTTTATTTTTGGTAGTGAGAAACAAAAAAATAACGGTAAACAATTAAAACAAAAAATTTTTCAACACCGACGATGTTGACCTCCTTCCTCATCCATCTCTTATATTGCAAAAACGATGTCAGCAAATATATACCTACATAAAAATATGCATAAAAACGATGTCAGCACTAAAAAATACGTATAAAAACGATGTTAGCACTAAGAAATAAACCAAGTTTTAAGGACTCAAGCATACATATATACTTATATATATAATATCAAATTAAAAACGATGTCAGCACTAAAAAATACATATAAAAACGTTGTCAGCACTAAGAAATAAACCAATTTTTAAGGACTCAAGTATATATATATACTTACATATATAATATCAAATTAAAAACGATGTCAGCATTAAAAAATACGCATAAAAACGATGTCAGCACTAAAAAATACTCATAAAAACGAGGTCAGCACTAAGAAATAAACCAATTTTTAAGGACTCAAGTATATATATATACTTACATATATAATATCAAATTAAAAACGATGTCAGCATTAAAAAATACGCATAAAAACGATGTCAGCACTAAAAAATACTCATAAAAACGAGGTCAGCACTAAAAACAACTCAATTTCTAAGGACTCAAGCATACATATATATACCTACATATATAATATCCAACTAAAAACGATGTCAGCACTAAAAAATACGCATAAAAACGATGTCAGCACTAAAAAATAAACCAAATTTTCAGAACTCAAACATACATATATACTTGCATATATAATATCAAATTAAAAACGACGTCAGCACTAAAAATACTCATAAAAACGACGTCAGCACTAAAAAACAACCCAATTTCTAAGGACTCAAGCATACATATATACCTACATATATAATATTTAACTAAACGATGTCAACACGTATAAATATACGTAACCAAACATGCAAACAAGTCACTCTGTAATATTTTTCATAGAAAAAAAAAGAGAATACCTATCAAATCAAACCTGTCAATGCTTCATGAATCAATTATCAATCAATAATAAGTCAACATAACAACATCAAGTCGATCGAGCCAGTCTGTCGACTTAGGAAATTAAGTAGTGTACCTATGGTTGCGGGTGTCCGCTCAACACTAACGCTTTGATTCCGATCAGCTCGAGTGGTCGACGACATGCAATCTCCGGTCTCCACAAGCTCCAGACGAAGTAGGAGGTGAGGTTTTGGTACACAAGAAGAGCCAGAGGTGTATGAGTTGAATTAACCCACACATGATGATTCTCCAGCTCCCGATAACGAAGCTCAAACCTCCTCCTTGTGTTTGTTTTGAATCTTTATTCCTCATTGTTGATACACCAGAATCAATTACTGTGGCTCTTTGCTCTTTCTAAAAAAGCCATTGGAAGTTGCCTGCCAACAGATTCAACAGCAACAACACAATATGCTGCAACATTCAAGATGTTTCGTTTTAACACGTGATTTACAACAATAATCGATGCTAAGAGCTATCAAAAGCATCAGATCTATTACACAGCTTGCTATTCAATCCACACTCACATCAACTCAAAGATGCTGACATGAAATTAGCAAATTGGTGAAATCGCACACAGATCTGGAAGCAACGGCAAGTAGTAAGAACATAAAAGAGATTGTGAGAGGAGAGAGTACCTGTCGCCGAGATCAGATGCGAGATCTGGAGGATCATCCCGCCGACTTGAGATCAAATCTGGAGGATCATCCCGCCGTCCTAATCATAACCGGCGGCGGAAGAGAGAGGAGCGGAGGCGCTGAGGAGCGGAGGAGCGGAGATGGATCCGTCGATGCAAATCGATTTCGATTAGGTCAAAAGCGTGGAGCCTCGACGACGATCTCAATGGGATGAATCTCTCGCTGCAGATCAATTTCGAGTTGGACTTTGAAGACGGGGAAGAGAGGCTGTAGATGGATCGAGAGGAAGCGACAGCGTTCGACATCAATCGGAGAGATTTTGAGTTGGACTTTGAAGACGGGGAAGAGAGGCCATGGCAATTGAAATTGTCGGCAAATCCTCTGGCCATGGCAGCATCTGAAATTGAGAGAGCAACCATGGAAACGGAGTTCTCGAAACGGATGAGGAGGAGCGGCCATGGAAACGGAGGAGGAAGAGCGAGATCTGAGAGATTTGGGGGTTTTTTTGTTAAAAATTAAGATGTATAATTTGCTAATTTTTACCAAAACGTGTATAGTTTGATAATTTGGCCGAAAATTTGTACCTTCGGCGCAAATTTTCTCACTAAAAAAAGTGGCAAATCACAACATTGTATAAATACTTTCAAATGCAAGGCAAATCTGGACAATATTAGCTTACTAACAAATACAAAATCAACGTTCACTAGTACAAAAAAGCCATTTTATCACGGTTCTATTTATGTTTTTATCACGGTTTTGAACCGTGATAAAATGTTTCGCGATAATAGAGATAGCGGTACAGAACCGTGATAAATGATACAATTTATCACGGTTGATAACCGTGATAAAAAACCTCACCAAACCAAGATAAAATGAGGTTGTACACATAAACCTCATCTTTATATCACGATTACCACCGTGATATATACATGAAGTGGGCATGTCTACAATAGAACTATTTATCACGGTTATTATATATAACCGTGATATTAAACCAATTTTTTAATTAAAAAAAAAGGGTTCATACAGAACCGGGCTGGTTCAGATGAACCAAACCAGATCCATAATTTATCACCTGCTGTATTTGCAAAAATGAAATTGCTTTTCTATTAAATAGATTCTAGACGGAAAATGTTTTCCATATATATTCATTAACATCACAAAACATACCAACTTAAGGGGATTAAAAAACAACAAACACTAAAAATTCATTTATCTATATTGTAAACATACATATCGATACCAACAATCTAATACTTCCCTGCTCGTATCCTCTTGTTTCCTTCCCCATGTACACTATTGTCCTCCATTTAGCAGCTTAGCGCAGAGTCTTTTCTGTAGAGAAAGGTGCAAAATCATCTTCTTGATTACTTCTAATCCTCCCTCGTCTCACATGCTCGTACTGCAAAACAAAACCAGTGCGCATCACATAGAAATTGCGACCATTACAATTCACTCATAAAGAATTCATTTACCATGGGCAACGTTCCCATTTACTTGTAGTGGGTGTAACATTTGGATCCATTCTAGAACCAAATAAAGTACGTGAAAATAAAGAAATAAGTGCAATTTTGTAGAACAACATACACCACTATAAAAAACTTGCTTCCAATAATTGAGGCAAAAGAAGTTTTCACAAGTGCGTTGAACATCATAATAAACTGAATATGGTTAATTATCTTGCAATCATTCCATTAAGATAAAAGTCAAAAGGCAAAAGTAGATGCACTTTAGGCAACAATACAATATACACTATAAGAACCCAATTGTGTAACAAAAATTAAGCAAAATGGAAGAAACAATAAGTGCATTTATAATTATCACTTACAATGTTAAAACAGTAAAATAAGGCACCAATGAAAAGAAATAAGGATTATATGTTAGGTCAATACCTTGTTAATTTGCACTTTAAAGATTAACTCCAGCATAAGGCTCCTCGGAGATATGAATTAGTGAAGCCATATCTTCCCTAGGAAGAAACAGAAGCATTAAAAGAGGAAACCCGATGGGATAAGTCATGCTTTCAAGACATGAAAGGGGTGAATCTTCCATACGAGGCAAGAACATCATCCCCATATTGATATGTGATATGAGTAAAGTAAAAACAATTCATATGAATCTTGCAAAAAAAAAAGGGCTGGAACCATAGTAATATGAAGTTTAGAGGAAACAAACCTGATGCTAGTTTATGTTTTGGATATTTGAATAAGACCTCCAACAACTGAACCTATCAATAGTAATGAATATCCAAATTAATAAAGAATCCAAGGTTAAATTCTACTGATTCCTAAGGGTAGAAGGTCTAATAGAACATGCAGGAATTGTAGGCACTCCAAATTAATAAAGAACCTATCAATAGCACTTTCAAGTTTGAACGAAATTGTAGGCACCATGAAGCCACATATAAGGTCAAAGTCAAAACAGAACCTCGATATCAAAACAATAAAAAATAGAACATGCAGAAATTTCTCATAAGTGTTGATTAAGAGCTAAACGCTAGCAATTAGGAATCAAATTGGAGGAAGAAAAAAGAGAGAGACCTTCGAGAAGAGAGGTGTTGGCTTTAAGGAGGTAATAGAATTAGTGGCGGTGGAGAACATGGCTAATGCCGAAGGAGAGAACGGGCATCATGATCTAGATCGGAATTCCGACACTAGTAAGTTGTTGATCCTAAGGTAAGCCAAAGACTTAAAATGTTACAAAATTGGCAATAGACAAAAGTTCTAGAACCAGAGTTGCAGAACTACAAACCATAAAACAAATCACAAAAGTTAATTCTATATAACTTGCATTGCATTACAGATTTCTATGCATTACAGACTTCCATTGCATTCAGTGACAAGAAAATCAATATCTCAAAAGCCATAAGAAGTCCCATGGTCCATTCCCTAAATCAATCAATCCCTGCAACTCCTAAAACAGATCAAAATTAGGGGAAACCCCTAAAATCTAGTTCATTCCCCACATCTATCATAAAGCGATTGAGCAAAAATTTGAGAAAACTGGATAATCAAAAGCAATAGATCGAAACTCCTCAGATTGCAATTCCTAAAGCAAATTGAGCAACAAAGTGAGAAAATGAATGCATACCAAATAAAGCAAAACCCTAAACAATAACTCACCTTGTAATTGTAAGCGAGGCCTTGCAAATAGCAGCCCAAGCCGACAACAAATCAACCCTTTGAAGCAACAATTGAACTCCAACCGCTAACCTACCAAGTCGTGCCAAGCTAGGAAAGATTATGAAACTCGATTTGAACAACGTTTGTTTGATTCCGCATACTGAATTTCGCAATTGCTGATCATGGCGATTTCGCAATTTCTTGATAGATTTATTCACGCTTCACATGAGAGAGGGAGAGGACTATAGAGGGTTACGGTGGAGGAAGAGAAGGTCAGTGGTGAAAGGCATATAACTAGGGGGATGATCTACGATAGTCACCAGAGACGGAGGCCGACGGGCGGCGGTTGCCTGGTTGGGGATCGAAACTGGAAATGTAGTGGGGTTAGGGTTTGGTTAAGAGCGGAAGAGCGAAAAAGAGGAGAGGACACTTCTTTGCTTCGTATTTTTTTTTATAAAGAAAAACGTTTAATAAGGTTAAATATTAAACAAAAATATAACAATAAAAAGATTTCCATTCTTTTTATCACGGGCATGTTCTAACCCGAGATTAAAAAACCTGATATAGCCTAGTAAGACGGAAGAGACAAAACCGTGATATATAAAGCGTGATAAAATGGAGTTTTTGTACTAGTGGTTATAGTGTACCAATACTTTCAAGCGACACTCGGGCTATATGAGAGAGCACATTTAGGGTTTTTATTTCTCAATTGGATTTGATTTTGAAGATGAGAGCGTTTATGATTGAGAATAGTTAGTACTTAGTAGTAATATGACACCGATAATATAGTTATAAATTATAGAAATTATGTATATATTTTTAAAATACTCTATATAACTTATATAATTATAATTATATATAATATTATTATAAAACTGGGTCGGGCCCGTTGACCCGCTTGGGCTTCACCCTCTGCCCAAGCCCGGCCCCCTAGGCCTAGCGGGCCGGGCCCGTCGGCCCGCTAGGACCAACTACTCTGTCCAAGCCCGCATATTTTTCCGGGCGGGTTGGACGGGCCGGACGGGTTGGCCCATGTTTGCTCGGGTCTACCCAGTGGCAAGGCCATTTTACTGCATTTGCTATTTACTTTCCACCCGGGTTTGATTCCCACCTTTGAGTTCAATCACTTTCTTTCTATCTATATTTTTGTAATTATTCCGATTTTTTTTTTAATATTCTACAACTTTTTTTTTATGTTCTTATTTAAGAAGCATAATTGACACTTTGATAAATATAGTACTCCATATAGTATTTAAAAGATTTCAACAATTTTCAAGTATAAAAAGTATTTTGGTCAATTTTTGGAAGAAAAAAATATATTTATGTGTTGCTATTCTTTTTTCCAAAAATTAATTGAATTTCACTAGGATTAGCAAATAATTTTGAATTTATTTAAATTAATTTAATTTCATTATTATTTGTAAAAAAATTGTACAGGGCCCCCAAAATCTCCGGCACGGCCTAGGGCAGACACCTTTCGATGAAGTTAGGGCATCTCCCACCATAGGCTATAAAATGGGTTTTAGCCTTTTTTTTCTTCCATCATAGGCCAAAACCCATTTTGGCCAAATTTTTTTGGCCTATTTCTAAAATGAAGGCCAAATTTGGCTTGAAATTTTAGAAGGCCAAATGTGAATTCCACCATTTTTTTATTTATTTTTAATTGTTCATTATTAATATAAATTTATAAATCACACAATTAATTGTATATAAACTATCTAATTATATTTTTTTTATCAAAACTAAAAGTTATAGTTTGTAAAGATATTGATGAGTTCTTTGATATGACTATAATATTTAATATGTTTGGATTATATTTGCATAAATAATTAATATCTTTAGAAAAACATATTCATTTTATATTATTACATCTTCATCAAAATCATATCTCAAAAATAAATATCGAGTTGCATAAATTACTAAATTTGAAAATAATAATAAAAAATCCCAAAACACATCAAAACCATAATAGTTTCATTTGAAGAGTGAGATGATGACGATATTTGAGAAGAATTCATTGTTGATTCAAATCGAAAGGATAACGATATAATCGAGTGACGGAAATGAGTGTGAAAGTTCTAAATTACATCAGTATTTATAGAAAATTTGCATGCTAAATTTGGCCTACAGTGGGAACAACAAAACCATTTAATAGGCCAAAACAGAATATTTCATAGAATATTCTCTTTTGATAGGCTATTTCCCTTAGCTATTCTAGCCTACGGGGGAAGATGCTCTTAGAATCTCTCTTCATTCTCTGCTAGTCCTTCAATCGCCGCCACACCTCTCTCTTTCTTCGATCTTTCCATGCCGATCTGGATGTACTCCCTACTGGATGATCTTCCGTTCTCGTTGTTAATTAACGAATCGAGGTGGTTCCATATTTCCGCTTTACTAGTTTGAGAATAGGTTGAAATCTCTCACGATTGCAGATCCGAAGACGCCTCACGAACCATTCTCTGGAAGCACATATCGGTCTTGAAGTCCTAGCATCCCCAAGAGTATCCCCAAAATTTCTTCAAAATGGAGAATGAAAATCCATCTTCCCTAAAAAAATTTTCATCCAATTCCAACAGTTTCTCTATTTTGGAGAATTGTAATTTACATTTTGAATTGTAAATTAAATTTTAATTAAAATTTAATCTAATTGTGAAAACAAATGGTGCACCTTGTCTTTTTATATATATATATATACACACACGCTAGCTAGCTAGCTAATCAATGCCAATAGATATACTCCACAATGTATATAATACAGTGACATATATGTATATATAAATACAGTAGTATATATACTACGTACATATATGTTACCCATGAATTCAGGTGCTCTGCCATAACAACTTATCCCCTCAGTCTCAGAGTATGAAACCCAAAGACAAGACTAACCCCCCCCCCACAAAACAATCTAAATGGAACCAGTGACATAATATAAATTATTTTCTAACCAACCTACTCAGCAAAGCATCAAGCAGCAGGAAAGAGAGCTCAATTCTAAAATGTTACCTTATCCAAATTAAAAATTGAGATCTAAACTTAGGCCAAAGGTCCACAAGCCAAAAATGGGTATGAAACACGGGCCAAAATGCAAACTGCACATGAAAGGAATAAAGAAATCAAGCAAGAAAAAAAAAATGCTGACTGTTAACTCAGATATTAGAGAAGGTTTGATTAAGTACATTATCAACCAGACCAACACTCAACATTGCTTTTGAAAGCCCTACCCCTGCAAGCACCATGCCAAAACCATATTTCACTGTGGAATCTACTGCCCATCAAGGAATTCATTCTCTAGATGTCATAAATCAACACTCCAAAGGAGGGAAGCAAAGCTGACAATCACTCATCAGTGCTTGCCAACAGATCACCATGCCATACATGCCTAATTACAAAGAAGATTGAAATTAATTTTAAGTCATGCCATATATATATTCTTTCTCATCCATGATTTCACAAAGACACTACAAACAATATTATCCTTGATGCAAAGTGATTTCACATCCCGTCCATCCAACAATTTGCCCCTATACGACACCAAAGCTCCCAGCACCGATCTTGTTTCCAAAGGAGAAGTTATCGGTTGCTGCAACAAGCTCTGAAAACGTGAACTCCTCCGCCCTATCTGGATGCTTTGTAGACGAAGTTCCACTCCTCTGTTGCCCCAGGGCTCTCGAGCACTGGCGCCTGAACGTCCATGACAGAGAAGGCGGGCTGTTACTCGAAAACCCGCCAACATTGGAGCCTACCCTCGTGATCTGGGGCTGCACCGAGTTGTGAACCTTCTTCCTCCCGCAATAGACGCCCATGTACAAGCAATAAATGATGATGCAAACCCCAACAAGGGCTCCAACCGATCCAACGATGACGAAGGCCAACATTTCCTCAGAGGCTTTGACATTGAAAACGACGACGATGCCATTAAAGGCGGGGACGATGACACCAGTAAAGGCGAGGATGGAGGCGGATCAGGAGACGACGGAGATAGAGAATCACACTGATTGCAGATCAGTCTTGAGCCAGAACAAAGCTTCTCCGATTCAGGATAAGTACCACATTGGCAAAATGACTGAACACATCTGCCCGGGAGGATCGCATATAGTGGAAGATCAGGCAATGCCTCACCGGGCCAACCAGGCCCCCAACAGATGACTGAGAAATTGGCAGAGCTCAATCCATAGACGAAATCCGAGCCAGCGGTGATCATCTCGAATGACACGCCCATCGCTGAATCGTTGTTATATCGGCCTCCTCCGCCACAGCAGGTGACAGTCCGATTTGATTGCCGGATCCCACAGGTGAAATCAAACCCTAGGGCGAGAGTTGTGAATGATTCGTCAATTGGGGAATCCAATTGGCCAGAGGCGTTGCTTCCGTTTGCAAATCAAAGAGTCGTTATCGGATGAACTGGAATTGGAATTGGATTTCAAGCCACACAGATGTTGAGCACCGGCGACAACCCTCGTTCAAATTCAGTTTTTGGAGAGTACGAGGCTGAAAGAACGTGGAAAACTAGCTGCAAAAAATTTGGCGATTGCTGCAAGTATAGGGAAGAGATCCTATTTTTCACCATCCATCTCCATTTTGGGGAATGAGTTGGAGAAGCTGTTGGGTAAAAAATGAGCCCAAAATTCTCCAAAAGCCCAAAATTCTCCAAAATGGAGAATCTGTTGGGCATGCTCTAAGCGATCTCACGAACCAATCTCTGGAATGGGAGTTTCCTGATCAAAAGCTCTGTGCTCTTCTGGTACTTGCGGATTTCACTGCACATCGAAAATGGAATCAGTTTGGGATGAATTCATTCAATTGAGGAAAGAGGAAAAGGAATCGAACGATCTAATGAATTGCTCATCGGAGGGCGACGGTTCCAGGGCAGAATCTGTGGGGCTTCTTCATTCTACGGGAGGTCGAGGCGGTTTTTCCGTTCGATTATTTCTACTAACAAATTAATCGAACAATTAATTTGTTAGCAGAAATAAGCTAATTGGAGAAAATTTCATTGTTAACAACATATAACTTGTTTACTAATGTTATTCTATTGGTCAAGAATGGATGGAAGGTTTAAACCATGTGCTCATATGGGTTTCTTTGATCTTGAAGCTTTTGTGGAGATGCAACAGAGATCAAGGAAGGCAGGCACCAATATTATGCTAACTTTGAAATTAAAGTCCAAAAAACGTCCAACTCGATCTGATGTGTTTGAATCCAACCCAACAGATGATGATTTGAGAGGGATTTCCATGCGGATACTACAGTGATTCTAATTACTAGTGTGGAAATGCTGTTTTTTTTTTTTTATATAAAAGATGCTGAATTCTATTTGTCCACTTGTTGTGGAGTTTTTCAGATTAACCTTCTTAGATGCTGATTTTGTGTCTTCGGTGTCTGTTTGTCAGCTATCTGTCAAAGTTTTGTTTGTTAACTGTCTGTCATGGTTTTGTTTGTCAAGTGTTTGTCATAGTTCCATTTGACAGTAGTTCTATTTGTCAGTTGTCTGCTATAGTTTCATTTGTCAGTTGTTTGTCATAGTTATATTTATCAATTGTTTGTCATAAGTCCGTTTGTCAGTTGTATGTCATAATTAAAAGCGGGCAACAGATAAGAGGTGACCGGTGGACAATTACTTTTTCTCCCACTAAAAATCATATGTTACGTGTGAGTTTCCAATCGGATATGTACATAGATTCTTATAGAATATTATTTCATGCTCCATTATATTATTACACATATTCCAAGAAATTATAAAATGATTTTTCATATAATTTAACTATTTTATTTATCAGTTTACTAATATAAATAAATAAATATTAATTCCAAAAAAGTTTAAAGAGTACAAACTTGATAGATTACATATTCACATATTGTATAGTGTATGAGCCTATTGGCTTAGACCCAGTCTTACTCACTTGTAATCTATATATATTGACATTATGAGGAATGAAACCCTAGTGAGGATTTTGCATCGACTGATATCTCTGTATCATCATTTCTTTCTCACGGAATCCTAATTTGATCCTACTCTAATACCCCTTTCTCTTACCGCCGTCGACCCGCCTCTTACCGCCGCCGCTGCCCTCTCCCTTTTC
Organism: Persicaria maculosa; assembly: GCA_963922045.1. Lineage (NCBI taxonomy): Eukaryota > Viridiplantae > Streptophyta > Magnoliopsida > Caryophyllales > Polygonaceae > Persicaria > Persicaria maculosa. The sequence continues at coordinate 7,916,001 of OY998256.1, read as the reverse complement.
CCGCCGCCACCCTACCCTACTTCCGTCACCCCTGTCTCTCTCGGCACAATGGCCGACAACCCTAAGCCTCATTTCCACTCCACCCTCACAATCTCCAATATCAAAAATTGCATCCCGGTCATCCTTAATCAAGACTCTAGCTACTACACCACATGATCTCACCTTTTCAAGACACATGTGAAAGCTCATAAGATCTTCCATCATATCGATTCCACCCTCATTCACCCCACCACCGAAGACGATGATCTCTTCGCTCAACTCGACACCAATGTTCTTCAATGGATCTACAACACCATCTCCAAACATCTATTGACCACCATCCTCGACACAGGCGACAACGCCATGGGTGCCTGGACCAAGCTTCAGAACCTCTTTCAGGACAACAAGTCAACCCGTGCCGTCTACCTAGAGCACGAGTTCTCAAGTTGCAAGCTTGCATATTTCCCATCCATTACCGCCCACTCTCAGCAACTCAAAACCCTGTCTGATCAATTGGCCGCCGTCGACTCCAAACCTAGTGCCACTCGCCTTGTCCTCCAATCCAAGTACTTTCGGGTCTCCCTTCTGAATACAATGCTACTGCCACCTATATTCAGTAGACCGAACCACTGCTCTCCTTCGAGAAAACCCGCTCTCAGTTGATCCTGGAGGAGACTCGTCTCCACCGTCAGACCACAGACGCCGCCAAGGAGAAAACTTCTCTGGTGTCCTCCAACGATCTGGACAGCACCCACTACCCGCCTCTTGCCTCCGATCGCGGCCAGAAGCCCTCCCCGCAGCGAGGCCGTGGGCGCGACCGCGACCGCAGCTCTGGGTGGCGGTTGCAACACGAGAGGGAGAGTGGCCCTCGCCCGAGCTGGTCTCCGGTCCCCCGCTTCAACCCGCAGTGGATGCCCTACGGCTATCCGCCCCCGACGTATCCCCCCCATGCCCGTATCCCAACAGCCAGCAGGGAGCGGGCTTACTGGGTCCGGCTCCTCGACATGCTAGTCATCAGGCCTATCCGTCTTCGTCTGATCAGGGCTACGCTCCTACTGATGTGCATCACGCCTTCTCTTCTATGCAGCTGACTCCTCCCGACTCTTCCCGGTACCTGGAACTAGTGCGACCTCCCATATGACGAACTCATCAGGTACTCTCTCTTTTATTTCCTTTAAGGGTCATGCACACTCTATTATCGTTGACAATGGTGGTCGCCTCGCTACTTCAGGTATTGGCCACGCTACATTACAGACCCCAACCCACCCCCTACACCTTAATAATGTCCTCATTGCCCCAAAGCTTGTCAAAAACCTTATCTCTATCCGTCGATTCACTACTGACAATAATGTTTCTCTTATATTTGATCACTTTGGTTTCTCTGTGAAGGATCTTACTACGGGGGTTACTCGCCTGAGATGTAACAGCACCGGGGAGCTCTATTCTATTTTGTCGCCCTCACCGTCCAGTCAGTCGTGTCCGGTCGCTCTCTCGGCATCGTTATCATGCACGCCTTGGCCATCCCAGTGCTGCCATTTTAGATTTCCTTCGTTCTCAGAGTCTTGTCAAATGTAATAAAGATCTTCGCTCTAGTTTATGTTCTTCCTGTCAGTTAGGCAAACATGCAAGACTGCCGTTTTAGCGGTCTTTGAACTCAACCTTTGCACCTTTTGATATCATTCATAGTGACATTTGGCCCCTCTTGTGCCTAGCAAGGATGATCACAAGTACTACCTTTTATTTCTTGATGATTACACTCTTTTTTTTTATGAGATTTTCCATTGCAATTCAAGTCCCAAGTGTTTCCTATTTTTGTCAAGTTTCATATCTACATTAAAACTCAGTTTCACACATCCATCAAATATAATTCTTCCAAAGTGACAATGGTCGTGAATTTGATAACAAGGACTTTCACTCTTTCTTCACCACAAATGGCATCTCATATCGGCTGTCATGCCCCTATGCATCCCAACAAAATGGCAAGGCCGAAAGAATCATTCGAACAATAACAAACATGATGCGCTCTCTCCTTTTTCACGCATCCATTCCCCTTGCCTATTGGTCTCACGCCTTATCAACGACATGTTATCTCCTCAACATCCTACCTTCTACTACCCTTCAGCATCGCTCACCCACTCAGGCATTATATTGCACCCCGCCTAGATATGATCACATTCGTACTTTCGGGTGCTTGTGCTTTCCAAACCAGTCCTCCACCGCCCCCACAAACTTCACCCGCGCTCCACTCCATGTGTGTTCATCGGGTATTCGTCTGATCATCGCGGTTACCTTTGTCTCGATCTTCAAAGCCATAGGCTTATACTGTCACGTCATGTAACCTTTGGTGAGTCGCGCTTTCCCTTCTCTTCCCCTGCTCTCCCCTCTCCCAAACCTACTGCCTCGCCGTCTGAGTCGGAGTCTCCCTTCCTGCACTTTCTCCTTGACCAATGCTCTCCTGGTGCTACTGTCTCTCCCCCTACATCGCCCCATCCTTCTCCGCCCCAACACCACCTCCCATACTGTTGTAGGAGAAAATCGAGTTTAAAATATAAAAATATAAATCAAACCAGACTCTGCCCACGCAAATAATTACAAGACTCCCTCCCGATGTAGCAACAGGAAGTCAGGTTCGATCCTCGTGGAAGCTGGTTAGCGGATCTCAGGTAGCTGATGTCTCACGTCAAATTTCAACCTTAGGGGAAGTACTCGATATCGACCTAGGGCAGTCGATATCGACCAGATCCAGTCGATTTTCTGGTTCTACAGAAGGTAGTCGATTTCGACCAGGTCACTCGATATCGACCTAAGTGCTCGATATCGACCAATTTGCTCGATTTCGACCTGTTCCTGCAGAAACACAAACAAGCAGGGATCTTTCTGGATCGAGAATTAGAAGTCGATATCGACCAGTATTGGTCGAAATCGAGTGGGAGCAGTACGTAAATAAAAGCAAAAGTTCGCAGATTTTGGAATAAACAAGGTAAAAGGAAACTTCCAAGATCGGGGTTTGCAACAACGATAACCAAACATGCATAAGGCAAGATAAAGAGAAATAGTCATGTAATCACATCAAAGGAACAAGCTTTCGCCTTTTCCAACAATTAGACAACTCTTTCAAGAAACCCTAATTGTATCTACCAATTTTATGTTTATAATCCAAGTTGTTAACCTGAATCTCTATTAAATAGGTAATAAACACATAAAAGGCAATGGATGATCAAAACACAATAAAAGTCGAATCTTTACCTCAAACACGCTTGGCTATCGTCGGGCTCACCCCGACCCTAGAAGTAGGTGGACTACTCGCTCTTCATCATAGGAAAAGACGTCAATAATAAAAGGGAACTAAATTGCATTAATAAACTAAACAGAGCTTACAACCGATTGAAGCCAAATCCGCTCTCGCAGGACAAAACCACTCTCGGCCTCCACTCTCTCTCTCCTACTCGCTACCTCTTCTCCTCTCTCTTAGTTGGAATCCACAAAAACTAGCCCCATGGGCTTTATTTATAGACATTAATCCTTGCTAATCAAGGTAAGGAAATTATATCTTCTACCTAAGGATATAATTCTACATGGAAATAAATAAATCTAATTTAGGTAAATAAGATAAATCCTAAAGGGTAATTAAATGTTCCACCCATAGGATAAATAAAAAGATAAAATATCTCTCAAGTCTTCATGAGCAAGAAATCATCCACTCGAAATATCTCTTCACTCGGAATCCGGATAAAGCTCGGAACCGACCTAGATCCGTCGCTGGAAGTCGGTCGATATCGACCAAAGTGGGTCGATATCGAGTAATTTGCTCAGCTTCTCTTCAGCTCACTCGATCTCGGCTCTGGTGGGAAATATCGAGCAGTATGTGGTCGATATCGAGTTAAGGGGTCGATATCGACCTGATTTCTTCTGTCTTTTGTGCTGCTGGTCCATATCGAGTTATCTTGAGATTTTCGACTACCTTCCGGTCGATATCGACCAGTATGGGTCGAAATCAACCGCTACTCAGTATCTCGTTCTGTGCTCATCTTCGCTTGATGTCAGGTGCTCTTCCGTTGATTTTCGTGCTCCTTTAGTAGACATCAAGTGTTCTTCCAGTCCTTCTTGGTTTTGCTCCGATTTAGCTCCAAATTCTGCAATATTAAACAGAAACTCGTGTAGACCTCTATTTCTCGTAAATAAACATAAGTTACACAAATTTGCTATATTCCCATCCCAGAATGCATAAAATGATGGAATAAGGAGCTGAAATAAGTATAAAAACATGGCATAAATTATGGACATCACCTGCCTCCTACCAGACCTCACACCCGTAGCATCTCCGGTGTGTTCAGGACGAGACAGATTGTCTCAATGCAAGCCTCCCATCGCCCCGCCCTCACCCCATCTCAGCCTTGCCATGCCGCCCCCACACCTCCCCCTTGCCGCGGCCGCAGCACCTTGCTTCGCCCGCATCACCTCTCAACCTCGCCCCCACCTTGACCGATGCAACTCTCGCCTCCACCGCGGACTCGCTCTCCCCCGTCCCCACCTCCCACAAAACAGCCCTCCTCGACCTGAATTGGCAGGTGGCTATGCTCGGCGAATTCAGGGCTCTAACAAGGAATGACACTTGGGTTCTTGTTCCTCGCCCCCCTGAGGCGAACGTTATTCAATGCATGTGGCTCTTCAGACAAAAGTTCCGCTCTGATGGAACGTTGGAACGTTACAAAGATCATCTTGTGGTTAATGGTCAAGCTCAGCAGACCGGTATTGATTGTTATGAGACATTCAGCCCCGTGGTCAAGCCTGCCAGTATCCGTGTCATGCTGATCTTAATTAGCTTTATCGCGACATTGGGCTATTCATCAGCTGGATGTCAAGAATGCCTTTATGCATGACCATCTGAATGAGACGGTTTATATATTTTAGCCGCCAGGGTTTGTTGCTTCTGATCGTCCTAATCACGTCTGTCTCTTGAAGCGCTCTCTGTATGGTTTGAAACAGGCCCCTCAAGTGTGGTTCCAGCGCTTTGCATCTCATCTGCTCCGCTTGGGTTTCGTTGGCAGCCGCTCTGATTCATCTCTCTTTATATATTGCAGAGGCACATACATGGCTTTTCTATTAATTTATGTCGACGACATCATTCTCACCGCCTCCTCTGATGCCCTCCGGACATCCATCATCGCCCAGTTGAGCTCCGAGTTCGCCATGTCCGATCTTGGGCCATTGGCTTACTTCTTGGGGGTCACCGTCCAGCGTCATACGTCTTGGTTGTTTCTCTCTCAAAGTAAGTATGTTGCAGAAATTGTTGCTCGGGCCAAGATGAGCAACTGCAAGCCTGTCACCACCCCTGTCGATTTCTCCAACAAGCTCAGTGCTAACTCTGGTCCTCTGTTTGATGATCCTACACTGTATCGGAGTCTCGTCGGGGCATTACAGTATCTTACGTTCACTCGGCCAGAGATCAGTTATGTCGTTCAGCAGATCTGCCTGTTTATGCATGCGCTTAGGGAGCCGCACTTTCAGGCCTTGAAGCAGATCATTCAGTATATCAGTGGTACGCTTGATATGGGCACCACGATCTCCCCTTCCTCTCGACATGACCTCATTGCCTACACGGATGCGGATTGGGGTGGGTGTCCTTACACACGCCGCTCTACGTCTGGCTACCGTGTCTTCCTCAATGACACCCTTGTGTCCTGATCAGGGAAGCATCAGTCTGTGGTGTCTCGATCCAGCGCGGAGGCTGAGTACAGGGGTGTCGCCAACGTTGTCTCCGAGTGCTCCTGGCTGCGTAATCTCCTGCTTGAGCTTCGCTGCCCTCTTCAGAAGGCCACCCTGGTCTACACGGACAATGTTTATGCTGTCTATCTCGCAAGCAACTCGGTCCATCATCAGCGCACGAAGCACATTGAGCTCGATCTCCATTTTGTTCGGGACAAGGTTGCTCTTGGACATGTTTGTGTTCTGCATGTTCCATCCTCCTATCAGTACGCTGATATCTTCACAAAGAGTTTACGTCGTCAGTTGTTCCTTGATTTTCGGTTCAGTCTCATTGTTCGGAAACCTCCACTTTCGACAGCGGGGGTTTGATAGATTACATACTCGCTTGTAATCTATATATAATGACATTATGAGAAATAAAACCTAGGAAGAATTTTAAATCGATTGATATCTCTCTACAAAAACTATCTAACACGCTGACAAACCGTTAAATAGAAATCAAAATGGGAATGATATGGACTCACATAATCAAATAACAAAAGAAAACATCATCGGATCAACCAAGTTGTAATTTTTTTTTATTAGCTCCGTATGAGAAGGTTTGTTTTTTTTTTTGAAAAAAATAACGTGATATAATATAATATGTTGATTTTCTTATAAGAATTTGAAATGAATTGAAAAAAAAAAGTGTTATTTTTACACAAATTTTAGTATTTTGTTATACATGAAAAATGTTTTCTTAAATAAAATATTATTTCTTTTATCATAAAAATAAAATATTATTTCACTTATCAAATTAAACTTTCACACTTCATAACAAAAATAAATATTATTTCACTTATCAAATTATACTTTCACTTATCAAATTAAACTTTCACACTTCATAATAGTGTAAATTAAAGTTATATGGATTTTTATATAAAGAGAAAAATATTAAATGAGTATGATTATTGAAACTACAATAGGATCGGACAAATATTGGACTAATTTTAAATAATAATCCCCAATTTCCAGTTTTGACAGCTACAAAAATAACAATCAGATTTATATATTTATTTTGGTCATTTAATTTAATTTAATTTATAGATCGGAGCGATCTCTATAAGTCAATTGTGGTAGCACGTACATCTAACTAATTAACCTCGATCACGTAGTTGTGAGTTTCAGCCCTACTCGTCTTTCATCTACTCCCTCCCACACACACCCATTCAACCAGCTTTTGCCACGTCAATCGGATGATGTTATATTGTCGATTTTTTTTATTAAGTAAAGATTTTAGATCAGACAAATCTGATTATCGAGAAGCCGACAAATTGAAAGACGAAAACTACCGAAACATACAATAAAAATAGAAACCAGGCGCAATGAAGATATCATATTGCTAATATATATATATATATATGAAGAAAAGTTTATTCGCGTTATTAAGAATTCATTAAGATCGCCTCAAACCCCAATTACCAAATGGTCGCTGAAGATTCTATATTGTGCGTCATTATCCGAAAGAATGCTATAGAGCAGTGATTCAGCAGGGTTCTAACCTCATCCAAGCTAGCCCTTTTACCTTATCAAAAAAAAAATATATTATTCCCAATATCTTGTTGATCGTGGTTGGATCCGCGTTCTCTTTATATGTCACTATCATATTATTCATATACCTTTTCAATTCATGCAACGGTGAAATCTGAACGGTCCGTTGGATGAGTCGAAAAAATATTCGTGATTTTTTTTTATTACTTTTATATCAAATTAATTAACAATAATATTTAAAAATTTTGTTATAAAAAGATGTTATGGAGATTTGAAAATTTGCACTCTTGATTTGTCAATTAAAATACTCATTAAATTAGTTGTTTAAATCTTCTTTTACTGCTAAATACAATAATAATTAAAATAAAACATATGTCCGATATAACATATGTCCGTTTTTTATTCTACATTTTGTAAGACGATTGGTCTATCTACATACCAATATTTCGAAATCTTTTATTAGAATTGGGTGTTTAAGATTTAACCAAATTTACATGGAGTTATTTTAACAATTCTATGGGATCTCAAGTGCAATAATACAACAGGTAGACCTGTCAAACGGGTCATTCGGGTCGGATCACTTTGGGTTTCGGGTAAAACGGGTTTCGGGTATTTTCGGGTTGACTCGAACCCGGATTTGACCGGGTTTCGGGTCATTTCGGGTTTGTCAATTTTTTCTTTTTTAAATTAAAAAAATCAAGATTTGATAATTTTGTGATTAATTTTAATTATATATAAAAAATTTAAATTATATATAATTATAAATCAATTGGGTCAATCGGATCACCGGGTCAATCGGGTAAATCGGGTCAAAATTACCGGATCAATCGGGTCACCGAGTCGAAACCCAGATTACCCGGAAAATTTCGGGTTTTTCGGGTTCGGGTCGGAAAAAAATTTCGGGTCAAAATTTTCGAGTACAGGTTGGTCGGGTTGGGTCACCGGATCGGGTTGTGTTTTGACAGGTCTAACAACAGTTAATCCTAATAATCTAGCTAGATCGAATTACTTTCTTTTCAACAGAACAAAAAATGAAAATGAAACCCTAATAAATTAATGATATTCAATGAATATTATTCATGTATATTGTTGTCCTTAAATAACACAATGTATTATATTTTTGAATAAAAAATGATATAAACTTTAATTTTAAATTATAAAATTGTAACTATGTCCGATCATGTTCCTTATATTACTAAAAAAAATTAATATGCTTTCAGAAATTTGTCAAAAAAACACACATTTGAATTGGTCTGTAATTAACAAAAAAGTTGAGTAGAAAAAACGTACGTAAAGTTAATTAGGGGAATTAGGGTTCTTGACATTTGAGAACTGTCAATACATTTAGGACTCTGATGGCGTGTTCGGGAAGCTCGACTTCGAACTGGCGGTGATGACGTGTCACTACCCGGCCTCTTGTCAGCTGGCAGCGGCGGCGTTCAAATCTTTCGCCGGCGACTCATATCGTCGCGTGGCCTGCTAATTGGCCGCTTCAGGAGGAACGGGGAGATGATACAATTTCTCGATCGCCTAATTTTACATTTTCTACCTAACTTTTTTTATTAATTACATTTTGAATCCAAAATAATTTTAAAGTTGACATATCAGCATTTCGCTCATAATTTTGAAACAATATTAATTCCTGTATGAGTATATTTTGTATATATACTAGTATACTACCTTCGTCCGATAATACAAACTTTTAAAATTTTGCAAAAATTTTAATAAAACACTTCACTTTTAAGAAAAGATGACACGTACTACACATTTTAACCAATCAAATTCTTTTAAAAAATCAACAATATACAAATTAATACAAATCATTATAATCTTCCACCCAGAAACCATAAAAGTCCATCTATTATCGGACGGAAACTCACCTCTAAAAACTCATGTATTATTGGACGGATGGAGTATTAATTCAAAATATTTTTCTGGAGGGAGATCTTTAAAAAAATATTGAATCTAATATTAAATTTACTATATATTAGTAAACAAATCCAAACTTTGTAGAGAAAGTATACTACGTTATTTAATCACTACGCACGTACTACGTTATTTAATTTATATAATTAGAAGACTAAATAAATACAATTTAATTTATATATACATATATACTATACTAAATACGAAGAATTTAATTCGAGGAGAGCAGCCTGATGCAAAAAAAAACAAAGAGAAAATTAGCATTTATTTGTTGCAGTTTTTACATATACAAAATTAAGGTTACTTTCTTTCAAATGGAAACAGGGTACAAATATAATGGAATGACTTATCATGGATTTTAATTAAGGTGGCTCTTTATTTATTTATTTATTTATTATTATTTTTTTTTGATAAGGTAAGATTTCGGCTGGCGTAGCCTAGCCGATAGCATCCTTTCGGATGAGATCAGAAAGATCTTTATGAGTTTCAAGCGCAATCCCGGGGAATGGGTGGCTAAGGTGAGCAACCTTATCAGCCACCACATTACCCTCACGGGGCACATGCGAATAGGATGTACTGTGGAATGATGTGGTTAGCCATTTAATGTCTCCCATTATAAGCTCTATCTCCCAAGGACATGTATCCACCCGGTTTAGGTTCCGGATTATTGTCAGGGAGTCCCCTTCAATGATTACTTGATTAATTTTTAGTTGAATGGCATGGAGTAATCCTTCCCGAAGAGCCAGAGCTTCTGTCATAATCGGGGAAGATTTTCCAAAGCTCTTATTGCCAAGTTTTATAGGGTTACCATTCCAATCCCGAATGACGAACCCACCGTGCCCTACACCATCGACAGAAATTGCACCATCAAAATTTAACTTCATATAGCCCTGGGGGGGTTTCCTCCATTTTATATTCTTTCTACTGATTTTCTTTGTTCTTGGTTTTTGCACATGATCCAAGACATAGTCTTTGTCATATTGGTTTGCCTTGAGCCAGTTTTCGTGGGTTATTCTGACTCTTTGCTCAATTTCTTGAGGAGACGGGATTTTGTGGTTGTTAAACACAATCTGGTTCCTGATTTGCCAGGTAAGCCACCATTTTATCGCCAATTGTACTTTCTCAGTGTGGTTTAGGTTAATTCCCAGGGAGCCCATGATTTCCTTAATATCATTTGTGGACTCAATAATGGGTGTGGCAATATTATCCGCTTTTGGGGAATAGAGGCTGGAATTTTTAACGAAGGTACACTTAAAGAGTAAATGTGCTTCATCTTCAACTGGAGCATCACAGAATGGGCATCCATTAGGGATCGCGACTCCCCTACTGATTAGCCTATCCTTTGTAGGTAATCCCTTTTGGCTGATTCTCCATAGAAGGTTCTTGGCTTTAGGAGGTGTTTTAATGTTCCAAACCCAGAAATTCGGGTCGTCTGTTTCGTCATTTGTGTTAGAAATAATTTGCATGGCGCTAGCAGTCGTAAACCAGCCATTTTTATCTGGCCACCAGTACAATCTATCTGGGAATGGGTTAATGGGGAGAGGGATGTCCAATATTTCTTTCACCGTATTTTCCTCGAGGACTTGCTCAAGTTTTTCCTTCCACCACTTTCCTCCTAAGATGAAATCACTGACACGAGTTTCAGGCTGAATTTGTTGACCTGGTTTTATTCTATTTGACAATTTGTCAAGGGAGACCCATTTGTCATCCCATAACCTAACAGATCTCCCATCTCCTATGGACCATATCAGGCCCGATGAGAATTTCTCTATTAGGGAGCTGGCTTTGCCCCACTGCCAGGAAGTATTTCCTGACCGCTTATACCTAAGAATATCCAACTCCTTTAAATATTTGTATCGTATAATTTTGACCCATTCATTGTCCGGTTCTGCTAGTGTTTTCCATAGCAGCTTCATTTGGAGAGCTTCATTCATGTCTTTCGACTTCCTTAATCCCATTCCACCTTTTCGTTTGGGCTTGCAAATTCTATCCCAGCTGATAAGTGGTCTATGCTGAACATCTTTGTTCCAGAAGAAAGTTCGATTTACTTGGTCCAATTCTTTGTGGATGTTGGCTGGTAGCATAAAGCTTTGCATGGTGTATAGAGGTTTGGCGGCAAGATTTGAGTTGATAAGAACAGATCGGCCTTGCTGAGAGAGAGAGAGTTGGCTCTCCATTGAGCAAGTTGTTCCTTAGACTTGCATACGATGTCCTCAAAGGTTTCTCTGTTCACCTTTCCATTTATGATTGGACAACCGAGATATTTATCTAATGATCTGGTGTGTGGAATCTGCAAATTTTCCATAAGCACCTGAACCCTTGAGTTCGGAATGCCTGTTGTAGTCTGGAAGTTTGATTTATGGAAATTAACCTTTTGTCCTGACAATACACAATATTCCTCTATAATATCTCTAACTATTGTGCTCGCTTCCGCAGTGGCTCTTGAGAAAATAATGATGTCATCGGCAAAGGCTAAGAACGGAATACAAGGACCATGACGCCCGTACTTAAACCCGATTTTCCCATTGGGTATAGACGATTCACTATGTAACCTTCTGGCTAGTAGCTCTGCACCCAAGATGAAAAGGTATGGCGAGAGTGGATCACCTTGTCGGATACCCCTGGAAGGCATAAAGACTTCCGTGGGACCATTGTTGACCAATACGGAGAACGATACCGATGTTATGCATTTCTTGATCCATTCAATAAAAATGGGGTGGAAGCCAAAGCGCTTTAGGATTTCAATTATGTAGTCCCACTCAATTCTGTCATAGGCCTTTTCCATGTCTAACTTTATTGCCATCCATCCCTCAGATCCCTTGCGAGATTTGAAAGAGTGGAAGATTTCATGTGCTATTAGGACATTATCCTGAATAGCCCTGTCTGATACGAATGCACCTTGAAGAGGATGTATCAGTTTGCCAATAACCCGTTTTAGTCTTTCTGTGATTATTTTGGAGATGATTTTGTATATTGTGTTGCATAGGCTGATAGGTCGATAATTATTTGTTGAAGTTGGATTGTCTATTTTTGGTAGTAGGGTAATAAATGTATGGTTGATTTGTTTCAGAATTTGACTGGCTGTAAAGAAGCTCTTAACTGCTCTTATGACCGAAGGACCAACTATGTCCCAGTAAGTTTTGTAGAATTCGGCAGTCATCCCATCAGGACCCGGGGATTTGTTTTTCCCCATGCAGAAAACGGCATTTTTAATTTCACCGTTGGTTATTGGTTTGATGAGTTCCATGTTCTCCGCATCCGAGATTGATGTGTTGATTAGGTCAAGTCGGTTTGCCCAATCCCAATTTGTTGTTCGCATAGATTTAAATCTCTTCTCAAAATCCCTTTTTATTTCTTGTCTAATATTTTCTTCCCCTATGATGCAAGTTCCTTCCACCGAGGTGATTTGCCTAATTATTTTCCTATTTCTTCTTCCCGAGGCAATTTTATGGAAGTACCCTGAGTTGGAGTCTGCGAGTCTAATGTGTTTAGTCTTAGCCCGCTGGTTCCAGTATACCTTATGGTAGTTCAACAAAGCTTCTTTTTTCTTTATTAGATTCATCTGTTTATTTGACACCCTTTGACCCTGCTGTAACAGGTCCAAACTCTGAATAGCTATTAAGTCCTCCTCTAGAGACTTGAGCTGTCTGAAAATGTTCCCAAAGGTCTTTTTATTCCATTCCTTTGCCTTGGCCTTGATCAATTTTGTCTTGAAGGCCAATTGGTACATAGCCGAACCAGAGCAGCTGGCACGCCATGTTTGCCTGACAATGTTTCTGAAATCCCGACGTTGTAGCCAGATATTTTCAAACTTGAAAGGAGCCGCCCGGAAGGGCTCTCCATAATGGAGATCCAAGGAGATTGGGCAATGATCGGATGTTGAGATGGCATGGTGGATTGTGTGTAGGTTTGGGTATTCGCTGATAATTTGGCTTTGAACTAAGACCCTATCGAGTCTTTCGTAAATAAATTCGTTGTCAGAGTATTTCTTTCGCCAGGTAAACCGGTTTCCACTGAACGGGAGATCAAATAGGCCTAGCTTATTTTTAATTTCAATTAGTCTAGTAAAGCGATTTGGGTTTGTTTCAGCTCCTCCCACTTTGTCTTCGTTTGATACAATGTCATTCATGTCCCCGATTATTAAGCAGGGAGTATCTGTTTCACTGATCGTGATTTCAATTTCTCTCCAAAACTCATCTTTCTCCCTCTCCAAAGGAGGAGCATATATGCAAATAATTTTACATTCAAAGTTTGTGTTGGTATTTTTATATGCTATTGTGATGTGTCTCGGCCTGTGTTTATACAAAGAAAGTATTTCATGGGTAAGCAGATTTGATTTCCAAAGAACGCCGATACCCCCAGAACGGCCCGTTGCGGGAGACCAAACGGCATTATCGAAACCAGCCGATTTCCATGTTTTGTCTTCGGGTACTTTATCCGTTTTAGTTTCAGTCAAAGCAATAATTTGGATAAATTCGTTTTTGCACAATGAGCTAACCTCAGTCCAAAATCCCGGCTTACCAATTCCTCTACAATTCCAAGCGCATATTTTCATTTATATTTATAGTTGAATCTTCCACTAAAAACTTTGTTCTCGTTAGCTAGATAGATGTGGACGAGAGTACTTTGGTGACTAAGTGGAAAGATCAGCAAACATTGAGTATGTCCCTTTAGTAATTGGATTGGATTATTGAGATTATATAGGCACGATAGGCTACTATCAGTAGTTATGAGCTTGCTATTGAAATGCAAAGTCCTCATACAGAGGCGGGGATGAAATATAAATTTGGGATTACTTTTAATTTTGCCTTTGTTATGGTTATCACCTAGGTTAGTCCACAACCATGAGACGTAAATTTTGTTTGGTCGATTAGAGCCAACCAGGTCATTAGGTAAATTATTTGACTTTATTCGACAATAGATAGGATAACCCATGCTGAATCTTTCTTGCACGAGACAAGTCCCAGAAAGTATATTATATTGACAGCAAATTCGGAAATGGGGGTAATATAGTATCAATTTATGGCCCGAGTTGGAGTCTGTTGTCAAGCTGCCGATGACAGGCAAACTCGATACACGAGGTTGGTCGGACCATGTAGGCAGAGGGGAGTGCTCTGGCTGGCGTTTTAGCCTGTTCATGGAGATGAAGTGCGCTCGCAGAAGGAGGCACAAGCCTGTTTTCCTCAAGGAATCAAGAAGATAGCTCTTGAGTTCCAAACTAGTGTAGATGATTACTGGTTTAACCAGTGGGTTTGAGTATAGATTTAGAGGAGAGCACCAAGAGTACCTAGATTTTCTTACATTCACAACAGGAAATATTACATAACAGCAGGGGGATGCCCATCCCAAATACAGACACAGTACATCAAGCATAGACCTAAACATGATGCGACGCAAGCCGAGACTAAAATAACTAGACGGACACTTACAGACACTAAGCCAAGAGACATAGACACATACCAAGGTCATGAGTCGACCACCAATTTTCCATAAACCATAGCCGTAATTTTGCCAAAGGGGTTCCAAAGCAAAAGGGTGAGACACAAAAGGTGGTGGAGTCATCACCATCAGTAAACTTACCAAGAGACCCCGATCCTGGTAAGCTGTCGACGACCGAATCCGATTACTCATCATACTTGACACGTTTTGCCTTTCCTCCCTTCAGTGCAGACGAAGCCGTATCCTCTTCCCCAGTGCCGGATTTGCGTTTGCTGGATTCAGAGTTAGAAGATGCTGTAACACCCAGCTTCTCAAACTGCAACCCCACCAGGCGGGGGGAAGCAGGAGTAGCAGTGGGCGGCAGCATTGTGTTGAGACGAGAGGGGTTACTGAGATTAGGGAGAATGAACTCACAGGAAGGAGGGACATTGGAGAGCATCTTGTCAAAATCTTCCTGCGAGAACTCAGCCATGGCATCATCAAATCCTTCCTCCATCGACACATCCTCAAAGTTCACATGCTCATCATTATCCAGCTCGTCGATCACGGCTACCGGGGAATCAACAGCGGGCAGATTGACATCATTAGGGATGGCAGCCATCTCTACTCCAGCGGATTGCAGTCCCACCCCCGAGGGGCGAGAGAGTGCAGCTCCCACCATCTCCTCAGTACCACCTCCCAGAGTGGTGGATACCTCAGCAGATTTCTCCGATTCCATTGATGAGGAGGATGTCGAGTGCGAACCAGCATTGCACCCGAACATCAGCAGGAGAGACTCTTTGGGATGACCAAAGGTGGGAGGGGGCAAGGAAGGGGACCTCCTTGGAGGAACCTCCTGCCACCCCTCACCATTCGCTGGAGGAGTAGCTCCATTGTTGTTGGCAGCGCCCGGTTGAGCAGAGGAAGAGTTTCCCCTGCCCACACCACTGTTACAGAGCTGGCGCATAGGGCAGCTAGGGAAGAGATGGTCTTCAGCACCACAGCATCCACAACCAGAGGGGAAGTCTTCAATCCAGAGAGGGTAAGATTCCGCCACACCCTTCTCATTGACCACGAGAATCCGACGACTAGATATATGAGTGATGTCCACAGAGACACACACTCTTGGGTACCTCAGACGAGCACCCTTCTCATTGTAAGCAGCGACCCTGATAACAGAGCCCAAGCCATTATCCACAGCAATCTTAGTCAGCACAGCATCAGAGATATACTTTGCTGGAAGGCCAGGGAACCTGACCTACAAGTCCAGGGTGGACACAGGTTCGGATACAGGATCAAAGTTCTCTCGCCACTGCTTGAGCAGGAGGAGACGCCCAAGGAGGTGGTAAGGCCTACCCGACCAGACGTGCTCACAGTCAACAGCAAGATCGAACCTTAGTTCGAACCAGTTGCCGGCCAGGGGGATCAGCTGGAAGCCCTTGGACAAGAATTTCCAAGCGAACTTAATCTTCTTTCGGATGACCTTAGCCTCCACCGGATCACCGATGATGGTGCCGAAGAGCGATGTGGTGTGCAGCATGGAGATGTTACACTGGACATCCCCGGCCAGCCCTTGCAGCCGCTCCAAGTTGATGGATGGCCGACGAGGACCCTTCCCGGAGCTACCAGCCTTCTTCTTTTCCCCATCCTTGGAGGAGGGAGCCTCCTCAGGAATTGCTTTATCCGCAAGGGATGGGTTGCCTTGGGTGTGGTTTGTGGATGGTGGAGAGAGGATCTCATCCACCATGATTGATTTTCCTTTGTCGCTTGTGGGATTCATTATGAAAAAACACACAGAGAGAAGGTGATTAGAGAAGATGAGAAGAGAGCAGTGGATGGTTTGAGCAAAGGAATGATGAATCGTTACCAATTTATAGACAAAATATTTCATGGAACATCCTTCGGAAGTGCAAGCACACCACACTGCCTGCAGACTTAGGATCCCATCAAAGGGAGACAGATGAACAGCAGTACACCGGAAAAGGGAAGCCCTCCAAACAGCCCACATCGCCAGTATACCCCAGATCCGACCGCTCAGAACATTATCCTCAGGAGGGGGGGGATAATCCCAGATTACACACCAAAGAACCAGGATTAATCTGGATTTTTGTCTCCTATGATTTGATTTCTCTCCATGCTTAGCACTGAAAAGAAGTTTAAACGCAAGGATCCAGCACCAGTCAGAGGCGACCAAAGGACGGAATTCACCCACCCGAGCGCCATACAGGCTTTTAGAAACAAAAGGTTGGAGACAGATTGGAGAGATACTGTACGAATTGATCAGCAAGGAGAGCTTTAGGAGCAGGAGATCCAGAAAACCCCCAACTTTACTTAGCGTTTTACGGACAATTGAGAGGGGAGGCGGCCAGAACAGGGAGGCAAAGGGGAGGCTAGGGTTAGGAGGGTAATCGCCCTTTTCCTTGAGAAAAGAGAGCATTCTCGAGAGCTTTGTTTTGTAAGTTAAACTCGTCATGATTAAGGTGGCTCTTTATTATTTTCCAGCAACCTAGTGATCGATTCTTATATTCTAAAAAAAATCCGGGAAGACTTTAGCCTTTTTTTTTTTTTAATAATTAGGCAAGAATTCGATTTCAGACAAATCTAAAACTCGAAGGCCGATCAAGCCGGCAGACGAAAAAACCGTCTACAAACGATAACATACAACAATACAAAAAGGTGCAAATACAGGCGAGCGCACCCTACAACACAAAACGAAACCAAGCAAATCTAAACAAAAAAGGAAGTGGACGAAGACGACGGACGAAGTCAAGCCCTACTCGATCGAAAGCGGAACCGTAGGTCAGCGATGCATCAGGACCCGATCATCCTGTGGGCAGTGAGGACGAAACTCCAGGGAAGTTGTCAACCCGAGTAGTGGAGACGCCACTGAACACACTACCACGACCCCAAGCTATCCCGACTCCGACAGCCAGAGCCAAAACCACTGAAAAGATCGCCAAGTCACGCCACCGTAAAGCCGCAAACCGTGTGAGTAAAGAGCACCCAAAACCCTTTCGGGATTTAGGCAACCCGTTTGGGGGGGGGGGGGGGAGGCACCATGTCTGTTGACCTGCAACAACCGACAAACGGGAAGCCATGTTTTTGGGTGCCGCCAACCCACGAATGAGAGGGAAGAGCTTTTGGACGAGCAAGTTTTCCAGCGGCGCCAGTCGGGGCAGGACACCATCAACGACAACGAGTACAAGGCCGGACATGCCCGCTTTTTTCAGGCACAACAGAGGGCAGTCGACGAGGAGCACACATCGAGTTGATCGAGGATGAAACGAGTTCGGGTTCATTGTTCCTGGAATGGCAAAATCCCCCATAGGGATTCCGATTTGGGGCCCGCCCGAGCGAGAAGAGGTATTAGCACCACTTTGATGCCTTGAAAGGAGGAAGACGAAGAGCGAACACCCCTCGGAGACGGATTTGGGGCCGGAATTCCAAAAAGAGAAAGCCCTGGACTTGAAATTCGAGGTGAGAACCCCAAATCAGCCCACAAAGGAGCGCAAGACAGACTCCAATGAGGGAAGAAGATGAGGTAGGATGGGAGGATGGGTGACCACGACCAATCCGAAGAGAACGCCTGAGGTTGGAGAGATTGGTAGGGGTGATGATTTTAGCTAGGACCCCAAACGCGGGGGGGGGGGGGGGGGGGGGGGGGGGGGGTTGTTAACGATGGGAGGACAAGGGCGTGAAGCGCTCCCGGAACCACCATAGTTGGATGCGGAGCAACGGTTGGCCAGCCCTGGAGGGGGTTTTTTCAGCCCTGGAGGCTCTCGAAAGAGAGTTTTATTCCATAGCATATTGCTTAGACTTTCAATCAAGTGTTGTTACTAGGAACCAATTAATTTTTTTTTTCCCAATAACCAAATATAGTAAAGCCAATTTGTTTTTTTTAACCGAAAATAATTTGGCTATATGGCTGGAGAACCCTATAAGTCAAGAGCATCCAGATGAATGAGATTGCGATGTACGGAGTCATTAGAAGCCATTGAATTGTGGAAGGCAAAGTCCATATGCGATAAACGGTTCGCAACTTGGTTTGCTTCCTTATAGACATGACGAATCTCAATGGAAAGAAAGAAGCCCAACGAGACTTAGACTGTCAGAGACAATCATTTCAGAGTCCCCAGTAGGCTTCACAAGCACCTTGAAATTGTTTATAATGGTGAGGTTATCACCCTCAATTACAAGGTTGGTTATGTTGAGTTCCTGTGCTGCTATGATTCCTTTCCAAAGCCCCAAACCCTTCGACCCAGCTATGGATGAAATGGGACAAGGCCCGGATCCAAAGAAAATTGGGGTGCCAGTACAATCTCTAATTACAAATCCGTAAGAGCCTTTAGCAGAAGTCGAAAGAGCCCCGTCAAAGTTGAGTTTGTAAGTCCCTATTTTTGGAGGTTTCCATTTTATTTGTTTTCTTTTTTGGGATACTGGAGGTTGATTCTAGTTTCCCAATTGTGAGTGGTTAGTGAAATCATCGATATTTTTGGAAGAGTTCCACATGAATATTTGATCTTTAATAAAATATGAAATACACCTTTTGTTCGGCTTTATGTTATCGAAGAGCGCTTTGTTGTGGAAGTACCTAATACACCACCACACAAATGCTAATTTAGTAAAGTGATGGATGCCTACATTTTCTTTGATCTCCTAGATGATGAAATTTAGATCAGTTCCCTATATGAAACATCTTTTTATTTTAACAAATAACGTTGGATCCATCGTTATTATTGTTTCACGCGTAATGGGACAACTCCAAAGTAGGTGAGGTAGGTCTTCATAGTTGGAGTCACAATGTAGCTAGGCAGTTGGTGGGTATACCCACCAATGTGGACACATCGTTTTTGTGATCTTCTAGAGTAGTGTTTTAACTTTTGGTGGAACATCAAGATTCCAAATCCACATCATATCAGATATTTGGTGATGTTTCATGTTACTGATCATGTTGATGGCAGATTTGGTAGAGAACCATCCATTCCTGCTCCATTTCCAGTACAGTATAACAATATGTATGTTTTTGGGTGTTGGGGTCATTGTTATGGAATCTGTCACTTCCTTAGGTAGAATGTGTGTAATACCCACATTGTATTTCCGTTTTGATGACGTCATTTTATGAGTAGTGATTATGTGCACGATTAAGAGCTTTGGCGACAAAGTTTTATAATAAATTAAAATCTCACTGGAATTTCTGTCAAGACACGAGACCCAATCAACTCAAGAAAAGTTGGGTAACACGTCAAGAGTTGATTAAAGAGAATATTAAATATTTTTGGATATTAAGGACCTATTTAAGATCAAGTTGGTAAATTATAGAGGAATAGAAAGCCATTTGTGTTTAAGCACATTGAGTACTCTCCGTAAAATATGATTGAGCTTATTATCCGATAAAGTTGAGTTCAGTGTAATATTACGGAGAAGTTAAGAAATATTTTTTGGTTGAGGGAATTAAATATATTTGGTAATAGTACTGGATGAAGGGATAAAAATATATAAAGTTTGAAAGTTTGGTCATATACTATAATTTTCCACCAAAGTGGGTCAAAGTGCAAAACTGCAAATGCACACCACGTCATGTGGATTATCTTGAAGTAAAGTATGGTTTTGTTGAACATCACCTGGATATCCCACGTATACTTTCTCTTGGAAATGTATATAAATGGGAGAGATTGGGAATTGGACAGTCCATCCTCATTCACGCATGGTTATTAGGATCACGATCCGGATCGGACGTGAATGATTCACGTATACATACTACAATACACCTCCCTTTACCGAAGTCGGACCCCATGCCACCGATCATCCAAGGTGACGTTGATTATTTAGTCACTGTATTTTTGGGACGATCCGACATTATTCCATTGGTAAAAATTTACGTGCTCTTATCAAGTTTAGAATATAGTGAGATCCAGTGAAGATCCGTTAGCATGTTAAGGGCTAAGTAAAGAGGCTATAAAATTTATTGGATACTTAAGGCATGCTTAAAAATAAGTTAGTAAAATATTCCAAAGTGACAGAGTGAAAGATTGTTGGAATTTATATTCAAGGAGGACAAATTATAAACTTGTTTAAGGCGGGATAATTTTCGTAATTAAGAGGTAAAGTAGGCCAAAAAGGAAATAATTGCCACGTTGTCATTTTTGATATGTATGGGAATTGGATTTGTACGAAATGCTTGGACTCCAAGCACTTGTATGAATGGATTGGCATGCATTCTTGGCAAATTGGCATGGAAACACCTGCCCTCCCACGTACTTAATTGCTATTGGATGGAATTCACTATAAATAGGGAATTGAGTTTGGATTTGGAGTACAGCAAAACAAGTCTTCCATCCTCACTATATATATCATTCACATATTCACATATTCACATATACATACGGTAGATGTATACCAAAGCCGGCTCACCAATTACCACGGTTCGTTGGCTTCACCGATTCCGATTCCTATCCGGCATGGTACCGACATCGTAAGATATCTCCCGTTTATTTCAAAGTTATGGATATTTTATGTCGTTATAATACCCGTATATAATTTAAGGTATCCCCTTATTAGCCGTTATGATGCTCATTATTATTAAGAAATTTGGGTGTTTCTTAAGGCAGTATAACCTTGGATAAAGCGGGTATTTCTTTTAAGTCGAAATAATGCCCAATTATTTTGGATTATATGGCATTCCTAAGTCGTTATAATGCCCAATTAAATTTAGGAAAGAAAATTCTAAATTAAGTTTGCAAGTCCTAATACTGCCTGGGCATTTTGAAAATGGTGTTGGACAAGTGATTATCATAAAGTAAAGGATATAAGTTTTATCGGGTTAATTAAGGATTATTTTAATAGGAGACTCTGTCGAAGTTTAAGGGTAAAATTATTGGACGTAAGCTAATTAAATTATTATCTGTCTGCTATGTACGACGTGGCTGTATGCACTTGGATATACAGTTGGTGACATCAGTCGAGATCCTACGTCTTCGGAAGGAATTAAATCTCTTGGTCGATCCTAATCTTTATTATCCATAGACTTTGGGTCTGTAACTAAGGCAAGTGACTTTGTCTCACTCATTCATTTACAGCTTTGGGCCTTTTATTTTAATTTATACCGTTTATTTTTATCAAACATGCCTATCCTTGATAAGAAATTACAAAATCCATTTATTCTTGTAATTTATTTATAATTGCATTCTAAGGCATGTTTAGAAACTTGGGCTATGTTTAATTGTTGAATTGCGTAAAAAGTCCAACATTCCTTTATAGCATGAATTGTTCTTTATTCTTTCATGCTGAGTTATAAGTATGTGGTATTAAGATTTTCTTGAAATATCCATACTAGTCATTTTGTTTACCTCATCCACTTTAATTCTTTAATATTCTAAAGTGGATCGAAATGAGTTGATCACCGAGACGTGAACTTGTGATTTTTAATTGTGATAGTGTGTGATGTGATTATAAATAAAATTATTATTAAAATGGTAAAGTCAGGTCAAGGTTTCTAAGCCTTGCTCTATAAACATTTCATGAAATGCCCATTCGAACTGCAGATTTCTCGAATGGATACACTTTACCCCAGTGGGGTAATTTAGGTCGTCTTGCCAGTGTACGGCAGAGGCCGGTACCACGTGTTCTAAATGAAATACTTTATATCCTAATTTTGTATAAGTGATGTGTGTGTGCGTGTGTGTATGTATGTGTGTGCGTGTGTAACGGTGATCACTATTCTTTTCCGATATCATTTTCCATCCTTATTGGAATTATGATTCGTTAGAGATTCAATTTCTCGTATATCTAATGTTCTTGGACTATCATGTTTCTATTTCTTTTAAGTGTCCAGAGATCCACATAAATTATTCCCTTCCTCGTCATTTGCTAGTTCTTCACCGAACTAACCAACCGTTTTGTGTATTGGTTGGCTGGTGTGCTTCGCCTGCATGCGTTGTACATCAGACTAAATTTTGCAGGTTATGGAAAAAGGCCTCGAGGAGTTGAAGTTGAAGGAATAAAGATTTTCAAGCTTTTATTAATTACATCTTTCGGTAAAAGAGTTTTTTTGGTTTAATTTATTTCTTTTATTGGATGTGTTGAACAGAGATATTTATACAGTTTTGAAGTAATAACAGTTGCTTTGTAATAAAAATAATATTTCCGTCTTCCGCTGTCATTCTTTTAAATTATTTATTCATTTATCATGTCGTTTATGGGAGCATGGTTGCATGTCCCTATTAGCCTAAGGTAATTATGAGACTGTTAAAGTCTGCGTAATTACTGGCGCTGCAACATTCCCTCGTTTACAGAAGGGGGTGTTACAATGTGTTGGACAAGTTTGCATAATTTTGCAAGATCCCATGTGTTATCTGCTTTCCGAAAATGATGTATTGTAATTTTGGTATCAAGTTGCTAAGTATTGGATGCCATAATAATGAGCGGAGCATTACCAAACCAGTGGTCAGACCAGAAGTTTATGTTTTTGCCGTTGCCAATCGACCAACATCTACCTTCCCTAAAGAGTGGGATTAATTTGATAAGTTGAGTCCATTGCCAAAAGGAATCGCCCTTTTTTTGATACTGCAGTATGCAATGGTCTTTAAGATATTTTTCTGTAATTATGGAGACCCAAGGGTTGTGAGGTTCTGCTAAGATCTTCCAGAGTAGTTTTAGCTATAATGCTTTGTTCATGTCTTCTGATTTTCGAAGGCCAAGGCCCCCGTGATCTTTAGTCTTACATATTTCATACCAGTTGACGGGCGATTTGTGTTTAGGATCCTTATTCCATGCGAAGTTCCGATTGATTTTATCAAGTTTCATATGTACAGATTTAGGCAGTAAGAAACATTGCAGCATGAGTAGAGGTTAATAATTCGTCTATCAAGTTCCATATGTTCCGATTGATTTTTATTAGAGTGCAGCGGCTAGCTTGAGACAGGCAGTTGGCCTTCCATCTATGGAGCTGAGCTTTTGTAGTGGTTAATAATTCCTTGAAATCGTCTTTAGTTATGTGACCGCATATGATCGGGCAACCCAGATAATTACCCAAGTTAGTTGTATAGTGAATGTCAAGTTCATTGTGAATAATGTTTTTTGGGTTGTTGTTATGTTTGTGGAAGTTTGAAAATGCGATTTATGCCTATTTACTCTTTGTCATGAGAGAGATGAGTATTCCTTGGGGACATAATTGATTTGATCACATGCAGTTTTTGTGGCTGAGGGGGAGATAACAATGTCATCAGCGAAAGTTAGAAATGGGATTCTAGTTCCATTGCGTGTTATTTTAACTCCTAAATGGATTTGAGGTTTTGCTGATTCATTATGGAGTCCCCTAGCAAGAATTTCAGAAAGAATGAGAAAAAGATTGGGTGATAATGGGTCACCTTGTCGAAGCCCTCATCGGAGAGTAAACAGATCAGTTGGTTCATTGTTTACTAAAATCGAGTATGTAAATGTAGTTATGCACTCCTTGATCCACCCCGAAAACCGATGGGAGAAGCCAAATCTCTCCATAACTCATAGGAGAAAGTCCCATTCAACCAGGTCAAATATTTTTTCCATGTCGAGTTTTACTATCATCCAACCAAAATTTCCTTTTTTTCTTAGAGAATGAATGGAAAATTTCATTTGCTATGAGTATTTTGTCTTGTATGGATCTACCGATTGTAAAGGCACTTTGAAATGGATTAATGATTTTGGGAATTATTTTTTTCAGTCTAGAAGCCAAGATTTTGGCAATGATTTTGTACTCTGTTGAGCATAAACTTATAGGTCTATAATGGGATGTGGTTGTCGGGATGTCACATTTTGGTATTAACGCAATGAATGTGTGGTTTATTTGTTTTAGAATTCTACCACTTAGAAAGAAGCTTTCAACAACCTTAATTACCGAATGTTCTATAATGTGCCAATGTTTTTTAAAGAAACCTGTCGGGAAGCTATAAGGTCCAGGTGATTTATCATTGGCTAGACTAAACACCGCGTTTTTAATTTCAGAGTTAGAAATTTGTCTGGCTAGCCAGTCATTGTCCTCATCCGTGACTTCTTTACCTAGGTCATTGAGTAAGTTGCTTAGTATTTGTTGTATTTGGTTTTGTGTGTATCGCTTTATGAAGTCATGCTTGATGATTTACCGTATGTCTCTTTCATTTGTTAAGGTTATCCCAGCTACAGTTTGTATTGATTTTATAATGTTTTTATTTCGTCGACCTGTTGCTATTATGTGAAAATACTTCATGTTAGCGTCAATTGATTTTATATGTGTCCGTTTTGCCTGTTGTCCCCAGTTTTTGTGCGGATAGCTTAATAGAGAGGCATGAGAGTCAATTCTCACATGTTTGGTACGCTCATGGAATACAGGATTGATAGCTAATTGTTGAGCTGATTTGTTGTCATAAAACAGATCAATAGGCAAGGACACTACAATCCCCAAGTCAGACAAAATGTCTTGTAGCCATACTAACTCACTAGAAGTTGCAGACATGCTCCTATATTCACTTTCAGTAGATGATTTGGAAACCACCTTTTGTTTCTTAGTTTTCCAGGAAACCAACGAATTACCTAGAAACACACAATAGCTAGATAGTAATCTCCATGTGTCAAGACAATTACCCCAATCGGCATCACTGAAAGCTTTGACAGTAAGTGATGAATTGGAGGGATAGGACAAAGCAAGGTGGAAGCTTCTCTTGAGGTATCTGAGTAAATACAAAGGTGGATCCCAGTGAGGCTTAAGAGGTTGGTGAAGAAACTGACCCAATTTCTAAACTGTATAAGAAATGTCTGGCTGAGTTAAAGTGAGATAAAGAAGTCCACCAACCAGCCCTCTGTAATCCTCAGGATGGTCAATAGGATCCCCAATTGATAAAGATAACTTGAGATCATGTTGCATAGGAAATTCTATTGGCTTGCAACCTTCCATCTTAGCATCAGTGAGTATGTATAGAACATATTTTCTTTGATTCAGCAAAATGCCTGAAGAAGATCTTACAATCTCCATACCAAGGAAATATCTTGCAACACCAAGATCTTTGATGGTGAATTCCTTATGCAAAGTAGCTTTGGTGGCAGCTATCTCAGTGCTAGAATTGCCCAAGAGTAGCATATCATCAACATATACAAGAGCTATGGTAAAAAAATTGCCCATCAGATTTGACAACGAGAGAAAAATCATGACCAGATTGTGTGAAACCCAACTTAACCGTGAATCTAGTGAGCTCATGGTTCCACTGCCTACTTGCTTGTTTGAGACCATATAATGATCTCTTAAGCTAACAAACATGCCCAAAGGGAACTATAACCTTTGGAAGAGGCACCATGTATACTTCCTCATCAAGATAACCATGCAAAAAGGCATTGTTGACATCAAGTTTATGAAAAACCCATCCTTTGCAAGTTGCAATTGCAAGAATGACACGAACTGTAGACAGCTTAGCTACAGGAGAGAATGTCTGCTTGTAATCCTTATCTTTGACTTAGTTCTAACCCTTAGCCCCCAATCTTGCCTTATACCTTTCAATTGAACCATCAGGCTTATGCTTGATTTTAAAAATCCATTTGCAACCAATAGCCTTCTTTCCTTGAGGCAAAGGTGTAACCTTGCATGTGTTGTTCTGTTTGAGAGCACTGATCTCAAATTGCATAGCTAGCTCCCATTCTCGTACACCCTTTGCTTGAGCATAAGAATTAGGCTAAAAAACCGTGCAAGCAGCAGCTAGAGACTGAACATATTGGTGAGAAAGATGAGATAGAATTAGTACCCTGATCCCTGGTAGGCAGACCAGAATACACAAAATCATTTCGTCTAGCTGGCATGTGTACTTGCCTCTTGATAGGTAAGGACTGCACATCTGGAGAAGACTCATGAGATGATGATGAAAGATTTCTAGGTTCACTGTCAAGTGCAAACATAATAGGTGAAGGTGAATTTTGAGGAGAGGAAAAAGAAATACTGTCAAGAATGCCAATGGATGCTTGATTAGAATCATCAGATGATATAGTGGATGTAAGATGAAGCACATCAATAGGAAACTCATCATCCATCACAATAGTGGGAGGAGACCTCTTACTGAAAGAAGGTGAAGATGACTGTTTGAAAGGAAACACATCATCAACAAACTTGACATGCATGCTGATGATGACAGTATTTCTATCTAAGTCAAGAAGCTTATATGCCTTTTGGCCAGGGGTAAACCTAGCAACACACAACGACGAGCAAAGGTTCATAACTTATCTCTAGGATCATTGGATTGAATTGGATGGCAAAGACACCCAATTACTCTGAGCTGATCATAGTTGGGAGGCACTTTGTAAAGCATTTCAAAAGGAGACTTCCAATTTAACACAAAAGATGGAATTTTGTTAATGACATGAGTAGCACTAATGATGCAATTTCCCCAAAATCTAACAAGTAAGCCAACATGTAACCTAATAGCCCTGACAGTTTCAATCAAATGCCTATGTTTCATTTCCACTCTCCCATTTTGCTCATGGACCCCTAGAGTTATCCTTTGATGAATAATGCCTTTAAAAGCAAAAAAATCAACACAACCTTTTTGTTTAAACTCAATGCCATTATCAATTCTTACTGTATGCACTGATTTATGAAACTGTGTTTTAACCATCTCCAAAAAACAAGTAAGTAACCTCAACACCTGCATCTTATCTTGCATCAAATAAACCCAAGTAGTTCTGGTGTGATCATCTAAAATAGTGAGAAAATATTTGGCACCACAACGAGACTGAACTCTGTATGGGCCCCAAACATCAATATGAACAAGCTGAAAAGCATTAGAAGCAATAGCATCACATCTTTCAAACTTCAACTTGGAAAGCTTAGTCATGCCACAAGTGTCACATGACAAATCCTTTACGTACATCAGCACCCTTGCAATCAGTAATAAGGTGCAACTTCAAAAAAGACATATAACCAAGTCTATCATGCACTAACTACACTTTATTACAACTGAAACAAACATTATTGAACACCAACTGTTGATTCTTCAAGCAATCAGATGCCTTCAGCACATAAAGCCCTCTATCTTCAAATCCTTTAGCTAGCACAACCTTAGTTGTATTGTATGGTCTTGTAGCCAACAATGTGCATCATCAAAGATGAACCTTAAGTGTTGTGAAGATAAACTTTTGGACACTAACAGTAGATTGTGCCTAAACTGAGGCACTAGCAAGACATTTCTCAAAGTTATGCCACTGCTAAGTCTCACATTGCCATGTTTCTGCACAGAGATGCATTTTCCATCAGGTAATCCAAGATTAATGAGAGGATGCATCTCAGAGATATCATAGAAAATATGATAATGAAAGGCAATGTGATTTGTGGCACCAAAATCAACTATCCACACATCACTTTGAGCCTTATTTGCACCAATTAGAAAAGAAACACTAAGTGGACCTGCAAAGTGTACCATTGTTTGATTTACAGAATTGTCAACACTTTGCATGGGAGCCTTTCCCTTCATGAGCTTGAAAACTTCTTGAAAAACAACATAGACCATAGCTTGATCAGACTTTCCACTACTGCTAGCAAAGTCATCAAAAGGAGTATATCTTGTGCACCACATTCCAACTGAGCAGCAAATTTGCCTGATTGCTTAGGCCTTTCATCCTCCTTAGCACCTTTAAACCATTCAGGATACCCAACCAATTTGAAACAGTACTCTTTCGTGTGACCTCTTTCTCCACAATGGTCATATCAAACTAACCAAACTTAGACACAACAAGAGCATTTGAAAAGCCTTGTTGACCTCTTTCGTGTGACCTCTTTCTCCACAATGAAATTTGTTAACAACATTACCTTCAATATCAAACTAACCAAACTTAGACACAACAAGAGCATTCACATGCCCTTGAGAAACATCAGTAACTCCTTTAGAGTGCTCAATCTGTGTGGCCATTTGAAAAGCCTTGTTGATCCCTGGCATAGGATCCTTAAACAAAACATTGCTCCTCAAATTCTCATACACATCATTAAGCCCTATCATGAACTGCATAACTTTCACCTTCTTCTCTCTTTCAAGGATCCTTTTCATCACACCACAAGCATAATTATTAATACCACCACAATTGCAACTATGCACTACATCTAGCAATTTCAATTCATCCCATATCTTCTTCAATTTACCAAAATAGACACCTACTGACAAAATTTCTTGCTTAAGGTTGGCTAAATCTCTAGGCAATTGATAAACTAAGGGATCATTGGATTCATAAAATCGTTCCTTGATTTCATCCCATGGTTCCTTGCTACTTCACTCGTCATCGAGTTGATTAGCCAACACATCACCAGAGAATCGGCTCTCATTCATTTCTCATAGTCCTCTGTTCCTTCTAAAGGTTTTACACAACTACTGGTAATGAATCCTAATTTGACTTTAGCTCCAAGAGCCATCTTGATGCTCCTACTCCAACTCGTGATATTAGCTCCATTAAAAGGGGTAGACACGAGAACCATCCCTTGATGGTCTAACTTGGACAGAAATAAAGGATTCACATGAGTGTTTGACTTACCTTGCACCCTATCCCCAAATTGAAAGCCAGTATTAGCAAAGTTTCATCCTCATCCAACATTAGCACCATCGTCGGGCCCTGGAGATGTAATAGAGACAAAATTCCCTCGTCCAACACCATTGTTGTCACCCGCATCTCCAGATCCTTGACCTTGATGGTTCGCTCCTCTCTCAACCATGATGAAAAACACAGATCTCGTAGAGAAAACGTTGGAAAAGCGAACACCGAGAAATACGAACAAAATCAACAACAAACAATGAGCAAAGATGCACGAAGCTAATGAAGATCGTCGCCTAATGCTCTGATACCATTTGAATAAATGAAAATCAGATCTCCAAAGGAGAGATTGAGATCAATACAATGGAAGAATATCATGGAAGAACATGTAAAACTCCATCAAAAAAGATAGAGTTTCATCTAGTTTGTTACCACTTGCCAAAACAGAATCTCTCGCCTATCTGAACTACTGAAAACGGAGGGTTACTCCTCTACTGAAAAGACCAAATTACCCCACCATCTACAACTAACATCATATACTAACAATCATAATTGTGGTTACCATCAGTACATTACCATGGTTACCAAGCTACAATTTTATTTGTATTTTTTTTGAAACCCCACGATTACCGAACGATGACCATCAAGGTTATCGAAGGAAAAAAATACGGTTAGCAAAAAAATATGGTTATATACCACCTATTATGAAGTTCAAACATTCAAGTATTCAACCAAAATAAATCAAGTTAAAACATTCATAATGTTAGTAAAATTAAGAGGGGAGACCGGAAACCTTGAACGGTCGAACGGGCGAGCGTTATCACTGATATTGAACTACGACTGTTGTAAGAGGCGGATTTCTTCAACAAAGAGATGACTAGATGAGAGAGGTGAACCTGGACGCTATGGCCACACGCTATAATGGAATTTAGATCCAAACTCAAAACTCAAAACTTAAAAGATAAATACATTAAATAATAAAAAGAAAAATTAATATATATACACACATATGGTAACCATGGTATTTCAGAAATCATTATCATTATTGTACCAAATTCACGTGGTTACCACCACGATGATTACCGCTAGGAGTGGAATTGGTATATTATCAATTCATTTTTCCATTTACCATGTACCAACCAATTTGAATTGGTAATCGTAAAACTCCTACCATTATCAACCGCCGAAGGGGTTGAACCAACTTAATTGGTAACCAATTAAGTTGGTTGGTACGTGTTGGTAATGGTAATTTACCAACTTCCGAGTGTTGAGAAAAAAAACATGCAAATATAATACAACTTAATTAAAACGTATAAATTATTCCAATGCTTAGGTTTTCGTCCGAACCGACTATATTTGAGGACAAGCAACATAAAACTTTAAAGTTATTACAAAGTGTTTAAACACTAAAGCAAAAGCAACATAGTAGTAGGAAGGTATTATTCCGACTAAAGCTATAGGTTTTCATCTTAATCAAGGTCGAGTTAGTATTCCTCCCTTGATTAAAAACATTTTCGGAAGAAAAAAAAAGTTAAAAAAAATAATAACAAAATTTAAAAACTTAAAACAATTACAAAATAAATTTTAAAAGTAAAAATAAAACTAGATATAATTGGTTTGGTAGGAATCGGTTGGTATTACCGTACCAACCAATTTGAAAATGGTTGATAATAGTAATACCAACTTTTCCATTCTCATTACCGTTACCGTACCAAGTTTTGGAACATAGTTCGGTATACCGAACCAATTATATTGGTAACCAATATAATTGGTTACCAATTATGTTGGTTCGGTTGGTACATGTTGGTTTGGTTTTCATGGTAATTTTTACCTAGCCCTAATTACCACCGTGTTAGTTACCACTAGAGTACTGTGGTTACCAACACAGTCGGTACGTATGTGGTTGGTAAGTATTTTTTTTTTACAGTAGGCAAACATCACAGAGGATTTACATAAAGCGTAAACCACCCCCTTGATCATTGACGCGTGGTGAACGTCGTTGGCACTTTCTCCCTTTGTCAAATAGTAATAATATCCAAACTCAAACACAAAACCAATAGATTAGGCAATCAATCACTTGATAAACCAAATAACTACTAGTATAGCGATGAAGTCCGGTGTCGAACCCACAACGAGAAGCGATTTACTATTCAATAACTCTAAGTAAAGACTCTTATGACAAAGAAATGATTTGTGGCAAATAACCCGAATGTAAAAGTAACCATATTTATGATTGCAAAGAGTCGGCCAAACCCTGGTAGGAATAGGAATAAAATAATAGGAAATAATGTTTCCGGATCCAAAATCGCAATTGTTGGAAAACGGCCCACGGCGGGCGCCGTGTAAATGGCGGAGGACACCGCTTATGCAATATCCGACTTTCCTCAATTGTCTTCAATAAACTCCAATGCCGTGCTTCTTTGCTCCTCTCTAGCTTCCTCCTTAGCCTCCATATGCTCCAAAATATGTCTCTTAAGTTCTTCCAAAGCCCATTCAAGGTCGGAATGTAATTCTCTAGAATAAACACTAAAAAGGCGTAGATTCCGAACTTGAATACTTCACAAGCAATATACGAAACTAGACTCAAACAATAGCAAAACCACTATCTAATTGCAATAAGAAATACCTATAATGCCTATATGAAATATGCATTATCAATCATCCTGAAGGATGTTGCTACAAAGTTCCCTATTAAAGGTAGTTTTCATTAAGTTTTCATTAAGTTTAATACCATGCCTAGCAATATAATCTGCTACCTTATTGGCTTCCCTAAAGCAATGGTTGAATTCTACCTGATCAAAGGTAGTTTTCATTAAGTTTAATTATCTTCTCCACTTGACGTAGAATTTCCCACTTGATATTATTACCATCATTGATCGCCCTTATGAGTGCGTACATCCTGACCCCCCAGACCCTGCTTAGGCGGGATACACTGGGTAGTTGTAGTTGTTGTTGTTGATCGCCCTTATGAGTTCGTGATTCTCTCCTTCTATGATAATCTTTCATAGCCCTTTCCTTGTTGCCTGATGCAGACCCATGCAGATTGCAGCAACTTCTATTTGGAGAACAGTTCCTTTACATGTCTCATAATAAAAAAAAGTATCAATTACGAGGCCCTTGGAGTCAATCTCTAATGACTCCCCTCACCTGGTAAACACCAGTAGGTTTACCTGAGCCATCCACATTAATTTTGTAGATGGTCTCTTGTGGTTTGATCCACTTAGCTTTTATCCTCTTTCTCTTAGTATTTCCGTTACTACGTTATATCTCTATTTGCTTCCAAGCATTGATATTAGAGATGGTTTTATGTACTATGCTTGCTATTGGTACGTTCCTGGTTTTTATTGTTAAAGATGAGCCCATTTCTGGTTTCCCGGATGACTTGCTAGATGAAGCAAAGATCTTCAAAGTGAGGATTTTCCTTTCTTATTGCTACAATACCTTCGAAATCAACTTTGTTTCCTCTAATATTTTTGAAGAATTTACCTGTTAGTTGTTCATAATTTGTTATTAAATTGTTGGCAAAAGGACAGTTCATGAAAACATGGGTGATATCCTCAACCTCTAGGTTGCAAAGATAACATTGAGAAGGTACTCTATTTATGTATTTATTTAGTCTATGTTTGGAGGGAAGGCCCATAATAGTCATCTTCCAAATTGAATTCTTGATCCTAGGTGGTATTTTTAATTTCCATATCCACTTGTAATCATTTTTGATTTGTTGTCTTCGATTTATTAGATTCTTTTTTGATTTTCTAGTAAAATTGCCATTGGGTTCTAGCTTCTAAATTAACTTATCCGGTGTGTCCCAATCCGGAATTTGGATTTCCAAGATTTTTTGGACAGTGTTATATGGGAACATTCTAGTAAAGAGAGATCTATTCCATTGATTTTGAGAAGTGAATAGGTGATTTACTGTCAAATTTGGCTCATGATTGTCTAGAAACTCTAATAATAAGGTATCTGGTATCCAGGGGTCATTCCATACATTTACTCAACTACCATTTCCAATAATCCAAAGTAGCCCTTGATTGAATCTTTCTCTTAGGGATAAGAGTTGACCGAATTGCCAAGAAGTGTTCTGGCTAGATCGTGTTCTTATGCCTTCAGTTTGAAGATATTTCTCTTTTATAACTCCTACTCATATATTATTTTGATCCGTATAAATTTTCCATAATAATTTCATTTGTAGACTTATATTTAAATCTTCGACTTTTCTAAGACCAAGGCCTTCTTTATGCTTGGGTTTGCATATATTTTCCTAGCTAATTAGTGGCGTATATCTTTTCGATTGGAGCTTATTCCAGGAAAAAAATATTATTTATTTGATCAATCTGTTGAAGGATTCCTTTTGGGAGTAGAAAGTTTTACATTAGATAGTTTGTCTTGGAGATAATATTTGCTTGGATAAGCCCTGTCCTTCCTGCCTGGGAGAGGGTATAGAAGCCTTCTATTTAGTTAATTGTTTTTTGAGATTCTGGATAGCTTCCTCAAATACTCATTTTTTAATCCTACCAATAATAATTAAGTGGAATACCAAGGTATTTTTCAAGTGTTTTTGATATCGGAATTTTATTTTTTTTGGCTAGAGATTTTGCTAGTGCCGAATTTACATTTGTAGAGCACTGAAGGAAACTTTTATTGTAGTTTATTGTTAGCCCTGATAAGTTGGAAAAGTTATTAATCATACTTTGTATTGTATTAAGACTGGTATGAGCTGTTTTTGCAAAGATAATTGTGTCATCTGTAATGTTAGAAAGGGTAGTGGTGTGCCATTTTTTGTTAGTTTAATGTCCATTAATGCATCCTCGCTAGACCTGTCAAACAGGTCATTCGGATCAGGTTCGGGTCGGGTCACTTCGGGTCTCGGGTAAAACAGGTTTCGGGTATTTCCGGGTTGACTAGAACCCGGGTTTGACCGGGTTTCGGGTCGATTTTGGGTTTGTCAATTTTTTCTTTTTTAAATTAAAAAAATCATGATTTGATAATTTTGCGATAAATTTTAAGTATATATAAAAAAAAATATTTAATTATAAATCAACCGGGTCAATCAGGTAAATCGGGTCAAAATTACCGGGTCAATCGAGTCACCGGGTCGAAACCCAGATTACCCGGAAAATTTCCGGTTTTTTCGAGTTCGGGTCGAAAAAAAATTTCGGGTCAAAATATCTCCGGACGGTCGGGTCGGGTTTTCGGGTCGGGTTATGTTTTGACAGGTCTAATCCTCGCGCAAAGCTTCCTTATGCAATTTTCTTGCTAACTTTTCCATAACAATGACAAAAATGTAAGGAGCAAGAGGATCACCTTGTCTAATTCCCCAGTTTGGTTTAAATTGTTTCCCCGGACAATTATTTACTAGTACTGAGAAGGTTGTTGTGGTTAAACATTTCATTATCCATTTGATCCAAGTCAGATGAAAGCCAAATTTAGTGAGCACAACCTCGATGTAGGACCAATTGATTTTGTCATTGGCTTTTTCCATATCTAATTTTAAGGTCATCCAACCTTTTTTTTCCTTTTTGTTTATGAAAACTATGGAAGATTTCGTGTGCCATTAACGTGTTGTCTTGTATCGATCATCCTTCAACAAAGGCACCTTGAATTGGACTTATTAGTTTTGGGAGAATCGGTCTGAGCCTATTTGCCAATATTTTTGAAATTACTTTGTATAAGGTGTTGCATAGACTGATTGGTCTATAATGATTAATAGTCGTAGGGTTATCAGTTTTTGTAATAAGGGATATAAATGTTTGGTTGATTTCAGTGAGTAAATTTTCTTAGTGGAAGAAGGCTTTGATTGCCTTGTAGAAAGAGGGACCAACTGTATGCCAATATTTGACATAGAATTCTGGAGGATAACCATCAGGACCAGGTGTTTTTATTTTCTGCCATACTAGTTACAATTTTTTTTAATTTCAGCCGTGGTTGGTTAGCATTTTCCTCAGTTGTTACTTGTGCTTGTATATTCCGAATTTCATGTTGTTAGATGGTACTTTGTTTGTTATTTACAAATCTTTCTACCATTTCCTTTGTAATCTGTTCCGAAATTTCCTTAGGGTCACTTAACATTTGTCCATTTTTTGTTACGAATGTTAAGGTTGCTCTTCTAAAGTTCTTTATTTTAGGGGTGTCACTATATACACCGCAAATCCGGATTAAGGATTTGCACGTCCTTAAGGACGTGCAAGTCTGGGACTGTGCACGTGCACTAGGAAAGCCTTGCACGTCCTTAAGGACGTGCAATGCTTGCACGTTGTTAAGGACGTGCAAACCCTAGTTAGGGTTTTGCGTTTAGGGTTTAGGGTTTAGGGTTAGGGTTTAGGTTTTCTGACGGTTTTGTAATGTTAATTGATAAAATTGAAGTGTTTAGCTAGTGGATTTGAAGGATTTAGGGTCAAATTAAATAGAACACAAGAATTGTTAAGGTTTTCATTCGGATAATATGCGAATAACGTTACAAGGAACGGAAAAAAAAGGTTTACATTCATAATTTTAATAAAGTTGTGGAATACAATCTAGGAAAATAGTAAAGGACGGCCGGACTCGGCACGCAAGGCTCGAAATCTCTCAATCTGAGCTTGAAACGGAGCATCCCATCCTTCGACGCTCGGATGATGATGTTCGACCCATTCTAGCGGAGGCGGCGGAAGAGGAGCGTTAGGACGCAACCAGATCTATGAGAACAAAAAATTAGAGTTAGAGTATTGACATATATATGAAAAGCATGAATATGTAATAAAAAAGACGTTTGAAGTCGTACCGCGGCAAAATGGTCTTGGTTTCCGATGCAGGCTACACCAAGAGTTGCTGATTGAGGGTTGTTAGCAGGTGTCGGCGAGATCATGGGTAGACATGTGAACGGATGATGCCAAGCTAGGACGACGAGAGGAATCTGATATACCGTTGCAAATACTAAACCCATAATGGGTAGCTCTATCCACCGTCTCCTATCACCATGCACAGCCCCCGCCCATCTCTGGTAGTCGACGAACTGCTGGAATGGGTACCCTCCCGTATAACAACCGGCGTACAGATCGGCGTGATCCTCCAAGTGATTGCATAGTAACGTTTTGAGTTCCGGGAAAGCAGTCTCGCCGATCGGTGATGTCAAAGCCGCCAAAGCACGGTAGCCACAATGACCATCTCCAACAGTGTCCCTCACCGTCTCAATATGACCGAGCATGAAGGGATCAACGTTGTTTCGACCCTAGTTGAACCCTCTGAACACATCATCACGTCCACGTCGAGCTGAGGTCGCTTGTGGACGAGGCCGAGCAGCACGCGCTTCTTCTCTCTCAAACCTTTCCCTTACCTCCTCGTATGGCAACGGGTTGGTTCTGCAGGCATTCCTCGACCCCCGAGGCCTCTCCTTCCTTCGGACGCTTGCTGATGAGGGTGGGTGCAGCTCATCCTCGCATACATCGTTGGAAGCCGTGTATGAAGATGATAGCTCATACGGCAGTGGGGTGTCGTCGAGGTCAGTCCATGACAAATCCATCCAGAACGGGTGGATGTCCTCGGCGGGTATCGGAGTACCGGAGTTGACGTATGCCTGAATCTCATGGACACAAGGGATCCCATAACAAACCCTCGAATGTCGGTCCGTGCATACCGGAGGAACCTTTTGGTTCACGACGTCCTGCCACATCTTGTATAGATAATCGAAGCACTTTTTGGAGATTAAAGTCTTTACCTCATCGAAAAGGTTGACTTTATACGCCGCTGTTGGCCATTTGAAGCGGTCGATCTCCAAAGCAGTTTGCAGCTCATGCAGTTGACGATCGTTGACTCTATGGATTGCATCGATCACGATGTGGAAGTCACCAGTCGATGAGTGAAGTGTCTCCTTCAGAACCTTGTGTTGACCCTCAACTCTGTACACATTGAAGTGCATACCACTAAATATTCGATATTATATCATATTGTAATGGGAGATATGAAGTAAGGTTGTACCTGTTTGTCGTACGGGTGCCGAGATGGAAGACATTATCTACGTAGCATCGTACGATGCTCCTGCTGTATGGAAGCCAAATCGACTCTAAATACGCCACCACACCTGGGAATGGGTGCCATGCAGCGTGTAGCGCCCGACGACGTCGGTTGAATGATTCCTCCGACCTCGATTCGAACAGCCCCCAACAGTTGCCCTTAAAGATGCCAGCGTAGTTTAAATTCTTCGTGATCTTCAGAGCAGCTTCCTCGCATCTTCTCGTCACGTGTAACCAACAAAGGAGATGCTGGACGTCGGGGAAGACAACATTCAGCGCCGCCAAGAGACCTAGCTCTCGATCAGTCATGATAGCTTGAGGCTGAACCGTCCCAAGCAAGATCTGAAGCTGTCGCAACACCCAGACGTATGTGTCTTCGTTCTCTTGCGACATGAAGGCATAGGCGATGCAGTAAGTATTGCCTGAGGGTGTGAACCCGACCACCTCGCACAAAGGAATCCCATATCTGCAAGTGTAAATATGTTACATATAAAATACTTTATAATTGACTATATGTGCAATAATGTAATCGTAATTAAGTAACTTACGCATTTGTTTTGTATGTGTTGTCCATTATGATAACGTAATGGAACCTTCGGAGAAGGCGTATCCCGTCGGGATGCGCGAGGAAGAGGTCGCTCAAGACGTTGTCGTCATCCGGATGTCGTCTGAAGTCGTAGTAGTACCTTCTTTCCCGCAGATGGTACAAGGTATCCTGGGTCATCGTCCGACTACCTCTTTCTTCGGCGACCACAATGGCGAGCGTGTTGGTAAGGCTCTTCCTTGACGTGACGCTGGTCTCATCCAACTGCCTCAATCCGTACCCAATGGATTTTGGAGGAGTGCCAACTTCCTTCATCCACCTCGCCATCTTCTTTTCCCCCTCTGCCATCTGTCCGGCGATGGCGTGACCCTTTAAGCTCGTGGAAAGCCCGTGGTTATGAAGACCGTGGGTTACCGTCATAACCCAGTGACCCGGCGGAGCTTCGTGTCCGTGTAGAGAGAATGGACAACCACTTATCTTCGACTGCGTGCTCCGGAGCTTCCTCCCGCGTGGTCGGTACTCCCCAAACTGCTCGCAAGCAAGGAGAACCCCGCCTGGACGATTCGACGCCCCCGTCCAAGACCGCTTGATTACTAAAATCATGCAGTGTCTCCGACCCAAGTCCTTGAAATGCGTAACCATTTCGTCACGGTCATTCCAAACCATTGGGTCCGAGAACTCAGACGTAAAGTCTCGAAACTGTATTCACATAATTGGAAATATGAACAAAACGGAAGGAATACGAAATATGTTCACTCTACGAAACCTATCCATACCTGGGATACTTGGAGACGAGGATTGCTTTGCGGCTCGGCCATAACGATTCGAACGGCGAAAGAATATATCGAAAGAAGTCGGACTTTGTTTTGGAGTGCGGAATCAAGCTGTCCTCCTTCGTTTCAAATAGGCACTGTTGCGTTAATTGTAAGCAGAACCCTAGCACGTCCTTAAAGACGTGCTAGGGTTTAGGGTTTGGCTAGGTTAGGGTTTAGGGTAAGGAAACTGCACGTGGTTAAGGACGTGCAGTTTCGACAAACCCTAAAACCCTAGCCAAACCCTTAAACCCTAGCCAAACCTTAAAACCTAGCACGTCTTTAAGGTAGTTGTATCAAGTATGAGGATATGGATCTCCAAGGTAGTCGCAAGAGTGTCGATCTACTTCGACAATCTGTTTCTGTGCTCCTTCACAAATCCTGAGGGAAGTTCCTAACCAAAATATGCAGGAAAACATTATAAACAACATACACAATCTTGTTTCACGTTTTCGTTATCGGGCAACCTTATCATATTAACGTTTTCGTTATCGGGCAACCATATCATATTAACGTTTTCGTTCTTGATGTTTACGTTCAATATGACTCGGAAGAAATGAGAAGAGTCTACTCGAGATAGAAATAGAAATATAGAGATATATACAAAATCCGTAATATAAAAGTATAATATCAAGATAGAAACTGTAAAAGTACATCACTGGTCTACATGATGGCGTACAGCATGATCCAAAATCTCCGTCACCTCGTCCACTAGCTGCTCAATGCGAGGGTCGCTAGCCAGGGCCCTCAAATAGCCCTCGACCTCACGAAAGCAAGCTGTTAGCGCCGAACGGTTGACGGGAGGCTGAGGGAGGTCCACCCATGGGTCCATGCCGATCGGGTGGACGGGTGCCGGCGGGTTGGGATGGGGTGGCGTGGTCGGCAGCACGTACGGCCGGCTCTGCGACGCGTACCAAGACAAGTAATCTGCAGTGACACCGACCTGGCAATCCTCGCTGGTGCGTCTGTGCTCGGCCAGCCTGTAGAAGCGACCCTCGTCCTGCAGGTCCTGCCACCTGCTGTGGCCCGGGGCAAACACGGCGATGTACCTCGCGTTCTTCAGGGTCGTGTCGCGGCAGACCTGATCCGGCGCGATGACGGCCTGCGGGATCCCCTGGACCCGTCCGAACTGCCAGAGGCACCTATCGGGCATATACGGCTCCTCCTCCCCGCAGAAGGTGATGGTGCCCCGATAGGTGGACTGACGGTACTGGCCATCGAAGTCCAGATCATGCCTAAAAGGCATCCACCGGACCTACAATTAAACAAATCAGATGTAATTCACAGCTAAGAATTATAAGTGATATAGATAGAGTCTCGAATACATACATCAGCGACGGTAAGACGGTCCACCTCGTCCCGCAGCTCCCGGATCTTCTTCAGCTTCGCGTCGTCCTTCATGCGCGG
The DNA here is from genome assembly GCA_963922045.1 of Persicaria maculosa. NCBI lineage: Eukaryota > Viridiplantae > Streptophyta > Magnoliopsida > Caryophyllales > Polygonaceae > Persicaria > Persicaria maculosa. Next base: position 7,876,186 of record OY998256.1, on the reverse strand, counting down.
TGGCTGCTTCGGACCGATGAACTTCGCGTAGAAGCGAGGGTCATCCTTCCTAGCCGGGTCGCTGGACAAATCACCTCAGAAGCGAGGGAAGTACGCCCATATCCAAGCCTTGACACAAAAAAGTATGTCGTTAGCATATAATTTAAATATTTGTAAACTAAAACTCTAATTCAACGGTCTCGTACATGTAGGATCGGCGTGCAGCTGTCTATACCCTTCGCACCTGAGCGGGTAGCCTCGCCTAGGCCCCTGTACAGACAAGCGAGGGCACCTGCAGCCCATGCAAGGGTGGCCGTACGTGGGATGTCCCAAATAAGGCCGAATATCCTCCATGGGATCCTGCTCTGCGACTTGTCTACAAACAGAGTCGCGGCGAGAGCGATGGCCATGTACGTCTTGTGCAGAAACAGACGCTGTGCAGGGTCATCCTCGGGCTGCCCCCCTCCCACATGAGTGCGCAGCCGAATCTGCTCAGGATCAGCCGCGGCCTCTGGGTCATCGGCGGGGGCGGGGTAGACGAGCGGCCCGTGTCTCTGCTGCCACTGGGTAATAAACCCAGTCACCGGAGGGCCGCCAGCGTGTCTGTATGCCTTCAGAGTCTACGGGGTGAGCTGGTAGTACTCCGCGATGGCGGGGACCAAAGCGCCCGCGGGCAGATGTGACGTGCAGGGCTGGCCATCAATCGGAAGTCCCATCAGACAGGCAACATCGTGGAGCGTGATGGTCATCTCGCCCCATGGAAAGTGGAAGGAGCTGGTCTCCGGGTGCCAATGCTCCAAAAAGGCCGTGCAGGTGAACTCGTCGACACACTGCCAGTGGAGGGACCTCAGCTGGGGGATGCCGGATGGGAGCAGATCCTACACCCAGGTCCCCGGGCCCTCAAATATGTAGGGCTCGAAAAGCTGCAAGTGAGTCGCCCGGTGGTGGAACTTGAGCAGCGGCAGCTCCACCGTAGGATCTCTCCACACCTGATACGCACGGTGATGCCTGTAAGACACAAGCAGCTCTCCCGGCGGCAATAAAGGGTCGACCTGCACAGCCAGTGTGGCAGCCTGCACAGGGATGGGCTCGGGCTCTACCTGTGGGCCCCCCTGGCCCTGAGCCTGCCCCTCCTGACCGTCGTCAGCCTCCTCAACGACGTCAGGGATCACATCATCTGCAGAGCCCAAGGAGATCGTTGCTGGTGTGGCGGAGGTCGAAGGCTCGGGCTCGTGTGTGCCGGATGTAAAAGCCTCTGGCACGACTGAAGTAGAAGCTGCTGGCGGCACGGCTGAAGTAGAAGTCTCCGGAACGGCTGAAGTAGATGCCTCCGGGATGGTCGGTGGAACACGAGTAGGCGGTCTAACCATGTCGGCCCGTCGCCCACCGACTACGTCGGTAATACAGCTACTCAAAACATCAGCGGGCTCTAAAGAAGGCTGCAACCCTATCATCGCATCGCCCGAACGATCCCAACCTGGCAGACCCTTCCAGAAGCTGTCGTGCTCGTCGGCCGGGGGCGTCCCCATCAACGGCTGTAAGCGCTCTGCAGACGCAAGTAGATCGTCGATTGTCTGATCGGGGGATGCCGTAGACTCCTGTACCTGGCTGACCGCTGCCCGGTCGCCGAACCTAATAGGCCGAAGGGTACCATCACCCCTCATGAGCCTCCCTGCCTGTTATTATGATCCAGTTGAATATTAATGTCTTTTCAGTATATTTTAATGTATTTTAATGTATTTTAATGTCTTTTGATGTATTTTAATATATTTTCATATGTTTTATTGTCTTTTATTATATTTTAATGTTAATTAAGTATTACAATTATATTTTAATTTTTTTTTATTGTATTCAATATTAATTTATTTTTATGTATTTGAATATATTTAAATATATTTTAATGTTAATTAAATAATTTTGAAGTATTTTAATATTTTTTAATGTTTTTTTATTATCTTTCAATATAAATTTATTTCTATGTATTTGAATATATTTTAATATATTCAAATATATTTTTATGTTAATTAAATTATTTTGAAGTATATTAATATTTTTTAATGTTTTTTATTATCTTTCAATATAAATTTATTTTTATGTATTTGAATATATTTGAATATATTCAAATATATTTTAATGTTAATTAAATACTTTTGAAGTATTATAATATATTTTAATGTTTTTTATTGTCTTTCAATTGTAATTTTTTTCTATGTATTTGAATATATACTATCTATTATATTCTATCAAATTACAACTATATTCTTTTATATCAAACTATATACTATAAAAAAAACATTATAATATATAAATAAATCAAAAAATATATTTTCAATTATATTCTATCAAACAATATATATTATCAATCATATATTCTATAAACTTCTATTATAAAACTATAATATAATCTATCAAATTATATTTTAAAACTCTAAAAATAAATCAAACAAAAAGTAATTCAAATAACATACCGGTGGAGTCGGGATCGGGGACACCTCAATGGTCCGACGCTTCCGCAGCGGTAATAGACCGTCGTCCGCCTCCGCCACTGCTCCGCCTCCATCGCCGCCGCCATACGCCGCCCCACCACCACCACCCTCCTCCTCGGCCACTGCTCGGCCTCCTTCGCCGGCGCCAGACGCCGCCCCACCACCACCACCCTCCTCCTCCGCCAAAGCCGCCAGCACCACCCTCTCCTCAGCCACCGGCTCCACCGCCACTGCCTCCCCCGATGCTCCACCACCCTCCACCTCCATCGCCGTCGCAGCACCACCAACCTCCATCGCCTCCGTCGCCGCCAGCAGATCCGCCTCCAAAGCCGCCACCGCCGCCTCGAGCTCTCTCTCTCTCTTTCTGTCTCCATCTCTCTCGTCTCTCTCTCTGGGTCTCTCTCTCTCTCAGTCTCTCTCTCTCTCGGTCAAGCTCCGGCCGGCGATCACTCTCTCTCTCTCTCGAGATTTCTCTGGTGAATGAAGACGAAGACGAAGAGGCACGTCATCTTCGTCTTTACTAGACGAGCTTGCACGTCCTTAAGGACGTGCAAGCACGTTTTTTTAAAAAAAATAAAAACGTGCTTGCACGTCCGAGTTCGGGTGGCTCTCACCCCACTTGCACGTCCTTAAGGACGTGGGGATTTGCGGTGTATATAGCCGAAACGTATTTTAGCAGTGGTTTGGTAATACTTCGTGTTTCTGTCAGCTAATTTAATGTGTTTAATCTTTGCTCTTTTTTCCAATACTTGTGATTATAGTCTAAAGGCCTATTCTTTTTTTATTCCAATCTAGCTAATTTGGTTTTTTCAGAGTTTGTAATATTTCCCCAAGGCAACCTCATTTGTAGACCCTTAATATATGTCGGTTCTACCTTGGCTAATTGCTTCAGAATGTTGTTTGCTTGATTTTTGCACCACTCTTTTGTTTTTTTTTTTTCAGTAATTTTTGTTTTTTGGACAAGTTTGTAACCAAAAGAACCATTATATTTGTTTTTCCAAACTTTTCTAACTTTATTTTCGTAACCTGTATTGATAGTCCAAGCCATCTCAAATCTAAACGGGGTACCTTTTTGTTTTCTGGCACTCCAATTTGTATCGTAATCGGGCAATGATCCGATGTAGAGAATGAGGTTGATGTTGGACTTGAAGATTTCTGAAACTAGTTATAATATCTTAGTGCTAATACTCTATCTAGTCTCTTATGTGTATTATTGAACCCATTGTTATTCTTTCTCCATGTGAAGGGTGAACCATTGTAAGGTATTGTGTGAAGATTAAGCTCATCGATCTTTTACGTTCTTTAATCTTCTAAATCTATCAATCGTGGGGATATTACCTCCAATCTTTTTCGTATCATTTTCGATATCATTTAGATCACCTATGATGATTACAGGGAGTAAATGTCTATGGACAATAGTGAAAATTTCATCCCAAAATTAATTGGGAAGTAATTTCTGTAACATTTGTCAGCCCTATATTTTCCTTAATTATAACCAAGCGACGTATCCCTAATGTATGAGACGGAGAAAAGAACGAGAACTCTTTTCTAGCTAGACAAAATAAATTCATCTTCATTAAATAAATAATTAATATAAAGATAACGTACACAAATAAAATTAGAAATTAGTCATCAAATAATTCAAAGCGAAATATCCAATGATAAAAATCCGAAAAGACAAAATAAAAAATGCAAGAGACTAGCTTAACAAACAAATAACAATACGCGCGCATTCAAGTATTCAACTCATCCATTTTTCAAGTTGAAGAAGATCTTAATTACTTATCTTTGGTTTGATAAGAAAAGTAATTTGAATTTTTTGATTAAGATGGACGATGGAGAAATTAGAAAATGCATACATCGGCTAAAATCCTACATCTTTTTTTTTCTTTGTATATTTTGAAAACATAAAATAATTACTTAATTGTGGCTATATTTTAACTGCTTTTCGAGTTTGTATGTGACGGAATTAATAAACTGACTAAAATTATGAACAGGGTAAAATTTATAAACTATTGGTAAAAATAGTTATAAATTTAAACAACAAGATAATCTCTGTATGGGCCGAAAAACAATTTATTTGTAAAAAGTGGAGTTTATTTGGTTGTTATTAGGGATATTGTGCTACTTTTAAACCAAATAAGATAAAAAGAAAGGGGTGAAATAATACTTTTGCAAAATAAATACCAAAATAACCTCAATTTTCTATCTTTTTTTAACACATTTTTAACTGATTTTAGTTCATTTTGATCCTCCAAACAATCATAAATGGTATTTAAAAAATAAACAGCCACAATATTTTATTTTTAACTGTTTATTTTTCCTTACCATACACACCCTAAGCTATACCCGAAGGGCCGGTATAACTAGGTTAAGCATTTATATTAAGGAAGATTATTTGGTTAATCAGTTAATTAAAACCCAGGAAATTCCAAATTCTAGAAAGTATGATAAATTCTTATATTTGGTTGAAACTTTATTTTATAGAAAAACACAGGAATTCAATTTCTACCAATGATCCTTTGTCCTAGTAGTAAGGGAGAGGTGTCCCAAGAGGTCAAAGGTTTAAATCTCACTTCTTACACAATTTAGTATTAGTGGGTGCTCAAGCCTTCATTGACTTGGGTGAGCTTGCCTGGTGGCTTGTCGCCTGGCTTAACCGGTTCGCGTCCTTTGCAGGCTAGGGGCCGGACCCGTGGGGGACTAGTCGATAACCTCCGAACCCCCCACGTCACAACAAAAAAAAAATTCCTTTTTTTTCTATTTATATATCTAAAACTAAAATTCAAACAAACAACTTTTTTTTCAATTTCTTGCGATCTGCCAAACAAGCCATTGATTATTTTAACAAAATTTTAAGTAGATTTCTTAGGTTTATGTTTTTAAATTTAGGAAATCTTTCCATATATAGTGTCTTATACCCTTAGGATATAGATTTTAAAAAATCGATATTATTTTAAAGCTGGCATTGGAAAGTATTGAGAGATGTGAATGAAACTAAAAGAGTCTCACGTCGAAAGTTGAGTCTAACAAGTACTATTAGTATATAAATCGTTGGACTACTCCTTCTATCGTCAATTTAATTTTAGAATGAAACATCAATCGACTTGTGTGTGCTAGACTACTATACCGTATGTCCGTCCGTGCACACGACCCCCAATCATCGATCTAAGTCGGACTACTTGCATTGCATCGGACCCAGAGAGAGGGGGAGAGATTTTGAATGTTAATTAATAGGAAGTAGCTAGGTTGTTAAAATGTGGAAGGGGGTTCGAAAAGTGCAGGTAACCAGTTAGTCAAACCCTCCCTCACGTGCATCGGATGCTCCCTTCAGCTGCAACACTATTATTCTAGTTCCACTCTTTTTACTAACCCAACTCCAATTTTTTATTTTTAGGAAATAATTCGCCTGAATGGACTTATTCGATAGCATCTTTATGAAGTAATACCTATCAGTAAAGGTGTGTAAACCAACCCAATGCACTGCTCCGTCGTATTGACAAAGTCTCGATTTCAATTTCATATCTTATCAAATTTGGTCATGGTTCGGGTTCGAGCGGACATTTTGAATTGAGGTAATTTTCTTTGTGCACACTAAACAAGTGCGATCATATATATATATGAGCTAATGAGCTACTCTTTTTCCTTCAAAATATAAGTTGTTTGAAATTTTAATACGTTTTTTAAGAAGTTGAAAGTTTTATAAAATATTACTTTTTTCATAACTTTGTAAAATATATCCATACTTAATACTATTAGTAATGATTAGTATAGTGAGTAGGAAAAAAATCAATATTTTGTAGAGGTTTTAACTTTTAAAAACCGTGGCAATAATAATATAAGACAAATGAGCTATATTTTGAGACAAAGGGGTATATTATCCAAGTTTGATCGGGTCTATATTCGAGCACCTATTAATACTTTTGTATATCTTTTTTTTTCTAGTTGAAATCCAATGCATTGATTCTTAAAAATCTACTAGTTAAAATAATTGAAACTTTCAAAAATATTTTTCAATATTGGTACTTAACCTATATTTTGGGTTATAGTTTAGAAAAACCATTCTAATATTTGATCACATTACCCTAAAAATGTTGGGTTTGAATTTCATGGAGTAATAGCTAATAGCCTAATAGGGTAACTTCTTGGTAGAGATATTTTTTACAAAATACTCCGTAGAAAACACATGAGGTGGGGTGGGGTGGGAGATTGGGACCGATTTAAGTATTTAACTGTTAAAATATTTGTATACCATTAGAATCTTTCCAATTTTATTATGGGTTGTCCTTGTTATAGAGGGGAAATCGATATTGCAAATAAAATAGGAATAAAATAAAGCAAACAGATTCAGTTCCCAGCAAATAATGTTCAAGACTCCCTCCCGATATAGCAGCAGGAAGTCAGGTTCGATCCCCGAGGAAGCTGGTCAGCGGATCTCAGGCAGCAAGAAGAACTCACGTCGATTTCGACTCAGGGGGTTTACTCGATATCGACCAGCAGTAGTCGATATCGACCAAATCCAGTCGATTTTGGGCAATTGCAGAAAGCAGTCGATTTCGGGCAAGGTCACTCGATATCGACCAAAAGGACTCAATATCGACCAGTCTTGTCGATTTCGACCTGTTCTCTGTAGAAACACAAACAAGCAGCGATCTTTCTGGATCGAGAATTAGAAGTCGATATCGACCAGTGGGTGGTCAATATCGAGTAGGGGCAGAAACGTAAATAAAAGACAAAGCTTGTAAATTTCGGAATAAATTTATGTAAAAGAAAACTTCCAAGGTCGGGATTTGCAACAACGGTAACCAAACATGCATAAGGCAAGATAAAGAAGAATAATCATGCAATCTCATCAAAGGATCAAGCTTTCGCTTTTTCCAACAATTAGACAACTCTTTCAAGAAACCCTAATTGTATCTACCAATTTTATGTTTATAATCCAAGTTGTTAACATGGATCTCTATTAAATAGGTAATAAACATATAAAAGGCAGTGGATGATCAAAGCACAATAAAAGTCGAATCTTTACCTCAAACACGTTTGGTCATCGTTGGGATCACCCCAACCCTAGAAGTAGGTGGACTACTCGCTCTTCATCGCAGGGAAAGACATCAATAATAAAAGGAAATAACTTTGCATTAATAAACTAAATAAAAGTTTACAACCGAACGAAGCCAAATAGCTCTCGCTCCTTAACTCCCAATCGGCCTCCACTTTCTCTCTCTCTCTCTCTACTTGCTACCTCTTCTCCTCTCTATAATTGAATGAATAAAAACTAGCCCCATGGGCTTTATTTATAGGCCTTAATCCTTGCTAATCAAGGTAAGGAATATCTATCTATTTCTAAAGATAAAACTCTACTTGGAAATAAATAAATCTAAATAGGTAAAACAAGATAAATCATGAGGGTAATTAAATGTTCCACCCTTAGGATAAATAAAAAGATAAATCTTCAAGTCTTCATGTGCAAGGAATCTTCTCTTGGGAATATCTCCATTGGATTTGGGATAGAACTTTAATTAGAACTCGGAATCGACCTGATGACGTCACTGGATGTTGGTCGATATCGACCTCACCTGGTCGATATCGAGTCACCTCTTCCAGCTTCAGCTCAGTCACTCGATCTCGGCTTTCTGGGGCAATATCGAGCTGCATGTTGCTCGATATCGACCACTATAGGTCGATATCGAGTTGCACCTTTGTCTGCTGGTAGATTCTGGGATTTTCGACCGAAATTAGGTCGATATGGAGTAGGCTTGGTCGATATCGACCAGTCTTCTTAACATCCTGCTCTGTTTTTTAAACGCACTTTCCTGAGTCCTCGTTCGTTGGATTGACGCATATGAGAATGCGTTGGAAAGCTCTTTTCGAGGGCTACAACTCTCATGAAGACATCAGAACTTGACTCAGAATGATGAATGCCGAAAAATGGCCTTTTCTCCAGCTGCACCATCCTTAGCTTCTTCATGAGTTTTCCTTTAAGCTCCAAAGTGCGTCCAAACTTTTCCAAATTAGCTCTAAACTCCTGAGAATCACATCAAACTTGTGTAGACTCCATATATGGCAATATTAAGCATAATTACACAAATTCGCTATATTTCCAACCCAAAATAATAGAATAAGAAGCAAAAATAAGTATAAAAACATGACATAGAACATGGACATCAGTCCTATCAACTCTATATGTAGGATCCCATTTCGAAAAGTTATAATTCAACCGTTTGTCTATTGTGTGCCTTAAGGAAATAGGATAAGGATATTTTATTGGAAAAAAAACTCGAAAATAGGTGAATACCATAATCTAAAAAACGGCTAAATTAACTGGGTGTCTCTGGGGAAAATATTTCCCAATTTCGATTCTTATTCTATGCCTTAGAAAAACCGATAATCTAATTGGTTTTTCGGTCTTTCTATCATAGGATAAGATTCTGAATTGGAAAAAATACACTACCAAAAATAAAGGACCCTAGAAATCTAATTTTAAATTTGGCTAATGCATTTTAATTAAAGATATATTTTTTCTAAAACGGGAATCTTATCCTATACCCTTGGGACATAAGATAGAAAAACTGATGATTTTTTAACATATGTTCTTAAAGTATAAATTAAGCATTTTAGTTTGAAAAATACTTTCCTTATATACATTAAATTTAATAGTTTTTAAAATATATTATTCGCCATACATATTTAATGAAACACTTTCTAAATTTAACTTATTAACCTGCATTCTTAGAGGAATTCACATCCTCTATCCCCCCTTGTCCTCCTTCGCCGTCCCCACTCGCAAATCCCTATTTAAAATTAAAAATAAATTGAAATTGAAACTAAAGAATACAAGAAAAAAGAAAATAAAGTGTTTTGTGATTAGGGACATGGAAGGAGATAAGATCGAGAACAGAGGATTTGGACCCATTCGTAGAGCACTTTGGATTCCATGGAGTTGGTAAAATAACTTTATGTGAAGTTCGATAAATCCTAACCACTCGATTTAAAATAAAGGGTTTAGATTTAAATTATTTTAGCCATTTTTTAATTTATTTTTTAGGGTCGATAGATTCTTATTGGGTAAACCAAAAATCATCCAAAATATATTATTCAATTATTTATTTTTTCACTTAAAATCAAACAATTTTCTCATTTTGGAAAATCTATATTTATTACACACAAAGCCCTCTCAAATAATTTGGAGAATCCTCTAAATTCATCAATGGGACTGGACTCCCCTCAAGTACTGTATCTGTATGGTAAAGTTGAAGAAATTTTAACCATCAAAAGATAATTGGATGGTAAAAAATTACCCCTCTCCTGTAGGGCTCACATCAACTTAATTGATTATTTTTTTGTAGAATTAAATTTGTGAGAGGAAAACTAAATTGACGGTGAGGTACTCCACCAAATCCAAACCCCATGAGTTTATATTTTATTTTGAGAAATTAAATGGAAAAAATGTGAAAAAAAAATCAAAAAATTTCCAAAAGTACAATAATCAATCAAGAAGTTGGAGATACTCCTACTTTATCGATTAAGGGTCAGTTTGGTAACACGGAGCTGTTGGGGTAGCTGAAGCTGATAGGGTAGCTGAAGCTGATTGATTAATTGTGTTAAATATATGTTAAATTGGACTTTTCATAAGCTAGTAAGGTGTTTGGCAACCCAGCTGATAGAGTAGCTGATACAAACTAGCTGATCAAATAGGAGAAAAATCAATAGAATTCTGAAAAGCTTGCGGTTGGTAGCTGTTGAAAATCTAATTTCAAAAGCTAATTAAATTAAAATCTTATATTTAACTTATTTAAAACTATAAATTATTAAAACCAAAAGCTTCGAAAAGCTATGTACATTGCCAAACGGACCCTAAGTTCATAAAGATCTCATTCCTTAATTTTTTTTCTTTTTTCCTCCGTGATAAAAGAAAAAAAAATACATCCCTTTTGCTAGAGGATGTGGATCCTCTGGTCCACTTCGTAGTCTCTTTGGTGGTCCACGAAATCATTTCGGTTATAAACTAGTTCATTACCTGTGCCTTGCACGGCTTGTAGATTACAAAAAGATTATATAAGTGTTGGTTAATAAATAAAAGACAATAACTTTTATTAACCTATTTTAATAGAAAAAATAATTTAAAAAATCTATTGAACAAATTTGTACTTGAAAGTTGAAACTTATAATTTATATAAATTTAATTTTTTATGATATTTAATCTCCCTTGAGCCAGTAATAATCATATCCAATATTATTAAATGATTCTGGATTGATTTGAAATTAAATAACTCGATAAAAAGAACTGGCTCAACTCGACAAATGACATATATATTCATGCCAACCACCACCCCAAATCAACTTACAATTTCATTAATTAAAGTTTCAGAGTTTAACTTGTATTAAACAACTTCTAATGCACACTTATTTAAAATTTTAAAATTAAAGTTATGAAAAATCAAGCAAAGTACCACTGTGTTAAAGGAAAAGATATTTTTAGGGAAATTTATAGAAAACTACCCGTTAAATATAGACTTTTAGACTTAACCACTTGTTAAATATAGACTTTTACACTTAACCACCTGGTAGGAACAAAATTAGAGAAAACCACCTATTAAATTTTTTTTGTTAACAAATCACCACTTATTGCCTATTTCTATTAGGATTATGTAAAATATATATGATATTATAATATTTTATGCTTTATAATTAAATTAGAATCTCAAATAGTTTTAAATATTTTACCAAAATTTAAAAAAATATCATTTAAAAAACTTGACGTATATATGAACAAATTCTCCTATTTTATTTCAAAAAATGGTTATAAATTTTTAAAAATATCTTATAGACTACTTTTTAATCAAAATTTAAATAAGTTTATAAGTCATTAGCATTGTTTAAATTTAATAGCATTTTTTATATTTATAATCTATGTCTCATTTTCTTTCATTTTTGAACATCCAAACGATATACTAAAAATGAAAAAATTATCTAAATAAGTTTTTAAAAATATTTTCAGGCTCAAAAGTATTTTTTCTATTAAAAGTATCTTTATGAACGTTTGATATAATTTTTAAATAAAATTCAATAATATTTTCCATAGTTAGAAACCTTCCAAATAAATATAGAATTTAAATTTTTTACACATTTTCCCCTAATATATTAGAGAGTAATATAATTTTTTATCCATACTATAAATTTAATTTAAATATATTCAAGTTTAAACTTTAAATTTTAAGTATAAAATATTAAAATGTACTATATTTTATGGAATTCTAATGGATATATATGGTGGGTGGTGAACAAAACCATTTAATGGGTGGTTTTTTTATAATTTCATTTTTATCGGTTTGTTAAGTGTGAAACCCTATATTTAACGGGTGATTTTTTTGTAAATTTTCCTATTTTTTATATACGACAATTTATTTATCTCACTCAACATCTAAAATTAAAGAAATATGAAGTCACATAGCAAAATATAATGACTTCAAATCAAACTATTTAATTAATATATTATTCGTTCAACTAATTACCATTTCAAAAGTAAATATGAAAACTTTATTTGTGATGATATAAAGATGACTCAATTGATATCGTATAGAATTCCATCTATTTTATTTTTGTTAAGTTATAAATGGTATGGTATTGTATAGGATTGATATGATAGTTGCCTACCAAATACAACCGGTGATTGGATTCATGGATTGACCAAAACAAAGGCAAAATGATTGGTGTAAATATTTTTTGATTTGGCAAAACAAAGCATACAAAATAATTACCATAGATATGTACGTAAATCTTGTAAAAAACATATAAAAAGATATCTATATATATACACACAAAAACACATGTATATAATAGGACACAAATAATATTATTACCATATATAATAAAATATTATTAAAATAAATAAATAAAAAATAGGTGGCAAAAAAAACACGTGGCACAATTTTATTCGTTAAAAAAAGGCGGGAAAAAATTGAAGCAGAAGCTGACACGTGGCAGTACAGCTTCTGCTTTAGTATTGTTTAGGATAAACATTTTGTTTGGTTCAATGTGGGAATTGAAATTCCTAGGAAGGTTTTTCATGGGAATTGAATTTCCGAGAAGTCCAATTGATGGGAATTGTGAAAATGTGTTTGATTGATTTTTTATTTTAGATTATTAAAAGGGGAATTGGAAATTTTCAAATACAAAATGGTGGAAGTTGAACTTACCTAGGAAGGTCAACTTACCTAGGGGGACTAAGTGAACTTCCTCCATTTTGTAGTTGGAAATTTCCAAATACAAAATGGTGTAACTTGAATTCTTGCGTTTTTTAATTTCAAAAATAACAATCAAACACATAAATTTCTCCTAGTTTCTAGGAAATTCTACTTCTTGGGTTTTTGGGTTGCCAACCAAACGAGCTTTGAAAAAAAATTAATATGAAAATTTTAATATTGATATGTTTATAAAATTTTAATGTGAAAATTCTTTACCATTATATTGATATGTTTATAAAATTTTAATATGAAAATTCATATTTTAAAAAATAATAAAAATTAATTCTAAAACAATCGATATTTTAATTATCTATATTTTTAAAACACGAATTTTCATAATAAAATTTTATAAACATGTCAATATAAGGGTATTGAATCTAAAAAAATTTAAAAAAAAATTCAATATTTATTTATACCCAAAGTAATTTTGTGGACCACCAAAGGACTATCGAGGTGGACGCGAGGATCCACCTCGAGTCCACCTCCTAATTTCTACTTTCCTACCGTATTCATTAAACTTATTTAATTTTATCAAATTTCAGAGTATGATATCTCTATAAAAGCGGGGGAGAGGACCAATTTCATGGATACCCAAAACTGAACTCATCCTCCTAATCAGGAGAGGATCTCATCTCACCTTTGTTAATTTATAGCATATTATCATTTCCGGTAAGTGCTTTCAGAATTGATTTTTTATTTTTACAATATTATTCTCCCGATCTGGTATATATGTTTTCAGCTCCATCTCTGAACCGATGTAGTTGATTTTCAAATTCTCAGAGATTCATACAGTGTTCGATTATCCATGATCGATCGACCAGTTGTAAGGATCGGATTCGGATCGATGAAGCTCCGTGTCTGTGACTTCATTCATTTTAATGGAGGATGAACACCTTTGAGAGGTGAGTCGATCGATCAATTCATTCAGCATATTATTCGAATTTATCCAGGTTTGATTTGGGGGAAATTTTGAAAACTAATTAATTAATTATGATTATATATATATATATATATATATATATATATATATATATATATATATATATATATATATAGGGGAGATATCTAATGAGAAGTAACATTTAAATGAGAAGATGAGAAGTAAGCCTTATACCCCTTAGATTAAAATAATTTTTTTTATATGGATATATAGGACATATCTAATGAGAAATATATCAATGTTTTTTTTAAAAAATTATTTTTTACGCTATTTATCTAGAGGATGATTTAAGGTTCATTTTAGGGTTTTTATGCTAATTTAAATTAGCTTTTTCATTCATCATCTAAAAAAATAGCATAAAAAATAATTTTAAAAAAACATTGATATATTTATCATTAGATATGTCCCCTATATCCATATAAAAAAAAATATTTTAATCTAAAGGGTATAAGGCTTACTTCTCATCTTCTCATTTAAATGTTACTTCTCATTAGATATCTCCCCTATATATATATATATATATATATATATATATATATATATATATATATATATATATATATATATATATCGATTCCAACCATATAAAGCGACGAACAAACGCTCCTGACATTCTTACAGAAACCCCCACAAATGCAGGCCTATTTCTGAATTGTTACTTAATATTTGACATTTTTTAATTTGCACGTTTTTGTAGGAATGTAAAAACTATATAAAATATTAACTTTATATTCAATCTTTTTTAATAATATTGTACTTATTACTAATAAGTATTAGATTATTAAAAAAAATATTAAAAAAATAAATATTTTTATAGTTTTTATCACCTTAAAAAACGTGTCTGAATAGTAAAATAACAAATAAAAAGGAACGGAGGGAGTACATTCTTTGCAAGTTGTAGATAATAGCCTCAAGCTTCTCTCGATCAATAATTCATTTCGATATTTTGGTCGAAATTAATGATTTGGGAAGACCAGTTTTTTTTTTTAGGACAGTAATTAACATTTTTTGGTCGAAATCAGTGATTCCTAATTTCCTACCACTTCACGTACTGTTGTTTTATTTTTTTTTGAAATAAAGTAGTAAAACCTATATATGCAATTATTTTACATGTTTTTCCCCTGTCACTTTAATGTACTGTTCAATTATTTCTTAAATCATATACATTTTTTAGAAATAAAGTTTTCTGAAAAATCTGTAAAGATTACTCACAAAGTTTACATAATGTGATATATTTTGTGAATTTGTTTTAGGAATAGCACTTTAAGTGCATACTCTTATCATTTAATTAAGATTACTCACAAAGTTTACATATTGATTTTTCTTCTTACAGATCGATTTCAACTTTTTATATATTAAAAACAAATAAAATAAAATATTAATTATTTCCCCTTTATTAAGGGATTTTTTTTAATTGTATACCGGCCATATACCCCTTGCCTAGCTACCACGGTAAGATCTCAAAGAGTTCATGACATTCTTAAAATTTAAACCACTCAATCAAAGATTTGATTTACAATCAAAACTTACCGCTCACTTAGCATTTTAATTATTGAATAGTTAGGGTTTGCAAATTGTAATAACGGTAACACCCTAATTAAATACCATGGAGTTCCCCTTTATAAGACTTCTGGTGACTTAAAGTACTGACGATCTCGTAAGTCCTAAGAGAATGCCTTTCGGGTGGAGTGTACCTAAGTATACTGTTTGAGCTAACCCTAGGCTGATCTTAAGAGTTTTCCAAGCTGATTTTAAGAAATGTCAGTCCCTACCATCTAACTCGTTCAGATTCATTGTTCTCATTTAGAGCCTGAAAAGAACGAGTTCTTATGACATAGGGCTTGAATCACTCCCAACATCCTTATTATATTCGACGTGGGTTGAAGTGTTACACTTCGGCCCATATCCATACAAATCCATGTGATGCGAACAGTGAAAACATGTTGACAAGGGGGTGTTAGACTGTTAGTGTCAACGTTTAATTTAGACTAAACCTCAAACGAAGTTTGTTTCATAATAAAACTTCACTATTGGACTTAAATTATAGTGTCAGCGTTGCCTAACCTAAGCAATGTACCTATATGGTCGATCACCGGAGACAAGGGTCAATAGATTGTTCATCGCTCGAGCCTTCTTTAGGTGCAGTTCATGCATTATCAATGGTCAAGTCTAATACATTTTTGTCTAGAATTCCAACATTAGAAATAGAGCACCTTTAAAATCTTTGTGTGACTTTTTTTATCTCCATTAGGCAATACAGAAAAGCTTTTGCAATTGGATTTTCAGCAACTACTCACATCAAACTTTTTACAAATCTATTTATTTTCTCCTATCTCATCAGCTATTTTGTATCAGCTACTCTATCTGCTGGGTTACTAAACATCTTAATAACTTATTAGCACTCTAATTTAATACGTATATAACTATATATTTAACACACGTAAACTATTAGTTTCAGCTATTATGTCAGCTTCAGCTACCCCATCAGCTATATTTTAACAAATAGACAATATAGAAAAATAAAATAAAATAAACAAAACGAAATAATTAATGAAAAATGATATTTTTAACCTATAAAAAAATCAAATTAAATTAAAATACTGTTTAAATATATATGCGTGAACGTTATAATCTATTTCCTCATTTTTAAAATGTCTAAATAGGTATATATATCTAATTTGTTGACCTATTCACCGAGGAAAAAGAAGGTGAAAAGGACATGGAAGGAAGCAAACAACACTCACATAAATTAAACAAGGATCGGTTGTCAGCCCCAAATCCCCACTTGGCGATATGCTATAAATATATAATGAATTAATAAATATAAATGTATAGGGAAATTTCGGCCTTCAAAATGGGAAAGTTTATTTCCATAAAGATAGGGACATATGCATTATGCATTATGCATATGCACTGCTACCTAACAGTATTATTTAGGAGTCGTCAAGATCCGACTAGATCACCGAAATTTGCCTAGAAATTTGTTTAGACCTCGTCTAAATCCTTAACACTATTCTACCGTCGAATATCCGCGAACCGATTTTTGTCATTCGATTTAAAAAAAAAACCTAATACAATTCCCGCGCCATGGCGCGATTTTTAAAAAATAAATTTTTAACAACATAATAAATTGATATTATAAAATATTAATAAAAGTTTGGATAAAATAATGAAGGTAGGCTTTAAATCTTTAAGAAAATGGTAAAAATATTTACCATAAAGTTAGACTTCATCAAAAAGGTTGTTAAATATAAATATTATATTGATATAGATTATTATTATTATTATATATAAATATACATACATACATATATATATATATATATATATATATATATATATATATATATATATATATATATATATGAGTAGTAGACATTTGATTTAATTCAATATTTTGAATTAAATCCAATGGTTAGTAAATGGGTAAAAAATAAAATTGAGAAAATGTAAATGTGTGAAAGAGACGAAGAGAAAAAAGAAAAAGAAATAATAAGAGAAATTAATAGTAGACATTAGATTTAATTAAATGTTTTAAATTAAACTCAATGGTTAGTAAATGGGTAAAAATCTTAAACATAAAAATTGATTTAAAAGTTACTTAATTGTAATTGGGAAAAAAAATGCTACAATTAAGAGGAAGACCACACATCAGCAATGTCTTCTGTTTTAAAGTATTATATAGATGTTTTAAATTAAACCCAATGGTTAGTAAATGGGTAAAAATCTTAAACATAAAAATTGATTTAAAAGTTACTTAATTGTAATTGGGAAAAAAAATGCTACAATTAAGAGGAAGACCACACATCAGCAATGTCTTCTGTTTTATTATATAGATATAGATGTTTTAAATTAAACCCAATGGTTAGTAAATGGGTAAAAATCTTAAACATAAAAATTGATTTAAAAGTTATTTAATTGTAATTGGGAAAACAAATGCTACAATTAAGGGGAAGACGACACATCACAATGTCTTCTGTTTTAAAGTATTATATAGATATTCTTAAAAAAGCCATTCATTTTTCATTTTTTTTAGAGGATTCCCAACTTACAGTTTCTCCATTTTGAAGTTTTTAATGTTTTTAAAATATTTTATAGATCTTTTCCCTTTAAAAGAATATGTTAAAAATTACTAAGTCAATCGATCGACCTACTCCCTCTGTTCAGGAAATATATCATTGTAGGTAGCTTTCAAGAAAGTAAAAAGATAATTTAATAAATGAGGATATAATAGTATTTTTTTTAATAGGTGAAAATAATTAATTAAAATAACTCAATCTTTGTAGCAGTGTTAAAAAAATATCCCATCTTTCAACTATAAGAAAAATAACCTAACTTTTTTTATAGGTAGTAATAAATTATCCCGACTCATTTTTTCAACCATAAAAAATTGGGCTAAAATCTTAATTTTTTCAATTATATATTATCTTTGGAGATACTTTTTTAACATGCCTCCAAATTAAGGTTGGTTTATTATAATGACTTTTGTCTTTTCTTTATTTCCTTAAATATTATAAAAGATGCTAAAATGACATGTTTTAGCGAACAGAACAAAATATATTTTAAAAATAAATTAAGGAGTATAATTAATATAAATGGTAGAGTAGTGCAGGGTTTGGATGTCCCTAATCACAGGCATGCATATGATGCATGCACGTACGTTGTGCACCTACCCCCTCCATCATATTGTGTGGAATCCTTCCTACCACGCTGCTACTATATAGGCACTACTTGCTGCTACCTAACATTTTATCTATTTATATTTGTGTGTCTTAATTGAAGGGTAGGTTTTCTTATTTACAATCTAAGTGAAATTGTTTGATGCCTTCTTAGATTCACCTTCCAAAATTAAGCTTAAAAATTAATAATTTTACTCGGTGTTTTTAATTACTTGAATGTTGTTTTTGTCTTCTCTATGATATTCATTTTGTGCTTGTTTTTATGATGGGTTTTCATTCGCTGCTTAATTATTTCGGCTTTTTAGCTTATCGGAGATATCTGGTACGTTAATTTTTTTTTCCCTAAAAAAAATATTATTTTTACTTTTCATATTTAAAAAAACATTTCCATGTCAAACTCATATATTCAAACCCCGTCGATTAATCAATGCTTTATCAATAAATAGGGAACTAAATAAGTCATCACCACTTAATATTATAATTAACAAAAAAAATGATTACCACCTAACAATTTATAACTTTATATAAGATGCTTTTTTTTCTGCAAATTTTGTCCAGACTGCGCCATGATCTAAGTAGGCACGGAATTAGAAATTAAAATTCGGGTGAACTAGATAGGCTAAATTTTTCTCATACGCATAATTTAATAAACAAACCCTTACTTTAATAAATAAATGAATAATTTTTATTATTTTTTCTTTTTTTTTTTTTATAAAAATGGGATGGACTTGGGTGAGTCCATCCCTGGATTCGAGTAATTGAAAATTTCAGTTTTGGGGTTAAAACCAAACTATAAACTCCGGGTCGGATTGATTTTAAAAAAGAAAGAAAGAAAGATGTAAAATTGTATTATATATTTAAAAAAATGATATTCTCATTTTATTATATATCTATTTACAAAAACAATCAATGTTACGACAAGCTTACAATGTAATATTAACATATTTCGGTCCGAATCTTGATTCATCCCCAAGAAATCGAACCATCTGAACCGTTAATTGTCTTAATTCTAACCCGAGTCAGGCCTATTTGAACAACCCTAAATCCTGCCGAGTCCGGTGAATTTTGACACACTTGCATATATATACAAGCAGAAGATATATATGGTACAACGATGAAACGAATGAATATCGTATTACACTAACTAGTATGAATATTATATATATATATATATATATATATATATATATATATATATATATATATATATATATATATATGTATATATATATATATATATATATATATATGTATATATATATATATATGTATATATATATATATATATATGTATATATATATATATGTATATATATATTTATATTTGATCAGATAAGAATTCGAGTTCAGACAAATCTGATACTCGATGGTCGGCAAGCCGGCAGACAGAAGAGCCGTTTAAAACCAAAATAAACAACAAAATAAAACGGTGCAATTCAAGCAAAAGCACTCTACAACAAGCGAAACTAAGCAGGTCTAAACCAAATAGGAAGTGGTCGAAGATTAATATAAATATATAGTAGGTAAATATGAATATAATGTTATTTATTTCATATCATGTGATTATAAATAAAATTATATTCATATTTTATTCACATTCACAAGGTTTTTTTTCTAACCCGTGTTCCAAAGAGATAAATTAAGAAATTTAGTTTAAAAATTATTTTATCAAATTAAATTCTTTTAGATTTGTTTAATGCTAATTAAAAAAGTTTAACTTATGTAAAAAATACCAAATTAATTAAAGGAGTCGACTGATTTGAGTTTACAATAACTTTCCATGAATGTAGAGGTAGCTAGTGGAGGAGCCGTAATTCTTAAATGTACTGAAATAGTAGTACGAAGTTAGGTATCAATCCATACATTTACACGATAGACACGTGAAACTACATATGTACCACAGTACCACACTAGTTAATTAAGCATTTAATTAGCTAGAAATGAGAATTTTAATTTAGAAATATTTTTAATAATTAAGTTTCTTAACCTAGGCTATTGGTTTAAAATAATAATATTTTTTCAAAAAAAAACTAAAATAACTTAATTTAGGATATATTTTTTCAATTAAGAATCTTAATTAATATATGCATTTGGGTTAAAAAAACAATGATCTATTTCCTATTTAAATATTTGGATCTGTTAGATATGGTTTTTTGTTAGGAAAAATAACAAAAAAAAATACAAAATATTAACTAGGGGTGGGCACGGGACGGGATTGAGCCCGGACGGGACTCGTCCCGCGAAATTTTTACGGGACGGGATTGACACTTTTTTTTCGGGACGGGATGGTGTCTGGACGGGACGGGATTGGGACGGGACGAGCCTTGTCCCGCAAATAAAAATAATAAAATATTATATAAATTTGTAAAGTGAAAAATGCTTTTATAATTCATTAATTTGTATAATATGTTGAATATGGTATTCTTCTCAACTATATGATTCAATTTATTATAATACAATTATTAATTCATACAATGATTGTATAATTAATTATAATGTTCAACATATTTGGCTACATTATCTTACTAGATCGGTACGAAGAGGAATTGAGACGAGATTCACCAGATGCTGTCTCATTATCGATTGATAGTTGGGAAGAATACCGTATTTAGCTATTTGCCTCTTGTAGCTCTAAATGGGTATAATGATAATAATAATAATAATAATAATAATAATAATAATAATAATAATAATAATAATAATAATAATAATAATAATAATAATAATAATAATAATAATAATAATAATAATAAAGCCACGTTATAATTAAAAAATAATAATAATAATATTACTTATTTTTATTGTTATTATTATAAAATAATTATACTTTACAAGAAAAAATAAAATATGATATAATAATAATATAATATAATATAATAATAATAATAATTTTATTATAAATTAATATTATAATTAAATTAAATTATAATATTATATAATAATAATAATATAATCAATTATTATTATAAATTGAAAATTATTATTATAATTATAAATAATATTTGCTCAAATAATAATAATAATAATAATAATATTATAAACAAATATTATTATTATTATAGATGGAAGATTATGATTATAATTATAATTATAATATTTGCTCAAAATAATAATACTAATAATATATTATTATTATTCTATAATATTATAATATTATTATTATTATAAACATTATTATTATTATTATTATATGCGGGACGGGACGGGATTTGCGGGATCCCACCGGGATCGTCCCGCGTTTCGTCCCGCATAATTTTTGCGGGACGGGATCGGGACGGGATTCGCTATTTTGTCCTAAATCCCACCGGGATCGGGACGGAATCGGGACGGGACCGGGACGGGATCGGGATTTGCGGGATTTGTGCCCACCCCTAATATTAACCATTAACTAGTATTAATCCGAACTTTGAAAATCACTAACAGGTATGCTAACTGTTTCACATTAAACCAATTTCGATATATGAAAAATTTTGCCAAATTTTTCATTCAATTTTTCTAAGTGGCAACCTAATGTTAAAAAATTTAATGACATGGCATCACATTATTAAATGTCCAAATATAATGTTTGAAAATATAAGCTAATTTTCAGTTTAAATTGGATTCTAATGTTAATTTAATCTTCTAATTTGCACTCAAAATTAGTATTTTTTTTTTTACAAAAAATACATTGAATACTTAATGATATGGAACAACATTGTTCAATTTTTGAACCTTTGGTTTCCAAGTCAAAAATTTGGCCGAAATTTTTTCTGTATCAAAATTGGTTTAATATTGAATAGTTTGTATACATTTTAGTGATTTTCAAAGTTGTATTAATATATGATAATATTTTTAGTCATTTTTCCTTTTTATTGCTATTTTACCTACTACTCAAGTGGTGTTAGACACCTTAAATTTGATTAAAGAGATTCAATTTCTAATCGCGACGATTTTATAAGGAAATCCTGATAGACGGTATGATCGAGGCTCTTTTAGAGCATAAAGAAGCACTTAACGGTCAAGTCTTATTAGCTTAACTAGCTAGTAAGGATGACATGTAATGATCAATAGGTCACGAGTAAAGAGAAGCACTTAACGACAAGGACGGACCGAGGGACGGGTTGAGATCCGCTCCAGCCCACCCAATTTTTACAAAAATAAAATAATAGATTAAAAATTAAGAAAAATTATTCATTTATTTTCTAAATGAAGTGTTTTGTTAATAAAAATTTGAATATGGAAAAAATCTGTCCACCTAACCCATTCGAATTTTAATTTCTGGTTTCACGTCTGCTTACCCATCCAACTAAGTTAAACTATAAACCAGACCAAAAACAAAAATCTAGGCCTTAGCATTATGTAGAAATTAATTAACCACACTAGTGAAAGTGTGAAACCCAAAAGCCATATATATATATATATATATATATATATATATATATATATATATATATATATCATCAGCTAGCCCAATAGTTTCATTTATTAAGTTTTCAACAATCTTAAACAAAAGTAAATCGGCTTCTAGGAAAAAAACAACAAAATACGATAATGTAACGCCACAAAAGGATGTTATAAGTACATGTCATTTGTATAACGTGAAAAAGTAGAGAGACAAAAGAACCTAAATGCCATACCGTAGTTGTTCCAACATTGTCGGTATGGAGTTTGTTGAGATGTTTAGTATGAGATTGTTTTTTTTACATCCATTAGAAAAGATTAAAAAGTGATGGGTTTGTTAGAGTTAGTTGTATGATATCACAACTTATGTCATCATCTTCTATAAATAGAAGAATCTGCGTAACAGAATTCAGTGGAACAACTCATTCAGTTTGCTTCATTTCTCTCTCTCCGATCTTGAAACTCTTTCTCTTTCTCTCACTCGATCTCCTCTGTCTCCAGTCGATCTTCTATGTCAACATGGTATCAGAGCCAGGTTCGGCTAGTTGCGATATGAGCTCTAATTGGTGGGGTTGCTGGTCGTGGTATGTCGCGGGTATTGTGGTACCCATTTAAGCGCATGTGGCAAGTGCAACTTATTGGCTAAAAAAGTCGTTGCACTTGAGGGAGCGTGTTGGAATGTGGTTGTCCCACATCGGTAATCTAGAGAATGGTTGAAAAACATATAAGGTTGAAGGGTTACTCCTCTCATTGCCAATTGGTTTTGAGATGGAACCCCGTTGGATTTATATGTTGTTCGAGTCTCCCGTATGCGGGCCCGCACACACGACCTCCCTCCGGCGTCTTGACTCTATCGGGCCCAGCCGAGTTAACAGGGTTGTAATAAAGGGTGAAGTTATACACAATAGTTTAAGTTTTTGTTGTAATAATAATAGTGTTTGCCCCCTCGTTAATGGCTCGTTGGATATTTTTACATGGTATGAGTTGGGTTAGGCTAGATCCGACATGACTCCTCACTTCCGTGTTAAGTGTAAGTTACACTTGACGTGTTGAGAGGTAAATCAATATAACCTAACACGTGTTTGTTCTTCATCAACGGTTCGTTGGACATTTCACAGGGTTCATCCCAATATGGATCGGATACCTAGTGCCAAAAGATTAAAAAAAAAACGTTAATGACATTGGGGATATCAAATGTCCATTGAACCTCAAACTTATCATAAACAAGCTTTGCAAAACATCACCTCCCAACATTTTTTTTTAGTGTAATTAATCGATTAAGGAACGATAAACTGAGCAAAGATCACACCCAATCACCAATCTCAAGAGATTTTAATACGATCATATGAAAACAATTAAGACAAATAGTCCGACTCGCAATCTTAGGCTATATAAAATGAGAATGAGATGCTAAACAAGTTATTCAAGTGTCAACCAGAGGAAACAACTATAGATACACTTACAAGGCGTGTTGAGAAGTAAAAAGATTAAAAGACCGCACACTGAAAATATGAACTAAACAGGTCTAGGTAGTAGTATATAATTAAGCCGATAAGCTGCCCCTCCTAATGTTATCCCAATTAGTTGATCATGAATTGATGACATTGACATCATACAATGCCAAGGTATCTTATACTATATAGGTATGTTAGCCTAGCTTAATTGGTCAAGAGAATTGGAGGCGAGGGAAGTGGAAGTGGCCACATGCACTCAAACTACTTATAACCAAAACATGAAACGTGTGTAATTTTGGTTCACTTGATCCACCAGTTTTCCATATTTGGATCTTCCTTCTTTTAATCTCCTGAAACACATTATTTGAATCCCACTGCAGGTTGCTATCACTTTGATTTTTCTAACTTTGTAGATTTTGTCTAATCAAATTAACTATATAATGTACGTTTGCGCATGTTATAATCAGTGGGGAGCCAGGAATTATATTAGGGTAGGCAAGTTAGGAGCCAACATGGAAATAAACAAATTTATCGAAAATATTTTATAAGAAATAAAACAATTTATATAAATATTGAGAAACAAATCTTGAATTGTGGCAATTTTAATTTCATTTACTACTTTGTGTAATTATTCTATTCTAAATTTATTTAAATAATTCTAAGCATATTCTAAAAAAAAATACTAAACAAGGTAAGAAAATGACAAACAAAATGTGTTATAGGAGATTCGAACATGGATTTATTGAATTAACAAAACACTCTTTACCACTAGACCAATCTAACAAACATACACACTAAAACTTCCAATATATATGTGGAGAATATGAGTTGGGAGTGACCCACATTGGTTAGAAAATGAATCCAATCCTTGCATATAAGCCGGTGGGCTACCCCACCTAACACCAATTGGTTTTAGGATGGAACCCCACCCGGCTTGTGTGCTCGGCTTGGTTGGTGCGCATAATGCGCTTGGACGTGCGTGGTCCCCCCACGTCGTACATGACCCACCGTTGATTTAACATGGTATCAGAGCCGAGGTTCGGCTAGGTGCGGTGTGGTTTGGATTCCTGGTCTAATTGGCTGGCCGACCTTAAGGCATTGATTCGTCAAGTGCAACTGGCAAATAATGCGTTGCCAGACAGTTGCACTTGAGGGGGGTGTGTGGAGAATATGAGTTGAGAGTGACCCACATTGGTTAGAAAATGAATCCAATCCTTGCATATAAGCCGGTGGGCTACCCCACCTAACACCAATTGGTTTTAGGATGGAACCCCACCCGGCTTGTGTGCTCGGCTTGGTTAGCGCGTTTGCGCTTGGGCGTGCGTTGCCCCCACGTCGGATGACCCACCGTTGATTTAACAATATATGTAATTTTGTTTTAGTTTGGGGTGGGCTTGGGCTCATAAAATCTCACCAGTGGTTATAATCAATATTAACCTTCTGTCCAAAATCTTTTCTAATTAAAAACAATAATAATCGATCAATTAACGTTAATAGCTCACTACGAAAAAAAAAAAGGTTACTTTCGATGCATTAATTAAAAGTCATTTTCGATTTTCGATGCCATAGAGTATTTAGAAATTCAATTTCGACGCTTTAAGAAAACGTCGGTATTTATTCCTTCACGAGTTACAACATACTATATTTTTTTAGCGGAATTATGTCGAAGCCATTTTCGCCATCCAAGGGCGTTGAGATGGCAAGTCATTTTTGACACCCTATAATGTCGAAAATGGCTCATTCACTTCTTGTCAACCTTTTTGGCAGCCCAGACTATTGAAATTGGCATTCACTAAGCTATATATACAGAGAGAGAGAGAGAGAAGGGATAGGGTTTTAATAAAACAAAAAAAATTGGTACAACGGTGAAACGAATAAATCTATGGATATAATTATGTTATCTGAATATGAATATAATGTAAATATGAGTATATAAATATTATGTTATTTATATTCACATAACATTAAATAAAGGGATTGATAAATACACCGCTAATTTTTACTTGATACTCACCGCTCATCTTCGTAACATGTTACATAATGGGTTCTGAAACTTGTTGCGAAATAGGTTCAATATGTAACCAAACGGGACTCAAGGGGGCGGCAAACAAAATGTCTGCACCATGTTGCGGACCTACTCCGCAACTTGTTACGGAATACCTTGTCAAATGCGTACAAAATTCGGAGGAAAAAAAATTAAATATGGAAACTCCGCAATTATTCCCCAACTTGTTATGAATTACTTTTTTTTTCCTACAAAGCTTCTTGTAGAAGAAGACGGATTCCACGACCTATTGCGAACCCCATTCCGCAATGTGTTGCGGAGTCTCTTCAACTTCTCCTAAGATCGTGTTTGGTGCGTTCCCCCATGGAATTTGCAATAAGTTGCGGAACCCACTCTGCAACAAGTTGCGAAGATTAACGACGTATCAAGTAAAAATTTGCGGTGTATTTAGCTTTTTCATAAAATAAATAACATTATATACATATTCACAAACAACAACATTCATATATTCATATCCAGATAAATAATATTCATACTAGTGTAACACAATATTCAATTCGTTCATTTCACTGCAACTTTTATAGATTCTGTGTAAGTAGGCCTTATCGTGTAATTTGTGAGCAAATCTGAAGCGTCGGATAAAGAAGATCAAACGACTAATATTAAAAGTAACTTGTGAATAATGATATTATTTGTAAATATCAAGTGATTATTCATATATATATATATATATATATATATATATATATATATATATATATATATATATATATATATATATATATATATATATATATATATATATATATATATATGCATACATATGAATAATCTTTTATTAAATACAAATAATTACACTTGTTTAGTTGTTTATACATACGAATAATGAATAATGATATATATTAACAAGTTTTTATAAGAGCCTCAAATTTATCAAGATCCCACGTGTAAGTAAACTTTTGTTACATTAAATGAATCCTGACCATATAATATTAGTGATGATAGAACCAAGTACGGATTCAGGGGCGGATTGGGATCCGTTTCAATCCACACCCTATTTTTACAAAAATAAAATAATAAATAAAAAAAATCATTTATTTATTAAATTAAAATTTTTATTAATAAAAATTACAGTATAAGAAAATTTTAACGTATCTAACTCATTCAAATCTTAATTTTCAGTTCCGTACCTAGATAGCACTCAGTCACTCACTACTCTGGTTTTATACTGATTATATTCTTAATATATACGGTATCAGAGCAAATTAAGTCAGTTGTTTAATATTCTATTCCAAATATAAAAACTTAGTACCTCTATTGTATTCTAAAGATCTCATTCAATCACCTTTAGATTAATTAATTAATTTCTTAGTCCACTAAGATTGTAAATGACATAAAATATATGTTAATTAATAACGTTCACTATAATACTGTATAATTTAATATTAAAAAAAGCAACATATTAATTAATACACCGTAGTCGACTATAGTTTAAGTGGACGTTATTCTTATCTCCAAAAATATCCTTTTCATTTTTTTTTGGTAATAAAATATATCCTTTTCATTATGACAAAGGAGACTATCATTTAAACTTGTAATCGGTGTAGGAACCTCTTCAACTTGTCAACTAATACAACACTTTCCTGTCTTTTCCCCCTAGTGGTTTATCTAATCTAACATCTAACGTGGGTAGAGAATTTTGTTAATAATAATAAAAAAAAAGTGAAATAGTACTCACACAAGGAGGAGTAACTCACTAACTTATATACTTAGACTTCTTTATTCATATTATCGATATGTGACTTTTTTGGTCTCTTCACATCATTCATTCTCTCAAACACTCTCTCAACACGTCCCCGCAAGTGCAACTAGGGTCGTTTTTCGCCTCTAGTTGACACTTGGATAACGGATCTAGCATCTCATTCTCTTTTTAGCTAGCACAGGATCGAGAGAGCCAGACCGTTTGGCTTTTCCGCTCTGATACCATACTGAAGTCTGTTGGGACTCAGGATCGGGGGTCGTGTGCACACGTGCGCCCTTGCGCTAATAGCCTAGCACATAAGTCGGGCGGGGTTCCATCCTAAAACCAATTGGCTATAGGAGAAGTAACTCACTAACTAATATACTAATGCTTCTTTGTCCATATTATCGATGTGAGATTCTTTTGGTCTCTTCACATCTTTTATTCTCTCAACACTCTCTCAACAAGCAAGTAAATATAAAACATTAAGAGACGGAGCTGCGAAAATTAATTAAATTCAAAGAAAAGACAAATTAAAGAAGAAAGAAAATCGACAATAATATTCACATTCTTAAAAATATGACGGAACTACATATGATCATATAATTTATGCATCCCTTTATGATCATATAAGCTCGGATATATGTCATAAATTATGTATTATCTATGTGTAATGTGTGCAAATTTCTTTCACGATCGCTTACAAAGAGGATTGTAAACAATGTATTTAAAAAAAAATTAAGGTTGAGGTTGACAATGGCATCGTTTTCCCATCAAATTCAGTCATTTAATTATTTGTGTCAAATAATTCCAGTTTGAAGGTGACTTATTATAGGAGTAAATATATGGAGCTAGACAGTTGTCGATCATTGTGCTTGTTGAAAGGTATTTTGAGCGGGAATAATTATCTTGCATTGACTTTAAAATATTATAAATAAATAGCAATATATATAATATTAAGATATGGGTCGACTCGAACCGCATTGCTCTGATACCATGTAAACTGATCCAAAAAAATAAGATTCAAGAACGAAAATGGAGCTCAGAAGAGAGCAACCATAGAATTGAACTGAGCAAAAACAATCCAAGAGTTTGTTACAAATGAAAACCTTGCTCCAACAGATCCCAGTTGAAGCTCATATAGACAAGATAGGAGCTAAACGACGTCGTCCTATCTCATCTTTTATTCTACTTGCTAGAGTTTCTAAAGGTTATATAACCTAGCATATGTGCTCATAGGTTTTCACCTATTTTTCAATGCGGGGCTCTATCTACAAATCCGTATGGATCGTGTTGACACTTGAACAATTTTTTTTCTTCTTTCGGGTCGAGACTCTTAATCTCTTTATAGCTCGCCGGGTTTTTGGTTTTTACGACGGGTTTCGACATCTCAATCTCCTTTTAGCCTGACCTGAAGCCAGGAAAATCAACCCGACTTGGACTTCCTCTGATACCATGTGAAATTCCGAAAAACTCCGATTGGGTCGTAGGAAAACGGGAGTGGTGTTTGGTTTACGATGGGTTTTTGGTTTTTACGATGGGTTTCGGCATCTCAATCTTCCTTTTAGCCTTACCTGAAGTCGGGAAAATCGACCCGACTCGGACTTGCTCCGATACCATGTGAAATTCCGAAAAATCCGGTTGGGTCGTAGGAAAACGAGAGTCTTGTCTGGTTTATTTTGTTTGTAGTTATAAGGTTGGGATTTACCCTTCTAACACAAAAGTTTAAGTCATTAGGTAGGGGTTTCACCTCCCCTTATATTTTGGATTAATTTTCACCTATTTTTCAATGTGAGACTTTACCCACGTACCCAGGGCCGGACCAGCTGAGATTTAAAAGGCCTGACGCCGGACATAAAAATGGATTCTCTACTATTTTTTTGGAGAATTTTCTTCATCATTTCATTCCTATTTTATTTAGCTATTTTTTATATAAAAAACCTCAATATGGGTGGTTTTAAATATTTTTTATTTGTGATTTTGGTCAATTATTCTTTTAGAAAGAGTTTGTGAAAATCTAAATTTTTTGTTTAAAATGTGAAGTTGCAGAAGATAAAAGGAAATAAAATATTACTTATTTTTCATAACCATTTATAATGGGTAATTTCTATTTCGAAGGAAAAAATGCAACCAAATTAATGGGTTAAAAAGTGAATTGAATCATGGACTAATAAGAAAGAATGAGATTTTTAACCAATACATTATAATTACTTTAGTTAAACTTACTAATAAAAAAAATCCATATATGGTATAATGACTTTAAATTTTAGACCCGAGGCGGAGGCCACGTTTGTCGCCCGCCTTGCACGTACCCCAACGTTTACGGTATTTCTTATTGATTGATATTTGTGTAGTTCTGAGCTATTTTTTTCCATGTTTTTAATTTTTGTGCCAATTTGGAGTTTATTCCCTTGTGGGTGAGAAAGTGCTACACTGCTACGTACGTACATCTCGATTGATTGTCCACGATACCACAAGAAATAGACCTTAATAATCTGAGTTAATTGTCAAAAACTATAAATTTTCAATTTAATTTACCATTAGTAAACTCCTTTTTTTTAGAACATAAAATAGTATTACTCATCCTCAATAGTTTTACCCAAAAAAAAAAAAAATCTATATTATATATGTGTCAAATGGTTTTCCCACAAAGATGAATATTATGAGCTTATTAGAATCGAGGTTATAGAATTTTTAAAAAGGTTTTCATAAAAATGAGGAATGATTTTATACAATTTATACTTATTTACTGCGGTGAGGATATGCTGTCCCGGAGCGGCTGTCTCTCGCCTGTGCCCTCTCTCATCCCTTCAATTTTTTTTTCTTTTAAAATTATTATTTCAATTTTAATTAATTTTTTTTTTATTTTTTATTTTGGGGTGGGTGGGGAGGGGAAAACAGGGGCCTGTCCCTTAGACAGGTATTCCGTTCGTATTTACTGAGGGGCAGTAGCATTATTATAATATTACTGGGTGTCAGTATATTTTCCTACTAATGGTATAGAAAAATATAAAGTTTTCAGTGATAAATAAAGTTGATTTTTAAAAATAAATTAGTTATACTCCCGTATTATTGGAATGTTATTTTGGATTAGTTCATTTTGGACATTTTATTGCCTTTTTTAAAAAAAGAAAATGATAAAGACAAATTATGAATGATTTTCATTTTAGGAGATCCTTTTAGATAAAAGCTTCTATATAAACTCTTAATTTAGAAGAGTTTAGGATGATGTATCAAGCTTAGAGAAATTTTAGGAGTCTTGACCAATCATTTTTTTTGCCATTTTATTTATTTTCTTTAATTCTAATTTTTTTCTTCTTTTTCCTTTAATTTTCTTTTTGATTTAATTTTACTAACTATTGGGCTTAATTTAAAACATTGATCTTAGCCTAAATTATAATTTTAGTAGTTTTTTCTAAAAAAACAATGGGATTAATTCAAAACATAAAATTAATAATAAGAAAACATAAAATTAATATATTAGTTATATATATATATATATATATATATATATATATATATATATATATATATATATATATATATATATATATATATATATATATATATATATATATACTACTTTAATCGTTTTCTCAACCCATGAGTTTTATTCAAAATATTTAAGTATCTGAACTTTTACAATTATTTTATAATATTAATTTAATATATTAGTAATATTTTACTTATAAAAATCGCGCCATGGCGCGGGAATCATACTTAGTATTAAATTTGTACTATAATTAAGTACAGAGCTCGGAAAGACAAATTTATTTACTATATTACTAATTTTTTTAAATACTTAACTAATATAAATTGTCTTAAAACAACCGAAGTTAGGGAATAAAAAATAATCATTTCAATTTTCTAAAGGCATTTCGAAATTCCTTAAATGCATTATCACTTTTGTTGCATATATTATTTTGAAGATATTGGTTTCAGATCATATAATTTAGGAAGGGTATTGTTAGATATACTGCAAATCTAAATTAACAGATGCACGTTCTTATTAACGTGGTGGCACGTCCTTATTGACGTTCAGGTACACGGTGACATGAGAAACTAGAAGCATAATCAGGACTTAGAATACTACGTTCATGTCGACGTGTACCACGTTCATATCGATGTGATGCCCTCAACCCTAATTTACGGTATATTTAGTCCCTCTGATTTAGAAATAATTTTACGTCTTTTTTTTTTTGGGCCCATTATTATGGACCCCCTTTTATCCCACTTGCTCAGGTCAGGTGCGTATGGGATCTAAATTATTGCTATATGATGTATGCCCTATCAGTTAAGATCATTTATGTATTTATTTCTTTAGTCACATTTATATTTAAGTTCCTTTTAATAAAATTTATATAGAATTTAAATATGTTAAAACTTACACAAAACTTATTTACTGACTTCGTAATACACTAACCTCTTCTTTGCTACTCCTTCCATTAAAAAATATTAGTGTTTGTATATTTTTTAAAAGCTAAAAAACTATAATTTTTTTTACAATTTTATTCTTATTAATATTAATTATAAAATTATATATAAAAAAGGTTAATATTTACTATAAAATTATATATAAAAAGGTTAATATTTACTATAAAATTATATATATAGATGTAGCAGTGGAAAACCCTTTTTAAAAAAACACATTTTAAAAACCTGTTGTTTTACGAAAAAGAGAACCTTGGATGTCCGCTAAATGCCAATTGGTATCACAGGAATTAAGTGGGCCCAGCCCACAAACTTTTAAGACCAGATGGGCCCATATTACTTTTTGTTTGGGTGAGAGATGGGCCCATATTATTAATCTAACATTTTTATGAGCAATGTTTAATCTAAAATGGTTTCCTTTTCAATTTTTTTTTTTAAGATCTGGTTTCATCAATTGGGTAAAAAAAATTATTTGGAATCTATGTATCAATAGATTAGTTATCCTTTAACAATTATTTCGAATTATCAATTCACCGATTCTATCTAGTGCGTCGAATCTATTCCTTCCTATTTCATAAAGAAAAAACTATTAACATTTATTAAAAAAAAACAATTCCTTAAATTGAAAATAAGCAAGCCTATTAAATAATTTTTTCAACCGAAAAATCATAAAACTTAAAAAAAATTTAATAATTATAATTTATAACAAGTGAAGAAAAACTCTTAATTATTGATTAAGAGTTGTTAATAAAAAAAATAAAGAAAGTTAAAATATAAGAACCTCTCTTTAAAGTTTAAACCCATTGAAAAATTCTCACCCACAAGTCAAACCATGCAGTTTTAATGTCCCTCACATTATCATATCCTCTAAAAAAAACCTAAAAATCACATCATCCTCTAAAAAAACCTAAAAATCACATCAATGAAAAAGTTTTCAAGTTGTTAACTACTTGAAAGGAAAATATGTGTAAACTGATAACCCTTTGTATTACTATTAGTTAATAATTTTGACCTTATCTTATCTGGAGTGTTGTTCAAATTAGCACTCTATAAGAAACCCCCCCAACACACCCTCTTGTTTGTAACTCTCAACCTCTCATCTTCATGTCTCCCTTCACATGCAGAGATGATGATGATCATGATGAAGGTGAAGAGGAAGCTGATCATAACATGGATTGCTTCTTCGAAGATCGACTTCGATCGATATCGAGTGAGCGAACTCCATGGTGTGCTTGTCAGGTAAGCAGTCTTTCTTTGCCCTCTTTAGCCTTTGTTTCATTGTCTGTTCGACCTTGATCGATCTCCGGTCCTATATCCCTTTCCGGCACCAGATGAAGAAACTAAAAACCCTAATCCCCCAAAAGTTATAATCAAAATCATACTGATATATTTGGGTGGTGTTCATACCTTTTTGATCAATTTTGTTGATGTTTATTTGATGTTGACTACCTTTCATGAGTAGGCCTTAACCATCTCATATCCTTCCTTCGGGTTTCGAGAGTTGTGACTAAGAGTCGCACTGTCGCACATAATCCAGTTCTCGGGATTCGCAGTCTAATTCATGATTTATGCACTTAATTTTGATTTTTTCAACTCCAGGTAAAGTATGTTTTGGTTGATCATAAGTTGACAACTCCAAAAATCAATCATATATGTATATTTCATGCTGACAAAATTGTGTATGGTCTTAGGGGAGAAACTAGATTTAATAGGTCTAGTAGAGTACAACCAATCTAGCTAAACTTAGAAGTAACACTATATATGTAATCATAGTTAAGTTTAGAAGCCGGAATGGAAAGGGGGAAATCGAGGTCGGATAGGCTATGAAACTGAGGATGGTGAGCAAGGACTGCTTACTTGACATGGATCTCCATGGATTTCGACACTTCTCGGTATCTCTCTATGTATATATGTACTATCCCGGTGCGAAGTGTACATATTGCACCACTGGTTCTGACTTAAGGTACGTCAATTTCATCAGTAATGAGCTAATTTTGCACTGATATTTGATGTTAAGTGTTGTATAATTCTATCTTTTAGTTGTTGATATTTCTTTCCTAGTCTATATATATCATGTCAGTAATATTCATTCAAGTCTTTCACAATACTACATATGGTATCTAGAGCATAGTTTATTGGTTAGTTTTACACTCATAGACGATGGAAGAATGTTTTGTCGTCGCATCATTACGTTTGAAGGCGACGGACTTAGACTTTGTTGCTTGAATTGAATCAATGAACTTGTACATTTCCTCCACAAACCACCTATCAAAGTCTGACTCAGACCTATGACTGGGGTCCTATGCACTGAGGCTAGTAGCCTAGCATACAAGCCGAGTGAGGTTTCATTCTAAAGCCAATTGACAGTAGAAGTAGTCCACCGACTCATATACTATAGGATTTGTTATATTCAGCTTTCGATGTGGTACTTTTTTTAGTCTCATTCACATATCTCAACATCACCGTATAATTCCCAAACCTCTCCATATATCAAACTCGGTCGCGCAAACTACAGCTTAATTTTATGCTTGTAGATCCCCCTGCATTGCTCCATATCCCTGCTGTTGTAACGAGAACGATAATAGCGAAGAAAGACACAGAGATTTACGTGGTTCAGCAACGGTGTGTTGCCTACGTCCACGGGCAGAGAACCAGATTTCTTATTAGAGGAAGCGAAAAACAGATTAGGTTACAGGGGTCGGCGTTCCATGAGTATATGAAGAGACTCATGTAACCCTAAACAGACAATGGGCTGAAAGCCCAAAATAGACAGACGATAGGCCCGTTTACAATAAACATCGCATACCGTAAACCCTACATCAGGATCAACAGTCGTTCAAGGCACATTAACAAATCTCCACCTTGACTTGAATCCTCTCATAAGCAGATGCACCTATGACAAAGTGCCCAGACGTTCTCTGCCTCAGATTGGTCCTTGAAGAAGGACCCAGACTGCCCCTTAGGGCAACTCAACAGCTGGTGATATTAAGCAAGTCCAAACAATGTTGGAACTTGCTCTCTGGAACTGGCTTAGTGAACATATCAGCGGGATTATCAGCAGTTCCCACCTTCTTCACCCTGATTCTCTTCTCATTCCTCAGAAAATGGTACCTGACATCAATGTGCTTCGTCTTCTCATGATGAACTTGATCCTTGGTTAAGCATATTGCACTCAAGCTGTCGCAATACACTAAAGCCTGATCCTGATGTAGGCCTAGATCATTGACCAAGCCTTTCAGCCAGATTCCCTCCTTAGCAACTTCTGTCAACGCCATGTACTCTGCCTCTGTGGTAGACAAAGTGACTGTAGGTTGTAGAGTTGCTTTCCAACTCACCACAGAACTCCCAAGAGTGAAAACATAGCCAGTCATCGATCTCCTACTGTCCACATCGCCGGCATAATCAGAGTCTGAAAACCCAGCAACCAAGCACTCTGTATCATTCCCATAGCACAAACCAACATCAGTAGTGCCTCTGAGATACCTGAAGATCCTCTTCACAGCTTGCCAATGTTCCTTCCCAGGCTGAACCATAAAGCGGCTTACCACACTAACAGCAAATGCTAGATCTGGTCGAGTGCAGACCATAGCATACATCAAACTCCCCACTGCGCTGGCATAAGGGACCTTAGACATGTACTCCTTCTCCTCCTCAGTCTGAAGTGTGTACATTCCCAGCTTGCTGTTAGACGCCATTGGAGTATCTATAGACTTAGCCGAAGACATTCCAAACCTGCTCAATATCTTCTTGATGTACCCTTCTTGAGATAAGAAGAGTTTTCTCTGCTTCCTGTCTCTATAGATCTCTACTCCCAGAATCTTTCGAGCAGAACCCAGATCTTTCATATCAAACTCTGCACTGAGACAATCCTTCAGCTTCTGAATATCTGACTTGTTCTGCGCAGCAATCAACATATCATCCACGTACAATACTAAGTAAATACGCGAACCATCATCCAGACTGTTGTGGTAAACACAACAATCATATGAACTCCTGTTGTATCCCAGCTGCACCATATAGCTATCAAATCGCTTGTACCACTGCCTTGGTGACTGTTTCAGCCCATACAAAGACTTCTTCAGTCTGCAAACATGGTTCTCTTTTCCAGGAACCTGAAAACCATCTGGCTGAGACATGTATATTTCCTCCTCCAACTCTCCATGTAGGAAAGCTGTCTTCACATCTAGTTGCTCAAGCTCCAAATCCTGATGTGCAACCATTGCTAGTAGCACCCTGATAGAAGTATGTCTGACCACTGGTGAGAAAATCTCATTGTAGTCTACTCCTTCTCGCTGATTGAAACCTCTTGCAACAACTCGTGCTTTGTACTTAATACCCTCAGTAGCTGATAGTCCTTCCTTCTTCCTGAAGACCCATTTGCAAGTAATCACCTTCCTATCAGCAGGCAATTTGACAAGCTCCCAAGTCTGATTCTTCTGAAGAGACTCCATCTCTTCTCCCATTGCTGCAAGCCACTGTGCTGACTCATCTCCAGAAATAGCAGCCTTGTAGGTGGACGGAGCATCATCCTCCACCTCCTCGGCCACCTGCAAGGCATATCCCACCAGCTCATCAGACCTATATCTCGCAGGAGGTCTGATGTCAGCCCTTCTTGGCCGATCTAGAGCAATACTGCAATGTGTCGCTCCACCTGCTCCTGTGTCTAGTGGTGTAGCCTCTGTCTCAGCAGTGTCCGACTCAATAGTACCTGATTGGTTTGTGACCAAATCAGGTACCTGACTCTCAGATGGAGTGAAGTTCAACTCCACCTCCTCAGCAACAGCCTCTTTCTCAACTGCATCACTGGTCTTCTTCCTAGAATTCAGCAAAGAACTCTCATCAAAGACTACACTTCTGCTAAGTATAATCTTGCTGTTAGACCAGATCCTGTACCCTTTCACACCAGTACCATAGCCCATGAAGACTCCCTTCTTAGCTCTTGGCTCTAGCTTACCCTCATCAACATGATAATAAGCAATGCACCCAAAAACCCTCAGATTAGAGTAATCAGCAGCCTTTCCAGTCCACACCTCATAAGGTGTTTTGCAGTCGATACCTGTGTGTGGGCTCCGATTCACGAGATAGCAAGCCGTTGAAACTGCTTCTGCCCAGAATCTCCTTTCAAGGCCTGAATTGGAAAGCATGCACCTTGCTTTCGCCAGAAGAGTCTGATTCATTCGTTCTGCCACACCATTCTGCTGTGGTGTGTATCTGACTGTATGATGCCGAGCAATGCCCTCATCTCTGCAGAACCCATCAAACTCAGATGAACAGAATTCCATACCATTATCAGTTCGCAGCCTCTTGACCTTCTTTCCAGTCTGATTCTCTACTAGAGTCTTCCACTCCCTGAACTTACTGAATGCCTCACTTTTATGCCTCATCATGAATACCCAAGTCATCCTAGAGTAATCATCAATTAGAGACAAAAAATACCTGTGACCGCCCAAGGACTGAACACGTGAAGGACCCCAACAATCTGAATGGATGTAATCCAGCGTGCCCTTTGTCTGATGAACTGCTTTAGGAAATTTGCTGCGATGTAATTTCCCAAACACACAATGTTCACAAAACTCAAGGCTCTGGGCCTTATGGCCTCCCAGAAGATCTGCTTTCGAGAGAATTTGCATCCTCCTTTCACTCATATGAACCAACCTCATATGCCAAAGTCTGGTCAGATCAGCTTCCTGAACCCCAGCAGAAACAGCCGCTGTAGCACCTGTAACTGAGGAACCTTGTAGGGTGTACAAAGTTCCCTTTCCCCGCTTGACTCCCTGCAAAACCACATCAGAGCCTCTGAACACACGCAACTTTCCCCCATAACCTGTGTACCTGAGCCCCTTGTCGTCTAACACTGTTAGGGATATCAGATTCTTCGTCATGGATGGCACGTGCTTGACATCCTCCAATGTGCGAAATTTCCCATCATCTGTCCGAAACCTAACTGAGCCAGTCCCAACAACCTTGCAGAGAGCATCATTCCCCATGGATACATTGCCCCCATCAGCACGGCTATATGTTGCAAACAACTCCCTTTTAGGACATATATGATAGGACGCCCCAGAGTCAAGATACCACACATCAGCCCTGTGTGTGTGATCATCAGCTAACAGAACAATATCCTCCTCAGAAGTATTGCCATGATCAGCTACTGCTGCAGACCCAGATTTCTCTTCCTCTTGCTTCTTCTTTTTCGGACAGTCATTCTTCCAATGACCTTTCTCCTTGCAGTAGTTACAAACATCGTTTGGTTTAGGGCCTGATTTGCGATCTTGCCGATGCTTCTTCTTATTGCCCTTTCTACCATCAGATTTGCCTCCGTTTGCCACAAGCCCGGAAGCCTGATTGTCTGTAACCGACGCGGTTGCCTTCAGACGCAACTATCTCCTGTGAAGCGACGATCTAACCTCTTCCAACGTGATAGTATCCTTCCCAACGACGAACGACTGAACGAAGTTCTCGTATGTGGGGGGTAGGGATACTAGCAGAATTAGGGCAGCATCTTCGTCCTCCACCTTAACATCAATATTACGCAATTCAAGTAATAAAGTGTTAAGTTGATCAAGGTGATCTCTGAGTTGTGTACCTTTCTGCATACGCAGCCCGAACAACCGTTGTTTCAGAAGCAACTTGTTCGTCAGAGACTTTGTCATGTACAAAGACTCCAACTTTAGCCACAGCTTGCTTGCGGTTTCCTGATCAGCAACTTCTGTTATGACATCGTCTGCGAGACACAACATAATCGTCGAATGAGCCTTCTCCTCCAGAAGGCCGTACTCAGCGGTGGTTGTATCAGCCCCCTTCTTGTCGGCGGCCAACGGTGTCCATAAACCTTGCTGTTTCAGCAAAGCCCGCATCTTGATCTGCCACAGACTGAAAGAGTTTCTTCCAGTAAACTTGTCGATCTTCAACACAGAACCAGACATCATTCTCGGCGGAATTCAACGACCAAAGCTCTGATACCAGTTTGTTGTAACGAGAACGATAATAGCGAAGAAAGACACAGAGATTTACGTGGTTCAGCAACGGTGTGTTGCCTACGTCCACGGGCAGAGAACCAGATTTCTTATTAGAGGAAGCGAAAAACAGATTAGGTTACAGGGGTCGGCGTTCCATGAGTATATGAAGAGACTCATGGAACCCTAAACAGACAATGGGCTGAAAGCCCAAAATAGACAGACGATAGGCCCGTTTACAATAAACATCGCATACCGTAAACCCTACATCAGGATCAACAGTCGTTCAAGGCACATTAACACCTGCAAGTACCGGGAGATCAAGAAGATATTGTTTTGCATAATTCATCACAAAATGTTCATCAAGAATTCATGGATCCTATATCAATATATCTTAACTTCTTATTGATTTGGGTGTTGTTCATATCACATGTGAGTTTTTGTCTTGATTGATTGGAGTTAAAAAAAAAAAGATTTGATCATGATTCATGCTTGGCTTGGTCTTTCTTTGATGTTGATTAAGGAGTTCATGATTTAAAAGGAGTGAAAAATGATAGAGATCATAAAGAGTATATATCAGCAATCCCTTTTGATCATTACTAATTCTAAGTTTTCAGGATAGTAGACCATCCCTTTTGATCAGTACTTCTAAGTAAATTATTCAGTTGAATCAACCTGATTACTCGAAAGGCCAAACATGATTCAACCCAAAATTCAGACAAACTACACCCACTTAAACTTTGATTCAAGATCTAAATGAAATAGATCTGTCTCTTGACCCAAAACCTGAACGAGCCCAGCCCGCTTCAACCCCCAAACCCAACCAATTTAAAATTTATTTTGACCGAACCTAACCAATTCTTGTCCACACATTTTACCCGAACATGCCCGATCCAAACCCAACCCGATTAGTCCAGTTGCCAACTCTACGCAGGTAATGCGCGCCATTTTTTCATTAATTTCCTTGAAGAGATGTGTACTTCTTCTTTACTTCCATGCATAATTAACCCAAAAATTATATATACACATTTGATATTGGGCACTGTGAGGCATAGAAATTTTGTTTGATGCTCTGTTAATTGATTTTCTTGAATGAAATTAAATGGTATGATTTATTTCCCAATGGAATTAATATAATAAAGGGCAATGGAATTGCATTTTAACTGAAAAACACATGCCAGTGTACTGCAGGTATACATGCAAATGTCGTTGAGATATGTATTCCATTTCTATATATATTGAGTCTTATGATAAAATCTCGTTTTTGCTTATCTATCGATCTTTCTAGTAATTTTGCGATCGTATGCACATGACCCTCCCAATGTTTAAACTCTACGTCAATTTTGTCAATGTACCAAAGCTAGATTATGATATGAGCTTCCAATTATTAGGAAGACATTGTGAAAATAATGATCAACAGAAAACTAAACACTGCAATCACAGTGTAGCAAGGTAAATGCAGAGCAACCAAGTATAAGTCATCCTACCTTTACAAATTACAACCCACTATATATTTTTCTCCTTATTTTGTCAATGTGAGACGTTAGTAACTATCAAACCCAATAACAACAACAACAACATCCCAGTTTGTCCCGCCGGAGTAGGGTCTGAGGGGCCAAATTGTACACACTATTTTCCCGATGTCGTCGAAAGAGTGTTTCCTAGTGGCCTAGACACCAACAAGTATATATAAACTCATAGAAAAAAACAAGGACAAATGTAAAAAACGAAACTAAAAACGATGATGACATGGTGTGCGAACGGGGGATATGGTCTTTATCACTCATTTGAGTCCCAGTCTAACCCTCTCCGACGTGGATGACTCTTCTCCAATGCGTTCTATCCATAACCATGCTCTCGGTAAGGTTCAGAAGGGCACAATCTTGTCTTATCACCTCCCTCCAACTCTTCTTCGGTCTCCCTCTGCTCCGTCGTACTCTATCGATCTCCAAACTGTCACACTTATGAACTGATGCGCTCGACTCTCTTCTCTGCACATGATCAAACCAACAAAGCCTTGACTCCCGTAACTTATCTCGTATACTGCATACTCCCACTTTCTCACGAATAACTTCGTTTCTGATCCTGTCTAGTCTATCAAACCCATCTCACCAAATTCATCACAAAATATGTGTGTGCGCGCGCGTCATAAACACAATTTATCATAAACATAAACAAAAGAACGGAAGGAAAGAAAATTGATGGCAGATCCTAGCTATATAGTGAAACAGTCTATAAAAATGTGTGAGTAATTTATGCAGAAGAGAAATAGTATCATATCAAGCATTAAGCAAACAGTAACAAGAAGGCCCGTCTAGCTGAGTTGGTAGAGCGCAAGGCTCTTAACCTTGTGGTCGTGGGTTCGAGCCCCACGGTGGGCGTCTGATCATTTTTATTTTTTTTCCTTTCTCTCCTACACGTTAGATGGTTGTGGACTTGTGGGTATGTAAGTTATGTAACCCATGTTATGTACATTGAATCGCAACTCCCAACCCATGACCTCAACTTATACATCTGTCATGCTTCCTACCTATCTATAGATGATGCATATGGTTGAATACAGATATTAAATCTCTTTCAATTTTGCTTCTATCTTGTGCCCATACCATTTCACCAATTTTCCATATGCTTACTTCATATTCAATTTACTCCTTTATCTTCTTCTTCTTCTTCTTCTATTCCCCATTAAATATTATCAATACTTGTTGGCTCAATTTATAAAGAGGGGTTATAACTTCCTATGATCAAGTTGTATGTACCGTTCGATTTTCATTGGCGACGAATTGAATAGTTTAGAATTAGATAAAGGAAGGTGATCAAAATGTTCTTGTTCTTGCTTTATGGGAGAATATGGAATAGGAATCTGCCAAAAGTTATGGTGCTTCTTAAAGCTAACCAATTCAAGATAATAGCTTGATAGAGTTTATGCATAAAAATTAGATGCTTTATAATATAGCTTCCATTTTGTTTCCTTTTTCCATAGAAGATGCGCTGTTTTTTCATATTAGATGCTTTATAGTTTAGATAGCTAACCAAATGGATTTTTTTTTCAACCCTCTTAACTCTTAAGAGAACTATAAAAATGAGCCCTTTTTTCATTCTAAGATAACTATATTCATGTAAATGAGTTAAAAGATGGCTAAAATTATGATTTTTTTTTTGAAATAATCGATTTTTTTTTTAAAAAAAATTTGTAATGATAAAAATTTATCAATGTGTTTATATAAGTTTATAAATTATAAGCATAATTTTTCAAATACTTTTCAGCGTTAATTCATTCTTAAAAGACCTAACTAATTAATACTCCCTTCAATCCGAAATATAAGTCATTTTATTGTTCCTCATACCTTTAATTAAAAAAGTTTAAAAAATTATATGAAATATCAAAAAAAAAATTAATTTCTCGTTTTAAAATGCATATCAAAAATCAAATTACATATATTTTAAATTTAAATAGAAATAATACATCAATAATTACGGAGGATCTACTTGCATTGAACCGCCTACTTTCACCACAAATTGTCATTGCAAGTCAAAATTGACTCCTAGTCCTACACCACACGGTCCAC
Source organism: Persicaria maculosa (assembly GCA_963922045.1). Lineage (NCBI taxonomy): Eukaryota > Viridiplantae > Streptophyta > Magnoliopsida > Caryophyllales > Polygonaceae > Persicaria > Persicaria maculosa. The sequence continues at coordinate 7,833,322 of OY998256.1, read as the reverse complement.
ACCTATGATCCAAAGATAACGTACCCAAGAGTCCAACTTCACTAGAAAATGAAATATATAAGATTGTTTCAGTACACGAGTTTTATCACGTACTTTTTTTATGATTTTTTTTTATCTATTTTTATATATGACTAGTGTAGATCCCGTCCTGTGTACAGAGAATGCGTTAATCTAAATATAAATTGTGTTTTTCCTCCAAAAATAATATAAATATAAATAAAATTAGTTCGACGGATTATATATAATCTAAATATCTTTTAATTAGATTCTCTAAAAATATAAATAAAATTCACATTTATAAGGTACTACATAAAAGTTTTTTTTTTCTAATCTATGGTTAATTAAATCTCATGTAATTTAATTAGATATTTAATTTTTAAAAATATTTTAATATTCGTTTTTATTAAATATGTAGTATATATTTATTACATTTGTTTACTAAAATATTATCAAAATTAGTTTTATTAATTAGTTTTATTATTACTATTTCTACGTTTAATTATATTGATATAGTTTTTTTCCTTATATAATATTTAATCTTTTATAAGATGTTCCGTCTATCCAATTATATGTGTTCATGGTAAAATAAAATAATATTTTTATTAGATTTCCTTTTTGACGGGAGAAAGCTTTGCGAGATGCACTCACGCGCCGCCACGTATACAGATGCACTCACGTGCCGCCACGTACGCACCAATGCATCGGTTTTAGTATATGTATATAGATAGATATAGACAGATTATTCATTTATAACAACATAATTATTTATCTAAAAAAATATAAATTTCTTTCTAACGAATAATCACCAGTAACACTATCAAATAATCATTCAATATCACCTAATAATCAAAAATTACTTTTAATCTGATTTATTGACATGATACTCCCTCCTATCTAAAATGTAAGATTTTTTACTATTTAGCATGTATTTTAATGAGCTAAAAACTATATAAAATATTATTTTTTAAAAAATAAATTTAACATTTATTATTAATAAATATTTGATTTTTTTAAATAAAAAATATTTTATATAATTTTTAACTCCTTAGAGTAGTAAAGTTGATCAAAAAACTTGTTGTTTTAGCTATAATTATTATCTTTATAGGTAATGATTGCTCTTTTTATAGGTAATAATTGCTACTTTTAAGTACTTTAACCTATAAAAGTAAATTAAATATAGATTTTGTTAATAAGTGTGTATAGAGCTAAAACAACCTGTTTGAATGCCAAGGTTACAATGCTCGGCAAGAATGACAGAATTGTTTGTCCTAAGTGATACTCCGTAATCACGATGTATATTAATTTATATCTTTACCCTTGTGTTCTAATCAAACGGGATTCATCTGAAAGAGAGGAAAAGGTTTCGTTATAAAGCATTTTCCTAAAATCTACGGTATAGATGTTTATGACCTCCCTCTCTATGCTTTGCGGTAATGATTCCTCTGGAGATTGACAAAGTAATATTTCCATTTAGTCTAGTTGTAACCTAGCTACTAGTGAATTCACTTGAGCCCTGATACATTTTCGGCTCGATCGGGCTTTCTTTCAAAGAAAGCAGGGCGTCACGACTATATACGAGAGGAAGGAGATGGCGGGTCGGTCAATTTCATTAGGATGGAGTATTTTAGACCATGAAAACAAATTAGGAGACGAAATGTGGGACCCAGCTAAACAGAAGGACCGTCCACATGCGATTCCTTCTCAACACAATTAGCAAAAATTGTGACATTTTAAGAAGACGATCCATCAATTCCCATCAACTAAAATCAAACTCTCCCCTCTTTTTCTCCCATCGGATCACTCCAACTTTTAATCCACCAACCGCCGGCCATGTTCCTCCGATCACCACCGCCCGCCGCCTTCCTCTTCCTTCTCCTCCTCTCAATCTCCGCCGTCCGATCCCTCCACGCCTCCGATCAATCAAGAAAGCTCGACGAGTCCGTCGATCAGAGCAAGTGCGGCGGCTGCCCCTGCAGCAACCCCTGCCCCACCCCCACCCCCACCACCTACCCTCCTCCTCCGCCCCCGCCGCCGATCCTCCCCCCTCCGCCGCCCAAGAAGACGCCGTACCCCGGCCGCTACTGCCCTCCCCCGCCCTCGCAGCCCTCCGGCTTCATATACATAACCGCTCCCCCCGGTAGCTTGTACCCCGTCGATCAGTCCTACAACGGCGCCACTCGCCGGAGCTCCGCGGCGGCTCTTTGGATCGCCCTGGTGGCGCTTTTCATCCGTTTTTAATTTCAGTTTTTTTTTTTTTTTTTTGAAATGTGTAGATGAAATCATTAAATATTCGGTGTCTAATTCATACATATGCATCGATCTGTAACTGAATTTCTAATAATTAATTGAAGAGGTGAAGCTTTGCTTATTCATTACGCTTCTTTTTCCCCCACCGATTACTTCTTTGCGTGTTAATTCATTTCCTAATCAACCGAAATTCGCCTTATCGATCAAAATTCGATTCAATTCGATCAAAATCAGTTATTCGCTCGAAATCGATTGATCAGCGCACTGCGCGCTGATATATATGAAAACTCGATTCAACTCGGTTTAAACAAATTAATCTGAAATCTGACTTGATTCAAATTAGTTAGTAATCGAAAATGATTCAAAATTTAATTACTATAACTCGCTCGAAATCGATTCACTAAAGCACTTAAGTAGAATACTCTACAGTGCTAATGAATATATTTTCGATTATTTAAATACGCTGACGATTTTTTTTATTTTTTTTTATTTTTATTTTTTTTTTGATTAGGAAAAAATTCGGGTGGGCTGGCCCTACCCGGCAGCATCCTTGCGGATGAGGTCAAGAAGACCTGGGTCATTTTTAATATCGACTCCTCGAGCAGAGTGGCTAAGGTGTGCAACCTTATCCGCCACTCTATTGCCCATACGAGGAACATGAAAGAAATCTACTTCTTCCACAGTCGATAATAGAACTTGAGCATCCGAAAGTAATAGTTCGATCTCCCAAGGGCAGTTAGATTTTCTATTTAAGTGGTCAATGATTATCTTGCTATCTCCTTCAATTTGGATCTTTTTTATATTGAGTCGTCACATTTGTTGGATTCCTATTTTAAGAGCTAATGCTTCCGCTGTGAGTGGTGTTTGTTTGCCCAACTGTTGGTGGTGTACAGAAATTGGGTGGCCTACCCAGTCCCTAATGATGGTACCAGCAGAGCTGTCGCCGTTAGAAAGGGTTGATCCGTCGAAATTGAGTTTGAACGTGCCCCGGGGAGGCTTGCGCCAGGAAATTGTTTTTTGTTTCTGACTTTTCCTCGGAGGGTAACGACGAGGAGGGCGAAAGTCCTCCTCGAAGTCAGCCTCAGTTGTAGATGTTTTATTCCAATTATCTATATGAGATTTGATTAGTCGTAAGACTTTATCTTTTTGCGGGATTGTAGCCTGCTGAAAAAGATGTTGGTTCCTAATATACCACGTCGTCCACCACGAAAAAGCGAGGTTGGTCAGAGCAGAAGAATTTAGGCTCCTCCCTAGAAGAGATAGAATGGACTTAATATCCCGGGAATGTGCAATCAAGCAGGCAGTATTTGATTGGACTTGGGACGGAAGCTGGTGGATCGCTTGGATAAAGGGACATTCTAGAAACAAATGGACCTCATCTTCTGGTGTTGCATTACACAGAGAGCAGGTGGAAGGGACAGACGTACCCCTGTTGGACAGCCTAGTAGCAGTTGGGAGCCCGTCCTGAGCTATTTTCCAAAGAAAGTTTATGACTTTCGGGGGGATATTACTCTTCCATATCCAGGCATTACTGTCCGGGAGTGATGCTGACTGAGCTGTTATCAATTTATATGCACTGACAGTAGTAAACCAACCTTCCCTATCCGGCCACCAGTATAAGCGGTCTTGCAGAGTGGAGGCAGGAAGAGGGATATCTTGGATCTCATTCACTATATCTATAGGAAGAACCTCTTGGAGTTTTTCTTTCCACCACTTTCCCCCCAAAATATAATCACTAACAGTTTCGTCCTGATTGTAAATTTGAGGGCATTCTTCCCTGGCCGACAGAGAAGAGGTTGTGATCCAATTATCTGTCCAAAACTTAATTGATCGCCCATTTCCTACAGACCAAATAAGCCCCTTTTTAAATTTATCAATTAAAGCAGACAACTTGGACCACTGCCAAGAGCTAGACCCCGTGTTTTTGTAGTCAAAAATACTGGCAGAACGCAGGTATTTATGTCGAATCAATGACACCCATACGTTACTAGGCTCGACCAGAATTTTCCACAATAACTTCATCTGGAGAGCCACATTCATGTCGCTAGATTTCCGAATCCCCAACCCCCCAAAAAGCTTCGGTTTGCAGATTCTGTCCCAGCTAATCAGCGGATGGTACTGAAGATCCTTATTCCAGAAGAACGAGCGGTTTATCTGGTCGAGTTCTTTGTGCAAAGCAGCGGGGAGCATGAAATTCTGCATAGCATATAGCGGCTTAGCGGAGAGGTTGGAGTTGATAAGGGTGGCACGACCTTGTTGGGAGAGGGCATTAGCCCTCCACTTTGTCAATTGCTGTTTAGATTTACAGATGATATCTTCGAACGTGGTTTTGGTAACTCTTCCATTGATAATTGGACAACCTAAATACATTTCTAAAGAATTGTCATTTGATATATTGAGGCAGGTACGCAGCTCAAGGATCCTGTGGTTCGTAATACCTTTCGTGGCTTGGAAACTAGATTTATGGTAATTGACCTTTTGGCCCGACACTTTGCAGTATGAATCAACAATCGTCTTTACTTTGTTCCCTGCAGCCAAGCTGCCTTTTGAGAAGATTATGATATCGTCGGCAAAGGAAAGGAGCGGGATCCGAGGGCCATTATGTCCAATCGGGAACCCAATGGGTGTTTTATCGAGACTAGCTTCAGCAGCCAGTTTCCGAGCCAGAATCTCAGCCCCTAAAATAAATAGAAAGGGAGATAACGGATCTCCCTGGCGGAGACCCCGTGTGGGATAAATCAGATCCTTAGGACCGTTGTTGACTAATACCGAGAAAGAAACTGTCGTGATACATTCCATTACCCAAGAGATAAACGTGTCGTGGAATCCAAATCTTTGAAGCACCTTTTTTATGAAATTCCAGTCGACTCTATCATATGCTTTTTCCATATCTAGTTTTATTGCTAGCCATCCTTCCTGGCCCCTACGACTTTTGTAAGAGTGGAAAATTTCATGAGTTATCAGGACATTGTCTTGAATAGCCCTGTCTGATACAAAGGCACCCTGAAGAGGATGTATAAGTTTACCAACAACTTTTTTCATTCTATCAGTTAAGATTTTGGATATAATTTTGTAGACATTGGAGCATAAGCTGATAGGACGATAGTGACTGGTGGTCGTGGGATCGTCTCTTTTAGGGAGGAGGGAGATAAATGTATGGTTTATTTGTTTAAGCATTTTTCCAGAGTGGAAAAACCCTTTAACCGCACAAATTACAGATTTACCTACAATATCCCAATATTTTTTATAAAATTCAGTTGTGAAACCATCAGGACCTGGGGATTTGTTCCTCCCAAGGTTGAAAACCGCTGTTTTTATTTCCGTGTTAGATGGGAGTTTTATGAGAAAATTGTTTTCCTCTGACGAGATGGAATGCTGTATAAGGTCCAGCAACTCATTGAGGAGTCTGTCGTCTATTGGTTCTTTCTTGAATCTCTTCTCAAAATCCTTTTTTATCTCATTCTTAACATTCTCTTCGCCCACAACCATCGTGCCAGAGGAAGAGGTGATGTTGCGAATTTGTTTCCTGTGCCTTCGACCTGTCGCCACTCGGTGAAAATAAGCTGTGTTGGAATCCGAGAGTTTGAGATGTTTGGTTTTTGCTCTTTGGCTCCAAAACGATTTTTGAAAAAGTAAGAGCTTCTCTTTCTTAATGATGAGGCGCTTTTCCTTGCTTTGATTTGATTGAGGGTCACCCCCGAATCCAGAGGATTGAATATGTAGGAGCTCCGACTCCACCTCTTTCAATTGACGAAAGATGTTTCCGAAACTCGTTTTATTCCATTCTTTTGCCTTTTTTTTTCAGGATTTTTTGTTTAAACATTAGTTGGAACATGGCAGAGCCAGGGCAATTAGCCCGCCAGGATTGCTTGACTACATTACGGAAATCTTTCCGAAGTAGCCAGACATTTTCGAACTTGAAAGGTGGGGCTTTGAAGCAAGGATTAACCTCAAAGGAGATGGAAATTGGGCAATGGTCCGAAGAGGAGAAAGCACCATTATATGTGATCATGTTAGGAAAAGCTTCAATAACCTGTTGGTGGACAAGCACCCGGTCAAGCTTTTCACGAATGTTGAAATTTTCCTCCGGGTTCTTCCTCCATGTGAACGGATTAACAAAGGTGGGAAGGTCTAGAAGTGAGCATTTGTTTTTGAACGAGATAAGTCGAGAAAACCTGGATATCCGGGGAGAGGCCCCGCCGAATTTGTCAGCACTGCAGAGGATCTCATTAAGATCACCCTGAACAATGCACGGAATAGGTGAGTCGTTGACAATTGTTTTTAACATTTCCCAAAATGGTTCTTTTTCACTTGGTGTCGGCGGTGCATAGACAAATAGGACTAAGATCGGAAACCCATCAAGCAGGCTTTCCAACCTAAGGCCAATAATACGCGGTAAGTGGACAGCAATGGAGATATTAAAATTTAATAGCTGGTGAGATTTCCAAAGGACTCCTATTCCGCCGGATCGCCCGGTAGCCGGTAACCAAGCCCCTTCATCAAATCCAATATTTCTCCACATCTTGTCATCCGGAATGTTTTCCGTCTTAGTTTCCGCTAGTGCCATGATTTGAATATGTTCATTTTTACACATTGAATCAATTTCTGTCCAGAAAGTTCTTTTTCCTACCCCCCTACAGTTCCAAAAGCACATATTCATATATAACTGTCGATGGTAAAAGGACTTGTTTTCGGAGTCCTTAAACCAAGATGATTTTTATGTAGCATTGGACTTGCTAAAGTAAAAGGATAGGCCCGTGTAATCATCCCACTAATAAAACAAATGCATTTCAAAGTGTTCTTAACTAGGTACATAGTATCACAAATGTATTCTAAAGTGGTTATAGACCTGAGGTAAACAAAACAAATATAGCATGCATACTCAAGGGCAGGGCTAGTGAGATTACCCCAAATCCTACTTAGAAAATAGATTTGAGATGTGGTTTTAAACAAATAGATGGAACAGAACACAAACATATCATGGTTTATATTACAGAGAAGGACCACGATACAAGCCTGTATGCTGCAAGGTATACATACAACCTTAGAAGGCCTAGACCAAGCAGACCTAAGATAACCCAGATTAGCACAAAGAACAGAGGGGCCTGTAGCAATCAAGGGGTGACCACCCAATTTTTTACTCAAATTCACTTTTATGGATAATGATGGTAATTTAACTTGAGATTCGCTACACCAGGTACTAATAACAACAAGCAAGCTTGATGAAGGCAGGTCTCGGCGTAAATAATTACGCAGCGGAACAAAGCACCCCAAAACCAAAGGCGGAGTAGAGGCGACAGAATTGTGAACCATCCACCAAGGCAACAGAACAGTGTAAGCCTTGAATGGAGAGGCAACACAGCAGAGTGCAGACAGTTGAGATTCAAGAACAAGAGTAACACACGCAGTGCCAATCTTCACAAGCCAGACCCTACTCAACCAAAGACCGGGGACAAAAGGCTTCCCGAGCCAGATCAAAGCAGAGAAACACCTGACATAGACATGTGAACTTTTGTGCACCAGTTTATAAACCCAGATTAGACATGAATAATATTTCATAGCAAGGTGAGGGATCACCCTCACGGCAAGAGATAGACAATACGAACAATGTTTATTGATAACCTTAAGAGGCAAACTCATGAGGAAACAATAGAGGAGCCAAAACGCGACACCAAATGTATAGTGATGCACAAGATCCTCAAGAGAGAAACCACAAAAGTTACAGCAAATCAATATGATAGTGGCACCAAGGCATATTCTTCCAATATCGAAATTTAATGAAAACAGTTTTTCATCCAAACGGAAGAAAGGGGCAATGAAAACCCCAAAATTCACAGCTTGATTAGGGCCCGAGAAACGGGGGGTACGTGGTGAAGAGGAGACCTCTAACACCCGGTTTTTTAAGCACCAGTAGAAGGTCAGGAGAAGGGCAACAATCAACAAGTAATCCGAACCAACCACCAAATTAGTGGGTTTCAAGAGAGTTGATAGGCAGAAGATGAACTTACTGATTTTCTGAGAGTGAAACAATTCACCATGAATCTTCACAGAAACAGTAGGATTTGTAGGCCCTTCGAGCACCTGTTTAATTAGATGATACAAGAGTAGACCAAACTTTCTATTAGTAAACATTTCATCAAAAAAATTTATACTCAGCCCAAAGAAGTTGCAACGCACAACGAACATTAACCACATTGTTTGATAGTTATCATAAGGAGTAATTTGTGAGAACCTCAAGAGTAAATTGTCAAGATTCCATCTAATGACAATATAATTTTCCATTCCCTTCAGCATGGGTGATGTCAAGACGGTTCTGCCTAAGTTACTTGTACACATGATTGCCTCAGGTTTCGGAGACAACCACGCCTCCTACTGCTCAGACTCGCACACACCCGAGAGTGGAACGCCAGGAGCAACGAAGGAGGCCGGAGACAGAACTGCAAAATCAGCAGGAAGACCAAGGAAATGTAGCAGCGTAACAGGTGATTGAAAGAGGCCATAGAACAACACCTCACTGTTTAACCTAATACATCCACACAACAATATTGGCGACTCAATAAACGCAGGAACAAAACCGAAACATGCATCATCAGCTGCTGCGTACAAAGCAATTTTAGGCAAAACCAAGACATACGAACCCATAATTGCATCATGAGGGAGATAAGGAGTGTACACCTGATCATCGCACCCCGAATCCAACGGAGATGGAGCGGCAGCCGCAGAGTAGACCAGCCACCGAGTAGATACAACTTTCACCAGATTATATCCTGCATCATGGAGGGACATAGCCCCCTCATCATCCAGTTTGTCGACAGATATGTCATTGCCCTTTCGGGATTTGTTGCCCTTTCGGGATGTGTTGCCCTTTCGGGATGTAAGGGATTTTATGAAAATGACTTGTTCATCAGAACTGAAGATAGGAGCTATGAAAGCCCCAATATCCACAGTTTGTTTAGGGCCCTTTCGGGGGGTAGGGTGTGAAGAGGCAGTCACCTCTAGCACAGTTTTTTCCAAACACAAGTATGTGGTGAAATTGTAAGTCGTAAGATCAAAGGATTTCATGTGAATTCTAAAACAACTAAATAGCATCAAAAAGGACAGATTGCAACCAGACCTGAAGAAGGCCGATACAGTGGATCTTTGCTGAATATTCCTTCCAACCATGCTCGACAGAGATTGAAAAGTACCGACCTCAGTGAGAATAATCCCCACAGAGGAGAGCACTCCGCCATAGCGGGATTTGGGGCCCTTTCGGGGGGTGTTCGATGGATTGGCGAAATACACCGAATCCACAGGTTGTTTGCCGTCGCCATCACTGGCCGAGAAAAACTCAAACCACAAACAAGAAGCTCTGATATTAGATTTATTTAGGCAAGAAACCAGGGAGCGGGAAGGAAAGGGAGAAGAGGAGTGAGGTCTCAACCCAACCAACCAGACTCGTAAGACAAACCGAGAAAAGAAGAGAGAAAGAAGAAGAATACCAGATGAATCCATACCATTCCACCATCCAGGGCAGCACGAAGCGCCACCGCCGACGGGCCACTGCAGAGCACCCAACACCACTACGCAGTACCACCCCCTCAACCGGCAAGACACCTTCTTCCTCTTTCTGAAATTTTTACCCACCTTCTTGAATCTTCTACTACCAATTTCATGACCATCAGGACTTCCACCACCGAACTCGCGAACCAAACCCAATTCCCAGAACTCGCGAGAGAAGATAGATTTTTGTGGTTTAAGCAGCAAGATGACGATGGGATTGAGGCTCGATACAACATCGAGATGGATTGTGAGGCTTGAAACTGATTTGGGCTCACCGGTATTCACCATTGATTTAGGGATTGAGGTTGAGAAGCTTAAAATTGGGGGCGCGTGAACCCGGAGGTAAGGCGCGTTCATTGCCCAAAAAGGGGTTTTGCACATATTCACGCTGACGATATCTTTCTAGAGAACGGTGCATAATGAAGTTCGGCCAAGTGCCTAAAATTTGACTTTAATTCTTTTTGTTTTGATATTATATCCTTATATATGTGTTCCACAAAATGTATCGTTCCACAAAATGTATCGTTAAAAATAAAAATAAAAATTTTATATAGGTTTTATCTTTCTCAAAAAGATTGCGTAAATAGTGAACAATAGTTTTTTACCAAACGGGGAGTACAGTTTTAAATAAAATAAAGATAAAATAATAATTTAATTAGCATTTGAATTTTCAATAGCTAGCTTTTTAGAGCTTTTTATACACACAAATCTATTCATTTTTTCCCTCTTTTATCAGCTATTTTTATCAATAGTTTAATCTAACTATTCAACTTCATCTACCAAACCAGTTTAGAACATATAATTTATATAGCGACGAAAGAACAATAGTAGTACTATATAATTTGAAAAGTCTTTGGGAAATAAGGTTGAATAAATATGAAAAATGGAGAAAAGAAAATTCATCACGTCTTTGTATTTGTTCTTCATTGGGATAGAGACGTGTTTGTGCAACTCTCTCTTGGAGTGGTTGAATCATTATCAGCTTCATGAGTTGTACATCCACCTATTTATAATTTTATAGAATGTATATATAATATATACTTATTTTGGAGTAAAGTGTAGACTTAAATTGGACTTATTTTGGAGTATGAATTGGTCAATATTAATATTAATATTCGTTAATCGGTGGAAATGGATACAACTTTTACTTAACCGACCCTTCAATTACAAGTTTCTTTCACCCTTTTAAGGTTTCTTAAAGTAAGAGTTTAGTTGGTTTGAGATGCATGTGTCTCATACTCCGTATAAAGTACAAGTTAATCAAAATTAATTAATATAACATTGATTTAAATGATCATGATAATGATTCATATTTTGGTTATGAATCAATCAATCTATATATATTGCAAGTTTTAAATGCATAGCTGGAGATAGGCCTGCCCACGGGTCATTGACCCGGTGGATCCGGATCAAACGGGTTAGAGTCGAGTTGTTTTTAACCCGACAATCCGGCGGGTCGACTCGTGACCCGTGACTTCCTTAATTAATTTTAAAAAAAAACTATAATATATTTATATTTATAATTATATTATAATATAATATTATAGTAATTATATTATAAATATAAACAAAACTAGAATTCATATCTACAAAATATAGATATAAATTCATATTAATATGCAACTCATATATGCAAATGCAATATGTAATGCATGGTAAGATTTATCATTTGCTTATCTCCCTTTATAGAGTAGGATACTCCCACCCACCTATCCTCTTATCTCCTTTTATGAATATGAATTCTAGTTTTGTTTATAATTTATGTTTATATTTATAATTATAATATAATTATAATTATAAATATATATTCTAGTTTATATTTATATTTATAATTATTATTATAAATATAAATATATTAGAGTATAATTTTTTAAAAAGTTTTTTTTTTATTTTGTTGGGTCGACCCGTGACCCGCCGGGTCAGCTGACCCGTCGACCCGGCTATTTCCCGGGTTCGGGTGCGGGCCGTGCCTGTCCCGACCCGTGACCCGCCGGGTTGGACCTGTGACCCGCCAGGTCGGACCCGTTGACCCGGCGAGTCCGACCCGTTAACAGGCCTAGTTGGAGACCATGTGAAGTAAGTATATAGATGTACCACCAATTTCGTAATCTCAATATTTATATCATACTACATTACTACTAGATAACTTGTGTAGAGCAAGATCAGCATCGTTCAAATAAGTTGTTGGTTCACAACAACAATTTGAAGAGGCAAAACGCCGAGTTTTAAACCTTCAAAGCTAACAAATTGTGTTGAATAAAGTGGATGTATTTAAGTTTGTTTTGGACACATTGTGCAGTTGTAGTTCTTGTTATTCTGAATACAATTAAGTTAGCCAGAAGCTTAGCTTCTTCGTCAAGGTTTTTGTCTCCATTTTTCTCGATTTACAGATATGATATATAAGCTTGATCTCAGTTCTGATTGCGGATTTGGAATCCTTTACATGGTATCAGAGTGATTGTAGATCTTGTCGTAACAACAATCAATAGCTACAGCCAGCTCAATCTTCTGTTTGAAAGAGTCGGCGAAAGCTTGGGCGTCGCTAATAGCGTTCATATCAATCCTCTGTATCTTTCCAATTCTGACCATCCAAATATGAATTTGGTTGGTGCTCTGTTTAATGGAAAGAACTTTTCCAACTGGATAGGGCGCCTTGACAAGGCCTTCGTCTTGTTTTTTGTAATTACGTTTTCCAATCTATAAATTAACCACTTCAAAAAAAAAAAAAAACTTTTCCAACTGGAGTCGCAACATCAAAAGGGCTTTAGGAGCAAAAATTAAGCTAGATTTTATAACCGGTGCTTGTTTTCATCCTCTTGATGATGAAGATGAGTTAGCTAAATGGATTAGATGCTACTACATGGTGACGAGTTGGATTCTCAACTCCATGACTAGCGAGATTGCTGAACATTTTGTGTATGTTGAATCTTCAAGGGAGTTATGGAACGAACTTGTTGAACGATTTGCTAAGTCTAATTCTCCTTTTATCTTCCAATTACACAAGGAAATATGTAATGTTAAACATGAGAATTTATATGTTGCTGTCATTACAGAAAATTGAAGAAGTTATGGGATGAACTTCATATAATTGATTCTATTCCTACTTGTTCTTGTGGTGGTCTCAAACACTGTAGTCTGTAGTTGTGCTCTCCTTAAGAAAATCATTGATAGGGATGCTAAGATTCGTCTTTTGCAGTTTCTTATGGGCCTCAATGAGGCATATATATATGACAACATTCGAAGCAACATTATATCCGGTGATGAACTACCTTTGGTCAATAAGGCTTTTCACACATTGTTACAGGTTGAGAGACAGTGAGAGGTCACTGGTGCTCCATCCTTTTCTGCTGATGGGAGTGCTTTATCTGTCAATAGAGGTGGAAAGCCACAATCTGGTTTCAATTTAGGTGGTTTTACTGGCAAAAAGGGGTTAAAGAAAGGGAAATCTAATAGAGTTTGTCGTTATTGTCATGAGAAAGGACACCTCAAGGAGTCTTGCTTTAAATTAATTGGCTATTCTGACTGGTACGAAGGAGCACGAGGGAATAACCCTGCGAAATTTGCATCTAACGTTGAGGATATGGCTATTGATGAGTGTCCTAGCCTTTTGAGGATTCTCGTTCCAAGAAATCTGGATTTTCTGAGAACCATAAGGGAGGAGCTTCATCTTCTATGCCAGATCCTGTTATGGTCAATGCTATATTTCACAAAACTACAAATGTAACTCTCTAAATATATGATCGCGAGCGAGTTAAAGGGAGTACTTCACCACTAACATAAGGTGCCGACCAACATCGCGAAGGGTTTTCTTTTCCCTTTCTAAACAATAAAGGTCTTTTTATTTGCCAAAGGTATCGTGATCCAAGAATCATTGCTCGCATTAGCCCATTCATCTACTGCACCCACATTGGGAAAACCACGTCATTTTACTATATCAACGCAACTAGCACGTTGACAAGATAGCACCTCGTTGTCAGCACCTTGCCAACACTCACATCGCGCTGGTAAGGTAGCACCTCGCTGTCAGCACCTCATGAACACTCGCACTACGCTAGCAAGGGGCAAATGACTACACGTGTGGCACCTTGGCCACGAGGTGTCCATTAGTTGCTCGCTCTCAAGCCTATAAATACCCCCTCCTGCTCTAAGGAATGGATTCGATTTTTCTCATGAACGACGATTGAACAGCCAAATTAGATCGCAAACTTCCTTATCGCGAAGACACTCAGGTCCCATTGACTAAATCATTGTAAAGTTTAAAGTAGTGACAAACTTTTATCCAAATTACACGGGTAAATATAAGAAATATATTGTTAGCATGAGGTAATTATTTAAGATGATTTTCTAGGAACGCTCTATTAGCTCTATTAACCAAAATATATATTAATGTACTATAATCGGATGTTTTTTTTGGTAAGCACTATACTTGGATGTTAATTCTAATAAAAATGATAATTAGCTAAGTGTGAAGCTAGAACATTATAATTATTTGATAAATTAAAATTTGTAAATGCACAAATTAATGCATCAATTTTTATATAAAAACCATATCTGAAAAAAAAAGTAAGAATTTGATATCAAACCCGCTTGAAATTCGTTAGGTCGGCAAGTCGGTAAATGGATAACCGGTGAAAATACAACATAACGCAAAAAGGTGCAAATAAAACAGGCAGAACAAACCCTACAATGTACATATAGGCGAATATATCTAAGCAAATCTATAATTCTAGCAAGTTGATGACATATATTAAGGATGAAGTGAAGTGCTACTAATCACTATAAATTAGCATCGATGACCAGCGATACATCAGGAATTCGTATAGAATGTAAGAAGTCGAATTGATAACTTCCTAAAGGGAACCAATGAACCACACCTACTTGATGACGGTGGAGGGAACATATTGATAACTTTATGAAGCAAAATCCTGAAATGTGGATCTAGCTACCTAATGCGAGAGAGTTTGGAGTGTGTTCCAAGCTTCACTCTTATTTCATCGATATACACATTTTGTACACACGAAATACATACAATACAATGTGAATTTTTATGATGGGCATGAAACATTTTATTGATAACACTTTTATAAAAAAGAATTACTATATACGGACTACAGAGTATATATACTGATGTCTCTTTTTAAAAATTGTTGACACATTGTAAAAGATAATTTTACGTAGATAAGAAATGATACCTTGTTGATAAATAATTTATAGAGTTCAATACATTGTGATATATAGAGAGAGTATGGATCCGGTGTGAAAACCTCTTATGGTATGAACTGTAAATTAATAAACTCATTCTAACAGTTCAACACATCTGGTATTGTGATATATACTATCATATCATTTAACTTTTCAGCACAAATAATTACAGTATAAATTATTAAAAATAACAATAAAAAAAGTTAATATTTTATATTGTATAATTTTTTTCTCTTTAAAATACGTGTTGAAAAGTCAAATGACATACATGTATATTTTAGATGGAAGGGAGTATTTAATTATATATTGTTAATCTTAGTTTACAAGATTGGCAACTAATCAAACTCAAGTTAGCTAGGTGACAAGGCATGCATATTGCATAGTACTCAACAGGATTAATATATGTCATATTCAAGTCAGTTTCATACTTTCATTATCGGTTGATTGAATTTTAAGATGGCTACAATATTATTCAGACGTGGATAATCTTGAATTGATATCATTAATACATGAACAATGTTTATTATATATGTATTGGATTAATTATTTGATTGGATATTTTTTCCAGATGAAGTTGAATCACATCAATGTGAGGAGAGATACACGAGTGTGTATTTCAGTAAATAATGAAATTATCTTATAAAATCTCACTAAATTAAAAACAAAAATAGAATGTATGAAATTATCTAAGAAAGAAAAATTAAATTATGTTTTCTTTTACTCCGTGATCGAGAAGGAGCTTCCTGAAGCTCCATCGTTAGTTCTTTACCCACAGAGATTCTTGATGTATCGCTGGTCAGCGATGCTGTTTCATAATGGTGTTTGGTTACATTTGTAGGCTACATTCCCAACTTGTTAGATTTAGTTTTGCCTAGATTCGTTCTTTATAAGATGCATTTTCATTTGTATTGCATCTTTTATATTTTCTGTTGTATGTTTTGATGACCTTCCATCTGCCGATTTGTCGATTATCAAGATTCAGGTATATCCGATCTTCAATTTTTACTTAATTAAAAAAAAATGTTTTCTTTATCACAAAACCGTGCTTGCAGTTTGAGGCTTTGCTTTGGAATTAATGGAAGGCCCATTCTAAAAATGGCCCATTCTTAATGCAACCCACTCTACCAAAAGTTCACTAGATTTGCCTATTTTGTTTTTGAATTTGTTTGGTTGATTTGTTAGAGCTTGACATTTCACTATTTCATTTTCAGGGATCAGGTTGAAGTTGGTAGCATTTGATGTGTGTGATGTAAATTTCTAACAACAAAAAAAGTTGTTGAAATTCATGTGTACAACTAAATTTAGCATGTATTTTGTAAGATTAGTTGCGTTTCAATATGCATCAAGGATTGAAGGGGGTGGGTTATATTAATTATATATAAAAGCTTGAGTTTGTGATAAAATATACTATACTATAATTAGAATAATAGATGAGGGAAGTTAATATGAAATTTTTCACTCCTAATATGAATTTGAATTTTAGAAATGAAAAGGTTTTTTTTTTAAAAAAAAAGTGAGGAAACACTTCTTCTATTATTTGGCTTGTCCAGTTCAAAATGATTTACAACAATAGATATAATAAAAATCACATGTAAATTAATCATTAAACACTATGTATAGATTACAGATATATTATTATTATTATTTTTAATTATTATTTAATTATTTAATTATTATTATTATTATTATTATTATTATTATTATTATTATTATTATTATTATTATTATTATTATTATTATTATTATTATTATTATTATTATTATTATAGCTTACAAGAAATTAGTGGGCAGCCGAGATACTATCTGGGCCCCCACTCCCTTGGCAATAACAAAGCTAATTCTAGTAAAAATATAAGCTGCAGCACAAGCCGCGGCATCCTGAGATACTGAAAATTTCTGAATCCGCTTCAGCAAGGCAACAACATCCGTATCCAGCTCCCCCAACGAAGAGAATGAGAAGGGTAGGAAACCATAACCAGCTGTCATGCACAAATCACGGTACTTGACACACTTACGTTTAGCAGCATCAACAACAACACGACCGGGGACAAAGTCAGACATCCCCGACTGGGTCAAAGGAGAGGATCCCGTCAGATCAACACAAACATCGCGCCCCCTGTCCCATGAATAAAGAAGCAAATCTGCCGGACGAAGAGGCCTATCATGCCCATCCACCAAACCGATATCAACCTCCCTACCGGCAGAAATCCCAGCCCTGTAACAGATATCATATAAGGTATCGCGCACAAGGTTATGCCGATGCTTAATGCCCACGGTACCAGCACAGGACACAGCGTGATCTCCATAAATATCACCATCAAAGACACGAGAACAAGCCGGACAGGGCCTAGACACCGTGAACAACGGAACACCAAGCCGATAACTAAGCACACTGCGATAGGTCCTTCCATTCATAGTCTGCCCAAGCCCAGAAATAGGAACTGCACGCAATCAATCAGAGGAGTGAGCACCCTGCTGAGACTTCCATAATGCCACCTGTCGCGGAGTCAAAGAGAAAACAGAGTCCGATGTAGCAGCAACCTTCGTGAAATATATATCTGCCAATTTCTTCATAAGTTTGGGGGCAGCGATTTCACTAGGATCGCGTAGAAGATCAGAACCCGTGATCTCATCAAAAACACGACAAGCATCATCAAAAGTAGGACCAGTAGCAGTAATACCAGCAGGGCTTAGAAGCTTAGCCTGCAACTCAGCAGACTGCAAACGAGACGCCAGAAAAGCATAATGTAGGACATCCCCAGTAGCATATACTCCGAGCCCACCAAAATGAAAGGGGAAGGTGGCAAGCCGCCACTGCCAATCTCCAAACCCAGGTCCAGACGCAGTGACAATACGTTCCAAGCTAGAACGAAGTGCCGCATCGAAGGAGAGCTAGGCCGGGCCAAAGACACGCGGAGAACAAGTACGCAAAGGAAAGTAAAGTTTAGAAATACCCGTACAAGCCCGAAGCAGAAGCAACTCGCACTGTGGATCCTCAATCCTCGCGACAGAATCCATAAGGTCTATGGTCCTAGTCACTATCTTCGCCACAAGGTCGCTGCCGAAAACAGGGCACGTGCTAACAGGCCTCCCCAGAACTTTGACACCACGTGAAGGCCGAGCAATAGAGGGGGGAAAACACCAGGAAGCCGACTCCTGGGGTCTTCTGTAGGCCAAAAAACCTCGGTCTTATCAACATTAAGATGAAGGCCAGAGCGGAGACCATCTGCTATAATCAGATCCAAGACCTTTCCCACCACCAAAGTGTCCCCGACAACAGTGCCATCATCTAAGTACCAAGCCTGCATACTCAGGGTGAAAGAGTCTCTGATCTTGCACACCAAAGGATGCAATACCAAAGCAAAAAGTAGAGGCCCTAAGGGATCCCCTTGTTGAACCTCCCGGCAAGACCATAAGCTATGCTCCCCGTAATACAGCCGAGCAGGAGTAGAGTAACAAAACTCCACCCATCGGGATAGAACTGGGCAGTGACGACGAACTTCCTGTAACATGGCGACACGATCAACTAGGTTGAAAGCATTCTGAAAGTCAACTAACAACATAGAAAGACCCTCCTCACTACCACGAGCCTCAACAAGCCGATTCAAGGCATGTAGAATAGCCTCTCCGCCACTAGATACCCTGACCCCAAACTGAAGACCGGCAAAATAACCAGCCAAAGAGGGACCAACTAAACAAGCACCAACCTTAGAGACAAGGCGTCTCCAAATAGTGCCAACAGCAATGGGACGAATGCCTCCACCTGGTTTAACAAGCGGCGTGAGCGGAGCACTAGCAATATACTCACCCAGACCCTGCGGACAGCGGCCCTCTAGGAAAAGATTAACCACCCGAGTAATAGAGGAGATCAAATCATCTGAAATAGCAACAGCAGCTCCACTCAAACAATCGAAAAGATGCTGAGCACGGAGGCCATCCCTCCCACATGACGTGCCCCGCGAAAAACTTCGAATCATATCCAAAACAATAGTCGAAGAAGCAACTAGAGGATGGTTATCATTATTATTATTATTAAATTAAATTAAATTAATTAATTATATGAATTGCCATTCCAACAAATAATTCCTCCTTTTAAAAAGTAAAAAAGAAAAAAAAAATCACTTTTCTATCCTCACCTTTGTATCCATCTTTTTATTAAGCTCACCTATCTATCTCCCATTAAAAAAAAAAAAAAAAAAAAAAAGAGCCTCTTCTAAGTTTCCTCTTTTCCTTCTTATTTACTCACTTTCATCACCTTTCTTCCTTTATTTTCCCTTCCTACCCCAATTTCAATGGCCAAGAAGCTCACCCTCCTCCTCTTCATCCTCTCCTCCCTCTTCCTTCGGTCACCGCCGCCCGTATCAGCCGACACCGCCTGCCCGTACCCATGCTACCCGACGCCCACCGGCGGAGCTCCAACCACCACCACCACCACCACTCCTCCGGTGACCCCATCCACCCAAACGGGATCTTATAACTATTACCCGCCACCAGCATTCGTATACCCCCCTCCTTCGGCCGGATATTTACCATACTACCCTCCGCCAAGCGGGTATGGCGGTGGCTTTAGCAGCGGCAGCGGAGGCGGCGGCGGTTATGGTCCTCCGCCGCCGGATCCTATACTGCCGTACTTCCCTTATTACTTCAAGAATGGGGTTCACAAGGATCAACCTTCCTCCTATTCGTCTTCTAATTCATTGGCGGGTGATCATGTTTGGCTGATGAGATCAACTACTACTCTCAAGATTGTGATCATGACATTTGTTGTGTTTTTTGTTTTGGATTTTGCCCTTTTTTGAAGTTGTTAATTAATTGTTCGATCATCAATCAATTTGGTTTATGATTGCTAGAGAACAAATTTTTTGTATTGTGTTATTATTAGTCATGAATTTGACATTTATCTATGTAGTGAAGATTTGGAATGATCTATATTGTGCATCCAATTTTTCTTTTTCTTTTTTTAAATCTTAATCTAGTTTGATCGCGTACTCAGTTGTTTTTCATTTGTATTGTTTTATTTGTAGGACGATTTTATATTTTCATAAGGATTCGAATTTAAAACACCATTTAAAATTAAGCTACTCGATCCATTTCATTTACAAACAAAGAGAGAATTAATTTGAAGATGACACTACAACAAAAATGGCTATTAGCGGGGAAATATTTCGTCGCTGAAAATCGAATTTTTGTCGCTAAAAAGATTTGGCGAGGAAATGCATTTCGTCGTCGGTTCCTCGCAGAAAGCTCGTCAAGGAAAGGTTAGTCGAGGGAAAAAAAATTCATCGCCAAAACTTTTAGCGATAAAATCATTTTCTCTCGACATATACTATTAGCGACTAATATTTTCCTCAATAAATTACAAACTTTTTGACGCCGAAAACGTGGAAGGATTCGAAAAATAGTCATTGAATGTGTTTGTCGACAAATACAATTTCATCGCTAATATGTTTTTTCCTCATTAATAGTGACATCGAATTATGTCGATTTTATTGGCGACTAAAATTTTCATCGCAAAAACAACATACATTTTGTCACAAAAATAGATCAAAATTTGAGAATAGTCGCTGAATATATATGACGATAAAAGTGATTTCCTCGCTAAAATATTTATTTCCTCACCAATGGTAATTACTAATTATAGCTTTTTAAATACAAAAAATTATATAATAGACATTTTGCGACAAATTCATATTTGTTGGTGTAGATAATTTTGGTGAGGAAATTGTTTTTATCACAATAAGTGTTTTTAGCGAGAAAATAAGATAATAGCTCCGTTCAATCAAAAAAATTTGTACCCGATATATTTTATTTCTTTATTCAATTCTTTCAAATCCAATTTAAATAAAAAAAAAACAACCTACATTCAATAAACATCAACAATTAAAAATCAGAAATGCTACAAATAACATAACTATACACTCAAATCAATAACATAACTATACACTCCATTCATTCATCTGGATAAATTAGCCATAAGTTCAATTCATTCATTCATTCCTTCATCAAGTACGAACAATCAATGACATAACTATACACTCAATCTGGATAAAAACTCAGTGCTTGGGGATAAAGATAGCTGAAGCTCTCGGTTGACCTCAGTACGTGCTCGGTGAATTCAAACGAGGAGATCGGTGACGGGGCCGAGGAACTCAGGAGCGAAGAGAGCAGGGAATACTGCAGAATAGAAGAAGGAGAGGGAGATGAAGAATTATAGTTGGATTGATAACATAAAATAACTTAATGAGATTTATATACAAGAGTAGTATACCTGGTCGCCTCGATGGCCGTCGAAGACCTCGAAGTAGTGCACCGGTGCCTTCTTCCCGAAATGGTCATCCTGCCAGACGACGACCAGAGCGAAGAAAGAACCAATCGGACAACGACTGGAGCTCCGCCACCCCGAACGGTGCTGATTTGAGCATCGGAGTAGGGTGGGAGGTAGATTCGATCTGAATCTCCACCCTGCGCTGAACCCTAGCCCCGAATCAGCGCCGCACAGCCCTGTTTCGAGCCCTAATTTCGAGTGTCCAGTGTTCTCTGGAGGTCACCACATAGGCCGGTAGATCCCGTGTTCTTGATCTGCATCTGGTGCAGTTCGACGACGATGATACTTAGTTCACTGATTTTACTCCAATTGATGAGGCTTTACAGGCGAGACTCGGTAATTTGAAGGGTTGGGAGTTCTGTTCCTCCAATATGTTCTTCCCTGTGAGGTGGCTCTCACCGATCTGACTGATTTGGAAGATGGAGTTGTTGGAGGGTGAATGGATGGATAGGGAGGGAGATCTGGTTGGAATGGATTGATGAAAATGAAAAGCGGCCAGAGAAGAGAAGAACGGAGAGGGAGACTCAATATAAACAGATTTTTCGAAACCCTAAACACTTTCAATTTAATTTCAATCTAGCCCGCTTCAATTTGATTTTCATTTTTTTTTCATTGCTTCCCGCCTTGCCCGCCTCTACTTATCTCGGAATTTTGAATATATTCTACTTTTTTTTGTTTTCATTTTTTTTGATGTTTTAATTTTTTTGATGAACTTTTGAATTCTTTATTAGTTAAATTAGCACCGTTCCTATGTCATGATGTAATAAGGATGATTGGATAAAAATAAATATCATAGTACCTACATAGATACTTTTTCCAATATTTTAAGTTTTTTAATAAATAAATCATTCTATATAGTAAAAAAAATTGCATTTAATCCACATGAAATTGAAATTAAAAAATAGTATCTTTTCAAATTTAATGATAAGTTTATTTAATTCTTGATCCATACTATAAATATTCTATATAAGATAAAATAAATCAGCATAATGTGACAGATATAAGAAATATATTGATAAATTTTAACATAAAAAGAATAGTTACTTTCAAAATAAGGAATATTTTCTATGAGACGATTTTTTTAGTTGAAACATTATTATTTTAAAAAATGAAATGTAACATAATTAATTGTATAGAGGTTGTTTTAACTTTAATACAATTAGAGTGGATTACTTAAATAAAAATGTAAGTGAAGCACACTACTTATTAATATTATGTTTTGAATTACTCTAATTAGTTGATAAAGAAAATTAATATCTTTATAACATTTTAAAAAATTATATTTTGAAGAAATCTTATTGATTATTAAAAAAAATTAATATCTTTATAACTTTTATAAAAAAAAAATTATGTTTTGAATTATTCTATTCGGTTGGTAGAAAAGGAATTAATCAAATTGGGTCAAGGATGAGACATAGGCAAAAAATAAGCTAAGGATGAGACATAGGCAAAAACTCTTCTACTTTAAGACTTTACTAGTTTTATATAGATTTCTTTTATAATATAGTCATAATTAATTTCAGTGATCTAGAAAGATAAGTTTTTTTTTACCTAACTATTAGTTCATTTGACATTAATACTCATCTGTGTGCAATTTTGTAATATTAATTCATTTGACATTAAAAAATGTATAAAGGAACTTGTAATCAAGCATTAACTCTAACTATCACGATATTTTATATATTGTTTTATTTTTTCAAAATTTTGAATAAAGTTTGGGCTAACACCCGTTTAACTAATTCTTTTCTAACAATATATTTAATTGATTGCCAATAAAAGAGATATAATATAATATATCCATGTTTTAAAAACATGGGTAAAATCTTATAAAAATATATCAATATTTAATAAAATTTGGTAAAAATAACTGACAACATATGAAAAGATTTACACGGCTAAGTATTATTTCAATTTACACAAAACCTTTTATTTTCTTCATATTGATCAAAATTTTTTAATTAGTATGGCCATGTAATATATTGATAAAGTTATTATCTTCTAAAAATATATTCATATATAACGAAAACAGGTAAAATCTTATCTTATATGATACTACGTAGTATTTAAAATTAGTTAATATCTTATAAAAATATATTCATATATAATCAGATTGGTCAAATTTTATCTTATGCATAAATAGATATGTTCAGATAGAATCTTATCTTATCCATATGTTCGGATATGATTTTATCCATGTAATAATAGGTAAAATCTTATCTTATATAATAGTATTTAAAATTAGTTAATATATTCTAAAAATATATCCATATATAATCAAATTGGGTCAATTTTTATCTTATGAATATATAGATATATATTGACTAAATAGAGTTAGAATAACATTTTATCTTATGCATATATTGATTATTTCAAAAAAAAAATTGATTGGTTTATACTACTAATATCCATATCTAATGAAATTGTGTCAGTTACTCAGTTATATTGATTAAATAGAGTTAAATTAAAATCTTATCTTATGCATATATTGATTATTTCAAAATTTTATGATTGGTCTATATGACTACGATTAAGGAGAAGATGTCATGTGTCTCGTACGACTTCTCCTTTATTGTATATATAATAGATAGATATTGACATATTAATTGATGTGACCAAAAAATATAATACTAATTTAATTCAAAATATGAAATCTATTTAAAAATAATCTCGTTTTAATCTAGAAAATTTCATGTATGCAAATCGCACCAGATGCCGTTTTAAGCCTCTGATTTAGTATTTTATATAGATAGATAGATATATAGAAGATAGATATATTGTTCATACATTTTTAGAGGTACAAACCTAAAAATAATGCATCCCTTAAATAAATACATAGCACTATTCTATAGATTTTGATCATTCATTGAATTAAACACTTCTCAACTGAATTTGATAACAAGCCAATTGTTCATCTAAATTCTAAAGTCAAAACCATTTGCTGTCATAAACCCTTACTGTCATACTGTGAATTTTTTTTACTGTATAATACTACTGTAGTACTCCCTCCGTATCGCAAAACTTGTAGTTTTAGCTTTATGCACACTTATTAATAATACCTATATTTCCTTTACTTTTATAAGATAAAGTATCTAAAAGAACTAATTATTACCTATAAAAAGAGCAATCATTACCTATAAAGATAATAACTATAGCTGAAACAATAAGTTTTTTGATACAAGTTTACTACTCTAAAACTACAAGTTTTGCGATACAGAGGGAGTATTATTTTTTAGTAGTATTTTTGAAGCCTTTGTTGTCATCAGTCCGACGGTCCTTATCTGTCATTAACCCCTTCCCTCCTATTCCCCCTATCTCGTTTCTCCGTTTCCACCCACTCGGGAGTCCCACCGCCGGACGCTTCAGCCTGCATCAGCTCACCACCATCGGCAGCTCTCCATAGACCGGTAAAACCACTTCCCTCGCCTCCGTCACTATTCCCTCTACCTCGCTCTCAGATCTCTTCCCCTTCACCCTCACTTGAACCCTAATCACCAGCCCATATCATCGCCTCTCTCCGCTGCCGACAGCAGCACCTCCGCCTTCGCCTCTCCTCCTTCTCCGACGTCGACCATGAGCTCTTCCCCTAGACCACGACTGATTCGCTTTCGCATCCGGCCTCAACTTCAAATCTGGAGAGGTAAATGCAGATTTGAACTCTTACCCTCGTCTTCCCATCAAAGTATTGTTCATTGTTAAATGAATTTTATAAAAAATGAGTTTTAGTAGGTGGAAGGGTTGATTTGTGTTGACAGAGTGTTGATGAATTCGTTGTTCTTTTTCATGTGTTGGTTGATTGATTGTTGTTGCCCTGATATGAAATTGCAGATTAATTGAGTGTTTGTTTAATTTGATCTTACCACCTATGATTAATTGATGTTTGTACTGCTGAAATTGTTGAATTCGTTGTTCTCTCATTTGTTCAATTGGGTTGAACTGTTGAATTTGATCTTTGGTTTGAACACTAAGTTGATCTTACTTTCAACTACTCTTTTGTAGAATGGTTGGAATTTTGATAAAATACTAAGGCTGGCTTTGTATCTTGTTGAAGTTTCTATTTGTGATTTGGGTAGATGATTTGGTGGCCTTTATATAGTAGACATCTAACTATTTTTCCATTCCATTCTTGAAATGATTAGCTCCAATCTTACCTAGGATCCCCTCTTCATCACCCCCTATTGGAATTGTTAAATTGGCCTCAATTATACCTGTAATCTCTACAAATTCAGTTTATGCGGCTAATTTCACTGCCAATCCCAGAAGATTACTTCCAGCAGCAACAGGCACAACGATGATTAATGTTCATCTAGTAGTGGTGTTAAATCCAATGGCCAACCTTCCAAGGTTTAGTAAGCCTATTATTCTTGTGAACAATCAGTGGTTCCTTTTTGTCTTGTAAAAACCAAGTTAGGAGCTTGTATGTACTTTGTTTTCTTTGATGCCTATGGTTCTTCAAAAGAGGATCCGAGCCATTTTTCATTGTACTTATTCTTTAATATTTTAATACATATGTTGTTCTTCTGCATAACTTGTTATATAAATTAAAAGGAATGCTTGCCTTGTGCTCTTAAAAGCTCTGATATTTCAGATTAACCTTGATTGGAAAAAGATTGAAAGCTAGCAACAATTAAAGCATACGTTCGTTGTCCAATTGGCAGTCACTTAAATACATTTTTATGTTGTAGAAAGATCACTTTATGCTTTAAATTTTTTAATATACCAGCTATATAGGTCAAATTAATATACTTGGAGATCTGTTGATCTTTTTCCTCTTTTTTTCCCTTGCTTTTGCTAGGATTTCTTATGTTCGTCTTTTCACATTAAATTGCATTAATATTCTCAACTTCTGTATGCTTGGTGCTGGCAATTCCTAATCTGTCAAATGAGCATCTACATTCTGTTTTGGTTGAACCCAAGTCAGTGGAAACAGTTTCACCATTTCATAAGTAGAATTCCAGTCAAAGGATTGTTTGTAGACAGAGGAGTGGGTTCTCCTAGATTAGTCAAATCAGTTTGTTCTAACAAGCAACCTATCTGAAACTTGATTAAGAAAGCAAGGTAATGGGATCTCTTTTTTTCATTGGATTGCTTTATTAAAAAACATTCTACCTTGTCACTAATGCTTCATACTGTTTTCTTATCATATGAACTCCTAGAATGCATTCCTAGCAGCCGCTAGAGCACTTGGAGCTGCAACAATAGCCGATAAGATGCTTGGTGCATAAAGAAAATGGGTACTTGGCAATTGTGTTGGTGAGTTTTTTTCAATCTTGTGACATGCTGAGAATTGCGTTTTTTACATTTGATGTCTTCAACATGACAAAAAAAAACATCCACATAAACATGGATTTAGCATCTTGATTCTTTTCGTGGGTAATTAACAAATAATATGAAGATTTTTATTTCCAATCCCCCTTGCTTAGTTAAAATTAGCACTGTTTAGAATTTTTAAGTATTGCTGTTTCAGTGTTTCGGACATATTATACATACAAAATAGTACATTGAACTAGGAGCAACAACTACTTAAGCTTAGAGCATCCTAAATTAAAGAAACATTGTCATATTAAAAAAAATTCTTACTCGAGAAAATTCAGAAGGATCGGAACAGAGCAAGCAAGTGTTTATTTCATGTCAATTTTCATTTTTATTTAAGCCTATTAGCTCAAATGGTAGAGCAATGTGCTCAAGCATAAAGATGCGGGTTCAAATCCCGCATAGGCTACTACAATAATTTAGTTTCTAACCGATGTGTATTAGGAGTTAGGACAAAAAAAAATCAATAAGTACAAAGAAAATGATGTTTTGATGTATTTAGACATCATTTCTTATATGAAAACTTATTTTAATGTTATATATATGCACGAAAAATCATAAATAATCGATGTCTGTTTGATGTATTGACATCAGTATTTAAAATATAAACAAAGTCTATGTGATGTACGAAGTATTTAAACTTTTATCGCCAATGAAATTGGGTTATTATTCTGTCTAATTTCACATAAACAAACAACGATAAAAATAATATTCCCTCACTAAATGATATGTTTAGTATGAAAATGATATAATTTCTCCAAACATATGACGACAAATTTAGAATTTGTCACGGTTTTCCCCTATACAAGTAGTGACGAAAGTGATATCTCCTCCCTAAATGGTTGTTTCAATGACAACAATATTTCTCATAAAAGATGAACATATGACGAAGAATTTAAATTTTTCTCGTTAATAACTCTGAGCCAATGAGCCATGTTCTCTATTTTTAACAAAGCATTAACGACGAAAATGAAATTTTCTCGCTAACTAATACGTTTAGCGACAAATTATTTCCTTAGAAAACACATACTTTTAGCGAGAAATTACAATTTTTCGCCAATACAGTTGGCGGATTTTACATTATTCCTACCTATATATAGCGACAAAAAATTAAATTCCTCGACGAATGTATTTTTTAGTGATGAATTCATTCCTCACTAAAAACTCCAAATTCGTCGCTATTTTCTTTATGGTTTAGGCGACAATATCATGATAACAATTAATGACGAACCGAAAAATTTGTCGTTGAATGTCACTTTTAGCGAGGAATGTAGGTTTCTCTCTAAAATTCATGTCCCCTTTTACGAAGAACATATATGTTCATCGCCAAATGCCACATTTACCGAGGAAAAAAAATTTGACACTAAAACTTTTGTCGCTAATAATCATTTCTGTTGTAGTGTGATACTAGCATCTTCTATATGAGTTTAATACGGAGTAGTTTCTATTGAAGACTAGCAAACTTTGGCTTATGAACACTAATTACAATGTGATGAAATTTGAAAAATTAGTACTTTTAGGCCAAGTGCATTATATACTCCTCCACTATATACATCCCGGAGAAAATGGAAATTTGATTTTGCTTTTTGCCTTTTTGAATGGCTCAAGGGGGTATGTGTATGTCTATTGTCTAGCTAGATAAGTATATGGCTCAAGGAGTAGTTTGTAACATAGAGCACCAAAGGTCCAAAACAAAAGTATTTTTTGACATAGAGCAACAAAAACAAATATTTAGCAATAAATTAAACCTCTCAAGATACTACTTTGACGAGTTCGGATTCCCTATAACAATGGGTGTTACCTCCAGTGTTATATTTAATTAGCTCGAATATAAATTCATACTATAAAAACATTAAAAATAAATTTATACTTTATACCTTATATTAACATGTTTATAAACTTTTATCAAGAAAATATATGTTTTAGAAAATTTGAAAAATTATTTTCAAAAATAATCAATCCTTCAATTATTTATAAATTTAAACATAATTTTTCATATTAAAAATTTATAAACATGTTAATATAAGTATATAAGTATAAATATAATTTTTTATCGAAATAATTAAGTGTAACATAGTTGGTGTTACTGAGAGATTCGGACTCTACTTTAACGTGTTTAATTCTAAAAATATAGGTTAGAAAAATCAATTTTTATTTTACTTAAATTCAATGTTTCAAAATAAGAAACCAAGTTAAGGAATGTAAATGTAATGTTCTCCTGCTGCAGTTTTTTTGGGACTATAACATGTTGCTAGGAAAGGGCTCAAGAAGATCATTATAGAAGGTGGATAATCAAGAATCGTTGAGAGCTATCAACGGTGAAGACAAGATCAGATTGGAAATTATGCGCCAAGTGGAAAAGATCCATCTATATATTGAAGACTACTTTCGACCATGTGGAGTTTAAACATTGCATCAGAGAAGCAAATAAGGTAGTTGAATTCATAGCTAGACATGATATTATCCGTAATAGATCTACTCTCCCTTATAATAGAGATCTTTATAACATCATCTGATGATCATGAGGGTGACTTACAGTTTCTGTAAATCCCTTTTAATGTTTGCATACTGTAAAAAAAAAAAAAAAAAAAGATTAAGGAAGGTAAGTTGAGTTTGTAAGACGTTCTTCTCTACCACTTCCTCAATTATGTACTCCTTATGTTGGTTTAAGTTGCATCCCACATCAGTACATCTGTTGAGAATATAAAAGTTGAAGTTGTGGGATAAATCCCACATTGATTAAAAATGAAATCCAAGCCTTGCATATAAGCCGGTGGGCTACCCCACCTAACACCAATTGGTTTTAGGATGGAACCCCACTCGGCTTGATTGGTGCGCGTATTGCGCTTGGGCGTGCGTGGCTCCCCACGTCGGATGACCCACCGTTATTTCATAACATCACTTGTACAATATGTTGGCCTTAAGTTATATTGTACTTAAGTTATACCACAATTAATTATTACTCCGTATTATCTAGATAATCTATCATCTTCGATCTCATAGAATTTTGAGAAACTCTATTGAGTATTCTATTACTAGCACATACGATCCCGTAAAAAGAGGGGAGTGAAATTCTCAATAGTCCTCATGTGATACTTTTGGATTCTCTATTGAAATCATTGAGATGCTCCATATTATTGACAATTTGAGATATGATGAATTGATAAGGTAGTTTCTAAATCACGGTCTAATAGTAACTTTCATCCTTTAATTTATGTGAAATAAAATGATGTACTCAATGATGGATGTGAATCGCAAAGGAAGTGACACCTAACTATATTCTCCTGCGGATTATCATTATTTGAAAATATTGGCAAGTAGGTATACATCCCAACTGCTTCGGTTGTCACTTTGCTTCTATTATTAGTTACTCCCTCCGTCTCAAATTAAATGTCGTTTTACTTTTCGGCACGCTTTTTAAGGAGCGAAAAACTCTATAAAATATTATTATTTTAATTAATTTTTTTATATAATGTTATACTTATTACTAATAAGTATAACATTATATAAAAAAATTAATTAAAATAATAATATTTTATAGAGTTTTTTGTTCCTTAAAAAACGTGCACAAAAAGACAAAAGACATTTAATATGAGACAGAGGGAGTATCTCTTTACTTTCTTTAATTTAGAGCCTCGTCTTTAGAGTTTGGTGTGTACAAATAACTAGTAATCTCTTAAATTTAGAGCTCCGTTGTTAAAGTTAGGTTAGGTGGATAAATAATTAAGTGTATAATATAGGTTATACATAATAGTAATACCCTTATACATGTCCTCTAATATTACACTAGGACTTGACTGATGATATGACAAAAAAATCCATCAACAATTGTGGCAATTTTTCAGCTGCAAAATTATCAACCCTTGTTAGTTCCCTCCTTATGAAGTCCTAAAGTGATATCATTACCAAGATTAAGGCTATATTTGGATTCCAATGCATTTATAAATACAGGTATTTGAATAGCTTTTGGTAACACATTTTACAATATATTTTAAAATATATATAAATTTTAAATAAAATATAATATCAATTGTGCCAATTAACCATCCACTGCACTCACCTAAAACTTTTTATATTATAAATTTAATATAATTAATTAACACAATATATAATATATTTTATTTAAATTTTATATTATTTTAAACATGATTCAAATATTGAAATTTTTTTCAAAATATTCAAGAAAAAATAAAAAATTACAAAAAAAATCACAGCTTGAAAATATTTACAGAAATATTCAAAATTTGCAGGTGTGTCGGAGAAACGCGGTCTCGGACCGCGTTTCTTGGGTAAATTATCAATTTAAAACTGGCGCAAAAGGGAAATAGCATTTTAAAATAAAAACGCGGTTTCAAATCGCGTTTTAGCCCTAATTTCGGGTAAAACGCGGTTTGAAACCGCGTTTATTTTCTAAAAAAAAAAAAACAAAAAAAACCCGAAAAAATAAATAAAAAATAACCTGTAAAACGCGGTACGAAACCGCGTCTTACTTGCAGGCCAATCGGAGCACCATTAGATCTCCGTCTCCGGCCTTCTTCCCGTCCTCCCGACGGTCTCCCTTCGTCCTCCCTCTCTGTCCCTCCGCCCTCGCTCGTCTTCGTTCTCGCTCTCCGTCCTCGTCCTCGCCCTCGCTCTCCACCTTCGTCATCGTCCTCCGTCCCTCCTCTGTCTCCGGCCTTCTTCCCATGGCTGCTCCTCCCTTCTTCCTCGCTCTCCACCTCCCTGCCGGATTCTCGCTCTCCACCTCCCTCCGTCTTCGTCATCGTCCTCCGTCCCTCCTCCCTTCTTCCTCGCTCTCCTCCCTTCTTCCTCGCCCTCCAACCATGGCTGCTCTCCATCCCAACCATGGCTGCTCTCCATCCCAGCCACCAATTGCAACCCAGACACCACCAATTTCAACCCATTCGTCCTCGCTATCTTCCCTCCGCCGTCGCTCTCCATCCCAGCCATCAATTGCATCCGATTCTAGGTCTTCGAGGCGCAAACGATGGCGAATCCCGGCCTCAGAGATGTCGGAGCTTGGGCTGCGGGGAAGAAGGAATCGGAGAGGGTGGTGGCTGGAGAGGGGCGTGGAGGTGTTGGCGGAGATGGAGGCGCCGGAGATCGTGGGGAGGCTGGGAAGAAGGCCGGAGACGGAGGCGCCGGAGAACTGCTGGTGCTCCGATAGGCCTGCAAAGGCTGCAAGTAAAACGCGGTGTCGTACCGCGTTTTACAATTTATTTTTAATTTTATTTTTGGGTTTTTTTTATTTGGTTTTTGTAGGAAATAAACGCGGTTTAAAACCGCGTTTTACCCGAAATTAGGGCTAAAACGCGGTTTGAAACCGCGTTTTTATTTTAAAATGCTATTTTCCTTCGGCGTCAGGTTTAAATTGATAATTTGCCCAAAAAACGCAGTTTGAAACCGCGTTTTTCCGACACACCTGCAAATTTTGAATATTTTTGTAAATATTTTGAAGTTGTGATTTTTTTTGTAATTTTTTATTTTTTCTTGAATATTTTGAAAAAAAAATCTCAAATATTTATATTTAAGAGTACATTATAATTAAAATCCATTCAAATCCAAATACACCCTAATTCTCCGCAAATGCCCAAATGTTCAATCTCTGAATAATAATGTAATAATAATCCAACTAAACAATAAACTAACAGAGATTTTACATTTCTCAACTTGCCATCACTAATCACTTTATATCATCATGGGCATTTTGAAATAGCTGAAGAACACCTACCAGCACTAACTACACCATTTGCCATGTATGCTTATGGTATGGTTTGATTATTGACATATATATGTTCAGATTTCTACGTTTTCGGTACGTCTACTGCAAGTTCAAACTCCCAAGTAAATGAAATTATCACTAGCATTATAGCATACATGAACTTAGATAACTGAGATTCGATAACGAGAGTTCACCATGATACGATATGCTAGGACGCAACGCCAACAGCTGAGCTCCGGCTGATGTTGATGCATTTGCTAGTTTTCCGAAGCATTTCACCGCTACTTCGTGTGATCCCGACCCTGGCCCTTGGATCTGCCTTTTGGGTTCTCGCAGTCTTGCCAACGACTGTGTTAGGATTCTTTTGCGCTTTTGGTTCTCTCCTTCCGGTGTGAGCAGCATGGTTTCTGTTACTGGGTGGAGTGGGAGAAGCAGATTTTGCTAGGGAGCTTTCAGCCGTGCTGCAGTACTGTTCTTCGAAAGCTTGGCGCGAATCTGATGTCTTTGAGGACTGGGAGGCGGATATGGTATTGGTACGGTGACCTTTGGCCGCTTTCATACCTGTGGAGGAGGATGCACTGTTTCCACTTTGGACGCGCAATGTGGTGCTTGTTGCGTTAGGACTGGTCACCTTCCTTTCATTTTGCACAACCTGAGACGTTTAAGAATATGAAAAGATCTTAGAGGGCCGAAACTGCATACTTTAATTTACCACAAAAAACAATCCTCGCCATTTTCTCTTGGGCAAAATAATAATAGGAGAATAATAAAATGATTGTTTTTCATGATACTATATGCCTTGAACATATTATGAACTCGGTGACAAATCATGAGACAGAAAGCCAGTGTACCTTATGTCCATTTGCTCCTCTTTGTGCAGCATTATGGTAGAATGAAGGCATGGGTTTTGCTTTAAAGTTGAGACTCTTACGGAATTGTCTCATTTCAGCTTCGTGCTTTTCCTGCAATAGTATCATGGGATGGAAACATTAAAAGTGGACCGGATGAATATGACCAGATATTCAAGGATACATTGGCAGTGCAATCGAAATAATACATGATAATTTTGTGATGGATGTTTCTGATCACTAACCTCCAATTTTTCTATATTTTCTTATATATTATAAACACTGAACTCTGATCAATGAAGAAACTTTTAATGGACGGAAACACACCAGACAATATAGATAGATAGACAAGCTACAGGCAGATTACAGACCATCGTTTTTGCTTGAATTTGACTCTTCTCCGCTTCCCTGGCATGCATTTTCTCTTCCAATTTTGAAAAGAACTGAGAAGAAGGAATAAATTAATATCTGTATCTGTCAGCCCCAAAAGCAAAGTACCCAATGGCGTAGTTCCATAATGGAGACTAATTATCAATGCATGTTTACCTCTTTTCTCTTCTCTGCCCGTTCATCGCTTCTGAAACTGAAAGAAATGGAGCTTGTGCTGATTTCTTTCCTTGTCGAAGTTACCGAATGCCTAGTCCTGGAAAAATATAACTCCCTATCAAGATTCATGTCGTCTATAGAATGATATATGACATAATAGTCTCAGTAAATATTTCTCAAACCTGTCCGTGGTTTTATGCGTTCTGTAACTTCTTTCGGATGTAGATGGTGACAAAGCAACTATCTTCTTAGCCTTGTGCTCCTTGTCACCACTGGACAAAAAAAAGAAAGGCCTCTTCAATATTATTTTTGCCAAAGAAACTAGTGGCAACATAAATTATGCCAATGAAAACATACTACTGTTCGCTTTCAAGTAAAAAGAACTCACCTTTTGCTTTCATCAAGATTTCTTGTCTTTGAACCTTCAGGCTTCTGTGATACGAAAAACATTGGGTCATGCCAGTTCGTGGGAGAAGATTTATAAAACCAGAAAGATGCAAATTACTCATCAGTGCATAATTAAGATACTTAAGCCACAGTAACATTTTGGTTCAGAACTTCAGATGCTTCCACAATAACTGTATGGTTCAGCCTTCTGCTCCTTGTCGCAGTAGCATTTTATTGTTATACTCAATATTAACGACTACTCACATGCACAGACCCGATGCAATTTATTGAACACTGTCAAAGCTTATATATATTGCCTAATTGCATATATATGCCCCCCTATGGAAGTTTAGCTTTATTTGTACAAAAAAGAAACTCATACCTCCTTTTGGACAGGTTTATTCGATGATTGTGATCCTAGGAGATCTGAATGCAACAAGTGTTTTTCATTCCCTGTTATTTGCAGAGCTCGTCTTTCCTTTAAACTTTTCTCTTCAGAAGCAACTTTTACAACATCAGTTCTGTCAGTTTGGGAAACATCCATTTGGTTGTCTGGCCCAAGCTCTGAAACTTTGCTTTCTTCAGCAACCTTCAAATAAAATCATGATACAATAAATTTTATATTATTAACCGCATGAGTACAAAATCGCATTCCAGTAAACTTGTAAGTAACTAATCATTGAGAAATGTAGGATTAGAATCATTAGAAACAGGAGCAATGTGTTGAGCGGTTGAGCCACTTGAGCATATAAATGGATTCATATGATTAGTGAAATATGTTACAGAAACACCCTCTCAATTTTATTGAGGTAAGAATACGTACATCTCAACCCCAGACCCTACATTAAGCGGATTACATCAGTTTTATAAGTATAGGGTTAGTGATATATGTAACAGGTTGTGAATACGTACACGTACATCTCAACCCCATATGTAACAGGTAAGAATACAATCAATACATACATCTCAACCCCAGACCCTACTTTAAGCGGATTACATTGGGTTTATAAGTATAGGGTTAGTGATATATGTAACAGGTTGTGAATACATACACGAGAGGCTAATGGATATTGTAATTTTACAGCTTAGCCCACTAGTTTGGTTGAGTTCCTCTTTTCTATTTCCAGCTTAGCCCACTAGTTTGGTTGAGTTCCTCTTTTGTATTTCCCATTAATTTCATGTCTCACATCCAAAAAAAACAATGGATTGCAGTATAAAAATATAGAGCTATTGCCACAAAATTATGCACTTGTTTTTATCATATAATGTGCCAAAAATATATGAATAGCAAGAGAGTTGCAACAACAGCTCAACATGGGAGATGTAAGTACCTCTTCTTTTTCAGGTTGCAGAATCTCAAAACTAGTACTTGTGGGAGGTTCCAGTGAGGTTGACTCAACTCCTTTTGATAAGTCTAAAGCTTCATCTTCATGTCCATCATTCTCTTCAGACAGTTCCAGTTCAATATCATATTCTATATCAACTACAGGACCGTCATCAGATCCAGATTGAATGAGGGGAGCATCCTCTGCCTTGCTGCATCGCTCCTCATGCTTGTCTGAAACAGCATGGCAGTGAGTTGACTCCATTTGGCATTCAGAATAATCAAAACTTACAACTACTTCTTCGTTTTCTACACCATCCAAATCCCCATGGCGCACTGAAGAATCAGGACTCTCATCGTTATCACATTCCCAGTCAGAAGCTCCATCAAAATTGTTATCTTCTACAGCACTTGTTTTATCAGCATCACTCCCGTTTGATTGGCCGAGGGATTCATTCTTGCTCTCAGATGAAGCCTGACGCATAAAGCCCTTTTTCCTAAAATGTTCTTCAAAATATGCCTTCTTCTTCGTAACTAAGCCTGATTTTGAACACTTCTCAGCTTCTTCAAGATATCTATTGTGTGAGAAAGATGACCTCCTTTCCCATGATAGACTTTCTGTTTCAAATCTCCCAAATGAAATAGAACCAGAGTGCAAAGAATCCACCTGCCAGTTTCAGTATGCACACGAATGTTGGACAACAGGTAAATAAAACCAAGTGCTTGACCAATAACCAAGTGAGTGAACTATAATGGAAACAATACTCTGAAAATCAAGAAAAATAAACTTCATGATTATACTACACAAAGATTTTTCTCATGAACCTCATTCATCAGATCATCAAAATCAAATTACTAAAGACACTATGCCAAGCAACGCAGGATTCATGAAACTTTTCCTCATGGGTCACAATCTGTCATCATCATTGACCACTAACTATGTAATCAAGGTCATGCTCTTTCCTCTTTGTTTATCGAACAAACCCGCAGAATTTAAAGTACATCTAAAACATCACACAGCTCATTCAGAAAAATAGATTAAGAGAAGATCAGGGACCTACTTATCTCAATCCTTGCTAAAAGCCTAAAAAATCAGGGACCTACTTATCCCAATCCTCGCTAAAGGCCTAAAAGGAGGTCATCATTCATCAAATCAACATCAATATCATCCGTTAAAACTTATGCTTCCAACATTTAATAGTTACTGTTCGATTAGTATAGTGAACACTGACTTCAGAAAACGGCAAAAACCAAGAGGCCCATGCTTGTTGACTTGTAGTACGTTCTCTAAAGCACCGATTTCTTCCTATAAAAAACTATGCCATAGAAAGTATAAAAACCTGAATAGTTACTATTTCTGCAGTAAATAAATGCTTCCGTTTCCTGTATGGATGAATGCTACAAAATTGGTATGATTTCAACAGTCAAGTAACCTGAATTCCTCTTATAAATGATAAAATTCAAGAACTAATTGACAGCAAAGTTATTCACACCAAACGAATAGCGAATTCACTGGTTCGTAAGTTCATTGCTAAGCAGAGCTATACCGATTCAATTCACAAATTCAACGGGAAAACAGGAGAGCACAAAATCCAGACAAACATGAATGACAGAGAACAAAAATCAACCTGAAAGCTGAGACGAAATGGCTCTTCAATATCTCCCGCCATCGCCAGCTCTTTCAATCCTCAAACTACTCCACTTTCGATCTTCATCTCCAAACGAAAACAGAGAGAAACTGAAACTAAACCTAAACTCTCCAATTTGTGAAAGATTTAAGAACGAGAAGCAGATGAGACAAAGAGCAAATTAAACCTATTTAATCGCAATGTGCTGAGAGGAAACCAACTAATCAAGCAAAGCAAAGCACTGTTAAACGCAATCCTCCACTACAAGTGAAGAATCTCAAACGAAGCACTCAAGCTTCATCTTGCTGGCTTCGTTGTCTTTGAAGATCTCTCTCACTCCAACTCTCTCTCTCTCTTTCTCTCTCCTCTGCCTGTGAAATGAACTACGGACGGGACGGGACGGGACGGGTGGGTGGTGTAACTGCAAAGCTTTTAGTACTGCACAGGAAGGAGGCGTGGAAGCTGATCAGCTGCACGTCGAGTCCATGGCTTATCATGTGCCCTCTGTGTATTTGTCTCCTTCTGATGAGATGATCCGACGGCTAGGAATGAAGGATCGGGGTCGGCGAGTAGATAACCAACGGCTACGATCGGTTCGGGTGGGAATCACCTCCGTCACGTGCATGCATTATCTATACTACTGTTTTGACTTCTCAAATAAGGGGAAAAGGACGAATCACCCGTAGATCTGCGATCGGGTGATTTGCAGCCGTTGGATCTGTTGAACGGTGGGACCCAGTTTGATAAGGTGGGCCGATTTATGAAGAATCATGCAATTATTTGGGTGATTACTGATTAGGGACCACTAATACGCATTTTAATTTGGGATTAATCATTTTTGTAGTACTAATTAAGTATTTCCTTTTTTCCGGACCATATGTTGTTCAAAATGTTTCTGCCTGTAATTCATAAGTACGTTATGAATATTGGTGAGATTTGTCAAACAAAATTAAGCCTTGCTAGCTTAGCTGGTAAGATGACATATAGTGACTAATAAGTTATGAGTTCGAATCATCTTCTCATATTGTAATGGTCTAAGTGTCTACCTATGAACCAAAGAAAATCAATTTTAAATTATTTTAATTTTTTTAAAATTAGATTTCTAAGATCACTTATTTTTTTTGGTAGATAATCTTTTTAATTTATGATCTTATTCTATACCCTAAGGGTATATGATAGAAATATATCGAAAAAAAAAAGTTGAATAGCTAAATTTAATATAATCTTTCTCCAATTGAA
Organism: Persicaria maculosa; assembly: GCA_963922045.1. NCBI lineage: Eukaryota > Viridiplantae > Streptophyta > Magnoliopsida > Caryophyllales > Polygonaceae > Persicaria > Persicaria maculosa. The sequence goes on along the minus strand of OY998256.1, from coordinate 7,795,002 downwards.
TCTTATTATGACTTTGGAATATAAGTTAGAAAATAAAATATTATAATAAATAAAAAACTATAGTGTAAGTTAGAACATGGTATTATAATAAATTGATTTCTCTCCAAATAAATAAAAAATCATAATCTATTTTAAATTTGATAATTATACAAAAAAAAAATTTATATTCTTAAAATAGATTCCGATTGATATTATTTTTCTCATCATATATCTTACAGATCAAACCAAATATTTGGTCAAAAGGGGAAAATGAATTGGTAAAAGATGTTTAGATACAAAATTAAGATTTCGTATTTAACAAATAAACCTTCAAAATGATATATTTTTAATTAAGAAAATTATTAGAGAGGGTTGGATTGTTTTATTTATTTATTTATTCAATACTGTATAAAATAAGCCATTGGTAATTTTGGAGAAAAAATAAAGAAACAAACTAAATACCATGTCATGAAAAAAGACAACAACAACATTTTGTAGGTTGTATTAATTGTGTGTCCGTATAATGATAAAATGAACATACGAATCTGATATTATGCTTACCAAAAAAAAAAACGAATATGATATTATATGATGTTCAAATATTTGCAATCAAATAGATATTATATGATGTTCAAATATAGTCGGTCATCGAGATTCCGGTATATCTGATCTCGAATTATTTCTTAATAAAAAAAATAGAAAGGTGTGAGATAAAATTAAGTCAATTAGCAACGGATTTTATCTTTCCTATGTTTTATTTTAATTGACACACTCTTTTAAATATAAAATATTAAATTTCAATTAATTTTTTAAAATAATTTTATACTTATTTTTAATAATTATAAAATTATTTTAAAATTTTAATTCAAATTTTAATATTTTATAAAGGTTTTCTGTTCTTAAAAAGTGTACAATAATAATAAAGCAGAATATTAATTTGTTTTTAAATATTTAAAAAATTATATTTGTTTAACTCTTTAAAACCCCTATTGAATAAGCAAACGGTAAATATAGTCAAATGGATTGAGTATGTTTTATTGATTTTTTTTTAGGGTTTATCTATTTATTTTTTGGAAAAAAAAATATAATCAAGGAAGATTAATTTATACTCTTTTGAGTTTTTATTCGTGAAACTAAATACATCGCAAATCATATTTTAGGTACCACATCGATATGAACTACCACCAATATGAACTTGATATCAAAATCCTGATTTTCCTTCAATTATCATTGTTCACCGGTTAATAAAAACGTGGCACCATAATAAGAATGGATAAGTACAGTAATTTTAGAAAATTTGTGATTTTCAATTGGAGATATTGGGAAATGGGCAATTGATAAATGGGCCAAACAATTTGGACCTCGTACGTCGTCGTTCACCGGTAATTAAGTGGGGCCACTTGACACCTCGGCCTCTAATTTAGTAGGTTCCGTTCGAAGAAGCTGTCTGTTATGGCCTGACCTGAGACCACACAGTAGAGCTGTTGCTCTTGGATAGGTGACGAGAGATGAGGTGAGAAAATAGAATTTTCGGACAGAAATAGACTAGATGAGAGAAGAAGGAGATGAGGTGAATGAGAGTATTTGGAGAGGGAAAATATGTTTCATTTTTAGCATACCCATCCTCAATGTACAATGTCCTATTTATAGAACAAGTATTAAGGCCTAATCTTAGTTCATATGGCCTAACTAACCAATTCCCTCCTAAACAACCTCATGGCTAAGATCATTACATTGCTCCCTCCTCAAAGAGCCTTGTCTCAAGGCTTAAACAACCTCAAGGCTAAGATCATTTGTGGAAATTAGGGAATTGGTTGAGTATGTGTGCAGCTGCCTCCCATGTTGCTTTACTAGCAGGTAAATTCTTCCATTTGATCAACCATTCAGAGATGGGATCACCATTAGGTAAGGTGTGAGCCCTGGTGTCGAGGATGCTCTCAGGTTCAGTCAAAATCTGGCCTTCCTTGTCTGTTGTGGGGAGCTCTGTGCTGACATCCACCACCTGACCTTTCTTAAGCTTTAGCTGAGACACATGGAAGACTGGATGGATCCTCGAGTTAGGAGGCAATTCAAGCTTGTAGGCTACAGGTCCAACCTTAGCTGTGATCTTGAAAGGTCCAAAGAACTTAGCACACAGTTTTACTGACTTCCTGATAGCTGCAGTTGATTGGCGATATGGTTGGAGTTTGACAAAAACCCAATCACCCACGTTGAGAGATCTATCTGTTCTATGAGCATCAGCAAATACTTTCATGCGGGCTTGAGCTTGCTGTAGATGGTCCTTCAATTGTTTGATCATATCCTGCCTAGCCACAAGCCAATCATCCACTGGAGAGCCAGATGCAGCTAGAGTTGGCAATCCCAGTTGTGATGGAAGACAACCATATAAAGCTTCAAATGGGGTCATCTTAATGGCAGAGTGTAGGGTGGTATTGTACCACCATTCGGCTAGAAATAACCACTGTGACCACTTCTTCGGATTGTCTGTAGTCATGCATCTCAGGTAAGTTTCCAAGCAACGGTTGACCCTCTCAGTTTGCCCATCCGACTGTGGATGATAAGCTGTACTCATATCTAAGCTGGTATGCAAGGCCTTGAACAGTTGTTGCCAGAATGAGCTTACAAAAACCTTGTCTTTGTCAGATACTATGCTCATAGGAATTCCATGCAACTTGTAGATGTTCTCCATAAACAAGGTTGCAATTTTTGCAGCAGTAAATGGATGAGACAATGCAATAAAATGTGCATATTTGGTGAGTCTGTCGACCACCACAAGGATTGTATCTTTGCCAAAGGAGCTGGGAAGTCCCTCAATGAAGTCCATACTGATGTGGCTCCAGGCCCTGTCAGGTATGGCTAAAGGCTGTAATAATCCGGGAGAGGCAATGTTCTCAGTTTTGCTTCTCTGGCAACTGTCACAGATTTTCACAAATTCCACTACAACCTTTTTCAACCCATACCAATAGAACAAACTTTTCATTCTATGATATGTTGCCTGAATTCCTGAATGCCCACCAATAGGTTCTTCATGTAAAGCCTTTAATAGCTTGCTTCTGATATCAGTGTTGCACCCAATCACCAGCCTCTATTTGTATCTTAGGATTCCTTTAGTAACTGTGAAAGGCCCTGGATTAGTGGAGATGGCTTGTGCCAAATTTTCCTGGATCACAGTATCACCTTCATAGCTTGCTAGGATCTCAGAGACCCGGGCTGGTTGTACCACAGTTATTGCTCCACAGTCACCCTGTTCAAACACCCTTGACAATGCATCTGCAGCTTTGTTCTCAATGCCCTTTTTATAAGCAACTTCATAAGACAGCCCCAGCAACTTCCTGACAGCTTTGCGTTGGATCTGAGTTGAAAGCCTCTGATCAAGCAAATGTTTCAAGGGTTGGTGATATGTTTTGATGATGAAGTGATTCCCTTCCAGGTAATGTCTCCATTTGTCAACAGCTAGCAAGATGGCTAGGAGTTCTTTCTCATATACTGGAAGCAAGAGGTGTCTCCCATGTAGAGCTTGGCTAATGAAGGCAATAGGCTGTCCTTTCTGCATCAATACAGCTCCTACACCAGAATCACAGGCATCTGTTTCAACTACAAAGGGAATTGAAAAATCTGGCATTGCTAAGACTGGAGGAGAGCTTATAATCCTTTTTAGTGTATGGAATGCACTGTCAGCTTCACTAGACCACCCAAAGCAATTCTTTTTGAGGAGATCAGTTAGAGGTTTTGCAATGCAGCCATACCCCTTTATAAATCTTCTATAATAGCCAGTCAGTCCTAAGAAACCCCTCAAGGCTTTCACAGTTCTAGGTGTAGGCCAGTTCAACATAGCAGTCATTTTCTTAGGATCAGTGGACACTCCTTTATCTGAGATGATGTGGCCCAGGTACTCCACTTCCTTTTGAGCAAACTCACATTTTGTTTGCTTAGCAAATAGCTTGTGCTTTCTCATGATACTCAAGACTTCTCTGAGATGATCAACATGCTGCAACATGTCTTGACTGTACACCAAGATGTCATCAAAGAAGACCAAGACTGTTTTCCTGAGCAAGGTACTGAATACATCATTCATTAGACCTTGAAATGTAGCAGGAGCATTAGTTAATCCGAATGGCATCACCCTAAACTCGTAGTGCCCATGGTGGGTCCTAAATGCAGTCTTGGCAACATCTCCTTCAAGCATTCTTACTTGATGATAACCTGCTCTCCTTGTAGTTCATCTAGGAGATCTTCAATATGGGGAATGGGGAACTTGTCTTTGATGGTGATGTCATTGAGGCGCCTGTAATCTACACAGAATCTCCATGAGCCATCCTTTTTCTTCACTAACAGTGTAGGTGAAGCAAAAGGGCTATGGCTAGGCCTTATTACCCCATTGTTGAGCATTTCAGAAACCTGTTTCTCAATCTCAGATTTTTGGAAATAAGGGTACCTATAAGGTCTTGAGGCTACTGGGGCAGCTCCCTCTTTCAAGTTGATAGCATGCTCATGCTGCCTTACTGGAGGTAATTCAGTGGGTTCCTTGAAGACATCTTGGAACTCAGCCAGCAGCTCTGCTATCATTGATGGAGGGTGTTGGTCAGACTTTCTGATGCTACAAATTTGGACCACCTGAGCCATACAAAGATGGTCCCCAACCTGCCACAACTTATCTAGCTTCTTCCTAGTCAACATTTTCACAGAAGCAGTTGTCCCCTCTTTTTCATCTCTGAATCCTTTCAGTATTACTTGTTTCCCTGACTTCATAAATGAAATTTGCACCTCAATGAAGTCAAAGAGAACTGGGTTAAATCCTGCAAGCCAATCCGTGCCAAGGATCATGTCACAACCCTCAATCTTGAGGAGTCTAATATTGTGCTCATAGCTGCTACCCTGCATATCCCACACAAATGCCTTACAGATATTGTTGCTAAACATTGTCCCACTGATTGTGTTAACCTGCATAACTCCCACCCTGGAAGCCTCAAACCCAGATTCTCTTGCAACTCTTGAATCCAGGAAGCTGTGGGTGGCACCTGAGTCAATGAGAATGATAATCTCTTTGCCCTTAACTGCTCCTTTTACTCTGATTGTGCTTCCTGATTCCCCACTAGTCAAAGCATGGACATATACTTCCTCCTCTTGGTCATCCTCCGGACCCCAATCATGTGAAGAATCATCTGCTCCTGGCTCGTGTTCTTGCACTTCTTGAGCAATTAGGCTGAACAATGACTGAGATTTACACTTGTGGCCATGGAAGAATTTCTCACCACACTTATAGCAGAGGCCCTTCTTGGGATCAGTTGAGCGACCTGTGCTTATCTTTGATGGTGATGGTGTTGCACCCTTGCTAGGCTCGCTACTACTGCTGGACTGTACTGGATTCCTGAAATCACCCTTGTTCCAAGAACCTCGGCTCCAAGGGGTTGAGAATTTCGATCCCAACACTTGAGAGCCAGATGGAGACGGTCACCAAGGGTTTCTTGAAATCCGAAGCAAGGCTTGAACTGCTTTGAAGTGCAATCTTGCTTGTTCGATTGCATCCGACATTGAAACTGGTCTCCCTAATTTCACCAGCGATTATATTTCTGGTTTCAGGCCACTTATGTAGCTTGAAACGAAGTAAGATTCGGACAATTGGCCATTGAAGGACAACATACAAGCGCGAAGCTCCTCGAACTTCTCGTTGTAATCCTCCAGGTCGTCTTGTTGCTGGAGTTTGTTGAACTCGCCGACGACCTCAGCCTCTCTGCGATCACCAAATCTCAGGCAAAGTGCATCACAGAATTCCGGCCAAGAAATTCGTTGATGTTGCATCATGTATCCTTGCAGCCAGGTGTCGGCCTTGTCCGTGAGATACATAGCTGCGATCTCCACTTGCTGGTGCTCTGGAATCGAAAAGATGGCGAAATACTTTTCGCATTTTCGAATCCAATTTCGCGGTTTTTTCCATCAAAAACCGGAAAATCCAATTTAGGCAATCTTACAAATCGATTGTCAGCTCCTCCCATGCCCGTTGGCATCTGACCACCATTGAAGCACTGGTTCCACCTTGATCCCGGAATCTCATGGCCGATTGGTCCGTTCCCCATAACGGAATCTCGGCGCTGCTCCATTCTTGATCCTTGCGGTCCTCCTCGTGAACACGACCCCCTATCTGCATCTTCTGTGTGTTCTTGCTGGCAATCTTGATGAGGAGGGTGGCGTACGAATTCGGCGAGCTGTTCCATCCTCTTATCATTATGGATCTTGAATTCCTCAAACATCCTGGCCTGATCCTCGCGGTACTGCTGTGAATCCGCCATGAATTTCAATGTTGAGGCCATGAATGTCTTCGTATCTTCCTTGAACTCATGGAACTGGACTTCCAATGTCTTCGAGCGTGTACCTTCTGCCATGGCGCGCGATCTGTTGTCCCAAACTGAATCTGATACCAATCTGTTATGGCCTGACCTGAGACCACACAGTAGAGCTGCTGCTCTTGGATAGGTGACGAGAGATGAGGTGAGAAGATAGAATTTTCGGACAGAAATAGACTAGATGGGAGAAGAAGGAGATGAGGTGAATGAGAGTATTTGGAGAGGGAAAATATGTTTCATTTTTAGCATACCCATCCTCAATGTACAATGTCCTATTTATAGAACAAGTATTAAGGCCTAATCTTAGTTCATATGGCCTAACTAACCAATTCCCTCCTAAATAACCTCATGGCTAAGATCATTACACTGTCAAACCCTTGACAGCTTGTAAAATACTGTAGTAAGAAAATAAGGGCGTATTTGCTATCCTTAATACACCTAATTAAGTACTGTACTCAACATTATCCATCGGTCGTCACATTATCCACCTTAGAGTTGGGCTTCCTACAATAGTCTCCAAAATAGACAATTATAAATCATATATTTTAAATATTTTTTTGTCTCAATTCCCACCGCTAGCTTCTCCATTATAAAGTTTACCCCAAAATATATAGAAATTTCTTCAAATTTAAAAAATGATGTCCATTTTTTCTTTTTATTCTCTATTTTGGAGAACGTAATAAGAAAGCTGTTGGATCAAAAATTATTTCAATATTCTTCAAAAAAATCAAAATGGAAAATCTGTTAGGCTTGCTTTTACTAATTCACTTTTCGCCTTCTTGATTGCATAATTTAGAGGATTAAAACCTACCCATCCTTTCCAATTCGAAGCCAAACAACTATATATTGGGCATACAGGCGAAGGAAATGTTACATTATATATAAGGGACAATTTTGTATGCTTATTTAGATATGGTATATAAAGACATAGAAGAAGACGGTGAATTTGACAGGCCATGTGCAGTATCACACACATCCCGGCCTCAACCTTTCTTTGGTCTCAAAATTAATAATACTTATTTCACATGCATGCATCTTCTTCGTTCATTTCCATTTCTTACTTTTCCACCTACACAGCTCATTTGGTTGAACATTGAAAATATACTACTTATTCATCAAAACTCATTTATTATATAATAGCTTATATATTTACATTTTTTATAATTGAAAAAAAAAACATGTGGTTAAATTTTTGATGCTGACAAAGAATAAATTTTATATGCCTATCTAGTTTACTGCATAAATGAATTACTGTATTTTGGGGAATTGAAATTAAGTTAATTTTTTTAGGTTTTCATATTTTTGAAATTGCAACAAATACATATATGGATGATATTTGTAGAATTTTTATGTGTTAACCAAATAACTCCTAAATATTTTTCATCATTTGCCAACCATTTTTCAAAATATTCAAAATGGATTTTCAGGTTGGAAATAAGAAATTGTCGGCAAAAATTTTAAAGCTATTTTCTTTATCAAAATGAATATGTAATTGGGCGCTGCGATAATTCGATAAAAAAAAAAAGCCCACATTCTTGTGAAAAAGGTAGGCCCGCGGTGCTTCTAGATGTGGCCCAATGGGCTTTATGTCGAATATATGGGCACAATGCCCTCGTTTAATCCCATTAGGGTCCTAAATAAGGGCCTGCAAGTCCGTTTCTCTAGACCAACAACAGAGTAGGATTGTATTTTATTGCATCTAATATGGGAGTAGACCTGAGCATGGGCCGGGCCGGGCGGGCTTGGACCGGGCCTTGTCTAAAATTTCCGCCCAATACACCGGGTCAGGCTTGGGACAGGTTCGGTATTTGGACCTAATGCCTTGTCTAAGAAAGAAGTGTCCTAATATCATCTTTTAACCCACCGTCTGGGCCAAGACGATGGTTTAAAATCCCCGCTTGGGCTTCACCCCCTGCTCAAGCCCGGCCCTCTGGGCCTGCCGGGCTGGGCCCATCGGCCCGCTTGGACCGACTACTCTGTCCAAACCCACGTATTTTGTCGGACAGGTTGGTCATGTTTGCTCAGGTCTACTAATATCATCTTTGATATTAGTCGTGTGAAACTCCGAGAAATCCCAATCATATGAAAACAAGACAGTGTCGGCTTTATTTTGTTTTTGGTTATAAGATCGTGACTCACCTTTTGTTTTTCGGTCATATGAAAACAGGTCAATGTCGGGTTTATTTTATTTTTAATTATAAGGTCGAAATCCACCATTTTAACACCAAAGCTTAAGCCACTGTGCAGGAGCTTTCCCTCCCATTATATTTTATTGTTGTTTTTTGCTCCACCATCAATGTGTGACTTTTAATCCCAACAGATCGTTACTCAACTCATGTGAACGAACCTTGCAGTCCTTGCTAGGGATAGCAACGGGGCGGGTTCGGGGTGGGGAGTACCCTCCCCGTCCCCGTCCCCGTTTATTAATCCAATCCCCGCCCCCGTCCCCGTCCTCGCTCGGGGACTATAATTCATCCCCGTCCCCGACCCCGGCGGGTCCCCGTCCCCGTTTGTTATTCTATTTACTTAATTTTTCCTATTCACATTACACCTTGATTTTTCCTTTTCAATTAAACCACGATGGGGTATTTAATCGAAATCAAAACAAAAATAACAAAATATTATAAAATCATCTAGAACCAAACTAGTTATAAAAAGTCTCAAATGCAAAACGAAACAAAATAATTCGTAAAAAATCTGAGAAGGATTGGAAACTAAAATAACATTCATTGATTATATTGTTAATCCGATAATGTCTTCACCATCTTCTTTTGGATGAGCAAAATCTGAAAAAAAGAAATATGAATTAAAATTCAGTAAGATTTCTATATACTGTAGTAATTTATATGCAAATATAAATATATGATTACAAACCTGAAATAAAACACCGTAAGCTAAATTTCCAAAATATTACTTGTTCTAGCAGCCCCTTCAAACGCAGTCCCACCAAACCCATTCTTCCTTGTTTGCAACCTGTACAACATGCTAAATATAAATTTCAAGTGAAAAAGAAAAGATAAGAATGATCAAATAAGAAATGCAAGTAATTAAGCAGTAGATAGAATTCATACAAGAGAAGATATCACTCTTCGTCAGTATCCTTCTCTTCCATATCATTTGTCAAGGCACGGTAAAAAGAACTCACTGATTGATCTAAACAAAGAAATATACAAGTGATCATTTCGATTCCATATATAAAGATGATCAAAATACAAATGAAAATTGCTAAAAAAAAATTTAAAAACACATTTAAGAACAAGAAAGATATACGAACCTTCATCTACAAGTTCTGACCAAAGCCAACTTTTAGTACACAACAATGGCTCCACGGTCTCGGAAGAGAGTCGGCTACGATGAGTGCTCAAGATTCTCCCACCGGTACTAAATGCTGATTCATAAGCAACACTAGTGAGAGGTATAGCTAAGATATCTCTAGCCATCCTTGCCACAATAGGATACCGACTTCCATTTGCCTTCCACCATTCCAATATATCAAAATTAGGAATCATAGGATGAAGCCTCTCCTCAAAATACAACTCAAGATCATTCTTAAGAGAATTTTCCAAGTTTTCTGGTTGAAGACATTGAGTGAAGACATCATCAAATCGAACAATATTTCCAACATTGGCACTAGGAGATGAAACACAATGACCAAATTGAGAAGCACCAGTACCACTTTCACCATTGTTTCCCTTTTCTACCTTATACTTTTTTTCATACTCCAAATAAATATCATCACAAATCTCTTTCAACTTTTTAGCTTCCTCACCTTTATAAATCTCAAAGACTCGATTTTTGTACCTTGGATCCAACATCGCAGCAACTCCCATCATTCCATGTATTACAAGCGAATACTTGTCAAACTTGTCCAGCATCTTCGTTGCCATACGTCGTATGGACTCTTTTGGATCATCAACCCATTTAGACAAAGTCCACTTAATCTCCATCACATGAGGAAAGAAAAGGTTAGCCGTAGGATATTTACTACCAGAAAATAGCTCAGTCAGCCTATGAAACAACCCCAATCTTTCACATATATCTTTAGCCAACTCCCATTCAGCATAGCTAGGCAAAGACTTGTAAGAAGATTCACGTTGCATCAAACGAGTAAACACAGGCCTATATAATAAAGCTGTCTGCAGCATCAAATAAGTCGAATTCCATCTCGTCTTACAATCTAAGATCAACCTTTTTGAATAAGGTATCCCTAGATGTCGACATGATTCCTCAAACCTCTCCTCCCTCTTTGGAGTTGCCCTCCAAAATGCAACACTATCTCTGATTTTTTCAATCTCAGTTGCTATCACATCCATTCCATCTTTCACAATCAAATTAAGAATATGTGCAGAACAACGCATATGACCATGGTCTCCTCTAAGAATAAGATGGCTCCTATCAAGTTTTTCTAAAAGAATATTGATAATAGCATCATTTGTAGAACAATTATCCAAAGTAATAGTAGATAACCTCATATCAAGGTTCCAATCCAGAATAGTAGCAATCAACACCTTGGATAATTCCTCCGCTGTATGAGGACATGGCACATATGCAAACCTACAAAATTTTGCAAAAGATGTAATTCAAAGTACGAATTAGGAAAGTACCTAAGAGAATCCTTAATTAATTAGTATAAAAATCATACCTTATTACTCGACTTTGTAGTTTCCAACTTGAATCAATCCAATGTGCAGTTATCACCATATATCCTTTCCGCTGATTTTGGGAAGTCCACATATCCGAGGTGATTCCAACTCTACTATCATTGTTGGCCACAAAATTCATCATTTTCTTTCTCTCATGCTCAAAAACTTTGTGAATATCACTCTTGAGGGTATTCCTACTGATCATTGTAAATTGAGGCTGTAGGCTGGCCACAAATCTCCTAAATCCCACATGATCCACTACTGACAATGGCTGCTCATGCAAAACAACAAAGTTTGCCAATTCTCTTCTAGAGACCTCTTGATTAAACTCTCTAAAAACAAGCTGCGATTTCCCTTTTGAGACATTTTGCAAGACCAATTTCTTTTGAGAGCTAGATTTTCCCTCATGACATTTACGCATCACACAACTTTTATAGTGATCATGCAAATGCTTAGTGCCATTTCTTGATTCCCCTCCTAATTTCTTTGAGCAGTATTTACAAATAGCTTTTGCCTTACCATCGATCATTTCTAATGTGAAATGTGACCAAACAGAAGATGTCATCTTCCGCTTTTTTCCCAAAGTTAATTCATTCTCATCTCCTTCGGGTGTGTCTTTATCACTGGTATTAGGAGGAGTATCCGTGGGTTGATCAGGAGCGGTGGCGGGCAAATCTTTAGCACTCATATTGACCAAAGATCTAAAATTGTGAAAGGTACAAGCGTAATTACTTATTTACTTACCAAACCAAAGGTCAAACTTGATATGGCGGTGACAGTGGTCTCTGGGGTTGGGGCCGTTGGGCACTATTACGTTGAACACAGAGCAACTAATGTTGAAACTAGGGAGCAGAATCAACACTGATGGAGTAATCAACTAGGGAACAGAGAGGAGAAAGAGATAAGATGAACCGGCGGAGTAATCGGCATTCAGCACAACATCATAGGGAAATTAGGGAATTTGAAAGGTCTTTTTTTTTTAATTTTTTTTAAACCTACAAAATTGAATGTTAAATGACTTCTAGAATCTACTCATCTACACTTTGGTAACTAAAAAAATTGAATGTTAAATACCGTAGCCATAATTTTTATTTTTATTTATTTTTCCCACTTCTAGATATCTTATCCAATAAAATTTCATATTCATAATTTTTATTTTATTTTTTTTCAATTCAAAGCACCAAATCTTTTAAATTATCTTATGCTTTCCAATTGCACCTATAATTTATTTCCATGGATATATCAATTTCTACTTTCAAAAATATATTTATACTAGTCTAGTTTAAGTAGATACTCTAGTTTAACGGAAGGAGTAGAAAGTAGAATGCAATGTACTGATTTTATTATTTTAATATAGATAGATATATAGAAGATATAAGATTTTTTACCTAAGATTATATTGAATATAAGATAAGATTATATTTGCAATTTAATCACATACTCTAGTTTAACGGAAGGAGTAGATACTCTAGTTTTTCCAATTTAATCACATACTCTAATTAAAATATAAATTATAAGATTATATTGAATAGATTATGTATTTAAAAAGATAAGTTTTTTTACCTAAGATTATATTGAATATAAGATAAGATTATATTTGCAAAAATATTTACAAAAGTTGATGCAATTTGAATTTCTAATACATCTACTATCATTCAATCAAAATACTCATTATGAATCATCGTTATTATTATTACTACTGCGCGTATAGTAAGATAATGAATTTGTCATTTAGGTTCATAATAACGATGCTTGTTGAAGTTTTACAAGTAATGATGATTGTTGTAGTTTTGCAACTACAAATAGCCATGAATAATGATACTCTGTATGTAACAACCTATAACATATGAATTTTTTACCATATATTACTGGGAATGACTCATATATCTATATCTATTGGATTATATCAACTAACAACCTAAACATATGAATTTTATAATTTTAAAACTATTACTCTATTTTTTTTTATATAAACCTTAAACCTTCAATAAACAAGGGACCGGGGATACCCGTCGGGGAATGGTGTTGTGATTTTAAACGGGTTCGGGGATACCCAACGGGGCCGAGGGCGGGGATCCCCGACGGGGCCGGGGGCGGGGACCCCCGTCGGGGACGGGGACGGGGCGGGGATCGGGGTGGGGACCTGTATCCCCGTCCCCGTCCCCGCGCGGGGATGCTTATTCCCCCATCCCCGTCCCCGTCCCCGTTTAAAATCCCCGTCGCGGGGATTCCCCGTGGGGACCGGGGAATCCCCGCCCCGTTGCCATCCCTAGTCCTTACGGAGGAACCCTTAGATTTTTAGGGCATTGGATTCTCACCAATTTTATTTTTCATCTATTTTCTTATAAATGCTACGACTAGCAATCAATCATACATTCATACTCGATTCATCTCATTCCCTCATCCATTTTTTTTAATTTTTTTTTTTTGCTATTTGAAGTATTTGTTTGCTAAAAACGCTTGTATGCGCAATAACCCTCAATCTCAAGAGGTAGCTAGATTTCTCTATTTCTCATACATAGCAAATTAACCTCTTTTTTTTTAATAACTAAACTACTAATCGGTCACTAAATTACACATAAGAAAAAGGGCTTTTCTGCATCATTACACTAATCCCTTTGACCTAGCATCCACTGATTCAACATAGACCAACATTAAAATGTTATTAAAAAAAAAATTCAACAAAACTCTAATACAATGTAGTATATCAAGTCGATTGGCAACGCAACTAGCATCCCAAAGATCACCCTGTAAAGTACAATTCCAAAGAACAGTTATAACTTATAAGTGAAAAAATACATATTAATTATATTTAATTTAGTGGTAATTACGCTTACGCTGTGCTTAGGATTGTTGGATGGTTGTTGTATTCCTTTGCAAACACAAATGGCACAATGCCTTGTGGAAGTGCAGCCTTATGATAAAATGAACACAAGTAAGAATGATCAGATACGATATCAGATATCAATCTCATACTGATACAGAAATCGATATTTAATACCTGCACAATGGAAATACGGAGAAGGTTTCCCCTAATTCCGATAGCTGCAGCGGCAACTGCGGCTACAAAGGGGCCTATGATGAACCTCACCACCATCGAGAATAAGGCCAACCGATTCCCACACGGTATTAACTTAGGTTGCATAGCCATAAACAAACCTGCTTACCATAGAGTTGTTTAATCTCTTGCAAGGCAAATAGATATTGGTTTATACTTACATTTTCTATGAGCATCTATGTATGTTACATTAGTGTTCTAAAAAGCACTAGGCGGATCCTAGGCGATCAAGGTGGGTGTCTAGATGTGCCTAGGTGCCCGTCTAGCGCCTAGACGAGACTTAGGCGGCGCCTAGACAGAATTTTTAGAACAGTTGTTACATGTTTAGATTCGCTAAACAATCGCGTAGGAAGATCGGAAGAACGAGACCGACTCACCTAAGCCGAACATAGCCATACCGAGGCCGGTGTTGGATAGTATGGTGATCGATTTGTCTATGATCTTTGGCATTGCTACATTCCACCTTCAATCATTCATAACATTTGTTTTAGTTAAATTTTTAGTTCCTAATATCAAACAATTTAAGACCATAATATATAACTCACCGGTAGGAAATCAAGGACCAAACCAGGCCAATGATACTAGAGTAGGTGTTCGGGTTCCGAACGAGCTTGCGCCACACCATGACCAGGATGAGCTTCGCCATCACACTCACTGGCGGCATTTGACTCCCGGCGGTTATGTCAGCAGCTGCTCCGCCCTCATCACCACCACCTCCGGCCTCCACCACCACCGGAAACTCCCTTTCCTGGCCCTCTGCATACAATGCTCATTGCATTTCAGTTTCAAACTTACTAATTTTACAAACCACACCAAATCAAATCAATACAATTAAATTAGGGTTTTTTTAGAGACAATCCCCAAATGGATTAACCTTTAGCCAATTTCGACAATTGCTCTCCTACTCACTTTGATCTATCAACCCAAATATAGTAAAAACTCGAACCCGAAATAAACCAATCTTAACATACATCATACTAATTTTAAATTGCTGTCTTACCCACTTTCATCCATCTTCGATAATCAAAACCGAAAATAGTCCAACCTGACTCAGATATATTCAAAAGAGTTGTTTTATTTTGATATTTTTTTTAAAAAAAATTACAAACTATATAAATTATAAATTATTTTATTATTTAATATTTTAAAATTAATTTCATAGTTAATACAATTATCTGTAAATTTAATTTTAAAAATTAAAATTTTAAAAATGTGTCAAAAAAGTCCAATTTAAATGTTCATAAACTATATAAAATATCAATTATTTAAAATTGCTCTCTTACCCGATTCATCTATCTTCGATAATAAAACCAGAAAATAGTCCAATTTCACTCAAGTATTTTCAAAATAGTTGTTTTACTTTTTATACGTATTTTAAAAAACATTAAAAAAAACTCTATTATAAAATATCAATTATTTTATTAATTTTTAAAAAATAATTTCATAGATAATACAATTATACGTTGAAATTAATTTTATAAAATAAAATTTTATAAAAAATAAAATTTTATAAAAATGTGTCAAAATAGGTAGTAAATGATTCTATAGTAGTTGTACCTTTGGTATCTCTTGTCAAGGGGCGATGCCCAACCACCGCCACGCCGCCTCCACCACCGACCAGCGGCGCCGGTGACTCCCTCGTGCTCCACTTGAACATGTGGAGATCTTTCCCGCCGGAGCTCGCCACCCTCTGCAGCTGACCGTGTCTATACCCGCTACTCTTACTCCTCACGCCCGCATACTCCGGGTTCGGGCCCGGGTACGGGTACAGGCTATTCGTCGTACCCGAACGAATCATTCGGCCCGAATAGAGCCCGCGCTCCAGTTCGAAGTTCGAGTGCCGCGGGGTGGTGGTGGGCCCCGGGGGCGATTGATCCGAATACAACAAATCGGCCGGCCCGAACCCGGACTTGCGGTACAATTCCGCGTGGTTGAAATTCGATCCTCGGTAGTTACTCTCCGGCGAGCTGACGCTGTAGATCTCGGCGCCGGCGAGGCTGGAGAACCGCGGCCCGGTCCCGGAGGAGATGGATCGCCGGACGGTGATGTGGAGCCTGCCGTCCGCGAGGACCTGCGCGTCCGTGTCGAGGGGCTCCCGGCAGTCTAGCGAAACGACGTCGGACTCGACGGTGAAGGAGGCGATCGACGCCGCGGTCTCCGGGAACCGCTCGGCGATGAGCGTCCAGGCGCCGCGGAACTCGAAGAGGAAGAGCAGGAGCGTGTACCAGACGATCGCCTGGAGGACTACCACCTGCGATCGATCAGCGAATGCATTATTAATTTTTTTTTAAATTTTTTTTAATGATTTTATGACAATGCCAATTCATTTAAAAAATAAAATGTGATCACTGATCAATCAAAACTTTTAACAATAAAACAAATAATATTAAAAAAATATTATATTATATTATATTATATTATATAAATAAAATATAAAATATAAAATAAATAAAAGAATTATTTTGATAAATAATCACCATTGTATAAACTTTCGGAGAAAAACCTTGTAACATTATTGAATTTTATATTATTTTATTTGGTAATAAAATTATTTTTTATTTAATTTGACAATTTATGATATCGAGTGTTAAATGTAGTGATCTCAATTGATAAACTTCTTACCTTTTTTGGTAAGAATTAGTAGATTAAAATAATTGTTTATAAAAAAAAGTAGATTAAAATAATTAATGTTATTATTTAAAAGTTTGGTATATAAATAATATAATGCATTTATGCAATACCTTTGGCCTACTTTAATTT
The DNA here is from genome assembly GCA_963922045.1 of Persicaria maculosa. Classification (NCBI taxonomy): domain Eukaryota; kingdom Viridiplantae; phylum Streptophyta; class Magnoliopsida; order Caryophyllales; family Polygonaceae; genus Persicaria; species Persicaria maculosa. Next base: position 7,778,221 of record OY998256.1, on the reverse strand, counting down.
TATTGAGATTGTGAACACTGAACAGCCAAATTAATACCCTTAGGAAAATAAATGCAATATAATGGTCGATCAAAATACATTTCTAGAGACCTTGTTAATGGGTTGATTATACTCCCTCCGTTCCAAAATAAATGTTACTTACATTTTCAGCACGTTTTTTAAGGTGTTAAAAACTCTATAAAATATTATTTTTTTAATTAAATTTTTTATATAATTTCATAGTTATTAATAATAAGTATAATATTGTATAAAAAATTTAACTAAAATAATAATATTTTATAGATTTTTTAACTCATTGAAAAACGTTCACTAAAAGACGAAATACACTTATTTTGAAACAGAGTTTTATTATTTTAAACTTTTTATATATTAATTGCAAGACCTTTTGCCTTCTATGGAAAAAGGATGTGGATGGTCAAATTATGAGTAATGTGCACTTAATATTATGTATCATATCATATCAAAATGGGTATTTACTTAACATTTTTATTTAACCCATTTCAAAATATATGTTATTTGCCTTTTCAGTATTTTTAAAAGAGTTTTAAAATAGTATAAATGAAATAAAAAGAAATCCATAACTTATTTTTAAAAAATTAATAATTTATAGAAAATTAATAATTAAAAAATTAATAATTTTTAACATGTAAAAAAATGTAAAAACTACAAATCCTACTATCTACTTTCAATATCAATTTTCACATCAATTATCATAAATTTAGACTAATTGATTTTAGATTATTTATTCATAAGTTATATGCTACAGTATTTCTTTCATCAAATAGTATAATTTTTTGTTGTTTTGGTACAATGGAATATTTTTTAAATACATTTTTTTACCACTATAATTAATTTTTAAAATAATAAAATAAAAACACAAGGGCAAGACACTAGTATAGCTAAGATAAATTGAAGAATTTCAGGTATCTCTATTTTAAGAAACAAGGAAATTTATTTTGTTAACAAATAAAATAAATTTATTGAATTGAATTAAATTAAATTGAATTTATATGAAGAAAAAGAAACATCCAAGTTATTCAATGCACCTGCACCATGAGAGAGCCGGCGCCGGAGGCGACACCGTACATGGCCTCAAGTAACGGAATCCCCATGACGAGGGTGTTGGGAAGGGTGGCGAGGGAGAAGATGGTGATCGCCCACTCGAAAGGCGACGATCCAGCGATCTCCGAGCGGCGGCGGAGGAGGGCCACCGCGACGGCGAGCACGACGAGGATAATCACCTTCTGGAGGGCGTCGGCGGCAACGAAGATGAAGTTCATCTTGTAGGGGTCGTTGGCGGAGATGAAGTGGAAGGAGAGGAGCGGGACGGCGAAGGTGGAGACGAAGCGGTTGATGCCGGAGCACTGCTCGGGGGTGAAGATCCTCCACCACCGCACGGACGCGTAGGCGAGGACCATCGCCACGTAGAGCGGCACCATCGCCGACATCACATTGTAGAAATCTTTCCCCGTTATCATCTCCGATTTGGGGTTCTTGAAATTTTGATTTCTTGATTTCAGTTTCTGTGAGTGAATTTATAGTGTGGAATTTGGGATTTGAGGGAGATGGTAAAATACTGTAAGTTCATGAACTGGTGGAGGGGTGGGTAAATTTGGGGGTAAAATTTTCATGCATCTTTTTAATTTTTAATTTTTATTTTTATCGAAACGAAACTGATGTTTATGGCGTTGGATGGGCGTTAATAATGATATAAGAGCATTAATTTTCCCAATTGTAAAGATGTTTCATTCTTAGAATACGTGGAGAGATATGAATGAGATCAAAATAGTCACAAATCGAAAGTTGATTATAACAAGTCTTAGTATATAAGTTGGTGGACTATTCCTTACAATTGGTTTTAGAATGAACATCACCCGACTTGTGTGCTAGACTACTAGCACATGTGCGCCCGTGTACACGACCCCCAGTCATCGACTCATCGGTCCTCGATCCTGGTCTGGGTTACCAGTTGAGCATAACAAGCTCTAATATATGAGTAAGTGAGCTACTCTATGGAACCTCACTCGGTTTGTATGTTAGGTTACTAGCACATGTGTGCCCGTGCACACGACCCCAGTTATCGGTCCGAGTAAGACTTTTATAGAATTTACATATAATACTGTTGAGAATGAAAGGAATGTGAAGAGACCAAAAGAGTCCCACATTGATTACATAAACAAAGAAGCTTTAGTATATAAGCTAGTGGGCTACCCCACCTAATGCCGATTGGTTTTAGGAAGGAGCCCCGCTCGGCTTATGTGCTAGGCTATTAGCGCTAGGGCGCACACGTGCACACGACCCTCGATTCCGAATCCCAACGGACTTCAGTGAATACATTTGAGATATTTATTTAATCAAAGTATCGTTGAAGGTCACACCACTATGGACCTATGGTTAATTAATGTATTGTTGAAGGTTAGTCTGGTTGAGTAGACGGTGATAAGGAGTGAGGGGTTAATGCGATGTTTTAATATATGTTTTCGTCTTTTCTTGTGGGTGGAAAAAAAACTAGGTCCACCTTATTTGTTACTATTAAATCGAGTCGGTCGGAACAAACTAATTCATTTGATGTGTAGCTCCTGTCGGCTAGGTTATGGGTTTTCCACCACAATTCATCGTGATAAATGTTACTAACATATTGAAAAATGTAAGGTTTTATATCTAGAAAGTAGAATTAGTGCATTTTTAGTAAGGAAATAAAGTTATAGACTTTTAAGTTTCAAGGTTTTAACTATTATAAACTTATATGTGATATCATAATGAATGTGGATTGATATTTCTTATGAAATAAATATCCAAATTTTCCTATTATAAAGAAACATGTTCTAGAAAGACCCCAAATTAGCATGAACATGGACAGCTTTGTTTGTATAACTTTCTCATTCTGGTTGATTTCAGTTTTTTTTTTTTTTTAATAACAAAAAATTGGGGTTGTTTTTGCAAATGGTATCTTCTTCCTATTGAAATTTATAGGGAAACAATAAATATTTGCAGTTTGTTGGACTTTAGAGATAAAGTGATTCTTTGAATTTCTTCTTCTTTTTTTCTCACTGAAGAAAAAGGATGTGTTGCTTTTTCTCATGTTTTTATTCCCTATTGCGAATATACTTTGTAGATTATACATTATATAACAAGAGCCAATCAAAGTCAGTGTAGATCATATTTGGAGGTTTGAAGCTCGAAGTTCGATTTTTTTGAAAAAATATGAATGGCTTGTGTGTGAAAGTCAAATTTTTAAGTGAGTTACATGGTATTTGATCTAGATGTAAAATGATTGAGTTCAATCAAATTAAACTAAAATAAAATAAAGGTAGTGTAATTTCTACGTCATGGCGCGTTTATAAAAAAATATTATAATTGACGAATTAACAAATGATCATAACTATGAAAAAAAACTTATCTCGTTTGGTTTAGTCTGTTTAGTTTCGCTTTGTAGAGTGTTATTGCTTGTATTTTGTACCTTCTTTGTATTTCTGTTTGTTTATGACGGTTATCTGTCTGCCGACTTGTCGGTCCTCGAGGTTCAAGTATGTCTGACCTCGAATTTTTTCCCAATAAAAAAGAAATTAACTATGAAAAAAAAACTATAAGTTAGATTGTAGGTAAATTTGAATTGAAATAAAATAGACGAAATCATTGCCTTAACCGTAGGTATTCTTCGATAGTGGTGCTGCGAAAGAAACCTATTGTGGAACCCACTCCGCAAGAGGTTGCGGAAGTGTTTCAAATTCCCATAAAAGGGTGTTTGGCACAACGCCAACTACATTCCGCAACAGGTTGCGAAACCCACTCCGCAACAAGTTGTGAAAATTAGTGGTGTATCAGTAAAAATTACAGATGAATTTATCCATCCCCTTTGATTAATAGAGGGAGTATCATTAAGAATTTTTTTTTTAATGTTGTATTATAATGATCAATTCATGTCAATTTATTAGTTTGTTTGTCGATCTCGCTATTTACAAACTTCCTCCCGAGTATTTCCCATCTTCGAATTTGGGCCTGCCCCATTAATATCCTGATCCATATGGAGGCAGCCCATCAATTTCCGAAGTGCTGAGAATAATAAAATTTCAGCTCAAGTTTTGCGTTGATCAAATGAAAAGTTCAGGATCAAATGAATCTGTAAAGGGTGAGTCTGTCTGGTAGTTTTTGCCTCTTGGTTTACTGGTTCGCATCTTTTGCAGGTTAGGGCTCGGACCCGTGAGGATTAGTCGATATCTTCAGAACCCCCCGTTACCAAAAAAGATAATTCTAAAGTTTTGTGTTGAACCAACCATAAGATATAAACAAATATACACAAAACTTTAGAAATTCATTCGCCTGCAAAACTTATAGATCCGAACATTCGCCTGCAAAGCACTCAAATTGGAAAAGTCGCTAGACAATCTCACCCAAACTAATGAAGACTTGGACATGCACTCCTCACAAATTGTAAAAAGTAGGATTTTAACCCTTGACCTTTAGCAAAACCCACATCTCTCTTACCACTCGGATAGGTGCCATCAAAAAATAAATAAATAAACAAAAAATGTACATAATATATAATATTCCTTGAAGAACATTACAAATATTTTAAAAAGATGTACTTTAATTCTAGACATTATCTACCTTTAATTTTTTTACATTTTTAATAAACATAAAATCAACGTCGGGATTGAATGATATAATAACAAAAGGGGCGCCTACATAAAATAATGAAAGATAGTGGTCAACATAAGTTTGATCATTTGATGGACTACTTCTCTAACTGTCAATTATCATAAACAAGGCAGCTAATTATCACCCCTATCAAGCGACTCCTTGGTGCCTGAAGGGGTGGAGGTGGCGATGCATTGGCAACGAGGGCACATGTAGAGACTCGAGGCAAGGACGGGCTCAGTGGTGTCAGCAAGGAGGACGGTGGGAGGCTCCACCTTCGATGCTCGAAGCTCATCGACCTCTTTCTGTAGACATCGGTTCTGCTCTGTGAGGGAGTTAAACCACATCCTCAAGTACTCGCACTCCATCTCCGTTTGCCTGAGCTTGCTCCTACATGAATATACAATACAATGTAGATATTAACATCTTCAAGTAGTAGAACTACGTTGTGAGAGCTAGTGTTCTCATAAATTGCAGTAAAAATATGTGCTCCATATCTAAGGTTTTAAAGGTCAAGAACAACATCGATCAATATCATTAATATGTACTTTAAAATCAAATGAAGAGAAATAGGCAATTAATGTCTATAAACGAGGGTGGTGTCAAATTTATTTTTGGTTTTTATATTATAAGTCCGGGAATCCGCAATCTCACAATCTTACATAAAAGCTTAAACCATTATGTAGATATTTCACCTTCTTATACATCATTTTGGTTGTTTTTGTAAAGCTTTGCACCGATCTAAATAGATTGCTCTTTGTAACACAAATATTTTTTTTCCCCACTATATCTAGGCCCATAGATAGGGGTGTATGTTATGTGAATACGAGTAGCTCGAATTCAACTCGTACTCGCTTAATTAAAACTCGAATCGAGCTCGTTCATTTTCTAAACGAACCGAGTATGAGCACATTTTTAAGCTCGGTCCAAAGCTCAGCTCATTCGAATTAAACTCGAATAGCTCGAATTTTATGGAATTTTCTAAAACTTCCTTTAAGTTACTGTATAATGTGCAAGTAGAACTGCCTAAAGCTCGAAAAAAGTTCGGCTTGAGCTCGTTCATTTCCTAAACGAGCCGAGTATGAGCACATTTTTAAGCTCGAGTACGTCAAAATTTAGGCTCGACTCGAACTTGTTCATATTCTAAATGAACTGAATATAAACAAGCAATACTCGGCTCGAATAACCGCCATACCTATAGATCTACCACCCAAGAATATCCAGTTACAGACCATAACACAATTTTGAATAGATGTTTTAATATATATTTTTTAGCAAATAACACATGGTTTAAGAAAATACCCACTTTTCTAAAAATATCATTATTCTACTCATATTTACAAAACTTTTACTACTAAATAAGTATTTTTTTTTAATAATCACTAAACCTTTTCACTAATCAATTTAAAAAAAAAAAACAACAACAAACACACAAATCAATATTCACTACAATACAATCTACTATCACTCTATATCTACAATATTAATATATTATATCCACAACCTAGAAAATCTAAAAAAACATATGTATTGTCAAAATTTAACCTCTACACAATCATTAATTATAGATCGGAGAGATTATGATATATATAATTGGATGAATGGAAAAAATACCTGGCCCTTCGGTTCTGAAACCAAACCTCAACTTGCCTTGGCGTCAGCTGCAACTTCATTGCCAAATCTTCCTTGTGTTTCTGCCAAATGAATGAGAACTATACATTATATCTTAATTTCTTTGGTCGAAATCAGTGTGGTATATAAATATAGCGATCGATCTACAATATATACCGGGGTTAAGGAGGAGCTAAGCCGAAAACTATCCTCAAGAAGCTGAGACTGCGGCTTAGAGAGGCGAAGCTTTTTACAAGGAGGCCATGGCCAAGAACTGTGGGAGGCAGTAGTACTACTACTTCCTCCTCCTCCTCCTGCTTGATCATGATTCTTCAAATCCATAGTGTTGATGGTCCTCCATTGTTGATGGACATGGTCTTCTGCTCCAGCTTCCGGAATCCGATTGATGTCTATATCTCTCATCCTTGCTCCTCCATCATCACCTGCACTCCTTAGGGCTGATTCCATTTGGGAATTCATCAATTGAATTGAATTCACAGACAGATGGAGAGGGAGAGGGAGATGGGGAAAAAGAGAGGTGGGTGTGTGTGGGGTAGGAACGTACTAGGAAGGGGGTTAGTGTTCATATATAACTAGTTTAGAGAGGGAAGACCAAGATGATGATGATGAATTGAATATATGTGTGTGTGTATATAAAAGGGAATTAAGGAGGTTATATATATAGAAATTGAGTGGAAGATGCAGAAAGGGGGAGACTTCAAATTGGGGCCTGGTTTTAGGGTTTTATTTGACTCTGGTTGTTGGACTTGGACAGAGGGGGTATATATCACTGTATCAGTATATATAGGGCACCCCCCCTATATTATTCTTCTTACTAAAATTTTTTAGTCATGAATATTTTCTTTTAAAAAATAAATAGATAGAATATTAATTGTAAAGTTAAATCATTGATTTTGATTTAAATATATATTGTTGAGATCTTTTCAGCTTCATCGTGAAAATAGAAACTCATCGAATATATATATCATTGAATTATATATTTATTCCTCCTATAATTATTGTGCATGATATCTACATGACAAAGATGAAATTAACCCCATCCAAGTATCCTAAGTTATGGACTTTGTGCGCTTTCAGGATTGTGCTCCTCATCTCGTTTAGTTTATTAGTTGTGTTTAATTTCAGTGTTCTTGCCTGTATTATGCATTTTCTTTGTATTTTTATGTTTGTTTAGACGGATTAATTTATTGGTCTTGGAGGTTCAGATATTTCTGAACTCGAATTTTTACCTAATAAAAAAAATTTTGAGTTGTGCTTTATTCAATAAATCGTCAATTCATCCAAAATCAAGGTTTTAACTATTGAGATATATATATATAAGGTTAATTAAGCCTTCATTGACAATTGATTTTAAAATAGACAATCAAGTCATGAATGTCGTCAGACTCTTATATACTCATCTCACATCAGATAGGTTAAGAGAAGGTCCCTTGTCCCATTTGAGATGTGATATACATATATCTCATTTCAAGTATACAAAAAAAGTTTAAATATAAGACTAATATATATGTGTTGAGAGATGTGATCGAATAAGACAAAAAATGTCTCACATCGAAAGTTGAGCACAACAAGCTTTAATATATATATATATACCTTGTGACCGGATTCTAACTAAACACTGATCGAAAAGAAGGATTTGATGCTAAGACCGTGGATGATTAAAGAGTTAGCCAATCTGGAAGAACTTATGATTCTAAAACAGCAGAAGAAGGGGCCTAAGCACGGCAGATGATCTGTAATCAAACAAAACTATACCTTAAGAATTATATATATATATATATATATGAGTCGGTGAGCTACGTACTCCTTCTATGATTAATTGGTTTTAGAATGGAACCTCACTCAGCTTGTGTGTTAAGCTACTAGCGCATAATGTACGCCCGTATATACGATCTCTAGTCATATGTCCGAGTTGGACTTTGATAATATGTTATTTTCTTTATTGTCAATCGATTTTAAAATAGATCGATAACTATCATCTTACTCTTGTCCAGCTTTAATATATATGTACACTATCTAACCTAGGCCTTGTGGTAGAAATTAAGATCATTATGATGATACATACTCTCTTTATGAACAGGAAAAAGATGGCAGTGTGGCATGCATGCCATATATCTTGTTCTCAACTTCCTCTCAATTTTGTGGGCTGCATGCACACTCACACTTCCTTTTTTATTCCTTCTTTAGGGCAGGGGTTGATTTGCAGGTGCCATGCTTTGCCCCCCTTGAATTGCATTGCCCGCACCCTCCCGGCGCTGGAGCGTCATCAATACCCTACCCCAAACCAACTCAACACCCTATAGCTTCCTACCTACTTTAGATTTCTTTGACTGGACCCCATCAAGTACGTTAAAGTGGTCTAACTTCATGACTTGGCCGCTCAATTTCATCATATATACTCTCTCCGATAAAAAAATATAAGTCTTTTTAGGCTTAAAATTTTATTTAGAAATATAAGTCATTTTAGGTTTTCTTAGCATTAGGTTAAGAGAAAAGTAATTCTTTAACTTGTTTTATGAAATGCTATTGGTTGTTAGTGGCTATGGATAATTAATAAGGGGTTTAAAAGTAACGTACACTTTTGTGTTTTCCTTAATATGTAAAAGATTACGTAGATGACTGTAATCTCAGTTGAGTAAATCTCAACGAGAGAATTAATTATATACTGACAAACCGTACAATGAGTATCTTTACAAGATAAGATATTGTGATAACAATAAGATACAATCTCAACTGTAATATCTATCTAATACCCCCCGCAAGCTCATGGAGGGGCGAGGACATGAAGCTTGAACCGGAGAGTCTCGAACCGCTGGTTGCTCAGAGCTTTGGTAAAGATGTCGGCCGTTTGATCTGTTGAACCGATATGACGAACTGCAAGTTCATTAGCCTCCACTTTTTCACGGACAAAGTGGAAGTCAATAGGAATATGCTTAGACTTGCTGGTAAGGACAGGGTTCCTGGTTAAAAACGTCGCGCTGAGGTTGTCACAGAGGACCACAGGAACTGCACACAGGCGCTGCCGGAGGTCATGAAGAAGTTGCTGGATCCAAGCGAGCTCGGCCACAGTAGCAGCAATGGCTCGGTATTCGGCCTTTGTGCTAGACCGAGCGATTACCTTCTGTTTCCGGGACGTCCAACTGATCAGCGAATTGCCAAAGTAAACTGCAAATCCATACTGGGACTGACAATCATCGGAGTCCGAAACCTAGCCTGCGTCGGTGAAAGCGGTGACGGCGAAGTTGGTGGAGCACCGAAGATGAAAGGTGTAGTGTAGGGTACCCTTTAGATATCGAAGGATGCGTTTCACCGCCCCCTAATGAGCAGTGGTAGGTCGATGCATATACTGACATACTCGGTTGACGGCGTATGATATCTCTGGGCGAGTGATGACAACATACTGGAGGGCACCTACGATACTCCGATAAAGGGACGGATCTGACATAGGATCACCAGAGCGAGTGAGCCGAGAGTGAGGCTCTACAGGGCTGATGATGGGCTTGGCGTCATCCATTTTGGAGCGAGTGAGTAGTTCCCTGATGTATTTCGGTTGGCACAAACGCAGGCCATCCGAATGCCGTTGCACCTCAATGCCCATAAAGTAGTGAAGAGAGCCAAGGTCCTTGAGAGGAAAGACCGTATCAAGGCTGGCGGTGAAGTGTTGTATTGCCGTGGGGGAGTTGCCAGTGACGAGATGATATCGTCAACATAGACTGACACATAGATAATGCAGCCGGAAGACATGTAGATGAACAACGAATAGTCGGATTGACAGGCGCGTAAGCTAGACCGGATGAGGAAGGCTTTGAGCTTGCTGAACCATGCCCGATGGGCCTGTTTGAGACCATACAGAGCCTTATGTAGGCGACACACATGAGACGGTCGTTGTGGATCAACGAATCCTGGTGGTTGTTCCATGAAAACCTCCTCGCTGAGATCACCGCTGAGGAAAGCATTGTTGATGTCGAGCTGGCGGATTGGCCAGTTCCTAGATACGGCAATAGTAAGGACCAATCGAATGGTAGTGGGGCGAACGACGGGGCTGAATGTATCAAAATAATCTACCCCCTCCTCTTGATTGTATCCTTTTGCTACAAGGTGCGCTTTAAAGCGATCAATAGATCCGTCAGCTTTCCTCTTCGTCCTATAGACCCATTTGAAGCCGACCACATTCCGTGATGCACTACGGGGAACTAGAGACCACGTGCCAGTACGAGTGAGAGCATCGAACTCGGATTTCATGGCGGAGAGCCAATGGGAGTGTGTTTGGAGGCCTGGCGGAGGGTTTTAGGGTCATGGTCAGGTAGCGGATCAGGGGAGAGAGGGTGTTTGGAGGTTAGGAGGGCACGAGGCTTGAGATCGCCGGTGCGAGCCCGGGTTTGCATAGGATGACAGGAGTTGTCTGAGGGCCGAAGGTGAGGGTAAATTGGGATGGGGTTGACGGCAGGCTGATCATGGGCAGGCGAGGTGGTGGAGGGATCCGGTGAGGACGAGGCATCGGTGGTAGGATCCGGAGAGGATGAAGAGGCGGAGATACTAGGCACTGGCGAAGGTGGGGCAGGCCACTCTGCGACGTCGTTGATAATAGGCTCGCGCGGCGAGCGGCACAGGGGGCACCGTTGGTGGTGGCGGGGATGACAGATGTGCTGCTGTTGTTAACAAACTAGCAGGGGGCAGAGGAGACACGGAGGAGGTTACAGGAGGAGACCGAGAGAGTGAGAGAGAGGGGAACACGGACTCATGAAACACGACGTGTCGGCTGACATAGGTGTTGCCAAAGGAAGGCTCATAGCATAAGTAGCCTCGGTGAGACGAGTTGTAGCCCAAGAAGATGCAACTAGCCGTCTTGAACTCCAGCTTGTTAGACCGATAGGGACCAAGAAAGGGAAAGCAGAGGCAGCCGAATGATCGAAGGATAGAGTAATCGGGTGACCTTTTGTAAAGGCGATAGAACGGGGAGTCATTTTGGTAAATTGGTGTGGGAGATCGATTGTGAAGGTAAATGGCGGTGTGGAAGGCGTGTTCCCAAAACTCAGAGGGTAGTTTGGAATGGGCAAGAAGGGTGATACCTTTCTCTTGAATGGTCCTGTTTCGGTGTTCGACCATCCCATTTTGTGTGGGAGTGTAGAGGCAAGAAATACGATGAGTGATGCCCTGTGAACGAAGGTATGTAGAGACATTCCGATATTCCCCGCCCCAATCTGTTTGAAGGGCTTTAATAGTGGAATTGAATTGTGTTTGAACCATAACTTGAAAGAGTTTGAAGTATTGATAAACTTGGGATTTGTGAGACATAAAATATATCCATGTGTAACGAGTGCAATCATCGACAAATAACACAAAATAACGACACTCATTTATTGATAACGCGGGGGCAGGGCCCCAAACATCGGAATAAACAAGCCCGAAAGGAGCAGTCTTAGAAACATGGGATGATAAAATGGGAAGCCTACGACTCTTGCCCAATGAGCAGGACACACAATCGGACAATGCAGTTTTGGACGACATAGGTAAATTAAACTGAGTGCAAACTTGATGAAAGACAGACGAATTTGGATGACCCAGACGATGATGCCAATGAAGGGGAGAAGTGCGTTCCCCGACGAGGGCGACAGACTGACTGAAGGGTGAAGCTGACGGAAGCCGATAGAGCCCATTATCAATGATTCCTTTGAGCATTACCTTTCCCTGCATATCCCTCAACAAACAGTGAGTAACGTGTAACTCAAGGAAAGCATTGTTATCTTTGGTAAGGCGGGTAATGCTAATCAGATTCTTTTTCATTTGTGGAATTATGAGGACATTGGATAATTTAATAGGGCAAATGGCTGATGGAAAGAAAGTGTGACCAAGGTTAGAGATAGGTAAGGTCTTACCGTTTCCTAAGGCGAGTTGGTCCCCACCGCTGTAATCCGAGTCGATAGAGACCTTGTTGAAGTCGCCTGTGATGTGATCGGTGGCTCCGGAATCAAAGTACCAAGATGGATCGGTGATTGCCGAAGGAGAAGCCATCTACCCAGCATGGGCTGACTGACCAGGTCTGTTGAACTTCTCCGGCGGGTGGCGAGATGGGAACGCCTGAACGTCCAAACGATTGAAGCAATCCTTGGCGGCATGACCAGTACGATCGCAGATCTGGCAAGGAAGGCGAGGACGAGAGCGAGGATCCTGGGAAGCAGTGTCATTGCGATCCACGGAAGGGCGATCGCCGGATCTGTTCTGATTTGAACGGCCGCCACCCCGATCAGACGATCGACCACGGCCAGAAGAGGAACCAGAGGAGCGAGTGTTCCCGTAATTGGCCATCGGCGGCGGGGTAGCAGCAGCCAGGAGACGCGCCTCATTCAGTAGCCGCTCTTCTTCTTGAAGGAGAAACTCTAGCAGATCCGGTGGTGTGAGAGGACCGGTTCGCATATTGATGGCGGCGCGGAAGGATCCATACGAAGAATCCAATCCTTGAAGAATACAGGCCACTAAGTCGTCATCTGAAATCTCCTGCAAGCAGTCGGCAAGAGAGTCGGCGAGGGCCTGCTTCTTCTCAAAATACTCGATCATGGGAGTGGAGCCTTTTTGGATGGTTTGAAGCTGTTGTTTGATGTACATTGCTCGGGCACGAGATTGCGACTGGAACATACGCTCCAGAGCATCCCACGCCTGACGAGAGGTCTGAGATTTGGTGAGGTAGCCCACCAGGGAGGGAGAGATCGTGGTTCGCAGCCAGATCAGAATGAACTTGTCCTTGCGTTTCCACACATCGAATTCAGGATTTGGTGAAGTGGATGCAGGAGCAGTGTCGGTGGCAGCCACCGCAAGGGTTTCTGGCGGAGACGTGCCAGTGGTGACGAAGTCCTTGAGGCCGAATGCATCGAGGGCATCAAGGACATTGGAGCGCCAGACGGAATAGTTCGATCTCTCCAGTTTGAATGAGATCTGGGGAAAGTGAAGGCCTACGGACACAGTGGTACCGACGGAAACAGAGAGCAGACTGGCGGAGACATTGGTGGACGGGGTGGGTGGGGTGGTGGAGGCGGATTCCTCGGTGGACATGGTTGGGATCGGAAAAAAAAATTGGCCTTTTAAAAACCTGCTCTGGATACCTTAAAAGATTACGTAGATGACTGTAATCTCAGTTGAGTTAATTCTCAACGAGAGAATGAATTATATACTGACAAACCGTACAAGGAGTATCTTTACAAGATAAGATATTGTGATAACAATAAGATACAATCTCAACTGTAATACTTATCTAATAATATGTGTGCAAACACCTAAAATGATTTATAATTTTAAACTGATGTAGTATTAAGTTACCGATAACGAGCCTCTCTTGATCAATCAGTTGCGAAACCAGAAGATTTACTATTGAATAGCACAAAGTATGAATGTGTACAGTAACCAAAACGTGCACCAAAAGTGATGATATATAGAAAAGTTGATCAAGAAGAAGAAGAAAAAAATGATCGAAATTAGTCATAGGTCCAACAAATATATGCGTGGAACTTATTGAGTCAATATATAATTTGAGATTTATTTTTATCGTGTACGTTTATATAATAATCTTTTTAATAATTTTACAATTGGTATCTTGATGCGTATGTAATGTATCATTAGATATAAAAATTAGCCTATATAAACGAAAGTGAGTTAATTATTATAACTTGTAATCTCATCTCTTAACTAGATATCCAAGTGTTCGAATGATGAGAATGATTAAAAAAAAAACCTTTAAACTATACAGTATTTTATTATATCTCATCTTTTAGCCTATAGTACTTTTACCTATTTTGTTAATAAATTATAGTATCTTACTATATCTCATAAAAGTAAATACTTTTATTTACTTACTCTTTATTACACTTATTTATCCAACAAAAGGTACATAATAAAATAAAGGCAAAAGTGCATCAAACCACCCACTATTCATTATTGTTTGCAAATAACCACCCCTTAATAAAAAATTGTCAAATAACCACCCTCTATTCATTGTTGTTTGCAAATAACCACTCCTTATTAAAAAATTATCAAATAACCACTCATTAAATATAGGTTGTTTGCAACTAACCACCCATACCCATTTTCTTGTTAAACCTCACTTAATTTAATATGAAAAGACAATTATACCCCTATTCTTTAATGTTTCATTTTAGTAAAAAGACAATTATACTTCTCTTTGCGGCGTGATTTTTCAGGTATTACAATTAGACCTGTCAAATGGGTTATTCGGGCAGGGTCACTTCGGGTCCCGAGTAAAACGGGTTCCGGGTACATCGAGGTTGTCTCGAACCCGGGCTTGACCGAGTTTCGGATCATTTTGGGTCGATTTTGGGTTTGTCAAATTTTAAATAAATTTTTAATCTGGGTTTTTGGACATTTGATTTACCCGATTACTCGGAAAACATTTTTAATAAATTAAAAAATGAAAGATCAAATGTTTTTTTTAAAAAAAATTTCCGACCCAAAATTAATCATATATTATTACATTTTATTAAAAAGAAAAAATTTGATATTTTATATATTATTATATTTTATTAAAAATTACGTGAAATAATAAAAATTAAATGTTTTTAATAAGATGTAATAATATATAAAATATCAAATTTTTTTAAAAATTGTTTAAAATTTTGATATTTATATATTATTACATTTTATTAAAAATTAAGAAAAATAATAAAAATAAAATATTTTAGATCAGATATAGTATATAATTACAAGCACTATGATTTATTAAAAATTACGAGAAATAATAAAAATAAAATACTTTTATATTTATTATTTGAAAATATAAAAGTATATAAATCATAATAAAATATTATATATTTATTTATTGGGAGTATTTATTTTATAATTAACTAACCTAAAATATACAGTATTAAATAAATAGTAAGTTGTTAGAGTATTACTTAAATAGTACGGAGTATTGGTTAGAGATCAATAATGCCATTAGTTAGTTGGGGGATAAATGAAAATAATTGTTTTATATTACGAGTAATATATATGAATTATATTAGTTGGGGGAGTAATATCTTTGCAATATCATATATTATACCAATAATTCGTAGTATTAACAATTTAACATGTAGTATCGTATATTATAACAGTAATTAGTAGTATTAACATATAATATCTTTAAAATAAATTTGTGAAAAAATATTTAAAATTAAATAAAGCACAATAAATATGAGAAATTAAACAATAAAGATGTTATAATTAAGAACTTGAAATTAACATACATCCTTTATTTTTTAAAAATAAAAATGTATATTATTGCTTGATTCAAACGAATATATATAGTACAATACTCCATTTATTTATTTTATTTGTATTGTTTTACAGAGTTTAATAAAAATGTATTTTTACTTAAATCAAATCTTTCAAATTAAGATGTAGATAAAATTATAAAAATTTAAGTTATTATATTGAAAAGATTATTTCTTAGATGTGAAATTGATAGCCTGCATATATGTGGTGTTAATAGTGCATATTTAGCTTAGATTAGTTGCATATTGCATCCATTTTAGTTAGGATTTGCATTATGGTGGGAGAGTCGGATTTGGTATGTTTTATGATGATTTCATACTTAGAGGATCCGACGGGAAAAAGGTTAACCGATGCTGATGTTGAAGGATGATCAAGAATGTTGAAGATCCAAGCAAGGAGAGAAGAAGAGGAGAAGCGTGGAGCGTTATAAAAGGTATGCCGCAATCGCGGGAGGAAGAAGCCGTGATCGCGGGCCTCGCGGTAATGGGAGACTAAGAAGAATTAGTCGTGATTGCGGCAACCTTGTCGCAACTGTAGGTTAGGTTGTCGGTGAGATACGTCTTAAACTCTATCCGAACTTAGTAAATCTATCCTAAATTAGTTTTATCCTATCTTTTTAATAGAAACACGATTTATATTAGTATTTAGGGAGACTTTTGTTAGGTTTTTCAATAGTCTTATGCACTTTGAAATTATTTGAGAGTTTTTTTGGCCATCATGAGCAACTAAACTCTCTACGTTTTGCCCTGCAATTTGAAGCTTTATTCGAGGGTGAGGTTCTGAATCTTGTTTGTATTTCTATTCTGAATATTTCAACTTCTTTGCGCTTAATTCTTTGGATGTGTTTTATTCTTGCTTGTTGGTCAACTTGTTAGAATAGATTCATTCAATTGCTAGAGTTTTTGTAGCAAACCTTAATCCAAGTGGAAAACATATACCCTTTAGGGATCGTTGAACTAATTGGATTTGTAGAAAGTTGGATGTGTGTGAAACATTGACTCGTATGTTCAGTTTGCGGATACCTTGGCTAATCTCTAGTCTTAAAGCTATTACTTGGGTGAAATCCTCTGTCTATGTAAGGGTTGCACGAGAAATAAGGGTTGCTAGAACTCTTTGAACTAGTAACTATAGTAGGCCAGGACAAGAACATTCATAGGAAAATAGAAGAACAGGTGGGAGTTACAAGGATCAAATATATTCACCGGATAAGGTGGATAGTTGTACGTAGGTGAGACTATTTCTCTAAATTGCATTACAACACTCTCTTTTTTATTGCTTTTATTATTCTGTTTTGATAAAAGGTAGGCTTTTACACTCAAAACCCCTCTTGTTTACTAATTGACAATTAAATCACACTTGAGTTTAGAGAAGATTTGTTTGCGGGATCGACCTTTGACTTAATTAAAACACTATATATACTAGTTATATGTTTGAGTTATGTTTTGATAGAATTAGCAACAATTTTGATAGAAATATTTTAAAAAAACAAGTTTTTTAACTAATTAAAATATAAGGTTGAATTAATATCTATACTTAAGATTAAAATAAAATAAGACACATATACGAATCAGACCAAAAGTCATTTCAGATTTTCCACTCATATTCATACAACTTTATTATATACCGAGCATGGTGCCACGAGATTTTCCACTCACTGCAATAGAAGTCACTTTTAGCGAGGACATTTTTCCTCGCTCAACATTGATATTTCATCGCTAAAGCTATTTAGGGAGGGAATATGCTTTCTTTTAAAATGGTCACTGAAAGCTCCTTGTATTGGTAAATAAAGAGCGGCCATTTCGAACCGGGGACTTATGGGTACTACCCACAAGTCCTTTCCGGCGAGCCATTCCGAAATGGTTTGGTCACTGAAAGCTCCTCACAAAAGAATCTAATGTGGAAAAATGAAATCGTCGCAAAAAAATATTTTGCGAGGAAATCAACATTTGTCGCTATAGGTCTTTAGCGACTATTAAATTTATCCTAAAAGGTAATTATATTTGTAGCTAAATAAGCGGAAAGATTCCATAGTATTCGTTGAATGCACTTGTCGATAAAATTTAATTCCTCGCAAAATTGTATATTTCCTCGTTAATGATGATATTTATCGATAAACATGATTTCCTAGCTAAAAGATTTATTTCCTCGTTAATGATAAATAGTATTTTTTTTTCTAATTATTATAGTAGCCTATACAGGATTCGAACCTGCATCTTTGTGTTTAAGCACATCGCTCTATCATTTGAGCTAATAGGCTTAAATAAAATAAGATCATTTTCCCTGCCCTTTTATTTGTTTAGAAACACATTATAGAGCTAAAAACATATCCCATTCACTTCCTCTTAAACAACCATATCATGACTTCAGTTTTGCAACCATTAAGAATATATACGAGACTTGAAAAAACAGAGTCTAGAACAAGTGACACAAGCAGCATTAGTCATTACAAGTTTTTAACAAAAGGAACAAGTGTGACCCACCCACCTTTGGAACTTATTTTCCTCACAATATTTTGCAGCTTCATCTCATTTGGTGGCATATCATCAGCAAGGTTTCTCTCTAAAGCACCACTGAACAAAATGATTATTTCACCTCCATGTTCTTGCACCCTGATACAATTATTCGTATAATTAATGAATCAGTCCATGCAAAACTTAACCGATGATGCTAATATGCCAACACAAATTATTTTGAAATTTTAAGGCATAGATTTGAGAATCAAGATTCAAAGACACATGCCTTAGACTTTTCATAACAGACTGAATGAAAGATAGCCAACGTTAAACAACAAGATACACAAATGCATATGTAATATAAGATAGAATTAGCTCCCAATATGTTCACACTGAATTGCAAACATCAACCTTTAAATTTTGAACTAAGAGAAGTAGGTGGAACACTGGAACGTATCACAAAACCAACACTATCTTTACTTTATTTTCTTTCTTGAAAGAATATTATAGATCCAAATTTTAGTAGTGCTTGACTGATATCACCCAGTAGTATAGGAAAAATGTAAATTTCTCAACAATCAAAAGATGGCCCAGCAAACTGCCAATGTACAAGCTCTGGTGACAGAGAACAACCTTGACAATCACAGAAGCATGCTATGAATATCATTTTGTTCAGAATAAATTAGCCTTAATGAAAAATATCGGTTTACATCACCAAAAGTGTCCAAGCCTCATAATCTGTACAGAAAGAAGAAAATACTATTCAACAGAAATTTTCCAACCTCATAATATGCATAATAATGAACTCGTCGGGAGTTTTTTAGTCCTTCTCAAGTGTCACCAATAATGCGTCCATAGCATGTCCCATTAGGAGACACAAAGTCAACAGTCATGAGAACAAAGTCCCTAATAATCTTATTTTTATCAAGAGGACACTTAATTGAAGAAAGTAAAAAAATGTGGAGGGTCAAAGCAACTCTTTCAATTGGCTACAAAATCCAAGAATGCACACTGGCATAACAGATTTATGGATTAGAAAAGACCTTCTAAGTGAGATAGACATACCTCTACATTTTGAAGATCAGCAAAAGCATGAGATGCAACATGGTAGATAGTTAGCTGCCTAACTACAAATCCATGCCTATTGACAAAATCGGTCGTTGGGATATTATACAACTCTTCTTCAGAAACACCCATCATGACATTTTCAGCTGAATCATCAGCTCTATCCGCTTATGACCAACCTTTTGACTGTTCAACAAGCTCAAGAATCTTCAAAATAAAAGATAAGTGTTAGATCACTAAAATAACAGTATAAATTAATATGTATTATATAATCACTGTTATAAAAATCGCGCCTAGGCGCCGCCTGGGCACCGTCTAGGCGCTAGGCGACCCCCCTCCGCCTAGAGCTAAATGGCCGCCTAAGCACGCCTAGGCGTCCACATTAACCGTCTGGGCGCCGCCTAGGCGCTAGGCGGTCCCTCACCGCCTACGATCCGCCTAGCGCTTTTTAGAACATTGTATATAATAAGTGTGTAACTACCTTGGAGGCTATATCATCTGTTTCAGATGCACCATTCTTATGATCAGCAATGAGACCAGCATAGCAAGGTTGGTTTAAGCCAAGACCAGCGGCAGTCATATCATGAACAATAGCAAGCCTTCAACCAGGCAAGCATGTTAACATAGACCTAGTTTAAAATCAGACCCGTGATTGTTATAATTACTTAGCTATATCCTAGAAACTTGAAGCATGAACAACTGCCAGCCATAATGGAGGACATATCATCAGTGGCGCCAACCTTGTTTTAAAGTAGTGCCAATGCCATATCATTCCAGATTCCATTCTAGCAACTACTAATAAGAGAATATTGATTATATGTCAAACCAATGTTCTAAAAGGGTAGAGGCGCACCTAGGCATTAGGGATCCTGGAGCCTACTTCACCAATATACACTTAAATTCAGAGGATGCACAAACCAAATATTCCGCTCTAAACAATCTTCTAGCTCTTGGAAAGGAAAAAGATCTGTTGAAGTTTTAGAGCCCCCAATTCCCAATTCGAACCCTAACAGTAAGCCCCCTGATGAAACCCTAATCGAACTCCAAATCAAGTTATAGGGCTCACGAATTGAAAGGAGAGGGATTCAGATGGGTTACTTGAATTTCATCGAGAGTTATCACGAAGAACGATGGAAGTGGCGACCGGCGTGGAGAATACTAGCGAATCAACTCAGATCTGAGGAATGGAGACACCGAAGGAAGTAGACGAGGAGGAGAACACCAGCGGCATAAGGGTGAGCTCCAATCCAGCGATGAAAATAATGGAAGGAGAGAGCAAACAACAAGCGCTGGCGGTGATGAAGGTGGAGGAGAGGGAGACTGGGAGAGTAGATAGAGGAGAAGGGGCTTCTTGGGGATTGCTAATTTTGTCTTCGGCGGGCTTTCAGTCAGATCTGGAGAGTGGGAGGGGAGGGAGAGGCGGGGAATTTGGGGGGGGGGGGGGGGTTGAAGGGAGGGACTGAGGGTTGAGGGTGGGTAGATTTGGCTTTTATTTTTCCAAGTATTTCACTATAGTTTGAGTCGGTTTTCAAATTTAGACAGCCTGACCTCCAATTTGACAGCCCAACCTCCAATTTTTGTAAGTGTCGCGCTTTTTAACTTAGAAATTCAAAACCACGTTTATTTTTTTAGAATGAATAATTTTACATTTGTAAAAAAATTTAAATTTTTTCTAAACTTATTAAATAGAATTAAAAATGTTTTACCCGTATAAGTAGCGACGAAAATGATATTTGCTCACTAAATAGTTATTTCAACGGAAAAATATTTCTTGTAAAACATCAACCTATGGCTTTGAAACAAAAATATTTCTTGTAAAACATCAACATATGGCGAGAAATTAAAACTTTTCTCATTAATAAATTTGAGCAATTTTCCATATTTCATCCAAGCCAATAACGTCAAAAATGAAGTTTCCTCGTTGATTAATACGTTTAGTAACAAATTTTTTTCTCGTGAAACACATACTTTTAGAGAGTAACTACAATATTTGTCGCTAATAAAGTTGGCGGGTTTTACATAAATCCGACCAAACAAATAACGACAAAATTAAAAATCTCTCGATGAATGTATTTTTAGCGATGAAAAGATTTGGCAATAAAAACTTCATTTTTGTCGCTATTTTACTTATGGTTTATGCGGCCACATTATACTAACAATTAGCGATGAGTTAAAAAATTTGTCGTTGAATACCACTTTTAACGAGGAATATAGGTTTCTTGCTAAAGTTCACATGCCATTTTATGAGGAGCGGATATGTTCGTTGCCAAAGCCCACATTCACCGAGGAAAAATAATTCATCGCTAAAATTTTGGTCACTAAAAGGCTTTTCTGTTGTAGTGTTTCTAGAGGAAGCCCATCTCCTCCATAAATAAAGAACTCATGTTCGAAACAAATTTAAAATCAATAGAATACACCAGTAAATGATCAAATCGGTATTTTAACAACATTGATTTTTTTTTGGTAAACAAGTCGAGAGCAACAACTCTCAAACCAAAATTACGGGAACAGTGTCAACCAGACTCCACAAAAATGATATGGGGAGTAATAATGTATTCCTCAATGAGTGAAATAGAGTCCAACATGGCTCCGAGAGAACATGAAATCCTAAAGGAAATGTATGAGCATGCTTAGTAAGGGAACCTGCGACTATATTCGCTTATCTGAGACATGTCGAAACTGGATTTTCCAGTCTCCGCTGAATAAGCCTTGACAAAAACGAATTAACAAGGCTTGAAAGAGGGGTGTATTTTAACAACATTGATTGAAACTAAGTATATTTACTTACTTTATATATATATATATATAAAACAAGAAAAGTATATTTACTTTATTAAATTTAGAATAGGTTACCATGCACAATTATTTAAATAAATAAATGAATAAAAAGAGAGATTGGTGGTAAAATAACCACACGAAGCGAAGCAGAGAGCAATGCAAAAGGAAAGTGGGGGCCCTACTTGCTGATTGAAGAGGGGACCAGGTGGGCCCACACCTGTCTACCTGTCCTCCTCGTGCTATTCTGTATACCCCGTACTTCCTACTCATTGCCCCGTTTTTGCCGGCCCCTTTATTTACGGGTTGAAATCATCTACAACATATGGTGTACCCCATGGTACACCACA
Source organism: Persicaria maculosa (assembly GCA_963922045.1). Taxonomy (NCBI): domain Eukaryota; kingdom Viridiplantae; phylum Streptophyta; class Magnoliopsida; order Caryophyllales; family Polygonaceae; genus Persicaria; species Persicaria maculosa. The sequence continues at coordinate 7,756,050 of OY998256.1, read as the reverse complement.
AAATTATTTTTGTTATAAGACAATATTAAAAAAAAATCTAAAAAATATATTTAACTTATATACACTCATATCTATATATTTATGAAATTTTATTATAAAAAATCATGTTTAAAAAGTTATAGATAATGAAAATATGAGTTATTTTAGAAAATAATTTTTCCATTTTTCTAGAACATGATTTTTTATGATAAAAATTTATAAACATATAAATATAAGTGTATATAAGTTAAATATATTTTTTAGAATTTTTTTTTAACATTTTTTTATAACAAAAATAATTTTGTGGTGTACCATGGGGTACACCATGTGTTGTAGATGATTTCAACTCCTTTATTTACAGGTAGGTCCCAATCAATAGAGATCTCCTACATCACATTATGTAACACTTGGTGCATCACTTAATTATTTTGTGTATAATTTAACATTGAAAATAAAAATAAAAATTATATTTATATTCCACACACTTATATTTACATGTTTATAAAAATTTGTCATGAAAAATTATTATTTAAAAATTATAAAAAATTATTTTTCAATATAATCAATCTTTTAATTATATGTAGTTTTTTAAAATGATTTTTTATGATGAAAATTCATAAATATGTAAATATAAGTGTATGAAATATGAATATAATTTTTAAAATTTTTTTAAACGTTAAATTGTACATAAAATAATTAAGTGAAGTACAGAGTGTTACACCGTGTGATGTAAAGGATCTTCACTGGGTCCCAATACGGTAAAATTTCGTGGTCAAGATTATCCTAATTTTTTTTTATCGATTTTTAAAAATTAAATTAAAAAATAAATAAATAAATTTAAATCGAAATCACTTATTTAGAATTGAGTTTTTAAAATTTAACTAAAATGGTTCCCCAAACGTAGTATCAATGGCAATGTAGTGATAACGAATTTATAATCTAATTTAAAGTAAAAACAAATTAAATTATAGTAACTTTTATTTTTAAATTATACTTCGTAAAAATTATGATAAGCTTGCTTTTCTTAAGAAGATAAAAAAATTCTCAAAATAAACCAATTTATTTGCCTATGTGCCATTAATGTATATACGACTTTTAATGGAATTTTTTTTCAAAATATTCACAAAAAATAAATATTTACCAAAATATTCACCCTTTAAAACTATTTACAAAAATATTCAATTTTGTCAGATGTATCAGAAAAACGCGGTTTAAAACCGCGTTTTACTCACAAAATCCCAAATTTGAAATTTGATGGATGCGAAAAATAATAAATGAAAGAAACGCGGTTTCAAACCGCGTTTTTTTGCCCAATTCAGGGAAAAACGCGGTTAAAAACCGCTCTTCTTTAAAAAAAAATTTAGGCCGATTTGCAGAAATACACCAAATCGGTGTTCGGTTTGCAAAAGTATACCCGTTTTCTAATAATAGCAAAAATAGAATAGGTGGGTCATATGTGCTAAAAAATAGGTTATTTGTGCTAAAAAATAATGATTGATTTTGCCTTTAAATTTAAATATAAAAATCATTAAAAGGAGTATTATGAATTAAAAGATTAAAATATATATATATATTAAAATAATGTTTTTAATATATTTTTCTCGGAAATTTAAGAATAATAACCCAAGCCGGATGAAAATCTTTGCCTTATTAAGAGAATCAATCATTGACAAGGATATATTTGTTGTTGACAGGATATATGTTTTTGATGACAAACCAGATATCTAATAATGACAGGATGGGTCTATGATAGGAAAGAGAATAAAGATACGATTTTATCCATACCATAACTAGAAATTAAAGGCCTGTCCAAGATGACAGGGTTATTTGTTCCAAGTGACAGGAAATATGTTTATAGTGCCAGGCGGCACGTTAATTCTGACAGGATTAAACCTATAATCGGGGAGAGAATCAATGAAGATACGGTCAATCATATCTTGAGGATTATTAACCATATTTACAAAACGATTGTCAATATATATCTTTAGTATAACTGTCCATACTGACAGGATATTTAGGGTTGTTGACAATCTTAAATTTGAATACTGACAGGATATGATCAAAAATCGACGGGAGATTGCGTAAAGATATGATTTTGACCTAAATCATAACAACCAGATTTTTAACCCTAACCGCTTAGTTGCCGCCTCCTACTAGATATTCCCTCCAATATATTACCCACCCCCGCCAGCTCTAACAACACTTAAACTTTATCTTCGTAAATCATTGTCGCCTCATATCTTCTGGTGGAATCGCTTGATCTTCAATTGATTGGTATCGCAGTCATGAGTGAGCTCTTCATCACAATAACTTCCTATCAATTTGTTTGTTATGATACTTATTTCGTCCATATTCATATGATATTCATTACTTGTAGGTCGAAACGATTACTATATGTCATTGATAACCAATGGTGAGTGGAGGGTCAGTGGAACCAAGTGGACCTATGAAGGAAAGCAACTGGCTAAAGGAGTTGTTGTTGGTGACAATATCAAGTACGAGACGATTAAGGAGAAAATAGCCGAGAAGTTAAGTTTTGATCCCGACAGGTATGAAATTGAACTGAAATACATTTCATCTCTAAGAGAGAACTTTCCGCCGTTTGAGATTAACGACGAAGATGATTGGGAAGCATTTAAGTTTCTGAATTTGAAGTCAAAAGCGTCTTTGTGGCCTATTGAACTGTACGCAAGCCTCATAGGGAAGAAAGATAGGCAATTGATGGAGAATGAGTATGAAATGAAGCCGATTCTAGAGGGGAAGAGTTCAATGGAGCATACAACAGTTCCTCTATCCGCACCGCAGGCAACACAAAGTCAAGACAAAGTTGGTCCAGACAGGGAGGTAGTGGACGTCGTCAGGCCATATGCTCATGTCGACAGGTCATTAGATGAAATCATAGATGATGATAACCGGTGTGAATTACTGGGTGACAAAGCCAACACTACAGATGTTCGGAAATATTTTCAAAGAAAGTCGAAATCTCCTCAAATTGTATCACTAAGCAGTGATGATGATGATGAGGATATAGAGCCGTCATCAAGGAAAAGAGTATATGATGAAGGGACTATAGAGTTTTCATCAAGGAAAAGAGGACACAACTTCATTGACTTGGGCAGTCCTGATAGAGAAGATCGTATGTTTCAAGATGATTATGATGTTGGTGAAGGATGGACTGAAGACAAAGGCTTGCAGGACCAGTGGTATGGAGAGGGGAGAAGGGACGATGAAAATGCTGGTTTTGATGCTGTGGATGAAGGTTTTATCCAAGAGGTGGAAGAGATGGAGGAAAACTATTATCGTACTCGCAAGGATGCTAAAATGTTGAAGGATGTTGATTGGGAGGATGAGACCGATAATAGTAAAAAAAGTAGTAAGGAATGGAGTGTATTTCAATTCAAAGGAAGAGTTGAAGGATGCACTAAATGCCATGGCGCTGGAAAACTGCTTCCAATTAGATGTGAAGAAATCTGATAAAAACACAAATGTGGTGGGCTGCATCAATAAGGAATGTACTTTCAAGTGTCGTAGAACAACCTTTCGAAAGACCAGTCTGTTTCAAGTGAGGCAGTTTGTCCCGCAACACACTTGCGGCATGGGAATAAAGCACAACCACCACAAACAAGCTAGCTCAACGTTCATTGCCAATAAAATACTTCACAAGTAAAAGTTAATTTTTTATCATTGGTTGAATATGCCTATGAATATTGATATAAACCATTGTTATGGGTGTTAGGTACCAACGTGGGGGTAAAGGGCCAAGAGCATCAGAAATACAAGAGTTGATGCAAGAAATGGGAGTCAAGACCAGCTACCACAAAGCTAACAGAGCACGGTTGAGGGCAGAAGATCTAGCTAGAGGCACAGCAGAGGAAAGCTATGGTCGCTTGTATTCATACTTCTATATGCTTGAGAAATCAAATCCTGGATCTCAAACATGTATTGTCAGAGATTCTGACCAGAGATTCAAGTATGCCTTCTGGTCGTTGGGTGCATGGATAAGAGCAGTCCCACAATTAAGAAAGGTACATGAGTATGCGTAAGACTTATCTGCATAATTTAATCTGTCAGGACATATGTTTTAGTAGACAGGAAATATATAATTCATGACAGGATATTACGATACTTTCATATTAATGTACAATTTTTTTCGATAGGTGATATCAGTTGATGGAGCACACTTAAGTGCACGGTACAGGGGCGTTTTTCTTCAGGCGATGGAGCAAGATGGAAACGGCCAAATCTATCCCATCGCTTTTGGGGTAGTTGATAGTGAGAATGACGACTCTTGGTCATTTTTCTTCAAAGAACTGAGTGTTATTATCGCAGATGAACCAGATGTAGTTATCGTCTCTGATCGGCACGCAAGCATTGGAAGAGGTCTGAGGAAATCCTACTCTTTTGCCAATCATGGGTTTTGCACCTATCATCTGTATCAAAACTTTAGGAGCTTACACAAGAGAGGGGACTTGTTCAACCTCTTTAATCGGGTTGTGAAGGCATACACCATTGAAGAGTTTAACCATCTCTTTGCACAACTTTGCAAGGAGTCAGAGAAGGTCGGTGATTATCTACGAACTGCAAGATTTGACAAGTGGGCAAGAGCACACTTCCGCGCCAACAGGTTCAACATACTGACTTCAAATAATGCCGAAACCATGAATTTAAGATTTAAAGTGGAGCGTGGTTGGCCCATTATTGCCATGTTTGACGGGATGATAGGCATCATTGCACATTGGTTTTGTGACCGACAAGAAAAGGCAGAAAAATGGGATACACTGGTTACATCTGATGTGCATGCCAAGCTTGATAAGAGGTACTTGAGGTCCGTCAAAATGACGGTACGCAGGCTAAGTCAATTTGAAGCTGAGGTGGTGGATGGAACGTTGCGATTTGCTGTTAATCTGCACAATCGGACATGCGATTGCAAGAGGTTCCAGATTGATCAGATTCCTTGCACACATGGCATAGTCGTAGCAGCGGACAGGGGGGTGAATGTTGCTGAACTTGTCCATCCCATATTCAGAAATGACCACTTGAAAGAAGTTTACAAGAAAACATTGCATGTTGTTCCACCCGTTGATCGATGGGCCGTTCCTCCATCGATAAAATCCATTATATGTCTACCGCCCCTAGTAAGAAAGCGTGTTGGGAGACCCAAGTTAAATAGATATCGTGCACCCTGGGAGAAGGATTGGTCGAAGATGCGAAAATGTGGTCGGCGCGGAACCAAGGGTCATAATCAGCGCAACTGTACTAGGCTTAGTACATCAAAGGCAGGGTCCTAGCAACATGGTTTCTATATAGCTCTCATATTGGTGGACTTTGTTTATGTTTTGCTTCTCTTCGACTTTGTTTATGTTTTGTTTCTCTTCAACTTTGTTTATGTTTTAGTTCTCTTCAACTTTGTTTATGTTGGTTGAATTGGTTTATTTTTTGGTTATCTTAAACTTTGTTTAGTTAGTTCTCTAGTAGACATTTTGTTTCGTGAGATTGTTATTGTATGGTTCGTGTTTACCATGTCGTTATTTGTTTTACATCTTGACAGTGTAATTATTGATCATGTCATTATTGGGAAAAACTCATCAAGGATTTCTCATTTTCTCATACAGTTCAGCTGTAAACCCCCCCCCCCCCCCCCCCCCACACACACAATGCCTATAGGCTTTTCTGAACTCATCTCTTATTTGTTCATAGGCATAGTAATGTATGAGAAATTTTGTACATGTTACAAAATACAAAGTAAAGTCAACGCGAGCCTCCATTTACATCGAGCTTCACATTCTCAACATTGGCTCTTAAAACTCATCAAGCCCGATCAACAATTTGAAGAGGCTTTGAAAGAGAAGGAATTGTTTTCCATTTACTCTAAGTTTGAGATGACACAAGAACAATCCAAAACAATCATAGTTGAGAGATTGATTTTCTGTACACAATAAGTACTAAGCTAAACTACTCCAAGAACAGACAGACATAACCATAAGTATCCAATACACCACCACAAAAATCCAAAAGTAATTGTAGCATCGTACATGAACCTATTTATGTCGAACAAAAACACTAGATAATAGATAACGTATTAGGCTAAACGAAACAACTAAGTTTGCGCCATAATATTGTTAGCCCTTGTTCCACTTGCAGTTGAAGATGATATGCGCCAGTGACAAGAGGAAAACCTGTCGTTGTTCTTGCCAAAGAATACTCAAACTCACAACTAGTATAGTATGTAAGCAAGAGATCGATCCACAGGGAAATCTATTCAATTCAAGTATCAATTCTAATCGCTAGTAAGAATATGGGGTTTTTTTTGGTGTGAAAAGATCCGCCTTTTATCAAAACGGAAACAAGCAAACAAAGTAAATAGATTGTAGACTGCGGTGGAGAGAAATAGGTTCACCTACAATTTATCACTTCGATTGATGAATTCGATCCTTGTTTCAGCCTCTAGTTCTTGTCTTTTCCTATCAATGTCCTTGTCCAGATCTTATATAAATTACTAGTCCTACGAGTCCTAGCAACCCTTATCTCTAAATAACCCTAACACGGTTAAGATTTAACCTAGAGATAGCATTAAGAATATGAATTAACCAAGGTACATGCAATATCAAGCTACGAGTCGATATTTAACATATATTCAACTTCCTACACATCCAATTAGTCCTACGAGTCCTAAAGGGATATGATTGCCGCTTGGGTTAAGGTTTGCTATGAGGAATCTATAAAACCCTAGCAATTTAATGAATCTACTCTAACTAGCCGGCCAGGCAAGAGAGAATAAAACACATTCAAGCAATTAAGCACAAAGAAGTCGAAACATTGCAATAGGAATAAGAACTAGATTAAGAAACTCACAATTCAACAATCAAAGATCCAAACTGTAGGCAAAACCTTGAGAGTTTAGTTGCTCATGCTCAACGGCGCTCTCAACAATGGAATAATGTGCATAAGGTCAATGAAAATAATAACTAGAAAAGCCTTAAATAGTCTTTAGAAAGTCGGCCATATAACTTAATAAAAACCCTAAGTAAAATCCGGACTGAATGTTCGGTTTCTGCACGGGCCGCAGGGCGGCCGGCGATCAGCGAAGTCCTCCGTTTCTGCCTTCGAGCTGCGGGGTGGCCAGCGATCCTGCGGGGCGGCCAGCGATCCTGCGGGGCGACCTGCGACTCTTCCGGACTGCTTCTTCCGTTACTTCAGCAGCTCCTATGTATCTCTTTAGCTTGTTTTCGCTCTTTTCAAATTCATTTCACCTCCAATCTACTTTACCTGAAATAAACCATAAAATCATGTAGACTCCGCCTCTTCTAACTCAACAAGTAATTATGTAAATTCAACTAAATAAATGCAATATTCACAACTAAACTATGCTAAATGTAATATATTATGCAACACTAAATATGCTCTATCAGCCAGCTCGTTCCTAAACAAATCAACATTCTTGTCTGAAACATCCAACAACTCCGTCTTCCCAACAATTAGAAGTTCAATATATTTGAGCGTGTACACCCCATAATCCCCCCTGCAAATTCATTGACACCATGAGTAATAAGGATTATAAGTAGAAAAACTTCAAAAAAACACATCAAAAGGTTGGTAGATGCACTTACACACGCTCGTTTGTTTCCAAACCTTTCACTCGATTGACAATCAAAGGAGATCTACCAAAATGTGCATACTTCTTTGCCAGAGGCTCATATCTTTCCAACACCATCGGAAGCTTTTCAATAACTGGAGTTAAAATAGTTTTCACCTGGTTCTCCCGGTTAAGAGCAACATTTGAATCGTACACATTTATGCACCACTTGTTGAGGTCAATTTGTAGAGTCACCCAATGTTTGTCATCAAAGTTGAATGGGATATAAATGAACTTGATGTCGTTCCAGCTCTTACCATAAAGATGTGGTAGTTCTCCTTCACAATATTTCAACATAATCTCCTCCTTCTCCAGGTTGGCAACCCACCCTGAGTCTAGCACTACCACCTCCTTGTGCTTATCTGATTGTCCATGGACTAGTTCACGTAGGAAGTACAAGACTTGTTCCATGTGCTAAAACATACCCGATTGATAGTCATTTAATGTTATAGATGAAAAATCGTTTAAGATTAAATTTGATTTACAATAAAAATATTTTACCTCAGAAGTTAACCACTCTTGTGGTTCTATAAGGGCCTTAAAGAATCCTTTGTTGAGGGCAATTCCAATAGGGCCTTGTCGGCAATCGGGGCTGACACATTAAACCAGTGACATAAATATAAGCAACTATATTTTGCACGCCATCACATAAGAACAAAAAATAAGTCACTAACCTCTCTGACGCAAGCCAATCCAGTAATTCTGAAGCCCCTTGAACACTTGTATTTTTCGTCTTCCATGTCACTACACCCACCTCATAATTATCAGGGAGCCTCCCATATTTTTTCGCTCGAGGTATCGGCTGTGTAATGACTTCTTCCCCTGGATTTTTACTCTTGCTAGACCGAGTATAATACTTCCCTCCTGCTTCTTGTACGACATTCTGTCTGGGCTCTACTCTTGCTTGAATCAATTGTAATCCCTTATTATCACATCCAGGGGACACATGTTTGTCAGTTTCACTCTAATATCAAAGCACATGAAAATTAGTTTTATCGAACATCTTTCGAACATCTATTTACATAGGTTACCTGGACTGGCTTCTCAACAACTAACTCTTTTCCATCCTCTTTTCTGCTGTCTGCAGTGTACAGGTTTCCATCGGCGACCTCTTCATTGGTGTCATCCCATTCGTAGTCCGAAGATGCATGCTAAATTGGCAATCAATGTAAGTAAAAAAACTACCTTCCTCCTTGTGAGTAACATATCAAACATGACTTTTAATCTTGAAAAATTGAACATCTACAATTTCATAAACTTATAAATTTGAAGATGTCATACCTTGTTGTTTTCCTTGTCGAGTTCACCCCTTCTACTATCCGTCGCATCCTTCTTGGAAGAGTCACCATCTTTTCTCTTCGACAAGTAATTCTTTAGATTTGTGAAGTCCCTTTCAAGCCTCTGCATCCTCGTGGATAATTCATTTCCTTGCTTATTACCTTATCAGCTATCTCTTTTCCTTGCCTCAAAACAGTGTGAAGGTTCGATAATATAAAACAATGTAATATAGAAATACTCTAGAAGGGGGGTTGAATAGAGTATGCCCGTTTTTCGCAGAAAGTATCAAGACTTTTGGAGCTCGTATAAAACCCTTTGAGATTAAACCTGAATCACAAAGTTAGACAATCGAACCAAGTGCGGAAATAAGGTAAAGCAGTAAATAAAGGACGCAACGAATTGTTAACGAGGTTCGGCACGAACTTGGCCTACGTCCCCGCCTAGGGTTCTTCCACAACCCTAGGATTCAACAGGCTTTATTGATTCACAAAGCTTAGGATCCTAATAGCTCACCGAGAAGCCTCTCTCCTATACAATTGCAATCTAGTCAACTCACGTTCCCTTGGAGTCCTAGACCAATCTAGAAGAGCCCCACCTCTCTCAGCTATCTAGTACAATCCTCTTACTCTCGAGAATCAATAGCCTAGTGCCCACTTCCCGAGTTATAAACTCTCGAGTATAACACTCTCTCGAAATATATCCTATAAGCTCACTGTGTATCTCTCAAATGCTTTGAAACAAAATATAAGACTCTTAAGAACAAGCAGAGAGAACACGTTGAAGAGAGAAGTATGCTTGAGGGCTGATTGTGCAATGATATTCGTGAATGTACGTCCCTCTCTCTCTTCTTCATCTCCTTTATATAGTGAAGATCATCAACGCCACTTGAGGAAGGAATCTTCTCCAACGGCTAAGAGAGGATCATGGCTTGAGCGCAATCTTCTATCTTTGGAAACTTCGGAAGCCATGATCTCGATTTGATCTTTCTCAGCTTTGAACGCTTAAGGAAGGAGATATAATTCAAATAGCTTCCTGAAAGGTTAGTGAATATATAATAATATGGAAGCATATAATAACATAATATAATATTCAGACATAATATAATAAAGTACAGGTTTTGTGTTTCATCAACACAGCTGTTAGCTTCAAGACCTTTGACACAAACTGTTTGTCAAAGCCTTTGAAACTAATTCCGATTTTCATCAAAGGGAGTGGAGTTATCAATCTCCCCCTTGATGAAAGACAAAACCTGTGCATCCCTACAACTTAGTCAAACAGATATATCATAAGCAAAATCAGACTAAGTACCTGCATGGGTTAGACGAATGTTGGATCATAAGTTTTCAAAGCCAAAGAGAAACATCCAACAAAACAAAACAAGGTCTTCCAAGACCCTTGGTTCACAACAGTTTTAAAGTCTAAGCCATCAAACCATCTCCCCCTTTTTGTCTTTCAACAAAGGGAGGAGCGTGAAAATAGTCACCAAAACAATTTCAAAAATTAAACCAAGAGTCGTTCGAATCTTAACGATGAAGGCAAGAGATGTTTATCCGATTTAAAAAAATTTCCACAAATAAGAATATAATCAGATAACATGCAATAATAAAGATTTTCCCAAAAAAAAAAAGGTAAAATATAGAGAAGGTTAAAAATCCATTAAAAATATATTTGATCAAATATCTAAAAAGATATTAACCAAATATATATGATCCGATATCTGTACTCTACTGTTCAGCTCACAACCTTTGAAATGAGGTTCAAGGATCTTGACACTGAGTAGAATTTATCTTTCGTAAAGGGAAAGCTCCCCCTACGAAAGTGCATCCTTGTTAAGCATCTCAATCTCACGTCTAATGAAGGTGAACCTGTCCTCTGCCAAAGGCTTAGTGAAAATGTCAGCCCATTAATAATCAGTTGAAATAAAGGATATGGACACATCACCTTTTTCGACATGGTCTCTAATGAAGTGATGTCTTACATCAATATGTTTTGTCCTTGAATGCTGAACATGATTCTTAGTGATGGAGATGGCACTTGTATTGTCACACTTAATTGGAATACCTTTGAGGTTGATGCCAAGATCTCGCATTTGTTGAGCTATCCAAAGGATTTGGGAGCAACAGGCTCCAGCTGCAATGTATTCGGCTTCTGCTGTGGATAGAGCAACTGAGTTTTGCTTCTTTGAGTGCCAACTGATCAAAGATGCTCCTAAGAATTGGCAACATCCTGATGTGCTCTTCCTATCCACCTTATAGCCTGCAAAATCGTGAGATATAATAAAGATCCAATCATTCCTCGATACTCCTTTTGATTGACACTTATTCCAGTCTTGTCTTGATCTAGAGATAATGTTGAGCTCATGGGAGTCTTGGCTGCCTTGGATTGATCCATCTTGAACTTCTTCAAGAGATCCTTAATGTACTTGCTTTGGTTGACAAAGATCCCTTTCTTGGATTGATGAACTTGTAATCCTTCGAAGTCCATCTCAGGTAGTCCTCTTACAAGCCCTTTGGACACAAGCTTCTGTAATATACGTGGGCTTACATGACCGAGTCTTCTATGCCAGAGCTTTGGATCGTCCGTCAAAGCCTTTAGACATGATAAGCTTCCTTGTGCCACTTGCTCAGCATTCACGGCATAGATGTTGTTATAACGATAGACAATTAGAACTATTTCACCTGTATCTTCTCTGCGCACTAAACATCTTTTCTTGTTAAATCCAACATCATTACCATAATCACATAGTTGAGAAATACTAAGCAAATTATACTTCAAACAGTTAACAAGATAAACATTTTTAATATTATGGTTAGGATCACTCCCAACACTACCAATACCACCGATGTCACACTTTTCTTTGTCACCAAGAGTGATTGTTCCAGTGGATTGCTTCTTTAGATTATGAAAGAGAGAACTCTTCCCACTCATATGCCTCGAGCATCCACTATCAATAATCCATTTTTGCTCCTTCACCTTGGTGATCTCCTGCAAAACAAACATCAACCTTTGTGGCTAGACCAGTGAGCAAATTTAGATCCTTTATTGGGATAAACCATATTTGGTAAAATAGTGCCTTTGGGGACCCAAACTTGCGTTATCCGTTCTTTTCTCAAGTGAATAGGAAATGTATTGCGAATAATATGAGGATCCTTTCTTCTATAGGGGCAGGTCTCTCTTACATGTCCCTTTCTCGCACAGTGGTGACATATAGGAGATGTTCTGCTTCCTTTTGCCTTCACAAAAGTGGTAATGTGTTGCTTCTTTAAAAACCTCGTGTTGTAACCAATACCACTTCTGTTTAGAGAACTTTGTTGCTCACCCAACATCCTATCAAGAGTGCCCTTGGACTTGGTAAAACTTATGAGGGCTGTCTGTTGGTCTTGAATCTTATTATTCAGGGAGATCTTCTCGTTCTCTGAGTCATGATGTTCACTTCTCAGAGACGAGAGATCTTGCTTGAGTTCAGATTTCTCTGAGTCAAGCGTCTCGACTTTAATGTCAAGACCCGAATAAGAAGCTTCAAGTCCTTTGACCCTCATAGACAGTTCCTCAATAGTTCTTTCCTGGTCCACAGTTCTCTTAATAAGAATGTTAGTCTGGGCAATAAGTTTCTCTTCATTGGCAATCATATTAGAAAGGAATTCCGATAGTACCTCTTTTGGACTTGCCATAAGCTCTCTTACGGTTACCTCAAGTTGCTTATCATGGGATTCATCTCCTGTGGCCATGAGACAAATGTTGGCCTTTTCATCATCGGAATCTGAGTCGGAATCACTCCAAGCTGCCACCATGGCTTTCTTTTTCCATCTATCACCTTTCTTGAACTGGCTCTTCGTCTTTTGAGGGCAATTTTTCACTAGATGGTCTGTTTCACCACATTCAAAACAAGACAAAAGTTTAGTCTTCTTGTCATATTTGTTGTATTGAGACTTACCTCGAAATTTAGAAGACTCTGATCCATCTTTGTTGTTGAATTGCTTCTTCATCTTGAGGATTCGAGAAAGACCCCTTGTAATGAGGTCGAAGGGATCATCCTCATCATCGTCCTCATCTTCAAAATCAGACACATCTTTGGGCTCATCCTTCTTAGACTTGAGCGTCAAGTTCTTAGTGCTTGCTGGAAGTTCTCCATCGTCTTCATTAAGGATCATCTCATGCGTGATCAGCTTTCCAAGAAGGTCATCAAGGGGTAGAGTGGTGAGGTCCTGGGCTTCCTCTATAGTTGTTACTTTTGGACCCCATTTCTCCTTTGGAAGGCACCTCAGTATCTTCCTTACTTTCTCAACGTTGGTAAAGCTCTTACCGAGAGAGTCAAGGTTGTTGGTGATTTCTTTGAATCGTGTGAACATGGCCTTGATTGACTCATCAGACTTCATCTTAAAGAGCTCATACTTTCGAAGGAAGATGCTGATCTTGGTGTCTTTCACTTGGCTTGTTCCTTCATAGGTGACGACCAACTTGTCCCAAATCTCTTTAGCTGACCTACAAGATGAAATACGGTTAAACTCATCAGTGCTAAGACCACAATAAAGTAAGTTAATAGCCCTGTAGTTTTTGGAGACGAGTTCAAGATCCGCTTGGATGTATTCAGCCTCTGTCTTCGCGACTTTGGTTCCATTTGGTCCGTCTTTCACTGGAACCTTCGGACCATTCTCTATAATGTTCCAAAGTTCCAGATCTTGATCTATAATGAACATTTTCATCAAGGATCTTCAGTGGACGAAGTTGTTTCCTACAACGAGTGGTAGTTTAATGGTAGACCTCCCTTGTGCAAATCCTCCGCTTGCTTCACCAGACATGATCAAAAACTCACAAGATTGTTAGATCAAAAGCAGTGAGTAAAGCTCTGATACCAATTGAAGGTTCGATAATATAAAACAATGTAATATAGAAATACTCTAGAAGGAGGGTTGAATAGAGTATGCCCGTTTTTCGCAGAAAGTATCAAGACTTTTGGAGCTCGTATAAAACCCTTTGAGATTAAACATGAATCACAAAGTTAGACAATCGAACCAAGTGCAGAAATAAGGTAAAACAGTAAATAAAGGACGCAACGAATTGTTAACGAGGTTCGGCACGAACTTGGCCTACGTCCCCGCCTAGGGTTCTTCCACAACCCTAGGATTCAACAGGCTTTATTGATTCACAAAGCTTAGGATCCTAATAGCTCACCGAGAAGCCTCTCTCCTATACAATTGCAATCTAGTCAACTCACGTTCCCTTGGAGTCCTAGACCAATCTAGAAGAGCCCCACCTCTCTCAGCTATCTAGTACAATCCTCTTACTCTCGAGAATCAATAGCCTAGTGCCCACTTCCCGAGTTATAAACTCTCGAGTATAACACTCTCTCGAAATATATCCTATAAGCTCACTGTGTATCTCTCAAATGCTTTGAAACAAAATATAAGACTCTTAAGAACAAGCAGAGAGAACACGTTGAAGAGAGAAGTATGCTTGAGGGCTGATTGTGCAATGATATTCGTGAATGTACGTCCCTCTCTCTCTTCTTCATCTCCTTTATATAGTGAAGATCATCAACGCCACTTGAGGAAGGAATCTTCTCCAACGGCTAAGAGAGGATCATGGCTTGAGCGCAATCTTCTATCTTTGGAAACTTCGGAAGCCATGATCTCGATTTGATCTTTCTCAGCTTTGAACGCTTAAGGAAGGAGATATAATTCAAATAGCTTCCTGAAAGGTTAGTGAATATATAATAATATGGAAGCATATAATAACATAATATAATATTCAGACATAATATAATAAAGTACAGGTTTTGTGTTTCATCAACACAGCTGTTAGCTTCAAGACCTTTGACACAAATTGTTTGTCAAAGCCTTTGAAACTAATTCCGATTTTCATCAAAGGGAGTGGAGTTATCAATCTCCCCCTTGATGAAAGACAAAACCTGTGCATCCCTGCAACTTAGTCAAATAGATATATCATAAGCAAAATCAGACTAAGTACCTGCATGGGTTAGACGAATGTTGGATCATAAGTTTTCAAAGCCAAAGAGAAACATCCAACAAAACAAAACAAGGTCTTCCAAGACCCTTGGTTCACAGAGTCAATAAGAACTAAGAAGCCAATGGGAGTGCAATCCCATGATTAACCTAAGTGATGAGGTAAGAATGAAAATTCATGTGAGTTTACACCAACTTCTATGAATATTAAAAAATTACAAGAGCATTCAAAGAAAACGTTATTATATGCACACGTTTACCTGGAAAATGAGAGGTAAACCTTTCATGGTATACCCTGTTCGACAAGCTGAAGAACTGACTTGTGATTTTGCATTGGTGGCAAGTCGTCTACGTAGAGAATTCTTCAAACTGTCATGCAACTCCAAATAAGCAATCCTACCCCATGGGAAATTATTGAATCGATCCATATCATCAAGCAATTTCACATGTGCAGAGTCGACGTAGCGCTTTTTGTCGCCACCTAGGATAACACCCTCCAAAATCAGCAAAAGGGCCAGCTTAAGTTTTCGGGTAGTGTTCTCTTCAGCGTCTATGAACAGATTCGAAAGTTCTACAATACTGATTTTGGTCCCTCTTAGCAATGAAATCATAGCACGATTGTCCTTTTCCAGGTCCTCATATCCGTGGCAATTCAACCCAGTAAGTGGCCTAAATTCTTTAAGGGAAAAACGACAAATTTTCCCATCCACTTCATACCATGTCTCCCATTTATTTTTACACTCTATTTGTCTAAACAACACATAGTGCAACAGCTGAGATGATAGCTTCACTGACTTTATCATCTTCACAATTTTCCCAAACCCAAAGGGCCCATCTAAAACTAACTGCCATATTCCAAGGGATAATTTGTCCTCAATTAGCTGAAGATATGCAAGCCTAGAGTTTTGGTTTATTCTCCCATAAAACATACTTTCACTCTTATATTTCAATTTCGCCTGCATGATGAAGTTCAGTTATAGACTAACAAAATAACTTAGAGAAATGATTTGAACTATATTAAAGATGAGTTGTACTAACTTGCACTTCTTGTTGAGGAGTAGATGTTTTAGGTTTCAACTTGCTTGTACTAGTATCCACATCTTCCGTGCCATTTGAGTCATCTAACTCAAGGATCCTCTTCCTTTTACCCTTTGCCCCCGAAGGACTTGCTTTCGTCGCCCTCCCTCCTCTTGTAATAGTCATAGAAGATACTGAGAAGTTCTTGAGTAGTTCTTGTAGCCTTAACCCACAAATCTGTAATCTTTGGCATTCAAATTCAGATTGAAGAAATTAATAATCAATATGAATAAAAACCATAAAGAAAATCCATCCAAATAACTAAACACTGATGGACAACCACAAAATTTAAGCAAAAGGGTGAAACCCCTAGAAATTGACCAAGCAAGAGGGAGGATTGTTTATTGGTGGTAATATACATATAAAAGCATATCATCAGTCAAACAACTACCAATCTGCAGCTACTGCTAGTGAGAAAACAAGGGCATGATCCAGAATTAGCAATATAAGGGGAACTCAAAACAGAAAAAAAATCCAACAGACAAGGATGGATTTTGAGCTATGTTTGTGGTTCCTGGACAAAGATCAGTTTCATAACAAAGCATGATTGTATTAGCAAAACCAAGCAATGGAAGAGGCCATTAAACACAAATTGAAGTTCTTAAAATGAAAATTAACTATAAGGGTACACCAAATCGGATGTCAGTTCCTCAACATTTCGGCATGGGAATACAAGGGCACATACTTTTCATCACAAATCGGAGTACAAATATCTATCAAAGAATGAAGAACTGAATTTTGTTTTCAAACAGTCTTTTTTACCTTCGGGAAGTCGAGACTCGAGCGATTTTCTATCCAGATGAGTCGCAAGGTGGCCTGATGAAGGCGGAACCGGAGGGTTGGTCTGCTCTTGGGGTCGAGGCCGGAGCCGGATACTGATTGCGCCCGAATGCTCGCACAGCGTCGGAGGGTAAGGGCGCCGACAGTCGGGCTGAGCTTGTTTGTTCTGGTTAGCGATTGGGATTGGGTCGGTCGCGGAGGGTAAGGGCCGAGGAAGTGTAGGCACAGGCGACAGAGCCGGAGACGCGAATGACGGAGTGAGCGCCGGAGTCCTGGGGTTGGGGCCGCCGGAGCCGGATAGGGATGGGTTGTGTGTTTTGGTTAGGGTTTGGATTGGGATTGGGATTTGGGGGTCGGGTCTATAGTCCGGATGAAGGGGATTGATAATTTTTTTTTTTTTTTTTATTTCAGATTTTTATTATTATTTGATTATTTAATATAATTTAAAATTATAAGAAATTTAAAATACCTAAAATATTGAACTTTTTTTTCCTGATTTTTTGGGGTGGTGGGTAGTTTTGAGAATAAAATAATGTATTTTTGCAAATTTCCATATATTGATGTAATTGTTTTCAAAACTAGGTATTTTTGCAAACCAAATATCAAAGTAGGGTATTTACTAATAATTCCCCAACAATTTATTCCATAATTAAAAAAAAAATAGAAAGGGGTAAAGCGCGGCTTTTTATGTTGAAAATTAAAAATAAAAAAAAATCAAGGTCTCCTCCTCCCCGCATAAGTCTCCAATGGCTCCGTTTCGATTGCGTTCGATCACCACTCCGGTGATACCAAGGCCAACGACCACCACCAATGCACTCTACCATCACCCAGAAGACCACCTTGGAGGCCCCGACACAGCAGCTCTCCGGGAAGTTGCTCAAACGTCGCCGGAAAATTCTGCAGAAATGTGATCGACAGCCTACATGTCGGGCTTTGCCTTCGCCACCACGATGCTCTGAATCCGTGAATTTTGATTCCAACGTGCACCTTGCATCACCTTATATCGGTAAAAGCTCTCTCCATGCTCAGATAAGCTTCGAGGCACTCGTACCATAGCCCCGAAATTGGCTGAAGAGAAGATGGTTCGAGTTTCTCCTCCTCCTCCCCCGTCTCCGAAGAAGCGCAAAGCCCCTGCAGCAAAGCCTCCATCTCCCAAGCGCACAAGGAAAGGCACTCTCAAAAGCCTTGAGGCGCCTGTCAAGAGGACTGCTCCCATAAAGGCTCGCAGGAAGAACGCCGATCCGCCTGCACTTATCCAGGTAAATCAATCCTTGCCCTCTTCTTGGTTTGAAAATGCTAAGATGGCTGGAAAGTGGGTAGATGAGTTTCGAACTCGTAAGATATGTTGTTCTGATTTTATTGATCTTGAGTTTTTAGAAGCTTTGAATCTACCTTGCATCTCTCTCCTCAAACAAACCCCTGCTTGGACCCTTCTCAACCTTGAATCTATTTACTATCCCCAACTCACCCGCCTGTTCTACATAAACCTAAAAGCCAAACACAATGCTGATAGTTGGTCTTTGGAATCAGTCGTCAAGGGAGTTAGAATCTCTTTCAACTCCATTGACTTCGCTGATTTCCTTGGCCTACCTAGACCTTGTCCACCCTCTCCTGAAAACCCCACAAGAGAACAGTGCATTGCCCTTGCCCGATCCAAATACCTGCTCCTAGAAGCATCCAACAGCACCACAAAACAGCTTACCCACTCATCCCTTACCCTCGAGGCAAAAATCATCTTTAACATCATTGTGCGTTTCCTCTTACCCAGTATAAACTCTGGCTCCCTCCTAATCGATAATGCTATGGTCCTTCTATACCGTATTTTGAATGGCCTTGATCTTGATCTGGCCAATACCATTCTAGGATCCATGGCTCACACTCGCAAAGCCAGAAAAGGAACTCCCCTCCCCTTTGCCAACCTTTTGACCCACATCTTCAAAGCTTCTGAAATCGATTTCAAAAATGAAGAACAACAGCGTCATATGGGTAAGTTCGACTCCAAGAGCTTTGAGAAGATTGGCATCACTCAGTCCCCCCAAGGGACTTGGAGTCTTGCCTCTCCCTCAAAGACTCTTCCCACTGCCTCTGCCATTGATGAGCGCATGGACAACCTGGAGTTGGGCTTGGAGGAAGTTCGCCTGGATATCAAAGAGCTGCATAAAGAGTTTTTGCTGGAGATGAGCGGGCTTTGCTGCAAGGGCTATCCATGCTCAAAGAAGCTCTGAGCATGGATAGAGTTGGGAATGACAGAAGGTAATGCAGGGTGCACGCTGGAATCTAAATCCATGGAATCAAAGCACTGTGGTGGTGAAGATAGAGCTTGACAGGTAGACTGGTGATCACGTTTCTGCGGAATTTTCCGGTGACGTTTTGAGCGACTTCCCGGAGAGCTGCTGTGTCGGGGCCTTCAAGGTGGTTTTCTGGGTGATGGTAGAGTGCATTGGTGGTGGTCGTTGGCCTTGGTATCGCCGGAGTGGTGATCGAACGCAATCGAAACAGAGCCATTGGAGACTTATGCGGGGAGGAGACCTTGATTTTTTTTATTTTTAATTTTCAACATAAAGCGCGGCTTCAAGCCGCGCTTTACCCCTTTCTATTTTTTTTAATTATGGAATAAATTGTTTTTTAAAGAAGCGCGGTTTTAAACCGCGTTTTTCCCCGAATTGGGCAAAAAAACGCAGTTTGAAACCGCGTTTCTTTCATTTATTATTTTTTGCCCCCATCAAATTTCAAATTTGGGATTTTGTGGGTAAAACGCGGTTTTAAACCGCGTTTTTCTGATACATCTGACAAAATTGAATATTTTTGTAAATAGTTTTAAAGAGTGAATATTTTGGTAAATATTTATTTTTTTGTGAATATTTTGAAAAAAAATTCCTTTTAATGTGTGTTTTCAGATACACAATACTCATTCCGTTCGTCAAAACTTGTCATTTTAGGGTGTTATTTTTGTTCAAAAAACCTTGTCATTATAGGTATTTTGCACTTTACTTTACAAAAATGTCATTGATATGATTGATGGTTTGTTAGTTATAGTTTTCGATAAAGTAAAAAATGAAAGTAATAATTGAGGGTAAATTAGTACATTTGTTAATTACCTTAAAACTTGTAAAGAAGCTAAAATGATAAATTTTGTCGAACGGAAGGAGTAAACAACCTTAAAATTGAAAGATTCATTTTTAAAACAGTGTTATTTTCTAGTTTTAATGTATTAGCATTAGGGTCAATTTTTTCTAATCATATTTATTGCGTTATTTTTTTAAAATCTATGGAACCTTGCTCCTTGTTGTTCTATATATGTTGTTTTGTCCTCTAATTAGGAAAAAACAAGAAATAGATGTCGACCCATAAACTCTATTAAGATCCCATTCTAGACGAAAGGCATCATATTTACATCTTCTCTTTGACCGTTTTCACTTGTCTATCTTCTGTCTTGTTTGGTTCATTTTCAACACAAGTGCATTTGTGCTTCCAAGAAATTCCACATACGACGTACTAAGAGATTCAACCATTTTTAATGGTTGATGTTATATGCCTATGTACATTGAGATGGAACAAATCTATGACTCATTTGTTTCACAATTTGACACGTGTCTAATAATTATTATATTTTTCTAAAAAAAATAACATAAATGGATCATAAATTCATTTGATTTTGAAAAATAATACAAACGGATCATTTGGATCAATGATCCGTGTGTACAATTTTTTTCAAAAATTTTTGAATTTAGGAGGAATTAGAAAAATAACAAAGAACAAGAATTACATACAGATCTATGATCCGTATTTTCACTTTTAAAAAAAAATGATTTTGAAAAAAAAAATTTAAAAAATAAAAATAACGAATTGATCAAAAGATCCGCTTAACTTTTTTTTTTTTGCAAAGCAACGAACGGATCTAAGATTCATTAGTTACTTTTTTTGTACTTTTATGCAATAACTATGAATATGTATTTGTAGAGTTTATAATTCTAAATTTTCGAATTCTTCATGTAATTTCCGTAATGTGTTTTAGCATTAGGAAATTATGATGTGTCTTTGGGCTTGTAGCAAGCAGCTTCATCAATCAGCAAAGCCAAAACTCTACACAACCCATCCTCAGCTTCAACAGCAACTCCACGTACACCTCCTCTTGTTTTAGCCTTTGCGCGTCGTTTTGATGCCATATAAAAGGCGTCTCTCCTGGCTCCTAGATACTGTAGCACAGAGAGAAATCAGAGGCAGCACGCATCGAGAGAAAGAGAGCTAGGGCTAAGGTTTTCAGCGAGAGCCCCGTCGCCGCCGAGAGAGCTTGGGAGCTCCTCCCATGGCTTCTCCGGTGATGAAAAGGTGCAAGGCTATCCGGTGAGAGAAAAACCGAGAGAAGAACAGAGCGGCGACAATTCCTGAAGCGTCTGAATGCTCGAGAGGTGAGGGAGATCCAGGGAGAGCGAGAGAGATCGAGGGCGAGCGATCTCCAGGACCTTTCTTGAGCGCAGTTCCGGGAAGATCAAGACAAGTGAAGCTTCTCGTCTAGGGAGATATCAAAGGCATATACATGGTTCGAACGAAGAGGAAGCAAAGATCATCAACTGCATAGAAGATCGAAGGATCTTGGCTTCGATCCGACGCTAAAGATGAGAACGAGAGAATCAAAGGACAACTTCAGTGGTGGACGACGACTCGACTACAGCCCAACGAGTTCATAGGAACCTGAATACAGGGAGTCATAACACCTTCTTTCTCTTCCTTTGTCAATTCTTTATTAAGCATTCTTATCTATCTTTCCGATTGGTTGTATTTCATACTTTGCTTAGACTGCCTTCTTAGGACTTGTTTGTATGATTTCTGGTTTGCCTCAGAACATAGTGAAATCCTCTCTTGAGCCGGGGACGTAGGGAACTTTTTCCGAACCTCGTAAACAAACAAAGTGTCATGATCGTTTTCTGTTTGATCTAGATTCGGTTCAATCTAGAACCGAGTCTTCGATGATTGATATGATAAATGACTTGATTTTGACCTATCCGATAACTCGAACCAGGATTTTACAGTATTCAAATTAGGGTGAAACGGATCATGTATCCATTTAACTGAGTGCATCTAACAACTGTCGGTGAGTGCATGTGCATATATACTTTCCGTTTTTAATGAGTTGAGTCTCATAATATTTTTCACTATTCATAAAAAAAAAAGAATTACTAGATACCGGATTTTAAGTGGGCCAAATCAGCAACATCATAGCACGGCCCATAAATTTGATTTGATACTTATTTTTCGATG
This sequence comes from Persicaria maculosa, assembly GCA_963922045.1. Lineage (NCBI taxonomy): Eukaryota > Viridiplantae > Streptophyta > Magnoliopsida > Caryophyllales > Polygonaceae > Persicaria > Persicaria maculosa. Next base: position 7,734,081 of record OY998256.1, on the reverse strand, counting down.
TTAATTGTTTTTGTTATACAGGCTCTCTTCGGAAAATTTTGTTATTTACTACAGTATTTACCTATGTTTTTTTAATGGATAAAAATTATATAAGTATATATTTATTTATAGTTTTTAAAAAAAAAATCGCAGTTACTATTAATAACAATAACAAGTATAAAATTATTGAAAATATAAAAAATATTTTATATAGTTTTTATCATTCATAATGTGTAAATAATAAATGATATGTTTTTCCAAACGGTGTAGTATTTCATATTCTATAAAAAGTTGTTTTATGGCAATATGTGGTTAAAATCATCATAAAATATACTTATATTAGGGGTATCTTAGAGGAAGTTTCATAAATTATGAGTATATCATACAAATTATACCAAACACACCTTATAAAATTATAAAAATAATTTATCATAACTGAGGAAACAATGTGTATTTTTCTAAATCGAGACAAATTGTATTTATCTTCTTCTTCTTCTTTTTTTACCTTTTGTTATATATGTTTGAAATGTGCATACATTAAGGCAAAACATTTAAATTCAATAAATATACAAATTTATCCATTTTAAAATATTTTTTTACTAGGCTTAAACATTGTTATGTTCTTAACAACACCCATCAAAATAGGACGAGACTCGAAAGGCCGCTTCAACCACCAAAAAAATTCAAGGTTTAACAATGTTATGTGTTGGTGAGAGGGTACTTGATGGGATAGCTGAAACTAACAGATTATTGTTAAATATATTTTAATAAGCTAGTATAGTGTTTAGTAAACCTATCGGTTAGGGTAGCTAATGAAAACTTGTGAATAGAAAACCAAAAGCTTCAAAAAGTTTGGGTGATTAGTTATTGAAAAGCTTAGATTTTAAAGACTAATTAAACTAAAATCTTATATTTATTTCATTTAAAACTATATAATATAAGCTTTTCAATAACTACTCATCCAGACTTTTTGACACGGCGGATTGACTCGGCGAGTCATCGGGTTCTCAACCCCCGACCCTAACCCTAACTCGCAACCTGCCCCCGGCCACCCACTAACCCGAGGACCCGTAGTGGCCGTACCCGCCTAGTCGATCACCAACTCGGTGGGTCGTTGGCCTGTACGACCCGACGAGTCACGAGTCAACACGTGACCCATGGCTACGTCTAGATAAGGGCATGACATGATAGGATTTATAACCTCAGGAGCACCACATGAAAGGTGTAAAAAAATTAGACCTGTCAAAATGTAACCCGATCCGAAAACCCGACCCGAACGCCCAAATTTTTTTGGGTCAAGACCCGAAAATTTTGACACGGGAAATTTTTGGACTCGAGCCCGAAAAATCGGCATTTTTCTGGATCAAATGGGTTTTGACCTGGTAACCCGACCGACCCGCCCGATTTGTTAAAACAATACTTTGACTAATTAATAAAAAAAAGACAAGAAAATCTCAAAGTCGTATTATGGTAAGTTTAATAATTAATATATTATTAAAATTATTCATGCAGATTCCAATTTATTACATTTTATAACTAAACACTATATATTACTCCATTCAATCGGCAATATTTGATTTTTTATTTTTCAACATATTTTTATGGAACTAAAATAACTCTATAAAATATTAAAATTTTAATCCAATTTTTATACTAATTAGTCATTACTAATCCGTATGAAATAATTTCAAAAAGTTCATTAAAACTATGATAAATTTTTAAATATTATTAAAAATAATGAGTAATAATAAAAATCAAATATTTTAGATCGAACGTAGTATATAATTACAAGCGCTCAAGTTTTAGATGACATCTTCTAATAAATATAGAGCCCAAAAAAGAACAACTTATCAATCACATCTTTAAATTTACTTTTTAAAGTTATCATAAAGTCATCAAAATACAAATTTTTATTTAAAATTGAAAAAATTGACAAATCTGAAATTGACCCGATGACCTAAAACTAGGCCAAACCCGGTCTTGAGTTAACCCGGATCTACCCAAGACCTGTTTATCCGAAACCTGTTTTACCCTAAAGGCGAAATGACCCGACCCTACCTAAATGTCAGGTTTAAAAATAATTGATCACCACATGAATTAAGCGAGCCGATACCTCGTGGGCTCGTGGTACCCTGTGAAATTTCCGTATATTTTTCATTTTTATTTATAATAAATAGTCGAAAATATTTGAAAATCTAGACAAACGGAATGGGCTTTGTATGGATGGTAATTGGGCCGATTCATTAAAGACCATATAGGCCCATCTTGGCCCAACTCCATCTTTTATTATTTTATCAAACACAGGTCCTCTATTTAAACTGCCAATTGCAACAACTTAGGAAACCCTAAAATACAGAAGCACAAATTCGCCATGGCCGTAGCAGAAATCATGCAATTCCTCTTCTAATTCTCCTCTTCCTGCAATTCCGAATGTTTTCGATTTTGAAATTTGGGGGTTTCGGTAAAGAAATTGGGCAGAGCCAATTTCGAAATGGCTCTGGTATAACCTGTAGGTTTTCTACAGGTCGCCCAAATCCGATGCCCCTTCACATAGATGATGGTATCATAGTACGGATTTGTGCATAAAGTTGAGGGCTTTAATAAATTCTCGATCCCGGATTCACAGTCGATTTTTCCGATGGGCTAATTACCTGCCGGAGATCTGCTTTCCGGCGCCGTTGTTTATTTGCCCTCTTACTTTTGTCTTCCACACAAATCCGCCTCCAAACGCCATTACATTTGCTGCCTCTTTTTATCTTTTACTACTAATATCAGCAATCTTTGAAATTGATTTTAAAAATGATATATTCGGTCAATTTCTTTGTAATGACATTGGATTTTTACCAATTTTTCGCGTGGTTTAGTCCACATTGCCCATAGATCTCATTGTTTGTCGAAGTTTGATGAACACTCCATGGAATGTGATATGATTTCACAATGAATGGGTAACCAATTTATTCAACTATGTAACAGGATCCATAAAAATCGGATCTTTGACTGATTCTTGTGTGATGACTGTGGAAGATTGAAGAACCCTGAACATATGCCTTTAAATTTAGGCAACCATTTAAACTTATCTCACATACAGCAGTAAAACACATTAATATCATTTTATGAATGATTTCATCTCAAAGAAAAGTTGACAATTAACAAAGCAAACTCTCATGATTCCTACTTTGCAAACAAGCCTCTCTCCAGAACCCAATCCTGAATCATCCCCTGAGAATGAACACCTTGATCAGCAGGCACAAAATGGCCAGAATCCAGAACAACAACATTTGCTAACCCCTCTGAGCTCTGCACATACCCAGCAAGCACCCCATCAACCCTCCACACCTTCCTCGCCGCGGCATTGAACCGCGCCATCCCCTCCCACCGCAGCTCCCTCATCCAAGCTTCGACAGAGGCGACACCGTCCCTGAGGTCCAATTGCCCTTGGTACAGCAGCACCTTGCTCTCCTTGACTAGCAGCTCCACCATGTACCTAACACTCTTCATCACATCAGAGTGAAGTGCTGCCCCCACAGTGTCACTGCAACCCTCCCAAACAAAGGAGGCATTCACCCCTAAGGCCTTTTTCGCCTCGGCATGGCTCAGTAGCTGCCTAACTAACTGGGTTTGATAAGGTGTTTGCCTCCTCATGTTGTACAAGGTGGCCACCCCTGTCATGTCGCTGAGCATGTTCAACACAGTGTTTCTGGCATCTGTTGCCTCACTCCATTTCTTGGAGTTAACCAATTTTACTGCTTTGATCTGTGCCTTTTCCAATTGGGTCTTTTGCTTCTGGTTGATCAAGCCAGTGAAGTAAGCTTGTTCAGCATGAGTTGTGACTTGCACAGCTGGATCTGTCAGGCCATCTCCAATGGCAACACCAGCTAAGTTAACCCTCTCTGAAACCGGCAAGAGAGGGTTTTTCTTCAGTATGTGATACCCAATTGCAGGGACATACTTGCCTGCATAGCTCTCACCGGTGATGTAAATTGGGCGGGATTTGAAGGATGGGTTTAGCTTTATGAAAGATCTGATTGCCACAAAGAGGTGATGGGCAACACCAGCTTGCTCCCTGGGTATCTCATCAGGGGAGGAAGCAATGCTGAACCCAGTACCGATCGGATTGTCAAGGAAAACGAGGCCGAAAATGTGGTTCCAGGCACCTGGATTGGGCTCAAGCTTGACTGTTTGGTTGTCAGGGGCTACTCTCCATGGACCCAATTCAAAGAAATTGCCGGTCATGGAGGAGCATCCAGGGCCACCCTGGAGCCATATGAGGAGAGGGGTTTGAGGTAGAGGTGATATGGGTTTCTGGGCTTCATAGAAAGCGTAGAAAATGGATGAGCCAGAGGTTGAATTGACAGTTAGGTAGCCAGATTTTGTGGGGAAAGCTTCCTTGGGGAACAGAGGAGCTGCTGCAGCTGCAATGGCGGATGGTGAATTGGAGAGCGAAGTTATGAGGAGAATGAAGAAGAAGATGGTGATGAGACTGGAGAAGTTGGGTGCCATTGTTGGAATCAACACAGACCACAGCTTCTAAATTTGAATGCTCTCAGTGCTTTATTTGAGAGGTGCGTTGGGTGAGTGCTATAATGGGGGTGAAAGATACATCATGCTTAGGTCAACTTCTGCGTCTTGACTATTGAATGCTTGTGTGCAAATCGCAAATTAGTCAAACAGGACGACGACAGCTTGTAAGTTGCAATCAGATCCAACTTATTCAAACCTAAAAGAAATCCGAAAACTAGTCAAAATTCATTATTCGAAACCCGCCTTGTGATCCGAACCCGAAATAACCAAAACTTCAAGGTAGGTCTGAAATATCAGTTCCTTCCATGAACAATAAGTAGTGGCGAGTGGGAGCCCTCACTGCCACAATGTGGTCACCATTGATAACTGATAAGATAGTGCCTCAATTGGGTGACAGGTTCCATGATTAATGGAGGCTGATGTACACAAAGATCAACTTTATGGCAGTTTCAAGTTTGAAGTTTACCCAATATAACTATTCTAAATTCAGTACATTGCAATAAAATTAAAATTCCAGGCGTTAAGGATAAATATTGAATTGGCAATTTGGCATAGCCAAGCCAACTTTACAAGTTTTGCAGTGTGTTCAACCAATCAAGAACTCTTATCATGAAAAATGAAGAGAGAAAAAGATTTGTTTCATGAAATGGGAAATACTCATCTCGCACTTGTATTGAGAGGATGTAATGTAATCCAACCTTATACAAGGTAATTCGTCGTATCAGAGGCAACTCATTGAATAAAGGCCGAAGTGGTTAAATAGAAAAATAAATTATAAATAGAAAGACCAGAGAATAGCCAGAAATTGTTGAGCAAGAAGCCAGAGTTGTCTCATAACAACGAGCAAATACCCTAGCTAAAGGTCCATATATGTACCTCTCTAGGTGATGATTGAGGTCGCAGATTTAACCGAACCAAGCCTTGCCCACAGCAGTCTATCTTCCTCTGGTGCCTGCTTGAGATATTTTAGACCAGTAGAGCTGATGCTAGCTGGTCTATTACTGCATATTATTGGGGGCCTGAATCCTCCTGCATCCAATTGTCACAATCAGTATGCAGTTCTAACTGTAATTACGACGCATTGATCCCATGATTAGTAAAGAAAATTCTCAGTATATTCGTAACAAGTTTATCTGCGGAACAAAGTTCTCTAGTTTCTTAAAATACGGGGACGTTTGATGTTAAGGAATGTTATTTAATCTTATTACACTTTTGCAGTCTTTGACTTGGTTGGCTGGGCGTTTTTATGTAAAAACTATTTGGTCACTTCATAGACAGTTGTTCTTTTGTTAAGGGAAAGCGAACCTTATGATCCTGCACAGCTATGCATCTCGAAGCACTGATACTATCACTCTTGATTAGATTCTGCTTGTGATTGTTTGTGTTCTGGCCAGCCATTTTACTGTTCTCGGCCTCTTCTGCGCCATTCACACGCTCCCTGCAGAAGAATCAAAGGCAATCATGACAAACAGACATAAACTAAGTGGGCATGTGTGGGTGAGTAAGTTATCTTTAGGTAATAATTTACCTCGGCATGGAAACCTGTTTTCTTTGAAGTGGCGAACCTTTTTCCGCTTTACCCATATGCTCCTCAAAATGAGCAAATTGCAGTTTAAATCGGTCCACTCCACTGGATCAATATAAACATTCATTCAGCCTAGCACAAACTGGAATTTTCGACTTTGTAATTGATCACACTCAAAGCAGCATAGGATGTAGAATGATTAATTAATAATAGACCAATCTGGAAAGGTATCTCAAAACTTTCCTATCTTCTATCAAGTTCCTATTCAAAGTCATCCAATCTAGGTTTTATGAAGATAGAGGATTAATACAGAAAGGATGTTGCTTATAAACACTTGCTGCCTAGAGCTCATCGATTGTTTTGAGTTATCTCTTAGGAAACATGTCTTTCATTGAAGAATTTATTCATGAAAAAAAAAATTAAAAGAAAAATTATGCGATGAATAGAGATTCATAATAACCATCATTAATACACACATATTTTAAAATGCATCGTGACCCTGTCTCATAAATTCCTGTCTACTGAGAAGGTGGCAAGACAGCGACTGGCATTTACTATTTAACTGTCATCCTTGTGATTCAAAGACAGATCCCCGTACATATATTATTATATAGATGCACACAAGGATGAAATCCTCTTATATAGCCATAAATAGGCAGCATACAGCTCCCCTGGAAAATGATTCCTAGTTACTAATTATGCATTTTTTTAACTGTTCGCCACAGAGTTATTTGAAACATACTGATACTAGCCACAGTGAAAAGTGTAAATAATGGAGATCAAGAGACAATAGGCCTTCAGCCTTCTACACTAGAAACAGAGCAACCATAACACGTATAATATCTGACCTTGGATACAAGAAACTAGTTTGACTACCACCTTGAAGGTACTCTTCCAGCATTTTGGGGTGATATTCAAGAATCTGATTGAAACAAATAGCCAAAGGATTACCATGACAAAATAATTGAATTGACAGAAAAATAGAATGCAAAAGTAAGATTCCACATACCTCCCTGTATATAAGCTCTCTCACATCTTCCTTTCTCAATTTCTTCTTCTCAAATGCAAACTCCATTTTTGAAATAGGTTGTGCAGAAGGTTCATTTTCTGGTTGTGCAAAACCATAAAAATATGGATCTGACAGTGCCTGAAAGCATGAATCAGGGCAATTGAGGAAAAAGGGTTTTACATACAAAGTAAAATCACCTTCCACAATAAAAAAAAACTTATGAATGGATGGATGGATGGATTTTACCTCTTCAGCACTAATACGATCTCTAGGATCAAATGCAAGTAAACGCTCAAGCAGATGGAGTGCCTGGGGATCTACGTTGGGGAATTTTTGTGAAAAGGGAACCGGTGGCTTTTTCCTCATACTATTCAGGTACCTCCTAGCCTTTTCATTACGAATCTGTAAGAACAACAAAGCATACACAATGTTAGCTGACAAGAATGGCCAACATAATGCTCAAAATTTACCAAGTACAAAGGATAGAACTATATAAGTGCTTAAATATAATCCAGTGGGCAAACAGACCCTTGTAATGCAATCTGGAGAAGGTGTTCCGAGAAAATCAGTCATTATATCGAGTTGATGAACGACATTCTTCCCAGGAAACAGTGGCTTCCCTGTCATCATTTCAGCAAATATACATCCAATGCTCCAAATGTCAATAGCGGGTGTATACTGCAAAACGAGTCAGAGGAAACACATACTGGAATCAGCAACAAAGATTGTTCTTCCTGATTTTAAACTGCTTCCTTCTTAGCTACAAACATCGAGCAGGTAGGAACTAAATTATAAGCATCAACAATAGGTCATCAATTATTGTTCAAAATTCACAAGATACTAACACACAACATTCCATGAAATTTGTCACAGCTCTCAACAACACAAATTAAGTAGAACATAGCCCTCAAGTTCCAATGACGAGGTTACTTAACTAGAAATTATACACATTTAACCCCCTCCGGACCAACCAACTTACTATCAACCAAACAGACCCCAAAAACTTGACATCACATTGTAATATCAAAGAATGAACTCGGGAACTATCAAGAAGAATGATCAGCCAGCACAAGTAGACAAGAACTGAAACAGTAATTAAATCACTATGTACACTTACATTGGAGAAGAAGGAGCCACAAAGCTCAGGTGCACGATACCACCGAGTTGCAACATAATCCTGAAGATGTAACATCGTAATGAGGAAGCTATTTCATGTATATTCAGCACAATGAAGTTACTGGCATATAACCAACATCGATGAATACAAACCGTCCAAAATATAGCTGATGGTGCATCATCAAATGATACACGAGCAAGCCCGAAATCACAAATCTTCACCTTGCAATCAGCATTAGCAAGTATATTCTTCGGTTTCAAGTCACGGTGGAATACCTTTGCTGTAAGATCAAGTTTAAAAACAGATGGTAAGTGTACACATCAGATACCCATCACAGGCCTGTCCACTAGCTGTGAAGGAGAAGTAGGAGTGACCTGAATGTATATATTTTAGACCGCGAAGAAGTTGGTACAGGAAAAATTGATGATGTTCCGGAGTGAGATCATCATTAGCTTTTATTACTTGGTGAAGGTCAGATTCCATCAACTCAAACACTACGTAAATATCTTTGAATTCCCGTCGTGATGGAGGGAGCATTATATGTTTGATTTCAACAATATCTGGGTGGTGAAGCAATCGAAGGAGCTTGATTTCCCTCAAAATACGTGTGGCATCAGATATATGCTCAAAAACATCATTGATTTTCTTGATAGCCACCATTTCACCCGTGTGAGTATCCCTTGCAGATGCAACAACACCATAGCTTCCCTTGCCAACGACCTCTTGAACTTCATATCTGCTCGCTTCACCATATTCTGTGAAGAATTCCTTCTCGTCCATGTCCTGTACACAAAATACATCCATATTATCAGGTCTTGAAAGCATAAGACATAAATCCAGGAAGCATATCAGGAAACCATAATAATTAGACAGAACTGCACCTAATCAAAGTCAAACATCACAGGAATTGAGTGCAATACCAGCACACTTAACATGATGTACCAATGCATATGAATAAAATTCAGTTAAAGTGACGTCGTGACTATTTGCTGAAAAAGTAATGGAACTTTATCTTGCTTTGGACGTACAGAACAGAATGTAGAACCTATTGAAGCTTGTTGAGACTTTAAAATTCATAGCATGAGAGTTTAGCTTCTCAAGTATGAAAAAGTACAAGGTTGATCACTGCAATTCTGTGAAACAAACTAACCGCAAAGTGAGTTCACAGAGTGACACCATTGTGAGAGTATAAACATGATTTCTTCAAAAAAAACCTGTTCCAAGTTCCAGCTCCTATCAAACTATGAACATGACCCATAAATGTATCTTCAGAAGCCCGGGACTAAGAATTTAATGATTTTGGAAAGGCATGTGTCACAGTGTGATTAGTTGCGTATGATGAAATTGCAAACTTGTTTGACCATGTTCATCAAAGTAACTTGCCATCCAATGTTTTTTTTTTTCATTCAAAGGTTTAAAGTAACAAGAAATGCAAGATATCAGATGTCATTACAGAATCTCCTTAATAGAAGCTCATGAGCATGAATTCTTCCTTCAATCATTCAATGACTCAAATATTAGAATTGAAAAAGAGGAAAAGTAAATAAGAATGAGCATAACAAGTTAACCATTCGAACTCAAATGGATTGTTTTTTTTTAATCCTTGAAAGCAATCTGAATGAAAAGGGAAACAGATAATGCGTATGAATAGCTCTCAAAATTTATGTTAAAAACAGTCAACCCTAATCAATAAGAGTTGAGAAGGAAAACTAAACGCAGTTTGTAAGATCAAAAAGCATCAAAGAAAAATCATAAATAAACCTATTCTCTCCTCCACCTACAAAATTCTGATCGAAGAAGACTATGTCTGAAACTTCAATCGGCTCCGAGAATCTCTGACAGACTGAGAACCAGCCCTTAAATTCCCCTCCTTTGGAATTCGTTGGATACAAATAATGGCAATCAGGTTGGAATTTTATATGTATTGATCAGAAATCGTGAACACGTCAATTAAACTACTGCATTTTCTGTCATGATCGTGGACTACCAGAGCTACGTGTTCGCATCAAATTTCAAAAGAACGAGCGAGTTGAAAAATTCATTTTTAAAAAATCAATTAACAAAGGACGACTTAACAGTTATCATCAACTTCATTTATTCCGCAAGTTGAGGACGAAAATCATGGAAATGGCTGAGAACTACAACTAAAACTAAGCTAAGCAGAAGCAGACCTTCCTTTGAAGATCAAATTGCCCGAGACTGGGATGGCAATGGCGGCTGGGGACTCGGACAGGCTTCAGAAGTAGATATTCCAAGTCGTCCTGCACCGTAAACGAAGAAGAAGATACATATCCGGCGGAGGTGCTGGCGGCGTCGCCTTCGGGGAAGCCGGTGGGGCTGAAATCGGTAGCGGTGACGCAGGTTCGGCGGTGGAACCAGCGGCGGACGCCGTCAACGATTGCTCCTCCTCCGACCATTACTTCCTCGAAGTAAAAGAGAATAGCAGTTGCTGCAGGCGGTGACGATGGCGGCGAAAGATCGGTTAAACAACGGCGACGGCTACAAGCAATAGCCTCTCTCTCTCTCTCTCGCGTGTACCGCGTTTGTCTCGCTTTCTTTGTCTTATACGGACCGTAACGCACGCAACTTCTCCGGATATCCGAATTTCAGCCCGAGTTCCCAAAATTCATTTTTTTACAATTTTGGACACAAAATTACATAGATTTTGTGCAACAACCCCACTCGTGATCTTTTATTTCAATTTGCCCCTGTATTTTCTCGAAGCACTACTTGGCATTTTAGTGTGTATATTGAAATATTGACAAGTTTTGCTTTAATTTGTATATATACCACATAAAGATAAAGGGTGTGTATGGCAAACAAATAAACCAGTTAAAATTTCTAAGTTTTTAACTTTTAAAATAATAATGTGGTTAATTGTTGTATGGGGAACAATAAAAAGTCACCAATCGGTTTAAAAAAGGGGTTTAAAAAAAAAGCCGGAGCTGCCAGCTTATTTGGGAGCTTTTATTATCCAAATTACAAATTTACCCCTATTATGTGGTTTATTTGATTTGCAAATACCATAATACCCCTAATAATCATCAATCATCATCAATATCAATCAATCAATATCTAATATATAATACTAAAACACTTGCAATTTAGGACACGTGGCGACCATACATTTAAAGTTAGAAATTTAAGTGCTCGTTTGGATAAACGTGGGAAGTCTACTTCCCGGGAATTTAATTCATGGGAAGTAGACTTCCCATGAATTACACTTTCTGGGATTTTATGAAACACGTTTGGTTGAAAAATGAAAAACAGGTGGATTTGATATATTGAGATAAATAAGGGATTTTTATTAGTAAGAAAAGGGTGGAAGTTGTCTTACCATGTACCCCCTTGGTAATTCCAATTCCTGTGAAACACAGGAATTTCAATTCCTGTGAATTTCAATTCCTGGGTTTTTGGAGATCAATTTTTTTAACCAAACGCAGATATCCTATCCAACTTCCTGGGATATTCCACTTCCTGGGTTTTTCAAACCAATCCAAACGAGCACTAAGAAAAACCCTCAATTGCTTCTCCAAGGATTTAAAAATCTCCTCCTATTTATAAGGTTTACATTTAGTTAGAATTTAAGAAAAATCCCCAATTGTTTCTCCAATGATTTAAAGATTTACAATCAAATTTATTTATCTAATTAATAAATTTCTATTTGACTTTTTAATTATCTAATTATTTGTGTGAAATATTCAAAACGAGATTGAGGTATTTGATAGAAAATAAGTCTAACATTATATTTTAACTATGATTATTACTCAAACATGGTTACCCAAATTGTTTTATAAAGAACCGTGTTCAATGCTTCTAACAACTTCTCTTAGCCTTTGTAAGAGCAAGTGAAACCCTCCCTTAAATTGACTCTACGAACTCGCCCTCTATGAACTTCAATATATTGCTCTCGAAGTCCTGTAATCAGGATCAAAACTTGTGTGACACACAATAATATTAAAGAATAAGTGTAAATAAATTATTTAATATATGTTTATTAGAATGATATAAAAAACAGATATTTTCCCAAATCAAATATTGTATATCCGATTCTGGGAGAAGTATTGCATACTAAAATAGAGCAATCTATTGAATATTGAATATATATAGTATGGTAAAGGGGGAAGACCATTGCATAGTACCTTCTTATATTTAATTCGACAATTTAAGCAGGTTGATTCGAAGATGAAAATTCAATTTCACTTTTTACTCTTGAATATGACAACCTCAAGATAACAACCTGCAAGGGAGAAGACCTCAAGCTTCGAAGATTACGACGAAGATGCAATATCAATTGATTTTGATCAAAGTGATATTACATCTTCAAGATGACATTCTGCAGGGTAGAAGACTATTGCATATAGAAAGTTGTTTGCCAGAGTTTATAGAAAAAAACGTGGAGGAGATATCAATAAATGAAATTCTGAAAAAATTGAATTTATCTACTTACCTAATAAGCTATGATGTTTCTAATTAAAAAATCAATTATTCAAGATTTGGTAATTCATTATTTCCAAAAAATATTTTTGCAACACATATTTGTAACCGCTCAACCGAGGGGATTGCCTCAAATGAAATTCGCTTCAATCGATCTAAGCTCAACTAAATTAAAATCCGACTCATAAAGATAAAAAAAGAAAATTAAAATTCCACTCAACTAAATTCTATTTAATATAATCTACTTCAACCGAAACTTGAGTGAACAAAATCTCAACTAAACAAAACCCGTTTGAAATGAATCCCAATAGCCACACCACACGTAATCTCAACTAAAAAATATTTTTTTATATAGATTCTCTACTTTCAATAATTATTTCAACTTAATTATTTGTTAAATTAAAGTAATTGTATCTTATATATTTTTAAATGAATAAATCTAATTAATTTATTTATAATATTCTTTTGAATAATTTATTTATATGCTAACTACCAAGTAATACGTGTAAAACAATCTATTTAATTTATTTTTTAGATTAATAAATCTAATTTATTTATTTAGAATATTTGTTAGAATACACACGTAATCTAATTAATTTATTTCCTCTGTCTCAAAATATTATTCGTTTTACTTTTCACCACGTTTTTTAAGGGGCTATAAAATTTATAAAATATTAAATTTATTTTATTAGTTTTTTTAAAATAATATTATACTTATTATTAATAAATATAATATTATGTTTAAAACCCAATAAAATATATAGCATTTTATAGAGTTTTTGACTTCTGAAAAAACTTGCCAAAAAAATAAAGCGACCTATATTTTGAGATGGATGAAGCATTTTTGTTTTACTTTTAAGTTTATTACAAGAATATTTCTTCCCCAATATTTTTATGTACACTCCATCCAAAAGTTCTTAGACCTCCATTCACCTAGCGTTTGTGTAATATGTAGTCGAACTACCAAATTATTTGGTCTAACCTGCCAACGCATTACCACAACAAATATTTTTTTAATACTTAAATTAACAAATCAACTTACTTAAAAAAACTTAGAATGCTAAAAAATAATAATTAAAGCACTCTAAAATCATGTTTACAATTGTTTCCTTCTAGGAAGCATGGTGGAGCCTGAGGGAGGCAAAACAGGCCTCCGCTCCGAGCCCAAAATTTAAAGGAGACTCAATTTTGTTTCAAGTATATGGATTTTTTCATTAGTAAGTTTAACTAAAGTCATTACAATGTGTTGGTTAAAAACCCCACCCCTTTTTATTAGTTTATTACAAGAATATTTCCTCTCCAATATTTTTATGTGCTCTCCATCCAAAAGCTCTTAGAACTCCATTCACCTAGCGTTTTTGTAATATGTAGTCGAACTACCAAATTTTTTGATCTTACTTTCCAACCCATTACCACAACAAATATTTGTTTAATGCTCAATGTAAACAATCAACTTACTAAAAATACTTAAAACGCTTTACAATTATGTGTACAATTGTTTCCATCTAGGAAAGTAGGAAGATGATGCCTTGATATTTTGCCACATATATTATATATTGGTATAATATAAGCATTATTTTTTTATCCAAATTTATATTATTTGGCTATATCGTTTTCATATTATTAGTATAATATTAAAATATATCTAATATATAATGTAAATAAATTATGATAATCTCTTATAAAAAATATAATATGTTTTACAAATCCCGTGCCTTAGGCACGGGTACTATAATATGAAAGAAGGCAAAAGAAATATCCTTTTGACGATGATGATGTACAAGGGATATTTGATGAATTGATGAGTGCTAGACTTTTAACACTCCCGGAGCCGAAAAGGCCAAAAGAGGTTGGCAAAACGAGTGATCCAAAATACTGCTCGTATCATCAACTCGTTAGTCATCCAATTAAAGATTGTTACGTCTTCAAAGACATCATAGAGGAGATGATTAACAAAGGAGAAATTGAAATCGAGGGGGCAACATCCTCAACTCAAGCAGCTTCATCAAATACCATTTCAGTGGTAGACGTTGCAGAGTCCACTCCCTCACTCCAAGGGTCTTCTCAAACAAAAAGAGCATCTTTTGTGGCTATTGAAGCTGGGGGCAGCCCAACGGTTTCATTGCCTCTTAAAGCATTGATGAAAAATGACACGTCAAAAGAAGAGTCCTTGAATGAAAAAGACATCGCTCAATGTTGTATGGTCTCATGGAACAATGACATGGACGAAAATGAAGCAGGAGTTAAAAAGATTACTCTTCACTCCAAGAAGCAAATTCTCTCCTCAAAATCAAAGGGAAAGAAATCAAGCTTCGCAAAAGCTTCAAAAATGCACCAGAAGCATAAAGTTCAAGTGCAAAAGCTAAAACCCTCTTTTAAGGGTAAAGCTCCACAAAAACTTGTCGAGGAGGCTTGTGTCAAAAATTTCCAAATCTCATATGAAGACGGTGTTCTAACTGCAAGTGTGATAGAGCCTAGGATGTCCGCATTTGAAAGGCTCGAGACGGCTTCAGGTGGAACTCTTAAATCTTCGGTGTTTAAAAGGCTAAATCTAGCCTCTGCAAATGAAGCACCGAAATCTTCAGTGTTTGAAAGACTTGAGCTGGCCTCAACAAATGAAGCGTCCAAATTTCCAGTGTTTCAGAGGCTTGATATGGCTTCGACAAGTGAAGAATCTAAACCTTCAGTGTTTCAAAGGCTTAATTTAGCCTCAACAAATGAAGAGTCTAAAGCTCCAGTATTTGAAAGGTTCGGAAAGGTTGATGAGTCTAAAAGCAAGAAGGTCCAAATAAAAAAGACCAAAAGCAAGAGCTCCGGAAGAGACATTCAAAAGTTCTCACCCATAAGCTCAACCAAATCAAGGACACCTAAAGCCAAGTAAGAGTGTCAAAATGATCAAGTAGTTTCCGAGGCGGAAAAACAAATAGTTCTGCCTAGAACTACGTTAAGACTTGATCCCCAGCAAGGGGTACGTAGGAAATTTGGCATAAAAAAATCTATGTCAAATTCAGTCGAACAAAAAAAAAATCGGGTTCGCATATGATAGTCAGATTATTCGGGAAACCCTTCCTAGAAGGTGGGCCCGAGTGATTTGAATGATGCGGTAAAAGAAAAAAAAAAGAAAAAAAAGAAAAGAAAACAAAATCCCGGTATGCAAATGATAGTCGAGCTCTGGGAAACCCTTCCTAGAAGGTGTGCTCAAGTAACTCGAGTGATGCATATAAAAAAAAAGGACTTGAAATTAGTCCGAAAATCAAATGACCCGGAAGCTTTTATGAAAAATGGGTTCATAAAGAACTACGAACGGCTTGATCCCTCACAAAGGGGGTACGTAGGCAGTCTAGCTAGTCAAAGTGCTAGGTGCAGCCACAAAAACTAAAAAAACATCTTCTTTTCTCAACAAAGAAGAAAACGAAGTCAAATCCTCTACTTATGTAGTCATATGAGCATTATCTCGACTACGAGGAGAAAAATCAAGTATAGTCTGAAGACTTGCACATTTCGTGCCTGTATTAAAAACGAGGCAAGGGAAAAGAGAGGAGAAAGAAAGAAAGTGTCTTTCAAAGACGTTCTCACAAAAAGAAACAAACAAAAAGCTCCCGCCTAAATTTTCGACTTTGATCATCACGTCCAAATGTGGTGGTCAATTCAAGTCTCTCAAATCAAATCTTCCTTCCAAGGAACCCTAAACCAAAGGATGCTTCAAAACTTGACTAATCGAATGGTCAAAATTTTCTTCTCTCTCAAAGTCAAAAAGACCTAAGCCTCTCAAAACCCTCTCAAAAAATTTGGCTTACATTATTTGCATATGTACGTCATTTAAAGCCCCCAAAACTCAAAACCCAATCTTAAAGAAAAAGCCACCAAATGTCTTGGCTCCAAATGGTATGGGTATCATATTTCGAAATCATCTCACATTAGATTTTGATCACAAGGCTTCAACCACAAAGGTTACAAAGCCAAACCTACGACACCAAGTCGTTAAAACCAAATTTAGTCTAAGACCGAAAATCAAAATGAAATCGGTCAAAAGACAAAGGCTCAAACCTATGACATCAAGTCTCAAAACCAAACTCTTGTCTCTCACAAGAAAATCTTCAAATCCAAATTCAAGCTTAAAGTCGAAAATCCCCGACCAAAAGCCAAAAACCAAATCGGCCAAAAGCCAAACCGAAATTGTCTCAAAGCCGAAAATCCAATCGGCCTAAAAGCCCAAAAGACATAATTGGTTGAAAAGCCACAAAGGCAGAAATCAAAGTTTGAGAAGGAAAATCTTTCCAACTCTCACGTACCCATATCAGATTACCTCTCATTGGTCGTAAGCAAGTTCTAAGCGGAGTTGCTTTTCAAATGTGATCAATTTTTCGTTCGAAACACAAATGGTGCATAAATAGCACACTGTTCGAACTTTGAACATGTTCGATATCTCACACGCACAAAGTTCGGGGGGCAACTGTTGGAGGGTAAATTTTCACAACTTTGGGAATATTAACGATTCTATATTAAATTAATCATGTATCAAATTGTGATTAATTTAATGAGGCCCATTGATTAAAATCTGGCATATATATGAAAAAAAAAAATGAAAAAGGCCCAAGAAACCAAATGAAGCCCAATTCAAATGTGAGTAGTTATCCAGAGTTAAAAAATAAAATTGTACAAAAGTGAAACCAGTTCAGTGGGAAGAAGTTACACACGATAGGAAAAACTGTACACTGGTGAAACTGACTAATAGAGCGGTTCTTTGTAACTGCTCTAAATTGCCCCTATAAAAAAAGGAAGTTGTGCTGTAGGAAGTAGGTTTTGGGTTTTCGGCTGGTTTTTCCTTCCTCTTCCCGATTGTACCTCTGCAACCACAAGAACAAAAAAAATTCAACAGTAGCAAAGAAGAAGCGGCAACAACAACAAGCAAGGTAGTTCTAATGGCTTCCGAGACCCCCCTTGCAAAGCTTTCATGCTTTACGCAAGTGGTATAGGTTTTGGGAGTCACCAAACTGCCTCCAAATCATGTCAAAGCGCTATCAAAACGGACTCTCGAAACCCCCCATTGCAAAGTTTTTATGCTTTAAGCAAGTGGTATGGGTTTCGGAGTCCCGATAGTGCTCCAAATCAAGGCAAAACTCTGGCAAAATTTCATCAGAATTGGTTATCTACAAGATGCTAATTCAATTAAAAAAAAAAACAATTTAGACAAGTTTAACCTTTCACTGCTTAACTGAAAGGCAATAAATTTGAACAAAAATTATGTTCGGTGTCTGCAGTAGCCAGTAAACAGCAAAAAAAATGCTCACACTACCAAATTGATGGACTTGCCAACTTGAAATTCAAGAAACTAGAATGAGCCCAAAGTGGCTTATGTCTAGCACAAATTGAAATCCAATTCAGTAGGTCTTAACAAATCAGTACTACTGAGAAATCAAGGGCACTGAAATCTGGAAGGTGAAAGGAGGAGAAGCGAACATACCTGAGCTAATAGGCCGAGGTAAGGGTCGCCTCCGCACTGCCTTGCTGCACTGCTCCTCCTTCAATTGCTCAAATTCGAAGGTCCTTGACCCTTGTCAAATTTACTGAGCCTTGGATTCACTTGTCCCTTTGTCAGTTACCCAAATTTAAAAGCCCTAAACAAAAATCCCCAAATAACAAAGTGAAGTCAGCCCTAATTTTTGTCTTCCGAAACCCAAATCATCCAAATCGGGTCAAAGTAAGGGCAAATTGCAGGGAATGGAAGAAAGCAGACCTGTTGCACCCTTCCTGTGCAGAAACCATCGACGTCTTCGGTTGGCAAGGACTTGTTCCGGGTTTTTAAAGCTCGACCCGCTTTGCCCTAGCTTGACTTGCTCCGCCATCGCTCCAGCCTCCTCCGTGGAAATTGCGCAAAGCCAGCGCTTGAAGCCTTCACAATGGTGTACTGGCGTGTCCATCGGGTGCTGCGGCTGCTCTCGAAAAGCACCGTAACGCTCGTTTGTAGGCAGGAGGAAGATGAACAGAGGAAAACAAAGTGCGTCTTTGTTGAAGAAATTAAAGGGACTGAGTTTGGTTTCATTTGTTAGCAAATTGGGCTTGGGCTCTGCTAACCTTGAGATCGAATTAATGGGCTCCAATTAATTGAAATTGGGGTGGCATCCATTTTAATCAAATCTAAGAATATATATGAGTATATACTTATATGCCTTCAGCAATCGGCATAGCTTAAAGTATATATGTTTAATTGCAAAACCAACCCACTAAAATATAAGAATTATAATTGGCACAAATTAAGAATTCGAGTTTGATCAATACATAAAATTAAACTCGTCAAATATTCTTTGTCAATTAATTCTAGTGGGTCAATCTCAAATCGGCTTCAACAAAACGGAGTCAAAATCTCAAATCGAGTTCCACCAAATATAAACTCGGTCCTTAGGTAGAACTACGTAAAGACTTGACGCCGTAAAAACGGTTACGTAGGTAACCCGATATTAATTCTAAAAATATATCGGGTACAATCGTCCGCCTCTAAATTCCCTTTAAATGAATATGAGGTCAAAACCAAACAAATGAAATTGCTCTCGTAAAAAACTACGCAAGATTTGATCCCGTCCAAACGGGTACGTAGGTAGCTCGACATAAAGCAAAAAGCTCGTCGGGTTCAATCGTCAAATAAATATAAACTCGGTTCTTTTCGTTTAGAACTACGTAAAGACTTGATGCCTCCTATCGGCTACGTAGGTAACCTGGTATTAAATTCTAAAAATATATCGGGTACAGTCGTCGACCTCTAAATTCCCTTTAAATGAACATGATGTCAAAATCAAACAAATTCAAATTGTCCATGTCGACTCGATACAAAGCTTCTGCTATTCGAGTTCAATCATCACCCTCAAATGATCTCACGGTCAACCCAAATACAAAGTTCATCTTTGTCCCGAACTACGGTGACTTGATTCCACTAAGCAAGTGGATACGTAGGAAACCCGGTGTAAATCAAATTCTCACCGAGTCCAGTCACACCCAAACTTTCAAACAAATCTTTACAAATTCATTTGTCGACTCTAGTCGTCCCAAATGTCAAAATTTCCATCAAAATCAAAGTGCCCACTCTAACTCGATACAAAGCTTCCGCTCGTCGAGTTTGGTCACGATCGACAATCAAAATCAAATTCCACCATCCTCAAATTGACCTTTAAGTCAAAACAAGTCAAATCAAATTAAACTCCACCATCGAAATCAAATTGTTTTCTATGCAAATGATAGGCGAGTTACTTGAGTTACCCTTCCGAGAAGGTGGGCTCAGGTTACTCGGGTGGAGTGTCGTTCGAGCTACCCTTCGTAGAAGGTGAGCTTGAGCTTCATCCTCTGATGCATACAAGAAAACGAAATCAAACTCAAACCAAACCAAACAAAAGCAAAATCCAAAACACTCTGAACTACGTGAGGCTTGATTCTCTTCCAAGAGATACGTAGGCAACCCGTTAAAATTCGAGTGCAGCCCAAATCACCAAAACCATTCAAATCTTGGTACCGATATGACTTCGAATCAAGAGGATAACCAAAAGGGGTCGAACTCAAATATTTAAAAATCAAATAAAATGTGTTGTACAATTATATTCGCGCAATTTTTGTTCAACAGGGAGCAAAGGCCAATCGGGCCCAAGGCCACCCGCTTACCACCATCAACACAGGAAACCAAACAAGGCACAAAACAATCCGATCGGCCGGAGACGTCACCAGTAACTGCCGGCCAAAGGAGACCACCAGAGACAGCGACGTCGAGAGGAGCACAAAGCTGGGGTGGACAGCGACGTCAATCAGCCGGCCACCGGAGCAAAGCATCAACGAAAGAGAAGGAGGCGAAATCGACAGCCATCGGCAAGCCCAGACACCGTCGGAAAGACGAAATTGTCAGTCATCGACAGGGAAGGGTGGATCTGTGCACAACGACAACAGACTAGCACGATCGGAGTGGGTCGTGAGGAGAATGACCGACAGCGAAACCAGCCGGCGAGGAGCACCCAGTCGAAAACCGACATGGGGCTGAGGCCGAAGAAAGACGTCGAACCGGCCACCTACACACGAGGAAAACGATTGAGAGAACAAGGATCCACAAAATTAGATGTTTCAAGGATTGATTTGTCCTGAGAAGAACCCCAATCAGCGGTAGAATAAGGTGATTTGCCCAAATCTAGATTGAGATAGAGGAAAGAGACTCAAGAAATTTGCCCCAATTTTTGGATTCTAAAAAACGTTCTGCTTTACTACTACTAATTCCTAAATAATAGAAACTAGTATAGTTCCCGCGCCATGGCGCGATTTTTAAAAAATAAATTGATATTATACCATTTAATAAAATATTATTTAAATATTTTGAAGTAAACATATAAAAACAAACTCACAAAAGTAAGATATAATAAGCTCAATCAAGATGGACTTCAATGTGATTGTATCGAATATTTGCAAATAGACACAGGTTTATATCCCCTTGTGATCTTCCCTATAAGCGCCAGGCAATCGGTCTCTACCTGTATCCTCCCCATGGCTCTCTCCTGAGCACTTTGTAATGCCCATCTGACGCCTTCCGCCTCAGCAATCTCGACGTCATCTGTAAACGCAATCTGCCTCTGACCTGCGAAGAGGAAAGCACCCGCAGCATTCCTAGCCACAAAGCCAATGCTGGACCCTTTTTCCGCTAATATCGACGCATCCGAATTGAACTCGACAAACCCCTCCGCCGGCCTCTCCCACTTGCTAGCCCCCGGCTGCAGCAGCTGGTAGGATCAATTAAGACCATGGAGAGTAGTTTCACAGAAGTGATTTGGTCACATGTTAGACGGGAAGGTAACATGGCGGCACATGCTATGGCAAATGTTAGGCCGATTAGTAACTCTTTAGTTTTTTCTAAGGAAGGAACTGCTTCCGCAAAATGTAATTGTAAGCCTGGATAACGTTATTGAATAAATTTTATCGGCTTGTTCTCAAAAAAAAAAAAGACACAGGTTTATATTAATTTAATATTTTGAATTGAACCCATTGATTATTTTAAAGATGAAAATCAATTGGAAAAATTAAAAGGGGGGAGAAAAAATAATTAGTTAAAAATAAGAGAATTAAAGTAAAAATAGAATTAAAGTTAAAAGAAGAAAAAAGGATAATTAAATTAAATTAAATTAAAATTAAAGAGAAAAATAGGATTGGTTAAAATTCCTAAAATTCCTCTAAGTGTGACACGTCAGTCTAAACTCTTCTAAATTAAGAGTTTATATAGATATAGATAACTGATATAATTAAATTCTAATAATATAAGTATATATTATTTTCCTAATATGATCTTCTCGCACTTCTTCCGTGAAGTCAACAAATGTGCGAATCGTACCGCTAGACGCTTCTAGACCCATTCCGCTCCAGATCTCCGGACAAACAGAGAACTCAACATTTCTATTTGTTAGGATGATTTTAAATGATGGACTAGCAGGGATTAGCCCCATCCAAATTATTACATGTATAAAAAAAAGTCGGTTAATCAAAATATAATAACCATACTGCTTATATATTATCAAACAAATATGAACTCCCAAGATCGAGTCCGATGTTTGGGTAAGTAGTAAAACAAGCCAGTCATGCCGTAAACTCTTTCTAAACACTTTTTTTTTCCTTATATATAAAGTAAGATTTTGAGATCCGATAGATCTGATTTTTGATAGACCAACCTGAAAATCGATGCAATAAAACACAATTCCTTTGTATCTAATAAATCAGCCTCCCAATTCATTTCCTATCCATTTTCCGGATCTACATGGCCTCCATTTGTATTTTGCATCATCACCTCCCTGACGACCGAGTTGTCACACACAACCTGATAATGACGTCTTTAGGTACGTATTGGATTGAGTTATATACATATTGGTCATATGACTGAGTTGTACAAACAACATATTTCCCAAATTACCGCATCTTTTTTATATTTTTGACAGTGTCATATGTTCCGTTATTGTTATACTTTCATATTATACTTATTTAATTAATGACCTAATAACACTTTTTTTTTTTTTTTGTTAACACTTTGTCAAATTGATTTATACTATATTTTAAATTGTTATACTTTCATATTATACTTATTTAATTAATGACCTAATAACACTTTCTTTTTTTTCTTTTTTTTTTTGTTAACACTTTGTCAAATTGATTTATACTATATTTTGTTAACATCAATATGGAATATTTCTTCATGCGTGCGAGCACACATGCACACATGTATATGGATTATGTAAATTGTAAACAAATTCGTGATATTAGGCTATTTTGTACCAGTGATTCAATGTAAATATTTCGTATGATGTAAATTGTAATTACAAATTCGGTTATTTGTATATGTAATAATATGATTATTCGTATGTTACAATATTATAATTATACGCATGTATTATGCATATATGTGGCAACAACTTGATTATTTTTAAAAGTTATATATGAATAATCATGCATATTGCTAAACATGAATAATTTTGGTACTCACAAATTAATTACTTTAAATCTCGTTCGTAGATCTTCGATCTCATTGGTAATTGATTTTATTGATCCAAAATTTATTCTAATATTAGATCATATATATAAGAGGTATTTACATACCACTACATATATTAAAATGAACAATAGTTGAAAACTAAAATAAAAAATAAATATACAAAAATCCTATTAAAATGAACTAATAGTCAAATATTTTTTTTAAAAAGTATTTCATATAGAAAAAATATCCTATACATAAGAATATTCCCCACTTATTTATGAATTTAAATAAACTGTATACAGTAGTTAAACCAAAATATGTTGATTTATACAAAAGTCGGTTCCGTGATCACTATGGAAGGGGACAATATTGTGGTGATCAACATTTTGAAAGGATGTAGGTCATGCCCGTGAGATATTGAGACGCTCACCACCGATGTTCTTTTCCGTCTCCAGCATTTCGAGGCGAGGATCTGTTAAGAATTGGTGTAGAAGAACACACTTTCCATTCAAGAGTAGAAGGAAATATATAGAGCGTACAATGATAATGGAGAAGGTGGAGAGAGAGGTGGAAATAGATTTACTCTAACTACTCTAACTATCTTTGACTAATTCCTAAATAATAGAAATAACCAATATAATTAAATTCTAATAATATAAATATATATTATTTTCCTAATATTCCCCCGCAGTTAAAGCGAGAGATATCGAAAGCTTAAAACTGGATAAATATGGATAAACCATGAATAAGGGAATTTTTTTTTAAATTGTTGAAAGTGATCCACTAATCACGCACGTCTAGCGCCTCCGACGAAGGGGAAGGCTGGGTCACACGCCTCCTTCTCTGACATTCGCGCCGCTTATCGCAAGCTCGCTCTCATTTGGCATCCGATCGGTGGGCGAATAATCCGTCGGTGGCTGGTGAAGCCAACCGCCACTTCCTTCAAATCCAAGGCACCGGTTGTGTGAGGACCTCCTCTTCATCAATGTCGATGAAACGATGTAGCGGTTCATCCTCTTTGGGACTTTCGACAACCCCTACTCTTCACCGATGTCAATGGGTGTTGGTGGCGGGATGCCGATGTAGAGGTGGCGCACTGGCGCCACGACTGGAAGACGTAGGCGACGCCGGAGAGGAGGGCATCAGGATGACGTCAATCGGGGAAATAGGATGATGGTAGAACCAAATCTATGAAGGTGGTGTGGTGCGTAGCCGTGGTGGTAGCGTGGTACCATCATGGAGACCATCTTCCGTTGATATAGAGGCTACAATTTGATTGGCTTAGGGTGATTGGTAGGCAATACCAAAGGCGGTTTTAGGGTGGCATAAGCCGAAATTGGATTAGCCCGAGGGCGGTTTTGTGTGGCCAAGATAGGGTTTAGCCAACGAAAATCAACAATAAAATGAAAGGCCGCATGGTTTTGGCCGAAAATTTGGTTGGAAAAAGTCAAGCTTTAGGTTAGTGGGGCGCAGCGGAAGCACCGGAGTCAAGTTTGATTGCCTGTAGGCGGTTTTGTGGTGGTTTTAGCCGTAGGATAGATGTCTTGGTAACATGCCGAAGCATTGGTTTATACCAAAATTTGGATAATTGCCCGAATGCAGAAATTTGAGAGGATCAAAGCCATTAGACGAAAGGCTCGGATACCATGTTAAGAATTGGTGTAGAAGAACACACTTTCCATTCAAGAGTAGAAGGAAATATATAGAGCGTACAATGATAATGGAGAAGGTGGAGAGAGAGGTGGAGAGAGATTTACTCTAACTACTCTAACTACATTTGACTAATTCCTAAATAATAGAAATAACCGATATAATTAAATTCTAATAATATAAATATATATTATTTTCCTAATATGATCTTCTCGCACTTCTTCCGTGAAGTCAACAAATGTGTGAATCGTACCGCTAGACGCTTCTAGACCCATTCCGCTCCAGATCTCCGGACAAACAGAGAACTGAACATTTCTATTCGTTAGGATGATTTTAAATGATGGACTAGCAGGGATTAGCCCCATCCAAATTATTACATGTATAAAAAAAAGTCGGTTAATCAAAATATAATAACCATACTGCTTATATATTATCAAACAAATATGAACTCCCAAGATCGAGTCCGATGTTTGGGTAAGTAGTAAAACAAGCCAGGCATGCCGTAAACTCTTTCTAAACACATTTTTTTTCCTTATATATAAAGTAAGATTTTGAGATTCGATAGATCTGATTTTTGATAGACCAACCTGGAAATCGATGCAATAAACACAATTACTTTGTATCTAATAAATCAGCCTCCCAATTCATTTCCTATCTATTTTCCGGATCTACATGGCCTCCATTTGTATTTTGCAGCATCACCTCCCTGCCGACCGAGTTGTCACACACAACCTGATAATGACGTCTTTAGGTACGTATTGGATTGAGTTATATACATATTTGGTCACATGACTGAGTTGTACAAACAACATATTTCTCAAATTACCGCGTCTTTTTTATATTTTTGACAGTGTCATACTGTCATATGTTCCGTTATTGTTATACTTTCATATTATACTTATTTAATTAATGACCTAATAACACTTTCTTGTTTTTTTTTTTTTTGTCAAATTGATATATATGGTCCAATAAATCATATTCCTGTGATTTTTTTTGTTAACACTTTGTCAAATTGATTTATACTACGGTCAGACGGTGAAATAAAACCGCCATAAACTAATCAATCTTCATGTAACTGCAATTTTACACCGAAATTCAGGGCAAAAGAAAAAGAAAAAGAAAAAAGAGAGAAAAAAAACCTACCTACCTCAATGGTGGTGGAGTGCGGGAGTCCCCACAAAGCGTTGGCTTTGTTAGCAATTTCAAGCAAAGCTTGGATTCCACATTTTGTACTTTGGGGTTCTGTTGTTCATCTCATCTTCCTCACTCTCCCGCTAACTACCCTAAATTTCCCGATTTCCTGATCCTCTCTCTCTCTCCCTAATTTGCCCCTGAATCTCCATCCGCTTTCCCCTTCTCCATCGATTTCGCGATCAGCGATTGCGGAATCGCAGCCATGGATGATGAGGTGGTGCAGCGAGTGTTCCAGGAAGGCGAGAGAGAGTATTTCCAACAACCGTCTACTTCCTCTTCCTCATCTTCCATCCTCCAATCGCTCTCTCTCCATGTGGTATGTCCGCCTTTGCCTTGTTTGTGTAGTCTACGTATCTGACTGTCTGCTGAATTTGTTCACGTAGCGAAGTCCCGTTTTGCGGTTGGGAGTTTTGGCTTACTTTGATTTTGATAATTAATGGACTGTCTTTGCAACTTCTTACCTGTACGCAAATTGGGGAAATGATAATAAATTGATTGTTTCTGCAACTCAGTGAACTCGATTCTTGGCCTTTCTCATACTGTCAGTGTGCTATTGGATTGGAAATTGATCAATTATGCTCGCGCGAGATGGCATTGAAGCCCTTAAAAACTAAAAACTGTGAATTGAGTATTCGGTGGAAGTTACAAATGTGAAGTGTACTGTTATCAATGTTGCTGTTGGCACCCTACTTTAAACCGCCTTTAACTTGGCTGAGCGGATTATAGCGCATGTTGTACAGAATTTATCACACCTTATAATTGCAAATGTTCAATATTGCAGACTTTTCATCGTGGTTGTTATCTGTTAATAAAATCTATTCAAGAACTCCGTGAGAAAAAAGAAGGAATTGTGACAGTTGGTATTGGTGGCCCCAGTGGTTCAGGCAAAACTAGGTATTTGTACTGCACTACTGCTCCCTATTTATATCTTGTCTCACTTGGATATCGAGTTTCACTCATAAGGAAAGCTTTTAGATTTTAGTGACTATTTGGCATCAACTGCTCACATTTCTGTCACAAATTTGTTCTGAATCATGCTCATGTGGTAATGCGAAGTTGTAGTTGGATTTAATTTTACTATCACATCAGTCTCAAATGTTTTCAGTTATTGAAGCAATATTGTTGTGAAGTGAGAATGATATTTTTGCCCTTCGTTCTCTTGGGTCTTTTAAAAGTGAAATTAAAAAGTTTGCTAAAGCCAGAAAGGAAAACATTCATACTTCATGAAAGCTGCCTCTCAGCTGAAGAATCTAATGAGTGTAGTTGGAGCTTGGAGGCTATATCTTGAAAATTCATTTGGGAATTAGGTACTGCAACAGTTTCTGAATAATGGAATACATTTGCCTCTGCTGATTTTGGAGTTGTCTGTTTCTGGTAGTTTCTATACTACAGGTTGCTTCTATGATTCTGATCATATCTTGGTTTGGTTCTTGAAGCCTGTCCGAAAAAGTAGCATCTGTAATTGGATGTACAGTTATAGCTATGGATAACTACCGAAGTGGCGTCGATGAATCAACTGATCTGGATTCAATAGATTTTGATTCCTTAGTTACAAATCTTGAGGTTTGTCGTATTTTAACTACATTCTTTACTGGAGCTCTTTATCAGTTTAATGAATTTTCATTCTTATATTTTCATCTTTCATTGAATTTTCTCTAATTTTAGACAGTTAAATATTTTTTGTAAGACGGGAAGTTGAGCATGATTCTATTGTCTAATTGTTCTTTTTTCTTTTATGCTTGTCTAGATATATCAGTCTTTGAGCTTTATTTCCTATATTTAAATTCACCCATTATCTAGTATGCGAAAAATGATGTTTCAGAAAATGTCCATTTGTGATTATGATTCTTTTGCTGGTGATCAATTTAGAACAGTAGAAGCATGATTGAGCCTCATTAACTATTTTGGTGTGAGTTACCTATATGTTGAAAACTGTATCACTTGAGAGAGACTGGGTTATTTTATAACCGGTTTCTGAAGCTTTGCACGTGAATTGAATTTCTTGTGTAGGTCTTTTTTTTCGATGTATTTGTGTAGGTCTTATTTTAATGCACTTTTGCAATATTTATGCTGATATTAGTTCTCTATTTACCTCGAGTTAAGATGAATATGTGATTTTTTTGCAGTGAATTTTTATATTCTTTTGGCTTTAATTTGTATTTTGATCCAAATTGATAGCAATTCAAACTGTTTTTCAGCGCTGACTCAAATTTGAGAAACAAGAGCCCAAATAATGAGATAGAGATTCAGACCCCTTTCCTTGCTTTTGCCGAGTGAAATGGAATTTGAAATGTTATAAATCTGTTCTGACTGGGCTTCTTGTTTTAATCTAGGATTTGATGAAGGGTAAGGATACTGTGTTGCCTGTATTTGATTTCCAGCAAAAGCGCCGCGTTGGTTCAAAACTTGTAAAAAGTAGTGTTTCTGGTGTGGTAAGTAAGATAAGATCATGGATTCCTGAAACCGAGGGTGAGCTGGCATTGACCTTATCCCTTTTTTGGTAGGTTATTGTTGATGGCACATACGCCTTGCATGCAAAACTACGGTCTTTGCTGGATATTCGGGTTGCAGTGGTAATTTGATCAATTTCTCCTATTTTGATTCTTATTAATCCATTTCGTTGGCAGCTTGTGTGAAATTTAGTTTTGCACGTATAGGAATTAGGGAGTTTTTTTCTTTTTTCAGGTTATAATGCATGGTTTGCTTGCAAATATTTTGATTAGGTTGGCGGTGTTCATTTCAGTCTTCTTTCAAAGGTTCAGTATGACATTGGAGATTCTCGTTCTCTGGATAATCTCATTGACAGCATCTTCCCGTTGTTTAGAAAGCACATTGAGCCTGACCTACATCATGCACAGGTTACTCTTAATGATATGTTGCCTTGGAAATTTTCTATAATGATATGCTGACTATTGGATTTTGCCTAAGATGAAATTGACTGTTGAATCTTCATAGATACTACTTATTTGAATGACTTGTGCAGATTAGGATCAACAACAGTTTTGTCTCATCTTTCAGGGAGGCAATTTACAAACTAAAGTGTAAAAGTGAGGTATGCCATATTCTTAGGTTCTTTGTTGCATTGATGTATGAGCTATATAGCTTTTTTTTAAGGAACATCATGGCATTTATTTTTAAGCTTAGTTATTTATCTGTGGACATATGGAGCTAAGTCGACAGTTTTTTAGGTATTTATCTGTGGACATACTGAGCTTTGTCGACAGTTTTTAGAGTGAAATCGTCTGTCAATGGTGTTATTCTCAGTCTATTTGGAGTACTTACACATAGTTATGTATCTAATTTTTCTGATGTTGTAAAAGATATATTGTCCTGTTTGTTTAGTTTTTGAATCATTATCCTACAGTCGTAACTTCTTTGTCATGTCTCTCTTTGATAGTCACCAAATGGGCACTCAGACATAATTTTTAATGGACAAGAAACGCAAAGAGATAAGTAAGTCTTGATATATTTCCTTTTTTCTTCGAGTTAAATGATACTTTAGTATCTTAGTAGTAATAAGATTAAAGTGCATCAAAGTGATCAAACTATTATGGAGTATGTTCTATATAACAAAGGTTATCAGTTTCACAGATCATCTAGATTAGCTAATTATTCTACATTCCTACCCCTTCTTGTTTCTCTTAGCTATATTGAGATGTATCTTCGGCCACCTTCTGCAAGTGAAGAGGCACGTATAAATGATTGGGTTAAGGTGCGGCAATCTGGTATTCGTTATTATCTATCAATTGGTGATCAGAGGCTTGTTGACAAGCATTTCATCATCAGGCCCAAGGCAGAGTTTGAGGTAACTTTAAGCAGGAGCTAAATTTTGACACATCAGGAGATTCTTTAAACATTCAGTTTGATCATGGTGAAAGCTTCAAATGCTTTGAGCTCGCTGTAAATGCTATTTTGTACTTTACCAGCATGCAAGTGATTAAAATAATCGAAGTCTCTGATTTGTTTGGAGAGATATTAAATTATATCTTTGTTACTCATGATGAATGTTTAAGATCACTGCCGAAGTGAAAACATGAACTGCAAGTCTGCTAGACCAAAGCCATAATAATAGTAAAATTGTTATTATATATGAAAACTTCTATACGGCCTATACCCTGCCTATAGACCATGAGTTCTTTTAAATGCGTGCTTATGGGACTCGTGGATGAATTAATCTTCTTGTTTGAACCCTGCTAAGTATGTGCTGTCTCTAAGAAAAGTCTTTGTTCAATCATTGTTTTGGACCTTTGGTTTAACTTCTCGGTTACCTTGTTTGATATTCTTGCCATTTCTTCCTTCTTTTTTTTTTTGTAAAAAAAGTTATTAATTTTCTTTTTCATCTCTTTAGGAGAACTAGAAGGTATGTGAAGAGTTTTTCTTTGAATTTTATGAGGCACTAACACCCAAAAGGTTTTAGTATTTGGATACACTATCACCAGTTCATGACAGTTACACTGGGAAGACTATATTATGACATGATAACTGCAAATTCCCCTAATCTATGCTTTCTTTTCTGTTCTATCAGGTTGGGCGTATGACTCTTGGGGGTCTGTTGGCTTTGGGATATACTGTTGTTGTCAGTTACAAAAGGGCATCAACATCTGTCAATTTTGGCAATGTTTCATTGTCCCTAGAAACCATTGATTCTCTTGGAGAGACATTCATGGTATTGAGAGGCACTGACAGGAAAGTATGTACCTCATGATTTTTGCTGAACTATTTATTTAAATTTGTTTTGTATTTGATGATTGAGAAATTATTTGTCAAATGATACTGCTAATTGTTTCAGGGTGGTAGATTTGTTTCCACTTTTTGTTAGATTGTAGGGATTATTTCTTCCATCTCGATTCATCTAGAGAAGAGGAAATGGATCTTTATCTTTTGGCCTATGTATGAATATATACACGCATGTTTCTCCTTTGTGTATGAGGGGAGGAAACTGAAAGTTAAAAATGTTTTCTTAATTTTAAATAAGCATCACTATGCTTTCCTCAAGATTTTTCTAGGGCTATCACTTTGATGAGATAATGAGAATCAGATTGCATGAAAGTTTATTGGCAAAGTGCGTCCATAACGTGTACCAGGAAATGGGCTTGAATGCTTTATTACTTATTTTTTTGAAAATATATTTTTATTTCCTTGTCACATCATTTCCAGCTGTGCCCTCTGCATTTGGATTTTTCAGAAGGTCTTCTGTTGGTGTAACTTAGTTGTGATTTATCCCATCTGCATTATCATGTCTTTTATTGTTGATATGCACATCATTGTACCACAGTACCATAGTTAATTAAAATGGACAATCCTTCTGGCTTCTCGTTAATGAATAATACTCTCTGTTCAACAATAAGTGTTGTTTAGGCTTACAAGTTTTAAGAAAAATATGGTTCACTTACATTTTGCAATAATTACACATATCCCATAACAATATAAAATTATCACCCCTTTTGTAGGCCAATCAATGAACAATTTGAGCAAAAGGTAGTCAACAAAAGCAAGTTTAAATAAAAATCTCGTAACTCAATGTTATTTATTTGCCTAGCAAATCTGAAATGACACTTAAAGTTGATCAAATTTACAACATAAAACGAACTTAAAGTTCATTGGAGGGAGTATATTTCAAATACTCCCTCCGTAACAAAATAATTGTCCTTTTGGGGGTTTTCACACTTCTTAAGGAACCTAAAATTAGAAAGTGGAATAGTTAAAAATTTCGCAAATAAATAATGTGGAAAAAAAAATGAACCAATTAAAAAAAAAGAATAGTATGGGAAGTTGGAGTATTAATAGAATATCTTGTAAATCAAATACAATTAATGAGATGAATTGATAAAATTAGAATTTTTTGTCATTAATTAGGTTCAAAGGGACAAATATTTTGTTACAAGAAAAAGTAGTCAAAATGAAAATTATTTCGTTACGGAGGGAGTACATGTTAAGATTTTTTTAAAAATTGGACATATCTTATAAGTCATGATGATTATGGAGCTTGCTGCTGTGCTGCTTGTATATTTCCATTGGTAAAGGTGAAGCTCTGAAGTGTCACTGTCAAAGATCAATCATTTACTATTCAAGTATAAGGTGTCAAAAATCTTGCTTTGTTGTATATATACTTATGCGAACATGTGACGTTTTTTGGCAAAACATTTTTTTCTTTGGCATCCAGTTGTCCATCCAGGCTCCATATTATTATATCTGGCACATTTAGTAGTTTATTCTCACAAAATATAGTTTGTTAAGTTGTGGAGTTAGTAGCAAATAACAATTTGACCTGTGTTGCTCTTGCTTCTCTGTTTAGACGGTTGCAGCAGAAGCCTCAAGAAGGAGTGTTAGTGGAACTTGGATCACCAAATCATACCTGGAAATGATTCTTGAGCAAAAAGGTTTGCTATTGGGTATTTAGAGTTATTTAATGTTTATTGGCTATTCAATCTTTATTTGCCTCATTCCACTTACTATCTTCTCTAATTCAATTAACAGGAGTACCACGCCTTAATACACCACCACTCCTGCCGACTACATCACCAGCTAGTCAGGAAAGGCAAATTTCTGCTCCAAGGCCTGTTCGTATCATACCAAATCTTGTTAGCAGGCTTGAAGACCTATCTCAACCATGGACTCGTTCCCCCACTAAGTCAAAAATGGAACCAGTGCTGGCGACATGGCATTTCACTCCATCAGATCCACAATGTGATAACTCCATCATAGGTCTGTACCTTTTCCAAAATATGATATATTTCATTCTCTTAGGATTCCTTTGTTTTCTAAATGTTCTCTCTCCCTCTCTCTCCAAAAGAAAAAAATGTTTCTCTACAATTGACCGTCTATATTGTGTTAAGACTTAAGACTTCTCTCATGAAGCAACTGCAGACCCTTCTTCTTACAGGGATGCTATACAACTTGCTCCCTTGCCTGATTCTTATGATCTAGATAGGGGGTTGCTTCTTGCTGTCCAAGGAATACAGGTAAGGATTATATTCTTAAAATTTTCTCGATGCATTTCTTTGTGGCTTTCTTATTTCCTTTTTGAGTTTGAGGTGTAAGATGGATAGTGGGTTACTTTAAAGTAGTTTTAATGAAATCAAATGTCTAATGACATCATCTGTCTTATGCATTTCTCATTTCTCCTGCTTCAGGCTTTGTTGGAGAATAAAGGCCTCCCGGTGGTGGTTGGCATTGGTAAGTGTTGATCAATAGTTATTTATTTATCTTTATTATTGTTGTTGTTACTATATATTACTTATAATTATGTGTATTCTCTTTTTTCTTCCTGGGGGTGCGGGGTGGGTGGGGGTTGTGCAGGACGGTCCTCTCGCAAATATATTTGTTGCTTTTGATTTGGCAATTGTTTGTACTAAAAGATTAAATTTGGTTGTATACTCATTCTTCCATATGAAATAGACTCAAATAGTTCATATTTTATTTCCAGTACAAGCTATTTGCATTTCATTCAAGTACCATTTTGGTTTTAGTGATGCCAACTGGCAGTGAACTCACCCAGGGCCATCACAATGATGGGAAGTTCTTCTGCAACTTCATCTTAGATATTCCAAATTTCAAATAGCTGATCACGAGAGATTGTTCAGATGCAAACAAAATTACAGGATCTATCTTGATAAGGATATTGATAAGACTTGCACTAGTATACTTTCAAGCATATTGAAAATGGCAAGTCGTCAATATTTTGTAACAAAGCCTCTTCTGGGTTCCAGCCGGCAGCCCAGGATTTTATGTGCATCTCTTATTCTTAATTACATAGTCTTGAGCTGATTTTGGAACAGATAACATTTTCATTGTTTGTGTGTGTTTCCCCATTTTTCATTCTCTTCACTGGAAGAGCTTTTTTTAACTGAGGGAAATCTTTTCCAGCTTGTTGGCATCACTACTTCTGGGTAAAAGTCATCATAAAATTTTCAAACTAGTGTTATCCTTGTATTTCTGATTTTTGTAATTGGTTACACAACCCTTGAGATGCTTATGTTGCCCTTGATATTTATTTTTCTCCCCAACAACAGCAACAACATTTAAGGGGATTTTAAGTGTTCCAAATACCTTGTTATATCGAAGTTATCTTCATCTCTGTTGCTACTGCAGGTCACAGTAGTAGCTGCTGGCCTCTTTTTTCAATGTCTTGTGTATTGCATTAGTATACCGTAACTAATTGTAGTCTGTCAGGTGATATTGACGTATGTAAATCTCATGCTTTTTCTCAGTATGTTCTTTGGAAAGGCTGAAGAATTTTGTTTTGCTGTCAGCTTGATCTGTTTAACATAGTCTAAAGCAAATCTATTGGTGCTGAAGGTGGTCCTAGCGGATCTGGGAAAACAAGTTTGGCTCATAAAATGGCCAACATTGTTGGCTGTGAGGTGGTCTCTCTTGAAAGCTACTACAAGTCTGAACATGTAAAAGACTTCAAACATGATGATTTTAGCTCACTTGATCTTTCTTTGCTGTCCAAGGTAGAGAATTTTTTTTCACTTTTCTTTTAGTGTTGTATTCTGTTTTCTTGACCAAGTTAGGATAATACCATATTTGTATACACTTACATGTGTTTAAGCTTTTGTTTAAAAACAAATAAGTTTTGTATTCAACAAAATTCAGTCCTTGAATCCAACCACATTCTTAAAACCTTATCTCTTGCTCTTACTTGTGAAGGATCCTTCCTCCACTAGTACTGGTTGTGCTCGCCATTTTGATTATGAATAGTTAGGATATGGAATGTTTTGTGCTTGCTACAGAGCAGCAGAGGCATTTTTTTTGGATATTCGAATTGATTTCTTTTTAATTATTCTGGAGCCAAAAATGATTGGATGATTTGCTAGGTTTCTACTGTTATGTAGCCTAAAGTGTTTGCTTTTTATTTTTTTATTTACTTGTGAATTACAATCCCTTCAAGCATAAATTATTTATGCCAGTTTGTTAGTTGTTGTTAATACTTCTGATGTACTAATGTTTGTTATTATACTTCTGATGCTAGGTTGTTTACTTTATGAATCCTCATCCTTTGTACTTTTACATCTGATGCAGAATATTGCTGACATAAAGAAAGAAAGAAGAACTAAAGTACCTATATTTGATTTGGAGACTGGTGTTAGAAGTGGCTTTAAGGACTTGCATGTTTCTGAAGACTGTGGTGTGGTAAGTTACGGTAGGCATCACCTTTTTACGATAAAGATTAAAGCAAGGTATGTAATAACGAAGGTACTGATATATAAGTATAGGGCCATAAGATCCAAATCAGAACGAAAAACTCGGGAGTCTAAACAATTTGATCTCAAACATATGTTTGGAAAATCTGTGTTTTTCTCCCATGAAAAGTTATGATTCCCTTGGTGCAGCAATTAATAAAGGATGTCATTTATACTGTATGAAAATTTAACAAAATATGTAACTCTTGTATTTTACTGAATGGTATGCTACCATGCCTTCTTCTGCTTTTTCAGTAGTATCACTTTCTTTGGCATGTTTTCCCCATTTTCATGTAACTGGACGTTTTGCGTTGCATTTTTTTAAGTAATGGTTGTGTATTGGAGTGGAGTGAATAATGCAGCTGATCAGTTGAATTCAATTATCTTACCTGATTATAACTTGTAGCCTAGGTAGTTGGTCATTTCACATTTTTTTTAAAAAGATAAACACCTTATAATTTATTTTACATGGGTTGAGTATGGTTTGTCACTTTGTCATTTCAATTACACTTAAGGCTTCCGAAGTAAGATTCCATCAGGGCCCAATGCCTCTTCTCCTTGGTCATTTCTGCAGCAATACATGCATATGCATCAGTGACGTGTTACCCTTGAATATACTCTGCAGGTAATTTTTGAAGGGGTGTATGCTTTACATCCTGATATCAGGAAGTCCCTTGACCTGTGGATTGCTGTGGTAAGAATTGCATTCAACTGATAAAGCTCCTATTTCTTTAATTATTTTGCATTTTAGGACAGGATTGATTTATATTGATGCATTTCCTGTATATCTTTGTAAAACAGGTTGGAGGTGTCCATTCACACCTGATTTCTCGAGTTCAAAGGGACAAGGGGAGAGTTGGGGTTTTTATGTCCCAAAATGAGATAATGATGACAGTTTTCCCAATGTTTCAGCAGTATATTGAACCTCATCTTGTTCATGCACATGTGAGTGAATTTGAACTTAAAAATGCGTATTCAAATTTTTTTTTTTTTTGGTAATCAAAATGCGTATTCAATAGTTTTGAGTTTCAGGGCTTTGTATTATTATCATTTAAAAAGTTGTTTTTTTTTTTTAAATTTCTGTGTATTTTACTTGTATTTGTAATTTCTCAATTTACAGTTAGTTTTGATAAATGTGGAGGTTTCCATTTATCTAATTAGTTTCTTTTCCAAGTTACTAACACACAAGATATTCATTTTTATCTGCAGCTCAAGATCCGAAATGACTTTGACCCTGTTCTTTCCCCAGAGAGCTCTTTGTTTATATTGAAAAGTAACAAGCAAGTGAGTTCATCTCAAATGGATTCCATATTGATCACGAAAGTGGCAAGTTTTCTGATTGACCTTTCTTAATACTGACAGGTTCCATATCATGATATTTTAAAGATTCTTGATTCTTCCAAGTCATGTAGTTCTGTTCAGAACTTTATTGATATTTATTTAAGGCTTCCCGGAATACTTACTTCAAACGGCCACTTGACAGAAAGTGACTGTATTCGTGTTAGAATATGTGAAGGAAGATTCGCTTTGCTGATTCGAGAGGTTTGTATTTTGTTCGTTCTTTATTGTGCTAGCTAACACCATTTTCGTTTGGACCAGAAGTATATCTTACGAAGTATTAATTTCTTGCCATTTTTTCAGCCCATAAGAGAAGGGAATTTCATCATCCAACCAAAAGTAGATTTTGATATTGGTGTTAATACAGTGGCTGGCCTTCTTAACCTTGGGTAAGCCATTTTAAATGCTTGTATTTATTTCAAACATATCTCCATGAATCATCATTTTTTGTTGTTGTTGAGCACATGGAAAGGACTTAATAGACCATTCCGGAATGGCTCACCGGAAAGGACTTGTGGGTAGTACCCATAAGTCCCCGGTTCGAACCCCGGATATGGCTGCTCTTTATTTACCTATTTGAGGAAAGGACTTAATAGTGAATTTTTTTTGGTTGATTAAATTGTTGCATAAGCTTCCCTAAATTTATTTCTTGCTGAATCGCTATCTCATTACTGGTAATTTGTCTCTCAAAATAATGGAACTGAACTATCTTTTTTTCATTCAGGTATCAGGCTGTAGCATATATCGAAGCTTCAGCATTCATCTATCAAGATGGAAAGGTTTATATTAATTTTCATTTCTTCCTCTCCAAATTAGGGAAGTCCAGCTAATTGTTAGTAGTCTTCATGATTGCTCTATTCATGAATATGTCTTGTTGCTGTTGCTGATACTATTGTCTGATATTCTACATTAATATCATTTCATTGGTTTGGGTGGATGCAATTATTATTTATGGGAACATTGGAGTATTTGACCAAGCACTCAATTGCTGGCTTTTGTCTAGATGCATATCAGCATCTAAAAGAAATGGGTATTTTAAGTCCGCAGACTCTTCCAAAATGCCAAGTATACATTAATCTTGCAATATTTTCAGCTTCAGGTAACGTGTATATATGATAACCGTCTGATCTAAAAGCAATTTGCTAGTCCTGTAAAAGCTGGTCTTAATGATGCATGATCCTCTTTCGTTGTCTGTAATTTGATCTATGCCAAGCTACTTTTAGGGAAGATTGTATTTTCAGGTATGCTTGTTTAACTAGTTTGCATCTGTCTGTTTCCTCTTATTAGATTCTAATAGAAGTTGATCATCTACAAAATGTTCCAACTCAGTACATACAAATAAAAGGTGTCGATAAGGAAGCTGTCACAGCTGCTGGCTTACTGTTGAGATTGGATGGTTCCTACACAACAAAGGTTGTCTCTTAATTTCCCTGTTATTTTGGTTCCTTTTCTTTGCAATCATGTTATCTTGATCAGCTACACAGTCACAACAGACTTGATGACTATTCTTGTATCTGTATAATCTTTTTTTCCATGTAATTCTACTGCTGGCACGCTTATCAGAGTTACCTAGAGATAATCCTCGAGAGTTTGCCAGCGGTTGAAAGAACTTCCAGTGGCATCCGCACACAGCAATCCGCAAAGTTGCAAGCGCTTATGGAATTCATTCTGTCTCAGGTACATCCTTGCATAGCAGATAATGTTCCTTCCATTTATAACCACCAAAATCTGCAGAATCCAATGGAACTGATCAATCCTGTTTTTACTTTGTTCTTCATTTTGTAACTGTAATTTAAAGGGAAGTAGCTCGGCTTCAGAATGTTCCCCTAGCAGGATAGTTACGCCAGTTGAAGCCACGATTGATGACATGCAGTGCAGGATCAAGCGGCTGGAACGTTGGCACACGATAAATACTGTAAAATTTCCGCCCCCCATTCTCTCTTTTTTATTCAGATAATATCTATATAATATGATTAGTCATGTTATGGTAATATCCCCGATATTCTTTCATGTATGCAGGTACTCTGGACGTTCCTGATGTCTGCTGTTGTCGGGTACTCACTTTACAAAAGTCGACACCAGTAGCTTCCCTTTAGTGCAGCATTTGAGTCTTATTGATGTGTGCTGTTGTTGATACTTGAGGCTTGAAAGCGCGAATTTAAGATTTCAAGCTTGATGAATGTAGAGATCCATTGGCATATGACTCATGACCGAGTTGTGAGCATTAATTCTTGGATTACTAGGTTAGATCACAGCGATTTCGAATCCTAACTGAAAGAATCACATGGTAGGTGGATAGGGTCTTTGTTTCCTTTTTAATTAAAATTGGCATGCAGTTCACATACACAGGCAATATCAGTGAACCGGAACTTTCAACAATTTCATTTTATGTGAAGAGCCCGAGTATATACATCATCATATAGGTGACGACGTGACAGATACTAGTTTTGGATGAACCATAGAGTACATGTTATGTGATGAGCCATGCGGAACTCATCTAAGACTTTTAGTGCCAGAAAAGTTTATTCTCCCAGAGGACCAAAATCAGTGAGGTTCTTTAGCATTCCAAACTCAAGTAAGATTTCCCCTTTGACACCCACTTGACAAAGCGAGAGTGAAAACGCAGTCTTGTATAAGTGCTGAGAAGAAAGTATGACCATCAACAATCAACCTTGAATTGAAGCACTTGTGTTAAATCCTGTGTTGTCCTTGTGGTTGGATTGAAGATGATTCCTATCCTTGGTCTTCACTGGAAAGGTTGGTGTGTATGTGAAGTATTCCGACAACTGGTCATGTTGGGATCAAATCTCGGGTAACATCGTATTTTTCGTGATTATAAAAGGTTTGTATTAGGATACTTCTTATAACACATAAGTTTAAGCCAATATGGGAGTGGGATGGTATTATGACCCTTTTTTCCCAAACACAGAATTAAGAGAAGCAAAAGTGGTGTAAAGATGTGAATCTCGACCATGATAAGTTCTCATCTAATACGAACTTTTAAAATTATAAAAACATAACCAAATTATGTTGATATATATAAAAAAAAATTAGGGTGGCTTAGAATGTGGCTTGGCCCGAAAATCGAGACTAAACCGACCCGAAATTCTTGGTTTTGAGCCGAGGCTGATATTTCTCAGTTCGGGTTTCGGCCCTTAAAAAATACAAAATTTGGTTTCATGTCGAAAAAACCAAAAATTTCGGTTCTGGCCCGAAAAATAGAAACTTGTTGTAAAACCTTTAAGGAGATGGATGTTTCACCTCCTATAACTCCTACCTCTATTGCCTATATAAGGGTTGTAACCTCACTTGAGAGAGGACACATGAATAAGATATCTCCCTCTACTCCATATTGCTCTTCAAAGAAAAATTATTCTCGTTCGATATCCCTCGTATTATAAAACGTTATCAGCACGATCAACTCGATGTGATCGACACCCAGGGACGGAGCCAGAAATTTATCGAAGGGGGGCGAAGTTTTATACAAAATGTTGATTCACTATTCGATAGATTTTTTCTAGTATGTTTAGCGAACCAAAACTATGATATTTTAGATTAAACGGTGATATTTTAGTTTAAACAACGTTTTTTTTAGTTCAAAACGCAATGTTTTTTTGTTCAAAACGGCGATGTTTTAATTTAAAATTGTGTCAATAGTTGGTATATATTTTTTTTCTCTGTAAACGAAAAAATGATGTCGTTTTAATCGATAACAACATTTTTTTTCGTCGCGTCTAAAAAATATATCGTTTGAAACCTACAAAGTTAATATGCAACTTGTTGTTCTATTAGCATGCAATAACGTGTAACAACATATATAAACTTTAAATTTGCATAATTTCTTATATAATTATCGAATTTAGTAATATAACCTCTTGTTTTGAAGCTCTTTTGTTGAATTATATTTCCGAAATATCAAATTAAGTAAAATATAAAAGAATCATGCTTTATTAAAAGACATTTGAAATAATTAATCTGTGTTTAACTTTCAAACATGCATAACTTTTTACTCGTTTATCGGATTCAGCCTTATAATATGTCAAAACGAAGCTATCGACGCGTAGAACAATTATAGGTGATTCGTCGGATGAAAGGGGGGCGTATGCTCCCGCTTGCCCCCGCCTAGATCCGTCTATGTCGACACCTATTCTCGTCCCGCCTTTAAATAGAATCGAAGAGGTGGTTTTTCATCTCTTTTGGACGTAGCAGGCCGCTTAAAAGCACCTAGAGTTTGCAAGGGAGTAGATTGTTCTTGCTCGGTTGGTTTTGACGACCCTCGATTTCATTCCTTGCCCTCTTGATCGATCGGTAATAAGTTTTATCCCTCGAAGTGGATATAAACTAATCTCAAATCAGGAAATTGGTAAATCAGATCGATAAATCTCATCCCCGTAGCGATCAAACGATAAAACTCATCCTGTAGCGATGAAACGATAAATTTCATTCCCGTAGGGATGAAATTATATTTTCTTATTTATTTTTAGTTAATTCATATGCATGTTATTTTATTTTATTTTATTTATTTAAACTATATTTGTTTTCCATCATCTCTTGAAGTAGATGAACGAATTTCAAAGTAAATTAATGGACACATCTCCTGTAGTAGATGAACAGATTTTGAAGTAGATGAGTAAAGACATCTCTCGAAGTAGATGAATTATAACATTTATAATCATCCTTGTAGTGATGATTCGTATAGCTAGATAAACAAATCAAATCATTATTGTTTCTCCATCAGTCTCTCGAAGTAGATGATAAAATTACATATAAGAATGTCATCTCCTGTCGTATGTGATAAAATGGTCTCGAAGATCTATGTTAAATTGTCTTGTCACTCGAAGTTGACATTAATTTTATTTATTTATTTAAGATTATTGTTGTTGATATACACGTTTCTTAATATGCTTTCCTATTTAGTATTATCTTTTACATAATTTTTTTTTTATTATTCCCTTAATCCACTATATTGTGAGTTTTCAACACCTATTTTGTGGTCGGGCTTGAAGTTCCTAAACTCAAAATGTGCATAAGAGCTTGAAGACTCTAATTTCAAACTCTAGAAGAGTATATAAGATCTTATTATAAACATTTGTACTCTTGAAGAAGTACATGGAATATGGGTTATCGCATATTCATAGCTATTTTTATTTGGTTAGTACAACCAATATAAATAAACACAAAACATGATCTAGTTTACAAGGCCACTTCCTGACAATCCTCTAAGTATGCCCCTCCAGTAGAAGGTGTAAAAGAGGTAATGGTTAAGCGCGCAACCAAAGTTATTGTTGTGGCTTATAACTAGGTCATCTTTGTACGGTTAATTTCTACTGTCCTGGAGAATATTATGAATAAAGATAAATATAGTTGGTTGTTAGTGTCATACCTGTAGTATGACACCAACTGAAGTTCTGAAAATACCCAGTTAACGGCATCCGATTAGATAAATGGATCACCATGTACAAAGTTCAATGGTTAGAATGTTTTACCATTGAGACTTATGTCACTAACCATAAGTTATTTGATGATGAAATCTTATTCTTTGTGGCATTTGGTCGCTCAAGAAAAATGATGATTTGCAAAATCATTGAAATTCACATGAATTCCCACCAAAAGGACTAGAAGATCCTAGGACTGAAAGATCCTCAATAAGGGTGACCATACATGTACGGCTTGCTCTCTTGGCAAAATAATAACAAGACCGTCTATAATAAAGAGTAAATGCAAAGTCTCTTATGTCTCTTGATCGAGTTCAATGAGACAACTACGAACATAAAACATCGGCATATGGACCAATGTTATTCCAATATAGATGTCTTAACACATTGGTCATATAGAAAGGTAGAGAATATTTGAGGAGCATATAATAGCTCACAACGACTTAGAAGAGTCGTTAGTCAAATGGACCCATGCAATTTTGCATTTCGAATTTGACACAATAACTTCTCTCAAATTATCTCCAGAAGAGAGAATATGTTCCAAAGCCTCCTCCACAATTAACTAAAAAGACCACAAAGAAGTTGAATGATACATGGGGTTTGAGTTCCTAATGATATCAAATACCTCGAGCTTTATAAAGGTGATCAAATGCTTGGTATTTAAGGGGAGATGAAATGAGACTATATTAATAAAGAGATCGCATGAAAGCAACTTCTTTATCATCTGGGATCCGCGGATAAATGAAAGTGAACCAGAAGTTTAACACTTATGTACACCCAATGATAATTACATGGTTTAGCAAAAAGACATCAAATGCATTTACTAAGGTCAAGAAAGTGACTAAGTCACGTATATTGCACTAACTAGCTCGTTTGGAGGTTCCAAAAGTAACTCCGAAAGCAACAAAATCAAGTGAGACTCAAATATGTTAGAAGCATGTGAGATCACTAAGCTCTTAGGATATTATTCTCCGGAATTGGAAAGAGTCTATGAAAATATGATGATCATCAATTAGATGATGAATTTCGACGTCGAAATGATTGTAAAGAGCTAGAAAGAAGAAATTCATACAAAGATGAATTCTTTAAGCATGATGCTATTGGACCCGTAGTTCCAACATCAGAAAGTATAGCATCATTGGTTTTAAGTGGGTGTTTATGCAAAACCGCAATAAGCGAAATGAAGTTGTAAGATATAAAGCAAGATAGATTGCACAAAAGTCTACAATAGATGATATGAAAATATATTCACCAGCAATTGATATAATCTTTGGTTGTCAATGAACCAACTCTAACCGTATTTGACGGGCATATAGTAGTTGTATACTCAAATTGATCATTAATAAAAAGAATAAAAGTGAAAATGATCGATTAATTTGAAATGCCCGAAGCATCAATATGAAAGTCTCGTCATATGTACACGATTAAGCCAAAGGGTGGTTATAGTACTTGAAGTATTGTGTAAGTGGTGACCTAGTGTATTGAGTCCTGAAGTACTATACACAACGTTATACTCTTTTCCTTAATCTTGGTTTTTATCCCATATGGTTTTTTCAAGGTAAGGTTTTTAATGAGGCAACTTATACACCATCTATACATCGGATCCCCCGCATCAAATGATTAAAAGCACACTAGGTCCTGAGGTACCTTAAATTTTGTGCATTGAAAGCAGCTCATCACAAACGACAATAAAGTCAATTGCATCGAAGTCAAGTGTAATATATGAAAACATTTCGACTTGTGCACATGAAAGACAATGTTCAGACTCGACTATGCAGCTCATGATGTCAGTATTATCTAGAAGTTCGAGGAGCTTATCAGAATGTGAAAGTTGCAAGAAGAATGTTGAATTCAGGGGGAGAATATATGCACTGCACTCTTTTTCCCTTCGATCAGGTTTTGTCCCACTGGGTTTTCCTGACAAGGTTTTTAATGAGATAGTATCACCAAAGCGTATCAAACGACATATGTACTCTTTTTACCTTAGTTTTAGTTTTCGTCCCATTGGGTTTTTCTAGACAAGGTTTTTAACGAGACAGTTTGTAATGTTAGAGATGTACATCTAAAGGGAGTGTTATAATGTTTCACCTCCTATAACTCCTACCTCTATTGCCTATATAAGGGTTGTAACTTGTAACCTCACTTACAAGAGGATACATGAATAAGATATCTCCCTCTACTCCATATTGTTCTTCGAAGAAAAATTATTCTCGTTCGATATCCCTCATATTATAAAAAGACTTTTATTTTTTTTTATTTTTGAAAGAACCCTAATCTGCTAATTCACCTCAGGAAACTTTACACCTTACACTTACAGGCGCCTCTCCTCTCCTGACTCTTCACACAGGCGCCTGCGCCTCTCCTCTCCCAACTTCCTGCTGCAGTGCTACCCTGCCCAGCCGTAGCCCCGTCGCCGGCCGCACTCGCCGCCGCCGGACTCACCATCTCCAGCAGCCTCACGCAGTCACGCACCCACAGCAGTAGACAGTAGCACAGCAAGGTCAGCGAACCGAAACCCCACATTTTTTTCAAAAATTTCAC
The DNA here is from genome assembly GCA_963922045.1 of Persicaria maculosa. NCBI lineage: Eukaryota > Viridiplantae > Streptophyta > Magnoliopsida > Caryophyllales > Polygonaceae > Persicaria > Persicaria maculosa. The sequence continues at coordinate 7,689,670 of OY998256.1, read as the reverse complement.
AATTTTTTTTTTTATTGTTCTGAGACTTGTGACTTGTGAGTTTTGAGAAATTTAGGGTTTATGTTTTTTGAGAAACAAGGGTAATTTGAGATTTATCAAAAAAATGATTCGTGAATAAATGTATCATTTGGCTGGATAATGAATCGATCTATCATTTTTAATTATTTTCCTTCATTTTCCCATTAATTAATCAAAAACATATTCAGCGAATGCAGTATAAAACCAAGCAGAGGTTAAAACCCTAGGCAAGAGAAAAAGGATCAAAATGTCTTCCATGAGAGCTCTCTCCAGATTATCACCTCTCAGATCGAGATTACAATCGGTTGCATCTGCTACGAATCTGTTGAAATCGAGCCCCCGAACTCCAATCTGCTCTTCTTCCAAGCGGATTCCCTGCATTTCAAGGTTCTACCGTTTTCATTTTTGTTCCTGTTTCTCGGCGATTTTTTGGTTCCTTGGATTCGGTTTGCAATTTTGGATATGTGATCATGTGAATCTGGTGTATGTGCAGGTTACCAGTTGAATGTAGCAGCTGCTTGCTTACCATGTTGCCTCTCCACAGTGCTGTTGCTTCTGCTCGCTTGCAGTCAGTGCTCTCTGTTGATTCGCAGAGTTGGTGCTTAGTCCCTCAAGGTACGTCTATTTCACTCTCTGGCATCATTCTTGATATGGATGCTTCTACTCATCGATTGATTGCATTTATCAGCTTGGATTGATTGAAATTGAGTAAATTTTGGCCTGTGGCTGTAGCACATTAAGATGTCTCTGGTGTTTATACATTCTGATTTAGTTACCAAATATTGGATGCTGCTACAAAGGTCTTTGTGTTGCCATCCGATAGCATTTACCAGTTTGGATTGATTGAAGTTGAACCTTTTTGGCTTGTAGTTGTAGCTAATTGAGACATCTCTAGGGGTTACATATTGTTTTTGTAGCTGTTTCGAGTTTTAGTCATTGATGGGTGTGATTCTTATTCAAAGTACTCGTGCCAACGTGATGTCAAATTGCTGCTTTTACAATACTGAATGTGGAATCAGTGCCTTGATTTTCTCATCTGCTTTGTAATTGTGAACAGTTAACTTATGTCAAGGTTTTACAAGTATAAGATTGACCCTTGAACTTGAGTAATTCGTTCACTCAACTTTCACAATTGGGGCATATAACCCTAAAGTCAGCTTTAATCAATTTAATAGAAGGATTTTTACAAATATAATTGAATTTATAATTTATTTTAGTTGAATTGAAATGAAAAATTGAAAAGAATGTAAAAATTGTAGTGCATGTTCGTTTCACATTCAAGTAGTTAATTTTGAGTATTATAAATGAACATAGGCAGAGGCTGCTAAGGGATTGTCAGTTGTTTGCTCGAGTTGTGGAAGATAAGGGTTCTTGAAGTTGAGGGCTTAAATGCTGAAGTAGTTAACGTTTAAGGGCTAATAAATCATCAAGGTTTCTTATATTTGTGTATGCTTACTGCCTTGCCGTATCATTGTTTTTAGGAATGTCAATGCCTTTATGACGGCCCCTTTATCTTCATTGATGATCCGTTGCTGTGCTGTATGTCAACTTCACCTGGTATTGTACCCGGAGCTCTGCAATGTCATCATCTACACGCTTCTTTTCCCCTTGGTTCCTCAGCAGGACCTTTTGTAGACGCTAATTAGTTGAAATTTAGCTCAGAGCCTGCAGAACTCCCGCAGAAAATATGAGCCATTGTTTTGTCAAAATCTCCTACATAGATAGTTTTTCGTTCTCGATGGAATTTTATCATGCAACTCCAGGTTACATGAGCATCAAATGTTCTGTCATATGATTGAGCATTTCATTGACACCATTTTTCAGTTGTTAAGGTTCATATGTCTTCAATGTATAACGGGAAAGTCTCTCCTCACAATCCATTCAGCTGCAAATCTCCAATCTTTTTGGATCCAGGATTGTACTTGTTGCAGGTACTCTATAAGAATTAGCAGGTCCTAGACATAAACCCCATTTGGAACGACTACGAGTTGTTGCATAGAAACTACCCCGGATCATTTTTTACCTGCTACCTGATGTGAGCTTGATCAGATTCAAATCCAAGTACCCACTCCTTACTCAAAACCAGTACTTGAGCTTTTGGGGTTACCCAACCTCATGTGATGAAACAAATTAATAAACAAAAATGGAAATCACGTGTAGTTTTCGTTGTTGGCTTGACTTTAGCCGTATTCACGAGGTCACCAAACAGCTTAGCACCTCCATGGAGGTTTGGCTTGAAGCAATACCCCTGCCTGAGGGCAGAATCTTTCTTCACCGACAGTCTATACATTCTCCGATCAAGGCACTGAGTATACTGCTGCTGCCCATAGCTATCGTAGCCATATCCATTTGGTTTTCTATATCCGGCCATCACTGATGTTGTTGGGCATAGATTATAAAAACCTTTAAAAATGACTATACTGGTATATCTATGGAAAATTTTCCAAAATTGAAATGATCAACCTATACCTTTAGATTGAGTATATGTTAGAGAAACCGTTTCAAGATACAAAAATTTAGGATTTCCAACATGAAAAAAGAGGACAATGAGTTTGAAGGGAACATAGTCAAAATGGGGAAAAAATGAAAAATGCAAAGAAGGTTAAAAATAAAAGAAAACGTGAGCGGCAGGATTCGAACCTGCGCGGGCAAAGCCCACATGATTTCTAGTCATGCCCGATAACCACTCCGGCACGCTCACTTTCTTGTTCTTTTTCTCCTGTGTTTATAGAAGTTTTATTTTTTCCATTATTAAATAACTTTTAAAAAAATTGCAGAGAAATCTTTTGCGATTCATTCAGGATTACGTTTTCTATTTAAATGTGTACGACGTCTTCCTTCCTCTCGATGTTGTGTCCGCTGGTTTGCTTAGGTCTTGAGTTTTTTTCGCCTCTAGTTTGAGTGCTCTTTTGATGTATTTCGTGTTTGTATTTCTTTCAGATTTTCGTAATCTCATCGTTTTGGATGCTCTCGGGTTGGCTAACTACCACCCGAATTTTTTCCTTATTAAAAAAATAAAAATAATTAAATGTGTGTTTAATTTCAGTAATTAATTAATACGACATAGCACAATTTTGTTAATAAATCTCAGTTGTTTGGATTCCCTATCACCAAAAACGGACCGACCATTCCATTCCTAGCCTTTGCTGATGACATGATGATTTTCACCAAAGCCACTGCCTCTGCTTGCAAAACGATTACATCAATCCTTAATAATTACTGTCGGCTTTCTGGGCAAAAGATCAATTACCACAAATCCACCTTCCAGGTATCCAAGAATACAACATCGGCCACTAAAGCAACTATTACAACCCATCTAGGCATTAACTGCTCTACTACATTGGATAAATATTTAGGTTGTCCTATCATTAACGGTCGTGTTAATAAGGACACGTTTGCTGATGTGGTCCTAAAAACCAAAAAACAACTCACAAAATGGAAGGCGTCCTCCCTGTCGGCGGAAGGCCGTAAGGTCTTGATTAAAGCAAATCTTAGTGCCCAACCTGCTTTTCTAATGCAGTCCTTCATGCTACCTGCTTCAATCTTGACAAAACTTGATAAGGTCTATCGACGTTTCTTCTGGAATAAGGAGGATAGGTACACCCCCCTTATCAGCTGGGATAAAATTTGCTCGGACACCCTCAACGGTGGGTTAGGTTTATACAAAGCCGAAACAATGAATACCGCCCTCCAATTGAAGCTTCTTTGGAAGCTCCTTGTAGATCCATCCAATATCTGGGTCCAGGTCATTTCAGCTAAATATCTGAAAGGTACTTCGATTCGAACTTACGAGAAAAAGGGGAGTACTTCTTGGCAGTGGGGTAAGTTGATCCAATTGCGCCCTCTGTTCGAGAAAGGTCTCCGATGGAGTGTTGGGGACGGTAGAGACATTAACTTCTGGTCCGATAACTGGGCTTTTGAGGGGGCGCTTGCTCTTCAATCGGACGTGCTTTTGACCACTGACCAACTCGCATGGAAGGTCAGTCGTTTCATTTCTCCGAATAAAACTTGGAATTTTCCTCTACTCTCTGTTGACCTTGCCGGTCTGCTACATCCAACAATTACTACTCATATTGGTAATATACCCTTACCATTTACAAACATGACTGACCGTCTATATTGGGGACCAGACTCTTCTGGATCGTTTTCTACAAAATCAGCTACTGCGCTGATCCCTAACGGGGCTCAGAATTTATGTTTCAAGTGTCATTGGATTTGGGATTTGAATGTGCCTCCAAAGCTTAAACATTTCTTATGGAAACTGGCGACGGATAGCTTACCTACCAAAGATCGCCTACAACGATCTCACATCAATGTGCCTATGGGATGCGTTTTCTGTGACTCTCAATTTGAATCAGCCCAACATCTTCTACTCGACTGTCCTCTTAGCAAAAGGGTCCTTTGCAGCAATACTAGTCACATCCAAACTACGCAAATCGGCAGCTTCGATGAACAACGCCCTAGCACGGTTCTAAACAACATCTACTTGACAGCCAGCAAGGACAGGTTATATGACTTGTTCTATACCTGGTGGGCACTGTGGTTCTTTCGAAACCAATTGTGTTTGGCAACGCTTTACACGTCACTATTAAACAAATTCACATTCACATGCTTACTTCCAAGCAGACATGGTTAGAGGCATCTCGTTTTGATCTTGCAACTGATTCCTTCCTTCCGGATACGCCCAGGAAACCTTTAAGTAATTTGAATCATTGCAGGGGAGGCCAGGTTCGGCGCTCCACCCATCGTTGGGTTAGACCGCCTTCGACTTCTTAGAAACTTAACTTTGATGGCTCACTCTTGGGCTCTGGGGATGTTGCTTTCGGATTTGTTATTAGGAATTCAGAAGCAGTAGTCGTCGTTGCTGACTATGGCCGTTGTAATAATAATTCTTGTGTGTTTGCCGAAGCCCTTGCTCTTAGGAATGGGGTGCTTCGGGCAAAACAAATGGGTATTCAAAACCTTCTAATTGAGGGTGACAACTTGCATGTTGTCAATTCCCTACTTGGGGATTGGAGCTGCCCTTAGAACATCGAACTCCTGCAATCTAACACTCGGTTTATGGTTTCGTCCTTTAATTCTATTTCCATTCGTCATATTTTCAGGGAATTCAATGTTGTTGCCGATAGGGTCGCGCACCTGGCTTACAGCATCCCTGCCGACGATCTTCTGCTTGCTGATCCGGTTTTTCAGGGTCTCGTCCAAAAGGACGCTCTAGGATGGCTTTATCTTCGTTAATGATAGCTGCATCTTAATTCCTTTCCTTGTATTCAAAAAAAAAAAAATAAAAAAAAATCTCAGTTGTCCATTTTGGGCTTCACGGAATTACGGAAACATATCTCCATTGAGGCCGCTCGTTGCCAAAGAGATTGACACCGATTTGCATTTGACTCCCCCGCAAATCCCTCGAATCTCCATTTTCACTCCCAATTCAAACCTCTTCCAGCCAGAGGCTATGACGATCGTCGGCAGTCTCACCCCTGAACAGCTTCAATCCTTTCACTCTCAAGGTATTCATCTCCTAATTGCTTCATTCTCTCGAATTCCGGCTCCAATTTCTCTCTTTATCACTTCCCTGGAGGTGTTGATTATTGTGTAATTAGTTCCATATGCTTGGATTAGGTTTTCTGGTTCTGGAGTCGTTTGCTAGCGCCGAAGAGGTGGAATCGATGAGGAAGAGGATGGATGAGTTGCTCGACGGCTTCGATTGTTCAACCTCCGTTATTTTCTCGACCAAGGACCATGTTTGATCCTCTCCTTCTCCTATTTTCGCCTCTATTGATTCTTTCTTGATTCCCTAAAATTGAATTTTCTTCAATTTATCTCTTTCCAGACTCACGCGAAAGCCAAGTACTTTTTCGACAGCGCCGAGAATATTTCCTTCTTCTTTGAAGGTGATTTGCTTTTGCTTTCCCTCTTTTCATGTGAAATTGAAAAAGACAACCATTTCTAATTGCTAAACAGTTTTGCCTAAAAGGTTTAGGGGAAGGAAAAGGTGGTCTTACTTTATTATGTTTCTTAGCTTCTATTTTCATCTCTCAGGGTATTAGATTAAGCAAATTGATTTGCAGTTCCCTTCAGAGGGCTAGTTAATATATGTGTTTTGCACAATCACTGTATGTTGCTGTTGGAGTGAGATTTGTAGCTCACCTTTGATACTTAATTCTTTGATCAGAGAAAGCATTTGATGATGATGGTAACCTGAAGCAGCCAAAGCACCTTTCTATCAATAAGGTTGGCCATGGTATGTTTAGGAATGGGATTTATGTGCTGTATACGTATTTGTCTTCTATCTGGTTGCTTTCAAGATTTGGGCTAAGAGACTGTCTAAGATTTTGTTTGTGTTTTTCTTACAGCATTACATGAGTTGGATCCTGTGTTTCATAAGGTTTCAGGCTCAGAAAAAGTTTCTAGCATGCTATGTTCCTTAGGTTACAAGAGGCCGGCGATTGTTCAGTCTATGTACATATTTAAGGTACCATAATGTTTCTTGCAAAAGTCAGTATGTTTAACAAGATGTCTTCCATTTGGTGCATATTTTACTTGACGAAGGAAATTTGGGATTTACATAATGATAATTGAAAACTGATGCATGAATCTTCTAAAGCTGATGTTGGCATGTCAAATAAGCAGCAAAATGCATCATAAATGAGTTTAATAGGTGAACATGCGAGTAATTTGAAAAGGGAACTTGTTCTTATGCAATGGCCAACCAACCATCATTTTTTTTCTTTTCACTATGGCCTGATAGTTTTGTTGATGGTGTTGTATAATTATCACTCTGGTCAGTGTTGCACCCCTTTCTTTCACATTACTATACTGTAGATCTTATCACTGAGGTTGAAATACTTCTGGTGTCAAATATGTTGCTTGTTAGGTATTTGTAAGAAATATGCTCAAGTGAATTTGTAATGTGTTACATCTGTTGATTTGCTCCTTTCAACAATTAGTATGGATTTTCTGATAAGATTCTTTAAAGCATTCGGAACTAAGTTGAGGGACATATATAGTTTACTTTACACCCATTTTTATTTTGCAAAGAGTCAAAGAAGTGCTTGGATTTGAACGAGTTCTTGGTATTCAACTTAGTCTTTGAGTTATCCTGAAATATTGGATAACCCATAACTGCGTTCGGTGCGAATTATTGCCTGCAGCAACCAGGCATTGGAGGAGAAGTGGTGCCACATCAAGATAACTCCTTTCTTTATACCGAGCCTACAACTTGCACTGGCTTGTGGCTTGCCCTGGAAGATGCAACTATAGTGAATGGCTGCCTTTGGGCTATTCCAGGATCTCATAAAAGTACGCCATTTTTCCATTAATTTCGGCTTCTAGAAATTGTCATTAGACTCGCAAAACTTGAGTTTAATTTAACTTGTTCAATTTCTAGATGGGCTTGTTAGAAGGTTCATTAGGGGTGATGATGGAGTGACTTTCAATAAGCCTCCACCAACCTTTGATCAGAAGGATTTTGTGCCGGTTGAAGTCAAAACAGGTTCCTTGGTTGTCATCCATGGCGATCTTATTCATCAGAGGTAATTAGATTGTTTCATTCTCCCCTGAATTTGGATGCTATTACAGCTACATATCCATGTGACATAATTGGCATACTCCAGCTTTGAGAATCAGTCGCCAAGCTCGAGGCATGCCTACAGCTTGCATGCGGTGGATACAGAAGGCTGCAAATGGGCTGAAGATAACTGGTGAGTTTGTTAGTTCTCTTGCCACATTTTCCTTTCTGTTGTTTCATTATTTGAATGTGACTACTGCCATGCCTCCTGAGAAAATATTTTCATTACATATACCATTCAGACGACAATTTTCCGATATACTTGATATGGATTGATTTGTCTGTTCTCAGGATCAGAAGGAAAACGGCACCTGAGCCACTCTACACTACTTGAGCCACCTCCGAAGTAGGTTTCCATGTTGATCAAACTTATTTCTCTCACACTAGTGCACAATATGTTTTAGAGCCAACATTTTGGGTTCCAACACTCACATTTCCAAATAATAAGTGCACTTGGTTCTTGATTCAGCTTAAAACTAGTTAACGTTATAAATGTTTACATTCTTCCTGCAATTACAAGTTAGGCTTGTACTGCAACTGCTGCCATTTATTTATTTTTATTTTATAACGAGAATAACCACCAAAGGAGGTTCCAATGGGTAGGCCTGATATACAAGCCTACGAGCTCGAGCTCAATTTCTATTCGAGTATGTACATGTGCTCAAGCTCGGCTCGCGAGCAGGGTGTAGAACTCGAGCTCGGTTGTCATCAAGCTCGAACTCGAGCTCGATGAGCTCGTTAGGGCTCGAACGCAGCAACAACAAACAACAATCAATGAAACAACAACAAACGGCGATTGATATGAGGACGAGTGGTACAGCAATCGATAAAACAACAAACGGCGATTGATCTGAGGACAATCGATGAAAGACATGAAACAACAACAAACAACAATCGATGAAACAACAACAAACAACAGCAAACAACAATCGCCTAAACAACAACAAATTTACAGAAAAAACAGGTAAAAAACATCCAGATCTGAGAACGAGAGAGGAAGCGAGCGATGGAGGGGACCCAGATCAGAGGACGACGAGAGGCGAGTAGGCAAGTGAGATTGTAGGCGATGAGCAAGAGAGGATGATAGGGTAAGCGTGAGAGGACAGACGACGGACGAGACTTGGATCCGCGGAAGCGAGCAAGGGCGAGACCTAGATCTGAGGAATACGACGAGCGACAAGCGATGGGAGGATGACGAGGCAAGGCAAGGGGCGACGCCGCGACGGAGGGCTACCTAGATCTGAGGATGACGAACGACGATTGAGATCGGAGGTGGCGAGCGAGAAACGATGAGAGACAGAGCGGCGATTGAGATCTGAGGATGACGAACGACTTTACTTAAAAAAAAGGATGGGAGCAGCAGAGCGGCTGGGTTTAGGCGGAGGGAGTTAGGTTTTATACCTAGGGTTTTCGGGGTCTTTGAGCTGGTGAGCTACTCGAGCTCGAATCGAGCTCATGAATAGGCTCGAACTCGGCTCGTATCTACCTTCGAGCGATCCCGAGTCGAGCTTTTTCCGAGCCGAGCCCGAGTCGATCCCGAGCTACTCAGCTCATGTATCAGGCCTACCAATGGGATAAGTAGATGCATTAAACAAGTCATGAAACTCGACTGATTTTGCTCTAAACGTTAAGAGTCGAAACTTCATTCCCGTTTCCTATATACCTTTAAAAATTGTGTTCTAAGGCCCCTTAATGACTCTCATTAAAGACACTCTCATTTTTTATTCCTTTTTTTCTTTTAATTTTATTAATGTATTCATAAATGGTTTATTATTTACTCATGAAAATTTAATTATATTTTCCTCAATTTCTATGCTCAATAATAATGACCTCATTCACATCATTTTAAACCTCAATATATTTATGAAATTCATATCATCCGAATAACATATATTCATATAAAAATCAATTAATCCTTAATCTTTTATATTTATACCAATCAAAGCATTTTTACGAACCCAAATTATGGATTTTTTTTGAAACCGAATATTAAAAGTCTATTTTATCGATATATTTTGTTAGTTTTTGAATCCTTAATGCATTTTAACATAATTAATAAATTAATTTTAATTTTTGCCTAACAATTTCTAAAATGTAATTATATAAGTAGTAAAACATATAAATAATCCAAATTTAGCATGAGTAATAATTTATTACTTTTTTATGTCACTTTTTTATACTCCGTATTTCTAATATCCTAATTAAAACATGGTGAAAATTAATTAAAAAATATTTTACTTTTGGTATCAATATATATCATAATTATCACCATAGATCATATATTATTATGGAGGACTATTATACGTGGATGAATTAGGCTTAATTACTTACAACCATTAATATAAATTATTATCCATGCTAAATTCAAGACTCCAATGACCACTAATTTGGACACTTTGAAGGGATATGAAACGATAGAAGATAAAACAAACGGTTAATAAAAATATTTTATATGATATAATCCAATTCCTTTTTAAAAAAACTACAAAGGCAAGTTGTTAAGAAAAAAATTATTATATACAATTCCTTTCTTTAAAAAAATGTTAATTAAATAAGGGCATTTCGATTGTAGATTAAAAAATATTACTAAACACTTGAAATTTTAGTTGTAAAATAAAAGTTGATGCTTTAATTGATCGAATACCTTATATTATATAAGGTGTTTTGTTTTTAAAAAATTAAAATGTGTTTTTTTATTAAAAAATTATTTTACAAAGGTGTCTTCTTGAAGAAAAATAAGCTCTTAAATAGACTTATAAAATAGTAAAACTTACGTCCCGTATGCCTTGGCTAGTATGAGAGTAAGAGACAGGTTTGAATCATTAATATGCAATTGTGTTAAATTAATTTAACCTAGTGTTTGAATCATTATTCATTAGTACTGTATCAATTTTCAATATAACATATCCTAACCGTCTCGAATTATAGGTTGTTTGGATTTTTATGTCTTTTTTAAAAACTAAAAACCCTATAAATTATAAAATGTCAACTTTTTAATTTATTTCTTCAATAATAATTTTATATTCATTACTAATACGTATGAATATATTAAAAAAATTTATTTAAAAAATTAATATTTTATAAAGTTTTTAATTTATTATCAAACGTTTTAAAAAGTCAAAGTGATTGATGGAAGTAACATTTTCAATTAAGTGACCTGCACCTGCCGAGAGCGAGATGTGTACAACGTGAATCGTGTTGGCTTGACAATTTGGTTAATGGATCATTAAGGCTTAGGTGAGGATTTATTCATTCTTTTTGAGTTTGGTAATTAAAGAGTTCGGGGTTTGAACCGCGGGAATATTTGAGTACCACCCGCAAGTCATTTTCAATTAAACCATTTCGAAATGGTTAATTTATTCATTCTTTCCCGGTGAGGACAAAAATATTCATGCAGTAAATTGTCGAAGTATATGATTGTTTATTCAATTTGATCGAAGGATCAATATATTGTCCAACTCTTTCTAACTTAATTATTACTTGATGCGTCGTTGTGCCTGGGCTGTGATGACTCTCAACTACATGGATAGTTCAATGTGCCTATCCGCGCCTTACCTTAGAATAATATTCCCTCTGTTAATTAAAACTTGTCGTTTACTATTCATGTACTTAGATATTTTATTAGGAATTTAATATAATAAACTATCAATTTTTTCTTATAATATATATTATCTTTGAATATTTTTTGTACCCATTTTTAAAATTTATTATTAAAGATGTTAACTTTTAAAAAAATAAAAATCATTGAATGACATAAATGGAATAATATGTATGAAAATGTCTATATAATTAAATTTTTTATTATTGGGTCTATAAACTTAAAAAAACAAAGAAAATGGTCTATAAACTCGGTTACTAATGTATAAAAAATTCCCCCAAATTGGAGTAATCTTTCATTAAAAAAACTAAAAATAAAGGAAATCCCCTAATCTTCATACTCAAAATATTTTTTCCTCAATTGCCCTTCCTTTTCCAATCAATCAAATAAATTCTATATAAGAGACAACTTCTCCAACGTTGTGAAATCACACTTAACTACTTAAGAGAGTAAGTAGTCGTCGATCAGTAACTACCGATATACCATATCAATATGGGTCTAAAGGGTATGCTAGTTGGTGAATTTGAGCTGTGCTCACCGGTCGCCCAACTCCACCACCAATGCCGCCACAAGCCCCACCATATCAACACCTTCTCCGATGTCATCCAGGAGTGTGAGCTCGTCGATGGCCAGTTTGGCCAGCATGGTGTCATCATCCGTTGGCACTATACCCTTCCTGGTATTTGTCTTAAGATTCTGCTATCCTATTATTAATTGGTTTTAGGATGGAATCTCACTGGATTTATATGTACATGTGCGTGAATTTCTCTGTAGATGGAAAGAAGTGCAAAGCAAAGGAGAGGGTGGAGTTCAACGAGGAGACGAATGAAATCTCATGGATTGTGCTTGAAGGAGATCTGATGGACGACTACACGAGCTTCGTGATCAAGGTTCACCCCATAGCTAGGGCAGGGCAACCGGATCTCGTCAAGTGGACTTGTGACTATGAGAAACGTCGGGATGATGCTCCTCAGCCTTTCCAGACACTCGGCCTGCTGCTTAGTGTGACCGGACACATGGAAGTTGAACATCTCAAAGGGACCTAAGTTGAAGGACACTAAACTAAGTTACAAGTTACTCGATCGAAATGATATATCGGTATGTTCAAGTTGTGTAATGATCTCCATGAACTTTCCAAGCTTGGATGCTTGCTTGGGATATATTTTGTGTGTGTAAGAATAAGGAGATTGTGTTTAATTATGTGTTTATTTGTTTATGTTGTACTTACTATTGTATGTCTTTTATTTTTTTAAGAAACGTACTATTGGCTATTTTGTGTCATGGAATTTCGTCCTCACTGTTCACAGAATGATCGGATTCTAATGTACTGCTGGCCCAGATCCGGCCCAGAGGTCAGGACAGCCTGGCCGATTGCCCAGGGCTCAAAAAAAAAGTCGGGGCCCAATAAAAAAAATCTATATATATTACATTTTACCCCAGATTTGTAGGCTCAGTTATTGTCTATAGCCCATTTATTTTTAGTAAAGAAACTAGAAGACCAAATGGGCCCATATTTTAATTAATACTAATAGTACATCTTATGCATTTGAAAAGGATTGATTAACTAAAAAATTATTTCATAACGTTATTGATTGTGGGCCCTATCTCATGTTACACTCTTTGAATGTGCGTAGTAGTATATATTCATATTATATATATATATATATATATATATATATATATATATATATATATATATATATATATATATATATATATTTTGATAAGATAAAAATTCGGGTGGTGGTTAGCCTACCCGATAGCATCCCGAAGGATGAGATCACGAAGATCTGAAAGAAATACAATCACATAACTATAGAACCACCCAACGCAAAACCGGAAAACCCAAAATCCTAAGCGATACAAGCGGACACGACATCGAGAGGAAGGAAGCCCGACGTGGTGAAGTGGATAGCGAGCGCATGGGAAAACAAATGCTGACACGATGTCTCGCCGCCGGAAAGACGGAAAGCAGAATCTTCGTAAGGCAAAGACGACTCCTGGGGAAGTGTGGATCACACGTCGTTCCCTCACCTAGATGAGAGATCTTCGGAGACCACAAACACCACCAACACGATCACTCCGATCAACCAGGCCGGGCCGCAGAACTGCTCCTCAACCGAAACTAACCACGAACCCAGAAACGGACTCCCAACCTGCACGAGAAAATGAAGCACGATCGCGAGAAGGCGAAGAGCGAGAGAAGAAACCGGAAATTTATTTATATATAAACATAAAAATATGAATATATTTATATATAACTATTTTATGTTTTATTATTGATAAACAAAAGTTTGTAGACATGGGCCAAAAGACCAACAAGAGAAGCCCGATAGACCAAGCTTGGGCCCGAAGGGAGCCCAAAGCTCGAAAAGGTCCCAAAGGAAATTGGAAGATCAGGAGAAGCAAGCAGATCACGGAAATCCAATGGGACACACCAACACTAACTTCCCAATTTTAATTAAACCCTCGTTAAGCCTTGCAAGGCACACGAAGCACCTGCAGAAAACGGACAGCCCGTACGGAGCAAGGAAACGCCTAGCCATGGAGGGCAGCCGGAGGGGGATCACCGCCGAGGACCGCCGAGGGGCGAAGTCAAGGCGGCACCGAGCGACCCGAGCGGAGGGAGGATATGGGTGAGGAGGAGAACGAACAACGGCGAGCGGTGACCGGAGAAGGCATCGTCGAAGACACCGGCAGTTCGAACGCCGCCCAGGTAACATAACCGAAAGTGACTGGAAGGAGGAGAGACTGAGCCGCTCCGGGCGTGAACCAACCACCAAGCCAGCGCAGGGAGAATATCTCGTTGGCGGAGACTGGGGTGCGAATCGGCGACAAAAGGGGCGCCAATCACGGTCTAGAGAACCAATTGGACATGGAGGAGGATGGATTCGAGGACAAAACCAAGAAACCAACGAAAGCCCCATCTTAATTTTGGCTATAAACAACCTCCGACCATTAGAAGTCGGAATAGGGTTTACCCGTACATGAACTTCAACACGCCCCACCCAAGGGATAGGCGGCAAAACGACTGGTAGGTGTCTGACCGAACCGGAGTTGGAGGCGGCCGAAGCCGACATTTTTGAAGCCGCAGAGGGTCGGTGGCTCCCGGAGGAGATTTAGGCTCCCGGAGGAGATTTGGGCTCCCGAAGGAAGGGATGACGAACCACATGTTATTTGTAGAGACCCTTTAAGGATCATTGCTGATTACATGTTGAACAAAGGGATAGAAAATCAAGATCGATCACACACGTTCAGAATGGTTTGGGTTTCCTCCCTCTCTCTATAATCTAGCGAGAGAGAGGACAGAGTGTTTCTTCATTCTTCATATTCATATCTATATAAACTCTTAATTTAGAAGAGTTTAGGATGATGTGTCAATGTTAGAGGCATTTTAGGAGTCTTGACCAATTATATTTTTTTTTATTTTTCTTTGATTTTCTTTAATTCTCCCTTTTTCTTCCTTTTCCTTTAATTCTCTGTTTTCTTTAATTTTACTAACTATTGGGCTTAATTCAAAATATTGAATTCAATCTAATATAACTATTGGGCTTTATTCAAATTTATTTATCAACTATTGGGTTTAATTCAAAACATTGAATAAAACTATTGATTATGACATATCACATTTAAACAATGTTATAATGATATTGATATTATACTGAGTAATTTAAAATATCTATATGTATGTACTATACTTTACATAAGATTTTTTAAAAATAATTTTCTGAGATAATTATAAGATACATTTGTTGTAAAGTTTTTTAATGATTTTTATCTTAACATTAACTTATTAATATTTTTATATATAATATTTTAGTTTTAAAAAAACGTGCCATGGTGCGGGAATCATACTAGTTCTATATAAAACAGTAGAAGGTAGCGTTACACTTTTTTAGCAAAAACTAATAAAAAATAAATAATATATGGACCATATGATTTATAATGTTCGGTAAAAAAAACTAATTAAAAATATTTCAAAATTGATTAAGTTTTTGTCAAGATTCTCTTGGGGTTTTACTTAGTCTTTTTCTCATATTACTACATATAATTTATAATATTGTTGTGCTACGTCGTATTATTATTTTCAATGAAATTTTGTTGTGTTGTACTATACACTTGCGGAATACATGCTTGTTCTAGTATTTTATTTGTCAAAATTAAATTGCTTATGTAGTGGTCGAATATATGTTCAAAATTGAATTGATTATGCAGTGATCGAATTTAGTATATATATTTATGAAAATATATTTTTATTGTAGAAACTATATGGATTTTTAGTTATTTAAATATATTGATTTTTAGAATCTATTTTTTTAATTATAAGGGTCCAAAAATTTTATTTGCCCCGGGCCTATTTAACCTTAGGATCGGCGCTGCGCTGGCCTATGGTTCTGCTTCAGAGTGGGGCTTGGTTTAGTCTGTCGTTTTCGTCCACTTCCAGTTTGGTCTAGGTCTGCCTGTTGTCGTTGTTTGTAGAGTTCGTTTGTTTGAGTTTGCACCGTTGTATTGTTGTATGTTATGTTTTAGGCGGTTCTCCCGTCTGTCGGCTTGTCCGACCTTCGAGTTTCAGATATGTCTGAACTCGAATTCTTACCTAATAAAAAAAAAGTGTCATGAACTCAATTTAATACCTTGCATATACATGTTTGATGTATTGTTCTTGAAATGGAATTTGGTATAAAAAAGGCCAAATTTCATAAAATCAACCTTTAAATATACTATTTTATACAAAACCGCCTTTTAAATTAAAATTTTCATGAAACCACCAAAAGCTAGATGGTGCATCTCTTCAAACAACATAAGCTATACTTCGTAGTGATAAACTATAACAATAGCTCCCTTCAGGTTTCTGCGAATGTTAATATGACACTTGCAAGATCTCTAGCTTAACAAATGCGAATTCCAATATATATCAAAAGCGCTAGAAAAATACCTAGATATTCCTCTCGTTAATGGAAGAGTAAAAAACTGTGTCTTTAAAGAAGCTATCGACAACCTAAAAAAACAACTATCAAAATGGAGAGCATTCACCCTCCTATAGAAAGGGAGAGCGGTTCTTATTCAAGCAAATCTCAGCTCCAACACAAACTATCTAATGCACATGTAGAATTTCTTATTACCAAAAGGAATACTCAATCGAATTGATCAAGCAAACAAGCAGTTTGATCTTTTGGAACAAACTACAATCACAATGATATACCCCCTTGATTAGTTGGGAAAATATATGCAAACCAAAACCAAAGAGGTATTGGATTCAAAACTGCCGAAGATATGAACATAAGCTTGCAAATGAAGTTGCTTTGGAAGTTATATACAGATCAAGATAACATATGGGTTAGAGTCATAAAAGAAAAATACATCCAAACCGAATCAATTAGACAAAGAACGAACCAAAATACCTCTTGGAAATTTGGAAGATTGTTGCACCTACGGGATAAGTTCCACCGTGGTCTATTTTGGATCATCGTTAATGGGGAATCTATCAACGTTTGGGATGAGCACAAAAATCAACATAACTCTGAAATGAAAGTAGCACAATTAATCACTCCACATAAACGGTGGAATTTGACGATTCTAAATCAACTATTCCCACAACACATAACTAAAAAAATATTACAAATTCAAATTCCCGAGTGGGATACCGCGGAAAAATTAATTTGGAAACTAAACCCTAACGGAAACTTCACAAGTAAATCGACGAGTAAAATAATTAATCATAGACAGCAAGGTGAGACTGACTATAGCTGGATTTGGAAACTAAGAATACCAGTATACCACCAAAAAAAAGAATATGGTATGGAAAATAGCAATTGATGGATTATCAATAAAAGCCAGGCTAAATAGGTACATTAATAGAGTTCCATCTCAATGTTGCCTCTGTGACTCAGAGGATGAGGATATTCATCATCTATTTATGAAATGTCAAGTCACCAAATCGATAATCTTGGGATATGAACGATCTGTTAGATAGAATATATGTATATGCCCAATTACCCATTTGTAATTAGGGTTAACTATCTTGCACTCCTATATATATTCTAATGATAGCGAAGGCAACCCCGATGGGGATTATTCACTCTGACATGGTATCTGAGCCTCTAGGGTTTCATCTAAATTAACCATAATTTTTTCAATCCCTCCGCCGCCTAATCTCCCACCGGTCATCCCCTTCCTCTCGATCTCCCTCTCGCCTATTGTCTGGCCATCCTCCGGCCTCCCCACCGCCGCCCTTCCCCTCGCTAACCAGACCCGCCTCCTCTCCATCCTCTCGCCTCCCCATCTCCCTCGCAGCAGATTCGGTGACCCCGAGCCTCTTCCCCCACCCTCTCATTCCTCTCCTCGCAACACCACCACCGGACCCTCCTTTCCGCCTTTTCCGACCAAGAACCGGCAGCCACCAGCACTGCGCACCAGATCCGGATGACTCTCACTACCGCCGACCACCCCCGACCCCTGTCCGGCCTCCTGAAGCCACGTAGACCCCGCCACCCTCCTCTCTTCCTCCTTCACAGCCCTTGCCAACCCCAGATCTGACCGCCCTAACCTCCACCGGCCACGAAACCACCGAGAACCGGCCATCAGCACTTCCTGTGCACCAGATCCCTCCCCACCGCATCAGATCCGGCCGCCCGTTGCTCTCTCCTTGCCCACCGTTCTCTCGATTTCTCTCCTGTTGAGTTGTGATTCCAATTAAAAAAAAAACTAAAAAAAAAACCCCTCTTACCATGGCTGATGCCCCACCGAGTCGATTACATATGTCCTTCTACGATCACCAACAACCTCTCGTCGGGATTATCACCCCTCCAAGTCATTTACAGAGGGGGTATTCCCTCATTGGAGCTCATCCTCAGGGCTACCCGACCTCTCCAACGAGGCCATACCCGAGCCAACAGGGACTCCTCGGGCCCTCTCCGCACCATATGGATCAGGCCTTAGCAGCGGGATCATCGTCATCGTCCCGACACATGCAGCCCGCCATCCTGACACCTACAGGCGTGTCACCTGCCGATCCGAACTGGTACATGGATAGTAGAGCCAATGCGCACATGTCGCACAAACCAGGTATAATTTCTGTCCCTGCTTCTAAGAGTCTTTCTACCTCCATTATTGTCGGCAATGGTGAACACATTCCTACCTTGGGTCTTGGGCACACTACCTTACCAACTCCTACCACCAATCTAAGCCTTAACAACATCCTCGTCTCCTCTAGCTTAACAAAGAACTTTGTATCCATTCGTCGCCTCACCACAGACAATAATATCTACATTAAGTTTGACCGCTTTGGGTTTGCTGTCAAAGATTTCACAACTGGAGCCCCGCTCATGAGATGTAATAGCGCTGGAGACCTATATCCTATCACCAGCAACATACATCCTGTCACCTCCCCTGCAACAACTAATCTATCAGCAGTTGCTCGTTCGGCATCTCTCTAGCACGCACGTCTTGGTCACCCAGGTTCCCCAGCTTTCGAGTCTCTCAGGTCCAGGCTTATTCCATGCAATAAAGCCCCTCCCTCAACTAGTTGCCCGGCATGCCAACTTGGCAAACACACTAGATTGCCCTTTTCCACGTCTTATACTCAGGTACATGCTCCATTTGACATCATTCATGGTGATCTATGGACATCTCCTATTATCAGTCATGATGGTTTCCGCTATGCACTTGTTCTGGTTGATGCATTCTCTCATTATTTTTGGGTGTTTCCCCTAAAGTACAAATCTGAAGTTGTTCCATACCTTATGATCTTCCATAGCTTCGTCCACACCCAATTCAACCTCTCCATTAAATCCTTTCAATGTGACATGGGCGGTGAGTTTAACAACAACGCCCTTACATCTTTCTTCGCTACTCATGGCATTCAATTTCGCTTCTCTTGTCCCCACACCTCCTCCCAGAATGGGAAAGCCGAACGGAGCATTCGCACCCTTACCACTTACATGAGGACTCTCCTTATCCATGGGCATGTCCCCCTGCAGTATTGGCCATATGCTATTGAATCGACATGCTATCCTATCAACATCACTCCTTCCACAACCATCCAGAATTGGTGCCTTGTTGAGATATTATTCCGAGTCACTCCTAAATACGACCACCTCCGTGTGTTTGGCTGCCGGTGTTACCCCAACCAAGCATCTCTTGCCCCTCATAAACTTGCTCCTCGATCCACACCTTGTGTTTTCCCCGGCTCCCCCTCCAATCATAGAGGGTATATGTGTTTTGATCTCATTACCAAACGTGTCATCTTCTCTCGCCATGTCACCTTTGATGAGACCACATTCCCTTTTTCTAGTCCCCCTACATCCCCAAACACCCCCCCCCCCCGTCTGATGACTACCCTACACCCCACCTTCTTCATCAACTATATCCCTCTTCTTCTCCGAATGCTATTACATCTCCGGCCCGGGCACCCAACCCTCCCCCACCGCAACCTATCCTGCCACCTCCTGCCCCCGTCCAGCCCCCTGTGGCCCCCGTCCCATCACGTCAAGCCTCTGTCCCGTCAGCTGCAACCCCTACCTTGCCACCTAACCCCACACAACCGGTCAACCAAATCCAAACTCGGAGCATGAGTGGCATCTCTCGCCCCAAATAGATTTTTGACCTCTCCGTTTCTCACCTATCGCCCATCCCTACCTCCCACAAAACAGTCGCCTTAGACCCAAATTGGAATGCTGCCATGCTCGATGAGTACAAGGCTCTTATTAGCAACAACACTTGGGTCTTGGTTCCTCGGCCTCCTGGGGCCAACATTGTGCGGTGCATGTGGCTCTTTCGGCACAAGTTTCGCTTTGACGGATCTCTTGAGCACTATAAGGCGCGACTGGTCGCCAATGGGAACTCTCAGCAGGTGGGGGTCGATTGTGATGACACTTTTAGTCCGGTTGTCAAACCAGCTACCATCCGCACCATCTTGCGTCTCGCTGTCTCCAAGAATTGGCCTATTCATCAGCTTGATGTTAAGAACGCATTTCTTCATGGTCATCTGAATGAGACAGTGTACATGTTCCAACCGCCTGCTTTTGCTGATAGGACCAAACCAGGCCATGTTTGTTTCTTGCAGAAGTCTCTGTATGACCTTAAACAGGCACCTCGGGCGTGGTATCTTCGCTTTGCTACTTACCTGTACATGCTTGGATTCGTCAGTAGCAAGAGCGACTCCTCCTTGTTTGTCTTTCGCCGAGGTAATCAGATTGCTTATTTGTTATTATATGTCGATGATATCATTCTTACTGCATCTTCAGAGACTCTTCGGACTGCCATTATTACTCAACTCAGCAAGGAGTTTGCTGTGTCTGATCTCGGGCCTCTCAACTTCTTTTTGGGAGTCTCTGCATCTCGATCTGCATCTGGTTTGTTTCTCTCACAGGAGAAATATGCCACAGAGATTATTGCCAAGGCTAACATGGCTAATTGTAAGCCTGCTGCAATGCCTGTTGAGACCACTGTCAAACTGGCCCAAGCTGCGGGTCCGCCTGTGTCTGATCCGACTTTGTATCGTAGCCTTGCTGGTGCTTTACAGTACTTGACATTTACCCATCCTGATATTAGCTATGCTTTTTAGCAAGTCTGTCTATTCATGCAGGACCCCCTGAGAGTCTCACTTTGCTGCTCTTAAGCGCCTTATCAGGTATGTTCAGGGTACTACTTCTCTTGGCATCACTATTACCCCATCAGCTTCACCTCTCTCCATGGTTGTTTACACGGATGCTGATTGGGCTGGTTGTCCGGACACTAGACGGTCTACGTCAGGATATTGTGTGTTCCTCAACGACTCTCTCGTCTCTTGGTCTTCTAAGCGCCAATATGTGGTTTCTCGGTCTAGTGCTGAAGCGGAATATCGCGGTGTTGCCAATGTTGTCGCTGAGTGGGCCTGGCTTCGCAACCTATTGCTTGAGCTCCACTATCCGCTCGGTCACGCGTCTGTTGTGTATACAGACAATGTCAGCGCTACTTACCTTGCTCACAACCCGGTTCACCATCAGCGAACCAAGCATGTGGAGATTGACATCCACTTTTTTCGTGAGAAGGTCGATATGGGACATGTGCGCGTCCTACATGTCCCCTCCCCGTACCAGTATGCAGACATATTCACCAAGGGATTGCCTCACCATTTATTTCTTGATTTTAGATCCAGTCTCACTATTCGATGCCCTCCTATTTCGACTGAGGGGGTATGTTAGATAGAATATATGTATAGGCCCAATTACCCATTTGTAATTATGGTTAACTATCTTGTACTCCTATATATATTCTAATGATAGCGAAGGCAACCCTGACGGGGATTATTCACTCTGACACAATCAATTGGAAAATTCTTTCTAAGTCTTAGAGGAAGGAATTAACTTTCGATAGAAGATATTATGATGATTATGCATGAAAATTCCAATTTCGAAGATCTATGTTTCATTTGGGAAACTAGAAACGGAATCATATTTAACAACAAAGAATTGGAAGCTACATTCTCTATGGTTCAAAAGACTAGCTATATGTAATATTACCAATTGGAACTTAACAAGTGTAAATATGAATGAGAAAAAAACCAAAACCAAAAGATTAAAAGCTAAATGGATCAAACCACAAGGAGCTATCTTCAAAATTAATGTAGATGGATCGGTTTATTCCATTGGCATGTGCCATGTGAGGGGAGTCATTAGGGATTCTGACGGTCAGGTTATTGATATCTTTCATCAGGAGACACAACAAGGTTCAGCTCCCCAAACAGAGGTTTCTGCAGTTTGTGTTGGAATGCAGCAAGCTATCTCCATAGAAATCCGACAAGTCATCATTGAAGGCGACAATTTGAAAGTTATAAAGACGATTAGAGAAAACGGTAATACCAAGTGGGAAATTATGCATCATGCGGAGAAGATCAACCTACTCTCATGTTTCTTTGATCCTATTCAATTCAGACATTGCTATAAATAAGCAAATAAGGTAACGGATTATATCGCTAAAAGTAGAAAAAATTGTAATATGTCCACACCCCCTTTTAATATGGATCTTTAAAACATCATCCTCATCCAGCAGAATGATCAAGGAAGCGTCTCACATCTTTAGCAAAGCCTTCTTATTCTTTTGCCCAATGTAAGGATTGTATAAATGAGGGGCTATAGAGTGTAATAACTAGAAAATAGTAGGTCACAATGCATAGGGGCTAAGTCAGAGGGGTAATAAGGGCTAATGGATCGAAAGTCATATTCAGCAATTTGATAACCAATTACTTTCTCTTTCTCCATCTCTCCTGCGTCTCCTTCTTCGTCTGATTCTCCCTCTTCTTTCCCTAATTTCTTCTGCTTGTCGCTTATTTTCCTTACCAATTTCTACTCAAATTTCACAAAGTGATCGAACAATGGGTCTCAAGGGGAAGTTGATAGGTGAGTTTGAAGTCAACTCATCCGCCGACGACTTCCACCACCAGTACCGCCACATATTGAGATATATTAGGATATTTTATTAGATATATCTTTCCTTATATCTTTATTATACATTATCTAATTAGGATAGAATTTCTCCTCTGCTTGTATCTATTTAAATCAAGTTCAATCAATGAGAAAATCAATCTTTCAGCCTTAAACAATTCTTCATGGTATCAGGCTTAACAACGATCCTCTAAAACCTAACCCTACCGACGGCTCAATCCGCCGCCGCCGCCACCTTCTTCCGCCAACACCACCGCCGAACTCATGGCTCAACCGCCAGCGGTCCTTACTCCCGCCTCTCCCTATTACCTTCATCCCTCGGATCATCCGGGTCTCTCTATTTGCTCGGTGATTCTCAAAGGGGACAACTATCAAGAATGGACTGTCGCTATGAAAAACACCTTCTCTGCAAAACGCAAAGATGGTTTCATCGACGGATCCATTACCCAGCCGGCCGCCACCTCCTCTGATCATCAATATTGGAGGCCTGTCAATGCAATGCTGATTGGATGGATTGCTCAGTCCATTGAGCCCTCTCTTCGATCTACAGTCACCTATTTCTCAACCGTCAAGGAGCTCTGGGACGATCTCTCTCAACGTTTCTCTATCGGCAACGGCCCTCGAATTCTGCAGTTAAGATCTGAAATCGCTCGCTGCAGACAAGATGGTCAGTCGGTCTCGGCCTACTTCGGCCGTCTTACCAAACTATGGAAGGAACTTGATTCTCACCTGGCTCCTCGTGCTTGTACCTGCGGCAACCATGTCA
Source organism: Persicaria maculosa (assembly GCA_963922045.1). Taxonomy (NCBI): domain Eukaryota; kingdom Viridiplantae; phylum Streptophyta; class Magnoliopsida; order Caryophyllales; family Polygonaceae; genus Persicaria; species Persicaria maculosa. Next base: position 7,666,295 of record OY998256.1, on the reverse strand, counting down.
AAGAACGGGATGAAGAGCGGACTCATCAGTTTCTCATGGGACTTGATGATCTCGGCTACGGCACTCTTCGTTCCACCGTTGTCGCTCAAGATACTCTACCCGGCCTCAACAAAGTGCATTCACTCGCCGTTCAAGAAGAGCGGATGCTGTCTATGCGAACCACTCAGCAGCCGACTCCGGACGCTCTCACCTTCGCTGCCCAGCGTCGTCCGTCTCGCCCGTCATCCGCCCCAATCGACAAAAGCTCCCTGTTTTGTGTTCACTGCAACAAAACCGGTCATGACTCCGCCTCCTGCTTCAAGATTGTGGGATACCCGGACTGGTGGAACAACGGTCGCGGCGTCGCTGATCCGGCTACAGGCGCGCCTCCGCCTAAACCAAAGCCCTCTGCAGTGGCTTCTGATTCTGGCACTGGACGGGGTCGTGGGAAGGCTGCCAACGTCAACTCCATTCTCACGCCTTCTCCGTCATCTTCTGGCTCTCACAATCTCACGGTTTCTGACCGAGCCGGCATCAACCTCACCAACGACCAATGGGACCGCATTCATGTTTCAGCAGTTCAATACTAAGTCCGGGAATGACACTCTAGCAGGTATTGCCTCTACCCCTTGGATTCTTGACAGTGGAGCCTCGATTCATATGACTGGTGATCGCCGGTTGCTCCGGGATCTCCACACCGTCGATGAATGGCAAGTCAAGTATCCAGACGGCGACACTATTTCCGCCAATCAGGGGCTGGCTTAATCACTCTCTGCGATTCTTTTGATATCACTGCTCTTTATGTTCCCGGCCTTCAATGTCATCTTATCTCTCTTGGTTGTTTGACTGCTGATTTGCGGTGTGTTGTCACATTAACTGACAAGCTTTGTGTGATTCAGGACCGCACTTTGAAGACGCTGATTGGAGCGGGTGAATGTCGAAATAGGATCTATTGGCTCTGCTGGGCTTCGTCGATCAACCATCTTGGCGTCAGCAGCCCCGCTTGCCACACTATCCAGGCCGAATCCCTCTCCCTCTGGCATCAAAGACTCGGACACCCTTCTTTTTCATTGCTTTCTTCATTTTCAACACATTCTAGTCATAGTCTGCAAAACAATACTTTACCTTGTGATGTCTGCTACAAAGCAAAACAAACTCGCCTTTCCTTTCCTATTAGTATGTCAAATGATTCGGCATCTTTTGATTTAATTCACTGCGATATTTGGGGTCCTTATCGTGTTCCCTCTTCATCTGGCGCCTCTTACTTCCTCACTATTGTTGATGATTTCTCTCGCGCCACTTGGGTCTATCTTATGACTCACAAATCAGAGGTTTCCCATTTATTAAAGCAATTTTGCAGCTTCACAACCACCCAATTTCACAAAACCATAAAGTGTATTCGCAGTGATAACGGGTCTGAGTTTCTTGCCCTTCGTCCCTACCTTGCCGATTATGGCATTCTCTTTGAGTCCTCCTGTATCGCCACACCTCAGCAGAATGGTCGTGTCGAGCGCAAACACCGTCATATCCTCAATGTGGCTCGCGCTCTCATGTTTCAAGCCCACCTTCTGGTTCAGTTTTGGGGGGAGTGCACACTCACTGCTTGCTATCTCATCAACCGCACCCCATCCTCTGTTCTCAAAGGTAAAACACCCTATGAATGTCTCTTCAATAAACCACCTTCTTACACTCACCTTCGGGTTTTCGAATGTCTCTGCTATGCATCTGTCATCCCTCGCTCCACAAACAAATTCTCTCCCCGTAGTCGTAAATGTCTGTTCATCGGTTATCCCTTTGATCAGAAGGGTTGGCGCCTCTATGATCTCACTACCCATCAGACTTTTGTCTCGCGGGATGTGTCCTTTCATGAGGATATATTCCCATACGCGCATCTTGAGTCACCTGACCCTGCGCCACCCATCCACCCGTCCCCTGCTACCCATGACGAGGTTCTGCAGCCTCCAGACACTCAACCTGCAGCCCCTCAGCATCCCCCACCTCGTCGCTCTACTCGCCCCCATAACCCTTCGGTGCTGCTGCGTGATTATGTCTGCCATACTCTTCGCAAGGTTGATCCTATTTCGGCCTCATCAGCTTCCGTCACGTCGTCAGGTACTCCTTATCCCTTAGCTCATTATGTCAATACACATTCTGTTACTCCTCAGCACAGCCACTTCTTAGCTGCCATTGTCGCCACTCCAGAACCATCTTCCTTTCAGGAGGCATTCCGTCATCAGCATTGGCGGGATGCTATGCGCTCTGAAATTAACGCTCTTCATCGCAATGGAACTTGGGAGGTCACTGACTTACCTCCTCACAAGAAGGATATCGGCTGTAAGTGGGTGTTTCGGGTGAAGTACAATTCAGACGGAAGTATTGAGCGCCACAAAGCTCGCCTTGTGGTTCTTGGAAACAGACAGATTGAGGGCATTGATTTCTCTGAGACATTCGCTCCGGTTGCTAAATTGGTGTCTGTTAAAGTTGTTCTTGCAGTAGCTTCTATTCAGAACTGGGAGCTCCATCAGATGGACGTTCACAATGCCTTTCTTCATGGTGATCTTCATGAAGAGGTATACATGTCCTTCCCCCTTGGATTTTCTGCCGCCAGCTCATCTAAGGTCTGTAGGCTCCGAAAATCGCTCTATGGCCTTCGACAGGCACCTCGGAACTGGTTCGCCAAGCTGGCCTCTGCTCTTCGTCAGGCAGGTTTTTCTCAGTCCTACGCTGACTACTCTCTATTCTCCTATGCTCGGTCTGGTGTGATTCTGCATGTGCTCATCTATGTTGATGACTTGATTATTACGGGAAACAACTCTGCCTCTATCACTCGGTTCAAGACCTATCTTCACTCTTGCTTTCACATGAAAGATCTTGGTCATCTGAAGTACTTCCTCGGCATAGAGGTCTCTCGAACGTCTCCTGGCATTGTTCTGTCTCAGCGCAAGTATATTCTGGACATCTTGGGTGAGGTCGGCCTCCTTGGATCCAAACCGGCAACCTTTCCTATGGAACAGAACCACACGCTCGCTCTAGACAACAGTCCCCTTCTTCCGAAGCCGGATCAGTATCGCCGGGTTATTGGTCGTCTCATCTAACTCACGATCACCAGACCTGATCTGTCTTACTCCGTTCATACTCTGGCTCAATTCATGCAGCAACCCCGCCAGGCTCATTGGACGGCTGCCGTGCGTGTCCTACGCTATCTCAAGGGCCGGCCAGATCAGGGACTCTTTCTCTCTCGACACAGTGATCTTCGCTTGATTGCATATTGCAACTCTGACTATGCCACATGTCCATTGACCCGTAGATCGCTCACTGGCTATATTGTCAAGATAGGTGAATCCCCAGTTTCCTGGAAAACCAAGAAACAGACTACAGTCTCTCGCTCCTCTGCTGAAGCCGAGTACAGAGCCATGGCAACCACCACGTGTGAGCTCATTTGGCTCAAAGCTCTTCTCCGCTCACTCGGCTTTGCCCATCGGACTCCTATGCGACTATGGTGTGACAATCAATCAGCAATCCACATCGCCTCCAACCCCGTCTTTCATGAGCGCACGAAGCATATTGAAGTGGATTGTCACATTATCCGAGATCAGGTTCAGTTAGGCAACATCTCCCTATCTCACATACGTTCTTCCAATCAGCTGGCCGACATCTTCACCAAGGCACTGGGAGAGCAGCAATTTCATCTTCTTTTGTCCAAGTTGAGCATTCATCTTCACCATGCTCCAACTTGAGGGGGAATATTGAGATATATTAGGATATTTTATTAGATATATCTTTCCTTATATCCTTATTATACATTATCTAATTAGGATAGAATTTCTTCTCTACTTGTATCTATTTAAATCAAGTTCAATCAATGAGAAAATCAATCTTTCAGCCTTAAACAATTCTTCACCACAAGCCCCACCACATCTCCGCCTTCTCTCAGCTCGTTGACGACTGCGAACTCCATGACGGCGAGTTTGGCCAGACTGGCTCCACCATCATCTGGCGCTATAAAGATCCCAGTATATATATACTAATTATAATCCTATTACATATGCATCGATCTCATCTTATAAATTGATCGATATCGAACTTATGTAGGTGGGAGGACCTGCTATGCGAAGCAGGTAGTTGAAATCGATGAGGAGACAAAGACGATCATTTTCACAGTGACCGAAGGAGAACTAATGGCGGATTACAAGAGCTTCGTGATCACTCTCCACACCATCCCTCGCGAAGGGGATGCCGATCTAGTTAGGTGGACTATCGACTACGAGAAGCTTAACGAGGACTCGCCTCACCCGGTCAGTAGCCTCGACGTGCTACTCAATTGCGCCAGGCACATTGAAATCAATCATCTCAAAAACACTGCAGCCTAACAACGTACATCTATATATGAAGATTCATGGGTGAAGGTTCTAGTGAAACAGAACATACGGTATAACGTGTAACGTAATAAGATGCGTCGGATGGGAAGGGAGTGAATGGATGAGATTGAATTAAAAATGATTCCTCTGCACGCTAGAATACTAGATTGCTCAAATTAAGCACTCACTTCTAATGATCATTTATTAGTTTATTACCCATTTCCAATTAACGACATTCAAATTCTAATTGACATATTTTGAAAATTTTATTTATATTCTAGCAATGATTTTTTCCGACTAAAAAAAAATTGCACTAGAGATTATTTAGGTATATCCGTATATATAGATACTCATGTGATGTATAACCAACTGAATAATTAGAATAAATTTTCTGAATGTATATATATATATCCTTAAACTATACACATGAATATTTTATACAATTAATGTGAATAATTAGAATAAAATTAATGAATATGAATATGTAATACTGGAATATTATACAACCAATTCTACCCATCACATGCATTTTATCAACAAAATATTTGTTATTATCAATATTCATATTATACGTACTAAATATTTGTTTAATATATATAATATTCATTTTACATATGTGTCACTTTATTAATTCACTATTTTGCAAGATGAATATTTTACACAATCAATTTGAATAATGTGAATAGATTTATTGAATATATAGCATCACGGATTAAGTTTTGTCAATCCAAAATTTTACAAATAGAAATTATAAACAATATTCATATTCATTATTCAACAACCTAAATATTTATTTAACATTCATAAGCAATTTTTTAATTAGTCCCATATCCACCCCGTTTAAGACGATGAGATACTTAGATGAATTTGAATTACCTACTTTCACTCCATTCACGATTAGAAAACAAAGGTGTTTGGGCATACATTGATTTAAATATCTTGCCTTGTTAAAAATTAGTATGAAGCGAGTATTATGGTCCTACTTTAATTTAGGTAATGATTATTAATTGTGCAACAAATATTTCCCTACAATTAAGCCCATAGTAATGTTATGTGCAACATTTTAACTCAAATCTCATCCATATATATATATATATATATATATATATATATATATATATATATATATATATATATATATATATATATATATATATATATATATATTAGAAAATGTATGAATAATTAACCAAATCTATATTTTGCTTTATGAATTGTTCTTTGGGTGGGTTTCCATGTTCTGAATGATGTTCCAAAAACGTCACAACCACCCAGAAAAATCTAATCAGAAACGAGCTAGAAATAGCACACACCCCAAAAATGGGTACCTATTTGGGTTGCCCCCTAATAGAAGGAAGAATGACAAAGGAAGAATTCACAGAGCTACTAACAAACACCAAATCACAACTTCACAGATGGAAGGCTAATTGCCTCTCACAAGTAGGGCGTTGCACTCTAATCAAAACAACGCTCGCAGCCAAGCCCTTACACATAATGCAATGCTTTATGCTACCAAAATCGGTCCATACGGAACTAGACAAGATCAACCGAAACTTTCTCTGGAACAAGGGATCCAACCATAAACCCCTCATCGGTTGGTATGAGGTTTGCAAAACCAAGGAAAATGGAGGACTGGGGCTTCGCAGCTCGGAGGATATGAATACAGCTCTTCAAATGAAATTGCTCTGGAAGAATTTAGCGGAACCAACTAGCCCATGGGTCAAACTAATTAAAGAAAAATATCTTAAAAACCAAAACATTCTCACATATCAAAAGCGAGGTACTTCTTCCTGGCAATGGACCCAGTTAATAAAACTAATCCCGATGTTTAAACAAGGCCTTAATTGGTCTATAGGAGACGGCGCCTCTATCAAGTTTTGGCAAGACCAATGGTTAGGCAATACTCCCATAATTTCATCTATCCTAGGAACCCAACAGATAGACGATACAATCAGCATAAAACATTTTCTCAATGACAACAAAACATGGAATCAAGATAAATTACACGCAGAGTTACAAAACATAATTCCTAACAACCTAATTGAAACTATCAAGACAATACCAATACCACAACACATTCAAGTTGACAGACTCTATTGGAAATGGAGCAAAAATGGTTGGTTCAGCACTAAGTCTTACATCTCCTTTAGCAAGTTTGTACCTATTTCACCCCCTTCGACCCGCTTGAGACTACCCTACATTTGTCTTTGGAAAAAAAAATCGCCCCCCTCCCTCCAAGAAATCCTGCGGCCGCCATTGATTAGGAGAAGCCCATGGCCATGGGCTTTCGACAAAGCATTATTAATACGAAAGGGTCAGACCCGTAATGTTCAACCTCGCCTATTGTTTTTGATAAGGCTCCATTCTAGATTTGGGTGTATGATCTCTCCATTAATTTGGTGTCAAGAGAAGTTGTTGAGGCAATTGTGGGGTTGTTTGGTGGGGTGGTTGAGATGTATGAATTAGAGTTCATTGTGTGTACAAAATACTTGAGGGTTAACAATGATTGTGGACATTAGGAAACCATTGAGAAAGGGGGTTGTTGATGAAGGTAGAGGACAAACATATATGGGTTGAAGTGAGATATGAGAGGCTTATTTTTGTAATATTTATGGGTGTTTGAGGCATGTTGAGGCGGATTAGGATGAGGAATGAGAGCAATGAAATCAACAATATGGGGACCGACTTAGGGCTTCACATGTAAAGAGGAAAATGGAATAAAGTGAAATGTAGAAAGAGAGGGAGAGATTACTTGGGGAAGGTGGTAGGAAAAAAGAGGAGCAGATGGGAAAAAGGATGTGAGGGAGGGCGAAAAGAAGGCTAAGGTTGAAATACCCCGATTGTATTTTTTTTCCTTTTATGACGTCATTGTAAGGGATTGTGTAAATTAATAAAATGTCAGGGATAAAGTTTTAAGGTAAAAATTTTACTCAATTTTATCAAGTTTGGAACATAGTGATATCTAGGGAAGATCCGCTAACGTGTCAATGGTTAAGTAAAGAAGTTATAAAATTTATTGGATACTTAAGACATGCTTAAGAATAAGTTGGTAAAATATTCCAAAGTGGTAGAATGAAAAATTGTTGGAATATATATTTAAGGAGGACAAGTTGTGTATAATTTGAAAAGATGGGTCATTACCTACAAATATCCTATAAAGAGGGAAGAAGTGTACTTGAGTTGTAAGTCATTTGGATTTGCTTCGGTTTTTGCTGAATAAGAGCCGCTTGCCTTTCTCTTTTTATTTGAAAGACAAGTGGATGGACATGTGTAAGTGAAACATTAGTGGAACCGCCCTATAAATTTGGAGACTCGTGAGCATTCACTCAAGCATTTCACATATACTATAATACTATATTACATGATCATCTTCCAACTCATTTTCAAGTCACCGTATATTTTTTTGATTTTAAAGTTTAATTGTATTGGAAATAAAGGATGAAAGTATTTACAAAGAGGTAGGTGGAGCCTTGCCCGTAGGCTCTAAAGGCTTTAAACCAAAATCATGGAAACAACCAAGTTGTTCCAATCCATATGGTGTGTTGAACACTAGGTTCGATGCAACTCCAGTTTCTTCAAGTCAAAGCTATCGGTGCAACTCCAGTTTCTTCAAGTCACCGTATATCGTATACTTTGGTTCATCCGTTTCCGGCATTATTCCACTAGTAAAATCTCTCATTTATTTTAAGATATTGGATGTTTTATATTGGTATAATACCCGTATATAATTCAAGGTATCTCCTTATTAGCCGTTATGATGCTCGTTATTATTAATAAATTTGAGTATTTCTTAAGACGATATAACATTGTATAAAACAAATATTTCTTGTAAGTCGAGATAATGTCCAATTATTTTGGATCATATGGCATTCCTAAGTCGTTATAATGCCCAATTAAATTTAGGAAAGAAAATCATAAACTATGTTTGCAAGTCCTAATACTGCCTGAGCATTTTAAAATGGTGTTGGACAACTGATTATCAGAAAGAAAAGGATATAAGTTTTATCAGATTAATTAAGCATTATTATAAAAGGAGACTCTACCGAAGTTTAAGGGTAAAATTATTGGACATAAGCTAATTAAGTTATTATTTGTCAGCTATGTACGACGTGACTTGACGCGCTTGGATATATAGTTGGTGACGTCGATCGAGATCATACATCTTCAGAATGAATTAAATCTCTTGGTTAATCCTAATCTTTATTATCCGCAGACTTCGGGTTTATAACCAAGACAAGTGAGTTTGTCTCATTCATTCGTTTACAGTTTCGTCCCTTTCATTTTAATTTATACCGCTTATTTTTTTATCAAACATGCCTATCCTTGAAATAAATTACAAAATCCATTTATTCCTATAATTTATTTATAATTGCATTCTAAGGCATGTTTAGAAACTTGGTCTATGTTTAATTGTTAAATTGCATAAAAGGCCCTAAATTCAGTTATAGCATGAATTGTTCTTAATTCGTTCATGCTAAGTTATAAGTATGTGATATTATGATTTTCTTGAAATATCTATACTAGTCATTTTGTTTACTTCATCCACTTTAATTCTTTAATGTTCTAAAGTGGATAAAAATGAGTTGATCACCGAGACGTGAACTTGTGATTTTAATTGTGATAGTGTGTGATGTGATTATAAATAAAATTATTATTAAAATGGTAAAGTTAGGTCAATGTTGCTAAGTCTTTCTCTATAAACATTTCATGAAATGCCCATTCGAATTGCAGATTTCTCGAATGGATACAGTTTACCCCAGTGGGGTAATCTAGGTCGTCCTACCAGTGTATGGTAGAGGCCGGTACTACGTGTTCTAAATGAAATATTTTATATCATAATTTCATATAAGTGATATATGTGTGTGCGTGTGTGTATGTGTGTGTAACGATGATCACTATTCTTGTCCGATATCATTTTCCATCCTTTTTGGAAACATGATTTTTTTCCAGAGATTCAATTTCTTAGATATTTAATGTTCTTGGACTATCTTATTCCTATTTATTTTAAATGTCCAAAGAGCCACAAAAATTCCCTTCCTTGTCATTTGCTAGTTCTTCACCGAACTAACCGACCATGTTGTGAAATGGTTGGCTGGTGTGCTTCGCCTGCATGCGATGTACATCAGACTAAATTCTGCAGGTTCTGGGAAAAAGCCTTGAGGAGTTGAAGTTGAAGGAATAAAGATTTTCAAGCTTTTTATTGTATAATTGCATCTTTCGGTAAAAGAGTTTTCTGGTTTAATTTAGTTTCTTTTGTTGGATGTGCTGAACACAGATATATGTACAATTTTGAAGAAATAACAGTTAATTTGTAATAAAAATAATATTCTTGTCTTCCGCTGCCATTCTTTTATTTATTTATCATCTTGTTTATGGGAGCGTGGTTGCATGTCCCTATTAGCCTGAGGTAATTATGAGACTGTTAAAATCTACATAATTACCGGCGCTGCAACATTTTGTCGTTTACAAAAGGGGATGTTACAAAGGTACGATATCCCTACTAAGGTTGCTTGAATTGGAAGATAAAGATAGAAGTGAAGGGGAAGGTGCAACTAGAAAAGGACAGAGCTAGAGAGCGTAGTGGAGATCATCAAAATTGTTTAAAAAGGGGGTAATGAGGGGAAGCTATAGAAGGAGAACACAAAAGACAGCGAGATGAAATATCATTTTAGGTTATGGAGATATGGGTGAGAAGAGAAGGATATATAGGTGGCGATAAAGAGGTGGGGGAGAAAGGTATACCAGTGGTAGTAAAGAGGGGGTAGAGGGCGGGCTAGAGCATGGAAATATGAGAAAGGTATAGGCATTGTTGGTGGCAGAGAAGGGTGACGAGAGTGAAGGGATCAGGGGAGGGGGGGTGGGGGGGCTCATTAGAAAGTTCAGGTAAAGCTTGGGTTTGAGACTTATTTAACAGTTAATTGTGTGGACCGGGAAAGTCAGAGGGCTTGTGTCTACTATGAGACAACAATGCAGAGATGAGCATTAAGACCTATACATCATACCCTGTCGATGTTGAAGTAAAGGAGGAGGATGGTTTATATTAAGGGTTATTATGTGTGTATGGATGGTCGAGGGGAGAGAACAAGAATTACATGTGGAGACTCATTCATCGATTAGGGGAGGAGCTGGAGGGTTCTTGGTTTATAATGAGAGATTTAAACTAGGTGTTAATTAAGGGCAAAGGAGAAGGATGGAGGGATGCCTCCTTACCTTAATATATATGATGAATGAATTTAGACGGACTTTTGAGAACTGCATGCTTGAGATGTTGGAGTTTGAGGGATATATACGAGCCAATAAATTTAGCAACGACCCGACGCCAAAAGAGGGAACAAATACGGGCCAATAAATTTAGCAAGATCAAACATCAGTCGAAAATTTGGGTGCAAAACTCCCGAGAACAAGTTGAACGTTTGGGGATGAAATATTATTACTATTACAATTAAGATTAATTTTCAGACCCTCTCGGAATTTATTCAACCTTTTCGGGATTTTGGTCAGAACCTTTTCAGAAATTTGTTCATATCCTTTTGGGATTATATATATAGACAATAAATCAAATGCACACAACTCTTATTGTTCGTTAGTATTGGGAGATTATTCGTTGGAATGAAATTATTCGGTGGTATTGGACGATTATTGATTATAATAAAATGTACAATTTTACCACAATTTATACGGACGAATAATTAAATAATTATAGATGAATAATCATGTGAAAGCAGATGAATAATTATGAACAAATAGACGAATAATTTATGTGCACACGATAAGGGTTGTGTACACAATAACTAGCCTTATATATATAGGGATGCGCTCTGGTGAAAACCAAAATTGCGGTAAAAACCTGCGAGGATCAGCTTTTTAATCCGGTTAACTTGCTTTATAGTCTGGTCATGAATAGAACCGATATATAAACTGAGCTATAAAGTAACTGTGTAATTTTAAAACATGAGTTTTTAGAACGATTTTTAGGTTTGACCGAACTCTAAAGTCATGTGTTATTTTAAAACTGGAGTTTTTTGCATGGTTTTTAGGTTAAACCGAGTTGTAAAGTCACAGTTTGATTGAAGTTTTTAGCAAAGGCAAGCACACCCCCAACACCACTGGGAAGACAACCTAGGCAAGCCGATGGGTTTGGGCGGACCGGATCGAGAGCCACCCAAACAATCGGACCATTGGTTTGAAAGGGGGGTGGATTTGCATGAATCTGGCCTATAAATTGCAGGAATGGGGGCACGAACCTTAAATTGACAAAGACCCAAATCAATTCAGTTTTTGATTGAAAACTTGTTTACGGAGTTAGGGAAATTCCACTCACATTCTTCATCCAATATCTCGCCAGAGCTAGGGTGTGGCGGCGCCACAACGACACTAGGACGTCCGAAGTCGGTTTGAGGCAATCGGAGCCGAGGTAAGGCGGCCGAAACCGGTGTTTATTTTAGAGTGAGATAACTGACGTAACCATTCCGGAATGGCTCATCTGAAAAGGACTTGTGGATAGTACCTATAGGTCCTTGGTTTAAACCCCATATGACCGCTCTTTATTTACCAAATTCAAGAGATAACTGAACTACTAATCCAATGTAATGAATAATCATGATGATAAATGACTTAAATCAGATTACAAGAAAATGATTATTGGTGATTGCTAGGAATCCACGCAACTCCCTCCTATCACAAATATAAGATATTTTTTCTTTCGTACACGTAGTTTAAAAAGATAAAAATTATATAAAATATTAATTTATTTTTTTAATTTTTTTACGATTTAATACTTATTACTAATAAGTATTTTTTTTTTTTGATAAGGAAAAAATTCGGGTGGTGGTTAGCCAACCCGAGAGCATCCCGAAGGATGAGATCACAAAGATTTGAAAGAAATACAAACACAAAATACATAAAAAAAAACACCTAAAGCAAACCTGGAAAAAACCTCAAACCCTAAGCAATCCAGCGGACACAACATCGAGAGGAAGGAAGCCCGACGTGGCGAAGTGGATAGCGAGCGCATGGGACAACACCAGCTAACACGATGTCTCGCCGCCGGAAAGACGGAAAGCAGATTTTCTTGTAAGGCAAAGACGACTCCTGGGGAAGTGTGGATCACACGACGTTCCCCCCACCTAGATGAGGGATCTTCGGAGACCACCAACACCACCAACATGATCACTTCAATCAACCAGGGCCGTAAAACTGCTCCTCAACCGAAAATATCCACGAACCAACAGACGGACACCCAAACAACACGAGGAAATGAAGCACGACCGCGAGAAAGGCGAAGAGCGAGAGAAGATTCCGGAATTTATTAGTTACTAAATATATATACACACACAAATATAATATGTATATATAAAAATAAATATTTATGTTGTATGATTGATAAAATTATTTTCAAGACTTGGCCCAAACGAACAAGATTAAATTGATATGATATATAACCACAAGAAACATGAAACATCAAACGCAAATTGGGTCTGGGGACTTGATATCCCCCCGAAAATAAAATCTTTCTTATGGAAAATCCTTAAAAACGGAGTTCCAACTTCTGCCAGACTAGCTTCTCGACACCTGGGGATTCCGACAAACTGCCCGCACTGCGACTCTTGCTATGAAGACCTATACCATTTATTATGGAACTGTCCTATTACGAGGGAGACTCTAATTGCAAATAACCCGGGCACATTTCGGAAAATGAATGGATGTTTCAGCAAAGACGAGCACTTGAACAACATACTATGGGAAATCAAAAATACAATTGGAAAAAAATGCTTTGAAGATCTCACCTTTGCTTGGTGGGGCATCTGGTACTTCAGAAACAAAACACTTTTTGAAAACATAAACCCGGACATAAGACGCATATTATCCTTTATAAGGGAACAAATATATGTCTGGAAGACATCAAATTTAAACAGCCCAGACTACTGTAAAAACAGCAAAAACCCATCCACAAATGCGGACAAACAAAGATCTATATCAAAGAGAAAAAGAACCAAATGGGAACCTCCACCAATCGGAACACATAAGCTAAATTTTGATGGTTCGTTCTCTGCGGATGGTTTGGGCTCTTATGGATTCATTATTCGTGATCCTGTAGGAACCCCAATTTTCTCCGGTAATGGACCATCTCCAATCAGTTCTGTCTGTGCCTGTGAAAGTTTAGGTCTCTGGAAGGGACTTAGGGCGGCGACATAACTGAAAATAACAAATCTTATCATTGAAGGAGACAACTTAACAATAATAAAAAGTATGAAAGGTATGGGGAAGCCTACTGGGGACTCTGAAATGATTGTCTCAGACAGTCTAGTCTCGCTGGGCTTTTTTGGTTCTGTTGAGATTCGTCATGTCTTCCGTGAGGCAAATTCGGTAGCTGATCGCTTATCCCGTATCACTACCGCCTATTACGGTATTTGGACACCAGATGAGTCTCTGTTGCATAGTCTCATCCGTAAGGATGCTCTTGGCTGATAGAGCTTAGCTCGATCTATGGTCAAATTTTTTCCGTTTCAAAAAAAAAATGTTCTGAATGATGTATAATGTTTCCTTTTGATCTATTTCAATTGTTAAAATCCATCACTTGTGTTTGATCCATCTTATATAGTACATTGGTAAATATAAACTAAACAATATTGGTATATAAAGTGGATGAACTACTCTTTTTCAAACTGGTTTTTAGGATGGAAACTAGACGTACGTGTTGGCTTACTAGCGCATATGTAATTTGTTGAGATGTTTGGTATGAGAGTGCTTTCTCCCACATCAACTGTATAAAAGACTAAAAATGATGAGTTATAAATTAAAAAAAAAAAAGTTTAAAGCTCTACCTAATAGTTTAAGTTTTTGTGTTAAATTGATAAATCATGCCCTTATAAGTTTATAACCATAAAAATAAATAATAAATCGATGTAATACGCCATGTCACGTACTCGAAACAGTGTATATAGGCTACAAAGTCAGATTGCATTAACTTTGATGAACAAGAAAGCTACTCGATTCGTTGTATATATATTAATTAATCTAGCTAGCTAGTGGCATATAACAAATATGGAATAATCATGTCCAAGCAACTAATCGTCATAATTGGTCAATGCAATTGGAAATCTTCCCAATTTGGATTTTTTGTTTGTTAATTAAGTAGAAATTCGAAATCAGACAAGCTTAAAACTCGAGAGGCCGACAAGTCGACAGACAATATAATATACCGTCAAACATATAAATGTATATAGAAAAAAGGTCCAAATGATCAGGCAAGACAAACAATGAAAGATGAAACACAGCAGACCAAAAGCTAGCAGGTTGGGGATCGGACGTAGACTACGGACGAAGCCAAGCACCATCGTGAAATAGCACCGTTGGCCAGCGATACTTCAGGCATCCATGTGGCATGTGGGCAATGAAGACGAACCTCCAAAGAAACTTTCCATACATGGAGTCGTCCTGCACACACTACCATACGATCCCAGCCAATCCCGACTCCGACTGCCAGAACCCCAACTAAGCAAAAGGTTGCGGTCATGTCAGATCAATTATTTGGAAAAAAAATTGATGCTCATCTCCTTATTTATTCGATCTGTTGAATTAAATTCAATGTATATGAAGATTCTATGATTTAATTATCTTTGTCGATTGTTCACTATACCAGATTTACATTCGGATGACGAACATATCATACATTGTTGCTTGGATGTAGTCCTGGCGACGAACTTTGCTTGCATTCATCGCTTGTGGATGAACCGAGTACAACCAATTGCGACAAAGTTATCAAGCGACGAAGAGAACCTTTATAATTACTTGTCGCTTGAATACATTTTCAGTGACAAACTTAGGTGGTGGTGCCTGAAGTTCATCGTGTGAATACAAGTCAAACGTGACTTTTGACAGGGCAAGTTTCCCGACGACGAACTAAGATATTGTCCGTCACCTAAATCTATTCAGGCGACGAACAAAAGGTTTGTTCGTGCCTTGAAAAAAGTCATCAATTATTGTACTTTTCTGACGCTAATTCGGGCCACGATATAAGGTATAAGCTCGTCACCCGAATGCTTTTAAATTCCGAGCATTAAATGAAGCTACTTACGTACCCCATAATTAGTGGTTTAAGGTTACTATTGTAACCTTAACCAATGCCGCGCTTGGATTGTCTTCTTCCTCTTCATCTCTTCTCTTTCCCATTATTTTCTCCATTTTTCATCTCTTTTATTTCAAAATTTCTTGTAATTTGCACAAGATTTGTGAAGAATATTTAAGACGATCGATTCATTTTGAGTTGTGGTAAGGTATGTTTGTAGGTATGTATGTGTGTGTATATATATAGAGATGATAGATCATATGTACTCAGCCCTTATCGTGTATCATGTGAACAAATCTGGGCCATTGAATTAAGAAGATCAACGGATGAGATTAAAAGTAACTTCTGATTATTCGATGATATTGAGAGATTATTCGGTGGAATGAAATTATTCGGTGGTATTGGGCGATTATTCGTTAGAATAAAATTTACATTTTTTACACTCTTTTTACAGATGAATAATTATGTGAAAACAGACGAATAATCATGAACAAATAGACGAATAATTTCTTAGTACATGATACACGTTAAGGGTTGAGTACACCGGAACCAACCTCTATATATATATAATGTTATATTTTGATGGATTTGTGAAATTTTGGATGGTTTGGTGATTTTGACTGTTCTTTGTAGATCTACACAATTATTGTGGTGATTAGAGAACACCAAAACATGCAGTAGCAAGGTTACTTTTTATTTTTGTTTTGGAGATTGAGATCTAAAAATGCTTAATTAAATTCTCTAAAAATTTGAAAATCTTTAAAATAAGAAAGTTGTTGGAGACTTAGAGATGCTTGAAGGAATTATTGTTGCGCATTTATAATATAATTCGTACAGTTCACGCACCATGACACGATTTTTAGAAAATAAAATTTTAATAATAGAATAAATTAATATTATATTAAATAAATTATTCGTTTAATATATTGAATTAAACTTATAAGAATAAACTCATAAGGGAAGGGTATAATAAATTCATTCAAGATGTACTCAATCTTGATAGTATATAAAGATTTATAAATAGATATTAGTTATATATTAATTTAATATTTTGAATTACACTCATGTGAAAGATGAAAATCAATTGTAAAAAGAGAAAAAAGAAAAAAAATAATTGGTTGAAAAGAAGTGGATTAAAGTGGATGTGACATATATATAGACGAAAACTATTATGTTTTAAGAGTTTATATAGATAGATAAAAAATAGATTTGTTATGTGAAATACTTTTTTTATTAAGTAAAAATTCAACGCATCGGACATGCCCGGTGAGTCGGTAGGCCGATAAATCGGCGACGGACAAACCATCAAACAAGCTAAAGACAAAGAAGCAACAACAAATCAGATAAACCAAATTATAAGTGTGAAGTTACAGATGCATTTTAGCACAAACAATGAAAGAGCGGTAGCAGTAGACACCAACTCTTCTGCTACTTGGTAGAGGCGACGCAGGGAATCCTGGGGAACCAAGTGTAAACCTCATATTTAAACTTTATTATCAACGAGCCTTTAGGTTTTGATCACGTCCACGACCTCTCGCGTATCGACAAAGGAAAAGAACACCGCTCAAAACCGCTGGACTTCAAAGTCATACAACAACACCACCAAGCATTTTATTATTTTCCCCCATCCTTGCCTTGGTGTGCAAGGCCCAAAGTGAGGCTTGCATGCCACGAAACCGTCACATCAGCACACAAAAAAGGGCATCGTTGAACATGGGCAATGAACTGATAAAGGACCACCGACCCCAATAGCCCAACCCGGCGACGACAATGACCCACCACGCCCAGACATATCAACAAGGAGGCGAATTGGAAACAATGAGGGGATTGACGAGGCACACTAGTAGACCGAAGGCGGCAATGGACACCACCAACTCCGGCGAGGGCCCGAAGAATTGAAAGAGGATGAAGAAGGGAGGCGCCACCCAAGAGACACACAATGGGGATTAGGGGAATCAGACATCAGGCAAGGGATTCGATCACCCTAAAACCGAGGAAAACCCAAAAAAACGGAGAGAGGAGAACAAGTGAATTTAACTCGGAAGCGGTGAACAACGACGAAAAACGGAGGACACGACCGACACCGATGAGGAGGAGGATGGAGCACGACTCGGCACGGCATTGATGAAGATACAAACAGGGAAGGGGGAAAAACTGGGCACCATCGATCACTGACCCCCAACCCAAAAACATCACCCTGAAATAAAATGGAAGGGATACCGGTCTGGGTAGAGGATTGAAAGGTCCACAACTCCAATTAGCAGAAATTGGAGGAAAGAGTATGTCAGTCGGATTTTTACTAGATTTTGGGACAAAAAACTAGGTTGAAATTTTTTGTGTGTGTGTGTGGGGGTAGGAAAAAAATTCTAGAGTCCATCTCTCTAGAATTCTTTTTATTTGTTATGAGAAATATGAAAATCAATTAAAAAAAGGAAAAAGGGAAAAAAAATGGTTGAAAAGGAGGGGATTAAGGTGGGGGCACCCACCCTAAATGCCAGGGGTCATCAAATTGTCTTTAGAGGTGGGAAAAATGTGTTGGCATTGCTTAGAAAGTGGGTGAAATGGTTAAGTAATGCAATGTAAAAAAAAATAGAAATCGAGTAGTTTATCCTATGAACAAGAACAACAAGTTGTTTTGCAAAACCGCCTATTTACGCATGATCAAATTGCATATAATGATAATAATCCTAGCAATGGTACACACTATCTTTGTTACAAAACAACCACGTGGGAGAGGTCACCTTCCCTGCTCCCACGACAGAAAAGGTTATCTATGAAAGTTAGCTATTGGAATTGTAGAGGTATAGGAAAACCAACATTCTGGACTCATATCAATACATGGTGTAAAAATGATCATATCTAATTACTTGCTCTAGCGGAGACGAAAGCCGAAAACATTCCAAACGAAACTGTATGGAAGAACGTTGGTTTTGATAACCCAATTTGGTCACCGGTTCAAGGCAAATCAGGAGGTCTATGTATCCTTTGGAAGGCAAACCACCTAATCAATGAGACCATTTCGATAGAAATCCACCTTCCCAGAATTATTGGGGTTAGATACAAAAACTCGCAAAATGATTCTTCTCTAATGCTCTTCATTGTTTATGCCCCTCCGGGGTTGAGGGAAAAAGAAGAATTTGGGAGAACCTTGACTGAACTAGTCACCAGTTCAACCCTTCCGAGTATGCTGATGGGGGATCTTAACGAAATTTTATGTAGCTCGGACAAAATTGGTGGAGCAGAAATCAACCCTCATAGATTCCAGAGACTAGCTAGTTTCATAAGTGACTGTTCTATGGTGGATCTACCCACTATGAGGAACCACCTCACTTGGAGGAAAAACACGAGGGGGAAGGCAACATTATCGAGAAACTGGATAGAGTACTTGTTCAACATCAAATTCTTCAATTTTTTCCAGAACTAATAACAAAAAATGGAGCGTTCGACTCATAAGACCATTGTCCCGTTACTATAAACTTTGACAATGGGGTAATTCACAAACCACCTCCATTTAAGTTCGAGAATATTTGGCTACAAAGGAAGGATTTTCGAAACATTGTTAAACAATCTTGGCGGGCGTCGTGCACTGGTTCTGCTATGTTTCAAGTTACATACAAAACCAAATTGCTTAAACAAAAAGCAAAGGAGTGGAATAAGAAAACATTTGGAAATATCTTCCGACAACTCCAAGAAGTTGATAGCAGCCTGTTAGAGATACAACAACAAATGACTCAGCATAATTGGTTGGATTATAGAGCCAAAGAGAGAAATCTCCTTTAAAAGAAAGAGAAGCTTCTTTTATTTCAGAAAAAGTACTGGAACCAAAGGGCCAAAACAAAACATTTAAAACTGGCAGATTCAAACACGACCTATTTTCATAGAGTAGCAACCGACAGAAGGAATAGAAAAATCATTCGATCAATTACTTCGAGTGAAGGTACGTATATCGAGGGGGATGAAAATATCAGAAATGAAATCCGTAGAGATTTTGAGAAGAGGTTTGAGCAGGAAAGGATAAATGAAAACCTCTTAAGGGAGTACCTAAATCTTGTCACCCCGGCAATAACCAATGAGGAAAATAATTATCTGACACAGCACCCAAGCAATGGGGAAATAAAAAAAGGTAGTGTTTAGCCTTGGCAATAACAAATCCCCAGGCCCTGATGGAATGACAGCAGAATTTTATAAAAAATACTGGGACATTATTGGAGGATTGATCATCAAAGCGGTTAATAATGACCCAACAGAGTTGTTCAGACCAACTAGAGGACTTCGACAAGGTGATCCTCTATCCCCGTTTCTCTTTATTTTGGGGGTAGAGGTTTTGGCAAGAAAGCTCTCACACGAAGCAAACATGAGGAATGGCCTAATTGGTTTCAAATTTGGGAAGGATGTACTACATGTCCCTTTCCTTGCTTCGCTGATGATATTATTATCTTCACCAAGGGTAACACCTCGGCTTGCTTAAAAGTCAAATCAATTATAGACGAATATTGTAGCATTTTAGGTCAAAAAGTTAATTATCACAAATCCTCCTTCCAAACTACAAAAGGAATCTCTAGATCCAGAATCGATGAACTTGAAAGATGCTTGTGCATATCAAATGAAATAACGATTGCAAAATATCTTGGTTGTCCTATTATCAACGGAAGAGTAAATAAACAAACTTTCGAGGAAATCGTCTGTAAATCAAAAGAGCAGCTTAGTAAATGGCGTGCTAATGCTCTATCACAGCAAGGACGTGTTGTCCTTATTGGCACAAACCTGGCATCAAAACCCTTATATACAATGCAAAGCTTCATGCTACCCAGCACAATTCATAAGGAACTTGATCAAATAAATAGATGTTTCTTCTGGAATAAAGATCTTCAATACTGGCCTTTGATAAGCTAGGATAAAATCTGTAGACCGAAAGGAAACGGAGGTCTAGGTATTCGAAAATCCAAGGATATGAATGAGGCACTACAAATGAAACTCATCTGGAAAGTTCTTGCAGAACCAGAGAATATATGGGTAAAATTAATTTAGTACAAGTATTTGAAAACAACACATATATTAAACTATAAGAAAAGTGGGAATTCGTCGTGGCAATGGTCGAAACTAACTCCTCTGATTGAAAATTTTAAAACGGGTCTAATCTGGTCGGTGGGCAATGGTCGATAACTGGCTTACAACTTCGCCAATAATCAAAAGGGTCGACTGTCCTACCATTCGAAATGACAACGAAACTGTGAGTGACTATATATTAGGAGGAAAATGGTGGGAGGAAAAATTATATAACACAATCCCACAAACTATAGCAAAAGAAATATTGGATATCCCCCTTCCTAAGAATACATTTGATGACAGACTCTATTGGTGGCCAGATAGGGAGGGATGGTTTACAACAGCTAGTGCCTACAAACTGATCACTAAAAATAACAACCACAATGAGGATAATAATTCACGGACTTGGAAAATTGATACCGCACCAAAATTTGGAATTTCCTATGGAAACTAGGTCAAAAGGGTATTCCAACGGCTACCCGTCTATCCCAAAAAGGGGTCTCCGTACCAACAACTTGTGTCCTCTGTAACAGCACCACTGAGGATGAAACTCATCTTTTGTGGAATGCCAATTTTATAATTTCAATCTCCCATTGTTAGTGGGCACAAATCAGACTATAATCAATTTAATTGCAAATTCTAGAGTTTTCTCTTCTATCTTGTCATTAATTGGAAACACTCTTACAAAAACTGAAAAGGAGAAAGTAGCGGTAATATAGTGGACAATTTGGTATATCAGAAATCAAACAATCTTTAGAAATGAACCTATTCCGAATCACGAATCTGTTAAACACATCATCACAACTCACTTGGAAAATTGGAAAAAAAACCTCCATGCATGGAAATGAGGATGATATTCAATATACTCCAAAGGATAATGCTACCAATTACACATAGCCAAAGCTACAACAAAAAGCTGCTAAATGGAGAAAACCACATGTAGGTATGTTTAAATTAAACTTCGATGGATCTACACTTGATAACAACGACAACTCAATTGGCTACATCATTCGTGATTGGGAGGGTAGGCCGATCCACATTGGCTATGATAGAATTGGCAAGTAGACCCCGCTAAAAGCTGAGGCTTTGGCATTAAGACATGGAATAATCCAAACTCGGGCGTTGGGAATAAACAAATTATAAATCAAAGGGGACTCCCTTATCATCATAAATCATTTAAAAACAAACTTCATATGCCTATGGGAAATTGAATTGGTGATGTCCGATATTAAAACAATGTTGTCGAGTGTGAGAGAAGTCTCCTTCTCTCACGTGCCCCGAAATGGCAACAGAGTGGCTGATAAGGTTGCACACCTTTGCCGCTCTGCCAGGGGCCTTGACATCTACACTGATACAGGTCTCCAAGACCTCATCCGCAAGGATGCTATCGGGTAGGATTACTCCATCCGAATTATTACCTGATCAAAAAAAAAAAATGGATGTATGAGACACATATGCGAAAATTATTTTGTTTTAAGGGGTTTGTATAGATATATAATGATAGTTTTTCTATCTATTGTTACGTGGCTGTTGAGACACAATTTATCAAAATACTTTCACTTCAAAAGTATTTTTTTAATCATCGTCGTCATTTTCATCATATTATTATTATAAAGATGGCTTACATAAAGTTGGTTGAAAGCCTAGTAACAAATTGGGCTTTAACGCCTTTTTGAATAGTGAAACCATGCAACTCTATGAAATATAAAATCATCATTATAACAAACTCTGTACCATGGCTTTTGGTAACCAACTGAACCCGCTTTAAAAAGCCAAAAATGTGACGCGTTATGCAATTAATGATTATATATGTTACAACTTACAAACATTTCCATAAAAATGAAGAAAATAATTTAACACGTCAAACATATTATGAATTGAATGATCATACTTTGTGACACACAACTTGAATGGGGAACTCGATCTTGGTAGAGTTAGGGCACCCTCTATCATTGCTTTGGAAACTCAGAGAATCATGAAATCCATCACAAGATCAACCATGAAAGAAAACCATCATCCTCGATTTCTCTCCCAAACACACACAATTTTGTTTGAAGTTGTTACAGAGAGAATGGGCGGGATCAACTTATAAGAGTTGTCTCCTAACTACCAAATACAAGATGAAATGACCAAATTGCCCCTCACTGTGAAGCCTAACTACCAAGCCTACATTGCAGCCACTAGCTCATATATGTACTCCTATATACCTCCCCTCAAGCCAGACTTGCAGCTGGAAGGAAAAGTTCGAGCTTGGAGCAAAGGAAACTGTGTTGGATAGCACCCAAAGCCTTGGTAAGGATGTCAGTAAGTTGAAGGGATGAGGAAACATGTGCTCTACGGAGGTGATAACATCTATTTTAGTCATATTTTAGGCATACATTTGCATATTAGTTTAGGTCATTTTCATGCATATTTATCATATTTTATACTTTATTTATTTTATTTTGCATTTTCGGAGTCTACACCTTGTTTGTATGTGTTTCAGGCATTTTGAGGCTAATATTGAGGAAAATCAAGCTTTAATGCGGAGCGGCAATCATAATGGATTGGACCCAAGGAGCTAACTTGTCAAGTGCGGAAGTTGCTAAATGTGGGAGCTGTTTTGTGGAGTTAATTTATAGTTGGGTGTTGGGATGCAATTTAGTTATTTAAGTTTGTGGGTCAAATTTGTAATTTCCTAAAAATAAAACTATATACTCCCATATGTTTTAGAATTGAAGGGGGGAGTTGGAAGACTTTGTTTTTGCAGAGGCGGCTTCGGCCTTGTTCTTAGTTTTTAGGTTTTGTTCTTTGTTTTGATGGTACACACTTTGGATCGAGGACGGAAATTTCGGTTTGCATTCTATTCTAAGCTTTGATCTATTTCTGTCTATAATCTAGTTCATTGTCTATTATATTATGCTTGCTTGAATCTTCGATCTAGGGTTTGGGTGATCCCGATGATAATTTGGTAGCGTTAAGATTGATATTCGTTTGTCTGTTGATTTGTGATTTAATCCTATTGCGCCAGCCCTAATTGATGAAAATTGGTTAGAACTGATTTAGGGTTTGAAATCGAAAGACTAAAACCCTAAATTAGAATTTAGATGGTGAATTTAGGCCGAAAAGCTATTGGATCCATCGGAACCATAGGATTAAACCTGAAGTTTAGTTGATCGAAAGTGAAATTAAGCTTCTTGAGGATTTATAGATTGTCATAGATATTTTAGATGATTTTGATATTAATCGATATAGAAAGGCGACGTTGATATGATTATCATCTAGAATTCTAAGAACTTAAAGGGTCTAAATTGGTTGCTTGAGTCCGAAAGGTGATTGTTAACCAATTTAGACACATTCGCTTTGATTCCGAAAGGAGATTTGCGATTACCTTAGACAATCTACCTTCAACAAATTCAGACAAGGTGGCACGAATATTAATATTAATCTACTAAAGCGTCGTTGTGGTGATCTTTTACCCTAGACTTGCCTCGTATCCATTGTTTAATACCTATTTTTGCATAGTTGTTTCTCATTAGTTGGTTACTTTCTCCATCCATATAAACATTTCGCCTTTATTTTCTTGACTTAGTTAAATCAGTTTGAATTGATAATCGATACCACATAGTCCTTGTGGATACGACACTCGATATACTACAACTGAACCCCATACACTTGTGGTGTAGGTTTTAGCCTATCAGGAGGAACCCCTCTTGAACCATTTCCTTGATAAAATGGCAATCAATTCAAACGTATTTAGTCCGTTCATGAAACCCGGGGTTACTGCCCAAACTCTGTGCAGCTTTGTTGTCACAATGGAGTGTGATAGGAAGGGAAACATGAATGTGCAAATTAGCTAACAAGCTGACAAAAGGAAAACCTGTCGTTGTTCTTGCCAAAGAATAATCAAACTCACTAACTAGTATAGCGTGCAAGTAAGAGATCGATCCACAGGGAAATCTATCAAATTCAAGTCTAATTGTAATTGCTAAGAGAGAAAAGGGGGAGTTTTTAGTGTGAAAAGATCTGCCTTTTAGCAAAGCAGAAGCAAGCAAACAAAGTAAATTGATTGTAAAATTCAGTTGAGGGAAATAGGTTCACCTACAATTTATCACTTCGATTGATGAATTCGATCCTTGTTTCAGCCTCTAGTTCTTGTCTTTTCCTATCAATGTCCTTGTCCAGATCTTAGGTAAATTACTAGTCCTACGAGTCCTAGCAACCCTTATCTCTAAATAACCCTAACACGGTTAAGATTCAACCTAGAGATAGCATTAAGATTATGAATTAACCAAGGTACACATAATATCAAGCTACGAGTCGATATTCAACATGTATTCAACTTCCTACACATCCAATTATTCCTACGAGTCCTAAAGGGATATGATTGCCACTTGGGTTAAGGTTCGCTACGAGGAATCTACAAAACCCTAGCAATTGAATGAATCTACTCTAACTAGTCGGCCAGGCCAGAGAGAATAAAACACATTCAAGCAATTAAGCACAAGGAAGTCAAAACATTGCAATAGGAATAAGAACTAGATTAAGAAACTCACAATTCAACAATCAAAGATCCAAACTGTAGGCGAAACCTCGAGAGTTTAGTTGCTCATGCTCAACGGCGCTCTCAACAATGGTGTAAAGTGCATAAGGTGAATGAATAGAATAACTAGAAAAACCTTAAATAGTTTCTAAGAATTCGGCCGAAAATAACTTAATGAAACCCTAATAAAATTCCGCACTGATGTTCCGCATCTGCGAGGGCCGCGGGGCGGCAAGGCTAGGCCGCGGGGCGGCCGGCGATCAGCGAAATCCTCCGTTTCTTCCTTCGAGCCGCGGGGCGGCCATAGATACTGCGGGGCGGCCTGCGATTCTTCCGAGCTTCCTCCTCTTCGTCTCCAGCAGCTCCTAAGTCCTTCTTTAACTTGTTTCCGCTCCTTTCACTACCATTTCACCTCCAATCTACTGTTCCTGAAATAAACCATAAAATCATGTAGATTCCGCCTCTTCTAACTCAACAAGTGAAAATGCAAATTCAACTAAATAAATGCAATATTCACACCTAAATAATGCTAAATGCAATCTATTATGCAACACTAAATATGCTCTATCACAAGCCATGAGGCCAAACTAATTCACTTGTAGCAACAGACATCCTTCTGTACTCACTCTCAGCAGATGATTTGGAAACCACCTTTTGTTTCTTGGTCTTCCAAGAAACTAAAGATGATCCAAGGAACACGCAATACCCAGATAATGAACGACATGTGTCTCTACAATTCCCCTAATTCGCGTCACTATATGCGTGCAAGGTTAGTGAAGATGAAGCTAACTATGACAGAGCAAGATTAAATGACCCTTTGAGATATCTGAGCAAATATAGAAGTGCATTCCAATGAGGTTGTAAAGGATTTTGAATAAACTGACTGAGTTGTTGAATTATATATGCTATATCAGGACATGTGAGAGTAAGATATAGAAGCCTACTTACAAACCTCCTATAATCCTCTGGATTTGAGATATGATCAAATGAAGAAAGTTTGGTGCCATACTGCATAGGAAAACTAGAAGTCTTAGCATCTTTAAGGATTTCCAATATATACTTCCTCTGGTTTAGCAGCACCCCAAATGAAGATCTAGAAATCTTCATGCCCAATAAGTAAAAAGCTATCCCCAAGTCCTTAATAATGAATGCCTGGAGCAATGCTTGTTTTGTGTGACCAATTTCAAAATTAGAATTGCCAAGTATCAACATGTCATCAACATACACTAAGGCAATTGTGATGAAGGACCCTGCAGTCTTGACAAAGAGGGAGTAGTCATGCCTAGATTGACAGTACCCAAGTTTAATGTGGAACTGAGTAAGCTCATGATTCCACTGCCTACTAGCTTGCTTGAGACCATAGAGGGATCGTTTCAACTTGCACACATGGTCAACAGGAACAATGTATCCTTGAGGGGGACGCATGTATACATCCTTTTCAAGATAACCATGCAAAAAAGTGTTGTTGACATGTCTGCTAACTATGACAGTATTCCTATCCATGTCTCAAACAATTTGAATGCCTTTTGCCCTGGAGGATAGCCTAAGAAAACACACCTCCTGGCAACCACTCCAAGTTTATCTATGTGATCATTACTCATTTGGTTGTAACCCATAGCATAAACATCCAACCACTCTCAACTGATCATAACTTGGAGACACCTTATAAAGAACCTCAAATGGTGACTTCCAATTGAGAATGGAAGATGGCATCTTATTGATGATGTGAGTGGCACTAAAGACACAATCTCCCCAAAACTTAATTGGCAATTAACCAGCATGAAGTCTAAGAGCTATAGCAGTCTCAATGAGATGTTGATGTTTCCTCTCTACTCTCCCATTCTGCTCACGAACACTAAGAGCAGATCTCTTATGTATAATTCCACGAGATTCTAACAACTCAACACACTCTCTCTGAGTAGATTCAATACCATTGTATGACCTGAGAGTTTTCACAGATGATTGAAACTGATTTTCAACCAAGTTCAAGAAGCTAGTAATAGCTCTCAGCACCTGCAATTTATCTTGCAGCAAATAGACCTAAGTGGTCCATGAATGATCATCCAAAATTGTCAAAAAATATCTAGCTCCACATAAGGAGGGAGTCCTATATGGCCCCCAGATATCAACATGCACTAGTACAAATTGTGGATCTTACGGGCAAATGTTCTCGGGTGTTTTATAAAACTCCTGAGAGAGTATTCTCGCAAGGGAGTTTTTAAAAAAACTCCCGATAGAAGTCAGTTTTTTTATTTAATAGAAAAAACGGGTGCACTCGCTCAGGTGTTCTAGGTAACTCACGAGAAACACTAATTTTTATCAGGAGGTTTTAATCAGAGACACGAAAGAACCGAAAGAACCCTAGCTAAAAACTGTCGCTCGCAACCATCACTTGATTAACTCTGCTTGCTCGATTTTTAACTCTGCAATTGATGCTCGAAGAAGACAATCTATGCTGAAATTCTATTCACTGCACTATCAATTGCAGAGGAGACTAGCGAATTTCCCCCTTCTGTCTTCACCTCGCTGGTTGTTATTATTTTTTCCATCGCCCTCATCAGTTGCAAAGGCCTGGCCTCGCCGATCAACTAGGTTTTGTTCGCCCTCGCCGATCAACCGGGCTGCGTTCGCCATTCAGGTCCGTAATACCCTTCTGTGTTTGCCTTTTGTCGACTCCCTTCTTTGTTCACCCTTCTGGCCTGCATTCGCCCTCGCTTTCTGTGTTGACGTGTGCTCTCGCGCTAATTAGGGTTCAATTCGCAGATCTCAGTGCTATTGGGCTGCATTTGCCCTCGCCTTCTGTGTTGGTCAGATTCGGCCTCGCCTCTGTCAATCTCGGCGTCTGTCGATCTTGATCTTCGCAGGACTCGCCCTCTCTCTCTCTCTTCTAGGTTCGCGGGGTTGCAGGGTTCCTAGGTTTGTGAAAGCAGTATATATAGTACGTGCATATAATGATGAGGGTGTAGTTGGGAAAAATGATGGGGGGTGTAGTTGGGAAAATGTCATATAAATCAAATTTGTTTGGAAAATGTCATATAAATCAAAGTCATTGGCATATTTCTCTCTTGATTGAATTGAATTTTGAGCTTGCCTTATGCAAATATTATTAATCTTTGTATGTGATCGCAACAAAGTATTTTGCGTATAAGGGCTTGTATTAGAATGTGATAGCTTTAACTTTGCATTCTTAGTTGATTGCTTTTTTTGTGTTTTATCTTTTTTGTTGATTAGGGTTGTGAAGCCAACAAACTCTGAATAGATTTTCAGGTTAGCAAGGAATGTGCCAAAACCTTAGGTACATGTCGTTCGATACAACTGGTTCAAGTAAGCCTCTTTATCTTCTGGCTTGATTGCGTGTTCACGGTCTACTTTCTAATATCCACATTGCGAATTTGAAATCCAAGGAATTGAGTTGCAAAAATATTGAGTCATGGAAGCTCTCTTAATGTAGAACTGGAATGATGTCATGTAAAAGATTTAATGATGAAATGTTGGTTGAATGTTGTTTAATAATATTCTTTATGGGAATTTTTGGCAGAGATATGTTTGTCCGGCTGATGCAAAGATTGATGGGGTTCATATGAATGCGAGTTGACTTTGGTCCTCAAGCAAAAGATGGGAAACTGGTGTCATATTCTTGCATCATTGTAGCAGTTTTAATTTACTTCTCATTTGATTATGTTGGCAAAAAATCGAGGATGATTGTGATCTAGCTTTGAGAAAATGCTTGTTCACAGTGAATTTCTAGTAATAGAAATTAGCTTGTAAATCATTAACATTATGGTTGAGACTCTGAGATATTCTAGGAGGTTATTGGTATGAAATGAGAAAGAACTGACAATTTGGATTCAAGCATTACATCTAAATTCTATATATATTAGGGTGGAAGGATGTGGGTCTCTCCATATTCTTCTCACCTCACCTCTCCTTTTCTTTTTATTTTCTTTTCTTGTTCTTCAGTTGGTTTTAATAAGCTTGTCCTCTCTTTGCAGAAACAATTGGAAGTTCTCTCCATTCACAGAACCAGGTATTTGATAAAAAAAAATTCCAATTGTTTTATTTTATGTCTTTTTCTCATGCTCTTTGTGCAAAATGAATGTATATTTATATGAATAATTCGGAAATTAGATTGAGAGAGAAGAATGGAAGTGAAAAATCGATAGCTGTTCTTCTCAAAAAAATCAATAGCTTCCCTTTTCTCCTTGATCCTAATTCAGGGATATTAATGAAACATTTTTCGGTTTTCTTCATTCTAGCACTGTTTTCTTGATTGAATTGAGTTTAATCAGCAACTTTGGCAGATTTCATGCTTACTGCATCTATTTTACTATCAGTTTATAAAATTTGAGGTGTTTGCACTTGTAAAAACAATCTGGGGCCATGTGACCTTGATTCTTTCTACAAGAATAACTTGTATGTGTCATGGAAAATAACGATGAAAGAAATGTCTACTCTTGTTCCACTTCAGAGGTATATAGGCTGAAATATAGGCTTATTTTCTCCATAAATTTCTTCAACATTTTCATTATCTATCAAATGCCTTATTGAGGCTGATTACTGATTCAGTCCTATTTTTATTATTGTTAAGGTTGTCCAGGCAACGCTTGATGTCAAAAAATAAAGGCCAGCACACATAGAAGAATGGTTATTAGGTCATTACTTTTTAACGATTTAGTAAAGCATTTAGTTGTGGTTACTCAAAGTTACTGATATTTTAGGTATTTGTGTTCAGACGATCAACAAGTGGATGCCCTTGATTCACCAGCAAAGCAAACTCGCAGGGTAAATCATATTTCTTCTTCCATTTGTGAGAATTATGACTTTTGTAATTTGCTTTGTCACAGCCAATGACTTTGGTCCTCAAGCAAAAGATGGGAAATTGGTGTCATATTCTTGCATCATTGTAGCGGTTTTAATTTACTTCTCATTTGATTATGTTGGCAAAAAATCGAGGATGATTGTGATCTAGCTTTGAGAAAATGCTTGTTCACAGTGAATTTCTAGTAATAGAGAATCAACCAAAGCCCTTTGCACTGTTGCACTACAATTTTCTTGCTTGTACATGTGTAATGCCAATGCTGTTCTTGTGATTCCATAATAAAATGTGTTTGATGTTTACAATGTCTCATTTATGGCCTATAAAATGTGTTTGATGTTTACAACAGAGCTTGTAATTATGTTATCGGTTAGGATTTTGGTTGTAGATTTGTATTTATAAATGTTTTTTTAAAAGAGGGTTTTCTAATCGGTCAAACCGGTTAGAAAACCCTTTTTTTTTAAAAAGCCTTGCCTTTTCTCGGGTGTTTTTTTAAAAAAACTCCCTTTAGATATCTTTCAGGGGTTTTAAATGACTCATGAGAGCGTTACAAGAAATTGGCTGGTTAAAAAACGGGTTCTCTCAGGAGTTTTTAAAAAACCCCTGACCGAAACTTTGTTTCTCAGGAGTTTTTATAAAACCCCCGAGATACATATCTCAGCGGTGCGAATAAAAGGAGTTCGAAAACTCCTGGATGCTTTGTAAAAAAACCCCCGATAGACGTTTATTCTGTACTAGTGATGACTCAATTGAAAAGGGACTGCATCAATACTAGAACTTCTGTCAAACTTCAGTTTGTGATGCTTGGTCATAGCATAGACATCACAAGGAAAATCCTTCAAAACAACTTGCTTACAATCAACAATATGTCTTAGTTTGGACATAGACATATGACCAAGCCTAACATGTAAGAGTTCCACATCAGTGACGTTATTACAAACTAGGCTAACACTATTAGAAGGGGACATGACACCCTTAAGCATCTTCATATCACCATAAGCCTTCAAGAGATATAAACCTCTGCATTCTGAACCTTCGGCAACCTTGTCCTTAGTTATAAGGTCATGTAACCAACAGGGCACAACATCAAACCTAAACTCCATTATCTTATCAAGGAGAACTTTGGAAACAGACAACAAATTATGTTGGAACTCAGGGACCAACAACACATTATACAAAATCAAATTTTCTCTCAACTGAATAGTACCAACTTGATGCACAGTAATGCAAGATCCATCAGGCAAGCCAAACTTAATATCATATTATAGAGTAATAACATCACAAAATATACTTCTATCAAATGCAATATGATCAGTAGCTCTAGAATCCACAATCCATTCAGTGTTATCAGCTTTATGAACTCCAACAAGAAAGGAAACACTAAGAGTACCTGCAAAGTGCATCATGGCTTGATTGACTGAACTTTCACCACCATACTCCATAGGACTCTTCCATTTCATCATCTTCAGGACTTCCTGAAAAATAGCATTAACCATGGCCGGGTCTGGCTTTGTGTCAGGGGAAGAAAACTCAACAGAATTCTCAAGTGGAGAAGACTTCATCTGAGAATCAAATATCCCTGATTGCTTGGATTTAAACTCATCCTATGGTCCCTTAAACTACTCTGGATAACCAACAAGCTTGAAACAGTAATCTCTAGTATGCACTTTCTCTCCACAATAATCACATTTCCTGTCAAATCTGGGTTTCTTATAATCTTTCTTGTCTTGATCAGCTTGCCTGGAAGACTCTCCTTGCTTAAACCTATTGACAGCAAAAGCTTCACCATTGGCTTGAGTAAATTTGCTCACATTGAGAGCATTGACATCTCCTTGTAACACAAATGTAACATGTTTTTATATCTCGATTTGTGTAGCCATCTGAAAAGCTCGATTAATACCGGGCATAAGAACCTTAGAAAGCACATTACTACGCAAATTCTCATACACATCATTTAATTCCATCAAGAATTGCATAACTTTGGCATTTTCTTTGTTATCCATGATCTTCTTTAGCAAACCACAAGCACATTGATTGAAACCACCACAACTACAGCTCGGAATTGCATCAAGAATCTGTAGTTCATCCCATATTTTCTTTAATTTGCCAAAATAAGCTCCCACTAACAAATTCTCTTGCCTAATGTTACTGAGATCACGACGCAACTAATATATCAATGGATCATTTGATTCATAAAATCATTCACGAATCTCATCCCAAAGTTCACGCGAGGACTGTACATACATGAAGCCTTCAGCTACATCGCTAGTCATGGAGTTGATCAACCAACACATGACCATATAATCCACCTTAACCCACTTTTCATAGTCCTCACTGTCCTCGGGAGGTTTTACACAAGAACTTGTAATAAAACCTAATTTTGCCTTGGCAACTAAGGCCATTCGAACACTCCTACTCCAACTTGTGAAATTGGTGCCATTAAAGTGCATAGAAACGATTTGAATTCCCGGATGATCTGAATTAGACAAGAATAAAGGATTGTAATGAACATTTCCCATACCTTGCATCATCATATCCCCAAACTGCACTCCATTTTCGAAAGCGAGATCTCTACCAGCACCTGGTCCAGGAGGAGTCACAGCAACAAAAGTGCCTTTACCAGCACCATTTCCGACACTAGATCCCTGTCTGGGGGATGGATTCGCACCTCTACCAGCCATCAAAGAGTAAGCGTCATTACGAGAACACAAAAATGAGAACCAAAGAAACAACAACAACAACAACAACAAAAATGGTGATCTCACAAACAGAGCACCACCAGCGTCCTTAGATCGTCACCACAAGCTCTGATACCATTTGGAAACTTAGAGAATTATGAAATTCATCACAAGATCAACCTGATGGAAGAAAACCATCATCCTCGATTTCTCTCCCAAACACACACAATTTTGTTTGAAGTTGTTATAGGGATCAACTTATAAGAGTTGTCTCATAACTGCCAAATACAAGATGAAATGACCAAATTACCCCTCACGATTAAGCCTAACTACCGAGCCTAGATTGCACCCACTAGCTCATATATGTACTCCCATAATTGCAATCAAATGAAGCTGTTAACACGTTTATTGCTGCACGCTACAAACATCATTTAGAAATTTGCTCGATAATCACATACTCCCTCTGTCCAATAATACATGAGTTTTTAGAGGTAAATTTTTGTTCAACAATAGATGTGCTTTTATGTTTTCTAGGCGAAGTTGTAATAATTTGTATTGGTTTGTGTGTTATTGACTTTTTAAAATAATTTGATTGGTTAAAATATGTAGTGGGTGTTAAAAAATAATAAAATTTATGAAAAAGTTAGTGCAATGATGATGTTTTTTTAAAAGTAAAGTGCTTTATTAAAACTTATGCAAAATGCTAAAAACCCATATATTTTAGGACACATAGGGAGTATTAAATTATAAGTTGATTTGGATCATTTGTTATTTTTATATTAATTATTACTGTATCTTTTTTTATAGTTTGAACAAGCAATGACATTAAGTTAAGTACGTGCTTAAAATGCTCGATCATAAAGCAACATCATTGATGGATGAGTTTGTCTAGCTAGGAGAATTAAAACCATATATTATGATCTTTAATCACTTTAATATTAATTAAAAAGTCTTGAGATCTTTAATCATTAGGGTTTATCATATATAAAATTATATAGTGAGATACTGAGATCCCTAATTAATTCAGAGTTAGAGCTGAGTTTGGGCAACAAGCTTACATTAAATTATTGAAATATATATATTGGTGAGACTTTTTTCAGCCATTGGATTAAAATCTAATGAATGGTACGGTTATGATTAATAGAAAATTTACATATGGAAATTAATGTTTTTAAATACATTAATTAAAAATATTACCTTTAATAAACGACGTGTAAACTAAATACACCCCAAATTCTGCACGTCGGAATTGACGTGCAGTGCAGGGTTAAAGTGGGTTAATTAAAATTTTTAGCGTGTAATTAATTGGAAAGGCCTGCACGTTAATTCCGACGTGCACTTTTGATGGAGGATTTACGGTGTATCTAACAACACCCTTAATAAATGAACATCTTTTATACAGTTACAAGAAACACGTTTAATGTTAAAGGTACGTCTAACGCTAATTGAATATTCATCTAAATATTATCCTAATATTCATCCGAATATTTTTTTAATATTCATCTGAATATGTTACCATATATTTAGATGATTATTAAATAATTTTAAAATTGAAAATAAATAATATTCATTCGAATATTGTCTGAAATATTCGTATGAATAATATCCATATAATATTTATTTGAATATAAGGCAACATATTGGGATGAATAATATTCATCTGAATATAAGGCAACTATATTCGGGTGAATATCCGGATGAGTATTCATTCATATTCGTGTTGTTAAATAATATTCATTCATATTTGTATTGTTTTTCATTCAAATCTACGTCTTTTCAAAGTAATTGACCGTAATGGCGGATCCAGGATTTTTACTAGGGGGGGCTGAAAATTATACAGAACGATAATAAAATTCATCTTATGATCCGTCTACCATCCTCAAGTTCATTACACATCATCCACATATAAGGATTCATACCTTCTATGTTATAGAAACCATCTGATATCTTGTCATTATAAGACAAACACCCATTAATATGCAATTTAACAAAAATTTTCTTAGTCATTGCACAATGTCTGGCTAAGGGCAAAAAATGCAGTACCTTGTCAACTTGTTTCTTGCTTTGATCAAAATGCTTCAAACACCTTCAATTAAGTGCAATAGAAAGGAACAAATTCGCAAAGTACATATTCCATAAAAACTTCCCTAAATCACATATTCAATTAACAAACCACAAATTCATAAACTTCATTCTCAAAATCACATATACACAATTATTAAATGACAAAATTCATTCCCAAAATTACAAACCCTAATCAAAATTTCACCAAATTGATTCTTAAAATCAAACCCTAATTTCACCAATTAGTTTCCAAAATCTAAACCCTAAACAAATTAGTTTCCAAAATCTAAACGCTAAACAAATTTTCATATCTTACTTATAAACCAAATCTCAACAATCAAAAGTTATAGCACAAATTCAGAAAATTTGAAACAAAAACACTAACCTTTTCAATTCGGATTGGAATTTAAGGAAGAACAACTTTGGTGCAATGATGCAGTGAAAGCCCGGAACCAACAACAGTGTGTGGGAGGGAGGACTCACGGTCGCGGCGGAGCCAACACAGTGGTGCGACGGCGGGGAGGACTCGTCTGCTGAGGCAACACAATGGTTGCGTTTTGCGTACTCGCGTCGGTTTTCGCTCCACGGCCTTCAACTTCGGTTGTAGTTTGAAAAAAAATAGAAAATCGTATGAGTTGATAGGGAGGTTCGAACTGTGAGACTGTTTCTCTTTCCAATCCCTTTCATTCCCTTGACCAACTGGGCTAAGCGCCTCTTCTATTTTAGTGCACATTCTAATTTTATTTATGAGTAAATGGCATGGAATATATCAAAAAAGACGGGCCTTTGCAAAACTAACTCCCCTAGCCCAAATTTGTATAATTTTGCAAAAATAACCAGTGGCAAATTAAGACTTGCAAATCCGGGTAACGAAGAGAACAACAGAGAGAGAAAGAGAAGTGAAAACCGCCATTGAAAGAGGAAAACCGCCATTGAAGCACCTTCATTGAAGCCGGTTAAACGTCGTTGAAGGAGTAGCGAGGGTGCCCTTGAAACCACAATAGAGAGAGAGAGAGAGAGAGAGAGAGAGAGAGAGAGAGAGAGAGAGAGAGAGAAGTGGACCAGGCAAATCGAAAAGGGGGAACGAAGAGAACAATAATTCCAACACTTTTGAAGAAGAACCCCTCGTGCGAAATCAAGTAAGTCATCATCCTCGATCTCTTCTCTTGAAAAAGTTGTTTGGAGTGTTGAATTTCTTGAATCTTGAAGTGGGGACGTTGAGGAGAATGGGGGGAGATGATGAACAAACCCTAATCTTGTGGTGTTGGGCGGTTTGGTGATATAGTTGGGAAATTACCATTAAAGGATGAAATTGAAGATCGAAATAGGGTAAAATGGAATTGAAACGCTTCTTCGACAAAGATAAGGTCGAAATAGGGAGGTTTGGTTATATGAGCATCTCTATCAAGAGACAAATTTTATTCATTTCTGTCATGGCAGCCAATTTATAATTACTGGCCTGAATTGTGACATTACTGGCCAAATTTTTACTGTTATTGACACTACTGTTACCAATTAGAGGTTATAGTTGTAGATTATTGTGATTTTGTGGTTTGTATTTCATATTGTTGTGAATTAAGCTGCAAAAGTGGTCATAGATTGTGTTCATTGTTGCATTTTGCACTGTTGTCATATGAACGTCTGACCTTTCAAAATTAGTTGTAGATTTATGTCATTTCCTGCAATCTACATTGTTGTGAGATGAGCATTTGAGTATGTATTTCAAGAGTCTCTTTTGGGGCTTGTAGATGATCGTAGAATGTTTTGTGTACTGGCAGACCTAGCTTTTTACTGGCACAATTTATGGAATTACTGGCATGGATGTTTTCTTTACTAGCACTAGTGTTACCAACCTGATACTAAGTTCTACAATTTTGTCACATGTTTGAAACCCTCGGAGCCATGCCTATAATTAAAGAAGGGAAGGTATACACACCGTCGAGGGAAAAGGTAAATACTTGTATATTGTAGATTAGTGATGTCCTATATTTTTGTTGGAAAGTAGGCTGAAGGAAAGCAGGCTTGGAGGCATTGTGATGATCGGGAATAGTGTCCCCTACTGTTGCACCCTCATTCACTACTTCCTTGAGCGGCAAATCAAGACCTTGAAGAAGTGTGAGTGTTGGTATTAGGTCTAGGGGAAGCTGCTCCGATTCTCAATGAAGAAATTCTCTCTCATAATCGGCCTAAACTGTGGACGTCGCAACCGTGACTTTGATAAGGAAGATCACAAAGACACCGTGAAACACTTCTTCGGCAGAGATAAGGTGAAGATCGAAGACCTTCAGTTCATGTGGGAAGCCGCCAAGGGCCAGGAAAGGAGCGACACGCAGAGGTTGTAACTTTCTGTCCTCCTCATCATAGAGGGAATCCTCCTGCCAAGGGATATCAGCATGAATATATGTCAAATGATGGGTTGTGCGCCTCATTGAAGACGTAGTGATATTCTTTTATCTGGTCTGGCACTTTACTGTTGTTGTTTGTGTTGGACTTATATATGCTATTTGGAAGTTAGGGTACTCGTCAAATTAGTTACACATTTTCTTAAAACTTTAGGGTTATGTAAGGGTGACATAACTGGCAGCTTCATTCACAACAAACAGTCCAATTGGTCATATCTTTTGTTTGTGTTGGACTACTTTTGCAGCTTCATTCACAACATTATGAAATACAAATCACAAAATCACAGTAATGTCCAACTATAACCTCCAATTGGTAATAGCCGTGCCAGTAAAGAAAAAAAAACCTAGCTAGTAATGACACAATTCATGCCGGTAAAAATAATATGCCTGCCAGGACAGAAATGAATAAAATTTCTCTCTTGAAAGAGATGATCAGACGCTCATGTGACACAGTGTAGAATGAAACAATGAACACAATTTATGACTACTTGACAAGAGGAAAACCTGTCGTTGTTCTTGCCAAAGAATACTCAAACTCACAACTAGTATAGTGTGTAAGCAAGAGGTCGATCCACAGGGAAATCTACTCAATTCAAGTATAAATTCTAATCGCTAATAGAGAATATGGGGGGTTTGGTGTGTGAAAGATCCTCCTTTTAATCAAAGCGGAAGTAAGCAAACAAAGTAAATAGATTGTAAAATGCAGTGGAGAGAAATAGGTTCACCTACAATTTATCACTTCGATTGATGAATTCGATCCTTGTTTCAGCCTCTAGTTCTTGTCTTTTCCTATCAATGTCCTTAAGCGAGAAGGGGAATGCCCTCAACTTGATTAATTTGCTCCTCCGTGACATTGCCTGGTTTCATTCCCACCACGACAGTATGGAACTCAGATAAGTGCTTGTGGGGGTCCTCACCACTCAACCCATGGAATTTAGGTAAGAGATGAACCACCCCAGACTTTAGCTCAAAATTGACACCTTCATCAAGTTCAGGGAACACGATAGCCAATGGTTGTTGGGATAAGTTTGGTGTAGTGAGCTCCTTCAGCGTTCGATTATCATCGTTAACAGCCATCTCAATACTCTCTTCTTCTCCTTGATCGAAAGGTAACTCGCGAAAGTGATCACGAGCTTCTCGCCTCAATCTAGAGAGAGTCCTCTCCATCTCTGAATCTAAAGACAATAAAGATGAGTTAGTAGCACGAGTGTGGACCATATAGGTGGTCCACACCAAGATTAGCAATTAAAATAACACAAGAATTCAATAAGAATCCCTGGCAACGACACCAAATTTGACAAGAGGAAAACCTGTCGTTGTTCTTGCCAAAGAATACTCAAACTCACAACTAGTATAGTGTGTAAACAAGAGGTCGATCCACAGGGAAATCTACTCAATTCAAGTGCAAGTCTAATCGCTAATAGAGAATATGGGGGGTTTGGTGTGTGAAAGATCCGCCTTTTAATCAAAACGGAAGTAAGCAAACAAAGTAAATAGATTGTAGAATGCAGTGGAGAGAAATAGTTCTTGTCTTTTCCTATCAATGTCCTTGTCTAGATCTTAGGTAAATTACTAGTCCTACGAGTCCTAGCAACCCTTATCTCTAAATAACCCTAACACAGTTAAGATTCAACCTAGAGATAGCATTAAGAATATGAATTAACCAAGGTACACATAATATCAAGCTACGAGTCGATATTCAACATGTATTCAACTTCCTACACATCCAATTAGTCCTACGAGTCCTAAAGGGATATGATTGCCACTTGAGTTACGGTTCGCTACGAGGAATCTGCAAAACCCTAGCAATTGAATGAATCTACTCTAACTAGTTGATCAGGCCAGAGAGAATAAAACACATTCAAGCAATTAAGCACAAAGAAGTCAAAACATTGGAATAGGAATAAGAACTAGATTAAGAAACTCACAATTCAACAATCAAAGATCCAAATTGTAGGCAAAACCTTGAGAGTTTAGTTGCTCATGCTCAACGGCGCTCTCAACAATGGAATAATGTGCATAAGGTGAAGAGAAATAATGACTAGAAAAGCCTTAAATAGTTTTAGAAAGTCGGCCAAATAACTTAGACAAAAACCCTAATTAAAATCCGGAACTGGTGTTCAGTTTCTGCACGGGCCGCGGGGCGGCCAGGCCAGGCCGCGGGGCGGCCGACGATTCTGCGAAATCCTCCGTTTCCCTTCGAGCCGCGGGGTGGCTGGAGATCCTGCAGGGCGGCTGGCGATTCTTCCGACTCCTTCTTCTGTTACTTCAGCAGCTCCTATGTATCTCTTTAGCTTGATTTCGCTCTTTTCAACTTCATTTCACCTCCAATCTACTTTACCTGAAATAAACCATAAAATCGTGTAGATTCCGCCTCTTCTAACTCAACCAGTGATAATGTAAATGCGGCTAAATATATGCAATATTCACACCTAAACTATGCTAAATGCAATCTATTATGTAACACTAAATATGCTCTATCACTACTATTGCACCTTCATTCACAATATTACGTAATACAAAGCATAAAATCATAATAGATTGCCGACGATGCAAAAGACGAATGTTCGTGATTTTTGCTTGCTAGCTAGTAAATGATTTTTCCTTGCCAATAAAATTGATGTCTAAGCCAATAAAAGAATAACCCTTGACAGATCTTATCTATCTCAGAAACTTCCCAGCAGAAGGATATCGAACATTAAACCCAAACGAAATGAGTCCATAACAACGTACTTAAGTCCAAAATGTGGAAACATTTGAACGTTTAAATACCAGTCATCAAACAATAGTCATCCAAAAGGTGGAAACATTTAAACGTTTAAGAGCTAAACCAAACACTAAGAAGTACTAAAGTTCCTAACAACTACAGTCCATAACAACATCCACAAACTGTCCACTACAATAAGGTCGACGCATCGGGTGGGGGGTTGGGGTGGGAGGAGGAATGGGGCAACGACACATTGGTTCCGATCAATATTGCAATGCCCCCTAGCCTGCTTTCGTTCAACAATTTCCAGTCAGCCGCAGATAGGGCCTCGTCCATTCATTTCAACAAGACCATCTTCGAGAAGTGGTTCGACCTCCCTCGGAAATACTTTTCCGGAGGGAGTGCTAGCTAGTGCCGGCTGCAGAAATATCACACGACACGATTAACATCACCAACACAAAAATAGGGGCATTAATCTATCAGAGAAGTGTTCACATAATACCTTCTTGCTCGACGACTTCTTGACATTTTTTTTCCTTTCATTTTTCGCATAGGGCCCTTAATATGTCATATTAGTGTTCACATAATACCCATTTTAGCAATAATCCTTTCCAGTATATCCATATTTCTTACTAGCGAAAATAATTTGTCTGTCACTACATATAACATTAAACTCGTGACACAACTAGACAAATTCATTTCTACCATATTTGGACCTTCAATTTCATTCTCAAATAAGCATCAATGACGATTCCCTACCCCTATCCCTAAACCGCCCACCACCCATAAGGTTAGGGTTTGTACATTCAAATAATTTCAACCTCATTCACCCCATTCTCCCCAAGGACCCCAACTCGACATTCCATAAATTGAAAACCACAAAATGCCATAAAAAGAGGTAGAATAGAGATAGAGAATTAGGGCTAACCTCTCTTCAATGGAGGTTTGAGTCCCAATATCTATCGCCCCTCTCTTCAATGGAGTTACGGTTTGACACAGAAATTCCGACCCAAATTTCTCAATGTGTTAGAGTTTCAAATCGAAATCATCCCCATTCAAAAA
Source organism: Persicaria maculosa (assembly GCA_963922045.1). Taxonomy (NCBI): domain Eukaryota; kingdom Viridiplantae; phylum Streptophyta; class Magnoliopsida; order Caryophyllales; family Polygonaceae; genus Persicaria; species Persicaria maculosa. The sequence goes on along the minus strand of OY998256.1, from coordinate 7,625,593 downwards.
TCACACATTGCAGAACAATTTGTTCGGATTTAGTTAGGGTTTCACAGATTCAAGAACGAATTTGCTTACTTGTTTTCGAATTTGTTTCGCCAGATTCGATTTCTCCGGGCCGGATTCCTCCTCTATCCTACGCCGGTTACAACCCCCCGCCGAACTGATTCGCCTCCGTCGGTATCCTCTTCCGCCTCCTCCTCCGTTGACATCCTCCTCCTTCGCTGCTCTCTCTCTCTCTCTCTCTCTGATCTCTCTTCTGTTCGGGCCTTCCTCCTCATGTCCGACCTGCAACCGACTGAGCAAGTTGCCATTTTTTTTGCAAAACTGACGTTGGGCCTACTCTTTGCAATTTATCATATGGTATGGACATTTATGCAAAGTTTTAATTTTTTTTTGGTATATTAGTGCAAATTGGTCTTTATTTATTTCCAAACTACAGCCATATATATAACATTTTCTTTTTTTTAATCCACGGGGGGGCTGAAGCCACCCCGAGCCCCCCGTGGATCCGTCACCAATTGACATTTCTTCTTGTCAATGTAAATGGATAGAGATAAAAGACAATTAATCTTTTAATTTTCATAAATGATTATGTGTGGAAAAAAAAGTTAATTTCCACAAATTATCTTTTAATCATAGCATCCATTCGGTTTTAATCCAATGGTTGCAAATCGGTCTCACGAATGCATTTTAAGAGGTGAATACATTGGATAGTTCTTCTACATATATGGGATTGTTTCGGTTTAAAAATCTCTTACGGTGTAAACTGTGAACAATATAATTATCCGTCTGACATAATGTAAATTAATTATTCATATGTATTAACGTTTTTATATAAAAATTATTCAACTATTAAAGCATGATTATTTGTATGAGTTATGTAATGATTTTGTTTCATACGAATAATTTTGTTATTCAAATTTTCTGTTAAATCTCAGCCCGTTAATTTTCCTAATCCAACTCTATAGATTTGTTTATAAATTATATCGTAAAAAAAGTTCGCAAATCTATTTTCTATATAGCAGCATATTCAATTGTCATGTTTATCAATTATTAAAGAAGTTAAAGTCTAACTTATAAGTTCGATAGATTACTTCTAATGATCGAATTGATGTACTGTATTAGGCTTTTAAATATATAAGAGGAAAGGCTTCACACAGATCGAGCGACTTTTATCTTCTCTAGACAATGGAGTAAAATATATATCTGAAGTTAATGCGAATTCAGCAAAGAGGTTTCAGATTGGATCTAGGTCTTAGTCTCTAGTCGATTGGGTCACGTGTTCGAGGTTTACCACCGAAGGATGGATTATTAAAAAAAAATTCTCTTTATATAGATAAGTGTAATAAAAAATACTTTGTAATAAATTAGAAATTAATTAACTATAAATCTGTAAATATTTATTCACAAGTGCAGCTTGAAACTAACGTTATCCTTGTTAATTGATTTTGAGATGTAATAATTTGATGGATTCATCTGTTAGATTTATCGATCTCTTGTGCACATGCCCCAGTTTTTTAATTTTTTTTTTAATTTTTTTTTAGGTTCCGTCTACCTTTAATAAGCACTTCGTGACTTCCATCAAATCCATTGCACAGTTTTTTTTTCTTCATATATACATCTTGCAATCCGATTTCCTGTACGTACGGTTCCGTTTCGTTATACATATGGTGGGTTCACTGGCTTTTGGTGTCGGCAAAATGACTGACAATTTTGCTAATACCAACTTTCCATTTAGACAAGCTTTTTTCAAACCAAAAATACTTATCAACACCGAAAATCAGTGAACTATCGTGTATTTGGCAAAATTTTGATCATGTATATATAACAGGATCGGTCCTTACTATTTATCTTGGCGTCATAAGAGCAACCCCAACAGCTATTGTAAGAAATATCTAAAATAGAGATCAAAATGTCAAAATCTCTATAAAAAATCCACCACAACTCCAACAGTTTCTCTATTTTACAGATTTTTGTATTTATTATACACCATAATCAATACAAAAATTTATAATATATAGATAATTGATGGTTAAAAAAAGATAGAAGGGATGATTTATGTAGAATAGGGGTACCAAAGTGAAGGGTAAGCATTAAATTTATATATAAAAAGGAGTGAAGCATTAAATTATAGAGATTATTTCTCTTCCTCTAAATTTAGAGATATTTTTCATCTCTCCTTCTATTTCTCTATTTTACAAATGGATTTACAAAAGCTGTTGGGGTGAAAAAATGCATTTTTTCTCTAAAATCTTTCATTTTCTTTATTTTAGAGAAGCTGTTGGGCTTGCTCTAAGGAAATTAAATATGTTGGAGTTAATGCATATAGAAGTTAGTTTTAAGGAAAGTGCCCTTTCGACTTCCCACATGGAAAGTTCAAGGGTATCTTAAAGGGTTTTTAATGAGACTCTTCGACCACATTGAGAGGTAGAGGAGGTCCAGCTTGGGCTCCGAGATGGGAGTTGGAGTTAAATTTTTGCGAAAAATCTTAACTTTAGGCCGAAGATATTACGGATAGAATTGTTAATGTTTATTCGCGAATATCTGATTTTTCACTGGATTTACAGGTGAAGGAAGATTTCACAGCCTATATAAGGTGGTCGAGGGCTTAGCTTTTCAACACACAGCGAACAACAATCCCCTCTCTCCCTCTCCTGTTTTCTCCTATCTTTTTCCCGTTCTGAGCGCCTGTTCGAGTTCCAACTTCTCTCCCTCGAGTGCACCTGTGAGAGAAGCCGGTGAAACCCTTGGGGGACGTTGCCTCGCATTCGATCTGCACCTCTGTCGGGGGCAAATACGTTTCTCATTCAGTGACTCTCATACCACGCTTCACCGAAGCCCTAGCCCCTTCACAGAAACACAGTTCGACCTACATCCCTAACGCTCTATATCTAGTTGATGTTTTCGCAGATTTCAGCAGGGTCATTATCCATAATGCAGTGGAATTAATATTAATCAATCAAAATCATGAAACATGTGGTAGTGAAATTTCACCAAATAAAAGCTAGGTGGAATGGGGTGGGTTAAGCAGGAAGTTTTTGTTTGTTTTAGTTAACTAAAATTTAATAAATCTTTTTTGAACTCTAATTATACATAAATTATAGGCGATTAATTTAGGTGGGAATTCTATCTTCTTGTCGGGTTGATCAGCCCAGTTATTTTTTTATATATAAAACTAGTACAATCCCCGCACCATGGCGCGTTTTTTTTTTAAACTAAAATTTTATACATAAAAATATTATAAAATGTTAATAAATGTTAAGATAAAAATCATAAAAAAATTTTATAAAAAATGTATCTTATAATTATCTCATAAATTTTTTTTTTAAATCTTATGTAAAGTATAATACATAAATATATATATTTTAAATTACTAAGTAATAATAATATCAGTATCATTATAACATTGTTTAAATGTGATGTGTCATGATCAATAGTTATATTCAATGTTTTCAATTAAGCTCAATAGTAAGTAAATAAATTTAAGTTAAGCCCAATAGTTATATTAGATTGAATTCAATGTTTTGAATTAAGCCCAATAGTTAGTAAAATTAAAGAAAAAAGAGACTTAAAAGAAATGGAAGAAAAAAGGAGAATTAAAGAAAATAAAAAAATGGCAAAAAAAATATGATAAGTCAAGACTCCTAGAATGCCTCTAAGATTGACACATCATCCTAAACTCTTTTAAATTAAGAGTTTATATAGATATAGATAAGGATTTGAGAGGCATCGGCTTTGTTGATATACCACCCAATAATATAATGAGAGAAAAGGATTTCGGATGTAAAATGATTGCCCCGTATTCCATCGTATATAGCTAGATATATAGATACTCTGATATTAACTTTTTTAAAAAATAAGTTTTTAATTAATCTCATTTGTTAAAAAATGAAGTACGAAATTATATTGTGTAATTAATACTATTAGATAATTTAGTTTTTATAATGAAACTAGTGTAGCTCCCGTTCCATGCACGGATAATACGTTACTGAAATATTACAAATTATCTAGATAAATTCCAATAAATAAAAATAATAATCTAAATATAAATTATGTTTTCACCAAAAAATAATATAGATATAAATAAAATTAATTCAACAAATGATATATAATCTAATTATCTTTTATATGTATTCTCTCAAAATATAAATAAAATTCATATTTATAAGTAAAAGGTTTTTTTCCTAATATATCGTCAATTAAATCTCATATAATTAAATAGATAGTTGATTTTTAAAAATATTTTAATATTCTTTTTTTTATTAAATATTGTATGTAGTATATATTTATTACGTTAGTTTACTAAAATATTTATGCATAGATAGATTGTGTTATATTGATATAGCTTTTTCCTTATATAATATTTATTCTTTTATAAGATTCTATCCAATTATATAAGCTAATGGTAAAATAAATAATTATTTAATCATTTTTAATTATATAGATTATAACTATCTAATTATTTTTATTAGATTCCCTTTTTTATGGGAGAAAGCTTAGCGAGATGCACTCACGGGCCGCCACATATGCAGATGCACTCACTGGCCGCCACGTAGGCAACAATGCATCGGTTTTAGTATATGTATTTTAGTATATGTATATATAGATATTATTGTGCAAACCTTTCAAAAATAAATTTGTATGAGGAGAGAACATGTGGCATTAATAGTATTAGTATAATTTCCGCAAGGCGCAATTTTTACAAAATAAAATCTTAAGAATAAAATATAATACTACAATTAAATAAAATATTAGTTTAATATTTTAAATTAAACTTATAAAAACAAACTCGTTAGAGAAAAATGTAATAAGGTCATTCAATATAGTATATAAATTTTTACAAATAGATATAAGTCATAAATTATATTATTTATTATAATTAATCAATTAAAAAATGTATATGATAAATGATGAGACTAAATATATAATTCAAACTGCATGTATATCATATAGGGTGAAATGACAAATTAATAAGTGTATATAAAAGAAAAATCATGTATAAATGATTAGCGCAGTATTGTTAATTAAAAATAGGTGTGGTATTGTTAATTATAAATTAATTTTAATAAATTTAGCTAGTTTAAATGTGATTGATGAACATATCTAAAATTATGCAGAGGTGCCACATAAGTTACAAAAATTATCATTTAAAGTATACAATCGATTTAAAGTATACCATCAATCAATTATTTAATAGGCTGAAATATTGAATTGATTAATTAAATACATGGATGATATTTAATGTATTGAAAATAATAACATGTTATCTTTTTAGTATGAAACTGTTAGGATCAAGGTCGGATGGGAAGGTGTCATGGCTTCAATGGAGGCTGGTTTGAGGTCAAGAGAAAGAAGGAGGAAGAGGGTTTAGAGAAAGCGACTGTTAATCAAGGTCGGATGGGAAGGTGTCATGGCTTCAATGGAGATTTGAGGTGAAGAGAAAGGAGGAAGAGGGTCTAGAGAAAACGAGAGATAGAGAAAGATATGTAATTGATTCATTCATGATGTCCAAATAATACAACCACTCGAGCTTGCTTTCTATCTGTCATGTATGGGCTAAGGCCAAAGTGTATAAATAGGGATGTAATACTATGGAATTGGCATTGAATGAGAAACCAATTACTCCCTACTCTCTTCTATCCTTCTACTACTCTCCCTCTCTCTATCTTCAACCTATTTTCCCTCCCTTTCTATTCTGTTACAAACCAACCACCGCCACTTCCTACCTTCACTCACGCCGGCCACCACATTGGTATCAGAGCCAACATCCGAGGCACGCAACCGCCATGGCTGAGGGCACAAGATCGAAGAATCTGGAGGCGTAGTTCATGGATCTCAGAGAAAACATGAGTGCCTTCACGAATTCGACGCAGCAGTCGCTATCAGATTCGCAGTCAAGACGAGAGGAGAAAACAAGAATGATTGAGCATCAGGCCAAGCAATTGGAGGAGTTCAAGAAATTTACAGAAAATCAGTTGGCTCAATTGACGGAATTGATAAGGAATCCGCCCGTCAAAGATCGAGTTCAATAACCTGTAGATGAAGGTGCTAACCGGGATCAGAGAGATCAAAGCAATCACGCCGGAAAGGAGCACTCAGTGATGGGATCAGGACCTCCGGGAATGGAAATTCATGGTCGCCGGGGCCACAATTCGAGTTGGAGTTCCAACGGATCAGGTTCAAGTTCGAATTGTTCTAGCGATGGTATGAGAGGAAATCGGATGCCGAAATTGGATTTCCCGAGTTTTGAAGGAACGAATCCGCGCAGTTGGATTCGAAAGGCAGACAAATTCTTCTCCATTTTCGCAATCCCTGAGCACCAGAAAGTTGAGATCGCTGCTATGCATTTGTCCGACCGAGCAGACATCTGGCTACAGGGGTACATGATCCACAAACCAAGAGCACGATGGGGTGAATTTTGTGATGACCTATGTGCAAGATTCGGAGAGCGCAGGGAACCAGAGATAGTTGCCGAATTCAACAAATTAGCTCAAGGCGATGATCTGGAAGCCTATATTGAGAAATTCGAGGATCTGAGGGCATGTATGATGGCCTTCAATCCACACTTGACAGAATCTTACTTCGTATCAAGCTTCATTAGTGGTTTACGCGAAGAAATCAGATCTTTGGTACAATTGGGAGCATCATCGTCGATGCTGAAGGTATTTGAGCAATCTAGATTGCACTACAGATCAGTTCAGGCACTCCTGCGACTATCAAAGATCCCAAACAGAAATTCAGCAAGTAATGGAGCTGCTTTCAGGCCTTCTTGGCAACGTGAAGGGTCGAGTAAAGATCTGACGCCTACTCTGAAGAATGTTACTAATCAAATGTCTGATCTCAGCATCAACACTACTAGAATACTGCAATTAGACATCACGTAATTTAAGTCTGTCAATAAATAAGCAGATTTTAAATTATTCTATTACATCAATAAAAAAATTTATGATGTGTAAAATAGTTTACACATTTGTCAAATATACGGACAGATGTTAAATTCTTAGTTATGAAAAAATCAAGATGCGCGAAATTAGGAAAATAGGCGCGGGGTGAAAAAAGTTAGAAGAAAATAGAGCGGGCTTTTATTTTGGTTAGCAAATTGGAGCGGTCTTTGGAGGTAAGTTCAACCCTTCAAAAAAAATTGAACTTTTCTTTTACCGCTAACACTTAATTTTTTTTTTCCAGACCCGGTTCTTAAACATTCTTAAAATTTCTATCTTATTTACTTTCTCTCTCCCATCCCATTCAACCTCATTCTACCTCTCTAAACTCTCTTCTCTCCAGGCCGAGCCCCAAAATCTCCAACCGAAGCTTCACCTTTCTCCAGATCCGAGCTTCCTCTTGCTAGCACCGGCGACCCTCCTTGGTTCAGTCCTTTCTTCTTGCTCCGGCCGTCAGCTCTCTGAAGCCCATCCCAACGACCCGGCTGCTGCGAAAATGGATGGGAGTCGAAGAACCCTAAATCGCCGATAGCCTTAGGTATTTCGCCTCCTTCTTAGCTCTCTATTCTTCCGGCACCAGCTTCCTTCCTCCGAATCCAACCTCCTACTCTTGGCTCTGGTCTCGTTCTCCCTTCACTGCCTTCATGCTTTTGTCACTATATTCAGCCCTAACAGGCCAACGTTCTCTCCTGTGAAAAGCCAATCCAAGCTCGTTTTTTTTTTCTCAATTTTTTTACAGATCTATACATCTACGGTCTTATGATTTCTTTTTCTTTCATTTCTGTGTCTGAATTTAGGGGTTCCGCCAAGGATGTCGAGTACCAGATCTATGTGAAGCTCCAATTAAATCAGAAACTTTTTGATCCAACAAGGCTCAGAAGGGTTGTGTTATGGCGAAGGCGGGTTGGCGATGGCCTGAGTTGGGGTTCTTGTTGCTGTAAGGTTTGTCTCTCTCCATTCCTATTGTTGTTCTCAGTTTACAAGCTAGTGGAGGGTGTAGATTTGTTAGTTTCGGAAGAGAAGAGATGTTTGTCGATAGTATTTAGAGGGTGGAGGGTCTAGATCTGGTGGTTTCAGATCCTCCTTGTGTTCTCTCCCTGCAGTGCTGGTCTCGACTGGGATACAGAGAGTCGATCTAGGTAGTTTTTTTGCTTCCTTTTTGGCACTGTATTATCCAATTGTTGTTAATTTCCCCAATATTTTGAGTTTTTATCTTGAAATTGATGAAATAGTAATGTTTGTGCCAAGCATTTATTTTCCTTTCATGGAATTGGTAAAGAATCATACAAAAATTATGTGTATAGCAGCACAGTTAAGTCCTGGGTCCATATAGTAAAAAAAATCTTGTGTTGTTCGGTTGTCTTGATGAATTTTTTTCCCAGATCCCTGAAAATGTTGCCTTTATTGATGAGTGTCTCTTACATTTGACTCTGCAGGCACATTTGCGACCACCTGGCCACTTTATGCTTAGAGAACTACATAGACGATCTGTATCGAAGGAGGCCGTCCAGGAAGTGTAGATGGTTGTGCTGCAGTTGCCCAGTAGATGAGGCAAACCCGCCACACAATGAGCTCTTAAAAATCCCCAAGAACAATGGTGAGAGTATGCTCTAATTTTAATCGATTAAACAATGATTAAATTCTTATTTCTACCGAAACTTTTTTTCTCAATGTTTTAAAATTTGAAGTTCACAACAACTGACTTCATCATTCAGATAGGTAGTTTAGTTTTGTGTATATTGACCTGTTGGGATATTTCCCCTTCTATTGTCAAATCATTGAACATTTCTTTTAAAAATTCAACATGTTGAATTTTTTTTTTCTTTTTTATACGAGTCCATTGGTCCATGTTGTACGCATAACACATTATCTCTTCAAGCATAGATCAACTGGGGATCATGATGAATTTTGATCACGATCCTGTCATGGAAACAATTTAGCGTTTCTGTCATCCCAGGCCTAAACCATCGCCCACTCATTATTGGAAAAGGATAGTTATGTTCTTTCTCCCTCTTTTATGATTTGCGTCAAATCCCCACTAATTTGCCATGTAATTGTTCACATGGGCGTTATTCAGTTTCTTGGCATCTTATTCTTGTATTATGTATAAACTTAACAATTTTCCTTTATTAATTATGATAGCTAATTAAAAAATGTGTGAGCTGGTAGACAATTTAATAGACCCATGATTGTTTATAGACGGAAGAAACCCACTAATAGCCTTGCTGCAAATAAGGGGAAGCAAGGAGGAGATGCACCATGAGCCTGAAGCCACGTGGGAGAGGATTAGGATATCTACTTATTATATAATATTTCCTTTTGTCATTTTCCTTCTATTATTCTCTTTTTGCTCAGAGTTTGTTAGGAGGGTTTTGGGGATCGTCACCTGCGGGCGACCTATAGGAAACTACCTAGTATATAAGGTAAGCGGGGAGGCTGTTAGAAGCATCTGGGTTGTATTTGGCTTTGCCAATTTTTGGCCAGAGAGAGGTTGCCTCTTCTGGTAAAGCTAATACAATTTCCAAGGAGTTATTGGCGTTTATTTGTATTCCATATTCTTACTTCCATCAATTTGGTGCTCTTGTTGAGAGACTTCATCCCTATGACAAGGGCGGAGCAGATGGAGAAGAATATGGAGGAAATGAGGAAGCAGAATGAAGAAACAAACCGGAAGATGGATGACCTGAAGCAAGAGATGCGATCACAGATCGGGGAGCTGAAGCAGATCACAGCAAACACGGATGACAGGCTCAACAAGCTGCTCGACATGGTGACCCCATTCCTTAAGCAAAAGATGAGTGAGGAAGAAGGTGGGGGTCAGAGCAGTGGGGTCGTGAACAGCGGATCCACTCCGTTGTCTTCCGATATTCCGCGATCCTCTCGCTTGGTGTCGTTAGATGAAATCCAGTTAGCGGCTAAGAAGGTCGAGTTGCCAGATTTCGATGGAAGCGACCCGTGGGCTTGGATCGCGCGAGCCGAGCAGTACTTCAAGGTGCAGAAGACCAAACCAGAGGACCGGGTTGAAATTGCTCAGATATGCATGGACGGTCCAGCCCTCCATTGGATCCGACTCCTTGTCCAGGAGGAGGGCGATATCACTTGGGAAGAGATGAAGCGTGAGATGATCCATCACTTCGGGGGGTCCCTTTCCTCGAACCCATATGTGAATCTGGGCTCGATTAAGCAGACGGGGACTGTGGGGGAATTTGTAGAGGCTTTGGTGGCTTGCGCATCGCATGTCCCAGGGTTGAGCAAGCAGCAGTTACTGGGCTACCTTCTCCTAGGGCTTAAGGATGAGATACTGGTGGAGCTTTCCGCAACAGACGAGGCCACCTTCAACACAGCAGTTGACGCCGCCAGAAGGGCAGAGAGGAGATTGGCGTTTGTGAAAGGGCAAGGGCGTCTTCCTCTCTCAAACCTTCGCATTACGGGGAGCCAAGGTCAGGGATGGAAGTTTGGGCCCAAATCTGGGCCAGCGAGCCCGAGCCTGTCCACCAATTCCAACCGGGGGAATGTTGGATCTAAATCAGGAGAAGGGATGAATAAGCCCAAGACGCAAGGCCCGTATGTGGCCCCTCCACTTAGGTCTTCTGGGGAATTCACGCCGTCAAGGGGATCTCGAGTTTTGCCGTTGAAGGACGTCAATGAGTTGAGGGCGAAGGGGCTGTGCTTTCGGTGCCGGCAACCGTATCACCCCCTTCACACTTGCGCTGACAAGTCGCTGCGAACCCTCGAGTCCGGCGAAGAGGGGCCGGAAGCAGAATTCAAGGCGATCGATATGGTAGAAGTGGAAGAGGAAGACCTGGAAGGGGCTAAGGAAGGGCAATTGCGAGGGCTCGAGTTGTCTCTGAGTTCAATGGCTGGTTTCGACTCGCCGAAAACAATGAAGATGAGGGGTCAACTGGGAAACAGGGCTATAGTGGTGTTGATCGATAGTGGGGCGACCCATAACTTCATTTCACACCAACTAATTAAGGAGGAGGTCCTTCCTACCCAACCGACATCGCTCTATAGGGTTAAGCTTGGTAATGGGAAGATGGTCTCATCAAGAGGGGTATGCAAAGCCCTTGGGGTCACCCTAGGGACATATGATGTTACCATTGATTGTTACCCTCTCCACCTTGGAGGAGTTGATCTGATTTTGGGAGTAGCATGGCTGGAAACTTTGGGTGATGTCAAGGCCAATTGGGCCAACTTGTCTATGGAGTTTATGGTAAAGGGAGAGAGGGTTAAACTTGTTGGAGATCCCACTTTAGCAATCTCTCCTGCGTCTGCTCATGCTATTGAGAAGGTGTCCGAGGTTGAGTTTTGGGTCCTATTGTGGGAAGTATATCAGGATACCAATCCTGAATTCATGGCGGTAGAAACTCTAAAACCTTTGGCAACCTTGAAGGCATTACTAGAAGAATTTCAGCATCTGTTCGATGAACCCAAGGGACTGCCACCGCCCAGACCAGTTGATCATCAAATACACCTCAAACCCGGAACTCAGGCAGTGAGTGTTAAGCCTTACAGGTACGGGCACTCCCAGAAGGATGAGATCGAGAGGATGGTCTCCGAAATGTTGAAGGCTGGTATCATACAACCGAGTAAGAGTCCTTTTTCCAGCCCAGTGTTACTAGTTAAGAAGAAGGATGGTAGCTGGCGTTTTTGTGTGGACTACCGAGCAGTGAATGCAGCCACTGTTCCTAATAAATATCCGATACCGGTGATACAAGAGATGCTAGATGAACTCAACGGTGCTAGAGTGTTCTCTAAGCTGGATCTTCGCTCGGGTTACCATCAAATCCGAGTAGCTGCTGAGGATGTGGCGAAAACAGCATTCAGAACACACTCGGGCCATTACCACTTTTTGGTCATGCCCTTTGGCCTCATGAATGCTCCGGCAACCTTCCAAGCAGTAATGAATGAGATCTTCAGGCCACTCCTACGAAGGTATGTCCTCGTGTTCTTTGACGACATACTTGTTTACAGTAAAACTAGCAGTGATCATCTACAACACCTGTCTGAAGTGTTGAAGATACTGAGTGAGCATAAGTTCTATTTGAACCAGAAGAAGTGTGCTTTTGGCCAAAGCTCAATAGAATATCTGGGGCATATTGTGTCTGAAATAGGGGTCTCCATGGATCCTGCTAAGGTGGCTGCTGTGTTATCTTGGCCTACCCCCAAGTCAGTGAAGGAAGTAAGGGGATTTCTAGGCCTGACTGGATACTACAGAAAGTTCATTCGAGATTATGGAAAGATAGCCAGGCCATTGACTCAGTTGCTTAAGAAGGAACAAGGGGCCAGGTTGATCTGGAATAGGGAGTCGCAGGCAGCTTTCGAGGCTTTACAAACAGCCATCACCACTGCTCCGGTGTTGTCCTTGCCAGACTTTCAGAAAACCTTCACCATTGAGTGTGATGCGTCGGGAGAAGGAGTAGGTGTTGTCTTGATGCAAGATAAGAGGCCTCTAGCTTACTTTAGTAAAGGGTTGTCTTCAAACACCCTAGGGAAATCGGCATACGAAAAAGAGTTAATGGCGCTGGTCATGGCAATTCAACATTGGAGGCCTTATCTGCTAGGAAGGAAATTTTTGGTCAAAACGGATCACAGCAGCCTCCGACACCTTCTCAAGCAACCCATCACAACTCCTGCTCAGCAAAATTGGGTTGCCAAACTTATGGGCTATGATTTCGAGATAGAGTACAAGTCAGGCAACTTGAACAAAGCAGCTGATGCTCTCTCAAGGAGAGGGATTGGAGCAGATTTAGGAGCCTTGTCCATCCCCTACTGGGCTAGTTGGGAGGAAATCCGAAAGGAGGTGGAGGCAGATCCTAAACTGCAGCTAATTAAGCAGAGACTTATGCAAGGAGAACAAGGCCCATTTCAGCTGGTGAATGGCAGTTTGTTTTACAAAGGTAGAGTGGTGATACCTGAGCACTCTAAGTGGATTCCGCAGCTGCTGCAGGAATTCCACTCCACCCCAAGTGGGGGTCATTCAGGGACTCTTAGAACTTATAAGAGGATAGCTGCCAGTGTGTATTGGGTAGGGATGTTCAAGCATGTCCAGAAGTATGTGGCTGAGTGTTTGGTCTGTCAGAAGCACAAATATGACAAGCTAGCACCAGGAGGATTGCTCCAACCTTTGCCTATACCACAACAAATATGGACTGATGTTTCAATGGATTTCATCAGTGGTTTGCCCAAATCCCAGGGGTGTGAATGTGTCCTCGTTGTAGTGGATAGACTCTCCAAGTATGGGCATTTCATTGGCCTGAGGCACCCTTACACAGCTAAGTCGGTAGCTGAGCTCTTTGTGAAGGAAGTCATCAGACTACATGGCATTCCTAGATCAATCGTGAGTGATCGAGATCCTGTCTTCTTGAGTTGCTTCTGGCAAGAGCTCTTCACCCGGCAGGGTACAGTGCTGAAAATGAGCAGTGCATATCACCCAGAGACGGATGGGCAGACTGAGGTATTGAATAGGTGCTTGGAGACTTATCTTCGCTGTTTTGTCTCAGATCAGCCGAAGCAGTGGGGAAAGTGGCTTTCATGGGCAGAGTATTGGTATAATACAACCTTTCAAGGGGCTGCTGGAAAAACCCCGTTTGAATGTGTTTATGGAAGAGCACCACCCACGCTTAAGGAGTTCCTTCCAGGAGAATTCCTTGTTCCTGCAGTGGCTGATGTTTTCTGGAACAGAGATGAGATCTTAAGGCAGCTCAAATTCAACTTAGAGAGAGCTCAGAAAAGGATGTCGAGCCAGGCCAACAAAAAAAGAAGGGAGGTGGAGTTCGAAGAAGGAGACTTAGTGCTGCTCAAACTGAGGCCCCACAGGCAGCAAACTCTTTTGAGAAGAGTGAATCAGAAATTAGCTCCGAGGTACTATGGTCCATTCAGAATTATCAAGAAGATTAGTCCTGTGGTGTATAAACTGGAGTTGCCACCAACTAGCAAAATTCATCCGGTGTTCCATGTCTCACTCATTAAGAGGGTAGCGGGGAAACATCCAGTGGTAACTGAACTCCCATCTGAGCTGGAGTTAGCGGAGGAAGAGTTCATACCTAAGGAGGTTTTGGAAGTGATACCTCTATCAGGAGACCAGAGAGCATGTCACAAGGTGCTGATTCAGTGGCAAGGGAAAGCAAGAGAAGAAGCCACGTGGATGGATTGTGGGCAGTTCAAGCATCAATTCCCTTTCTCTGACCTTGTGGACAAGGTCTGTTCTGGCCAGGGAAGGAGTGATAGACCCATGATTGTTTATACACGGAAGAAACCCACTAATAGCCTTGCTGCAAATAAGGGGAAGCAAGGAGGAGATGCACCATGAGCCTGAAGCCACGTGGGAGAGGATTAGGATATCTACTTATTATATAATATTTCCTTTTGTCATTTTCCTTCTATTATTCTCTTTTTGCTCAGAGTTTGTTAGGAGGGTTTTGGGGATCGTCACCTGCGGGTGACCTATAGGAAACTACCTAGTATATAAGGTAAGCGGGGAGGCTGTTAGGAGCATCTGGGTTGTATTTGGCTTTGCCAATTTTTGGCCAGAGAGAGGTTGCCTCTTCTGGTAAAGCTAATACAATTTCCAAGGAGTTATTGGCGTTTATTTGTGTTCCATATTCTTACTTCCATCACAATTATTGATATGCCATGATTCTGTCCTATTATCCATGTAATTGTTCTGCTTGATTATTTCATACCAATTATGATGTATTTAACATTGCATTTATACTAAGATTGCGAATATGATATTAGTGCATGTTTATTTACTTTTTACTGTGTCTTTATGGGATGCTCTTTCACGGGACTTGACTTACCATCTATGTGGAATTGACCTTTGTATTATTTGTTTTTCTAATGTGCAACTATGATCATCTATCAAGTTAACAGTTTGATTAATCATCGTATTTTTGTAATACATAACTATGAACAAGCGATTGCCTTTCATGATTTTATTGGCAATTCTTTCAGTTAATTATGTTTGCTGCATGCGTAGGGGGTCAGAAAGCCTCAAAGGTAGCTACGCCACCTGTTAAAGCTGATGCCCAGAAACCATTGCCATGCATTTAAGTGCTTGTGTTGTCTATTAAAGAACTGCAAGATAAAACAGATAATTTTGGCTCCAAAGCATTAATAGGCGAAGGCTCCTATGGAAGGGTGTATTATGCCACCTTGAACGATGGGAAGACTCTTGCAATTAAGAAGTTAGATGTTTCCCCTGAGCTCGAGTCGAGTGCCAAGTTTTTTACTCAAGTATTATATTCTTTGTTCTTCTCTTTTACTCTTTTAGTATGACATTTGCTTTTTTCCATCCTTTTCTTCCTTTTTGACACTGATTTATGTTTGGTGTCTTTTAGGTTGTTATGGTCTCAAAGTTGAAACATGAAAATTTTGTCGAGCTTCAAGGCTATTGCGTGGAGGGAAACCTTTCGGATGAGAAGAGATGGAAATGGAGCATGAGCTTTGAGAACTCAGAATAAGAATCAGAGAAAAGGCAATATTCTTGGTTAAGCTTCAAAAAGAGGTATGCTTTCTTATGACGTGATATCAGTTTAAGAATCTTACATCAACTAAAGTCTTCTCACTCTTGGAACTGTAGGTGCCTTCTAAAACATGTCGCATACTCCTTGGAACTTTGCCTAGCGGTGTGAATCAATTTATATCTGAAGTCTTATTTTGTATTTTTTTTTTCTTGGTTATTAGTGAATACACACTCATTTATTTTTCTATCTACATTATTCATGCAGGTAATTGGGAAACTCGGTGAAGGAAAGGCATCCCATGTTCCATATAGAGCTTCTAAGCTCACTTGACTTCTTCAGTCTCCCCTTAGTTGTCGTGGACTTGTTTAGGTAGGTTTTCCCTTAACACTATGCTCCAATCCAATGACACTTATATGCCATTAATTCACATTCTAGTTGAAAATTCCGGTCAGTTGTTTGTGCCTGTCTTACTGTGCTATGCTTATGGTACAATCTACATACATTTAATAGTGTGTAATATTAATTTGTATTTACTTTGGATACTTTCCTTGTTTTCGTTGGTTAGATTTTTGTTTTCTCAGTGCGTTCTTTATTCTTTGTGATTTTTGGGTAGTTTATATATGCACTGTGACTCCAGCATCTAGTAGTATGGAGGAGACTCGTTAATACTCTGAAGTTTGCAAGCAGAGCCAAACGAATAGAAATTTATGCTTCACGCAACAAGGTATGCTTTAAAAAGGGTTTTCAAACATATTACTATAAAATTTCATAGTTATATGATCTTTTCATCAAATCCGAATAACATGCAGTTTCTTCTACTTTAGATAATTGATGAGAAGTACATGAATAACATGTGGTTGCCTGGGAAGGTCTCATTGATGTGCTTATTGGCCTTCCTCATTATATCTGATCTCTAAGATACTAGTAATAGGAAATTTATTTTTTATAGTGAAAGGTGTTTTATTTTGTCTAATAATATTAGAAGAGGATTTATCTGTTCATAATGCTTAACATGATTTGAAAGTTGGTTTGATGCGGGGATTTTCATTTATTGTGGTTCGATTCTAGACAATCTTGTAAAGTATTTGCAAGCAAATATTACGAGACACTTTTATGGTCACCTTGCTACTGTTCCATCATTAATATAACATTCAGTTTTCGTCCATACATGCCTTAGGTGAATATTTCAGATCCATACCTTGTGAAATATCGTGGTTCAATTCTAAACCGTCTATGTGATATTGTGTGTTTTATTGTTGTTTGTCGCATGATGTTTGCTGAAATTTAAGAGACGTTGTATGTAGGCATGTGAAGTGGCCTAAAAAACAAGTCCTTGCAAACCTTCGATCTAAACCACGGAGAAAGCCGAAAGAAGTGAAGAGTGATGAGGTACCACCCCAGTTGCCAAGGTCTTGCCAACTCTTATATAAACATGCCAAGTTCAAAATGAAAGAAAATGTTGTACCTTTGCTATTGTTGATTGCAAATGCAGGTGAACCACGTTATACACTAATTGATATACGCGTTCGGGCTAGCTTTACCTATTTTTGAGATGTGGCTAGCTAGGTAATTTTTGTCTTAGATATGTGGCTAGCGTTACCTTTATTTGAGATGTTGTGGCTAGACAATTTTGTGGCTATGAATAGCGGCGTTGTATTTTGTAAATGTTACAATATGATGCTAGTATTTATGTACATGTTTCCATTAAACGACCTATCATTTCGAAGAACAAACAAAATTTAATATTCTATCGACAAAAGCGTGTTGTGTATCCAAATAAAAGACATTGGATTATATATGAAAATAGTAGTGCGTTCATACCTTTAACATCAGATCAGTCCATTGAAACAGATGCCAATATAATTATACACATCAGTTTATTCATTTAAATCAATGTGCAACATCAGTTTGAGCACTAAAATGATATATGAACTGCTATATATTTGTCAAAATAACATCGTTATCTTCCAAATAAATCGATGTGTCATTGCAGCAACAACATCGTTTTATTTTTAAAAAACTGATATAAATGTGGTAAACGATATCTTCTATGCATACAACCACAATAGTGCATTATTTCAGAACAATATAATATCACATATAAAGAACATGAAATTAATACATAGAGAATGAATACTCTGAATGTGATGTTGTTAATATGTAAATACATCAGTTATGCCTATATTTCTTGTGGTCGGTTAAAGTAAAACAAAATAAAATCATAAATTATATATCGGACATGATTATAAACTTAATCACTAAAACAAAAACAGTTGTCTATTTTGTCTTAAGACATAACTTATTTTATAAATAAAGATGTAAATGTCACTTTTTTGCTTTAGGAGGACATTGTCATATGTTTTCAAATGACAAATTATGGATATTCATCAACAAGTGAATATGTCATAACCAAAATTTAGGGGTTCCAATTAAGAAAAGACATCTGCTTAAAACCGATGTGAAAGTTTGGATCTTTTACTACACGCACAAAGAGATCGGAAATTTTTTTGAAAGACATCTGTTGACAACAAATGTCTAATTGAAGTTTTCTAGTAGTGCAAGAAGGCTCAAGATCTTAAGAAGGGATTATGCTTCCGTTGTGGAGATAAATACTTCTATGGCCACAAGTGTAAACCCAACACTTTGCATAGTTTAATGGCTCAAGAAAGCCATGATGAACAACCTGATGAGTTGTTGCCTCAAGAATGGAATGAAGAAAATGAGGAGATACCTGAAGTTTTTGTTCATGCATTGTCTGGGGGTGAATCAGGCACTACTATAAGGGTGAAAGGCTCAATTAAGGGTAAGGAGATTACAATCCTAATTGATAGTGGAGCTACACATAGCTTCATGGATGTTGAAATAGCTCGAGAAGCTGGATTTGAAATAGGCAGCACTGGGTTAATGGTGGTCAACACTTTGGATGGCAAAATGATGAGTAGTCGGGTGTGCAAGAAATGTGAATGGGAAATGCAGGGCAGCAAATACATCTTTGACATTAGATTGCTCAAAATGTCTGATAGTGAGATGATATTAGGGGCTGATTGGTTGGTTGGATTCAACCCAGTCTTATTTCATTTCTTGGTTGTCCAGATCTCTTTCCTAAGAAATGGAAAGAAGGTTGTGATAAGGGGGATCAAGGACTCTCAGGAAGCTGTTGTAGCCAGTATTAGGGTGCTTTCAGGAAAGGAATTGGTGACTATGGTGCAAAATAAGGAGTTATTTTGGGTGTCTGAAGTTGCACAGGTCTGTCACTTGGACCACACTAGCACTACTGTCCAGAATTGCATTGAAAAAATATTGAGTGAGTTTCCTGATGTATTTGCAGAGCCATCTGGCTTACCTCCTATTAGAGGGCATGAGCATACCATTTGCCTCAAGAAGGACACCTCCCCCATAGCTACCAGACCTTATAGGTATGCCCACTTTCAGAAAGTAGAAATGGAAAAGCAAGTCAGTGATATGCTGAAGAGTGGAGTTGTCCAACCTAGCCACAGTCCTTTTGCTGCTCCAGTATTGCTTGTAAAGAAAAAAGAAGGCACTTGGAGAATGTGCATTGACTATAGGCGCCTAAATGAGGCAACAGTCAAAGATAAATTTCATATTCCTCATATTGAGGATTTGTTGGATGAGCTTAAAGGTGTTGTGATCTTCTCCAAGCTGGACCTGAGATCTGGGTATCACCAAGTCAGGATGACTGCTAAGGATGTGGAAAAGACTGCATTTAGGACACATCAAGGGCATTATGAGTTTAAGGTAATGCCATTTGGCCTCACCAATGCTCCTGCAACATTCCAAGCTCTTATGAATGATGTTTTCAGTGAGGTTTTGAGAAAGTATGTGCTGGTGTTCTTTGATGATATATTAGTCTATAGCAGCTCACTGGAACAACACTTAGGGCATTTATCATGTGTCTTAAATATGCTTAGGAAGCATAAGCTGTTTGCTAAGAAATCTAAATGTGAATTCGGGCAAGCTCAGGTGGAGTACTTAGGACACATTATCTCAGCACAAGGTGTTGCCACTAATCCAAAAAAAAAGTGAAGCTATCAATAATTGGTCTGTGCCTAGATCTTTGAAAGCTTTAAGAGGATTTCTGGGATTATCAGGCTACTATAAGAGGTTCATCAAAGGTTATGGAGGCATTGCTAAACCCTTGACTGATCTCCTTAAGAAGGATGCTTTTTGTTGGTCATTAGATGCTCAGACTGCCTTCTTACAGCTGAAATCTCTCCTCACTAAACCACTTGTGCTATGCATGCCTGACTTCTCCAAGCAATTCACAGTGGAGACTGATGCTTGTGATACAGGCATTGGTGCTGTCCTTTTACAGGAGGGAAGGCCAGTAGCTTACATCAACCAAGCACTACATGGCAGGTCTCTTTTGTTGTCTACCTATAAGAAAGAATTGCTAGCTATTCTTCTAGCAGTAGACAAATGGAGACATTATTTGGAGCACCAAGTGTTTGTGATCAAGACTGATCATCAACCTCTCAAACACCTACTAGATGAGAAGCTCACAACTCAGCTACAGAGAAAGGCAATGAGGAAGATGCTGGGATTAAACTACAGCATTGCATACAAGAAAGGGTGTGAGAACAAGGTAGCTGATGCCCTCTCAAGGAAGTTTGAAGAGCTTCAAGGGGAATGCTACACAACCACTGTGGTCCAACCCACATGGATGACAGATATTGCTGCCAGCTACTCAAATGACAGTCATGCACAACAGCTATTGGTGAAAGCTGTTTCTGACACTTCAGGGATGCTTTCAGTTTGCAAAGGCATACTAAGGGTGAATCATTGTCTGTATATTGGAGCATCAACTGATCTCAGGCTCAAGTTGCTCAAGGCTCTACATGAGGAGCCTGTAGGTGGTCACTCAGGCACACAAGGGACCTACCAAAAGCTGAAGCAACTGTTCCATTGGCCAGGATTGAAGAAAGCAGTCACAGACTTTGTGTTGACATGTGAGGTTTGTCAAAGAAGTAAGGCTGAGAGTGTAAGCCTCACCTGGTCTACTGCAACCATTACCTATTCCTAGCACACCATGGTCACATATCTCTATGGATTTCATTGAGGGTCTGCCCCACAATCAAGGGAAAAACTGTATCTTTGTAGTAGTAGACAGGCTCACAAAGTATGCTCACTTTCTAGCATTGAAACACCCCTTCACAGCTGCTTCTGTAGCCTCTACTTTTATGGAACATGTATACAAACTTCATGGCCTACCTGAGAGCATAGTATCTGATCGTGACAAGATCTTTCTCAGCTCCTTTTGGCAACATTTGTTTAAAGGACTAGGCACAGGCTTGCACATGAGCACTGCATACCACCCTCAATCCGATGGGCAGACTGAGAGAGTTAATAGGTGTCTAGAAACCTATCTTCGATGTATGACTTCAGATCATCCACAACACTGGTACAAATGGCTCTTTCTAGCTGAATTTTGGTACAATACCAATTTTCACACATCACTACAGACTACACCATATCAGGCATTGTATGGGCATCCTCCACCATTACTGGGTTCAATGCATTCATTGGCAAGCATTCAGATGCTTCAGAATGGCTGCAACAGAGACAGCATATGCTAGCCCAAATCAAGTTCCACCTGCTCCAAGCTCAAGTGAGGATGAAGCAATTTGCAGATCGCCACCGCTCTGACAGAGAATTTCAAGTTGGTGAGATGGTCTTTTTGAAACTACAGCCTTATAGACAGTCATCCATGGCCATCAGGAGGAACCTCAAACTCTGTTCTAAATTTTTTTGGGCCCTTCAAGGTCCTCGCAAAGGTGGGAACAGTGGCATACAAACTCGAGTTACCTCCAGGAGCGGCCATACATCCTGTATTCCATGTGTCACAGCTTAAATGCCAGGTTACTAGGCATCAGTTACCTTCACTGTCACCACCATTAGCTGATGATGAAGGTGACTTAGTGGCTGCACCAGAGGCCATCCTCGACACCAGAGTGACTTATTTGAGCAATGGCGATCTAGTGTCGGAATGGATGATCAAATGGACAAATTTGAGCACAGATGAAGCCTCTCGGGAGCCCGCTGGCCACATCATTCATCTCTTTCCAAATTTTCAGATTAAGCCTTGAGGCAAGGCTCTTTTGAGGGGGGATGTAATGTCATGTATAGGATAAGGCCAAAGTGTATAAATAGGGATGTAATACTATGGAATTGGCATTGAATGAGAAACCAATTACTCCCTACTCTCTTCTATCCTTCTACTACTCTCTCCCTCTCTCTATCTTCAACCTATTTTCCCTCCCTTTCTATTCTGTTACAAACCAACCACCGCCACTTCCTACCTTCACTCATGTCGGCCACCACACTATCTTCTTGTGACGGCAACACCTTCAAATTGCTTGTGAGCTGCACTTGGAGCCATTATTTGGACAATTATGAGAGCAAAATTATGACAGCAACCCAATTATGCCACAACTCCCTTCCATATGTACAAATGGAGGAGGACAATAGGGACATCGATTAGTGGATGATCATGCCAACCACTCCCTTATGTGTCTTCCTTGTTGGTCAAGGCACCCATTGCTACCATGTTGAAGATGGCAAGGCCATTTCCCCATCACATATTTGATCAACAACTTATCACTTTAGACACTACAATAACCCATGAACTCTTCTCTGCAACAACTTCACAAGAACTCCCCCTGCAATGCTTCCACAACCCATGAAGTACACACTACAATAACCTTCTGATGACAACAGTTAATATGGAACATCAAAATTCAGCACAATTTTCCTCTTGACAGTGAATACCAATAGACTCACTTCTTTGAAAAAAAAAACACACAATCCAAATTCCAGCCATTCATCCTGGGTTAAAAATTAAAATTCCATCCAATACCATGTATACATTGATCACTTCAGCCGAGCA
The DNA here is from genome assembly GCA_963922045.1 of Persicaria maculosa. NCBI lineage: Eukaryota > Viridiplantae > Streptophyta > Magnoliopsida > Caryophyllales > Polygonaceae > Persicaria > Persicaria maculosa. The sequence continues at coordinate 7,603,286 of OY998256.1, read as the reverse complement.
AAACTGGTCCTTCTTAACCAATAGTAACGAGTATATACCTCTTGGATCAAATACAAAACTAACACTTTCACCAATTCCTGTATTTGCAGGCCAACCTTAAATGGAAATAGCATGAACTCCTCCTCTATCAAAAGGTAGTGATTTCAACTCACTAATTTTAAACCAATTCTCATCCATTCGAACCGCCAACATTTGAACATTTTGATTTGCATTAAAGAAGAATCTTTTACCTCTAGGCTCTATCATAAGGACATGAAATTATTGGAAACTCCATCCAATTGCTCATGAGTCTTTTCCCGTAAACCAGTGCAGTCAAAACCATATCCCTTCTCACAGAGATTTCCCCAAACACCTTAGGTGCACAAGAGGTTCTCAAACAATAAAATGAATCCGTTCTAGAATTAGCCAACCTTATTTCCATTAATTCGATTAAGAGCATAACCAATGCTCTTTATTTCTTGGATGCAATTGCAATGACTACTGCTTCTAATGGATCAGAATTTATCGTACAAGATTCTTGTCGACTTTGTGGTTCTTCACTGATCTTGTTGATCGCTGGGTTTGAAGGTTTCTTTCAGTGATCCTCCTTTGAAGACTCAAACTGAATTTCAAGATATTTGGCCCGCTTATCACTTTCCCGAATCACGTCTGCAATCAGTGCTCCGACCACCTCCAAACAGTCTTGCGATTCCTTACCAATCTGAATATCTACTGGCTGCGTTCGTCGCCCATCCTCTTTGAAGGCCTCAAGAATTTTCTGATTTGGGGTTTCGATCCTGCTTACCCCGTCGTCGATCAATTCGACTCCTGAGTCACCAAGAACGTTTTCCGAGGGCGCATTGAACTTCCGATCGATGATTCTTGGTGAATCCTTCACAAATATTGGAGCTTTGAATTCCACAGGTCTGCCGCACTCGGTTGCCTTTGCATCTTGTTCGCCCTGATCGATGATTATAGTGCTCTCACTTCCGATTGAATCGCACAAATAATCGATCGGCGGCATCCCAAGAAAAACTTTGATTACGTTGACATTCTCGTAGAATCGTCGATCCGAGTCTTGTATTCTCAGTTTCCCCTGATTTGCGAGTCGCTGGTTCTCGTCAATAAATTATGGAATCCCCATCGCCGATGGCTGGATTGCAGCTTCTATTGAAACCGATCGATATGCGCCCGCCATTGCTAATGAACGTTCAAACGCTTGCCCTGGTCGTGAATCCGTCTCCGATGGGATTCTTTCAGCCCCTGCCTGGCCATTCGTGATCAATTCAAGCATCGCCTCAAACTTGCAATTAAGCTCTTCTAGGCGCTTGATCGTAGCTTCGTACCCGGAGATGATCTGGCGCACATCCTTTCATCGTCACTGATATGGCATCGGATGCCATCGTGGATTTAGGTCGTAAGAACCGCTGGCTCTAGATACCAATTGTTAGGGCCAAGGTCAGATGGAAAGGTGTCATGGCTTCAATGGAGGTTTGAGGTGAAGAGGAAGAAGGAGGAAGAGGGTTTAGAGAAAACGAGAGAGATAGAGAAAGATATGTAATTGATTCATTCATAGATGCCCAAACAATACATTGAGATAATGAGACATGTATTTATAACCCAAAACCCATTTCCCTACTATATGAATCTCTAACAGAAACCTTGTAAAGTTTTACCGTGTGTGATTGTATATATTGAAGATTTAAAATTAAATTAACTTTTAATATATACGGATAGTGTATTTTGTACATATTAAATCGATAAAGTGTGATTTTTATTCTTATATTTTTTTTGATTCAAAGGTCGGGCAACTGAGGCCCGTATTTTTATTCTTATATAATTATGTAAAGAACTCTCAATTAAAATTTTGTTTAGTTAACAAAAGAATTTAAAAAAATGAAAAAAGCTTAATTACTATTGACTAATTGACCTAAATTCAAGGAGAGAATGACAAATCAACTAATTGATCTAAATTCATGGAGAGACGACGCCTCAGGAAGAGTTCTCATTTAAAGTATAAATAACTTTTAATATATACGGATAGTGCATTTTGTACATATTAAATCGATAAAGTGTGATTTATATCCTTATATAGTTATATAAAGAGCTCTCGAATAAAGTTTTGTTTAGTAAAAAAAAGAATTAAAAAATAATTTGAAAAAAGCTTAATTGTGATTGACTAATTGACCTGAATTCGAGAAGAGAATGACACGTCAACTAATTGATCTAAATTCAAGAAGAGAGCGACACCTCATGATGAGTTCTCATTTAAAGTATAATATAGATATAGATATAGATGGTTAAAAAATGTATTGTGCAAGTGGAATTAATAGTAGATAATTTGGTTATCATAATTAAATGATAAAGTATTGTGCAAGTAATATCTTTAAAAAAAATAATTTTGTATGAAGAGAGGATTAAGGTGAAAATCAATTCGAAAAGGAAAAAAAATTAAAAGCTTATGCACATAGCTCGCTGGAAGCTAAGAAAAAAAAAACGTGTTTGGTTGAAAATGAGAGGATTAATGTGAATGTGACATAGACGAAAACACTTCTGTTTTAAGAATTTATATAGATATAGATATAAGATAGATGGTTAAAAAATGAAATATGGAATTATATTGTGTAATATTAAATAATTTAGTTACTATAATTAAATAATATTGCGTAAATAATACCTTTTAAAAATAACTTTGTATGAGAAGATGATATGTGACATTAATGTTTCTCTTTTAATATAATATATAATATAGTATATAAATACTAAATTATACGATGGACTTTAGAAGATCTCAGTCATTAATATTTTTTTATGTATGATTGCCGGCCCACCGAAAATGTTAATTAACAAAAAAAAAAAAAGGAAGACTGTCAAAACAATTTGTCAGCCAGATTGAATTTGGTGGTTGAACCACTGTCTTTTTTTATTAGGCTAAAACATTTTATTTTATTTTTTTTTAAAAAAAAGGAATTTCACCTAATTGAAAAAAATAGGGGAATTTAAATTATAGAATTCAGCATGTACAAACAACGGCAAAAGCCAAAAGCCAAAAGAGTGGCTGATAGAGTGGCTGATAAGGTTGCACACATTTGCCACTCTATCAGAAAAATTGATATATATACAACAATTCTGGTCTTTCTGACCTCATTTGTAAGAATGTTGTCGGGTAGAGCTTGCTCACTCGAATTCTTTCCTAATAAAAAAAATACGGCAAAAGCCAAAAGGGTCATCACGTAATTTAAGTGATTGATTTCCCCATGAAGCTATATGAAATTTCGGCCAAAAAGAAAAATGAAATTATTCAAAATCCTTTTTTGGAAAAATCTCCATTATAAGAAAAAAATGACTCTAAAATACTTCCCATTTATATTCAAATATGCTTGGTTGTTTCTTAAAACAATCATATAAATGTCATATCCAAATGTTGTTCATCTCATCAATCTAGAATCTAGATACACTGAGAGATTTGAAATATAATATTATACAAAAAAAAAATAAAAAATACTCTATAATATTTTATATAATTTTTATTTTTTAAAAATATATAAATAATAAATAATATTTTTTTTAAAACAAATGTAATACTCCATCCGATTGGATAATAAGTATTATAATATATAAAAAAATATTTTATATAGTTTTTAGCTCTTTGAACTACGTGCTTAAAAGTCAAATGTCTTATATTTCCAATCGGGTGAGTAATACATAAACTCAGGACTTCAATTAGTTCACTCCTTATAATTTCTCAACTTATTCCATCAAAAACAACTAGCATTATTAGAACAAATTAAAACTAGAATAAAAATATAAATCATGCATGTTTTATTTGATTGTTTTCAAATATTCTAATATAACCTCCTAATTTGAAGTTTTCGGTTATAATTATATTAGGAAACGATATCTTCACCGCTAATTTTTACTATTTTCACCGCTAATCACCGCATAGGTATGCGGTGGTCTTAATCCACTTTTTCCCAGACCCACCGCATATACATGCGGTGGGTCCGTTGACCGTATACGAACCCACCGCATATCTATGCGGTGGGTTATGGCGACCGTATACATGCGTTCGGTTTTTGGCAATTGGAAAGGGTTTGTAGAAGTTATCCAAAACCGTCGTCATAACTTACCGCATAGGTATGCGGTGGGTTAAGGCGATGGTTTTGGACCATTATGGCGACGGTTTTGGGTTGTATGACGACGGTTCAAACCCACCGTATACCTATGCGGTGGGTTATGGCTACGGTTTTGGGCATGTGTACTTCTCAACCCACCGTAAAGTATTGCGGTGACCCACCGTATACCTATGCGGTGGGATCGTTGACTGTCATTAAACCCACCTCATACCTATGCGATGATTAGCGGTGGAAATAGTAAAAATTAGCGGTGAAGATATCATCACCCAATTATATTATTATTATTAAGGCATGAAATGTACCATATGATAATTACAATAAAAGTATATAAATTTGGTAAATGATGTAAGAAATAATTTACATATGTTCAGTGCTAAAAATTAAAAGGTTTATAACTTTTTGCTCAAATATCGAATCTGAGCTTATAATATATCGAATCGAAGCTATCGACGAGAGGAATATGTATGTTAAATTTTATTTTTAATTAGAGGGGTGACTGCTACCCGTAGTCCTAAAGAGAATCCGCCTTTGCATATAAATATTCTCAACTAGCAAACAAATTTTTATGTTCGATCATTATCGACCGCAAAAATCTAAACTAGTAGAGTAGTCAATTACTCAATTGTGAATTTGTCTATATACTATTTATAAGTTATTGCAATTAACTTGACATCGATCAATTTTATCGAACGGGCCCATTTAAAAATGGTCGATTCATTAATTAAAGGATCAGTATGTTTGGTTGGGAGTTCAATTTATTGCCCACTTATCTTATCTTAATGTATAAATATAACTATATATTGTACATGTCCTATATATTGTGCAAGTACTTTAGTCTTATAGCGGTGAGTACCTTCATCAAAGGATTGATGTTCAAACTAACTTCTAAAGAATTAATGAAGCAACTTTACAAACATTTAATAAAATGTTTTTACTAATTAGTTAACTAGAATCCTATATCCAATGTAATGTAAAATGAGTTAATCTAGTCAACTTCAATTCCTCAATAAAATAATATTTCTTATTCATATATGATTTTTATAAGAAATAATAAAAACTATACTATAAAATATTAACTTTTTTAATTAAGTTTTTTATACTACAATTTAATCTCTCTTCATTCGCTAATGCATCTTTTTTTAACTTTTCGTCACGTTTTGTAAAAACTACAAAATTATATGGAGTATAAAATTATATATATATATATATAATTTTATTCTTATTAGTAATATTTATGAATAATTTTAAAAAAAATTACTATATAGTTTTGTACTAAAAAAATCAAAAGATCTTTAAAAAAATATTTATTAATGATAAGTACTACTAAAAAAAACAAGTAGTGTAAAGTCCGTTGACTATTAATAGTATCATCTTATATATTTTTTTAACATTATTTTTCGTTACTTGTGAGATTTTGGGAAATTTCATCATTCACGTGTGGAGTTAATTACTTCACAGTTCACTCTATTGACCAAGCCCTAATCATCAACATATATAATAAAATAAAACCAATTTGATAAACATAAAAATAAATAAAACCAATAATTTAGTGGCTATAGTACATCTGCAATAACATGGTGTCTCTAATGAACTTCTATATAAATGCCCAAACTCTCTCCCAATGATCCATCCATCTCTTATTCTCTATCAATTTCTTTTCCTTACCTTATTTCACTAAAAAAAAATTGAGGTAGTGAGCTAGCGAGTATGGGGCTCAAGGGTAAGCTGATAGGCGAATTCGAGGTGAAGTCATCCGCCCACGAGTTCTACCACCAGTTCCGACACAAGCCCCACCACATCTCCACCTTCTCCGAGACTGTCGATGACTGTGAACTCCATGACGGCGAGTTTGGCCAGAGTGGCGCCACCATCTGCTGGCGCTACAAAGAACTTGGTCTGACCAATCATACATACATACATTCATACATATATACGTACATACCTGTATTTGCATATGTTTGGGATTTTTATTGATATCTATCTATATGTAGATGGGAAGAGTTGCTACGCGAAGCAAATAGTTACAATTGACGATGAGACGAAGACAATGGTGTTCAAGGTGATAGAAGGAGAGCTGCTAGAAGGGTTCAAGAGCTTTGTGATCACTCTTCACACCATCCCCGAGGGAGGGGATACCGACTTTGTGAGGTGGACTATCGACTACGAGAAGCTGAACGAGGACGTGCTTCACCCGACCAAGACCCTCGACGTGCTTCTTAACGTCGGCAAGCACATTGAGATTGATCATGTCAAAAATGCCGCCTAAGAAAATGACTTGTGTGAAGTTTGGTCTCTAGTGCACATATGTTCACCCTATAGCTAGGGTGGAATCTATGTGTGTTACACGTAATGAATAAGGAGATCTTATGTCTATGTTGTGCTTGTTCATGTTGTGTGTGAGTTAATTTTGAGGTCTGAATATGCATATTTCATCTTTGTAATCTCTACTTTTGACCTTTTTTTAATTGTTAAATCCACCAATGTTTGATCAATATATATGTGTTGTATATGTTGGAGGAGATAAGAATTAAACCATTCCGGAATGGCTCACCGGAAAGGACTAGATTCCCGGTTCGAACTCCGGATATGGCCGCTCTCTATTTACCAATTCAAGGAGATAAGAATTAAGGAGCAAAAATCAATCACAAGTTGACGTAGTGGTTATGGGGCTATACTTCATGCCAAAAGGTTTGAAGTTCGAATCCCCTTGGAAACATGGAGTTGCTTGTGAGTGAGAGGGTCAACCCCTTAAATGGATCATACAACACTCGATACAGTACCCGTTCCAGATGTAGAGCGGTTGAACCAATCGAACTGGACTAAAAAAAAAATTAAGGGGCAAAAAATTTATGTGTGTGTTGAATTGGTATATAATAGCTAGAATACTAAAATTTTACTAGTTTGGTTGATAAAAAAAGATTTAAATGAGAAGTAATTGTGTAAAATGTATCAAGTTCAAATACTTTATTTTAAATTTTTTATGATTAAAAGATTAAATAAAAAAAATTTCGCCCTCAATTTTATAATTAAAGAACTAAATAATTTTGTTTACCCAATAATTAGCAGTGACGATTTGCTGATGAATGACTTTTGTTTAATTAAGACTAGCAATATCCTTTTCCAATCCCAATTTGATATGCAACAAACATGTAACATTTCTTGACTTTTCTTGTGTACATGGTTATGATTTATTTTTTATTGTTTTATTTTTGGATTTTATATTGCAACATATTAATTGTGCGGTTGTTTTGACTGTTAGCTAGTCTCTTTAATTTTTCTCCTCTTTTTTTCCTCTTTATATGTACAATGTAATTCATCCATCTAGTGTAAGGTGGGTTCATAAAGGGTGAGATGTACACTAGCTTGTTATTTGCAGCTTTTAAAAATGTTACATTTTTAGACATTGAAATTAAGACCTATGTTTAAATGGATTTGGAATGGAGCCTTGATATGTAAGGGGGTCCAAAGGGGTGGTGGCTTTCATCAAAATGGTATATTATGTTTTTTATTTTATAAATTTGTCAATATCTACGACCCATAATCTAAATAAGGATTTTAAAAATCTATATAAACTCTTGAAACGTCTTATAGTTATTGTGTAGGTGATTGATATCTTGCACCTGAAAGTGGCGTCTAACTCAGTTCTGCAAACAGAAGTTATAACCATCTATTTAGAGCTAAAGCATTCTTTAGCAAAGGGGTTCAAAGAATTGGTCAACGAATGAGACAATCTTAGAGTCATTAATACGATTGATAACACCGTTCCATTGGAAATCATGCATACCATAGAGGAGATACATCATATTAAGAGAAATCATAGGTTTGTCCTATTCCAGCACTTCTACAGAGAAGCCAATAGTGCAGCGGATCACATTGCTAGACACACCACGTATTAGTTTATCTTTTCTTTCCTCATGTAGGGAGCTTTGTAAGATACTCAAGTACCTAATGTGAAGAAAAAAAATGACACGAATAAGGTTTGCTTTAATTAATCTTTCGTTGTTTGTAATGTCTAGTCTTTTGCATCATTTTTTGTATTTATGTTGTATGTGTGAATCTGTCGGTTGTCGACTTGTCCGTCTCTTGAGTTTCAGACTTATTTGAGCTCAAATTTTTAGGGAATAAAAACAATATGGTTTAGCAATGGGTTGCACAACCGGTTATTACTTATTACATACTTTTATAAATGCATAGGTTTCTCGAAACAATTGGTCACCTTATTAAGTATAGGCCCCATAATGGTCAAGTTTCAAGGCAAACAATTATTGATTGGTCACAATTTTACATGACATAATAATAATCAATTCATGTTAATTTGTTTTCGGTGGGAAATTGATTTGCGGGTATGATATTCATACGGTGAGTTTTTGCCAAACGCATGATAGGTTGTCGACATCGATCGTTAGAAATAGAGGCTGGCGTTGGGAGGACAGCAGGATGGCACGCGCGGTGGTTGTGGACACCAACTGACAAATACAGAGGAGGCTCTCACCTAATTGTGGGAGGGTGCTGTTGTGGTTTGTTTGCCTCCGACAGGAGGAGTCGGAAACAACAATTGTTAGTTGTGCTGGTGTGGAGCCGGCAAAGGTGGTGGAGTCGGAAACGGCAATTGTTAGTTGTGGTTTCTCCTTTTTTTTCCCTCTTTATATGTTTATATGTATGTAGTGTAAGGTGGACTCATAAAGGGTAAAATGTACACTAGCTTGTTATTTGCAGCTTTTAAAAAATGTTACATTTTTAGATATTGAAATTAAGACCTATGTTTAAAGACAATAAGTTGATATACCAGAGAGAGAGAGATATTTGTGGGTAGATGATTGATATCTTGCATTAGGAAGTGGCGCCTGGCTCAGCCATATATCTATTTAGAGCCAAAGTATTTTTTACCAAAGGGGTTCAAAGAATTGATTTGATATTTTTTTATCTATTCCATACATCACACTCCTACAGATCGAGATATCAATAGTGCAACGGATCAATTGTTAAACACGCACCATATATTAGTTTAATTATCTTCTCTTTCCTTCTGTAAGGAGTTTTGTAAGATAGTCAGGGATGATCTTTCAAATATCATCTATACTCTTAACTACTATTAAAAAAAATGGCATAAATAAGATTTGCTTTGATTAATCTTTGGTTGTTTATATTGTTTTGATCTTTTATACCCTAATTTTTTGTATTTATGTTGTATGTGCGACGGTTTGCTATCTGCCGATTTATCGGTTTCTCAAACTTCAGACTTGTTTGAGCTTGTATTTTCACTTAATAAAAAAAAGTACGGTTTTAGCAATGGTTGCACAACCGGTTATTACTTATTACAAACTTTTATAAATGCAGACGTTTCTCGAAACGATTGGTCACCTTATTAGTCATAGGCCCCATCATGGTCAAGTTTGAAGGCAAACAATTATTGATTGGTCAAGTTTATTTATTTTTCGATGGGAAATTATTTTAAGGGTATGCTACTTACACGGTGAGTTTTTGCCAGACACATATGAGAGATTGTCGACATCGATTGTTAGAGATGGAGGTTGGCGCTGGAAGGATAGCAGGATGGCGCAGTGGTTGTCGACACGGACTTCCGGATAAGAAGGAGGCTCCCATGCACCTAGCTAGTTGTGGGTGGTTGTTGTTGTGGTTTGTTACCTCTAACAGGAGGAGTCGGAAACAGCAATGGTCAGCTGTGTTGGTGTGGAACCGGAAAAGGTGTGGGGTTGGGTGTTAGGAGCCTTGATCGGTTAGGCTAACTAACAAGAGAGAGAGAGAGAGAGAGAGAGAGAGAGAGAGAGAGAGAGAGAGAGAGTAAAGTATGAATTGTAATTTGCATATGAATGAATCTCCAGATCAATACAATCAAGGTCTTTATAGCCTTTTGCTCACGTGCCTAGCACATGTTCTGTTCTACCTTTCATTCTCCTAACAAATCCCCCCTTCTTAAGAAAACCTTGACCTCAAGGTTTAAGGGGAAGCAAAATCTGAAAATTGATGGAGTATATGGCCTGCTGGCTCCCAAGTGGCTTCATCCTTGGGCAAATTAATCCATTTGATCAGCACATCGACAATAGGGTCGCCGTTGGCTAAGTGTTTAACTCGAGTATCCAACACTGCCTCTGGAGCTGTAACCACTGCACCCGAGTCGTCAGTTGAAGGTAATTCGGCTTAAATTGCCACAACAGGCCCGACCCTCTTCTTCAATTGTGAAATGTGGAACACCGGATGAAGTTTTGATGTCGTTGGTAAGGCTAATTTGTAAGCCGACTCACCAATTTTGCTTAAAACTTCAAACGACCCATAAAACTTAGCACTGAGCTTCAAACATTTTCAGAGGGCCATGGATGTCTAATGATTAGGTTGAAGCTTTAAGTATGTCATATCCCCCACCTGCAACGTCCTCTCTGAACGGTGAGCATCTGCAAAAAATTTCATTCGCTCATGTGCCATGCTCAACCCGGATTTCAACATTGTCAATGTCTGGTCCCTCTCCTGGAACCAGTCCTCCACCGACCCTATAGTGACACTGCTTGCTCGTATTCCCAGCTGTGGAGGTTGGTAACCATATAGAGCATGAAAGGGGGAAGTCCTTAGAGCAGTCTGATAGGTGGTATTGTACCACCACTCGGCTAGGGGCACCCACTTTGCCCACTGCTTTGGCATTGCAGAGGTCATGCATCTCAGGTAAGCTTCAAGGCACTGATTCACCCTCTCTGTTTGTCCATCCGTTTGAGGGTGATATGTTGTGGACATCTTCAGTGTAGTTCCCATGACACTGAACAGCTCATTCCATAGGTGACTTGTAAACACCTTGTCACGGTCGGATACTATATCTCGGGACAGACCATGAAGTTTATAAATGTTGTCCATAAACAACTTAGCCACCTGACTTGCAGTAAATGGATGGCTCATCAGTAAGAAATGCCCATATTTCGTTAATCGATCGACTATCACCAGAATCACATCAAAACCCCCTGATTTGGGTAGTCCCTCCACAAAGTCCATTCCTATGGATACCCAAGGAGCATCAGGAATGGGAAGTGGTTGTAGCAGACCTGGATAAGCTATGGTTTCGTGCTTGTGCCGTTGGCACACATCACATTCCCTAATGAATTGCTCAATCGACTCCTTCATTTGAGTCCAAAAGAACAGGGCTTTAATTCTCTGATATGTTGCTCTAATTCTCGTGTGCCCCCTGTTGCCTCCGTATGAAAGGATTGAATAATCTGAAGCTTCATCTCCTTCTTGTTCCCAATTACTACCCTTCCTTTATACCTCAGTATGTCTCCATTCCATTTGAACACCGAGTGGGGATCAATTGCTGCACCTGGCCTGAGCTTGTCAATTGCAGCATCACCTTCATAACTAGCCACCACCTCTTGTATCCAAGCCGGTTTGATCTCTACCAAGGCATGACATGATCCTTCAATCGCTTGATTTTCAGACAATCCCCGTCTTGATAGAGCGTCTGCTACTACATTGCATTTAACCATTCTGTAATGGATGGAGTAAGATAACCCCAGTAATTTCCGGATTGCTTTCTTCTGCAAATGCGTGGTCACCTGCTGATCAAGTAGATGTCTCAAGCTCTGGTGGTCTGTAAGGATCACGAAATGATTTGCCTCAAGGTAGTGTCGCCATTTGTCTATGGCATATAGTATGGCTAATAACTCTTTCTCGTATGTTGATAGCAACAAGTGGTTCCCATGGAGGGCCTTACTGAGAAAGGCTAAGGGTCGGCCTTGCTGCATTAGTACATCTCCTATCCCTTCACCACAGGCGTCAGCCTCTATCTGAAATTGGATGGAGAAATCCGGTAGGGCTAATACTGGAGGTGCTGCCAACAATGCTTTGATCTGCCTGAATGCCCCATCACTCTCCTCCAACCATTGAAACGCATCTTTCTTAAGTAGATCCGTTAATGGTCGACAGATTGTGCCAAAATTCCTAATAAACCGTCTGTAATAGCCGGCTAAACCCATAAAGCTTTGCAGTTCCTTCTCTGATTTGGGTGTTGGCCATTTGACTATTGCTTCGATCTTAGCATGGTCAGTAGCTACCCCTTCACTCGAGATCACATGACCCAAATACTGAACCTTTGCCACTGCAAAACTACATTTAGAGCGCTTAGCAAACAACTGATGTTTCTTCATTGTCTCTAACACCAATCCCAGGTGATTCAAATGTTGCTCCAAATTCTGACTATACACCAGAATGTCATCAAAGAAAACTAAGACGAACCTTCTCAAGAACGCAGCAAAAACCACATTCATCAGTGATTGGAATGTTGCTGGTGCATTCGTCAAGCCAAAGGGCATTACATTGAACTCGTAATGCCCATTGTGGGTTCGAAATGTTGTCTTGGGTATATCAACTTCTGCTACCCTAACTTGATGGTATCCTGCTCGAAGGTCCAGCTTTGAGAAAACTGCAGCTCCATGCAGTTCATCCAGCAATTCCTCAATGTTGAGGATGGGAAATTTGTCCTTAATGGTAGCTTCATTCAACCTCCGATAATCCACACAAAACCTCCAGGATCCATCTTTCTTTTTCACCAGCAAAGTCGGGGAAGCATATGGGCTTTGGCTGTGTCTGATCAACCCTATTGCAAGCATCTCTTTAACCTGCATCTCGATCTCGTCTTTCTGAACATGGGGATATCTATAGGGTTTAGAGCATATGGAATGCACCCTCGTTGTCAAGGGAATACTATGCTCACAACCTCTCTCAGGTGGCAACTGCTTGGGCTCCTCGAATACTTCTTTGAAGTTATCCAACAGAAGTTGTACTGCTGGTAACGTTTCCTCCACTTTGACACACAACTGAAACACCTGTGCTACTTGCACAATGGATTCGTGCTCATTTTTCTTGACCAAGCAATGCAATTCCTTCCCAAAGATGTCTGATAGCAGCTTCTTTTTTTATTTCTGGCATTCCTTGTAACTCCACCTTCTTCCCCTCTTTAGAGAAGACGATGGTCATCTTGTTGTAATCGAACTGAACTGGACTAAACTTCCTCATCCAGTTCACTCCTAATAGAAGTTCGAATTCTCCGATCTTCAATGCCCGGATATCGAACACATAGGTTCCACCCTGCATCTGCCACCTAAATCCTTTACACTCATGTCGACAAAACATTTTCCCTTTGTTTATCCCCTCTACCACCATCAAATTGGCGGGTACTAACTTGAATCCGGCTTCCTTTGCTATTGTAGGATCCACAAAACTATGGGTCGATCCACTGTCAATCAGTACACTGATCACCCTGTCACCTATATGACCGTTAACCAAAATTGTTGTATCTGACCCATTACTAGTGAGTGCTCGTACAAACCCTTCTTAACTGTCCTCAGGCTCATCCTCCTCTTCTGTATTAACTTCCAATTGCTCAACCTCCTCACCCAACTCCAGATCTTGGGTTGTCACATACTTGACCGAAGAGGTTTTACACTTATGTCCCACAAAATATTTATCATCACATCTAAAGCACAGGCCTGGGGTTTTCCTGAATTCTCTTGGGTTCTTGAACCCTTCTTGCACCCTGTCATTCGGCACACTCGGCCTCCATGGCAGTTTGCTGATTCTCACTAGAGCTTGAACTGCATCCTGATGCAATCTTGTCAATTCTAAAGCCTCCGCTAGTTCCCTTGGTCGCCCAAGCTTTACCAAGGGTTTGATTTCCGCCTTCAACCCACTTATATAGCTTGTGAAAAAGTAGCTCTCAGGTAGGTGTGGATTGTATGAGAGCATTCCTGCACGCAGCTCCTCAAACCTCTCATTGTAGTCTTCCAAATCCTCTTTCTGACGTAGCTTGTTGAACTCTTCGACCACATCTACGCCTTGTTTCTCCCCAAATCTTGTACACAAGGCTTCACTCATATCCTTCCAACGCACTCCACGCCTCTGCATCAAGTAGCCCTGTACCCACGTATCTGCACGCTCCTGCATATACATGGAGGCTAACTCCACTTTCTGGTGATCTTGGATCCCAAACAGCGAGAAGTACTTCTCGCATTTTCGGACCCAACTCCTTGGTTTTTTCCCGTCAAATTGAGAAAATTCAATCTTTGGAAATCGATTCTGGCCAGCAAGAAATCCTTCGTTCCTCATCAGCAGAGGTCTGTATGTGGCCGTCTCTTCCTGGAATTCTCGATTCGCCATTGGCGGTGTTTTCTCCTGGTGATCGACATTCAAACCCCCAAGGTTGTTGGATTGCGCCGCCTTTTGGGTAAAAACTCTCATCCATTCCCCAATTTGAGCTACCGATTGATCAATCCTTGATTGAAATTCATCATGCGTCTTCTGGAGATTCATGATTGCCAACTGCTGATCTTGAAACATCTTGAACTGATCATCTTGCCTCCGAATCGCCTCCAACATTTCCTCATTCGTTGATGATGTGAACTGCTGAAGCTGTATAAGCTGTGAATCCACCTTTTCGGTGACTGTCTTGAGGCGTGTACGTTCTGCCATCGTCGGAGATCGTTTCGCTGATACCAATTGTTAGGAGCCTTGATCGGTTAGGCTAACTAACAAGAGAGAGAGAGAGAGAGTAAAGTCTGAATTGTAATTTGCATATGAATGAATCTCCGGATCAATACAATCAAGGTCTTTATAGCCTTTTGCTCACGTGCCTAGCACATGTTCTGTTCTACCTTTCATTCTCCTAACATTGGGTTGTCAAATCCGATAAGAGAAGTCGATAGATGAGTTGGCTGCTCGTGGTGCAGCAAGGGAGTGATGTGGGTCGCTAAATTCAAGAACCGGAGTCGGTGGGAGCTTTGCCGACTCGGGAGTTGGAGTACGTCAGCGGAATGGTCGTGCGTTTGGCAAGATATTGGCCCCTTGATGTGAGATTGTATATATGAAATGAAATACTGAATATGGTTAAACTTTTAATATATATATATTAGACAGTATAAATAACCTAAAAAAAACTTGATAGTTAGTTTAGATTTTATTTTATATTTTAATATTTTAATATTTTTATTAGAGTATATATTGAATGCATGCTTCTTTCTCTCTCTTTCACATTTTTGTGGATAGAGTGGGTAGTGTGGGTGTGGGAGTCACAGTAAGAGAAATCATAGGTTTGTCCTATTCCAGTACTCATGCAGATCGAGAAGTCAATAGTGCAACGGATCACATTGCTAGACACGCACCGTATATTAGTTTAATTATCTTCTCTTTCCTCCTGTAAGGAGTTTTGTAAGATAGTCAGTCCCTACTCTTAACTACTATTAAAAAAAATGGCATAAATAAGATTTGCTTTGATTAATTTTTCGTTGTTTATATTGTTTTAATCTTTTATACCCTAATTTTTTGTATTTATGTTATATGTGTGATTGTCTGCTGTCTGTCGATTTGTCGGTTTCTCAAACTTCATACTTGTTTGAGCTTTTATTTTCACTTAATAAAAAAAAAGTATTGTTTTAGCAATGCTTGCACAACCAGTTATTACTTATTACAAACTTTTATAAATGCAAACGTTTCACGAAACGATTGGTCACCTTATTAGGCATAGGCCCCATCATGGTCAAGTTTCAAGGCAAACAATTATTGATTGGTCAAGTTTATTTGTTTTTCGGTGGAAAATTAATTTACGGGTATGCTACTTACACTGTGAGTTTTTGTCAGACGCATACGAGAGGTTGTCGACATCGATTGTTAGAGATTGAGGTTGGCACTGGAAGGATGGCGCAGTGGTTGTCGACACTAACTGCCGGATAAGAAGGAGGCTCCCATGCACCTAGCTAGTTGTGGGTGGCTGTTGTTGTGGTTTGTTACCTCTAATAGGAGGAGTCGGAAACAGCAATGGTCAGCTGTGTTGGTGTGGAACCGGCAAAGGTGTGGGTTTGGGTTGTCGAATCCGATAAGAGAAGTCGATAGATTGTATATATGAAATGAAATATTGAATATGGTTAAACTTTTAATATCGTGTGTGTGTGCAGGGACTTAGCCAGAAATTTATCAAAGGGGGGGCGAAGTTTTATACAAATGGTTGATTCACTTTTCGATAGATTTTTTATATTACAATTAGCGAACCAAAACTATGATATTTTATATTAAACGATGATATTTTAGTTTAAAATAATGTTTTTTTAATTCAAATCACAATGTTTTTTGTTCAAAAAGGTGGTGTTTTAATGTAAAATTGTGTCATTAGTTGTTATATATTTTTTTATCTTTAAACGAAAAAAACGGTGCCGTTTTTTCTTTTTCGTCTAAAAATATATCGTTTGAAAATTTCAAAGTCAATATGCAACTTGTTGTTCTCTTAGCATGCAATAACGTGTAACAAGATATACAAACTTTAAACTTGCATAATTTCTTGTATAATTATCGAATTTAGTAATATAACATCTTGTTTCGAAGCTCTCTGGTTGAGTTATATTGACAAAATATCAAATTAAGTAAAATATAAAAGAATCGTGACTTATTAAAAGACATTTGAAATAATTAATCTGTGTTTAACTTTCAAACGATCATAACTTTTTACTCGCTTATCGGATTCAGGCTTATAATATATCAAAACGAAACTATCGACGCGTAGAACAAATATAGGTAATTCGTCGGATGAAAGGGGGGCGTATGCTCCTGCTTGCCACCGCCTAGATCTGTCTATGTGTGTGTGTGCGCGCACTTTAATCACCCTGAAACATATTTGGTTTTTATGCCTATGTTTTAAAAAGTTGAAAATATAAAATAAATTCAACTTAATAATAATAAATACTTAATTATAAAAAAAACTCATAAAATTAGTTACACACAAAAAGTTAAATATCTTGTATTTTAGATATTAAATTACTTACACATGAAAAAAAAATAGCATAGAAAGTGACTTCAAATCGATCAAAGCAAACATGATATGACTCTATTTGTCCATCTTCCTAAAATTATTGTTAATTACCTTTATCTTACTATATTGTATTATTGTAGGTTGAATGAGATCCACCGAAAATTTGATAAAATTAGACAGTATAATTAACCTAAAAAAAACTTGATAGTTAGTTTAGATTTTATTTTATTTTATATTTCAATATTTTAATATTTTTATTATAGTATATATTGAATGCATGCTTCTTTCTCTCTCTTTCACATTTTTGTGGATTGAGTGGGTAGTGTTGGTGTGGGAGTCACAGTAAAAGAAATCACAGGTTCGTCCTATTCCAATACTCCTACAGATCGAGAAGTCAATAGTGCAACGGATCACATTGCTAGACACGCACCATATATTAGTTTAATTATCTTCTCTTTCCTCCTGTAAGGAGTTTTGTAAGATAGTCAAGGATTATCTTTCAAAGATCATCCCTACTCTTAACTACTATTAAAAAAAATGGCATAAATAAGATTTGCTTTGATTAATCTTTCGTTGTTTATATTGTTTTGATCTTTTATACCCTAATTTTTTGTATTTATGTTATATGTGTGATTGTCTACTGTCTGTCGATTTGTCGGTTTCTCAAACTTCAGACTTGTTTGAGCTTGTATTTTCACTTAATAAAAAAAAGTATTGTTTAAGCAATGCTTGCACAACCGGTTATTACTTATTACAAACTTTTATAAATGCAAACGTTTCTCGAAACGATTGGTCACCTTATTAGGCATAGGCCCCATCATGGTCAAGTTTCAAGGCAAACAATTATTGATTGGTCAAGTTTATTTGTTTTTCGGTGGGAAATTAATTTACGGGTATGCTACTTACACTGTTAGAGATTGAGGTTGGCATTGGAAGGATGGCGCATTGGTTTTCGGCACTAACTGCCGGATAAGAAGGAGGCTCCCATGCACCTTGCTAGTTGTGGGTGGTTGTTGTTGTGGTTTGTTACCTCTAACAGGAAGAGTCGGAAACAGCAATGGTCAACTGTGCTGGTGTGGAACCAGCAAATGTGTGGGGTTGGGTTGTCGAATCAGATAAGAGAAGTCGACAGATGAGTTGGATGCCCGTAGTGCAGCAAGGGAGTGATGTGGGTCGCTAAATTCGAGAATCGGAGTCGGTGTGAGCTTTGCCGACTTCGGGAGTCAGAGTACGTCCAGAGAAACCCACCCGGCACTAAGTCCAGGTTTGGGGTGCGCGTAAATTCGAAGAATAAAGATTGGGGGCCCAAGGGCCTTACATCAAACTACAATCCTTGAAAGCTCGGACGCGGCCTAGGCTTTCGAAGGATTAGTAGTACCAAACAAGTCTCAACGTGTATGTCTCTTCCAACACGAAGGCCCTTAGGGCACATACAAAGGCGAAAACAAAACAAACAAGGGCATATTCCGGTCACGCAGGCCCAAGAACCATGCCATAAAAAACACAAAAAGAGTCACGTTCCAAGGGGACGCAACCCCAAACGGACACATGAGCTCAAAACCTAAATCATGGGAGGGTTGTTCCCAGGAGCACGCAGGCTCCGAAGGCACGCAGGCCATAGGACACAACCCTAAAGTCATTTTGCATCTCAAGTCGAACTTATGCCAACATATTCTCGACATCAAGGGTGGGGAAGGAATCATAGGTAAGGCGGTAAACATGGGTGATGATGAGCTTAACAATGACATCTTCATGGATTTGGTTGCTATTCATGACAAGTGCATTTCGAGCATGCCAAAGGAGATAGACGGTGGTGGAAAGGGCATATCGTCGGCTAAGGTTAAGACACGTCTTGGCTTTCGCGAATCTTCAGAGCCATCGCAAAGCTCTATGGATGCTATCAAACTCCCACGGGATCCTGAACTTGTTTCTAACTCTTTCCCAAATGCCCTTAGTGAAGGAGCATTGGAAGAAAAGGTGCTCATGGGTCTCTAGGGTGTCATTGCTACAAAATTTGCAAGCAAAGTCAATGTCAAGGTAATAGAGTCTATCATTAGTTGAGAGTTTACCGAGGGTGGCAAGCCATAGGACGAATGAGTGCTTTGGAGTGCTGCTAGCAACCCAAACCTCCCTATGCCACCTAACCTTTGGCTCCTTTCTTCTAATAGCTTCATATGCCTTAGACACTTTGAATTTGTCACCCAAGCACCACTCATTCAGCCTATTCTCCAAGTTGTCACCAAGGGAATATACCATGTTCTTTGCCTCAATGATGCCCTTGATAAGGGGGGAATCCCTTCTATGCGCCTCCCAATCCTGCACATTAGTTACATTGAGATATTTATGATGTAACCACCTTACCCATAAGCTCTCTTTTCTTTCCACAATCCTCCACAAATGCTTGCACATGAAAGCCACATTTCAACTCTTGGGGTCCAAGAAGCCAAGACCACCCTCCTCTTTTGGGACGCAAACCTTGCTCCATCGAACATTAGGTTGTTTCCAAAGGAAGCCGGCCAAGACATAAGCTCTCCACCGATTTCAACACGACCTTCGGGACGGGGAGTATCGAGAGCCAAAAGCCCTCGATACCTTGGAGGACCGAGGAGATCAACTCCTTCCTTCCTACATAGGAAAGACATTTACTAGACCAAGAGTTAAATCTTTTATCAATTTGATAAAGGAGAGGTTGGTAGTGAATCACCCGGAGTCCATGCGGAGCGATAGGAATTCCAAGGTATCGGAAAGGGAAGACACCACTCTTGAAACCGGTTGCATATATTGATAATCTCCTCCGCTTCACTTGGACGAACCGAGGCTAGAAAGACACTCAATTTCTCCAAGTTTATCGCCAAGCCCGATAGTTCTTTGAACTTTTATAAGCAGTCAATGAGGATCCTCACCAAAGTCACATCTCCCCGACAAAACGTCACCACATCATCGGCAAAAGCAAGGTGGGCGAGGCTCACTTGCTCACAATTTTGATGGAAGTGGAAGTTGGGTCTACTTGTCTCCAATTTCTCAAGTCTACAGAAGAACTCCATGGTTAGCACAAATAATAAATGAGAGATGTGGTCACCTTGGAGAAGGCCTCTTTTGCCCAGAAAAAGGCCATGGAGCTCATTGTTGATTTTGATGGAGTATGACGTGGTAGTGATGCACTCCATGATCCAATCAACGAATCTCTCCGGGATGCCCACCGAATGTAGAGCGAACCTCAAGAAGTCCCAAGAGATCGTGTCGTAGGCCTTAGCTATATCCACATTGAGGAAACACCTCCGAGTATCCCTCTTCACATTGTACCTACGTAACAACTCTTGGACAAGAAATATGTTATCACTCGTGAGGCGGCTGGCACAAAGGCACTTTGCGCCGGACTAATAATATAACCCAAACATCTCTCAAGCCTAGCGATGAGAATCTTTGAAATGATTTTATAAATGACATTGCAACAAGAGATAGGCCTAAACTTCTCAACTTGGTTAGCTTCATCTGTTTTAGGAATGAGACTCACAATAGTATGGTTCAATTGCTTGAGGAGGGAGCCATTAGTAAAGAACTCTTTAATAGCCGCACATACCTCACCTCTGGTGATGTCCAATGTGTACTTGAAGAATTTAGCCGTATAACCGTCCGGTCCTGGGGCTTTGTCATCCCCCATAGACCACAAGGCTTGCTTGATCTCCTCATTTGAGATCGGTGCCACAAGCATAAGTTTATCCCCCTCTTTCACGGATTCACCATGTGCAAAGAGGCAGGGGACAGCCGGCGTGGTAGCTCCTGTAGTGCCAAACAATCCTTTAAAGAAAGAGAGGAATTCGGAAGCTACCTCGTTAGACGATGTGGTGAGCTCCCCATCTCTCCGCATGATCGCACCTAAATGAGCTTTCTTGCCATGGTCGTGCGTTTGGAGGATATTGGCCCCTTGATTTGAGATTGTATATGAAATGAAATACTAAATATGGTTAAACTTTTAATATATATACACACACACACACAGAACTCTTCAAATCAGGCTTGAGATGGTCAATCGGAGATGGTCAAATCAGGCCTGAGATGGTCAATCGGAGACGGGAAGACCGTCAATTTCTGGAAAGACAATTGGGTTTGCAAAAAACCGCTCCATCAAATGGCTTCTCAGTCAATCCCGGATGATATAGCGACTTGGCCGGTTGCCGGATTTATTAATGACAACAACACTTGGAACACTCAAAAGCTCCAAACGGACTTACAAGGCATTCTTGACACGGATATCATATCAACAATCTCCAGTACTCACCTTCCCCATAACAGGTTCTCTGACAGACATTTTTGGGGATCCAGCAAAGATGGCTGGTTCTCCACGGCTGCGGCAACCAAGATTATACCAAATAATGGGGGCGACAAAAATTTCGACTGTAACTGGATTTGGAAACTAGACGTCCCGTACAAAATAAGGCATTTCCTATGGAAAATTGCACGTGATGGTGTACCAACCTCTGACAGATTGTAAAGGTCTCATGTTTCTGTACCCTCAGGGTGCATCTTCTGCGGTTGTACTACTGAGTCGACTAGTCATATCCTGGTTCAATGCCCCATGACGTCGTCGATCACCAAATCACTAAATATAAACCATCCCTCAGAGGCTGATCTCGACTTAGACACAAAACCCAATTGGCTGCTAAACGATATTCACAACAAACTCGGCACCAATACTCTCACCAAGCTGGCTTTTGCTTGGTGGGGTATTTGGTATTTTCGCAACCAGGCGATATTTCAACAGATACCAAACGCCTCGGTTCAGGCGATTACTGTATTCTGCAACTCGACTTACAGGGCTTGATGTGCTCGAATTGAGGACTCTGAGACACTTCCTCTTGATAAAATTAACAAAAACAAGGGGACCACAACCAAAAAGCCTAAGACTATGAGAGGCCAGAACTCCAGGACGGAGAGTTGGAAAAAACAACCTTTAGGTTACTACAAACTCAATTTCGATGGGTCGTACTGCCAGTCGGGGATCGGACCCTGCAATTTTGTGATCCGAGATCATTTAGGTGAAGTAAGGTCCTTAGGGGCGGGAGAGTGCAATAATAGCTCCGCAGTTTTTGCCGAGGCTATGGGTCTTCGTATGGGGGTCTCCAAGGCCATTTCTATAGGTTTTAATAAACTTCTGATCGAAGGGGACTGCTTGATCATCATAAAGGCTCTGCTAGGGGACTGGTTCAGCCCCTAGGAGATCGAGCTGTTGATGGTTGATGTAAAAGTCGATTTATATTCTTTCTCACATGTTGCTATTCATCATATTTTCAGGGATTATAATGTGGTGGCCAACAGGATTGCAGGTCTGGCCTACTATGTCCCTGTCAATGATAGCTTCACGGAGGATCCAGAACTTCGGGTTCTCGTCCTCTCGGACGCGCTAGGAAAGATGCCGGCTCGTTGGCGGGTTTCCTAATCCTTATCTGCTTCCAAAAAAAAAACCGCACGCTTAAAGAACCGGCGCCACAAGCATAAAACTGATTTTCTTAAAGAACCGCACGCTTAATTTTTATGTGTAAAAAGTATTAAAAAATGTTAAATTGTCGCTTTAGTTATCAAAATAAATCTTATTGTAAAACATATAATAAAAATATTTATAAGTAGAGTGACAAGTTAGCTTTTTTTTTAATGACAAGAAACCCACCTTCGGTGGTAAATCTCGAGCACGTGACTCAGCCGACAAGGGCCACGTACTAGGTAAACCGATTTGCACCGACTGGGTCGAGTCGGTCGGCAAACCTTGGATTTTCATCCAATGAAAAGGGTGGAGGCAGGGATCGAACCCGGGACCTCGATACCACCCCTTTACTCTACACTAGACGTGGCCACATGTCACGGGTCCGGCGGGTCGACCCGTGACCCACGGGGTCGGTGACCCGCAGGGTCCTGGTCGAAGGGTTGGCTCGGGTTGAGGGTCAAAGTTAGGGTCAAGAAGATGCCAACCCGTGACCCGGCGGGTCACACGGGTTGGCCTTTGAAAATGTGACCATTGTGGGCCCCACTTGAATGGCTTAGGACCAGCGGCGTTTGTGAACACGAGGACTCGAGGGAGGAACGAAGGAGCAAAGCACGCAGACGACACTGGAGCTCGACACTAGAGATGTGACTTTTAGCAACACCGCCTCCTTAGATGACAGCTTTCCAGCAAGAGCTCGATGAAAATGACGGGGAGAGGAGCGAGAGAGAAGATCGATGAATAGGAGCAAGGCGTTGCGGCGGCTCCTGCTCATCGCCTCATCATCATCTCAAGATTGAAGAAATCGGCGCCCCGATTTCCTCTCGAAATAGCAGCTTAGATTCTTGAGGAGGAAGGCGTTGCGACGGTAGGGAGAAAGAAGGAGATGAGAAAGATATGAGATTAGGGTTGGATCTCAAGAGAGAAATTTTGTCCAGAAAATTTTAGGGGAACAAAAACCCAATTTATCATATTTGATGGACACTCCCCTAATAAGGCCCAAAAAAAGGTCCGTTTCTCAAATTTTCTCTAAAATTTACGCGTTGGCTATATACACCTCAAATCATGCACGTCCTTAAGGACGTGCATGGTTAAAAGGGGTTAATTAATTTTTTTTTAAAGTTAATTAGTCACAAGACTTGCACGTCTTTAAGGACGTGCATTTTCAGCCTTATGATTTGTGGTGTATATAACCACACCCAAAATTTATACAATTATCCATTGCCAACCAAAAAACCGGAATGAAAAAGAGAGGACAGCTAAATACTAACTGATGAGTTATGTAAATGGGCCCCGCGTAACATGGACTGGTGTTACTGAACAATTTGGGCCCTTTATCTCTTGGTGGTAGGGAATGAAGGCCCGGCCCATTAACTTTTGTATTATTACATTGTCATGAAAACTAATAATATGAGTTACAATATCCTTTTTCAATCCCATCCAAAATCCATCCAACTAAAAATGACAACAAACTTATGTGGTTTCAGCCTTCAAATACCATTGTAACTAAGGTGGCCCATTCCAATTTCCCAAGATCTATACATCCTCTCAAATCAATGGATCCAAACTTGTCACACCAAATCCCACAACAACACCATATGAACCACCTCAACCACCCCATTGACCCCATCACTTATTGATGGGTCATACACACCTCAATAGTTGGTCAATCGAGCTCGAGAGCAAAGATTTATCGACTTTGTATCATTGCTAGATTAAAATCGAAGACAATCTCCTTTACCATCATATCGACTTCATTAAAGGTTGAAGTATCTTTATTTCTGTCATATTTATAAATTGTTTAGACAAATGTAAGAATCCTGTACCATTCGAGTTGCACGTTCTTAGCCATGTGTCTCTATACAAACTGCTTAACTGAAGTTGTTTTTCGCCAAATACTATCTAACAAGTTTGTTAGTTTAGCTAACAAACATCACATGTTTATTAGATTAGGCCATGGATTTGGCTCACCATTGCATAACATAAATATGAAACAAACAAATGAATTGTGGGGTGTGATTGCTTCATCTAATAAAGGCCTAGACAAGTAGAATTAATCAAGCCTTAAACAATTGGTTAGATTAGATGCTTTGTTCTTTTCAATTCAAGAAGCATCTCAAAAATGGATCATTATTAGAGGACACCAAGTAAAGTTCCCATCTTTATTGTAAACACCACACACTTTTACACCTACAATTTTTCAAAGAATAAATTTGTACTAAAATTTTTGTTTTGAGGTTTTTCCACACGGAAACGTACCATTTCTCAAGTACCCAAAAGGAATCACACTTCATCTATTTTTGAGTCGTTTATAATTTTTTAATAGTTATGAAAGCTCTTATAAATATGTTTGTCTTTTCCCTGAAAATGACTTCTCACTTCTTATGTCATCGTAAGTATCTTGTATAGAGTCATCTCTAACAATTTTCTTTATAGTGTTTCAAAAATTAAAAATATATTTTTACTTCAATTCTAACCATTTTTCTATTTCGAAGATTAAAAGAAGTATTAAAAGTTAAGAATTTTTTAATGTTATTTTTCTATTTTATAAAATGATATGTATATACATATATTAAAAGTTAAGAATTTAAAATATAAAATAAATTGTCTTCTGATAAATGGAGACACTAAAAAAAAACTGTTGTATGATAAATTGATGTTGTAAAATTGAAAAAAAAAACTCAAAATTCTCCAAAAACATATAAATTTTTTAAAATATAAATTATTAAAGATGCTCTATAATTTTAGTATAAGGATAGTTATCAAGCAAACATGGGGAAACCAACCCACCATTTGTGAAGTATCAAATCTTTTGATCACCACACAAAACAAAAAGAAACAAACAAATAACATTAATTTAATAACACATATTTAGAATGATGAAACCTTGTTTGTTCTAGGGCCACACCTTAAACTTGTAGGGTGATGTAAAACACCTAACTTCTACTCCCTCCGTATCGTAATACTTATAGTTTTAAAGTAGTAGAGTTGTATCAAAAAACTTGTTGTTTTAGCTATAATTATTATCTTTATAGGTAATGATTGCTATTTTTATAGGTAATAATTGTTACTTTTAAGTACTTTAACCTATAAAAATAAAGTAAATATAAGTTTTGTTAATAAGCGTGCATAGAGTTAAAACAACAAGTATTGCGATACGGATGGAGTACATTCTTAAGTAGATATTACCTCACATGTATATATCCATGATTAAAAAAAAGCTAGAAGCCACTCATATTTGAACAAAACACATTTTTAGCTAGTGGATAATTTTATATTTGGGGTCAAAGAAAGCCTAATTTTCGGCCTTATACTGTAACTTCTGGGTGACATCCCCGAAGCCTCACCTAATTTCTTAATACTCCAGTATTTTATATTGTTTTTTCAACTTGCATAGAATAAAAATCATCTTTTATTAATCGAAAAATCTATTACAGTATTAAATAAATAAATAATTTTATATTTATATTTAAACAAAATATAATTTTTTAATCTAAGAATAAGAACTTATTTAATTATCAGAGAAACCTCAGTGTATTAATAAAACTATGATAAAAGCTGATAGTGTATTACCGTGTGTCTGACGAGATTTTAGCCATGTCACATGTGTATAGTAACCTCTTGTGGTTATGGAGTACAAATGTACCATTATTAGAAATTAAGTCATATAATTTCAATGATTAAAGGTCTAATTAGATGGCATTGTATCATTTGCACTCATTGATCCTTATTCTTAGATTCTATGATTAGGTTTCAACGTAGTCTAATAAGGTGGCATTGTTTTTTTTTATTAAGTAAAAATTCGACGCACTGGACAGGGTCGGTGGGTCGAGAGGTCATAGCAACTGCGACGGAAAATCCGTTATAGAAACAGATACAAACAAAGTAAAGCAACCCCACAAAATCGAGAAACAAAGATGCAACAAAGGCAAACACTAGCACTATCGAACGATAAACGAGCATGCAATGAAACCACTCCAAAGCCAGAAAGTAGAGGTAACTCAGGGACACCTGGAGAACTTGTGGAAACCTCATATTTGAACCCGGACGACGACGAGCCTTCAGGTTTCGATTATGTCCACGACCTATCGCAAACGGCAACGGAGAGAAACACCGCACAAAAGCCGCTAGTGTTCAAGCCCAATAGATAGCACCGCGGCACCGCCGGACTCGATCAAAGGAATTATAACCAACAAAAATATAAAGATTTTATAAAATCCCATATTCATTTATTATTATTGGTATTTTTAACCTCGGGCTGATTAGGGCCCAAGACATAACCTTGGGCCCGAAGAAATAAGGTGGCTTTGTACTTGCCCTTTCTCGGATTCTTCTAGCTTATCTCCCTTTTTTTTTAAATAAATTTTTAATCAGCTTTTCAAATCTGACCCGCTTGGTAAAATGGTAATACCCGGCCCGAAGTTGGGGTGGGCCCTGCCAGGCTGGACGCACCGAAAGTCATATATAAGGAGAGTCAGGGGTCGGGAAGGAGTCACTAAACTCAGGGAGTTCAGAGGAGACGGAAAGGGGGAATAAATAGAGAGACGAAACTCTCACTGTCCTCACAAACCCTAATCTGTAACCGCTTTCCCCTCTTCCGCCATCTCCCTCCCCCGACGGATCTTTGCACTCGCAGATCCAATTCCCGACGGCTAATCCACGATCCACGTCTCAATTCGTTGTGAATGGTGGAAATCTCTAGTCTCCATTGCTGTTTTCCCCCCTCCGCCTCTGACTCTTCGCCGAGGGGGTTCTCCACTGCTTCCTCCGCCTTCGCTTTCGGCTCTTGCATGGAAGGCTGGTACTACCGCTGCCTCGGCGTCGATCCTTGAGCTACTCGTCTCCCGATCCGTCTCTGTTCGCTTTGTTTTTTCTGTAATTTTCGTTTCTCTGTTCTTCGGTTCGGATATTGTTTTCTTCTCGAGTGGGAAAAAAGGATGAAAATGGAGAGGATGAAGTTAGGCAAGCAGAAGAAGTCTCAGATTGCCAAGGGAAACCGCGTTCTCATTACGATCAATGTCCTCGGGAGCGCCGGCCCGATGCGGTTCGTCGTCTACGAGGAGGAGCTTGTGGCTGCCGTTATCGACACGGCGCTCAAATCGTATGCGCGTGCTGGCCGGCTTCCTGTCCTCGGCTCCGATCTCAACGATTTCCTGCTTTACTGTCCGGCCGCTGGATCTGACTGTAAGTTTTTGATTTGCCTTCTAATTCGCTCTTCTTTGTCGGTTGCTTCATTTTCACTTCTGCCAGTCCTTATCTGATTAATTGCTCTTATATATCATTCACATGCCATGTCTTATCTGATGTTGATTGATCTCTTCGCTCTAACAGCATTTACTCAAAATCGTCGTTTCCTGTATGCTGATTCGAGTTTCTAACTTGTTATGCGTTCTTAAATGGAAATTTTGGATATCAACCTGGATTTATGAGATCTGTTGCACGAATCAATTCATAGCGATTGTAAATTTCGTTGGTTTCAGCGCTGATGAGTCCGTGGGAGGCAATCGGAGCGTACGGAGGCCGGAACTTCATGCTTTGCAAGAAGCCGCAGCCAACAAAGGACTCAGCGGTGGTGGCTGATGGGACTGCAAGCCCGGCCGGTGAAGGAAATTCGCCGGAATCAATGATGACGAAGAAAGGAGGTGGCAAGTGGAAGTCGTGGATCAACAAGTCACTCACCTTCAAAGTCGCATCTCACTGATTACAAAGTATTCGGAAATTCGCCTTCTACCAGCTTTCTGGATTCTTCGAGTTTCGTCCCCAATTTTTTTCTGCATTTTGGTGTGTTTTTCTCTTCGCTGGCTGGCGGTATGTGAGTCTCTGAGCTGGATAAGGTTCTCGTTGTTTACGATTCGTCCATTGTTGTGTGTGTGGAGAACGTGAGAGACACAGAGTAATAAAATTGTTTTTTTTTTTTTGTTTCGGTCACCGAATTAATTGATTTAATTCATGAAATTGTGGAAAAAAATGTTCTATGTTTTAATTATTGTACTTAAAGTTCATGAATAAAAAAATGAGAATTTTCTTTTGGGGAGGAAAAGACATTTGTATCAACACATGTTACATGCTTAAAGTAGTATTTGGGGTGATCTTATTTTTTGACCACCCGGTTATAAACTTTCAATTTGCTTTGAATCTTTTTTTATGTTCATACTTGATAGGGAGTTAACCTAAATCTAAGATAGCATATTTAAGTAATTTAACTGTGTAAATTCGACAAGGATAGGTGTTGCTCTTTGGTTGGCCACATAGAGATGTAGCCGAATGGACTAAGAGTCTAAGAACATAAAGCGAGAAAAATAAAAATAAAAATGAGATGCTATAATGTGCTGATAGAGAATAAAAAAAAAATACTAGTATATTTTATCTATGAATATGATCTAACTATTTCTCTTTTAGTTTATTACGACTGCTCAAAATTCAGTTTAAAATTAAAAATATATACGACATTATAAGGTATACGTGTTTTAAAATCTTTTGGTTGTAGTATTGGGTTGTATCGATCCAGGCATAACTTCAAAAAATACCTTAAATCTGGATCATTTTATTATACAAACTGACATATATACCTTATCTCTCTTATTCATTCTTCCTTGGATGTGACGAATTACTGTTCATGTTCGTGTTTCAAATGGTGATAACGTGATTCCAAAAAAAAAAAGGTGATAATGTCATATTGGCTCCCAAAAAATGGTTCTCCACTTAAAATTGGGTCAATTTAGGCTCGGATTTGAACCCTCCTCTAATCAAAATGACAATGACCAAGAAAATGAAGCAATTTAGATTTAGAATATTTGGTTCGGGTTTAAACAAATAGCACGAACAACTCGATTTTTTTGTTGTTGATGCGAAGCGATTTATATAACCTATCAACATTTACTAACCTTTGCATGATTGTCATTCTATTTAAATAAATATCCACACTACACTATACTTAGGTAGTTATTTCATTTTGTTTTAAACTTCTCTATAAAGATAAACACATTTTTAACTTCTCTATAGAATATACCTAGCATCTCTAACTACAAAATGAGTAGTCTAAAAAAAAAAAAAACACCCTCGTGTTCAACACATTAGAAAACAACGTGCAACTAACTCTATTATTGTTAACAAAATGTCATATTCTCGCTTATTATTGTAACTTGCAAGTAACGTTGCTAAAACTAATCAATCAATTTTGCATTGTAAGTTGGTGTACTCCGTACTATCATTGAATTATTGCCGACTTGTAAGGTACATTGGACATTTATGCTGACAGATTTTTGCAGAAAACTTAACTGATCCTACCTTATTAGTACTCGGTAACAAATAACGGCAATCAACATTCATCCAATTGGAAGTATTTGCCGATCAATTTGGCGTCCTCATCCACGCCTATTTTGTGTCCAATGATTTTGCTCTATCAATTTGGCGTCCTGAACTCCTGATCCATGCCAATTTTGTGTCCAATGTTTTTTTTAGAATTTTATTTATACTTTATAATATTAATTTTGTTATTTTATTTTTTATTTTAGTTTTAAATAATCATGCCATGGTGGGGAAATTGAACTAATTTTCCTCAAATATCAACAAAAATAATCAATTTTTTTTTAACATTGTCCTCCTTGAGATATAATTTTTTTACAAAAAAACTACACATAAAATTTATAATTAATGAAATTATGAACCGGACCTTCAAAATTGATTGGACGGCCCTGCACCCACCATAAACACATCCATACAACTAAATACCTATTCACTCGGATTGAATCACTGTTATACCTGAATAACTATATATTCACTATATCCCAATCACAAAAACATGTATATTAACACATCGTATATTTGCATATTCCACGAAAGATCTGTCATTAAATTGATAAATAAAGAGCGGTCATTCCGACGAAAGATCTGTCCACACAAGAGCATATGACCCATTTAAAATTTGTCAACCAATCCTTTCAACCTTTCATTACCTAAATACCAATCCTTTCAACATTTCATTATCAATTTAGGTCTCATAGTAAGGAGATCGAGTTTCACATGTTTGGAGTATAATATATTAAGATAGCTAGATAAGAGAGATCAAAAAAATTAAGATACTAAACAAATCAAATTATTTCTGTTAATGTGTCTTGAATCATTATTGACCGGCGACATATCGGGAAGTCCGGGGGCGGAGCCCATTGTCTGTTTAGAGTTTCATAAATCTGTTCATATACTAATGAAACGCCGACCCCTATTAACCCTAATTTGTTTTCGTCTCCTCTAATACAAAATTGGTTCTCTGCCGGTGACACACCGTTACCGAACCACGTAAATCTCTGTGTCTTTCTTCGCTATTATCATTCTCGTTCTAACAATTTCTCTTTATCATCTTTCCTATACACAATAACTTTTTTTGGAAAGAAATTTGACGTTTTGAACATTCTCGGTAGATCAAGAGGTCGAAAAGATCGACAACCATTAAAAAAAAAACAGAAACAAAGAACAAAATACACCATCAAAGAAAATTACACCAAGGTACAACTAAAGAGTGAAAGACGACACTATAACATAAGTGAATGATGATAAAATCGGGATAATGTGAGTCATCTTCTGACAGTAACTTTTGTGGGTTTAATTTATGGATCGAGGTACTTGGAAATTTAACTACAATTGCAAGAACATGGAAAATCTGACAGAATGGTACTGGTCCCAAAGGCCAAAATTGATGAGTTATTAAAATCGATGGGCTATTACGATCGAATCCGTGCAATGCGGGATGTACGATACATACATGTGATCACTTATGGATCCACCTTTCATTTGAAAGCGATAACTGAATCTCAAATCAAGATTGTGTTTATCTCTTTTTTTGTCAGCATGTTAGCATTTTGCCCTTTCTTCAACAATCAACATGTATTCATGTGGATGAGTACTGCCCCTAATCGTTCCAATCCGATGTCGTTTCAACGTGGCGCGCACACACTCACATGCCTATCGTCTAATGTGAAACTATCCGATGGGACATTTATCATACATCTTTTACAGTAAGAATTCGTGGCATCTTAATTGTTCTTATATCAATTTATAATATAATGCTATAATTTTTTTTCAATTATAAAAAAATAAATATATGAAATATTTGAAAAAAAAAAATTTAACTAAATAAGGATAGGAAACACAATGTAATAAATATTAAGTCAATATTAGGGTTGTTACATGAATGATCGAGTCAAATAGGTTGAGCTTGATCGACTCAGGTTTTGATTAATAAAAGTTGGGCTCGAGCTTCATTTACTAAATGAGTTGAGTATGTATGAGCACATTTTTAAGTTGGATTCAAAGATTAGCTCGGGTCGATTTAAGCTCGAATTTTGTGAAATTTATAAAATTTCGTTTAAGCTACTATGTCATGAGCAAGTAAGGTTGTATAATACTTGAGAAAAACTCAGATTGAGCTCATCTATTAATATTACTAATTCTGTTAGCATTTTGCTGACGTATCACGCTCACAATTCAACTTGATTATTTTAATCCGTTTCTCTTTTCTTATTGGTTGGTTATATTATGGGAAATCTTTATATGTGTTTCCTTTTTTTTTTTTGATCTCAATCTTCTCTTTAATCGTCTACATACATTGAACTTGAGTTGAATCTTGACTGACTTATTTTTAAAAATTGAAATTATGTATTTCCTATACTAAATCGATCACAATAATCTTCCCCACATTGTATACGTACAATGAATATTTATTACGGAGTATCGTAATATTAAAAATAATTATGTTATGCATTTTTTTTCTTTTGTAAATGAGTATATATATCTATTATCTTCTATTATTTAATAGAAATTATTTAGTCAAATATCCATTTTATCAACCTCCTTTTGTAAAATGTCCAATTAAAAAGAGTTTTTGCTAAATGTCCTAAATATTTTTGAAAAGCCCGTTTTGCCCTCGCCCTTTTCTCTGTGTTTCATTTCCAACCGCAGAAATCCGTCTTTGTTAATCCCCAATTCAATTTCTTCCTCCAATCAATCCACCATTGTTAATGAAGCAGAAGCTTCAAAGGTTGATGACACATGAATCCACCAACCCCTTCCACATCGTAACCATAGAGATCGTCTTCCTCATCCTCGTACGTCTTCACGATCTCAATCTGGCGGCCTCCCATGGGCGCGATCTTCGCGATCTCGATCTGGCGATGTCCTATTCATCCGGCGCGATGTACGCCGACGCAAGGACGAGGCCGTTCGTTGAGGAGTTCGCCGACGGCGAGAAAGGCCAGAAGGCGTGGATCTGGCGGCAGAGAAGAACGCCTCCTCCAGACCCCGCGCGATCTACTGTCTCCGATCTCTCCTCCGCCACCGGCGCCAGCGGCCTCTCCGGCTTCCTCCTCCTTCCTCAGTCTTTCGGCGCCTGCATCCATGTGCGTCGTACTCCTGTGGATTTCCTTTCGATTTCGTCGGCTTTGTGGCTCTAGATCCAGCTTGGCCTGTTACTGTGAGTTTTTTATCTTCAGTGCTCAGATTTTATTTTCAATTGGAAGCAAGATGAAGAAAACTTATTTCGGACAATTCATGAATGGATAAAGACCTCCTACTCATTCTGATTGCTTCCATAAAAATTCTAATGGTTTTTATGTCTTGATTTGGGGTCAATACATATTCCTTCCTCAGTCTTTCGATTTCGTCGGTGCAAATGAGTGCAAGCTTGCTATCTATATTTCAGTCATGCAAGATTACTTTTAGGAACTCAACAGATACCTTTGAAAGATGTCATCATTGGCAAAATTTATTTTCTTCTTGTTTTTTTTGATGGAATTTTCTTCTTATGAGAATTCAAATAAAAAACATGGAGCTTGAAAGGCAGCACCCTTGTAGTCTAGTGTATGTATTGTTATGCCTTTGTTCCCGTTGTGTACTCAAAAGCATTAAATATTTACATTCCACCGTGATAACCTACGTTGAACAATGAGGATGACATTATAAGAAAAAATCTCACTATTCAATGTGTGTGGTCTTTGATTACAGCAAATTGCATTTCTTGGTTTTCATGTATTGGGTTTTGCATCACTTAGGGTGGTTGAAAGAATTGTTTTCATTGGAAGGGGATGAATTTTTATTGTTTAAGACACCTATAAGAGTGATGACACCACTTAGATTGATAAGCGTGATAAGGGTGGTGACAGCGATAGGGTGGTGACAACCATAATAAGGGTGGTGACAGTGATAGAGTGGTGACAACGATAGGGGTGGTGACAGCGATAGGAGTGGTGACAGCGATATGGGTGGTGACAGCGGTAGGGGCGGTGGTGACAGCGATACGGGTGGTGGCGACAGTGATAGGGGTGGTGGTGACAGCGATAAGGGTGACAGTGACAGCGATAGGAGTGGGGGTGACAACGATAGAGCGGTGACATCAATATGGGTGATGGTGACTGTGATAAGGGTGGCGGTGACAGTGATGGGGGTGGTGGTGACAACGATATGAGTGGTGACAACGATAGGACGCTGACATCGATAGAGGTGGTGACAGCAATAAGGGTGGTGATAGCGATATGGGTGGTGGTGACAGCGATAGGGGTGATGGTGATAGCGATAGGAGTGGTGGTGACAGCGATAAGAGTGGTGGTGACAGCGATAGGAGTGGTGACAGCGATATGGCGATGACAGCGATAGAGGTGGTGACCGCAATAAAGGTGGTGACAGCGATATGGGTGGTGATGACATCGATATGGGTGGTGGTGACAGTGATACGCGTGGTGACAGTGATAAGGCGGTGACAACGATAGAGGTGGCGATAGCAATAAGGGTGGTGACAATGATAAGAGTGGTGGTGACAGCGATAGGAGTGGTGGTGACAGCGATACGAGTGGTGATAGCGATAGAGGTGGCGACAACAATAAGGGTGGTGACAACAATATGGGTGGTGGTGACAGTGATAGAGGTGGTGGTGACAGTGATATAGGTGGTGGTGACAGTGATAGGAGTGGTGGTGACATCGATAAGAGTGGTGACAGTGATAAGGCGGTGACAGCGATAGAGGTGGTGACCGCAATAAGGGTGGTGACAGCGATATGGGTGGTGGTGACAGCGATATGGGTTGTGGTGACAGCGATAGGGCGGTGACACTAATCTCGTAAAAAAAAATGTCACCCAAAAATTGGTTTATCATCATACATGTGTCACCAAAGTTGTGTCACCAAAGTCATTGACCGGTGTCACCACTTATATAGGTGGTGACACTAATTTCGTAAAAAAAAAATCTGTCATCAAATTTTTTCGTGTGTCATGAATATTATGTCACCAATTCATTGACTTTGACCGGTCAATGGTCAAAATAAAAATGGGAAGGAAGGAGGGGAAAGGGAAGGAGGGCAAAAATGTAATATTAGGACATTTTGCAAAAGGGAAAATAAAAGTGGACATTTTGCAAAATGCCTTGTAGAAAATGGACACTTAGCTAAAAATTCCTATTTAATATTACTAATTCTGTTAGCATTTTGCTGACGTGTCACACCCACAATTAAACTTGATTATTTTAATCAATTTCTCTTCTTATTGGTTGGTTATATTTTGGGAAATCTTTTATATGTGTTTCCTTTTTTATTTTGATCTCAATCTTCTCTTTAATCGTCTACATACATTGAACTTGAGTTGAATCTTGACTGATTTATTTTTAAAAATTGAAATTATATATTTCCTATACTAAATCGATTACAATAATCTTCCCCACATTGTCTACGTACAATGAATATTTATTACGGAATATCGTAATATTAAAAATAATTATGTTATGCATTTTTTTCTTTTGTAAATGAGTATATAGATATATATAATGATGTTCGAATAAAATATATAATCGAGTAATATTTTAAACAAATCCCGCGTCTTTAAGGCGCGGGTATTACACTAGTTCATTTACTAAACAAGCTCAAGTCCAAATATAGGCTCGACTCGTTTCTAAACGAGCTAAATATAATCAATCAATACTAGTTTCAACGCTAGTCAATATAACCGGGTATAAATATAGGCTCAAATAACAACGCTAGTCAATATAACCGGGTATAAAAAATTTAAAGTTGCGTAACTTATTATCTAATTGTCCAAATGATTAGTATAACCTAGCTCTTTCAGGTCCGTTATCCTCACTTGGAGTCTGAAAAGGAAGAGCTCTTGTGACATAGGTAGGACTTGAATCACTTATAAACCACTCTCAACACCCTTACGATATCCGATGTGGGACGGTGGTGTTACAATCTCCCCCACTTAAAGCACTGACGACTCTGTCAGACCCAAGGGGTTGCCCTTCGGAAGGAGCGTACCCGAGTATACTGCCAGCGCACCTACGAGCTCGGAGCTGACTCTGATACCATCTGTAAGATCCGAGGTATTAAGAGACAGATGAATGCATTGAAACTACAATTTATAGATTTTTAATATGTTCACGTACACATAATAGAAACACTAATATATTAAACCCTGATTTTAGGGACTGGCAAGTTATAACTTAATGGTCTATATAGTCATTAAAGTTGCCTAAGGTAGTGAGGTAGCTCAAGGATGTCTGTCCCACCCTCCGACGATGGAACTTCGTAGTCTTTTTAAAGAAAAAAAAATGTGAAAAAAAACACAAAACTTGTTTATTTAGTTGGTAAAAGTAGGGAAGGGAGTATAGGGGTCATGGGTTCAAATCTCATTCTTTCCTCTTTTGCACTATTTTTTATTCCTATCAACTTTTCCTACTATAAATATTATAATTAAATCAAATTTTTTATTTTTCTTTTAATATTTTCATAAGATAATTTATTATGTTACATATATATTTTTAAAAAATCTTCAAATTTTTATTCCTATGAAATTTTTGTACTATTAATATCATATTTAAACCATTTTTTTTTATTAGGAAATAATTCGAGGCCGGACAGGCCCGGACCTCGAGAGGCCGACAAGGTCGGCAGACGGCAAGCCGTCTAAACATACAACCTAGGAAAAGAAATACAACAAAGAAACAGAAAACAATCACAAAACACATCAAAAGAACCACACAAAACAAACCCGGAAAATCCCAAACCCTGAGCAAACAAGCGGACACAGCAACGAGAAAATGGAGACCCGGCGTGGTAAAATGGATAGCGAGTGCATGGGACGGCACAACTGACACGATGTCTCGCCGCCGGAAAGACGGAAAGCAGAAATCCACGAAGAGCAAAGACGACACCTGGGGAAGTGTGGATCACACGACGTTCCCTCCACCTAGATGAAGGATCTTCGGAGACCACGAACACCACCAACATGATCACTTCGATCAACCAGGGCCGCATACCTGCTCCTCAACCGAAACTAACCACGAACCAACAAACAGAACTCCAACCAACTCGAGAAAATGAAGCACGACCACGAGAGGGCGAAGAGCGCAAGAGGAATCCGGAATTATTTATATATATAACCATATATAGATATACCATAATATTACAATTTTAATAAATATAATACTAAAATTATAATATTATCAATTTTAATTTCCTTTTAAATATTTGTAAACTTTTCGGGTCAGCTTTGGGCCCAAGGCAAAAGCCTTGGGCCCAAAGGACAAGAACCGGGCCCAAGGCTACTGGTCACACGGGGCAAGGAAACCCAGAAACCAGCAGCACTGGGAACGTAGAAGATGAAGACAGTAGATGAAGGCAGTCAGTCGACGATAGCCACCACCACCCGAGAGAGAGCAGAGATGACCGGCCACCGGAGACCGCAGGTGTGCAAGATGGCGCCAAAACCGAACCAGCCGACGGTGAGCCAGGCACCACCACCGACAACCTCTCGAACTGCGAAGAGCCCGAGGGAGAAGAAGCCAGAATCGAGGCAAATTGTTCAAATTGGGTAAGGGCGAACGGAGAATCGAACACCCCAACCAAAGATCTATCAAAGCCCCAAAACAATCGATCAATTTGATCAAACACGAAGGGCTTGGAAAAGGAAACAGCGAACTCCGAAAAGAGCGATGGAGAGCGGAGCCGAGGAGGGGGGTCGAGAAACCCGCCCCAGGGGTGAGCCTCGCCTGAGCCCAAAGGGAGGGAAGGAGGCGGAGCGGCGGTGGGGTTGGGCAAGCCCGAAGCTTGGCCGACGGGATGAGTATCAACGGTTTAGAACACGGAGGTAGACAAATCGAAGGTTGAGGGACATCGGCCGAGCCGACGGCGTCGAGGAGGAGCAACCCGAGAAGAGGAGGAGCAACCAATGAACCGAGACTCTTCGAAGAGAGGAGTTGGGGCTCTCCGAAGAGAGATTTGGCCGGAAGTCTCAGTCCCGGGGATGGTGATATCTGATGAAGATGATGCAGTCCGGTAGGATGGGCGTGTCGACGGTGAAAGCTCGCCACCGGAGAGGATGAGCGTTTGGGTATAGGAAACGCTCTCAAAGAGAGCGTTTTTGTAATTTTTGGCTGGGTGTACAAGAAATCATACACTCATTCATATTTAAACCATGATTTATGAGGTTTTTTGTCATACTTTTCAAATCCTATTCATTTTTTTTCATTTACCAATGACAAATTCTTTAAAAAAATTATAATTTTATTTCAATATCTTAAAAAAATCTTAATCATGCTACACACACATATATAAATTATTAAATTATTGTATAAATTTGTTTAATAAAAATAATATATTTATATACCATAATTTATGGTTTTCTTTTAATATATTTTTAAAAAAATTAATTATTACATATATCAAGAAAAAAAATTCCCAACGAAAAATCCCCCCAACAATTTTTGTGACCGCCACTGCTTGTCGGTTGGGTCACGTACCCGAATTTACTAGTAAAGATGGGTTACCCTCGTTATAAAAGTAAATCTTTCCATTTTAAAATTGTTTAATGTGTGCCAAATTGAGCTTACATTAGAAAAATCCTTACAATATTAAGTCTCAATACTTCAGTTGGAAACTTAAGCATCACTTTCAGGGAATTACACATTGGTTTGAATTTGATTGTCAGCGTTGCGATGTTTTGAACCAAATTGGCCATTTTTGAAAACCGCCACGAGAAGGCACTAGGAGACTAACATGGCCAGCAGTGGCGGATCCTGGAATTGTTGATTGAGGGGGCAGAAAATTATAGTAAAAAAATTATCTGTAAAATTAAACTCTGATTTTTCTTTTCCGAAAAATCATCAATGTTATGGATGTGTAACTAGAATAAAATATAAATCTTGTATGTTTTATTTCATGGTTTTCCCATATTTCAATATAACCTCCTAATTGGAAGTTTTCGGATATAATTATATTATTAAGATATGAAATTAATAAATGATATATATCGGTTTGGTAAATGATGTAGGAACTATTGTCATTAATTTACATATGTTCAGTGCTGAAAATTGAAACGATTATAACTTTTTCTCAGATATCGGATTCAAGCTTATAATATATCAAATCGAAGTTATCGACGAGAGGAATATGTATGTAAAATTTTATTTTTGGTTGGGGGGGCGACTGCCACCCCTGGCCCTAAAGAGGATCCGCCTCTGATGGCCAGACGACAGACTTGATTTTTGCACTTAAGAGATGCCTATAACTTCTCCTTGAGGAGAAGTTATTTCACACTTTTACTCTTGTAACTAGTTTGCACCTTGTGCGCTTTTTATTAAAAATCAATATTAGTGCTTTTGATATTAAAAATACAATATAAAATATATGTCCGCGTTGCAGCAATTCGCGACTTGGTTTCCATATCACACATATGTTTTCCGCGAGATCAACAAAGTGGCGGATAAGATTGCTCGTTTGGCGTTGATCGACCCGCATTTTCTACCCCTCTGGCCTCTACGTACTGGAAGTTTGCGAGCTGTGTATCCTCAATCGAAAGGATGCTATTGAGTGATGGTCCAATAGGGCTTGACCTCACCCAAATCTTTACGATAAAAAAGAAGAAGAGTTATAATTTCAAAAAAAAATTACATTTAATTAAAAAAGGATTTCACATGATTTTATCAAAATAACATATTTATTTCATTAAAAATGGACTTCACATGATTTTATCAAAACAACAAACAATTAATTTATATACATTTGACTATATATATTTATTAATTGAGCATAAATTGCATTAATGGCGTCAAATCCCTCTCAAAAGGGCGTGTTTTAAATCCCGGTCGGGTTGACTTAAATCCCGTTAGAGTTTTTGGTGCTTTCTTTCAGGCGTTGTGAGACTTTGCGTTTGACGTGGTTGGGCTTTCTTTTTCGATTGACGGGGTTCTGACAGTCGGAGTCGGGACAGACTGGGGTCGTGGTAGTGTGTATCGAGGCGTCTCCTTTTCTCGGGAAGATTGTTTCCTTGGAGGTTCGTTTTCACTGCCCACAGGTGACTCCTGATGTGCCGCTGGCCTGCGGTGCTGCTTCAGAGTAGTGCTTGACTTCGTCCATAGTCTACGTTCTCGTCTCGTTTGGTTTAGTTGTTGTTTATTTTTGCTCTTACAGAGTGCTCTTACTTATATTTTGCACCGTTTATGTATTTATGTTTGTCTCGACGGTTTACCGTCGGTCGACTTGTCGGCCTTCGAGATTCAGATATGTCCGACCTCGAATTCTTAACCTAATCCAAAAAAAACATATTTATGGGTGGTTTTCTTAAAATAAATTAGAAGGCTTTATAACCAAAATTATCATAAAAGTAGTTTTTAGGGAAAGTGCTATATTTTAAATATGATTTTCTATAATTAAGTAAATTAACCTTATGATTTGATGCGCAAATACATATACATTGAATATGAAAGACATAAGAGCCAAAAAAATTATATATGAAAGATATGGGCAGTGGCATTTGACAAGCTGCACATGAAGAGTAGCAGAAATCATTGACCTCTAAAGGTGACAAGTTGTTTGAAAAAATGTGCACTTATCACTTATCAAAGTATAGGTATGTACCTAACAGCTTATGGGTGATCTGTAACTCCAATCTTCACATCTATCACCCATCTTCATTATAAATATACATGTTAGGTTTTATTAGCTACTATACCCACCTTATTTTATTGTCTCCCCATGCCACCTTCTTCATGACAGGTTAGTATTTATAGTATATTTCAATGCTTATTAAAACTAAATACACCACAAATTTCCACGTTTGGTTTTAATTTGGACGTGGGATCACGTCAGTTTTGATGTGTACTAATTATCCCTTCTAAAGATGATTTAGATAACGATTAATAAAAAATTCTACCACGTTGGATTGAACATGGTTGTACGAGAGAGGATTTGCGGTGTATCTAACAACCCCAATTTATTAATGTTAGAGTTTTTACCTCTTAATTAGTTCAAACGATCAGATGATATAATATATAACTAGGACAATCCCCGCGCCATGACGCG
The DNA here is from genome assembly GCA_963922045.1 of Persicaria maculosa. Taxonomy (NCBI): domain Eukaryota; kingdom Viridiplantae; phylum Streptophyta; class Magnoliopsida; order Caryophyllales; family Polygonaceae; genus Persicaria; species Persicaria maculosa. The sequence goes on along the minus strand of OY998256.1, from coordinate 7,562,573 downwards.
ATTTATAATAAATAAAATTTTAATAACATTACAAATTAATATTATAAAATATTAATAAAAGTTAGGATAAAATAATGAAGGTAGACTTAAAATCTGTAAGAAAATGGTAAAAATGTTTACCATAAAGACATGCTTCATAAAAAAGGTTTTTAAATTAAGATATTTTATTGATATAGATTATTATTATAATATATATATAGTAGACATTAGATTTAATTCAATTATTTGAATTAAACTCAATGATTAGTAAATGACTAAAAAATAAAGAGGGGAAAATATAAATGTAGATAGAGATGAAGAGAAAAAGAAAAAGAAATAATAAGAGAAAATTGTAATTTGTTGGAAAACCTTAATTAAATTAGTAAATTACTGAGGTATTGACCCATCATAAAAAAGTCTTCTAAATTAAGATATTATATAGAATAAATATAAATATATGGGTATATGGCTATAAGGCCAAATGAGAGATATTTTTGGAAAACCTTTTATTGCTGATTCGTTTAATTGCATGTTTGTGGGATGTTTGTTTGTTCTGAGTTGTAAGACTCTTGTATGCCCTTGTTACATTCGAACTAGTGAATTAGGGCCTAATACTTGAGGCCTCATGGATGTAGGTCGTGTACCAAACTTTGCAAACAAACTTGTCAATTGTCATGTTCTCTTGTTTTCGTTGCGTTTTTGCTTCTGCTTTCACTCGTATTCAATTGTCGATTTAAACATTTGAATATCAATTAAAGATATACATGATTCATTATACAAATTACAAATTATTCATTGAAAGGCTACAAGAGGCTATTTGAATTGTGGCAAGGTGGATAGTGCTTCCTCTTCATATATAAGCTGGGTTGTGTTTTTTTTTTTATTTAGTTGTAAATTTTTATTCCTTCCATTTCATATATAAGCTTTGGGACAAAGCTTTTGTAAGAGGGGAGCAATGTAATGATCCTATATTGTATAAGGGATACCTTGTATTGGGTATTAGTATCTCATGTATAAATACTTAGAGATTGTATTGAGTAGGGCATCAAGGTAATAATCAAATGTTCACTCTTAATCCTCTCATCTAATCTCCCTATTCTCTCTGTAATCCTCATCCCCTTCCTCTGTGTCTACTCCTCATCTCCTTCCTCTGCCTTCTCAACACCTTCAACTTCATCTCTCAATCCCAATTATCACTGAATGATTCCCTCCTCTAAGTCGGGACATAACACATTACTATTTGACATGAAACCAAACTAGGACCAAGATTTTTCATTTGTTCGAGTACATTATCTTATATATGTACACGTGTGTAGTTGTATGTTCAAATATTATTAGTGATTGATGGAGAAATTAGCGCAATCACAAAAATTTATGGGTGCCTATCTTCAGTTCAAAACATATTGTTTTTTTAAAAAAATTATTAGTTGAAAAATAAATTATCAAAAACTGCACTGGAAATGATGTTTGAAACGTTATATCTTTTGTGTTAGTAAAAAAAAAATGTCACTTAGCCCCTTTTTTTTTTGGTGCAAACAAAAAAAAAAAAAAAGAGCAAATGGAGAATGTATTAACGGGCTTTACAATAATATATTTTGGCCCATAATCGAAAATTTAGGTTTGGGCTTAAGTCTATCATTCATGGGCCACTTCATTCTGAATGTGTTCCAAAATAATTTCAAATCAAAAATCAATTACCATCCGATTTTTAACGCGTATTTTAGTAAGTTAAAAATTATACAAAATACGTACTATTAACTATTTTACAACAAAATACTTTTTTTTGAGCACTACAACAAAATACTTATTAATAAATATTATGTTATAAAAAATTTATTAAAAAATTAATATTTTAAATAGTTTTTAGATTAAAAACTCGAATGTCTTAGTGAAAAAATAAGTTACGAGCGTTATGAACCACGAACTTTGTTAGTCGATCATATATCTACAACATAAATTATTAAATTTAATATTCAAATTCACACAATTCAAAATCAAATCATCCCGTAAAATGGATAGGCTCACAAGATTAGAAGAGAGTACACAAGAAAATCCCCCCAAAAACCATTTAAGGCACACTTCTCAAAGAACATGACATAACTACCATCATTGTTTATGTTCAATCTACATACTCTTCCATAGTTCCATTCCCATTTCCCTGATAATATGGTGTACTTGCGTGTTGCACTTTAAACAGATTTTATATATATATATATATATACCAGCGCATCACTTATGTGGACCAATTAAATTGGTTCTCACGGTTTCTACCACAATATTGGTTTTCACCGGAGCGCGACCCTATATATATATATATATATATATATATATATATATATATATATATATATAGGGTCGCGCTCCGGTGAAAACCAATATTGTGGTAGAAACCGTGAGAACCAATTTAATTGGTCCACATAAGTGATGCGCTGGCATATTAAAAAAAAACCGAACGCGCGTCATGGGGCTGTGGGGAAGAATTAAAAAACAAACCAATACTGCACTCGAACACGGAACCTGTTGGCGCTTTGAGATTGCCGGACACGCTGCCACCAACTGGGCTAAGAAACAGATTTGATTTGAAATACATCTGTTAAATATTTACTCACATCAACCAACGAGGTAAAAAAATTAATATATCTATTTGTATCCATTTTTATTTATCTTAATTTTCTATTAGTACGCTTTAATATTTCTCAAATTCAATCTACTTTTTTACATAAATTTTTTAATTAAGCATATTAGATCTGGATTGATTTTTATTTATAATGGTGGTTCAAGAATTTTTTATAAAAATACGGAACTAGCATTATAAAAAATATCTTAAACCTATTTAATAAAATTTTGAACATATTATTTTATAATTATGGGTTCAAGATTTTAAAATCTTGAACCTCCTTATAATATCAAAATATTTCCAAAACGTTTATTATAATTGTGGGTTCAAGATTTTTTTTTTTATAACTATATATGGTTCAAGATTTTCTTATATTATTTTACCTATCAAATTGTTAGTTGGGAAATATGAATATAAGTCTATTATAATATCAAAATATTTGCAAATTATTTATTATAATATCAAAATATTTATTATAATGGTAGGTTTAATATTGTATAACTATAAGTTTATGATTTGTTAATGGTAGGTTCAAGATTTTTGTAATGGTAAGTTATGATTTTATAACCATGTGTTCAAGATTTTATAAATATTGGTTCAAGATTTTAAAATTCTGAAGCTACTCAATAAAATTTTGAACCTATTCTTTTTTTTATATAATTACGGGTTCAAGATTTTAAAATCTTTAACCTACTTAATCAAATATATAATTATAAGATCTTAAATCGATAGTTGTAAAAATATTAAATATATTGGAAAAAAATCTTGAACTAGCGTTATAAAAAAAATCTTGAACCTACTTAATTAACTTTTGAACATATTGTTTTATAATTACGAGCTCAAGTTTTTAAAATCTTGAACCTACTTATAATATCAAAATATTTATTATAATTGTGGGTTCAAGATTTTTTTTTATATAACTACGATTCAGGATTTTTTTATATTATCTTATCTATCAAACTGTAACTTGTGAAATATGTCAATATAAGTTCATTATAATATCAAAATATTTACAAAATGTTTATTATAATATGTTGTATTATAAAATGTCTAGTATTTATAAAATGTTTTTATTATGATGTATTGCCTCCATTTAGAGTAATCTTGAACCCATAGTTATATATAGTCCTAAAGTGACATCTTGCTGCTTGCTTTACATTTCATGTTGATTTATTAAGTAGATTCAAGTTTTTTCATGGTATATTGCATCCATATCGATTAGGTTCAAGATTTTTAAATATTGAACCCATAGTTATTGTAGCCCTAAAGTGACGTCTTTATGTCTTACATTTTATGTTGATTTATTAAGTACGTTCAAGTTTTCATCATGGTGTATTGCCTCCATATGAACTAGGTTCAAGATTTTTAAATCTGGAACCCATAGTTATATATAGCCCTAAAGTGACATCTTGTTGCTTTGCATTTCATGTTGGTTTATCAAGTAAGTTCAAGTTTTTTTCATGATGTATTGACTCTATTTAAAGTAGGTTCAAGATTCCATAGTTATATATAGCGTTAAAGTGACATCTTGCTATCTTACATTAATATTCATGTCGGTTTATTAAGTAGGTTCAAGTTTTTATTATGATGTATTGCATCCATTTAAAGCATGTTCAAGATTTTTAGGTAGGTTCAAGTTTTTTTCATGGTGTATTGTCTTCATTTAAAGTAGGTTCAAGATTTTTAAATCTTGAACCCATTGTTATATATAGTTATAAAGTGATATCTTATTGTCTTATATTTCATGTCGGTTTATTAAGTAGGTTCAAGTTTTTATTATGATATATTGTCTCCATTTAAAGTATGTTCAAGATTTTTAAATCTTGAACCCATAGTTATATTTAGACATAAAGTGACATCTTGCTACCTTACATTTCATGTTAGTTTATTAAGTAGGTTCAAGTTTTTTTCATGGTGTATTGTCTTCATTTAAAGTAGGTTCAAGATTTTTAAATCTTGAACCCATATCTATCTATAACCTCCGTATATTTTATTTGGATAGCCCATGTGGGATTTGAACCCACATATTATGCTTAAGCATAATGCCCTACCGGTTGAGCTAATAGGCTAATAATTTAAGCAAATTTAGCAAAACAAGCTAATAGGCTCCCATCGGATCATCAATTCAACCAAGAACACAAGCTAGCTAAAAAAAGAAAAAAAAAAAGAAGGAAAGGCAACACAAGCTGAATTTTCTATACAATAAAAGAAACTTCATACCCTTAAAAAAAGTAGCCCCTAGAGAGCTTTAGAACAGCCAACAAACCGGCTCTTGAAAAGCATCCATTAAAGACCACACACAACATTTGGGCATGGATGAACCGTACCAACCAACAAGCAATTTCAAATTTCCAATTGCCTTCTCAAAGCTAGCTAGAGAGGCAATTACATTAATTTAGTTACTAAATACTAACCAATGTGATTTTCACATTCATATATCAAAGCAATGTCCTTGAAAACTAGATAAGTACATTAAAGGATAGGATGTATACCTGCAAAATTGATATGCTAGAAAAAAACAGAATTGCATCTGACTGATATGCTCATTGCTCACAACAATTGCTTGAACCGGTTCTGCTCACAACTGCTTTTTTTAACAAATCACATAAAGCGGGTCAGTTCCATCAAGAAGTAGAAGACCAACAAGACAAGAACTTCTTTTATCACACCAGAAGCATATGCAGTCTCTTCCCCATGACAACAAATCATAAATTTTAGAACAATGGGAAAATGAAGAATTCAATTGTGTTTCTTAACATATCACATAAAGCGAGTCAGTTCCATCAAGAAGAAGATCAACAAGACAATAACTTCTTTTACCACACCAGAAGCATATGAAGGGGACAAGAAGTCAAGCAGCAACTTGAATCAACAACTTCCTTCAATAAACTGCTTGAATCAGCAACTTGAATCAATAAATTGCTCGATGAGCAGATGAATCAGTCCAACTTGCTAAATTTCAGTAACTTGAATCACTTCAACTTAATCAAATAATTTCAGTAACCGGCTGAATTAGACAGTAACTTGAATAAAATAACATGAAACTAGCAGTCTAATTAAAATCAGTCCAACTATCTATGAATACATTGCTAATCTGAAATCAACAACTAGTAAGGAGGATTGTCAGGAGAAGAATGCCTGAAAGTGGGCTGGAGGCAGCGTGCGAGAGCGACGAGGACTAGAGGCTACGAGCGAGCGAAGGCGACTGCGATAAGAGGACGACGAGGACCAGAGGCAGTGAGCGAGGGCGAGTTCAGAGACAGCCAACGATGGCGAGATCCACCAGATCTGAGACTAGATTGGGGGGCGAGCGAGGGCAACAAGGAAGGGCGATGAGGGCTGGAGGTCGGCAGCGAGCGAGTGAGGGTGACTGCGATGGCAGGATCGGATGACGAGAGGCAGAAGAGGAAGCCAGAAGGAGTCGAGGGCGGGAGGGAGAGGCGGATGGAGGGGAAGAAGAGGAGACCAGACACGCGCGAGAGGGTATGTATAATATATCATCCAATCAAAACGCTCCTCACGGTTTTCACCCTAATTTTAGGTTTTCACCGGAGTCGATCCGTATATATATATATATATATATATATCACATGCATTCGTGAGACCATTTAATCAAAGGCTAGATTTAAATGTGGAGCAAGCCTATCATAAGTGAGTTTTTAAATATTCACCATATATAACAATTAAAAGAGAAAAAAATAAATGTAAAAAAAAAAAATTCTCTCTTCGTATCACCGATTTTTCTCCTACTAATTCAACTAAATGGTTGTTCATTACTAATCAATGAAAAATTGTGCTTAACGTTCACATGAATATTCAAATAATGTTCAAATGAATATTCAGTTATTCAACTGAATATTCGGATGGATTCAATAGAATATTCAGATTAAATTATTCAATTGAATTGAGTGTATATCCATTTATGCATTTGAATATTCGGATTTCATATGAATAATATTGACGCAGTAGGAAGTCGTGGAAGGCACGCAAGCGCAAACCTTTGGTGATAAAGGATTCGCAAAGGATGAAACCCTAGGAAATATGTCTGAAATCCACTAGGAATATGTTTGGAATCCACCAAAGAGATAGAGAGAAAATTATCTAAACCAATATTTGATCAGTAATAAGAAAGAGATTAATTATGGCCCATGCCTACAATTGCTTAAATAGAAGAGAAACCATAGTTTCTAACGAGTGTACCAAGGATGGTTAAAAAGATAAAATATTGAAATTGCCTAAAATAATAAAAATAATAAAACCCTAAAAACCTATCTTAACCCTAACTAAAATATAAACTTTAGCTCATAAAAGATAGAATTACGCTCCTGCATCCTCCGCCTATGAAGAACTCGACCTCGAGTTCTCTACTAGATGTAAGACCCCATTGGATGTGTGCATCTGCACAGTATCAATTGTCGGACGATTTTCCTTGTACATTGCATCTTTATCCTTGTCATTCATGGCTTCATAATTATTTTTTTGATAACCCTTGGGAAAAGATGTGAAATTTCCCCAAGCCAAAGTTGAAACTTTTAGTACAGTCCACACAATTTGCAAACTCACCTCCTACAACGCATAACTCTTTAAGCAATTGGTGAAACAGACCGCCTCCTTGGGTGGCTTTCCGGAACCCTCATAATGTCGAAGCTTCTGTCAACTTTGCTTTTTCGGTCCAAGCAATCAAGCATCCTTTAGAGACTTCCCTTTCAAGGACATTCTTTTGACAAGCCTTCTCTTGAAAGACCTCCCTCTCAAGAACATCCTCTTGAAGTATCTCTTCTTCAAGGACCTCATCCTCAAAGACTTATTCTTCCTTGGGACTGCAATTACTCTGCAGTTGATGAGCTCGATCTGGCCCTTCAACCACCCGCGACTTATTGTGGTAGCGTTGTTGAGGGAACCAAAATGATTATGTGACAATGTAAATGGATAGAGATAACATGAAATTAATCTTATAATTTCCATATATAAATGATTATGTGTTGAAAAAAATGTTAATTTCCCAAAAATATCTTTTAATTATAGCCATTCATTCGGTTTTAATCCAATGGTTGAGAATCGGTCTCACGAATGCATTTTAAGAGGCGAATACATTGGATAGTTCTTCTATATATATTACATAAAATCACCCCCTAAATTATACCCCCTTATATCATATAACCACCTAAAAAAATAAAATTACACAAAGTCACCCATAAAATTATTCCATTAACAGTAAGTCACCCATACCATGCATTCTCCCATGTCAAAAGATTATCAACCTCAACTGTTTAATGCCAAAAGAGTATCACCCATACCATTCTCTCATTCTCGAATTGCACAACAACACTAAATCATGATGATTCCAAGGAGGTGCTTTTTTTATAAGGAAAGAATTCGAGATTAGACAGGTTTGAAACTCGAAAGGCCGTTAAGTTGACAGGCGAAAGACCGTAAAACATACAACATATCACAAGGAAAAAAGTGTAATAGAATGGGTAGTACACACCAAACAGAGACGAATCTAAACAGATCTACAACCAACAAGATGGGGACGTAGACTATATATGGACGAAGCCAAGCACTATCGCGAGATAGCACCGCTGGCCAGCGACACATCAGGAGTCCATCTGGGCAGTGAAGAAGAACCTCCAAGGAATCATATCCGTACACGGAGTCGCCCCATACACACTACCACGATCCCAATCAGTCCGACTTCAACTGCCGAAAACCCATCGAAGAAGTAGATCGCAAAACACACCAAAGTAAAGTCGTACAACGCCCGAGCAAACCAAACCAAGACCAAGGAGGTGTTTTTGTTAGAGCTTTGATGGAAAGAAAACGATGTCATGCTTTGCAACTTTTTTTCATTTATTTGATTTATACAACTAGGAAAAGAGAAGAGAAAAGGGAGAAATGCACCAGTAAGGACTATATTGGTTATTTACCTCCAATTGGCAGTATCTTAGAGCTCGTTTGGTTAGCAACCCAAAAACTTAGGAAGTATAACTTTCCAGGAAGCAGGAGAAATTCATTTGTTTGGTTGATATTTTTGAAACTAAAAAACGCAGGAATTCAACTTCCCGGGAAGTTGAATTCCCCCAAAATGGAGGAAGTTCACATGCCTAGTCTCCCCTAGATAAGTTCAACTTCCATCATTTTGTATTTGAAAATTTTCAATTCCCCTTTTAATCCTTATATAAAAAAAATCAACCAAACACATTTTCACAATTCTCATCAATTGGACTTCCCGATAATTCAATTCCCATAAAGTAACTTCCCGGGAATTTCAATTCACACATTGAACCAAACGAACCCTTAATGGAGTGAAGTTTGTGGGTGGCTTTTTTTGGTCAAAAGGAGAGGCGGAGCTCTCCGCGCTTCGGACGCGCTTTATTGATAATTAAAATGGGCTAAGTAGTCAGCATACGGGGGATAGCCCTACCCCTCACATCATCATGCAGAATAGAAATAGCACCCTCAGGCGGATCAAGCAATACAGACACTCCAGTGTTATAGTTATAAGCTAAGCTAGCTAAGTGATCCGCAACGCGATTCGCTTCACGGAAAACATGACGAAATTGGACAGTCCAGTCTCTTCTCACTAAGCCTTGACACTTAGAGACAAGGCTAGCCAGTGGGTGGCCTCGCGGAAGTTCCTTTCCTAGGATGGTCGTTACAAGTTGTGAATCAGTTTCCAACATCACATTCCTATAACCACCATCCCAAGCAAGCATCAGACCTTGTGCCACACCCTAAAGTTCCGCTTTGGGCACAGTACAAAATCCAATGTTCATGATAACTCCACGACGCCACTCACCGACATTATTTCTAATCACACTTGCGGCCGTGGCATGTCCATCATCCCTCACAACTCCATCGGTATTGATCTTCATCCATCCTTCGGGCGACTTTTCCCACGCGATACGAACCTCTTTCCTTCTCCCCGTGCTGCTAGAATTGCCTTGTTTGCACCAACTCCTCTTGTAATCCTCCGCTTGCAGAATTATGAACGATTTTTTGCAGCCATACCATGCTTGATTTTTGAACACCCGGGCGTTGCGCCATCTCCATATCCACCAAATAGCTTCTGCAAAAACATCTTTCCAGGAAGTATTGAAACTAGTAGAATTGGGGTTAAGAATGTTACCTCTTGTCCAAATGGCGAAGGTATCGGTGAAGAAAGAATTAGCATATTTAACCGCATTCAGCTTCTCCTAGACCACCCGAGCTTCTTTGCAATCCCTGAGAATGTGCAGCAGCGTCTCCTCCTGGTTCTGACAGTAGTCGCACATCGGGGAAGTGGCAATATGTCTTCGCACCCTCTCCGAGTTAGTGAAGACTGCACCTTTGACGCATCTCTAAGCAAAGTGCCTCACACGCTCCTGAACCATAAGCTTCCAAATCGCCCTGTACACTTGTTGATCAGTCGAGGCCGTGATCTGTTGCCCTGAATCATGTCATAGGCCGAGCTTACCGAGAACTCGCCATTATGTGTGTGCGCCCAGGCCAGAGAGTCCTCCACGTCTTCCATAACCTCATACTCCGAGAGCTTAATTAATATCTCCATCGGAAGGAGCCCGTTCAGCTGATCCCACTTTCAGTGCCCTTCCTGCCACATATCCGCCACCATGGTCTGCTGATTCTCGATAGAGATCGTCGACAAGGTCACCTGGTTAAGGGGAGTATCTCCCACCCAAGCATCAGTCCAAAACTGGATACCATTGCCATCACCTAAAACATGCCTGATCCCCTAAGTAACAACCTCCTTCAACCCGGTTTGAATGCCTTTCCAGATATAAGAAGGTTCGGCAATAACGACGCCTGTTCCTCGAGTGTATTTGTTGCGCATAACCCTCACCCACAAGGGCTCGTCTTCCATGATAAACCTCCCAGCGAGCTTTCCGATAAGCGCCAAATTCATATCATGAGCACATCTAATCCCCAGCCCACCAAGATGTTTCGGTTTACACATATCCTTCCAAGCCACGAGGTGAATTTTCCGATTTCCATCAGTCTCTCCCCATATGAAACGTCTGCAGCTTCGATCAATATCCTTGCACAGACCTTTCGGAAGAAGAACCAAGCTCATCGTGTAAGACGGGATCGCGCTAAGCACGGATTTGGCTAGGGTAACTCTACCCGCGAAGCTAAGCGTCTTGATCTTCCATCCCGCTAATTTAGAGTTGATTTTTTCCAGCAAAGATGCAAAGGTGCCTTTCGCCACTCTCTCATGCAGAATCGGGATCCCCAAGTAGTTGCCAAGGTTAGCCGTCACCCCAATACCACTTATCCTCTTGATATCAGCCTTAATCTCCATATTAACATTTGCCGAGACAAATATCTTAGATTTATCTTTACTTATTTTTTGTCCAGAAGCATCACAAAACATCTCAATAGCCTTCATAATCACCTTCATTTGGGTAGCCGATGCCTCCGCGCACAATATGATATCGTCGGCGAACAACATGTGCGATATGGGTGGCCCACCTCTCGAAATATGAACCGGTTTCCACTCCCCGATGTCGACTAAGTGATTGATTATATGGCTAAGTCTCTCAACACAAAGAACAAAAAGGTAGGGGGATAACAGATCCCCTTGCCTGATCCCTCTCGTAGGTCGAAAGCCCTGCGAAACCTCTCCGTTCCATAGAATCTGCATCGTAGTGGATGTAATGCACTCTCGTATCCAATCACACCAATCCGGCGGAAAGCCAGCAACCATAAGCGTGCTATCGATGAAATCCCATCTGAGTCTGTCGTAAGCTTTCTCAAGGTCGAGTTTGATGATCATCCATTTTCTCCCAAATCTTTTCTTTCTCATGGAGTGCACCACTTCTTGGGCAAGAACAATATTATCCTGTATGAATCTCCCCGGCAAAAAGCTACCTTGCGTAGGACCAACCAGCTCCCCCACCATTTTCTGCATCCTCATCACAAGCGTTTTGGAGATGATTTTATATAAGATGTTACAGAGCGCAATGGGGCGAAACTGCTTGACGCAGTAGAAAGTCGTGGAAGGCACGCAAGCGCGAGCCTTTGATGATAAAGGGTTCACAAGCGACGAAACCTAGGAAATATGCTTGGAATCCACCAAAAAGGGATCTTGGAATCCACCAATGAGATAAAGAGAAAATTCTCTAAACCAAAATTTGATTAAATAGAAGAAAAGGGATCTTGGAATCCACCAATAAGGGATCTTGGAATCTTGGAATCCACCAAAAAGGGATCTTGGAATCCACCAATAATATGAATGAATGATTATGGCTCATGCCTACAATTGCTTAAATAGAAGAAAACTATCCTAAGATAAAAGATATAACTTTCCTAAATATATCCTAAGATAAAAGATAGAAGTTCCTAAGTTATCTAAACTTATGCATCAAGTCAAAAAGGAAAAGATAAAACCTTAATAATAATCCCTAACTAAAAGATAAAAGATAGCTCTTAAAAGATATAATTTTGCTCCTGCATCACTGCTTGACGTACTCCGATTTACCAACCTTGGCCAGAAGAACAATGAGAGTCTCATTAAGTCTCGGCGCCATAGTCCTCTCACGGAAGAATCTAAGGACCTTGTCGACCACCGACTGACCCACAATAAACCAGCATCTTTGATAGAACACCGGTTGGAAGCCGTCGATCCCCGACGATTTAAAAGGCCCCATATCCTTAGTAGCTCTCCAAATATCATCCTTAGAAAACGGCAATTTCAGATCCTTCCAGAACTCAGCGTCCAGCGTAGGAAACCCCTCCACATTGATCATGCAGTCCCGAAGAGGAGTAATATCATCGATGCTATAGAGGTTCTTGAAAAAATTAAGCGCAGTTTGTTCCATCTTCTCGTTGTCTTCCGTCCATCTATTATTCTCATCATAAATGACATCGATTCTGTTTCTCCTTCTTTTGATTATGGTTGAGAGATGAAAAAAAAGAGGTATTCCGATCACCATCTCTTAGCCAAATCTCGCGGGATTTCTGAAACCACAGTAATTCTTCTTGTTCCAAAACCTTTTCAAGTTCGGCCAGCAGGCTGCTCTCACGTTCAATGAGCACCTCCGACACGTTCAGCATGGGGTTTCGTTGAGCTTTCTCAATCTCCTTGATCAGGTCAGCCTTTCTGCTATTTATATTGCCAAAAACTTTGCGATTACAATTTAAAAGAGTATTTTTAAGCATAGGGATAGCAGTGCAAACCTCATTATTGGAGTCCCAGCAACTCTTTACGATCGACATGAACTCCGGGTGGGTAAACCAAGCGGCCTCGAAACGGAACGGCCTTCGCTCCTCTTTCCACTGCGCCTTCGGAACCATTTTGACCAACAAGGGACAATGGTCCGACGAGTACCTGGTTAGATGGCGAACACTAGCCTCGGGCCACTTAATTCTTGCAGCGTCGTTCATGAAGATCTTGTCAAGTCTCTTGGAGAATCTCGTTTTCGTATCCTTCCCCCTGCACCAAGTAAAATTAGATCCCGAAAAACCCATGTCTATGAGCTCCTTCCTGTCAATGAGGCTCCTGAACAACTCCGAGTCTCTATGAAGCCCCCCAGTTCCTCCAGACCTCTCCTGCTGCGTGAGAATGCAATTAAAATCGCCCCCGATCATCATAGGGCCTCTGATACTGTTTAGCATGTCTTCAAGCAGCGGCCATAAATTTCTTCTATTCCCCCACTCGGCAGGGGCATACACAGTGATGAGGTCCATCTCTGTCCTCCTAATAGTGCACTTGACATGTATAAAGTTTCTGTGCGATCTAACCTCCACCACCTTGACTTTCTCATCCTTCCAAAGTAACCAAATACCGCCAGCTCTGCCATTAGCCTCAACCCGAATGCATTGATTAAAAGGCAGCTTAGCGCAAACTTTGTCCGCTTTGTCACCGGAGATTTTAGTCTCAAAGATGGCTGCCAGATCGACTTTATGAACTCTGCAGATGTATCTCATAGCTCTTCGAAACCCGTCCTTACCGGCTCCGAAGCAATTCCAAAAAAGACATTTCATAATAAACATGGTAAAAGAAACGTACCTGACCAGCCCTCAAGATTCGGTTCTCTGCCCGAGGCCTGACCCTTGCCCGTTGCTACCACCGCTCTTCTCTTCCAAGGAAGCCTTGGTACTGTTGTCTTTCTCGTTGACATATCAAGGCTCGTCATTAGGATGCCTTCCATCCTCGTTGGGATTATCTCTGCTCTCCTTCATCGTGCTCACATCTCCTTGTCGATACCAAGTAGCATTCGCTCTCTCCTCGGTCTGTTGTCCAAGGTAAACCATTCCGGAATCCCTTTCCTTCCCAGCTCCCCATATTCCTTTGGTAGCCGTGTGCTCCCATTCTTCGTGCCTCCTCCTCTTGGATGTGTTACCAGTCTCCTTCATCTCCATTTTCTCATTCCCATTATTCGCTTTTTTCCTCGCTATACTTCTAAGTTTATTCCTTTTCTTCTTCAAAAGCTTTATCTCTTCTTCTCTTCTGACGTCTTCTTCACCGGTGAAAACAATAGTCATTTGCTTAGAGCCTTATCTTTGTCTTTTCCTTTCTCACCATGAGTCTCTTTATCAACTATCACCCCTGTTCCTTTTTTCTTCGTTTCTGCAGTCCCCCATTGCGTTTCCTTGCTACTACCTGCAACATTAACCTCTTCCCTTCTGCTCAGAACCTCAAACGAATTAGTATTCGGCAGCCCTTGTCTGTTCTCTTCCGGGACGCGATTCTTTCCCTTAGAGTTATGACTTTTCATAGCATTATTCCCCACCACCTTCCACTGTTGATTAATCCCAAACTGTTGCTTACCTTGGACCTTGTTTCGCAGAAAACTCGTCTTTCTTCCAGGATGCATAGCAGGTCCATAGCCGGTTTCAACTCCTTCTTTCCCTCCCTCTCCGTTAGTTCTCCCTTCTCCGCTTCTGTTATCAGACTTGCTAGCTGTTGCTTCATCTCCGCTGCTATGCTGCGTATTGGGTTTCGGTATGGCGTTGCAGTGGGATGCGTAATGGTCATACCTCCCACACCTATAACTGATCGTCTGGAGGCCTTCGTACTCAATCGGGCAGCGCTTCCCATTTATGGTGACCATTCTTTTTAGGGGTTTGCTCAGATCAATTTCAACGCACACACGTGCGAACCCTACCCCTGTTTGTGAAGAGAGTTTTAGGGTCAACCAGAATAGGTCATCCCACTCCAGCCGCCATATTCCAAAGGACATTCTCCTTATACCATTGCATCGGGACCTCCCTGATCCTAATCCAGATGGGAACCGAACTGATGACTTCCGAAGCTAAGAAATCGGGCGACCATCTTCTCATGATTAAGCATCTCCCAAAGACCGACCATGGTCCTCTTGTGAGAACATTGTTCAGATCATTTTCATTTTGAAATTTCACCATGAAATACCCGTTCGGAAGATCTAAGATTTGCATACTGTCTCCATATCTCCACATCTCCCCGATCTTCCTCTCCATCACAGGGAAAGCCACCGGAAAACCTAAAACCTTGAAAACAATTGCGTTCTTCCATACTTCTTCCAGCGCTTTCTCGACTTCCTTATCCACCGTGATCACCGGATCGCCTTCCGGCCCATCCGGGAATGAGGTAGTTATCTTCCCTTCCAAGAAAATCTTGTCAAGGATGGCCCTTTGCTGCTTAGCGTTTCCCCCCCCACTGGCTACATCCTTCCAAGTCAGTTTCGTTACCGGTTGCATCTGTTGGGCGTCGCCCGTTCCCCGATCACTCTTGTTTCTGACCACTTCATCGCCCCTTCCCATAACAAAGGTTTTCGGAGTATCTTCCGGGAGGGCACTCTGCTGTTCGCTCGCGTCAATCATGGGTGCATCCTGCTGACCCATGGGTTGATCCGGCTTCGGCGATGGAGTATCCATCACCGTCACCGGTGGGCAAGCCTCCATGGCCGCCAAAACGAAGAATAACAAAACTAGGGCACAAACCGGAGCTTTCTCTCTCTAGCACCTTTCTCACTCTAGAGATTTTTTCTTGCTCTAAGTTTGTGGGTGGCTAACTGTTAACTAAACTTGTTTACGAGTGGTTTTATGTAATTTTGTTTTTACAAGAGATTATTTGATAGTGTATCTAAGTGGTTTAGTTATTCTTATCTTTCACATTATTATTTATAAATAACAATGTAATTATCAGTCTCTACAAATAATTACAAATAATTGTAATTATTTGTATATAACAACATGATTATTCGTATTTATCTATAATCTATTTATAACTAATTATTAAAAGAAAAATATTTTTGATGGGGTATCAGCACCACTATAATTATAAGTTTTTTCAACCAATTGAATTAAAATAGATTTTTTTATATTTTGTTAACATATTTTATATTTTCCAATCAGTTCAATTCAAAACATTCAATTTTTATATAATTTATTCCATTATATATTTTCTAATTAATTGGTTTAATTCAAAACATCGAATCAATGAATTTTTAACCAAACAAGTTGTAATAGGGTTTTTCTTTATTTCTAAACATATTCTAATCAATTAGTTCAATTTAAAATATTGAATTAATATACAATCAATCTATCTATCTATCTATCTAAATTTTTAAAAAAATATGCTTATTACTAATAAGTACTATAAAATTAATTTCACATTATATATTTTTTTATATGTTTAAATATATTTAAATTCAAAATTATTTATATCTTTCTTAAGAAAATGTGTATAAATAATATTAGAAGATATATCTATTTGGAAACGAGTAGAGTATCAAATATTAAATACCTTAACTATTCTATTACTGACGGTGTTTAAATTCAAAAACTTTAAAATCAAAATAGATTATACTATTCTAAGGAACGATTTTTTTTTCTATCATATTTTGAAATTTCCATTTATCCAAAATTCACGGTTAAATCCAAATCCTAAGCAAAATTTAATTTATATTTATCTATTGAGCTTATTTAATTTTTTTTTTTTAATATCTCCTTCGTATATTTATTTATATCTTCCATATCTCACTATTCAATCTCCATCATTCCGAACTCCCTCTCTCTCTTTCTCTCTCTCGCAATCAATCCAATTTCAATGGAAGAATCAAACCAGTTCGATTTCACCACCGATTCGTCAATCGCCGTCAACCAGGACAGCTCCCATGGCTGGCAAAAGGTGACCTATCCCAAGCGTCGCAAGAACCAGCCGCAGATCAACAAGGCTCACCAGAACGGATCGATTGCCGGCGATGTCATCGGAGACAGCAACGGCAACGTATTCCGAGCGATCGAGGAGCAGTCGCAGGATAGGCGACGCCGCGTTGTCGAGGCGCAGAAGGCGGCGGATGCGGCGGATCTAACTATGCACAAAACCAAAACCAGATCGACGCGCCATCCTCTTGGCGATGATACCGATGAAGATGATGACAGTGAGGAGGAGAAGAAGGAAGTCGTTGAGGAGAAGAAGAAGAAGCCGAAGAAGGAGAAGAAGCCTAAGGTGACTGTCGCTGAGGCTGCTGCGAAGATCGATCCCGCTGATCTCGAATCGTTCATCGCTGAAGTGACGGTAAGGGATTAAATCTTAAGTTTTTTTTGCTTCAATTCCGGTGATTACATTGTGAATTGAGCTTTGAGTATTTTGATTTGTGATTTGATCGGAAAATTTTGCATCTTTGTGGTTGCTAGGCATCTTATGGATCTCAGGAGGACATCCAATTGATGCGATTTGCAGACTATTTCAGTCGTGCATTCTCAGGCGTTGGTGCAGCACAGTTTCCTTGGGTGAAGATCTTCAGGGAATCGACGCCCTCTAAGCTCACCGAGGTATGTATACATTGAAATTGAGTTTGATCTGATCGCAAATCTGTAAAATTGCTGGTGTTTAATCGAAGCTAGGTTTCATTCTTCTTCATTTGATCTTGAACTGCCGTTTGTAATCTCTGAATTATCTGATCAAATAGTAAGTTTGTACTTATCAAACACTGATACGATCCTTGAAAAACATTAGCTTTGGATTCATTCTTCAACCATTTGTCCTCTGGTGCATGCGTTCTTGATAAAGTGCTGAGCCCCACACTCGAGTTTGGTACTTCACTAGTCACTACTCAATTATTTAGAATCGAAAAAGATATGTATGGGCTACAGCCTAGAGTTTTTGTCCATCATAGGATGATAGGTGATGGCTCATCCACCCCTTCTTCCTTATGGGCTTCACTACACCATCACTCAATTTTTTTACTACTTTTATAAAGTTATCCCTTAACTATTTTCCTATGGTTGATTTGCTCACTGTGACACTGTCTATAAAGTTATCCCTTAACTATTTACCTATTGCTGATTTGTTCACTGTCCATGTCAACTAGTGTGAAGTCAGTTATTTTCCTCGACACTTGTGTGATAGTCTGATAGAGAACATTAATTTTGAATGCTTCAGTTGGCTTATTACATAACAAAGAAGATTGAATTTCCTTCTTTTTTTTTAATACTAGTTTGTAATAGATTAAGATGAGGTGACTAATTGTTGTTTGACACATGTTTGTAGAAAATTTCAAATTTTTGGTACTGATATGTTGACCTGTCTTGTTAAGCCTGTTGATTTACAATCTCATTAATTCTATGGTAAATGTTACTCATTTTTCATTCTACATTGATGCAGATCCCTCTTTCTAGCATTCCTGAAGCAGTTTACAAAACATCAGTCGATTGGATCAACCAACGATCTGCAGAGACACTTAAGCCCTTTATTTTGCAGTTACTTGATGAGGTCCTAGCTGACTTAGCAAACCAAACTGCCAGTGTTAAGGGTTCTAAAAAGGGAGGTCAACAAGTGTCATCAAAATCTAAGGTATGTTCAAGCTAAATATTTTTATCTATATCCTGTCTCTGTGAATCAACCAATCATTAACAGCAAAGTATGTTAATGGTCTTGATTTTGACCTATCAGCAGTTCTAAAAATAGCATTTATGTTGTTAGTAAATACCAGTGTCATTAACATTATGTAGGAGAGTGATAAATATGCTAGTTTGTGTAGCCAGCTTGCTAAAATATAAGATAGAAAAGTTTTTGTGGTGATCTGTTCTTTTCTGGTCTATACACATTAAATTTATTATGGATTCACGCAGGTTGCAGTATTTGTTGTTCTGGCAATGGTATTGCGCCGGAAACCTGATGCACTTATGAATGTATTACCTACATTGAGGGATAATGTGAAGTATCAAGGACAGGATAAGCTTCCTGTCATTGTATGGATGATATCTCAGGTTGGTTTTTGACAATGTCATATCTTATATTCTTTGAAGTTTGAATAACGGTTATCCTGTTTCTTATCAAATATCAAAGAGTACAATGACAGTTGACATACATTTTTCTCTTGAAGGCCTGTCAAGGAGACCTACCTGTTGGCCTGTATGCATGGGCATCATATCTTTTGCCCATCATGAACAGCAAAGCCGGCAACAATCCTCAATCCAGGGATTTGATCCTGCAGTTAGTCGAGAGGTTAGAAATAACTCAAACATAACTATATAATTATATATATAATAGTGCTCTTTTCAATCCATGCAATTGAAAATGTTGTTATGATGGTCACAGAATTGTAGCTGTGCCAAAAGCTCGAACTATTTTGATTAGCAATGCTGTTCGCAAAGGCGAACGCTTGATTTCACCTGCTGCACTTGAGATGCTGATCCGGGTCACCTTCCCTCCATCTTCAGCTAGAATAAAGGTGTGTGGCCCTCGTCTGTTTTGAAAATATTTGGTTGTAAAATGAAACATAGACTATATGCTAAAACCCTGCTGCTATGCTGCAATGTGCTTTAGGCAACTGAAAGGTTTGAGGCTGTATATCCGACTCTCAAAGATATTGCTCTTACTGGTGTCCCTGGAAGCAAGGCAATGAAACAAGTTTCACAGCATATATTCAGCATAGCTATTAAAGCAGCTGGAGAAGGTACTGTTACAACTATCTCACTCTGCCCTTGCGTATATATTATTTCTTTCTCACTGTAAACAGTGGAGCTTAGCAAGTTAATCTTTTTGTAATTTGTTATCTTGTGCTATTCGCAGGCAACCCTGAGCTGTCCAAAGAGGCAACAGGGATTTTTGTTTGGTGCTTGGGTCAAAATGTTGATTGTTACAAGCAGTGGGTGAGCAATTCAAACTTTGTTGCACATAATTTGTCTTTTTAATCGGTGTTTTGTTTGCTGCTGGTATTTTGTCGCTTGTTCTTATTTTGCTATTTCATTGAAACTTGTATTTCAATAACAGGACAAACTTTACCTGGATAACTTAGAGGCTAGTGTTGCTGCTCTGAAGAAACTTTCTGTGCAATGGAAGGACTTGAGTCTCAATCCGCAATCTCGGGAGGCATTGAAGGCAACTTTGCAGAGTTTCCAGCATAAGGTAGATAGATGTCCTTAAATTTTGGAAGATGTCGAATTATGAAAAACAACACACTTCTAATACCAAAACTAATTGACAAACACGATTTCTTTTTTGTTCGTGACTTTTCTTGTTTCTTTTTTCCACAGAACGAAAAGGCCCTGACAGAAGGCAAGGCTTCTGAACAAGCTCTCTTTAAGGATGCCGAGAAGCACTGCAAGGTTTTAGCAGGGAGATTGTCTCGTGGCCATGGCTGCATCAAAGCTGTGGCTATTCTTGCTGTTGCAGTCGCTGTTGGCACTGCTGTGATGTCACCTGACTTGGACTTGGAATCGTTCGACTTGAAGACACTGTCAGCCAAGCTAAGCTCATACCTCACTGTCTAAATTGCAAGGATGCAGTTAAAAGCATGAGATGCGCTCGCTGCAAAGAGTTCTCTCGTGCAAGTAATCGTAACAGGTAACATATAGGTCTCGCGTCCGAAACACAGGAGCAAAAATCCTTGGAATACCAAAGTTGAGATTTAGTATATCGTGTTAGAACGTTTGCATATTTCCTCAAATTTAAGTTAACAAGTGAATTTTGGCACAACATATTTTAAGTTAACTCTTTTTATCTCACGGGAATTAGTGTATTTGTTAATTTCTCCAAAGCTGCAATCTTTCATCCTTTCCCCCCATCATTTCGAGATTTATGACTAACTGATGTGTTACTGATATAAACTGTTTTTGACTAAATATTGGTGGGCAATGGTCGGCAAGTAGGCAGGAGCGGAGCTGAGAATCCCCCTCTCATTCGACGAATTACCTAGGTCAGGTGTATTCTCCTCGTCGATATCTTTGTTTTGATATATCATAATGCCTTAATCTGACATATGAGTAAAAAATTATGAATGTTTAAAAATTAAAGATATATTAATCTCTTTAATTTTGTTTCAATAGACTGTAATGCTTTTATATTTTACTTAAATTAACATTCACATGCTATAATTCATCTCGAGAGTTTCGAAATGAGATGTTATACTAATCATTTCGATAATTAGATAAGAAGCTAGTTACGTAAGTTTACAAATTTTATATCTCGTTATACATTATTATGAATGCAACAAGTTATATATTAACTATAGTTGTTATTCGAGCCAAACAAGTCTAGTATTGCTCGATTATATTTAGCTTTTTTAGAAACGAGTCAAGCCCAAGTCGAACATATATTTGAACTTGAGCTCATATTCAACTTGCTTAGTAAATGAACGAGCTTGAGCTGAGTTTTTTTATTTTTCAACTTACTTGCTCATGACATCGTAACGTAAAAGTAAATTTGTAAATTTTACAAAATTCGTGCTTTTTGAGTTTCAATCGAGTCTAGCCGAACTTTGAATTGAGCATAAAAATGTACTCATAATCAACTAATTTTGTAAATGATGCTCAAGCCGAGATTTTATTGAGCAAAACTCGAGTCAAGCTCTAGCTACTCAGCTCATATAACAATCATAATCTTAACTTAATGTTTATTATATTGCATTTCCTATACTTATTTAGTTAATTTTTTTCCGGATATTTCATTTGTATATTTATATTTCTTTTTTTTAGGCGCGAAAAAAATGATGGTGGTTTATCATTAATCGATGACATTTTATCTTAAAATAATATCATTTATTATCTTATTATATATAATTCTTTATGTCAAATTAATCCAAAACTATATTATACATGTATAATTGTGGCATCCCTCCGAAATTTTTCTGGCTCCGCCACTGCAAGTAGGCATACTCTTTGGATGTTCTCCAATACAATAACATCATTATCGCATGAGTTTTAAAAGTGCTTCAATTACGGTTTTGTTGAAATGTAAAAGGATGATTGTCCCATGGCGAAAACATAAACAATCTAAGTCTAGTATAAACTCCTTCTATTGTGGATTTGGGTTGAAATATGCAACTAATTTGAAATCACTTCAAGTTAGATGGTTTGGGTTGAAACATGCAACGATCTGTCGATCTCTGTTACTATTAAAGTCATAGCAAGTTCCTAGTAAAAGAAGTTGCCATGTGTATAAGCTAGATGTTTTTCTTCTTCTTTTTCCTTTTTTTTTTCTATTGGCACGGCATCATCACCGACTTCCGGTGTTGGTGGAGGCGAAGGGGACAAAGCGAGAAAATAATGCAAAGGAGGGCGATCTTACTAGCTCATACAGTCACCAACTCCGGATGTCGATGGTAGTAAAGTAGGCAAACCAACTTCAATGGTAGTGGTGGGTACTTCGTCGTCACCGACTTTCAGTGTCGGTGAAGATAACCGTATATTTGACGAAAAAATCACCGTGTTAATAACAGGACCCTTCTTTTGCTTAGAAAATCACCCTCATGAACCACAAAAATGCACAATTGCTTCTTGCAGGTCGTTTCACTATAGATATAAATTTCTACAAGCATCATTTATCATTTTTTATTTATGTCTTTTGTTGAAGTATTTAAATTCGTCTATTACTTTTTTCATTTGTGCAATTGATTTATCTATTTTATATCAACTCAATGTTATATGTATAAATAGCCAAGGTCTAAAAATTAAATTTGATTTTTTTCCTAGCCAAGTAGTTCAATGAGTGATTTACTCTTAACCTTGCTGAGTCAGAAATTAAGATAGCTCATAACTACCACTTTCAACTACTGCCCCCACTTATATTCTTTTCCATCACAATAATTATTTATTAATAAGTAAATGACAAAGTTGTTTAGTAGGTAGTCTTTTTTTAAACTTCCTTTACCTTTTTGCCTCATTTAAGTTGATTCCAAATTACTATTTTGATTTATGAACATTGTGTACTTACTCAATTTTCTGAACTCAATTTTCACTCATTATTTTGTAGCTTATGCTAAATACATTTGCTAATATAATCACGGATTGTGCAAGTTATATATTGCTTTCATCAATTTTTCATATTTTTTCAATGTTCGAGGTTGTTTAGATGAGCCTTATATTAATCATGTCCACATTGACCAAAGTTACTCTTTCAATATTCGACTTATATTAATAATCATCTCCACAATATTGTTTTTACTGATTTCCTACATATAATGAATCTTCGCCATATGTACTATTCAAGGTGGTAGTTCACTTTGTCGATTATTCTTTTATGATAGACAAGGTGAATCCAAGAAACCATGAATCTTGCCTTTGAAGAAAAAACGGCATGTGATATCCTTAATGTAATATTTATCTTATAATCATCATAATATTTTTCCCAACATAATTTGATGGAGAAAACCAATCGGTTAAGAACAAAATTAATTTATTTGAGTATTTATAAATCGATAATCATATATTAAAATAATATAATAGCTTATAAATTTCGTGCGTCGTGCACGAGTCGTCGAGTACAACTGTACAACACTAGTTGAAGTATTTTGTAATCACTTTAAACCTAATATGGCTGGATAAAAACATACAATGATACTGTAAATCAATCAATTTTTCACTAACCAAATCAATTTAAATTTTTTTTTTTGGTCGTCAAAGCCAGAGGCCCTCCCCAAAGGGATTAAATTAAAATATAGCAAAAGAAAGGGTTACACAACTCCAAGGCGGCCTGAGCCAACCCCAGGAGTATCGTTCAAAATAAAATCTCCCGCACCTACAGGACAGATGGAGAGAACAGAGTGACCAAGCGGAAATGAAAAAGCAAGATTAGCCAGACAATCGGCGAGGCGATTCCCCTCCCGAAAGATGTGATGGACCTGGATAGACCAGTCCCTACGAAGGAAGCCTTGGCAAATACTGACAAGGCTGGCGTTAGGATGATTCGGCGGCACCGAGCTCCCCAACAGCTTAACAACGACCTCCGAGTCGGATTCGCAAATAACTCTTCTGCAGCCCTCCTCCCAAGCCAACTCCAATCCCTTAGCCATGGCCCAAAGCTCAGCGGAGGTCACCGAGCACCTACCTATGTTGTAGACGAATCCCCGAATCCACTCCCCCTTATTGTTTCGGATGGCTCCACCCGCTGCAGCGGCTCCGGTACTCTTAACAGCACCATCTACATTGAGCTTAATCCAGCCCGAGTCCGGGCAAACCCAGTTGATTGTTTCCCCCAATCGCCTCCTCGGCGTAACCTTGTTCTCCGATATTCCTTTCCTGGCTATCCCGTACTCCTTAGCCCAGCGACGGCATCCTTCCGGCGTAAGGTCAGGCCCCGGCTCAGCTTTAAAGACCACTCCATTTCGTCTCAACCAAAGGCCTCTGACCGCAGTGGCGAAGAAAGCATTCCAGGCAACACCGTCATCACCCAATTCCTTCCGAAGGATGTTCTGCCTGAGCCACCCAGCGAATGGCAGCAAGAAGAAATCCGAGCCCAGCCTAGCGCTGCTCACCTGCATCCAAAACAACTTAGCAGTAACACAGTCCCTGAATAGATGAATGAAACTTTCACTGTGAAGATTGCAACAGGGGCAAGAGTCCGAATTACCGAGTTTGCGCCGGAGTCGCTCGGCGCTAGTGAGGATTCCGCCCTTGCTAATAGTCCAAACAAAGACTCGCACTCTCTCGTTAGTGTTCAAGCCCCAGATAGCTTTGAAAAAAGCTTGGTCGGTTGTATGAACGTCCCGAGCTTTAGTAATGGCTTCGTAACCGGTTCGGACTGAGTAGCCCCAGATAATCTTCTTCTTCTGTCACCACCGTGGCCGCGATGTCCAATAGAGTTGGGGCAGGGAGAAGACCGGCGAACAGATCCCAATTCCACCCCGATTCAAAATTCCACACATCCGTAACTCGGAGGTTGGAGGCCTCCGAAGGGATGTCCTGCACAGCCTCGTTACCGAGAATTCTCTCGCCAAGCCATTTGTCGGACCAGAAGTGAACTTCTTTGCCATTTCCGAGGTTCCAACTCACATTAGGTTGGAGAACCAGCTTGATCGCCTTAGATAAGCCTTTCCAAACATGCGACGCCCCTGACGAAACTCCCAATGGTTTATTAACATATTTTTTGATGAGGATCTCAGCCCAAATGCCCCCGCCATCCTGCAGAAGCCTCCACCCAAGCTTCGCGACAAGCGCCATGTTCAGCTCCGACAAGTTTTTCAATCCCAAACCACCAAGCTCCTTAGGCTTTGTTACCTCACCCCAGGCGATTTTGTGGATTCTCCGACGTTCCGGCGAGGATCCCCAAATGAAACCTCTACAAATTTTCTCCATCTCACTACACGTACCTTCCGGGAACATAAGAGTGGACATGGAGTAAACCGGGAGAGCCGTAAGCACCGCTCTAGAAAGCGTTGCTCTTCCCGCAAAGCTCAGAAGCGACGCCTTCCAACCTGCGAGTTTAGAAGCAAAATTTTCAAGAATAGGGGTGAACGTACCTTTACAGACACGTTTGTGGAGAAGAGGAATTCCGAGATAGAGTCCTAGGTCCCTCGTGGCTTCAATTCCGCTCTCTCGTTGAATCCTTGACCGGAGGTCAGCGTTAACATTGCTAGAGACAAACACTTTGGATTTCTGCAGGTTGACCTTCTGCCCGGATCCATCGCAAAACGCAGCCAAACAGTCCCGAATCACCTTTGTCTGAGCCACCGACGCCTCCGCAAAAAGAAGTATGTCGTCAGCAAAGAAAAGGTGTGAAATGGCTGGGCCGTTGCGCGTGATTTTGATCGGTTTCCAGTCTCCACCTTCAACAGCTTCGTTGATCAAGTGACTCAATCTCTCCATACATAAAATAAATATGTATGGGGAGATCGGGTCGCCCTGACGGATACCTCTGGAGGGCGTGAACTGAGCCGAGGCTTCCCCATTCCACAGCACCTGCATACGGGGGGTTCTTATGCATTCCATGATCCAAATGCACCAAATTTTCGGAAGACCAGCCCTCTTGATCGTGTCCTCTATAAAATCCCAATTCAGTCTATCGTAAGCCTTCTCAAGGTCGAGTTTGAGACACATCCAGCCCCTCCCTCCCCTCTTCTTTTTCATCGAATGACCCACCTCTTGAGCCACTATGATGTTGTCCGATATGAAGCGACCCGGGACGAAACTTCCCTGGGTTGGACCCACTAACGAGTTCATCAGCGGTTTCAGACGAGTGGTAAGAATCTTTGTAATCGCCTTGTAGATGACATTACAAAGGCTTATCGGCCTGAATTGCCTGATCTCTTCCGGCTTACCGACCTTCGGGAGAAGTGCTATGAGGGTGTCGTTAACTCCAGGCTGCAACCTGCAGGTCGTAAAGAAATCACGGACGAACTCAACCACCGACGGCCCAACAGTTTCCCAACTCTTTTGGAAAAAGACGGGTTGAAAGCCGTCGATTCCAGGGGATTTGTAGGCTCCCATGTTTCTAAAAACACCTCTAATCTCGGCTTCCTGGGGAATTTTGCAGATATCCTCCCAACACTCCCTGTCCACCTCCGGGAAAGAACTCTGTAACGTCTCCAAGTTGCCCCTCACGCTATCTTCCTTGTAAAGATCTTTGAAAAAATCCAAGGCTAATTCTTCCAGGGCCCCTTTTTCCTCTATCCAAGCGCCATCAACCCCTTTCAGCCCTTCGATTCTATTTCTCTTGCGGCGAACCATAGTCGAGGCGTGAAAGAAGCTCGTATTTCTGTCTCCAAAAATAAGCCATTTCTCCCTAGATTTTTGAAACCAAAGGATTTCCTCCTGCTCCAATGTGGTATCCAGATCACTCCTAATCTTTCTTTCCAAATCCAGGTCGGTCGGGTTAGGATTTCTGGACAACTTTTTCTGGATGTTGTCAAGAGCTCCCAATAGATCTCCCTTGCGCTTCTGTATCATCCCGAAGACATCCTTGTTCCACT
Source organism: Persicaria maculosa (assembly GCA_963922045.1). Lineage (NCBI taxonomy): Eukaryota > Viridiplantae > Streptophyta > Magnoliopsida > Caryophyllales > Polygonaceae > Persicaria > Persicaria maculosa. The sequence continues at coordinate 7,535,864 of OY998256.1, read as the reverse complement.
TGGAGAGGTCGACCACGAGAGCCTGCAGCGCATCCGGAACCGGAATCTGCTGCTTCCAACTCTTACCCAAGAATTCTGGAAATTTCTCGTGCGTTAGCCACGCAGCCTCAAATCTGAAAGGGCGGCGACCTTTCTGTTTCACAATATCCGGGGCAATTTCCAAGAGCAGGGGACAGTGATCCGAGGAGTATCGAGGAAGATGGCGAACTATAGCCTCCGGCCAAAGGAGACGACTCTCCAAGTTAACCAGCACTCTGTCGAGCCTCTTCGACACAACACGATCCCCAAAAATCTTCTTGCTCCAAGTAAAATCTTGACCCGAGAACCCCAGGTCCACCAGCTTGAACTGATTTATGATTGCTCTAAAATCAACAGCATCATTGTGTATGGCCCCTGAACCGCCGTGAGTTTCGTTAGGCTCAACAATACAATTGAAATCTCCACCGATTAAAAGCGGCTCGGAAATCTTAGAGTAAATTGGTTATCAAAAGTTGGTTGGCAATTTAAATTGGTATTAGAGTAAATTGGTTATCAAAAGTTGGTTGGAAATAATAATGAGTTTGACAAAATTGGTATTACCATTACCAAAACTAACTATATATTCATAAAAACCCTTGTACGGTTGTACCTATACCACATACCAACCGGTTTTATGATTACCAAATATTACCAACTAATTGTATTGGTTACCACCAATTAAATTAGCACAAGGGTTTTTATGGTTGATAATGGTATAAGATTTAACCTTACCAATTATAACTGGTTAGTAGTATAGGTACAAATTAATTGGTATTGTACACTTCTCTTCGTGGATTAGGCATTAAAGGACAATTCAACTTAAGATATCCTGTGTCTTGATCTTACATTGCCGTAGATGAGGTAACTCTATCTAAACTACTGAAGTGGGTATCAATCATCAACAGGGAATTGGGATTCAAACTACAAACAAAATGTAAACAAAACTTTGTTGTAGTCCCAACTAAAGCAGAATTACCAAAGCTAGAGGGCCTCCCCAACCATTCCTTGTTTTCTGCGTGTCATCTTCGGAGGACGGACAAAGAGAATCCCTGCAAGGAGGTTAAGGAGGGCGGAAGTGTACTGCTCGACGATTCCAACGCTCTTTGAACTTGCTTTATAGGCTGATCCAACATGAACACTTCATCCATTTGATCCTTTCTCTGGCTTTGACATACCCTGGACATGGATCCCCAATCGTTAGAAGGCAGGCAACTGAAACACATTTCACTAACACAGGACAAAAACCGAAGGGAAAGGAAAGAACCAGAGTGGCGTGAGACTGACCTAGATCCAAAGTCATTGCTGCCTGCAGAGACAGAAAAGAGCACCTTAACAACAGGGTGCATATACGTCATTGGGGCGAACTCCACACTACCCTCTTTACAGGAACCATTACAATGCCAGGAATTTGGATTTAGGAGTACCACTTGCAACATCAGAGATTTGGTCCTCAAATCCTTCACTGCTGTTCGGAATGAAAGTTCATCGTTAGCATTCTGCATGAGCTGCGCAGAGAACATCCTCTCAATCGTGTATTTCCTGTCCAAATTGTATACAGTATGCAAGTTTAGTCCAACAAAAATGGGAAGGAATAATAAAAGAAAGTCCTGTCCAATTCTCCTAGTCTTACCTGAATAAGTCACCCGATGAATCTGCAGGAGACGTTGATATGTAGCACTTGAGCAGTCTGATACCACTGTCAATTGGTTTATCACCGTCAGCCGATGGATAAGCCCCCAAAAGGGATGAACATTTAGGGCATTCAAACTCAACCCATTCAATGTCCTTTGATAGACCTGATGATTTAAACATAAATATATTCCCAAGATAACCATTAAGGAGCAGCTTCTGGTACATTGAAAGATCAACAGGCTTGATTATCTCTTGGTCAATGGAGGAAGATTCACAAAGACTTTGACTACAACATCCACCCGTTGATGCAACATCAGTAGCTTCAGCAAGCTGTGTATATGTTGACTCCTCAGTATGGCAAACGTCCGGGTCTCTGTCTTCTTCACTTGAAGAATTATTTGTGTGGTGAATCTGCAGTGAGCCGAAATTATCATTAATGCAATGCACCACATCTTCACTTGTAGTTGAGCTTCTTACAGCATGACAATTACCACCATCAGGTGTGGTCACTACTAAGCCACAATCATCATGCCTTGTAACGCAACCGTCGGTTGTAGAACTAAATCCTAGAAGATCAGCTTGATAGAGAGTAATAGATGTTGTGGCCAATAAGCAGGAACCTTCTCTACACACATGGGATTTGGCATAAGTAGCAACCATCTTCTCACTTATGCCCCCAAATGAACAGCAGCAAGCATCAAACCAGTTGTCAGCTGCCTCTCGCCAGTCAACCGATGGCATTTCCACAAAAGATCTAGTCATTGATGACACACACGTAAACAAAGACAACACCCACAATGAGATCAAATCAAAAGGCACTAGTCCACAGATTTTATATGTTGGTGATTATCAACAACACAGAGACACAATTTATGAAACATCTAATTCATAGTTGACATAACATTATTTTCTAGGGCATAAATAATCAAGGTAAGAATGAGAAATTAACTCACTTCTACAGGTGAACTGACTTGATCTATTATTTTATTTTCATCTGTAAAAGAAATATCTCAAAATCTAAGATTTGTTATCTATGGAACCTGTCAATTGTACAGAAAATGTAACTCAAAGTCTCAAACTGTTGAAGACAGTATGAACATCCCTACCACTTCTATCACCAACTAATTCGATTTAAGCCAGTTCGTGCACAATATAGAAACAAATTACCGATAAAAATACACAAGTACCTAATAGGCCGTCGTGTCAACTGGAATGAGCAATTTCTGCAATAGAAGTGCGATTCCCCGTTAGAAGCAAGACACTCTGCATCTACGAGAACAAACAGCCAAAATTAGCATGACTGAACCTCCAATCTCAATTAAAAATATATAAATAGGATCGTCAATTATGAGCATACCAGATTCCAGAACAAGAGGCGTCGAAAAGTCAGAAGAAGGCGGATTCTCGTCGCCATTTGCATCCTCCTGGTAAAGATCGGATACGAATCCCGAAACGATGGGATGGTCGACTGGGAGGAGGAGAGCGATCTTGAACTCGATGTGATCATCCAAGGCCGTGAAATTAACGGGAGAATCAAGGTCTACTAAAACCTTTGGAACCGGAACTGCAAGGGAGACCTGAGATTGCGCCTCAGTCCACGATATCGCAAGCAGCGATACCTCGAATTTGAGTTGGACATGGAGGTCTTTGCATTCTGAGGAGGGATTGACACTCTCAGTGAAGAGGAAGAGCTTGAGAATCGGAAGCTGAGATTGAGCTTCCCATGTGTACTTCCAATTTCTAGGGTTTTCAGAAGGCGGCATTTTCTCGTCCGTTCCGTTGCCTTCCATCTTCGTCCTTCCCTCCTCCGCTTCCCTGTATTTATAATTTATAATTTTATAATACTGTAATGATTTTCTCGGACAAAAAAGAGTAAAAAAATCAAACGTCGCCTGAGAGATTCGAACTCTCGCGGGGAAACCCCATGTACTTAGCAGGCACACGCCTTAACCACTCGGCCAAAGCGACTTTGTTGATATTATACCTATAAATAATAATTTTTCTTCAAAATATAAAACTAACACTTTTTTTTTCCTTTTTTATTAGGTAAGAATTTGAGACACCTGTGTAACTCAATAGCCCGACGAAGCAATAGAAGAACTATCCGTCAATGTACAACAATGACCGCTCTGTATTAATCAATTCAAGGAAACAAAACTCACTAATGTATCAAATCTTGTCCTTCCATACTAAAAAGAAATTAATGTTTGACTTAAAAAGCGTGTCGAAATCAAAATCGTTATAATTTATTCTCTGTAATCATTGCATTTCCCTGGTAAAAAATAATTCATGGATGATTCAAGTTCAAGGACGAAAGAAACTCGGAGCAAACATGTAGAAGACAATAAGAGCATCAGCACTCATGGGGTAACCCCATCCCTCTCTCTCCTCATAATATTTTGACACCTCATTTTCCACTAACTCTACCCCATCCTATAAGAATTTTAACTTTTATCCCGCAATCATAAGTTTACCCCATTACTATTGTTTTAACTTTAATTATACCCCACCACATATTTTAACCAATCAAAATTTAACCCACTTAATAAAAAAAAATAAAAAAACATCACTTTTATTGATTTTATAAAATTAAATGGAATGGGGAGGGGATGAGTTTAACCCATTCCACTAGGTTGCCCCTTCCCGAATGAGTTTTATTCCACATCCATGGGTTTACCCCATAGGAGGGATGGGGAGGGTAAAACCCATGGATGCTGATGCTCTAACACATGATTTGTTTGCGAGGTTCAAACTATTAGTCCCATGCTGAGTACTCAAACTCCACACCTCTCACTGCTTCTCACTTTCTCACACGTTCAGAATTGAATCAATAGAACTCTCACTGGATCGTCGTGGATCGGAGAAGAGGAAGAGAGGTTAGGGTTTCGCTCTTTGGAAGAGGCAACAAGGATGCAGAAGCTCAAACGAAGCCAAGTTACAACTTGGAATGGTTAGGCCGGGTTCCAACAACTTTGAACCATCCGCTTAATGTCAAACGATACCGTTTGTTGCTAGACGGATCAAGAGACAACAAAATGTAGGCTTCACAGATTCGAAAGCTTGGCCTAGGAGGTTGAATCCGACGAGCCAAGCTGGTGGCATCCACCTCTGGTTCTTTTTCCTCTTAGCAGAACCCGATGCACGACAAATGACATGTGAAGTATCGTACTCGTCGTCATGCTGTTAGACAGATCTCTTCCTTGATAATTCCTTGCGCGTCGAACCAAAAGTACTTACTGTGACAACATAAATCATCTGCAACCCTTGTTACAGATGCCATGGAAGAGATCTGTCTAACGATCGAGGGTAGGATTACATAACCAAACCAAGAACAAGCGTAAAATTATGAAAGTATTTGGCCTAATCAAGGTCCAAGTGTTGAAGTAAAACTTCCATTAAGTCACCAAAGATCATAGCAAGAGAGTTGGCAAACAGCTTCAGAATAAGAACAGATTGAAGCAAGAAAAAAAACACAAATCTCGTGCTCATGTGTGCTAAACTGCTTATGAAGACTTGCCTATTTACAAGTATTGAACCAAAATTCACAAGCAAAGAGAACTCTGATATGGAAAATGAGTTAATCAGTCAGCTTTCTTGAATATACTAATCAGTTTCTCCTAAGCAAACTGTCAAAGCTGTTTCATCCAGAAGATGAATTGATGGAAGGCTCAATCTCATCTCCTTCGATTTGGATATGACAGCTGATCCAAACTCAATTCCCACACAGAGTACAAATAATCTCAACAAAATGCAGGAAAATAGTCACCTGAAGAGGCTTAAATCCCTGCAAAGTATCTTCCATGATCATCTTACCACTGAAGACTTCAAATGCTTGAAGGGACTGGTCTGATGAAAGAGCAGGAAACAGCAAAACAAATTTTCAGATGTTCTGTCAGTGAATTAGCAACAAACTGCTAAAGAAACTCAAAATTGAACAAAATCAGAACTTCTGATCATATTTTTCAGAGGAAACTATCCATTTCATTATCACGGATGAATCAATTCTACAGAAACCAGACATTTTCGCTTCCATTGAGAGCGAGTACTCGCATAGAGAGATTTACAAAGCATAAAAGTAGTCGAATTTCAGTAGATCGGTGAGGAACAAGTAAAAACTGAAAGATTTACATCAAAGGACAAGCTTCAAGCGCAAGCGCATGGGGCATCGGATTCAACATGAGGAGGAGTAGACCTAAAAAACAAATATCCAATCGACAATCCAACAATCACCGCAATAAAGACTCCGCCATTAAACGACATCACCGCAAGCATCAGCATATATCCGAGGGCGGAATTGACGCCGAAGATCAAGGCTCCGGTCGCCTTCCACAGCCATAGGGATTTGGATCCAGCACCGCCGGCGAGCGCGCGGTTGAGGAGCGGCACTCGGATCGCCGGATCTCCGCCGTTTTCTGAGGATGGAGAAGAAGCGGAGATCGACTGGAATTGGAGGCGGCGGGATTCGAGGTACTGGTAGAAGGCGGAGAAGAGGAGGCAAGCGAGGAGAGTAAAGTAGTAATCAACCATGGAATCTGTCGACCAGAAGTTGAAGAGGAGGGTCACTTTTGTGCCCCAGTAAAACGTCATGTGCATCATCTTCACTTCTTCTTGTTCTTGTTCTTGTTCTTGATCTGATATCTGAATTTGCAGAGGAGAGGAAGAACTGAAGAAGAAGCTTTGAAGGCTTGTTATCTGAATTCGTCGCGTAGGGGTACAGCAGATGCCTTTTCTTTTCTCTCTCTTCTTTATTTTTTGATAAAATACTCATAAGTGCCCATAAATTATTAAATTACACAAAATCACTCGTAAATTAAGTTTAATTAACCATAAGAACCATGTGTGAAAAATGTTTATAAAATAATACAGTAATTTATCACTTTATTATCATAAACTATAACATTAAACGGAGGGAATAACTTATTTTAAAGAGAAAAAAAACAGGAAGAAATATATTTTATAGAAACTAGTTCATTAGGCACGGGTTGTAGATTACAAAAATATTATATAAGTTTTGGTTAATAAATAAAATACAATAATTTTTATTAACCTATTTTAATAGAAAAAATATTTTCAAAAATCTATTGACCGAATTTGTACTCGAAACTTTAAACTTATATAAATTTAATTTTCATGATATCTAACCTCCCTTGAGCCAGTAATAATCATATCCAATATTAAATGATTCTGAACCGATTTGAAATTAAATAAGTCAATAAAAAGAACTGGCTCAACTCTACAAAGGATATATATATATATATATATATATATATATATATATATATATATATATATATATATATATATATATTCATGCCAACCACCACCCCAAATCAACCTAAAATTTCATTAGTTAAAGTTTCAGAGTAACTTGTACTTAACAACTTCTAATACACGTACACTTATTTAAAATTTTAAAAATTAATGTCATGAAAAATCAAGCAAGGTACCCACTGCGAGAAAGAGAAAGATATTTTTTAGGGAAATTCAGAAAACTATTCGTTAAATATAGGCTTTTACACTTAACCACGTGTTGGGAACGAAAATAGAGAAAAACACCCATTAAATGTTTTTTTTTTAACAAATCACCACCTATTGTCAATTTCTATTAGGATTATGTAAAATATATATGATATTATAATATTTTACCCTTTATATTTAAATTAGAAAATCAAATAGAGTTAAAAAATATATTTTACCAAAAAGTTTTAAAAATATTATTTAAAAAACTTGGTGTATATATGAACACGTTCTCCTATTTTATTCCTAAAAATGGTTATAAATTTTATAAATATCTTATAGACTTCTTTTTAATCAAAATTAAAATAAGTTTATAAGTCATTAGCATTGTTTAAATGTAATAGCATTTTTATATCTATAATTTATGTCTGATTTTCTTTCATTTTTAAACATCTAAAGACTAAACTATATACTAAAAATGAAAAAATTATCTAAATAATTTTTTAAAAATATTTTCAGGCTCAAAAGTATTTTTTTTATATTAAGAGTATCTTTATGAAAGTTTGATTTAATTTTAAAATAAAATTCAATAATATTTTCCAGGGCTAGAAACCTTCCAAATAAATATAGAATTTAAAATTTTTACACATTTTTCCCATAATATATTAACATATTTTTTTTATCCATACTATAAATTTAATTTAAATATATTCAAGTTTAAAATTTAAATGTAAAGTATAAAATACATAGAAGAAAAAATTAAAATTAGTATTTTGAACATATTGCTTATACGGTTATACCTCTTACTTTTATTAATTTTTGTGGTGACATGTTAACAAAACCATTTTGGGTGGTTTTTTTTAATTTCATATTTATCGAATGGTTAAATGTAAAAGTCTATATTTAACAGGTGGTTTTCTTTTGTAAATATCCCTATTTTTTATATACGACAATTTATTTATCTCACTCATCATTCAAAATTAAAGAAATATGAAGTCACATAGCAAAATATAATGACTTCAAATCGAACTATTTAATTAATCTATTATTCTTTCAACTAATTACCATTTCAAAAGTATATATAAAAACTCTATTTCTCATGATAATAAAATGACTCAATTGATATTGTATAGAACTCGATCTATTTTATTTTTGTTAAGTTATAAATGGCATGGTATTGTATAGGAGTGATATGATATTTGCCTACCAAATACAACCGGTGATTGAATTGTCCAAAACAAAGGCAAAATGATCGTGTAAATATTTTTTGATTTGGCAAAACAAAGCATACAAAATTATTACCATAGATATATACGTAAATGTGGTAAACGTATATAAAAAGGTATTTATATATATAGACACACAAAAATATACACGTGTATATTAGTATATAATAGTACATAAATAATATTATTACCATATATAAAAATAATTATTAAAATAAATAAATTAAAAATAGGTGGCAAAAAAATAAAATGTGGCATAATATTAGTCGTTAAAAAAAGGCGGGAAAATATTAAAGCAGGAAATGACACGTGGCAGTGCAGCTTCTAATTTAGGATTGTATAGGATAGGATATAGGATATAGGATATAAGATATAAAGATATATGGTTAAATATGTATAATATAAATATAATTGTAAGAAAATATATTAAAAAATCCTTGTTATAAAGATATATGATTAAATATAATTGTAAGAAAATATATTAAAAAACCCTTGTTGTATTTTGTTATATTAAAAAAGATCGGCCCAATTTTACTTTGGTGCAATTATAAATGATTTTGCATGAATTGATTTAATTTGATATTTGCCTATTTGGTATTATACTCGGGTGATTGTTTGAGGGGCAAAACCACCATTAAAAGGGCCTGTCCATTTTTGTGAAGTTATAAATCAGGCGTTTAAGCAAGAGGCTAAAGTAGCCAATACAAAATATATCTTATAAAAATAATTACCATTTTGTTCGTTTCAAAATTAGCATTATGTGATAAACCGTAAGAATAGGGAAGAGAGACGTAGAGAAGAGAAGAGAAACTGATGTGTTATTGGGGTCTTCATACATTACAGTTGACTTCTGTAACGGCCCAGAATAATGATTTTCGGGTTACGTTTCAAGGGATGAAACCCCTTGTTCGGATCTTGCAATCCAGGTACGGGTCGAGATTTCAAACTCATTTTATGATTAGTAGAAAGATGAATTTCAAACCCTAAAAGTCACGAAGGGTCGTTGGGTACCCTTAACCTGTCTTAAGACTATGTCGCGAAATTTAATTCAAATGAAAGTAAAACGGAAGCAAAGTTTAGATACAAAGTGTCACGGCAGAGCCGGGTCAAAACCAAAACATTAGCGAATTATTACCATTTACACCAAGTTAGAGAATTAGCCAGGTTCTTCGATTCGCCAAAAGAGAACCCCGTCATATAGACATTGAGCACTCAAAATCTGCAGAAGATACCTTAAAAAAAAGAACGGGGAAAGGAGTCGGATCGAGCCACTCATGCGGGACCGGCAGTCCTCGCTGAGGCCACATAGTATGTGCTATACGTAATAAAGATGCTCTAATGCAGTACGAAAGTCAAACACACTAACATGCTCCTAGTCATAATAATGTGTAAAAATACTGTAAAGGGTCCAAGACAATGCCAAGTTGCATATCCCTCTCCTACCTCCACCCCCTTCCGATAGGGCGGAGACTGGCCAGCTCGTGAATGCATTCCATTATAATTGGGCGGCACGCATGCCCAACCCGCTCCACAATAAAGCCCGCAGGCATCTCATAATATAAGGAAGTTTCATGACTCGATTGACTCGGGACGGAACCCGATGGGACTAGGTCGTCCTATAACCCTAGCAAAGACTCTAGAACTATCACAGATAACGGCCGTTCTATTTCAAATTCATAAAGTAAGCAGATGCTCATTCAATTAGTGCAACCTAAACAGGATACTACATGGCATGCTTTTATACATATGCAACACCTAACATAAAATGCAACAATAGGCATGAATGTCCAACCTGAGTAAGCCCCCTAGGGAACTTACCTGAAGATGCAGAACAGCAAAATAACGCAAGCAAGGGCCCAATTGCAAGTCCAAAGCAATCCAAAAGCAATACACACCTATCATCAAGCCATTTCCATAAGCTACCAGACCAACATTCATACACACGAAACCCAAGTGCTCAACATACTCAAAACCAACCGATAGCGAAACCATTTTCCAAAACCTTTTCGATATGATCAACATCAACCAATTAAAATCATTCTTCCAATTTCCTTCTCAAAACCAACATCATCAAGCCAAGACAAAATTCCGACATTAAACATTTAAACCTTAAAACCAATTGCCTCAAAATCATATTATGAAAATAATTCCGGCATCTTGGTTTTCCCAAACACAAGTCCTTAAAAGACATTTCTAAAAACTTGAAAACTCATTTTTAAATAATTTCTCAACCAATACTTAATAAAATATCAAAATTAAATCCTCTTTACCAATCCTAATAACAAATCCAAACCAATGAATCATTTTGCAAATTCCTAAATGTCACTTTTAAAACAACACACATACTTATCTCAAATAATACCATTTCTAAAATAACTTCATAATATAGAATAAATTTCAGAAAATATATTTTCATAAATTTAGAGTTCTCATGACACAATCATAATACAAATATGTAATTATTATCATATAATATAGCGTATATAATCATCAAAATACACATATTACATATAATACCAAATGACAATATAGTGAGGAAACCCAACCCAACGGGCCCAAACACCTTACCCGGGTTTCAAGCCCCAAGCCGAGCCCAGTAAAGAAAGAAAAGAAAGATCTGGATACAAATCCCTCCCCAATTGAAAAACCCGGTTTTTAAAGAAAATGGTATAACCCGAATGAAAATTACCCGGATCCGGCTCATCCCTCTTCTTTCACTCTCACACTTCCGAATTCAACCAGAATAAAGCATAAAAAAAGAAATGGGGCCCACCCGGGTAGAGATTGGAGACTGGCGACGCGGGGCCCACAAGGTCTTCTTCCCTAAAAGAACCGGCGGAAATCGGGGGAAAGGAGAAGAAAATCAGGCCGCCGGCGACCATTGTTTCCGACCCAAGACGCACTCAATCCGATCGACTAGATCTCTCTCCCACACCCACACAGGAAAGAGTAACACAGTAAAGAGGAAAGGGGTTACACGACTGCTCACCGAGGTCTCGAGAACTCGCCGGAACCTTCGTCGGAGGCGCGCATTGGCTTCGTTGGTGGTGGATTCGAGTCGCCACTGGCCTAGGACGGATGTAGAGAGGTTAAAGCTTCACCTTTATGCGATTTCAGACCAAGAGGAGGAGGAATGAGGGCTTACCAAATCCTCAGTTCAGAACAGGGGAAAACGAAGGAGAATCTGGCGTCGGCGGTGGCGCTCTGGTGGTCTCGGGGGTGCTACTGAGCTTCTGGGTGGTCGGCTTCCTGGAGGCTCGTGCTAAGAGGAGCGACGGGGGCTGCAACTGCTGGCTCCGGCTCGTCGGGGACTCTCCAGGCGGCTTCCTTGGCTCAGCGGCGTCCGAAAAGGAGTGGGAGAAGGTACTGCTGCTGCTTGCCGAAGGAGGGAGAGAAAGGACGATAAGGTTTGTGTTTATGGGTTCATTTCTGAATAGGTATTCTTAGGATGGCTCAAAATGGACCCGATCCGGAAACCCCACCCGACCCGACCCGGAAAATACGGGGTCGGGGTTGACCCGAGACCCCCAGGGGTCGGGTCTCGGGTCAAATTTTAGCAAATCCCGAGTCAATGGGCGGGTCGGGATCAGACCCGGCGGGTCTCGGAGTCTGACCCGTTGACCCGGATTTTTTTTTTTTTGTGGCTCTACCTACCATCCAGGTTTTCCATACGTATAGCGGTATAGGGACTATAACTTCCTATTGTTTTTCTTTCTTTTTTACAGTAGGAAATTAGCACTTTTTAGTTTTACAGTAGAAAATTATCACTTTAGAAATTTGCTAATTTTAGCAAATTACTCCAGTAGCACTTTTTCCAACTTTTTTTTTTGAAATATTTTAGCACTTTAGAAAATTAGAACGGCTTTTTTTTTTTTTACAGTAGCATAGAAGACTAAGAAGAGTACGTTTATATGTATTACATAACTAATTTGGAGAATACGGAGTATATATGTAATAACTAATATGCGGAAGAAAAGTAAAAAAAAAAACCTTTTAATTTAATTTTAAATATTTTAATTTTGTAACAATTAAAAAAAAATTTAAAATTCGGGTTTTCGGGTGAACCCGTCACCCGACCCGGAAAACCCGGAATTACAAATCTCGGGTTCGGGTCGGGTGGCGGGTCGCATTTTTAAAAATCCCGGGTCTTCGGGTTGACCCCCACCCGGAATCTTCGGGTCGGGTCGGGTCGACCCGGATGAGCCACCCTAGGTATTCTCAAAAGGAGGGCTCACATTTGTAAGGGAGAGAGGAAGGGCTTAGCAATTGGAGAGTAAAGACAAAGAGTGAGTTGGGTAATTTTGCAAAGAAGGAGACTTCCTCCCAATGAGAGAGATAGGGGAAAAGAAAAAGGAATTTGGAACTTGGAAGTGGTCTCCAAGACATATTTTGAATCCCGAACAAAATATCCCAAAATCCGCTTTCTCGATCCTGTCCGACCCAACTCAAAACGATTTAAAAAAAATTTCCAAATCCGCGTTTAATAATGAACTCTAAATATTATTCTCCGTTTTCGCATATGGGAGCGGGATAGAACATAATTTAAATTTTCAAACTAAATAATGTCGTAGCGCGTTTTGAAATATTTAGAATAAAACCAATAGCTCAAGGACGGAAATTCCAAACCTCTCAAATCTTAGAAATCAGAATGATTATAAATCACTATGTTAATAATTTAATATTATAAAATTCCCCGGTCTTTACATCATCCACATCTAAAAATAAGTCTCGTCCCCGAGACTAAAATCATTCTAAAACAAGGGGATGAAGTTTGAAATTAGTGAGTCCAAGGATCATGCCATTGGCTCCGTAAGCACCTCATAAGGGCCCGTATGAGGTCCTCACAGTACCCTCGACGTGATCATAATATTCTCAATTGTTCGTAGCAAGTATGCGATATGGGCCCCTACCACACCCTTACCTTGACCTTTCGGTTATATCATAACTCGTAAGCAACTATAGCACCCCTACTAGGTCTTAGCAAGCATCCTATATGCGCCCCTATAAAATGCTTGTATCCACTTCGTGAAGCGTTATAATATAAACCCGGGTTTGAAAATTTTCAAAAGGGATTCCGCAATTGGAAAAGATTGGCCTCAAAATTGTTGAAATTCTCGATAACGTTTATTCCTTAAAATTCCAAGTAATTCCTTTTCAAACAACTCAAAATCTTCAAATAAGACGTTTAACCAAACAACTTTACACCAAAACAAGTAAAATCCTTTCGATCAAATTTCGTCAAAATCCTCCAAAACCCAATTAGTTTCCCGCATAAAAATCAATCAAATTCAGAAGCTCGGAGGTGGAATCATCCACCTCTAAGGGCTAATCCCATATTCTCTTCCTAGTTTCCAAATCATGCAACATCATTCACAACTCAACAAGTACCATGACCAAAAGTCTCATCAACTCTTATATAAGCATAATACCATAAGCCATCTCACACATGACAAGTCCCCCACATCATATCATAGTCACAAACCATCACATAACCGTCTAACATAAACATATACATGTCAACAAGTCTCAAGTACCAAAGAAACAACAAGCCTCAACATACTACAAATCATAAGATATATCTATATCATACTGAAGGCATCACAAATGGACAATCGAATGTTCATCACTCATCACGTAAGCACACATGACCTGAAATCAACGGGTTAGGTGTTATGGGGTTAGTACGTCAGTACACATCACATCTCACTATCGCATATCGATATTGCAACACAAGTAGAACAGATTCATCACGTTAACATATCAACACACAAAGTCATGCTATTAAGATTCAGAAAAAGAAAGATCAAGCAGTATATAAATCACCAAAATGTCAGCATGCTCTGAAAGACATCACCTTAACTTATCACAATATCGAATGACAATCATTTAGAAATCATGCACTATTATCTCATATATACTAATCATGATCATACTTCAAGTCATATTCATCATTTACATAACCAATAATTATGCTTGTCAACCATATAGTACACATCATGCTTACTACCACATAATAAAACATCATGCTTCCACATAATAGCACATCATTATTCCATAGTTCATACTCATCATTACTTCATATATCATATCACAGCACGCCCTAGCATGCTTCTAAACCAATATAACAGGATATCAAAGTATTAATATATCATGGTAACACTTTTCACTACCAACTAGATTTTAATACTGCATATCAACATGTAATTCCATATCAGGTTCATCATGGTCGTTATCTAACATCATGCCAGCAGATATAAATAAATCACAAAATCAAGAAAATTCCTCACATCATACCAGTCAAAATAAAACACAAATCCCACTCACCCATCTCCACTCTCAAGCCAAGATTAATCCTCTTCTAGACTCAACAACACTAACTCCGACAAAATCCCCTGAAGAGATCCCAATTTATTTCGATACTCCAATCTCACCCCTCATTCCATCAAGCACTCTCACACACCATCCACCTCTAAGAACCCAACTCCTATCTCTAACTTCACACCCGAGAACCCTCTCATACTATATCCTCAATATTCTCAAAAGTCATTCCCTACACTTAATATACTACTCAAGACATCACAAACATCATACCCTACTAACCACATGGATCATTCTCTCGCATCTTACCTCGTAATACCATCGATCATCCTAACCGCCTAGAATTCTTTTACCACTCATCAACCACTCCACAAGAGAACCCTCACCCACAAGTTCAAAGAAGAAGCAATCATGGACATTATTACACATAAGGACCACATCATATCAACTAGCATTTATATCAATAGCATCATTAGTTCAGCATTAAACATTGCAACTGCGTCGATAAATCTCAATTTACCGTCATGCTCAATCAT
Source organism: Persicaria maculosa (assembly GCA_963922045.1). Classification (NCBI taxonomy): domain Eukaryota; kingdom Viridiplantae; phylum Streptophyta; class Magnoliopsida; order Caryophyllales; family Polygonaceae; genus Persicaria; species Persicaria maculosa. Next base: position 7,520,677 of record OY998256.1, on the reverse strand, counting down.
TATTACAAATCATCATATATGCACATAATCAAGTCAAGCTAGCAAGTTTCATCATAACCTTATCTAATACAATTCAGGCTTCTTAGCATATGTAGTTCACATTTTACAAGCAAAGGAATTCAACCACGCTTAGTGACTTAAAGTAGCAACGCGTCAAGACATCATGGTACATGAGATCTATAAGTCATCAAATCATATCATCACAGGCAACAACCAATTGGCAACAGTCATCATCAAGTCAACACATCAACACGTAAATCTCATTGTCAGATCAGTGCAATATTATCACCAACAAATTCAGAAAGGATTAGCAATTTAAACGGACACCCTTGCTTGCAAGCTATATCGTACTTGGTAACTGCAATCCTCGAAAAGTGTTTGTCCCACCAACATCGTCGATCCTGAGGCACGTGGGTTATGGGCCCATGCTTTTACTGCGCTGCTCTATCGTTAACCCGCCTTCCGTTCTCTTTCCCATCCGATCGCTCGTCCAAATATCGCAGAGGAGTCTAAGTTGGCAAAGATAGGGGAGTGACAAGGACGGGCAACCCAATGTTCACTTCGGAAACAAACATAGACCAAGGCTAAAGGACGACAAGACTAGAGACAAGACTCTGACTCGAGAATGACAACGATGCCCCTATGAAAATCTATGAGGTTATAATTTGTGACAAGCAGCAAGGGTTCGTCTTAAGCAATCAACCATATCAACCCACACTAACATGTACCTATCTCGAAGATCAACGACATACATGTACATTCAAAAGACACATTCGAGTTCTACCTTGAGGTGCATGCGAGACAAGCTAACAGTCTATCAATTCATGAAGCCATAACGCCTAGTAGTCTTAAGCGAGATATACGGGATTTACCAAACAGAGCGAATATCACAAATATGAGCAATGCACTAGCGGGGTATATATATCAACAATCAAGGTCAATGTCTCATGATGAGCTTATCATAACAATCTGACCTAATGTTATACGAGAAAACATAAGAGTAGCATGGTATCTATCACATCTGGCAACAATGATTATATAATAAGTCAAAAATGGCATGCAATCAGACGAAGGGTCGCATTTAGAAAGCATAGGTCCTACATGATGCTAGCGATACACGATGAGGCATGACATAGTTAAGAGTGGCCTAAGGAAACTCTGCATAAGGTTCATGAAGCATGTTTACGCAATGCAGTAAGTACGAAAAGTTACCATCTAGGGAGCCATATCGAAATTCATAAACCCTATAGGATACTACTAGCACATATCGAACATGAATACATCAAGGTACTTCGACTAGACCCACCCTAACATTTCGATGTCATGTATATGCGGAAACATGATATAGCGTGGTGTGCGATCATGCGAAGTGTCAAGTCATATATTCATGTAAGCACGAGAGGGCATCATAGAGTAATAGGGAACGCTACAGAGCGATGATCATGTAAACATGCTAGGACTAATCAGGGCGAATACAACATTTTAAGAGAATAGCAGAAGGGAAGAGTCACACTATCAGGGACATATCTCGAGAGGGAATCAACAATAATGTAGCCAAGGTATAAATCCGCACAAGTCGCAACCAAGAGTCCTACATGATACTAATGACACAATACAACATTTGATACATACGTGCGCTTGATTGACTAACACAATGATACACAAGAGACCACATTAACATAGTCCAGCGATACAAAAGCATGGGAGGAATGTAGCAGTGCATAATATAAGCCTACGTAACATGACAATATAAGTAGAATACGGGGGCATGTGTTCCAATTTAATAATACTAAATGAGACACGCATATATCAAGATATTACTTCGATAGCATGGTCACATATGGAACTACTAATTTAATCAAGCAAGGCCAAGGGCAACACTAACTAAAATGCCGAGGAGATCATCTTACGGGCATTCGTACAAAGAGGAGCTTACCACACTATCATGGACCTAATTCAGGGAAAGCAACATTCATATAGATTCAAATCATGCCCTTCATGTTTCTAACCAATCAGTAGTACGATCATTACAACAAGTCAATTAGACATGCGAAACCAACATAATCATGACAGAAAGCGAGATGCAACACGAGACCTAAGCAATGTAACCAATCATGGATGCAACAACATGAGTAGCTTTTTACCAATGGTCATTCACAGGGTACATGCCAAAGATTACAAAATTATGTCATGCAATTCAGAGAGAGTCACAATTACAACCGGACAAAGATCCCTAAGGACAACCATTGACTTTTCCCAACCGACTCAGCACCCCTCTTTCCCGTGGGACTTTGGTACGACTCTTTGTGGTAAGAAAATAAAGGTTGATCATCATATAAATCAAGAAAGACAACCCCATGACACCTTACTTTTGACTCAAAATGTCATCAAGAACCACCTTCCAATACTCACTTAGAGAACCTTCATATCCATACATGATTCCGACACAATATGTTTACCAACCCGATTCCCCGTGAGAGACATCCGGCAGAAAGACTCGATAGCAGCGTCAATGGGTTAACAAACATAGTGGAAGGGGGTGTTTCACACAAGCTGGGTTTGACAATGTAGAAATAGAGGCACTTCCACTATCCCGTTTGCACAGATCAGTCAATACACATTTCATAGTTAAGACACCTAAATAAGATCTCTAGCATAACAAGCATTCAACACAAAATCAGTTAATAACACTCATAACGATCTCCATGGAGTCTCCCAACCTATCTGTAAAGAACAAGCTGATATTTGCCTACCCATTACCAACTACATCCAATAGGGATGGTCTAACGCCTTTCTACCCACTCGGTCCCTCCTTAGTCGGTTTTCCTCTTTTATAACAAGCCAAGTTCGTTACTTAGTCCGATTTGGGTTAGACATCTTAAGTTCATTTTGCCCCTTTAAATCCTTTTCAAAAGTCCTTGAAATTTGTGGGCGATTTTCAAAACATACACTCGACCCTTGTGTACCCGAATTGCACAACCTCAGCTCTGATATCATCTTTGTAATGGCCCAGAATAATGATTTTCGGGTTACGTTTCAAGGGATGAAATCCCTTGTTCGGATCTTGCAATCCAGGTACGGGTCGAGATTTCAAACTCATTTTATGATTAGTAGAAAGATGGATTTCAAACCCTAAAAGTCACGAAGGGTCGTTGGGTACCCTTAACCTGTCTTAAGACTATGTCGCGAAATTTAATTCAAATGAAAGTAAAGCGGAAGCAAAGTTAAGATACAAAGTGTCACGGCAGAGCCGGGTCAAAACCAAAACATAAGCGAATTATTACCATTTACACCAAGTTAGAGAATTAGCCAGGTTCTTCGATTCGCCAAAAGGGAACCCTGTCATATAGACATTGAGCACTCAAAATCTGCAGAAGATACCTTAAAAAAAAGAACGGGGAAAGGAGTCAGATCGAGCCACTCATGCGGGACCAGCAGTCCTCGCTGAGGCCACATAGTATGTGCTATACCTAATACAGATTCTCTAATGCAGTACGAAAGTCAAACACACTAACATGCTCCTAGTCATAATAATGTGTACAAATACTGTAAAGGGCCCAAGACAATGCCAAGTTGCATATCCCTCTCCTACCTCCACCCCCTTCCGATAGGGCGGAGACTGGCCAGCTCGTGAATGCATTCCATTATAATTGGGCGGCACGCCCAACCCGCTCCACAATAAAGCCCGCAGGCATCTCATAATATAAGGAAGTTTCATGACTCGATTGACTCGGGACGGAACCCGATGGGACTAGGTCGTCCTATAACCCTAGCAAAGACTCTAGGACTATCACAGATAACGGCCGTTCTATTTCAAATTCATAAAGTAAGCAGATGCTCATTCAATTAGTGCAACCTAAACAGGATACTACATGGCATGCTTTTATGCATATGCAACACCTAACATAAAATGCAACAACAGGCATGAATGTCCAACCTGAGTAAGCCCCCTAGGGAACTTACCTGAAGATGCAAAACAGCAAAATAACGCAAGCAAGGGCCCAATTGCAAGTCCAAAGCAATCCAAAAGCAATACACACCTATCATCAAGCCATTTCCATAAGCTACCAGACCAACATTCATACACACGAAACCCAAGTGCTCAACATACTCAAAACCAACCGATAGTGAAACCATTTTCCAAAACCTTTTCGATATGATCAACATCAACCAAAATCATTCTTCCAATTTCCTTCTCAAAACCAACATCATCAAGCCAAGACAAAATCCCGACATTAAACATTTAAACCTTAAAACCAATTGCCTCAAAATCATATTATGAAAATAATTCCGGCATCTTGGTTTTCCCAAACACAAGTCCTTAAAAGACATTTCTGAAAACTTGAAAACTCATTTTTAAATAATTTCTCAACCAATGCTTAATAAAATATCAAAATTAAATCCTCTTTACCAATCCTAATAATAAATCCAAACCAATGAATCATTTTACAAATTCCTAAATGTCACATTTAAAACAACACACATACTTATCTCAAATAATACCATTTCTAAAATAACTTCATAATATAGAATAAATTTCAAAAAATATATTTTCATAAATTTAGAGTTCTCATGACACAATCAAATACAAATAAGTAATTATTATCATATAATATAGCGTATATAATCATCAAAATACACGTATTACATATAATACTAATTGACAATATAGTGAGGAAACCCAACCCAACAGGCCCAAACACCTTACCCGGGTTTCAAGCCCCAAGCCGAGCCCAGTAAAGAAAGAAAAGAAAGATCTGGATACAAATCCCTCCCCAATTGAAAAACCCGGTTTTTAAAGAAAATGGTATAACCCGAATGAAAATTACCCGGATCCGGCCCATCCCTCTTCTTTCACTCTCACACTTCCGAATTCAACCAGAATAAAGCATAAAAAAAAAGAAATGGGGCCCACCCGGGTAGAGATTGGAGACTGGCGACGCGGGGCCCACAAGGTCTTCTTCCCTAAAAGAACCGGCGGAAATCGGGGGAAAGGAGAAGAAAATCAGACCGCCGGCGACCATTGTTTCCGACCCAAGACGCACTCAATCCGATCGACTAGATCTCTCTCCCACACCCACATAGGAAAGAGTAACACAGTAAAGAGGAAAGGGGTTACACGACTGCTCACCGAGGTCTTGAGAACTCGCCGGAACCTTCATCGGAGGCGCGCATTGGCTTCGTTGGTGGTGGATTCGAGTCGCCACTGGCCTAGGACGGATGTAGAGAGGTTAAAGCTTCACCTTTATGCGATTTCAGACCAAGAGGAGGAGGAATGAGGGCTTACCAAATCCTCAGTTCAGAACAGGGGAAAACGAAGGAGAATCTGGCGTCGGCGGTGGCGCTCTGGTGGTCTCGGGGGTGCTACTGAGCTTCTGGGTGGTCGGCTTCCTGGAGGCTCGTGCTAAGAGGAGCGACGGGGGCTGCAACTGCTGGCTCCGGCTCGTCGGGGACTCTCCAGGCGGCTTCCTTGGCTCAGCGGCGTCCGAAAAGGAGTGGGAGAAGGTACTGCTGCTGCTTGCCGAAGGAGGGAGAGAAAGGACGATAAGGTTTGTGTTTATGGGTTCATTTCTGAATAGGTATTCTCAAAAGGAGGGGTCACATTTGTAAGGGAGAGAGGAAGGGCTTAGCAATTGGAGAGTAAAGACAAAGAGTGAGCTGGGTAATTTTGCAAAGAAGGAGACTTCCTCCCAACGAGAGAGAGATAGGGGAAAAGAAGAAGGAATTTGGAAGTGGTCTCCAAGACATATTTTGAATCCCGAACAAAATATCCCAAAACCCGCTTTCTCGATCCTATCCGACCCAACTCAAAACGATTTAAAAAAAATTTCCGAATCCGCGTTTAATAATGAACTCTAAATATTATTCTCCGTTTTCGCATATGGGAGCGGGATAGAACATAATTTAAATTTTCAAACTAAATAATGTCGTAACTCGTTTTGAAATATTTAGAATAAAACCAATAGCTCAAGGACGGAAATTCCAAACCTCTCAAATCTTAGAAATAAGAATGATTATAAATCACTATGTTAATAATTTAATATTATAAAATTCCCCGGTCTTTACAACTTCGAATGCTTGACTTCCATTTGCTGGCATTGAGCTGCTTTCAATGCACAAACATAAGGTACTTCATGACCCAGTGTGTCATTTGATAATGGGGGATCTAGTGTATTAACTGGTGTCTAAGTTGCCTCGTTAAAAACCTTAACTTGGAAAAACCCAATGGGATAAAAACCAAGATCAAGGAAAAGAGTACAACATTGTATGGTACTTCAGGACCTAATGTAATGTCACCATTTTCACAATTATAGGTACTCCATATACTCTTATAAGGATCTTTAACCAATTTCATGTGACGGGACTTTGATATTAATGCTTCAGGCATTTTCAATCAATCTTTTTCATTTATATGCGTATGCAAGTAACACGTCCGTCATTTACATTTAGATCCAAAATTATATTCACTTCTGGTGAATACATTTTCCATATAACCTTTTATAGATATTTGTGCAATCAACTTGGCTTTATATTTCATTTTGTATGAACACCCACTTAAAACCAAATGATGTTACACTTTCCGGTGTTGGAACTATATATCCAATGCCATCATGCTTAAAGAACCCATTCTTGCATGGATTTCCTTTTTCTAGCTCTTTACTATCATTTCGATGTCGACATCCAATTGTTTATTTGATGATCATCATATTCTCATAGGCTCTTTCCACTTCTGGGGAATCGTATACCAAGAGCCTAGTGATCTCCAACACTTCTGATGTACTTGAGAATCACTTGATATTCATTGAGTTTGAGTTACTTCTGGAACTTCCAAATGAGCTAGTATCTGTGACTTTGTCACTTTCTTGGCCTATAGTAAATGCTTTCGATGACATATTTTCTAAACCTTATAATCATTTCATTTATTGAACTTCTGGTTCACTTGTATTTATCCGCGTATATGAAATGATAGAGAAGTTGCTTCCGTGCAATCTCTTTCTTAATTTGTCTCATTTTCTCTCCCTCTAAATACCGAGCATTTGATCACCATTATAAAGCTCTAGGTATTTGATAACAATAGAGACTCAAACCCCATGTATCATCCAACTTCTTTGTGATCTCATTGTAGTTCATTTAGAGGGGGTACATCTCGGAACATATGCTGTTTATTCAAAACCTTTGAATGACATGTTCTCTTCTAGAGATAATTAGGGAGATGTTATTGTGTCAAATTCGAAATGCAAACATGCATGGGCCCATTTGACCAGCGACTCTTCTGGGTCACTGTGAGCTACCGTATGCTCAACAATGTGGTTGATAACATTCTCTACCTTATGTTTCATATGACCAAAGTGTTAAGGCATCTATGATATTGGAATTACACTGGTCTATGTGATAATGTTCCGTAATTGTCTCATTGAATCCACTCAAGAGACATTAGAGACTTTGCATTTACTTTGAATTTAGATGGTCATGTTGTTGATTTGCCAAGATGACAGACCATAAATGTTTGGTCACCCTTATGGAGGATCTTTGAGTCCTAGGATCTTCTGGTCCCTTTTAGTGGGTGTGTATGTGAATGTCAATGATCCCGCCCATCATCGTTTCACATGAATGACCGAATGTCACAAAGAAAAACATTTTATAATTAACTAACTTCTGGTTAGTGATAAGTTTCAATGGGATAAATGAGTGTCAAATAAACCATATATATACATTATCAATTCTATAAGACTTGCTTCTGGCTAGTCATATGAGATATTTGTGTTCAATACCATGTCAATTCATGCATATGTGTCATTGTTACTTCAGATAACAAGATCAATGCTCTTCTGGAGCTATATGGTATTCATCTTGGTTTTCCATTCAAGATTGTTTGAGAAAACTTCAGGTTTTCAAAATTATTTTGACACTTATAAAACCATAATATTCAACCATTGAACCTTGTATATGGTGATCTATTTAATTTAGATGCCATTGAATGGGTATTGTCAGAACTTTCGTTGGTGTCATACTTCAGGTATGAGTCATTGATAATGTTCTTCAAGACATTTAGAATTAACCGTATAACAGACCTAGCTATAAGCCACAACAATAACTTTGGTCAAGCGCTTAACCATAACCTCTTTTACACCATCTACCGGAGGAACATGCTTCAGGCAATGCTTAGAGGATAGTCAGGAGGTGGCCTTCTTAACCGGATCGTGTTATGTGGTTACTTCTATTGGTTTTACCGACCAAATAAAACTAGTTCTGAATATTTTATAACCCACATTCCATGTACTTCTTCAAGAGTACAAATGATAAAATTAGGATCATATACTCTTCTGGAGTTTGTGAAATCATTTGCTCTTCTAGAGTTCATAAAATATTCTTTACTCTTCAGGAGTTAATAAAAATCCATCAGTAGAGTCTTCAAGCTCTTAGGTTGGTATTGAATAACTTCACAATCTACGGGATTGTGGTAAACCTTTCTCCCAAATGTTCATTTGCCAAACAAAACTCCGCATTAGACACTCATGATAAGTAGTTTCTTCGGGAAACACTTTGAGCTTTGAATTACAATGAGTAAAATCATAATAATTTTATTCAATATAAAGCAATGAATAAAAAAACAAACAAATAAATAAAATAAAATTGTATTTGTCCACTTCAGGTGGAGCCATGAGAAAAACTTGTCAATTTATCATTTTCTTCAAGAAATGATTTTATTCATAAAATGATTCATTTGTCAACTTCGAGTGACAATTAGTCTCTATTATGTATATTTCGATCATATACTCCAAAAGATTATAAGTTGCAATTCAAAAATATAGTAAGTTGTCATATAAACATTGACCATATTCTTCAAGAAATGGTACGTTTGATTATTACTCACTCCAGGGAGAAGACAACTTGTATACAACCACTTCAAGGGTTATATATATCTTTACTTACACATCGCTTCATGGATTATATGTGCAACTTTAAAATAAAGCTCATACACTTCAGGGTATGATTTTAATTCATCTTTCGGAGATTATACAAACTTATCATCAATTTAGCTCAAAAAATGAATATTGTCACTTCAGGGACAAATATGTATTGATGAGATAGTGAGACATTTTATGAATTTCATTTTCATATATCTCTTCAGGAGATTATTATCGTTACTGCAAGAACGATTTATGAGCATAATGTGTTCATCCTCTTCAGGGGATGAGTTTATTTCTTTCGAGAGATGATCATAAAAAATAGTTGATATAGGTAATAAAACTATAAAACCATAATAAATGAAATAAAATTAGCATATTGCCAACTTCTGGTGACAAGAAATTAAACATCCCCATAAATCCAATGTCGTCTACTTCCGGAGACCGTTAGAGATCGAAACCATCTACTACAGGAGATAAATTTCATCATGATATATAAGCTAAAATATTTTATCTTCTTCAGGAGATAAATAATAATCTCATCTTCTTCAAGAGATGTGATACATAAATTGTGTTTACTTTATCTACTTCAGGAGATAAACTACCACTTTTGGGATGATATGCAAATTAACAATTTATATCTACTTCGGGAGACGAAGAATGGTAAAAAGTGTATATAATATAAGATATAAATATATGGATAGAAACACATAAAACAAACAAATCAATAAAAAAAGGTAATCATTGTTCATCACTACGGGGATGAAATTTATCGTTCGTCACTACGGGGATGAGATTGGTACATTCATCTACTTCTGGAGATGAGATGAGTCCATATTCATCTACTTCGGGAGATGAGATGATTAGTCCTTTCGAGATTCATCTACTGAGTAGTCCGTCAATCTACTTTGGCAGATAATGTTTTATCGATTGTTCATCACTTCGGGGATGAGATTTAATTTATCGGTTCATCGCTTCGGGGATGAGATTAATCCGGTCATCGCTTTTGTCATATCATCACTACAGGGATGAAATTTAATGGATATAAAGTAATCTATATGGATATAAAGTAATCTATGTATACACATCCTCTTCGGGGGATGAGACTAATTTATTCGATTGATTCAACCACTTCGGGGATTGAAATTTATTCAATTGATTCAACCACTTTGGGGATTGAAATTTATTCGATTAATTCAACCACTTCTGGGATTGAAATTTATTCGATTAATTCAACCACTTCCGGGGCTGATATAATTTATGTTTACACATCATCTTCGGAATGTGTTTATATACTTCACTGGGGTTAACTATGCAACCCTGGAAGTTTGGATCGTTTTCTGTAATTTTCTAAACAATACAGACCAATTTGCGATTTTAAAGAAATTCTGGGCCGTTTTGTAAATAATAGAAAAATTGCAAACAAAACTCACTGTACTTCGTCTTCCTCGTTTAATTTGCAGAGGCGGTGTCTCCGAACGTCTATTCTTTTCCTGGTTGGGTTAAACACCGTCTCCGGACGTCGGCAGATGGGTTCAATCGCCGAGCGTCGGCGCCGTCTCCGAACGTCGGCGGATGAGATCACACTCCGTATCCGGACGCTGGCCGAGCCGCCAAGCGAGCATGCCGGTAGCGTTGACCATTGGATTCGGCGGCGACTTCGCCTTCGGATGCCGAGATCCTCCCCAGCGATTAGTTGATAATCAAATTGATCTTTCAATGCGCTCAACGCTCAACACGGTGGCTGCGTTGGTGTTTGAGGAGAAAACTTCTACCGCCGCCGTCGTCGAGAAACAAAAACCTTCACACTGAATTAGATGAACAGGTTAAAAAAATCAAAAAAAAAAACCAGAGGCAATGGGAAGGAGATCCGAAGCACAAACAATGAAAACAATAGGATCGAGACTTATCTTTCAAATTGACTCAAACTTGAGAATAGGCTACGAACCGATGCCTATTACGGCGTTCCTCATAGGATTAGAAGGATCAGCACAGTATTTAGGGTTTACTGGAGTCGATCGTGCTGATAACGTGTGATAAACCGAGAAGAGAAGAGAAACTGATGTGTTATTGGGGTCTTAAGGACCCTTTATATAGGAGTTTACATAGGGAACTAGGTTTACTAGTGTTTATCCATCCCTAATATAATAATATTATAACACATTATAGTATAAGTATTATAGTACGGGTGATTGTTTGTTTCGTCGCAAAATACTACACGTGATTGTTAGCATGCTTAACATAGTAGTATTCTACCCAAAGATATATACGGAGTAATTCGGATGGTATTTACCATCAATAATAAAATGTAATAATTTATTTATGAAAAGAAATAAAATAAAAAGGTTGTCAAATTTTGACACGTGGCACAATTATAGAAGGGAAAAAAGGCGGGAAAATATTTGCCGAGAGCGCGACATGTGTTCTAAACAGCTACTGCTTTAGTATTGTTTAGGATAGGAAGTATGCAAATTGGGCTCGTTTTCTCCAATTAAATTTGTAACTATAATATGATCCATGAAAATAAGGTCTTGTTAGATATACCGTAAATTCCCCATTAAAAGTGCACCTCAATTCCGACGTGTATGATTTGGGGTGTATTTAGTCTGCACGATGAAAATAATACGGAGTACTGCGTAACATGTATGACAACATATGAGTCATCATAGGGTCCAAACACCTTGGGTAAAAATTAGTTGATGAAGCTATGTAGTGGTTGACCTAATACAAGTTCTTTATCTTTGGGACTTCCATGTTTTTATCTATATAAATATTCTATGAATATATATTATTATAATCCAAATAGTTTTTTTTTAGATATTATGTAATTTTAAATGAGGTAAATTTAACATTATCGTTTAATTAACTTTTGAAATTTGATTTTCAACCACTACTCATCTAAAGCTTTTAATGAGTGTTTTTTTTTTATATATTTACAAATCTATTTTGTTTATTCTATATACCATCAGCTACTCTATTAATTAGATTTACCAAATATTTTATTAGTTTATGAGGTTAATTTAGCCTATACTATATATTTACACAATAAATCTATCAGTTTTAACTACGTACCTCATCGGTACTTGTTAGCAAACAAAGCCCAGGATGAAGTGCAACACAATCTCCTTGAGGAAGTTTAGAAGTACATTTGCCCCAAATGCAAGTAGAGTTAACATTTTGAGATCCAGTTGATCATAAAAAATAATAATAAAAAAAAATAGCCTTATTTTCGATATACTTGTGAAATTTGCACCAAATATTTCATCCTTTATAAGTCGTTGAGCTCAATATTATCATAAAAGAGATATTCCAAATAATACAACTACGCTAAAAGTTGAAATATTGAATGGAATTTGACTCAATTATGGTGTACATTAGATATGAACTGACTTTGAATATTACTTGAAAGTTTCGAGAAACCCTTGATTAGAATTTTCATAGTAATTTCCAAGCTAGCGGCTGAGCTTTCCACGTTCATGTTGGTGGCTTGCTGGTCCACCATTTCTAAATTTTATCCATAATTATTTCAAATTCCACATCATATTGATCAATCGGTGAGGATCCTCTAGTCCGCTAATATGGTTCCTTCTATAGTCCGCATTGTTTTATTGGTTGAAAACAATTATAAAACTATCCTATTTATTAAGAAAAATAATAAAATAATTCGACGAATCCAATTAAGCGATACGGACTATATAATGGACCATAATAGTGGACCAAGTGATCTCAACCGAATGTATATAATCCATACAACAATTACAATTACACTAATCCATACAACAACAATTACAATGATGGAAGATAATACTGCATTCAAAATTAATCAAATTGCAGATTGCAGATAATTTAATTTCAAAAGCTTTTATCTTCTCAAAAAAAAAAACTTTTATATTATGCAAAATTCTCATTGATTCTATTGTTAAAATCCCATGAGAAAAATAAAATAAAATTATGTTTGAACTCTGTGTCTTATATAAAAAAAATGAAATTTACATTGTGCTTGATTGGATGAACAAATGAAGTACATTTTTTTTGAGAATTTTAATCTATATTATTCCTATAAATTGATCGACTTTTATATAATTTGAAAAAAATACATTTAGTTAGAGGACGGAAATAAAAATAAATTTTTTATATCATGAGGTAAATATGAAATCTCATGTTTTTCTGCTATTAGATCTAATCCAAACAATCAAACCTTACTAGCTTGTCTGGTAAGAATAACAACACGAAAGAAAAAAAATCTAATCCAAAACAAGCAAATAATTTTTGAAGAGTTTTGGAAGAACACCTTAAATTATGGTGAATTTTCAAAATTACCCCAAAGTATGGAGCGAGGATAAATTTCAGTGGCCCCGCCTATCCACGTATCCAGGGCCCACATCCTCGCGGGCCCACCGGTCCCACCCTATCTAACCCTGACGTATTCACCGGCGTAATTAAAAAGCATCCCCATTAGGGAAAAAGCAAAAACAAAAAAATACGAAGTATTAAAAAAAGAGAGAACGGGCCAGCGTGGGCCCAGAGGCGGGCCCGCCCAGCCAGCCGGGTTGGAGAAGCGAAGAATAAAACTCTCCACCAGCGAGAAATCGGAGCTTTTACAGCCAAATCCAACCCGCAACTTCACCTTCTTTACTCCTCCCAACTCCTCCATCTTCATTCCTCCATATCCGTCGAGGGAGATTGAGAGATTGTGTGTGTGTTGTGTTTGCGGTCGGATCAGATCGATCTCTGCTGCGCGAGGAACTGACAGATGGCGACTCTGCAGACATGGAGGAAAGCCTATGGCGCCATCAAAGACCACACCACCGTCGGCCTCGCTCAAATCAACAGCGATTACAAGGTCTTTCTTGCTTTATTTTCCATTGAACGGTTCTGGATTCGGTTTTCTTTCCCTGTACTGAAGATGATTTGGTCCGCGGTGTAGGATTTGGATGTTGCGATTGTTAAGGCCACCAATCACGTCGAGACTCCGCCCAAAGATAGGCACTTGCGAAGTTCGTTCTCCTCCCTCTCTCGGGTTTAGTTATTGATGTGTTGAATTTGTTGTTGATTTTATCGAATTTATGAGTTGCAATTTTTGTCTGGTGTTCAGAAATCTTGATGGCAACTTCTGCGATTCGTCCTCGTGCTGATGTTGCTTACTGTATTCATGCTATTGCTCGCCGATTAGGGAAGACGCGGAATTGGACGGTGCGGTTCTCGATTTTTGCCTTTTCCTTGTTTAGGTTCAAATAGGTTTCCTTCAAATTGTACTTCTGTGTGAAGTTGATCTTCTCATGGTGATCAATGTTTGATCTTTCTTGTGGTTTGTCTTCAGTTTTTCGGTTGTGGATGAGTTTTCAGTAAGAAAAGTCTGCTTATGAGAATCAGATTTTTTTAATATCAATATTATGGTGGACCATTCCGCATCTTCTAGAGCGTTTACCGTTTCAACACGACTAGGTTTTCTGCTAGGATGAGTAAACAAATCATTTCTCTTGCCTCCTGACAATTCCTTGCCAATTGTTACTTCCAGTGAATTGTATGTATTTACTGACGAGCATTTGTTTTCAGCTAACTTCAGTTTGTTGGATCGGAAGCAGTTGCAGTTAGTTTTTATTTTTCGGATCCTGTATTAGGTCATAGTTCATTGTTAAGATCATTAGTCTTAACTAGTTAATTGCCTTAACCGCCAAATTTTGCTCATGTAGCAACATTATGCTTGTATGTACTTACACTTAGAGTCTTGTTCCTTGTGAGGTGTAAACTTGAGAAGCCGGGACTTCCTTGTAATTTGACAACGACCGCCTACATCCCAAGAATCTTGAACATATAAATGTGTTTCTTGCTGCCAAATGTGTGGAAATTCCTTTCATTACCCAATACATATGTCACCAAGTGCATGCAAATTACATCATATTATTCTCTCTACGACTATCTTGTTGCTTACTTTTCTGATCTCCTTGAGATGTTTCTAGCTAATATGTAGTAGTTGAACTTTAATAACCTTGATTTTGGTAAGTGTCTATACCATGTTCGGTAAAATACACTCTTTTACCGCTAATAGTGTTAGGCAGATTGTTTTATTTTGGGCCTTTCCATCTTTAACTAGAACTTGAGGATTTCACCATGGTTATAGAATATGATCACGATGCCTTTTTTTTTTTTTAATTGAACAGGTGGCATTGAAAACATTAATAGTTATCCACAGATTATTGAGGGAAGGTGATCCAACTTTCAGGGAAGAAGTTATAAATTTCTCACAGCGTGGAATTGGTCGTATTCCACAACTCTCCAACTTCAAGGATGACTCAAGCCCTATTGGTTGGTTCTATACTTTTATGTTTTGAATTTCTTCATTGCTGTACTATTTTCTATGTCATACTCAGTTGATACATATGGTTTGGTCCAAATAAATACTGTTTTCTAAAATTTTGAAACATTTGGCAATATGTTTTGGAAAAATACTTCAGCCTGGGACTGCTCTGCTTGGGTACGAACTTATGCTCTTTTCTTGGAAGAGCGTCTTGAATGCTTCAACACTTTGAAATATGATATTGAGGTCGAGCGGATACCAAGACCTAGTCAGGGGCCAGATAAGGTATTTTATTAGTCATTTTCCACTTGTATATTTTCACAGTGTTTTGCTCTCAGTAACTCGCAAATATGCTGTAGCTCTTTACACAATCTATGCAGACTATGCATTACCTCTTGGTCTACATGAATGAATAGTGTCCCCCTCACATGAGATTTATTAATAAAACTATTGGATTGTTTTAAGTCATGCTTGCTAATGCATATTATGATTTCAAGCACTATTTATATCTAATGCATGCATTACATTAGTCTTCTGCATTGAAATATCCGTCTCAAATGGGAACCATTTTAAGAACAATTTGAATCTAGATGCAATTTCATAGAGTATAAATTAACATATTTACATAAGCCTAGATTTTGCCCGAGCAAATTCAGTGCAATTTACAAAGCAATTTTTAAATAATTTGCTTTCTGTTAGATTTCATGTTCTCCAACTAGTTAATAATTTGTTATAACATTATTATGCTAAAGTGGCAGGTACAGTCTTACAGAAAGTGAACTTTAATAATTATGTCATCTCATAACAATTTCTTGTTTGATGGAGTAAATATAAGCTCAACGAGAAGAAGAAAAGCAAGGAGATAAAATCTTCTTCCAAAAGAATTTGTTTGCTAGCCTTGAAAACAGTACTAGGTTTGATAACATCCAAAGTGAGAATTGATAACCTATCTTGAAATTTCAAAGAAAACTGAAGGGGATGGACGCTGTTAGCCTGTTACAACTTACTACTAATCTGAACTAGAGTAGAGAAGGGGTTTTAGTTTATTTACCAAAGCACAAAGGCATTCTGTATGAGGCCATACTCTCTTTTCATTTAGAGAATGCTGCATAGTTGGTTTTGACAGCTGCTTTAACCTCTTTTAAGTTTCAGAACTTATTCAACTGCAGTTGCATTAGTTCTATATTAATATATGTTTTTTTACAGTGTTTTTATTTTTATTTTTAATCAAGATAGTTTTATGTAAAGAAGCATCATTTCTCTTTTCCCCCAATGCTGTATGTAGAGTTCCAGCAGAACCAGGGATTTGGATAGTGAGCAATTACTGGAACAGTTGCCAGCCCTGCAGCAACTTTTGTATCGTCTTATTGGATGCCGGGTATGTCTATTGTAAACTTTAGCGGTGACATCTTATAACTGGTGAAGCTACCCCTCATAGCTTTATTTTTTAGGAAAATGTATGCATATCTTTTCTGTATATACTCCAGGTACTTTCTTGATTTGGTGAAAATATTGACACCGTCAATTGATTTTACAGCCAGAAGGAGCTGCTGTTGGAAATTATTTGATTCAGTATGCACTTGCCTTGGTATGTGATTCTGTTTGGTCTTTCCTTTTACTTAATTGAATTTGGCTTGTCAATAACTGAACAAGGCCTATACAATTTAGGAAAAGTTATGCAAGCTTTAACCAGTTGACTTAACTCACTTGGCTTTGTCAATAACCAAAAATATAGCATATAGCCATATACACATAATCAATGCTACAACTTCTACCAATAATAGGTAGCTGTTTCTAAGAGGTGGTTGCCTGGCTCATAATAGAAATACTAGCCCTGGATAAGCATTTAAGATTATTTAAAAGACTGGGAGAAAGATAAATTGCATACTTGTATCTAACATTATTCACTGTTCCACTGTGCAAATGATGGTCAGAGTTGTAGTTGGGAAAATTTATGTGTATTCTATGGAGATCAAAATTCATGATCTGTTAAAATTGCTGAATTTTTATTTAGAGTATAGATATTGATCCCTAACTCTATACTGCAGGTATTGAAGGAAAGTTTTAAAGTCTATTGTGCTGTAAATGATGGGATAATAAATTTGGTTGATAAGGTAAGTTCATTTTGCTTCATCTTCAGAAATCATATTCCATGAATGTTTTAAATGATATGTATTATGCTTCTCCGTTGCAGTTCTTTGAAATGCCACGACATGAAGCCATAAAAGCTTTGGAGATTTACAAACGAGCTGGCCAACAGGTGAACTTAATATAATTTTATCAAACACATTGTCTATCTGAATTGGATTTTCAATACTCCTTAATTCTTTTTTTATCCTTAATAGGCAATCTGCCCTGATCCAAAATTTGCAGACTGAATTCTATTTCTTAACTGTGTCTTGCCTCAACTGCAGGCTGGGAGTCTTTCTGATTTTTATGAAATTTGCAAGGGATTGGAGCTTGCCAGGAACTTCCAGTTCCCTGTTTTGAGAGAGGTAAATTTGGGGGACTTGTTATAATCTTGGTAGATATTGTTATTGTTTTTGTTATAATCTGGCTCTTTTGGCAGAAGTACTCTATTGTCTAAGCTGATCGAATTGTGAATTGTTCCATTTTTTCCAGCCTCCACAATCTTTCCTTGCAACTATGGAAGAATATGTTAGGGAGGCTCCAAGCGTTGTCATTGTTCCAAGCCAGCAGTTGGTATGTGCAGTTGATGAAAGAAACATGTATATCATTGTCAAGTCTAATCTTCTTTCGAGTACATGATTATTACTCTCTAAAATTTTCTTCTGTCGACCAGGAACTTCCAGAGAGACTGATGCTGACATACCATCCAGAAGAATCTCTACCTGATGAAGACAATAAATCTTCATGTGAAGAACCCCATCCCGGGGCATCAGAAAATGTAGATGCTTCTGATATTGATGGTGCTTCTCCTTCTGCCACCCCTGCAAACATTCCGGACACTGGAGATCTTTTGGTAATTGTTTTACCCCTTACAAATGCTAATATATTTGCATGACAAGCAAAGTAATCCCTAGCCTCCCACCCACCTTCCTGAAGTGGTAAATATATTTCAAAAGTTGTAACATGGTTACAAAAGACGTAGACCAAACCCAGGGTTAGTGTAAAATTTAGACGTCAAAGGCCACGCAGGGCCGAACCTCCCCAAAAGTATACCCTATACAAAATTCCTAACTCCCTTAACTCTCCCTACCACCTACGGCAGCATCCTACTTAAGCATATGCTTCTTCCATCTTTTTTCGGTTAAAGTTTTACATTTGCACTTAACCGAGATCTTACAAGACTCCCACCCACCTTCCATTTCCACCTTCAAAGACGTATAATGGCCTCCAAAAGAAAAGTGGAAACATAAGAAGAAAATGAGAAATTTCCTTCATTGATGATCATTGGCTAGATGAGGACGAGTAGCATAGTAATCTTTAGGCTTTGGAGGTTGTTTTGCTATCCCCTCAATTCTTATGTTTTGGTCATTTCAGGGATTGAACGATACATCACCAGATGCATCAGCGATAGAGGACAGCAATGCTTTGGCATTAGCAATATTGCCTACTGGTACGAAATCTCTTGCAATGATCTCTTGGAATATCAGTCTTTTTACTTATAAGATTTGATTACTGTCCTTCCATTCCCTACTTTATAATAAGCAAGCCCTAAATGTCTAAAATGGATGGGAAACACTTTCTGATTCTTTTCCTCTTTACAGATGGTGCTTCCACTTCAAGTTCGGGTGCTGCTGCGCTGAACAATTTTGACACTACTGGATGGGAACTAGCATTGGTAACCACTCCAAGCACGGACATTTCTGCTCCTGTTGAAAGGAAACTGGTGAGTACTTTCTCCTGCTAGCCTACCATTTTGACCTAAAGCAAACTTCATAAACCGGCTCTACCTGCAATCTTCAAAATCAGGCTTTGCCTCATTTCTTCTTTAAGAATGATGCTAAAGTAACTTCCTCGTGTCATTAGCATGTGCTAATAAGAATAAAACTCCTCTCTTGATGCAAATTTTAGTTAAAATACACTAGCAATCGACTGATGTTACTACTTTAGTTATATTGAATGGTCAACCTTTTCCCCCCTTTGCACTTGGACACCTTTTTGGCAAACATGACTTGGTGAAATCATTGCCATCAATGTTGAGCAGCTGGTGTTTACAACACCACGTGTTCCGACATTTGCCGAGCTGTCACACCTTTAACTACACATGTTTAATCATTGAGATTCTCCCCTCTTTCCCACCTCCTGTTTGTGCTGAACCAATTTCATTCTACAGGCTGGGGGGCTGGACTTATTGACACTGGACAGCTTGTACGACGAAGCATCCTACAGAGCCAACCAACAGCAGTCCATGTATGGAACTCCTGCTCCAAACCCATTCGAGGTGCACGATCCCTTCGCAATGTCCAACAACATCCCACCACCGCTTGCAGTCCAAATGAACGGAATGTCTCAGCCACAAAACAACCCATTCGGTCCCTACCCGTCTGCTTACCCCCAGCAACCACAACTATCCATGGGCGCACCCAACCCCTTTATGGATGCTGGGTTCGGGGCATTTCCGCTAACTGGCACCGCGGGCCATCCTCATACTTCCAACCCATTTGGAAACGCAGGTCTAATTTAGATGGCGGGTTTGGTTTTTGGTCCTCTGGTTTGGTGAGATGAGTGAAGGCATTGAGCATGAGATAGCGAGTGGTGGTGGTGGTGGTGGTGATGATGATGGCTTTTAAGTCATGTTTGGTCGGTTTTTAGTTAAAATTTGAGATGTTGGAAGGCGCTACAATCCATCATGATGATGATGCTCCAACTAGCCTTTTATAATTGCATATTTTTATTGCTGTTTGTGAATAATATAGATGTGCTTTTCTCCTCTCATTTATGTTTACCAGATGCTAAAACGATGTGTTGATAATACTTGGCCAACCCGAAACAATCCAACTTCAAATCTACTCAACTTCAAACTTAACCAACCCAAAAGCATTGTGTATTTGCAGTTGCATAAAAAGAACTCAATAGAGCTTAAACATGAGATAGTGAAACCCTAATTTTATTCGAACACAAGCCAATTGAAATTTGGACGAGCTAGGAACTGAATTGATTCCAAATTGGAATTAAACTTCACTTGATCAATGTGTCTAATATTTCACTATATATTCAAAATAAATCATGGATCAGGAATGCAATGATTTGGTAGGAGCGATAGATTTTGTATGATCTTTACATTACTCATGTTATGGATATATTATATACAGGTTTTCTATCCTATGCCCCGAATAACAACCTCAATTGAAATTTTTTTCCTAAATTTAAATTATTTTTAGATTATTTTTCTAACATTGCTTTTCTAGGGTCCCTTATTTATTTGGTATGAAATCTTCGATTAAGATTCTTATCTACGTCCTTGAACATTGGATAGAAGGACCGTATTATATAATTAGCGTGTGGAATTGATTAAGAAATGAAGCGGCGCAGTTTACAAAAATCACTTTACAACATTTGATTAACACTAAAATGATCTCATACCATCTTTGGCATTAAAAACCCCCAATGAAAAGTAAAACCCACACCATAAAACAACAATAAAGACCATATCTTCTTAACATATAAAAAGTAGTAATGAATTGATTAAAGCCTTAAAGGGTTCATGAGAGCAATGGGATTCAATGATCAATGACTCAAATAAGGGCTCGTTGCAGGAGTTATAAATCCAAACTAGTGTAAGACCCGAGCGGTCGACACGAGTCGGGTTTGCTAGCTGCTTCCCCTCTTGGCTTCACTTGGGTCTTGCGCGCCAATTTTAATCATCTCATAAAAAGAAAAACGAATAATACTAATAAAACCCGAAAGGGTTCGAGCAAAATTTCGAAAGGATTATTGTATAAATCCCAAAAGGATTCGAAAAATCTCAAAAGGGATTGGAAAAACAAGATAAATACTGTATTACAAACCTTTTAGAATTAATGTTTCTTAATGAAAATAGTATTTAAATAAGTCCCAAGAGGGCCTGAAAATTAATCTCATATCAAATAAGTAATAATAATTCCTCCCCGAATGCGTAGCTAGTTCTCGGGTTTATTGTACTCAAATTTTCGTCTGATGATTGATCTTCCCTTTTTTGGCCCGTATTTTTTCCACCTTTTGGCGTCGAATCGCTGCCGTGGTGTGGTCGTGTTTAGTTCCGAGAAGGGTTATAGTATCGGGCTTCTTGTTTGATCGAGTGGATTGTGACAATGTCCGTGGTCTTTGGAGATCCCTCATTTAGGTGGGGAATGTCGGTGATCCGCACTTCCCCAGGTTTAGTCCTTTTCGGTGTTGGGTTGTTTGTCTGCCAATTCGTCGCCCTATTGAATAATTAAACAGTTTATTATCTGGTGTCTCAAATTTTTATTTTTTTTTGGTGAACAGGAGGGTTAGAGCCAGGTGTCTCAAATTCTTACCTAATAAAAAAAATCACTTTTTAAAAGTAAATCATTCCATTTTTAGTTTGTTTATAATGTGGATGGGCACACGTTAAGAAAAATACTTATAGAAATGATAAACTTATCTAGGTATTCCATATGGAACGCAAACACAAGATCGGATGATATTTAGTCATAGAGAATAGAGAATTGAAGACAAACTAGTACAGTGCCCGCGCTATTGCGCGGTTTTTTTTTAAATTATAATAATATGAAATCAATATTATAAAATTAAATAAAATTTTAATAAAAGTTAGTGTAAAATTAAAAATATATAATTTGATTGATTGAAAAATCTATAATTAATGTGATGAAAATATCTCATTAAAAATGGTTCTCATTTAAAGAAGTATATAAATATAGATATTTTAAAATTATATTATTGGAAAGAAAAAAAAATTACTATAATTTTAATATTATTTAAAAGATTTAACTAAAGATAACTTTATTAAAATCAATTAGATGAAAGAGAAAATATATACGATGTGATATTCTCATGCTTTTAATTTAATATAATATATAAAGAACTACATACAAGTATAGATTATATATTAATTCAATATTTTCAATTAAAACCATTGGTTATAAAATATAGAATATATTAAGGAAAAAATTATAATAATGTGATGATGTCACCCATCAAAAATACTTTTCATTAAAATTATATATTAGCATTAATATTAATTCAAGATTTAGAATTGAACCACTGATTAGAAAATGGAGTATATAATGAATTGAAAAAAAGACCAAAAATATCTTTACATAAAGAGACGACACATGACTGTAAGATTATGGGTTATATATATAATTCAATTTGCATAGATGAATGAATTTTATTGATTCAAAAAGAAAAGAAAAAGGAAAGGCACAACTTATATTATTTTATTTAACACGTTAACTCTTATTTTATTTTCTCAAAAACTAATTAGATTAGAAGTTAGTTAGATATAGAAAGGAAGGTAATCAAAATAAAAAAAATCATGTATTTTTTTTAAAAATGAGACGTTAAATGAAAACTTTAATCTATAATTATTAAACAAATATCTTTCTTTAAATAAATAAATAAGATCTTTATATTTTGATAGATATAACCATATTTTGAATTTTTTTAATGCATATATATAATAATAAATTTTAACGGGTAGATATATATGGATAGATATAATAAAATATATAAAACAAATGGCAAGTAATTTTGACAGACTAATTGATTTACCTTAATTATATAGATTATTATGATAATAGACTAACCTAAAATAGCTTGGCATAGAATGATGACACATGGCATATAATTGCTTCTCATTTAATATATAATATAAATAGATAAAATAATACTTCAAAGTATAAAATACTGATAAAAATATGCAAAATAGATAACTTGTTGATGGTATTTTTTTTGAAATTTTAAATCTCTTTTTTTTAAATTTTTTTTTTTTTTAATTTAAATATTTTTTTTTGCTTTTCTTTTAAGTTGGGGTTTGCGAGGGGAGGGGGTTGAGGATAGGAGAGGGAGACAAGGTTGAAGGCAGGGGATTTGGAGCCCTTAAGAGCATGAACAATAGAAGGACTTGAGGCCCTTAATATCCGGACCCTTAACTTACTTTTTCTCTGCCACATCAGCTTAAGAGCTCCGTTCCAGCTTTTAATTATTTGCACCCACATTCGAGGGCCCGGACCCGGGCTCTTAACTTACTTTTTACTATTTATCTTTTTCAATTATTCAATCATTATTATTATTGTAATAATAATAATTATAATGATTATAATAATTATAATCATTATTATTATTGTTGTTGTTGTTGTTGTTATTATTATTATTATTATTATTATTATTATTATTATTATTATTATTATTACAGTGTGAAATGGAGAAAAAATAACATATGCAAAATGGGTGTCTATTGGTAGATAAATTAATTCACAATTAAATATAATTTTTATTATTTTTTTAATTACAGAATATGACGG
Organism: Persicaria maculosa; assembly: GCA_963922045.1. NCBI lineage: Eukaryota > Viridiplantae > Streptophyta > Magnoliopsida > Caryophyllales > Polygonaceae > Persicaria > Persicaria maculosa. Next base: position 7,497,017 of record OY998256.1, on the reverse strand, counting down.
AAATTGCATTTATAAATTATGATTTTAAACGGGACATGTGGCACCACGTGATTGGGTCACTTGTCACCACATGGTTGGAGGCTCCTTTCAAAAATTGGGTTGTTGAATTGCCGTAGCTCTTTGCCTCGGTTACTGCGCAATGGGGTCTCACTTTTCAAGTCCCCATTTTAAGTGATCCAAAGCCAGGCCCTTATCTTTCTCTTTTATTTTTTTATTTTTTTTGGCTGATATGTCATTATCTAAGGGCCAAGAGGCCCTCCATTGTTCATGCTCTAAGAAAGAGGAGGCAAGTGAATTTCCTTTAAAATAAAAGAACTTAATTTTCAGATTTTTTTATGACAAAAAAAAACAATATATATCTATTTTATGAGTTTTTGAGTTGCAAACCAAAGGAGCCGTAACATTTGTTAGATTCATATGATATAATAGGTTGATTACTAATAATAAATTATGTTAAAAATTATTTATGTTGATTAAAAACTTATAATATATTGTAAATAAGTAATAAAAACCTATCGTATAAATTATAAAATATTAACCTGCCAACTATGTGATTATGTTTTCACATACCTATTTTGATCTTTATAACCTATCTATCTACTAAAGATCATAGGTTAAGAACTCCGATTTAGAAAAATATTTTCCTCGAATAACAATATAAATCCCATAAAAATATATTTAAAATGGCTAAATTATATATCTAGGATAATTTTATTTTTCAAATTGTATCTTATGAAAATCGTATTTATTTATACATTAGTATAGGTATAAACTATAAAGTGTGACATTTTGATCGAGCTCAGTTTCTTAATTTTTTTTACGGTAGGCAAATAATAGGATGCCTTAAGCAAGGATCATCCATGCGAATGATGTTGCAAAACTTCCTATTCAAAGGGAGGTTCATCAAATTACAATTTTCCATAGTCCTAACTATATGTAATTAGCAGTACGATTTGATTCCCTATAGCAGTGTCGGAAGGCAATGCTATTGAACCTATCCTTAATTTTGACAAATCTTCTTAATCGTTATGGAGATCTCCCAAGGAATGTTGGTGCTATCATTAATGGTGTTGATGACTCTAAGACTATCTCCTTCAATAATCACGTTCTAAAGTCCCCTGTCTATGGCTATCTGTAACCTGGTGCAAAAGGCATAAACTTCTGTTTGAAGCACAGATCCTTGATGGATCCTACACTGAAACATATCCATAATTTGACCATTAGTCCATTACTATCCCAGACAATGCCTCCAATGCGACATTCACCGGACAGATTGACATAGCCTTCTACATTTATTTTGTAGATGCCCCTTGGTAGCTTTTGCCACCTTGTTACTTTTCGTTGCTTAGGCTTTTTAGTGTTTTTAGTTGGTTGTGTCTTGTTCCAACTTGCTATGTTGGCGATTATCTGTTGGGCAATTGTAGATATTGAATCAATTTTCTTTTTTTTTTTATTACAAATAATGTTGTTTCTTAGGTCTCATATAGCTTGTCATATGAAACAAAAATCTTCATAATGTAAATATTTATATTTTTATTGGCGTAAGGTCATCCATGGACGAATCCGTATGTCTTATGTTGACAAAGAATTGGCTTGTTGTTTGTGCATAATGTATGATTAATGCTATCGTAATATTCATAAATAGACGGTAGACATCTTCATTTTCATTGTTGCATAAGCAGGCATGGTATTCCTAAATTCTTTTTTACCTGCAAATCCTTTTCTTTTCTTTTTTTGCAAATTAAAATAGCCTAGAATTATGGTAGGGTAAAGATGGAACATCAAAAAACATTTTGTAATGGCAAGTAGAAATTCATTCCCCGCTCCCTTTATTTTTATGAGATCTAAGATCATAAAGCATGTATGTGTATATTCGGCTCAAAATAAAACTTTATTAAGATACTTAAATATTATGTTAAATTAAATGCAATAATAAACTGCAAAATAAATTTCAGGAAAATTGCTACAAGATTTGGCGTAATTTTATTTTGATGTAATGATAAACAACTTTAATCTTATCCTATATAAATGAAAAATTTGATGCAATATTTATAGATAAGAAATTCTAATGATATGAATAATTCATAGTTAATTAAAAGATTCAGTCACATATAAGATCATATAAGCCATTGGCTTATTGCAACAAATTTTAGTGTCATTTTTATTTCGTTTGATTGTATATATTAATATATGTGTTATTTTATTTATTGTTTACATTCATGTAAATATTTTTTTTTATTTTTATTAAAGGAAGATAGAATTTAAATCTTATGCCACATCCAAACGAAATTTCTCAAGCCTTTGAGCAGTCACATATATAAGATTTTGTTAAATCTATGGATATAATATATCATAACTTTATTCATATTTTCGTCAAAAATATATTCACAATATATAGTTTTAACTCATTAAAAAATAAAACACATTTTTAAACTTCAAGTAATTTATAAACACATCACACATTATTTATCCGATCACATAGATGAAATAGATGAAATGGCTTAAATTTCAAATTAATGTATATAAAGTACTATGGAGCCTATTATAAGGTACATTATATATTAAACAAAATTAATATAGACTTAACTAAATGTAAAAGGTAGCAAAGCAAAAATTAGTGGTGGGCGCCGTGACGAAAATTGCTGACATTTCTAATAATTTCATACATAACACTTACTTTTCTTTGCCATTGTTTAGGGATCCAAATTAATTTACAACCAAACAAAATCACACTTTTTATTTATTTATCTCTAATTTTATTTTCATATTTCAGAAAGGAGCCAATTAGAGTTGTCATGCTTTTGACCTTCCCCTTCATCATAAATAAAAAATGCAATTTCATACATGAGAATAAGTATAATCTAGTTGGTAATTTGGTACTTATGATAAAAATAACAACACATTTAATTTAGAAAATTTTGTTCTATATAGCTATGAAGCTAGTTTTCTAAATTTCATATGATGATAAAGGTTATTATTTTATTATGATCAAAAAAATATTGTGGTTTTTTTTTTTGAAAAGGAAAGGAATTCGAGACACCAGACATATCTAGCTGGTGGATACCAGACATATCTGGTGGATTGAGAGACCAAAAAGATTGACAACTGATAAACCGTTATGAAAAAAATACAAGACAAAGATGTATCGATAAAGAAGACAACATCGAAAGAAAACAAAAGAGCAATAACAAGATACTTGCATAATGGACGATGACGAAACATGAACAATATGAGTTTTTCTTCTGCATGTTGGTAGAGGTAATATAGAGAATTCCTATGGTTATAATTTCCATTAAATATCATAGTTGCTCAAACAAAAACAAAATGAAAAAAAAAAAGAGTTGTAAAAGTGAGAGACTGGGACCCAGCCGCCCCCTTTGCCTTTAGAAGTGGTCCATTTGCCCTCTTTATTTATTTCAAATTATTTGTGCAGGGTTTTTACTTTTTAATTGTTTCATTAACCATCTCTAATTATGGTGTTTGGAACCTAACTTAAATTTACTATTTTGATTTTTTTTTTTTCCTGGGGTTTGGGTAAACAACACGCCAGATTCTTTATTCCGGTACTGAAATTGTTTTTGTTTGTCAATTCCAAAACCAACCCTACAAATTTGTTGCAAATCCTCCATGCTTTTTCTTTTGTTTCCTTTTCTTTGGGTCAAATTTTGATTGATTGCATATTGATACAGTTAAGTCTCTAAATCTTACTGTAATTGTTTGTCATACTTTATAAAAATCACTTACTTCCTCTCATAAGTGTAAATCATGCTAAAAACTAATTAATTTCTTTTTAAAAATTTAATTATGGGGTTACTATATAGGGACCGTTAAAATCTCGTCAAACACACGATCGAGCTGCTGACATAAAACGTCGAAGATGACAACACATGTCCCGACTTCGTCTCCCGAAGTCGGCGATCCTTCCCAGCCTCCAGCAACTAAACATCATTCTCCATCCCATCCTCCAACACCCCTCCCAATATTGATTGTCAAAGTTGACACCCGAATCCCGACCTCAGCAGCCATCCAGTAGCTACATAGCACCCTCCATGACTCCATCCCAACCTCTAGCATCCCTCCCGACACCAACTGCCAAAGTCGGCACTCTCCCAACCTTAGCAGCTCCAACAACTACATAACACCCTCCCTCTCGACTCCGACTGTCAGTAATCTCACTATGTATTTGATGAGATTGAACCATACAAATAGTTTTCCGGTTTAAATATACATTACACTTAAACTAGCAAATCACCCATATGTTTCTCAAAGAAGATGAAGATAGATTATGACCCTAATATATAATATACATAGCCTATGACATGGTTGTTTATACTTATATATCTAAATCCAACAACTAATATAAATTATACTAGTATATAAATATAAAATAAATTTCCATTAATGAAAAGTTTTTAACTATCAATATAAATACTATTACTGCAATAATTTTATAACGAGATATTAAATAATAATTGCTTTTATACAAAGCATTTCTAGTGAAAAAAATTAAATGCAAATACAATTATAAGTAATTCATCTAAAGTTTATAATAAAAAAAAAAATTGGTGTAAATAAATTTCATATAAATTTTAATTTTTTAGGTGACTAAATTAGATTTCATCGAGTGACAATAATCACTTTTTCTTTAATAAAATATACTTCCTCTATTTTCATTTATTTGTCATTTTAAACAGTTATACCAAAATTAAGAAAACACTATTTGAAATGACTAATAATAATCTATTTATGTTTCCAAAGTTACTATATGAATTAAAAAATAATAAACATGCATTTGTAAATTGAAAAATATGAAAATTGTAACTTTGCCTGGATATATTAAAGCTGAAAAAAAATGTCCTAAAACAACAAATAAATTTAAAAAAATGGGGGAAGAAATCATTAATGATATAACCTATTTTTCTAAAAATAGTATACAATTTTATTTTTAAAAGATAATTAATTAATTTTATGTATAAAACCATTTTTGGTAATCTACCAATTTTCAGACAATTAATTGCCCCCCATAATCTCATATTCTCACATTCATCCTTCCTTCACTAATCACTATCCAAAAAATAAAATAAAATTCATCCTCTCTTCAAATCCTCTCTCTCTCAGTTCTTCATCATACTCTGTAGTACTCTCACTCTCCCCTGTACATACCCACACACCAACAAACCCCCTTTCATTCCATCCATTAATGGAACCCTGCAACTCTCCCACCATCAAAGCCAACAGATTGTCCTTAGTCCTCATCTATGCAGTCCTTGAATGGACATTGATTTTCTTCCTCCTCCTCAATTCCCTCTTCTTCTACCTGATAATCAAATTCGCCCGCTATTTCCGCCTCAAACCCCCTTGCCTCATCTGTTCAAACCTTGATCACATCTTGAACCCCCAAAATTCATGTAGAAATCTCATCTGTGAACACCACTCCATTGAGTTATCCAAATCTAGGTATTGCTCTACCCATAGGAAGCTTGTTGAATCTCAAGAATTGTGCGTTGATTGCTCTTTTTCTCACCCAGATTTAGCCTCTCAGGTCAAGAAATTGGAATGCTCATGTTGTGGGGGCGAAATCCTACCTGCCCATGTTGCGATTGAGCCTTGTTTGGGGGTTTTGGGAGATACCCAGAAGGGGAATTTGGTTTCTAGAGATGGGTATGTGGGTGATCTCAAAAGGGAAGAGGGTAATTCAGATCAAGATGAAGGCGATGTGGTGGTGTTGGAAGCAAAAGGGGACCTTTATTTGGAGGGGACTAACTCTAATAGTGGTGCCATTAAAGGTCCTTATGAGAATGAGATTGTCCTCCCTCAACACCTGGAGTTCTACATTGACCATGATGATTATGGATTGATCCCAGTTGAGTTTTTCAATTCGGATCAAGAAAAGGGCGGCCAAGTGTGGAGAGAGACAGATGATGAGTTGGTTTTTGAGCCTGATGGAATTGCCGGTGAGCAAAATTTGAGCTCTTATTGCCTTGATATCATGAAATTAGATGAACCCAAGCTTCAAGATTTGCCCAACAAGCAAGAGGCTGATGGGACTCAGAGGTTAGATGAAACAAAGATTGAATCTTTGCCCACCATAAAAGCCCTAGAGGTGGAGATGAAGGGAGAGGTAGATGCTGATGTGTCACCAGATGTGAGCGAGGTTGAGAAATTTCATACTCAAGGCCAAGCAGAAGAGACAAACAGAGAGGTCAATTTGGAGGTTGCTGATGTTGGGCTCACTACCAATGATGATCACACATCAAAATTTAGGGAAGTGGATGAAGTGGAAGCCAAAATTCCCACCAGAGGTACCTTTTTGCCTTTGAATTTTCATTTCCTTCTCTTTATCATGGTGTGGATTGTTTGGTTATCAAGTAACTTGTGAGTGTGTGTTTGACTGTGATCATTTGCAGATTCTGAAGATTTATGTGGCAGTGAGAGTGATGAATTCAGCATCAAGAATGACTATGTTCATGTGGAAGAAGGTCCTTCTACTACTAGTGTGATTCATGAGGCGTCTACCGACACTTCAGTTTTGCTAGAAACTGAGGCCAAGACCGAGGCAGAAGAAGAAAACGGGGAAGAAAATGAGCTCAATGTGGCGGTAGAGGATGGAATTCCTGATACCCCTACATCCATAGATAGCTTGCAGGTGTTACATAGGAAACTATTACTGCTAGGGAGAAGCAAAATGGCGAATGACGGATCACTGGATGGCAGTGTTGTGAATGATCTTGAGTATGGTGATGGGGAAGGAACAATGGAGGAGCTCAAGTCGGAGCTGAGAGCAGAACGGAAGACATTGCGTGCGGTGTATGAGGAGCTGGAGGAAGAGAGGAATGCTGCAGCAATAGCTGCTAGCCATACAATGGCAATGATAAACCGGCTTCAGGAAGAAAAGGCTATGATCGAAATGGAAGCGTTGCAGTACCATAGGATGATGGAAGAACAGGCTGAGTATGACCAGGAAGCTTTGCAGCTTATGAATGAGATATTGGTGAAGCGGGAGAGGGAGAAGGAAGAGCTTGAGAGGGAGCTTGAAGCGTCGAGGAAGAAGCTGATGGACTATGAAGAAAGGGAGGAAATCAGTCAAGGGAAATACACAACTTCCTCGGCGTTTTCTAGCAATAAGGAAGAGAGTGATGGATTGTCTATTGAATTGAACAACGAGTCCAAGGAAAACGGTCACCATGATTCTTCATCCGCGGATGCCATCTTGAGCTTGAAGGACTCCTTGAGTAGCTTTGAAGAGGAGAGGGTGTCAATTTTAGAGCAACTTAAGGTCCTAGAGGAAAACCTTTGCACTTTGGCAGAGGAAGAGGATCATCAGATTCGGAATATGAAGACCTTTGAGCAGTTCTACCAAGACAACGCCGAAGAATTGAGCACAACTCTCAAACTCAATGGTGATGCAAATGGAAAGCATCACCAAGAGAGAGCAATAAATGGTTCAATGGGGTCTGATAATGAGTTCTCTGAGGAAGACGAAGGCAGGCTGGACCCTTTCCTATTGGAGGAGCTGCCTATGACAAGATATGAGTCGGAAAAGAGGAGGTTCACGATTGAAGAAGAGGTAGAGCGGTTATACGAGAGGCTCCAAGCACTTGAGGCAGACAGGGAGTTCATAAAGCACTGCTTCGGCACCTTGAGGAAAGGTGACCGAGGCATCTACCTTCTTCAAGAGATTCTACAGCACTTTCGCGACTTGAAGAATGTAGAGCTTCGCGCGAGGAGTTTTGATGGTGTGTGCTAGCTTTCATCAAGCTTAAAGCCTTAAAAGGTAATGCTTAGTTCCAAGTATTGATTCCTGCACTGCACTGCACCATGACATCTATCTAAGATGCTTCTTGATGCCATATATAATACATTTTGGTGAATCCATTCAGGCTATCTTTGTCATGTTTGTAACTACTGCTTCAGTACTTTTTGACACGCCGAAAAATGTCCTATCCTCTAGGGTGATACATATAACAAATATGGCTACACAATACCTTGTTCTTGTTGTGTAAACTTCAAATGTGCACTATCCAAATTGCAAGGGGAGGTTAGTACTTATTTGTAAATTTCTTCTTTTTTGGGTTTTCATTGGGAACTTGGCATTTTCACAAAACCGCCTATTTTGATGTGAAATTGCATAAAGGACCCGGTATTTATTTTGTAGTCGACCAAATACCCCGAAGGATGGGCCAAGTCTGGGTGTCCGGATGTAGGCAATTTCGCATTCATGATAATTTGGTGAAAAAACGCCCTTTTCGGGGGTGCTTTTCTGTAAATTCTCCTCCTTTTCGGCTTCTTATGGGATTTTTTAGGATAGTGAAGATAAGATATGCTGTCATTTTTTTTTTGAGTTTGCAAGCAAACAACTCTGCCTTGCAAAACTGGTAAGATCCAAACTCTGTCATTACTTCTATTAAGAACATTTTCTGTACTCTCCTTGTTTTTGCCTCCCCTAGTTCCAGCCTGGGAAACTGGATTGCATCAATCATCTGGCCATGTGGGTGTCGATTATTGCTGCGTTTATCGCTTGCATTTTATGTTCTGTCCATGTTTGCTGCCTTATCTTCCAACTGATGTTGTACCATAAATGCTGAAGAAGTTAGAACATGAAGAACATTTTGATCAATCATGTGCTTACATTCTTCAATTTCTGTGTATGGCTATGAGCGTGACTGCGTGAGCGACATCAAAACACCGTCAACACATTAACAAGTGTAGTAAACAACCGCGCACAATGCCATGAGTTTGCACTCAAACACCACCATTTTCAGCCTCGGGACTCTAGCAAACCAATCCAGCTGTAGAGTGAGATTTGCTTGCATTTTAGCAACCAACAGAGAACTTTCGGATCTCAGACTGCACCCATCTCTTTGCACTCTCTTGGGAGCCTAGCTCACGTGCTAACTCGCAAACCGTATGAATAAGATGAACCTATAAGAGTATATTTCAAAACTGTTAAATCATATCACCAAATCCAATTGAATAAAATGAGAACATATTTGAGTTGGATTGGGTTAGGTTGTGAACTGCCAGAGTCCAAGCTGGCCAGTTGATTTCCAGCAATCTGTATTCCTTTTTTTTTTTTTTTGGAGCAATCTGTAATGTATTCCTAACTCCTAATTAAGGGTTTGTAGTGCAATTATACATTAACATTCCCCAATTTATAAAGGAAAAAAAATAAAAAGAATGCGGTGAGCGTGGATCGAACACGCGACCTTCAGATCTTCAGTCTGACGCTCTCCCAACTGAGCTATCCCCGCATTTGATGTCCCTTTACCCTTGTTTATTTAGTCAAATATGCTTTATTCAATTTCATTTTTATTCTCATCTTCAGTGCACTCTCAAAGAGATGTTATTTTAATATTTTATGTTTGATAGATTCTTTAGTTACACGATTAGTTGATAAATATGAATCTCGTTATTGAAATTGAATTTGTTTTATGTAAATTGTTAACCATCTCCTTTCATTCACGCACTCCAATAAAATTGCAAGTCGAATTTTATTTATTTTTTAGTTGAAGGAGAGGCGGAGCTCTCCGTCCCCTCGAGGGTTTTTTATTAATAATAAGAAAAAGGGGCTAAGTAGTTAGCAAGCGGGGATAACCCGACTCCTAACATCATCAAACAAAAGCAAATAAATCTCCCCCGAAGGGGCACTCAATACATGAAAATCTAAAAGAAAGTTTAAAGCGATCAAAGCAAGGTGATCTGCTACTGCATTCGCCTCACGATAGATAAGACGGATTTGGATAACCCAATTCCACCAGATTACATTAATTTATTATTATTAACTTTACGATTATAATGTGGGTTTCTTTTTATATCACGAAAACTTAAGCTAAAGTGTATATATTTCATTCTTTCTAATAAACCATCTTACCGAAACCCCCAACAAATTTAATAAATAAAATTACTACTACTAATAAAAAAAAATTAAACTTAAATAGCAGCTTAAACCAAACTGCACTTTAATTTATAGATTAGCTAGGTTGTTGATGAACCCACCCAACTTGTGGCCCTCGTGGTCCTCTCTACTCCTCTCGGATGTTTTTTTTTTTTTTTTTTGAATACAAGGAAAGATTTAGAACGGGAGACCACAGGCGGTCTAACCCAATCCTAGAGCGTCCTTACGGACGAGAACACGCAGTTCTTCATTGGCCTCTAGAACTTCGTCGGCAGGGATACAGTAAGCCAGATGCGCAATCCAATCTGCAACCGTATTAGCTTCCCTGAAAATATGACGAATTGAAATAGAATTAAAATTACACAATAGTAGCCTAATCTCCGTTACCAGGATCTCGATAATCCAAGGGCAACTCCATTCACCCAAAAGAACTTTAACTATTGTGAGGTTATCCCCCTCTATAAGGATATTATCCAAACGCATAGAGTCAGCCCTTAGCAAGCCATTACGGAGGCCAAGAGCTTCTGCATAGATAGGAGGCATACCACCACATAAACCCCCACCAAGGGAGATGACAGAAGCGTCTGGGTTGCGGATAACAAAACCAAAGGATGCCTTTCCACACTGCAGACTAGAACCATCGAAATTTATTTTTACATAATTAAGGGGGGGTTTATCCCATATCACCTGTCTTCTCTGGTGTTTATATTTATAATGACTAGAATGTTTTTGAAGCGGCTGGCTCCTCGTAGGGTTATCATCCCAATCATCCGATTTTAAATTGAAATAGGATGCTTGAATCCAAGTTTGTTGTGTCGTTAGGAGTAAAGCCTTAATACGGTTAAGATTTGGAGTTTCTGTAGGGTTAAAAACGAGGTGGTTCCTGTGAGTCCAAAGAGCCCACCAACAGAAAGCAAGGTTCGGCATTAGCTTGGGACCAATATGGTCATAAATGCTTTGTAGAGCTATATCATTCCTTTGGTTGGTAAAGTTGTAACTCAAATTAACTGGTAAGTATATATTAAGAATAGCTAGTACCTGTTTTGTCATCGTGCAATCTAGTAGAATATGATTGGTCGTTTCTCCTCTCGGATGATGAAAATGAAGACATACTATATTGCATTATTAATTTATTATCAATAGGAGACATATATATTGTGTAGCCAACATTTAATTCATCTCCTGCTTAATTTATGAATGATACTCCCTCCGTCACACCAGAGTTGTCTTTGGATTATTCATGCACGTTTTTTAATGAGTTAAAAACTATATAAAATATCCATTTTTTAGTTAATTTTTTAAAATAATTGTATACTTATTAATAATATGTATGATATTATTTAAAAATATTTAATAAAATGTTGATATTTTATATAGTTTTTAGCTTCTTAAAAAACGTGCATAAATAGTAAAAGACATCTATTGTGGGACGGAGTGAGTATATATATAGTCTATATTTTCAAAAAAAAAAAGATATATATATATATATATATATATATATATATATATATATATATATATATATATATATATATATATATATAGTCTATTGAGTTCAATATATATATATTTCCTGCCGTATTTGATTTAATGACACAAATTATCTATTACAACACGTGCATTTTAATCTGAACTTGTAATTTACAAAATTTTGATTCTAACTCAAATACTATCTTGCAATTTATAAAATTTCTTAAAAATTATTATTATGTCAAGAGTAGGTAGGCTTGCTCTATAGGAAGAATAGCTTGACCTTAGCTCAAATTCAACGTAACAGGAAAATTTTCAATTTAATTAAGCTTACTCAATTTGCTAGTATATATGAACACATTTTCAAACATGAGTTCATATTCGGATTTGACCCATTTATAAATGATATGAACATGTGATTGCTCAATTAAAAACAAAAAAAAACCCTTACTATTATTGTTCTTCCTGTTTAAACCAAGCGACCCTAATTCTAGTCTAAATTTAAACAACAATTAATTAGTTACAGTTTCTACTAATTTTGCATCTTAAAATTCAATTCTTCATGTAAAGCGATGTGCGATGATAAATGAATTGCAGATCTTTTATCTCTGTTTCTCTTTTTTGATGTCTTATTTTGGATTGGTTTTCTTACGATTGCCTATATAAAGATTTTTTTTTTGGAAGAAAGATAAACAATTAGGCAGGAAGTATCTCGTCTGGACGTGTGGCTTCTACCTAGAGCGTCATTTTGAATGAGAATCTGAAGTTTTGAATTGATTTGTAAACTTCTAATGGCATGAGATATTGTAAGCAAGACGAATAATCCTATCTGCAATAGTATTGAATTCTCTGAAAATACGACGAATGACAACATTAGAGAAAGTAGAAAGATCCATCTTAGTACCTAATTGTATTTGTAGTAGCTCTATATTCCAAGGATATTTTCAGTTTCCTAGGATTGCGTTAACAACCACCAAATTGCCCCCCTCAATGAGGATATTCACGATCCCCATTAGTTTGGCCCTTAAGACCCCATACGTAATCCTAATGCCTCAGGAAAGGTAATGGAGCAGTGATTACATGTTCCATGGCCTATGGTAATGATCTAGTCGTCCGAGTCACAGATTACAAACCCATAAGTTGCCTCGCCAAATACTAAATTGAACCCATCAAAATTCAGTTTAAAAAACCCAAAAGAAGGTTTTTTCCAGTAACCTTACGTTCCTCCCGCCTTATTATGCCAATGCAATATTGGTTCCCAGTACAAGGGTTTGGCTCATCTGGAGGCACAATGTCCTCCATCAAATCAAAACTAAAAGATGCTTTGTAGCTAGACCATCTCTTGACAACTTTCCACAACAAAAATGTCTAATCAATATTTTGAATTGAATCGATGTTATATTTAAACTATACTCCATATATATTTATTTTAATTAAATTAACATTATTAAATATAATACAATATTATAATATCTCAATGACCAACTTTATTGTAATATGACAAATTCGACTTTTTAAAAATCAGTAAAAAGTTCAATAGATACTTCAAATTACCAATCACAAGTTAGTGGAGTGGTTGAGGGGCTACATTTCTTATTAAAAGCTTCGAAGTTCGAATACCAAACTTGAAGTCACTCCCTTGTGAGTGGGTCGATCGAACTGTGTAGATTAAGAAGAACTCGACACCATGAGAGAGAGAGAGAGAGAGAGAGAGAGAGAGAGAGAGAGAGAGAGAGAGAGAGGGAGAAACTTTTCTGTATGTGATCAAGAAAGTGCAGTTGTGTTTGTTACAAAGAACAAGCTAGATCTTCCCCTTATTTATACTGTACATGCTCAACAAACTTTTGAGCGGGAAATAGATCTTTAGAACATATTTACATATATTGGCCTAAGTTCTGTATTGCCTACAACATACCCTTCTACACTCCCCTTCAAGCTGGAGTGTGAAAGATGTCTTGAACACCCAGTTTGGACAAGAATCGATGAAGGGAATCAATGGTTGTAAGCTTTGTAAACATGTCAGCCAACTGATACTTTGTTGGCACATAGGCTGTAGAAATGATCTTATCCTGAATCATGTCACGAATGAAGTGGCAATCCACTTCAATATGCTTCGTACGCTCGTGGAATACTGGATTTTGAGCAATGTGTAGCGCAGCTTGATTATCACAAAACAATGTAATAGCAGCTGAGGGTGCACATCTGAGATCCCTTAGTAACTGTATTAGCCATTTTGCCTCTGTACAAGCAAGGGCCATGGCCCTATATTCAGCTTCAGCAGACGATCTGGCCACCACTTGCTGTTTCTTTGCCTTCCATGATACAAGAGACCCACCCAGAAGCACACAAAATCCTGTTGTTGATCTCCTGGTGAAGGGACAACTGGCCCAGTCAGAATCTGTGAAGATCCTAAGCTTCAAATCTGAGTTTGAAGACAGAAGAACACCTTGGCCTGGTGAACTTTTGAGATATCTCAATACCCTTATTGCTGCTGTCATGTGAGCACTTGTGGGTTTGGACATGAATTGACTTAATAGCTGGACTGTGTAGCTAAGATCTGGGCGTGTGATGGTCAAGTAAATCAATTTACCCACCAACCTTCTATAATCATTTGGATGCTCCATAGCTGTCCCAATATCTGTGGACAGTTTGATATTCGGATCTAGAGGTAACCTTAATGGCTTGCAATCAAGCAAATTGGCCTCTTTGAGAAGATCAAGTACATATTTTCTTTGAGACAAAAATATGCCCTTTGACGATCTTAGCACCTCAATCCCTAGAAAATACTTCAATTCACCTAAATCCTTCATGAAGAAATTATTGCTGAGCATCTCTTTAACTTTGAGTAAAGCTAAGCTATCACTGCTGAACACAATCATGTCGTCTACATAGTCCAAAATCCCTGTGATCACCCCTCTGGATTGCTTTAGAAACAGTGAGTAGTCAGCCTTTGATTGCTTGAATCCATTTCCTAGCAGTGTTGACGACAGCTTTGCAAACCACTGCCTAGGCGCCTGCTTTAACCCATACAAGCTTTTGATTAGCCTGCATACCTTTGAAGAAGCAGCTGTATTACTAACAGGCTCCCCTTCACCACTGTATCCTAGAGGTAACTTCATGTATACCTCCTTATGTAAGTCACCATGTAAAAAGGCATTTGACACATCCATTTGTCCAATATGCCAACCTTTAGCAGCAATTATTGCTAGCAATGTCCTCACAGTGGTCATCTTTGCTACTGGTGCAAAGGTTTCATCAAAGTCCACACCCTTCTTTTGCCTGCAACCCTGAATCACTAACCGAGCCTTATATTTGTCTATGGATCCATCAGCCAAGAATTTGGTTTTATAGATCCATCTACAACCTATAGCTCTCTTCCCTTTAGCAAGCTCAGTAACCACCCATGTCTTGTTCTTTTCCAATGCCCTAAGCTCAGCATTCATAGCCTCACACCATCTCGGATCCTCAATTGCTTGGACAAAGGTATGGGGATCAGAAACTGAATTTAAGGCTAAAATAAACTGCTTGGTTGTAGGTTTGAAATGAGCATAAGAAACAAAATTTGCAATGGGATAGGGGGTTACCTCTTGAGGATCAGTAAGAGCAGCAACGGTCACATAATCTGTTAGCCAAGAAGGAGGTCTAGAGTCCCTACTTGACCTTCTCACACTGGCAATGGGAGCATCAGTGGAGACAGACACTGTGTTTGGTAAGGTGTTTGACACTATATTTGGTGAGGTGTTTGACTCTGTGTTTTGCAATGTGTTTTGACAATCCATCAAATCATCTGTGTAGTCAGATGTCTGAGAAGGAAAGAATGAAGGAGAGGATGATAGTTGTTGCTGGAAATCAGACCTGCAAGGAAATATGTGTTCATGGAATTTCACATCTCTAGAGACAAAGACGGTCTTGTAATTGAGATTGTAAAGCCTGTAACCTTTCTGAGTTGAAGGATATCCCAGAAACAGGCAAGGAACTCCCCTTGGGTGGAATTTATCATGTTTCCTGGAGGGATTATAAGCAAAGGCAAGACAACCAAAGACTCTCAAGTGTTTGTATGTAGGTGGTTTATCAAAGAGGATGTGAAAAGGAGTTTTGTTGCCTAACACAGGAGTGGGCAACCTGTTGATCAAATAGACAGTTGTAAGGACACAATCCCCCCAGAATTTTAGAGGTAAATGGGCTTGAAATCGAAGGGCTCTGGCTATTTCCAATATGTGACGATGTTTTCTTTCAACCACACCATTTTGTTGAGGTCTATCAACACAAGATGTTTGGTGAATAATCCCATGATCATGATAGAACTGAACACATTCCTTGCTGGTGAACTCAAGAGCATTGTCAGATCTTATGACTTTGATCTTGCTCTTAAACTGAGTATGAACAAATTTGTGAAATCTTTTGATTGTGGTATAGGACTGAGCTTTGGAATGTAACAAGAACACCCATGTAGCCCTGCTGAAATCATCAACCACAGTCATGAAAAATCTGCAGTTTTGATGAGTTGGGGATTTATAAGGACCCCATATGTCCAAATGAACAATATCAAATATAGCAACAGTGCTGGAATCTTTGATAGGAAAAGGCAATTTTGTATGTTTGGCTAAAGGACACACAAGACAAACCAAGGAAGATTCATTCATTGAAGGAACACAAGGTACATGTTTGAGTTTTACACTTGGGGCATGGCCTAGTCTCATATGCCAAATATGAAAATCATTAGGCAACACAAATTGACTGGAAGACAAAGAATATGGAACACATGGTTGTACACATGAAGCAACCACTTTATTCAAGGTTTCAGAATCCAAGTCACTCAGCTTCTTGTCCAACAGATAATAGAGGCCACCACTCTCTTTACCAATCCCCAAAAGCTTCTTGTTGACACAGTCCTGTATAAGACAAGCATTTGGATAAAAGGTTACAAAACAATTGTTTTGTTTCACAAGTTTAGAGATAGACATCAGTTTAAACTGAAAAGAAGGGACAAACAGGACTTTGTTCAATTTGAGGTTGTTTTGTAAAAGGTGACTGTCATGATGAGTAATGGCGGATGTATGGCCATTAGGGAGGTGAATCTTTGTTTTAGGTAAATGCAATTTAGGGTCCGAGATGTCCTTGTACACTGGGGTCATGTGGTCTGTAGCCCCAGTGTCCAAGATCCACTGATTCTTCACAGTAGTGACATTGGAACAGAAAACATTACCTGCAAATTCTCCATCCAGATCATCATCCACACCACTTATATTCTCATCTTTGGTGATTTGTGGTAGGCTTCTCAACAGCTCTGCAAACTGTTGGTGAGTGAAGTAGACATTTCCACTGCTATCTTCCTTAGTGGACACTTGAGAGCCACTGTCTTGGTCTTGCTTTCTGCAGACTTAGATTTCTTCTCATTGCTTGCTTTCTTCTCAACACTTGTCTGTTTCTGTGGGAACTGCTTGGACTTGGAATGCCAGCTAGGGTATCCAATGATAGCCCAGCATTTTTCCTTGGGATGCCATTTGTTCCCACACACCTTGCATTTTCCTTCAGATTTGTTGTACATCACAGAAGAGTCGTCTGCATTGCTGTGACCAGAATCCAGTACTTCTCGCTGGCTTTCTTCTTGTTGAATCAGTGCACAAGCTTCTTCAACACTTGGCAAGGGCGTCATCAGCAACACCTGACTTCTTTGTGCACTGTAGGATTCATCCAATCCATTCAAGAACTGGAACAACCTTTGTTCTTGTTTGATTTGATCGATTTTTCTGAGGTACTCAACCACATCAGCCGACACTCCAACCAGATGAGGCATGACATCCATTGAATCCAGCTCCTCCCAAATCGATTTCATCCGAGTGTAATACTCGTTGATCAAACCACCTGTTTGCTTCATCGAGTAAATTTCTCGATTCAATTTGTATTTTCGAGATCCATTACTCAACGAAAATCTTTTCTCCAATTGCCTCCAGATTTCTCTAGTAGATTCAATATACAATACAGATTTTGCAATTGAATTAGAGACTGAGTTCATAATCCAGGCAATTACCAAATTGTTGCAAGTATCCCATTGATCGGCCTTCACAGCATCATCCGAGGGCCTGATCATTGTTCCTTTGACAAAGCCGATCTTCCGCTTTGTGGAAAGGTTGATTTCCATGCTCCTCCTCCAAGATCTGTAATTGGCCGCTCCTGCAAGCTTCTCCGACACCACAATCGAATTTGGACCATCCGACGGGTGCAGAAACAGTGGACTCTGCATTTCCGCCATCGTCAACCTTCGATCTGCAGCCATGGCTTTGCTCGAATTCTTAAATTGAGCTCTGATACCATGTAGATTAAGAAGAACTCGACACCATGACAGAGAGAGGGAGAAACTTTTCTGTATGTGATCAAGAAAGTGTAGTTGTGCTTGTTACAAAGAACAAGCTAGATCTTCCCCTTATTTATACTGTACATGCTCAACAAACTTCTGAGTGGGAAATAGATCTTTAGAACATATTTACATATATTGGCCTAAGTTCTGTATTGCCTACAACATACCCTTCTACAAACTGAACTCAGGCAAAAAAAAAAAAAAAAAAACTTCGAATTGACTTTCTTTTTTTTAAAAAAAAAAAAACCGGCATTGATTAATAATGCCTCGTGGAAATTTTGAGACGAAAACAAGTGCCCGTATAAATAAATGGGAAGTGGGAGTACGTCGTTCTCACTCGCTAGATTACCGATTCAACACGAACTTCTTTGCCGCGTACTCTCCCTCTCCCGTTAAGCCTTAAACGCTAAACGTGTTGCAGTCAATTTCTTGTCAATCGAAACTCAAACCTCTCTCTCTCTCTCTCTCCGAGTGAGTCAACAACTCTCCTTCAAATCCTCCATCAACAGCTTGAATTTTCAAGCTCCCCGTCACCAGCAATTATTTCTACAAGATAACATGCGGCGCCCTCCAATGGCTGCCGCCTAAACCATAAGACGACTCAGCAGCTCAACACCTAGGAGAAGACGAATCGCAATCGCAATCGCAGTCGCAATCGCCATGAAAGCCAAGAATTTCCTCCACAGCATCTTCAAGTCCTTCAGCTCCTCCGATTCTTCAGATTCCTCCTCCAGAGGTAACGTCTTTCCTCGTTTGCTCGGTTGATTTTGCTTGCAATCCAGTTTCTGATGCCTCCCTCTCTATCAGAGCCGGATTTGGATAGGATCGCGTCTCGCGAGCAGAAGCACTTCTCCTACGAGTCGCTTTCTAAGGCCACTGCTAACTTCCACGCCAATCGCAAGCTCGGCGAGGGCGGATTCGGTCCTGTCTACAAGGTATTCTTTGTTCATTCAATTTCAATTTCAAGTTTGAAAAGTTGCTTTGCTGAGTTTGTGCTAGGTTTGCGGGAATTAGGGTTTGGAGTTTTCTAACTTGGGTATTTGCAGGGCAAGTTGGAGGATGGGAGAGAAATTGCAGTCAAGAGGCTATCTCAGACCTCAAGGCAAGGCAAGAAGGAATTCCAGAACGAGGCTAGGTTGCTCGCGCGAGTGCAGCATCGGAATGTTGTGAATCTCTTGGGGTATTGTGCTCGCGGCGAGGATAAGCTTCTTGTCTATGAGTATATCGCTAACGAGAGCCTCGACAAACTTCTCTTCAGTAAGTCTTCTTTCTTGAAATGGTGTTTGCATTGGTGAATGAGCTGATTGTTTTTCTGAATTCACACTCTTTATTCACGAGTATGTGCCTGTATTGATTGCTATTTTGATAGTAAACACATATTGAAAGAAATGGCGAATATTGTGTCAAATTAGTTCATGCGCATGGTAATTGATGGGGAATTAGACGATATTGGCCTTATAAAAAATTGTTCTTGCTCTTCAAGTGATGCATGCAAGTTTTTGCATATGCATTCAGTTCGTGATTTCACTTATTGTTGTTTAGGATTTACCAAGAATGTGATTGTTTGATATCATTTTGTATATAGTTGGATGATGTTGATAACTGGAATTGGAAGTCATGGGAAATTGTCCTGATCTGCGCGCCAAGGAGTAGAATTTGGAAATACCAATATTGATCTCAATTTCATGGATTTCAAAAAATGATACTATTCATTGTTTGCCAGTATAATTTGTTACATTGCATAAAGAAAATTCAATTCTGATTGGCATGGCCAAGGCTTTTTGTCTGGCATATGCTTCCTTGAAGTTACTGTGAACCTCTTTCTTGGATTTTGTGGCATTTTTCCTACTCAAAGTTGGATCGATTTGATGTGTTTGAAATCTTATACTTCAAACAACTTATTTTGCTAGGAAGACTCGTAAGAAGCAGCGAAATGCCATTTGTGCACCGGCTCTTCGTGCTGTCTTAAACGTATTGCCTACTTGATATTAATATGAAACATGTCTGTAAGTTTGCATCCACCTTGCATAATACGTACAGAGTATAAATAAGTATTTCTTGCAGTCTTGTACTTCACGATTAATTGAACCTTTGTAAGCTTCATGTTCACAAAACATACTTATTTGTTTTGATTATCTGTTAGTTTCTTACTTGCAATCTCATATGAATTCAGTCTCCACCTTATGAAGATGAAAATAGAGGACTAGAAATCTGTTTCAGCACTGAAGGTCATGACTCCTCTGCTATTTTTAAGTATTTCATTGTTCATAGCAATTTAAATGCGTAGAAGAAGAGTTATGAATATAATAAGAACAAGGGTAAGTGCGTAACAACTTTGGAATCTATCTTTTTGCTATGAAGAATTTGTAAGCCTGTTTATTTGAACCTTTAAGGGGGTCAAGATTTTCAAATATGGAGTATATTTTAAGAACAAATTATCATCCTCCCCATCAGAAGGCACTATGCCAACAATATTATACTGCCATATCGGTTTCACACGTGTGACTTTGCAACTCTATTTGTTCTGATAGCGATTGTTATGTTCATCCACTTTTAACGCAGAATCTGACAGAAGAGAGGAGCTTGATTGGAAGAAGAGGTATGACATAATAGTAGGAGTTGCGAAAGGTTTACATTACCTCCATGAGGATGCTCATAGTTGCATCATTCATCGAGATATCAAGGCTAGCAATATCTTGCTAGATGAAAAATGGGCTCCCAAGATAGCCGACTTTGGTATGGCCCGCCTCTTCCCTGAGAACGAAACCCATGTAAATACAAGGGTAGCTGGGACCAAGTATGCCTCACTTGTCTTTTCCTATTATCATCTCCTTTCAACTAGTCTTTCCTTGCTGTTCAAACCTTACTGTTTTTGTTTGGAAAACTTTTGACAGTGGTTATATGGCGCCTGAGTATGTAATGAATGGACGTTTGACGGTAAAGGCTGATGTTTTCAGCTTTGGAGTGCTGATGCTCGAGTTGGTTACGGGCCGAAGGAATTCTTCATTCAACGTGAGCCATGATGCTGACAATTTACTTGATTGGGTAATGTCTTGTTCCTTTCCTTTTATAATTTATCATTCTTTCATATTTCTGCCTGTTTCAGCACCAAATCGGCATATTTCCATGTTTGATCAAAATTTCCCATTTCTTTTTTTAGAAACAGTTTTCTGTGGAAAGAGTTTTTCCTGTTTGATTTCAGTTCTCCTCTTGTGGTTTAATGATGCTAATTTTAATGCACTTGAGACATTTGAATTTGTCAAATGTAAAATCTTTAGCTGAAATTGGTAACTTTTAACATTGAAAAGAAGCTTCAGTGGGAATGCGCGTCAACACTTTTCTGAAGGTTGAAAAGTTTTATTTTATGAAAAAATGTCATCTTTCAACGAAGTAGCTTGCATAAAACAAACTTTGCTTCGGTAGGCGCGGACTTTGTTAAACTATTGAAGCGGTATTTGACTTGTATGAAAGAAACTCTGGTAATCCACCTATTAAATTGACAGGATAATCTTTAAGGTTCAACTTATTTATTTGTTTCATCATAATCCACAGTCAAAAATCTTAAACACCCACGCAACATATGAACATTTTTTTTGTATGCCTTGATTATCTTGCACATTTTCGCTTTGAAATTCTTAATTCTTATGAGTCCATCTAAAGGATTGCACTTTCAATGGTTCAGGGATGGTTGTTCCATCTTTATCTTCTGGTTTGCTATGTGCCTACGTAAGCCAGAGAACTTTTTGATATTAATTTCTGGTCTTCCCTTAGTTTCTCCTTCGTTATGATTAATTAATAAAAAAATTATGCCGTGTGAACTGTGAACTGTGAAGGTCATAGGGAAAACACGTGGGAAAGAAAATTTGGGAAATTTCAGAAGGTAGAGGGTGGGTTCCTTGGTATAATATATTTTTATGTAAATTAAAAATTAAAATTAAAATAAAATTGAGAGATTGAGGTTTATGGGCCTGCATTTTTAGGGCCAAATTAATGGTGATTGTTGTTATATTGGTTGTTAATAACTTGTTTGATTTCAGGCATATAAGATGTTCAAGAAAGGCAAGGGCTTGGAGATAATGGATCAAGTACTAGCGCCAACAGCAGTGGAGGAGCAAGTCAATCTGTGCATCCACATAGGCCTCCTCTGCACCCAATCCGACACGGCTCTTCGCCCGACGATGCAGCGAGTCATGGTGATGCTGTCGAAGAAATCGAGCAGCCTGGAGGAGCCCGCCAGGCCTGCTAGCTTCACCGGCAGGCGCCACCAGAGGTCAAGGCGCCCTGGCCCTTCGTCCTCCAATGCCGGGACCTCGGGTGCTTCATCCTCCTCGAGGTCCGAGCCCACCACCAGTACCAACACGAATACCGCCAACACGAACACCGCCACGGTGAGCCCACATGCCTCGAGCACATCTGCTCTTCGAAGGCCATTGTCGGATCCTCACGGGAAACGCCCCATGACGGGGTGAAAAACGACGGAAACCAAGACTTCATTCATGGGTGTGGATTTAGCTTCATTTTAGCTAGAGGGAGGGCAAGTGAGAAATTTTGTTATTCATTCAAATGTAAAGTTTCATTTCTTTATTTATTTAATTTTTTTAAATATACGTTTAGTCTTCAGTTTCTCACACGTGTGTACATTGAGAGTTGGGCGGGAGTGTGAATAGCTTGCAAGCATGTAATTTCACTTCGTTTGGAGTTTAGATCAGGCAAAGGGGTTAAACCAATACCAGAACCAGAACCAATACATGATCAAGATCAATTTTTTTTTACCCCCTTTAAAACATGATGGTTGAGTTCAATACCCTGGTCATATAGGCACTACGCTAGTGATTTTATGTAGTTTTTTTTTTTATTTTCTGGTGTTAATGGGAGTGAATTTAGAAGTTTATGTATGCCCTTTGTTGTTTGGAAATGTGAACAATAAAACATCATTTCAATAGATCCAATACAATCAAGATTATTGCATTTCCTTGTATGATAGAAAAGGAAGTTTGTATATGCCCTTTGGGCTAGGGCTTGGGCTTGGTCTTGGGCTTTGGCTAGTCCGTACAGCCCATACCAAAATGTGAACTTTGGGGCAAGTTCACATTTGGGTATGGCTTTTTGTCATTTTCTAGTGATGCTATACTTCATGGTGTTGCCGGTGTTTATGTAGAACATATTTTTGTGGAAGATCTTGGCGCAGATAGAAATCATTGTTGTAATTGCGTAACAAAGGTTTGCTGGATCGATTGTTAGCAAATTCGTTATCCGGTTAACATAAATCGACGAAAGCCTCTGTGGAAACGACATCAAAGTGTCTGGCAAAGATGAGCTTTTGCTTGCCTACAAGTGCCTTGTTCATGTCTTTCATCAGATCAAGGGGTTCTTGTTAGACAACCCAAGTTTTAGCAATGAATAAAAGGTTTTGGTTTTGAAACTCGTTTGAAAACCGTCGATCAATAGTTTCTCTATAATTTCTCAATATAAAGAAGTAAAATTCAATATCGCAAACGAATTTTTTGTTTTTTCTAACTCTAATAGATTATCTAATTTGGAGATTTCAAAATAATAGAAAACTAGTAAAATTCCCGTGTCATGACGCGGTTTTTTAAACTAAAATCTTAATAATATAAAAAATAATATTATAAAATATTAATCAAAGTTAAGATAAAAATCATTAAAATATTTTCCATAAATGTATCTTATAAATATCTCAAAAAAATTATTTTTAAGAAAACATCATGTAAAAGTATAATACATAAATATAGATATTTAAATCACTTAGTAAAAATAATAATATCATTGTAATTTTTTTAAAATGTGATGTGGTATAACAGTTATCTAAAATAATATTGGTTACGTCATATCATCAGAAAAGCGATTTTTTCTCGAAATATTCACGATTTAAAAATAATTACAAAAATGGGCATCGATTGAAACAATTTGTCAAAATATTCACGAATATCGATATTAAATGTCTAGATTGTTAATGGAAAAAAGAGAAAAGGGAGAAATAAAAAAAATGAAGGAAAAAAAATAATTGGTCAATATTCATAAAACTACTCTAAGGTTGACACGTAAGCAAAGTCTTCTGAATTAAAGTTATATATATAGATATATATAGATGTTAATGGAAAAAAGAGAAAAAGGAGAAATAAAAAAAATGAAGGAAAAAAAAAGGTCAATATTCCTAAAACTACTCTAAGGTTGACAGTAAGCAAAGTCTTCTGAATTAAAGTTATACTAGCACAGTACCCGTGCGTGACGCATGGGATTTGTAAAATATATTATGTTGTTCTGAAAGATATTATCATAATTTATCTACATTATATATATAATAATAATATTATGATAATATGAAAACGATATAGAAAAATAATATTAAATCCAAACATCAAAATGATAAATATACTAAACTGGTCTTGTTCACTCGATTCACATCTTCGATCAATAATTAAAAGTGTGCTATATAGATCACGATAACTTCATTAATCCACAATGTTGGAGAATTCATAGCGTCGTTGCACAATTTTGGTTTTGGAGGTATTGTCGGGTTTAAGAAACCTGTAAAATAAATATAGTTCATATTAAGATGGTATATTAAGTAATAATAGATACAAAAAATAGGTAAAATAAGGCGCGCATTACCTTCTTTGATATGCATTAGTGTCGGAAAAAAATCGGATTTATATACAACTTTGTCACATCGGCTAAATTAAAGTTGACAATATTCTCTCATCTACACACAACAAAAGTTAAACATATATAAGTAAAGAATGCATGTTCACGAGGTAAAATAAAAGAAATTATAATTATTGGTAATATTGAGAAATAAGGTCATTAGAAATTATAATTATTGGTAATATTGAGAAATAAGGTCAATAAATATAGTTAAATAAGAAATATGATTTGAAACTTATGTCCAACATCTTTTACAATAAGAAATTGAAATATATCAATGATGTATCTATTCAGCTCCATATTGATGGGTATATATATAGTTGTTTAAATAATTTCGAACCAACAGGTCACTTCAATATATGATTCTTGTGAAAGAATTCAATATTAAAGGTGGTAAAAACAAATAGTAAAACACACATAATCCAACAATCATTGATGTTTGGGAGATTAGCAGTGATGTGAAGAACACCAATTCAACGTTCCTACATATGCATCAAGATAGAGCTCCAATTCAACCTGGGCAAATGATCGACTACAATGCTGGATTGGCATATCATCGAGAGAAGTCACTATGGCAATAGATGTGAATCAAGAAGCAATATTCCATCAATGGATAACTTATTGTCATCACCGATCAACAAATCTAACTTAGCGTCTAAAAAGTGCTCCATTACAATGTTGGATCCCCGTTTGTTGAGCACTTTGTTTTTGAAGCGTGCCTTCGTCTCGAACACGTCAGACTTCCTCCAATTTAACTTGGGAAATGATCTTCTAAATAACAAAGATATTAAGTTTTAACACAAAATAAATGAGAAAAAATAAATAAAATTACAATAGAAAGTAATTAATAGGTTAATTTAATTTAAAAAATTTAAATATCTTTAATTCAAACGGGTAAAAATTTTTCGGGAGAAATTAATATTCTAGTAAATTTGTTAAATTATCATTAAATTTATTTTAATTAATAATTGATTAAATTATGTTAGTTATATAGATGGGGCCACACTTAATGAAAAACTGTCACGTAAGCCTTGGTTTAAGGTGAGGCTGCCACGTGTATCTTTCACATCTGTTTTAGTATTATATTAGATATATAGATATATAGATGTTAATGGAAAAAAAGAGAAAAAGGAGAAATAAAAAAAATGAAGGAAAAAAAATAATTGGTCAATATTCATAAAACTACTCTAAGGTTGACACGTAAGCAAAGTCTTCTGAATTAAAGTTATATATATAGATATATATATATAGATGTTAATGGAAAAAAGAGAAAAAGGAGAAATAAAAAAAATGAAGGAAAAAAATATAATTGGTCAATATTCCTAAAACTACTCTAAGGTTGACACGTAAGCAAAGTCTTCTGAATTAAAGTTATATATAGATGCTATAAATTTGGAGATTTTGGATTTCTTTCTCATCCAGTGCTCTATTTTAAAGAAAACTTTAGATTTAGATAATATGTTCGATTAAATAGGATAAAACCTTCTCAATAAAGCTTTCTTATCTTCACTAAACTTTTTCAACAAAGTGGAGTATAGAGTAGAAAAACCGTTTTAATAATTTGATGGACCTAAAGAGTAACGACACATTTAATCTTCTTGGATTGCACAAGGGTATATACTCCCTATTTAACATAATAATTGGCCTTTTGGCCAATTTTACACTTAAAGCTAAAAATAGAAAGAAAAATAGTTAAAATTTTAGCAAATAAATAATGAGGAAAAAATGGACCAATAAAAAAAAGAATAGTATGGAAAGTTGGAGTATTAATAAAGTATCCTGGAAATCAAATATAATTAATGAGATGAATTAATGAAATTAGAAATTTTTTGTCATTAATGTTATTCAAAGGGACAAATATTTTGTTACACGACAAAGTGATCAAAATGTCAATTATTTCATTACGGAGGTAGTATATAGTAAGGGACAAAAATATATCCTATGCCATGAACACTTCGTAGTAGGGGTGTTATGTGAGTCAAGCCACTTGAGCTCGGCTCAGGCTCAACTCGTATAAAACTCGATTTGAGATTGTTTATATATATTTCAAATCGAACTAGTATGATCGAGTAAGATTTCGAGCTCGTGAGCTATATAAGAGCTGCTCGTATAACTCGTTTTAATTATATGTGAGTTTATATATATATTGTATTAGTACATGTTAATTTAAATGAGTTTATATAAAACGAGCTTTTCAAAAACGAGTACTCGAGCTCGAGATCGACTCGTGAAAAACGAGCTAAATGAGCTCGAACTTGGTTAAATATTCGCAAGTCAAATATGAGCAGAATTCTTAGCTTGAAACAAAAATCAGGCTCGACTAGAACTCAACTCGATAAAAAAAAAATAAAAAATGAGCGAAGCATGATCACTTAGTACTCGGCTCATTCGATTCGAATAACCCTACTCCGTAGTGGGACAAATGAGAAAGCAACTTAGTCGAATTCCACTATATTATAATAATAATAATACTGGTAATAATAACACATCGATCTATAGTGGGTACGAAGGAACTAGGAAGAATCTTTGTTAGAGTACCATGCCTAGCTTTTTCACTGCCATCTTACGCCACACATTTGCTGCTCAACTTAAACAAAAAAGGGCGAGAAGACCGTATGCACAGTTCCGACATCGGCTTCTCGAGTCGATAAAATGTCAGCTACCTACTTATCAGCGGGTTATTTTTAGGCAAAAATGTTTGTCAAAACTTTGCTGAAAACATACGTTTAGCAAAAAAATTACGGTACGTATAGTAGTTCCCATTACCCTGTACACTAATGTGAGAACGGATGTACACTTCTTAAATGGTCAAATTGTACTTTGTGTATGATGGACTCGATTTTTGACAAAACTATAGTGTGCCATTTTATGACTAAAAGTGTATTATATTATGCAATTGTTAACCCAAGAAGTGTTCGTTCTTATTTGAACTTTAAATATAAGACAAGACATGGAGTAGGGTCTGGTCTTGCATGTGAACCCAAAGCAAAGCCTCCAAAACGTACAGTCGATTTAATTTTGGATGGCTTTAACAGCAAAGTGATCCCGTGGATACAGATTTCAGATTTCACACTACAAACAAAAATAAGATGGTAGGTCGGCAATTGTTTTCTACCCCTTCTTAGTAAGCCCATCTCAAATTATACAAAATGTTAAATGTACATCTCACACTTATGGATGATAAGAATAATTTAAAGTCTTGTTGTATATGTGTAAATTAGTAGATTACTTCTCGTACTGTTAATTGGTTTTACGATGGAATCTCACCAATCTTGTGTGATCGACTTGATTAGCTCGATATGCAACTAGCCGACATTTCATAAGTGCAACTAGTCGATATTGCGTGGTCAAACAGTTGTGTATATATATAAGCTGGTTCACTACTTCTTTTATTGATAACTAGTACAGCACACCGTGTGTTACGCACGGCATATGTAAATTATTATTTACACAGGTAACTACCAGTATACGTGTATAAATTCAGGTTTTAATCCTCTAATATAGAGTAAGATATATATATATATATATATATTGTATTCTGTGTAATGATATGTGTTTACTTTCCTAAGTTTTCCTTTGGCATGTAATATTGTTTATATGTTTGTTTTGGACATGTATGTGTGTATGATGACTATACAGGTATATTTTAGTATATGTTATATATACATGTTGCACTATAGGTATGTGTCTCGACTGAGTCGTATTGAGTCTATTTAAACTTGATCCTCTAACGAGACCTTACTATAGCGGAGTTAACATTTGTATATATAACTATACTATATAATATAACTTGTATAAGGTATGATAGGGAAGAAGTGAACTTACCTGGTATTGGGCTTTAGCCCATTACTCGGCCCATGGATCTTGAAGCTCGGATGAGCTTGGTAGCCCAGAGATGCGGAGCTCGCTAAACCCTACCTCCTTTAAGTTGAAGCTCTGTGTTTTGAGGTTGGGCGCTTGACCTAGCTATAAAGCGTCGCTTCTTGTGCGAGGAGCAACACACTTCAGCTGCTCTCTTCTCTCTCATCACAAACGCTCTCTTTGCGCCGATTAGGGTTTCTAGGGTTTGGAGCTTTCTCTCCTTCTCTTGCCTTCGGATCTTGAGCGCTCGGAGAAGAAAGGTTGCTGGTGGCTTCTCTGGAAGGTGGATCGAGCTCCGGCGTCCTCCTGGGTGGCCGCTCTCCTCGTCTTCTGAGATCTCGGGTTCTAGAGATCGATTTCTCTATCGATCTTCTGGTTTTATCCCATACAGGGGGATTTCTTCTTCTTCCTTGTACCTCTGATTCACATGCATGTTAGATTAGGGTTGCTTGCTTTCATTGCTTGTATCATCCCTTGTACGAACTCTCTTATAGTGGATTCGGCCAACTCTTGAGGCCCCGTGGACGTAGGTCTTAGACCGAACCACGTAAAATTGCTTGAGTGTTCTTCTGCTTGTGATTCTTCGTTAGATCTTTCTTTATCGCTTTAGATCTATTACGCTTCCGCTATACAAAACCGATTTCTAGACGAATCTAGGTTTTACATTCTGATAATGATTTTATTAGATAAAAAAATATTTATAATAGATATTGATCTATCACATATTTTAGGATAAACGTTATGTGAAATTGTTTGTATCTTTTTTTTTTTTTTGGTCACCGAACTGTTGGGTTCAGTTATCTTTATATATAGCAATGCAATTATTTTTCTTTACAAAAAAAAGTGTAATTTAATTCTAACAAATAATCATAGATTACTTTTAATTTTATCCGTTAATCTTCTTAATTTAATCCCCAGATTTGATAACATGACAAGAAGAGAAGTAGAATGAGAAAGGCAGTTTTCTAAATGGTAGGAAGAGAAGTGTGAGAGAATAAGTTACAAAATTACATAAAAGTAAAAAATAAATTATAGAAAACCATATGTGAAGATAACGTGGCAAATCTTTTTACATATAGAACTTGCTTTGATCGACTTTAATAGTGTAGAGAATTGATTTTAAGATGAAACTCTGCTGATTTTGTTCTGACTAGGTAAAATGATTTCTATTCTTAGGTTTGGAACTCGAGATGTTAAGATAGAAATAAAAGAAATCTTAACCTCGTGATTCTTTCTTGTTTGTTTTATCTCTTAACTAGTTTTATTTTACCCGCACGCTTGTGCGGTTGATTAATTTATTTTATTATATTAAAAATATTTATTATTTTTTAGTAATTTATGATGGTTTAAACCGTTTATTTGAAATCCTTTTAATTATAAAGGTTTTAAATGCCCTTAAATCAATATACAAACTAAGATGTAAATAATTATTGTTGATTATAATAAGATTTATAACGAACTAATATATGGATAATTAGAGTTAAGAGATACATTATCTATTTTTAGTAAGGAAAGAGATATACTATCTAAAGGTTAGACATAATTTTCTTATGATTTAAATTGTAATCCGATTAAATGATTTAGTATAGTATGTTGGAGATTAACCTTTTCATGACATACATACATACATACATAAGATTTATTTATTCATTAAAAAAACTTCTTGCTTATAAGATATATTGAATAGGTCAAATTTCAATAATCAATAGTAAGAAAGATAGAACTTTTGCTTGGATAAGATCGGTCAGGTATACATAAATTTCTTTAATTTGTAGATAAAAATATATATAAAAAAAAGATACGTAATAAATCCAAAACAATTCAAACATGTGAGATAAATTTGAAAATTAATCTGAATATTTATATTAAAAATGATAGGTTTTGTAACCACTTAAGATATGATGTTGAATATTTATATTAAAAATTAAATTTAATCTTCAATTAAAATAGACACATATGATGACACGTGTATAAATAGATGATATAATCGTCTAACGTGTATTAAATATATTGGATCATCATTAATTGACGTGTCAAAGACCTGGGTCAGATTACACCAGTACGACACGTAAGCGAATCGCACCAGAGCCCGCCACATAGGATTTCCACGCCTCTGTTTTAGTATTATATATATTGATATAACATGGAATTTTTTTCATTGTGCGGGAAATCAAGATATAAACTTCGTATGTACAAAATCATCAAATGTTGAAGTTATATAACTTGTGGTTTCGAATAGTCATACGAGTAAGATGATTGAATCATTTGTGTTATTTTCCCGACTTGTTAAGTGTAGGGTAACTCTAGTATGTAGTACTATAACTATTGTTTCATTGTGGCCACTGCACCTTTGAACGTACAATATGAAATCAGAAAAAGAAGAAATCGAATGAATTCATGGAAGAAAGATCTACACACTATGAGGAGGAAAAAAAACCGATCTGTGTTCACACCTCCATTGTTTGTTACAGTAACCGAAATGGCGCCAAGAACAGTTTATAAGCTGTGTGGGTTCGGTTGTAAAACAACCTCACTTGAAATTACAGACATATAATGCCCTTTTACTAACTAACCCACATGAACCCATAGCACCTCATCAATCTAACATGTTGGCCCAAACATTTATTGACGAACTTACATATATACAAATAACATTTTATTTGTTAATTAATGTAATGTCCATGTGTTTGGTGTCTAAATGATGATATAACCTAACATTGGATTCTCATAAATGTAGGCACACTCTACTTGGTGAGATCCATCGTTGCAAATTTCCTATAGCAAAAATATACATATATACTCCTTTCGTAATCGAATAATCGTGTTTTTTCAATCAATTTAGCACTTTTTAAGGAAGTTTGACTAATTTAAAATAAAAGTTAATATTTTTATAGAGCTTTTAACTCTTTAAAGTACGTATTATAAAGTCAAACGATTTACAATATATTTTAAGATGAAGGGAGTATTATACTATTATTTGGTTTGAAAAAAGCTTTTTCGGTCTGAAAAAAGTTTGGAGACACAGGAAGTCAATGTTGATAAAATGACGGTCAATTTTATCACCACCGAATTTCGATGTCAGAGAAATTTTTGTGTCAAAAAAACTCACCGACATTGAATATCAGTTACTTGCCGTGTGTTTGGCGAAAATCTAACCGTGCAAATAATAAACTTCATATTTTATACACCGTATATTTTTCTTCACATATATATGGATACATTTTTTGTTGAGAGATGTGAATGAGACCAAAAGAGTCTCACATCGAAAGTTAAATAATAACTCTTAGTATATAAGTCAGTAGATTACCTCTTCTATTGCCAATTGTTTTTAGGATAACTTACTTTCACATGGGCGCACCTGAATAACCGAATTTGTAGACAACAGTAAATGATGGAAAAGGAAGCTTTATCCCTTCACGGGCGTTTGTCAGCACATCGGCACATGTACGTACAGTTAATTCTGTAAATTATGACCTCGTGTTCATTCATGAATCCTAGCTAGCTAGCTATTTCGATCATCAGTTCATAACTAATTTATTAACACATTCACTCATGGTTGTTACTTGTTACAATTCGAAATGATCTGCAGATTGCATGTGAAAGCTGGTGATTGACATGTACTATATTAAACCGAAATTAATTAGTTGTTAAAAAATTTGTGAAAAAAATCTTTCACCTAATTAACAAAATTTAATACGAAAAAGAATGGTTTTATTTAAAGATATTATAGTCATCCTTAAATTTGTGATTTAGTTAATCATTAAAGGTTTGAACATACTTCTCTTTATCAACTAAATTAAATTATTTTTATGATTTTTTTTACTCTTTTTAAACTCTTTTATATCTAAAATTGGTAAACATTACTTTAAAAATTATATAAAAAAAATTTCCTTACTTTTTCTTTCAGATGAAGGGGATTCAACCTGTAATGTTATGTGATACTTTCCTATGTCTTTTATGCTTGATTGTTACTTGTAATATTGTGTGTATGCTTGTAACATGTATGTATATGATGATCATACATATTGCATATAAAAGGTATATATACCATGTATGGATGCATATATTATCTTATGCTTGACTGAGTTGTATTGGGCTATGTGAGCTTGATCCTCTAACAAGTTCATAAGTATAATATATGGTATGATAATACATAGGTTATATATATCATGATATATGCTTAATATGTATATAGTGTAAGAGAGACATTAAGCCTCGGTTTTGGGCTTTAGGCCCATACAGAGGAAAGGCCCATGATTGTCGGATTGGAGCTAGAGGAGCCCAGAGCTTAGCTTGGATTCCCGTTAGCTTGTCACTTGGTGGAACACAACGTTTTTGCTTGGTTGGAGCTCTCTCTGGTTGACCTAGCTATAAAAGCTCTTGAGGATCTTGTTTGTCGGCGTACTGTTTTGAGCTCTCTCTCTCTTCATCTTCCGAAAACGCTCTCTCTTCTAGGGTTTCTAGGGTTTGGAGTTCCTCTCCCTTGCCTGAGGTTTTCCGAGCGAGGAAGCGAAGATTAGTGGCCGACGTCGACGGTGTCCCGGCCTGGAGGTTCTCTGAGATCCGGCGCTCGAAGCTCTGGGTGACAGCTCTCCTCTCCATGTGATCTAGGGTTTGGAGATCGAAGACTTCTTCGATCTTCTGGTTCCCACACAAGGGGGTTTTCTTTTCTCTTGCTTTCTGATCTCATTCATGTTTAGATCTAGGAGTTTCTTGTATCTCTTTACTTGATCTGTCCCTGTACGAACTCTTTCTAGTGGATTTGGCCAACTCTTGAGGCCCCGTGGATGTAGGCATAGTCGAACCACGTAAAATATCTGGTGTTCGTTCTTTGGCTTGCATGTTCGATCTGATTTGTGGTTTCTCTTGCTCGATTTCATACGTTTCCGCATATTTGCCTATCTCGTAGTTCGATCTTTAGGTTTTACAACGTGGTATCAGAGCTTGAGTGTCCCACTGTCGATTGCCTATCTCACATTTTAGTGAAAATTGTGTGCTTGGTAAGCACACTAGGAAAAGTTTTAAGTCTTCTGTTCATGTTTCAACTGCCCCTCTTGATTATATGCATTCTGATATGTGGGGCCCTGCCCAAGTGTCTACTATTGGTCTTAAGAGGTATTTCATGTCCCTTGTTGATCACTATAGTAGGTATGTTTGGGTTTATTTGTTGAAGACTAAAGATGAGGCTTTTGAAACTTTTAGGGTGTAGAAAACTAGAGTTGAAAAAGAAACTGGGTTATCTATGAAATATTTGAAAACTGACAATGGATTGGAATTTTGCAATTCTTTGTTTAATGATTTCTGTCAAGAGCATGCATTAAGAGGCATTTAACCATTCCTGGAACCCCTTAGCAAAATGGTACAGCTAAGAGGTTGAACATGATCCTTCTTGAAAAGGCTAGATGCATGTTAATCTCTTCTGGTTTGAAACATTGTTTATGGGGTGAAGCTGTGATTACTGTTGCATATCTGATTAACAAAACTCCTTCTTCTGTGATTGCTTTTAAGACACCTTATGAGTTGTGGGCAAAAAGAAAACCTAATCTTGATCATATAAAACCTTTTGGTTGTACTGTTTTCTCTTATGTCAATCAAGGTAAACTGGAACCCAGGTCACAAAAGTGTGTCCTATTAGGGTATCCAGAAGCTAGGGGTTAAAGGGTATAAATTGTTGATTGTCCAACCTGGTGTTGATAAGACAATTGTGAGTAGGAATGTTATCTACAATGAGCATGAATTTCATTTTAAGAAAGCTTCTGCCTCTGTGTTACATGATACTGACTTGCATGTACATGATGGAGATCAGTTCTATGTCCCTAAGGACATGGATTCTGATTCAGATGATGAATTTGACAGTGGTTATTTTGTAGCCGCCTCCCTTCCTCTCTCTATTTCTTCTCCTGCCCCTCCTGCTTCTGTGATTGTGCAACCTCACCAATTGGGTGGGGAAGCAAGTAATGAATATGTGTTACCTTCCTCTTTTGTTTCTCCTATTTCTGTGAATGAGGATGTTGTTTTTGAATCTGTGTCTGCTTCTGGTTCTGTAAATTCTAGTTCTTCAGATGCTCATAGACACGATTTAACTGATTGGCAGTTGACTAGGGATAGGAGTCCTAGGACTGTCATTCCAAATAAGAGATTCATTACCAACATTGTTGAGTTTGCTTGTCTTGTTTCTTCTGTGGTGCAAAGTTATACTCCTGAAACTTATGAACAAGTTGTTAAATGTGCTCACTTTAAATTCTGGAAGCAGGCTATGAATGAAGAAATTATGAGAGTGAATAAAACCTAGACATTAGTTCCCAAACCTGTTGATGCTAGATTGATTGATTGTAAATGGATCTTTAAGCTTAAAGAGGGAATAACTAAGTCTGACCCCCTAGATACAAAGCTAGGCTGGTTGCTAAAGGTTTTATCCAAAGGGAAGGAGAGGATTACAATGAGATCTTTGCTCCTGTTGTGAAATATAAGACTCTTAGATTGTTGCTTGCTATGACTGTTGTCTGTGACTTTGAGCTTGCGCAAATGGATGTTAAATTTGCTTTTCTTCATGGTGACTTGGATGAAACAATCTATATGAGACAGCAGAAGGGCTTCATTGATTCTGTGCATCATGACTATGCCTGCTTGCTTAATAAATCTATATATGACTTGAAACAATCTCCACGTAAGTGGAATATAAAGTTTGATAGATGTATGAGGTTTAGCTTGGGTTTTAAGATAAGTAAGTTTGATACATGTTTGTACTTCAAAGGTTTAAAGCATGCTGGTCCTGTGTTATATGTTCTTCTATATGTTGATGATATCCTGCTTATTTCTAAGTCTGTTGATTGCATCCTTGATATTAAGAAGAACCTGCAAAAACACTTTGATATGAAGGACTTAGGCATTGCTAAGAAAATTCTAGGCATGTCAATTGTTAGGGATAGAAAGCATAAGAAGCTTCAGCTGCATCAATGTGACTATGTTCAGAAAGTGCTTGATAGATTTCATGTGACTGGTGATAAAGTGAATAACATACATTTAGGTCCTCACCTTGACTTGACTAAGCTTAAAGAAAAGATGTTTGTGGTTGAGTCTATAAGGATGAAGTCTATCCTTTAATTATGATGTTGCAGTAGGGTCTGTTATGTATTCTATGATCTGTACTAGACCTGCTTTGGCATTTGCTATAAGCACTCTCAGTAGGTTTATGTCTGAACCTACTGAGAAGCACTGGTTGTCAATGAAATATCTGCTTAAATATCTTCTTGGATCTGTGAACTTGTCTCTGTTATATGTTGAGCATTCTTCTTCTTATTATTTACATGGTTTTATAGATGCTGACTATGCTAGCAACAAGGACACTAAGAAATCAATCACTTCCTATGTTTATACATGGGTTGGTAATTGTATTTCCTGAAAGTCCCAACAACAGCCTATATAGTTGCATTATCCTCCACTGAGGCAGAATACATTGCAGCTACAGAAGCCTATAAAGAGGCAATCTGGCTGCAGGGTATTCTGAAAGAGATTAAAAAGAAGCACTATACTTCCATATTGCATATAGATAGTCAGAGTGCTCTTTACTTATGTCGTGACCTCATGTATCATGAAAGAACTAAGCATATTGATGTGAGATATCATATATTTTATAAGAGAAAAAGTTGAAGATAATGTGATTCATATGAAAAAGATTGATGGTAGATATAATCCTGCAGATTTTGGTACGAAAATTGTTCCTCATGATAAGTTTTTGTACTGTAGGAATTTCCTCCACTTGGAGGAGCTAACTAGATTTGTACTATGAGCATGGGATGAGGACGGACCTGGCAGAAGAATCCACTTGTTATGAAGTTTGAGTCTGCCCAGTGCAAGACTTAGAAAAGTACAGGGGCATTTGTAATGTTATGTGATACTTTCCTATGTCTTTTATGCTTGTTTGTTACTTGTAATATTGTGTGTATGCTTGTAACATGTATGTATATGATGATCATACATATTGCATATAAAAGATATATATACCATGTATGGATGCATATATTATCTTATATATGCTTGACTGAGTTGTATTGAGCTATGTGAGCTTGATCCTTTAACAAGTTCATAAGTATAATATATGGTGTGATAATACATAGGTTATATATATATATATATATCATGATATATGCTTAATATGTATATAGTGTAAGAGAGACATTAATCCTCGGTTTTGGGCTTTAGGCCCATACAGAGGAAAGACCCATGATTGTCGGATTGGAGCTAGAGTAGCCCAGAGCTTAGCCCGGATTCCCGTTAGCTCGTCACTTGGTGGAATGCAGCGTTTTTGCTTGGTTGGAGCTCTCTCTGGTTGACCTAGCTATAAAAGCTCTTGAAGAGCTTGTTTGTCGGCGTATTGTGTTGAGCTCTCTCTCTCTCTCTCTCTCTCTCTCTCTTCATCTTCCAAAAACGCTCTCTCTTTTAGGGTTTCTAGGGTTTGGCGTATTGTGTTGAGCTCTCTCTCTCTCTCTCTCTCTCCCTCCCTCTCTCTCTCTCTCTCTCTCTCTCTCTCTCTCTCTCTCTCTCTCTCTCTCTTCATCTTCCAAAAACGCTCTCTCTTCTAGGGTTTCTAGGGTTTGGAGTTCCTCTCTCTTGCCTGAGGTTTTTTGAGCGAGGAAGCGAAGATTGGTGGCCGACGCCGACGGTGTCCCTGGAGGTTCTCTGAGATCCGGCGCTCGAAGCTTTGGGTGGCAGCTCTCCTCTCCAGGTGATCTAGGGTTTGGAGATCGAAGACTTCTTTGATATTTGAAATATATTAAATAATGGGCTATTTTTTATTTTTTAAATATTTTATGAGTGAAAACTTTTGTTTGTTAATAAGAAAGTTTTATTTCATGAATGCTAAAAAGGTGTTTTTAAAATGTTAATTTCTCACCTTTCTTATTCAATATGACCTAATTATATAATAAATTAACCAAAATATTTAAGGAAATATGAAAAAATAACATTTTTGTAAAAAATTATATATTAAAAAAGGTCATGGGTGATTCTTTAAAAGAAAAATAAATTTATGAATGGTTTATATAAATTTTTATTTTAAGGATGATTTTGTGAAAATTAACCTATTTTAAGGGTGGTCCTCAGTCCCTTAATTAGCAGATCACAAATTCAATCATTAACTGATCTTCAATAAATGCATCCTCTAGACTAACTACAATGGTTAAGTGTACAAATGTACATATTTGCACAAGGTGTTTAAAAATGCACATCACTTTTTGATGTTTTACTCCATTGGTTAAATGTGCATTTTATACACACCTATCTCTAAGTAAATATGATTAAATTAAAAAGGAAAAGAAAAATTTTAAAAACAAACAATAGAAATGACTTTACTTTGTTGAAAAGTGATAAAAAGTTTTTGCACATGGGGGAGGTGAAGTGCTTATATTTGAGCACTTTGTGTGCAAATGTACACATTTTAAGCACTCAAAAGTAACCATTGGAGCACAATTTAAATAAAAATGTGCATATTTAAGCATTTGCACCATACCATTGGAGTTAGTCTTATGGGTTTCTTTCTTCATGTCACGGGAATCTTTATCTTAGACATATACTCCGTATATAATACAGAGTACCGATTATTTATTAATTATATATATAATAACGTCTTCCTATATTCCAAAAGCATAGGATAAAAAGAAAAGATCCTTTTGTTCAATAATTTGAACTGTTGTTTGGTTCGGTGAGATGTCACTGCATTAGTCTGCATGTGTGTGACTGATTTTAGTTCTGATGGAAGTTGTAGTATCGATTATCGAGTGTCGTGTTTGATCGAGTAGACCGTGGAAGTGTTTGTGGTTTTCGGATATTCCTCATTTAGGTGAGGGAAATGTCGCTGATCCACACTGCCTGAGGCATCGTCCTTTCCGGTGGTGGGTTACTGCTATCCGCCTTCCCAGCATCGAAACATCGTTTGAGTATTCGCACTCTCATATCTTTTTGGCATTTGCAAATCATCATGGTCTTTCTCAACTTCTTCACTGGCTGATGATCTTTTATGTGGTGTTGAGTTTGTCATTTGTTTGTTTTTGCTTTGCATTTTTATATGTTGTATCATGACGATTAGTCTGTTAATTTGTCGATCTGTTGATCACTTAAATTACCAAACAATATTTTATCTGGTATCTCGAATCCTTTGCTTTAAAAAAAACATTTAATATTATTAAACCCAAAAAAGCTACGTACAACACAAGTTTCCTTTTCTTTTCCCTATTAAAAAAAAGGGTATAACATATATACCACTTTATGTAATCTGTTTATTTTTATTTTTTTGATCAATTTTAATCTTTTCATTTAGTAAGAGTTGGTTGGTGAAAAAAAAAACATATGGACCCCGGTTCCTCCTTTTTCCCGGGAAAATCTTTCGGTTTGGGTCAAAGTTGTTAACCGAACGTTACGCCTCCTCAACCGGATAAACAATTTCTGAATTTATTAAATATAAAAAAAATTAGATACCAATTTAAAGTGTGGATGAATTTAAAGGGTTTCACCCCCTTAATCAAATCATAGTTATTCGGCGCTCTTAAATTTGAACAAAAACCGTTAATTGCGTGGATATAAATCGAGTGTGAATCTTGCATGGTTCCCACATGTGAAGTGCATGTCAACCTTGCAGTCTTTATACATACATGCAATAAAATACCTAGTGTGAAAAGTGAAAATACGGGCGGAAATGGGGCGGATTATGAGTGAGATGTGAATATATTGTGCACCGTACTTTTATGCCAAACAAGACCTAGATTAATATTTTTATGTTTAAATATTAAATGAAATATTTGCCTTAAAAAAAATACTCATAT
This sequence comes from Persicaria maculosa, assembly GCA_963922045.1. NCBI lineage: Eukaryota > Viridiplantae > Streptophyta > Magnoliopsida > Caryophyllales > Polygonaceae > Persicaria > Persicaria maculosa. Next base: position 7,457,950 of record OY998256.1, on the reverse strand, counting down.
TTTAAAATAAAAATATTTCTCATTCTAGTTCAACATTGGGTGGAAAATATATAACTTTGAAAATAAAAAAAAGAAAGAAATAACTTAGTGCTAGTTTGGATAAATGTAGGAAGTCTACTTCCCGGGAATTTAATTCCTGGCCGGGAACTCTACTTCCCATGAATTACACTTTCTGAGATTTTATAAAACATGTTTGGTTGAAAAATGAAATAATGGTGGATTTGATATAGTGAGATAAATAAGAGATTTTTATTAGTAAGAAAATGGTGGAAGTTGTCTTACTATGTACCCCCTTGGTAATTCTAACTCCTGTATTTCACAGGAAGTTAAATTTATGGGAATTTTAATTCCTGGGTTTTTGGAGAAGAAAATTTTTAACTAAACGCAGATATTCTATCCAACTTCCTGAGATATTCAACTTTTTGGGTTTTTCAAACCAATCCAAACGAGTACTTAAACAAGTGAGACTGAGACAGGGATCCATTCACTACTAGAAAACACGGCCTTTTTTGACGCTTTGTCTTCAACGCTTTTAGAAACTGTCGGGTCAATTTTTAGGGTGCGTTTTCACTTTAACCATTCTTGACGCTTTTAAGCGTCGAGAAGTGGCAGAATAAATAAAAAGAGGCGGACCCTTTTTTTTTAGCACATCTCTCTCTCCGTCAAACCCTCACAAATCGAAGCCCCTGGACTCCCGCCCTCTCCTGCGATTTCACCACCTCCTTGATTTTCAGTTTCTAGTTCTACAATTGCGAAGCCGAACAATCAAATCCCCAAACTCAAGTTGTCCATCACCTCCTTTGATTTCTACACTTGAAGATACTGGACTTCTTTATCAATTTCTCTTACTATATATTCGAAAATCTCCTTTTATGTTCAAGTTCTTTGTGTCTTCTCAGATCTACTTTCTTTTGTTCAATTTCAAGTAAGATTTCTTATTATTCTCCTTATCTCTCTCATAATTTTTTACTTTTGGTGGATTTAGGTCACTATTCTGTGAATTTCCCCCAACTTCTGATGACAAATTCAAGATTAGGGTTTTTCCCCAATTCCTTTTGTACTTGTGGTGAATTTGGATTCCAATAGTTCTTCTTCGATGTATTTTAAATTCATCGCATAAAAGATTGTGAATTTTGTTCGGTGGTGTTTATTTTCTAGCGAATGGAACTCTGGGGCTCAAAATTGTGGCATGAATCTCTGTTGTGTTTGGTTTCTATATGGTACTGATTTCACAAATGTTGTTTTTTTGCCCTTTTCAATTCAATTTGCGCGGGTAGAAATTCTTTGGAGCTAGGGTTTGCAGGTGGCGACTGATATGGCCAACTGATTCGACGATCGTTGAAGATATGACACTTGAGTTACTGAACCGAAGCCTTGCCGAGATGTGTTGTGCCAGATCCGGTTCGCAAGCACCGAAGGTCGCCTCTAACCCTTACCTGTGAGTATCAAACCCTCTCTATTGAATTCATGGTTGAGGTTGTATCTTTAGTGTCATTGTTTTGTATTATTAATGATAAGTTTGTTGTATCTTTGTGATAGTGTGGCCTTTAGAAACCAGAATCTGATGAGTAAAATAAAAGCATCATGTTGTGTTGATGTTATCCTTCTGGACATATATGTTTTTCCTTTGTATTTATTTGTTAGTTTGTTCTTAGTTGAATCTCATTAGACAATAGCATCATTTTGTTTAACTCCATGTTCTATGACTTTTATATACGTTGGTTGTGACCGAGGCTGCAATTTGGTTTATCCATTTAGTTTGGACCATGTTTGATTGTTGGTTAGTTATCAATGCTATCCACAATATATTTTATTTCTTATTTTTTACTTTGTCCTATAGATTAAAAGCTATTATGGACTATACTGAAAGTTTGAACGAAATGGTAATCTAATAAGTCCATTAAAGTTAAGAACTTATGATGAAAACTAACTTATCCAGAAACACTTTCCAGTTTGATGGAGATTGTGGGTTGAATTTGCAAGTCAATGCAATTACACCATCCAGGATGCAGATGCTCACAGTGAATGGGTGAGCAGTGAGTTGTGTCTGCTTTAGCCCGAACAATCAGTAGCCAACTATTACCTCATCTAATTGGAGAGCAAGTCTGTTTTTGATGAGCTGAAGGTTGACCTTGAGTCTAAGGCAGAAAATGTTGAGAGAGCTGCTACCGCTTCTAGGAAAAAGGTACTTTTTAGTCACTTATTTGTCATTGATTCATTTTATGTTGGTTTTAGGAATATTCATATTTTTCTAGATTCATGATTGTTTTATGGTTTAGGCTAGCATATTTTTCTAGAAGGTGGAGTCTGATTGTCAGACGCTTGTGAGCATGTTACAGCAAGAGGGTCAAGAGAAAGGGGTTCTCTACAATCTTGTCTCAGGAATAAATACTCTGGGGGACTCCTTCGATTCAGTTGTTTGCTCCTACGTGAGGCGGGACGGGAATAAGGTGGCACATGAGTTTGCAACCTTTAGACCTATTTGTCATTCAACCTTTTTTTTGTCTCTTTTTAAGAACTTCCGGATAATGTCGTATTGAAGGAAATGGAATGAGTTTGATGGTTTGCTACTCAAAAAAATATTTGGGTCCTTATTAAACATGTGTACATCAGTACATGTATTATTATTTGTTAGTTACTACTGTATCAAATAATAATATTTGGTATTTTTAGTGCATTTTGAGTAATTTGTTCCTACTATATACATACCAGCTTTTTGGAAACTATGCTAATGAAAATTATTCTAATGGAAAATATATATGCATTTAAAAGAAAAATGAAAAGTGTGTGATTCTTGACGTTTTAAATTGTCATTTACATTTCAGCTTTTTGGTGCTAAACAAATTCCCGATGTTTTTTAATGTCAAGGAAAAGGCGGGATGTGATGGTTAAAGAGCGGGAGAGATGGAATGGAAAACGTCGGCAATATAACATTGACGATTTAAAACGTAGAAATTTTCCACGTTTAAAAACGTCGGCCATTTCTGGCTTTGACATTTCCGACGTTTTTTTAAAACGTCGAGACATTTTTTCCCGACGTTTTAAAACGTCGAGAATGGTCAAAAAATGTGTCGCGAATGGCCGTGTTTTCTAGTAGTGATTTCATTATCCTATTGTATAAACAATAGCAAATTCAAAAGCACTCTTTAGGTTTTTTTTATAAGGGGTAGAAAATTAAATCACATATTTAATTGGATTATTGGATATATTTATTAGGTAATTATTAAAGCGAGTTATAGGAAAGATTATTGGGGCAAGTCTTGGAGCGCCCCATCGATCACTCATTTCATCCGTTACTTGCATCATCTGTCACCAACTCTTTGTAGATTTTTTTTTCACAAAAATAGTACGAGCGAAGCAGGTGAAATGGATATCCGTCCTCCATTTCCAACCCTACATATAAAATGTGAATTGTGCATGATTTTTAAATGCAGATAATTCGAATAATTTTTATATGTGTGCATCTTTATTTCACACCTGATAGTACTGCTTATGTTGTGGACCTTGTGGTTTAGATTGTGTTTGACATGCAAGTTGAAAAAATATTTAAGTTAAAACAATTCTGGTCTTCTAGACCTCATCCATAAGGATGTCATCGGATAGAGCTCGCCCGCCCGAATTCTTTCATAATAAAAAAAATAAAATCTCACGGATAGCTAGTTGTTACTAGCTTAGTTTAAAAATAAATGGCGTTTGACTTTTTAACACGTTTTTTAAGAAACTACTCTCCCCGTTCAACAATATTTGCATGTTTTTTAAAGAACCTAAAAATTATAGTAAAATATTTTTTAATAATTTCATACTTCTTACTAATAAGTATTAAATTATTTTTAAAAAAAATTTAATAAAAAATTAATATTTTACCATCTTTTTGAGATTCTTAAAAAACGTACAAAATATAAAAGGATATATATTATTGAACGGAGGTACTATATAAAATATCATATTTTTTAATTTTTTAATATAGTATAAATACTTATTAATAAATAATTAATATAAACTATTTATTGCCTCATTATTACACATTAATTTTCATCATAAATTATAATTTTACAATAAGCACGTTGCTTAAACCGAATAGAAACTGCATAAATACTATATTGCCATACACTAATCACAAGTCTCTACTGGTACCAAAACCAAAACAAAACCCCCCAAAATATTTTTCAAAAAAAACAAACAAACAAACAAACGCACATAAAATAAGAGGAAAATCAAAAAAAAAAAAGAGCTAAAATCGATTAACTAGCTGCTTCATTAATTAATTAATTAAAATTAATTAAGCGATGAAGCGTAGGTATTAACGAGAGCCAAAGCATTGCTGGTGAGCTTCCTGACTTTGGTGGCCCAACCAAACACGTCCGATCTCAAATCCTCCTCGGAAACCCCTTCAAATCCGTCCGTACACGTGTCCTCATTGGTGAGCGCGGCGCTCATCCACGTCTGCACGTTGCTCAGCTGGAACCTCAGCGCCTCGTTCCCGGCTCCAGCCGCGCCGAGCTGCCGCATCTGCTTCAGCGAGCCGCGCATCTGCCCCACGGCGTCAGAGAACGTGGAGGCGCAGTCGCGTACGGCAGAGGCGGCGCGGCGGTCGGGGGAGAAGTCGGAGTGGCGGGTGAGGTTGGAGAAGTGGCTCGCGGCGCGGCGCGCCTTGGCGAGGCTGACGCCGACGGCCACGAGCGCCAGCTGAGCCGAGTCGCGGCTGATGGCCGAGGCGTAGCGGGAGAGGGAGCTGTAGCACACGTCTGGGTACAGCGTCGCGTTGCATTGCTCCCTTATGAACTTGAAGTCGGTCATGGCGGCTCCGTCGGTGTCGTCGGGGGAGTACTCGCCGGCGGAGGGCGGCGCGTGGAGGAGGAGGAGGAGGAGGAGGAGTGGGAGGAGGAAGAGAATTGGAGAGTGGGAGGATTCCATTGTTACCTTATTTCTTAGGTACAATTTGTACAAATGTGGGGTTTAAGTAGGACTTAGGTGTATTGGTTAATTACTATTTTACCCTTTCGAGTAAAAATTATTAACCTACAAATCACATAATTTTAGGGCAAAAGTTTAAGTTTTCTTTTTGTCGAATAAAATTGAGATGAAGGTTTTTTTTTTTTTTTTTTTTTGTGACGTGGGGTTCCGAGATTGTCGACAAATCTCCCACGGATTCGAACCCTAGCCTGCAAAGGACGAGAACCGGGTAAGTCAGGCGGCAAGCCACCAGGCAGGCTTACCCTAGCCTGCAAAGGACGCGAACCGGGTAAGCCAAACGGCAAGCCACCAGGCACCAGGCAGACTCACCCAAGCCAATAATAAAAATGAAATATTTTAGATGAGATATAGTATATAATTACAAGCACTATAATTTATGAACAACGTCTTTTATTTTAGAATTTTAAAATTATCCAAAATTATCAAAGCATGATTTTTTTTAATTTAAAAAAAGAAAAAATTGACAAACATGAAATCGACCCGAAACCCGATCAAACCGGGTTCGAGTTAACCTGGATATACCCAGATCCCGTTTTACCCGAGACCCGAAGTGACCCGACCCGAATGACCTATTTGACAGATCTAATTGTTATACTTGAAAAATCAAGCAAGAGAGAGAAGTATAACTGTCTTTTTACTAAAAATGAAACATTAAAGAATAGGGGTATAATTGTCTTTTCACATTAAATTAAGTGAGGTTTAACAAGAAAAGGGTATGGGTGTTGAGTTGCAACCAAGCTATATTTAACGGGTGGTTATTTGACAATTTTTTAATAAGGGGTGGTTATTTGCAAACAACAATGAATAAATGGTGGTTTTATGCATTTTTGCCAAAAACTAAAGAGCTGGACCGGGTTCATACCCAACGCATTTTCTCCCTCATATCTTTCTTTCGTGGTCGCCTCTTGAATTGTCTTCCAGGTCTTCCAGGTAGCTCATGGTTTCTCTTCAATGTCAGTCTTCCTCGCGGCCCCCCTCGTGGTCGACTATCTGGAGTTGTCTCTCTCACATCGTCTTCCCCTTTGATTCGTTCACGAACTTGGTTAGGTAAGTTTTATTTTTTTCCCTCTTCGTTGTTGTTGTTGTTGTCGGTTTAGTTTTGTTGTTGGCTTGGTATTAGGAATAGTCGTGTTGTGTTGATTTGAGGCAATTTTTACCGGATTAGTTGTTTGGTTGAATCAATTTCGTTTTTCGGGTTAATTTGTTATCGTTTTATTTTTTTCCTAAGAAAACTGCTCAAGAAAACCCAATTTTCGTGCTAATTTGTACAAAAGGCTTCCACGTATGTTGTCTTGTAAAAAAAATCCACGTAGGCTGTCTTGTCAGCATTTTTGACTCGTGAAAAAACTTGTGGTAATATATTACCACTACCCTCAAAGGTCGGGATATTTTTATTACATTTGAAAGTTGAAGATATATTTTTACCATACCCCACATTGGCGGTATTTTAATTAGTTTTTCCTTATTATTTTGATTGATTATTGCATTTGTTCTAATTGAAATTTGTATGTTAGGTAATCTCAGTTTTAGGTGGTGGGAAATTAGAAAACAATTTATTTACATTATGTGGTATGTTATTTGATGTAAAACGTGGGGAGATTAATGAAAAGACTAAAGTTGGTGTGGTGAAGTTGTACGTTTTATAAAATTAAATTGTAAGTATGAAGACTTTGGTATATATCATCAATGCACCTATTTCCAATTGAATTATATATGACACCAACAAAATATTATAATATTGGTTTTTCTCATGTTGATATGGTAAGAATTTCTAACTTAATTAGTTAAGTTTTCTTTAATTATTTTTTTATTTTTATTTTTTGCGGTAACTTAGCTAGACTCGTTCTTTGAACATATGTTAAAATTAAAGACATATAATGTTCTCATCATAAGATAAGCTTTTTTATCCTCTTCCTGTTCTATTGATCAGAAGCTGGATATGGCCTTTACCACAGCGACGTTGCCTGCTTCTTCCTCGGGTACCTAGTCTATAGGTTCAATTCAATCTCATCTGCTAGTGCTGCTTTGTCATTCGAAGCCCGTTGTTGGAAAGCCAGTAGCTAGGATTGTGTGGCCCAGACAAGCGCAAGGCACGCCAGCGAAGAGTTTCTCGTATGAGAGTTGGTTTGACTGCCCTAACTATGGCGAAATATTTCCTCGATGTGTCATATTATATATATACATCGTGTTGCTTCACCTTAATTGTTATTTGAAGAAGGCTTTCATTACTTTTTTTTTATATAGTTAGATGTCTATAGCATGTGTTTTAATTCGATGCAACGCGCAAAACTGATGATGAAGTTAACCCTCCTAAAACCATCTAAGGATTTGTTTGGATTCCAATATATTTTAATGATAATACAAATTGTGTTAATTAATTATATTAATTTTATTATATAATTATAAGTTTAATGCAATAGTATATATGTGTATATTATTATTGAAATATATTGGTGTTAATCAAACACTATTCAAAAAGTGTTTATATATTATAATTGAAATATATTGGAATTAAAACACACCTTTAGCTTTTTTTTCCTTCTAATTATTAGTTTCAAAAGAATAATTAAAATGATATAGATTGAATACATAGGACTATAGGATATACTTAGGTTTGTATATAAAATGATATTTGATTCCCATGAAGTGAATAATTGCATGAAAGATAAAGTATGGTTGGCCCCAAAATCAACACCACATGCATCCATCCAAGGCTCCAAGCCAATATGATATTGTTTCCCATTAATTAATTATTCAATTATATATATAGTTCTATTTTAAAAAATTATTATGTATATACCTCATGCAAAAATAAAAACAACAACTACAAAGGCTAAGAAGAATATAATATGCTAAGATTATGTAGCTTTAATTTGTTATTAAATTTGCTATTTTTATAATGTACACAATAGTCCAAAAGCACCAACTTCATAACTCTGTGATTTATTCCGGACAGCTTAACTTTAATTATTGTTAGAACCAAATTAAAAAGGAATACTGCAGTCTTATAGCTCGGTTACGTTCTTGTTAGAACTGAACTGAAAAGCAAGTAAAGCAGCTAGGTGGTTTTTTATTAAGTAAAAATTTAAGTTTAGATAAGCCTGAAGTTCGACAGGCCGATAAATCGGCAGGCCGTCAAACATACAATATAAATACAGAAAAGGGTGCAAATGATCACACAACACAAAAAACGAAAGATGAATCAAAGCAGACCTAAAAGTACGTAGCAGGATGGGGACATAGAATACGGATGAAGTCAAGCACCATCATAAAATAGTATCGTTGGCTAGCTACACTTCATGCATCCCTGTTGGTAGTGTAGAGGAACATTCAAGGAATCTTTCCGTACACAGAGTCACCTTGTACACACTACCACGATCTTAGTCAATCCCGACTCCGAATGCCAAAACCTCAACAAAGCAATAGATCACCAAGACACACCTAGCGAAGTCTAACACAACCCGAGCAAAACGCACCTAGAAATTATATTACTAATCTATTATTGTTTACTCAAGCACTGGCAGGTTTTAGGACATGAAAGAGCTTTCTTCAAACCCTTATTAAAATTGATTTACCGCTTGGCGTTTTGTTAAAACTCTTTCAACAATTTGTTCAAGTCCTTTCAAAATTATCAAATAGGTTTGTTCAAACTCTTTCGACGCAACTAGATTTATTGATTAGTGGTGTATTGATGGATATATATATATATATATATATATATATATATATATATATATATATATATATATATATATATATATATATATATATATATATATATATATATATATATATATATATATATAACATCACTTGTCAATTATTAAAGTTTTTTTAATCATATTTAAAATTTGTTGTATTTATCTATTTCTCCACTTCATATTTAAAATTATGTATTATTTTTGTTTGTTTATTATTCCTTTGCATTAATTTAAAGTTATTCCTTTACATTTGTCCCCTGCTTCCAACTCTGGACATTCATTTGGAGAGTGATCATTCTAAGATGGGCCCACCAACTCTAGTGGGACCCACCTTTAATAGATACCGTATGTCACGACTTGTTTCACGGCCAAAAGTTTACCTTTTGTCCATCTTGATAAAATTCGTTTTCACAACTAACCACAAAAACCACACTTACAACTGCCAAATAATTAACCCCACTTCTAACTACACACTTCAAACTTCAAAACTAAAGGTATTTTGGTAAGATGACTAAAACAAAGCAGCTTTATAAATGAAAATCTCTTATTTGAACAACAACATATGCTTACCACATGTCAATCGGATCATTCGGGTCGGGTTCGGGTCCGATCATTTTGGGTTTCAGGTAAACGGATCTCGGGTAGATCCGGGTTAACTCAAGATCGGGTTTGGCCCGGTTTCGAGTCAATTTCGGGTTTGTCAAGTTTTTTAATTTTTTTTAATAAAAAAATTTGTATTTTGATGAATTTATAAATTAATTAATTAATTTTAATAATATATAATTATAAATTAATTAATTTTATTAATATATTAATTACTAAACTTACCATAATATGACTTTGAGATTTTCTTGGCTTTTTATTAATTAGTAAAAGTACGGAGTATTGTTTTAACAAATCGGACGGGTCAGTCAGGTAACCGGGTCGAAACTCATTTGACCCAGAAAAATCTCGGATTTTCGGGTTCGGGTCCAAAAAAAATTCCGGGTCTTGATCCAAAAAAATTCGGGCGGTCGGATCGGGTTATGTTTTGACATGTCTCCCACCAATGTTGAAAGAAGCTTTGGTATAAACCATGGGATAAAGATTTGCGCAAAAAAGCTGAATTGCATTTTGCATCAAAGGCAAAGTACTGAAGGAAAGAGACTACCTACCATTCTTTCGTTCAACGGCAGAGTTAAAAATTTTAAAATTTCAAAGTTGGGTAACTTTTTATCTAATTGTCAAAATGATTAAAATAACATCTCATTTCGAAGCTCTCGTGAAGAATTATAATATGTGAATGTCGATCTAAGTAAAATATAAAAAATATTAGAATTTATTGAAATAAAAGTGAGTAATATACCTTCAATTTTCAAAAATTCATAATTAATTCTTTGCTCGAATATCAGACTATGGCGTATTATATATAGGTAGTTTGTCAGATGAGAGGGGAACATGTGCTCTTTCATACCTCTTTGGTTTCGTCACTGTTTTCGTTCTTTCGATCCTCGTCTGTTTTTGTCAGCAGTGATATACAAACTATAATAACAGATGGGGTTGTTCTTTTATCACCGCCTTGTCCAATTCCAAGTCCCTTTCACTAACTCTCATTTCCTCATTACCCTTGAATGTGTAAATAAAGAGCGGTCATATCCGGGATTTGAACTAAAAACCTTTGAGTCTTACCGTCAAGCCCTTTCTAGTGAACCATTTCCTCATTACCCATTTGCATTGTAAGATTTTTCAGCTTTAATTGCTGACATTTTCCAATTTCAATCATTAATTTGCCCATACCAAACATAAGTACTCGATCCGTACTATAGAAGCCAATTATAGCTAGGCACAACCTCGGAGTAATAGTCAATCGGATGCGATTGAGGAGCCAATGGGAGGAGCTTCAATGTACTAATGCAATGGAGAGAGGGATCAATTCAATCAATCAGTAGCTACTAGTGTCAATCTTCCATCCAATTAACCAACCGAAATTTCAACACAAACATAATAAAATTGGGACTCAGCCAATCGAAGTGCATTGTAAGAGGAAATCTAGAGAATCGGACAAGAACAACCGCTTTGAAGTTGTACCCTTGAGGTAGCGAAGAACATGGTAAGCAGCCGCCGTGTGTGGCTTACATAAATTGACTTAAGAATTGAACTGTGAATACTCAATGTCCAAGCAAAAATGCAAGGACCTCGGATCTTTGATCTTGAACTTGTTTTTCTCAGAGCATTGAATAGTTGAGAGTACCACTGTCTCGAAGCTTGTTTAAGCACGCAAACTTGGTTGGCACCATCCACTCAACAATGTCAAACCAAAAATAAGTTTTAAATTCATGGGAATTATATTTCTAGGAAATTATTTCTTCAGTAACATAATTCTCGTAAATTTAACTTTCTGCATTGAGCGAAACTCGGGGTTTAATTTGAAGTATTTGAGATTACATGTGACCTAATATGTTGCACTATATATTGTCTTATAACCTAATAATATTTTTTTAATCTAAAATACAAATTAACATAAAATAAATAAATCTAACAAATCAAAACAACCATGCGATGACTTGAAGGGTTACATGCAACATGTCTATGCGATAATCTAAGGAAAGCCTGAACACGTCCTTAAGGACGTGCATGATTTGGGGTGCATATAGCTAACACGGAACTTTATTAATGTTGGAGAAAGTATATGAAACATTCCAACTTCTCAAAGTCCATCCTAAGTGGGCAATGAGTTTGGAATTCGGCCCATTAAAGGGCCCACTTTTTTACTTCAGCCCAAAATGTTCATAAAGCCCAAATTTTTAAGCCCGCCATCGCCATGGGCTCTATTAGAAATCCACATGACAGAATTTCTCGCCTCGTAAATCTTCTTCAATGTATCAAATCTCGCGATAAATTAGGCATATATGATTTTCGATAACCTAACTATATAACGTATAATAAATTTACTATAATGTGTTAATGTATTTCATTCAAAAACATGAAATCAACTTAGATATGAATAATGAGTTTTTTTTTTATATAATTATTGTAATAATCGAGATTGAATATATGATAGATCATCTTCGATGAGAAGGTGATGGCATTTTCAAAGGAAACGACAATTTTTGAAAAATCAAGATATATGAAGAAGATAACACGTGTGAGTTGTAGAGGCAAAGTTAAATTATAAACTTGATTGCTCTATTGTGGTTTTTGATAAAAATCCTTATAAAATTATAAATTCGGGATGGTATTATGAAAATATAATCGCGGCCTTATCCACCTCTGTTCATTTGTAGTACAAGCTCGACCTCTGTTCATCAGCTCCATCCACCTTTGTGCATTGGTGCTTCGCTTGGCGTCTGGACTTACAAGTAAAACGCGGCTCGAAGCCACATTTTACATTTTTTTTAATGAAATTAAGGCGGTTTAAAACTATGTTTTACCCGAAATTGGGACTAAAATGCGATTTTAAACCGTGTTGTTGTTGCAAAATGTTATTTTCCTTTGCCGCTAGGTTCAAATTGATAGTTTACATAAGAAACTTGGGTTAAAACTGCGTTTTTATGCAAAAACTGAAAAAAATGAATATTTTTGTAAATATTTTGAATTTGTGTCCCGTTTCAAAATAAAGTCATTTTGTGCACGCAGTTTAAGGAGATAAAAACTCTATAAAATATTATTTTTTTAATAATTTTTTTTTAATAGTTTCATACTTGTTAGTATTAAGTATGAAATTAAAAAAAATCATTAAAAAACTAATATTATATAGAGTTTTTACCTCTTTAACATGCGTGCCGAAAAGTAAGATAGACTTTTAGTATGAAACAAAGGGGTAGATATTTTTAGTTAATATTTTGAAAAAAAAATTCAAAAATTGATACTTTATATTATTTTGAATTATTTTTTCTTTATAAAATATTGACGAGAACAATATAAAAATAAAGATAAAAAATAATTCATTTTTTCAATAATCAAAATAAGGATAATTTAATCTTTGTAAATAGGTAAAATTGCAGGAAATATCTCCAACTTTGGGGTAGTTGTGCTAAACACCCTAAACTTTTCAAATTTCGTGTAATATCATATACTTTAGGGTAAGTTGCTTTCGGTATCCTCACATCCCCCATCGATGAAAAAATCTGGCTATAGAGGATGACATGGGCATATTTGATACTTTATATTATTTTGAATTATTTTTTCTTTATAAAATGTTGAGGAGAACAATCTAAAAATAAAGATAAAAAAGAATTCATTTTTTCAATAATCAAATCAAAATAAGGATAATTTAATCTTTGCAAATACTATCATAAGTCTTATTTAATACAAAATCGGAATGTCTCGGCGAAAATATCCATATCCATATATACTTTTTTTAAACCCCACAAATCATAAACGCAATTCGTTGATCCATCAAGAAGGACCCATATCTACAAAAATAATAAAAGCCTGGGCAGGAATCGGAATTTCCCAAAACAACGGGCCGCCCTCGTCAACTTGCAAAGAATTCACAGCCACTTTAATTCGGTCACGTGCAAAACGCGTGACGGGCGGAGTGCTGACGTGTCGACCACCCTATGGATTCTTATCGCCGACAGGCGCACGGATCCGGGTAGGCAACATTTCACATTCACAATCAACTTTTCCTTTCACGCACGAGCTTACTTACCGGACCAGCCCGTCGCCCAACCGGTTCCACCGGTTACCCCAGAACGTGGGCTCACACAAGTCACAGTTCACCTGGTCCCCCCACTCACTCCGTTTTTTAAACGTTTCGAAAATAATCAACGGTCACGATCTAAATATCTCCGCCCCATCCCAAAACCCAATAAATTATTTTATTAAAAATATTAAAATATACTACCTAATAAAGAAAACGCGCATTTACTTATTTATTCAGTACACGCACTAGTTAATTTAATATATTATTTCTTAGTGTATGTGAAAAATTACCCATTTTTTTAATTTATTTTCTCTCTCTCTCTAATCTGCAAGTTGGACTTGGAAGCATTCCTTTTCTTTTTTTTTTTTATAATTAATTATTAAATATTTTCTGCTTTCTTTCTATTTCTCGTTCCTCCTGGTCTCTGAAGTCTTCATTCATTCTTTAGAGCTCGATTAATAGCTTCAACTCTAGGGTTTGAACCGCCAAGCTCGTAGCGTCTCCTCGAAGATTTCACTGAGTTTCCGTGATTTGTTTGAAATGGAGAGAGATTTCATGGGATTGAATTCCAAGGACTCCATGGCTTCCGTCAAACGCGAAAGGACGGATGAAGGTTTCATTTCTTTTCCTGTTGCTCGATTCGGTTTCTTGTTTCTGACTTTTAATTGACTGGATTTTGATCCGAGTGTGCTACGAAGAGTCCTAGTTCATCCGTTCAAGATGTTCAGATGCTTCGATTTGATGTTTGGTGCATAGGTTTGCTTTCATTTTTTTTTTTTTTGGTCTTCTTCGATTCCCGTTTAATTTAAAAGGCTACCAGGTCTGAGGTTTTCAGTTTGTTATTATCTGCAATCAACTCAACTTCGGTTAATTGAATGGATTTGATATTCAATTAACCTTTAAAAAAGGTGTCCAAGATGAGTTTGTGCTATCAATGGGACTTTTCTATACTAGTATACTGTGTTATTTTCGGCAGATTTAGGCTAATTTTCAATTTTGGTGTCCAGCTAGCAAAACTGACCTAAAAATGGTGGATGTCTATAAGGAGGAGTTATGGATCTCTGCTGAAGCTCTACTATATTTCCACTCCCCTATAGTTAATTTCTTTTTGTTTGTTTGTTTGTTTTATGTATTATTGGAGAAAATAGGGGGTTGAACAACCTCGCTTTCATCTTCACTGCATTGCCGCTTCTTAGTTTTGAGATGTTTCCTTTCCTCCCTTGTGGTGCCTTTGATACCGAGTCGGTTCTCGGTTTTTGTAGTGGGAAACTAATTGACATGAATGAAGGATCCATAGTTTGATAGTTCCTAGAATGTCTTTTTTAAATGATATGTGTTGATAACGTTTGTTATTCTAAAAAGTTTGCTTTATAGAATGGGAGCACACAGTTTTTTTGCCTTTGTTTTTCGTCAACTTATTTTTTCCTGTATGTTGCTGTTGCAGGCACAGATGCTCAGTGGCCCTTCATGAAGAGTTCTTCTTCCCATCCAAATTTCATGTCATTTAGGTCTGGACCAAGTCAAGATGACGGGATGAAGAAAATGGTATCAGATCCGATCACATCTTCTTTCATTCCTTAATCAACTGCTTGTGCTTTTGTCCATGGTCAAATAAACCTTAGTAGGTGAATTATGCACATGTCCAGTACTTCTTCTAGATGAATATGATACCATCTAATTGCTCGGGGTAAGGTTGATATTTGATAAGGATATTTCAAAGGCCTTACCCCTCAACTCCCATGAAAGAAGTTAGTGTCGGATTGTAGGATTAGATTACGTATTCCACTTTGTTTTGTTGTTTTATACTATAACATTTATTGGTTTTTACTTTTCATTGAAGGCCTCCCATGGGATTGAGGGTACTCATTCTTCAAATCACTGCGTATTTTTTGCAACATAATGTCTGGTTTCTTACTTTCTTGGACTATATTTCTGATGTTTTGCTGTCTTTATTTAACCAGAACCCTCCACCTCCAGTAAGCAATCCCCTTTTGAAGACCAATTTCACTAGCTATGGTCAGAATCTCACAGGGGCTGCAATGAGCCAACAATTTCTAGGAATTCCAATGACAGTGACTACTTCCTCTGTTAATCCAGTTGTTGGGTTCACTGATCCTTGGTAACAAACAAATCTCTCCCTTGAAAACGCCTTCACTAAGATATATCAAATCCTTGAATGCAAATACTTATTGACAGTTGATCATTTTTGGTAGGAATAATAAGAAGCCTGCCGCTGCTCCTGCTCCTGCTCAAATGACCATCTTTTATGCAGGCAATGTTAGTGTATATGACACCATTTCTCCTGAGAAGGTATTACTATCCTTCCTGCTCTACAATGGTTTCGTCTTACAAATTAGTATTCCCTTTTTTATGTAATCTTAGTTCTGAGTTTTTTCGTCTTTTTAATCTTTTTCCAGGCTCAGGCAATAATGCTACTGGCTGGAAATGGTTCTTCTGTCGCTTCTCACATTACCTCTGCAAGGCCTCCCATGCTGTCACCCATCACACCCATTATGAATGGTTCACCGGCTGTACCTAATGCTGCAGTTTCAAATCAGCACCTCAGCACTCAGCTCGGCCCGGGTCTTACAAACCCATTATCTATGTCATCACATCCTGCTGTTCAATCTAGCAGCGTGCAAGTCGGAAAAGATGAGCAGGTGGTGACCAAAACCTCAGGAATTTCCTCTGCTCCTGTTAGCAAACCGGAACCTCAAAGAGTGGTTGCTTCCAGAGGTCCCATTCCTGCGTCTGTCATGACACCATCTGGTAAGATCTTTTAGATAGTTTGGTGATATAATGTTTTCATGTTCAGTATAGTTTGTTTTGTTTGTAGAGGGTAAGAGTTAGTTTCATTTCTTACTGGATCCGAGGATCAGCAGTGGATAAGTTCGATTTCTACTGCATTTTAAGTTGATAGTATTGGATTTTTCTAGTTTATCTGTGTAGATTGCAAATACTCACAACTGGCTTTTGATGTTCCTTCCTCTTGAGGTTTCTAGGACAGTTAAAAAGTCTTTCTTTAAGTACATCTGTTTTCATTACATACTCTTTTCATGCAGCTGTTCCACAGTTCCGCAAAGCATCACTCGCTCGTTTCCTTGAAAAGCGCAAAGAGAGGTAAATCTGTAAATCTAATTTTGTATAGACTTCATAGCCAATCTGTAACAAAAGCCAATCTGGAATATGTACTCAAATTGCATGGAATCACACGAGACTTGCTAGATCGATTTGTTGACTCCTGCAATTTGTATATTCACTGCAGGGTTGTGAGTGTAGCTCCTTACAGCTGCGACAAAAGACCAGAAGATGCTCCAGGGAACAACAACCTGGGTCAGTCTTCAACTGCAGCTGCAAACTCAATGGCATCTCGATAAGATGAGCTACTACAGGCAGCTGAGAGCAGCCTGGGTATCCAATGCAAGAATATTTGTTGACATATAGCAGTAACCGTAAGAACTCTCCCTATTTTCATTTTTTTGGAATGTATTATCTGGCTGCAACAAAAAATGGGCAACTGATTACATACCTAAATCCTGAACAAATATGGACCATACTACCATATTGTCGGTTTATATTTAGTTCTACGATTCCTTGTAATTTTTTGTATGCTATCGGCTGTTGTATCATTGGGTTGATCTTGATCCCCATTGTGAATGAACTGCTGGGTAATCTAGTCGTTTCTTGGTGTCTAGTATCCACGTTGTATCTGTATGACTCTGTATCCCAGCAGCTGTATTCTGGGGCAGTGTAAGCTATAACTTTCTGGGAAATATGATTTGAGTGTTATATGTGGTCACATTATGAGTTGAGTCTTGCAGGATATTGTCATCAAATTCTTGATGCTGCATCTTGTTTCCTCCATTTGTGGTTCATTTTTTACATTTTAAAGCAGTTTTAGTTGGATGGATTATATAGATTGGTTGAATGTTTTGGTATGACAGTAATTCAGCCGAATGGTACAGAACTCAAATAACAGACTAGGGCTGTGTTTGGGTAGATTGTAAAAAGTAGATTTTGTGTAGATTATGTAGATTTTGGAGGTTATGGTTTTTTTTTTTTTTTTTTTTTTTTTTTTTTTTTTTTTTTTTGTAGATTATGAAGATTTCAGAGGTTATGTTTTTTGGGGAACAAAAATCTCGTTAAAAGCTATAAAGGTGTTTGGTGTAGGTAAGATTTGTAAGAGGTTTTTGTTAGCAAAAAGTCAAAAATACCCTTCACTTTTACCCCTCTTCTCCTACCTCCCTCATCTCCAACGCCGAGCAGTTCTATCAGGCCATGGTCTTCTTCCTCCCTCACTAATCAAATTTTGATAAATTTCTCAAATCTTCTCCTCCAATCTCATTAATGGCTACCGTATTGTTCCACTGTGAACCCGAAGAGCTCCAATTTCGTGCCAATTAGGGCACCTCCGCCTTCCATGACAACCATTCCCACCGAAACCCTAGGTTCTCTTCCTCGACTCAAAATCGGCCGACGGTGGGGGTTTCGACTGTAATGGTGACGGAGGTGGACTACATTGATGGGGGTTTCGACTGTAATCGGATAACGTTGGAGAGGAGTGGCTTCTTGCGAGGGCAGGAATGGGCACAAATTTTTGAAATCTCCACAAAAGCTCCCAAATCTCCCACCCCCAAGCTTTCATTTTGCCCAAAAACAATTCTCCTAAAGCTCCTCCGAAAGCTTGAAAAGCTTGTTCATAATCTTCTGCCAAACACCATGCCCTCAGATTTTGTTTTTTTTTGAAAGCTTGAAAAGCTGGTTAAGCTCCCGCCGAACACACGCTAGAAGAGCACACAATATCATCATAGATAAAAGCTACAATCACGCCTAATGGCCAGAACAAGGAGCGTCATCTTATGCATGAGACACGTTCAAATGACCGGAAAAAAAATCCCTAATCTGATGTTCCCATCCTTGAATTGGTAAATAAAGAGCAGTCATTCCGGGGTTCGAACCGGGGACCTATGGATACTACCCACAAGTCCTTTCCGGTGAGACATTCCGGAATGGTTATGATGTTCCCATCCACGAACACAACAACGTCGGGATTGATTTTAACAAAGCAAGGCGCAAGAGGATACCGCCTCATGAAATCTCCTAAGTTCATCAACTCTTATTCTCGAGCTACTGTAATATGAATGCAACTCTTCCTAAAGAAGGAAACATTCTTAAGAAACTTGTATACCGTAATGTAGCTAAAAAAATTAGTCATAGCTACATTGGGGTCTAAACAATTATGGCTTTTTCTAGCCCAAGATGTGTCATTTTCATGAGTGATTTGAAGAAAATTACTAAAGTCATAGTTACACAGAATCGTATCGCAATCTTTACATATAAGATAATCAACTTCTTGATTTCCCTCTATGTAGTAGTGATAGATACGATTGTTAAAATGTCTAGGAGTGAGTTAATCGATAACGATAAGATTATCTCCTACTAAAATGAGATTCTTAACTTGCATATATAACAATCTGTACTCCTGTCAAGGCTACAAGAGCTTCCAATTGTAGAGCTCCAAAGTCAGAAACATTCTTCTTATGATTTGCCACCAAGTTGTGGGTTTCCTCGTTATCAAAGAAATATTCTTTTTATACAAGGTAATTAACCGAACCTTATTATCTCTAATTAAGTTTATGATCTATCAAAATTAAGTTTAATGACTCTCTTGATGGTTTTTTGCAAGAAGTTCAATTTTTTTTATTGTCAGAAGTAATTCTATTTAATATTCAAAATCTTGATTGAAAGCAAACATAATATTGCAAAACCCTTTTTTATAGTATAAATATTGGTCGTAATAGCCCTTGTGGTTCATGACAAACTCCTCATGTCCAGACACCTGGAGTTATCTCATATTTCTTCGGTCCGGATAAATACACCACAAATCTTGCACGTCGAGGTTGAAGTGGGTTAATTAATTAGAAAAGAGTGCTAATTAATTAAAAAAACTTACACATTGAATTGGACGTGCATTTAAAGAAGAGGATTTGCGGTGTATCTAACAACACCATATTTCTTTAAAATGCGATAATCTCACGATTATTGTGGACTTGAAAAAGCTCCTAAAAGATTGAGATGATTATTGTGGATTGTCAACTCTAATCCTTCAAGTCGACCTCTTGTTCGCACATCTTCAAGAAGGTGAATGCGATTACAAACACACTTGTCAAATTGTGGCGTCATTAAGATTTGATCTAGGTTGCGACTCATTCCGAGTTCATTGAATAATGGATCAGTATAATCTGACGCCACCCAAATTGTTAAAATAAAAAAAAATTAAGGAAAAAAATTTTGCTCAAAAATCAACGCCACGTGGCGCATCGGCTTTTGTTATGCCAGAAATACCCCTTCCCTTTCCTTACTCCGGAGGTTCTCTCTTTCCGTCTTCCCGAAGAAAAAGCCCCAATTCCCAAATCGATTTCCCTCGCCTTCATCCCCTTCCTCCCTCCCTCCAGATCTAGGGTTTCCAGAGCTTCGTAATCTCCGTCAATGGCGCTAGAGTGGGTGATGCTTGGCTACGCCGCAGGCGCGGAGGCGATCATGGTCGTCCTCCTCACCCTCCCCGGCCTGGACGGCCTCCGCAAGGGTCTCATCGCCGTTACCCGCAATCTCCTCAAGCCCTTCCTCTCCGTCGTCCCGTTCTGCCTCTTCCTCCTGATGGACATCTACTGGAAGTACGAGACCCGGCCGACATGCGAGGCCGATTCCTGCTCCCCTACCGAGTTCCTCCGCCACCAGAAGTCCATCATGAAGAGCCAGCGCAACGCCCTCCTCATCGCCTCCGCGCTCATCTTCTACTGGATTCTCTACTCCGTCACCTCGCTCCTCGTTAAGATCGAGCAGCTCAATCAGAGGATTGAGAGGATCAAGAGCCGCGAGGATTGAGATTAGGGTTCTCGCTCTCTGGAGATAAGTGGATTTTTATGTTTCTTGTACCTGTTTTTGTTTGAAATCAAAGGATATCTGATGCCTTAAGAATTAAGATTCTCTCGCCCCATAACCGATGATGAGTTTTTTAGTGATCTGAAATGGAGGCTTACTCCAAATATGTCATGCGTTTGTGAAATTGACTTGTTTTTTTTGGCGGTCTATGAAGCTTTTTTTCGTTTATTTACACTGTTGGTGCATATCAGATTCAGGTTTCTCTGTATGAATTGTTTGATTCATTTTGCATGTGTCTGAATCTGACAAATTGAATCTTTTGGGACGTTTCCATTGAATTATTGTGACAATCAAATGTATCTGCTGCTTTATTGCTCATTCCACAAAATTTCTGGCTTTGTTTCATTACTGAAACTGAGAATGCTAACAAGTTATTGATCAATTGGTGCATAGATTGCTAACTCACACTGACATCTAATGCTCTAGGATTAAAATGTAACTGAAGCTTATTCAGCATTCATAATTGGGTCTTTCACTATAAATTGCTCAACTTCTCTCTTTCTAACAGCGTTCTACCAAGTGAAAGTTTCCTTCTCCCTCACTCAGCATTCCTCCCATTAGCTCTTTTTATTTGGTTCCCTGAATAAACCTACTTGAAGAACATTTGAACAGTAAGCTTGAATAGCATGTTGGCTTCACAAGCGACATATTTGATAATTCTGTGAGAATTTATTTAGTTTATATATTTACATTTGCAAGGAATGGAATTATGATTTTCCTTAGCAGATTAATAAACTCTGAGAATATTAGCTTATTCAACAAGCACCTAGCCCGTGTTCTCAACCAGCTTAGCTTTTCTCATTCTGCCACTTCATAATTCCTTTGCAAGTATTGCAGTTATGTTGATCCTCTTGGTCCAGTAAAACTCATCCCAATGTTCGTACTTCTTCCTATTCAATAAAGAGGGGCAATGATGCAGTCACCTCTCATTGTGAAACCTGTGGCAGTGTCTTATTGTTTATTTTGAATTTTACAAGCAGATAACGATTGGGTTGTATACTTTCTATGTATGGAGCGTTCAAGCAGCCATTAAAGTTCAGGCCCTTCATCCATCTTTTGAAATTTTCATCTTCTGGCTCATGTTCTAATCTGGAGGGCTGAGTTTATTTTGTGTTAGCTAGTTTTTGTTTTCTGTTCTTGAATATGGTGCTTATCAGCTGTATGGAAGGGAGTTAATTCAAAGAAGCTTTCGGCGTTATGAAGGAAGCTTTGACCACATTTGGGTCATGGGTTGGGAATGTTAAATCCCCTGTTGTTCCTCAGTAGTTAAGTGGTAGAGCATTCAGCAACTAACATCTTCATGGCCCCTAGTTTAGCAGAGGCATCCATTACATGAATGAACTTTGCGTAGGTTTTTGCATAGACTGTTTGGATTTTAGAATGAAGGGGCAGGACGTACACGTCACCTGAACATAAGTGAGCTTATTGGAGACAGAGTGATGTTTTTAAGATGAAATAGGCATATGATCATATATGATGAATCAGCAACTTCAGATAAGAACTTTGGTTCTAGAGACAGTTTGTTGTTCATATTCGTGCAGATATTTCTATGTCTACTCCTGTCTGCTTAGAAACTGCTCTGCTTTCAAGGAGCAATAAGCTTGACTGGTTGTAGGAAACCTCAAGGAAAAGGCTTCTTTAGAACCTTAAGGTGTAGAAATCCTCCTCTTGTGTACTTGGTAGCAAAGTTTTGGAAGCTTTAACCTTGAAGTGTATAAAGGGCCGAGTGTTGAAGAGGGAAAATAGGGAGCAGTGAGCTATATAGCGATAAAGCACAACGAGAACCTGATTTACTGAGGGCGATTACCCGAAGCTTTGTGTCCTCTGTCAGGGTCTATTGCCCATATGTGAGGACTGAGTGAATGCTGCAGCGGGAAAGATGTGAGTACCGACTAGTTTTGTGCATCCTTCTATTATACTGTAGAACCTTAGATCTTTGTCATCATATACTTTATACATGTTTCAACCTTCATCTTTAATTCGCGGATTATGTTCCTCATATGATTATATGTGCGTCTAGTATGGAACCGAATCAATTGGGTCAAGTGGATATAGTTCAGGTTGAGGTCTTGCGGGATTGGGTCTTTTGCGATAGAGGTGATGGAGCCATGGAGTTGCAAAGTGTCTGGCCTTCCTTTTTTTTTCAAGGGTCGAGTGACTAAGGTTTGTTATGTTATGGGTTTTGACATTTTGTAGTTGTAAATCGTAACATGTTTAGATTTTGATCGATGCAATATGAATTGAGTAGGTGCCTAGGTGGGCAATGGTTCAGACAATCCATCTCCTGGACGTCTTTATTTATTGGGCTCTAAATTCTAATTGAACTGGCGAACTATGAATGACCATTCCATCATCTGGAGTTCTTAACCAGATATTCGAGTCCAACTCTTAGGACCGGGAAAGCTTTATAACTTAACACTGCAAGGACCCATTTGGTATAAAATTTGGAACGGTCTTGCTGTTCGCACGGCGGAATTTTGCAATCCGTACGGTGTCGATCTCGAAATTCAGCATTGTAGTTGTAAATCGTAACATGTTTAGATTTTGATCGATGCAATATGAATTGAGTAGGTGGGCAATGGCTCAGAGTTCAGACAATCCATTTCCTGGACGCCTTTTTTATTGGGCTCTAGTTTAACTGGCGAACTATGAATGACCATTCCATCACCTCCGAGTTCCTACCCACAGGAGTCACAGGTGATGAGGTGAATTGGGATGGGACTTCCTTAACCCGATGTTCGAGTCGGATTCTTAGAGCATGCGCATCAGTTGGCCTTTAGGCCCTTATACTTGCCACGTTGGATTAAAAAAAAATGGTTAAAGGGGTAAGGGACTGGAGTTGAGGCCCATATTTAAGTGCCCAGAATTTGTGAGCTCATAGCGTCCAAATCGAGAAGAAAAGGGGCCCGCATGCACTGCACCATTTTTAAACCATTTTGTTGTCATTTTTTGTAAATAAAAAATTTAAAAAAAAATATTTTTAAGTGTGAAATAATTTTATCTACTCATAGACACTCATTTTGCATATGTTTTTTTTAAAAAAAAATTATATTAATAATACTCATATACTATTATTTTTACCATATAAAAATCCAATTTTCCCACTTTTTTTCTCCATTTCACACTATAATAATAATAATAATAATAATAAATAACAACAATAATAAATACTCCGTAATAATAATAATAATACACTAGCAGCGCGAAGTGCGCACCCGGTGTCCCTCCATTGCTCCGTGGGTTAAATTCTGCTATGCCCAGCCCGCTCGTCTCTATTGGCGGGATGTTCCTTTGCGCTCTTGTCAAGGTCTGCAACAAGGAGATTCTCTTGGTCCGCTTTTGTTTGCTCTAGTGTTGCACCCGCTTGTCTCCAAAATTAGTAAGTCTTGTGCTCTTGACATCAATGCTTGGTACTTAGATGACGGTACTCTAGCAGGGGATACCGGTGAGGTTGCTAAAGCTCTTGATATTGTGGTGAAGGAGGGGCCGAAGTTGGGGCTATTCATTAACATTCAGGAAACTGAACTATTCTGGCCAACTGTAGACCCGAGGAGCTTCGAAGTTGGTTTGTTCCCGCCTGACATTTCTAGACCCGAATTGGGAGTGAAATTGTTAGGCGGACCGGCCAGCAGCAGTGGTACATTTTGTAATAGCTTGGTTATGAAGAGAGTTGACAAATCGATAGAGGTTCTAAAGGTTGTGAGGAAGCTAGAGGATCATCAATGTGAATTGCTCCTTCTAAGGAATTGTATTGGGGTCTCGAGATTGTTTTTTGCCCTTCGAACGTGCCCCCCTCATGCCCTCCCAGGTGCAATTAGTTGTTTTGATGATGAGCTTCGGGTCTCCCTTGAGCATGTTATTACTGCAGGGGGTCCGGGGTTTGGTTCATGGCAATGGCGTCAGACCACTCTTCCGTTAAAACTTGGTGGGTTTAGTGTGCTCACTGCGCACGCTGTTAGTCATTTTGCTTTCATCGCATCTCGTCTTCAAACGGCTAAGCTCCAAACTTCTATTTTGAGTAATTCAACGCCATCGCCGTCTAGGTGTCCTGACATTGGCTCTGACAATGTTCTCACCCAATCCATCTCGAGGTATGTCACTTGTGTTGGTTCGAATATTGATGACTTGGTTGTATCCCCTGCCCCCAAAAAATTCATGTCAGTATTGGCGGATCGATACTTCAAGTTCATTGACGACAACTTAGTGACTATGCTCAGTTCGACGCCAAGGCAGCTACACATTCTGCAAGCTGTGAGAGGGGAAAGAGCGCAAGATTTTTTGTTGACTGTTCCCATTGAGGGTCTTGCTCAGACCATGCCATCTCGACAGTTTCGTTCTGTTCTCCAATACCATCTGTCGATCCCTATGTTTAGTGGCTATTCGACTTGTCCTAGTTGTGAGCTTGACAGGATGGACCCATTTGGAGACCATGCTTTACATTGCAGTCGAGGCATCGGGTCTAAGCACCGACATAACATGGTTCGAGATGTTTTGGCAGACATTTGTTATAAAGCGGGCATTGCAGTTCAGAAGGAAGCTCATACAGGTATGAGCAGTGATGACGGTGTTGAGCTGAGGTCGGGTGATCTGCTTGTTTATGGGTGGGACAAGGGGAGAGACACTTGTATCGATGTGGTCGGGGCTTCACCGTTCACGACTAGAGCCAATGACTCATTTGTACTTGGCAAGGCGGTCTCTCAAGCCACTGAAAGAAGAAGAAGTACGCTGATGTTTGTGCTCTTAAAGGGTATGGCTTCATGGCTTTTGCGTTCTCCACACTTGGTGAATTGGGAGTCGATGCTATTGGTTTTTTAAAACGGGTTCAGTTGGTTATGAGAAGCCACGGGTCGTCATCCGTTAATGGCGATTTCATATTTCATAGAGTTAGTTTTACTATTCAAAAAGGTGTTGGAGCCCAATTTGTTACGAGGCTCCCATCTAACTTTGTGTAAGTCGTTTCATAAAATAATAATAATAATAATAATAATAATAATAATAATAATAATAATAATAATAATAATAATAATAATAATAATACAATGATATCAGAGAGAAAAATAATAATAATAATAATTAAGTAATTGAAAAAAGTAAACAGTAAAAAGTAACTTAAGGGCCCGAATTCGGGCTCACGAATGGGAGTGCAAATAATTAAAAACTGAAATGTGACTCTTAAGCTGATGTGGCAGGGAAAAAGTAAGTTAAGGGGCCGAATGTTAAGGGTCTTAAGTCCCACGAATGTTCATGCTCTTAGGACCGGGACAGCTTTATAACTTAATGAGTCTATACTAGAAAGGCTGAAATGAGATGAATATAGTCTATTTGTAATTCAAGATAGAAATTTTAATCATTACCTCGTCTCTCAATTTTTTATACAAAATTTGTTGCTATTTCGTTTACCTTTTTATGGTCTTATACCAAACAAACAGCACTAAGTCCTAATTGAGCCTGCCTAAGATGAGTGAGGCTTTTGCTTGATTTTCATCAAGGTGGTACTTACTTCAGTTGATATTCAACAAGGGTGATTTTCAGTAGATTCTCTTACTCTAGTTGATGTTCATTAAAACTTTGTAAAGGCAATGATTTGGAGGTAGGCATTACCTTCACCAATATTTTTGGTCATCAATTTATTCAACCTTTCAGCTATTTTAACATCTTGTCAACAGTCTTGTAATACAACAAAAGACCTAATTGAATCTCATTCAGAGTAGGGTTTGAGGAGCAGAACTACTATCTGTACTTTATCTCCAGTTATCTTGAGAGGGTATTTTCAAGCGATCAAATTAGTGTCATATAAAATAGACACCAACCAAAGAAATAAATAACATACAAATCAACAAAATACACAAACAACATGAATAATCAAGAACAAAAGAGAGAACAAAAACGAAATAATGAGAGAATGGAGAGAAAATGAAAGATAAAAACCGAAATGATATGGTTCGATCTTGCCAACCAATAACCGTCTAAATTAGTCCTTCTCAACTCGAATAGTGCTCATCTATCGTACCCGACTCTCACCATACGACTCCTCACCATATACGATTCTTTCGGTACTCGGAGATCTTTTTTTTTTTTTTTTTTTTTAAAGAGAATAGAACATGTTGATTAGTTTATGAATAAAAAGAAGACAAGAAAGGAAAGAAGTTAGGAGGAAGTGAGTAAAGGCAGCTTGTAGGAGAATACAAGTTTGGGATAGACGTGAAACCACCCAACCCTCTTTTAGTCAATTGTTCTCTTTACCAAAAGAATCGCTATCTCACTCTTTCCCCACTGAAAAGTCTAAATAAAAGCATTTTCAAACCTATTTTCTTTTAATCATAAACTCGTATAATCTCTGCAGCATAATACAATTTTTTTAGAAATACAATATCAATAATATAGCAAATTATTATGAATATAAATTTAAGATAAAACATCAACAAAATCAGTGTAAAATAATAAGGGTGACGTTCATGAACATGGGAAGTGCAGTTCCCAGGAATTTAATTCACGTGAATTAAATTCCCGTCAATTGTACTTCCGGTTAATGGAAAAAAGATGTTTAGTTAGTTTTTAAATGATAAATGATAGGAAATTCAAATGGGGGAAGTGGTAATTTTGTATACAAAATGGTGGAAGTTCAACTTACCTAGTCCCCCTAGGTAAGTTAAATTCCCCAATTTCATAGGAATTGGAATTCCTAGGAATTCAAGTTCTTGTGATTTTGAAAGAAAAAAATTACAACCAAACACATGTATTTATCCTACTTCCCAGGCTTTTTCACTTCCTGAGTTTTTCAATTGTTAACCAAACGAACTCTAAGATAACACACACGCACACGAAAAAAGAGACTTGGACTTTATTCTGTTGTGATTCGCCTATGTGTCAAATATTAGCGCAATCTATCTCCGTTTCTTTTAGCTACATCAATTAGCGATGCAATATATTTTAAAGAGAATATCAATTAATCAGTCCACATCTTTTAGCCACATCATTCAACATAGATTTATCGTTATTAATAATCACAATTAATTAAAATAATATATTTTTATTATATATTGATTAATTGATATTATATTTTGATAACATATTGTGACTTATTTGAATAAACTAATTAGTATGATTTACACGAGATTTGCTTAAATAAAGATGAATAAATCAAATGAATCTTATAATTTTATCTAAACTTTTGGAAATTTTGGTTTAGGTAAAATATGTTTTTATATATACCCAACTAATATACATGCTTAATAACAACAACAACAACAACAACAACAACAACAACAATAATAATAATAATAATAATAATAATAATAATAATAATAATAATAATAATAATAATAATAATAATAATAATAATAATAATAAAAATATATGTATATATATATGATATGCTATTATGATTTATATACTTTTATATTTTTAAATAATAAATAAAATAAGATCTTTTATTTTATTATGTATTATTTATTAGATAAATAAGGGATAAAATAATAAAGAGAATATAAAAATCACCATCATCCAACCACAACAATATCAATTGTGATTATGTAAGGGATCGATAAAGAAATAAAAATTAAGTAGAGATTTTTGCATCTTCTAAGGCCATGCTTATCAAGGGTTGCTAGGGATACTAGAAATATTAATTTTTTATTCTTCTCTTTCCGCCACATCATCTTTTTCAATAACTTCAATTTACAAATATATCTCTCTCCTATAATTATTTTTATTCTGCAATTATATTATTATGTTCCTTTTTCATTATCAAAATATTATTAATATATTTTTTTAATTTTAAAAATGACTAAAATACTATTATAATATTTTTTATATTTAAAATTGACTAGGGTATATGATTTTTTAATGAAATAAATTTATCACATTTGTAGACAAATCATACACATTATTAAAAGTTATACAATATTAAATAATATTTTATTACAAAAATTAAAATAACTTCTTACCTTATTTCTTCTTACTATCAAAAATATATTTTTTTCAATATTCTTTTATATAACTGATTTAAAAAATTATTATTTTAAAAATATGGTCAAACATATTCGATATTGATGTCTATGTGTAGATAAAAAAAAATCTATTATTTTGATAATTTTTTTTATTTTTTATTTTACATTTTTAATGTCAAAAATTACATATTAAGCATTTACAAATATTTTGACCAGATTAAATCTCAACCGTTCATAGGGATCCACTTGGCACCATCACAAGATCATGAAAGAGCACCCAATATGTACTCAACACGTGTCCTGTTGGAACTTTGGTTGCGTCAGAGCCCAATAGATCAAAACACAGTGTTTCATACTTGTTTTAACATTATACAGCGTCGCTTTGATTCCGTTTTTTCCGAAAAAAATTAAAGTACCTGACACATCTTTTTTTATTCCCCTGGTATCGATACTAGTCGGAAGCTTTTCAAGTATCCCTCATACCCGATACTTCTCCCATTTCCATTAAAAAAATAATTTCTCTCTCCCCTAGTATCGGTGAACAGTAACTGATAAAAGTGCCCTAAAAGCTTACAAATTAAATGGGAGGCAACTATAGCTAATAGCCTAATGAGTAATGCCAAGCAAGAAGCAACTCACACCACAAGCTCATCTTTTGATACAAAAGAGATCAATCCATTGGAGTTAAAGGCCTAAAAAGCATATAAATTCCACCAATTTTTGCCCCCCACAAGTAAGGAGATAATTAGATAGGTAGATGTTTAGTCCAGCTCTTTTTCTTACTCATTTCATGAGTCAAAATTTATTTTTATAATGGAGATTTAAGGTTATCCATGCTTGTGACTGGCTGTCCAAGTGGCCCAACAGAACAGGACCCCAAAAATTTTAGGGTCCAATATCATTTGAAAGATAGGTATGTAATATTATATCTTCCATAAGAATCAATTGAAACAGTTTGGCTGATTGGCAAAGAGCTGGTGTGTTGTTGAAAGTTGAAACGCCTTTCCCATCCACTACTGAATTCTTGTCAAAGCATGTACACCCGCCTAACACAAATATCAATAGTACGTTGGATTCGAACTCTAAATCTCTTGGTAGTGAAATATAAGGTAACACTTCCTCTTTACTATTACAATAAGATTGATTGATCGTTTTGGACAAAACCAAGGACAAGGCGTTAGCATTGTTCTAAAATTTGGTGGACGCTTGGTAGCGGAGGATTGCCAAATACTTAGATGACTCAACGTCTATCTAGGCGAATTCTTTACAAAAAAGACGATTTTACTTGTTTTTGTTAGGGACAATTGGTTATATATCCCTATAAACTTTCTCAATTAGTTATATATCCTTCAAATTCTTAAAATAAGTTGTTTATCCTTTAAATGATAAAAAAATTATTTATATATCCAAATTGTATTTTCTTTAGATAAATAAGAATTAAAATAACTAATTGAATATAAAATATCATCAAGCACAGCAACTCCAACCTCCTCAAACTCATCCCCTCCATCACATTGACGCATCCTCTTACACCCGCAGGTCCGCAGGAGAAATCCTCAACATCCTACCTAGATTCATCAACCGGGTTGAACCTGTCGAGGCACCCACAGAAGCCCGCTGATTGGTCATTAGAAAGCCTATTTCGCCGCGAAGCCCGTAGGCCTGGCAAGGGTTATTGGACTCGACCTAGAACATGTTCCAGACCTCGGTCGGCGCCGACCACATCTACTACCGTAATTGGCCGTCGGGGTTAAGGTAGAACCTCGTCAGCGGCCGGAATCCGTCAAACGTCGCCTTTTGGAACCCAAACGAAGCGTTTTTGGTGAACGTCGAAGTAGAATTTGTAGAGGTAAGGGGTCGTCATCGATCTGTCGGATGCTTGCGAAGCTTGCCGGACCATTTTCTTGGTGTTCAAGTACGGCACCGTGACACAAGGTGAGGGAAATCTCTATAGTCAGATTAAAATTGATATTTTATATTAAATAAGTTATTTTAATTCTTACTTAAATGAAGATAAATGCAATTTGGATATATAAATAATTTTTTATTATTTAAAGGATAAATAACATATTTTAAAAAATTGAGGGATATATAACTAATTGAGAAAGTTTATAGGGATATATAACCAATTGTCCCTTTTTGGGATATTTGACATTCGAGCTTATTCAAAACTCGTATAATATAATAAATTATATGTTTTCAAAAACTTCAACATCTTTGAATCATGAAAACGTCGTACAAATCAAATGAACATTATGAACATTTTAACCGTTGTCCGATTAAAACATAAATTCAGATATAAAATCATATAAACATGGTCAAACAAAAACTATAATCCATATTTTTTTTACATTAACAAAAATGAAACAACAAAATTCATCTCAAATTCTTCACAAAATACATCAAGCATCAAACATCTTTAGCAGCGTCTTAAATCTGAGATTCTCACACTCGCAATCATCTCTACCGAGGCTCATTCTAGTTAAAAACAGGTTAGATTGATATTACCAGAACATATATAATTAGTGTTAGCCAATAGAGTCTGTATGAGCTTAGCTCAACTGGTTACAGGAGTGACATTTGAAGCAAATAACCACGGATCGAGTCTCCTCAGCGGCAGTGTGTGAGCAAACTCTCAAATAAAGGGGTCTCCTTATACGCAGTGAGCACTGATTTCAGCTTCTGCTACCAGTTTAGATACCATAATTTACATCCTCTGACAACCTCTGCTACCAGTTGAGATACCATAATTTACATCCTCTGACAACCTTTGCTACCAGTTGAGATACCATAATTTACATTCTCTGATCATATTACCTGTGTGAATTGAACGAACTTATAAGTACAACCAGTTTAAGCCCTGTTGGGTCAGGGGTGAGGGATGCCCCGACCCCGAGTAAATGATTTCACCTTTTTGGAGCAAGTGTTTAACCAATGGAGACCCGGTGGAAATAGTGATCGACCCGATGATAATCATCCAATGCAACTGACAAAAGTAATGGCTTTTTCGGAACAAGATAAGAACCTGCATTTAATTAATTAGTTAAATAATCAAGATTAAACCTTTTATATGAAGTACTAATTAATGAGAAGATATGAAGAAATGGACCTACCATGAGTGAAGCTAAAAAAATAAAAAAAATAAAATAATAATAATAATAATAATAATGACCTTTGTATTCTTTATCTATGATGCAAATGAAATATTCGATTTGCTACAACATGATGTGTAAAGTATTGAAGATTTCGGCTCCGGTCATCACTACTCCTCCAAACACACCGTTGGAAATATAGATCAATCACTTACATTATTTTTAGTCCACAAAAATTTGGATGAATTCAACGTAACTATAGTCACTTGTATACTAGATCAAGGCATATCTTTGTCAGATGTCTCCGAAGAGACAAACTCTTTTTGAATTGTTAAATAAAGAGCGGTCATTTCGGGATTCGAACCGTGCACCTATAAGTACTACCCACAAGTCCTTTTCGGTGAGCCATTCCGAAATGGTTATAGAGGTATAGAATTAATCGCTTAGATTACTACTCTAGGTATAGAGGTATAGAAGAAGAAAATAAAATTTAGGTGGGTTGAATAAACTATATTCATAATTTTCATTAACAAAACTATTATTCTGATAAAAAAAATACAAAAGTTTGATTAATTTTCTCTTTTTTTTTATCTATTATTTATTTTTTATTTTTTTTAAATGAGACGGATTGGAGCGGCCCTCAGCTCATCCCTAGTTACGTGCAGGTGTAAGTGTAACGATGCAAATATTGATGTTGGGAATTGGACAAACTTAAGATGGAAAACAATCCATACTTACTAAGTGAATCAACATGTGTTGGCTTGCTTAATCATGTATGTATCTTTAATCATTGACTACAATCATGTATCTTCAATAATTGACTACAATATAATCATCTTTAAGAATTAAATCTAGAATATGAATTGAAGTTTGTGAGAATATACTAGGATCTTCATAACGATTGTACTAATATCCAACCTAATCTTTTCTATGGCAGGCATATGCCCACATGTTTATCACCCATCTAAAGTTGAGCTTGTAAGGCTTAGTTTTAAAAGACATCAATTAAACCATGCTAATAAGTTTTTTTTTTATGTCCATCGCCGCTCTTACTATGAAAATGAATAATTATGGTAAAATGGATAGGATCTGAATCACTTATAAATTTCTTAATTTTCTAACATATTTATTATATTACGTCGAGGTATGGAGTATTACAAAACTACGGAGTATTATCCTAATAATATTTTCTTAAATTGAAAATAATAATTATAAATTGAATGAATTTTAAATTAAATTGGACTAAATTTATAATTGACCAACTATAAAAAAAAAAATCCCCCTTAAAGTAAAGTTTCATTTAAACTTTTAAGAAAAGCACAAATGCAAAGAAAATTTTGAAGGCGAAGTGGTTAATTAAATACCTTTAAATGTCTTCCCAATTCCTATTCACGAAACTAGCTAAATATGATCGAACTTTACCTTTTTTTTTCCTTTTTTTTTTAATCGAACTTTATCTTTCTTTGTAAAAATATGTGTACAACACCCACAAATTAAAGATAAATTAACATACTTTTAACCCAAAAAAAAAAGATAAATTAACATACAAATAGGGGGGAAAATAATGAAAATCACATTATAGATGCATACATCGATATACAGGGAAAACATTTTTGTTTAATAGATCCGGTAGAATAAAATTGAAAACATCATGTATGGAGTAGTTTCAGGTGACCGTTTGCCTGAATCCAGGTAGGACCTGGATTTCTTTTCAAGTTTTCAAATGACTATTAATTCCGATTTTCTATAGTCAAATTGGGAAATATTTTCCTGATTTAATAATTTTTAAAATAGATTATTAAGAGTTTAATCATTTGTTTTTAGGATTTTTCTTTCTTAATAGAGTATTCTTATCATATATCTTACATACAACAAACAAACCGCTCGGGTATATATTTGGACCATCTTGTGAGTATCATAATATATACTCCCTCCGTTTAAAAATATAAGTCATTTTAGGCTTAGATTTTTGTTTGAAAATATAAATCCTTTTACGTTTTCTAAGTATTGGGATTTGAGAATTGTTACTTTTTGATTTTTTACTCAAATTTTATTGGTTGATGAGGGTTGTGGATAATTAATGAGGGATATAATTGGAATAAGTTTATGATTTCCTTAATTTGTGTGCAAATGTCTAAAAAAACTTATATTTTTTAACGGAGATAGTATATATAAACTCCAGCTGTTTGTGAAAAATATTACTTTAACATCATACACAATTTTTTTAAAAAAATTAATAAAAATATTATTTTATCCTTCTCTGGCTCACCGAATTATTTCCTAATAAAAAATTTTATTATAAGGACATTTTTGCAAAATACAACACCAAATATCTAAAATAATATGTTTTTCTTAACAAAATTAATTCTACAATGACATATTTTTCTGAACAGATGAAATATTAAATTTTATATTATAATATAATATTATACATCATAAATTATATCATAAATTATAATATATGGTTCAGACGGAGAATCTCAATCATCATTTATCTTCCTTTTTCCACTTGAATTTTTGGCACTTTGAACGAAAAGGGAATAAATATGTGCAATATAGATATCGATCTTGAAACGAATCTGTTTACCAACTAGTATAACTTTTATCTCTCAAGGCCCATCAAAGAGATAAAAAAGGAACAAAAGGCAAGCCATTGGGACCATCCAAAACACCAAAAGCTAAAGGGCTCCTCTCCTTTGTGCCTAGCCACTACCCAAAGCCAACCAAGCTTCACCAAGCTAGCTAGCTAGGGCACTTCTCGCGGTTCGGTGTCGTTGGTCATTTACTTCCTGCAACCATTTTATACGGGTTCAGACTTCAGAGGATAATGTAGGTATAATGATGCGTTCTTTTATCAGGTTGACATATCATGAATTTCATTTTAACCTTTTAGGACCGACCCTTAAAAAAAATATATATATAATGTATATAGTGTATATATATCTAACCTTTTTCGTCGCATAACTTTCTCAAGAAAGCGAGGAAAATGACGGCCAATGCTACAACCGCTATTAGTCCAATGAGGATTGCTAGGGTTTTCTCCGTCTCGTCGTCGCTTGATGATGATCCTATATATCAATTATATATTAGAAGAGAAAATAACTTATATCATATATATATATATATATATGACTAATTTTAAAAAATTAAATTGAGCATTGGATCCTATTAACTAATTTACTTTTAGTAGTCAAAAAAGGATTGAACTTTAGTATAATGTAGTATGTACTCTTTGATTGATTTTTGTTAGATTCAAAATTCAATTTCATGCCATTTTAACTCTTTCTACAAGCTATACATTTTTTAAAGGTATTGCAACCACTTTCTACTTAATCAACCACTTTTTACTGTCCCATTAATCTACCTAGTTAAGCAACCCATTAATTTTGCATAAAATTTTTAAGATTAACTAACTAGATAGTCTAGATAGGTAATTTTTTAAAACGGTATATTATCAATTGTTACACCTTGGAAACTAAATCGGTTAATCATCTATTTCAGTCTATAAACACACATTAGAAAAATTTTAATTATATTTTTCTGTAGAATTATAAAAACAATTATGAAAGGTAATTTTCAAAACAAGATTGATAAAAACAATAGTTATGACCTTTATATCATTTTTTAGTCTATTTTTCCAAAAAAAAGGGCTTTAATTTTTGCGGTATAATTTGAATTATAAATCATTAATTTTTGAAACTCTAAAATCATTTTACACATTGGAATAATTAAAAATAAAAATATAAGCATAAAATAAAACAAACACCACAAAAACCGTGGATTGGGCGGAGGAGCCACCAATGCCGCCACCGGTAGTTATCAAGCCTCTTACCGTTATTATTACCAGACGCGTGGGACCCACCAATGGAGTAGCGCGCGTAACATTTGGCGAGGTACACGTCAGCAAACGCCGCCATACCGCAGTCAGTTTTCAGCCGTCCGATCGCCTCCGTCAAGCAATCGCGACACGCGCCAGCAGAGAGATCGCCGACGCACTCCGCCACTCCCTGAACGCTCCCGGACCCACCCACTCGGAACAGCTGGGCCCCGCCGGCGAGGTAGGCGAGCACCGAGTCGCGCCGGGTCAACTCGTCCGGGTCGCCGTACCCGAGCTGGGGCCCGCATTTCTTGGCGACGAGCGACTTGTCCTCGACGCCGAGGAAGGCGGCGCCGTCGTAGCGGACGTAGCAGCCGTCGAGCTGGATGGAGGCGCCGGCCGAGTTGGCGCAGAGGACGCCGAGTTGGCTCACCGAGCGGGCCACGCAGCGGGCGCAGTCGGCGTTGGATAGGTCCGGGCGGCACTGGAAGAGGCCGTACACGGCGGTGCCGGAGCCGGATCCGGATCCGGCCGTGAACTTGTCGAAGAAGGAGCTGGAGGCGGCGTTGACGACGGAGGTGAGGAGGGAGTCGACGTTGCTCTCGTATTGGGTGCCCGGCGTGAACTTCGCCTGGGAGCAGCCCACATAGACGAAGGCATCCGGGGCAGCGCCGGAAGAGCGGTGTAGGAGGACGGCGGCGATTAGAATTGCCATGGCGGCAGCAAAGGAGAGAGTGATGGATGCTGGCATTTCTTTAATTACCTCTATCTCTATGGTGTGTGATTTGTGATGATATGAAAATGGAGAGTTTTAAGGCTTTTGCGTAAGTTATATATGTTATCCGTCTTCCTTTTGGTCGATCGCTTCATTTGCTTTGCTATAGTTTCGTACATGAAATGTATTCTTATTTTTAAATTTTTGTTTCTGTCATTTGCTTCATGTTATTTTATTACTGTCATTTGCTTTTATAATTTGTTTAGTTTATCTACTGACTTGTCCAATCTCTCGATTTCTCTACACTTGTCTAGATAATCGAATTTGTTACCTTATATAAAAGGCAATAAAAAAAATCAAGGTAACTAGCCTGTGATGGAGGTGGTTCATCATTGAAGTATATTTTTGTCTTTATGGGTGGACAATGACTAGTGGTTCGTATGGGACGGAGTTAATAAACTGACTAAAATTATAAAAAGGGTAAAATTTATAAACTGTTGGTAAAAAGTAGTTAAAATTTTATGAAAAAATATAAACTCCGTATGGAGTGAAAAACAGTTTATTTGTAAAAAGTGTAGTTTATTTTGTTATTATTAGGGGTATTATGGTATTTTCAAATCAAATAAACCACATAAACTCCCAAAAAACTATCAAAAATAGCTTCTTAAATAAACCCCCAAATAAACTAAAATCTACTACTAAATAACCCCTCCCCATACAATGTTAAAATTTTCAACCCCCAATTTTACTAGTTTATTAACTACTAAAACTGCATCCATACACACCCTAGGTTTACTAACCACTCTAATAACAACTTCACTGGGTTATTTGAGGGGTTGAGTTTTGGTTCGGATGAATCGGATTCTGGGTAAATTAAGCATTGGATCAGTCGGAACAAGGTTGTATCGACTTGATTCAATTAGAATTAGATTTATCTCGAGTTCATCAGGTCTTGGTCTTAATTAAAATTTTCTGATAGTTCGAGTCTAAGTTGATTTTCAAGACTTGAGTCTACCACACCGGGTTTAAACACTTTTTTTTTTAGTATTAACATTTTTGTACTAATGCAATCTTCCACGAAAGCCGAGTATCGAACTTTGGCATTGGCAACTTGTTAAACACTATGGCTTTAGTCCGTCCTTGCAGCAATTGACACATCTCTCTAGAAGGCCCCAACTATGCTGTGCCACTTATCTCGTTGTCAATCTTGTTCTTGATCACCGCATCATACATCTCTCCCTGAATGATCATTTCATCAGAGAAAGAGTCACAATTCAGTCTCTAGCTCTGAGTAGCCTTCATCGCTTTCAAGAAACAGGTTGTTGATTTACTCACCAAACCCGTATCATCTGCACGGTTTCAAACAATTCGATCCCACATTTGCATAGCTCCGTTGGGATTGTTAGGGAGTACTAGCCCATGCATATTAGATCAAACACACCGAGCACACTACATAGGTCTAACTTCTGCTGACTAGTTTTTCACTTAGACTTTCGAATTTCGACTCTACTCCCAGCTCTTCACTTTTCTTTCTCCTCCTAACGCTTCCTAGCTTCATCCACGAGCCTCCCCGTCCCTCATCCAAACCACATCTAGCTAAAATAATTAATAAAAATGTGTAGATTCCGACTCCACCAACATAACAAATATATAAATGCAAATTTGGCTTAAACATGTATTATATACATCTAAATCATATTAAATAGCAACCTAAATGTGTGCTATCACCTATCATACCCAATTAGACATTACATATATGATATTTTTTTTTTTTTTTTGTTGTCTTTTCATAGGAGAAGGTCGAAGCTTTTCCTTGATGGTGTGCGTAGCATACGTCGCACTTGGCCCGACTCCCCCAAGGGCCCAACTATATTTGAAACACACATTTATTAATTGAAGTTGTCTATATAGTAAGATATATCAGGAGTTTTATAATTTTAAAAAATTATTTAATTAAAAATTTGTAATTAATTTGAATCACACACTGTAATGAGAGAATGGTGTTGGTCAGCGATGATACTATGGTGGTGCTTGATTTGATTTTTTTGTCAGAGTCTTCGATTCGATGTCTCGTTTAGTTTAGGCTCCAATTTTTGTATGGAACAGTTAGACTATTGTTGCACCTTTATTTTCTATTTTTATTCTTTTCCTTGTATTGTATCATGTCGATTATTCTGTTTGTCAATCCGTCGACCTCTCGAGAGATCAAGTAGTGTGTTTCATGTATAGAAAAATAAAAATGAGAGAATGCAAAGTGGAAAGAAACAATATTAACGATATAAAATACTAGGATTGCCTCCGTGTTCGGAAAGGAGCTTACTGGAGGTCGTTTGTAGGATGCGTTCTCGCTTGTTGTATTGCACCGTTTCTCTTTTATGTTGTATGTTTTTTTACAGTTTTCCGTCTGTCGTCTTATTGACCATCAAGATTCAGATATATCTGCTTACTCAATAATAAATAAATAAAAATAGGATTGCCTCGTCAAAGTTGTGGTTATTATTTAGGTCTCCATCCGTCACTTTCATCTCACTGTAGTCATATGTTTGGGAGGACAAACGACAACTATCCACATTGAAGTTTTGGAACATCTAAGAGTTATGATTTTTAAAAAAAAAGAAATTTGGTTAACAAACAAAATCACAATAAATAGAAAATCTCGATCAAGATATAACATACATGTAATTCAGAATTAAAATTTGATAAAGTCTATCGGCAAAATAGATTCCGTGTATAAGGCAAGACGAAGTTTATATAATTAAACCCGGCTCCTTTTTATTTTTTTACAAAAACAGTAGTCGCGGCGACCGCTCATCAGTCTCCGTAAATCCGCAACTGTGTGTTCCTCATTAATTTCTCATATGTTTATATAATTAACTTTAGTATTTTAGTTGCTAGTAATTATTTTGTAAAAGATGAAAAGGACCCAATCATCAAAGATGAAACTCATAAAAGAGTTATAATTTACCTAATTTAGACAAATAGTTGGAGATGCTCTTAGAGCCCATAATTTACCTCTTCAATGAATACCTATTGATCAAAAGTTGGAAGAACACAACATCATTAATTCAAACCTTGATAATGAGATAAGTCGTAAGAGGGCTCCAATTTTTAACTTTAATAAAGCAATATCACTACCAATTGAAACGCCAAACATGACTTAAAAGTTAAAAAGATAAATCCAAATACAAGCAAATATATTCACTACACACAATGTATATAAACTCCTATGTGAGAGTATTACTTGATAGTTGGCACCATGAGGAAGGCATGGACCCATGAATGGACCTCTTTACACATGATCACCACTGCAATATACCAAACGTAAATATGCAACTTTTTTTTTTTTTTTTGGTTTTTACATATTATAATGCAAATCTATACCAATGAATATGAAGTTAGTAATGTCGGGATTGAGTTTTTTTACGCTTTCTTGTGAGATGACGCCTTCTCCCTGGCCATCTTCTCGAACAAACTTCCATCGTAGACAGCTCTGATCGTGTCTTTATGCAACATGCCGTTCTTGTCCTTGCAAAGAACATACAGGATCTTCCATTCGGAATATGCTGCAATCCTGTAAGTTACAACAAACATGAGTTACATGATAATTAGTTGCGTTACAAAGCGCAATCAGATGATTCACAAGGGTGGTAATGCACAAGCAAAATACTAACCAGCCGCCATAGTCCTTGGGTTCTCGGTTTGCCTTCAGCATCTCTTTGAGCTCTTCACCATTTAGAGCATCTGGGGTGGTGTGTGCGTGCTTTGTGAAGATTTCTTCAAACTTGGAAGGGACAAACCTATATTACACATTGTAGGGTAAAAATGGAAGCTCGGACACCATTTCTTCATGACAAATGATGGTTTAAGAAAAGTTCATGGAGAGTACATCATGTCAAATGCACAGATAAACACATTGTTCATGACAAATCATATGATGGTTTTTATACATGGCAATTGGGCGAAGTATGAGTCAATCTATATGTAGTTATAAATATTACCTTCCCTCAGTGTCATAGACACCAGAATCACTCCCGTGCTTGGCTTTAGCGATGTTTTTTATCTCGATTGGAAAACGCAATGATGGGAATTTTCCCTGCAGCACAAGATTTTATAATTGTCACACATACATTAGTGACTAGGGCAAGCTAACAAAAAATGCCAGAATTCTACTCATATTTGATGATCAAAGTTACCAAACTTCATGTTCAAGATATTCAGATAAGAACCTAATTCTCAGATAAGAACCTAATAAAATAAAGACCGTATTCAAGAAATTGATGGAGGATCTGGGTCAAAACAACATCAAAAGAGACAAATCAACATGACATTAATTTGATGAATGCCCACAAGATCGAAGTGGCAAGAGCATACGGAAAGCAAACCACTAAATTTGGGAGGGCATGACAGCAACAACAACCATTCATAAGAACACACGCTAAGCATAGCTAGGATTGCTTTGCAGAACAAACAATGTAACCATGCTTTCAAGCAATTCAAAATTGTCATATACGGTAAGATGAGATAATTCACAATGCACTTATACCTAGGTAAAAGTGGTTAATTTCAAGTCCTTTGGTCATTAACGATTGGATTAGAAGTAACGACTCTCGCAAGTTGCATTTGTGATGCTGTTACTTGTAAGTGATACTCTCCCTGATGTGATGTTACTTTGGGGACCATGTAATTAATATATTGGATTTTAGTACCAATTTTTTCAGCATCACCACCAACAATCACCTGAACTAACAAAAATACCCAAAATCCAACCTGACGTGATGAGTTACGTTTGTACTAGTCAAAATTAAACTTACCAAATTCGGCAGAGATCAAACATTAATTTATTAGTAATTCAGAGGCCATTAACAGGCCCATTGAGAGGTCTAGCTACATGCAAATTTATATCCAAATTCATACATTAGTTC
Organism: Persicaria maculosa; assembly: GCA_963922045.1. NCBI lineage: Eukaryota > Viridiplantae > Streptophyta > Magnoliopsida > Caryophyllales > Polygonaceae > Persicaria > Persicaria maculosa. The sequence goes on along the minus strand of OY998256.1, from coordinate 7,417,211 downwards.
TCCAATTCAGCAATTGCTGGAGTATTAAATATTCCAAACCTAATCAAGTTCTTAGGTTAGTTTAAATCATCAAATTAAACCTTCAGTGATTCAAACTGACAGAAAACAGCAAAAGTCTCATTTTCTAAAACATGATCAATTGATCTCATGTATTCCTTTTCAATTTAAAATTTCAATTCTCAAATAGTAAAGAGTTAAAGAAACAGGATCGACAGAAAGAGGAATTTACCGGACGAGTTTTCTGACTGAGCCCCATGTTGATGAACGCCGCAGCAAAGGTGGAGAGTGGAATCCCGCAACCAATTGCACGAAATCCTGCACACAAATTGCAAATCAGAACACATCGCTAACCTCCGACATCATCAGAAACCCCAATTTCAAACCATCAAGATCAAAATCAGAAAACCTTTGAAGGTCTCCCACGGATAAACGACACCGTCGTTGTTGATATCGAAGAAGGCGACGTGCTTCGCGAGGACATTGTCCTCTCCGGCGGCCTCCGCCCCTGCCATCACCGGTATCGCAATTCTTCAATTCGTTTTCGAGGAAAGCAAAACACGGAAAACAGAAAAAATGTGTAATGAAAACGGAATCGGAAAGCGGTGTTTAAAGGAGAGAAAATGAGCGGTTGTAGCGAGTGGAGTGGAGTAAATGCCTTCGTTGATGCCTTGCTTCAGTGATTGTGGTTGAGTGCTGGAAACCGCCATGATCGAAGCACTGACTTGATGAAACAGAAACCCTTTTGCTTTCCGTTTTGCCTTTCGCAAATGGAAATGGAACCGAATATCGAATCCACATTATATTATTATTTTATACTATGAAAAGGTGAGATTCGCTATTAAATAATTACGTAAATGCCATCACAGCTTTCGTTTGCCACGTGTTCAGGTGGACTTCACACAGTGGACAATTTTGTTTTGTTTTATTTTGTTTTCGGATCATGTTATTAGTGCTGGGCGAAATTTCATCGGGCGAAATTTACGGTCTTGGGTCGGACCAAAAATATAACGGTCCGGTCCATGATCCATAAAATTTGAAATTTCGGTTTTTTGTCCAAGACCGGTTGGATCGGAATGTATGTGTATATATGTATTTTTAAAAAAATAAAATTAAAGTGATCAAATAAAAAATATTATAAATTATTTTTATTCAAGTATTACTAAGAATGATTTAATTAAGTATATTTTCACATTTAATAAATAATGCAAAAAATATATTATAAGTTATTTGTTAATCCATTTAATTTTTAAACCGGTCCATCCGGTCCAACCGATCCGTGGATCAGAAAATCTGAGACCGTATATTGCGGTCCCGATCCGATTCTCGGTCCAAGGTTTTCAAATTTCTGGTCCGGTCCGATTCAGTCCAGACCGGCTGGCGGCTGCCCAACCCTACATGTTATACAAGCAATCGAATTTTTGTCAAATGTAGGATAATTTATCGGCTTTTGGTGTTGATAAACCAAGACGTGATATTTGGAAAGGATGTTATACCGAGAAAAGATAGTTTATGTACGTAGAGCGATGATGGTGTCAGACCTGAGCATGGGTTGGGTTGGGCTGGCTTGGGACGGGTCTATGAGAATATCTTGGCACATTTTAGCGGGCCGGGCTTGGGCTAGGCCCGGTTTTTGGGTCAACTCTCTTGCTCAAGCCCGCCCACATGGACGGGCCGGGTAACCACCGGGCCGCCCATTATAATTTCGTAAAATATTATTTTTATTTTATTATTTTTGCGTTTGATCTCAAACTACACAAATGTGCTAAGTGTCTCAAAAGATTGAAATTTTATACAAAACAAAGGCATACAAGTTACACAAATATGAAATTACACACTACAATCTTTACGTAGGTTCATTTCAATGAAAAATTATTGAAAATAATTTATTTAGTACTATTGTATTCCTTAATTTATATGTGATGTAAATACTATTAGTATTTATAAAGTAATAGATGTAAAAGTATAGATATTATATAATCAATATATATACTCCGTAGTAGTTTAATACAAATATATCAAAATTAATATTAGTAATATATATAGGCGGACCGGGCCTACTTGCCTGCTTGAGCTTAACCCTTAGTCCAAGCCCGGCCTTACGGGCCAACCGGGTCGGGCTTGTTGGCCCGCTTGGGCCAATCGCCTTGCTCAAGCCCACATATTTTACAGGGCGGGTTGGACGGACCGGACGGGTTAGCGGTTAGCCCATGTCTGCTCAGGTCTAATGGTGTGGATAAGGATATTTGACATCAATTTAGATGGTTGGCAGAAGTGGAGGGTTGTGTTAGGAGTCTTGTGCGATAAAAAAGTGCCCCAAAACAAGGGAAAATTCTATAAAATGGTAGTCAGACCTGCAATGTTGTATGAGGCTAATTATTGGGCGACTACAAAGGCTCAGGAGTAGAGGTTCACTACTAGAATTATGTTATTTAACATCGGCTCATTAACATCAGTCAGAAAAACCTGCCATATTAAACAGTTTTTTAACATCAGTTTTTAAATTTGCAATGTTAAAAATAAAATAAACATCACCCAATATTTTAGAGCGATGTTAAATATTTATTTTAAATTTTTTTAAAAGGCGCGAAATCAAATCACGAATTAATTTAAACACCCGCCCTATGATATTCATGACTATTTCCAACCCTCTATCCCTTTCAGTTTCAGCCAAAGGGTTTCCCGTCTACATGTTCCTTCTATAATTCTACTGTCTCCTCTTTCGCTGGAGCGAAAAGCTCATCTCCATCTCCAAATATGCCCATCTTCAGCTCCATCTCCAAATCTGCTCCACCACCCTCCCTCCCCATCCCCTCTGCATCTTCACCCCCACAGATTTTCAGATCTGAATCCCTCTTTGGCCTCTCTCTTTCTCTCAAACACATCGACGATTCCAAACCCCATCGACGCCAGATTCAAAGAATGGAGGACGAAGCCGCTACTGAAGGGCCAATCGACGCCAGATCCAAGGGACGGAGACGCCGCTGATGCTGAAGAGTCAATCAACGCCAGATCCAAGTTCACCGCTTCTCGCTTCCTCCATCTCGACCTCTTCTCAGTCTCTCTATCCCGAGTGCCTGAGCACCGACGCTGGCGAAGTAGCCAGTTCTCCCTATGTCTTCTCAACCGCGAGTCATCCGCTTCTCACAAGGTTTTATATACTCTGATATTGTTTTGCATATTCTTCTTGGCTTCTTCTTTCCCGTTGATGTGTTATTTTTCAAAGATGATAATTGGGATTGTTTGTTCTACGAGCAATTCAATATTTACATTTAGAAACCATAAGATTTCTTCCATTAACTGAAATTTTACTGTCAAGCATGTTCTGAATTTGGGTGCTAAAACTAGGGTCTCTAGATAATGTTGATTCACCCAAATCGATAGAAGTACACAAAATAATTAGGGTTATTATGCTCATCCATAATTGTCTGGGAAAGATAAATTTAACTCCAAAGTAAACTCATTCTAGATTATATACAAATGTAGCCAAGTTCTCCCTCTTCACTACTGAGAGACAATGTAGCCAAGTTCAGCCAGTAGATTACATTTTGAAAGCTTTTTGTCTGTGAAAGATAAACTTAACTCCAATGTAAACTAATTCTAGATTATATACAAATTGCCAAATTAATTTAGAATAGGACTATCAACTCTAGATTTGCCAATGTTAATTGGAGTTATCTAGACTATTCATTTCTAGCTAATTCGAATTTGCTTACCACCATCACTTACAAGACTAGGATATAGTCCAATCTTAATAGTCTGTTTTGCTTGCTACCCTATAAATTATAGGTCTTTGTCTTTGCATTTTAGTAAGTACTATTAATAGATTAAGAAGAAAAAAATGGCTGCTCTTGAGTTTATATAACTGTATTTAGGATTTTATTGACATGTAATATTGTACTTTCTAATAGATTAAGAAGGAATTGCTGATCTTCACTCTTGGTATTGCTTACAGAATAGTCAGAAAGAAGCAATTTAGTAAGTACTATTAATAATATTAATTTTGTGAGTTTGATCTTCTATTGTCTGCTCATTTATTTTCTCTTCTGCCATAGCTTGTCATATTTCCTCACTATTGGCTTGTTGCTATATATGGACTTGTATGACAGCATATGTTTTATACGGTGTGCCAGAACTGTTCTGTAGTGGTAGTTGTGCTGTGTTACTGATTTGTATGCTTCTGGCTATATTCATTATTTTCAGGTTGCTTTAACTGGAACTTCACATGCAATGTGTGCTTCGATATGGAAGGATCTAATCTTGTGTTTTCAGAACTTGCTTCATCAATATCTTGAGCAGCTGGATTATTTTTTCTCAAATTCTTTCAACAACTTGGTGTGTCTTTCAAACATTGGTTCTAAATTTTGTTAGTTTATGTGTTAACTGTGGAAATTCTTGACTGATTAATGGTGACTGCTTTTCTTAATGAAACTCATATACTTACGAAGAGTTGTTTTTATGCGTGTTCTAGATTCAATGAAGTAGTGTTTTTGGACCAATATAACTCATCATCTATAAAGTCTATCAAGTGAAAAAAAACCAGGTCTACTATCTATTAGTAAGGCAATGATTGTTAAATACCTTGTCTTTTCTTTAGCGTTTCAAGGTGAAGTAAAATGAATCACTTTTGTCCTTTTTAACCTTCTGTCTATTCACTTCTAAGGTACAAAATAAACCATAGCTGCAAGGATTGTGGGAGGAACCATTTGCTCTTGCTTCTAACTAGCAACCTGGTTGTTTGAACCTATATTGTTCTCCAGCATCTATTGCTGCAATTTTGACTAAGGCGCTCTTCAGTAACAATTTTTGTCCTTCTAATTTCATTTTCTTATCCCTGCTTGTTTATTTTGGGTTCACCTCTGAAAAATTAAGAAAATCTTAGTGGAATAGGTTTTTTCTTCTGTTATTGATGATGTATCAGGTAAAACGAAAACTCCGCAATGTAGTGTAATTGTCTTTTGTATAATTTGTTAGGATTTGGGGTTTGGATGGTGTATTAATGTAATTTATTTGTAGGGTATCTGTTAAATGAAGTCGTGGAATTGAAGGCTGACTGATTTGGTTCTTATTCTTGTTGCAGAATTTCATCTCAGTCATTGTTGTGCTCACATTGTCTGGTTTCGGTCTAATATCGACAAAACCAATGACTTGGAGGTTGATTAAAGTTTGGATACCTGTGAATTTTATATTTGTCCGTATGCTCATGACAAGCATGTTTAGGTAAATATTTTCCTACATTTCGCTTCTGCTTTTCATTTGAAGTCTTTATACAGATTTTCTTGACTTTTGTTTAATAAGATTGTATCAAGGATAGATATCTCAAAATATAGAGCTGATGTTCCTAGGACAATTGCAAACATATTCGATCTTAGATTTTTAAATAGTGAGAGCTTCCCACTTTATGTCTTCCACATTTGTGTACGAGTATTGCTTCAATATGACGTGCCTTTAAATCTTATAGTAATCCTGAAGAAAGTTGGGCATAGCCATAGGTAGATGGTTCTTGTACTTGTTAAGCCATGTTATCATGGGCGAGGTATAGTTCTCAAGAGCTACATGTGTTTCTGACACACATATTCAGAGCTAAAGCCATATCATATATCTGAAAATTGTATAATCTGCAACACCTGGTTTTTATTGCTTTTGATTTGGAGGATGTCTCTTAGGCTGGTTGGAAGTCTATTTATTAGCTTTTTCCCATTTATAATCTATATGAACCGAGTAAATACGGAACTTGATGCTTTCTCTATCTGTTCTTCTCATATGTTTATTTGGACATCTGGCAGTTTAAAATACATAAATGTTGCAATGGTAACTGTTCTGAAGAATGTCACCAATGTGATAACTGCGAAACATGTTTTTGGAAGGTTGCAAAACATGCATCAGGAATAATACAGAATAGGATAGAAAGCTGGTAAGCCAGGCGGAAATTTTGTTAATTTTAACCTATTAGTTTGATACGATGACTCATCATCTAGAATGGAACGAACGATTCACTTCCTTGAGACTTTGGCAGGCTTCTTCTTCAGCTAAGTCGTTTAGTGATCCGATTCCTGAAGATGATGGACAAAGCGTGGATGGGAAGGGTAACTTGTGGAAGCCCTTAACTTGTCTTATTGAAGCTGCCAACAGAACAAAGTTTTTGAAGTCCAACTCAGTGGGGCCATCTCATATCAAACCAGAACTTGGTTTGATTCTGTTACTCGTGCTGCTGAACTTGGTTTGATTCAAAATGGGCACAGAGCAAAAGCCCGAGATGATACAAATAGTCTCCCTTCTCTCCCTTCACCAGCAAAGCGTAAAAGGCTGCGCCCAAACCAAAGTGCAGCAGCTACATCCGGGGATTTGTCCAATTCACCACGACTAGTGGTTGATGTCACGAGACATAACCGACAGAATATGCCTATTTGGTTCTCTTTAGTTGCTTCTGAAGACCAGTAAGTGACTAGCATTCATGGCTGCTAATAAATATGTTATTGGAAACTTTGCTTTAGCCTCTGCTTCGTTTTGGTTTTCCTAATTGCTTTACTTAATGATTCAGGGAAGGAGCTGCTCCCCTACGGCCCTACCTCAAATTGCATTTGGTTTCTTGAGAATAAAGTGAGTTCTAAATATTGTTTCACCTGTGATCTTGCGGTTTTGCTTCTTATCTTTCTTGAACGCATTTGTGATGTTATATAATGCAGGTTGGTATTGATGTATTAAGAAGAAAGAGTGTCTTACACTCCTGAAGTGTAATATAGAGGCTATTAGGGAAACAAGAAATGGGTTTAAGAATTGTAATATAGAAGCTAATGATAGCACCTGTGCTTAATTTTCATAGAATAATTGTTTACTCTTTTGCTACTAGTTTATTTCCCTTGTTTCTTTGCTTCTCTAGTTTCACATGCTCTATTTGTTATTATGTAAGAACATTCTATCTAGTTGAAAGCCTATTAGCTCAAATGGTAGAGCACTGCATTCAAACACAAAGATGCGGGTTCAAATCCCGCATAGGCTACGATAATAAAATAAAACCACAAATATATCATTTAACATCGGGTAAAAGCCGATGTCTTTCAAAAAAACAAATCGATGTCTATGTTGGTGATGTAAAAAGTCAAAACATTTTAACATCGGGTAATAGTCGATGTCTTTGTATGTTATCACATCGGTTATATTTTATAATCGATGTTATAGGATAACAAAAATATCGGATTTAAAAATACAAATGATGTTATAAAATACAAAGACATTGGGTTCTGGCCGATGTGAAAAACTTTTGACTTTTTACAACACCCACATAGACATCGATTTTTTTTTTGAAAGACATCGGCTATTAACCGATGTTAAATAACAAATTTCTAGTAGTGGTTAATAGTACATGGCTAAGAGGATGATCATATTGATGAGTGGTTGCACTATACTTGACATGATTAGAAATTAGGTTATGCGTGAAAAAGGTAGGGGTAAGTAGTATCCGAGACAAGCGGCGTGAGTCGAGGCTATGTTGGTTTGGGCATGTACAGAGAAGAGATCATAGTGCGCCAGTGTGTCGATGTGACAGTGTAGATGTTGATAGAGTACAACAGATATTGATAGAGTACGACAGATCAGAGGGAGACCAAAGAAGAGTTGGCGAGATGTGATTAGACAAGATTTTACCCCTCTAAACCTTAATGCGAACTTGCTTAGGAATAGGATACAGTGGAGGAGCATCATCCAGATCAAAGAGGGTAGCTAGGCTGAATCACAAAGGATTTGCAGAGATCGTATCCTTTCCATTATGGCTTTCTAATACCCTTATACTTTACCTTGTGTTATACTTGTCTCTTTGCGTTTTGTTGTGCGTTCCTGTCTGTGCTTGGGCTACTCGGAAATATTCTCTCGACATAGTCAGATAAAGAGTGCACACAACTTGGCCCTCAGACCTTACCTTAGGCGGGACTATGCTGGGAATATTGTTGTTGTTGTTGGCTTTCTATATCGGCAAACTTTTTTTAGGCCAAAAAAGGTTGTTGACAGTTGACATCGGAGGTCGATAAACACAGTGTGTGTTTGACGATACGGAGTCGTGTGTATAACAACTCGGTTATTTTTTAACAGGAGAGTATGAAAACATCTTTTTGAAATGGGAATCCGGATCTTCCACACCCCATGGTATAACCTCGGTGTACCATTTAATTACTTCATATATAATTTTATTTTGATTAAAAAAATTATATTTATGTTATATACATTTATATTTATATGTTTATAAACTTTTATCATGAAAAATTACGTTTTAAAAAATATACATAATTAAAATATCAATTATATGAGAAAATAATTTTAATTTTTTTTTAAAAAAACATAGTCTTTCATGAAACCTTACTTGGCTAATGTGCTAAGCTAATAGCGCACGTGCGCTTGTGCAGACGACCCAATATGGTATCAAAGTGGTAAAGTCAAACGAACTGACTCTCGATCATGGGCTAGCTAAAAATATCGAGAATGAGACTCTAAACCCGTTCTTCAAGTGTCAACTAGATGGAAAAACGACCTTAGCTGCACTTGCTGAGACTTGTTAAGAGATGTGGAGAGATCAAAGAGTCCCATATTGAAAATATGGTCAAACAAAGCTTAATACTTTTTTTTTTGTAAGCACAAGGATGGAATATCACTCAACATACCATGCTAATAGCAATGTGCGCTTGTATACACGACCCCGATCACAAGTGGGACTTCAGTATTGCCACTAAAATGATCACCCCTGGCCGGTCACGAGTGGGACTTCAGTAGTACGTGCCACTAAAATTAGGGAGAGGGAGGGCATGATAACAACAACGAACAATCATAAAAGCACACACTAAGCATAGCTTGGATTGCTTTGTGGAGCAAACAATAACACCAATGCTTTCAAATCAACATTGTCATATCACATATGTATGGTCGGAGGAGGTATCAATGCGCACTCTTTGTTGAACAAAAACACTCAAATAATTGTAAAATATATTTTATTTAGTTTAATATTTGAGTTAGACTTTCTTTGGTTATTCTTTTGATTCAAAATCATATCAATATCAAGATTTGGGTGATTTCAATGATTTGAGTTGCACCTAGTGGCGGAACCAGGATTTCCATCAAGGGGTGCTAAAAAAAATTCATAATTTTTTTTTGTGTGTGTATACTTATTAAGAAGATTTTTAAAAAAATCATATTGAAAAAAAAAACTAAAATTGTGATTTTTAATGCTTTTTGTATTTAAATAGTTGAGAATAATCAAAAAAATATAAGAGAAACAAGAAATATATGACAAAATCACGAAGAATTATTTTTAAAAGAATATTGAAATAAAAGGTTAAATGTATAATGTAAACATAACTATCACGTTTTTTTAATGAAATAGTTGATAGAAACAAAAAATATAAAGAGAAATGAAGAAGAATTATTGATATAGTTAAAGCAAATAAAAAGAGAGAGATTTGAGCCCAAGGCTTTTTGATTCTCCTTCCTAACTTCCTTCCTTTCTTTACCACTTGAACTAAATAGCACTTCTATTTCAAATATCATTTAATGATTTTATATTACCTTAAAAATACTAAATATATGCAAAAAAAAAATTATTTTTTTTTGTATTTTTTTTCCGATTAGGGTGTGCTCGAGCACCCCCTAGCTCCGCCACTGGTTGGACCCAAATTTTAACAGATTGCCTATGTATCTCCTTGAAAGAGGATAAAATCTTACGCTCTTTAGAGGTTTTGGATTTAGTTTTGTTTTGGTTTGGACATATGTGTTTAGATGGATTTAAATTTAGTTTTGTTTTCTTATATGCACTATAGGATAAAGTTGAAGCTCATCTTCTATGAAAGATAGCTCGAACAACACTTCACCCGAGTAACTTGAGGCCACCTGCTCGGAATGGTAACTTAAACAATCTGCCTATCATTTGCATAGAAAACGGTTTGACTTTGATATGGAGTTTGATTTAATTTGATTTGGGATTTGACTTAAAAGTCAACTTAGGGATTGTGATTGAACTCGTTTTCGAGTTTCCTACGTACCCTTGTATAGGGGATCAAATCACACGTAGTTTTTGAAAAGGACAATTTGAATGTGTGATGGGGTTTGATTTTGATTTTTGGTGAGATCGAACTCGACGAGTGAAAGCTTTGTATCGAGTTAGAAGTGACACTTAGACTTGGAACAAAATTTGACTTTTGGGATAATTGAACTTGACAATAATTTAATTTGTATTTAGTTTCATGCTTAGATAATGAAAGAACATCAAGTCATGACATAGCTATAAAAAGAACCTATTTGATTTTGTTTTGATCTTTAAATCATTTGGTGGATGTGATTGAACTCGACGAGCGGAATCTTTATATCGAGTTCAGTTGGACACTTTAGCTTTGATGTAAATTTGATTTTAAGAATTTGAAGAGATTTGATTGACAGTTTAGGTGTGACTGAACTCGATGAGAATTTAACGTTTCCTATGTATCCACTTATTTGATGGAATCAAGTCATTTGCTTGACGTTCCGCCCAAAGGCTGTTTGCCCATTACTGTGGATGACTGTAGTGGGAGGGCTACAACCCCACCCCACCCCCACCCCCCGGTTCCAATGTTCCAAGGAACCCACCTTCGGTGGCAAATCCCGAGCACGTGACCCAGCCGGCAAGAGCCACGTACTAGGTAAACCGGCTTGCACCGACCGGCTCGACCAAGTGGTAGGGAACAAGACATATTGTTGCGTGTACATAATGTACGTTTTTACTAATCGATTGAACCGGGTTCAGATCGAAAACTTGCATCCTTTTGAGCTTTTAACTCCTGGAGTATTTGGCTTCAATTGAAGATCACTGTTGATTTCAATTCGACTTCATTTTTGGGTCCATCCAGTTTTCAAAGTAGAACGCCTTTTCTTTGGGCTAAAGTGGAGATTGTTGGGCTTGGAAGCCCATATGATCCAGCCCAAGTGTACCAGGGTCCCACCTTGTTTTATTTGCCGAGGCAAATTGAAAAGGGGCTTGTGAAATTTGATAGACCAACAAGACAGAAGATGGAAAAAGTCAAACGAAAAACAAAAAAAAAAAGGCGCAATAGAGGCAACACACACTCTACAACCAGGCCCATCCAATAGCATGTTCAAAAAGCCCAACGGAACAGGGCCCCAAATTTTCTAGGGCCCCATATAAAAATTTATTAGTACTTATATTATTTATTGTCTAGATAATTATGTTGATGGGTTGTCTCAATGGTTAGTGGCCCAACCAATTACCCATGGATTGTGGGTTCGAATCTCAACACTCTTCAATTTTTGTTTTTAATCTTTTTATCTTTTTTTTTTATATAGAAAACTATATTGGACTTTCTTATTAACTACTTTTAATTAAATTTTGACCTTCTTATTAACTAATTTTATTTACTTTTAATTAATTTTTGACCTTCTTATTAACTAATTTTATTTGTTACTTTAATACATCCTCAAGTTACATTATTTTTGGGCCTTCTTATCAACTATTTATAATTATTTTTGGGGCCTTCTTGTTAAGTATTTTTATTTGTTAATTTAACACAACCTCATGTTATATTGACATAAACATAATAGTAAAAAAAAAAACTAAATAACTAATAGAAGGTAGTTCTACATTAAATTTATTTTGGTCTTCTTTTATTTTTCAAGTATAAATTTATTCAATACTAATTTACTCTCCTACATGTTTGTGATTTATTAGTAAATCTTAATAAATGCTCCTCTTAGTAAAATAGTTATATTTGAATTTTTCATAGGGTTTAAAAAAAACTCGATAAAATATCAGCTTTTAAAATATTATTTATAATAATTTTATATTTTATATAGTTTTTATCTTAATTAAAAAACCATATAAAAATTAAATATTTTAATACGGAAGTAGTATTGAACAGGGCCCCCAAAATACATTGGACGGCCCTGTCTACAACAGATCAAATATAAGCAAATTTAAAACCAACAAGTTGAGAACGTAGATTAAGAATGAAGCCAAACTATTGAGCATATAGATGTAGATTTCCTATGTTGTGTACAGAAATACATGTCTTAACCAAGGGTGTTTTAGTAATTCTCTGTATAGGGTTATAAATAATCAAATACCATTGGCTTCCTTTTGTACAACACACATAGAAACGGAGCAGATCAGTTGCACAGACGCTCCTCTGTAAAAACTTCCAAAAGGAAATCAAGGAATCTCCATTGATGAGCTTGATCAAGTTGGTTTGAGCTCCAATTTTGGTTTCTTTTCATGGTATTAGAGTTGCACGGCGACGATCCGACGCTACGCAGCAACAGAAATCACAGCAATGGATCCTGGAAATCAGATTCCTAGTGAGCTCGGCAACGGAAACAGCATGAACGATTGATGAAGGGAAAACGAGTGGTGCTTATCAACAAGTTTGACGTTTTTAAGATTCGTTCAGCAGTTTGACAGCTTTTCGACGTCTCAATAAAATGGGTCGTTCGGAGTCCGTATTTATTGGATTGGATCGTTCCATACCTTGTCGGAACGAGGACAAAAAGATCTACAACTTTGTTGTTGAAGGTTTTTCCAGATTCGACCTAGAGCTTGGCCGAAAATAACATTCTTTGAGCTGTCACTGTTTTAGACGGGATTTATTCCAAGTGTTGGAACTATTTTTATTACTATTTTTAGAGACCTTATTTTTTAAGTTATTTCAGGTAATTTAGGGATTTATTTTAATTTCCATTACATTTATTATTTTCATTAAAAATCAGCCATAGGGTTCTATTTAAGCGGCTAATCTCCCATTGTAACAATTAGACGTCTCTTTCTTATGAATGAAATTTCCTTTGTGTGAAACACATGGAGAGAAAGTCGATCGATTCGTAGCGTGGCTCATCGATTACAAATTGGTCATAGATCTTGCTTGGTTTGCTTTGAGTTCATCAACCTCGCGAGAGCTTGGTGATCCCGGTAATCACAAGTCCCCTCCTTGTGCCTCTAAGTTGTCCGCTTGGTTGTGTAAGGTTGTAGAGGCGGGCTTTGTAGTCGTTGATACTTGGTCTCTACCCTCTTAGGAGGTCTGGGGTCTTTATCTCGTTCTATATTAGTTCGAATCACCCATCTATCGGTCTTTATTTCATTGCTTTGTTTGATCGAGTCTTGCGTCTTGTTATTGTTCTTGAGTCTTTGCTTCCGTTCTTGTCTTTGAGTCTTGATGGTCGAAGATCGGACCATCCTACGGCTAACCCCGTATCAACGATCCTCTTTGGCTATCAAACTCCGATCATCCTGGCGCACAACTGGTGGCGAGTGCGTTCAATGGATCCAATTTTTTGAGTTGGAGTCGGGGAGTGCAGATGGCACTTGGCGCCAAATACAAAATTGGATTCATCGATGGGAGTTTACGAGAGGAGGATGTCGTTCCTGGAGAGTTGCAGCGATGGAAGAGGTGTGACTACATGGTCTGATGCTGGATTCTCAATTCCATGACTCCAGTATATAAATCAGCGAGATATTTCTCTTATTACCAATTGATTTTAAATTTGGTTTATTTGTTGGACATCTAGTGCATAGATTGGTTATGATTCTTAACCTAGTTGATACCTTCAAACTCCAATGTACGCACTACCCTTACATGCTACGATCTCAATTCGAGCGGTTGTATTCGAAACTACTGTAGAAATTCAAATTACACAATAATGTATTTAATATACAAACATAACAAACCAATAAAAGAAATGTTGATTGATCAAACCAAATACAACAACATATGAATGTATATATTACTTGATTGCACTATACATCCAACCTGCACAAAGAACACCATGAGATGGAGGCATCAACCCGTGAATGAACGCGAACCAACCAAATCTCCGATCCACACGATTTACACATTATCATCGCTGCAATAAACCAAACGTAAATTCGCAACCATCTCCTTTTTTTTCCCGATTGTGTGTTTTATTTGAAACAATGTTAGCAATGAATATGTGTTGGTAATCGGTATAATGAATTGTTTTACTCTTTCTTTTTAGATGCTGCTTTCTTGCTCGCTAACATATAGAACACGCTTCCATCATAGATGGATCTAACCGTGTCCTTGTGAAGCATCCCGTTCTTGTCCTTGCCAAGACTATACAAGAGTTTCCACTCGGTAAACCCTACAAACCTGCAAATGACAAAAACCGTCTTTTTCAATATCACCAATAATGTCGAAAACTAGCTAGTGTGCGTAGAAGCAAAATCCTAACCATCCGTTATAGTCCTTAGGCTGCCGGTTTGCCTTCAAGAGCTCTTTGAGCTCGTCCCCTGTTAGAGCGTCTGGGGTGGTGTGCGCGTGCTTTTCGAAAAGGGCTTCAAACTTCGATGGGACAAACCTTCAAAGCGCGTATTAGACACACTAGCTACTTTAGCCAACGGCGAATGAGAGTATAAACATAAGGTATTTTCGTAAGTAGTTACTAGTCGTTACCTTCCTTCAGCATCGTAGACACCAGAATCACTCGTGTGTCTCGCTTTAGCGATGTTTTCTATCACAATTGGGAAAAGCAATGACGGACATTTCCCCTAAAACACCAGGCAAGCATATCGCGGTATAAGATTACTATCAAACAAGCACAGTTTAATGTAGTTTACTAATGTAACACACAAAAATAATACATATATTTTAAGAACTATCCAACACCTCTTTATGCTAATTAAACAAAGTATTAATTTTTTTTATTGTCATCTTATTTCTATATAATTTAATCTAAAATTTGATAAATACAGTTGTATTTTATAATAATTTAATACAATTTATAAGCATTAGAAGAGTCATGGTCATTTTTTCTGAAAGAAAACATATAACACGTTTAAAAATGGTTGGGCTCATATATCATTTATGGCTTATTCTCCATATCATATTAATGTATTATATATGATTTTAAATGTAAAAAAAAACATAAATTTAATTTAAATGACTTAACTTTAATTTCTTTACAGGGTCCCTAAAAATTAATGATTGAATTGGCACAGCTATGATTGCTTTGCATGGCTATAATATACAAAACTATATAACCAATTATTGCAAAGCATCAATTTGTTATGATAACTATTTCTTTTCTTCTTCTTTTTTGTCCCTTCAAATAAATAAATAAATAAATAAATAAACAAATTGTTAGCTTCAAGCCTTCAAATTGTGGTCATTGGGTCACAGAAGTTAAGGCTCTTGTTGCACTATATTTGAAGCAACAAACAAAAATTAATATACCTTCAGAAATACCCAAAATAGGATATGATATTGATTCAGTTTTTTTTTTTAGAATAGTCAAAAGCTTCCAAATCTGGAAGATCTTCAGGTTAACATCAACTAACTTTCAACAGTCTTCATATGCATACTTTATTATCTTGAGATCATGAGTTTAAACTTGTTTAGTTTTATTTTTATAAATTTTGTTTCTCATAGTTTCCACTTTCCATCTACTGATCATATCTAATTTAATATTAAATTTAAGGTTTTTTCAATATATTTTTATTAAATATATACCTACAAAAAAAATCTCAATTTTGGATAATTTTGATTTTTCTTAATTTTTTCTATAAAAATGGCTATTTAAATTACAAATTTAAACTCTTTTCTAATATATTTAAACAACAATAATTATTTTTCATACATACAAAAAGTAAATTTCTCATAATTTTTTTTTTACTTCCAAAAAAAATTCCTAGATCCGTCATTGATTGCAATGTATCAAATTGTAATAAATAGTTATTAGGTTTTTGCCCCTTTTAGTTAGTTTCAACTCTTTAGGGATTGGATTAGAAGTCAAGGCTCATTTACTGCATTAATGGAAGCAACACATGTTCAGCGACAAACTGAAAATAACATGATCCTCTGCAATACCCAAAAATCCATTGATTATGCGTCAAGTTTAGAATAGTCAAAACCTTCCAAATCTGGAAGATCATCAGGTTAAAATCAACTAACTTTAATTTAAACCATTAATTAAGTAACCATTAAACAAACAACCCCCAAATTCATGTTGATTTTTACTTAATCTGTAGACCAAGCAATGAAGTCTTCAGGTTAGTTGAAAAGATGAAATCTTTAATTTTCAAACTTGCAATTAATAAGTCAAAGGCGCAAGAAAAAGAGGGATTTACAGGACGGGTCTTGTGACTGAGGCCAATGTTGATCAACAGCCCGCCGAAGGCGGACAGTAAAATCCCGCATCCAATTTTGCGAAGTCCTGCGGGCAAATTCAAATTCTGATTCAAAAACTGAAATTGGAACTCCAAAATCAGCGAATCGATCAAGATCGAAGCGAAAGATCAAAAAAGGCCGAACCTTTGTAGGTCTCCCATGGATAGATGACGCCGTCGTTGTTGATGTCGAAGAAGGCGGCGTGCTTCGCGAGGACATTGTCCTCTCCGGCGGCCGCCACGCCTGCAAAATAACACCGATCGACATAATCGCAGATCAGTTAAAAAACCGGGAAACAGCAGAAATTGATCAACGCCTCCAAAACGAAAAGAGATGATTGATTGAATGGAGGAAATGCCTGGATTGATGACTTGGGTAGGTGATTGCGTTTGGGAGGTTGAAACCGCCATTTTCGGAAGTCTTGATTTTGGTGTGAAGCTTGCAGATTGCGCCTTTGGGAACGCGAAATCGGATTAATTTAAAGTCTAAAGTTTGGATGTATTTATAATGGCGACATAGTAGTGCCTTTCACACCCTTTTGTTTAATGATTACTGTATTTTTAATTCGAGAATCGATTGCATTATTAATTATTATTATTAATTAATATTATAATCATGTACTCATCATACACACAGCTTTTATTTGCTTGATTTATGGGCAAGTATTATTTTTTTATTAAATATATATCCTAATGAAAAATACGCATTGAAAAATATGTTATTTTGGGTATTTTTGTATTAATTTTTTAAAATTAATTGAGTAATGATTAAAGAAATGTTAGTTGTAATTTTTAATAAACTAAAAAAATAAAATAATAGTTAGAGGTATAAATATATTTTAAATTATTTTTAAAAAATATGTGAATTTGTAAAATAACCGACGAAGGGATATAAGATCAGCAAATGATCTTATAATAATATTGTTGAGAATAATGGAAAGATATATGCTGCTTGTTTTGACCGATTCCTTACAATAATTTGCAAGGATATACAGCGATGTTAGTTAGCAATAAACTTTCACGGATTAATTGGTTCAATAACAATAACAAATCCAAAAGTTAAGAGTCTTGAAAGCCTACATCTTCAACAACAACATTTTCTAGTTTATTCCATCTAAATAGGGTATGAAAAGCCAAGTTATACGGTAAGAATCTAGCACCCAGCTAGATTCAGCAGCTCACTTAGCTTAACAAAACAATCGAACAGTAAATGACCAACACATGATCATAAATGTGAGATGAAGAAGAAGAAAGCGGCTGAGCTAGGGTTGCTTGCTTGTCAATTCATTGCTCTCTCTTATTCCAAGATAACCGAAAATAAAGGTTTATATAGTCCAACTGTGAGAGAGCAGAAGCAGAGGAAAACCCTCGTAGGGGCATAAAAGGAAAACATAAAATGCAATATGATAAAAACATATAATATAAAAGAGGTATATGTTTCAATATTTACGCACTCTTTTTCCAACCACATTGAGTTCGAGTGTTTCTTAGAAAGCCTACATCTTCACTTACGGTAATTGTTTTGCCCTCACTTCTAAGCTTTGGGTGTTTTTTATGGGTTAAAACTCTCTTATAAGTTGATTATTGATATGACTCTGTCTCTGTATGTGATTGATCTCAGATCCGTTTTCACCTATCCCGACTTCCATTTGATCGAGAGATGTCGACCATCATTTGGTGGTTGCGAATATATAGTTGAAAAGTTCGTTTCTATCGATTTCGATCATTCGACTTCGAGCAAATGCAGTTGCTAATAGTCTTGCTAATTGATCTTTAAATTTTGTCCATTTTTATGGAGAATGTGTTTCAAATTTCAATTCCCAGTTGTATTATTCTGAAATTTGCTTCTTTAAATAAAATGGCCTAGGCCACCTTTTAAATAAATAAATAAATAAAGTGTTGAAGTCGGTGCGTACTCAACATTTGATTAATCGATCAAATTTGTTTATTGATGAAATATTTTAAAATTTATGTGTTTCATCTTTTATATTGTACCAGTGGGGGAGTTAGGGGCTAGGGCTCACGTGGCCCCTTCTTATTTGACGAATTACGTACCTAAGTGTATTCTCTTTGTTGATAGCTTCGTTTTGATATATAATACGCTCTTATCCGACATCTGAGTATGTAAAAAGTTATGAATGTTTAAAAATTAAAGGTATATTTTAAACACTTTAATGTTATTTCAATAGACTACGATTCATATTTTACTCAAATGAAATGTTATACTAATTATTTTGATAATTAGATAATAAGTTATGCAAGTTTAAATTTTTTATACCTACTTATGCAGTATTATATGTTAAAATTGCAACAAGTTACATATTAACTAACGAAACCCTGACTAAAGTCAGTATATAGTATATTATCGGTTATGCTATTCACACGGCAAAATATTGCCATCAGCACGGTGTCGATGCCGATTGTTGAAGTCGGCATAGATTTTGCCTTTACTTTGTCCCGAAGTCGGCATAAACCTTGCCAATGCCGAGTGCCGAAGTCGGCATATATGTCATGTGCTTGGCCACACCAATGTCTATAAATAGGAGGTAGGATGTTGAGTTATGACATTTTCGATTGCTCTCTATCATATTCTCTCCCGTCGAAGGTCTGTCATTTTCGATTCCATCATCGGGTAAAATGGCGTTACCGGAAGAAGAGGGCGGAGGCGAGCTACCATTCGACATTTTCAGTTATAATGATCCGGAGAGCTTGTGAAGAATCTCGAGGTAAACTATTCATACATTGTTAAAGTTTGTAGAACTATATAGTGGAATGGCGATGAAGCTCAAACAAAGTTGTTCATATAGCGCGAAGGTTTTTATAATTATGAATTTGTTGTTTGAATATAATCATAATATAGTGTAGTGGTGTAATACGAAACCATTATATAATATAGCGTTATTTTTACATATTTTGTAAAATTGCATATATTGAGATTTTGCGCGAGAATGTTCTTAGTACAGAAGTTACATTATGCAGGAACAAAATCAACCTCTTGATATGGGTACAGATTATGGTTCGGTGTTTACACTGGATGGGTTTTTGGGCGATCAAGTTAACATGAAGGCGTGGGCTAGATATATAGGTCGGGAAGATAAAAAAAATATGGTATTTGTGATCACTCGGTCATGAAAGAACAAAATGAGTGGATTGGGTACCTTTCTTTAGTGTGTGATAAGTACGGAGGGGCTCGTGATAGTCGAGATGTCGACTTAGATTTTCCTCCATCATCGAGTAGGCAAGGAAAAACGACGAAGATCGGATGCGAGTTTGAGCTGGAGGGTCGTCAAAATGATGTTGACAATTGGACCATCAAGGTTATATGCGGTGTGCATAACCACAAACTCTCGGATAAGATGTTAGGACATCCCTCTGCTAGTCGATTAACACCAGGCCAATATCAGCAGGTCTGTCGTGATACCGTGATTGGGTTAAGACCTCGAGATGTCCTACACGGGATGAAGTATGATGATCATGACTGCGTGACTGACATTCGTCAAGTGTACAACGCACGAGCACAATTGCGGAGAAGCGCTGCAGAGGGACGGAGGGACCTGCCGCAAGCACTACACCAACTCCACCAAAAAGGATACTATATCGCCACCAAGAAGTCCTCCGAGGCTGGAGTAGACGAGGTTACTGACGTACTTTTGGCACATCCGCACTCGCACCATCTTCTGATGTTGTTTCCATATGTTATCATGATGGAAACGGCTCAGAGATGGGACGGCGTAGGCATGCAGTGCTCAGTCGATGTGATGTCGTAGCCAGAAATCTTGCAGCTTTTTGTACGTCAACTCGGGGAACCGGCATCGGCCTGCAGCTTTCTGCAGCTTTCAGCCGATGGGACGTATGTCAGGTTGACCAACCAATCGGTGTCGATCTTGCCCTGCAGTGCTCAGTCCAAGTTTGCCGGTCTCGGAAGTCAGCATAGGCAATTTGCTTGCCGGCTCAGACACTCAGCATCGGCACCATGCCGATGGCGATAAATTACCCGTGTGAATAACAGACCCCTATATTATTGGGTCTCTATCTTTTATAATTATTTTTTAAAAATAAAAAAGATTAGAGTGCAATATATCTTGTTAATAGTATCTTAACTAGAGATATTTTATTTAATTTAAAAAAAAGGTGAACCTAAATTATTAAAGTAGTCACGAAATTAAATGTGCATATATATATTACATATTTTATACCATTACCTGGCTATATGTTTTTCATTTTCAGCCGACTCAGGTTCAACCTATTTGAATCACACGTACAAATATACGTATTTTAAGTGCATAGTTGCATTCGTGTAAGAAACATAACAAGTTATACAAGCCAAAAATCGCTACACATTCATAATTTGTACAACGTGGCAAATTAAAAAAAATTGTTCTTATTTGTTTTTTTTTCCCCGAAAAAACATTAAGTTTTTGTAGTATATATGACCAGGCCGGAGCCAAGAAAAATAGACTATAAATATTCGAACTCAATACCTTATCATTCTAATTTCCAACCCATGTTAACTAAGCTAAGTACACTCAGTGATTTATTACTCTTTTCAATTATTTTAACCCTTAAATTATCAAAAATTACAAATATATATATATACACGTTTTTTCTCGACCCGGGGAGCTCGAGCCACCTCATGCCCCTCTCCCTCCGCCCCCTGTATATGATTTAAACTTTTTTTTGTATGACTTATATCAACCACATTACTTCTGAGTTGTTTTTATTCAAAATAATTACCTTCCCATCAAATCGCATATAAATGCATTTTAGCAATTTTTATAGAGCAAGTTGGGTAATTATATATTTGCGGGCCATGGGACAGTTGGTTGACAAATTATGATAGCTAGAATTATGTTTGAAGATGAGTTTCTATTAGTTTTTTTTTATTTGTTTCCACGTTATTAGGTTTTTTTCCCAACAAATTAAGATTTTGGGGAGCTATTTTTCAATTAGGAGTTTTGGAATTTTTAAATAATTTTAAGTGTTTTTTGTCCGCTAAGAGCAACTCCAACAGCTCTTGTATAATAGAGAAAATATGATATTTTAGAGAAAAATGGGGGGTATAATAAAGAAAATATGATATTTTAGAGAAAAATGGGGGTTTTTCACCCCAACAGCTTTTCTAAATGGTCTTGTAAAATAGAGAAACATTAGGAGAGAGAAGACAAATCTGTAAATTTAGAGGAAGAAGTGAAATTTGTAAAATTAAATGTTTTGCTCTTTCCCATGAAATTGTTAATAGATTTGTGGTTGAGATTGTAAGATTTTGAATTAAAGTAAATATTTTATGTCCTAGTTCTATTTGCTTTTAATTCAAGTAAAATTTTATTAAATAATATGCAATAAATATAGAATATAATTAATGTAAAAACTTGTAAAATAGAAAAACTATTGGGGTTGGGGTATAAAAAATGTAGACATTTCGAAATTTTTTCCTACAAAATAGAGATTTTATGGAAAAGCTGTTGGGTTTGCTCTAAGTTGTCCATCTCATTATCTAACATGGGAAAGCAGCAAAAAAAAATAGAGAAGCTTTCTTAAAGTTGCAGCATTGTTTTATATATATTTAGTTTTTTTTTATTTTATAATTTTTTTTTTTGAGAAGTTATTAGAGATGATGTTAATAGCGTTCGATCTTTTGGACAAATTACACTTAGTTTTGGATATATGCAGAGGTGAGAAAGTCCAGATCAATTACACTACAAAGTTGTACAACTTTATAGTTCGTTACCTATAGTTATACTCCATATTTGTACGTTTTATGTATAAATTCTCAACTAATGCTTAAGTTATTATATTATGGTTCATAAGTGCTAATTAATTCTTCTTAATAGCCTCAAGCTGTAAACGTTAGAAAGATTAAATATTATTAATAGACGCCCTGAAGAGTTAACGTACAAGACATTATCGACGAAATGTTCCCTTTTAATTTACGATAAAACCATGCTTATCAAGCTTTAAAGATAAAGTGAGAATCATGAATTAGATTATTTTAAGGCATAATTTAGTTACTTTTATTTTTTTCACAATCATATCTATTTTTTTTTATACAAGGCAAAGATATGGGTTGAAGCAAAAACAACTACTCACCATCGAAGCGTTCTTACGGACTAATATAATATAAGGAGGTCAAGATGAGACCATATAAAATCAAGATCATCATTAGAGTTGCCAAAATCTGGTCCAACTCGAGAATCCGCCCCGATCCACCCAAACCCTATCGAAACTTGAAAATCTAGTGTCATATACAACCTGAACCCGAATCCGATCTATTTTAACTTGATATCTGAGTGGACATGAACATAGACCAACCCGAACCTGCCAACACTTGACTCGTTCTTGGCCTGACTCATCCTTATAATTACTTTATTTTTCTTATTTTTAAACACTCAAATAATGTGAATTACATATAATTAGGCCTAATATAACTAAATAAATGAAGTTTAATAGTCAATAATTATGGTAAACAAAAAAATCATCATTTTATTATAAAACTTAATGTGACCCGACTTGACCTAACGTGAACCCAACCCAACCCAACCCAACCCGAAATCCATTAAAGCCGAACTTACCCAACCTGAAAACTAATGAGACTAATGTTACAAGGGCATTTTACTTAAGTTAAAAGTGTTGTGGTTAAGTTCTGTAATTAGGTGAAGTTAGTGGGATTTGTCTATATATACTCCCATCTCCTAACCGCCAGAGTAACAACTTCTGTTCTTCTTCTTCTTCTGTGTTCAATTGTAAACACTTTCTCTCTCTCTGATTTGGTTGAATGCAAAACTTCACATGGTATCAGAGCAATTGAAGCTTTGATTGTGCGTTTGGGGAAGCGTCTGGGGTTTCCGGTCTCGCAGTGTGCGAATCTCGCTTGGTGCGAGCTTGATTGGCTGATTCTTGGTGATTTCAGCAATTTGCGAAGAGACGATGGCGGATGAAGGTAATTCTGGAGTTCTTGGAGGTGGAGGAGTTCACATTAACGGAAACATGAATGGAAACGTGAATGATCCTCTCGCCTTGGCCAATTTAGACAGTCCTAGAGCGCAATTGTTGGCATTCTAGTTTTCTGGTTCGAATTTTTTGGGCTGGAGTCGAGGAATTTGGCTTGCGCTGGGTGCGAAGAACAAGTTGGGGGTTATTGACGGTTCTTGCGAGATGCCTCCGTTGGGTACAATTGATGTACAGAGGTGGATCCGCGCTGATTACATGGTGCGCTGCTGGATCTTGAATTCAATGCTGAGTTCTATTTCTGAGAGCTTTATGTGTGTGGCATCTGCAAAGGATCTTTGTACAGAGCTTTATGAAAGGTATGGTCAATCGAATGCCCCTCTTATTTTTCAATTAAGGAAAGAACTCATCTGCTGGCATGACTGTCCATCAAAGGAAGTATATTCTGGACTTGCTCAGAGATACAGAGATGTTGGACTTCAAAGCAGTTGTCTCTCCATTACCTAGAGGATTGAAGCTATCTCCAGATGAAGGAGTGCCAATGGAGGAACCTGAAGCTTACAGAAGACTGGTGGGTAGGCTTCTTTTCTTGAATATGACAAGGCCTGATTTGTCATATGCAGTGCAACATCTTTCTCAGTTCATCAGCTCTCCCAAATAACCTCACTATCAAGCTGCCATGCATGTTCTGAGATATCTCAAAGGCACTCTCAATGCAGGGCTATTTTATTCAAAGGAATCTACCTTGGACTTAACTGCCTACTCGGATGCAGACTGTGGTTCATGTGCTTACACAACAAAGTCCTTATCTGGATATTGTATGATGCTTGGCAAGAATCTGGTGTCTTGGAAGACCAAAAAGCAGAAGACAGTTTCAAAATCCTCCACAGAATCAGAGTACAGAGCTATGTCCTATGCATCTAGTGAAATGATATGGCTAGATGGCTTATTTGCTCAGCTGCAAATATCCATTCCCCGTCCTATACCTCTGTACTGTGATAATAAATCAGCACAACACTTGGCTGCAAACCCAGTCTTCCACGAAAGAACAAAGCACTTGAGGATTGATTGCCACTTTGTGAGAGGGCAACAACACGATGGATTTCTTCAAACACATCATGTTCCTTCAGCACTGCAACTGGTAGATCTCATGACTAAAGCCCTTGGAGAATCTCAGCATCGATTTTTAGCAATCAAGTTGAGCATGGTTTTTGAAACACCATCTCCAACTTTAGGGGAGGGTAATGAGACTAATGTTATAAGGGCATTTTACTTAAGTTAAAAGTGTTGTGGTTAAGTTCTGTAATTCGGTGAAGTTAGTGGGAGTTGTCTATATATACTCCCATCTCCTAACCGCCAGAGTAACAACTTATGTTCTTCTTCTTCTTCTGTGTTCAATTGTAAACACTCTCTCTCTCTGATTTGGTTGAATGCAAAGCTTCACAAAAACTTACCCGACATGATTCGAACTTGACCGAACATAAAATATACTCGACATATGACCTGACTCCCAAACCCGAATGGGTATATCCGAACCCAACCCAAACAGCACGATTGCCACCTCTAAATCCTCAAATCATGATCATTCTTATTTTCCAAGTCTCAACCACATTTCCTTCCCGGAAAATACGAGATATACAAGCTAAAGTGAAAGAGCATTTCTAGATCCCGTTTACAACATTTATAAATGCCAAGTTACAACATGCCTGTCTGATCTTCCTTAATCCAATCCGTATTCTCCTCTTCTATCCACATTTGTCACCGAGAAGCCTTCGACTTCCCTCCATATATATATCCTGCCATGAACATCAAGCCTAAAAATAAAATTACCCACAATCTCATCAAATTTGGTGATATAATCATCGTGCGCATATCAACTCCCAAGTCCCAATACAAAACATACCTCTCTCTTTCTCCCTTGAATTTCTATGACTTTATGAAACTGTGGTTTCACCAATTAAAAATTTTCTTTTATTTATATTCCATTTTTATACACAAATCGATCCTCCAAGTCCACCAACTACGGATTTGTTGTTTGTTAAGGGGTTTAATTTAATTAATTACCAATTTATAGGGGTGTTATGTGAACACGGTCGGTAGCTCGAATTCGACTCGTATTCGCTCAATAAAAACTCGACTCGAACTCGTTCATTTTCTAATCGAGAGCCGATCGAGTATGAGCACATTTTTAAGCTCGTCTCGTTTGAATTAAACTCGAATAGCTCGAATTTATGGAATTTCAAAAAAATAAATTAAGCTACTGTATAATGAGCAAGTAGAATTGCCTAAAGCTCGAAAAAAAATCGGTTCGAGCTCACTCATTTCCTAAAACAAGCCGAATACGAGCACATTTTTAAGTTCGAGTCAAAATTTAGACTCGGCTCGAGTTCGTTTATATTCTAAACGAACTGAATATAGATAAGCAATATTCATTTTGTTCGGCTCGAAGAAGAGCCCTACCAATTTGCGCAAGGAACTAATTAAAAGGATATATATATTAATAATAATATAGAGGAAGGCGTCCATGTGACGGTAGATGTGAGTGCCTGGGGCACGCATCAAATCAAATTATCAAAGCCGCGGGGATCCCGCAAATTAATTAGTCATATATAATATGTCGATCACAATCTTCCTACGTGCTACCGTGTAGATGAATAAATAACGCATCTTTCCTCTAATCGCCACGTTTAGGGCACCTCCATGCAAACTTAGCAACATCCAGTAATTACATTATCTTAAATTAAATAATAATACTCTGTATTGTTCTTCTTCAAATATCTGACATCAGCTTCATTAAGTTACGAGTAGGATTTCGATACATGTACTCGGTGGCGGATCCAGAAACTTTTGAGGGAGATCACCAGGGTGGGTGCGGCAACGGGTTGCTGGGTGGGTCGAGGGCTCGACTCGGACTTCTCTTTCACAATCGGCGGCTACTGTAAATGTAAATGGGGGAAGGCCGGAATCTCTTGACTCCAAAAGAGCTTACCCACGTCCTTTACCAATTGAGCCAATGCTATTTAGTGATTCCTTACTCTCTTCACTTAATTATATCCAAAACGAGTTTTTTTTTTTTTTTTTTTAAAGTACATATTTCCCGGGCCAAGGGGATCACGTGACCCCCCAGGACCCCCCTTGGGTCCGCCACTGCATGTCCTCCTCTTATACAATAAATAAATAAACATCTATCTTGCCATTGAAGAAATATTAGGGCTTGTTTGGATTTATATGTATTATAGTTATAATGTAATTTTAAATATAAACCACTTAAAAAGTATTTATACCTTTTATTTATAAGGTATTTTAATTTTAATTTACAATATTTTAAACATAGTATAAATTATGTTAAATAAACGTTTAAAAAGTGTCTAACTTATGATTACATTAATTATTATTATTATAATATAATATGGATTCCAAACAAACCCTATGCTTGATCATATAGAATTCAAAAGATCTACAACACCGTCCGCTTATTAGCTGGGATAAGATTTGCAGACCGAAAAAATATGGGGGAATTGGGCTTAGAAAATCAAAAGAGATGAATGAAGCCCTTCAAATGAAACTACTTTGGAAAATTTTGGCTGAACCAGAAAATGTCTGGGTGTCTCTCATTAAACACAAGTATCTTCGTTCAGCTAACATCCTTAAATACGTGAAAAGTGGAGAGTCTTCATGGCAATGGGCCAGACTGACAACTCTTATAGATAAATTTAAGACTGACCTTATATGGTCAGTAGGAAATGGTTCATCAATCAAATTTTGGACGGATAATTGGATCACAACAAGTGCTCTGCTAACTAGGGATGATTGCCCCCAAATTAACAACATAGAAGAAACTGTCAGTGACTATATTTTAGGTGGTAGATGGTGGATGGAAAAACTTAGCGATACATTACCAAATGATGTAGTCAAAGAAATCCTGGACATTCCACTTCCCGTTTCCCCCTTCGAGGATCGCTTATACTGGTGGCCTGATAGGGCTGGTTGGTTCACCACGTCAAGTGCATATAAGCTAATCACAGCTCAATCCTCACTGAGCATAGACAATAACGTCTGGATATGGAATTTGGATATTCCGTCTAAGATCAAAAATTTCTATGGAAAGTTTGTCAGGATGGCCTCCCTACTGCATCTAGGTTGGCTCAACGTGGGACTTCTGTACCTTCCACCTGTCAACTGTGCAACTGTGCTGTTGAAGATGACGTTCACTTTTTACTAGAATGCCCATATGTGCGCTCTCTCTTTCGCTTACCTACACACGTAAACTCAACTATATCCAGTATGATAAATCATTCACGGGATATAAAACCTATCTTTTCATTCATCGGAAACAAGCTTTCTTCCGTTGCCAAGGCGGAGCTTGCCTTTTCTTGGTGGACAGCCTGGTACATTCGAAACCAATTTATTTTTAGACAGGTCCCCATACCTCATAGAGAAAGTTCATTACGTATTGTTAAAACCCATAAGTATAATTGGAGTAAAACAGCTCTCTTTGAGTATTGCTTGGATGAGGACTTCCCCTTACGCACACGAACCTCCAAGCATCCAAGGACGAAAAGAAAGCATGACAACATTACTTGGCGAAAACCCCCTAGGGGTACTTTCAAGTTAAATTTTGATGGATCCACAATCTCAAACAATGATAGCTCGGTCGGAGCCGTAATCCGGGACTGGAAAGGACATCCGATACACATCTGTTATAAAAAACTTGGCAAACAAAGTCCTTTGAAAGCGGAAGCTCTTGCTCTTAAACTGGGAATCCAAAAGGCTCTACAACTCCGTATCAATAAACTCCACAGCCATAATAATCATAAACCACCTAAATAAAACATCAACGTGTCCTTGGGAAATCGGACTGATTTTATCAGATGTTAAATTTCTACTATCGATTTTGAAAGAAGTTTCCTTCTTTCATGTTCCCCGATTAGGCAATAGAGTGGCTGATAAGGTTGCACACTTTTGCCACTCTGGCTGGGGTGTCGATATTAACAACGATCATGGTCTTCTAGACCTCATCCGCAAAGATGCCATCGGATAGAGCTCGCTCGCCCGAATTCTTTCCTAATCAAAAAATAAATAAAATTTATAGAATTCAAAATTTGAATTCTCTTATGATGTTGTTTATGAATGGGAGAGACAGTCCCTAAATGAGTACGTATATATGATATCTAATTTAAATGGAGAGTGGCTAAATTCGATTGAATTAAAGTATAGAAAAAAAAGTGTATATTGCTGATAAAGTTGTCTTTTGTTATTTGTTGAGTTTAATCGGGCAAATTGGTTAAATAATTTTTTACTTTTTTTTTTATGAACCCGTTAAATAATTTTTTGGGGGCAGAGAATTGAGAAAATTGGTAAAATATTGCCTTTGTTCAGTAAAATTTATTATTTATTTTTGTGTAATGTTTTTTTTAGGATACTAAACATTACACTCTCTTGTTTTAAAATATAGGTTATTTGATTTTTTGACATATTTTTTTAAATTAAAATTCTATAAATATCAACTTTTTAATTAATTTTTTAATATAATTTCATACTCATTAATGAATATCTTTAAAAAATCAACATTTTATAACGTTTTTAATTTCTTTAAAAACGTGTAAAAAATCATGGATGAGTATAAAACATCAAATTTTTATTAATTAATTTTAAAAAATAATATTATAATTATTATTAATAAGTAGAAAAATATTTTAAAAATCAATTAAAATATTGATATTTTATATAATTTTACCGTTTTAAAAAAACGTGTATAAATAATAAACGAAATATTTTATCCAATTGATGGAGTAATAAACTTTTCACATTAACAAACAAATAGCATATTAATTACAAAACGCGATTTAAGTAATTTTTATTAAAGTCGACAATAAATAAGTTAGTCGTAAACGTGTAAAATCTGCCACCCGACTCTTAAACCTTTGTCAGCTACTAAGAGCATCCACAAAGGAGACACCTACTTGGGTGTCTCCGTTTAAAAAAAAAATTAAAAAGTGTTAGGCAATGATGAAGGATGGGTGTTCAAAATGGTGAGAAAGTTTCTTCCGCTGGAAATTTCTCTCCTCTGCTGACATACTCTCTCTCCATTATTCTCACACTTTTATAATTTTAATTTATTTTCTTTTTTTCAAAAAATGGAGACACCCACATGTGTCTCCATTGTGGGTGTTCTAATATTACTATTTGCTAGTCCACCTATTGTATGATTGCCGGTTTGTAACATTAATTAACATCACTACCGGTGGAAACTCAACATGGGACACTGGAGTTAGGAGGGTCGACCTCCAGAACCTCTAGAAGTAGAGCGGATCCACTGTCTTCAAATTTACCCGTCTCTCTATATCCTCTCACAATTCACCTTACTTTTAACATTTCTTCTTTTTTTTTTAAAAAATAATTATTTTAAAAAAAATGGAGATGAGGATGGACATGCAGAGAGTTGTCTCTAAAGAGACAGGTGATTTCAATCCCTTCAGAAGAAGCATACAAACCATTGTAGACTCGGTCTCAAAGGGAGCCAAATCTTCTGTCCTCAACCTTATCCCCCTCCCCCTCACAACCCTCAATTTAAAAACAAATTAAATTAATAAATGAAGTAAAAGAATTAAAAAAGGGGAGTTATGTGAGAGGGGACAGGAACGGAGACAGAGGATTTACACCCGTCTCAAAGTAGCACAAAGAGGAATTCCATTTAGGATTATTATTTCTCTTTTTTTTAAGCACATAAAGATTAGGAGGGACGGCCCACAACGGTCTTCCTTCTTAGTGTAACCTTGCGGATGAGAATACGAAGTTCTGGATCAGTTTTCAAGCAATCGTCGGCAGAGATACGATAGACAAGATGAGCGATTCTATCTACAACAGTATTAGATTACCTGAAAATATGACGAATAAAAACATTAGAAAAAGAACAAAGTTCTAATTTAAATCTGATTGTAAGAACTCAATATTTTAGGGACATTTTCAGCCAGCTAAAAGAGCCTTAACAACCACTAGGTTATCTCCAAGAGCTTGTATAAAATTTCTCTAAAATAGAAAAATTAAAATTAAAATCTCCACATTTTTTTTCTTCAATTATAACTACTTCCTCATTTAAAAATTTGGTGAAGTATTTATGTTTTAAAAGATGCTATAAATCTGGACAAGTTTCTCAATTATTTATGATGCTTTCCTACTTTAGATAGGCTTAAATTACCAAAATATTATTTAAAACTGACAAGAACATAATTATAAAAAAACTCTTGTGCCATACTAGTATTTAAAAAATCATTAATGGAAATTTATAGGTATTTTTTTCCCCGGAAGTCCATTTCTGATCTTAAGCTTGTGTTAAACCCGGTTTAGTAATCTTAAATCGATTTTTTGCAGTGTAAAATGCATGAGCCTATGTGGTTGTTGTGTATAGTGTGTATTACTAATGGCAAATGTACACTATATATAGTTCATAGAAACATTCATGTGTTGGACAGCTTGATCGTGACGGCTTAATCCATTATTATAGCATTAAAATAAATATATTTTCAATGATTGTCAATGCTTTAAAACCGTAAATTATCCACACTATATAATTCCAACCGATGGAAATTTCCAGCGATTTTCTTATTGCAAATTGACAAAATTAAATGTCAAGCTTGATGGATCCAAACAAAAATGAAACTATTTGAACTCCTAATTAAACCTTTGAGATTATAAGGGCTTGTTTGGGTGTAGCACCTCTCTTCCTCGTACAGGATCACTTTGAGATTCTAAGATAGCGATCATATATGGAACTTTCTTAGAAACCCGGTAGATAAGTAAATGCAGTTCCAATAATAAAAATCAATTAATAATGAATCAAATAGTTTGTTTATGGGGATAATTAGGTAACTTTACCATTTTCAGTTTTTGTTTATGTTAATTAAACTTTTTTTTTTAAATTTTTTTTATCTTAATCCAGTTCGATCGACTCAGTCGGTCTACATCTTGATCGAGTACTGTGTGGCTCATTTAAGGGGTATCGAGTTATGTGTGACCCATTTAAGGGATTAATCCTCCCACTCAAAAGCGACTCTATGTTTACAAGCTAGGAGATTCAAACTTCAAACCTCTTGGCATGGGATGTAGCCCCACAACCACTACACCAACTTGTGATTTGAACCTCTTGGCATGAGATTCGAACTTTATTTTTTCCTCTAATGACAATTTTGTGCATGTTTTAACAATTTTCTTCCATCATGTATATTGTAATCACAAATCTTTTCCCTTCCATCAATTCTCATTCCATTGACACTCATTTCTTTCATTCATTCAATCAATTGACTCTCATATTTCATAACCTTCCTTCACACACACACACATGCGAAGTTATTCAAGGGTAGTTTTGTGTGTTTTTTATATGATTTCTACCATGATTTCTATCTTGATGTAAATCCTAATATTAGAACTAAATATAAAAAAAAATGATGGATTGGCAAAAAAAAATTACACCGGCACTTTTTTAAAGATTTTTTTTTGTATGAGTCGGCAATTTTGTTTTGGATGAATTGGTGTCATGGGGACGAATTTTATCGTTGTTGATCTTTTTGGACTTTCAACTCACCAGACGTCCAGTGAGTCGATTTTTTGTTCTTCAAAAAAAATTATATATGTAAAGATGAAAACACTAGGACGAGTCAAGGTCAAACCTTCAATTATCAATAATCTCAACATATAAGCCTAAGTGATGTTTCAACTCAAAACCAACTATCAATCAAATTAAAAGAGTAGCCCACTATATGTAGTTAAATATGCTCCTGATTATTCAATATACTTATGAATTACTACGTATGATGTAGGGAGAACACATAATCCAACCTAATTAGATTATTAAATAGGACATTAATAATTTAATATTGCTTGGGAAAAAAAAAGGTTCAAACCTTCAATTATCAAACATCACACCCAAATCTCAAATCAACCTATGCTCTTTATAAACAGAGTTGATAAATTTGAGTCTTGAATGGGATTTGAGATAAAGGAGTAAGATTTTGAAAACTATACTCATAAGTCATAATAATTCATAAAGTTTACAAGCAAGTACACATCACCCAAAACGATACCCGTTGATAGCTAGATGTTGTAACAAATTCCTCACGTAGAGAGAATTGAATAATTTTTTTAAGTGTTTAGAAAATTTTAAAGCATTTTATTATCCAATGAATTATTCATCTCATTCTCCAAAATGAAAAAGTGTAACAGAAAAAATAAAAAATTTTCTCTAAATCTGCATCATTATGTTAAAGTTAAAGCAAAATTAATTTAATTTATGATTGAATGTTATTATTACAAAATTTCAAACAAACTATTTTAATCTTTACGTAAAATTTAATAAAAATGTAATCAATATATATATATATATATTCATATAATAAAATATATGATAAATTAATAATGACTATTATATATAAATAAAATTTATACATATAAACAAATTATCCAAACACACCCTAAAAAGTAAAAACAAACTAAAGGTAGATCATAAAATCGATCCGCAACGGCGAGCCCTAGACGCACATAAGCTGATCTCGGCGCCCTACGCTAGATCTTCCCGCCATTTCACCACATTCAATTATCCAGATGGTGAACCCTAGACGATTTCAATTTCTCAATCGGCTGAGAGAGAGAGATGGAAGACGATCAGCCAACGGTGGCGGGACGGCGGAGGAGTAGAGGTACCGCCGCAACCGCCCGTGCAGAGGCTTTGGAGCGCTTAAAATCGATCCGCAGCGGCGAGCGCCGGACTGGATCTTCCTATCAAATCAAGCTGGAGGACCGTATTTACGACACCGTTGACGAAGACGAGTCGTCGACGACGAAGACGGCGCCGGAAGCAGTTACCGCGATGTCGGCGAGGAGGAGGACTGGGCGAAGAGCGGCCTCCCTGATTGGTCTGATGAATCCGACGGTGGCGGATCGGAGAGGCCTAAGAGGAAGAAGCCGGAGAAGAAGGAAAAGGATAAGGATTCGCAGCCTAAGAAGCCCCCGCCTTCGTCTCTCTCGGCGTCAGCCGCTTTGATGGGTAAGCAGAGGATCTCTTCTTTGTTTACTTCTTCGGTGTTCAAGAAGAGAGAGGATAGGAGCAAAGCTTTGTTATCTTCTAATAGTAGTATAGTGGACGAAGTGATTGCTGAATTTATTCCTGACGAGCTTGATAGAGAGCAGAGGAGAAGGGAATAGTTGAGAAGTGTAGGGTTAGGTCAAATGAACTCTTCCAGGGTTGAAAATTCGGTCAATGTTAGTTATCGTTTGCAGGGAAATGTTGGATTGGAGAAGAGAACAGAAGCTCATAATAGACCTTCAATGGATTTTGAGGATGTCAAGGAATCAGTCAGGGACAGTGCGCCTAAGGATGATGAGGATTTTTCCATGATTTGGGAATGGAGTGAGACAGCTGAAAATGCTGAAATGAAGGCTGAGACGAAGCCCGAAGAAGAGAAAGCTAAGCCGCTGCAGGGGGTGCATCATGATTCATGAGGTTATGCTTGTTGTGAAGGAGGAAGAAGACAAGGTCGATTCGGGTTTAAAGGAGAAGGAAGATAAGGTTTTCTCATTGAATGCAAAGATTAAGGAGGTGAAAGTTCACAGCTTCAGTGTGTCAGCTGAATTGCAAGCAGTGAGGTGCTCAGAGAATGAAAGTCTTGCCAGTTATGAGGTTGGGGACAATGCTGTCATTGATGCTGTGGAGAAATCAGAGTTTGTATTGGAATCTGATGGGTCTTTACCCTTTTATGTGCTTGACGCTCATGAGGAGAACTATGGTGCCAATATGGGCACCATCTACCTATTTGGGAATGTAAGTTTGCAGATGTTGAATTCAAGTTATTTCCTGTGTATAGCCCTCAATTTTTATTTGCAGTGATGGATTTTTTTCCCAATGAATACTTGATGACTGACATATGTGTCATATATATGGTTTTCAAGGTTAAAGTAGGAAATACATATCAGAGTTGCTGTGAAGTCGTAAAGAATATTCAGAGATGTGTGTATGCTTTTCCAAATAGCAACATATTTCTGAATGAAGAAGTGCTGAAGATTGAGAAAGATGTTGCGGACTCTAGGATTACCCCTGCTGCTTTCCGCACAAAACTTCATGTAGGTGCCTTTCATGGTTGCCTATTTATGAACTAATATCGGACAGTTCTCTGATGAATTCCCACTTGCTTCTTTGTTAGGATGTTGCATCAGGTTTGAAAACTGAAATTTCAAAGCATCTACTAGACCTCAACATTTCAACCTTTTAGCATGGCACCAGTAACGGTTTGGAAATGCTGTTAAGCGGTTATCTTGAAGTTTTGAAATTAATTTCGTATAGTCTATCAGTCTGTGTGATCTTACAATTTCCTAATTTCTGTTATCGCCCGTGTTATGAAAAATTGACAGCGAAGCTATGCATTTGATCAATCTGATGTACTGATTGGGGAGAATTATGTGTTAAAGATCAACTATACATATAAGGTAATTTACTTGAGATCCTTGTTCATGTTTATAGGGTAAACATTCAACGTGTCATCCTTTTGTCATGCATCTGGATTTGCGGGTCTCAAAATTATATTAATGGGATGCTGCTCTGAAACTAGAAAGGCTAATGTTTTATTTTGCAGGACCCCCCACTTCCATCAGACCGTAAGGGAGAGACATTTTCTGCAGTTCTGGGAACTCATTCCGGCGAAATTTGTGGTGTGACTGGGAGCTGTATTTTCTTCTTCGTGTGATACTAGTTGTTTCATAAGAGGCTGTCTCATCATCTTCTAATGAACTCACTGTTTCTTTTCCGTCCATGTACTTTCCTATTTACAAATTATGCTGTGACGGATGTGTATGATTCCCTTTTATATGGGAAGATCCTAATGGGATGGGGAAACATATATCGGAGGCGGATGAAAATGTTTGGATCAGCTTTGGTCGTTTATATGGATTACAAGGTATTTTAGCTAATGCATCTCTCTGTCATTAAGGTACATTTCTCTTTTTTATATTTTCTGAGTTTATCATCCTTGATTTTATGTAGGCTTTACAGCAGAGAGGGAAATGGATTCGCAGCAAATGGAAGGAGGCTGCTTTATGGCAGAAGGCCCATGAACGCAATGCCAGGTGTGTTCTTGATCTGATGTTAGAGTTGGAAGGTTTATGGGTGAAACTTGGACAGTATTTATCAACACGTGCTGATGTTCTTCCAGGGCCTTATAATCTTCTTAAACGGCTGCAGGATTCCCTTTCTCCTCGTCCTTTACAAGAGGTTGGTGCTGCAAGTGGATAAACCTTCTTGAATTAATGTCATCCATGTTTTATTGATAAAATTATTAATGCCTTTGATTCATTGTCCTGTTTTGTTCACTAAAAACTGTTGATATTAGTATATCATTCTCTAGTAATTCACATTTGTTTGGTCCAATTAGACCCATCTTTCTTTTCTTCATTGCATATTTGTTTGCTATATTTGATAGTTTACTTTAATAAAAAAAGAAGAAGCAAGTATACTGCATAAATAGGCTGCGTAACTAAGCTATTCATGAAGTGAGGAGATTACTAATAGTATTGTGTTTGGAAAGTGAGGAGATTACTAATAGTATTGTGTTTGGAGTTATGAGCTCCTAGGCAATTGAGAATTTCCCCCATATTGAAATCTAATAGTATCGTGCAATCGTCTATCCCAATTTCCTCAAATTGAAATTAACTTCACTAAATCTAAGATTATAGACATTCAGAAGCATTGGTTTAGGTATAGACTATAAGAAGCAATAAAAATTGGTTCTTCTCTTTGTCTGCGTCCATGGGTAAAATGATTTATAGCCAACAATTCCATTGTTTACGAGGGTAAAATAACTTACTTTAAGTTCTGGTTGCAATTTGCTTAAGGCCCACTCTCTGTTATATACTTGATATCTTCAAATTTAAGTTGATTTGCGTAGTAGCAATGCTCTTCTCTTTTTATGCATTTCAATTTTTTTCTTGCTGTAGGCCAAACCAGATACAATCTTGTTGTTGTTGTTTTTTTTATTGATGTATCTCCGACCTGAAATGTAGCATTTCGCTGAGCATTTTCTATGGCTCTGTGCTTTTTCTTTTGGAAGGATTGCTGCAGCCTCCTAAGAAAATGAAATATCTTCTTTATTGATGCAATTCTTGGATTTGACATGGTATAATCTTTTCAGATAGAATACAACGAGACTGATGCATGGTTATCTATGGAACTCATGCTTCATTTGAGCATTCTTCCACTTACACGCCAGTTGACCAATATCAGTGGTAACCTCTGGGGAAAGACTCTTCAGGTCAGTTCAGGTTACTCATTCTGTCGTCAAGTTTTTCAAAAGAAAAAAAAAAAAGAAAATACAGTATGATCAGATGGTTTTTAAAACATGTATGGTGGTCAGGGTGCTAGAGCACAAAGAGTACAATATCTTCTGCTGCATGCTTTTCATGCAAGAAAGTACGTTGTTCCAGACAAATATTCTTCTCATGAAAGAGAGACAAGATTGAGCAAGAGAAAAGTGGATCATGGAAATGATAATGATAAAGATGATGCAACTGCTGATGATAATGATGCTCCGCTGGATAACAACGTGAAAGGCAAAAAAGGCCCTGCCTATGCAGGTGGACTAGTCTTGGAGCCAAAGAAAGGCTTGTATGATAAATATATACTCCTTCTGGACTTCAATAGTCTTTATCCTTCTATCATTCAGGTCATCCCTTTATTTCCATATTAGTTACATGCATTATGTAACAAAGTGCATTATGTAAACGTGCATTATGTAACAAAGTGCATTATGTAACAAAGTGTATCTGGCAACAGGAATATAATATCTGCTTCACTACAGTTGAAAGGTCATCTGATGGGTCACGCTTACCATCTTCTAAAAGGACAGGGGTTTTACCAGAGGTCAGAGGTAGAATGTTAACTCTTTGGATCATTATATTTATTTCATGTGCCCTCATTTAACTACTAGTAAAAAAATCAAAGCACTTACCATGAAGTCTTTCACAATAATCCTTTTTCTCTGGCGTCCTTGAGGAACATATTTGCACTTTTGCCCTCTAGCCTAAACTGTTCATCTTATGTTTCCTTTTGTCTTCACTTTAGTTGCTGAAAAATTTAGTGGAGAGACGGAGGATGGTAAAATCTTGGATGAAGAATGCATCAGGCCTCAAGGTACAGCAGCTGGACATCCAGCAGCAAGCACTGAAGCTCACTGCAAATAGGTCTTGTGCCTTTTTCTCATCTCTGCATTGGCTACACATCAAACCTGCAAATAGGTCCTGATCTGTTTGGTGCTTTCCTTGGCTTGATTTTCTTGCAACGCAGTATGTATGGACGCTTGGGGTTTTCCAGTTCCAGATTTTATGCAAAGCCACTTGCAGAGCTTATAACATTACAAGTAGGAAATTTACCCAACACTTGCATTTTAATAATGGATTTTTGTACAGAATTTTCTTGAGCAAACTATGTAATGGGTTTGCAGGGGAGGGAAATTTTGCAGAGCACGGTTGATTTAGTTCAGAATAACTTGAACTTAGAGGTACTTCAAAGACATGCATTTGCTTCTTATTTTTAGCATTTGGTGCTACGATGCTCCTAATGCAGCCGTGTTATTTCTCTTCCAGGTGATTTACGGTGATACAGATTCAATAATGACATATAGTGGGCTGGATGATGTCACAAAGTGTAAGGCAATTGCAGGAAACGTAATTCAAGAGGTAGGCTATGTTCTACCTATTTTGGTCTTCTTAGGAAATGCATGTGGTTGGGAATGTTTGCTCTCAGCTGAGCTCTATTTTGAGCTTATATATACATGTTAAATCCGACAACAAATTTTGAATTGGAATCAGACATCAAAGTTACATTCAGAATTTACTGTAGGTATATGTGAAGAGCTAGAAGGGTTTGGATTTTTTAATTCTCTGAGCTCTTTCTACTATGAGAGTCTTCTTTATTTTTAGAGCAATGGTCTTTCTACAATTTCTCTCCCTTAGCACCCCCTTTTTCCTTTTTTTTTTTTTTTGAACTGGTAACTATATAATCATCTCCCAGACTGGGAATGGTAAACCATACAAAGAGTATACCGCAAAATACAAAAAATATACCATAGAAGGGTCACTGTAAGATACAAAAAGTTGATCACTAGTCAAAGCCTTAAGTAACATGCTCTTTTTATTGATTCTGTCATAGCCAGCGTGCTGTTATTGACTTTGCACTTTGTTATAGGTGAACAAAAAGTATAGGTGTTTATAGATCGATCTTGATGGTTTGTACAAGAGAATGTTGCTTCTGAAAAAGAAGAAATATGCTGCAGTCAAAGTTCAATTCAAGGATGGTACAACATATTAGGTAGCTTTAGTCACCGTACTAAATTTTGAGACATTGTTTGAAGACGGAATGTCTTGATTTCTGAGAATTTGTTTGTCTGTGCAGGTAATTGAACAAAAGGGTCTTGATATGGTTCGACGTGACTGGAGCTTGCTATCCAAGGAAATGGGAGATTTCTGCTTGAGTCAAATTTTATCTGGAGGGTATATCACGAAAAGATTATTTGGACAGTTATTAGCTATAATAAAACCGAGTTTAATTGCATTCTATCTATGGTAAATTTGATCACACTTGTATTCTTACAGATCATGCGAGGATGTTGTGGAATCAATACATGACTCTCTGAAAGGTGAGCATAAAATGGAGTCTGATGTTCTGTTAAATTTGTACGCGAATCAATAAAAACAGTCTCGTGTTGATGTACTGTGCTATGCTTACTGACAATATAAGATAATGTATTGCTCTTTCATTAGGGTTAAATGTTAATTATTTACTCTCCCTATGAGGGAAGGCTTTGAATATGATGAAGTTGATATACTCCTTAGTTCATTTACTCTTTATTAAAATTACTTCTAGACGCTTAAAATGAATTTGAATTCTCGACAGATACAAGAAGATATGAGAAAGGGAGAAGTGGCACTTGAGAAATATGTCATCACAAAGTGATTAACTGAACCACCTGAAGCATATCCTGATTCCAAGAATCAACCACATGTTCAAGTGAGTAGTGGAACTTATTCAAATGTCAATTTACCACCAGTGAATTCCTGCCTGAATTTCACTGTGTTGGGTTTTCAAGATCTGGTATAAACCCTCGTTCTCATCATATCACATATTTTCCTTGGCTTTTATTTGTTCTTCAGGTT
This sequence comes from Persicaria maculosa, assembly GCA_963922045.1. Classification (NCBI taxonomy): domain Eukaryota; kingdom Viridiplantae; phylum Streptophyta; class Magnoliopsida; order Caryophyllales; family Polygonaceae; genus Persicaria; species Persicaria maculosa. The sequence continues at coordinate 7,377,934 of OY998256.1, read as the reverse complement.
GCACTTAGACTAAAACAGAGTGGTTACTCTTCGGGCTGTTCTGCTAGTGACACCGTTCCTAATGTCATATGCTGTGAGGAGGTTTGCTACCAATCTTTGATCTATAGTCTCTAGCAAGTCAAATGCATTTACTGAACATAAATGATGCACCTTTTTCCCTCCCTCAGGGAGGTAGTTAAGGAACCTCAGCAGGGATTGCTCAGCGAGCCAGGCACCCTGATGAACTGAAAAAAGATAATGGCAGATGGATGGTCGATATTGAATTATTATTTGTCTCAGCAGGTAATGCTTTACTCTTTTTATGTATTTCAATTTTTTGTTGTTGCTGTAGGCCAAAGCAGATACAATCTTGTTGTTTTTTTAATTTTATTTTATTGATGTATCTCCGACCTGAAATGTAGCATTTCGCTGAGCTTGTGTACTGCACTTTTACCGAATCATCCTTGCGGTTCACCGGACCACCTTTCTTGTCGGACCTTCCCATTCTGACAACCACCACCAAGAATCCAAGAAGCACAAAGTAGCTCCCTTTCAATTTCATTCTTCTCGATCGATCTCATCCCTCCAATGCCAGGTGGCAGTGATGTGCAGGGAACAGAGAAGAAGACGGATCAAGGGAGGAGGAGGATGAAGTGGTGGGGTGGGATGATGGAAATCGGTGTTTATGGACGAGGAAGTTCTCCTCCTCCAGTGCGTTCGGAAACTCGGAGTTTGCCATGGCTGCCACATAGTACCAAACACCCCATGGGTATGAGATGGGTGATGTTTAGCTTATATCCAAATCCGTTGGTTGTTGGCATCATGAAATATGGAGATTTTTTTAATTATGAACTATAAATTTGCAATTATTAATTTAGCTTATATCCAAATTGGCAAATTGATTGGTACATGGTTTCTTCATAGAAATATGGATTTTTTAAATGATCAATTACACTTTATAAGATTAATTTTACAAGAATATTAATTTTATACAAAAAGTTAAAAATATATTGATATTGATTATAAAGAAAGCGTTGAAGATAAAACTTTTTTTTTTTCAAATTCTTTATTATATACTAATCGCTGACAGAATGTGATATTTTATTTTATTTTATATATTCCTCTATATCAAATTTTTTAGCATATAACGATATTAATATATCAAATTAGTAAATTTTCATATCTAATTTCAAACTTATTATTTTTATTATCATTAATTTAAAACTTATTAATATGATGAAGTTTGAATATATTTGTACTAAATCATATCTAATAAAAATATAAATATGCACAAGAGAAATTTGTTATTTTATTCGTGTTATCAGGCCTAAAATTTCATATTGTATGCTTTAAAAATAATACAGAGTATAAAATATCAAAAAAATTACAATCTCATATTTATTAGTAACAACTAAGATAAAAATATATATATATATATATATATATATATATATATATATATATATATATATATAATTTATTAATTAAAAAGCCGCGAAATTACAATCTCATATTTATTAGTTCCAAATAAAGCTGGCAAAATAAAACCCAACCCGAGAAACCCGACCGACTCATCCGAAACCGACCGAAACCCGAAAATATGGAGTCATTCATAACCCGAATCCGAGACCGAACACATATCAATCCGATCCAAACCCGACTCGACTCTCGACCCGAAGCTCCTAAAACCCCTCCAAATCTAAGTACCAAACAGGCCCTTAGTCCACAATAGAGTCCAAGACCTCGTTCAAACCAAATAAAGACAAAGAAGCTAAGAAGCTTCCTGATGGTGACAAAAAATAAAAGAAAAAAGAAAAAAAGAAATTGGCGGTTTCCACAACACCAACACCAACAATGGTGCACACCACTCCCGCAGCAACAGCAAAATAGTACCGTTAAATCTCTCTCTCAAACCGACCCCCACTCTCCAGTCTCCATCTCTCTATTACGAAGCACGTTTCCCGTCTAATGGACCCTGCGGCGAGCAACGACCCTCCGGCGAGCCCCGAGATTCAAGTGGACAACGACCGTGGCACCGGAAACCTCCAAGTGAGCTCCGAGAATCCTCCTCCAGTGAGAGGTGGCACCGAAAACCCTAGGGTAAGCACCCCAGACATCTGTTTCGTTACTGTCATTTTCATATTATCCAACCATTATTGAGTGAAATCCAAAGCGAGGGTATTATCAAATGCCCTAATTAGTGGAAGGAACGATTAGGAGGTTCCAAGAGGAGGCCGATTCCGACTCCGGCCAGTAGTACGTTCAGACTGAATAGATTATATTTATAAGTAAGGGAATGTGATCGATTAGGGTTGGGAGCCATATTTATAAGTAAGGTGTCAAGATGGGGAAGAAAAAAGATGCAAAGTTGGGAGGTGGGGAATTCAGAGAACCTCTAATTGTAGGTTGAGCAAACGAGGAGTCATATGATTTGTCTGGTTTTGGTTTTGGGAAATGGAAGGTCATGAGGCCTTACATTAGAATGTACATGTCTGTTGGGACTTGGGGTCCCAAGTTACAGAATGTTTTGGGAAATGGAAGGTTAAGTTCAACTTGGTTCCTAGAGTTTTCATTGATCCGAAATGAATCAGGATGAATTTTAAACTAGATTTCTACTCAGTAAGACCCTTTTTTGTACTCAAATCTATCTATGATAGCTACTGCTGATTTTCATTGATGGGCAAAGGAAGGGTAGAGATTCCAGGTTTGGTGTGGTTCGATTGAAGATGTGTATATTATATATTGTACTCGGTTATTTGTTTTTAGGGTGTGTTTTGGTAAGACAAATTAGATCTTGAATGAGTTCCCCAAAGACATATGTAATATAATCTATTCAGTCTGAACTACTGGAGTCGGAATCGGCCTCCTCCAGAAGCCTCCTAATCGTTCCTCTGAACTGTCGGAGTATGAACAACCGGCCTCTTCCTGCAGCCTATTGGCATCTTTTACTAATTAGGCACTTGATAATATGAAAATGACAGCCATTTATGCTATTAGACTAGTTCGCCCTTATGCTTCGAGCTTCCATTTATCATCAACTCATCTTTCCTATTTTGACCCCATCAATTTGTTGTTGTACAGGAAAACATTGGAGCGGGAGCAGGTATCACTGGTGCCTTGAGTAAAATTGGAGCGGGATTAACTACAGCTTTCGATGGGCTCGGAACATGCGTAAGAAACGGTCTTAATCGGCTGTTGATTTGGGAGAATTCTTTTGTCGGAGTTGCCCTGATGTCTGATGATGCACCGTCCACCCCTGATCCACATTATCGAAGAAGGTTTTTCGTGCTTCTTTCCTCCATCGCAGCACCCGCGGTGTGTGCAGTTGCCTTGATGTTCCGCGACATAGACACGATCAGGGGTCATCCGCTAGTGATTGCCCCCATGGTCCTGCCTATTCTCACGACTCTCCTTCTCGCCGGTATATTGCATGGGATTAGGCGATCCCTTCTGGTCAGCCATGTGTCCATCGTCATTGGGATCATTGCTTTTCTCAAAGCAATAGGATTTGGAGTGCTGCTTCAGATAGCAGATCCGACCGCGGTTGCTGCATTTGCCATGTCGTGCTGCTATGTGCTTTGGGCATTGCAGATGGAGTTTTCTATTGGCATTCCTACCCAGCTCGCGATTCTGACGACGAGCGGATCGGTGGCCTGCTCTTTTGTCCTGCCACTGACAACGGCCAAGAAGAACCAATACTATTGGTTCATGATACTGATTCCAGTGTTCGTGACTGGTTTGGGCAGTGTTGATTTGGAGGTTGAGTTCCTGGGCATTCCCTTCTCAGACTCCTCCACCTAGCGATCCTTCGTTAGCTGTCAGACTGGCGACGCATGCATTGAGGTCTGCAGAAAGGGCAACTGCATCGGCAGCAACAGCTTCTCAAGCCGCTAATCTATCCAATGTGGGAGCCGAAGCGGTGGTTACAATCCGAGATGGAAATGATGACCCGACTCACCCGAGTATGTTGGAACTTGCAGAGAATGTGTTAAAGTCAACTGAAGAGCTGCGTAAGAGGGTTACAGAAGTGAAGGAAGCAGCGGAGAATCATAAGAAGGTTGCGAATGATGCGAAAGATGCAGCTGCAACGGCTGCAGAACATGCATCCACCGCGGCGAAGGATCAAGAGGACGCAGCTGCAACAGCCGCGACAGAGGATCAAGCACGAAGAGGGCTGGCCGCAGTGGTGCCACGTCTGCAGGGTTCCACCTGACGGAATTTGAACATGTGAGGACTGCTGAATTTGCGCTATGCTTATGGTTTGTTGACTGCATTGCTATACATTGCTAACCTTTCACACGTCAAACTTGAACTTGTTTTTGAACTGCTGAATTGATGCTGTGCTTATGCTTGTATTTTATTTTAATTTTTTCTGGTCTGTGGTTTGTTTATATATCTAGATGAAAGTTTTTGCTAGTAGAAAGTTTTGTAGATCTAGATGAGATGTTTGGGGGAATTTGAAGATCTTAGGAATATGTCCATTGCCCATTGTAGTTCACAAGATCTGATTGTTCGTGTGTGTTTCCTCTCAAAGTGGCTCTGTTATGAAATTCAATGAATGTCTTGTGATTGAGTATGAAGTATGAACATGGAAGTTGAATGGTTGCTTAGGAAAGCCATTTCTGGTGAATATTATTTTGTGGCCAGGCCCAGGGGATTGCTTCCTGGAATGTTGTGTAAGGAGATTAAACCAAAAAGCTAGTTCCATCTCTGAAATGAATCTCAGTCTGCTCTCTTTATAACCATAATCTGTCATACTTTTTCGTGTTTCTGCAGTGACTTGAGTTGCTTCCTGGGACGGTGTTGTGCTTTTAGAGATTGTTTTATTACTTTTGTCTTTGCTAGACCATTTTATTTGTTTTTATTATTGCTAATTTAGAAGCTCCAATTCCAGGGTACGGATCGGAGAGATGGATTGAGGCAACAAATGAATGTGTCTTGGTTATATTTGGCAGCCAGATGAACTTGCAAGGATTCAAGCTGCAGGAGGGAGCTAATGCGAAAGGAACAATTGTTCATTACTGTAATTAAATAGGAGCTTTAGTAATAGTAGCACCCCAAAAGACCTCGGCTCTAACTAAGTACTAGCATTTGATCAGAATAGCTGAATAGGTATGGCCATATGGGCCATGCTTTAATTTGGTCAGTTTATTTTGTTCCGATTATTATCAAAACAAGGTAAGTCATTCGATGTTCATCAAAACAAGGTTCATCAGTAGTAATACAAAAGTGTCAAAGGTATCGCAATGTCGCCTTGTTGGTGCTCTACATGTTTATAGCTCTGTTTGATTGTGTGTGTATTTGCTATGACTACCATGTACTGATTTTTGCACATGTATTTGCTATGACTACAAATGTCATGTTCTACAGCTGAGTAAGGGAGACACACATTTGCCTTTGCATCATATATAATTTTGACCAAAGCGGTTTGTGACAGCAAAGCCAGAGGTGAACAACTGAGTAAGGGAAACAAAGTCGTTTGTTCTCCAGTCACCCCTCTCCATTGCTGCAGACGCTTCATCCTGGAAGTCTGCAATCGTCAAGGGCATAAAATGCTTTTGGCTTTGTTTATTATGTATATAGTTGTATGAATGTGACCACACTTTCTTGAATCATGTGTCCTATTAGTTGGTTGGCAATGGCATTATATTGATATGTAAAAATGCTTTCAAATGAGTCCAACACTAGCCGATGTAGAACCGCACAAGGAAGAGTACTCCAAGTCTCCATCTATTTGGCAGGAAAACTCAGGCGACAAAGTGAACCCACCAAATAGTCACAGAGAAAAATTGCACCTATAAACATAAATAAAGCCAAAAGCACATGCAACAGCAACAACAACAAAAATCCCTTTCCATAGATCTTAACAAATCTTGCTCAATTCCATTCCCACTTCATCAGAATGTACCAAACACTCATGAATGTGATTGGGTATCAAAAACTCTCTATTTTTTTTGTCCTCATTTCTCATCTTGGGGATGGGGATGGGGGTGGAAGAGGGTTTCATCAACTCTTCCTCTCTCTCAAGTTCTTTATTTTCTCCTCCCTCAAATTCTTAACACCAGACTTGCAGATAGCTGATTATTTGCAGTTGTGCAGGATCCTTGGATGCTTCGTCGTGTCCTCGCCAAAGAGAGATGGAATCTCTCAAACCACGTGATCTTCCAAGAGTATAAACTTAAGTATTACTCCAGTCCTGGAGCCTGACTAAACTAGCCATTTCGGTTTGCCTTCTTTGTTCCTGTATAGACTGAAATATCCTCATCAAAGATTCAGTCGCCAGCCTCCCATCACGAGAGAAAGAGCCAGTGTGTGCCAATGAGATCCCGGAGCCCATGCTTCACTGTTTCAACGCGCTTGTCTGTTCCACGGTGCAATCTCTGGAGCTCCACCAGCTCTCGAATCATCACACTCTTATCCTTTCTCAGCTTCTCCACCTCAGTCTCCAACCCGGGTCCTGATGCTTCACTAGTAGCCTGCTGGAGCTGAGGCGGCCCCCTTCGCCTGCGAATGTTCTTCAACAGATGCTCCCTTCCTCGCAAAAAGGACTCATTTGCAAACTCCCATTTATCAGTGTCAATCTTGCGAAAGCCCTGAACATAAATGTAACCCTAAATCATCATTTCTTTAGATGTTTGATAACAAATTCAACCATGCAAACAAACACCATCAGAATCTCAATTTCATCACAATAAAACTATCAATTCTTTATATGTTTGATATGATCAGAAATATGCTGCAATTGAAGTTTTTTTTTTGGCACTAGTTACTGGAAATTCTAACCTGTAGAAGGAAATGGGGCTGGTTCATAACTAGGACCCTCGTCTTGCCTCTTAGTTCCTCCTTGATACATTTCTCAAACACCTGAAAGAAAGCATTCCATTCAAGATGGCACCGAGAAAGCACATCAACTCCCTTGATGACAGAAAATGCAGCAACAACAACAACATCCAATCAAAAGGTGACTACACTAAACAATGATAATGTAAGTCATTCGATGCTGTTTGCCTGTCTCCCGACATGAGCATCTAAAGCACTCAAAGGGTCATCAAAGATGTAGACATCTGACTTGGAATAAACAGCCCTAGCCATGGAGACTCTTTGCTTTTGCCCACCACTGATATTCACTCCTCTTTCCCCTCATCTCAGTCAGATTACCGCCCTGACAAAGAAGTCGTACCACTGAGGATAGACAAAGCAGCTAGGAGTCTAGGACAGTAAAATACACTTACAGGGAGTATCTCAAGGTCATGCTGCAGGGCTGTCACAGATATTGCCCTTTCATATCTTGCTGGTTCAAATGCGGATCACGCACCTATAAAAGCAAATTTATCAAAACAAAAATCGTACGGATTCCTTCTGAAAATAGAATTTCAGAGTCTACTGTAGATAGTGGCAAAATCATCACACTGGCAACCAAATCAGTCACTCTAGCAACCAAATCAGTCACTCTCTTTCAGAAATACAAAGATATTACCCTGATTGCACCTCAAGAACTACTCACTTTTATCATCTACAAATAAGCAGTTGTTTGCTACTCCGTATTTAAAACTGCCAATCAAGTACAGATTTATGCAATTCAAAATTCCAATGTTAATTTTGCTCAAGCATCAAGCAATCAGTACAAAGATACCTGAAGCTCTTTCACACAAACCAGCGTTACACATTCATCAAAGAAAAGTTCACCGAATTTAATCTCCACCATTTGAAATGAATCTCTTGCTTTTATTAGAGAAAAACAGCTCGTACATGGAGCCCATATATCATTGAAAAGATCTGAGTATGTTTTTTTTATTTCTTCCATTTTGCTCATTTCCTCCACAAAAGGCCTCACATTCAGTCAAATAAATTAGACAGTTCACAAGCTTAGAAGATCAACATTCAAGACAGTTTATATTGGCACTTCATGCCTCTCAAAATTCATCTAATCATGTCAGATTGATAGTTCTAGCCTGAGCCTCTACCATACTCAAATAGTTACCAATTCTTTGAAGCTTGAAGGATCAAGAATATTTTCAGCACAAGCCAGGGATTTGATTTCGTTTATGCACAAGTCAAGATGCCTATCTTCAAAGGCGTTGAATTCATCTCAATACTTAACTCCACAAACAAAGTCAAAAAGGTTTACCTGTATTCGAGAACCAGAATCCGAATCGGAGTATTCGTCACTGTGGCGTCCACGCGACCTTCGATTGGAGCAGCTACGCCTCCTCGTGCTCCTCTCTTCTTCAGATTCGCTTGATTTGCTACCTCCGTCACTGTCGGTCTCGGACTCGGAATCTGAATCCGAACGGTGCTTCGATTTCGAATCTTCTCGTTTGCCATTGTTTCTGTAGCCGGCACCTCCCTCTTCCTCTATGACCTCGTCTTTTTCTCTCTTCCGATCCCATAGTGATCTTCTGCGATCTAGTCTTTCTCTCTCTTTCCCCTTCCCGGATTCGAGCGGTGGGAGAACAAAAGAGCGATGGGATGACGGAAGGAAGCTAAAAACTAAAAACTAAAAAGGTCAGTGCAGTGCCGCTAAAAAAAATAATTTTAAAAAATAGTAATAATAAATGTGCTCAGGGTATAAAATATCAATTTTTTTCTATATTAAAAGGAAAAATGTAATATTATGTATTTACTTTCCTAATCTTTTCCTTTGGCATGTAATATTGTTTTATGTGTGTATGAACATGTATGTGTGTATGATGTTTATACGGGTGACTTATAGTATATGTTATACATATATGATGCACTATAGTGTGTGTTTCGACTAAGTCGTATTGAGCTTATTTAAGCTTGATCCTCTAACGAGACCATAACTATAGCGGGGTTAACATATATGTATAAACTATCATATATAAGTTATGTGTATAAGGTATTACGAGGGAGAAGGATATATTACCGGTTTTGGGCTTTAGCCCATTACCCGGCCCATGGACTCTCGGCGTTGGATGAGCTTAGTAGTCGAGAGGTTCGGAGCTCGCCTTGCCTCTTAGTATGTGAAGCGCAGCGTTTTGATGCTCGGGTCTTGACCTAGCTATAAAGCTTCTCTTCCGGACGCTGAAGCTCCTCACTTCAGTCTCCGTCTTTCTCTCTCCTCACAAACGCTCCGCTAGGGTTTATGGGGTTTGGAGTTTCTCCGGCTCTTGCCGTCGGTTTACGAGCGCTCGGAGAAGAATGGTTGATGGTGGCTTCTCTGGAAGGTGGATCGAGCTCCGGCGTCCTCCTGGGTGGCCGCTCCCCTCGCCTTCTGAGATATAGGGTTCTTGGAGATCGAATCCTTCTCCGATCTTCCGATTTATCCCATACAGGGGGATTTTCTCTTTTTTCCTTGTACCTCTCATTCACATGCATGTTAGTTTAGGGTTGTTTGTTTTCATTGCTTGTATCATCCCTTCTACGAACTCTCTATAGTGGATTCGGCCAACTCTTGAGGCCCCGTGGATGTAGGTATTTATACCGAACCACGTAAAATCGCTTTGTTCGTTCTCTTGCATGTGATTCTCTTTGATCTTTCGAATGTCGCTCTAGATCTAATTCGCTTCCGCTATCAAAATCGATTTCTAGTTTGGATCTGAGTTTTACAACAACAAAAACGCAATATTTCCACCATTGGTTTTTTAAATACTCCGTATCAATATAGCACTGAAGTTTTATAAAAAACCCATATGCCCAAAACTAATTAGTTTTCAATATCAAATTGGAAGTTGGGCCATTTTAGATAATGATCCAGTATCTATTAGACTAAAAAGGTTTAAATTTGTCATAAAATTCGTAATAATAGAGATTCTTAGATGACCATACTAATAATAGAGATTCTTAGATGACCATACTCGATTAGAGAATCATCTGAACTAATCGATACTTAAGAAACACAATCCAAATACAAGCAAATACATATGCACGACACAATGTTTAAACTTCTAAGTGAGAATTACTCGACAGTTGACACCATGAGGAAGTTAAGGCGTGAGTTGTTTTTACACTTTGGTGTGAACAAATACTCAAGAAGTTACATCGAGAAGATTTTATAAGAATTAATTATAAATTTAGTTTTAACTTACATATATATATATATATATATATATATATATATTGAAAAGATTTTATAAGAATTAATTATAATTTAGTTTTAACTTATATATATATATATATATATATATATATATATATATATATATATATATATATATATATATATTACAAAAATGTAAACTTATTTTATAAAAAAACATTCGTACAAGTGTGTGTGGATACTATGAAATTGAATAATGTTTAAAATTGTCGATATTAATGAAAATATATGCATCGGTCTTACATGTTGAAAAAGACAGTACTCCGTAAGAGCATCAGCAATGGTCGGGTTTCCCAAAACTCCTCTCCCCTTTTCTTATTCGTCCACCTCATTTTCCACTAACTTTATTCCCAACCTTCCCCAATTCAATTCTCCTTTCCCACAATGATCATGTTCCCCAATAATCTATCCCATCACTTTTTCCATACCCATTATATTTTTCCTATAATTTCAAATATTAAAAAATTAAATTGATTTATCAATATAAAAAATTAATTTAATTTTTAATTAAATTTTATAATTAGTTATAATAATTTAAAATATTTTTAAATAAATTTTTAATAAATTTGAAATTTCAAAAAAAAAATTAATTTAATATTACTATAAGTTAATATTATAATTATAATTATATTTTTTAATTACTTTTAATCATTTAAAATATTTAAACTAAATTGTTAATAAATTTGACATTTCAAAAAATTATTGATTTAATTATTAATTAATGTAATTATATAATTATATTTAATAATTAATTTTAATATTGTAATTAAATTATTAATATTTTATAGTCTTTAATTAAAATCTATTAAGTAAAATGAAAAAAAGAAATTATTTATTGCATTGACACGTGTCATCGTTTAATTGGTTTCGGATTTGAAAAGGTTCCCAATATATTGGGGTACCCGAAAAATAGGGAGGTTGTCCACAATAGTCGGGTTCCCCAAATCACATGAAAAAGTAGTTTGGGGAGGTTGGTTCCCAACCATTGATGATGCTCTAATAAAAAGGCTTTTTAAATTTTTTTTAAAGCGCGCAATCAAAAACCCCCAAATTGGAGGAACAGCAGGGAAGGCGATTCAGGGCGATGGGGTCGGGCGACTGAAGAAACCAAGCCTTCTTCTCCCTAATTTGCTCCCTCGCACCCGATTCCATCATCTTCTCCGTCTATTCAGTCACACTGAAGAGAGGTCATCTTCTTTCCATATCTTCTCCGGCTGTCGTCTCAACTGGAGTGGGCCGTCTTCGTCTGGAGTCAGTCGGCTTCAACTGGTGTCCGTTGTCTTCAACTGATCTCCGGTGCCCCATTCCTTCATCTCCTCCGGCTTCTCAGTCCTACCAAAGCGAGTTCGAGCCGTGTGTCCATTCGCTCCTCTGGCTTGTCTTCTTCCACTCCATTAAACACCCAAAATCAAGGTATGAAAACCCTAATTTGAGAATTGTTATGCAGCTTGTGAAACCCCTAATTGTGAGAACCCTTATTTTGCTTTCTTATCTGCCTAGCAAGCTATTTTGTGAGTTTCTATGGGAGTGTCTGTTAGTTTTAGCTACCTTTGATTGTAGTTTTGACCGTGTTTAGGTTGGCCTACCCTTAGTTTTAGTTTTGGTAGTTATAAAAGCTGCATAGCAGATAAGGTAGCTTTAGCTACCTTTGATAAAAGCTGCATAGCAGATAAGGGTTGCTATAGTTCATTTCTGGTTTATGATTGAAGTTCCGAAGATAATTTTTCTCATGCTCATAATGTCAATTTTGGAGTTCATGCGTTGCTGCATCAAATCATTTCTTCTTGCTTGGTTGTCCATTGACTTGATACATTGTTTTGTATATTAATCCCTGGAAATGCACTTGACAAACTAATGGAGATTGATTTTTTATGCAGGTGAGCTGGTGCAAATTTGAGGTAACTGTTGATTGTTCTAAGGATATTCAGGTTTCATCTTCCACACAGAACACTGCTGAAATCCCTCCAGTGATTGTCACATCAATCAACTTGAAAACTGTTATCCATCACATGGTTGATATAATTGTATATAGAAAAGATGAGCTGACACCTGATAGAATAAAAATCTTTGGCTGCTATATATATATATTCATTTTATACTTTTAGCAACCTAGTGAATTATGATTTTTCTTTAAAAAAAAGTGGAATTTGGAAAGCTCGTGAACGTATATGGCACCGCATATGATTTTTATTCCTCGTTGATTTGCCTATGGACTTTGATCTGTAATTGCCATATACTTTAGATTCTTATTTTAGTTTGGTGTATTTACACAAGGACCTCTATTATTAGTTGACTTCAACACCATTTCTATTTGGACCCATGAATTACCTTATAGTTGAAGATCATACCTTATAGTGTTGTATGTAACACTGATTACATATTCTACTGTGATAATACTTTATGCTTCATAATGGTAACTTTGATTACTGTATATTTCAGATCGATACTCCAATGCTGCCCTCAGAGTGGAAGAAACGTGGTATCCTTGGTCATTTTACTGTTACAAGAAAGCTTGAAGGAGGAATATTCCTAATAGGATTTGCCAAGAAAGTCACAGATAAAAATGCTGAGGCACGAAGCAATGTGTTAGCTTCTGAAAGCAGGCAAGTTCTTTTGGCATCCCTTTTAATGAAAGCAGGCAAGTTCTTTTGGCATCCCTTTTAATCTGTCTTCTAAAAGTTTAAGCCTCAAGTTGCATAATCTTCTTCTGATCCTGGTCTCTGAAGAAGTATGCAGGGATATTACTTCTTTTTTGGCCTTCTGCCATCTCAATTTTCCCCGTTTTGGTTTGAAACTTGCAGTGAGAGAGCATTGCTAAACCGCCTGATGCTAGTTTAAAATCTCAGGGTTGATTCCCTTTACTGCATTTTCTATGGCTCCGTGCTTTTTCTTTTGGAAGGATTGCCGCAGCCTTCTAACAAAATGAAATATCTTCTTCAGGTCAGTTCAGGTTACTCATTATGTCGTCAAGTTTTTCAAAAGAAAAAAAAGAAGAAAATACAGTATGATCAGAAGGTTTTTAAAACATGTATGGTGGTCAGGCTGCTAGAGAAAAAAGAGTAGAATATATATTGCCATCATTTCAATTTTCAACGATCATATGGAGTTAGAAGGTGACTGGGAAATTTTCTTGCTACCTATCAAGATGGTGTACTTAAATTTAGTTGCAGAAGACAGTGATTGAATTTCTAACAGATGCTGCATATTGATGACATTTATGGTTTTTCAATATATTCTGAATTTCTGATCTTGTAGGCCTGTAGAGTGCCTAGCAGCATGTGGTCCAAATTAGGCCGACTAAAGCGCTCTGTAATGCCTAAGCTTTCAAAAGGAAGTAATGTTTTTGGGTCAGGTGCAAGTTCAGGGATAATGACTTGCATGGCTGGCCGACTTCTTTGTGATACATTTTTGTGCTCTCGAGATCTTTTAAAAGAGGTATTATATATTTACTGTCGCTCCGAAGAATTACTTTATAAAGCCTGCATATCACAACATCTATAATATGGACCTCTCTTATAATGCAGGTGAGCTACGCATTGACGCAACTTGCAAAAACCCAACTTAACAAAGATCGCAAGGAGATTGCTCCACATGATATTCCCAACATGTTTCAAACAACAGAGTCAGTTATGGAACTTGTATGTTGTTATCCTTTTTTTGTTTATCATATTTATTAGACTTGAATCAGCATTTTTCAATAATTGTTGATAGTTTACAAATAAATACAAGTCCCCAGTTTGGTGTTATGTTACATGAAGTGCTAGTTTAAAATCTCAGGGTTGGTTCCCTTTACTGCATTTTCTATGGCTCCGTGCCTTTTCTTTTGGAAGGATTGCCGCAGCCTCCTAACAAAATGAAATATCTTCTTTATTGATGCGATTCTTGGATTTGACATGGTATAATCTTTTCAGATAGAATGCAACGAGACTGATGCATGGTTATCTATGGAACTCATGTTTCATTTGAGCATTCTTCCACTTACACGCCAGTTGACCAATATCAGTGGTAACCTCTGGGAAAAGACTCTTCAGGTCAGTTCAGGTTACTCATTCTGTCGTCATGTTTTTCAAAAGAAAAAAGAAAAGAAAAATACAGTATGATCAGATGGTTTTTAAAACATGTATGGTGGTCAGGCTGCTAGAGCAAAAAGTGTACAATATCTTTTGCTGCATGCTTTTCATGCAAGAAAGTACGTTGATCCAGACAAATATTCTCTCATGAAAGAGAGACAAGATTGAGCAAGAGAAAAGTGGATCATGGAAATGATAATGATAAAGATGATGCAACTGCTGATGATAATGATTCTCCGCTGGATAATAACGTGAAAGGCAAAAAAGGCCCTGCCTATGCAGGTGGACTAGTCTTGGAGTCAAAGAAAGGCTTGTATGATAAATATACACTGCTTCTGGACTTCAATAGTCTTTATCCTTCTATCATTCAGGTCATCCCTTTATTTCCTTATTCACATTCTATGTATTAGTTACATGGATATACACTTATTACTTGTAGCAAATGTGTATTATGTAACAAAGTGTATCTGGCAACAGGAATATAATGTCTGCTTCACTACAGTTGAAAGGTCATCTGATGGGTCACGCTTACCATCTTCTAAAAGGACAGGGGTTTTACCAGAGGTAGAATGTTCACTCTTTGTATCATTATATTTATTTCATGTTCAAGGCAACCCAAGAAAGATAATTTTGATATTTTCAAAAAAAAAAAAAAAAAGTGAAGACCGTGTGCCCTCTTTTACCTACTAGTAAAAAAATCAAAGCACTTACCATGAAGTCTTTCACAATAAGCCTTTTTCTCTGGCGTCCTTGAGGAACATATTTGCACTTTTGCCGTCTAGCCTTAACTGTTCATCTTATGTTTCCTTTTGTCTTCACTTTAGTTGCTGAAAAATTTAGTGGAGAGATGGAGGATGGTAAAATCTTGGATGAAGAATGCATCAGGCCTCAAGGTCCAGCAGCTGGACATCCAGCAGCAAGCACTGAAGCTCACTGCAAATAGGTCTTGTGCCTTTTTCTCATCTCTGCATTGGCTACACATCAAACCTGCAAATAGGTCCTGATCTGTTTGGTGCTTTCCTTGGCTTGATTTTCTTGCAATGCAGTATGTATGGATGCTTGGGGTTTTCCAGTTCCAGATTTTATGCAAAGCCACTTGCAGAGCTCATAACATTACAAGTAGGAAATTTACCCAACACTTGCATTTTAATAATGGATTTTTGTAGAGAATTTTCTTGAGCAAACTATGTAATGGGTTTGCCGGGGAGGGAAATTTTGCAGAGCACGGTTGATTTAGTTCAGAATAACTTGAACTTAGAGGTACTTCAAAGACATGCATTTGCTTCTTATTTTTAGCATTTGGTGCTACGATGCTCCTAATGCAGCTGTGTTATTTCTCTTCTAGGTGATTTACGGTGATACAGATTCAATAATGATATACAGATTCAATAATGATATATGTTGGGTTTTCAAGATCTGGTAGAAACCCTCATCCTCATCCTATCGCATATTTCCTTGGCTTTTATTTGTTCTTCAGGTTGCATTTAGACAAAACCAGAGTGGTTACTCTTCGAGCTGTTCTGCTCGTGACACCGTTCCTAATGTCATATGCCGTGAGGAGATTTGCTACCAATCTTTGATCTATATAGTCTCTAGCAAGTCAAATGCATTCACTGGACATAAATGATGCACCTTTTGCCCCCCTCAGGGAGGTAGTTCAGGAACCTCAGGCACCCTGATGAACTGAAAAAGGATAATGGCAAGCAAAACAAATTCAAGTACGTTGTTTATATTTGCTATTATGAATCATAATTTCAAAGCCTCAGGAACCCACGTTATGAAATTAAACAAAACATATTATACATAGTAAGTTGGTAGCGACAAAAAAAAATAGAATTAAAATAGAATTATTTATTATACATAGTAAGTTGGTAGCGACAAATAGAATTATTATACATAGTAAGTTGGTAGCGATTGCCGCTGCGGCAGTACAGGACAAGAAGCGGCGGCGGTAGGTTTGGGGTTAGAGGGCGGTAGAGTCCATGGCCTAAATTCGAGGGCACGGAGGGATGCATTGAGGCTACAAAGGAAGACGATGACGAGGGAGAGCAAAGCGACGATCAAGGGGCTGGGAGTCCCATCCCCTAATCCGAATCCATGGTAACAACTAGCGCAGACGACCCCGGAAAGGAGACACACCAAGACTTGATACAAAGTGTGGGAATACATGTGGTGGCAGATGAGAATGTGGCCTTGTATGATTATCCAGCCGACGTAGTAGTAGGGGCTCTTCCCGCGGTTTCCGTGTGACTTGCAGATCAGCAGCAGCACCAAAGGCAATACGACCACCACGAACAGGGCAACACGGAGTAGAGCGGTTGCCATCATCCTCCTCCATCCACAACCAGTACCACCATCCTCCTCCTCGCGGCGGCTATCGTCAATGTCATTCACGTTAGCTTTCAATGCCAGCGAATTAATCCGTGTCTCCTCAAGAACCTGTTCCAATGAATAAGAAGCCAAAATCCCCCAAAGATTTGGGAGAATATGAACAAAATAGAGAGAAAGATAGTTGTCGAAGCTGCTGAAGATTTGGAAGGTGAAGAGCGAAGAGCAGGCAGCCCAACACCCTAAGGCCGCCACAAGCACAAAGTAGCTTGCTTTCATTCTACCCGATCTGCTGCACGTAACCACAAACAGACTATGGGACTTTCAACCCGTAATTGTATATATAATCTTCTTTTACAATCCTAATCCTACCCTAACTACTTTTATATATCTCTTTATTTTTAAATAGAATCTCTTTACCCTAACTACTTTTATATATCTCTTTATTTTTAAATAGAATCTCTTTACCCTAACTACTTTTTTTTATATCTCTTTATTTTTTTAAATCTATCTCTAACCTCTTTTCCTTTTCTTTTCAAAATATTAAATAAAATCACATCAAGGGTGTGTTTGGATTTTCAACCACTTTACATCTAGATACGATACGATAACAAGTGACTGATTTATACACAGGAATTTAAACTTGAAACTTTTAACATATGATATAATCATGGGTAGCATCTAGACAGAATATTGTATGGTTTAAAAAAGTTTAAATACACTACCTCGATCTCAGTTCCGACTCAAACATAGGACTATAATTAAAAATAAATAAAATTTGTGTGTGCTTGGTCAATGGGGCCAAAGACCAGCTCCGAAGAACGCGCTCCACGCGCTTGAGAAACCCCTTTCCCAAACCCTAGTTCGCATCCTTCGATCCTAAATCTTCTCCTTCATCATCAAATTTGACTGATTTTTTTGGCAGATCTTGGGGTTTCCGGCTCCTCCTTGCTTCTGGTCGTGCCGTGTTGCCCCGTCCTCACCGCGTTCTTCCACCTGGCTTCTTCGGTTTTGTGTGTCGTCGTTTCGGCCTGCCTCCGGCGACCTTGCCTAGTGCTCGTCTTCAACCTCGGTCCGTTGATGCCTCTGTTCGGCGGCGTCGTTTGGAGCAGTCTCCTGATTCGGTGGCGGGGTTCATCGAGCAGCGGGGCTCTCTCGCCTGGCTCCTGGTTCGGTGGCAGGGTTCGGCGAGCGGGCGTGCTTGTTCGATAACCCACAGAAAGGCTTAAGTGCAAACATGGCAGCTCCTATATGCGTGGAACCACTCTATGATGACCGGGATTTCAGGTATGTCAAGTAGACGATGGTCTGATTGAGCTTAGAAGTTTCTCTCTTCCATGGCTACCAAGCCATACCTAACTTCATGCTTAATCATCATCTAATTCATGTTCAAATTCATTCATTCAATCATTATGATTGCCTGCTATGCACACACATAAGAGGTTATGTACCCTCGCTTATGATTATTACAACAGTTCTTGATCTGATGTTAGAGTGGACAATATTTATCAACACGTGCTGATGTTGCCTTATATAAATCTTCTTAAGCAGCTGCAGGATTCCCTTCCTCCTTGCCCTTTACAAGAAACCTTCTTTTGATCGAATTAATGTCATCCATGTTTTATCGATAAAATTATTAATGCCTTTGATTCATTGTCGTCCTGTTTTGTTCACTAAAAACGGTTGATATTAGTATATCATTCCCTGGTAATTCACATTTGTTTGCTATATTTGATAGGTTACTTTAATTATAAAAAAAGAAGCAAGTATACTGCATAAGTAGGCTGCGTAACTAAGCCATTCATGAAGTGAGGGTACATGACCTCTTATTCATCTGTTCGATAACCCAAAGAAAGGCTTAAGTGCAAACACGGCAGCTCCTATATGCGTGGAACCACTCTATGATGACCGGGATTTCAAGTATGTGGATATATGTATTGCATCTTATTCATCTGGATTATATTCATCGGGATTTCAGGCATGTGTTCTTGTTGTAATAATCATAAGTGAGGGTACATGACCTCTTATGTGTGTGCATAGCAATGGTTTAGGTATTGACTATAAGAAGCAATAAACTGATGCAATAAAAATTGGTTCTTCTCTTTGTCTGCGTCCATGGGTAAAATGATTTATAGCCAACAATTCCATTGTTTACGAGGGTAAAATAACTTACTTTAAGTTCTGGTTGCAATTTGCTTAAGGCCCACTCTCTGTTATATACTTGATATCTTCATATTAAGTTGATTTGTGTAGTAGCAATGCTCTTCTCTTTTTATGTATTTCAATTTTTTTTCCCCTTGATGTAGGCCAAGCCAGATACAATTGAAAAGGTTTGTGCGATACTGGAGAAGAAATTGGCTCAAGGAGATATATTTGTAACGGGGGATTCCAGGTTTGCATCACTCAGGGCTGACTCTCTTGACACAGTAAGGAACTTTCATAATATCATCTCTTTGCAGGATCACTAATTTGATATTCTTGTCATTGCTGTGTTGGATAAGTTCTAATAAAATACTCAGCATAAATTAATTATGATCCATTATTCAAATGAGGATCTTAGCACTACATATTACCCCTATTACTATGCTCCTCATTATGGTGTCCTTCTGTTCTCTTTCTTCCCTCAATTCCTCATTCATTGTACATGATAGCAAACCTTTTAGAACAAAAGCTAAGATATCTTTTTTATAGCATGGAAAGATTTATTTGTAGGAATTCAAGTTTCTTACTCCCCCTCTTGCCATCAATAACATAGGAAGATTTATTTGTATCAAGGAAATAACCAAATATAATTTCTGAAATTCACTCTCTGAAATCGGTTTGAAGCATGATACCGCATTTGGCAATTTGAAGGATGGTAAGAGGCATGATTTGTGGGTATCTCTCAGAAATGATACAAGTGAATTTGTTTGGCTAGAATAAATGATTGCAAACAAGGAATTTAGCAGTGTGCAATCGTCTATCCCAATTTCCTCAAATTGAAATTAACTTCACTGAATCTGAGATTATAGAAGTCACTTGTTTGACTTCATCTTCTGTGCAAACGATGTTGCCTAATATCTTTGCTGGCCGTCATACTTGGAAGAAAGCCAGTGTTATATAATGTAATAGGTAGAAGTCACTTGTTAAACCCAATCTGGCAAGGTTAAGGTAGCACTGAAAAGTGAAGTCTCAACTTTGGTCACATCCTCCACTTTGCCTCAATAATTTGAAATGATTAAGCAACGTATAGTAAGTACCCCAGGAAGAATCATTGGACGATAGGAAAGGAAATCATTCCACATATATTGTCAGTTATTAATGTCACTTCTAATTTCTAAAGTTGTGCTTATATATATAGTATAGCTAATAGCTGTATAGGTCAGGTATTTCAAATTATCCAAAGTGATGAAAGGCATCACATACATGAAAATTAAAAACAGCTTACCCTAAATAATTATCTCCAAAGGTGACACTACTACTAGTATAAAAATACAAGGCTTGATCAAAGATAAAACTACAATTACAGATGCGATGGGCCAGCCTGGAATTATGGATAGTCGTATGGAATGGGCCGGTAATGGGACAGTAAATTATGTGGAAAGGATCGAGTTCGGCCCATCAAATAAATTCGAACATGTCGATCCATTTTCGACCAACCAAAATATTAAAGATAAATATTTTATAAGTGTTATTTTTATTTATATCTATATTATTTTTTAGTTAAAAATTTATTTATAATGAAATTAATTATTTAATGAATGTTATTTTATTTATATCTATATTATGTTTTGGTAGAATAAATTATTTATATCTAGATTGATCTAGAATGAATTATTTATATCTAATTTTTTTTATTAAAAGAATTATCTATATAAAAAATGATTATTTGAGAGTTGCTATTTTATTTATATCTATATTACATTTTGTTAGAATGAATTATTTATACCTATATATATTAATTTAGATTTTATATTTCTCGTACATGCACTTTGATCATTATTAATTTAATTCATATTGTATTTTAGACTTATTGTTTTGTTTTCTTCATATTTTTAATAGTTTTTATATATAAATAATAGATGTAATTTTAAAATATTATGTTAACATATTCTCGTGCATGAGATGGAACATACCTGAGCTAAATAACCTGCATGGGAGTATCATATATGAAGAATTTGTGTCAAAGACTAAATTTTGCAAAACAACCTGGATTAAAATTAACCTCGCGCGTTAGCCATGAATCCATGATCCATCTCATTAAAACCCTAGCAGTCTAGCACCAAAGGCCTTATACCCTTTGAAAGGATTCGATAAACTTACATGATTTTGGTTGATGATGAATGATCACGTTTTATTGTCATCCATAGAGTCTTACTTCTAATAGATTTCTCATTTCTGATATTTTTGAGTTTTTAAAGAATTTTAAAGGTTTTTTAACATAGTTTTGTTTTTATATCATTCTCCAAAATGGAAAAGTAGAAAGTACTTTTCAAATCTAAAACATTCTTCAAAATTAAATGATTTCCCACATCTTCAAAATGGGAAGTTATTGAAGGTATATCAAAATAATTTGAAGATCGAGTATGTATTTTATGACTTCATTTAAGAGAAATTTTGAAAAAGCTTGATAACCGAGACACACAAGATCAATGAGTTCCATCTCAAAACCACTTGGTAATAAGAGAAGTATGTAGTCCATGTCCACCGGCCTATATACAAGGCTTGGATTCTTCATATATATTATCAATGTGGGATACATTTGTATCATGTCACATATTCAACACATCCCCTTAAGCCTGCCTTATATACAAGACTTATATACAAGACTTGAATTCTTCATATCTACGAGTTGCACTTGATGACGTAATGCCTTAAGCCCGACTAACCGATTAGACCAGAAACTTGGACCACACCACTCTAATACCATGATAAATCCCAAAGAGCCACACAATGTGGGGGTTCTCACGTTCAAGTGCGCTATATTCACTGACTAAGCTGAGCACACAAGGCTAGTGAGGTTCCATCATAAAATCAATTGGTAATAGGAGAAGCGAATCATATGACATGGGGAGGCCACACGTGTTAACCAAGACAAGCACCCAAAACGAGATTCCATCCTAAAACCGTTTAGCATTAGAAAGAGTATAGTAGTATATCGACTTATTTATAAGATTTAAATTCTTTACCTTTATATTATTAACGCGTGAGATAGAATACTTGTGATAAATGAATTAAGTTCTGAACCGGTAAATATAAGACTAAAAGCCAAAGAGTAACAAAGAGTAAGACCAAACCAATGGGTCTTACGTAAAAGGGAAGGTAAATAAGTAAATAACCCTCAAGCAATGCCACCCCTCTAAAGTCTAGCAACTATCTGTCCACTACCCGCCCCCTATTCGTAATACAAGTCAATACATTGAGACCACCCTTTTGATAAACATAAATTGCTAAGACAATAGTAATTTATATTCTTGAAAAGAGGGCTGGTTATAATGCAGACTAGCATTACCAATAGGGGGAAATATAACCACAAGCAATGGCGGAGCCAGGAATTTGACTAGGGGGTGCTAAATTTTTTTTTTTGTGAAATATTGTTTTTTAGTGTATATTTTACTAAGAAGATTTTTTTAAAAAATATTGAAAAAACACCAAGATTTTGACTTTCTTTAATTTAAACATTTAATTTCAAACATAAATGACATTGTTTTAATGAAATAGTTGATAGAAAAAAAATATAGAGAGAAATAAAGAAAAATAAAGGAGTTGGCATTTGAACCTAAGACCTCTTCCTTCCTTCTTTTCTTCTTTTACCACTTGAGCTAGATAGCAATCTTGTTTCAAATATCATTTAAAGATGTTATATTACCTTAAAAATACTAAATATATGCAAAAAAATAATTTTTTTTTTGTATTTTTTTCCGGGCCGGGGGTGCTCGAGCATCCCCTGGCTCCGCCACTGACCACAAGTCCAGCTCCATGTCACCCTCTAAATGTACCAGACCGGAGCCCACATTCACAAAATGGGCAAGACAGCAGCACTCAACTCCCATCTGTAATTCAATGACAGCAAAACACCAAAGAAGCCAAGGCAACAAGCACCCCATAAACAGCAAAACAACGACAGTATCCACCAGAAGAGCGAACAACAGCAGCTACACAAAGGAATCGAACAGCACCAGCAGCGCACAAGAGAGCAGGATCTGGAATCACTCAGGATAAATCCACACTGTATTGTTTGATAATTTTACTATTCAGAACTCGCTACTCTCGTTGTCTTAAACTTATTTCATCAGATGTTCGACCTCTTCAACATTGTTTATAAATGTTCAATGGTTTTATATTTCGGTCACCCCTCGCTTCAACTGAGAGAACATATACACTAATATTATACTAATATTTAGAAGAATATATCTTTTATTATTTTGTGTTATATTGTCATACATGATAGTAAGTACATGCAATACAAAACTAATACCCACCGGCCAACCAGTTACAGAAGAAATCAAAACTAACACCCATAGGTGCACTGTAATTTCCTGAAACCATGAACTGCTTTTGAATCATTGTTTTTCAATTCCAACATTTTATCCATTCAGAAAGGAAAGTTAGGGACAGGGAGTTTTGTTGTAATTAATCTATTGGTTTTGTGGGTTCCATTCAATTGAAGATTGGCTTCGGCCTTATTGTCAAACCAAACGTTAAATTATGACAAATGGACAACTAGCTGCCTTGCTATTTACTTACCTCTTTAACGTCTTTGAAAATTTTCTAAATTGATTTTTTTTGTTTCTACTTTTTCTTTGGGGGGAATAAAAACCAATGCTGATTGGTTGATATGATTAAAATTATTGAGATGTGATTTCCATTGATTGGGATCGTGTGGAGATAAGCTTTGCCAATTTGGTATAGAAGAAGAAACACACACTCATCTACCTTATGTCGACTTAGGTTTTGATCGGTTATTTATATGGAAATTTTATGGGGTAAGAGTTAATTCACGAGGTGAATTATTGTTTGACATATTTCGTCTAATAGGTCTCTATTTAGATTTTTTTCATGTTGTGCCCTTCTTAATTAAAGTTAACTAATGTTGTTAATTTCTATTTTCTTTTAAAGGAAAATAGTTACTGACGAAGCTCGATTTTAGAATCTTGTTTCAGCGGGTTTCGGGATTAAGCAGATCACATATAACTTGTGCGAGATGTGGTGGGGGTAGTCGCCGTTCGCGCGTACGTGCATCAACTTTGGGCCAGTTCAAACATGAGTTGAAACGCGATGCCTTCCACCCTAGGACTCCATCCTGTGTCGGCTCACATTAACCGAGATGATTTTCACTCGGAAAGGCTCTCAAAGCCATGGAGCTCGGCCTAAGCACTTCGAGCCTCCAAAAACCGACCCTTAGAAATGAAGCTCTCTTGCCTATTTACAGGAGAATTCGGAGGCCGTCTTTGCATTTTGCTCGACAAGTGTATGTCAATTGATGAAACGTCCCTTTCGGCTCAGGCTAAGTGTTCATTGGGACGAGACACGTGTACATTTAGTGAGTTAGTGGGTTTTCTCACAACTTAGTGGGTTCCCACAACTTTTGGGCCCTCGTGGGCCATCATATTCTGACTTGTTCGTTCTTATATATAGACGCGTTTTGAACCACTGCGTCAACTTACTTCTTCATCCATTTCTTTACTTAGGGTTATATTTGCTTGATAAGTTTTTATTTATATAGCAGGAACCTCATATTTATGCTCGTGTCAACCTATTTTCTTTGATGGCATCGTCAACTACATTCAGCCCCCCCTTCTCATGTCGGAAAAGAAAGAGGATGAGGGGTCAATAAGAAAGAGCTTTCATGGTGGATTCTGAAGATCCCATTCCCAGATTTAACAAAAGGAGGGTCGAAGACACAAACAAGGCACTCTTGTCCAAGACCCACCTCAAGAAAGTTCAACAACTTCAACCCGTTAACTTGGCTTGCTATGTCCAAGTTTACAATTTATTTGTCGTACTTTTCAAGGGTTTTGAGATTTAGTTCTACTTGATCCCTTTTCAGATCGAATTGAGTGGCTGCAACCTTCAATTTTGACATTTTTTTAATATGTAATTGGCTTATAGCTTTCGTGAATCTTTCTAGGGATTCTATAGTTGATATTTTCTGAAAAATAAGTGATTGATTTTCGAGGAGGGTTTGGAGCTCGTCTAGTGAGCAGCGATGTGACCATCAACCGCCGATATATGGTGTTGTAATTGTGATGTCACCCACCCTTAGACCCATCCTTAGATCCGCCACTGACGGATCGATCGTCCTCTCTTTCTACAAGAGGAGGGAAGATTGAAGAAATAGAATTTCCATGTTTTTTTTAAATCATTTTTTTTTAGAAATCACAGCGGTTTCCGTTAACTTTAACTAAGAAGGGTTGATAGGGATTAGATGAAATATGTCAAAGAATTTAAATTAACCTTTATCTCAAATTACCTCGTGAAGTTTTCGTTCTTTTAATAATCTTATAAAGTGTTTTGTCACAGGAAATTGATAATGTACGTACTTGATTGAAATTGAGGACTACAAATGTGCCACGTGATACACTTTGATCACCATGGAAACACCAACAAATCCCACGAAGCAAGTCGCTCTTTTGTAACTAAACCTTAAATTGGTAAATAAAGAGCGGCCATATCCGGAGTTCGAACTGAGGACCTTTGAATTTTTGTAACTAAACCAACACAACTAACCAACGCCCCTTGTGATGATCATCTAATGCCTTAAACATTGTGTGTAAATCGCCGGCCAAGCTTTGTCAACTGCATGATCTTCTTCTAATTTTGATGTGCAAAGATACAAAGGCAACCAACTATACATTCCCTTGGCGACGGAGATCATTGCTCTAGTTAATCGCTATACAATTTGATCCAAAAAGAACCCTATCAAATTAAAGCATTGCTCGATTGGTTGAGCAATTAGGGTTCAAGATTTGTTGTTCAGAGTCAGAAAGTCGCTCAATCAACTTCTCTAACGCTTCCTTCATCCACCAATCTCGACACATTTCTCTTGCGTCCTCAATATCCATCTGCATACGAATAAAAAATCTATCTTTATTCACCAATACACGATTAATTCGTTCATCATAACATCATGCGTAATGTCAAATTTTCTACGTACCCACAATCTACGTCGCGTCCCCCTTTCTTCCCAGAGATCCAGTTGACGATTTACGAGCAAGGGAAACATGTAGCCTTCATGGAACTTATCTTGTGTCTTGCTTTTGTAAATCCATTTACCCAATTGTTGCTGCAAGATCATCACAAATATCATCAATACTAAGCAATTTTATTTGGTAAACAATACAAATTTTGTTCAATTGGAGAAACTCTTTGTCATCTTGCTTTTCTAATAATTAAAACTCTTCATTATATGCTTAGTAACATGCCAATTTTTTAGGCTTGATTTTCCATCCAATATACAAGGATCAATTTTTTCTAATTTTTGTTGAAATGTTTCAGCCATATAAAGAGTCAGGTTTAATATATAAAGTCGATAAACTATTTTTTCTATTACCGATTTCTTTTAAAAATTACTTAAGAGCATCTCTAACAATTTTTCATTTATGAAAATTTGGAGAATTTTAAGGTCACATTCTCCAAAATGGACAAGTTCAGGAAAAATAGAAATAATTTTCTAAATTTGTAGGATTCTCAAAACTAAATTCAGTTTTTAAAATAGGGAAGTTGTTGGATTTAAATCAAGCAAATTTTGTATTTTGTTTTTTCGTTTTAAGAAAATTTTAGGAAAGCGGATGGAGATGGTCTAATGACTCATCATACGCGTTAATAATTTTGGAAATTTTATTTTATTTTTTTTTAAAAAGAGTGAAATAGGAAAGGTCAAAAAAAGAGGGCGAAAGTAGAGACAAACCTGAATGGTGCCAACGACTCCTGCCTCTTCCAGTGTTTCCCGGGACGCACCTTCCTCCACCGACTCCCCTATCTCCAACCCACCCTGCATTTTTTTATTAATTATTTTTAATTAATTAATTCATTTCCTTTATTTAATTAACCGTCATTTAATTAATATTAAATACCACTAATAAATAATCCATTATTTAATCAATCAATTACCTTGGGGAAAATGATCCCTTGGCCTTTCTGAGAGGTTATCACCATCACCTCCACTTTACTTCCATTTCCATATCGGTATGGAATGCATCTGCATTTCCATAAATAAATAAATTAATAAATAATCATTTTTACAATAACGCTACAAAACATTAAAAAAAAAGCACAAAATCGGAGATGGTTGAAGCAATCGATTGCATACCCAACGACAAGACGCCGCCCTTTGGCGGTGTAGCGTTGGAATTGCCTTGCGCAAGCGCGGGAATTGACGACAGCCACCATGTCGATTGATCGTGTTTTGGGGAAAATCGAAATCCGAGACAATTCGAAATTAGATTAATTTAGGAATTAAAGCTTGTGTAGGTAATGAATTGAAGGAATTGATGTAAGAGATTGTGAAGCTGAGTTTGAAGCCAAAAGAGTTTTACACTTGCCTTTATATAGATAGAGAGATCAGGTACAGTATACACGGCTGTAATATTATATTATTATTTTTTTTCATTTTAATTGGAATTAAATAATTAAATAATATAAATTGAATAAATTACTCCGCTGTGAACATCAATGTCAGAGATTGATATGTACAGCCCGCGGAATCAGTGAAAATAAATTATAATTTAATTTAATTTTTTTAAACGCGGCCACACGTGCCACGTCAGCAGTGCTGAGTCACACTCGCTAGTTTTAAGCGAGTTGGCTTTATTGGGGGTGACTGGGATCCACGTTTGATGACGACATTCGATCACTGAGATTCCTACTAGGTGCACCTTAGGCTCTGTTTGGCTGAGGGCTCCCGATGAATTGGGTTTTTATCTATACTCGAACGGGTTATCATGTGGTTCCTTGGATTGCAGATATCTATATTTGACTGGAGTCGATAGGGTTGTTATATGAGATGAGTAGTTCGAGCTTAATTCACATGAATCCTCATATGAGAAGGAAAGCGCAACATATAATTAATATAAACGAGATTTCATATAAAAACTAGCTAATTGACCATAGGAGATCGAAGTAGCCCATCAAACATAAATTTCGACAGTGTTTTTCAATATCTTTCGCGAAATATGTGGTATCATTCAATATTCCAACACACCCTGAAGGCTAATTGAATCTAGCAGTAAGCAAGATCAATTAGAGAGAATGATATATGGAGATGAAGAACAGAGATGAAGAACGAGAGAGTTGGAGGTTGTTCAGACAAACATTTCTCTCATTTAATGTATTGTGTAAAAACGTGTTCTGTACAATGGAAGAGATGCTATTTATAGGCTAAACATGAACTAACAGAAGAATCAATCAGTTAGAGAATGTAACAACTTCTTCTAACAACCAGAGGAAGAGGTGAAGGAAAAATGGCGCCAGATCTTCTGCTTCAACACTCCTCCTCAAACTTAGAGTTGGAGAACACATCTACTACTCCAAGTTTGCATTGTAATTTCTTACTTTGAGCAGCACTTAGTGTCTTGGTGAACATATCAGCTGGTTGCTCCCTTGTAGATATGTACCTTGTATTGACTTGCTTTAGTTTTCACCATTAATCGAACCAAATGGCAATCTGCTTCAATGTGTTTGGTTCTCTCGTGGAAGACTGGGTTTCTAGATATGTGTATGGCCGCCTGATTATCACAGAACAGATCAATGGACTGATGTTGAGCTACACCCAAATCACTCAACATTCCTACAAGCCATTTTAACTCACAACAGGTCATAGTCATGGCTCTATACTCAGACTCTGCAGTAGACATGGCTACAAAAGATTGTTTCTTGGACCTCCAGGATATAAGGGATCCTCCCAGCATAAAACAAAACCCAGTAATCGACTTCCTTGTCATGGGACAAGCTTGCCAATCAGCATCACAAAATGCTGTTAGTCTCAAGGCAGACTTGCTTGACATCAGTAGGCCTTGTCTAGGTGCTCCCTTTATGTACCTGAGTAGGTGCTTAGCAGCTTGCCAGTGCTCAGTGGTTGGCTTCTGTATAAACTGACTCAAGATGTGCACCGAGTAGGTGATGTCTGGCCTGGTGACCGTTAGATAGATCAACTTTCCCACCAACCTTCTATATTGTTGGGGATTGCTACAGATCTCACCTTCATCAGTGAGCTTACAGTGCACATCCAAGGGTGTGCTCAGAGGTTTTGCATTCTCCATGCCACACTATTTCAACAACTCAAGAGCATACTTCCTCTGTTTATGAAGATTCCTTCCTCAGACCTGTCAATTTCGATCCCAAGAAAGTACCTGGTTTCTCCCAGATCCTTGATCTGAAAATGTAGTTGAAGATGTGCCTTCAGTTTCTCAATTTCTTCTTTACTGTTTCCTGTAATTATCATATCATCTACATACACTAGTAGTGCTGTAATATTTCCCTTATCACACTTAGTGAATAAAGCATGATCATACTCAGATTGCTTGTAGTCTGCTTTCTGGATAACTTCTGCAAACTTGGTGAACCATTGCCTTGGTGCTTGTTTCAACCCATAAAGGGATTTGTTTAGCTTGCAACACAGGTTTCTGGCTTTATGATCACTCCTACACTCCTCCTGAGCACAAATATCAGTGCTTTGTTGCTTGGACTTTTCTAAGCTTTTGAGAAAGTTATACTCTGGTGGCATGGACATATAAACCACCTCTTCAAGATCCCCATGTAGAAATGCATTGGTGACGTCCATTTGACAAGTATGCCATCCCTGAGCAGCAGCAACAACAAGAAGCGTTTTGACAAAGACCATCCTAGACACTAGTGCAAAGGCCTCTCCATAGTCAAGACCTTAAATCCGAGAGAATCCTCTAGCAACTAACCTTGCTTTGTGCCTTTCTAATGATCCATCAGCCTTGAATTTCAGCATAAAGAGCCATTTACATGTAACCAGAGATTGCCCATCAGGTTTAGGCATAATGGTCCCTGTGTTGTTCCTTTCAAGAGCACCTAACTCAACCAGCATAGCCTCACACCAGGCAGGGTGTTTAATTGCTTCTGTCACAGATATAGGCTCAGAATAGGGAGCCACATGACTTATAAAAGCTTGGTAAGAGGGTGAGATGTTTGTGTAACAAAGGAAAGATGATAAAGGATAGAGATGGGTTACCATAGCAGAGGAAGATGATGCATTGGTGACCTTCCTGGAGCCCAATCCTACATAATCCTTCATCCACACAGGTTCTTTGTGAGTTCTGGTAGAATGTCTTACAGGTTGTGGTTCAGGTATAGGGTCAAATGTGTCTAAAGACAGGGAGTTCTCAAAGTCAACATGATCAGCAAGATCGCCTGCAGGATCAGTGTGACCAATGGTCTCAGATTGGGGTGGTGTGGTTACAGGTGTCTCAGAGGGTGCAGGTATCTCATGGACAATATCCACAGGTTGACTGTAATCAAATGGGAAATTTTCATCAATGATAGTGGTTAAAGATGTGTTTGGAGATGAGGAAAGGGTATGATTTCTGAGTTGAGAGTAGGGGAAGATGTGTTCAAAGAATAGAATGTCTCTACTAACCTACATTTTCCAAGTTTAATTTTGTACACTTTGTACCCTTTTTGAGCATAGGGATAGCCCAGAAAAATGCAAGGGTGTGATCTTGGTTGAAATTTATTTGTGGATGGTTCAGTAGCAATGGACATATAACAAAGGCATCCAAAAGCTTTCATGTGAGAATACTCAGGGGTTTGCCAAATATGATTTCAATGGGAGATTTGTTGTGAATGAGGGGATTGGGCAAACGGTTTATTATGTAAGTAGTTGTCAGAATGCAGTCACCGCCAGAAATGAAGAGGGATGGAGGATTGGATCATGAGAGCACGAGCAATCTCAAGGACATATCTATGTTTCCTCTCAACCCTTGCATTTTGTTGAGGTGTAGATTTGCAGGATTTTTGATGGATGATGTCTTTGGTTTCAAGAAAAGAGGCCATAGGAGAGTTGATAAACTCAGTACCAAGATCACTTCTGAGAATTTTAACTTTGGCCTGAAACTGTGTTTCAATCATATGTATGAAAGATTTAATGTGGGAGATGGTTTCATCTTTGTGTTTCATCAAGAAAGCCCAAACACCCCTACTTTTGTCATCAACAATGGTTAAGAAAAACCTATAACCATTCATGGTTTGATGCTCATAGAGACCCCATACATCACAGTGTAATACTTGGAAAATGTCATTAGCATGAGACAAACTACATTTGAAAGAATTTCTTGTCTGTTTAGCCATAGGACAAACAGTGCAAACATGATTACAATCAGTATCAATGCTATCATGAATTTCAGAAATGTGTCTAAGTTTCACATAAGGGGCATGGCCCAATCTGAGATGCCACAAGGCAGTAGAGCTAGGCATTTGAACATTGTGTTTAGGTAAGAAAATTGGGAAAGGGTTGAATGAACTGACCGCAGAGAATGCTTGGGAAGAAGGTGGTGTGACATCAAGATCCATGTAGTAGAGGTCTCCAAGTTGGTTACCATATGCAATTATCTTCCTCTTTGCTCGGTCCTGGACAAAGCAAGCATCAGATTGTAAGATAATTTGGCAGTTGTGTTCAATGCATAATTTGCTAAGGGACAAAAGGTTGAATTTGAAACTGGGAATGCATAGGACATTGGTTAAAGTCATAGTGGATAATTGGATGGTTCCAGTATGAGTAATAGGCTTAATGGTGCCATCAGGTAAGTTTATAAAAGTATTAGAAACAGGACAAACAGAAGTAAAGAGAGTGATGTCATAGGTCATGTGATCGGTTGCCCCACTATCCATGATCCATAATTTTGACCTGACAGAAGCATTTAAACACAAATTACCTACAAGATGAGATTCATGACTAACTGAGCTATTGTTACCCAAGAAGGAAATAAAGTTGGCCATCATCTATTGTAGCTCAGCTGACATCTGTGGTGCCTTTGTGGAGCTTTCACCATCAGAAGATGAACGCCCAGTTTCAGTCATGTTTGCTTTGTATGACTTCTTGAAGTCTTTCTTCTTGGACTCATATTCTTTTTGCATTTGAGGTTTATCCTTGCTCTTGTAATGCCAGCTAGGATAACCGATCACCTCCCAGCATTTCTCAACTCCGTGATTCCCTCCACAATGACTGCACTTTCCATTTTTCCCTTCCTTTGGCTTTCCTTGGTTTTTATCATCACCACCAGCAGCCATGAGAGCAGTCATATCTGATACACCAGCATTCAGAAGATTCTTGCCCTTGGAGCTCAGTTCATATTGTAGCAACAATGAGTGAGTTGTACTAACATTGGGCAATGGAACAGTAAGGAGAATTTGACGCCTACCAGATTCAAATTTCTCACCTAATCCCATCAAGAAGATCATAAGTTTTGCTTCTTGATCAGCATCTTCTTGCTGCTTTTGCAGATTACAGGTGCATTTACCACATTTGCAAACTATCGGATTCGACACAGAGGCTAATTGCTGCCAGAAACCTTTCAATTTTGTAAAGTACTCGGTGAGGGATGAAGTACCTTGTTCACATGCCGATATCTGCTTCTTGATTTGGCAGATGAGTGGCCCGTTCTTCTGGCCATAGCTCTCCTCAAGATCTCTCCACATCTCGAATGCAGTGTCGTATTCGTCGATTGAGTTGTAGGTCTCCTTTGACACAGTGTTGAGAATCCAGGAGCACACAATATCATTGCACCGATTCCACTGATTCTGATAGTTGTCTCCGACCAACTGCATCGTGGACAACACCAGTCCTAAGTTGTCTGATGGATGTATGAACATCGGACTCTATAGATCTGTTGAGGTGATGGTCTCGGATCTCCTCCTTTCACCGGATCTCTCTCCTGATGACGACGACATCGAATTGTGAATGGATTGTGTTGAAGAGGATGCAACGCAAGATCAAAATCACGCCTCTAGCTCTGATACCATGAAGACTAATTGAATCTAGCAGTAAGCAAGATCAATTAGAGAGAATGAGAGATGGAGATGAAGAACAGAGATGAAGAACGAGAGAGTTGGAGGTTGTTCAGACAAACATTTCTCTCATTCAATGTATTGTGTAAAAACGTTTTCTGTACAATGGAAGAGATGCTATTTATAGGCTAAACATGAACTAACAGAAGAATTAATCAGTTAGAGAATGTAACAACTTCATCTAACAACTAGAGGAAGAGGTGAAGGAAAAATTGCGCCAGATCTTCTGCTTCAACACACCCCTTCAAGGCTTCAAGTGCAATAATTTTCCCTAGTTACACTTGCTAACATGTAAGTGTAACTGAGATGAGAATGCTACATTGGATGAATGGACTTACGAGACTAGACAGAGTCAGAAATATTGACATTAGGAGTAAGGTAGGAGTTGCGTGTATTGTTGACAAATTGAGGGAGTCCAGACTGCGATGGTTTGGACATGTTTGTAGGAGGCCTTTATCGACTCCAGTTCTTAGTTGTGAGAACTTGGATCTTGGGGTCAGCCGCAGGGGGAGAGGTAGACCTAAGAAATGCTGGATGGAGGTCATCCGACATGACCTTAATCTTCTGAACCTTTCAGAAGATGTGGTTTTAGATGGGCACCAGTGGAGGAGATGTATATGTGTTGCCGATGTCTAGTATTTTAGGCTTTGTTGTTGTGTCCTTTTGTCTATGCCTCATGTTTAGATTCCTTACTGTCCTTCTATTTTCAATAGTATTGGTTAGATTCTTTATGTTCTTCTATTTTCTGTAGCATTGTTTCGATTCTTTACTGGCCTTCTATTTTCAGTAGCATTGTGGTCCCTGTTCTGTGATATTATGGATCTTTCGAAAACACTCTCCTGACCTTGGTCGGAGTATGAGTGCGTACATTCTAACCCCCCAGATCCCGCTTAATCGTGGGATTTCCTGGGATGTTGTTGTTGTTTGTACACTTGCTAACATGCACTCAAATGAGACCGGTACTCAATCCTACCACGTCTTATGGCTAAACAACCCCATCGGGTTTTTAACGTTATCCGTTCAAAACTAATTAAACGAAAATGCATGTTTTGATGAGTTAGCCCAACATATAGTTAATCTCAACATATAGTTAATTTCTAATGTGGTATCATATCAATATATATATATATAACTGAACCGCTCTGATATTACGTCAAAAATCAATTGGTTATGATAAGATCAAAATGTTGAAAAAAGGTGGTGCAAGTCCAAAGTATATAATTAAGTACAATGGATTCCGAAAAACAAGTTGGTTATAAGTCTTTTAATTACTAGGGAAAATTATTGCAGCAAGTGTAACTAGGGAAAATTATGGTTCAACATCTTTCTTATACTTATGATGTGAGATTGCAGCAACCAAATTAATTAGTTGTATTCCAATAATTTTAGATTGAACTACAAACAAACCATCGATCAAGTTGTAGTCCATCCTATGGTTATAATTAACGGACAAACTATATGCCTTAAAATATATAAATGTACACATGCTATGACCAAATTTGAGCCTAGAAAAATGACATAAAGTAAAGTTCACGGATAGAATTATAGAATAGGTTGAAATTTCCCACATCTCCAAAAGCTAATAATTGAGATACACTCTTAAAAAAAATTGAAAAAAATTGAGATTCAGGGTGCGTTTGGTAAAATGGTAGCGGTTGGAGTAACTGAGTAAGGAGCTATCATTGGGGAGATGAAGTTGTTGTTGGATTATTTATGTTAATTAAATATATATGTTAATAAGCTAGTATAGTGATTGTTAAACCTAATAGCTGTTCAAAACTTGTGAATAAAAAATCAGAAGCTCCGAAAAGCTCGGGTGAGTAGCTGTTGAAAATTTTACATTTTAAAATCTAATTGAACTGAAATCTTATATTTATTTCATTTAAAACTATATGATATCAAAACTATAAGCTCTGAAAAGCTAATTGCTTTTGCCAAAAGGAGCCTAATCACTTACTTCTTAATAAGAAGTAAGTGATTATAAGAAGTTCTTATAATTTGAAAAATATATATTAGGGATTGTGCTCTATTTCAGGACATTTTTGTCCCTAAAAATTACTTACAACTAGCTTATATTTACCATATATATAAATATTATGCCCTCTTCTATTATATCCACCAATAAGGAATCCTCACCAACTATTATTTTATTCATGAAATAATTAGTTAACTCACTAATTATTAGAAGTAGGTAGGTAGTTGATGAAAACAAAATTTCTAGTAGTTAGAATCAAATCTTACTATTAGAATATCAGGTGATTATATAATTTTTTTTTATAATCTATTTTCCTCAATCAAATTTTACTTGGAATAATGTGCCTCAGTTGTTAATGAAATTATTGAATGGTGATAATGTAGTTTCAAATGGTTCAACAGAAAATATAACAGAAGATTCGTTTTTTCTGGTGAGTTTCATGATCAACTAGGCTAGGGTTATTAGAGTATATGTATCAAATTCAAATAATAGAAAAAAAAAACAATGTTATTGGATAATTTTGAACATGGGTGAAATTTGTGTGCCATGTGATAACTTCTATATAAAGTATTTGTGCAATTTATTTTTTGTTTTTCTAATTTATGTTATTAATTAGGTATATAAGTTGAAAGGTGGGAAAAATAATATATTGGGATACTTTGTTACCACACATGTGCATCTCCATCTCCTTAAGAATGAGGTATTTTTTTTAATTACTGTTGAAATGTGAGAATATTGATTGAGTTATTTTAATTAGTTTTGCCTTAAATTATGAACATTTTCTTTTAATGAAAAATCAAATACAGGAGTACAACATAATATATGAGGCTATTGAATAACTCTAAACAACAAGAAATTTACCTGAATAATTTTCCATTTGCATAAAGTCATCAATTAAGCAATAAAATTGGACATTGAAGCTAGAAAAAATGTAATAAATTGGACTTTTATGCATGCCAATTTCCAATGTCAAACATTAAAAAAAAGACATATATATATATATATATATATATATATATATATATATATATATATATATATATATATATATATATATATATTATTCTAGAAGAGGAAGAAATCAAGTTTGATTAATTAGTTGAAGAGGCGACCTATATCAATGACTACCACAATCTGAAAACTAACCCACCAAAGATTGAATCTAGAAGAGTGTTTATTGTTTATGTTGAATAGGAAAAATGTAAATTGGATAGTTGTGCTAATGTGGTAGTTAAGACTTACATGGCACACCATTGCACATATACTCACTCCGGCGCAAATTAACCTTCTATTGATCGATGCCTAAAAAAAAAAAATTCAATCTAAACATTCACAATTCGAATTTTCATTTACCGATGACCTCTACCATAAGTTCCTAATTAACACTGTTGAGAGATTTGAATGAAATCATAAAGAGTTCCACATCAAAAGTTGAATATAACGAGTCTTAGTATATGAGTCGGTGGACTACTCCTTCTGTTGCCAATTAATTTTAGAATGGAACTTAACCCGGCTTGTATGCTAGGCTACTAGCGCATGTGCGCCCGTGCACACGACCTCCAGTCCCAAAATCACTTTCTAGTTCACATCCCATAAAATCCATCACCTGTAACCACCACCTGTGAAGAAGTTGAGGAAAACTCAAGGTGAACCACAAATGCTTAAAACACGGGAGAGTGCGAAGACTCACTCGACGCCTTGACATTGAGAATACGAGTTTTTAATTATTTAATGTGTATTAGGGAAACAATTATATTTTTTTTAAAAAAAAAAAACTCCTTATATTATATACCTTGTGTCCCAATATGTTTGAAGCTAGATTATGCAACATTAATTACATATGAGAAGAAATAAAAAATGATATAAAGCATGATTAATTGGAAGACAATGGAACATAGGGCATGGGAGGGAGAGAGACAAGAGGTCGAAAGTGGAGGAGTGGGCACGTGAAGAAGTGGTCATAGGTGCAACTTATTTACTATTTTGGCTCTTAATCATCGATCGATACTCCAACGAACGTTGACTTTGACCTTCCAGGGGATGGCCCATGTAGTAATAATAGTATTACATATCATGTGGCCATCACATGCATCTGTGTTCTCCCACCATATATATATATATATTAGGGTTGTTATCATTCTAGTTATTCATACTGTGTATCATATCTGCTTAGCTCATATTTAATCAAATCGGTTTGTCTATTGTGTGTTCTAAAGGCACATGATAAATATAATTTATTAGGAAAGAAAA
This sequence comes from Persicaria maculosa, assembly GCA_963922045.1. Classification (NCBI taxonomy): domain Eukaryota; kingdom Viridiplantae; phylum Streptophyta; class Magnoliopsida; order Caryophyllales; family Polygonaceae; genus Persicaria; species Persicaria maculosa. The sequence continues at coordinate 7,341,264 of OY998256.1, read as the reverse complement.
CCCTAAAAGAAAATGGGTCAATCCCATAATCTAACTAAAAAATGACTAAACTGGGTGTATCTAGAGGAAATATTTTCTGATTTGGCTTTTTATCCTATGGCCTTGAGACATAGGATAAATACCATTAATCAATTTCTTGAATCGCTCAACAACATTAATTAAATAAATCTATTTGGGAAGTTTTTCATAGATCGTTTTCCCCCCAAAATTAGTGGTAGCTAGCTCAATTTGCGGTGGATCCATTTAGGAAGGGAATATATATATATTATCTCATAGGAGCCTTTTTTTTTCTTTTAGTGTTTGTTAAATGCACCGCCTAGTTTTATTGGAAACATCGTTAATATCCTTAAGATTTGCAACTTGTTGGGAAGTATCTTGTCAGATGCTTCAAAAATTTAGAGGAAAAAAAATTCAATATGGAAACTTCCCAACATATTGCAGAGTTCCATACATATTTATAAAAAGGAAAGAAAGAAAAAACAAAGAGAGATGGTAACCTGCCACAAGTCACAAACCTTTATTTTTTTTAAGAGTGGGAATTCCGCGGCAAACTCTTTTTTGTCTTGAATTTTTAGTGTATCAGACAATAGTTCTCCAACAAGCTAGTTGTGGAGTTTAGTATCCAGTAAAAATTAGTGATGTATTTACCAATTTTTTTTTTAAAAAAAGCATGCAATTAGGGATCTAATCCTGTCTGGTTGTCCCCGTTCTTGTTTCCTTTGTCGGTCCCTACTCACAAAATTCTTCATTTTTTTCTTTTACTCTTTAATTTTAATTTATTTTTATTTTTATTTTAAATAGAGATGGGTAAGGAGGGCAGACAAAGAGGATTTAGCTCCGTGTCATTAGACCATTATAAACAAGGGAAAGGGAGAGTCGAACTCGTGATCTATTTATTACTATATTTTATTTTTATCGATTGAACTAGTAAGACTTGAAATAAAAAAACATTTTTTATGATTGGACAACTTCTTTTCTTATGTTTGAGCTTCTTTCAACACTAATTACTGATTTTTGATTTGTTTTTATTGTTGTTGGCTTTGACGATTCCCTAAATAAATATGGTTGAACGCGGGTAAAAATGAGATTTTTGCTATATAAATAAAACATTATAAATACAGTATAAGGATAGAAAAAAAATTAAAAAGACTGCGAGTCTATTTTGGGCTCGCGGATAAGAAAAGGCTCGTAAAACTTCTTCGCACTAATGAGAGAGAGAGCATGAGAGAGTTTATAAGAGAATAATATTTTGATTGATTATGAATAAATACCAAACTTTACAAAGGACATCTTCTATATGTCCTAACAGAAGGCTCCATAACAAGAGTCGGTTTTTGGAGACTCGAATGTCTTAGGCAAGGCTCTGCAGCTCTAAGAGCCTTTTTGAGTGAGAATCATCCCAGTTAGCATGAACCGACATGTGATGAATCGGTATTCGATCAAGGGACAACCGTACGTAAAATTGGATTTCATCAAACTTTATTGTTGATTCTTAGTAATGGGATCGATTTTTCAGCCTCTCGAATCTTCAGATAATTAATTATCTGAAACAATTATCACCATATCCAAAATATACATACATTGTATACCCATTATCTTATAAGTTTTGAAAGATTTTAATTATAACTCCAAAACCCTAGCCGCCGCCTCCTGTTCATCATCTTCAACACCATGGCCACCGGCAATCGGTTCTCCAACCTCCACTCCCCGACCGCTCCTTAGACCGCCGCTCCCCAAACAAAGAACCATCTCCCTAAAACCCTTCAACCAAAAACCTTTAGCCCTAACCCGGCGCCGCCGCCGCCGCCGCCGCCCATTCTTGGCTCCGACAAAAATCTCCTCCGGCTAGCCCATCCTCACGTCAATCGGCGTTTGTATATTTAAAGAAAAACAATTCCCAGTTAAGATAAACTCTCTGATGAAAAACCCTAAACAAAAACCTAGCCGCCGCCCTGGCCTCTTCTGCGCTGAAGCCCTCGGCGTCGCACCTCATCCTCCTGCTCTAGAAAACCCTAGCCGACGCTCCTCTGCTCACCGAAAATCAGATCTCCTGTTATCGGCCACTCCCTAGACCGCCCTGGTCCACCGCTCCACATTGCTCCCCGCCGCTCCTCGTCTGATGGGTGTCCGAGCCTGTCGCCGTTCGCCTGCTCCTCTCCATCCTCCTCCGCTTCCACCGCCAGGTTCCATCTCTGTTTTTGTAACCAAATCTTAACCCAATCTTTCGCTGAGTCACACTGACCGCCTCTTTTACTTAACCAAAAATCCCAATAAACCAAGCCAAATACAAATCCAATCCAAGCTCAAACCCTAGATCCAGCCGACTTCGCTTTCTCTGGGCTGTCTCTACGGCCGGGCGACTTGATTGATTGCCGCCGCTCTCCGTCTCCCTGGCCTCGGCGCTTCGCTCGTGGCCCTGCTTTGTGGGCGACGTGCGACCTCCTTCAAGAGCAGTCTCCTGAGGCTCTGGCCTCGCCTTCCATGCCTTCGCCCTCCTCCACTGTCCTTGAGCACATCCGCTCCACTGACCCGAGCATATCCGCTCCACTGACCCCTTCGATCCACAAAATTGATAAACCAAAGATGATGTTAACACGATCCAGATACGTACAAACCCATTCCCTCAACAACAGTCAGATATCAAGATCAAGGCAAGATCTCAAGATCTAGTGTTGTAATTTTCTTGTTGTTTTAGCTTTTATTTTATGTTGTTGTTTTTTTTATTTTTTTCTTTTCGTTTGTTCGACGACCCTCTGCGTAGGGTCTAACAAGTCATCTTCGGATGACTTCAGGATCGCTTGTCGATCCACTTCTTGCCCACGGTAAAAAAAAAAAAAAAGATTTTATATATTTTATATAAAAAAGAAAGATGCATTACATTTTGGTCTTTCTAATTTAGTGCAGTATATTTCTTAGTAAGGTTGTAAATAAAATAAAGTTTCTCTAAATTCAACGAAGATGCTTAACTTGTTATTCTTACACAATAAATTTCACTTTGATATGTAAATTGATAATTTTGTTGACTCTCACACTAATTATAAAAGAATAAAAATAATGTGTAATAAAGAAGGGTGAAATTTTCTACACAATAGCTTAGATTTTTGCATTGTATGGTAGATCTCGATCTTATAATTATGAAAATAATACGTAGTAATAATTTATCGATGTCAACCAATACGTGTCCAATTGAATATTTTACAAATTTATTTTTTAAAACAAAATATTTTCCACGCACAAATACGGTTACGGCCTTACGAGTGATTCTTAAAAAAAAAAATATAACTAATTTTTAATAATTTCATAATTGTGGATGATTTTGTAAAAAAATAAAGGGATGATTTGCCAAATATACAAATATGAAGGCCAAATTAGTCAAATATACAAGATTTTGAGAAATTTGCAAAACTATACACAACCCTTGCCCCTCCTATGTGCCCCTGCGCCCCCCCTCCAGCGTGCCCCCCTCCACGTCAGCATTTTTTTTTTTTTTTCGCGCGTCAATGCTGACGCCAACGTCGGGAATGTTGACGTCAGCAATGCTGACACCGTTTTACAAGGAAGTTTTTTTTTTCCGCGCGCCAATGCTGACGCCGACGTCGGGAATGTTGACGTCAGCAATGCTGACACCGTTTACAAGGAAGGTTTTTTTGTTTTTTTTTTTCGCGCGTCAATGCTGACACCGTTTACAAGGAAGTTTTTTTGTTCCACGCGTCAATGCTGACGCCGACGACTGGAATGTTGACATCAGCAATGCTGACGCCGTCTACGAGAATGGTGACGCCGACGACAATGACGTCGGGAATGCTGACGTCAGCATTGCTCACACCCTCTACGAGGATGCTGACGCCGACAATGATGACATCAAAGATCAATATATTTGACGTATTAAGTCATTAAAAATATAAATGGGGAGAACAAAGAGACAAAAGAAGTGTTCTACCAAAAAAAAAAGAAACAAATATTTTATTTTATTTTTGGTAGTGAGAAACAAAGAATAACGGTAAACAATTAAAACAAAGAATTTTTCGACGCCGACAATGCTGACCTCTTTCCTCATCCATCTCTTATATTGCAAAAACGATGTCAGCAAATATATACCTACACAAAAATATGCATGAAAACGATGTGAGCACTAAAAAATACGCATAAAAACTATGTCAGCATTAAAAAATAAACCAATTTTTAAGGACTCAAGCATACATTATACTTACATATATAATATCAAATTAAAAACGATGTCAGCACTAAAAAATACGCATAAAAACTATGTCAGCATTAAAAAATAAACCAATTTTTAAGGACTCAAGCATACATATATACCTACATATATAATATACAACTAAAAACGATGTCAGCACTAAAAAATATGCATAAAAACGATGTCAGCACTAAAAAATACGCATAAAAATGGTGTCAGCACTAAAAAACAAACCAATTTTTAAGTACCTAAGCATACATATATACATAAATATATAATATCTAACTAAAAACGATGTCAGCACTAAAAAATACGCATAAAAACGATGTCAGCACTATAAAACAAACCAATTTTTAATGACTCAATCAAACATATATACCTACAAATATAATATCCAACTAAAAACGATGTCGGAACTAAAAAATATGTATAAAAACGATGTCAGAACTAAAATATACACTAAAATATACGGAGTACACTAGACAAACATATCATCATTTTAATATTATATAATGATTGCATCATTTTAATATTATATAATGATTTACAACAGATGCTAAGAGCTATCAAAAGCATCAGATATACTCCGTATTACACAGCTTGCTATTAAAAGGCTTCCTACTGGAACAATCAATCGCAAATTACAATCAATCAATCGCAAATGCATTCAAGATCAAGAAAGAAAATTAACAAACCAACTGCTGCTTGTTCTTACTAGATCCACAATCAAATAGATGAGGGATAGAGGGACAAACCTGCAGCCAAGTTCAGCTAAAGAGCGGCCAATGTTGACAGAGACGTCAGAAGAAATTTGCTCAATGCAAATGGGGGACTGCAACCAAATTAAAGTGAACAGAACAAATTCAGATCTGAAAGCGGAGGAGCACCGTCGACAGCACCGTCACGTTCCAAACCTTCGCAGTGGCGCAAACACAAATTCAGATCTGAAAAATCAGTGAATCCACAAATTAGGAATGATCAAATTGCTCAACAAATCAACCGATGTGGATCAAAACTCACGAAATCCAAACCTTCGCAGTGGCGTTCTTCTCCAGATTCCTCACGGAGACCATCGGCGTGGCGTTTCGGTGAGGCGGCGTAACGTCGAACGCCGCTGGACAATTGAGCGAGGTGATCTGGTGGAGCCGGATCCCGCAGAAGCATAAAACGGCGTCGCAGGAGGCTCGTGGTTCAGTCCGGTCCAGGAGGCGAGACGGAGGAAGATGGGAGGCGGCCTTGAGACGGAGGAAGAGTGCGGACAGAGAGCAAGCAATCAGAGAGCATCAGAGGAGCGACCATGGGAGAGAGAGGGGGAGGGAAGGAGGGGCATCAGATCTAGAGGTAGCCATGGATGAGCGACCATGGGAGAGAGAGATCGAGATCTCAGATCTGGAAGGAACACGGGAGGGGAGAGAGATCTAGAGAGATTAGGGTTAAAAGATATAAAATGTATAGTTTTACAATTTTTACACAAACGTGTATATTTGGCTAATTGGGCCGAAAATTTACGCCTTCGGCGCAAATTTTCTCAAAAATAAATCCTATCGAACGTATACATCAAAGTTAATGGCCATCACTCCGATTATATATTTCAGTTTCTTGATCATGTGCATTTCGGTGCAACAATTAATTTTCTAACTACCACACAATTATTCAACTGTTGATTAAGATACTTCGTATCTTAGTTTGAATTTGTTAAAATATAATCTATATTTATCCATCTATCTATATATCTATATACATATATTAAAATTGATGAATAAAAAGTTATCATAATTATTAAAATAATATATTATCATAATTTATAAAAAGTTATCATAGGTCTCTCTATATATAAACTGATAAAAATATAAATCAAAACTATTTCATAGCCATATATACTTACCAAACATATTAATACATAAATATTTGGTAAGTGTTATTTTATTTATATCTAGATTATTTTTTGGTGAAAATGATTATTTATACCGAAATTAATTATTTGATATATGTTATTTTATTTATATCTATATTTTTTTATAGAATGAATTATTTATATCAAGATTATTTTTATTTTATATTTCTCACACACTTTGATCGTTATTAATTTAATGTAATTAAAATTTATTATATTGTCATATATTTAATAAGTTTGTCTCTTATAGACAATAGATATAATTTTAAAATGTTGTATTAACATATTTTCATGCATGGGACGAGAGACACACTAGTATCTACATAAACTCTTAAAACAGAAGAGTTAATATTTACATCTCGTTCTTGCAATTGTAGATTTTCATTTTATTTATTTGTATAATTCTTTTTCCTTTTATTTTATCGAAGAGTTAATTCTTCTTTCCGTAAAACATAAGTGTTAATTCTTCTTTATGAGATTTTTTTTTGCATGTATGTATGAAAAATATTTTTTTTTGTTTAAATTTATTAGATAAATCCTTAAATTTATGATTTAAATAGTCATTTTTAGTATTTTTTTTAAAAATAAAAATTATTAAAAAAATTCTCATTTTTAATATGTAGATATAAAAAAGAAAGTTTTTTTTAATATATTAAAGAAAAAATTAAATTTGTTATTTAATTAAGCATTTTTAGTAGAAAAAAAGAAGAAGAAATAAACACTGTATAAAAGTGAGACTAATGGGGTTTGAACTCATAACCTCAAAGTAATAAATAACTATTGCATGTAATTTGCACCATCTTTTTATTTTTGTTTGTTTATGACGGCTATCGGTCTGACGACTTATCACTTATCAGCCTTTGAGATTCTGGTTTATCTGACCTCAAATCTTTACCTAGTAAAAAAAAAAAACTCCAGTAATTTTCTATCCAAGCGGATTTAATTAATTAATTAATCCGAGTAATTTCCTTGTCGGACGTGATTGCGATCCTACTGAATTAATCTAATCTTTTACTGGCACTTAACTTTTTAGTTTTTATAACCTTTTAGCATTTTTTGTTTTTAATTAGGTAAAAATTCGGATGGAAAATCCGATCCGAAAGCATCATACAGAACGATTCGGACGGAAAACCCTTGGTAGAGTAGCAAAGATGGTATAGCTCTGACCCCTTGATAGAGTAACAAAGATGTACAACCTTATCCGCTACCCGGTTACCAATGCGGGGAATACCCTTTTAGCATATACTTATACGAGCTAGTGACTGCTTTCAATTTTTTTTTTTTTTTGGTTTTATGTGACTGGTTTCATTCATGACAAAAGTTTATTTACGTTTGGATTGATGGGTTTAGAATTTATTTATTTTGTTCGAAATGGATTGATTTATGATTATACATAAAGCTATTGTATATGTCAAACGAACACTTTACCTGAAATTTATTGCGAAATTAAAATGACAATTAATAATGGTGCACTGGAAATCAATATTCCACCCAAATTTGTAAAATAATATGCATGCCGGACTCAAATTTTCCTTTTCTACTATTCATTATACGTCAATCATATAGTAATATAATATATGGATGCAAAATAAGACGTACATAGGCATGCCAACACCATAAAATAAACTTGCCAAAATCGACTTCGATGCTCTTGCAATATTTATTCCATTTTTTTTTGCTTGAGTAGCTTGCCAAATCAACTTCGGTTGCGGTCTGTATTATTGCTACTATTGCTGTTATTATGGGGTTTCTCCATCTGCTATGTGTTGTATGGCGGTTTAATAGCTACATTAATGTTAATACGGTTAAACCATGTAGTTAATAACTTGTTGTTAACTAAAAGAATATATAATAATATGAGATTAACTTCTTGTCTGCTTCACATTAAATGGCCAGTAGGGATCTGTTGGGCCAGGTGGTTCTCTGTCTCGGCTGGGTCTCGTCACAAGAGTTGGGTCTCCTGGTCTAGCATGGACTGGGTAACGGGCAGTTTCTGTGTCCTCAACATAAGGCTCATTAGGAGTATTTACAAACTAGATTATCAAAAATGTGTCGATGAAAGGACTCCGCCTCCCTGTCCTTTCATCACCAATGATGTTTTATGAAGATATGCTTCTGGAACTGCCGTGGAATAGGAAAACGTACATTCTGGACGGAAATAGATTCACTATGTAAAAACGAACACATCCAAATCTTGTCGCTAGCAGAAACAAAAGCGGAAAATATTCCGGACGATAAATTGTGGAAAAATATTGGGTTTGATGAAGGGGTTTGGTCGCCGTCCATTGGGAGATCGGCGGCATTGGGGTCATTTGGAAGACTCACCAGATGCTTAATGTATCAATATCAGTGTCAGTGCACACCCCCCGTATTATTGGACTTAGACTAGAAAGTGTGCAATGGGGTTTTCCGATTTTGGCGCTCTTCGTTTATGCTCCACCAAATCTAAATGATAAAGATGCCTTCTGGGAAACATTAATAACAATTGTAAACAACTCCCCTATTCCGTGCATGGTCTTAGGGGACCTGAACGAGATACTATGCAGTGCTGACAAAGTAGGCGGAGCCACTACCCGACCATCAAGATTTTCTCGGTTAATCTCCTTCAAAAACGATTGCAACTTGTTTGATCTACCCACGTTTGGAAACCAGTTCACCTGGAGAAAGATTGTGGAGGATAACTTCAACACCCACGAAAAAATCGATCGGGTATTAGTTCACCAACAGATTCTTACGTCTTTCCCAAATATGATAACCCATAACGGTGCATTCTCTTCCTCAGATCATTGTCCAATTTCTATATCCATCGATGACGGGTCTTCCTTCAAAGCCCCGCCTTTTAAATTTGAGAACGTTTGGCTTTTGAGGAAAGACTTTCGCAATATTGTAAAGCAATCCTGGCGGGCGTCCTGCCCTGGCTCGGCTATGTTTCAACTACTGTTTAAACATAAACTATTGAAAAAAAGGGCAAAAGAATGGAATAAAACCAATTTCGGTAATATCTTCCGCCAACTAAAGGAGTTAGACTCTGAACTCTTACTCATCCAGTCCTCGGGATCATCGACAAACTCCCAAATATATCAAACAAAGGAGAAACGCCTAATTTCGAAGCGAGAAAAGCTAATTCTATTCCAGAAATCATATTGGAGCCAAAGGGCAAAAATGAAACACCTCAAACTCTCAGATTCGAACACGGCCTACTTCCACCGAGTGGCTTCGGGACGGAGACACAGGAAACAAATTCGAAACATAACCTCTTCAAGCGGAACACTGATTTTGGGCAAGGAGAACGTTAGAAATGAGATAAAAAAGGAATTTGAAAACAGATTTAAAAAAGAGTCTATTGATGATGGGCTTATGTCTAACTTCCTGGACCTAATTCATCCTTCCATCTCGACAGATGAAAATAGTTTCCTTATTGCACTACCATCAAACCTAGAGATTAAGACGGCGGTGTTCAGTCTCGGCAAAAACAAGTCCCCAGGCCCGGATGGCTTTACTGCTGAATTTTATACAAAATACTAGGACATAGTCGGGAAATCAGTGATCTGTGCGGTTAAGGGTTTTTTCCGCTCAGGGAGAATACTCCGTCAAATAAACCACATTTTTATCTCCCTGCTCCCAAAGAGGGACAACCCAACCTCCACCTGTCACTACAGGCCTATCAGCCTATGTTCTAATATATACAAAGTAATCTCCAAAATATTAACTGAAAGATTAAAAAAGGTAATCGGGAAACTCATACATCCTTTACAAGGAGCGTTTGTGTCGGACAGGGCGATTCAGGACAATGTCCTAATTGCCCATGAAATTTTCCACTCATACAAAAACCGTAAGGGGCGTGAAGGATGGCTGGCAATAAAATTAGACATGGAAAAAGCATACGATAGGGTAGACTGGCACTTCTTACAGAATGTGCTCCTCAGATTTGGATTTCACGACACTTTTACTTCATGGATTATGGAGTGTATAACAACCGTCTCTTTCTCTGTACTAGTTAACAACGGCCCTACAGAACTATTCTTTCCATCCCGAGGAATTCGCCAGGGGGACCCTCTGTCCCCTTTTCTATTCCTGTTGGGTGCTGAGGTACTAGCCCGTAAACTTGCAGCTGAAGCCGCCCTGGATAGACCACAAATTGGCTTTCCGATTGGACAACACGGGCCGCGTATTCCGTTCCTGTCCTTCGCAGACGACATCATTATCTTCTCCAAAGGAAGCGTGGACGCGGGGTGCAGAGTAAGATCGATAATTGACTCGTATTGCCGGGTGTCGGGTCAGAAGATCAATTACCAAAAATCTAGTTTTCAAGCGTCGCCAGGGATTCCAAACCATAGAATCCTTGAATTATGTAACTGCCTCAACATTACAAACGAAAACTCTATAGAAAAGTATCTGGGCTGTCCTATTATTAATGGTAGAGTCACCAACAGTACATTTGAAGATATCGTCTGCAAATCGAAACAACAACTATCAAAGTGGAGGGCCAATGCGCTTTCCCAACAGGGTCGTGCAACCCTTATCAATTCTAACCTATCGGCTAAACCTCTGCATGTAATGCAGAATTTCATGCTCCCCGTATCTATACATAAAGAACTGGACCAAATAAACCGTTCTTTTTTTTTGGAACAAGGATTTACAATATCGGCCGTTAATTAGTTGGGATAGGATTTGCAAACCGAAGCAGCATGGCGGGTTGGGAATTCGCAAATCGGGCGATATGAATGTCGCTCTTCAGATGAAACTTTTGTGGAAAATACTGGCTGAACCAAACAATATCTGGGTAACATTAATCAGACATAAATACCTACGTTCTGCTAGTATTTTCGAGTACAAACGATCGGGAGCCAGCTCTTGGCAATGGGCTAAGCTTGCTAACTTAATTGACACTTTTAAAACTGGCCTTATTTGGTCGGTAGGAAACGGACGCTCAATAAAATTCTGGACCGATAATTGGATCTCTACCTACACTTTAGTGTCTCGGGTGGGTAATATTCAGGGATACGATCAGAATGAGACCGTTAGTGACTATATTATGGGGGGGAAATGGTGGTGTGAAAAGCTGCAGAAGGTACTACCAAACAACATTGTAAAAGAAATTTTAGACATTCCTATTCCGGAATCAAATCTACAAGACCGCCTATACTAGTGGCCAGATAGGGAAGGATGGTTTACTACAGCCAGCGCCTACAAACTGATAACAGCACAATCCTCAGCTCCGACCGATACGAACGCTTGGATCTGGAAAACTGATGTTCCCCCTAAGGTGAAGAATTTTCTATGGAAGATTGCACAAAATGGACTGCCCACTGCTGTGCGCCTATCGTGCAGGGGGTCGGCTGTCCCAACTACTTGTTCACTATGCAATACGGCTCCCGAAGACGAGGCTCACCTGTTCCTGGAATGCCCTTTCATACGGAAAATATACCGACTTCCGAGTCAAGAACAAACAACAATTACAAGAATGATCATTCAGTCCCGGGATTTCAGACCCATTCTATCTAGCCTTGGAACCAGCTTAACGACTGCCGCTCTGACTGATCTATCCTTCGCTTGGTGGACTACCTGGTACATCAGGAACCAAAACTTGTTTCAACAAGCACCAATCCCCCAGTACCAAACTGCCGTCCATCTGGCCAGATCACACATAGATAACGGGAAGAGAACATCCGCGATCGACGGTGATGGTGATGACGATATGCATCCCTCCTCAAGAGTCTATCCAAGGAAGATCGACAAACAACGTCCAATTAAATGGCGCAAGCCTCCGCTAAGGTGGTTCAAACTTAATTTTGATGGTTCGTCTTTAGCCAACGGGGACAGTACGGCAGGTATCATTATCAGGGACTGGAATGGCCGCCCTGTCACCATCGAGCACAAATTACTAGGAAAACAGCAAGCCATCATGACAGAAGCTCTCGCCCTCAAACTGGGAATCCAGAAGGTACTACAACTGCACATTGAAAGAATCCAGGTTGAAGGTGACTGCAAAATAATTATAGACTATCTAAACAAGACGGCTAAATGTCCTTGGGAGATTGAACTAATCCTCTCCGATATTCAAGTCATGTTGTCGACTGTAAAAGAAGTAGGTTACTTTCATGTACCTCGTATGGGCAATAGAGTGGCTGATAAGGTTGCACACCTTAGCCACTCTGCCAGAGGTAATGATATTCACAACAATCCAGGTCTTATTGACCTCATCCGCAAGGATGCTGCCGGGTAGGGCTTGCCCACCCGAATCTTTTCCTAATAAAAAAAAACACCATAAAATAAAATAAAATAAAATTTGAGTAGGACAAATAAATTAGCATGCGTGTTAGGACTAAAAATAAATTAGCATATATGGGTCCTTTTTATTGTTGGGTAAAGGGAAAATCCTTAAAATATACGGGGTAAAAGGACTTGGGACATTTAAAATAAGCAAGTTTTTACAAAACTACCCTTATAAGAAAAGTTTACGAAAAATTACCCATAGAGAGTTCAGTATCGGAGTTAAAAACCCTATGTAATATATAAGATTGGTTATCGAGAAGGGAGAGAGAGAGGGGGGGGGGGGGCGAGAGAGAGAGAGAGAGAGGGGTTTGGAGCAGTCGAAGTCGGAGGGGAAGAGGAGACGAGGAGGCCAGCGGAGGAAGAGCTTGTATGGCGGTAGATGTAGGAGAGTGGGCAGAGAACGATGATGAGGATGACATCGTGTAGGTTGATCATTGTGTTTTTCAACCGGTTATCGGGAAGGGTTTTTCCCACGTAAACCATGTGTTGATTATCTGTGCTTGTTTTGTTGTTTCAGTTGCTGTGATGTGTTCTGGTTTTGGTTCTAGATTTGTGCACTTGTTGGTGCTATTTTCTAGTGTAGTCAGATTGTTGTCTGATTGTCATTAGACTCCTGGATTACCCCAGACGCGCTTCCGTTCCCAACAAGTGGTATCAGAGCTTCGGGTTGGGATCTTAGTGTGATTGAGATTGTGGGTATATGGAGTTGGGACAAGATAGGTAGTAGAGACTCTAGAGAGTGGTCGGATGAATCTGTACAAAGCGGTTGTTAGGGAACCATCAGAGCATGTGTTGATGATTGTGTTTTCATCGGATTAGTAACGCAATAGATCGATGCACAGGTAAAAAAAAAAAGGTAAGAAAAAAGGGAAGTCAGGGATATGATGGAAAAGTCAACCCGAATGAATCTTAAGTTTAGAGATGGGAACCCTATTGTGGAAGAAATCAGGGAAGGCTTGGCGGGAGTTCGATCAAGCAAATACTTCTTTTGATTTGGAGCATAGATGGTCGACTTGCTTGAGTGGGAAGGGGCTGCAGAATCAGAAAAGAAAGTCTCTCGTTTCTTATTGTTGATAAGAAGACCTTGAGCACTTGTGATTTGTCTGGATTATATTGCAGACAAGATTTAGCGGAACTTCTGAGACGTCAGAAGAGGATAGCACAAGTGTGGAGTTTGCTTCAGATGATTGTGCTAATGGGATAGCCGTGTCAGAAGAGAGCTCATCCGGTGCTATGATTAGTGGCAGATCTGAGCACGTCGAGCCAGCGCGGATAGAAAAAACTACCAGAGGGTCAGAGAGAAGAGGTCATGCATTCACCGAGAGTTTTACCTCGGAGTAACAGATAGTTACGGAGGAGGGGAAGCTAGTGGGTGATGGTGACATCTGGCGAGCATCAATTCTACGCCTCGGAGGTGAGACGGGACTGGGATGTGGATGAGGCCCGGACGAGCAGGAACGTCTTTCCCTTGGGCTGGAGGGGGAGATTGTTGGGCCCGGGGCCCAGTGAATCCAGCCCAAGTTTGGGTTAGTTAATTGCTAGGTTATTTAGTAATTGATTAACACAAAAGGAAATGTAGAAGCAAAAGGAAGGTGGCTTCAAGGAGATCTCCTGCCTTGAATTGGTAAATAAAGAGCGGCCATTCCGGGGTTTGAACCGGGGATCTATGACTATTATCCACAAGTCCTTTCCGGTGAGCCATTCCGGAATGGTTAAGGAGATCTCCTGCCATCAACAAGAAGAAAGGGGAGAGAGAAAGAAGAGTGGGGAGGGAGAAAGGAGAGGAAAGGTGCGAGATTTGAGCGGGAGTTTCATCTCTTACTTTGGTGATCCGTCTCCTTCCCTCGACCAGTTAACAATGGGTGTTTGTTTATAGGTATTCTTCTCTCCCTGGAAATCTAATCTGATTACAAGTATTTAGCTAGTTTTTTTAGAGGAATCCTTTCTAGATTCGGGTTGTATTTAGATTGGTGTTTGAGATCTCCATGTTTATTTGTCTCGCTCGGTGTGAGACTGGATTGTTAAACACTTGTACTGATTTATTGATTAGTGGATTGGTTGCTCTGGCGGGCGGAAGGTGGGTTTTTTGATCCTCTGGTTATAGAGGGGTTTTCCCACGTAAACCTTGTGTTGATTATCTGTGCTTGTTTTGTTGTTTGTGTTGCTTGGATGTGTTCTGGTTTTGGTTCTAGATTTGTGCAGTTGTTGGTGCTATTTTCTAGTGTAGTCAGATTGCTGTTTGATTGTCATTAGACTCCTGGATTACCCCGGACGCGCTTCCGTGCCCAACAAAATCACCCTTAAACAACAATAAATACGAAACGGTATTACACAAAATCACAAAAAACATCACAAAATCGTTCATCGCAAAGTCAAAACCCGTTCAACCCGGGCCTGACCCGGCGGGTTACCCATTTTCTTCCTTCTCCTGCCACGTGGCCCAACCCAGCGGGTCGACCCATCGATCCGTCGGGTGACCCGAACCCGTAGACCCGTTGGAATCTCAGGTTAGGGTTCGGGTCATGCCCCTCGGATTCTCGACACGGCGGGTTCGACCCGTGGCCACGTCTAGGATATGGGTAGATGTGTGGAAGTGTCAGGAAATTTCCTCACTATACTAGGGCTCATTTGGTTGGCAATTGAAAACTCAAGAAGTATATAAAATATATATGTTTGGTTGGATTTTTTGTTATAAAAAACTCAAGGAGTTAAATTTTCTAGAATTTAAATTCTTCCATTTTAAAGGAATTTAACTTGCCTCATTTCCCCTTAGGTAAGTTGCAATTCAACCTTTTATAGTTGGAAATTTATGATTCCCTTGTTTTAATTCCTACCATCGTAAACTCCAACTAAACATATTTTTTCAATTCCAGGAAGTGCAATTCGTGGAAGTTCAATTCCTGAGAATTGTTCTTCCCGTATTAAACCAAACAGGCCCTTATTAAAGATATAATCTTAATTATTTTATAGATTTTTTAACTTATTTACTTATAATATAGATAAAGCTTTTCAATTTTGTAAACACACATTTTACTAGATTATCTGATTTAGTTATATTAAAGTTCGATGGAATTTACGATTGGAGAGTAGTGTGCATGTGCACTCTAAGCCCAACACATAAGTACAGAAAAGTTTCATTTTAAAATCAGTTGGTAATATGAGGAGTAGCACACCGGTTTATGTACTAGGCTTGCATTGTTCAAACTTTTGATGTGGGACAATTTAGTCTCTTCACATCTCAACACACCCTCGCAAGTGCAACTAAGATTAACACTGTAATAATGGATCAATATCGTTACAATGATGCTTGCCCTCAATATTATTATAATGGTACTGGCCTTCCGTACCGTTACAATGGGCCAACACCATTATAATATTACTAACTCTCAACATCGCTATAATAGAGTTCACCTTTAACACCATTTATAACTATGTTGCCCCTTATCAAAATATAATTGTGTACCACATACCTTGCCACCTTACTAATCGTTAGCACACATTTAGGAAGACATATTATGGTGCATTCAGCATAATTAATTTAGATATCCATATTGCATGTTTTGTTACATATTTGCATTTACACACGCTATGTTAGTTGAGTCAGAATCTACACGTTTTATTGATTATTTTAGGTACGTAGATGTGGGTCCGACGAGAAATGAGGTGGTTCATGGATAAAGGAAGAGCCAAGAAGAGGAAGACAAGTTAAGATAATGGGAGCGGAGTCGAAGTTCGAGAACCTAAGTGAAGAACAAGTCAATAGAAGTTGTTGCCCGACAAACTGAAATTGTAACACGTTTAATTTTTGGAGGCCTTGGTGGTCTGATTGACTATTATAAATATATATTGGAAAGCTCTTTCCGAGATCTACAACTTTTGTGTTAATTTCAAGACTAGGTTTGGAAAAGAAAAAATACAGTGAAGGATGGAAAAACCACACCCCGCGGTCTCCTCGTTGGAATGAGCTATTGGAAAAGCCATGCCCTAGCCACACCCCGCGACCTAGGTGCGACCTTGGGGTACCTATGACGCGGAAACTTTTAACACTGTTTTAATTAGGGTTTTGTATTTTTATTATTTTTGCAGACTTTGGATGCTTATATTAGGACATATTAGGGTTAATTTGAGAGGATCTTTTTGGCACATGAGAATTTAGAGATTGGGAAGCTTTTGAGTTTTAATAAGAGAGAGAACCCTAGAGGGGAGTCTCCATGAATATGGAGAGTTAAACTCTTTTGTTTCGTCTACGACTTGAGACTTTATTTGGCTGATTTGTGAGTTTCTATTTCTCGTTCTTAATTTCTATTGAATTGTGTTGATTTCTTTGTACTTAAATATCATTATATTTGATTCCTCTTAGTCTGGACAACTTAGTTGAATTAAACTACTGCTAGGGTTGTTTATTCCCCATATGTGAACTTTGATCTATAGTAGCGATTGCACCCCTTTATTCCTCGTTGGAATAATTGGATTCATAGGAAGTCAACTATACAACTATCACCCTTGTGTCGATAACTTGCATATCAATTATATATCTCTATGTTTAATGTTACTTTTCAAGTATTTCCTAGCCATTTCATAGGTTTGCCTCGGAGTAAAGGTTTCGTTAGGACCCGTTTGGCCTGACACTCTACTAAAGATAGAGATAAAGCAATTCAATAGGGAAATATAAGAACTTGAAGAGGGAACCGTGATCAATTTTTCAAATAAAGTTGATAATTGTAGGTGAAACTATCTCTTGATTTTTATTTCTCACTAATTAACCTTATTAGCTTAAATCACATAAATCTATCTTCTCTTATAATTTACAAATATACATTACTTAGAAGTACATGATTCCCTGTAGAATCGACCTCTTACTTGTTATATAAATTTGTAGGTTTGAGTTATATTTTGATAGGAAGCACAATGATTGTCTCTTATCACTTACTAATAGCTAGTAACAAAAATCAACCACCTTGCTGGTGGTAAATAGTGATTAAATTTTATAGTTAATAGATTAAAGCTTTATTTTTTGTGAGTATCAAGTGGAAAAAGAGGTGCAGGAAATTTCCATTGATTTCTAAAAAGTCAAAAACAAAGGAAGTTGTTCCCCTATGGGATGGGTGGAAGTGTCAGGCAATTTCATGACTATACTATCTATATCTATATATTTATATATCTATATATTAATATTAACACTAGAGAAGGAGTACACTGGCTACGTGTTGAATTCTATATGATTTTCGGTTCTATGTGACAGTTTCTCCTTCCATCATGTTGATGTGTAATTTTGTGAATTTTTGGATTTTATTTTAGTTAAGTAATCAATTAATTCAATCTATGATTATGTTTACCCCATAAAAATCTATATCTATTTATAATTTATAAAAATTACTAAAGAATAAGTTTCATTCACTCATTAAGTTATGTTTCTTCTTTCTATCATACATAGGGCTGTTATATGAACTAAACAGCTCGAGCTCGGCTCGAAAAAGCTCGACTCGAGCTCGCTCACTTATTTAAACAAGTCGAGCTTGAACAAAATTTTAAGCTCGATTGAAAGCTCTGCTCGTTCGAATAAAGCTCGAATAGCTCGAATTCTATGAAATTTCTAAAATTTCCTTTAAATTAACATGTTATAACCAATTAAAACTACTTAAAACTCGAAAAAAAGCTCGGATCGAGTTCGTTCATTTCCTAAACAAGTCGAGTTTGAACAAAATAAAAAGCTCGTTTAAAAATTAGACTCGGATCGGTTCGAGCTCGTTTAACAAACGAACCAAGCTTGAACATGCCAAGCTCGGCTCGTTCGGCTCGAATAACACCCCTAATCATACACATTGAAGGTGGGTCCACATTACGATACCTAACCATTCATATCAATTTAGGAAATTATTTCACAAAAAAAAAGAAGTTAATATATTAACTAACGAGAGTTTTTCGGCAAATGATTTTTCTTTTTTTTTTTCACATTAATTGATCGATAAGTTAACATACATTTACTTGAACTAGATTTATCTAGACGATTTTTAAAAATTGTGGTTGATTTAGGAAAAAAAATCTCTCGCTAAAAAAATATTAAAATAATTTATTTTCCTATATATATTGGTTTTATTTAATTGATAAAAAAAATATGAATCAAAACTATTTGATAGTCGTACGTTCCAAAAATATTAATAGATAAATATTTTATGAGTGTTATTTTATTTATAGCTAAATTATTTTTTGCTGGAAAAATTATTTATATCCAAATTAACTGTTTAATAACTATTATTTTATTTATATCTATATTATTTTTATAATGAATTATTTATATTTAGATTAATTTTTATTATATATTTTTCGTACCCTTTGATCGTTATTAGTTTAATTCTCATATTTTAATTCAGATTATTGGTTGTCATATTCTTAATGGGATTTTTTATATAGATAACATATATACTTTTATAATAGTGTGCTGACATATTCATGTGTGGGATGGGACATGCACTAGTTAAATAATATAATCTTAATTATTTTATATATTTTTAAAACTTATTTACTTAAAATACAGATAGAGCTTTTCAATTTTGTAAACACGCATTTTACTAGATTATCTTACTTAGTTATATTAAAGTTGGTTGGAATTTATGATCAGAGGGTAGTGTATATGTGCACTCTAAGCCTAGTACATAAGTACGGTAAAATTTCATTCTAAAATCAGTTTGTAATAGGAGGGGTAGCCCACCGACTTATAAACTAGGCTTTGCATTGTTCAAAATTCTGATATGGGACGATTTTGTCTCTTCACATCTCAACACGCTCCCGCAAGTGCAACTAAAATTGTCTCATTTAATTGACTACACTTGGATAACTGGTAACGGGTAATATATCATTCTCTTTGTAGCTAAGCTAGATTAGGATCTTGGCTAACTTGTAATGATCGAGTAGCATCTTATTATTCTCTTTGTAGCCAACCCAAATCATGATTGAAAGACAAACCGTTAGATTAACTGCTTTGATACCAAATTAAAGTTGATTGGGATTCGTGAGTCGTGACCGAGGGGTCATGTGCATGTGCGCTCTAAGTAGTTCACTGATTTAAACGTATATTGTTCAAATTTCCGATGTGAGACAATTTTGCCTATTCACATCTTAACAAGTTAATTTTAAATGTTTTCATAGGTTTCACGTTGAAGGTTTTCTGTCTTTATTAAAGATGTTTGATATATGCTTTAAATATATAGATTATTATTATTTTATTACAAGAGACAATAATTAAGAGAGTATTTATAGATGGTTGGATGAAAAGTGAACAAAAGAACATGTCTATAATTAAGAAATAATTGCAAGTGGGGGAGGCAAAGGGCGCAGTTAGAGCCCGGTCTGGCCTCACGGACAATAGTCGGTCCCGAGTAGTGGGCCGGCCGGCCCGGTGCCTCGGTACTATGTTTCATCTAATCCCACAATTAAAGGAAAATTGCAAAAAATAGCCTAACATTTAGGGGTTGTTGCGCTTAATAGCCTGAACTATAAGAGTACGTTTATTGGTGAGCCTTTGAGCTCACAAATAAGCCAAATCAGCAAAAAAAAAATAAAAGAAAAAAGAAGATGGTGGTGAGCTGGCTACGAGCCCGGAAAAACTCATCTCGCAGATGAGCCGGCTCATTATGTCAGAAGGTGGGCCCTGTCCCCCATTTTAATTTTTTTTCTGGAAAAGTGGCCTTAAAACGACGTCGTTTCGGAGGAAGGCCATCAAATGCCGCACTTTGCACCCAAGAGGAGTGGCCAGCAGCTGCCACGTGGGCAAATTGTAATGCGCCACGTGGCAGCGTAGTTAATTTTTTTTACTAAAATCCGATTTTTGGCCGTATTTTGTGAAAAAAAAATTGAAAAAAATTATTTTCGAATATAATTTATTTTTATTTACCCATAGACACCCATTTTGTATATGTTTGTTAAAAAAAAAAATTCACACATTTATATACCCCTATATTCACTTCTTACCCATTAAAAAAATTCACACATTTAAATACCCATAATAATAATAATAATAATACGTTAATAGGAAATAGATATTAAAAAAAAGTAAGTTAAGAGTCATGGATGGGGCTCATTAATAATTTCCTGAAAAAGTGAAAAGTTAGGTTGAGGCTCATAAGGTGATGTGGCTGATAAAAAGTAAATTATGAGCCCGGGACGGAGCTCACTGATAAATATACTCTAAAAAATGCAGAAAATAGCCTCAAGCTACATTCAAATTAAAATTATTACCTTTAAATTCAAATTAATTACAAAAAAATAGCCTTAGGCTGCCTTTAAATTCAAATTAATTACAAATCTCTCCAAAAAAAATTTTATTTTTTAAAAAATCATCGCTTCTTATATAAAAAAAATAGCCTAAATAGTTTTTATTCTCAAAATCTACCACTTCTCGTATTTTTTTTATTGCTAAGTCATTATTAGCTAAATCAATCATTGAATTAATTATTACACGGTTTTTATTTTTCTTAATAAAAAAAATTAATCTATCTTCATCACACAATCTATTAAATACTCAAATAAAAACCATTATTGGGTGAATAACGTATGCATACTTTTGCTCAGAAGATCACCCTAAATCGTTTATTAGATCAATTGCATGTAAAAGCTTAAGTATTTATTCACTTTCAATGATATGTAAATAATCTAATTAATTTTTTAAAATATTAAATTTAAGTTATATTTATATGGTTTGAGATAGTTTTTATAATTAATTCAACCGTGAGTTTAGATAACAACAATTAAGTGTAACATTTTTTATATTAGAAGTGATGATTTTTTAAATAAAAATTATTTTGGAGAGGTTTTGTAATTAATTTGAATTTAAAGACAACCTAAGACTATTTTTTGTAATTAATTTAAATTTGAAGGTAATTATTTGAATTTTAATGTAGCTTGAGGCTATTTTCTGCAACAAAGTAAATACTTGAGGTTATTTTCTGCATTTTTTATAGTTGAGGCTATTAAGAGCAACAACCCCTAAAGGTTAGGCTATTTTTTACAATTTTCCCCACAATTAATTATGTCACATTAATCTAATCAAAAAAATTATGTCACATTAATAAAAAATAATCTTTGCACTAAAAAATAAAAATCTGAAATTTCTCTAATTAGAAAAAAACCCCAAAACCACCACCACCATAGTCCAGAGTCCGGACACTTCTGCCCACCACCTTCATTGATGGGCTCCGATCCACCACTACCACAAGAACACCATCCTCGTTTCCACTCCCGTCTCTGCCTCTGCCATGCCACTTGCGATGTAATCCAACCGCTACCATATGAGTTGTAAGATTGGCCCGCCGCCACCACCACCATCACCAATGGTTGAAGACACAGTGTTCGGAGTTAGGGCTGGTTGGGGTCGTGGTGGTGGGTTTAGGACAATTTCATTTTCTAAGAGGCGCTCCCTTGGAGTTCGTCTTCGATCACTGCTCACAAGAGATAGTGCCATGATGTACCATTAGTCGACGGTGCTACTATGGTGGTGATTGGCTTCATTTTTTGTTTGTGTTTTTGTTTTAATGGTCTTCGTTTTGTCTAGGTTCCACTTTTAGTATGGTGCGTTCAACCTATTATCGCGCCTTTATTTTATTTTTCCCTATATTGCATCATGACGGTCAGTCCGTCTACTGATCTGTCAGCCTCACGAGGATAAGACAGTTGTTACCTGATCTCTCAAATATTTTCTTGTATAAAAAAGGTACATTAATAAACCGGCTTGTATTAAAACGGTTGCATCTCGTCAAACACATGATTTTTTCATCAATTTTCAATGTCAGTGGCGATGAAGGAGGCAAAGCGAGCAAATATTGTAGGAAATCAAACAACATAATGACTCAAGGACTTGTCGACATTGAATGTCGGTGGTTGCCAAGGTGACAGGGCAGCTTGGTTGGACTTGAAGAGCTTACCGACTTTGGTTGTTAGTTGCGGTGGGAGCTTTGTCATTTCTAGAAGTTGGTGACAGTAACGACAACGATGACCCTTAATAAATTCTCATTAAAAAATATTGTTGAGGTTGTGTAGAAATATTTTGTTAGATTATAAAGAAGGAATTATATTGAGCTTAATGTATATGCACATTTTATGAAGAAAAAATAGCTAATTAGTACATTGAACGAACTTTGATATCATTCATCTTCTTCTTTTCTCCATACCCAACTTACCCTAACTTTCATTCCCTTCTTCCTTTTGCATTCATTGGTAGTTTCATTTGAATTAAAATTATCCATATACATAGTAACATAATTTGTACATATAAGTTTTACTTAGGGTGAATTCTTTGTTTTTCAGTGTCTAACCTTTTCTCTTTATTTTATTTTAATCCCTAACCTTTAAAACATTTCAAAATAGTTATTGTTGAGAGAATGAAAGGTGTGAAGAGACCAAAAGAGTCCCACATCGACAATATGAACAAAGAAGCCTTAGTATATAAGCTAGTGGACTACCCCACCTAATACCAATTGGTTTTAGGATGGAACCCCGCTCGACTTATGTGCTAGGCTATTAGCGGAAGGGCGCACGTGTGCACACGACCCCCGGTCCCGAGTCCTAACGGACTTCAGTATGGTATCAGAGCGGAAAAGCCAAACGGCCCGACTCTCGATCCTGGGCTAGCTAAAAAGAGAATGAGATGCTAGACCCGTTGTCCAAGTGTCAACTAGAGGCGAAAGACGACCCTAGTTGCACTTGCGGGGGCGTGTTGAGAGAATGAAAGGTGTGAAGAGACCAAAAGAGTCCCACATCGACAATATGAACAAAGAAGCCTTACTATATAAGCTAGTGGACTACCCCACCTAATACCAATTGGTTTTAGGATGGAACCCCGCTCGACTTATGTGCTAGGCTATTAGCGCAAGGGCGCACGTGTGCACACGACCCCCGGTCCCGAGTCCCAACGGACTTTCAGTAGTTATCAATCTTTCTACCTCATTTCCTTTTAGTCCTACATTTGAAATGTTCCAAACTATCCTCAACCTTCCATTTTTTTTCCTTTTAGTCCCCATTTTTAAACCACCATTGGAATTTTTTTTTTTATAGAAAACACCCGAAATTTATTATAGTGCATACAAAATTACTAGTACAATGAAAAATTACACAAAACTAGCTAACTTTATTATTATACAAAAGATTACTCTTGAACTCTTCTTGTATTTAAATTCATAAGGATATATTACATAATATAAAATTATCCATAAAAGTGAAAATTTCACAAAAGCACTCATAAAATGCTTTGATTTCACGAATAATACAATATATAGATTATATATATATATATATATATATATATATATATATATATATATATATATATATATATATATATATATATATATATATCTAATGATTTTTTAGCGCATTTTTTGAAGAAAAAAAGTTGTAAAGGTGATTTTATGTAATATATCATTATAAATCTAAGCATTAATATATAAAGGAGTTTGGATGTTTTTTTAAAAAATAAAATCATAAAGTTTGCTCACATTATGTAATTTTCTTTATATGGATGATTTTATATATAGTCCGATCGATAACTTTTGGGTGCTTTTTATAATTATTTCTAACAATTTTATAAAACAAAATAGGACTAGAATGAATAAAGATATAACTCATGAGGACTAGTTTGCAATGTTTCAAAGGTTAGGGGCATAAACGAAATGAGGAGAAAAGATTAGGGGGATTGCTTAGAATGTTTCAAATATTAGGTATTAAAATGAAATAAGTAGGAAATGTTAAGATCAAAAAAGTAATTCACCCGTTAATTATACTCTCATATATGAAATGTGCCACCGGCCAGATTACGGCGTCATCATTTTTCTCACGGAACCTCGCCAAGACCAGGTCGATAATTCCACTTGCTAAGGGACAAATTTATAATCTTCGTTAAAGTGAAAAAACGAATTAAAATAGCTTTAATTTTTAAATAAAAAATGGCTGTGAATATCCTCTTATATTTAAAGTTGAGTACTTGAGTGCAGTGAAGCTATCCACGTGGAGCATTCTCTAATTTTTTTCCTTCTTTCCGTTTTTGCCCTTCTCTTCCTCTTTCTTTCTCCCGTTCTCTCTCCCACCATGTAAACTTCTTTCTCTCCTTTCTCTCCATCGTCTCTCCTGGACATCAGGCCGCCTCCGACTTCACAGCACCACTCCTCTTACCGTCGTCATCCATGGTGGCCACCAGATACTAAGTGAGGGAGAGATAGCTCTTGATGCACCATGGCTCCCTTTCCCCCTCCTCTTTCTCTCCTTTCTCTCCATCGTCTCCCCTGGGCATCAGGCCGCCTCCGGCTTCTTAGCACCGCTCCCTCTTGTCGTCGTCATCCATGGTGGCCACCAGATACCAAGTGAGGGAGAGATAGCTCTTGATGCACCATGGCTCCCTTTCCCCCTCCTTTGTGATTGTTTGGTGAGAACCCTAACCCTAGAAATCGATTTGGGGGGTTTATTTGAAATTGGGATTTTCGTGAATTTTGGTTAGGAATGTGTGATTTCAAGTGATTTTCCTTTGGAAGAACTTGAGATGGAGCGAAATTTCTGTTTGATTTCATGTTCAATTTGTTGTTTATTAGTTTTTGAATTGCTTATCTATTTCAATTTCCTTCTTAATTGCTATTCGATTTCCGAATTTCTGATTATCTCTTCTCTCGATTCGACAATGAGGCGAGCCTCTTTCTTTTGAAAGGAGATATTAATGGGAAAACGTTGATTTGTGAACTTGGTACCATATTCATGGTTGTGTTTTTAACAGCACACATCGCGGGTGGTGGAAAATTCTACAGGTGTGAAATAAAAATAAAAACATCAACCCACGTTTCAAAATAATTTTAAGTTGGAATTTAAAATTAATTTGAAAGATATAGGGGCTTAATTTGTTAGTAAAACATATCTAGTATCTACCCACGTTTACCTCTCAAAAACAAGTATCTACCCACGTTCATAAGGTTTTTTTTCTTTCTTTTTAACCTTTTCATATATATTAGCAATTTAACCGCAAATAGAATTTTTTCCACTAACTTCATGTACTTCCAGCTAATTGAATTTGGTAGTTATTTATCCTGCTAGAGAATTTATTAGTATGGAAGTTATTTATCCTACTAGAGGATTTACCCACGTTCATGTACTTCCCACTAATTTGGTAGTTATTTCCCACTACCCACGTTCTTTTTTAGTATAGCCATGAAAGTTATCTTAGTTTTTTTTATTAGTATGGAAGTTACTTAGTTATCCCACTCCCTCACTTTTTCTTATGCACACATAAAACCTGGAAGTTACCTTCATTTTTCTTTATTAGTATGGAAGTTACTTAGTTATCCCACTCCCCCCACTCGCCTACTAAGCTCATAACGAGGCTTCCAATCCGAGGAACAAAAACCACAAACAAGGTATTCTATTTTTCCTAGTGATTTCTACATCTGTTGAAGGTATCCTTCTACCTTTTTTTTTTTGGAATCATTGTTCAATTGTGTGACTTCTTAAACTTATATTTTTCAGTTGCTGCTCAATCGATTTCCGAAAATCCATCCCAGAGTGCGCAGATACATTTACTTAGTTTTTTCAGCAAACATGATGTGTTTCGAGTGAAAACATTTCGATGTTTGTGTTGTTAATTTGACTTCGTTATTTGGTTACGGGCTACAGGTTTCAAATGGCACCACCCGTAGATACCATCAACACCTTAGATGGATCCACAAAAAAAAATTTGGACAATTAGGGGAAGGATTACCGTTCTTTGGACAACGTCTTATTGAGACTCTAATAACGTCGACGGAATTCAACTTATTATCATGGATGAACTGGTTATAAGTTGATTTGTTTTTTGTTTTCATCTTATATATATTTATTATACATTTATACAATATATGATCTTCTGCACAGGGGGATACCATTCAGGGAATGATAACAAAAAAAATGTTGCCAAATTTTCACCTTTGATCAAGGAGGGCGGATTATATTCGTTCGATAATTTTCTTCTCTCTGAGAACAAGGATTCCGTCAGATTTGCTCCTCACAAGTACAAATTGATCTTCACTTTCAAGACCGTTGTTTCTCGTATTGAAGGGCTGAACATTTCTCTGCATAGTTTTACCTTTGTTGATTTCAGAGACATCAACTGCAACGTCTTTGACCATGATTCTACTATTGGTAATTGTGTATATTCACTAGATCAAATATTTTATTGGTTATGTTGTTGTTCCTGGTTTGATGATATGAGTTTTAACTTGTGTTTTCTCTAATGTAGATGTGATTGGTTACATTACCAAGTTCTCTCCCCTTCGAGCTAACGTGAACGATTCGTCTTTACCTGCGAAACTTGATTTCACCCTGGAAAATGAAGTGTTAGTTTCCATTTAAATTTGTTATGTATCGCTTACATTACCAACTCTGAACTGCACTCTATACAAGTATTAAGAACTACATGGTTAATGCTTATAATTTATCATTTTCATTTTACTTCATTTTCAGCAATGAAACTCTGAACTGCACTCTGTGGAATAAGTATGCGCATCAATTGAATAATCACTTGACGAGCGTTGGAGAAGAAAAGGTGTTTGTAATCATCAAATTTGCAAAGGTCAAGAAGTTTGGAGGTTCGTTAGTTCGTATCACCGATCCCTCTTTACTTTATTGGTCATTCACTTACCTTTATCGTTCATCACTATAAATGATCATTCTATCTTCTCTGAACTAATAACTTCAGGTGGATTTATCTTGAATAATGCTTCCAACCGAACTAAGCTCTTTTTTTATGCAACAATACTGGAGATTGCAAGCTTCAAAGAAAGGTTATCATTTTATATGTCAAGTTGATATCGGACTTTTGTCGAATATGAACTTTTTTTACCTATTTTCACATGTTGTGCAATGTAGGTGGTGTGATGCAAATTCAAATGTTCTCGTGAGATCAACCCTTGCAGAATTGTCTCAAACACCTGTGCAGGATCCCTTTCCAATTGATTCTAAGCAATGCATCCAATTCTTACATAAAATCTTCGAGGTTTATTTCGTCGTCATTTTCAAATACTATTAGTTAGTGTATGAAATTGAAGTTCCCTAAATGATTTTTTTGCTTACATTTTCCAATTGGTTAACAGCCGTGTACTGTTGTTATTGTTGGACGCATCGCCCAAATATGCAAAGATGTGGATTAGGCGTATAATGGATGCAAAGTTTGCAACAAGAAGGATATATATATAAGGACTCTATGTTTTGGTGTAATAGTTGTTCTATACATGTGAAGTTCCCTGAACAAAGATATGTATGATGATGTATTTCATGTCAGTTTAGATATGTTTGCATAGGTTTTGTATGTTTGTTTTAATAGGAACAATGACCTAAATATTTTCCAAAGCATCTCAATTACCCACACTCTTTTACTATTTTTTATTCCTTGCTGTGGTGACTGATGTTAATTCATTTATCATTTAGATTTCTGCTTCAGATTATTGTGGAGGATGCTACGGGGACTGCCAAGATGACATTGTTCAATCAAGCAGCCATCCAGCTACTTAAAAATGATGCTTCTACTTTACGTGCTCATATGGTTAAGGTCACTGCCTCTAACGTATATTTGTATGTAATTATTGTGTTTTTAGTCTACTTGGCATCATATCAATTGTGTTGTTTTGTTATTGTTTTTTATAGTGAGATTCCAAGCTTACATTTCCCCCCGAATTCAACAACCTTCTCTCTCTTAAGTATGTGTTCGTTGTTGATGTTGGACAATACAATATTGAGCATCCACGTGATGCGTATTCTGTCAAGAGAGTCAGTGAGGATGAGTCCTTGATTGAGAAGTTTGAAAATCACCTGATTTTTGCCAAGGTGTTTTTTTTTACCTACTACATGTGGTTGTTCCTTTTCTTTTATTCTATTGTTTAAAGAATATTAAGTGCATGCATATATCGTTCATGCGTGTCTGGTGTTATAGGATTATTATTCAGATCATTTGTCTCATCAACCCGAAGCTCCTTCCAATGCTTCTTCAAGTATTGTCCTCACTCCATCAAAGCGATCCCATGAATCTGAAGATGAGTACACTTGCACTACGAGTGGTGAAGGTCAATCGTCATCAACTAAGAAGGTTGTTACCGAAGGCGACACAACAGTGTGATTAGTAACATTTGACATCCTTTTAGCATAAACTAAATGTTTTCATGTGGGTTTTATCTATCCTGTTAACTGTTTCTTTTGTTGGAATTTAGCAGACTTTCATCTCTTTAAGACGTGGTGTTTTGTCGAGTTTTATCTTATGTCCAATGTACTCTTTGGAGTTGTGTAATTTCAATGTCAAAAGTTTTTTTCTTTTTTTCTATGAATGGTTTGCCCTTAATGGAAGGATATGAATGATTTTATTTATTATTAAAATATTTACTATTACAGATGAGGGACTAGGGGTCTAATTCAATGATACACTAAGGACAAATATATGTTAAAATAAAAAAAAAACGAGGCCCCTACCTAGAGAGTGATACAGATACACTAGGGGTATGTTTTTAATTCTACACCAACATTTAAAATTGTAGATGTGTAGTTAAAGGGCAATCTATGTCACATGTTGGTTTATATTTGCCTCGGCCGGTGTTCAATCATGGCCAGTTATATGTTGCGGTCTCTTGGGTGACGTCTAGGAGAGGTTTGAAGATTGTAATATGTGATCAAGATTCTAACCTTTTAACCTCTACTACTAATGTAGTATATAAAGAGGTTTTTCACAACGTATAGTTTGTAGAAACTTGTGTTGAGGACATATGCATGCAGATGTTATGGCTCAGTTGATTATTATTTGCGTGCATTGTGGTTGACTTATTTTACTTTATGAAACCATGTTAAAGTAATTTATGTGTCGCTCCTTTCTTGTATCATATTAGTCGAAGGTAAGGTTCAGTCGAGTACTATGTTTTATACATCATTACTATGCTAAAAATTTCGTGCGTAGCGCACGGGCTATAGGCTAGTATTTTTCTCAAAGACAAATAATTTAGGTGGAAGATATGAAATGACACACATCTCATATTGATAAAATATGTATAAAGAATCTAAGTCTTGTATATAAGTCGGTGCACTATTTTTTTTAATGTCAATTGGTTTTAAATGAAACATCACTAGTACCCAATTTGGTTAGCATATACCAGAATTTAACAATTCCTCAAAATAAACAGACATAAAATGCCATATATATGTTTTAGTCTTTTTTTAATGTTATATATATGTTTTTAGGCGAAATTACACGAAATCTCTCTTTAAATAGGGTAGTTTGTAAGAAATCATCCTTTAAATTTAATTTTGTAACTTTTAAATTTAATTTTGTGAAAAAATCACAAAATTTTATGCAGGTGCTTTAATGGGGATTAGATTGATTTGGTGTATGTTTTTATTGCTTTTGTCCATTTATATGCTTTTTCAACTTTTATTAAGCTAGGTATACAAGTGGAAAAAACTGTCATCTTAAATTTATTATTACTGTCATTTTAGATTAGTCATAAACGACTAGGGAGTAAAAAATAACTCATAACTAATCACAATTAGTCATAAATTAATTTAATGGTTTTTCCTCATCGAGATTTCTTACATCTACACCAGGCTACAAAGGGTCATTGTACTCAAATATATTGACAATGAAATCTGCAGCTTCGTTTCACGAATATTTGATAATGTTGAGATATATGAATGAGACTAAAAAGTGTCCAAGTCCTAATATATAAGTCGGTGGATTACTCCTTCTATTGTCACTCAGTTTTAGAATAGAGCTACTCTTCTCATTGATTTTAATATATAAAGACAGATTAAATTATACAAAATATTATAAGTGGGTGGATTACTCATCTTATTATTAGACTTTCATATACACTCTTATCCACATGACCTCTGATCACGAAAATATTATACATGATAGAATCGTATGGGTACCGTAGTTTGTCATTGTCACATAGAGCCAAATTAAATATGTACATACTCTAGATGAAGGATTTGTATTGAAACTAATGGGGCCGAAAGGAACATGTCGTAGTCGATAATATTTGAAAGAGTCATACTCTATTTATATATAAAATTTAATTTAATATGATTGGTAGATTGTGGCTTTCATGGGGATGTAATTTTTCAATAATGTAGCAAGAACAAACAAACTAAAGTCGTCTAAAGCGGAAGTCTATATGGCTATCATCTAACTATGCATAAATTTGTTTACACTTGGTGGTGGGCCCCTCTTTTTAAACCCAATAACTACGCTTCTTTTATTTTTGTTTTTTAATTTACATGGGTATTCAAGGTTATTCGCATCCTTTAATTTTGGTAAATAAAGAGCGGTTATTCAGGGACCTTTGGTTATTACCCACAAATTTTTTCCGGCTGAATCATTTCGGAATGGTTACCGATTAATATATCACATGGATCCTAAAGTTAACGATCATGTAAACTCTTCGGTGACCATCCGGAGCGGGATTTAAACCGGGGACTTTTGGGTACCAATCAGTCAGTCACAGGTCCTTTCCAACTGAACCAACTCGGAATAGTTACGCTTCCTTTTATCTTATTTTTGGGTAAATGACATAAAATCACCGGTTAAATCTCATGTTTTTCACTTAACCACTCGTTAAATTAGAAATTACACAAAAACACTCATTAAATACAATTTGTTAAAAAATTCACCACCCATGATAAAATTATCTCAAGATTTTTAAAAAATATTGTAAATGATCTATATACCCTTCTGAGGGATTGAACATCCACATTTGTGTGTACTAGATGCGTATATTTACTAATTTACAAATTTTAAGGTCTCATTGGTGTATGAATTATGATGGTAGGATGAAGAAATACTTTTTATATATTTTTGGTTAATTACAAGTCTGAGGTGGTTCAATATATATGAAAAGAAATTTTGATTAAAGGTGATGTTTTGATGGATTTTTTTTTTGCTTGGATGGTGTTTTGTCAACAAATCGTATTAAAAGGCGATTTTGTGTAATTTCACATTTAGTGGACAGTTATGTGAAAAATTTAATATTTAGTGGGTGATTTTATGAAGAAAAAAATAGAGTGAGGCTAAAGGCAAGACGTCGGAACGGCTATAGACAAGACCGTTATGCACCAAATTGCGTGACAAGTCCTTGACTACTTTCAACAATATTTACGCATTTGCCCGAGAGCAAAATAGGAACTCTATTGACATTCATATAACTATCGAATTCGTTGAATCTTAATCCCGAATACACGATAAACTCATTGAACTGTATGGAGAAGGGACTCGATTTGATTATTGAATTCTTTTGAATGGTTTTCGACGACTTCAGGGTGGTTTTTGATTAGCTTTCGTCGAAACCAAGGTCGATAAAATTTTCCGAGCTAACGTCGTTACCTCATTACATAAAGCCGAACTAATGTATTTACCTCGACAAAATATGTCTAGGTTATACAATCCCCTCGACAAGATCAACCGAGGTTAGTTAATCATTGTTGATGATTTCATGTACGTACTCTCTAGGCCTTGTTTGGATTATTTCATTAACTGCAAATTTCATATACCAAATTTCACTTTAATTTTTCTGCAACTTAAGCTTCTTCGAAGATGAATTTGACCCTTATGCCCAACCGTAAACTAGCGAAAATCGTCAAACAAACCAACCCAAATCGCAACAAAATAAGCAATTTCTTTCGTTTTCGTTAAATTTCTACTCCTAATTCAACTCAAACAACACTCAAATAAAACACGCAAACAAAAACCAATTTCATTTCTAATTTCAAATCCTAAACACACAATTTCTTCTCAAAAACCCCATCAAAATCAATTGTAAATGAAACTTTCGTTGAAATCCCTCACATATCTACCACAATGAATAAGATATGGGTGAGTTCTCTTCACAAGTGTGTGGCTCGTTCAACTCAATCGAGGGATGAAGGGTGTGGTCGTGTGGATTTTTTTTATATTTTTCTTATTTTTTAGAATGACAAGGATTTATGTGTAATTTTGTGAAAATGTCTTGTCATTAGTCTTTTTTCTATCTTACCTATAGCCCTTATGAATAAGATATCATAATTTGTGGATGGTTATGTGTCCATGGGTAATGCACCACAAATTGATCCGTTCGAGTGGACATAAGCTTCGCCCCATTTACTACTTGTGTTAACTAGAAGCTTATAATTAATTATAGTTCAATTTCCATGCTGTTGTTCAGTGTTCACAATTACCGTTGTTGGGTAGCACTGCAGGTTGAATTTATACCATAGGTTGTAACGATAATGATAAAAAAAAAAAAAAAATACAAAGATTTAAGTGGTTCAATAATGGGAACGAGATCCTCTTCTATAATGAGAAATCTCCTCATATCTTCCTAATAACCCAATAACTACGGTTGGATTTAATGTAGGGCTGAGATTAAATGTTTAATTAATTAAACATCATCTCCACCCACTACCTTCGGCCTTCCTACCAATTCTGATGAGTAAAACTAGGGATGTTGATTCTCACGAACCACGACCTTCCGATCAAGCCGGCAAGGGGATTCACTCATATATATTTTTTAATTCTAAACTCTCTCAGTGGACTCGACAAGGAGATCCCGATGTGTTTGTCAGGAGCTCGAACCCGTGGTCGACTCTACCAACCGAGCCATGCTCCCGCTAGGCCTCAAAGCGCCTCCGGGGTTCCAGCCGGCAGCCATCGATTGAGGTGGTGAGGAGGGTGGGATTGTGGTGGTTGGATGGTTGTTAGGCCACCAGCCCTGAAGGCATCCACGAGATTCATGTCGTCGATGGAAGTGGTGAGAATGTTGGGGTTGTAGCGGTGGTGATCAAGGCGGATGATTAATCAAGCGTAGAGGCGTTCAATGGAAAACAATGTAGTTGAGAAAATTGGGATTAATTTTTTTTAAATATGGTTAATTAGTGAAAGAAAATATGGACGATTGATCTTTATTAGGAAGATATAGGGATATCTCTCATTAGGAGAGGATCCTGATCCTCAATAATGGTGCATTATCTACGTTTACGGATAGAGTAATTGTATTCTTGTTTCAAAAAGGTAAAATCGCTAAACCTAAGCGCTCCTCACTCCCGGTCTGATGGAGATTCTGGGATGAGGTAAACCACGGTGACTCAATCGGTAATGTTTATTTTCAGACAAACAGAGAAAGAGAGAAGAGGAAAAACAGAAATTTGAATTATGAGAATTAGTTTGTTACTATAGCTATTTATAAAAGTAAGGTCCCGACTTATACAAGGTGATCATATAGTCCACCCCCCCCCCCCCCCCCCCAAAAGTTGGAGGTGATTCATGAGGAAGCAACCCCAACTTGGGCAGGTTAGAGGAGTGAAGAGGGCCTTGCAAAGGCTTGGTCAAAACATCTGCTAACTGCGAATGAGTAGGCACATGTTGGAGCTTGATCAAGCCTGCAAGGAGCTGAGCACGAACATAATGACAGTCTACATCAATATGTTTCGTGCGTTTGTAAAACACTGAGTTTCTAGCAATGTATATGGCGGATTGGCTATCACATTTGAATGGAAAAGTTATGAAAAGCTTTGATGAGTAGTTGCTGAAAAGTTAATGTTTCAAAAGTTAATTAAACTAAAATTTTATATTTATTTCATTTAAAATTATGTAATATCAAATACATGAATTCCGAAAAGCTAGATTATGTGCCAAACAACACCTAACTCAACCAAACATACATGAGGTTGATCTATGACTAGTTCTATTATACATATGAGTTGCGTAGCTTAAAAACAGCTTAGTTTGTGCTCATTTACTCACCAAATGACTTAAATATGAGCACATATTTAAAGTCGTTGTATTCAAGTTGAGGATCGATTCGACTTAAGCTCAAATAATATGAATTTTGTGAAATTTATAAATTTTCAACTAAATTATTGCCGTGAACAAGTAGCGCTACGTACTATCTGCTCTATAAGCAGCATGCTCAAATTTGGCTCGGACTTGACTTGAAAGAAACCTCAATCAGCTTAAATTCGTTCATTTTACTAATTTCAAACTCATAAACAAGTTAAACAATAAATTAAGGCTGAACTTCATTCAAATTAAATAACAACCCTCTCTAAAATTGTATTTGGAAGTTTTGTGAAAGTAGTCGATGAAAACCAAGCTAGCTATATATGTGAGGAGCATTATTTAATTTTTTGTTTAAGGGAAAAAGTGTGAAGTGTCAGCCTCTGCTAAATCACCAACCAAACACAGTCTTACAAATATATAAGAACCCTAAAATTTTAAGTCGGAGAGAGAAATAAGACCAGCAATTTTATCAGCCACTATATTAAGTTTTCAAAAAGTATAGATTAGCTGCACATCTCCAAAAGGACTGAAGCAGAAGGAGCACTACGTGTTGGATTATTATAGCAACAATTTTTATTATCTAAATGTTATGATTATTATATATACATATTATTCTATAGAAGAAAACAAATCCCTTATATCAAACCTTCCAACACTTCCAAACCGAGGAGATGGAGTTGTTTGTACTTTGTAGAAAGCTTATCTCGTTTCCTCTTTGGTTTGTTTGTTTTTGGAATATAAAGTCATCAGTGGATATACATTCATACATAATACAATCTCATTTTTTCTTCTTAAAATATTATCCCATATCTATAGGTTGACGTTAGACTTATAATAAACCACAATTACTTGTCTAACCTATTTTTTTTTTAGTTTAAATAAATTAAAAGTTTTTATTTGTAAACTACTATTTTTCTAATCCATACCTTAAATTTCCGATTTTATAAAAAAAATACTATTTCGTTTGATCTAAAATATAAGACTTTTTACCTTTCATAGTGTATTTAAAAAAAATAAAAACTATATAAAATACTTCTAGTTAATTTTTACGGTTTCCTTAAGGTGTAGCGAAGGAAAATTAGGGTGTGTGTAGATCGACCTCAATCCCACAAACCATGTTCTAAGCGGGACTATCTGGGTTTATTGTTGTTATTAATTTTTTTAAGAGAAATTTAATACTTACTAATAAGTATTAAGTTTTAAAAAATAAT
This sequence comes from Persicaria maculosa, assembly GCA_963922045.1. Taxonomy (NCBI): domain Eukaryota; kingdom Viridiplantae; phylum Streptophyta; class Magnoliopsida; order Caryophyllales; family Polygonaceae; genus Persicaria; species Persicaria maculosa. Next base: position 7,305,895 of record OY998256.1, on the reverse strand, counting down.
ATTTTATAAAGTTTTTTAACTCTGTAAAATATGTAATAAAAAGTCAAATATCTTCCATTTTCGATCGAAAGGAGTAATTAATTGATTTAGTAAATTATTTTTAGGCTTCACCTAATTCTTTCCCAATAAAAAATGGTTGTCAAATACCCAAGAGCATATGTTGGACAAATTATAAAAACTATTTATCTAAATATAAAAGAATAAATCCTATAAAAATATTTTTTTTTAAATGTTTAAATGTGTGTGTGTGAATTTTCCCCAAATAGCTATATTAAAAATTATTTTCCTAACCTATATACCTTGATTCCCTTATTAAACTTGTGTAACACGATTTTTTTTTCTAAAATGACTTACAACTTAAAACCCACTTTTGGAGATCTCAAATATCAATTTCCCTTGTTATTATAAGATAAGAGGTTGAGGGTGAGTTTGATATCGATATTACCTTTTACACTTATAGAAAGACGCCTTTTATATATATATATATATATATATATATATATATATATATATATATATATATATATATATATATATATATATATATATATATATATATATATATATATATATATTTATTTATATATATAATTATATTATACGACTTTTCGTATCAAAATACAATCAGTTTATTATATTTCAACTATAATATAATTGTAATTGGGGTATATATATCTTACGATTTAATTATTTAAACCTAAAATAAATGACATATTAAATGCTCGGGAGTCATGGAGAATAAAAAGATGGGAAAAGGAAACTATACGTATATATCCTTCAATTTTTAACATTTTATTATTACCATTATTATTTTTGTCAAACATAGGGTTCAATTTGTTCAAATATATTAAGCGAAAGAAAACACGTAGCCCTTTGTAAAAGCAAAATCATTATAGAAATACTTCAAATTCTAATTCCTCAAGTACATAAATTCAAATATATAAAGGTGATCGATATTCTTATCCTAATAAATAGAATTTGGGTGGTAGGTGAATCTTAGGCGGTGAGAAACCGTCTGATTCGTTTAGATGGGCCTAGACGCCCACTTAACTTTAGGTGAAGGGGTTTGCCTAGCGCCTAGACACGATATTTAGAACAATGACTATTATATGATAAAAGAGTTGAAGTTTAAATCATTGTGTTTAAATAAGCCACAAGATATCCTATCTAAACGCAGAGTGGTTGAGTCCAATCGAACTAATATACCAACTTACAGAGTATATATTTGCAAAATGAAGAGCTAATTTTTTTTTTAGTTGAATAAATCAAGAGTTTTTAATTAATGAGACAGAAATGTTAATGGTTCCACTCCACCTCTTTGTAATTAGGAAAACATGAATTATAGTTTTGTTTACTTATGTGTGAATAGACGTGTAAAGTGTTGTACATTAAGCCCCACAATTCATCATATCCCTAGCTGAAGCTGATCCATATAGAAGAAGGTACATAACAACGATTTTGAAGTTTACGGTCAAGCACCCTACCAAATTCAAGTCTTAACATACTAAGAAGAGGTGTCGGGTTGGAACATGGGGTTGTCTCACATTGAAAAGAATGAGATATATTATGAACAATATATAAGCTTAGCGGGCTATTTCTCTCATTGTCAATTGGTATTGAGATGGAACTCCGTTGTTGGGTTTATGTGTAGTTCGTACATGGCCTCACACGACCTCCCTCCACCTTGTATTTTACCCCATCGGGTCTAGCCGACTTTAATATGCTATCAGAGCTGGATTCAACAAGTTTCGATCTGGTCTTCGGGTTAGTGGGGTTGTCGGTCTTGTTAATATGTAGCGGACATTGGTTTTAAGTTTCTGTGTTGTTCGTGTCTTCCGTACGTGGGCCCGCACACGACCTCCCTGGTTTGCTCATTTCCTAAAACTTGAAGGATACCTATATATATGCAGTTCCTCGATCTCTTGTGTGTTAGATTTGCAAAGGAAAGAAATAAGGAAATGCAAGAGTTGGCTCTAGATGTGATGTGATAGGCTAAAAACCTACACCCACAAGTGTATGGGGTTTAGTTGTAGTAATCAAGTGTCGTATCCACAAGGACCGGAGGACTATCGATTGTCAATTTCAAACTAGTTCGACTAAGCCCAAAAGCAACAAACAAACTGAGGGAAAATGTGTGTGTAAAAATAGCAAAGACCGATAAAAATGATGAGAAATATATGTATGGAAGATATTCTAGGGCTAGGGATTCACCAACGATGCATCGTCAATAGACCAAAATATATTCTCGCTTGAATGATTTCTAACTCAAAAGTGAAGGTAGATTGTCTAAGGTAATCGCAAAACTCCTTTCAAAATCGAAGCGAATGTGTCTAAATTGGTTAACGATCTCCTTTCGGTTTCAAGAAACCAATTTAGAACCCTTAAGCACTTATAATTCTAAATGAAAATCACATCAATTTCGTATTTCGGTCTCAGCTTATATCACAATCATCTAGAATATCTATGACAATCCATAAATCCTCAAGAAGTTCAATTTCACTTTCGATCAACAAAACTTCGGGTTTAATCCTATGGTTCCAATGGATCAAATAGCCTTTCGGCCTAAATTCACCTTCTAAATTCTAATTTTGGGTCTTAATCTTTCGATTTCAAACTCAAAATCAATTCTAACCAATTCTCATCGATTAGGGCTAGCGCAATAGGATTAAATCACCAAACAAAATCGTAAATCAATCAAACGTTACTAAGAACGAGTCTATTTCCGCATCATCGGGATCACCTAACCCTAGAACAAGAGATCTAACCACTCATGGAGAAGTTCATGCTTGATTCAATCAAATTCGGTAAGACAAACATAGAACAACGGAAATGAAAATGGAATTTACCGGAATTTGATTAATCGAACAAGTTTTCTTCCCCCAAAATCTCTAATCTCCAAAGCTTCCAATTAGGTCTCCCCCCGAATCTGACTTTCGGTCTCTGTCCCCCAAAAACGTAACCCCCCTATAAGTTTAAATTAATCCAAAACAAATAAAAGAAACACCCGGAAATCTGAAAGGTCTGGACGGATATGGCATTGTCAAGACTCGTGAAGAGTCTGTCACGAGTCGTGACAGCCTGCAGAAGGTCACCAAAGACAGGGGTTCACTTGTCACGACTCGTGAAGGCCCCCCACGAGTCGTGACAGTTTGTTGTAGCTGAAACTTGCACAAAATCCCTCGTGAAGGCCATCCCACGAGTCGTGGTACATCGCCTTGAGCTCTTATGAGTGATTCACTTGATATGCTTGCTCCATGAACCGTCTCTTTAGCTCGTCTTTCAACCCCTTCCATTAGATGCATGCAATTTAGTCCGAATCACCGACCCAAACCTACAAAACACAAATAAAGCTTGTGTACATCTCTGAATCATAAATGATTCAGAAAACACACACAAAGTTCCCTTTTTTTTTTTTTGCTTGCTTCTTCATGGTTGAATTAGGTATGGGTTCTTGCTTGCTCAAGAGGATTTTGTGCTATAATGTGGGTAGGGTAGAGATTGGAATTGTTTTGGATTCAATAAATGCCAAGAATTGAGCACATGTGGGAGTAGTGCGTGGAAAAATAAAGAGGTTTTTCTAAATCTGTAGAATTTTCTAAAATTGAATAATTTTCTAAATCTTCGAAATGATCGCGTAAAATGTTGAAGCTAAATCTTCATATGTGTTAATAGCTTTTTCATATGAAAATTATTCGTCTTTTGTAACATAATTATTCGTATCATTGTTGTACGTTACAGACGAATAATTTTTCTCTTCAAAATTTCCTTTAAATCTTAAGCATTGATTTGTTTACCAATTCCCATGATGAAATGGTTCCCGACCTTCCTTTTGACCCTACAATGTGTATGAAGGTTTGTCCCTTCGAAGTTTGAAGAAATCTTCACAAAGCATGTGCACACCACCCTAGATGCTCTAAATAGGGAAGAGCTCAAAGAGATGTTGAAGGCGAACCAAGAACCCAAGGGCTATGTCGGACGGTTTGTATTTTACTAGCTTGTATATATGCGTGGTTCTACCCTTGTGAATCATGATATACATGTTTGGCTATAACTTACATGATTGAAGCATATTTCGAATGGAAGCTCTTGTACGATCTTGGCAAAAACAACAACGGCTTGTTGCACAAAGACACCATTAGAGGTGTCTATGAAGGAAGTTTGTTTGAGAAAATGGCCAACGAGAAGGCATCATCTCAAAACAAAGTGTAAAAACAACTCATTCCTTAACTTCCTCCTGGTATCAACTGTGAAGTAATTATCTCACTTAGAAGTATATACATTGTGTCGTGTGTGTATTTGCTTGTATATTTGGATCTTAAGTCATCTTCCTTTCACCCATTGTTGTTGTTGTTGTTGTTGTTAAACTATCTTTTGAAATATATAATTACAAGAAGTTCACTTGTTAAATTATATTAGTATGAGCCCCGTGTCTTAATGATCGTGTCAAAAGGTTGTTAGAAACGACTTTAGTTACGGAAAACAAGGTGTGACGGCATATGCGATGGTAAAAAGAGACTAACAGCTATATACAACAGCGTGGTTAATTAGCATGCTAGTGACGACAAAGAGACACTTGATTAATTGGACCAATTTGAGCGACGACACTGCTATCGTGACTAAAAAATTATATGGAACCAAATTTTCAAAATTTTCAACAAAATATTGAGGTATTTTTCCACTAATTGCAACGACGAATTAGCATTGCTTACAATTTTGAGGTTGTCCGTTGTAGAAGAATTTCTCTAAATATAGGCACATTATTTGATCTCATTGGTAATAAGAAGACCATGGTACATTCCGGATCTCCAACAACGGATCAGTCAGTGTTGCAAAATGATCGAGGAACTATGGTGGGAAGTGTGCATCCGAAAGATACATCGCAAGCCCCCTACCAAATTCAAGTCTAAAATGAGAATAGGTGTCGACAATATATTGTGTCCTTGACGAAAGCTGGTCGATGAGATGCTAATTAAGGATGGGTTTTGTTAACGATGTTGAACTTATTTTGGGTAATTAGCTGTTCCCTTTGGATACAGTGGTGTTGAGTTTTAGATTTGATATATATGTACACGGTAAAGGGAGAATACCCTAATTTTCATCACTTTGGATGGGTATTTTCATGTATGTGATGCCTTTCATCACTTTGGATAATTTGAAATACCTGACCTATACAGCTATTAGCTATACTATATATATAAGCACAACTTTAGAAATTAGAAGTGACATTAATAACTGACAATATATGTGGAATGATTTCCTTTCCTATCGTCCAATGATTCTTCCTGGGGTACTTACTATACGTTGCTTAATCATTTCAAATTATTGAGGCAAAGTGGAGGATGTGACCAAAGTTGAGACTTCACTTTTCAGTGCTACCTTAACCTTGCCAGATTGGGTTTAACAAGTGACTTCTACCTATTACATTATATAACACTGGCTTTCTTCCAAGTATGACGGCCAGCAAAGATATTAGGCAACATCGTTTGCACAGAAGATGAAGTCAAACAAGTGACTTCTATAATCTCAGATTCAGTGAAGTTAATTTCAATTTGAGGAAATTGGGATAGACGATTGCACACTGCTAAATTCCTTGTTTGCAATCATTTATTCTAGCCAAACAAATTCACTTGTATCATTTCTGAGAGATACCCACAAATCATGCCTCTTACCATCCTTCAAATTGCCAAATGCGGTATCATGCTTCAAACCGATTTCAGAGAGTGAATTTCAGAAATTATATTTGGTTATTTCCTTGATACAAATAAATCTTCCTATGTTATTGATGGCAAGAGGGGGAGTAAGAAACTTGAATTCCTACAAATAAATCTTTCCATGCTATAAAAAAGATATCTTAGCTTTTGTTCTAAAAGGTTTGCTATCATGTACAATGAATGAGGAATTGAGGGAAGAAAGAGAACAGAAGGACACCATAATGAGGAGCATAGTAATAGGGGTAATATGTAGTGCTAAGATCCTCATTTGAATAATGGATCATAATTAATTTATGCTGAGTATTTTATTAGAACTTATCCAACACAGCAATGACAAGAATATCAAATTAGTGATCCTGCAAAGAGATGATATTATGAAAGTTCCTTACTGTGTCAAGAGAGTCAGCCCTGAGTGATGCAAACCTGGAATCCCCCGTTACAAATATATCTCCTTGAGCCAATTTCTTCTCCAGTATCGCACAAACCTTTTCAATTGTATCTGGCTTGGCCTACATCAAGGGGAAAAAAAATTGAAATACATAAAAAGAGAAGAGCATTGCTACTACACAAATCAACTTAATATGAAGATATCAAGTATATAACAGAGAGTGGGCCTTAAGCAAATTGCAACCAGAACTTAAAGTAAGTTATTTTACCCTCGTAAACAATGGAATTGTTGGCTATAAATCATTTTACCCATGGACGCAGACAAAGAGAAGAACCAATTTTTATTGCATCAGTTTATTGCTTCTTATAGTCAATACCTAAACCATTGCTATGCACACACATAAGAGGTCATGTACCCTCACTTATGATTATTACAACAAGAACACATGCCTGAAATCCCGATGAATATAATCCAGATGAATAAGATGCAATACATATATCCACATACTTGAAATCCCGGTCATCATAGAGTGGTTCCACGCATATAGGAGCTGCCGTGTTTGCACTTAAGCCTTTCTTTGGGTTATCGAACAGATGAATAAGAGGTCATGTACCCTCACTTCATGAATGGCTTAGTTACGCAGCCTACTTATGCAGTATACTTGCTTCTTTTTTTATAATTAAAGTAACCTATCAAATATAGCAAACAAATGTGAATTACCAGGGAATGATATACTAATATCAACCGTTTTTAGTGAACAAAACAGGACGACAATGAATCAAAGGCATTAATAATTTTATCGATAAAACATGGATGACATTAATTCGATCAAAAGAAGGTTTCTTGTAAAGGGCAAGGAGGAAGGGAATCCTGCAGCTGCTTAAGAAGATTTATATAAGGCAACATCAGCACGTGTTGATAAATATTGTCCACTCTAACATCAGATCAAGAACTGTTGTAATAATCATAAGCGAGGGTACATAACCTCTTATGTGTGTGCATAGCAGGCAATCATAATGATTGAATGAATGAATTTGAACATGAATTAGATGATGATTAAGCATGAAGTTAGGTATGGCTTGGTAGCCATGGAAGAGAGAAACTTCTAAGCTCAATCAGACCATCGTCTACTTGACATACCTGAAATCCCGGTCATCATAGAGTGGTTCCACGCATATAGGAGCTGCCATGTTTGCACTTAAGCCTTTCTGTGGGTTATCGAACAAGCACGCCCGCTCGCCGAACCCTGCCACCGAACCAGGAGCCAGGCGAGAGAGCCCCGCTGCTCGATGAACCCCGCCACCGAATCAGGAGACTGCTCCAAACGACGCCGCCGAACAGAGGCATCAACGGACCGAGGTTGAAGACGAGCACTAGGCAAGGTCGCCGGAGGCAGGCCGAAACGACGACACACAAAACCGAAGAAGCCAGGTGGAAGAACGCGGTGAGGACGGGGCAACACGGCACGACCAGAAGCAAGGAGGAGCCGGAAACCCCAAGATCTGCCAAAAAAATCAGTCAAATTTGATGATGAAGGAGAAGATTTAGGATCGAAGGATGCGAACTAGGGTTTGGGAAAGGGGTTTCTCAAGCGCGTGGAGCGCGTTCTTCGGAGCTGGTCTTTGGCCCCATTGACCAAGCACACACAAATTTTATTTATTTTTAATTATAGTCCTATGTTTGAGTCGGAACTGAGATCGAGGTAGTGTATTTAAACTTTTTTAAACCATACAATATTCTGTCTAGATGCTACCCATGATTATATCATATGTTAAAAGTTTCAAGTTTAAATTCCTGTGTATAAATCAGTCACTTGTTATCGTATCGTATCTAGATGTAAAGTGGTTGAAAATCCAAACACACCCTTGATGTGATTTTATTTAATATTTTGAAAAGAAAAGGAAAAGAGGTTAGAGATAGATTTAAAAAAATAAAGAGATATAAAAAAAAGTAGTTAGGGTAAAGAGATTCTATTTAAAAATAAAGAGATATATAAAAGTAGTTAGGGTAAAGAGATTCTATTTAAAAATAAAGAGATATATAAAAGTAGTTAGGGTAGGATTAGGATTGTAAAAGAAGATTATATATACAATTACGGGTTGAAAGTCCCATAGTCTGTTTGTGGTTACGTGCAGCAGATCGGGTAGAATGAAAGCAAGCTACTTTGTGCTTGTGGCGGCCTTAGGGTGTTGGGCTGCCTGCTCTTCGCTCTTCACCTTCCAAATCTTCAGCAGCTTCGACAACTATCTTTCTCTCTATTTTGTTCATATTCTCCCAAATCTTTGGGGGATTTTGGCTTCTTATTCATTGGAACAGGTTCTTGAGGAGACACGGATTAATTCGCTGGCATTGAAAGCTAACGTGAATGACATTGACGATAGCCGCCGCGAGGAGGAGGATGGTGGTACTGGTTGTGGATGGAGGAGGATGATGGCAACCGCTCTACTCCGTGTTGCCCTGTTCGTGGTGGTCGTATTGCCTTTGGTGCTGCTGCTGATCTGCAAGTCACACGGAAACCGCGGGAAGAGCCCCTACTACTACGTCGGCTGGATAATCATACAAGGCCACATTCTCATCTGCCACCACATGTATTCCCACACTTTGTATCAAGTCTTGGTGTGTCTCCTTTCCGGGGTCGTCTGCGCTAGTTGTTACCATGGATTCGGATTAGGGGATGGGACTCCCAGCCCCTTGATCGTCGCTTTGCTCTCCCTCGTCATCGTCTTCCTTTGTAGCCTCAATGCATCCCTCCGTGCCCTCGAATTTAGGCCATGGACTCTACCGCCCTCTAACCCCAAACCTACCGCCGCCGCTTCTTGTCCTGTACTGCCGCAGCGGCAATCGCTACCAACTTACTATGTATAATAATTCTATTTGTCGCTACCAACTTACTATGTATAATAAATAATTCTATTTTAATTCTATTTTTTTTTGTCGCTACCAACTTACTATGTATAATATGTTTTGTTTAATTTCATAACGTGGGTTCCTGAGGCTTTGAAATTATGATTCATAATAGCAAATATAAACAACGTACTTGAATTTGTTTTGCTTGCCATTATCCTTTTTCAGTTCATCAGGGTGCCTGAGGTTCCTGAACTACCTCCCTGAGGGGGGCAAAAGGTGCATCATTTATGTCCAGTGAATGCATTTGACTTGCTAGAGACTATATAGATCAAAGATTGGTAGCAAATCTCCTCACGGCATATGACATTAGGAACGGTGTCACGAGCAGAACAGCTCGAAGAGTAACCACTCTGGTTTTGTCTAAATGCAACCTGAAGAACAAATAAAAGCCAAGGAAATATGCGATAGGATGAGGATGAGGGTTTCTACCAGATCTTGAAAACCCAACATATATCATTATTGAATCTGTATATCATTATTGAATCTGTATCACCGTAAATCACCTAGAAGAGAAATAACACAGCTGCATTAGGAGCATCGTAGCACCAAATGCTAAAAATAAGAAGCAAATGCATGTCTTTGAAGTACCTCTAAGTTCAAGTTATTCTGAACTAAATCAACCGTGCTCTGCAAAATTTCCCTCCCCGGCAAACCCATTACATAGTTTGCTCAAGAAAATTCTCTACAAAAATCCATTATTAAAATGCAAGTGTTGGGTAAATTTCCTACTTGTAATGTTATGAGCTCTGCAAGTGGCTTTGCATAAAATCTGGAACTGGAAAACCCCAAGCATCCATACATACTGCATTGCAAGAAAATCAAGCCAAGGAAAGCACCAAACAGATCAGGACCTATTTGCAGGTTTGATGTGTAGCCAATGCAGAGATGAGAAAAAGGCACAAGACCTATTTGCAGTGAGCTTCAGTGCTTGCTGCTGGATGTCCAGCTGCTGGACCTTGAGGCCTGATGCATTCTTCATCCAAGATTTTACCATCCTCCATCTCTCCACTAAATTTTTCAGCAACTAAAGTGAAGACAAAAGGAAACATAAGATGAACAGTTAAGGCTAGACGGCAAAAGTGCAAATATGTTCCTCAAGGACGCCAGAGAAAAAGGCTTATTGTGAAAGACTTCATGGTAAGTGCTTTGATTTTTTTACTAGTAGGTAAAAGAGGGCACACGGTCTTCACTTTTTTTTTTTTTTTTTGAAAATATCAAAATTATCTTTCTTGGGTTGCCTTGAACATGAAATAAATATAATGATACAAAGAGTGAACATTCTACCTCTGGTAAAACCCCTGTCCTTTTAGAAGATGGTAAGCGTGACCCATCAGATGACCTTTCAACTGTAGTGAAGCAGACATTATATTCCTGTTGCCAGATACACTTTGTTACATAATACACATTTGCTACAAGTAATAAGTGTATATCCATGTAACTAATACATAGAATGTGAATAAGGAAATAAAGGGATGACCTGAATGATAGAAGGATAAAGACTATTGAAGTCCAGAAGCAGTGTATATTTATCATACAAGCCTTTCTTTGACTCCAAGACTAGTCCACCTGCATAGGCAGGGCCTTTTTTGCCTTTCACGTTATTATCCAGCGGAGAATCATTATCATCAGCAGTTGCATCATCTTTATCATTATCATTTCCATGATCCACTTTTCTCTTGCTCAATCTTGTCTCTCTTTCATGAGAGAATATTTGTCTGGATCAACGTACTTTCTTGCATGAAAAGCATGCAGCAAAAGATATTGTACACTTTTTGCTCTAGCAGCCTGACCACCATACATGTTTTAAAAACCATCTGATCATACTGTATTTTTCTTTTCTTTTTTCTTTTGAAAAACATGACGACAGAATGAGTAACCTGAACTGACCTGAAGAGTCTTTTCCCAGAGGTTACCACTGATATTGGTCAACTGGCGTGTAAGTGGAAGAATGCTCAAATGAAACATGAGTTCCATAGATAACCATGCATCAGTCTCGTTGCATTCTATCTGAAAAGATTATACCATGTCAAATCCAAGAATCGCATCAATAAAGAAGATATTTCATTTTGTTAGGAGGCTGCGGCAATCCTTCCAAAAGAAAAGGCACGGAGCCATAGAAAATGCAGTAAAGGGAACCAACCCTGAGATTTTAAACTAGCACTTCATGTAACATAACACCAAACTGGGGACTTGTATTTATTTGTAAACTATCAACAATTATTGAAAAATGCTGATTCAAGTCTAATAAATATGATAAACAAAAAAAGGATAACAACATACAAGTTCCATAACTGACTCTGTTGTTTGAAACATGTTGGGAATATCATGTGGAGCAATCTCCTTGCGATCTTTGTTAAGTTGGGTTTTTGCAAGTTGCGTCAATGCGTAGCTCACCTGCATTATAAGAGAGGTCCATATTATAGATGTTGTGATATGCAGGCTTTATAAAGTAATTCTTCGGAGCGACAGTAAATATATAATACCTCTTTTAAAAGATCTCGAGAGCACAAAAATGTATCACAAAGAAGTCGGCCAGCCATGCAAGTCATTATCCCTGAACTTGCACCTGACCCAAAAACATTACTTCCTTTTGAAAGCTTAGGCATTACAGAGCGCTTTAGTCGGCCTAATTTGGACCACATGCTGCTAGGCACTCTACAGGCCTACAAGATCAGAAATTCAGAATATATTGAAAAACCATAAATGTCATCAATATGCAGCATCTGTTAGAAATTCAATCACTGTCTTCTGCAACTAAATTTAAGTACACCATCTTGATAGGTAGCAAGAAAATTTCCCAGTCACCTTCTAACTCCATATGATCGTTGAAAATTGAAATGATGGCAATATATATTCTACTCTTTTTTCTCTAGCAGCCTGACCACCATACATGTTTTAAAAACCTTCTGATCATACTGTATTTTCTTCTTTTTTTTCTTTTGAAAAACTTGACGACATAATGAGTAACCTGAACTGACCTGAAGAAGATATTTCATTTTGTTAGAAGGCTGCGGCAATCCTTCCAAAAGAAAAAGCACGGAGCCATAGAAAATGCAGTAAAGGGAATCAACCCTGAGATTTTAAACTAGCATCAGGCGGTTTAGCAATGCTCTCTCACTGCAAGTTTCAAACCAAAACGGGGAAAATTGAGATGGCAGAAGGCCAAAAAAGAAGTAATATCCCTGCATACTTCTTCAGAGACCAGGATCAGAAGAAGATTATGCAACTTGAGGCTTAAACTTTTAGAAGACAGATTAAAAGGGATGCCAAAAGAACTTGCCTGCTTTCATTAAAAGGGATGCCAAAAGAACTTGCCTGCTTTCAGAAGCTAACACATTGCTTCGTGCCTCAGCATTTTTATCTGTGACTTTCTTGGCAAATCCTATTAGGAATATTCCTCCTTCAAGCTTTCTTGTAACAGTAAAATGACCAAGGATACCACGTTTCTTCCACTCTGAGGGCAGCATTGGAGTATCGATCTGAAATATACAGTAATCAAAGTTACCATTATGAAGCATAAAGTATTATCACAGTAGAATATGTAATCAGTGTTACATACAACACTATAAGGTATGATCTTCAACTATAAGGTAATTCATGGGTCCAAATAGAAATGGTGTTGAAGTCAACTAATAATAGAGGTCCTTGTGTAAATACACCAAACTAAAATAAGAATCTAAAGTATATGGCAATTACAGATCAAAGTCCATAGGCAAATCAACGAGGAATAAAAATCATATGCGGTGCCATATACGTTCACGAGCTTTCCAAATTCCACTTTTTTTTAAAGAAAAATCATAATTCACTAGGTTGCTAAAAGTATAAAATGAATATATATATATAGCAGCCAAAGATTTTTATTCTATCAGGTGTCAGCTCATCTTTTCTATATACAATTATATCAACCATGTGATGGATAACAGTTTTCAAGTTGATTGATGTGACAATCACTGGAGGGATTTCAGCAGTGTTCTGTGTGGAAGATGAAACCTGAATATCCTTAGAACAATCAACAGTTACCTCAAATTTGCACCAGCTCACCTGCATAAAAAATCAATCTCCATTAGTTTGTCAAGTGCATTTCCAGGGATTAATATACAAAACAATGTATCAAGTCAATGGACAACCAAGCAAGAAGAAATGATTTGATGCAGCAACGCATGAACTCCAAAATTGACATTATGAGCATGAGAAAAATTATCTTCGGAACTTCAATCATAAACCAGAAATGAACTATAGCAACCCTTATCTGCTATGCAGCTTTTATCAAAGGTAGCTAAAGCTACCTTATCTGCTATGCAGCTTTTATAACTACCAAAACTAAAACTAAGGGTAGGCCAACCTAAACACGGTCAAAACTACAATCAAAGGTAGCTAAAACTAACAGACACTCCCATAGAAACTCACAAAATAGCTTGCTAGGCAGATAAGAAAGCAAAATAAGGGTTCTCACAATTAGGGGTTTCACAAGCTGCATAACAATTCTCAAATTAGGGTTTTCATACCTTGATTTTGGGTGTTTAATGGAGTGGAAGAAGACAAGCCAGAGGAGCGAATGGACACACGGCTCGAACTCGCTTTGGTAGGACTGAGAAGCCGGAGGAGATGAAGGAATGGGGCACCGGAGATCAGTTGAAGACAACGGACACCAGTTGAAGCCGACTGACTCCAGACGAAGACGGCCCACTCCAGTTGAGACGACAGCCGGAGAAGATATGGAAAGAAGATGACCTCTCTTCAGTGTGACTGAATAGACGGAGAAGATGATGGAATCGGGTGCGAGGGAGCAAATTAGGGAGAAGAAGGCTTGGTTTCTTCAGTCGCCCGACCCCATCGCCCTGAATCGCCTTCCCTGCTGTTCCTCCAATTTGGGGGTTTTTGATTGCGCGCTTTAAAAAAAATTTAAAAAGCCTTTTTATTAGAGCATCATCAATGGTTGGGAACCAACCTCCCCAAACTACTTTTTCATGTGATTTGGGGAACCCGACTATTGTGGACAACCTCCCTATTTTTCGGGTACCCCAATATATTGGGAACCTTTTCAAATCCGAAACCAATTAAACGATGACACGTGTCAATGCAATAAATAATTTCTTTTTTTCATTTTACTTAATAGATTTTAATTAAAGACTATAAAATATTAATAATTTAATTACAATATTAAAATTAATTATTAAATATAATTATATAATTACATTAATTAATAATTAAATCAATAATTTTTTGAAATGTCAAATTTATTAACAATTTAGTTTAAATATTTTAAATGATTAAAAGTAATTAAAAAATATAATTATAATTATAATATTAACTTATAGTAATATTAAATTAATTTTTTTTTTGAAATTTCAAATTTATTAAAAATTTATTTAAAAATATTTTAAATTATTATAACTAATTATAAAATTTAATTAAAAATTAAATTAATTTTTTATATTGATAAATCAATTTAATTTTTTAATATTTGAAATTATAGGAAAAATATAATGGGTATGGAAAAAGTGATGGGATAGATTATTGGGGAACATGATCATTGTGGGAAAGGAGAATTGAATTGGGGAAGGTTGGGAATAAAGTTAGTGGAAAATGAGGTGGACGAATAAGAAAAGGGGAGAGGAGTTTTGGGAAACCCGACCATTGCTGATGCTCTTACGGAGTACTGTCTTTTTCAACATGTAAGACCGATGCATATATTTTCATTAATATCGACAATTTTAAACATTATTCAATTTCATAGTATCCACACACACTTGTACGAATGTTTTTTTATAAAATAAGTTTACATTTTTGTAATATATATATATATATATATATATATATATATATATATATATATATATATATATATATATATATAAGTTAAAACTAAATTATAATTAATTCTTATAAAATCTTTTCAATATATATATATATATATATATATATATATATATGTAAGTTAAAACTAAATTTATAATTAATTCTTATAAAATCTTCTCGATGTAACTTCTTGAGTATTTGTTCACACCAAAGTGTAAAAACAACTCACGCCTTAACTTCCTCATGGTGTCAACTGTCGAGTAATTCTCACTTAGAAGTTTAAACATTGTGTCGTGCATATGTATTTGCTTGTATTTGGATTGTGTTTCTTAAGTATCGATTAGTTCAGATGATTCTCTAATCGAGTATGGTCATCTAAGAATCTCTATTATTAGTATGGTCATCTAAGAATCTCTATTATTACGAATTTTATGACAAATTTAAACCTTTTTAGTCTAATAGATACTGGATCATTATCTAAAATGGCCCAACTTCCAATTTGATATTGAAAACTAATTAGTTTTGGGCATATGGGTTTTTTATAAAACTTCAGTGCTATATTGATACGGAGTATTTAAAAAACCAATGGTGGAAATATTGCGTTTTTGTTGTTGTAAAACTCAGATCCAAACTAGAAATCGATTTTGATAGCGGAAGCGAATTAGATCTAGAGCGACATTCGAAAGATCAAAGAGAATCACATGCAAGAGAACGAACAAAGCGATTTTACGTGGTTCGGTATAAATACCTACATCCACGGGGCCTCAAGAGTTGGCCGAATCCACTATAGAGAGTTCGTAGAAGGGATGATACAAGCAATGAAAACAAACAACCCTAAACTAACATGCATGTGAATGAGAGGTACAAGGAAAAAAGAGAAAATCCCCCTGTATGGGATAAATCGGAAGATCGGAGAAGGATTCGATCTCCAAGAACCCTATATCTCAGAAGGCGAGGGGAGCGGCCACCCAGGAGGACGCCGGAGCTCGATCCACCTTCCAGAGAAGCCACCATCAACCATTCTTCTCCGAGCGCTCGTAAACCGACGGCAAGAGCCGGAGAAACTCCAAACCCCATAAACCCTAGCGGAGCGTTTGTGAGGAGAGAGAAAGACGGAGACTGAAGTGAGGAGCTTCAGCGTCCGGAAGATTATATATACAGATACAGGTTGAAAGCCCCATAGTCTGTTTTGTGGTTACGTGCAGCAGCAGATCGGGAAGAATGAAAGCAAGCTACTTTGTGCTTGTGGCAGCCATAGGGTGTTGGGCTGCCTGCTCTTCGCTCTTCACCTTCCAAATCTTCAGCAGCTTCGACAACTATCTTTATCTCTATTTTGTTCATATTCTCCCAAATCTTTGGGGGATTTTGGCTTCTTATTCATTGGAACAGGTTCTTGAGGAGACGCGGATTAATTCGCTGGCATTGAAAGCTAACGTGAATGACATTGACGATAGCCGCCGCGAGGAGGAGGAGGATGGTGGTGGTACTGGTTGTGGATGGAGGAGGATGATGGCAACCGCTCTACTCCGTGTTGCCCTGTTCGTGGTGGTCATATTACCTTTGGTGCTGCTGCTGATCTGCAAGTCACACGGAAACTACGGCAAGAGCCCTTACTACTATGTCGGCTGGATAATCGTGCAAGGCCACATTCTCATCTGCCACCACATGTATTCCCACGCTTTGTATCAAGTCTTGGTGTGTCTCCTTTCCGGGGTCGTCTGCGCTAGTTGTTACCATGGATTCGGATTAGGGGATGGGACTCCCCGCCCCTTGATCATCGCTTTGCTCTCCCTCGTCATCGTCTTCCTTTGTAGCCTCAATGCATCTCTCCGTGCCCTCGAATTTAGGCCATGGAAAGCACCCCCTCTAACCCCAAACCTGCCGCCACCAACTTACTATGTATAATAATTCTATTAATTCTATTTGTTAAGGTTTTCTTTCTATGTATAATAATTCTATTAATTCTATTTGTTAAGATTTTCTTTCTTTTTTTAAAAACAACGTACTTGACTTTGTTTGATTTAATTTCATAACAATCAAGACATTCCATCTTCAAACGACGTCTCAAAATTTAGTACAGTGACTAAAGCTACCTCATATGTTGTACCATTTTTGAATTGAACTTTGAATGCAGCATATTTCTTCTTTTTCAGAAGCAACATTCTCTTGTACAGACTATCAAGATCGATCACTAAACACCTATACTTTTTGTTCACCTATAAGAAAGTGCAAAGTCAATAACAGCACGCTGGCATGACAGAATCAGTAAAAAGAGCATGTTAAGGCATTGATTAGTGATCCCCTTTTTGTATCTAACAGTGACCCTTCAATGGTATATTTTTTGTATTTTGCGCATACTCTTTATATAGTTACCAGTTCAAAAAAAGGAAAAAGAGGGTGTTAACTGTTAAGGGAGAGAAATTGTAGAAAGACCATTGCTCTAACAATAAAGAAGACACTCATAGCAGAAAGAGCTCAGGGAATTAAAAAATCCAAACCCTTCTAGCTCTTCACATATACCTACAGTAAAAGAATGGAACTTTGATGTCTGATTCAAATTCAAAATTTGTTGTCTGATTTAACATATATATAAGCTAAAAATATTCCCAACCACATGCATTTTCTAGGAAGACCCAGATAGGTAGAACATAGCCTACCTCTTGAATTACTTTTCCTGCAATTGCCTTACACTTTGTGACATTATCCATCCCACTATATATCATTATTGAATCTGTATCACCGTAAATCACCGTGAATCTGTGGGGCTGCTTCGACAGCCCCACAGGTAAATCTGAAAAATCTCAACTTAGGGTTCCGTTCTAGCGTTGGCCAAACTTCGAATTCGAAGCTCGATTTTCATAAACCATTCATGGCTGGCCGCTACTAAAAGGAGCTTCGAGGCTAGGGAGAAGAGAGCTGTTGAGCACAGATCATTTGCAAGTCTCTTCCGTGATAATCGAAATATCTCGAGCGCTATGAAACTCCCCTGTCATGACGATGTTGAAAAAGGCTGAGTTAAGATTAGAAAGGAGGATACAGTGTCCGGAAACGCAGTCAGTATGCTAAAATGAAGGAATTCACTGGAAGCTGAATGGAGTTATGCCCGGGCAAGGCTATACCAAAAGAGTAATGGAGTGTGTGTGGAACTGTGGATGACAGAGCTGCGAAAGGTGAAAGGATATCATATGCGCGACTTTTAGGGGAGGTTTCAGCTGCTGAAGCTATGAGGAAGAGTATTGTAATTGAAGACTAGTTTGGGAGAGAAAAGCACCAACAGACAGTGATCTCTGAGTGGCTATCTAGGATCTGTGGGTTGTGTTTTATGTTTGGTCATATGCAACTTATGCAAGAACAGTGTGTGAGCGTTAAACAGTCTGAATTTGAAAATACAAAGAAAGTGTGGGTGTCAAAAAAGGGAAGGAGAAGTTAAGGTTGATGGGGAAAGCGTTAGTGAACTCGTTGTGTCTGCTCATGATGCTAGCGTTGAGTGTGTATTAGGATCAGACATGAGTCAGGATTTGGAGAAAAGGGTTGATAACAGCACAGAAAAAGGAGAGAAAAATCAAACTGAAAGCAAGCAATTCAAGAAGAGAGGGCTGAGATCAGGTGTTCTTTGGCTTCTGAATTAAACAGATTGCAGCCACTATAGATCGCCCATGGACAGTCCTTGGAGATTTCAATTGTCTTTTAGATATTGACGTGTTTTCTAATAGGAGGGTTCTGAAGCAACTGGTTAAGAATCCGACGGTGGTGAAAGACCTTGACTGATTTCTTGCTGCAACACCATTATGAAGGTGGTGAGCAAAATTCTGGTGGCTTGTATTATTAAACCGTTGCTTGCTACTTTAATTGATGACACGCAAGGCGCATTCATTCCGGGGAGGTCAATAGCACATAATTGCTTTGTGGCTCTAGAAATTGTCAATGGATACGGTACAAAGCGATGCTCGCTCCGATGCACAATGAAGGTTGATCTTCAAAAAGCTTATGATTTTATCAGATGTACTTCATTCAATTTGCTTTGAATCGGCTACAGTTTTCGCAATAGATTGTGGATGTAGTCGTGGAGTATGTCACGTCTACATCCTTATAAATGGGGCCCCAAGGATTTTTCGAGGGTAAGGGGTTGAGACAAGGAGATCCACTCTTCGTAATATGTATGGAGATGTTGATCCACATGATAAAAGAGGAAACCTTGAACCCGGATTTCAACTTCCACCCAAGGTGTGAGGAGTGGTGCGGGAATGTCGTGTTTCCAACCCCAAAAGTAATCTAGTGTTGGTTGTCAAGCTATCACTTCTGCTAAAAGAAACATTTGTCGCTTGTCAAAACTCTCACATATGCATGATTTACAACATGTTCCTC
Source organism: Persicaria maculosa (assembly GCA_963922045.1). Taxonomy (NCBI): domain Eukaryota; kingdom Viridiplantae; phylum Streptophyta; class Magnoliopsida; order Caryophyllales; family Polygonaceae; genus Persicaria; species Persicaria maculosa. The sequence continues at coordinate 7,286,725 of OY998256.1, read as the reverse complement.
AAGATAGGGGGCATATTATCATATTGGGTGATTATTCTTTTACTCCCGAAAGGAGTGGTTCATGAATTAGACAGAATGAGCAATGTGTTTCTTCGGCAGGGGGCTGCTGAGGGAAGGAAAAATCTAGTGGCTTGGAGTGAGGTTATGAAACCGTTTAATAAGAGTGACCTCTAATAATGCATATTTTAATAGGCATTAGAGGATAGTTTCATTTGCATTTCATTGTAATATAATCATGTTCTATGGTTAATTTCACATTATGCTCTTTTAGTGGTGAAGTTCGGAAACTACACTATTATATTGGATTTATGCAAATTCGTAGTTCCGACGTGGTGGAGAGCTTGGGGAGACCAAAAGGGGGTCAAGAAGCTAGAGGAAGCACCAAAGAAGGAAGAATGATTGAAAGTTGACAAATAAAATTTGCAACTATTCAAAACCTACAAAAGTGTGAGTCAATTTTGCAATTATTCGATAAGTTGATAGTAATAAATCTCCATCTCCTTACATCTGCCAAATCCCATTAATCTACCCAATCTATTTTCATCTCTTGACATCTACGAAAATCTCAATAATCTACACAATCTCCCAGTGCAGCCGAACACAGCCTAAACATGTAATTAACAAGTCCTTAAATTAGAGAGTAATATATAGCAATCTAACCGTTAATATGAAAGAACAATCCAAGCATAAACTCTCTTTTTTATCTTCTCCACGCCTAATTTGTTTACATTGTGCATAAACTCTCTTAAAATACTCGGAGTTATTTTGAATTTTCTGAAATGGAAAAAGAAGGTGAACGAGAGTTACGAGACTACGTTTTGGATTAGGATTAGCGGAATTTTAGCTAATAAAGATTTATTGGGGGACATTAGTTAATTATCTAATATAATACTAAAACATCTGCGAAGGATACACGTGGCGGCCTCACATTGAAAGTGTCACGTGGCAGCCATTCGCTTAACATACCTCCATATATATTTAAAATAAACTAGTGCAATGTCCGCGCCATGGCGCGGTTTTGTTAAAAAAAAATCTTAATAATAAAAAATTTATGATTATATAATTAAATAAATGATTAACATAAGTAGCACCGACTAATAAATGTAGGGAGTTTATAAAGTAAAAAATATGTAAAAACCATAAAATGAAGGTGGTTATGACACATTAGCAAAAATATTCTCATTTCATTTATAATTAAATACAGATAGAAGGTTAAAAATGTATACATTTTCAAGTATTAACAATTTATGAGATCATAACATCAAAATGTTTCTCATTTAATATTTAGATATAGATTATAGTTTAATTTAATGTTTTGAATTAAATCAATTGATTAGAAAATAGAAAATATATTAATTTAATATTTTGAATCAAACCAATTGCTTAGACAATGTAAAATATGTTAAGTAAATAAAAAAACTCTATTATAATTTGATTGATTAAAAATTTATTGGTTCAAATGTTTTTAATTGAACCTGACGTTGATTATAAAATGTAGTATGTGTTAATATGTATATTAATTTAATATTTTAAATTAAACCTATTGATTAAAAAATATAGAATATGTTAATTAAAGAAATAAATAAATAAAATGATTCTCTTAAATAGTCATTCATTAATATATGATGTAACTTTATTGAAAAATAGTTTTGAATCAATCCAATTGCTTAAAACATAAGAAGTAGTTTACCATATTATGTAGATATACCAATATATAGATAAATTGTAATAAAATTATATAAGAAGACAATATTCTTATATAAAGTATATAAATAATAATAATAATAATAATAATAATAATAATAATAATAATAATAATAATAATAATAATAATAAGTTGACATAAAATATTAAAGGATAGCTGACTAAAATAAATTGATTTTGTAATAGTTTAACTTCTATAAATAACTTGTTCTAAGGTTGTGACAGGTGGCAAAAATGCTTCTGTTTTAATATATTATATAGATTATATAGATGCTTAAAACATAAGAAGTAGTTTACCATATTATGTAGATATACCAATATATAGATAAATTGTAATAAAATTATATAAGAAGACAATATTCTTATATAAAGTATATAAATAATAATAATAATAATAATAATAATAATAATAATAATAATAATAATAATAATAAGTTGACATAATTAAGATGATACATGGATATATTAAAGGATAGCTGACTAAAATAAATTGATTTTGTAATAGTTTAACTTCTATAAATAACTTGTTCTAAGGTTGTGACACGTGGCAAAAATGTTTCTGTTTTAATATATTATATAGATACACTTAAAATCATTTTTATTAATTAAAATATTGAATTTGTTGACCAAATCATAACAACTTCTCCAAATTTGCATATTATTTTTTATCCAAGATTTTTTAAATCCAAAACATAATCAATATATTACTAATAAATATATTTCACTAAACTCTTTTGAATGATTGTTACGTAAAATTCATTTTGTTAATTTTCAAAACGTTTTTATTAGATATTTGATGAATTTATTTGTTGTCGACTTTACCCATCCTTTGTATTTTTTTAATTAACTAAATAACATCCATGACAATTTATTCAATTGGATAAGTTCCTTTTATTATTTGAGTAGCAAATATTTTGCCAAAAATAACCTTCATTTGTAACATCTCATAATGGCGCCCAAAATGCCTATCCGGATTAAGATCCATTGCTCTGGGAGTAAACAAATTCACATACTAACTTTTAACAAGAGTTTCACAAGACTTTACCGTTCACATACGAAAACAACTGAAAATAAAGAAAAAAATCCTCTTAATTTTTGATTAAAATAGAAACCCAATGAATTGAATAACGCCAAAGTGACAGGGTACGGTCGTATTTCACATTAATATTAAATAATGCTACAATGATTCGAGCTTATTTTAGAGTTTCTGATAATGACTATTATAATGTTATTTTTTGTAATCCAAAGACCTAATGATATTTAAAATGTTTATTTTTTGTGTGTAGTAGAGTTTTACAAATTAAGTATTATAAAGAACATTTATAATGCTATTGTTATACATTTTCTCTTAATAATAGTTCAATGCGATGTTTCTTAAAGAATATTTAATATATCTAATTTAAGTATTTTTTTATCTTCTTTAACTTAATAAATCAGTATGCTAAAATCATTTCAATATAATCTTTTTTTTTTGTTAATAATCATTTCAATATAATCTAATATAAAAATAATATAATTTCAAAATAATATAATAAATTATTAATGCCATTTTTTCAAAAATTTATTATTCATTCTCACATTATTATTCATCTTAACTAATAATTTTTTTTGGTATATGTCTATCCATCTAAATTAATAATAATAATAATAATAATAATAATAATAATAATAATAAATCATATGTTTGTTTGGATTTTTATACAACAACTTTTTTTTTTTTTGCATTTATCTCAAGTTTATCCTCTTATATTCTCTTATCTTTCTTTGACATATATATACTCCATTTGTATCAGAATAATTGGTCATTTGGCCAATTTCAATCTTTTAAAGAAAGTTTAAAATAAAAAGATGAACAGTTAAAAATTTACCACGTAAATGATGTAAAAAAAATAGATCAATGAACAGAAGATAGTGAAATGAAAAGTTGGAGTATTCATAGAGTGTAATGGAAATCAAACATAATGAATGAGATTAATTATCAAAATTATAATTTTTTTTTATCATTGATTGTGTTAGAGGATCAAATATGGGCTAATTATTCAGATACGGAGGGAGTATTGGATTCATAAGATGCATTCCTTTTTGTATTATACTCCCTCCTTTAATTAAAACTTGACGTTTTACTAATCACTCACGCTTTTTGAGGTGTTAAAAACTATATAAAATATTAAGTTTTTTAACAATTTTTTTTAATAATTTCATACTTATTACAATTAAGTATGAATTTATAAAAACAAATGTGAAAAATGTTGATACTTTATATAGTTTTTATCATTCTAAAAAAGCGTGCTTGAATAGTAAACGACAAGTTTTAATTAACAGAGGGAGTATTAACTTTGATAATTTGTTCATTTACCATGATTAATCACTGTTTAAATTATATGTCATAACCTATGATATAACCCACAAAGCACACGATGAATTTCGTCTTAACAAAAATTTATTTTGATTAAGAAATGATACATATACAATACTATGTCCATGGATTATTATTATTATTATTATTATTATTATTATTATTATTATTATTATTATTATTATTATTATTATTATTATTATTATTATTATTATTATAAACTTATATACATTTTTTTTCTATATATGTAAAAAAATGTTAATCATTTGTGTAGTTATTGTAGATGTGATTACATTTCTTGAACAAAAACCCCGTGCCTCGGGCACGGGTACTATACTAGTTAGGGTCTAAAATATAACCGATACACCTAATTTTCTTTATAATTATACTAGTGTTTGGTTGCATTACTATTATATTTTGATTTTATGAGTTTTTTAGTTAAAAAAACTAAATATTAATATAAATTAAATAAAAGAATTGTATGCATTAATTAATTAAAATCCAAACACCTCTAAGAGTATATATACACTATAGTCTACTCCGTATTAAAAATGAAATAATAAATAAAACCATTTTTTTTTATGACGAGAAACCCACCTTTGGTGGCAAACTCCGGGCACGTGACCCAGCCGGCAAGAATCATGCATCAGGTAAACCATTTCATAAATTAATGAAAACAATTTAATTATTGCATATAGTTAATTAGTTTGCAATGACAAGTTTATTTTGTCAAGAAAAAATTGGGTGAGGCATGCCTCGATCGCTTATAGAGTACTTAGAGCATGCGCAGTGGTGGGCTTCCAGGCTCTTAAACTGCCAACTGGAATTATAAAAGAAAAAAGAAAACTCAATATGTACTAAGGGCCCCTTCCATCAAACCCTTATATACAAACCCAACTCACGGAGCCCATAGCGCCTGAATCAAGAAAGCAAGAGGAGCACGTGCCCAGGGCTGGAAAGCAAGAGTATATATATTTTTTAAAATCAATTTTTCTACATTTTCTGAAATTAAAAAAATAATAAAATTATCTCTTATCATAATTTAATTTTATCTATCTATAAACACTCATATTGCATATGTTTAGAAAGAAAAAAAATCAATTAACTAATACCCATATATTAGGCCATGTTTATCAGTTACTATTCAAGATACTAAAATTACTATTTTTTTATTCATCTCTCTCCGCCACATCAGCATAGCATCCCTTCCTCATTTTTTCCATTTTAACAATAGCATCCCTAGCATCCCACAGTCCATCTTTTTTTTTACCAATTCAATTTACGAATATACCCTTCTATAACAATTATTTCCAACATGTTTATAATATGATTATATTAGTATTTAATTACTAAATTTTAATTATAAAATTTAGATCATTTATAAAATGATAAGTAAAAGTATATACGATCCACTTTTGAGATTTAAAATAAAATAACAAACTCCAATGATTAAACAAAAGAAAATTACACAAAAGATAATAAGTAATTGAGCACCGAACGCCTAAGATCCAATTTACCAACAATATAATTATATCGAAAGAAATCATTTTTTTCAAAATATGTCGAAACATATTCAAAATTGATGTCTATGTGTAGAGAAAAATGAATCTAGTATTATGGTAATTTTTTTTATTAAAAAAATTACATTTTATATAGCGAAAAATAACATTATTTGAATGTGATTAAAATGTGTTAGATTAAATCTAAGCCGTTGTTTCCCTTCAATCTCAACTACTCCTTCCCACCGCCAGTGAAAGCGTGACTCGCATCCCCCCCACCATTTATTATACAATTTATACCCATAAGCATCGATGCTTAATTAGCATCATTTAAGCATCCGTCTCCCCCCCCCCCCTCATTCAATATTTTACTAATATTTTCCCATTAAGCATATTGAACAGTGCACTGTTAAAAGTGCTCTTAAGAGTCCCATTCCAGTTTTTAATTATTTGCACCCCCATTCGTGAGCTCGGACTCTCTGACCCTTAAGTTACTTTTTATTATTTACCTTTTTTCAATTACTTAATTATTATTATTGAAAATAATAATATCATTATACAATTTCATAATAATAATAATAATAATAATAATAATAATAATAACTATTATTATATTATTATTATTATTATTATTACTACTATTTTTATTATTATTATTACGCAAAATGGGTATTGCAAAATGCAAGGTTGGCACCTTTTTTTTAACGGTGGAATTCTAGTATCGATACTAGACATTTAATAATGAAATAATTGAAAAAGTTGAAGTATCGATGAAATGGGATACTCGCTCTGGAATCCGTTGCTAGTATCGCTCCATATCTAATGTAATTAATGCAAAGCAAATGTGTCAGATGAAAATAATTATTCGAGAGGGGTATAATTGTAAATTGAATTGGTAGGAAAAAATATGTTTTGAAATACTAGAGATGTTATTGATAAAGTGAAAAAAGCGAGAATAAGATGCTATGATGATGTGGCGTAAAGAGAATAATAAAATATTAGTATTCCTAATATTCCTAGCATCCCTCGATAAACATGGCCTAAGGGCCTCAAGTCCCACTAATGTTCATGTTCTTACAAATCATCTTCTAACACTATACTTCATACATCCATATTGAAATCAAACATACAACTTTTCAAGCACCTTACCGACAACTGAATTAGGTGTTAGCTAGATAGGGTTCAGAAGTGATTAGACACGAGTTTATATGTCTGGTCAACAGTTAAAAATGGGAGTAATATATATACGGACCTTGCTCACGCGCGTTTTTCATATAACTCGTTGCCAAGATTTATTCAGTAAGAAATGAAATATTTGGTTCCGTTTTATATTTTATGAAGTAAATTATATCAAGTGCATATTCTCTAATTGATCGAGTTTAGGTTTTGTTTTCCTTGGTAGAATCGTAGTTGTATACTCTATCTGAACTAAAATATAAAACTTTTTATTTTTAAGCACCTATTTTTAGAGAACAATATAATGAGGTGACTCCGTGTTCGGAATGAGGCTCCCTTAAAGATTCTTCTTCATTACCCACAGGAGATTCCTAATGTATAGCTGGTCAGCGGTTCTACTTCGTGGTGATGCTTGACTTCGTTTTTAGTTTACGTCCTCAACTTCCTAGTTTTAACTAGTTTCGCTTAGATTTGTCCTGTCGTAGAGTGTGTGTTGTCTGTTATATTGCGCCTTTTTCTAGTTTTCTAACTGTACGTTTCGACGGTTTTTTGTCTGCCGGTTTGTCAACCTATTGAGTATCAGACTTATTTGATATCGAATTATTACTTTATTAAAAAAAACAGAGTATAATGTTCATTTCATTTGTTTTAGCTTCTATTTTAGCATATTTTTAACGTTTACTGCTCCTCAGTTTAGGAATCGAAACTACCACCTAACAGAGTGTCATCCTAGAGCGTCTTTTCGGATGATAACACGCAATTCTTTATCGTCTTGGATCTAGATCTTCATCGGTAGGGTATTTGTAGGATTAGCTTCCCTTAAAATATAATGAATTGAAACTGAATTAAAATATGAGAAAATAAGTTAGGTTCGAAGGAGTTCAATATTACATAGGTATCTTCAGTCGTCTAATAGCGCCTTTACGATATACTTGCAGTTTCTGTAGACCTTGATGCAAGCGTCGCTAGTCTGACAACTGACGAAGGGTCGGTAGGTGGAGGAGATTGAGAAGGGATTCCTAGGAGGTCAACTTCCAAATCAACATTGTGCTCATAACTGACACAAACACTGGAATCAATATCATGACCCAATAGTATGGGTTCTTCTTGGTTGTTCTCAATGGCAGGATAAAATATCAAAGTCCGACTCGGATCGATGACTGGGAGTCGTGTCCACAGGCGCACATGCGCTAATAGCCTAGCACACAAGCCGAGTGAGGTTCCATTCTAAAACCAATTGGCAATAGAAGGAGTAGCCCACCGACTCATATACTAGGGTTTGATATGTTCAACTTTCCGATGTGGGACACTTTTTGGTCACATTCACATCTCAACACGCCCCCGCAAGTCCAACTAGGAATGACCATCTAGTTGACACTTGGACAACGGGTCTAGCATCTCATTCTCTTTTTAGCTAGCCCAGGATCGAGAGTCGGGCCGTTTGGCTTTTCCGCTCTGATACCATATCAAAGTCCGACTCGGACCGATGACTGGGGGTCGTGTGCACAGGCGCACATGCGTTAGTAGCCTAGCACACAAGCCGAGTGAGGTTCCATTCTAAAACCAATTGGCAATAGAAGAAGTAGCTCACCGACTCATATACTAGAGCTTGATATGTTCAACTTTCCGATGTGGGACACTTTGGTCTCATTCACATCTCTAACAATACCATTGGCAAGAGCAAAAAAGAACCAATATTATTAGGTCATGATATTACTTCCAATTTTCGTTGTAAGACTCAAGATCTTAAGAGGCGTCAGGTCATGCCACCTACCTCTCCCAGTTCAAACCTTATTGCTTACCTTTTACTCCGGGATTGTAGGTACTCCGATAGTATCCTCGTGTACGATTCTCTAGGAGGGTAGTCTCTTAGGCTTGACGTGGTCATCAGTGCTTTAAGTGGGGGAGATTGTAACAATTTCGTCCCACATCGGATATAATAAGGATGTTCGGAGTGATTTATAAATAATTCAAACCCTACCCATGTCCCTTATTTATGCCCTTTTTATGGCACATTGGAGCAAGAGCGGGTATAACTAGACACATATTACTCCGTCTCTTGAGTTATACCCTGGCGACGGACTTCAAGGGGGTTGTCGCTTGTGGATGGGCAGAGAACAAGCCATCGAGATCAAGCTTTCAAGAGACGGACATACAAAAGTTCGTCTCTTGAATTAATCCTAGCGACGGACATACAGAAGTTCGTCTCTTGAATTACATCCTAGCGACGGACCTAAGTGGGTGGGTTATAGCATGTGGAGACCGAGCTCTCTAGCGACAGACATACAAAAGTCCGTCTCCTAAACAACATCCTAGTGACGGCCTTCATTGGTGGCCTGGAGGGATTCACGTTAGCGGGATATTTTCCCACCTCTTTTTCACCAAGATACTTTAAATTCCCTCCAAACTTTCGAAGATTTTTTGGGAAAATTGGATCCTTTATTTTGGTGACGGGCGTATTTTTTTTTAAGTCCGTCTCTTGAAAGATGGGTATAAATTCCACTTCCCAAATCCAAACCCTATTCCCCTTTCAGTCCATCCCTCTCTCTCGTTTCTCAATCCCGCCTCCGACCTCCTCAATCCCTCCTCCGACCCTCCTCAATGCCTCCCTCCCTCCCTCTTTTACCCCTCTTTCATCCCTCCCTCTTTAATCCGACCTCCGAACCCTAGGAATCGCTCCCTCTTCGAACCCTAATCCCCACCTCTCACTCCTTCGAACCCTCAATGTCGTCGAAGAAGGGAAGGAAGGCGGCTCCAGCTTCCACTGCGCCACCTCCACCATCAGCTCCGCCGATGGCGCCCCCTCTCGCTCCTCCGAACCCTAAGGCAACGGATGCTCCGACCACAGGCGCCTCTGGACTCTAGAGCTTCACCACCACCAGCTCCCGCTCTCGCTGTCGAGCCCACTCCGGCAGGCGACGACCCACCACTACCAGCACCCCCTCTCACCATTGGAGTTGCCCCATCGAACTCCAGAACGCCAGAAGCTCTCGTCGAACCCTTATTCAGCATAAGGTGCAAAAACAATGGAGGTAATCCTAAAATTCCTAAAATCCATCTCATCCTGTATTTTCTTTGAAATCAATCTATGGCGTGTGCTTGTGGTTGAAATCCAGTGATTGAACGTGCTTGTGTGAGATTTTGGTGAAATCCTGCAGTGAAATCCAATGCTCATGCTTGTGATTGAATGTTTTTATAGCTCATGTATTTTCATGTTAAGATAATCCAGTGATTGAATGTGTTTTTTTAGTTGTACAGTTGCTTGTGCTGGTGTTGTATTTAGCTGGTTAAAGAGATGTCCTATATTTTCATGTTAAGATAATTTAGTTCGTTAAGTGATATATGTGGTTTACTGGTTGGACTTGGTATATTTTCCCACCTATTTTCACTAAATCCGACTTCCCTTACTTGTCTGCTGACATTTCAAGAGGTACCGTGATTGGAAGTATAGAACTCATTTAAAGTCATTTTAAAAATTCCTTTCAAATAGTTTTTGTGTCTAAAATTTGAAAATACTTGAAGATAGATAGACAAGAACTAAACATTGTATATCTTCGCTAGAAATGTTGCTCAACTTAGAAAAACAAATCATATGCAAACTCAAAGAAGTTAATTGATTAAGCACAAACTGTAAGTAATCACTTTTTCTTATCCTTGTAGGGTTTAACCGTTTAAGTTTGATAACTTTATGTGCATCTTTTGGTACATCTCTCATAATGAAATAAGGATATCATAGTAATCACTTCTTCTTATCCTTATAGTGTGTTGTTCCGCTCATCGCAACCTGAGCTTGACGAATTTTTTGTTTCTACCTAAATTCAAATTTTATGATTTTATTTAATGAATGTGAAAGTGCATGAGAATGTCATTATTTTTAATTGGTTGAGAATTAAACATAGTAGGCTGAATTAACGGACAAGATTGAAAGTATTAATTAGGTACCCCTTTCAGGATATTGCAGATGACACTACAAAAAAAAAAGAAATTTGCTTCGGCAATTTCCCGTGGCAAAAGGCCAATTTAGGGTGGCAAAAGTGGGCTAGCTTCGGCAATGCGACGGTAAATGGGGGCGTGGCGAATTTTGGGGTGGCAAATTTTGGTAGCTTCGGCAAAGAGCCGTAGCTAGCTGCTAGCGACGGCAAATCTGCCGTAGCTAAGTCCTTCCAGGAAAATTAAAAAAAAATGGCTTTTTAGCCCGGGTCTATAGACCCGGGCTAAAAAGTCCCACATTTTTTGAAAAAAAAAATATATTACACAAATAATTTATATATATTGCACCAAAAAAATAATTTACATATATAATACATTTTCATTATAATTATACAAATTTACACATAATAAAATGTACAAAACTAAATACTGTAATAAAATGTCCATATCAAAATCATAGAACTACATATATTTTCAAACTATACCAATAAGCTATTGAAGACCAGATATTCATACTAATACCTACAATTACAAAGAGCTTGATGATCAGGATCGAGAAGCTACTGTCCAAACTAGAGGAATGTACGTCACACATCTTTAGACTTGGTAGGATATCTTCAGCTTTAACATGCAGCATATCACCTCCTAGAAAATTCAGAACCTTAAAGGATCAGAACCTTAGGCAGTGATCATAGTTCATTATGATAAATAAGAAAAAAAAAAGCACAAGGATCCAAACTAATCACAAAAACCTGCCAAAGTGAAGATCACTTGCAAGGGGATGAGGGAAGACAACAATTGGTGGGTGTTATCAGTTTCTTGTAATTTCATGGAAAATTAGGACAAAATAAACGTATGAGCATCAACTTGTAAAAGGAAAATGGAGATAAAATTCAAATCGTTTCACAACTTCGCATTAGATTTATTATATGGAAAAGGATGAGAAAAATGGGGTACATCAGTTAGAGCTAGATTGATGAGTGAACATTATAAACCAAATACCTGAAAGCGATATTTTTCTGCTTGAAAAAACTTCAAAACCCCACAATAGCAGCCAAGAATCACAATAAATGTTTTAGATGCCTTAATCTAAACCTAAATTTTGAAACTTTCTTGTCCATTCACAAAGATCTACCACTTAAATTCGATTTCGGCCAAGCCCTAGTTCATGTAAGTTTGGTAGACTTGTGTGAATTCTTAATCACCTAAAATCAATATATCACAATGTATGAGATTAAAAATAAGAACTTGAAATTTATGGAACCTCATAAGACACTAAAAGTTCTTTGTGCTTCTTAGAGATATTTTTTAATAAACAGATATTTCCAAATATGAGCAGCAATACATAGAACCCATAAAAAAAACTCTAACAACCTTATAAAGTAGGGTAATTTTGGAGGAAAAAAAAGACCAAAAGCCCTCAATCTATTGGATCCACACAACTTCCACTCGATCTAAGTTTCCTCCGAGCTAGTTCTAGGATAAGACGTGTAGCATAATAATGAACTCTCAATTAACCAAATGAGATAAAGAAAGGTTTTATGGCTGCAATTTCAAATTATACAAGGCAGTGCAAAACAAGCATAACAATGGAGATATATATGAACAAAAAACAGCCATCAACTGTAATTAATTGGGTTTAAGAAAATGAAAGAGAAGTGTAAATTGAAAATTAGGTCATTCACTTCGTGTACATTAGAACTCAAGCACAAACGAAAATTAATCATATCAACAACAAACAAGATGAAATCTAATTAAGGACGGTTTCATTCACAAAAAATTGCCACAAACCTCAAATTTCACCCAAATTAGATGAAAAGAAGAACAAAAAGAGTACCTTTTATCAGAATAATGTTTCAAGCGCCTATGGGACTTGTCGTGCTCTTTCTCGTCTCTTCTACTGCTCCCTCTTCCAGATTTCTCATCATCGTCTGAAACCACAATAAACGTAAGAATTTGCAATATTAAAAGGAAAACAGATCGATTTGTGAACAAAGGAGTAGAAACCTTCAGATATAGAAATAAGACTTGGTAAGCTAAAAAATTAGGGAAAAAAACAAATATCGAAAAATGAGAAACCCTAACCTGCGGAAATTAGGGGCGGATTGCACGTCAGATGATAAACCGAGGAAAAAATTAGAACGGAGAGCAGAGTCCGAAGAGAGAGAACGATCTAGGAATCACCGGAAGATGAGAGAATCGGAGAGCAGAGCGGTGAGCGTCGTTTGTTGAGAGAGGTCGAGTGAGAGAGGAGATCGTGGAGGCTAGCCATGGGTGGACATGAGAGTCGAGGAGGAGATGGATGAACAGAATAGAGCGTAGGGAAAGAGGAGACTAGGAAGGCCAGATCTGAGAGATGAGACTCGAGAGGGACATGGCGAACGAGAGAGAAGCTTCAGATCTGAAATGGTGGGCGGAAGGGTTTGTCTGAAACTGAAACAGAGGCGGAAGGGTTTGTCATTAAAAAAAAACGCGTTTTAATTCTCTCTTTTTTTTTTTGCGACGGCTTGCCGTTGCAAAAAGTATCATTTGCCACGGAAAAACGCCAGCCGAAGCTACCTTGCGTGGCCAATTTCATTATTTTTTATAATGTGAGCAAACCCCTTTCAAGATGCTTTCCTTCTTGCTTGTGATGTACTCCGCCAAGGTGTCCAGGTTTACAGTCAGTGTTAAAACTGAGTATTTATATTGTACAGTTTGGGGGTCCCCTACTTTCTTGTGCTAGCTTGTTTCTTGTAGCTTCTAAAAGTGACTTGTTAGGTTTAACAAATACCAGGACTTGTAAATGTGGCTTTTGCTGGTGTGAAGGCAGTCATGAAGGATTCCAGTACTGCGATGCTTGGAGTAAGTGTTTCGCCCAGCAAGAACCGAGCAAAAGAAGCAGGCAAACAAGCAACTCAACTCTGGCTCCTCTTATTGAATCATCCATTCAATCTGCTACCGATGTTGTATACAAATATTACTGGAGGGAAGGACATAACCTTACAAGAAGTTAATAGAGTATCACAGGTATGATACTTTTATCTGCCTTTAGTGCCCATCCTGAATGGCCCAAGCTTTGCTGTCATAAGAAGCCCCTGAGACATTTGAAAAAAATGATAGAGCTTGCATACAAGAAGGGACATTTGAAAATCAAGAAGCAAAGAATTCCTCTTACTGACAATAACATCATTAAACAGGTATTCATTTACTTTTATTATCATATAAGATCAATTTAGAAGCTGATTGATAAGTTTGAATAATTTATTAAAATAAAATTTCTCAATATAGTGGCATGTTAGTTGTAGCACAAAATCTAGGCAATGTTAAAATTATTGTCACCATAAAGCTTTTGGATATTCTAATAATCAACGTACTTTTCTTTTGTATCTCTATAAAAGTTCTTCAACACCAGCTCAAAACCCCTTGAAATTGGATGAATATCATATAGCTAGAAAGTATCTTCTGGAATTACTAAAGATGAACCTTAAACTCAAATGATTTTTTTTAAAAAAAAATGCTATGGTGATGGACCTGATGGTAATGAGCTTGGGAGAGTCATTAATGTTGTCCTACACTTGATTGCTATTGCAAAGTAATATATTAATCCCCATATTTTTTTATACAGCATGCACTAAATCAACGCAAAAAAAATGCCAATAGTAGAGCATTGGATGCGCCTAGCAAGATGCCCTGCTATCTGTATTGTGGATTACTTGATCAATCTGTTTTTTGCTTTTCAATTTTCCACAGGTACCTGACTTTCAGAGCTTGTATACAAGAAGGGACATTTGAAAGTGGGGAAGCAAAGAATTCCTCTTACTAACAATAACATCATTGAACAGGTATCTATTTACTTCTGTTATCATATGAGATCGATTTGGAAGCCGATTGATAAGTTTAAATAGTTTGTTAAAATAAAATTTCTCAATATAGTGGTATGTTACCTGCAGCACAAAATCTAAGTAGTGTTAAAATTATTATCACCCGTTCTTATATAATATTTAGGCCTCAACAAGCTTACAGAAGACATATAACATATTCAAAAATATTCCTACAACAGCCTGATATTGAACCTGATATTGCTTATTCATAGATTTGTTCTTGCATTAAATTATAAATATAGGTTTAAATATTGGACCTGATATTGAACTAAACATTAGAGGGTGAGGAGGTGGTCTCGTGTCTGTCCAAGCCATTGCGCTCACCCATGTAGAGGATGTCATCCAGGTTGCTTGTAACTTGCTCAAATCGAGTGATTGGAAGGGATCAGGTGCCGCGTACGCGGTGCTGTAACTAGTTAACTTAAAGATTAATGTTTTTCTCTTTTAGAACTTTAACGTATGAGTTAAATATGTTAGCTTCTGAATTAAAGTTAAAATGTAAATTCTTGTGGTCTGTTTCAATCCTTTTTGTTTCTTGAAATTCTTACTGTTTGGGAAATTATGTTAACTACTGTAAATTTTTTTTTTGTAAATTCTGTAAATTATGTTAAAGTAACTTATGAGTTAATGTAAATTATATTAACTTATGAGTTAAATGTAATTTCCCCCCTGTAAATTCTTGCTGTTTTTCTGTTGTTGGTTTGCTCAGCTTTAAAGTACTTGTTCACTTTTGTTTCATAGTCTTTTAAACTTTTGTGCCCTGAATGTTTTCCTTTCACTAAGATTGGGTAGGGATGGGAGCAGTTATGCGCAGGCCTTGCCAAGAAAAGAGGGGGACGTTAGAGCATGGAGGGTTCTGCAAAGAGGCACAACTTGAGGAGAGGGCGGAGAGGGCTGAGGAGAGAGCCAAGAAGGTGAAAGAGGACGCTAAGCAGGCTAACGACAAATGTGACCGGTTAATCTATGAAGGTGAAGATATGAAGAAGCGTATGGAGGCCTTAGAGCAACTTGTGCGACAATTTATTCCTTCACAACCAGCCTCATGAACTCGGCCTATATGTAAGTGTTTTGATAATCACTTTTTCTTGGTCAAAAAATTGTTGGGAAGTTGCATGAATGTTTGTTGAACATGTAAGGTTTAGGTTTTGGATGTAGCTTTTTCGGTGAGAAAGATGGAACTTTGTGTGTTTGGATATGCAAAGATGTAAATTGTATGCGGGTTAAGTGAAGGATGTGTGTTGTGCATTGTGAGTTTGTGTTGTGAATGCAAAGTGCAGGAGGTGTGTGGTGATTGTAAGTAGGTTCTGAATGTGCACATGGCGGGTGGGAATGGCATATTGCAAATTCGCTTATTTATTTATAAAACTTTAACTCAGGTGACGGACTTGTAGGGCAATATCCATCTTTTTTAGGCCGTCGCCTGAAAAAAATGTGTCCACTTAAGTTTGAAGCGACGAACATAGGTGGTCGCTTGGACACCTGACAATGCTTCTAAACACCATGGATATATTCAAGCGACGAGTAAAATTTCGTCGCCTCAGTGTACATCTAGCGACGAACTTATTGATCTCGTCGCCTCAGTGTACATCTAGCGACGAACTTACGGATCTCGTCGCCTGATATCTGGGGGGACGGTGTTCATGAGACGGTAGTTCAAGCGACGGATGTCCGTCTCTTGAATGCTCCAGCGACCCAAACTGAGCTCAGACGACGGTTTATGTCCGTCACCAGAGTGTATAACTGGCATAGTGTGAAGCAAATTATATCAAGTGCATATTATCTAATTGATCGAGTTTAGGTTTTGTTTTCCTTGGTAGAATCGTAGTTGTATACTCTATCCGATCTAAAATATAAAACTTTTTACTTTTAAGCACCTATTTTTAGAGAACAGTATAATGAGGCGACTCCGTGTTCGGGATGAGGCTCCCTTAAAGATTCATCTTCATTACCCACAGGAGATTCCTAATGTATAGCTGGCCAGCGGTCCTACTTCGTGGTGATCGATGCTTGACTTCATTCTTAGTCTACGTCCTCAACTTCCTAGTTTTAGCTAGTTTCGCTTAGATTCGTCCTGTCGTAGAGTGTGTGTTGTCTGTTATATTGCGCCTTTTCTAGTTTTCTAACTGTACGTTTCGACGGTTTTTTGTCTGCCGGTTTGTCAACCTATTGAGTATCAGACTTGTTTGATATCGAATTATTACTTTATTTAAAAAAAACAGAGTATAATGTTAATTTCATTTGTTTTAGCTTCTATTTTAGCATATTTTTAACGTTTACTGCTCCTCAGTTTAGGAATCAAAACTACCACCTAGCAGAGTGTCATCCTAGAGCGTCTTTCCGGATGAGAACACGCAATTCTTCATCGTCTTGGATCTAGATCTTCATCGGTAGGGTATTTGTAGGATTAGCTTCCCTTAAAATATAATGAATTGAAACTGAATTAAAATATGAGAAAATAAGTTAGGTTCGAAGGAGTTCAATATTACATAGGTATCTTCAGTCGTCTAATAGCGCCTTTACGATATACTTGCAGTTTCTGCAGACCTTGATGCAAGCGTCGCTAGTCTGACAACTGACGAAGGGTCGGTAGGTGGAGGAGATTGAGAAGGGATTCCTAGGAGGTCAACTTCCAAATCAACACTATGCTAATAACTGACACAATCACT
Organism: Persicaria maculosa; assembly: GCA_963922045.1. Taxonomy (NCBI): domain Eukaryota; kingdom Viridiplantae; phylum Streptophyta; class Magnoliopsida; order Caryophyllales; family Polygonaceae; genus Persicaria; species Persicaria maculosa. The sequence continues at coordinate 7,269,531 of OY998256.1, read as the reverse complement.
GGAATCAATATCATGACCCAATAGTATGGGTTCTTCTTGGTTGTTCTCAATGGTAGGACAAAATATCAAAGTCCGACTAGGACCGATGACTGGGGGTTGTGTCCACAGGCGCACATGCGCTAGTAGCCTAGCACACAAGCCGAGTGAGGTTCCATTCTAAAACCAATTGGCAATAGAAGGAGTAGCCCACCGACTCATATACTAGGGTTTGATATGTTCAACTTTTCGATGTGGGACACTTTTTGGTCACATTCACATCTCAACACGCCCCCGCAAGTCCAACTAGGAATGACCATCTAGTTGACACTTGGACAACGGGTCTAGCATCTCATTCTCTTTTTAGCTAGCCCAGGATCGAGAGTCGGGCCGTTTGGCTTTTCCGCTCTGATACCATATCAAAGTCCGACTCGGACCGATGACTGGGGGTCGTGTGCACAGGCGCACATGCGTTAGTAGCCTAGCACACAAGCCGAGTGAGGTTCCATTCTAAAACCAATTGGCAATAGAAGAAGTAGCTCACCGACTCATATACTAGAGCTTGATATGTTCAACTTTCCGATGTGGGACACTTTGGTCTCATTCACATCTCTAACAATACCATTGGCAAGAGCAAAAAAGAACCAATATTATTAGGTCATGATATTACTTCCAATTTTCGTTGTAAGACTCAAGATCTTAAGAGGCGTCAGGTCATGCCACCTACCTCTCCCAGTTCAAACCTTATTGCTTACCTTTTACTCCGGGATTGTAGGTACTCCGATAGTATCCTCGTGTACGATTCTCTAGGAGGGTAGTCTCTTAGGCTTGACGTGGTCATCAGTGCTTTAAGTGGGGGAGATTGTAACAATTTCGTCCCACATCGGATATAATAAGGATATTCGAAGTGATTTATAAATAATTCAAACCCTACCCATGTCCCTTATTTATGCCCTTTTTATGGCACATTGGAGCAAGAACGGGTATAACTGGAGCTTTCAATAACATTGGAGCGGGAATAACTACAACTTTTAATGGGCTGTGAAAGTGTATAAGTTAAGCAACGATTTTAATCGTTTATTGATTTGGGAGAATGCTTATGTCGGAGTTGCACTGGATTCTTTGGATGCACCGTCCGCCCCTGATCCAAATTATGAAAGAAGGTTATATGTGCTTCTTTCCTCCATCACAACACCCGCGGTGTGTGCAGCTATCCTGATTGTACGCGACAGAGAAACAATCAAGGGTCATCCACTAGTAATTGCCCCATGGTCCTGCATATCATCACGACATTCTTTCTCACTGGTATATTGCATGGGATTAGACGATATCTTCTGGTCAGCCATGTCTCCATCATTATTGGGATCATTGTTTTTCTCAAAGCAATAGGATTTGGAGTGCTTGTTCAGATAGCAGATCCGACCGCAGTTGCTGCATTTGCCATGTCGTGTTGTTATAGCTTTGGGCATTCTAGATGGAGTTTGGTGTTGGCATTCCCACTCGGCTTGCGATTCTGACGATGAGTGGATCTGTGGCTTGTTCTTTTGTGTTGAGATGTGAATGTGACCAAAAAGTGTTCCACATCGGAAAGTTGAACATATCAAACCCTAGTAAATGAGTCGGTGGGCTACTCCTTCTATTGCCAATTGGTTTTAGAATGGAACCTCACTCGGCTTGTGTACTAGGCTACTAGCGCATGTGCGCCTGTGGACACGACCCCCAGTCATCGGTCCGAGTCGGACTTTGATATGGTATCAGAGCGGTTAGCCTAACGGCCCGTGTCGATCCTGGTCTGGGTTACCCAGTTGTCCAAATCTCAACTAGATGGTCATTCCTAGTTGGACTTGCGGGGGCGTGTTAGAGATGTGAATGAGACCAAAGTGTCCCACATCGGAAAGTTGAACATATCAAGCTCTAGTATATGAGTCGGTGAGCTACTCCTTCTATTGCCAATTGGTTTTAGAATGGAACCTCACTCGGCTTGTATGCTAGGCTACTAGCGCATGTGCGCCTGTGCACACGACCCCCAGTCATCGGTCCGAGTCGGACTTTGATAGGTATGACAAAAAAAAAACATACCACGTAGCCACTCATCAGAATCGCGAGCTAAGTGGGCATGCCAACAACAAACTCTTTCTGGAATGCCCAAACCAGATGACATTATGACATGACAAATGCGGCAATTGCGGTCGGATTTGCTATCTTAACTAGCAATCCAAATCCTATTGCTTTAAGAAAAGCAATCATCCAAATAACGACGGAGGCACGGATGACCAGAAGCGATTGCCTAATCCCATGCAATATACGAACAACATAAATGTATCAACCAACCGATATGAATAATTGAGTTTGTGTAATGCCCAATATAGATTGGCCTAAATTAATTGCAGACCAAAAAAAAATTTTAATAAATGAATCAAATTCTCACTAATAGAGACACGACACAATAGAGAAACAACTAAGCCTAAATCTCCATAGAATTCAAAGAAACTTGGTGTAAACAAACAATATATATTTGATCTTAAACTAAAACTGCATCAAAACCTAAATTTGAAACAAATATAAATAATTAATGAATCAAGGCAGTGAGATGAAGCCGACATTTACTTTTTTTTTATCTATATCCAATGAACCCATCATTTTACTTATTAATTAACTTGTTGATCTCATTTAAGTTTCAAAGTAGATGATACAAACAAATACTCAAGTAGTTTTCAGGATAGATTTATTGGTGCAAAGTTGGAATGAAATGTGTTGACCATCCCTCCAAACTAGATTAAACATGTAATTAACAAGTTCTTAAACTAGAGAGTAATATATAGCAATCTGAGAGTCAATATGAATACATCATCTATGTAGAATATGTGATCAATGTCATAGAATAAATTGATCATAAATCTTAGGCAATTCTGTAAGGGCATTTTCGGTATTACAGCAACTAGCCTCTAGTTGTAACCAAGCGTATTTGAGCTGGTGTTCCCGCTCAATTCAGTTGTGATTTTGGTGGTTGTAACAAACACCTTCTAGAGCTCCATGGAAGCTCTCAATTGATTCTCTGTCAATTTCCATTTCACATACAAAATTCACTTGATCTCTTTTATTCAAATGGTATCAGAGCGATCTTCGATCTAGATCGGAAATTTGAGATCAGATTGTGTAGTCTGATCTGTGTGTGTTGATTCCGCATTTTTGCTCGTTTTGATTCATTGAAATTGCTCATGGCTGGAAGAGGATCGCCGAATCCGAATGGACAGACCTATGCTGAAGCTGTCAATGGAGGAGGTGCTGGCCGAGGAACGTTCGTCGCAATGACTCCCCCTGCTCCTGGATTTGGGAGAGGCGGTAATGGCGGATTCAATGGAATCCAATTTGGAGATCTGAATCAAGGTATGAATAGCGTACACTACAATCCTCTATTTTTGTCTAATTCAGACCATCCAGGCATGCAATTGGTAAATACAGTGTTTAATGGCATGAATTTTGCAACCTGGAGTAGAGGAATTAGAATGGCACTTGGAGCCAAAGCCAAGCTCGGCTTTATCACAGGTAGCTGTGTGAAACCACCTCCGAACAGTGAGGATTTCGAAAAATGGGAAAGAGCTGATTTCATGGTTAGATGTTGGATAATCAATTCAATGGAGAGTGAAATTGCTGAAACACTTATGTATGTAGAATCTGCAGTTGAGCTGTGGAATGATATTCGTGAGCGATTCTGTGAATCCAATGATCCCTTGATCTATCAATTGCGTCGGAATTTAGGGAATATTCGTCAAGAATTTCTATCTGTAGGGGCGTACTATGGCAAATTAAAGAAGTGTTGGGATGAACTACAACTATTAGATTCTGGGCCTAACTGTAACTGTGGGGCTATTGGAAATTGCAGCTGTGGACTGCTAAAAAGGATTATTGAAAGGGATGAAAAGGCAAAGGTGATGCAATTCATGATGGGGCTTAATGATGTTTATGAGCCATTGCGTGGGAATGTACTTTCCAAGGACCCTATGCCAGGGTTACTGAAAGTATTCCAGATGGCAACTCAACTGGAAAGATCAAAGGGTGTTACTTCAGTGATTCCAGGTGACATCAATGCTTTGAATGTTAGCAAGGTTCAGCAAGCAGAAACTGAAGCCAATGTTGTGAACAAATATGGTTATGGTAAGCAAGGTGAACAGCAAGGATATGGTAGACAAACTGATCAGATGAGGTTTGAACAGGCTAAGAGAGACTATAAGAAAGCTAAGCTTGAACGCAAGTGTGACTATTGTAATGAAAGGGTTCACACCAAGGATTACTGTTTTAAGCTGGTAGGCTATCCAGAGTGGTTCAAAAGTCCCAAGGAAGATGATAAAGGAAAATCACATGGAAAGTTTGTAGCTCAGTTTGAAGGTGCTCAGATTGATAATACCTTTGAACATAGAAACCAAGAGATGAGGCCAGATCCAGCCATGGTCAATGCAATATACAATGAAGTGGTGAGAATGATGAAAGGGAAAGGGCCTGTTGATCACTCAGAGAGCTCTGTGAATCAAGCTATGGTCCATTTTGCAGGTACCCTAAGTATGTCCTTTCTTGTTGGTTTACATAAAGGAGACAAGCACACCTGGATAGTGGATTCAGGAGCAACAGACCATATTGCCTTTGACAAAGGAACATTTATCATCAGAAATGTGTTGTATGTTCCTCAATTTTGTCATAACCTTCTTTCAGTTTCTAAAGTCCTTAAAGATCAGAAACTTTTGTTCCAGTTTGATGAGGCACATTGTTACCTACAGGACCCTATAACTAAGTGTGTGCTGGTCAGTGGGCATGAAGATGGTGGACTATACAGAATTCAGACTTTGGTTGATGATAGAGCTGGTAATTTCTTTATGACTGCTACTGATAAGGTTCTTTGTAATAATGTAGACAGTTTAATGACTACTCATGCACGTCTTGGACACATGTCTTGGTCCAAAATGAAGCATTTGAATTTGTGTAAGGATACTAAGGATGTTTGTTTCAGATGTGATACTTGCTCAGTGACTAAATTTCACAAACTGAAATTTGATAGAAGTGAATCTGTTGCTTCTGCTCCTTTCCATTTGCTGCACATGGATCTATGGGGACCATACAGAACTCCATCCATGTGTGGTGCAAAATATTTTCTCACAATCCTAGATGATCACTCTAGGACCACTTGGGTTTATTTGCTTCAAGATAAGTTGCAGGTATTGGGTTGCATTACTAAGTTTCTCATTCTAGTTGAAACACAGTTCTAAGTGTCTGTTAAGTGTATTAGAACAGACAATGGAACTGAATTCACACAAAAAGGTTGTGTTGAACTGTTTGATACTCATGGAATTGTTCACCAGAAATCTGCTCCTGGGGTTCATGAACAAAATGGTCGTGTTGAGAGAAAACACAGGCATTTACTTGAGACAGCCAGAGCTATTAGATTGCATGCTGGCTTGCCCATCAAGGCCATCAAATTCTGGGGAGACTGTGTTTTAAGTGCTACTTATCATGTGAACAAGATGCCATCTGCAGTTTTAGGATGGAAATCACCCTTTGAGGTGTTGTTTCATATATATGTCACCTGCTTATGACAGACTTAGAGTTGTTGGTTGCTTGTGTTATGCTCTACAACCAAATGATAGAAGGGATAAACTTGGCAACATTGCTAGAAGATGTGTGTTCTTGGGATATCCCCCGGGCCAGAAGGCATATAAGCTATAAGATTGGGATAGAAAACCCATCATCATAAGCAGACATGTGAAGTTTGAAGAGTCTGTGTTTCCTTTCAAAGGAGATCACATATCTCCTCCTACTTCAGCCTTCCCAAAGCCTTCTTTTCCATATGATGATGATGAGATCATTCCTTCTCAGCTTGGAAATTTGCCTTTTTCCCCAGCATCTGCATCTATTTCAACTCCTATCACTAGTAGTCCAGTACAAGACAGTGCTAATTCCTTTGATGCCTCTCCTCCTTCTTCTCATTCTCCATCTCCTGTGTTTACATCCTCTCCTGAGAGTGTGAATGGCCCTTCTCCTCCTATGCCTAAAAGACCTGTCAGGGCTCCCACTAGACTACAGGACTACATTTGTCCAGGCTTGTAGCAAAAGGATATAATCAAGTGAAAGACAAGGATTACAAGCAAACCTTTTCTCCTGTAGCTAAACTCTCAACTGTGAGAGTGATCCTTGCATTAGCTGCTGTCAAAGGATGGGTATTGCATCAACTTGATGTAAATAATGCTTTTCTGCATGGATTTTTGGAAGAAGAAGTATACATGGTGCCTCCATTAGGATACAAGGTCCCTGATGGTCATGTATGCAGATTACACAGATCATTGTATGGCCTCAAACAAGCCAGCAGACAATGGAACCATGAGTTAACTCAATTCCTGGTCAAGCTTGGATATTCTCAGTCCAAGCATGACTACTCCCTCTTTGTCAAAAATACAGGTTCATCTCTGACAGTTGCTCTTGTCTATGTGGATGACATGCTTCTTCTTGGTAATTCCTCCACAGAGATTCACCTCACTAAACAAAGCCTTCATGCTGCCTTCACCATCAAAGATTTAGGGGCTGCCAGGTACTTCTTAGGCATGGAGATTGCTAGATCATCATCAGGTATTTTGCTCAACCAGAGAAAGTGCATTTTAGACATCCTTACTGATGCTAAAATGGAAGCTTGCAAAGCCACTACTTTTCCTATGCAACATGGAACAAAGTTATCCTCCACTGAGGGCCAACCTGTTGAGCATCCTGAGGTTTACAGAAGAATTGTTGGTAGGCTCCTATATCTCACACTCACTCGTCCTGACATTTCATTTACTGTCCAACAGCTAAGCCAGTTTCTTCAGAATCCTCTCCAACCCCATTGGAATGTTGCTATGTACTTACTCAGATACTTGAAAGGGACATTCAACCTTGCTTTGTCATTCCCTACAGTATCTTCTTTCCAGTTGACAGCATTTAGTGATGCTGATTGGGGAAATTGTAGGGATACAAGGAGGTCCTTAACTAGCTATTGTGTGTTCCTTGGAGGATCTCTCATATCTTGGAAAACAAAGAAGCAAAAGGTGGTTTCCAAATCTTCCACAGAAAGTGAGTATAGAGCCATGTCCTCAGTAGCAAGTGAACTGGTATGGTTGCAGGGCCTGTTGAGTGATCTTTGCATCAATGTTCAGCTTCCTATTCCCCTACACTGTGATAATAAATCTGCTCAGGAACTTGCAGCAAATCCCTTGTTTCATGAACGGACAAAGTATGTCAGGCTTGATGCTCACTTCATTAGAGAAATGGTCCAAGCACAGTTCATTGCAACTTCTCATGTCTCTTCTTCAAATCAGATTGCAGACATTCTAACCAAGGCCTTGGGCTCTCACCAACACCAATTTCTGAGGTCCAAGCTTGGTCTTGTTCTTCCTAGTACAGGTCAAGCTTGAGGGGGGAATGTAGAATATGTGATCAATGTCATAGAATAAATTGATCATAAATCTTAGGCAATTCTGTAAGGGCATTTTCGGTATTACATCAACTAGCCTCCAGTTGTAACCAAGCGTATTAGAGGGTACTCAATTCGTCCCTTGTTTATTGTCAAATTCCTTTATTTTTAATGAAATGTCAAATTGTCTAGCATTTATCTCTTCAGTAAACATACCTACTAGAGATTCACTAGAGAAGCTTCAGTGGTGTAATGTTATGCTTCCCTTCTTGTGTTTCCTTTTCCTTTGCCAACTTTCTCACCAACAAAAGACACTTTTAAGAGTGGAATGGATATCAAGATCATCAAGTTTCTACGGAAGTAACTGATGACATCGAAGTATTTTGGATTTTCTAAAATGGAAAATAAGGTAAATGACTAAATGAGACTACATTTTGGATTTCCAAGACCTGTTCATTTGAGAAAAGCAATAATCCTAATGACTACAGAGACACGGTTGACTAGGAGAGATCACCTATTCTCATGGAGAAAAATAAACTAGGAAGAGGGAAAGATTTCATTGGTACCAAATCCGACGATGAGAGATTTCCGATCAAGCAACTGATGACCTCGGAATGGCTTTGGATTTTCTGAAATGGAAAAAGAAGGTAAATGAGACTACATTTTAGATTAGGATTAGCGGACTTTTAGCTAATAAAGATTTATTGGTGGACATTAGTTAAATATTAGGGTCGAAAATATAACCGATATACCTAATTTTTTTTATGATTACACTAGTGTTTGGTTGCATTACTATTATATTTTGATTTTATGAGTTTTTTTAGTTAAAAAAATAAATATTAGTATAAATTAAAATAAAAGAATTGTATGCATTAATTAAAATCCAAACACCTCTAAGAGTATATATACTAGTCTACTCCGTATTAAAAATGAAATAATAAATAAAACCATTTCATAAATTAATTAAATCAAACCTTTTTTTTAGCCCGACTCAATTAGATTTAGTTACTCCACATTTAGATCCGTTACAATATGAGTATACACAATTTAATTATTGCATTGACAAGTTTATTTTGTCAAGAAAAAATTGGGTGAGGCATGCCTCGATCGCTTATAGAGTACTTACAAATCATCTTCTAACACTATACTTCATACATCCACAGTCGAAATCAAACATACAACTTTTCAAGCCCCTTAACGACGACTAGCTAGATAGGGTTCAGAAGTAATTAGACACGAGTTTTGGTCTGGTCAAATAGTTAAAAATGGGAGTAATATATATAAGGACCTTGCTCACGTTTTTCATATAACTCGTTGCCAAGATTTATTCAGTAAGAAATTGTTAATATGCCTTGAATGATCGTTGATCGGCGACGTATCGTTGGGTCCGGAGAGCGGAGTCCCCCGGCGATGGAACGCCGACCCCTTGTAACCCTAATCTGTTTCGCTTCCTCTAATAAGAAAATTAGTTCTCTGTACGTGGACTTTGGCAACACACCGTTGCTGAACCACGTAAATCTCTATGTTGTTATTCGCTTTATCATTCTCGTTATAACAGAAATGAAATATTTGGTTCCGTTTTACATTTTATGAAGCAAATTATATCAAGTGCATAGTATCCAATTGATCGAGTTTAGCTTTTGTTTTCCTTGGGAAAATATACAGACTTTTTACTTTTAAGCATGTATTTTTAGAATTTAACCGGGTTATTCCCCGCTTGCTGAATACTTAGCCTTATTTTTTTTTATGACGAGGATTAGGAACCAATATTTGACAGTAAACCCCGAGCACGTAGAAAGAGGCGGAGGCAGGGATCGAACCCGGGACCTCCTTCCCACCCCCCTTACTCCACACCACTAGGCCACCCCGACTGGGGCAATACTTAGTCTATTTTCTTATCAACAAAAGCACGACCAGATGCGTGGAGTGCCCCAACTCTCCTTTAACCAAAAAAAAATATTAATTCAAAGTCGAATCACTTAAAAGGCTATTAAGATTATTAGTAGTATAGCTAGGAATAGGGCAACCAACGATGACCAATAAACTTGTCATCATAACACAGTCGCAAAACACACATCCCATTGGTCACGCAATCGCAAAACACACACCCCATTAGTCTGCAATATTTGATCGTTGAAGACAATCTTTGGATGGTAAGTGGTAACCCATCCCTTCGCTACTCCCCAAAGAAAATGCCTAACTTTTTGGCACAACATCCAACTTCCAAATCCATTTACATTCGAAAATTTTCAAGGTCGTATCGTCAAGAGAAAGGGTAACAACCGATTTAGTAGTGAACCACCCAGACGAGCTCGAACCTCAATATAGACGATCTAAGATGGGGCTGAATGGTAAACTACACCAGCATATATGATTGATGATATCGGAAGTTAGAAGACCATGAAGATCCACCCGCAACCTTTGCATATCCCACCTTTTACCCGATGTGATAAAACAACTAATGTTCTGGTTTGATTGATCATTCGTTAATGAGCTTAATGCTTGTTCTGCCAAGGGGTACTGGTACACCCAGTTATCTTTCCAGAAATCTATAGCGCAATCATCACCTTTTGAAAACAAATTTTTTATACTCATTAATTTTGACAATTTACGAAGTGTCTCTCCTTTTTTATTTCTAAGAATAGGTTTGCTTTTTTGATCAACAGCTAGGTACTTTTCTATAATTACATGTACCCAAACGTCATACCAACTTCATTGTTCCTGCTTTGTACTGTCCTTGACCTCTCGAAATATTTCCTCCGTTTATTAATAAGTGTCGTTTGACTTTTTGACACGCTTTTTAAGGAGTTAAAAAATATATAAAATATTAACTTTTTTATTAATTTTTTTAAATAATTTTAAACTTATAACTAATATGTATAAAATTATATAAAAAAATCAATTAAAAACTTTATATTTTATATAGTTTTTAACTCCTTAAAAAGCGTGTCAAAAAGTCAAACGTCACTTATTTCTGAACGGAGGTAGTATATGTTATAGAATTTTAAATGTTGTTTATAATCTTTTTTATTTGAGAAACAAGGTCCGTCACGCCTTTTGAGGGACAAAATCCGCGCGAGATTGAAAAAAAAAAATCTCATCTCGACTCTGTTCTGCAAAATTTTACGAGACGGGACACGAGGTGATCCTTATCCCTAGACCTAAGCAGACATGAGCTAACCCGCCCGGCCCGCCCACCCAACCTGCCCTGTAAAATATGCGGACTTGGGTAAGGTAATTGGCCTAAGCGGGCCGATAGGCTCGGCCCGGTTGGCCCATAGAGCCGGGCTTGGGCTAAGGGTTAAGCCCAATCGGGCCGGCCCGTAGTCTCATGAATATTTTATTTTATTAAAAAAAAATGATGAGAACAAATACAAGAGTCAACTATCAGCCCTCAACGGTCGAAACTCACACGTGGCAAAGGAATCACCGTCCAACACCAAACATCCACATTTTCATACAGTAAACAGTCCTCCTATGGAAAACTCTCGAACCCTCTTTTTCATTAATTTCCGGATATCACATCAAACTATCCGTTAACTGCTGCCTCCACCATTGGGTAACCTTATGGAAACCTCTAGAACCCTCTTTTTCATTAATTGCTTGATATTTTAAGAATCTTCTGGAAACTAGTGACCAGTCAGTAGTAGTCACATTGTTTCAAAATTATTGAAGCCATGAAGCTCATAAGCCTCATATATCTCATTGTTAGTTCACATCCACCGTGACCGACACCTATGACCTAACCGATCATAAATTCTTAGGAATTGCATTATTGCATGTATGGCAATACATTACGTTTATAAAAAATTAAAAAAAAAATCGATTATTTAGAATTAGACACACCTAGAGCACTCGAGACCGAACAAATCGATAAATAGACTAACCATCGAATACAAACCGACATAAATAGTGGACACCTCAAATTATAGACTCCTCAAAGCCATTGTTTCAATTACATTTCCACGACGTCTCCAAGTATGGCAAATCAACCACCATTTGTATGAAATTTGCATGACAATAAGCACAACAAATCGCAAACTCAAACCCTAGCCACACCATCGCCCATTCAAAATCGCAAAACCTATCTCAAATCCTCAAAGACGATAATAAAATCGTGAGTAGGTTACCATAAGGGTAAGTCAAAATAGAAGTGACACAGCAGGTGCACCAAGGAACGAGTTTTAGGACGACAGAGGGGGCCGAGGTGGAGGCTTACACGCAGGTGGACACACCTGAATTCATTAAAAGAGGGGCCTTTATCAATGCAGGTAGATGGCGGCGAGACCAAGGTGACGGCGGCAGCCTGCTAGGTCAAGAGCGAATCGCTCTCTTGTTTGTTCTTGGCCTTCTTTATACGTTTGGCAAACTAACCCTTTAGTTTAAACAATAGTGATATTACGCTTGTAATTCAAAGGAAAACTCGATTCAAGCTTGCATAGCTCAAATTTGGTAGAATTTACAAATTTTCATTCAATTATGTCGTTAACAAGTAGGATTGCTAACTACTTGAAAAAAGCGTCACTTAGATTCATTCATTTACTAAACAAACTAAATATGAGCATAATTTTAAAAAACGAGTCTAAATTTAGACTACACTTAAGCTCGATTCATTTCTAAACGGACAAAACATAATCAAACAATACTCAACTAGCTTCCCTGCAATTCAAGAACACTTAGCACTACGTCTTTTGACACGTATTGGTACAAAGGTGGGCCACGTAACCAAAATATCTCGTCTTTCACTAAAAATATCAAGCAATCAAATTCTAAGCCTTCTAAACAACAATTATCAAACAGCACTAATTAATCCACCAAGGCCAAGTGGCAACTGGTGGAAACTGTTCAAACCTTGAAAGCCAATCTCACCATAGGAGGTGGCCAAGTCATCAATTAACAACCTTATAATTCAGATGACACTTCAAATTCAGAGTCGTTCAAAACCGGGATACCGATCTTGGTGGATACCAAATGCCGACCAAATCTATAAGACCAACTCCCCAATTTCATCTGTTTTATAGCCACCACTCATTTGTTCATTTTCCATATTAAGCGGAATCAATTGAAGCTTTATAAACAAGGGGCCATGGGCTCAGAATCATACCCAGAAACCATGGCTGGTTCTGTCATGGAAGAGAGTACCACCAAGTGCTTGGAGGCTTCTCCAGAACACCGCCAAGTACGAAAGATCAAGCAAGAGATCGAGAAGATAAAGCTTCAGCCGGAGATGAGGCGAGCTGCTATGGGTAAGATCAGCAGGCAGAGATCTCGGTCCCCTCTCGGATTGTCTTCCGAAAGACCCATCTCTGTGCAAAACATGTATGTAAAGGATAATAATGGAACTGTGACTGTAAATTAAAGGTAAATTTAGCTGAATTACTGTGTATAAATGTATAGACTTTCTGTATTTTAACCTGTGTTTTTGTAATGTATAATGTATTTGCTTCTGTCATGGGTTTTGCTTCTGTCATGGATTTCTGTATTTTAACTTGATAAACAAAAACAGCATGCTGAATGCAATTTTCTGAACAATTTTACCCCAAACTGAATGCAATTTGTGTGGCTGAAAGCTGACATTTGACAATTGGAATGGAGGAAGAAAGCAACATTTTTGTATGTCAAATTGATCGTTTAACAACAAACCTACCACATAAACCAAAATATCTCTCTATAGATATTTGGATACCACGAAAATTAGGCCTGGTTTTAATAAGAGGATTAATTGATATTAAGCTGCGAAAATGTCCAAAGGATTTCGATTCAGACGTGTTTGGCATGTCAAGAAGAACCATTCAAAAGACCAAGCAAAACAGACACTGACAATGCAACCAATAATCAAATGAACTGTGGAAGAGGAAACAGTTGGAAACAAATTAGATTGATCTGGATCATGAAAAGGTGATTAGATTAGGGTTAGCTGATCTGCAGCTTGCAGTAACATGGTAAATATTCACAATTTGGCCGAATGCAATATACTTCGAATTCGATATATGGAATGGAGCAATTTCAAACGAAGATACATAATTGATAATATCTGCACTTTGAATTCGAAAATCCATCAAAGTAATGTACCAATTTCGTCGTTGCGTGACCTCAGCCGCATCTAATACTTCGGCATTTCGGATCCATAGATCGGTTGATTAGTTGATCGAAAGAAGGAATCAATTTCTGAAACCCTAAGCGACGCCGTTGAATCTGGCTCCCATCATCATCATAACCTTGAACTCCTCGAAGCTAATAGTGCCATCGCCGTCCGCATCGACGCCGGAAATCATCTTCCGGCAGTCGGAGATGGAACAATTGTCGCCGAGGCTCTTCATGACCTCCATCAACTCCTCGGCGGAGATGGATCCGTTTCCGTCAATGTCGTAGACAGCGAACGCCTCGCGAAGATTGACGAGAGCCTCGTCGGAGTCGATGCCGCTGGTGTTGAGCTCGATGAACTCGCGGAGATCGATGAATCCGTCGCCGTCGGAGTCGACCTCGCGAACCATGGCGAGGAGTTCGGCCTCGGACACGGGCTGGCCGAGGCTGGACATTATAGATCCGAGCTCGGCGGTTGAGATCTTGCCGTCGCCGTTGGCGTCGAACTTGTTGAAGACGTGCTCCAGGTCGTCGATCTGGTGGTGGCTGTGGGAGCCGGTGCGGGAGAGGGCGGGGGTGCCGCCGCGGGAGGAATTGGAGGGGGATTTGTGCTTCTTGGACTTCCGGAGGAAGGATTTGAAACCGGCCATGGGAGGAGGAGGAGATCGAGATGGCGATTGCTGTTGGGGGAGGAGAGATTTATGGGAGTGTGGGAGAGGAGTAGGAAACCGTTGGAGAGTTCTTTTGACGAGGAAAAGAAGACGAAACTGCCTTTTTAGAGAGAATCTGTCTCCTTGATACAGGAGTTCTTGTTCTTGTTTGTTTTTTTTTTTTAATCAAAGATTTGAAATACCAAATACCACCTCTGATGGGTTATTGAGAGGCCAAAAAAAGTCGGCAGATAGATTAACTGTTGTAGTACAAGCAAACAAAGCAAGAAAGGTAAAGATGTCAAGTATCCTGGCCCAAGAAAGACAAAGATGTCAGGGTTAGAATCAACTGTCCCAAAGGGGACATTCTTGATTTTGACTCCCCTCCCCCAAAATTAAGAAAAAAAAGAAATATGAATAAAATTAAAAAAGAAAAAAGAAAAATATTGAAAGGTGAAAATTTGTGAGAAATGATAGGGAGAAAATAGGGACAGTGGATCTTCAATGAAGATGTCAAGTATCCTTACCCAATTCGAGTATAACCATGAAAAACTAACACACGAAGAAGTCGAGGAAGACTTTGAGATACTCTACGAATAGCGAGAAAATGGAGAAGTCAATAAACTTCTACGACGTCTTGTTGTTGGAGAGACAGAAGTAGAAACCCACCAAAGGAAAAGTGATGTTTCCAACGACGTTCCCCCAATATAAATGAGGGATCTTTGAAAGTTACTAACATTATCACAATCTTTTCTATTAACAGGGCGCACGAGATTGTAGTTTCATTCGGAACTGAGCTCAAATATACCAAATCAATGACTCCATCATACAGAGCAGATCGAGCAATGTGCAAAAAGGACGGATGCAAACGAACCAAAAGAAGATTGCTTGAAATTATTCTTCTATTCTTTTTCCTATTGAGATTTCAATTGATGACATTTTTTTGGATCTGGTCAACATTGACCTTTTACGACCAATATGTGCAAAAATCAATGAAATTATATATATATAGGGATTGACTCCGGTGAAAACCTCAAATTGTGGTAAAAAACCGTGAGGACTACTTTATATCTTGGTTTATTTGAAACCCATGCTAAAAACCTCAATCACACGGTGACTTTACAACTCGGTTCAACCTAAAAACCGTGCTAAAAACTCCAATTTTAAAATAACACATGACTTTATAGCTCGGTCAAGCCTAAAAATCGTGCTAAAAAACTAATGTTATAAAATTACATAGTGACTTTATAGCTCGGTTTTATTCAAAACCGGGCTAAAATTTATGCCTTTATAGATCGGTTCTATTCATAACCAGGCTATAAAGCAAGTGAACCGAGCTAAAAAACCGGTCCTCACGGGTTTCTACCGCAAATTTGGTTTTCACCGGAGCGCATCCCTATATATATATTCCTCTTTTTTTAAAAAAAAAAAAATATGAATTTTAGGATGTTAGGATCCGAAGATCGGGTAGGAGGGGAGCTATGGAGCTCGGTAATGGAAGAAGGAAGAATTAGGATTAGAGCAACCCCAACATCTATTATAAAAAATCTCTAAAATAGAGAACAAAATGTCAAAATCTCTAAAAAAATCCACCCCAACTCCAACAACGTACTTATCTATTTTACAGATTTTTGCATTTATTATACACTATAATCAATACAGAAATTTATAATATATAGATAATTGATGGTTAAAAAATGATAGAAGTGATGGTTCATGTAGAATAGGGGTGTCAAAGTGAAGGGTAGGCATTAAATTTATATATAGAAATGAGTGAAACATTAAATTATAGAGATTATTTATCCTCCTCCAAATTTAGAGATTTTTTTTTCTCTTTCCTTTCATTTCTCTATTTTACTAACGAGTTTACAAAAGTTGTTGGGGTGAAAAAATGTTTTTTTTTTCTCTAAAACTTTCACTTGGTCTAAGGGAAGAGGAAGAGAGTTCATTTTTTCTGGTTCAAACTTTCAACGGTGGCCAAGTGCTGGCCCGCAAGCCACATGAATCGATACAGAGTATCCGTTTTTCTTTGTTAGGTTATTTTTGGCCATTTTTCTAGTGAATTTGTTAGTTTTTTTTAAAAATTGTAAAAATTATATAAAATATTATTTTCTGGTTATATATTATGAAACTATACAAAGTTGTTGAGAAATTAATTAAAATTTTGATATTTTACATAGTTTTACCATCTTTAAAAAATGTGTGAAAATATTAAGTGATAAATTAAATAAATGGAAAGAGAAGTTAAATTTAGGGTTGAGACGTTGAGTACAGTAGTTGCTCATATCCACCCCTTATACTTATAAAAACAGAAGCAAAGTCTTTGTAAAATATTGAGCCACGTGTCCAACACTGAGCAAAATTAAAAACCAAAATCTTCTGCCCTTTCTCCTCCACGTTCTTTTCAAGTTTTCAACTGCCTCCCAATTATCTTCTTCCTTACAAGGTTGCTATTGCTGGAGGCGGGCGCAATTGGTCGGAGTCGGAGGAGGGCGATTGGTGGGCGGTGGGGTAGTCGACAACGGCGAGAGGCGACACTCTCTCTTAATTGCACGGGTAATCTCTTTTTATCTTTTTGGTTACTGCCGAATAAGGGTTTCGGGAGGCTGGCTTATGACGATTATTTTGAGGGCGAAGAGGAGTTTGAAATCGACCATAAGGGCGAGCAAGGGTTTCAGGAAGTTGGTAGACGTGGCTCGATTTTTCGTTCTTTTGCGAGGATATCATAGATTGTGAATTTTAGGGTTTTTTGGGCTCGAGAACCCTGTCTTGAATTCAGGACGATGTTGTCTGAATTAGGCATGGAAACTACTAAATTGATGTGCAAATTGCTAAAATATACATTTCCCCTTTGTCAATTTAGCATTGCACTGAACGATGTTGCGTGAATTCAGGGATTTCTCCTCGGATTGGTCCATGGGTGCTCGGAGAAGACAAATTTTAACTAGGTTTGGCGTTGTCGATTGCGAGGTGGCTCTCGAAACAAGCCATTGCTTGGGCCTTCTCTGGCTATGGAGCTCGAGTTCGACGGGAGGATGAAGACCATGGTTGCGCTTCACAGTTCACCCAACCATCGAGGGAGGAAGGAGATGATACTTTGCACATAATTCTAAACACTGCCTCCATTATTTTGTTTAATTATGAAAAATATCCATTATTTATATCTCGGGATGCCATGTCAAGATTTGATTGGAATTTTGGCCAAAAATTAGAACCGTATTATGACGGATATTAGGAGAAACGTGAAAGCGATTGATTTATTATTCTTTGTCAAATTTGAAATATCGATCATTTGAAGAAAAGAAAATTTAGTAGAACATATGCCAAGAAGCATGGACAATATGTTAGTAGAAAATTAACATGTTAAATATTTTGTTTAATACGTCAAACTCGACCGAAAATATTATGAAAAAACCCGAACAAGGTTCGGGAAAAGAACTGGTTCATCTCATTTATAAAAGATTTGAGCCTAAATTTGAATTCTATTTTGAAAACGTGTTCATACTTGGCTCGTTTAGTAAATGAATGGACTCAAGTCGAGCTTTGTTGAGCTATTCGACTCATAGAGAAGCCCTACTTGCTATACTTACATAATACTCCCTCCGTAACAAAATAATTGATCATTTGGGGGTTTTTCACACTTTTTTAAGGAACCTACAATTAGAAAGTAGAATAGTTAAAAATTTAGCAAATAAATAATGTGGAAAAAAAATGGACAAATGAAAAAAAAATAGTATGGGAAGTTGGAGTATTAATAAAATATCTTGGAAATCAAATACAATTAATGAGATAAATTGATAAAACTAGAAATTTTTATTATTAATTAGGTTCAAATGGACAAATATTTTGTTATAAGAAAAAGTGGTCAAAATGCCAATTATTTCATTACGGATGGAGTAGCATATAAGGTGTTTTGTAAATTTCACAAAATTATAAATATTTGAACCGATTCGTAATTTGAATCAAGCTTAAAATGTATTCAGGTTTAGCTCAT
Organism: Persicaria maculosa; assembly: GCA_963922045.1. Lineage (NCBI taxonomy): Eukaryota > Viridiplantae > Streptophyta > Magnoliopsida > Caryophyllales > Polygonaceae > Persicaria > Persicaria maculosa. The sequence goes on along the minus strand of OY998256.1, from coordinate 7,251,398 downwards.
TTAATAAATGAAAAGTCCAAGTCAATCTTATTGAGTTGAACTCAATCCGAACTCAAACTACATACTTAACTCATAAAACAAGTCTATTTAAATTCCATGTTTCAGTTTAATTTATCCTTTTTTTTAAATTGAGATGATTCTTATTTTCTTTAGTTCTCCTTTTTAAATCTCTACTTGTTTGATTTTTTTTTCCGTGTACCTATACGACAATGCCATTTCATCGGACCTTGGTTATCCTCGGTTTATTTATTTCATGACGATTTATCCATCTGTCATTATTTCAACCTCCGTTTCATCAAGTAATATGTCGCCTTTTGTTTCGAGTCCCTTAGGCCTTGTATTGGTAAATAAAGAGCGACCATTCCGGAGCTCGAACCGGGGACCTATGAGTACTACCCACATGTTCTTTCCGGTGAGCCATTTCGGAATGGTTGAGCCCCTTAGGCCGTACAACAAAGATTAATTTTAAGAACTCGATCGGGCCATACCATATCAACAGAACAGGGGCCCACTTTTACGTTATAATTGGGGAATGGCCCACATTTTTGACAAAAATTATAAATGGGCCATTTCCAATGGGCTTGCTCCTCACCCAACCCTCAAATCTTAATGCCAATCCTTACATTTCTTTTTTGTTTTTGGTGTAACCAAACCTTACATTTCTAATGGTTATAGACCTTCGGTTTGTAACACAGAGTTAATGGGTTGGCTAAAGTTGGTGGGATAGGCGGATCATAGCTTTAAATTAGATGTGTAAATTTGATAATTCAATTTAAGTTATTTTTATAAGTTACTAACATAATTTGATAAGCTTACTTGATAAGATATCTGATGAAAAAGGACAGAAAATATATTTACGGAAAAGAAATCCAAAAATAATGAAATGAGTACTTGTTAAGGGCTCGTTTGGTATCGATATCTGATATCAAGATATCGATATCAAGTGATACCTCTCAAAAAAATCAAGATATCAAATAAGCCTAATTTTGATATCTAGGTATCAAGTGACATCGATATCTGGCGATACCAAAATCAGATATCAATGATAGATATCGATATTATTTTAAGTGATATCGATATCTAGACATACCAAACACTAGATATTAGATATCGGGGGGTGATATCCGATTTTTTGATATCTAGATATCAATACCAAACGGGCCCTAAATATTAATCTTGTACTACGTATAATATTAAAATCAAAAGCTTTAATAGATACAAATTAAGTTTATAAACTAGATAAAACTGGAAAAAAAAAACACGCATTAATCATATGGAATCGAGATCTGAAAGGTCCATGCTATTGCTAGGCGACACCCTACAACAATATATGTGCCATTGTTACCAACATAGTGAAACCTTCCTATGTTGATGGTCACGACGAGACGAGGAGAGATCTTCGTTGAAACGCATCCAAAACAATGCGTCTAAGGGGATTGAGGAATTTCAAGGGTAAGCACGAGATCCGCGACCTTGTTTTTGTCGTTGCTTGGAGTAAGGAGTATGTGACTCTCATTTTCAACACTCGCATAATTTGAGTATAATGCGAGGGTTGAAAATGGGAGCAAACATAGATTATGATTTTGATGTATAATTATGTGAGATTTGTTTATGTAATAAGCCCAAACATATATGGGTAAGGTTTTATATCAAAACTAATTGACAGTGTGAGAGGAAACGCGTCAACTTAATTACATGTCGATGAATCTCTCTATATATTTGAAGTGTAGGGCAACAAGGTTTGATTTAAAACCGACAATGAGATATAGCATTCCATCAATCTTGGATGATATTTAATTTCTTAATTACTTACCTTTATGTCACATAATATGGACCATATATTCATTTTTTACTATTTGTAAGTTGTAACTCTTGATACGAAGACCTATATATATATTATGAGATGAAGACATATAACTCTTTAAAAATAAGCTTCAAATAAAAGGTAAATACTTGTGGTTTATGAGTAACAGGCCTACGCGTACACATACTTGTATAAAAAAAAACAGTATGAATTTGCGGTGTCAATAGTATAAATTGACAGTGTAACTACTCGATCGACATAATTAATATTCATATATATATATATATATATATATATATATATATATATATATATATATATATATATATATATATATATATATATATAGGGTGTGGTTCGGGTGTGCACACCCCTTAGGGTGTGCATTGTGCACAAATATTATTCGGTGAAATGTGAAACATTATTCGGTGAAATTTTAAGCATTATTCGGTGAAATGTGAAACATTCTACCGAATACTGTTATGTTTTTTTTTTTCCGTTCAATTCAGATGAAAACGTCCTAATTCCACTGAATAATTTATAACATTCTACCGAATAATGTTTAGTTTTTTTATTTATCCATTTCAAATAAAAGAAACCTCAATTCCCTAAACAATAGTTACAATTTATATGAAATGCCTCAAATTTCACCAAATAATGTTTCACATTACCCTAAACAATACTCACATTTCACCGAATAATGCTTCAAATTTCACTGAATAATGTTTCACATTTCACCGAATAATATTTTGTGCACAATGCACATCCTAAGCCTTGTGCACAAGTTACCCATTCTCTCTCTCTCTATATATATATATATATATATTAAAACCAATCCTCCCATACATGTGATGTGGGTAGCAAAGATGTGAAGTTGGATACCTTATGCCTTATGGTGTGGTGCCATGGCGGGATGCATGAACGGTTGGGATGTGGAAGGTAGTCTTGAATTTAAGTTAAGGGCTGCCTGATTTGTGGGTTCATGTGGACTTGTTTCCTCTCCTACCAACAAAGAAGTATCCGGAAGCATAGCAGCATATTAATAGTGTCAAAAGAGGAATTAAGCCCCCGTTTGTTTTTAGATAGGGAAAAGTAATGATTACCCTAATGAATTTAGTCCATATTTAAGTTAAGATACATTGATAATTATTCCAATCATTCCCCTTCTTCTTCCATTTTTCATACAAATGTGTTACCCTTCTATTCCCTAATTTGAAGGAGGGTAACTAATACCTCTAGGATGGGCTAATAATCCCCCTCATCCTCTCCTCCAAGCTCACAAAAAATGATGATTATATACATTTTATGTCTAAAATTTAATACCTTACCTTTTCATTCCCTAGTTATCTAAACAAACGAGCCCTAAGAGTGTATAAGACAATGAATAATATTTTAGAGGGGAATGAATAGAGAATGCTCGTTTTTTGCAAAATAAAATCTTTTGAGGATTTTCAAAACAGTTTGTCAAGACCTTGATATGTGATAGCATGCATTTAGGTAGGCATAATAGGTTGCATTTAGCTTAGTTAAGATGCATTTCATGGATTGATTAAGTACAATTTGCATATTTGCTCTCTATGTTAGTGGAGTCGGAATCTACACACTTTTATTGATTATTTCAGGTAATCGTGGATCCGATAAAGACAGGAGTCGTTAACGCATTAGATGAGAATGCCTAGTTGATCGGAGAAGCTTACATGAAGATCTCAAGAGGTCCTGAGAAGAAGAAGCGAACCTAAACGAAGAACAAGTCTGCAGAAGTTGTCGCCAGACATGATGAACTTGTTTTGCACTTTCTGGAGGTCTCGGTTGTCCGATTGACTATTATGACCATGCGTTGGAAAGCCCTTTCAGAGAACTACAACTTTCCTGTTGACAAGAAGAGCGAATTCATGATAGATTTTCCGTGAAAAGCTCCTGGCTGCGGCCGCAGCAACCTTGCGGCGCCCGCGACCAATCAATTTGCAAAGGGTTGGAGGAAACAGTGTGCGGCGGGCGCAGTATCTATGATGCGCCCGCAGCATTGGTCGTCAGCGTTAATTCGCAGCGTTTTGATTAATGAAAACCCTAGAACTTATTTCTTTCTTTCATGGCCGACTTTGATGTTTTAAAAGACCAAGTTTTATGTTATTTTCATAACTTCTATTTTATTCTATTCATTAGACGCTTTAGAGATTTTGAGCGATGTCTTCCATGAGGAACTAAACTCATCTATTCTGCCTGCAATTTGAAGCTTTATTCGGATTGATTGTGAGTTTCTAATTTTCGTTCCTTGTTTCCTATATTTGAATGCTTCAACTTCTTTGTGCTTGATTGTTTATTGTTTTGTTCTATCTTGTCTGGCCAACTTGTTAGATCAATTCAATTGCTAAGGTTTTGTAGATTCCTGGTTGTGAACCTTAACCTAAGTGGCAAACTTGTTCCTTTAGGGCTGGTTGAACTAATTGAATGAGTAGGAAGTTGAATGTGTTGTTAAATCCCTTTTTAGGGACTGCAAATACCTTGGCTAATCTCTGAACTTAAAGCTATCAATTGGATTAAATCCTTCTTTAGGGACTGTTCGATTGATAAGGGTTGCTAGGACTGGTTGGACTAGTAACTATATTAGGTCGGGACAAGGACATTCATAGGAAACTTAATAGGACGAGAATAAGTTACAAGGATCGCTTCAATCCAATTAAGTGGAAAATTGTAGGTAGAATTGCTTCTCCAAATTGTCTAGAAACCAAATTCCTTTGCTTTGCTTTGCTTTACTTTGCTTTGATAAAAGGCGAAACTTTCCCACATAAAACCCCCCAATCTGGTTACTTTGGTTGACACTTGAATCACACTTGAATAATAATTTCCCTATGGGATCGACCTCTTACTTATTGCTATACTAGTTATAGGTTTGAGTTTACTTTGGCGGATCAACGACAGGTTTTCCCTCCGTCAATATGCCTATCAAAACTTGACAACGTAAAATCGATCAAAGTAAAGTAAGGTTCGGCACGAACTTGGCCTACGTCCCCGCCTAGGGTTATCCAACCCATAGAATTCAAATTTCAAACCACTTCTTATTTCCCTTCCTTGAGCCTAGAACTTCCTAAAGGAACTTCCGCTCTTCTATACAAAGCCTCACCGCTTCTATTCTAGCACTCAACCTTACAAGTGAAATAAAAGCTCTCAGCACACATCAATGTTTGTTTGTTCGAGTATAAAATACTCTTAGAGTAAAATGAATGACTTGCACAATAAGCACTATGTTTCTCTCAACTCTCAAAGACAACCCATGCTAAGCTTTTGTGAGAACTCAGGAGAGAAACTTTGAATGGCGACTGCTAAGAAGGCTTGATCGTTTTGAAATTATTGCTTGCTTAGTTAATGATCACCTTGTGCATACGTCTTTATATAGTCGTTCACCGGCAGAGATAGGAGGGAGAGCCGTTTGAAATTTGAATTCCTCCAAATCAATTCTTTCCAAAAACAGGAAAGCTCCTCAAGGATCTGATGGGGTTGATTGAATCGGTCAATCCTGGATTTGATCTTTGAGCTCATAGCCGATGGATTCAAATGATCCACTTTCCTAAAATATGTTAGCACTCGAAGTATCTCATAAAGAATATGGGCAACAAAATCAAGTCCATAAGCCCATGTACATACGACCCATTTTTTATCAAGAGTCCTGCAAGTAAGCTTTTCATAACTTTATTTTGTCTTTCATCATCCTTTGATATGTCCTGCAAGTTAGTATCTCAAGGTCTTACAATTAAGGCGGACTCTTCAAGGAAGAAGAAACTTATGAATATCGATCGATCATGTCATGTCCAAACTTGAAGCCCGACTAAACCTATTTAATAGCAACTCCATCATCGAATAAACACAGGCAGCCAAACATCGCTCTTATTATCATCATTCTCTAAACTGCCTAATCTTCCATCTTCGCCGACTCACCGCCATCTACAAATATTCTTTTCATCTTCCATTGCTGCCGCCATCTACAAATCTTCCTTCTTCGGCATTGATTTCAATTTTGATTGCATCTCTGCTGTGTTTGTCCCCCAATTCACCGCCTTTCAATTTCATGTTCATTTGGCGCCTAGGCCCACCGAGCCCAATGATTATTCAGTTTTAGCTTCTAGGTATGTGATTAGTCGACTTAGAGTTTTTTTATTCCCCAAGTCGGGATGTATTTGCCACTGAGTCAAACCTATTGTTTTAGATTTTAGGAGGTTTAGAGTTACTAGTCGGATGCTTACCTTTTGCATTTATTTAATTTAGTGTTAGTTAAGCACCGTAAATTTGGGTTTATGAGTGATATTATGAATTATTATTACATTATACGAGTTATTGACATGTGATATGCATTAAAATATAAGAAAATGATCAAGTTTGTTCTAAGTCCGTCTAGGTGCTAGGCGGCCACCCATCGCCTAGCACCTTTTAGAACATTGTTGCTAATAGACCTTATGTTCCTTTTTCTGATTTGAAATTGTCAGTTCCCAATTCGAAATTGTCAATTTGGAGTATACAGTACTCCCTCCGTTCGGCAAAACATGTTATTTTAGGGTGTTATTTTTGTTCAAAAAATCTTGTCTTTGTAAGTATTTTGCATTTCACTTTACAAAAATACTATTGACATGATTGATGATTTGTTAGTTGTAGCTTTCGATAAATTAAAAAAGGAGGGTAATAATTGAGAGTAAATTAATATATTTGTTAATTGACTTAAAACTTGTGAAAGACGCTAAAATAACAAGTTTTGCCGAATGAAGAGAGTAGTAAAAGATTTATCTCTATTTTGATCTGATGTAACAAATTTCTTAATTTATCACAGGGTAGCTTGAGGGGTTTATCACTATCACCTTAGATAGTTAGAAACAAGGTTAGAACCTAGATTGTTAAAAACAAATACATCAAAAGAGAAATCTGCATCCAACCAAAAACAAATACTCCACATAATTGCGTGGATGATGCAATTAAGGGCTCACATGAATCATGTGCTGCAGTGATATCGTACAATTATTATTGCTAAATTAGGTGATTTTAGTTGACCAATAAACAAAAATCCTTTTTTAAAACATATACTCCTTATCTGGAACTCTGGAAGATTATAGATTACAGTATTACACCTTGCTTACGGGATTAAGCTTGTGTTTAGTAGGAGTTTTGTTGATAGCTTTAGAAGTTTTGGTCTTTGGGGGTTTAAAAACAGAAGAAGCTAAGAGCACCTGCATTGGGGTTCCTTAATCCAAAATTTAAAAAACCTAATAATAAAATAATAGAAGAGAGATAAAAAAATTTAAAGAATGATTTGATGGGTTGCTAAGTAAGCAACTCTTAAAAACTGGGAGAGAGAGAAAAAATACAAGGGAGTGGGCCATCCGGGAGAGAGAATGTGAGAGAAAAAGATATAGGTGTGTCCCAATAAAATAAATAAATAGAGTTTTTAAGAGTTGTAGGGATGTGGGTGAAAATTTATATTGGGTTGTTTAAAGAAAGAGAAATTTATATTGGGTTGTAGGGATGTGGGTGAAAATTTATATTGGGTTTCAGGGATGCGGATGCTCTAAAGCTATGACGTTTAACCAATTATGGGGTTTCTACAAATTTGGGAGATTTTTCGTCAAATACATAGTTATATTATCAATTTTCGAAGTTAATAAACATAATTTTATATCAATCAGCAGACACCAATTTTTCAAGTCGATAAAGATTTTCTGTTTTTTTTTTTTATTGAAACCAATCCGTTGTCACTAACTTCTCAAGTAAGTGGACATTTATCAACTTGAAAATTCAATGTCAAGGGACTGATTTTAACCAAAAAATTATACTCCTTCGATCCAAAATACATGTCGTACGTTTAACTTTTTAACACGTATTTTAAGGAGCTAAAAACTATATATTATGTTTTTCAAAATATTCACAAAAAATAAATAATTATACATTTATTCACTACTTTAAACTATTTACAAAAATATTCATTTTTTACAAGAATGTCAGAAAAACGCGGGCTAAGACCTCGTTTTATTAACAAAGAAAAAATTATAAAATTGGAGAAATGGGTGAAAAAATTAACAAAAAGAAACGCAGGTTGAAATCGCGTTTCTTTGTTAATTTATTTCGAAATGAATTTTACAATTGTTGGTATTAATTTTACCCAAAAGGCGCGGCTTGAAGCCGGGTCTCTCCTTCTTTCTTTTTTTTTTTTTTTTGTTCAGGGAATCAACGCCGGGGTTTCTGGCCGTGGGAAGGAGGGACGAGGCCGGACGGGCAGGGACGAGGCCGGAGCACTTCGACACCTGCTGACCTGCAACCCCATCTTCTTCCCCTCGCCCCGCCTTCCTCCCACTGCAACTCCACCGCCATCGGCCCGACGCTTCGCCTGCAACTCCACCGCCATAGCCCTGGCGCCTCGCCTGCGACTCCACCGCCGTTGCGCCCCGGATCCCTGGCCCTCCTGCCCGACCTCCTCCCTGATCGAAATCGAAACTCCGGCCGATTGCCCGAATCTCCTCCTTCCCACCTGTGACATCCGGCCTCGAAATCGGTAGATGGTTGCCCCAAATCAGGCCTCCGACCTCCTCCCTCCTCCTTCCACCAGCGACATCCGACCTCCTCTCCCCGAAATCCGCCTCGTCCCTGCCCAAAATCAGGACTCCGGCCTCCTTCCTCCTTCCCACGGCAACCAGCAACCCCCGGCCCGGCGTCCCTTTCTCCAATTAACACCAACAACCCCCGGCGTCCCTTCCTTCCCTGAAGCAAAACAAAAAAAAAAAAAAGAAGAAGAAGAAGAAAGAGAGACGCGTCTTTTGGGTAAAATTAATACCAAGAATTGTAAAATTCATTTCGAAATAAATTAACAAAGAAAAGCGGTTTCAACCCGCGTTTCTTTTTGTTAATTTTTTTCAACCATTTCTCCAATTTTATAATTTTTTCTTTGTTAATAAAATGCGGTCTTAGACCGCGTTTTTCTGACATTCCTGCAAAAAAATGAATATTTTTGTAAATAGTTTAAAGTAGTGAATAAATGTGTAATTATTTATTTTTTTGTGAATATTTTGAAAAAAAATTCTAATATATTAACTTTTTTTTTATTATTATTTTTACAATTTAATACTTATTGCCAACAAATATTAAGTTGTAAAAATATAATTTTTAAAAAGTTGATATTTTATATAATTTTTACCTTCTTAAAATACGTGTTGATAAGTCAAACGACATATATTTTAAATCGGAAGTAGTACAAATTTAATAAATCGATATTATAGTCATATACTTTAACATACAAATCACCTCTCAATCATTTCCCTTCTATTTTTCTTTTGTTTTCTTATGGAAAGTCAACTCACTTTTGAAAAACAAAATCCACGTACATCTATTTATATGTAATCATCGACATTGAAAGTTTGAAACAAGTTCACTTAAAAAATATTGAAAATCAAAATCATGAAAAAATTCCAATTATAATAAGTACAAATATTTTATATGTTACAAAATGAAAATAATATTTGAACTATCCTACTATATGACAATTCAACTATCAACCAAACAACAAAACACAACAATGTAAATTCGTAGCTTAATTTGGTTGTGTTGTTTAAATAAGTCAAGAGCTTAACAACAAGATCGATCTCATATACATTACTTGTCTCATTAACTCCTCTAAGGGGTCGTTTGGTTAAAGATAAGGAAAGAAAAGGAAATGATTACTTTATAACAAAGGGAAAGGAAAGATAAAGGGTTAAATTTTAATTTTTTTTGGTAGATTAAGTAAATGAATAATTGAATTTTTAGTCTTCCTTTGCAAATTTATACGACAGTTCATTTGCAAGTCACCCTAATCATATTCTCGTCGAAAACTTCCACTTCGCATTCTCCATGTTTAACTCCAAAAAACAAATCTTTCCTTCTCTTTTTTTGTAAAAAAAAATGTAGATTTGGTCTCATTTCTCTAACTCCTTCTCGTTCAACTCAGAGCGCCTTCAATTCCCGCACTACCGATTTCTGCATTAATTGGCTAATTCCTTCGCTAATTGGCGACTTCAGTTCCTTCCCGCACTCATAACGACTTCAATTTCCTGCGGCTCCTTAGATGAATTTGAACAACTCTACAATTCCTTCCCTAATTGAGCAACTCCACGATTTGATTTTCTCAAAAGTGTGAGAAATTGATAATTAAGGATTCGTGATTTATAGAACTAGTCAATGACGAACATCCGATGCGAAGTAGTGAGGCGTCGACCGGTGCGAGAGGACCTTATGGGAGGTGAATAGGCGATGCATCAATGGACATGGAGATCCAGTGATTCAGACTCATTTTCGACCGTGTGGAGACAGAGAGATCAAGCACGAGAATATGGAGGCTCAATAGAGAGGTTAGGGACAGCCGGAGAGGCATTGGAACCCAAACAATCATTTGAAGAGTTCAAACAAACACCACTAGGGAGGACTAAGTAATGGGATTCCTTTCTTGGATCTTTTTTTTTAAAAAACAAACACGCCCTAAGATCAATCAAACAGAAATATATATAAGTGTTCATCAATTCACCTTGAAAAAATAACAAAATATGTAATCCCATGAAAAAGATGAGAGAGAGACTAGAGAGAGAATCTCAGACAGAGAAACCCTAGACACCAAACCCGCCGCCGCCGCCTCAATGACCAACGCCAGAAGAGCAAAGACATTGTTGCCGACGAAGCGCCGAGGCTTGTCGAGAATGATGATGAAGGTTGCAGATCCATGGTTCTCTTCGTCAAATCAAAGGAGCCTCTACTCAATGAAATCAAAAAGCGAGAGACAAAAGTTGATGAAAGAGAAGGCCTCGCGAAATCGAGCCAGGAGGTTCGCTATGGCGCCTCTCCTAATGCAAGCTTGAGGATCCAGTCAAGGAAAAAGAAGACAACAAAGGAGAAAAAACAAAGCGACGTTAGATGTAAAACCGAAATAAAAAATCCGAAAGAGGTTTATGCGAAGGCGAATCTTAAAGCAATCTATGGTCAGCTCTTCTGGTGCCGGCGGTCAAAATGGAAGCGGCGGCGATTATGGTGGCGGGGTTTCTCGGCTTCCTCTCTCCCGTGTGCTGTGTGGCGGGGTGCTGTTGAATCGGTTGTCCCGAGTGTGGCTGCTATGATACCTTTTACCAAGTTCTCGTACTCTTGATTTCTATCTTTGCAAGTGGTTTATTTGCAACATTGAACTTGATCTATTGAAGATGCAATCTTTATTTCATTATATTGAAAGCTTTCCCAATAATTTAATCAACTGTCATAGAAGAAATGCCCCCCAGAAATTTTGTTGCTCTGACTTTGCCTTCTTGCTAGGAAAAAGCAAGTTAAGATCCAAAAAAGCCTTCTGTCTTGAAGCAAATAAGAGCAATGACCCAATTGAAAACATGACCCATGGGAGGAGAATCTTGAATCCCTCGCACCCTATGAAGATAGTGTCTATTTGTACCCAAATAGAAGACTCTCGAATTATCCTTCCGGCCTGTCGATTCATGATCCCGGTAACTGGAGTCTTAACCTTTGATAGCCTAAATTTTAATGTCAAATGTGACTTGAATTTGATAAACCTGTACTCTGTGCACTCTGTTGTGACAACAATTGATTCTTCTTGTTCTCCGTGCGCTCTGAATCGTGTTTTATTAATCTGTATGATTATTTTTGTGCTCAATAGAATCAATTTGACTAAAGAAGTAGAGAACCAAGGCCATGTGAATTGGGAAAATGAAGCCTCTTGCACTAAATCTGAATTGTCTCCTCCTAACTATATCAATTCATGTTCCCAGAGTTTTACACCTTTATAGATCCCTAAATTTCAATTGTATGATCCTCCTTTGTGTTGGGGAATACATTGGTGGGATCTACTGGTTATCTGTTTATATTTTCCAAAAAATGAAAATTCATATCACCTTAACATCGACCTACATCCTCTATGCCTCTAATTATGATCATAGGATCTTGGTATCTTGGATATGCAACTTAGTAGTTATTTTTGAATTCTTAGTTATCGATGTTTTTCACCTTTGTTACTGTGAAATTGATCTTCTAGTTCTAAGAAGTATGAATACCTCAGTTTGGACACTTGAATATGAATGGATCCTCAGGAAACTGAGACAAATTTGGACCCTTGATTTTGTGTCTTGGCCCCTGGATTACAAGATCCCTTATCTTTATTTACTGAATTTTTTCCTTGAGCTGTCGTGTGTTTTCTTTGGTTTCATTGAGCTGGATGTGTTTTTGTATTCCTTGTATGTGGTGTGTGTTGTCTAGGTGGGCTGGCTTGAAGCTCCATGTATGTTTGAGGGGCTCTACTGATGCTGACAGCCCTCTTCGGTCCCTTTTTCAAAGGCACCGCCAAAGGCAACTGAACAAAATGAACCCAAACCAGGACCCTTTGAACCCAATTGAAAACTTAATGACCCAACTCTTGTCAGTTCAATGGACTGCACTATGTTACCTGTTAGTTCTGGTTCTTTTGAGGTTGTTTTTATTTCTATGTAATAGAACCAATTGGAAACTTGGTGACAAGGACAAAATGAGCAAATTTTTTATTCCGTGTGTTTTGGTATCCCTACATAGACTTGGTAAAACGAGCAGTTTCAAGACAAACACGTTTCACAGTAAGTTCAGTAACTGTTGTGAAACCTTTGCGGTAATGTCTGTTGGATGGTTTGATTTTCACCTTGTTACTTGTGCTTCCTTGGCTGATATCTTCTTGTTCTTCCCGTTTTGCAGGCACCCTCGATGTTATCTTGGGTTTTCTGCTGAAGCTTTTGACAACCGAAGCAATGAACCCATATTGAACAAATGTGAAAACCTGACAAATACATCTGAACCACGAAAAGAATGTGATAGTTGGAATGGGATGCGCTTCTGGACAATCAATACTAATAAGAAACTAGAATGGAGAACAAAAATTGAAAGAATAATATGTCCTATGTCCAAACTACTAGCACTAACTTTGATCAAATCGTATCGCCCAGCTGCCAACTTCTAGTTTTTGGCTAGGTTTCGGATCAGAATCAAACCCAGAGTTTATAGAGCAAATATTCATTACACTAAACGTAACTCGAAAGCCTGGACAAAGCTCAAATGGCATGTAAAACAAAAAGAAAAGACCACAGAAAATGGGGAACGATCAAACCAGACAAATATCCTTTCTCTATGGCCAAAATGAAAATATGTTCATGGAATTGTTGTGAAATTAGAAACAGATGGACATACATTGAAACAATGTGTAAAATAAAGAACATTCAAATCCTAGCCCTATTAGAAACCAAAGCGGAATCCCAGCCTCCAAATGCTCTTTGGAAGGGTGCTGGATTTGATGCTATCTGCTTCAGCCCGACTTCTGGTAGGGCTGGTGGGATCTGCGTGCTCTGGAAAAATTACAGTTTGTGAGATTGTTTGGTCTCTGTTATGACAAAAAAAGAGCGTCCCATTACCTTAAAAATTGAAAACACGGGAAAAGGAATAACATTTGCAGTTTGTTTTGTCTATGCTCCTCCCCAGGAGTCATCTAAGGCATCTTTCTGGCAGCTTTTAACGACCCATATCCAAAATTTGACAATCCCTGTCATTTTGTTGGGTGACCTTAATGAGATCCAAAGTACAAGTGAAAAGAGTGGTGGTAATGACCCACACCCCTCCTGATTTGAGCGATTACTATTATTCAAAGACCAATGTAACTTACTTGACATTCCAACCGTCGGCAATGAATTTACTTGGAGGAAAAACAAATTTGATGTGAATAATATTTATGAGAAACTTGATAGAACCCTGGTCTAAGATCAAATAATCCAATGGTATCCAAACATTGCAACAAGAAACCGCGCCTTCTCGACATCAGACCATTGCCCAATCTCTGTACAACTTGAAGTAGACGATAGGAGAAAGGCGCGACCTTTCAAATTTGAAAAAATGTGGCTAACGAGAAAAGATTACAAGAACTTAGTAACTCAAGCGTGGAGAACACAATACCAAGGATCTCACATGTTTAATGTTATGAAAAAGACACAACTTCTAAAACGACTAAAGAAAGAGTGGAATAAGAGAACCTTTGGAAATATCTTTAGACAACTACGAGAAACCGAAGAAAAACTACTTGAACTACAAACGAATAGCAATCAAGGACAGATACGAGACAATACTAGACTTCAAATACAATTAATAAAGAAAAAAGACCAACTTCTGTATTATCATAAGCAATATTAGAGTCAACGAGCAAAGACGAAACATTTAAAACCTTCGGACTCAAATACCGGATACCACCATAGAGTAGCCTCCGGCAGACGAACAGGAAGATTATAAGGGGAATTAGAACACAAGAGGGCACATAAATAGTTGGGGAAGATAATATTAGAAAAGAAATTAAAGACGATTTTGAAAAAAGATTCAGAAAAGAAAGTATCAATGACAGACTACTGCAGGACTATTTAGCCCTGGTAGACAGGGAGATAAGTTTGGAAGATAACAAAGAACTAACCAAATCGGTTTCCAATTATGAAATAAAAAATGCATTTTTCTCCATCGGTAAAGACAAATCCCCCGGACCTGACGGGATGACAACAGAGTTCTGCAGAAAATATTGGGACATTGTTGGACCATCGATAACCAAGGCCATCAAAGGTTTCTTCTCTTCAGGAAAGATGTTGCGCCAAATAAACCAGACGTTTATCACCCTAATTCCGAAATGTGAAAACCCTTCCACTACTAACGATTATAGACCAATTAGCCTATGTTCAACTATTTACAAAGCAATTGCCAAAATTCTTGCGGAAAGAATGAAAAAAGTTCTACGAAAAATTATTCACCCACTTCAAGGAGCCTTTGTGGCCAACCGAGCTATTCAGGACAATGTGCTTATAGCTCATGCAATTTTTCACTCATTCCGTACAAGAAAAGGAAAACAAGGATGAATTGCAATAAAACTTGACATGGAAAAGGCCTACGATAGAGTTGACTGGAGGTTTCTCTTTGCAGTCTTGGAGAAATTTGGTTTCTCTTCTAGATTCGTGGGGTGGATCAGCGAATGTATTCAGACTGTGTCTTTTTCAGTATTAGTGAACGATGAACCAACCGAGACTTTTCACCCTCAAAGAGGGATCCGACAGGGTGACCCCATATCCTCCTACCTGTTTATCAAAGGCGCAGAAATCCTCGCCAGGAAATTACAACAACAATGTCATGAATCAACAGACTCCATTGGATTTAAAATGACCCCAAATGGATCACGGATTCCGTTCCTTTCATTTACAGATGATATCATGATCTTTGACAAAGCATCTCAAGAATCGTGTGCTAAAGTGAAAAAGATTATTGATGAATATTGTCAAATTTCGGGCCAAAAAGTAAATTTCAACAAATCTGCGTTCTAAGTAACAAAAGATGTATCCGCAAACCAAAAACTCCAAATCCAAAGCACTCTCCTTATAATGAACCAAGTAGATTTGGACAAATACCTAGGATGCCCCATTATAAATGGTAGGGTTAACAAAGAAACATTTGAAGATGTTGTTGGAAAATCGAAAATGCACCTGACAAAATGGAAAGCGAACTCCCTCTCCCAGCAAGGAAGGACAATTCTAATAAAAGCAAATCTTATGGCTAAAACCAATTACGTTATGCAAAAATTTATGCTTCCAACAAGTGTGCACAATGAACTAGATAGAATAAACAGATGTTTCTTTTGGAATAAGGACGAAAAATATAAACCATTGTTAAGTTGGGACAAAATTTGCAAATAAAAAAGACAAGGAGGTCTGGGCTTTAGCAAAACAAAAGACATGAATAAAGCCCTACAAATGAAATTATTATGGAAAATCCTTGCGGAACCCCACAACCAATGGGTCAGAATAATTCGAGAAAAATATTTAAAAGAAGACCAAATTTGGGATTATAAAAGAAAGAAAAACTTGTTGTGGCAATGGGCCAAGCTAATAGACCTAAAGGATGAATTCCGCGATTGGCTCATTTGGCAAATTGGAAATGGAAAGACGGTTAAATTCTGGACGGATAAATGGCTAAATGATGATAGAAAACTTAAGGACCACAGACTAATCCATCAGATTGATGATCAAGAAAGAGTTGAAAACTACATTCTACCAAATAAGATATGGAATGTACAAAAGATCCGGGAAATCTTACCTACGGACCTTGTAGAGATAATTATGAGTATCCCCTACCTTCGCAGGAGATTGAAGATAGACTCTATTGGAAACCTAGCTCCGATGGCTGGTTTTCAACTTCAAGCGCCATAAAATTAATCACAAAATCAAATGACAATGAGATAGAATTATTCTCTGATATATGGAAAGTTGATTGTCTACCAAAGACAAGAAACTTCTTATGGAAAGTAGGATTGGACGGATTACCTACTAAAGCTAGACTTCGAAACAAAGAGATTTATACGCCCATGGATTGTATCTTCTGTAACTCTAGGGAGGAAGACGCTACCCATCTCCTCATGGAGTGCTAGACAACTTTAAGAACCATTGGATCTCTGGATAGAGATATTGAACGAAAAATAACAAATGCTGACAAAAGTAATCAAAGTATAAAGACCATCACCAACGAAATATTTTGACAGCTAAACCATGAGCAGAAGGCTATTTTGGCTTTCTCCTGGTGGTGCATTTGGACGAAAAGAAACAAGATTATTTTTGAAAACCAGAGCTTAAGAACAACAAATGAACTGGTAGCCATAATCAAACACCACATGCAAAACTGGAAAAAAACTAAACAAGATGACTCAGATGAAGATGATGGAAAGACAATAAGAGTCAAACTTAGAGTTAACCCTCGCAAAAGGGATACTATTAGATGGCGTAAACCTGAGCATGGCATCTTTAAACTTAATTTTGATGGTGCTAAATCTTTATCTGGCTATGCTCCTGCAGCTTTTGTTATCAGAGATGAGGATGGTAGGGTGATTAATTGCATGCAATGCTAGTAGATGTGGGATGGCGTCTGCGGTCCAGGCTGAGGCTGTTGGGTTGCAGCTTGGGTTGCTGGAAGAGCGAAGGCTGGGGATTCGAAGAGTTGCAGTGGAGGGAGACTGCCTCGCGATCGTGAATGCGATTAACGGTGTGTGGTCGACTCCCTGGGAGATCGAAATCCTTATATCAAATGCTCTCCATCTACTTCGCTTGTTCGAGACGTCTTCTGTGTCCCACATTTTTAGGGAGGCGAACAGAGCGGCCGATCGACTCACTCATATGGCCTTGGGGTCCGGCTCGTCGTCTTACAGTACTGATTTAGAGTTTCAAACTCTCGTTTGCAAGGACGCTTTTGGGTGGTGGTACAACCGAGGTTAACAACCCAAATTCTCGCCTGTATAAAAAAAAACCTTGAAAAAATAACAAAATTTATTGCACTTATAAATAAATAGGTTCATCTGTATGTACAGTAGCCACAAGCTTCTGATAAGCATCACCATTGACTGTAATGGCTTCGATATATCTGAAAAAGCCCCGATCCCTTGATGCCACCATTTTTAGTGGGGCCTGGGAATCTACCTGGTGGAGTGATCAATCTCCCAACGGGCTTACCTGACCCGCATCGACATGATCGACGCGGCCCAACCTGTGCCGCGGGAGGAAACCTTAGAGTTTTTCTAAAAGGCGATTCCTTTATCGAGTTTTTCTAGACAATTCGGAAAATTGGTTCACATACCTGCCGCAATTGAAATTCTTGAGAATTAATAACAACAGTCTTTTTCCTTAATAAAAATTTATACTAAAGACAAACAGGATCTGTATTCGCGGAGTTGGTCCAGTGAACGATACTGATTTTGTTGTGAAATAAGTTCATTTCCACGCGTACGAATTCTTCTTCTTGTTCTTCTTTCTCTTTAAGTTCACTAGACCTTAGTCCACCTTTTTCCCTCTTCTCCGAAAAGTCCCCTCTTTGACATGAGGTTTCTCCCTTTTATAGATCTTGGACAGCCTTGAGTGTTGTGCCACGTGGTGTTCGACATTCAACACGTGTTATACTCGTGGGGTGTGGGCATGGCTACCACGTGTTTACTTTTTTTCATTAGCTTTTTGGACTTTTGTCCGCGGACGATGATAATATGATTTTCTTATTTTTTGTTAATCGGTTGGTGCTCTTTACTTTATTATTTTTATATCCTAACAGATGTTTCTAATATTGGTTTAGTCACAGCTCCTCGGGCCGTGTTGATTCCATCTAGGGATTGACGCGGATCGATAAAAAGTAAACATCTGTAGCTTTGTTACAGATATAGTTCTGATTTAGGGTCGGTGGGCCTTCTTTTTTTCGAGTTAAAGCCCAATTTGGGCCCATCAGGCCCATTTATGCTTGGAAGTCTAAACGTCAGTAATTTCCTATAAGTTACCCCGTCCCGTTTTCTTTTTCACCCAACACTTGTCTTCTTCTGCTTCTCCAGAAATTTAATCCTTATCCACATCTTGGTTTTCCGGCGGCGGTTTTCTAGGATTCCGGTTTGTTTGCTCGAGGTTTCCGGTGGTTTTCTTCAACTTCTTCAAGGTATTTTTTCTTGTTCTAAGCTGTTCTTGATTTTTCTCCGTTAAGTTTTTTAATTTCCTGACGTTTAGATCGTAAACTTGGGTGTGAAATTGTCTCTGAATGTGTTTTTGGATGAGATTTTGCTTTGTGTGAGTAAAACTTCATACGATTTTCTTCTAGTTTCTTTAGAAATGGCTAGTCTCAACAAGGAGCGTGATTCGTTAGAAGATTTTGAGAGGGATGAAGGATGGAGGAGTGGTGTTGCTTCATCCTCTCAGGCGCGTCCGTCCCCAGAGGCACTTTCTTCCTCTTCTGGGAGTTCCTCTTCCAACTCTGATGATTCTTCGTCGGAGTCATCTTCTTCTACATCCGCGTCTACCCCGGATCGAGTTGGTCCTACTGGTAGTCCTATTAAGGTGAGAAGGCGCCGGAAGCGTTCTGACCCTGATTACTATTCTTCACCTTACACAGTTTCTTCTTCTTCGAAGGAATGCGCGGAAGATGAAAATCCAAGGGCTGTGGATGAATCAGGTGCTAGTTCTTCAGTGGACGCGGGGGCTTCGTCTGTATCTCAGTCTGCGGATCAAGGGTCGGAGGAGGTTTGGATTCCTTATGAGCTTCCTCCAATTGGTTTAGCAGAAAGCCCAAAGGTAATCCGTTCTAAGGAGAACTTGAGCGACCTGGACACCCCAGTATATAACTTAGGGGATTTAGATACTTGTCTTTTCCTGGGAGATTTCAAACCTCTTCCACCTCCAACCAGTCGTCCACCAGTTGTGCCTGATAGGGTTCATCCGTGGAGGTCCCCTGTGAGTAAGTTGAGGGGTTGTACTACTCTTTTGAACTTTGAAGATCTTGACGCTCTCTCGCAAGTCTTCCCTTGGCCAGCGGGTGTTGAATTCTGTCTTCCTGAGGAAGGGGGTGGTTGTCTGGACGCTTATGAAGATTGTTTGGTCGTATAAGCAGCTAGCTTATCTCAAGGCTTCCGACTTCCTCTACACCCTTTTTTCTCGAAGTTTTTGGAGGAATATAATTTGAGTCCTGCTCAGATTGTTCCTAATGGTTGGATGTTTTTTACCAGTTTTATTATGAGGTGCAAAGAGATCGGCGTTGCTCCCTCTTTGAAGTTGATGTTCAGTATTTTTTCCTTAAAAAAGGGAACTCAAGATTCAAGATTTTACCAATGCAACTCAAGTTATAGGTACATGAAAAGGTTGTCTAGTAAGCCGAATTGGAAGTACAAGTGGTTTTTGGTCCGCGGCAGATCTGGGCAAGGTTTTAACTGTCGAACGGTCCCAGGGCCTTTTTGCTCTGTGTCAAAACCAGAAATTTCCAATCTTTCTCAGTTCAAGCTATCATTTTCTCATATTCCTAGATTTCCGTGGGATAAAATGTTATCCGCGTTTCGTCTTGAGATAGCTGGCTTGAGCATGCCTCATCCGCGACTAGGTGGCTTCTTTGTTTATTTGTTACTTTTAGTATATAAATTTGTGTTCTTATGTTTTATCTTTCTTGAATGGATAACTTATCAGGAAATGTATTTTTGTGTTTAGACAAAATGGATTTGGATGCACTTTTGAAGCGGCATAAGGCCAAATCTGGGAAGAAGAAGAAATCTAGTTCGGTGGTTAATGATCCTCATGTTCCTCCTCAGGCCCTAGAAGTGGCATCGAATGTTGATGTAAGTGTCGCGGACGAGACTGGAGCTTTAGTTGAATCTTCATCATTGGTTCCTGTATCTCGAGAGAAACGCGCTTGTCCGTCCGCGCCCGAGACTTCTAAATGAAAAAAGAGGAAGATTGCCATTGCTGTCGGGCCATCAGCTTCAGACAAAAAGGGGCTCTTTTTGGAGGGTGTAGCGACCCTTCGTGAATTTCCTATCTCAGGCTTTGATCTAATTGACCTACAAGGCCTTGCTTTTCCAGCCAAGAAGCGTTGTCTCCCAGAGCAAGGATATGTCAAACGCTTGGATCCCGTCACCCTTTCAACTAACTTTGATCGTATTATTCAGTGGGTAAGTTAAAATTCTTTTCTCGCTTTTCTTTGTCTTTCTTGACGCGTTCTATTTTCAAATTTTCTTACTCTTACCTTGATTTTTATAGTTGAGGGTAATTCAACCAGATGTTGAGAGACGTATCGTATGTGGAGAGGAAGATCTTAGAAAGAAAGATGAAGAAATCAAAAAACTGAACCATCAGCTTCGAATATTGGGGAATATAGTGGGAGATCCAGCCTCAGTGGAAAAGTTTAAGAAAAGGTCGGCTGACCTTCATGAGGAGGTGCAAACTCATAAAGAGGCTATGGCTGCTTTACAGAAAAAATATGATGATTTAAAAGTTTCTTCGAGCTCTGCCGTCTCTCGTGTCAAAGAGCTGGAGGCTACTGAAGGGGCTTCGCGGAAGCTCCTCCAAACTAAGCAGGCTACCATTGATAAAATGGAAGAGGATTTCTCCATCCTTCGCGAAGAACTGTCCATCACCAAACAGGAGCTTGACACCATTAAGGCGCGCTCAGATCAAGACGTGGCCCTCCAATGGCTTCAGAGTCCTGAAGGTTTGAACTATCTTTCCTCTGAGTGGATTAAAACTGAGGTTGGTCTCTCCTTCCTGTCCTCCGTGGCGAAAGCCTGCATCCAGACTTCAAAAGGTTCTAGTATTTTGAAAGATAAGTGCTTTAGCTATTTTCGGAAGGGAATGGTTGCAGGGATCAACCAGAGTGTTACGCGTTCGTCAAACAACCCAAGTGTTCCTCTAGAAAAATTTGAGCCTAGCCTGGAGAGTGCCGACTGGGGACTTTCAAAGGAAGAGATGGACGCAGAAGATTCTTATTCTGAAAATGACGACGATGAGGACGCGGAGGAGGAAGTTGAAAAGGCAGCCACTCCTTAGTAGACTTTGACCTTTGATTTTTATGGGGGATGAAACTTTTTAAGGATATTGGGAACCTGTATATGGTTTCCTGTTTTTTGGTATGTCATTGAGATACTTCTTTTGTTTTGAATATGGGTTGAAGATCTCTCTGGTCGAAACATTGGTATTATTTGTATGTTTTGCTTGTAGTAAATATTTATATATTTATATTCCAAATTCTCCAAGTGTTGAACGGGTTAGTCCTGATGTTCGAAATCCCTCACCACTTGTCTTCACTTTTTAGGATGAATTTTTTCTTTTTAAAGCCTTAATCTCCATCTTTTTTGTTGTCTTTTGTGTTGCGTTAACCGATCGTGCTATTGCAAGTATCATGCCTCCAGGAAGCTTTAATCCTTGGGCTTTTTTCCAAAAGATTGAGAATGTGGAACAACTTTCTCGGCTAGTGAGTTTCTTTTAATTTTATTTCAATCGAAGTTTGGGCTTCTTAAATTAGGTTTTGATTTCATTAATATGTAGGTCATGCCTCCCCAGTTTGAGGCTGAGTATGGACCTCTTCCGCCTCGGTGGGCTTTTCTTTCAACGTATCTCGTCCGCGACTTTCCAGTGGCTGTATCTTGGAGTGAGAATGGTCTTTTTCAAATTGATAATGGTTGGGATGAGTTCCTTCTACTTCACCACCTGGGAATAGGAAGTGCCATGATGTTTTTTCATAAGGGCAACGTTTCCTTCCAAGTTTGTCCGCGTCGTGAAATCGAGGATGATCACGAGGCTACCTTGGACTCAATTTCTTCATCATGTAGTTCTAATTAAGTTATTTCCGCGTCATGTTTTTAGGAGTTTTTAAACCGATCTTTTGATATAAGCCTTCATAAAAGAAAAAAGGGAATCCGTGATTCTCCTTATTGTACCCATGTGTCTTTTTAGAAATGAAACAGAAGGAGGGATCATTTATTATTAATAATTCAAAACAGCATACAGAAACTTTTCTAAGGGGCTGGATCCATCTAAGCTTGTTACATCATTGACGCGAAGAACCTAGTGGGAGTTTCATGGATGGCCTACCTCTCCATTTTCTTCACTGTCTGGGCTGACGACGTCGACTTCAAAGATGGAATCGCCCATGTAGGTAAAAATCAAAGCTGACCCTACATTGACTCGATTTGCTTGTGTAAAGTCGTGCCATCCTTGAGTCAACCAGAACAGGCCATCTTCATCCCTATCCACCTTCACCTCGTGTTCTTGGTTGGAGCGGGACCATAGCCTGGCTTGAGTGTGAGCGTCTTCGTCGATTAGAACATACATGAGGGGTAGGCGGAGGGTTTGAAGTTGTTCTTCCCTCATAATGACTCTATAAAAAGCCCTAGGCTGTGGATTTGGATCCATCTTGTTTTAAAATTGTTCATCCTTTGTGGATATTCAAGGGTACTTTATATTCGTTGCGCGAGGCTCTCCTGTTGTTGGTTTTGTCGCTTTTTATAAAAAGTAACTTTTATTTCCCCCATTGTAATTTACTTTTACTGGTTTCGAGAAAAGATTCATCTCTGGTTAATCTTTGATTTTAGAGAAAAGGGGACGCGTGCCCTTGGTGGCTGTGCCACCCATTGCATGTCGTGCATGTAATTCTTAATTTTTCCTTTTCAACTGTTCTCCCGTGATCGTCAATAAAGCAAATGGGTCTTTAATGCCTTCCTCTAATTTCATCGAAATGCGGGGATCTACGATAATCCCTCCCCTATCATTTAGAGCGGACGGGATTCTTGGGTCAGAACCACGATGGGCTTTTTTCCAAGCGATCGATTATCCCGAACAGTTCCAGCAGTTGGTGAGCTAATTATACTAAATCTTAACTTCTTTTAGAGAATTTTCTCTTGGCTTATATTTTCCTTTTATTTTTTAGTTGCTTCTGCTTAGGTTTGAGGAGGAGTATGCGGATGCTGTTCCTAGCCAGGTTTCACTTTCTTCTTATCTGCTGCGCAATTTCCTGGTCCATATAGAGCGACACAACGGTGGTTTTCTCTACCTTGGCCGCGGATGGAAGGATTTCGTGGAATCACATGGCTTTGAAAGGGGGGTCTCCATGATTTTTACTTATATGGGTGAGGCTCGTTTTGAGGTTCGGGTGGTGAATCCACGCGGAGGAAACCACGATGATCCCATTTTCCGCGTCACAACTTCAAATGGGTTCTAAACCGTATATTCACAGTGGAATAAGACTTTAAATCTCTTTGTTATTTTAGTCGCAACTTTGTGGTTTGTCAGGCTTTTAATAATGGTTTCTGGAGATCTCTTCGGTTATGTATGCTAACAGTGTGATCGTTTTAGTCTTTCGAGGTTTATTTGTTATGATATTCTTCTCACGGGATTTCTGAGAAGTTCAGTAATAGTGTTTACTGTTTATCTCATGCATGGTGTCTGTGGTTTTTTGTCTCAAAGATTTGACCATTCGAATTAATTCACCCCATATCTCTGTTTTCGACACCTGTCCTGTATTGTTTTCGTGCTCTATAAAAGAGAGTATGGGGGAAAGGGTCACTGAACTTGTTGTATGCTTTCGTTATGCCTTCTTCTGTTGGTTTACCTTGGTCCTTTTTTGAGAGGATTAGTTTTCCTGAGCAACTTCTCCGCTTGGTTAGTTTCCTTATTTGCTAAATTTTTCCTTTATTGGATTAATTTATCCTTTAACATCTTTTAAACTCTATTTCTTGTTAGTCTTTGCCACTATGTTTTGAAGATAGACTTGGGCCAGATCTTCCCAGGAGCATTCTTTTGTCAACTAGGATTCTTCGGGACTTCCCGGTGGAGGTTATTCGTGGAGACTACAGGGTTCCATTTTTAAGGGGGGGCTGGAATGATTTTGCCGAGTCACACAGCGTCCATATTGGTTCCTCTTTAACCTTTATTCATAAAGGGGGAAATCGCTTTGATGTCCAGATCTTAGATGCTGTGGGGGATGAGGTAGATGCGGAGTGGGCCCATCCGGAGTCAAAAGGCCCTCCTTCAAATGGATTTCGCTTGAGTCAGGGCAGAACTCATCTTATCCCTGCTCGGGCTCCGTGGGCATAAGCCGATGGCTATCTGTTTTCTTTTATCTTAAATTGTCAACTCTTTCGAACATGGTGCCATGTCTTATCTTTTGTTGTTTTTATTTTAATTGATGGATTTGTAGCCACTATTTCTTTCGAAAACTAGAAAACTTTGGGAGTCTCAGGCGGGTTCATGGAAACCATGTTTCTTTTTTCTAGATTGCCTGCAACAGAGATCCGTCGCGGGGCTTGGATCTTTAGAGTGCTTGGATACTATTTGAGATCTAATGCGGAGCCAAGCTCCTGTGTTTCAGGATTTTTATAAAATATCCTTTCCAAGAATGAGGATTCGATCAGTGTCCTGACGCGGAGCCAAGCTCCAGCGTCCCAGGACTTGTTATAAAATATCATCTCTGAGAATGCTGATTCGATCAGAGGCCTGACGCGGAGCCAAGCTCCAGCGTCCTAGGACTTTTTATAAAATATCATCTCTGAGAATGCTGATTCGATCAGAGGCCTGACGCGGATCCAAGCTCCAGCGTCCCAGATCTTATTATAAAATATCATCTTTGAGAATGCTGATTCGATCAGAGGCCTGACGCGGAGCCAAGCTCCAGCGTCCTAGGACTTTTTATAAAATATCATCTCTGAGAATGCTGATTCGATCAGAGGCCTGACGCGGATCCAAGCTCCAGCGTCCCAGGTCTTATTATAAAATATCATCTCTGAGAATGCTGATTCGATCAGAGGCCTGACGCGGAGCCAAGCTCCAGCGTCCTAGGACTTTTTATAAAATATTATCTCTGAGAATGGTGATTCGATCAGAGACCTGACGCGGAGCCAAGCTCCAGCGTCCCAGGTCTTATTATAAAATATCATCTCTGAGAATGCTGATCCGATCAGAGGCCTGACGCGGAGCCAAGCTCCAGCGTCCTAGGACTTTTTATAAAATATCATCTCTGAGAATGCTGATTCAATCAGAGGTCTGACGCGGAGCCAAGCTCCAGCGTCCTAGGACTTTTAATAAAATATCATCTATGAGAATGCTGATTCGATCAGAGACCTGACGCGGAGCCAAGCTCCAGCGTCCCAGGTCTTATTATAAAATATCATCTCTGAGAATGCTGATTCGATCAGAGGCCTGACGCGGAGCCAAGCTCCAGCGTCCTGGGACTTTTTATAAAATATCATCTCTGAGAATGCTGATTCGATCAGAGGCCTGACGCGGAGCCAAGCTCCAGCGTCCTAGGACTTTTTATAAAATATCATCTCTGAGAATGTTGATTCGATCAGAGGCCTAACGCGGAGCCAAGCTCCAGCGTCCCAGGACTTATTATAAAATTACTTAGATGTAAGACATGATAAAAAGCGTCATCTAACCGCTTTATTTCATTTTTGCGAGGGCGACTGAGTTTTATATTCATATAGCTACCTGGTGATTACACATAGTACTTTTTTAGATTGTCCGCATTCCAGGTCTTATTTAGAACGATACCTTAAGGGGTGCTGAGTTTGTATGCGCCTTCTTGAACTTCTTTGATGATCACATAAGGTCCTTCCCAGTTGGGGTCTAATTTTCCTCCAGAAGTAGCTTGGCGTAGCACCACATCCCCCTCCTTGAGATGCCGCGGAAAAACTCGTCTATCCCGATACTTGGAGAGCCTCCTCTTGTATTCTTGCTCTTTTAAAGCTGCCGTCATTCTGCGTTCTTCAATGAGATGGAGCTCGAATTCCAATGCTTCATCATTGGTGTCTTGATCGTATGCCATTATTCGTGCCGAATGAATCAATCTCTCGATTGGGATAACCGCGTCCATACCAAAGACTAAAGAAAACGGGGTTTCTCCAGTCGGAGTCTTTGCTGACGTGCGGTAGGACCAGAGCACTAGAGGTAAAAGTTCTGCCCACCTTCCTTTTGCTGTGTTGCCAAGTTTCTTCTGTATCCCATACAACAATTGTCGATTGGTTGTTTTCGCCTGCCCGTTTGTCTGCGGGTGAGCCACGGATGAGATTTTGAGGTTGATGCCAGACCGGCACAGAAATCTCTAATTGTTTCACAATCAAACTGAGGTTCATGATCTGTGATTATTGAGTCGGGTACTCCGAAGCGGCAGATCATATTCTTCCATAGGAATCTTCTCACTTTCTCCGCTGTGATTAATCCCATTACTTCGGCCTCCACCCATTTTGTGAAATAATCAACCAAGACCAAGACATATCTTAACTGACCGGGAGCAGTGGGAAACGGCCCTAGAATGTCCATTCCCCAGACAGAAAAAGGGCAGGCACCGGTTATACTCTTCAGTAATTCGAAAGGGCGGCGATTTAAGTTTCCAAACCTTTGACACGCGTCGCATTTTTGGATATAATTTTGAACATCACGCTTCGTAGTTGGCCAATAATATCCTAGTCTGGTTGCTTTGGCCACGACAGCCCTCCATCCTTGGTGATGCGCACAAACTCCATCATGCAATTCTTCTACTACGAGACTTCCTTCTTTTGATGATATGCATAACAAATCTGGGAGGCAATATCCTCTCTTGTACAGCTTTCCTTCCCTGATGGTGAATCGAGAGGATTTGGCAATTATCTTCTTGGCAGCATTTCTTTCTTCAGGTAGAACACCCTTGCCCAGATAGTCCGCGATCGGTGCCCTCCAATCTTCTATCTCAATTTCCTGTACTTGGGAGACTTCCTGAATAAGCCTTCGATTGTTCATCCTTTCGAGGATGACTTCTCTTCCTACTTCCTCAGGCATAACAGCTCCCAATCGTGCTAACGCGTCTACCTGCTGATTATCATCCCTGGGAACAGCCGTTAAGCAAAAACTTAAGAAAGCCTTTGATAATGCCCGCGCCTTTCTCTGATAATCAGGCATCAATCCAGTTCTTGCTTTATATTCCTCTATTATTTTCCGCGCTACCACTTCTGAATCAGTATAAACTGATACCTGCCTAGCACCTTTAACCAAAGCTATCTCTAACCCAGCGAGCAGGGCTTCGTACTCAGCCTCGTTATTTGTAGCCTGGAAGTCTAATTTATAAGCATAATTGTACTGCCGCTCATTAGGTGTTGTTAGTGTGACCCCTGCTCCACACCCGTCTTTGTTGGCCGCACCATCTACCCTGAGTGTCCACTCACTTCTTTCTGTTTGGGCATCCAACTCGAAACTTGTTTCGCCAATAAAATCGGCTAAAACCTGAGCGAGAGCTGCTTTCCGCGGGGTATATTCTATTTCAAATTCTGTGAGTTCGACCGCCCACTTCATCATTCTTCCTGACAAACATGGTGAGTGCAGGATTTGACGCATCGGTAAGTCCGTCATAACTCGGATAGGATGGTCCTGAAAATATGGCCTCAACCTCCTTGCCGCGAATATTAAGCTCATAACCATTTTTTCTACTGGTTCATATCTTGTCTCAGCGTCCTGCAGCACACGACTGATGTAATAAACTGGGAATTTCTCCTCTCGCGTCAAAACTGCGCTGATGGTGACACTTTTTACTGACAAATACAGATGAAGGATTTCTTGCTTTTCGGGTTGATGAAGAGTGGGAAGTGATGACAGAAAAAATTTTAAACTTCCAAATGCTTCTTGTAACTCGGGTGTCCACCTTATCGGTCCCTTTTTCTTGAGCAGAGCAAAGAAAGGTAGTGACCTATCCGCCAGGCAAGAGCAAAAACGGCTTAAATAATTTACTGCTCCATTTAAGGACTGTAACTCTTTAATCATCCGCGGTGGTTGAAGATTCTGAATTGCTGTGAATTTTTCGGGATTCACATCAATTCCTCTATGACTAACCATAAACCCAAGGAACTTTCCGGAATCAACCCCGAAGACACACTTTTCCGCGTTCAAGTTCAGACCTCCCCTTCGAAGAGAATCAAAAGTCTCCTGTAAATCTGCCGCGTGATCCTCTGCTCTTTCGCTTTTGACTACGATATCGTCAACATAAATCGATACATTCCTGCCAATTTGATTACGAAAGATTCGGTCAACTGCTCTCTGAAATGTTGCCCCAGCATTCCTTAGTCCGAAAGGCATGACGCGGTAACAGAAAGTCCCTTGATTGGTAATGAAAGTTGTGGCTTTCTTGTCTGAAGGGTTCAGGTTTATTTGATTATATCCTGAGTAAGCATCAAGAAAACTAAGGACTTTGTTACCCGCGGTTCCATCAACGAGTTCATCAATATACGGTAACGGGTAACTATCCTTTGGGCAGGATTTGTTAAGATCCGTGAAATCTATGCACATCCTCCACTTCCCATTAGATTTCTTTACTAATACCACATTTGAGAGCCATTCTGAGTCTTCCACTTCTTCTATGAAGCCTGCCTCTAAAAGTTTATCAGTTTCCTCTTTTGCCGCGGCAGCTTTCTCTGGAGCCATCTTTCTCCTCTTCTGTACTATGGGTTTCGTTCCTGGACGAATTCTTAAGGTATGCAAAGCTATCGCGGGTGGGACACCCAGTAGATCTCGAGGATTCCATGCAAAAATGTCTCTCGACTTCGTTATGATTTCTAGGACTCGAACTCTTTCTACTGTCTCCAGTGCCTGTCCCAAGTAGACCTTCTCCTCTGGGTTTGGGAAGGGTGTACACGCAATTCTTTCATCCGCGGTAGGAACTTTTACTTCTGACTATCTAACCTCTAGTTCAGCTTCTGAAAGTTCCGCCGAGTCATTGTCCCTGACCACGGATTCACAATTTTCACTAATACACATCACTTCTTTATTCTTCTTGATGGAAGTTAAGTAACAACTTCTTCTTTCTGGTTGTTGTCTGCGAACCTCACCAATTCCTCCTCCGGGTAAAGGGAACTTTCACACAAAGTGGTAGATTGAGACTACCATCTGGAACTTATAGAGTGAGACGCAACCCAGTAAAGCATTGTATACGGTAGGAATTTTTACCACTGTGAACACAATGTTTTCCATGCGCCTGTTTGGGGACGTCCCCAAAACAACTGTAAGCTCGATTGTGCCTGCTACTTGTACCTCTCCTCCTGAGAACGTAATTAGCGATCCGGAATATGGCTTCAATGATGCTGCAGAAATTCCCATTTGAGAAAATGCCTCCCATGACAAGATGTCAACAGATGACCCAGTATCAATAAATACTCTTTTTACTGTCTTGGCGGCTATCTGCGCGTGAATGACCAGGGGGTCTGAGTGCGGCATCCTTACTTCCTCAGCGTCCTTTGGGGTAAAAGAAATGTTCTCATGTTGTGTCAGAGAAATTCTTCGGCTTGACGCGGACGGTGGCTGTCTTCCTTCCCTCTCGTAATTTCTTTTTTCCTGTCTACTGGACCCAGCCATGGAAAAGCCTCCTGCGAGGGTGTTGATGAAGCCCTCAGGTTCCGGTATTTGGCCTGCCTCTGTTTTTTGAGCTTCTCTCTGGTTGACAGATCTCTGGACTGCAGGCGTATAGTTGTATCTACCTCCGCGTCCCCTTCTTCCTCTCCCTCTTCCCCGGTTGTGAAAAGGAAGATCTCTTTGCTGATCTGGTTGCCTGAAAAATCGATCCTGTGGATTATGAGATTCGTCAAACCTAGGGTTTCTGTCCTCCCAACGCGGCCTTCGGTCAGGCCGATTCTCCCTTCTAGGTGGAGACCTTATATCATGATTTTCATATCGGTTCTCTCTTGGATGGTAGGAACAAGGATGATCTTCCCTGTGGCGAGATCCTTGTCCTCTTTCTAAGTTCATATGCACTTCATCGCTGCGGGGATGAAAATCTATTGCTTCTGAATGATGCTTGGGTGGTTTGACCTTTTCTTTTCTGAATTTTCCCGCTAGCTTCCCAAAGAGACCCGGATTCCCAGTATTCGCCTTAGAACTGGACGCGGCGGCTTCTTCTGCCTCAATCTGTCTTGACACCCGTTCTCTTAAGTCATCGTAACTAGTTGGCTTCTTCCGAAACAGATACGTCTTGAAATCTCTTTCTGCTAAATTGCCCATCACTATGATAATTGCAGATTCATGATTAAAGTTGGGGATCTGTACTACCATACTGGTAAATCGAGTGAAAAAATGTCCCAAGGATTCCCCAGCTCCTTGCCTAATGGAATTCAGGTCGAGCATGGTCTTCTTTCTTGATCGCGCACTTCCAAAATGGGACGTGAAGATATGGGACATCTGGGTAAAATTGGCCACGGATCCTTTTGGAAGGTTTGTGAACCAGGTGAGTGCGATCTTTGTTAAGGTCGAAAGGAATGTTCTACACAACATGGCATCATTATACTCGTTTATCCCCATAGCAGTTGCAAAGTGGCAAAGATGATCTTCAGGATCAGTTGTTCCATCATATTTCATGAGGTTCACATCTCTCCACCGCTTTGGTACAGACGCGAAACAAATTTCTTGGGTAAACACTGATGGAAAACCCGCTGGTGCAGTTTCGTTTCTTCTTTCCACTGAGTCGGATTTTGTTGAGGTGGAAACATCTGCTGACCTTTCCCCGCGTCGATGTTTATTCTCTCGGTGCCAATGATCATTCTGCCATGCCTGGCGCGGTATTTCCTGATTCTGAAAGCCATAGTTCCAGTTGCTGGGATTATCGTATGCAGTGTTACGCCTATTAAAATTTCCATACTGCTCTTCCTGTTGATAATTCCCTTGTTGGCGCGGATACTGTTCCCACTGATCATAACAAAAGTACTGAGACTGCTCTTGCTGAAATGGGTTAGGCTGCTCTTGACGTGCTTCAAAATACCAGAAGTTCTGCGGGATGAACCCTCCATCCTGTCCATACTGATCGTCATAATGATGTGGAGGGGTTCCGAGGTGCTGATCTCTCATCTCACCACTTAGATTTGGTGGTGGTGTCAGCTGATCCTGGTGGATCTCTTGACTCATGTCCTGTGTTGGATGGTTCTGGCTGTCACTCATCTTCTTAATGTCGTGATCCTGCAGCGATCAAAATTTTAATTTCATATGTCTAAAAATTTGTATTTCTAAGTTTAAAACGCGGACCCTAACTTTTTAAAGGTTTGAGGGTCTTTGTGTTCTCCTATCAAAAAAGGAAACCCCTTAGTGTGAGGGGGTTCCCACAGACGGCACCAGTGAAAAAGCCCCGATCCCTTGAGGCCACCATTTTTATTGGGGCCCGGGAATCTACCTGGTGGAGTGATCAATCTCCCAACGGGCTTACCTGACCCGCATCGAAATGATCGACGCGGCCCAACCTGTGCTGCGGGAGGAAACCTTAGAGTTTTTCTAAAAGGCGATTCCCTTATCGAGTTTTTCTAGACAATTCGGAAAATTGGTTCACATACCTGCCGCAATTGAAATTCTTGAGAATTAATAACAACAGTCTTTTTCCTTAATAAAAATTTATACTAAAGACAAACAGGATCTGTATTCGCGGAGTTGGTCCAGTGAACGATACTGATTTTGTTGTGAAATAAGTTCCTTTCCACGCGTACGAATTCTTCTTCTTGTTCTTCTTTCTCTTTAAGTTCACTAGACCTTAGTCCACCTTTTTCCCTCTTCTCCGAAAAGTCCCCTCTTTGACATGAGGTTTCTCCCTTTTATAGATCTTGGACAGCCTTGAGTGTTGTGCCACGTGGTGTTCGACATTCAACACGTGTTATACTCGTGGGGTGTGGGCATGGCTGCCACGTGTTTACTCTTTTTCATTAGCTTTTTGGACTTTTGTCCGCGGACGATGATAATATGATTTTCTTATTTTTTGTTAATCGGTTGATGCTCTTTACTTTATTATTTTCATATCCTAACAGATGTTTCTAATATTGGTTTAGTCAATATCAACTGTTCCAATTAACCTCGTCCACAGGAATCAACTCCATCTTCAATTCATCCTTCTGCAGAAATATGGCAAGCAAAATATTAGAGAATTCACTTACTAACACCACGAGACCTGGGTAAACGCGGGTCGGTCCGTCTGTCCGTCCCGCACCGCCCTCTCACTAATATAGGCGGGTATGAACCATTTTGAAATGGTTCAATCGGAAAGAACTTGCGGGTAGCACCCAAAGGGCTCCGATTCGAAACCCATATGGCCCCACTTTATTTACCAAATTCGGCGAGTATGGATAAATAGAGGAAAAAGTCTATGCATGCTGTTAAGTCCGGCCCGTGTCCACAACGGGTATGAGATTGGGTAGACTAATGTATCAGTATGGGTCGCTAGGTCCGTAGACCCATAACGAGTATCCGCTATTTTTTTAAATTATAAAATATATATAATAAATAATTTTAATTATTAATTTTAATAAGAAAAAGAAGAGTGAAAACACCTATACCCTAAATCTGCTCGGAATACGTCTATGAAATTTCACCTTTTTTTCCATAATTTATGGAATCTTCCTAATATTTGTAGACCAAACAACGTGTGATACAGAGAAACCCCAATTCTAGATCTGCCCTCTCTCTAGAATTTTGTCCAAAATCTCAATTTCTACCTTGAAATTTTGTCACAAAATTTCCGTGGAATTTGTTCAACCCAAGTCTCATTTGGAGTTGTGTATCTCCAATTAGTTACCCGATCTGATGGTCTTTTTTCTATCATCTCCCTTGCCATACCAGTCCCGCACCAATTGGCTCTGTCGCCTCCTTCCCTCTCGAGTTCCGGCTTCACGTCCCCTGGGGCCCATGCCCTAGCCTTCGCCGGTCGGTCTCCTCGGGTTGGGTTTGTGGTTGGCGCCTCCTCCTACAGTGTACTGACTGATGCATCCCTCGTTGGCTCGTTGCTTCCCGCTGCTCTGCCGGTGAAGGTTGTCTATGTGGTGGGTGTTGGTTTCGGTTGGGTGGGTCCAGGGCCGGGCCAATCTTTTTGGAGGCCATGTGCTAAAAAATTAGGCTCGGTATATATTTTTGGTAAATTAATTATATATAAATTCGTTATATAAAATGTGTTATAAAACTTAGAAATAAGATGATAACTTTTTATTTTTTGATTAATTTTTTGCTTGTAACAGTGAACTAATTTATATAATGATGATTTTTTTTGTGAGTTTTTCCTAAATGAAAGGGAGAAGTGTTTGAAACTCAAATGAATAAAAAACAATAATTTAAATATTTTTTTTCTTTTAAAAAAAAAACGAGAAGCTCTGGGAAGGGATCGGAAAAAAAATCAAATGAATAAATAAAGTCAATAAATGACAATAATTTACGGAGTAATATAATTTTTCCTTTTTTAAAAAAAAAACAGAGAAGCGCTTGGATGGAAGGGAAAAAAAAGTTGGATGATAGATTCGAACACCGGTTGCAGAGATACACGGTTGTTGCGTCTACCAGTGAGCCACGTTGCATAATGTAAAATATTTGGAAGACCTTATTTATATACCAAATATAACTGATATTGGGCCCCAAGATTTTGGGGGCCCTGTTCCGTTGGACCAGCTGAATCGCCCAAGGCACGGGCCTGGGTGGGTCTTTGCCCGGCTGTCCTCGGCAGTGCTGACCTGGTCCGATGGGCTGTGGTTCGGTGGCGGGTGCTCTCGGTGGTGTCCTTCAGCCTGGCGGACTGCGGTGTTTCCCCCTTCGTTCCTAAGCCCGGTGGTGACCCCACTTCGGCCCGGTTTCTTTTCCTTTGGGCCCATGTTTGGTGTTCTTAGGGCCCAAGTTTTGGGTCCTTCGGGCCCAAGCTTTGGGTCCTTTGGCCCCAAGTTCTTTTGGCTTGGGCCCAAAGCAAAGGAGGAAGAAAAAAAAAGGGGAAAAAGAAAAAAGAGGAAAATCGAGATTGGATCCTATTTTTGGGCTTATTGCCGAGTTGCTTGGTGGTATGGTTGATTGGCTTTGTGGTCTAGCAATTTTTAATGCGGTGGTTCTTCTTATTTGTCGACGCGCAAGAGGTCGTGGACGTGTTCGAAACCTGAAGGCTCGTTGACAGAGTCCGAATTTGAGGTTTCAACTTAGTTCCCCAGGGATTCCCTGTGTTGCCTCTATCAACTGACGGATGAGTTGCCGCCCACTGCTCCTGCTCTTTCATTATTTATGCTAGTCGTCGCCTTTAATTGTACCTTTGTAATTTGGTGATTGTGCCTCGTTGTGTTTTTATGTCTGTAGCTTATTTGATAGTTTGTCCGTTGCCGAATTATTCGGCCTCTCGACCCACCGGGCCTGTCCGGTGCGTCGAATTCTTACCTAATAAAAAAAATCAACAACAATGTTTTTTTTTTGAAGCAGGATAAACGTCGACGACCTGGCTTCTGTCCTAGCGCGTCCGAACGGACGAGAACCCGAAGTTCTGGATCAGTGCTGAAGCTATCATCGGCAGGGGAGCTATAAGCCAGACGTGCAATCCTGTCATCCACAACGTTCGAACCCCTAAAAATATGACGAATAGCAACATTAGAGAATGAGCGGAGAAAAGTCGTAGTATCAGCCATCAGCAACTCAATAATCCACGACGGGTGCCAATCCCCGAGTAGAGATTTAATAACGACTAAGCAATCGCCTTCGATGAGTAAATTATCGAGACCCATTTGGAGGGCCCTAACCACACTCATATATATGTAGGCCCAGAGCCTCGCAAAACATCGATGGCTTGTTAAAGCAAATGTCATAGCCAGTGGATATTACCGTGCCATTGTGGTCTCGTATAACAAAATCGTAAGCGCCCGATTGTGTAGGTAGGCAAGAACCGTCGAAGTTTAGTTTGTAGTGGCCATATGGTGGCTTAGTCCATCCTATAGACCGAGCTGCAGTCAAAGGTGGATAGACATTTCGGTTTCTGTTGTTGCCTTTCGAAAGTGGCGGCGAAATCAATTGATTGTCCTCCAGAGAGGCCGATTTATTCTTCCAATTAGTATAATTGGTTTGGTAAAAAACCACAATAGATTGAGCAGATATAGTGTTTACGTGTTGGAACGTTAGCTGATTGCGAAAATACCAGATCGCCCACCAAGCTGTCGTTAACCTGGCAAACTCTGCTTTTCCCATTTCAGAGTAGATATTGTTAACCGTTCGGGGGGTTTCAGACGTTTGATGCCCGCTTCCGAAATTACCCGCCTAGTCAGTGCGCAATCAAGTAGTAGGTGAGCGGTAGACTCCTGTGTAGAGTTACAGAAATGATATCCAGATGGTACCAACACATGAGACAGTTGCAGTTTGTCAGATGTTGGTAGCCCATCCCTTGCGATTTTCCAAATAAAATGCCGAATTTTGTATGGAATGTCTAACTTCCAAATCCACTCACAGCCAAACTGCAGGTCGCCAGTGTGTTGATTGTCGAGCTTTACTACCGAAGCGGTAGAGAACCAACCGTTTCTACTTTGTCCCTAGAACAAACGGTCTTGAAATTGATGTTGCGGTAAATGTGTGGATACAATTTTCGTTATGGTAGCTTGATCCAGTAGACCGTGTAGATCTGTATGGAGTTTTCCAACATCCCAACTATTGTCGGAGTTTATGAAGCGATCAACCATCCAGATCATCTCCTGATCTTCTGGTTGTCGTATAGCCGCCTTTGTAAGAGGGGTATTTAGCGCCTAGTTATCTTCCCAGAAACTAACTGATTGCCCATTTCCGTTTGACCAATTGAGGCCCATCTTGAAATCCGTTCTGAGGTTCATAAGTTTTTCCCATTGCAGGATGTGTTCCCTTTTTTAACATACTTTAGCAGAGTTTCATTTTTTAGATATTTAGCCGTAATCAGTCGCACCCAGATATTATTTGGTTGAGCTATAATTTTTCATAGTAGTTTCATCTGAAGTGCGATGTTCATCGTCTCAGCTTTGTGTATTCCTAGGCCCCCGGATAGAGTGTCCGTGCAGATTTTATCCCAGCTAATTAGCGGTGTGTACTTTTTCTGTTTGTTCCAAAAGAATTGTCTGTAAATTTTGTCTAACTCAAGCAGAATTGACGAAGGCAGCATAAAGGCTTGCATAATATAAAGGGGATGGGCGCTTAAGTTGGACATGATCAGAACTTTTCTGCCTTCCGCAGAGAGGGAGGAAGCTTTCCACTTTGATAATTGCTGTTTAGTTTTTACAATGATGTCAGCGAAAGTATCTGGATTAAACCTACCATTTATGATCGGGCAGCCCAAATATTTTTCCAAGTTGTTTGATTGGGGGATACCCAGAGCTGTTGTTACAGTGTGGATGGCAGTCTGTGAGTATTCGGAGAAAGTTGGACGCTCGATTTATGTAGGTTTACTTTTTGTCCCGAGATGTAACAGAAACATTGGATGATGTTCGACAGGTTCATGCAAGTGTCGTGATTTGCTTTACCAAACAACAATATGTCATCAGCGAAGGTTAAGAAAGGAATCTTAACTCCTCTTTGACCCACTGTGAATCCCATGTCCTTTTTGATAATCGTGTTACGGTCAAGTGTTCCGGCTAGAACCTCTGCTGTTAGAATGAAGAGGAAGAGAGATAAAGGATCCCCCTGTCTCAATCCCTTGGAAGGAATGAAAGGAGTGGAGGGTTCGTCGTTCACGAGCACTGAGTACGAGACTGTTTGCACACATTCCTTGATCCAAAGGATAAATTGTTTGAAAAGACAAAACGAGTGAGGACCGCAAAGAGGAAGGGCCATTCAACCCTATCATACGCTTTTTCCATATCTAGTTTAACACTCATCTATCCTTCTTTAGCCTTGGAGGTTCTGTAGGAGTGGAATATTTCATGGGCGATAAGGATGTTGTCCTGAATGGACCTTCCTTTTGTAAAGGCACTCTGAAGTAGATGAGTAAGAGTGTCAAAAAGGTTGGATAATCTAGCAGTTAGGATTTTCGAAATAATCTTATAAACTGTAGAGTAGAGGCTGATAGGCCTGAAGTGATTAACTGTCTGGGGTTTGTCCCGCTTCTGTATTAGAGTTATAAACGTGTGATTGACTTGTCGTAGCATCTTCACGCTGGAGAAAAAAGCCTTTACCGCTTTTGTAACCGAGGGTCCAACAATATTCCAGTAAGTTTGGTAGAAATCGGCTGGCATTCCATTAGGGTCGGGCGCTTTGTCAGGTTTGATAGAGAATAGGGCACATTTGATTTCATTATTTGTGAGTGGTGTCGTTAACATATCATTTTGCTGTGGGCTGATTTCATTATCTATGACTGTCAGATCCGACTCAAAGTCCATGTTATGATTGTAAGATGACCGGAATCGTTATATGAAACTACTGGCAAACTCATTTCGAATGAGGGCGTAGTCCGAGAGGTTGAGGCCTGAATCCGTTGTAAGGAACTTGATCATTTTACGCCCCCGTTTAGCCGAAGCGACTCGGTGGAAATATGTCGAATTTGTATCATTAAGTCTTATATGTTTGAATTGGCCTTGGCTCTTTGACTCCAGTAGCGACGTTGAAAATCAAGCATCCTTTCTCTTATGTAGACCGTAGTTTATATCTATTATTTTTTTTGGTAAAATGGGTTATTTATATCTAGATTAATTTTTATTTTATATTTCTCGCACAATTTGATCTTTATTAATTTAATTCTTACATTGTAATATATATATAAACTATTATCGCATCAATTTATATTTGATTCAGTGGATCAAGCGATCAGTGATGTCCACCGCGCTCACCGACCACCCTTGAGTGATGTCGACCTTAGGGTGTGTTTTTTTGCTCACCCCCTCCACCTTTATTTAAGGGGTGGCCTGAATGGATTTTACTCCCAACTTCTCCACCCCCTTAAGAAAAGGGAGAAGAGAACACCCTTAATGAAATTGACGTAAGTGTATCCACTATATACTGAAATTGTATGTTAAGACAGGATTTTTTTTATTTTTTATTTGTAATATATATAAACTATTTCTTTGGACCGCCATAATTTATGGTTGAGGGTGATCGATGATGGGTGGAGGCCAGGAGGGTTGTTATGAGTTAATGCCTACTGGTTTGATGGTTGAGGCCTGAGGGGGTATGATGGGTATGTTACGATAAAGGTTTAAATTAACTACTATACTATAAAGAGTATAAGTTATTGTAATGATATACTGTAATTTCATATTGTAGTACAATAAATTACTGTGCAATATATTCTTATTTTAACACAATAAATAACGGTTATATATAATAAGGGCAATCGCGTATCTTACAAAATAAATATAACTAGTAAAATCCCGCGCCATGACGCGATTTTTTAAAACTCAAATCTTAATAATATAAAAAAATATTATTAAAAGTTAAGATAAAAATATTTACCATAAATGTATCTTATAATTCTCTTAGAAAATTATTTTTTTAAAAAAAAATCTCATGTAAAGTACAATGCATAAATATAGATATTTTAAATCAATCAGTAGTGATAATAATAATAACAATGATGATGATGTGATGATGATAATAATATCATTGTAACTTGATGATGATGATGATAATAATATCATTGTAACTTTGTTTAAATTTGATGTGTCATAACTAATAGTTATATTCAATTTTTTGAAGGAAAAATAACCAAAAATAATCCCAACTATCAACCTTCAACCAAAAATAATCCAACCTTTTCAAATAACTAATTAGTATCCCACCTATTACCCTATATACCAAAAACAATCCAACTCAATTTCAATCTTTAATTTTCATTCTAAAAGACTCAAACTTTCGAAAATCCACAAAATACCATCTCTTCCCCAACTATTATACCTCAGCTGTAAATGTAAATTTAAAGGAGTGGAACTTTTTTATGTGACCAAATCACTTTTTGAGAAGTTTATACATTTACTGTCATGTTGTAAACCATAGTTTTTGGCAGAAGCTGCAATTTGAGAAGTTTATACGCATCAACAACTCCAAATTCAGAGTAATTGATCTCATATTGCATCAACAGCACCAAATTCAGAGTAATTGGTCTCATATTGCATCAACAACACCAAATTCAGAGTAATTGATCCCATTTAGAACAACTAGATGCTGCAATCCAAGCAAAAAGCATGTTTATATACACTTATTTGCACAATCAATCATACAAGCTGTTCAAGAGCAATCAATTCAACAGCTACATCGATCGATATGTTGCAATCCAAGAAATTTAACTTCTTGACAAGTTTATCTACAGATTAAACCACTTCCCAGAGAAAGAGAAGAGTACAAGTAAGAAATCTATACGTACGGCATCTACAAAATCGAGAAGTCCTTCTTTTTTCTCATCACTTGACCCCTCAATTTGCAAAATTCAGATACAGAGATTGCTGACCGGGACAAGCCGAAACCCTAATTCGATTTCGGGGGAAGAAATCAAGCGGTCGAGGGCGCGGAAGGAGGTGGAGAGGTCCCAGCAGGTCTTCTTGGGCTGCCATGGCGGGCGGGAGTCGATTTCGATCTGACTTTGCCTGCATTCGTCGCTGCAGAAGGCGTTAATCCCTTTGTACACGAAGATGTCGCGGTCGACGGCGAGAGGCCTCCGGCGCCGGCAACAGGTGTCCAGGAAATGCGCCTCCTCTGCCCGGTGGTAGCCGTACGATTCCTCGGCCTCGAAGTAGAACAAGTTCGATCCCATTGCTTTGATCGGAGAAATCAAGAAATTCAGAGTATTCTTTTCTTGTGGGAGAGGAAGGGCCGAAAGGGGTACGAAGGAGAGGGTATTTTGTAGATTTTTAAAAGTTTATGATGTTTTAGAATTAAATTTAAAGATTGAAATTGAGTTGGATTGTTTTTGGTATATAGGGTAGTAGTTGGGCCACTAATTAGTTATTTTAAAAGGTTGGATTATTTTTGGTTGAAAGTTAATAGTTGGGATTATTTTTGGTTATTTTTCCTTTTTTGAATTAAGCCCAATAGTTGGTAAATAAATTTGAGTTAAGCCCAATAGTTATATTAGCTTGAATTTAATATTTTGAATTAAGCCTAATAGTTAGTAAATAGGGTTTTGGTTGGAAAAATGAAAAAAAAAACGTGATTGGGCGAAAGGGGGAGAAGGGTGAAGAACACATCACGTAAGCACAAAGTATTCTAAATTAAGTGTGTGTGTGTGTGTAGGGATGCGCTCAAGTGAAAACCAAAATTGCGGTAGAAACACGTGAGGACCGACTTTTTAGCTCGGTTCACTTGCTTTATAGCCCGATTATGAATAGAACCGATCTATAAAGACATAAATTTTAGCCCGGTTTTGAATAAAACCGAGCTATAAAGTCACTATGTAATTTTAAAACATGAATTTTTTAGCACGATTTTTAGGCTTGACCGAGCTATATAGTCATGTGTTATTTTAAAATTGGAGTTTTTTGCACGGTTTTTAGGTTGAACCGAGTTGTAAAGTCACCGTGTGATTGAGGTTTTTAGCACGGGTTTCAAAAAAGTGTATATATATATATTTATGGGAAATTTACAGAAAACCACCCGTTAAATATAGTCATTTACACTTAACCACCCGCTAAAAGAGAAATTACATAAAACCACCCATTAAATGGGTTTTGTTTTCAAATCACCACCCACCACTTATTTCCATTAGAATTCCATTAAATATAGTATATTTTAATATTTTATACTTAAATTTTAAAATTGAATATATTTAAATTATATTTATTATAGGGGTAAAAACTTATATTAATATATTAGGCAAAAGTGTGTACAAATTTTAATTTTATTTGGAGCGCAGAGGTTCTAAATGCGAAAAATATTATTTTATTTTATTTAAAAAGTCAGACAAACTTTAATAAATATGCATTTAATAAAAATACTTTAGAGTCTGGAAAAAAAAATTTTAAAATTTTTTATATATTTTTTCATTTTTAGTATATATTGTAGGTGTTTATAAATATGAAAGAAAATGATAAATTAATTATTACTCTCTCCTTGAATTGGTAAATAAAAAGCGGTCATTCCGGGGTTCGAACCGGGGACCTATGGGTACTACCGTACTACCCACAAGTCCTTTCCGGTGAGCCATTCCAGAATGATTAATTATTACTAGTATAAAAAATATTATTAAATTTAAACAATGATAATGACTTATAAACTTATTTTAATTTTGAATAAAAAGAAGTCTACGAAATTTATAACCATTTTTAGGAATAAAATAGAACAAATTTGTTCATAAAACATCAAGTTTTTAAAAAATATTTTAAAAAAAATTTAGTCAAATATATATTTAAATGTATTTAAGATTTTAGGTTAAACATAAAACTTAAAATATTATAGTATCATATATGTATTTGACAAAAAGTCAAAAACTAATAGAAATAGACAATGGGTGGTGATTTGAAAACAAAACCCATTTAATGGGTGGTTTTCTGTAATATTTTGTTTAATGGGTGGTTAAGTGTAAAAGACTATATTTAGTGGGTGGTTTTCTGTAAATTTCCCTATATTTATATACACTTTTTTTTTGTAAGAATATCTATATATATAGTTAATAATTAAATAGGGTTTTGGTTGGGGAAATGAAAAGAAAAAAAATGTGATTGGGTGGAAAGGAGAGAAGGGTGGAGAGCGCAAAGCACAAAGTATTCTGAATTAAGTATATATATAGATAACCTTGATGTTTATATTGATCAATTGATGTAGGATAATGGAAGATCTTACAAGGTAATTGGAAGTTTTTTTTTTTTACGAGGAACCCACTTTCTGTGGCAAATCTCGAGTATGTGACCTAACCAATAAGAGTTATGTATCAAGTAAATCGACTTGTGTCAACTGACTCTACCTAGTACCTACTAGGTCCAATAAAAGGGATGAAATCAGGGATTGAACCCAGGTCCTTCTTATCACACTCTTACTCCATATCACTAGGTCATCTCGACTGGATCAATTGGATGTACTTTTATTGTAGAGAAAGGATAGAAAGTCATTGTTGCAAGGACGGTACAATTAAGTTACAATAAACTTATAAAACAAATTGCAATATGCATGATCGAGAGGAAACAGATATGTCATCCATACACTCTTTTAACTATTTAAAAAAAAACTTCCACCCCTACTTATTTTTTAAGTGTTTATTTCTTACACTCATACATACCCATAGAGAGGACATCGAAATAATATCCTAATTCCTAAAAATCATGTAACTATGGATTGAGATATTCTCATATTTTATTTTATTTTTATTATATAAGCTTATATATGTAAAGATTTTTTTTAACACATTCCAAATTTGTCATTTAATTCTAATAGAATTTTTTAAAACAAAATCAGTTAAAATTAATTTAAGAAAGTCGATCTACTTGATTAAAAGATTTAATAAGGGTCTATAAATCAGAATGGCATACTAAGTCGATCTATTTTAGTTGTGTTTAGTTTCGTTCTTATAGAGTGCTTTTTGTCGGTATGTAGCATCGTCTATGTTTTTTGAGCTTGCTTCGATAGTTTACCTTCAGCCGACTTGTCAGCTTTTGAAATCGAAATATGTCTGATCTCGAATTTAATTTTACCTAATAAAAAAGAAAGAATAGCGTACTAATTATCCAATTCTCTCTTATTTTTATAATATATTAGGTGATCGATAACGTAACTCATTATGTCATATTATATCTGGGTAAATTAAAGTTTTAAGTAATTCGACCAAAAAAAATAAAAAAACTTAAGGAGATATTTCATTAATTTCCAAATTATCTCTATGTCGGGAATCAGAGTTCCCATAACGTATGGGTCCACTCAACCTATATGTATTATTTTTTTTTTATTTTTTTTAGATTGAGTAACAATTCGAGGCGAGTACTTGAAACTCGATAGTCTAATAAATCGGCAAATGAAAGATCGTCTAACATATAATATAAATCTAAAAAAAAAAGTATAAATAAATAAGCGACACACACTGAACAACCGAACGAGACAAAGCAAATAAGGGCATGAGAGTTCCACTAGAGGAGCGACCAGTTGGTTTACCAAGTTCCGATCCAGCGTCACACGTTCTCTAGATCCGTATAAAACTTAAGATTTGAAAATATTTTAACATTTTTAAAAAAATTGCTTAAAATTATTTACAAATCAGATATATTATAACCTGTATTTTGAACATAAATTCAGAAAATCATTGAAAAAAATATACAATATCTAAAATGAAGTACGTTATATTAAACTTTAGCAATCGGTGTTTCATTCTCTTCAATCTTCATCATATCCGTATAACTTTAATTCGTCCATCTTATTCATTTTGATTTTATTCTTCAATTTAAAATACAGGGTATCTATGACGACATTATGAAATGATAAGTCAACTAATCCCGTGGGGCAATCAACATTCATGATTAATGAATTATTTACACATCTCATCAACTTTAATTGTCATTTTAGATTAGAAAATTTAATTAACTTTTGAATGTTGTTTTAGATTTTTTAGTCAAATAAATAAGGAAAAACTAATTAAAATACCACCATATTTGGAATAATGGTAAAAATATATTATAATCTTTCAAATGTAATAAAAATATCCCGACCTTTGAGGCAGGGCCGGCCCTAATGTTTTTAGGGCTATAGGCGGAAAAAAAAACAGGGTCCTTTACTACAAATTTAGTGACAAATTATATTTTTAAATATATTATTTTAAAATATAAATTTTAAACTTAATTTAATACTAGTAAACTTGAGTTATATTTTCATCA
This sequence comes from Persicaria maculosa, assembly GCA_963922045.1. NCBI lineage: Eukaryota > Viridiplantae > Streptophyta > Magnoliopsida > Caryophyllales > Polygonaceae > Persicaria > Persicaria maculosa. Next base: position 7,207,773 of record OY998256.1, on the reverse strand, counting down.
CTAATTAATGATTCGTAGTATACATCTAATGTTATACATTGTCATTATACAATTCAAAGCAACGATTTTATGTCATTATACTTATTTACTTAAGGTTAATAGATTTTCCTATTAGTGGTATAAAAAGAATGAGAGAATTTGCTAGTGATAAATAAAGTTCGAAAAGTATTTTTTTTTACAATGTCTTCGTTTTTCAATTGTAATTAAAGTTAAACTTAACACGTAACAATATCAAAATTGGCCATACAAATAAAATCTTTTTTACTAAAAAAACACCTTGTATTATTTGTAAAAATCGAAATTAAGATAAGGTTATATCGATTCTTCATTTATTCACTTAGATTGAAGATTAAATAAGTTATCAAGTTATGTGACAAAGTACGTGTTTTGTTTATATCCTAACATTAATGAGTTTTTTTTACTTATACATACAAAAATATTTATATACAAATTACCATAATTATATACATTATACATTTTTTTACGGGGCCCTTCCTAGATCGGGGGCTCGAGGCGGTGGCCTCTTTGGTCTATGCCCAAGGCCGGCTCTGCTTTGAGGGTAGTGGTAATATATTACCATGAGTTTTCTCATGGGTCAAAAATGCCCAAGGCGAGATGCAGTGGGAAATGCAACGGCGACATGCGGTGGGACGAAAAATCGACCACGGGCACGAGGTCCACCAGGGAGAAAGATTGCGATTGAAGAGGAACCATGAGCTGTCTGGAACATAGTTCAAGATAGGCGACCGCGGAAGAAGATATGAGGTAGGAAAAGGGGTGAAGGCTGCGATTGAAGAGGAACCATGAGTTGCCTGAAACATAGTTCAAGATAGGTTGTGTCACCACTCACCATTGAAGAAGATAGGATGTAGGAAAAGACGATGGGTACGTATGAACCCAGTTTGGACCTCTATATTTTTTTCCCAAAGAAATCGTTAAAAAAAAATCCAATTTTAGTGTTAATTTCGAAAAAAGCTCCATGTAGGCTGCCTTGTCATAAAAAATCCTCGTGGGCTGCCTTTTCAGCATTTTTTACCCGTGAGAAAACTTGTAGTAATATATTACCACTACCCTCAAAGACACTGTTCTAAAAATGGCACCTAGGCCCTATACGATATGGCTTCCTCCGCCTAGAGTTAGGTATGTGCCTAGATGCTAGTCAGTCACTCACCGTCTAGGCCTCGCCTCAGCGCTTTTTAAAATACTGCTCAAAGGTCGGGATATTTTTATTACATTTAAAAAAATCGCGTCATTAGAGGAGATAATTGTACTAGTTATTGTTAATTGGAGAGAGTATTAAACTACAATATACCTCATTCTCTCTATCCCATATTAATAGTCATTTGATTTTTCAAAAAGAAATTAAAAAATCTATAAAATATCAACTTTTTTATTAAATTATATATAGAATTCTATATTTATTATTATAAGTATAGAATTATTTTTCTAAATGTAAAAAATAGATATTTTATAGGTTTTTAGATTCTTTTAGGAAAAAAATATAAATTTTTCCTTTTTAATACATTAGTCTCTAGAACCAATGTATCGAATTAGGATTTCTTTTGATCCTTTTCGATATTTAATGTACGGTATCTATTTGACACACGTTAGAAAAACCGTTTATTGTTGATTAAAAAAATCATTCTCTGTTAATAAAAAACATGTCAGATACTATTTATACATATTGTTTTTATAAAGATAACAAATATATTCATTATTAAGTGTGAAATTATTAAAAAAAATTTATATATAATTTTTTCAACGTGCATAAATCATAAAGTAACGTGTTTTAAGTTAATTGACGGAGCATCCAAAGATAATGTATTTTTATTAATTATTTACTTTCCTCTAGCTTGTACAGATCACTGATGAAAGTGATATATGAATTCTTATATAAAAAGCTCCCAATCCCCGTTGGGTTTGCATCCAATTCAAGTCACTCAACTACTCTTCAATATATATTATTAGGGTTTATTTGAGTCCTTCTCAAGTGTGAATAAGAAAATGGGGCTAAAGGGCAAGTTGATTGCAGAAATTGAAGTAAGATCCTCTGGAGATCTCTTCCACGACCTCTTCGCGACGAAGCCTCATGACATCGCCACCATCTCCCCCACCCACATCCAAGGTTGCGCCGTCCATGAGGGGGAGTTCGGCACGCCTGGTTCTGTCATCTTCTGGAACTATACTCTGAGTACGTATATATAAATATATATTCTCAACTAACATTTTTAAGAGTATTGGATTGATATAGATCTTATTGATCTGCTTCTTTGATAAAGGAAAGTAATTCGATCCACCAGTTGACTCTCTGTATAACTTGTGGATTTGCAGATGGGAAAGCCTGTGTCGCAAAGGAGATAGTTGAGAGCATAGATGTCGAAAACAAGTCAATAACATTCAACGTGATCGAGGGAGACCTAAGGGAGGAGTACACGAGTTTCATTCTCCACATCCATGTGACGACTGAGGGGGGCGACTTGAACCTAGTCAAGTGGACTCTGGAATACGAGAAGCTTCACGAGGACGTGCCTCACCCGACCATGCTGCTCGATTTCGTGCTCAACGTGAGCAAGCACATCGAGACTCATCATCTCAACTCCTAGATCGATCCATCAACAACGTACTCAACCTATCGAGATCGATCCATCTTTTTCTTCTTGGGTGTTTTTTTGTTATGCAAATTCAATAAAAGGGTCATTCGGAGGTGACCTAACTATGTATGTTTTGGTGTCTTCATTTCTTTTTTCATGTGTGTTTGTTGTATATGTACTTACTACTTATGCATATCTTATTTGTGTTATGTCTATAATAAAGTTAATTAAGCATCTATATATGTTTTAGGAATCTGTATGTAAGCAGGGACGGATAGAGGGGCGGGCTGGTGTTGGCTCCAGCCTGCCCCATTTTTACAAAAATAAAATAATAGGTAAAAATATTAAGGAAAATTAATTAAAAAAAATATTTATTTATTAAATTAAGGGTTTTATTAAAAAAAACAATGCATATAGAAAAATTAAACCTACTTAGTCCACCCGAATTTTAAGGATTGTAAGTATAGTGCTTTCCCAATTTACCTTCGGATGACTTAAACTTTGTATAAAATTGGATGACTTAAAACTTTGTATAAAATAGTAAATTCCACCTCAACACGCAATAATAATGGCTATAAAAAAATTATAATTAATTACAGATTATAATAAGTTATTTATCTAGATGATTCGTTTGGTTCAAGTTGATTAATTATGAGGTGATTAATTTTATTTTTTTGGTAAAAAGGTGATTAATTTTATGTTTGTTGATAGTATATCACTATATCCTCCCAATCCAATTCTTATAGTTGGAGTTGGGGCTTTGCGGAATTGAGCTATCCTAAAATACATTTAGTTATCCAAAATATGTCATTTTAGTTTTTTTTTTAATAAATTTTAAAAGAATAAACAAAAATACTACTCCCTCCGTCTCAAATTAAATGTCGTTTTACTTTTCGGCACGCTTTTTAATGAGCGAAAACTCTATAAAATATTTTTTTAATTATTATTTTTTATATAATTTGATACGTATTAGTAATAAGTATCAAATTTTATAAAAAAATTAATTGAAAAAATAATATTTCATATAGTTTTTTGCTCCTTAAAAAGCGTGCGGAAAAAGACAAACGACATTTAATATGAGACGGAGGAAGTATTATACAATCATTTAATACATTATTTTTTTTAGTTTATCAAAAATTACAACCAACAATCTTTTAATCATTACCTACAATGAGAAGTTTTATTAAATAAAATTAACACTAAAATGACATGTTTTGTCGAACGAAAAGAGTAATCGAATCCCGATATCTAATATCTAGTATTTGGTATATATAAAGAAATATTGATTTCACTTAATATGATATTTAGTGTTTGATATACCGATATCGATATATATCACTTAATATCTACATATCCGATTTGGTCATATTTAAAATACTGATTTTTGAGGGATATATCATTTGATATCGATACCAAACGGAACCTAAATGTACGCATCATTTCTCTCATTTACTTGAATGTTTTCGATAGACTCTTAATCGACAAAAACAAAAGATGAAGAAGGAACTAACAATTAAGAAACAAATAGTGCAAAAATTAGAAAAGATCAACACAATTAAAGAAAAGGTAAAGATAAAGACAGAAAGAGAACAATGTGTACGTTGTTGAATAACTTCTATCCAGATTCATTCTGATTCATCTACGTGTAAGTCAAGCACCATGTATCGGATCGGCTCGTTCGATTCTCAACTCACCAGCTGGTTGATGGAGAATTAAAAATGTATCCGGCCGGTTATCCAAACAAGGCCTTGAGAGTTCCAAGGTGAGTAATGGCAGATCTGAGATCCTGGCTGATCGAGATTCGAGGGAGTCTGAAAACACCAACTCATGCTTCAAGAAATACAGCGCACAAGCTGCGGTGAGGGGTAAAACGTTGCGTTTAGAGCTACGTTAAATAGGGTTGGGATTTGGGTTTCGTCCGGTCTAAAATTTGTCGCGTTCAATAGTTGACTAGTTGTTAAAATCATTCCACTTCCACCCTTCAAAAATGGTAAAACGATCCCGATTTAGGTAGAATCTTATATCTTTTTTTGGTATGAACTAGAATCTTATATCTTATATACGTTTAACAATTCCTAAAATATTATAAAAATTTACAATTTATTAGGCTAGTATAGACTTTGGTGGATCTAGAGGGCTTGGGGTGGCAGTAACCTCTAACTTGAAAGAAAAACGTAAAAAAAAAATATGGATTTTTTTTTTGTAGTTTTTACTAATTTTAGAGATAAAAGAGTGTAAAATGGGTAATGAATTACAAAGACGGCTGAACTTAGTTGAAAAAGAGAAGTTTTATTACCTTAAGTTCAATAGAGAAGTTTTATTACCTTAAATTCAAACCCCATTAGCTTTATTTTTTCATTACTAGTTTAGTACTCGTACATTTGTGCGGATGTTTTTTATAAAATAATTTTATACATATATAAAACATTAATATAAGTTAACATATATAGAATTATCAAGGATTCTTATAATATATTTCAAACCTAATTAATTTAGGATTTGTTCAAACTACTTAGCAATTTAATTAAGCAAGGTGGTATGTTTACTTTATACTGAAAATAAATAGGACCAAAGATATTATAAATCTTTTTGAACGATTAAAGAAAAATAAGTAAATTGTCATATCTTAACTAATTTGCATTTGTTAAGATTTGGTCAAAATATTACTACAGATAATAATAAAAAAAAAATCAATACTTATCCGGTGAATATCTAAACTAATCAATTAATTAATTAAATTTTCTTAATTATCCAAACAACATAATTAATGCATAAACAAAAATACCTATGAGAAGGCGTCACTTGACTTAGGCGACTTCTCCTTTAGTATTATAACTAACACAATACCCGTGCCTTGAAGGCACGAGCTAGATGTTTCAACGATTGCGAATTCAATATGCAACAACAACAACCGTATATATCAAAGACAGTTAACACAGTATAAGGGGATAAACATGAAATAAACAAATACCGTAAGAAATGGATCGGTTGATGTTTCAAAAATCCAAGAGAAAACAAAATATTTGAAAGGGTGCTAGCTAGTTATAAATCACAACAACTTCATTAATCCACAACATTGAAGAAATCAAGGCATTGTTGCACAATTTTGGGTGTACATGAGAGCGAAGGCTGGGGATAAGGATTGTGGCTTGAGTAGGTTGGGGCAAAGTTATTTTTTTAGGGTATTCTATGAGCGTGTAGTAGGTAGACATGACTAAGATTTTGGAGACATGGGCCATCCTTTGGGATTCGAGAACTTCTAGAGATAAAGAGAAAAGGAAAATAACGATGGAGTTCGATTGTCTTTCTTTGATGTCGAAGCTGGATATGCGGACCTTTTGGACGCAATGGGGCTAATGTTGAAAGAGTTATAGCGGTGGCAAGACCTTTCTTAGACTGCAGATGGGAGCATGATAGGAGTATTGTCCATTACAAATTGCAAATGAAAATCATTCACTCGCCATGTGTAACATAAAAAATGAAACCAAATTCAAAATACAATTACTGATAAGAAAAAAGCAATTGAAAATCGATAGCCATAAGAAGAAAAAGTTGAAGATAATAAAAAAATTGGATGTTTATCATGTGAAAGAAAACATATTATGTTTCCATATATTTATATATAAAGAGATAGTATCTTCCCACGCAAGATTGATAGCTTGGCCTATTGGTTGAGAAATGTAGGTAAAATCTTTCATTCATTATTTTTTTTTCAACCAAAAGATTAGAATGAAACCTTAGATTAGTTACTGATGAAGGTATAGATTGAGATTTAAATTTAAATTTCAGATTTGTTTCTATTTTTTCAATAAAAATATAGGATTCGATGAATCTTAATTACAAAAAAATGGATGATTATATAGAAAATAAGAATGATTTAATTTCAAATTTTTAAATATGATTAATAACCCTTTATAGTTAATAAAAAAGTAGTTTTTAAATATAATTAACGTTTATGGGAATTGATTTACAAAATCTTATTGGTTGTTAATTATAACAAATTTCCCATAGAGATGTGATATTAAGCTAAATCAAAGAAAAATGAAAATAAAATTAAACACTCAAAACGGAATTAGTTGATGTTCATACTTATGTAAATTGAAAATTGAAAATGAAAATGAAAATTAAAGATTTGGCCTTACCCTAAAAATATAAACCGGATAAGGTTGAGAAAGCATATCAAGTATTAATTATATCTCATTTGAACTGCGAGTCGGCCCTAAAACGCTCTCTTTGAGAGGTTTTTGTTCGCCATCGCTCATCCAGTCGTCCTCACCATCACCTCCGTTTGAACTCCGTTTTGCCGCCTCCTCGGTCACCGTCGCCCCTGTCTCCTCCCTGCCCTCGTTGCCATCCACCTTGGCCCATCGTCTTCTTAACGCCGCGGCCGCCGCTCACCTTCACCCTTGGTTCCGCCTTCGACCTCGGCTCACCACCACTCCCTACCGACCTTCCTCGGTTCTCCCCTTGTTCAGCCGCCCCTAACCCGACTCTACCTCTAACCCGACCTTTTGGTTGTTAACGCTCTCTTTTGAGCGTTTCCGCCGCCGCAGCCCACCATCTGACACCTTGCTACCGCCCTTCAGTCCCTACCGTCCTCCGTCGCCACTCAGCGACCTCCGCCGGCTCCACCACTTTCATCTATTTCCACCGCCTTTGGGTTTCCACATCCTCTGTTTTGCCCTAGGGTGGTTGATGGATGTGGGTCTGGCCTTCCACGGCCTCGTCTGATTCCATCGCCGCTCATGCGCCTCTGTTTCACCCTTGGTTCCGCGTTTTGGGTCGGCTTCCAACAGATTTGTCTCCACCACCGCACATGCACCTTCTTCGGCGTCCAACGCCTGGGTCTGCCGGTTACCCCATGTCTCGCCAGGAGTTTTCTAGGCTTCTTTCCTCTTTTTTTTTAGGAAAAAATGTTTACAAATTTGGGGTGTTTTTTAATCCGCTCTTTCTTTCGCTTTCTTGTTCATTATTGTTCGATCTTTTTTGCTTTCTAGTCTTGCTTTTTTATCGCCTCTATTTGGGCTTATCTTTATGGTAGCCTGTTCACGATCTTGGTATCGTCCTTTGAGGGTTGAGACGAGTGCTTAGGGGTTTGATTGGGCATTGGTGTGGTTTGTGATTGAGTTTGCGGGTTAGTGTATTGTGTTGTTTCTTATTGTGTTGCAAGCTTCTTGTGATCGAGCGATGGTTGATTTGTCATGTTCGATGATGTCATGGATGTGCGTTGACATCTGAAGGCTCGTTTTGAGTCCTTAATCTGAGGTGTCTGCTGGGTCCCCAGAGTTCTCTGTATACGTTCTCTCTTTGGCCAATCGTTTCGCTTGTCTTCTGGCTTGTGTTTCCCAATGTAGGATGGCTTGTACGTTCCATATGTTTTTTTATTTCTGTCATTTGCTTCTATAATTTTCTTTCTGTCATTTGCTTCAGTTATTTGCTTTCAGTTGTAAATGACGGTTAGTCCATCTACCGGCTTGTCCGGTCTCTCGGTTTCTCTAGGCTTGTCTAGATAATCGAATTCTTATCTTGCTTCGAAAAAAAATCAAGTATTAATTAAATTATATATTAAATAATTACTTATTTAAAGAAATAAAAGTTACAAATTTACATGTAGGTTTGGTGAAAGTATAATACGGAGTAGTATGTATTTTTGTAAACAATTTTCAACTCTTTCATATATATGTCATTTATAATACTATTCTTTTCATAATTTGGACTACAAAAAAGTTTTATTTCCTTCAAAATACTTTTATTTTTATTTTATATATCTAAATTATATCTTTTTACAATTTGGGTTAAAATAACTCGAATTTTCACTATACATATTATATTAAATTATAACTCAATAATTAATACAATAAATAATGCATGACATAGGCTTAAAATCATGTACAAAAAAATTAAGTATAAATTGTGGGTATTGGGATTCATTTCAAACGGGTTTTGTTTAGTTGAGATTTTGTTTACCCAAGTTTCGATTGAAGTAGATTAGGTTAAATAGAATTTATATAGTTGAGTCGAATTTTATTTATTTTTTAATCTTTATGAGTCAGATTTTAATTTAGTTGAGCTTAGATCGATTGAAATAGATTTCATTTGAGATCCCCTCGGTTGAGGGGTTACAAATATATATCATGTTTCAAAAATATTTTTCGAAAATAATGAATTACCAAATCTTGAATATATTTTTTTAATTAGAAAAATGATAGTTTGTTCGGTATGTAAATAAATTCAAAATTTTCAGAATTTCATTTATTGATATCTCCTCCATGTTGTTTTCTATAAACTCTTGGTAAACAACTTTCTATATGCAATAATCTTCCACCCTGCGTCCCTGCATGATGTCAATAATGTCATCTTGAAGATGCAATATCATTTGATTTTGATGAAATGATATTGCATCTTCGTCGTCATCTTCGAAGCTTGAGGTCTTCCTTCCATGCAGGTTGTTATCTTGAGGTTGTCATATACTCATATTCAAGAGTAAAAAGTGACATTGAATCTTCATCTTCGAGAAATTGTCGAATCAAATATGAGAAGGTACAATATGCAACGGCTAAGAGAAGTTGATGAATCTTCACTTGCCGCTACAAAGGCTAAGAGAAGTTGTCAGAAGCATTGAACACGATTCTTTATAAAGCGATATGGGTAACGATGTTTGAGTAATAATAATAGTTAAAATATAATGTTAGGCTTATTTGCTGTCAAATATCTCAACCTCGTTTGGTTGAATATTGAAATATTCCAATGGAAATTTATTGATTAGATAAATAAATTAGACTGTAAATGATTATCCGATAAAAAAAATTAAATGATTAATTATAATTAATTACTCCGTATAATTAATCAATCAAAATAAATAATTAAATTAATGTGGTACCATGATTGATATTAAGCTGACACGTGAGCCTATTTTTATGGAAAATCCATCATGTGGCATCTTAAACAGCTGCATTAGTATTATATTAGATATTGTCACTTTAGAGACAGATTTGTGTTGATAAGAGAGAGACATTTTATGAATTTTCTTTTCATATATCTTTTCAGGAGATTATTATCATTAATGCAAGAACGATTTAGAAGGATTATGTGTTCATCCTCTTCAAGGGATGAGTTTAGTTATTTCGAGAGATGATCATAAATAAATAAATAAATAAATACTTGATATAGGTAATAAAACTATACAAACATAAATAAATGAAATAAAATTAGCATATTGTCAACTTCTGGTGACAAACAATTAAACACCCCTCACAAATACATGTTCGTCTACTTCCGGAGACGGTTGGAGATCAAAACCATCTACTATAGGAGATACATAATATTTTTATCTTCATCGGGAGATAAATAAGAATTTCATCTTCTTCAAGAGATGACATAATTGTGTTTACTTTATCTACTTCAGGAGTTGAACTACCACTTTTTGAATGATATGAAAATTTAACAATTTATATCTACTTTAGGAGATAATGTTTGTCTACTTCTGGAGACAAAAAAACAATACAAATTGAAACGAATAATAAAACTGAAATAAATAAATAAATAATAAGTTCATGACTGCGGAGATGATATTTATCGTTTCATCGCTACGGGATGAGATTTATCGTTTCATCGCTTCGGTGATGAGATTTATCGTTTTATCGCTTCGGGGATGAGATTTATCGTTTCATCGCTTCGGGGATGAGATTTATTGTTTCATCTCTACGGGGATGAGATTGGTCGATTCATCTCTACGGGGATGAGGTTTGTCGGTTCATCCACTTCGGGGGATGAGATTGATTAATTTATCTCTACAAAAATATGTATAATTCTTACAAGTGCGTCCTCTTCGGGGGATCATGATATTGATTTGTCTCTACCGGGACAAATATATTTCTATGTATATATCATCTTCAATCACTAAGAAAATGTTGAAAATTGTCTCTTCGAGGACAATATAAATCTCATATATATCCCACTTCTAGGGGATTAAATAATTTTTTTCATTCAAGAGAATATGGATCCACTTCCGGAGATATATCATCGTTACATGGATGGATTTCAATCTTTATAAAGTCGATCCGATCATCCACTTCGGGGGATAAGATTTAAAGTAGAGCATGCAAATCCAGGCACTCGTAGTTCATACACTTTTAGCAAACACGCCCTTAGGGCGTGTTTGCTAAAAGTGTATTTGTTGATAGTTGTAGATGTGTGGGTATATATATCGGTATTTTTGTATTTATTGCTAGAGGTTTGAGTAGCGGATAAAGGAGATTTATTTTGGTTTAAAATCTTGTAAAAAATGTTGTTAAGTGTTTGGTATTAGAAGATTTATAGATAGATATCAATCTTGAAAATACCAAATTGGGCTTGAAAAATAAAATAAATATTTGGGAGATGCAGAGACGTGCCAAAGAAATTACTTTTCCAATTTCATAAAGTGGTTGATAGTAGTAACCTAGACCAAAATTGCTCCCAAAGAAAGATATTCGCCGACCGACCGAGAGCTCAATATACTGGAGGTGACGGAGATTATGGAGTGCTTGTTGCACAGTATGAGGCGGTGTGAGGGAGCTTCGTTGGCGCGACCATCCATCCAGGTAACTGAAGTGTGAGCATTGATATTATTTATTCGTATAGAGCAACCGATGATGGCGGGATGTGTTCATATGTGTGTTCGTGTGCTTGCTTTCGATTCACCTAAAGTTGTCTTTGAATTGCAAAACCTAACGGTAGAAGTGTGTTGGTTTTGTGAAGTTGAACAATTCGATAGTGTTGGACCGATAATTATGGGATATTGATATTTGTAGAGAAAGGAGAAGAGGGTATTATAAGAAATATTTTTTCCCAAATCTACCCAATCTTGCCCAATCTTGCCTGAGGAGGATAGAGTATATTGGCCTTTCAAAGCTATGCAAATATGCATCTCCATCCCCATCTTCCCTCCTAGCTTCCAACACCAAACGCTTGAAATACTAGATAGCTACTATTCCTAATCTCATAAAATACAGGGAAATCCACAAGCAAACACACGCTAATTATCCATCAAAGATTAATGAATATATAATAACTCATACGTATGCATGAGATGATGGCAAGCTTAAAAGCATAATGTGAATAGCTAACGCGTTACAAACTCTCTACAACCTAATGACATTAAATAAAAATTTAAATGATCATGTAAATGTGGCTAACAAATACTACATCCGTTCAAAAATATAAGTCATTTTAGACATTTGCACACAAATTAAGGAAATCATAAACTTATTCCATTTATACCCCTCATTAATTATCCACAACTCTCCTAAACCAATAAAATTTGAGCAAAAAGTCAAAAAGCAACATTTCACATACAATATCTCAATACCTAGAAAACTTATTATATTTTTGAACGGAGGGAGTAAGCAATTAATATATCTCATTTCAATTCAATTAACCCACACAAAGAAAACTGAAATGGTAAAAACAAGGAAAAACGATCGATAATAATACGAACTATCAACGGTGAATCAAAAATAAAACGAACTTTGAAAACTACTCTGGTGAACCAAAACTAATTTAATAATACGAACTATCAACGGTGAACCAAAAATAATACGAACTATCACAATACTTGTCACTTTACTTTTGACACATTTTATAAGAACGGTAAAAACTATATAAAATATCAATGATTTTATTAATTTTAAAAAATAATTTCATACTTAATACAATTGTCTATAAAATTATGAAAAAAAATTATTAAAAAATTAATATTTTATAGAGTTTTTAGCTTCTTAAAAAGCGTGTCAAAAAGTAAAGTGACAAATATTTTGAGACGGAGGTAGTACCAATTTGATAGTTCGTATTATTTTTCATTTTTTCTAAAAACAATCAAAGGTTTCAATTGCCAATTTGAACCAAAACCGTAGACCAACACTAAAACTTGTACACACACACAAAAAAAAAAAAGGCAAAACTAAACAATCATATCTATCTGCCGATCGAAAAACATATTCAAATTGAATCCAAAATTAATCAAAGTGCAGGAGTATATCAAATTAGTTTTGGCATCTATGTCTATACCGATGGAACAAGTGAACCATGCCTAATATTGAAACACACTCACATGTTAAAAAAACAAAAACAAATTGATGCATGGCATATACGGAACTATATCTAAATGAATGCTTATGGATGACATAACACATTAGCATTTTAGACATCGACGAGAGAAAAAAAAAAACTGCACAGGTAAAGCACATGCTTTAGCAAGGAACATATTAGCAAGAAGAAAGAAAAAAAATCGGCATAAAAATGGATGGAAGGGGTTACCTTGTAGAGAGAGAGGGGTAACATCTTCCCTTTTCTAATTTTGTTTTCCTTTTTCTTTTATAAAAAAGTAACATCTTCTCTTTTCCATCCATATTTATTAATTGTAAACATGGGTAAAATGAAATAGAAAATATATTTATATTTCATTGTTTTTTTAAATGAAATATCTCATTGGTTTAATTTTATTTTTCTCTATAATTTGAGCACATTTTTACCCTATATATACCCACATCTTGATCTATTATAGTTGCACTTATTCTCACTATGAATCACAATAATCCAAATAACCCATTCATTCCAAGTATGCATTTTGATCCAAATCTTCTAAAAAATCCTCAATTTCACGTGATGTTACAAATATTTAACAATCATTCAACACCCGAATGCCCAAGGCTATGATCCGAATTTATAGGTAGCTCGATTAGTATTTACGCATATTATAATGTTTCTAACTTTGTTAATTTTAATCTAGATGTAATAAAATATATTTATATCAAGTACTTGCTATTTTTATTTATTTATAAAACTATAAATAAAAATAATTGACAATAATATATGATGATAACAATATAATAAAGGAAAAGATATATAAAGGAAAAGGAAAAGTGAAAATAAATTTGAAAAGGGGTAAAAGATTGTTGTGAAGGAAACCTTTTAGAAAGAGGTAGATAAAGTGAAAATAATTTTAAACAAAATAATAAATGAGGTGTAAAGTTATGATAGGAAGAGGGAAGAAAAAAGGGGAAAGAGGTTTCCCCGTGATTGCGGATGGTCAATATTCAAGAAATATCAACTCATTGAACCATGTAAAGTTCAATTCAAAGGAGAGACGATAAGATGATGATGGACGTCGCTCACATCGAGTCGATCGTGCTGATAACGTGTTATAATATGTGAAAGAACATAAGAGTAGAAAGGAGGAAGAGAAAAGAGAGAAATCTTCTCTATTGCTTGTATGTCCACTCAAGTAGGATTACAAGGCCTTTTATAGGCAGGGAATACATATGGATAAAAACCTCATGAAGTTATCAACCCTTTGTTTTCCACCATGTGTGAGTTAGGGAGATGAAGGGGTAGGAAAGTGAAACATCCACAATTAATATGGTTTCATAACATCACTAACATATACTACGTATATAACATGATATTTCTTAAAATGTTATCGATGTAGTAGGATCTTACAATCTCACAATTTGATTCTACATTTGACCTCCTATCGATCTGTTCCTATATTCTCGATCCTAACAACAATTACTCTCTCCGATCCAAAATACATGTCGTTTGACTTTTCAACACGTATTTTAAGAAACTAAAAACTCTATACAATATCAACTTTTTTAAAATTATTTTTTTTACAGCTTAATATTTGTTGGTAATAAGTATTAAATTGTAAAAAAATTATAAAAAAAAGTTAATATATCATATAATTTTTAGCTCCTTAAAATACGTGTTAAAAAATCAAACGACGTATATTTTGGATCAGAGGTAGTACTAGTTAGCAGCCCAAGTGTTCGGACGGCACAATAGGCCCAATAGACCTGATCTAGCCCAAACCCGATAATCCAACTCAAATCGGGTCGGGTACCTCGAGCTAGCTAGACATGGCTCATTGGCTCGGGACACTTGGCCATGGCGTAACCGTAACCTTCCTTCCGAGTTCCCATGACCCGTTTCCCTTTCAATCCATCTTCTCTCATCTCCTGGAACTCAGTACTTCTTCTTCTTCTTCTTCTTCTTCTCCCTCTCCCTCTCAATCTATCTCTCTTTGACAATCTTCTGATCCGTTGGCTTTCGTGCAGTCAGGGAAGCTCCAGAAAACCCTAGCAAAATGCGTGGAGAAATCCGGAATCGGCCTTCACTCCGGCGAATCCGCCACCGTCAGATTGTGGCCGGAGATGGCCGGCAAAGGGAGGTACTTCGACGTTTCTTCTAATTTCGTCCCGGCTTCGATTGATTACGCCGAGGAATCGCCTCTCTGTACCACTCTCGCCTCCGGTGGATTCAAGGTTCGAACCGTCGAGCATCTGCTTTCCGCTCTCGAAGCAGCTGGAGTTGATAATTGTCGAGTTGAGTTCGCCACTGCGCCCGGTGGTTATGATCGGGATGTCGAGGTCTCTTCCTCTTCTCTTCCTTTTCGGACAAACTTGTGTTGTTTATGCTTTCACTGCAAAAAGATATGGATGGATTTAGAAGCTGTATTTGATTAGGGATGAATTTACACAGTTTGTTGATTAGAAATGCAGTGATCACTGCTCAGTCACATTTTGCTTTATCTGCTAATCATTCTGTTTCAGAATGGTTGATGTGCTTATGAGTTGTATCTGTGCATCAAATTAGCGTGTTATGATTTGTTTCAGAAGTGGTTCTGTTTCAAACTTTCAGTATTAGACATTGCATTAGATCGCCTATAGGGACACGACTCGAGCACTTTAAATCTATGTTGATGAAAATGGTACAGTTATTACAGCAGGCCAAATCATGTGAATCATTGGTGAAACATAACACTCATGTTATTACTTTGTGAAGGTGCCTATTTTGGATGGGTCGGCAAGAGTGTGGGTGGACGCGATTGAACAAACAGGTTTGGAAGACGCAGTTGACGAGAGTGGGAATACTTGTGATAGGATGGCGCCGTTTGTGATCCATCCTACATTTGTTAAGAGAAAGGATTCATTTCTTCTAGCCTTTCCTTCTCCAAATGTTTCCATTACATATGGGATCAATTTTCCTGAGGTACTATATCTTTTCAGTTTATTTGTATTTGCTGGTGTAAATGCTGTCTAACCTTTATATATATATCATCTTCCTTGCTTGAAGCACTAAATTCTTGTGTTGTGATCAAAGCACTATAGTACTATACATTGAATTTCTCGATGATATTGAGCCACTTTAGTATGCCTTGATTAAGTGAAATATGGCACACACTTATATAGTTGTATATGCTACCATAAAAACCATAATACATTGCATCTTATTGCAATTTGTGGAGATTGTAAGATGTTTCGGTATGTATGTCAATCATGTTTCACTGGAAGATAGTAAAACTTTGATTTCCTTCATATTATCTCTCCAGGTTCCGCATATTGGTTGTCAGTGGTTCCACTCGACTGTTCAGGATAAATCCTTCTATAATTCAGAAATTGCATCTGCAAGAACATTTTGTGTTTACGAAGAGGTATAATCGAAGAGCCTGTTTCAAAATATTTGTTTACTGCATTAAACCTGCCCTTTGTGTGAATTTTGAAGTTATAAGTAGCGGCAACACAAACATATGTATGTATGTTTGTGAAGAGCTCCATGAATGATGGTCCCAAACAGATCAAACATTCGGTTTGTTTTGTGAAAATGTTTGCTGTCTGAAAGCAAGTGGTTTCTCACTTCTCTAGGGGTTGCATCTTTTTGAAACTTTAAAGGCGGCTCTTGGAAACATTTCAAAGCAAACTTTATAGAAAATTTTCATATTGCTTAGTTTACCTTAAGATGTCCAAGGTACTTGAGCTTCTCTAGAGAATGGATTTTCCTACTTGTACCCCTTAATTATCAAATTTTTTTATCTATGCTTGTACTAAAAGATATTAACAGCTGTACAAGATTTCCATTTGATATTTATTCCTTTCCAGTGCAAGTCTGTTATTTAGTAGTATTTGCTAATTGCTGCTCAATATTTTTACGTGGGATGATAGGTGGAAAAAATGCAAAAAGCAGGGCTCATCAAGGGAGGATCACTGGAAAACGCCATTGTGTGTAGGTAGGCTTTTTCTTCTTGTTATGTTACTGATCGATAGAGACATACATTAGATGTAACTTGTAAGAGAAACGTTTTAGCTAAATTCTCAGTTGAGCAGTATATCATGACATGTTCAGTATTAAGCTGTGAGATCTTTCATTTGGGGTTGCCAAAGGAAATTAGTTTCCATGTCTCTGATTAAGTTTAGCTAGTTTACTGATTTAGGCATTCTTGCTTATTTATATTTCATCCTTGGACCGTATGTGATATCTATAATCAATGTTGAAAATTTACTCATGCAGCGTCTCCAAGGGTTGGTTAAATCCCCCTTTGCACTTTCCTGACGAACCTTGTCGTCACAAAGTCTTAGATCTCATAGGTGACCTCTCCCTATTTGCACGTTGTGGTAGCCAAGGACTCCCCGTAGGACATTTTGTTGCTTACAAGGTGATTTTCTCAGCCTATACTAATGAGTTTTGAGTCTTCTTTTTTTTATGGATCAAGTCTTCCTTTTATGGTTGTGCTGCTATAATTATGTTTGTGTGCATTGTGTGTACATGGTCACTTTTTTTTCTGATACATGGTCACCAAATTGATGCTTTCATGATGTCGATGTCTCATTTATATTTGCTTGACATTACTAATACTATGCATTAGTTTCATGTCAAGTAGACCAAAAAGCAAAGGGTGGCATGAATCTGGTTAAATATATAGTATATACACACGTCTGCCCTGTGAGACACTCCCTGCGTTTGCTGTATAATTTTTGTTTCTATCTTTTTTCCTACAAAATCAGTGCCTTGCTAGGGCTCGTTTGGCACAACCTGATTTCTTACAAGGAGCTTAGTTGTGCTCATAGGGTGCTAATAAGAAGCTTATAATGTATGTATTGATCACACCAAACAAACATTAATGTGCATTATATGAAACACGGGAACGTGTTAATCCATGTCTAATGGACATGCTCCACTTCCTGTTGCACTTGAACCAACTTCAAATGTTGGATGTTTGATATTGGACAATAAGTTCGTCCCCAACAGGAACTTTCTACAATCTATCTATGTTTTTCATGTACTCATGATGAAGTTGGTTTTGACATGGACCCTCTCTCCTTATTGGATGATGCAGGCTGGACATGCATTGCACACTGATCTTCTTCGTCACCTGGTCAAAACAAGCTGAAAGCTGGAATCTGGCTGTGCTTGCAATAGATACACGAGACAAAGTGGAACCTGGGAAGACAAGTGCACACTCACATTGTCGTATGAGGGCTCTTACCCGAATTTTTACTATGATACAAGTGACCAACTTATGGAGCTGAATAACGCTTTCTCGACATTGATATATTTCATGCATTCAAACAGGAACTGGGAGAAATGTAATGCCCAAAAGCAAAAAAAAAAAAAAAAATCACGGATGAACTCTATATGACAATATAGTTGTCAATCAAATCAGTCAATCAAAACTAAATCTAAGATAGCCTCCATTTTAATCTATATGCATAACTCAAAAGAGAGACAAACGTCAATTTGAACTTGTATTTGCAGAAGCTGTGATTTACTTGCACCAACCCAGAGCTCTGTACACATAAATAGCAAATGGACAGTTCAAACTCGTCCTACGCTTCATTTCCTTTGAGAATGTTGTACTTGCAAAGGGGACATGTCGCGTTCATCTTCAGCCATTTCTCAATGCATGTAGCGTGGAAGTGGTGATTACACGGGAGAGCATGCAGCTCGGTTCCATCCTCATAAGAGCTCAGGCAGATGCAGCATTCCTATGAGCCAAAAATATATAAAAAAGTAAAAATAAAGTCCTAAAAATGAGTTTATATATATTTGGACAGCAATCTAGAATGGGAGCTTCAGCGATTTTAGGAGATTAGGCAAAGGAAAATTAGCTCCAAAATAAGTTGCATGCCAAACATAGGCCAAATATCATGCAGATAAAATCAGGAAACATTACTGACAAACAGCGATTGAAGCTGTTCTAGAGTTACTAAGTCGTACAACAAAAACTGAGATGGTTGCTTTTTGATTTTTTTGTGATTGAGAATATGAGAGATCCAGAAATTTACGTATGTTATTTATGTTGAATGAATAACTATGAAAGCCCCCGTTTCTACTTCATTGAGACTCTAGAATCAACTGAATACACTTTAAACCTGGCCATGCTACTTATTTTACATCAAACTACATCCAAGAAAGGACAGACCACACCATTTTCAAAACTGAGACCTGAAGTTATCAAGTATTCCATATAGCAAAAAAATTTCATCCAAATTAGGCTTTTTCTTAGTCCAATTTGATTAGGATTGACTTTGTCTGGAGGAAAATTGGCACTGACTAACATTTTCAGTAGTGAAAAAACAACAAGACAATGATCTACTCAAAAGAATCCGATAAAAGATCACAGAAGTTCCAGCATGATCAGGAGAGGGAAAAAACAACAAGACAAGAAGCAGTGCAACCATTCCTTGGTTCAAAAACACTTGATGCTCAAATAGCCTTTGATACACAGCAGGTTCACAGCCTATGATTCAACAAATAAAAAAGACTTGCTAGGCTTAAGGACATCAAAGTATCAAACATAAATGAAGCTAATTTTTTTTTTATCAATGACTATATGTCTATGTATTGCTCATAAGCTCAATATCAAATGCTCCGTATCAAATATCAAATATATATAAACTAAAATGGAAACTAAAGTAGAAACATCTACATTATTTGACTTATTTCCATGCAAGTATATCATTGTGCTACAGATTTTTTTCCTAGGAATGTAGCAGTATCAGCTACGTTATTCATATATTATAAATGGTCCACTTTTGGCGATAAGAAGTGGAGAAAAAACCAGTCTCTAGTGGAAAATATATCTCATTTAAAGTCCGCCTTCAGTATTTGAATATGTACCTTCATAAATGAAAATAGCTTACCAAACCCTAAGATAGTAATATATGCTACCTTATGTGAAAATATCACGTTTAAAGACTGCAATCTATAGTGAAAAATGGCATATAAACAGTGACTTACAGCATCCTCCGGTAAAAGAACACGTTCAGTTGCTAAGAATCCACTATTAGTCTCTACTGGAATCATAACACCCGCTCCAACGCTAGACTTCTCTTCATTCAATGAACTTCTAAATATGTATTTTGGAAGAACACTTAGATCTGCATCTGATGCACCTTCCTGCATTTGTAACCAAAAATACAATATAAACACTTGGTAACAAGAAACATACAATTGAAGCTGTCTCGTACATTTATGACGAGAATTTATAATTCATCTAACATACCTGGCCTGCAACAGTATAAAGAATTGCAATAATGCATGGCAAACAGCAACACAAGGCGATTCCTATCAAACAGGCGAGGACTATGCAGAATATGGCAAAGAAAACATCAAATGCCAGAAATACAACAGCTAACCTGCACAAGTAAGCAGAAAAGGAATGTTAAATACTAAACAAAGGATTTTTCTCAGAAGTCCCATAATTAGAAAGATTTAAATAAATATGTGTTCACTTTTTTTAATGCTTTAGCCCCTAGGGTTTATGGACACAACCCTAGGGTTTTCTTTCCTTTTTTATTTCTAATGTGTGCTCATGGGCACACATTAGAAAAGCCCCTAAATAAAAGAGGAATTAGAGGATATTGAATATTCAGAGACTGTTCACAGAAGCCATGAAGGCAGTAGCAACAATAATGATGACAGACTTTCATCTAGATAACAAGCGTGAAGGTGAAGATGGGGTGCTCGCTTGAGCGTAGCACAAAGCCAAAAATGTACAATCAAGCGATAACAATATAAAAGAAGAAGAAGAAGCAATTTTGCAAATAACACGATGCGTCAGAGATCTGCAATGATAATACTCTTTAGCCCTCCCCATCTCATTTGCCTTAAATGCCTCTCACCTTTCCCCCAACCTGCTTCTATATTTCATCAACCAAAAACCACTGCCAGGCTTGACAGCCCAGCCTTCAAGTTCAAATTCAGAGCTTAAAGGTTTGTTTGGTGCAAGTGAGTTAATGACCTGTGCCATATAAGGCATCTATATCATCACATTATTACCATATTAGTTACCTTATTAGCCCAAGAAACAGTATTGTATTTGCAAAGGTACTGTCCCTTCCTAGACTTTCAAAGTGTAAAGATGAAAGACTCCAAATCAATGAAAACTTCACATGGTTTTGATCTTGCCCATGATGATGTATCATGTATCCATGTCCTCCAAGGTTAGTGCAAGCCCTTCATTGAATCATTGGCAGGCGGATGGAAGCTTTATTTCCACCCTTTTACATTTTTATGTCATCTACCTAAGTTTACTAGACAGTACAGTGACAATTTAGATAATCAGTTAACACTTGATTTGTCAAATGACATACTCAAGTGGAAATCCAGTGATTTAAATGTCACTACCGTTCTATAAACAATACAATGAATGGAATTCAATATTAATGCAAGACCAAGAAGTTCTCATTATAATACTTTTTAAAAAGGTGGATAAGAAAATTCTTGGAAATGCATAATCTAGAAACCACACTCAAATATTAAACACATATGGTGTAACTTTGCATAAGAAAATCGTAAAAAGTTATCACACTAAACGACAATCAGGACATTAATCAGAACAAATTGTAAAGATGAAAACTGTGAGGCTGGGGTTGGGTGGAGACCGCAAAAAGAGAAACGACCAGAGCATTTGAACTTACCAATAAAGCTGGGGAGCGTCTTCCAAGAGTTGTTCACCCCCAGCTACAACCCAGTAGAATCCAACCATCCACCACAGAAATGAAGCCATTGTATTAACAGATTCGCAATTCTTTGTGAAACTGGAAAGTATAAAGAAGAGATACAAGGATTAGTAACACTAAAAATGCAAAACTAAGGGCTTTAACTGCGTTAATGGACGAAATACGCCTGACTAGCAGACTTTCTCACAACATTGTCCCATAATACATTTCACTGGGCAGTTATTTTTGTTATGTACTGGTTATCCCATTCACATATTTCATTGTTGATTCACTTCAGTTTACATCATCATAGAATGAACAGAAAAGGAATGTATGTATTGAGAAAACTATTAACAGTTTTGAAGTTTCGAAGCCAATTTTACTATGATTATGACACTTTAGCAACCCGATGTTCTGATTCCAAAGTTTAATCTTTATCTCTTCATTCAAAAAGAAAGGGGCCAAAAACATCAGCCAATTCAATTCAATTCAACTCTAGTGTCTATCAACATCACACTACTGTCCCAACAAACAGAATCAGTCAAGCCACACTAGAGAAAACGTCTCGATAGAGATCAATAAATCAAATTCCTCAATCAGATCAATGAAATTTCAAATTTACCTCGTTCGGCCTGAAACCCCTGACAGCCCGTCATCTTCATCATCGCTATCAATTCGCCCCACATCAGGATCCACCGCCTCCACATCCACATCACCACGGCGACTTCCATCACCCCTCCGCTCCCGTACCGTTCTCGCAGACCTCCTCCGGTATTCCAGCCACACAAGCACAACATGAATCAAGCACTGAAAAGCGTACACACAGATCCAAACCCTAACCGGCACATTAGGCCGCTCGCGCGCAGTACAAATCAGCATAACCACCGACACCACCACGAACGCCATATTCCAGAAGATATCCAGCGCAACAACCGGCCTCGAGTAACCCCAATCGGCGCGCCGCTGATCCAGTTCCCGCGCCGCCGTCTCCCTCACGAGGAGGGATGGGCCGCGCCTCCCTGCTGCACGGCCGATGAGAAGAGCAAGTGCGGCTTGCGGCGCGTTCCCGGCGCCGGAGGATGAGTCGGCCGCATCGCCACCGCCGTTCCGAGGGCGGAGGAGCGGGACGGTGGAGACCTCGGAGGATGAACCTGACATGTGAGGAGATTTGGCGAGGGGAAATTGTGCATCTAGGGATCGGAAACTGTAACTAGAAGTGAATGAACAGTGATGAAGATGAAGATTTTGGATGATTCTACAGAGTTCGGAGGATTGAGAGAGAGAAAGGGTCGGGAAATGGAAATTGGGGGTTTGAAGAGTAGGTGGCGGTGGTGGGGCCCGGCGAGGGGGTTAGCGTTCGAAAGCTCACCACGGTTCGAACCTTGGAGCCTTTTATTTGTTGAGTTCGTTGGCGCCTCTTGGATCGATCGTTCTCTTCTCTCCTTCGCTGTATTAATTTTTTGGTCAGAATTAATTAACGTTTCGTGCAAGGGGGTGAGAGCCAACCGAACCCGGACGTGTAAGCACTTTTTTATTTTTTTTTAAAAACGTGCTTGCACGTCCTTAAGGACGTGCAAGCCCGTCTAGTAAAGACGAAGATGACGTGCCTCTTCGTCTTCGTCTTCATTCACCTGGAAAATCTAGAGAGAGAGAGAGCGACGCCGGCCGGAGCTTGACCGAGAGAGAGAGATAGAGACCCAGAGAGAGAGAGAGATGGAGACAGAAAGAGAGAGAGAGCTCGAGGCGACGGTGGCAGCTTTGGAGGCGGATCTGCTGGCGGCGACGGAGGTTGGTGGTGCTGCGACGGCGATGGAGGTGGAGGGTGGTGGAGCATCAGGGGAGGCGGTGGCGGTGGAGCCGGTGGCTGAGGAGAGGGTGGTGCTGGCGGCTTTGGCGGAGGAGGAGGGTGGTGGTGGTGGGGCGGCGTCTGGCGCTGGCGAAGGAGGCCGAGCAGTGGCCGAGGAGGAGGGTGGTGGTGGTGGGGCGGCGTATGGCGGCGGCGATGGAGGCGGAGCAGTGGCGGAGGCGGACGAACCGCCGCGGAAGCGTCGGACCATTGAGGTGTCCCCGATCCCGACTCCACCGGTATGTTATTTGAATTACTTTTTGTTTGATTTATTTTTAGAGTTTTAAAATATAATTTGATAGATTATATTATAGTTTTATAATAGAAGTTTATAGAATATATGATTGATAATATATATTGTTTGATAGAATATAATTGAAAATATATTTTTTGATTTATTTATATATTATAATGTTTTTTTATAGTATATAGTTTGATATAAAAGAATATACTTGTAATTTGATAGAATATAATAGATAGTATATATTCAAATACATAGAAAAAAATTACAATTAAAAGACAATAAAAAACATTAAAACATATTATAATACTTCAAAAGTATTTAATTAACATTAAAATATATTTGAATATATTCAAATACATAAAAATAAATTTATATTGAAAGATAATAAAAAACATTAAAAAATATTAAAATACTTCAAAATAATTTAATTAACATTAAAATATATTTGAATATATTAAAATATATTCAAATACATAAAAATAAATTTATATTGAAAGATAATAAAAAATATTAAAAAATATTAAAATACTTCAAAATTATTTAAATAACATTAAAATATATTTAAATATATTCAAATACATAAAAATAAATTAATATTGAATACAATAAAAAAATTAAAATATAATTGTAATACTTAATTAACATTAAAATATAATAAAAGACAATAAAACATATGAAAATATATTAAAAATTTAAAATATATCAAAAGACATTAAAATACATTAAAATACATTAAAATATACTGAAAAGACATTAATATTCAGAGGCCGCGGCTGATCCTGAGCAGATTCGGCTGCGCACGCATGTGGGAGGGGGGCAGCCTCAGGATGACCCTGCACAGCGTCTGTTTCTGCACAGGACGTACATGGCCATCGCTCTCGCCGCGACTTTGTTTGTGGACAAGTCGTAGAGCCGGATCCCATGGAGGATATTCAGCCTTATTTGGGACATCCCACGTACGGCCACCCTTGCATGGGCTGCAGGTGCCCTCGCATGTCTGTACAGGGGCCTAGGCGAGGCTACCCGCTCAGGTGCGAAGGGCATAGACAGCTGCACACCGATCCTACAGGTACGAGACCGTTGAATTAAAGTTTTAGTTTACCAATATTTAAGAGAAAATTTGCGCCAAATGCGCAAATTTTCGGCCAAATTAGACAAGTATACAAGTTTTGGTAAAAATTGCAAAACTATACATCCTTTATTTTAACCCTAATCTGAAATCAAAACCACCCCCAATTCTCAGATCTGTGCCCCTCTCGATCCCTCCCCTTGCTGCTTTCCTCCGTTTCAGATTTCCAGATGCTGCTCTCCCATTGCTGCTCTCGATCTCCTCCGTTTCAATCTCTCTCTCCCTTTCCAGATTTCCGTCCATCTCGATCTATCTCCTATGCTTCCAGATTTCTGTTTCCAGATTTCCGTCGAAGAAGAGGGCTGACAACGAATCTTTTGTTGCCTAGGCGAAGCACAGATCATGGCGAAGCTTTGTTGCCTAGGCCAGAAGAATCGCCGACGATTTCAATGAGCCGTGGATGCAACATCGAATTTGGATCTACAAATCGAAAATCAATCCGGATCTACAGACCGAAAATCAAAGAGCCGCCGACGATTTCAATGGCCATGGAACGAGTCCGACAACCTTCGAGCAAATTAAAGAAAGCCATTGGATCAACAGATCGAAAATCAATCCGGATGCAACATCGAATTTGGCCACGACGTAGTTGTCGACACAATCGACGACCTCCATTGCTGACAGTGCAGCGGTGAGGCGGAGGTGGAGGCTCCGACGTATCTTAATTTGAGGCGGAGGCGGAGGCTCAGGCCTCCATTGCTGACAGTGCAGCCTCGGCTCCTCCTCACAGTCCGCCTCTCCACCTTGGGCTCCTTCGACCACTCTCTTTCCTCCCTTGACTCTGCTATGCGCCCAACGCAGATTTTTGGAGCATCAGGTTCGTCTCCTTCAGCTTGGATTCAAGCTGTTCATCATATGATTTCTTAATTTTTTTCTGTCATCTCAGCAATTTCTTGTTCTGTGTGTCCTTTAGAGACATTTGCCTCTACATCATTTTAGGCTAATGAATAAGGCTGTATTAATTTGCTTCCAAGTCTACTGTTTGTTTAGATGGACTGTTGTTGTTCTCTTAATTTGGAGCCATGAGTTTGCCAGACGCCATACCTATTAGTGACATAAAGGCCTTCACTGTCATTTCTCATATTTGCAGGACATTATCCAGGTTTGCAAAAATCGTTGTATTGCAGTTGATAACAAGACTAAAGACAAAATGAAGAAAGCATCGTTGTATTGTTGATGAGTTGATGGAAGCCAACGGTGGGCACCCTTACAACAACACGTTGGCCGAATTGAGTGTGGGATCTGAGAGGAGAAATAGAAGTTCCTCAATTGCTGACGCCGGGGGATCCAGGTTCGCATTCCTCAACTTCTTCCCCTTTCTCAGTTTGCTTTACTGTTTTAGCCTTTACTGTAAGTTGAGTGTAGTCAATATACAGTATAAAAGATTGGCATGGTGTATGTATGTTGGAATTGCTAACAATATCATAGTTGCCATTGATGGGCTAAGTGGTGCATTTTAGCTACTGATTTTTTTAGGTTGTTGAATTTTTTTTTTTTTTTGTGAACAATGCAATTTGTCTCCAATTTATTTTAGTGCTGACATCGTTTTTAGTTAGATATTATATATGTAGGTATATATGTATGCTTGACTCCTTAAAAATTGGTTTGTTTTTTAGTGCTGACATCGTTTTTTTGCGTATTTTTTAATGCTGACGTCGTTTTTAGTTGGCTATTATATATGTAGGTATATATGCATGCTTGACTCCTTAAAAATTGGTTTATTTTTTAGTGCTGACATCGTTTTTATGCGTATTTTTTAGTGTTGACATCGTTTTTAATTTGATATTATATATGTAAGTATATATGTATGCTTGAGTCCTTAAATTTTGGTTTATTTCTTAGTGCTGACATCGTTTTTATACGTATTTTTTAGCGCTGACATCGTTTTCATGCATATTTTTGTGTAGGTATATATTTGCTGACATCGTTTTTGCAATATAAGAGATGGATGAGGAAAGAGGTCAGCATTGTCGGCGTCGAAAAATTCTTTGTTTTAATTGTTTACCGTTATTCTTTGTTTCTCACTACCAAAAATAAAATAAAATATTTGTTTCTTTTTTTTTTGGTAGAACACTCCTTTTGTCTCTTTGTTCTCCCCTTTTATATTTTTAATGACTTAATACGTCAAATATATTGATCTTCGATGTCATCATTGTCGGCGTCAGCATCCTCGTAGAGGGTGTGAGCAATGCTGACGTCAGCATTCCCGACGTCATTGTCGTCGGCGTCACCATTCTCGTAGACGGCGTCAGCATTGACGCGTGGAACAAAAAAACTTCCTTGTAAACGGTGTCAGCATTGCTGACGTCATCATTCCCGACGTCGGCGTCAGCATTGGCGCGCGGAAAAAAAAAAAAACTTCCTTGTAAAACGGTGTCAGCATTGCTGACGTCAACATTCCCGACGTCGACGTCAGCATTGACGCGCGAAAAAAAAAACAAAAAAAAAACAAAAAAAACTTCCTTGTAAAACGGTGTCAGCATTGCTGACATCAGCATTTCCGACGATGACGTCAGCACTGACGCGGAAAAAAAAAATGCTGACGTGGAGGGGGGGCACGCTGGAGGGGGGCGCAGGGGCACATAGGAGGGGCAAGGGTTGTGTATAGTTTTGCAAATTTCCCAAAATCTTGTATATTTGGCTAATTTGGCCTTCATATTTGTATATTTGGCAAATCATCCCAATATTTAAATTATATGCTAACGACATACTTTTTTGTGTCAAGGCTTGGATATGAGCGTACTTCCCTCGCTTCCGAGGTGATTTGTCCAGCGACCCGGCTAGGAAGGATGACCCTCGCTTCTACGCGAAGTTCATCGGTCCGAAGCAGCCACCGCGCATGAAGGACGACGCGAAGCTGAAGAAGATCCGGGAGCTGCGGGACGAGGTGGACTGTCTTACCATCGATGATGTATGTATTCGAGACTCTATCTATATCACTTATAATTCTTAGCTGTGAATTACATATGATTTGTTTAATTGTAGGTCCGGTGGATGCCTTTTGGGCGTGATCTGGACTTCGACGGCCAGTACCGTCAGTCCACCTATCGGGGCACCATCACCTTCTGCGGGAAGGAGGAGCCGTATATGCCCGATAGGTGCCTCCGGCAGTTCGGACGGGTCCAGGGGATCCCGCAGGCCGTCATCGCGCCGGATCAGGTCTGCCGCGACACGACCCTGAAAAACGCGAGGTACATCGCCGTGTTTGCCCCGGGCCACAACAGGTGGCGGGACCTGCAGGACGAGGGTCGCTTCTACAGGCTGGCCGAGCACAGGCGCACCAGCGAGGATTGCCAGGCCGGTGTCACTGCAGATTACTTGCCTTGGTACGCGTCGCAGAGCCGGCCGTACGTGCTGCCGACCACGCCACCCCATCCCAACCCGCCGGCGACCATCCACCCGATCGGCATGGACCCATGGGTGGACCTCCCTCGGCCTCCCGTCATCCGTCCGGCGCTGTTAGCCCGCTTTCATGAGGTCGAGGGCTATTTGAGGGCCCTGGCGCACGACCCTCGCATTGAGCAGATAGTGGACGAGCTGACGGAGATTTTGGATCATGTTGTACGCCATCCTGTAGACCAGTGATGTACTTTTGCAGTTTCTATCTTGATATTATACTTTTATATTACGGATTTTGTGTCTCTCTATATTTCTATTTCTATCTCGAGTAGACTCTTCTCATTTCTTCCGAGTCATATTGAACGTAAACATCAAAAACGAAAACGTTAATATGATAAGGTTGCCCGATAACGAAAACGAAAACGTTCATATGATAAGGTTGCCCGATAACGAAAACGTGAAACAAGATTCTATATGTTGTTTATAATGTTTTCCTGCATATTTTGGTTAGGAACTTCCCTCAGGATTTGTGAAGGAGCACAGAATCAGATTGTCGAAGTAGATCGACACTCTTACGACTACCTTGGAGATCCAAACCCTAGCACGTGCAAGTATTGCACGTCCTTAATTAAGGACGTGCTTGCACGTTGTTAAGGACGTGCAAGACTTAAATAGTGGACGTGCACAGTCCCAACTTGCACGTCCTTAAGAACGTACAAGCACGTCCTTAAGGACGTGCAAATCCTTAATCCGGATTTGCGGTGTATATAGTGACACCCTTAATTAAATTAATTAATACTACTCCATACGGAGTATTTAATTTAATGATATCACTAATTGTTGTGGTAACCCTAAAACTAACGCCAACCGGTCTTTGTAATAAATATTAATTCATTTGATATTAAAAAATGAGAAAACTAATTAAAATACTCCAACCCACGGTATGGTAAAAATATATCATCAACTTTCAAATGTAATAAAAATATCCCGACCTTTGAGGGTAGTGATAATATATCACCACGAGTTTTCGCACGAGTAAAAAATGCTGACAAAGTAACCTACATGGATTTTTTTAACAATATATGCAGCCTGCGTGGAAGTATTTTTACAAATTAGCACTAAAATTGAGCTTTCGGGAACGGTTATTTTAGGGGAAAAAATAAACCAACAACAAAATTAAACCCAAAAAACGAAATTGATTCAACCAAGCAACTAATCCGGTCAAAATTGTCTCAAATTTATTTTTTTTCTAATGAAACCGTTCAAGAAAACTCAAATTTAGTGCTAATTTTGTAAAAGGTTTCCATGCAGGATGCCTTGTCAAAAAAAAATCCACATAGGCTGCCTTGTCAGCATTTTTGACCCATGAGAAAACTCGTGGTAATATATTATCACTACCATCAAAGGTCGGGATATTTTTATTACATTTAAAAGTTGAGGATATATTTTTACCATACCCCCAAAGGTGGGGGTATTTTAATTAGTTTTCCCTTAAAAAATTTATAAAATAATTTATAATTAAACATTAGCTTAAACTACCATTATATATATATTATTTTATTTTTTTAAAATGTAAATAAAAATTTTATGTACATCCATTTAACTAATTAATTTTTGACAATATGTTTAATTGACTATCAATAAAAGAGATATAATAAATATCCATATTTTACAAATATGGGTAAAATCTTTTAAAAATAGATCGATATCTAACGAAATTTGGCAAAATATTATCTTAAGCATATATTGTGTATTAATCTTCTAAAAATATATCGATATTTAACTAATTGGGTAAAATCTTATCTTAAACATATATTTCTATATTGATTAAGTTGAATTGGATTTAAAAAAGGAGCAATTTGCGAAATAGCCACGAAATAGGGACTAATTGGTGAAATATCCACGTTTTGGGACAAATTTGTGAGATGTCCACAATATAAACCCCTCCCTTGTCTCACGCGCGCTTTCTCTCTCCTACGCAATCTTCGTCTACGCACGCTCTCTTTCAATCTCTCTCCCATGGCGAGCGAGCGATTGCTCAAATCCGGCCTAGAGCGAGGCCGGAGCGAAGGAGGGAGCGAGCGAGGGAGCGGCCAGTGGAGATCTGTGTTGTGCTCAGATCCGGCTTTCGAGATCTCAGATCTTCCGGCTACAGATGATTTTGTGTTCCAGTGGATCTGTAATTCCCGATTCCGATGATTTTGTGTTCAATCGGTGCCATTGTGGATCTGTAACTCCCTCTCTGAAGAGATCGAGCGAGCGGCGCGGGAGCGAGCAGGTTGACGGCGTGTCTGTGCGAGGACGAGTGTGGAGAAGATTTTATCTCTATCTGTGCGAGGACAAGTGTGGACGAGCAACGGGAGCGAGCAGGTCGCCCTGCAATCTCTCTTTGAATTCCTTTCCAATCTATTGCTAGGTTTCATCTCTATTTGTTCAATAATTTCTTCTTTGTTCGTATGTTTCTAGGTTTCTCCGATCTATTGCTCACTGTTGATTGGATTTAGTGAAATTCTTCATTGATCAGAAGTTGTCAAGAGGGACTTCAGTCGTGTCGTTCGATTAGAGTAGAAAATATTAGGCGTTTCTCGTTTGTTTCCCCAATTTCTATCTTTCTATGCCTCAATTGAGTTTTTGATTTATTGTTTTTTCGTTGGTTTGTTGATTTTCTGTCGTTCGGATTCCAGAATGCCATTTTTTGTTGTTTATAATTTCATCTCTCACCCCGCCCCTTAATCTCTTTATTTGCCTATTTTGATCAATTCGTTTGACTCTCCTTGTTGCATTGTGCAATCTGTAGGTGATGTATTCTACCTGAAATCTGCAAATCCAGACGTAAGTATTCATGAAATTTCTTGTAGTGTATGAATTTATGATGCATTTTTGGATTTTCTTGGAGTTGAATATCTTTCTGATTGCCGCTAAGTTCATGCTAGAGTATTGTCCGCCTATCCTATCCGGAGATTCCAATGGATAGCCTGTGATGCTGAGAAAGTTTGATAGTGGAGGGTTGATCATTCAAAATAAGTCCAATAGTGATGAGGAGGTATGTTCTGTTGCTTTCCTAAGAATTCCCATGTTTATCTGGTGCTGCTATTCTTTTCTCAGCTTGAGCAAATAAAGTATCTTTATATTCAAGAGGTGTAATGTGTAAACTGTGGCATAGATATGTATCATCAATGGAGATGACTTTATAAAGTTCAATGGACGGGCCAGAAGAATTCACATAAATAGCCACTCAATGTATCACTTTCATCGACACCGTATGGCTTCAAGAAAGCGGCAAGTTCTTGCTTGGGAATGACCAGCCATTCATAACCGACCTCAGCCTTGCGTGCGAGATCATGTAGTTGCAGGTAAGCTGATCTCATAAAGTTAAAACTGCAATGAAAAACTACTTTTTTCTGATACTAAATATATGCAAAAAAAAAATATTTTTTTTTTTGTTTTTAAGCACCCCTGGCCCACTGGCTCCGCCACTGGATACTTTATTTGAAAAGAAAACCCTGAAGAAAAATGATTGAACCTTATCGATCACCTAATTTAAAAACGACTAATATGACCAAAAAAATAATTTAAAAACGACTAAACCAAACATATTTAAGGAAAATATTTTCCAATTGGACTTATTAAAATTTACTCAACCTGACTAAATAACCAAAACAAAATAAAATTCAAATCTTTCTTTACTGCACTTTGGACATAAATTTTAATGAAACTCGATTCAACGATAATCCAACCCAAAAATGATACAAATCTAATCCAAAATCAATCGAATTCACAACTTATTGAGTTGACAAATTCAAGTTCATCCGAATCTAATTGATCCACCACAAGCCCACTGCCCACCCACCCGATTATCGTCGATCAAGAGTTCAAGACTAATGATTAAAAGGTCAAAAAATAAAAAATAATGTCGCATGCCCCGGATATTTTAGCTATACAGCACATAGGTCGTGATATTTTTTAGCAATTTATTGTATAAAATAAGACTTTTTAAGGTGATCGATCAATAAGTGGTGTGTGAGAGGGGGCGGTGGATATGCTTATACCGTCATTGTCATTGCCCTCCCATCCTCTGCTTATATATTTTCTTAATTGTTTATTTTCTTTTATTTTATTTGGAAGGGAAAATTATTCAAAATATCAAAAGATATATTCTTTGACAGATTAAAATACCCAAAAATAATCAATGACTTCTAAATTATTATTCACGAATGGAAAGAGATCGAGAGGTGCTCATTTTAAAAGGTTATTATATTCACTCTATTAATTAAAACTTGTCGTTTACTATTCATATATTTTTTTAAAATGATAAAAATCATATAAAATATTAACTTTTTATAAAATTTGTTTTTTATAAGCACATACTTACGCCCCGTTTGGTATGAGTGTGGTAATCGGAATGGGAATCAAAATTGGGAATAAGCCATTACCATAGCATGTTGTTTGGTATGATTCGGGAATGAGAAATTAACCTAAAAATTCATCTTCAAAAATCAAAACACACAAATCCAATCTATCAAATTAATCATGAAAATACACAAATTCAACCTATCAATTACACAAATTCCTCTTCAAAAATCAAAATACAGAATTTTTTTAAACAAAATTTTGTAAATATCTAAGGAGGAGGGGGAGGTTTGGGCAAGTGGTGGAGGCCGACTACAAAAACAGATGAGGGCGGTGGCGCTGTTCTACTGCAACAAGGAGGGAGGGCAAGGGAG
Source organism: Persicaria maculosa (assembly GCA_963922045.1). Lineage (NCBI taxonomy): Eukaryota > Viridiplantae > Streptophyta > Magnoliopsida > Caryophyllales > Polygonaceae > Persicaria > Persicaria maculosa. Next base: position 7,175,142 of record OY998256.1, on the reverse strand, counting down.
CGGCGAAGCCACCATCTCGACAGGCCTGTGGACGGAGGGACGACAACGAGACAGTCAGCGACAGATTTGATGCAGGTGGCAATGGAGAGAAGATGGAGGCGAATCTGGGCAGTGGCCGACGGAGGCGGATCTAGACCGGGGTTGACGGAGGATGACGACGTCGGCGAGAGCTGGGCAGGCAGGAGGCAGCACGAGGGCGAGAGTGAGGGAGGGCGAGAGAGGAAGAGAGAGGGCGATTAGAGCCGAGGACGACGACAAATGCGACTGCGAGGAGGCAGATCTGGAGGACGACGACGACGGTGGTGTCAGAGGCAGATCTGGCCGCGGGAGCGGAGGCGGAGGCGGAGACAGATCTGGACGGAGGATGCCGGACGAGGACTGTAAGGGAGGACGAGGGTTTGTGGGAAAAACTAGGAATGAGGGGATTACCCTACTTTTGGGGAGGAATGAAATTGGATTCAAAATGGGGATGGTAGGATTACTAGTAATCATTCCCATTACCAATTTTGGACCTACCAAACATTAAAATGGTAATCATACATTCCGATTACCCATTTTTCATTATCGGAAATGATACCAAACAGGCCCTTAATAGTAATAAGTATGAAATTATTAACAAAATATATTAAAAAATTTAATATTTTATATAGTTTTTAACACCTCAAAAAGCGGGCGTAAATAGTAAAACGTCAAGTTTTAATTAACAGAGGGAGTGTCTAAAAAATGAGTGCAATAAACCTTATTCCAGTGTTTACAATGTAATATATATATATATATATATATATATATATATATATATATATATATATATATATATATATATGGAGTGGTTCCAGAGGGCACACCCCTTATAGTGTACCTTGTGCACAAATCTAGACCGTTAAAAGAGGTGAAATGGATGGTCACGATTAAAAGGATTTTTTTTATTTTCCTTTAATCACCTGTGGGGTCCACTATTGAAAAAGAATTCTTCCCACCCAAACTAGCGCGTGCAATGTAACACCCCACCCCCCTCTTTGCTTTTTTTTGTTGTTTTCCTTTTTTCTTTAAATATATAAAATATTTGTGGAAAAAATGCTTTTTTTAGGAATAAATATTTTTTTAAACTCGCTTAGTTAATTTCGTTTTACAAATTTGATAATTTCACCGAATAATGTGTCGCATACTACCGAATAATTTCAATTATCTTTTTTCATTTAGTTCATTTAAAAAATTACCAATTCCATTGAATAATTTGTCTTATGCTACCGAATAATAAAATAAACTTCAAATCTCTAAACAATACTTATAATTAATACGATTAATGTTACATATCTCACCGAATAATGTCTTACATTTCATCGAATAATGTTTTGTTTTACGAATAATGATACATATTTCACCGAATAATGTCTCATATTTCATCGAATAATGTTTTGTTTTATGTTGTTTGTCAAGCCGAATACTGATCCATATTAAGGCGAATAATGAATAAGATTTTACTGAATAATCTAACAAAAAACAATGAATGATCTAACAAACTCGGAAAAAATACCCTTATATCTCCGAATAATCTAACAAAAAAAACAATTTGAGCAAATTAGTTGAATAATATTCTTAATCCAAAAATTAAAACTCAAATTGGATACGGATAGTGAACAGGGAGTCCGAACACCGCCTCCATCGACGAGATCTGCAACCGTGCTCGGATTCGAATTGAAGGGAAGGGGAGACAGGGCCAGTCTCGATCGCCTCCATCGGCCAGATGAAGGCGCCGAAGCCGGCGAAATCGCCGCCGCCGCTTCACATCGTCGTCGCCTCTTTCGAAATCGCCGTCGAGACCTTCGACAGGGCTAGCCGGGATCCTTCTCTGATGGAGGCGACGAAGACCATTATCGATGATTCAGACACAAACTCCAATTGCGATTTCGAACCAGTCGAAGAATGGATTCGATTCACCTCCTCCTCGTCTTCGCCTCCAACTGCTACCACACATTCAGATCTGGGCGTTGCTTCCACATATTCAGATCTGGGCGGAGGAATTGACAAAGGAGATGACAACAACCATGAAAATCGTAAAGGAGGGGGAGAAAAGGACTGCGACTCACCAATTTCCCATAACCGCCGTCCACTCGAATTCTTCCTCTTGGAACCGCCGTCGCCTTCTGCAACCGCCGTCGCCTCCTGCAACCGCCACCGCTCTCCTCGTCGGGTTTGCCTCCGCCTCGCCTGGCTCTCTTCGGCTCCATGGGTGAACAAGTCGTTCTCTTTGGGTGCACACCTCCGCCTCGCAAGGTCAGCCTCCGCCTCGCAGGGTTCGCCGGCTTGCCTGACTCTCTTCGGCTCCACGGGTGAGCAACGTCTGTCGGCCAAAAACAAATGAAGAATTAATTAGGGATTTAGGGTTTTATTCACACAACCCAATTCCATCATTCACACGCGCTAAGAAAGAGAGTATGTCCGATTTGGATATTTAGTGCGCGGGTCCCACTATTTTTTATATTAAAAAAATGAAAAAAATCCTTTTAATCTCAGCCATTCATCCACTCCCGATCAATGGCCAAAAATCGTGCACAAAATACACCCTAAGGGGTGTGCACTTTATACCCATTCTCTCTATATATATATATGCAACAATGGATATTTAACTGACATTTAAAATTTATATTATTTTAAACACATTTTAAAATGAGTGAAACAAACACTAAAAAGTGTTTATAGTTACAAATGAATTATAATTATAATGCATTTGAGTCGAAATATACCGTTTATTTTTTAGTATGATAAAAACTATATAAAATATTAATTTTTTATTTTATTAATATAATTCTTTATTACTATAAAAAAAATTATTGCAGTAAAAATCATACGGAGTATTATAAACGACAAAATTTTACCTTATTAAAAAAAACGGTTTTTCTATCATATGTCCAAAGGACATAGGATAATGTGCTACAAATAGAAAGATTTTTCAAATTTAAATGATTTTAGTCATTTTTAATAATACTTTCCTAGAGTCTATGCATCCAAAAATATAGGGAATCTTTCCCAATATGGATTGATTATCATATACCCTTGAAACATAAGATAGAAAAAATCGTTTAAATAAAAGAAAATAAAAAGAAAAAAGGAGACGAGAAAAATGACAAAATAAACACCACAAGAGAAGAACACGTAGAAATCGTATCCTCTAAATTTGGTAGCTGCCTTTCCCATCTGGTCTTTCAGATATTTTCATTATGCTCTCTAAATATCTTCATGCATGCCCATTGTCAATTCCTTGTCACCTCCACTCACGTGGTCACTTTCCACCTTTGCCCCTCTTCCTTTCCTTTATTTACCACCTTGCCATTATTCTCACTTTCTTTTCAATTTTGCATTTTTACAACTTAAATAGTTAAATGGGTGGGCCGATTGGAATCACTCTTACAAAACCGAAAATAGAAAAATTAGCGGTTACCTGATGGATGATATGGTACATCATAACAATAACAACAACAACCCAGTATATCCCGCTATACATCGGGGTCTGGGGGTCGGAATGTACGCACTCGTTCCCCGAATAGATCGAGAGAGTGTTTCCGGTAGACCCAGAACGATAGGGCAATAACCACGTAGCAGTTTGACTCAAAGAAGGAAGCAGAGACATCAGGAAATAGGAAAGAGAAGGCGCGGGGAAGAAGCAAGAAAGTAAATAATGGCACGAGAACACAACTCAGATCAAATCCAAAGCAAATGACACTAAACATCAGCAGCTCGAATGCTCCTCCTCCAGTGGTCTCTATCCGAAGTCATGTCCTCCGATAGGTTCAGCAGAATAAGATCATGTCTGATAACCTCCAGCCAGCTCTTCTTAATTAAGTCTACCTCCCCCCCTACGGATATCTCCCAAATTTAGGATTTCACACCTACGAACCGGAGCCGACTCAGGTCTCCTACTGACGTGCCCAAACCAGCGTAATCTGTACTCCTGCAATTTGTCCACAATACTCGCAACTCTATCCTCTCTTCTGATGTCAGCATTTCGGATTCTGTCGAGTCTCGTGTGCCCAGTCATCCATCTCAGCATTCTCATCTCTGCAACTGACAACTTCTATTATTGCGCTTTAGTGATAGGCCAGCACTCAGAGCCGTACAACAAGGTCGGTCTAACAACCACCTTATAAAATTTACCTTTCAGTTTAGTTGGGACTTTTTTGTCACAAAGCACCCCCGACGCTCTTCTCCATCTTAGCCACCCAGACTGAACTCGATGCTCAATATCTCTATCAATACCCCCATCAAACAATATTCGGAAATGAATCCATTCCAAATCAAGAATGTTTTAAATATAACATCACTGCCCACTTGAAAAATTGGAAGAAAACCTCCTCCTATGACAAGGAGGATGATATTCAAAGTTCTCATAGTGTTAATATTAAAAATCACACACAACCAAGAATTCGACGGAAGAATGTTAAATGGAGAAAACCACCTATTGTCACGTTTAAGATAAATTTCGACGGATCCACACTTGATAACAAAGATAGCTCAATTTGATACATCATTATTGATTGGGAAGGGAGAATGATACACATTTGCTACGGCAGAATTGGCAACCAGACTCCGTTGAAAGCGGATGCATTGGCACTAAGACATGGTTTACTCCAAATCCGTACACTGGGAATAAATAGATTACAAATCAAATGGGACTCCCTAATAATCATAAACCATTTAAAAACAAATTCTACATGCTCATGGGAAATTGAATTGGTAATGTCCGATATCAAAACATTGTTGTCAAGTGTGAGAGAAGTCTCATTTTCTCACGTGCTCCGTACTAGCAACAAAGTGATCGACTGATAAGATTGCATACCTTTGCCGCTCTGCTAGGGGCCTCGACATTTATTCTGATATAGGTCTTCAAGACCTCATCCACAAGGATTCTCTCGGGTAGGATTATTCTACCCGAATTATTACCTGATAAAAAATGACATTTTGTTCGTTCATCTATTTATTTTTTTATCTTTTATTTTATTAGACATTGATAATGGTTGTTATTTTTAGTTTATTTCAAATCTTTGTCTATTTATTTATGATATTTTGTTCGTTCATCTATTTCGAATCTTTACCTATTGAAAAATATTGGATGCAATGTAATATCTTGTTAATATATTTGATATAACATAAATCATTTATAAAAATATTTTTTTAAAAATCATTTATTATTTGTTATTCATGCAAATATTTTAAAGATAATAAAATCTATATATAAAAAAGATTATTTTTTTAAAAATTATTTCATAGTTATTATCATTCCATCCGTTCGGTAAAATATATCATTTTAGTTTCTTTCACAATTTTATTTTTAAAAAATTAACAAATATACCATTATATCATTATTTATGAAATTACTTTTTTACTTTATAGTAGTAGTAAATTACAACTAACAAAGCATATTCATAATATAAAGACCAAAATAACTACAATAAAATATTTTTACCAGCAAAATTATTACTCTAAAATAACATATTTTACCGAATAATAAGTATCAAATTATATATAAAAAAATTATATTTATATATAATAAATAAAATTAGAATTTTAGCTCGACAATACTAATCAAACAAACAATTTCCCCATCCTTTATAACTTTGGTCAACGGCTCAAATGTATTTTATTGGAGAACCGGAATTAATATCTAGAGTGGCATGTGTGTAATTTATGGAACGAAACGAGGGCATTTAGTAAACGGAAGATATTTTCTTCGGCCACAAACGGCACAAAGGCAATATTACATCCCACTCGCTTCACAAATCAGATTCATCATTCAACAAATCCAACCACCATAGGAGGAGTAAAGCACAGGGATGGAAGCCATGGAAGGAGCTGATGAAAGATCCGAAGAAATCTGCAACAGTCCGGCCGGGAAGAGGCAGAAATGCAGCGATGAGAGAGATTTCATCGGCAACGAAATGGAGGAAGACGACGAGGAGTTCTATGACGAAGACGACGATTCGTCACTGGAGGAGGCTGGCGGAGGCTTCTACTGCTTCCCGTTCATGACGGACACGCCATCTTCCATCGTCGTTTGCGACGCTCTGGAGCCCGGTTACCCCATCATCTATGTCAACACCTTGTTCGAGCTCTTCACTGGATACCGTGCTGGCGAAGTGATTGGCCGCAATTGGTAATTTGATTCTAATTTCGGTTTTAATCGCTTAGGTTTTGGTTTTGCGTGTTCTGTGTAGGTCAAATTTGCGTCTCTTGCCTCGTTTGTGATCTGATTTTGATGTATGGACTTCGATTGGTGTGATTTATGTACACTACATGATGCGTATGATATCGATTTGTGCTTTTCTGCTGCAAATCAGGTTGAATTTTTCTGATATTCATTGCCTTTATAAGGAATCTGTGGATGTGATTTACCATCTTCAATCGTAGAATGTAGTATTGTTATATTCTGTGGTATTTCTCCTGATTATGTACATCTTCCATACTTCCATACATTCAAGGGATCTGCTAAACTTTTTGTAAACCAGGATAAAAAAAAAGGTCTTCAAGTTCAATTTCTTGACGTTTCCACTTTAAGATCCGTTTTCAATAGGTGTTCAATTTGTTCTTTGATCCTTACCAGCTTAGTGCAATTCATCTTTGATCCTTTTCATTATCTTCAGATTGAATATATCCTCTATGTAGTGGTATTATGCCAACATAGCTCTTCTGCGTTTTCGGAAACAGACGCAGCTTACTATGCGTAGCTCCATTCGAAAATAGTGGAAACCGATTCAAGGAATCAGTTGTGTAAATAGCATTGCTTTCAAAGTTTTTTTTTTGCAAGTTCATACCCTTGTTTAGCAAGGAAAGGAGTTTGCTGTATCATCTGTTGACACATTTGACATGGTCTTTTAGTGAATCTTGACTGCATACAAACAATGCATAATCTAGCCATTGTGAACTTAATGTAGATTCAATAATGTCATATACTTGTAAAAACAACTTTCTATACAGTTTGACTGAATCTGTGTGGAATTTGCATCAGTCGTTTATTGCAGTACAGGGACCCTCATGCACAGAGAAGGCATCCTCTGGTTGATCCCGTTATCGTTTCTGAGATGAAAATGTGTCTTGAGCAAGGGATAGAATTCCAAGGCGAGCTCATCAATTTCAGAAAGGATGGTACTCCTCTGGTGAACAGGCTTCGGCTTTCACCTATACGTGCAGATGATGGCACCGTTACACATGTAATTGGCATCCAGATGTTCTCAGAAGCGAAAGTCGATCTGAACCTTGTCTCCTATCCAGTTTACAAAGAGACTTTTACACAGAAAAGTGATCAATCAGGCGAGCATTTTCCAATGACTGGCCAATTATCATATAGTAATAATCAGCAGCAAGAAATATGTGGAATTCTACAGCTCTCTGACGAAGTACTGGCACAGAACATACTATCGCGCTTGGCTCCTAGGGATGTTGCATCAATTGGCTCTGTTTGTCGGAGAATTCGTCAGCTGACTAAGAACGATCATGTAAGGAAGATGGTCTGTCAAAATGCATGGGGCAGAGAAGCTACTGGTAATCTGGAGCTCTTCATGACCAAGAAGAAGCTAGGATGGGGCCGCCTAGCGAGGGAACTTACGACCCTGGAAGCCGTCTGTTGGAGGAAACTGACCGTTGGAGGGATTGTCGAGCCCTCACGATGCAACTACAGCGCCTGCGCAGCTGGTAGCAGGCTGGTTCTATTTGGTGGAGAGGGGGTCAACATGCAGCCAATGGATGACACATTTGTTCTCAATCTCGAGGCTGAAAATCCCGAGTGGCGACGAGTGAGTGTCACATCATCACCTCCAGGGCGCTGGGGCCACACTCTCTCCTGGCTCAATGGCTCCTGGCTGGTCATGTTCGGTGGATATGGGGAAAAAGGATTGCTAAATGATGTGTTTGTCCTTGACCTCGATGCGAAGCAACCCACGTGGAAAGAGGTCTTCGGTGGGGGCCCACCGCTTCCGAGATCCTGGCACAGCTCTTGCACCTTGGAAGGCTCCAAGCTGGTTGTCTCCGGTGGCTGCACGGATGCTGGACTGCTGCTAAGCGACACATACCTCTTGGACCTCACCATAGACAAGCCAATATGGAGAGAGATCCCAACATCAGGGGCTCCACCACCTCGGCTGGGACACACACTGTCCGCCTATGGAAGGAAGAAGATATTCATGTTCGGTGGCCTAGCAAAGAGCGGGAACTTGCAACTGCGATCAGGCGATGCCTACACCATTGATCTGGCCGAGGAAAGGCCAGAGTGGAAGCAGCTCGTGTCAGGTGACACGGCATTGCCAGGCCCTCCTCCACGACTCGACCACGTAGCAGTCACCATGCCTTGTGGGAGGATCATTGTCTTTGGTGGGTCTATTGCTGGAATGCACTCACCTTCTCAGCTCTTCCTTATCGATCTCTCTGAGGAGAAACCGTCATGGCGGGCTCTTAACATCCCAGGGCAGCCACCCAAGTTCGCTTGGGGACATAGCACCTGCATTGTCGGGGGCACGAGAGTGTTCGTATTGGGCCACACTGGGGAAGAATGGCTTCTCAATGAACTCCATGAACTGTGCCTGGCTAGCAGGCAGGAAACCGACCTGTCGTTTTAGCAACTTCGTATCGAGTTCATACTTCAATCTGCTTTATAACTTTCACAATTTCAATTGCATTAGGCCAATATGTTAATGTAAATTGTGTGTGAATCGAGTGCTTTTGTGTTCACGCTAATAACATGTTGAACTCTGTAAAACGTCTTTTGTGTCTGTATTATTATCATTTATTAGCAAAGGAATGACACCAAGTTTGTTTTTATGCATCTGAAAATGTAACATGTTTAAGATAACCCAAGAAAACACTGTAGTTACTCACTCTTCAATTCATTGATCTGGAAAGAACTGTTTTTTTCCCCTTCACGAGTTTCAGTTTTGAAGTGCAGCAATTAAAAGATTCAGCATCCCTTCACCTCCATGCCACTGTGTCTATTTCGTCTCTAGCGGACTTGTACAGCTGGAGCCGCTTGGCTAGAGCTTCTCGTTTTGCCATGAGTTGAGGGTCCTCATCAAGCAGTGCACCGAGTTGCTCCTTCTGCACGCACACATAAGACAATGCAAAGGGCGATAAACATGGTTAGGGAGAGTGTGCTGTTATACTGAACAACTCTATAAATCTTACTAATGAGCAAAATATAACAATAATGAGTTGCAAATGGCAAGTAAAACCATGCTCACATATCCCATGACATTCGATCCTCCAGAGATGAAGCTTACCTCGTTTTTACCAATCTGAACGTAGAATTGATTAAGTAAAGATCTCTTAGCCTCGCGGACTTGACAGTGAACGACAGCCTTGGGCACGGTGTTTCTCAGGGAATCACAAACCATGCTCACATATCCCATGACATTTGATCCTGGATATAGAGGAGGGTATTAGACAAATTGTAGGCATTCGAAAAAAAATTAAAAAATTTAAAGCATGCATCAAGGATGTAAGGTGGATACCTATTCGCCTGTAGTGATTGTCAGCGTAGCGGTCTACGTTTGAAGTCTGCCTCTTGTCATTTGGGGAAGCTGCTTTCTCTGGGTCAAGGTCAAGTTGCCTGAAAAACTCTACTGTTAGATAACTTGACTCCATGTCCACCAGACGCAAAACTGTTCTACGGCTTTCATCACGGAATCTCTCCAGTGCCTCGTTTGCAGAAGCTGCTATATCAGACTGAAGGGTCGGGAATCGCTTCAGCTCCTGTAATTCCAAACTGCATCATCAGCACTAGGTTCCTGAGAACAACATATCATGAAATATGATACCAAGTTTACTCCTCTTATTGAATCCAAAAGGGTGAATTTCGTTCTATAGTTCATCCTACTCTTCCCTTTATGATTAATGCTTTCGTGTAATTCATGTATCCTATTGTTCTGGGTCTATCGGAAACACTCTCTCGACTGGTTCGGGGAAAGGGTGCGTACATCCTTACCCCCAGACCCTCCTTTTGTGGGATACACTAGGTTGTTGCTGTTGTTGCAGTTCATCCTACTCTTCATCTGCTAGTACAAACTACAAAGTATACGAGTAATGCCTAAAAGACGCAAACTGTCCAAAGACTCCAAACAGCTGCAGACTTAAATATTTCACTCACCTGTGTTTCAGCAATTGACTTCCTTACTAATTCTTTCAGAACAAGGTGTACCTGACAGCACATGAGAATAACAAAATGAGAACTGTTAGCCTTCAGTATCTACCACGACAGAATCAACTAGGTTCCGATTCTATGCTGCCAACAGAATCTATACAAAGTAAGGAAAATCTAGGTAATTGCAACATTGTAGAGAGCTGCTTGAAAGTGCAAAAAATGATAGCATCAAAGGGTGGCATGAAATTACTTCCAATTTAGCTTTAAAATCATTCTTTAATACAGGTTGCATTTAAAGAATACCTAATGTGTAATTAGGAAAAATGCTCATTACTTGGAGCTACTTTAGGCCTAAGCTGTACTGAACTAAATAACGAGCCATTGGTAATGATTGTTGTTATGCAATGGAAATCAAATATATTAGCAATAGAAAAAGAACTCCATAGTTAAAACTGTTTTCTTGCATATTCTGTCTTAGAGAAACTGAGCAGAAGTGAATAGAATGGAAATAGAATAGAACATATGAACATTACAGCATCAACAGTGGCTTCAGCTGGTCCTTTGAAATACACAAGAGATCCATCAATGAGTCGTCTGATTCCTTGCTCAGGAGCGATCAAGTGAGGCTGATAGCCATCTGCCTCAACTACAACCTTCCGGACATTTGATGTCGAAAGATGTCTATCCAAAGGAAGCTTCTTCAGAGCAGCAGGGAGTTGATGGTCAAAAACACCATATATACGATCACCTCCTGACCGTCTGGTAGAACGTAAAGCTTTAGATAATGAAAAGAGGGAAATATGAAATATATTCAAACTAAACATAATTGGACCAACATAATGAGGTGGATAATTGAACAAGCCTCAAATGATTTAGATAATAGTTAAAATTGTTTTCTTTTCTCTGAAAAATGGGTTCAGGGAAAAATTGGAGGTTCCTGTTACAAGCATGGTGAAGAGGCTGAGCCTTAAATACCATTTCGTGAAAAAGAAAGTGGAAAGACATAATAAGATGGTTCACATTACTTGCAAGAAAAACTATTGTCATGTTGCAACATAGTTCAATTGTTAGATGCTATGCAAAGAAGTTCTTTAAATGGATCTTCAGGTTTGCACAACTGCTCATAAACATTAGCATGGTTATGTGGTTACAAAAGGGAGCAACATTTCTTGAAGCAACAGGAAAAAACAAGTTTATCACGTAGCTGATGAGCACTTGCATTGATAAAAACAAGTTACTAACCTTACAATTTGTTACTGTGATAATAAAGGTAATGAGAATCATTCGCTTAAGTTTATCATCCAAAAAATCCACATTGAAAATTTTCTTTTTTGTTAACAAGTGAAAATAAGAAAGAAAAAAAATGGCAGTAAATGCAAAATGACAGCTATAACAAATTAACAATTACCCTCCATCAAGATGCTCCTTGAAAACTTTGTCAAATGCACGACACATTTCTAAAATTGTGTAGAGTTGGACCTGCACACATTCACGTATGGAGGATACATTGGTAAGGTATAAACATGAAAGAAAAGGGTTAACAAAACTGTATAAATTGGATCAGGATGATACCCCTCCATCAACCCCAATAGGTCTGCCAATACGATCTAACTCAGCATTGATCTCGTCGATTGCTTTATTGATTAGGGCAAGTATACTTGGTATCCGCTGCCTAATAACCAACTCCAAATGCTGTACAGAGAAAAGAGCAAAACAAAAATCTCAATGGGAGCATCAACTGAAACTATTGCAGTAAAATTATATACTTGACCTGAGACAAGAGTTTTGCAAGATACACAGATCCCATTCTTGAAGCTAAGTGTGCATAGTCAGTGCTGGTTTCAAAATATTCTCTTTCCTTCTCACGAGCCTCCATCATATCAATGTTCCTGTTGATATCTGCTTGGGAACGATTCACGATACCTACCCAGGGATGTTGCAGTTTATATGCTCTTCCTTCTAGAACCTTTTACATTCAAAACAGAAGTATTAATCCAGTGTAACTTGACACATACTGATAATGTGTATAAGTACATAAGTAAATTTCCTTTTTCTTATATAAAAGCAGCAAGTGTGGCATATGAAATTGACTTTACTTCGACTTGCGGCCCATAAAAATGGGACTTGCGATGACTTTATGTCTTTAAATGATTAAATTGCATGATTACAAGCATTATATTAGTTTTAATGTTTAAATATAAATAATACGGAGTATAAAATAATAAATGTTGCACCAGAGCTCCGCATTGCTTGGAGAGAGGAGATGAGAGACATAAGTATAGTTGATAAAAAGAAAGAGGATAAAAGGTTAAGAAGTATTGGTTGAACACTTGAACATGTACAATGTGATAGTTGTTCAAAGAAGTCCTGGCTTTCTTAGTTGTACATACAAGTAAATCCATTAAAAAAAATTATAGGAGATCGATAATTATATATTATCCATGAAATAGGGAAAGTGATATCATTACATACATCCAGAGCATTGGTGCCTTTGTCCATTAGGTCAAGTTTTGTGAGCACTCCAAATGTTCTTTCACCTACATGAATGGTGTATAGCAGACTGCATCAATATTTTGCCAAAGGATAAAGAACTTTTCAGAAAAAAGTACACACTTAAACAAACATGCATTACCAGTAGGATCAACTTCTTTGGCAAGTCTTATGGCATCTGAAGTGGCAATATCTTGATTAGCAGGAGAAATAGCCAGGATAATGCAGTTAGGCTGCAAAATAATTGAACTCGTTAGCGGGGTTGAAAAAAAAACTGTCCACGGAATCAGTCTTTCTTGTTATCCTTTTATTCCTTTCCTGTTATCTTTCTTTCTTCGGTTTTCATGGAAATTAATGAATCGGTGTCTTTACCTTCTCAACATATGAGCGAACCATGTTATCAATATCTTCTACAATAGTTTCCGACTGTCCCTCTGCAGATGAGCGTGACTAAATGTTAAGTGAATGATGTCATGATGAAAATGTAAATAAATTTATCTAAAGGCCTATTGATTGTGAACCAACAGATAAAGTCAGCAAATTACCTACAGCTACTTTTGTCATCCCAGGAAGATCTATGAGTGTCAAGTTTACAACTGCGAAAGGAAAGATGTACTATTAGAACAGAGTCAAATTCAATGTGCATACACAATTACACAGTAGGGTCTCTATATGTGCCTAAACAAAAGAACTCAAATAACATGATATAAGCTAAGCGTAGGCGTATCATTGATTCTGGAAATTGGCTCAAATTAAAATTAGCAACCCCGAACAGGTAATTTATCATGATGAATGCAAGATGACCTTAGGGAAACGGAAAGGGAAAGGAATCAAATCTAGTCCACTTGTAAGTTATTATTTATTAAACATAATCTTTTCCTTTTTTGTTTTTACTAAATGCTTTATTTTTGTGAGTATAAAATGGGGTTTGAGGGAATGAATCTGTCAATTCGAAACCCATGTGCAGAATGAGGAATGAAATGGTGAGAAGTGTATATACACACATCGGTCTCCTTTGCCTTTCTGTTTACCATGTTCAACCAAATGGGGTCTTGTAGATAAGTTAGAAAGAATAATAGCAAGTATATATAGAGACCATTTGGAGAGTAGATGCTTAGTTGAATAGGGATATTTGAGATTTGCTTTGATTTCCCGGTTACTCGATCAGTTTCCTCTTCAATTTCTCTACGAACAGAACCTGAACAAGAAGAAAACAAACTCAAAAACTTCCAAGCCTGATCAAACATAACACCATATTGAGAAGTATAGAAAAAACATCATAACACCGTATTGGTGATTCTCTACATTAACAAAAATAACGATAGAAAAACGAGAACGCTAAGAATGCAATTGGATTCAAGCTGCCCCCAACGTTGCCACATTGAAGTGTACTGTTAAAAAATATCATTAAATGTTATTTTCCTCAAGAACAACATAACACCATATTGGTGATCCTAATTCCTAAGTTAGAGCAAATTTCATATCAATCACTCAACTTTGGCCTCTCTCTTGCAATCGTCGAAGTCCGGAAGGTTCTCGATGATTCAATTCAGCACTTAGGCAATCAAACCTACTTTGATTATTACTACATATAGTCATCATCATAATAACTTATTGAGAGAGAGAAAAAAATAACAAGTATCAGCTTGGCATACCAAAATCAGTGAATTTCTTCCTGGGAGCGTGAAGGAACTCGGCATACTCGATTCCTCCATCAGTCTGATGAAGCTGTAGCACCAATGGCCTCCTCGTAACGATACCTTAAACCAATTTAATCTTTCAATTCCATAATTTAGGGAAAAAACTGTCCGCAGACAAGGGAAGTGAAGAGTGAAAGCCCCTACCGGAACCGCGGGGGAGAAAATCTCTACCGACAACACTCTCGAGAACAGACGATTTACCGGAACTCTGAAATCCCGATTCGGTGTGACAGAAACCAAATCAGCATAATCAAAGATCGAATTTCAAGAGTTCGGACAAAAGTAGAAGCGAAATCGCGAAAGGAAATGTGACCTGGCCACCGACGACGGCGACGGTGGGGAGAGCTTCCCAGAGAGACAGGCCTTCGCCGCCGTGATCGCCGAGGACTGTACAGGCCCGTTGGATTTTGTTGACGAGGCCGATCAAGCTCTCCATTATCGCCATTTTCGCAGTCGTCGATGGAGAAATCTAGGTTTTGAAAATGATATATCCATTTTGTTTTAATTGCGTTTGGCGTTAAAAATGGAAATAAAATTGAAAATGGAGAGAGAGGAGGTTTGAGCCTTAGCGGGAAACCGTTGAGCGGAGTACTACTGTACTATTACACAATTTGTGCCATTTATTGCAACATTAAAAGTCCATACTATATCCCGCAATTACCGTCAAAGTTGGGTTCTTAAGTGCAATTAGCCCTGCAAAAATGGGGGCGAAAAACAGAGGCATTGTAGGTTGTTCAGATGCTAAAAATGGGGATGTTTGTTGAGCAAAACTCAGATTGATGCCCAGAGATCAATCAGACGTTGTCCCCCTCCCTGGTTCTTGATTTCGCCACTCACCTCCGAAACAAACACTGCCACAACACAACGATTGCATCGAGATCCTCTTCCGGGCGTCCGCTAATCGGTGAGTTCTCCTCCATCTAGGTTTCTCGCATGTCGCTCAATTCAATCTAGAAAGCCCTAATTGTATTCGCTTGTTCTTCGTGGATGTATTTAGGGAATTGATTTTGTTGATTGGTATGTGTAATTTACATCTGCATTATTAGGTTAAAATAATGAGTGCGAAAGCTAAAAGGAGAACTGCAACAGAGAACGGCGACACCACGAGCGAGGATCTCGTCCTCGCAACCCTAATTGGGAACGGAGAGGATTTGAGCCCTCTCGTGAGGCATGCTTTCGAGGCCGGGAAGCCCGAGCCGCTTCTCCAGCAGCTCAGGAACGTGGCGAAGAAGAAGGAGACTGAGATCGAGGAGCTGTGTAGGGTTCACTATGAGGAGTTCATAGTCGCGGTTGATGAGCTCCGCGGAGTTCTCGTCGATGCCGAAGAGCTGAAATGTGTGCTGCAGACTAACAATTTCAAGCTGCAAGATGTTGGTATTGGTCTATTAGGGAAGCTCGATCACCTCGTGGAGTCCTATTCGGTGAAGAAGAACGTGAGTGACGCCGTTGAGAAGTCGAAATTGTGCGTTCAGGTTCTGGAGCTGTGCTCCAAGTGCAATGACCATGTTTCCGAGGGGCGGTTTTACCCTGCCTTGAAAACAATTGAGCTGATTGAGAAGAATTATCTTCAGCGGATTCCTGTGAAGTCGATAAAGTCTGTGGTTGTGAAGAGGATTCCGGCAATGAAGCTGTACATTGAGAAGAAAGTGACAGCTGAGGTCAATGAATGGCTAGCTAACATTCGAGAAAACGCCAAGGGCATTGGGCAGGTTGCGATTGCTCATACTTCTTCAGCTCGGCAGAGGGAGAAGGAGATGCTCGCACAGCAGAGGGAGGTTGAGCAGCAGAGCCAGATAGCTTCGGGTGTTGTGTACTCATTGGATATGGAGGACAGCGACGAAGATTCAGCATTGAGGTTTGATATGACTCAGATTTATCGCGCGTTTCACATCTATAAATGCCTCGGGGTTACTGAGAAGCTTCGTGAATATTACTACAATAACCGATTGCTGCAGCTCAATTCGGACTTGCAGCTTCCGTCATCTCACCCGTTTCTCGAATACTATCAGACGATTTTGGCCCTTGTTGCAGGCTACTTCATTGTTGAAGACCGCGTTTTGAGGACAGCTGGAGGTTTATTGGTTCAAACTCAGGTCGATACAATGTGGGAAAATGTTGTTTCGAAGATTTCTGTCATGTTGGAGGAGCAATTTGCCCGGATTCACAACACGGCTCATCTTCTCCTGATCAAAGACTATGTCATGCTCCTTGCCGCGACTCTCAGATCGTATGGGTATGATGTGGGGACTTTCCTGGATCTGCTTGAGAATACAAAGGAGAAGTATCACAAGCTTCTTCTGGATGAGTGCAGTAAACAGATCTCTGACATTGTAGCTGGTGACGAATACGAGCAGATGATCCTGAAGAAAGAATCCGACTATACTGCGAATGTTCTGTCATTTCAAATCCAAGCCTCTGACATCATGCCTGCTTTTCCATATGTCGCGCCTTTCTCTCGGATGGTGCCTGATATCTGCCGCATTATCAGGTCGTTTATCAAGGACTGTGTCGACTACCTGTCAGATGGTGGGGATATGAATCTATTCGATGTCGTGAGGAAGTACATAGACAAGCTATTGATTGACATATTGAATGAGATTATACTCGATAAGATCAGTGATGGCGACCTTAAGGTGTCTCACGCGATGCAGATTGCTGCAAACCTGTCTGTTCTGGAAAGGGCTTGTGATTTCTTCCTCAAAGTCGCAGCTCAGCAGTGTGGCGTCCCGCTACGAATAGCAGAGCGCCCTAAATCCTCGTTAGCCGCAAAGGTTGTGCTCAAGACTTCACGGGATGCAGCCTACATTGCCTTGCTGGGTTTGGTAAACAGCGAGCTAGACGATCATCTGTTGCTGTCTGAAAAGATCAACTGGAATTCAGACGAAGTGCCTGAGCACGCGCACGACTACATGAATGAGGTGATCATTTACCTCGATACAATCATGACCACTGCCCAGCAAGTCTTGCCCGCGGATGCTGCTTACAAGGTTGGAACCGGGGCTCTTGAGCACATCTCCAACTCAATCATGTCAGCTTTCCTGAGCGACAATGTCAAGAGGTTCAACGAGAATGCAGTCATCGGCTTAAACAATGATCTGAAGATTCTTGAAGACTTTGCAGATGAGAAGTTCCATAGTTCCGGGCTGAGCGAAGAGTTCCCTGATGGCAGTTTCGTTGGGTACTTGATTGAGGCGCGCCAACTGGTTAACCTCTTGCAGAGCAGCCAGCCCGAGAACTTCATGAATCCCGTGATCCGACAGAGGAACTACAGCGCATTGGAGAACAGGAAGGTGGCTATTATCTGTGACAAATTCAAAGAGTCCACTGATACTCTGTTTGGAAGCCTCTCAAACCGGAATCAAAGCACTCGCAAGAAGTCTATGGAGGCTTTAAAGAGGAGATTGCGCGACTTCAACTGAAACAGCTAGGCAATGGTTTTATCTTCCTCCTTTTGATTCGTAAACGGATTCATTACCCTTCAGTCAGGCAGCGCGGTCTCTTCCAACGCACCCATTTTTGCATCCGATTGTCTCAAGTCGAAACAAATGCAGTCTTTCCTTCCATAGTTCTATTGTATTCTTGTCTAGAGGCCCCGAATTCGTAATGTACTTATCTGAGAGACAGACACCTTATTTGACATGTAGAGGAGTTGTGGGAGTTTAGAGGTGACAAGGTACTTCATTATTTCCTGATATAGTTTGAAAGATCACATTGTGTTACTCATTGCAGCTCGTGGTAAGCTCTCAAAGGCGGTGATTCGCGCGTTATGGTATTGTGACTGTCGTCGACACGTTGCTAAGTTTGGTTACTTCAGCAACTGTGCCTGTAAGCTGGGCGGTTCATTTGGCACCAAGAAACAATCTTTCGTCGTTGATCTGTGTCTGTCATTGATTACTTGTGATGCAAAGGAATTGGATATTAGAAATTGAACCAAAATAACCCTTGTTATCATTTTCAAGTTTCGAACTCGAGACCTTTCAACAAGGAGTTTATTGTCGACTTATCTCACGCCTATGAAAAATGAATCTTGTTGAAGTTTATGGTCCTGATGGTAGGGAGGTCATTTTATTTTACGATTTCTATGAGATTTGAAAAGATTATCATTTATGTAACAAATTTGTTTTTATAAATCTTTTTTTTTCCCTTTAATTGCTCAAATTCAAGTTCAATATTCCGTAAGAGATAAAAAATAAAAACATAAAGTCGATTAGCAACGTGTATTTTGTTTATTGACAAGATATATTTTAAATAATT
This sequence comes from Persicaria maculosa, assembly GCA_963922045.1. Taxonomy (NCBI): domain Eukaryota; kingdom Viridiplantae; phylum Streptophyta; class Magnoliopsida; order Caryophyllales; family Polygonaceae; genus Persicaria; species Persicaria maculosa. The sequence goes on along the minus strand of OY998256.1, from coordinate 7,156,578 downwards.
GCATTAAATTCTTTTCATTTTTTTACAAAATATTTACGTTTTGATCCCAAAACTAAAAACATCCTAAATCAAAATATAGTGGGAGATGTTCAGCACAACAACGGTCCCTAAAAGCAGCTCGCAACCCAGTGGAGAATGGCCGCTTGCAAACACCGCTCGCAACTGCCGCTCGACTCTAACCGCCGCTCGCAACCGTCGCCCAATTGTAACAACCTCTCCGACCCTGGATCCACGAGGCGCTCTCGTCTCCGTCGTCGCCACACGATTCCTCGACTTTACAGTCATCGATCAAAAGCGTGAGAATCGGCTCACAACTCCTCGCAATCGAGAGGCCGAAATTGAATGATGTCTAGATCGTCTCCGCCAAATCACATCCGGAAAGCATCCCTTACTTGCTTCGTCGAGGAAGGTGACAATGCTTGCATCGCCGCCATCTATGCTACTGTAAATCTATTTAAGAATGTAATATATACTCCCTCCGTATCGCAATACTTGTTGTTTTAGCTCTATGCACACTTATTAATAAAATCCAATGTTCTAAAAGGCGCTAAGCGGACTTAGAACAAACTTGATTATTTCCTTATATTTTGAGAAATAACACTTGTCAATAATTCATATAATGTAATAATAATACATAATATCACTCATAAACCTAAATTTGTAGTAGTTAACTAACACTAAACTAAATAAACGAAAAAGTACATGTCTGACTAACAACTCTAAACCTCCTACAATCCAAAACTATAAGTTCGACTAAAAAGAAAATGCATCCCGACATGGGGGATAAAAAAAACCCTAAGTCAACTAATCATATGCTTAAAAGCTCAAATTGAATAATCGTTGGACTAGGCGGTGCCTAGGCGGGACCAGGCGACGCCTAGGCGGGACTAGGCGGTTCTTGGATGAATTTCCGCCTAGAGGTCCGCCTAGGCTTAAAAATTCCTAGGTCTCGTCCCGCCTAGCGCCTAGGCGGCGCCCAGGCGGCGCCTAGGCGCGATTTTTAGAACACTGATAAAATCTATCTTTACTTTACTTTTATAGCTTAAAATACCTAAAAGGATTAATTATTACCTATAAAAAGAGCCATCATTATCTATAAAGACAATAATTATAGCTAAAACAACAAGTTTTTTTTGATAAATAAAACAACAACAAGTTTTTTGATACAACTTTAACACTCTAAAACAACAAGTATTGCGATACGGAGGGAGTAATATATTGTCATTCATCTTGCCAATGGACAAAGAACATCTTGCTCATAAACATCCCCAAATGAAAATCATGCCAATGGATCTCTAGGAAATTTCCGAATTCAGGCCTACCTTAACGGTCATAAACAAGCTGGGTAGTTCGAGCTATGCTCGGGTTCGACTCGATCTCGTTTATTTACTAAATAAGTTGAGTATGGACATATTTACTTCAGTTTCTTAATACTTAGAAAAAAAAATCCAGTAGGAGCCCATTCATTTACGAAATAAGCCGAGTATTAACACAATTTCAAACACGATTTCAAATATAGGTTCGGTTTGAACATAAATAAGTAATATCAACTCATTTGGCTTGAATAATACTAGCCGGTCTAGCCCTTTCTAGCTCCATCCTAAACCGGGTAGAATCGGTCCCAAACAAAACCCGGTTCGCCCTCTCCTTTTGTCGTCATCCACATCTCCCACCTTGAATAAGATGACCGGGAGAAGGAAAGCGAAAGACGACGGATAAAGCTAAAAGATTGACCTGACGTTGACGAATGACAACGCAGAGTATCTCCCCATAGTCTCCGCTGAGGCCGATCACTCCCACTCCCTTGCTCTCCAAGCCACAAGAGCCATAGATTTCGCTTTCTTCCTCTTCTTCAGTTTCGGTTCGCTCTCTCTCTCTGAACTTCAAGATTAGGTTTCTTTCCAATGCCGTGACAGTATGATTTTTTTTAAAAAAAATTTGCTTCCTTCATTGTAATGGCTGATCGCTGATTTCATCTTGTACTTGTTTGATTACTCTCGGCGAAGCGCGAATTTCAGGAGTGAGATTTAGTGGTTGTTTTCTAGTATGATTCGCGCTCGTAGATTCTCCGTTTTCACTTTATTAAGTTCCAATTTCACTGATCTGCTTCGTTTTCAGTTTCTCCATGAATTTTGCTCGCTTTTTTTTTTAACTTTTCGAGTCGAAAATCTTGTTTGCGTCGAAGAAAAAGACGAAATTTCCGGCTAGGTTTTCTGTGGCTTTGATCAATGTTGCCGGGACCTCTATTCTGAATCAGACATCTCCACAATCCGTGTTTAGCCTCAATCCCGTAAATTTTGTAGTAAAAAAAATCTTGTTTTTTTTTTTATCAAATCCTTGTTTCCTGCTATTTGTGACTGGAAGTATTTCAAGTATGTGGCGGTTGAAATTAATGAACCTCATTCATGCATGTACAATGTATGTATCTGACCTTAGCTGCTTGCATTCATGTTTCATTTGTTGAAAGTATTTGTGACTGAAGTACAAGCTAAAAGATTATTTGCTATTATTAAGTTTGTTCCTGAGGATAATGCTAGACGACTTCTTACTTTATCTGCTTGCATCATTTGGTATGGTTCTAGCGATTTAAAGATCAGGGAGGTGGAAAAGGACATTTGCCCAACACCGAGAACCTACCAGCAAACAATGCAGCGCATAGAGCTGTATTTTGGATGTCAGGTGTCAGAGGACACATTTTCTGCCCTTGCCTGGGAAAAAGATGTTCGTTTAGATGTTGGGTTCGGACTAAAAAAGTTATACTTCCATTTAAACCATTTTGGCACTGAGTATAGATTGGAACTTAGATATGGGGATTTATGGCAGATTCAGCAGCGTCATGGTCCTCACTCAAAATATTTGCTGATTAAGGTTCGTTTTCTTAGTTTGTTGTGAAATGATCAGTTTGGAACTCTAGGCCTTTGATATGGAACAGGAAAGCTTCAAATTTATTATTTTATGATTCAGTCTTCAATATGAGTATGAATGATAAACTATATAACCTTGTAATTGATAATTGATGGAAGTAGGGGATATGTTTGAGACAATAGAAAAATATTAAATTTGCTGACAAAGAGTCGAATGTGACTGGAATAGGTTTAAATTACGAGATAGAGGCTCGAGGAATGTACATTTTACATAGTTTTATGTCCTTTTTTTAACAGGCCTGGATATTATATTTTGTAACTATTGAGAAGACAAAGAATAACCCACAAGAAAATTTCGATTTACGATATCCAATTTACGCACAACCAGTTTAGTTTTCTTTTTGGTGTTTGCCAATGAGGTATCTTAAACCATGCGTGCTATTCTGACTTAAATTTTCTTCCTTTTGGATAGTTATTCCGTGCTCCTCGGATATTTAAGAAAGTTGAAAGCAATTCTGAAGACATATATGGAAGTTCTCTCTTCAGTTATTACAAGGAACTTCAGCATGATCAATATGTCCGTACAACTGACTTTACCTTTGGAGACTGCATAAGTCAATCATCTGATTTCTGTTTGGAGGTTCCATTTTCATACTCACTTTCGTGCTTCAAGGAAAACTTCCCATATTTTGAGGAAAAAGACGGGCAATTCATTCTAGAGGATGGCAGATCTTTCAGCACCAACCAGCAACTTGTCCCTATTATTGCTCTTCCAAGAGGGGTTTACTTGCCATTTTCGGTCTTCTTCAAGGTGAATATGCTAGTTCAGAATGGATGTCTTTCTGGGCCAACATTGGATACTAGTTTCTTCCGGCTACTCAATCCTCTGACAATTGATATTTCCAGCATAGAGTTTGCCCTTGAGGAACTTTTCCACGTGAAGGAATGCTGCTATAATCCGATCAAATGGCTTCTTGAGCATTATCATAGAAAATATAAGAATGCCACAAGACCTCATAAGGATCCTTATATCTCTTTGGATTCTGGGTTAGTATACACCCGCAGAGTTCAAGTTACTCCTTGCAAAGTATACTTTTGTGGTCCAGAGGTGAATGTATCCAATCGAGTCTTACGAATGTATCCAGATGATATTGATAATTTCATTCGTGTTTCATTTGTGGATGAGGATCTGGAGAAGCTCTATTCATCTGACTTGTCTCCACGTGTTGCCACTAGATTTGAAGATGGACGTACTGCTCTTTACAAGAGAATCCTTTCAACACTTAAGAATGGCATAGTTATAGGGTATAAGCATTTTGAATTTCTTGCCTTCTCATCAAGCCAACTACGTGAAAACTCTCTATGGATGTTTGCTTCACGACCTGGACTATCAGCTGCTCAGATAAGGGAAAGGCTGGGTGACTTTTCTCAAATTAAGAATGTGGCAAAATATGCAGCCAGATTAGGTCAGTCTCTCAGCTCATCCACGGAAACCTTGACTGTTCAAAGGCATGAAATGGAAGTGATTTCTGATATAGAGATTGGGTTTGGGTCAAACAAGTATGTTTTCTCGGATGGAATTGGTAAAATATCCTCTGATTTTGCACAGAGAGTGGCTCAAAAATGCGTTCATGATAATTATTTACCTTCCGCTTATCAAATCAGATATGCTGGCTACAAAGGTGTAGTTGCTATTGATCCTACATCAACAATGAAATTATCATTGCGAAAAAGCATGTGTAAGTTCGAATCAAATGAAATCAAATTAGATGTCTTGGCATACAGCAAATATCAACCCTGCTATCTGAACAGGCAGTTAATTACTCTACTGTCCACTCTGGGGGTCAACGATTATGCTTTTGAAAGAAAGCAAAAGGAAGCTGTGGAGAGATTGGATGCTATCTTAACCAATCCCCTGATTGCACGGGAAGCTCTAGATCAAATGGCTCCTGGAGAGAACAGCAGCATTCTCAAGCACATGATTGACTGTGGTTACAAGCCTGATGCTGAGCCATATCTTTCCATGATGCTTCAAGCTTTCCGCTCAAAGAAGTTGCTGGAGTTGCGTACTAAGACCAGGATATTTATTCCCAAGGGAAGATCCATGATGGGGTGTCTAGATGAAACTCGGACCCTTGAATATGGTCTAGTCTTTTTGCAAGTGTCAAGCCCTACAGTCGGGAGTTCCTATGATTTTCTGAGGTCCAATGATTCTGTCCCCTATGGATCTGACCGTTTTACTCGCATTATCACAGGATGGGTAGTTGTTGCAAAGAACCCGTGCCTCCATCCTGGTGATGTGCGTGTGCTGTGGGCAGTGGATGTACCAGCACTGCACCATATGGTGGATTGTGTTGTCTTCCCACAAAAAGGAAAAAGGTATTGCCTAGATTTTAACATTGACAAAGGTCTTGGTTTTTTTTTTCTGGTTCATTTATCACTAATCGAGCTTGAGCTTATGAGTCTATGTCCTTGTTACATTTTTTCTGTAAAGTTTACATCACTTGAGGTATTTGTAATTTCCAAAATTACACTGCTGTCACTCTTCTATTTATGCTATAAACGTCTTATAGCTTGAGATGTTCTCTATGTCAGGCCTCATCCAAATGAATGCTCAGGAAGTGACCTTGATGGTGATATATACTTTGTCTCTTGGGACCCTGACTTGATACCGCCGAGAGTGGCTGAGCCAATGGACTACACACCTGCAGAAACTATCGTCCTGGATCATGAAGTTCAAATTGAGGTAATCTACTAGTCTTTCCAATCTTCCTTCATGATCTCAAATTTCCTGCACGATAAATTGCTTTTCATTATTATATCTTATCTAAAGTGACTGGAACCCAAGTGTAATTGACTTGATAGTTATAAGCAGGGTAGACATGGTTCGCAGAGTGTTGATTGCCAAAGAACTAAATAGCAATATCCATTACTACTACCTCTAGATAGAACATCCCGCTGAAATAGTCTGTTTTGCTTGCTATGATCGATTGCCAGAATAGCTGAGGTGGTAGATTAAGGGATGTGGTGGGAATCAGTATCCAATATCTATCACTTTAATCTTGATGAATGAACAATAAGGGCTCATATAGACTATGTAAATGTTTAATCTGTTAACAATTCACGATTGCTTTATAGCACTTCAGGAACACATGGCGCAGTAGCAAAGGATGGACCATGTGATCAATAGATCAACTGATCACGGGTTCTTCTCGTGACACTGCAATCCATATGCTGGGATTTACCTCCTGCAAAACGCTCGGAGCAGAGTATAGAGCTTTATCCGAATGGGGGAAAAGATTTCTACATAATTTAGCTAATGGATGACTTTTCCTTTTTCTCTGCAGGAAGTTCAAGAGTATTTTGTCAACTATATAGTCAATGATAGCTTAGGAATCATTGCCAATGCACACACCGCCTTTGCAGATAAGGAGCCAACTAAGGCGATGAGTGCTCCATGCATAGAGCTTGCAAGACTATTTTCAATTGCTGTCGATTTTAACAAAACCGGGGTCCCAGCTGTAATACCTCCACGACTTCGTGTAAAGGAATTTCCCGACTTCATGGAGAAGGCTAACAAACCATCCTACAAGTCTACCAATGTGATAGGCAAGCTATTCCGAGAAGTGAAGGATAAAGCTCCACACACGTGCTGTATACAGTCATTTACTGAAGAGGTAGCACGCAAGTGCTATGATCCTGAGATGGAATACCCTGGGTTCGAGGGTCATGTTAATGATGCCTTCTACTACAAGACCCAGTATGACTTCAAGCTAGGGAACCTGATGGACTACTATGGAATCAAATCCGAAGCTGAGATCCTCAGCGGGAACATCATGAATATGTCCCGATACTTCAACAAGAGAGAGGACGCAGACTCAATCGCTGTTGCTGTGAAGGCGTTGAGGAAGGAAGTGAGGAACTGGTTCAATGACAAGGGAGGCGATTTGAGCCTTGTGCACGATTATGATGATATGTATGCAAAAGCATCCGCTTGGTATTACGTCACATATCATCCAAGCTACTGGGGCATCTACAATGAGGGGATGGGCCGCGACCATTTCATCAGTTTTCCGTGGTGTGTGCATGAGAAGTTGGTAAACATCAAGAAACAAAATGCAGACATTCGAGTGCTTCTTAGTCGTTCCTCGTTGGCGGATCAGTTCAGCCGCAGCTTGAACATTCTCTGAGCAACCACCAGATCTCGCGAGGTAAATTTTATTCTGCTGTCTTGTATATTTAAGAGCTTTGTGGTTGCTGCGAAAAATCGCCTTCTTGAAATCCCGAACTATTCTATTGAATTCGTAATGTACTTATCTGAGAGACAGACACCTTATTTGACATGTAGAGGAGTTGTGGGAGTTTAGAGGTGACAATGTACTTCATTATTTCCTGATATAGTTTGATAGATCTCATTGCGTTTCTCATTGCAGCTCGGCGTAAGCTCTCAAAGGCGGTGATTCGTGCGTTATGGTATTGTGACTTTCGTCGATACCTTGAAAAGTTTGGTTACTTCAGCAACTGTAACTGGAAGCTGTGCGGTTCATTTGCCCCCAAGAAACAATCTTTTGTCGTTGATCTGTGTTTGTGATTGATTACTTTGAATGCAAAGGAATCGGATATTCGAAATTGAACCAAAATAACCCTTATCATTGACCTTTCAACAAGGAGTTTATTGTCGACTTATCTTACGCCTATGAGAAACGAATCTTGATGGAGTTTATGGTCCTTATGGTAGGGAGGTCATTTTATTTTACATTTTTCTATGGGATTTGAAAAAATTTATGTAACAAATATGTTTTTATAAATTTTTTTTTTCCCTTAATTGCTCAAATTCAAGTTCAATACTCCGTAAAAGATAAAGAATGAAAACATAAAGTGTGACGTGTATTTTGTTTATTGACAGATATATTTTAAATAATTACATTCAAATTCTACTTTAGTTTTTACAAAATATTTACGTTTTGATCCGAAAACTAAAAACACTCTAAATGAAAATATAGTGGGAATGTTCAGCACAACAGCGGCCCTTGATCGTCGCTCGACTGTCGCTCTAAACGCAGCTAGCAACCCAATGGAGAATGGCAGCTTGCAAACACCGCTAGCAACTGTCGCTTGACTCTAACCGTCGCTCAGTTGTAACAACCTCTTCGACCCTTGATCCACGAGGTGCTCTCGCCTCCGTCGCCGCCGTCTAGATCGTCTCTGCCAGATCACAGGCGGAAAACATCCCTTACTTGCTTCATCGAGGAAGCCGACAATGCTTGCATCGTCGCCGTTCTACGGGAAATTTCCGAATCCGGGCCTATTTTATCAGTCATAAACAAGCTGGGTAGCTCGAGCTATGCCCGGATTCGACTCGATCTCGTTTTGAGTAAGATGAAATGTTTAGGGGTTTGATCGTAATTTGACACATCTTATGAATATGTCCATTGTAGTTCACAAGATCTGATTGTTCGTGTGTTTCCTCTCAAGTGGTTCTGTTATGAAATTCAACGAATGTCTTGTGATTGAGTATGAACTATGAACATGGAAGTTCGAGACAGTACGGATGCTTCAAACCCTAGAAATGAATCACATCGAAAGACTCGTTCCGAAGAACACTCCCACTGTCTTCGCGTCTCGCTTCCCGCCCTCATGTGCCGTTGACAATCTCCCTTCCTTCCTGACTTCAAGTTCATACTCCTGATTAAGAGTATTTAATTAGGGTTGTATTTTTTACAGAAATTGTAAGCAGGAATTAGAAATTGGTTGAGTCAGGGATTGCAATTAATGACATGGATCCATGATCTGCTGCGTCGCTTTCGCCAACTCGATCTCTCAAAACACTATTCTCCCTCCAAATTCCACACCCAGTGCGATTTCGTTTCACATCAAAATTTCCAATTTTTTAATTTCGAATTTTCAGCACCAGCTCTCTCTTGTCCAGCACAACCTGGAATTCGGTTTCATTCCGTGAAGAGATGAGTTGCAATTAAGAGCCTGACAGATATTATAATCAAATCGAAAGCATTGCCAGATCTCCGATCGCTCCATTTCACCCTCAACTCTGTCAGATTGTCAAAGCCATGAAGAGCTTTCATGACCCCTTGGTATATATAAGATGGTGGTGTCTCCTTCCTTTCTTCAGCTGGGAGATTGGAATTTCAGGTATGATTCATTTTCCCCTTTTGTATCTAGCAAATCAAAATTTGTTAGTTCTTAGCATAGTGAAGTCACTCATTTTCAAATCATATATTTAAGCTGTTATAGTTCTCTGATTAGGCAATTTTCAAATCAGTAATGTATGGTGTGTATCTAATTATGTTTGGGCCAAAATCATGGATGTTCTGATCATTTTCTGCTTCGTTCTCTATGTTGGGACAGTAAAATGGGGCGTGCTTTGCTACTGCAGCTTCTTTTCGGAGTTTTCGTGTTGGTAGGATTTCTTCTGGTTAATGCAGAATCTCCTTATAGATTCTATACTTGGACGATTACTTATGGAGCAATCTCACCTCTAAGGACACCTCAAAGAGTAAGTTCCCCTAACAGCATGTTGATCTACTGCATATCCCGTATATTGATGTTGTGTTTCTTCCATTTTATACGTCACTGCAGGCGATCCTCATCAACGGACAGTTTCCTGGCCCGACAATTGATGCTGTGACAAATGACAATGTTATCATTAATGTGATCAACCAGTTGGACCAGCCCTTCCTCATTACATGGTCAGCACTTGCCATTCAGTTTCTTGTTTACTTTTTGCTCTTTCTTCATCTGTGTTAATTCTTAATTTCTTGCTCATTTCCATGTTTTGTTGTTTGTCCCTAGGAATGGAATTCAACAGAGAAAGAATTCCTGGGAAGATGGAGTTCTCGGAACAAATTGTCCTATTCCTCCCAACTCCAACTGGACCTATAAGATGCAAACGAAAGATCAGATCGGTAGTTACTTTTACTTCCCTTCTACGCTGATGCATAGAGCCGTTGGTGGATTTGGTGCGCTGAACATCCACAGACGAGCAGTCATTGGACTCCCGTATCCAGAACCTGCCAATGAGTTTACTTTGCTTATTGGTGATTGGTACAAGTCTGAACATAAGGTATGTTTAAAATTAAACCCTCTTTGTTGTTAATCGTAGTGTGTTATAGTTGGATTAATTAACATGTTTGTTGCATTCCAGAAACTACAAAAGGCCCTGGATGCAGGAAAACCTCTTAAATCTCCGAATGCTCTGCTTATTAATGGTATTCATAGTGGTTCCGTATTCACCGGTGAAGCAGGTGAAGACTAACTTTATGGTCCTTATTGATACTTAATTGATGACCAGAAACTAGATCTTAATCCCATTTGATTATATCTGTACAGGGAAAACCTACCTGTTAAGAGTTTCGAATGTCGGGATGACAACTTCTATCAACATCAGAATACAAGGACACACATTAAAGCTTGTTGAAGTGGAGGGCTCCCATACTCTTCAAGAGGTGTATGAGTCCCTTGATATACATGTAGGCCAATCCATGTCTTTCTTGGTCACTCTTAATGGTACGGTAAAGGACTACTTCATTGTCGCCTCTACCCGTTTCACTAACCCAACCCTTAAAGCCACTGCTATCCTTCGTTATAATGGTTCAACCATCGCTGCCTCTGGACCGTTGCCTATTGGTCCTCCTCCTGAAGTTGATTGGTCGTTGAAGCAAGCAAGAACAATTAGGTATTCATGATATTCCGTATTTACCTGCACTAAAAGTTATATATTTACACATCTTTTATATACTCCAAAAGCCTTAATAGTTCTGTTTGATGTTTTCTTTCCTTTATATGAAGGTGGAATCTGACAGCGAATGCAGCAAGGCCGAACCCTCAAGGATCATACCATTATGGGAGCATTCCAATCACCAGGACCATAATCTTGGAAAATTCTCCGGTGGTCATAAATGGGAAGATGAGGTACTCTGTCAACGGAGTTTCATACAATAATCCAGACACTCCACTGAAGCTTGCTGACTACTACAACATCAGCGGCGTGTTTAACTTGAACACAATCTCACCCACCCCAACACCTGGACTTGCAGCTCGAGGAGGAACATCTGTGTTAGGTCTCACCCTTCATGACTTCGTCGAAATGATCTTCCAAAATAATGAAGATACAATCCAGTCTTGGCACCTTGATGGCCATAGTTTCTGGACTGTAGGGTAAGCTCATCTTCTCTGTCCGTTTACTTGTTATTTTAGGCTTTACTTTCACCCCTTTCATTTAATAACCATATGTTCAATTGTAGCTAGTGATTTACAAGCTAGCTATAAAGAAGATCTTGATGACCCATTTTCCTGAATTTTTCACTCTACAACTACATACCAAATGTAACACCATTCTTTTCTATGATTGGGGAAATTTCAGATTCGGCTCGGGTCAGTGGACATCTGATTTGAGGAATACATACAATTTGGAAGATGCAAACTCTAGAAGCACTGTCCAGGTAAACAAGACCTTCCCTTTTTTTGATATTGATCTGATCTGATCCTACAGTTTGCTGAAATTGGTGAATACTCTACTCATTTCTGCAGGTGTATCCGAAATCCTGGACCGCGATATTCATTTCTGTAGATAACAAAGGAATGTGGAATTTGAGGTCAGCAATGTGGACAAGGCGGTACCTTGGGCAGGAACTGTATGTGAGAATCTGGAACGACGAAAGAAGCTTGTTATCAGAGAATGACATTCCTGATAATGCCCTCAAGTGTGGGAAGGCTGGTGACTTATAGATAGTATCTGCAGGATTATTGCACCCTTCATGCCCATTCATCAATAAACCCTACTTTTTATATTTCAGTTTTCATTTGGGGCATCTATTAATAGAACCTTGAATGTGGTAATTGGTAAATAAAGAGAGGTCATCCGGAGTTCGAACCAGGGATTTATGAGTACTACCCACAAGTCATTTACGATTGAGCCATTCCGGAATGGTTATCTATTAATAGAACCATATCAGTCACAAAGAGGGGTGGCTTATTTGAAGTTTGGAAAGACAAATATAAGATGAAAATATAAAACCAAACATGTATTTGATCAGTACTCCCACTGATAATTGCAGTAATAAGCTTAGTGGCAAGTTCCTTACGTAAGCCATTTCGTTTAAGCATTGTTTTGGTAAGATGGATAAATTAAGGACTCACTTTGATTACTCCATTAAAAGAATGGAGTTAGACAATGCTGGAGAATTTACATCAAAGTCTTTTAATGACTATTGTCAATCAATTGGTATCTTGTTGAGCACCTAGTGGCTTATGTTCATACCCAAAACGGCCTAGCAGAGTCGTTAATCAAGCGGTTAAAGATAATAGCTAGACCAATGCTAATGAAGGCTAGATTACGGCCATGCAATTTTGCATGTTGCATCTTTGTTTCGTCTTCGACCAGCCGCTGATAATAAGTTCTCTCAATTACAACTTATCTCCGAAAGAGAGCCCGATATTTCTTATTTGAAAATTTTTGGGTGCGTGGTGTATGTTCCTATCCCCCCACCCCCCAAACGAACTAATTAATGGGGCTAAAAAAAATGTTGAGTCCCCATCAATTATTAAATACCTTGAGTCAACTTCTCTATCATTTCTAGATCCAATAACAAATGAAAGTGAACTTGAAGTTCAAAGGGCTATACATTTGCAAAATGTTGCAAATAGATTACCAAATGGGTTTGCAGTTGTCAATAAGGTGACGATGTCAAATATACGAGCTAAAAATGCACCAGCTCGATTGGAGATATCTGTAGTAACTCCAAACCAACAAATAACAAGTGATTCTCAAGTATGCCGGAAGCGTGGGAGACCATTGGGCTCTAAGGATACAATTCCCTAGAAGAGGAAAGAGACAATAACATCACATAAAGGTGTTGACCCTGATGTGCCAATCACTAACATCCATGAAGATATAATTCCAGAAGAGATATTATCTAAGGACCCCGAAAGCAAAGAAAATGATGTCGAGGATAATTTTGAGATGTCAATTAACTGTGCAATCACCGGTTTGGGGTGGCATCGAAATAATATAGCCCTAGATGACATATTTGCTTATACGATGGCAATAGAAGTCATGGATGAAGATGACAATGATCCCCATACAATGGTGGAATTAATGTCAGAATCAAAATGATTGGGGGAGTTGGAAATGTGCAATCAAAGTAGAGCTGGATTCATTAAACAAACACAGTGTTTTTTGACCGATAGCTCCAACACCAAAAGGTGTAAAACCAGTCGGCTTTAAGTGGGTGTTCGTACGAAAACACAATGAGTGTAATGAAGTAGTAAGATATAAAATCAGACTCGTTGCACAAGGCTCTTCAGAAAAGCCCGGAGTGGATTATATAGAAACGTATTCACCTGTAGTAGATGCGACAACACTTAAATTCTTAGGCGTTTGCGTGCGAAAGCTGTAACCGTAAGCTGGGCGGTTCATTTGGCACCAAGAAACAATCTTTCGTCGTTGATTTGTGTTTGTGATTGATTACTTGTGATTCAAAGGAAATGGATATTCGAAATTGAACCAAAATAACCCTTATCATTCTCAAGTTTCGAACTCGAGACCTCTCAACAAAGAGTTTTTTTTGTCAACTTATCTCACGCCTATGAGAAACGAAGCTTGATGAAGTTTATGGTCGTGAATTGTGACGGATAGGGAGGTCATTTTATTTTACAATTTCTATGGGATTTGAAAAAGTTTATGTAACAAAATTTGTTTTTATAAATCTTTTTTCCCCATTAATTGCTCGAATTCAAGTTCAATAAAAGATAAAAAATGAAAACATAAAGTCTACTAGCAACGTGTATTTTGTTTACGTTTTGATCCGAAACTAAAAACACCTTAGATCAAAATATAGTGGGAGATGTTCAGCACAACAGCTGTCCCTAAACGCCGCTCGCAACCCCATTGGAGAATGGCCGCTTGCAAACACCGCTTGCAACTGTCGCTCGACTCTAACCGCCGCTCGATTATAACAACCTCTCCCGCCGCAAGATTCCTCGACTTTATTGTCATCGATCAGAACCGCGAGAATCGGCTCACAACTCCTCGCAATCGCGAGGCAAAATTGAAAGATATTCATATCGTCTCCACCAGGTCGCAACCAAAAAACATCCCTTACTTGCTTCGCCGAGGAAGCCGACAATGCTTGCATCACTGCCGTTCTATGTTACTATAAATCTATTTAAGAATGTAATATATTGTCATCCATCTTACCAATAGACAAAGAATATCTTGCGGATAGACATTCCCAAATGAAAATCATGCAAATGAATCCCTGGGAAATTTCCGAATCTGAGCCTATCATAACCGTCATAAACAAGCTGGGCAGCTCGAGCTATGCTCGAGTTCGGCTCGTACTGGTTATTTACTAAATAAGTTGAGTATGAACAAAATTTTAAACCAGTTTAAAGATTTGCTCGACTTAGTTAAAGCTCGAATTTTATGAACTTTACAAAATTTACTCTAAGAGCACTTTTAACGGTGTGCTTTTTGGGATGCTAAAGGTAAAAAAAATAATAAAATATAGAGGAGAGGGGATTTCGGATGCTTGTGGGGAGCAAAATTGGCATCGATGCCAATTTTCCCAATCGACAGCTGGCGCCATGCGACTGGCCGGCCTGACGCAAAGCTGCAGCAGGGGCGGACAGGTGTCGCCACAACACAGGCTGGGGGACGAGCGGCTCAGATTGAAAGCCACGGACGGCTGAGATGCAATCTGGCCGATGTAAATTAAATTCAAATAATGCTAATTTTGCTATGTAAAATGTAAAAATTTGTTTAAAAAAAATTACCAAAATACTAGATTCATTTTTCTCTACACATAGACATCAAATTTGAATATGTTTCGATGTAATTTGGAAAAAAATGATTTATTTTGATGTAATTATATTGTAATTTTGATCGGTAAATTAGATCTTGGTCATTCGGTGTCCGATTGCTTATTATAATACCTTTCCGGATAGAGAATTGCGTCACGAACAAAACACACGGCTACGCCGTGATGTACGGGATTTTTAAGCCATTTGGGGTCGTTTCAGAGCTCAAATTTGGGTTTTACTGTGTTCGAAAATTTCTGGCATTTTTCAAAACTTCATATCGAGTCCAGTTAATTTTTTTTTGTTCGTAACACACTTCATTAAATTTTTTTAATCAATGAAGTTTTCTATTTTATTTTAAATCAAAATTTTATAATTACAATTTATTATTTAAATACTAATATAATATTATAATCATATTATAAACATGTTGGAAATAATTGTTATAGAAGGGTATATTCGTAAATTGAATTGGTTAAAAAAGATGGATTGTGGGATGCTTGGGATGCTATTGTTAAACTGGAAAAATTGGGAAATGGATGCTATGCTGATGTGGCGGAGAGAGATGAATAAAAAAGTAGTAATTTTAGTATCTTGAATAGTAACTGATAAACATGGTCTAACTTACTATGTTAAGAGCAAATAGGTTGCTTAATACACAGATATAAAAGTCCGGTACGAGTTCATTCATTTACGAAATAAGCCGAGTATTAACACAATTTCAAACTCGATTCCAAATTTAGGTTCGGCTTGAACATGAACAAGTAATCCTCAACTCATTCGGATTGAATAACCGTCCTTGTTAACTCCATCCTAAACCGGGCAGAACCGGTCTAAAACAAAACCCGGTTCGCCCTCTCCTTCTGTCGCCATCCACATCTCCCACCTTAAATAAGATGACCGGGACAAGGAAAGCGAAAGACGACGACGGATAAAGCTAAAAAGACTGACTTGACGTTGACGAATGACAACACAGAGGATCTCCCCATAGTCTCCGCTGATCACTCCCACTCCCTTGCTCTCCAAGGCACGGACGCCATAGCTTTTGCTTTCTTCCTCCTCTTCAGTTCGGTTCCTCTCTCTCTCTGAACTTCAAGATTAGGTTTCTTTCCAATGCCGTGACAGTACGAATTTTTTTTTTTAAAAGTTTGCTTCCTTCATTGTAATGGCTGATCGCTGATTTTATCTTGTACTTGTTTGATTACTCTCAGCGAAGCGCGAATTTAGGAAGCGAGTTTAGTGAAAGTCATTTTCTAGTATGATTCGCGCTTGTAGATTCTCCGTTTTCACTTCATCAAGTTCCGATTTACCTGATATGTTTCGTTTTTGCTCGCCTTTTTTCCTTTTCGGTATACTGTTACTTCAATCCAGTAGCTTTTCTTTTCGAGTTAAAAATCTTGTTTGTGTCGATGAAAGAGACGAAATTTCCGGCTAGGTTTTCTGTGGCTTTGATCAATGTTGCCGGAACCTCTAATCTGAAACAGACATCTCCATTATCCGTGTTTAGCATCAATCCAGTAAATTTTGTAGTTAAAAATCTTGTTGTTTTTATGAAATCCTTGTTTCCTGCTATTTTTAACTGAAAGTATTTCAAGTATCTGACCTTGAGTTAGTGTGATTATCACAGGAGGCTGGATTTGGCTTGAGAAATGGGTAGGACGATTCAAGTTTCTGGATTCCCTTCTTCAGCATCGGCTGAACAAGTGAGAAGTTTCCTGGAGAACCTAGTTGGAGCAGGCACTGTAGTGGCTTTGAAGTTAAGGCCCTTCAAAACTGGTGCTGGAAGAAGATTTTTTGCCATTGTTCAGTTTGTTACTGAGGATAATGCTAGACAAGTTCTTACTTTACCTGCTTGCACCATTTGGTATGGTTCTAACTATTTAAAGACTAGAGAGATGGAAAAAGACATAATTCCAACACCGAGAACCTATCAGCAAACAATGCAATGCATAGAGCTGAATTTTGGATGTCAGGTGTCAGCGGACAAATTTTTGGTCCTTGCCCGGGAAACAAATGTTCGTCTAGATGTTGGGTTCGGACTAAAAAAGTTATACTTCCATGTAATCCGTCATGGCATTGAGTATAAATTGGAGCTTAGATATGGGGATTTATGGCAGATTCAGCTGCGTCATCCACTTGGTCGTCATTCAAAATATTTGCTGATTCAGGTTCGTTTTCTTAGTTTGTTGTGAAATGATCAATTTGGAACTCTAGGCCTTTGATGTGGAATAGGAAAGATTCAACTTCATTTTTATATGATTCACTTTAATATAAGTATGAATGATAAAGTGATAAACTATATGTTTGAGAAAATAAGAAAAGATTAAATTTGCTGACAAAGAGTTGAATGTGACTGGAATGGGTTTAAATTAAGAGATAGAGGCTTGAGGAAAGTACATTTTACATAGTTTTATGTCCTTTTCTTTTAAAAGGCCTGGCTATTATATTTTGCACCTATTGAGAAGACAAAGAATAACCCACAAGAAAATTTCGATTTACAATATCCAATTTAAGCACAACCAGTTTAGTTTTCTTTTTGGTGTTTTCCGATGAGGTATCTTAAATCATGCATATGCTAATCTGACTTAAATTTTCTTCCTTTTGGATAGTTACTCGGTGCTCCTCGGATATTTAAGAAGGTTGAAAGTAGCTCTGATGACATATATGGAAATTCTCTCCTCAATTATTATACGGAACCTCAGGATGATCAATATGTCCGTACAACTGACTTTACAGTTGGAGCCTGCATAGGTCAATCATCAGGTGTCTGTTTGGAGGTTCCATTTTCATACCCACTTTCTTGCTTCAAGGAAAACTTCCCATATTATGAGGAAAAAGACGGGCAATTCATTCTAGAGCATGGCAATTCTTTCAGCACCAACCAGCAACTTGTCCCTCTTGTTGCTCCTGCAAGAGGTGTTTACTTGCCATTTGCAGTCTTCTTCAGGGTGAATATGCTACTTCAGAATGGATGTCTTTCTGGGCCAACACTGGGCACTAGTTTCTTCCAGCTACTAGATCCTCGGCAAATTGATATTTCCTGCATAGAGTTTGCCCTTGAGAAGCTTTACTACGTGAAGGAATGCTGCTATGATCCTGTCAGCTGGCTTCTTGAGCAATATAGAAAATATAATAATGCCGCGAGACCCCCTAAGGATCCTTCTATCTCTTTGGATGATGGGTTAGTATACACCCGCAGAATTCAAGTTACTCCTTGCAAAGTATACTTTTGTGGTCCAGAGGTGAATCTATCCAATCGAGTCTTACGAATGTATCCGGGTGATATTGATAATTTCATCCGTGTTTCTTTTGTTGACGAGGATATGGAGAAGCTCTATTCATCTGACTTGTCTTCACGCGTTGCCACTCTATTCGAAGATAAACATACTGCCATTTACAAGAGAATCCTTTCGACACTTGAAAATGGCATAGCTGTTGGGGGTAAGCATTTTGAATTTCTTGCCTTCTCATCTAGCCAATTACGTGAAAACTCTCTCTGGATGTTTGCTTCACGACCTGGACTATCAGCTGCTCAGATAAGGGAAAGGCTGGGTGACTTTTCTCAAATTAAAAATGTGGCAAAATATGCAGCCAGATTAGGTCAGTCTCTCAGCTCATCCAAAGAAACTTTTACTGTTCAAAGGCATGAAATGGAAGTGATTTCTGATATAGAGATTGGGTTTGGGGCAAACAAGTATGTTTTCTCAGATGGAATTGGTAAAATATCTTCTGATTTTGCGCGGAAAGTGGCTCGAAAATGCGTTCATGATAATTATTTTCCCTCCGCTTATCAAATCAGATATGCTGGCTAGAAAGGTGTTGTTGCTGTTGATCCTACATCAACAATGAAATTATCATTGCGAAAAAGCATGTGTAAGTTTGAATCAAATGAAATCAAGTTGGATGTCTTGGCATACAGCAAATATCAACCCTGTTATCTGAACCGTCAGTTAATTACTCTTCTGTCCACTTTGGGGGTCAATGATTATGCTTTTGAAAGAAAGCAAAAGGAAGCTGTGGATAGGCTGGATGCTATCTTAACCGATCCCCTGATTGCTCGGGAAGCTCTAGATCAAATGGCTCCTGGGGAGAACAGCAACATTCTCAAGCACATGATTGGCTGTGGTTACAAGCCTGATGCTGAGCCATATCTTTCCATGATGCTTCAAGTTTTCCGCTCAACGAAGTTGCTGGAGTTGCGTACTAAGACTAGGATATTTATTCCCAAGGGAAGATCAATGATGGGGTGTCTAGATGAAACTCGGACCCTTGAATATGGTCAAGTATTTTTGCAAGTTTCTAAACCTACAGTCGGGAGTTCCTATGATTTTCGGAGGTCCAACGATTCTGTTACTGATGGATCTGAACGTGATACTCGCATTATCACAGGAAGGGTAGTTGTTGCAAAGAATCCGTGCCTCCATCCTGGTGATGTGCGTGTGCTGTGGGCAGTGAATGTACCAGCACTGCATCACATGGTGGATTGTGTTGTCTTCCCGCAAAAAGGAAAAAGGTATTGCCTAGATTAGTAGATTCTAACATTGAAAAAGGTCTTGGGTGTTTTTTTTTCTGGCTCATTTATCACATATCTCCACTATATAATCGAGCTTGAGCTCATGAATCTATCTGGACTCGAGACCCATGATTACTGTATACATGTCTGCTCAGCTGGTATTACTACATGTCTACATGTATCATGTATGTCCTTGTTACATTTTTTGTGTGAAGTTTGCATCATTTGGGGTATTTGTTAATTCTAAAATTGCGCTGCTGTCACACGTCTATTTATGCTGAACATCTTACAGTTTGAAATGTTCTCTTTACCAGGCCTCACCCAAATGAATGCTTGGGAAGTGACCTCGATGGTGATATATACTTTGTCTCTTGGGACCTTGACTTGATACCACCGAGAATGGCTGAGCCAATGGATTACACACCTGCAGGTGCTGTGGTCCTGGATCATGAAGTTACTATTAGGGTAATCTTTCCAACTTGCCTTCTCAATTTTCCAATCGCGTCACACAAAACTGGTGTTCCTGGAGTTAACATCTGAACATTGTGCCAATTAACATCCATGCACAATAACTTTTCACTATTCGATCATTCTTAGCTTAAATTGACTGGAAACCAAGTGAATTGGCTTGATAGCTATAAAGTAGAAATGGGTAGCAGAACATGACATAGAACTCGGAAAATTGCCAAACGAGGATTCAGTGTTGATAGGCAAGTATAAATACCAATATCCACCACTCCTACCTCTGATAGGACACCCTGCTGAAACCATCTGTTTTGTTTGCTATGCTCGATTGCCAGAATAGCCGAGGTGGCAGGTTAAGGGATGTGGTGGGAATCAGTATCCAATGTCTATCACTTTAAGATTGATGAATGAACAACAAGGGCTCATATAGACTATGCAAATGTTTGATCTGCTAAAAACTCACGATTTCTTTATAGCACTTCAGGGATACATGGCGCAGCAGCAAAGGATGAACCATGTGATCAATAGTTCAATTGATCATGGGTTCATCTTGTGGAAGTGCAATCCATATCCTGTGATTTACCTCCTGCATAACGCTCGGGGAGTTTCATTTGAAGGAGAAAAAACTTTCTACATAATATAGCTAATGAACGACATCTCCTTTTTCTTTGCAGGAAGTTCAAGAGTATTTTGTCAACTATATAGTCAATGATAGCTTAGGAATCATTGACAATGCACATACTGCCTTTGCAGACAAGGAGCCTAGAAAGGCGATGAGTGATCCATGCATAGAGCTTGCAGAACTATTTTCAGTTGCTGTTGATTTCAACAAAACTGGTGTCCCAGCTAACATACCTCAACATCTTTATGTAAGGGAATATCCCGACTTCATGGAAAAGCCTGACAAACCATCCTACGAGTCTCCCCATGTGATAGGCAAGCTATTCCGAGAAGTGAAGGATAAAGCTCCACACACCTGCTGTATACGGTCATTTACTAAAGAGGTAGCACGTAAGTGCTACGATCCTGAGATGGAATACCCTGGGTTCGAGGATCATGTTAATGATGCCTTCTACCACAAGACCCAGTATGACTTCAAGCTAGGGAACCTGATGGACTACTATGGAATCAAATCCGAAGCTGAGATCCTCAGCGGGAACATCATGAAAATGTCCCGATACTTCAACAAGAGAAAGGACGCAGACTCAATCAGTGTTGCTGTTAAGGCGTTGAGGAAGGAAGTAAGAAACTGGTTCAATGACAAGGGAGGCGATGTGATCCTTGTGCGCGATTATGATGATATGTATGCGAAAGCATCCGCTTGGTATCACGTCACATATCACCCAAGCTACTGGGGCATCTACAATGAGGGGATGGACCGCGACCATTTCATCAGTTTTCCATGGTGTGTGCATGAGAAGTTGGTATACATCAAGAAACGAAATGCAGACATCCGATTGCATAGTCGTTCCTCGTTGGCGGATCAGTTCAGCCGCAGCTTGAACATTCTCTGAGCGACCACCAGATCTCTTGTGGTAATTGTTATTCTGCTGTCTTGTGTTGTGTATTTAAGGGCTTTGTGGTTGCTGCGAAGAATCGCCTTCTTGAAATCCCGAACTATTCTATTGTATTCTTGTCTAGAGGCCCCGAATTCGTAAAGGGAGAGACACCTTGTTTGACATGTAGAGGAGTTGTGGAACTTGTGGGAGTTTAGAGATGACAATGTACATTATTTCCTGATATGTACTTCATTGCAGCTCGGCGGTAAGCTCTCAAAGGCGGTGATTCGTGCATTATGGTATTGTGACCGTCGTCGATACCTTGACAAGTTTGGTTACTTCAGCAACTGTAACTGTAAGCTGTGCGGTTCATTTGTCACCAAGAAACAATCTTTTGTCGTTGATCTGTGTTTGTGATTGATTGATTACTTGTGATGCAAAGGAATCGGATATTTGAAATTGAACCAAAATAACTCTTTATCCTTATCAAGCTTTGAACTCGAGACCTCTCAACAAGGAGTTTATTGTCGACTTATCTGTCGCCTATAGAAACTAATCTTGATGAAGTTTATGGTCCTTGATGGTAGGGGAGGTCATTTGAGTTGACGATTTCTATGGATTTTAAAAAGATTTTTGTAACAAATTTGTTTTGTAAATCTGTGTTTCCTTTAATTGCTCAAATTCAAGTTCAAATCGAATAGGAGTATCATTTGAATATATGTATACACTTGTTAGAAAATTAAGAAATGGTTAAATAATACAGTACGTTTTTCCTTTAATTGCTCACTAGTATTGTATCTGTTATTCAATCAATTAGGCCTCATGATATCACATATCGGCCGATATGTGATATTCAGTGTTTGTAATAAATTGATAACGATATCATTTGATGCCATATCTAATATCTAGTTTTTTTTTATACAAGACAAAGATTTGGGGCGATCAACCGCGGTCCGCGGTTGATCCACCGTCCAAGAGCGTCCTAACAGATGAAATCATCGATCTTCACTGGTGTGCGCATATCGGCGAAAGTCGAAGCGAGACCCAAGTAAGTCAGCCTGTCAGCCACCTGATTCTCCTCTCTAAAGGTGTGGGAGAAGATGACTCTCTCGAACGCACTACACAAACCAAGAGCATTCGAAATCACCATCTCGATCTCTCATGGGCTCTTCCAAGTCTCATTCATGGCGTTAACAATCGCCCTCCACCTCTAGACGAGAGAAGCCTCGCTTCGTCGTATCCAGTAAACCAGCCTGAAGCCCAAGACACTTCGCTTGCAAAGCGGAAACCTGTTCATGGCCTTACGCTCCGCAAGAAAGGATTGCACCCTGGCCATCGCGAATGACAAACCCAGAAGCAGCAAGTCCAGTGCCACCTTAACTCCGTCAAAATTGAGTTTCATGAATACTTCCCTGGGTTTTTCCCATTTCACAACGTTCTTTCTTTTAGTCCTTTTTTTTTTGTTGTTGATGATTGTTTTTGTAGTTTCCATGTCTTTTTCTTGTTCCTCAGTTTTTGTTTTTCCCCAACTTATCCTATATTATTTTATATATTTTATCCAATTTTTCATATTCTCGATGTCGTTGTTGTCGAAAAGAATTCTATTTTTCATTGACCAAATCTCCCAAAAGGGAGAAGGCCAAAGTCAATTTTTGCCCCGAAGATAGGTTTATAAATATTTATGTGATTATATCCTTATATGTTTTATTATTTTTTACAGTGCTTTGTATTAATTGTTCAATCTGTTTATCCATTCGTCCAACAAAGGTTAAAGTTGTCTGACATTCAGTAAAGATGTAAGTTGCATCTTCTTCATTGTGGTACAGATTGGGCATTTCAATGTTTGTGTCTAGTATAACCCGATATCGATATCGCTCGATATTAAAGTTTTCTTTATTTAATACGAGTATAATAATTTAGAGGGGGATTAGTTGTATTAAATATAATCTAATATCGATATTTTAGTATCGATATATCAATATATGATAACTAGATATCAATACCAAACGAGACGACTTATTATTGATTATGCGTTATCGATTAGAGTCAAATCTTCATTTCTTCATCATTATGTTGTGAATTGAGTTAATTGAATTAAGATCATCGCTTCCATTTGAATCATTATCGTAAAAAAATTCCGATTTACGACTAGACCTGAGCATGGGCCGGGCGGGCTTGGGCTGGGCCTCTAGCATTTTGGTGGCCCATTGTACCGGGCCGGGCTTGGGCTAGGCCCGGTTTGTAAGCCTAGTACCTTGCACAAGCCCGTCCATGTTGGCGGGCCGGGTCGCCCACCGGGCCTAATGGGCTTTTTTTTTGTTAGGAAATGATTCGGAAAGGGGGAATCCTGCCCGATAGCATAACCGATTATGTTACTAAATTTTCCTTTTAGCTAATATCCATGAATCAAAGATAATTAAAGACATAACACGTATAAATATATACTTTATAATACACACTGTATACACACTGTATTGTATATACATATATATACACTGTTTTAGAAAAAAAAATTATATATGGAGTATAAATATACACTTTCTACACTTTATACACACACACACTATATAAATATATATAGTTAAAAATATATATACACATACTGTATGAATATATATATATATATATATATTGTTTGTATTTATGATTAAAAAAATCATTATATATATAATTAAACATATTATACGTATAATATTAATATATACCGGGTCGGGCCTACTGGCCCGCGTGGGCCTCATATTCAGCCCAAGCCCAGCCTGGTGGGCCTACCGGGCCGGTCCTGTCGGCCCGCATGAGCCGATTGTTCTACCCAAGCCCGCCTTTTTCCCCGGGCGGGTTGGGCGGGCCGGGCGGATTAGCCCAGGTCTGCTCAGGTCTATTTACGACCATGAGCTACCCATCGAATCAGGGGTGCAAATCCTCTACCCAAAACCCCGCCCCACAAAATTATTTTACGTCTAAATTATTATTACAAAAATAAAAAAAAATATTTAGCTTCTACATACTTATAATAACATATTTGAAAAAAACAAATCTTAAAAAATCAACTTACAAAAATTATAATAATTCATAAGAGATAGAAAGATTTTTTTAAGTTTTAAAAAGATGTGAGTTTACTATATTTTTTTAAAAAAAATATATAAGTTGATTTTTTAAGATTTTTTTTTCAAATATGTTATCATAAGTATATAGAAGCTAAATATATAATTTTTTTAATATTAATTTAGACGTAAAATAATTTTGTGGGGCGGAGTTTGAGGTAGAGGATTTGCACCGTCGAATAAGAGCCAAGACCCAAAGAAAAAAGGTCAATTATTTGCATCAATGATATCAATAAGATTCTCACCAAAATAAAAGATATGAAGAATTATCAAATGGAAGAAAAAAAACTCTGGTGAATATTTGGAGTTTTTTTTTTTTCCCACAGTGGGCAAATATTTGGAGTTTTTTACATAGACTATAAAATACCTTCATGATCATCCTGAAAGATGATGAAATACAGATCCCTGTTATAAGGGAGAGTAGATCTATTACATATGAAATCATGTCTAGCTATGTAGTCAGCAACTTTATTAGCTTCTCTGAAACAATGTCTGAACTCTGTGCCCCTCTTGATTTACCAAACATATATATGATATTTTGTTTCGAATTCTTTTCCTATAAAAAAAATCAAATGGAAGAAAAAAAGAAAAAGAAAAATCGTGCCAATGAATCTTTTTTCCCGACCTATCCTAACCGTTATAGGACTATGAAGAGAGTAATTCGAGTCATATTTGGGTTCGACTTAAGCTCATTCATTTACTAAATAATGTTGAATATGAGCATATTTTCAAGCTCGTTTCAAAGCTCTTCTCTATAAATTTAAACTCGAATTTTAAAAAATAAGTCGAGTATGAACACAAGTCGAGTTCATTTATTTACAAAACAAGTCGAGTATGAATACAATTTTAAACTGGATTCCGAATTTAGGCTCGATTTGAACTCAGGCTCATTTATAAACGAGGTGAATGTGAACAAGTAATAGTCGACTCATTCAACTCGAATAATAGGCCTTGCCAACTCCATCCTAACCCGGGTAGAACCGGTCTCAAACTAAACCCGGTTCGCCCTCTGCTTTTGTCGCCATCCACATCTCCCACCTTAAATAAGATGACTGGGAGAAGTAAAGGGAAAGGCGACGGATAAAGCTAAAGATTGACTTGACGTTGACGAATGAAGACACAGAGAATCTTCCCATAGTCTCCGCTGATCACTCCCACTCCCTTGCTCTCCAAGGCACGAACGCCATAGATTCCGCTTTCTTCCTCTTCTTCAGTTTCGGTTCGTGCGCTCTTTCTCTGAACTTCGAGATTAGGTTTCTTTCCAATGCTGTGACAGTATGTTTTTTTTTATTTTAAATTTTGCTTCCTTCATTTTTATGGTTGATCGCTGATTTCATCTGTACTTGTTTGATCACTCTCGGCGAAGCGCGAATTTCGGGAGTGAGATTTAGTGGAAATGTTTTAGTATGATTCGCGCTTGTAGATTCTCCGTTGTTACTTCATCAAGTTCCGATTTGACTGATCTGTTTCGTTTTTTTACTTTCTCCATGAATTTTGCTCCTGGTTTTTCGCTACAGTATTACTTCAATCCAGTAACTTTTCGAGTCAAAAATCTTGTTTGTGTCGATGAAAAAGACGAAATTTCCGGCTAGGTTTTCTGTGGCTTCGATCAATGTTGCCGGAACCTCTATTCTCAATCAGGCATCTCCAGGATCCGTGTTTAGCATCAAGTATCAACAGACTTTGATCGAATCTATTTTCTTATGTGGATGATGAATCACAGAGTGTAAATATCAAATTCTTGTTTCCTGCTAATTTTAACTGAAACTATGTGGCTATTGAAATTAGTGAACCTCAATGTATACATCTGACCTTGAGTTTGTGTGATTGTCACAGGAGCTTGGATTTGGCTTGAGAAATGGTTAGGACGATTCAACTTTCTGGCTTTCCTTCTTCAGCATCGGTTGAGCCAGTCAAGAAATTTTTGGAGGACCTTGTTGGAGCAGGTACTGTAGAGGCTCTAAAGTTAAGGCCTTTCAAACCTGGTGGTGGAAGTAGATTATTTGCTATTGTTCAGTTTGTTTCTGAGGATGCTGCTAGACGACTCCTTACTTTATCTATCCGCACCATTTGGTATGGTTCTAGCTATTTAAAGATTAAGGAGTTGGAAAAAGATATTAATCCCAAACAAAGAACCTACCAGCAAATGTTGGAGAATTTAGAGCTGAATTTTGGATGTCAGGTGTCACGAGACAAATTTTTGGTCCTTGCCCGAGAAACAAATGTTCGTTTAGATGTTGGGTTCGGACTGAAAAAGTTATACTTTTATGTAATCCGTCATGGCATTGAGTATAAATTGGAGCTTAGATATGGGGATTTATGGCAGATTCAGCAGCGTCATCCACATGGTCATCGCTCAAAATATTTGCTGATCCAGGTTCCTTTTTCTTAGTTTGTTGTGAACTTACTTCAAGTCTGTTTAGAGCAAATGAGCAATATTAAAATTTAAAAATGCTTCCCATTTTGCAACGTGTTATAAAATTATCAAGTTGGAACTCTAGGCCTTTGATGTGGACTAGGAAAGCTTCCTACTGATGCAACTTTATCTATTATGATTCAATCTTCAATGTGATTATGAATGATAAACTATATGTTTGTAATTGATGAAAGTAAGGGATATGTTTGAGAAAATCGGAAAAGAGGAAATTTGCTGACAACGAGTAAAATATGACTGGAAAAGGTATAAGTGAAGAGATAGAGGCTTGAGGAAAGTACATTTTACATAGTTCTATATCCTTTTTAACAGCCCTGGCTATTACATTCTGTACCTATTGAGAAAACAAAGAAAAACCCAAAAGTTGAAAATTTTGATTTACAATATCCAGTTTAAACACAACCAGTTTAGTTTTCTTGTTGATGTTTGTCTGTGAGATATGTTAAACCATGCATGCTAATCCAGCTTGAATTTTCTTCATTTTGGATAGATATTTGGTGCTCCTCGGATATTTAAGAAAGTTGAAAGTAACTCTGAAGACATATATTTATCTTCTCTCCTCAATTATTTCAAGGAACCTCAGGAGGATCAATATGTCCGTACAACTGACTTTACGGTTGGAGCCTGCATAGGTCAATCATCTCATTTCTGTTTGGAGGTTCCATTTTCATACTCACTTTCGTGCTTCAAGGAAAACTTCCCATATTTTGAGGAAAAAGACGGGCAATTCATTCTAGAGCATGGCAGTCCTTTTAGCACCAACCAACAACTTGTCCCTGTTATTGCTCCCGCAAGAGGTGTTTACTTGCCATTTTCGGTCTTCTTCAGGGTGAATATGCTAGTTCAGAATGGATGTATTTCTTGGCCAACACTGGGTACTAGTTTCTTCCAGCTACTCGATCCTCGGAAAATTGATATTTCCTGCATAGAGTTTGCCCTTGAGGAACTTTTTCACGTGAAGGAATGCTGCTATGATCCCGTCAGCTGGCTTATTGAGCATTATAGAAAATATAATAATGCCACGAGACCTCCTAAGGATCCTTATATCTCTTTGGATGCTGGGCTAGTATACACCCGCAGAGTTCAAGTTACTCCTTGCAAGGTATACTTTTGTGGTCCAGAGGTGAATGTGTCCAATCGAGTCTTACGAATGTATCCGGATGACATTGATAATTTCATTCGTGTTTCCTTTGTTGACGAGGATCTGGAGAAGCTCTATTCATCTGACTTGTCTCCACGTGTTGCCATTGGACATACTGCCGTTTACAAGAGAATCCTTTCAATACTTGAAAATGGCATAGTTATAGCGGATAAGCATTTTGAATTTCTTGCCTTCTCATCAAGCCAACTACGTGAAAATTCTCTCTGGATGTTTGCTTCACGGCCTGGACTATCGGCTGCTCGTATAAGGGAAAAGTTGGGTGACTTTTCTCAAATTAAGAATGTGGCAAAATATGCAGCCAGATTAGGTCAGTCCCTCAGCTCATCCACAGAAACCTTGACTGTTCAAAGGCATGAAATAGAAGTGATTTCTGATATAGAGATTGGGTTTGGGTCAAACAAGTATGTTTTCTCGGATGGAATTGGTAAAATATCTTCTGATTTTGCACGGAGAGTGGCTCGAAAATGCATTCATGATAATTATTTACCCTCCGCTTATCAAATCAGATATGCTGGCTACAAAGGTGTAGTTGCTATTGATCCTACATCAACAATGAAATTATCATTGCGAAAAAGCATGTGTAAGTTCGAGTCCAATGAAATCAAATTAGATGTCTTGGCATACAGCAAATATCAACCCTGCTATCTGAACAGGCAGTTAATTACTCTACTGTCCACTCTGGGGGTCAACGATTATGCTTTTGAAAGAAAGCAAAAGGAAGCTGTGGAGAGATTGGATGCTATCTTAACCGATCCCCTGATTGCACGGGAAGCTCTAGATCAAATGGCTCCTGGGGAGAACAGCAACATTCTCAAGCACATGATTGAATGTGGTTACAAGCCTGATGCTGAGCCATATCTTTCCATGATGCTTCAAGTTTTCCGCTCAACGAAGTTGCTGGAGTTGCGTACTAAAACTAGGATATTTATTCCCAAGGGAAGATCAATGATGGGGTGTCTAGATGAAACTCGGACCCTTGAATATGGTGAAGTCTTTTTGCAAGTTTCTAGCCCCACAGTCGGGAGTTCCTATGATTTTCTGAGGTCCAATGATTCTGTTCCCTGTGGATCTGAACGTGATACTCGCATTATCACAGGAAGGGTAGTTGTTGCAAAGAACCCGTGCCTCCATCCTGGTGATGTGCGTGTGCTGTGGGCAGTGGATGTACCAGCGCTGCACCACATGGTGGATTGTGTTGTCTTCCCGCAAAAAGGAAAAAGGTATTGCCTAGATTTTAACATTGACAAAAGTCTTGTTTTTTTTTTCTGGCTCATTTATCCCTAATCGAGCTTATGAATCTATCTGGACTCGAGATCATGTAATTGTTTTTATGATATTCCATCGTTTGTGCCCAATTTTTCTTGTGTAACCCACAACCTTAAAAGAGAACCCATGATTATTGTACACATCTCTGCTCAGCTGCTATTACTACATTATCATGTATGTACTATGTCCTTGTTGCATTTTTTGTGTAAAGTTTACATCACTTGAGTTATTTGTTATTTCGAAAATTACACTGCTGTCACTCTTATATTTATGCTATAAACGCCTTATAGCTTGAGATGTTCTCTATGTCAGGCCTCATCCAAATGAATGCTCAGGAAGTGACCTTGATGGTGATATATACTTTGTCTCTTGGGACCCTGACTTGATACCGCTGAGAATGGTTGAGCCAATGGACTACACACCTGCAGAAAGTTTAGTCCTGGATCATGGAGTTCAAATGGGGGTAATCTACTAATGTTTCCAACTTTCCTTCATGATCTCAAATTTCCATATAAACATTAACATTCATGCATCATAAATAGCTTTTCATTATTGAATCTTATCTAAAGTGACTGGAACCCAAGTGCAATTGACTTGATAGCTATAAGTAGGGTAGACATGGTTAGCAGAGTGTTGATTGCCAAAGAACTACGGAGTAAATAGCAATATCCATCAATACTACCTCTGATAGAACATCCCGCTGAAATAGTCTGTTTTGCTTGCTATGCTCGATTGCCAGAATACTTGAGGGGGCAGATTAAGGGATTTGGTGGGAATCAGTATCCAATATCTATCACTTTAATATTGATGAATGAACAATAAGGGCTCATATAGACTGTAAATGTTTAATCTGTTAATAATTCACAACTTCTTTATAGTCCATCCGATGGACTATGTGATCAATAGATCAATTGATCACTGGTTCATCTCGGGGCACTGTAATCCATATCCTGGGATTTACCTCCTGCACCTCGGAGCAGGGAATAGAGCTTTATCCGAAGTGGGAAAAAGATGTCTACGTAATTTAGCTAATGGACGACTTTTCCTTTTTCTTTGCAGGAAGTTCAAGAGTATTTTGCCAACTATATAGTCAATGACAGCTTAGGAATAATTGCCAATGCACACACCGCCTTTGCAGACAAGGAGCCAACTAAGGCGATGAGTGATCCATGCATAGAGCTTGCAAGACTATTTTCAATTGCTGTCGACTTCAACAAAACTGGTGTCCCAGCTGTAATACCTTCACATCTTTATGTAAGGGAATTTCCTGACTTCATGGAGAAGCCTGACAAACCAACCTACGAGTCTCCCCGTGTGATAGGCAAGCTATTCCGAGAAGTGAAGGATAAAGCTCCACACACTTGCTGTATACAATCATTTACTGAAGAGGTAGCACGCAAGTGCTATGATTCTGAGATGGAATACCCTGGGTTTGAGAATCATGTTGATGATGCCTTCTACTACAAGAGCCAGTATGACCTCAAGCTAGGGAACCTTATGGACTACTATGGAATCAAATCTGAAGCTGAGATCCTCAGCGGGAACATCATGAAAATGTCGCGATACTTCAACAAGAGAAAAGATTCAGACTCAATCGGTGTGGCTGTGAGGGCGTTGAGGAAGGAAGTGAGGAACTGGTTCAACGACATGGGAGGTGATTATGATATGTATGCAAAAGCATCCGCTTGGTATCACGTCACATATCATCCAAACTACTTGAGCATCTACAATGAGCGGAATGACCGCGACCATTTCATCAGTTTTCCTTGGTGTTTGCATGAGAAGTTGGTATTCATCAAGAAACGTAGGGTTAACTTCCGAAGGCTTCTGAATCATGTCCCGCTGGAGGATCAGTTCAGCCGCAGTTTGAACATTCTCTGAGCGCAACCACTACATCAAGCAAGGTAAGTTTTACGCTGCTGTCTTGTGTATTTAAGCTCTGTGTTTGCTGCAAAACATCGCCTTTTTGAAATCCCGAATTATGATTGCGTGATGTTTATTCATGGTTTGATTGCTTCTGCTAGCAGCAGCTCTTGTGTAAATATGATCTAGGGCTTGCTAGTCTTTTGCCCTGGATAATATCTAAAGCATGTTTTGCTAGTCTTTCCCTACTTTTGGTTGATTGGCAATGTTCTGTTTGTGGCTTATATTACCCACTGCGACCGCTTGCTCGTTCGCCTACCCCGAGCTTCTTCGACATTGATGATCTTTGATCCACTGCAGTTAGATCCTATGTTACCCGGATACTCGTAGAGAGTGCCGTATCCTGTATCGTATCCGATACTCGGATACGTATCCTCCTCTTTACTCTCTCATTGATTTACTTCCCTTCTTTTACTTGCTATTGTTGTTAACATATTATGTCTACTTCCATAATTGTGTTTTTCAGAAGATTACATTAACTTTTATGTGTTTGAACTTTAATTTGTTCATATTTCTTTTTCTTTTTTTTCAAGAACTTAGTAGTCTTAAGACTTGATAGTTTCAATTTAGTTCATTTTATATATATTTTATGATATATATCTATTATTTGCATTCAGATATTTAGAAGAACGTATAAATCCCTGACGTATCGTATCCTATATTTTTTTGGATTGATGTATCCCAGTATCTGTATCGTATCCCCATACCTGTATCCATGTCATGTAACATAGGTTAGATAAGATCCCACGGCGTTGGGGAGACGGTGTCAAGGAGGGGTCGGTCTGGCATGGAGCTGGTGATCATCGGACCGATCATCGCCCACTGGTTCATAATCACCACAAGGAGGGATAGTGGGTTCCTTTATGCATGCCAAGACATATATATTGCATTATTATTCCTTCAAATTCAGAAACCTAATTGAACAATAGAAGACAATACAGCAGTAGCACACATGATAGAAAACAAGTCACACCAATACGAAAAATAACGCTTCTAGTACACAGACTAGCTGAAGGGTTGAATCAGCTTAGCCAAGCCAAAGGCGGCGGCAGAAGCGAGGGCTCCGATGAGTGCGGTTTGGAAAGCACCAAGGATCGGCCTACTCCCGGTGAAATGGCCCTTTGCATACCCGAAGATCAACAGAGCCACCAATGTCACCACAACCGATGCATAAACCGCCTCCTGCGCCTTCTCAATGAAGATGTACGGGAACAATGGCACGAATCCTCCGATTATGTAGGAAATCGCAATCGTAAACGCACTTTGGAACGCCCTCTTCGGGTCTGGCTTCTCCAATCCAAGCTCGAACCTTCGCAGAACATCATGAGTACACATGAAACAAGCTATTAGATTGGGGTGTGACAGTCATAACTTTTGCAAATTCAAGATTGGATATTACATTGCTAAATTGAGATTCAAGCAAAATTAGGATGTAAAATGGCCACTGAAAGGGGATGGGATCATATGTAACTTAATTATTTATGTTATATTTCTCCGTAATAAAAAAAATCTTATACATTTATATACTTGTGAAAATTGGTATTTTAAAAATTAATATAAATGAAAAGGGTGATTTTTTATCATATTTGTTGTGACAATAAAAATATACCAATATAGTCTAAAGGTAACTTTTAGACTTTTTTTAATTGTTGATATGTAAGTAAAATAATTTAAGTGTTACAAAGGAACGTGGACCAAGATGATAGGCTGGCCCATTTTGAGACAGATTATAGGCCCAATATTTTCTCTTTTACCATTGGACCGCCTACCTTTTGTCGTTTTCCTCATGCACAAGTTTATATATATAAAAAAAAATATATAATATCAATTTTATTTAACACGTGAACTATGTCACACAAAACTTACCCAACATCCTAATATCGTCAATAAACAAGTTTGAATAGACATGTAAAAATATGTTGCCATATCTTCACATTTACTACTCACCTTTTTTAATTTATCAAAAAGTATATTTAATCATTCACTAAACACCATAATAACTAAAAAAAAAATACTCCCTCCGTCTCAAAATACATGTATTTTTAGCCTATTTAATTTTGTCAAAAATACATGTCTTTTTAGATTTAATCATTACACTTAACTTACTTTTACATCTAATCATTACTTTAATTTTTACACTCCTACTCTCCTCCTCACAAATTTAAAAAAGAAAAGAAATAAATGCAAGTCTAATCATTACACTTTACTTACTTTTTACATCTAATCATTACACTTAACCTACTTCTTAATTACCGTGTTCCCTCCTAAAAAGACATGTATTTTAAGACGGAGGGAGTATTTAACAAGAATTACACACTAAAATACGAATACCAACATTCTTTTTATTTAGGTATAAATTTGAAAATAACTAGTCTCAGTTAGACTATCATCTAATGACATTCTTAGACCATCCACAATGGTTTTGCTTAAAATATGCACATTTGTACCAGATATATAAAAATACACCTTACTTTTTGGTAATTTGCTTCATTGGTAAAATGTGTCTTTTTTACACATCACTCAGATACAATTCATTTAAAACAAAAATAAAATAAAATAAAATCATAAAAAACAAACAAATAAAATAGTCTTACTTTTTGTAAAAGTTTACGCACATGGGAGATGGTGTGCTCAAATTTGTACATCACATGTTCAAATGTGCACATTTACACAAACCTAAAACAACCAATATAGCTAAAAAATGCCTGAAAAGTACACACACCACACAGTCACAGAGGGTGGATCTGCACTGCACGAGATGTCAGCCATTTCCCCAAGTTCAACCACCAATGTTGTGCACTGCGCTCATTCACTTTTTTTTTTTTAATTAAAAAAGAGCCTTTTGCAGTCATCCGTGATTGTTCCCAAAACCCACTTTTCCTATGCTTACTCACATGTTAATGATGCCTTAAAAAATATTTTTTTTAAAATTAATAAAAATTTACATTTTATATTATACAGTAATTTTTAACTCTTTAAAAAATGCATTAAAAATTAAATAAGTTATATTTATAAACAAAGGAGTAACAAATATTAAAAATAGGTTTAATCTTTACTTAGAAAATATGTTAGATAATACTCTATCTGTTAATTAAAACTTGACGTTTTACTATTAACACATATTTTTTTAGATGTTAAAAACTACTCTGTAGTATATAAAATATTAACTTTTTAATAATATTTTTAAACAATTTCATGCTTATTACTATTAAGTTTGAATTTATAAAAACAAAATTTAAAAAAGTTAATATTTTATATAGTTTTTATCATTTTAAAAAAACGTGTATAAATAGTAAATGACATGTTTTAATTAACAGAGATGCAGTAGTAGAATCTTCCATAAATGATTGAGGCAACAATTAGAAATATATAAATCATGAACTACGGAGTATTATTAATTAATTAAACCATCTTCATAAATTATTACACTACACTAAGCACACTTTACAGAAAAGATATTATCACATGCTTCAAATTTAAAAATATTCGCCCCATAATAACAAAAGATACTTTTAACAACTTTTAGAATCGAAAGTTAATACTCTTTTCCATATACATTTTTTTAATAATTAAATCGAAGATATCAATCTTTTTAGTTTCTATGGATAATAAATATTTATTTTTTAAATTGAGAATGATTAAAGAAAAACTCACTTCATCATAAAATCAAGCCAAGCTTGAGGCTTCCTCCTCAGCGCATTCACCACCGGCGCGTACTCATGCGGCTCCACTCCATACTCCGCCAGTATCTCCGCCACCTCCGCCGCCTCTGCAAATTTAACAAACTATTAAATTCGCTAAAAATACGCGTATTAAACAAACTCCTCTTGATAAAGATGAAATCTTTACCGGTATCAGGAACGGCGATGATCTCCTCCTGTTCCCGCTTCAGCTCTCTCATGTAATGGTCCGCTTCGCTCTTCGCAGCCAAATATCTGTTCAGATACGAAAATGAAAATCAATCTTTGAAAAAAGATTCAACCTTTTTTCAAAAATAAGCGAAATTAGTGGAGTACCCGCCGAGGCCCATGGAGATGGCGCCGGCGGCGACTTCAGCGATGCCGGCGGTGAGGACGATGGAGGAGGGAGCGTTGGCGCCGGAGAGGCCGGCGGCGAGGGCGAAGGGGACGGTGAGGCCGTCGGAGACGCCGATGATGATGTCGCGGACGACCTCGCCGGCGGTGAAGTGCTTCTCCTTGTGGTGGTGGAGGAGAGAGCGCTCCTTCTCCAATTGGTGGCTCTGGTGATCCGCCATTGCTGTGATTGATTCCTGGATTTCACTGGTTCCTCCTAATTTGGTAGGTAGGGTTTTGGTGAGTTGGGGGTGAGGAAGGAGATCGGAGGAAGTGCTTATAAAGGGGGTCGGAGGAGTGTGGCGGGCGTGTGGAGGTGTCGCCTTCAGCTTTGCCCTTAATCGTTACGTGGGCTCTTCTCTCTTCCATTCTTTTGGCTTCGTCCGGAATTGATTAGTTTCGTCATCAAATCAATTATTCCGATGATAATTGCAATTAGTTGGATGTTTAAAGATTTTTTTTTTTTATCGGATTTGCTATTTCCACCTTCAAATTTTACTATTTACCCCAAAATTTGATTTTTTTTTTAAAAAAAAATTGATAATTCTTACTCTATGTGTGTTTGGTTGGAGAGAAAGCATGCCACTTTAATGAGTGGGAAATTGAAGAAATCATTTTTTCTTGTTTGGATAAATAAATTAAAAAGATTTAATTAGAACCCATAAAAAAAAATAGACATAAATTTGCTGAGGAAGGGAAGGAAAATGAGCTCCATCAAAATGCAATTAAAATCCCCTGTAACACTTTACGTGTTACACTCGGTGTTACACTCATTATTTCGAGTATAAATTCATATTAAAAAAATTTAAAAATTTATATTTATACCCTATATACTTATATTAACATGTCTATAAAACTTTTATTTTGAAAATATATGTTTTAGAAAAATAAAAAAATTATTTTCTAAAATAATCAATTTTTTAATCATCCATAATTTTTAATAATCATTTTTCATAATAAAATGATTTTCGACTTTGATCGGACAATCATCGACGACAATAGAAACAATTGGGTGGTCACCCAAATAGGCATCACCCTTGTTCTATCAATTCATTCGATCAGTAATTTCATCAAACAAACGTACACGTTTAATTTCCTTCGGAGAAAAATTCAATTTTGTTCAATTTTCAACATTTGCAGTTGATATGTTTGCTTGTTTTGTCTTCAATTTCATCAATTTTGTCATCGCCTTCTTCCATACCACCTCTCCCTCCTCCTCCTTCCTCCACCGACGTTGGCACTACGCGACATACCATTCGGCGGCGCGGCTATCTTGTTAGCAAGCCCCACTCTCACAGCCCGAGCGGGACCATGAGCCTCAACCCGCACTCCATCTACTACCGGGGCCATGAGCCTCAACCCGCACTCCATCTACTAGATCTGGTCGATTTGGGTTCCCTAGGGTTACTCTAGGCGCGACGGTTGAAATACAAATCCACCGACGAAGAAGGTGGTCGGTTTGGTTGGGTGAAGTTAACAAAAGAAGGGGTCTTAGGGGGGGCGGTGGGCAGTGGCGGATCCAGGAATTTATGTAAGGGAGGGCTGAATTTTTTTCCCAAAAATGACGGTTTGAAATGTTCGAGTTTAAGATTATACCTATATACGACCTTGACACCTTCAATCATGCTTATATGTTGAATGACATGAAAAACGCCACTATACTGTTTTGCGGATTCAGGAACCTACATCACCAACTGTAATCTAACACCGAACTTCAAAATTTTACAATTAAACTACAATATCATTTAATTAATTTTTTGAAATATGCAGAACCACTACTCCCAGAAGCACAAGTTTCTGACTAACCAACTCTGAAACTATATGCAAAATTCTAATGGTGGTTATTCATTGGAAAGTAACAAATTCATTCTCACAATCACAAACCACAATTCTGAATCACAAACAATCAGAATTCCGAATCGCAAACAAAAAATTCACAAGTCTATTTCTTGCTACAACCACAAACCACAATTTCAATTTTCAAACAACAAATCACAAAGGCACAAATTTATTTCTCACAAAACACCAACCCTAATCGAAAATCCCCAAATTGATTTTCATTTTTCAAATCTCAACTCCACAAATTCTAATCAAAATTGATTCATTGGAAAGTAACAAATTCACAAATTCATTCTCACAATCACAAACCACAATTCTGAATCACAAACAATCAGAATTCCGAATCGCAAACAAAAAATTCACAAGTCTATTTCTTGCTACAACCACAAACCACAATTTCAATTTTCAAACAACAAATCACAAAGGCACAAATTTATTTCTCACAAAACACCAACCCTAATCGAAAATCCCCAAATTGATTTTCATTTTTCAAATCTCAACTCCACAAATTCTAATCAAAATTGATTCACACTCAATCAATTCAACATAAAAACAATCAAATTAAAAGGAAGAGGAAGAAAAATAACACAAAGCTACAAAATGATTTCTCACAAATCACAAACCCTAATCGAAAATCTCCAAATTGATTCTCATTTCTGAAATCTCAACTCCACAAATTCTAATCAAAATTTATTCACACTCAATCTATTCAACTTAAAAACAATCAAATTAAAATCAAATTAAAAGGAAGAGGAAGAAAAAGAACTTACCTTTTGAAGTTTAGATTGAAGAAAAATAATTTCCCCTTCATAGGTTCGGCCGGAGGTGGAGATGGCAGCGGCGCCGGCGGGTCGTCCGGAGGGGGACGTGGCGGAATCCGGCGGGTGGAAGAGCTTCTAACGCCGGCGGGTCTCCCCTTCACAGTTCACAGGTTCGCTGGCTTTTGTCGACTGTAAGGGGAAAAAAAGGAGATGGCGTTTAAAAAAATAAAAAAACAGATGAAGGCCTGTAAGGGAAAAAAAGAGATGGCGTTTTAAAAATAAAAAAACAGATGAAGGAAAAATAGGGGAGGAAGGAGGATTCGAACCTGGGATTCCGCAATCACCCCTTACATTCATCCTGGGTCCTTACCGCTGAGCTAACTCATCATTGTAATCCTATTCTACTTCATTTTATATATTACTAAATTAACAGATATATAAAAATATACATATACCCTTATTTTGGCCAGCGGGGGGCTTCAGCCATCCCGAGCCCCCCCACAGATCCGCCACTGGCGGTGGGGGTGACAACACCAGTTGGGGTGGAGGATCTAGATCGAAGACGATGGCGGCGGTGAGTAGAAATGCTATGGTACATAAATTATATAAGAAATGGAATTTAAACCCTTGA
Organism: Persicaria maculosa; assembly: GCA_963922045.1. Classification (NCBI taxonomy): domain Eukaryota; kingdom Viridiplantae; phylum Streptophyta; class Magnoliopsida; order Caryophyllales; family Polygonaceae; genus Persicaria; species Persicaria maculosa. The sequence goes on along the minus strand of OY998256.1, from coordinate 7,118,230 downwards.
CTTTTTACAAGCCGGCCACCTAAGGAAAATTGTAATAATTGATCACTTTAAGAATCCTCCTAAAATTGCCAATTGTCATTATCATGATCGACATAGTCAATACATGAAATTTTAGGTGGGATAAAATTTAAAAAAAAAACAAGTTAATTGTGAATTTGTGATCAGTGATCACCCATCTGTCTTATTGTATGTAGTTTTTTTTTTAATAGAAAGAGAGATTTTTTCTTAGGTGGGATCATAATAAAGAAGAATGTGAAAGCAATTAAAAAAAATTATGGAAACTAAACAAAATAAGGAGAATAGGGAGAGCCACGAACAATTATTGTTCTTTGTTGGATGAAATGAAAACCACTTTCTAAGTTTAGTCAACTTCACAGAAGGTGATGAAGGTGAATGAGGGTTAGTGTAGTCTTAAATCACACCCAAGCTAAATAGATTAATTCGCTTACTATTCGCATGGTTTTATTTTGCCAAGAGTTTTTATTTGAAAAAAGTTTGTCGATACGAGAGGCTAACAATTTCCCATATCGGTAAACTTTTTTCAAGGGACAATTGTTTATATATCTTTATAAACTTTGTCAATGAGTTATATATCCCTCAAATTATTGAAATAAGTTATTTATCCTTCAAATAATAAAATAATTATTTATATACCCAAATTGTATTTTCTTCCCTAAATTGCAATTACAATCCCCCTTTATCCATTACATATCCCTTAAATCGCATTTTCTTCCATGTCAAGAGCTTCAATTACAATCCCCTTACTTTGCATTTCCCTAGCGCCTCTGGCCAACACTGTCAAAATTATCATTATCGCCTTGTTGCCCATTCAGAGGAGGAAGATCTCGTGTTGCTTCTTTGCCAGGACGACAATGTTGCGATGGTTGAGGTCGTCGATCACCAACCTGCAACCAGTTGTCGATCGAAGATCGGCATGCATCGAGATGGGCCTCAACGAGAGCTTGTACTTCTTGCCATGGGGCTTCAAGTTGACAATGGTTATCACGATCGAAGAGAAGATGGCGCAACAACACAAATCCATAACTGAAATTGAAATCGATCAATCTTGGGTTTGGAGATCGATTGAATTGGTTTCATCAATTAAAATCCAATATCGATTTAATTTGTGGAATACGAAATTTATCCCACCAGAAATTAATTAAACCCTAAACACAAACAACTCACTAGTGTCCATTACTAAGAAAAATCAATTTCTATACGAGGTAGAGGCAAAACGGTAAAAGGAGGAAGATGATGAAAGGGTTGGGTTAATTAGAAACAAGACCATTTTAGATAATTTTTTATCTAATTTAAATTATTTTGTAGACATTTAATGAGTGATTTTAATCGTAATTCATGAAAGAAAATGTAATTTGGATTTATAAAAAACTATTTTATTATTTGAGGGATAAATAACTTATTTTAAAGATTTGAAGGATATATAACTAATTGAAGAAGTTTAGAAGGATATATAACTAATTGTCCCTTTTTTGAAATAAAAAAGTTTGTCAATACTGAAAGTCGGTGAATAATCATATATTTGGTAAAATTTTAACTGCGTGCATAACAAACTTTAGATTAAACAAGCTAAGATAAGTTGGATTCAAGCATGATAATTTTTTAATAAGATCAATTGTGGATTAAATTTATGTCAATTTAGGTACAATTTGGATTTGAGTCACTTGGGCATAGTTCCCCAGATTGCTACTATTTATGACTTGCTCGATCTAAGATCAAATGAAGAATATGCCAACTTCAATTTAGTGATGTAATGACAAAAGCTACTCGATGACCCATGGTGGGAAGTGCGGATCCTAAATGTGAGGTGAAAATGTGTTATAGTTGTCGGATTGTATAACAGAATGCTCTTGTAAATTGGTTTTTTCAACTACAAAACTCTTTGATTAAACATGCTTTGGTACTAAATTGTATCATGATACTTGACTTACATTCTATAAACATTATGCGCTAGACTAATAAAAATTCCATTTGAGTACTAAATAAACAGTGGCGGATCTAGAAGTTTCTTTATGTGGGCTAAATAAATTTTTTTAATATATACATATATAAACTAATGTTTTGTTTAACTATACAAGAAACAATTTAACTTATAATTTAAACATACGTTTTTAAGAGGCTTAATTTTCTATTTAAAAATACACATAGGGTGTGTTTGGATTCCATTGCATTTTCATTATAATGTAATTATTTTACCTCGTTTTATATGTCCGTTTGGTTGTACAAATAAACATCTCGTAAAAATCGAGGTAAAATCATAATTTAACCAAATAATCACATAAATCGAGATAAAATAATTGCATTTTAATTAATATATTGTGGAATCCAAAAACATCATAATTTAAACACCTTCAAATTTTTGTTAACCAAACACCGCCTTATCATTTTACATTATAAACATAATGCATTTAGAATCCAAACACACCCATAATCAAAAGATTTTAAATAGCCACTTTCTGCCAACTAAATTAAGCCGTGATTATGATTAATTAATCTTTTTATATAGCCATATAGGAGTAATTTTTATTTCTAAAATCAGTAAAAGTTATTAAAAAAAAAGGTGTGTTAAATGCATGACAAATCTCCCTCCAAATCACCACGTCCATTCCAAAGTGGTGCCTTTTTTTAATTAATTAGTCCATCACAATTAATTAATTAGCCCACTGCAAAACAATTTGCGGTGTATTTAGTTTAGACGTTAAAAAAATTCTTATTCCCTCCGATAAAAAATATTTGATGTTTTAGGAGGTGAAATTTGATCAACAATATTTGATGTTTTAGAAGTAATATAATTACACTCTTTTTTACTTTTGCACTAATATCAATATAAGTTGTACTCTTTTTTTTTTGCTTAACCAATTATATTTGTTCTTAATAAATGTGATGGAGGAGTAAATATTATTTGGTAGAATATTTAAAGGTGGAAAATGACATTTCTTAATCTCCGTACATATCTCCAAAAACATCAAATATTTCCGATCAGAGGAAGTAGTTTTTAACCTAATCCAGGGAGTTTCAGCCATCCTGTTGAGATAATGAAAGAATGTGAAGAGATTCAAAGAGTCCCACATTGATAATATGAATAAAGAAGCCTTAGTGTATAAGCTAGTGGGTTACTCTTCCTATTGCCAATTGGTTTTAGGATGTAACCCCACTCGGCTTATGTGCTAGCTTTTTAGCGTAAGAGCGCATGCATGTGTGCACACGACCCCGATCGCGAGTCCCAACGAACTTCATTTACCAGAATCCAAATGAATCTGGCTCCATGTAGATCACCCAACACAATTAACGCTCACTTTTGCAGCACTCGGCCTTGTCGATAGGTCACTCATTGGTACCAACCCCAACTTAACTTTGGGAAAATAAGTCGGGATGGATGTAAACTTTAAAGAGTGAAAGTGGGATGTACCAAAAAAGAAAGCAAGTAATAAAGGAAGAAATCGACCCCACAACTCCACGTTCCAACCACACTTCAGTCATCGTCAGAGCTCACCATAGTGGATTCTTTTTATCCCTAAAAGATTCCCATCTATGAGGTTTCACATTGGTGGAGATCTCTTTTATTAGCTACATGACAAATCATTCAATACGAGCTCATTACACTTAATTGCTTGCACTTGTTTGTGTGTATATACACTAAATAGTTTATCTTTGTTATTTGGGGAAAAATCTTATGTAACCAATTGTTAGGTTCCAACTCAAGTAGGGTAGGGTCTTTCGGGTTTTCGAGTCAATTTAGATCTCACGGGCATCATCACCAAACCTAACCCACATTAGCATAGAAACTTGCATTTCAAATGGGTTTGTGTATGATTTCAATTCAGTTCAGGGGAAATCTTTAAGTCGGATTGGGTCAAGTGCTCGGGGAACTGATGTTGTCCCAATTCGAAATGCAATAGAATGTCCGAAGGGCATTTTCGAAGCCCTATCATTTTTGGTCGTATGCTTCAATTTACCGATTGTGTTGGATCGCTCCTACATGATGATCAGGGGCGGAGCCGGGGGGGGGGGGGGGGGGGGGGGGGGTCATGTGCCCCTTTTCTTTTGACGGACTACCTAGGTGTATTCTCCTCGTCGATAACTTCGTTTTGACATAACCCGACATCCGAGTAAAAAATTATCGATGTTTAAAAATTGAAGGTATAGTAATTACTTCAATTTTATTTCAATAGACTATAATGCTTATATATCTTACTTAAATTAACGTTCACATACTATAATTCATCTCGAGAGCTTCGAAACGAGAGGTTACAATAAGCATTTCGACAATTAGATAAGAAGTTACACAAGTTTAAAATTCTTATATCTAGTTATACATTATTATTTGTTAAGAGTGCAACAAGCTAGTTACATATTGACTAAGGTTGTTATTCGAGATGAATGAGTTTAGTATTGCTTGATCATATTTAGCTTGTTTATAAATGAGTCGAGCTTGAGTTGAGCATATATTTGGACTTGAGCTCATATTCGGTTTGTTTAGTAAATGATCAGGGTCGAGCTGAGTTTTTAAACTATTATGCAACCTTACTCGCTTATGACATAATAACTTCAAGGAATTTTTATAAGTTTCAAAAAATTCGCGCTATATGAACTTAAATTCGAGCCGAGCTTTAAAGCGTACATGAACAATTGTGCCCCTCCTCCACAAATTTTCTGACTCCGCCATTGACGATGATCCCTAAAACCATGACACTCACAACTCATAAGTATGTGTTCTCCATGGGAATGTTGAAAGATTTAGAGAGCAATAAAGAACATTGCCTTTCTTTAGTTCATCGAGTCACCCTATTTGGCTTTCTTTTACTTAAATGTGTGATTAAGTAATTCAAGTGATGCGTATTTAAAAAAAATGAAATTAGTTCAAAATTCAAACAACCTGAAGCCTCCTCTTTCTTCTGGGCTTGGTTCGCTTCCGACGGCCTCCTCGGTTGCCGGTGTTTCCGTCGTTGGGAGGTGGGGCCTTTCCTGGTCTCTTCCTGGCTTCCTTTCCCTCCCCGGCGTCCCTTTCCGCCCTTCCCCTGGTGGTGGTTGGTGTTTGCTGGCGGCGGGATTCGGATCTGTCGAGGTTGTTCCTGCCGGCTTCAATGGCTTTTAACCCTCGGAGCTCCTTTGTCCGAGTTGCCTTTACCGGGCCTGGATTGTGTTTCTTTGGGCCCAAGGGCTTTTGCCTTGGGCCCAAAGCTGGCCCGTGGGCAAAAGGCTTAAATAAAATTGAAAATTAAAATATTAAATTAAAAATATATAAAATAACTATAAGTAAATAATGCCCGGTAGGGTTATGTTTACATATAATTGGGAAAAAAAAAATTTAATTAATTCCGGCTGTGCTTCATTTGCTCGTGTGGTTTGGTGTCCGTCTGTTGGTTCGTGGTTAGTTTCGGTTGAGGAGCAGTTCTGCGGCCCTGGTTGATCGACGTGATCGTGTTGGTGGTGTTTGTGGTCTCCGAAGATCCCTCATCCAGGTGGAGGGAACGTCGTGTGATCCATACTTCCCCAGGTGTCGCATTTGCCTTATGAGGATTTCTGCTTTCCGTCTTTCCGGCGGCGAGACATCGTGTCAGCTAGAGCTGTCCCATGCGCTCGCTATCCACTTCTCCGCGACGACTTCCTTCCTCTCAATGTTGTGTCCGCTAGTTTGCTTAGGTCTTGGGTTTTTTTCCGGGTTTAGTTTGGGTGCTCTTTTGATGTATTTTATGTTATATTTTCTATTTCGTTGTTGTATATTTAGACGGCTTGCCGTCTGCCGACTTTATCGGCCTCTCGAGGTTCGGGCCTGTCCGGCCTCGAATTATTTCCTTATCAAAAAAAAAATGGGTCCGTTAAGAACTACGACCCACTCTATTCGCTGACCACACCGGTCTCGTTTGCAAAAGCCCATCAGGCCCAATAATCATGTGATCGTCAACCTCCAAGAAGTCTCCAAGTACACCGAGTATCCATTTCATTCTCAATTCTCTTCCTCCTTGAATTGCTTCCCTTTTCAGTTGTGCAATTTGGGGGATTCATGTTTGGAAATGTGACCTTGTACTTGTGCTTCAACAGCTAATATGCTTTCATGTTTGTTTGAGCTAATATGTTATCACTTTATCCACTAACCTTGCTCCTTGTTGCTCAATTGTGGTGTTGATGGTCAGTGTTTTTACTTGTTAAAGATGATGGGGTTACATGGATTCGGAGAATTTAGGGCGTGCTTGCTATGTGTTGTCGGCATGTGCTTGTGTGTCGCAATGACATTGCTTGTAAAAGAGGCAATTCAACGCCTTAAACATCAGGAGATTGAAGGAGATTCAGTCTTACAAAGGCGTAAGGCATATCCCAGGGTTGCCCTGCAAGAGACAGCATAGGAAGAACAACTGTAGGACCGTGAAGGGTAAGAGGGTCGCCATTGCTGGAAAGAAGAAGGCTCCTGGACCCGAGTTTGATTTAGCTTGTAATCTTGCAAGTCTTGTCTTTGGGGGGAAGTTATTCAGTTTTAGTAACCAAGGCATATGAGGAATACATTTGGGACTAATGGGCGTCTTAATCAATATCACTAGCCACAGATGCTGTGCTGTTAAGAGTTCGTTCATCCTCCAGGTTCGATGAGTATGAAGCGCCCTATCTCGCCTGGATATCTACCCCTTAATGAACTGCCCTTTTCACGGGTTTGTTGTGTGATTCTGCCATATGATTTAGCCTGGATTTCCAATTGAACATAAGCCAGATGACGGAACAAGAACAGTTGATGCATAACTCGAGGTGTCTATGGCAGACTTGTAGAACAGACGCTGGCACAGCTGAATGCATTTTACCCCCATTGTAGGAGGTTTTAACTTACAAATAAGATGATCAGATTGATTGACCAAAGCTATGATTTATGAACACTGCAACAAAGTTACAAAACAAAAGTGTTCAGATTGATCAAAGATTGTAAAGAACCATAAACACTGCAATCCAGACACAGAAATTGAAGACGCGAGCTTAAGATTGATTTTGGTGGATTGTTCGATTTGGAAGAAAGAACTGAAGAAAAAAGATTGCCTTTAGAGTTTAGATGCAAACTCACCTTTGCCCTGAATTTTTTGTGTTCTCCTCAATGGCTAAACATGTGAATTTTAATATGATTTCGTTGGATGATCTGCAGGAAGCCCATAGCTGGCTGACGGGCGACAAAACCACTTGAAATTGGGAAAGTCTTAACCATAACCAAAAGTTAATGTTTAGGGCAGGCTCCATCAAACGGAGAACTTTGCCAAGGTGTCAACAACAGTTAAATGCAGAGTGAGTTCTTAGAGAGAACATAAATTTACATGGGTCTAACTAACAACATCAGCAGCAATGCAACAGATAATCCATAAACGCGTCTACAAAACTGTAAGCAGCAATCTCTTTTCTTGATAATTGCCGTCCTGCAAGGGCATCCAGTGGGTACACAAATAGTTCATGAATCATACAAGCACATAGGCAACTTCATATTACACAAGCTAGAATAAAGTGATACTGAAAAGAATAAAAAAGTGCAGAGTTAATGTACTCACTCACTCAAGTTCAGGCATTTCCATCAATCCGACAACATGGATGATAAATCCACTACTTCCTCTTTCTGCCACCGCCTTTAGCCTTTTTGGTTGCTGTTTCTTTTTTAGAGTTATCTGGTGTTTCCTGTCATAGATATAGTAGTAGAAGAATATAAATGGCTTAGTCCGATCACTGGTGGATGAAGTATATTTTACTCATGTTTTTATTAAATGGTTATTGGTTTTTTCAAAAGTTCCAAGTTTTTCTTAAAAACAATCTTAGATCCAAAATCACTGATTCTTGGAAACAATTTTAATGTGAATATGCTAACAATAAAATAGCAATCATAAATTTGAACAAGCTTGGAAACATAACACCTTGAATGGATTATTAAGCTGCAGAAAACAAAAGGCAATTTAAATATGAAAATATCATCAAAGAGAAGTCACCACAAGTCAGTACATAAAGCTCAACATTGCACACAATTCATGTACATAAAGCTCTTCTGAATTAATTAGGAATTTCATTAAAATAAAAGGCAAAGTGAACCATTAAGAGACAGCTCACCAAAGAGAAAAGGCATTTATAGTTTTCTGTTTGCTCTATTGCATAGAAAGTTCATAGTAGCATATTATTAGAACTTATCCCAACCCTGTAAATGCTCTTGGTAAATAACTTATAGATTCAAAGGCCCTTGTTTATCTAAATCATCTCCATTATCAGACAACCACAAGTTACTGCTATTAATGAAGCTTAGAGCTTGGAACAAAAGATGTCAAGATATAGTGCCCATTTCTTGGAAAAGCTTAGCTTCTAGTAAAAGAGGTCCAAACATATCTTTTTTACTGAATATAGAAAAAGTGCCCATTTCTTTTGCCTCTGTATTATTTCCAATACCCCTTTCTCGTGTGCACTCGCAAAATTAGAGAGAAATTCAGTACAAATCCTATCAGAAAACAAAAAAAGATCAATTATAAACATGAAGCCTCAGTGTAACATGATATGTCTACACCTCACACTTCTACCAATTCAAATAATCAAATCCCAAACTCATCCCAACTGCTCAAGTGCTCAACCCTCTCTCTGGTGAGCTTGTTGCACTTCACAGGTGATTCAATACAATAAAATCTTCACAAAGAAATCAAAATCACCTTCCAAAATGGAAATAGAAACTAAGATGGTGAGATGGTTAAAGAACAATTATTTGCACTGCATGTTCACACCTTCCTTTTAATGGGAACTGATGTGCTGGGAGCTGGCTTAAAAAAGGACTCTAATCTGCAAGCATTTACAATCAGACTGTAAAGCTTCAGAAACCATTGTAAATATATCAACCATTTCTTTCTAGAAATTACATTACATACCGTCCTTGCTGAGTCTTGTTTTTGGCAGCCTTTATCTTCTCTATTGCCTAGCATGACAAACAAGTCTTTGTCAAAAATGATACTCCCTCCGTTCGCGAAAACTTGTCATTTTAGCTCTTAGCACAATTTTTAAGAAACTCAATAATCTACTCCGTTTTTTACTAATTTACCCTCATTTATTATTCTACTTTTCACTTTATCGAAAACTACAACTCACAACCCATCAATCATGTCAAGGGCATTTTCGTAAAATGGAAGCTAAAATACCTACAATGACATGTTTTTATGAACAAAATCGAACCTCTAAAATGACAAGTTTTCGCGAACAGAGGGAGTAGCAACTATCATGGAATAACATATCCTAGGAAAGGAAGTACCTTTGTTACTCTGTCATGGTTGAACCCATTCTCAGTTACAAGAAAAGTAATCAAGCCCTATCAGAAAATAAAAAAAGATCAATTAAAAAACATTTTATACAGATGGAAAAAGATAATATAGTTTTTAAAGCATATATACTTAATATCGGTGCTTCATATAGAACTCATCTTATGTTGTTAGTATGCAAATTTTCAAGAGGAAAACAGATCCTAACCTCCTCATCAGGAGTACTCCATTTGAGCTCAGGCTCTTCATTTTCTGCAAAAACTAAAGGTTCCTTAAACAGGCGTCTGGCCTCTTCATATGGCCATTCCTCAGGTATTTGGTATCTGAGCGGGGAACATGACAACAAAAACAAAAATGAAGAAGCTTATCAATTATAATTATTTACACATGCAGAAAATATAAGAATGTCTCAAAAGAAAGATATTTTCTGGCTTTCAAGGATTTCTATTCAAAATATGATATTCACACCTATAAGAGTCCAAGACCCAATGAAGACGAGCGCCTGGAAAACTGAGATTCAAACTTGCAAAAGCTACTGATGCCAAAGGTTTGCTTGGTTAGCATGAAAGAGATATTTTCCTCAAAAGTATATCAAGGGCCCAATTTTTACTAGATAACAAATCATTTTCATTTCCAGTCCCAAACACAAATCAGCACTATTCGCTGCTAAGTCATTTGCAGCGAATATTTGCATACTTCCATGTTCTGCTCGTCACAAAATGTTTATGTTTTTTTTATGAAATTTGACAATTCCGACTTCAAGCAATATTTGCAAATAGAAGACGTTGCTTCATTTGAAGTAAACAAAAAAGGAAAATATTGTTCCCAATTTCAATATGACTTTAAGAAGACACACAAGTGACTTTCAAAACTAAAATAAAGGAAAATGAAATGAAGGAAATGAATAAATAAATATAAAATACAATCGCAATTTTTTAGACCCCACCTTTCTCTGTTTATATTCTCAAGTATACCCTCAATGGAGCCATGTTGCCGAATAAGCTTCAAAGCTGTCAGCCCCCCAATACCTAAAAGATAAATTGATAAGACTCTAAGCAAATACATACAAAAATAACAGAGATAAAAGGCCAAGAAAAACTCGAAGTGTGCATCAATAAGTGCTGTAATTGGTTGACAGGGAACTTACAGTACATAAGTCAAGAGTTGACAGTAAGTAAACTTTTTTTTTAAAAGTTATAGCACAATTGTTTATTTTTAATTGGAGTGGATGCTTCTAGATACCTTTAATGCTATCACAATAGTCACAGCCAGAAAGAATGCACAAGTCAATGAACTGATCCATAGTAAGATTCAGCTCTTCCAAGACCTGAAACAAATTAACCAATAACATAGTCAGACCAAGGATGAAAATCTTAAAGACGAGCAAGATTCTTCCTCCTAACCTTTGCCACTTCAAATTCCATAACTGGAATTTTTCTTGAACTTGGATCCATCAAATGCCGCAGAAACCTAGTAGCACCAAAAGTAAGAGAATCCATGTCTTCTGAAGCCACAGCATACACCTGAACCAGAGGATAAAATCAAGTAACTATATGTGAAATACAATGATCGATTGATTTTAGATTGCGAGATGCTTATTGGGTAACACAAATTCCAGCAATTTATCAATTACCATAGGTTCTTAGATATTAGGTTCGCAAGTTTAGAGTAACTATAACTAAAGTTCATTGGTAAACACAAGAAGCAACCATAACACATCTGATCTTGCAAAATGAACAATTTCATGGCATCACTTACCTTTCCCGACTTGCAAAGTGCAGCACACTGCGCCTCTGCTTCACATGGAGCCTAAAAACATTAAAAAATGAGTCAGTTGTTCTCGCAGCAGCAGTGAAACATATATCATCAAATACCCACCTCAATCACAGGCACACCCATGAGCCTTAATAATTTTTTACAGTCCTCATTGTGTTGCTTCGTGACCTGAAAAATCCACATATTTGTCATCCTTGGTATACATACTTAGCAAAACACCAAAACCATAATCCTATTATAAATAAAAATCCAGGACAAGCTAGACAGCTTTAATAAAAATGTAAACTACAGAGAGAAACCACCATAATGGAAAATTCTTGTCATAGGGAAAATGAAACAAGGCTGCAGATTTTTTTCTGAGCAAATAGCACTTAAGCAAACATGTTACTTAGACCTAACATGTAACACCAGACCTTCACAGTTCTTTTGCTAAACTTCTCAATGTCTTCTTTGTTGTCCTCCTGCATTGACAATTAAAGCAACTGACTAATAAACTGAATTGCCCATTAAACTGAAATGAATGGATAAAGACAATATACTCGGTTTCATGATAAGGGTCTTGAGTTTACCTCGATGGCCACTTTCAAATCCTCTGTAGCATCAGCTCGTTTGGTGTAACTTTAATAGGTATTATAACCAGTGAGATTATGATATGAGAGTATAACTTAAAAAGTAATAATATACACAAAAGCTACAATGCTAGAGGCTGGCAAGAATACCGTTTCGCAAGCTCTTGCTTCTTCAAATCGGGTGGTTGTCCATCAAACACATAACTGCGATTTTTTTGTGGTACAAATAAGATGAACACAACTTATAAAAACATCATAAAACCACACAAATTCAGACAAACTGACAAGCTGTGAACTTACACAGGTTTCATTCCAGCTTCTAGGAGTCTAATTGTGCGATTAAACATCCCTTGTAAATGACTGCGAAAAAACCCCAACAACTACAGCATTTAGCATGCAAATCCGCCAAGAACAAAAATAATGTGTTCAAGTTAATTCTATCTTCTCTTAGACAACACTTTGCGTTAAATATTTTACTATACCTGGTGACCTCACCAGCCTCGTTAGTCAGCATTTCGGCTCCAACTCTTCCCACCACAATCTGAGCAAGCGGCCACAGCCCCAACAAACAAATTTGGAAAAGAAAATCAATTAGCTGGAAATCTGAAGCGACCCTAGATATAAATTGGGGGGAAACAAATCAATTTGGGGAAAAAATAATTGTCGAGAAAAGGGAGAAAAGACGAACGAGAAACTGGTAGATGCTCATGCTGGCGTCGACAGCGATTTTGCGGCCAAAATAACTCTCGAATTTCTGCTCTTTCATGCATTTCGGTGCGTTGTCAGCCAGCAGCTTAGTTAAACCCTAAACGAAATCAACAGCAAACAATTAAACAGATGAGCCATTTCAACAAAATTATCGAGGAAGACCGATTTTAGACCAAAATCAAATGAGCGATCATGCAAGGACTGAAACCCTAACCTTAATTCCCATCTTTACGATCGATTGAGGTTTCACTACCACCAGCCCTGGAGCGCGCACTCTCTCGCTCTCTAGGCTTGAAGCTGTAAAATTAGGGCTTAGGAAATGAGGGTTTCTCACTACGCTTTTCCCTCTGCTCCGGTTTCTTCCCGCCTTGAGTCGATTTTTGTTTTTATTTCATTTATATACTTTACAATATTTTTATTTTTGGAGATAGCTGGTGTCTGATTTGTATCTTCCCCATTGGTCTGTACTGGGATAAGCCACTAGATTTTGGTAAACATTTGGACTTAACAAAAATATATGTTCATGATTTCATTGAAGTGTAATTGTTTTTCTAAAAAAAATTAAAATTAAAATAATAACTTTAGCATATTTGAGCGTTGTAAATGATTAATTGATTACGCATAGGTTTCAGGTTTGTGTCATCTCTCCCAAGAAGGGAGTTTTGGCCAGCCGTCACCCTTGCTTTGGGCCCTTGCCTGGCGTCGTCGTCCGCTACGGCTTGTTGGGTTCGGTTGCTCCTGCAGCCACCCTACCAAATACACTGCCTCTACCTGCCATACTCCCGGCTCACCACCGCCATTCAACACGCCTTCGCTTGCCGTCGTCGGTTGCTTGGTTCCCGACCTTGGTTTGTTCCGCTTGGCCCTCCGCCATCAGTTCACCCTCCTTAGCCACCATCCGTGGCCGCCGCTGTCCCCTTGGTCCCCGGAGTTCGCCGCCGTCGGTTTGTCCTCAACCGCTGTGACGACCTAGACTCCGTCCTCGGCCCCTCCCCCGGCTAACCCCCCTCTCGATTTCACCTTCGGCTTCGCCCTTGCTCCACCTGGCCTCCCACTGCCTCTTCTCCTTGGCCATCGGCAACTTCGACGCTAGCTTATTCCGCCTACCTCCGGTTTCGACGCTTTCGCCCTGTTTTCGGCTTCACCGGCTCCGACATGGTTCCGCCGATGGCTTCATCTACTGGGGCTTGATTTACCATGTTAGCGTACCAATCTCAATTCGTTCTTCCACCTCGAAGCCTTTTTATTCTTGTTCTTTTTCTCTGCTTTGGCCCGTTTTCATTCGTCTCTGCTTTGACTACCCGATCTTGTTATCGTCCTGGAGGGTTTGAGATGGGTTTGAGTGTTTTTAAGGGACAATGGCTTGGCTTGGAGTCGGGCTTGCGGGTTTGTTGTGCAGTGCTATTCTTGTTGTGTTGCAGACTTCTTTGAGCGGTGTTTGATTTGTCATGTTCGATGACGTCGTGGATGTGCGTTGACATCTGATGACTCTTTGAGTCCATAATCTGAGGTGTCCGCTGATGTTCCCAGAGTTTTCTGTGTGCGTCGTCCCTTTGACTGATCGTTTCGTTTCTCTTTGGCTTGTGATTTTCAGTGTAGGATGGCTTGTACGTTTTCTTTGTAATTTTATTTCTGTGATTTGCTTCTGTGATTTCCTTTCTGTCATTTGCTTCAGGTATTTTATTTCAGTTGTACATGATGGTTAGTCCATCTACCGGCTTGTCCGGTCTCTCGGTTTCTCTAGGCGTGTTTAGGGAACCGAATTCTTATCTTGCTTCAAAAAAAAAATGATTCATTGATTTAATTGATTCTTAAGGAGATGCTTATAGATTCTAAAACTAGTTCATAAGTCATAACCCGTGTAATGCACGGGATATGTTAAAAGATTGGAATGAACAATTCAGTAAAATAAAATATGGAACCATAAAATATAAACAAAATCAAACGTTAATATTATAATGGACTAAAAGGAAAAAATAAATAAAGTCATAAAGTTACATTGTTATGTAAAATTCAGAATAAAAAAAACTATAAAAAGCCACCTAAAAAAATGACCTAAACGCTCTGATTGAGCTGGTGAACATTGGCTTCCCGCCGTCGCCGTCCTATGCCTTACATGGCCTTTCCTTCACCAGGTTCCTCCATGGCTTCTTCTCCCCATCCATCGATTCCTCCCTATCCATCTATTCTCCAATAGCACGCGGCTCCCTGTCGTTACTCACCGCCTTACTTCGGGTCCGCCGCCTCCACCAACACCCTTGCTTCCGCCTTAATTTCGACCTTGGCTCACCACCGTCTCACCCCCCTACGTTCGATTTTCCCCCCATTGTTTAGCAAGGGTTTCGCTCATTTTGCCCCAAAATCGGTGCCGCCATCCACCCTGTTTTGGGCTTCACTGGCTCCAACCTGGCCTTCGCCCACCGCCTCGCCGCCTCACCGCCTCTCCATACTTATAGTCGTGGTTCCGGGAGCCCTCCCCATCGGCCTAGATCCGTCCTCAAGCGTCGCCAGCGTGCCCTGTTTGTGCTGGGTGGAGTTGAACCCCTCTGTTAGTCGTCGTTGTTGTTGTTGTACCGCTAACTATCGACTTGTTAGAGAAAGAAAAAAAGATTTGTGAGCCTTATTGGTTCGGTTTCTAACCGCTCTCTGGTCTCTTAGCCTGTTTATTGTTGTTGCTTATTTATTCCAGTCTCGTCTTACATGTTTCCTCTATTTTGGTTTCCGTTGTGGTAGCCTTTACAATCTTGTTATCGTCCTTGAGGGTGTGAGATGGGTTTTTGAGATTTGTTTTGACAATGGTATGGCTAGAGTTTTGGTCTGCGGGTTGGTGTACTTTGCTTTTCTTACTGTGGTACAAGTTTCATGTGAACGGTGACTGGTTTGCCGAACTTGTAGACGTCGTGGAAATGCGATGATGCATGTTGATTCTGTTTAGAGTCCATGTTGAGGTGTCAGCTAGTGATCCCCATAGTTCTCTGTGTGCGTCTTCCGTTTTTCTGGTCGGTCGTTGGTTCTGCTTGCTTGTTTACAGTGTTGATGCCTTGATGGCTTGTACTTTATTTTTTCTTTTTCAATTCCGTCATTTGCTTCTTGTCATTTCCTTTCAGTCATTTGTTTCTGTTATTTGCTTCAGGTTGTACATGATGGTTAGTCCATCTCCCAGCTTGACCGGGCTCTCGGTTTCTCTAGGCCTGCCTAGAGAATCGAATTTCTTTCCTTATATAAAAAAAAAGAATAAAAAAAACTGTAAAATAATTAAACTTGTAGAATGAGTCTTGAATGCAATGATATGAGTCCACTCATGAAAAAATCCAACAATGAAAAACCCTGCTAAAAAACAACAACAACAACGTTACAACAGATTAGATATAACAAACAAATAACAATTAATAATAGAGAAAGATGAGGATAAAGGAAGAAAAGAACTACCAGCTTAGTGTAAATTATGAAAAACTTCTTTGTAGACAATATTAGTTGTTGCGTTTATGGATTGCCCATCTTTGTCACAAATTAAAATCTTCAACCCCTTTCTTGATGTCACTCTGGATATTGCAACATAGAGTTGACCATGTGTAAAAACAGGGCGTGGAAGATATAATCCGACATACGAAAGTGATTACCCTTGGCTCTTGTTGATTGTCATGGCAAAGCACACAAGAACCGGAAATTGCCTTCTTCTAAGCTTGAAAGGCAAATGAGTGTTTGAAGAAGTAAGTACCATGCGAGGAATAAAAAACAGTCGACCAATATTGCTACCTGAAATGATCTTTGCTTGAATAATGTGCTTTTCGAGCCAGGTGGTTATAAGCCTAGTACCATTACACAAATCAGCCGACTGGTCAATATTTCTAAGCAACATGATGGGAACACCGACCTTAAGCTTTAAACTGTGATTCGGGAGACCAGAACATTTGATACTATTCAAGTAATCGGGGGGATAATCATCACCACGTAGACTTGCATCAGATTTGCAAATAGAATCTGAGCTAAGATACTCCTTTTGTTCACCCGACATGATAGATAACAAATAGTCATTCACCTGGTCAACAATATCATGATTCATGAGTGGGGGCAAGAATAGCACATTCTTGGAAGTATTCATCACTTGACAAATTCAGCATGAGTGAAGGGTAAGTAGATTCCACAATCGATATAATAGGATCAGTGACAGTTGATATAAGCAGATTAGGTGGAATTTCAATTGATACTTGTCCGTCATTAGGAATACTTGTGGTACCATCTCCAACGCTCAATATCCATTCTGCAAAGGTCCTGAGTTGCTCCTGAGCAATAGATGAACTACCATGACGAAGTCTCATGTTTCTGGTCAATTTCAAGACTCTGCAAGAATTCCACAAATAAGAAGAATTTATGGATGAAGAGACAATATCTTCTCTGGTAATCACTGGCAAAATTTGGCGGAAATCACCACCAAATACAACTACCTTTTCCCCAAATGGTTGGTCTAGACTTTGACCGTTATGGAATCTGTGAATATCTCGGAAGGTGTTATCAAGTGCTTCAAAGCAATATTTACTAACCATTGGTGCTTTTCATCCCAAATTATAAGGTTCGCTTGTACAATAAGTTCAGCCAATTGACTACCTGTAAAGAGAGAAAGACATTTGTTAGTATGTCCTATTATTAAAATGATAGGATAATATCAAAAAGAAACAATGGGTAGAAAAAATGTTAGTAATGTAGAAATGAGCACAAGAATGAAACATAAACACATGGATATAGAAAGTTGTGTAACGATACATGTTTGATGAAAAAAAAAATCAATGATAATCTGGTAGAGGAAACACTTAATTAATAATATAAGTAAATGCACCCAAACAAAATAATATAAGTAAATTTATACATGCATTGGTTATTGGATTATGGTATCTAAGTAAGAAAAATAGCAATATATAAGTATCTTAGCAGTCACCTTGTTTTATTGCACATGTTGAAGTCTCATCGATAATTATTGGTATTGCAAATCGAGAATGCGTTGTCCTGCCACCGGGTAGTAAAAGTGAAGCAATCCCGCTCGAAGCAACTACAAGAACAATTTCACCTTTAGAATGTAGTGCAGCACATAGCGATCTCCATATGAACGTTTTTCCAGTGCCCCCATATCCATAAACAAAGAATACACATCCTGCACCGCTATCAACTGCATGCATAATTTTGTTATAAACAGATCTTTGTTCTTCCGTGAAACTTGAGATGAGCCTAATATGCTCATCATGTTGCAACGATCTGTTATAACGAAGTTCCTCCTGGATTAGTTTGTTATTCCCTTCTAATATGGAAATTTTATCAGGTAAAGGCATGTCAGGATAACGTCTAAGACTACTTCCATTGCGCTGCAACAACTTTTCAATCTCTGCCAGTGCATAATCCTTGATTTGACCATCACTTAGCTGCAAATCTAGTTAATGAAGTCTAGTTAAATATGTAGTTTTACAATATATTATATGTAATTACACCAGCACTAAACAAATGAACATGAAAATATCACAATTTTGTAGACATATAGAATGTAAAGTAAAGAATATAAATATGTGAAAAGATAATTTAAAGAGAAAAACAGTAAAATACACCATCATTAAACGAATGAACATGAAAATATCACAATTTTTTAGACATATAGCTAGAATGTAAAGTAAAGAATTTAAAGATGTTAAAAGCTTAAAGGGAAAAACATTAAAAAAAATACCATTAAGTTGAAGCAATCTCCTTTGCCTAGCAAGAATATCATCCGATAAGATAGTCCATGTATTGTCCCACACATACTCTGGTCTAGATAGAGTACCGGACAACAACAACATAGCAAAAAGACTTCGAACATAATGAGCAGATCCCCAAACACCAGCCTCCCTTATACCATCAATATATTCCTTCTCATCATCTAGCAATCCTAAGGAATAACATGCTTCTTTAAAAGTTGGATAAGCTACACCATCGACGGTGCAAATATCCATATAAGATTTTGGACCCTTCACCTGATTAAGCAAAATGCGTAGATAGTACAACTCACCGCAACCCGGAGGCACGTGGTACAGTCTTCCAATAGAGAGACAATCGTTCTTTCGTGGAGACCACTCTTTCTATTTTTGCTTCCATACAAACTCGGTTGGGATTTCAGCATATGTCAACTGGCGCGCTTCGTGGTACTTTTGATTACACTCCATCCAAGCCAAGAACATGGAGTTATCAATGCCATCCTTATCCATGACATCATCAATAGGATCATTATGAGAGAAAATAACACTCTGCTCATCGGGGAGATGAAAACATAATCTTTCAGAGGTGTCCTATAATGGATGGGAAAATAGAACAAACAAATTGTTATCTTCAAATGATTTGATTACGGTTGACATGGTGTTTGCATAAGGACTCCACAAGGTGCACTTGAGAACCTTACCACTATTTATATAATTAATATAAATAAAATAAAACACCCGATTTATATGTAAGTAAGAGAAGAATAATGTAATCCGTACAATACAAAAAAAAAAGTATTTAAAAAATGTGTTTAAAAGGAACCTTAAATCATGAAGATGGAACTCAAGTATATTGGTTCTTGGCTTATTTCTTGGAACAACGTTGTGAACATCATCCATAGTAGAGAGCAACCCAATTACATCTAATACAACATAGAAAATAAAAATAAATATCAAAATTAACATATAGACAAATAAAGAGATATACGTACCAGTTGAATTTATATGTGTATGTATAATGACGATAGAAATAAATAAAATACTAACCTACTAAATATTTTTCAGGATGAATGCTTTTTTCAATCGTTTCAAAATCAACGAAACGATATAGAGGGATCAAATTAGATAGCATATCATCCCACTTTGTAACTAAAGTAGCCAATACAAAGTATATCTTATATTTATGTTGCGTGGCCAAAAAGTTTTTCACCGAGTTGGTAGCAACGAAAAAATGTTTAACGATGTAATATCCCCCCACCTCGAGAGATATTGGAAAGTCATCTAGTAAAGTATTCTTCAACGTTGCTTGTATTGTATCCCCTGCGAAATGTTCATAAAAAAAGATATAATATTTGTACTTTAAAATATATAAAAGAAATAATGGAAAAAAAAAAGTAGTTATGGTGGTTGTATATAAAGTAAAAAAATTGAAGATACAATACCTTCTCATCTTTGAAAATCATCTCCAAATTTGATTTTGATTCCAACGTAGATTGTCGGACACTCCACAACTGAATGATCCGTATGCGAATTTCCCAATCATCTTTGATAGGAGTGATATCTTGGATAAAAGTAAAGGAACCGACCATCTTAAATCTATAAAGAAAATTAGAAAAGAAAAATCGAGTGAGATAAATAGACAATTCAGATCTTAGTAGTTGTTTAAATATTACGAACGAGAACTCGTTGGAAAAATACCTCGGATGTCCGATTATTAATGGTAGAGTAAACAAACACACTTTTGAAGACATCGTTTGTAAATCTAAAGAACAACTAAGTAAATGGCAAGCCAATGCTTTATCACAATAGGGGCGTGCAATCCTAATTAATACAAACTTATCAGCAAAACCGCTTTATACAATGCAAAATTTTCTGTTACCTTCTTCGATACATAAAGAACTAGATCAGATTAATAGGATGTTCTTCTGGAATAAAGATCTTCAAAACCGTCCGCTTATTAGCTGGGATCGGATATGTAGACCGAAAAAATGTGGGGGACTAGGACTTAGGAAATCAAAAGAGATGAACAAAGCCCTTCAAATGAAACTATTATGGAAAATATTGGCAGAACCCAATAATGTCTGGGTTACTTTAATCAAACACAAGTATCTTCGTTCAGCTAACATCCTTGAATACAAACAAAGAGGTGGCTCCTCATGGCAATGGGACAAACTGACAACTCTCATTGACAAGGGCTAATTTGGTCAGTTGGAAATGGGACCACTATAAAATTCTGGACGGATAATTGGATAACAACTTCCTCTCTACAGGCTAGGAAAGATTGCCCCCAAATTAATAACATAGAGGATATTGTTAGTGACTACATTTTGGGTGGAAGGAAAAACTTAACAATGTGTTACCTATTGACATAGTCAAAGAAATCCTGGACATTCCACTTCCCGTTTCTCCCATTGAGGATCGGTTGTATTGGTGGCCTGATAGAGCGGGTTGGTTCACCACTTCGAGTGCATACAAATTAATCACAACCCAATCCTCTCTAAACTTAGACAATAACGCCTGGATTTAGAATTTGGATGCTCCACCGAAGGTCAAAAATTTCTTATGGAAAGTCTGCCAGAATGGTCTCTCGACTTCTTCTAGGCTTGCCCAACGAGGGACCTCTGTTCCTTCCACTTGTTGCCTGTGCAACGGCGTGGTAGAAGATGACGTTCACTTCTTGTCTGAATGCCCATATGTGCGCTCTCTCTTCCGTCTCCCTACACACATAAACTCAACAATATCCAGTATGACAAATCAATCACGAGATGTAAAACCTATCATGTCTTTCATTGAAAACAACCTTACCTCCATTGCCAAGGTGGAACTTGCTTTCTCTTGGTGGATGGCTTGGTACATTCGGAACCAATATTTATTCAGGCAGGTTTCCATCCCGCATAGTGATTGTTCTTTACGCACTATTAAAACTCATAAGGAGAATTGGGGTAAGACTTCTCGATTTGAGTGCAATTTTGATGAGGACCCCCCCCCCCCCTACATAAACAAAACCCCAATCACACAAGGAAGAAAAAGAAGTGTGGTAACATTACATGGCGCAAACCCCCTATGGGAACCCTCAAGCTAAATTTTGATGGATCCACGATTACAAATAGTGACAGCTCGGCGGGAGCCATAATCCGAGACTGGGAAGGACGACCGATACACATATGTTTTAAGAAACTTGGTAAACAAAGTCCACTGAAAGCGGAAGCCCTTGCTCTTAAGTTGGGAATCCAACAGGCGCTACAACTCCGTATCGACAAAATCCACATTGAAGGTGATTTCATTATAATCATAAACCACCTGAACAAAAAATCCAAATGTCCTTGGGAAGTTGAACTGATCTTGTCAGATATTGAACTCTTATTATCGACTATGAAAGAAGTTTCTTTCTTTCATGTTCCCCGGTTAGGCAATAGAGTGGCGGATAAGGTTGCACACCTTTGCCACTCTGCCTGGGGTGCCGATATTTACAACGATTTTGGTCTTTTAGATCTCATCCGTAAGGATGCTGCCGGGTAGAGCTTGCTCGAAAAAAATAGACAATTCAAAGAGGAATCTTTATATAAACATAATCGGTGTGAATTACATGAAAATCAACCGAAGTTGGAGATGAAATGTCCCATTGAATGATATGGTTTATATATAAAGGAAAAACACACATTATTGTAAAAAAAAGGATTAAGGTGATATGATATGTATGATTTGATTTGGTAAAAAAAAAGGGAAGAATATATATACAATGTGATATTGTGATTTGACATGGAAAAAAAGGGGGAAGAAGATATTCTAGAAAAGATACAACGAATATATTATAATATATAAGATATATGAAAGTTTGCAGTGCCGTAAATATATTATAATGAGTAGAATAATTATTTACCATAAATAGGTAAAATTATTCATGTAATCATACAAGACATTCAGATATATGGCAATAAACAACAAAATATAATAATTTAATTATGAAAAGAAATAAAGGAAAAATAGTTGGAAAAAAATTTGACACGTGGCACACTATTATTAAGAGTTAAAAAAAGGTGGGAAAAAATACAAGGAGAGCGTGACACGTGTCCTAAATAGCTTCTACTTTAGTATTGTGTAAGATGATATCTAAATGAAGGACAAGTAATGTAATCCTAATTGACATAAAATCACGTATAATATGTGATGTGGATTCCCAAATGAATGAAGAGTTAGAGTTGAATAGTTGAAACTGGTAAAGAGTTTAATGAGACTAGCGCGACTGTGTGAGTACATGTATGAGCGTTGTAAATGATTCTATCCTCGTCATCCTCTCTATAGAATTAAGGTTGCACTCATCAAAGGTCCGATTAGGGTCGTAGTGGTCAATTAGTCCGGTTTAAACACAAGGATCTAGATCGATCCTAAACAGAAAACCGAAAACAATGAAGGAGCGAGGACACACGATATGATTACGAGGTTCGAGCTAATCCCTACGTCCCCGACTCTAGATGTCATCCAATATGCTCTAACATGGAAAACGAGAAACATACAAGAGAATCCTAAGAGGGCACTACTAAATTGAAATGTAAAGCAGAGAATGAATAAAAGCTAAGTAGCATGGAACATAAGAGGAAAAACAGAAGGGAATGAAAACCCCATGAAACGAGGCTGCGATGATTAGCAAGAGACGCTCAAACAGCGACTGCGTCATAGCAGTGAAGCTTGAAGAGTTCTCGGTGGTCGTTGATTCCTTTTTGCTCTACTTCTCTTCTTCATCTCAGCTCTTCTTCTCTTCTTCATCTCAGTTCTCTACACCTCGGAATCTCCTTCTCGTTCTTCCTCCGCTCGAGTCTGGCTCTACTCCTTCAATGAAGCCCAAAACCCTAGCCAAATCTCCTGTTTCTCAGCCATGGGAGAGAAGCTCTCAGGCTCCTTTTGGAGCGGCCCTACAGTACCCGACTTAAGCTTAGGGTTAGCAGTACAAAGGCTTATAAAAGGTTGATGGAGGCTCCAACGATAGGAAATCTAGACGTTGGACAAGGCATGGACTTGGGCCTAAAGGCCCAATTTATAAACCTATCCAAACTAACAATCCAACCAAACCCCTAATACACCAAGTCCTAGTAAACTAGAGTTACAATTCTCAACAATTGCCCTCTTAAATCTAGTTTACAAAGAAAGAGATAAAGGAGAAAAGCCTATAGCATATTGAACAACTCCGTCATCACAATACCTACCCTTCCTACATAAACATGGTTAGATATATCAACCAAATATAGGAGCTTAAAATCCAGCAGGAACCACTCATAGCCCATCTAGCAAAATAAATGCAAACATGTTAATGCATCGACAGACCTCGAGTCAAAAGCTAGAAAACCAAGACAAGGTCACAATGACCCAAGACAAAGAGACTTTAAGGGGATGAAACCCTCTGGTCTCTAAGATAGATAGGGCTAAGCAAGCAATACCTTCTTAAAGGGGTAACTTAAAGCAAGCAATGCTATCTTAAGGGAAACAAACCAAGCAAGAAATCAGTTAACATGAAACTGAATTTTTTGGCAAGTGTTAACCCTAGGACAGGTCAAAGCATCTCAATCTCGTATAGCTTGACCAAGGGCAGGACTAGCATCTCAATCTCGTATAGCTAGGCCAAGGACATAGCTAGCATCTCAATCTCGTATAGCTAGCAATATGTCACTGCTCATGAAATCCTAGACACGTAGGAAAGAACTCAAAGACTCAACTGATTTAGTATAGCATGTAACCACAAAAGTGAACAAGCACTAAAGAGCATGCAAACTAAAGAGTCTATGAATTAGGAGCAACAAGCACTAAGCACCAGAGCATGTTATCCAAGTATAAGCAGGTAAAACATGTAAACCATGCATTTTAACTCGAATTGAAAACATGACAACTGAAAATCAGCAACATAAAAATATCCATGTATAGGCAAGTAAAACATGCGCACACAAGAAAGGCATGCATATTATGCATCTGGACTCAGACTAAGAGTTGCTGATTTTGGACACAAGGTAGCTAATTTCAACTGGCTTTGGACACTAGTCAGCAAGAGGGAAACAAACAGTAAGCAAGGGAAACACACAACAAGCAATGATCTTATAAGATCGTGAATTTTTGCAAAATCATGATCAAAAGATACATATAAGCAGCTGTTAAAAGCTATCCATCACCAACTAAAGAGCAAACTCCACCAAATTTAGCGCTAGCAAACTTCTACCTAAATCATGCAAGTTTTTAAAAAATAAACGTAGCCAGAAAATTCATATGTATAGATAGCAATTCACATGCACATGTTTCACAAACATGACAAGTTTATAGCAAGCAATACATATGCAAATACTTCTCAACACAAAGCAAGTTTGTTTTAAAAATTGAAAAAGCATGAAAAATAGGGTAGAAATATTAACTTTTCCCACCAAATTTGGTGAGTTCACAAGCTGGTTAGCCCTGTCCCCACCAGATTTTGTGACTTTGCAAGCTGTTTTATACATCTCCTTTCTTCTTCCAACTTCGGTGATGGAGATCTTTCACCTTCAACTAGCTTGGGTATGCTCCAATGAGACAACCACCACCTTATAGCTATTGGGCAGGGAGGTGACTCTTGTCACACATCTTCCTTTCAGATGAGAGTTACCTGTCAACACACACAATAGCACACAAGCTCAGCGCATCAAGCAATTATCTTAGGAAATTTTCAAAGTATAGGAAGAACTCTCACTATGAACTTATAATGGATTTTTAACTCACGAAAGAGAAAATAATCTATAAGAGAACATAGAGAAGCTGCAGAGTGTCATAGGTGCTATTGAATGGAGCATATGAGGCACACAAGACAGACAATCAAGCTCATACACAATAGGCACATACACAGGTATAAATCCTGGAGTCAAGAATTCTACAACTAAACAAATAGTTGGTGCAAAACATAGATATCTCAGAGATACTCATGTAAGCATGCATAAACTCATAGACAATAAGGAAATATACATCACCAGGTAAATCCTAATATCATGATTTCTAAACCTAAACCTAGTTCAGGTAAGAGCATATGATCACAAAGATGTCATGCCACTTTTACATGGAAATCAATCAATAAAGGATACACAAATCATCATAAACCTACAGATTTTGCACTCAAAAGTAAGACAAACAACAAGGTTTAACTTAACAAAAGTGCAAGCCATCAGAATCATGGTTTATACAGAAAAACAAGATCAAGCAAAGTTGATCTTTATCAAGTAAATCAAGCATAGTTATAATTCAAGCACACCAAAGGCGTCTTAAGAATTTACAACATGCTCAAAATTACTTGTAAAGGCAACTGTACCAGTTTTACACACAAATTGTATCACTAAGGCTTAACTAGAGAACACAAAACTCATAGAGAGACATATGCAAGAAACCAAACAAACTGAAAATAGGATATAAAAGGTGCAAGAAAGACTCCCTTTGGTCTTCTTTAGCAAATCTTCGTTGAAGCAAACATCTCCAAGGATACCATCGACATGGTTTCCTAGTCATCTTGACATTTGATGCTACTTTCATCTTGAAGGAATGCCACCTAGCTGATTCCTGACTTGAACACCCTCAATTTTCATTTCTTCTAAGGTCTTGACATCTCCCTTTTAAAATTCCCTTGTAGAAGAAAGCAAAGAGCTAGTTCTCATACAATAAGCCAAGTGAAAATCATAAGGTTTTTTCTTATAAACTGGACCAGACAAACAACCATAGAAAATTTCACACATTCAGAACTTCATTTCATCTCAAATTATGCAAAAAAAAAGAGGGAAAAAAAAAGATCTGAACCGATGCCTATAAAAACCACATGTAACTACCAATGAAGAGCATGAAAATTTCTACATAAATATATCATGAATGAGTATAATAGTGCAGCAATACAAAATAGCTCAAAATGATAGGTAGTTATGCAATGAATGAACCAGTTTTAAGGCAAATAGGAATTTCATAACATATATCCATATATGTGACAGCAACTGAACCTAATATCTCAAGATAAAAGGTCAAGAAAAAACACATTATCAACAAGAGACCAATGCAAGCAAGAGAAACTATCCAAATCTATGTCACATGAGACAAAGAAAGAGAGCTACAAGCAACTGCACACAAGCCTATAAGATGGGTTTACAAGTTTGGTCATATGAACCATATATAGAATTAGCAAGAAAGCAAGCATCAATATTACCGTGATAAAGAGTAATAAACAGCTTATGAATTCTAGCAAGAATTCCAATGGCAAAAAACGGTAAGAACCAAACTTAACCAAATGAATAGGCAAGAGTCTCAAGTCATGATAATGTAAAATCCACAATTGATAATAATGGAGAAGGCATAGGATAAATGAGAGAAGAGATGGCACATAAAAATCAGCACTTAGAAACTTCAAGGAAAACTTCATATATATTCCATATCAAGAGGAAATCAACAAGCAAGTATAAGATACTTTAAGAAGCTGAATATTACATGATAAACACATAAATAAATCAGTAATCAAGTATTACATGCTAGGAAGACTCTTGACATAATCAAGAACTTCAATATAGATTTCATATGAATGGAATAACATGAAAAACAGGGGCATCCAACAGCAAAACTGAACACATATTCAGTGAGGATGCATAAGAAGTCCCAAATTTTCAATTTGGCGCATATATGAGAGGATAGAGCACATAGAAGCATATAGACATCAACATAGAAACTTTAAGAGAATTCATAATTTCCACTCAAACAGAAAATAAGAGACATCTTGTTAATACTTATAATGGCTGAAAAAATGAAAGATATACTCAAATATTTAGCAAACAAGTATTAAGAGTCAAGAAGAGTCCTAAGTACACAAGGAACTTCATCTCATATTTCTTATAGACGAGGGAAAAAAATGACAAACCATGAAACACTTATATGGGGCTGAATTTAAAGCATCAAAACATGAAAGCAAAATCCAGCAAGTGTTTTATGTCTCAAACAAGTTTTTGGACAACAACATAACAATCTATATATCATTCTCAAAGACCACACAACCAAGTCTAAAATTCAAGAAAATCATATATAGCATATAGAGGATCATCAAGAACATTTTAGATATGAAAAATCCAGCAAGAATTCACAAAATCAGACCATAAATAGGAGCACAACAATTCAGAATATATAGCCCCTGAAAACAGTCTCCAATCAGTCCATATAACCCAGATTTTAGCAATAATACATATGAAAATGCATAAATTCAAATCCAAGCAAAAACAGACCAATTGACAGCAATTCTGTAAAGACCGAAAATTTTAATTATGATTAATTAAGATTTAATTAATTTCCGAGGGATAATTCGATCAATTATCCTTCTTTTGACGATTTTGAAACCCCGGGAAAATTTAAAATTTTTGGATGGCATATTTTATATGGAAAGAGGATTACAATTCCGATCTAATGGAATTCATATGATAATTTTCTGAGAAATATTGGTGAGGCAAAGACCTTGTCATCCATTCATTTCGGTAACTTTCATAACTTGTCGCAACTTTTCGAGACGTCTTTTAACCTCAAAATGCCACCTCCCCTATGACCCATTTCAGCCCCATTTTGATGATCTTCATGAGCCATCATTTTGTTGATTAAAGAATAAAACCCCCCATGGATTGACACCTTTGACTGACCAAGTCCTATTCCATTCACTATGCTACCTAATACACACCAATTCCTTGACCACCCTTGCCCACCCTTTTGGATCCATAAAGAACCCCAATTGGCTGCCATTCTCAGCCATCCACACGCCAAAAATCAGAGAGAAAGAAAGAAAAAGAAAGAGAAAGAAAAGAGGGAAGCCATTGTTGGCCTAGCAACACCTCAACTTCAAACCACCATAACTCCCTTCTCACTCAAGCTTTTTGGCTGATTCTTGAAGCCAAATATCCACAAAAGATAGGCCTTTCCAACCATAGTGAGTTCACAAAAATCCAGTCCCAACAAGCTGCCCGTTGAGGCCCATTTTCGAGCCAGTTGTGCCAAGCCCTTTGTGTTCTTGAGGTTTTCAAGTGTGTTTGGGTGAGTCTTGGTTTCCTCCCCTTCAAATCTGATTTTATACTTGTTGTAAAACTAATTTTGAAGGTTTTTGTCTAAGAATTCCTTTTATGTTTTGGTTTGGATTTGTCAAAAATGCTAGGTGTTTGGCGCAAGGTCCCGGGAAGCTTAGAGGGGTAATTTGGTCTTTTTCGAGAGAGGCTTCGAGGGTAATCTCTCATCCACCTTTCCCTCTATAGGTTTAGAGCCTTATGTGTAAATTAGGGCTTAGGAAGTGGAGCCTCTATGTGTTTTTGGTTGCGTTTTGTAGCAAACGTCACAACAAACAAAATGGATATATATGCCTCTGTAATTTGGATTTTAATTCCAATCCAACGGTCTGATTTGGCTGAAATCTTAGTATGATGTTCATGGTAATGTTATCTAACTGTCCTTCAAAAATTAGGGCGATCCAACGGTTGGATCAAGAGTTATTATAATTTTAGTAACCAGTGTTTATAATGACTCGGTTAGAAAACTTGGTTAAGGGAATGCTGAGAATATGGTTAAATATGTGATGGCATAACCGAAACTTAGAGCATATAAAATACAGAAATGAAGTATACCCATAACTTGGCTTATGATCCGATAAGAAGAAAATCGATTATGTGATAGCTGCTTCAAGAATCCAACGAATAGCTAAGGTTTGTTGACGATCCCTGGCTACAATACGATATAGATTATAACTGGTTAAGTCCGGATCACTTAACCAAAGTGTGTAATCTATAGAATCGTGAACCTCATGTGGATGTATGTTGATTATTATGTTGAGTACCATGCATTAGAATACCACCTAATGAAAGCTTAATGAAATTAATAGGCTCTTGTTGATTGGATCCTTGGTTGTGCATTTTATTGCTTGCTTATTCTCCGGACTCCAGGTAAGTCCCCTGGACTTACTCATGATGGATTTATGTGATACTCTTGGTCTTATCGAGAGTCTTCATGCATCACGCGACCTAGTAAGATGTTTAGGAATATAAACCGGTAATATGACGTAGGATGAACTTAGTAAATCCAACAATTCATATGTATGCTATGTGTCTATGGTAGGACGACCGTCAAAATCTGAATAAATGACTTATACTCGATGGAACACGAATGAAATGATGAAAGGCTTATGATGAGAAAGAATGAGTATGTTTGAGAAGGATGAGTATGTTTGAGAAGGATGAGTACGTTTGAGAAGATATTATGATATGATGATGATGATGATGATGATTATGATGATGATGATGATGATTATGATGATGATACGGGCCCTTGTGTGTTTATTTCGCATTTATATATATCTATACACTTGCTTATGTGTTACATTTTAACATTCATGTAGTTTAAGTATGCCTCTTTATATGTCATTGAGTGTGTATATTTCCGATGATTGACCCCGATTTATTTCTTGTTTTTAGATTCAGGTACCCCTTACCCGATATGACTTACTTATGTGGATGGTTGTCGGGACAGACCTTTTGGACGATTAGAGTGAGGGAGGCGCTTGACATTCGTACTCTTTTGCTCATACGTTTTATCGTTTTGACCCGGCGCGGCCGTGACGTTTTGTTGTATTTATGATTTCCGCTTTTATTTCTATTCGAAACATTTTCGCGATAGTCTAGGACAGGTAAAGCCTCCAACGGGCTTACGATCTTTTCGGGGTTCGCAATCCCCATCTTTTGACAACTAAATCCTCCGCTTAAATGAACCTAATAATAACTCGTACTCGGTCGTAAGATCCAAAGCTCACGGGAGAAGATCAAACTTCCCCTATAACGTTCCCCGATAATCTAGTACTCCGAACCTTATTTACCTTCTAAGTAGGTTTATGGAGGTTAATTCGGGTACTTAAATTTCGGGTCGTTACAAATTCAAAGCCAACAAAGTAAGCAGCAGAAGATGCAATCGAGCATAGGCTCTGGTACCAATTGTAGAATTAAGGTTGCACTCATCAAAGGTCCGATTAGGGTCGTAATGGTCAATTAGTCCGGTTTAAACGCAAGGATCTAGATCGATCCTAAACAGAAAATCAAAAGCAATGAAGGAGCGAGGACACATGATATGATTACGAGGTTCGAGCTAATCCCTACGTTCCCGACTCTAGATGTCATCCAATATGCTCTAACATGCAAAACGAGAAACATACAAGAGAATCCTAAGAGGGCACAACTAAACTGAAATGTAAAGCAGAGAATGAATAAAAGCTAAGTATCATGGAACATAAGAGCAAAAACATAAGGGAATGAAAACCCCCTGAAACGAGGCTGCGATGATCAACAAGAGACGTTCAGACAGCGACTGCGTCATAGCAGTGAAGCTTGAAGAGTTCTCGGTGGTCGCTGATTCCTTTTTGCTCTACTTCTCTTCTTCATCTCAGCTCTTCTTCTCTTCTTCGTCTCTGTTCTCTACACCTCGGAATCTCCTACTCGTTCTTCCTCCGCTCGAGTCTGGCTCTACTCCTTCAATGAAGCCCAAAACCCTAGCCAAATCTCCTGTTTCCCAGCCATGGGAGAGGAGCTCCCAAGTAGGGCTGTTATATGAACTGAATAGCTCGAGCTCGACTCGGGATCGGCTCGAAAAAGCTCGACTCGAGCTCGCTCACTTATTTAAACAAGCCGAGCTTGAACAAAATTTTAAGCTCAGTTGAGAGCTCGGCTCGTTCGAATAAAGCTCGAATAGTTCGAATTCTATGAAATTTCTAAATTTTCCTTTAATTAAGTTAACATGTTACAATCAAGTAGAACTACTTACAACTCGAAAAAAGCTCGGCACGAACTCGTTCATTCCCTAAACAAGCCAAGCTTGAACAAAATAAAAAGCTCATTTAAAAATTAGGCTCGGCTAGGCTCGAGCTCGTTTAACAAACGAACCAAGCTTGAACATGCCAAGTTCGGCTCGTTCGACTCAAATAACACCCCTACTCTTAGGCTCCTAGCGACACTACAATACCCGATTCAAGCTTAGGGTTAGCAGTACAAAGACTTATAAAAGGCTGATAGATGCTCCAACGGTAGGAAATGTAGACGTTGGACAAAGCATGGGCTTGGGCCTAAAGACCCAATACATAAACCTATCCAAACTAACAATCCAACCAAACCCCTACTACACCAAGTCCTAGTAAACTAGAGTTACAATTCTCAACACTCTCATTGCCCCTCGTCACTCCTCGTCGGTTGTTATCCTCCCATCGCCCCTTGTCGCTCCTCGTTAGGTATTCTTCTCCAGTTCTCTCCTATATATACCCGATACAATACTCAACCATTGTATCGCGTATCTGATATGGTTAGATACTCGAAAACAACATCAGATTCATATATACTTTTTTTTTATTAGGAAAGAATTCGGGTGAGCGAGCTCTACCCGACAGCATCCTTACGGATGAGGTCTAAAAGACCAAAATCGTTGTGAATATCGACACTCCCGGCAGAGTGACAAATGTGTGCAACCTTATCAGATCAGATTCACATATACGACGAAATATAGATCAGATATGCGTATCAAAGTATCCGCAACGGTCAACGTATCATTGACTACTCAAAAGCGAAACCGGATACGGATTGGATAGGCATCGAATACGGATATGTTATTTATTGGTAATATTTTATTAAAATAAAACTTTTAAAAAAATAAAAAACTAAATAACAAACGCTCCTCGCCCGACCTCACTCATCGCCTCTCTCTCTCTGTGTCCTGTCGGTCGCTGCCAGTGCGAGTAGCCACCGCCCACCGGAGACGGCCACCTGAAGTCTGAGCAGGTTTGTCTCTCCTTTCTTATTCTTCTTTCCCTTCGGCTTCGACTGTCCACTGATTCACTGTTTGTGGTTCAGACCTAAAATTGCAGGTTTACAGTTGAAACTTATGAGCTGATGATAGCTTTTTCAATGGCGGACCGATTAGCTCTACCTGTTCTTTTGCCAGGTCCTACTCCCTCCAAGTCGAAGCCTTTCTTCCAAGACCAGCACAACCATCACCACCAACCTCATCCTCGCCATCCACCGCCGGCGACGCCATTAAAACCTTTTCTCGAAGGCCTCCTCCAACAGCAGCAACTCCAGAAACCTATTTCTCCAGAAATTCAAAGCCCCTCGACATCCAATTACCCTTCAATTCCTACTCACCGGCGCCGTCCTCTCGGCAAACACCGCGATGTCAACCGCGGCAAGCCCTGGGCCAACCACGGCATCTCCTCTCTAGCCGAATCGATTCTCAAAACCCTGATTGACCCGGGCTTCGATGCTGGTAAGTTAGATGATGTTTTGCTTGAATTGTTCGATTTTCGGAGGTCAGGGAACGATTTGGAGTCCGTTAATGCTGACCTTTTGGGCGTGCTTAGGGGTTTAGGGTTTTACAAAAAGTTTGATTTGGCAATGATGGTTTTTGATTGGATTCACCATCGAAATGGCCTTCGAGACATTATCGATGGCCATGTTGTGGCTGTGGTTATTAATCTTCTTGGGAAACAAGGTCGTGTTTTGGATGCGGCTTCCTTGGTGAATAGGTTGCAAGAGGATGGCTTCGATGTGAATGTTTACGCCTACACAGCCATGATAAGTGCTTTTGCTTACAATGGCAAGTACAGGGAGGCTGTTAGGGTTTTCAAAAAAATGGAGGAGGAAGGATGTAAACCCACTTTGATAACCTACAATGTGATCTTAAATGTGTATGGAAAAATGGGCATGCCTTGGAACAAAATTCTTGAAACTGTGGAGAAAATGAAGAGCTCTGGAATTGGAGTTGATTTGTACACTTATAATACTCTCATTAGTTGTTGTCGACGGGGGTCTTTGTATGATGAAGCAGTTAGACTGTTTGGAGAAATGAAGCTAGCTGGGATTACCCCTGATAAGGTCACATATAATGTGCTGTTGGATGTATATGGAAAATCCCACCGTCCTAAAGAGGCAATGAATATTTTACCGCAGATGGAGCTGAATGGTTTTGTCCCTAGCATTGTGACGTACAATTCTTTGATATCTGCTTGCACCAGAGATGGGTTACTGGAGGACGCTGTCCTGCTCAAGTGCCAAATGGAGAAGAAAGGGATTAAGCCTGATGTGATTACTTACACTACTCTATTATCGGGATTTGAGAAGGCTGGTAAAGATGAGTCTGCAATGAAGGTTTTTGAGGAGATGAGAGATGCCGGTTGCAAACCTAATATATGTACCTTTAATGCCCTCATTAAAATGCATGGCAACAGGGGAAAGTTTAATGAGGTGATGAGGATTTTTGAAGATATTAAGAAATGTGAATGCTCTCCTGATATTGTAACCTGGAACACACTATTGGCTGTGTTTGGGCAGAATGGGATGGACACTGAAGTGTTTGGAGTATTCAAGGAAATGAAGCGAGCGGGATTTATACCTGAGAGGGACACCTTTAATACCTTAATCAGTGCTTATAGCAAATGCGGCTCTTTTGACCAAGCAATGGTTGTTTATAAGAGGATGCTGGATGCTGGAGTCACTCCAGATCTCTCAACATACAACGCTGTTTTAGCAGCACTTGCTAGAGGAGGGTTATGGGAACAGTCTGAAAAATTGCTTGCTGAAATGGAGGAGGCTCAGTGTAAATCTAATGAGCTGACGTATCGTTGCCTGCTTCATGCTTATGCAAATGCAAAACAAATTGAGCGCATCAATGCCTTCGCTGATAAGGTATATTCGGGTGCAATTGAACCTTGTGCTGCTCTGTTGAAGACTCTAGTTCTTGTATATAGCAAAAGTGATGTCCTGGTGGAAACAGAACGAGCCTTTTTAGAGGTCAGAAAGAAGGGATACTCAGCAGATATAACGATTCTGAATGCCATGATTTCCATCTATGGCCGCAGGCGGATGGTTGAAAAAGCAGCTGAGATGTTCAATTTTATGAGGGAGAATGGTTTCACCCCCAGCTTGGCAACCTACAATAGTTTGATGTATATGTACATCCGGTCAGGAAATTGCGAGATGTCAGAGGAAGTTCTCAAAGAAATTCTTCTTAGGGGATTGAAGCCTGACATCATCACATACAATACACTGATATATGCTTACTGTAGAAGTGGCCGAATGAGGGATGCTTCGAGAGTTTTCTCTGAAATGGGTCAGGTGGGAATTGCTCCCAATGTTGTTACTTACAACACCTTTGTAACAGCTTATGCAAGTAATTCTATGTTTGTAGAAGCCATTGATCTGATTACCTACATGATTAAGCAAGGCTGCAGACCGAATGAGAGTACATACAATGCAGTTGTAGATTGCTATTATAGACACAATCGTCTAGATGAAGCTAAGATGTTCATCAGTAATCTTCGCAAACTCGATCCCCATATTCCATCATATGAGGAAAATAGATTATTAGAACGAATGAAACAAAAATTTCCATGAATACATCACCATGTTGTTTCTGCTGTCAACTATCTTTGATGTATATATCATCATTTACTTGCTAAGCCCTATATGGGCTTGGTCCTTTTTGTCCCTTGTTTACAGTATGTCTTTTAAGTCCAACTGATTATTTTGTAGCTGATTATAGGTTACATGATCTAAATTGATGTTAGGAACTTTAATGGAGTTTAAAGGAGCACACACATAATGCAATTAGGAGATAGTAACACTACTGGAAACCCAAAGAGGTTCCGGGCCAAATCTTCCTCTAAGCCTCTAGAAGATGATGAATTCTATTTGTTCAACAAAGGCTAAAGCCTCTTACAAGATAACAACTATTTCCTTACTACGAGGGATCGGGGTATTATGTATAGCCTACATTGGCCCTAAATCATCCGCTGTCAGTCTGTCACCTTAGCACCATCTCCTCACAGCACGCTTTAACTCCCTTCCCACATTTGTAGCTCACATGCTCCACCCAGCTACACAAGACTGAATGATTATTTGGCCTAACATATTCCCCCAAAGGAACTGTACTAATCTTTGCTGTTGAAGTTACATTGGGAAGAAGGAAGTTCAATGCAGATTCCAGATAATGTTCAGGCTCATCAAGCGACTATCATCTGTCCTTTACATGTTTCCCGATCTGCCTGGCTCCCATGCTGATCAGGTATTCGGGTTGGTCTTTTTCTGGTGCAGACACATTTCCTTGCTTACTCAAATCCTATGTAATTTTATTACTGATGTTTGCTTACTAATATAGTGTTTCAATGTCAGTCCCCATTTCTGGCTTTGAATATGATATTTCTGAAGGCAAGTTATCCAGTGGTCTTTTTTTTTTTACCATAGATGGTTGTCATAGTGTCCAGTTTTTCCAATTGACCTGGATAACCATGTGCTTATATCCATATTTGTTGTTTCCCCTAATATTATTTCTAAGTACTCAGGATCAGCTTCTTCCTTAAATTAAGATGAAGGGTCACCATTCACCAGTTTTATTGTAGAATGCAGGGTGGTAATTGTGAAATAATCTGGGGTTTTATTAACTTAATCCGTAGTACGGAGGTGATCTTTCATTCATACCTTTCTGGCGGTTGGGTAGTCCGATTATGTCACTGCTTTCTTGGAGTTCTAAAATTGGTTATGCAAGCTTTTCATACTATTACTGACTTTACTGCCGAGGGTCCTCTGCCAGCATTTTATTTGACATTTACCTAGTGTAATATGAATGTATCCCTCAACCAATCTTGGTAATGAATGTCATACACAAGCTAAATCTGAGAGTGCTGTTTTCCATTATCCATATTACTGCAAATTGAGCCCATTACATGCCAAATTGCTCTCGTGTTACTCTGTCATACTTGGGATTAGCTTATCAGGCCAATCGATCATTGTATTTCACATATAGTTACTTGATTTTATCCTCTGTTTCATGTGTATGCTGTGGCTTCGGACGACATGGATTCTCTTACTTTTGGTGCTACTAGGTTTCTGCCTCATTTGATGGGATCCAAGCTCAAGAAAAATCCAGTTATGGAATTTGAAGTGGCAAAGATGAGGAGGAAGAATCTTGCTCGTCTTTAAGATTTTCATCCTTAATACAAGAAAAGAAAACTGTGTTGAAGAGATCATGAATTAGGACAGTGTAGGTTCAACAGATATGTATCTTTACTGCTCTTGTTTTCGCCTTAGATCACTGCGATATAGGAGTTTCTTGATGTTCAATGTCAAAGAATGATACTTAGTTGTGCTTGACTTCAGTAAAATGTATTACCCGCCACTCAATTCAGATCACCTGTTACACTTTTTGTATTACACCTGTTATTACACTTATTAAATTTGATCTAAATTATGAATCAAATTATGATATTAGGTCGTAGGTTTAAACATATATATATAAACCTAAGTGGTTAAAGTATATAAAAAAAATTTTTGCAGGTATATTTTAATGTTTTAGCTTCTTAGAGTTTATGCACCTAATCATATGACATCTTTTTATAAAAGACTAAAAAATTATAAAAATATATTTTAAACATCAATAAAATGCTTTATTTCTAAGGTTTATAGATTTAAACTAAAGTATCTTTTTTCTCAATTTTATTTGTAATTCATATCAATTTAAGAGAGGTAACTTCCGCTAACATGAAAAGTGTAACGGGACTCTTACCGGTTCACTGTGCACCATCCCTAACCCCTGTAATCGGTAATCAATCAATATCAGAAAACCAATTTCCCGGTAAGCTCGGCTTCGAGGTCGCTATCGATCTTCTAGCCTGAGAATCTATCCCTCGTTCTTCAATTTGTCGATCGAACTATCGACGGACGGAATCCCCGTCTCAGATTTCGGTTCGGATCGATTTTCTTTGAATTCGGTGAAAATGTCGCTCAATCTGCGGCAGAAACAAACAGGTGAATCTCTCCCTACTTGATCTCTCTCGATCTGAGTTTCCAAATTTCGATCTGTATTGGTTTCGGATTTTCAGTGTTAATTAGGGATTTTTGCTGTTCTGAATTGTTTCTCAGAGTGCATAATCCGGATGCTGAATCTCAACCAGCCGGTGAACTCGGCTTCTGGAATGGCGAACGAGGAGGTTTACAAGATCCTGATTTACGACAGGTTCTGCCAAGACATCCTCTCTCCTCTAATCCATGTCAAGGACCTTCGCAAGCACGGTGTCACCCTGTACTTCCTCATCGACAAGGATCGTAAGCCTGTCTCCGATGTCCCTGCGGTGTATTTCGTTCGTCCCACGCCGGAGAACGTTCGCCGAATCGCCGCCGACGCCTCTCGGTCCCTCTACGATCTCTTCCATATCAACTTCTCGTCGACGATCCCCCGCCCGCTGCTCGAAGATCTCGCATCTGATGCATTGAGATCTGATTCGATTCATCGGATCTCCAAGGTACATGATCAGTATTTAGAGTTTGTAACCCTAGAGGATAGCTTGTTTTCACTTGCGGATAAGAATTGTTTTGTGCAATTGAATGATCCATCGGCTGGGGATAAGGAGATTGAGTCGATTGTCGAGAGGATTGTTGGAGGATTGTTCTGTGTGCTGGGAACTCTAGCTGTTGTGCCTATCATTCGGTGTCCGAAAGGCGGGCCTGCTGAGTTGGTGGCTTCTGCGCTGGATCAGAAGCTGAGAGACCATTTGCTGGCTAAAAACAATCTGTTTACTGAAGGTGGGAATTTCGCTAGCTCTTTCCAGAGGCCAATTTTGTGTTTATTCGATAGAAATTTTGAGTTGGCTGTGGGGATTCAGCATGATTTTAGGTATAAACCTCTGGTTCATGATATCCTGGGATTGAAATTGAATAGGTTGAATGTGCAGGGCGATAAGGGTGGAACGAAGTCCTTTGAGCTAGATAGTTCGGACTCTTTTTGGATGGCAAATGGGTCATTGGAGTTCCCTGAGGTCGCAGTTGAGATTGAGAATCAGTTGAACAAGTATAAGCGAGATGTGGATGAAGTGAATAAGAGGACTGGGGGGACAAGTGGAGCTGAGTTTGAGGGTACGGATTTGATTGGAAACACTAAGCATTTGATGAACGCTGTGAACTCACTGCCTGAGCTTACTGAGAGGAAGAAAGTGATTGATAAACACACTAATATTGCTACTGTTCTGTTAGGTGAGATCAAGGAGCGATCTCTTGATTCTTATGCCAAAAAGGAGTATGACATGATGGTTCGCGGAACCATTGACCGAAATGAGCTCATGGGTGTGCTCAAGGGGAAAGGAAGCAAAGTGGATAAGTTGCGGTTTGCAATTATGTTTCTTATATCTTCAGAGAACACTCCTCAGTCTGAAGTGGATATGGTAGAAGCAGCATTAAGAGAAGCTGAAGTTGATACGAGTGCATTCCAGTACGTGAAAAAGATAAAGTCTTTAAATGTCTCGTTTGCTTCTGCTAATTCTGCAAGTAGAGGTAACATTGTGGACTGGGCTGAGAAGCTTTACGGCCAGTCCATTAGTGCCGTGACTGCTGGTGTGAAGAACTTATTGGCTGGTGACAGGCAGCTCGCTTTGACCAGAACAGTAGATGCTCTGATGGAAGGGAGGCCTAATCCTGAAATTGACTCGTATCTTCTATTTGACCCGCGTGCTCCAAAGTCAAGTTCTGGTAGCTATCTCAGAGGGCCATTCAAGGAAGCTATCGTGTTCATGATTGGGGGCGGTAACTACGTGGAACATGGAAGCTTGCAAGACCTTGCACACCGCCAACAGCCAGCCAAGCATATCATATACGGGACAACAGAGCTTCTCACAGGAGCCGAGTTCATGGATCAGCTTGCTTTGCTAGGAAAGAAGATGGGATTGGGTGGTACTGCTGCTGCATCGGTGCCTTGAGATGGGTGAGATATTTCAGTTTTCCTTGAAGTTAAGCCTTCTTAGCGATACTTTGGTGATCAGCCAAGATAGCAGCGTTTGTTCAGAAAATCAACAAACACCTTGATGTTTTGTAGAGAAAAATGATTGGGACCTGTTGTTCAGTTGTCTTCAATTTTACAATATGAATCTTAGTATCTCATCTTCATATGTTGATTATATCCTTTCACAGTTTCACCATATGTTGATTATATCATCATTTACTTGCTAAGCCCTATATGCTCCCAATGTTTTTACTTACAACACCTTTGTAACAGCTTATGCAAGTAATTCTATGTTTGTAGAAGCCATTGATCTGATTACCTACATGATTAAGCAAGGCTGCAGACCGAATGAGAGTACATACAATGCAGTTGTAGATTGCTACTATAGACACAATCGTCTAGATGAAGCTAAGATGTTCATCAGTAATCTTCGCAAACTCGATCCCCATATTTCATCATATGAGGAAAATAGATTATTAGAACGAATGAAACAAAAATTTCCATGAATACATCACTATGTTGTTTCTGCTGTCAACTATCTTTGATGTATATATCATCATTTACTTGCTAAGCCCTATATGGGTTTGTTTTTTTTTGTCCCTTGTTTAAAGTATGTCTTTTAAGTCCAACTGATTATTTTGTAGCTGATTATAGGTTACACGATCTAAATTTGTGTTAGGAACTTTAATGGAGTTAAAAAGAGCACACAGATAATGCAACTAGGAGATAGTAACACTATTGGAAACCCAAACAGGTTCCTGGCCAAATCTTCCTCTAAGCCTCTAGAAGATGATGAATTCTATTTGTTCAACAAAGGCTAAAAGCCTCTTACAAGATAACAAATATTTCCTTACTACAAGGGGTCGGGGTATTATGTATAGCCTAAGTTGGCCCTAAATCATCCGCTGTCAGTCTGTCACCTTAGCACCATCTCCTCACAGCACGCCTTAACTCCCTTCCCACATTTTTAGCTCACATGCTCCACGGCTCCACCCAGCTATACAAGACTGAATGATTATTTGGCCTAACATATTCCCCCAAAGGAACTGTACATCTTTGCTGCTGGAGTTACATTGGGAAGAAGGAAGTTCAATGCAGATTCCAGATAATGTTCAGGCTCATCAAGCGACTATCATCTGTCCTTTACATGTTTCCCGATCTTCTGGCTCCCATGCTGATCAGGTATTCGGGTTGGTCTTTTTCTGGTGCAGACACTGAGACACATTTCCTTGCTTACTCAAATCCTATGTGATTTTATTACTGATGTTTGCTTACTAATATAGTGTTTCAATGTCAATCCCCATTTCTGGCTTTGAATATATATCCTTCTGAAGGCAAGTTATCAAGTGGTCTTTTTTTTTTTTTTTTACCATAGATGGTTGTCATAGTGTCCAGTTTTTCCAATTAACCTGGATAACCATGTGCTTATAGCCATTATTTGTTGTTTCCCCTAATATTATTTCTAAGTACTCAGGATGAGCTTCTTCCTTAAATTAAGACGAAGGGTCACCATTCACCAGTTTTATTGTAGAATGCAGGGTGGTAATTGTGAAATAATCTGGGGTTTTATTAACTTAATCCGTAGTATTGAGGTGATCTTTCATTCATACTTTTCTGGCGGTTGGGTAGTCCGATTATGTCACTGCTTTCTTGGAGTTCTAAAATTGGTTATGCAAGCTTTTAATACTATTACTGACTTTACTGCCTAGGGTCCTCTGCCAGCATTTTATTTGACATTTACCTAGTGTAATATGAATGTATCCCTCAACCAATCTTGGTAATGAATGTCATAAACAAGCTAAATCTGAGAGTGCTGTTTTCCGTTATCCATACTGCTGCAAATTGAGCCCATTACAGGCCAAGTTGCTCTTGTGTTACTCTATCATACCTGGGATTAGCCTATGAGGCCAATCGATCATTGTATTTCACATATAGTTACTTGATTTTATCCTCTGTTTCAAGTGTGTATACTGTGGCTTCAGAAGACATGGATTCTCTTACTATTGGTGCTACTAGGTTTCTGCCTCATTTGATGGGCTTCAAGCTCAAGAAAAATCCAGTTATGGAATTTGAAGTGGCAAAGATTAGGAGGAAGAATCTTGCTAGTCTTTAAGAATTTCATCCTTGGTCTGACTACGTTAATTGGTTGATTTGTTTCAGATCTTGGAAGAGCTGAATCTTACTATGGATAGTTCATTGACTTGTGCATTCTTTCTGGCTGTGACTCTTGTGATAGCATTAAAGGTTAACTTACTGTCAACTCTTAACTTATTGATGCACATTGCGAGTTTTTTCTTGGCATTTTATTTCTGTTATTTTTGTATGTATTTGCTTAGAGTCTTATCAATTTATCTCTTAGGTATTGAGGGGCAGACAGCTTTGAAGCTTATTCTGCAACATGGCTCCATGGAGAGTATACTTGAGAATATAAACAAGAGAGAGGTAGGGTCTAAAAAATTGTGATTGTATTTTATATTTATTAATTCATTTCCTTCATTTCATTTTCCTTTATTTTAGTTTTGAAGGTCACTTGTGTGTCTACTTAAAGTCATATAGAAATTGGGAACAATATTTTCCTTTTCTGTTTACTTCAAATGAAGCAATCTTCTATTTGCAAATATTGCTTGAAGTCGGAATTGTCAAATTTCATAAAAAAAAAAAAACATGAACATTTTGTGATGAGCAGAACATGGAACTGGTGTAAGTGCAAATGACTTAGCAGTGAATAGTGCCGATTTGTGTTTGGGACTGGAAATGAAAATGAAAATGACTTGTTATCTAGTAAAACTTGGGCCCTTGATATACTTTTGAGGAAAATATCTCCTTCATGCTAACTAAGCAAACCTTTGGCATCAGAAGCTTTTGCAAGTTTGAATCTCAGTTTTTCCAGGCACTCGTCTTCATTGGGTCTTAGACTCTTATAGGTGTGAATATAATATTTTGAATAGAAATCCTTGAAAGCCAGAAAATATCTTTTGAGACATTCTTATATTTTCTGCATGTGTAAATAATTATAAGCTTCTTGATTATTGTTTTTGTTGTCATGTTCCCCGCTCAGAGACCAAATACCTAAGGAATGGCCATATGACGAGGCCAGACGCCAGTTTAAGAAACCTTTAGTTTTTGCAGAAAATGAAGAGCCTGAGCTCAAATGGAGTACTCCTTATGAGGAGGTTAGGATCTATTTTCCTCTTGAAAATTTGCATACTAACAACATAAGATGAGTTCTATATGAAGCACTGATATCAAGTATATATGCTTTTAAAACTATGTTATCTTTTTCCATCTTTATAAAATGTTTTAATTGATCTTTTTTTATTTTCTGATAGGGCTTGATTACTTTTCTTGTAAGTTGTAACTGAGAAATGAGAATGGGTTCAACCATGACAGAGTGAAAAAGGTACTTCCTTTCCTAGGATATTTATTCCATGATAGATGCTATTGTTTTTGACAAAGACTTGTTTGTCATGCTAGGCAATAGAGAAGATAAAGGCTGCCAAAAACAAGACTCAGCAAGGACGGTATGTAATGTAATTTCTAGAAAGAAATGGTTGATATATTTACAATGGTTTCTGAAGCCTTACAGTCTGATTGTAAATGCTTGCAGATTAGAGTCCTTTTTTAAGCCAGCTCCCAGCACATCAGTTCCCATTAAAAGGAAGATGTGAACATGCAGTGCAAATAATTGTGTTCTTTAACCATCTTACTATCTTAGTTTCTATTTCCATTTTGGAAGGTGATTTTGATTTCTTTGTGAAGATTTTATTGTATTGAATCACCTTAGAAGTGCAACAAGCTCACCAGAGAGAGGGTTGAGCAATGAGCACTTGAGCAGTTGGGATGAGTTTGGGGTTTGAATTGGTAGAAGTGTGAGGTGTAGACATCTCATGTTACACTGAGGAATATTGGAAATAATACAGAGACAAAAGAAATGGGCACTTTTTCTATATTCAGTAAAAAAGATATGTGACCTCTTTTACTAGAAGAAGCTAAGCTTTTCCTAGAAATGGACACTATATCTTGACATCTTTTGTTCCAAGCTCTAAGCTTCATTAATAGCAGTAACTTGTGGTTGTCTGATAATGTAGGTGCTCTTTCTGTGCAAAAGAGCAAACAGAAAACTATAAGTGTCTTTTCTCTTTGGTGAGCTGTCCCTTAATGATTCACTTTGCCTTTTATTTTAGTCAAATTTCTAATTAGTTCAGAAGAGCTTTATGGACATGAATTGTGTGCAATGTTGAGCTTCTAATACTATCCAGTTTTTTGTTTTCACAAGCAAGCTTTATTTTGATGTGGTATCACTGACTTGTGGTGACTTCTCTTTGATGATATTTTCATATTTAAATTGCCTTTTGTTTTCTGCAGCTTAATAATCCATTCAAGGTGTTATGTTTCCAAGCTTGTTCAAACTTATGGTTGCTGTTTTATTGTTAGCATATTCACAATAAAATTGTTTCCAGGAATCAGTAGTTTTGGATCTAAGATGGTTTTTAAGAAAAACTTGGAACTTTTGAAAAAAACAATAACCATTTAATAAAAACATGAGTAAAATATACTTCATCCACCAGTGATCAGACTAAGCCATTTATATTCTTCTACTACTATATCTATGACAGGAAACACCAGATAACTCTAAAAAAGAAACAGCAACCAAAAAGGCTAAAGGTGGTGGCAGAAAGAGGAAGTAGTGGATTTATCATCCATGTTGCCGGATTGATGGAAATGCCTGAACTTGAGTGAGTACTTTAACTCCGCAAATTTTTTTTTCTTTTCATTATCACTTTATTCTAGCTTGTGTTACATGAAGTTGCCTATGTGCTTGTATGATTCATGAACTATTTGTGTACCCACTGGATGCCCTTGCAGGACGGCAATTATCAAGAAAAGAGATTGCTGCTTACAGTTTTGTAGACGCATTTATGGATTCTGTTGCATTGCTGCTGATGTTGTTAGTTAGACCCATGTAAATTTATGTTATCTCTAAGAACTCACTCTGCATTTAACTGTTGTTGACACATTGGCAAAGCTCTCCGTTTGATGGAGCCTGCCCTAAACATTAACTTTTGGTTTATGGTTAAGACTTTCCCAATTTCAAGTGGTTTTGCCGTCCATCAGCTATGGGCTTCCTGCAGATCATCCAACCAA
Source organism: Persicaria maculosa (assembly GCA_963922045.1). Lineage (NCBI taxonomy): Eukaryota > Viridiplantae > Streptophyta > Magnoliopsida > Caryophyllales > Polygonaceae > Persicaria > Persicaria maculosa. The sequence continues at coordinate 7,074,268 of OY998256.1, read as the reverse complement.
ATCATATTAAAATTCACATGTTTAGCCGTTGAGGAGAACACACAAAATTCAGGGCAAAGGTGAGTTTGCATCTAAACTCTAAAGGCAATCTTTTTTTCTTGGATCTTTACAATCCTTGATCAATCTGAACACTTTTGTTTTGTTGCAGTGTTCATAAATCATAGATTTGGTCAATCAATCTGATCATCTTATTTGTAAGTTAAAACCTTCTACAATGGGGGTAAAATGCGTTCAGCTGTGCCAGCGTCTATTCTAAAAGTCTGCCATAGACACCTCGAGTTATGCATCAACTGTGGCTAGTGATATTGATTAAGACGCGCATTAGTCCCAAATGTATTCCGCATATGCATTTGTTACAAAAACTGAATAAATTCCCCCAAAGACTTGCAAGATTACAAGCTCAATCAAACTCTGCTTGGGTCCAGGAGCCTTCTTCTTTCCAGCGATGGCGACCCTCTTACCCTTGACGGTCCTACAGTTGTTCTTCGTACGCTGTCCCCTGCAGGGCAACCCTTGGATATGCCTTATGCCTCTGTAATACTGAATCTCCTTCAGTCTCCTCATGTTTAAGGCGTTGAATCGCCTCTTTTACATTTACAAGCTATGTCATAGCAACACACACTATCCGTAATGCCAAAACATAGCAAGCAAGCAAGCACGCCCTAAATTCTCCAAATCCATGTAACATGAAAATGCAAATGTATAGATGAGGTGCTAACACATGATTACATAACATGAGACCAAACTAAGGGTCTCATGGAAAAGGGGAACGTATACCCAAAATGCCCCCTATACCCAAAAAACGATATACCCATGTCTACCCCAAGCACTCAAAGTACTCTAACACTAACTCCAAACCTAACTATCTACCAAGAAGCCATGAGTGACTTGCACTTCCACTTCACAGAGATACGAGATTTACAATTTTCTATTATAATTCTAGCATAAACACTTGGGATGGAAGATTCATTACTAAAGATGACATTGTTTCTCCCCATCCAAGTGAAATAAACAAGTGCTTCGAACGCCAACAACTTGGCTTGAAACTGTAGCTTCTTCCAATTCTTTTGAGGGCTCATTAGCAAACCATAGAAGCCATTGCTCTATAGTTTGAAACCAGCTGCTAACCCCCACCCAACTCATCACAAGCGAAAGAACTTCTTGCACAGCTGAGCAGCTGAACCAAAGGTGTGTCTCGCTTTCTTCCTCACGCTTGCATAGGACACACTCAGCTGCGTGGCTGCCTTTCCAGTGCTTCACCTTCTGGCCTGTTTGGAGTCGATTTCTAGCATTCAGTTTCCAAATCCATGTAACCCCATTATCTTTAACAAGTAAAAACACGGACCATCAACACAACAATTGAGCAACAAGGAGCAAAGTTAGTGGATAAAAAAGTGACAACATATTAGCTGTTAAAGCACAAGTACAAGGTCGCATTTCCAAACAAGAATCCCCCAAATTGTACAACTGAAAGGGGAAGCAATTCAAGGGGGATTTCTTGGAGGATGACGATCACACAATTTGTTGTTTTTTTTTGGCGGATTCGCATACTAAAAACTCGGCTTCTTATGGATCTTTATAATCTGTGGTCAATCTGAAAATCTATGTTTTGTTGCAGTCAGTGTCCATAGATCATAGCTTCCATCAATCGAGTTGATAACCATTCAACAAGGGACCATAATTCAGCGGCAAATCACGAGTTGATTCAAAACTGCATGCTACAAAATACTTCATCACATGAGAAAGAGAGAAATAAAAGCTACAGCGGAGTCAAAAAGACATTGGGTACCAGAACAACCATTACAAGGAATTCAACTCGTCAAACTGCATCCGAACATCAGATGTTTGCCATCCTATTGGTATAATAATGTCAAATCGATCATGATCCTGAACTCGACTCTTCACTTTGAAGCAGTTTGTTGTCTCCCGTCAGGGATAGCAAACAGAACTATGGGTTTTGATGCTCTCAAGTAAGGCATGTCGCACCTGAAGTAGCCTTTCCGCTCCAGTTGGATGACTTCTCCAGCTTTCAGATTTCTCATGTTTGAATCCCCAAGTGCAAGAGTCTCCTTCTGGGTACAGGGGTTAATGACATCAAGGAAGTCCTCGTCCTCCTCCAGCTGAAAAGCAAAGAACCAGAACAATACAAAGCATCAGAGAACACAATCTGAAGTGATATGCCTCACCAAGCTACAGCCAAAACAATCCAAAGTGAAACAGAAATTTGCAAGAATATCATTTGTAGCAACTCTAAAATATTAGCAAATGTACAAGTAGGAAGTTGATATGGAAATGAAAGGTCTATGAATAGAAAAATGAACTTCTTTCAGATATAGTTGCTAGATTTAGGAGAAGCCAACTTCCCCACTACACTACCATCAAAGATTGGCAGCTAAGGATTTGGAGAACAGAAGTTATTCAAAATTCAATTGACCATCAACAAAGTTACCAACACATGGAGGGGCATGTGACAGTGACACCCACCCCTCGAATGGACTCTTCCCCAAATCGGACTTCACTAAGGCGTGTGTATACTGGATAGGACTTATTTACATAAGTATATGGCAAGAAGATTATTCAAATTCATGGTCCAGTTTTTCCTCAGCAAGTACGGAAACTTTTCCCATTAAAGAAGTTCAAGCGAAGATCATGCAGGGGTCAAAATAGGACTTAAGGTCGGTTTGGTCGCACGTAATTGATGGGGTGGCTGAAGCTCATGGATTAGGTGTGTTAAATATATGTTAAATTCAATTGCTCATAAGCTAGTAAGGTGTATGTAACCCTGGCTGAAATAGGGTAGCTCATACAAACTAGTTTATGAGAAAGAAGAAAATAAATAGATTTGTCAATAGAAAAGGAAAAACTATGAAAAGCTTGAGATGAGCAGTAGTTGAAAATCCAATTTTCAAAGCTAATTAAACTAAAATCTTATATTTACCTCATTTAAAACATTATAATGTTAAAACCAAAAGCTTCGAAAAGCCACTTGTTGTTGCCAAACAGATCCTTAAAATTGGTTTTAAATGGTGACATACCTTCTTTTTTGCGATTAGATAGTCAAACTCCATCAATGAAAGGTTGACTAGTTCATCCATCTCAGGCAGCCAGGTTAGCTTCAGCTTGGTGGCCTTCACTGACCCTTCAAGATGCAAAACTCCAACCAACTCTGTGACTGTTCCTGCTCCATCCTTCTTGATCTCCTTAATGATTGCATTTCCCCAGTCCATAAGTGTTACCTCCTCATCAACAGATATGGCCTCAGCATCCACATATTCAATCCATATCCTCTTTGAGTAAGTCGTAGCCTTTGTACCAGCACCTTCATACTTCTTATGCCGGGGAATGATGCGGACAAATGGCTTTTCAGGACCATCGGTGAGAGTTACCAGAACACGACGCTCTGCTACAACAGCAGTATGTCTGGCGCACACAGGATCAATAATTTTCTTGTTGATTGTCCAAAGTTTATCCCACTCCATCAGATTCAGATTTTTTGATGCCCCCTGCAGCAGAAATTGAAAATTGAATAAATAAACACTTGCTTCAGCAGAGATGACAACCTAGCAATTACAAAAACTCACAACAAAATGTCGTACAGAAAACTAAAGGGAAAAAAAACAGCATCTTGCCTGTTCAAGAATGAACTGAATTAAGGCATCAATCTTAAGCCCACGTCGGACAATTCCTTGCACAGTTGGAAAACGAGGATCATCCCATCCATCAACCTTCCCATTTTCGACAAACCAGAGAAGCTTACGTTTGCTGAGAAGCGTGTAGACCATGTTCAATCTACTGAATTCATAGATATGAACCTTTCGCAATCCCATGTCCTGCTGAATTCTGTCATACTGAGCATTACGGTCATGATATTCACTGGAACGGAGTGCATGAGTTACACCTTCGAACGCATCAACAAAGGGGCAGGCAAAGTCATAAGTAGGATATAGCTTATACTTGGCCCCAATCCGGTGATGAGGCACTGGATGACATCTGTAATAAACTGGGTCACGTAAAGACTTGTTTGGGTCCTGCATATCCAACTTTCCTCGTAGGCAACACATTTTACCTCGCTCAGAACCAGCATTCATTTCTTTCCACAATTCCAAGTTCATCTCAATGGTATGACCACGACACTTTGATTCAATCCCATCCATCCGTTCCTTCTGCATTTGCTCACGAGGAGTATCATCAATGTAAGCTTTACCTTGGCGTATCAATTTCTCAGCCATTTCCATTAGCTGAGAAAAGTAATCTGATGTGTATGTAATCACATCATACTTCAATCCCAACGTCTCAACATCTTTGATGATGTTATCAACAAACTCATTGCTTTCCTTAGCAGGGTTTGTATCATCAAAACGCAAAATCAGCCTACCTTTATATCTCTCAGCAAAGTACTTGTTCAAGAGTGCTGCTTTTGAATGCCCTATGTGGAGATAACCACTAGGTTCAGGTGCAAACCGTACACAAACTTTCCCAGCCTCTGCTTCAGGTAGATCAACTTCAAAGCTAGGCCTACCCGCGGATTTTCCTTTTTCACTGGACACTCCATTTGCACTCTTTGATTGGATCTGCATGTCCTGTTCTTTCCTTGCCGATGGCTTCCCTTTTGCAATATAAGATTCTAACACTTTGCCCAGCGTTGAATTATATTCAGAAGTGATAGAGTTGAACCACCGGACAAGATTTTGGTACTTCTTTGATTTTCTCAAGCTTTCCCACCTCAGGCCAGTCCCTGCAAGGTTCAAGTCATGAAACATTCTTAAGAAAATATATATAGCTAGACATAATTTAGATTGTGCAAGTAACATACAAAACAATATAGTATAGAGGAACAACAATTAAAAAAAAAAAGTCCAACAGATTAATTCATCATAAAAACGTTCAAGCATTAGTAACCAAAATCTAACATGATGGAAACTGAAAAAAATAAAATCTAACCATCACCTGCAAGACTTGACCATATCGCTATATCAGCAATTGAGAGGTCATGACCAACCAAAAATGTATTGTTGGACAAATAATTGTCCACAAAGCTACAACCCTTTTCAAACTCAGATCCAGATGAAAATATAAGAGAATAATCCAGCCACTGGTCAATCTGAAAAGCAACATTAAAAACAAGCATTTGTCAAGAGATCAGCAAGGTAGAATCTGGGGAATCAAGGGTGAAAAGACGGAAACCAATATACTTGTACAATTTCTTTTATTCGTAAATATTGAGAAAATGCAAACAATTAATAAGGAAAAGAGATCAGAACTGTAAAAGCACCTTTCCCATTTGAAATGCATCCTTTCTATCATAGAGATTCAAACCAGCAATTCGCCCAATGTGGCGTAGTAGAACAAAAGCTCCACTCAATTTTGATCTGCAATTTCAGTAACATAATTGATAATCCATTAACAGGAAACAACACCAGTCGCAAAATATTCAATATACCAAATACAGAAAAGTCCATAAGACTTCAGAAAATCAGAGGCCAAATCCAAATTACACAAACTGATGTTTCTACGGAAACAATGCATGAGAAAAGGAAATTAAAATACAACAAATTCGCACAAAATGAGTGTGTATAGTGAACAATTTACCCGCCTGGGAAGACAAAAACGGGAGGGGAACCAGAGGGAAGTGACGGATCAGTAGATAGAGAAATCCCAGCAACTTGTGCTGCAGAAATCACTGACAATGGTGGATTGTCTGCTGCAAATAACAGCTTAATATCCATTGAGACCAACTTAGAGTTCAAATCAGCGAGCAACAAACTGGTCAATCGCCTACAAAGTTCAAACAACAACTCTTAATTTCATCAGTCATTCAATATATGGTAAATCTTACATCAATCTGAAACTACGAAACAGAATGGAAAAAGATTAGTATCCACTCAATTTCTCATTTGAATTTAGGATTCTCGATTCTTCAAACCATATAAACAAAAACTAGGGTAAAAAAGGTGGACAAGGAAGAGGTTTACAGTTCATCAAGCCCTAATTTCAGATTATAACTACAAATTGAGCAAGGAAATTGGTCGTTTGGTATTGATATCTAGATATCAAGATATCAGATATCGATATCGATATCGGTATCAAGTATATCGATATCGATATCAGTATATCGATATCAGGTGATATCTTGATATCCTTGTTTGGTATATATTGTAGGCTATCAAACATGAGTGAAATCTCAAACAATGCCAGATAAATTTCAACAAAACAACAGCAAAAAAACGCACAAAATCACACAGAAACGGGGCAAAAAACACACAGAATGACGGTAAAACGCATAGCCAAATTGCAGCAAAACGCACAGAATGACAGAAAAAATTGCAGCCAAAGATGAAGTAAAAAATCGCACATCAACAGGCCAAAAAGTCGCACAAAATTTCAGTATATCTAGGGCACACAAATTTCTGATTTCACCCAACAAACAGCCAACAAGCAGAGCCAAAAATCGCCCAAAATTCCAGCCAATTTCCAAATTACACAAACCCTAGGATCTATAACCCAAAAATCGCACAGCCCTAGCCCTATATTATAGGAATCGGGATTGTAGGTAGATTCATACCCGCCATAGATGAAGCAAAGAAAGAGGAGAGAAGAAGGAGAGAAGAGATGAGAAGGGAAGAGTGTACTGCCGGTACTGGGGAGAGCGACCAGAAGGGAGCAACAGGAGAGGGCGAACGCCGAACGGTGATATACTGATATCAGGCTATACCGCCCAGAAAATTGGTATATCAAAATGGGCTTGTGATAGTTAAAACCTGATATCAAGATATCACTTGATATCGATATACTCCCCGTACCAAACACCGATGTCAGATATCCGATATCTGATATACTGATATCAATACCAAACGACCCCTCAAAACTAAACATAAACAAGGTGATGAAAAGAAGAGGATAGAAATCGGAAAGATGTTTACCGTTCTGTTCCCTTTTGAGAATACGATGGAAGGAGTCTGAGAGAGAGTCACTGAGAACGGCGATGGGGAAAGCTAAAAAAGGGTTCAGGTAAGCCAAGGTGTGCTGTGTGTACTCGGCGACTCGCTCAGATCGAAGATTATTCGAAATCGAACCCAAAAAAAAAAAAAAAATTCTTTTTCTTTCTATTTTTCTTTACTAGGCTGATGGAAAATTTTGGGCCCAACAAGGCTCTATAGGATCAGTCCAATATTTTTAAATTCTACTGTATATACTCTTATATATTAATACTCCAATATTTTTAAATTCTACTGTATATACTCTTATATATTAATACGATTTTTCTATCCTATGCTGGAGCATACAGCATAGAATAAGACCCTAAATTTAGAAAAAAAAAATTAAAATTTTAAATAATTTAGTCTTTTTTTTTAATTAGATATACTCCCCGTGCTTTTTTTTATAGGGAATCTTTTTTAATTTAGGGTCTTATCTTATGCCCTTAGAAAAACCATAATTAATTTAACCAAAATTTTAAGCAAAAGGTTCACAATACAAAAGACATTGCATTTGAACAGTACACAACCCTGTGAAGAAATCTGTGGAGTTGTTGGCTATATTATCAAACCAGTTAAGCATGGGAAAGGTTCTAGTGAAACAGAAGTTACGGTGCAACGGTGTAACGAATGAATATTGTATCATGTTCATATGAATATTGTATTATATGAATATTATGTTGTGTGAATATGAATATGATGTAAATCTGGGTATATGCATATGATATTATTTATATTCATATAACATAAAATGAATAACACTATATTCATATTGATACACCCAGGGGCGGAGGGAGGGGGGCATGAGGTGGCTCGAGCCCCCCTGGGTCGGGGGAAAACGTAAAAAAAAAAAATTATGTATTTTTTTTTGTAATTTTTGATAATTTAAGGGTTAAAAATAGTTAAAAAGAGTATTGAATCAATAAGTTTGCTTAGCTTAGTTGGTATGGGTTGAGAAATAGAATGATAAAGTCTTGAGTTTGAATCCTTATAGCTTCGTTTTAGGGATTTTTTCCTCGTTGAGCCCCTCCTCGGATTTTTTTTGGCTCCGCCCCTGGATACACCATAATATTCACATAACTCAATATTCATATGAGCATGATACAATATTCATTTGTTACACCGTTGCACTGTAACTTCTGTTTCACTATAACCTTTCCGGCTTTCCCAGTTAAGCATAACCAAGCTCTCCGTGCATGTAACCACATACATATATTATACTCCCTCCGTCCAAAAATACATGGACTTTTAAAATCTTTTGCCATAACAGTCCCAATTCCTCAGAGCTGAGGTTGCAAGTTTGATGGACGACTCACATCCATCAAACCGAAACCGAAAGAGTAGCGTCGACTCCAACGTTGATCTAAACTTGCATTCAACAGTGGAGCTATCAAAAACCCACATACCATACCAGTCAAAATCCAACCACGCCAGTGTACAAATCAAGTAACTTGTTCACATCAAATGCACAAGTTTTGGCTTTGAAATTTGATTCTCCATAAATTCCATTGATTTTCCACTTGACTTAATTTCTACATAGTTAATTAAGTTATCATGTTTGTTTAACAACAACAAAAAGCCAACAAGGGAGAACATTGATTTAGTTTAGAATTCTATATGAGCAAATTCAAGCTCTCAACGTAGCCACAAACATGATGAATCTCAACATCACGATCTCCTATCTGCAGCTGAAGCATCTCTTCCTCTCCAGCTTCAAGGTTGTACGCTGAAACCACAACGAACCGCTGCGATAGTCCTGTGCCGCCTGGAAGCCTAAAGGACATATCCTTTAGAAACCACATCAATACATCACCCTTCTTCTTATGGTATAAGAATCGAGGGACCTCCAGAGAAAAAGAGTAGCGTCGGATCCAACAGGCAGGCTCACTTTCAGCGCTGCTGGAGCTATCCAAGACCCACAAAACCCACATGGCGCCTTGCACAAACTCAAACAATGCCAGCGTACATCTATCGTCGACCAAAGTGAGCCACCCATTCAGATAGTTGCCATCAACAAACACATCAGTGGGCAAGTTAGTGTAAGAAAACAACTCAGTACTCAGATCAATTGATATCAAGTCCACAGCCCGTCTTTCAACATCATAAGCGGTGAAGTACAACCTGCCTCGTAAATAGACTGTCGTCCTGTGGGTTATATCCATACGGCGCCAATTAGAACAGCCCTTGACTTGAAATGAGGTTATCTTCCATAAACGAGCCTCAAGAGTATAAACAGCAAATGAATGGAGCTTATTATCATTTACAAAGATGAGCTTAACATTCTTGTAATCCTTAGCCACCGGATCATAGACAAGGCCGATCTCTTCATCCATGATTGATCTATGTGCAGAGGCTTCGGTTTCAGGCAAGGCTGGAATGTCATGGAACTTCCTAATTGATGGATTCCACACCCTCAATTTGTGGAATCCCAAGACTTCCCTGCCATAATTCTTAAGCAAGACCAATCCATCAATGGAGCACTCAACCCGCCAGCTTCCTTCTTCGCAACTGTGTCCAAGGCTGTGAAATGCTTCTGCAATGGGCTTAAAGGTGTCGCTGCAACGTAAAACACAATTTTTGTTTATACCTTGGACAACCAGGAGGCGGGTTTCATCACGGTTGTCCTTGAAGTTTTGCAGATGTAAGCGACAAAAACCAGGATGGTTGATCATGGAGAGCCATGATTTTGAGATGCAGCGGAAGCGGAGAAGGGATTTCACAGGGAGCCTAGAAAGTATCTCAGGCCACATATCATCTGGTATATGGCTTTCTGACCCTTCTTTGGTTATTTTGCAATTCTTCATATCAAGACGATCTGAGTGGCGATTCTCTGTAATCAGAAAGTAGCAAAAAGGGTTGAAAGCACCCATCAGATTAATAGCCGTTGCTGATGTTCGTAAAATGCAAATGTATGAATCCTTTAAAGATTACAACTTCCTAATCTTGTTAAGTGTTCGCTACTGGTAGCATCTCATATAAGCTACTTTCAGGCTTCATACAAGATATCACAAATCACATTTTAAACTGATACCAATTACCAACCCAAACTGATCTTAATTTGTTTCTTAAGTTCGATCTTAACCATACCAATTCAAATGCCCCTATAAATGATCTTTTTGTATCGTACAAGTTATATAATCATTCATTCGAATTTAAAAGAACCAAGACGGAGATAGAATCTTACCGATCGATCAGCTGGTGGTATTGGAGAGGCCGAGGTTGCAGAGAGAGTATCGAACATTTAGCTCCCAACAGTGATGGAAGACGCGCCAAGTCTTGCGTATTGAAGAAGCTAAACAGCTTTCCCGTCGCCCCTATTCTTTGCAATGGAAGCCCCTTTGGCCTTTGCTGACTGTATGTAATTTTCACCAAATGGGTTGTTCATACCCAACTTCCAATGTAATTTTAGTTAGCACACACATTAATAAAATGCAATATGCATATCTGGAACAATGAGGAAGAGATGGGTTACAATTTGTAGACCTCAAACAGGTCGGGCGGGTCGATTTGTCTTAGGTTTGGGTCGTTTTGAGTTATGGGTTATGAAATGCTCAATTCAACTCTATATTTAACGGGTTTGGATCAATTCATTGGATTATGAACGTTATTTTTAGTTTAAAAAGCTAAAATTGTTATATTGCCTCCCTATCTACTAGTTACTATTGATTAAAAAAAGTAATTAATTTTGTTATAATAGTGATATATATTTTTACACATTGCATCGTATAAAATTATAAAGTCAAGTTTACGATAAACAATACTCCCTTCATTTAAAAATATATAACTATATAAGCCCTTTTACTCTTTTTGCCATATTTTTTTAAGAGCTAAAGTATAAAATATCAATTTTGATTGCTAATAAGTAGTATAAAATTATACATAAAAAATAGTTTATACTACCTCCTATCCAAAATATATGTCGTTTGACTTTTCAACACGTATTATAAGAAGGTAAAAACTATACTCCCTCCGTCCAAAAATACATTGCCTTTTAGCACTTTGCACAAGTTTTAATAAAACACTTTACTTTAAAAAAAACATTATCATTACACTAACTTTTACATAAATTTTATTATTTTTTAACACCCACTACACATTTTAACCAATCAAATTATTTTAAAAAGTCAACAGCACACTAACCAATACAATTCATTATAACTTACTACCTAGAAAACATAAAAGATCATCTATTGTTGGACAAAATTTTACCTCTAAAAGTTCATGTATTGTTGGACGGAGTATAAAATATCAATTTTTTTAAAATTATTTTTTTACAACTTAATATTTGTTGGTAATAAGTACGGAGTATTAAATTGTAAAACAATAATAATAATAAAAAGTTAATATACTCCTTAAAATACGTATTAAAAAGTCAAACGACATATATTTTGGATCAAAAGGAGTATATTTTTTACTTTTTAGTTCATTAATTTCAATATACAAAGTACAAACTATGTATGACTACATAATCTTATGTTCATGGTGGATGTCTTATATATCATGAAAATCAATCAAGTTGAACTAAGTTGAATGATATCGACGGTTTTTCAAGGTAGAGGAAAAAGGTCAAGGAGGGGTAAAGATAGAGAAATAAGTTTCCCTAGTTTTGACGATATAAATTTCAATTTATAAACATTTTTCATTACCCCTTTGACCCAACGGGTGTCCCATAGATTGACCAAACCCGACCCAAAAATTTACTGGTTGAACAAGTATGGATCGTTTCGGGTTAACATCAGCAGGGCTGAATTATATGAACTAGTCAGAATGAAGTTTTCTACGTTGGCATCTTTTGATGTACCATGCTGCGTGTTTCTGAAGCGCCATTCCGACTAACACCTTGAGGCTCACAAGCATCACGTATGTCAAAAGTGTCAAGGAAAGTATCCAGAGGAGCCTCCAAGGAAGAGAACTGCAGGGCACATAAGCTTCGTACACCGGAGTCAACACTCGGATAACCTGGATTAAAAAGTCGATGAACACAATCTCAATATTGAATTTCAGATACTGGTCTAGAGCTGAAGCATTTGCCAAAAAAATACTATATGAGAAATGAGATGCTTACCACTGATGCTGAAGCCAATGGAACAAAGGTCAGCTTTTTCTTCGCACCTTCGGTCTGAAGGTTTAAAGTCTGAGTGAGAAAAGGAAACCCAACAATGAAATTAGCACAAGGCACAAGGAATGAAAAATCAGACTATTTGACACAATTCAGCTGATAAGTTTAACAATATGCATTGGAATACTAGAAGTAAAGTTGAGACATTAGTTCATTTACGATGAAGAACTCCTGCTACTTGAATTAAAAAGAACTCATGAACACATCCAAAAAAATTCAATTGTATTAGGACTTGTTCTCAGCCACCGCTAGTGAGAAATTATGGAAGGGTACAAGAGGGTATTAAAGCTGTTAGAAGGGTAATAGATTCTTTTGTTAGCTGCTCAGGCAGTTAGGAGGGTTTTGCTAATACCACGGGCTGTGATCTAAGCAGGGAGTCATATATAAATAAGGAGCTATGCCTCCTCTACGGCTCTATGGGATTATCCAGAAGTGATCATTTAGAAGGCTTTTGCCTTAAGCTAGTTGAGCATCTGCTCTTTAGTGGTCAGTTGAGGGCATCTCTCTAGTAGGCTCTTGGATTCCATTTCGGTTTCCTTGATATTTGTATCTCATTTCGTATTTAATCCAAGTAAAATCAGTGTTGTGTGTGATTCCCGATTTTTAAATCCAAATGTTGAAAACAGAAGCGGGCAATATCATCGATAAGTGATACTACTACCATTTCATGTGAATAAGTCAAACTTATACAGTTATACTTGAATGCTGAATAGCTTAGAAAAGTTCAGGTTTCACTGTTTCAGGAATTACCAGATTGTTGACAAACTAAGCAATAGTTTGTATATAATATTTCAAAAAATGGTTATGGTACTAATAAAAAATGAAATGATACTAATTACAATGTTTGGTAGTAGGCTAGTTCCCATTCAAAACTCCAAGCCTCCAGAAAATTACTATCTAATGAGATAAAATCAGATACAATAAACAAGACAAAGGTCGGGACAACATGATTTTCGGGTGATATGATAAGAAAATAGTAAAAGAAGCAGTATGAGACATAATTTTAGGGGGACACCTTTTAAAAGCAATGTTTATTGCAACTGTCACATCAGTCAGATTTCCAATGGTTTGAACAGATAAATCACGATCGGCAAGGAAAATATCATTTTAATCATTAGAAAGGATGTCTTGCATCTCTCTTTAAGGTTACAAAACTTACCTGTCTGCAAAGATCTTCAAGATATTCAGAGTAAGCAACCGGCTTGATGTCGTTGAATTTGGCCATGAATGAATGTTTCAATATATCAATTGCCATTTCACACAAGTATACAAGCAGCGCATTCTGGCACAGCAAGCACACACAATTAGGTCTGCAAGGTTCTTACATACACAATTCACTTTAGAATCTGCATTCTCAAAGAGGAGGGAGATCATCATTGAATAAATAAAAAGGGAAGAAATTGAAGTAACTTACAGAAAGGAATTTTCCAAACCAAGAACCTTCAGCCTCCAAAATATTTTGCGCCAAAACAAACAAGAGAAAAGCTGAGATATGGAATCTTTCAACTGAATCTGATCATGGAAAATTGTGTGAACGGATGCATTAGAGAGCAACTAAACATCAGTCCTGATAAGGGCAACTAAAAGGAAATAAATATACAGAAACCAGAATCTGACTGTGTAATTCCAAAGTGAACTGCCAAACAACCCATCAAACAGCAAAATTCAGATACCTAGACTATGGAGTGGAGCCATACATTTGATTTTATGAATGGTGATTTAGCAAACAATTATTCTGCAAGTGTATGTTAAGATATTAAACTTCAGTTACACTCGTTTGGTTTAATGTGGGATGTATACTTCCTGGAAATTATTCTTTCTACAATACCAGGGAATTGAAGCAACGTGTTTGATTAAATTACTACATTTTGCTTGGTGCACCATGAGAAAATAATTGTGGTTGGTTGTGGGGAGGAGGAGGTAAAACAAAAAACTCACACAAAGAAAATCTTACTTATCCGGTTATCCCTGCCATAGTAAGTGGAATTCTTGTGATATGGAGGAATTGCTATTCCTAAGAATTTCATCTTCCCATATTTTTCCTTAAAAAAGAATCCTAGGATGATTTCATAAAGGCAATTTGTGAAATACAATCTACCTTGAAAAGAATAATGCCCTTGAGTAATTTTCATACATGCTCAGTGGCACGACAATCAATGCATATGTTCTTTTAGGGCATACAAATCATGTATTGTTTACACCTCTAGATAGGTTAATTGACACCAAACTCATCTTGGCGACTACAGGCATCAGGCAATACCATAGAAAAAACAAGCCAGGTATCAAATAGGTTGATAAAAGACTGTTCATGCAAGTTGATAAGAAATGATGAGAAAATATAGTTACAACTTACAAACAGGTTCAGGATCAATTTCTGATATGCCATAATATCAAAATATAATGGTATCAGAAGAGTTACTTACCAGAATATGCAATACTATGGATGTTATCTTTACTGAACCTCTTAAATACATTACTCTTGATCTCGGCAAAGTTATTTGACACAAGCAAGGCCAGCAAGGCATTATTATGGGCAACTATACAGGTTGACAAAGTAATTGCCTGAGCTAGCAAGATAAAAGAATGAACAAGTATGAAGAGAAGTTAAGGGAGCAAATGAAATACAGGAAAAAGAAGTCAGCAATAGTAACAATAAAATAGCTTCACATGCAAAAAAGTTGACAGAAGTTTGAAGGATATTTGATATGGATGCAGCACCAATCAAGTCAATAATGTATCTTATGACCCAATATCTGGATGATTCTGGAGGGCAACCTGCAAGTCCATCAGCAGAGCAGAATAACGTTTCTAGAATATCTCCACTGATGCTTTGCCCTAGTCTATCAAATATCTGTTACCAAGAAGCAGGGGAATCAGCTCAGTTCAGCTCAGCTCGATCAAATTCAAGAAAAGTAATACACAGTTAATAGTCATAGAGTTATTAGTGTCACTTTAAGAAATTGAAGTCTAATGGTGCATCATGAGAGAGAAAAGGAGGATTTGTGCTAAAAAAAACTATAACATAAGCTATAGTAGCCATATTTTATTGGCACTATAACGCGAGACATACCTCTAATACATTGTAAACCACATAGAGCTTCACTATTCCTTGGCCACGGATCATATGGTATATAAGACTGATATCTGAAATTATTAGAATATTTAAGTGACTTCAGCAGGCAACAAAATTCAAACTGACAAACTTCAAAGTGACAAACTATGTGATACCTATTTGTCCTAAGAGCATGACCCCACAAGCCAAAACAACAAGACACCCAAAATCTGACAACTCAGCTGCAGAAAGCTTCTTCAGCTCCCTGCCACGGGAAAGATTACAACATATAGTAAATATCAAGATACAATCTGAACAGGTGATTAAAGGAAGTTGAAACAGCTCCTCAAAGATAAAACCCAACAATGAAGGTGGCAAATAGATTAACAGAAAATGAATCAAGAAGAAAACCAACAGAGAAAGCAGGAGTAAAAACCAAAAATGAGAGTGAGAGAGGAGAAAAGGAAAAATATTGAGGTGGGGTTGAAGAGATAAAGTGTGAAGAAGAGTAAGATCAATTAATGATCAAAATGATAAAAAAAAATACTGCTGGGTGATTAGGTCTGTCCAGTTTAGTTTTGAATGTGTCAAATTATTGGTTAATTCTCTCAATATATGATTTTACATACCGATGGACTATACCTAATGTCTGAACAAAAAGCTAATCTAATATCTGCATCAAAGCATCATAAAAAGCAACCCCGATTACTAGAACAACTGAAGGTATTTTAGCAACACACAAAAAAATAAGCAACAAACCTTGTGTTTAAAAGCCTCCATGCTACCGTCAGAATTCTCACTGGCATGATTGTAAATAATGATAGAAATGAATTCAAACAGACAAAATAGCCAACGTTGATAAGCTGCAAAAAAAAGGCAACCACTGACCATCTATTTCAAAAGAAAAATAATATTTCACAAAATATTGTATTATCAAACCAATTATTAGTGAAACTCACAAGTCAAGGAAAGTAACAAGTTTTTCCCTTTTCTAGAGATCACGTGAAAGGCTTTCATTATCGAAAAAAGAATAAAAAGGTAACACTTAGCTAATGTTGATGGTTATCAAACATAGCATGATACCATAATAAGAAACTGATCCCTCAAAATGAGGAGAAAACCTAGTTTCAAAGATACAAGCACGTACTCCATATAGTTTAAAACCCACAATATTGATCCTATGAAGTAACTATGTAAGGGACGGCAAGAAATTTACCCATTCGCACCTCCATGGCAAGCGGAAGATAGTATCATAAACTCTCTGCCGTTCTTTCTCATTTCCAAGAGCAGTTGTGCTCTTTAATGAGTTACCATGGTACATTTCTTCCATAAAGTATCTAAATGGTGATTTGTCCACAAGGAATGGTTCTGAAGAAATGTAGCAACAGAAGATAACGTGGAATAAGAATTTGAAAGAAGAGGTTTGCGCAATTAAAGAAGTAACAAAATGGAGACAAGAATAAAGAAATCTTAGTCAAGATCCAAGAATATTCAGCTACAAAATAGTAATAACCCTATGAAGTCACAAACAATTAGAAGACATTTGCAATATCCCTTTCTCATTTTTATTGAAATGCCGTGAATAAAGCACTCTCACTAGAAGCAAATGTTTTCCATTGAAGCATCAAAAGAATAATAAACAAAGTTAGTAATTGAATTGACTAACTCATAACTAAAGGATTTTCAATATTACTATCCCACATCTTCCACCTCGCTGATGTAAACCATCTTTCCCACGGAAGCCATAGGCCCACAGCACTTTTAAATGAGATTAGTGGAGAATACAGCCAATAGCCTCTCACGAGTTATAAATGAATTCCAGAGTACCAAAAGCAATAACATGAAGGTTGTAAAAGTCATTTATGTTTATACATTAATATGTTAGTAACCAACTGCTACTACTTAGCTAACAAACACCACAACGTCAACAATATTAATGTCATTACGTTCAAGCTTTTTGAGCTGCGTGCAAAGTTGCAAATACAACCTACTACTCATTCCAACGGTGTAATTGCCCGATGAGTTTATATTTTTTCCATAACAAACACTGGACAAGATGTTCACTAGACAATAGTTTATAGAAACAAATTCCCAAGTACACATCAAGGTCACTTATCATTTTTTACTAACCATCCACACCAAAGAGTCGTGTTAAGACTTAAGATATCATAACTCCACTCATCCAGAGACATATTTCCCAAAGTCAGACTAATCAACGTCCTTGTAGATTATTCCTATCGATTTCATCATGTCATAAATAGCTCAATCAAGCACATAACTGTTCTACTGATTTACATGATGTTGTACTAAACAGATGGAGATGATTTTTAAGTAAGCAATTTTGATGAAACACACTTTCTTGACACTGAAATAGTCTAAAATGTACTAGTGTATTATCAGAATCAATCTAACCTTTCTTATCACCTATCAATCATAATTGGAAAAACTGAAACAAACAAAAACACTTACAAATATAAAACAGTAAACGCAAAGGACTCACGATTAGGATCATCAGCCATGATTCGCCTCCAATCCAAGGATCCTTCCGTCTGCAATTTCCCGTTAGGTTGATCAATTCGAGGCTTCGCCAACGAATTCGATTCCTCCTTCCCAATTTCCGCCGCCCACGATATCGACACAGAAATCGGCAATGGTGCCGGTGACGGCTCCTCCTCTGAAGAACCTACGGTACCGAGCCCAGCGCCAGCACTGACACTTCTCTGCCGTAGCTCCCCTATTGAAACCTGGCTCACCGTGGTCAAACTCTCCTCCGATAGCCCTACTTCCTGACAAACCACACCACTCCCACCACCACCACTCTGAGAGATGTAATTGCGACAGCTGAATCCCAATCGCTCCTCCTCGATGGGGCTACACACGTCGATACTCCCCGGAGAGGAGCCAGCGTTCTCGGCGATCGAATCCATGGAGAGAGAATCAACAGTGCTATGTTTCTTCTTCTTCTTTTTCTTCTTTCGATTGCGGCGATTGACGCTGCTGTCATCGCCGGCGACGGAGAATGGATCGGATTTCGACCGGGGGAAAGCCGCGGGGTGGTGGACGGGCGAGGTAGATTCGTCGAAATCGCCGAGAACGTCGAAGGAGAGCTTTCGACCTCTGGATCTCAAGTCCATGGTCATCATCAATGGCGATGGAGAATTGGGGAGAGAGTTTGTGAATTCTCCAGATTTCGAGATGGAGTGGAGCACTAGAGAAATTCAAAGATCTTTCAAGTCCCAATTCCATTGCATTTTCATCTTTTCTTCGTCCCAAAAAAAAGGAAAAATAAACACTAAATTTTATACGTTACGAAGGAGATAACGTTACTAGCTGTCGTTATTTCCTTCATTTTTTTTTATACTACTAGAAGATAAGAATTCAAACGTGAGACAAATCTGACACTTCAAAAGACTGATAAAATCGGGCAGATGACGAATCGTCAAACAAATAACCAAAATACATAAAAAACCTAACACAATAAGCGAGGTGAAACAAGGACGATCATACGATCTAAGTATACCATCTTCCGAAAAAGCTGCGGACGTCGACGAAGAACACATTTATTAATTTTTTATAAAAGTTTAATGCGTTATATTTTTTACAGTAAGATATTTGGTTCGTAATCAACGTAATGTATCTTTTTATATTTAGAAAGATTATCTAAATTTCAATGATTTTTCCAATATAGTTTGGTCCATATTTGTTAATTTATCTATCACTCTCTAACCGCCTGATCATAACTTCTTAAAGGAATTGCAAGTCAAGTTTAGTATTCTAAATATCATTTCAATCTACATCATGACATTATTCATTCTCCTTTTAGAGATTGCTTTTAAAATAGTGGATTGAATGTTATCTTATTTAGATAATCACTTCTTCATTTTTTTTTAATTTAGTTCAATTCAATCGATTCAGTCGCTCTACATTTAAATCGGGTCAATTCACCCATTTACAAGTGACTTTATATTCGAACCTTGAGTTACTATGTTAACAAGAAATATAGTTCTATAACCACTACATAAGCCATGATTTATCTTCTTCAATATTCATTATGATTTCTTATTACCAAATATTGCTTCCTCCTCGGATCCAAAAAAGACAATTTGAATGAAATCATTGATGTATAGCAACTATTTGATTTCTGGTTGGTTATGTAGGTTATACCCTTTTGACAACGATGGTTTTTTTCTACATCATTGAGTATGCTTTGGCTTTAATCCATGACTTGATTCTACATGGTTGTAAATAGGCACACCAGCAAAGCCAGTAATTGAAAATTCTTTGGATTTCTTTTCTAAGTCGAATTTCGGTAATTGTTAAGGTACAACACCAGCAAAATCTAACATGAATGGCTAATGGTCATGCCTTGATTAGGCGCGATATATGTTATAGAATGCATAGATCATGTATTTGTATCACTCTCACTTGTTAGTTCAATAGCCAAGTAGATCATTCAATGACGTCCGCCCATCACCTGATTGTCCTTCAGGAGGAACCCATGTTCCATAATCAGTTTCAGTGATCAAGAAAGAAGGTTTGGCAGGGCCAAGCACTCTCTTAGGCCGCTTTTTATCTTCTTTCGAAGATCCCGCTTCTTGATTTGTATCTTCATCCAATTCTTGATATCCCCGCTTGTGTTTCAGTAACAGCGCAACGGCATCTTCAACCTTCATCTCGTCCCCTCTGGGCAAGGTTATATCTTCCTTAACCTGTTTCTTCTTTCTTGTAATCAAACCAGGAGCTGCATTTTTAAGTCCAGATTCAACCTTATTGCTCAATATCTTGTCCCTGTCCTTATAATCAACAAAGTCATCACCGGCAATCGTATCAACTGAGGTTTCTTGTTGTTGTTGACTCTTTCCTCTCTCCCCTCCAGTTACAGCCCCAAGCCACTGAGGCTTTTCAACAGTAAATAATTTAGGCTTGCTGCCCTCGGCATTGCTGTCACTTTTGCTAGCTACATCCGAAGCAACCTCCTTCTTAGCCGAATCACTAGGAAGTTTTTCAAGCTTGCTGATTTTCTTAGCAGCTTCACCTGTTGGATCAGCAACCTTCAGCAAGTAGAGGACTCTATCTAACTCAGTCTGGAGAACAGACAACTGCTTTTGAAGCTGCTCTGCTGTGTCATGCTTCATCTGAGAAGATAACCCTGACATGTATGCATCAAGTGCATCCCCAGTTTCCGGCTGAGCCACAGGTATCTTGTTCTTCTCATCAACAAGCAACTTTGTTTTCTCTTCCATTTCTTTCACGATTGCCTCTTTCTTATCAAGAAGAGTATCAGCGGTTTCAATTGAAGATTTTCTTGCAGATGGCTTCTTCTTTGTTCGGTCATAAAAGTCATCCTCGTCACTCAATAAGTCTTCTTCCTCTTCAGTTGCTGTCTTTTTCTTACCATATGAGACGCCCTTAGTACGAGCACCTACGCTTTCTCTGATACTATCATTTACTGTCTCCTCTAGGTTCTCCAGCTCCTCCACAAGCTGGGATATCCTCTGCTCATTTCGAGCAATTTGCGTCTGCTGTCCTTGGGTCAATCCCCCTTGAGATATGTCTTTAGCACGAATTGCATCCATTTCCTTCTTCATATGTGCAATCTTCTCCAATCTTTTCAATACTTTGCTGCGCGTTTTTTCTTGCTTTTCTGTGAGCTCTCCTCTGTAAGTTTGCCATGTTAACTCATCCACTTCCTCCTCATCTTCCTCAATAGCATCCTCCCCCATTCCCCATGAAATACCATCAGCAAGAGCTGCTTCTTGTTGGTACTTGGCATGTTTAATACTCTTCATATCAATTTCCGGAGGCATCAAGTCTGCTGATCCTTGCAATATATACAGCCGAGTTGATAGGCCAAAACGAAGGACATCTCCAATATGCAGCTCTACATAAACTTTACTCCACCTGTTTTTTGTTGATGAAACTACCATGGCTACTCCCAAGATCATATAGAAAGGCGTCACCACTCTCCTTGAACTGGAGAACAACATGAAACCGCGACACCGTAGGGTTGTTAAGAACAAAATCACAGATATCAGCTCGGCCAAACATGTAAGCGCCCTTTTTGGCAACATCGAGCAGATCAATGATAGCGCCAGCCTTGAGAACCTCCACGAAGTAAGAATGGCAAGGAGCTGCGCTCCACGGCGGAATTGTATACGGAGCTTGCGGCCGGCTATGCTGACTCCTCTCAACCCTATCAGTTTTAATTTCATTAGCGGCGTCTTCGGATTCTGGTAGTGGATCGCCGACATCGTCGTCGTTAGGGTTTTTCGGCGGAGGTGGCCCCATAGGAGGCTTCATAGCGGCAGGGACATCCGAAGCAGAGGAATTGGTCGGAGGTTCTTCTTGCGGAGGAGATTGGGAGTTGAGAGAAGCGGCGGCGGTTCCCGTGCCGGAGGTGGAGGAATCAGCGGAAGGAGGAGCCATGGAGGTTGCCGTGTGGAGAAAGAGATTCGAAGCTCCGTATAATAATCCTCTCTGTATAATATATACGAGTTGCCTGATAATTTTGATGATAAATTACCGAAAACCACCCATACAAATTGACTACTTATATCCATATCCATATCTATATCTATATCTATATCTATATCTATATCTACATCTATCTATCTAATATCTATATCTATATCTATTCTTAATTTAGAAGATTTTACGCTTATATGTCAATCTTACCTTCGTTTTAGGGATTTTCGCCCATTACGTTTTTCTATTTGAATTTTTTTAGTCCATTTTTCTTTTATTTTTATTTTTTAATTCTCCATTTATCTCTTTAAATCAATCACGTTTATTATTTTATTTTTAATATATTTATTAACTATTGGAGTTAATTCAAAACATTAAATCCAATATAATGTCTACCAAAATTGCAATAATATTATCAATTTTTTGAAACAAAGATAAAATGATTTTTTTTTTTACTAATCAATAAGAGTGATTTAAAATATCCATACCTATATATGCTACTTTAAAGGAGATTTAAAAAAATAATCTTATGAAATTATTTTGAAGATACTTTTATGGTGCTTATTTTATAATACTCCGTATTAATTTGCTATATTTTTAAAAGTAGATTTTTAAAAAATCACATCATGGTGCGATAATTGTCCTAGTTTGATTAATAATGTTATAATAATTTCACATTTTTACACATAAAATAGTTTGTGGTTGGTTTATTGACCGAAAACCAAATTTAAGAGCGATTTTATATGATTTTCAACTTTATAGGCAGTGTTGTAAATACAACAATATTTTATGGGTGGTTTTAATAGTTTACTCATTTTAAGCTCCATCTCAAAATATTTGTGTTTGATTTTATTTCACAATAAGCTAAAAAATAAGTACTACTCCCTCATATCTAAGAATTATTTTTTCAAAAACCTAAAACGCTCTCTTTGGAGCGTTTGGTGCCCCGCCGCCGCCATCACCTTCATGGCCTTCTTTCTTCACCATAGCTTGGTCCGACCATGGCCTTCCCCATGGCCATCACCTTTACCATGGCCTTGTTACTGAGCCTTTGGCCCGCCGCCACCTTCCGCAACCTAGTTGTCACCGACCGCCCGTTTCTCTGTTGTCGCTGCCACCGCCGTCCTTGCTACCGCTGTCGTCCTCGGTTCACAACCGTCGCTCACCGGCCTCCACCGCCTCTCTCTCTTGTTTACCGGGGCTTCTCCCAACGTTCCGGGTCCGGGCGTTTGCGCCGCCTTTTGGCGCTTCCGCCGACTGCTCCTAGGGCCATCGCCTTTTCCTCTACGCTCTCCTATTTGGGTTGTGTTGTCGTCGCGCGGCTCCGCCCTTCGGCTCATCTGTTGTTCAGCCCTCTTCGAGTTCTCCCTCGCCTCTGTCCTCGGCTTCGGCCTCGGTCGGTCCTTCTCAGCGGCGCCACCAGCCTTTTTGTTTGTTGTAGTCTGCTCTTTCAGTCGCTTTTTGGTTCATCTTTGCCCGATTTCTCTTCCTTACCTTGTTTTGTATCGCCTCTTTTAGGCTTATCCTTGTGATAGCCGCCCACGATTTTATTATCGTCCTTGAGGGTTGAGACGAGGTCTTGAGGTTGGATTGTGCTTGGGTGTGGTTTGTGGTTGTATTGCGGATTAGTGTACTGTGCTATTCTTGTTGTGTTGCAGGCATCTTGGGAGCGTTGATTGATGTGTCATGTTCGATGACGTCGTGGACGTGCGATTGACATCTGAAGGCTCTTCGAGTCCATAATCTAAGGTGTCCGCTGGTCCCCAGAGTTCGCTGTGTGCGTTGTCCCTTTGGCCGGTCGTTTCACTCTTCTTTTGCTTGTATTGCGCAGTGTAGGATGGCCCGTACGTTCCTTATTTTTATTTTCTGTCATTTGTTTCTGTTATTTATTTCTGTCATTTGCTTCAGTTATTTGCTTCTGTTGTACATGATGGTTAGTCCATCCACCGGCTTGTCCGGTCTCTCGGTTTCTCTAGGCTTGTCTGGAGAACTGAATTACTTATCTTGCTTCAAAAAAAAAAAAGAATTATTTTTCAAAATATTCAAAGAAAAATAAATATTTATTGAAATATTCCCACTTTCAAACTATTTACAAAAATATTTATTTTTGTCAGGTGAAATAGAAAAACGCGGCTTAAGGCCGCGCCTTATTCCCAAAATCCCTTTGAAATTTAGGAAAATATCAACGAAAGAAACGCGGCTTGAATCCCTGTTTGTTTCCCAGTTCCTATATTTTTTTATTAGGTAAAAATTCGAGCTCAGACAAGCCTGAAACTCGAGAGGCCGACGAATCGACAAACGGACTAACCGTCAACAAACAACAAACTAAACACACAAATTAACACAGATGAAAGAAACAACCCTAAGAACTCATATAAGGCGTCAGTCAGCGGAGGAGCCGAGGGAGATCTAAGACAAACCACGAATGCCAAGAACACGGGAGAGTGCAACGACTCACACAGTGTTTCGACGCCGAGAAGGCGGGGACTAATAACCCACCACCGGAAAGGCAAAACCTGGGGAAATGCGAACCACCGACGTTGCCCCCACCTAGACGAGGGATCTTCGAAGACCACGAACACAACCACGATCCTCTCGATCATACAGGTCGCCCGATACTGCAACTCAACTTGGAACTAAATGCACCCACGCCAAAGCAGTGACCCGACGCCAAAAGAGAGAACAAATACAAGCCAAAAAGGGAAGATCTAAATATCAGACGAAAATAAGTGTGCGAACTCCCGAAACCAAACTGAAAATCCAGGGAGAAATTATTTAAACTATTAATAAACACCTTGTTATCCAAGCCCTTTCGGAATTTTGATCAACCCTTTCGAGATTTTTATCAAACTCTTTCGGGATTTTACACAAGTCCTTTTCAGGCTTTTTGTTTCCCAGTTCCTATGGAAACGCGGTTTTAAACCGCGTTTCTTCCCTTTTTATTTTTATTAATTAATTTTTTTTTAAAAAAATCATAAATACGTAAAACGCGACCTATTGTGGAAATCATTCACCTCGACATGGGCAGGTCGACATTCACATTGGTTTCGAAGGTTCGATGCCGGAGGTGAACGGTTGGGGCAGGAGATGAGGCCGAGCTTGAGCAGGGTGGAGGTGAGCAACTGCGAGTCAAGGAGGAAGAGGAGGCTCGGGCGGAGGTGAGCAGTTGCGGGTGTCAGGGAGGAAGAGGAGGCTTGGGCGAGGGTGATTTCATTTGTAAACCCCGCCTTCCTGCAATTCCGCCACCATCGGCCCTGTTGCTTCATGCCCTCCTCCCCGACCTCCTCCCTCTTCGAAATCGGAGCTCCGGCTGTCTTCCCAAGCCATCGATCAACTGCCCAAAATTGGGATCCGACAGTCCGGCCTCCTCTGAACCGCCTCCTCTCTCTCCTCCTTCATGCTCGAAATCGGGGCTCTAGCCTCCTCTCTATTCCTTCCCACCAGTGACCTTCGGCCTCCTACCTGCTCGAAATCGCACCTCCGACCTCTTACCTTCTCGAAATCGCGCCTCCGGCCTTCTTCCCAAGCCATTGGGAGAGGAAGGATTATTGGGCGGTGAAGAGGAGGCGGAGGTAGGTGGAGGGGGCTCCGAATAGGCCGAATCGAATGGAGACGCGATGGCATAGTCGACTCCGGGGATGAAAACGGTTTTCCTGATGGGGAAGATTCGTTATTTCCTTCATAGTTGTAGTTAGTTTCATTATCTTATACTACGTATAATTTTATTTTATTTGTTATGAGGTAAGTATTTGAGAGATCAAACAACATACTATCTGATAATTCAAGAGGTCGATAAATTGGCATATAAATTATCCATCAACAAACAACACACAGAAAAAAAAATCAAAATGATAAAAGAAAAACTCAACATCTTTCCGTATACTATAATTTGTCTACACAGGGGAGATTTATAGTTTAATTGAAGTTGAAAAAATAAATTAAAGTGATTTTTATTTGTTAATTTAAAAAATTGTTGCGAACATGTTTAAAAATAAATAAACCACAAAATAATTTGGGGTTTATTATTCCCCTACGAAGCATATATGTGGAAGTTTAAAGTAAGTAGTTTCTTCATAAGAGCATCCACAATACTGTACACTTGGGTTGCGCTATGACAAGAAGTAAAAAAAAGAAAAGAAAAAAGTCAAGTTCACAACCTGAGTGAACTAACAAAAGCACGAGATGTTGTGCAATACATCACAGTTTTCAAAGTTTTAATAGTAGTCCGGCCTATAAAAATGTGGCATGTGGAGGTGGGCGTGTGAAATTTTGAGGCACGGGTATACGTATACCACTGTTTATCTTAATTTTATTTATTTTTTTATTAGGAAATAATTCGAGAGTCGAGCATACCTGACAACTCGAGAGGCCGACGAAGTCGGCAGACGGTGAAACCGTCTATACATAGGGTTGTTATCTGAGCCGAACAGCTCGAGCTCGGCTCGGGCTCGACTCGAAAAAGCTCGAGCTCGGCTCGTTCGAATACGTAAAACAAGCCGAGCTTGAACAGCAATTTAGGCTCGAGCCGAGCCCGAGCCGAGCTCGGAAGCTCGATGTGTAGATTTACAAAACTACCCCTAGGGTTATTAAGTGATGAACTCTGCGTGCCAAGCCGAAGCCGCTTCATCTTCACTGTGTAAAGTTCCGCCGCTTCTCACTTCTCAATTCGATCTCCCTCTTTCTTCCCTCAGCCCGCCAGTCAGTCACTCCTTCCTTCCTCAGGCGGCGCCGGCGAACTGCTGCAACAACACCCAGTTCCTCTTCCAGCAATCGGCGACGACGTTGTTCCCATTCCTCTTTCGACGCCGGCGAACTTCCTCTGGGCGGCTGCTCGTGGTTCCTCTGCGCGGCGAACTTCCTCGGCGCCGACGTATCCATTACTCCCTCCTCGGCTCCTCGTGGTCCCTCCTCGGCGAACTTTCATGGCTTCTCGGCGCGCTCCTTCTTCTTCATCATCGTTGTTCATCTCCCTGTTAGGCTGTTACTCCCTCCGTGTTCAGTAATTGTTGCCTTTGTGATTTTCTTCAACTAGGTTTTAAAGCAATTGTCCTTTGTTAATTTCAGCATGATTTTAGATTAATTGTCCTTGCTTGCCTTTGTGGTTTTCTTCCATTCCTCCATTCTTGCTGTTCCTTGTTCATCTTCCATTATTCTTGTTACTTCCTCCTAGTTCCTATAATTGTAAAGATTTACTTGATTTTAGACTAATTGGCCATTGTTTCAGCTTGAATCTGAGAACGAAATGTCATATTACAAAAATGTGCTTGTCCTGTCCACTTGTTTAGATATCTACTCGCATAGGCACCGAGCTCTAACGAGCCGAACGAGCCCAGTTCACGAGCTTGAACGAGCTCAGGCTCGTTCAGCTTGTTTGAGCCTTCACGAGGCTTGTTTGAGCCTTCACGAGCCGAGCTCGAGTTTCACCTTGGGCTCGCGAGCCGAGCTTGAGCGCCAAAAAAAGCTCGAATAATTTTTGGGCTCGAGCTCGGCTCGTTTCCCGAACGAACCAAGCTTGAACATGTCAAGCTCGGCTCGTTCAGCTCGTATATCACCCCTATCTATACATATATGAAAAGGTGAAACAACTACAAAGTGGGAGGCGTAATCCCGGACGAGCAAGCGAGCCAAACCCGTACACGCTAGAGACAACGTAGACTAAAATCCGGTGCCAAGCATCCCCAAGCGGCGACACCGTTGGCCAGCGGTAAATCAGGAGCCAGTCTTGTAGGGCAGTGAAGACGATCCTCCAAGGAATAGCCTGATGCGGAGTCGCCTCGATACACACCACCACGACCCCAGCCAACCACACCGGTTGCCAGAGCTCCAGCACGGAAGAGGAACGCCAAGCACCAAGGATGTCAACCAAGAACCAACCTTGAAGACGCGCACCTTTAATCCCTTTCATACGAAAGAGAGTTTATTCAACCCTAACGGGATTTTCAAGCCCTTTCGGGATTTAGGCCCTTTCGGGAAGGATTCAACCCTTTCGGGATTTTTTATTCATTTATTTATTTTTATCCGAAGCCCTGGGCCCGAAGGACCCGAAGTTTGGGCCCGGAGAAACCAAACTTGGGCCCAAAGGACCCGAAACTTGGGCCCCAAAGACCCGAAGCTTGGGCCCCAAGGACCAAGGAGGAGCAGGGGGATCTCGTCATGGCCGGAGGAGGGGCGGCCGCGTAGACACCGCAGAGGACAACCGGACCAACGCCGACATCCAAGCACCGGCCGACACACACCACGGCCCAACCACCGGAGGTTGAAGAGGAGGCAACGCCGGGCGGAAAAGGTAGCGGCGGCCTTGAGTTGCCGAGGGGAAGAACACCCCAGCCGGCCGAAACGGAGGAAGGGTGGTCCGAAACGGCGGCCTTACTCCGCACTGAATTGCACCACAAGTCATTCTTATTCTTTAAAAAAAATTACAAAATGGCCCAAAACCCCACCAAAAGAAATTTCATGGTTTTGCCTTCTTTAGTTCTTTTATTTACTATGGCTTGTTTGATTGCATGAATGTGGTGGTTCGATTGAAAGCAACTGTGTTTCAAACTTTTTTCCAGTTTTCCTAACCCTTTTTTTTTGTAGGAAAACGTGAGAGTCCGGCTCTCATCTATAAATAACAACCGGGCTACACATGAACTAAACGGGGATCGAGTAGCCCTTCCCCTAGCATCCTCATCAATAAGAAAAGCAACATCTAAAGGCGGAAATGAAATACTATGTACACCAATAGGATAAGTATAGGCAAGAGCCGCGAGGGAGTCAACGACCGAGTTCGCTTCCCTGAAGACGTGCCTCAACTGGGTCTCCCAGTCTCGACTAAGCAAGCTCCGGCACTGTTGTACCAGGCTAGAAAGGGGATGATGGTTCGCAACACCCTTTCGAAGCAAGGTGATTGCGGTCATAGAGTCCGACTCGACAATCACCTGCTTATGTCCTGCCTCCCACGCTAGCCGGATCCCATCCAAGAGCCCCCAAAGCTCAGCAACCGACACCGTACAAGACCCAATGTGTCGAACATAGCCGGCCAGCCAGCGCCCATCAGCATCCCGCAGGACTCCGCCCGCGCCAGCACTCCCATCAGTCGCAACCGAGCTGTCGGTATTCACCTTAACCTAGCCCGCACTCAGTTTCTCCCACGTGATCTCCATCCTACGCTTCTCGACGACTAGCGTCTTGGCACCAAGGCGTTGCCAAGCAGTGGCGTACTCTAGCGCTTTTGTCTTAATGAACTGCGCTTTATCCACCCTATATTCCTTACCGTTACACACTCGGTCATCCCGCCACCTCCAAATCCACCAAAGCGTCGTCGCAAACACACAACCCCACTCGACACCGCTGGTATAGCTCAGCGTCACAAGCAGCTGCTCCCTAATCCAGGCAGCAAATGGACTATCAAAGAAAGTCCGACTGCTCGTCGGCCTACCGAAAGCCGTCCATAACCCGTCAACTTTGCAGCAACACCTAAACAAGTGGCTGAGGGTCTCGGCACGGTCTGGGCACGCATCGCAGGCTGGCTCCGTCGCGACGTGACGTCGACACCTCTCCTCGTTCGTGAGAATAGCCCCTCTGATTACCAACCAGATGAAATATCGGACTCGTTCCGGCACCTTCAACCCCCAGATCCTTCGATACACATGTGTATCATTGAAGCTCATCTCATTGGAGCGCCTAATCAACTCGTAAGCCGATTTGATGGAGTAATTACCATCGGGGGTCGCCTGCCAGCATAGGCGATCCTCCGCCATGTCAACCTCTTCCAAACTAATAGCCGCCGGTTTCATCAACAATGAGGCCGGGAGGAGCGAGCTCAGCGACTCCCACTCCCATCCCACACTATCCCTCCAATAAGACCGGACCGTACGGTCGAGGGCGGCGTCATCCAGGTGGCCACGAGCCACCTCCAGTAACAGCCCTTCACCCGTCCAATTATCCCTCCAAAACCGGACGAGCCTCCCATCACCAACGATCCAACGAACCCCAGCAGCAACAACCCCATTCGAGCACTGCAACATGCTCGACCAGACATGGGATGTGCCAGTCAGACCACTCGCCAAGGAACGGGTATACTTGGCTCTAAGAATGTCGCTCCAAGTATCCCCATCCTGACTAAGTAAAAACCTCCACATCAGTTTGCCCGTCGTGGCCAAATTGAGATCCCTCATGGCCCTAACGCCCAACCCACCGAGCTCCTTGGGGCTGCAGACCACATCCCAGCTTACAAGATGCATCCGTCGCCGCTCCCCGCTGCTCCCCCAAATAAAACTCCTACAAATTTTGTCAATTTGTTCACAAGTGTTAGCAGGCAACATGACCGACGACATAGTATAGACAGGGATAGAGTAAAGAACAGATTTAGTAAGTGTGATTCTCCCTGCAAGCTAAGGAATTTTCCCTTCCAAGTTGCAAGTCGGGCGCTAATCTTATCGATCAGCGGCGCGAATGTGTCCTTGTTCACTCGCTTATGCAGAACAGGCATCCCAAGGTAGCTTCCTAGACCCGTTGTCACCTCGAGCCCACTAACTCTCGTCATTTCCGCCACAACCTCCCGACTCACATTCGGCGAGATGAATAACTTGGATTTAGCTCTGTTGACTCGCTGCCCGGAGGCGGCGCAGAACCGATCCATGACCTCATGTATCACCCGAAGTTGCTCCACCGAAGCTTCCGCAACTAACACGATATCATCTGCAAATAAGACATGGGAGATGTTAGGTCCATCCCTGGTGATTTTCGCGGGAATCCATCTCCCATCCTCCACAACACTAAATATCATTTGACTAAGCTTTTCAATACAGAGGATAAACAAGTGAGGGGAAATAGGATCTCCCTGTCTAACGCCCCTAGTTGGCCTGAATTCCTTAGTCATCTCCCCGTTCACCAGGACCCTAGTAGCGACAGTGGATATGCACGCCTCCACCCAATTTAACCAACATTGCGGGAAACCTGCGTCTCGCATCGTCTCGACCACAAAATCCCACCGAAGGCGATCATAAGCCTTCTCAAGATCTAGCTTGAGGATCATCCAACCTCTACGCCCTCTCTTCTTCCTCATCGACTGAACAAGTTCCTGCATGACAACAATGTTATCAGTTATCAGTCGGCCCGGAAGAAAACTCCCCTGCATCGGACTAATGAGAGAAGGGAGAATGGGCCTCATCCTGTTCACGAGGACTTTCGTAATGGTTTTATACAACACATTACAAAGGCTGATCGGCCGAAATTGGGTAATTAACTCTGGTTTGGCCACCTTTGCAAGGAGAACAATCAGAGTGTCATTCAGCCCTTCCGGCATAGTACATGACTCGAAGAATTGCCGCACACAGGTCTTGATCGACGCACCGACCTCCTCCCAACACTTCTGAAAGAAGACGGCTTGGAAACCATCCACACCCGGCGCCTTGAACGCTCCCATGTCAAGAATTGCCCGATGGATCTCCTCGCCCGTCACCGGTTTCACAACAATATCCCAATCAGTAGCATCAATCTGGGGAAAGCAACCCGAATGCAGCGATGCAGCAGCCATCTCCGACTCCGGAATCGTATACAACTGCCTAAAGAAATCGCTAACCAGGCCCTCAATCACCTTACCATCAGTAACATCCTCTCCCGCGCCATTCTTCAGCACCTCAATCCTATTTTTCTGCCTCCGGACAACCGTCGAAAGATGAAAGAACGTGGTATTGCGATCGCCGGCGCAGAGCCATTGCTCCCTAGACTTCTAAAACCAGAGGAGCTCCTCCTACTCCAGGATAGTCGCCAACTCCCTCTGAACCTCTTCCTCCCTACTAAGCAGCTCCGCCGTGACATGGGAGGCCAGCTGCACTTGGATCTCATTAAGACGGTCCTCAAGCCGGTGCTTCCTCTCGAAAATATCCCCGAACGTATCGCGATTCCATCTCAACAAACAGTCACGGAGCTTTCGCAGCGCATCCGGAGCGAGCCTATCCCTGTCACAGGAGTCAAGAACAAGGGTCTTGAACTGGGGATTGGTAACCCAAGCCGCCTGGAAGCGAAAAGGTCGTCTGCCTTTGTGAACACGTCTCCTCGGGCAAAGTTCCAACAAGAGCGGGCAATGATCAGAACTAAACTTCGGGAGGTGCCTCACAACTGCGTCGGGCCATCCCAGACGGCCCGAAGCATTCGTAAACACACGGTCAATCCTACTGGCAGTATGCGTCGCAGGCGTTCGGCCTCCATCCCAAGTGAATTCAGGCCCAGAGAACCCCATATCAATCAACTCAGTCGACTCAACCCACTCCCGGAATCTCCCGGAGTCCGCCGAGAGCCCCCCGTCCCTACTCCGCTCCGAGCTGTACAACACACAATTGAAGTCTCCCCCTACAAACGATGGCCCGGGCGCGTCTCGCATAGTCGCCTCGATGTCGTCCCAGAACCGCCTCATCTCCTGTTCTTGGGGAGGCGCATAGATTACCATCAACCGAAAAATTTGCGCCCCAACCTGGACATCCGCCGCAATGAATCTAACGTGCGTCTGCCGAATAGTAAGGTCAACTTTGTCTCTCTTCCAAAGGAGCCAAACACCCCCTCGGAAACCATCCGCATCCACCACAACCGAATCAGTGAAACCAAGCCGATCACACACCGTCCTAGCTCTGTCACCCGAAGTCTTAGGTTCAAGAACGGCAAACACATCAATCCTATGACGTCTACTCATATACTTAACAGCCCTGCGGAACCCGGCACTACCAGCTCCGCAGTAGTTCCAAATGATGCAATTCATTGAGAAGAAGGAGGGTTGGTCGTCGAAGCACGCTCGACTCCCGAGTTCGATGTAGTCTCTTCAACAATCATCCCATCCATGGAAGTAACATCATTGCTCGTCAATATCACTCCCGGGGGTGCATTCGAGTCACCGACATTCCTGATCATATCCCCGGTATCTTGAGCTTCATTCCTACTCAGAATCCTCAAACTGTTCCCCCCTTTGCGTCACCCGCCGTGTCTCCCCGGGAAGAAGAACCTGGCTCGACATTCAGATTGTTAAAAATATTTTTTTCTTTCCAGACCTGGTTCACATCCTCGTGTCTCCTCTTCTTCACTGGACCGGCCGAGTGTCCTGATGTCTGCCCACTGGACTTGGGTCCACTCCTCCTATTATTGGGCTTCAAAGAGCCCTTCCTAATAATTCTATTGCCCATTTCCTTAATTCTTGGAGCAAAAGTAACCGATGGGTCCCTAGAAGATTTATTAACATTCTCCCCCTGGATATTTAATTAATTCCTTATCAATATCCTTCACCAAGATATTCTTACCTTTTTCAAAATTTCCATAACTGCTACTATCCATAACGTGGGCGGAAATCTCGGGCACCACTCCATACGTTTTGTAACCGTCACCGGCACCAGCCTTTCCTCTCCCATTCGCATTCCCTTCTCCGGCGGCTCCTCCGGTGACCTTCGACTGCCCTCTGTTATTACGGCGTCGGCGTGGGACATCCATCCACGGACCATAACACCCGCTCATATCCTCCTCCATCTGACTGTCCATAGCACCTTCCGATTCCGACTGGGCCGAAGCACCCCCTTCTCCGCAGTATCAGACTCCCTAGAATTACTTCCGGCCGGGACAACCGGAACCTCCTTCGGACATTGCATCGCGAGATGCCCATACCGCTCGCACTTGAAACATATCTTGTGGAGGCCCTCATACACCAAATAATAACGCCGATCATTAATGGTAATCGTTCATTTGAGCGGCTTTAGCAAGTCGACCTCCACACAAATTCGGGCATAACGCCCCCGACTAGAGAAAAGAGTTCGAGTATCAACCTTGACGGGCACCCCAATGCTTGAAGCAATCTTCCACAACACATCCTCTTCATAGAAGAAGATTGGCAGCTTCGAAATCCTAACCCACGCCGGCGACGTAGTGATGATATCCTTTTCCGGGTCGAAATCAGGGCTCCAAGCTTTGGTGATCAAGTAGTGGCCAAAGATCATCCATGGGCCGCCAGTAAGCGCATTGCAGAATTTGAAGCAGATTCACTGCCTTCAACTGAGAGCATGTAGCGAGATCGGCCATGGTGTTGCTTGATGAAGTTAGATCTAGTACCATGGATTCGTCATACACTATTTTTATGACAAGTAGACCAAGTTTAGGATGATAATGGGGTTGGTTTATGAATATGCTTCAAATTCTGCAACTTTTGGTGTTTCAATCGAATTAATTTTACAAATTTTAGTTTTTTTTTGTCAATGGTAATAATTCATATGAGAAAGTTTGAAATGAATCTGCAAGCTCGACCACAAACTCTAATTAACATGGTTATGTAATTCGATCGAGTCGCCTCTTAAATCTTCCTCTCTTTGATGATGACTAACCACAAATATCAACTCTCACCGAGTTTTAGGATCATGGTGTTGACTCTTATCATATGTTCCTCAATGTTTGATTCAAGGGAGACAGATCTGGCAGTTAAGGGAGCTTACTCTTTACTTAGTTACTAAAATCCGTTGGGACTCGGGATCGGGGGTCGTGTGCATACGTGCGCCCTTGCGCTAATAGCCTAATACATAAGCCGAGCGGAGTTCCATCCTAAAACCAATTGGCAATATGAGGAGTAACCCACTAGCTTATATACTAAGGCTTCTTTGTTCATATTGTCGATGTGAGACTCTTTTTGATCTCTTCACATTTCTCATTCTCTCAACATTAGTTTATTCTATGTAGGCGACGTATAGGTCGACAGCCACAAATCCATTACATTATTTTTTTCAGAGTGAGGCTATTGTCAAGATGACAAAACGGTTATTGACAAGATAAATTCGATTAAATTATACATTAGTCCTTTTCCCTTAAAAATATTTGTTAATCTAACAGAGAGCAAAGGTAAAAACCTACTCGACTTCATCCGATTAATTAGATTAATGCCAAATTTTGATAGCACGGAGAAGATGAGTAAAAATGGGCATTTAAAATCCTTCCTTGACACCTCACCAATTGACAACTAAAAATACAAAGCTTAATTTAGCATAAACAAGATCGGCGAAGGCCCATTTGAGTCCCTACAAAATTGCAACAGAGAGTTGAGATATCCAATTACAAAGCTTTATTTGTTTGAATACCCAAATTCCCAAACTTTGTACACATTACCTAATAAATAATGAAGAAGACGATGCGACCAATATTTACAACCCACAATAATTGATCAAAATGCCATATTTATTTAAGCTTTGATGAATTTAAGGTCAAAATCTCAAAATTCTTGTCAAATTCGACCCAAGAAAGCTCCAATTTCATATCTAAGGCTTGGCTTCGCGAAGAACACAAGAACCCAAATCCTTGAATTGAAAAAAATCACTTCATAGTTATCAAAATCAGGCTCAGAAAATCTGCAATCGAAGCATCATAATCATGATGTATATCAAGGCAAAGAACGAATAGTCCCACAATTGACGATTTCATGAACAATTGATCGAGAGGGAGAGGGAACTAGGCAAATGCCAAAGGTAATTGAAGGCAGTAAAATGAAGAGGCATAGGAGAGAATAGGCCAGTAGATCTGCCATGTAAGAGCCCTATATCTTGTACGAAATTGGAAATCGAGGAAGATGGAGGAGATATGCAACACTCAAATGAAAGAGACGAATATGCAAATAAAAAGATCTAATAACAATTAACTAAAAATAATATTGTTAATAGCCGTTTCATCATCTTGTCTCTAGCCTTTATGTTTTTTTTTTAGTAATCCATCAACTAAATTTTTACTACCGTAGCTTCGAATTATCAAACAAAAGTAAAAAACTAGCTTAATTTAGCACACATTATATTATACATTATCTAACCCATTGAGTTAAGCTAGAACATCTTCTTCATATTTTTAGGGTAAATTACATCTTCTGCATATTTTTTTTTCAAAAAACCACCCGTGACCATTTAAATATATAAAGAGTATTTTTAAAATGTTCAATTCTCATTGTTTGTATTCAATATAACATAAGTATATAATAAATTAACTAAAACATTTAAGAAAATATGAAAACATAACATTTGTTTTCAAAAAAAATGAAAACATAACATTTTTTTTTATAACTTTTTACACAATAAAAAGACAGTGGGTTGTCATTTGATAGAGAAATAAATTTAAGGGCGGTTTTCTATAAACTTTTATTTTAAAGGTGGTTTTACGAAAACTAGTTTATTTTAAGAGCGGGTTTTGTAATTTACCATATTTTTTGCCAAAAAAACTCTCCATTACGTCGAGATGCGCGCCATCTGAGAGTGTTTGCACTACAAACTCCCTCCACTACCCGCTTCTCTTTCCATCTCCCTCTCTACACCATTGCAGAACTGAGAGCAAGAACCCTAATCGCCGTAATCGGGCAATGCCTTTACTCTCACCTTGTAGTACAGAACTCCTTTAAACCTAAGTACATAAATTTGTTCTCCATTTGAATTTCGGCGCTAATTCGTGGTTTTTGCCCTTTCTTTGCGCAGGTTTACAGCATTCATGCTTTGGTTAAGGTTAACTTACTCTGAACTCTTGTTTTGATACTTTATGGCATAATTACCTCTAGATTTTGTGAAATTTCGCTGAAATTTTGTGTCGATCTAGTTCGGAGCACTGTATTTTGTTTACTGTGTGCTCGCAAACCTGATTTTGGCGGATTATTTGATGTGAATGCGGAATGCCGACTGAGAACACAGTAAAACCTAAAAAGATGCAGAGCTCTAATTACGGCGGCGGTGGTGGTTGCGAAATTCGGCAACCGCAACCACTGGTTCCTGATCAGAGGGACGGATTTATCTCATGGATGCAAGCTGAATTCACAACCGCCAATTGGATAATCGACGCTCTGTGTCATCATCTGCGTTTCGTGGGGCAGCCGGGGGAGTATGACTGCGTTGTAGGATGGATTCAGCAAAGGAGGGTTTCTTGGAGCCATGTGCTTCGTATGCAGCCGTATTTACCGGTCACGGAGATAATGCATTCGTTGCAGCAGGTTGAGTGGAGGAGGCAGCAGCGAGCCGGGAAGGAGTTTGGAGGGCCTGTTGTGCTTAATTTTGGCTCTGGACAAGTGCAAAGGCCCGAGGCTACTGGGGAAAGCCACGGTGTAGACAGTCAAAATCGCGCTGCAAATGCTTTTAATGTTGGAATTATGGAGGACGATAAGGCAGTGAAAGAAAGAGATGAAGGGAAACTTGGACATGGTGTGAGGAAATGCAGTGATAAAGGCTGTTCAGATGTGCCAAATGCAATAGGTATTCGCGCATTTCGTTCCTAATTTGTGGTCATTGGTGGTAAGTTGCTTTGTGTTCTATAATTGATCGAATAAGGGATATTTAGATCAGGCCTCGAATTTTAGTTTAGTCATACTCATCCATGAAGAAGAAAACAATTCTATATATAATGCTTTATTTGCAATATATCTTTATGAACATTACCAAAAAAATTTGAAATGTAAGCATCATGTTGCCTTAAGTCTTTGAGGCAGGATCAGGTCCTGTGAAGGATCTGCATTGTTTATGAACTCATAGAATGTCGGCTCCAGGTACGTAGGGATGCTGAAGTAACCAATACGACATGTGGCTTGATAGGAAAATGTTATGTAGAAAATCCCTATTTATGTACTTATCTTTGTCCGCCGAGCCAAAATTCATATTGTTATACTTTGAAATTTTCTGTCACTGGATGCTTACAGATGTCCCTTTGAACTCTCAAGTCTATGACTTGCTCAAGACTTCAAGGAACCCACATGGAGCTAATAATCCCTATATTGAGACTCGGCTAAAGGATGTGAAGGATGAAGAAATCTCAAATTCTGATGGTGAGTCTTCTTTTAGTGTTATTACCTATACATTTTTTTAATCTTTTTTGTAAATAGGTTTACATTATAATTTCTACTTGTAATTTGGTGTGCTTGATACAATACATTGCTATGGACTCTGTCCAGTGGATTGAAGCTTTGAATTTTGTCAATGTCTTATGCTCGATTGAGATCAAACAAATACCTTTTCTTGAATGATCTTTAGTATAAAGTTATATCTGGATGTGAAATGAAAGTATTTCCATGACTGTTTACAGAATGCGAAATTGAATTACGAGGATATACTTCTTCTTTTTTTGATTCAAATTGCGAGGATATACTACTAATTATGTGGTCGAAACATATGCCCTACATCTTTGTACAAAGGATTAAACATAGTGATCTCAGCTCTGTTTATTGATTCATCTAATTATTTTTCATGGTTAAGCAGAAAGCTGTGACGTCCCTTTCATGAAGAATGATCTTGTCATCCAAAATCAGAATGAAGAAAACAGTCTTGCAATTTCACCAATAACATTCAATGCTGCGGAGACTAATGTCGAAAATACGGTCAGTTTTCTTGATGCGTAGTATAAAGTTTGTTCCAATGGAGTCCTAAACCGAATGGTTTACTACATTTTAAACAACGATTGTTGACAAGAACAATCAACATTTAAGGTTTTAGGTTTTCCATCTGTTTCTTCAATGTTTTCCCCCTTATGCAGGTCACTGTTGATGATTTTGGAGCGGCTGGACAACGTAAACGGCTTCCAGGCTAGTTTGCTTCTGCACTTCTTTTTCTAAGTTAATTCTCAAAAAAAAAAAGCTTTTTTAGATGCTTGAATATCTCGTCTCTTGAGATGCACACTGTTGTTTATGTCACTTTCGCTGAAAGAACCTTCATTCATGCATATATCCGATTCCTCAATCAGAGCTGGTTAGAAACAGATGGAGCCATGATGAAGATCTGCACCTCATCAAAGTGTGGCTAAATACGGATAAAGTAGCTGCCCCAAGTGTAAACCGAAAATCCTTTTGGAACCGAATATCAGATCATTACTGGAATGGGAAGCATGATATGTGGCTCGGGAGAAGCCCGAAGCAATGTAAATGCAGGTGGGCTAAGATCACTGCGGTGGTTCAGAAATTCTTCAGTTGCTATGAAGAAGCTTCCAAGCGAAAAACTAGCGAGCAATCGGAGGAAGGTGTCATAAGGTATGCTTGTAAACTTTACCACGACGATATGGGCAAGGATTTTATACTCGAGTATGCATGGCGTGTCCTTCGATCTGAATCCAAGTGGAGAGATGCCTACTTGAACACAGCGGCTAATACTACCAAGGATACCCGCGGTGGCACGAAGAGGAAGATGATAAATGAGCCCAAAGGGCGTCCATTGAGCTCTAGCTCAACACCTCCTTTTAGCGGGACTCGTCATGATGGTGTGAGAAGCCTCAAGAGAAATGGGAAGGGGGTCGAGAGAGCAGACTCCGATTCATCGGAAGCAAGCTTGCAATGTGGCACGGCAAAAGAGCAAAAGTTGAAGATGGAGGACGCGAGGGACGAACGAAAGATGCAGATCCAACGAGAGTATTTGCTTGCGAAGAAGTACGAGTTGCTGAGTAATCTCGTCGCGCAATCAGGGACGCTCACGTCCGGTGAAGAGATGTTTAAGAACAAGCTAGTTGAAGACCTGTTGAAGCAATGAGCTTGCCATTGTGTTGCCTCCTTTTGCAATCTTGGGACTTGAATTGTGCAATCTAACCTTATGTCATGTATTGTGCAATGCCTGCAATCTAACCTTGTGTAATACCGTAATCTAGTTTGATAATTATGCAATTATCAATTAACCGGTTAATTGTATTGAAATTGTAGTTAATTGGTAACCAGTTAATTGCCTATTTCAATTCAAATAAAATTATTACATTTTGCTAATTGAAATAGCAATTAATTGAAATGACAATTAACTAGATATGCCCACCCTAGCTCAACCGCTATGCCATACATGATTATCAAATTTAAATGTTTAGCATGCTTAGGAAAAATACAAAAGCCACCCTAGTCGGGGTGGCCTAGTGGTAAGGAGTAAAGGAAGGGTAAGGAGGTCCCGTGTTCGATCCCTGCTTCCGTCGACCGTAAGCCGGTTTACCCGGGGTTTGCCACCAATAAAATAACATACAAAAGCCAATGAGTCACTGGGCTAGAGTCCTATATACATAACAGTCCGCAACACCTACCATTCTCCTCGATTAATCATTTAATTATTTCAAATATAAATTTATATCAAAAAAAATATTTTTATTTTTTATACCCTTATATTAATATATTTATAAAGTTATATCTTAAAAATCAGATTTTGAAAAATAGATAAAATATTTTCTAAAATAATTGATATTTTAATAGGTGATTTTTTAATATATTTACATTTTTTAAAAATAGATTTTTTTAAAATAATCGATATTTTATTTATTTATATATTTCAAATATGAATTTTTTATAAGAAAAATTCTTTTGGGCTCGAATCCTGAAGAATATTCTTCTCCCTCTTCAAATACCTCTCCCTCATTCTCTCTC
Source organism: Persicaria maculosa (assembly GCA_963922045.1). Classification (NCBI taxonomy): domain Eukaryota; kingdom Viridiplantae; phylum Streptophyta; class Magnoliopsida; order Caryophyllales; family Polygonaceae; genus Persicaria; species Persicaria maculosa. The sequence goes on along the minus strand of OY998256.1, from coordinate 7,034,321 downwards.
TTCAGCACCGTATACACAACAAAACCCACACACTCTCTTCCTCTCTCTCTGGCTCACAGAGAGCGTGTGGAGATTGAAGCTGCAGCCACAGTTTTCGACGACGCAAAAAGTGAAAATGCGTGTTACGTAGTGCGTGTTCTTCACTTTCTTCCACCAGTTTCAACCTCCAAACCCTAGATCTTCCCGAATTTCCTGTTCTTGATCCTTTCCAATGCCTACATTTCACCTTTCCTTTTCACTCGTTTGATCTGGATCCGTTTCCGCTCCATTTCCGGCTTCTTCTGAATCTTTTTCCTCTCGCTCTTGTAATCTGATCAACAGCTTGGATCACATATTTGATAAAAGATTATTTTTATTTCCTTCGGTTCGTGATCTGATAATTTACGGCGGAATTTGTATCTGAATTTTGGGTAATTTGGCTGAAGAAGTATCTGGATTTCGATTCTTTTGAGGTTTTGTTGTCAATGCCGTCTAGGAATTTGGTACTATCTGATGCGATGCAGTTCCCTAATGGAGCTCTGGTGGCTGGTGGCGGTGGGGAGATCCACCACCCTCGGCCGTGGTTTCCCGACGAAAGGGACGGGTTTATCTCATGGTTGAAAGCTGAATTTGCAGCTTCCAATGCCATAATTGATTCCTTGTGTCACCATCTGCGGTCTGTCGGTGATCCGGGAGAGTATGATTTGGTTATAGGTTGCGTTCAGCAGAGGAGAGTTGCTTGGAATCCTATCCTTCATATGCAGCAGTTTTACCCGATCACGGACCTAATGAGTGCGTTGCAACAGGTTGCTTGGAGGAGGCAGCCGCGAGTCGTAGATCAGGGTAGGGTAGGAGGGAAAGAGTTTAAGAGGCCTGGTGTGCATAGTTTTGGGTCTAGGCATGGACAATGGGCTGAGGCTACTAAGGGAATTAATAATTCTATTATCAATATTCCACATCTAGGTGCAGTTGCTTCTGTTCCAGTAAGTAAGGAGAAGAAAGAGACGACGAGTGAAAGGGAAGAAGTGAAACTTGGGCATGGTTTCATGAAATCTGATCTTTTGGGTGCACAAAAAGTGACAGGTATTCATTTATTATATTCCTTGTTTGCGCTTGCACATTGAAGCTTGGATGAACTGATTTGCTGCTGTTTAGCTGGGAAATGAATATCCATTGCACCAACTTTGGGTATTTCATAGTAAGCTTCAATTATGATAATTAAAGTGCAAGCTGTTAATGCGGTGCACATTATTAGGAAATCACCTGGAAATCTTCTACTGCTTCAGTTTTCCCTTTTCAACTTGAATTATTGATTGCACTGCTATAATTGATTCTCATTTTCATGTCGTATAAAAAGGCATAGCTCTAGTCATATCTTGATGTAGCAATTTCGTTAGTAGAAAGAACTATGATAGTGTTGAACATTCAAAAGAAGTAATGAGGACAAAAACTGCAAATATGGCTGAAATTGGATAGTTCTTGAAGGTAGAGTCTCAAATTATAAAATAAAAGGGACCGCAACATAAAATTACTGCCAATTGATTTGTTTCTAGATAATAAATTCAATCAGTACTCTTTTAGGAGCTTATCGATGTTCTAGACATCATGCCTAATTACCTATGTCCTATGGTCCACGTTAGTAGAAGGAACTATGATAATGTTGAACATTCAAAAGAAGTAATGACGCTATCCGGTGAAATTTCCGTTTTGAGCAATGAATAAAGAGATTCTACAACCTGGGATTTTTTCATTAATCACCGATAATATTTTAATGGCTGTAACGTCCTATTCCTAATCACCTACTAGTAAACTATGAGTAGGATGATAGGTGAAAAAAAGTATACCGCCTTTTAAGTGAACATTACCTTGCCATCAGCAAAGCATGGCATGCATGTGTGTGTGCAACATTAATGCTATGCCATCACCTTCGTCTGATTTACTTGTCTCAAAATAGTAAAATACAGGCAAGCAGAAAAATGCTTATTAAGTAATCCATTCAAGACATGCTTGATAGATATATTGTGTGGAAACAACTTATTTAAGTACTTATCTCTGTCTGCCAAGCAAGAAGCTTAGGATTTAGCTTGACATATTTAATTTTTTAATGCTAACAGATGCTTCGTTGAAGTCCCAAGTGGATAGCTCTGTCAAGACTTCAAAGAATAGAGATGAAACTAATTACCCCTGTACAGAGTCTGCATCTGAGGAAGTGAAGGATGGAAAGACCTCAAATACTAAAGGTAATTCTACTCTTTTCTATGTGATTAATTTCTTCTTCTACCTTTCAATTTCGTCGGTTGTTATGCTATTATAAGAATTTTGCGTTATTTTCTTTCCTAAATAGGTTTTACATCATCATTTTCTATTTATAGTTGGTGCATATGGGGGTACATTTTCGGATTATATTGAAGCTTTGAAAATGCTGTTATACTTCATGGAAATCAGACTACTTTCTTACCCTTGGACTGATCTTTTTATATGATTACATTTGGATGTGCATGGATAGATTTTCCACTAGCGTGTGAAAAATTCCAAACTTAACTATGAAGATTAAATAATTATGTCTTTGTCTAAGATAAGTCCGAGAATGTATCATAAAGCGATGTATGCATCAGAACTCAGAAGTATTCCATGTAGCTTCTTTCAACTATTTTGCTCATATTTTTTAAGGTTTTTCCTTTTGATGTTGTATTGTTGTATGAATAACTACTACTCCGTATTTGCTAACTATCTTTTATGTTGAAGCAGGAAGCCACAACTTGATCGCGGGGAAGAACGATGATGTCGTCCAAAATCAGCAGGAAGAGAGTCTTATAATTTCACCAAAAACATTCTATGCTATGGATACAAATGATGGAAAGAAGGTTAGTTTCCTAATAAATAACAGAAGCTATCTGGCTAAATGCTAAGTTTTTCTATCATATGGATGGCGACATTGCAAACATTGAAGAGAAGAATGGTGAATAGTATGCTTGTTTGTAAAATACGTATATTGTAGCAACACCTCCATCTATTTTTACAATCTACAGGTCAATGTGGCTGAAGGATTGACTTTATATGAAGAACTTCTAGGTGAAGAAGAAGTTTCAAAACTCGTCTCACTTGTAAACGATCTCAGAGCCAGTGGGATTCGTGGACAACTTCGAGGCAAGTTTCGGCTTGATTGTTCTCTTAGTCATTTAGTGTGTGTTTTACCTTTCTAACATATTTAAATACATTGCATCTTGCGATGAGCACTTTCCAATAAAAATGCCACGCTCACCCAAAAAGCTGCATCCCATTCATATCTTTAACTGTGTGGGAGTTAGATTCTACCATAACCCATTAACCACAAAGAGATGATATGCTGTTTAATGTGAAAACTTTATGTATTGACAAAAATTAGTCTGAATGTCTGATTTTGGGAGAATAAAACTAGTTTTTATATTTAGATGTTGAATTTTATGAAACATTTGAAGTTTTCAGCTAACTAAAATTTGTCGGAAAGAATAAAGCGCAAAGCTTTGAACAAGATGTTTTGTTGGTTGAGCAATATCTTAGGTTATATGAGAGGGGATTGTCACTGTACAAATTGCTAACTGAATGCCTGAGCATTAGCTTAATGCTATACATTAAGTCATTAACAGATCTATAATCTGATGATTAATATTCCCCATTTCTAATAGTTTACATTGACTTATATGTTTGGATTGACATGGTTTGTGGTTGAAGACCTAAGAGGGCTTAAGTGATGTATATTGGTCAATGAATCCTTCCTTTGCAAGTGATTATAAATCTAATTAGATTGGTCTACACTGCATTTGATCTGGTATTCTTTCTTGCTTTGAGAAGCGGTGAACTCCCATCTTATCTAGGCATGACACATGCTAAAGAAACCTCTTAATAAATTGCAGCTCTTGAGTCTTGTCTATTGTGTTCATTTTTTAACTGATGTAATTGCTTATAGTTATACTAGTGTAGCACTCGTACTAGATGGCAGAATCTGTTATATTTGGCATGGCTAAATGCTTAACTATATTGTCAAAAAAAAAATGTTCTCTTCCTGAAACAAGATTTTTCAGATCTCTAAATTCTATGACCGATTTATCCGTATTTGTGAACCCATGTTTGGATCTGAACAGGACCTACATTTCTGGTTTCGAAGAGACCCTTTAAAGGTCATGGAAGAGAGATTATTCAGTTGGGCGTTGTGGTTTCGGATGCAGCTTCTGATATTAAATGTGTATATGGCAAAGTGGAGAGCACACCCAATTCTTCTGCCAAAGGCATGCAACTTTATATTATTGAACTTTTTATGCTAAGGAAATCTTCCATTCTGCTAGAGCAATTGTGCATGTTTAATGTTAAATGTTTATTTGGCAGATTGGATGGTAGAGCCTATCCCTGATCTTCTGCAAAGTCTTATTGACCGCCTTATGAACTTTCAACTTACACCAATGAAGCCAGATTCTTGTATCATTGATGTTTTTAAGGAGGTCAGTTAACTGTTAGTTTCCTGTTCTAGCAAAACCTTTATGATGCTTGGAACTTTGAAGCCTAACTGTTCTATTCTTATATGTATAGGGCGATCATTCACATCCGCACTCTTTCCCCCTTTGGTATGGAAGGCCTGTATGTTTATTGTCATTGAATGAATGTGACCTGGTATTTGGAACGGAAATAGCAGGAGAACGTCCTGGGATTTTCAATGGTGCTCTCAGTCTCACCCTTGCACCTGGGTAAATATGTTCTTCTTCTTTTAACTGCTATAAGCCTAGATTTATTTTTACTGCAGCAACGCATCTCTCATTCACTTGGTATATAGCGATTGTCACAGTGTATTTGATTCAGACCTCTACCATTTCACTTGTTCCTTCCATGGTTACCCAGTTTCTCAAGGACTTCATAGACTGATATGGATTGGTGGCTGGATCCTGATCTGACCATCTTCATAAGTCCAGCTGGACCAAAAATCCTGTGATAAATAGTTGCATTTTTTCCCCTCTTCTCCTAGGTTTAGAAAAGTTTGCTTAAGGAGGGAAGCAAGCGAGAGTAAATTAGGGTGAACAACTCTTCGAGAGTAGGATAAACTATAAAGAACAAAAATACTATAGAGGACACTGATCTAGAGAAAATTGGGAACGAGGCACAGAAACCCTTGAAATCAGCTGCATGAGTCGAAAAGAAGCCTAATGAAAAGTTTTGCAAAAGGTTAAAATGCACAAGCTAAACGAGCTACAGGCAATTGTTAAATTTACTATCCCTGTATGTTGGACTGGAAAGAAATAAACAAATAGGAGGAATTTTGGTAAAGATGTTGAATTGAAAAACAGGTGTTTGAGGCATGAATGCCGCTGGGTTGCTGGATCATTCACTCTTTCCTGACTTCTGATAGCAGCTCAATGTTTCGTATCTTGCAGTTCTTGATCTAGTATATCTTATTTTAACTGCAGATCGCTTCTTGTGATGCAAGGGAATTCTACTGACGTTGCCAAACGTGCAATCCCATCAGTTCGCAAGCAGAGGATACTAATAACATTTCTGAAATCCCAACCAAGGAGAACATTTCAAGGTGATGGTCAGCGTCTCCATTTGCAGGCAGCACAGGCTTCAAACTGGGCTCCACCTCCTAGCAGGCAACCCCATACCCGTCCAATGCAATATACACCAGTTCCTATGACAGGGGTATTGCCACCTCCACCAATCCGGGGACAGCTTCCACCTTCAAATGGCACACCACCGTTATTTATGCCTCCCCCGGTTCCCACATCTGTGGCTTTTCCTGTTTCTATGCCTCTTCCAACTGGTTCAGCTGGATGGCCGGCAGCTGCTCCTAGGCATCCACTGCCCCGCCTCCCTGTTCCAGGCACTGGAGTCTTCCTACCGCCACCAGGTTCTGGGAGCTCATCACCAGCTGTAGAGACAAAGACCGCAACAGCTGAAATGAGCTCAACCATCAAAACTACCCCTCAAGTAGTAGAGACCGAAAATGGTGAAGGAAATGGAAGCATCCTCAATTCTCCAAAAGAGTGCAATGGCAGCGTCGATGGAAGTGGTAACATTGGAGTGATGACTAAGGAGGATCAACAACAAAGAGTTGATTCGAAGGCGGCTAGTGAGATAGCTGAAACAGCCTAGAGTTAGGAAGAGAGACAGACTGGTTCACCAGGCTGCGAAATGGGTCTGGAGCTAAATTGTAAAGAGCGGCAAATATTGAGATGCATGATGAAACTAAATTGATACAATGGGAAGGAAGTCGGGGTGAGGAGCAGCGGAATCAGTGCACTTCTCTATTGCATCCCTATCGCACCCGGCTTCCTGTTTCTGTTTTTTGCAGTCATATCATGTGAACTCCTTACAGTAGCTGCAGAATCCATCTTTTTGGTAACATATTTTGTCGCCCCTGGTTTGTCGATTGTTTCTTCTCCTTGCATTTTCATATGCTTCATACACGGGGTCCATCAAACGTTAGGCTTTGTTCTCCTCTCCTTTGTCGCGCAGCAGATCACAGGTGCCTAGCTTTTGGTCATCCCATGGCTAAAAGGTTTCAATGCATCCTCATATCTTGTAGATTTCCGCCTTCTTTGGAGGCCATTCGAATTGTGATGGCTGAATGAATTGTGACCAAAGATGACTTTTGTAGGTTATGGAAAATGGTCATAAGCATAAGCAGTTGTTGAAGGTGTTTCTTGCTCCTCACTCCTCAGTGACAGGTTATGGTGTTCAAGAGAACCTAATCAATCCGATGAAGTGATGAGTGATCACTGTGTCCTGTTCTTCTGTTTTCAAAAGGATAAATCAGATGAATGGCCTTCAACTTTCAGGACAATTTACATATTGCTGACACTTTAAAGGTTGGAGGTTGTGGATTCATTAGACTATATTTCAAGTTATGGGGGAAAAAATGCAAGCCATTCTTAAGTTTGAGATTTTAATAGTAGTAGAAAGTAAAGGTGAAGGATTAAACACATTAATGGTGTATTAATAATCAATTCAATGACATATTGCACTCTCTTACCAAAGCTTGAAACTTTATTATATAGTACAGTATATAATATTGAAATAAAGGTTAGTTACTTAAAAAGGTTTAAACTCAATATCTTTAATTAAAAGAAAATTAATATTATGTTAAATATATTTTCATGTGACTCAAAATTAGATGAGCGTGAGATAAAAGCAATTAATTGACACCAAAACAGTAATACGATGAAAACGGGTTTGGCTCCGGTCCAGTTGAAACAAAACTGCATTATACAATTCACCAAATATACACCATTGGATTTAATTAACGGTTGAGATTAGTCTTTTTTTATAAGAAAGAATTTTAGCAGGGAAAATAAAGAAAAATTCAACAAAACAGCTTGCCCATCCCCGGACCCCGATGTGATCTCCTCTTTCCCCTAACCTAATTCTTCTCTTGATAACCTGTCAGAATTCTCAAACTAATGCTTATCAATGAAGATTTGTTGGAGGACGATGCCGACGATCGAAGGCGGCAAGGAGGCGGTGCGACTGCAATTCGTTGAAGGACGATCGAAGGCGGCAAGGAGGCGGTGCGACCGCAATTCTTTGAAGGACGATCGAAGCCGGCAAGGAGGCGGTGCGACTTCAATTCTTTGAAGGACGATCGAAGGCGGCAAGGAGGCGGTGCGACTGCAATTCGTTGAAGGACGATCGAAGGCGGCAAGGTAATATCGGCGTGGGTTTGTTGCGCGAGTGCCGATGAGGTATGTGTATCAATATGGGGGTTTGAGAAAATTTTGGTTTGGAAATTTGTGATTTGTGGATGAATTTATGGCGTTGAATGGATTCCCTATGTCAAATTAATTTAGGGATTTTTTGATTTCATGGGTTGAAATTTGGTATTGGGGTTCTACTGTGAATTGGAATTCAATTGAATTTGGTATAGGAATTGAATTGAATTTGTGGAATGAGAAGGTTTTTTATTACAATTTGCTATCATGGTGATAAAAATCTGCAGATTAGGAGTTCATCGAATCTGTAGTGAAGGTGATAAGAATCAGCTGTCAAGCTTTTTTTTTTTTTTTTTTTTGAGCTCAAGCAACAGAAATTCTATTCATGATCAGCAATCAAACAATCCACCACTGTCTTAGGCTGTCAAGCTTTTTTGATATTTCAATTAGATTAGAAGTGCATAAAATCTGTCATGGTATTTGGTAATGTACTGTCAAACTTAAAGTATTCATGTATATGGTAATTGGTAAAGTACTGTCAAACTTAAAGTATTCATGTATATTTTTTTAGCCTATTAGCTCAAATGGTAGAGCTATGTGCATTGACACAAAGATGCGGGTTCAAGTCCCGCATAGGCTAATATTGTAAAAGTTGTTGATTGAGACATAGATAGACCAAATATATATGCTGCAAATTGAGTTTGGTTTATCACATCTTTGAGCATCAGCAAGACTTTAGTTTACTTTTGTAAGTCTAAATCCTAACAGAAACATGACATTTAAAAAATGTTCAAATTCCAGGCTTCAATTTCTTGTACAAATTCATTCAATATTAATTACTTTTGAAATGTGTGGGAAGCTTTGCAAATGATGATGTTGCTATGGTCTATCTGTTAACAAAGTTGTCATTCACCAAGGAGATGCACTCCTCTTGCTTAATCTTTATGTTCTCCCATGGTGTTTTCACTTTTCAACTATCTTTGCTAATTAACATAAAAAACAGCCCATTTTCTGGTGCTTTTTGTTGTCATAAAACAGTGTTTTCAATTGCCATGAATCCAAATCGCAGATGCCTCCATAGACATAGTGATTGGTTACCTTCAACAATAGTATGAAGACCATAAAATCTGATCTTGAGGGCTAAGACGATTATGGACTTACGAGTGAATCAATTTAGTTACCTTCAGTAGAATAATTTGGAAAGTATGGAAAATGAGCAGATTTGCATATCTTTTTTTTTGTATTTAAAAAAAATTAAGACTAATTTGGATTAATCTCAACCATTGGCTAAAATCAATGGTGTATATTTGGTGAACTGTATAATGCAGTTTTGTTTCAACTGGACCGGAGCCAAACCCGATGAAAACAAGTTAGCTATAAAAAAAAAAAGTAAAAAGGGAAATTTTTGTGGAAAACAAATGGCCAAATGGCCCAAATATATATGTGTATCATCTTCCCAACAAACTAAAACTTAGACTTTAAACATGTACTATATGCTTTATTGGATTGACTTTCATGATACCTTTTTCATTTTAAATACAATTAAGTTGGGGAAAAATCCTTATAAATTGCGCCAGTTGTCATATGCAAAGTTGTATTGTAAATTTGTAACCCATAAGCTACCCAAATTGATACTCTCTCCGTAACGAAATAATTGTCATTTTGGCTATTTTTTCTTGTAACAAAATATTTGTCCATTTAAACCTAATTAATGACAAAATTTTCTAATTTTATCAATTCATCTCATTAATTATATTTGATTTTCAAAAAATTCTATTAATACTCCAACTTCCCATACTATTCTTTTTTTTATTGGTCCATTTTTTTTTCACGTTATTTATTTACTAAATTTTTAACTATTCCACTTTCTAATTTTAGGTTTCTTAAAAAGTGTGAAAACTCCCAAAGGGACAATTATTTTGTTACGAAGGGAGTACTTATTTTTGCCCTAAAAATAATCTGCCTTAACTACTATCCAAAAAGCTTGATAAGATGTACAATAAAAGGCGGAAATTCATATGGTCTGTCAAGCATTAAACATTTGCGTGCGGCATAAGGAAGAAAGCGATACCAAAGTCCAAAACCATTATGTATATATGTATAATGGTGGGACCCACCTCCATGTTTAAACTTTGCTTGGTCACAATCATGACTTACATAAATCTATCCATCTAAACTACTTTTGCATTGATTAAATTTCTACCTAGCCCAATTTATTTTATTCATTTTTTTAAGGGGTTTTCAAAGTTAGGTAAACTAATATATATGTGGCATAATTTGGTAACAACAAATAAAACATTAAGTTATTATTTGGGTGTGAATGTGTTATGGTGAATGACCTTCCACAAGTTTTTAAGTTTTTACTAACTTTAATGTTTTTATTTGATAACAAAACTAATTAAAATAACTCAATCTTGGAAGGGGTGTTAAAAAATATCTGATCCCCACCTTTTAACGGTAAGTAAAATGCAATCCAAAGCTTCGGAGAGCTAGTAACAAGGTATCTTGATTTTTGTCCGACTATAAATTCGGGCAAAAATGATATAGGGCAAACATTGTTTTTAAAAATAATATAGCAAAAGAAAACTAATAATAACAAAGAGTACATCAAGATTCAACGCTTGTAGATAGGTTCCATAGATATATTCGAAGATTTATCGCTAATCTATGTATCAAGACTTTATAGATGGGTAGATAAGAGAGCAAGTATTTGAAACTACAGGTTGCATAGATAATCATATAGAGTAGAACTAAACTATTTGGATTTTTTTTGTTTCTAGTTTAAATTCTTACCAATTGAAACTATAAGATGCATAGGAGATTCAACCCTTAATTCCCTCACAATGGAGAATTTGAAAAAATCACTCGAGTTCTTGTTCCACTTGATATATACAATCGGAATCATATATCGTAAAAATTTAGCAGATGAAATAGAAGTTTCCATGTTACGATAAAAACTTTATATATAATCGGTTTGTCTATTGTGTGTCTTAATGGCATAGGATAAGAATACTTTATTAGGAAAGAAAATCCTGAAAAGAAATGGGTGAACCCAATAATTTAATTTTAAAATGGCTAAATCGAGAACGGTCTTTCTATATATGGATATGATAAGAAACAATTTGGAAAAGATTTCTTATAAAAATCAAGTGAACCCTAATAATCTGATTTAAAATTGGTTATAAAATTTTGATTTAAGGAGATGTTGTGTAATCTAGTGCTGAAATATGAGGATTAGCTCAATTGGCCTATCTACACTAAAAATCTTAGTCTGCAAAGGAAGAAAAACTAATTAGGGTTTCATGTGATGATGATTTACAACATAATTAGTGTTCATCCTTTGGAAATTGGCACACAGAAAATGCGAATTTGGAGGCAAACAAGTGAATGGCATGTGAACCAAAAAAAAAGAGTGAAATATGGAAAGTTGGTTGCTTTGCTCAGAGATTCAACCTGGGGAATCCTCATTTGTATATTTATTCACTGCTTGCAAACAATCAAGACATGACAAAATTGGTTTCTCAAGGTTAAATGAGTGGGGTACCCTGTTTGCTGCTTTTTTTTTATTAAAAAATTTATCAAATTGAATTAAATTAAATTAAAAAAAGGCTATACTATAGTATGTGATTCATGGTGGTGCTTGACTTCGTTCTTCGTCTACGTCTTTAACTTGCTAGTTTCAGGTTTGGTTATATTCGCCATGTTGTTGAGTGTGTGTTGTCTGTTTGTTTGCGCCTTTTTCTGGCTTACTATTGTATGTTCGACGGTTTTTCGTATCCTGATTTGTCGGCCTATCGAGAATCAGGCCTATTTGATCTCGAGTTCTTACTCTTATAAAAAAAAAAAACATGTGATTCATTCATACCATTTTATCTCCCAAATTATACAATTGGGGGCTAAAAAATATTTGGAATTTCTTTTATTGTTTTAATATCGCATTCACAAAAAATTTTTAAACATATTGTTCTAAAAAGATGATATGGAATTTTGAACAAACATGGAGGTTTCGAAGTTGTCGACTAATTCCCCACGGATCCGAGTGCACACATGTGCCCATGCGTTAATAGCCTAATACATAAGTCAATAGGGGTTCCATTATAAAACTAATTGGCAATAAGAAGAGTAATCCACTAACTTATATATTAAGGCTTGTTTGTTCATATTATCAATGTGAGACTCTTTTTTGGTTTCTTCAAATTCTCCATTCTCTCAACACTTACCCGAGCCAATGAAGGCTTGAAGCACCCACTAATTACACAAATGTGTAAAGAGTGGGATTTGTTCTTGATCTCTTGCAACATTTACCTCTCCCTTACCAATAGGACAAGAAGTCATTGTTTTTTTAATATAACATTATTACTATATACTAACAATTTTTTTAATATAACATTATTATTTTTTCCGCCCGGGGGTCATGGCTACCTCCCGCCCCCAAAAAGTTTCGTCACTGCTTGTATCAAAAATAAAAAATTCAAGAACATTTGATTGTGATTTGTTGAGTGTCAAGTCATTTTTCACTGTTTGATTTGCATTTGTTTTGTGATGTTTCATGACGGTTAGTTCATTAGTTGACCCGTCGGTCTCTCGAGTATAAAAAGTATGTTAGTATCTCAGATCTTTTTTTTTATCAAACAAAAAAAAATTATGGAAGAGAATCTCATATGTTGTCTCTAACAATTATTATAAGAAACGACTCCTATAATTCCCAATCCCTCAACTTTTATTATTATCAATCCATAGTTGATTCTCGTTGTTGTCTTCGATACTGTTTTTGCTTATGTTTTTACATGTTTATAACCAGTGGGCAGTGGCGGATATAAGGAGGTTTGAGGCGGTTGAAACTCCCCTTGGTTACGGAAAAAACATAAGAAAATTTTGTGTGTTTTTTGATACTTTTTCCTAATTTTATAGATAAAATAGTGTAAAAGAAGTAATAAATCAGAAAGACGACTTAACTTTTTTTTTTTTTTTTATAAGCAAAGGCGACTTAACTTAATTGAAAATGATTGGTATTTATTACTTGATGTCATGAGTTTAAACCCTATTAACCTTACTTAACTTTTTTATAATTTTTATTTCTTTTTTTTTTTGTTTTAATATATTTTGTTATAAATAGGATTTGAGGATCAAATTATATGAGCATTTTTCTTGTGTCCAAAGAGTGTTTCCAAAGTTAGAGCCAACAGATTTGTAGAAATAACTTTGTCTAATATTTACTACTTCAGGATTGTGAATTTCAAGAATCAATGCAACTACTCTAAATATTCCTTTTATATAATTATAGTCTCGGACTTAAAATAACTATTTAACTTATTAAATAACTCTCAACTTCAACGGCTAAACCAAGTCCAGGGTCCAATTCCAAACAATGTATAACTTCTAAGAAACATGCTTGGACAACAAAACCTACATTCCAGACCAACAATATATATTTTAATTTAAGGTCACATGATCATATATATTAAAAATCCAATATATAAATAATAATGCAGAAGATAAAAACTTTTATTTGAAACCCCACCACCAAAGAGGTCCATATATCATATATGTCCTCTAAAGTACATGACCCTCCAACCCACAGACTTATTTCAAAATAAACCATTAAACAAAGAAAATGACACCAAATGTAACCAAAATTACACCAAACCCCAAAAACCCTTCACCCTGAAATTGGTATAAAACCTATATACATCCTTTTTTTTTATGTGCCCTCTCTCTTTTTTAATCTTTTTTTTTAATCCTGTATTTATACAAAAAATAAGCAACAAATGCAGAAAAATAATGACACCCAATGCCAATGACTTTAGTAACACAAAACCAATAGTGGAAAGTAGAGATGATATATTGTTTTTGTCACTCAAAGTGAAGAGGCTGCATCTTGCCCTGCCCTCCCGGCCCGGCGGCTGCGGCGCCTCCCGTGGCGGCCTCCGCGGCCCCCACCGAAGGTGACCGGGTCGAACCTCCGGAGCCGCTCGGCCTCCGCAGGGTCCACCACACACTCGGGCAGCGGGTTCTTGTAGCGGGTCCGGTCGTAGCAGTAGGAATAAGTCATGTGTTTCTTCCTAAAACTGACCATCTTGTGCCTTTGAGATTGGGTGACCCCAGTCGGAACCCGCCCTGCTGACTCAGTTTCGCACTTCAAGGACCGGTCTACGGGATCGGCTGCGCAGCCGTGGAGGACGAGGTCCGAGAACTGGGCTACGAAGGGGGCGTACTTGTAATTCACCCGGTATTTACCGCCATTCGTAGCCCAGTCTGAACCATCCCATATTGTAGCATACAAAGACATGGGCTTTGCAGGGAAGTCCCCACCCATTGCTTCGGTTCTTTTGAGCTCTCTGATGGGTACTTCATCAACATAGAATCTGAACCAATACACATAACAAGTTGAGTAAAACACAAACCGCGAAAAACCCGGAAACGAATACAAAACATATCAAATGGGTAAGGGGAAAAAAATCTGTTCTATATAGTCTACAAAATTGAGTTGTTACATTTGGACTTGTTACATTAATAGCAAGGATAAGATGTAATGGTCCAGATAAGGATGATTTGTAAGCCTTAAAAAAACAAATCAGCTTTTCCATGTTGTCACTCTCGTGAACTCAAAACCTACCCACTTGATTCTCTAGAATAAAACAACTATTGTACAGCTATCCTTGGGGGGCGACGCCCGTCGCGTTAATATAGTCCACAGATTATAATAAATCAGTAGTTATTATAAGGAAATTTTTGGTATAAAGATGACCAATTGGAATAAGTATCTTTGACATGAGAGTTGTAATGCTCAATAATTCAAGGGGCATCACAATCAAGGACCTAAAACATTGTTATCTATCAACAAGGTATGAAACAACTCCTACTTTAGGTTGTTTTCTAACAAATTATTATCTTTTTTGTAAATGATTCAGAACTTGATCCTTCATCAAAACCATAACTCTTTAACCATTTACTGTCATATGTAATGAAACAAACAAATAGGACTATGAAGTATGATGGTTAGGGAAGCAAGGTATTTACATGATTTGATCTTCGGTCCACAAGATGCTGTACTGATGGAAATCTTCGGAAGGATCAAACCAGAGACCGTATCGTTCTTCCCTACCAGCGTTCGTGCTACCGTTACCATACACATTCGTCTGAATCCTCCAATCTTTGCCCCTTATGTTCCCTAAGAACTCGAAGTCGATTTCGTCATGGTTCCTCTCATACATGTCACCATTTGACATCTGCAGCAGAGATCTTTCAGCAAAGAACAACTAGATAATACTATGCAAGAAAGAGTCAAAACTCCAACCTCTTCAGTGACAGTAATTTAAGGCCTTAGGGTAATTCAATCAATTACCCTGAAGACAAAACTACAGAAGAAGTGTCAAAATTCATCAGTCAAAGTAATTTATAGGCAATGATCCTAATTTAACCAATAACCCTGAAGATAATACTACAGAAGAGGAGTAAAACATCTTCAGCAAGAGTAATTTCAGGCCACTGATGCTAATTTAAACAACTACTTTGAAGATATATGAAACTAAAAATCATTTTCTCTACCCTCCTTTTCCACAGAAAAAAAAATAAGACAAACTGGTTCAAGGCTTTTACACAACAGATTTTTTTATGGTAATTCAAGAAACCCATATGGAAAATCCAAAAATACATATATCCATAGAAGGGAAAATTAAAAATAAAAATTTGGGGCAATCTAGAGTTTTAGTTTTGGTGGCAAAAACTCATCAATTGAAGAAACTTGTTGAGTGTTTGATGAACCATTTAAAGAGATGAAAGAAGCATTGAAACTTGGAATTGAAAAATAAGGTAAAAAGGTGATGGCTTTATGAAGCAAAAATCAAAAGGGAGCTTACATAGAAGGCAACAACAATCCCAGCAGTGTAATCAGCAGGCAATTTAATGGAAGCGCTGAAGAACCCATGAAGGTAAATGTCATGTGACATAAACCCTGACCCTGCAATACAAGAAGATTTCATCCAACAAGGGAGAAAAACAAGACAAACCCACTTCACAAAAACACATAAACAAGAAAACCCACAAAGGAAAGGTGGGAATTTTGGGACCTGTTCTTTCATCAAGGGTGAGATGTGCAGATTTACCATCCCTGAGAACCATCAAGTTGTCATTGCCAAAGAGGTGAGAGTAGCCCTCATCAAAGGAGATTATGGGCAGGTTTTGGAGACCATTTTTGGCTGAAGCTATGGCTGCAAGTGAGCAGATGAGACCCAGAATCAAGTGGGAGGGAGCCATGGTTTTTTCTCCCTTGTTTTTGCTTCAAGTTTGAAGGAGATGAAGGAGAGGAGGAGATGAGAGGTTTTAGAATCTGAACAAGGGGTGGTGGGAAAAAAGGCAGTGTGAGGGGAGGGGCTTCCAAGGCTCCCAAAAGGTTGAATTTGAGGGAGGAGAGAGAGAGAGACACAGTGGCTGGTTTTATTGGCTGTGAAAGGTGGTGAACTGTTTCTATGTGGACAAATTTCCCTTTTCCTTCTTCATTTCACGCTCTTGAAATTGAGGGCTTTTTCTGGTAATTAAAAAGCTTAGAAAAGTTTTTGAATTGGTGTGTGATTAATCGGATCCACTTGCGAGATCGACTAAATTTCGCAGCTGGGGATTTGTGTTTTAAGATGGGAGATTTTATTGGTGATAAGTGATAACTAATAAATTCACATGTTTGGTTATCTCCTCTCTTATTGTAACATAGTATGTAAGTGTTTACAACAACAAGTTTAGTATAAGGGAAAATGATAACACTTTCTTCCGACTCGATCGAGAGAGTGTTTTTTAGTAACCTATGACAAGATATTAAAGACGCACACGACTCCACAACAATATAGAGGGAAATATAAGGAAAAATGATAAGACATACTCTAGAAATTGTAATTTAAAAAAAATAAGAATAAAGATGAAGAAGATGCGCGTAAGAAAGTTGTGATAGAAAAGAAGCACAAAGCGGGAAACGCTGCACCTGACTAGTGCTCATCAACTCGGATAGCATTCCTCCACTATATTATATCGCATGTCATATTCACAGTGAGTCCCAGAACGGGCAGATCATGTCTAATCACTTCACCACAACTCTTCTTTAGATGCCCTCTGCCCCGACGAACGCTTTCGATAGTCAAGTTGCCACATCTACACACCGACGCACTTGAATCTCTCCTCTGAACATGTCCATACCATCGAAGTTTCGATTTTCACAACTTACCTAAATACTAACAATTTAATAAACAATTTCATCATCATCCATCAATATATAAGTGGACTATTTTGATTACACATTTTAAAATAATATAATTTTTAATAAAATATCTAATAAATTAGGTCAATCAAACACTAATATAATGAATTGGCATAATTTTTAAAGTATTTTATTTAAAATTTATATTATTTTAAGCACAATAATGCATAATGCATTCAAATCCAAACACACCGTATTTCGTATTGCTAATCAAATTGATATGGATCTTCATTCATGTCACATTCATTTTCAGTCATAATTATTAAAATTAGGTATGTAATTTAAAATGTCATTATCTTTTATAAGCCTAATACGCGTCAATAAAAGGTCCATAGAATGTAAAATGAGGCATGAAATTGTCCAAAAATAAAAGAATCTGGACTTTCCTTTATCAATACGATAAACCCTAACAATCTTTTTGTATAGAATATACTAACTATCGATAAATAGTGATATGTACTTATAGGTTATAACATACAAAAAAAAAAAACTGAAAAGGTTGTAAGTTGTAAGTGTATCTATTTGCTTACAAAGTCTGTAATTTCATGCATATATGTGTGATATATGGTGTACTATTTATATATATAATAGTTGTGAGTTTTGAAGAAATCTCGGTCGATCTATATGAAAATGAAAGTCGTATGAAGTTTATTTTTATTTTTATTTATAAGATCAGAATCACTCTCCTGCTATAAAAAAAAAAAAAAACCTTAATCAATCAATTGTATAGTATATAGACTATATTTTTTAATAATTTATCACCCATAACCGATGTGGAAAGTATTGATCATTAGTTAAAATTGAAATTGATAGATAATTTTATCTTTACTTATTTTCAAACTGTAATTTAAACATGAAATATTATTTTTTTTAAAGAATGTAAATAAAGGGTTTTTCTAATGGAGAGTAATTCGCATTTTTTTAAGAGTTGATTTTTTATTAATTACTAAATATATTAGTCAAAGACTCAAATCATGATTAGAGTGATTTTTTTTTGGAATAAATAATCTCTATTTTTTTTTATGTGTCTATAGACACATATTAAACCCCAACAATAAAAGAAAATACTAAGTACATAAACCTTAAGAACTTAAGCATAATTTATTTATTTTTTGATCCCAAAGAAGGCCATCAGCCCTTAGTTATTCATATAAATAGCAGAAGAATCAAACAAATTACAAATGCAGTCTGGCAGAGAATGAAAAACAGTAAAAGGGCTAGAGTTTGAGAATGAAGCTTTGGCCATAACATCAGCCAACCGGTTTGCATTGCGCTTCACATGGGAAATTACTACTTCCCAGTTTGATGCAGCCATCCACTCTCTGCACTGAGTGACGAGATGGACTTCGAGATCGGTTGCTTTTCTCTTCCTTGTGAGTAAGTCGTGAGCCTCTATCGAATCTATTTCGAGCAGCACCTTGGTGAAATTGTGTGTCCTCGCCGTTTTTAACCCATGGTAGGATGCCCAAAGCTCAGCCATCCGGGGTGTACAACGGCCACACACAAAGCTAAAGGCAAGTTTAAACTCACCTGCTTCCCCTGTTAACACACCGCCACCACCGGCAACTCCTGGGTTCCCCTTGGTCGCACCATCTACGTTGAGTTTCACCCATCCCGGTGGAGGAGGGAGCCAGTGCGAGCGACTTTCCGAGCCTCCTGGTGGTGGAGTCAAATCCAGTTGCGGAGAGGTGGCTGTTTCGATGTAGTCTCGAGCGTCTTGGGCTGCCTTCACCACAATCCTTTCCACTTCATCACA
The DNA here is from genome assembly GCA_963922045.1 of Persicaria maculosa. Classification (NCBI taxonomy): domain Eukaryota; kingdom Viridiplantae; phylum Streptophyta; class Magnoliopsida; order Caryophyllales; family Polygonaceae; genus Persicaria; species Persicaria maculosa. Next base: position 7,015,669 of record OY998256.1, on the reverse strand, counting down.
TCCTTCAAAGACTAGTTTATTCCTGCATTTCCAAATTATCCACAGCATGGAGGCAAAATGGGTGGATTTCCTATCTTCCTTTTTTGTGCATTCAAAAATCCAGTCCTTGATGTTCAAAACCGAGAAGAATGCAGACTGATCGTAGAGCCTTACCTTCTACCATTGCTCTCGAATTCTCGGGCAATCACGAAGCAAGTGTAGGCTCGTTTCTATATCATGGCATCTCGGACAAGCGGCCGACATCGTGAGGTGGCGTCTGACTCGGTTTGCATTAGAGAGAATGCAATCATGTGCCGCCATATAGAGGAACAACCTTGCTCGCTGTTGGACCGGAGCTCGCCAGATATGGTGCCAAGCTTCTTTCAACTGTGGACTGCTTTGGTGGAGTCGGATCGCTGTCGACATTGAGCTCGAGGAGAACTCACCTGAAGCAGACATCCCCCACATGAACTTATCTTCCTGGTCAGTGCCTTCTTTCAAAAAGATTTGACTGTAGCCTTTGGAGGATGTCCGGCTCTAAGAATTGAGACAAAACCGGCCACTTCCCGGAATCAGATTCCCTCATTTCGGCGACAGTAGCTCCTAGGAGCGTCACAGGCACCGGTTGCGTGGCGATATCCATGAGTGGTGAGGCGAGGAGCCATGTATGTATCCAAAACAAAGTGGATTCCCCATTTCCTACCGCCACTCTTAAACGCGGGGTCAAAACCTCAGTCCCATGTACAATGTCTTTCCACATGGAAGATGAGTTCGATCTCCTCTCGAACATGTCTACATCAGCTCGCCCATGACAGTACTTTCCACGAATTACCCGACTCCAAAGCGAGTCTGGTTTGTTCAACAATCGTCAACTCAGCTAATTTTTCTAATATAGGGCCTTTCATATATGTCACAAATTAAAATAAATAAATAAATAAAAATAAAAATAATAAACTCCGTCAGTGTAAAACTCTTCCGAATTAAGATGTTGATAAATAAATGGTGCAACAAAATGTCAAAATGAGTTGAATTTATTTGATTAAAACTAAAATTTGGTCCGTTTTGGTTAGAAAGTGATTCATAAAGAAGGCAAAAGGCAAATCCAAAGCTAATTTACAATGCATACAAATTCAAATAGATGAAACAAAAAAGAAATGATGACAGCTGTTCTTCTATTCCCTTCCATTTTTATTTTAAAAAATCAAATAAAACAGTCGCCCTTTTGATTTGAACATATCCTTTGGATTTTGGCAAGTTTGGCGTCTCGTTCCCGACTAGATTCATCATTAATCATTCTTCCACCCATAAATATGGTTACAAAGCAAGATTTTACAAAGATTATGTCTCACACTTCCTTGGCAAATAGTTCAATACTTCCATCTGTGATCATTTACTTGTAAATCGCGATAATTACATCTAAGTTATACTCTGTGAGTTTTCTCACATTGAAAATATTGATATATATATATATATTAAATAACATATAAGTTTTATGGGCTGCTTTTCTTATTTTTCAATTAATGTTTAGATCAAACCATATATGTTAGGTTTATTTTATATGTTGTTTTTGTTTCTCATACGTAGAATGTTATGACCCTGGATCATACAAGGTCCGATTGTTAGCTGTGTGATTAGAACCGAGAGAATGTAGAGTAGAAGGAGATAGCAAGATGAAGGAGAAAGAGGAATACAGAGGAAGATCGGAACTCGGAGAGAGTGAAGAAGAGGTAGTTGGGCTTTACATTCAACGTGCCCGAATTAGATCCAGTTAGGATCTTCTTATAGGCCTTACAACCAAAGCTTACAAGGCACTCGCCTAAGGCCTTAACTCACACTTGTGATCCACCTAAGTACACAACATGTCCCAACCTGTGAAGGAGTCAAGCCATACAAAGCCTTGAATGGAGACATCTTCAAGGTTGTGTGATAATTCGTGTTGTACCACCATTCGGCCAAAAACATCCATCGTGCCCATTTTTTCGAATGGTTTGAAGTCATACATCGGAGATACGTTTCTAGACAACGGTTCACTCTCTCTGTTTGCCCGTCTGATTGAGGATGATAGGTGGTACTCATATCCAAACTTGTATGAAGGGCTTTGAACAAGTGCTACCAAAAATTGCTTAAGAAAATCTTATCCCTGCCCGATACTATGCTAGATGACAACCCTTGCAGCTTGAATATATTCTCCATAAACACTAAAGCTACATATGTTGTGGTAAAAGGGTGATTAAGAGGGATGGAGTGGTCATACTCGGTTAGTCTTTCCACCACCACCAAAATTGTGTCATTTCTCTTGGATTTTGGCAAGCCTTCAATGAAATTCATACTAATGTGAGTTCAAGCCTGATCAGGAATGGGTAGAGGCTGCAACAGACCCGGGCTTGCAATGCTCTCTGCCTTGCTCCTATGAAACACATCACACCCTTTGACAAATGCAGTAACTAAAGACTTCATATTAGGCCAATAACAAAATTGCTTCAGCCTCTGATAAGTCTCATTTATGCCTACATGATCTCCAGTTGGTTCCTCATGTAAAGTCGCTAGCAATTTATCTTTAAGGGAACCAGTACCTCCAATAACCAACCTTCTTTTATATCTTAGCAGTCCTGAGTTCACAGAGTAAGGGTCGGGGCTGTCAGATAACGCAGTCATAAGTAATTCTTGTGAAAGACTATATATCTCCTTTGTAACTGTCTATGACTTTCTTAACCCATGCTGGTTAGACCGCCATAAGGGTTGCACATGATCCTTTGGCTAACTCGTGTATTCGAGATAAGGCATCCATAACCTTATTCTCGACCCTCTTCTTGTATGAAATGTCATAGTTGAGACCAAGCAGTTTTCTAATAGCCTTCCTCTGAAGCTGTGTAGACAAACGCTGATCTAGGAGATGTTGTAGGGGTTGATGGTCGGTTTTGATTATGAATTTCTGACCCTCTAGATAATGCCTCCACTTTTCCACTACTAACAGTAAGGTCAATAACTCTTTTTCATACACAAAAAGCAGAAGATGTCTCCCTTGCAAGTTGCAATGCTTGACTAAGAAAAGCTATGGGTCTCCCATGTTGCATCAACACAGCCCCCACACCTGTATCACAAGCATCAATCTCAACCACAAAGGGTGACTCAAAATCTGGCATTGCTAAAACCAGAGAAGAGGCCATTAGCTCCTTAAGCATTTATGAAATCTATTTTTAATTTTTTTTTACAAAGTGAACCAACTACACTTTTTAAATTTGTTTTTAGGGTAAAGTGAAACTCGTCTTAAAACCGACCTTTTATGTTATTATATGTTTCTCAAATTTCGTAGAGATGTAAATAACATAATTATATGTTTTTATTACAAATCTATTCATCTTTTTATATCTCATCAGCTAGTTTATAGTTATCGTGGCCTAGCACATAAGTCAAGTGGAGTCCATCCTACAACCAATTAACATTATAAGAAGTAGCCCGCCAATTTATATACTAATTTTTTTTTGTTTATATTTACAATGGGGCTATTTGATATCTTCACATCTCTCAACAAAATGTGTGATATGGCTCGGAAATTCGAAACTCTTTTTATTTTATCCGATTAATTTTAGAATGAACCCCATTATATATAAATACGTTATTCAATTTCTTAATATTCGATTAATCCAACTCAAAAGTAAACCACTAAAAATTAAAATTCAAACTCGTAAACTTATGAATGTAGCACAATATTGACACAAGTCACACGTCGCCAATTATAAACCAAAAAAGACTAATACATACACAAATGTGATTATTTTATTAAAGATATGTCCGAGCCCTAAATACTTGTATAATGACTTGTTGACTTGTTGTACTACCTACACTGACTAATCACAATAATACAATTAGTCGTTTAATGACTTAATAACGACTAATATCAATTAAATAATATTAGAGATAATGTATATGAAAATGAGTGGTTAGATAAAGATAAGAAGGGAAAAAAGAAAAAAGAAATAAAGTGGGTATCTGTTTTATCAAATTGAGAGATTAATAAAGCTTTTAGTGTGGATTAATCAACAAGGCTTTACCGACCCACTAAGTATTGGAATTATTAATTAGTGGTGTTGCCCCCACCAAAACGTCACCGTTTTAGGTGTTTGGTCACATAACCTTTTCTTATGAGTCAATTACTCATTTATCACTAGTCATTACCTCCTCCGGTAGCCCCCTTCTTAGTGTTAAGTTTGTTTTGTTGTTTGAAAGTTCATCAAGCATGGCTTATGGCAATTTGATAATGGTGATTTAATGTGATTAATGTTTGTATGTTTAATATGGAACAATACATTAAATATTGATTAAATGTTTATAGTAAATTAGATTGATATTGATGTTTTCGATTATTGACACCATTCGTACATGATATTTATCGATAAATTTTAGAGGATGCTTATTATTTTTTATATATTGGGTGTTTTCGATCTAAAATAAGTTATTACTAATCGATAACTAATCATATAATTAAGAGACTGACAAGGTTAGAGCTTAAAAAAAAAAAGCTTCAAATAAGAAATTAAAATTTTAAACTCGAGTATTTCAAACCTATTTAACAACCATTTATACCGTTTATCGGTTTTTCTAACCTATACCTTAAGAAGTTACATTTAGAAAGGCATTTGAGGTCTTATTCCTCCTACCATCTTGACAAATAAGCACAAATACCTCTTTTTAGAGCAAGAGTTGATTGGTATTTAACAACTTTTTCTTTCTTGGCCCCTACTTGATGTATTTTGTGCAAGGGGAAAAATGGTTGCTCAAATTCCAATTTTACATTGACGAGTACTAAGATTTTTGCCCCTTTTTTTCGAATATTATTCGCTAGTGATCTAATGCATTGCTCTTCTACCAATAGGCAAAAGAGAAGTTTCATATAAACTGATCTCGTTCTATTATCACTCGTCCTTATTAGCATCTTGTTATCACATATTGCTTTATTCAATATTTTTTTATTGTTTTTTTTTTCGATCTCTCAACCTATCAGACTGATTCAATGCATCGAATCACCTTTCCTTAAAAATCAACCAAATCAAAAGCTTTATTGATAGGCAAAATGCCAAGAGTATTGGGGGGTTTAAATATGTTCCATTCGTTCTTATCAAGATGTTGGGAATTGCTTCAAAGGTAAATGTGGGGGACTATGAAAAAAAGGAAGTGGACCTTGCTTTTCTTTCACTCCAAATATTAGGGCTCGTTTGGTTAGCTTCCTACTTTCCGGGAAGTCCAAAATCCTAGGAAGTAAGCCTCAATACATGTGTTTGATATGATTTTTGAAAATGAAAAAACATAGGAATTTCAATTCATGAGAATTTCAATTCCTATGAAATGGAGGAAGTTAGCTTACCATGGGAGGAGTAGGTAAGATCTACTTCCTAGCCTCCATTCACCTATCCCAAATCTTCTATAATTTTTATTTTTTATTTAAAAAAATCTCCAATTACTATGAAAATTCCATGTTTAACCAAACAAACATAGGAATTGAATTCATGGGAAACTATATCCAATCAAACACTTTTTTACATTTCCCATGAAATAGAATTCATGGGAATTACATATCATGGGAAGTTACTTCCCGAAAAGTCTATTTCCTGTGTTTAACCAAACGAGCCCTTGTTCAATTAAATTTATACCATTTCATATTGGGATACATAAAAATAGACATTTATTCTTTGAGTAAGTATTTAAGTAATTAGAGTATATGCTTCATTAATCTAAGCATATATACTTTGAGATAAAGGTTGAATATATTTTTTTCCTTAATAACAATAATGTTTGAAAGAATTTCATCAATTAGCTAAGATACTTGAAAACATATAAAATTTTAACTCATTTAATATTTATTTGGGAATATATATATATATATAATCATTTAAAGCAAAATAGTTTTATTTAAAGCAAAAAATAAATAGTTCCATTTAAGAACTTGACATATAAATGTATCATAATCAAGTGGTTTTCAATATGAAACTTGACCATCAACCCCCACCTAAATGAATTCGAAGTTTTTATATGCCATTCAATTTTTTCTTCCATTTTAAGAACTTTAATTTTTTTTTAAGACAAAATTTAATCTCATGGAAAACAATACACCATCAATTTCATTTGTTTAATTTTCACATTTAAGGAATTTCTCAATTTAATGCAAATCAGCTTCAAATAGGGTAAAGGCTCTGGGCCCTTTTGCCTAGTGGGCTGTGGGCCGACCCGCTCATGTCCAGTGGTGGGGCCATCTAAAACTAGCCGTTATCTGCCTCCAGTTCCTGTGGGTCCCGCTACCTACTGAAGAAATGAGAGAATTTAGAAGACCATAATCGAGAATTTTGCAAACATTCCCATGATATTCATATTTTCCCCGCGTATTTTAAATCAAAGTTATTTTTTTATGCCGGATTGTTATATGCATGATAAATTTCTTATCAAATATATAGTCAAATTACAGACTTTTATGTCAATAAGTGTTTTTACTTGAAAATAGTTTGTCGATATCATCTTCTATTATTCTCAAGTCAACAAACTATTTTCGGACAAAAATATTTGTAAACACAATAACCCGATAATTAACCATATATTTGATAAGAAATTAGTCGTACGTACAATAGCCCTGAAAGTCTGAAACCCAAAAATGAACAATTCAGTTTCCCCACTCGAGTCTATTTGGCGCAACTATGCAATACATATGTTGATTATTAAAAAGAGATTTCTTTGTTTTGTATGTTTTCAAACTTACTCTTAACCTAGTATGAAATTTATTGAGAGTTATTGATATATAGTCGTTTTACTCCATAACCTAGGCCTAATAGTAATTAAATTAATATTTCTAAAGCATAATTACAGGGGACTTGTTGTATATTTCAAGAAAGTAAAAAAAGGTTTATAATCAAGGATACTAAGTATAATATTATTATACTCCTGATCCCTACACATAATTAAACATTTTTTTTAGTCTAAAAGGCGGGCTACAACCCCTTATATATTATTCATATGGTTCGAAGTCTTGTTCAGACATATTAACTTTTTGCACAATTTTCGAGAAAGCCGATAATATACTTAATTTTTTTACTAATTTACTCACATTTATTACTTTACTTTATCGAAAACTACAACTCATGTTAAGGATATTTTCGTAAAGAGAAAGTTAAAATATCTACAATGACATATTTTTATAAACAAAATCAAACCTAAAAAATGATATGTTTACGTCCGTAAGATTTGAATATATTTCGAGCCTCATGAGAATACATCCTCGTTAATCGTGTTAGGTGGGGCCCTTCTTTGTACACCCGATTAGGATATTTATTAACACCTTCAATCAAGGGGTAAATTTGTGTTAGAAGTGGGAAGACCGGAATTTTTATGCTCCATACTCCGTAATTAACTGTATTCATAAACAAAGTAGGAGTAGTAGTAATTTTCCACGAAACGACGTCGTAAACATCATGTGGTTCTTTCGGCGCGTGTGAACAATAAGATTATAATTCGGCGGCGGGACCCACTGACTACGAACCTCTCAGTCAAAAAGATAGATTTTCTGATATCCATTTTGGGAAAAAAAAATCGGAAATCAAATACTAGGAATTTAGGATCAGCTAAACGCGATTAGTAGTCCATCATACGACATCATTTCAGATCAATGGAGATCACCTACAACACACCGTGTATCACTCGGTGTGTCACAAAATTAGTTTATATAAAAATTATTGTTAAAAAAATTTCAAAAATTATAAAAATATTATATTTGATAATTCTTACACATTTGTGAAAAAAATATTTTGAAAAATCATAAAAATATTTTCCGAAAAAATACATATATGTAAAAGTCACAAAATAATAACATTTTTGCAAAAAATAATAATTTTACTATGATTTTTCAAAAAAAATTTTACAAATGTATACGAATTATCAAATACAATATTGTTATAATTTTTTTTAAAAATTTTAACAATAATTTTCCTATAAACTAATTTTGTGACACACCGAGTGATACATAGTGTGTTGTAGGGGATCTTTACTGATTTCCAAATCGATGAGAACTTGTAACTCTTAATCTATGGTAAAGTTAAGAGTAAATGTTGTATGTCTCAAGAAATCAAATATATCTGCTACATTGTTAACTTTCCTGAACACATGACAAATATGGAAAAGTCTATAAGTGACAATGATCCATCAAGGAGTAAAAAATGATCATTTTTACTTTCCAATGGCACTTTCAAATACATTTAAGTGCATTAATAATGTAAAGTTTATCACCTTCTATCTCAATGTTTTGGATATTTAGTTCTAGTGTTTTACGAATTCCGACTCTCAAAACAATGGCCTTAGCCATGATGAATGAGCATGGTGGGATACTGTCATGCTGATGCCTCCATTGAAACACATGCATTTTACTTCGTAATCCCAATTTATAAAGCCGATTGTAGAGTTTTCGATGTTCCGAAATGACCAATCGAAATTTAGCTTGTAACCAAATCTTTTTGATTTTTTCCATTTGATTACTTTTTTCTTTTTATTTTCACCATTAGATGAGTTATTATGATATTTCGGAGTTGGTGTTATCATCTTCACTCTTAATTGTGTTCCAAATTAGAATATGTTGTTTGATGAATTTTATGACATTATAAGTTGGGATGACCTTGTTTTTTAAGACTATTTATGATATTAATGTATTTTTCTTTTGCTATATATATAAGTTTTCATATATTTTGCGTATTTCTCACCCAAAAAAAAAAATAAAATTCACAACCGTGTTTTTTTTTTTTTTGCAGAGAACGAATTACATAAAGTTATAAAGTTATGATGATTGATTACATGGACAATAATTGTAGAGAATCATAATATATATAGTAAAAATCATGATGGCAGGTAAATGATTACAGTATTTATTTGGAAAGTAAAAAATACTAAGGAGTATATCTTTTCATTTGCCATTTTTGTTTTAAGAACAAGGCAAAATTCAAAAATATATTATTTGTGTTTGATCCTCGTTTAAAACTTCGATTTACCGACATTTTAGTTTTCGTCTCTACACTACTTAAGATACTTGGTCTGCAACCAAAGATGTTTTGCGGGTTGACGATTCTTCGGGCAGTCAACAGCGAGGTCTTGCCAGTCCTCCTGATCTACCGGGTCGTCGTCCGGTTAAATATATCACCAAGGCCTTCCTCATGGCAAAAACCGCTTACGTCTTTTTATAAACTAAATTTCGATGGTTCTTCTAGATCAAATGGATCGGGTTCTTTTGGGTTTGTTATTGGGAATGATTGCGGTGCTATTTTTCCTTGGACAACGGCCCCTGTAATAATACTACTGCTATCTACGCTGAAGCTTTGGCCCTTCGGCTGGGTGTTCTGAAAGCTAAACAACTTCATATTGACAACCTTCTAATTGAAGGGGATTGTCTGGCGGTTGTTAAAGCTCTTCTGGGTGACTGGTCCTATCCCTGGAACATTGAGCTGCTACAATCAGATACGAGGTTTGATCTATCATACTTCACTAATGTTGTTATTCGTCATATCTTCAGGGAATCAAATGTTGTGGCAGACAGAATTGCTGGTCTTGCTTACGGATACCCTGCCGAGGATAGCTGCTCAACGGACCATCTGCTGGCTGATCTTATCCGTCTGGACGCTCTAGAAAGGCACCCGACTTGTCGGGAGCCTCCCTAACTCTTATCTTACTTAAAAAAAAAAACACAATATAATGTCATGCTCGTAGTATTAAGGTCTAAAAAAATCGCCCTATTAAAAGCATAACAATTAGAATAAATGTTCACTGATTTCACCTTTTCTTTTATTTTTTATAGGACAATTTCACCTTTTCTAAAGAGGATGTGACTATGATTGTGCATATTTCATAAATGAATGTAATTATGCAAACTTTTTTAAAGATAAAAAAAATCATAAAATCTTTCTTTTTCCTTTCTAACTTTGAGGATAAAATCTTCTATGGAGTATTTTATCATGGGAAATGGTCAAATGAGTGAGAATGGCACAAATACACAATGGTGAATCGTTCACAAAGTTGGATAACCATTTTTCTAATTTATACCCTTAAGATACGAGTTAAGAGATTAAATTTATAAATATTTAAAGTAAATCTCAATTTTAAGTTATGAGATAAAATTTCTGGTCCATTGACATATCTTGAACTCGAGTCTTTATATCAATTTTATTGAAGATTGTTCAATAAAAATCGTTGAGTGCCCATTAGTCATGATGGATAAGTACATTATATAATATTGGATGCATTCTGGTATATATATTTAGAAAAATGAGAAAACAGTTTATCTAGTTGAGTTTTCATATTCACTAAATTGTTCGCCACCATGTTGGCTTGGCGTTTGATCGACATGTCTAACTCCTCGGAAAGCTCCATCGATCTGTATTTAGCTTAACCCATATGTGTTTGGAGAGCTACTCACCTCCGTAGCACAACCTTTCATTATTATTTGAATAGGTAAATATAGAGCGATCATTCCGGGGTTCGAACCGGGGACCTATGAGTACTACTCACAAGTCCTTTCCGGTGAGCCATTCCGAAATGGTTAACCTTTCATTATTCTCATTGCAATGAAAATACACATCAGATATAAATCATATAATCCATCTTTGACTCTTTCTTCCATAAGGACCATAACCAGAGTTCAGAAAAGGACGAGAAATAAGATATACTTTTCAAACGGGCCCATAATTCATATTGGACTCGACCTCCCTAACTCAAGCTTAAGGTTTATTTTACATGATAAATATATAATTTCATTTGGAGCCCATAGAATCATATAGCTCGAATTAATCAATCTTCTCGAAAGGGAAATTAAATAAATTCGAATAATAACTAGAAATGCAGAAATGAAATTACTAATTGCTATTAAAAAATGCAGAAATGGCAAAGCTGTAAATAAAGGTATACTAAAACATGCAAGTGGATGGACATTAGTACATTACGGTGATGCTTATCCACAAGAACAATCGAGAAAACTATAAGTATTATCCATTAACAATTTAAGGCGTTTTAGCATTATAATATATATATATATATATATATATATTAAATAGAGATAAATTTTAAAAAGATATTAAAATTCTCTCTGTTCGGAACAAATATATACGAAATTATTTTTAAAAATTAATTAAAATATGATCTTTTTTTTTTATATTTTTTCATCAATTAAAAATGTGTATGAATAAAAAAAGAAATATTTGACCAAACAAAATAAGTACGTAATAGATTAATACTACGTTTTTTAGAAAAAATGATCATTCTTGACATGTCAAATAAAAAACAATTTACATTTTCGATCGACTCATTTAATTTTGGATCACTTGTGCACAAATAGTTGATCACGGATCGTGTCAACTGTCAAGTACAAGTTGAGTATGGATAAGGTCAATACACATGTTAATGTTCAATCAGTTTTTTTTTTTATTTAAAAAAAGTCATTTATTCTCAGCTTAAAATACAAGTCATTTTCAAAATGTAATTTTCCAGATCGGATTCAGAAAAAAAAAATGCGGAAATAAATATTCTGCATTTTCGGATTTTGGTGCAAAAATGGTGGGAGCTGGCGAAATCGATGATGATATATGATGGGGTTTGGATTTTTGTTGTTAAGAAAGGACATATTAATAAGAAACCAGCTGTTGTCAATTGTCATAAATTGGTGAAATAAAAATGATTTTGCAATTGTGAGGCTATCTTTCGCTCATGCTCATTGATGAAATAAAAATGATTTTCCAAGACGTCAACTAGCAAAGAAGATGATCGAATCGCATAAGACTCTAAAATATGAAAAATTTCTTAAAAAAATAAATAAATTCTAAACATCTAATTAAAAGAAAAGCTAAATTAATTAAAATTTAAAAAAATATTTTCAAATTAGTATATAAGAAAAACCATTACTATGCAATTGGGACCAACACTTTTGCCGTTCTAGCTTCAGCTTGGTGGGCCATGTGGTTCTTTAGAAACCAACTCGTTTTCGATCTTGTTGTAACTATCAATGAAATATTGTTGTTTCACAGCACTACCACTCATTGTTGGAAACAATCAGAGATTTTAGACGATGATCCAACTGGATCGTTAACCCTCAATCATCGCATTCATAGCGGTACGCACAACCAGGCTATTAGGGGTAGTACTACGAAAGCTAGTGCTCAGAATCGATCCGGGAAGTGGGATAAGCCTCCCCCGAATTGTTATAAGCTCAATTTTGATGGTTCGGTACTCCCGAGTGGCAACTCGTCTTATGGATTTGTCATCCGTGACTCTGCTGGTTTAGTTGTCTCTGCTGGCAGATCTGTTTGCACAAATATCTCGGTGATTTATGCCGAAAATCTCGGACTCAGAAAGGGTTTGTTACGGGCAAAGGAGTTGCAACTATCTACACTTCTGATCGAAGGAGACAACTTACTAGTGATAAAAGCTCTACTGGGGGATTGGAAATGCCCCTGGACAATAGAGATGCTACAAGCTGATATACTGTCTGATATTTCGTCCTTTACTTATGTTGCTATTCGTCATATTTTCAGGAATCGAATGTTGTGGCTGACTACCTTGCTCGTAGTGCCCATGTATCCCCTGCCGACGTTTGCTGTGAGGATGATCCAGAACTGCTAGTTCTCGTCCGGAAGGATGCGCTAGGAAGGGCCTCTGCTGCGGCCGACCCGACCTAATTCTTATCTTGCGTCAAAAAAAAAAGAAAAAAGAAAAACCATTACTTATATAATTACTCTATTTAATACATTTATTTACTTATTTTGGATTCAAGTTTATTAATTTAACTACGTAAACTATAAGCTTTATACGAATTACTCACATGTCAATAAAATGGATCAAATAAAAAATGAGGTATTAAAATTTTAAAATACCTCATTTTACAAAATAACATGATGTTTTGAGTATAAATATAATTTCTATAACTTTTTTTAGTATAAATAATGTTTTTTAGTATAAATTTATACTTAAATTACCTCATTTTACAAAATAACACGAGGTATTTTAAAATCTATACTAAAAAACATCATGTTATTTATACAAAATAACACGATGTTTTTGAGTATAAATATATACAAATTTTAAACTAACACATAATTTTAGTTTATTACATTTTCCCTCACCTACCAACAATAATCTTCATTTTGCTAAAAAACAACATGATTATTTTTATAAAATAATCTCTATCTCTTCAACCCTCATAATCTACAAAAAATAATATAAGATTCCAATAATCCTATTCATCTCTCAAAAAACAATCCCCTATAGCTCCACAAAAATGTTAAATGAAGTCTGAAAAATGGTATACATTCAAATCAAATAAAGTGCAAATTCAGCACCATTACTCCAATATATTAGTAAAAACCCAAAACCGTTTTACAAAATATTATATACTCAAACAAAATGGATCGACTAAAGTTAGTGGTTTGAATTAATAAAGCAAGCAAATTTGTATCAAATTTAAATCTTTAAAAACATAAAATCTTCAACTAGATTGATTTGGGGCGTTCTTAACTAGCACTATAAGAACTAGGGGTGGGCACGGGACGGGACTCGTCCCGCGAAATTTTTACGGGACGGGATTGACACTTTTTTTTCGGGACGGGATGGTATCTGGACGGGACGAGATCGGGACGGGACGGGCCTTGTCCTGCAAATAAAAATAATAAAATATTATATAAATTTGTAAAGTGAAAAATGCTTTCATAATTCATTAATTTGTATAATATATTGAATACGATATTCTTCTCAACTATATTATTCAATAATAATAATATTATTAGTAGTAGTAGTATTAATATTATAATACTATTATTAATCATACAATGAGACGAGATTCACCAGATACTATCTCATTATCGATTGATAGTTGGGAAGAATACCGTATTTAGCTATTTGCCTCTTGTAGCTCTAAATGGGTATAATAATAATAATAATAATAATAATAATAATAATAATAATAATAATAATAATAATAATATTACTTGTTTTTATTGTTATTATTATCAAATAATTATACTTTACAAGAAAAAAATATAATTTGATATAAATATAATATAATAATGTAATATAATAATCATAATTTTATTATAAAGTAATATTATTATAAAATTATATTATAATATTATATAATAATAATAATATTATTATCAATTATTATTAAAAATTAAAAATTATTATTATAATTATAAATAATATTTTCTCAAATAATAATAATAATTATAATAATATAAATGAAAGATTATGATTATAATTATAATTTTAATATTTTCTCAAAATAATAATACTAATAATATATTATTATTATTCTATAATATTATAATAATAATATTATTATTGTAAAAATTATTATTATTATTATTATTATTATTATTATATGCGGAACGGGACGGGATTTGCGGGATCCCACCGGGATCGTCCCGCGTTTCGTCCCGCATAATTTTTGCGGGGCGGGATCGGGACGGGATTCGCTATTTTGTCATAAATCCCACCAGGATCGGGACGGGATCGGGACGGGACCGGGACGAGATCGGGATTTGCGGGATTTGTGCCTACCCCTAATAAGAACAACCCAAAGCTTCTATTACATTTTTTAAGTTCACTTGTTTCACACGAAAGATGTCGCATAAAGAGTCACTATATAAGATACTAAATATACCCTAAATCATGCACGTCAGAAATAATGTGCACGGTTGAAGTGGATTAATTAATTTTATTAACGTGCTAATTAAATTCTGACGTGCACTTTTGATGGTGATTTGTGGTGTTTCTAACAACACCCTATGAGATAACAGATGTGAACTTAATCGCATACATTGGAGGAAGTAGAAATAACAAAGTTGTTAGATCCAGTCATCCAGCCATGGCTCTTTTTTTTTTTTTTTGAAGTGGTAACCAGCCATGGCTTTTATTAAAGGGTTGAACTTAATCCCCAAAAGAGTTTTGGGCCCATTGAGAGAGCATTTGAAAATGGGCTTATTGGGCCGGACAATTGTGCCACGGACGAACCCAGTTGACAAGCCTGGTTGCATTGAAGCACCTCTTGTAAAGAAGTTTTTTTTTGTTTTTTTTTTGTTTTTTTTTTGTTTTTGTTTTTGGTAGTGACCTCTTGTAAAGAAGGTAAATAGTAAGCTCGCATAACTTATACCGTAATTTTTTATATAAATTATATATAAAATAATATTTTAAATTATATAATTGATTTTTATAATATGTATATATATAAAATAAGATTTTTAAGTTGTAGTAATAGTTTATCACTAAGGAAAATGTTTTTATATAAATATATTAAGATTATTTATGATAAACTTTAAACGCTAAATTGTTATCAAATATATAGTTTTTCGTGTTTCATACTTTTTTTTTTGAGCAACAGCAAACAAAGTTACTTAATTCTTCAAATCATCCTTACACAGTAATTGCAAAACTGAAGGCAAAGAATTCTGAAAGGAATATAAAACAGAACAATCAGGTCTAAGCTTGGCTAAAAAATAATTATACAGTTGACATTTTTTTTTGCTTCTATAGATTCTGAAAATTTAAGATATTGTCTTTGTAATAAAGAAAGATGATATATATGATTTATAATATTAATTTTAAAATGGTTAATTTAAATAGATGAGTATTGTTAATCTAAAAAGAATTTTTCTATTGTTGATAAAGCATTTAGTGAATGAATTTATTAGGCAAAAAATCTCTTTTATAAGTTCATTCTTACAATTTAATATATTGATTTTGTAATTAAAAAACGATGATGTTTATGCCAATTTATATGATGATTGTGATTCTAATAAAACAAATATGACTATTATGATTTACAATATTAATTTTAAAATGGTTAATCTAAATAGATATATTGTTATTATTTTTAATAATTTTTTTTTTCTAATTGTTAAGAATATATTTTGTTAATGCATTTGATTTATCGGGCAAAACAAAATCCTCTTTTTATAAGTTACATGGATAGATTTATTCATTTATTTATATTATTATTTATTTTTATTAGGGTAAATTCTAGACTTATCATTATGTAAAAAAATCTCTTTTATTATTATTATTATTTAATCTTATTAATCTAAATAGATATATTTTTATTATTGTGAATCTAAATATTTTTTTCTATATATAGATGATTAATTTATGGAATAGAAAAAAAGTTTTGAAGCTATTTTTTTTTTTTGAAAACCTTGAAGCTAATTACTCTAGATATAGATTTAAAACATACAGTATTTTAAAAAAATATTAAAGATATTTTAAATTTAAAAACAAGATAAAACAGAAGAAGATAGCAAACAGACCCTAAACCCCCAAACCTTACTACCCGCGCACCCTAACTATCTCACCAGCCGCTTCTTCTTCCTGCTCGCCTCCCCCCCCCTCCATCCCCACCACCCTTCGCCCGTCACGACGCCTCCAGTCGCCGTCTAGGTTCGCCACATCATCCGGCCGCCGGCGCCTTGTCCGCGCTCTCCTCAGCCACCATCCCGTCGACTGCGTTGGTAGTCCCGCCGCCATGGCCACATCAAAGGAATCTATAGCTGTTAAGTCCCTTAACAGGAACCCCGGCCGCCGCAACCGCCGCTTCGTCGTAAGCTTTCTACTCCAATTGATGCCTCTCTATGCCTCAGAAGGCTGATTTTTGTTATTGTTAACCTTTCTGCTGGATTATCGTCTGCAGTTCAAATCGTTTCGCGATAGAATCGACGAAACCGAAATCAATGTGTTCCACAGTCTCGACAGCGTCAAGGCCGAGCCATCGAGTTCTTGTTTTTTCCTGGACTGCCTGATTCAATGGAGAGTAAGCAGTCAAAATTCTCTGTATGGCTTCGTATGTGGTTTGTAGATAGTTAGCCGATTTATGCATTTTCTTTCTGAATTCAGGAATTAAACACGGCGGAAGACTTTATTTCCTTTTATGAGGAGATGATGCCAATCACTCAGACCTTGCCTTTGGTGCTGTTGCACAAAGACTTGATTGTTTCAAAGCTGCTTTCAAGGTTAAAAATGGATGCTAGGTTGTCGTTGGAGCCTATTCTAAGGTTTGTTCTCATGATTTATTTTCAATTTAAGAATGAATTTGGGCAATTAGTACCGTTCTAAGTTTCCCACTTTACTTTGAATGCCTTTCGTGTAACCATGGGTTGCTGTTATGCTGTCATATAGTCCTTTCAGCTGGACTGTGCATTTCCACTCGTGGTTAGGTAAATATTAGTTTATTAGTTGAATCTAGTGCTTCATCGCTGCTTTCAATTCCTAAAAAGTATATATAATGAATTGAAGATCTTTGAAGATGAATCAATCTTGTTCACACAAAACAAGCCTATGGTGATGATTTGAAGACTAGACAATTGAGCTAATATGCACAATCACTGGGGTTATACCTCGGGAAAGTAATTCTAGTATGGAAGCAAGAAAAATTAAAGATTTAACTAGATGGGAGAATGTAAAGAGGGAAAAAGAACACCAAAAACGAAACAAAAATTAACAATAGGACAAGGATAACAAAAAAAAGAGAGGCAAAGAACAGGAAGGAAAAAAATAGAAATGAAAAAGAATATTGCCCTCAATATTCCTAAGCTGCACAAACTAGCCCTCATTCTCGATTCATGATTGCTCTCCTCTACGATGATCAATCCGTTGTCATATGTCCAAAAGGGTAAGGTACTATCTAATCACCTTCTCCCCGCTCTTTATAGACCACCCTCTAGTCCTCTACTATGCCTAACACTCTACAAGACTATTACACGCATGCCTTGGTACGCTCGGGATTCTCCTCTTAACATGACCAAACTATTGAAGCCTCAATGATGTGCTACTCTTGGTGATTCTGTCATTATGTTAGAATTGGGGGTGATCAAACTTGTTATAAATAGGTTACTTTGGTTTGGAGTCTTTGGACTATACAAATTAGTCTTAATCTTGAGTTGGAGTTCTGGACTAAACATCTTAAAGAAATTTTATATATTTCTGGACTAAACAGGACTGGATTTTTTGATGGATGAATTGTTGACACTAGATGGAAAAGGCATATAGGAAGAATTGAGATCGATGAGAAGTAAGTCAAGGAAGGAGTAGGACAACCAACTTTGAAAATTAGGTTGAGTATATTATTAGTTGATTATGGGTTGTTGGCTTGTTACTGTTCCACATTTTTCCCCAAATCCAAGGTCTTTTAATTTGTGCAGATTTGGCTTGGGATTTGATCATGTTTTGACAAATCTGAATTCCATTTCTTAGTAGTTGGCAGCAGTACTGTAAAGGATAGGGAAAATTGCAATAAATAACCCCAATTTTGAGGTAATTGCGATAAATAGCCTTAACTTTCAAGGTTGCAAAAATAGCCACAACTATGGGGTGGATTGTATTTGTTAATAATAGTTTAAGCATCTCCAAAGATGAGTTATTTTTAATTTTAAAAGTCAAAACTCACGTACTATATTTATTTGTATATGACTTTTAATGATTGAAAAACTGTTTGCGAGTGGTTCTCGCACTCTTATTCACAACCTATTTATGTAACCCTGAAAGTAAGGGCCATATTTTGCAACTACCCAGAAAGTTGAGGTTATTTATTGCCATTTGCACTTTAAAGGATATTACTTCATGAAAGTTCTTCTATATCTTTAACCCCCTCTTTCCTTTCTGTTCATTGATCTATCAGTCCATAACTTAAATTGTCCTTTTCCCTGTGCATCAATCCTTTTGTAGTTTCCTAACACTTCTTACTAGAGCACTATACTACATATCACTTATTTTTGTTGCACAATGATAGCCAGTTCCTTTTATAACAAAAGCGAAACTTTTATGAGCTCATAACTGTTATGTAGATTTTCTGAAAGCACTTTCCCTCCCAAAGATGCAAGTGCATCCCTTCCCTATGCCTTTTTGCTATTGCAATGGGCAGGATTCCATCTTACTATGCTCTAGAAAAGTAATAAGCTGAAGATCAGAAAAGCATTATCACTGCAGTGAGGGTGTTACTTATTTCGTGCAAATTGTGTTAGTGCCACAACTGCTGGACCAAAAAGGAGCAATGTATATTTTTGAGTCGTAATCAACCTAGTATTTCTGTATTTGCCTGCAAAATGTGCTGGGTTTTTAATTTTTTTTTATTGATATTTCTAACTGATTCTGTTTTTACTTGATTTTGGACACTGATTTTGTACAGATTGATCGCTGACTTAGCAAGGGATCTTTTGGAAGACTTTACCCCGTAAGTTTCTTTTTCATTTTAGTCAAGAATTTGTTATACTCCTTCTGATCAACAATAATTTCCGTTTTAGGTTTGAGCACAAGTTTTAAGAAAAGTATCAATTCACTTGCTTTTTTTAAAAATAAATAATTATTACGTATATGTTATCATGTTATTAAATGCGCAATCCTTTTTTAAGCCAATGAGTAAACAATTTTAGGAAAAAATAGTCAACAAAAACTAATTTCAATAAAAATCTCACAGCCCAATGCTAATTATTTGCCTAAAGAAGTTAAATCAACCGTTCGAGTTGAACAAAAACTAGTTTTAAAGTTGACCGGAGGGAGTATATTCCTTATATACAATATATATTCCCTCTTCTTTGATATGCACATCTTTGTAGTACTATAATTTCCTGTTCTACTTTTACTCTGCCTTTAGTGATTTTTTATGTCATGTTTCTCTTGTGATTCTGATTTTAAAATTTTGCAGTTATTTACCAAGAATCATGAGTTCTTTTTTGGATCTCCTTAATAACGGTGCGGATAAAGATTCTGAAATTCTTGAACAGGTATAAGCCATATTCCTTAAAAGAATTTTAATTATTTGTTCTCTTTGGAAACTAATCTTACATTCGTATGTTTTCTTCCCTTTTGACATGCAGATTTTTACATCGTTGTCATATATAATAATGTATTTACAGAAGTATCTTACTCAAGATATTGCCGGTGTTCTCAGGTGCTAAGATATTTATATATTTATTTAAATAATTTCAGGTTCATATTGTAGTTCTACACATGATACCTTGCTTTCATATAATAGTAGGTTAAGATCGATTACGTCTGGGTGAATAAATTCATCTTTTAGGCTTTATCTGCGTGGTGTAGGTTTACAAGGATGTTAAGATATTACCCAAAGGATTTTGTCCAAGAGTTCATGGCGGAAGCTTTGGCATTCTTGTTGAGAAATGCTACTATTGGACAACTTGAAAAGGGTAACATGGAAGTAATTTATTTTTTCAGAAACCTTATTTACTTTGCAAAGACCTTTTGAAGATCAGTCCTCCCAAAGATCATAAACCTGTTAGCTTGCATAACATTTATGTTGTGGATGTTGCCTTTGGATCAGGCATCACGAGGCTTATGTGCGAAGTTGCAAAAAAGCCATCAAAGCAAAGAAAATATGGAGTTACTGCAATATTGTGGCATATAATGCGAGGAACAACCTCCAAATTTCACTCAAAAGCAGAAAAGGTGTTGCATATGCTAGTGAATGGCTCTTTATTTATGACGGGAGAGAAGTTCGATCAAGGCAAGCTCTTTGGTCTTTTCATTAATCTTCTAGTCTATCACATGATATATCACAGTTATTATTCATAGTCTATCACATGATATATCACAGTTATTATTCATAAAAATACATCTTTATATGCAGGAGAAAACACTATCACAGAGGTCATTATTTCTACATTTCAGAGGTTATGCATGGATATGAAACCTGAGGACTTGAAGCTGGCTTGGGATCAATTAGATTGGGGCGTTGACCAATGCCTAACTAGTCAGAGTTTTTCATACTTATCTGATCTTCTATCCGTGGTTATATCAATGATTTCCTTGGAGAATGGGAGGAATGTTTTTGGTGAGTTCTCTAGCACAGTGAACTTACAGCCATTCCTTCTTTTTGATTTTTTGTACTGATATTGTATGGTATTATTAAATTTCAATTGCTATATCATTGTGTATCATATAGATTACAAGCCTTGGCAAGAACTCGTTGGTACGCTGTTAGATACATTTATGAAATCATCACAAAGTGGACTGAAAGAAGATCAGTTATCTGAAGTTGTCAGCCAGATTTTGCAATTGATATCATGCATCCTTGATGGTCTGCATTCTCTGGGTGACATGTCAACCATCTCTTTTGTTTCATCGAATTGGGCTACCGCATTTCAACCATCTCCAAGGTTTCTTTTGGTCTTGCCCTTCTTAGTTATTTGAATAAATTTTCCTCAGTTAAAGAGATGCCCATATGTATTTGTGTTACACTCCATAGTAAGTGTTCCACTACGGGAAATGAGGTAAATGTTGCCATATGCGACACAGGGCTAATGGAGGACTTGTGACGTGGTCACTACTCACTAACGTTTTCCCTTTGCCATTGTGCCATAGGGGCATGTGCCCCCATGCTTTTTGTGTTGGTATTATATATTTGTTTCCCAACTTATCCCTGTGTTTTTCTGAATCGAGTATTTGAGTGAACCCATTCCATCTTTCATTCTTGTTTTGGTCAACTAATATTCTTAACAATTCATTGCAGTTTGTTATCATTTCTTGAAGACTTGGTTCACAAAGACCCTGATATACTTTTTGCATTTCGAAACAATTTTTTGAGGTAATGTTTTATGTTGTTCAGTTATTTAGAACCTGCAGGAATGCCGAGAATTACTGGATTGTTGTTATTCAGCACTTAAAGTACGTCCCTTATTCTATATATTTTACCACGTTTGATTTATTTACTCTGGCATGCTGCAGTGCTTGCAAAAGTTTAATGAAGCAATCAGAGGATGAAGTTGTGTATCTGATTATGACATTTTGTGAGAGACTGCAACCTAAAGCAGAAGGCTGTACTCTCCTGGAAGGCATAGAGGAAGAGGTGGTTAGGGAGATTTCTGATTTTCTCCGTGACGAAATTAGCTGTTGGATAGAGAAAATAAGTGTGCTAATAGATGGGGATTTGTCTTATCCTCAACTTGATGAGACAAAATTGCCTTTTTTGTGGGGAATCATCCGCTGCTATCCTCAGTTTGCTAATACTCAACAAAATGCTTCTTTGTTGATGGACTTGGTTGATGCAGTTGACCGGCTTTTGATGGCGAAGCCAGGTAGTCTTCTTTGGAAAAATTGGCAATGTGCTGTTTTTTTAGTTTCTTTTCTGTCAATGAACATACAAAGAAATTCTTGAAGGAAGAATTTTTATTCATCTCTTTATGCATGCTTTGTCAGCTCATTGATTACTATTTCGAGCAATCAGTTGAGAGCCTACGCATTTCCTCAGTTCCTTTTAAGAATTAGTTTTAGATAGAAAATGAGAGCCAAGTGCACAATGTACTATTGGGGATTGTGGTGTGAAGAAGGGGAAAACCATCATTGCAACTATTCAGTGGATGAAGGAATGTTTATTTTTATGTTAGTGTTTTGAACATTAGGTTTATTGTATGGTAGAGTGATGGGAAACTGGCCATACACAACCTTCGATTATGTCACTAGAGGTTATCCATGAATGTTGGCAACACTATTCTTAAAATCGCGCCTAGGCGCTGCCTAGGTAGTGGCGGACCCAGGAATTTTTAAGCCTGGGCAGTCCTCTAGACTGAAATCCGCCTATGCCCGCCTAGACTCGTCTAGTCCTGCCTAGGCATTGCCTAATCCCATCAAGGCTTGTTGAAGCGGAAGATTATTTAGGTATAAAATTTATGCGAGTGATCAGTTGTAATAGGGTTTTTTTTATCCCCCAAGTGAGGTTGTATTTGTTTTTTTTTATTCGAATCAATATTTTTGGATTTTAGGGGGTTGTAAGTAATCAGTCGGACGCGTATTTTTGCATTAATTTACTTTAGTGTTATTCAAGCATTGCTAATTTTTACTCTATGAGTGATATTATGGATTATTATTATATTATATGAATTATTGAGATGTATTATACATTAAAATATACAGTAAGAAACAAGCAAATTTGGTCTAAATCCGCCTAGGCGGTGGGTGGTGGCCGCCTAGTACCTTTTAGAACACTGGTTGGCAGTTATGTATTGACGAAGGTCGTAATGATGTTTTACATACCCATAAATGACATCTTTTGATATTTTGACGGGATCTTTTATTTGTGTATCTCGCAGGTATTTCTCAGGAGCGGTGGCAATGCCTAATAGGCGCTTCTCTATGTAGCTATCATAGATTGGATGCAATTGGTGAAGGTACATTTGCCCACACTAGCAGAATTCTGGATCTAGCTGGGAGATACAATTCCTCATCCCATGTATTGTGTGCTGTGGCTGACTTTTTAGACCTCATTTATGGGTATGCTATAAAATTGTGATTCATCATCCTGTTTATTGTTAATTCTTTATGTCTGGCTGTCCACTCTATTTGTTTTACAATGGATTTTTTTTTATATGATAATTTCCTTGTCATTCAGGCCAACATTCCAAGCAAATGCCACTTCTAGGATGAAGCATCCGAAACTTGAATCAGCAAAGCTTAGGGATGCACTTGATCTATTTGCAGAGAACTTATTAAACCCAGACAAAAGAATTCGCGTGGCAACATTGAGAGTGTTGTGCCACTATGAACCCTTTGCTGATGAATCCTTGATACCACAACAAACAGAGTCACTTAGTGATACACAAATTAGTGAGAATAGCCATATCAGTGTATGTTGTCTCCTTATCTGTTATCTCATTTATTGTCTTCATTTCACAATTTTCATTCTTCTAATTTTCAACAGGTGGTTGAATTTAGTTCCTTTCTCCTCATATCGATTGACTAGAAAACTTGTGTGTGAATTAGGTCCTTGAGCTCTTGCTTTCTATTGAAGAAACTCCTGCCTCAGTTCAGACAAGCAGAAAGCTTACTCTACTTGTTTCCCGGATACAAACTGGACTATCTGGTGGCAGGGTGATCAGAGATTATATGCATGTTGTTTTGAATGGTCTTGTAGGAATTTTCTTTAACCAGTTTAGAGATTTATCTGCGTCAGCTTTAGAGTGCTTGGCAGTTTTGCTAGCAAAGTATTACACCTTGGTGTGGGACAGGTTTGTTGATATTTCCAAGCAGTCCCTATGCCATTTTTTAAGGACCTCGGATGAGGACATTGATGCATCTATGGATTCGTCCATTGAGACTCAGGGTATATAACTTAAGTCTTTTGATTTAGTTTTTTTGTTGACTTCATAATATTATGCCTTCCTGCATTTATGTTTATATATGATGCAACAGACCAAATGTGTCTTGTTGCTGATCTTGGAGGTTTTCATTTTGGAGACTGACTATTCAATATATTCTTTCTTGTCAGGTATAGCAGACCTTTTTCATTCATATGTTAACAACAAGTTGAGTAGTAAATCTTGTGCATCAATATTACCCTTTCTGCTGCAAGCTTTACAGAAAATTCCAAAAGTGGTTGAATCTCGTTCTCATCAGATCATGCCATTGTTTCTGAGGTTTTTGGGTTACGGCATTGATAACCCTAATGGGTAATAGTCTTGGCACCTTTGTTTGCTTAAGAGGAACTTTTGAGCTTGTAATGTTTTTGTGACATGAAGAGCCTCATGCGTATATTTACTTTTCACATTTTTGCAGTGTGTGGCCATTTGATTCATGTGTTTGTAAAGTGAAAGATTGGAAGGCTGTTCTCATTGAGTGGTTGAGTCTTTTGCAAGTGCTTAGGAATCCTGGATCTTTTTATCAAAGTCCATTTCTGAGGAAGATCCTGGAGAACAGGTATGACGTTTACTTGCAAGTTTTCCAGAGTTGTATGTTTTTATTGTTTTTCATGTCATGTGGAATCTTGAAGAAGGTTTATTTATTCTTTTCTAATTGTTTGCACATGGAATTTTTAGGTTTCTTGATGATAATGATGCTGTAGTACAGATGAAGGCTCTTGATTGTTTGTTGAATTGGAAAGACGATTTTTTACTTTCGCACAGTAAGCATATGAAGAATCTCATTTCTTCAAAAACATTGAGAGAAGAGTTGACGACTTGGAGTTTATCTAATGAATCTGCTCTGATTGGGGATGAACCTAGAAGGAAACTCGTGCCTTATGTTATAAGGCTGCTAATGCCAAAAATCAGGAACTTAAAGACTCTGGCCTCTCGAAAGGTTTCCAAATTGTTCTCATCAAATTGCTCTTTGGTTAAGTCTTCTATTTGTATTGTTTGTTTTTTCTGAACTTGCTTTGTTTTGTATTTTTTAACTCCACTTGCAGCATACTAGTATGAGTGGCCGAAGAGCAATTCTTGGATACATTTCACAACTTGATGTCTGCGAGCTTCCATTGTTCTACGCAATGCTGATGAAACCATTACATTTGGTGGAACAAGGTAGTGATGCCACCACAAAGTGGTTCTGGGAAGATCTTGATATCACAATGGATGAATTTCAGTCAATTGATTTCACCTTGAAGGAGACAATGGTGCTTCCTTGGAAGAAGAAATTTGGATTTTTGCATGTGGTGGAAGATATACTAGGAGTATTCGATGAATTTCACATCAGACCATTTCTTAATCTGTTAGTGGGATGTATAGTTCGGATACTGCACAGTTGTTACCTTGGTCTTCTCCGTGCGAGGAATGATGAATCGATTCTGTTGGAGGATCGTTCCATGGTCAATACGCCAGCCTCCGAGAAGGATGATGAAGTTGTGAGTCCAGTGAACTTTCATTAGCTCTTAATCTTGTTTCCTGTATAATTATTTAAATTTTGAAAAAGAAAATGCAGCTGTCTCACTGACTGCTTAGTTTATCGTCCACCTGAAAAAAAACTGGTTATCAAACATATGCTATGGTTTTTGAAGGAAGCATCAATAAAATTACTACTTGTTCAACGGTGTAAGGGATTTTAGATTTCATTAGTTGTCAGTAATAGCCTAACCTGTAAGCCTCTATGTTCATGCTTGGTGTTCTTTCTTGATCCTTTCTTTTATTTTGCTAATTTCTTTTGGCAGATGATTTTCTCTCTCTTCAAAATTAGGGACTAGGCATCCTACTCAATATGATGTTCAGAGTTTTCTGATATAAGATATCTCTTTATTGGGTTGTGTTCTCTGCAGACCTCGGTGAAACACTTGAAGGACTTGAGATCTCTATGCCTAAAGATCATTTCTGCTGTCCTCAGCAAGTATGAAGATCATAATTTTGGGGATGAGTTTTGGGACCTATTTTTTACATCAGTGAAGCCCTTAATTGATGGCTTCAAGCAGGAGGGTTCAAGTAGTGAGAAGCCTAGCTCACTGTTCTCCTGTTTCCTTGCAATGAGTCAAAGCCAGAATCTTGTATCATTATTATGTAGAGAAGAGAGCCTTGTTCCTGATATTTTCTCGATTCTGCCTGTCCCCTCAGCATCGGAAGCTGTAATTACATGTGTCCTTAAATTTATAGAAAATCTATTTCATCTCGATGCTATTGTTGAGAATGAAAATAGTGATATCAGGAATGTATTGCTTCCAAATATTGAGGTGCTCATCAACAACTTGCACTGCCTTTTCCATCTTAAGCACGAGAGAAAGAGGTATGCATTTTTAATGCAGTTTCTAAAAATTGTTTCCGTGTGATGCATGTTTTGAACAGGGATCATTTTGTTTGTTTATGATTTTCGGGATATTGTTCTTCATTAGTGTGTTATTTCTTTTCAATTGAATCGAAATATTGAACTTTGATCAATCATGTTCTAATTCATTCACATGTTCCTCAATACTATTTTGCATCTTGATTGATTATCTTACTTTAAATTTATGTTTGTTGAAAACTACATCCCAATTATCTAGATGCATATTGCCTTACATGTTCACATGGTGGTTATGCAATGATGTCCTGTTTTTTCCTGCCAGACAGAATGTAATGAAGTAAAGGAGAAAAACTCAAATATGTAGTTGATAAAAAAATTGAAGGTGGGGCTGTGGAACATTCCTTCCAAAAGAGGGATTGGGTTCAATTTTGTGAAATTAAATGTGCTTCCCCAAAAAAGAGATTCTGTTAAGAAAGACATTGAACATGAACTAAAGTTGCTCATTGATGTGATCCATTTGAATGAGCATGTGTCATTTTGGCAGGGCATTTATCAAGCGTCCTGGTGAAATAGTATTGAGGATTCTAAAATTGATATCGAGATATGTAAATGATCCCACAGCAGCAAAAAAATTCGTAGACATCTTGCTTCCACTCCTTCGCAACAAAAACTCTGGTTAGATCTCAAGATTCTTTTTTATTTTGTGGTTACTACCTACAAACATATGCAATCTATAACTTAATTTGTCTTTCCCTCTGCAGATGTATCAGCAGAGGCTCTGAATATTCTCAGAGAAGTTGTCCCCGTATTAGAGTGTGATACTACAGCTATGATCTTAAAGAGCTTAACGCCACTTCTGGTTGTTGCTAAGGGGAATATTCGGTTGTCTGTATGCGATCTTCTTGTAGCCCTTGCTCAGAAAGAGACATCATTTATTTCCACGGTAATTTTACTTCATAAGATTGTGTGACTGCTTGTATACGATTCACCTCTATGTGATAGCTTGTCAAACGAATTCTTTATATTCAATTGGTTTCAGGCTGAACTTGTTCGTCAGTTGAATGCAACTTCTGCAATGGAAGTGGATGAGCGCGACTTTGATGTAGTCATCAATGCTTATGACAAAATCAGAGTGAACAACAATTTTTTCTATGACATTACCGCAGAACATGCTTTAGTTATTCTGTCGCATTGCATACATGATATGACATCGGATGAGCTATTGTTGAGAGACAGTGCGTATAGATCATTGCTTGCTTTTGTTGAATTCTCCGCTCTTGTGGTTGGGCAAGAGAAAGCAGGGAGGGAAAATTCTGAGGAAATGATGGAAGTTGATAGCAGTTGCTGGACTGAGACCTGCATTCGGCGTATCATTGACAAATTCCTTTTGAACTACATGGGTGATGCGCTTATGGGGGGATTGTCTATTCGAAAGGTATAGGTTTTGTGCCACAATTCAAATTCTGAATTTGCTGCTATACAAGTATACATGTTTTGGTTCAGGAATGGATTGATTTACTGCGTGAGATGATCTGTCATATTTTGGTTCAGGAATGGATTGATTTACTGCGTGAGATGATCTTGAGGCTTCCAGAGATTCCCGATCTTACTAAATTGAAGGCTCTCTGTAGTGATGATGCTGAAGTGGATTTTTTTAACAATATTACTCACTTACAGGTGATAGTTATACCCAGAATCATGATCTTTTATTTCCATCAGTAAATGCTACTTTGGGTATTAGATTTTCAGTTGAACTTCTTGCAAAGATGCAAAATTGCAAATAAGAATTAATGTTTCCTGACATAAGTTTTGTTCTTGCAGATGCATAGGAGAGCAAGAGCATTATCACGTTTTAGCGATGTTGTCAGGGCAGGGAAACTATCTGGGGTAATCTCCATTCCTACCTCCTTTCTGTTCAGTTTTTGTGTCGATAGTATGAAATCCACTGAGCGAGTTTATGCTCTCACTTTTTAGGTGATTGCCGAAAAATTATTCCTCCCCTTTTTTATGAGCATGCTGTTTGACATAAAGGATAAGGATGAGCATCTAAAAAGGACATGCTTGGGTGCCCTTGCATCTATTTCTGGAAAAATGGAATGGAAATCATACTACGCATTTTTGATGAGGTGTTTTCGAGAATTGACTAGAAAACCTGAAAAACAGAAGGTCCTTCTGCGTCTGCTTTCCTCCATTCTTGATGAATTCCGCTTTCTGGATTGTGCAACCGATGGCACCGATGATATTTCTGATTCTCTGGCTGACCATGAAGTCATGGAAAAAAGATGTGCAACCTCAATCACACAGGCCGACTTGCAGACGAGCCTTCTTAAAATAGTGTTCCCCAAGCTGCAAAAGTTGCTCCTTTCCGATTCAGATAAGGTTAATGTAGATGTCAGCCTTGCTGTACTAAAAGTTCTAAAGTTATTACCTTCAGATGTAATGGAATCATACCTTCCAAGCATTATTCAACGCATTGTGAACTTCCTAAGGCATCGTTTAGAAAGTATCCGTGATGAAGCAAGATCCGCCTTGGCTGGATGTCTGAAGGAGCTTGGAGCTGATTACCTGCCTTTTGTAATCAGAAGTTTGAGAGCAACGCTAAAGCGTGGCTTTGAGCTTCATGTATTAGGCTATACTCTCTACTTTGTTCTGATTAAAGGACTACACAATGCTGCAGGGGGGGAGCTAGATCGTTGTTTGGATGACCTGCTCAGTGTTGCAGGGAAGGACATTCTCGGGGATGTGGCTGAAGAGAAAGAGGTTGAGAAGATTTCTTCAAAAATGAAGGAGACTAGAAAACGGATGTCGTTTCAGACCCTCGAATTAGTTGCACAGAATGTGAATTTCAAGAATAATGCCTTCAAGCTGATTTCCCTTGTGACTGCTTATCGGCAAAAGCATCTCACACCAAAGACAAAAACAAAGTTGGATAAGATGCTTAAGCACATAGCTGCAGGCATTGAGAGGAATCCTTCTGCCAATCAGACAGATCTTTTTATCCTTATATTTGGCCTCATTCAAGATGGAGTTGCTCAAGAAAGTCCTTTATGTGGAAAGGGCAGTTTTGTTGATGCATTCTTGTTGAGAAAGTGTTCACCATTTACCACTGCAAGTGAACAAAGGCAATCTGCAAGAAGCCATAAAATTTCAAGGATATCTTATGCTGATGTTGACCCGCAAGGATGGCACCTTATTACTGTGTTTGCTCTTCAGTTATTTCACAATCGTCTAAGAAACAATCAGTTTGACAAGAAGGATAATGAGGTTCTCGCATTGCTAGATCCTTTTGTTAAACTACTGGCCACCTGTTTGAACTCCAAGTATGAAGAAATTTTGTCTGCTACTCTTCAATGCATTTCTCATTTGATAAAGCTTCCATTGCCTTCCCTGGCAGTTTGCGGAGATGATATAAAATCTACACTATTGAATATAGCCCAAAGCTCATCAGATCCTAAGAGTCCTGTAATGCAGACATGTCTGAGATTGCTGACAGATCTATTGCAGGGCACAGAAGTTACTCTTTCTAGAGACCAATTACACATCCTGGTTCATTTTCCAGTTTTTATTGATCTAGGCAAAGACCCTTCTTTTGTTGTACTTTCACTCTTAAGGGCAATTGTACGCCGCAAGCTGGTGGTGCCAGAGATATATGACTTTGCTAAAGAAGTTGGTACATTGATGGTAACTAGCCAAAATGGTCCAATTCGCAAGCGTTGCAGTCAAATCTTGTTGCAGTTCTTGCTGAACTATGAACTTAAAAAAAAACTAAGGGATCAACATATTGAATTTCTAATCAGCAGGCTAAGGCAAGTCTTACATGTCTTTCAATGAATTAGTTTTATTTCCCCCTTTTTAGGAATTTATCTCAGTGTTTTTTTTGTATCTTTTCCAGCTATGAACATGCCACTGGGAGGGAAGCAGTACTTGAAATGCTTAGGGTTATAATTGCGAGGTTTCCAGAAAGAGTTGTTGATGAGTGGTCCTGGCAATTGTTTGTCAATTTCGTGGAAAGGCTGGGCCATGAACCTGACAACCAAATACGTAGCTTGATTGGTGCAGATATACAACTTTTGGTGAGCCGTGTGAGTTCAGATTCACTTCACAAAATTCTCGATTCTTCTCATGCCTGGTACATGGGTGAAAACAAACAACTTTGCGGTATTGCTGCACAGGTACCAACTCTGGAAACATAAAGTCCTTTATACATTTTTCATGGTTAGATAACTTATTTTTAGATATTTAATCATCTTAGTTCTTTGATAATCCCTCCTGTTTCCCTAAGACGAAGAAAAAAAGGGGGAAAGAGGGAGTGTTTGTTGGGAAAAAATGGGTAGCTCATACTCTCGATCACGTGTGACTCGGATGGATCAGACTTTACTTACAAACGAGAACTTGTATTATATTATGTACAAAAGTACACCTCTCACATATACAAGATCGCTAACACCACTCGACTCGAGACACTAACCTCGCTCTTTGGTGGACCCCTCACTCGTGTGATCGAGACGCCCTCATGCTCAATCAATCATACCTACGAACCAACTCACACACTCTAGTGTGTGATCGAGACACTCCCATACTCAATAGATCACACACTAGGACACACGCTCTCACTCTCACTCACTAGTATGTGATCAAGACGCTCTCGTGCTCAATCGATCACATTTGGAGCAGTTTACACACTCTTGCCTGCTCGCCTTTACACATCACAACCTAAGCCTTTTATAGGCTCCAATGTTGGCTCATTTATCCACCGACTTTGACTTTTCTACCTAAATGAAGTCTTCATTGGCTGCTACAACATTCTGGAATATTCTTTTCCTCGCTAGCCCCTTTTCCATCTCATTTGGGCTTTCAAGACAACCCATTTAATAGCCCAATTTGTTGACCAAATGAAAATATGAATTTATTCTCCAACAGTTTTGACTTGGTATCCTTTCATTTGAAATATGCAGGTCCTGGGGTTAATAGTTGAAGTAAGGAAGAAGGGTTTTCAGAAGCTCATCAACAGTATATTACCAAGTGAGGAAGGGGAAAATAGAATGATGAGCATCTTGCAAACTGCAGTGAAGAATGGTTTGAAAATAGACCATTCTGAGCAAAGTGTGATCACAGAATGGAAGGAAGCATATTACTCCCTAGTTTTGTTTCAGAAAATCATTGTCCAGTTTCCTGAGCTGTTTCTGTTTTTTGAGAAGCGTGTTGAGGTAAGAAACTCAGGGTCACGATTCTGTTTATGTTTCCATATGACCTTACCCTTAAGGATTTTTTTTTCTTTTAGCTCAGCAAATATTTCCATTTTTAGTATTGACATGCCAGCTTTGATGGCTTAGAAAGTTAGGAGTGCATATTTAGTTGCAAAGCGAGCTGATTGGTTGCATTATTAGTTTTATCTGATGTAGCCCTATCTGCTTCTTTTTGAGAACTTTGTTAAGACATCTTTTTTTAGTTAATCAAGGAGGAAATCATATACAAGATATTAGTTGTGTAATGGAGAGGGGGAGCATGTGAATGTTAACCTTTCCCTTCTCTGTGTCATTCGTCTAATTGCAGTAAAATCAAATATGTAATTACTAATTTGACCTAAAAAATTATTATGTTCAAATATAATAAAGCATATGTTTAATATGAAAAGGAAACAAGTTAACAACCAATAAATTACAATGAATTAAAATAGATTTTTATATTATTAACTTTGATAAACTATAAATTTATTGGTGTGCAGTTGACACTCGTCCCTAGAAATGTTTAATATCCGAAAGAAAACAAATCTTTGTTGTTTATAATGTCTAATTATATTGTATCCTAAGATTTTCGTTATATCTATGTTAGACAAGCTACATAGCAATGTTAATTTTAAGATAACTTGTATTGTTTTATGTGGCATTGGTGTCTATGTGATTGTGGATGATGTATCATATAATAAAACATATAGATAAAATATATACTGTACTTTCACTTTCTGAAAATATTATTTTTTCTTTCCTGAAATGTTGTAATAGGTGTCTGTGCTTTTAGTAAGAATACATAGATAGATGGTGATTTATATAGGTGGCTTTGGTTGCTTCATTAGTATTTTTTTTTCTCAGTTAACTAATTTATCAAGAATTCATTCACAGGAGCTCTGGAAGGCTATTACTGAGTTGTTGATGCATCCACATTTGTGGATACGTGGCATATCGAGCCGTCTTGTTGCATTGTACTTTAAACAGATGTTTCTCAGTGCTGCCAACGTATCTCTCAAAGGAAATCAACTGGGACCACCTTATCTCTCAAAGACTGATAAGCTTTTTCGAGTAGCTGTTTCTCAGTGTTGCCAAATGAAAGGGCAACTCTCTAATGTTACTTCAATTGATGTTCTGAAGTCCAATATTGTGTTTTCTTTAAATGGAATTCATGCGGCAAGGAACATGAAAGAAAGTAGTGATCCTCGTGTTTTTTGGTCAACTCTTGATTCTTGTGAGCAAAGCTGCTTTTTTGAGGCCTCTCAGCTGCTGGATTCAAGTAATCGAAGAATTATTATTGCGTCTGTTACCTCATCCACATATAACGAGGTTGATCGTGAAAATCAGAACTTCTGTGAGTTACTAGTATCCAGTTTGCTTGAGACATTGGGGAAAATTGCTTTAGAGTCAGAAGACATTAAGGTTTGTATTGATGCCATCTATCAGCATTTTTGTTGGGCCCGTCCTTGTTCACAAGGGCTGGAGTAATTGCGCAACTTGATATATCTAAATTGCTCTCTTGTATGCACAAATAATGCTGACAATGTTTATCTTGTTGATGGCAGACAAAAGCTATTCTGAGTTGCTTCGATTTGTTTGCATCACAAATTCGAGAGGAAAATGGTTCACATATTGGCGAGAAAAATTGTCAGCACTATGGAATTCAATTACTGCTTCCTTTGTACAGGATATGCGAGGGTTTTGCTGGTAGAGTAATTTCAGGTGAGCTTTCTTTTTTTCGTACAATGGTCTTGATTGATGCTGGAGGTTTTCAGTTTTTATGTGTCGGTGAAGTGCTACAAAATATTTTAAATTTAAAGTTCTTGCAATGGTCTTTTTTGCAATGCTAATTAAAAATGTGTATGATCTTGATATGGTGACTCACAGATGACGTGAAGCAGCACGCAGAAGATGTTAGGAAGAAAATGCAGCAAACAATGGGTGATGAGATTTTCGTGAAAGCGTACAGCCACATCAGGAACAACCTCAAGTTCAAAAGGGACACCAGGAAACAGCACGAGAAAGTGATGGCTGTCGTCGATCCAGCCAGAAATGCAAAGAGAAAGCTCCGGGCTGCCGTCAAACACCGGTCCCACAAGAAGAGGAAGATCATGGCTATGAAGTTTGGAAGATGGATGCGTTAAGATCCAAATCATAGTTACTAACAATCCTCCACCTTTCCCTGCAATTTTGACCTTTTTTTTGTGCTTTGTTAGTAATGACAGGATCTGGGTAGGAAAAGAGGAATCTGGAATAGTGAAATGCAGGCTTGTAGATTTACAGAGGGGGCTAAACAGCTTTGTTTATTTTATAATTTATACCATTGATTCTTTGGGTTATCGTTTTGATTATGAACCACAGCTTATAATTGATTATTTGGAGCTTTGACACTGGAAAATAAGATTGATCTTGTAGTGTCTAGATGCTATGGCCATAGCTGAGACAAAGGAGATCAAGTGGCTGCATTGTCCTCTTCTGTCACCATGGAATCACCAGAATCTCTTCCCCTTCCAGCAATTCTTTCCAACAAATGAAGCCAGGGAAAGAGGTCATTTTCAATAATCATGGCCTCATGGGCCATTTTTGATGATTATTTTAGTCCAAATCGAGGTTGTTTTGAGTTTATATGCATAAAAGCCGACGATGGAGGATTGCGCTAACATGGTAGGTGTGCTGAGAGGCGAGCTAGTGTTAGAACCATTTGATCTGACGAAAATGGCGGACGAAGCCAAGCAGCACCGCAGGCTAGAGACACATTCTGTGGGTAGTGAAGACAAAACTAGGCAAATAGTCAACCCGGAAAGAGGGATCGCTACGATACACACCACCACGAGCCTTTCCTGTCCCGACTCTAACAGTCAAAACGGATGACATTTACATCACACCACTACACTAGATTCTAGACAAATTAGGAAATCATAATAATAAGCATTTATTGCGGCGCAATTCATGCTTTATTTCTTTAAACTCATCTTAATCACAAAGGCTTGGTTCATTCCATTCATTAAATTTCTGCATATAGATTGAAGAACCATTGGCATAATTTTAATAATTAAAACAATATATAATATATTTTCATTTGAAATAACTTAAATATTCCGTCCATGTAAGTAATTTATCTATATCTATATTTAAACACTAAAGGAGTACATTGGCCACATGTCATCTTCTCCATAACTTTAGTCCAATGTGGCAATGTCTCCTTCGGTCCTTCCTTTGTGGTGACGTGTCATTTTCTTAATGTTTTGGATTTTTGCTTATTTAAATAATTAATGTCTATGTGGCATTATGTGACAATTTATAATGAAAGAAACGACCTATAACCAAATGGAAGAAACCGCCAGAAAATCACCTTAAGATAAATTTTGATGGAGCACTATCAACATCCAGTACTGAAAGCTATGGATTTATTATTCGCAGTCATGATGGCTCTGTTATCCATGCCGAGGCTGGACCCTCCCCTTTCGAGACCGTGTTCGGGTGTGAGAGTTATGCGCTCTAGCAAGGTCTTAAGAAAGCTACTGACTTAAACATACAAAATATCATTGTTGAAGGTGATAACATCTCTGTTATCAATTGCCTAAAGCTAGCTGGAACATGTCCCTTGGAAGCTGAAATCATTATCTCTAATTGTCTCCTCCTTCTCAAACATTTCCGTATTGTGGTGTTTTCCCACATTTACAGAGAGGCCAATCGAGTTGCGGACCTTTTATCCCACTACAGATCCCCCTATTCTCATTCGAGTCTGCCTCCTGATCGATCACTAGTCGATCTCGTCTGTTTGGACGCTCTTAGTTAAACATCTCTTGTGTTCTAATCAAATTATTATCGGTTAAAAAAAAAAAAGAATGCAATCTTCTAATACGTGACAATTGATTAGGAAAGAATGCATCTTCTAATCTCCTATATCCCAAGAATCTTCTATATTAGGCCACAAAAAGATTTCAACTTTTCTTCAATTTCCGCTTCAATTTTTTAATTAAATCGATTTCCGCTTTTCTTCAATTTAATTTTGATTTGTTTTAAAAATATTATTTTTAAACCCAAAAAGAATATTACTCCGTATTTAAAAAAAATATAAATTTTTGCATACGATTTTTAATTTTCTAAAATATTTTTTCCATCTATATTATTATTATTAAAATTCAAATGCAAAATAATTAATGAGACATTGACATAACCCTAACAATATCTTAAGATTGTAATTTTTTTTTTCAAATTTACAATCTTAATCACGATAATTCTAACTATATATGTGATTTTTTAATATCTAGATTTGAAAAAAGGATCAATTTTATTTTCTCATAATAAAAACTCATGCAATATATCTATTTAACATGCAAACGACAAACTAACTCATTTCATAAAAATAAAAAAGCAATAAAGCAAAAAACTGAAATATGACAATTTACCCTACTATCATCGGTGACGGTTAAAAAAAGATTTTTATTTAAAAAAATCTGCACAAGCTGTGCGGGTTACTGCAAGACCACTTTTCTTTGAATCTATTACATATATGAACTTGGTATAATAGGCAAGAATTTCATGAAAAGTATGTTGAGTTGTTGAGGTACATGATACACGATTTATTATGAGTATATGGAAAATTAATCTAGAAGTGATAATGCAATTTTCCTTTACTAAATATTCATTTTTAAAATAAAAAATATATTCATACTAAATTTAAAACATTTAGATTTCAAGTACAATTTAGATTTCATGTTCTGTTTGATCATATAATCGATTATTTATATAGATTATTATATTCACTTCAAATAATGTCAATATTAATTTCGAGCAAAGTTAATATTCATTTTAAAATATTCATTTAACTATGGTTGTTTAAGAATGATTTGGGAGGTAATCATTTAATTATAATCACGGCAAACAATATCAATATTCATATCGAACAAAATCAATATTCATTTCAAATAGTGTAAATATTCATTTATAATCACAACAATCAATTTCAATATTGGTTGACAAAAAAAAAACAATCAATCTCGATATTCATATCGAACAAAGTCAATATTCATTTCAAATAGAGTGAATATTCATTTAATTATATGTTTTTCTAAGAATGATTTGAATTAAAAGACATAAGTCTCTCTTTTTTTAATTCCATATATTATAAATCACTCCAAACATCATTAAGATATCCGATGTGGGACGGGGTGTTACATGTTTGACTATCCCTTTGGGTTCGGCGTTGACAGCAACAATATCTACAAGGCTGTCCGATTTGTCAAGGTCGTCCCAGATGGCTGGGATACTCTTTTATGTGTGGATGGAGCCAAATGAACTCCAATATATGGTTGTGTATGACTTCTCAACTAGTGTTTGGGCTATGCATCGGATAGACATCAATTCCAGAATAGACTATCTGAAGCATTGTTCAATATGCATTGGGGGCATTTTATACGGTCTGATCATGCTACTACATACTCAGCCAACCATGTTATCTCTTATAACTTGACATCTAAGCGGTTTCTCGTTGTTCAATCTGCTTTTCCTGAGGCTAGGAAGTTCCCAGATTCACATCTTTCTCAGGTCCGTTGTCCTCACTTGAAGCATGAAAAAGAAGAACTCTTGTGATATAGGTAGGGCTTGAATCAATTATAAATCACTCCAAACATCATTAGGATATCCGATGTGAGACGGGATGTTACATGTTTGACTATCGCTTTGGGTTCGGTGTTGACAACAACAATGTCTACAAGGCTGTTCAATTTGTCAAGGTCGTCCCAGATGGCCGGGATACTCTTTTATGTGTGGATGGAGCCGAATGAACTCCAATATATGGTTGTGTACAACTTCTCAACTAGTGCTTAGGCTATGCATCGGAGAGACATCAATTCCAGAATAGATTATCTGAAGCATTGTTCAATATGCATTGGGGGCATTTTACACGGCCTGGTCAGGCTACCACATCCCTCAGCCAACCATGATATCTCTTATAACTTGACATCCAAGCGGTTTCTCGTTGTTCAATCTGCTTTTCCTGAGGCTAGGGAGTTCACAGATTCACATCTTTCTCAGCTCGGCGATTCATTGGCATGGGTTGGTCTCAAACAACAGCCAAATCAAGTTTTTATATGGACTAGAGATCTCGACAATGGTGTCTTATCTTGGAATCCTGCTCACAGCATAGACCTCCCAAAGGTCACAGAGGCGGGCCGGTGGCAATATATCTACCTTACTACCACTTCTATCCTCTTGTTGTTGTTCAATGGTCATGTTTTATTCTACAACCTTGTAACCAAGGAGCCGACCTTGCGGAGTGGAACAATTTTTTATTCTTTTCGAAAAAGTGACGACTGATACATTGTGGCATGGCCTTATGTGAAAAGCCTACTCGATCCTCGATTGCTTGGAAATGGAGGTAACTTGTAACCGAGCATTCTCTTTTTGATGCATTTGGTGTTTTTAACTATTAATCTTGATCAGGATGCTAGCTAGTTCTAGAGCACTTGCGACTGAGTAACCGGGGATACCTTCTTAAGGTGGTTTGTTTTGTTTATTAGTCCCACCAAAAACTGCTTCTGTTCTCTAATTGAATGTTATCAAACTGAGCATTAAATTCTACGCTATCTTAATTTATTTTATTTGTTATCATCTTGTTTGTGAGAGCAGAGTTGCATGTCCCTATAAGCCTAAGGTGATTACAAAGACATTAAAGTCAGAGTAATCATTGGCACTATGACATTCTTTTGGGTTATAAAAGGGGGTGTTACAGATAGAAAGTAAATCCAAGTAAATTTAGTGCAGTCATCAACGAATAAAACAATGTAACGATTGCCATTCAAAGAAGATGTAGGAGATGGACCCCAAACATCAAAATACACCAAATTAAAAGGTTTTTGGGAAGCAACATGCAAGGAAGGAAGATGCAAATGATGGCTCTTGCCCAATTGACAAGAGTCACAAACTGTTGGAAATTTATCATTAGTGATAGGAAGCTTAAACTGAAAAACTAATCGTCGTAGGATTGATTCATGAGGATGCCCCAATCTGCAGCGCCACCGGTGGAGAGATGTTCATGTGCAGAAGAGGGCAGTGGGTGTGGTGCCGGTGGTTGAGGTTGAGGGTTCCTTAAAAAGACCATTATCAACGATTCCTTGGAGTAGAAGCTAGCCGACCTTGAAATGTCTGAACACGGCAAAGGTAACGCCAAAATTCCATCATGACGTTATTATCCCGGCAAAGTTTAAGGACTCTAAACATACGTTTGGTAAGGCGAGGGACAACAAGAACATTGGGCAACTTTAGGTTATGAAGAAAACACGATGCAATATGAGAAATAGATAAATGGTTACCATTCCCGACTTGAAGTTTGTCGGGGCCTGAGTAGTCATTTGTTATTGTGAGCTTGTGAAGATCCGGAAAGACATGATCGGTAGCGCCAATGTCGAAGTACCAAGTGGGGTCGACCACATAAGGGTTGTTATGTTCAGAAATGTTGGCTTGCTTCATCGTGTCCCTGGGTTTAGGGCGTCGAGAAGGAAAATCTTCCTGATTTCCTCTGTGCCAGCAATCTATAGCCTCATGACCAGGCATGCTGCAGAGTTGACAATGTGGGAAAAAGCCGATTCGAACTTGTGGGATGATCTGAAAAGCTTCTTACAACTAGAGGGTGGGTCTAGCGGAAAGCGAGAAGCTCGACGCCGACGATTCTCCATGTTACGGGTCTCCTGATGGCGTAGACCAGATGAGGATCCATGTCCTGAGGTGGAGCGAGCAGAGTTGCGAGAGATGACATTCGCTAATGGAAACTCAGTGATGGTAGGAGATGATAGGGGATGGGGAGCCGCCTAATGAGCAAGATCATATCCCATCATGTCCTCCTCTTGAAGGAGCACGCCAACGAGATCATCGACGGTGGCATCTCCAGAGTGAATCATGAAGGAGGTGTAGGAGCTGTAGCAGTAGTCTAAGCCGTGGAGGATGTTGCCGATAAGATCCCCATCGGGTACCGGCTGAAGGTCCTCAGCAAGAGCATCGGCGAGAGCCCGCTTCTTTTCAATGTAGTCGGCCATGGATAGGGCACCTTTGTACATTGTCTGTAGTGGAGTTTCATGGTCAGCATGCAGGCCCTGGATTGAGCCTGAAAAATGTCCGCTCGAGGGTTGTCCAAGCCAAGTGGGACGAGGTTGAACAGGCCATGAGAGCAAGAGTTCACTCAGATAAGGTGGATTTAATCTACAATAGATCAAATTGATCCTTCTTTTTACATTCATAGTCTGGATTAGGAAGGGAAAGGAGGGTAGCATCATGGATTTGGAATGGTTGCCGACAGTGGATTCGGCGAGAGGACAAAAGCTTTAAGGTCAAATGTTTCGAGCGCTGAAATGATGGTTGTTGTAACGGACTGAATATAATATCCGAGCTACGTTTTGAATGTTGGATACCTTCGTTCAGATCTTGCAATCCAAGTACGGGTCGAGATTTCAAAACTGAAGTACGGAGTATTAGACTTAAAAGAGGGGATTTCGAACCCCAAAAGCGCGATGGACCGTTGGGTACCCCGAACCTGTCATACTGTCTAAGTTGCTCAAAACCATTTTAAGATTTAAATGCACAACGAAAGGAAATCCAAATACAACTCGCCGCGACGGATGACGGAGGAAAAAGTCGTTGATTACCTCGTCAAAGATAATTCTCAAACAAACAAACTAGTATAAGTAGACAACTAAAGGGTCGAACCCTAAAGATTCAAGTATTTCTAAATATTATATATTTATTAATATAAAAAGAAAAAAAATTATAAATGAAAATAGAAGAAAATGATATTTAGAAGAAAATCGTTTCACCTCCTTTTTCTTCACTTCCCTTCCCTTGAATTGGTAAATAAAGAGCGGCCATTCCAGAGTTCGAACCGGGGACCTATGGGTACTACCCACAAGTCCTTTCCGGTGAGCCATTCCGGAATGGTTTTCACTTCCCTTCCCTTGCTCAATGTCTCACCCCTTCCTTCCCCGTTGCCAAATAGAGTGTAACGGTAAGGAGATCTGCGTGATCATCCTTTGAGCTGTGTCTCTCGACGCATTCCACTCCCACAGCAGTCTCATACTTTGTTTGAAACCATTTGTCATCAATAATCTCCGGGATTGTAAATTACGAGCGGCACGAAAATGGCCATGTCGGGATCGTTGGAAGCTGAAATCGAGCTGCAGACTAACACAAAAATGGCGGGTAACGACCACCCCCGTCGAATAATCCGCGGATTCCTCCCCTTGGACGTTTGCAAGGTAATCCATTCAATCGAGCCCTAGGACTAATTTTGAACTTCTCCTCATTAGATCGATTCTTCGTTTCGATTGTGAATTCGTTGATGTTGAAAGTGCGATGTTTTTCCCGGAAATTTTGGGCGGATCAAGGAATTGGAGTTCATTCACAAGAGCAATTGCACTGTAGGGTACAGACCGAATGTGTTCTCCACGACTCTCTCTCATCTCATCGCCACCAATTCCTCTCACCTCATTATGCCCTTTGTCTCCCTCCGAGGTCTCCCTCCCCCAACTGTTCCCTTCAATAGATTTTGTTTTCACTGTGAATTTTGTGAAATTGGGAATGAATTTGCAGAGAGAATCAAGGAAGAAGTTGAGCGAGCGTTTGGTTGTGAATTTGAGCTTTTTGTGGAGTTCACTGGTTTGATAAGGTGAGATTGAAACCTAAATTGCATTTGATTCTTATGTCGAAATCGGGTTAAGGGTTATACTTTATGCGTTGAATTATTCCCTGTATCGGTGATGCATAAACTTATCACATTTGCCTTGACTCTTGTACATTTGTAACCTGTCATTGCAAAATGTGCATAATCTGTCATTCGCCATCTTAATCTTACACATCCATGTTAATGTTATAGAGTATGATAGGGATTTTCGGTGTAAATCCAGAAATGCGCATAATCTGGCAGTTAATGCCGAAGTCTATGATAAAACATGCCATTTTCACATCATGTGATGTATTGTTGTGAATTTGGCTTGCAAGCCTATCTCTTATTTTTGTATTTTGTTCCTTTATAATTTCCATATGTTGTAACTCCCGGTCTTTATTATCATGCCAGCTGGACGAAAGGAGCTAGCATTGGATGGCATAGCGATGATAACAGATCATATCTGAAGCAAAGAGATTTCGCAGTGCGTGTAATCAAATATATTAGTTTGCATTCTTAAGAATGAGATAGTGGCAGAAAGGCGTGTCATCATAATATAGTTGTTGACTGCATTCATCTGTGTGTCAAGGCAGTGTGCTATCTGAACACCTATGGGGAGCACTTCAAAGGTGGACTCTTTCACTTTCAGAATGGAGAACCAGCAACGACCGTACCTATGGCTGGAGTAAGTGACCTATGTGTGATTTATGTGGGTTAAAAGCCTAAAATTGGGTATGGAAATTAGAATGTAGTTAAACCTGATATAAATAAGCAGGTCATTCCTTTCAACTTCTTAAAAATCAGGGAATTTGTAGTCTAAAATCTCAACCTTTTATTGTATACAGCCAGTGGCACTGCCGCACTGGTAATAGTAACTTAACTACATCTCACCTCACTTTTTGTTGGAATACTCTTTCCTGATTCATAGCCTTGACCTTTTCAGGATGTAATTATGTACACAGCTGATAGCCGCAATGTACATTCTGTTGATGAGGTCAGTTTCCAGCTCTTGCTTTGTCCTTGCATTTTCAGATCTTGTAGCCCTGCTGGTAACTTGTGCTGTAATGAACTGTCTGTTACTCTGTTATCTTGTTGCCTTTTGTTGCACTTAGAAATATACACTTCTTTGGTACCAATGAAATATCTCTTTCTAGCACTTCTGCCCTTCCTTCTTAGATATTTTGGCCGCTTATTCAAATGCTTCCTGTCTATTACTTCGTGAAGGTTCATTTATAGGGTCAAAGACTTTTTTGGTCTTGTATGTTGCTTGACATAAGTTTGATTAGAACTACGACTTTGTTATACCCGGTCTAATCACTTTATTTCCAATAGAAATTTTGAGGAAATATGAAAGTTTTGATGATATTTATGTGCAGGCTCCATTAACACTCTAAATTGTGGTTGTGCATGATTCGTGAGCATGCCAAATGATTCAAATAGCATTTTGATTTTTGACCGCATGTCTATATTTTTGTTCCTAATAGAGGTGAATGCCATAATATCCTAATTTATAAAGCTTATTACCTGAGCCTTTTTCCTTTCATATGAGTACTGGGTACCTTTCTAATAGGCACTGTTCTAAAAAACCCTTAAAAGGTTCGCCTAAATCCCCGCCTCAACCCTTGATCTCGTCTCTCCTTCAAGACCGTCAAGGTCGCCAAGACTTGCCTAGACCACAAAGACCCGCCATGAAATCCGCCTAGGCCCTGCCTAGACCCTTGACCATACCCTATCGCCAAGCAACCGCCCAAACGTTTTTTAGAACCCTGTCAATAGGACATATCGATCTCATTTGACTCCATCCTTTTAACTGAATCACATTAATCAGATATTGGATTTGGAGGTTTCCTCAAGGTTACTTAATGCACATTCCTGTATCCTCAGAAGAAACTGGTATTAAAGTACGAGCTTCAGGTTTTGTGTTAGTTACTAGTAGTATAATTTATGAGGATCTTAATTTCCTTCACAGGCTTCACATCCCTGATCTGTTTAGATTTCCTGGAAAAATGTGAAGTATAAATTTGGTGCCACTGTTTTCTGCCCTTTTCTTTCAGATAACTGATGGAGAGCGGCTGACCTTAACACTATGGTTTACCCGTGATGCTAATCATGATGAGGATGTAAAACTTCTTTCCCATCTCTCCCAGAGTATTTTACCCTGCTTACCTGAGGAGCCTGCTCCATATATCCCTCAGCCGGGATCGACCAATATGTACTGGTTTTTATCACACCAGCCATCTGATCAACAAGAAGGATTTGATGTTCGTTTCGCAAGATTAGCTCTTCTTGGATATGATATTTTCCCTTCTACAGACGAGAGATGTCTTTGTGAATTATCCTCTTCTAGTGATTACTCAGAGATACTGACGGAGCCATTACGATTAGTCTGGGGAAACAATCTACTGGATATTGAATTTGTCAATATATTGCATGCCCTTCAGGTATACTTTTACCCGCTTGCGGGTATTGCTATTTTCTCTTTCACAACTTATCCTGATTTTTCACATACTTGAAATTATTTTTGATTCTAAGTTCCATAAAAAAAATAGGAGAATCATGTGAATGGCTTGTTTTTTCCTAGGATTTTAGTATATGATAAGTTTGCAAAATGGCCATCTGTCTATCTTCCTTTGCTTTCATCAACTGTGTCTAATTCCCCTTAAAATCAATGGTTTACATTAAAACCCAAATGGCAGAATCAATCTTGATTTCATCTCTATATTTGGATCACCTTTCACAACCTTAAACTTATGATTTAGTCATATTTATTAAAGGTTGCACTGTTATGGGTTCGTTTAGCGTGATGTGCTGATATCTTCCAACAAACGGACAAGGATCATATAATGTAGGTTGTTCTTATAAGCAGTAGATTGTTCTTATGTATAATGTAGAGTGTTGGGTGTGAAGGGTTGATTTCTTACAAGGAGTTGACAATGTTCTTGCCTCCTTTGCTTGAATAGGTGGTGCTGTTTTATCATTGGAAAAATTCGGTACCGCAAGAACCAGACTTCAAATGCAATAGGATACCCACTTTGCCATTATCTAAAGCACAAGTGCAAGGTGCTCATAAGATAAAAGACGCGCTTTTAAAGGGCGTAAGCCAGGCAGAGCATGCTTTCGTCTATCCTCCTTGTGGCGTGAGCAGTCGACACGTCTTTGATGAGGTTAGCTTTTCAGCTTCAATGTCCGCATGGGAAGCTTACTCCCATTCTCTGCAAAAACAACTGCAGGCTAGCATACTGCACTGGAGAAGCTATCTGTCAA
Source organism: Persicaria maculosa (assembly GCA_963922045.1). Classification (NCBI taxonomy): domain Eukaryota; kingdom Viridiplantae; phylum Streptophyta; class Magnoliopsida; order Caryophyllales; family Polygonaceae; genus Persicaria; species Persicaria maculosa. The sequence continues at coordinate 6,971,068 of OY998256.1, read as the reverse complement.
TATTTGCTGTTCCTTCAGAAAATGGGCAATGATCTCCAAAGGCTTCATTTTTTTTTACCATTCCCTTCAATGGAGGTTTGCTGTGCAAACCAAAATGTTGAACATGTTGGTAGATGATATGCTCATGCAGTTGTAATTTACAAAATTTTCTCATGAAATTGAGGATATAGGTTAAATTTCAATTTATAAACGTTTTTCATTACCCTAGAAAATTTTGCAGGCTGAACGCATTCAAGTCATTTCAGATTGAAATATTTGTGTCAAAACCGATGTTTTACAGGTTGGGTCGTTCACGTCCATGATGTGGCCACTAAGAAGCAATTTTAAAACATTCCAAAAGGTTTAAAACCTGTGTTAAAAAAAATTACATCCCTTTGCGAAAATCTTAGGGTCAAAAACCAAATACAGTACCTTGCCATTACTTCGAAAATGATTTCGTGTATCTGCGAAGTTGGATCTACAATTTGAACTTAACTAGTTTTTAATGCCAACAGGAAGATTCAAATTAACTAGTTTTTAATGCCAACAGGAAGATAAAACAAATCCGAACAAGTATGAATTAGGCCTTTGTCTGATACAAACTCCTCTATCCATCAACTTTCAACTCTGGGACTACAAACATTCAAATGATCTCAAGGGATTGTATGGTCAAAATTTGATGGAGAATCTGAACTAAAAAAGGAGCAAACTCTGAATACTGTCGCTACAGAACTCTCAGCGACTCCAAGGCTATCTTATGCTCGGAGTGCCATATTTTGCACTGCCTGGGTGGTATCTTCAGTTATCTTGTTTGCTTGGATGGTATTGATGACATTTGTGATGTTACCCTGTGCGAAGAGGTAAAGGCAAAATGTCATAAGCAAATACAAACCTTTACAAGGTACCAAGGAGTGACTACATAAGGTGGTGAATGGAAAGGAACAATCAGGACCATCTATTTTTACAGTGACTTACCCTCCATGTTGCTAGCTTTGTTCGAAGATTGACCCACTGTTGTGGTCCGAATACGCGTTCAGAGCAGTAACTGTTTATTGAGAAGATAATAAAAGGCCAAGGATGAGAAACAGAAGTAATAGCTGGCAAGGCTTGTCGGTGATTATGAAGATGGTTTAATGATAAAAGGTAGGGCATGAGAACATACCTCACAATTACAAGCTGATTGATCTGGTCCATCTTGCATTTCAGCAGCTTAGAAGCGACTGCCTTGAACACCCAACTTTCAACTTCATCGTCATCAATCTGAGATATTAGAGAAAAATTAATAAAGGAACGAAAGGAACAAAAGTTTAATATGAAAGAAAGGTCAATGATACTGGAAGCAACTTAACCTTGAGTGTGTCCTTGATAAGAACGTAGGGGATCTGATGAGATTCATGAGAAGCAAGATCTACCAGTGACAACAACTTCATCTTTGTCATACAATCTTCATGAACAATACCTGGATCACAAAGTGAATTGCAGATGAAATTTTAGAGGTTTTGGAAATGATAAATGCCTATAGGCTAGAGAAGAGGTGAGCCATCATGATAGTTCAAAACAGCTAAGACATAACATTACCATAGTTGTTCAGCAAATCAGAATTTGCAGCCTGAAACTCCAAATAAGCATCTAATCTCTGAGTCAAAAATATCTTAAGAAGTTGGTAAGCCAATGTATGGTTGGTGTCTTTCTCGAGCTGTGCAACAGCAGGCAGATCCAATAAATCACACTGCAATAAAAAGGAAGTGAAAAAGTTAAGCTAAGAAATACATTAACAGAGAAGATGTACAGAAATGAAAAAGTCATTTATCGAATAAGAACCACAATTAGGAAAAGGGAAAAGAAAATAAGGAGTAGAATCAACAAGCAAGTGGTGTAAGCTAAGCTTGTGAAAAGCAATACAATGAAGGACAAAAGCGAAAGTGGAAGACTCCAGCAGCAACATTCAAAAGAAGATAGTGTAAACAAAGATGTTCCACTTGATATATTCTGATAGAGGAGATAATCGGGTGGAAGTAACTCTAATATTTTGCATGATAAATAGCATACACCCATTTATAAAGAAAATGCACTTGGAAACTGATTGTCAAAAAAAAAAAAAGCTCTTCTAGATGATCTCTATATGCAAAACCAGCACTAAACATGTTCCCTTTATATCAAACATTAGCAATGTTCTTATCAAAATTTCAGTAGGAGAATTATAACAGAAACTGCATTATATATAGTATTAGATTATCTCTATGCACCAACCAAGTGCCTCCTATGGAGAAAACTCAGATGAAAAACGACCAGGGCTCAATGATGCTCCCCGAGCCTAACTTGAATATTTAAGGAGCATTCCCAGGGGTTATATGATTCTTAATAACCCCCTGTTTACAAATTTCAAAAAAAAAAACAATGTTTTCCAGCAATTTTCTACTTCCCCAGCAAAGAAACAGGCAACATATGCTTCGATTAAACTAGTCCATACTCTTCGAAATCCCTACACATGACACTCTCTAGAGTAAAAGTTATGTCTTGACCTATTTTAGTTCAACAAATTCAGACAATCTAGAAGTTCAGAACATGAAATACCTGGAACATATCAGGTGCCTTAACAAATTCAACAATAGCCTGAACAGCTACGTCCTTTGCCTCACTCAAGGCATCAGCATCCTCAGAAGAGAACGTCGCCAAGTACTTTGCAAGGTAATTGAATGAATCCTTCCCATTGCTAAATATAAAACACAGTCCAAGTAAAACACCATAACAGTAAATGTAAACATAAAGTACATACACGAAAGAAAACCATGCCACACCTCTTGCTTTCTTTCAAAACATTTGAAATGGTGAGAAAAAGTTCCCTCTGGTCTTGGACTCCAACATTCCATTCCTTCAAGAAATCATTGACCTTCTTAAACGAAGGGATAACATGCTCAGTAACCTTACCACTGACAGCCAATTGAAGAGCCTTCATATAAACGTAGTACCGACCATATCCATCATCAAGGAGGTTGTACAGATTGAACAAGCTGCACAAACAAGGGGAAATCAGATCATTCTTCCAAATTAAAAAACAGAAATCAATCACACACCACAACAAAGCTTACATTTTTAAGCGCAATGATGGCTTATCCGTGGGCTGTTGAGAGACCTTCCCACTAATAAGTTTCGCAATCTCCAAAATTTCATCCGGCCTCTCCGATTTAGAAACTAGGTTGCAAATTACGGTGTATATGCACTCTAGATCTGAACCAGTAAATTGAAGAGTTAAAAAGCATGTCATACTAGGTCTGAAAACCAAAACAATAAAGAAAATCCATACCTTTCTCCCCAACCTTGGAGAAAACTAGGTCAGCAGATGTGATAATTAGGGATGTCAGTTCAAGCCACCTCCCATTCACCACGCACTCCCCAGCTTCCCTGCACAACCTAGCAACTTCTTGCTCCGCTACCTTCAAATTTCCGAAACGAAAAGGTGAGCCATGAAAAAAAAACATAAATTGACCAGAAAAACCAGCGGAAAAACGAGAGAAGATGTACCTCGGCGCCGGCGTCGGCCCAAGTGATCTCGGAAACGAATCGGACAACGGCAAGAGATGAATCCTCTTCAGTGGTGGGAACGATGGTCGTCATTGTTCTCTTCGATTTCGGCAAGAGTTGTGCCCTTCGGCTTCACGGTAGGGAGAAGAAGGTATGGAGAGGAAAACCTAGTTTGCTTTCCTAAAGAAATAAAGCTACTCCAGTTTACCCCAAAAAAAAAAAAAAAACTAATAAATAAAGCAAAATATTGCAGATACATCTGATAAAATTCGAATAATCTCGGTTGATGATATCTTTTTATTTTTGTAATGGTTTTTCTATCCTATACATCTATGACATAGAATAAGCGATTCATATTGGAAAAGATTTCCTATATTTAGATAGAAAAGCATTATTGAAAATGGCTAAAATCATTTAAATTTGAAAAATATTTTTTTATTTGTAGTTTCTTGAAGGACATAAAATAGAAAAACCGTTTTTGTAATGATTTTGTAACGATTTAAACAAGGTTAATAATATTCTAAATAAATAAAGCAAATATATTATCTCTATGACACATCAGATAAAATTCGGATGTATCTTATCTTTTTATTTTTTCAATGATTTTTTAACGATGTAAAGAAGGTTGATAATAGATAAATTATACTCCCTCCGTTTGGAAATATAAGTCCATTGACTTTTTGGCACGCTTTTTAATGAGTTAAAAACTATATAAAATAATAATTTTTTTATTAATTTTTTTACATAACTATATACTTATTAGTAATATATATAACACTATGTAAAAAATTTAATGAAAAAAATATTATTTTATATAGTTTTTAACTCCTTAAAAAGCGTGCCGAAAAGTCAATGGACTTATATTTCCAAACAGAGGTAGTATTAGATTATTGGTCTGTGTATGGGAATGGGTTTAGTTTATGTTATTTTAGGTTGAATCATAGCTTATAAAATATAAGTACCTTCTTGCTGCTCCCTTGCGCCTTCCCTTTCCTATTCCCTGCTAATCTGCTATCTCTGCCCCTTCTCTGTGTCCTATTACTATGTGGTTCTATTGTCATATCGTTCTGGGTCTATCGAAAACATTCTCTCGACCTGCTCGGAGTATGAGTGCGTACATCCTGACCCCCCAGACCCCGCTTTATAGCGGGATTAACTGGGCTGTTGTTGTTGTTGTTGTTGTTTTTACTTATATGAAAAAAATGTTATAGGATACAAAAAAAATAGAATAATTAAATATATAGGTACTAACATAATTTTTTTTTAATATATTTAAATTTTAATATTATGTTGTAAAAAAAGAAATTTAATGCAATATTATGTTTAAAAAAAAAAGAATAATGTTTTTTCTATTTATAACTTCTCATTTGTTGTTTTGTTTGCCCCTAGACTAAATACAATGGAGTGAGATGAACGATGTTTTGTTTGTAATTCATCACATCATCGAAAATAAATTTGATAAATGCATATTATTATTAAGAAGAAATCCGTTAGGGTTGTGGGTAGAGTCCCACATTGAAAAATAAGTGAAAATCAAATCAAAATATAAGGAGAGGTGCTACACACAATAGCTTAAGCTTTTGTGTAAAGTGGTGGATCCTGACCTTGTAAACAAAAATAAAAATAAACCCCGACACGACTTCCGGTTTGATACGACCCGCTCGGGATTCTAGGTTTCTCACATGGCATCAGAGCAAGTCAGGGGGCGTGTTGGGGTTGTGGGTAGAGTCCCACGTTGAAAAATAAGGTGAAAACCAAACTAAAATATAAGGAGAGGTGAATCCATACACAATGGCTTAAACTTTTGTGTAAAGTGGTGAATCCTGACCTTATAAACAAAAATAAAAGTAAACCCCGACACGACTCCCGGTTTGATACGACCCTCTTGGTATTCTTGATTTCTTACAAAATTCTCTATTGATCACCAAATACAAAATCCATATTAAAGAGAAATCCTTTAGGCAAAAAAAAAATTCTTTTTAATGTATTAGCCCCTCAATGCCACCACCGAGCTCCATCAACGCCCAATCGGCTCCATCACCACTCTACAGCCTCTGACGCCTCCTTCTTCCCTTGTCTACTGGGGCTTCTCGTACCCAAACCCAATCGGCTCTGATCCCGCCTCCCTTGCAATTGCCTGCGACCTTCTGCCGTGGCTCCGCTCTTGCGCAATTGCTTCCCCGGCAAGCTTTGCACTCAGCCCCCTCGGCCCCCGCGTCATCAGCCTCCCGCAGCTCTGCTCCTGCCTCCCTTGTTTGTTCTTGCTTTGTAACAACGCGGGTTTCTCCTTTCCATTCCGATTACAAATTCAATATGTCTGGCCTTTTTCCTTTCCTTTTGATTGTTGTGTTATTTTTTCCCTTTTGCTCATCTTGTCGTCTCTATTTTGGTTTGCCCTTGTGCAATCTATTACGATCTTAGTTATCGTCCTTGAGGGGTTAAGATGAGTTTTGGGGTTTGAATAGGCAATGGTTTGGTTAGGATTGGGTCTGGCGGATTGGTGTGCAGTGTTGTTCTTGTTGTTCTGCAGGCTTCATGTGAACGGTGGTCGATTTGCTATGTTCGTAGACGTCGTGGAAGTGCGATCGATATCTGAAGGCTCTGTTAGAGTCCATAATATGAGATGTCCGCTTGGTTCCCCAGAGTTCTCTGTGTGCGTCTTCCCTTTGGCAGATCGATTTGTTTGTTCTGCTAGCTTGTAGTTTCGGTGTAGGATAACTTGTACGTTTATTTATGCTTTTTATTTCTGTCATTTGCTTTAGTCATTTGCTTCTGTAAGTTTTTTCGGTTGTACATGATGGTTTGTCCATTCCGGTCACTCGGTTTCTCTAGGCTTGTCTGGAGAACCAAATTCTTATCTTACTTTAAAAAAAAAAAAAAGGACTTATGACTTCCATTCCTTTTTTTTTTTTTTGCCAAAATTAGTGGTTTAATTTAATCTATTCACATTAGGTAGACCTAAGAGGGGGTTCAACTTTAAATAGATATCTCACAATAAGATACTATGTCCTCGAGGTAGGTCTAACAACGAGTTAAATGTTTCATCACAAAAAGATACAGATTATTATATTCACAATCAGTGGCGGTTACAGGATTCGCTAGAGGGGGGGCAAAATTGCTTGCTGGGAATTTTTTTTTTCCTCGGTATATATAATAAAAAAAAATTTAAAAAATATATTGAAAGAAAAGCATAAATTATGGTATAAATATAATATTTTATTACAAAAGTTCATACAATAATTTAATAATTTATATGTGTGTAGCATGATTAAGATTTTTTTTTTAAATATTGAAGAAAGTTATAATTTTTTTAAAGAATTTGTCATTCGTAAATAAAACAAAATTGATAGAATTGAAAATTATGACAAAAAAACTCATAAATTGTAGTTTAACTATGACATTGTTAGAAAAATAATTTCATAGAAATAAAAATTAGAAGAATTTTTTAAAATATATGTGTAACATAATGAATAATATTAGAAAAATATTAAAAAAATATATAAAATTTGATTTAAATATGACATTTATAATAGGTAAAATTTGGGTAGAATAAAAAATAGTGGAAATAAAATAAGAAACAAGGTTTGAACCCATGACCTCTTGCATCCATTTTCCTTCCTTCCATCATTTTTACCAACTAAGCTAGACAATTTTAGTGTTCTCTTTCACTTTTTTTTTTACCTTATTTTTAAAAAAAAATTAAAATAAAATATACTACGAAGTTCCGCCCCCCCAACCCGCGCCCCCCCTGTGGCCGCCATTGTTCACAATATTTGAACCCAGAATCTCTAATTAGCAGTAGACGGTCTCTAACCAATTCATTATGCTCTTTGAGTTTCTCTTTTTTATTGGTCTTAATTTAGTTTAATCAGGGTTAACTGTACATTTTGATCGGGTACTATTAAACCTATTTAAAGGGTTGAATTGAACCTCTCACTTATAACTTATAAGCGACTGGATGTTCATAAAATGATTCAAACTTTAAATCTCTTAGATATAAGACTATAGCCAAATACACCAATTTATAATTTTTACTATACGTTTACAAGCGGGGGCGGATCCACAAAATTTTTCAGGGTGGGCACAATTTTTGGTGTTATTTTTTTAAGGAGTGATTTTTTTTAAAAAAAATAAGAGAATATATTAAAATTATTTCTTAATATCTTAAATTATAAACAAATTCTTATTGCTTAATAATGAAATTCTTATTAAATTATATAAGATTTTTAAAATATTGAAAATTGGATTGAAAAAAATAAAGAAAAAATGCCTCTAATAGTTCAATGGGATTTGAACAAGGGTTGATTTACAACATATTTATGATTGGGATGAGCTCAACCAGTAAATCACTTAAATACTTGTTTTTTTTTTCTTTTAAATTTTCTATATAACCTGAACTGGGCTACCATATACTTGTATTTTTTTCCGAACCGGGGTGGATGATGGCCCGGTAATGCCCACCCCTGAATCCGCCCCTTTTTACAAGTACATGTTAGAAAAATGGTGGATGTGATCCTAAAGACCCTCTTTTATTTTTTGGGTTGATTACGATTTACGAGTATTTACAAGCGTCATGTAATAACCCCATGAAAAGCTTCAATGCACCTTTTTGGATCACTATTCAATACATGTCGATCCATACATGAAACGTCCAAAGCCCATCTTCGGCCAACCCAAAAATACCACATACCTTTTTGACCCAACATTTAAAAAGCAACTCCGTCTCAAAATGAAAACAATTACTCCGTACTATTTAACATATTTTTTTTAAGATGGTGAAAAATTATATAAAACATTAATTTTTTTTATACATATTGTATTTTAAAAATAATTTCATATTTATTATTATTGTAATAAATATATATTATTTGAAAACAAAATATTTAGAATAAATTAGTTTATAAAAAATATCAAACAAAATTATTATCATCAAATAATCATTTTTTCAATTTTAATATTTTTCAAAATATGTTTTTTCAAGATAAATTTATACAAATATGTGTGTGTAGTTATTTATAATATAAATATACTTTAAATGATTTTTTATCATAAATAATTAAATATATATACTAATTAATTTAGTGTTACACAACTTACACATAAGGGTGTAGTAGGGGTTGTAGGAAATCTTATCTCTATTTTGTCATTAGGGATGACTGTTTCTATATGCACCGAGTACAAGTGTTATATGCACTCAACATGAATGGATCCTAGATTCGTTTGACCCTCAGTTTGACACATGCTTAGTATTAAATACGTTTTACATCAAAAAAGTAACCAACAGATCAAAGATTTATTTGTGTTAAAAAAATGAAACTTAAATAACAAAAAAATATACAGATGGATCTATAATATGTTAGTGTAATTAAAAAAATTCAAAAGTTATAAGGTTGTTTTAAAAAAATATACGTTCATTGCTTTTTTAATGTCAGATTTATTTAAATACTAAACATATGTTAAGTTGAGAGTCAAATGGATCTATAATCTATTCATGTTATGTGCATATAACACCTGCGCTCAATGCATATAGTCAGGGATATGGCCCATATGGGAATTTGGGATTGGAAGTGAGGCTTCTCGATCTCTGAAGGTGGCCGGTTTCACTTCTTTCTACCTGCAATTTAATATGCATATATATTATATATTTTTATATATATTTTCATACAAAATGCCAAAACTTTTATACATGTATACATCCCTATATAATAATACGGAGTATAGTCGTATTTATTGCTGAATTATATACCGATAGTATTTTGTCCATATAAAATTCCAAGACCTTGGAGCATGCAGCCGACCTTTTAGGCGCTCATACATGGAGTCTATAGATACAATTGCCTCGGTATGTTAATGGTAAATAATTAATTAGCGGTAAAATATACAGAGTACCGGTAAAACATTGTAACAAGATGGTGGGGATATGGTAATTCAGAAATGAGTTTGTTTTCATAAACCATCAGCCACCAACAACCAATACTATTGACATTTTCTCAAAAAGATAAATTGAAAACCGGACCCGGACTTGCCAATTCAGTGAAAAACAACAAACAAACAGAAAAAATAAAAGATAGAAAATGGAGAAAACCACCGTATGGAATGCACAAACTGAATTTTGACGGCTCGTCGCTACCTAGTGGGGCGAGTTCAGCCGACATCATTATTCGGGACGGGAACGGAGAGCCCACTCAAATATCTTATTTGCGTCTCGGGCGGTCATCACCCTTAATGGTTGAATCAGCGGCCCTTAGGTTGGGGGCGATGGAGGCCAAGAAAATGAATATCCAAAATTTAATCATTGAAGGTGACTCAAAAATCATCATCGATTACCTTCAAGGCACTACCCACTGTCCATGGGAGGTAGAAATGATCCTATCCGATATACAGAATATCACTCGAGATATGAGAAAAGTCTCATTTTCTCATATACCCCGCGCTGACAACAGATTGGCTGATAAGGTTGCACACCTTTGTCACTCTGCCTATGGGGACCACATAACATCTAACAAAGATTTGCAGGATCTCATCCGTTTGGATGCGCTTGAATAGTCCTCTATCCAAATTTTTACCTAATAAAAAAAAATTATATAGTTTTAAATACGACAATACTTTACCGCTAATTAAACGGAGTATAAGAAAATATGTTTGGGTAATTGCCAAGAAAATATATTTAATTTTATATGGACAAAATCTGAATGTACTTATTTTCCCGGTAGGTTTTATTTTCTTATGAAAATATATTTAATTTTAATAGAAATACAATACTTACCGTTTCTTTCAACGTGTCTGATTACGAGAATATTGACAGTTTAATTCATCCTTCATCTTCTATTCCATTCTTTCCTCATGCTCAGATTCTCGGAAGGTCCAGCGAATTGACAACATTAACAATATGCACATCTCGAAGATTAAGGGACCGTTTGATATCCATATACGTATATCAGATATTGGATATGGGTATGAGATATCGATATCATGTCATGGATATGGGTATCAAATCTGATGTCCGATATCTGTTTGATATGTGGTAGTATATGAGGATATGGGTTTCAGAAAATTAGCAATGTGGAGTTCAAACCTAACGCCGCTCACTCCTCGACACCCACCAAGCCCCAACCCGGCCCCCGCCTGAACCTCCGGCGACACCCAGTCGCCCGACACCCTCCCACCCCCAACCTGCGCCACCCTCCAGCACCCATTGAACCATGTTCTGGGCGCCTCTTTCGCCTATGCCCACGGACCCGCAGCCACCAGACCCCCCTCCGACTAAAGGATTTGAAAGAGGATTTGGGATTTCAGCGTGGTAGTGCGAATTGGGAAAGGAGAAAGGATTTGAAAGAGGAGAAAGAGGAGGGAGGCAGTGAAGCAATAAAATTGGGGAGGTAGAGAAAGGGGAGGAAGGAGAAGAAAGATTTCAGCGTCTGTTTTCATATCCCTTCCATATCCCTGCTTTGATGGGTATATGGAATTATGGAAAAATAATAAGGAAGGGAAATATGGGTATATCACTTTCATATCCATATACTAATTTACTAAATTGCAGAAATCTTCATCATCGAAACCCTTCCTCTTGTCAAATCTCCTCAATAATCCCCTCCGAAGCTAAAAGCAATCACGATTATCTTTACCTTAGATCCAATATCGGAAATTTGGATTGTCAAATCCTCCCTCTAATCTGTTCTGAAAGAGGAGAGTATGTTGAATTTCCTCTCCTCAAACAATTCTCGGATCGATCGCGAATTCTGGTTTGTCGATGCCTTGGTGGGGTAGATCTCCCGTTCGGATTGGCTTCGAGGAGGGAAGAGCGAAGGTGTGGAGTATGGTTCGGACTGGCGTCTCGGTCTTGATCTATTTCTGATGTATCGGAGGTCTACTTGGCTAGGGGTGATAGGGCTGTGAGTAATCGGCCTCCCCCATGGCCACACCCACAAGCTAGGAGGGCTCCGATTTCGTCCTTGTGGAAGAAACCTGGTAATCTCCGGTTTCTCAGAGTTTTGAGGGCTTGCGCTCCTCTCTGCAACACGATTCTGATGGCATGGTACGGTCCTTGGGAGGTCAGCGCCTCTGGCTCTCCTTTCTCTCTCCTTCAAATCTTTTTAAGCAAACCTTGGAGTAGTGAACCCCCTCACTCTTTTCTTCATCTTCTGCTCTTTGCTAATTTGTTTTTGCACTCTCTTGCTAACCATCTCCTTATTGTTTCTGGTGTCATGGCTGCTGGCTTTGCGTCCTTCATGGACCAAGGCAAAAAAACCCCAGATGCCGAGTCCCTCGGTCATCTTGAACCAAATCCCCGAAAAGGGCCCAAAAATCATGGTTGCTGGCTTTCCTTCTGAGGGAACTCCGGTTCCTTCAGGGGGTTTGCCAGCGGCCAACCAAAAACACCTTGAAAAAATCTTGAAGAAATTCAAGATTGACGTTCAGCTGCTGAAGGAAATCCAAGCTGGAGTTAAAGTAAACATCTCCACTCCCTACAATACATCTCTGTTTGCAACAACTCATCTCTATTATCTAATCAATGCAAAAAACTTATTAGTGTATGAGTATGTGTTTCAGTTGGCCACCCTTGTCTTCTGGAGTCCAATTGCCCCATTTGCAATTGATTTTATAACCTATAAGTTCTCTATATATCTCGTATTTAGTACATGCAGGTGGTGGTGGAGCTATTGTAAAGAAACTAAGCTGGCAATCAAATTTTTTCTCTTAGGTGGAAGACAGAATGTGAAATGGGGCAGCAATTGTCCTAGAAGAATTGATAAAATTATATTTGGCCTTGTCTTGCCTCACTTTAGGCATCTTAACGATCTAAAGGTTAGCCTCCTCATTAACTTGTCTTTGTGTAAGTGTTCTTGGTTAATTTTATCACTTCACAAAAATCGTTCAAAAAAAAAAAAAATAAGAAGAACCCAAAAGGGAAAAAACATGCCGGAGGGCCTTAAACTCACCGAGGAACACCTGCGTTCTGAAGATGATATCTTGGCTATGCTGAGATCTAAAGCTGAGAAAACACTTAAGCTTCGCATTTTCATCGGGGAGAAACGCCTTGCTCTGCAAGCTCAAGCTCAAAAGAACCTCTGTGTTCTCAATCAATGCATGATTGGTGAAACAATTAATGGAGAACCTAAGAAAGACAAAGAACTCGGGAAGCGTACGAGGTATGTTTGGAAATCTTTTTCTGGTGGTTTAAATCGTTTTCTTGTGGCAAATTATTGGATTGAATTGAAGTATGATTTAGTAGAGGATCGTGTTTTGGTGGATGATCCGTCGAAATGGTTTAGTTCTTGGATAAGGTGTAATGGTATCTTATTTGTCTACAACTATAAAGTGATGATTTTTTATATTTACATAGTAAGAGTAATATGTTTAGTAAATCTCCAGAGGCATTGCCAGCAGATATACATGTGTTTTTGGATCAAGAATTGGTATCTTATTGGGAGACTAGGTGAATTGAGGGAAGCTTTTATGCCCAATTTCTTGGGTTCCTGTGCACCAAAATGGTTTGTGTGGTATGCATTCATTGCTGATGGCCTATCTGTATTGTCAAAAATCCTTAAGTCCGAAGGTCTCCATGAGTGGAAAGTTGTTCAGATATATGATGAGTGCTTATTTTCATGGGTGATTATGTTTCTTACTATCTATAATCTCACTGGTCCAAATTCATATCTTGATGGGCGATTACTTGTTTTATCAAGAGAAGCATTTTCTAAGTCAGTCGGAACATGGTTAACATCAGCAAATTCACTCAACTCTGGATTTATAAAGGCTCTAAAGTCTGCTATCTTTACCAAAGTAATTATTTGTGTAAACCTTTGCAAATGTTTGAGCTCTCAGTTTGTTGTTCAACAGTTCTGGTTCCACCCTGCCTACTCCACCACTTGTGCAGCGTCTCTGCTAGAAAGGATTAGAAATCTTGCAAATCCGCCAGTTATAATGTGTAGGAATTCTGATGCTGAACAAGTTTATTGTAGCACCAAGGTTTATATGTATCGTTCACACCTAGCTTGTAAGGATTGTATTCATAAAAACTGGACTAATCTCTTTGACTCTAGTTGTTTGATCAGATATGTATGGGATATCACTGATGGAAAAAAACTCTTTGGAATTATGTTTCCTCCTGCAGGCCTCCCAAAAGCCAATAAAGTACAGACTGAGAAGTCTACGAAGAAATCGAAGATGGATGCTCAAACTTTGAAGGAAATACAGGAAGGTGTCCAGGAGAATATCTCTGCGTTGAAATGGCATTGGTATCATTGGGCGAATCTGCACTCAAATGTTTTGAACTATGTTGGTATTTTAAATCCAGGAAAGAACAAGGTTGGTATTTGGATTTACTGGTGGATTAGAGACTGTGCGTTTACGCAGGATTTTAGGACTTGTCTCATATGGAGACGAAGTGTTGCTTGTGCTAAGTATCTTCCGATGCCAAATCAGTTTGTCTACAGGTTTTTATGGAACTTGTATAAGGGTAGGGCTGAAACTCTTTCTCAAAACTCCCCGAAACAACCAGCTAAAAGAAGTATGATTTGTGTCTTTCCAATTAAGTATGAAATAGCTTCTTTAGAAGGTGAATTAATCTTTGAGGTGATTAATGCGTCGAGTAATGAATTTTTTAGTTGGCACAGACACTTTGCAGGGGTTTTTTCTTCTAACAACAGTTTAAGGGTTAATAATTTGAATATTCTTATCTCATCGACAAAGGTGTGTAGAGGAGCTCTGAGTAATTGTAAGACCATCATTCATCAAGAAAACTCAATTGTTAGCACTCTCAGAGCTCATATTAGATCTCTCGAACCTAAAAACAGCATTAGCATTTGTATAATAAAGCTATGCATAAACACCCCACTTGTAAACATTATTTGTCTCATGGTGAAGTTTACATCGATAGCATCTGTAGCTAATTGGCTACGTATTCCAGTGGAAACCATAGCTAAACAAAAATCCTCTGGGATTATTCCGTATAAGTACGATTATAAATTTCTTACCCAAAAAAGGGTAAATCATATTACTAAAACAAAACAGTCTTCTCTAACAAGCACTTACATGTGGTGCATAAAACATAAAACTTGTCTGAGCAACTGTTATAGCATAACCCAATTATTGATGTTTAATTGCTATAGAAACAAAAAGCTCTATTTCAATTGGTATATTTCTTGTAAATTTAGTCCGAATATACCAATAAGAGAAATATTTTCAAAGACTAAAAATGTTCTAAAGAAACTCTTAAGGAAAACTAATCTGCAGAAAATGGGGAACACCGCAAAAAGAGTAAGCTATGGGTATGGGAGGGCTCACCTTTTGCTCTCCTATGCAAAAACAAAGTGGTCATGTTCATACGATATTGGAACTGTAGGGGGATTGGAAAACAAACCTTCTGGACTAACATGAACGAATGGCGCTCGCTAGATCATATACAAATGCTAATCTTAGCAGAAACAAAGACGGAAACAGAACCAAAGGAATCTCTATGGAAAAATGCGGGATTCACAAACATGTGTTGGTCCCCATCTTCTGGTCGTGCCGGGGGTATTGCACTATTCTGGAATGAAAACTCCTTCATAGACGAATCCATCTCGGTGATTATTCATTTCCCAAGAATTATTGGTGTAAAATACGAGAACATAAAAGAGAACTTCGAGTGTCTAATGTTGTTTGTATACGCCCCCCCAAACCCCTCAGAAAAAGACGAGTTTTGGAGAAATCTATACAATCTGATTAACCAAAGCGACATTCCATGCCTAATAATGGGAGATTTAAACGAAATAAGCCAACTATCGGATAAGAGCGGAGGGGCAGAAATTGTACCTGGAAGATTTCTTAGAATAATGGAATTCAAAGATGCATGCTCCTTGCTGGAGATCCCCTCGTATGGTAACCCTTTTACTTGGAGAAAGAAGCAATTTGGCCCAGATAACATTATGGAAAAACTTGACAGGGTGCTTGTCCATCATGAAATAATCGACATGTTCCCCGATTTGGCAACTAAAAATGGAGCATTCTCTAACTCGGACCACTGCCCTATTTCAATTAACTTTTCCAAAAACACTAGCTTTAAACCACCCCCTTTTAAATTTGAAAACATTTGGCTGCAAAGGAGAGACTTCCGAAACATTGTTAAACAAGCATGGAGAGCTTCTTGTGCAGGCTCTGCTATGTTCGGAATTACATACAAATCAAAAATCCTCAAACAAAAGGCTAAAAGTTAAAATAAAAAAACATTTGGAAACATCTTCCGACAAATACAAGACGTTGATGAGGCCCTAATCGAAATACAATCCATCCAACAAACTAACCAAAACCCAGAATCATACACAAAAGAACAAAATCTATTATCTAAAAGAGAAAAGCTACTCCTTTTTCATAAAACTTACTGGAACCAAAGAGCTAAATCAAAACACTTAAAGCTAGCAGATACCAACTCCTCCTATTTCCATAGAGTAGCCATAGGGAGAAGAAATCGAAAGATAATTAGAACAATTACCTTCGCAGAAGGAACTAACATAATTGGCAATGAAAACATTAAAAGGGAAATTCAAAGAGACTTTGAGAAAAGATTTAATCGGGAACAAATGTATAGAATCCCCCAATTAGAAGAATACCTTTTAGAAATCAACCCGATCATTACAGAAGAGGAAAACAATTCACTTATTCAACAACCAACAAACAGTGAAATCCAAAAAGCAGTCTTCGCAATGGGGAACAACAAATCCCCTGGCCCTGATGGAATGACGACTGAGTTCTACAAAAATTATTGGGACATCGTTGACCCTGATATCATTCGGGCTACAAAAGCTTTCTTTCACTCTGGTAAAATGCTAAAACAAATTAACCACACTTTTATCTCCCTCATACCAAAAATTGATAACCCCTCCATGACTACACACTATCGCCCGATTAGCCTATGTTCTACCTTATATAAAATCATCTCAAAGATAATAACAGAACGACTGAAATTGGTAATAGGAAAACTTATTCACCCATTACAAGGAGCCTTTGTTTCCGACAGAGCAATCCAAGACAATATCCTAATAGCACACGAGGTATTCCACTCCTTTCGTACTAGAAAAGGTACCAAAGGATGGGCTGCAATAAAACTTGATATGGAGAAAGCATACGACAGAGTAGATTGGCATTTCACGAAAGCAGTTCTTCAAAAATTTGGATTCAACCAAAAATTTGTGGATATTATTATGGAATGTGTGACCACAGTCTCTTTCTCTGTTTTAGTAAACAACGGCCCTACGGATCCTTTCAAACCTTCAAGGGGTTTGAGGCAAGGGGACCCCCTCTCCCCGTTTCTCTTCCTGCTCGGGGCAGAAATTCTTGCTCGTAAACTCTCAAGGGAAGCAGAATCTGACCAAAACAGCATCGGATTTAAATTTGGCCATTCGGGCCCCTGCATTCCGTTCCTAGCCTTTGCGGACGACATAATAATATTCTCGAAAGGTAGTAATTCTGCATGTACAAAAGTTAAAGAGATAATTGAAGACTATTGTAAATTCTCAGGGCAAAAAGTAAATTACCACAAATCGTCCTTTCAAACCACCCCAGGTATTCGTAGATCAAGAGCTCGAGACCTGGAAGGAATTCTAAACATACCATTTGAACGAAACATGGAAAAATACTTAGGTTGTCCAATCATAAATGGGAGGGTTACCAAAGAAACCTTTGGTGAAATAATATGCAAATCTAAAGACCAATTGAGCAAATGGCGTGCTAATGCCCTTTCTCAACAAGGCAGAGCAACCCTAATAGTGTCTAATTTATCATCAAAACCTTTATACTCAATGCAAAGCTTCATGCTTCCGGTAGCGGTCCACAAACAACTAGATCAAATCAACATAACCTTTTTTTGGAACAAAGATGCGCAACATAGCCCATTAATCAGTTGGGATAAAATATGTAAATAAAAAAGGGATGGAGGACTAGGAATTAGAAAAACCAAAGATATGAATGAAACTCTTCAACTAAAACTCCTTTGGAAAATTCTGGCTGAACCGGAAAATAACTGGGTCAAAATCATACAATACAAGTATCTGAAAGAAAACCACATCCTTACCTACTCTAGAAAAGGCAATGCCTCGTGGCAATGGTCGAAACTGAGTTATCTAATCCCGAAATTTAAAACGGGGCTCATCTGGCAGGTGGGGGATGGGAAATCAATTAAGTTTTGGGAAGATAATTGGGTGGCTACGACACCTCTAAAAGACAAAATAGACTCTCAACATAACATTAATCCACATGATTCCGTAAGCAATTTCATAATAGGAGGACAATGGTGGAAGGAAAAACTTGTATCGGTGCTTCCTAAGCCCATAGTAGAGGATATTATGAAAATCCCCTTGCCAATCACCCCCCTTACAGACAGACTGTATTGGTGGCCCGCCAAAAGAGGTTGGTTCACAACGACAAGTGCCTATAACCTAATCTCATCCACACCACAAAGACCGTCGGATGAATTCTCATGGATCTGGAAACTTGACGCCCCGTCTAAAGTTAAGAACTTTATTTGGAAAATAAAACAAAAAGGTCTCGCCATGGCTACCCGGCTGGCCCTAAAAGGGGTGGCGGTACCGAACACATGTATCTTGTGCAACTCGTCCGTGGAAGATGATATTCACCTATTCATAGAATGGGTATTCATAGAATGTTCCATCAACAATTTCCTGGACAAATATCTCAAAACATTAACAACCTAATTACAGAAAACAGAGATATGAATCAAATTTTAGGCTCCACTCTTTCGATGGAGAAGAAACAACATATAGCAATCAGATGGTGTACCATTTGGTTTATAAGAAATCAAACAATCTTCAAAAATGAACCCATCCCCTCTGCAGAGGCTATCAAGAAAATGATCACGAACAGTATTGATAATTGGAGGAAAGCTAGTAGATGGAATGAAATGGAGGATGACGGCATACAGAAACAAAGTAAAGGAAAAGGGCTCTCTGGGAACAATAGGAAAACCTATCGTTGGAGGAAACCTCCAGAGGGCAAATATAAGCTAAACTTTGACGGATCATTTAAATCAACCACAAACAGTTCCATTGGATACATCATCAGAGACTGGCATGGAGACCCAATCGACATTGGCGGAAAAGCTAATGGTGGACAATCACCCCTTATAGCGGAAGGCTTAGCTCTACGCCTAGGGATAGAAAAAGCGAGAGAACTAAACATAACCGTTCTAATAATAGAAGGAGACTCTAAGATTATCACGGACTATCTAAGATCACATGTTGGATGTCCTTGGGAAATAGAAATGGTTATGTCAGATATCCAAAGCCTTCTCCAAGGAATAAGGAATGTGAGTATATCACATATTCCCCGTATTGGTAACCGGGTAGCGGATAAGGTTGCACACCTTTGCTACTCTACCAGGGGGCCTGAGCTATATCTACATACAGGTCTTTTTGACCTCATCCGACAGGATGCTTTCGGATAGGGTTCCCCATCCGAATTTTTACCTAATCAAAAAAAAATTATACTAATTTACTAAACACAGGTATGGATATGAGTGATACCCATACCCATATCTGATATACGTATATCAGTATCAAACGGACCCTAATTCTATGACAATTTGCCATCTTTTGGGTACATACACAACATGGCAATTGGGTTTCTTCTCATCTTCTACCTAACTCTCATTTTTTGTACGCTTCCTTCTCATTTTTCATCTATTTGGAATCCAATACATATTCTCAAGCATTACAAGACCCAAACTGAGTTATGGCATAAATCTATGACATGGGTGATGGGACATAGGTAGTTTCTTTATCAAAAGGAATGAAGAAATTATAGGAGTTGGTTGCAAGTGGCCACTTAAACTTTAGTCTAAAGCTGATGGAGGTTTAGAAAGGTACAAGACACAATTACTATTCAATTTTTTTTTTAACACGAGAATAACCCAAAGACACGAATCAGATCAATTGACTCGACTCAAGGTCCGTTTGGCAATGCATGTAGCTTTTCGGAGCTTTTGGTTTTAATAATTTATACTTTTAAATAAGTTAAATATAAGATTTTAATTTAATTAGCTTTTGAAATTGAATTTTCAATAGCTACTAACCACAAGCTTTTCAGAATTCTATTAATTTTCTCCTATCTGATCAGCTAGTTTCTATCAGCTACTCTATCAGCTGCGTTACCAAACACCTTACTAGCTTATGAAAACTCCAATTTAACATATATTTAACACACTTAATCCATCAGCTTCAGCTACCCTATCAGCTTCAGCTACCCCATCAGCTCCGTGTTACCAAACTGACCCTCAATGAGAAGAAGTAAGACGCAACTTGATTTTTAAAAAATGTTTCTTAACGATTAGTTACTATTTATCTCTTGATACACTAGATTTGTCTATTACGAATTGATTTACTCCAATGTTTACAAAAAAAAATACAGTAAAAATCATTAGCATCAAATAATTACGTACTTCGTCCTTTTCAAAATAAAAATCATTTTGACTTTTTATAAACATCAATTTATGAAAAAAAAATTTGATTAAAAAAATAATATTTTATTTAAATTTACCCTCTTAAAAAACGGATAAAAAAATCCAACGATATTTTCTATTTCAGAGGAAGTAAATTTTTATGCAAGAAAAGTAGAGTTTGGGTCAATGCAAGTAACACAGTATGAGAGTGACAGTGTGAAGTTGGTCCGGTAATCCAGCCATCCCAACGCGTAGGTTGCCGCCGCGTTCATGGCTGTCCTTCGGTTGTGCTTTACTCTACAAACTTTTTTCTTCTTCTAGACAAAAAAAAAAAAGTCAAAATCTCTCTTAAAATACAGAAATTAATATTTTGAATTAATATTATTTACGTAGTATTTATTTATTTATTTAATATTTTGAATTAAAAATTTTTTTGGTGTAAAATATTTTGAATTAATAAAACTACGTATAATACATTAAAATAAATTATTTTTAGCTTAATTGGAAGATGGAGAGGAGAAAAAGATATCAAGTCAAACCCCAATGGAGTATATCTTTTTTCAGGCCATATTTATTTCTATTTATTTTAATTAAAAAAAATGCATTTGAATTACAATTTCTCTGTTGTTTATTAAGTAACGATTTTAAAATATTATTCTTTTACACATAAAAAAAAATTCCACAATTTTTTTAACCCCCTAACTGAGATTAGGGTGTGTTTGGATTCATACTATATTATGATTATAAACATAAATACTAGCAAAGTGTTTGGTTAAAATAATTTGCAACATATTTAAAATAAATGTGTAAATTAATTAAATTAAGTTTATAAAGTATTTATAAATTTAATATAATAGTGAATATTCAATTAACACGATTTATATAATATTTTATTTGAAATTTATATTATTTAAAGCACATACAGTAATCAATTAAACTAAACAAAAATATTTATATTTATAATTTCTAATCCAAACACACTATCAATCTCTTTTCACACGACTTTTTAAAAGTTGAGACTATAATTCATACCTACTTTATTTCCTATGATAATAATGGACCCTCCAAAAAATAAAACAGAAATAATGGTATCATGAAAATGCCCCTCATAAATTACCAAACCAAGCTTATTAAAGTTGATTGAAATCCATCACGTAACCAACTGTCTTCAACTCATACCATTACGTACCCATTGAAATTTTCATTTTCAAATACGTATCATTTAATAATAAATACTCCATTTTTTATAAGTCTTTTACTATTTATAAGATAATAAAATCTATATAAAATTATTAACTTTTACCATAAAAAAACATAGGTAAATAATACTTCATTCATCTCAAAATATAGATCATTTTACTTTTAAACACACTTTTTAAGAGGTAAAAACTTTATAAAATATTAAATTTTAAAAAAATAATATTATATTTATTATTTATTTGTATAACATTTAAAAAAAATTAACAAAAAATTAATATTTTTGTTTATATAATTTTAACTTTTTAAATAACGGAACAAAAAATAAAAATACTTATGTTTTGAAATAGAGGTAGTAAATACTTCATCCGTCTCAAAAAGCTTGTATTTGACTTTTTGACACGGTTTTTATAAGTTAAAAACTATATAAAATATTAATTTTTAAAATAATTTCATAGATAATTGTATCTAGTATGAAATTATTTTGAAATTTTAATAAAATACTCGTAATTAATATTTTATTATTTTTTAATAAAATATAATAAATAGGCATTGTTGGCATCTCCAACGTTACAAAAAGCCAGCACCGGCACCGCTCTCGTGACCCGAATCCAACAAACTCTGCATCTCTATAAAAAGGCATCCCCTGCACCCTCCGAATCTTCAGAGTCCAGACTTCATAGTTCAACCACCACCACAAAATCTCCCTCTTTACTCTACAAACAGTGTCAGTGTGTTACACATTGCCGTCAAATCTCCCTCTTTACTCAACAAACAGTGTCAGTGTGTTACACATTGCCGTCAAGCCCCACCTCTATACCCTTCATCGAAATCTCCGGCGTTCTATTCGCGTACGATTCAGAACCCCCCGATGGAGAACTTGCTGGGCTTGCTCCGGATCCGAATCAAGCGCGGTGTCGACCTTGCGATTCGCGACTTCAAGAGCAGCGATCCGTACGTCGTCGTCCGCCTCGGCAAGCAGGTATCTTTTCCCCTCTTTCTCCCTCTCTGTACCTGCTTTCCGATTCCTCCAAGATTCCAGCTTTTTGCGGATTAGGGTTTGTATGTTGAAATTGAGTAAACCAGGCTAAAATTTCCTTGTTCAGTGATCTGATCCGTTGTTGTTTCCATGGAATTTCTCTGTTAACAGAAGCTGAAGACTCGAGTTGTAAGGAAGTGCCTCAATCCGGAGTGGAACGAGGACTTAACCCTATGCGTTACCGATCCGAACCAGCCCGTGAAGCTCGTAAGTCCGCCTTCAACCCTAATTAAACTCAAGAATCTCACATTCGATCTCTGGTATCGCGCATTTGGCTTAAATTCCCCGATCGGAACAATTTGCGAGTTTGCCGGGGATTGTGTAGCTGTCAAATTTGGGGATATGACTGTTTTTGTAATCTTGCTGCCTAGAATTTTCCTTTCACGGAACTCATGTGATTTCGACCCCACATTGCTGCTGTCATACAGATGGTCTACGACAAGGACACCTTCACGTTCGACGACAAGATGGGCGACGCGGAGCTTGACATCAAGCCGTTCCTGGAGGCGGTGAAGATGAACCTGAAGGGGATTCCAAGCGGAACGATCATAACGAGGCTAAGGCCGGGCAGGCAGAACTGCTTGATCGAGGAGAGCGACGTCGCTTGGGTGGACGGGGAGGTCGTGCAGAGCATGTTCCTCCGGCTCAGGAACGTAGAGCGCGGCGAAGTCGAGCTCGAGCTGCGGTGGACCGATGTCCCTGGCGCCCGGGGCCTGTAGAAGATGATGGTTTTAGGATTTGGGAGTGTTGTTTTTTGAGGGCTTGTAGATAGGAAGTTCCTCTATCAACAAAGGTTTTTTTTTTGTGCTTTTAAGCTTGTTTGAGCTTTGAAGCACTTGAATTTATGGAGATGAGATGAGATGAGGGCATTAGAACAATGTTTACATGTGTTATGTAATGTGTTTGTGTGTGATTTAGAATTTAGATGATGGTGTAAGGACAATTTTATGAATCTTAATATAGGTGTGGTAATTTCCATTTTTTGATTCATCGGCATTTTACTATAAAAAAACTTGACGATCCAAACTTTTTTTTTTAAACCTTAGTCCACTTCGATTGGTTCAATCGCTTTACATCTGGATTGACTACTGTGTCTGTGTGGTCCTTTTAAAGGGTTGATCCCCCACTTTGCACATGAACATCGATTTTGGTGCTCATTTTCTTTCTTAAATATGGGTTGAGCATAGACGCTAAATAATACTCTCTTCGTCCAACAATACATGTTCTTTTACGGAGTATTTTTTAGCACGTTTTTTTAGCACACCTATTTCTTTAGCCTACTCATGTGTACCGCACCCCGTACATGCAATTATGCAATTGATCACTTTTTTTGACTGCTTTAAACTATTGTAGGCGCCAACTGTTCAACCTGCTACATTATTACCGGAGTATATTATTCTCACATTTGTAAACCGATTTAGCATAGGTGGTGTTTATGACTACAATCACAAGTCTTTCTTCTCAAATTACAACACCTCTACCTTGCCAATTCCATTTCTACTCCTGGTAAAAGCTCATAACACATTCAATTTTTTTTTATTTCTCATCACCAAATTTAAATGACCCTGCTGTTGAACTACCCTATAGTCCTATACCCTACATTTATGTACAATCTTCCTCATCTGATTTATGTTTATATTAAATTATACATATGTTTTGACATTCTCTTTTATTTCATCTTGTTTACAAATATCACAACAACGTGGCAATGGAAATTTCCAAATCTTATCTCCAAGATCTTGTCTACATTAACACACCCATCTATACAACTCTCGTACTCAAAGTTGTCATAAAAAAGGAAGCAAACTAATTCGAAGGGAAACCCACCTTTCAGAGTTTTACTTTTATGGATGAGCATGTATGTATTATTCTCTCTATGTATTTCAATAATATCATGTATTTTCAATATAGTAATGGCCCTATTTTTTTTTGTGTACTATATTATATTTCTATCTCAATTGGACTTTATATTATTATGAGCTTTTCAAAATTATGGTAGTGACGTTTGGAAATGGTGGTAGACGAAGAAGGGGATGGAGAATGAGTCTCTTGAGCCATGAAGCATCATTAGATCTTCACCATTCTTTCTATCACACACCTTTGCCCTCTTCCATTGAAGAGGAAAGAAGAATCTTCCAAGCGGACAAGAGACCAAAGAATAGTACTCCCTCCGTTGCAAAATATAAGAGCTTTTACTATTTGATACGTTTTTTAATGAGCTAAAAACTCCATGAAAAATTAAAATTTTTTACATAGTATTATACATATAACGCCCTTATATTTTGCAACGGAGGTAGGATGATTTTCTATCAGAAATAGAGCACCTACAACTATTATCTCTGTAATGATTTCGGAGTTCTATCATTTGAAGACAAGACAGATGGTTCTTCGTCTCATATACTATTCTAGCGCAACCTATAAAATGTAAAATGTAACTTTGAAGTATCAATTCTAATTAACACTTATATACTTATTAGACAAACTATGGAATTTACAAATTCAAATCAAAATTCTGTTTTGATGATATTTTAGTATTGACAATTTAGAGTCATTTGTTTTGAATTTCATTTTTTTAATAAAAGATTTTCAAAAATAAAAATAGAATTTATTTCATAAAAATATTTTTAACACTTTATAATTTTGAAAATAAAGCCGATTATAATATATTTATTACAAAGTATATAATTCAAAATAAATAATATACTATTGTAATATTGATCAAACGCTCTGATTGTATTAATTGTATTCTCAAGTGTACCTAATTAACAAGCGGGTACATTGCCTTTTATAGGCAAGGGAGGCCTAATATGATCAAAACTGATAGAAGGCCGTAAGGGCCGTAATACAAAGGAGCCGAAAAAGGTACAGTAAGTGTACAGTAGTAGGAGGTGAATAATTCATCTATATCACAACACTCCCCCTTGAATATTCACCTTTAAAGCCGAGAGTAAATAATGCTGCCGTCTCGATAAAACCTCGCTAAGGAAAACCCAGAGGGGAAAAAGCCAAAGCTTATGAAAAAGAGTACGGCTTGCTTTGTACTCTTCTGGGATACTGTACTGCCTCATTAAAAACCTTGTCAGGAAAAACCCTGTGGGATAAAAACCTGAGTTAAGGGAAAAAGAGTGCAGTGCGTACTATTTTCTCCCCCTCAATTTAATGTGCCTCTTGGAGTCGACACATCCCGATTTTGTACACAAGTTCTTTAAACCTGTTTGGGGGTAGTGACTTTGTGAATAGGTCAGCAGGATTATCACTTGATCGGATTTGTTGTATATTTACTGTGCCTTCTTTCTCTAGATCATGAGTTGAGAAGAGCTTCGGTGAAATGTGCTTAGTCCGATCACCTTTGATATATCCTTCCTTCACTTGAGTGATGCATGCAGAATTGTCTTCATAAATAATGGTTGAGCTTCCAACGATTGATCTTAGTCTGCATTCTCCTTGTATATACTTAACTATGGATCTCAGCCAAACACACTCTCTTCCAGCTTCATATAGAGCAATTAATTCAGCGTGATTTGAGGATGTAGCGGTAAGAGTCTGCTTTGTTGACTTCCATGAGATCGCCGTATCTCCATAGGTGAATACATAACCATTTTGAGATCTAGCTTTGTGAGGATCTGAAAGATATCCTGCATCTGCATACCCAACAAGAGTGGCATTTGCATGATTACGATAATACAAACCAAGATCATGTGTACCTCGCAAATATCGGAATACATGCTTGATTCCGTTCCAATGTCTTCTTCTTGGAGCTGAGCTGTATCTTGACAATAAGCTTATAGCGAAAGCTATATCTGGTCTAGTATTATTTGCCAAGTACATCAATGGACCAATTGCACTTAAGTAAGGAACTTCTGGGCCAAGAATTTCTTCATCTTCTTCTCTAGGTCGAAAGTGATCATCCTGTATACCAAGAGAACGAACTACCATAGGTGATGTTAATGGGTGTGCCTTGTCCATGTAAAATCTCTTTAAGATTTTCTCGGTATCAGTACTTTGATGAACAAATATTCCATCTTTTAAATGCTCAATTTGTAAACCAATACAAAACTTGGTTCTACCGAGGTCTTTCATTTCAAATTCTTTCATCAAATATTTTGCAGTGCTTTCCAACTCATTTGACGTACCTATAATATTCAAATCATCAACATACACTGCAATAATAGCAAAACCACTTTTGGAATGCTTTATAAAGACACATGGACAGATAGCATTATTGTGGTATCCTTCTTTAATAAGATATTCACTTAATCGATTATACCACATTCTTCCAGATTGCTTAAGACCATATAACGATCTTTGCAACTTTATAGAGAACATTTCTCTATTCTCGGTATTCTGCATCTGAGGCATTTTTAGTCCTTCTGGGACTTTCATGTATATGTCACTATCAAGTGATCCATATAAATATGCAGTTACGACATCCATTAGTCGCATATGTAGTCCTTCTGGGACTTTCATGTTAGGCTAATTAAAAATCTCAGTGTAGTTGCATCAACTACCGGGGAATATGTTTGCTCATAATCTATCCCGGGTATTTGAGAAAAACCTTGGGGTACAAGCCTTGCTTTGTACCTCACAATTTCATTTTTCTCATTTCGCTTTCTTACGAATACCCATTTATAGCCTACTGGCTTTACACCTTTTGGTGTAAGCTTAACAGGACCAAAAACTTCACGTTTTCCTAATGACTTTAACTCAGCCTGGATTGCCTCTTTCCATTTAATTGGCCAGTCATTTTTGCGACGACATTCGTCGACACTTTGTGGCTCAATTTCATTGTCATCAACGATTATTTTCGTGGCAACAGAGTATGCAAACACCTCATCAAGGATAATATCCTTTCTATTCCATTGTATTCTTGTAGAAACATAATTTACAGAAATTTCATAATTATCAATGTTTCTATCCTCATCTAGAATACTTTTGTCTTCTAATGCGCCCTCCGCATTTTCCGAGATGTCTTTATCACATTCCTCTTGTATTTTGGCATTTTCTCCCCCTGAATTTATCAGTGGGACAATTTTCATAACGTCTTCTTGACGTCTACTTTTCCTTGGTTTTAAATCTTTAGAACCAAGAGGCCTGCCACGTTTTCGTTGTATCGTGGACTCATTTACAGGTTGCTGTACAGCTGTTTGTCTCTCAGGAATTTCAATCCTTTCAGGGGCATTTATAGCAGGCACATGTGACTTTGTCACTTTCTTTGTGTCTATAAACGAATCTGGCAATTGATTCGCTATACTCTGTAAATGTATAATTTTATCCACTTCTTGTTCACACACTTTAGTACGTGGATCCATATGAGATAATAATGGAGCATTCCACGTAATTTCTTTTCTCTTTTCTCCACCTAATGTTGGGAATAGATTTTCATCAAAATGACAATCAGCAAACCTTGCTGTAAATAAATCTCCCGTTGTTGGTTCAAGGTACTTAATTATCGATGCATAATCAAAACCAACATAAATTCCCAATCTCCTTTGTGGACCCATTTTTGTACGTTGTGGTGGAGCAATGGGTACATAAACTGCACATCCAAAAATTCTCAAATGAGATATATTTGGCTCTTTACCAATCACAAGTTGTAATGGGGATTGTTTGTGATAAGCGGTTGGTCTTATCCTAACCAACGCCGCTGCATGTAAAATAGCATGTCCCCAGACAGATGATGGCAGTTTAGACTTCATTAATAATGGTCTAGCGATTATTTGTAATCGCTTTATCAAAGATTCAGCAAGACCATTTTGTGTGTGAACATGAGCCACTGAATGCTCAATTTCAATCCCAATTGACATGCAATAGTCACTAAATGTTTGGGATGTAAATTCTACTGCATTATCAAGTCATATTTTCTTGATTGTATAATCCGGAAATTGAGCTCGTAACCGGATAATCTGTGCAAGGAGTTTAGCAAAAGCTGTATTTCTTGTCAATAAAAGACTTACATGTGACCATCTTGTTGATGCATCTATTAGTACCATAAAATATCGAAATGGTCCACACGGTGGAACTATTGGTCCACATATATCTCCCTGTATTCTTTCTAAGGACATTGGAGACTCATTCTCAAGTTTACTCTTGGAAGGCCTGATTATTAATTTACCAAGTGAACAACCAGTACAATTGAAATCATTCGATCTGAGAATTTTCACATTCTTCAGCGAATGTCCATTTGAACTTTCAATAATTCTATGCATCATAACATTTCCTGGATGACCCAAACGGTCATGCCATAATGTGAACATCCTTTTATCATCCAACTTTTCAGATGTTACATTTACTTCTATCGGACTTATATATGTATAATATAGTCCAGAAGAATAAGCTAGCAGCTTTTCTAGGATGTTCTTCTTGCCATTTCTATATCCAGTGATACATAGATATTCTTTTCCACCTTGATTCATGGTTTCCATATGAAACCCATTCAGACGCATATCTCTGAAACTCAACAAGTTTCTTCGAGATTTACTTGAATATAATGCGTCATTTATAATCAGTTTTGTCCCTTCAGGGAGCAAAATACAAGCTCTTCCAGAGCCTTCTATCATCTTTGCCACACCGGATATTGTTCTGACATTTGCCTCGATTAATGTCAATTGTGTGAAGTATTCTCTGCTTCTCAAGATGGTGTACGTGGGTAGTGGCACTGTCTACCAGACATTGATCTTTGCCACTTGGTTTAACTTCACTTATATCCATATCTTCAATATAAAAGAGATATAATTAAAACTTTAATACATTTTTATTCATTAATAATATATAACAAGTACATTAAAAGTAATGCAGAAAGTAAACACACTGCGATATGTTACATGAAATAAACACACTGCGATATGTTACAAAAGTAAACTGCATGGAAATAAAAGTACTAGTATTTAATAGTTCACAATATCACTAAGTCTGAAATCTCCATCTCCGTTAGGAGTATTTGCGAAGAAACCAGAGATGTCCAGATCGGACTCAGGTGGAGTGTTATTGACAAAATTACTCTCCACCTTCTTTCCTTTGTTCTTGGATGTCTGATACAACTCAACCAAATGTTTAGCTGTGCGACATACCTTCGCCCAGTGGCCTGTCATGCCACATCTGTAACATGGAGATTTGGATTTCTGAGTAGATCCCGATGGATCTTTTCGGACCATCAACTTATCATTCCCCTTTGAAGAGGATGCTCCGGGAGCTTTGTGCCACTGATTAGTAGCAAAGCTTCTACCACAACCACGACCACGACCTCGACCTCTACCGCGATTATTCCCATCTCCACGGTTATTCGTATTCCAGCCACCATCTCCCTGAGATGTATATTGACCTGGGAACATTCCATGTGCTGCATTCGTCTCAGTATATGGAGCAGCACCAGTAGGCCTTAGGTTGTGGTTCTTCATCAGAAGTTCATTATTTTGCTCAGCCACAAGTAATACTGATATCAAATCAGAATACTTTGTAAAACCCCTCTCTCTATATTGTTGTTGCAAGAGCACATTTGATGCGTGCATTGTAGAGAAGGTTTTATCGAGCATATTTTCTTCAGATATTTTCTGCCCACATAAACGTAACTGAGACGTGATCCTGAATAAGGCAGAATTAAAATCACTGACAGACTTAAAATCCTGGAACCTCAGATTGCTCCAGTCATATGTGGCTTTTGGGAGTAAAACTTTCTCCTGATGCCCATATCTCTGACTTAAGTTCTCCCATAACTCTTTAGGATCTTCCACCAGCAAGTATTCAGACTTAAGGCTTTCATTCACATGATGGCGCAAAAATATAATCGCCTTTGCCTTATCTTGCGGAGAAGTATCATTATTTTCAGAGATAGTTTCCAGTAGGCCATGAGCTTGGAGGTGAGACAATGAATCAACCCTCATTCAAGATATCTCTGGCCCGATAAGTCGAGAATATCAAATTCCCGCTTTGTAAGATTTGCCATTGAATTAACTACAAATAAAATCATATAATTAATATTGACATAATTAATTATCATATAAATTTAATTTATGGGTTAAGATGACATATATTATATCTCATTACTATATATGTAAATGCTATAAACAAATATAATAACATTATATATACATACATACATGGATTATATATATTATATACATGCATGTGTTCATACGGTATATATATGATATATGCATGCATGTTATATCTTAACATAATATATATACATCATACATGCTTTGAATATATTAATAGGTAAGTATGTATGTATACTGAATATATATACATGCATATATTATACTATATATATGTACTGTATCTACCGATCTACGTGTGTGTGTGTGTGTGTATATATATATATATATATATATATATATATATGATTTTACTGAGAAACCCCCTTTTGCGGAGTACGCGCCCCACACGCGGAAACCTTTCCCCCATCCACTCCCCGTCTGTGTTGCCTCCTCAGAGCCCCTTTCTCTTTGTGAAGCGATCGCCATGGTCGTACAAGCTTTATGCCACAAATCTAATTATCAACCTTATCCTTGATGATTGGCCTATTAACCCCCTAATTGATGGGATCTTTGCTAGATCTAGACTCTGTGTTGGTAGATTTCTCTTGGCTACAAAGGTTGCCCTAATCCCTGAGATTTCGTATGAATTTGGGGAAATCCCTAATCCTCCCACGATTAAGCCTCGCTGGTGCCGTCTGAGTGCAAGGATGGTGTTGATGTCTCAAGCCTGGTCTTATCGACCCCCTCCTTGGCCAAATCTGAATGGTACGGTCGATAGAACTTTAAGGTTCTGGGAAGCTTCGATTGGCTCTGATCTCTGCTCGTTCATGATTATGGGAGTGGTCCACTGCAACAAGTTTGGTTCTTGGGGCACGCTTCTCCGCTCCAATGGGGTTTGCTCTTCTGATCTCTCTCTTCCTCACCGATCTCCCACAAAAATTTTCTATTTAAAGGGGTGTTGGGGATTCTGGTTTCCTCGCACCTCTCTTCTTAATACTTTCCTTTCTGAATTCATCCAATTTAACCAGTGTCGTGTTCTTGTTGTTTTCATGGCTCCATCCCATGTGGATAAGGGGAAAAAACCGATGGTGGCAGATGATCCTGCCCCTGAATCGACTAATACCCGAAAGGGGATGCCGGAGGGCTTTAAACTCACTGAGGAGACTCCCCTCTCCGAGGATGCCCAGGAAGCTAGCCGAAAGGCTAGAGCCGAGAAGAAGTTCAAGAGGAGGACGATCAATAGGGAGAAGCTGATTGCCCTTCAAGGAAGGGTTCAGGAGAATATCTCCACTCTAAACCTGTCTTCTCTCTTTGCTACAATAATCGGTGATCCTATGGAAGCAAAGGAGGTGAGAAAGAAAGTGAGATATGTCTGGAAATTTCTCTGTGGTGGGTTTCAGCTCATTCCAGTTGCTAACAACTGGTTTGAACTGAGATTTGATTTACCTGAGGACCGAGCTATGGTATGGGACAATCGTCCCTATCATGTCTCTGGTCAGTTGATTTTTCTCCGTCCATGGAGGCTTGAGTTCGACCCTTGGTCTGAGCCTGTTACGACTCTTGACCCGTGGATTCGGTTCCTGGGTTTGCCTGCTAAATATGTGAATGATGAAATCTTGAAGGATATAGTGGTGGAGAATAGGTTGAGGAAGGTTATCAGGGTGGCAGCTTTTAATTCTAAGGGTGCAAGATTTAGGTATCCTAGAGTGTGTGTTTCTATTGATATTACTATGGTGACTGGGAGAACTGTGTTTGTGGTCAATAAGGATGGGGAGGTGGAGTCCTTTCCCATTTGGTTTGAGGATTTCCCTCTTGGTTGTGGAAGTTGTGGGTCTACTGCACATACTTTTGATGAATGTCCTTACAGGAACTTGTGCAATGCTTCTGCCCCCCATCCTCCTATGCCACCCCCGGGTGGTGCTGAGCATGTTGCTGGTGAAGCTCCTTTGTATTAGATAAGACCTAGTCTAAGTTAGATAGAACTAAATCTACTTAGATAGATAGGTTAGTTGTTAAGATATAAGATATCAATCTATCTTAGTCTAAAGATAAAGATCTCCTTTGTATTATATATTGTAAGTCTTGTGAAGGTAAATACAATCAAAACAATCGTTGCACCATGTTAGAAGCCAATCCAATTTCCCCTCCTGCTGATCCGTCAGTTACCAAACTGGTTACTGGTCCTGACTTACCCTATGACGATCCAAGTGCCTATCGTCATGTTGTGGGAAGCCTGCAGTACGCCCTTGTCACGCGGCCTGAGATCAGCTTTGCCGTCAACAGGGCTTGTCAACACATGCATCGTCCCTTAACTTCTCATTGGCAGCACGTTAAGCGCATCCTCCGCTATCTCAAAGGGACTCTTGATTATGGACTCACCATCACAGCATCTCCTCGATCTGATCTTGTGGCTTACTCAGATGCCGGCTGGGCGACAGACCCATCTGATCTTCGTTCTCAACACGGCTTCGCAGTGTACTTTGGCGGCAATCTTGTAAGTTGGTCCAGTCGCAAGCAGAAAGCACTCGCTCGCTCCAGCACTGAAGCTGAATACCGTGCTCTCTCCTTCACGGCTATTGAGCTTGCCTGGCTCTGTCAGCTTCTACATGAGCTTCGCATTCCCATTCAGCGACCCCCTGTGCTACTCTGCGATAACCAGTCGGCTACATTTCTTGCCAACAATCCTGCTATCACGTCTAAGTCAAAGCACATACAGCTGGATTATCATTACGTCCGGCAACAAGTTGATTCCAATGAGCTTCTGGTCCGCCACATTCCTGCCAGCCATCAGGTTGCTGATGTCTTCACCAAGGCACTCACTGGTCGGTCATTTACAGCAATTCGTCCCAAGCTCTTGGTCACTCCGCGCCCTTCAGCTTGCGGGGGGATATTAGATAAGACCTAGTCTAAGTTAGATAGAACTAAATCTACTTAGATAGATAGGTTAGTTGTTAAGATATAAGATATCAATCTATCTTAGTCTAAAGATAAAGATCTCCTTTGTATTATATATTGTAAGTCTTGTGAAGGTAAATACAATCAGTAAAGTTCATACTCTCACACTTTGGGTGCTGATGATGGTGAATGGGTTAGGGTGGGTGCTAGGAGGCCTATGGTGCTTCCCCCTCCCACCTTTGGCCATTCAAAAATGGAGATATTATCCTGCTTTGGCAAAAATGCAATGTTGTCTTCTGATTCTTCCCCATCTCTCTCCTCTGGGAGATCTGCTGATGCCTCTGCATCCAATGCTGCCGTTGTTTGTGAAGAAGCTCCCCCTTCACCCCCTGCTGCGACCACTGATGCTGTTCCTCTTGCTGCTGTATAGCCCCCAAATGATGAGATCATCGTTCCTAAAGTGGAATTGCAACCCGACCTTTCATTTTGGGTAGCTGACGATGATGAGGATTTAGAGTTTGATGAAGATGAGTTTATTGATGATATTCTTGCAGGGGATGGACTTGCTGATCCTGGGTTTACTCAGGAGGATTATGATGCTATGCTTGTGGATATACCACCTTCAGTTGAGTTCATTCTGCCTGATCTTAGCCGGCCTGAGCAGCTAGCTGCTTATCTGCAGGAGCAGTTCATTACACCCAATGCATCTCCCTCGGTGGAGCATGAGTTCAAGAAACTTGATATGGATGTTGCTTCAAACTCTGAGTCTGGCAAGCGCAAAATGAAGGTTGAGGATGGTGATTCCGCTAGCTCTGCTATTACTCTGATGGGGGCTAGCAACAAGAAGGGAAAGCATGTGTAGTCTACTGATGAAGGGGCTGCTAGGAGGGTTCATTGATGGTTTGGTTCTCTCCTATGCCATGAAAATAATGAAACCATTATCGTATGAGCTGGGACTTCTTTTGGGTAAGATGGGATTGGATGGTTTTACTATAATCATGGTTAAGTTTGTGATTGTCCTAGTGTATTGTTGGTCTTGGATTATCTGTAGTTTGTGGTTATGCCGAGTCTTAATCTGTGCTAGCTATCTTTTGAAATGGTTGTATCTCATAGCTAGTAAGTATTTGCGTATGAATCTCTTTGTATGTAAATGGAAATGGGAAGTAAGTTGTAAGGTTAAGATTGTCTTTAAGAAATCAAGTATGCTAGTTTATTTCTACATATACTTGACCTCATTTCATTTATATCTTTCATGGCAATCAGCAGGCTTAATTGTGTTCTAATATGGATTGCACTAGGTGCTCTTTTCCATAAAAGACGTAAACACTATAAGTACTTAAGAAAGTGTAGTTATGAGTTTTATCCGATTTACTATATAAGTAAAAGCTTAAGGGAATGTGTAAATTTCAGCTTCTTACGAACAACAATAACAATGTGCTTTTGGAGATTAATTCACCTAAGAATTGATAATACATTCCACAAAGTGTTTGGTCCAGGGATAACCGTCAACCAAAACCTGCATTCCTTGGTTTTATGGCAGCTGAACCTATTAATTATCATCAGCAAACTTGAGCGTTGCTTAGTCTCTGTTCTTTGGCATGGTGAGGCCTTTCTTGGGTATTGGCGCTTGTGCGTTAGGAAATCCATCATTTGCATAATGAGTACTCAGTTTTTATATGAAGACGGAAGCATGGGTCTTTATATAACGGACATGGGTTATAAATGAAAATCAGATATTGGAACTGTCGCGTCATTGGTAAGAGGACTTTCTGGGCAGGGCTAAATGCAATGCGTATAAATGATCATCTCAAGATATTAGCAATTGCGGAAACAAAATCAGAAGTAGTTCCGGCAGAAACAGTATGGAGGGGTAGTGGTTTTTCTAATGCAATTTGGTCGCCAGGTAATGGCAGAGCGAGAGGTCTTGGTGTCTTATGGAATGAGAACTCGCTTGTAAATGAAACGATCTCTGTTAAGGTCCATCTGCCAAGAATTATTGGACTAGAATACTTTAATTTAGACAAAAAGTTCAGGGGTATTATTCTCTTTATCTATGGACCCCCTCAAGCTAAAGATAAAGACCAGTTTTGGGAACTACTGACGACTATAATAGGCGATCAAAGCCTCCCATGTATGATTATTGGCGATTTTAATGAGATTGCTCATAGTAGTGAGAAGTGTGGGGGCGCACCTTTTCATCCCTCCCGTGGACACAGATTAAACCAATTCATGAACTTGTGTGCACTAACAGACATTCCAAGCAATGGAAACCAATTCACATGGAGGAAAAAGGTTGCAGGTGAAGACAACATTTTAGAAAAGCTTGATAGAGTACTCGTCCAAGGAAAATTTCTAGATACTTTTCCCGATCTCAGCACGCATAATGGTGCTTTCTCAACATCAGATCATTGCCTGATTACTACTGAATTAAAAACAACTATAGTCATAAAGCCCCCACCATTCAAAATGGAAAACATGTGGTTCCATAGACCGGATTTCAGAAATATAGTGGTTCAGGCATGGCGTGCTCAATGTCCCGGTTCTATAATGTATAAAACTATGTTCAAAACAAGACTTGTTAAACAAAAAGTTAAACAATGGAATAAGAATACCTTTGGAAATATCTTTAGACAACTAGCCTCTATAGAAAATGATCTTTTGGAGATCCAAACGAAGGATTTAGGAATAAACGATATTAGCAAACAAAAAAGGCTAATATTAAAAAAGGACCGACTTCTGTCTTTTCAAAAAGAGTACTGGAGCCAGCGTGCGAAATCCAAACATTTAAAACTTGTCGATTCAAACACTTCTTATTTCCATAGGGTTGCATCGGGTAGGAGGAACCGGAAATTTATTAGAAACATTACTTATGCAGAAGGAACGCCCATTGTAGGAGATGAGAATGTTAGGAGGGAAATAAAAAATGATTTTGTGAAGCGTTTCACCAAAGTATCGACTAATAATAACTATCTTGAAGAGTATATGCAGAATATTACTCCTTCTATCACAGAAGAGGAAAATTTCAGATTAATTGCTCCACCAACAAATTGTGAGGTTAAAACGGCAGTTTTCAGCTTGGGGTTAAACAAATCTCCCGACCCGGATGGTATCACAGCTGAATTTTATAAAGAATTTTGGGATATTGTTGGGGTTGATGTTACACGGGCTGTAAAGGCCTTCTTTCATTCTGGGAAGATTCTTAGGCAAATTAATCATACGTTTATCTCACTCTTTCCTAAAAATAACAATCCAACTAAAACTTCAGACTATAGACCTATAAGTCTCTGCTCAACCATCTATAAAATTATATCGAAAATACTAACAGATAGACTAAAATCAGTAATGTGTAAACTGATTCACCCCCTTCAAGGGGCGTTTGTGTCTGATAGGGCAATCCAGGACAACGTTTTAATTGCTCATGAAATTTTCCATTCTTTTAAAACTAGAAAGGGCACCAATGGTTGGTTAGCAATCAAATTGGACATGGAAAAGGCGTATTATCGGGTTGATTGGGCATTCACTGAGATGGTACTCAGAAAATTTGGTTTCCATGATAAATTTATCAATTTGACTATGGAATGTGTAACGACTGTTTCCTTCTCGGTACTAGTCAACAATGGCCCTACAGAAGTGTTCTTACCTACCCGTGGCCTTAGACAAGGTGATCCGTTATCGCCATTTCTGTTCATTCTAGAGGCCGAAGTGCTTGCTAGAAAACTGACCACTGAATCCCTTCTCCCTAGTAGTGGAATCGGCTTTCCATTCGGTCGTAATGGGCCTAGAATTCCTTTTTTGGCATTTGCAGACGATATTATTATCTTCTCAAAAGGAAACATGACTTCGTGTGAAAAAGTCAAAAATATAGTAGATCGTTATTGCCAAATATCGGGACAGAAAGTTAACTATCATAAATCGGCTTTTCAGTGTACATCGGGTATTCCTAGGTCCCGTATCTCGGGTATTGAAGAGTGCCTTAGCATTTCAAGCAAATTTAAACTTGATAAATACTTAGGATGTCCGATCACTAATGGTAAAATAAACGAAAACACATTTGAGGATATAATGTCAAATACCAGGAACCAACTGTCAAAATGGAGAGCAGATTCGTTGTCACAACAGGGACGGAAAACATTGATTAATGCAAATTTAGCATCAAAACCCTTATACATGATGCAGAGCTTCATGCTTCCACCAAAAATGCATCAGAACTTGGACAAAATGAATAGATCTTTCTTCTGGAACAAAGAATCAAACTATAAGCCACTCATTAGTTGGGATAGAATTTGCAAGCCAAAGTATGCGGGGGGAGTAGGTTTAAGAAAATCGAAACAGATGAATGAAGCTTTGCAACTAAAATTATTATGGAAAATAGTGGCAGAACCAAACAATATTTGGGTAAGGATTATCCAGTATAAATACATTAAGACGAATCACATACTAAACTATGAACCGAAAGGAAGTGCGTCGTGGCAATGGACACAACTAAGAAAGCTAATTCCTATATTCAAAAATGGTTTGATTTGGGTGGTGGGAAATGGTCGAACAATCAAGTATTGGAATGATAGATGGAGACCTGTGCAGAACATGGAACAGTACTGTGTACACCCACAAAATATTGATCTGGAGGAAACGGTGGATTCATATATAGAAAATGGTAAATGGCGGTTAGATAGGTTAGCCAGTGTCCTACCTGTTGAGGTTGTGAATAAAATTTCACTTATTCCTCTCCCGGTCTCGACAATTGAAGATAGATTATATTGGGAGCCAGCTAAGAATGGGTGGTTTTCGACGTCTAGTGCATATAATTTTGTTACCAAATCCTCACTAAATGCGATAGATGACAATTTTTGGATTTGGAAACAAGATGTCCCGCCTAAGGTTAAGAACTTCCTTTGGAAAATTTGTCAAAATAGCCTTCCAACTGCATCAAGACTATCTAAGAGGGGGGTTGCGGTTCCTGGCTATTGCCCAATCTGTAATCACCACGAGGAAGATGAAGTTCATTTATTCTGTGAATGCAAATATAGTTTTTTCTACAAAAATCTGAGTAATATGATTAAATTATTGGTACAAGACTCTATTGATAGAAACCGTGATATTAAACCAATAATGACAATCCTATCGAATAATCTGACAAAGAAAGAAAAGCAAAGCATGTCACTCAACCGGTGGACAATCTGGTTAGTCCGAAATCAACTTGTCTTCAGATGTGAAAAAGCGCCTACGGTGGAAGAAGTGAAAATTAGGGCAGAACAATTTTTGAAAAACTGGAACATGGCCAATTCTCATTTGCTTGAATCAAATGAAGGCAAAGCATCACACAAAACTAAAAAGAGAAGCATAAAGGAAATGAGTAAAGGTAAAAATAATAAATGGAAAAAACCACCTATGGGTTGGCACAAACTAAATTTCGATGGGTCGTCAAGCATGCAGGAAGAGAGTACGGGCGGCTTTGTAATTAGAAACTGGGAAGGGCGGCCAGTTTCTACATGAGTAAGGAGGCTCGGAAAACAATCCCCGATCTTTGCTGAAGCTAGTGCTTTACGTTTAGGTATTATCCAAGCTAAAGAATTAAAACTTGACAAAATCCTCATTGAAGGGGATTCTCTTATTATTATCAATTATCTAAAAAATGGTAAGTGCTGTCCATGGGAAATTGAGATACCCATGTCTGACATCACTTCACTTCTGAAAGGGTTTAAGGAAGTATTTTTCTCACATATACTTCGCGCTGGTAACTGCGTGGCTGATAGGATTGCTTTCCTGGGACGCAGTACTGAAAACCCTCACTTATTAGGCGATCAAGGTCTACTGGACCTCATCCGAAAGGATGCTCTCGGATAGCGCCTAGTGCGCACCCGAATTCTTACCTCATCAAAAAAAATATATATATATATATATATAGCATATGTTGCGTGTAGAATTGATAGAACAGGCCGGCTATCTAGTATGTAGGAAAGTGAAGCACGTGATGTGATTATGATATGTGATGTAAAATGGGAAGTGAACATTCTACCGATTGACAACACACTAGTCCTCCAAAAGTTTAAACAGTGTATCATTACTTGCAATATATATGTTCAAGCTTTCTTCAAAGCACTCTCATTTTCTCATAGTATATACCAACCTCCAAATAAAAAACTCTCTTTTGGAAAAAACAACCAAGACATCAAAATTTTCAGTAGAAAAATTTTTCCATCTTCAAGTATGAGGGTATTTGAAGATCATCAAAGAAGTGAAGAACAAGGGTATATTAAGCATGGATTTCCAAGTTCAAGAGGTAATTATGGGTGGAAAAACATCTTCAAAATTTTACATTTTCCACCTTTGTCTACGACTCTACCCTATCCTCATATTTCCCTTCTCACTTTTTTTCTTTAAATCACCACCACTCCTTCCATTTTTACTAACATCTCATCTCTCTACAAATCTTTTCTTCTTTAAATTACCATCACTCCTTTTACTTTTACAATTATCTCATCTTCATCATCATCAACCCCATCTCCTTTGACCTCCTACAAACCACCATGAACTCCTCCGACCGATTCGATCTTGAGATACTTATTAGCATGGCAATAATCTATGCGGTTATATTCGTTCTGTTATTTTGGTGGAGGTTTGTTGGGCTTTAAGAAGAAATCAAATCCGGTGATTTTGGTGATGATCCGACGGAGAGGTAAGAAGAAATCAGTTTTGTAGTTTAAAACTTGTATTAGTTTTCAAGTTTAGACCGTTTTGGTTGTAAATCCGTTTGGATCTAATAAAATACCGGGTTTATGTCTCATATCTTGTATGAATATATTCCTTCTTGCTTGCTACTATTTCGTAGAACATAACCGAACGATATAAATGGTGATTTGTGTTCTACGAGTTGAAAACTTTGATTTTCAGAAGAAGATTGAAAGCTTTACGAGTTTCAGTTGTAGAAGATCCCTTAATTAAGGGCAACTACAGAGCATACTTCTCATATTCGGTTTCTTTACGAAAATAATTAAGCAAATCGGTAGATTTTGAATTTCTACCTTGTATTTGTTGGCTTACTCAGTTGGATCTGAAGAACACTCATGCTTGATAAAGTATTGTAAGATTGATCAAACGCTCTGATTGTATTAATTGTATTCTCAAGTGTACCTAATTAACAAGCGGGTACATTGCCTTTTATAGGCAAGGGAGGCCTAATATGATCAAAACTGATAGAAGGCCGTAAGGGCCGTAATACAAAGGAGCCGGAAAAGGTACAGTAGTAGGAGGTGAATAATTCATCTATATCACAACATATATGTATTTATTACGGAGTACTAGGGTGGCAGACCCGTGCTACGCACGGGGCATGATTTTATATCAATTACGTTACTGGTATTATATTTGGTGAATGACGCAAAAAATTAACAAAGCATAAATTCTACAATAGTGTAATGAGTAATCAAAAAATTATGCTTAAAGTTACAATTGGTAAATATTTAGATATATGCACTATATAATTAAGCCTATCAATTTGCTTCAATCGAGAAATTTCTAAAATGGTGAATCTTTTATGCAAGTATTTTCTATGTTTTATTTAATTCTTATTATTTCTATAGGAAGATATTTTTAAAAACTAATAGTATTCTATCAATTTTCAAAATAAAAAATATCATCTTAATTTATAACCATTCAAAAAAATCAAAATATACTATATATAATAGGTTTAATCTCAATTAATTACCAATTAATTACCAAGTATACCACCATGTTATTAATCTGTCTTCAAAAGCACATCTTATAAATAAATCTTTGAAACGGGGGGAATTATTTAAATATAATATTTAATAAATTTCTATAGAAAACTAAAAGCAAATACTTAGTAGTGTGAATCGTTAACTCGCAAATAAAATTACCAATCGATCAAAAACGCAAATACTGGTAAATTACAAAGTATATTTGCACATATCATAATGTTGGACTTTAGCCAAAACAAAAGTTAGGCAGAAACATTGTCAATTCTTCGACTTCTAACGTACCTACAACTAAGAGTATTGAACATGAATATATAAGAGGCTATGAACAAAAAAAGAACATTTTTTTTATGAAATTTATAAAATTGAAACAGGGGCATAATTTAAACAAATTAATAGGTAGGGGAGGTTTTACGTAATTAACCATCTTCAACCTCTACCCCTACAGCACGTTCCAGCAGCCTCTCCGGCAAGGCTCGGTTGCAACTTCGACGAAGCCTAGCGACGGCAAAAGATCACAAAGGTGGACTAAGGTGGCCAATACAGCTTCATGGTAGCTTGAAGCTCCTCCACGAAGGTTTTAGCGGCGGCGACACGGCTGGAAGGTGGTGAGTGAGCGGCTCCGGGGAAGGTCCGATCGAATTTGGGGAGTTTTTATTTTGTATGCTTTTCTCAAAACTTTTTGAATGAGATTATAGATTAAAGGTTTTAGAAGACGATGAACTACATTCGGAGCTCGGAGATTGGCCTTCCATGGTGTACCCCGCTCCCGAAGGTTGAAGGCCCTTTTA
The DNA here is from genome assembly GCA_963922045.1 of Persicaria maculosa. NCBI lineage: Eukaryota > Viridiplantae > Streptophyta > Magnoliopsida > Caryophyllales > Polygonaceae > Persicaria > Persicaria maculosa. Next base: position 6,929,525 of record OY998256.1, on the reverse strand, counting down.
TAGTTGATCTTTAAAATGCGCACGAAAAATCAAATTAAATATATCAATCTCTTCATCTTCTTGTGGTGATCGGTTTTATATATTCAATTGCAAGAAATGGTGAATAAATCAACCCAAATGACCCAACCTTTGGTTTTGGGGCAAAGTGAACTTGGACGAATTCGGAGCTTAATACATTGTTCAATCCAATATTTGAACATGTTTTTGTGATGTGGGTGAAGAGGAGCACTTAATGGAGGCGTTTTGAAGTCAAAACGACGGAGAATTAAAAACCAGCATTGAAGGAGCATAGGAGCTGCACACAGGAAGGAAGAGGAAGAAGGAGGGTTGGTTCACCCGAACTGACCGGTTTTCTATTTTTTTAATTTGGCTTGGACCGGTTCAACCGGTTCAACACAATAAATTTTTTAGGTTTGATATAGGTTTCATATGTGTGACATACTATATAGAAGATAAATAAATACCATAAGAGATAGATTCATGTATATATATATATATATATATATATATATATATATATATACCTTTTAAAAAAAATTACGATATGTGATTTTATTTAAATAATTATTTCGAATAAAGTTTTATAAAGTAGTTACAAATAAATTTCAAACTTTATAACAAATATTATAGAATAATAAATTCATTCTAACCTTTTATAAGATATGTTAAATATAATAATTTACAAACACGATATGTATCATCACTCATCGGGATATATATAATAACTAATTCATGTGTATATATATCTTTATAATAAACATAATAATTATAGAATAATAAGATACATATCATTAGGATCATAATTGTTCAAAGAATATTTACAACCACGATAGTTTACAAAATGACTCTTGAACCATATTATATATATATATATATATATATATATATATATATATATATATATATATATATATATATATATATATATATATATATATATATATATATATTAGATTATCATTAAGTCAATAAAATGACCATGAAAAAAGATTATTATTGTTATTATATACAAATTAATTAGATTAGATTGTTATTAAGTAGAATAATGACAAAGTAGAAAAATAAAATAAAAGATGTAGTTGGTGAGGCTTGAACCTTGGATGAATGGATTCTCAACAACAACTACTACCATTGGGCTAAAGAAATTATATTGATGCAAATTGAGCATAAAAGAAAAAATAGCAAATTTTTTGTATAGTTAATAATGGCAATAAATTTATCATGAACACAACTTTTAAGGTTTATATAGATTATTTTATTTAAAGTAAATAGGGTGAATTATATTTTCGGTCCCTAACCTTTATCACTTGTTTCACTTTAGTCCCCAACCTTTGAAACGTTTCAAATTAGTCCTTGACTTTTCTATTTCGTTTCATTTTAGTCACTAACCTTTCAAAGGTTGTAAAATAGTCCCTAACTTTACATTTTTTTATTCATTTTTAGTCCATGATATTAAAACATTATTTGAAATAATTATAAAAACCACCCTAAAGTCATCATAATTTAAATAAAATCATTCATACAAAGAAAAATTATATAAAATCATCTAACTCTATAAATTTAATTTTGAAAAATACTCGAACTGTTTTAGCATTTATCATAAGAACATATTACATAAAACTATCCATACATTTTTTCCCACAAAAGCTCTCATAAAATTTATAGATCTTGTGATTAATTATGAGAAATGGTGGGATATTTTTTTCTTATTTACCAATACATAGATCCAATATATGTGTATTAATCCATTAAAATAATGAATTTGAATAATAAAAGAGAGCTTTTTTATAAAAAAATTAATAAAGTTGGATATTTGTTTTATAATTATTTTTTATATGGGTAATTTACTTATTTATATACATTAAAATAAACTTTGGGGTGGTTTTTATAATTATTTCAAATAATGTTTTAATATCAGGGACTAAAATGAATAAAAAATGTAAGCTTAGGGACTATTTTACAACATTTGAAAGGTCAGGGACTAAAATGAAACGAAATAGAAAAGTCAAGAACTAATTTGAAACGTTTTAAAGGTTGATGACTAAAGTGAAACAAGTGGTAAAGGTTAGGGATCAAAAATGTAATTCACCCAAAGTAAATAGGTAAAATAGCAAAACTTTTGTGATCCTACGTGTAAATACCTAAAATTCCAGACCTCATCCGGCCACTCTCCTTCAAGTCTTCGGGCTTCTCATCCTCACCCCCTTTTCACTCGGAGCGGCTACTCCTTCCCGCCGCTATTCACTTCGCCGGCGCCACCACCTCCGGCGCCCCCACCGCCAAGTTTCCGCCGTGAATCAAGCAGGTCAGCATCTCCATGGCCTCTTTTATCCCTTTCTTCGTGTACTGTTTAGTCTGTTTGCAACTTGTTTTCTTTCTGTTCATACTTACTATCCTCAAATGGCAGCAACCAAATTGTTCTGTAATGCTGAATCTGAAATTTAGTTGTTGCTATTTTTCCAGATATTTGTATTTCATCGCTCAGTTTACGAATGAATTCCTAATTGAAATTATAATCTTGTTGTAATGTTTGTGATTCCGTTTTTGCGCCAAAATTGGCTGTTAACTGATTTCGATTTGCTTCATCGGAGTTCAGATTTGAGCGAAAGTTCGAGACTGTACAGCATCCATTTCCATGGCTTTATCTGCTGGTCCTTCGCTTTTATCCTCTTGCTACCTTTACCGGCTCAATCCTTTAGTATGCTATGGACGGCGTCGTATCATTGCGGTTTCCACCTCCCATTTCAGGCGGCTACGCCCTAAGCTCTTCTCTGGTTAGTTTCTCCCCTGTCGAGAACCAATGGAGACAATCTTTTCAAATTTAAGTGTCTAAAATACCTGTAATTTCTCAAAAAATTCGGCCGTGTTGCATTGATTCAGTATTAGTTGATGTTCAATCATTCTTTTAAGATTTTAAATTGTCTGCTTTTTCAGTCTGAACTATGGCAATTGTAAAGTAATGGAAGATCATTTCGTGGTTGATAGGGCTTTATGTTTGTCTTTCTAATTGCAGTTGCTGCTTCGAAGAATGATGTATTTACTTCGCCAGAGACTGCAAAATCCTTCGATTTTAGCTCAGAGGAACGTATTTATAATTGGTATGGTAGTTTACTGTTGTATTGTTATCATTCACCTTGATTTTCACCTAGTTCTCAGGGTTTGTAAGGAAAGGCCTGTTTTAGGATATTATAACTTATAAGCGACTTTTAAGAATTAGCGTATCGACGATACGACTATAAGCAAAGTACCATGTCATCATTCTAACTTCAGAATAAATCTATTAAAAAATGCATTTGGATTTTTCTAGGGTGAGTTTTGAGGGCATAATTTTTTGTTTTTATTGAGAAAAGGATGGGTAATGTGGAAATTTTTTTTTTTTGGGGGGGGGGTGGGGGGGGTGGTTCTCCCAATCTTGTATTCTTATTTCTGTTTATAGCTTCCTAATTACTATCTTGACTAGAATTGGACAGTAAACAAAACAGACTGAATAGTGTGTATCGATAACATAGACGAGGGCATGGAGATTTTGCATCTGTGACTCCATGAGGTATTGTTATCTTGTGCTGGCTGCTCTATAAGCTTGTAGGAGACAGAAATCCCTAATTTAGGTTAATGGCGTTTCACTCACATGATATTCCGCTCCATGCAACATCTAAAAAATATGCTCTTAAAGCCTTGCGTCATCAAAGACAGATACTGTGATTCCCATTCCTTAATATGGCCAAGCACATAATTGATATGTGAATTACTGGTGACAGGTGGGAATCTCAGGGCTTCTTCAGACCGAACTTTGATCGAGGGAATGATCCTTACGTGATCTCCATGCCACCTCCTAATGTAACGGGTTCGCTGCATATGGGGCATGCAATGTTTGTTACACTTGAGGTTTGGATATCTGCCTTTTTCTGTTTGATCAGTTTTTTATTTGTTCAGAAAACCTTTTTTTTTCCCGCTGCGGGTGGGGTGGGGTGGGAGTCAGGGGGAGGCCTCCTTGATGATTAAACTAGTAATTGAGCTATTATCATTTGGGGAAGGGAAGTGGTTACTATCTTTAATTCTTGGGGTTGACTAGTATTAGTTTGCTATTCTCTTAAGCAACAGTGGTATTCCGATATTGCTCATATTTTGTTCCAGCCCAAATCATTACTTCATTGAATTGTGTCACTGTCTACTTTCCGCATCCCTTTTCTAATAGATTAGTTGACATTTGATAAAAAAAAACCTGGCTAGATCATATCCATAGGTTGGACATAATGACAAAAATGGGGAATTTCTACGTCCTATTTTAATTCCTTGTAGCCTGGTTTACATCTGAAGGTAAGGTGCGGATTGGCACATTGAACTTTTTGAAAGCACCTTGTAAAACTGGCAATAAAATCTTGATAAAGTCTAGTTACTATAATGCACAGTAGCTCTATTTGACAAGTTGGGTCCGACATTCTTTATGCCCTTTGGTTTCTTAATCTGTCTTAGGATGCTAAGATTATGTCCCACCTTGCATATATTTCACATGTACTTTTATGTATTTGTCCTCATACCAAAGAGGGAATTGAGGGGAAAATAACTAGTTTTTCTGAGTAATGTTAATTCCTTTGTGCATCTAGGATATTATGATTAGATACCAACGAATGAAGGGAAGACCTACTCTTTGGCTGCCTGGTACTGACCATGCTGGTATTGCTACTCAGGTTTGCCCTCTTATCCGTCTTCTTATAATTAGCGGGTTGCATTAATAAATTAACTATCATCATTAGAATGTATTATCTACTTCACATTGTTTATCTTCTTACCAGTTCTTCCTTCCACTTTGTGCCTCTTAAACATTAGCCACTAGCTTTGTTTTCACAGCAATATGGTTTGTGTGATATTCATTATTTATTGAGTAAAGTTTGTTTGGTTTTCCCATATTTCATTTTAAAACCAAATTTAGTAAGATGTCCTTTTTCTGTTATTCCTGTAAAACAACACTACTTCCTACTCGGTAAACATCTTTGAACATCTTTAGTGAAAATTGGGGTAAACTTTTGTTGCATGGCTAGTCATAAACATTCCATGTTGGCCCCCATTTTGAGTATATAACAATGTGTTGGAAGTTGTTTATCTTATGAAATTTGATTTGCGAAAGCCATCATGTTTGTCTCCAGTTGGTTGTGGAAAGAATGCTAGCGTCTGAAGGAATCAAAAGGGCTGACTTAGGCAGAGATGAATTTATAACTCGTGTCTGGGAGTGGAAAGAGAAGTAAGTTAGCTCACTCAGCTGTAGTATATGTGCTACATATTGTACAAAAGAATTGAAGAGCTTTTGCTTAGTATGTTTATTCCATAATAATTTATGCTGTTGGGGTTTGTATGATTTTCAACTTGAAATTTGTAATATATTAATGGAAGAATAGGGTGAATTTGGCTGTTTAGTGTTGACAAGTGTATGGCATTTTTATCAAATTTCATGTGGTAGTGAATAACTTAAGGACAATAAAGTGTTGAAAAGTGATTAATATTGTTCAAACATTTGCTGATGATAAAACGAACATGGAAACACCCCTACAAAACTAGTTCTCGACATTTTATTTACTTTCATGAGGATATGTTTCAGATAAATAATTTTATGCGGTAATATTTACATATGCTTTTCAGGTATGGGGGAACTATTACAAAGCAGATCAAGAGACTTGGGGCTTCATGTGACTGGACCAGGGAACATTTCACCCTTGATGAGCAGCTAAGTCGTAAGACAGTTATCTATTGAATTATTGCGTTTTGGACTCTCTTTTTTGGGACCACGATAGGTGAATGCATTTTACAATTTTTCATTAAGTGGCTGGCTAGCGGTTAGGTTTAGTTACCTTTATTATTTCTCTTCCAAAGGTAAATAATTAATGTTAATGAGGGGAAAAGGGATACACAAGACTTAACCATGTAAAGAGCTTGAGTTTAAATGTACGAAATTATCCAGTTAGATCGCCTCAACTTAATGAAAGGAGTATGAATTACAAGTGATGTAAGTTCCTTCAATTCTTAATTTCCTATCATGTACCATCCCTATTATCAAGCTTACACTTGGTCAAAACTCTATTTCTACATGACTGAATGGTCATTTCAGCACATTCATCTAGCTTGAAAACAGTATCAGTAAAGATCAACTTGTTCCTAGCTTGCCAGGTCTTGTAAATCAGCGCATTAAATACTAAGAGCCTTGACTTGAATATCACACAATTTATATTTGGTGAATCAGCAAATCATTGAATCTAATCCACACTTTCCCTTCCAGAAATTTTGCACCAAGAGAATACAATATCAATAATAAGGGAATCCAATATCAATAATTTGGCATTCGAACCACAACAGGGGATCCACACTTTCAGTTCCAAAAGCACAAGTAGGGCATGATTCTGTCCTAATAGGGCCCCATTTGAAAAGTCTATTTCTAGTGGGGAGCTTGTTTTTAATGGCAAGGCAAGGGATGAAGTTCAATTTGCAAGATTGGATGCCACCCCAAAGAAACCTCTCCCAGGGAAATTGTCCACCGTGTGACTAGAGCAAGTTGTAAATACCACCACAATCAAGTTTTCCTTCAGTTGAAGTGAAGGCTAAAAGGTCACATGAGAAAACATTGGCGGTGGTTGAATTAGAAGTCTAATACTTTCTCTAGTACAATGAGGGCTTCTCCAAACCCAAGAATCATTCCTTTTCTCTAGTATTTCCCAAAAATCACAGCTCTTGGCTAAGTTGCGTCGGTACCAATTGGATTATTTATTATGCCATAGTTTTGGATTTTAGGGGAATGGTGGGTGGGTATGGGGAATGGGAATTGATCACTAGTTTTCTTCAACAAGGAATGCAGATATCTCTTCCTCTCAATAAAAATCAGCTCGACCAGCTTGTGTTTTGCCTTCTCATTTATGCTCTCAGTTGGGAACATCAGGAAATGGGGTTGGAGATTGGCTTCATCCAGCCATGCTTGGAAGATTCTGTGGTTTGGTAGGGTGTCTAATTGATAAATGAATGCTTTCTGCACCATTTGAAAACATTATCAACAAAATCTTCCATAACTTCCTAAATGGACTTTGACTATATTTTTAAGGGCTACTCTTTATGTTGTGATATTGACATATTTACTATCTATGTCCAACTCACTTACCTCTCGCCTTCATAATCATTCAAATTTAGTATCAACTTAGGCCATCTCATTTGTGTGTTTGATGTTCTGACTGGGTTACTTTACTTTCTGCAGGAGCTGTAGTTGAAGCCTTTGTCAGTCTTCATGAGAAAGGCCTGATATATCAAGGTACTTTTAAGCTTCTATTCTAATCTGGGATAAGTTCTGTTAAGTATAAAATTGTTATGCGAACTTTGGTTTTAGGATATTTGCTGATATTGAGACAAAAAATGCATATTTGCTGATATGTATGCATACTTATCTGATACGAGAGGTTGAAAATCTCCCATCCTGTCATGGATTCAATTCAGTAATAGGCTATTGTTGTTTCAGGATCGTACATGGTCAACTGGTCTCCTAACCTGCAAACTGCTGTGTCAGACTTGGTATATGCTTGCTTTTTTTGCTTGTGGTAGTGCTGTTGCTTTGGATCATGAACGTAAACTAAGGTTCTGCTTTTCTGTATTTTACTTGTGATTAGGAAGTGGAATATTCTGAGGAACCTGGTTTTCTTTATCACATCAAGTACCGTGTTGCTGGAGGTTCTAGGTATTTTCATATTTCTAGTTTTTATTGGGTTAATCAACTTTAAAAACTTTGGAGATGAAAGAATTTTTTTTGTAAGGAATTAATATTGAAGCAACATTTTTATTCAAATTATATGGTTTGCATGCCTTAATAATCTAGTATGAGATAAGATACATTAGATTCTTTGGTTACCTATGATATTCTGTTGGTTGCCTACTCTAAAATAGTAAGATTTTTTTTTTTTTTTTGCTGATGTTGTATTTTTTTCCTGTTATTTTAAACTTGAGTTCCGAGCTAGTTTTTAGTTTGTTTTGGAATGTTTAGTATCCTGACAATATCTTCCTATGTCTTATTCAGGGATGACTTTCTGACTATTGCAACCACTCGTCCGGAGACTCTTTTTGGTGACACTGCTGTTGCAGTGAATCCCGAGGTTGGACAGTTTTCATTCTTGAAGTGGCTTGTACCTTGTTTCTTGTCAGCTACTTTTCTTGTATGTTGAACTGTATTGGGTAGGATTGTACAAGTGGCAGTGTCAGCAATTTTCTTTTAGGTTGCATCGTATTGTTTGGATAAGTTTCTTTCACTGTACTTCAATTGGATAGTTTCTTGGTGTCCATTTATTTGTACTGTCATTTCCACTTCTTTTTCACTTTACTCTCTTTTATTATAAGCTAAAACCAATTTCTAAAAGTGATCACAGATTCAGGCTTGTTGTCTGATATTGGATCCTTCTACATGCCAAATGTGTTTGTCTCATTGTAGGGGTTATCTACAATGTTGTACAGACCTGACATCTATGTCTTTGAGCTCTTTCCCTATGGGAAATGTTTGTGAAGAAAAACATAGATTGACACCTCCTTGTGGTACTCATTGTTCCCAATTTTGATTTTGAAGGACGGTCGTTATGCAAAATATGTAGGAAGACAGGCAATTGTACCAATGACACTTGGTCGTCATATACCTATTATTTCTGACAGGGTAAGATCTCACTAACTTGCCCTTCTCTCATATATGTTTTTTGTGTTGTTCCAGGGATTTATCACCTGCATATTTTCATAAAGAGTTGTATCAATTAATTGATTAATTGTAGTACTTATCCTTCTGCATTGCTCTTAGTGAGCAGCAATTGTCAAAAGCTGTAGTGTAATTTCCTTTATCAAAATAAAATTTTCATTGCAATAATTTGTTTCATTTTAATCATTAAACTTATTTCTCGGTTTTTCTAATACAATCATTTTTGTGCTTCCTATTTTCTTTGTATAAGGTTTCATGATAATTTTATGAGCTGTTTCCTTATGAAAGTTGACATTTTATTTGTTCATGGGATGGAGAAAACTACTTCTGATGTAAATTTTTGGTATTTTCTTTAAATGCTTGCATATGAAGTGGCCATTTGTCTGTGAAACAGCTTGTTGATAAGGACTTTGGTACTGGTGTGCTGAAGATAAGCCCTGGACATGATCATAACGACTATCTTCTTGCCAGAAAGATTGGATTGCCTATACTCAATGTGATGAACAAGGATGGTACTCTAAACGAGGTTGCAGGGATGTATTGGTAAATAAGATGCCATGCACACACTATTTGTAATAATTTATAGAATTGAATTTGATTTTTAGAATGTGAAAAGCTTTTTTCCCCCACAGTGGCCTAGATCGCTTTGAAGCCAGGAAAAAGTTGTGGTCTGATCTTGAGGAATCGGGATTAGCTGTGAAAAAAGAGCCTTATACAATGCGAGTTCCCAGATCGCAACGAGGTGGAGAAGTATGTTCTATTGATCTTCAATCTGTTCTTGGATAAAAGAATGCAGACTGACATCTTCCTTCTTAATCTGACTCTTCATTTTTGTTTTTTCCGTTGTTTAAATCAGATAATTGAGCCTTTAGTTAGCAAGCAATGGTTTCTAACCATGGAGCCCATGGCTGAAAAGGCTCTCTGTGCTGTTGAAAAAGGAGAGCTGACTATTATGCCTGAAAGGTTTGAGAAGGTATAATGTGCATCTGTTCTAACATTTGTTGCTTCATTTCCCCTCTCCCTGGATTTTCTTCTTGCTTGAGTCTTACCATGCTTATTGCAAGTTTGATCCTTTTTCCTTTTGGTTTGGGAAAAGAGCATTGAGTGCTCTGAATTGCGTCTTGATGATGGAGTGTATTCAATTTTGCCCATGCCTGTATGGTTGTTTATGTTTTCAATAGCATTGTCAGATGATATATCTTGCTGACATTTGGATTTCGGTTCATGGTCTCAGATCTATAATCACTGGTTATCAAACATCAAAGATTGGTGCATAAGCAGACAACTGTGGTGGGGCCATCGTATACCAGTTTGGTACATTGAGGGTAAAGACTGCGAAGAAGAGTATATAGTTGCTCGGAGTCCTGAGGAAGCTAAACTAAAAGCACAGAAGTATGGAAAAGATGTTGAAATATATCAGGATCCGGATGTTCTTGATACATGGTTTTCAAGGTTTGTTCTATTAAATTTATCATTCTCTCTCTCATCCCATCAAGAAAACACTTGTGAGTGTTACTCTCTCTGAAGTTTGGAATGTCTTTTATTCTTTAATCACAGTTTATTTTATAGAAGCAATGAATTGTTCGATAGCGTAACACTTATTATACTTTAATATTTGCTTCTTTATGGCTTCTTAGTGGTTACCTATTTGAAATGCATTTTGTATTCTCTGACCACGTCGTCCATTATGATTTGGGGAATAAAGCAGAAATGAATATGCTGTTTGTGAATTTATTTTGCTGTGTCAGATTTCAGAGTGTCTCTTGTAGCATGCATAGATGAAATTTCTAAGCAATGTACCAGTTCTCACAAACACATATGTCAAAGCCAACACATATGTCAAAGCCAGTAATCAATTGCAATTCATAACCTGTGCAGCGCATTATGGCCCTTCAGTACACTTGGATGGCCAGAAGTTTCAGCTGAGGATTTCAAACGGTTCTACCCAACAACAATGCTTGAAACAGGGTACAGCACTCTAATTGGACTTGTCTATTAGTTTGTTCCTTTTCCACAGTTTCCATATTAGTTATAATTCATTATTAAAAGAGTTTAATACCATTCTACATCATCAATACTTGAAACTGAGGATCCTTAAATAGCTGGAGAGTTTTAATGTTCCCAATGTGGGATTCTTATTAGTAGCAAGAGCTCTCTAGGAGAAAAACAAAGGGCCTTAGTATAATTCTGTAGTCAGTGAACTAGTTGGAGCATCATATAAATCATGACTTTACTAGTTAACAGGTCAACACAAAAATGCGCAAGGGTCTGTATGATATGTCATGTTGATTTGGTACATTTTCTAATAAATAACTGACGATGTATAACCATGGAAACATGCTGATGTGGTGGCTAAAAGCCATGCAAATCAGACCCTAAGTTTTTTTTAGCAGTTTCAGTTCTCATTTGAATATTAGTTTCTCCATGGTCATGCTATTTCTGTTGAAGATTTTAGTTTATACTGTCCACTTTCAATGTGAATGATATAATAAACTTCAGATGGGAAAACTATTTATAGAAGGTTTGTCCTTCAGTATCTGATGCACATATATGTAGCCCCTATCAGAGAAGTTGATAGAAGTAGGAACCACTAGAAGCAAGTACCCTTGCACTACGGAATTGGGATGATAATCTAAAAAATTGTTTCAGTTCAAATATTCAGTGTCTGCCTACAACATTTTAGCTACCTTATACTATGTATTTAATAATGTAAGAGGATATAAATATTGGGGATAATGCCTAAAAACTAAGTGAGAATAGGCAACTAAATAAATTAACTAAATTATGCAGGAACGTGAAGATATTAATTAAAGCTTAATAAAATTATAATGGGGTTGGTATCAAAAGTTGACATCATTGAGCATACTTTACCATGTTGAACGATTGAAATATACTTATAGCTCTGACCCAGATTTTTAGCAGCAAGTCAGGACTTACACCTGTTCTTTGTTTGAACAGGCATGACATATTGTTTTTCTGGGTGGCAAGGATGGTCATGATGGGGATTGAGTTCACTGGAGAAGTTCCTTTTAAGTATGTTTACCTCCATGGACTTATTCGGGATTCCCAAGTGAGTAGTTACTTCATCTGTGTAGAATTTTTGTCCCATATTCACTTCAAATTGATTTATCTAGCTCTAAAGACTTCACGTTTTCTTATATTATCATCTTTTCAGTGAGCCTTGTCCAGCTTTGAAGAACACATAATTCCCTTTCCTAGCAACAAGTCCTTTCGAATTATATCAATTTGTCCGCCATGTTGATCCTAAAATCTTACAAGCTGCCTTTGGATCCTATTTGATCTGATAACTTGTCCTCTGCTCCACGTTTTTCATTTTTATTAATAGTGTTTTTTTACCCGAAAAAAGGAAGTAAAATTGCCCGCCTGAAATCTAAAAGGCTGTATGAAACTTCGTTGTCCTTTTCTGACATGCTGATTCACTTAGTAATCTAAAATTTCTCATAACAGATGAATGTCACCTTGAAAACTGCCCAAAACAATGTTCCATTTAGAGTCATGCTACAACATCCAGTCCAATTTAAAATTAGTTTGTTGTTGAAACTTTCATAATGAGATCTTTTATCTTGTCTGTTTGAAGTTTGAACTGATCTATTTTTCTTCTTTTCAGGGTAGAAAAATGTCCAAAACCTTGGGGAATGTCATTGACCCCCTCGATACAATCAAAGAATATGGAACTGACGCACTGCGATTCAGTCTTTCGTTCGGAACGCCTGGTCAGGTCTGTTAAATCGTTCGTTTGTGTAAATTTTTGAAATGGAAAAAGAGGAAGAAAGGAAACCTTTGTACTCTATCTGTTGTTCCGAGGATGCGTTTCATATTTCTTTAAAGAATTCCTTTCTTCTGTGACCCTGTCTTTGTCCAATTATTGCCCATTTACAATATGTCAACCTTTCCCCTCTCAGGACCTTAATTTATCAAACGAGAGATTAGCTTCTAACAAGGCCTTCACCAACAAGCTATGGAATGCTGGGAAATTTGTTCTGCAGAATTTGCCTAATCAAAGTGATGCTTCTGCCTGGGAAAACATACTTGCTTATAAGGTTTGTATCTTTTGGTTTAAGTTGATAGCAGTTGACACTTCTTCCCCCACCCCCTTGTTTTTGTTTGTTTTTAGTCTAATATCACTTGTAATATATGTAGTATGAAGCAGATGTAGAGAGTGTTAATGATCCACATGTGGTATCCGATACATTCTGAGGCTTAGTATGTAAACATAAGAACAGGAATTCTGACTAATGTAATGACAAGAGTTGGAGATTTTTCCTTAGATATATGGAATCATTATCCCCTTTATATTATCCTTCCAATACCCAGCTCTGACCCAGCGATTCACAACCTTCTTCCTAGAGCCTAACACATGTTTATAATATTTTATGTAATGCTACTATTTCATCATTGTAGCATTTATTGTATTATTATAGTGTATTCTGAATTGTTTGATTCATTAAACTGTTGATTTCTCCCCCTTATCCTTTTTATGCTCTTTATGTGACAGTTTGATAGTGAGGATCTTTTGCTCAGGCTACCATTACCGGAGTGTTGGGTGGTGAGTTTAGTGCTCTCTCTGTAATTGCCCCAGGATCAACTAATGAATACTGACTACTTGCTAATGATCAGATTTCAAAACTTCACCTGCTTGTCGATTCGGTGACAACCAGCTACGAGAAATACTACTTTGGAGATGTTGCTAGAGAAACATATGATTTCTTTTGGGGTGATTTTGCAGACTGGTATGCTAATCCTGAATCCTAAATCCATTTAGATTTACTTGACTTAAGCTTTGACTTTTTTTTCCTTGTCCAAGTAATCATTGAAGCTAGTAAATCTCGGCTCTATCAACCAAATATGCATTTTGATTGTTATGATGAAGGTATATTGAAGCTAGTAAATCTCGGCTCTATCAATCTGCTGATGACTCTATTTCTTCCATGGCACAAGCTGTTCTTCTGTATGTTTTTGAGCATATACTGAAATTGCTACATCCATATATGCCATTTGTCACTGAAGCACTCTGGCAGGTAAAAAACATTCACATTTGTATGCTGATTTTTTGTTTATCATTCCAATTTCCAAGCGTAACTGTTGGTACGGTAATCCAATTTTTTTGTTTCTTATGGTTAGGCTCTGATAAATAATAAATTGTCATTGTTTCATTCATATAGTTAGGCTCTAATAGATTTTCAGGCGGTGTCTTTTGGTTTATTTATAGGCACTTCCTAATAGAAAAGAAGCTTTGATGGTATCTCCATGGCCACAGACCTCCCTTCCTGCCCAGTCAAACCCGATAAAAAGGTTTGAAAATTTGCAAGCTCTGGTGAGTATAAACTTCCAGTCTATTTGATCTTCATGCTTCTTTGTTTTTAAATTTAAAGTAAGAGATAAACGCCCTAATTTTCTTCATGTGCTTATGTCCGTCCTTGAATATGCAGACAAGAGCAATCCGTAATGCTCGTGCTGAGTATTCTGTTGAGCCAGCTAAGCGTATATCAGCAACAGTTGTTGCAAGCTCCGAAGTCATTGAATATATTTCTGTGAGTACAGTGTTTGCATTAACCATTTGTTGTTCCCCCAAAGAGTAATCTTGATCAATACCGTCTTTCCATGCAGAAAGAGAGGGAGGTTTTAGCTCTTTTGTCTAGGTTGGATCTACAAGGCACGCGCTTCATGGAATCTCCTCCAGGCACGTCTTCAACGGGCATGACTTGATATGCTGCATTTCTGTACCCATGGTTTTAATGAATCGTTTTTATCTCCAGATGACGCAAAGCAATCTGTCCATCTAGTTGCCGGTGAAGGTCTGGAGGCATATCTCCCTCTGGCTGACATGGTGGATATCTCTGCCGAAGTGCAGCGCCTTGCTAAGCGCCTCTCTAAGATGGAAGGAGAGTATCAAGGGCTCGTTGCTCGCCTTGGCTCCCCAAAGGTATCAGTAGCTTTTGACCAAACACTATGTTATATTATAGGCTTAAGGTCCCTTTCTTGTGTGGCATGGGCTTAATTTAATTGCTCTCTCTTGTCGTACCCCTGCGTTTTCTGCCTAACTAATACCAGAACTCTTACACTGTTGCCTCAGTTTGTAGAGAAGGCTCCCGAGGAAGTAGTGCGTAGTGTACGTGAGAAAGCGGTCGAGTTGGAAGAGAAGATAAACTTGACCAAGACCCGTCTCTCCTTGCTTGAATCCAATGCATTGGTCGCGGACACAGCATAATCAAACGTATACTTCAGAGGCTCTGATTGCCATTTAATTTTGATCCACTTCACCAAACTCCTCAGCGTCTCCATCCCGACAACTTGATCCGCTCTAGTTCGAAAAAAAAGATAGCTCCTGCTTTCCATTCCTGCATTACTTTTTGTAACTTAGGTTACTTGAAACAGAAAAGGAATGCAGGCACCATGTACACTTTTTTCACAATATATGCTAATGTCGAGATGGAAGTTCACTGTTGCCGTAAATTATGTGCTCTATGACGCGGTAGATGGTGCTGAACCGATCATCAATGTCGTCAATCAATGCATTCTTGCGAATTGGACAGAGAAGACACAAAAAACCCGTTTAAGAAGTGTAGTTCATAGAAGCCTTCATATATGAGTAGTGAGAAGATCATTTCTGAGCCAGATGATGATCGAAAAAAGGGAAAAAAAGATGGGTGTGTCAGACAACCATGCGTCCACCACCTCTCGGTTCATTTCTGAGCCAGAGGACGACCTCTACAGCTGAACCAGTGCCGAAGCCATGGGAAGACGCTAATCACGCTAAGGACACATGGTGACGGTTCATCAACCAGACGTGGTTTCCTGTCTCCTTAGAACTCAAGGATTCAGAGGTACGAGCCTATAGAACAGATCCTGTTCAAGTAAGGTCGTGCACATTTATGTCAACCTCTCTGTTTTAATCTCTTCTTCTGTTTGTTTCCTTTCCGATGTGGGATAATTTTTGTTATAACCAAACTACCCCTGTTGAAGAACAAAATGTGATCAGTTGTGGATAGTTTTTGCCTCTATCAGAACGTTCAGTGACTCTAGAAATGCTGCATTTGAAGCAAATCCTTCACGACTGTGTTGAGAGTTAGCATCTCCTGCAATTGGAATAGCAATTGTCTCCATTTCGATGGGGGATTCCAGAGAGCTCTTTGTTGTTGTTTTCCATCTTCCATATCCCATGATTCGCTATCTTCCGTCTGTGCTTGAGGTAAATCCTATGATGGCTACACAATTGTTCTAAGCTGCAATGAGCCAATGGACTAAGACGACATGTCGAGATGGAACTTGAGAAGATGTACAATCTCGCGCGAAATTGATCCATGAAGAAAGATTGACATACACACTCAATTAGTAGGCATGATAGTTAACAGAGAGGAGAGAACCAAAAACATAAAAAAATACTGGGGTCTGTCAGACAGCCATGAGTCCACCTCAGGATCGTTGCCGAGCTAAGGACGATCCTCTACAGCTAACCCATAGCCGAAGCCATGGGGGGCCGTTAATCACGCTAAGGACCCATGGCGATGGTTCATCAACCAGACGTGGTTTCCTGTCTCCTTAGAACTCAAGGATACAGAGGTACGAGCCTATAGAACAGATCCTGTTCAAGTAAGGTCGTGACCAATACTGTCAACCTCCATGTTTTACCCTATTGAATTACATGTTTTCTTTCCGATGTGGGATAGCTCTCCTTTTGAAATGACCAAACTAACCCTGTTGAAGAAGAAAATGTGAGCAGTTGTGGACACTCAATCCCCAATAAGGAATACACCGTTGCTGTATAAAATTGCCATCATACTTACTTCCTAATGTCTCCTCTTAACAAATTTATTTATCCATAACAAAGTATAATAAGAAAATCAAACTCAACCGATCAAACAATGCATAGAGGGTGCTAAAAACTAATCTTCTTAATATAACAATTCAAACAAGTACCAAACAGATTGTTCAGATGGTAGCAATTCCACAGTACAGATCAAAATAGCTCCGTTATGTCTATGGCTATTGAAACTGTGAATGTTTGTTTTCTTGCTTATAGTTGTTTAAGTACTTTCATGTATTACTGTCAAGGTGTTTGATGCTTTGCTAATATGTATTATATGCCTCCTCATTTCTAGCTTGGTGGGCATGTATTTGTGGCTTGATGATTCATGAATGTCCCTTGCAAGATGTAAGGTATACAATCTTTTCCCTTCTCTTTCTGATGATTTCAATGAAGTTCATTGGTGTTATTTAATAGATACTGGCTTTAGAATATTTGTGTTTAAATCTAATGTTGTCTGCTTTTCAGGTTGTGTTATCAAATATGAAGGAAGGCAATAACTTTTTTTTTTTTGACGCAAGATAAGGATTAGGACGGGCCGGGGGTGACCGGAGCCCTTCCTAGAGCGTCCTTGCGGACGAGAACAAGCAGTTCTGGATCATCTTCCCAAGCTCCGTCGGCAGGGGATGCATGGGCACTACGAGCAAGGTAGTCAGCCACCGCATTGGATTCCCTGAAAATATGACGAACAGCAATATAAGAGAAGGATGAAATGTCGGACAAAATATCAGCTTGTAGCATCTCTATTGTCCACGGGCATTTCCAATCCCCCAATAGAGTTTTTATTACTACTAAGTTATCTCCTTCGATCAGAAGGTTACGTATGTGTAGTTCTTTTGCTTGTAGCAGACCCATGCGAAGAGCGAGAGTTTCCGCATAAATAACTAATGTATTAGGGCACGGAGACCTCCCTGCATAAATGACCTCTCCCTGCGAGTTCCGAATAACAAAACCGTAGGAGGATTTGCCACTGGCGAGAACCGAGCCATCGAAATTTAGCTTGTAGCTATCCGTTGGTGGCTTATCCCATTTACCCGAGCGAACCTTCGTAGCCGAAGATCTGCCAGCAGGGCCATTGGTGTGGGCACTCTGGTTTGATAGTGAGTGACTAGTAAACGCGACGTAGAAGGAAGGCAATAACTTGACTTATTATCGAATGTGTTATTCAACTGGTGTTTTGTTTTTTAAGTTTTTTTCGTTCGACTCGAATAATAGCCACTATTTGGAGTTGATTACAGCAACTTGAAGTAGCAGTTGCAAAACTTAGCCAAGTTGTTTATAAGACACGGTCCAATTCTCATACCCCTGAGGCCCAATTGCAAATATACGAGCTATGCCTATATGTGCAGAGCACATATAGCCCAATTGCAAGGATAAAGATTTGTCCATTTGACAATAGCCCAATTGCAAGGATAAAGATTTGTCCATTTGACAATAGGGATTAACTTTTCAAATGTTACGGTTTTGATATTAATAGTCTTAAATGAAATAAATAAATATAAGATTTTAGTTTATTAACTTTTGGAATTATAGTTTTTAATCGCTACTTACCCAAGCTTTTTGGAGTTTTTGATTTTTCATTCACAAGTTTTCATCAGCTGCCTTAACATCTAGGTTTCTCAAACATCATGCTAGCTTATTAACTTATATTTAACACGAATAATCCATCAGTTTCAACTACCTCGTCAGCTACCTTTGAATTAAATTAAAAAATAATACTTATAAAATAAACATCCATCAGTTTTAACTACCTCATCAGCTACCTTTGAATTAAATTAAAATAATACTTATAAAATAAACATATGAGGTTGAGAATAATAGATTTTGTAATGACTTAACACATGAGGTTGAGAATAATAGATTTTGGAATGACTTAACACATGAGGTTGAGAATAATACTTGTAATTTTTATTTTATTATATCAAATATCTTTGAATTAATTGTGCTAAAAAATCATAGATTTTGTAACGATTTAAAATAGAGATTGAGAATCAATATAAAATATTTTAATGATAAAGCTTTATTGTTCAATAAATAATTAATAATGAAATCTTATCATTAGATATAATGAATTAAAATAATCAATCTGATGACTAAAGATAAAATAATTCAAGGTACAATATTTATAAAATAACTCGTGGTAAATAACAAATTTTATAACCACTTAAGATATAAGAATAACACATAGGATGACATGTGGATAAAATAGATGAGTTCATTATCTAATGTGACTTAAATATATTGGATCATCATTAGTTGACATGTCAAAAACCTCAAGTCAGATTGCATTTGAAAACGGTACATAGGTGAATTACACCGAAGGAGACTTAAGTCTTTGTTTTAGTATATTAATATGTAAATGTTGATTCGAATATATCTGTCGGGTTTAATTATAGCATGATTGATGAAGAGTTTATTCGTAAATGACATGAGAAATTTCAACCTGGTGGATTGATGTCATGACTTCCTAGGTAGAGATTGGTCCATCCAATTTCATCATGTTTATCGTGAGAAGTGAATTTATCCAATTTCATGTTTTATCAGAGCCCCGTAGATGCTCCTCTTTGGTTTTAATTACTTGATGACGCTCGGGGTGTGTCAAAACTCCGATTTGTTCAGTATAATGTTACTTCATTTCTTATTAAACCCTCTATTGCTACAGGACGAGAGCTCATCTCCCTATTTTTTCACACCCAAAAATATCGGTGCGGATCTGCTGTCCCGAATCCTTCACTGTCCCGCTGTCCCTCCTCACAAAAACACCCCCTTTATTATTTATTTATTTTTCTTTCAAATTTCAATCAATTTTTTTTTTTTTTAAAACCGGGGGGAGGGGAGGGGACAGCAGGGGGCTGTCCCCTTTGGCACAGGCGATCCCGTCCGCAAAAATATGACATGAGAAGTTGAAGTTGTCTGTGACCAAAGTAAAACAACATATATTAATAGCCCCTTATATTAATTTGTCTCTATATATATATTTTTATTAGATTAATTTGTCTCTATATATATATTTTTTTATTAGATTAATTTGTCTCTATTGTCATGAAGAGCTTTGGCCAAAAGTGGAAGTGGGACCGCACACTCACAAATGTAGAATTGTTTTGAAGAAAAATTGATCCACTTGTAGGAGTGTCTCTTGTCACCACCACCAATCCACCATTGTTTGTTTCATAGTGCAGAGGTCTTACCATTTCACCACCCCACCATACGGTTTGTTTGTGTAGTGTGATAGTGTCCACAACTTAACCCAACTCCACATGCCCAATTCAAAGTTTGCTTTGTTAGTTGTTAGGTCAAATGAACACCTTTCATTTTAGCTACTCATTTCGCTGGACATTTGTACACACAGGAAAGGAAGGGGTTGCTGTGAGGACGATCACTCAATGCAAGGATGAGGCTGAATAACGACAATAAAATATGTATTCATTTATATACATGTTTTTTTTTTGGGTTCTCGTGGTAAGAGAGAGAATTGTTTCCTTGTGTATGTCACAAAGAGATCAATAAGAATTCAAAAAAAAAGAAAAGAAAAAAAAGAGATCAATAATGTGAGAGTATGAGATTGATTGTAATGTCCTCCTTAGGGTTTCCATTCATTGATATAACATATATATAGGTTACAAAGGTATTGGGCCTTAATGGGCTTTTGGCCCACTAACAATAATAAGACCTATGTAATCTATCAAACCCCCGCAGTCGAAACTGGAGGGGCCCGTACAGTGAGACTGGAGCGAAAATCAATGAACAACTGTCTAGGTAAACCCTTGGTGAATATATCAGCGTACTGATATGAGGACGGGACATGTAGAACGCGGACATGTCCTATGGCAACCTTGTCCCTGACGAAGTGGAGATCAAGCTCAATGTGCTTCGTGCGTTGATGTTGGACCGGGTTGCTAGCCAGATAGACTGCAGAGATGTTATCAGTGTAGACCAGAGTGGCCTTCATAAGAGGGCAACGGAGCTCAAGCAGGAGATTGCGGAGCCAAGAGCACTCAGAGACAACGTTGGCAACGCCCCTGTATTCGGCCTCAGCGCTGGAGCGAGACACGACAGACTGACGCTTGGCCGACCACGACACAAGGGTGTCGTTGAGGAAGACACAGTAACCAGACGTGGAGCGACGCGTGTCAGGACAACCACCCCAATCCGCATCAGTGTAAGCAACAAGGTCAAGCTTAGAGGAAGGAGTGATCGTGGTGCCGAGCTCGAGTGTGCCGCTGATGTACCGAATGATCCGCTTTAAGGCATGAAAGTGGGGTTCCCTGGGTGCATGCATGAACAAGCAAATCTGCTGAACGGCGTAACTGATATCAGGTCTGGTGAAGGTGAGATACTGAAGAGCACCAGCAAGGCTCCTGTACAAAGTCGGATCATCAACCAAAGGACCAGAGTGAGCGCTGAGCTTGTTGGATGTATCGACAGGGGTGGCGACCGGATTGCAGTTACTCATCTTAGCCCGAGCAACAATTTCAGCAGCATACTTGCTCTGTGAGAGGAATAGGCCAGACGAATGCCGCTGAACAGCAACGCCCAAGAAGTAAGACAACTGACCCAAATCTGACATAGCGAATTCAGCACTGAGCTGTGAAATAATCGACGTCCGAAGCGCATCAGAAGAGGCGGTGAGAATGATGTCGTCAACATACAGTAACAGAAATGCCATGTCGGAGCCTCTGCGATAGATGAACAGGGACGAATCCGAGCGGCTGCCAATAAAACCCAAGCGGAGCAGATGAGAAGCAAAGCGCTGGAACCAAGCTCGCGGAGCCTGTTTCAGACCATACAGAGAGCGCTTCAGGAGACAGACGTGCTTAGGACGATCGGCATCAGTAAATCCCGGCGGCTGAAACATGTAGACTGTCTCATTCAGGTGACCATGCAGAAAAGCGTTCTTGACATCCAGCTGATGAATGGCCCATTTGCGCGACAGAGCTAAGCTCAATACCACTCGGATAGTGGCAGGCTTGACCACGGGGCTGAAGGTCTCATCACAATCAATACCTACCTGCTGGGATCGATCGTTGACGACAAGACGTGCTTTATAGCGCTCCAACGTCCCATCAGAGCGGAACTTATGACGGAAGAGCCACATACAGCGAACGACGTTCGCCGCGGGAGGGCGAGGGACAAGAACCCAAGTACCATTCTTTGTAAGGGCCCTGTATTCGTCGAGCATAGCCGCCTGCCAATTCGGGTCGAGGAGGGCTGCTTTGTGGGAGGTGGGGATGGGGGAGAGGGAGGTGTGGGAGGCGGGAAGGACGGGGGCAAGAGGCGCAAGGTGCGGGGAGGAGGAAGCGGCGGGTGCAGAGGCGGCGGGCGCAGCACTGCTTGCGGCGGGCGCAGCAAAGCCTGCGGCGGGCGCCGCCAGGGAGGTGTTCGACGCGGCGGGCGCATCAAATGGGGATGCGGTGGGCGCAGCAAGGGCTGCGGCGGGCGCCGCCAGGGACGAGTTTGTGGCTGCGGGCGCTGCAAATGGGGTTGCGGCGGGCGCAACATTAGATGCCACGGCCGCCGCATGTAGGTGAGGCGCGGGTGATTGTTTAGGTGAAGGGAGGTGGATAGCGGGGTGATGGTCGGTGGTCATGGAGATGATCTGACGGGGTCTGAAGACACCGGAGACGCTGCGGGTGTGTGGTCTGTTGGTAGATGGTGGCGGGGGAGGTGGGGGAGGGGGAGACGCAGGAGCACCGGGAGAGCTCTGGGGAAGAATGAAGTGAGGGAATGGTGACTCAGACTCTGTCGACGACACAGGAGGTGTGGGAGACGCGAAGGGAAATCGCGACTCATCAAAGGTGACATGACGAGAGAGAATGATCCTGTGAGTCTTGATATCGAGGCAAATGTAACCGCGATGATCAAACGGGTAGCCAAGAAAGACACAAGGGGTAGAGCGAGGGTGAAGCTTGTGGGGGGCGGTGGATGCCTGATTGGGGAAGCATAGGCAACCAAATGTACGAAGGTGATCATATATGGGCAAAGTGCAATACAGTGCCTGAAACGGTGAGCGATGGTTGAGGGTGGTGGAAGGGAGAATGTTGAGGAGGTAGCATGTGGTGGCCAAGGCGTAAGGCCAATAAAGGAGGGGAATGGATGCGTGGAAAAGAAGAGTGCGCATCATATTGGTAATGGTTCGGATGATTCGTTCGGCTTTGCCATTTTGTTGAGAGGTGTAGGGGCAGGACAAGCGATAGGATATCCCATTGGTATTAAAGAAAGTGTGAAAATCTTTGTTGTCAAATTCGCGGCCATTGTCGCATTGGAAACACTTGACAGAGGTGTGAAACTGTGTTTTGATGTAAGCGTGGAATTTGGCAAAGATAGGGAACACTTGAGATTTAAAGTGCAAAGGGAAAACCCATAAGAAATGTGTATAATCATCCAGAAACAAAAGGTAATACTTATGACCCTCCTTGCTAGGCACAGGAGATGTCCAAATATCACTATGAATAATATCAAAAGGTGCAAATGTAGTGTTTAAAGATCGCTGAAAAGGAAGTCTGGCATGCTTGCCTAACTGACAAGACGAACATAAACTATAGCGAAGCTCTTTATTACATTGGACAAGACTCTTAGAACGAAGTAAATCTAAAACTGCAGGACTGGGATGACCAAGGCGTGCATGCCAAAGACTGGATGATGATGCCGAGAGGGCGACTGGACTTGACGGGCTGGATGGTGATGGTGACGACACAGGATAGAGCTCCCCGGTGCTATTACATCTCAGACGAGTAACCCCCGTAGTAAGATCCTTCACAGAGAAACCAAACGGATCAAACACAAGAGAAACATTATTGTCAGTGGTGAACCGACGGACAGAGATAAGGTTTTTGACAAGTTTGGGGGCAACAAGGACATTGTTGAGGTGCAAAGGGTTGGTAGGGGTTGGTAGTGTGGTGTGGCCAATGCCCGAAGTAGCAAGGCGACCATCGTTGCCGACGATAATAGAATGAGCAGGACCCTTAAAAGAAAGAGATGAGAGAGTACCTGAGGAGTTCGTCATATGAGAGGTAGCGCCAGTGTCCATGTACCAAGCGCCGTCAGGGAGTGTCAGCTGCATGGAAGAGAAGGCGTTGTGCACATCAGTCGGGTATGCCTGATCGGACGACGGACGGGGAGCAGGACACAACAAGCCCTGCTGACGGTTGGGATATGGGGCTGGTCCACGAAACGATGCACCGGGGTGGCCATAGGGCATCCAAGGAGGGTAGCCAGGGTTGGGGTACCAAGAGGGGTGGCGGGGATCGTAGTGCTGCGGGCGACCATTGCTGCGGCCATTGCCGCCGCCGCGGCCGCCGCCCCTTGGTCCCTGCTGGTCGTTGCTGCGGCCGGGCTGGAGGGCAAGCTGCTCGATGATGTCACTGGATGAGACCAACGCCGTCTTGTCTTTGGCGGCGTCGGTTGTCTGACGGTGAAGGCGAGTCTCCTCCAAGATCAGTTGAGACCGGGTCTTCTCGAATGTAGGGAGAGGTTCCGTCTGCTGTATATGAGTAGCAGCAGCATTGTATTCAGAGGGGAGGCCCGAGAGTACCTGGAGGACGAGACGGGTGGCGCTGGGTTTGGAGTCGACGGCGTCTAGCTGATCAGCCAGGGTCTTGATGTGCTGACAGTAGGCAGATATCGACGAAAAAGAGGAAAGCTTGCAACTTGAGAATTCGTGCTCGAGATAGACAGCACGGGTGGACTTGTTGTCTTGAAAGATATCCTGAAGTTTCTTCCAAGCTTTCAAGGCGGAGTCTTTGGGGTCAAGGATGGTGGTCAATAGATCTTTTGAGATGGTGTTGAAGATCCATTGAAGGACAATGGTGTCAAGTTGAGCGAAGAGATCGTCGTCTTCGCTTTCAGGGCGGTTGGCGGAGGAGTCAATGTGGTGGAGGACTTTATGAGCCTTAACATGGGTCGTGAAGAGGTGCGACCACATGGTGTAGGTACTGGATTCATGATTAAGAATGATAGGGATGCAATTTTTGATGTTGGAGATGGTTAGGGCGGAATGGAAGGGTGATTTGGTGGCGGTGGTTTCGGTGGACATGGTGGCGGGAAGGATAGAGAGAGAGGAGGGATGGTGCGGCGGCAAGGGGACGGGGAGGCCGACGGCGGGATGGGAAGGGTGGCGGCGAGGAGCGGCAAGGAGAGAGAGAGGTGGCGAGGTGAGGGGGGGGGCGAGGAGAGAGAGAGGGGGCGGCTAGGGTTAGAGAGAAAAAGAAATTTAGGGTCTTTGGATCTTAGGCTGTGATACCATGTGAGAATATGAGATTGATTGTAATGTCCTCCTTAGGGTTTCCATTCATTGATATAACATATATATAGGTTACAAAGGTATTGGGCCTTAATGGGCTTTTGGCCCACTATACAATAATAAGACCTATGTAATCTATCAAATAAGAATTCAAATTAATGTCTTATGGCTTTGTTGAGAATATATATGTAGTGGGACAATATCCCACTTGGAAAAAAATAGTGAATTCAAGCATTGTATATAAGTGGGTGAGCTGCTCCTCCCAATACCAATTGGTTTGATTTTAGGATGGAATTCCACTCGGATTGATCCACCGTTATTTAACAGTCTTGTCGAATAATTTAGGGTCTCTTTGGCAAAAACTTATTATAGTTTTTTAAAGAGTAGTGGTAAAAAAATTACGATTTTCAAAAAAATAGTTTACTATGTAATTTGTCATATGCTAAATAAGAATTTACTCTTTTAATCTTGTTAAATTACGGTGGGTAATATACGACGTGGGGGGGGGGGCACGCATGCCCAAACGCATCACGCGCACCAACCAAGCCGAGCGTACAAGCTGAGTGGGGTTCTATCCTAAAACCAATTGGTAATGAGAGGAGTAGCCCTTCAACCTCATATGTTGTTCAAATATTCTCTATATAACCGATGTGGGACAACCACATTCCAACAAATCTATCGACAAAAACTAAAATTTCATTAAAATTTTTATCTAGATTTTAATCATAAGTTAATTAGATTATAATGTTAAGCTAGATTAATATTTGGTGCACCAAATAGGCCCTAACTGCCGCGTCACTAAAAAAAACA
The DNA here is from genome assembly GCA_963922045.1 of Persicaria maculosa. NCBI lineage: Eukaryota > Viridiplantae > Streptophyta > Magnoliopsida > Caryophyllales > Polygonaceae > Persicaria > Persicaria maculosa. The sequence goes on along the minus strand of OY998256.1, from coordinate 6,903,950 downwards.
AATGACGCTTCATTAAAAGTCCAAAAATCCTAAAAATTAGACACAAATGCATTTTAAAACAAAAAAAAAACACGTGTATTTTTTGGTTTAAATTCGGATGCTTTTTTTTTTTATGATAAAGAACCCACCTTCAGTGATAAACTTCGAGCACGTGACCAAGTCGACAAGAACCACGTCCTGGGTAAATTCAAACGCATTTGCACGCACGAAAAAGCTAGGAGCTCAAACAAACATATGTGCATAAAAATGTGTTCATTAAAGTTTTTTATTAACAACAATACCTCAGATGTGCATCATATTACTCATATATGAGAATTTGATTTACACAATTTACAAATATTTTATTTAAATTGACATTATAAATTTGTTAAACAAACACTATCTCTAAATATTTACGGACACTAAAAATCCAAACACAACAAATCAAATTCTTTCAATTAAAAAGTACTCCATCCATTTTAAAATACATAGGTTTTTAGATAGTAGTTGCATTTTAATATTAATTTGTATTGATTTATGTATTGTTGAATTTTAAAAAATATTTTGATTGATTAAAATATTTACTGAGTGTTAAAAAATAATAAAATTTATAAAAAAATTAGTGGAATGATAATGTTTTTTTAAAAATGAAGTGTTTTATTAAAATATATATAAATTGCGAAGTATTTTTATTAAAACTTGTATAAATTGCTAAAATGCATCATGCATGTGAGTTGGAACTAAAGTAGTAATGACTAAAAAAAAACGAATTTTTTTTCAAAATAGCCAAAAAACAAAAAAAAATTTGCAAACTAGCCAAAATCCGAAACTATTTTGGGATTTAGCCAAAGTAGGATAAAGTCGCTGTTTGAAACAGCGACTTTACCTCAACTTTTAAAAAAAAATAATAAAATACTAAAGTCGCTGTTTCAAACAGCGACTTTGTATTTTTTTTTAAATTTTCGGGTAAAATTTGTAATTAAGAAGAGAAAGTGGAAAAAAAATATATATATGGGTAGAGTCGTTGTTTTATATATAAAAAAACAGCGACTCTACCAAATTATATATATATAAAAAAAAAGCGGAGAGAGGGTGTGGGAAAGTAAGCGGGGAGAGAGAGAAATAGGAGAGAAAGAGGCTAGAAGAGGGGCTACGGTGGGGAGCCAGGGAGGGGACAATGATGGGAGGAGAGAGGAGATGAGAGAGAGAGGCTAGAAGGGGCTACGGGAGGGAGAGGACAATGATGGGGAGACAATAGGAAATGAGTACAATTTTTTTTTAATAAAGGGAAACATCGATTCTCCCATTTATATATTTTTTCTCCACTTTCTTTTCTTAATTACAAATTTTACCCAAAAATAAAAAAAAAATATAAAGTCGCTGTTTCAAAACAGCGACTTTAGTATTTTATTGTTTTTTTTTTAAAAGTTGAGGTAAAGTCGTTATTTCAAATATCGACTTTACCCTATTTTGGTTAAATCCCAAAATAGTTTCGGATTTTGGCTAGTTTGCAAAATTTTTTTTGTTTTTTTGGCTATTTTGAAAAAAAAATTCTAAAAAAACCTCATAGCTAGTGGACTTGCATCACTAATTCTTAGACCGGATATTGTCCCATCCCTAATTCATAGACCGGATCTTCAATTAAAGACGTCCTTTTTATTGCTTATCTAGCTCGTTATCAATCTACATCACTTCATCTTTGTTAATCCAAAAACTTTATGTTATTTCAAAACATAGACAAATATACAAATACGTCACTAGTGCAATATAGTAGACTTTCTAAGGTAGTAAAATAAAGAGAAAATTTGTGCAATAGGCAATATTTTCGGCCTAATTAGTGGAATGTCTAAGATTTGGGATAAATTGGGAATTTGTCCATCCCTCCCCAATCCCCCCAGATATACTATCCCCAGATATACTATCAGTTGACAGAGAGAAGGAGATTGCCCCCAAATTCCCGATCTCCTTCCCTCCAGATCTCCGCCGGAGCGAGCAAGTGAGGTCGGAGCCGGTGGAGATCTGTGTTAGGGCTCCGATTAAAGGAATTGATTTGCACAAGAGGCTTCATATCTAATTCAATCGGAACCGGAATTCGACTTCAGATCGGGATGAAGGAGAAGCTGCGGCGGCAGCGGAGGCGTGGCGGAGACAATCAACAAGGTGGAGAGGAGGAAGATGGACGGATCCAGATCGCAATCAATGCCCTTCTCGAGCGTGGTCGAGCGGCTGGAGCGAGTGCGTAATCGTTGGATCCGAGGGTAGAAGAAGACTTTTTGTTAAATTACAAAAATTACCCCATAAATATGGGAATTAAAAAAACTATCTATATTTTATTATGTGATTCACATCTACTATATTTTTATTTTTACATTTGCACAACATAAAGTTATATTTGCATAATAAATTGTTATATGTGCACACCGTAAAGTTATTTTTGCACAACGAAAAGTGCTGAAACAAAAAAAGCGGGAAAAAAATATATATTACATTTGCACAACAAAATGTTATATTTGCACAACATACGATTATATTTGCACAAGCACAACGTACGGTTATATTTGCACGCCAAAATATATTGACACGGAAAAAAAAAGCAGAAAAAAAATATTACATTTGCACAACAAAATGTTATATTTGCACAAGATACGATTATATTTGTACAAGCACAACGTACGGTTATATTTGCACGCCAAAATGTATTGACACGGGAAAAAAAACTACTTTGGTCATATTTGCACAACATACAGTTATATTTGCACGACAAAATGTGTAAAAAAAAAATTAGACTTGGGAAGGGGATGGACATTTCACCATTTTGTCATAAAGTGTGAACAAATCACCAATTAAGACAACTTTTTTGGACATTTTGTCATAAAGTGGGTTCGAGGGCGCTGAAGAATATCATGATAAAACAGGACATCGACTTCAACTCTTTGAAAAACGTAATCAGTCTGAAGGGTGGCGATGGTGCCTCATATGCAGAGTGTGCGTTGTGGTACGTGCCGAAGTCGAAAGAAGGGGGTCCGCCAATCATTATTGCTGATGATGACGACCTGTTTAATAGCCCCTTATATTAATTTGTCTCTATTTTTTTTTTTTTTGATTAGATTAATTTGTCTCTATTGTCATGAAGAGCTTTGGCCAAAAGTGGAAGTGGGACCGCACACCCACAAATGTAGAATTGTTTTGAAGAAAAATGGTTCCACTTGTATGAGTGTCTCTTGTCACCACCATTGTTTGTTTCATAGTGCAGAGGTCTTACCATTTCACCACACCATACGTTTTGTTTGTGTAGTGTCCACAACTCAACTCCACATGCCCAATTTAATTTTAAAGTTTGCTTGTTAGTTGTTAGGTCAAATGAACACCTTTCATTTTATCTACTCATTTTGTTGGGTTGCTGTGAGGACGATCCCTCAATGCAAGGACGAGCCTAAATAACGACAATAAAATATGTATTCATTTTATACATGTTTTTTTTTGGGTTCTCGTGGTAAGACTGTAAGAGAGAGAAATAGAGAATTGTTTCCTTGTGTCATTGTGTGTGTGTCACAAAGAGAATAAGAATTCAAATTAATGTCTTATGGCTCGTCGAATAACTTACGGTCCGTTTGAGACAAGTTTATTATAGTTTTTTTAAAGAGTACGTTGTGGTAAAAAAAATTCACAATTTTCAATAAAATAGTTTTACAAAACTCCGTGTAATTTGTCATGAAACAAGAATTTACTCTTAATTTTGATCTATCCACAAAAACTAAAATTTCATTTTTTTTATCTAGATATAATTAAGTTAGATTAATCTTTAGCGTGCCAAATAGGCCCTAAATGCCACATCATTAAAAAAAAAAAAACAAAGGATGCTTCATTAAAATTCCAGAAATCCAAAATATTAGACACAAATGCATTTTAGAACAAAAAAAAGCACGTGTATGTTTTAGTTCAAATTCTGACGCGTTTTTTTTTCTTCTTCCGATGACGATGAATTCACCTTTATGATAAACCTCAAAAACGTGACCCAGGTGGCAGGAGCCGCGTTTGCATGCACAGAAAATGCTAGGAGCTCAAACACATGTGCATTTGTGTTCATTGAAGTTTTTATTAACAACAATACCTCAAATGTGCATCATATTACTCATACCATAATGAGAAATCTTATACGTAGTATTAATGACTATGTTAGAACTGAGTTAGCTAAGCTCATGTCGAGTTAAGTGTGTGGTTATGTGTGTGGTCGATTACTCATCATGTATATAAGCTCATAGGAGTTGTAACAAACTCCAATTTCAGTTGATCAGTAACAGATTCCATCTTCTCCTCTCTCTCTCTCTCACAAGCTCTCACTCTCAATCAATCCTTTCTCTCTCGTTTCCGCATTGAAGAACAAGATGATCCACTGGACATCTTGTCATCATGGTATCAGAGCAGCGAAATTCGATCCGGAACCAGTGATCTGATTCGCATCTACAGCAGCTTCATCGTCTTCCGGAAGTTGCAGAAAATCATCAATCGCCATGTCTGGATCTGTAGAGCGTCGTCGGGAATTGATCACCACCTCGGATTTGATGAATCCTCTCTTCATTCATCCATCCGACAATTCTGGTATGATTCCTTCCACAATTCAATTAGTTGGAGAGAATTACAGAAGGTGGAGAAAATCCATGTCGAAAGCTTTGTCGGTGAAGAACAAGCTATGGACGATTGATGGATCTATTCAGCGAAATGCTGAAAATGCATCCCAGTGGGATAGATGTAACGATATGGTATGTTCTTGGATTCTGAACACCGTATCAAAGGAAATCTACTGCACAATCGATGAGTATGACACTGCCGTCGAGATGTGGCAAGATCTTGAAGAGAGGTATGGCCAGAAAAATGGTCCTCTCATATTTCAAGTGAAGAGAGAGATTCAAGAATGTCACAAAAACTCCATGCCTCTCACAGATTACTTCACGAAACTGAAAGGTCTATGGCAAAGGCTTTCGGTGATTTTGAATCCTATCAAGTGCACTTGTGGGAAATGCGAGTGTAATCTGCAAAAGAAAGCTGAGGAAGTTGATCAAGAGAACAAGTTGATGAAGTTTCTAATGGGATTAGATGAGAAATACGATGGCACCAGAAGGCAGATCTTGATGACAACTCCTATGTCGTCGCCAAGTGTTGCTCACTCAATGATATTGCAAGATGAGGTTAGCTCAAAGATTTCCACGGATCAGAAGAGCTTGAAGAAAGAAGTTCCTGCTACACCTCTAGCAGCATGAGTAAAGCATGAGGATGCAGAGGTCAAGAAAGAGCGTATGAAATGCAAGCATTGTGGAGGAAATCACAAGGCTGACAGGTGCTGGGAGGTTGTCGGATACCCAAGCTGGCATTCTAAAAGCAAGATAAAGCCTCAGACTCAGAATTAGAGGCCTAATGAAGGAAAGAAAGAAGAAAAGTCATATTCAAAGGCAAATTCTGCAGGTGCAGGCCAAAGTGAGCCACAGAACTTTCTATATGGGAATCAAAGTCCAAGAGGGTCCCAACTCACTACTGATCAGCAACAAATGGTGTCCAGCTTTATCTCCTTCTTGGCAAAATCCACACCTGGCATTCATGAATCACACCTAGCAGGTATACTTTGTTCTAATGCTTCTATAAAATCAAATTTGTGGATCATGGATAGTGGTGCTACAGACCATATGGTTTGTGATATTTCCTTCCTAACTAACCCTGTTTCTATACCCAATGTTAATGCCATACATTTACCCGATGCTAGCACCAAAGCCATCACCCATTTTGGCACTGTCCAGCTACCTCACACAACCTTGCACAATGTGCTATGTGTTCCCAGTTTCAAGTACAATCTTTTGTCCCTTACTAAGCTTGTTAAAGACTGTGATTTTCACTCTTATCTCATTGGTGAACACTGTCTAGTTCAGGACCCCCAAAGAGATTAAGACAATTGTAGTTGGTAGGCTTCTTGGTGACTTGTACTACATGGATCCTATAGCCAATGAAGAGAGCATCATCTGTGATCAGCTCCCAAGGTTTAAACACATCTCAGCAAACACTTCTGTCTTACCTTTGTTTCTACCAAAATTAGACACTTTTGTAATTCCAAATAATGGTGCACTGTGGCACCTTAGATTGGGTCATGCACCCTTTGCTAAACTCAAACACATTGATTGTATTCAACATGATCTTCATTCTGATGATCATTTCTGTACTGTTTGCCACCTTGCTAAGCAAACTAAAAACTCTTTTCCCATTAGTACATCTTCTGCTAATCATATCTTTGAATTGCTCCATTGTGATGTTTGGGGCCCCTATGACACAACCACCTCTGATTGATACAGATTCTTTCTCACTATAGTTGATGACAAAAGCAGGGGAGTGTGGGCTTTTTTGATGAAACACAAAAGTGAAGTTTTTCACCATTTAAAAACCTTCATTACCCTTGTCCAAAACCAATTTAACACCAGAGTTAAGGTCTTGAGAAGTGACTTGGGCACTGAATTTTTCAATTCTGATGTCAGATCCTTCCTAGAGACCTTGGGCATCCTACACCAAAGCTCTTGTAAAGCCACACCCCAACAAAATGGTAGAGTGGAAAGGAGACACAGATACATCTTTGAGATTGCAAGATCTTTGATGTTTCAGTCCAAAATTCCACAACATTTCTAGGGGGATGCCATTCTTATAGCCACATACATCATCAACAAATTACCTAACCCCATCATTCAAAACAGGTCCCTCATGAGCTCATGTTTCACACCAAACCCTCTTACTCTCACATGAAAGTGTTTGGTAGTTTGTGCTTTATGTCCACTACTACAACCTATAGAAAAGGACCTAAAGAAATTTCACCCAAGGTCTGAACCATGTGTCTTCTTGGGATACCCCTATGGGCAGAAGGGATTTAAAGTCCTTAATCTCAAAAATCAGAAAATTATGATCAGCAGAAATGTCATTTTTCATGAGCATATCTTTCCTTATGCTCTCTTTACAAAAGACAAAGAAACTTCCCCAACTCTGTCTCTCTTAGACTTTGTTGATTTACATTTTCCTTTTGACTACACAGACCTATCTACTGTTGGAGTTTCTGATGCTCCTTCAGCTCATCAAACACCCGATGTACCACATGTTACTTCTCCTTCTCTGGATGAGTACTCCTCGTCCCCAGTTTCCACCTCCTTTGAAGAATTACTTGAGGTTGAACCATCTCTACTTGTAAGGCATTCCACCCGTGATCACATGCCTCCAAATTGGCTTAAGGACTATGTACATCAAGCATCCTTGAACTCTGCTATGTCTTCATCTCAGGTTTCTTCCTTATACCCTCTTGAATCCTCTTGTAACTATACTCTTTGCTCTCCCACTTATCAATCATTTGTAGCCAATGTAGCACCCTATACTGTGCCACGAAATGTGACTGAAGCTCTCAAAGAATCTGCTTGGTGTGAGGCTATGATTGTAGAGTTGGATGCACTTGAAAGGAACCACACATGACAACTTGTTCCTATGCCAAAGGACAAGTCTCTGGTGACATGTAAATGGCTCTTCAAGTTAAAATTCAAATATGATGGCACTCTAGAGAGGCACAAAGCTCAACTTGTTGCTCGAGGTTTCACACAGCTCCATGGCATTGACTATGGAGAGACGTTTGCACCAGTTGCCAGGATGATCACAGTGCGCACTTTGCTTGCTATAGTAGCATCCAGGCAGTGGCATATATCTCAGATGGATGTTACCAATGCATTTTTGCATGGTGATTTAGAGGAAGATGTGTATATGTCCCTTCCTCCAGCTTATGAAGCACTCAAAGGCTCGGTCTTCCAACCATTGTGTTCAAGGGGAGACACAGAATGAGCATAATGATCTTGTGTGCAAACTTACTAAATCACTGTATGGGCTCAAGCAGGCTCCACGACAGTGGTTTGTCAAGTTCTCTCAGGTTGTGCAAGCAGAAGGATATAAACAATCTAGAGCAGATTATTCATTGTTCACAAGGAAGAAAGGGAAGTCCTTTACAACTCTACTAGTATATGTAGACGACATGATCATTGTAGGAAATGATCAAGAAGAGATTCAGAGATTGAAGGGACATCTTCATAAGAATTTCCAAATCAAGGATCTGGGAGAATTGAGATACTTTCTTGGAATTGAGGTGGATAGAGATGAATCAGGGATTTATCTAAATCAGAGAAAGTACACCATGGAGTTACTAGAGGAAGCAGGAATGGCAGACTCAAAGCCATTGACAAATCCTTTAAATGCTCACACAAAGCTATCCAATGAAGGGGAGCTGATGAAATCTCCTCAGAAGTACAGAAAGATGATAGGTAAATTGATCTACCTAACTGTCACTCGACCAGATATCACATACTCAGTGCAAGTTCTTAGTCAGTTCATGCAAAGCCCATGTGAAGAACACTGGAAAGCAATCAAGCACCTACTAAGGTACTTAAAGAAGGCTCCAGGACAGGGTCTGATGATGTCAAGCAGCTCAAACCTCAAGCTTCGGGCTTACTGTGATGCAGACTGGCAGGCTTGCCCGATGAGTAGAAGATCTTTGACTGGCTTCTGTATCATGCTAGAAAGCTCACTGATCTCATGGAGAAAAAAGAAGTAGTCATTTGTCGCCATGTCTACAACTGAAGCAGAGTACAGGTCTATGGCTGCCACATGTTGTGAAATCACATGGTTGGTCAGGTTATTACAGGACTTGAGCATCAGCAAACATGAACTAGTGGAGTTATATTATGACAATCAAGTTGCGCTCCATATTGCCAAAAACCCAGTGTTTCATGAAAGAACAAAGCACATAAAAGTAGATTGTCACATTGTCAGGGACAAGGTCATTAGGCATGAGATCGATGTCAAATACATCAACACAAAAGAGCAACCAACAGATCTATTCACCAAGGTGATAAGCAATGATCAAATGACAAAGTTAACTCTCAAGCTTGGAGTTATTAACAAGTTCAAATAACTCAAAGCTTGAAGGGGAGTGTTAGAACTGAGTTAGCTAAGCTCATGTCAAGTTAAGTGTGTGGTTATGTAGTTAAGTGTGTGGTCGATTACTCATCATGTATATAAGCTCATAGAAGCTGTAACAAACTCCAATTTCAGTTGATCAATAATAGATTCCATCTTCTCCTCTCTCTCTCTCTCACAAGCTCTCACTCTCAATCAATCATTTCTCTCTCGTTGTTTCTACATTGAAGAACAAGATGATCTAGTGAATATCTTGTCATCAGACTAAAAAGACCTCATAGTTAGTGGAGTTTGTTAAAGCTGTTACTTAAACAGCTCAGCTCAAGCTTGGTAAAGCTGTTACAAGCTCAGCTTAAAGCTTGCTCAAGAAGCTGCAAGTTGTGTAACAGATTCGTAACAACCTCTCCCTTTGTACACATACATAGCTCTCTCTCATTCTATATAAATACCAAGACCTACAATGTACTGAACTGTTTTTCAAAGAATAAAAATTCTGTATTCTGGGAGTTCTGTTTTTTCCCCTTTCTTTCAACTGAGTGTTCTTGAGTGTTTGTGTGTTTCAATTAGATTGAATTGATCAATATGGTATCAGAGCATATGATCATCATTCAATCGTTTGTGTTTGCTTCCGCATCTTTAATCTCTGGTATGTAATCTGTGTTTCAATCGGTGATTTGTTCGCCATTGAAAGCGAAATCTGCGATCTGTGATCTTCTGCAAATCTCGCTTCAAGAATGGCGACACCGAGCAACAATGATGATCACCTCACACAATCGACTGAGAGATGTCGCCGAGGAGAGATGATCACATCAATGGACCTGCAAAATCCATTGTTCATACATCCATCAGACAATTCAGGTATTCTCCTCACCTCAATTCAGTTGACTGAAGAAAATTTTCGTAGATGGAAGAAGGCAGCCATGAAAGGTCTGTCTATAAAGAACAAAGTAGGATTTGTGGATGGTTCAGTAGTTGAAACCTCTGAGAATTCCCCTCTGTGGAATCGATGTAACGACATGGTCTGTTCATGGATCTTGAACACTGTGTCGAAGGAAATCTATGCCACTCTTGATGAATTTGAGACTGCAAAGCAGATGTGGGATGACCTACATGAGAGCTTTGGTCAAAGGAATGGTCCTCTTCTGTTCCAATTGAAGAAGGAGCTTCAAGATTGTGTGCAAAAGACATCCAGCATCACTGAGTACTTCACAAAGTTGAAGGGAAATTGGCAGCAATTATCTGGATCGTGCCCTCCTCTCAGGTGCAATTGTGGAAAGTGTGAATGCAATGTGAATGAGAGGATTGAGGCTGCTGAGAATGAGGAGAAACTCTTAAAGTTTCTAATGGGATTGAATGAACACTATGAAGCTGCCAGGAGGCAATTTCTCTTGAGCTCTCCATTGCCAACTGTTAGCTATGTTCATTCCCTGTTGATTCAAGATGAATCAAGCAAGAAATGGTCTGATACAGCATCATCATCAACGGATGTCACAGCAATGTTCAGCAAGAAAGATGGTGAGCAACCCAGGAGAAAGAAATGTACTCATTGTGAGGGAAATCATCCCACTGAGAAGTGCTGGGAAGTCATTGGTTATCCGAGTTGGCATTCTAAAAGCAAGATCAAGCCTCAAGTTCCAAAGGCTGGGCAGGACTCCAAGAAGAATGGAACTGGTGGATACAAGGCCAATGCTGCTATTGAGAAAGCTCCAGAAAACCCAGGCAATGTGGTACAATCTCTCACTCCAGACCAGCAAAAGATGATGATGTCTTTCTTCCAGATGATGTCTCAGGCTCACTCACAGCAGCAAACTCATGAAGTCATTGCAGGTACTCTCTTCTGTGGTGTAGTATCTCCTCTTACAAATAGTTGGCTTCTAGATAGTGGTGCAAACTTTCATATGACCTGCAATTTAAAATCTCTATTCAATGTTGTCCCAATGACCTCTCCTTCAAAGATACACTTTCCTGATGGGCACACAAGTAACATTACTCACTTTGGTAATGTACAATTAACCCCTTCTCTGACATTGACAAATGTGTTGTACATCCCTGATTTCAAACTAAATCTTGTCTCCCTAACAACACTTGTCAGAACCATGAACTATCACATTAACCTTAGACCTCTTATGTGCCTCATCCAGGACCCTGTAAGGAGGAGGAACATTGCAGCTGGTAGGGACATTGATGGACTGTACCACCTAATCCCTGAACCAGACATACCACAACTCATCAAAGAGTCTCAGGAACTTGAGCAAGCTCATGGCACCTTCTGTGCAACATCACCCACTTTACCTATGTTTCTTCCTAAATCTAGTTGTAAGTCTGATATCAATGCCCTCTGGCATCTCAGACTAGGCCATGCTCCTATTGAAAAACTTCTTCATGTACCCAACATTGCCTCTAGTATGAATAAATCCACTGATCTTACTTGTACTATTTGCCCTATTGCCAAACAAACTAGAAATATCTTCAACAAGAGTACATCTCATGCTAGTAACATCTTTGAGCTTGTACATTGTGATCTTTGGGGGCCCTATGAAACCCCAACCTATAATGGCAAAAAGTATTTTCTTACTATTGTTGATGATAAGAGTAGAAGTGTTTGGGCTCACCTGTTGACAGCTAAGTCTGAAACACCTTCTGTCTTGCAAGATTTCATCACAAAAATGGAGAAACAGTTTTCTGTTGCCATTAGAACTCTTAGAACAGATCAGGGTACTGAGTTTTTTAACACTACTTTACAAAATTTTCTCACTTCAAAAGGCATTATCCATGAAAGCTCATGCACTGCCACACCTCAACAAAATGGCCGAGTGGAAAGGAAACATAGATACATTCTAGAGACAACTCGTGCTCTCAGATTTCACTCATCTCTTCCATTAAAATTTTGGGGAGATTGCATTCTCACTGCAACTCACCTCATCAACAGATTGCCCACACCCCTTCTCCAAAACAAATCCCCTTATGAAATTTTATTTCATGAACATCCAGATTACTCCACACTTAGAGTTTTTGGTTGCTTATGTTTCATGTCTACAAAATTTCAAAACAAAAAGAAGTTTGAACCTAGAGCTGATCCCTGTGTTTTCATTGGATATCCCTTTGGATTCAAGGGCTACAAAGTTTATAATTTGCAAGATCATAAATGTTACATTAGCAGAGATGTAAACTTTGTTGAAGATTATTTCCCTTTCTCCTCTCCAAATCCACAACAAATACCCTCTACTGTCATACCCACCACATACCCTGGTGGTTCTCAAGACACCTTTGTGGATGACTGGCCTTTTGTCCCTCTTGACTGCCTTGAGCAACCCTCCCTCCCTTCTCTGGATCCAGTCACCACTACTGAATCCTTGGCTGACTACTCCCCATCTCCCATTCCACCCACCTTTGATGTTATCTCTACAACTCAGCCAAGTGACCATCAACCTGCTCCACCAACACAAACAGCCCCTACTAGACATTCCACCAGAAACCTTAAACCACCATCTTGGTTAAAGGATTATGTGTGTACTGTCCATCAAGGAACTACCTCTGCAAAGGACTCTTCCTACAGTAAGTTCACCTCACCTTATCCTATCTCTTCTTTTATCTCTTACAATAACTGCCCTCCTGCCTATTCAAATTTCATTACCAACAGTGCATCACTTTCTGAACCTTCTACTGTAAAGGAGGCCCTACACTCTAAAGAGTGGTGCCAAGCAATGCTAACTGAGTTGAAGGCACTTGAGAGTACCAACACTTGGACTCTGGTGCCAAGACCTAAGCATCAGTCTGTGGTAACTTGCAAATGGCTCTTCAAACTTAAACTGAAGGCAGATGGGTCCTTAGATAGACACAAAGCCAGACTTGTGGCTCGTGGCTTTAGTCAGGTTGAGGGTATTGACTATAGTGAGACATTTGCTCCAGTGGCAAAAATGATCTCAGTCAGGACCTTGCTTGCTGTTGCTGCAGCTAAGAATTGGCACATATCTCAGCTAGATGTCACCAATGCATTTTTGCATGGTGACTTGGAAGAGGAGGTCTTCATGGAACTTCCACCAGCCTACTGCTCTCTCAAGACTATGCAGCCTGATGTTCAGGGGGAGTGTGAGAGTAAGAAGCATCAAGCTGTGGGAGACATGGTGTGTAGATTGCAAAAGTCCTTGTATGGGCTAAAGCAAGCACCACGACAATGGTTTGCAAAATTTTCTGAGGCTGTGATCTCTGCAGGATTTGTTCAATCTGAGTATGATCACTCAATGTTTGTCAAGAGAAGTGGCAACACAACCACAACCCTACTAGTGTATGTGGATGACATGATCATCACAGGAAATGATATAAGTGAGATAAGCAAACTCAAAGCTCACCTACACAGACATTTTCAGATGAAAGAATTGGGTGAGTTGAGGTACTTTCTGGGCATAGAAGTGGAGAGAAATGACCAAGGAATACTTCTGAATCAAAGGAAATATGCTCTTGAGCTACTGGCTGAGACTGGAATGACTGATTCCAAACCAGTAGCAACCCCTCTAGATCCTAGAATTAAGCTCAGTTTGGAAGGAAATAGAGAGGGAGTAGATCATGTGGCCTACAGAAGACTTGTAGGGAAATTGATCTACTTAACTATCACAAGGCCTGACTTGTGCTATGCTGTGCAGATGCTCAGTCAGTTCATGCACTCTCCAAGTATGGATCACTGGCAAGCTGCTAAACATGTATTGAGATATCTGAAAAAGGCTCCAGGGCAAGGGCTACTTCTTGCAAAGGAAAACAAATTACAGATGAGGGCTTTCTGTGATGCGGACTGGTAGAGCTGCCCCATGACCAGATAATCTCTCACTGGGTTTTGCATTTTGCTGGGAAAATCCTTAATCTCCTGGAGGACAAAGAAGCAATCATATGTGGCAATGTCAACAGCTGAAGCAGAGTATAGGGCAATGGCTATGACATGCAGTGAGGTAACTTGGCTTGTAAACCTATTATCTGATCTAGGTGTTATCATGGAACCTGTACAACTGCACTGTGACAACCAGTCAGCTCTACACATTGCAAAAAATCCTGTATACCATGAGCGAACTAAGCACATAGAAGGTGACTGCCACATTGTAAGAAACAAGGCCTTAAGGAAGGAGATCACCTTGGGATACATCTCAACCAAAGAGCAACCAGCAGACATGTTCACAAAAACTGTGAATCAAGATGCTTATGAGAAGATGATGAACAAGTTAGGAGTTGTGAATCGATTCAAACTCTTAACTTGAGGGGGAGTGTTAAAGCTGTTACTTAAACAGCTCAGCTCAAGCTTGGTAAAGCTGTTACAAGCTCAGCTTAAAGCTTGCTCAAGAAGCTGCAAGTTGTGTAACAGATTCGTAACAACCTCTCCCTTTGTATACATACATAGCTCTATCTCATTCTCTATAAATACCAAGACCTACAATGTATTGAACTGTTTTTCAAAGAATAAAAATTCTGTATTATGGGAGTTCTGTTTTTTCCCTTTCTTTCAACTGAGTGTTCTTAAGTGTTTGTGTGTTTCAATTAGATTGAATTGATCAATAGAGTTGCATCTCTAATTCTTAGACTGGATATTTGTCCCATCCCTATAATTCATAGACCGGATCTTCAATTAAAGACATCCTTTTCATTGCTTATCTAGCTCGTTATCAATCTACATCACTTCATCTTTGTTAATCCAAAAACTTTATGTTATTTCAAAAGCTAGACAAATATACAACCACGTCACTACTGCAAATCTGCAATATACTAATACAAAGTAGACTTTCTAAGGTAAAATTAAAGCGAAATTAGTTAATTATACGGTTTATACCTTTTTTTAATTTATTTTTTTTGGGTAAATGTACTACTACTATTAGATTTTTATTTTGTTAATTTTACCTTTTTCCTTTAATGACATATTTGCCCATCTATAGGAGGGGTGTGTTTCTTCTGCCCCAAATCCCCGCCCCAAGTCCCCGTCCCACGATATTATTTTACATCTAAATTAATATTAAAAAAATTTTAAAAAATATATTTAGTTTCTACATACTTATTATAATATATTTGAAAAAAAAATCTTAAAAAATCAACTTATAAAAATTATAATAATTCATAAGAGATAGAGAGAGATTTTTTAAGTATTTAAAAGATGTGAGTTTACGATATATTTTTTTTAAAAAATTACAATTCGATTTTTTAAGATTTTTTTTTCAAATATGTTATAATAAGTATGTAGAAACTAAATATATTTTTTTTAATTTTTTTAATATTAATTTAGATGTAAAATAATTTCGTGGAACGGGGACTTGGGGCAGGGATTTGGGGCAGAAGAAACACACCGCTATTCCTTCAAACTTTTATATTCTGTGGCTATGTTTTTGTTTTGGAGATCAGCAATTGGAGGAACGTTAAAGAATTGACTATTACATTAGGCACGTAACTAGGGATCGCCCTTATACAATTTTATTTTTTCTAAAGAGTTGTTATTCAAGTTCTTTTTCCCAAAGAAGTCCCACTACGACGGCCCGACAAGTCATCTACTTAAAAGGACCCTCTCCGCAGTGCGCCCTTCCTTGAATTATTCGGTCATGCAATACTTATTGAATACAGAGAAGAAAATTCATTTTGATCCCGTCCTAGTTCTCAATCATTTCGTGTTATGATCCTAATAGGACGTACCTTTGTGAGATTGAAGAGAAGATAGAGATTAGAAAAGGAATTAGAGGAAGAAGATAAAGGTAAGAGGGAGATATAGAGGAAGAAGGCCGGAGAGGTATAACGAGATAGAGAAATTAGGCAAAGGAGGTAAAGAGGTAAGTGTTTGATTATTCATTTGATGATGAATTACAAGGTATAAGAGTCTATTTATACCCTAAACTACACTAATCTAATATAATACCTAATATATGGGATTATAACAAGTTATTAATATCATGAATATAACACATGTATTTTTTTTTTTTTATTTTTACATAAGTATTAATATCACATATAACACATATTTTTTATTTTCTAAAAGAGAGATTAATATGAAATATAAATTGTTTAAAAATATGACAAATAAACACCTAATTAATACAATATACAATATATATGTTATAAAGAGAAATGGAAAAAGGGGCTTTAAGAAAGCAATGTAGGTTATAAGAAAGCAATTACGTAGTACAAAATAGTTGTTGTAAATTAAACTAAAGATATATATTTGGTTACATGACATGAATTTGGGTTAGATTAATATTCATAAAAGATATTTGGTTACATGAATTTGGTTACTAGGAATATTTAGTTACATGAATGATATTGTAGTACATGAATGTTAATTATTTTATTGTAAATTGAATTACAATAATAACATACAATAATATATTACATGAATATTTTTATTTTATTTTGGTAAATATAGAGTGGTCATCCAGGGTAATCGAACCGGGGACGTTTGGGTACTACCTTGAGGTCCTTTCCGGCTCAACCACCTCGACATGATTAACATGAATATCTTTCTCTTTTAGTAGAAGAAACTTTTTTATCATAAACGATGTGGAATAAATGAGAAATATTGAAGATTTTAAAAATAAAATAAATCATCTTTATAAGAAATTAAAGAGACTAAAAAGAAAATAAATAATCTTTATAAGAAGTTAAAGAGACTAATTTTATTTTTATCTAATCAATTATATATATATAACCTTAATTTAGATGACTTTGCTTACGTGTCAATCTTAGAGGAGTTTTAGGAATATTGTTTTTTTCCTTGATTTTTTTATTTCTCCTTTTCTCTTTTTCTCTTTTTTTCCATTAATTTTTTTTAATCCTCCATTCTCTTTTATTCTTAACATATTTACTAACAATTGGGCTTAATTCAAAACATTGAATTCAATCTAATATAACCATTAGGCTTAAATCACATTTATGCACTAACTATTGAGCTCAATTCAAAGCATTAATTAATTATTAGTTGTGACACATCACATTTAAATGCGTGATTCAGATTTCAAAATTTTTCAAAAAAGTTACACTGATATTGATATTATTATTACTGGGTGATTTAAAATATCTACATTTATGTATTATACTTTTATGGTAAAGTTTTTTTATCTTAACTTTTATTAGTATTTTATAATATATTTATATATATTATTAATATTTTAGTTTTAAAAAACCGCGTCATGGCGCGGGAATCGTACTAGTTTCTATAATATTTGAAAAGTAGAGAGTCAAGTAATCATCAATTTTATTTTAATTAATTTAGTAAATTTAATTTTTTATACTCGTAAGTGTTAATACACATTCAAAAGAAGATAGAATCATAAAATGTAAACGTAGACAAAAAATTTTGTTACTATTTCTAAAAAACTTGTTTTATTATAAATAAATTATATATAAATTCATCATAAATTTAATTTTTAATTTTTATAAAATATTAGTATGAAACATGGTAGTGAATTAAAATTTTTAATCAATTATTTGTGTAATATTTTGAAAGTAGAAAACCAATTATCATTTTAAAAATCAACACTTTAGTATTTGATTAAAAAAATCAATTTTTTTTTCAAAATATTCACTAAAAAATAAATAATTACACATTTATTCACTACTTTAAACTATTTACAGAAATATTCATTTTTTGCAGGAAAATCAGAAAAACGCGGTCTCAATCCGCGCTTCTTTCGAAAGATATAAAATTTGAAACAGAAAGAAAAGAGGGAAAAAAATAAATGAATAAAACGCGGGTTCAATCCGCGTTTTATTACTTTATTTTTTTAAAATGAAAAAGAAAAAAAAAAGCAAAAAAAGAAAGTAAAACGCGTCTTGAAGACGCGTTTCACCGCATCCCCCTTGACAGCGTCTCCCCTCACCTTCCTCCGCGTTCATGGCTTCAATTCCACACCCCTCGACACCACTCTGCCTCACCGGATCCCCGCCCACCCCTGCCGCTGCCTCACCACCTTCCTCCCCTGCCCCCCGCCGTCTTCCTCTTCCTCTTCCTCTTCCGCTGCCTCACCACCCTCGCCGCTTCCGATTCGGGAGCCCGTTCCCCTTCGCCGGAGTCCCCTCACCTTCCTCCCCGCCCGAATCCCCGCCCACCCTGCCTCCCCGAATCCCCTTCGCCGGCCTCTGCCTCCCCGATTCCCCACCCACCCTCTGTCGTTGCCCACCCTCGCCTTCCTCCCCGCCCACCCTCGGCGCCGCTGCCTCATCGCCTTCATCCCCTGCCCACCCCCGTCTTCCTCTTCCGCTTCGCCTCGGGAGCTCGTATCTGGCGAGATAACCCCCCCTCCGTTTATCGACCCCCCTGCACCGACCTCCAATTTGAAAGGGATGAAACGCAGGTAAAGCGCGACTTCACCTCTTTTTCTTTTTCTTTTTTAATTTATTTTTTCATTTAAAAAATAAACCAATAAAACGCGGTTTGCGGTTTGAACCCGCGTTTTATTGGGTTTTTTTTCGCTTCTTAAATTTTATAACTTTCGAAAGAAGCGCGAATTGAGACCACGTTTTTCTGATTTTCCTGCAAAAAAAAATGAATATTTTTGTAAATAATTTAAAGTAGTGAATAAATGCGTAATTATTTTTTTTAGTGAATATTTTGAAAAAAAATTCAAAAAAATCAACACTTGAGTAAACACAATATATAATGAAAACAGCAAATTGAATTGAGTACTGATAAGCTTCGCTAAATATTTTTAAATTATAAATTACTGAAAATAGACTCCATATATAAAAATAATATATTTTAAAACATCTAATGGTATAAAATTTTCATTTATGGATAAATAAGTACTCTGTATAATAGTAAGACGCATGCTCTGCCATAATTTCAGTTTCCGACAAGAAACAATAGTGTATAGAAAAATAAAACTAAAATATTTTTAGTATAATCTAGATGGAATATTAAAACCTTACATACTTAATTTAAGGAAAAACTAAAATATGAAATGAAAAGGTCTAAAAAAGTCAAACGGATTAAGCCGAGTTTCTATTTAATTAATTTCCAATTTTAATTTATTTTTATTTGCATTAATATATGAATGTATATATTCATTGATACAAAAGTCGGTAACCTACAACAGTGCAATCCTGATCAATATAACTTTGAGAAGAATCAATTCACCGTGGAATATCTATATGGTCAATTGTTTTTATAACAAAAAGCAAACAAATCTTCTACAAAAATCTATTAATTTAATTTTTAAAAGGACTAGAAGTAATAGCCATCTAAAAAAATACATTTATTAGTTAAAAGAAACCAAGGAGTATAATTAGTAAAATAAAACTTGAAAACCCCAGTTTTCTCTAACATAAATCTTCAACACATTAAACATTCATCCATAACGTTAATCTTCATTTTATAGTTTCTAATGTTTTACCTTAGTCTCAAAATAAATCTTCAACACATTAAACACTTATCCATAACGCTGATTTTTCTTTCACGATTGAGTATCATATATCTCAAGCACCAAAAAAAAAATCAGTTCAAATGTAAACTTTTGATACACTTTCTAAAAAGGTCAAAATTTTGTTTATTTGAGGCTAAAAATTATATAAAATGTAAATTTTATGGTTACTACTAATTTTTATTATTATTTAAATTATATAAAAAATTATAGTTTAATTAAAAAAAACATATTAAAAATTATACGGGGTATTAATTAATTAATTTACAAAAACTGCTCCGGGTATTTCTCTCTCCTTCCACTGATTTAAATAGCCCCAACTTTCTCTCTCCCCCTTTCCGTTCACACTGCATCATCTCACTCTCGCTAAGCAGACAGGGGAGTTCGCAGATTCAGCTCTCTGGTTTGTTTGTGTGTGTGAGAGAGATCGATCTCGGATGGCGGTAATGGAGGAAGACATGGCCATAATCGAATCGATTATTCGAGAAGAGGCGGAATTAAACGGTGAAGTGGTGGAGGACGTCGGCAGCGGTTGGAAGACGGTCAAAGCGAAGGCATCATGGAGGAAATCCGGAGCTTCGATCACGCCGGAGTTCGTCCGTGCCAATGGAGCGTCCGTCATCACCGTCGATGCCTCCTCCGGCGTGCTCAGATCGCTGGAGAAGGAGGCGGAGGAGCGCCGACGCCGCGTGGTGGAGGCGCAGAGGGCCGCGCTTGCGATCGCGGTTGGGATCGGCGTCGGTAGTTCTCGACAGATGGAATCCGATGGGGACGAGGCCGCTGCTGACGATTTGACGGAGGCGGTGGTTGACGGTGGCGGTGATCGCAAGGGGAAGAAGACGAAAAAGAAGACGCCTAAGCTTACGGTGTCTGAGGCTGCCGCGGAGATTGATGCCGATCATCTCGCTGCATTTCTCCTTGATACCAGTGTCAGTGATTTCTCTTTGATTTGACCTTTTTTTTTCAACTTTTGGTTGACTTTTTTTTTTTTACTTTATTATATTTGGAGTTTGATCGGTTGCTTCATTCGCTGGTCTGAATTTCTCCTCATTTCGTTGCAGAATAAGTGTGAATTCCAGGAAGATATACAGTTGACGAAATTTGCCGACTACTTCGGCAGATCATTCGCTTCTGTAAGTTCTGCCGAGTTTCCATGGCAAAAGCTGTTGAGAGAATCATCTGTGGCAAAGATGATCGATGTAAGCTGATCTCTCTGTCTCTCTTATTATGATTTCTGAAAAATTGTTCAATTTACAGGATTTGATCAAATGCAGTCGATTAATGCTCCTCCTTCCAAGTCTAAAATTCGATTGATCTGTAATTTGTCTGTAGTGTAACAATAATGTTTGTACATTCAAGTGACCTGACTTTCATCATGTGTTCAATTTTTCACTTCAATCTATCTCTATCCAAATCCTTTGTTTTCAATGCATGCCTCGTTTCCCCTAAATTACGCTTCTTTTGTGGTATGATAAGAAAAAGATTGTTATCCTGTAAGGAATTATGAATTTAAACTCTGTGCTTGGATCAGATACCTATTGCTCATCTACCCAAGGCTGTTTACAAGGTCTCAGTTGACTGGATCAGCCAGCGATCGGTAACTGCTGTTGGATCCTTTGTGTTGTGGTTATGGGACGCGATTCTTGCTGACGATGTCAACTATCAGGGCCCTATGAAAGGCAGCAAGAAGGAGGTTCAGAAACGATCATCAAAATCTTTGGTAGTATTATTAAATAGCCAATTTGTATACTATATTCTCTTTTTAAAATATGGTTTAGACTTTAGATTTATAAATTGTTGCATGATGTTTAGTTGGTCATCAATCCGCACATTTATAATATTGTGTCAAAGCACTAAGATATCTACTTGCGCGGGCAGGTGTCAACCTGTCATTCAACTGTCAACTTGTACCAGTTTACTAGTATTTTATAACCAATTCAACTTTGACTTAGGCTTTATAACTGCAAAGGGAGCTGAGTTGCTCACTGACCTTTGTAATTTTGCTGAAATTTGTATGCATATAGGTGAATGTCTTTCATTATTTGGACCCTATTTTCCGAGTATGATAAAACTGTCCCCTTATGAACCTCAGTCCCCAGCCATTGTACGTATCGCCTAAGGTGACTAGCTATATGTCCATATCATACAAGCTTCCTGGAATTAGGATCCATGCATTCAAGTTTCATTTTGTAATCTCACAAAACACACTCAGTGGTTTTTGAGTCTTCAGTTTTGCAATAGAACCATGATGGTAGACAGGCTACGATGGCGAGTTATACAATGTCATATTCCTTGTTTTCGATCATGCACAAATCACAACCATCATATTGATAATGCTACTTTTGCAACTCAAAAGCCATGATATACTCTGCTCCGCTTCAGTTTGTATGCACAGTTTATGTAGATAGATGTTCATATCCTAGGAAAGTTTATCTAGTTTATTTTAGATTACGTGACATTCTACCTGATATCTCTCTGCTTTGATTTCTATTTCATTTTATCTCTCTGCATCAAAATTCTGTATTTTTCTTCATGTTTAAACTTTAAAGACCTGGCTTTATAATAGGAAAAGTCTATGGAACTTTTAATCCCTAAGCCTGTGTAGTGGTCTAATAAGTTTTCGCTTGATGTTTCATCATTTAGAGGGGTTAGGCTGGGCCTCAGATGAGTGACAGAGACCGTATCCGTTCCCCCCTTCTCACATCATGCCTTTTCCTAATCTCCTTTGTTATATACTTTCCTCTTTGGTTCTACTATGAGTTTATGTAAGTGTCTGGGCCATTAGGAAACACTTTCTTGACGTGGTTGGGGAAAGAGTGCGTAATGCTTTTGGCCCCCCAGACCTTGCTTAGGTGGGATAAACTGAGAATGTTGTTGTTGTTGTTTATTTCATCATTTAGAGATTTGTACTTGTTTGGATTTATTCCTTGTGAAACTAAAACATGATAGGATTAGCCACTTCTCATAAATTTGAACATATCATTTGTTGGTTAGTTATTGAAGTGATAACTATTCACTATAACTGTAATATTTTGATTTAGAAGATGATTAGTCTGAAGTCCAAATTTTGTTTCTATATATTTGCTGATTTTTATATACCATTCTCCATTAAAGTTTTCTAATTCTTTTTTTGTTTAAACAATTTTCATAATTTCTTGCTGGTTTCTACTGGTATTTGATAAGGTGCATAAACTTTTGACCTTGTGTTTGTTCAACAATGAATTTATGTCCTTTGACTATACTATTCTGCATATTGTTGGTCTTCGGACATCCAGATTTCAACATTTATGATTTTAGCCATGACGCTGCGAAGAAAGCCCGATGTGCTGCTTAGCCTCTTACCTGTATTGAAGGAAAGTCCAAAATATTTCGAACAGAATATGCTTCCATTGAATGTATGGTTGATTTCTCAGGTACAATTCCTTCTGATGAGGATTATGACATACTTTCCCACTGCTTCAAAATGCTTCATCATCAATGAACTATTAAAGCCTAGTTCTGCAGGCATTCCAGGGAGATATGGCTGTAGGCTTATACGTGTGGGCATGTGTTCTCTTGCCCATGTTAAGTGGCAAATCAACTCCATATATAAGGGACTTAATCTTGCAGCTGGGAGAGAGGTAGTAAATATTTCAGTGTATCATTCTTCATTTTCTTTCTTTTCAAAGTTTTCATCTTATAGCGTGATTATAGCGGGATTAACTGGGTTGTTGTTGTTGTTGTTGTTGTTGTTGTTGTTGCTGTTGTTCAAAGTTTTCATCTTATGTTATTTTCTATTCTACTAACCTACAGGATTCTATCCTCACCAAAAGCTCGACAGTTACTTCTAAATGGAACAGTAAAAAAGGGCGAGCGCTTGGTGCCTCCATCGGCCCTTGAGGTCCTGATGAAGCTAACCTTTCCTTCACCTGAGAACCGAATTAAGGTGGAGCTATGCAAATCTCTTATGAAAAAATAAAAAAAATTCTACGTTTTCTTCAAGATTATGTAACCTGGTAAAATTTAATCACCATTTGTTGTACATTTGGAATTTATTTAGGCAACTGAGAGGTTTGAAGCCATATATCCAACCTTGAAAAGTATAGCTCTCGCTGGCTTTCAAAATAAGAAAGGATTGAAGAGAGTGTCAGAACAAGTATTTAGCATTGCTATTCATGCTGCAGGTAAAGATGAGGGCAGATAAAATTTGTTATTGGATGTTTCCATAGCTTACTAAGCCTTAATAAAAATTGTTTTGCAGCTGTAAATAACCTTTATGAGGAAGCAACTGATCTTGTGGTCTGGAGCCTGACTGTAAATCCTGCCTGCTATGAGCAATGGGTTAGTATTTCAGTGCTGAAATTATTGTTTCACCGAACACAACTAAAATTTGAAGTTCTCTTGTTTTTTGTTTTTGACATTGAAATGTGTTTTCCAATGATATATATGGCCCAGGATAAGTTATATTTGGATAATATTGACGCAAGTCTTACTATACTGCGAAAGCTGGCTATTGATTGGAAGGAGCTATCCATCAAACTGTCTAAAGACTCTCTGAGAATGACACTGCAGAATTTCAGGAAGAAGGTAAACCACGATTGTCATATGCTCAAATTAGCTGGATTTCCCTCTCTTCACAAGTCCTTCATGACAAATCTTGGGTTTCATTTGCAAGCTGATCATTTAACTGCAAATTGAAATTAGCTAGATTGTGATAGTTTAGTAGGTGGCTTTGTGTAAACCATTATGGTCATCTACTATAAGAAGGCAAGCTACAGATGAAGGATTACCAAATGTTCTGATCTCCTTTTCTATGACCTTTGCAGAACCAAACCGCGTTGACTAGCAAAGAGTACAATCTGAAACGCTCTTCGCTAAAAGAAGCAGACAACCAATGCAGGGCCGTACTTGCCTTGTTATCCCCAGGCCACCATTGGATGAAGATTATGATGATCGTTTCAGTCTTGCTCGGTATATTTAGTTTCTTGTTGGCTGCGGTTCCTATGCTGTCGGCCACGGATCTTTGAACGTAAGACCCTCCATCATTTTAATGTTCAAGAAATCCTGACCTTTTTCTGAAGAAGAAAACATGGTTATAGAACATAAAAGAAGTGAAACATGATTATAGCACACCGGAGTTTCACCTTCCGTAGACAGTCTTAATAAGCATGGAAATGTATTAGGCATTTCCAGCGGTGACTAAATTAAACCCAGTTTGAGTTGCCGTAGTTACCTGCTGAGCCTAGATGTCGTAGTAACTTATCAGCTATTAGTAATGCATATTTTGTACCTTCTCATAGTTTAAACTTTAAAGGTATTTAAATGGGTGTTTTAAGCAGCAGCAATGTTTTTTACACAAAGCCCTATCTCCTGGACTGGTTTTCTGCAATGTTGTGTGCACAAACTATGCTCCAACACTTCATCCTAAAGATCATTGAATCGAAAGGTAAATCGCTTTTAGGGTTAAGTAACCACTACTTCAAAAGTGATCACGCACATAAATCTAAACAATACGGAGTACTGTATTATACCATCCTATGACTAAATTGCTTATTAGTTCTAAAAAAGTCACACCTTTTGCCATGGTAGGTAAAAGGCAATTACTGGCATAAGCCTACATTTGTGGCATTTTAGTGCTCCTCTTTTCAGTTGAACAATTTTTTGCACTCCAAATGCTTATGCTTATCCACCTAACCAGGGCCCTAACTTGCATACATTTCAAGCAATTTATCGGCCAAATACCTTGATTGTGGTTTATGCTTGTCAACTTCTTACAGTCAATCGGCTCCTCGGATTATTGTCATGTTCACATCACCCCTGATTTTCTCGCCAAAAAGCTAAACTGGGAGGCAATAATGTTGAGATATGGAGGCTGAGAGGTGCATCCTACTGTGAGTTACTCGAAAACACTCTCTTCAATTGTTCGTCGTTGGGGTATGAATGCGTGCACTTCAACACCCAACCTCTGATCCCACTCTCCGACGGAATATAATGGGCTGATATTTAAAATAAGCAACTAGTGGGAAACTTCATCTTCACTTTCGGCGTTTGGTCTGAATTCTATTAGTCCATTTCACTTGAAATAATGTGAACTGTACTCCCTCTCTCGTCCTCACTACCAGAAAAGTCATGTTCCTCGCAAAAAGTAAAAGAAGTTGAGAAAAAAGAAATATAAACCCATTGCACACCGATCCCACATAACACTTTCACTTTCTTCATATCTATCAATGGAAAAAGGGTCTCAATTTGCAACATCATCATCTTTTATATTGTCTATCCATGGGCCATCATAATATCTTCCACAGCTTTGCACTTGTACCAGATATTAGATTTTCTTTCTAAAGGTTGTAGTTGATAATTCAAATATTTTTTCATAAATACAAAATATACACATTCGATTATTTTGAACATATACACCGTCATGATATAGATAAAAATATATAAAATCAAAACCAACAAAGTGAAATCGGTTTATTGAAGAAAGTGCATAGGAGTCGATTACACATCCACGATCCATCTAAGCAAATTACTTCGAACCGCGGTCTCAAAAAGGCTTAGCCTCCCATAGTCTTTCTTTGTTTTGGCATAACAGTATGATTTTATCCAGGCATTGCCCAAAAATGAATGTTCTTATTATTTCTTAACTAATCCAGCTCCCCTTTAAAATTTAAATTTTCCAACTAAGTTTTGGTCCACTTCCTTTTTCTTTTGCTCCCTCCTTTTCCTGCCTTTTACACTGGCCATTTCCTCATGGTGTTGGCCACTGTTGACAGCTTTAACTACATCATTCCCTTCACCAGTTCACCCCCACACCAAGCTCAAAATGCTTTTTAGCATCCAAAGTTTGATTACAGTTTTACTCAATGTCTCAATCCCAACCTATCTACCATCATTTGCTTGCATCTTACTTCAATCTAACCTTGTTTTAGCCTGTATTACATTGCGCTAATCTCGCAACCTTTCATCAATCAACCAACCATTCTTGAACCTCCTCTTGCTCTTCTAAGGAATCATATCCATGGCAGCCAACAAGTTTGCAACAAAGCTGCACAGAAGCACTAACAAGATAGTAGTGGTTTTAGTGTATGCAGTGCTTGAATGGATCCTCATAGCCCTCCTCCTCTTCAACTCCTTGTTCTACTACTTGATCAAGAAGTTCGCAAGCTTCTTCGGCCTCAAACCAACTTGTCTGTGGTGCTCGAGTGTCGATTGCCTGTTTGAGCCCGGAAGGAAAGATGGCTCCTTTGAGGGTCTTGTTTGTGAGGCTCATGCTTCCGAGATCTCCAAGAAGGCGGTGGAGATCCGATATAGGTGTCGAGAATGCTTACAAGGTGTCGAGAATGCAACCGGAGATGGGCTTGAGGACGAGCTTTCTCCTCTTTTGATGATCAATGATTCGTCGGTTGTTGTACTGAAAGAGAGTTTAAGTATAGAGGAGATTGAGGAGGAGGATCAAGATAACAATGGAAGCCATGGAGAGTGCTGCAATGTGTCAAATGAGGAGCCTCACATTTTGTCTGATGTTGGGAGCTTTTATCTGCAAGAAGCAGCTGAGGAGGATAGCTCAAGATCTACATCGAACTCGTTGTGCAACGACAATGAGGAAGACGCCCACAATGTGGAAGTGGATGCTATCATCACTGAAGCCATTAGTGCAAATCTTCCTAGTGCTGAAGATGAATCCGAAGATATGGAATCGAGTCGTGTTATGATAGGAGAGGATAGTGTTTCACTAGTGGCAGTGGAAGAGGTTGGTGGAAAAGAAACATCTGTTTCTTGTGAATCAGATCTGAAGAGCAAGGATCTCGCAACTCGGTGCGAAGAAGATGTCTTTATTGACAATGAAACATCAGCAAATGAAGCATTAGATTCCCATCCAGGTAAATGGTGCAAGAAATTTTCCCCTAATCTTTCTTAGATCTATGTTTTTTATTTAACATATGATACTATAGAGACCACTGGTGGAGGTGCATTCGGACAACAGACGTTTAGTGTCCTGTTCTGTTGTGTGGTGTCTTGTATATCTATGCTGTTATGCTTCTTCTCTGACTATTATTTTTCTTATTGATCTGTGTTCTGCTATTGTGTTAAATTGTTCAGTTATTTTTTTGGTCTTTCGGAAACACTCTCTCGACTAGTTCGGGGAAAGAGTGCGTACATCCTGACCCCTAAGACCCCGCTTTATCGTGGGATATACTGAGTTGTTGTTGTTGTACAAAAAAATGATGTTGAGCTTGTTTTTTGTCAGATGAAAATAACAATGAAGTGAAAGAGGAGAGCCAAGGAAATGTCGATAACGGATTTGATGGTTCTCTATCCATTGATCAGCTGAGATCAGAGCTGGAATCGGAGCGAAAGGCACGAAAGGACCTCTCGACAGAGCTGGAGGCGGAGAGGAGTGCTGCTGCTATAGCTGCAAACCAGACCATGGCAATGATAACAAGACTACAAGAAGAGAAGGCGGCGATAAAAATGGAAGCAGTGCAATACCAAAGGATGATGGAGGAGCAAGCGGAGTATGACCAAGAAGCCTTGCAGCTGTTGAACGAGCTAGTGATCAAAAGGGAGAAGGAGAAGCAAGAGCTCGAGGAGGAGCTTGAGGCATACCGGGAGAAGGTGTTGAACTACGAGGTGATCAAGGAAAAGGCGACGAGTATGAGGAAGGGAGGGTGCTCTTCATCGTCTTGCAGCCTGAATGAGGACAGCGAGAAGCTGTCCATTGATCTAAGCCGTGAGATCGGAGAAGATAGAGAGGTTGAGAGCGAGGAGATGCCGTCAACTGGAGCAGTCTTGGACACGGTTGACATGGTCCTAGACCGCGTCAAGAACTGGAACATGCTTGATGGTTCGCTGGAGGAATTCGAGCAAGAGAGGGTGTCAATCCTGCATCAGCTCAAGGAGTTAGAAGAGAAGCTTTTCAGCATATGCGACGACAATGATCAGGACCAAGAAACCGCGAATTTGTGCAGTGCTGAAGTCAATCTGGCTCATCCAACGACAATGGCTTCGGCTGCCAAGAAGCTGCTGCCTTTGCTAGAGAAAGAAGAGGCTAACGCGGAGCAAGTGGCCTTAGATGTGATCAAGATTGAGCCGGCTCAGAAGGCAACCGATCAGCAGGACACGAATGACAAAGTACTCGCGGTCATGAAGGAGATGGATCATGTCTACGGGAGGCTACAAGCGCTTGAAGCCGATAGAGAATTCCTAAGGCATTGCATTGGCTCCCTCAATAAAGGAGACAAGGGAGTGGTCCTTCTTGAGGAGATCTTGCAGCATCTTCGCGAGCTGAGGAACGCAGATAGCTGCGAACTAATGATCTGCCAACACTAGGAATGGCAAGGATTTCATACCTATTTTTGCAAGTTTGTATCAATTGCTTCAGCTTATATGTATATGTATGTAGACAGTAGTAGCTAGGCATGTTTTCGGCTTTTGCGAAAGGGAAACAGGAAGGCGAGTTTCCCTATGCTCGGATGAGGAAGACAAGTAACAAGTGCTTCCTCTTTGTGTAGATTGAACCAATGCATCATCATAGACAATGTCCATTTTGAAGGTCTCTCTGATTCTGGATTCTCCATCTGTGTAAACTGTAAAGGGCATGTGTTGTTGTTTGGTCTTCAGTCTTAAGTGTTTGAGATGCTTGTTCTTTACACACTAGTGGCTTTGGTTGTGGTTGTAAAGTACTTCTTCCAATTTTGGTGGATTTGTAATTTAGAAGTTGGAAAAATAGTTTTGTCTTTTAATTATCAAATTTGTTGTAAATAAACCTACAAATAATGTGGGGTTTATCTGTGGCTCTCGTGCACGAGAATATGTTACCATAATAATATTATTATATTATATCAGTTATTTATACAAAAATCTATTAAAAATATAATATAGTAATGAAGACAAAAAGTTTGAATCACAATTTGATTTTTTAAAAATAGTTTTTCACCAAAAAATTTAACATACTTAGTAGTAACTTTTGGTCAAAAATTATTATTTTTAGTGCTTTCAATAAAAACTAGTTAAGTACCCGCACTTTTGCCCGATTTTGTAATATTAATTCGTTTGATATTAAAAACATATAAAATAACTTGTAATTAATATATATTATTTTATTTTTTAAAAATTTAAATAAATTTTGTATTAACATTCATTTATCTAATTAATTTCTATCAATATGCTTAATTATCTACCAATAAAAAGCAATATAATATAACATATCCATATTTAATAAATATGGGTAAAATCTTTTAACAATATAACGATATCTAATAAAGTTTGGTAAAATTACTAAAATATCATCTTAAGCATGTATTTCTATATTAGTATTATAAATATATCTCGATATCTAACTAAATTGGATAAATTTTTATCTTAAGCATATATTTCTATATTGATTAAGTGGAATATTGGATATATAAAAATTATAAAATTATATCTTGAGTACATATATTGTTATATTGTATTAATTAATGGGGGAAGTGTAATTTGTTAAAAATACTACAATTAAGGAGACGTCACAAACGACTTCTCCTTAATTATACGGAGTATATAATAATTAACGAAAAGCGGACATATGTCACAAATGACTTCTCCTTAATTATATATAATAATTGATGATTAATCTATACATAAATAAAATAGCAATTATCAAATATTTATTCATTAATTAATTATTAATATTTTTGTTAAATTTGACTGTGAAATATTTTTATTAATTAACTAAATATAGATAGATTGTGATTTGTGATGATTTTTTCATAAATTATTATTTTAATATTTTTTTGGTGAGAGAAAATGTCACTTTATAGAATATAGATATAAATTTTATTTAAAGGCTAAATTTATTTTTAGCAATAGATAAACTTAAGGGTTAAGTTATTTAAAATATTTATTTTAATTTTCCTCAGTTTTTTTTTTTATAACATTGTTTATTCCCGGTGGTGGCATCACCGCCTTATGTTACTCTCCTTCGCAGAAAATAAAATACGGCTCCTTATAAATCCTCTCTCTGTTCGCTGTTCTCCCCAAAAGAAACCCTAATTTCCAACTCCTCTCCTTCGCCCTCTCTCCTTCTCTCTCCCATCTGAATCCCCGAGGTTTCGTTTGGATCTCCTTCTCCGACGCTCCAGGTAACGAATCCTCTCTCGTTTTTATTGATGCTTAGGGTCTTTTTGCGGATTTCGGTCGTTTTAGGTTTTCGTTTCCCCAATTCGTCGCTGTTATTTGGATTGTCATCGGCTCTAATTTTTACGCGTTTATGGTTTTGCTGTTTGTTCTGTCAATATCCCCTTTCATCTTTTATGTAATTTGCGTTTGTCTTTGTTTGACTCACAAATTGATGGAGAGAACATGCGAAAATAGGATTTGTAATTGTTGCGAGCGGAGGTTTTAGCCAGATTTTGTTTTTATTTGCGTTCTCTAGATTTCCTATTGCAATTTTCGCTGGCGAAATTTACGTTTTCACTAGTTTGTAGATAGGAACTTCTGCAAATATTGTTAGCGTACGAATCTGTTTCGTTGCTACTTTCTATTCCATGAATTGTTATATTCTGGTTTATGACCTTTTGAGAATCTTGTATTTTTAGCCAGATTTTTTGTTTGTTTGCGTTCTCTAGATTTCGGATTTCCTATTACAATAGTCGCTGGCCAAATTTATGTTTTCACTAGTTTGTAGATATGCACTTCTGCAAATATTGTTAGCTTACGAATCTGTTTCATTGTTACTTTCTATTCCATGAATTGTTATATTCTGGTTTATGATCTTTTCAGAAACTTGTCTTTTGGTGGAGACTAGTTACGGAAAGTATCTGTATCGAGTTTCCAATTTGAACTTCCCTTAAACTGATTTATGCTAGGGCCTAGCACTGCCAAGATGAAGTTTCTTTAGGAGGCTTTTAGATAGATAATCAATTCGTAATTTGAATCTGTTTATTAGCAAATCCAGTTGCTTAGAACTGTTATTTGGTTGCTGCATCATCATTGTCATGCAAATATACTGTTTCTCTTAATGCATACTATGAGCAATTGTACAGAATGATAATTGCTACAATTTATGCTCCTGATTATTTTCCTCTCTGACATGCCTTTTGTACTTTGTTTTGGGATTTGTATAGGGATATATTCCTGTTGACAGAGTCAGATTCCGTATTTTCTCCTGCAATGGATAAGAATCTTGATATGACTTTAGATGATATCATTAAAAACTCGAAGAATGCTTCGAAAGGCAGAGGTCGAGGTGTCCCTCGTCAGAGCCGTGGAGGCAGAAGCTCTTATGGTGGTAGAATTATTGTTGGCCCTGGAACAAGGCGAGTTCCTCAAGGCCCGCTTAGAGTTAATTCTCGGCCATCAGCTTTCACAATTGCCAAGGCAAGCTTCAAACTCTGGATGTGTTTCATTCAATAACGCTTGAGAAACTGAAATGCTGAAATGCTTAATAAATGTTACCATGGAGGGTTGAAAGGAGAGGCTCTAAGAAACCTGTGCATGGAGAAGCTCCAAGAAATCTGTTCATGGAGAAGCTCTGTGTTGCATGCATCTTAAAGCATTTACTGCCGTCAAATGCCTTTAGTACACGACATTTTATTACCTGGTTTATTTTGAGGGGAATTTTGATGACCTTTCTACAAGTGTTATGGTTGGAGTATTATCTGCTTTTTGGCTGCATAGGAAGGAGCTTCAGTTTTTCCATTTTGAGTTGAAAGTTTCGATAGCAACATGATATCTAGTCAGCTAGGGGTTGAATATACTCCATATTATGTGCTGGGTGATCAAAACCAAGTGTGAGGACAGTTTTTGATGCATCAAGCGGGCTTCCTTCATGCTGGTTCTGATTTGACACTGAGTTACTTTCTTACTGCCCTCTGTCTGAGTAACTGTTGAGCAATTCACTTCAGAAATATTGAATTGGATGTAAGCAGCGTCAAATCTCAGAGTGGGGCTCTACTTCCTACTTACAAATCTTATTGTTCCTCAGAAAGTAGTTGATGGCTTATCCAGGCTTCTGCATATATTTGGATCATGATATTTTAGTCGTTTTTTTGCGTTTTATAGTATATGCGTTGATCTCTCATTGACCCCTCAAGAAATAGCGAGTCATGCTGATTCATAGTTTTCCATCTCTGGGTTCTCTTTGCCTGTTGCATCTCCAGCCTTTTCGCAGATCCACAAATATCCCATGGAAGCATGATTTGCTCGAAGACAGCCTTGCAGCTTCAGGAATAACTCGACTAGAAAGTGGCACAAAGTTGCAGTTGTCCAACTTAGATCGTCGAGTCAGCAATGATGATATAAGGGTACTCCTTGATCCGTTGTTTTTTAATTACAAGATAATAAACATCTGGTTTCCAGTGGACCTGAAACTTGGTTTGGAACTCAGGAGCTTTTCTCTGAAATTGGAGAGTTGAAACGCTATGCTGTTCATTATGACAAAAATGGAGCACCTAGTGTAAGTTTTGTTGCTCTCTCAAATTTATTTATTTTTGTACAGAAGGCCTTTTTTTTCCAACATGCTTCCCCCACCTCTTGGGCGCTGCTTTAGAATGCTGGATTATGCTCTTTCTATGCATATAAGATTGTCATGCTTGCAGTTTAGTTTTCTTTCTTGATAGTTTGTTGGCTTGACATTGAATTTTTTTATTCCAATGGAGTTATAATATGATGGATTAAAGTCCCTCTGGATGTTCGGCTGTCATGATCATGCAATTTAATGGCAAGTGGATTATTATTTCTGACAGATCGATAACGTTGAGGTTTCTTAATACGTTAATCAAGAAGATTGAACATGATGTTAGAATAAGGAAAACTGGATAGCAGGGTTTGCCTTGCGGCAGGCAGGCGAGGTTTACATTTTGATGTTATATCTGCATGCCTTGGGATCTGATTAAATCTTGAAAAGTTTGTTGTATGAATGTTAATTGGGTGTGGATAGACACTGCTGTTCTAAAATGTTACTTGAACATTTGGTTATCTTGTTGATTTACTATTGGTTATGAAATGGCAGTATTTGACAATTCATTATATTAACTGGCTACAGGGCTCTGCTGAAGTAGTGTATGCAAAGAGAAGTGATGCTTTTGCAGCTATGAAGCGTTACAATAATGTGAAGCTGGATGGAAGACCCATGAAGATAGAAATTACGAGTCCCAATTCCGATTTACCTGTTTCAGCTCGCATAAATGTGATCAGTGGAATGAATGGAGCTCCTGTCAGAAGAGTTGTTACAGCGTATGTAGCCTTGTCTTTAGCATAATTCTGCAGGTTATTTTATTTTATTTTATCTCATATAGTTCAAAAGCCGTCTTTCTAAAAGGTCTCCCTGAGTTAAGGCACCACTTTGGGGGCATGGTACCCAAGAAGAAAGGATGGATAACATTAGAAATGCACTAACAAGCCTCTCCTGTGCTAAGAATGCCAGGGATCATTTGCAACTTAAGCCAAATTAAAATAGTCATTGTTCTGTGCATGATTTTGTGGCCACATCTGCATTCATTAAACCAATAAAATGATGCCTCTCATACTTAAAGTTTTTCTGTCAGACAACGATTGGAGAGAACAGAAAATGTAAGGTACAAGGTCCTAAAATAGAGGGAAGTGCTGTAGAGGATGTACTTTGGCTTTCCTAAGATGGTTTTGCTTGCTGTCTAGGCTGGACCGGGAATGTAGTGAATGCAAAGTAAAGAGTATAAGACAATAGTGCATGAACAATTCGACAATAGTGTGTGAACAATTCTGTCTTGATTTTAAAGAGTAGTTGAGTAGTGATGGGCTGTCATTGACCATCAGGCTGCAGCTATTTTGCATACAAGTTCCAAGTTATGCCGAAAATGTCCCTACTATCAACTCGTCGTTTTAACGGTGTATCTAATGTGCATTGACCCTAGGGGCTAATGCATTGAAAATAGGAGAAAACAGTTCCAAGGGGAATTCTTCATTGGATTGTTATTAGCACACACATTTGAAAAATCCTCCATTTAGTTTTCTTTTCTCACCTCTGGGTTATTCAATATGTTTATTAGAAAAATAAGTAGTGCAATTTTACACCATATTTGTCTACTTCATTCCCTGTTGGTGTTTGGCATTCATTTTCCTGTGTATTCTTATCCGCTGCACATGCTTTAATGTCATGCAGACCCTTTGGTGCTCGCCCTGGTATGGCTCCTGCAAACCGTGGTGCAATGTAAGTCGTTCAACATAGACAATTTTGTTCGTTCCTTTTTTTTTCTTCTATACAGTGGCATTTTGATTACTTCTGCCAAATAAGCCCAGTTCCTAGCATTCAGAATAATCTATACTACCTAGTTACTGTGTATATAAGTCATGACGCAGCATTTGAAGTTTTTGGTAATTGCTGTGATGGCAATTTTTGTTTTTTATGGTGGCATGTTGAGCATCAACTGTAAAACATTTCTCTTCAAAAGGGTCGTGTTCCTTAGGAATATGAACAGATAAAAGAACATATAAGCTTCATTATGCATGCCATATTTCTTATTTCCTTCTTGAATTTCCCAGTCAGAGAGCACGGGGAGGAATGAGCAATATAAGGGGACGTGTGCATGGACAAAGACAAGCTCAAGGCCAGGCTATGGGTCATGGACAGAGGCAAGCTCAAGGTCAGCCCCGAGGTGGAGGCAGAGGCTGGGGCAGGAGACGCGGCCCTGGAAAGAATCAGCCCAAGGAGAAGTCAGCGGTGGAGCTTGATAAGGAACTTGAGAAATATCACGCTGAAGCCATGGAAACGTCTTAGAAAGAATCATAGTTTTCTTTAGAGGTAAAACTACCGTTCAGTGCAGCCATTTTGTGTTTTGACATTTGTTTGGTTTCCTGCTTGCTGGCTGTTTTGGCTGCAAACTCCCGTCGTTTCTTAGTGGCCATCCTGTCTGTGACAACTCTAAAGCTGGGAATTTCGTTTGGATTGTTTCCCCTCTTGTTCAGAAATCAACCCTTTATGTGATTATGGTGCGTATGTTTGCAGAAGTTGGCAGATTCATTGGATGTGGTGTTATTCGTCATTCTATTTCATGGTCAAGCGTAAAAGTTGTCCGTCATCGTTTTGGTCATTGCATATAATCCTTGCTGTTTGCTACTGTTTTTTTTATTTTTGGTCAGTGTCGTTCTTTCGACTATTAAAACCAGAAGTGATCAGTTAGTGACCCTCGTTAACGAGTACTTGTATGAGTAGGGATGTGTTGACAATGTCTCTTGGTTCTGCATCAAACATTGGCAAATTGATTCTCAGTTGCGGATGTATATTTTAGCCATGTATCTTTTAGAAGCATCGAATAGTCGTCCATCGGGTCTGTTCAATCGATTTGGGTATCTCAAATTAGGGCTCCCACTCTTTTTGGTTTTCGTCCTCCCGGACCGACGTGAAAGACAGTGGTTACCGTTCCCAACTGTCAGTTATGAGGTGAATTCATTGAAAGAAACTATTAACCGTTCCACAATCTTGCAATTCATTGAATTTGTAAATAAAGAGTGGAATTCATTGAAAAAATCTATTAACCGTTCCACAATCTTGCAATTCATTGAATTTGTAAATAAAGAGCGGAATTCATTGAAAGAATCTATTAACCGTTCCACAATCTTGCAATTCATTGAATTTGTAAATAAAGAGCGGCCATATCCAGTGTTCGAACTGTGGACATTTGGGTACTACTTGCAAGTCAAGTTCTTTGCAGTGAGCCATTTCGGAATTGGTTCAATCTCGCCATTCCACATTCTCACAATCTCAAGTTTTCAATTGCAAACTACCGGATCACCACCACTCAGGGACTCACGGCTTTCTTTCCCCATCTGCGTAATCAGTCAGCATCATTGTCGTACGTGGGTTCACCAAAAGCCTCTAATCCAAATATGTACACATATATCCTAATTTGTTTAAATATATATATATATATATATATATATATATATATATATATATATATATATATATATATATATATATATATATATATATATATATATATATTTTCATATCTATATACTACTCCGTATATGTAAAACCAAAAGCGGATGGTCCTACGTGACTTCATTAGAAGCTTCTGTTCCACGTGTCCTCGTAAGATGATTGCCATATCATCCACTCCACGTGCCATCTCCGTGTTAACCACTAAAACATATCCATTTCATTTGTTATTGCCACTTCATTGTTGTAACTGTCACACATCCACTAATCATCCCACTAACCTCCCTATAGTATAAGATTATATATAAATGTTATGTTTTAAAAGTTATTTTTATTTATTACTCATCTCTTTATTTTTTTTATATCATTTTGATGTCCCTTAATTTATAACCTATAATATAATATGTAGTTAAAATTATAACTAATAAATGATTTAATTTAAATTGATAAATTATAACCAATCCAAGACTAAGGCGCATGGCTCGTACTAGTTTACTTAAAATGTAATAGATTTTGTGAAATCTGAAAAAAACTGCCTAAAAATTATAATGGACTACCCATTAATCTAGTGGTACTGTGCTTCTATCTATTAATTTCTTTTGGAGAGATCAACTTATAAGTCTTATACTCTAGCTTATTAGCTTCTTATCCGCACAAATAAGTTCCTAAATAAAGCCAAATAGAATAAGGCTGAAGATAACTCACGAATATTTGATCTATCTGTTTCACCCCCAAAAAATTTGCATACGAAAAACCGCACTGAAGTGGATGATGGCTAGTGCAGGTGTAGGTGAAGCGACGGATGGATGTATTATAGATGGAGATTTTTCACCCATTATCTGCCCCAATAGTCCATCCATTAGCCCGCCACATTCACCCGTCCCACATAAAAACCCTAAAATGTATGTTTGATTTTACTATTTTATCCTTTACATACCAAGACTCTAAATCCCCATGTTGACCACCGCCTCCCTCCATCTCGGTATTCACTTTTCACTCTCCACATTCCACTTTGTTCTGCAGTCATCTTTGTATTGAGTCTCCACATTCCACTTTGTTGTGATGTGTGGATCCGTCCCACACATCGAAAAACACGGAACCCTGGGCCTTGCATATAAGTCAGTGTGTCACTCCTCTTATTGTCAATTGGTTTTAGGATGGAACCCCGCTGGTCTTGTGTGCTCGGCTCGGGTGCGCATATGCGCTCGGACGTGTGGACCCCCCACGTCGTATGGCCCACCGGGATTTATCATGGTATCAGAACGGTGCGGTCCGGGACCCTGGTCGATCTATCTACTGGGCTAGCCGGCCTTAAGGCAAGACGTCAAGTGCAACTGGCTTATATTGCGAGGCCAGACAATTGCACTTGAGGGGGCGTGTTGTGATGTGTGGATCCGTCCCACACATCGAAAAACATGGAACCCCGTGCCTTGCATATAAGTCAGTGGGTCACTCCTCCTATTGCCAATTGATTTTATGATGGAACCCCGCTGGTCTTGTGTGCTCGGCTCGGGTGCGTATATGCACTCAGACTTGTGGACCCCCCACGTCGTATGGCCCGCCGGGATTTATCACACTTTTCAATTTCCACTGCTGTTTTATTTCACTCATTGATCACCGCTCCGTTTCACTTGCACCATCTGCACAGGTTGAATGAGGGTGAATATGTTTGCATGTTATGAATGGAGCGAGTGGATTTTTACCTCGCAAGGAGGATGGTGGAATGATTTTAATATTTTATCAATCCATAACCCGTCTCATTTCCCCCCCTAAACCTGAATGCATATAAGTTGATCCTCACTGTTTAGTTCTTTCTAGTGCTCTTGAATTCATGGTCCTTGGAAGTAATCATTGAGCGTTGAGTTGGCTTTTTTCTTTACCATATATTATCAAGTATTAACCATAGTTATAATACACATGTACTCCATTTTTGGTTTTAATTAATTATAGCAAATTCTTTAGATTTGTGCTATTTAAGTTGCTCTGAAATGCATAAAATTAAGAAAACTTAACACATTAGCTTATACATATGACAATCATAATTTGGGTATTATTTTGGGTTTTTTTGTCTTCTTGAGAAAAGGTCACCACCAATAATCTTAAATAACCTTTTTTAAAATAGGATTATCCTGATAATCCATAATATAATCCCGCCCGGAAAAAAGTCTCATTGATCATCACTCCTTTCACTATATTTATAAATGTCCCAACTTAATGTGTCATGGGTTATGTGTCTCAATAATAATGACCCAACTCATATTTAATGATCCTAATATAAGAAAAATATATAACACAAAATCCATAACAAGCTTCCACATTAAAATGTTCCCCACCATCACAGCTAGCTAGCATTTGCACCATCTAGCAATTTAACTATTACAACACTTTTTAAAGAATTTATATGCATATTACTTTTTTGTTGTTTTAAAACTATTATATATAGAAACCTTTTATTTCGAACTTTACTTCTCTATTTCTTCTACTTATGTGTCTATGCGAGTTCTTTTATGCTTGTCTTTTTTGTTCATGATTTGTCTAGTCGGGAAAGAGAGCATATGTACAATGGGACCTCCAGACTCTGCTCTAAGCGAGATTTAGTGGGCTTATTGTTGTTGTATATATAGAACTCTTTTTCAAGAGCTCATATATTCATAGTAGTTTTTAATTTCCTTTTTAAGTTAATTCTAATTATTATTGCTAACAAATTTGAACTACAAAGTTAAAACAATGAATACTTTATAAAGTAATTAAAAATGACAAATATTTCATATTGGATGTAGTAATATTTTCAACCTTGAATTGGGGAGGAGGTACTGAATTATAGTGTGGTTTGTTGTGATTATGTTAATACTTTATAAAATCATACGTGTGATGTGATGATTTAGTAGGGTCATCAACTCCTCTTCATTATTAATTTTTTTTCCTCTTGTGAAAATAATGATGGTTCTATGTCGACTGGTTAAAAACGTGGCAACAATGTAGGGCATTCAATTTGGAGTTATAGAATTCATGGCCCATTATTACCTTAGTGG
The DNA here is from genome assembly GCA_963922045.1 of Persicaria maculosa. Lineage (NCBI taxonomy): Eukaryota > Viridiplantae > Streptophyta > Magnoliopsida > Caryophyllales > Polygonaceae > Persicaria > Persicaria maculosa. Next base: position 6,864,714 of record OY998256.1, on the reverse strand, counting down.
CTTAGGGTGTGTTTGGTAACCGTAGGTGAATGGGTAGCTGAATTGAAGGTGAATGATTTATTGTGTAAAATATGTTAAATTAAGCTAGTACTGTGTTTGGTAACCTTAGCTGAATAGGTAGCTGATAAAACTAGCTGATAAAAGAGGAAATTTGTGTATATAAAAGGAAAAGCTCTGAAAAGCTGAGGTGGGTAGTGACACGCTTATGAGATTTCACATATACTTATTACCTCACTATGACGAAAAAATGTCTTAAAATACCTGCAAGCCTCAGTTGTTGCCGTGATAATCAGATTATATACTTATTAGTCCAAGTGATGGGGATTATGAGTTTGGCTCGCAATGAATCAAGTTATGGTTCGGTCGTCGTTTGTAGAGGAAGCTAGGCGAGGTTGTTATATCCCAAATAACGTTCTTCTCCGATCAAAGATCTTTAGAACTCAACTCCGGGGGCTTTAAATCCGGGGGATAATCAGAACTCTTATGCTTTTCTATCTTGAAATCGGATCCTCCTCTCTGAGGTCGGAGGGGGGTATTTATAGGGAAATCTAAGCGAGTAGCTGGCTGGCGACCTAATGGTTTTTCATAGGACATGTGTAGGGCATGCCCTCACGCTTAGGGGTATAGGCCGTACACGTGGCGTTATGAGAAATAAGGTGCTTGAGCCAGCGAGCTACTTGCTAGGCCTCCCGAGGGCCATGAGGTCGTGTGGAGGACCCGCTCTGGTTTCTTACACGAGTTGACATTCCTATTTAGGTCGCGAAGGGGCTTTGGCCGGGGTTTGGTTGAGTGCCTTGCTTCGCGACGAACCCTGTGGTGGGACCAACTGTCTTTTTGCATTGGGTGGCCTATTTATGACGTTATACATTTTTTACTTAATAGGCCTATTTTCTATGGCATCGTCGGGTAGCTGGTGGAAATTCAATTCCAAAACGCTAATTAAGTAATAATGTTAGCTTTATTTAATTAATTTAAAACTATATAATATTAAAACAAAAAGCTCCAAAACGCTACTTGTGTTGCCAAACATACCCTTAGTCTCATATAACTAACAAAGTATCTCTTTTTTGGATAAATTACAAAATACCATGTACCCTTAAAATAGGTAAGTTTTTACAAAACAAGCCTTAAAAGATAAGTTTACAGAAAATCACTCATAAATTAATTATACAATAAATTAACCAAAACATTTAAAAAAATATGAAAACTTACCATTTTTTATAACTTTGTACGCATAAAAATGGAAGTGGGTGATGTTTTGAAATAAAAATAAATTTGTGGGTGGCTTTCTATAAACTTTTATTTTAAGGGTGGTTTTGTAAAAACTCGCTTATTTTAAGGGTGGTATTTTGTAATTTACCCTTTATTTAAAAAAAAAAGAAAAAGAATGGTAATTCCTGAACATGAAATCTAACAATCCGATCTCGCTAAAACCAATTATTTTGTTTTGGTCTAAAATGGAAACTAGGAATGTTTTTCGAGCCAATTAGCATTGATTGGGTATATTTAACTCGTTTATAAATGAGTCAAGCTTGAGTAGAATTTGACTTTGGAGTTTGGACGTACTTCAGCTTAAAAATGCATTTTTCCCAGTAAACTCCATAAGTTTAATAATATCCGTGTTAAAATTAAGTCGAACCTCAATTTAAACTGAACTTTAAAATACGATAATATACTCGATCGACTTATTCATTAAAATCCATGAGTACAATTTGATTATTTTTTTCTGAATCAAATCCTAACCCACTAATCGCGAGTTAGAACCACTCGACTCATATAACCGCTTAGGCAAAAACTTTGTGGTACACAAGTCAAGAGCAATGCAGAAAGCATAATCATGGATTTTAAAATGTAGAAGATAAGATATCCATAATTCTTTTTAGGAAAGAAAGCAAAGGATATATGGACCAAATTAACAATGGCTATATAGCTAGTGACAGTCAACAAACATGGATCTTGAAATCAAATAATAATCTTTGTAATCATCATATATAGCAAGTGTTTAAAGCCATGTTGCCCTTTTGTAGGTGTATGCAACAATTCAAAACTATAGCACAAAAAAAAATATGTATTCCTATCTTATCATCTTCATCTCACATATATTAATTAATGGTTTTTCAATCATAGAATAAGACCCTAAATTGGAAAAGACTTCCTACCAAAAAAGCAAGCGACCCTAGGAATCTAATTAAAAAAAAACTAAACTAATTAAAATTTAAAAAATATTTTGAAAATAAAACAATTGATGAAAGTGGATTTGTTCTTCTACTTTAATTAATAGTGTGAAATAAAAAAAACATGATATATTGTATATGTATATATATATATATATATATATATATATATAGGGGAGATATCTAATGAGAAGTAACATTTAAATGAGAAGATGAGAAGTAAGCCTTATACCCCTTATATTAAAATGATTTTTTTTATATGGATATATGGAACATATCTAATGAGAAATATATCAATGTTTTTTTACAAAAATTATTTTTTACGCTATTTAGCTAGAGGGTGATTTAAGGTTCATTTTAGGGTTTTATGATAATTTAAATTAGCTTTTTCATTCATCATCTAAAAAAATAGCATAAAAAATAATTTTTTAAAAAAACATTGATATATTTATCATTAGATATGTCCCCTATATCCATATAAAAAAAATTATTTTAATCTAAAGGATATAAGGCTTACTTCTCATCTTCTCATTTAAATATTACTTCTCATTAGATATCTCCCCTATATATATATATATATATATATATATATATATATATATATATATCATAAATTTTAATTATATTTATAATTAATGAAACATATATGCACTACATACCAAGTGCAGAATAATGCCTAATAATGCCTTTTATTTTTCTGAGCTACACATAATGCCTTTTATTTTGAGTTTACCATTTATGGATTTGATTATTGCCTTTATAGATTGATCAGGAAATGCATTAATTATTGGAAAATACCCCACAAAACATATGGTGGAGCTTCAACCAATAAGAAGTGAACTTTTCATAAATAGGTGTTTTCATTGGCCATGCCATGGTTGATCATTGATGGAAGATTTTGAAACCCATCTTCATAATCCATACATGCTGGTTATTAAATATATTCTGGCCGGTTTTGTTGGTTATACTACGTCAGTCTTACGTCAGAGCTTAGGTTTTGTTTTTATTGTTTCTTTTTTGGGGGGAAAATATTAAGTTTTCATATCTCTTGAATATATAGTTGAATGCACATCTATCTTGTGTATAAATATATTACAATGGAGAAGGGAGATCAAACTCATGACTTATTGGTTATATATGTGTTTAAGGGATGATTTTAGATAAATTGGACTATTTAAAGGGCGATTTTATGCAATTTACCCAATTTGGTCCAAATCATCCTTTAAACACATAATTGTAGTAAACCATCGGTTAAAACCCAAAAGTTTGCACATAACCACCAAACCCTCAAGTCTAGAATTAGGTTTTTTAAACAATTTCAAAAATACCAAAAACACGCCTAATGCTTTCACAAGTGACACCCACCTAATTCAATCCAACCGCCTAAGTCCGGGGGGTGAGGGCGTCGAGTTGTGCACAAATAAGCGATTATCGTGCTTTAAATCCACTATCTTCATTCTCCCGTCGAACCTCCTATCAATCTAACGAATTGCAAAGAAGAATGGCTTGAGTGCTGTTGAATTGCATACAAAAGAAAATCAATTCAAAGTTTTAATAAGATTATTGTTGTCATTTTCTGCATTTATAATTGAAACCCTACTAGATCTGAAGGATGAGTGATTCTATGCAAAGTTTTGGGTTTTATAGAGTAGTTTACTGCAATTATGTGTTTAAGGGGTGATTTTGGACAAATTAGACTATTTAAAGGGTTTTATATAATTTGGCATATACTCATTCGCAATAGCAGGTGTCGGGACGGAACGGGCAGACCAACTTTTATTTGCCTGGGTCTACAAACTATAAGAATTAACGCACTCTAACTTTATTCATTCAATAGTTAACTGAATTCATAATCCGTTCGTAGGGGCATGTAATATGTCTCTCTTTTCTACCCCTTGAAATTCCAAAAATTAGCTTAATGGATCTGATATTCATTCACCTATGGATAGTTTCTTGTGTTAAATTGCAATTTTGAATAAATAATTAATCGAAAATGGATTACAATAGTTACATTCCTCCTTTATTTTGGGAAGAAATTGAAGAGGAGGGACCCACAAATGCACTTTGGGGAAGAAATGGAAAACACGCGCATGGGCGGAGGGAGAGCCTTCCACCGCCCCAATATTGGTCACCCGCTCTCACTCTGTCTTCCGCTCTTCCTCATCTGTTCAAAAATATAAATTCTTTTAGGGGTTATTTCGTATTTCCTCTGTTAAAAAATATAAATCTTTTTAGCTTTAAATTTTTATTCAAAAATCTAAATCCTTTTAGGGCTTGTTTGGAATGGGTATATAAATATAGGTTATGGGTATAAAAAGCTCAATATCTATATACTCTGTTTGGTATATTTATCCAAATTGGTATATGAATATCAATCCTATATCTCCATGTACCAATTCTAGGGTATTTTTCACTTTTCAATATCTCCAAAAACCGGGGCTATAGGATTGAACGATTGAGAGCGACTGAACATCAAAGTCCTCCTTCTCCTTCTTCTCTAATCTCCTCTTCTTCTCTAATCTTCTTCTTGCATCCGTTCAAACTTTTTGCTGTGTATATCTCTTGTGTTGTGTGAAGTTTGTGTTGTGTGAACCCTAGAGGGAAAAGTAGGTACTGTCGTCTGAGTATAAAAAAGTGCAAGCACTTGCGAGTTGGAATCGAGATAGAGAAGTGGAGATGGCGGAAAACAGAAACGAAGGTGAGGTGTTCCACATCTGGATAGAGAATTAGGAAGATTCGGAGAGGGTCGAACTGGAGATGGAGGGGGAGAGAGAGGAGTCCGAGGGGGATTTGGTTCATTTTTATTACTTTAACTTTTTTTTTAAAATTCTGATATCTATATTCTGATATCTATATACCCTATCCAAACATCAGATATAAGATATAGATATCAATCTCATACCCATACCCAATACCGATAGCTTGATATTTATATCTCATACCCATAGCCTATATCCTATATCTATATACCATTTTCAAACGGGCCCTTAAGGTTTTTAAGTATTGGGATATGAGAATGTTAGAAATTATAATATTAGGGGTGTCAAGTGTAATTACTGGAAATTAGGTATTTTAGTGTATAAAGCTCTATGGTTGTATGGTACAAAAGATCATGGCTGAAATACAAACCCTTTCCGTTTTTCTCTACCTCCGTCTCCTTCTCAAATCCACCATTGAAAGCCCTAGCTTTCTTTATCCGACCTTCGAGTCATTACAAATTGCTATCAGAGTCATCAAATTCTCGGACCTATACCTCGATCATTTGATGAATTATGATTTTTTGCCATCCTTGTTCCCCAGAGCCACTATTTTCTTAGACAACACTTACGACAAAACCTCCATCTTCAAGCTCTTCGCTTTCCTCGACTTCTTCAAAATGGTTTCCTATGTTTTTAGTACAAAATAGACTCACTTTTTCCATGGAAATCAACTCAAGTTATAATTTTAAATATTCCTTTCTCTCCAATGTAAGAACATCCTCAGACATGAATCAATTCATATGTATATGGACGATTTCATCCATAAATATATTTTCCAAATCTTTCAAATCCGGCTTTTTATCTGATCTCCTCACAATGTCACTTGGCAGTTTGTCCTTTAGTAAGGGTCATAAAAACCACCAGCACCGGAACTTGTCTATCCTTTTGTTACGACTCTATCATGTCCCTTTGAATCTTTCTCTGATATCTTTTGTAAGCTTCACTAGATCTTTCTGGACCAAAGTTCGGGGTACATCACTTTTCTTCTATATGTGCCACTTTCTCAATCTTCGTAAGATCTCTTCTTCATACATCCTCGCATATTATAGACTTAAAATCCATTTAATCACATGTAAAGCATATAGGCTAATTAACATATCATATGCCAGAGTTTGCTATCACCATAATACATGAGTTCCTCGCAAATATATTTTAAAAATAATTTTAAAACTTTAATATTTTATATAGTTTTTTTTATCGGAGAAAAGACTGCCTCCTTCTCTTTGAAGTCTTAGATTCGATCCCTATGATTGGCCACCATGGAAAACTCCCCTTGAAAATAACAAGGGTAATTGGTTCTATTTGGATCAGTTTGTCACCTAAGTAAGATGAAATAAGGTTGTTTTTGTTGTATATTCTTTATGTTCAATGTGGATAAACTCACACACACCTCATGTCAATATATGTCCAAATTGACATATAGTCTCTTCTAATTAATTCATGTCCTCGTCATATGTTAAGGCCAATTAAACGCAACAAATTAAACCAAGAGCTTCCCTGATCTCTCATTAATATCATATCAAAGTCTCAATTAATTAACAAACTAATTAAGAAGGTTATACAAAGAATGTATATATGAGTTTATTCACCATAATTTATAAAATCTTTATGAAAAGAAAACAATATAATCGGCTCATTCAGCCGCATTATTTCTCCTAGTTTCTTCTTATTTCTTTATTTCTATTTTTAAAATTATCCTCTAAATTTCAAGTAAATAAATATGGCCTGCACCGCCAATTAGCATTAATTAGCTTAAATATATTAATAAATCGATACTTTTTTCCATAATGGTTTGATTAATTATGATATTATAGCAATACTATTTTTATTATCCTTTTCACATTAGCCCTATATTCAAATTTCAAAGTATAACGTAGCATACTACGTATATAATCATATTGTTCTACAAAAATCGAACTACTCGCTATCACAAGTAGAGATATATCTTATATCGAAACATTCGAATATGTGTGTATATATATACACATATTCGAATGTGTATATAGTGTAGGGAATTTTTTTTAATCGTAAAAATATTTGTCAAAACAAAGTTGAAAAATGGTGAATCATGCACCTTTAAACCGGAGATAACATAAAATTAATAAAAAGTGTAGCAAATAATCAATAAAAATTTCCTCCACAAAAGAAAAAAAGTGAATAGATGAGGTACCATACCAGTGTCCACTTACTAATTTCACTAAAAATATTTGCCAACTCCCTGAAAAAGATGTCACACTCTGAAGTCTGATCATCACATGAATCCTACCAAACCAAATATAAATAATGTTATATAAATATGAAAAGTAACACAAATATTGGAAGCTATCAATTGCGGTGTTGTAGCTTTATATATAAAAATTGTACTTGTTTATTCCTTTATAAGAATATGTTAATATAATATTATATTTATTAAAAAAATTTATTAAAAATATGTCAAAACAATAAATCTAATTATAATATAAAAATTAAACATTTAAACTAATAAAAATTAAAGTTAACAGAAAATGTAAAATAAAAATTAATGTAGATATAAACAGTCTTTCACTTAAAAATAATGTAAATATAAATAAAATAACACCATCTTTTAATATTTTGTAAGTATGACTATTAAATAGTTTTGAATTATATTTTTATCAATTAAATAAAATATTTATAGATAGATTATGACTTATGATAACTTTCTATAAATTATAACAATATATTATTTTAATATTTTTTGGTGGAATTTTTTTTTGTTTAGAATCAATCACAACACGCTAAATATGACGATATAATTACTCTGTTTTAGTATCTATATTACATATAATAAAATCAAATAATTAATACTGTAGAAAGTATAATTTCTGATCTACCACTATTTATTTGCATTCGTGTCATCTTTTTTTTATCCCTAATTGTACTCAATACATTTGTTGATCCCTAGTTTTAAAAATTGTGATGTTTTGGAGTGAGAAGGTGAGGTGGCCTTGCAGGGTTTTGGTCTCTACTCTCAAATCTATGGCCAAGAATTAAATAAGAATATAGCCAACAACTAATACTCATCACCATCGATCCATCTCACACTTTGTTCTTTATGATTGTGACTTTTTCTATTGTTTGTTCAACCTTATCAATCATAATAAAGTCATTTCTCCACTTTCAAATGTTTTTTCCTCCCGTCTTGCGTAAGTTGTAACGCTTTGATCTCGTCAGATGCACGGTGAGCTCACCGACACGGTCATCGATCCAGAACTAAGTAATGTGTGGTACTGGTGGTGTTGTGGCATGTGACGGAGGGTTATGGGTTGCGGGTGGATGGTGCAGGTGCTGACTCCTGGTGTTGGCTTGTGCGGTGGGTGTTGTGATGGAGGGTGCGCTGTTGTTGGTGCGATGGTGGGGCTACCGACATTGACACCCGGTGTCAGTGGGGTGTTTGTCGACTCTGAATTTCTGCATTAGTGGTTTTTGACCGTGCAATTGGCGAGTTTTTAACTGTCCTTTTTCCTCTTTAATTTGCTTTTAACCGTCGTCGTTTTGCCAGGTTAAAAATAGTTTTTATGATAGAAAAATCTATAAAATCATGGTTATACACATTGGTTTGAAATCATAAGATAATTTCTAATATTTATTTTGAGGGAGGTCAATGTATAAATGGAATGGTGTATTTATATAAATCGTTATTATTAGCTTTAATTTCATAACATTAGATAGATGAATATTCGTGAAATTCCAAAATTATTGATCATTTTGCATATGAAAAATCATGTTTAAGTCTCTAATTTCAAAGAAGTTAGATTTCAATCATCCATGAACTGAATCAAAGATCAATTCTAACAACGAACTTCGAAATCGAGCAATGTAGGGAAAATCGATCTTTTCATCACAATGTTACATCGATCCCATTGTTAGAATTTTGAGTTATTTCATGCTTCATAATTATTTTGATTGCTAAATTAGAATTCCTTCACCTATGCTAGTATCAACTTTCGCTCTCTAGTTTTCTCTCGGTGTAATTGTCTTTGTTGATTTGTTTTGTCATGTGTTTTCGCTCATTTTCATAACGGCTTATCCGTCATCAATCTTTTTGACCTCTCAACCACTGGGCGGCTTGCCCGGTGCGTTGAATCCTTTCATTTTCAAAGGAAAAAAAGTGGGTGAAAATGAAAGAAATAATGCATCTCTCTACATTTTAAACCAAATATTTCATAAATTGTGGGAAAGAACATGTATACATTGTAGATGTAACTCAATCGAGTCAAATCACTCATTTTCACTCTTTTGTCTATCGAATGATCCGATTTTGTGCAAATACGGAGATTTTATTTAGGTGATTAAGGTGTCAATTCTTCACAATCCGACTCTCACCAACCATGGTGTTATTAGTCCATTATTGCCGGATTGTCATGATCGAGTTGTGGATTGTGGGCACCTCTTTGCATTTTGGCACTGTAGTACTAGTACTAGTACTGGAATTTGGTGAACTTTGTGACTGCAATTTGATGTCATTGAAGCATATGTATGACTGGATGAGTATACCCTCATGTGTGTTAAATTCCGGTATGTCATGGCCACGCAATTCTGTCAGTTGCACTTGATAACGCAATGTCTTAAGATCAGCCAACCTATTAGACCAGGAACTCAGACCTTCCATGCATATTAAATTCAGGTGGGTCATAAGGGTCACACATTCAAGCGTACCATGCGCTAACCAAATTGAGTACACACGTCCAAGACCCTTCTAAGTGTAAGTGTGTTATTGAAGTATATGTATGATTGCATGAGTATACTCTTGTAAATGTAAGTGTGTTAAATTCTGATGGGCCATATGACGTGGGAATATAATACATGTCCAAGCAAATCATACATCGAGCAAATCGAGTACATAAGATCGATGGTTTCATACTAAAATCAATTGGCATTACAATGAATAGTCGGTCAACTTAAGAGTTGAATTCTTTATATATCAACTAGTTCAGTACTCACATCTTGTGCGGTTTTTTTAGTTTAAAATAGTTATATGTATATCTGTGCATGTAACACTATATATATATATATATATATATATATATATATATATATATATATATATATATATATATAATGCTTATTTAGATTATTGTTGTAATTATTACTGACAAAAAAGCTTATTAATTAATGATTAATTCATAATGTAGTGTTAATTGGACAATGTTTTCATTGTTTGAAAAAAATAAAATAAAAAGATTAATTCAAACGCATAAAATATAGAATAAACTCTATAATGAACCCGATGCTAATTCGCACAACAAATAAACTAAATAAAAAACGTGATTAACGAATTCAATCAAAACGAAACTAAAATCCAGAATGAACTCCATAACGATTGAAACTAATCTGCACAAACAAATAAACTAAATAAAAAACGCGATTAAGGAATTCAATCAAAACGAAACTAATCCGTAATGTACATTTTTTTCGAAGCTTTCTATTATTATTCTCTATGGGAGTCTTATCTTTATTATTTGTCATTGTGGGTAACTCGGTTGAAAATGAAAACTATATGAAAGCCGAGTATTATCTTTATATCTTTCAATTTGCAATTAACTAACAAATCCTTCATGTATATTGGATATCAATGAATTCCTCACCCTGATAAAGTAACTAACAAATCCTTCATGTATATCTTCCAGCATATATCTTTCATGTACACTGTATCTCCATGTATATCGGATATTCCCCTAACAAAAATGTATATCAGATATTTAATGGAATTATAACCACTAGATATCTTTCATGTATATCTTCCATGTATCCTAATGTGTAATTTTAATTAAGTAACTAACAATTTGTAAAAGCTACTGTAAAAAAAAAAAAAAAAACTAACAATTTGTAAAAAAAAAAAAAGCTACTTTAAAGGATATTTTAATGAAATCATAATAACCAGATATCTTTCATATATATCTTCCATGTATCCTAATCCATAATTTTAATTCAGTAACTAAGAGCATCCGAATCACTTGAACCCACTAGGGTTCCTTAACCCCACTTTTTTTTTTCAATTATCTTCTTTAAAAACCCAACTCAAATTTTTACCCACATCCATACAACCCAATTTACTAACAAATCAATTAATTTAAAATAGAATGAACACCATCACACCTCTATCTTTTTCTTCCCTTCTCTATTCTATGGGCCCACACATACAATTTCATTGGCTCCTTATCCATGCAAACCCCATCAAGTATGGTGTTTAAAGGTTTCTTACTAAACAACCCATCAAATCATTCCTTATACTATTTTTTACAAATGTAATATAATAATAATAATAGGTTTCTACATTTTTTAGTTAAGTAACTACCAATGCACATGCTCTAACAAATCGTTAAAAAAAAGCTACTTTAAAGGATATTTTAATGAAATCATAACAACCGGATATCTTTTATGTATATCTTCCATATATCCTAATCTGTAATTTTGATTAAGTAACTAACAAATCATAAAAAAAAATAGTATAATTTAAAGAAGAAGTCGCTTACATCATGTGTCGCTTTTCGATTTGGAGATATTCCCACAAAGTGCAAATTGTAGTGTAGATCACAAAGTACTCCCTGCAAATGGCACATGGCATGCTCAAAAGTTGACACTTGTCATAGATTGAATAGTTAATCTCACATATATTGGTTTTATTTGATTTTTGGTCGGTAAGAATGGTTTTTTTAAAAAAAAATACTCCTCGAGTGTGTGGGGATGATCACTTCCAAGTGCAGTCTCAACCACATCACACTTCAACACACAAGGAGTATTTTATATATTGACATTTTGACCACTTTTTTATATAACAAAATATTTGTTCATTTAAAAAACATTAATGATAAAAATTTCTAATTTTGTCAATTCATCCCATTAATTATATTTGATTTCCAATATACTCTATTAATTAGGGTTGGCATGGTACGGTAACTACTAAAAAATGGTGATTACCACGTACCAATCACAAACAAGTGGTACGTAAATTTTCATACCACGTACCAACCACAAGCGGTAACCACGACTTGTGGTTACCATTGGTACATTACCATGGTTACCAAGCTGTAATTCTGTTTGTATTTTTTTGAAACCCCTTGGCTACCTTCCGATAGTAATCAAAGTTATCGAACGAAAAAATATGGCTACCCAAAATAATATGGTTATCACCTATTAAAAGTTCAAATAAATCAAGTTCACAACCTAAAGTATAAACCAATTCAAGTCAACCAAGTTCAAAGTCTTTAAACAAATCAAGTTCAATTATTCAAACAATCAAAATGTTCGTGCAAGTTCAAACAAAACAAGGTTAAAGTCTACAAACATTCAAAATGTTCATACTGTTTCTAGTAGAAAAAGTAGAAAGGAGCAATTTAGGTCAAAATCAAAACACAAAATATAAATTAAAAACTTAAACCTTAAAGGTAATAACAATAAAACATTAAATAAAAATAATAATATATATACTTGGTAACCATGATATTCAAATTTCATTACCATTACCGTACCACCTTCATGTGGTTATCGTCAAGATGGTTACCACCATGTTGGTTACCACAAGTGTGGTTACCAACATAGTCGGTTTGTGGTTGGTACGTGGTTGGTATGGTAATTTCCGTACCATTTTCCAACCCTACTATTAATACTCTAATTTCTCATACTTTTTTTTTCCATTTCACATTATTTCTTTGCTAAAATTTTAGCTATTTTTCTTTCTATTTTTAGTTTTCTTAAAAAGTGTGAAATTGACCAAAAGACTAATTATTATGATACGGAGAGAGTATATTTATTTATTTATTTATTTTTATAATGTGAAGATTCTAAATACCAAACGTGTTAATGTTTGATAAATTGAGATTCGATAAAAAAAAATCGGGGATGAAAACATCAGAAAATGATAAAAGAGAGTAAAAATTGATCAATGACGATACAATTTCTCCCATTCCAAAATCTCATGACGATACAATTTCTCCCATTTCAAAATCCACCAGTTTATTCAGATTTTCGATTTCCTTCAGACACATTCAGACCTTCAATTTCAACTTTGTCTTTCCATCACCGATGATTGCCATGACCATTTGCACATCAAAAAAGAAATCAATTCCCCAAACCTTCTCACCCCCACAAAGTTAGGATTTCAAAAAAAAATTCAACCCGATTTATCCCCAACGTTGACTACCTACAATGGGACAATATCTACACCGTTTTCGGGTTCAATAGAGGGTGAGAACTTACTTGATCGATTTATGAGTGAGTGCCATATTCTTCTCCTTTAAACCCCTTTATAAATCTCTTCTCTGCCTCGTCGTCTTTTTCCGTTACCCACTTCTCTCTCTCTCTACCCCCGTTTGTGCAGAATTCTCTGCCTCCCTCTCTCGCCGTCAAATAGGGGTTCAGATGCTCCACAAAGAATCACCTTCAATCTCTCTCGCCTGAACTTCCTTGCAAATGCACCGTAACCGCTCGACTTTCCCTTTGAACTTTCTTTTTAAATTGGATTTCACTTTTTCGGTTGATTTAATGGACTCATTAAATACATGTGATAAAATCTACAAGAAATCAAAAGTTTTGATTGTTGGTTCGAAAAAATCCAATAAACCTTTTTTTTTATTCAACGATAAGTTTTGAATTTCACTTAAAATTAAAGTTTTGATTGGTTTTATTTTTTATTTATTTTTCTTCCTCTGAACCATGACTTTTAAGTTAGTGAGCAAAATTGAATCCCCATTATTTTATACGGCCTCTAAATTATTTAGTTTTTATGTTCTGTTTAAGTTAATTGTTTGAGAATATATCGGTTTATCTCACATATACTTTTATACAAGTTTAACATAATTTTGGTTGAGTTTGTTCGGATCAATATATATGTTATTGTAAAGTATCATAGATCATTATCAAAATGTAACTAATTGAATTTTAAGGATTTTATTATATTTTAGTTATTATTTATTTTATATTATTATTTGATTTTTTTTATTAATTATATTAACAAATTATTATAAAAAAACTCAAATATTTATAAAACAATATATTAAAGGATATCAAAGCGTAACTTATGCAACAAATTTGGTTATTTACTCTTTATTGGATAAATAAGTGAAAAAATATTAAACAGTATGTAAAGAAGAGTACTAACTCTTATATGATATACTAAAATATAATTTATTAACAAAACACGTAAGGTCGTGGGTAACCGTTACAATTTATTTATTAAAGTTATGTGTGTTTATATTTTTTTTTAAAAAAAAAAATAGTTAAAATCAAACTCGTTTGTTTTTTCAAAATAGTTTAAAAATTGTACTCTTGTATTTAGAAAACGGGAGTTATAAAATAGTTGTACTCCCGTGTTTGAAAAAGGGGAGGTGTAATTAAAATTGTACTTCCGTTTTTTAAATACGAGAGTACAACCTAGTTTTATAACTGCCGTTTTTAAAAAACGGAAGGCAAAACTAAAAGTTGTACTCTCGTTTTTCAAAAATGGAAGTACAACTTATATTTTGAACTCTCGTGTTTTAAAAACGGAAGACATAAGTTAACTGTCAATTTACACTTCCGTTTTCGGGCACGGAAGTACAATGCCTTTTTGAGTGACCACCCGAAATCTTTTATGGTGGAATTAGAGGATGCGTAATTTTTTTGGGACCAATGATTACTTTTATAAATTTTGTAGGGGATTACTTTTGCATACACAGGTTTTTATTTTGTATATTCAGTGCTATTCACTTTTTTTTTATACAAAGCGAGATTTTAGGTGGCGTCAACCCTTATTGTACCACCACCCAAGCTATGCAGTGCTATTTACTATTTTTCGAGAGTCCGAATTCGGTGCAGTATTGCACCATCAATTTTGTTTTCTCCTCACAAATTTTAATTTTAGAGAAAAAAAATAATTAATTAGGTTAAGAGGAGACCCACATGAGGGGACAATCTTTACCACTCATCTATTTTTTTATGGTTATGATTTTTTTAACTTTACCGTACGTATTTGAGGGGAGCCAAATCCGTTTTCCCAAGGATAGCTAATCATTGAAAAAAAAAAGATGAAATTTTCGGATTGGTTGTTTAGGATTTAAAGATTAGAAGATGTAATGCTTACGTGTTGTTGGCGTCATCATAGAACTTTCTAGATTTACCAATTTATTTATTGAATTATTTATTGTGATGTTTAAATTGCATGCCGGGACCAAAACTTTAGTCCAAATTATTTATTTTTTTGGAAAATTATTTGTTTGTTTAATTTTTTCTAGAGTTGTAGATAGCTAGACTGCATTTAGGTACGTCATTGACTCAGATCAATAAGATCATTATCTTATAAGTTATATCTATTGTCTCCCTCATGTTGTATTGCACCATTTTTTTGTTTTATGTTGTATGTTGTATGCTTAGACAGTTCGCTGTCTGTCGACTTTGTCGGTCTCGAGGTTTCGGGTACGTCCGACCTTAAATTATTTCCTAATAAAAAAAAATATTATCTTATATCTATATACTAGTGTAGATCCCGTCCCGTGTACGGGGAGTGCGTTAAATCTAAATATAAATTATTTTTTCCTTCAAAAAATAATATAAATATAAATAAAATTAGTTCGACAGGTTATATATAATCTAAATATCTTTTAATTAGATTCTCTCAAAATATAAATGAAATTCACATTCATAAGGTACTACGTAAATTATTTTTTTCTAATCTATGGTTAATTAAATCTCATGCAATTTAATTAGATAGTTGATTTTTAAAAACATTTTAATATTCTTTTTTATTAAATATGTAGTATACATTTATTACATTAGTTACTAAAATATCTATGTACGGATGGATTGTGGCTACATATATGGCTATATAATATTTTAATTATTTATTTTGGCCTCAAAAAATAATATAGATAGATATAAAATAACAATTATTAAATGACTGATTTTGGTATAAATAATTCTTTCCACCAAAAAGTAATCTAAATGTAAATAAATTAGCACATATCAAATATTACATATTTATCTATTAATATTTTTGGTAAGTATGACTATGAAAAATAGTTTAATTAATTATTTTTATTATTACTACTACTACGTTTAATTATATTGATATAGTTTTTTCCTTATATAATATTTACTCTTTTATAAGATATTCCATCTATCCAATTATATGTGTTAATGATAAAATAAAATATATATTTTTTATTAGATTTCCTTTTTGACCGGAGAAAGTTTTGTGAGACGCACTCACGCGCCGCCACGTAGGCAGATTCACTCACGTGCCGCCACGCAGGCACCAATGCATCGGTTTTAGTATATGTATATAGATACATGCTAAAACAGAGGTCTTCAAACCATTTTGTGCAATTTGTATATGTGTTATATTATAATTTAATATGATGTTATCTTTTTTATTATAATTTAATATGATGTTATCTTTTTAAACCATGTTAATTAACAAATCAATACGGAGTATTATTTTTTCATCTGAATTAATGGTCTCATTTATTTTTATAAATATTCATCCTTATATCTTAATTCATTAGAAAATTTATATTTTTAGATCAAATAATTTATCCAATATTTGGTAAAGTATTCTACATTTTAAATCAAATTGGATATAATATATGTATATATAAATATGTATCATGCCGTCAAGATTCTAAAAGATAAAAAATAAATATTTGGTCAATTATTCCATCTTTTAGATCAAATTGAATATAATATATTTATATATGATTTTATTTTTGTGAGTCACGCCAATTAATAATCTAATATAATATTTTAATATAATAAAATATAATTTATAATTAGTACATCATATATCTACGCCAGTAGGTATTTTTGCGAGCTTTTTGAATGTTGATTGTTGAATGTTGATAATAAGGTATTAATAATATCAATCTTACAAAATTAATTGACTTATCTAGCTTAGGGAAATTTAATATTGGGACTCTTAAATACATTTAGGCATTCATTCTTGCTATTAAGGTTAATTACAGAAATTGCCCTTAAAATATATAAATTTTCACAAAACTATCCATTACTTTAGTTTTCTCTCAACCCCGTATAATCATATTTATGTTTTAAAAATGTTCAAAAAAGTATTCAATTTTTATTATTTTCTTGTCTAATAAGGTTATGAAACAAATAAAGTTAGACCATGCATAGAATTGTTTACACGTTTTTCATGGATTTGGATCTCATAAATTTGACCATCAATTCATGGGTGAAGTTGGACAAATCTCAACAAAATAAATAAAAGTAACCGATGGTTAGATTTGCCCCACTCCTTTACCCCCACCCCCACCCTTTGCTTCTTTTTTTTTTCTTTTAATTCATTTTTTATTGTGAATAAAAAATCCATATGGCCAAGTATTCATCCATCTTTCATACATATAAATGGTTATGACTTATGAGTAGTTTTGAAAAGAAACACAAATTCATGGATGATTTACCTTTTAATATATATATATATACATATATATATATATATATATATATATACATATATATATATATACATACATATATATATATATACATACATACATATATATATACATACATATATATATATATACATATATATATATATATATATATATATATATATATATATATATATATATATATATTACTGATAGTTTGGTAGAAATTGCAAATTTTCGTGTATATATATATATATATATGTATATATATTACTGATAGTTTGGTAGAAATTGCAAATTTTCGTGTATATATATATATATATATATATATATATATATATATATATATATATTACTGATAGTTTGGTAGAAATTGCAAATTTTCGTATACTTAACTCTAATAGCAGGCCGATAATGGCATATCTAGGAGAAACACTCGACATGGATGAAAAGGAAATATTGGCAACAAAATGGTGGGATATGATATTATCGTAATCAGGTCACGTTCCGTGAGGGCCAAATTCCATCTGCGTATGAGATATCTAAGTTCTTTGTTCTACACGGGAAAACTGGAGGAAAGTGTATGAGGAAGAGGAAAAGAACGCCCCGACAGAGACTCCAAGAAAAAAGATTATCAGGAGAAACATAAAATGGAGAAAACCTAATTATGGATACATGAAAATTAATTTTGTGCGGCACATCAACGTCTAGAGAAGACAGTCATATAGGTTATATGATTAGAGATTGGAACAGAAACCCGATAAATATAGGATTAAAAAACATGGGTATGCAGAACACTATAATGACAGAAACTCTTGCCTTGAGGGAAGGCCTAAAAAAGGCTTAAGAATTACGGATCCGGAAACTAGAAGTAGAAGGGACTCACAAATCATCATTCGTCACCTACAAAATAAGGCACTTGACCATGGGAAATACAATTGTTAATAGGATACATCAAAATGATAATCAAGTCGTTCGAGAAAACGAAATTCTCAATTGTGCCCCGTGAAGGTAACAGAGTGGCTGATAAAGTTGTACACCTTAGTCGCTCTTTTTGGCGGGGTATCGATTACAACTAACAAATATATTATTGATCTCATTCATCTGATCTCATCCACCAGGATGCTATCGGTTAGGTGAAATATCAGCTGAATGCTTACCTAATAAAACAAAACTATAATACCACCCCGTTTTTAAGTTTTTCTTTTTTAATTTAATCGTATTTATTTATAGATGAATGTGTATAAAATACACATCTAACCAATGAAGTAAAATATTCAAAAATGATATGTATTTTTGAACACATTGTGCAAATATACACATTTGTACACTTAACTATTAGAGTTATTTTCAGGGAGACAGAGACAGAAACCCACCAACGGAAAATGACGTCTCCTGTAGATGTAGAACAGCTAAGCCTAATTAAACTGAACGAAAACCAAAATATAATTATGTAAATATTTGAAATATCATAAATTACGAGACTATGGAGTATTTATTTAAGTTTTAATAAGAATTTTTAAAAATCTATAAATTCCTGGTATTAAAATAGAAGTATTAGTCTTGGATCAAACTTGAGGAAATCCTAAATATAAGTACGTGTTGAATGTTGTTGATGAGTGACCACTGACCACTACTATAAGTATGCATTAATATAGAAACCGTGTTAATTAAGACACTAAAGTCTCACTTCACCTGCCGCCAAAATTAGAGATGACTCAAATCATTCCACGTTTCACACTTCCCCTTCTTTTTATTTTTATACTCTCTCTCGTCTTCTTCAATTCCATTAATGGAATAATGGTCCTCCCAACACTTATAACTTCAATACTTGCCTAATAAAGATATAAGGTGTTTGATAATTGAAGTTAAATGGGTAGCTGAAGCTGAATGGTTAAGTGTTTAAAATATAAGTTAAATTAAACTGTTGATAAGTTAGTAATGTGTTTGGTAATATTATATAGTTGATAGGGTAGCTGGTTAAAGGAATAGATTTGTGTGTATAAAGAGAAGAGCTTTGAAAAGCTTGGGTGTAACTGTTGAAAATTCAATTACAAAACCTAATCAAAATATAATCTTAGTTTTATTTCATTTAAAACTATATAATATTAAAACAAAAGGCTCTGAAAAGCTTGTGTTGCCAAACGCGCAGTACTGAATTCCGTTAGGACTTATTATAGGGTTGTGTGCACAAGGTGTACATATACCAGTAGATTAACATATAAGTCGAGCGAGATTTCATCTTAAAATCAGTTGGCCGGTTATAGTAGGATTAGCGGATCAACTTATATATTGAGGCTAGTTATGCTCAACTTTCAACGTGAGACTCTTTCGGTCTCATTCACATCTCTAAACAAATACTCCATCCGTCTCGTAATTTAGATGGTTTTAGGCCTTTATTTTTGTATCAAAATAGATGTCATTTTAGGGTAGGTGTCATTTTAGGTTTTTTAGGTAAGGGATAATACTCCCTCCGTTTGATAATAAAAGACGTTTTGAGGTTTCTTTTGTATAGCAAATTACTTGACGTTTTTTATTAATTAATATCTATGGCCCCATCTTTTGTACTTGTTAGTCTGATAATTTGAATTTATTTTAAAATGAAATCATTAATGTGTGATTTAGAGTGTTGGAGAGAAGTAAAAAGCTGCATACTGCAGTACAAAGTAAATGTCCACTTGCTTTTCTTAATTTTGGTGCATTTTTGTAAAACGTCATATATAATCAAACGAAGGGAGTAATGATTTTTATCGATTTGTGTGTTATTGACTTTTTTAAAGATTTTAATTGGTTAAAAAATATAGTGGGTATTTAAAATTTATGAAAAAGTTAGTGGAATGATGATATTGATTGAGTGGTGAGTGTTTTATTAAAATTTGTGCAAAATCCTAAAACGACTTAAATTTTGAGACGGAGGGAGTACTACATTAATTTTAGGGAATTAATAGGAAATCGCCCCTTGAAAATTAAGATTTTCACTTATGCACTCCTTAAATTCAAAATTATAGAAAACCATACCTTAAACGTTCTCCATCGTCAAATCACCACCTTTCATCTATTTCGGTTAAATTGTCATTAAATATATTATATTTTAGTATTAAACTCAAAACTTGATTATAAATATAAGGGTTATAATACATTAAATAGTATTTAAAAAAAACTAATAAATATAGATCAAAAGTATTGTTCCAATTTGCATTAGAAAATGTTTAAAATATTATGTAAATTACTCTTTTAATTACAATCTGATTAGATATCATATTATTTTCTATTTTAAAATAATATTTAAAAAATTAGTATTTATTTGCAATTTAAATATTTTATTTCAGTGATTAACCTTTTATAAACATTCACAAAGATCTATAATTGTATTTTAGTTATACAATTAACCGATAAACTAATTTTTAAAAAATTTATAAATATTTGAGGCAAAAGCGTGAAAATTCCCTCCTTTGATGTAAAGTTTTTTCTAAAAAAAATGTTATCCCTACCATATAAAATGGATCAATCCCATATTTAAAATTGAAAATTACTAAAAATATAAATATATTCAACGCAAAGTTTAACAAAAATAGGTGTAAGGTGATGAGTTGTTAACATAGACTATTAAAAAAGCGATTTTATGTAATTTCAAATTTAATGTTAATAGAAATATTATAAGGGTGATTTGCTATCAATTTTCCTTCATTTGATGTTAATAGAAGAAACATATTGTAAGAGACATAATTATGATAATATCAGATACACACACTAATCAATAAATGGCACGAATGAGTGGGATTACGGTAAGAGGATGTTGGATGGTGTCGGATTAATTTGCACAATTTTAAACATATTTATTTTATTTTTCCATTTTAGAGAAATTTTAGATAAATATTGTAGATATGGTTTAAGATTATCAACAATATTTTTGGGTAAAATAAAATGTATATATTTATACAAAATGTGTAAAAATACACGTCATTTTTTAGTTGTTAGCAATTTGTTTAATTAATAAAATGTGCATATTTGTACATACTATTCAAATATAATTAATTTTAAAAAAAATCATAAAAAAATAAACAAGTGAAATACAACGAGATAGTATGCTCATTATATGCTCAAACATATATCTGTAAATATTCAAAACAACCAATAAAATTTAAAAATATTTAACAAATACATATTTTCACACAAACTATCGTGAATGGTCTTAACTAGTTGAGATGTAAATCCAACCACATTGCAAAATAATCGATTCTGCCCTAATATTGTAATGGCCTAAGTACCTACATTGTAAAAAAAAAATCGATCCTGCGCATCAATAAGCTTGAATATGGCAGCCCAAGTTCCTTTTCTAAATGGGCCGATTTTTAACTCAATTGTAATGGTCCCATAATTGGTGGGCCACTGGCCCACTAAACATTTTTTTTTTTTCAAATTTGTTTAACCCTATATAAAGATAACTTAACATAGCTTCACGTAATCCATGTTAAGTTATATACTTAGGCGTTGGTTTAACCGTGATTGACTAATCTCAAATTCTTATTTTGTATAAAAAACACTCATGTCCGTGTATACACAATCACACAACATGCATCAACCCAATCTTAACATGGCTAAGGTTCTGAAATCTCTGGTAGCTTTAATCAAAATCTCAGGTAAACTTTCGGTTTTTGAAACCGAAATCTCTATGGGTGTGTATGGCTGCCTATTTTAACAGCTAAAATTATTAGCTTTTAACCTGTTAAAAAAATAATTTGGTTTAAATGTTGTATGGGCACCAAAATAAGCCACAAATCGGTTAAAAAAATGGTTTAAAAAAAAGCTGGAGAGTGCAGCTTATTTTGGAGCTTTTTTTTCCTTAATTACTATTTTACCCCTTCTCTTTTATCTTATTTGGTTTGAAAGTACCACAATACCCCTAATAAAAACTAAATAAACTCCACTTTTTACAAATAAACTGTTTTTCGCCCCATACGGAGTTTATATTTTTTCATAAATTTTTAACTACTTTTACCAACAGTTTATAAATTTTACCCTGTTTATAATTTTAGTCAGTTTATTAACTCCGTCCCATACGAACCCTATATCAAAACTGTCGGTTTCCGATTCTTTTACAAATATATTTTTTAAATTTCATTTAGGCTAAAATACCAAAAACATAAAGATTTTTTTTTTAAAAAGGTGAAACTGCCAGTATAGGGTTATCTTTTTATGAAACCTTAACTGTCACTCCGTCAGTATAGGTTAGGTTCCTCTATACTTACGAGTGATCAATATATGATCAAGTATATAGAGTGCATTAAAGTTTCATCATAAAACCAATTAACAATAAAAGAAATAATCCATTGACCTTATATACTAGACTTGAAATCCATCATATTTCCGACAAATATCTTGAAAACCATGTTAGAATCTGCCGCCTAGGACTAACAAAAATCTTGGAAACCATATTAGATGGAATTACTATTACATTAGGATATACTCCGTATATTATATGCCGGTTGCCGGCTAAATAGATACTGTTCCGTATATTATATGCCGGTTGCCGGCTAAATAGATACTGTTGGGGTTTGTGGGTAGTCCAACGTTGAAAAATAAGGCAAATACCAAATCAAAATATAAGAAAGGGAGGAAGTCCTACACAATGGCTTAAGCTTTTGTGTAAAGTGGTAGATCCCGGCCTTATAACCAAAAACAAAATTAAATCCGACACGATTCCCGTTTTCATACGACCTGACCGGGATTCTCGGAATCTCACAGATACCCAACGAGTCAACCACCTATATAGAGAAATAGACTGTACTAATCCGACTTTGGTACGAACCCTTTTTCCTTCATTTATTTTCACTACTGTACTCCCCGGAGTACCTTTAATTGCAATCACAAAGGTTAATTCATATGGAGGCATAAATATATATGCCTCAATTTTACTCAAAACCATCCATTCACTGTAAGTTTTTTTTATTCTTTTTTTTTTCAAAATAAAATAAAATAAAATTCATGGTGGTTAATTGAAATTGATATAACAAATGTGCAAAACACGTGGATCTTGAATTAATTAAACTTGAATCACGTTACAATTTGTTGGGACTATATATTTCAACCTAGCTATGTATGCTAATATAGAATTAATTACAGATATATTTATAGCGAACAGTAAATAACATTAAGGGGGATAAATGAAATGGTAGTCGTAAAGTGGGGATTACCATGTATGTTGTTGGTACGGACGCTTGGAAATGAAGCAAAGTGGGGATCGGAGGGTGGATGAAAGGGGATTTTCCGACGACGACGTCGTTCAAGACTTGAAGTTGTGCCGACTCCTTGTCTCCCTGCCCACCACGTATCCCATCCCTTAAGTTTTTTCCTTTTTAGTCTCATTCGATTGAGTTCGACTGTACTGTACGACTCATTTAAGGATATTATTTTACTTATTTATAAACAACGACTCTAATATTTTTCAAAAGAATTTTTTTACTTTAATAGCTTAACATATGATGTAGAATTACAACAATTAGACTGACTTATGAGTTATGGGCGTCGAGTTCTATTATTTATGCTTCTTTTCAGCCTTCCTACCTGCTTCCTATTGCTTTCTTTTCTTCTGTATGTCTTGTTTCGATGTGATTTATGTGACTTATTGTTTTGGGTCTATCGAAAATACTCTCTCGACTTGTTCGAGGAAAAAGTGCGTACATGAGTACATCCTATTATCCTAACCCCTCAAACCCTGCTTTATCGCGGGATATACTGGGTTGTTGTTGTTATAAATTGACTTATGAGTAATGACTAATATTTTACTAACCCTAAAAAAAATATTACACCCATCATTAATCAATATGGGGATGATAATAACTACACTAAAGTAACATGGAAGTATATGTTCCCTCCTATGCAATTTTCACACACACACACACACTTTTTTGGGGGAGAAAACTTTGACATGTTATTACCTCCAATGCAATTTTTGTACCTTTTTTTTTATTTTTTATAATTTATAAAATTTAGACATGATCTTTTTCATATATGTGATGTTTAAGGTAACAAAGCAGTAATGTTATTAGTCGATAATCTCGAAATCTCTACGTTATTAGAAAAAACAATAAACAATAATGTTATTTACACATTGATTTTTAAAAAATTACCAAAATGTAATTTTTAGCTTTATCCAATCATCTTGTTTGAAACCAATTGACATCACCTATGAATTATGATACAAGATCGTGATTGATAGATAGATTTTCAAATTAAATAGAAAAATAATTTTATCAATAAACAAAATAATATAAAATCTAATCTATTTAATTAAAAAATATTACACGAAATATGATAAAATTGTATTACATAAAATTTGCACTATCATTCCATAAAGAAAATGTTTTTTTTTAAATGTTAAATTAGATGCAAATTATTATATATAAAGTGAGGTTCGAGCCAAGTTAATTTGAACTCGATCGGGTCATTATCTATTAGGGTCAGTTTTGAAGTGTCTAGCTCATTATTGGATCGGGTCATTTGAGATCGGGCCATTGACGGATTTAGATTATTTTGGGGTGAGTCATTGTCGAATTGAGCGAAAAGATATTAGTTTTTTCAGTTTGATAAAACATGTCGTTTACTTTTTACACATACTTTTTTTTAATATGATAAAAACTATATAGAATATTAATTTTTTTAAAAAAATTTTAAACAATTTTATACTTACCAATGAATATTTTATAGTTTTATCATACAAAACATATGTGCATAATAAACGACGCGTTTTACCGAATGAAGGGAACATGATTAGAAGTCAAGCTACTAAAAAAAAGAAGCTTCAAGTCATTATTGAGTTTGAGTTATTTTGGGCTGGGATAAAAGTTTTAATTTGATTTTTTATTTTCGAGTTTATGATCGAGTAACTTTTTTTTTTGGTCGAAAGGAGAAACAGAGATTTTCGCGTGTTAATAATTAAAAATGCTAAGTAGTCAGCATACAGGGGATAGCCCGACCCCTTACATCATCTTGCAGAAAAATTAAAACACCCTCAAGGTCAAACAATATCGTCAAACCAATATTGTAAGAGTACGCTACGCTAGTAATTAAGATGGTCCGCTACGCGGTTCACTTAATTTCGTGAAACACATGCTGAATCTGGACAGTCCAGTTTCGGTTGAGTAAGCCTTGACATCTACTGACAAGGCTAGCCAGCAGGCAGCAGGTGGCACCATGAAAGTGGTTTTTCTAGCACGAATACTACCAGTTGTGAGTCCAGTTTCAGGATCACCTTTCTGTATCCCCCGTTCCAGGCAAGCATCATACCTTGAATCCCTCCCCCCTCCAGTTCAGCTATGGATTTAGTAGCAGGTCCAATGTTCATAACAAATCCACGGTGCCATCGAGTAATTACTTTGGGTTCAGTTTTCTTTCAAGTCTAGTTGGTATGAGCGAGTTTGGATCGATCATTAAGAATTCGAATCATTTCAGATATTGGGTCAACTTGATTCGGATTGAATCCGATCTCATATCATAAACTTTTTGATGAAATTTTGAATTAGATCATAATTGACTCTAATGGCTTTTAATCCAAGATGGGAAAACATAAATGTTTCTCATTAATTAATTTAATCGGGTAGGATGTTTTATTCAAAATAATTCATGTAAACACATCAATGTTAAGTTTGCTCGTGTTAAAATTTTAATATATCTTACGGATCATTATCATTGGAACCATGGTTTAACTTAGTAAAACAAGGTTTCTTCTAATTAAAAAGTTGTTTTCTTTTCTTCAAATGTACGTGTTAATTCCTTGAAGGATTTTATTTTTATTTTATTTTGATCTACATGATAATTTGTAGTTTTTCAAATTTAGTGTAATAATGTAGACTTTTCAAGTTGTAGTGATACCTTACGATTTGTCTACATGATACACCTCCTCCTTTTGTTTATATAATATATCTTCCTTGACAAACCATTATATTTGTGATGGAATTTCAATTGTACTAAATACATTTGTTATAAAATTTAATTGTCCTTAAATCTAATATGTTCCTTGAAAAACCATTTTATGACATATATTGCATTTATGTATTTTTTTTTATTATAGTAAACTAGCTATCTAGCTTCCTTGTTCAACTAAACTCTTTCGGATCTGTTATTCTATTGAAATCGTGAAAATTAAAAATCTTATTGATATAACTTATACGAGCTTTAATCGCTCCTAAAAACTTCCGATAAATTTATGCTATGTTACAAAAAAATTGTAACAAACTAACTATATATATAAGTTACCAATCACAAGTTTAAATAGTCATGCTACATGTTAATCCGGAAATTTAAAGTTTAATTCCTCTTAAAAAAACATATAATCATTATCGAACTGGAATAAATTATACATATCATTGGTATGTTTAGCGAGTTAATGTATTAAAAGTAATGATCATAAGAAATCATAGTGCATTGTAGTAATATTCATAATGTATAAAATAATATATAAAATATGTGGATATATATATATATATATATATATATATATATATATATATATATATATATATATATATATATATATATAAATTTTTTGAAAAAAAAGGCAAAGCCGCGTTTGTACGCCAGAATTCAACGCTGGCTCCGATGTGGGATGTGTATATAAATAGAAGAGGGGTGGGTTGGTGGGAGTTTCATCCTCATTTGTTTTTGTTGTCATCATTTGAAATAAACTAAACTCCAAACACTTCATTGCTCTCTCTCCCTCTTTTTTCTTTTCTTCAACACCCTCCCCTTCCAAACACAACCTATCCAAACAAGTGCAAAAACACCACACTTTATATATTTGGTACAAATTAATCCATCCATCTGTCCGTCCGTCCATCCATCCATCGCAAAGAACACAATCAAATCATATATACAACACGAGTTTAAGATGGGGAGGCAGCCGTGTTGCGACAAGGTGGGCCTAAAGAAGGGCCCATGGACCGCGGAGGAGGACAAGAAGCTCATCTCCTTCATCCTCACCCACGGCCAATGCTGCTGGCGCGCCCTCCCTAAGCTCGCTGGCTTGCTTAGGTGTGGCAAGAGTTGTAGGCTCCGATGGACCAACTACCTCCGCCCTGACCTCAAGCGCGGCTTGCTCTCTGAATTCGAAGAGCAAATGGTCATTGACCTCCATGCCAAGCTCGGCAACAGGTTTTTCATCTTACCCTTATCGTCGTCTTTCTCCCTCTCTCTCTCTTCCTTCTCTTCAAGTTCAACCGACAAATATGATATCCCATTAAAAAAAAAAAAGCAAAATTTGTAAAGGAGGCAAAAAGGTGGAATTTTAGTGGGTTCAAATTATCATTTCTCTACGGCCTGCGCTGCAATTTGAGTGTGGCTACTTTTTCTAATATACTACTATTCAGTTGGTTTTAAATTTTAGATCAATTTACTTTTTAACATTTTTTTAAAAGCTAATTTTTTAATTAAATATCATTTTTTTATTTTAAAAATATATTCATACGGTTACTAATATGTATGAATTTATGTAAAAATTATATTTTATCGAGCTTTTAAATTTTAAAAAAAGTATTGAAAAATCAAATGATATATATTTTGAGACAGATTGAGAGTATATATGATTTTTTTTAAATATTTTCATTATATATTAGCTTTATTTTTTTATTTTAATTATTAAGATTTCTTTTTTATTGTAATTTTGTTGTAAGTCAAAAGTTGAACTCCCATCTTAGACTTAACCCCATGAAAAATTTGAATTTAGTAACTTGAGAGCCAATTTCGTGTAATATAATGACAACTCTTATGATTACAAAAATATAATGACAAAAAAGGACACATCTTATTTATTTTTATCTTGTCATCATTTTTATTCATCGCAAAATATAAATAATTATTCAAAGTTTGACGAATTAAGTTATAATTAAAATCCCGTGGTACTGCAGATGGTCAAAGATCGCATCTCATCTCCCCGGACGAACAGACAACGAAATCAAGAACCACTGGAACACCCACATCAAGAAGAAGCTCAAGAAGATGGGGATTGACCCTCTCACTCACAAGCCCATCACCGAACAACAACAACAACAATCATCGTCGAGTTCCATCAAGAAAACCCAAGAACCTAAAAACCATGAACAATCAAATGAACTGGTAGAAACACCGGGGCAATCAACGGTCACTGCGGACACCGATCCGGCAGCGAAATCGGAGAACAATAGCAATCAGAACAGCGATTTGCTCATCGATGGCGTTCAAGATGTGACCTTTGAGGACTGCTACACGAACATAGTAGAGCCAATGGGGAATTTCTGTGTGGACGAGGTTCCACTGATTGACCCAGATGAGATCTTGGTCCCTCCCTCGACGTCGTCGTCGTCTACCTCGTCGTCCTCCACGTCCTCTTCCGGGTCCACGCTGATCCTCGACGACTTGCGAATGCCGGATTTCGATTGGGCTAATTGCTATGATGGAGGCTATAGCAACCCTTGTGGGAATGCTTTGATCGGCAACGGAACAGGGATTGATGGGTTGGTGTGGGAAGGTGATGATCAATTCAGCAACTGGGATTTGCCTATTAGTGATGCTTGTGTGGAGATTGATCCCCTTCTTGATCAGCTCATCAGTCAATATCCTGAATTGGTTGATCAACAAGACACTTGGAAGTTCTAATAGATCCAGTTCGCGTCGAATAGGTTCAATAAGAGGGTACAAATAAATTACTCTCTTAAATGGTATTTCAAAGAGTTTTTATTCAGGTGTTCGTAAGGCAGCTGGATCGAACTCAAGACCAGTTGTTGTTAAAAGAGGTGAAAAGTTATATATATATAATAGTTAATTAAGTTGTTGCAATATTAATTTATATATTGTATGGATGACAAATATGGTCACAATTAATTACACGTTACAAGCCCACTAGAAAGTGGAAAGGGACACCTTGGCACTAGCTTAAGTTATTGGGTAAGATTTTAATTTAATTTTTTTTTTGAAGAAAATGTGAATTTTTTTTTTTTTTTGGCCTTTTTTTGCCTTCTTTTTGTAATAATTAATACCTACCACAGAAAGGAAGACAAAAGAGAGGAAAAGGAAAGGAACTTGTTTTTGTAGTCTTCCCCTCTTCTTTCCTATGTTTGAAAATAAGAGATTGAGAAAGGGATATATGTAAGTTTATAAATTAAATTTTTTTTTTGATTAGGTAAAAATTTAAAGGTCAGACAGGCCTGACTCGTCGAGAGGCCGACCGAAGTCGGCAGACGACGAAACCGTCTAATCAGAGCAATCTAAAAACAGAAACCAAATACAATAACAAGCGTAATGAATCAAACAGGAATAAACTCTACACCAAACGATCCAGGAAGATCAACCACCCTAAAAGCTGAGGAAGCCACCGAAGAACGCAGCGAAGCACCACCGAGCAGTAGCACCGCGGACCAGTAATACAGCAGGACACTAACTCCTGTGGGTAGTGCAGACGAAACCAAGGAAACTCTATCCCGAATACGGAGTCGCCTTTGAGCGCACCACCACGACCCCAGTCAGACCCGACTACAGACTCCACGTCCCCCAACCAAGCAGAAGATCGCCTAAAAACATCGGAAGCAGAGCCGCAAACTGCTCAACCAAAACGCCACCAAGTTTATAAATTAAATGGTTATAAAATGATCATCTTTGTTTGGAATTTTATGTGTTAATTTTTTTATTATCAAATAATTAATCATCTTTGTTTGACATTAAATAATTTATACACATATACACACGCAAATTAAAGAGAGATAATTGATCATTGTTATAATATGAAATGGACTGATTTTCTATCGACCCCCTTTACATGTTTGATGCGTCGAATTTTTACTTAATAATAAGAAAATGAAATGGAATGGTTTTCAAGACCTGCTCAATAATGAAGTCTCATGCAACATCTTTTAACGATTCTTCTATAAAATCTTTAAAATAGAGAAATAAATCTCAAATTTTTTTAAAAATTTATGGTTCAACTCATCAGTTTCTCTATTTTGCAAATTTATACATTTATTATGATATAAACACTCTCAATTCAAAAAACAAAATACTTTTTTTGATTGGTAATATAAGACGTTTGACTTTTTAACAAGTATTTTAAAGAGGTCAAAACTATATAAAATATAAATTTTTTTATTATTTCTTTTTACAATTTAATACTTAAAATTCTTATATAATTTTTAGCGCTCTTTAAAATGTGTGTCGAAAAGTCCAATGCCTTATATTTTAGATTGGTAGGGATTATAATTTTAGCTTTGTTGATTCTTATGCAAATTATGAATGAGTTGTAATAACTAATTAAAATATGCACAAATAAAATGCTAAACATCTAATTAAGGAGAATAATAGCAAATAAAAATTGAATGAACAAATTGATCGAAAGCAACTAACAATCAAATGAAAAAATGAATGAAAAAACCAATCAATGGCAACTAAAATTTGAATGAATAAATCAAATGACAAGAAACTAATTGAATGCAAAAACAAATGAGAAAAATCAAAACAATGGAGAGAAGTTGATGGATGATTCGAACTACAAACAAAGTCTAGATGCCAATAGAAATAATAAAGCAAATTGATAACAATTACAAATAAACTTAGAGAATTTTTTTCTCTATTTTGCAAATGCATATAGAGGAACCATTAGTTTAAAATCCCTCATTTTTTCTAATTTTTTCCATTTATATATTTTAGAATAACAGTTGGAGATGCTCTTAGGGATCAGATTAAGGCGGCCTTGCCCTTGCAAATAATAATAATAATAATAATAATAACACCACTTATATTTTGTATAGTAACTTTTTTTTTTATGATATCTATTAGTAAAAAAAATATTCAAACAAATAACTTATTTAGCTTTGTTGGTTGAGGGTGAGTAGTAGGGCTGTTATCTGAGTCGAATAGCTCAAGCTCGGCTCGGGCTCGGTTCGAGAAAGCTCGAGTTTAACTCGTTCGAAATCGTAAAACAAGTCGAGCATGAAAAATCTTTAAAGCTCGGGTGTCGAGCCCGAGTCGAGCCCATAAGTTCAAGTGTTTTAATTTCCCAAATTACCGGCCCCTAGGGTTATATCATGTGTTGACTGCCTCCCTCTTTCAGCATTATGCGTTCGTCTTTCATTTGTTCAATCTAGTAAGGAGATCTTCAGTTATGTGCTTCCTCCCTCTTCCCCTTTCCCCCCCTTCCGACGACGACAAGTTACTAGCGTCAAGTTCAGTTCTGCGCCCTCTAGTTTGAGATCTGGAGGAGGTGGCGGCAAACATCAAAGAAGGAGACGGATTTGAAGAAGATGAAGAGAAGAAGGAGAGTGTGGATTGATCTGTTTGATCATGGGAAGGGAGGAGGATGCAGAGACACTTTCACTGATTGGGAGAAATGTGTGGAGGAAGCGGAGAAGACCGAAGAGGATATATCATCGAGAAAAGCTTTCAGGTCACCGCGAATCTCAAGAAGTGTACATGGAGGTTGAATTCTTATTAAATAATGCTAATAACTTAAAAACTTATTTCAATTTTGATTAAAAAGTAGTCTATATACTATTTTAAAAATTTATATCCATTTTAGGAATAAAATAGGAGAATTGTTCATATTATATTAATCAAGTTATTTAAGAAAATACTTAAAAAATAGTAAAACCTATTTTTAAATCCATTTGAGATTCTAATTTAAATATAAAGCCGCATAGATGAATAGACAACAGATATTTTTAAAGTATTATAGTATCACATATATTTGAGAAAACCTTACCAATTAAAATAGACAACTGGTGATGATTTGTTAACAAAAACCATTAGCAAGTGATTTTATATGATTTCATATTTAATGGGTGATCGGTTAAGTGTAAAAACACATATTTAATGGGTAATTTTCTATAAATTTCCGTTACTTTGGATTGCTAATTATTGTAAATACGGAGTTCAATTATTTCTTTTAAAATTGGTGATAAGTTGAAGGTTAACCTTTGAACAATTCTCCAAAAAATGTTTACTTATATAGATGAATTTTTATTTTCATCATGTACATGCACCGATGAATTAATTTTATCTTCAATTGTATTGTACATTGCTTAAGGGTAGGATTTTCGGACTCCACAGTGTAGGTGGTATGGTTTTTAGGATCGGGATTCTAGTGTGGGATCGAAACAAGGGTGTAGGATCGGATCGTAGGATCGTAAGATCCTAGACAAAAATTAAAAATAAAATAAAAACAAACCATCATAAACAAATACCTTAATTTTAAAATAAAATTAAGCTTTTCCTCCATTAAACAAATTATGTAACTAAAATAGTCCAATAATAAGCATTTAACATTCATAATTTGTCAATAATAATGTCTCAAAAAGTGACAAACAGACAAGGATAATGTCTTAAAATATAACAAACATACAAGAGATAAATCACACATTCAAATATCCAATGATATCTCTAGTTTCAAATGTCATCATCGCAATTAACCACATCATGAACAATTTTAGGCGCTCAGACGTGGATTTGTCGAGTTGAGTAATGAAATAAAGGGCTTGGGGTTTCAATTCAACGTCTTCACTCTTCTGCCTTCAATTTCTAAGGAGATGGACTACCAAAAAAATAAAAAATAAAAAGGTTCATCGTATCTAGAAGGCCCAATATTCAAACAAAACAAACACAATTACACAAATATGATTTTTACTAGGATCGGATATTTTTTCTAGGATCGATAGATCTTAGGTGGATCCTACCGATCCCACACAATCCCATAGGATCCTAGGTGGATCCTAGCACGAAGGAGTCTATATGCCCGATCCGGATCAAAACCTTGCCTAGAATCGTAAGATCGTATGATCCGGATCGGGATCCTAATAACCATGGTAGGTGGTTGCAATGACCTATCGCAATAACCATGGTCGCTATATATGACCGAGTGTATATGTGGTTGTCCCACATCGGTAATATAGAGAATGCTTGAACAACATATAAGTTTGAAGGGCTACTCCTCTCATTGTCAATTGGTTTTGAGATGGAACCCCGTTGGGTTTATGTGTTGTTCGAGTCTCCCGTATGTGGGCCCGCACACACGACCTCCCTCCAACTTGTCTTAGTCCCACCGGACCTAGCCGACTTTAATATGGTATCAGAGCGGGTTCGGCTAGTTTCGGTCTGGACTTCGGATTAGTGGGGTTGCTGGCCTTGTTGACATGTCCGGAGCATTGGTTTGAAGGCCTCAATCGACATATTCATCAGGGATCGAACCCGAGACCTCTTATTAACCCCTCTCACTTCTTATATATATCATTAAGTCACCCCATTAGGGGGCTGGAATCCTTATTGGTATTGGTCTATGTTGGACCTTGGACAGTGTATTAATAAAATAAAGAAAAAAAGTAGGTAAATTTGTTACAGACTTTCACCTCCTAACTAGATTATTTTGATAGAGTAAGAATTCGAGATCAAACAGGTTTGAATATTGATAGGCTGCCGAAGAACCGTAATAGGTCATATAAAACAAAGTAATAAACAATACTCTAGAAGAGGGGATGAATAGAGTATGACAAATTTTCGTAAATTTTCTACATATGGAACTTCAATGCTTTGAAATGAATCTCAATGTTTTGAATTAGAACTCAAGGTTTTGAAATGATTCTAGAAACTTGTTTAGCATAACTTGTACGAAAATAAACTTATCAAAGTATAATGCGGAATAAATAAATAGATGGACACACGAATTGTTAACGAGGTTCGACACGAACTTGACCTACGTCCCCGCCTAGGGTTCTCCAGCCTGTAGGATTTAAAATCACTATTATTTCACTTCCTATGGATCCTAGATATAACCGAGAAGATCTTTCCTTCTTCTAAACACTCGAAGCCTCACCCGCTTCTATCTAATAAATTCAAATCCCTTAGAGTCCTAGATACAATTTAGAAGAACAGTCATTCTCTCAACTTGTAGCCTACTATCTAGTCAACCCAAAACACTCGTGAAATAATAGCCTAGTGAATACGTTTGAGTAGATGTATACTCTTAGTATAACACTTTAGACTTGTACAATGAAGCTCTAGAAACTCTCAATTTCTCAAACGATAAAGCAAGAACAACAATGGAGAAAGAGAGAATCAAAGGCAAATGATTGCAATGGAGAACACTTTTCTTGTAGATTGAATGCTCGAGTCGTCTTTTTCTTCTCTGCTTGCATCGTCTCTTTTATAGACTGTTGGGGCTGGAGTTTTGAACGTTTGAATCCCTTATTCTTGCTTGAATTACAACCATGAAAATCAGGAAAGAATCCCACAAAATGAGATCTTTTGATTGCGCAGAATCTTCACCATATCTTCAATTTGAATTAAAAAATTCAGCCTTATATAGAAGATTTTCCAGCCACCAAATCTTCCATAATCTGCATAGAAAATCTTATCAACCTTTTCAAATATACGTTATATAAAATATGCACATAAAAATCTTTAACAAATAAATATATAAAATATTTAACGTTGGCGGACTAGTAAGATGCTGAAATTATGCCTTATAGTAGCAGAAGAGTAGTCAACGGAATCGAGGAGGATGACCGGATCGGCGGCGACGAAATCGGAGGAGCAGTCCTATATCCTCTCTCCAACGTTTTCCACATCCAAAAATAGCACAGGATCGAAGATCCGGTCGCCGAATGGAACCTAGCAGCAGGTGACGACAGAAGTGAGAAGAGAGTTTGGACACACCTTCGTCTCCAATGGAGGTCGCCGAATCAAAACAGGTGAAGCTTCGGAGCCACCTGGACAAGTACCTAATCGCCGATGCTGACCGTCTAACCGTCCGTAGAGCCATAATTCCAACAGGCGGCAGGGCTCCACCACCACCACCTCGATCTGGAGAGAACATACCTTATACAAAGAGAGACGACCATGGGAGAGATGCGAAAATCGAAGAGAGGTGTCATGGAAGCCCGGATTTGGAGCTGCCATGGAAGCGATCTGGAGAGAGGTGCCGATCTGAGAGACCGGAGTAGGAGCGAGAACGAAGAGTGAGAGCGGAGGGAGCAGATCTGGGCCGCTAGTTGCAAATCACTGGCTAGGAGCGCGAATCGGAGGAGGAGGCACCATGGATGGTCGCTCGGAGGTTGAGATCTCAGATCTCCGTCCTCGATCTGCTCGGCCATGGCAGTGGCGTCCGTCAGATCCGACGAGGGAGCGGTCGCCGGAGGCTCAGAGCAGAGAACGAAGGATCGGTTGAGGAACGACGAGGAAGAGAGCGAGATTTGAAACGGTAAGGGAGAGATCTGAAAGAACGACGAGGGAGAGATCTCTCATTTAGTGTTGAAAACCGAGATTCGATATAACAAAAGTGATTTATGCGGAAGCGAGAGATAAAGAACGAGAAACTCAAACAAGACATGCAAGAACAACACCAGAGTTTTACGAGGTTCGACAAAAGATGCCTACGTCCTCGGGGCCTCAAGAAGCGGCCGAATCCACTAAGTAATTGTTCAACAGAGGGTTACAATCAAGCAATGCAAAGATAAACCCTAGATCTAGCATTTACGAGTTTCAGAGATACGGAGAGAAGAAGATCCCCCTGTGTGGGATGACCGGAGTTCGAAGATCGCTTCAAAACTCCCAAACCCTAGATCTCCAGACGCACTACAAAAAAAAATTCTTTTCGCCACACTATTTAGCAACGGCATAGTTCTGCCATCGCTAATGGGGTGTTTTTTGCCACGGGTTAAGTGACGGCACCCACTATCCAGTTGCAAAATTTTGTGAATCGCTATTTTTTTTTAAAAAAAAAAACAAAAGAAAGGGAAGTACTCCGTATAACCCTACCCACTCTCAATCGCTACTCTTCATCTAATCATCCACCTCCCTCTGCCGTCAAGAGCGAGAGGAATTAGGGTTTGAGAGACGACGACCGATCTCAGATCAAGTATTCGTGAGAGCTCGAGGGAGCTTCCATGGCAGACGAGTCCCTAACGCAAAAAGCTTCAACCGAGAGATACCTCGAGTGCGAGCCATCCTGGGAGCAATTATGGAGCTCGAGATCCAATCTGCGAGCGAAGAAGAACTCAAGGGAGAGTTCTTCCGGCCTCGCTCCTCCTCCCGCTTGATTATCTGGCGCCTCTCGGCCTTTCTCGCAGTCCCATCCGCTGTATCTTTGCTCATGCCACAATTGTTCTACTGTGCATCTCTGCCTACTATTCAGATTCCGAATTCGCCTCAGGTAAGTGTAGGTATTTGGTCTCTCTATTCCCTTCTAGGTTACTAATTTATTGAATTGGTGATAATTTGTTGGTAGGCTTGTGTGAATGAGATTTAAAATTGGTTGTTCGGCTGAATTTTCTATGTTAATGGGACTTCATTAACATTGAAAAAAACTTTCAGATCGAATTTTCTATGTTCTGCTGAATTTTCTATGTTAATGGGACTTGTTGGTAGACTTGTTGGTAGGCTTGTGTCTATGAGATACCTTCTGATTGAATCTTACTTCATTAAATTTCAAGAAACAAGTTTAGAAAAAAAAAACCACAATATATATGTATCCATTTTTACAGATCAAAAGTTGATTGAATTAACTGTGTTGCATGTAGTTGCTTACATTATACCAAGACAAGATTTTCTGATCCAAAAAAAAAGGAGAGAGATATGAACTATTAATATGATAATCCCGTAAAGTGCATAGTAACACTAACTCCTGTCATCAGTTATAGATCCGTGTCCTAATGAGTTTCTTTCAACTTTAATGTGTGCTATCTGATTCATAATGCACTATCACTTGCAGGGAGGCTGGTTGTACCATTAATGAATACCATTTGTATAATCAATAATAATTATTTGGTAAAGTCTCCCTTAAGATGAAGTTTCTTGGCACTTGGCTGGTCAAAATGACGGATTCATTGCATTTGCTCTTATTGGGTAGTTGCACATTTTTCTTTCCTTAATTTCTTCCTCTTATTGCCCTTCTAAACTCTCTATCATAGATTAGAGATTTGTAAAGTTTTTGGATGTGCACTAAACTAAAATAGTGAAACATATTTTACATGCTTAATTGCAGGTTCATTTCTAGTCTTCAGCTTAAGGGCCTAACGCTGAGGCATTGACTTTCAATTATTGACTCATTGTAGGCTCATTTGTGCTAGTATCAGCATCATCTATGGTAAGGTGTAACAATGTCATCATTTATGTCTCCCTTGCTTCTTTTCTCTTTTATTTTGTTAATATTTCACTGCTGGAAATTGGTTTTGAAATTCGAGATCATACATGAGCACGTTTCCTTATTTGCTTAGTGTAAGTGAAGACGACCTTTAGCTCAACTCACCTCTTTTTTTAAATCTACCTGACCTTATGCAAGGTTTGATTTTGGTCTATGCAAAATGATGAACGTAAACATCGGGAGTCCTACATTTTCGTAACAGAAGCTTAACTCACCTCTCTCCACACAGCAAACAAGAAGCTTAACTCATCTCTGTTTCTGCACGTTTGCTGGTTTAATTTTGGAAGCTGCTCATCACCGTATGAATGGCATTCATATTAATGGCATGATTCATAGTTCTTCTCCATTCATTTGCTTGTTTATGTTTATAAGATACTACTGGCATTCAAGATGATGATAAGCTTGGTCTATGCATTCATTGGGCAGCCTTGTGGAGGGATAATAAGCAAAATGATGATGAATTAAATTCGTTGTGCAGCCTTGTGGAGGGATAATAAGCTTATTAAGCTTCGCAAATCTAGCTTAGAATTGATCATAAGATAGGTACATTTGATCTTCTTCCTCTTTTTTTCCCCTTTAATTGCCCGAATATGAGAAGCCTTTGTTCATGAATTTGGAAGCTAGATAAGCTAATTCTTTCATTAACAGCCTCTCTTGAGTCAAGTACTTTGTGAATTGCAGTTTGCTGATCTAAATTTATGAATTGATCTAAGAGTTTGGTACCCCAGCCTGAGATTTTATTGGGAGCATTTAGGTTACTTTAAATTGTAGATTAATCAAGTTCCCCTAAGCAAGTGCTTTACTATAAGTGCTTCAAAACTAGGAAAAAAATTCTTACCTCCAAAATATTCAGTCCATAGCACCAGCATTCTACCATTATTAAGCTTGGAAAGTATGTTTTTTTGCACAAGTCATAACTCATCTTTTCTTTCATTGACCATGGTTGATCTGGAACATCTGAACTCTGTAGCATTCGTAAAATAATGAAATTTTGTTATTAAAATGCTAGTCATTTTAATGAAATTATGTTCACTACTTGCTTTAAGTTTCGATGATAGGTGAAAAAAAAAATAATGTGCAATTGAATCCACCAGAATATGCCATTGTACATTCAGAGGAAGTTATAAGAACCAAGTGAAGGTTGCCACTTGCTTTAAATATGTCCCTTTAAGGGCTTGCTTCTACATACTAGTTCTCGTATAGATCGGGAATGTGATGGTATATCTCAGTATTTGATTTAATCCTCTGATTTGGTTGCACCCTTGTGTTTCAACTTTGTTGTCTACAATTGAGGATTTGGGGTGCATTTGTGTTTTGATATAAGACGTGATAGATGTATCTAAAAGTTGAGCAGTGAATATGTTATAAGCCTATGGTGTTGAGTAGGAACTCATGATGCTATGTTTGCATCTCTCCATGGTCCTTTAAAGGATTAGGTCAATTTGACAGATATTTATGTTTATTATGGAAGAGAGATCCATGACAAGTCAAACATATCCTTTAGTTTCTGTCAGAAAGTGATTGCTTTAATTGTGTTTTATACTTTTATGTACCTCCTGTAAATGCAAGCATGTCAAGCGAGAAATATATGTACGCCTTATTCTGATATTAATGTTATAAAAGGTTTTAGAGTTAATAGTGATGTGCCTTATTATAATATTAATGTTATAAAAGGTTTTAGAGTTAATAGTGATGTTGCTAAGTGTTCTAATTAGCTAATTATGGATTAGTTATAAATGTTTCAGGAAAAGAAATGGGGGATGCATATGAATACCTTGCTTTGTTGGGACTGGCAGAAGAATCGCAGGTAATGATTCAAGCAACACACTTCTAGTTTGTTAATACAAGTTTTGTTGATATTGTACATATCCTGATTAGTCAGTTCTGACCTAGGAATTTTGGAAGCAAACTTTGTTGAACCTACGCATAATAAGCAAGATTTTGAGAAGACATCCCTCTTTCAGAAGCTTGAAAATCGATAGAAGGAAATGACTTGGGAATATTGGTAAGTCTATTCTTATTAATGTTCATGAAGTTCTCTGGTCAGAGATGGTTGTGGCTTCTGCAGCCACATTGGTAGCAGCTCAGCGTGTGGAAGCAGCAGAGGCTATGGGCGCAGTTAAGTCACAAACCAGCCTTATACCAATCTAGTGATTTAATCAGTTAAGTCACAAACTGCATGTAAGGTAAGGTCCTGTATGAGTCCTAAATTCGATCTCAAGAATTTCTTAAATATAATAATGGTTTGCCATGAATCATAATCATTTCTTGACCAAAATTTAATCATAATCATTTGATACTCCAAATATTACTAGGATATTCTTTCAACTTCTCTCTATTTCCATATCTGTTATTTTATTTTACTTTTTTATAATTAATAATGAATACGAGTTCTCCAATTGTAGAATTGCTAAGATTATATCGTTGTTCTAATAAGAAATATGAGTCATCATATCTGTTCTCTCCTTGAAACTTCATTTTCTGTCTGCTTAGCTCATCACTCGATCTTATGCAGGCATTTGGTCATGACAGGAAAGAGTTCTCGGGTGTTCTTCCTTGAATGGTCTGGTAGGTGTTTGGAGCTTCCATCTACTCAGCCTGGGCAATGGCATGCCAAGCCAAAGGTTTCTCGGGTGTTCTTTCTACCAATATCTTCTTAAACTTTGATTGGATTTTAGCAATATTTAATTTTTGTACTTATAATTTAATTATGAAGTTGTCTTACAAATGTAATCAATAGTTCTTGTAAACAAAGGTTTCTCGTGTATTTTTTGTGAATTGGAGCCTTGAATTATTGTTTCTAAATAATGAAAAGAATCTGGTGTATTATATTTTTTTTTAGAAAATGTAAGACTTTTTTAGCCCGGGTCTGAAGAATCCGGGCTAAAAACGTCTTATTTTTTTTATTCCCGACAAATAATTAGCAACGGCAAGCTGCCGTGGCTAGTATGCTAGCGGAGCCGTCGCTAGACTCTTTTGCCACCCAAGTTTTCCCCACGGCTGACTCCCCGTGGCTATAGCCGTGACTACTGCCTTTTGCCACGGCAAATGGACTTTCAGCCACGGTAAACAGCCGTTGCTAATATGTTTTTTTTTTTTGTAGTGACGTGAGACAAGCGGCAACCAAAGCCAGAAGCTTAGCCGCGCCACCACCAGGAGATCTCACCGAGATCAGCCAACGCCTTCGTCTTCACAATCGTCGGGGAGGAGCCAGGAACAAACCCTAGAAACCCTTTTAGAGCTTTTGTGACGAGACAGAGGAGAGAGAGAGCTGAACTGACGATCCAGAAGCTGGAAGAGAGCTTATATAGCTAGGTCATCAGATCTCAAGTGAAGCCAAGGCCAAAACGCAGCGCTTCACTCAACTGGACCAAGGCTGCCAAGCTCACTCCAGCCTGAAGAGATCTTTTGGGCTCGGGAATGGGCCTAATTAAGGCCCACATATCCGGGTAAGGTCTTCTTCCATACATATATCATACATATTATACATACATAATATACCATAAATTATACACTATACTCCACAAGTGTTCATTAGACTCGTTAGAGGATCAAGTCGACTTCTCGACTCAATACGATTCAGTCGAGTCTAATTATAACTGTGCATCCATGTATACCTAAGTATATAATATATGTTATATGCATACTCATCATACACTCATACATGATACAAGCACATAACAATATTACATGTAACACATATGAAAGCAAGACATAGGGAAATAAACACATAGCATTACAACATTTAGGTTTAGGAGGTTAATTTTGTTTACACAAAATTAGGTGGACAAAACCCCAATTTAACAGATTTGGTGGACACTCTCTCAATATGGCCGAAAATTTGCGCCGAAGACCCAAAATTTCTCTATTTTCAACCTAAACTAATCAAATAATTAAATTAATGAAAACTTAATTTCACACTTCAATTTCCTTAAATGTCAATGAAATCTAATCTATATATACAGTCGTCGTTTACAATGGGCCGCCCTGTCAAGTGGTAAATCGTCTCGATCTACTTGTCTGCGGCTGGACGTTGGAATCGATCGCGAACCTTTAATTAATTGGTACTATTTGATATCTCTAAAGAAGTACAGGTTCAATTTATATTTATATAACGGTTTGACTATTGTTTGTCCTAGGTATATAGGATAAGAATATTTTCCGGAATGACCGCTCTTTATTTACCAATTCAAGGATAAGAATATTTTAATGGAAAAGAAAATCCTTAAAAAGAAATAGATGAACCCCATCATCTAATTTAAAAAGGCTAAAACGAGTGTATCTAGGGGAAATATTTCCCCATTTGGTTACCCATTTGGTCTCTTATCATATGTCATTTGAGCATAGGATAGAAAATCCGTTTATATATAGTTTTCACATATGCATTCACTCCTTATAATGTATACATGAGAATATTTATGGGTCATTGGATGAGTTTTAATAGATGAATAGATTTCAAGCTAAAAATAAATAAAATCTCACAAAAAAATTAAAAATACTAATAACATTTTTAAAAAATCAATTATTTTTTCTATCCATATCTCTCACCAATTAAAAAAATATTGGTTAATTAAATATTCATCTGAATATTATCCTATTCATCTGAATATGAATATGTTATATCCATCTGAAAATTTTAAAAGTGGAAATAAGTAATTTTCATCCGAATAAACAGTCGTCCGGGCCTAGTCACTTCAACCCAATATCCGAAATATTCATATGAATAATATCCATATAATATTCATCTGAATATAATATTATCCACATAATATTCATCTAAATATAAGGCAACGTATTCAGATGAATATTTGGATGAATAATATTCATATGAATATAAACAAATAATATTCATCCGAATATTGTCTGAAATATTCAGATGAATAATATTCATCCGAATATTTTCTAAAATATTCATATGAATAATATCCATATATACAATATTCATTTGAATATAAGACAACATATTCATATATATGAATATCCAGATGAGTATTTATTCATATATATATTCGTATTGTTTTTCATTAGAATTTACGTCTTTATAGTAATTGACGTTTTTTTCTTGTCAATGTAAATGGATAGAGATAAAAGACAATTAAACCGATGAGATGAAAAATAATTCATGATTATTCAGTGTTACTTGATAATTATTAAAAAGTAAATTGTTATAATTAATTATTTATTACTTTCTCTGTTCTAAAATAAGTGTCGTTTGTCTTTTAGTGCACGTTTTTCAATGAGTTAAAAAATCTATAAAATATTATTATTTTAGTTAATTTTTTATACAATTTAATACTTATTAGTAATAAATATGAAATTACATAAAAAATTTGATTAAAAAATTAATATTTTAT
The DNA here is from genome assembly GCA_963922045.1 of Persicaria maculosa. NCBI lineage: Eukaryota > Viridiplantae > Streptophyta > Magnoliopsida > Caryophyllales > Polygonaceae > Persicaria > Persicaria maculosa. The sequence goes on along the minus strand of OY998256.1, from coordinate 6,821,895 downwards.
AGAGTTTTTAACCCCTTAAAAAATGAGCCGAAAAGGAAAGTGACACTTATTTCGGAACAGATGGAGTAATAATTATGGTATTAAATATGAATAATTATACATATTGTATTATAGTTATGATTGTTATTAGAGCTGGCAAAATCTGACCCGACCCGACTCACCCGAACCCGAACCCGACCGAGACCCGAAAATCTGGAGTCATTCATAACCCGAACCCAAGACCGAACCCGACCCGACCCGAAACATACCCGAATACAGATAAACCCGACCCGAACCAACCCGACCCGACCCAACCCGACCCGAATTGAAATGGTTATTTAACATCAACATTTTAATACTTGATTATTAAATGTTTTTTTTTTTAATTTTAACATAAGTTTATGATTATACTTTAACATATAAAACTAATGGGCCAAAAGCTAAAAATGAAATGGGCATTGAAAATGATATGGGCCAATGATATAGTTAAACCACAAATAAGTCCATTTGCAACTTGCTAAATAAAATAAGGTTAAAACTTAAATGTACAATTAATTTGATTTAATTATAGCACCGATCAATTGGTTTAAATGTTTAAAAAAGGACGATGTTTTGCCGAATATCGAATTTTCGATTATGACTTTTTTGAAAATCGGTCGACAACTGATGAGTCAATAACAATGAGTGTATTCAACCGAGTCAAAATTACATATTCAAGTATTCAACCGAGTCAAAATCATTTATTTTAAGTAAATTACATATTTAAGTATTCAACCGAGTTAAAATCATTTATTTTAAGTAAATTACATATTTAAGTATTAAACCGAGTAAAAATCAACCTAATTATCCAAATTTCAAACGGGTCGAATATGATTCGACAGAAAACTCAAACCAACTATACTGCTATTGATGCCGTTCAAATATCGATGACTCCAAGTGACATTGAGGACAACATGAAGGTTCCATTTGATGGCCCTGTCACTCGTGCAAGGGCCAAGAAGATTCAAAATGCAACTAAGGCCTTTCTTGTCCGTCACCATGGAACTTTAGAGCAAGGGTTCAGGCCACCCTGGATCACTTGGCTCAAGGTTAAACCGCCAGCACAAGAAGTGAGCCTACGTCCACACACGGAGCTCATGAAGACTCGTCTGCACCCGCCATGATTCAACTGAACTCGGCATCACCAAGAGGTCACTCGGCCGAGTGGGCCATTGGTCTTGTCGAGAGATTGGGCCGAGTCACACTTGTGCATGGGCCGAAAATAATCTAGTTAATTAAGTTGTTATTTTATGCAATTAGATAAATAAGGTGGAATTTAATTATATCTCTTCTAGATATAATTTTTGGCCACCAAGTTATTAAATTTCTATCTCATTAGGATTTATTTATCTTATGTTATTTTATTTATCTTTAGATAGAATTAATCTATCCAAACCCCTTTCCTTTGCAAGGAAGGATTGGTTAGATCTCTTAGAAGCTTTACTATAAATTCATGTTACGCACTTTGAATTATTCAGATTGAAATAGAATTGAAGAAACCCTTTATGGATTAAGGGTTCTTCGATTGTCAATCCCAAAGTTCTTGTGTTCTAAGACTTTAGGCCTTCACAAAATCATCTCCATCACCTTGTTCTAAATCGGCAAACCCTAAACCAACCACTAACCCTAATCCCGAAACCGTCGCAAGAAGGAAAGCCCAGCTGTTGGCGTCTCCCGCGAGCATCCCGCTCCCAGCGAGCGCTTCCGCTCCCCGGGTGCCTCGCTCTCGCTACCGCAGTGCCCAGACGCCTTGTCCGCAAGCTCCCAGGCGCTTCACCCGCGCGTTCGCAAACACCCTCGCTCCCAGCGAGATCTCCTGCGCGCATCCGGACTCCGCACACCCTGAGGCCGAAGCCTGTGTGCCCGCTCCGCGCTTCCGAGACCCGCGCACCCCTGCCTCGCTTTCTCTCTTTCTGTCGCTATTACTTTGCTTAAGTTGCTGAAATTTCCAAGTCTAAGTTCTGTCGCTATTTCCAGAATTTTAATTAGTTGTTTAATTTGTTCCAAATCAGGAGATATCAAAGAGCATTGCAAGATCGGAGCAAATATACGGCGTGGTTCTTGATCCTGAACCCACAGGCGAAGGATCGGGTATCCCAAACGTATCAAGTGGTATCGGATTTCAGGTTAATGCAAGTTCTTTACTCTCTTGATTTCTATTTGAGTGATTTATTTTTCGTGCCTTATTTTTCACCATAGCCGCTGCATAAAAATTGAATCTTTATTATTCACCCATCAAATTTGGCACTTTATTTTTGTTATTCTTTGTTTGGATCTATAATTTGGAAGATATTGTGTTCTTGACTGCAAGTTGTGATCTTTTATTCCTAGTTGCTACATATCATGCCTATGACTGTGATTCTTGGATTAAAAGCATTATATAAACTTGCACCACTAAAGAACCCTAATTTTTCCAGTTTCTAGCCTATTTTCCCTATTTTCTTTATTTTTGCTTACTTTTAGATCATCGTAGCTTGTTCATTTTTTATTTTTCTTTTGCTCTTTATTTTCGGCACTTCTAGCCTATAAATCAGCTATTTCTTAGCCAAAAAAAAAAAAAAAAAAGAGAAAAACGAGAGCATATATTCAAAAAAAAGAAGAAAAGAGAACATTCTTTCATTACATTGTTGAGTTAGTAACTCTTCCTTGTTAGTTCTTTGATTGCTACATGTTAGATGATCTAAACGGTTTAAAGCATTACAAAAGAACCCTACTTGTGTGATTTTGTGCTGTGCCGACACTGGAGCCTTGGTCACACCCCCTTTTTCTCTGAACCGTGTTGCAACCGTCAGATAATAGTTGACGGAGTGTGTGCACTTGATTGCCCTTGTGATTGCTATTGTCGATTATTACACATTCATATTATTCAAGCATCACATTGTAGTTCTTTTTCTATACACATTCAGCCGCTTGTTTATACTTGCTATCCTTGATATCCGACTTTGTGGCTGATTTAATTTGCAATTTGGATTATTACTTGCTGTCTTCAATATTGCAAAATTCTGTGTCCAGGGGAATTGCTTGAATATTGTGCCTTGTTTTCTCGCTCTTTGATTTCTAAAAGCGTGAATCACTCTTAGGAATCACTAGAGCTTGCATTACTTGGTTTCTGGTCTTTGCTTCGGTTACTTGTTGCTCTTCTGATATTGTAGGAACATGGCAGCCGAAGGAACTACCCCTACCTCCCCTATCCCTATTTCTGATGAGGCCTTAGACCATATAATTTAGGCCGCTACTAAAGCTGCTAGGGACGAACATAGGAAAGAGCTCGAAGCTGCTAAGGAAGAGCATAGGAAAGAGCTCGAAGCTGCTGAGGAGCGTTGGAACAAGCGCTTCAATGATCAAGTCGTTCACCAGGCTAACCTGGTCACCACTCGGTCTATAAACGGTGTTTTGCGACACCTGGAGGAAAGGAAACAACAGGAGGCTTCTGGCTCTACACCACAATATGGTATGCCGCCCCCTGCTGCCCCTACACCTCCAGTCAACCCCGCTCCACAGTCAGGTAACGTACCCCCTACAGGTAACACTTCTTATGCTGTTAAACCCCCTCCTTCTGGTCAATTATATATACCGCTTAAGTCTGCTACTCCTAATCCTTTCAATGGAGAAAACGAAAACGACCATCTAGATGGCTTCAATGGAAACCAAGATCGTCGTGAGTATACACCGCCACATCATCAACAGCAAGGGAGGTTTTATCAGCGTCAACAGTCCCCGCCGCATGGCCGTGCTAACTAGGATGACAGCCGCAGCAACAATGATCTATATGAGCACCCACATTTGGAGGATGCTTACCATGAGGTAAATCCTAACTTTGATGATTTACCCCCTCCTAATTTTGGTCATCCTAGATTTGATAATGCTCAAGCTATACAGAGACGAGATGTTAAGCTTAAATTAGAAACCTTTGATGGTAACACTGATCCTGAAGCTTATCTTGTTTGGGAACAACATACTGACTATATGCTTGAACATTTACGCTATGAGGAAACGGAGAGGTTGGAAGTTGTTATATTGCATTTAGTAGGTAAAGCTCGCACCTGGTGGTTCCGCACTCGTGAGATGCGCCGTCGTCAGGACAAGCAACCTGTTGAAACCCGGTCACAACTTCGCTATCTCCTGAAAAAGAGACATGTGCCTGAGGAATACATGGAGTCCATGAGGTTGCAACTGGCGACCTGCCGCCAAGGAACTCGCTCTCCCAATGACTACAGGGATGAGCTGGAACGACTCTCCCATCAGGCTAATGTTTATCTTACTGAACGTGCTTTGTGTACTCAATTTCTTGCTGGTCTTAATATTTCTATTAAAAATCCTCTATCTATCCATTCCATTAAAGATATTAACACCTTGACTCATAAAGCACAGCTCCTGTATGAACAACAGCAGCAGCAGCTAAGGCAGCAGAGGAGCCGATTTGACCAGACCTCTCAAGGTCGCAGGTTTGTTCCTTTTAACCCTTCTAATCAATCTAAACCTTCTACTTCTAACCCTTCTATGCAGCAAAAGGGAGTTTCCAACTCACCTCAACAGGGTTATCAGGTTGAAACTAGAAGAGTTGCTGCACCATCTACAGATCGCAACAAAGATATCCGCTGCTTCACTTGTGGTGGTTCTGGGCATGTCTCTCGCAATTGCCCCCAGAAAAGGAAGGTTCTTCTTAATGATTTGGGAGACCATTACTACGAGGAGGAGACTGCTGAGGACCTTGTAGTTTCGAGTGAAGTGGAGGAGGACCAGTCGACTGAGCCTATTGAGGAGATCGATACTTCACAGTACGACAACGTGCTTTGCATTATCAATCGACGGGTCCTACGCATTCAGGAATCTCCCTTGGCTGATCAAAGGGAGAACATATTCCACACACGATGCTTGGTTCGCGAAGCTACCTTAACCCTTATCATCGACGGTGGGAGTTGCTGCAATCTCATCAGTGAAAAGGTAGTAAATTTCCTCCATTTACCTACTACTCCTAGAGCTACTCACTATGGTTTAAATGACATTACTGATGATGGTTCTGATATATTGGTCACCAAACAATGTTTAGTTTCCCTTTCAATTGGAACATATCATGATAAAGTATTATGTGATGTTGCTCGCATGGATTGTAGTCATATATTGTTAGGGCGTCCTTGGTTATATGATCGTAATGTCCTTCATGATGGTCGTGCAAATACATATGCTTTCACCTATGACGGGAGGAGAGTTACTCTCCTACCCCTTTCGTCACAAATTATTCTAAAGGACCAGGTTCGCAAGCAGCAACAAAGGAACGCCGACAGAGAAGCTGAAAGATTGGAGAAGCTCAAAGGGAGCTCGGCTGAACAAACCGCACCCGCGGCCCCAGCAGCCGCGCCCGCAGCCCCAACAGCCGCGCCCGCGGCCCCAGCAGCAGCGCCCGCCGCCGCCCCTGCAGCCCCCTTGCCGCCTTCTCCTCCCCATTCGACGTCATCTAAGCCCTCTTCTGCATCACTTAAGGGCTCTGTGGAACGTCGATCTTTGGTCTCTCACCCTCAGCAAGGGACCATCACATGGAATGCTAATCGACCTCATATTCTTCTGGTAATGAAACAGGTATTACTTAATGTTGAATTGAGTCATATTCCTGCACCTATTGCTGCTCTTCTGTAGGATTATTTGGATGTGCTTCCAGCTGAACTACCCCAAGGCTTGCCTCCTATTAGAGGTATTGAGCACCAGATTGACTTTGTGCCTGGAGCAGCCTTGCCTAATCGCGCCGCTTATAGAGCTAGTCCGGAGGAAACAAAGGAGCTGCAACGCCAAGTCACAGAGTTGATGGATAAAGGCTTTGTTCGTGAGAGTCTTTCTCCCTGTGCCGTGCCTGTCATTTTGGTTCCAAAGAAAGATGGCTCCTGGCGCATGTGTGTTGATTGCCGCGCGATCAACCAAATAACGGTTAAGTATCGCCACCCTATTCCTCGTTTAGATGATATGCTTGATGAACTTCATGGTGCTGCTATTTTTTCTAAAATTGACCTTAGAAGTGGATATCATCAAATTAGGATGAAACAGGGTGATGAATGGAAAACGGCTTTTAAAACTAAGTATGGTTTATATGAATGGTTAGTAATGCCTTTTGGATTAACTAATGCACCTTCTACATTTATGAGGCTTATGAACCATGTGCTTAGACGACACTTAGGAAAATTTGTCGTTGTTTATTTTGACGATATCTTAATCTACAATAAGAATATGCATGATCACTTAAGTCACTTAAAATTGGTTTTTGATTGTCTAAGAAAAGAGAAATTATATGCCAATTTAAAGAAGTGTTCTTTTGCATCCGAGTCTACCATTTTTCTTGGTTTTGTAGTGACTGCATCTGGATTAAAGGTGGATGAGGAGAAGATTCGTGCTATTCAGGAGTGGGCTAGGCCGACTACACCCACCCATGTCCGCTCATTCTTGGGCCTTGCTGGCTTCTATCGACGTTTTGTCAAAGATTTCAGCCTGATTGCCGCCCCCCTACATGAGCTGACCAAGAAAGATGTGACATTTCGCTGGACTGACTCACATCAAAAGGCTTTCGATGCCCTCAAGGACCGCCTGACACACACCCCAGTGCTGCAGTTACCTGACTTTGCTCAACCTTTTGAGCTCGAGTGTGACGCTTCTGGCACTGGCATTGGAGGGGTCCTGCTGCAGAACAAGCGTCCCATCGCCTACTTCAGCGAAAAGTTGGGCACCGCTGAGCTCAACTATTCTACCTACGACAAGGAGCTATTTGCATTGGTTCGCTGCTTACAGACTTGGCAACACTATCTCTGGCCTAAGGAGTTTGTGATTCATTCGGATCATGAAGCTCTCAAGTATCTCAAAGGACAGGCAGTGCTCAACAGGCGACTTGCTCGATGGGTGGAGTTCATAGAGACCTTTTCCTATGTGGTTCACCACAAGAAGGGAAAGGATAATGTGGTAGCTGACGCGCTATCACGCAGGTATGTCCTCTTAAACCATATGGATGCACATGTTTTGGGTTTTGCTTTGATAAAGGAACTGTATGCTTCTGATAGTTTCTTTAAAACTATATATGCTCAATGTGTGTCCAAAGGTGAAGTTGATTCATTTTTTGTTGATAATGGGTATTTGTTTAAGATGGGCAAGCTTTGTGGTTTCCTTGGCGGCAGGTTGCCAGTTGCATTCTCATGGACTCTGTATATTCCTCAGGCACATGTCTCTTCTTTAGGAGATAGCGAAGTTGTGGCCAGGTTTCAACAGGTTGCTTGTCCTGACAACGGCGCATCTCGCGAGTGCGGAACCACCAGGTGCGAGCTTTACCTACTAAATGCAATATAACAACTTCCAACCTCTCCGTTTCCTCATAGCGTAAATGTTCAAGCATATAGTCAATATGTTGTTCCCAAACAAGATAAGCTTCAGGATCAGTGTTACCATCAAAGGTTTCTAATTTAAGCTTAACATCTCGTCTCTGTATAGCTTGAGCATTATCAAATCTAGGATGACCAAAATTAGGAGGGGGTAAATCATCAAAGTTAGGATTTACCTCATGGTAAGCATCCTCCAAATGTGGATGCTCATACAGATCATTATTGCTGCGGCTGTCATCCCAGTTAGCACGGCCATGCGGCGGTTGCTGTTGACGCTGATAGAACCTCCCTTGCTGCTGATGCTGTGGTGGTGTATACTCACGACGATCTTGGTTGCCATTGAAGCCATCTAGATGGTCGTTGTCGTTTTCTCCAGGGAAAGGATTAGGAGTAGCAGACTTAAGCGGTATATATAATTGACCAGAAGGAGGAGGTTTAACAGCATAAGAAGTATTACCTGTAGGGGGTACGTTACCTGTCTGGGGAGTGGGGTTGACTGGAGGTGTAGGGTCGGCAGGGGGCGGCATCCCATATTGGGGTGTAGAACCAGAAGCCTCCTGTTGTTTCCTTTCCTCCAGGTGTCGCAAAACACCGGTTATAGACCGAGTAGTGACCAGGTTAGCCTGTTGGACTACTTGATCATTGAAGCGCTTGTTCCAACGCGCCTCAGCGGCCTCGAGCTCTTTCCGATGCTCTTCCTTAGCAGCTTCGAGTTCTTTCCTATGTTCGTCCCTAGCAGCTTTAGTGGCGGCCTGAATAATACGGTCTAAGGCCTCATCAGAAATAGGGATAGGGGGGTAGGGGTAGTTCCTTCGGCTGCCATGTTCCTACAATATCAGAAGAGCAACAAGTAACCGAAGCAAAGACCAGAAACCAAGTAACGCAAGCTCTAGTGATTCCTAAGAGTGATTCACGGTTTTAGAAATCAAAGAGCGAGAAAACAAGGCACAATATTCAAGCAATTCCCCTGGACACAGAATTTTGCAATATTGAAGACAGCAAGTAATAATCCAAATTGCAATTTAAATCAACCACAAGTCGGATATCAAGGATAGCAAGTATAAACAAGCGGCTGAATGTGTATAGAATAAGATCTACAATGTGATGCTTGAATAATATGAATGTGTAAGTATCGAAAATAGCAATCACAAGGGCAATCAAGTGCACACACTCCGTCAACTATTATCTGACGGTTGCAACACGGTTCAGAGAAAGAGGGGTGTGACCAAGGCTCCAGTGTCGGCACAGCACAAAATCACACAAGTAGGGTTCTTTTGTAATGCTTTAATCCGTTTAGATCATCTAACATGTAGCAATCAAAGAACTAACAAGGAAGAGTTACTAACTCAACAATGTAATGAAGGAATGTTCTCTTTTTTTTTTTTTTTTTTTAACTACGAACTAGCTGCTGTAAAGGAGGGCAGCAACCGAAAATTAAGAGCAAGAAAATAAAAAAAAAAAAAAGCTACGATGATCTAAAAGTAAGCGAAAATAAAGAAAATAGGTAAAAATAGGCTAGAAACTGGAGAAATTTGGGTTCTTTAGTGGTGCAAGTTTATATAATGCTTTTAATCCAAGAATCACAGTCATAGGCATGATATGTAGCAACTAGGAATAAAAGATCACAACTTGCAGTCAAGAACTCAATATCTTCCAAATTATAGATCCAAACAAAGAATAACAAAAATAAAGTGCCAAATTTGATGGGTGAATAATAAAGATTCAATTTTTATGCAGCGGCTATGGTGAAAAATAAGGCACGAAAAATAAATCACTCAAATAGAAATCAAGAGAGTAAAGAACTTGCATTAACCTGAAATCCGACACCACTTGATACGTTTGGGATACCCGATCCTTTGCCTGTGGGTTCAGGATCAAGAACCACGCCGTATATTTGCTCTGATCTTGCAATGCTCTTTGATATCTCCTGATTTGGAACAATTTAAACAAGTGATTAGAATTCTGATTTAGCGACAGAATTAACACTTAGAAATTTCAGCAACTTGAAACAGAGAAATAGCGACAGAAAGAGAGAACGAAGAACAGCGAGGGAAACGAGGGCTGATGCGCGGGAGTCGCTGGGCACACAGGCGCTTAGGCCTCAGGGTGTACGAGCGGGTGGGAGCGCGCGAGATCTCTCGCTGGGAGCGAGCGGGGCAGCGACTGAGAGCGAGAGCGAGAGCGCCTGGGAGCTTGGGCGCTGGAGACGCGGAGCGAGGACGAGGCACCAGGGATGGCCTCGCTCGCTGGGAGCAACCTTGCTCGCGGATGCCACCAAGCGCTGGAGTGCTCGGATGCGCTGCGGATGTCGAGTAGGCTGCTCGGTGATCTTCCTCGATCTCGACAAGAACAAGGTGAGGGTTTGGGTTGTTTGGTGTGATTGCCGAAAATAACATAGAACACAATAGCTTTGGGATTGATAATCGAAGAACCCTTAATCCATAAAGGGTTTCTTCAATTCTATTTCAATCTGAATAATTCAAAGTGCGTAACATGAATTTATAGTAAAGTTTCTAAGAGATCTAACCAATCCTTCCTTGCAAAGGAAAGGGGTTTGGATAGATTAATTCTATCTAAAGATAAATGAAATAACATAAGATAAATAAATCCTAATGAGATAGAAATTTAATAACTTGGTGGCCAAGTATTATATCTAGAAGAGATATAATTAAATTCCACCTTATTTATCTAATTGCATGAAATAACAAATTAATTAAGTCCGGCCCAACACAAGTGTGACTCGGCCCATGCTCTTCGACAAGACCAATGGCCCACTCGGCCGAGTGGCTTCTTGGTAGTGCCGAGTTTAGGTGAATCATGGCGGGTGCAGACGAGTCTTCATGAGCTCCGTGTGTGGACGTAGGCTCACTTCTTGTGCTGGCGGTGTAACCTTGAGCCAAGTGATCCAGGGTGGCCTGAACCCTTGCTCTAAAGTTCCATGGTGACGGACAAGAAAGGCCTTAGTTGCATTTTGAATCTTCTTGGCCCTTGCACGAGTGACAGGGCCATCAAATGGAACCTTCATGTTGTCCTCAATGTTACTTGGAGTCATCGATATTTGAACGGCATCATTCTCCTCCACTTGACTTCGATTTGTCCTCAAATCGTCGTCAGAGTCATCGTCAGGCACGAACAAGGATAGATCGGCGACGTTGAATGTAGAATGGACGCTGTACTTATCGGCAGGGAGATCCAGCTTGTATGCATTAGGACCCATCTTCTGAACCACTCTGAATGGTCCATCTCCCCTGGGGTCCAGCTTAGATTTCCGTTGTTGCGGAAACCTTTCCTTCCTGAGATGCAGCCAGACCAGATCACCAACGTTGAACTGCACATCCTTGCGATGCTTGTCCTTCGCGGCCTTGTATTGCGCAGTCTTCCTCTCCAGCTGCGCCTTGGTACGCTCATGCAAGCTTTTGATGAAGTCCACTTGCTTAGCTGCATCCACGCTCTCCTTTTCCTTGTAGGCAGTCTTCCCACCTCCGGAGGTTAGTTCGTAGCATGACTCTAAGGAGAGCCCCAAGAGTTCTATTTGTGACCTCAGTTTGGCCATCAGTTTGTGGGTGACAAGAAGTAGAAAATAGCAATTTTGTACCCAATTAAGACCATAGAGTTTTCCAAAAAGAGCTTAAAAATTTAGGATCACGGTCAGAAACTATAGATAATGGCAATCCATGTAAGCGAACAACATCTTTGAAGAATAAATGAGCAACATGAATAGCATCATCAGTTTTATGACATGGGATAAAATGAGCCATTTTGGAAAATCTGTCTACAACAACAAATATGGAATCATGACCCTTAGAAGTTCTAGGCAATCCTACAATAAAATCCATAGAAACATCTTCTCAGTGATACGTTTGGGATACCAGATCCTTCGCCTGTGGGTTCAGGATCAAGAACCACGCCGTATATTTGCTCCGATCTTGCAACGCTCTTTGATATCTCCTGATTTGGAACAATTTAAACAAGTGATTAGAATTCTGATTTAGCGACAGAATTAACACTTGGAAATTTCAGCAACTTGAAACAGAGAAATAGCGACAGAAAGAGAGAACGAAGAACAGCGAGGGAAACGAGGGCTGATGCGCGGGAGTCGCTGGGCACACAGGCGCTTAGGCCTCAGGGTGTACGAGCGGGTGGGAGCGCGCGGGATCTCTCGCTGGGAGCGAGCGGGGTAGCGACGGAGAGCGGGAGCGAGAGCGCTTGGGAGCTTGGGCGCTGGAGACGTGGAGCGAGGACGAGGCACCAGGGATGGCCTCGCTCGCTGGGAGCGACCTTGTTCGCGGATGCCACCAAGCGCTGGAGTGCTCGGATGCGCTGCGGATGTCGAGTAGGCTGCTCGGTGATCTTCCTCGATCTCGACAAGAACAAGGTGAGGGTTTGGGTTGTTAATTTGGTGTGATTGGCGAAAATAACATAGAACACAATAGCTTTGGGATTGATAATCGAAGAACCCTTAATCCATAAAGGGTTTCTTCAATTCTATTTCAATCTGAATAATTCAAAGTGCGTAACATGAATTTATAGTAAAGTTTCTAAGAGATCTAACCAATCCTTCCTTGCAAAGGAAAGGGGTTTGGATAGATTAATTCTATCTAAAGATAAATGAAATAACATAAGATAAATAAATCCTAATGAGATAGAAATTTAATAACTTGGTGGCCAAGTATTATATCTAGAAGAGATATAATTAAATTCCACCTTATTTATCTAATTGCATGAAATAACAAATTAATTAAGTCCGGCCCAACACAAGTGTGACTCGGCCCATGCTCTTCGACAAGACCAATGGCCCACTCGGCCGAGTGGCTTCTTGGTAGTGCCGAGTTTAGGTGAACCCACTTTGATTCGAAACTCAAATGAGACCGACCCGCCTCTTGACCCAAAACCCAAATGAGACCGACCCGCTTTGACCCGAACCCGAATGGGCATGACCCGACTTAACCCGAAACCCGACCAATATAAAATTCATTATGATCGAACCCGACCCGACCAATGTCCGACCCGACCAATATCCAACCATAAATTTTACCCGAATTGACCCGACCCGAGCAAGTCTGACCCGAACCCGACTTGCCAGCTCTAATTGTTATGTACAAATAATTAGAGGTTGTTTCTCTTGTTACCTTTCGATTTCAGTCTTTATCTTATATGCATATTTGAACCGTTATACACCTAGCCCCCTTTTGAATTCAACTATACTTTAAAAACCAAGAAAAAGATACAGTATGATATTTCGTGGCATATACATATTCGGAACTCCCTTTCACCTTGATTGTAATTTACTCATTTGTATGGTATCAAAATAAACCTCTTCAGACCTCTCTGTCAACTATATGTTACTCCATTCACACACCATTAATTTTAAGAATCATAGGGTCCGTTTGGTATCGATATCCAGATATCAAGATATCGATATTGATATCGGGCGATATCTTTGATATCTTGATATTAACATATCGATATCAAGATATCGATATTGGATAATATCGATATCAAGTGATACCTCCAAAAAAATGAGTATATCAAAATAGGCCAAATTTGATACCTAGATATGAATTGATATCGATATCTGGCTATTACCAAACACAGATATCATATATATTATGGATACCAAACACTAGATATATCGATATCAGTTTAAGTGATATCGATATCTAGCCATACCAAACACTAGATATCAGATATCGGGGCTGATATCCCGTATTTGATATCTAGATATGAATACCAAACGACCCAAAATATATAAAAATATATCAATAAGTTTTGTAACATGTGTTCTCTTTAGGGTAAGGTTAACCCTTCTAATTTTGTAAAGATTTTATTGGATTAATTTATTTAACCAATTTTTAAGCATATATTTTTTTAGAGTTCACCCATTTTTTAGGGTTTTTTTTTCTCAATAAAATAATTTTTTAATATATAATGTATAATTATTACTAATAAGATAGTATGGAATTATTTAAAAAATGAATAAAAAAGTTTATATTTTATATAAAAAAAATTATATCATTTTTAAAAAGTGGGCATTAATAGTAAATGCCAATTATTTCAAAACGGATCGATGAAATACTCCTAATTAAAGTTTGATTGCCTTTCCAAAGGTAGTTGATCCAACATTGAACATAACTATATAAGCAGCCTACTCATTTTTTTTTTTTGTATCAGTTTTTTTTTTTATCAGCCTACTCATAATTATTCTAAATAAGCACTAGTAATAAGAAGATCCAATAAATTAAAAAATGTAAAATTGTTGATTGATTAACAAATTTTGAAAATTGTTTCAATCTCAACGGTTCAAACACAAGATATCTTGTGTAAAGAATCGCTAAATGTAGGATCGATCATTCACCGGATTTCAGTGTTGATCGAAAAGTTTTTTTGGTCTGAAAAAAGCTTGCCGATACGTGAAGTCAATATCAACAAAATTGACAATCATTTTACTGACACCGACTTCTCAGGTCAACAAGCTTCTTTTCAGGCCAAAAAAACTTATCGAGACCGGCCGAAAGCTAAGCCAGTGATCAAACCGTTTATTTGACGAAACAAAACTATGTGTATAGCAAGCCGATTAAAGAATCTTTTATCGACTCATCTTACATCCTTCAAATTGAATGTGATACCATTGACATATATTTTTGTAATATCTAAGAATTTATCCTTTCCAATCAGATTCAAAAGAGGACAATAGATTTAAAAGTCGAAATTTGATCGGTATAAAACAGGGTTAATTGTGCTCTGATGTGAGTGCTCGAGTGCGCTTCACCCGGAGGACGACATCAATGTCTTAAAGTGGCCGGTTAGTAACACTGAAATTTTTTCCGATAGTGAATATGAACATACGAGAGATGTCTTTTTCAAAGGGCAAGAGGGCAACGAACTCATTTTTCCTTAATCCAAATGCATGACGACCAAAGCTCATCAAACTAATTAATTAAATAAAATATATGGTAAGAAATTTAGGAACCACAATAATAATTGCTAATGGATGCATATATTTCTTTCTAGCTAACCTAATCTAGATGTTTAGTTATAATTTTTTTCTCATAATATCCATTCCCTTTTGACTTTAATTAGTTTTATATAATCTAGATGCATTGAAGATTCCATCGTCATCATTAATTAATGTGTTTGGTACGTAGCTTGACCAAGGAGATCGAGCTAGCTATATATGTATTGTGGTTTTCATCGATTTTCCAATTAATTAAACATCCATTATATTCATTCTATATATATGATTAGTATGGCAATTTAAAAAAAATGATTAGATTATAAAGATATTTTATTTTTGGATATATGTGAATATCCCAGATCGAAAAGAATAAGAGCTCGTTTGGTTGACGTTCTAAAAACCCAGGAAGTAGTAATTCCCAGGAATTGGAGAAAATACCAGCGTTTGGTTGGTTTTTTTGCTACAGAAAAATCCAGGAAGTTCAATTCCTGGGAATTTGAATTCCCCTATTTTGGAGGAATTGCACTTACCTAGTTCCCCCTAGGTAAGTTCCAATTCCACCCTTTTTAATAGGAAAATTCTATTTTCTTATTTCAATTCCTATAATCCAAAATCCAAAACCAAACACAATTTATGAATTCCCATGATTTTCAATTTACGGGAATTGAATTCCTAGAAAGTTAACTTCCCGGGAACTATACTTCCCACGTCTAACCAAACGAGCCCTAAAAATAATAATAATAATAATAATAATAATAATAATAATAATAATAATAATAATAATAATAATAATAATAATAATAATAATAATAATAATAATAATAATAATAATAATAATAATAATAAAACTGATTAAGTGAAGACAAGTTTCATAATCAAGCCTCTCAACAGAAGATTTGTTTGATTTATTATTATTATTTTGTAAGTATATTGTTAATTGGGTTGATTTGCCAAATATACAAATCCGGTGGCCATATTAGCCAAATATACACGATTTCGGGAATTTTACAAAAATATACACAATACTACACGCGCACCCTCCCCCGATCTCTCCTTCTGATTTTCGCCAACGCTGACACGAGATAGACCGAGATCTGATTTTCGATCGCTGTAGGTATTGATCAACGCCGATCTCCTCCTGATTTTCGGTACTACATCTATCTAATATCAAAGCATTACTGAATTATGGTTTTAATGTCAGCATTCGTATAATTGGTAGATCTGTCGTTCATAGATCTGTGAGAAAAACTTCAATTCGTGTTAAATATCGTTTTATATCCAATAGATGATGTCGTACAGTGTAGATCGTGTAATTTCGACTTCGGTTGTTACTGTTTCGATACAAATCAGAGTAAGTCGTCAACAATATATAGAGTTTCAAGTTCTTCGTCGATCTGCTTCGTTAATAGATACTCGATCTGTCAACATCACGATCCTTAAATCTGTCAGTTGGATGAATTCGAAATGTTGTGCTTGAATGAATTGAAAGGAAATAATTGTATGAATTGTTCTACATATATCTGTTTTGATTTCTGGCCTCGTTGTGTAATGTTGACACTGTCTGAGATTTCGTAAATAAATGCCATGTATCTAACTTATTTCTATCAGGCTGACACGGAATTAGATGCAATTCATTGTACTTGTATACATATTACCTGTATCTAACTTATATCTATCATGCTGACATGGAATCAGAATTAACTCATTGTGCTTGTTTGCATATTGTCTCTAATTAATTGATAGGTCAATCATAAATGGAACCTCATGTGATTACAGTAGTATTTGGTGGATCATGGGTGTTTGCTGACACAGGCCTGGAATTTGTTGGAAATACAACATCAAAGGTGTTTTTGCTATATGATTCAACAACACTACAAGACTTGAAGAGAAAGGTGTGCACTAGATTCAATGTAGACAGTGTTCTTGAATTGCAATTTAGTCATTTGCACCCATGCAAAAAGCTGAAAGCCCCACTTATTGTTGATTGTGACACTGATTTGAAAGAATTCCTCGATATATCAGCACTAGATGGTGTAGACTATGCTGTTGAGTTGTGTGTCAGCATACAGGCACAAACACTTGCAATTGTTGACACAGCTGACAGGGAGAGTGGGAAATCAGTTGGATTGATTGGGTATGACAGGGGGCAAAATCATATGATTGTTGACACTCAAATGCAGACGGTGGGGTCAGATGATATGGATGATGATATGGAGGATGATAATGACATTGATTGTGATGCTGACACCTGGAGGAGACTGTACTCTTCAATGCGCAGTAGAGATAAAACAATAGAAGATTGCAAGGATGACAGCTCTAGCATGGGTAGTTTCAACAATACCTCATCCAGCACAATGTACATTGGGAGAACCTTTGAATCAAAGAAGGAAATGAAGGATGCTTTACGTATATTATCGGTGACAGAAATATTTGGGTACCGAGTAACGAGATCTGAACCCAAGTATTTTAGGGCGCATTGCGTGGATACTAGTTGCAGATGGAAGTTACACATAAATACTGTTTCTCAGAATTGCTACGAGGTGTCAGCGTACAATGGTTTGCACACATGCACATGGGATGTGAGAACAAGCAATTGCAGGCAAGCACCTTCCTCAGTGGTAGCAAGCATAATCCAGCCAGTGTAAGTGTCTATATGTCATCATCAAAGTAACACTCAATTCAAGTATCACATCATTCATTCTAATGTATACATTATTACAGTGTCAGCAGCGGCTACAATCCAAAGCAGATAATGGATAAAATGAGGACTGAAAAAAGAATTCCCATTAGTTATTGGACAGCATGGAGGTCAGGAAGAATTGCACAAGAAAGGGACAGAGGGACACCGGAATCAAATTTTGCTGACTTGCCATTATTTTGTCACATGATTATGGAGAAAAATGATGGAACTGTTGCATTGATGTCAACAGATGATGATGACAGGTTTAAATACTTGTTTTTATCATTTGGGCAGTGCATTCGGGCCTTCCCTGCATTGAAAAAGGTAAAATTATCAGTGTCAGCACAGATCACTTTTGAATATTTCATTATCATCACACAACTTATAATCATTATTTTACAGGTTGTTGTTATTGATGGAATATTTTTAACTGGGAAATACAAAGGGACTTTGCTTGGAGCAGTAGCGCAAGATGCAAACAGAAATATTTTCCCGCTTGCATTTGCCATTGCTGACACAGAAAACAATAGCTCTTGGGAGTGGTTTCTTCGCCAGCTGAGGAAGGTTGTTCCTCCGTCAAATGATCTAGTGTTTGTGTCTGATAGACATGTCAGCATTTCAAGAGCAATTGGCTTGGTTTACCCCAGTGCACATCACTGCCTTTGTAGATGGCACATGGAACAAAACATTAGAAGCACATTCAAGAAAAGATACTTGGGAAATTGGTTCAAGAAAGCAGCAGATAGTTATAGTACTGGGGAGTTCGACAAATATTTTGACCGCATAAAGGAAAGCTGCCCGAAGATGGCGACCTATTTAGTGTCAGCAGGAGTACATAGGTGGGCTAGAACACATTCACCAATCACCAGATACAACATGATGACATCTAATAATGCAGAGAGCATAAATTCCATCTTCAAGGGGAAGAAAAATTATCCTATTGTTGCACTGTTGAATTTTGCTAGAGAGAAACTCGGAGCATGGTTCCAAGAGCGTAGAGAAAAGGCATCCAAACATGAGGACACGCTGACACCAGCAATACTTGATTTGATTAGGAACCTACAAGATCAAGCTAGAGAATACAAGGTTCAGAGGCTGGATGAATATAAATTTGAAGTAAAAGGGCAAGGGTCTCATGCAATAGTGGACCTGTCAGCAAAAACATGCACTTGCAAGTTTTTCGATATAGAGAAGATCCCATGTGTTCATGCTCTTTCAGCCATCATGAAGATTAAGGCAAATGTATCAGACTTTGTTGCCAGATTTTACACAACTGATGCTTGGAAATTAGCTTATGCTGAAACAATATACCCAGTGCTGACAGACGATGAATCAGGCGTCCCTGAAGCAATAAGATCTATAAAGTGTTACCCTCCTGTTGTTAAGAGGGGACCAGGAAGACCTCCCTCTAGGAGACTGTTGCCTGCGTGTGAGCTAAAGAGAAGACTGAAGTACTCCAGAAAATGATGGTGTCAGCATTGCTTGAGACCGGCTCGCTTTATATCATATACTTCTAGGATACAATCACTTAGAAACACCCCCAGTCATATATATTGCATACAATAAACCTGTTCTGTTTGGAAATTACTTTTTTCATAGTTTACATAACCCCATGTCAGCATTATGGGCAATGCTGACACTGATACATTCCCATATGTTTTCAAGAAGATTCAATGCACTTTGTTTCAGCATTACTTATGTCATATTGGATTTTGTACATTGTATGTGATTGGGGACTATATCAAATTCGATCTAAAGAAAAAAGCCAGATGCTTAATTCCGAATAAGTACGTTAAACACAACAAAATACATACATTCAATATACGCGAACGATGTTCAATGGAAACAGTTAATATCCAAACCCAGAATGATGGTGTCAACAAAATACACACAGTTAATATCCAACTTCATATCCAACTACAATGTCACTTAAACTAAGTACTCAGAATGATAGTGTCAGCATTGCTCAAATTATGAAGCTCCAAGACTCCTTGATCAAGTCTGAGCAAATAAGCTCTCTGTAGCGGAATAGCTTCTCATATGTGATTGTGGTGACATCTCCGCCAAATACAACAGCCTCGATTGCTTTCACTGTAAACACCCCACAAGCACTTCTGCACACACTCACAAACACAGACAAATAGGGGTGTGTCAACAACAGATAAATAGAAAGTAAATGTATGTCAGCAATTAATATAAAAGTTAGGTAAGAGTACAAACCCAGATTTATCATGGACCATGTCAGGGACCTTCCTTATCTCAAATGGTGTGGAGCTAAAATTTTCATATATTCCACACTTCTCCAAGTGTATAGGAAGCCAGTGAGCAATAGGCTGCAGTTCTGCATCTAGTACACCCTTGCCGACACCGTAGACATTGCAATCATAGACATTGATCACCTTCTGATCAATTATGATCTCTAAGGCAACCCAATGTTTGTTGATGACGTTAAAGGGTGTGTAAATCTTGTTTGCAGATGCCCATGGTTTGCCATACTGGTCAGGGAAAAGACCCAGGAAATAGCTCCCAATCATGTCTGACACAGGCAAATCTGGTTTGTACGCTTTGGCACTAGCTGGCAGGTAGTTCTGATAGAAAACCCAATCAAGGACAACGAACTCTGCATAATTATTGGCTTCCTCATGGATCCTCTTCCTCAAATAATACAACCCTGCTTCAATATGCTAGAACACACAGTAACAAGCTACTGTCAGCACTAGATATACCGCGACAAATATCAATAAACAAAAACCAGAAGACAAACAATATGAAATATAAATGCTGCCAGATCATTTACCGAACACTCCAGCCACATGTCCTTGTTAAGAATTGGTTTAAAAAAGGATTTATCAACTCTTCCGGAAGCAACAACCACGGAAAAATCCCTGAAAACAAGCAAAAATTATGAATTAAACACAGAATCATAAGAGGTAGAGGTGTCAGCACAAGACAGTTAATGATTATATAACGAGTAAAAAGATAAAAAAAATACCGATTACTCCTCATAGTTTTGTACAAGAACTCATGATCGTCTTCACTTAAAAGCGACTTCTTCGCATTGTGCTTGGGCCACCTCCCTTTCTTTTCTTGCTGCTCATATGGACTCGTCAGAAAAGTACTCGCTTTTGGGATACGCTTGGATCGCCTGAGTTCTTCAATCTCTTCGACTACTTTAGGGTGCTTGCTGTAGGCAACCCAGTCAGTCACTACAAGCAATGGAAGCGTGTCAGCATTTTCATCGCCTTCAGGAGTATCCAGGTTGATAGTCACTGGTGGTGCAATGGTAGGAGGTGGAGTTCCTGCAACATCAGCCTTCTCATCCCCATCACCCTGGCCACCTAATGGGGTTACAACATCCTTACACTCCTCACTACTTGGCTTCACTGGGAGGTCAGCTCCTACATCCTCGCCAGTGCTCTGCAGTCCCCTGTCAGCATCTTCATGAGCTCCGTCGTTGCTGTCCTTAAACTCTTCGCCTCTTGGCTCCATGGACATCAAATCAGAATCACGGCCTAGATCAACAGCAAATTGAACTGAATCTGACTCTATTGTCCTCTGTCCTTCAACCAATGTGACAGGAATGATAGACTCCGGAACCACAACATCAACTGTAATTTTTTGGGCTTCATCTCTCTCATCACCACAGGACGATGTCTTCATTTGTTTACAATCTTTGAGTGAATCCAACTCAGCTTCCTGCTCAGCAATAGCATCCTCAAGGATAACACCCATCTTCTTGTCAGCAATAACATCATTCACCATCTTGGTACTTGGTTGATCAATGTTGACAGATGACTGTGACCTTGCAACAATAGATTCATGCAGTGTGAACCTATTCTCAAGTGAATTATACTTTTCCATCAGGTCTGTCACCATTGCAACAAGTTCAACCGCCCTATCAACACGAGAGCCCAACTCATTTAGACGTGCAGGCAGCTCTTCGAGCTTTTCAATCCTTCTTACTAAATCATCTACACGTGCCGGAAGCTCTTCAAGTTTTTCAATCCTTTTAATTAAATCATGTACCCAAACTGGGTTGGATTTAGCGTCAGCCTCACCAGCAACAACATGCCCTTTTGCATTTTCATCTTTATCACCACCATCCAACTCTGGCTCTTTTGAATGCTCGTCAGACACTCCCTTCCGGTTGCCACCACAATCACCCTTGTCATCACCCCCAGTGTCTCTGTTGGCACCTACCTCCAGCTTTTCATCACCACTAGTGTCAACATCTTGACCATCACCAACAACATCTTCAGTGTCAGCATCCATTCCTTTGTTCAGAAGTAACAGAACATTCTCAATGGCAGCATCAACCATGGTGTCATCAAACCCTTGACTGCCATCATTGGGGTCAGCATTCTCAGTGTCAGCATCAACACCTTGGCTGCCATCTAGTTGATCATCATTGGGGTCAGCCTTTGCTGTGTCAGCCTGGGCTTCACCTTGCACCTCACCAAACGGTACAATCACTCTACAGGCATCATTCACAACTTCAACGAGAGATAAACACGCATCAATAGGGGCTTGGGGGATAGAGGAAGACTTGTTTGAACTGCTACTTTTGTACAACATTCTACGTTTCCCTGTACTTCCCATAGATTTCTTCCTCTTCTTCAAAATATACTGAATAGGTTTATCCTCGTCAGATGTATCACAAGCATATCCAACTTGGTCTTGTTTTTCTGCCTGTATAACAGCCTCCTCCCTGTCAGCACCACCCTTCCTGGAAACCCTGTCTGCATCCACTGTGGTTGTCTCTGTGTCAGCATAAGGAATCACATCTCCCTTAGAATCCTCACCACTGTTAAAGTCAACAGCCTTCTTCCTAATCCTCCCAGCCTTCCTCCTGATTGATTTTATAACTTCTATGTCAGCCTTCCTCCCAGCTTGAGGGTTGGTTCGTGGAGGTCCACTAGAACGCCCTCTCCTCACAGCAACTCTCTTCCCCTGGGTCTCAGTGGATGGACCTTTCTGCTTCTTCTTAGAAGGCTTTCCTGTGTCAGCAATTTTCCTCTTTTTCCCCTTCTCTACATCAACAGATTTACCCTCAACATTTCCTTCGTCAACCTCACGTTTCCTGTTCGTTCGCTTCTCTATCTCAGCAGATCTCTCCTCTTCCTCTCCTCCAACAAAACCATACTCAAAAGACATAAATGATTCAATCTCTGAACCATCGTTACGTAAAAACTTGTTTTCATATGCATACTTGCGCATATGCCGACAATCATACAGAATATCAGTAGGTGGTTGAGAAAACATAGGCTCACCAATGGCATCACATACATCGTCAGCCTCTTCATCAATATAACCCATACCTGGGGTTCTTGCAAACTCTCCGTAGTTTGGGAACAACGGTGTCTATCATGCACATCAACAAAAATATAAATAAGAAAACACATGTATATAAGAAGACAGAGTTGGTGTCAGCACTGATATATTTCTCTTACCAAGTCACCATCGAATAGCTCGTCAGCTTCATCATAAGTATGCCTAACCTTGCAAACCCAGTGCAAAGAATGAGGATCTCTATCATTCATCCTCAAATTACAATCAAACTTTTCAGCCAACGCCGGAAAAGCTTCCAATATCCAGGCCTGTAAAAACAAAACAAGTGGTCATGCAAACACAATAACAATGCATAAGAAGCTGCCACATGGTGAGAAATGATGACACAAGTAATGAATGCTGACACATATCAAGGAATACATGCAATGCTGACACATAGTAATGAATACATGCAATGCTGACACATAGTAAGAATTGATTGCAAGGATATATCAAACAAGTAAACAGAATACCTGGAAAGCAATCCAATATCCATACAACTCATACGAAGGCCTAGCTTTCTTGCGATCCATCGTAGATGACTTCTTCAAGGACTTCAATAGAGCTTCATAGGACTGTCTGCCCCATGGATATTGTCCAAACGTCTCGTCATCGCAAGCAAGTGATAGATTTTCTTCAGTGATATAGTCTATCCGCCTATAACACACGACCATCTCAATGAGCAACAGCCTTGCTATAATTAGCTTCTTCTTCGACGTCTTCTTCATCTGTCGGAAACAATCCATCAAATCATCATGGGAGCATCTATCCATTCCAAGAAAATCAGAAAAAGTAACTGCTTTCGGAGGTTTGCAGACGCGGTCTTCGCATGGAAGACCAGTCATTACATGAAACTCAGCCAGAGAAAAACGAGCTAGCAGTCCATCAACTTTGAACCAGAGTTCCTTCTTCTTCTTCGTCTTAACCTGCCGCAACATCATTTGATGGATTAACTGGAAGTTAACAGTCATATTGTTGCCCTGGGAGAGCACTCATCCCAGAAAACTCTCCTTCAACATCTTGTAGTGCAAAGGCAGCAACTCTTCTTTAATAATGTCACAAACTCCAGGGCGGCAGTATAGATTAGATCTGGCATGGAATCGTTCTTTGTATGGAATACAAAACTTCAATTTCTGCAAAAAATGTATACAGATTGAATACAAAAACACCTGTCAGCATTTGAGGCAAACAAAATGACAACAACTGCTATATAAATTTCATAGACTCACATCAAACTTGCATTTGTAGGTGTCAAGATCAGTTGAGGTCCCTGTCAACATAACAAAAACAAGATAACCAAAGAGACAAATAGATCTCAGCCCCACAGAAATATGAACCCAAACACAAACATACACACACACCACACCCAGAACACGCCAAAAATCAAAGACGACAAATAGTGGACATGCAAAGTGATGGAGATGAATTCCAAAAGAACAGAATGAGATGCCAAACTCGAGGTCAGCATTACAGAAGAGAGGTCGTAACTGCTCAATAACGCACATACTAGTACGATTGAGAACGAACAACACACATTCATCCCAAACAACCCTAACGACAACAATCGCAACATCGCACAACCTCACCAACGCATAATCTGACATAATCAAAACCCTAACACACAAAAACGATCCAAAATCAACAAAACACTTACCTGCGCTGATAGCCATACTGAATAACCTTCAATACCAGATGAAAACGAGCACGAAACGGCCGGAAAACGTCGCTTCTCAGAGGAAACCGTCGAAGAACAGTTGCAGAGAGGAAAACCGCGATGGAGAGAGTGAGAAACGGGAGAGAGATAGAGAGGGAGTGAGCAGTTGAGGGGGTATCGGGGGGGTGGGAGGGAGTGTGTTTGTGTAGTATTGTTAATTTGACTACAAATAAAAGATTGATAATATACATATCCTTATTTATTAAAGTTGGGTAAAATTTTGTAAAAATATATCGATATCTAACGAAATTGGACAGAATCTTATCTTAAAATAATAAATTATTATATTAATCTTGTAAAAATATATCGATATCTAATGAAATTGGATAAAATATTATAATATATATAATTAATGAAAAAAAATACAAGGTATTACACTAGCTTGTTTGGCTGTGGCTAAATTGACAAGGTCGGAGGATTGTTTCTATATATAGGAAAATAAAAGGAAAAAGATATATATATAAACATTATCTGAACTTCGAGAGGCCGACGAATCGACAAACAACCTACCCATCGTGATACAATACTACATATCGAAACACAAGACAAAAAGAAAAGGATAATAGTACTGGTACAACATGCAATAATAAAAATGGAGCAATGTCAAACGAAAACTATCGAGTCAAAACAAGGCCGGCGGTTTTGATTATAGCTCTTGAACTCCTTAATTCTTTTTTTGTTTTGTTTTATAAAAAGCAGTAGCATATATATCTGAAACAATTATATAGATAAATAGTTCGTACATAGAAATATAATTAGTTATATGCAGTAATGTTTTTTGGTAAGAAAAAAATTTGTTTACTCACGACATCATTTTATTTGTTACCGGTATGTTTGCACATTTTTGTTAATAAATTATATTTTATCGTATTAAAATTATTAAATTTTTTTATTAAATTATATGTGAAGATTAAAATTTTTTAATAAATTTTTTCAAGCAAACATAGAAATAATAGGTTTTGTAACAACTTAAAATATGAGGTTGATGATTAATATATATATTTTGATGATAATAGTTTATTGTTTAATACTCTATCCGTTAAGAAAAACATGTCGTTTTAGGAGTAAAATCTTGTTAAGAAAAACATGTCGTTTTAGGTATTTTGGTATTCATTTTCAAAAATTAACCTTGTAATGATTAGGAATTTGTTAGTTGTAATTTTGAATAAAGTGGAAAAGTAAAGTAATAATTAGGGGTATAAGTATATTTTTGTTTGCTTTTATTTGCTTTCTTAATTAAAAAATGTGCAAATCTTTTGAACGACATGTTTTAATTAACGGGGGAGTACATAATTAACAATAATGAAATCTTGTCATTGAAATTCACATCCCGACTTCTGATTTTGAAGATAGATTATAGTGGTATCCAGATCGATACACATAGGTGGTTCTCTACTGCCAGTGTTTTAAACCACATCACGAAATCCAGAAGGGGAAACCCCGACCATGTGGAATGGATTTGGAAAATCGATTGCCCACCAAAGATCAAAAACTTTTCTCTGGAAAAATCTCCTAAATGGGACACCGACGAAAACCAGACTACAAAGCAAGGGAATCGATGTCCCAATGAATTGCCCTCTCTGCGTTCATGATATGGAAGACGACGTCCACTTTTTCACCAAATGTCAGATGACCCTTTATTTGGTTGGAAGGATGGATAGACAAATTGAACAAGCAATCCGAAATACTGACAAAGACAATAAAACATATAAGAATATCATTACAGAGATCTTTTTTAATCTCTCTTCGGAGCAAAAATCAGCCCTAGTGTTCTTGCTTTGGGGAGCCTGGACCAAGAGAAACAAAATTTTATTTGATAACAATGATGTCGGCATGCATGCAAGATAGAAGATTTGGAAAGGTTCATCAAGCAATACAGAAGAAACTCGAAGAAAGCGCAAATGAAGGATCTAGAAAATGATAAAGACAATAGTAGGAACAACACATGCCAAAAAAAAAAAATAATGAAAAGGCAAAGAATGGTAAAGTGGAAAAAACCGTCCGCAGGCGTTGTTAAACTAAATTTCAATGGTGCAAAGATCGGTCCGGGTCGTGCGGCTTCCGGTTTCGTACTCAGGGATTGTCATGGGGAGGTTCGGTTATGTGGTGCCTGAGATCACGGGACGGTGCAGTCAGTGGATCGTGTTGAGTGTTTTGACCTTTTGACTGACTTGCAGGAACTTGCGACGCGGGGCTACTCCCGCCTTGAGGTCAAGGGGATAGTTTGAAGGTGATCAATACTTTGAAGGGGGTTTGGCGGTGTCCGTGGGAGATTGAGTTGGAGATCTCCGATGATATGGGTCTCTGCCGTGCATTTGATGGCGTCTCCTTCACTCATACCTTCCGTGAGGGGAACCATGTGGCTGATTTGCTTGCTCATATGGGTCTTTCCTCGCTCTTCCTCAATGTCTATATTCCTACTCAGTGTGCTGATGCGGTCCGACAGGACGCCTTTGGGCGGTGGTTTAACCGCGGTTAACCACCCCCAAATCCTCGTCTTGTATAAAAAAATGAAATCTCATCATTATATATAATAAAATAAAATAATCAATCTTAATGATTCAAGATAAAATAGTTCAAGGAACAATATTTATAAAATAACTCATAATAAAATGATAGATTTTGTAGACACATAAGATATGAGAACAATGACACGCAGATAAAATAGACGAGGTCATTGTCTAACGTGGCTTAAACATATTAGATCACATTCTGTTTTAGTATCGTATAAGATCGATATCAAAGCAAGCTTGATGTGGTATATTTTAGAATTTCTATAAAGAGAATATTGTTACGGGAAAAATCCGATACATTAATTAATTGATGATAAACCGGGATCTCGATCCGTCTTCCATGGCTACGTAAAAGAAACAGGGAAGAAGAAGGTGAGAATGCTTCTCGGGAGAAGTCTCCGGTGCTCAAGCCAGAGACTTTGTTATCTGGTCCAAAAAAGGGCTTCAAAATCCTAACATATATTAGGCTTATATAGTGAAAAATTAAAATTTGAAAGAGATTTTACCACATAAAAGACGACAGTGCCTCTAAAACGATCAAGTCTTGTTTTTTTGGGGATGAAATCCCATCAGTACATTTGGAAAATTTTAATTAATTAAAATTTAATTTGGAGGATTTTAATTAAACATAAGGAAAAAAAACTGTAATTTTCCCACTCTATATATGGTTTGTTTTATTCCCCATGCATGCATTGTATATATTTTCGTTAAACACGGTTGGAAAAATGGTGGTGTGAAACTTCAAAGTCCATGGTCCATATAATTGGTGCTTATTAAAATTCAATGATTACCAAATTCAATAGACAAATACTGCCAATAAATTAAATGTGATCTCAAATATTCTAATTTGTTGACTCTCTCTATATATCAATTGTTATGCCAACTATTATCCACTGTCAAGCACTATTTATTTACTTTTGTATTATACGTATACTTAACGAGTAACGCCATTTTTGCAAACAAGAAAGAGACAAAATATATATTGATGTGATTGACAAAACATTTGTATAATTTCATCTTTATATATATAATATATTTGAATTTTAATTGTATATGCCACGGTAGGGATTCAAAGCACTCAACCTGCTTAATTAATTAACTCTATTAAGTCTTGAGTTTGATGTAAATTATTGGGACAATATTTTCTCAATTGAATTTCAAATTTTACATTATAAGTTTTTTTGGTAGTCATATTACATTGTGCAATGGAATTTCGATTAAACCACATACATCACAATGCTAGCTAGCTAGATTCTAATTCTACGGTAGATAGGGGTGTTATTTGAGTTAAATGAGTCTAATATCTAAAGGTGTAAGGTGGTTATATTTTGCCCGTTTTTTGTCGAGTTGAGCCTTTTTTTTCGAGCCTAAAACCCTGCTGAAACTCAACTCGCGAGATGCAAAGGAAGTTTGAACTCGAGCCCATTTTGCTCGTTTTTGTTCGTGTTGAGCTCGAGCTCGTCACAGGCTCGTTTTATTGCAGCGGCTCGTTTTTGCTGGAAATTTGAATAAAGCTTGAATAAGCTCGAGCTGTAATTTATGGAAAAAACCGAATTATACGAGTAGCTCGAATAAAGCTCGAGCTCGGGAACCTGTTCGTATTTGACTTGTTTTTTAATGTAAACGAGTACGAGTCAAGTTTTTTCGGACCGAGTACGAGTCGAATTCGAGCTACTTATGTTCACCCCTAAACGGCCCCTAGCTTAGATTTGTTTAGATTTCCCAATAAACACTTTTAATTCCTCTCCTTCATGGGTCTTGCTAGCAACCATTTTTGTTGGATTCTATTTATTTATTTATTTTGGAAGAATTTTTTAGAATGAGATCGATCAAGGTCGGGGAAAACCTTAAAATCACTTAAATTTTTTCGTTTCATCCATCCTCAAGAGACTTGTAACAACAATACTACTCGAATACATCCAACACACTAGTTGTAGCTTTGTTCCTTTTTTAAAAAAATAAATAAAGATGAAAAAAAGATTAAATGAGTACTTGATAATGAATGATAGCGCCATGTTTGATTCATGTCCATGGAATAGGGGTGTTATGTGAACACGAACGGCTCGGATTCGACTCGAAAAACTCGGCTGGAGCTCGTTCACATTTGAAAAGCGATCCGAGTTCGAGCGGGTTCCCGAGCTCGAGCTCGAGTAGCTCGGACAAATTTACCCTTGTGCGTCCCCCCCCTTTAGTTTTAGGGTTTCTCTCAAATCAGTCTCGTTCACTTCAGGCATTCGAATGAGCTCACGAGCTCGAGCTCAGAAATGAGCTCAGAAACGAACTTTCAACAAAAACAAGCTACAACAATAATACGAGCTCGTCTCGACAAAAAACGAGCAAAACGAGCTCGAGCTTGTTCAAATACTCGCGAGCCGAGTTCGAGCTCACTTCTAAACTCGACTAAAATTCGAGCCGAGCTCGAACTTGAATAAAAACGAGCCGAATATGAGCATCCTCCTACTCGGCTCGTTCGACTCGAATAACACCCCTACCACGGAATTTGCTAGCTCTCGGCGGCATACAATCTTGTACATGACAGAATATATAGGAAAAACAATGCCGATGTAACTATATATTGCTCATTAATTATGTCTTTTGGCCTCTTCTAGCTAAATTATATAAATAAAATTTTCACCGAATGATCAGCTAAATATATGAGCTTTTCGATCACTCTTATTTAATCACCCGTTAAACATGAAATTAAAATAAAAATAATCAGCCCGTACAAAACATCGTCCGCTTTTATAACTTCTTCTGATCAGGTTACACTTACCTTGTTTCCTATATGAATATAGTCCATATTTAGGTTAAGATTTAATCATTATTTTAATCATTACTCTTTTTTTCTCATTTTTCACAAAAAGTTTATTACATTTTTTTACATTTCATTCCCTTATTTTAAGGAGAGTAACTAATACCTCTAGTATATTCTAATCATTTACCTCTATCCACTTTTCTAACCTCACAAAAAATGATGATCATGATATTTTATATGTAAAATTTAATTTCTTACCCTTTTATTCTCTCTTAGGTAAATAAACGAGCCCTTAAAACAGTCATGACACAATTTCTTATATTTACTTAGTATTTCTGACAAAAAGAAGAAGAAGAGAAGATTGTAGATTGATTTAGTATTGAGATTAAAATAATTTAACGCCAATTAATGAAAAAGCATCACATTAATTTTTTTTATTAATCTTAGCTTGTCATGTATATTATATTGAATAAAAAGTAATTAACCAATAATGAAAGCATTTTATTTTTCGTGAATTGAGTAGTATTGAACTGATGCAAATTTTGGGGCCAGGGTTGTGTTCTAAGTTATATCTTTTGACGGATGAGATCGAAGTGATGGCGGCATAGATATATACATCCTAGTGGCACGTCCATAGAAATATTCTTTACCAACTCGTTTACCTACTTTATGTACTTTGTGTGTGTGTGTATATATATATATATATATATATATATATATATATATATATATATATATATATAGACAAGAGTTCTAGTGAAACAATACGGTGAAACGGTGAAATGAATTAATATTGCGTTATATCAATATGAATATGGCATTATGTGGATATGAATATTTGAATATTGTGGTGTGTAGATATGAATATGGTGTTATTCACTTTATATTATGTGAATATAAATAATAAAATATTCATATACCCATATTTAAATCATTTTCATATTCACATGTCATAATATTCATCTTTATATATTCATAATCATATAACATAATATTCATATGAATATGACCCAATATTCATTTGTTTCACCGTTACACTGTATTATCCGTTTCATTATTCATTCGTTTCACCGTTACACCATATAATTTAGGCACCAATGGTCAACACACACACACACACACACACAAACACACACACACACACATTCATGTGTACACATGCCTTATCGTGTACTCAGAAATTAATGATTATTCATCTGTTTTTAAATGTTTATTCGTCTATATATAATTATGTAATTATCCTTCTATTCAAATAGTGTAAAAAAATATCAATTTTATTCTAATGAATAATCTCCCAATACCACCGAATAATTTCATTCTAAAAATAATCTCTCAATACCAACGAATAATCAGAAGTTACTTTTAATCTCATTCATTGATCTTCTTAAGTCAATAACCCAGATTTGTTAACATGATGCATAATAAGGACTTTGATACCAAACTTGTTATGACCCACCTCAGATGCAGATTGGATCTTGGTTATGGGAGCGATGAACTCCGAATGTGACCGGTGATGGAAGAGAATGAGGAGAGGAGGTTCAGAGAGAGAGAGAGAGAGAGAGAGAGAGAGAGAGAGAGAGAGGGAGAAAAGAGATCTGTATTTTCCCCCGTGATCATAACAGGATGTGTACATATGATCTATTGTCTATATATATATACTTGATCTATTCATTCACAAATAAGTATCGTTTTACTTTTTAATATATATATTTTCAAAAAGGTTAAAACTATAAAAATATCAATTTTTTATTTATTTTATAATTTCATACTTATTAGTAATATATATGTATGAAATTATATAAAAAAATATTTTATATAATTTTTATCATTTTAAATAAACAGGTATGAATAGTGAAAGTCATTTAAAAGTAAAAAAAAAGAGTAGTATATTACTCTGCACTGGGGTGATATACGAGCTCACGCGAGTACCCAGTTTTCAAACTAAACGAGCCGAGCTCGAGCTCCATATGAAAACGAGCCCAAACAGGTACTCGAGCTCGTCTCGCGAGCTAGGGAGGGTGCTCGAGCTCGAGCTCGTGAGCTCACTTATACTCGAGCCGAGCTCGAGCTCGTGAGCTCATTTGCTCGGTTACATAGGTAGTGTTAACCACTGTAATCAAAAAATTTATTCCTGTTTGCAAGTTTAATCACATATCCACTCCGTTGTAATCAAACATAAATGAGAATGCAAGATTAATTACATATCCAAGGTTTCACAATTCACAAATTAATCGTTGTAATCCAATTCGACCAAAATAAAGCAGTGTAAATCAATGTAATCCAATAATCTATGCATAAGAAGAAGCCATAAAGTTGAGATCAGGATCAAGCAGCAAAAAGATGAGAAGCGACAAGCAAGATAGAGAGAAACGAGAGCGGAATGTACGATGACTGACGAGAACGGAGATCACGACCATATCTGTTGGCGAGTGACGGCGGAGACACAGTAAATTGAGAGAAAATGGGATTAGGGCAACGACGGTGGGCGGCCGATGCGAGCAAACAGATGGACTAATGGAGCAACAACAACCAACAGAGATAGAGAAGCAACGGAGAGATGGGGTTCAAGCTCGAGATCAACAACCAGAGACTGAGGGGAGGTAAGAGCGGCGGCGGGCTGGATGTCAGAGAGGAGAGACTTGACGAGCTTGGTCGGCGACCAGAGGAGGGAAGAGAGGCCAAGAGCGGGATGACGGGATCGAGAGTGAATAGACTGAATGAGAGATTAGAGTTGGAGGCGGCCATGGTGGGGACTTTAGACCTAAGGATATAGGGGTCTTCGAGCTGGCGAGCTACTCGAGATAGAATCGATCTCAGGAATAGGCTCGAACTCGGTTCATATATACATTCGAGCGATCCCGAGTCGAGCTTTTTCCGAGCCGAGCCCGAGTCGATCCCGAGCTACTTGGCTCATGTATCAGGCCTACTCTGCACCAATAAAAAAAATTGAGCATCAACAAAAACCTTCAATTACTTAACATCATCCGATAACAGAGTCTTAAGCACCAAAGAGAAATGACTGGACATAACAATCTGTCTAAGAGGTTTCAAACTTGCTAAATAAGCTGCCACTCTATTGGCATATCTAGACGTGTAGCTCCATTGGCATGCTTCGAACTCTCCATCAAGAGCATCGATCTTTCGCAACTGATCACCTAGCTCTCCCTCTATTCTTTCCCTCTTTTTGATCATGGAGACAACGCGGAGGCTATCCGACTCAATGCTAACCCGAGACAAAGAATACATATGACATAGCTCAAGAGCCCAAACAATTCCCTCCGCTTCCACAAGATCGACATTGTCCGACTGTTGCACCGACTGAGTGGCTGCGAAGATAGCCGTCCCCATGTCGTCCCTAGCCACACATCCCACACCGCACAAGTTATCCCAACCCACAGCTGCGTCACTATTAATCTTTACCCATCCCGGCTCAGGAGGAGTACAACTGTGGTTCAAATGCTGGCGTTGGATAGGTTCGACCCAGGCAATGCCTATCGCCTTGTTGAAATCCTCCACAGCCCTTTTGATATTAGCCACAATCTCCCTGTCCTCCCTTGAATCAGCATTGAAAATCCGCCGGTTCCGAGGCATCCAAATGGCTTCCATAGCATAAACCCATGTTTGAGTTTCTTTCTTGTCTCCTCTGTCAACCATTCTCTGCAAAACATCCAAAACAGCCCCCTCTCGCTTCCATTTCTTCCCGATCTCAGGTAACAAGTCCCATACCTGTTTTGCCGCCTTGCACTGGAAGAAGACATGCATCTCGTCCTCCGGGAGGCCACAAAGGTCACACGCATCGCTATCTACCACTCTCCTTCATTTGAGATTCTTTAAACAAGATAGAACTCCTCTACATGCTCTCCAAAGCATATGTCTAACTCTCGGCGCAACCTTTACCTTCCACACTTTCTTTCACATCGACTTAACTCTTGATGGCTCCAACGACGATGCTTCTGCAGCTGCTACCTGCGTCTCCAATAGCACATGGTACGCTGATTTTACCGAGAAACCCCCATCCCTTTCAAAGTGCCAAATCAGCTTGTCCTGCGAGTGTTCTAAGTTAACCCTCATGTTGAGTACCACCTCTGCATCAATTGGGAGAAAGACTCCTCTCACTATATTTTCATTCCAAGTTCCTGTAGTCCAGTCAATCAGCTCGGCCACTCGCAGCTCAGCATCAAAACCCCACTGGTTTGCAACCGGACTGAAACTAGACATTCTCTTTGGAAACATGCGAAATAGATCAATCAAGCATGTGAATTTGAGGAAGAAAACTCGGAAATCTCCAATGGAGTTTTAATGGTTTTACAAAAAAATGAAATTGGGGAAGAAAAACTTATTCTCCCGCCTAAAGTACTACCTACAGCAAGTTGGTGAGTTTGTTACACATGTGAAAAGACGAAAATGCCCTTGTGTCTTAGCCTTACACATCGGAGCTCTCAACCTTGTATGAAGCACAATCCTATGTGCTTACATACCTCCCATCAAGCTGGACCTACACAAGGGAGAACAAGGCCCAACTTGGCTCGAAGAAAAGCATGTTGCTTAGCCCCTAAAGCTTTACTTAGAATGTCTGCCAATTGTAGAAATGAAGGGACACGAGTGGTGATGATAAACCCTTGAGTGACCATTTCCCTAATGAAGTGTGCATCAATCCTAACGTGTTTGGTTCGCTCATGGAATACAGGATTGACTGCAAGTTGTTGAGCCAATTTGTTGTCACAATGCAATTGAATAGGCAACACCACATCAACACCAAGATTAGACAAAATACCATGAAGCCAGACAAGTTCACTAGCTGCAGATGACATACTCCTGTATTCATTCTCAGTTGTGTTTTGGATACCACTTTCTGCTTCTTTGTTTTCCATGAAACTAATGAGGATCCAAGGAAAACATAATATCTAGATAAGGAATGACCAGTATCAAGACAATTGCCCCAATCTGCATCACTAAAAGCCTTGACAGTGAGAGGAGTAGTTGTTGGATATGACAAAGCATAATTGAAGCTACCTTTGAGATATCTCAATAGATACAAGAGGGCATCCCAGTGAGGTTTGAAGGGTTGTAGAAGAAACAAATTGAGTTGATGTACTGTGTATGAGATGGCTGGTCAAGTCAGTGTATGATATAAGAGCCTGCCAACCAATCGCTTGTAGTCCTCTGGGTTATCAATGGGATCACCAAAGTTAGCAGAGAGTTTCACACCATGTTGCATAGGAAACTCAGCTTGCTTACACCCCTCCATTTGGGCATCAGAAAGTATGTCTAGCACATACTTTATTTGATTTAGCAGTATCCCTGAAGAAGATCTGGCTATCTCCATTCTTAAGAAGTATCTTGCTACCCCTAAGTCCTTGATGGTGAACTCCTTGTGCAGAGCAGTCTTGGTCATATCAATATCTGTACTAGAATTTCCCATTAAGAGCATATCATCGACATATACTAGAGCAACTGTAAAAAAAACTACTAGATTTCTTGACAAATAGAGAGAAATCATGACTAGATTGGACATGCCCAAGCTTGGTCAGAAATTTGGTGAGCTCAAAATTCCATTGTCTGCTAGCTTGTTTGAGGCCATATAATGATCTTTGCAATTTGCACACATGATCAGAAGGAACTTTGAAGCCTGGTGGAGGGGTCATGTATACCTCCTCATCAATATAGCCATGTAGAAAAGCATTGTTGACATCTAGCTGCTGAAGAACCCATCCTTTAGAAGCTGCAAGTGCCAAAATAACCCTGACTGTCGACAGCTTTGCTACTGGAGAAAAAGTTTGTTTGTAATCTCTATCTTTAACCTGATTGTAACCCTTAGCTACAAGTCTTGCTTTGTATCTTTCAATGGATCCACCAGGCCTGTGCTTGATTTTAAAAATCCATTTACAACCAATGGCCTTTTTGCCAACAGGTAATGGTGTAACATTCCAGGTGTGATTGGCAGTTAAAGCATCCAGTTCAGCTTTCATAGCAATCTCCCATTCAGAAATGCCCTTAGCCTGTGTGTAAGAACTGGGCTCAAAGACAGCATATACATTGGCCAAGGACTGGACATAAGAGAAAGATAAGTAAGAGAGGTTCTGTTTGTTGAACACAGCAAAGGAGTCTAATGAGGATGACACATTTTGACCTCTCATGGGTAATCCTGAACAGATAAAATCTTGTAACCTGGCAGGTCTATGCACATCCCTTCTGAGAGACATGTGATGATCAACTGGTGGAGTGGCAACAATGGGAGTAGTAATAGGAGCAGTAGGAGCATTAGGAGTAGAAACTGAGGGAGATGGGTTAGGTGAACTGTCATGGGGTGAGTGGATTGATATGTCATTGAAACCAGTAACTGGGGAAGTGACTTGATCATCAGATGAAGTGGATGGTGTGTTAGGAACAATAGGAACATTGATGGAGAAATCAGGCATGTCCATATCATCAACAACCTCATGTGAGTTGAGAGGCACAGAAGCTGGCTTAGGAGATTTGAATGGAAAAACATGTTCAACAAATTTGACATGTCTGCTAACAATGACAGTGTGCCTATCCATATCAAATAGCTTGAATGCTTTCTGGCCTGGAGGATATCCTAGGAAGACACATCTTCTAGCAATAGTTCCCAACTTGTCCCTGTGATCATTTGGTTGCAAGGCATAACACAGACATCCAACTACCTTCAAATGATCATACTGAGGTGGCACCTTATATAGCATTTCAAAAGGTGATTTCCAACCTAAGATAGATGAAGGCATTTTGTTGATGATGTGAGTGGCACTCAACACACAATCACCCCAAAATCTTAGAGGCAAACCAGCATGTAGTCTAATTGCTCTAGCAGTTTCTAACAAATGTCTGTGTTTCCTTTCCACACGACCATTTTGCTCATGAACCCCTGCAGCAGATCTTTGGTGAATAATACCTCTAAAATCAAACAAATCCACACACATTTTCTAAGTAATTCAGAACCATTATCAGTCTTGATGGTCTTAACTGAGACCTGAAACTGAGTTTCAACCATTTCTAGATACACAGTGATCAATCTAAGAACTTGCATCAAATAAACCCAGGTGGTTCTGATGTGATCATCCAAAATTGTTAAAAAAATATCTAGCACCACAGCTAGATCTAACTCTGTATGGACCCCAAACATCCATATGAACAAGATCAAAAGGAGAAGAAGCAATAACATCACATCTTTCAAACTGCAATTTGTGAAGTTTTGTCATATCACAAGTGTCACAATTCAAATCCTTTACATCACTACCCTTACATCCAGGGATAAACTGAAACTTAGAAAAGGACATATGTCCAAGTCTAGCATGCATGAGATGCATGTTATTACAACTGAAGCAACTATTATTAATGGATTGAGAATTCAGCAAACTCTTCTGTCCAACTCCATGTGTCTTGAGCACATATAGACCTCTATCTTTAGATCCTTTAGCTAGGACAACCCTAGTTGTAAGGTCCTGTAACCAACAACATTGAGCATCAAAATTGAATCTCAACTGGTGATCAGACAGACTCCTTGACACAGATAGCAGGTTGTGCCTAAATTGAGGTACCAACAAAGCATTTCTCAAAACTAAATCACTGCTCAGCACCACTGTACCATGTTGCTTGACAGAAATACAGTTCCCATCAGGCAATCCCAACTTAATAGGAGGGCTCAAGTCAGAAATCTCAGAAAATATATCAACATCAAAAGCAATATGATCAGTTGCACCTGAATCTACTATCCATATGTCACTTTGAGCTTTATGAATGCCAATAAGAAATGAGACACTTAAGGTACCTGCAAAGTGTATCATGGCTTGATTGGCAGAGCCATCAATGCTCTCCATAGGTGCTTTACTCTTCATCAACTTCATAACCTCTTGAAACACAACATGGACCATGGCCTGATCAGGTTTATTATTGGTATGACCATTAACAAATTCATCAAAAGGAGTATCCTGATAACCACACTCCAGTTGTGCAGCAAACTTTCCATGAGGCTTAGGCTTATCCTCATCTCTAGGCCCCTTGAACCATTCAGGATAACCAACAAGCTTGAAGCAAAAATCCTTTGTATGACCTCTCTCACCACAGTGATCACAAAGTATGTCTAGCTTGGCCTTCTTGTAATCTCTCTTAGCTTGATCAAACTCCTTAGATTGCTCAGATCTAAACTTGTTCACAACATTAGCTTCCATCTCAATTTGCTGATTAAATCTAGACACAGCAAGAGCCCCAACATCAACTTGACTTGTACCTGTAACACCTTTAGACCTCTCAATTTGTGTAGCCATCTGGAATGCCTTATTGAGTCCAGGCATTGGATCTTTAGAGAGAACATTGCTCCTCGGATTCTCATATGCATCATTAAGGCCCATCAGGAATTTCATTACCATTGCCTTCTCTTCTCTTTCAAGCATTCTTTTCAAAAGACCACAGTTACACTAATTGAATCCAACACAGTTGCACACAGGCATGGCATCCAAGAACTGGAGTTCATCCCAGATCTTTTTCAGTTTCCCAAAATAAGCTCCAACAGAGATATTTTCTTGCTTTATAGTGGCTAGATCACGCCTCAATTGATATACTAATGGATCATTAGACTCATAGAATCGGCCTTTGATCTCATCCCACAACTCTTTTGTGGTCTCAACATACATGAAACCTTCTGCAACCTCACTAGTCATCAAGTTTATTATCTAGCACATAACCATTGAATCAGCACGCATCCATTTCTTATAGTCCTCAGTTCCTTCCTCGGGTCTCACACAGCTTCCGGTAATAAAACCGAGCTTAGCCTTAGCTCCTAGTGCCATTCTAATACTACGACTCCAGCTAGTGAAATTCAGTCCATTGAAAGGAGTGGACACTAAAACCATCCCTGGATGGTCTGAATTCGACAAGAAAAGAGGATTGACATGTGAATTATGCATACCTTGCATCATTTCCCCAAATTGAATGCCTGTATTCGCGAAATTCCATCCTCTCCCGGCACCTGCACCTGGCGCTGGAGGAGTAAAAGCGATTCCTCTGCCTTGTCTGTTGCTACCTGGATCTCCAGTTCCGGATCCCTGACTCTGCAAGTTCGGATTTCCTCTTCCAACCATAGTGACAGATCAATTGCGAGAAAAAAAAAAGAGATTTACGAAGAACTGAAGCAACACAGCTCCAGAACTAGGATGAAGATCAATCGATCTACAGAAACCAAAAATCGAAACTCTCAAGCTCTGATACCATTTGGAAACTTGCGGAATAGATCAATCAAGCATGTGAATTAGAGGAAGAAAACTCGGAAATCTCCAATGGAGTTTTAATGGTTTTACACAAAATGAAATTGGGGAAGAAAAACTGATTCTCTTGCCTAAAGTACTACCTACAGCAAGTTGGTGAGTTTGTTACACATGTGAAAAGACGAAAATGTCCTTGTGTCTTAGCCTTACACATCGGAGCTCTCAGCCTTGTGTGAAGCACAATCCTATATGCTTACATTCTCAGGAGCCATTTATCCTCAAACACCCTTATGCTCGCCCCATTCCCTAAGTGCCAGCGTACCCTTAATCAGACTCGTAATTGTTTGCACCAATAATTAATCAGACTGGTAATTAATTGTTTTTCATAAGATAAAAATTTAGATAATATCCGACCTTAGTAAACTATATCATCAAGTATTATTTTTCATGCTCATTAAAACCAGTGGCTCTAAGAAGATGATCTGATTAAACGCGTTACGCGTGCATAAAATTAGTCGATCACCTTAATTAATAACTTAATTGATCTCATAAAAAGATAGGAGAATATATAGACTCGTTGTAATTTAAAATACTAGGAAAATAACGAAAATGATATATCTCCAACTAATTTTAAAATAAAAATAAAAATGGAAAAGCCAATTCAAAATTAATAATTGAGATGAAAGTTTGATGAAAGAAGCTAGGTTGATAATTTGAAGTGTGACAGACCAATCATGTCCTCTGAGTTATAAATTAAACTAATAAAACAGTTAAATCTAGTATAATATTAATTATGATAATGTTCTCAATGCAATTATAAGATAAGCTTTAGCTCTTAAATACGGGTATTAATTAAAATGCCTCGAACTACACATCCTAAGAATTTGGATAGAAAGGGATTCACTAATAATCATTAATCACCTGAAGGTTAACAGTTCTTACCCCTGATCGAAAAATTGAAATAATTATGTCTGACATTAAACTTATGCTACAAAATCTGAGAGATATTTACTTCTCTCATGTGCCTCGTAGGAATAAAGTGCAGATAAGGTTACACATATTTTTTTTTTTTATTAGGTAAGAATTCGGTTGGAAAACCTAACCGCTAGCATCCCGACGGATGAGATCTAAAAGATCTGGGTGAGACTCCAGTGCCAACCCGTTAACAGGACGGCCAAGGTGTGCAACCTTGTCAGCCACCCTGTTACCCTCACGGGGCACATGGGAGAAGGAGATATCCCGAAAGGCCTGCAACAGACCTTTGATATCTCCCAAAATCAATTCAATTTCCCAAGGGCAAGAGCCTTTTGATTTAAGATGATTTATGACAATCTGAGAATCCCCTTCGACAATGAGTTTTTTATAATCATTTTCCTTTGCAACAATAAGTCCTTCTCTGAGAGCGATCGTCTCTGCCATAAGCGGGGAAATATCACCTAATTCCTTATAGCCTAGTGTAATAGCATCACCCACCCAGTTCCTTATTATAAATCCTGCACTAGCTCCTCCAGTTCCACTTATAGCTCCACCGAAATTTAATTTCAGATAACCATTCTCCGGCTTCCTCCATTTGACATTCTTTCTGCTTAGTTTACGACCAGTGGAAACTTTATAACCAGATGTCGTTACTCCATCGTCTATTTCATCCATTTCTGCTCTTCTCCAATTTTCCATGATAGATTTTAGGAAAGATTGTACCTCTATTTGGGAAGGTTTCTTTAAGTTTCTAAAAGCTACTTGGTTTCTGTAATACCAGATAGACCACCATTTTATTGCCATTTCCTCCCTTTCTTTTTTATTCAAACACTGACCAAGACTTTCCATTATAGTTTTGCCGTTTCTATTTTGATAAGATAGGTTATTGATTACCTCTGCACATTTTTCTGTTTTTAAGGGAGGGTTTTGTCCAAAAGGACAGTTTGTGAATAAGTGAACCTCATCTTCCCCATATGAGTTACAAAAATCGCAAACATTCGGAATCGATGCCCCTCTTCTGCTTAATCTATCCCTAGTAGGTAATCCGTTCTGAGATATTTTCCAGAGAAAATTCTTGATTTTAGGCAATGTGTTCACCTTCCAAATCCAATTGCATGGGTTGTCATCAAAAGCCTCATTGTTTGATAATAGATTGACAACACTGGATGTCGTAAACCATCCTTGTTTGTCCATCCTGCAATACAAACCGGTCCGACATATGGTGGACGGGGAGAGGTATATCCATTATTCGTTTTACCCAATCAGAATCCAGAACTTCTTCTAGTTTTTCTTCCCACCATTTCCCATTCAATATGAAGCTGCTAACCCGGGCATCAGTATCAGTAATCTGCGTGGAATTAACCATATTAATGAGAGGTTTTAAAGAAATCCAAGGGTCCTTCCAGAACCTGACAGTTCTACCATTCCCAATAGACCAAAATAATCCGTCTTTAAATTTATCAATCAGAGAAGCAGCATTTCTCCATTGCCAAGAGGAGTTTTTAACCCTTTCATAATTTAAGATGTCATTGTCTCGTAAATACTTATGCCGGATAATTTTTACCCATATATTATCTGGTTCCGCAAGAGTTTTCCATAGTAATTTCATCTGGAGTGCCTCATTCATCACTCGAGCTTTTCTAATTCCCAACCCACCTTTCCTCTTTGGTTTACATATTTTATCCCAGCTTATAAGCGGTTTATATTGAAGATCTTTATTCCAGAAAAAATTCCTATTTATTTGGTCCAATTCTTTATGCAAAGATGATGGGAGCATAAAACTCTGCATTGCATACAACGGTTTAGCTGTTAAATTGGAGTTAATGAGAATTGTTCTACTTTGTTGAGAAAGGGAGTTTGCTTTCCATTTTGCTAATTGATTTTTAGTTTTACTTATTATGTCTTCAAAAGTCGTTTTGTTGACTCTTCCATTAATAATGGGACACCCTAGGTATTTTTCCAGTACCCTCGTATGAGGAGTTTGTAAAGAGTTTTGTAGTAGCTGAATTCTTGAGCTGGGAACACCCCCTGTTGTCTGAAACGTTGATTTGTGAAAATTCACCTTTTGTCCTGACAGTTTACAATATTCATCTATAATTTCTTTAACTTTCTGACTGGCGCTCAATGAAGCTTTGGCGAAAATGATAATATCATCTGCGAATGCAAGAAAATGAACCCGGGGACCATTATACCCAAAGTTAAATCCTATTTTACTCATTGGCATCAAGGATTCTTGATGTAATCTTCTTGCTAGAACTTCCGCTCCCAAAATAAATATGAATGGGGAAATAGGGTCACCCTGACGAATACCCCTAGAAGGGACAAACAGCGTCGTAGGGGAGCTATTCACAAGGATTGAGAAGGAGACTGTCGAAATACATTCTTTGATCCATCCAAAGAAAGTTGGGTGGAAGCCAAATCTTTGCAATACTTCAATCGTAAAGTCCCAATTTAACCGATCATATGCTTTTTCCATATCAAGTTTAATAGCCATCCAGCCTTCTGCCCCCTTACGTGTTTTGAAAGAATGAAAAATTTCATGAGCTATCAAAACATTATCCTGAATAGCTCTATCTGCTACAAACGCTCCTTGCAGGGGGTGAATTATTTTTCCTATAACCTTTTTTAGTCTTTCTGTAAGTATTTTTGATATAATTTTATAAAGAGTTGTGCACAAACTAATTGGCCTGTAGTTACTGGTCGTACTAGGGTTATCTACCTTAGGAAGTAATGAGATATATGTATGATTTATCTGTCGGAGAATCCTTCCAGAAAGAAAGAAACTTTTCACTGCTCTAATTACGGATGGACCCACAATGTCCCAGAAGTTCTTGTAAAATTCTGCAGTAAATCCGTCTGGTCCCGGAGACTTATTTCTTCCCAGACTAAACACCGCATTTTTCACTTCACTATTGAGGACAGGTTTTATAAGTTCACAATTCTCTTCATCGCTTATTTCTGGTGTTATCAAATCTAACTGGCTGCTCCCCACAACATGGTTGTTACTTTCTTTCCTAAAAAGTTTTTCAAAATCATGTTGAATCTCGTTTTTGATGTTCTCTTCACCTATTATTTGAGTTCCATCTTCTGATATAATATGTCTAATTACTTTTCTGTTTCTTCGCCCTGACGCTATTTTGTGGAAATACCCTGAATTAGTATCTGCTAGTTTTATATGCTTGGTTTTCGCCCTTTGGCTCCAGTATGCTTTATGAAATTTTATTAAGGCTTCTTTTTTCCTTAATAAATTTCTTTGTTTTGATGCTGTAGTAGTGTTGGTAGGAGGAAATCGAGTATGAAATATAACAAAATAAATCAAACCAGATTCTGCCCACGCAAATAATTACAAGACCTCCTCCTGATGTAGCAGCGGGAAGTCAGGATCGATCCACGAGAAAGCGTGTCAGCGGATCCTAGGCAGCGTTGGAATCTCACGGTCAGAAGTCGACAACAGGGTCCTCGATCTCGACTAGAGTAGTCGACAGAAGATCGGACAGTCGAACACAGCGCAGCAGCAAGCACAGGGGCTCGTCGATATCGACCAGGACTACTCGATATCGAGTAGAGTCTTGGTCGACTTTGCTTTGTCTCGTCGAGTACCTGCACAAGAGAAGCTACAGCGACTTGGTCGAGGATCAGTTTACTCGATATCGACGAGTGCTATTCGATATCAAGGAGACAGAAACTAAAACGAAACGAAAGAAAGTAAAAACAATTGCTTTGGAATTCGAACTAAACTTAATGTAAAAGGACTTCCAAAATTGGGGTTCGCAACAACGATAACCAAGCATG
This sequence comes from Persicaria maculosa, assembly GCA_963922045.1. NCBI lineage: Eukaryota > Viridiplantae > Streptophyta > Magnoliopsida > Caryophyllales > Polygonaceae > Persicaria > Persicaria maculosa. The sequence continues at coordinate 6,778,595 of OY998256.1, read as the reverse complement.
CATAAGGCAGAGATAAAACAGATAATCATGTAAATCGCATCAAGGACAAGCTTTCGCCTTTTCCAACAATTAGACAACTCTTTCAAGAAACCCTAATTGTCTCTACTGATTTTATGTTTACAATCCAAGTTGTTATCATGGATCTCCATTAGATGGGCAATAAACACTTAAACAAGTAGGAGATGCTTAAAACATGATAAAGGTCGGATCTTTACCTTAATTGTGCATGGCTATCGTCGAGCTCGCCCCAACCCTAGAAGTGGGTGGACTACTCGCGCTTCATCGCAAACTCAGTCATTGATTGAAATGAAATAACAACTTGCATTAACTAAATTCAAAGACTTTACAATCCCGGCGATCCAACTCTCGTTGAACGCCAAAACCCTAAAACCTTCGAACTCCTAAACCGTCTCTGTGAACTACTTCTCTAACTTGTGAAATTGAATGATTAAAACTGAGCCCCATGGGCTTTATTTATAGCTTTCTAATCCTCGCTAATCAAGGATAGAAATCTCTATCTATATCTAAAATTATATCTAAAATGCTTAAGGATAAATAAAAGCAATAAGGGAATTAAATCTAAAAGGAAAAGATAAATCTAAACTAGGTAAGTCTTCATGTGTTGATAGATCTCCCTTCCATGGATAGAATTGATCAAAATGGATAGATCTTCGGGCTACTCGACCTCCCTAGGCTCCAAGGAATCCCAACTCTACTCGGACTGCTCAAACCGAGTAACGCGGCTCGACATGTCTACTCGATATCGACCACGGCTACTCGATATCGAGTACCAGGGTTCCTCGACTCGGTCTGGCTGGGTGACTCTGCTCGACAAGGCTCGGACATGGCTCGGAGGTCTGGTCGATATCGACCACGGCTACTCTGTATCGAGTATAGGTGGTCTGCGTCTTCGTCCTCGGCTTCTCGGCTTGGCACAGCTCGTCGACTCCGGACATGGCTTCTCGATCTCAACAAGGCCTCCTCGACATCGAGTAAGGTTCCGGAGTCGGGTTGTCTCTGACTCAATGTCCTCGATCAGCTCTGCTCGACCAGGTCTGCTCGACCAGGGCTCGTCGAGATCGAGTAGATGCTAGTCGATCTCGAGTAGAGTTCTCTCAGCTTTCTGCTCTGTTCTTGAAACGCACTTTCCCGAGTCCTCGTTCGTCGGATTGACGCATATGACCATGCGTTGGAAAGCTCTTTTCGAGGGCTACAACTCTCATGAAGACATCAAAGCTTGATTCAGAACGAAGAATGGTGAAAAATGGCATTTTCTCCAGCTGCACCATTCTTAGCTTCTCCATGAGTTTCCTTTAAGCTTCAAAGTGCGTCCGATTTCTGTCAAATATAACAAAAATTTGTGTAGACCTCCATATATTGCAAATAAGTGTAAACTACACAGATTCTGTATTATTCTAACCCAAATGTATGAAATGCGTGCAGAAATCGATATAAAAGTAAGTGTAAAACATGGCAAATTAGGCTCACAACAAGTAGCATCAGATCCGTGACTAAGATTTCCTTGAATGAGAATGAGTTCTTCTTCTACCTCCCTTAGTTGTCTAAAAATATTCCCAAAAGTTTTCTGATTCCAAGCTTTAATTTTTGCTTTTAGGACCTTAGTTTTGAAGACTAATTGATACATCGCAGAACCTCCACAGTTAGCTCGCCATGCTTGTTTGACTATATTTCTCAAATCTTTTCTCTTTAGCCACATGTTCTCAAATTTAAATGGGGCAGCCGGAGGAATGTTTCCTACACTAAGATTTATAGTAATTGGACAATGATCAGAGGACGAGAACGCATGATGGGTAATGTGAATACTCGGAAATTGTACAAGGATCTCATTTTGGACTAGAACTCTATCAAGTCGTTCATGAATGTTATCAGGTCCATCTTTCTTTTTTCTCCATGTAAATCGATTCCCAATAAATGGGAGATCTATGAGTTCACATTTGTTTTTGACTTCCGCTAATCTTTGAAGTCTCCCTAAGGAAACTTGTGCACCACCAACCTTATCTTCACTTGAGACTATATCGTTCAAATCCCCCACCACAAAGCTCGGGAGACTGGAACAAGTTATTTTATTAAAGATTTCTCCCCAGAAAAGAGGTTTATCTCGATCTTGTGCAGGAGCATAAACAAACAAAATTTGACACCGAAAATTTAGATCCGAGTTAGAATATATAGCGCCAATGTGGCGTTGACTATGGTGGTCTATTGTAATAGTTTCATGGGTGAGAAATTGAGATTTCCACATTACCCCTATGCCTCCAGATTTGCCTATCGCAGGCACCCAAAACGCTTCATCAAAACCTATTGATTGCCACATTTTATCTTCCGGAACTTTCTCCGATTTAGTTTCCATTATCGTCATCACTTGTATTTTATGAATATTACAGAAGGTACCCAGTTCTGCCCAAAAATTTGGTCTCCCCATCCCTCTGACATTCCAAGAGCCAACTTTCATTTCACCTTTTGATGATCCCTTTCACTGATAGTTTTTAATTTCTGACTAAAAATCAGGTTTAGTTGCCAAGTTAGGATACACTTACTCATACAGAAGCCTACCTTTCGGTCATAGAAAACGTTTTTGTACTTAAGATCCACACGCCTAATACTCCTTACTCTATTAATGATAATGGGATTAATGTCGTTTGGCCGCTTCTCATATTCTCTACAATCCTTTATACTTGATATGAGAGTTATGAACATATGCTTCCTTAAACTATTATCAGAAGGGTAAGCCCCAATCAAATGGTTAGGTGAACTAAAAATTTCTTTACTCACCATATTAATCTCATCTAGTAACTCATCACTTGTATTAGGAGCTTTTTCATACTCTATTGTATAGACAGATATCAAGCTCTTACACAGTAACAAATTCAAAGTAAAGTGAGAAAAAGTTTTTGTCCAATCCTTATACGAGATCGATTTTATATTACTCTGGCTAACTATATCCTTAAGCCTTTTTATTATATAGGAATTCACCACCGAAGGCTCCTTAGGTTTGTTGTTCTCATAACGGATTGAAAATGCAATTTCACACAGTAATAAATCTACATTGACACATGAGAAAGTAATGGCAAGGATTATAGGAGCAACGTCACTACGCCAAGACCAAAAACAAACTAGATGAGGGGTGTAGACCATGAGAAGTAAATAACACATGTGGATTAATGTGAAGCAGAGACTACACAAGTAAATCGGTTGAAAGAATACATAAATGAAATAACAGTCCAGCAATCCGGCAACCTGGAAGCTCAAGGTCCAATAGTGCACATTACAGACAGCAAGATAAGGTTACACATATTTACCGCTTGTTAGATCTCATCTTTTAGAATAAAGTGCAGATAAGTTTTTTCCTTAGTAATACTTACCATATGTTACATATTATTGATTAGAATATATTATTATATACATTAATTGCATGAGGAATACGTGGACTCTTAAAAAGTCTTAATATGCTTTAGTTTGGTAATTAATCGCAATCAAAGCATTTCGTGTTAGACTTAATTAAAAAAATTGATTGGAAAATAATTAACTAGTAAATCCTACCATATCTTTGAATGATTAATAAATCAAAATCAGTTATACAGAGTACTAATTAAGCAGACTTAATTTTCTTTTATATACCGGCCATCTCATCGGCATACGTAATTAAACTAAATGACTAGTACTTAACTACTTATATAGCTAGTTATAGTGCTTAAGCATTTATTAATGAAAGCCACAACTTTGATCTCCTTCGTGTATATTATTACATTCTATAGTTCGTACAAATTTAATATTTTTTAAAGAAAGACTAAAGTACGTCTAGTAGATTTGTCCTTCACGCAAGGTAGGTAGGTCGTTGAGAGCCATCATATTCAGGTTGTGTTTTAATTTATGCTCATGACTCGGTTATTCAGGTCGGGTTTGAGTCGGGTCACTTCGGATCTCGGGTTAAACAGGTTTCGGATAAAACGGGTTCCGGATATTTCCGGGTTGACTCTAACCCGAGTTTCACCGGATTTCGGCTCAATTCGGGTTGGATTCGGGTTTGTCAATTTTTTCTTTTTTAAATTAAAAAAAATCATAATTTGATAATTTTGCGATAAAATTTAATTATATAAAAAATAATTAATTATATATAATTATAAATCAACCGGGTCACCGGGTAAATCGGTTCAAAATTACCGGGTCAATCGGGTCGAAATCCAGATTACCCGAAAAATTTTCGGTTTTTCGGGTTCGGGTCGGAAAAAATTTCTGGGTCAAAAATTTCGGGTTCGAATAAAAAATTTTCCGGGCGTTCGGATCGGGTCAACCGGGTCGTGTTGTGTTTTGACATGTCTACTCATAATCCTAATTAAAATGCGTGTGTGTATATAAGTATGATTTTTTAATCTATATATACTATCAAGGTATAGAGTGGTGATTGGTCAGTGGTGGTCGTATGTTTAGGTAGAGGGTGTGAAGAGAACAGATCAATTCAATGTTGCTGCTGTAAGCAACAGATCAAGGCCAAAACAGGCTAAAACTTCAGTGACTATGAAATCACTGTTTCATTGAAAGCTATCCAGGAAAGGAAGATGCCTGACGGCACAAAGAGAGCAATGTTTTATGATCCCAAAACCCTACAGAAAACAAGGTGAGGTGCCAGCTTAAATAGCATGGATCTCTCACTCAGGATTGGTGGATCACAAACAGACAAAAAAGCTAGCTGTCTTATTACATTGCACTGAAATGCAGCTGAAATTTAAGCAAAATGAAATGCAGTAAAGGCTAAGAGAAACCAGTGACATAATGCTTGGATTATGGTCTTGTATTATGAATTTGAGCAAGATCATAATCTTCACACCCCCCCCTCAAGTTGGACTATGTTGGAAACCAACAAGGCCTAACTTGAGAGATAAAAAGTGGTGCTGCTGTGCACCCAGTGGCTTAGTCAATATATCAGCAAGTTGAACCCCTGTTCTCACATGTTGAGGCAACACAAATCCTTCAATGAGATGCTGCCTGATAAAGTGACAGTCAATCTTCAAATGCTTAGTCCTTTCATGAAAGACTGGATTCTCAGCAATGTGAATGGCAGCTTTGTTATCACAAAACAAAGGAATGGGTAAGAAAGACTGGATTCTCAAGGCTTGCAAAATGCCATCAACCCAAATCAGCTCACTAGTAGTGGATGACATACTTCTATATTCAGCCTCAGCAGATGATTTAGAAACAGTGGTCTATTTCTTAGTTTTCCATGAAATAAGAGATGTTCCAATGAACACAGCATAACCTGTTAAGAGATTTAGCACTAAACTGGCATGCTCCCCAATCTGCATCTGAGTAGGCTGAGATGGATAGGTTACAAAATTTAGGATAGAATAATCCCACTCCCACTGATCCTTTCAGGTACCTCACCACATGCATAGCTGCATCCAGATGAGGTTGTCTGGGTTCTGTCATAAACTGACTTAGATGTTGTACAGCATATGTGATGTCTGGCCTTGTGAGGTTTAAGAATAGTAGCCTGCCAATCAATCTTCTATAGACCTCAGGATCTGCTACAAGTGCTCCTGTATCTGTAGAGAGCTTAAGTCCTCTTGGGAGAGGGAAGGTGGCAGGAGAGCATCCCATCATGTTACAATCTTCTAGTATGTCCAGGACATACTTTCTTTGGTGAAGATGAGTTCCTGTGGCATCCCTGAAGACTTCAAGCCCTAGGAAATATCTGGCCAAGCCAAGATCCTTGATGGTAAACTTGGCGTCTAAAGCTTTCTTTGTTAAGGCAATAGCAGGAGCATCATCACCAGTGAGCAAGACATCATCAACCTATACAAGAGCCACGGCAATCCCTGCAGTAGTGACCCTTACAAATAAGCTATAATCATCAAGACTTTGAGTATAACCAGGACTTACAAGGAATTTACATAGTTCAACATTCCACTGTCTTGAGGCCTGCTTAAGGCCATATAAGGATTTTTTTAATCTGCACACCAGATTAGGGGTTCTCAAATGAAGTCCTTCAGGAGGCTTCATATAAACTTCTTCATCTAGTGAAACATGCAAGAAGGCATTGTTCACATCCAGTTGATACAATGGCCAGTTTTTTGCTGTTGCAACTGCTAGCAGAATTCTTACTGTACTGAATTTAGCAACTGGAGAGAAAGTGTGCTTGTAATCTTTCCCTTTGATCTGATTATACCCCTTGGCAACCAACCTTTCCTTGTATCTTTCTACTGATCCATCAGGCTTATACTTGATTTTATAAACCCATTTACTGCCTATTGCCCTATTACCAGGAGGCAGTTCCATGAGATCCCAAGTCTGGTTCTTATCTAGAGCCTCCAGTTCATGATTAATAGCATCTATCCAGTGGCTGTCTTTAACAGCTTGCTTGAAATGAGATGGCTCATGGATCATCACCATGTTGACAAAGGATGTGACAAATGGTTTGTCCATCAAGTCTGGATTTTCAAAACAAGATGCTAGGAAACTCTGTGAAAAAAGAGTTAGTTCTTCCATGAGGATGGCTAATATAATCCTGGAGCTTCCTTGGTTGTACAATTTGCCTGGTGGATCTTCTCAAAGGAGGGAATGTTGTTTCATCATTTAGGATCTCCTGTGATATGATAGGCAAGGAAACTGATCTATTACAGCTTTCTGAATCAGCAACAACAGATGGTAATATCTCAGGGGAACCAACTGATGCCTGAGACTCATGATCAACTGAAGGAGATGGTTGTTCTTGTGGAATCTGATCAGATGGAGGATTAAGAAACACCTGAGTAGGTGAAGTAAAGTCATCTACAGCTGGATTGACTAGAGGCAAGGTATATGCTGGTGTTACTGATCCAGGTTTTAAGACATCTGAATTCTCCTTGAAAGGGAAAGTATCCTCTTGGAAAATAACATCTCTGCAATGAAATGTAACTTTGGAATCTAAATCCCAAAGTTTGTAAGCCTTTTGCCCATGAGGGTAGCTTAGGAGCACACACTTTCTTCCCCTTTCATGCAATTTATCCCTATTTTGAAAGGCTACAGGAGCATAACATAGGCAACCAATGATTTTCAACTCATCATATGCAGGAGGCTTACCAAATAGCATTTCAAATGGAGTTTTCCACTCCAAAATTTCAACTAGCAGTTTGTTGATGATGTGTGTTGCAGCTAACACACATTCTCCCCAGAATTTTAAAGGTAACCCTGCATGAATTCTCAGTGATCTGGCAGTCTCAATGAGATGCCTATGCTTCCTCTCTACTCTCCCATTCTGCTGGGGTGTGTAGGGAACACTTTTCTGATGCAAAATCCCATGAGTTGCAAGGAACTCATTGCACTGATTGGAGGTGAATTCACCACCATTATCTGACCTGATGCATTTGATTGTACAATCAAATTGTGTTTTCACATAGGTCACAAAATCACAAATGGTTTTAAAAACCTGTGATTTAGACTTAAGCAAAAAAGTCCAGGTTATCCTGGTGCAATCATCTAACACAGTTAAAAAGTACTGAAAGCCATTGTAAGTTGACACACTGTAAGGACCCCAAACATCCATGTGAATAAGATCAAAAGGTTTAGCAGCTCTAGCAGTGCTTCTTTCAAAAGGCAGTCTGTGATGCTTACATAAAGCACATATCTCACAATGAAACTGATCAAAATTAAACTGATTAACATGACTCAAGTGTCTCATCTTAGAAACAAATGTATGTCCAAGCCTAGCATGGCTCAAGTCTAAACTGCTACTAGCTTTATTACAAAAGATGGATGATGTCTTCAAAACTTCATCAGTTCTTTTCTTCTCAATCCAGCTTCCAGTCTGATCAGAAGTCCACACTTTGTATAAGCCATGTTTTCTTTTTCCTACCAGCAACACTCTTCTAGTTCCAGGGTCCTGGATAAAACAAGATGATCAAGTGAAAACTGCTATTAGCTCATTATCATCTAGAAACTTTCCAACTGACAAAAGGCAGTGTTTAAAATCTGGTACTAAGAGGACATCCTTCAAGGCCATTTGACCTGTGAGTTGGAGTTCTCCCATTTCATTAACAGTTTTAACTGTCCCATCAGGCAAACCAATATGAACCTGCTTATTCAACTGTATTTTGTTCAAAATATAAGATTCAGAGGGCATCATGTGATCAGTTGCCCCTGTGTCAATTATCCACTCAATGCCATTGCTTACTGGCTGACTAGAAATATCTAGAGAAGATGAAACTTTACCTGCAAAGTTGGCATAAGAGCTCTCACTGTTACTCTTCTGTGCCATCTTCTTCATAATTTCCTGATACACTGCATTAACCATGGATGTATCCACTTTGTTGTCCATCCCTGTCTTCTCTATCTCATTATCAAGAGGTGTGTTCATCATTCCAGCATTCACAGATCCTGCAGCATTAGCTGATCCCTTGCTAGGTGCACTGTCTTTCTGGGCAGCTCTCAGCTCCTTGTACCAATCTGGAATCCCATGCAGTTTGAAGCAAGTATCTGCTCCATGCCCTTTATAACCACAGTGAGTGCATTTCATCTCACTCTTAAGCCTCTTGATTTCCCTCCAGTCTTTCTTGGGTGGAGGATTGCTCCCTGCACTAGGCCCCTGGTAGCTAAACCTGTTCTTGCTCACAGCAAAAGCATTAACATCAGACATAGCAGATTGAGTGGATCCTGAAGCAGCTGTGCCTCCCTCAACCTGTTGAAGTATGTAATAAGCTTTTCCCACTGTAGGCAAAGGATCCTGTGCAAGGATCTGATTCCTGGCAGCCTCATACCTATCATTCAAACTAGCCAGTAACTGCATCAGCTTGTTCTTTGAGTCTATCTCATTAAACTTCTTAACCAGATCACACTTACACTGCTTCATGACTCCACATGTGCATTCAGGCAGCCTCTCAAGAACTTGTAGCTCATCCCAGTACCTTTTCAAGGTATTGTACACTTCTCCCAAGGTCATGCTCCCTTGAGATACATTGCTTAGTTTCTTCTTAAGCTGAAAGATCTGAGGTGCATTGTTCTGGCTGTACCTTTCAACCACCTCATCCCACAGCTCTTTTGCAGACTCCACAAACATCAGACCCTCTGCTATTCCCTTACTCATTGAGTTTAGCATCCAACACCTGACCATAAAGTCTGCTCTCACCCATTTCTGATGATCTGCAGACGTCTCTACTGGTTGCTCACAAGTCCCATTCACAAAACCAAGTTTACACTTGGCACCTAGAGCCATGGTTACTCCCCTACTCCAGGTCACAAAGTTTGACCCATCAAAAGGAATAGCCACCAGTTGGGCTCCAGGATGATCAGAATTTGATAAATAGAGTGGGTCACTGGGATTACCTAAATTGTTGCTTTCCACTTCATTGTTGCTGTTGTTAACGTCTGGCATCTTCTTCTTTTAGCTTGAAAAAACCACCTTTCGCTCTGATACCATGTGAAGAGAACAGATCAATTCAATGTTGCTGCTGTAAGCAACAGATCAAGGCCAAAACAGGCTAAAACTTCAGTGACTATGAAATCACTGTTTCATTGAAAGCTATCCAGGAAAGGAAGATGCCTGACGGCACAAAGAGAGCAATATTTTATGATCCCAAAACCCTACAGAAAACAAGGTGAGGTGCCAGCTTAAATAGCATGGATCTCTCACTCAGGATTGGTGGATCACAAACAGACAAAAAAGCTAGCTGTCTTATTACATTGCACTGAAATGCAGCTGAAATTTAAGCAAAATGAAATGCAGTAAAGGCTAAGAGAAACCAGTGACATAATGCTTGGATTATGGTCTTGTATTATGAATTTGAGCAAGATCATAATCTTCACAGAGGGGAGGATAGGGAGGGGCGAAAGTTGATGTTTTATAAAGAAATTAGTTTTAGCCCTTTTAGGCCATGACCTTAATTCATTTGGTATTCATTATTTTTAATAGAGTATATATGATTATAGTCCTTTTTATAATTTTGATAATATATATAAGAAAATTACAAAAAAAAAAATATTACATTTTTTTGAGCAAAAAAAAAATTACATTGATACAACCATAATGATAGATTTTTATTTTTTGTAAAAAGTTAAAAAAAAACATAGAATTATATGAGCATATATAGAGAGGTCTTTCGCGACTTCTATTGGATCGGTCAGATCGTGGTTATCTTCTGCTTGGCTCGGATCTTTGACTCTTTTTTTGGGACACTTGTTTTTATTTTTGATTCAAGATGGACTAGTGTATGGCCTCTCGATTGAGCAGACACCGATATTGTTTGTTATTTCGAATTCTTATCTCTTAAAAAAAAAAAGAGAATGGCAAAAATTTTAAAGAGTCAATGCAACAAGCTATTAACATGCGCAATGGAATGGAGGACTCTCGTGATGTCACCAATATATGACGATCCAACTTATGGTTTTTCCATAAATTGATAATGTGGAGGATCTGAGTGGGACATATCTTCCCATACATTTTACTGAAATAATATTATTATGCTTGAAAAATATAAAATAATATTTATTATTTTGTATAAATAAAGATATTTCATAAGAAAAAAATGAGTATAAATAAAAGATAAAATTAATTATAAATAACTAAAGAAATTTAAAAGTTTTTCTTCTACAAAAAGAATGATATAAATATTTGCTCATTAATACATTTGAGAAATTGAGGTAGTGGGCTAGTGATATAAAAGATAAAAGAAGATAAAGAAGGGAATCATGGAATATTATCTAGTTGATATGTGGATTGAGGGTTTCTAGTGAAGCCACGTATAATTATGTTTCTGATTTGATATAATGTATAACTATTACAAATGTAATAAATTATAATTTATAGTTCATAACATAAAATGAACAAACTTAGTATTAATTTAAGTATGTGTTTATAAGATGAAAGTAGTACTTAATCAGTTAATTGTACATTACGGAGTATATAAGCTTTAGTAAAAATTTGGTATAACTGTATAAGTATAACGAATTAATCAGCATGTCAATGCGGCCCAATGGCCCATGCATGAAGTTAGGTATGGATCTTTTTGTAGGCTGATACTTATGTAAACTAAGAGGTAAGAATCAGTAGTAGTTAATAATTGAAAAAATTTGCGAAATATGCACTTTTTTTGGACGTTTTTGCGAAATAGACGCGTGTTTGGACAATTTTGCAAAATGGTCACAATAAATACCCCTAAAAACTAATCCCGTTCGTGCCCCCATTCCTCTCTGTTGTTCATCATCGCTCTTCCTCCCCCGCTCAGATCCGATTGAAAGCAAGGCGATTGAAGCCAAGGCTGTGGCTTCCCTCGACAGCAGCTATGGACCCGAGTTTAGTTTTTTTTTTAATTTTATTTTACATTTTGTTGTGCAAATATAACCGTAAATTGTGTAAATAAAATTGTATATTGTGCAAATATAACATTTTGTTGTGCAAAAATAAAAACAAAAATATAAACTATGGATCACATCATAAAATATAGCTAGTTTTTTTAATTTCTCATATTTGTAGGGTAATTTTTGTAATTTAATCAAAACATCTTCTTCTTCCTCCCGATTATGCAAAGAAGAGATGCGCGGCCGGCCCTTCCTCGCTCCGTCGATCCGGCGTCGCTCCGGCCTCCCTCGCTCACCACCGCATCCCTCCCTCGCTCCGTCGCTTGCTCACCACCGCATCCCTCCCTCGCTCCGTCGCTTGCTCACCACCGCATCCCTCCCTCGCTTGCTCGCTCCGCCTCGCTCGACCTCGGCTCAGATCTGAGATCCGCGCCTCGCTCGACCTTCCTCGATCGCCATGGATCCGGCGAGCCAGAGTAATCAATCTCCGAGCTCGGCCTCTCCGGCCTCCTCGACGCCGGCGATTTGAGTCCAGATCTCGGATCCGGCGAGCTCACCACCTCCGCAACCGCCTCCGAAGGTGTCGAATTGATCCGGCCCCGATTTTGCGTCTATTTCCCTAATTTGTCCCAAAACGCGGCTATTTTGCAAATTAGGTCCAATTTCGTGGCCATTTTGCAAAACGCCCCTTAATAATTTGGTATTGATATATTGATTTTTCTATCGTATGCCCTTGGACATGGGATACGACCCCAAATTTTAAAATTTTAATTAGTTTAGCCTTTTTTAAAATTAGATTCTTAGGGTTACCTTTTTTTATAGGAAATCTTTCTCAATTTAGGGTCATATCCTATGCCCTTATGACATAGAATTGAAAGACCGTTGATATATAGACGGCAACCAATATAAACAAGTTAATTACTTAAGATTCTAAAAATTGACGTTCTTCAAAATGTGAAGAATTTGAGATCGTTTGGAACTCGGTACGTTGATAAGTCGGCAGACGGAAAACAGTCAAACTTACAATAAAAAAAACAAGAAAATGACGTAATAAAACAGGCGGTACACACTCTATAATATGATGAAACTAAGCAAATCTAAAACTAACAAGTTGAAGAAATTAAAATGGGCAACTTAATGAAAGGGAAAGACAAATTTTCCAAATTTATAAGAGTTTTCATATAAAAAGGATTTGGAGAATACGTATGAGTTATAATTTATAAAAGAAAATTTTCCTAAAATATCACTTCTCTATAAAAGATAAATTATGGAATTTTTTTAGCTATAGATAAATTTAATTTGAGCATTTTTTTTTCTAACATATTCATCATCTCATTTTTCCAAAAAAAAAAACAAAAAAAGCACATGAAAACCTATGTTATTCTGTTTTAAGTTTTCGACCATGTATATATGTCACGCTATTCGTTTCAGGAGATTTGTTGTCCGATAATTTTCGATTAGGAACCTTTGAATGTTAATTAGATGTATTAATCCGTTTAAGTTCATAAAGCTCTTACTCTAAATCGATCAGATTTAACTACTCCACATCTAAATCAAATACTATATGAACCATTTAAGGGATTAATTCTTTCATTCACAAGCGACTCCATATATTTTCAAGATAATTTAAACTTCAAATATCTTAATACAGGATGTAACACCGCAACTATTATATCAACTTGTAATTGATAATTATCTTATAACTATACATGTAATTTGTACATACATTGAGTGACGAATCTAAGTTTAATTTGAAACCAAGACACAAAAGGACAAGCTAGACCTCTAAGTAATGGAGCATATATATTAAACATTGACTCACTTAGCTTAATTTAAATCCTTGTTATTTCAAAATCGCAAGAAACAACTTACAACATCAATGTCATTATCATCGGTTGCAATCAACTCCTATGTTTGATGATGAAAGTACATTGGATCAAACCAACTTCCAACTATATATGATCAAATGAAATTCGTCATCGTCTGTGTGGAGTTATTCGCCATGCTTTATGTAGTGAGCTTTAGCCTTCTTTAATCTCGATCAAGGCGGTTTGAAAACTTGAGTTGCTTATTTCACTTAAACTCCAATTGCTTTGAATTGGCTTGGTGTGAATAGTAAGTAAAATGATAGACTATATTGGATCTTCATGATGACTTTTTTAGATGTGAAGAAATTAAAATAGGAGAAAACTAAACCTACTTACGGTATAAGTCGGCGAGTTATTCTTCTTATAGTCAATTGACCGGTTTTAAGATAGAACCTCAATAGGTTTATGTGCTAAATACTCTGTGTACATGTTAATTAGTGCAGT